>CM062805.1:1144907530-1149921348 GCA_031772625.1 Pinus tabuliformis
AAGGGAAAATGAAAAAATATTGAGTCTCCTTGCCACGTTGCATCTAAAAAATTGTGTGTGCTACCCGAGTCGATGAGAACCACTACGTTGTTCTTCTTTATGTGTCCTTTTAACTTTAAAGTCTGAGGTTGTGATATACCTGTCATAGCTAATAATGACACTTGCGGAATACTTCCGTCATCTAATTCTGGTGAGAATTCTGGGCGTCTTCTGTGTCTTCTATGTCATAATATTCACTGTTTGAATCATTGGTTGCTTCACAATTATATAGGTTCTTTGGTTCTTTTCCTTTAGCACATCTATGTTTGGGGTCCCATTTCTCACCACAGCGTTTACATTTACCCTCTTTTATCCTTTGTATTTCCACATTAGATTTTTCATCTTCATGACGATGTGGTGGAACATATCTTGTATTATTTGAGTCCACATACTGGGGTATCCTTTGTCTTGCATAAGTTTTTTCCGCTTTTGACCAAAATATTGGTTCGGATTTCTTTTCGGCTATTTTTGCTTTTCGTCTTGCTACTTCTATAGATGTAATGTCATGCATCTCAAGTTCTACTTATAAATGGGTTTTGAGTCCCGAGATGTATGACGGAATTAGACGAGATTCTGATAACCCAGGTACTCGTGTTACTAAGGTCTCCCATTCTTAAGTGTATTCGTCCACACTTCCTTTTTGTCGTAACTTGATGAGTTTTGAAAAGAAACTCTTCTTCTCTTACACCTTGGAATCTTTTAAAGAATGCATCTTTAAATTTTCTCCAGCTAATGACGTGTGTTGTTTTTTTCCCACCACATATACCAGTTATATGCTTCTCCTTCCATTTTCATGGATGCATGCCTGAGCTTTTCGTCATCGTCATTGATGTCATATATCTCAAAGTATTCTTCTGCTTTATTTATCCATGCAACATTGTTTTTTTCGTTTCCATCGAATTTAGGCATCTCGACTTTTGCCCTTCGCTGGTATGTTGCTAATGGTTGAGCGAAAAAAGGGTGTTGATTGGTAAAGTTATCCCAGAGTTGCTTGTTTGTAAAGGCTGTGTTACTCGCTTCTTGGTGGGGTGTCGCTAATTTTTTTGGGGATTCAACTTTTTCATGAGAGTCTGTTGACTTTGTTGAATCTGACGAGATGTGTTCTTGATTCTCTTCACCTTCTTTTAGTAGTTGTTCGGGTGTACAATTCGACCTTTTACACAGATTTTCAGCATTGTTAAGACCTCTCTGATGTCTGCTTTTGTCTGAACATGGTAATTTTCCATCTTTATTTCTATTCGATTTGTCGTATCGTGAAGATTTTTTATTTCATCAGCTTGCTATTTATCTTATGCTCTGCATCCAACAATTTTTTTTGGAAATCCCCATTGTCATTGTCGACATTGAGCGGGTTTGCGGGGGCATGTATTTATTTGCCAGCTAAAATATTTTTCCTCCCTATTTTTTTTTTAATTAGCTAAAATAAATTTATACATATAAATTTTAATTAATTAAAATAAATTTAATTAATTAAATTAACTTATATATATATATATATATATATATATATATATAATATATATTATATATATATATATATATATATATAGATATATATATGTTAACCGTTATATATAATTTGCCGATATAAATATATATTATATATTTCTACCCGAAGAGTCACGTTCACTGATAGAACCTTTTGACCGTTCAAAAAAAACATCGCGCAGTTTATCACCGCAATCTTTTAACGGATGCTATGGGTCGATGTGGGTGTGAACAGGTGACTGGCAGAAGGCGGAAATGGACGGGATAAGTCTGGACAGCGGACGGATGGGGACGGTTATGTCAAAGACTGCAGACGGAAGTTGAGTTTTTTGCGACAGCGTGAGGTGGACGCCAGGAGTTGACACAGGTGGGATGCATGCTAGCGGACAAGTAATAAAAGGAGTAACGAGCTGCCAACTATGGTTGGCTGGAGCGCTGCCGGGCAGAAGGATTGGAACAGTGGTGCGGATGGAGAACGGTGGCTGCGTGCAAGGTGGTGACCTATGCAACGAGAATTTGTCCAGAGGATCGAATCCGCTCTGATACCAATGAAGCATAAAACTTCTGGATAGACAGTAATATATATAGAAATATTTATTAATAAGATGAATTACAGATGATGATTGATTACAATGGGGTTCCTGGCTTATATACCGCCACGGACACCCTTTGGGAAAGGGCATGATCTTATGATCGTACCCTTTCGTCTAATTAAAATTAAAATTAAATAATAACCCTAAAATTAACTAATTTTTTACATAACAGCATCAAACTTTGTTCCATGGAAAGGGAGGATCATGATAGTGTTGGAAGATAATGGGGTGGGAGAGTTCATCAAGCAGGCGATAGCGCCACTTCAATATCCCCAGCAATTGGCCCAACATAATAAGAATGATATCAAGGCAAGAAGGCTTATTCTAGAAGGGGTCAGAGATCATATAGTAGCTCATATCCCTGAGAAGAAGACAACATGTGAGATGTTCAATGCCATCTTAAAACTATATCAAAGTACCAGTGATACCAGGAAGGTTGTGGGGTATCCAGATGAGCAAGGATGAGCACATTGTCACATGTTTGTCAAGGTTCACTCAAGTACAAGATGAACTAGTTGGTGTGGGCGTGATTGTATCTAATCATGACCTTGTGAGTTTTGCCTTACTTGGAGTTCACAAGTCTTGGCAGGCCTTCCAGGATGTTGTTAGTGAGAGAGAGAATTTTCCCAATTGGGAAAGGTTTTGGACTGA
Source organism: Pinus tabuliformis (assembly GCA_031772625.1). Lineage (NCBI taxonomy): Eukaryota > Viridiplantae > Streptophyta > Pinopsida > Pinales > Pinaceae > Pinus > Pinus tabuliformis. The sequence continues at coordinate 1,144,910,302 of CM062805.1, forward strand.
CTACATTCAAGAAGAGATCCGTAGAGGGACTAGAGATGGTAGATCAGTTACAACAGTGGATAAGGAGAACCTTGCCCTAGCAAGAAAGGCTAAGAGCAAGAAGGGCCAAGGAGAGGTCGACTCCAGTCAGAAGGGCAAGAAGAAGGATCTAAAGAAGATAAAGTGCTTACATTGCCAAGAGTTCAGACATTATGCCACTAAGTGTCCTTAGTGGAAGGAGTCCAGTAAAGATCTTGTAGCTGCATCAGCAAAGATACATGCATTTTCTGCCTAGTTCGAGAACGATTTCTCTATGATTGCTTGCATGGAAAGCTCAGCAGATAGCAGTATATGGTATATTGATTTAGGAGCATCCTTCCACATGACCAGGAACAAGAAGAGTTTCAGCCACCTGAAAGAGGAGGACATGCAGTTTCAAATTGAACTAGGAGATGATGGTTAGTATGCAGCTAGAGGAGTTGAAACTGTCAATTTTTAGAGGGAGTTAGGTAATCCTCATCTCAAAAGAAGTTCTCTATGTTCCAAGATTGAGGCAGAATCTTGTTTCGGTAGCTACCCTTGAGGACAAGGAATATGACATCATCTTCAGCAGAGTTAAGGCATACCTCCAGCACTTAGCTTCTGGATGCAAGACGCAGATAGGTGTGAGGATGAAGAATCTCTACAAGTTGTAGGTAGAGACAGATGCAACATTGAGAGGCAAGGCGAGGAGTTCTCAGAGTAGAGATGTGGTGGTTGATTGAGAGTAGGATAGACCTCTCAAGATGCAGCCTCAGTCAGTATCTCAGTTTGAGTCTAAGCTAATTGGCAGTTGCACTGACCAGCAGGATGAAGAGGAGCATAGCGCAGGGCGAGTGGAGGCAGCCACTTGTTTAATTTCCATGACCTTGGTCTAGGTTAGAGCCTTAAAATCACTAACGCTACCAAATCAAGAATCTCAACCATAAACTACTTTGCACAATAGAAATAAAAGTAGTAAATCACATATGCACAATATACACAGTTTTAAACAAAATTGTACAATAATGTACAATCACCAATCTTCGTTATATTAAACCAAATCTGAATAATACAATAGTCTATGGTATACAAGATACAATGACAAACGTCGTTGCAACTTCTATGTCGTATCTTGTCCTGTCGGTCCTTCGCTCTCGTTCTGCTCACTAGTAGTGCCTTAGTCCATCAAGGCATCTACACATCGAGACTCCAAGAGGGTTGCCTCTTATCACTACTGCAAGTCACGTCTACTACAATGAACACAGGCTCATCAAACTACTCTCTAGGTTGGCCAATACCCGAGCTCCAATCTGCCTTCTAGTAGCCTCTTTCGTCCATCAAAGAGCTACACATAAGGTTGCAATACTACACCCAATCACGCACCAACAATGTCCTTCTTGTCTACTGCTCTAGGGCTACTTTGGGTAGCCAACACGCTGCCCTCCAATCAGCTCTAAGGCACCCAATCAATCACTGTCAATTATGCTCCTAGTATGACACTTCACCACCTCAGAATGTCATATACATGGCATCAACATGCTGCTCAACAAACTGATCCAATCTGGTCACAAACTTGACCCAATACACCTCTCCAAAACGTTGTTGTCCTCTTCTTGCACTTGTTGTCACTGTACCACTGGTTAGGGCACACAATGTTGCCCTCCACCCACACACAGTCAGCAATATAAGTCTATTAAGGTTGTGGTCTTCCAAGGAGAGACTCTCCACACCTATGTTGCCCCAAATCTAGGCTTAACCCTTCAACGTTGCCCTTAGAAACAACCTAGTTGTTGGCTATGGCCTGCGGCCTAGCACAACAGCTGTTGTAGGCTTACGGCCTCCCTCAAATCACCCCAAAGAACCCTTAACACAACTATGTTTTGTCTTTTAGCCCTGCGGCCTTCACTGCCCAACCTTTCTGCACTAGACCACACTTGAAACAACCCTTTCGGATCTGCTTTAGCCCATAAAACAATCCTGCAAAGAGTCTGAACTCCTGCCCAACAACTCGGCCTCAAACATAGGCCCTTCACGTTGTTCCTTGGCCTCCTTACACGTTGTCCCAAGTCCTCTTCTACTGCGGCTAGGTCTCTCCAAATTTCAGAGCTCTCTTAGAGATGTATTGCCACAAGATGGATGCTCTAAAACACTTTTATACACATACAAGGGCTCAACGAATTGATGAGGAGACCCATCTATTGGATTGCTTTTACACCAAGCCTACATGACTTGGTAACCAATAATTACTTTGTCAACTTCAAAAATCCATTTCTCTCTAACGACAACTCAGATTCGAACAATTCTCGATGAGTTGGAATTGTATTGTCGAGCACTATCATCCTCATCTATCACATGTCGTACCTCCATCACAGTTTTGGCCCAAATCACGATGTTTTCAACTGTCACTTTTGCTTGCTTTCACTTTAATTATTGTCGTTTTCATGTTATCTTCGTTAAGGCATGTGTCGCTTTCACTCTCATCCGCATATCACAAGTGCCGTTTCTCCTTTTCTCTTCATATAGTAAATGTTGTATTTTCGCATGTTAGCTGTTGCATAAAGTGTATAAGCTTGCTTTGGTGGTTTCAAGGGGTTACCATTATGTAAATGAGTTGATCCATCCATGTAAACATTCGTTGCACTCATTCCCAAAGTTTTAAGCACTATCGCACAAGTGTTGTCACGGTCATCACAAAGTGTATCTTTAGTGTCGCACTTGTCGTAACTCGTTGCAAAGTTGTCGCACTGAGGGAAGTATGGTGTTCACGTATCCTGGATGATCTATGTTGTTGTGTCGTCAAGTGTTCTAAGTGTATGATCACAGTGAAGTCATATCATTGTTCACATCAGTTTCATTGATCCCACACTTAGCCAAATTCCATAAATTTCCCAGCAACTTAGCTACATCTGGCCCTCCTCAACTGCGCATTACGTAGTTCCAGCCCTCAAGCTGCAACCCTGCCCCTTGACACTGCGCATATGCAGTTCCTACCTCCCCGGACCACACAGTTTCAGTGCTCAAGCCCGAGCTTCGCCTCCAAAATTGCACAATTTAGCCCCCAGCCTGGCCCCAACTGCACATTGCGCAGTCTCTGAGCTCAAGCCCAACCTTTGAACTCCTTAACTGTATCATTACGTAATCAGCTAGTCTGCTTTGCCTTCTAAAACTACACAGTTGGTTGAATCAATGCAAAACCCCTTAGCCTGACTCACTAAGTCCCAAAACTGTGCAATTTCCCTACTCAGTCCAGCCTAATCTACGCATTGTGCAGTCTCATAGCTCAAGCCTGATTCGTGACTGCCTGAACTGCACAATTGCACGATCACTTAGTCTCTCCCTCAGCCTGCCACCCGATTCCAGCTTAGTCAGTGGTTCATCATGCAGCAGCTTAGACTAGGGATTTATCTAACTGATGTCATTAAGTCATGAGTGGATTGCAGATGCAGGTATTTTATCATGCTACGGCAAGATGATGAAGTAGATGGAGAAGGAGAACATCTAAGGAGTTAAGGAGATAAGATGGTCATCAAGCAAGAAGACGAAGGAACAATGGACTATAACAGAAGATGGAAGATCAAGACTACATTCAAGACTCCTTATCTTCATGTCATAAGGAGGAGGAAGGAAAAGAACATGCAACATCTTCTCAAGAAGACATGTAGCAAGTAGCAGTAGAAGTGGCTTGACATTTCCATGTCATCAAGTAGTCCATGTCAGCAATGTCATGTCATGTCATGTCATGAGTTGTCATATGCCACATCATTATTATGGATCATGTAATTTCTTATTCGAAAATATATTGTAAAGTGGAAGTCCAAAGGGCATGTACAGAAGATGAAGAGTCATTAAAGTCGAAAAGTCATAGGAAGTCGAACAGTCATGAGTGTAGTCAAAGAGTCACAAGGAAGGTGAAGCATCACCTCCCCATTGGTTATATATACACCCTCATTGTATGAGCAGAGGACTTTTCACCATGGCTCCTCCCGCAAGGCATTAGAGAGACAAGGCATTAGAGAGAACTATCATGGAAGCAATCAAAGCTATGTTGCATGATCAGAAATTGCCAAAGTTTCTATGGGGAGAAGTTGCGAACACAGTTGTCTATGTTCAAAATAGATCTCCTCACCATGCCCTAAACAACAAGACTCCTGAAGAAGTATTCACTGGCGAGAAGCCCGAAGTTGGGCACCTGAGGATCTTTGGTTGTCCTATCTACTTCCATGTCCCAAAAGAGAAAAGGAACAAGTTGGAAGCTTCAAGTAAGAAAGGTATATTTGTTGGTTATTGTGAGAATTCTAAAGCTTACAGAATATACGTACCTAGTCAAAGAAATATAGAATTTAGTAGGGATGTAACATTTGATGAAGATGCAGCTCTTGGAAAAGCAAGAGACACTCCTCTTCCTCTTGCTAATGTTGATAGTCAAGATGATGTATTTGAAATACAAGAAGATCTTGAAGCTAAAACTGATCTTGTTGATGAACCCATGGAGCCCATGGATCCTTTGGATCCTCCTCCATGTGATCCTCCTTCTAAAAGGAGACCTTTATGGCTTCATGACACTCTTCAAGATGTTGATAAACATGCTGCCCCTAGAGGAACTTTCAAAGAAAGCAAGAAACCTTGTCGGTTCCAAGGATATGTTGTAGCCATGAGCAACATTATTCAAGTTGAACCGTGCACTTTTGAAGAAGTTGTAAAGGCCCAAGTGTGGAAAGATGCAATGGCTGAAGAATATGAATCCATCATTCATAATGATGTATGGGAAGTGGTTCCAAGACCCTAAGGTAAATTGTTGTATCTTCTAAATGGTTGTATAAAATTAAACATGGTGTTGATGGCAGTATTGAAAAATATAAAGCTAGATTTGTGGCTAGAGGTTTCTCTCAGAAAGAGGGAATAGACTATGATGAAATTTTTGCACTTGTTGCCCATTACACCACCATCCGATCTATTGTAGCTCTAGTTGCTAGCCAAGGATGGTATCTTCACCAAATGGATGTGAAGACTAATTTTTTGCATGGCTTACTTAAAAAAGAAGTATTTGTGGAGCAACCACAAGGCTATGAAGTGCATGATCCAAAAATGCGTGTGTAGGCTGAAGAAAGCCCTCTATGGTTTGAAGCAAGCTCCAAGAGCTTGGTATGCTCACATAGATAGCTTCTTGATGAAGCTTGGTTTTACCAGAAGCAATGCAGATCCAAATCTTTACTTCAAGACAGTCCAAGGTTTGCCTTTGATTTTGGTATTGTACATTGATGATTTATTTCTAACTGGTAGTGAACCTCTTATTCTCTAGTGTAAGAGGGAGTTAGCTTCTGAATTTGAAATGAAAGATCTTGGTTTGATGCACTACTTTCTGGCCCTGGAGGTACGGCAGAAATCTAGTGATATTTTCCTTTCTTGAGGAAAATATGTTGTCAAACTACTAGAAAGTTTTGGCATGATTGAGTGTAAATCCATGAATACTCCAATGGAAATGAATTTCAAGAAACTTTGTGGTAAAGCTACAGGACCTAATTTGGCTAATCCTTTTGAGTACCGTCAACTAATTGGGGCATTGATGTTCTTAGTGAACACTAGACCAGATATATGCTTTGCAGTCAATACTTTGAGTCAATACATGATTAAGCCTGCTCATGCACACTGGGTTTCTGCAAAGCATGTGTTGAGGTACCTGCATGGGACCATTAATCTTGGATTGAGATATACTATCGAAGATGTAAGGCTACATGGATAAATTGATGTTGGTAACTCTACTGACAAAAAGAGCACATCAAGGTGTTGCTTCAGCTTAGGATTTGCCATGATATCATGGATGAGAAGAAAGCAAAAGTCTGTTGCCCTTAGCAGTAGCACGGTTGAAGCAAAACATTGTTACTAGCATGGCTAGTTGTGAGGCAGTATGGCTAAGGAAGCTCTTTGGAGAGCTGTTTGAGCAAGTATTGGATACTACAATAATTTACTGTGACAATAAGAGTGGGATTTGACTTGCTGAAAATCCCGTGTTCCATGACAAGTCCAAACACATTGAGATCAAATATCACTATATCCGAGATATGGTGCAAAGAGGAGCAATAAGACTTCATCATATAGTGATTGATGACCAGATTGCCAACATTCTTACCAAGCCTTTGCCGAAAGGAAAGTTCTTGGTTTTTAGAGAGCAGCTTGGACTAACAGATGTGACCCTTCCTAGAGAGGGTGGTCATGGATGATAAGCCTTGGATGTGCGAGATCCTTGTCATGTGTTGACAAGTGGATCCCCCCAAGTAGTGATGAGCCTTGGATGTGTGAGATCCTTGTCATGTGTTGACAAGTGGATCCCCCAAGTGTGTATAGGGTGATGGATGTATCTCCCCTATGATGATTCTTCTTCATTAGATTGTAACATCATTGTTCCAAAGCAGAGATAGCAAAGATCCTTGTATCAGAAAGAAATTCCTCCCTAGCTGAAAGGGAGTGTTGAAACTGTCGTAGCCTATCTAGAGTCTAGACTGTTTTTTTGCCTTGAAAATCATGGAAATCCTGGTAATATTTTGATAAAATCTGGCAAGGATTTTTGTAAATCTAGGTTATAACTGTCAAACTTTAATATTTCAAGTGCCCTAGAGGTTTTTGATGGTGCTAAATCCATTTCCACCCATCAAAAACATGATTCCAACACTGCTACAGCAAGATTTGTTAAAAAAAATTGCCCGGATTCCCACCACTTTTGGTCGTCCGAGCAATTCCTCCGCATCACTAAATGACGTCGCTGAAAATTGATAACTATGGGATGAATTTCCTTGAATAGAATTTCATTTCTGACCTTTCTAAAGTGACTTTCTAAAAATAGAAAGTCATGTCTATCTTTGCAACCATGACTTTCCAAAAATAGTAAATCACCTTCCATCAATTTGTAATCATATATACATGATGGAAATTCACTTAACTTGTCCTTAATCAATCTCAATTGTTTAATTTTTAACTTAATCATCAATATTATTATTATTATTACTATTATCTTCTTTATGATATTATTATATTATTATTAAAAATAAATTCAAGTCTCTCAATCATGAGACTCAATCATGTCATATGTAACTCCCCTCAATTAATGCATATATTACTCTCTCTCTCTTAATGGATTCATTCCTCTCTCTCTTTAATGCTCTTACGCACCTCTTACACTCTCTTACACACTTTAATGACTCGTCATAAAAAGATTCCTCTTACACCTTTTTAATGCATAAGTTACACTTTTCTCCTAAATGCATAAGTTACACTCATCTCCTTTATGGCATAGGTTACACTCCTATTTTGGCATATGCAACTCCTCCTCAAGGAGTAAGAATCACTCCCTCTCATGAATTCGACCTCCTTTCTCTTCCTATATATTTGTGCCTCTCATCCTCACTTGACACACTTACTTGTGCTTGTGAAAGGAGAATTCGAACTTGAGAAAGAGAGAGTTGGAGAGTCTAGAGGAAGATTGAGAAAGAGAGAAAGAGTCTTGAAGAGCAAGAGAAGATCTTGGAGAGCCAAAGTGATTCAGTGTTTGCATCAGCTACTGTTATCAGAGATCTTCTTCAGATTTGGGTGAACTTCTTCATTCTCTCATTGTACGAAGAGCAAGAGAAGATCTTGGAGAGCCAAAGTGATTTAGTGTTTGCATCAGTTACTGTTATCAGAGATCTTCTTCAGATTTGGGTGAACTTCTTCATTCTCTCATTGTACTTTGTATCTCTGTTGAACAATTGATTTCTAATAGAAGAAGAATCTGGTTGGGTTTTCCCCTTGTGGGTTTTTCCTTGGTCATTGACCTAACTTCTCTATGTCTCATTGATTTCTTGGTTGTTTTCCATTGTGCATATGGTTTATGTTCTATCTACAATTACTTAACTTATTTTGCAGCATAAAGTTTTGGATTTAAGTGATTGTAACAGCACTGAACATCAAAATTTCAACAAACACTACTTTTGTCTTCTCATCCTTTCCTTCTTTGTTGTGTTATCGGCTCCTTTGCTTGGCTGCAATTTTCTTTCACTCTGCTTGATCTAGAATGTATATGTTGTTTGGTCTTCTTGTGGTTGTTGCAACCAATCTTCTTGAGTCTTCTTCTCTGATTTCGCACTTCCAGGAATCAAACAAGAGATTATACCCTTAATCACACATCTTGCCAACACTTAGAAGATTGTGCTTCAAATCCTTAACTAGTAAAACATTTTGTGCTTTCATACGTTCACTTCCAAGACTTTATACCTTTTCCAAGTATCTTGATAGAAGAGTTATCTCCAAACGCAACACCACTGCTTTTTTCTTTTAGGCTGACAAATTTGTTTTGATCTCCAGTCATATGTGTTGAGCATCCATTGTCTATGTACCATTCATCTTCTTTATCTTCAACGATCAATGCTAGATTGCAATTTTCCTTCTTCCTCTTCTCCCATGTCATACAGTTGACTTCTCTATCTGCATGATTGGAGCATTCTCTTTCACAAGCATGCTGTTAAGTTATGGTATGTTCTATGCTTATAACAGTTTACTTCTTTTTCTTATTATATTCCACAGATTAGCAATCACATGAACATAAAGTAAAGTGCAGATAGAACATTAAACGATCGACAGAAAACAAGCTAAGACAAGAGACACAAGATGTGGCGGCTAGCCAGAGACAAACCCCACAATGTGTGGGGAAACCCTTTGATCAAATCTTCTTTTATCTTCAATAATTCAGCAAAGAGATAGTACAATAAATCTGATTCATATCAGCAGTAGCAAATCCTAGATCAGCAGCATCAGCATTAGCGACTTCATTATCAAACTAGGGCAGACGATATTTCACAAACTGACCGTCGGATTGACTTCATTCCACCACCAAAAGTTTCGGCTTCCAGAGGAGGTTCAGATCAACCTACAGCGTAGTTCAAATGAGGAGATCTTCTAGGCCACGTAGGTCAATTTTTACTTCTGCAATTGCAGCTTCAGTTTCAGCAGTTTCCGCTTCAAACTAGGGCAGTCGATATCTTGCAAACCGTTCATCGGATTGACTTCATTCCACCACCAAAAGTTGCGGCTTGCAGAGGAGGTTCAGATGAACCTATAGCGCAGTTCCAAAGAGGAGATCTTCTAGGCCATGCAAGTCAATCTTTACTTCTGCAGTTGCAGCTTCAAATTCAACACCTTCCGGCTTCACATGTGTGAGAGAGAGACCCATTTCAGCGCAGTAGAGAAGAGACTCATTTTCTGCGTAGTAGAGAGAAGAGAGAGAGATGTGATGAGATGAGTGAGTCCAAATGAGGAAAAGTCCTCTTATATTTATACACAACGTTGGTGGGTGAATAAATGCGACTGTTGGGCTTCTGAGCCTAAATGAGTTGTAGGTCGGCTTGATAATAATTCCATAATCAAAATAAATTCATATCTCCATGAATACTTATCAGAATCGGATGATCTTTATATCAATCCTACACCTCTCGACGAGAGGAATCTAATAAAAAATTATCAGCCATGAATAAGATGACCCACATGAAGTTTTGCCCTGGTTGCCAATTTTAACACATGCAATCATGTGCCTTGTGACCAAGATTATTGCACTTGTAGCATACAATGTTTTGATTCATTAGTGGTTCAAATGGATTGTAGTTTCTATTGGTAGATCCATGGACATTTCTAGATCTAAATCCATAATCATTCTTGCTCCTTGCATAATTGCATCTTGTATTGATTTTACAATGAATTGCTTTATGCCCAAAATTTCCACAAGAGTAACAATGACCAAGAAAGATATTTTCATACCTGGGAGAGTAGGATGATCTTCTAAAATTGTTTTTCCTTGGAGGAGGTTCAATCCATTGTTGATCCTTGTGATGGTGTTCTTGGAATCATTAGCATGACTTATTTTAGTTTCTTCCCTAGAGATTTTGCCTTCATTGCTTGAAGATGGACCTATATAGCCAAGCCCTGTTTTGTTCATGATCTTTGATAATTGAGGATGGTATCCCATATTATCGTGTTGTTCAAATTCCTTTTGAGTTTATCAACTTTAGCCCTCAATGTCACAATTTCCTCTTCCAACTTATAATCTTCTTTCTTCATCATTTGAGTCTTTATTACTTCCTCAACTCTATTTGCTTCTTCAAGTTGGACCTTTAAGGAGATAATTTCTTCATCGTGTTTTTCAAGTAAGCTTTTCAATTCTCTATTTTTGTTTCTGAGCTTGCTATTTTCCTTTTCATTATTCTTCAATTTTTCTTGAAGATCTTCATCTTCCTGTTCGGTCTCTGAATCTTTACAAGTCCCTAGAAAGAATCTATTCTCATATTTGGTTCTTCATCATCTGAATCATTGACCTCTTCGTCATCATGATCATTATCTTGATTTTCTTGGGTTATGAAGAGAACTTCTCTTGCATCTGGTTCTTCAGTAATACAGCAATATATGCATTGTAATACAACAATATATGCATTGGGTCCCATGAGTAAAGAGGAAGTCATGTGTGATTTAGCAGCTACCATGTGGGGGTGACATGACATATGACTTGGGTAGCCACGTTGGTGCCGCGTGGAAGATTAGATGACGCGGTGAGACCAGATATGTCGGATTTTAAATGGCAATATCTTTTGATCCGGGAGTCGGATAGGGGCAAATTTCACCTCGTTGGAAAGGTCTTGACGGGGCAAACACAGTTTTAAGTTCTAAGGTACTTGAAAAAGATCGAAAAATTTAGACCCCATTTCAATAACTAGACTTTGGAGGTCGGATCATCAAGTAACTGCCTCCTAGCAGCCCTAATAGGGGCTAGGCATAGTAAGGGTATGTTACAGAGTGGTATAAGAGCTTCCAGGTTCAACACTAGACCTCTGGAGATCAAATGAGGCCTTACAGCATGTGATAGAAAAAGTCAATGCAATTATATTGCAGAGCCTCTTAAACCTACAGAGGTAAAAGTAGTAGGAGTTGGGAGCTAACCAGAGAGGCAAATGGAGTTCCACAGAACAGGGAGAAAAGACTAATGGAGCAGATGAGAGCGGATCTAAGAAAAGGCATAGGTTGTCAAGTGAGGGCACTGTAAGAGGGGGTACTCAATTAAATACCCCAGAACAGAGGACAAACCACCAGAGGCAACGACCCAGTGATGTTCATAGACACCATCATCATCATCATAATCATCATGACAAGGGAAAGGGAAAGAAGTATGTACCCGAAGAATTTAAGAAGGCCAAACCTCCAAAGCATCCAAAGCAAAAGATGTTTAAGCATCGCTGCTTGGGATGAAGAAGTTCTTCAGAGTTCATAACTACTCTGGGAATATGAAAGCAAAGGTGGCTACCTTTGGCTTGAGAGGCAAAGCTAACACCTAGTGAGAAGACTTGAAGGATGTAAAAAGCATAAGAGAAGAAGAAAAATGTCATGGGGTGAGTTTGAGGGGCATTTCAAGAGCAAATATCTATCTGAAAGGTATTATGATAGCAAAGACAAGGATTTCTATGAGCTTATAATGGGACAAATGTCTGATGAGGAGTATATTACTAAATTCTTGGAGCTACTACGTTATGTGCCTTACCTCAAGGAGGAAAAGGAAAAGGTTCAAAGATTCATCAGTGGACTACCACAGTCCTTCAAATACAAAATCAAATTCAATGAGCCACGAACATTCGAATATGTAATCCGAAAATTCAAGCACTGTTATGAACAGTCAAAACGCAGACCAGAATCGAAGAGTGATTGGAAGGTGAGAGGTGGTCTGAGATACAAAGGAAAAGGGTATAAGAAGGAGTGGAGGCTGCAAGCTACGAACAAAAGGGAAGGTTTGACTCTAGCGAATCAAAACCGACCCCAACATAAATTTAATTATAAGAACAAAGGTCGAATTACCCAGACCATGAGAGAAGAAATCAATAATTTTGGTAGAGGACCACATAAATGTTGGACTTGCAGGGAAAATCGCCTAAGGAAGGATTGCCCACGGCATAAAACTAATGAACCAAAGCTATACAACATCCGGGAGGCCAAAGCAGTTCAGGAAGTGGCCTAGAGCGTACCCAGGATCTACACAGTGTTATACAACAAACAAGTTAACTATCAAGCATCCATAATTGAGATGGAAGGTAAGATTTGTGACCAAACTATCTCTATTTTAATTGATCTAGGATCTAACTATAGTTATGTTAGCCCAAAAATCGTGGAGCAATGCCAATTGGCCAAGAAATCACATGAGGAATCATGGCAGGTCCAATTGGCCACAGGAGCAAAGAAAAGAGTGGAGCATTGGGTGAGAGTGTGCTCATTGGAGCTGAATGGCATGCCAACTATTGCCAATTAAAATGTATTACCACAGGAAGCGTACAACACACTACTAGGAATGGATCAGTTGTATATGCATCGCACAAAGTTAGATTGCTTTAAGGAAGCCATAGAATGCTTAGATGAGTCTGGGGAGAGAAGAATATTGCAAGGGAACTTAAAACCCACACCCGTGAGGTTAATTACAGCCATGCAAGCCAAAAGAAGTCACAGGAAAGGGTGTATCATATTTACTGGTCAAATTAACTACATCGAAGCTCACAGATAGTGTTGAAGGTGATGGCCAGGAATTCTAATGAAGCATACCATTTTAAACCAATTTCAAGATGTATTCCCGAAGAAATTCCTAGGGTGCCTCCTCACAAAGAAATGGATTTCTCCATTGAATTAATGCCAAGGGCAACCCCAGCATCCAAGGTTCCATATAGAATGAGCACTCTATAACTAATTGAGCTAAAGCTATAGCATAAAGAAAAGTTGGACAAAGGCTACATAAGGCCATGTGTGACTCCATGGGGAGCATCGGTCTTATTTGTGAAGAAAAAAGATGGCACACTCAAGTTGTGCATCGATTATAGGCAGTTGAATAAGGCAACCATTAAGAACGAATAACCCCTACCACGAATCGATGACTTATTTGATCAACTAAGGGGAGCAACAATCTTCTCCAAGATTGATTTAAGATTTGGGTACCATCATGTGCACATTAAAGATGAAGACATTCATAATATGTCATTTCAGACTAGGTATGGGCATTGTGAGTTTGTGTTAGTGCTCTTTGGGCTTACTAATGCACTTAGAACTTTTATGTGCCTTATGAACAATGTGTTGCTCCCTTACTTGGACAAGTTCGTAATAGTTTTTGTCGATGACATTTTTTTCTATTCAAGGACAAAGGAGGAGCATGAAGAGCATCTAGCTGCAGTACTACAGTTGTTAAGAGAACATAAGCTTTATGCAAATATTAGCAAATGTGACTTCTTCCAGTTGCAAATCCATTATTTGGGACACATTGTCTCAAAGGAGGGAGTAGTGGTTGATCTGGAAAAGATCAAGGAAATCATGGAATGGCCAATGCTGAAGAACGTGATCGAGATTAGATCCTTTATGGGATTGGAAGGCTACTACAGAAGATTCATCAAGAACTTCTCCAAGATTGGTTATCCAATCATTGCCTTGCAAAAGAAAGGGAAGAAGTTTGAATGGATAGTTGAATGTGCTGCAAGCTTCGATCAACTGAAGCAATTTCTCACCAATGCACCAGTGCTAAGAATAGCAGATCCAGACAAAGATTTTCATGGTTTGCACAGATGCCTGCAAAGAGGGACTTGGTGGAGTCTTGATGCAGGAAGGCCAAGTGGTTTGTTATGAATCACGGAAGTTAAATGAGCATGAGCAGAACTATGTAACCCACGATCTAGAGTTGGTTTCCATCATTCACGCATTAAAAATGTGGAGGCATTATCTCCTTGGTAAGAGATTCATTTTAATGACTGATCATGGAGGGCTGAAGTATTTGTTTGATCAGCCTAAATTAAATGCCCAGAAAGCGAGATTTTTGGCCACAGTCATCGAGTTCGATTTTGAAATCAAGTACATAAAGGGCAAAGAAAACTGAGTTGTTGATGCACTTAGCAGGAGAGTACAAATGTGCCATATAGTGGCCGTAAGTTCTTATGGAACTAACCTTGAAGAAAGAATTAAAAATGTAGAACATCGTGATGAAAAATATCAGCAAATAAAGGAAAAACTATAGCAAGAGTCAAAAAGTGAAAAGTACAAGGAATATTGTCTCAGAAAATGGATTAATTAGATTCAAGAATAGAATCTATGTACCAAAGGATGACGACTTGAAGAAACTCATATTAAAAGAATTCCATGCAAAGTCATATTCTAGCCACACAGCGTACTAAAAGACTCTAACAACCATAAAAAAAAATGGAGTTGTCTTTAGTGCGACTTTTTGGACTTTGCGGTGTCGGAATCCGGTGGAAAAAATTGAGGTGAAATCTTGATTTGTGTTATTTAAACTAGTTTTTTTTACTGTATATATGGATTCAACACCCTCAAAAACCCCTAGGGCACTTTGATTGCACAGGATTACCCATCAAGTTTGTGATTTAAATAAATTCCTTCGGATTTTAGAGAAATTTGACTAGAAACCCCCCCATAAAAGCTTCCAAAAAGTCACACTAAAGACAACTCCAAATTTTTTATTATCAGCCTGATATGAAAAAAGAGGTGGCTCATTTTATTTCCAAATGCATACAATGCCAACAAGAGAAAGTCAAATGCAAGCACCCAACTAGTCTACTATAGCCTATTCCCATTCCAGAATGGAAATGGGAGGTGATTTCCATGAACTTTATTTATAGGGTTGCCATGGACTTCGAAACAACATGATGCAATCATGGTCGTGGTTGACAAGTTGAACAAGGTGGCTCACTTTGTGGCAATTAAATCTACCAATTCAGCAAGTGATGTGGCTCAAGTGTTTATAGAGAATTCGTAAGATTGCATGTTGTTCCCAAGAAGATTATCTCAGATAGAGATGCCAAGGTTGTTAAATTTCCAATGTTCAATGTTGTAACAATCACTTTAACAGTTTCTTCTAATAGTAGCAATCACTTTTCCAATTACATTTCAATCACCCAATGACAGTGATCAATTGTAGATAGAAAAATAAACAATATGCACAATGGAAGATAACCAAGATCAATGAGACACAAACATTTAGGTCAAAGACCATGGAAAAACCCCACAAGGGGGAAAACCCAACCAAATTCTTCTTCTATTAGATGTTCACCATGTTCAGTGGAGATACATAGTCCAAGTACATCAACAAGAAGTCAAAGGTCAATGCCTTGACTATCTAAGTCAACAATCCAATATCCAATCAAAGATGAGCATAAAAGTCAAATTTGGTGGAAGTATCAGTCCTGCAATTTTGGCCCTATCAAAGTCAAAATCAGTAATAGTCAACGCAGCCCTAACCAATCAAAGTAAACGCTCCAAAGTGCTCAGAAAATTTCGGTCAAGGCAGCAATAAATTAGGCCCTCCTTGCTTGGTCAAACCTAGTCAAAACAGTCCAAGAAATCTGCCAACAAATTCTGGTCAAAGTCAAAGTCAACTTGCAAAATCCCTAGCTTTAGATCTACAGTCAAAGATGGTCAAAATGCCTACATCAAATTGGTCAAAGTCTCCCTGAATTTAGCCTTCCAAAACAGATCAAATTTTCGATCAAACCAAGTCAAATATCCCAAAGTCAATGTTGCTCAAATATGCAAAAAACATGTCAACACTGTCAAATCATAAACTGTCCTTCACACGTGTGAACTTGGCCCCTACAATTTCTAAATTGTACGAACCAATGAGGAAGATGTGATGAGTGATGTGATGCCTCCAAGTGGTACCAAGCTATGTGTATTTATATGTGGTCTTGGAGGGTCAACTTATCGTTTAGGATGACTTGTACTTTTTGAGTTGACTGGGACCCACATTAAAAATAATATTTTTCCATGTGCAAAAATCAGTTTTTCCAAGTGCAAGAGGGGTCTCCTTAGGGTTTGTTAGGCTTCTCCAAGGAGGGAATTGCACCCTCAGCTGTCAAGTTTCAACAAAGGTCACTTCAAAGTTTTGGAAGGAATTATTTGTAGGCTTGGGGACAAAATTGGCATAAAGCACGACTTACCATCCACAAAACAGATGAAAACAAAGAGGACGAATAAAATCCTTGAGGACATGATGAGAACATATGTAATGCATCAACTAATGAAGTGGGAGGAATATCTTCCAATTACGGAGTTCACATATAACAATGGGTATCGAGAATAACTAAAAATGAGTCCATTTGAAGCACACTATGGAAGTTGTAACACTCCTATCACCTGGAGTGATCCAATAAATAGGTCCTCATTGGGCATAATATGTTTAAAGAAATGGAGCAAGAAATGGAAACTACTAGAAGGAATTTAAAAATGGCACAAGACAGAGAGAAGTGTTACGCAGACCATCATAGGACACACAAAGAGTTCAAAGTTGGAGAGGATGTATACTTGCGAGTTAGACCCAAGAAAAGCTCCTTCAAAATGGGTCATGTGCCCAGCTGGCACGTGACCTTTTGTGGGCCATTTGAAGTGCTTGAAAGAATAGGTCCAATAGCCTATAGGCTGGCCTTGCTTCCATCAGTAAAATTTTATGATGTTTTCCATATTTCATTGCTTAAAAGATATGATGAATACTAATCATGTAATTCACTGGTTTGTGCTACAGATAGAACCAGAGGGAGAGTTCCAGCCGAAACCTCAATGAATTCTAGACCGGAGATAGCTCACGCTCTGAAATCGAGTAATAGAGTAAATCAAGGTGCAGTGGAGGCACTTTGGACCCAAGGAAGCCACATGGGAAATGGCTGACCAAATGCGAGCAACATATCCCTTTTTGTTTGTTGAATGAGGCAAACGCAAATAAAATTGTAAATGAATTATACAGAGTTACGTATATATAGCTCCAAATAAATTTGTGTGCTTGGCTTAAAGGCTTGTTATTTTTTGTGTTCAGTTATAGAACACTGAGGACGGTGTTCCCCATGGGGGGGGGGGGGGGGGCAAGGGTGGGTTGTTATAGCCCTAGCGATTCACTCTTATTGTAAATATTATCTCTATTTTGTCAAATTAAAATCACTAAGAAATTGCGACACAGATTCTAGAATTTAGGGAAGGAGATTTGCTTGAGGGGACCTGGTTGATTTTAATGGCGAATCATGTGCTTTAATGAATTGGTTGCATAATGAATTCAACTGAAAAAGGAATGGTTGGGAACCATACTAATATCTATAGAGAGAGAATTGAAACTAAATAAATCTAGTTGTGCTGCCAGACTGACAGGGGCGACGAAGAGGGTATGTCCGTGCAACCAGAGTTAGCAACTGCAACATTTAATGGGATAAAAGCCACGACTCTGTGCATTTGGAAGAGGCAAGCATTGATAGGGAGAAAAGCCACAACTTTGTGCATCCAGAAGAGGAAAGCGTCGAAAGAGGAGAAGAAGCCATGACTCTATGCATATGGAGGAGGAAGACATCAGAATTGGAAGGACATAAGAGAGTTATTTAAGGGTTCCTTATTTTCTAGAGGTGGCTCAGCGGAGACTGGAGGAAAACTTCATTCTGAGCGGAGAGAGTTCACATTATAGCAGTGTAGCTCATGACACCACTGTGTGTGGCTTGATGGCTAAGAAAAACTCTAGAGTAGTGGCTTGCCTTGAAGTTGATGAACCCACTTTGAGTGGCTTGCTCAAGTGTTGATGAACCCACTAGGAAGCTTGCAAATTGATGAACCTACTAGCCAAGAGTTAGAGATGCCCGAGTACTTGAGAGGTTGATGAACCACCAAGTGTGGCCCTAAATTAGGTTGGTTATTGTACTCTCTGATGAACAACCTAGATGGGTGATATCCATGCTCTCATGGTAGCTTGTTTGCTAATGAACCTTCCCAAAATTAGAAAGAACTCTCCTCTTGGTATTGAGCTATAAGTTTGTTTGCTAGAAAGAATTACAGAATTAAAGTGGACCGAGACAGCAACCTCTATGTTGTAACAACCGAGAACCGTTGAGAAAGTCCAAGGAAGTGGATTCTTATCTTTTGTACTTGACTTCTGATTCGTTGGTGGGTAAAGGAGGTTGAACCTTTGGAGACCCTATTTCAATTGTGGTATTAATTTTACCCTTAAGTACTCCTCAAGCTCTGGAATGTGGCTCGAGGGTGACTCCTGCAAGAAAGGCTTGGTTGCAGTGTGTCTAAGGTTGGGAGGAGAGTTGAAGTGCTGAAAACATTTCAATAAGATAAGTATACTCAAGCCTTTGTAAATTACTTGCTAAGCATATGTTTAATCTGTAGTTTAAATCCTGTTTTGGTATCGATTTAATATATTGGTTAAATGTTTGCAATATGACATGGAATGTGCTTTTCTGCATACTTGAGGAATGTTGCATTCTTTTGTAATTCCTAAGTAAATTAATGACTCTTTGCATGTGTTCATGGTCTGGTTTTTAGGTTTAATATCAGTCTCAGAAGCTTGTAAATTTCTAATATGTTATGAGCTTGAGATTTGTCCAATGGGCTTCAGATAAATGAATGGACAGATCTTTGTCTCGTTTATTATGTGGTTGAAATAACTGGCTATAAGCCTTGTTTTATTTCAAGCTCAAGAAGGATAGTGTTTACATGTATGTGAGTTATATATATATATATATAGAATATATAGGCGGGGTCGAAGCCACTACAAGCACAGGAAGGATAGTGTGTACGCCATATAGGCATATACATTGTAAGCTCAAGGGAGACAGCTCTAATGAGCTTCGCAATATATATACATATATATATATATATATATATATATACATATATATGTATATATATACATGTATATATACATATATATATATATATATATATATATATATATATATATATATATCTGTATGTATATATATACATGTATATATACATATATATGTATATATATATATATATATATATATATATATATATATATAGATATATATGTATATATATAATTGCGCAGGGCTGAGCCCTTAAGGCGTTTTAGGGTCTGACCCTCGAGTCTTCATAGGCCCATGAGTTACAAAGTGTCATAACCGGGCGTTGAGGTCGAGGGCCCAAATGTAAATGCACGTATGCCCGCAAGGGTCGAAATTCATTTACTAGGGGCTAGAAGTTAAACTCCCTATCGAGCCATATGGCTAGGAGTTGTGGTTAAGGGCACGTGGGCAAGGGAGTCAGAATTGTTATATGCCAAGGAAGCATTAGCACCGTCCACATGTCTAAGGGGTTTTACCCCAGAGATTGCAATGGGAGACCAGGGAAATCTCGTCGGATTTTATCCCCGAGGTGGTGTGGCTAAGGTGGGGCCCACATGCAAGACTGTGAATAAAAGCGATGTAATGTGAGTAGGACAGGTCCACGAAGGAGGTATGGCCCCATGAAATTGTTTGAGTGTTTTTCTCTCGGTCTACTGTTGTGGTGGTATGGCAAGTGGCAATCCCACATACCCCTGACAATTCCTTACCAACAGATTAGACGGGGCCCAATTCCGATGTAACAAACGTCGCGGCTTTGTAATAAAACTATATATGAATTGGATCCTATGAATAAAGGGGAAGTCATGCACGAGTCAACAACTGCCACGTGGCGGTCACATGGCATGTGACTTGGGTAGCCACGTGGGTACCACATGGGTGCAACATGGCAGATTAGATGACATGGCGAGACTAGATAGGTGGGACTTTAAATGGTTATATCTTTTGATCCGGAGTTGGATAGGGGCAAATTTTATCTCGTTGGAAAGGTCTTGACGAGACAAACGCAATGATGTTATTTGTTTCAACCTCTGAGGTAGCTGAAAAAGATCAAAATATTTAGACACCATTTCCATAACTGGACTTTGGAGGTTGGGTCATCAAAGTAACTACCTCCTACCCTTGGTAGGAGCTAGGGATAGTAGGGGCTACATTGTAGGATGCCAATCCCAACAACTAATGATTATTGACTCAAAGAATGGAGATGGATGATCGGGAGAAATGGAAAAAGTATGGATTACCTTGGAAATGCTATAGCGATTGGTACCTCCCCAGTCGTGCCCTTCCTAAACCCTAAATCCTTTGAAGAGATCTGACTAGACTAGAATCAAATACTAACCTCCCATGTAAGTGTGGGAACAAGGATACAATCAAGATCGGTTAATCATCCAATTTGCCCTGTGATCCATAGCAATATGCCCATAACATTAAATGAAAGCACACGATTGCAAGAATGGTTAGAGTACCTATCAAGAGATTAACCACCTTCAAGAAGAATGCAAATGGGAGAGAGAAACCTGACCAAAGCATTGGGTGGATAACTCCAGCATAATGTTATGTGTTGACCATAATGGGGTTGCTCATTGGTTGGCTATCAAATAAGGAGAAAATTTTCTCCTGTGGGTTACCCATTTTGGGGGGGTGACAAGGTCTATGTACTTAGTTGGGATAAATATCATTTGGCTTCGGATCTATGCCAGTGCATTAGGTGATGACAAGGATGCCACATCGACTACTCCATGAGGGTGCCCCAGCTTAGTTGGATAATGTTTCCCACATGTGTGCCTCATTATCTCTCATGGACCACATGTTGGAGGTTGTTAAGGTAGTTGACATGGACCCTAAGTTACTAAGAAACAAACACAAATATGGATATAAATTCGGATCCATATATGGATCCAACAAATTTTTGAAAAGACAATATACGAGTATGATGGGGAAATGCCACATACAAAAATATAATAATATTTCTTTAATTTTAAGAAACTTTTTTAAAGTTAAAAATCAAAATCATTCATGAATCACAACATTGGAATTGAAATTATTAGATAATTTATAAAAGACTAAAATCATGATTCATCATACCTTATACAATAGGATAATTATACACAAAATTGAGTCTCATTGATGATCACCCTATTGATATGATGTAGAGTAGGTCTAATTACATAACCAAAAATGCGTCTACATCCTCCTCATTTGAATATTTCAACTCTACATCATGATCAACCTTTCATCTTCCTTGAAATCTGCCTTAAAATCTAAAAATTCCCAGCTAGTTACAATGGTAAATGAAAATCATACACTATTTGAGAACATGTTATAGTCTATGTATAACTTTGTTCTAAAAGAAATCTTCACCTAGAGTTGGATGGGATTGATCTAATCAAATTATTAATGACACAACCATCCTTTGTACACAAAGAAAATTGAAAACTAAATAGATACAATATATTATTATCTCTATATTGTCTCAAAGCCTTCCCAGAGCATTCTCACTAGCGTTATCAAAAATTACAAATTAGAATTTTAATGTCTCAAATCTTTTATGCTCACATTATCATGTGTTATACAACCAACAAGTTACAAGTAATTAATAACTTATTTATACAACTATATAGCCTACATATTAATAATGAGTAATCCAACTAAAAGTCTAAATAGAATATTTATTGTTTAAGAGGCAAATATCCTTTAAGAAAAA
Organism: Pinus tabuliformis; assembly: GCA_031772625.1. NCBI lineage: Eukaryota > Viridiplantae > Streptophyta > Pinopsida > Pinales > Pinaceae > Pinus > Pinus tabuliformis. The sequence continues at coordinate 1,144,931,674 of CM062805.1, forward strand.
TTCAAAAAAAAAAAACTAAAACTCTAATGTTATTTGCCTAGGATCCAAGGTGTGAGGGCTAGTTGGCATAGGATCTATTTCAACAGCATGGGATCCATTTTCGAGTTTGAAGGATCCATTTACGTTGTGGATCCTACAAGGATGTAGGTGGATCTATATCTATATCTATATCCATATCCAAAATATGGATTCGTGGATCTAGCATCAAGGCCTCATAGATTTGATAACAGAGCATAGACCAATTAGTTACATGTGGTTACAAGTGGTTGAGGTGGTTGTTGCCTCATGGACCATGCGCATTTCATGAGGCACCTCATTTTGGATCACACATGCCTCCTACAAGGGCAAACTTCATTTTTAGTTGATTATTCTTTACTCCGACTTGGTAGACCCTCACTTCATGGAGCTTGTCATGAGGGCACCTCATTTTGGGACCTTTGTTCCACTAGATCATGAGGACATTGACTTATTTTGAGTAGGGCACACATCTACCTATGCTTCTATGGACCATACATGTGGTATATGTTATGAATATAATTAATAACAAGTAAATAAATAAAATAGATGTAAATATTAAATAATTAAATATTGATTATGTTAAATAGTCATTAAGTTAAGTGAAAAGGCATGTCTAAAAGACATGCCCAGTCACGAAAGGACACCTTCTTAAGTATATATATGCGGGTCCTCATTGTAACACTCATCACTTGTACAACTTTTATATATTAATAAATTATTAATTCAAATATCTTTGTGTATTTTTAAATTCAAGCCTACAAGCTATCAGTTTTTATGCTTCAGTGGTATTAGAGCCATGGCACACAATCATGCGGGTCTTTGAATGTTGTTCGCCGCACAATGTGCCATTACGTTCACGTCCTGATTGTGTTGAGCAGTTTAATAAAATTCAAGAAGTATTTCAGCGATTAGAAAACTCATGTGCAGAAGTTAAAGCATGTCGAAAGGAAATCAATAGTAAGGGAGATGATAGCGATAGTGAAGAGACGAAACAAGGTGAAGCAGGAAAAGAATATGAAGCATTCGATTATTATAATGTTGAAGATGAAGATGTTGCAAAAGATGATCAAAATGACGATTCCGATGAAGCTAATATAAATCAAGATGAGGATTATCTTGAGAAACAAGGAGATGTACAATATCATAACAATGAAGGTTGTCAATGAAAAACTATCATCCATGACCCCAGAGCAAGAGCAGGCTGTTGTAGATATTGGAAATGAAAGGATATTAGATTTATCCTCGTTGGAAGAAGATGTTAATGAATATCTGCCATTGGTGGCTATTGAGAAAAAGCAGGTTTTTGAAGATGTGATGATTAGTGATTCTGATTTTGATGATAAAAGTAAAGTGAAAAAGGCTAATTCTGATAATGGAGAGAAAAATATGAATTCACATAGTAAAAGTGGAGGAATCAATGCCAATTATGGTGAAGGGAAAGATATCAAAATTGTTGAGTTGCAGGTAAACAAAGAATCTGAAATTGATAGTGAGAGTGAGGAAGATTTTCCCATTAAACAACACCTCTTCTCCTACTGATGGCTCAGATGGTGACATTGAAGGTCATTCAGAAGATAGGTCCTCACCGGGAAAGCAAGAAGATGATGCTCTGGCAAGTTCACGGTTAGTAACATCATCAGAGATTTTAGACAATAAGAGCAAACACATTAATTGTATTGATGGACCAATGGAGTGTCTCCAGGACATATCCAATCCAAATTGAAATTTAGTATCATTCCGTGATACCTCTACCAATGAAAAATGACGATTCTCAGTGGAGGAACCAAAAATTGCAAAATGATTCATTCTATTCATCATGTGAGGAAGAGTATTTCCCACATATCACTGAAAACTTATATTTGGCTAATAAGGACTATTCGCTTGGGAAGCAAATGAATTCCTTTGTCATGGAATCAAAAGATAAATTTGTTCTTATTGAGAGAACAGAATCGGTGATGTCATTAGTTTGTAGTCAGTCTTCAGCCACAAAAATTCAAATGAGGCAAAGATATTAAGAGTTCTCTATCAAATTTTTAAAAGGTTTTGGAAGTACACAATTTTTCATTCTCACATGCTAAGAAGTTTGGATTGGTAATCATGGAGAGGGTCTCTAATACAGAAATCAATGGAAAAGTTCACAAGCTTATCGATAAATTAGAAGTTATCACAGTGAGTGCTTCTGATGCAGAAATGACTGGAAAAGCTCAGGAGATTATCGATATATTAAAATTTCAAGAGATTATGGATATATTAAAAGTTCGGAACATTATAAAAATATTACAGCTCCCTTACAGAAAGTGTTTCCAACATTATAGAGTGTTTAATGAACACATTCAGCACCCAGGAATAGCCACACGAGTTCAAACAGAATTTGATGCGAAAGTTCAGAAAATAACCAAAGATATACAACTTGCTTAGGGTAAGTTAGAGAAATGTTCATTTTTTGAAGAATTTATGAGACAAATGCAAAGTCCAGAGATGGCGGCACGAAGAAAAAGGGTAATAGCCACAGACCCCCATCATTCACACTGGTAATAGGTTCTCTACGGCGTTGGAAGTTTCAATCCTAGGTTGAGAAAGTTGAACGGCATTGGAAGTTTCAATCCTAGGTTGAGAAAGTTGAACGGCGTTGGAAGTTTATGACTTGTCAATTTGGGATAGACGCGGTGAATGGGTAGGTTGGAATCTTCACGGAGCCCCTGCGCATTTAATTGACCAACAGAATCATCTTGAGGATCTGCTCGAAGAAGCTACGCCGGTCAACAGAAACATGAGAGACAGTTGGGGCTGGGGGCGGACAGGTATTTACACTTCAACTGAGGGCTATAGAGCACTCCAAGGATCGAAGAACAGTAATCATCCGCCCACATTTTGGAAACAGGCCTGGGAGCCTCTAGCTCTTCCAAAAATAATTTTTTCTTCTGGACTTTGGCACACAACAAACTTTTAACAGGAGACAATCTCGTAAAGAGGAAGATCGAAGGGCCTCATAGATGCGTGCTATGCAGAAATAATCTTGAAACTGCCCAGCACCTATTTTTGGAGTGCCTCTTCACCAAAGAGGTGTGGGGACTCATTCTGCAAGATTTTCAGATCTCTATACCTTCTCAGACTTCTGTCCCGGACTTCTTTGCTACATGGAGTGCCTGCTACCCTCAGCGCATCCCTCCCAAGTCTTTTTGGCGCAAGGTATGGATAGCAATACCAAAATTTGTCTGCTGGAAGCTTTGGTTGGCTCGTAACCAGCAGATCTTCAAAGACTTACAGCATTCCCCGGTTCAAGTTGCAGCAAAAGCAAAGTCTCTACTCTTGGAAACGGCCCAACAGCAATACTACAAAGATGATCCTCTGCTCACGCCGGAAGAAAAGAGGTGGCTGGCCCTAGAGCCACATCCCCGAAAGTATCTACTGCCCCCCCAGAAAGCTAAACCGGACTGGCGAAAAAGAGAATCAGATGACATCTTCAAGAAATGGTGGAGGGCCCAAAAATTAACTTCCATATTCTTTGACGGGGCATCCAAAGGGAACCCCGGAGTTGCAGGAGCTGGTGGGGTCATTTATTCCAGGGATGGGACTGAAAGAGATTCATTTGCATGGGGCCTTGGCCTGAAAACTAACAATCAAGTTGAGATCCTCAGGTTACTCAAAGCTTGCCTTATTGCTAGAGAGAAAGGTGTTAAAGATCTTCAAGTCTTCAGAGACTCAGAAATAATAATCAAAAATTTAATCATGGGTGAACTCTTCAACAACGTTGGTCTCAACAAAATTATAGACAGACTGAAGAGAGTATTACAAGACTTCAACTCATACAAGCTCTACCATATTCTCAGAAATTCCAACAACGAAGCGGACCGAATGGCGAACATTGGATGCACTCTCAGGAAAGGGAGTTTAACTGTAAATGAGGAAAGCTTCTTCCCAAAATTGTGAAATTGTAATATCTCAAAGGCTGCAAAAAAGGAAAACAGCCATGTAATAGGGGTCGCTACGGCAAAGACCCACTATCCCTTTTTCAATAAATAAAAACCACAACCGTTACAGTTAAAAAAAAAAAAACCCTTCGTATATCACCGCTAAAAATCTTTTGATAAGCCCGAAGCTATTTTAGTTGGGCTCTTCAAAAAAGACAGATCGGAAGTTGGCTAGTCCAACTGAAAACTTCCCCTAACGCCCGAGGATCTAAAAATCAAGATTTTCCTGCAAAACTCAATCCGACCATTAAAATAGAGCGAGAAAATAATAATAAAATTCAGATAAATAAAGATCCCTGCTATTACATTCAAAATTTAAATTATCACTTAAACACCAGCGACTGAGCAACATACCTATACTCAAATCACTCTTCAAAAGCTATCATCAATGGCTAAAAAAAAATTATGCATGAAAGCAATACATCTTACAGTATTTCCATGAAGAGAAAAACCAGCAAAATTTAACCCCAAAGTCTTTCTTTATTATCCATGAAAAAATTACGCAAGAGCTTTTCGCTTTGCACACGACTCAGAGATCGGATGGATCCACTGGCAAATGACCTCCTATTTAAAGATAAATCCTCCAACGGCTAGTTCGAGTGATCCTCGTCAAAGCAATCTTGATCGTTGATGAAGATTAAATTTTTTTTTAATCTCATCCATCGAAATATTTAAAATATTTGGGGAAATTCGAATTTTTCAATTAAATGCATTTTAATTAACTCATAAATTTAATTTTTTAGTTAATTGCCCGAAAATTTTGACTTTGACTTAACCCCAGGGATCAAAGGTTTAAAATTTATCAAAATAATTAATTTACCTTAGTCCCTGGGCCTCTTAAATTTTAATTTATAAGGACTGGTGAATTTTGCCTTTGGAGAATTTAAATTTACCTAAAACCTAGCATTAATTAAAATTTTGACTTAGGATTTTAATTAATTTTTTGCCAGATAATTTAATTAATTAACCTATGAGGGGATAAATTATTTTTCCAACCCTCAAGACACTTTACATCATGATTTTCATATTTTTTACATCACAAGGGGGAAAACCCATTTATATAGACCCTCACAGACTACCCATTTCTGCGACATAAATATAATCCAACAGACCAAGCAATTTGTAATAAAATAACCAAACCAAATAGTTAGGATTATTCACAAATCACTTTTACATAGACTCGATCTAGAACACTGAGACTCGCCTAAGATTCCAGTGACAAAATTGATTTCGGCTTTGGAGTAAGACTGAAGGAAAACTCTGTCAACCATCCGAGAATGGATCGGTGAGACAAAAAACCTCCCAAAATGTATATCGTCACCGAAACGTAGGTTTACCTAAGCCATCACATACATGAGAGGGATCTACTGAGATTATTTACATCACATATACATGCAGAATGGGTTTACATTGTAACATGATGATTAAGTTGATGATGATAGCTAGACGGCACGGACACATCGATCAGGCGCTATCCCTTTTGCAAAAAAAGGGGGTACTGCTATGGTTCGTTGACATGTAGTGGTTAAACAGATCCCATTGATCCACCCCTCATGTGCCCTCCTCCTCCAAAAAAGAGACCCTCATGGCTTAGGGAGACTCTCGAAGATGTCAAAAGACATGTTGCACCTAGGGACATTTCGTGAAAACAAGAAGTTGAATAAGTACCAAGGGTACTTAACTGCAATGAGCACCATTGTTCAATCTGAGCCTTGGAAATTCGAAGAAGCTGCAAAGCACCAACTTTGGAAGGATGCAATGAACGAAGAATATGAGTCGATTATGAAGAATGATGTCTGGGATGTGGTCCCCAAACCCAAGGACAAATCCATTGTCACCTCGAAATGGCTCTACAAGATCAAGCATGGAGTTGATAAAGGTGTGGAAAAGTGCAAGGCCAGATTCGTTGCTCGAGGCTTCTCTCAAAAGGAAGGTTTACATTATGATGAGATATTTGCACCAGTTGCCCGCTACACCACCATATGTGCGATCATTTCCCTTGCTGCCTCGCAAGGATGGAATCTACACCAAATGGATGTCAAGACTGCCTTCTTGCATGGTTCACTTAAGGAGGAAGTCTATGTAGAACAACCTGAGGAGTTCGAACCTCAAGATCGTCAAACACATGTATGCAGGTTGAAGAAATCCCTCTATGGGTTGAAGCAGCAACTCGGGCTTCGTATGAGAGGATCGATAGCTATCTAATGAAGTTGGGACTTACAAGAAGTGAAGTTGATCTGAACCTTTACTTTAATGTTGAGAATGATAAACCTCTCATCTTGGTACTCAATGTGGACGATCTCTTTCTTACATGTGCAGACCCTCTTATTCAATGTAGGAGGGAGTTGGTTTCAAATTTGAGATGAAGGACCTAGGACTGATGCATTACTTCCTAGGGTTGGAGGTCTGGCAAAAGCCAGGTGAGATTTTCCTTTCTCAAGGAAAATATATTGTGAAGATACTTGATTAAAATGGTGCACTGCAAATCCGTGACTACTCCGATGGAACTTAACTTCATGAAGTTATGCAAAAGTGTCGTTGGGCCCGATTTGGGAATTCCTCCTGAGTATTGTCAACTTGTGGGGGCCCTGATGTTCTTGGTGAACTCTCGTCTGGACATATGTTTTGCAGTGAATACATTGAGTCAGTTTATGGTCGAGCCTCATCACATACATTGGATTACTGCCAAGAACCTCTTGAGATATCTACGGGGCACAATCACTTATGCACTGAGATAAACTGTCGAGAATGTGAGGCTCCATGGTTACTCTGATGCAAACTGGGCTAGCACTATGGTGGATCGTAAAAGCACCTCTGGATGTTGCTTCTCTCTAGGTTCTGCTTTGATATCATGGATGAGCAGGAAGCAGCAGTCGGTTGCACTAAGCACCGCTGAGGCTGAATACATTGCTACTAGTATGGCCTCCCGTGAAGTTGTTTGGTTGAGGAAGCTATCTAGTGAGTTGTTTGGACATGTGTTGGATACCACCGTGGTCTTCTGCGACAACCAGAGTGGGATTCGTCTTTCAAAGAATCTCGTGTTTCATGACCGCTCCAAGCATATTGATATCTGGTAACACTTGGGGTACTTCTTGGAGCGATGAGCGACCATTGTCTGAGTGGTTCACCTTCCCCTAATGGTGCACGATGTATAGGGTGAGTGGTTCACCTTCCCCTGTGATACCCCATGGTGACATATCCACAGGTTGAGTGGTTCACCTTCTCCTATGGCATATTGTTAAAATTGGCAACTGGGGCCAAACTCCATGTGGGTCATCTTATTTATGGCAGCTGATATTTTTCTTGGATCCCTCTCATCGAGAGGTGTAGGATTGATCTCAAGATTATCTGATTCCATTAAGTATTCATAGAGTTATGAATTTATTTGTGTTATAAGACAATTCGTCAAGGTCGGCCAACAACCAAATAAACCCCACGTGTGCTCAAGGTTTTAGTATAAAAAGAGATGACTTGATTGTCATTTGCACACACACTTCACTCTTGATTTCTCTCCACTTGTCTTGGGTTTTAGTGGAAGAGAAGTCTAAGAGGAGGAAGCCCTAAATGCAGGTCTAGAATGAGACCCTATTCGTTGTAAAAGAAGGATGCCCTATCCGCAGGTCTTGTGAAGGTTTGGCTGCAGTTCAAAGGGAGATCTGGCACAGTGAAGGAGGCCTAATAGCTGACCCTAAACGTAGTCTTATCATACCCTAGATGCCCTAATCTATACGCTGTTTGAGATGACCCTTAGACGTTGGAAAAGAGGCAGCAAAGAGGCTCTCTAACTTGCTGCCCTAACCAGCAAAGAAGGTAGGGACAACATGGGTGTTTTAGGGCTGTTAGAACCTCTTGGTGACTGCGTGGAGTGTTGTTCCATGCTACAAAGAGGCCGAGTTAGGTAAGGAGAATTGCGGACTGTTTGTGGGCAGCTTTAAGGTAAGGGTGACACTGTTTGTTTGGCTAATAGGTGACAACAATCCCTGTGGTAGGCCGCAGGCCTTGCCTAACTAAAATAGGGATAGCATGGAGGCTTCTTGGGCTGAAAAGTACCCAAAACAGTGACACAAATGGAGGAGACCCTCTCTTGACAAGGCTGCAGGTTTTGAGGGATGTTTTAGGTGACTGTTTGAGGGTTGATGTAGCACATGGGTGCCCTAACCAGTCACAGTAAGGAATAGCAGCAAACGCAATCTTCTACACCCTCCTATCTGTTGTAAGAAAGAGATGTCATTGTGTTTTAGGTGCACATCATGTCCATTGTCCTAAAGACCAGCATGGTAGATACATAGGACAGCAAACATAGTGCTGCAATGTTTTTGCAATGTTTCATGGTGGATACATAGGACAGCAAACATAGTGCTGCAATGTTTCATGGTGGATACATAGGACAACAAGTACATAGTGCAGCAGTGGCACAACGGGACAGCCATGACATTGTGCAGCAATGGCACAATCGGACAACCATGACATAGTGCAGCAGTGGCACAACGGGACAGCCATAACATTGTGCAGCAGTGGCACAACGGGACAGCCATGACATTGTGCAGCAGTGGCACAATGGACAGCAAGCATGTGCAGAATGGTGTTACACGATGTGTGCAGCATGAAGATGAAAAGCAGCAAGATGGGTATAGCATGATGAGGTATAGCATAGCAATGATGCCGCATGGTGCAGCTCTGTGATGAGACATGGTATGATGGCGCAGCATGGTGCAGCACTGTGATAGGGTGATGGAATCACATGAGTCCATATCAGTTACCTCATGAGACATCTTCTTAGAGAAGATCTATGTTCTTATCTTGTCAAGTCAAAGTGTTGACTTCTAATGTATATGTACTATCTCTCTCTCTCTCTGTGAACTATTGAAGAACATATAAGAAGAATTGATCAAGGGTTTCCCCACATGGGGTTTGTCCCTGGCTAGCGCCACATCCTGTGTCCTCTTGTCTTGGCTTGTCTTCTATGATTTATGTTTATGTTCTATCTGCAGTTTACTTTAATGCTGATGTGATTGCTAATCTGGAAGAGATATTGAGCTAACTGTGAAAATTGAAATAAATTGCTCTAAGCATAGAACATACCTGAAATTAACACATATGAGCAGGATGAGTGGTTCACCTTCTCCTGTCGGCACATCCTACCCATGCAGTCTGGGACTCATGGGAAGTACCTCTCATTTGGCTAATGAGTAGGGAAATGAGGGTAGGGACTATAGTACTACCGATGGACGCATCGTGTACTACTGTATTCCCTATGCTAGGATGTTGATATTGATCTGGGATCCATGAAAACTAACTTCGGGTCAGTTAATAGTATGACACACTCTCTATTATTGGAAACTGACTTCGGGTCAGTGGAGAATGGTATGATACATTCTCGATCATTTCTTCTTTCTTCATGGTTCAGCAAAGCAGAGACAGGGATGGTACATATTGTCAGACAGTTTAGCAGGTGAAGTTCTCCCTAGTTGAGAGGGAGTGTTAAATTTGGAAACTAGGGCCAAACTTCACCTCAGACAGCTCATATGAGGCAACTGATATTTTTATTGGATTCCTCTCTCCGAGAGGTGTAAGATTGATCTAAAAATCATCCCATTCTGACATGTACAAATGGAGTTATGAATTTATTTTGATTATGGACAAATTGTCAAGGTCGGCCAATCATCTAATTTACACCTCAACGTTGCATATAAATTCAAGAGGCCTCCTCATTTTGGCACTTCACTCACTCACACATCTCTCTCTCCTTGATTGGGTACGCATTTCTAAGGCTTCTCTCTCTCCACGCGTGTGAAGAAAGGACTGTACTATTTATGTCCTTGCGTTGACCGAAAATTGCAGAAGGTTGTTTTGACCAGCATTGACCAGTTTTGACTGCAGTTTTGTGTGGGGTATCTCTGTTTGGGTAGGCCACAGTTCTGCGCACAAAAACCAAGGTTGTTTGACAATTGTTTGACTAACGTTGACTCTATAAGGGCTTGATGTTGCATTGAATTTTGTTTACCAGATTTGACTGGTATTTTTTGGACTGTTTTTGCACTGATTTGACTAGCTGTTGGAGGTCGAGTTGACCAAGTTTGACCGAGCTGTTTTGCAGGTCAAAAGCTTCCCTATTGACTAGCGTTGACTTTCTGGTTAGGGCTTTCTGTTTCTGTTGTTTGACTGATCAGATTTCACTGTGATTGGGCAAGTGAAAAATTGTATATTGCACTCTCTCTCTTTGTTGGACTTTTGAAGAATTATAAGAAGAATTGATCAAGGGTTTCCCCACATTGGGGTTTGTCCATAGCTGGTGCTATATCTTGTGTCCTCTTGCCTTGACTTGTATTCTACTATTATTGTTTATGTTCTATCTTCATTTTACTATCATGATAATGTGATTGCTACACTGGATATTGATATTGGGCTAATAAAGAAATTGAAGTAAAATTGCTCTGAGCATAGAACATACCATTGTTATCTAAAATTAACAGATTGTGATCCGATATGCGAACTTGAGTCAGGAATGTGAATCATAAAGATATGTGATTTCTGTAACAAGGAAGATTCTGTGAGTTCAATAAATCTCAGTGAAATCTAGTGCGAACCTAATTTTTTTATTCCCTATGGAATCTATGAAATAAGCATGAATTCTGGAGCATATCGTGTTGAGGAATATCACTATGGATCTATAAAATTAAAACCAAGTTTCTATGATATCCAACTCTATGTGATCTAAATTTCCTGTGGCATGGAAGTAAGTCTGAATTCTAGAATTCTTGATATGTTGGCATTGGCAAAAATTATGAAGCCACCTTCTATGCAAGTCACTGAAGATGTGTGAGTTGCTGAGATACCTTGTCCTTTTGATCTGAATTAATGATGAAAGCAATCCAAGTCTGCTTGCCTATTATTGTTGATTGTTTCGAGAAATTGTTACAAAAGAATCTCTATGAATAAATTGATGGATTAATTTGATTATTGAGTTAATTAATTAATGGATAAATTTTGAAGATTCTATTGCCTTTGAAGAATCTAAGGTTTGAAAGTTTGAATATCTGACTAGATTCTTGAAATATCTTAACTCTAGTAAGGAAAGCTCTAGGGTTTGTGAAACCCTAGATTTGTTGATGGTGAAAAATATAAAGGAATGCAAGATGTTGACAATGAAGATTAGATTTACTCATCAAGGGTTTGTAAACCCTAGATTGAACTCGAAAATTATTAGAATTTGAAGTCCTAGATATACAAATTGCTAACCCTAGCCAATCAGTTGCTAATCTTATCTAAATGAAAAGGGTTGAGAAAGTCTTGGGCTTAAGAACTGATTTGAAAGAAGAAAACCCTAGCACCTAGAAGTTTTGACATCTTGCAGGAAGGCTAATGATTAAGAGGGAGTTGTCATGTTCTCAAAAGATAAAAAGATAAGTATCTTACATTTCTTGTATTCCTTTTATCATCACTAATAATATGTAACCCTTGATAATGATGTAGACAAGGTCAAACTTTTGATGATGTGGATTTCTTGAATTCTTGATGATGTGGATTTCACGATGATGAGATGGATTCCTTGATGATGTGGACACTTTGATGTTGACGATGTGAACTTCTTAATGATGATAATGAACTCCTTGTTGATGTGAACTTCTTATGATGTGGAATCCTTGATGATGATGATGTCGACAAGGTCAACTCTTTGATGATGATATAGACTCCTTGATGATGTACACTCCTTGATGATGATGTGGACACCGTGTTGATGATGTGAACAAAATGGACTCCTTATTGATGATGTGAACGAAATGGACTCCTTATTGATGATGTGAACGAAATGGACTCCTTGTTGACGAAGTGAAAGAAGTTAAGTCCTTGATGATGTGGACGAAGTTGACTGAATCTTGTTGAAATTTCTAAGTGTTACCCGTTAGAAATTTTATCTGTATTCTCTGGTTTATTCCGCCTACTTGTTTAATTACTAACAAGTTATTTAACCATATAAATCCTGAAATAAACACAATACAGTCTCAACCATCTATAGATCAGCAACTGAAAGAAATGAACAAACACATAAAGGACCACCGTTATTTTTGGACAATCGTCCCCGAAAAAACCCAACTTGGGAAAACAAGTGCAACAATTCGAAGGGTTTTATTATTAAGCAGCTTTTCTTGAGTACACTGGGTGCCAAATTGGCTCACCCAACAGAGATAAAAAATCTGGCAGTAATACCTCTCTTGGGAAGAAGATATTTTGAATGTCTACCCCACGAAACCCTCTTCAAAAACAATTTGAAGCACTATGTCAACCCTCCTAGCCTCTACGTTAGCCTAAAACCCTCTGAGGCTTTGCGCAGCCTCTCTGGCCCTCTGCGTCACTTCTGCAGCCTCTGCACAGTCACTGCTGGACTCTGTGTGGCTCCCTCTGGCTCTGCGTCTGCCTCTCTGCCTCTGAGCTGGTCTTCTGGCACTATCTCTGCCTCTTTGCCTCGTACTCACTGCCCTTGCTGCAATACAGATCACTGGTTCGATTTCTCTTAGTAAACCTCGCCATAGAAAATCGAACTAACTGATCACTCTGGTGTGTCTCCAACTGACCCTCAAGCCTCCTCTTATAATTTTTCTGTTGAGTCTTCAACCGCTGAGATTACATCTCTAATCAACGGCTAAGATTAGATTTGGCTTGATCCATGTCATTTAGAACCTTCTAACCCAGTTTTATATTAATACCCATTAATATTTTTATTTTCCTAAGTTTAGACTTAGGAACCCATTAAAAATATTAATTATTTCAATATCTCCTTCACCGAGCAGAATTTCCCCAAACTATTTCTAGGTCTTGGAGATCTCATGTGCTTTGGCCTCTCCACCAATTTTCATGGCTAGAGCACATCCGATGCTACCCCAAATCAACACTCCCTCTTAGCGAGGAATGTGCTCTATTAGTACTCCACCACTAAGCATCACCCTGATCATCCGGCACTGGTACCTGTGTTGATGCTTGGCCTTCCTGCCCAACATCCTCTGCACTTTTGTCCATGTCTCTACCACTACCACTACTACATCTGTACGACAACTCCCTCTACATCCATGTTGTTGTTGGTCCTTCCTCCCAACACTGCATCTGCACTGCAGCCCTCTCTCATCATGTTGCATCGTGCTGCCCATAGCACTACCACTGCTATTGCTACACTGCAACTCAGTTACTGAGACGATGGTAACTGATCTACCCAACTACTGACATCCTTGTCAGGCTAGAAACCCTCCTGATGTTGAAGCTCTCTCTATCGCTATCCTGTGCTCCCTCTGTTGCCTCTGCGCTACTGCAACACCTCTGTGCCTCTCGCACTGCTACAAACACCTTTGTGCCTTCTTGCACTGCTGCAACCTCCTTTGTGCCTCTCGCACTGCTGCAACCCTCTCTGCGCTGCCAAACACTGCTGCTCTCAACATTCGCCATCCTGCTACTATCACTTCGGGGCTCTCGTAGCCGGATATGATCCAAGAGTTTGGGTACCCAGGGATCTTGCCCGTCATCTCCTGTAGTCCTCCTGACTACAGCTCGATGTCTCCCCACCCCTTCTCTAGAGGTACATGAGCACTCATGGCACAATCGTCATCGTTCTCTACCTCCTTTTCTGCCTTTGTTGGCGCTACCTTGGAGTCAGATGCCTCTCCCTTATTCCTCTTCCTAGGACATTGGGTTGCATAATGGCCTAGTTGCCCACAATTGAAGCACTTTATCTTAGAGAGGTCATTTTTCTTCATATTCCCCTGCTGCCCTGCAGACGCTAGAGTTGCATCCTCTTCCTCCTCTTTCTTGACCCGAGCTCCTTTGCTGCTGCTTCCCGCCTTCGTCAGTCGTCTGATCTCTTCTTGGCGAAAAGCTGCCCACAATTCTTCCCATCCTGGAAGAATCGCTTTGCCCAAAATACTTTGAACAAATGTCTCCCACTCCTCGGAGACTACATTTAGGGCGGTCCTCACCATTAACTCTTGATCCGGTGTGGCCCATATAGGAGTCAACTGGTCCTGAATCTCCTGCAATCTGCTAAGGAAGTGATCTATCTGCTCCCCCTTTTGCCTCTGGCACGACCGCAGCTGATTCTCCAGTAGCATCTTCCTCTGCACGGAAGTGCCTTGATACAACTTGGTCAAGGTGTCCCACATTTCCTTTGTCGTGTCCTTCTCGGCAATATGCTGGACCACACGATCCTTGACCCCATCAAGGATTATGCATTTCACCTTGGCCATCGCATCCTCATACTTTTCGTTATCAGCTGGGTTGACTGGAACAACCACGATTCTCAAGGTGAAGGCCTTGATGTGATGTCTATCTAGAACAGACAAGATCCTTGCCTTCCAGATGACAAAGTTGGACGCCCTTTCCAACCTATCCTGATCCCTCAGTCCATTCATTGCCGTCTCTATGCTCTTATTTTCGACTCCTCCGAGCCTCTACTTCCCTCCTAGAAGTTCTCTCTTCGACTCCCTCTGAGTCTCTACTTCCCTTCTGGAAGTTCCCCTGCCAATAGTTGAATCGCACCTCTAATCTCCTATGCTCCTGCAACACTGATCTGGATTTCTTGGCTATAAATCAGCCTAGGTAGCGACTCCCTCTACCTTGGTTCTGTCTCGTTAGGTACTGTTCTGCCTTGACAGCAACAACACCCCATCAGCTTCACTCTCTGCAATCTGCCCATAGCTTCCTATGCCCCAGCAACTAAAGAACTAAGCCTCTAGGCTCTTCGCAAACCCAACACTGGTTGAATTGCTCCACTAGCCAACTGCGTCACTCTTACTTGGCTGAGCAGGATGACATGGCTCTTCGTGAGCCTCTTCTACCTCTCACTGCTTTTGCGCTGGCCCCTTCTTTGGCTTGAACTGATGACGTAGGCCCTCTGCGTCAACCCTTCTCTGCTGCTTTCTGCTAGGAACAACTTCTGTCACTCGGGACAGTTGTTTCTACTGCAAATTCTCTAATTCAGCTGGTGCCTTCAGCCCTCCTGTGATCTACAATGCTTTGATACCATGTTGAAATTTCTAAGTACTACCCATTAGAAATTTTATCTATATTCTTTGGTTTATTCCACCTACTTGTTTAATTACTAACAAGTTATTTAACCATATAAATCCTGATATAAACATAATACAGTCTCAACCATCTACAGATCAGCAACTGAAAGAAATGAACAAACACACAAGGGACACCGTTATTTTTGGACAATCGTCCCCAGAAAAACCCAACTTGGGAAAACCGGTGCAGTAGTTCTAAGGGTTTTATTATTAAGCAGCTTTTCTTGAGTACACTGGGTGCCACAATGGCTCACCCAATAGAGATAAAAAATCTAGCAGTATTACCTCTCTTCAAAAGTAGATATTCTAAAAGTCTGCCCCATAAAACCCTCTCCAGCACAATCTGAAGCACGGCGTCAGCCCCCCTGGCCTCTGCGTCAACCTAAAACCCTCTGAGTCAGCCCTCTGAGGCTCTGCGTAGCCTCTCTGGCCCTCTGCGTCACTTTTGCAACCTCTCTGTCAAGCACGCTAGCCCTTTTGGCCTCTGCGTAGTCACTGTTGACCTCTGTCTGGCTCCCTCTGCCTCTGCACTGATCGTCCACACTATCTCTGCCTCTCTGACTCGTACTCACTGCCCCTCGCTACAATAATAATCACTGGTTCGATTTCTCTTAGCAAACCCCGCTCTAGAAAATCGAACTGACTGATCACTCTGGTGTGTCTCCAACTGACCCTCAAGCCTCCTATTAGAATTTTTTTGTTGAGTCTTCAACAGCCGAGATTACATCTCTAATCAACGGCTAAGATTAGATTTGGCTTGATCCATGTCATTTAGAACCTTCTAACCTAGTTTTATATTAATACCCATTAATATTTTTATTTTCCTAAGTTTAGACTTAGGAACCCATTAAAAATATTAATTATTTTAATATCTTCCTTCACCGAGCAGAATTTCCCCAAACCATTTCTGGGTCTTAGAGATCTCATGTGCTTTGGCCTCTCCACCAATTTTCATGGCTAGAGCACATCCAATTCTACCCCAAATCAACAAGTCTAAAAAAGTTAAAATCGAGAGGGTGTTGACACACTCTCAAGAGAGTACTTTCTTGATTATTTCTATTATTGTTTCATTATGAGTCTCTTGTCTTTGTATGTCTTGCTTGGTTGTATTTGTTCTTCCATGGCCTCCTAGTGCGGATTTCATGTACATGATGTATGTCAAGCTTGTGACAATCGTTGTAAAGATGGAAGAACAAAGTGACAAGAAGACTCGTGATTGGATTGGCTTTGGACTCAGAGGGAGCAGACAAGATCAACTTGATTGAAGCATGTTTTGATCCATGATGTACGGCTTGAGGTCTTGAAGATTGATGCTGATCCAAATCTGCTGAAGATGAGCCCGTGATTTTTTTTCTAGCTATGTATTGATGAGGACTAAGGTCCTCTTCGTCCTATATAAGAGGGAGTTGATTGAAGGATTGTAAGATTGAAAGTATGGCACGAACCTGATGAAATCCTTGTTGAGGTTGTGGCATAGACACTTGCTTGAGGAAAATTTGAAGAAGCTATGAAATTCTGTTGTTGATTTAATGAATCCCTCTGATGGGCTCGTTGAACCACTTGATGCATGAAATTGCTGACTCTATCTGGACTGGATATATTCTGCGAGTTGTGTTGGTATGAATATCTTGAATGTTCCTACTGCATGTAGCACAATTAAAGTTGGAAATGCAGTTGATTTGTGAAGTGGATTGGCTTCAGAAGTTGTTTTTTTATCTATTAGATCTTGTGCTGAAATCAATTATGGTATACATGTTTGTCGATGTGCAGGTTCCCTGCTTCTGTGAGAAGCCACTTGTTCTCTGTTGATTTTGACCATTGTTGATGATGCTTGCCTCTATGAGAAGCCACTTTTTATTTGTTGGATTCAACCATTGTTGTTCATATTATTGTTGATGCATGCTTCTGTCACAAGCCACTTATTGTTTGACGGGTTCAAGTCTTCGACTACGGCACACTTTTCCGTTGATGAGCAAAGTGTTGATATTTGCTTCTATGAGAAGCCACTTGTTATCTATGGATTGTTGATGTTTGCTTTTATGAGAAGCCCCAGCTGAAGTTGAATAAATAGTTGGATGTTGTTTTATGCTGAAACATTTGATAAAGTGTTGAAAACTACCATGGCTACTTTTTTGTTATTGAGAGGGTTGTTGATGATTGTGTGAATGGCTAAGAATCTCGTTGGAGAGGAAGCATTAATTATATAGCATCATGAATCTTCCTTAGGTTGTGAGCCATGAGACCTATGTATTGCTTGGGAAGATTGTCACTCCCTTAGGTTGTGGGCCAAGAGACCAGTGAGTCTGGACGAGGAGCTTGGTTCTAAGGCACTGAGTTTGTGATCTCTCCCTTAGGTTGTGGGTCACAAGACCTTATTTATGGTCAGGGATTGAGATAGGGATTCCTCCCTTACACTGTGGGCCGGGAGACCTTATGGTCGGGGAGATGTACCCTATGTATATGATTGAGATAGGGATTCCTCCCTTAGGTTGTGGGTCAGGAGACCTTGTTGTGGTCGGGGAGATGTACCCTGTGGATATGATTGTTTGGCCTCGTTGATTGATCCCACTAGTCAGTAGGGCACTAACATGTATGCCACAGGGTTGTGGCTCGTGTGACGTGTTGGATGCTATATATCTTTCCTTGGGATGTGTTGGATGCTATGTATCTTTCCTTATGATGACATTGATGATCTATCCCTTAGGTTGTGGACCAAGAGACATATGCATTGGTAGGGGAGATTGATCTTGATAAAGAGAGAGCCACATGATTATCCCTTAGGTTGTGAGGCCGGAGACCTAAAGATTGGTTGAAGAGATTGATCTTGAGAGAGAATGAAAAGTATCTCCCTGGCTAAGAGGGAGTGTTGAAAATATGGTTGCCAAGGTCGATATTTTCATCATGTGGAAAAATATAAATTTTTGAATTTCGATTTTTGCCTCCAATAATTCAAGTCGGCCTCCTATTTGTTCAAGTTAGCTAGGTCTGTAAGAGGCACCCATTTGACCCCCTTGAAAGACTATATAAAGGAGATCACCTCTCCTCATTTTGACACATCGATTTCTCTCATTATGATCTATGTTCTAACGCAAAAGGAAGGAAGAAGGGGGCCGAAATTTGAAGGAGAAGGAGGGCTTGGCACTTGATCTTGGTTTTTGGTTTGGTTATTCTCTTGATGTTGGTTCTTCCTTGATGTTGGTTTTCCCCTTGTGGGTTTTGCCCTAGCCTCAGGCCTAAATGTCTGCGTCTTTTGTCTCATTGTCTTATGATAAGTTTACTGTTATTTTGTGTTTATTGGTTGATATTTTCTTCTATGTAACTGCTTAATGATATTAAATGGATCTTATGTGTAATTAACGCTAAATAATCATTGGAAGTAGATATATGGTGACGAAAATTTGTCCTAGTTGTTTGCCCTAGAAAAATCAACAAATTGTTCAACTCCCCACTATTAAAGAACCTTTGCTATTGAGAGGTCACGAGTTCAATTCTCTCAACACTCTTGAGGTCAAGCTCTATGATTCAGCTGACAGGAAATGATCCCTTCGGGTGGATTTCCCTAGTACATTTATTTCATGGACTTAGTGGTCATTGATCTCCGGGGTTCGTGAACCACATAAGAAAAAATATTATGAAGAAGCCTTTGCCCCTACTATAAATATAGTAACCTTTCAGCGAGTTATCTCCCTTGCTGTTCATTTTGGATGAAAGGTATATCAGATGGATGTTAAAGTGCCTTCTTGAATGGAGACTTGGATGAGAAGGTCTACATGATGGAGTTGTGCAACTGCAAAGGCTTCAGGTTACTAAAAAAACATCTAGTTTGTCAGTGGTTAAAGTTCTTGTATGAACTCAAGCAGACTCCTCAACCCTACTATTTCCAACTTTATCACTACCTTAGAGATTTTGGGTTCACAAAAAATTATTCTAAACCCACTCTCTATGTCAAAAATAGTGATGATGACATAGCGATCTTAGTGGTCTATGTCAATGATCTTACCATCACGAAATCTAGGTACAAATTATGTAGAAATCTTGCTAAGGAAAAAGTAGATCTACTGGAAATTGTTGTGCAACTCTCTTTACCAAGCGATCTAGAGCAAATCATTATGCAACTCTCTTTACAAAGCGATCTAGAGCAAATCACTATGCAACTCTCTTTCCCAAATGATCCATATCTACACAATGTTTAGCAAGTTCAAGTCTCAACAAGGAAACACTAAAAAACTCATTGGTTGGTTTGTTTGTGATGGAAAATTTTAAAATAGCCTTGCTCTCTTCATTGGTAATTGTCTTTGTTGTGATGTGTAGCTTGCGATGTAACTTACCATCACTATCTCTTGTGATGTGTAGCTTGAGATGTAACTTACCCGCACTGTCTCTTTTGTTGTGCAACTTGCCCACACCCTTTGATGTTTGTCTCCTTATTCTTTTTGACAAAACCAACAATGGCTCAGATCTCATCAATGCCTTGTTCTGTAGTCAAGGAATTTTCTCCTCTCATGTTCCGGCTCTCATCAATGCCTTGTTCTAACTTCTACTTGCAATGATGTATACCCATTCCTATTGCTTTCACACCAAATGTTGTGATTAAATATGACCAGCAAATACATTCAAACACACATCAAAGCAAGGGACACATGTAACTTGATAATGGGGAATTAAACTCTAATCAATCATTCCACTACCAATGTGTATATTCCAATGTACAAAAGCACCCTTTGTATGGCATTAACTAAAAGACATTATGATTTAGACATCCAATTTAACCATCTCCATAGTCATCTCCCATAATCTCTTTATTAATATTCATCCCTAACTTTGCTCTTTTTCCCTTGTCATTGTTTCATACATAGACTTTTATGCATAGTCTAATACATTACATATTGCCAAGTATATATCAAAGATAACAAGTATAAGTCATTACTTCATGATAGGCAAAGGGATGTTCCTAACAACTGGGGATGTTTTCATACCTATCTCTAGTACAAGAAAGGCATCGTTGTCTCGAGGACACCTTCTATAAACTAGTGGACACATCCCGAAGCAACATAGGTCATAAACCTATTATGGGGGATTAAATCTAAGCAATTCATGTGACTCTTTCATCTTTTAAGTGTATGAAAACCCTTTTTGGAGCCAAAAAGGGCTTTCTTTAATTGGTCACTTATTGTGGACAGTCTTCATGTAGGCCATACACTTTAGCATCTTGGAATTCTCGAGCCTCCTACTCTTTCTATGGTCAGCATAAGACCCTCAAACATCTCTTCCAATTTTGTTGTTTTACCAACTCTGCCTTGAGATGGGTCTAAGCCTTTTCTAGCTAGTTTCTCCCTACTCTCCTCTTATGAATATTCTCCCTTTTAAGGAACAAATTACCATGGGTTGTGTTATCACTCCGTAATTTTTGAGGTTGTGGAAAAAATCACAGAGGTAACCACAGAACCACTTTTGAAACTGGGAATCTAGCCCTTCCAGTTTCAGAGAGGGATCTCTCTTTATGATTTAGCTCTGTTTGAATGAAGGTATTAGGCTAGCTATTAAGTTCAGGTTTGGGTTTTTTGTGTTGTTGGGTTGAAACTAGGAAGAAAGGCCATAGGGCAAATGGAGTCACAAGTTTAGTATGATCAAATACAGAGTTTACAGGCTAAACTTACAGGGCAGGTTAGGCAAATTCATTGGATACTTTAAGATCTACGTTGTGAAGGAGAGGAAAGGATTTAGAGATCCAATTAAAAACAGAGCAATTAAGAATTCTGATTTTAATCTTCAGTGGAAAACATAGGAATTATTCATAAACCAGAGACAGAGTGTACATTCAAACAAATTTTGTTTTTTATCTTCTTAGAATAATTTAGATTTTAGAATCACATATGAGAATAAAAAGAAAACAAATTGACAAAGAGAGATGCAATTCACCAATAAAAATGACACAAGAATCCTGTAATGATTGCACTGTATTACTGAAAATCTGATCAATGGTGGCTCTGTGGGCTGCTTTACAATACAAGTCCTTTTCTTCAAACAAGTCTCAACCCTTCATACTTCGAATTATGAAGTATTTATGGAAAATATTACAAAATATCTTGATTCTAAAGATAAAGATAGGATCCTAAAAATATCTAAAAATTGATTATAAAATTAGTACAAAAATTTAGGAATTTTCGAACTGTTGGAACTACTGGCCCTATTGTTGAGGATGACTATTGATCGCTGAGCCTACAAATTTGCTGCGTTGTTTGCCTTGTTGTCGAAGATAAAAAAATTACTCAAGTAATTCACACAGTTTGTCCCATCTGTCTTCACTGGGGATAGAAAATTTAACTAATTTTCTATAAGCCTCATCCACATCTGTGTAATTCTGGAAAGTTGGTTTGATGATGAACAAATGTTCAAGCTCATGACTAATGAACAAGTCGAAATCTAAGGCCTCCAGGAATGCGAATTGTCTTGGGCAATAGTACATAGTTTCTTTTGGTACTCTGTCAAGCTCATGAGTTTATCTTCCCTACCAATTAGTCTTGGTAGACCTTTCCTGTTCAATACCTACAAAAATATCTTCTAATGTGGTTGAAACAGGTTTACCTGTCATGACTGTAGCAGCCTGCTAATCATCCCCCTGCATAAAAACTGGTGGTGGATTCTTTTTAGACTTCTTGGTATATATTAAAAACTGCTTGGCTTCAATTTCTGTTACTAGAGAAGACTCGTCTTCTTTGGGCCTTTTATCATGCCTTTATTGAGGTGTAGGAGTCTGAGAGGTTGTTGTTGATATGACTTGTTCCTCGGCCTCTTGCAGAGTATTCTCCTCCCACTAGTATTGGTTCATGTATTGCACGATCTCTGGCTAAGGAGTATCTGTGTAGGGAGTAGTCTTTTGCTCCACCCTCATATTTGAAATCATACCAAAAGGCTCATAAGACCAAGTGAAGCTCAATTTGAAATTTAATTGCTTCAACAACAAATCAGTTTCTTTACCAACTATTCTGGTATTGCACACAAAAGGTCCTACCTGTGCTTTAATTTTAAATTGTGCCTTCTTGTTATAGCCGCCACAAAATGTAAGTCATCCAAATGTATCATTTGTCTATTGTATTCTAATGAGAACAGTGTCATGGGAACAAATTTTTGTAGCTTAAAGGGTGGAAATTCACACCCATAGACTCTGATCTCGGTGTAGTTCTAGTATAAATACCAGTCACCTGGTCACTAAGATGCAAAAAAATAATAATATATGCTCCTATGCTAGGCTCCAAATCACTATGCAACAGAGAAATAATTGTATACAAAAACTGATCAACATAGTCTATGAAAGTAAACTCTGTGGAGTTTTTCCTAACCAGAGAGGTCTAATGTATGATTAATTGAGCACTACCCTACTCATCCATCTTCTGCAAAGTAAAGGGAAACCTGTCTGCTTGATGATAAATAAACATGTAAACTAAAACAAAAGAATATTTGAAAGCTCCCTCTGTAGGAAACTTTATGAATTGATCATGCATTGCATCTGCAATAAATTCACTGTAATTAAAGATAACAGGTTTCTCACCAGTGGTAAAAATTGACAAGAAGCCAACAATGGCCTCATCAACCCACTGATCAGAGTGATAACCAAGTAGGTATGAGATGATGTTGATTATTTGTTTGGTTACCTCAGAGAACATAGAAGAGGAATATGGAGGGTTTGTTTTAGGTAATTGGGCATCTTCAGGAAGAAAGATTTCAAATATTTTCGCTCTCTGAGGGAAGGTTAAATTCTTGTAGAGCTCTGTGAGAGAGTCTACTGATAGTGGCTTGGAAGACTCTGGAATGATTACTTGGAGCATTTGAGATATGGCTTCGGCTGTGATGGTGATCAGAATTGCACCATCAATTAAGCTTGCTCTTTGGGAGGGTACATAGCTTAATTGACACCAGGAGACTAGCTCAGGTAAATTTTCAATTTTTGGACCTACCACACAAAACAAATGTGGAAATTCAAAAGAGGGTAAGAAGAGGCAGATTCTAAATTTATAGTATATACCAATCTTGGAAAACAAAGAAAAGGAAGGCAATTTATTTTTTTTACATAGCTGCAAATAATAAATATGGATATGGTATATTGGAGTAAATCTCCACTCAAAAAATATTCAGTTGATGGCAAAGAAAACTATAGATTTTCCTTGTTTGTTTGATGAAAAATGGTCACAAGACTCACACAACCCTCAAAGCTCAATCTTAACACAAGAAAAAACAAAAATGACCTTTGAAAAACCCAAACTGCAACTTATATTTGCGTTTTTTTTGTAGCAGGCCGATAATTTCCCATAATCTCGCAATAATTTCAAAATTTACCTAGGTATATTATCGCGATATTTTCTGGTGATAATATCAGCAAAGGCTCTTTCATCAATAATATCGCGATAATTCCTATATTATCGCAATCAATGTTGTAAACATCAGCATCAGGATAAAATAGACAAGGGTTCGAAAAACAAAAAGATCATAAAAATCGCAAAAATATCAGTAAAAATCGACAAACATCGGCAAAATTAAGATACCACCAAAATATCGGTAAAAATTGACAAACATCGGCTAGGCCAAAAAATCGTGAAATCAGGATAAAATCGAGATAAAATTAGGTTGTTTGCAACACTGATCACAATATATGCAACAATGTTTTAGATCCTTCTTCCTATCCCAAGTTGTTCTTAAGGGGGGATGTAAGGATATTAAACATTACAAGGTGGCTTAAGACCAACTTTGTTTAATGTTCTAATCATGTGCGCTTTTGCACTTAGTGATTTATGTTAAATTTTGTATTTGGAATTCAAAGAAACCACCAAAGATAAACATCTTTTGTTGGGCAATGGTTCATGGGAAAATAGTTACTGGAGATAACTTTATCAAGCGAGGAATTCAAGGTCCCACCACATGTCTTTTTTGTTTTCTCACTCAAACTCTATTTAACATCTTTTTTTGGAATGTGCATGTGCAAAGACTGTATGGCAAGAATCTTTTGCGGAAATTCTTTCCAAAGTGGATATGCCAATCAATTGGAAAGACATGTTCACAAAAAGGGTGAAAAATTACAAAGGATCATTCAATAATAAACCTCTTTTCAAAAGACTTTAGACAGCTCTTCCAAATTATATTTACTAGAAATTATAGCTCGAAAGAAACAGATCCATCTTCAGCCATGAGCTCAATCCACCGTTTTAGGTTGTGATGGTAGCAAATTATATAAATTCAAAAATTCGAAAAAAAATAGAAAACACTTGATGTGAGTATGATGAACAGAGATGGATCCATTGATTTCAAATTTGTCCAACTCAATTAATAAAAAAAGGAATAAATCCTTTTCCCAGATCAATCCTGTAGCTTCAAATGGATGCAAGTGAATTCCAGCAATGGAGATCCGAGCAGCATTCATATATTCTTTCTTTGATGGCACTTCAAATAGGAATCCAGAAGCAGTAGGAACAGGGGAATTCGTTTCGATCTTAGAGGAACATTGGGTAATCTCCCAAGGGAATTTTCGCCCTTATGGTGTAGAAAATCCACGAAAATCTGCAACTGCTCTAATCAACAATCTGAAAGCTAGTTTCTTTTCATTAGGACACATATTTTCTCTACTTATTTGCAACGAAATAGGAACGGAAATAAACACGGTCACTCAATAATCAAGACAAAAAAATGCTAGGAAACCCAACTGAGCAAACCCTTTGCTTGTTTGAGAATTTTATTAATAGAAGAATGAGCAATAGATCTCTTACAATACAATATTGTCTCAACAAAAAACACAATGGTTCTCCCTGCCTGAACTAGGCTTGAAACACCTGCAAGTAGTCTGATCATGCCTCCCTATTTCTATGTGCATAGGTTGCTCCGATTATTTAGGGAATTCTCCCTAAATCCTTGCACAAATCCCAAGGGAAATTCCTCCTCAAATCTGCACACAACCTTCTCTTGCACACTCTTCCTTTCACAAGCTCACACACACAAACTTGTGCTCTCTATTTCTTTGTCTCACCAACTCATGCCCACAAAAAAATGATGAATTATGTGCCTTAATCCTCCTTATAAGCTTTTCGACCAATGCTAGTTGAGGCTCCATCTTTAGAGCTCTATCCTACTCTTGCTTAACCACCACTTCTCTACTCTGAACTCTCCCTGCCTTACTAAACAATGTTGCATTTGTCTCTACCTACAACTTGTAGACTCTTCGCCCTCACACCTATCTGCTTCTTACATCCAGAAGCTAAGTGTTGGAGGTATTCCTTACCTCTATTGAGGATGATATCATCTCCGTTGTCCTCAAGGGTAGCTACCGAAACAAGATATTGCATCAATCTTGGAACATAGAGAACATCTCTGAGATGAAGAGGATTACCTAACTCCCTTTGAAAACTTACAAAACCAACTCCTCTAGTTGCATATTGACCATCATCTCCTAGCTCAATCTAAAACTGCATGTCCTTCTCCTTCAAGTGGCTAAAACTCTTCTTGTTCCTGGTCATGTTGAAGGATGCTACTGAATCAATATACCATATATTGTTATCTGCTAAGCTTGCCATTCAAGCAATCAATGAGAAATCTTTCTCGTACTGGGCAAAAAATTCATCTACCTTTGTTGATGCAGCTACATGATCCTTACTAGACTCCTTCCACTTAGGACACTTAGTGGCATAGAGTCCAAACTCATGTCAATGGAAGCACTTGATATTGCTTAGATCCTTCTTTGTACCCTTCTGAATGGACTCAACCTCTTCTTGGCCCTTCTTGCCCTTGGCCTTGCCTGTCAGAGCAAGATTCTCATCGTCCACTATCATAACAAATCTACCATCTCTAGTCCCTCTCCGGATCTCTTCCTGAATGCAGTTAGTCCAAAACCTTTCCCAATTGGGAAAAATTTCTCTATCGTTGACAGCATCCTAGAAATCATACCAAGACTTGTGAAGTCCAAGTAAGGCAAAACTCACAAGGCCGTGCTCAGATACAATCACACCAACACCTCCCAGCTCATCTCGTACTTGAGTGAACCTTGACAAATATGTGACGATGGGCTCATCCTCTCTCATTCAGATACTCCTCAACTTCTCCTTAAGTGCAAGCTTCTTGATATCACCGGTACTCTGATATAGTTCTGAAATAGTTTTGAACGTCTCATAATCTCTGACCCCTTCTAGAATAATCCTCTTTGCCTTGATATCATTCTTAGTATTTTGGGTCAATTGTTGGGGATCTTATGGTGGTGGTATGGCCTACTTCACAAATTTCCCCATCCTATTATCCTCCAAAACTATCGCGATCCTCCCTTTCCATGGAACGAAGTCCGATGCTCCCTCTAAACAGTGATCTACCCTCAATCCTTGGTACACCATCCTACTTCCCAGAGAGCTCTCCAACACCTGTGAACTAGGGTTGATTCGCTAGCCCTCTTGGTTGCCCTTTAGTCCTTCAAAGTTCAACTCCAACAATTCGGCCTCTCCTATTAGTCTTGTAGCCCTTCACAAGGACTGAACTTAGGGCTCAATAGACACCTTCTAGTAGCCCACCAATCTGATCTTAAGCTGCCACCAAACTTGTCCCAAACTAAACACCATCAATCTAGCAAACCATCAACATGGAAGGAAATACATACCTCTTGAAAGAAGACTTCTTTACTCACTGAAACACCTCGTCCGGTGCAGCAACTTCTATGAATTACAGCCCTAGTTAAGTCTACCTATAGCAGTTGCTTCAACCCTCATACTCAGCCTCCAATCCACCTTCAGAACTGCCCGGTCCTTGTGAAAATTCCTTGAAATTCAGCCACTGGAATTAATTCTCCTAACTGATTATTCAGTTTATTAATTTTTATGATTAATATTGGATTGATCACACTGCAATTTCTTCACCAAATAAATAAACATTATGGAAATAAAAATACTAGAAACTGAGAAATGCTAGCACACACAAAAATCGTGACATCGTTATTTTTGGACAAAAGTCCCTGGAAAAACCCAACGTGGAAAAACCAATGCAACAGCTGAGGGTTTTATTATTATGCAGCAGTGAATTTCTAAGTAAAATCATTGGAAGCCCAATTGGCTATCCAATCAGCAAGAATCTGACAAAAATATTCAGAGACAAAATTCTCTCTCCACAAGCAAACGTCGGTCTCCGTCTCCCTGTGAAAACTAGTCGTCCAACCCTTGCGCAGGCCCTTTTTATGCTGCTTCTGATCAATCTACGCTGCTGTGCTGGGAAACTCGCGCGATCCTCATGGTTGTACTGGTTAAACCAGCATGACCCTAATCTGTGACTTGTCAGAAAAATGCACGCGACCTTTGCGGCTGTCTTGGGCTAGCTTCACTATGGAATATTTCTGTCACTTGTTACTGCCTCTCCGGAACTGGAAATCTTCCTTTGGATCACTGTCTTCGCCCCTCTGACACTTGCTACTCAATCTCTAGCTCGATCTCTCCTGCTAAATCACTTGCACTGGAGAATCGAACTATCTAGATCACTAAGCATCTACACTAGTGTGTTCTCCATCTGCCCATCGACCTATTCTTATAATCTCTAGTTGAGACTCCAACAGCAACAATTAAAACTTAATCAATGGTTGATATCGTCTCCAAGTCGATTTGTGTGAGTTTCTAGAGAATTCTCACCTTTCTCAATTAATTACTATTCATTAACCATTTTTCCTGAGACTTAGAAAATTTTCGATTATATTACTTTGAATCCTAACACACCAATAGTATTTTTTCTACTTGTTTTATCAAGAAATATAATCCTATTAATGAAACAAGATGACTATTTCATTGATGAGCACCAGTATTGCAGCAAGAATTCTGAAACTTCTTGGGCTACCAACTTTACTTCATCAACCGGGGGTTTGTACAAACTTGGAGGTAACAGTGCTATATACACAAATAAATGTAATGGCCTACTCTTGTCACTTTTCAATTGGGGCAATAGACCACTCAGGTTTCTCAAACCAGTCCTCTATTGGTGAGAAGAAGTCTGACTACCAAATGGATAAGGGAAAATTATCCTTAGTGAAAGAAAAGGAATGCTACATACTTTAAGGAATGAAAGACTAAATTGGAAGATGCTTGTAAAGTGACATGAAATCCTTTAGCTACTCATTGACACATTTTGCTTGCAAAAGAAACATAGCTTAACATTATTTATAACATGTGATGATCTAAACTAACTGAGCATGGAATTTGATCTAGGGAGTATTATAAATGCTACATTCATGTGGTAATTTATCAATTGTGGAAAATCTCTTTTTTATGTTTTCATTTTATGAATGCAAATGCTAATATTCATTTATCCTTTGGCAGGGGAGACAGGTATGGAAGAGGAGATATGGACTGGTCTTAAAGGTATGGAAGCCAAGTGGAGGCCTAGTCCAATCTTAAATGACATTTCTTCTAAATTTGAGCTCAAAACAAGCTGTTACAGGGTTTCCTGTAGTACTACTACAAGATGTCCTAGTTCTACTATAGGATGCCCTGTTTTACTACAGGAAACATGCCAAAAGCTTACTAGGTGGTAGGGAAGGTGGAATGAAGTGTGGGAAGGTATATAATGGAGGAATAAGGCATGGAGGAGGTGAACATTATTCAGAACTCAATCAAATGCTTCAAGATGGTTGGATTTTCTCAAGGGAAATGGCGATTTTGCTTACAAAACAAGAATTCAGATTCAAGGTTTAGTGGACTTTGGAAACATGGGTTGATAAGGCTTGGATGAGGAAAATGAGATGAAGTCTCCCTATAATTTAGAATCTCCTGCAACAACATACATTCTTGTCTTCATTTATGCACAAATTTATCTATACATGGTAAAGATTTAAATGGAATAAAACAAGGTTATTACCATCTAGTGACTAAGTTCATGAATGGAAGTAATTTGAAACTAATGCAAAACTTAAGAGATCAACAATGAAAACTGTAACTCATCCTTAGAAACTCAAAGACAATGACCTACTCATAAAGAAACCCTAGATTATGCAACAAAGTAAGAAATCTGTTTTTGGGCTGTACGAATGGAACCCTCAAGTCATGATCCCATAAGGGAAATGAGGAGAGATCCACTATCACTAGCTTTTCTGGAGTGTCTTTCGACACTATGATACCACTAATCTAACTATCCAAAAATAGAAGCAAACTAATTAATCATCCAAATACTTACAAATTAATGAAACCAAAATCATTTCAGCAGCTAACTATGAATGTAATCTAAGCATACATGTACAAAAAGGGGAACCTTTGCTGCTAGGGTTGGGCCCTAACCCAAGAGATTCATCCCTCTGAGTCAACTCAGTGCTGGATCAAGGGAATGCTTCTCATTTTCATTAAACTATCAAATATACACAAGCGTCATTAGTCACAATGTCTTAGCTCAAAAATGCCTCTTAGGTACAATAAAAAAAGTCGAATCCTAATGAGACTCTAGGCATTTTTTTTTATACAACTGAAGTTACCAACAACTTCCTTAAATTGAGGAAGACTTGGCTCCCAAACTCGATATCAACTGGTCTTCAACTATCACTAGCTTGGCTACCAATGATCTTAATGGCTTGGTTGCTTGTAACTTTGAGCTGATGAGATTTGGTGGAGGAATCTTCGAGTGAGTGAGGAGTTAAGGAGGAAGATCCAATCTACTAAAATAACACTTTCTTGTCTACTTCGAGTTCCTACACTTTAATTAGCCAAAATTTGCTCCAAAACCTACAATCAATTCACATTAGACCACAAGACATGACATCTCATCTTTACCCTTCTCTTTAAGAAAAATATAACAAAACATGTAAATAAATGTGAGAAAAGTTTATTTTAATAAGCTAGAGAGTGGCATTAAGGTCCATATAATTTACCCATTGATGAGCCTCATCATCACCCCCTACTTAAAGTGTTTCTCATCCTTTGAGAAACTCAATTTATGCCCATGTATTTCATTACTTTGGTGGCCTCCCTAACATTCTAGGCTTTTGTTGTAGTATCCTCCTCTTGTGGATAAAATCCTGCATGCTTATCTATTTCCTCCTGCTTATTTCTTTATTCTTCTTCCTTTCTCCCTTCTAACATACCCAAGAACAATGGTAGACTAAGTTTCAATCCAATCCAATTGACTTTGAGTCTCTGCAATGCTTTCCTATACAATGGGGTCCTTTCTAGTGCATCCCTCATTCTTTCAAGAGAATGATACTCCCTGATATTTAGGTTGTAGGGTAGTGTGTTCCATCTCCTTTGGCATGCATGCTAGCTTTCATCCCCTAGAAATCTCAAAGTGTTCTGAAAATGAGTGACTACTTGCTCTTGTGTATCTAGGTATCTTGGTGCAAGCTGGGGCTCATTAGCAATGAGGTTGTGGGTGCTAATGACAACCATGGAGTTGATATGCTCTACTCTGATGTAAAGGGGTTTTGTTTCCTCTCTTTCCAATACCCTTTTTTACTTCTTTAGTCCTGGCCTCTTCATGATTCATCCATGATGCCAAGGCCATCAGTTGTAAGTCCCCTAGCTTTGGATTGGGGTCCCACACATTCAAATCTATTAGGGCCAAGTTATGTAGGTAGAATACAGATATATTGGCCCTATCCTCTAGGGTGCTTTGGTCACAGAGGTTAATGAACTACCTATAGTCTTGAAAGGCATAGTTCCGCATTGTGCTAGGGTTTTTATCTAAAACTGTTAGTAAATTATATATTACGGAGCAATGGAACACATAAAATATTGCAGAAATATAAACACAGAAAACACATAAAACAAGAGAGACACAGATATACGTGGTTCACCTAGTTTGGGCTATGTCCACTAAGAAACAACCAGTCCTTCCTTTTATATTATCCAGCAAACTGAAGAGATACAACCTACAGTAGATCCGCTGTAACACCCTCTTCACTCTCAATCTCCTCTCTCTTTCTCACTCAGAATATAGATCTACATAGACATAATACAATTCCCTCATATATAGTGAGGGGTTGCCTTCTAGGGAAAAAAACCCTGAATTAAACATAACCTCTACCGTCAGATCTCCGCCTAATGAACGACCCAGATTGACTAGAAATTACTATACTTTTACAAGGCAATTTTACATCTATTCTTAGCTTCAGGGTCGCTACCCACGAAACCCCCCACCAGGGGGGGGCTCCCCAAAGGTCGCAGCTGCACCCCTTGGACCCCCCCTGTAACGAATATTTTACGGGCGGCGTTGCTGCCCCATTTCGAACTGGGGTCCAATGTGGCGATACCTTTGAATACAGAAGATAATCAGGCTCCACACCCAACAGAAACTACAACCATTGTTCTTTGAGGTATAAGGCATATGATTTTGCTAGCATGCTGCACTAGAGTGCCTCCATGGAGAGACTTGCCATAGTTTCCAATTGGTTGTCTTTTTCCTGTACTTTCCTCCTTAGCCATGTGTTCTCAGCCTCTAGTTGAGATTTCATCACTCTTTCCTTGTCTCTTATGCTACTCAACTCTCTACCCATTTCTAGTAGCTTTTCTTCCATATGGCCCACATCCTCTACACTTTTTGATTTAGCAATTTTCATCCAACGATGTGTCCTTTCTCTCTCCTTTTCAAGCTCAAAGAATAGAGGGATGACAAATTTTTGTGGTATTTCTATGCCCCCCTCAATGAATCTGTAATAGGAGCTAAGGTTTGGCTGTGGGCTAGGTTCCTTCAACTCCTGGGACTCTCCCTTTACTGTCTCTTGAGTATCTATCTGTCCTTGTATTTGGGTTGCTGCCTCTTTTCCTTCCCTTTGCCCCTGTTGTCCTTCCTGATCATGTTTATGTGTTTCCTATAGTTTTGACAGAGTTTCATGTAGGGATGTCTTTGTTTCCTATAGGCCTATATGTGTTTCCTGTAGGAGACCTTTCCCTTTTTGAAAAGGGGTCAAAGGTTCTTTAACTTGTTTTGCTGAGGTTGACTTGGTGACAGGCCTCCTAACATAGGTGATTGGTGACCTTGGGGAAGCCTGTTGTGATGTGACTCCTTCAGCTTTCTTTCTTAGAGGGACTAACTTATCTTTTTCTTTTAGTGTGTCCTCTATGATTATAGGATATTGGTAGGTGCTTGAGGTCTCCCTTGTTTTATCCTGGTGGTCCTCCTTGTTCTGAAGTATAGGGGAGTCTGCCTCTGCCTCTTTCCTTTTGATTTGATAGGTGTACTTAGAGTAGTTAAGGCAGCAACTACCTCTTTCTCTGTGACCTCTGGAGACACCGTTGGAGATTCCTCTCCTTCTTTTCTTTGTATTTTAAGACTTGGTTAATCCTTTTGTTCTTCTTCCCTATTGTATTCTTCATCCTTTGTCTAATTTATTTCTGCCTCCTCTTCTTCAGGCTCTTCTTCTTCTTCTTCATGCTCCTCTTCTTCAGGCTCTTCTTGCTTTTCTTAAGACTCTTATTCTTCTTCTTCATGCTCTTCTCCCTCTTTTTGACCACTAGAAATAGGGTCTCTTTCATACTCAATGGCTTGAATTGCATCTTCTTTGTTCATGTCTGCAAATTTTTTCCACATAATAAGGATTCTTAAGTTTTTTAGGGCATTGTTACACAGTAATTTGTCACTGTCTCCCTGTCAGTCTCCCTACTATGTCATGAATTCCCATTAATCATGATCATGCTCTCTAATCTGGCCAAATGACCCACTTTGCCAAAGTTTATTTCATCAGCGTGACTGTTATTAAAGTAACCGCGCTGACTGGCGCTTCATAACAGATCACACGCGCTGCCAGCGCGGAAGCACATGAGTTTTCCGCGCTGGTCGAATTTCATGAGTCAGCGCAGTCTCTGTTTGTATTAAGTCGCGCTGACACAACTTTCTCCGTTATTAAGATGCGATGTCAGTGCTCCAGTGCAGTTATACACCCGCGCTGATCCAGTTTGGGCGAGTTTGTTCTAACAGCCAGCCTTCCAGATGACTCCAGACCTGGTTGTTGGCCTTGTTA
Source organism: Pinus tabuliformis (assembly GCA_031772625.1). Taxonomy (NCBI): domain Eukaryota; kingdom Viridiplantae; phylum Streptophyta; class Pinopsida; order Pinales; family Pinaceae; genus Pinus; species Pinus tabuliformis. The sequence continues at coordinate 1,144,964,655 of CM062805.1, forward strand.
ATGTCGCCCTTCCTTCTATGGCAAGTCTGTTCGTCATTTGAGCCACCTTCCTTGGAGATAAGCTCATCCTCCCACCATTCATGGAGACTCCTTCTCCTATTTAAACCTCTACCATTGCCATGAGCAGGGAGTTTTTGGATAGTTTGGATTGTGTGAAGTTGATAGTGCTCAGATTGCTGCTGCTAGTAGGTAGTTGGTGTGATAAGTGTGGAATTGCTAGATAGCTTAAGGAAGGTTGTGGAGTGTTGCTTGTGTGAGAGAGAGTTCTTGTCTTGGGAGATCTACCTCCAAGGGTGAATGCTTAAAAGACTTGCTGGCTGGACCCTCTTGAGAAGGATTCGACGTCAGAACATTTGGTTGTACTCTTCTCTGTTATTGATTAATAATAGATGACTACTATTATGGTTCCACTCTCATTTGTCTTTGTAATGGTTAATGTGAGTTACGTCCTTTCTGACTGATGTATCATTGCTTTTATTAGATTTCGCGCTTGTGTTTGTCTTTCTCTTCATGTGTGCAGGTATCTATTCACGGAGATCGTGGAAGATCGTGACCGGCTAGAGCGAAGGAGCGAGAGCGGCATCTCTTCATCAAACAATAGCGTTGGAATCCAAGTAGGTGTTCATTGCCTACCTTTTATTTGCAATTAGGAACTTGCATAGTAGCATTGACTGATTGTTGCTAGACCCGTTCTGGGCTAGTAGGGATCGCCTCTATCCATAGAGGGGATTTACCTCTCCAACAATTTGGCGACTCCACTGGGGAGATAGCCTTTGTCTCTTTTTGTCCATCCTTGTTTTGAGTTTAATTGTTGCTCTCTTTTCAAAGTTTGGGGATTAATTATCGGTCTTTTGCGTTTCCTGGGTTGATCTGGGAAATGCCCCTGTTTGATTGAAAGGTTGGCTGTTTTGATTTGGGAGTTTTGATTTGCCTATCACTATTTTTGAGCTCCATCGCGGATTTAATTTTAACAGTCGCGCTGTCATCGCGCTCACCCTTTTGCAACATCCTGTTCATCGCGTAATTACGCCTAACAGTCGCGACGATCCTGGAAATCGGATCATCCCGGAAAATACGTGTACAGTCGCGATGTCAGCGCCACTTGCTAGCTTTTTACCCGCGCTAACCTTGGGTTGCTAGCTTAATTCCCGCGACGACTGTGTTTTTCTGCGATCAGCGCGGGTTGTCTATGTAAAAATTGCGCTGACATCTTGGGTTGTCTGTGTAAAAATTGCGCTGACATAGTGATCATCGCGGGTCCTCAGTGTGTAACTTGCACTGATTCCTGAAAAGTTGTTTTTATAACTTTATCTCCTGAATTCATCAATCTTTCTTATCCCCTGTTGTTTCTTGTCTCCCACTAGCTTGTTTTCATTACTTTTGGTTAGGGGCACTCTCTCTTTGATTTCATTCGAGTGAGTCTTGTGTTTTTTAGACCATGTGACCTAGCCCTTTAGAAGTTTCATCGAGAAACCATTTGCTTGGGTTACTTGTCTATTCAAGGTTCATCCACAACCCTCTTATTGATTTGCTTGAGGCTTTTTCACTGCTTGTCGCTGGTTGATTTTTAGTGTCGATTATTGAACCATTTTTTCATGTTGATTCGATTTCTTCACTACCAAGCATAGATCACAATTGTTTGGATCGATCAGTTCACACTTGCTTGTTTGTCTTCTTAAATTCACAAAAAAAAAAATTGCATTCATTTAGCATACGAAAGTGAAAGTGCATTTGCATTACGAATTTTCATGTTTGAGAAATTGAAAAGCAAAATTTAAATCTTTCATTAGTAGTATTGATGCATCGTGAGATTAGTGTATTGATGCATTGTGTTTCTTAGTGTTTGCATTCGCTTGTCTTGGTTTGGGAATGATATTTCTACCCTCTCATAGTTAGAATTCATCGAACGAAATGGTATTCTTTGGCATGTAGTTTGCATCTAGGCAATTGTGAGAGATCACACGGTAGGACCTGAAACCGAAACTTAATTCAAGATCAACCATAAAATATACTGAATAAACCTAAAAACGCATTGGAACTTAACGCCAACATTTAGAGGTATAGGCTAGAGATGTGTTCTGACGTCTTTAAACATAGTCACTATTGTTTCACATTACGGTTGGGTAATTCCTCCTTCTGTGACTCGATAGTGGGCTAACACGGATTGTGCTCCCACGTACCATCGCGTATATAGGGAGACCCCACTAGGCTTTTATCCTTGATCCATAGGAAGTCGAGTCTGCTGCCTTGCGAACCTTAACGCACCGAACACAACATTCGGGAAGATTGACTGCAGTACGGAAAGTCCTTGGTTCTCATACGATTGCCAAGGTGTATAAGCAGTTTTACGGATTGCTTGGTAAACCCTTTGCCTAGAGTCTCCAGAGTAGTCACTTTTGATCCTTTTCAGACTCCTTAAAAGAAAAGGTGCCAGTGAGCGTCTTGTCACTTCGTGCTCATTAAACATTCGAAGGAGACTAGAGTCATCTTTTCGTCCTTTTCTCGACTCTTAAAACATGAAAAGGTCAAGTTTAGTTCCTGTGTCTTAAAAATTTATTTGGCCACAATTAACGTTACCTGGTTAGATCTTGTGTGCGTTAGCTTGAGTAGGCTTCTTTTTGTTTGCCATGGCAACTTTTCCAGGGTTCACCAACCCAAGTTCCCCTCCTGACGGGAATCCTGGTCATTTCCCTCCTCTCGAGAATGTTGGTGCTCCTTATATGGCAACGTTATCCCTTCCGGGGTTAACTGTCGGGTTGCCTGTTTGGTTGTTTTCAACCTCTTTGGTCCCTGTCGTATCGGCTGCTAGTCCATCAGTCACTCCACCTGCACAACATCATATTGATCCTAAGGTGGATCTCTCCCCTTCGACGCCTACTTCTACGTCTTCCTCTTGTACTTCGCCTGGTGAAAGTCTCGATTCGAATAACCAGGTGGCTAAGAAGAAGAAGAAGAAGACCAAGAAGAAGAAGTCTCCTAAGGGAGAGGCTACAAGTATAATTGTTACTCCCTCGAGTACACCTGAAGTCAGGCCACCTTCTGCTCCTCCGCGGAAGGTCAAATTTCCTTGTAGATTATGCAAGGGGGACCATCTTCTTCGTGATTGTCCTGGCATCCTCAGGGTCTTAGAAGTATGGTCTCGTGATCCGGCCTGCCCCTCATCGTCCACTGAGGCTCACGGCGATGTTCCCCTATCGACTCATAAAGATAAGGAGAAAGGGAAGATTCGAATCCCCTGTAGACTTTGTGACGGCAATCATCCCCTTCACCTTTGTCCACTAATGGATAAAGCCCCTGTTGTCTTGGAAAGTCTTACAGCTCCTTCACCCCAACTCCCCGTTGGATATCAACGTCTTTCTGCAGCTGCAGATCATCCGCCTCCCGACAATGAGATTGGTTCACATTCTTCTCTTGTCCAGGCCCCTCTTCCCGAACCCGGCTGTGTCCAGCCTGTTCCAAACCAACCATTGGTCGAAGAGAGTGTCGACTCGAGTCCGCCGCTCGCTCACTCTGTTTCGGAAGAGAATCATGCCCATGTTCTTCTCGTCTCTTCAGATTCTCCTGAGTCCCGAAATGACTCTCCTAACCCAGCTGCTCCCGAAGGTTCTCCTTCAGTTCCTTTAGCACATGGGGGCAATCATACGATTCCCCCACCAAGTAGTCTGGTCGCTTCCTTTGATTAGAATCGCCTGATCGCCGGTCGCCTTCCATCCCATATGCCTTTCCAGATCACAGTACATGCCTGTGCTAAGGCAGTACCTGGCACTGTCTTGGATGAAGGGGCGTCTGTCAGTCTTATGCCGTACACTACTTGGAAAGCCTTAGGTTCCCCACAGCTTGGGCTAGTTACTCAGAATCTGTTGGCGTTCGACGGAGGAGCCTGTCCATCTCTAGGAGTTCTCCCGAAGTTCCCTATTACTTTGGGAGGCAAAACCGTCTATATAGACGTCTTGGTTACCCAAGGTGTTTTAGACTTTAGTCTTCTCCTTGGTCGCGACTATGTTTACGCCATGGGGGCCCTCATTTCTTCGCTTTTCCGTGTGGTTTGCTTTCCACACGATGGAAGAATTGTGACTATCGATCAATTGTCGTTCGTTAGTCCCCCAATGCCTCCTGCGTAGTTGTCGTCCCCTCCTAGTTTTTATCCACCAGTTGTATCTGCCCCACCACAGATCAACTACGTGGCCACCTACCCCGTGCCTGTATCCAGTGATGACACCGTCGTGCATAGTGTCCTGGGGGCATTAGGTCCTGACTTCCAAGATGTGGTCCTTTCACTGGGAGTAACACTCTTGGAAGCACCGACTTCCTGTTCATTATGATGAAGTTCGGGTGGAGCATAGTTCTTTCCTTGTGTCAAGCTCCTTAAAAAATGAAACTAGGTTTGGTGGAGCATAGTTCCTGATCTTGTGTCAAGCTCGTTAAAAAATGAAACAAGGGTTATGAGGATAGTTCTTTTACTGTGTCAACCTCATTAAAAAATAAAACAACTCCCTTTTCAGATCGAGTCTTTGATTAAGATCTCGTAAAATCCAAGTCGAGTCTTTCCAAGATCTCGAAAGTGAACCTTTATTCCATCCACTTTGTTGAATGCAATGAAGCTTGGGGGGCATGTACCTCGTTTTGCGTCATTATGCTGGGGGCATGCGAACTTATAACAAGCATAGTTTCTCGTTTCAAGCTTGTGTAAACATGAAACAAAATCCAAGCAAAGTTCTCCATGGTTCAAGCTTGTGTAAAAATGAACCCATACCTGATTTACATCTCGTGATTGCCATGTTTATCCGCTGAATTCTGCTAGATGAGCCTTGGTTGTTTTCATTCCATCGCTACCATCTCTTTGGCCGATCATATGCTTTCACTTGGTTGTTTTTCCTTTCCTGAGGAACCGCAGCAATGAGTGGTTTTATTAGCCAACCTCTTGACCATTACATGTTTTGAGCAGTTCCACCATTGCCGGAACCAATTGCTACCTTTTATACCACTCGTTCCTCTAGGACGAGTCACCTTTAAGCTCTTTTCTGACTCATAAAATGTGAAAATATTACCGAGTATTTTTCCCTTTTTGACTCGTTAAAGAGAATAAAAATGGAGGTCTACTTTCAGCTCTTTTCTGACCGTATAAAGAAGAAAAGATAGCCGAGTCCCCCTATCGGCTCGTTAAAAGGAATGAGAGGCGGTCGCCTTTAAAGCTCTTTTTTCGACCGTTTAAACTAAAAAGATTGCCGGGTGTTTGTCGTTTCGAACTCGTTATTGGCTCCAAAACGACGTACTTCTGACCGCTTTTCTACTTTTTCGGGTCGAAGTCACTACTCACGAAAAGTACTCCTCGATCATATTGGTCGAGCGGTTCTTTCGAGCATTGTTTTATACTTTTTCGGGCTTGCGAGACACAACTTTATGAAAAAGGACCCCCCTGGAGTTTTCTTTTCCGCCGTCTTTTCAGACTCTCTAAACAAGAAAAGGCGCCGAGTTCTTCCTTTGTCAGACTCGTTAAAACTCAATGACATCGGACACCGTCGAAATGACACTTTCCAAGCATATGCTATCCCCGTCAAGTTTGTCATCCAAAAATAATCGGGGTACCTGCCAGAAATGGTGGGGAAAATGGAACTGTAATAATGGTCGTGTCGGCAGTATGTCGCTCTTGAACATGGCACTCGTCTGCATTCGTGTTTGGGTGGGGACTTCTCATCTCGTTTTACACTAGCCTCCGCGGGTTTGGGTTACCCTATTTCGACCTCTCATTTGTTCATTGCCTTGTCGCCATGACCTCTGCTCATTTGATGTCAAATACTACCAAATCCGTTGTCGTGCCACCGATATGCTCAAGAGAAGTTGACCTCTGCAAGCTTACAACCTCCCTCTGATGTCTCACACAAAATATTTTATCCTTCTCTGTCTCGTGTCGATGATGTGGGAAACATTATGGCCCACCTTCGATCAAGGTTACCTCCTGTCGACTTCAGCTCATTATCCAGGAAGGTGACTTAGAGACTCCCTTCAGGTGCCTTAGAGCCTGCATGCCTCAATGGCAGGTTCTTCGTGTTTGACGTGAGGTTTTCATCATTGGCCTCCGATCGAATGATTCTGCAGGTGTTCGACACCAGCTCATTGATTCACACACCGCAGATTGTACCTATAAGTACCTTGAGGACCATTGTCATTATTGGTGGTACCTCTCGCGTCTGTTAACAGTTTTCATCACTGACTAGTAATCAGACGATGTTCATGCATGTTCGACTCCAGCTCATGTATTCACATGCTTGGACTTGTACTTCGTTCGGGTTGGGATGGAGCGCAAGACCCTAGTTTTTGTCTGCTATAAACCAGGTTTCAATTTTGTGATTTATTATTACATGACTCATTGATGGATGGCTGCGCCCATACCTGAGTCTTTTGGGATGGCTGCGACCATACCTTATTATCATCATGGTCTCTTCAGCTGGGTGGCTGCGTCCATACCACAGACCTTCTTCATATGTCTTTTGGATGGCTGCGCCCATGCCTAGACTACATGTAATCGAGATATCAGTTGTACATGTGGGTCCTTCCTGGTGGTGTTCCAGTTCAGCGAGTTTGTAAAGCATTTCACCCCTCCCACTCTCTCGGGCTTCATGCTTTAGGGGGCATCTGTTACACAGTAATTTGTCACTGTCTCCCTGTCAGTCTCCCTACTATGTCATGAATTCCCATTAATCATGATCATGCTCTCTAATCTGGCCAAATGACCCACTTTGCCAAAGTTTATTTCATCAGCGCAATTGTTATTAAAATAACCGCGCTGACTAGCGCTTCATAACAGATCACACGCGCTGCCAGTGCGGAAGCACATGAGTTTTTCGCGCTGGTCGAATTTCATGAGTCAGCGCAGTCTCTGTTTGTATTAAGTCGCGCTGACACAACTTTCTCCGTTATTAAGATGCAATGTCAGTGCTCCGGTGTAGTTATACACCCGCGCTGATCCAGTTTGAGCGAGTTTGTTCTAACAGCCAGCCTTCCAGATGACTCCAGACCTGGTTGTTGGCCTTGTTAATGTCGCCCTCCCTTCTATGGCATGTCTGTTCGTCATTTGAGCCACCTTCCTTGGAGATAAGCTCATCCTCCCACCATTCATGGAGACTCCTTCTCCTATTTAAACCTCTACCATTGCCATGAGCAGGGAGTTTTTGGATAGTTTGGATTGTGTGAAGTTGATAGTGCTCAGATTGCTGCTGCTAGTAGGTAGTTGGTGTGATAAGTGTGGAATTGCTAGATAGCTTAAGGAAGGTTGTGGAGTGTTGCTTGTGTGAGAGAGAGTTCTTGTCTTGGGAGATCTACCTCCAAGGGTGAATGCTTAAGAGACTTGCTGGCTGGACCCTCTTGAGAAGGATTCGACATCAGAACATTTGGTTGTACTCTTCTCTGTTATTGATTAATAATAGATGACTACTATTATGGTTCCACTCTCATTTGTCTTTGTAATGGTTAATGTGAGTTACGTCCTTTCTGACTGATGTATCATTGCTTTTATTAGATTTCATGCTTGTGTTTGTCTTTCTCTTCGTGTGTGCAAGTATCTATTCACGGAGATCGTGGAAGATCGTGACCAGCCAGAGCGAAGGAGCGAGAGCGGCATCTCTTCATCAAACAATAGCGTTGGAATCCAAGTAGGTGTTCATTGCCTACCTTTTATTTGCAATTAGGAACTTGCATAGTAGCATTGACTGATTGTTGCTAGACCTATTCTGGGCTAGTAGGGATCGCCTCTATCCGTAGAGGGGATTTACCTCTCCAACAGGCATCTTTGCACAAAAATAAGGCTTGGGATCTGGTGGAGTTTCTGGCTGGAAGGAAACCCATTGGCAGCAAATGGGTGTTCAAAAAGAAGACAAATGCAGAAGGAAAAGTGGAGAAATACAAAGCTTGATTGGTAGCAAAAGGTTATTCCCAGGTGCCGGGAATTGATTTTGGTGATATTTTTTCTCCTGTTGCCAAGGTAACTTCTATTAGATTACTTTTATCTGTTGTTGCTGCTTTTGATTTTGAGGTAGAATAGATGGATGTGAAGACAACATTTCTTCACGAGGATCTGGAAGAGGAAATCTACATGAAGCAACCTGAAGGCTTTGCAGCAAAAGGTAAGAAAGAACTGGTATGCAAGTTAAATAAGTCTCTGTATGGGTTAAAACAGTCACCAAGGATGTGGTAACAGAAATTTGATACATTTATACGGGGACTTGGCTTCACCAGAAGTAAAGTAGATCACTGTGTGTATTTTAAATTAATTGGTGACCGCGTTATTTATCTGGTCTTGTATGTGGATGATATGTTGCTGGTTGGAAATGACAAAGAAATTATCCAGGATTTGAAGACCCAATTGTCCTCCAAATTCGACATGAAAGATCTTGGTGCCACAAACTATATTTTGGGCATGGAAATTAAAAGAGATCGAGCAAAGAGGAAGAGTATGTCGAGACAATACTGCAGAGGTTTAATATGCAGGATAGTAAACCGGTGAAGGTTCCTATTCCTGTAGGTGTGAGGTTATTTGCTGAACAATGTCCCAAGACATAAGAAGAGGAAGATGACATGTCCCATGTTCCATATGCAAGTGCAGTCAGTAGCCTAATGTATGCAATGGTTTGTACTAGACCAGACATTACACATGCAGTGGGAGCATTGAGCAGGTTTATGTCAAAACCAGGAAAGGAGCATTGGACAGCAGTGAAGCGAGTTTTCAGGTATTTATGTGGCACTAGTGATTATGGTCTGTGCTACCAAGGAAGACCAAGATTGGACAGAGTGTTGGATATTCATGGCTTTTTTGATGCAGACTGGGCTGGAGATCTGGATCAGAGAAGATCTACAAGTGGGTATGTGTTTAACCTATTTGGAGGTGTAGTCAGTTGGATGAGTAAGAAACAATATGTAGTGGCACTATCAACTACAGAGGCAGAATACATGACAGCCACTCATGCAAGCAAGGAAGCAGTTTGGTTGCAGATATTGTGTTCAAGTATGGGGTTAGTACAGGAAGCTATAAGGATAGACTGTGACAGCCAAAGTGCAATTTTCTTGGCAAATAACCCTGCATATCATTCAAAGACAAAGCACATTAATGTTCAGTATCACTTTGTGAGGGATATGATAGAAGACAAAAAGGTGTTGCTGGTAAAGGTGGACATTTTGAAGAATACTGTAGATGCATTGACAAAATATGTGAGCTCTGAGAAGTTCTCTTGGTGTAGAGAGACGATGGGCATTTCAGGGCTGGGAAAATGACTAAGCTCTCTTGTGGCCCCCTGTGGAAAGAAAACAACAAGTGGGAGAATGTTGGGTTGTGTTATATTCTTTCCACGTAGTTAATAGGGGGTTTGAAGGGAACCCGTAACCCCACTTTATGGGGTCCAAGGCAGCGCCCCGAAATTTTTTGGTTTTGGACCCTATGTTAGGTTGGGTGGACCCACCTATGGTTTTGTGCATGATTTTCACACATGTTTTTTGGACACGATGGTTTTCGGTCCATGGTATTGGATGCGATGGTTTTCGGTCCATGGTATTGGACGCGATGGTTTTTGGTCCATGGTATTGGATGCTTCGACATGTATAAATATGTATTATAACATTGAAAGGAACATAATGAAAAATCAAGCTGGTAGTCCCAGTTTTGGGATCCAAGGGAAAATCTCTGTGTATATGTGTTTTATGTGTTATGATCTCGCATTGTTTATTTTCTGTGTTTTAGAATTCGTATGCAGGTAATTTCTGTATGGGGTTAAAACCTACATGGTTCTACCTATTTCAAATACCATTGTTGCAATTCACTCATTCTTCTCCTGAACCATCTTCCATGCTTCTAGTGCAGATGTCTTCTCAACGAATATATGTTCATTGTTGACTTTCTTCTCGCTGATCATGATTAGCGCACGTTGCTCTCGAGCCTTAAGCTCTACAACCACACCTGCTTGGAGTGTGTGAAGGAATTCATTGGGGAGGGTAGCCAAGTTCAGACCAATATTATTTCAATTGCTAACAATAGCCTTGTCAGCATCCGTCTCCGTGCTCAGAGCTCCATCAGGCAGCATGACTGCTAGAAGATCGAAGGATCGAACCAACTCTACTGTTTGAGTGGTCCGCAGTGCCAAACTAGTCGATGTTGTGCTGCTCTGCGCTGCACCTACCTGTAGCCTAGTCATTTGGATCTGCAGCTCACGCAGACCCATCTATATAGCGACCAGTGCTTGCTTCTACTGCTGCTCAAACTGTTGCAACAGTTCTATTGTTGTGTCCCTTACCTTATCACCAATATCATCCAAGTCACCCTCTGTCAAGGTGATTGGGTCTAACAATGTCTTGGAGGCTTTGGTCTTTTTTCGCTGTCCCTCCTTTTCCTGTTTCCTATGTCGCTTTACGCAGAAAGGAATGCTCTCCAGATCTCCGCTACCCTATTCTGACTATTCTTCATCCTCCGTTTGGGGAAAAGGAGACTTTTGACTTCTGTTAGAGTCACGTTCTTCTTGCTCTGCTTGCTCCTTTGTGGTGCGCTCCACTTCTTTGCGGGCCTTCTCCTTAGTCTCCTTCTTCCTCTTTTTTGCCAACTGTTGAACCTTCAATCGGGTCACTTCCTTTTCCTACTTCTCCATGAACTTGCTAGTCCTGACGGCCAAATCCAATGGTGTGTTCCAATCTACTGGCCGTCGCTTGAGGACCTCTATAATGGCATCATCTGTAGCCAAGTAGGGAAGATCATACCACTTTTGGTTCAGATCCTTTAGTGCCATGATGTAGACACAGTCGAAGTCTACTTTGAACTTTGCGTAGCGAGATAGCTGCTCAAAGATGGTTGGAAACAACCATGACTTTTGATTGATGGCTACGCGGATGTTTGCCTGCATCAACACTCAAAAGTTTTTTCTTTTTCGAACCCCGTAGCGTCCTTTGTAGCCTAGAGAGAAGTAAAATTGGCTGCTTCTGGTAAATCTGTCTTGACTGGAGGAAACTAGTTGTCCTCTGTCAACTCCCACATGACCAGCACATTTGATAATAACAATCATGATAATAATAATGATAATAATAATAATAATTAATGTAAATGTAAACATTTTAAATGAGTCAAACTAAAATAAAAAATAAAAAATAAACCCATTAAATTAAAATAATAATAAAAATAAAAATAACCCATGGTATTCATGTAGAACGTAGCCTATTTAAATGGTGAAATTAAACTAGCCTAGATCCATTTTAACTTTGGAACTACACGACATCGAGAGAATTTAGTATACTAGAGATGTTATAATGATAATAATAAAAATTAACGTAATGTAAACATTTTAACTGAGTCAAAATAAAATAAAAAAATAAAAATAAAAATAACCAAAAAAAATAAAATTCAATGGCTAGTTTTCAACAAGTTGACATTGGGCCATGATGCATCCTTACTATTTATTTATGAAGATTGTATGATTTTTTCACCTTGTCCCGAGGATGAACCACATTAGTTGGTTTGAAAAGTCGACCAAATCATAATGATGTGATTAATCCGAAAGATATTTATCTACAATATGGATCACAAAAGTCTTAGATGTAAGAAAAATAAACCCACTAAAATCAAATAATAATAAAAACAAAAATGACCCATGGTATTCATGTGAACATAGCCGACTTAAATGGTGAAATTAAACTAGCATAGATCCATTTTAACTTTGGAACTACACAACATCGAGAGAGAACAAATGTCTTTTCTAAAAGAAATCAAATCTCAAGAGATTTGATCTATCTCGGGGCTTGATAAGGGCTTGATAAATCTGTGTTAAGATGAAATCTAAGGCTTGATAAATCTGTGTTAAGATGAAATCTAGATTGATTATATTAGTTTCCTACTTCATAGAGATTTTAGTGTAGATTCTACATCTCCATTAACTTCAAATCATTAAAATGGTTTTCTTAATAATATTTAAATAATAATATTATTATTTTAAAAACTTATAAATATACCAACTTAATAAAATTATAACACAATAAAATATTCATATATATATATATAGTTAACTTTACAACATTGATAAAACATATTTTAAAAAATTATAAATATCACTAATATATTATTATATTTATCCTTTGATTTAATTATTATTATTAAATAATAATAAGAAGAAAAAATAAATTATTTTGTTATTTATTTTATTAAAATTAAAAAAATATAAAATGTAATTAAAATAATTAAAATTAAATTATTAAATATTATTTTAAACAAAAAATAAAATATATATTTGTTTGAGAGGTTTTTATGGTAGAGATGTTGTAATTCCAAATAAATAAAAAAATATATATTTTAAATAAAATAAAATTAAATGAAAAGATTGATCTAAGCTAAACATTTTAACTAAGTCAAAATAAAATAAAAAAAGAAAATAAATATAGCAAAATAAAAGTAAAAAATGACTCATGGTATTGAAAACCCATGGTATTCATGTCTATTTAAAGGGTGAAATCAAACTAACCTAGATTGATTTTAACTTCTGAACTACAAAGCATCTAGAGAGATCAAAAGTGAAAAGAGGTTTATTCATGTCTATTTAAAGGGTGAAATCAAACTAGCCTAAATCCATTTTAACTCCTGAACTACAAAGCATCTAGAGAGATCAAAAGTGAAAAGAGGTTTCCATTTCAAGAGATTTGATCCCTCTTGGTGATTAGTAAATCTAGTGTTAAGATAAAATCTAGATTAGTCATATTAGTTTCCTACCTAGTAGAGATTTACAATAGAGATGTTGTAATGCCATATAAATAAATAAATAAATAAATAAATATATATATATATATATATATATATATATATATATATATATATATATATATATATTAGAAATAAAATAAAATTAAATGAAAAGATTAATGTAATGTAAACATTTTAACTAAGTCAAAATAAAATAAAAGATGAAAAGAAAAATAGCAAAATAAAAATAAAAAATGGCTCATGGTATTGAAAACCCATGGTATGCATGTCTATTTAAAGGGTGAAATCAAACTAGCCTAGATTTGTTTTAACTCTCAAACTACAAAGCATCTAGAGAGATCAAAAGTGAAAAGAGGGTTTCCATTCCAAGAAATTTGATCCCTCTTAGTGAATAGTAAATCTAGTGTTAACATAAAATCTAGATTAGTTATATTAGTTTCCTACCTATTAGAGATTTATGGTAGAGAAGTTGTAGTTCCAAAAAAAACCATCTAGAGAGATCAAAAGTGAAAAAAGGGCTTCCATTTCAAGAGATCAAAAGTGAAAAGAGCGTTTCCATTTCAATAGATTTGATAATTAGTAAATCTAGTGTTAAGATAAAATCGAGATTAGTTATATTAGTCTCATACCTACTAGAGATTTATGGTAGAGATGTTGTAATTCCAAATAAAAGCATCTAGAGAGATCAAAAGTGAAAAGAGGGTTTCCATTTCAAGGGATTTGATCCCTCTTGGTGATTAGTAAATCTAGTGTTAAGATAAAATCTAGATTAGTTATATTAGTTTCTTACCTAGTAGAGATTTACGGTAGAGATGTTGTAATTCCAAATAAATAAAAAATATATATTTTTAAATAAAATAAAATTAAATGAAAAGATTAATGTAATGTAAACATTTTAACCAAGTCAAAATAAAATAAAAAATGAAAACAAAAATAGCAAAATAAAAATAAAAAATGACTCATGGTATTGAAAACCCATGGTAGTCATGTCTATTTAAAGTGTGAAATCAAACTAGCCTAGATCCATTTTAACTCCCTAACTACAAAGCATCTAGAGAGATCAAAAGTGAAAAGTGGTTTCCATTTCAAAAGATTTGATCCCTCTTGGTGATTAGTAAATCTAATGTTAAGATAAAATCTAGATTAGTTATATTAGTTTCCTACCTACTCCCGAACTACAAAGCATTTAGAGAGATCAAAAGCGAAAAGAGGTTTCCATTTCAAGAGATTTGATCCCTCTTGGTGATCACTAAATCTAGTGTTAAGATAAAATCTAGATAAGTTATATTAGTTTCCTACCAAGTACAAATTTTAGTAGAAATTTTACATCTCCAAACTAAAAAGAACTTTCTATATAGTGCTTTTTAATTTATTTAAAACATAACATTAACTTCAAAACATTAAAATAGTTTTTCTAATAATATTTAAATAATATTTTTATTATTTTAAAAACCTATAAATATACCAACTTAATACAAATTATTACACACACAGACACACACATTACAACATTTTTTAAAATATATTAATTATGAAAATCAACTAATATAATTTGAATAAATATATAACTTTTCAAGTATTATCATGTTTTATTATAAAAAATGTTAAAAAAATTATATATATCAATAATATATTATTATATTTAGCATTCAAATTTAATTATTAAATAATAATATAAAATAAAATAATTTATTTTTATTTTTTTCTATTAAAATTTAAAATATAAATAAAAAATATATAAAAATAAATTATTAAATATTATTTTAAATTAAAAATAAAATAAATATATATTTTATTGTGATGATGATAGAAAATATATATTTGTCTTGAGAAGTGCTCTCTAACCTCAGTTGAGGGTTAGAAAAGTTAATTTTGTTTTTATTTTTTTATTTTATAGTTTTTTTTGTCTTTTCTACATATTTTTTTATTTGATTTTTTTTGTCATGTTTTTCTATTTTATTTTTATTTTTTGTTACTTGTTATTATTTTAAAATATTTTTTTCTCAATATTTGAAATTTTTTTCTTTATTTATTTATTATTTTTTCCTTTCTTTCTTTCTCTTTTTTTCTTTTTTCTTTTCTTCTTCTTTTTTCTTTCTTTCTTTCTTATTTATTTATTTATTATTATTATTATTATTATTATATATATATAATTTTTATTTATTTATTTTATTTTATTTTTATTTTTATTTTTTATTTTTTATTTATTTTTATTTTATATTTTATATTTATTTATATTTATATTTATATTTATTTATTTATTTTTTTTTTTTTATTTTTTTAGGGTTTGTGTCGATGCTCATCCAGTGACTTGATCCTATTATGTGCAATTTGATAGTTGATTTTAGTTTTTTTTTTTTAATGAATTGCATCTCCATAATGTGTCAGTTTCATGGTTGGTCTTTAAGTTTTCATTACAATCGGCAAGTTCACCTACATTGCGTATTAATTTGATGGCTGATTTTTAAATTTTTGTTGTAATTTATCAAGTTGACTTAGGCTAATTTTAGAAATCTTATACATTTAGCATTTAAAAAATAAATTACTCTTGCTATAATAACTCTTTCATTTAGGTGTTTATTTTTTATTTTTTTTAGTCATAAAACTTTTCCATAATATCATGCTTGAAATATTTTGAAAACTTAAGATTTTTTTGTAGTCATAATCTTTAGCACCATGCCTGAAAATTGTTGGAATTTTAAGGTTTTTCAAAGACGTGATATTTTATATTTAATTTCATGCCTAAAAATCTTGGAATTTTAACGCTTTTGAAAGACGTGATATTTTATCTTTAATGTCATGCTTGAAAATCATTGTAAATTTAAAGTTTTTTAGAGTCATGATATTTTATTTTTAACGTCACTATTAAAAAATGTTGAAAATTTACCCTAAAAAAAAGTCGTTATTCCATCATCAACACTTTTCTTTTCCAGGGCGTCTTTTGCACACAAAAATTTGGTTTTAACTATCATTTTTAAAAAATGTTGAAAATGTACGCTGAAAAAAAATGTTATTCCAACATCAATACTTTTTCATTTTCAGCGTGTTTTTTCATGTATTTGGGGTTTCGGGGCTAGAGTACCCATTTTGAGGTAATATTTCATGTTTGAATGGTAACCATGTTTGTTCCCTTTTGCATGTTGGGTAAGCTATCGTCTTTTAGCATGTTGGTTGTCATATCCTGTGTATAAGCCTATTCTGGTGGTTCAAAGAGGTCATCTTTGTACAATTGAGTTTTTCTAACCTTGTAAGTGCCCGTCACACTCATTTCCAAAATTTTGATCATTGTTGCAGAAGTGTTGTCATGGTCACCGCAAAGTACATCTCTTTTGTCTCGCACTTGTCATAAAGCTCCCACATGGAGGGAAATGATTTGTTCATGTGTTCAGATAATCTATTTTGTCATGTCATCAAATAATCTAAGTGTGTGATCACAACCAAAGTTGATCATTGTTCACACCAATCTCACGGATCCCACACTTAACCATTTTTAGAAAACTTCTTGACTGGGAAACCTAGCTCTACCGAACCTCGTTTGAGATGTACATTGTGCAATCTCAGTCCTCTAGCTATGAATTTGTTTCTTAGCACTATACAATATGCAGTTCTTTCCTCCCAGGACTATTACATTGTGCAGTTTTTGTGCCCAAGCCTAGAACTTCACCTCCAAAATTGCACAATCATTCCTCCCGTGCCAGCCTCCCTTGTACAATAAGAAATCACAGGCTTGAATATTATGCCTTCAGCCTCTAAAATATGCAGTTGCATAGTAGCCTTGCCTACCTTGTCTCCCAAAATTGCGCAGTGTGTCCTCTTAGTGCTCATTCCCTTAGCCTGCCCCACTAGCTACGAAAAATGCATAGTCGTGTCCCCCCAGCCGAGTTTAAACTGTGCACTTTGCAACCTCAAGCCTCAATATCATCCCATGATCCCTTGAACTACATATCCCCACATTACCCCAACCTACATTGACTCCCAAAACTATGCAGTTAGCTCTCCTAGTGTCCATTTCCTCACCCTATCCCATTGGCTCTGGAAACTAAGCAATGTTGTCCTTAAGACCTACCTTAGCTATGAACTGCATAGTCTCAAAACTAAAGATTTTCTCTTGGCTACTAGAACTGTGCATTGCATAGTCATTGAGACCCTCTTCCTAGTTTGTCACTTGTTTCGGGCTCAGTTGGTGGATTTGAATGCATCATCTTAAACTATGGGTTTTTGTATTGATGCCGTATCGTCACGAGTAAATTGCAAGAACATGTATCCTACCATGTCATGACAAGATGATGGAGAAGGAGAAGACGGAGGGAAGCATGCTTGAATACTATCTTATAGTTGAACCTATAAGTTGATTGATCAAGGGAAAGAAAATGGACAATAGTTTGTGACCACTATCCAAGATTGGAGATCATTGAAGATTCTGCATCACCAAGTCATGTGGAGGTGAAAAGAAAGCATCTTCAAGAATAAATCTAACACTTAGCAGCTTAAACAAGAGGAAACATAATGACAATCAACAAACCAAGAACACAACACATTGATAATGGAGTTCACCCAATGTGGGCTACGTCTCTTGGCTCAGTGTCAAGAGAGTGGAGGTTGCTTCATATAATTGTTGCTAATGATGATGATATACATGGCATGTTCTTTGTCATAACAAGGAAAAATACCCGCAACAAGAGCAGCTTGTCTCTCCATGAGACATTCTCCCTCCAGGAACTCTGACTCAAAATGGGTCTTCCTTCATCATGAAATGTTAATACAATCTCACAATAATGTGACAACAAGTATCCCTCAACATAGTGTTACACAGGTATCTCAACAATAAGACATCATCTTAGCAAACAAAAAGGATGCATAACATAACTACATCAGGTACCTCCATGTTCAAATATGGCCGAAAAATGAAAGGCCCAACTACTGAAACAGATTACACCACTGAATTTACGACAACGAGTAGTGTAAAATCGACTGTCAACTTGTCCAATTCTGACACCTTCAAATTCTAGGCCTTCAGGAATCTTAAATATTACCTAAAGATTCTTCTCCACATGTTGCATGGAGATCTTCTACTTGGATTGCAAATCTTATCTCGCTGGCATGATCATTGTGAAATTTTGAGAAGAATGAATATAAATTCAGCCACCTTCTAACACTGGCAAAATTCAGCCTCCAAGGGAATCTAAAGATTCCTCAAGATTCTCTAAAGATTCTACGTTGTGGGGCACTTGAAATTCTACTACTCAGATGGCGAATCTGACTTCACCATCGCGCTCCCTATGAGAATCTAATAAAAATGACTATAGACTTTGATAGCATTATGACAATGTGAAATTTTCCCTCCTAGAGAATCTTTTAGATTCCTCTCTCCATCAGGGAATATTCTCTACAAAGATTCTATCTCAAAATCTATGCTGACATAGTTCCACCTTAGCATCTATGTTAATGTTCTACGCAACTATTCATGGTTTCACTTCAAACTCTTCAAATCCATATGGTGTTCTCCCCCTAGTTGACTGAACGGGAGAGCTTAAATAAATTTTAGTAGGTGGATATTTACAAGTTAGGCCTCATAGGTCATTGGTTGGCGTCGAAATTGGTTGGTCAAAGGTTCCTAGGTCAAATCCCCCACCCACTCATGCAACAGACTTTGGCGCATTGTTAAATTTTGGCATCACGTTGTTGCAATAACCGTATGCGGTTACACGATGCATTACAAACATTTCTTTTAGTTTGTGTGATGGTTATAAGGTTGGTTGTGGGAGCACCCGGGAGGCAAGTCGGCCAAACTGGCCGGGTGGGTTCAAGCCCCGCTGCCCCAAGTATTTGTTACAAGTGGTGTCTATTTTAGCAGTGGGGTCAAGTTTATTGACGGGCGGCCTACCCAATATAATATGTTGTATAGTATTAAAAGTTTAGGGTTGATGGGGTTTGACTGCCTGCCACCCCATCCCACCTATTTTTTTGTATCAAACAGTTTAGTGGGCCCAACCCATGCCCATTTTTAACTATTTTTGTTTTTTATAACAAACCTTGTCCTTTTCTCACTTTGTCGAAAATAAGGGATATTGGGAAAATTAAGTAGGCAACAATTTCACCTACCTATTTGCCGGCTTCTATGTGTTAGGCCTTGGTCAATTTGTAGGATAATTAAACTTGGTCCACATGCCCAACTTTAACCAGCTCTATATTTTTCATACAAACTCGTATTTGAGTGTTGTTCACACCATTAGAATCAGGGTGACTAGCACTACAACCTCATCCTAGTTCGAGAGCAATCTGACCACTTTGATTTTTTTAGCTATTATAAGCCCTCTTTAACCTCTGAGTGTGTCTAGATTTATTTGGACCATTCCTCCCCACTGAGTATCTTTTGGTCCACTGAGGATTTTTTGATCCACCAAAAGCATGAACATAATATGCAATTTCCATGTACATTGTATGCACCACAAGTGTCCTGATAGGTCACCCTTCCTTCTCCTTCACCTTCGTTCTTCGGGGGCATAAATGATGAGTCGACACTTGCATTCTCTGAAAACCTATAGTACATTTTTTGCAAATTACATGTGTAACTACATGACCAATAACATCCCATACTTTCCATGAGTTTATAACACACACTGTGTGGTCAAGTTTACATCAAAATGGAAACAATACCCTAGCTATCAATACAAGGCCAAAACATCATTGTTGCTTCAGCAAGTGATGGAAAACACATCATCACTTTTACAATTTAAATTAAAACAAATGATTTACAAAAATATGGCCATGAAAAGCTAACGCATCTAGAAAAACCATCTCCCACTTATCAAAGTGAATGGGTCATCTCCCTGTTGCAAATTCGCTTGTCGAATAACTTTTCAACTGGCTCATCCACAGATGCTTTGTCCTTAAGACGTTTCTCTAGATGGATCCTCCAACATGTGGTTCTTTGAAGACCACCCCTATTGCAGTGACTGCAAAAATTCTTCTTCCTCCATACTTACTTAACCTGCTTCTTTCCTTGGTTATGTAAACCAAAAAAACTACATGTTTTTCTATGCCATGATTTATGTTCATCATTAACAACATGATTGTAATCAAAATGAAATTTAGAATATTGAGAGTTGTTATACCTTTCCTAGATGTCTTGAGTACAATTATGGCAATGAGAGCTTGCCTAAGCTCTTCCTCTGCAATGTGCATTGCCATGAGATGATGGTGATGTGTTCCCTTCATTCTCTCTCCTTGAGGGTTTCAACAATGTCTTGGAATATTCTAACATATTTGAGAATTCTCCTTCGATGTATCCCACACCTACGAATCGAAGTCATTGCATGACGTCTAATGGTTGAGTCATGCCTTGGCCATTAACATCAAATCCTCCTCCTTTTTACCCCATTTTGATAAGGAGTATCATGCCAGTTCCTGTAATCAGTACCTCCACATTTCAAATTGAAATAACATCATGTGAAGGTGAAACTAAAGAAAGATCACAACTGTTTACCTAAGTTGTTGATTCTAAAAGAGGTGGTGATGGCTTCTTTAAGCCTTCATTGAGCTTCAACGCTTCCAAGGCCTCTTCCGTGGCCTGCTTAGGTTTTAACTCTATACAAAAATTATCTGAATACGAATTCTAAAAATAGAAAATAAACAATGGTGAGAGCATAAAACATAAAATAGATATAGACAAATATTTTCCCTTGGATCCCAAAACCGGGACTACCAGATTGATTTTTCATTATATTCCTTTCAATGTTACTATACATATACATGTCAAAGCATCCATAAACCCCAATACATTAACCATGGATTAGAACATAACTGTAGTTCCCTTGACCTGATCTACAAAATACCATGGACCGAAAACCATCGTGCCCAAAACCATGTGCAGAATCCATGTGCAAAGCCATAGGTAGGTCTACCCACCTAATATAGGGTCAAAAAAAAATTCCCACGGCATTGCCATGGACCCTGTGCAAGGGGGCTACCACTCCCCTACATACCCCCTGTGACCCTTCAGCATGTGGGCTAGGCATGGGGCCACAAGAGAGCTTAGTCATTGATCCAGCCCTTCAACACCCAATGTTTGTCTACACCAAGAGAAATTCTTAGTGCTCACGGACTTTGTCAATGCATCTGTAGTATTCTTCAAAGTGTCTACCTTTTACAACAACACCTTTTTGTCCTCAACCATATCCCTCACAAAGTGATATTGAACACAAATGTGATTTTTCTTTGAATGATAAGTAGGGTTCTTTGCCAAGAAAATTGCACTTTGGTTGTCACAGTATATACTTATAGCTCATTGTACTAACCCCATACTCGAACACAATCTCTACAACCAAACTGCTTCCTTGCTTGCATGAGTGGTTGCCATGTATTTTTCCTTTGTAGTTGAAAGTGCCACTACAGATTGTCTCTTACTCATCCAGCTGAATGCACCTCCAAATAGGTTAAACACATACCCACTTGTATATGTTCTTTGATCCAAGTCTCCAGCCCAGTCTGCATCAACAAAGCCATTGATGTCCAAAAATCTATCCAATCCTAGTGTTCCTTGCTAGCACAAACCATAATCACTAGTGCCACGCAAATACCTGAAAAATCGCTTCACTATTGTCCAATTCTCCTTCCCTAGTTTTGACATAAACATGCTCAATACTCCCACTACATGTGCAATGTCTGGTATAGTACAAATCATTGCATACATCAGGCTACCGACTGCACTTGCAAATGGAACATGGGACATGTCCTCTTCCTCTTCTTGTGTCTTGGGACACTATTCAACAGATAACTTTACACCTACAGGAATAGGAACCTTCATTGGTTTACTAGCTTTCATATTAAACATCTGCAGTATTATCTCGACATATTTCCTCTGGTTTAACGAGAGCTTCCTCTTTTCCCAATCTCATTTAATTTCCATGCCCAAAATATAGTTTGCAGGACAAAGATCTTTCATGTTGAATTTGGAGGACAATTGGGTCTTCAAATCATGGATAATTTATTTTTCATTTGCAACCAACAACATATCATCAACATATAAGACCAGATAAATAACACGGTCACCAATTAATTTAAAATAAACACAATGATTTGCTTTGCTTCTGGTGAAGCCAACTCCCCATATAAATGTATCAAATTTTTTATACCACATCCTTGGTGATTGTTTTAACCCATACAGAGACTTTTTTAACTTGCATATCATTTCTTTCTTACCCTTCACCACAAAGGCTTTAGGTTGCTTCATGTAGATCTCTTCTTTCAGATCCCCATGAAGAAATGTTGTATTCACATGCATCTGTTCTACCTCAAAATCAAAAGAAACAACAACATATAAAAGTAATCTAATAGAAGCTACCTTGGCAACAGGAGAAAAAATATCACCAAAATCAATTCCTCGCACTTAGGAATAACCTTTTGCTACCAACCAAGATTTGTATTTCTCCACCTTTCCTTCTGCATTCATCTTCTTCTTGAACACCCATTTGCTACCAATGGGTTTCCTTCCAACAGGAAACTCTAGTAGATCCCAAGCCTCATTTTTGTGCAAAGATGCCATTTCATCAACCATGGCCTCTTTCTAGAGTTTGCCATCCTCTGAATCTACTGCTTCCTTCACAGTTTTGGGATCATCATTTGAAATAGACAAAGAAAAAATTGAACAAAAAGTATATGGACTATACCTTTTTGGCTACCTTCTTTCTTGAACTGATCTTCTTACAACCAGAATTTGTGGCTCTTCATCTTCTGATTCCTCTTTTGCTATAGAGTCTGATTCTTGCTCCTTTATTACAAACTCTATCTTCTCAGCTTCCTTTATAAGGAATTCATGTTTAATAACATATTTCACCTCTCTAAACACCACATCTCGGTTGTAGAGAACCTTCCTTGTTACTGGGTTCCAAAGATTATAACTTTTTAAACCATCCTTATACCCAATAAATATGGACTTTTCATATTTACTATCCAACTATGTTTTTTTCTCCTTTGTAACATGTACATATGCATCACATCCAAATACCCTCAGATGTGAAAGAGAAGGTTTCTTCCTAGTCCATACCTCTTGTGGAGTCTTATCCTCCAATGCTGATGAAGGTGATCTATTGACTAGGTAACATGTAGTCTCCATTGCCTCTGCCCAAAATTCTTATCCCAACCCGGCACCACTGAGCATGCTTCTTGCCCTTTCCATCAACGTCTTGTTCATTCTTTCTACAACTCCATTTTTCCGAGGTGTGTATGGAGTAGTATTATGTCGTGCTACACCACACTTCTTACAGAAATCTTCAAACTTCATCTTGTAAAACCCACCACCATTATCTATCCTTATCACCTTTATCTTGTTCCCTGTCTGGTTTTGCACCAGAGCCTTAAATTCTTTAAACCTGTCAAAGACTTCAGATTTCTTCTTGAGGAAATATATCAATGTATTCCTTATGAATTCATCTATAAATGATACATAGTACATAGAATTACCCAGTGATGTAATCGACATATGTCAACCAAGGGGTCTTCCTGATGGATGGTGTTGGAAATATGTCAACCAAGGGGTCTTCCTGATGTGAATTCCCAATTAGACCTAACATTGTTTGGTGTAGGAGCCCCATTTAGAGTATCGACTTGGTTGCCATATATCTTAAAGATATGCCTTGGATTAACTATCAGCTAGGGAGAGAGGGATGTAATGGTTTCTTTAGAAATAAAGGTGTGCCCGATGAGTGCTTAGTTTCAAATGTGTTATAAGGTTCTTCTACTGTGGAGAGGTGTTGGGAGTGGGATCTCCCAAGGGCAGTTTTGGGGCTAAAAGCCCATGTTTAAGTCAATTATTGTAATATAATTCTAAAGACTCCGCATTTTGTAGTCACGAAGCACAAAGGTGTTATGTGTAAACAAGGGTAGTCTACCCTTAGATGTGTAAAGTAAAGTCGGTTGTAAGAGATCTACCCATGGTTCACGAACCATGGGATTGTATAAAAAGAGCTGAGCTCTAGGGAGATAGGGAGGCACACGATGTAATAGAGTCAGAGCTTTGGAGCAAGAAGTCTAAGTCTTGGGTCGTAGCATAGGTAGAGGCTTTGCAGCTGAGTGCACAGAGGTTTAGAGTATAAGTCTGCAGCTGAGTGCGTAGACCCCTGTAGCTGTGTGCGCAAGGCGGACAGAGTCTGTAAACACTTGGAAGATATTAATAAAAGGAGATATTCTACAATTTCTGTGTCTTTGTTCTGTTGATGCATTTGGATATTTTATGTATGAATTTCCTTTATTATGCTTATATGATGCGCAAATGAATGCAATTACACCGCACAATTGAACGCAATTACGAATATATGCTTACGCATGTTAACTTTAAGTATTTGATGAGATAAGAAAACCAGTTAGACTAAGTAGGGAATGTGAACGGCACGCTGCCATAGTAGTGCGAAAGTACCTGAGAAGCAGGTTAGGGTTGTGTGAAGGTCGAGCGTACCATTTCGCGATGGTATGGAAGAACGGAATAGAGGGCTCATCTTGCAAGCCCTAGAAAGAAGCAACTTGTGTGAAGGCATGGATAGAGGGAATCAAACGACATCACAACCATATCAGGGTGAGGAAACTTGGTTCCAGCATCCCCCCATACTACTTCAGGTGAGACTTCGGTGCCAAAAGGGCGAGTAGTGTAGGGATTTGATTGGTTAATTAAAGCTGAACCTGGGTCAGGCCCCCTCAAGCCAAAAAATGGTTTCATTGTCGGGCCGGAATGTGCATAAGATATGTGTGATGTCGTATCACTAGAATCCAACTAAGAAGGAGATCGGAGACTGGTTGGATAGAAATATCCATGATTTCGCGGCACAGGAGAACAGAAACCCACGGTTGACAAAGGAACAGTGGTTGGAAAAATACCTATATACAGAGATCCACGAGATCTTTCTCTACTCCATCTCTATTGAGCTATACGAGTGGATCACAAAGCTAGCAGATAGCGAAGGAAGGTGGAAACTTGACGGTCCTATTGTGTGGACCCCAAAGCTAGTGCGAAGGTTGGAAGTATTGGAAGATAAGATTGCCTACATTGTCGATCATTGGCTCGATCGTGTCATAGGAGGATTTGTCACTGAATTCGCGGCCGATAACTCAGTCAACTACAACGAGGCGGAGTGGAGCCTTTTCAAAGGACTGCAAAGTAACTATGTAAAATCTTTGAATACATAAATTAAAATGCTATTGTGTGAAAAATGGGTTATGCAGCTTCCTTGATGTTTGGGACTACACGAATTGGAAAAACTTACAGGAACGAAGGAAAAAAGGGTTTGGAGTATAGTCCCTTGATTTCACCTCCACGAGGTGACGAAGAAGGGATAGCGAAGGTTTCTCCACGAAGTGCTATTCAGTTAATAAGACAAGGATTCCCACAAATATCACCTCCACCCACACCATCTCCAACTTTGCCACCATCACCTCTAACTTCACCTGTACCACTTCCACCTCCACCGCAGTTTAGTATGGCAAATACAGTGAAGCTGCATTTGTTCAAAGGCTTGGGAAATGAGGACTCAGACCAATTCTGGTTTGTTGTAAGGGTTGTATGGGAAGCTCAAGGTGTTACAGATGATCACATAAAGAAGGCGACACTAGTTAGTGCTCTGCAAGATCGCGCGCTAACCTGGTATATTAAGTGCCCTAATGATAATCCGAATGCTGGAGTGGTAGACATCTAAGCAACACTGAATAGAGAATTCAGTAGGCCTAAATCTGAGGCACAGTCGATTGTGGGCTTCAAAGAGATCGTGATGCAACCAAGTGATACACCTTAGGAACTAGATTAGAGGTTGAAGTGTACAATCTGCGAAGCCAAAATGAATTTAACAGATGGACAACATCATGAGTGGTTTGTAGCTTCATTACTACCACACTTACGGAGTGTGTTGTCGCAACAGAAGATAACAATTTAGGCAAAGGCCTTGTATATTTCCATGAGACTACATGAAACTTTGATGCAAGATCCAAATCTAGGAGTTCAACAGATCCATGCGCAGCTGAAGAACCTATGCCTTGAGATGAAAATTCTGAAGTAGGACAGAACGATTTGACCAGAGGCACGTGAGGAGATGTGGTGCTTGAAATGCAAGAGTCAGGGTCATAAAAAAGACCATTGCCCAGTCATTGCAAACTATATTGCAGGAGGAGGACTGAAGCCTTTAAGGCTGGAAGCTCAAGCAGGACCTAGCACGGGGCTTGCATTATGGTGTGATATCTGTTAGGTAGCCGGAAAACATGCCACATATAATTTTTTCTTGTTACAGAAGTTTGTACATGCACCACAACAGTTGTTCTGCAACTTTTGTAGGTTGGTAGGACATGATGAGCATACTTGCAGGATCTATGAATTGATGATGGATAGAATTCCCGCCTATAGGGTTCAGGCTTAAACAAAACCCCTTAATCAGAGAGTCGGGATGGCGTGGACAGGATTTCAGGGGCACGGAAGAGACCAAGGCAGAGGAGGACTTGGTAGAGGTCGAAGACGAGGACATTATGCCCGCGATTGCACTAATCCAATGCGTCCGTCGTAAAAGTTTGCGTGTTGTTTGATCATGAAGGGAAGACTATCCTACGCTGATAGCTAGGATATGTGACAAAGGGTTGTTGCCACCTTATTCAACTAAGAACCTGTAGATGATGAGATCTGAGCTTCACGAGGAAGATCTAAACGTAAATATAGTGCTCAGAAGTGGAATCGCGACAGGAGATGACAAGGGGAAACAAATAGAAGATAGTACATGGGTTCAAAAAGATTTGACGAAGGAGGTTGAGTTCGATTTGGAGTGTGCATGTGAAACCTTCATGGAAGCTAAGAAGAGCTTCGTTGAGGCCTCCATCTCAGGAAGCAAGGATAAGCCTAAGCACGAGATGGACTCCTCTATGCTCACAAATTTCACGGAGACCTGTATGAAGTTACTGTGCGATAGTAAGGCCATGAAAGGGTTACAAGAACTCGTCAATAGATGAGCTAGAACTACACCAGGTGAGCCGCGCGTAGTACAAAAGATTGGCAAGCATAAAACAAGGATGTGGCGGGAGATGAGACTGACCGCGCAGATAGGAGATTATGAAATGGATCAGGTTATTTTGACCTGGAGCCAGACGTGAACGTCCTACCAAAGAAGACTTGGGAACAAATGGGGAGACCTTCACTACAATGGTCTTTGATTCAACTAAGCATGGAAAATCAGTAGAAGATCATCCCCATGGGATAGCTGCAGGGGGTGACCGTGGATATTGAGGAAGCGAGCGCACTGGCTGACTTTGAAGTAATAGAGATAGTGGATGACAACAATCCCTATCCTACGTTCTTGGGAATTGACTAGGCTACGAATATGAATGGGGTGATCAATTTGAAGAAGAGAAATATGATATTTGAGAAGAAATCATTGTGTGTAGTAATACCCCTTGATCCCGCTGAAGGATCGCACTATACTGAACTGGTCCGAAATTATGAGAGTGATGACGACCTAGACTATATCTATAAAATAACAGTGCGAGACTAAGATTGGTTGAACCCCGTCATGGATGGACGGATTACATGGGATCACGAGAGTTCTTACACTTTGGACTCCAATGAAAAAATAGAACGGTTGCAGAATTGGTTACATGAAGTGACTACGCTGAATTGCAACATGATGACCCGATCGCTGCGCTGTGTGTCGTCAGAGGTAAGAATTCTGCCTACTTATGATGCTCTGGATGAGGTAGATATCTTTTTGGATGCATTTGAAAGGGAGGTACTGGAAAATCAGCACTTCCAGGAGTTGGACTGGGCATTGCGCACCACGCCCGCAAGATGGTGGGGTACACATAAGGGAGGCTTTGATGATTGGCGCGAATGTAGGAGAATGATGAGAACTCACTTCGGGAAGCCAAAGATGTGAATGACAGACAAGTATGATGGGAAGGATGATCTGCATGCACATTTGGTTAAATGGACCCAGGCTTATGGAGAAAAGCCCCAACCTGAGTGCGTGCACTTGTTCTGTCATACCCTGGATGTGGTCTCGATGAATTGGTACGTAGAAACAGACCTCAGCCATGGGACAAGAGAATGGGATATCCTGTGCAAATGATTCATGATGACATTCAGTTTTGAGGACGAGTTTGACAGTCATGATGAAGTGCTACAAGAGGTGAAAGTAACAATCTTTAGGATACCGCAAGATCCTTTAGACCTAATTCAGCCTGAATGGGTTACTCAGCTGAGTCGTGCACTAGAATGTTATAATGTAACTACTGAAGAAGAGGACGACGATCTGTGGAAGATTAGCATTCTAGAAACAGAAAGTCATTGTGAGGTTCAAGGATCGCAGATTGAGAAACCTGGTATAACCGCGCCGTTGAAAATGAAACAAGTAAACATTTGTACTGAGGCAGAACCCAAATTCACGAAGTGGATAAGGTTGCTAAGTTGCTCCGTGAATGCCAAGATTTATTCCCTAACAATTTTATGGATATGAAAGGGATAATCAGGCACCTAGGAATGATGAAGATCACATTAAAACCCAACGTGAAGCCAGTTAGGCATAGGCTTTACCGTCTCATTCCAAAATACGAGAAGGTCCACTTAGAGATAGACAAGATGCTCGTCGCAGGCATCATTGAGCCTATGGAAGAATCTGACTGGGTAAGTCCAATGGTGATACAGGAAAAGAAGCAGAAGGATGAAATAAGGATATGCATGGATCTCAGGAAGCTAAATGACGCTTGTGTACATGATCCTTTCCCAACTTCGTTCACTGATGAAGTTTTGGACAATGTAGGTGGCCAAGAAGCATATTCCTTCACTGATGGGTTCTCTGGGTACCACTAGATCAAAATTGTACCAGAGGATGGGAGCAAGACAACCTTCGCTACTGAATGGGTTGCTTTCATTACACTGTAATGCCGTTTGGATTGAAGAATGCACTTGCTATCTTCTTACGTGTAGTTGTTGTTGCGTTCAAGGAATTTCTTCATAAGTTCTTGGAGGTATATTTTGATGACTGGACTGTGTTTGGGCTGGTTAAGCGCCATGTACAAAGCTTGCACCTAATGCTGGATACCTGCTGAAGATACCAGATCGCGCTCAATCTCAAGAAGTGTGTATTTTGTGTTCCTTTTGGGAACCTGTTGGGGCATGTGGTTTGGAAATAGGGACTAATGGTAGACCCCATGAAGATCATAGTGATATTGAACTTGGAAGCGTCGAGGAGTGTGAAACAGCTGCACGCTACTTTGGGATATATGGGATATTACAGAAAGTTTATCAAAGACTACACCCAGATCATTGCGTCTATCGATAAATTGTTGAAGAATGACATAATTTACTGCTAGAATGATGATTGTAAGAAGAGCTTGGATATATTGAAATAAAATATGGTTACCGCACCAATTCTAATCTTCCTAGACTAGAAGAAATAGTTTCATGTACATGTTGGCGCGTCATGTATAGCATTGGGAGCAGTACTGACACAGGTTGGTGGAGAAGGCTTGGACCATCCTATCTCATTTGCAAGCCGAAGATTATCCAAAGTAGAGAAAAACTATTCCACCACTGAGTGCGAGGGGCTAGCTATGGTGTATGCACTCCAGAAGTATAGGCACTACTTTCTAGGAGACCATTTTAAGATGTGTACGGATCACTCCGCGCTGAAGTACCTGGTCAATAAGGCTGTGTTGGGGGGAGAATCTACAGGTGGATCTTATTGTTCGAGGAGTATGATTTTGAAGTTGTTGTGAAGCCTAGAAAATTGAACACAAGACAAGACCATCTGTCGCGCATCGAAATAGGGGAGGAACCTACTAACTTGGAAGAAGGATTGCCTGATGTGCAAGTATTTATAGTGCACGTTGCAGATGGTCATTTCTAGGATATAATACACTTCCTAACAACAAGAACTACATCGTAAGGATACACTGTCTAGCAAAATAAGAAATTAATTGTTCGTGCGACAGATTTCTCTGTTATTGCTGGGCATCTGTACAAAATGGGGACTAATGAGATGTTACGATGGTATGTACCTGAGTTCAAAAGAAGCAGCATCCTTGCGGAGGCTCATGGGTGTGCCGCGGGAGGACATTATGCAGAGAGAGAAACTATGCAGAAGATTCTATGCACAGGGTTATGGTGGCCAACCCTTCATCAGGACTCAAAAGCATATTGCAAGGCGTGTGATGTATGTCAAAGAACTAGTAGGCCATCTTAGAGGGATGAAATGCCTTTGAATACAAAAATGACGTTGCAACCCTTCAAGAAGTGGGCGATAGGTTTGGTGGGACCTATTCAGCCACAAGGAAAGATGGGAAAAAGGTACATTATCATCGCAAAGGAGTATTTGACTCGTTGGGCAGAAACGCAACCGGTGAAGGATTGCACAGGCGTGATAACCACAAAGTTCCCTTTTGAGCATGTACTGATGTGATTTGGATGTCTGAATATATTGATGAGTGATCGTGGTATGCACTTCCTGAATGAGACGATCAGCGCATTGACGGTGGAATTTCAGGTATACCACCAGAAGAGCACACCTTATCACCCACAGGCTAACAGGATAGTGGAGGCATTCAACAAAGTGCTCCAAAACACGTTGACCAGGGTTTCCAATGCTCAGCGAAGTGATTGTGACCTACTCATACCTACAATACTGTGGGCTTATCGAATGACATGCAAGAAGTTGACTGGACAAACCCCTTTTAGGCTTGTCTATGGTGTTGAAGTAGTAATGCCTATGGAGTATATTGTGCCTAGCCTGTGCATAGCAGCGCTCATAGGAATGATGAATCGCGAAGCCTTGGAGGAGAGGCTCGCACAGATGGATGAACTAGAGGAAGAAATATTTTTGGTTGGATTTCACCAATAGGTACAAAAGCAACGTGAAAATGCATGGCATGATCGACACATCAAGCTGTGCACATTTAAGGTAAATGACCTAGTTTTGTTATATGATAGTAAGTTAGATAAATTTCTAGGGAAGTTCAGGATGTACTGGTTAGGGCCTTATGTTATTAAGGAGATTACTGATGGAGGAGTGGTACAACTAGTCAAATTAAATGGAGAACCCTTCCCAGGAAAGGTGAATGGCAGTCGCTTGAAGCCATACATCGGTGGTCTGGCCATGTGACTAAATGACGGTAGCACAGTCTTAGCACTCCAGGTAGATGAAAGGAGGTGTGGGACTATAAACTACACTGCCTGGGTTGGGGAGCTGCGTGATTGGAAGATGGTGGGAGGTAAGGATGTGTCACTGAGTCCGCGGTAGGGTGGAGGCAGCTGCGCTACCCAGGGAGAAATCGTGCAGCTCGGCTGAAAAGTGACCGTTAAAGTCAATGTTCATGAAAAGACAACAGAAGTGAGGCCAAATGGAGCAGGCAGCTGGCATTTAAGATGAAATTAATGGCTTAGATCCTTGAAAATTTGTCGCCAATATGGAATTAATGAATCGATTTTGGGGGAAACGGTTGGATTTAAATTCAAAATTCCCTATAAATTACAAGTGGTTTTCCAGCAAAAAACACTTGGCATTTTGAGAATTAAGTTGTTTCACTCTTAGGTGCACATGAAATATGAATTATTTCAAGATCTGGTAGCGAGTTCGGCATTTGAACAATTGTCAAAGGAGACACAGGAACTAATGAATAGTGTCATGTTGACAAGTGTAGAATCTATGAACACCAAAGAACTAGCAGCCGAGGAGAATGTGTAGGAAATCAATATGGAGGCCGAAGTAGTTGCTCTGGAAGTGGCCAAAGTATTGGCAGAGGTCCCTAAATTGCTGAGAACACCAATACCGAAGCCAACCCCAAGCAAGGAGACCGTGAAGGACAAGAAGGGCAAGTAGCCTGACATATCGGTGTACGCCTCGCCAATTCGAAACCCACCAAAGCCCATTGCCCAGGAGAAGGGCAAGGCTATAAACCTAGAAGCAGAGGAGGAGGATATCGAAGACATCTTGATGGACGATGAGGATGTAGGAGTGGAAGTAGAGGAGGTTGAAGCCCAGGGTGTGAACCCTATTATATGGCTGTTGGAGTATGTCCTTCCATGCAAGCCTAAGTCGAAGGTCCCAAAGGACATTGATGAGTGTAAGAATACCCTAAAAAACCCTCTGCTACCAGATGAAATTACTTTCGACAGTCCGTGCATGGCCCGAGTGCCGATACTAAATCTTGAAGACTGGGACTTAGCGTACCACGAGAAGTTCCCGCTCTTGGCGACCGAACAACTGATGTGCCACATCATAGATACAAATATGGGAATGACAAAATTGGAGCTGTGGAGGTGGCTCAAGGGGGTAGAGAAGGCAAGATTTCTAAACCTGCTCTGGGTGCCGCACTATAACCGCACCCCAGTGACAGTTTCGGTCATCCAGTAGTTGCTGTTCTTAGTGCATGATGCGTTTTTGTCACTGGAGGAGCCGTTACCCATCACATATATGTTGATTCATCACATAACACGCCTATTGTATACAGGAAAAAATCCAATTATGATATTTGGCGGCAAGGGTGGCGAGCAGGCGCTCGCAGAGTCGATGAAGGAGAAATTCAAGATGGTGAAGAAGTTGCATGGGTACGCTATCTCCAACATCTGTGACCCCGCTGTGAAGGTGGAAATTCAGATCCTTTTGGGGAAGGTGATGCAGAAGTGTCACGACGATGAGGTACCGGTGCCTATCATCGCGCTCGCACAACAGTGTGCGGAAGGAGTCCATTCTAGTTGGTCAGACTACCTTCACGTAGAGTTCCTAGCGAACTGCCGTGAAGCGCAAGAGAAAAGCAAGACCTTCCGCTATGCGTGGCTCTTGTTTTCGATTGTGTTGGTAGTGTGGGAGCTACCGGAGGAGAGCTGGTTCCCTTCGATCACACTAGACCTTCCTGAAACAGTGAAGTACACTTTGTTGTGGGTGACCAAGAATGCGGAGCGAGTTCAAGACAACAAGATCTTCTGGATATTGATGGAAATGAATATCAGGATGGCCATTAATCACAAGCCATGATTGTCACCCACGATATACGCTAACTTGCAGAGCTATGCCTAGTTTAAAGCTAATTTCCATAAAATATCAATCAGGGTGCGGAAGGACCCTATGCAGAAGTGGTACGATTTTACGTACCTGGCCATAGATGATTCCATCGACGCGGTGCTTGATAAATGGTCGGCAGAGTGGCACACTACCACAGACTTGGCGGTGGGTGGAAGTAAGTCTGCCACACAGAAGAAGAAGGAAGAGGCCAAGATGAAGATGGTGCAGCTGGTCGAAAAGAGGAAAACAGAGGCCGTTGAGAAGGCCTAGGTGTAATAGGTAGGAAAGGAGGTAGGAAAGTAGACAGGTGGCATAGAGTGGGGCTCTGAGAAAGGCGCGTGGTCACCTTCACCTGAGACCAAAGAGGAGGACACATAGCAGCACAGCATGGACCCTCAAGAGACGTCCGCCTAAGAGAGTTGGAGAACAGAGGGTCTAGAAAGAAATCCAAGGCGACAAAGACCTTGCTAGACCCTATCACATTGACAGAGGGTGACTTATATAACATTGGTGACACAGTCAGAGATGTCACCGCGGAGGCCCTGTAGTAATTTGAAAAGCAATAGCAGATCATCCTAGGGGCCATCCAGACCCGGCTACGGGAGTTGCAGACTCACGTGTCACAAACTTGTACCGTGTCTACCAGCTTGGCTTTAGCACATTAGAGGCTGCCGATATGCTACACACAAAGGCTTCTAGTGCCATAGTGTTGTTAGATAGAGCACTGACCATGGAAAATGAGGCTGACAAGCCCACTGTCAGCTCCTTGAAGGGAGTTGGACTAAACCTGGCAACGCTTCCACACAAATCACTCCACCTCTTGTAGGATGGAGTAATTGCAGAGCTGAGGGCCCATGAGCACCGCACCCTCTAGGTGATCAAGAAATAGAGGACAAAAAATGAATAAATGGCCCTACATTGAAATGCTACCATCGCCACTGAGGCTGAGGTGACCAACCAAAGCAAGAAGATCATGTAGGTCATGGAGGAGGCATGCAGAATGGTCCTAGAGTTGGCCATTTCGAAGGAGGAGCCAGTCAAGGTCTGCATCCGCAAATTGGCCACAGGGGTGCGTGACACTCGAACAGAGATGGCGCAGGTTTAGTTGGAGCTGAACCTACAGACTAAAAAGCTCTAGTTGAGGGCCCAACCTTCAACACCGACATAGGTAAAGGAATTGTGGGCGACTACTGTTACAGAAGCAGTTGCGGTGGTGGAGAGTGTAGTAGCAGACTGTAGACATTTGTTTGAACAATCGTTTGAGGTCTTGACCAGCTTGCAGGAGGACCCAAACATCCAGAGGCTAGAGACAGAAGTGCAAGAACTCCAACAACGCTATGATGAAGTTAAGGGCACACCGCGAACTGTCGAGCTGACAAAAAGGTTAGACAAGCTGCAGGAAGCCAAGGAGCTGAACGAATAGGTGGACACAACACTACATAAGGAAACAGTCTTGAGGGCACGACTAAAGCCCTGGTTGGAGGAAGCTTACGCAGTCACAGGAAACATCGAAGGCAAGCTTGCGACTCTACAAGTGACACAACAAAAGCTTCAAGCTGACAGTGCAAGAGTAGTAACCAAGAAGATAGTTGAATATGTGAAGCAGGCAACAACTCTGTGCACGACCAAAGTTGTGGTCATCTGGGTTGAGCTAGACAGGCTTTGCACAAAGATCTTCGTGCCTACTAAGTGAATCGAGGGTGAGTCTCGATGTTTTTATTGGGGGCCTGTTGGGAGCGGGATCCCCCAGTGGCAGTTTTGGGGCTAAAAGCCCATGTTTAAGTCAATTTTTGTAATATAATTCTAAAGACTCTGCATTTTGTGGTCGTGGAGCACGAAGGTGCTATGTGTCAAAAAGGGTAGTCCACCCTTAGATGTGTAAAGTAAATTCGGTTGTAAGATATCTACCCATGGTCCGCGGACCATGGGATTGTATAAAAGAGCTAAGCTCTAGGGATATAGGGAGACACACGATGTAATAGAGTCATAGCTTTGGAGCAAGAAGTCTAAGTCTTGGGTCATAGTGTAGGTAGAGGCTTTGCAACTGAGTGCACAGAGGCCTAGGGTAGAAGACAACAACTGAGTGCGCAAACCCCTACAGCTGTGTACTTAGGGCAGACAGAGTCTGTAAACACTTGGAAGATATTAATAAAAGGAGACATTCTACAATTTCTGTGTCTTTGTTCTGTTGATGCATTTGGATATTTTATGTATGTATTTCCTTTATTATGCTTATATGATGCGCGAATTAATGCAATTACACTGAATAATTGAGCGCAATTACGAATATCTGCTTACACTGTGCTAACTTTAAGTATTTGATGAGATAAGAAAAACACTTAGACTAAGTAGGGAATCTAAACGGCATGTTGCATAGCAGCGCAAAAGTACTTGAGCAGTAGGTTAGGGCTACACGAAGGTCGACTGTACCCTTTCGTGGTGGTACGGAAGAACAGAGTAGAGGGCTCATCTTGCAAGCCCTAGAAAGAAGCAACCTATGCGAAGGCAGGGATAGAAAGAATCAAATGACATCACAACCATCTCAGGGTGCGGAAACTTGGTTCTAGCATCCCCCCATACTGCTTTGGGTGAGACTTTGGTTTGCGTTCTGTGGGCTGATGCAAAAAGGGCTAGTAGTGTAGGGATTTGTTTGGCTAATTAACGCTGAACCTGGGTTAGGCCCCCTCAATCCAACAAGAGGGGAGAAAAGTGTGCCTCTAAGTGAGAGGTAGTAGTACCACCAGGAAGAGGCACACATGAACCAGAAGGATATGTCCAACATTAAATGAAATAGTCCATAGAGGATGAGATGGTCATTACAACCAACAAATGAAGAAATATTTGTCTAATATCCTGTGGAATATTCTACAAGGATGGGAAAACAATAAGAACGGTTACAACACATTCTCAATAAGATAAGTACCAAAACAAACTACATAGTTTTAGCACATGTGAAAGAAAACATGAAATACAAACATCTGCATCACTATCTCTAGTAGTAGATCATTGGAGCCACTCCTTGGTCCTCAAAGGAATAGCTTATCTCTCTGATGCCTTGTAGGAGGAGCCAAGGTGAAAATTCCTTAGCTCATACAATGAGAAAGTATATATAACCAAGGGTGACTCTTTGACTACCCTCGTGACTATTAAAATTCCTATGACTTTTTAACTTACATGGATCTTTACATTCCATGTGTTTCCTTTGGAATTCCACATTATAATACATTTTGGATACAACATACATGATCCACAATAGTGATGTGGCATTTGACCACTCATGACATGACATGACATGCCACTGCTGACATGGATTGCTTGATGATGTGGAAATTTCAGGTGACTATTGCTACTAAGTGTTATATGTATTATTGAATATGCTTTCTCTTCACCTTTGCATGGGTTAGTGATGCAGAATCTTCAATGGTCTCCAGTCTTGGATAATGATTGCAAACTAGTGTCCCTTTGATTTCTCTTGATCAATAAAATTGTAAGTTCGACTACAAGAGAGTCTTTAAGCATGCTTTCATCCTCCTTCTCCTTCTCCATCATATTTTCATGACATGATAGGGTACATGTCCTTGCAATTCACTCGTGACCAGACAAAGTCAATCTGAAATCCCCGTAGTCTAAGATGATGCATTCTGATCCACAAACTGAACCTGAAACAAGTGACAAGCTAGGAAGAGGGACTAAGTGACTGCACAGTGTGCAGTTCTAGTGGCCAAGGAAAAATCTTGAGCTCTGAGACTACGTAGTTCACATCTCAATAAGTTTAGAAGGACAAGACTACGTAGTTTCGGGAGCCAGTGGAATAGGCTGAGGGAATGGATGCTAGGAGAGCTAACAATGCAGTTGTAGAAGTCAAGGGAGGTTGGGATACTATGAGGCTGCATATTTCAAGGTCTCAGGGGATGAGCTTAAGGCTTGAGGTTTTGAAGTGCACAGTATAATCTAGGATGGGGGGACAAGCATATGCAGTTTTTGAAGCTAGTGGGGCGGGCTGCGGGAATGAACACTAGGAGGACACACTGAATAGTTTTGGGATAAAAGGGAGGCAAGGATATTGTGAAAATGTGTAGTTCATAGGCTTAGAGGATGAGCTTGAGGCTTTTTACTATGTGATGCATAGTAGAGGGTGGTTTGAGAGGAATGAATGCACAATTCTGGAGGTGAAGGTCAAGACTTGGGCACAAAAACTGCACAGTGCAACAAACCTGGGAGGCAGGATCTGCACATTGCACAGTGCTAAGCAGAAAGTTAATAGCTACAGGAACGTGACTGCATAGTGCACATCTCAAGGGAGGCTCGGTGAATCTATTTTTCTTGGTCGAGAAGTTTTTTGAAAATGGCTAATTGTGGGATCAGTGAGATCAGTGTGAACAATGATTAGCTTTGACTGTGACCGCACACTTAGAATATTTGATGACATGAAAACATAAATCATCTGAACACATTAAAAAATTATTTCCCTCCATGTGACATCTTTACAACAAGTTACAAAATGTGCAAAACCAAAGATGCACTTTGCAGCAACCATGGCGACACTTGTGGGACATTGTCGAATTTTTTTGAAATGAGTGCGATGGGTACTTTTAAGGTTATAAAATATCATTTGCATAAAGATGACCTCTTAGAACCACCATAATGGGCTTATACACAGGATACAAAAACCAACATGCTAAACTATGATGACCTACCCAACATGCAAAAGGGAGAAAAATACTTCAAGAAAGCGGATGAAATAAGCTTCGGTGTTTGCAAGAACGATGTAAAAGACCAAGGAAGGATATGAAATTGATTGTAAGCAAAATTTTTGGAGGGTGTTGTAGCAAGTACAATACTTGGTGACACACTGGTAGAATTCCAGCTTCTCTATCTCAGTTAACTTATTTTTTGCAGGGCCTTGTTTCTTCAGGGAGTATTTATTCATCATGGTGATTACTTTGGTCTTTCCATTTACCCCATGAATAGACATGGTCTCCTTTATGCTTTCTCATTTGAACACAAAATAATATTTAGCGATATCACAATGTTTCGAATTGGGAATGTTAGTGTAGCTCACGAGCTTCATATTTTCAGAGTATAATTTTTCATCTCTGGTGTTGCTCTGTTGCCAACAGGCCTGGACAGTACCCCAACAGAGTCACATAGGAACACAAGCATTTCTCTGCTGCCAACAAGATTGGATAGTACCCTGGCAGAGCTGCTTGCTTCACCTCTCTGGGCAGAAATCCTTTCTCTTCTTTCACCTTTATTTATTTATTTTAAAGAGGAATGTGCATCGAAACTTATGCATTTTCGGGCGGAAGATGGATCCTAAATTATTGAGAGTAGAAGAGTTTTTTATTTCAGAGAAGCATATTAGGTTTGGTTTGGTCATTTATATTTTTCCCTTTCTCCTCTTTTACTGATTAGATAAGCATGAAAACACCAAAACATAAAGACTGAGTTTAGGCATGAGTTTTCTAGAATAGACATGGGTTCATGGTTGGACAAAAACTCTCCTTACCGATGGAATGTATTTTCCATCAGAACTTCATCAACCAAAAGATATAACCAACACAAGGAAGATGGCCAGAAGGTTAGACAGATGTTGAAGTGTCACAAGCCTCTTTAAAGTTCAGCCACACACATAATAAGAATACACAACATGTCTATACATAAAACTTATTCACATGATGAAAGACAAACAACGAGAAAGAAAAAAGAAACGAAAGGAAAGACAACATAGAACAAGGAAACAAATCTAGAAGACAGGAAAAAGTAGCTAAATAAAAGCATAATGCAAGAGAAAGTAAGAAAATACAAGAGATACTAAAGAGGACAAGACATGATGGGTGCAACAGAAGGATGACTAAGGTGCAACTAATACTACTACTAAACTAACAAATAGAAGGACGAGGTCACATATAATGGAATTTCTAATGTAGCCATTGTAATCATTCCCAACCTACAATCACAAAGATATGATTGATTAAAATAGATATAAAATATTGTGTAAGAGAAAATATGAGAGGTTGAATAATTTGCACAAAATTTTTAAGGTCTTGCATGTGGGCAGAAAGATGTGTCACAACCGCCACTTTCATCCAATTCACATTCTTACCTCTCCGATGGAAAAAATAATTAGAAAAACCTTGAAGACTTCTTAAGAAAACACCTTTTTCAGTGTCATCCTACTTAGCAAGCACGAGAAAAGGTTATTGCAATCGAGATTTCTGACTAAGATTTCTCCAACCATTTAGTGATTGGATCATAAAATTCATGACGATCCTCTTGAATACCCCCAAAATATTTGAAAACATGAATGATAGTCATCAAAGATAGAATAATGATTAGATGACTTTATGAAAGCATCAGATTCCCAATTTGTAATAAATGAAGATAAACCAATTTGAATAGTTTTGCGAACGATCTGCACAATTGAACCAAGTTCCTCACAAGCCAAATGTGACAAATCGTTTTCCTATAACTGGTGAAAAATTATGCAAGCATCATAGTCATGGAAATAATTTAAAAGGGATGTCACCACAACAAATACATGACACCATCCAAGACATGGTGAAAAAATAAGCACTTGATTCGTGTGATAACTCATGCATTCATTATTATTCAAGAGGAATTTAGATGCGATGAAGTGGAATATTTGCACTATAAAGTTCATGAGCAAAACTGGGAGCTAACTATTAAGAGATGAATTTGATAGGCATGATTCCTTCAATGAAAGATAGTATTTGAAATTATCAACTTCATAATTCCATGACTCTATGAGAGACATAAATTCGAAGCCTGAGCTTGATGTGAATCCTGTCAGAAGTAAAATATTTAAATTTTGAAAGATCATTACCTGAAATACCCAACATTTTTCAAAAATAAATTTGCATCGAGTGAGACCATGCAAAGAGAAGGATTGTGTAGGAAAAACCAAATTTGACTTAGTTCGGGGGGCTTACCAGAGTTGCGAGATTCTAACATAACCATCAATGAAAGTTGAAGTGTCTCGACTCATTCATAGGTCTCAGAACTTTCTAGGATTGTAAAATCGCATTTTGAATATTGAACCAGATCATGCATAGTTTGAGGATAGCTTCTACCACTAGTTTCAATAAAGCCACTTCTCACTGGATGGAAACCATCTCTGTCACTGATTTAACCATATTTTTCAACTTCAACAACCAAATTAATCAAGTTGAAAGGTTCTTCTGAACACAAATTCGAGGATGAATGAATCGGGGAAATTTCATGAGCAAGATGATTTTAAGAGTTGTCTTCATGCAAGAGAAGAGATGATGGGGGGTGGAATGAGTACTCAATGATTTGATTGTTTTATTTTGCATGATGTATAATCTCACAGTATTGTTTCAATTGAGAATATGAATTATTGGATGAAGAACTTAAATAAAATGGAGTATATTTGTCACAAGTAGATGCATCATGGAAAATATAACACAAGGGATAGTGAGATAAAGAGTAAGTTTCGATAAGCACATCCTCTTTGAGAAAATTAGATTTTGGATCTAGTGTAAAATATTTATGAGAAAGAAAAATATCGGTTGATGCACTTGGGAAATCGTGATCACATACATCAACAAAGTCATCATCATCAGAATGATTGTTTCTTGAGGCTACAGATTGATCGAAATAATTGATTACATTTGATTCACTACCAATATTAGTAGATTGAAAATAATACAAGAATGGAAGCACACCATCTTCACATGGAGGATTTTGAAAAACAAAATAAATATTGAAAGCATCTTTACCTTCCTACTCTTCTACCTGTGTAATGTGACTACCTTATATCTTATGGAAATTTAAACTAGAAACGTGAAAATAAAGAGAGTGTGAAAGACTAGTTGGTGGAATAGATTTATCACGTGGGTCATGGTACAAAGAGTCATGGCCTGTAGGTGATAGGGGATAATGGAAATCTAAATCAAATTTGAGACATAAATTATGAACAGTAACATCACCTTGCAGAATTGAGGAGTTAGTCTTCATGGTAGGCTTCATAAGCTATTATGGAATTTCCTCCATTGAATCTAAATCATGAAAATTAGAATAAGAATAAGAAATGGATTAGGAATTTGATTTTCATATGTTCCAACTATATCACCATCATACGGAGGCATCCTCAATGGGGATATTGCCATGCCAAAAATTAACATTGCACCAAAATTATGTTGTGGGGGGGGGGGGGGGGGGGTTTCGACCTGGGAGCCTTTGCCCAGCTAATTTCGATACCAACCAACAGCCTATGAGGCCTAACCTTGGAATATATGCCCACAAAAATTTATTTAAGCTCTCTCATTCAGTTGACCGAGGGGGGAGAGTGCCCAGTGGATTTGAACAACATCGAGTGGAATCATGAATAGCAAAGAAGAACCTTGAAATGGATTCCAAGGTGGAATTATGATGACGTGAATTTCGAGACAAAATCTTTATAGAGAATATTCCCTAATGTAAAGAGGAATCTAAAAGATTCTTTGGGAGGTAAAATTTCACATTGTCATAATGTTATCAAGTTTATAGTCATTTTTATCATATTTTCTCAGGGAGCACAATTGTGAAGTCAGATTCGCCATCTGAGTAGTAGAAGTGCAAGTTCCCTCCAACAAAAAATCTTTAGAGAATCTTGATGAATCTTTAGATTCCCGTAGAGGCTAAATTTTTCCAATGTCAGAATGTGGCCAACTTTATATTCATTCTTCTTATAATTTCACAAGGATCGTGACGGTGAGATTAGATTTGCAATCCAAGTAGCAGATCTGCAATCAACCAGTGGAGAGGAATCTTTAAGATTCTCGAAGGCCTAGAATTTGAAGGTGTCATAATTGGACGAGTTGACTGTTGATTTTACCATACTTGTCGCCGAAAATTCAGTGGTGCAGTTAGTTTCAGTAGTTGAGCTTTTATTTTTTCAGCCATCTTCGAACATGGAGGTACATGATGCAATTATGTTACGCGTCCTTTTTGTTTGTTGAGATGATGTATTATTATTGAGATCCCTATTTATCACTATGTTGAGGGATACTTGTTGCCACATTATTGATATTGCATTAGATTTTCATGTTGAAGGAAGACCCATTTTTAGTGACAGTTCCTATAGGGAGAACATATCATGGAGAGACAAGCCACTCTTGTTGAGGGTATTTGTCCTTGTTATGACAAAGAACATGCCATGTACATCGTCATCATTAGCAAATAAATTTATATGAAGCGACCTCCAGACTCTTGACACTGGGCCCGGAGACATAGCCCACACTGGGTGAACTCCGTTATCAATGTGTTGTGTTCTTGGTTTTTTTATCGTCATTATGTTTCCTCTTGTTTAAGAATGCACATGTGGTTATTTTATGATATTTTAAATGCAATTCTATTAACATCACAAAAGTAAAAGATCTTGGATAATTGTGGTAGCTAAAGAGATCCAGATCAAGTTTGGTATCAAAGTGACCTTCTTGTTGATGTGAATTGCGAGTGTGAACAATTGAATGTGCAACAATGGAGGATGAAAAAGAGATGTACGAGGCTTTCCTAAGGATTTCCAAAATGGTGGACATAATGTATGAAGCTTATGAGAAGAAAATAGAGGAAGAGGAGAAAGAAAGAGTAGAGGATGATGCTCCATCTACCCCCTCAAGTGAACATTCATCACCTTCATCGCCTTCTTCTCATTCAAATGAGGAGATCAACCAGAGCCTTCAATAAGAGAATAATGAATTGAAGAAGTTTCTATGAGAAGAGAAAGAGAAGAAGCAAAGATTGAAATTTCAGTTGCGAGCCAAGGAAGAGACCTTGGAAGAATTTAAGTGCAATGACGAGAGCCCTGAAGCAAAGAACGTTGAATTAAGGAGGCTCCTACAAGAAGAGAAAGAGGAGAAATAGAGTGTACAACTTCAGTTACGAGATGTTGGGTTGTATTATATTCTTTCCAAGACTAGTCCACGTGCAGGGGGGATGAATACCCCCTTGTATGTTGCGCAGGGGTGTTGTTGGGGTTGGCTACCCTCCCTTTCAGGGTCTATGCAGGGGTCGGCAACCCCCCTGCACGGGGTCTAAGGTAGCGCCTCAGGAAATTTTTTTTGGACCCTATATTAGGTGGGTGGACCTACCTATGGTTTTTTCAATGGATTTCACACAAGGTTTTGGGCACGATGGTTTTCGGTCCATTGTATTTTGTAGATATGGTCAAGGGAACTATAGTTATGTTCTAATCCAAGGTTTATGGATGCTTGACATGTATATATATGTATTGTAACATTGAAAGGAATATAATGAAAAATCAATTTGCAAGTCCTAATTTTGGGATCCAGGGGAAAATATCTGTGTATATTTGTTTTATGTTTTATGCTCTTGCTATTGTTTATTTTATGTTTAGAATTCATATGAAAATAATTTCTATACGGGGTTAAAATCTACATTTGGTATCAGAGTTGTTTTGGCTTCAAGGGGATGCCTTTGCTACTGAGGATTTTTTCTCGGGCCTGTGGTTGACCCTGTTCAATGGGAAATTGGTGGAATTGATTCTTGTGGTGAAAGAGGATGGGAAGTAGTGGAAATATAGAGATTGAGAAATTTAATGGTCAGAGTCCTGAGTTGTGCAAACTCAAGATGGAAGATCTGCTGGTGGATAAAGATCAATGGATCACGGTAGATCTAGGTACTAAACCAACAACAATGTTAGCAGAAGACTAGGCGAAGTTGGATCGGAAGACAAAGAGCGCAATACGATTGTGTGTCTCAGATTCAATATTGTTGAATGTATTAGGGGATGATTCAGCTAAGGATTTGTGGGACAACTTAGGGGCTTTGTACCAATCTAAGTCTCTGGTGAATAAACTATTTCTATGGAAAAAGTTGTATAACCTAAGGATGAAAAATGGAGACTCGGTGACAGAGCATCTGAATGCATTTAATATTATGGAAAGTCAGTTATTATTCGTTAATATTAAAATTTCAGATGAAGATAAGTGCATCAGTTTGCTATGTTCTCTACCAGATTCATGGGATAGTCTAGTTGTTGCAATATGTAGCAGTGCAACTTCCTTTTAGTTTGATGAAATAGTCTCATCCTTGCTGTCGGAGCAGATGAGATGGAAAAATATGGAGGGCCAAAATGGTGATGCCTTGTCTATATGAGGATTGTCCCAGAACATAAACAAAAATAAGTCCTCGAGTGGGAGATCTAAATCTCCACGAAAACATTTAAAGATGTGCTAGAAATGCGGAAAAGGAAGGGCACTACAAAAGGGACTCTAAATATAAAGCTCCTGAGAAAGGAAAGGGATATGATGATGCTCCTTCTGTAGAAGTGAAAATTGTTAGCTACCTATACTAATAGGTTTCATATTTCATGATTGACAAAGAAAGTTCCAAATATGCTCTGCTGTGGTGATACAAAGATCCCATATTTCCAAGAGAAGACAATATGTGTGTATAGCATGATGTTCACAAAATTATGGTGGCTGGTCC
This sequence comes from Pinus tabuliformis, assembly GCA_031772625.1. Classification (NCBI taxonomy): domain Eukaryota; kingdom Viridiplantae; phylum Streptophyta; class Pinopsida; order Pinales; family Pinaceae; genus Pinus; species Pinus tabuliformis. The sequence continues at coordinate 1,145,008,863 of CM062805.1, forward strand.
AACAGCCTAATCTGGATCATGCCATGTTTCAATTTTTTGTTGTAGAATAGAGAAAGAAGTCTAGCCAAACTGTTTAATCTTGGCAGACCAGTAGCTTAGGTAGAGAAGTAAGGTTCCCAACTGTTTAATCTGGGACCTTGGAAGCAATAAGGGTAGTTCTAGATAGGAAATCAAAAGAAAAAAGCCAAACAAAAGAAAAGGCACAGAAGGGTCTGCTAGTCTAAGTGCACCCTCCATGAAGAAACAAAAAAATGTTAGGCAAGTAGATGGGTAGGCAGATGGGGTTGCAGAAATGTCATTCCTTTTAATTGAGTGTTTGATAACCTAGTCACAATGGAATATCAGTGGATTGAGAAGGTTCTCTTCTCCATCATGTGCAGCAAAGCAAAGGAGCATGTCTAACCCCCCTTCTTTCCCCTTTTCACATTCATTACTAACATCCCTTCATCAGTTAAGATTCATGGAAGAATTTGAGGTTTTATGCTGGTTCTTATGCCTTTAAAAGCCACATTTCCTGTGTAAAATTCTTTTCATTTTGATCTACTCCCTAAACCAAGTGGTTTTCAAATAAACTTAGTGATATCACTCCTCATTCATCTTTTCCATCCATATTAACCCCTAACTTCTATTATCTAAATCCCCTATGTTACCCTTTCCCTACTATTATAACACCATGGTGTATAAATCCCAAGCATTGTATAAATATCCTCCCTTTTTAGCACTATAGCTAAATAAGTTTGTCTAAGGGAGACATTAGTCCACCAGGGACTATGGTCAACCCTATCATGGGATTGCTCTAACCTCTGGTTGGAGTGATAACCTCCCCCTAAGCCCTCACCTCACCTCTGCTCAAGAATTCCACAAAAACCCCTTCCCTCTGCTTAAAACCCATTTTTTAACCCTTCTTCCCCCCTCAGATTAACCCTTACCCCGAAAAACCCACAAAAAGCCCTTAAACCTAAAGTTCTCCGCCCAAAATATTAATTCGAATATTTTAATATGCTGGCGGGACCCCCCCAACATGCACGATCCGTCGGGAGGCCCGCCAGCCGTCCATCATCTGCCACCCCCGATCCAACGATGGGCGGGTATTTCCAGATTTCGATCTGTCGTCCTTTAGCGTCCGGGGAACGGTGGTTTTCCACCCCGTACATGGGACGCGTGGCAGGCGGCGGGGTTGTTCGGAGCCCCCCTCCCCGATACCGCCTTTGCCCAAAGGTGGTGCGGGGAAACTGCTTACCGCCCTCCCCGTTACCACCTTCCCTCCTACGTCACCTACACGTCACCATGACGTCGGACCATCTCCCGCCCCGCGCCGCGTGGCCCTCCACGTAGCCCTGTCACCTTATCCGCCCGCCACTGTGTCCGGCCACGCTGGCCTCCACCTCAGAGCCCACGTCACCCTCCGTACCCGGGCCCGCCATGATGTCATGCTGACGTCATCGGCGGAAAAGCGCCAATAACCCATTTTTGCCAAAATTGTCGTTATAAACGCCCGAAATAGCCGTTTTGTGTCATTTTCGAGCGAAATACACAGAGCTCTTGTTGCTGCTTCGGCGCCAGATTGTTCCCGAACCTCCAAATTCGAATTTGCGACCACCCGAGCTTATCAACTCAGCTACATTGAGCCTTCACAGTTCGGCCCGCAGGCTTTTCAAGCGATTTTATCCAGGTATTCACCATAATTCTCCCATTTCGCCCATACATACCATTTCTCTGCAAATTCACCATTAAAGCACTTGTCAAATTCCAAATTAAACTCTGTCTGCTACCTAAAAGTGAGCTAAGGTAACCTGCATTGCCCCAGCACCATAATTTAACATTAAAACAGTCAATTCGCGGACCAAAATTGTAAATTTGTCCTCGTGGTGCCCGACATTGTTCCCTTTTGTCGGGTGTAGACTAGCTACAGCTTTTTACCAAAGTAAATCTCACATACCCTCTGCAATTTACCCCTAGCAATTCACAATCCCTGTGAATTTACCAAAAACTGCAGAAACAAGCCTGCCTTTTCCACTGTGAAGAAGATTTCAAACATTGTCTACAGTGAGCCTATCACTTAAGCTCTGAGGAACCTTGCAAACCATTGCACTCACCTTGTTCAAAATCAGATTATACAATGGCTGCCCCTGCACCCTCAGCCCTCAATGTTGCTCCATTAAATCCACCAAATAAAGACCTGGAGTCCTTGCCTCTTGCTGACAAGGACTACCTCATTGAAGACTTTGTGGGTAACAGGGACTTTCTGCAGACCTTCAGGCAATTGAGAGAGGACTACCTGAATGGTCATGATACATATGGGATATGGGAGTCAAACCTACCATACTACTGTCTCCCTTATGTCAATGTTTTTCCTGAGATCATTCGCCTATTTGCTGAAAACTATGATGTGCAGCACAGAGCTATTAAGTCTCCATCTGGGAGCATCCTCTTTTACATTAATCTAGAATCCATCAATAAAATGCTCCATTTTGATCAGACTGAGCTGCTGTTCCCATTCTCCATGAATTATTTGCTGGACACTGGTGCCAAGATGACTAGTGAGGAGATTCAAAAGGTCACCAGGACATTCATGAGACCTGAGTGCCAGCCTACAGGGCCACCTCCCTACTTGGATGTCTACTTTACTGAAGTAGGCAGACTATTGCTGGACATGATTGCTTATGTGCTGGGATACAGAACCAGCGAGCATGTGGATGAGACAATGCTGGTATTGCTAGCTGCTTACAGCACAGGCCAACCCCCTTCCCGCAAATATAACTTTGCTAAGTTCATAGCTAACAAAATTCATGATCAATTGGGCACAGTGGACAGACAGGGTGTCTTCAAGTACTCGGCCTATATCTACCACCTTTTCATGTACTATCAGTCTGAGGTTTTTCCATGCTACATCAAAAAGCTGGATTATAGAGGGGAAAGAAGATCTGTTATCTTTTGGACATCTGTCTATCACAAAGTCTCAAATTCACCCTATTCCTATTGTGAATTTGTTGACCAATTTGTATACCCTGTCTCTTGCCTATTGATGAGGTCCCCTCCTCCCAGAATATCAACTGAGATACAGAAAGCTCTGCAGCTTTCCAAAAAATACAAAATAGGTGATTGGTACCTATATGAGAATCATACAGTCATCAGAGTCTATGGCTGTGAGCTCTGTCCATACAGGCTCCCAAAATATGTGCCTATGAGAATATTTGCCTTGGAGTATTACAGGCAGTTGATTCAGTCTGACCTCACTCACTTCCACAGCTCCAAAAAGAAAGCCCACCTCAAGTTCAAACACCAGGTGGGCCCCTTCATCATGAATAAGAAAGAAGGATGGGAAGATGCTGACCTAATCCTCAAAGACAAATACAAGCTATCATATAGTTTTCGGTGGGTCCCTTATGACCCTGAAGGCTTCATTACTGCTAGAAGAATCAAGTACAGGCTTCTAGGTTATAGGCATTGTCAATACCCACACATTGAAAGATATGCCAACCAGCAAGAATGGCAGCAGGGTACTCTAATTGAAAAACTAACTGAAGAAGAGACAATGTTAAAGAATGTCAAGGAACTAGAAAAAACTCTTGACCTAGACTCTGTGCAGCAGGTACCCTTCAAACGGCCTTATTCAGCAGGAGAAGGGACCTCGGCCTCAAGGACTGCACCAGCCACACAGGCACCTTCCACAGCAGCACCAGCTACAGACAAAGGGAAAGGCATAATGGGTGCTGAAGATGAAACCGTGAAAGAAAAGTCTGCCCCTCCAAGTGAACAACAACAAGGGCAGCAACAAGAGCAGCCACAAGGGCAGCAACCGGAGCAGCAGCAAGAGCAGACTCCCCCTCCACAAACTGAGCCACCAACAGCTCCAATTTTGCAGACCCCAGCACAAGAGGACAGGGGTACGAAAAGAGCCAGAGAAGAGTCCACTCCTGCTAGTGGATCCTCCCAGCAACCCCAGACCAAGAGGCCAAGAGCTGATTCCCCGGAGGTAGAAGACATCACTGAAGAATTCCTTGACAATTCAAGGAAAAATATGGAGGGCAGCCAGCACACAGGTACAAGCTCCTTTCAGCAGGAGCAAGGATTACAACTTGGTTTGGAGGTGTCCTCCCCCTCTCAGCAGAGCAAGAAGCCCAAAGGCACTAAGGACTTCTTCAAGCAAATAAAGGCACAGAATGACTTGCTGAGGGTGGAGGTTTATAAACAATTTCTCAATGCCACACCAGCCCAAAAGGAAAGGATAATGTCTGTATATGACATTCAAGAGGAAAAAATGATCCTCAGCCACTTCAAGCCTACAGTGCCCCATCCAAAATCAGCAGCAGATTATGTAAAGACAAGGATGGAGGTCCTAGCCAAAGACATCCATCCAATGGACCAGATTGAACTCCACAAACAGACTGGAGAAATGGTCTATGCAACCTTGGTGGAGAGGGCAACCTTGGCCCATGAACTAAAAGAGTCACTCAAAAATACCAACACTCAGTTGGATTTTGAGAGAATGTCCTCCCTAGCCAAAGATAACAGAATAAAGTCACTTGAGGACATTATTGTTGACCTAGGGCATGATCCTAAGGATCCAAAGGGTGTAAGGGCCCTTATGAAGAAAAAGGAGGATGACCTCAATGCATTAAAGAAGAGGTTAAAACTGCTGCCCACAGAGCATCCTCAGACAGCAGAACTACAGAAGGAAAAGCAGGTCGATGAGCAGCTAGACCTCATAATGCAGTTAAATCAGAAAATCCTTGAGTTGGAGAAAGAGCTTGAGGGGGCATTACAAGACAAACAGGGAGAATCCACATCCCAAGCCCCCCCAACTACTTCAACCACTGCAACAACTACAGAGCCAGCAGTGGCTCCCACAACAGAAGCAGCAGCAACAGCTCCAAGTTCCAGTGCAAGTGTGGAAGAATTAACCAAGGCCATTAAGGAAATGGAGCTCCAGGCAGATGAAATAAAGAAGGCCAAAGAAAAATTGGCAGAATTAGATGCCAAGTATGACAAATCAAAGATGACAGTGGCAGAACAAGGCAGAGAAATAAAGGCCCTAAAAGAAAAGATAAAGGCCTTGGAAAAGGAGCTGAATCTGGAAAGTGCCATGGCTGAAATAAGGAGAATTCTGTGGGCCAAAATTGGCCAATCCATTGATAAACAATGGAGATCAATTAAAACCATACATGAGCAGATGGATTTAATTGGCCAAGCACAAACAGAGATTCAGAGGGCCAAAACAACACTGGGAGACAAGCCTGAACAAGCCAACAGAATGATAGATTTTTTGAATAGGCAGGAAAAGGAGGAACTGGCAGCCATTGGCATAGTCAACAGAACAGAGGCCATCCTCACAGCCAAGAAATTACTCACTCTCAGGAATTATGTACATACTGTGGAGAGAAAGTGTTTTGAAATACAGGCTGAGGTGCATGAGTACCAACACAAGATGGCAGCACTGCAAGCAAAAGGACTGCCCAGCCTACTAAGCGGTACAGGAAAGCTGATCTCCCGAGATCAATTTGCTAACAGGATGGCAGCTTATATTGAAAACCAAATCACTGCATCTGCCAGTACCTCTCAAGAAACAGGGCCTCCAACAGGACAAAGCTTATATAATAAACTTGAAGGCCTGTTTTTTATTGAGAGTGAGGTGAAGCACCTTTTTGAAATTCCTCCTAATTTTTACAGGTATACAGAGGCCGATGAAACTTTAATTAAGATTCGAAGACATCAAATGCCTAAGGAGGATTGGTGGCAGGAAATGCTTCAAATTTTGCCACGGTAGCCTCAGTTGCTCGGTCACTGCCATCTCCAGCTCACTAGAAGACAAACAGCAGAAAAAGGTTAGCATTTAAAGCAGCTGAAAAGTGACTCAGCACATGTACAACGACAGCTAGCCCAAAGGATAAGAAAAAACGCATATCTTTGACAACGTATCCTCAGCCGACTCCAACAGCCACCAAGTCAACAGTCTCTGACCATTTTGACAGCTAAAGCATTGAAGAGTTATTACAGCATTAACTTTCTCCGCTACAACGCTCTAGGAGTTGGCATAAAATCAATGAGCCATTAACTCATTTCCTTTATATTTTTCATGTAAAATTTGTATATATACCCCCCTTAGTAATGTATAAGGGGTTGGTAATTTTCACTCTGAGGCAAATGTATTGTACACTTTCAGAATTTTCTAATACAAAGGGCTGGATTAGCTCAGTGATTTCCTGAAAATTTGATGTCTTGCTGATGACCTGCGTGCTGTTGCAGAATTCTTGTGCTGTCTGATGGAATAATAAGTCTTCTTAATCTCTGTTTTGCCTTCTCATGTTATTGCATACTCATGTTTTCATCAAATCTAGCAATAGAGAAAAGGGATAGTACAAGACATGATTCATAACACCCTGTGCTCAATCTTTTATTGCTGTAAATGTTTTCTTCTGAATTAACCATGGACATGAAATCTTGAATGCTCATGTTTGCATTAATTCTATAAATGTGAATGTTATCTAGAAATTCTTAGTTGCTTCTAAATGATATTCTCACTTCTTTACATATCCTTTTATTGAAAGATTCTTAACTGCCTTTCATAAACTGAATACATCACACTTAATCAAAATTTTAAAGCGTTGTTTCCAGACAGTTATCCAGCTCTGCAGCATCATTATCATATCAACATAGTACACCAAACACCTAAAGGACCACTGACTCCATTGCCCAATGACCTATAACATTCTAGTGAGAACATATATATTTTGACTGAAACATTCTCCAACCAAATAAAAAAACAAATCTTGAACATCATAACTAGCCTGAAATTTCTACACAAACAGAGCCAAACCTTAAAGAGAGAGCCCTCTCTGATCACAGCCTGGCTAGAAGCTGTAATCCAAATATTGGTTAGTGGTTACCCAGGCCGTATTCCCTTGGGAGTCAGAGGGAACAACCTAGGTGCTAACATAATTGGCGACTCCACTGGGGACAAGGCATATTGTTTTTCAACTGTTGTCTGTCCATAGACAGTGGTTCTAAAAGCTTGAGCAGTCCCTTAAAACAGTCCTAAAAATATCCTAAAAATACCAAAAAGAAGTTCAGAAGCTGGCTCCTAAAAAGGAAATTAGGCACACTAGGTCAAATCCTGACCCTAATCCACCAGCTATTTTTGAAAATCCCAATACAATCCCCAAAATCATCAGGAAGCAGCAAAGGCAGGAAAATCCTACTGATTTGAGCCCTGAGACAGCTTACCCTGAACCAGTTCCAACTCCAATCAAGGTCCTATTTCAATCTACCCCCGTTTCCCCCAGTTCCCCCTCTACATCTCAAAGCCCTCCTTTCACACCTTCATCCACTGCACATACTTCCTTGACCCACACCCTAGTTTCCACCGTTCCAACCACCCCTGTTGTACCAGTTGTTCACCCCATCCCAGTTGTCCCAATTAACCCTACAAATCCTGCAAATATGGCTAATAGATATGCACCCCTGCAGTTGCCTGCCAATGCTGCAGCTCTACCTCATGAGTACCAATCCAAGATCTCATACTTTGACTCCACTGGCCCTTTCACAGCAATTCAGCATGCCAAGAGGATGCAAGACCATTTTGAGAACTATGAAATAGATGATGATAGTGTGAGAATGAGAATCTTTGTTCAGAGTTTGACAGGGGATGTAAGGACTTGGTTTAGATCACTGGCTGCAAATACCATCACAACTCCCGATGAACTTTATCAAGCCTTTACCAACAGATGGGAGAAGAAGAAAGATCCCTTGCACATACTTGGTGAATATGATACAATCAAAAGAGGTCCCCAAGAGACTGTCTTGGAGTATTGTGCAAGATTCAACAATGTATATAATGCAATACCACAGAATTTAAGACCTCCTCCTGATTTAGCCTTGTACAAATTTCCTGATGGTTTTGACCCTGATATGGCATATCAGTTAAAGGAAAGAGCCCCTGAAACTCTTGAAGATGCCCAGAAGGTTGCTGTCACAGTGGAGGCTAACCTAATTGCCAAGAGAAACAGGGCAAGATTGGAAAAGAGAACCACCTTCAAAGATGAACCCTCAGCCTTTGATCAAAAATTGGATGCAATACTCACTGGTATGAAGAGATTGGGGGACAGAGTAGAATCAGTTGAGAGAAAGTCATCATGGGATGCACCACAAAATAACCCTAACAGGAATCCAAATTTTAGGAGAAATCAAAACCCAAACGTTGGCAAGACCGGTTCTGACCCAGACATAAGACCTCCTTTCCAGGAAAACTATACTGAGGCATCCACTTCAGATGAACAAACAGATGACACCCACATCAACCTGATGGGCCTGAATGATGAGCAGCAAGTTTTTCTAAGTCAAGAGGATCATAAGGATGATGACATTCAACAATTCCAAACCAGGTCAGGTGAGTCATTTGACTTTAAACAAGGCTATGACACAGCTGTTTATGAAGTTCATAAACAATATAAGCTAAGAAGTAGAACTATAAATGTAACACAGCCTGAAAAAACAAAGGATAGCCAGCAGCCTAAGAAAGCCATTGTCACAGAACCAAGTGACAAAACTGGTCCAATTACAGATGAGGTGATAGTTGAGGAAATAACTGAACAGCAGCCTATGGCTACATCACCCTTGCAGCCCAATCTAAGTAACACTTCTCAAGAGATGAGTAACAAGGACAAGCCTCAAGATCAAGATAAGAATCAAGAAGAAAACCTAGTGAACAAGGAAAAGGCTGCCACCCACACCACCAAGATCCAATCTGAAAGACCCTTTGACTTAGAAGCTGAAATTGGAAAAATGAAGGTAGCTGTTCCTCTTTCAGAACTAGCCAAGCATGACATTTATAGACAACAAATCAAGAAGTCCCTTCAACTGACTCGTAATAAAGATAATGTAAATGTGCTAGATGACACCCCAGAATTGCTCTTCGGTCCAGAAGTGGATGGAAAGACAGCTGTTACAGGTATCTTACCTTTTTATGTCAGTCTGCATATTCATGACAAGGTGTTACACAATGCAATGTTTGACTCAGGTGCCTCTCACAACTTGATGCCTAAATCGGTCATGGAAAGATTGAATCTAGATATTACAAGACCATATAAGGACCTATTCTCATTTGACTCCAGCCAAGTTAAGTGTTTAGGTCTCATAAAAGATCTCTGTGTTTCACTCGTCCAATATCCCAATAAGACAATCCTGATGGATGTTGTAGTTGCTGATATCCCACCCAAATATGGGATGCTGTTATCAAGGTCGTGGGGGGCTAAACTCCAAGGATCCCTGCAACTAGACATGTCATATGCAACCATCTCAGTCTTTGGTCAACCCAAGAGGTTATATAGAGAGTCACTTATGAAATACATGGTCAGCAGTGAAGAAAAACCTCAAAACTTTCCCATATATGCTGTCCATTCTGATATAGATTCATATATTCTCTTCAATGATAATTCAGGCCTTACAAATGATGATGAAACCAAAACACTTGAACAAAACCAGGACATTAATGAACAAGCTGCTGCCCCAGGAATAAAGCTGATTCAAACAAGTGATGAGACTGTCCTAAAGGACAAACTAAATGAAAAACCTGAACTTCAACTCACAATCCCAGATCACAGAGAAGTGATTAAGTCTCCCCTACAACAAGAGATCCTATGGTTCCTTGAATTTGATGGATCAGTCAACAAATTAGGGGCAGGAGCAGGGGTTTGGATACATAATAAACAAAACAGTCATGCAGAGGGCCGAGCCTATAGGTTAAACTTCAGATGCACCAACAATATGGCAGAATATGAAGCTCTCTTGTTAGGCCTTAAGCTAGTAAAATCCTTACAAGCCATAAAGGTTTCAATTATGGGAGATTCAGACTTGATCATCCAACAAGTAAAGGGAAATTTTGTTACTAATGATAAAAGACTGAGATCTTATAGATCTGCTGCTGCTGAACTACTACAGTCCTTCACTGAATTTCAGATTACCAAAATTCCTAGAACCCATAATCTACATGCCCATAGCTTGGCCACATTTGCAAGTAGCTGCAAGCTACCTTTTGAGCCCCACCATTGCTGTACAACTGAGGTAAAACACAGACCTTCTGTCCCAAACAATGTCAAGGACTGGCAAGTATTTGAAGATGATGCACAAATAAATAATTTCTTTACCCTGCAACAAGAATTTGTAGGACTAAATATTGACATTGAAAGAGCAAGTCAATCACAAATACTTGAAAGAGCAAGTCAATCACAAATACCTGAAAGAGCAAGTCAATCACAAATACCTAATCAACTGAACCACAAGCCAATATCACCTAAAACAGCTAACCAAATCCTACAACCAACAATCTTCAACAAAGACAACATACAGGAAATTCAACAAATCAGTTATAAAGAAATGGTTGATGCTGAGGCTGAAGTGATACAATTGAAAGACAATTTTCTTCCAACAGGCCTAACTCCACTAGAGGATATTTTTGACTCAAATGATGTCCCTAGAAAACCAAAAATGCAGCCCCTAAACTCTGCCATTGAAGAATGCAACATTGGAACCATTGAGAAACCCAAAATAATAAAATTGTCTGCATCCCTGCCTCCTGATCAGAAGCCCAAATACATTGACCTCTTCAAAGAGTTCCAGGATGTCTTTGCATGGAGTTATGAGGACTTAAAATCCTATGACACCTCTGTTATCCAACATACCATCCCTCTCAAGCCAAATCAAAGGCCATTTAAGCAAAAATTGAGAAGAATAAACCCTATGCTTCTCCCTGCAATTGAGAAAGAGGTACAAAAAATGTTTAAAGCTGGTATCATAGCACCAATCAGGTTTTCTGATTGGATCTCAAATTTAGTACCCACAAGAAAGAAAACCGGTGAAATAAGACTTTGTGTTGATCTTAGAAACCTAAATCAAGTGTCCCTCAAAGACAACTATCCCTTACCTAAGATGGATCACATTCTCCAAAGAGTGGTAGGAGCATCAAGGATCTCACTACTTGATGGATTCTCAGGTTTTAATCAAATCCTAGTGCACCTTGATGATCAAGACAAAACTGCATTCACAACCCCATGGGGAACTTTTAAATATGTAAAAATGCCTTTTGGGTTGAAAAATGCAGGGGCAACATTTCAAAGAGCAATGGATATTGCTTTTGCCAAAGAGATTCATGACTTCCTTGTCATTTATTTGGATGACCTCACACCTTTCTCAAAATCAGACCAAGAACATTTGAAACACTTGAGGCAGATCTTCCTAACATGCAGGAAATATGGAATTTCCTTGAATCCAAAGAAGTCCCTGTTTGGTATGGAAGAAGGAAAGCTCTTAGGGCATATCATTTCAAAGGATGGCATCAGAATTGACCCAGATAGGATACAAGCTATCTTGCAAATGCCCCACCCAAGAAACATCAAAGAATTGCAAGCTTTCTTAGGGAAAATTAATTTCTTAAGAAGGTTTATCCCAAACTTAGCAGAACTGATTAGATTATTGAACAACATGCTAAAGAAGGATTCGAAAGTGAAGTGGACAGTAGAAGCAAATCAAGCCTTTGAAGGTATTAAATTGGCCCTTACCCAAACCCCAGTCTTAACAAATCCTCAATTTGATAGAGAATTTATCATTTTCTCTTTTGCCTCTCAGCATACTATTGCTGCTGTTCTATTACAGAAAGATGACCAAGGAAACGAGAAACCAATTGCTTTCTTCAGTAGAGCTCTTAGAGATGCACCTCTGAAATATCAGATCATGGAGAAACAAGCTTATGCTTTGGTCAAGGCCATTAAAGACTTTAGGATTTACATCCTTTACTCCCATGTTATAGCTTATGTGCCAAGTCCCATTGTAAAAGACATACTCACTCAAGAAAATTTAGAGGGCAGAAGAGGAAAATGGATTGCCAACATCTTGGAATTTGACATTGAAATAAAACCTACAAAACTAATAAAAGGGCAAGGTTTGGCCAAACTAATGACAGAAGCAAACTTCCAAGCCCTAGAAATAATCCAGCTGGACAATGAACCGGAGCTGGCGACTCCAAAGATCAACGTAGCCTTTGAACAATCCCCTTGGTACTCTGATATATGTTATGTGTTACAAAACCTGTGTGCTCCACCAGGATTGTCCAGAACTAAGTGTAGATTCCTAAAAATGAAAGCTTCTAAATTTTGTGTTATGGATGGCAATTTGCTTTGGAAAAACCATGAGGGTATACTATTAAACTGCTTGATTGAGAATGAGACTAACAATGTCACCAAAGAATTTCATGCAGGTGACTGTGGTGGACACTTGTATTGGAAGTCCACTGTGGATAAAATACTGAGGGCTGGTTACTATTGGCCCACTGTTTTCTCTGATGTCAAGAAATTCACCACCTCATGTCATAAATGTCAAGTGTTTGAGGGAAAGAGAAAGTTACTGCCACTTCCTTTGAGGCCTATTGCAACAGAGAGACCTTTTCAACAATGGGGCTTGGATTTCATTGGGGAAATCCATCCCTCATCTTCAGGCCAACATAGATGGATTCTAACAGCTACAGAATACTTTACTAAATGGATTGAATCTGTTCCATGCAGACAAGCAAATGATTCCACTATCATTCAATTCCTTGAGACCAATATTCTTGCTAGATTTGGCTGTCCTGATAAAATAATAACAGACAATGCTGCTACCTTCAGATCAAAGAAGATGATGAATTTCTGCCACAAATTTCACATTACCTTGGGCCATTCTACTGCATATTATCCCCAAGGAAATGGCCTTGCTGAGTCATCAAACAAAATCCTTGTAAACATCATAAAGAAGGTATTGGAAGAAAATAAGAAGAATTGGCATAAGAAGCTTGTGAATGCCCTGTGGGCAAATAGACTAGCAACCAAGAGATCAATTGGGATCAGCCCATATGAGTTAGTTTATGGATTAGAAGCCAAATTTCCTTCATCATTAGGGGTTCCTGTTATGAAATTACTTCAAGAAAGTCAAGCTGAGCCAAATGATATGCAAAGAAGAATCAATCAAATAATATGTTTGCAGCAAACTAGAGACCAAGTTTACAACAGAGTTCAAGTTTTACAAGAAAAGCTAAAGAAAGCCTTTGACAGAAGGACCAAGGCAGAAGATTTCAACGTTGGTGACAAATTCCTCAAATGAGATTCAAGAAGGGAAGACAAAGGAAAACATGGGAAGTTTGATTCCCTTTGGAAAGGACCATTTGCTGTTCAAGCAGTGCAAGGAAACAATACTTACTTCCTCAAAAGTCTTGATGAAGCTGATCTGGATGAAGGTCCTGTGAATAGCAGGTTGTTGAAGCACTATTTTGACTACTATCCATAAGTGCAGCCTGAGTTTCCCTTGTACATATTCAGGTGTATATACATTACTTTCTGTTAAAATGTAAAAATGCAGTTTCTCAAGTTTTATAAGTTATCAGCAAAAGGCAAATAAGTTCAGAAATTTACTAAGATGGGAAGAGCATAACTTTGGCATTTCAAAGAAGAATACTCCAAGTTTGATACCAGAAATCAAGGGCCAAGGCATTCTGACCTGCTGTTCTTGGTCTTTCAAAGGAAAAACCATCCCCATGTGGAGCCACTGTTAGCTACCTATACCAATAGGTTTCATATTTCATGATTGACAAAGAAAGTTCCAAATATGCTCTGCTTTGGTGATACAAAGATCCCATATTTCCAAGAGAAGACAATATGTGTGTATAGCATGATGTTCACAAAATTTTGGTGGCTGGTCCAACAGCCTAATCTGGATCATGCCATGTTTCAATTTTCTGTTGTAGAATAGAGAAAGAAGTCTGGCCAAACTGTTTAATCTTGGCAGACCAGTAGCTTAGGTAGAGAATTAAGGTTCCCAACTGTTTAATCTGGGACCTTGGAAGCAATAAGGGTAGTTCTAGATAGGAAATCAAAATAAAAAAGCCAAACAAAAGAGAAGGCACAGAAGGGTCTGCTAGTCTAAGTGCACCCTCCATGAAGAAACAAAAAAATGTTAGGCAAGTAGATGGGTAGGCAGATGGGGTTGCAGAAATGTCATTCCTTTTAATTAAGTGTTTGATAACCTAGTCACAATGGAATATCAGTGGATTGAGAAGGTTCTCTTCTCCATCATGTGCAGCAAAGCAAAGGAGCATGTCTAACCCCCCTTCTTTCCCCTTTTCACATTCATTACTAACATCCCTTCATCAATTAAGATTCATGGAAGAATTTGAGGTTTTATGCTGGTTCTTATGCCTTTAAAAGCCACATTTCCTGTGTAAAATTCTTTTCATTTTGATCTACTCCCTAAACCAAGTGGGTTTCAAATAAACTTAGTGATATCACTCCTCATTCATCTTTTCCATCCATATTAACCCCTAACTTCTATTATCTAAATCCCCTATGTTACCCTTTCCCTACTATTATAACACCATGGTGTATAAATCCCAAGCATTGTATAAATATCCTCCCTTTTTAGCACTATAGCTAAATAAGTTTGTCTAAGGGAGACATTAGTCCACCAGGGACTATGGTCAACCCTGTCATGGGATTGCTCTAACCTCTGGTTGGAGTGATAACCTCCCCCTAAGCCCTCACCTCACCTCTGCTCAATAATTCCACAAAAACCCCTTCCCTCTGCTTAAAACCCATTTTTTAACCCTTCTCCCCCCCCAGATTAACCCTTGCCCCGAAAAACCCACAAAAATCCCTTAAACCTAAAGTTCTCCGCCCAAAATATTAATTCGAATATTTTAATATGCCGGCGGGACCCCCCCAACATGCACGATCCGTTGGGAGGCCCGCCAGCCGTCCATCGTCTGCCACCCCCGATCCAACGGTGGGCGGGTATTTCCAGATTTGGATCTGTCATCCTTTAGCGTCCGGGGAACGGTGGTTTTCCGCCCCGTACATGGGACGCGTGGCAGGCGGCGGGGTTGTTCGGATCCCCCCTCCCCGATACCGCCTTTGCCCAAAGGTGGTGCGGGGAAACCGCTTACCGCCCTCCTCGTTACCACCTTCCCTCCTATGTCACCTACACGTCACCATGACATCGGACCATCTCCCGCCCCGCGTCGCGTGGCCCTCCACGTAGCCCTGCCACCTTATCTACCCGCCACCGTGTCCGGCCATGCTGGCCTCCACCTCAGCGCCCACGTCACCCTTCGTACCTAGGCCCGCCATGACGTCATGCTGATGTCATCGATGGAGAAGTGCCAATAACCCGTTTTTTCCAAAATTGTCGTTATAAATGCCCGAAATAGCCGTTTTGTGTCATTTTCGAGCGAAATACACAGAGCTCTTGTCGCTGCTTCGGCGCCAGATTGTTCCCAAACCTCCAAATTCGAATTTGCGACCACCCGAGCTTATCAACTCAGCTACATTGAGCCTTCACAGTTCGGCCCGCAGGCTTTGCAAGCGATTTTATCCAGGTATTCACCATAATTCTCCCATTTCTCCCATACATACCATTTCTCTGCAAATTCACCATTAAAGCACTTGTCAAATTCCAAATTAAACTCTGTCTACTACCTAAAAGTGAGCTAAGGTAACCTGCATTGCCCCAGCACCATAATTTAACATTAAAACAGTCAATTCGCGGACCAAAATTGTAAATTTGTCCTCGAGGTGCCCGACATTGTTCCCTTTTGCCGGGTGTAGACCAGCTACAGCTTTTTACCAAAGTAAATCTCACATACCCTCTGCAATTTACCCCTAGCAATTCACAATCCCTGTGAATTTACCAAAAACTGCAGAAACAAGCCTGCCTTTTCCACTGTGAAGAAGATTTCAAACATTGTCTATAGTGAGCCTATCACTTAAGCTCTGAGGAACCTTGCAAACCATTGCACTCACCTTGTTCAAAATCAGATTATACAATGGCTACCCCTGCACCCTCAGCCCTCAATGTTGCTCCATTAAATCCACCAAATAAAGACCTGGAGTCCTTGCCTCTTGCTGACAAGGACTACCTCATTGAAGACTTTGTGGGTAACAGGGACTTTCTGCAGACCTTCAGGCAATTGAGAGAGGACTACCTGAATGGTCATGATACATATGGGGTATGGGAGTCAAACCTGCCATACTATTGTCTCCCTTCTGTCAATGTTTTTCCTAAGATCATTCGCCTATGTGCTGAAAACTATGATGTGCAGCACAGAGCTATTAAGTCTCCATCTGGGAGCATCCTCTTTTACATTAATCCAGAATCCATCAATAAAATGCTCCATTTTGATCAGACTGAGCTGCTGTTCCCATTCTCCATGAATTATCTGCTGGACACTGGTGCCAAGATGACTAGTGAGGAGATTCAAAAGGTCACCAGGACATTCATGAGACCTGAGTGCCAGCCTACAGGGCCACCTCCCTACTTGGATGTCTACTTTACTGAAGTAGGCAGACTATTGCTGGACATGATTGCTTATGTGCTGGGATACAGAACCAGCGAGCATGTGGATGAGACAATGCTGGTATTGCTAGCTGCTTACAGCCCAGGCCAACCCCCTGCCCGCAAATATAACTTTGCTAAGTTCATAGCTAACAAAATTCATGATCAATTGGGCACAGTGGACAGACAGGGTGTCTTCAAGTACTCGGCCTATATCTACCACCTTTTCATGTACTATCAGTCTGAGGTTTTTCCATGCTACATCAAAAGGCTAGATTATAGAGGGGAAAGAAGATCTGTTATCTTCTGGACATCTGTCTATCACAAAGTCTCAAATTCACCCTATTCCTATTGTGAATTTGTTGACCAATTTGTATACCCTGTCTCTTGCCTATTGATGAGGTCCCCTCCTCCCAGAATATCAACTGAGATACAGAAAGCTCTGCAGCTTTCCAAAAAATACAAAATAGGTGATTGGTACCTATATGAGAATCATACAATCATCAGAGTCTATGGCTGTGAGCTCTGTCCATACAGGCTCCCAAAATATGTACCTATGAGAATATTTGCCTTGGAGTATTACAGGCAGTTGATTCAGTCTGACCTCACTCACTTCCACAGCTCCAAAAAGAAAGCCCACCTCAAGTTCAAACACCAGGTGGGCCCCTTCATCATGAATAAGAAAGAAGGATGGGAAGATGCTGACCTAATCCTCAAAGACAAATACAAGCTATCATATAGCTTTCGGTGGGTCCCTTATGACCCTGAAGGCTTCATTACTGCTAGAAGAATCAAGTACAGGCTTCTAGGTTATAGGCATTGTCAATACCCACACATTGAAAGATATGCCAACCAAAAAGAATGGCAGCAGGGTACTCTAATTGAAAAACTAACTGAAGAAGAGACAATGTTAAAGAATGTCAAGGAACTAGAAAAAAATCTTGACCTAGAGTCTGTGCAGCAGGTACCCTTCAAACGGCCTTATTCAGCAGGAGAAGGGACCTCGGCCTCAAGGACTGCACCAGCCACACAGGCACCTTCCACAGCAGCACTAGCTACAGATAAAGGGAAAGGCATAATGGGTGTTGAAGATGAAACCGTGAAAGAAAAGTCTGCCCCTCCAAGTGAACAACACCAAGGGCAGCAACAAGAGCAGCCACAAGGGCAGCAACCGGAGCAGCAGCAAGAGCAGACTCCCCCTCCACAAACTGAGCCACCAACAGCTCCAATTTTGCAGACCCCAGCACAAGAGGACAGGGGTACGAAAAGAGCCAGAGAAGAGTCCACTCCTGCTAGTGGATCCTCCCAGCAACCCCAGACCAAGAGGCCAAGAGCTGATTCCCCAGAGGTAGAAGACATCACTGAAGAATTCCTTGACAGTTCAAGGAAAAACAGGGAGGGCAGCCAGCACACAGGTACAAGCTCCTTTCAGCAGGAGCAAGGATTACAACTTGGTTTGGAGGTGTCCTCCCCCTCTCAGCAGAGCAAGAAGCCCAAAGGCACTAAGGACTTCTTCAAGCAAATAAAGGCACAGAATGACCTGCTGAGGGTGGAGGTTTATAAACAATTTCTCAATGCCACACCAGCCCAAAAGGAAAGGCTAATGTCTGTATATGACATTCAAGAGGAAAAAATGATCCTCAGCCACTTCAAGCCTACAGTGCCCCATCCAAAATCAGCAGCAGATTATGTAAAGACAAGGGTGGAGGTCCTAGCCAAAGACATCCATCCAATGGACCAGATTGAACTCCACAAACAGACTGGAGAAATGGTCTATGCAACCTTGGTGGAGAGGGCAACCTTGGCCCATGAACTAAAAGAGTCACTCAAAAATACCAACACTCAGTTGGATTTTGAGAGAATGTCCTCCCTAGCCAAAGATAACAGAATAAAGTCACTTGAGGACATTATTGTTGACCTAGGGCATGATCCTAAGGATCCAAAGGGTGTAAGGGCCCTTATGAAGAAAAAGGAGGATGACCTCAATGCATTAAAGAAGAGGTTAAAACTGTTGCCCATAGAGCATCCTCAGACAACAGAACTACAGAAGGAAAAGCAGGTCGATGAGCAGCTAGACCTCATAATGCAGTTAAATCAGAAAATCCTTGAGTTGGAGAAAGAGCTTGAGGGGGCATTACAAGACAAACAGGGAGAATCCACATCCCAAGCCCCCCCAACTACTTCAACCACTGCAACAACTACAGAGCCAGCAGTGGCTCCCACAACAGAAGCAGCAGCAACAACTCCAAGTTCCAGTGCAAGTGTGGAAGAATTAACCAAGGCCATTAAGGAAATGGAGCTCCAGACAGATGAAATAAAGAAGGCCAAAGAAAAATTGGCAGAATTAGATGCCAAGTATGACAAATCAAAGATGACAGTGGCAGAACAAGGCAGAGAAATAAAGGCCCTAAAAGAAAAGATAAAGGCCTTGGAAAAGGAGCTGAATCTGGAAAGTGCCATGGCCGAAATAAGGAGAATTCTGTGGGCCAAAATTGGCCAATCCATCGATAAACAATGGAGATCAATTAAAACCATACATGAGCAGATGGATTTAATTGGCCAAGCACAAACAGAGATTCAGAGGGCCAAAACAACACTGGGAGACAAGCCTGAACAAGCCAACAGAATGATAGATTTTTTGAATAGGCAGGAAAAGGAGGAACTGGCAGCCATTGGCATAGTCAACAGAACAGAGGCCGTCCTCACAGCCAAGAAAGTACTCACTCTCAGGAATTATGTACAGACTGTGGAGAGAAAGTGCTTTGAAATACAGGCTGAGGTGCATGAGTACCAACACAAGATGGCAGCACTGCAAGCAAAAGGACTGCCCAGCCTACTAAGCGGTACAGGAAAGCTGATCTCCTGAGATCAATTTGCTAACAGGATGGCAGCTTATATTGAAAACCAAATCACTGCATCTGCCAGTTGCTCTCAAGAAACAGGGCCTCCAACAGGACAGAGCTTATATAATAAACTTGAAGGCCTGTTTTTTATTGAGAGTGAGGTGAAGCACCTTTTTGAAATTCCTCCTAATTTTTACAGATATACAGAGGCCGATGAAACTTTAATTAAGATTCGAAGACATCAAATGCATAAGGAGGATTGGTGGCAGGCAATGCTTCAAATTTTGCCACGGTAGCCTCAGTTGCTCGGTCACTGCCATCTCCAGCTCACTAGAAGACAAACAGCAGAAAAAGGTTAGCATTTAAAGTAGCTGAAAAGTGACTCAGCACATGTACAACGACAGCTAGCCCAAAGGATAAGAAAAAACTCATATCTTTGACAACGTATCCTCAGCCGACTCCAACAGCCACCAAGTCAACAGTCTCTGACCATTTTGACAGCTAAAGCACTGAAGAGTTATTACAGCATTAACTTTCTCAGCTACAACGCTCTAGGAGTTGGCATAACATCAATGAGCCATTAATTCATTTCCTTGATATTTTTCATGTAAAATTTGTATATATACCCCCTTAGTAATGTATAAGGGGTTGGTAATTTTCACTCTGAGGCAAATGTGCTGTACACTTTCAGAATTTTATAATACAAAGGGCTGGATTAGCTCAGTGATTTCCTGAAAATTTGATGTCTTGCTGATGACCTGCGTGCTGTTGCAGAATTCTTGTGCTGTCTGATGGAATAATAAGTCTTCTTAATCTCTGTTTTGCCTTCTCATGTTATTGCATACTCATGTTTTCATCAAATCTAGCAATAGAGAAAAAGGATAGTACAGGACATGATTCATAACACCCTGTGCTCAATCTTTTATTGCTGTAAATGTTTTCTTCTGAATTAACCATGGACATGAAATCTTGAATGCTCATGTTTGCATTAATTCTATAAATGTGAATGTTATCTAGAAATTCTTAGTTGCTTCTAAATGATATTCTCACTTCTTTACATATCCTTTTATTGAAAGATTCTTAACTGCCTTTCATAAACTGAATACATCACACTTAATCAAAATTCCAAAGCGTTGTTTCCAGACAGTTATCCAGCTCTGCAGCATCATTATCATATCAACATAGTACACCAAACACCTAAAGGACCACTGAATCCATTGCCCAATGAACTATAACATTCTAGTGAGAACATATATATTTTGACTGAAACATTCTCCAACCAAATACAAAAACAAATCTTGAACATCATAACTAGCCTGAAATTTCTACACAAACAGAGCCAAACCTTAAAGAGAGAGCCCTCTCTGATCACAGCCTGGCTAGAAGCTGTAATCCAAAGATTGGTTAGTGGTTACCCCGGCCGTATTCCCTTGGGAGTCAAAGGGAACAACCTGGGTGCTAACAAAAACCACCTCAGATGAAGGTGGGGATGTGTACTTTTCTTCTTCTTCTTCAAGTACACATGTAGATCACGAGGCATCGTTGATTGACTCAGGTGTGTCCTTTCAATTCACTCCCCATAAAGAGTGGTTCTACGAGTATGAGAAATATGATGGAGGTGATGTCTTCTTAGGGGATGATAGGAAGGCTAGAATCATTGGTCACGGAGAAGTCAAGTTGAAGTTTCAAGGTGGAAGGATTAGAACACTTCCATGTGTTATCCATATTCCTGCGTTGGCCAGAAATCTGATTTCTCTAAGCAAGTTGGATAATGCAAGTGTAAAAACAGTGTTCGAGAAAGATACCTGTAAGATGGTTTGGGGAGCACTGGTATTGATGTGGGGAGTTTGGATTGGAACTCTGTACAAGTTGCAAGGTAGAAATGTTATTGATGAGTGCAATAGTTTTGTGGTTCCTGAAAGTGGAGCAGAAAATCTAGTGGTCTCTGGAGAAAAGACCATACTATGGCATCAAAGGCTTGGACATATTGGAAAGAAGGGCCTTTGAATACTTCACGGTAAACATATGGTACAAGGTATGTCTAATAATTCTCTGGATTTTGATTTCTGCCAAAATTATGTATATGGGAAGAAGAATCGAGCGAGTTTCCCCTTTGGTGGTAAGAGGGTAAAACATATATTAGAGCCTGTGCACAATGATGTGTTTGGACCTATGTCGATTCCATCACTGGGTAATTCTATGTACTATGTATCATTTATAGATGAATTCTCAAGGAATACATGGATACATTTCCTCAAGAAGAAATCTGAAGTCTTTGACAGGTTTAAAGAATTTAAGGCTCTGGTGCAAAACCAATCATAGAAGAAGATAAAGGTGTTATGGATAGATAATGGTGGTGGGTTTTACAAGATGGAGTTTGAAGAGTTCTGTAAGAAGTGTGGTGTAGCACGACAGAATACTACTCCATACACACCTTAGAAAAATGGAGTTGTAGAAAGAATGAACAAGATGTTGATGGAAAGGGCAAGAAGCATGCTCAATGGTGTCGGGTTAGGATAGGAATCCTGGGCAAAGGCAGTGGAGACTACATGTTACTTGGTAAATAGATCACCTTCATCAGTGTTGGAGGATAAGACTCCACAAGAGGTATGGACTGGTAAGAAACCTTCTCTTTCACATCTGAGGGTATTTGGATGTGATGCATATGTACATGTTACAAAGGAGAAAAGAACATAGTTGGATAGTAAATATGAAAAGTGCATTTTTATTGGGTATAAGGATGGTTTAAAAAGTTATAATCTTTGGAAACCAGTAACAAGGAAGGTTCTCTACAACCGAGATGTGGTGTTTAGAGAGGTGAAAGATGTTATTAAACATGAATTCCTTCTAAAGGAACCTGAGAAGATAGAGTTTGAGATAAAGGAGCAAGAATCAAACTCTACAACAGAAGAGGAATCAGAAGATGAAGAGCCACAAACTCCGGTTGTAAGAAGATCAGTTCAAGAAAGAAGGTAGCCAAAAAGGTATATTCCATCTACTTTTTGTTCAAATTTTTCTTTGTCTATTACAAATGATGATCCCATAACTATGAAGGAAGCAGTAGATTTAGAGGATGGCAAACTCTGGAAAGAGGCCATGCTTGATGAAAAGGCATCTTTGCACAAAAATGAGGCTTGGGATCTACTAGAGCTGCCTACTGGAAGGAAACCCATTGGTAGCAAATGGGTGTTCAATAAGAAGATGATTGCAGAAGGAAAGGTGGAGAAATACAAATCTTGGTTGGTAGCAAAAGGTTATTCCTAGGTGCTGGGAATTGATTTTGGTGATATTTTTTCTCTTGTTGCTAAGGTAGCTTCTATTTGATTACTTTTTATGTTTTTGTTTATTTTGATTTTGAGGTAGAACAGATGGATGTGAAAACAACATTTCTTCACGAGGATCTGGAAGAAGAGATCTAGATGAAGCAACCTGAAGGCTTTGTGGTGAAGGGTAAGAAAGAAATGGTATGCAAGTTAAAAAAGTCTTTGTATGGGTTAAAACAATCACCAAGGATGTGGTATAAAAAATTTGATACATTTATATGGGGACTTGGCTTCACCAGAAGCAAAGCAGGTCATTGTGTGTAGTATAGTACAAATCCGGAGGAAGGGGAGCGTCTTTTCCACTCACAGATGTGGGTGAAGGGTTTGCCACTGCAATTCATTGTTGACAGTGGCAACCAAAAGAACCTTGTTTTAGCAGAGGTCATGAAGCGGTTGGGCCTACCGACTACACCACACCCACAGCCGTACAGTATCGGGTGGCTTCATGAAGGACGAGATCTCAAAGTTCACCAGCAGTGCCGCCTTCCCTATAGCATCAAGCCCTTCATAGACGACGTATTGTGTGATGTTACACCTCTGGATGTTTGCGATGTACTATTAGGCCAACCATACTTGTGGAGGCGACATGCTGTGTATGAGTCAAGGCCTCACGCTGTCATTATTTCTTTGGGTGATTCATTATACAGGATACCGGAGGTAGCCCCACCTACCGCCACCTCTTTGATCACTGCTAAGAAAGGCAGCAAGCTCATCTCCCAGACCAGGAAATTCATCTGTCTGGCTCACTCCCAAAGTAAGGGGAAGATTGTTGCTACATCCATGACCCTCGCAAAGGGTTCCTCCACGCAGCAGCAGCAGCAAAGGGATACGGTCATGATAGAACACAGGAACAACTTCTCCTCACCCACAGGGGTACCACACAAGTTTCAGGTGGGCGAAAAATTTTGGTTACATCTGCAGAAAGGACGCCTTACAAGAACCCATCAGAAATTCAGACCACTCCGACATGGTCCTTACACCAGTACCAAGGCTACGGGCAACAATGCTTTGAAGCACAACATTCCTCCATTCCTTCGCTTGCACCGAGTGTTCAATGTGGACCATCGTCAACCATGCTTTCCACCATTTCTGGACACATCAAAGATTGTAGAACACCTCCCCAGAGACCCAGCTCAGCAGAAGCTTCCTCATCTCAGGGAGGAACTCAATGCAATTGGGACCATTTCTTCCTAAGGGGGGAGGAATGATCCAGGT
Organism: Pinus tabuliformis; assembly: GCA_031772625.1. Taxonomy (NCBI): domain Eukaryota; kingdom Viridiplantae; phylum Streptophyta; class Pinopsida; order Pinales; family Pinaceae; genus Pinus; species Pinus tabuliformis. The sequence goes on from CM062805.1 coordinate 1,145,032,591, forward strand.
GGATGTTGGTGGCCACCCACCTATCCCATTTGAACCCCCACAACTGTCTCTTTCAGATTTTTCAGTTTCCTAAATTGTAGCACAGTTTACTATTTTTAGTAGTTTTTCGGGTCCTGAACTTCCGGAGCCGTTTTGAGGCCCTAAACGACGTTTTTTGGGGAAATCTGGGGCAACATGGGTCCATGGCATGGACCCATGGACCCATTTTGCCTCCCAAAGTGGTAGTGCTCGGATAGATCTTTCTAACGAGCTATTGTACGTGTCAAACAGAGATCGTATGCCAAAGTTATCACCCCGGGAAATTGATGTACCAATTTACCCAAACGGGGCCCACAATCTAGCGTTTCATCTTCTAGGGTTAGATTTTGGGATGTGAAGGGTTTTCCATTGCTTCTCAACAATAAATAGGCCTTCGAGCCTCATTGTAACACAGTTTAGAACAGTTCAGAGGCATGTAGCCACCACATCTCTTCTCAGAGATAAGCTACCATCGCCCTAGCTGGTTTATTTCCATTACTGTTTGTAAGCATATTTCAATATTTTACATTAATAAAGTGAAGTATTATTTCCGCTGCATATCTGTGTTTATGGTTATCTCTGTAATTTGTTGCGTTCTTGTTTAAGTCTGGATCATATTGAGGCTTGAGGTTGCAAAGTGCACAGTTTAAACTCGGCTGGGGGGACAAGACTATGCATTTTTGGTAGCCAGTGGGGCAGACTAAGGGAATGAGCACTAAGAGGAAACACTACGCAATTTTGGGAGACAAGGCAGGAAAGGCTACTATGCAATTGCATATTTTAGAGGCTCAGGGCATAATATTCAGGCTTGTGATTTCTTAGAGTGCAATGGAGGCTGGCATGGGAGGAATGATTGTGAAATTCTGGAGGTGAAGTTCTAGGCTTGGGCACAAAAACTGCACAATGTAATAGTCATGGGAGGAAAGAACTACACATTGTATAGTGCTAAGAAACAAGTTCAAAGCTAGAGCACTGAGATTGCACAATGTGCATCTCAAACGAGGCTCGGTGAAGCTAGGTTTCCCAGTCAAGAAGTTTTCTGAAAATGGTTAAGTGTGGGATCTGTGAGATTGGTGTGAACACTGATCAACTTTGGCTGTGATCACACACTTAGATTATTTGATGACATGACAAAATAGATTATCTGAACACATGAACAAATCATTTCCCTCCGTGTGGGAGCTTTACGACAAGTGCAAGACAAAATATGTACTTTGCGGCAACCATGACAACACTTCTGCAACAATGCTCAAAAATTTGGAAATGAGTGTGACGGGCACTTACAAGGTTAGAACAACTAATTGCACAAAGATGGTCTCTTTGAACCACCAGAACAGGCTTATACATAGGATATGACAACCAACATGCTAAAAGATGATAGCTTACCCAACATGCAAAACGGAACAAACATGGTTACTGTTCAAACATGAAATATTACCTCAAAATGGGTACTCTAGCCCCGAAACCCCAAATACATGAAAAAATAGGCTGAAAACGAAAAAGTATTGATGTTGTAATAACGTTTTTTTATTTTTAATTTTTTTTTTTAAATTTTTTTTTTTTTTTTTTTTTTTTTTTTTTTTTTTTTCAGGGTACATTTTCAATAATTTTTAAAAATGATAGTTAAAACCAAATTTTTGTGTGCAAAAGACACCCTCGAAAAGAAAAGTGTTGATGATGGAATAACATCTTTTTTTAGGGTAAATTTTCAACATTTTTTAATAGTGACGTTAAAAATAAAATATCATGACTCTAAAAAAATTTAAATTTACAATGATTTTCAAGCATGACATTAAAGATAAAATATCACGTCTTTCAAAAGCGTTAAAATTCCAAGATTTTTAGGCATGACGTTAAATTTAAAATATCACGTCTTTGAAAAACCTTAAAATTCCAATAATTTTCAGGCATGGTGCTAAAGAAAACATTCTTATAATTGTTTTCGACCATAGCATTAAAGATAAAATATCATGACTTAGAAAAACATTAAAATCTTGACAATTTTTCAACCATGGAATTAAAACCAAAGATTATGACTACAAAAAAATCTTAAGTTTTCAAAATATTTCAAGCATGATATTATGGAAAAGTTTTATGACTAAAAAAAATTTAAAAATGAACACCTAAATGAAAGAGTTATTATAGCAAGAGTAATTTATTTTTTAAATGCTAAATGTATAAGCTTTCTAAAATTAGCCTAAGTCAACTTGATAAATTACAACAAAAATTTAAAAATCAGCCATCAAATTGATATGGAGTTTTAGTGAACTCACCGATTGTAATAAAAACTTAAAGGCCAACAATGAAACTGACACATTGTGGAGATGCAATTCATTATATAAAAAAAATTAAAGTCAACTATCAAATTGCACATAATGGGATTAGGTAGCTAGATGAGCATCGACACAAACCCTGCCAAAAAAAAAGATAAAGAAAAAAGAAAAAAAGGAAAACAAGGAAAAAGGAAAAGAAAAGAAAAAGAAAAAGAAGAAAAAAAAAAGAAGAAAAAAAGAAAGAAAAAGAAAGAAAGAAAGAAAGAAATAATAAATAAATAAAGAAAAAAATTTCAAATATTGAGAAAAAAATAAAAAAAATAATAACAAGTAACAAAAAATAAAAATAAAATAGAAAAACATAAAAAAAAAAACATAAATAAAAATAAAAATGAAAATAAAATAAAAATAAAAATAAAAATAAAAATAAATAAATAAATAAATAATATTAACTTTTCTAACCCTCAACTGAGGTTATAGAGCACTTCTCAAGACAAATATATATTTTCTATAATCATCACAATAAAATATATATTTATTTTATTTTTAATTTAAAATAATATTTAATAATTTATTTTTAAATTTTTTTTAATTACATTTTATATATTTTAAATTTTAATAAAAAAATTAACAAAAAAAATTATGTTATTTTATATTATTATTTAATAATTAAATGTGAATACTAAATATAATAATATATTATTGATATATATAATTTTTTTAATATTTTTTATAATAAAACATGATAATACTTAAAAAGTTATATATTTATTCAAATTATATCAGTTGATTTTCATAATTAATATATTTTAAAAAATGTTGTTATATATATATATATATATAACAAAAACTAAAAATAAAATAGAAAAACATAAATAAAAATAAATAAATAAATAAATAAATAAATAATATTAACTTTTCTAACCCTCAACTGAGGTGGGAGAGCACTTCTCAAGACAAATATATATTTTCTACAATCACAATAAAATATATATTTATTTTATTTTTAATTTAAAATAATATTTAATAATTTTTTTTAAATATTTTTTAATTACATTTTATATATTTTAAATTTTAGTAAAAAAATTAACAAAAAAAAATTATGTTATTTTATATTATTATTTAATAATTAAATGTGAATGCTAAATATAATAATATATTATTGATATATATAATTTTTTAAATATTTTTTATAATAAAACATGATAATACTTAAAAAGTTATATATCTATTCAAATTATATCAGTTGATTTTCATAATTAATATATTTTAAAAAATGTTGTTATATATATATATATATGTAATAATTTGTATTAAGTGGGTATATTTATAGGTTTTTAAAATAATAGAAATATTATTAAGTGGGTATATTTATAGGTTTTTAAAATAATAGAAATATTTGATCTCTACTTGAATGGTTCATGAGGCACAATACTTGCTAAGGTTTTGCAAATGGGGTAGCAAGCTAAGTGGGCTTGATTGTGGGGAAAAACTCCACAGTTAAGCGCGCTTGAGCCAGAGGAGTTCTGGGATGGGTGACCTCCTGGGAAGTCCTGGTTACCGGGTGCAAGCCCCGGAAGTGATGATTGATGCTATGTGATTCGTTCTCCACATTTCACTAGTTTCAATCCCACTTCTTCACCCCTGTGAGCATCACCCGATGCAATGAGTGCTAAGTGAACTATTTAAAAATCATGAGAAATTAGTCAGTTACGACTACCTCTCATGGAAATGGTCATACGTTTGAATGACTTACCTAACGCAGTTGAATCCCAAAAATGATATCCAATAGAAATATTATTTAAATATTATTAGAAAAACCATTTTAGTGTTTTAAAGTTAATGTTATGTTTTAAATAAATTAAAAAACACTATATATAAAGTTTCTTTTAGTTTGGAGACGTAAAATCTCTACTAAAATCTCTATTAGGTAGGAAAATAATATAACAAATCTAGATTTTATCTTAACACTAGATTTACTAATCACCAAGAGGGACTAAATCTCTTGAAATGAAAACCTCTTTTCACTTTTGATCTCTCTATATGCTTTGGAGTTCGGGAGTAGGTAGGAAACTAATATAACTAATCTAGATTTTATCTTAACACTAGATTTACTAATCACCAAGAGGGATCAAATCTCTTGGAATGGAAACCCTCTTTTCACTTTTGATCTCTCTCGATGCTTTGTAGTTCGGAAGTTAAAATGGATCTAGGCTAGTTTGATTTCACCCTTTAAATAGGCTATGTTCCACATGAATACCATGGGTTTTCAATACCATGAGTCATTTTTTATTTTTATTTTGCTATTTTTGTTTTCATTTTTTATTTTATTTGACTTGGTTAAAATGTTTACATTACATTAATCTTTTCATTTAATTTTATTTTATTTAAAAAATATATTTTTTATTTATTTGGAATTACAACAATATCTACCCTAAATCTCTACTAGGTAAGAAACTAATATAACTAATCTAGATTTTATCTTAACACTAGATTTACTAATCACCAAGAGGGACCAAATCTCTTGAAATGGAAACCCTCTTTTCACTTTTGATCTCTCTAGATGCTTTTATTTGGAATTACAACATCTCTACCATAAATCTCTAGTAGGTAGGAGATTAATATAACTAATCTAGATTTTATCTTAACACTAGATTTACTAATTATCAAATCTCTTGAAATGGAAACGCTCTTTTCACTTTTGATCTCTTGAAATGGAAGCCCTCTTTTCACTTTTGATCTCTATAGATGCTTTTATTTGGAATTACAACTTCTCTACCATAAATCTCTAATAGGTAGGAAACTAATATAACTAATCTAGATTTTATCTTAAAACTAGATTTACTAATCACCAAGAGGGATCAAATCTCTTGGAATGGAAACCCTCTTTTCACTTTTGATCTCTCTAGATGCTTTGTGGTTCGGGAGTTAAAATGGATCTAGGCTAGTTTGATTTCACCCTTTAAATAGACATCCATATCATGGGGTTTCAATACCATGAGCCATTTTTTATTTTTATTTTGCTATTTTTGTTTTCATTTTTTATTTTATTTTGACTTGGTTAAAATGTTTACACTACATTAATTTTTTCATTTAATTTTATTTTATTTAAAAAAATAATTTTTATTTATATGGAATTACAACATCTCTACCATAAATCTCTACTAGGCAGGGAACTAATATAACTAATCTAGATTTTATCTTAACACTAGATTTACTAATCACCAAGAGGGATCAAATCTCTTGAAATGGAAACCTCTTTTCACTTTTGATCTCTCTAGATGCTTTGTAGTTTGGGAGATAAAATGGATCTAGGCTAGTTTGATTTCACCCTTTAAATAGACATGAATACCATGAGTTTTCAATACCATGAGTCATTTTTTATTTTTATTTTGCTATATTTATTTTCTTTTTTATTTTATTTTGACTTAGTTAAAATGTTTAGCTTACATTAATCTTTTCATTTAATTTTATTTTATTCAAAATATATATTTTTTATTTGTTTGGAATTACAACATCTCTACCATAAACACCTCTCCAACAAATATATATTTATTTTATTTTTTGTTTAAAATAATATTTAATAATTTAATTTTAATTCTTTTAATTACATTTTATATTTTACAAATTTTAATAAAATAAATAACAAAATAATTTATTTTGTCTTATTATTATTTAATAATAATAATTAAATAAGGATAAATATAATAATATATTATTGATATTTATAATTTTTTAAAATATTTTTTTATCAATGTTGTAAAGTCAACTATATATATATATATATATGAATATTTTATTGTGTTATAATTTTATTAAGTTGGTGTGTTTATAAGTTTTTAAAACAATAATATTATTATTTAAATATTATCAAGAAAACAATTTTAATGTTTTGAAGTTAATGGAGATGTAGAATCTGTACTAAAATCTCTATGAAGTAGGAAACTAATATAACCAATCTAGATTTCATCTTAACACAGATTTATCAAGCCTTAGATTTCATCTTAACATAGATTTATCAAGCCCTTATCAAGCCCCAAGACAGATCAAATCTCTTGAGATTTGATTTCTTTTAGAAAAGACATTTGTTCTCTCTCGATGTTGTGTAGTTCCAAAGTTAAAATGGATCTATGCTAGTTTATTTTCACCATTTAGATCGGCTATGTTCCACATGAATACCATGGGTCATTTTTGTTTTTATTATTATTTTATTTTAGTGGGTTTATTTTTGTTAGATCTGAGACTTTTGTGATCCATATTGTAGATAAATATATTTCAGATTAATCACATCTTTATGATTTGGTCGACTTTTCAAACCAACTAATGTGGTTCATCCTCGGGACAAGGTGAAAAAATCATACAATATTCATGAATAAATAGTAAGGATGCATCATGGCCCAAGGTCAGTTTGTTGAAAACTAGTCATTGATTTTTTTTGTTATTTTTATTTTTATTGTTTTATTTTATTTTCACTCGATTAAAATGTTTACATTACATTAATTTTTATTATTATCATTATAACATCTCTACTATACTAAATTCTCTCATGTCGTGTAGTTCTAAAGTTAAAATGGATTTAGGCTAGTTTAATTTCACCATTTAAATAGGCTACGTTCCACCTGAATACCATGAGTTTTCAGTACCATGGGTCATTTTTATTATTATTATTATTTTATTTTAAAAGGTTTATTTTTTTATATTTTATTTTGACTTGTTTAAAATGTTTACATTTACATTAATTATTATTATTATTATTATTATTACATCTTTACATTAATTATTATTATTATTATTATTATTATCATTATCATCATCATCATGGTTGTTATTATCAAATGTGTTGGTCACGTGGGAGTTAATACAGGACAACTAGTTTCCTCCAGTTGAGACAGATTTACCAGAAGCAGCCGAGTTTTCTTCTCTTTGGCTTACTAAGGACGCTACGCGGGTTCGTGAAAGAAAAAAAATTCGGGTGTTGATGCAGGCAAACATCCGCACAGCCATCAATCGAAAGTCACGGTTGTTTCCAACCATCTTTGAGCAACTATCTGGCTACGCAGAGTTAAAAGCAGACTTCGACTGTGTTTACATCCGAGCACTGAAGGATTCGAACCAGAAGTGGTATGATCTTCCCTACTTGGCTACAGATGATTCCATTATAGAGGTCCTCAAGCGACGGCCAGCAGATTGGCACACACCATCGGATTTGGCCGTCGGGACTAGCGAGTTCACGGAGAAGCAAAAAAAGGAAGCAACCCGACTGAAGGTTCAACAGTTGGCGAAAAAGAGGAAGAAGGAGACTGAGGAGAAGGCTCACGCAGAAGCAGAGTGCATCGTAAAGGAGCAAGCAGAGCAAGAAGAGCATGACTCTAATAGAAGTCAAAACTATCCTTCGCCCTAAAAGGAGGATGAAGAATAGTCAGAACAGGGCGACGAAGATCTGGAGAGCATTCCTTTCCGCGTAAAGTGACATAGAGAATAGGGAAAGGAGGGACAGCGAAAGAAGACCAAAGCCTCAAAGACATCGCTAGACCCAGTGACCTTGACAGAGGGTGACTTGGATGATCTTGGTGATAGGGTAAGGGACACAACAGTAGAACTATTGCAATAGTTTGAGCAGCAGTAGAAGCAAGCACTGGTCACTATATAGATGCGTCTGCATGAACTGCAGATCCAAACAACTAGAATACAGGCAGGTGTAGGGCAGAGCAGCATAGCATCAGTTTGGCACCGTGGACTACTCAAACAACAGAGTTAGTTCGATCCTTGGATCTTCGGGCAGTCGTGATGCCTGATGGAGCTTTGAGCACAGAGACGGATGCTGAAAAGGATAATGTCAACAATTTAAATAGTATTGGTGTGAACTTGGCTACACTCCCTAGTGAATTCCTTCACACACTCCAAGCAGGTGTGGTTATAGAGCTTAAGGCCCAAGAGCAGTGCGCGGTGATCATGATCAATGAGAAGAAAGTCAACAACGAACATATATTCGTTGAGAAGACATCTGCACTAGAAGCATGGAAGAAGGTTCAGGAGAAGAATGAGTGAGCAACAACAATGGTATTCGAAGTATGCATAACCATTCCAAAATTGCATATCCTAGAAGAAGTGTCAGTGGAGGCCAAGATTAAGAAGTTGCCTGCAGGTGTGTATGATGCAAAGACAGAAATGGCCAAGGTTCAGTTTGAAGTGAACCTTAAAATTATAGATCTTGAGTTGAAGTCACAACCTTCAACTCCACCAGAGGTTAGAGAACAGCGTGAGGCAGTTGTAAAAGATGCAGTCGCAACAGTATACACCGCATTGGCAGATTGCACCGCGCTCTTTGAGCTGTCTATGGAGGTCGTTACGACTTTGTAGGAGGATCCTAACCTGTAGAGGTTGAACACAGAGGCTTAGGAATTGTAGCAACAATATGACGAAGCAAGAGTGATGATGCGCATCATTTCTATATCTCAGCGATTAGCTAAGCTGCATTAGGCAAAGCAGTTGCTCGAGCAAGTAGAGGCAGTGCAATAGAAAGAGGTAGTCCTCAAGGCCAGATTGGGCCATTGTTTGGACGAGGCCTATGTTATCTCTATCGCCATTGAGGAGAAGCTAGCAAGCCAACAAAGGACACAACAAAAGGTAAAGGAAGACAATGTAGGACCAACAATAAAAACAACTACTGGAACAGATAAAGCAAGCAACCATGCAGAGCACAACTGAGGTAGTAGTGGCACAAGTGGAGTTGGGAGGTATTCACTGTAAGATCTCCACGCTAGTAGAGTGACTCAGGGGTGAGTCAGGATATTTGTGTTGGGGTCCTGTTGGGACAGGGTCCCCTAGGGTCAATTTTGGGGCAAAAACCCAAGTTTTGGGGCAGGTTATGTAAAACATGAAGTCTCTGTAAGTTGTGGTCGCAGAGTGTGTAGATAGTTAAGTTTCATAAAGGGTTTTTCCCTTCTTTTATGTAAGTTGTGTCAACTTCAGTAGATCTACCCATGGTCCACGGACCATGGGATTATATAAAAAGGAGAGTATTAGAGAGTCTAAGGCATGGAAATGGAGAGATCAATGAATGTAATTGGTCGTAAGAAGTGAAGAGCGAAGAATCTTAGAGTAGAAGAGAGGCTCTACAGCTGTGTGCACAGAGGCCTAGAGTAGAGTCCACAGGTGAGTGCGCGAACCCCTACAGCTGAGTGCACAAGGTAGTCTAAATAAAGAGATTATTCCAGAAATATCTATGTTTTGTCCATTTACCTTTGTTATGAATGAATGCATTATGTTATGATGAATGATGGGTTTATGATTTAATATTGTATTGATGTGTGACTCTGCATGATTTACATTGTTATATGAATGCAAGTACTAATATTTTTTACGTGAAGAATATCTTAATTCATGTTAAAGTTATCAAACACTTAAGTCGATCTGGGTAGATACAGAACTAAGGATAATTACAGAGGCACATAAGTGGTTGATTCGCCTGTTTAGGGTCCACGAAACATAGTCGTCGACCTTCGCAAAGATCTAGAGGTTGATAAAAGGAAGTTACATCGATAAGCCTCAAGGGCTTATTGATTTGCATGAAGGAAGGTTTAGGGCATAAAACGACATCACGCTCATCTCCTGGTGCGGAAACTTGGTTCCAACATCCCTCCATAATGCTTCGGGTGAGAATTTAGTCCACACTCCACAGATTGATGCCGAAAGGGCCAGTAGTATAGGGATTTGTTTGGAAAACTTAACTCTGAACTTGGGCCAGGACCCACTAAGCCAACAATAGAGAAGTTGAAAGATTACTTAGCAACATTGTTATGTTGGATAAAATTAGAGAATGTTACATCCACTCTATGACTTGAGGTTATCTAACATAGTTCTTTTTGGGTTTTTACTTAATTGTTGGTTATGGGATAGTTCTTTGAAATATAAAATAAGAGAGACATAATTAATATGATAAAATTGAAAAACACATACATGAGAAATACAATTCCATTTCGAAAAATGTGACTGGAATATATTTATATTTTTCTTGGGAAAAAGAAATTCAAATGTAAAAACCTCCCAACAAATTACTTATAAATCATGAATTTGTAAGTTCCATGGATTTTTTTCTTGGATGAATATCACTAATTATATGAAGACGTGCACTTTCAAGGAGAAATCTTATTCAAATGCAACGTGACACTACTCATGATGCATTAATATGTGGAATTGAATATTAAACAAATATTAAATTTCATATTTATAACTATTTCTCTTTATACTCTCTTACAACATTTCTTTACACCCTTTGGACCAATACTCTTTATACTCTCTAACAACATTTATTTAGACCCTTTGGACCAATAGATAGGTTAAAACATGGTGAGAAGAAAGAAAATTTAGCTCTTAGAAATAATTAAACAAAGTCACTTTTATAAAACATTAAAATCATAGTGATCCCAAGTGAGTGAATATGATAGGTCGGTCTGTTTACTTTTTTAATCTAATGATTTTCAAAATTAATTTTTCATATATAAATATACATAACTTAAAACAGTGATAATTGTAAAAATTAAATCTATTTAAAATTTATGTTTTACAATTATCATTGTTTTATGTTATATATATATATATATATATATATATATATATATATATATATATATATATATATATATATATATATATATATATATATATATATATATATATTCCACTCAATAACACGATGAGTATTTGCACCATTAACGTTAACTCTCACCCAATCACTATTACGGACACCTAGATAACTGAAAAACATAGGTAAAAAAAGTATAGCCTTGAAGACATAAAAATGGAAATTTATGAACGAAGATTGAAATATGTATTGACATGTTTTAAAAAGCTTAGTTTTAAAAAATATTGTAAATTTTAAAATAGTAATACTGAGTTAAAATATGGTTTAATGAAATTAAAAGATTAGTTTAATGACTAGTAATTAAATGATTGGTTAAATATAAATTTGGACACAATGGTCCAAGAAAGAAAGCATAAAGCTCACACATTCCCTAATCATTATATACTTGCATGGGTCATGAATGAAGAATGAGAGGAATCGATGATTGTGATGAATGAAGAATGAGGAGGAAATTCATGAATGAAGAGAAGGTGACCGAAATTTTTCTAGTTTGACAACAAATTGCAGGCGATCGAGTGAATTATTCATGGAGAGGGTAATTTTTTGTTCCCTTTAATTTGTTTGTCTATATGTTTAATTTAGTCCATAAAAAAATTGGTTTCTCTATTTATTCAAGGTTAACCAGGGAAAGGCAATAGGCTATTTAGTAATTTTATGCTTTCTTAATTTATGTTTGTTTAATTCATTTTATAAAGACATTTGTGTAACATGACAAATTGTTTTCTCTATTCAATCTACAAATTAAGCATGGGTGTTATTTCTCTCTCAAATACTCTGATGTGAATTTGTATGTCTTGTGGAGCACTCCAAATGTTTTGTGTAGTTTTTTATGCATCAATGTACTATGTAGTGTTGTGGTATTCTTGTAATGTGCGTTGTGTCTTTTGTCGTGTTGTGGTATTCTTGTAATGTTTGTTGTGTTTTGTGTGGTGTTGTGGTATTCCTGTAATAAGCGGTGTGTCATGTGTAGTGTGTAAATTCTTGTTTTGTGTGTATGTGGATTTTCGTTAATTTAGAGAGAAATTCCTAATGTTGGCTTATATGGGCCTGACCTAGGTTCAGAGGTGATTTAGCCAAACAAATCCTGGTACTATTGGCCCTCTCGGCAATAGTTTGTGGAGCGTGGACTGAGGTCTCACCTGAAGTAGTATGGGAGGGTACTAGAACCAAGTTTCTACATCTTGGGGATGTCTGATGGGTTTCTGAAGGTCTGCGGTTTCGACTCTGTGTGAACGTTGCTACGTGCACTTATTATTTCTTCGCAACCGAGTATGTTGTTTCCGTGTAGCCCTGTGTGGGGCGCAACCCGTAAATGACCCAAGTTCCTCGCTACTTACTCTGTTATTACTCGATTACTTAACTTATGTGTGTAAGATCAATGATTATTACAACATATTCAACAATCATATCAGTGTGTGCGATAAATAAACCAATATAAATGTAATGAAGAAAATGTACAACAGATACACAAAAATAGAAATCAACTTCTTTTTATTATTCTTTGATCCAGATTACAGACTCGACACCGCCCTGCGCACTCAGCTGCAGGGGTCTGTGCACTCAGCTACGAACTCTATTAGGCCTTTGCTCACTCAGCTGCAGACTCTACTAGGTCTCTGTGCACTCAGCTGCAGAGCCTCTTCCTACCATTTCTATTCTTCTTTCTAAAACCATCGCTCCCTCTAAACTTAGAGCCTTGCTCTATTTATACACTCCCATGGTTCGCAGACCATGGGTAGGCTGGCATAAATTTACATTACATTACAATATTTTAGGGTGGAAAACCCTATGACTCATCCTATACTTCGCGCTCCGCACCCGCAATTCATGGAGTCTCACAAAACCTTTGACCAAAACTTGGGCTTTGAGCCGAAAAACATGCTGTGGGGGGATTCCATGCCCAACAGGCCCCCAACACAATCATCATGACTTGTCACAAGTCACTTTGTTGGTGTAGTGATCTTGGCACGGAGCCCCTCCAACCAGTCTCGTACTGCTTGGAGGTTCGCGACGCACTATTCTGCTGTTTGCTGGACCCACTGTATTCTTACTTCGGAATCATCTGTGGCTGAATTATGTCCTTACCTTGGTACCGACATCTGCTGCGTGTGTTTATAGTCTCGCGCCCTAGACCGGCTCCTTGGGTTGCGAAGACTGTTCTGCGGCCAGTTAGTCAGATAGTCGGCCCACCCGTGTAGGGCTTTAAGCGACTGTCGTTGACCTTTCCTGGGAAGGTTTCTCCATTTAGTTTAACTAGTTGGATGGTGCCTCCATCTGTAACCTCCTTAACCACGTATGGTCCCAGCTAGTGCATTCTGAATTTACCCAGGAATTTTTCAAACTTACTATTTTATAGTAGTACTAAGTCGTTTACCTTGAAGGAGCGCAACTTGATATGACGATCATGCTAGGCCTTTTCCCGCTGCTTTTGTACTTGCTGATGAAATCCAGCCAGAAACTGCTCTTCCTCGAGTTCACGATGTCTAAGGTTTCCTTGCTGAATGGTTGCCTAAATCCTTCTATGTTTGTCCTCGCATAGCTGTGTGATTCCTTTGTCCTGGTCTTCGAACACTGTCACAACTATGGGAGCTATTACATGTGGATTCCTTTTTGTATTCTCTTCAAAAGTTATGGTTTCTACTCTATTCCGCACCTTTGGAATCATCTCCACGCTCAGGTCTTTGAACATAGTCCTATAGGCCAATTGAACAACTGGCACACGTAGGCCCCAATCAGTTTGTCTCGCCTGGTGGATCTTGTTCAGTACGTCGCACACCTTATTGAATGCTTCCCCGTGGATAATTGGTAGTGCATATTGCCTTTCTTACTACTGCGATTTGTTTTGATTCTCTATTCTGGGGTTGGTGTGCGCTTGTGGGGGCTGTACAACATATGTTTGTATCCATCAAGAAAGGTGGGCGTGCAAGTTGTTCCGCCCCTGCTGACTAACTTTCATTCAAAGCTGGGGTTTTACAAAACATAGGTGCATCATCCTTCTGCATCAGTGCTAGTCCTCAAAATATCCTTGGTGTGTACCCCACCATCGTGCAGGTTTTGCGTGTAGTGCCCACTTCAATGCATCAAACCGTTGTTGTTCTGGTATTGCGCTTTCAAATTTTCTCACAAATTCATCCACCACTGACAATCCATCATATGTCGGTAGCTCCCTTGCCTTTGTGGTCACACAACGTAGTGACCTAACCATCATGTTGCAATTAAGAGTTGTTACCTCTTGCAGTCAATTCTGCCACTGCTCTACTTCTTCATCTGAATCCAAAGTGCAGGAGCTTTCACCCTCCCATGAGATTCTCCCATCTGTAGACGGATTCACCCAATCCTGGTCTCACATAGTTATCTTATAAATAAAATCAAGATCGTCATCACTATCATCATCGCGCATTGGTTCAATGTATCATGCTCCATCGGCTGGGTGTAGTGGTACTACTATGTGTAGTGACTTTTTCTCAAAGATCATTTTGCGCTTCTTCATATTTATGACTCCATTCATATTAGTGGCCAAGTATATTCCTATCAGCATTGGATAGGGGTTACTGTCATCAACAATCTCTATCACTTCAAAATCTGCGTGCGCGCTCGCACCTTCAATATCTACTGTTACCCCTTGCAATCTTCCCATGGGCAAAATCTTTTGTTGGTTTTCCATTTGTAACTAAATAGGGGACCATTGTAACGTGGGTTTTCCCATGCATTCCCATGTTTATTTTGGTAGTACATTCATGTCTGAACCCAGATCTAAGATTACCTGATCCATTTCATACTCACCAATCTGCGCAGTCAACCTCATTTCCCTTCCTGTGCGCAATGCATGCTTCCCTAGCTTCTGGACCACACGCGGTTCTCCTGACCCCACGCATCTTGTGAGAAGTTCTTATAGTCCTTTGACTGCCTTACTGTCATGCAGCAGTTTCATGCATGTCTCCAGAAAGGTTGTGAGTATTGAAGGATCCATTCCTGGTTCTGGTTGATCCTTACTACCTGAAGTGGAGGTCTCTATGAAGCTCTTCTTAGCTTCCATGAATGTCTCCTTCGCGTGTTCTAAATCAAACTCAGGTTCCTTTGTAGGAGCCTTTCGCACCCACGCACTCTCTTCTGGCTGCTTCCCCTTATCATCTCCCATCATCATATTACTTCTGAGCATCATGTTTATATTCGGGTCTTCCTCGCGTGGCTCAGAGCTCATCATCTGTACATTCTGAGTCGGAGGGGGATGGAATACCCCTTTTTCGTGCATCCTTGTGATCAATGAAGGGCAGTCTTTTGTCTCATGATCAAACTAAGTACAATACAAACATGATATCCTTGTCGGGTTGGTACAATTGCAGGCATAGTGCCTTGGCCCTCCTCAATTGTAACAAATTAGTTGTCCATGCCCCCTTCCTGGGCCCATTCCACCTCGTCCTCGACTGCGCCCCTGAAATCCAGCACGCGCTATCCCTGTATTTTGGTCGAGGGCTCACGTTTCGGTCTGCACATTGTAGGCAGGGGTCTGATCCATCATTAGTTCGTAACTTCGGCAAGTGCGTTCATCGTGGCTTACCAACCTGTAGAAATTACAAAACAATTGTTGGGATGTTTGCATATACTTCTGCAAAAAATGGCAATTATCTGTAGTGTGTTTCCCTCCTATATAATAGATCGTGCACCATAAAGTAGGTGCCACACTTGGCCCTGCCTGTGCCTCCGGTCTCAATGGCATCGGCCTTTCTCCTGCCATGTAGTTCGTGAACACTAGACAGTGACTTCCTAGCGCACTTCCGGCCGAGGTGCCCTATCCTGTTTCAAACTCTGCATTTCCAGACACAGATTTTGTAGTTGTGCATGGATTTGTTGGACTCCCAACCCAGGATCTTGTATAGGGGTCTCATGTAATCTCATTGCCATTTCCAATGCTTTGGCTTGGGTGGAAAGTTTTTACTATGACAGTGCTGTCCTCAAGTGTAGTGTCAGAGATGCTACAAACCATGCGTGATGCTATCCATCCGTCAACATCATATTGGCTTCGCAAATTGTAGTCTTCAACCTTTGATCTAGATCCCAGGGGGTCTCGCCTGGTAGCATCATGATCTCTTTAAACCAGATGATTAATTGGGTTTCTGACTTTGGCCTGCTAAATTCCCTATTCAGCGCGACCTGGATCTCTGTGATTCCTATGGTTGGGTGGTCATTAGAATTCTTGATATACCATGTTAATGTGCGATCCTGCAGTGCGCTCACTAGTGTAGCTTTCTTAATATTGTCATTCGTGACACCTTGTGCTTCCTATACTGCTCTTACCGCAAACTAGAATTGGTCCGGTTCTTCATTCCACACTCCTCTGAATACTGACAATTTGATCGCGCTCACCATACTAAAGGCGGAGTGGGTGGAGATGGAGGTGAGGTGGGTGAAATGGGTGGCGGTGTGGGTGGAGGTGGTAAACACGGAATTCGTTGCCTTATCAAACTGACCGTACTTCTCAGAGAAACCTTTACGAGCTCTTCCTTGCTCTCTCGCGAGGGTGAAATTAAGGGACTGTTTTCTAATTCTCCACTACTTCCTCTTTTGTAGATCTTCCCGCTCCGCATAGTCCCAAACATTAATTTATTCGCATAACCCACTTTTCACACAATAGCATCTTAATCCAATTGTTCAAAGATTTAATATACTTACCTCACGGTCCCTTGAGAAAACGTCATTCTGCCTCACTGTAGTTGATGGTTGTGTCTACCGCAAACTCAGTGATAAATCCTCCTATTATCCGGTCGAGCCAATGGTCCACAGCTCGCACGATCTTATCTTCTGACGCTTCTAATCTGCGCACTAATTCCGGAGTCCACACTATTGGTTTGTCGAGCCTACACCTTCCCTGGTTATCTGGTAACTTCGCGATCCACTCATACAACACAGAGGGAAAGGATGCAAAGAAAATATTGTGGATTCCCGTATACAGGTAGCGCTCCAACCACGGTTCCTTAGATACTCACGGAGTTCTGTTTTCCTGCATCGTGAACTCGTGAATCTTCTTGTCCAACCACTCTTCAATCTCTTTCTTTGTTAGGTTCCAGTGGCATGACATCAGACATCCCTTATGCAGATCTTGGTCCTGACAATGGAACCATTTGTTGGCTTGTATGGGCTTGACCCAGGTTCAGAGGTGATTTAGCCAAACAAATCCTAGTACTACTAGCCCTTTCGACAATAGTCTGTGGAGCGTGGACTAAGGTCTCACCCGAAGTAATATGGGAGGGTGCTAGAACCAATTTTATGTATCATGGGGATGTCTGATGGGTTTCTTAAGGTCCACGATTTCGACCCTGTGCAAATGTCACTACGCGCACTTATTATTCCTTCGCAACTGGGGATGCTGCTTCCGCATAGCCCTATGTGGGGCGCAACCCGTAAATGACCCAAGTTCCTTGCTGCTTACTCTATTATTACCTGATTACTTAACTTATGTGTGTAAGATCAATGGTTATTACAACATATTTAGCAATCATATCAGTGCGCATGATAAATAAACCAATATAAATGTAACGAAGTCAATGTACAACAGATACACAGAAATATAAATCAACTTCTTTGTATTATTCTTTGATCTAGATTACAGACTCGACACCACCCTGCACACCTAGCTGCAGGGGTCCGCGCACTCAACTACAGACTCTACTAGGCCTTTGTGCACTCAGCTGTAGAGCCTCTTCCTACATCTACGACCCAATACACTTAGACACTCCTTCTATGCTTGCACCATTCCTATTCTTCTTTCTAAAACCATCGCCCCCTTTACACTTAGAGCCTCACTCTATTTATACACTCCCATGGTTCGTGGACCATGGGTAGGCTAACATAACTTTACATCACATTACAATATTTTAGGGTGGACAACCCTATGACTCATCCTATACTTCGCGCTTTGCACCCGTAATTCGCGGAGTCTCACAAAACCTTTGAGCAAAACTTGGGCTTTGAGCCCCAAAACATGCTGTGGGGGGATTCCATGCCCAACATCTAGCTGAGGAGAATATGCACTGGTGGTTGAGTGGCCAACTTGATCAACAAATAATGCTTTCAAAGTGAGTTGGAGTGAGTTGGTAGTCATGGAAATTTTTTCCTTAATTATTTTTAAACTCATTCCAAACCTTTTTTTTGTTTCCTATTCTAATTAGTGAGCTGGAATTTTATATACATGAGTTGGATTAGTGTTTCCATTGCTTTTGTAGCAGAAAATGAGAAGTTTCCAGCTCTTTTGCAACCACCAATTTGTAGAGTTTCAATAATAAATGAAAGATTCCTAAGAATCAAGGTTAGTATTATGTGTGAATGGCCTTGTCCTCCTCTATTTTTTGTTATAGTTTACCAATATAGTTTTCAATTTGTTTGTCAAAAATTACCATGATGAGTAGCATTTCCATTTTAAAATGTAGTTTTATAGAGTGGAGGAAGTAGTATTCTCTTGCTAAACTTCCCTAGATCAGAAACCCATTTGAGGTTGCTACCACCAATTTCTGAATCAGAATGATTTTTATGATCCCAAAACTCCCTGGCTTCCAAATGCAGAATCTCCTTTTTAACCTCTAGGGGAGCTGAATCAAAAGAGTTTTCCACATATTCCCAACCAAATTTCCAGTTATTTCTGGAAGAGGATGCCCTCAGAGCACCACCCCTCTAGCTAGGGAGTCATTGTCGATGAGGCATTTCCACATAAGAACTGCAAACAAACCACAATACAACCACTCTAGGCTAACTGAACGACCAAGTTATGACTGACAACAAGATAGTAAGACCCCAGAATAACATAAACTAACAAGTTATAAGTGATGACCAGAATGAGTGACAACCCCATTATGACACAAAAAATCCACTTACAAACAATTATGCAAATAATTAACTAATTATGATGACTAACTACTTGACACCCCTTACCAACCAGGACCGCAATCCATTTCAATTGCCTAGGAAACTATAGTTCTTAAGGACTGTAATGATCAAGGTTTGAGACATTTGAATTAACAATGAACAAGTGGAATTGTAGTCTTTTTTAGAACGAGATGGAGAAGGTAACTTAGTACTAGACTCCAAATAACAACACTAGGTAATTAAAGGAAATTTTCATCGGGTCGAAGGTCTATGATTTCGTCGAGGAAAGTAAAAAGATTAGTTCAAAGGAGGGGACCTAACTGCAAGTTATCTAAGAATAACACAAAGAACATTGACACCCTATGTGAGAAAAATGACCACTTGGTGCAGAACTTGAGACCCAACAACAAAAGACATTGGGATATAGAGCTATCCAACTCTTCAAAAAAGAAAAATGCCACCCTACTAAAATGACCTGATAAATTAACAGTGTTTACAGAACTACCGTTACTGTAACACATTCAATTGGGGACCACCAACAAGAGGGGAATTGCTGCAACTAAAATACTTCAATCACATAACTACCGCCTTTCTGCCACCTAGAGACCATGGTGGAAATTATATAAATAGATATCAACGTGATGTATCTAGTACGAGGAATGAACCATGCCCTCTGAAAATCCCATGACAAAAGCCAAGTGTACTTCATACACCATGTCTCAGTCATCCCAAGGCATTGAATGAGAGTGAGGTCATTAATGAACTTTCTCCTACTATCAGAGCAATCCCTTCCCACATCAAATATGTTGTGGGAGGGATGATCCATTCTTGAGTAGACAAAATGAAATGAGTTAATGAAACCATTGAGACAAACAAAACCCTAATATATAATCTCTTGGAAGTTAATAAGAAAATGACTTGAGTTGGTGGCTCCCATTATGAAATCCTAGGACATGCCACATGTGACCCATACGTAACTAAGTGTATAGCCCAAATCTATCTCTGAGGGTTTCCACCTTTATCACCAAGAAATTTATTCGCCTGCAAATAATAAATCTCGTCAGAACCCTCCCATCAAGAGGGATCATATTCCTCTTTCTGATACCAATATTTTGATGTCATGAGAAGACCCCCATCGAGGACCCTGACTTCAACTAGGTATTTATCCTATTATTCCTAGTGCTTTACTTCTTGTAGGCTTTCCTTATGTTTCAATTCCAACCAAGCCATGTCAAGGGAAACGTGTATACCTGAGATTCCCCAGTTAGCCAAACAATATTCCACTTTATTACCTTCCCGTTGTGTGTGCATGGGAATAACATAATCGAAAGTAATCAATGAGTCTTTGATATTGCTCACCACCTTTTGTAGGTGCCAACTATGAATTAGTTCCTCTAGTGGATGACCTTGTAAGAGCTTTCTTATACAATAAATCGTTATGTGAGAGTCACTATGTACCTGAATCAACCTAAACCCTTCCCTTACAATTATTTGAAGATCTTTCTCCAATGCACTAAATTCTGCAAGGCTGCTTATTTCCATCCCACAGGAAAAAGCATAGGTATGGTTGGGATCTAAATTTTCATCTCTGAGAATCCCTCCATGGCCAACATCTTCCAGGTTGCCTTTTGAGCTACCATCAAAGCTTAATTCAATGAAATCTTTTGGAGGAGGGGAGAAGGAATTGTCAGTGGAGATTCCTCTATTGTGAGTCGTGGAAGGAAAAGTAGTGACAATGTTAGATAATATGCTGAGTCCCGTTAGGATAAGATCCTCATAATCATAAACTTGCACTTCTTTAGAATCGAGAGGGAACACGAACACCATTTCTCTTATATTTTTAAGTGTAATATTATGTAAAATTGACATAGACCTATTTTTTCCTTCAAAGATTCTTAAATTTCTCTCCTTCCATACATTCCATAAAGAAAATCCTAAAGCTAAATTTCAGGCTCTCATTATCAATGGATGTTTAATTTTTCTAGAACCAATCATATATCCATGACTTTATGTTTTGTGAATTGGGTAAAGCACACCTAAATATTTTCTTAAAAAACTCCCACATTTTCTTGGCATAAGAACAAGTGATTAGTAGATGATCAATTGTTTCCTTATCTTGTGAACATAAAATGCACATCAATGGGCCCTCAAACCCTTTCCTTTGCAGATGGTCCTAAGTTAACATATGCCCCCAAGCTACCATCCATAAAAAAATCAAAATTTTGGGCCATCCACAATATTTCCAAGTTCTATTCCAAAAAGTAGTTTTGTGTTGTGAGTGAGAATATTCTATTATGGAGTACATTTCTTTAAAAGTAAATGATCTAACTGGTTGACTCCAACATTGCAGCGTGTCATGTTTAGGAGAAACTCCTATCATTCTACTATCAAGGATTTGATGGAATTCCTCCCATGGGATAGAATCCCTAGAGTGTTCCCAATCTCCTACTATTTTCCATTATCTCAAACCATGCTCCTTATCAGAAATTTTCCAAAAGTTTGCCACTTTAAAGGCTCCTTGGGCTTTTATTAATACTTTGATAGGTTTTTAGCTTCTCATTTTCCTCTAATAGTGGATACTTCTTCCACGAATCCTCCAAGAATAATTTCATCCTTCCTCTTCTGATCTCCTAGAATGAAAATTGTTTCACCACATCCTCACTTTTCTTAACCCAATTCCAGACCATTAAACATTTAATTCTTCCATAAAATTGTAATATGTCAAACTATGAATGTAGATATAAGTACTTATGAGACCATATTTTTTTCCAAGGTTTGGGACCTCCCTGAACCCATAGCCACCACAACTTCATAGCATAAGATGTACTGATGAGGAGGTGTTTTAGAGACCTAGTCCTCCATTATTTTTTCATGCAACCAGTTTATTCCACCTGACCAATGGCCACATAGCTATTTTAGGTGAGTCTCTCCATAAAAAAATTCTCCAAATAAATATTAATTGCTAACACACATTATTTGGAATGGGCATTACCAATAACTGGTAATTTTTTAAAACTTCTTTCATCAATACTAGGAGACTTGGAAAGTTGAGTTCCTTCAAAGTCCAATTATTCACTTTACGACGTGTTCTTTCTATAAGTTCTTCCCATGTAGAGACCCTATTATATAACAACAAAAGAGGTATACCTAAATACTTTGAAGGAAGGTGACCTCTATCAAAACGCAGGGTGTGACTTAACATGATCTGAACCATGTGTAGACAATTGAATCTTTTTTTTTCTCAGTGTTCACTAGAATTACTAAGGCTTAAAAAAAAATGCAAAATCCTACCCATTATTTTCACCTCTATCAAAGTCGGTAAACCAAATAATATAATGTTGTAAACAAATTTTTGATGAGTGATAGGAAGATATGCCCCATACAGGCGGAGACCATAGATGTGTCCTAATTCATCATATTTTTGAAACATTCGACCAATTCCTTCCATAGCTAAAATAAATAGAAATGGTGATAGAGGATCACCCTTCCTGAGCCCTCTAGAAGGATGAATAGTCTAAGAAGGTGAGCCATTAATCAAACTAGAGAAATCAATATATGAGATAAGGGATGCCACCCAATTTATCCATTGTTTAGAGAAACCATAAGCTCAAAGAACCTGAAATAAGAATGTCTAGCTAATCCTATCATAGGTCTTTGATAAATGTAGTTTACTAATCATACATGGTCTCTTTGACGACCTCAAAGAATGTAATTTATTGCATCACAATAATGCCATCTATAATTTGACACCCTTCTACAAAACTAGTTTGAAACGAGGATACTAATAATGGAAAGAGAAATTTTAATCAATTAGCTATTACTGTAGAAATAAATTACAAAGAACGTTGCATAAAGCAATTGGTCTGAAACCCTCCAAACTTTTTGAGTGGCCTACTTTAGGGGCTAATTCTAGGTACATAGTGTTGAGTGTTGGATGCAATGATCATGACCATCTTTATTCCTCAGCTACTTCTTGAATTTCCTTTCCTAAAAACCCCCAACATTCCTGGAAGAAATCTATCATGAAGTCATCCAGTCTAGGCACCTTGTTCTTAGGCATGCTCATATTTCAACATTAGACATGGATATTGGTCTCATTAATGCAATATTTTGCTCACTATTAATCAATGTTTATATGTGTTGAATTACTATATTTATAGCTTATTGTCCTCCTGAATTGTCCTCCATCAAGAGATAAATATAAGCATGCACCAGTTCACTTCCTAAATCTTGTTGTTGTAGTTTCCTATCTCCATCCTTGCCAATGAGGGAAAAAAACCTATTATTATGATGATATTGAATCATAGCATTGTGGAAGAACTTTGAGTTATGATCTCCCTCCTTAAGCCATTGTATCCTAGACTTTTTCTTCCAAAGAGTCTCTTCTTGTTGCCTTCTGTGCTCTAGATTTTGAAGGGCCTCTGCCTCTTCTGCTATCAACTCTGAGGTTCTGCCTTCCAGAATGATTCTTTGTTGGATGCTCAAAATTTTACTTTCCAATGCTCTCTTGTCTTCAAAGATATTCACAAAGACGTTCTTATTCCAAAATTTAATCCTTTGCTTCAATGATTTTAGTTTGAGTTGGAATGTGTGCCTTTTGCTGGTACCTCTAATATTCAACTCCTTCCACCATTTGTCTAACAAATCTACAAAACCAATGGACTGAAGCCAAAATATTTCAAAATGGAAAGGGTGATTTAGTGGGGCTTCTTTTAGATCAATTTTCAATCGAATGAGCTAGTGATATGACCCCATGCATAGCAAAATTGAAGCTTCGATAAATATATCCTTCTGTAAAACTTCCTATAATAAAAAAATGATCCAAACTATAGGTTATCTGATTGGTAAATGATTATTCCAGGTAAACATCCCATTTTTGGTTGGAATGTCTACAAGGTGCAAGTTATCTATGATCCAGTCAAAATCAGCTAATGCTTGGTCTAACCTACGAATACCTCCTTTTTTCTCCTCTAACAATCTTAGGATATTAAAGTCTCCTCCAAATAACCATAATGAATTTCCTATCATTTGTTTCATCTTCTACAGTTGCTGTAAAAAAACCTTCATGTCCCTCGTACTTGGAGGGTTGTAAACCACCGATAAAAAAATGAAATCTTTTATTACAACATACCTAAATCTCTGTGTAAGAATCTGATCAGAAGACATCCATTCTTGGAAGACCACTTCATGTGGGTTGCTTCCTCAAAACCTGGCAGTGCATAAAAGTCAAAACTACCTTGTATATCTTCCTCCTCTTCCAACTTACATTTTAACATACTTTTGTCCAAAGTTTTTTTTTGTGGGAATAATATCCATATGGATGGATTTTATGTTCTAAGAGTCTTCTTCCATAGCCTCGAGTGTGGAAAATGAATTATTCTCCTCTAGCCCCTATGTGTTATAGGAGGTTCGGTTCCTGTGATTTCATCTCCGTGTAGTGACCTCGGTGAAACCATCGTTTGCTATCTGACCTTCAAAACCGTTTTCCTTCCTTCTCAGTGGAAATTCTCTTATCAAGTGACCATGCTTGTGATAGAGCCTACATCTAAACAGAAAGTGCATATAATCCAGAGGTTGTTTCTAGATCTCTCCCTAATAGTCCAACTCTATGGGACTTGGTAATGGTCATGATATATTATATACACACATAACCTAGCATATGACATGTTTTCCCCTCTTTTTTTGGCCTTTGAGACCTTGAAAAGACATCCTATTACTTGCCCTATACCTTCTAGAATTTCTAGTATCTAGAAATCTACTGGTAAAGAGTACAATATTACCCATATTGCTTCTCTTGTGAATTCCTCCTTATCAAGGTTGAAACAAGCTTCCTAATGCCTAATGTAGTGACCCACATTGTTAAGGAAGTATGGTCCCTCTTAAAAGATCCTAGCTTTATCTTCAAGGTTAGAAAAGATGATTGTGAAGAAACCTTTCGGTCCTAGTCTCAAATCCACCTCTCCCTTTGGTTGTCAATTTTGTTGTATCCAATGCTCTAATTCCTTCTCCATCAACCAAATTCCTATAAACTTACAAATAAAAGCATGATATGTCATGTGTTTCCTATTATCTTCTAGACATCTTGTAGGAATGATAAATCTAGGGTTTTGAGGGGCCTTAGGGATGCATTGACCTTGTAGCCCCATTTTCCACTTATATCCCAAAATAGACATTTGAGAGTAACCTGAGGATCCTCCTTCTGTACCAAATTTTCGATCCCCTTGGAAACAACTACTAGCAAGAGCATTCTGGAAAGAGTGGTGACTCCCTCTTGCCTTTAAATTCATGTTATAGTTTTGTGGATGAACTTGAACATCATATATATATATGTGTGTGTGTGTGTGTGTGTGTGTGTGTGTGTTAATGGGGTTACTTAATTAGATTGTCGAGTTTTCCAGAATGTTCATGGATATGAGCCAGTTGTTTTCCTGCTAAGCCCTTTGTTTTCCAGTGTCTAGCCAATGTCCAGCCTGACAGATTAGACACAAAGCACCTTTCCATATTTCAATATCTTGTGGTGTTGGAATGCCTTGGAAAATGGGGTTCCATATAAAACAAGAGCCACTTCGTAAAATAGAGAGATGGCCCTCCCATGCACTTGGGACACTTTGTTGAGGCACCACACAGAGGATGCGTACTCTAGGGAGAAAATGTTGCATTCAATGGCGTGGTTTATGGTCGTATTCATATACTCCCATTTTCTTAGCTGATGGGAATCATGGAACACATAAATTTATTTGGTAGTTGTGAGGGATCTGTAGATATGATCTACGAATCCTTTCCTGACATCTGAGCCTTTGAAGCTCAGAAACACCTCATATCTCCATGCTCTCCACATTCTCACTGCCATTTAGAAAGAAAAATATTAATTTGTTGCTTAGAAACACCTCATACCTCCATGCCCTCTGCATTCCCACTGTTATTCAGAAAGAAACAAATTAATCTGTTAGGTTGAGAAGGTGTGAGTCAGGAAAACTTATATGGAGCTACCCAGCTTGGAGGCTAAGACTCAAACATTATATGGAGCATTTGACTAAGTGCATCATGGAGTGCTTTATGAGGAAACCAGATGCTAAGTGCATCATGAAGTGTTTTACGAGGGAAGCCATACACTTTTGGGTTGGGAATCATTTCAATTAGTAAACCAAATAGACAATACATAAATCCCTACCTAGTTGTATAGCCACCACCGAGTTGGGAGCAAGTTGCAAATCCAGGTGGAGAACCAATTGACCAAACCTCAGTTGAACCAATTGAATGAATCCCATAATCACCAACCACAAGAAGGGAATACTAGGGAAATGGTAGACCCAATTCCTAGTGTTGATTGCCCCCTTTTTATATCATTTAATATTTAAAAGTGATTATTAATTAAAATTATTTTATTAAAATATTATTTAATTTAAATAGATTATAAAAAAAGTATTGATATTTATTGAAATTTAAAATTAACACAAAATAATAATAATAAAAGATTTAAGAAAACTTAAATTTTAACCTAAGACATTAATCATAACATTTTAAAAAACTAATTTTTAATTTAATTGTTTAAAAACTTTAACAATTCTATGATTCATTGTCTATGTAGTTTAGACTCAACCAAAAAAACAAATGTAAGTAGCTATAAAAACATAATAAGCCGTTAAAATTATAAAATTAATACCATAAATATACATAGAAAGAAGTTTTTTTGTTTTTTTTTGTTTTTTAAATAACAACCTTATTTACTCAAACTCTATATCTTTTTCATACATCTCCCTTGACCGTGTGTTTTTATTTACCACACAATGACATCTAAGAACATCTAGAAGCAGAAACCACACTAAAAAATCCTCATATAATACCCAATACAGAAAATCATGATAACTACTCGCTTAAGCTAGCACAAGGAGCATGTCCTGTGCCCAATAAAAAAAAAAACCTATAGCAATATCATAGATTATAAAATAGCAATATCATAGATTATAAAATAGAATATAGATGAGAACTTGGAAAATAGTAATAATCACAAATTGGAAAATAGTAGTAATGACTTACAAGATTGGTAATTAAAAGATTGATCGAATGAATAGTTATCAAAAGATTGGTTGAAGCTCAATTTGAACACAACGATCCAAAAAGGCAAGTATAAAACTGGAGGAGAACTTAAAAAAGCAGCGGGTCAAAAAAACCTACAACAATATCATAAATTCGAAAATAGTAATACTGAGTTAAAAGATTGGTAATTAAAAGATTGATTTAATGAATAGTGATTAAAAGATTAGTTAAAGTTAAATTTGAACACAACGGTCCAAAAACACAAGTATAAAACTCATTATATACTGGTGCGCCTCATGAATGGGGATGGGTGATTGTGATGAAGGAAGAACAAGAGGAGTGAATTCAGGAACGAAGACGAGCTGATCGTAATTTGAATGAAGAATGAAAGGAGGGAATTCAGGAGCAAAGAGGAGGTGATCATAATTTTTGCAGTCGAGTCCGAAAACAACAGTAGGGTCATCCAGTGGATTATTCATATTCATGGAGAGGGTAATTTTCTGTTCCTTTTAATTTGTTTGTCTATCTCTGTGTTTATTCAACTGGTTAACGAGGGAAAGGATATTTTTATGTAACCTCACAAATGGTTTTCTCTTCAATCTACAGGTTAATCAACCATGGGTGTTCTTTCTCTCTCAAGCACTGTGATCCATAAATGTTGTGTGTAGTGTTCAATGTCCTGTATAGTGTTGTGGTATGCTTGTAATGTGGGTTGTGTCTTGTGTAGTGTGTGTTGTTAGTCTTGTGTAGTGTGTAAATGTTTGTTTTGTGTGTCTGTTATTTGAGAGAGAAATTCCATGCCGAGGAAAATATGCACTGCACTCGAGGGCGAACTTGATCAACAAAATAATGCATCGAGAGTGAGTATTTTGACTTATTTTTAAATTCATTCCGGGCTGTTTTCTTTTGTTTCTCTGTCTGATGAGTTGGAATTTTATATACTGTTTCCAGTGCTTTTCCAGGCGAGAATGAGGAGTGCTTGTCGAGCGCCTTTGGAAGCATGAGTTTGCAGAGTTTCAATAGCGAATGAAAAACAAGGTTAGTATGCTTTGCGAATGGGCTTGGTCTCCTCTGTTTCATGGTTTGTGTTTATTTCTAATTCTGAGAGGAAGGCTAACCTGTAAGTTATTTAGTATAAAAATATATAATTAATTTGAATATCATTGATCTATTAGTTGTTTATTTTTGCTACCGAAGCTGCACCCAAGAGTTTATCCTTTCATTTTTCCGCTCCAACTCTGCCTCCTCCTTGCCATGATTGATTTATTTCTATTTCGTTTCAAGCGTAACAGACGGACTGCTCCTCTTTCAAATAGTATTGCAAACATTCTTTAATTCTTTAATAGTAAGTTTTGTATATAAATGTTTATAATGAAGATATTTCTAGAGTTGTTGGGCGAGGAGAGGAGGGTATCTACAAGACCGAACGAACGCACACCATAGTTGTTTTAAAAAACTACATTTATTTGGTGCTTTCTCCCACTGTCGTCACTGCCTTGGTGCTTTTGGTGATAAAATCGAGGAGAAGACCGCTAAAATCTCTAGAGAGCATCTGCGGTCATCCTTGACATTGCTGTTTATGAATATTTTTCCTTTTCGATTTAGAAAATCTACCTATAGAGTGCGTCTCTGTCATCCCTGCTATATGGAATTTCAGTTAGGATTTTCCGTATTCGAATTATTTACTTCTTGTTCTCGCTTGAATTTAATATCCTGAACTTTCAACATTGGTGTATATTATTATGTTCATGTAGCAAGTATCACCTGGTACAACAACTGTTCTGCATCACCTGCCTGAACTTCATGGATGTGTTTCGAAGTCGTCATCGATGTGAAATTCCTTTTGATGTCGTTTTCTCCATATCGTGCTCGTCTGGTCTTATTATTATTGTTATTTACTACGGTCAAAGAGTGTGTGTGTTGCATTATTATCGTGTTTCGTGAACGAACATGATTAAGGCAGCCGGAGGATGTTCCTCTTTTTTAAATCCAATCCATGCCACAGTGATTGAATTAAACAATAGTAATCCCCAATTGATTCCAAATCAACCCCCAATTGCTTTCAGCATCCGGAAACATGGTGTGAATAACCCCCAATTGCTTTCAGCATCCGGAAACATGGTGTGAATAATTCCTGAATAGGTTATGTTTTTCAGTAAACAGAGCGTACGATATCGAACCTGGTTGTTGGCCCGGGACCACAAGTACCAGATACTTTTTCATGAGTAGGAACCAGATTAGCCTATTATATTATATTATGCATCTCGGGACCACAAGTACCAGATACTTTTTCATGGGTAGGAACCAGATGTGCCTATTATATATTATTATATTATGCACCTGAATCATAGCATTAATTACAAAATCTCTCAACATTTTGGAATATAACTGCAAGGACTTGTGTGGTAATTTCCTCTGGTACTTAGCCCTAGTACATTACCATTACCATAATACAAGTTACGTTGCAATCAGCATTAAATCACATCTCAACTCTTCTTATATAAATTCTACTTAAGATTGATAGATAGAGTTAGTTAGAATGGTAAACTGCCAGAATTAGTATTTATTCATTTATAGATACAAACCCCTTCTCGGGTTTGCAACAGAGACTGGCGCTGCCTCTAAAACTTCTTCACGTAGCACGAGAGACTGGCGCTGCCTCTAAAACTTCTTCCCTAGCATGACTGACTTTTCATTACATGCCTCCCTCTAAAACTTCTTCCCGTAGCACGACTTTTCATTGCATACATAAACGTGTCCCGTTGTGTTGTGTTAATGTAAGTTTCCAGGGTCACATCTGCTCCTAACCAGGGTGCTCATTACACTTATAACAACTCCAAAGGCGAATAGGGATCTCGTGTGTCAGATGTACTTTATTACTTTAATTAAGCAGATAGGCCTGTCTATGTTTCAGAAATTTTAATTTACTTACCAGATTAAGGTAAGTCGACGATAGGGATTTATTTAACCTTCCGCCAGCGAACACGTTGCTAAGAATATTCTTAGTAATAGTTGGAGATAGAAAATTAAATTGATTTTAAAAATAATTAATATGATGAACACGTATGTGCGTTAGATCAGAGGCACGCACAGGTGTCACATGCTCCAGGAGCCTTTAGAACCTGACACTTAGGTATGATGTTATAGTTGCTTCACTTGCTTGCTATCACTTCTTGATCTTTCATTAATGCAGGTCTGCCTTCTATCACTTCTTGATCTTTCATTAATGCAAGTCCAATTAGGTCACTTCTTGATCTTTCATTAATGCAGGTCCAATTAGGCCATAGCTGCCCGCTCTATAAGCAGCTGCATGATCCCGTGCCCAATACAGTACCAATTAGCCACATAGGAAACCTAGAAACCAACACCAGGTACATTGGCGGAAACTTTTTTGTTTTGTTCTCATTGAAGATATATTGGCCTTTGTGCTAGAGTGTTGTGTTATGTTTCCAGCATGGAGCGGGAAGGGCTTTAAATTACTAGCAGGGGTTAACTGTTTTCACTTGGCAAGGAATATTTGTGACGGGAAAGCTCCAGCTTCAAATAGAGAAGAACCCAGAAATTTCTACAACTTTATTTTCGATATTTAGTTATTTCTTCTTGTTATTTCCATTGTTCTTGTAGCACAACAATTAATGAAATTTGGGAAAAATATGTGGGAAGTCTTTATTAAGACCCCACCTACCACTGTTGTTAGCTGGTCTTAATCAAAGCCGCTGACACATTACCATTTTCAAATGCCTAGAATAAGCAAGATAATGCAGAGAGAGAAACACCCAACACTGACAAAGATAGAGGACAAAAGCTGACACATTACCATTTTCAGATGCCCAGAATAAGCAAGAAAACGCAGAGAGAGAAACACCCAACACCGAGAAAGATAGAGGACAAAGTATAATGTAATAATGCATTCCAAATACATGTGAAAATTTTCCAAACAAAAATGAAATTGAATTAAATTTTGATGTAGGCTGATCACATTTCAGTGATCTGATCATTACTCTGAATATAGAGGTAACCCGTCCTCCCTTTGATCATAGTGCTAATTAACATGATTTGCTTCCTCGTTGATCAATCGCTTCCTTTCTCATCAAAGTTTCTAAGGAGTAGTCAAGAGGCCGAGGTGGTCATAACTGGTTATGATGAGATGAACCCTTTAGTCTTACGCATGGGCAGTGCCAAAACAAAACAAAACAACATGGTAGTTTTATTAATTGCAATAGTGGGCAATCCGAATGTTATAATGATGATGAGATAAACAATTATACAACTTCCTCCTAAAACACATGCATTTCAATCTCATATAATCAAAGATTCCTTTCCCCTCTCTTATTAATTATCTAGCAACATACGTTTTTTTATTATTTTATTAATTATATAGGAACATGTTTTCTCTTTTTATTATTAATTTTTTAATGTAACATTTATGTTTACGAAGAGAAATCTATTTACTCAGAATTTGTGTGGGATAATTAGAATTTCCAAAATAAATAAATATTTAGTCATCATATATTTTAGTATAAATATGTATTTCGTCACCATAAATATTTTAGTAGGATTAGTTATTCATTATTTTATTTTATATTTTAAATTGATATATATTTGTATATACAATTGTTGACAATTTTATTTATTCAATATAATTTTATTAATAAAAGCATGTTATTGTTATATTGAAGTTAAAACTTATCAAATTTGTTTTTCTCATTTATTTTTAATATGTAATGGTTAGATTTAATTGTTATTAAATTAAATTTATAAATTAATATCATACTTGTATCAGTTTATATAATATGGCTTTTTCTTAATATTTTTATGCATTATATATATAAAATAGAATTTTTTATTATGAATTTAGCATTTAATTATGTTACAAGTTGTTAGGAAGGGTTTGTATACTAACAATATCATTTCAATGTTGTATGTTGCAGAAAATTTATCAATACCAAAGTTGCTCGTGGGTGGGTGGAAGACATTATCTATTTTTATGTTTTGTAATGTGTAATTAGAAAAAAATATATAGTTTTTGTTTAGATGGGCCCATCAAAGAATGTACATGAACATAAACTACCATTAATAAAATGAGTAGGCTTTTTTTGTTGTTGGAGGGGAATTCAACCCCTCCAAAAGGCTCTCACGAAGGTTGTAGAAATAATAGCAGAGATTGTAGAAAGAATAGCAAGAAAATGGGAGAAGACCAAGAAATATGAAACTGAATTTGTATCTGCTTTATTCAAGAATGATTTTTTCCTCTACATGAGCATTCGATATATTCATGTCACTAACTACCGTTACATAACTAATTATTCGTTACAAACTTATTCGTTGCAAAACTGTCTATACCTAAATTTACTAAATCGTTGTCAAACTAACAAACTCCACCTTGACAACAATTTTCCCATTCATCATCTTTCCTGCAAGCCAAGAGAAGCTAAACACCACCGCAGCTTCTCTACTGTAACTGGCTTTGTGAATATGTCTGCACAATTTTCTCGTGTATGGACCTTTTTAAGAGCTACTTTTCCGCCATCGATCACATGTCTCAGAAAATGATACCTTACATCAATGTGCTTGGTTCTGCTATGATAGGCAGGGTTTGTAGCCAAGTGAATAGCGCTTTGACTATCACAAAGTACATTCACTTTCTCTTGCGTCCTTCCAAGCTCATCGAGCAAACCCTTTAACCAAATTGCTTCTTTAATGGCATCTGAAGCAGCTATATATTCAGCTTCGGTAGTGGACAACGCAACTTTTTCTTGAAGCTTTGACATCCAACTAATTGCTCCACCTGCAAGAGTAAAGACGTAACCTGTAGTAGATCTTCTTTTGTCCAAATCACCTGCATAGTCAGCATCTACATATCCGCAGACTGATCCTTCACTACCATTAAAGACGATGCAATGATCACTTGTGCCTCTTAGATATCGAAGCACCCATTTCACTGCTTGCCAATGTTCTTTACCTGGATTTGCCATGAACCTGCTAACAACTCCAACTGCATGTGAAATGTCAGGTCTTGTAGATACCATCGCATACATTAAGTTGCCTACTGCATTTGCATATGGTACATGAGACATATACTGCTTTTCTTCATCAGCTCTAGGACTCAAAACCGAAGAAAGCTTAAAATGGGAAGCTAGGGGAACATTAACAGGTTTCACATTATTCATAGAGAACTTTTCAAGTACCTTCTCCACATACTTCTGCTGTGATAACCAAAGCTTACCATTTTTCCTGTCTCTGTGTATCTCCATGCCCAAGATATGTTTTGCTGCTCCAAGATCCTTCACATCAAACGCCCTAGAGAGTTGAGCCTTTAACCTGTTGATCTCTTCCATGCTTTTTCTTGCAATAAGCATATCGTCAACATACAAAGCTAAGATAATGAATATGCCATTGAAACTATTGAAGTACACACAATGATCATACTCACTTCTTATAAAGTTCTGGCTCACCATGAAGGAATCAAACTTCTTGTACCATTGTCTGGGAGACTGCCTCAGACCATACAATGATTTCCTGAGCTTGCAAACTAATCTTTTGCTGCGACCTCGTACAAAACCTTCTGGTTGTTCCATATATATCTCTTCGTTCAAATCACCATGTAGAAAAGCTGTTTTAACATCTAACTGTTCTAACTCAAGATTAAGCAACGCAATTAGTGCCAACACAGTACGTATAGAAACAAGTTTTACAACTGGAGAAAAAATCTCATGAAAGTCTATACCTTCAACCTGAGAATACCCTTTTGCTACCAGTCTCGCCTTATACCTTTCGATACTACCATCAACTTTCCGTTTCAGCTTGAAGACCCATTTACATCCAACAACACTTCTTCCTTCAGGAAGCTCTACAAGATCCCAGGTATTGTTCTTGGCTAAGGAGTCCATTTCTTCTTCCATAGCCTTTTTCCATTTCTCGATATCTGTATCATCTATCGCTTCCTGATAACAAGACGGTTCCCCATCTTCAGTAACCAAAGCAAAAGATGAAGCAGAATCTTCATACCTTTTGGGAGTTTTCCTTTCCCTTGTAGACCTTCTCAGATTGACTGGTTGCTGAACTGGTTCAGAAACTTGCACTGGTTCAGAAGCTTCAACGGCTTCCTTTGTGTCTTCAACACCTTGTTTTCTAGAAGTCTCTCCTTCCTTTCGACTGTCACTGAAAGATCTAGCCTCCAACTGAACTCGTTGACTCGGCGATACCTGTTCCTGTTCAATTTTTTCAACATTTGATTTTAACAAAGAGGATTCATCAAATGTTACATCTCTACTAATGACTATCTTCCGCAATGTAGGATACCACAACCTATATCCTTTCACTGCATAGTCATACCCAACAAAGACATAAAATTTCGACTTTGGATCTAATTTTGAACGCTGATTCTTCGGAATGAGAGAATAAGCATCACAGCCAAATTCCTCAGATGTGAATAGTCACAAGACTGACCTGTCCAAACTTCTTCAGGAATTTTACAATCAATTGCTACTGAAGGTGATCTGTTAACTAAATAACAAGCAGTAGATACTGCTTCTGCCCACAACTCCTTTTACAAGTTAGCATTGCTGATCATGCTTCTGGCTCTTTCCATAAGAGTCCGATTCATACGCTCAGCAACACCATTTTGCTGAGGAATATAAACAGCAGTTTTGTGTCTAACAATGCCCTCATCCTTACAGTATTGTTCAAATTCAACAGAAGTGAACTCACCACCATTGTCAGTTCTTAGACATTTAATAGATTTGCCTGTTCTTTTCTCTACCATTACTTTAAATTGTTTAAAGACATTTAATACATCAGCTTTCCTTTTTAGCATATAGACCCAAACTCTACGAGAGTAATCATCAATGAACGTTAAAAAATACAATGCACCTCCATATGACATAACAGGGGAAGGCCCCCACAGATCAGAATGAATGTAGTCTAAAACATCTTTACTATTATGATTTCCAACTTTAAATCTCTGTTTACACTGCTTGCCATACACACAATGTTTACAGAAATCTAAATTCAAGGATTTCAGACCGGGAAGAGATTTACGTTTCATCAGTATGCGAAGACCTTTCTCGCTCATATGACCCAAACGCTGATGCCACAGACGAGTACCTGCTTCTTCCTTTTCTGACGCAACCGCTGCTTCACCGACCTGAGTACTTCCTTTTAACCTGTAAAGATTTCCGACCTTTTCTGCCTTCATAACCATAACAACACCTTTGAAGACTTTCAAGACGCCATCCTGACCTGTAAACTTATAACCATCTAAATCCAACACTCCCAAAGAGATTAAATTTTTCTTCAAATCAGGTACATGTCTAACACTAGTTAATGTCCTAACTGTGTTATCATACATCTTAATCCTGATATCTCCCATCCCAACAGTCTGACATGACACATTGTTACCCATAAACACAGAACTACCGTTTACTTTTTCATACGAGGTAAACCAATTTCTATGTGGGCACATGTGATGCGAAGCACCAGAGTCTAACAGCCAGCTATCAAAACTCTGAGAGACATTACATTCAGGTGAAGTTTCATCTATCATACACAATTCTTCAGCAGATAAAACTTCGTCTACCATACCTGAATCAGAGTCTACCTGATTCGCTTCGTTCTTCGGGTTTTCGGATTCCTTCCGTTTCCAACAGTCCTTCTTCAAGTGTCCAACTTTACCGCAGTTCCAACATTTTGCCTTACACTTCTTGCCCTTCGATTTCGACTTAGAAGATCCCCTTGGTTTTTCTCCTCTTTCCTTTGAGCGTCCTCTAGCGACCATGGCTTCTGATGCAGCTGTTTCAGTGCTGGATTTCCTTCATACTTCTTCAGACAGAAGAGCTCCCACGACTGATTTAAACTTCAAAGAATCAGCAGAGCTGAAGCTGATTGAAGTTACGAAGTGATCCCATGTTTCAGGCAGAGAACACAGCAAGGTTATGGCTTTATCTTCTTCCTGTATTTTGACTTCCATATCTGTTAATTGACAAATTAGTGTATTAAAAACATTCAAATGGTCTGCAACGCTTGAACCTTCTTTCATTCGAAGACTGTATAACTGTCGTTTCAGATAAATTCTGTTGGTTAATGATTTTGTCATATAGAGGTTTTCAAGTTTTCCCCACAATCCTGACGCCGTAGTCTCATCAACAATGTTGAAGAGAACTTCATCAGCTAGGCATAACCGGATGGTACTGAGCGCTCGGGCATCCAAGTCCTCCCAGTCTGTAGTAGTCATGGTTGCAGGTTTCTTAGTTACTCCATCTAATGCCTTGTGCAACCCTTGTTGCACAAGCAGATCCTTAACCTTCAGTTTCCAAAGAGCAAAATTGCTCTTTCCGGTGAATTTCTCCACCTCGAATCTTGCATTCGACATCTTGGCCATTTTTCCTCCTTCCTAGGGTTTCAGTCTTTCCGGATTTCACGCAGATCCTACTTACAGCAACTGGCAGACACAACGACGCAGAGCAATTACAGCCCTTCACGCCTCACTAGTCTCAAGTAGACTCAGCCACACGCCCAGCACCACCGGCCAGCACGCATACACAGCCTTACGCTCAGTTTTTGGACTACGCTCAGCAGGAGCACGCATCAGATACCTTACGCTCAGGGTTTGGACTCTTCTCAGCGCAGGTCTTTTTTCCGGCGTTTTACACAGCAAAGGTCATTACGTCTTCACGCCTACGCCCAACTCAGCCCAACTCAGCAAAGGTCTTCACGCCTACGCCCAATTCAGCAAAGGTCTTCACGCTTTCAACGTTCTACTCAGCAAAGATCTTCACGCCTACGCCCAATCGCTCGGCTCTCGAGCTCTGATACCACTTGTAGAAATAATAGCAGAGATTGTAGAAAGAATAGCAAGAAAATGGGAGAAGACCAAGAAATATGAAACTGAATTTGTATCTGCTTTATTCAAGAATGATTTTTCCTCTACATGAGCATTCGATATATTCATGTCACTAACTATTGTTACATAACTAAATTATTCGTTACAAACTTATTCGTTACAAAACTATCTATACCTAAATTTACTAAATCAGCTAAATCGTTGTCAAACTAACAAAGGTTAAATGGTAACCCTTCTTTGAGTTGTGTTCCTTGTCCTCATGGTTCTCATGATTTTTAGTTTATAGTAACTCCAATATGCACAAGCACAAATATATCCTTTTATAATAATAATAATAATAATAATTTATGTACATGTTTTAAACATCTTCCCAACATACACACAAATAGAAAAATCACTTTTAGTCACATAAATCATTTAACATTTTTTCAATGTTTTAAACATCTTTCCAACATACACACAAATGGAGAAAGCACTTTTAGATCATTTAACATGTTTTCAATGTTTTAAACATCTTCTCAACATACACACAAACAGAAAAATCACTTTTAGTCACATAAATCATTTAACATTTTTTCAATGTTTTAAACATCTTCCCCACATACACACAAATACCGAAATCACTCTTATATTTCACATAAATTACCAAACATTTTTTCAATGTTTTAGACAGCTTCCCTACGTACACAAAAATAGAAAAACCACTCTTATTCACATAAATTATATAACATTTATAACCTAAATTTATTTATATTTTTTTTTGGTTTTTTTATTTATATTTTATATTTTGTTTTGGTTTTGATTTTTGATTTATTTAATTCTATATTTTTATTATAAGTATGCTATTAGCATATTTATATTATATTTTTTCCTCCTTTTCATATCAATAAATAAATAAAATCTATTATGTATATTGATATTTTTATTAATGTAAAATAAATATTACTATATTATTTAGAGTGCTTGTGTTTGTAAATATTTAAATGTTTTTATTATTTATTTATACAAACTAAGTATATCTAAATATTTGTGTATTGATTTTATTATTTATATATAATAAATATATTTTTGAATGCTTATGCTTTGGATTCTTTATTGTGTATGTATATGAATGTATTGTTTTTAGAATATATGAACTAATTTCTTTATTAGTTGCATTTAGATAGTTAGAATTTATTTGTTAAGATATTTGTTTTGGTATGAATCAATGAATAGGATATCTACTTGTATTATTGAGAGTGTTTGTATTACTTGTATGTGACTTGTTTACTTGTATTCTTCGTATGTGTATGACTATGTTCTTTGTATGTGAATGAATGCATTCTTATGTGTGTTGAATTGATTCTTTGGTGCACTTGTATGTGTCTTGCATAATTGTATTCTTTGTATGTATGTGTCTTGTTTACTTGCATTCTTTGTATGTGTATGAATGTATTCTTCATCTATGTATGAATTGATTCTTTGCTACACTTGTATGTGTCTTGCATAATTGTATTCTTGGTATGTATGTGTCTTGTTTACTTGTATTCTTTGTATGTGTATGAATGTATTCTTCATGTGTGCATGAATTGATTCTTTGCTACACTTGTATGTGTCTTGCATAATTGAATGTATTCTTCATGTGTGTATGAATTGATTCTTTGCTACACTTGTATGTGTCTTGCATAATTGTATTCTTTATATGTATGTATCTTGTTTACTTGTATTCTTTGTATGTGTATGAATGTATTCTTCATGTGTGTATGAATTGATTCTTTGCTACACTTGTAGGTGTCTTGCATAATTGTATTCTTTGTATGTATGTGTCTTGTTTACTTGTATTCTTTGTATGTGTATGAATGTATTCTTCATGTGTGTATGAATTGATTCTTTGCTACACTTGTATGTGTCTTGCATAATTGTATTCTTTATATGTATGTATCTTGTTTACTTGTATTCTTTGTATGTGTATGAATGTATTCTTCATGTGTGTATAAATCTATTCTTTGCTAAACTTGCATGTGTCTTTCATAATTGTATTCTTTCTATGTGTATGAATATATTCTTTTTCTGTCTATGAATATTTTTTTGTTATATTTGTATATATATATTATTTACTTATAGATATATGAATGTAATTTGTGTGAATATATATATTTTTTAATATCCATTTATATGATTATAAATATACTATCATTATTTCTATTTATAAATATATTATTTACAATATTAACTTGTAAATACATTAGTTTAAATATTTATGAAAATATTATTATTATTGCTTTTTATTTTAAATTTTAAATTTTTATTTTTTATTTTTTAATCAATTTCTTATTATGTTGTTTTTTACTTTTGAGTTTTTTCCTATCAAAATTTTAAAGATTGATAATATTAATTTATCATTTTAAAATGAAAAATAATATACATATTAAAATAACATTAAAAAGTACATAATATTAGCCTTTCAAGTACAATCCAATTAATGATTATCATGTTATAAAGTATTATGCAAACCATGAGACTCAAGGTTCAAATCCACTAGAAAAGAAGAAACAATAACATGACATTTACAATAGCATCAATTTATAATAACACATATCAATTAATTATTTAATATTAAAATCAATACAATAAATAAATTTAATTAATTTTATTTAAAAATTTATTAATTTTAATAATTTATAATTTTCTTTTTCATAATACTAAAATTTAATAATATGTGGAAAAAATATTAATTCTAAAATTTTGTTAATGATAATTATTGTTTTAAAAATAATAAACAAAATAAATACTTCTCAATTTTCATAATGTACTAATTAACTTATAAAATTGCCAACATCATAATATATATACTCAATCTTCATCACATGTATAAAATAAGGTTAATTATAAAATTCATAATAAGAAAAATAAATGTGATGTGTGTGAATATGTCACCTTGTGAGTCAATATGTGTAATGTTTGTGGATATGTGTATGTTTGTGCGCACCCTTTGTTTTTTGTATGCATGTATGCCTGTGAGTGATTGTGCCTCATTGGCAATGGATTGTGTGGGTGCACGTCTGTGGTTAGTCCCATGCCAATGATGGACCGTTTTTGGGGTCATATAAGCTCTCACCTTCACGTGGTTGACCCTGTTAGTAGAGATTTTACATCTCCAAACCAAGAAGAGCTCTCTATATAGTTCTTTTTAATTAATTTAAAACATAAAAATGGTTTCTTTAAATAATATTTAAATACCTTTTTGTTATTTTAAAAGCATTTAAATATACAAACTTACTATAAAATAAATTGAAATATAATATCTATATATTAATTATTAAAATAAACTAATATAATTTAAGTGTGAATAAATATATAATCGTTCATTATTATCATGTCTTATTATAAAATAAAAATAAAAATATCTATTAAATCATAATAATAAAATAAAATAAATTATAATATTTGTCATTATAATAAATATATATTTGTTTTGAGAGGTGATTTCTAATTTAGTATAGTAAAAATATAATAATAATAATAATAATTAATGTAATATAAATATTCGAAACTAGTTTATTTAAATAATTTTGTTACTATTTTAAAAACATTTAAATATACGAGCATAATATAAAATAAATTGAAATATTCATTCATATATATATATTATACAACATTTTATAAGCTATATTAATTATTAAAATAAACTAATATAATTTAAGGGTGAACTTGTTGCTATAATAAATATATATTTGTTTTGAGAGGTGTTTTCAATAATAATAATAATAAAACCAGTGAAAATAAAATAAAAAATAAACCTATTAAAATAAAATAATAATCAAAATAAAATAAAATAAAAACCCAATAAAATAAAATAATAATAAAAATAGAAATGACCGATGGTACTGAAAACTCATGGTATTCATGTGGAACATAACCTATTTAAATGGTGAAATTAAACTAGCCTAGATCCATTTTAACTTTGGAACTACACGACATTGAGAGAATTTAGTATAGTAGAGATGTTTAATAATAATAATAAAAATTAATGTAATGTAAACATTTTAACCGAGTCAAAATAAAATAAAAAATAAAAATAAAAATAACAAAAAAATAATTTATCCGAAAGATATTTATCTACAATATAGATCACAAAAGTCTCAGATCTAGCAAAAATAAACCCATTAAAATAAAATAAAAATGACCCATGGTATTGAAAACTCATGGTATTCTTGTGGAACATAGCCCATTTAAATGGTGAAATTAAACTAGCCTAGATCCATTTTAACTTTGAAACTACACAACATCGAGAGAGGAGGAATGTATTTTCTAAAAGAAATCAAATCGATCTGCCTTGGGGCTTGATAAATCCGTGTTAAGATGAAATCTAGGGCTTGATAAATCTGTGTTAAGATGAAATCTAGATCGGTTATATTATTTCCTACTTCATAGAGATTTTAGTATAGATTTTATACATCTCCAAATAATAATTTTATTATTTTAAAAACTTAAGAGTTGACTTTACAACATTTTTTAAATGATAAAAAATATTTAAAAAAATTATAAATATCACTAATATATTATTATTTTGCTATTTATTTTATTAAAATTTAAAATATATAAAATATAATTAAAAGAATTAAAATTTAATTATTAAATATTATTTTAAACAAAGAAGGAAATAAATATATATTTGTTTGAGAGGTGTTTATGGTAGAGATGTTGTAATTCCCAATAAATAAATAAGATAAAATTTAAATAAAATTAAAAGATTAATTGTAAACATTTTAACCAAATCAAAATAAAATAAAAATAGAAAATAAAAAATAAAAAATGTCTCATGGCATTGAAAACCCGTATTCATGTCTATTTAAAGGGTGAAATCAAACTAGCCTAGATCCATTTTAACTCCTGAACTACAAAGCATCTAGAGAGATCAAAAGTGAAAAGAAGTTTCCATTTCAAGAGATTTGATACCTCTTGGTGATTAGTAAATCTAGTGTTACGATAAAATCTAGATTAGTTATATTAGTTTCCTACCTAATAGAGATATAAAAAATATCTCTTTTTTTTTAATAAAATAAAATGAAATGAAAAGATTCCAAAGTCAAAATAAAATAAAAAATGAAAACAAAAATAGAAAATAAAAAATAAAAATGACTTATGATATTGAAAACCTATGGTATTCATGTCTATTTAAAGGGTGGAATCAAACTAGCCTAGATCCATTTTAACTCGCAAACTACAAAGCATTTAGAGAGATCAAAAGTGAAGAGAGGTTTCCATTTCAAGAGATTTGATCCCTCTTGGTGATTAGTAAATCTAGTGTTAAGATAAAATCTAAATTAGTTATATTAGTTTCCTACCTACTCCCGAACTACAAAGCATCTAGAGAGATCAAAAGTGAAAAGAGGTTTCCATTTCAAGAGATTTGATCCCTCTTGGTGATTAGTAAATCTAGTGTTACGATAAAATCTAGATTTATTATATTAATTTCCTACCTAGTAGAGATTTTACATAACATAACATTCACGTCAAACCATTAAAATGGTTCTTCTAATAATATTTAAATAATATTTTTATTATTTTAAAACTTATAAATATACCCACTTAATAAAATTATTGCACAAATATATATATATAGAATTTGAATAAATATATAACCTTTTAATTAAATCAATAATTATATTATAATATATTACTATTATTTTATTTTAATGAGTTTATTTTTGTTAGATGTTTTGGATTAATTATTTTTTTGTTATCGTTATTTTTATTTTTTATTTTATTTTGACTCGGTTAAAATGTTTACATTACATTAATTATTATTATAACATCTCTACTATACTAATTCCAAAGTTAAGATGGATCTAGGCTAGTTCAATTTCACCATTTAAATAGGTTATGTTCCACATGAATACCATGAGTTTTCAATACCATAGGTCATTTTTGTGTTTATTATTATTTTATTTTAATGGGTTTATTTATTTTATTTTATTTCGAATCTAGTTTAATTTCACCATTTAAATAAGTTATGTTCACATTTTCAATACCATGGGTCATTTTTATTTTTATTTTTATTTTATTTTAATGGATTTATTACAAATATATATTTATTATAGCAACAAGTTCACGTTTAAATTATATTAATTTATTTTAATAATTAATATAGTTTATAAAACATTGATATATATATGAATGAATATTTCAATTTATTTTATAGTATGCTTGTATATTTAAATGTTTTTAAAATAATAATACAAATATTTAAATATTATTTAAAGAAACCATTTTATTTTGATTGGTTTAAAATAATTATATTACATTAATTATTATTATTGTTATTATATCTTTAATATACTAAACTAGCAAGCACCT
Source organism: Pinus tabuliformis (assembly GCA_031772625.1). Classification (NCBI taxonomy): domain Eukaryota; kingdom Viridiplantae; phylum Streptophyta; class Pinopsida; order Pinales; family Pinaceae; genus Pinus; species Pinus tabuliformis. Next base: position 1,145,075,600 of record CM062805.1, read on the forward strand.
CTAAAACAAACATGTATTTATTATAACAACAAAATTATAATTTATTTTATTCTACTATTATGATTTAACAAATTATTGATATTTGTATATTAATTTTATAATAAGAAATGATAATAATGAACGATTATGATGATGATGATGATTAACGTCCGCTGAGACCAAATAATGGTCTATAGGACCTAAAGAAACAAATTATCTATTTTGATTTAAGATTTTATTCCTATGCTCAAAAAGCTTGGAGAGAAGCCTCCCAGCTCACTATAATTTTGACATTGTAAAAGGCTAGGAAGGTTAGTATTGTAACAAAGATTGTGAAACTGAGATCTAATGTGGTTATAAGCAGGGCATTCTAAGAGGAAGTGGTTTTCATCCTCGATGTTCCTATTCTCACATATATGGCAAATCCTTTCCATCCATGGCGTTTTAGGAACTGCCCAACGACCTGTTTCACTATGGAGCTCATGAGAATTCGTTCTAATCTTTGCTATATTAATTTTCTTCTTTGAGCTAGTTAAAATAGAGAGATACTTTTGATCTTCTAGGGTGGGGTTGATGACTTTCTTATAATAACTTAATTTTCTTTTAGCCGCTAAGTCTTTCTCACACCACATTTTTTCTTTGAACTTAGAAGTAACAATATCTTTAATGTTATTTATGTTTTGAGATGCATCATTTTCGTTGATCTCCCAATAGTTTAACCAGGCCCTTGTGTCTTTATGCCACCCTGAGCCTTAGGTGGTTTTGGCTAGAATTTAAAGCTAGCTTAGGAAGTCTATGATCGTCTATGTTACTGATTTTGTGCTTGTACAACAGAAACCTAAGCATAGCTACACTCTCAATAGGGGAAAAGACCTGGTTCTATAAGGAGAATAGGATAGGGTGTATATATTTGTTCACATTTAACTTATATTAGTTTATTTTAATAATTAATATAGTTTATAAAATGTTGTTATATATATATATATATATATGAATATTTCAATTTATTTTATAGTAAGTTTGTATATTTAAATGTTTTTAAAATAATAAAAAAGTAATTAAATATTATTTAAAGAAACTATTTTGATGTTTTGAAGTTAATGTTATGTTTTAAATTAATTAAAAAGCATTATATAGAAAGCTCCTCTTGGTTTGGAGATGTAAAATCTCTACTAACAGGGTCAACCACGTGAAGGTGAGAGCTTATATGACCCCAAAAACGATCCATCATTGGCATGGGACTAACCACAGACGCACACCCACACAATCCATTGCCAATGAGGCACAATCACCCACAGGCATACACGCATACAACAAACAAAGGTGCGCACAAACATACACATCCACAAACATTACACTTATTGACTCACAAGGTGACATGTTCACACACTTCACATTTATTTTTCTTATTATGAATTTTATAATTAACATTATTTTATACATGTGATGAAGTTTGAGTATATATATTATGATGTTGGAAATTTTATAAGTTACTTAGTACATTATGAAAATTGAGAAGTATTTATTTTGTTTATTATTTTTAAAACAATAATTATCATTGACAAAATTTTAGAATTAATATTTTTTCCAAGTATTATTAAATTTTAGTATTATGAAAAAGAAAATTATAAAATATTAAAATTAATAAATTTTTAAATAAAATTAATTAAACTTATTTATTGTGTTGATTTTAATATTAAATAATTAATTGATATGTGTTATTACAAATTGATACTATTGTAAATGTCATGTTATTGTTTCTTCTTTTCTAGTGGATTTGAACCTTGAGTCTCATGGTTTGCATAATACTTTATAACATGATAATCATTAATTGGATTGTACTTGAAAGGCTAATATTATGTACTTTTTAATGTTATTTTAATATGTATTATTTTTCATTTTAAAATGATAAATTGATATTATCAATCTTTAAAATTTTAATAGGAAAAAAATCAAAAATAAAAAACAACATAATAAGAAATTGATTAAAAAATAAAAAATAAAAAATAAAAAATTTAAAATAAAAAATAAAAAACAATAATAATAATAATATTTTCATAAATATTTAAACTAATGTATTTACAAGTTAATATTGTAAATAATATATTTATAAATAGAAATAATGATAGTATATTTATAATCATATAAATAAATATTTAAAAAAAAATATATATTCACACAAATTACATTTATATATTTATAAGTAAATAATATATATATATATATATATATATATATATATATATAACAAAAAAATATTCATAGACACATAAAGAATATATTCATACACATAGAAAGAATACAATTATGCAAGACACATGCAAGGGTAGCAAAGAATAGATTTATACACACATGAAGAATACATTCATACACATACAAAGAATACAAGTAAACAAGACACATACATATAAAGAATACAATTATACATACAAGTGTAGCAAAGAATCAATTCATACACATACAAAGAATACAAGTAAACAAGGCACATACATACAAAGAATACAATTATGCAAGACACATACAAGTGTAGCAAATAATCAAGTCATACACACATGAAGAATACATTCATACACATACAAAGAATACAAGTAAACAAGATACATACATATAAAGAATACAATTATGCAAGACACATACAAGTGTAGCAAAGAATCAATTCATACACACATGAAGAATACATTCATACACATACAAAGAATACAAGTAAACAAGACACATACATACAAAGAATACAATTATGCAAGACACATACAAGTGTAGCAAAGAATCAATTCATACATAGATGAAGAATACATTCATACACATACAAAGAATGCAAGTAAACAAGACACATACATACAAAGAATACAATTATGCAAGACACATACAAGTGCAGCAAAGAATCAATTCATACACACATAAGAATACATTCATACACATACAAAGAACATAGTCATACACATACAAAGAATACAAGTAAACAAGTCACATACAAGTAATGCAAACACTCTCAATAATACAAGTAGATATCCTATTCATTGATACATACCAAAACAAATATCTTAACAAATAAATTCTAACTATCTAAATGCAACTAAGTAGCGAAGAATGCATTCATACACATACAAAGAATACAAATAAACAAGGCATATACAAATGTAGCAAAGAATAGATTTATATACACATAAAGAACATATTCATACACATACAAATAATACAAGTAAACAAGATACATACAAGTAATGCAAACACCCTCAATAATACATTCACACATCATAAAGAAGTAGATATCCTATTCATTGATACATACCAAAACAAATATCTTAACAAATAAATTCTAACTATCTAAATGCAACTAATAAAAAAATTAGTTCATATATTCTAAAAATAATAGATTAATATACATACACAATAAAGAATCCAAAGCATAAACATTCAAGAATATATTTATTATATATAAATAATAAAACCAATACACAAATATTTAGATATACTTGATTTATACAAATAAATAAGAAAAACATTACAAACCCAAGCACTCTAAATAATATAGTAATATTTAATTTTAATTTTTAAAAATATCAATATACATAATAAATTTTATTTATTTATTTATATATATGAAAAGAAGGAAAAAAATATAATATAAATATGCTAATAACATACTTATAATAAAAATATAGAATTAAATAAATAAAAAATCAAAATAAAAAAAAAAATTAAAAAAAAAAATATAAATAAATTTAGGTTATAAATGTTATGTAATTTATGTGAATAAGAGTGGTTTTTCTATTTGTGTGTATGAGGGGAGGCTGTCTAAAACATTTAAAAAATGTTTGGTAATTTATGTGAAATATAAGAGTGATTTTAGTATTTATGTTTGGTAATTTATGTGAAATATAAGAGTGATTTTGGTATTTATGTGTATGTGGGAAGATGTTTAAAACATAGTAAATGATCTAAAAGTGATTTTTCCATTTGTGTGTATGTTGGGAAGATGTTTAAAACATGTACATAAATTATTATTATTATTATTATAAAAGGATATATTTGTGCTTGTGCATATTGGAGTTACTATAAACTAAAAATCACGAGAACCATGAGGGCAAGGAACACAACTCAAAGGAGGGTTACCATTTAACCTTCCTGAGAGCCTTTTGGAGGGGTTGAATTCCACTCCAACAAAAGAAAAAAGCCTACTCATTTTATTAATGATAGTTTATGTTCATGTACATTCTTTGATGGGCCCATCTAAACAAAAACTATATATTTTTTTCTAATTACAACATTACAAAACATAAAAATAGATAGTCTTCCACCCACCCACGAGCAACTTTGTTATTGATAAATTTTCTGCAACATACAACATTGAAATGATATTGTTAGTAATCGTACAAACCCTTCCTAACAACTTGTAACATAATTAAATGCAAAATTCATAATAAAAAAATCTATATATATAGATATATATATAATGGTTAGATTTAATTGTTATTAAATACAATATTATTATATAGATTTAATTTAATAACAATTAAATCTAACCATTACATATTAAAAAGTAAATGAGAATAACACGTTTGATGAGTTTTAACTTTAATACAACAATAACATGCTTTTATTAATAAAATTCTATTGAGTAAATAAAATTGTCAACAATTATATATATATATATATATATATATAATAAAATAATGAATAACTAATCCTAATAAAATATATATACGAAATACATATTTATATTAAAATATATGATGACTAAATATTTATTTATTTTGGACAAAATTTTATATATATATATATATATAAAATAAAATAATAAATAACTAATCTTAATAAAATATATATATGGTGACTAAATACATATTTATACTAAAATATATGATGACTAAATATTTATTTATTTTGGAAATTCTAAATAGCGAGTAAATAGATTTCTCTTCGTAAACATAAATGTTACATTAAAAAATTAATAATAAAAAGAGAAAACATGTTCTTATATAATTAATAAAATAATAAAAAAACGTATGTTGCTAGATAATTAATAAGAGAGGGGAAAGGAATCTTTGATTCTATGAGACTGAAATGTATGTGTTTTAGGAGGAAGTTGTATGATTGTTTATCTCATCATCATTATGACAATCGGATTGCCCACTATTGCAATTAATAAAACTGCGCATGCGTAAGACTAAAGGGTTCATCTCATCATAACCAGTTATGACCACCTCGGCCTCTTGACTACTACTTGGAAACTTTGATGAGGAAGGAAGCGATTGATAACGAGGAAGCGAATCATGTTAATTAGCACTATGGTCAAAGGAAGGACGGGTTACCTCTATCCAGAGTAATGATCAGATCACTGAAATGTGATCGGCCTACATCAAAATTTAATTCAATTTCACACGTATTTGAAATGCATCATTACATTATACTTTGTCCTCTATCTTTCTCGGTGTTGGGTGTTTCTCTCTCTGCATTTTCTTGCTTATTCTGGGCATCTGAAAATGGTAATGTGTCAGCTTTTGTCCTCTATCTTTGTCAGTGTTGGGTGTTTCTCTCTCTGCATTTTCTTGCTTATTCTGGGTATCTGAAAATGGTAATGTGCTAGCTGCTTTGAGCTTATTCTGGGTATCTGAAAATGGTAATGTGTCAGCTGCTTTGATTAAGACCAGCTAATAACAGTGGTAGGTGGGGTCTTAATAAAGACTTCCCACATATTTTTCCCAAATTTCATTAATGGTTGTGTTACAGGAACAATGGAAATAACAACCAGAAATAAATAAATGTTAAAAATAAAGTTGTAGGAATTTCTAGGTTCTTCTCTATTTGAACCTCCCGCCACAAATATTCCTTGCCAAGTAAAAATAGTTAACCCCTGCTAGTAATTTAAAGCCCTTCCCGCTCCATGCTGGAAACATAACACAACACTCTAGCACAAAGGCCAATATATCTTCAATGAGAACAAAACAAAAAGTTTCCGCCAATGTACCTGGTGTTGGTTTCTAGGTTTCCTATGTGGCTAATTGGTACTGTATTGGGCACGGGACCATGCAATTGCTTACCTTATTAATGAAAGAAAGATCAAGAAGTGATAAAACGCAGACCTGCATTAATGAAATATCAAGAAGTGATAGCAAGCAACTATAACATCATACCTAAGTGTCAGGTTCTAAAGGCTCCTCTCATGTGACACCTGTGCGTGTCTCCGATCTAACACACATACGTGTTCATCATATTAATTATTTTTAAAATCAATCTAATTTTCTATCTCCAATTATTATTAAGAATATTCTTAGCAACATGTTCACGGCCAGAGCTAACCAGCCATACATTGGGTATTAAATGCCCAATGTAGGCTGGCCCATCTCTATGTATATCATGGGGGGCATCCATGTACACCATGGCTGACATCCCGATCCCCGGCGAATTCCCGGCGACTCCACCTTTTCTATTCAGCGATAGTTTATTTAATGCGGTTTAAGAGTATTAGCTCTTGCCATGAAGGAGAGCCGCTGCCACTGTCCCGCTGGGACGACTCGCATTGAGTGATACACCTACAACATAGGCAATTCCTATTTCCAACCCCATTGAAACATAAATGCAGCCTGACATGCAAGGGATATAGCAGTTCTCTTGTATTTATGTTTCAATGGGGTTGACTTTGGCATTTTAGCAACAAAGCAACTGCTATATCCCTTGCATGTCAGGCTGCATTTATGTTTCAATGGGGTTGGAAATAGGAATTGCCTACAACATACGGCACCGTCCTTGATTTCATGTTTGAAATTTGAAATTTCTGCGCGCCAAACAAAAGCACTCAATCTGTTATTGTGAAATCGTCTTTTCTCTGATTTTTAAAATCCGGCAAGCAATTTCGCTATTTTCAAATGTTGTGCGCTAATTTTTTCACAATTTGAAATAAACCTTGGGAAAATAATTATATTTTCTTTGCAGGGTTAGAGAATTGAAAGATGGCGAATGATCATATTTTCTTTGCAGGGTTAGAGAATTGAAAGATGGTGAGTGACCCTTTCTTGAGCGGTGCAGTAGCAACTTGGCGTGCTAGATGAAATGGAGAAGCTCCTCAACGACATCAAGGTAGTTGCACTTAAATTTCCTTTGAGATCATCAAAATGTGCCTTGCCGGCTGGTAAGGAAATTCACCTTGACTCTAAGCTTCAGGCCATATCTGTCGTCTGTCAGGATGGAGTGTTGACCGTAACCGTTCCTAAGCTTCCCCTCCCGCGCTGAAGAAACCGAAGACAATGGAGGTTAAAATTGCACAATTCCTTCGTTGTGTATGCAGAGTTCAAATTATTTGGTAAATTTTGTAGAATTTCGTTGTTCGTGTTCTACTATGATTTTTGCATATTTTTGTTTTGAGAATTGATAAAATTTGAGTTTCCTGTTACAGCAGAATACTACTCTGCATCCCTTAAAGAGTTGTCTGATTGTGAGTGTGTTTCTGGTTATCTCAATATTAATCATTTGTGAAAACAGTGCCATGTGGAATTTAAATCTAAACGTCTTCATATTTATTTAAAAATAGATGTATATAGTACTCTAATAGTATGTTTTCCTGGTTATCTCATTATAATTTCTGTATTTGAAAAGTTTTTATGGACGGTGTCATTTGTGAAATTTTTTACCCTTTACCATTTAAATTTAAACCTAAACCTCTTCCCTATGAATTTAAAAATCAATGTATATTTTAAGCCACACTTTTCGAGTCTAATTTCCAAAGCGGGATGCGTTGGAAATATTAGCTCCTAGAATCACTCAAGGAAACGTAAGAGGAGGGATGATTTGGGAATAAATTAAATGATTTCTATCCAATTATTGGATATGATTATTTTTTGAAATTTTTATATGTAAGTATTGAATTATAAAATAATGTGAGGAGGGACGACTTGAGAATAGATTAAACGATTTCTATCCAATTAATTAGATAGGACTATTCTTTGAAAAATACATTTATTATATGTAAATATTAAATTATAAAGGAATGTATAAGGTGAGAAGGTTGTATCTATATGTACGTGTGCTTCTTTTACTTTTTTTTTATATCCTATTTTTTATTTTTGTATTTTATGTTTTTCCATGTTTATGTTTCTATTATATTGTTTCTAATAACAATCTGATGTTAGTATATATTTTTTAATTTCATTCTTTTCTTAAATGTAAGGTAATAAAATCTACATTTAGTCTTTATCTTTTTAAATTGTAAAAATATATTTTAGTTATAAATATTTTTATTTAAATTGTAAAAATATTTTAGTTATAAACATTTTTACAATATTTTGAGGAGTAATTTAATATTATTTTTCATAATATTTGTCGAGTCAATTTTCATTATGTTTTACATCATCTTGGCTTTTAAATATATGCATATTAGTTTGTCATTTCATTGTTGCAATCAATAAAACTTTATTATTTTTCTTTCCAACATCACCAAAATAAATGAGATACAATTGTTCAAATTCTTAATAGAATTTAGAAGCTAATAAATTTTCATTGTAATTGATAATTTTCACATCCTAATGCTCCTAGGATTTCATGTTTGCAATTAATAAATATAATCTTTCAAATTCTTAATAGAATTTGCAAGCTATTAAATTTTCATTTGAATTGATAATTTCACATCTCAATGCTCCTAGGATTTCATGTTTGCAATTAATAATGCTATAGTCATACATCTCAAATTCCTTAATTCTTGGTATTTTATAGTTACACTTCCTTGTATATTAATAATTTTTATATTGGGAATCCTAAATGTAATAAACATTTACAATGTTTAAGGGTTTGGGAATAACCAATAAAATAAGATGATGGTAATGTAATTATTAAGTTCAATGTATGTGGGAGGGGGCTCATAGAGACTAGTTGACTAGATTGAGTAGCTAAAGTTCATTGTCATAGAGAAACTCAACCAAAGATGTTGTCAATGAGATAGTTTAGTTGGTCACTTGATTGTTTAGGTCAACCAATAAGAAGTTACAAGTCACAACTACCTTCATTTATGTAATGTATAAATAGACACGGATCTAAAATGTAAAATATTTTTTTATTGTTGACCATATATTAATAGTGTAGCCTAACTAATAGATAAAATAACCATTTTTCAAATCATTTTTTCCCTTTAATTTTTTCAAAATCCAGTAGAGATTAAGAATCATATATTTAAGCTATTTGATTGGCTAATCATATATTTAAGTTGTTTGATTGACGTGTGCATTGTGGTTTTTTGAGGGTGTTGAACCCATTTATGCATTCAAAAACATATTTTAAACAAAATAAGAATATGTGATGTGCATTGTGGTTTTTTGAGGGTGTTGAACCCGTTTATGCATTCAAAAACATATTTTAAACAAAATAAGAATATGTGATTTTTTAGGGTGTTGAATCTATTTATGCATTAAAAAACACATTTTAAAGAAAAATAAATTAGAATCTCACCTAAAATTGTATTGCCAATTCATGGGAAAAGATCATTTTGTATATTAATTAGACCATGCCTACATTAATAAAGAATACTTGTTGTTGACTCTATAATTACTCTCTATTTTCTTTTCTTCCATATATGTATGCATGTATATTTTATATTTTATCTTGTGATTGAATTGTCGCATTATTGGTAACTTTTACTATATAATTCTCTAAATTACCACAATATACTTTACATGGTTTAGTTAATCTTCATGGAGATAACTAATCATTTTTAAATGCATTATCACTGAAATTAATGCAACTAATTAACATTGCTAAAATTAATGTAATTGACTAATAGCATTTTTTTCAAATGTTCAATGAATGGTGACCATAGGATATATTGTAAAGAGCTTAGTGTATTATTTATTACATGGTTGTATTAATATTGAAATCAATATTTGTTATCCAATCATTTTAAGTTACATTATTATCAAAATTAATTAAACATGATATATTTGTGGTATATTACCATTAGAGTCAATGCAAATTATTATTTTCCCCTATATCATCATGAAACCAATGCAACAAAAGAATATCCAATTTTCAAATGCTTATGTATTGATGAAATATTGAAGATATCAGTTGATGCAATTTAAAGTAATTTTGATAGTTCTCAAATTTTAAATGTCATTTTAAAGATTTAATCATAAGATTTCTTTTAGATTCTAGAATCTCTTTAAGTTGTTTTCTCAAATACACCCACATCCCAAAAATTAGCTACCCTGATGAAGAACTTTACTAAAAGTTAATATTGGTGAATACAATTTTACCGTAAATTTCCTTACAAGAGGTTATATTGTTTAATTTACGTAGTACCATAGTCATGGTTTACAAAAGATAGATATTTAATGGTATGTGACAAGTACAAATTCACTTTTTTGTTATTACAAAAAAAGCTATACCATATAGATGAGTTATTATGTTTAGGGAGGAGACTAATGGTAACATGACTAAATTTTAGTTTTATTTTTATTAGTTATTAATTGGTTGATTTGATTCATTATCTGGTAATATATTTACTAGTTTAACGAGTAATGCCATCAATTTGTAGTGTATTTTCCAATTTAATAAGTCATTAATTTCCTTCAATTTGTAGAATATTTACTAATTTAATGAGTTGTTAATTATTATCAATATTTAGTATATTTACTAGTTCATATATATATATATATATATAATGGTTTCAACTTCATTTATTTTTATTATTATTTTATTTTAATATTAATTTATATTATGTGAATTGTTATAGTGTTTTCTTCTTAAAGGTGTACAGAAAGAAATCACCTAAGACTGTGGATGATAAACAATGTCAACAATATAAATGGCTGCTAAACATTTTAGATTTGCAACAAATGATAGAAACAAAACCTGCCAAAGTCCTGATCTATACCACAATCATAGTTAAACATCAAAATGAAATAGTAATAAATGCGGGTAACTCCAATAATCCAATGAAAACTAGATATACAAAGAATAGGTTTTATTGAATAACGCATGTGAATGGAACAAATAAATGGGTTTTTGGTTATCTTCAAATGTTTTCAACTTGTGTAGAGTCTCTCTCCTCTATAACGTGTAAACCCAACAAATAAAAAGTTTGAGCTCAATGGGAACTCAAATGGAAAGAACAATGGTGTGCCACAGTGATAAATCAGAGTTACAAGAGTAAGTGCAACAATGAAAATAATCAAAAGTGAATAATGAATGAAAAACCCTTCTATTTATAACAAAATATTGAGTTATTCTCGAATAATGAGAAATAACAAAATATTATTAACCCCATTCTAGCAATAACCACTTGGAATATTTTATTATATTTGGTTAGGAGGGAAAAAATATTTAAACTTTTATTTAGAAATAATAGATAAATAAATGATTTATTTATCATCTCAAAAAATATGGTTAAGGAATAATAAACAAATAATGATTTATTTAATTATTCTTGAGGGATTTAGTCAAACTTGACAAGGAATAATAATTAATTAGTGATTAATTAATTATTCTTAGAGAAAAATAAGATAATTAATAATTTATCAGTTTATTTTCCATAACTGGGTCAATTATGACAAGAAATATTAATTAATCAATGGCTTAATTAATTATTCCTAGAATAAAATTAAATAAATAGTGATTTCTTTAATTATTTTTCATGATTTTAATTATAAATTGCTTAACAAATGTGGTTTATTAAGTAATTTCTCACAGTGAAAGCAATTTTACTATGGTAAAATTGGTCTTACATGGTGTAATTCGATCCATCTAGTAAATTAAGCTAGATGAACAATTTTTTGGTGATAATAGATTGCCCCAACGTACGAGTGTTAGGAGAAAAACGTATGACCGAAGTACGTTGTAAAGACATAATCACTAGATAACAAAGTGGAGTCAAAGAGAAAGAGAGAGAGACCAATAGAGCTAAAGTCAAAGAGGATAGGGACAGAGGGGGTGAGGCCAATGCATGTCTCCTTTTATGTTGTGGTACCGGATCTCAGTGAGGCAAGGGAGGCATACATATACCCCGAGATAACTTAGTACAAAAATAATGATGCGCCGAAAACATAAAACTGAGCAATGAAGTACATGTTGAATGGTACATGACACGCTGGCATAACTGACCCAGAAAATAATCCAGTGTGTCCCATATACATAATGCACCTAGAAAAAACATGAGCTAAGACTGAATACAATATCATCTGAGTACATGAGATATAATGGCCCTTCTCGCAAAAAATGAGTGGGAGGGAGTGTAGAAAAATCGAAGAAGCCCTACTGAATAGGGAAGGGCCTCGTAAAACTAAATGGATCATCTGAAGGAGATGTGCATGATATGAACACTGCGATTTGTAGGAACTGAGCCCATCAAATCTGCGAAACTTCATTTGAGGTTGTAGGATAATATGAACGCATCCGGGCATGTGGGGGGATACCTGAACGGCCACACCCTCATGAGGTCTGAAGCATCTCACACACACCCAGGAATAAACGGTACACTTTGTTGCATCAGTGGACCATAAAGTGTATAAATCAGGAGCATGAAACAACCAAGTCAAAGGGCAATAATGAGTCCCTCTGCTCGATCTAAGGTACCGAACAAGAATGGAAGGTGGAACCAAGATACACCACCCTCTAGGCTATTCTTCTAGAATAAATGAGTTGATGTCAACAGAATAGGGCCCGCGATAGGTGAGGCAATGAGGATCCTCAACTAAGGCACGAGGGAAAATAGTAATATGATTGATGGACTGACACCAAGGACAATGGAAAAAATGGGACTGTGGGACAAACAGATGACTTCCCTTGTCAGAGCATAAAGTGGATGGTTGACCTGGTGGTGACTGACTCGAATCGAGAGGGGATGGGGAATAGTATGACTGAAAGCCAAAATGGGCAAACCGGGATGAATGGTATGTAAACATGGATGGAATATTGTGACATGATACAATGGGATGCAAAATAGACTCCATGGATGCAAAGGTGACTCATCACGGATTCTCTGTACAAAGGTGACTCAATGACGCTGCCACACAGAATAGGCTTGGTGGGGACCATGAAAACATGAGTAAATGATGGCTACTCATGATGAAAATCAACACGTGAGACAAAAAGCGCCAACTTGGGAAGGTGGTCCCAAAAGTACAAGCATCTCATATGAAGAAATTCAATTTTGAGAGGCGACGAAGTGATCCTTCTTGGAAAAATGGCTTCGTGGTGAAGTGTCAAATCATCAATTGAAATGATGCAACCTACCTAATGAATGACAGAAATAAACACACGCAAATAAAAGGGATATGCTATGAGCAAAATTTCTTGAGGTAGAGTGCATTGGGAGAATTAGGAAGGAGATGGCCTTCAAAATCCTCCAAAAGTTATTCCCCCTTGCCTAAGTGGAAGGGTAATCATAGGTAGACATGGCTTCCATGATGTCCCCATCACAATGGAAGATGGGTGCACGGGACGAAGACTGACTGCATGATGCGACGATTGTACCTAGTGCATCAACCTGAGAAAGAAGGTTCACATATGCATCATCTAGAATGGTAGATGACAAGCTAGTAGATGGAGGATCTACGGATGTTGAGACCTAGGATTCTGTCGAAAGAGGTTTGATAGAAACGTGCAGAGAAACCTTGGAAAGGTTTGCCTGTTAGGAATTCAAGGATGACGATAGGTAAAGGATATGGCCCATGGAGTTCATCATCTCAACATGGGGGGGGTCACGATGGTGGGACCAGACTCCCCCTGTTCTGGTCTACTAGTGGTACCAGAATCCATGGGTAGAGGAGTAGGCGATCCACTACGAGTGGTCTCATATTCGCTAAGCGCCTCAAGGAAATCATGAAATTCGTCGAGATGAGGGAAACAATGAGAATAATGACCATGATGATCGCACAAGGCACAAGGGTGATTTGTGCGTAATGTTATGAGTTTCTTGGCTGGACTCGGTAAGTTAACATGGACCTAAGGGATATTTGACTCAGGGAACGTTTCATGAACCGAAGGTTTGAGATGAGGGAGCTCAGGAAAATTATTGATGGTGTGCCCAAAAACTTTACACAAAGCGCACAGAGGTGATGGATTTGGGGCTTTGGGAGCTGGAGGAGCTTGGGGAGCCTTGTCCTTAGGTTCTTTCCTCTTGGATTTTTCCCCCTGTTCGGATGATTTTGAAATATGAATGGGTTCCTGTTGAGGTTGCGATGGAACTGGAGAAGCAACAGGGGTCATAGGGACTGGCTGAACCAGGGTCAAAGCATGATAAGGCCTTAACTGACTAGGCGGATTGCTTGCAGGGGGATCAAGGTACCATACTGGGATCCCCAAAGTCATATTAGGGAGGACCAACGAAGCCATGACAAGGACAGAAAAGATTCCTGGAGGAGGAAATAAGAAAGGTATCTAGCCTGCAGGGTAATGTCCCAGTGGAACAACTCCTGGGTGGTTGAGACCTGGAGGAACAGTTCTTGGTGGGAACATAGGAGAGGCACACAAAAACGGAGGAGGTCCTTGGGGGGTGGATCTGGATGGCTTAGTCGAGAGGGTAAAAGTAGGGTGTTGAGGAGCTGACTGTTGATCAGATGTACCAAACTACTTGAGAGAAACTCATGACGCTTGTAACATGCAAACACTCAAAGAGCTAGGATCAAAGATCAGAGGGGGAGGACTAGAGAAAGCATCCAACAATAAGGAATCTTTGTAAACTCCAGGTGAAACACTGGTCAGAGGAGTGGCAGTCTACTTATCAAACATCGATGAGTAAATCAGTGTAGATCAAGACCTAAGCAGGGTGAGGACAATGGTCGACTAACTCGGAAGACAACTCTTGGAAAAAACCAGAAACAAATCTGGAAAAATCCCGGAAACGCTAAAAATCGCAGGTATTGAAGCTCCTATGGACACAAATTTATTATAAACACAAATTTATCACCATGGAAGCTCCTATGGACGTGACTAATCATGTCTTCTCGGGTAATCCGACAACACATCAACTCATCACCTGAATCTGCAGCAATGCAGGAGCTCTAGCTTTATGAGATGATACTCTCTGTCGTCAAGTCATTGGATTTCAAAGCATCGCTATTTCTCAACATTCCTGACATCATGGCCACACGAGGCAACGAAGTTCCCCTTTCCACTGAGCATATTGCCTTTCTCATTTCTGCTACCAATTCATCATCAAATAACAATTCCCATGTGGATGTTGGATACCTCTATAAAATTCTAAGTTTCCTTGCTTCATTTGGCGTTTCTATTGAACAAGAGGAGACCTATCAGCGAGACAATGCAGACATCAAGAAAATAAAGTTCAGCTTAACGAACATATCGAAGTCGCTGGTGAAGGTGGGAAATCAACAATCATGTCGGCCTTTCCCGCTCTTGATAGAAAACAAGGTCTACCTGGAATCTTTTCAACATTTGCACGAATTTGTCTTGGAGGGATGTTATACATTTAACAAAGCTTATGGTACATGGCGGAACGAGGAGAGAGAAAACCGCCCTCATTGGGCGGTTAACTCTCACGTTTCTCGTCCTTCTGATATCCACGACGACCGTTGGATCTTAATCAGTGGATCAACAGTGGTGATTGTTTGTGCGTTTTGGTCGGACCCGAAAAATGTTTAGAGTGTTATGCTTTAACTTCTGTCGGGTCCGTTTGTCCGTTTGTCAGTTTTCAATTTGACTTGTGGTGGGACCTCTTGTGGATCCATGGCGAGTTATGGACTTGCCCTCCAAGGTTTTCTTGGCTCCTTGTGCTTTGTTTGGCAGTTCTCCCCGGTTTTCCGGTTCAGGTTCTCTTAGTTTTGATTGATTGGTGGGTTTGGTCTGCCCGGCTGACTGTTGAACTCTCGCAGAACGGGTGTGGCTCCTTGTAAATTATGTACATTTGACTAAGTTTAATGGAAGGTCCTACTCTTGATCACAAAAGAAATGTTACACATATTTAAAATGACCAAGAGAATTAGATGTTCCACATATTTTATGTCGCCACATACAACTGAAACCAACCTAGATCCATCTAACTCCGGATCCATCATGCGCCGGGAGGGATCAGATGTCTCGAGGTGCAAATCTTTCCTCAAGTTTTGCACTAAAAAATAAGGGGTTTGAACCTCAAGGTATTTGATCCATATCGACGCATGATTGATCTGGAGTTAGATAAATCTATACTAATTATATTAAAAATTTTACCATTTAAATTTTAACTATAAATATTATGTGATTTTTTTTAAATATAAAATATTATAAAGAAAAGATGTGTAATATTAAGAGTTTTGGTTTTTTGGTTTTAGTAGTTTGTTTGTTAGAAAAATATGGTTGTAAATAAAAAATGTTAAGGTTTCTTCATCTTATTCCAAAATTCATATAATAATTTAACACTGTATTTATAAGTTTTATTAAATATTTTTTAAAAATATATTAATTAAATAGAGTTCAACTGTTTTCAAAATATATAAATTTGCATAAAGACTAAATGTAGATTTTATTACCTTACATTTAAGAAAAGAATGAAATTAAAAAATATATACTAACATCAGATTGTTATTAGAAACAATATAATAGAAACATAAACATGGAAAAACATAAAATACAAAAATAAAAAATAGGATATAAAAAAAAAGTAAAAGAAGCACACGGTACGATATAGATACAACCTTCTCACCTTATACATTCCTTTATAATTTAATATTTACATATAATAAATGTATTTTTCAAAGAATAGTCCTATCTAATTAATTGGATAGAAATCGTTTAATCTATTCTCAAGTCGTCCCTCCTCACATTATTTTATAATTCAATACTTACATATAAAAATTTCAAAAAATAATCATATCCAATAATTGGATAGAAATCATTTAATTTATTCCCAAATCATCCCTCCTCTTACGTTTCCTTGAGTGATTCTAGGAGCTAATATTTCCAACGCATCCCGCTTTGGAAATTAGACTCGAAAAGTGTGGCTTAAAATATACATTGATTTTTAAATTCATAGGGAAGAGGTTTAGGTTTAAATTTAAATGGCAAAGGGTAAAAAATTTCACAAATGACACCGTCCATAAAAACTTTTCAAATACAGAAATTATAATGAGATAACCAAGAAAACATACTATTAGAGTACTATATACATCTATTTTTAAATAAATATGAAGACGTTTAGATTTAAATTCCACATGGCACTGTTTTCACAAATGATTAATATTGAGATAACCAGAAACACACTCACAATCAGACAACTCTTTAAGGGATGCAGAGTAGTATTCTGCTGTAACAGGAAACTCAAATTTTATCAATTCTCAAAACAAAAATATGCAAAAATCATAGTAGAGCACGAACAACGAAATTCTACAAAATTTACCAAATAATTTGAACTCTGCATACACAACGAAGGAATTGTGCAATTTTAACCTCCATTGTCTTCGGTTTCTTCAGCGCGGGAGGGGAAGCTTAGGAACGGTTACGGTCAACACTCCATCCTGACAGACGACAGATATGGCCTCAAGCTTAGAGTCAAGGTGAATTTCCTTACCAGCCGGCAAGGCACATTTTGATGATCTCAAAGGAAATTTAAGTGCAACTACCTTGATGTCGTTGAGGAGCTTCTCCATTTCATCTAGCATGCCAAGTTGCTACTGCACCGCTCAAGAAAGGGTCACTCACCATCTTTCAATTCTCTAACCCTGCAAAGAAAATATGATCATTCGCCATCTTTCAATTCTCTAACCCTGCAAAGAAAATATAATTATTTTCCCAAGGTCTATTTCAAATTGTGAAAAAATTAGCGCACAACATTTGAAAATAGCGAAATTGCTTGCCGGATTTTAAAAATCAGAGAAAAGACGATTTCACAATAACAGATTGAGTGCTTTTGTTTGGCGCGCAGAAATTTCAAATTTCAAACATGAAATCAAGGACGGTGCCGTATGTTGTAGGTGTATCACTCAATGCGAGTCGTCCCAGCGGGACAGTGGCAGCGGCTCTCCTTCATGGCAAGAGCTAATACTCTTAAACCGCATTAAATAAACTATCGCTGAATAGAAAAGGTGGAGTCCCCGGGAATTCGCCGGGGATCGAGATGTCAGCCATGGTGTACATGGATGCCCCTCATGATATACATAGAGATGGGCCAGCCTACATTGGGCATTTAATACCCAATGTATGACTGGTTAGCTCTTGCCACATGTTATGTATGACTGGTTAGCTCTTGCCACATGTTCACTCGCGGAAGGTTAAATAAATTCCCATCGTCAACTTACCTTAATCTGGTAAATAAATTAAAATTTCTGGAACATAGACAGGCCTATCTGCTTAATTAAAGTAATAAAGTACATCTGACACACGAGATCCCTATTCGCCTTTGGAGTTGCTATAAGTGTAATTAGCACCCTGGTTAGGAGCAGATGTGACTCTGGAAACTTACATTAACACAACACAATGGGACACGTTTATGTATGCAATGAAAAGTCGTGCTACGGGAAGAAGTTTTAGAGGCGGCGCCAGTCTCTCGTGCTACGGGAAGAAGTTTTAGAGGGAGGCATGTAATGAAAAGTCAGTGGTGCTACGGGAAGAAGTTTTAGAGGCGGCGCCAGTCTCTCGTGCTACGTGAAGAAGTTTTAGAGGCAGCGCCAGTTTCTGTTGGAAACCCGAGAAGGGGTTTGTATCTATAAATGAATAAATACTAATTCTGGCAGTTTACTATTCTAACTAACTCTATCTATCAACCTTAAGTAGAATTTATATTTTTATATTTTTTTCAGTAAAAAAATCCTTAAGTAGAATTTATATAAGAAGAGTTGAGATGTGATTTAATGCTGATTGCAAGTAACTTGTATTATGGTAATGGTAATGTAATAGGGCTAAGTACCAGAGGAAATTACCACACAAGTCCTTGCAGTGATATTCCAAAATGTTGAGAGATTTTGTAATTAATGCTATGATTCAGGTACATAATATAATAAGGCACATCTGGTTCCTACCCATGAAAAAGTATCTGGTACTTGTGGTCCCGGGATGTATCATATAATATAATAGGCTAATCTGGTTCTTACTCATGAAAAAGAATCTGGTACTTGTGGTGCCGGGCCAACAACTAGGCTCGATATCGTAAGCTCTGTTTACTGAAAAACATAACCTATTCAGGAATTATTCACACTATGTTTCCGGATGCTTCCGGATGCCGAAAGCAATTGAGAATTCGCGTGTTAGCGGGCTATCTCCTCTGCATCTCTAGGCACATTGAATAGGCACATTGAATACCCAATAGTGTTGAATACCCAATAGTGTGCTGGTTAGGCGCTGCCGAAAATTGGGGGTTGATTTGGAATCAATGGGGGATTATTATTGTTTAATTCAATCACTGTGGCATGGATTGGATTTAAAAAAGAGGAACATCCTTAATCATGTTCGTTCACGAAACACGATAATAATGCGACACACACACTCTTTGACCGTAGTAAATAACAATAATAATAAGACCAGACGAGCACGATGTGGAGGAGAAAACGACATCAAAAGGAATTTCACCGTGCTTTCTTAACCAATCAAAACATTCATTGACTAATAACCAGTTAACACATCGATGAGGACTTCGAAACACATCCATGAAGTTCAGGTAGGTGATGCAGAACAGGTGTTGTACCAGGTGATACTTGCTAGATGAACATAATAATATACACCAATGTTGAAAGTTCAGGGTATTAAATTCAAACGGTTCTCGTTTGAAGGAAGAAGTAAATAATTCAAATACGGAAAATCCTAACTGAAATTCCATATAGCAGGGATGACAGAGACGCACTCTGTGGGTAGGTTTTCTAAAGCGAAAAGGAAAAATATTCGCAAGCAGAAATGTCAAGGATGACCGCAGATGCTCTCTAGAGATTTTAGCGGTCTTCTCCTCAATTTTATCACCAAAAGCACCAAGGCAGTGACGACAGTGGGAGAAAGCACCGGATAAATGTAGTTTTTTAAAACAACTATGGTGTGCGTTCGTTCGGTCTTGTAGATACCCTCCTCTCCTCGCCCAACAACTCTAGAAATATCTTCATTATAAACATTTATATACAAAACTTACTATTAAAGAATTAAAGAATGTTTGTAATACTCTTTGAAAGAGGAGCAGTCTGTCTGTTACGCTCCAAACGAAATAGAAATAAATCAATCATTAATGGCAAGGAGGAGGCGGAGTTGGAGCGGAAAAATGAAAGGGTAAACTCTTGGGTGCAGTTTCGGTAGCAAAAATAAACAACTAACCGATCAATGATATTCAAATTAATTATATAATTTTATACTAAATAAACACAAACCATGAAACAGAGGAGACCAAGCCCATTCGCTATTCAAACTCTGCAAACTCATGCTTCCAAAGGCGCTCGACAAGCACTCCTCATTCTCGCCTGGAAAAGCACTGGAAACGGTATATAAAATTCCAACTCATCAGAGAAAGAAACAAAAGAAAACGGCCTGGAATGAATTTAAAAATAATTCAAGAAAATACTCACTCTGGATGCATTATTTTGTTGATCAAGTTCGCCCTTCAGTGCAGTGCATATTCTCCTCAGCATGGAATTTCTCTCTCAAATAACAGACACACAAAACAAACATTTACACACTACACAAGACTAACAACACACACTACACAAGACACACCCCACATTACAAGCATACCACAACACTATACAGGACATTGAACACTACACAGAACATTTATGGATCACAGTGCTTGAGAGAGAAAGAACACCCATGATTGATTAACCTGTAGATTGAAGAGAGAAAACAATTTGTGAGGTTACATTAATTTTTCCTTTCCCTCGTTAACCAGTTGAATAAACACAGAGATAGACAAACAAATCAAAAGGAACAGAAAATTACCCTCTCCGTGAATATGAATAATCCACTGGATCACCCTACTGTTGTTTTCGGACTAGACTGCAAAAATTATGATCACCTCCTCTTCGTTCCTGAATTCCCTCCTTTCATTCTTCATTCAAATTACGATCAGCTCCTCTTCGATCCTGAATTCCCTCCTCTCATTCTTCATTCATTACAATCACCCATCCCTCACATTCTCCATTCATCAGGCGCGTGCCAGTATATAATGACTGGGCATTCCTGAGTTTTATACTTGTGTTTTTGGACCGTTGTGTTCAAATTTAACTTTAACCAATCTTTTAATCACTGTTCATTAAATCAATCTTTTAACTCAGTATTACTATTTTCGAATTTATGATATTGTTGACCTGCTGCTTTTTTCTGTTCTCCTCCTGTTTTATACTTGCGTTTTTGGACCGTTGTGTTCAAATTGAGCTTTAACCAATCTTTTAATAACTATTCATTCAATCAATCTTTTAATTACCAATCTTCTAACTCATTATTACTATTTTCCAATTTATGATATTGTTCAGTTCTCCTCTGTTTCTATGTTTCCAGTATATTTGGGTATTATACTTTATAATTTATGATATTTTAACTCATTATTACTATTATCCAATTTCTGATATTGTTGTAGTTTTTTTTGACTTCGCTGCTTTTTTCAGTTCTCCTCTGTTTCTATGTTTCCACCATATTTGGTATTCTATTTTATAATTTATCATATTGTTGTAGTTTTTTTTTTAACCTTTCTTATTGGGCCCGGGGACATGCTCCTTATGCTAGCTTGGGCGAGTAGTTATCATGATCTTTTGTATTGGTATTATATGAAGATTTTTTGAGTGTGGTTTCTGCCTCTAGATGTTCTTAGAGGTTCTTGTGTGGTAAAGAGGAACACACCGTCAAAGGAGATGTATGAAAATGATATAGAGTTTGAGTAAATAACGTTAGTTATTTTTTTCTTAAAAAACAAAACAAAAAAATCTTCTTTTTATGTATATTTATGGTATTAATTTTATAATTTTAACAGTTTATTATGTTTTTATAGCTACTTACATTTGTTTTTTCTGGTTGAGTCTAAACTACATAGACAATGAATCATAGAATTATTAAAGTTTTTAAACAATTAAATTAAAAATTAGTTTTTTAAAATGTTATGATTAATGTCTTAGGTTAAAATTTATTTTTCCTTAAATCTTTTATTATTATTATTATTATTATGTTAATTTTAAATTAAATATCAATACTTAATTTTTTAAAAAATCTATTTAAATTAAATAATATTTTAATAAAATAATTTTAATTAATAATCACTTTTAAATATTAAATGATATAAAATGGGGGCAATCAACACTAGGAATTGGGTCTGCCATTTCCCTGATATGCCCTTCTTGTGGTTGGCGACTATGGGATTCATTCAATTGGTTCAACTGATGTTTGGTCAATTGGTTCTCCACCTGGATTTGCAACTTGCTCCCAACCCGGTGGTGGATATACAACTAGGTAGGGATTTATGTATTGTCTGTTTGGTTTACTAATTGAAATGATTCCCAATCCAAAAGTGTATGGCTTCCCTCGTAAAACACTTCATGATGCACTTAGCATCTGGTTTCCTCATAAAGCACTCCATGATGCACTTAGTCAAATGCTCCATATAATGTTTGAGTCTTAGCCTCCAAGCTGGGTAGCTCCATATAAGTTTTCCTGACTCACACCTTCTCAACCTAATAGATTAATCTGTTTCTTTTTTAATAACAGTGGAAATGCAGAGGGCATGCAGGTATGAGGTGTTTCTAAGCAACAAATTAATATTTTTCTTTCTAAATGGCAGTGGGAATGTGGAGAGCATGGAGATATGAGGTGTTTCTGATCTTCAAAGGCTCAGATGTTAGGAAAGGATTCATAGATCATATCTACAGATCCCTCACAACTCCCAAAGAAATTTGTGTGTTCCATGATGCCTATCAACTAAGAAAATGGGAGTATATGAATACAACCATAAACCATGCCATTGAATGCAACATTTTCTCCCCAGAGTACGCATCCTTTGTGTGGTGCCTCAACAAAGTGTCCTAGGTGCACGTGAGGGCCATCTCTCTATTTTACGAAGTGGCTCCTGTTTTATCTGGAAGCCCATTTTCCAAGGCATTCCAACACCACAAGATATTGAAGTATGTAAAGGTGCTCCATGTCTAATCTGTCAGGCTGGATATTGGCTAAACATTGGAAAACAAAGGGCTTAGCAAGAAAAAAACTGGCTCTTATCCATGAACATTCTGGAAAACTCGACAATCTAATTAAGTAACCCCATTAACACACACACACACACACACACACATATAATTTTCAAATTCATTCACAAAACTATAACATGAGTTTAAAGGCAGGAGGGAGTCACCTCTCCTTCCAGAATGCTCTTGCTAGTAGTTATTTTCAAGGGGATCGAAAATTTGGTACAGAAGGAGGATCCTCAGGTTACTCTCAAATGTCTATTTTGAGATATAAGTGGAAAATGGGGCTACAAGGTCAATGCATCCCTAAGGCCCCTCAAAACCCTAGATTTATCATTCCTACAAGATGTCTAGAAGATAACAGGAAACACATGACATATCATGCTTTTATCTGTAAGATTATAGGAATTTGGTTGATGGTGAAGGAATTAGAGTGTTGGATACAACAAAATTGACAACCAAAGGGAGAGGTGGATTTGAGACTAGGACCGAAAGGTTTCTTCACAGTCATCTTTTCTAACCTTGAAGATAAAGCTAGGATCTTTTAAGAGGGATCATACTTCCTCAACAATGTGGGTCACTACATTAGGCATTGGGAAGCTTGTTTCAACCTTGATAAGGAAGAATTCACAGGATAGGCAATATGGGTAATATTGTACTCTTTACCAGTAGATTTCTAGATACTAGAAATTCTAGAAGGTATAGGGCAAGCAATAGGATGTCTTTCCAAGGTCTCAAAGGCCAAAAAAAGAGGGGAAAACATGTCATATGCTAGGTTATGTGTGTATATGAATATATCACGACCATTACCAAGTCCCATAGAGTTGGAATATTAGGGAGAGATCTAGAAACAACCTCTAGATTATATGCACTTTCCATTTAGATGTAGGCTCTATCACAAGCATGGTCACTTGATAAGAGAATTTCCATTGAGAAGGAAGGAAAAAGGTTTTGAAGGTCAGATAGCAAACGATGGTTTCACCGAGGTCACTACACGGAGATGAAATCACAGGAATTGAACCTCTTATAACACATAGGGGCTAGAGGAGAATAATTCATTTTCCACACTCGAGGCTATGGAAGAAGACTCTTAGAACATAAAAGCCATCCATATGGATATTATTCCCACAAAACAAAACTTTGGACAAAAGTATGTTAAAATGTAAGTTGGAAGAGGAGGAAGATATACAAGGTAGTTTTGACTTTTATGCATTGCCAGGTTTTGAGGAAGTAGCTCCTTTGTTGAAAAATTTTTGTCATACCTCTTAGATGAAGAGAAGGTATTAGTCACATTGGTGAATGGTTAGGTGCAATAATATCTTGGGGACTTGTACAAAGTGGAATGAGAGATATATGCAAATACTTATCTTAGGTGGAAAACAAAGCAAAGAAACTCAATAGTGGAAAGAAATTCTATTGAAGTACCTTACTAAAGAACCTAAGAAGAAGAGAAATAAACCAAAGAAGGAAGTGAGACAAAATGATGGAGTGAACCAGGGTAATACAAATCAAACAATAGTTATGATGGAGAAATCACTACCTTTTCCCAACTCATCATCATGAGAATTATTTCATGGAAGCGAAGTGGGCTCAATAATAAAGGAAAACACTAATATCTTAGGGAAAGAATAAAAAAGGAAAACCCAACAGTTTTTATATTACAAGAAACAAAACTAATAGGGGATAAAATGAATCAAATAGAAGGAACTTGTTGGAAAGGATGTGAGTCATGTCTCTCGATGCTAGGGGTAGTGCAGGAGGCTTAGTTGTTTGGTGGAACCCACATGAAGTGGTCTTCCAAGAATGGATGTCTTCTGATTGGATTCTGACACATAGATTTAGGTATATCGTAATAAAAGTTTTCATTTTTTTATCGGCGGTTTACAACCCTCCAAGTACGAGGGACATGAAGGTTTTTTTGCAGCAACTGTAGAAGATGAAACAAATGATAGGAAATTCATTATGGCTATTTGGAGGAGACTTTAATGTCATAAGATTGTTAGAAGAGAAAAAAGGAGGTATTTGTAGGTTAGACCAAGCATTAGCTGATTTTGACTGGATCATAGATAACTTGCACCTTGTAAACGTTCCAACAAAAAATGGTATGTTTACCTAGAATAATCATTTACCAATTAGATAACCTGTAGTTTGGATCATTTTTTTATCAGAGGAAGTTTTACAGAAGGATATATTTATCGAAGCTTCAATATTGTCGTGCCTGGGGTCATATCGCTCACTCATTCAATTAAAAATTGATCTAAAAGAAGCCCCACTAAATCACCCTTTCCATTTTGAAATATTTTGGCTTCAGTCCATTGGTTTTGTAGATTTGTTAGACAAATAGTGGAAGGAGTTGAATATTAGAGGTACTAGCAAAAGGCACACATTCCAACTCAAACTAAAATCACTGAAGCAAAGGATTAAATTTTGGAATAAGAACATCTTTGTGAATATCTTTGAAGACAAGATAGTATTGGAAAGTAAAATTTTGAGCATCCAACAAAGAATCATTCTGGAAGGCAGGACCTCAGAGTTAATAGCAGAAGAGGCAGAGGCCCTTCAAAATCTAGAGCACAGAAGGCAACAAGAAGAGATTCTTTGGAAGAAAAAGTCAAGGATATAATGGCTTAATGAGGGAGATCGTAACTCAAAGTTCTTCCACAATGCTATGATTCAACATCGTCATAATAATAGATTTTTTTCCCTCATTGGCAAGGATGGAGATAGGAAACTACAACAACAAGATTTAGAAAGTGAATTGGTGCATTATTTTATTGATCTCTTGATGGAGGACAATTCAGGAGGACAATAAGCTATAAATATAGTAATTCAACACATATAAACATTGATTAATAGTGAGCAAAATATTGCATTAATGAGACCAATATCCATGTCTAATGTTGAAATATGAGCATGCCTAAGAACAAGGTGCCTGGACTGGATGACTTCATGATAGATTTCTTCCAGGAATGTTGGGGGTTTTTAGGAAAGGAGATTCAAGAAGTAGTTGAGGAATAAAGATGGTCATGATCATTGCATCCAACACTCAACACTACGTACCTATAATTAGCCCCTAAAGTAGGCCACCAGAAAGTTTGGAGGGTTTCAGACCAATTGCTTTATGCAATGTTCTTTATAGTTTATTTCTACGGTAATAGCTATTTGATTAAAATTTCTCTTTCCATTATTAGTATCCTCGTCTCAAAGTAGTTTTGTAGAAGGGCGTCAAATTATAGATGGTGTTATTGTGATGTAATAAATTACATTCTTTGAGGTCGTCAAAGAGACCATGTATGATTAGTAAACTGGATTTATCAAAGACCTATGATAGAATTAGCTGGACATTCTTATTTCAGGTTCTTTGAGCTTATGGTTTCTCTAAACAATGGATAAAGTGGGTGGCATCCCTTATCTCATATATTTATTTCTCTAATTTGATTAATGGCTCACCTTCTCAGACTATTCATCCTTCTAGAGGGCTGAGGTAGGGTGACCCTCTATCACCATTCCTATTTATTTTAGCTATGGAAGGACTTGGTTGAATGTTTCAAAAAGATGATGAAGCAGGACACATCTATGGTCTCTGCCTGTATGGGGCATATCTTCCTATCACTCATCAAAAATTTGTTGACGACGTTATATTATTTGGTTTACCGACTTTGATAGAGGTGAAAATAATGGGTAGGAATTTGCATTTTTTTATGAAAGCCTTAGTAACTGTAGTGAACACTGAGAAAAAAAAGAAGCTTCAATTGTCTGCAGATGGTTCAGATCAAGTTAAGTCATACCCTACGTTTTAATAGAGGTCACCTTCCTTAAAAGTATTTAGGTATACCTCTTTTATTGTTATACAACAGGGTCTCTACATGGGAAGAACTTATAGAAAGAACACGTCGTAAAGTGAATAATTGGACTTTGAAGGAACTCAACTTTCCAAGTCTCCTAGTATTGATGAAACAAGTTTTAAAAAATTACCAGTTATTGATAATGCCCATTCAGAATAATGTGTGTTAGCAATTAATATTTATTTGGAGAATTTTTTTATGGAGAGACTCACCTAAAATAGCTATGTGGCCATTGGTTAGGTGGAATAAACTGGTTGCACGAAAAAATAATGGAGGACTAGGTCTCTAGAACCCCTCCTCATCAGTACAGCTTATGCTATGAAGTTGTGGTGGCTATGGGTTCAGGGAGGTCCCAAACCTTGGAAAAAAATATGGTCTCATAAGTACTTATATCTACATTCACAGTTTGACATATTACAATTCGATGGAAGAATTAAATGTTTAATGGTCTGGAATTGGGTTAAGAAAAGTGAGGATGTGGTGAAACAATTTTCATTCTAGGAGATCAGAAGAGGAAGGATGAAATTATTCTTGGAGGATTCGTGGAAGAAGTATCCACTATTAGAGGAAAATGAGAAGCTAAAAACCTATCAAAGTATTAACAAAAGCCCAAGGAGCCTTTAAAGTGGTATACTTTTGGAAAATTTCTGATAAGGAGCATGGTTTGAGACAATGGAAAATAGTAGGAGATTGGGAACACTCTAGGGATTCTATCCCATGGGAGGAATTCCATCAAATCCTTGATAGTAGAATGATAGGAGTTTCTCCTAAACATGACACGCTGCAGTGTTGGAGTCAACCAGTTGGACCATTTACTTTTAAAGAAATGTACTCTATAATAGAATATTCTCACTCAGAACACAACACTACTTTTTGGAATAGAACTTGGAAATATTGTGGATGGCCCAAAATTTTAATTTTTTTATGGATGGTAGCTTGGGGGCATATGTTAACTTAGGACCATCTGTTAAGGAAAGGGTTTGAGGGCCCATCGATGTGCATTTTATGTTCACAAGATGAGGAATCAATTGATCATCTACTAATCACTTGTTCTTATGCCAAGAAAATGTGGGAGTTTTTTAAGAAAATCTTTAGGTGTGCTTTACCCAATTCACAAAACATAAAGTCATGGATATATGATTGGTTCTAGAAAAAATTAAACATCCATTGATAATGAGAGCCTGAAATTTAGCTTTAGGATTTTCTTTATGGAATTTATGGAAGGAGAGAAATTTAAGAATCTTTGAAGGAAAAAATAGCTCTATGTCAATTTTACATAATATTACACTTAAAAATATAAGAGAAATGGTGTTGGTGTTCCCTCCCGATTCTAAAGAAGTGCAAGTTTATGATTATGAGGATCTTATCCTAAGGGGACTCAATATATTATCTAACATTGTCACTACTTTTCCTTCCACGACTCACAATAGAGGAATCTCCACTGACAATTCCTTCTCCCCTCCTCCAAAAGATTTCATTGAATTAAGCTTTGATGGTGCCTCAAAAGGCAACCTGGAAGATGTTGGCTTTGGAGGGATTCTCAGGGATGAAAATTCAGATCCCAACCATACCTATGCTTTTTCCTATGGGGTGGAAACAAGCAACCTTGTGGAATTTAGTGCATTGGAGAAAGATCTTCAAATAATTGTAAGGGAAGGGTTTAGGTTGATTCAGATACATAGTGACTCTCACATAATGATTTATTTTATAAGAAAGCTCCTACAGGGTCATCCACTAGAGAAACTAATTCATAGTTGGCACCTACAAAAGGTGGTGAGCAATATCAAAGACTTGTTGATTACTTTTGATTATGTTATTCCCATGCACACACAACAGGAAGGTAATAAGGTGGAATATTGTTTGGCTAACTGGGGAATCTTAGGTATACATGTTTCCCTTGACGTGGCTTTGTTGGAATTGAAACATAGGGAAAGCCTACAAGAAGTAAAGCACTAGGAATAATAGGATAAATACCTAGTTGAAGTCAGGGTCCTCGATGGGGTTCTTCTCATGACATCAGAATATTGGTATCAGAAAGAGGAATATGATCCCTCTTGATGGGAGGGTTCTGATGAGATTTATTATTTGCAGGCGAATAAATTGCCTGGTGATAAAGGTGGAAACCCTTAGAGATATATTTGGGCTATACACTTAGTTACACATGGGTCACATGTGGCATGTCCTAGGATTTCATAATGGGAGCCACCAACTCAAGTCGTTTTCTTATTAACTTCCAAGAGATTAGATATTGGGGTTTTGTTTGTCTCAATGGTTTCATTAACTCATTTCATTTTGTCTACTCAAGAATGGATCATCCCTCCCACAACATATTTGATGTGGGAAGGAATTGCTCTGATAGTAGGAGAAAGTTCATTAATGACCTCACTCTCACGCAATGCCTTAGGATGACTGAGACATGGTGTATGCAGTACACTTGGCTTTTGTCATGGGATTTTCATAGGACATGGTTCATTCCTCGTACTAGATACATCATGTTCATATCTATTTATATAATTTCCACCATGGTCTCTGGGTGGCAGAAAGGTGGTAGTTATGTGGTTGAAGTATTTTAGTTGCAGAAATTCCCCTCTTGTTGGTGGTCCCCAATTGAATGTGTTACGGTAATGGTAGGTCTATAGACACTGTTAATTTATCAGGTCATTTTAGTAGGGTGGCATTTTGGTTTTTTGAAGAGTTGGATAGCTCTATATCCCAATGTCTTTTGTCGTCGGGTATCAAGTTCTGCACTGGGTGGTCATTTTTCTCACATAGGGTGTTAATGTTCTTTGTGTTATTGTTAGATAACTCGGGGTTAGGTCCCTCCTTTGAACTGGTCATTTTACTTTCCTCAACGACATCATAGACCTTCGACCCAACGAAAATTTCCTTTAATTACCTAGTGTTTTTATTTGGAGTCTAGTACTGAGTTACCTTCTCCATCTGGTTCTAAAAAAGACTACAGTTCCACTTGTTCATTGTTAATTCAAACGTCTCAAACCTTGATCATTATGGTCCTTAAGAACTATAGTTTCCTAGGTAGTTGAAATGGATTGTGGTCCTGGTTAGTAAGGGGTGTCAAGTAGTTAGTCATCGTAATTAGTTAATTATCTACATAATTGTTTGTAAGTGGATTTTTTGTGTTATAATGGGGTTGTCACTCATTTTGGTCATCACTTATAACTTGTTAGTTTATGTTTTTCTAGGATCTTACTATCTTATTGTCAGTCGTAACTTGGTCGTTCAGTTAGCCTAGAGTGGTTGTATTGTAGTTTGTTTGCAGTTCTTATGTGGAAATGCCTCATCGACAATGACTCCCTAGCTGGAGGGGTGGTGCTCCGAGGGCATCCTCTTCTAGACATCACTGGAAATTTGGTTGGGAATATGTGGCAAACTCTTTTGATTCAGCTCCCCTAGAGGTTAGAAAGGAGATTCTGCATTTGGAAGCTAGGGAGTTTGGGGATCATAAATATCATTCTGATTCAGAAATTGGTGGTAGCAACCTCAAATGGGTTCCTGATCTAGGGAAGTTTAGCAAGAGAATACTACTTCCTCCACTCTATAAAACTACATTTTCAGATGGAAATGCTATTCATCATGGTAATTTGTGACAAACAAATTGAAAACTATATTGGTAAACTATAACAAGAAGCAGAGGAGGACAAGGCCATTCACACATAATACTAACCTTGATTCTTAGGAATCTTTCATTTACTATTGAAACTCTACAAATTGGTGGTTGCAAAAGAGTTGCAAACTCCTAATTTTCTACTACAAAAGCAATGGAAACACTAATCCAACTCATGTATATAAAATTCCAGCTCACTCACTAGAAAAGGAAATTAAAAAAAGGTCCAGAATGAGTTTAAAAATAATTAAGGAAAAAATTTCCATGAGTACCAACTCACTCCAACTCACTTTGAAAGCATTATTTGTTGATCAAGTTGGCCATTCAACCACCAGTGCATATTCTCCTTAGCTAGGTGTTGGGCATGGAATCCCCCCACAACATGTTTTGGGGCTCAAAGCCCAAGTTTTTCTCAAAGGTTTTGTAAGACTCTGCGAATTACGGGTGTGGAGCACGAAGTATAGGATGAGTCATAGGGTTGTCCACCCTAAAATATTGTAATGTGATGTAAAGTTATGTTGGCCTACCCATGGTCCACGGACCATGGGAGTGTATAAATAGAGCAAGGCTCTAAGTGTAAAGGGAGCGATGGTTTTAGAAAGAAGAATAGGAATGGTGCAACCATAGAAGGAGTGTCTAAGTGATTTGGGTCGTAGATGTAGGAAGAGGCTCTGTAGCTGAGTATGCAAAGGCCTAGTAGAGTCCGCAGTTGAGTGCGTGGACCCCTGCAGCTGGGTGTGTAGGGTGGTGTCGAGTCTGTAATCTAGATCAAAGAATAATACAGAGAAGTTGATTTCTATTTTCGTGTATCTGTTGTACATTGTCTTCTACATTTATATTGGTTTATTTATCACGCGCACTGATATGATTACTGAATATGTTGTAATAATCATTGATCTTACACACATAAGTTAAGTAATCAGGTAATAATAGAGTAAGTAGCGAGGAACTTGGGTCATTTATGGGTTGCGCCCCACATAGGGCTGTGCGGAAGCAACATCCCCGGTTGCGAAGGAATAATAAGTATGCGTAGTGATGTTTGCACAACGTCGAAACCACAGACCTCCAGAAACCCATCAGACATCCCCAGGATGCATAAAATTGGTTCTAGCACCCTCCCATACTACTTCGGGTGAGACCTCAGTCCACGCTCTGTGGACTGTTGCCAAAAGGGCCAATAGTACCGGGATTTGTTTGGCTAAATCACCTCTGAACCTGGGTCAGGCCCATACAAGCCAAAAAATGGTTCCGTTGTCGGGACCAAGATTTGCATAAGGGATGTCTGATGTCATGCCATTGGAACCTAACAAAGAAAGAGATTAAAGAGTGGTTGGACAAGAAGAATAACGAGTTCACGATGCAGGAAAACAGAACTTTGCGAGTATTTAAGGAACCATGGTTGGAGCTCTACTTGTATACGGGAATCCACGATATTTCATTTGCATCCTTTCCCTTTGTGCTGTATGAGTGGATCATGAAGTTAGCAGATAACCAGGGGAGGTGTAGGCTCGACAAACCAATAGTGTGGACTCCGGAATTAGTGCGCAGATTAGAAGCGTCAGAAGATAAGATCGCACGAGCTGTGGACCATTGGCTTGATCAGATAATAGGAGGATTTATCACTGAGTTTGCGGTAGACACAACCATCAGCTATAGTGAGGCAGAAAGACGTTTTCTCAAGGGACCGTGACGTAAGTAAATTAAATCTTTGAACAATTGGATTAAGATGCTATTGTGTGAAAAACGGGTTATGCGAATAAATTAATGTTTGGGACTATGCAGAGTGGGAAGATCTACAAAAGTAGAAGTAGTGGAGAATTAGAAAATAGTCCCTTAATTTCACCCTCGCAGGAGCGCGAGGAAGAGCTCGCAAAGGTTTCTCTGAGAAGCGCAGTCAATTTGATAAGGCAGTGAATTCTGTGTTTACCACCTCCACCCACACCACCACTCATTTCACCCCCCTCACCTCCATCTCCACCCACTTCACATCCGCCACCACCATAGTTTAGTATGGTGAGCGTGATCAAATTTCCATTATTCATAGGAGTGGGGAGTGAAGATCCGGACCAATTTTGGTTTGCGGTAAGAGCAGTATGGGAAGCAGAAGGTGTCACGAATGACAATATTAAGAAAGCTACACTGGTGAGCGCACTGCAGGATCACGCATTAACTGGTATATCAAGCATTCTGATGACCACCCAACCACAGGAATCACAGAGATCCAGGCCAAAGTCAGAAACCCAATCAATCATCTGGTTTAAAGAGATCGTGATGCTACCGGGCGAGACCCTCTGGGATCTAGATCAAAGGCTGAAGAGTACGATTTGCGAAGCCAATATGATGTTGATAGAGGGACAGCATCGCGCATGGTTTGTAGCATCTCTGACACCGCACTTGAGGATGGCGCTATCACAGTAGAAACTTTCCACCCAAGTCGAAGCATTGGAAATGGCAATGAGATTACATGAGACCCCTATACAAGATCCTGGGTTGGGAGTCCAACAAATCCACACGCAACTACAAAATATGTGTCTGGAAATGCAGAGTTTGAAACAGGACAGGGCACCTCGACCGGAAGCGAGTGAGGAAGTCACTGTCTAGTGTTCGTGAACTACATGGAAAGAGGAAGGTCGATGCCATTAAGACCGGAGGCACAGGCAAGGCCAAGTGTGGCACTTGCTTTATGGTGCACGGTCTGTCAGATAGGAGGGGAACACACTACAGATAATTGCCATTTGTTGCAGAAGTATACGCAGACGTCCCAGTAATTGTTTTGTAATTTCTGCAGGTCGGTAGGCCGCGATGAACGCACTTGCCGAAGTTACGAACTAATGATGGATCGGACCCCTACCTACAATGTGCAGACCGAAACGTGAGCCCTCGACCAAAATACTGGGATGGTACGTGCTGGATTTCAGGGGCACGGTCGAGGATGAGGCGGAATGGGACTAGGAAGGGGGCACGGACAACTAATTTGTTACAATTGCAGAGGGCCAGGGCACTATGCCTGCGATTGTACCAACCCGACAAGGATATCATGTTTGTATTGTACTCAGTTTGATCATGAGACAGAAGACTGCCCTTCGTTGATCACAAGGATGCGCGAAAAAGGGGTATTCCAGCCCCCTTCGACTCAGAATGTACAGATGATGAGGTTTGAGCCGCGTGAGGAAGACCCGAATATAAACATGATGCTCAGAAGCGATATGACGATGGGAGATGATAAGGGGAAGCAGCCAAAAGAAAGTGCGTGGGTGTGAAAGACTCCTACAAAGGAACCCAAGTTTGATTTAGAACACGCGAAGGAGACATTCATGGAAGCTAAGAAGAGATTCATGGAGACCTCCACATCAGGTAGTAAGGATCAACTAGAACTAGGAATTGATCCTTCAATGCTCACCACCTTTCTGGAGACATGCATGAAACTGCTGCATGACAGTAAGGCAGTCAAAGGACTACAAGAACTTATCACGAGATGCGTGTGGTCCGGAAGCTGGGGAAGCATGCATTGTGCACTGGAAGGGAAATGAGGTTGACTGCGCAGATTGGTGAGTATGAAATGGATCAAGTAATCCTAGATCTGGGTTTAGACGTGAATGTACTACCAAAGAAAACATGGGAATGCATGGGCAGACCCATGTTACAATGGTCCCCTATTCAGTTACGAATGGCGAACTAACAGAAGATTTTTCCCATGGGAAGATTGCAAGGGGTAACAGTAGATATTGAAGGTGCGAGCGCGCATGCGTATTTTGAAGTGATAGAGATTGTCGATGACAGTGACCCCTATCCCACGTTGCTAGGAATAGACTTGGCCACCGATATGAACGGAGTCATAAATCTGAAGAAGCACAAAATGATCTTTGAGAGAATGCCACTACACGTAGTAGTACCACTAGACCCAGCCGATGGAGCATGATACACTGAACCAATGCACGATGATGATAGTGATGACGATCTTGATTTTATTTATAAGATAAATGTGCGAGACCAGGATTGGGTGAATCCGACTGCAGATGGGAGAATCTCGTGGGAGCGTGAAAGCTCATGCACTTCAGATTCAGACGAAGAAGTAGAGCGGCGGCATAATCGACTGCACAAAGTAACAACTCTTAATTGCAACGTGATGGTTAGGTCACTGCATTGCATGACCATAGAGGCAAGGGAGCTTTCGACATATGATGGATTGTCAGCGGTGGATGAATTTCTGAGAAAATTTGAAAGTGCAGTACCAGAACAACAGCGGTTCGATGCGTTGAAGTGGGCACTGCACGCAAAACCCGCACGATGGTGGGGTACACACCAAGGAAGTTTTGAGGACTGGTGCTGATGCACCTACGTTTTGTAAAACCCCAGCTTCAAATGAAAGTTAGTCAGTAGGGGCGAAACAACTTGCGTGCCCACCTTTCTCGATGGATACAACATATGTTGTACAGCCTGCACAAGCGCACACCAGCCCTAGAATAGAGAATCAAAACAAATCGCAGCAGCAGGAAAGGCGATGGGCACTACCAATTATCCACGGGGAAGCATTTGATAGGGTGTGTGAAGTACTGAACAAGATGCACCAGGCGAGACGAACTGATTGGGACTTACACGTGCCAGTGGTTTGATGGGCCTATAGGACCATGTTCAAAGACCTGAGCGTGGAGATGATTCCAAAGGTGCGGAACAGAGTAGAAACTATAATTTTTGAAGAGAATACAAAAAGGAATCCACACGTAATAGCTCCCATAGTTGTGACAGTGCCCGAAGACCAGGACAAAGGAATCACATAGCTACGCGAGGACGAACATATAAGGGTTTAGGCAGCCATTCGGTGAGGGAACCTTAGACATCGCGAACTCGAGGAAGAGCGGTTTCTGGCTGGATTTCATCAGCAGGTACAAAAGCAGTGGGAAAAGGCCTGGCATGATCATCATATCAAGTTGCGCTCCTTCAAGGTAAATGACTTAGTACTACTGTACGATAATAAGTTTGAAAAATTCTCGGGCAAATTCAGAATGCATTGGCTGGGACCATACGTGGTTAAGGAGGTTACACACGGAGGCACCATCCAGCTAGTTAAACTAAGTGGAGAAACCTTCCCAGGCAAGGTCAATGACAATCGCTTAAAGCCCTACACGGCTGGGCCGACTATCTCACTAACCGGCCGCAGAACAGACTTCGCGACCCGAGGAGACGGTCTAGGGCGCGGGACTATAAACACACGCAACAGATGCTGGTACCAAGGTAAGGACATAATTCAGCCACAGATGATTCTGAAGCAAGAATACAGTGGGTCCAGCAAACAATAGAATAGTGCATCGCGGACCTCCAAGCAGTACGAGACCAGTTGGAGGGGCTCCATGCCAAGATCACCGCACTAGCAGAGTGACTTATGATGAGTCACGATTATTGTGTTGGGGGCCTGTTGGGCATGGAATCCCCCCACAACATGTTTTGGGGCTCAAAGCCCAAGTTTTGGTCAAAGGTTTTGTAAGACTCCGTGAATTGTGGGTGCAGAGCGCGAAGTATAGGATGAGTCATAGGGTTGTCCACCCTAAAATATTGTAATGTAATGTAAAGTTATGCCGGCCTACCCATGGTCTGCGAACCATGGGAGTGTATAAATAGAGTGAAGCTCTAAGTGTAAAGGGAGCGATGGTTTTAGAAAGAAGAATAGGAATGGTGCAAGAATAGAAGGGGTGTCTAAGTGTATTGGGTCATAGAGGTAGGAAGAGGCTCTGCAGCTGAGTGCGCAGAGGCCTAGTAGAGTCTGCAGCTGAGTGAGCAGAGGCCTAGTAGAGTCCGTAGCTGAGTGCATGGACCCCTGCAGCTGAGTGCGCAAGGTGGTGACGAGTCTATAATCTGGATCAAAGAATAATAAAGAGAAGTTGATTTCTATTTCTATGTATCTGCTGTACATTTTTCTTCATTACATTTATATTGGTTTATTTATCGCGCCCATTGATATGATTGCTGAATATGTTGTAATAATCATTGATCTTACACACATAAGTTAAGTAATCGGGTAATAACAGAGTAAGTAGCGAGGAACTTGGGTCATTTATGGGTTGCACCCCACATAGGGCTGCGCGTAAGCAACATCCTCGGTTGCGAAGGAATAATAAGTGCACATAGCGACGTTCACACAGGGTCGAAACTGCGGACCTCCAGAAACTCATCAGACATCCCCAGGGTGCAGAAACTTGGTTCTAGCACCCTCCCATACTACTTCGGGTGAGACCTCAGTTCGCGCTCCGTAGACTATTGCCGAGAGGGCCAGTAGTATCGGGATTTGTTTGGCTAAATCACCTCTGAACTTGGGTCAGGCCCATACAAGCCAACACTAGGACTTTCTCTCTCAATTAACGCAAATCCACATACATACAAAACAAGAATTTACACACTACACATGACACAACGCTTATTACAAGAATACCACAAGACTACACAAGACACAACGAACATTACAAGAATACCACAACACGACACAAGACACAACGCACATTACAAGAATACCACAACACTACATAGGACATTGATGCATAAAAAGCTACACAAAACATTTGGAGCGCTCCATAAGACATACAAATTCACATCAGAGTATTTGAGAGAGAAATAACACCCATGCTTAATCTGTAGATTGAATAGGGAAAACAATTTGTGATGTTACACAAATGTCCTTATAAAATGAATTAAACAAACATAAATTAAGGGAACATAAAATTACTCAATAGCCTACTGCCTTTCCCTAGTTAACCTTGAATAAATAGAGAAACCAATTTTTTTATGGACTAAATTAAACATATAGACAAACAAATTAAAGGGAACAAAAAATTACCCTCTCCATGAATAATTCACTCGATCACCTGCAATTTGTTTTCAAACTAGAAAAATTTCGGTCACCTTCTCTTCATTTGTGAATTTCCTCCTCATTCTTCATTCATCACAATCATCGATTCCTCTCATTCTTCATTCATGACCCACACAAATATATAATGATTAGGGAATGCGTGAGCTTTATGCTTTCTTTCTTGGACCGTTGTGTCCAAATTTATCTTTAACCAATCGTTTAATTACTAGTCATTAAACTAATCTTTTAATTTCATTAAACCATATTTTAACTCAGTATTACTATTTTAAAATTTACAATATTTTTTAAAACTAAGCTTTTTAAAACATGTCAATACATATTTCAATCTTCGTCCATAAATTTCCATTTTTATGTCTTCAAGGCTATACTTATTTTACCTATGTTTTTCAGTTATCTAGGTGTCCGTAATAGTGATTGGGTGAGAGTTAACGTTAATGGTGCAAATACTCGTCGTGTTATTGAGTGGAATATATATAACTATAACTTAAAACAATGATAATTGTAAAACATAAATTTTAAATAGATTTAATTTTTACAATTATCATTGTTTTAAGTTATATATATATATATATATATATATATATATATATATATATATATATATATATATATATATATATATATATATGAAAAAATAATTTTGAAAATAGTTAGATTGAAAAAGTAAATAGACCCACCTATCATAGTCACTCACTTAGGATCCCTAGGATTTTAATGTTTTATAAAAGTGACTTTGTTTAATTATTTCTAAGAGCTAAATTTACTTTCTTCTCACCATGTTTTAACCTATCTATTGGTCCAAAGGGTCTAAATAAATGTTGTTAGAGAGTATAAAGAGTATTGGTCCAAAGGGTGTAAAGAAATGTTGTAAGATAGTATAAAGAGAAATAGTTATAAATATGAAATTTAATATTTGTTTAATATTCAATTCGACACATTAATGCATCATGAGTAGTGTCACGTTGCATTTGAATAAGATTTCTCCTTGAAAGTGCACGTCTTCATATAATTAGTGATATTCATCCAAGAAAAAAATCCATGGAACTTGCAAATTCATGATTTATAAGTAATTTTTTGGGAGGTTTTTAAATTTTAATTTATTTTTCCCAAGAAAAATATAAATATATTCCAGTCACATATTTCAAAATGGAATTGTGTTTCTCGTGTATGTGTTTTTCAATTTTATCATATTAATTATGTCTCTCTTATTTTATATTTGAAAGCACTAGCCCATAACCAACAATTAAGTAAAAAACCAAAAAGAACTATGTTAGATAACCTCAAGTCATAGAGTGGACGTAACACTCTCTAATTTTATCCAACATAACAATGTTGCTAAGTAATCTTTCAACTTCTCTATTGTTGGCTTAGTGGGTCCTGGCCCAAGTTCAGAGTTAAGTTTTCCAAACAAATCCCTACACTACTGGCCCCTTCGGCATCAATCTGCGGAGCGCGGACTAAAGTCACACCCGAAGCATTATGGAGGGATGCTGGAACCAAGTTTCCGCACCCAGAGATGAGCATGATGTTGTTTTATGCCCTAAACCTTCCTTCACGCAGATCAATAAGCCCTTGAGGCTTATCAATATAACTTCCTTTTATCAACCTCTAGATCTTTGCGAAGGTCGACGACTATCTTTCACGGACCCTAAACAGGCGAATCAACCACTTATGTGCCTCTGTAATTATCCTTAGTTCTGTATTTACCCAGATCGGCTTAAGTGTTTGATAACTTTAACATGAATTAAGATATTCTTCGCGTAAACAGATATTAGTACTTGCATTCATATAACAATGTAAACCATGCAGAATCACACATCAATACAGTATTAAATCATAAACCCATCATTCATCATAACATAACACATTCATTCATAACAAAAGTAAATGGAAAAAACACAGATATTTCTGGAATAATCTCTTTATCGAGACTACCCTATGCACTCAGCTGCAGGGGTTCGCGCACTCACCTGCAGACTCTACTCTAGGCCTCTGCGCACACAGCGGTAGAGCCTCTCTTCTACTCTAAGACTC
The DNA here is from genome assembly GCA_031772625.1 of Pinus tabuliformis. NCBI lineage: Eukaryota > Viridiplantae > Streptophyta > Pinopsida > Pinales > Pinaceae > Pinus > Pinus tabuliformis. The sequence goes on from CM062805.1 coordinate 1,145,114,996, forward strand.
TTCGCTCTTCACTTCTTTTGACCAATTACATTCATTGATCTCTCCGTTTCCATGCCCTAGACTCTCTAAGACTCTCCTTTTTATACAATCCCATGGTTCGTGGACCATGGGTAGATCTACTAAAGTCGACACAACTTACATAAAAGAAGGGAAGAACCCTTTATGAAACTTAACTATCTACGCGCTCTGCGACCACAACTTGCAGAGACTTTACATTTTACATAACAAAAGCTTGGGCTTTCTACCCCAAAACTTGGGGTTTTGCCCAAATTGACCCTAGGGGACCCTGTCCCAACAAGACCCCAACACAAATATTGTGACTCGCCCCTGAGCCACTCTACTGGCGTGGAGATCTTACAGTGAAGACCTCCCAACTTCACTTGTGCCACTGCTACCTCAGCTGCACTTTGCGTGATTGCTTGCCTTATCTGTTCCAGTAATTGTTTTGTTGTTGGTCCTGTGTTGTCTTCCTTTACCTTCTATTGTGTCCTCTGTAGGCTCACCAGCTTCTCCTCGATGGCGGTAGAGATAACATAGGCCTCATCCAGATAATGGCCCAATCTGGCCTTGAGGACTGCCTCTTTCTGTTGCACTACCTCTACCTGCTCGAGCAATTGCTTTGCCTCATGCAACTTAGCTAATCGTTGAGATATAGAAATGGTGCACGTCATCACTCTTGCTTCGTCATATTTTTGCTGCAATTCCCCGGCCTCTGTGTTCAACCTCTACAGGTTAGGATCCTCTTGAAGAGTCGTAACGACCTCCATAGACAACTTAAAAGAGCGCGATGCAATATGCCAACGTGGCATCTACTGTTGCGATTGCATCTTTTACAACTGCCTCACATTGTTCTCTGACCTCTGGTGGAGTTGAAGGTTGTGACTTCAACTCAAGCTCTATGATTTTAAGGTTTAGTTCAAACTGAACCTTGGCCATTTATGTCTTTGCATCACACACACCTGCAGGCAGCTTCTTAATCTTGGCCTCCACTGAAACTTCTTTTGGGGTATGCAGTTTTGGAATGGTTTGTTATATTCTTTCCACGTAGTTAACGGGGGTTTGAAGGGCACCCGTAACCCCACTTTATGGGGTCCGGGGCAGTGCCCCGGAAAATTTTGGTTTTGGACCCTATATTAGGTTGGGTGGACCCACCTATGGTTTTGTGCATGATTTTCACACATCTTTTTTGGACGTGATGGTTTTCGGTCCATGGTATTGGACACCATGGTTTTTGGTCCATGGTATCAGATGCTTCGGCATATATAAATATGTATTGTAACATTGAAAGGAACATAATGAAAAATCAAGCTGGTAGTCCCAGTTTTGGGATCCAGGGGAAAATCTCTGTGTATATGTGTTTTATGTGTTATGATCTTGCATTATTTATTTTCTGTGTTTTAGAATTCGTATGCAGGTAATTTATGTACGGGGTTAAAACCTACATTTGGTATTAGAGCTGTTTTGGCTTCAAGGAGACGCCTTTGTTGCTGAGGGATTTCGCTCGGGCCTGTGGTAGACCCTTTTCAGTGGGAGATCTGTGAGATTGGTTCTGGTGGTGAAAGAAGATGGTGAGCAGTGTAAAGATAGAGATCGAGAAATTTAATGGTCAGAGTTTTGAGTTGTGGAAACTCAAGATGGAGGATCTATTGGTGGATAAAGACTAGTGGATCGCGGTAGATCCGGGTACTAAACCAATGGGAGTGTCTGATGAAGAATGGAAGAAGTTGGATCATAAGGAAAAGAGCACAATATGATTGTGTGTCTCAGATTCAGTATTGTTGAATGTATCAGGGGAAGCTACGACAAAGGCTTTGTGGGACAAGTTAGGGACTTTGTACCAATCTAAGTCTCCGGTGAATAAATTGTTCCGGCGGAAAAAGCTGTATAACCTGAGGATGAAAGATGGAGACTCGGTGACAAAGCATCTGAATGCATTTAATACTGTGGTAAGTCAATTAGCATCTGTTGATATTAAAATTTTAGATGAAGATAAGTGCAACATTTTTTTGTGTTCTCTACCAGATTCGTGGGATAGTCTGGTTATTGCAATAGGTAGCAATGCAACTGCCTTGCATTTTGATGAAATAGTCTCATCCTTGCTGACGGAGGAGATGAGACGGAAAAATATGGAGAGCCAAAATGGTGATGCCTTGTCTGTATGAGGGCAGACCCAGAACATAAACAAAAATAAGTCATCGAGTGGGAGATCTAAATCTAAAGGGAGATCTAAATCTCCAGGAAAACCTGTAAAGGTGGTGTGCTGGAAATGTGGAAAGGAAGGGCACTACAAAAGGGACTGTAAATCTAAAGCTCCTGACAAAGGAAAGGGATCTGATGAGGCTCCTTTTACAGAGGCGAAAACCACCTTAGATGAAGGTGGGGATGTGTACTTAGCTTCTTCAAGTACACATGTAGATCATGAGGCATGGTTGATTGACTCAGGTGCATCCTTTCACTTCACACCCCATAGAGAGTGGTTCTGCGAGTATGAGAAATATGATGGTGGTGATGTATTCTTGGGGGATGACAGGAAAGCTAGAATCGTTGGTCGCGAAAAAGTAAAGTTGAAGTTGCAAGGTGGAATGGTTAGAACACTTCCAGGTGTTCTACATATTCCTGCATTAGTCAGAAATCTGATTTCTGTTAGCAAGCTGGATGATGCAGGTGTAAAAAAAGTGTTCGAGAAGGATACCTGCAAGATGGTTTGGGGAGCACTGGTATTGATGCGGGGATTTTGGATTGGAACTCTGTACAAGCTGCAAGGTAGCACTGTTATTGATGGGTGCAATAGTTCAATGGTTCTTGAAAGTGGAGCAGAAAATCTAGTGGTCTCTGGAGAGAAGACCATGCTGTGGCATCAAAGGCTTGGACATATTGGAGAAAAGGGCCTTCAGATACTTCATAGTAAAGGTATGGTAGAAGGTATGAGTAATAGCTCTCTGGATTTTGATTTCTGTGAAAATTGTGTATATGAGAAGCAGAATCGGGTGAGTTTCCCCTCTGGTAGTAAGAGGGCGAAACAAATATTAGAACTTGTGCACAGTGACGTTTTTAGACCTGTGAAGGTTCCATCACTGGGTAAGTCTATGTACTATGTATCATTTATAGATGACTTCTCAAGGAATACATGGATATATTTCCTTAAGAAGAAATCCGAAGTCTTTGACAGGTTTAAAGAATTTAAGGCTCTGGTGGAAAACTAGACAGAGAAGAAGATAAAGGTGCTGAGGACAGATAACGGTGGAGAGTTTTGCAGTTAGGAATTTGAAGAATTCTGTAAGAAGTGTGGTATAGCACGACAAAAGACTACTCCATATAAACCTCAGCAAATTGGAGTTGCAAAAAGAATGAATAACATGTTGATGGAAAGGGCAAGAAGCATGCTCAGTGGTGCCAGGTTAGGACAGGAATTCTGGGCAGAGGTAGTGGATATTGCATGTTACCTGGTCAACAGGTCACCTTCATCAGCGAGACTCCACAAGAGGTATGGACTGGTAAGAAACCCTCTCTTTCACATCTGAGGGTATTTGGATGTGATGCATATGTACATGTTCCAAAGGAGAAACGAACCAAGTTGGATAGTAGATCTGAAAAGTGCATCTTTATTGGGTATAAGGATGGTTTAAAGGGTTATAAGCTTTGGAACCCAGTCACACTGAAGGTTGTGTATAGCCGAGATGTGGTGTTCAGAGAGGTGAAAGATGTTATTAAACATGAAGTCCAATGAAAGGAACCTAAAAAGATAGAGTTTGAGCTAAAGGAGGAAGAATCAGACTCTATAGCAGAGGAGGAATCAGAAGATGAAGAGCCACAAACTCCGGCTTTGAGAAGATCAGTTTGAGAAAGAAGGCAACCTAAAAGGTATAGTCCATCTGCTTTTTGTTCAAATTTTGCTTTATATATTACTGACGATGATCCCAGAACTGTGAAGGAAGTAGTAGATTCAGAGGATGGAAAACTCTGGAAAGAGGCCATGGTTGATGAAATGGCATCTTTGCACAAAAATAAGGCTTGGGATCTGGTGGAGTTGCCGGCTGGAAGGAAACCTATTGGCAGCAAATGGGTGTTCAAAAAGAAGACAAATGCAGAAGGAAAAGTGGAGAAATACAAAGCTCGGTTGGTAGCAAAAGGTTATTCCCAGGTGCTGGGAATTGATTTTGGTGATATTTTTTCCCTGTTGCCAAGGTAACTTCCATTAGATTACTTTTATCTGTTGTTGCTGCTTTTGATTTTGAGGTAGAATAGATGGATGTGAAGACAACATTTCTTCACGGGGATCTGGAAGAGGAAATCTACATGAAGCAACCTGAAGGCTTTGCAGCGAAAGGTAAGAAAGAACTGGTATGCAAGTTAAAGAAGTCTCTGTATGGGTTAAAACAGTCACCAAGGATGTGGTATTAGAAATTTGATACATTTATACGAGGACTTGGCTTCACCAGAAGTAAAGAAGATCACTGTGTGTATTTTAAATTAATTGGTGACCGTGTTATTTATTTGGTCTTGTATGTGGATGATATGTTGCTGGTTGGAAATGACAAAGAAATTATATAGGATTTGAAGACCCAATTGTCCTCCAAATTCGACATGAAAGATCTTGGTGCCGCAAACTATATTTTGGGCATGGAAATTAAAAGAGATCGAGCAAAGAGGAAGCCCTGGTTAAACCAAAGGAAGTATGTCGAGACAATACTGCAGAGGTTTAATATGCAGGATAGTAAACCGGTGAAGGTTCCTATTCCTGTAGGTGTGATGTTATTTCCTGAACAATGTCCCAAGACATAAGAAGAGGAAGATGACATGTCCCATGTTCCATATGCAAGTGCAGTCGATAGCCTAATGTATGCAATGGTCTGTACTAGACCAGACATTACACATGCAGTGGGAGTATTGAGCAGGTTTATGTCAAAACCAGGAAAGGAGCATTGGACAGCAGTGAAGCGGGTTTTCAGGTATTTGTGTGGCACTAGTGATTATGGTCTGTGCTACCAAGGAAGACCAGGATTGGACAGAGTGTTGGATATTCGTGGCTTTTTTGATGCAGACTGGGCTAGAGATCTGGATCAGAGAAGATCTACAAGTGGGTATGTGTTTAACCTATTTGGAGGTGCAGTCAGTTGGATGAGTAAGAAACAATCTGTAGTGGCACTATCAACTACAAAGGCAGAATACATGGCAGCCACTCATGCAAGCAAGGAAGCAGTTTGGTTGCAGATATTGTGTTCAAGTATGGGGTTAGTACAGGAAGCTATAAGGATAGACTGTGACAGCCAAAGTGCAATTTTCTTGGCAAAGAACCCTGCATATCATTCAAAGACAAAGCACATTGATGTTCAGTATCACTTTGTGAGGGATATGATAGAAGACAAAAAGGTGTTGCTGGTAAAGGTGGACATTTTGAAGAATACTGTAGATGCATTGACAAAATCTGTGAGCTCTGAGAAGTTCTCTTGGTGTAGAGAGACAATGGGCATTTCAGGGTTGGGAAAATGACTAAGCTCTCTTGTGGCCCCCTGTGGAAAGAAAACAACAAGTGGGAGAATGTTGGGTTGTGTTATATTCTTTCCACGTAGTTAATAGGGGGTTTGAAGGGCACCCATAACCCCACTTTATGGGGTCCAGGGCAGCGCCCCAGAAAATTTTGGTTTTGGACCCTATGTTAGGTTGGGTGGACCCACCTATGGTTTTGTGCATGATTTTCACACATGCTTTTTGGACACGATGGCTTTCGGTCCATGGTATTGGATGTGATGGTTTTCGGTCCATGGTATTGGACGCGATGATTTTTGGTCCATGGTATTGGATGCTTCGACATGTATAAATATGTATTATAACATTGAAAGGAACATAATGAAAAATCAAGCTGGTAGTCCCAATTTTGGGATCCAAGGGAAAATCTCTGTGTATATGTGTTTTATGTGTTATAATCTCGCATTGTTTATTTTCTGTGTTTTAGAATTCGTATGCAGGTAATTTCTGTATGGGGTTAAAACCTACATGGTTCTGCCTGTTTCAAATACCATTGTTGCAGTTCACTCATTCTTCTCCTGAACCTTCTTCCATGCTTCTAGTGCAGATGTTTTCTCAACGAATATATGTTCGTTGTTGACTTTCTTCTCGCTGATCATGATCAGTGCATGTTGCTCTCAAGCCTTAAGCTCTACAACCACACCTGCTTGGAGTGTGTGAAGGAATTCATTGGGGAGGGCAGCCAAGTTCAGACCAATATTATTTCAATTGCTAACAGTAGCCTTGTCAGCATCCGTCTCCGTGCTCAGAGCTCCATCAGGCAGCATGACTGCCGGAAGATCGAAGGATCGAACCAACTCTACTGTTTGAGTGGTCCCTAGTGCCAAACTAGTTGATGTTGTGCTGCTCTGCGCTGCACCTGCCTGTAGCCTAGTCATTTGGATCTGCAGCTCATGCAGACCCATCTATATAGTGACCAGTGCTTGCTTCTACTGCTGCTCAAACTGTTGCAATAGTTCTACTGTTGTGTCCCTTACCTTATCACCAATATCATCCAAGTCACCCTCTGTCAAGGTGATTGGGTCTAGCAATGTCTTGGAGGCTTTGGTCTTTTTTCGCTGTCCCTCCTTTTCCTATTCCCTATGTCGCTTTACGCAGAAAGGAATGCTCTCCAGATCTCCGCCGCCCTGTTCTGACTATTCTTCATCCTCCTTTTGGGGTGAAGGATACTTTTGACTTCTGTTAGAGTGACGCTCTTCTTGCTCTGCTTGCTCCTTTGTGGTACGCTCCACTTCTGTGCGGGCCTTCTCCTCAGTCTCATTCTTCCTCTTTTCTGCCAACTGTTGAACCTTCAATCAGGTCGCTTCCTTTTCCTGCTTCTCTGTGAACTTGCTAGTCCTGACGGCCAAATCCAATGGTGTGTTCCAATCTGCTGGCCGTCGCTTGAGGACCTCTATAATGGCATCATCTGTAGCCAAGTAGGGAAGATCATACCACTTTTGGTTCAGATCCTTTAGTGCCAGGATGTAGACACAGTCGAAGTCTACTTTGAACTTTGCATAGCCAGATAGTTGCTCAAAGATGGTTGGAAACAACCATGACTTTCGATTGATGGCTACACGGATGTTTTCCTGCATCAACACTCAAAAGTTTTTTCTTTTGCAAACCCGCGTAGCATCCTTTGTAGCCTAGAGAGAAGTAAACTTGGTTGCTTCTGGTAAATCTGTCTCGACTGGAGGAAACTAGTTGTCCTCTGTCAACTCCCACGTGACCAGCACATTTGATAATAACAAGCATGATAATAATAATAATAATTAATGTAAATGTAAACATTTTAAATGAGTCAAAATAAAATAAAAAATAAAAAATAAACCCATTAAAATAAAATAATAATAAAAATAAAAATAACCCATGGTATTCATGTAGAATGTAGCCTATTTAAATGGTGAAATTAAACTAGCCTAGATCCATTTTAACTTTGGAACTACACGACATCCAGAGAATTTAGTATAGTAGAGATGTTATAATGATAATAATAAAAATTAATGTAATGTAAACATTTTAACCCAGTAAAAAGAAATAAAAAAATAAAAATAAAAAAAACCAAAAAAAATAAAATTCAATGGCTAGTTTTCAACAAGCTGACCTTGGGCCATGATGCATCCTTACTATTTATTTATGAAGATTGTATGATTTTTTTATGAAGATTGTATGATTTTTTCACCTTGTCCTGAGGATGAACCACATTAGTTGGTTTGAAAAGTCGACGAAATCATAATGATGTGATTAATCCGAAAGATATTTATCTACAATATGGATCACGAAAGTCTTAGATGTAAGAACAATAAACCCACTAAAATAAAATAATAATAAAAACAAAAATGACCCATGGTATTCATGTGGAACATAGCCGATTTAAATGGTGAAATTAAACTAGCATAGATCCATTTTAACTTTGGAACTACACAACATGGAGAGAGAACAAATGTCTTTTCTAAAAGAAATCAAATCTCAAGAGATTTGATCTATCTTGGGGCTTGATAAGGGCTTGATAAATCTATGTTAAGATGAAATCTAAGGCTTGATAAATCTATGTTAAGATGAAATCTAGATTGATTATATTAGTTTCCTACTTCATAGAGATTTTAGTGTAGATTCTACATCTCCATTAACTTCAAATCATTAAAATGGTTTTCTTAATAATATTTAAATAATAATAATATTATTTTAAAAACTTATAAATATACCAACTTAATAAAATTATAACACAATAAAATATTCATATATATATATATATATATATATATATATAGAGTTAACTTTACAACATTGATAAAAAATATTTTAAAAATTATAAATATCAATAATATATTATTATATTTATCCTTTGATTTAATTATTATTATTAAATAATAATAAGAAGACAAAATAAATTATTTTGTTATTTATTTTATTAAAATTAAAAAAATATAAAATGTAATTAAAATAATTAAAATTAAATTATTAAATATTATTTTAAACAAAAAAATAAAATAAATATATATTTGTTTGAGAGGTGTTTATGGTAGAGATGTTGTAATTCCAAATAAATAAAAAAGTATATATCTTAAATAAAATAAAATCAAATGAAAAGATTAATCTAAGCTAAACATTTTAACTAAGTCAAAATAAAATAAAAAAGAAAATAAATATAGCAAAATAAAAATAAAAAATGACTCATGGTATTGAAAACCCATGGTATTCATGTCTATTTAAAGGGCAAAATCAAACTAGCCTAGATTGATTTTAACTTCTGAACTACAAAGCATCTAGAGAGATCAAAAGTGAAAAGAGGTTTATTCATGTCTATTTAAAGGGTGAAATCAAACTAGCCTAAATCCATTTTAACTCCTGAACTACAAAGCATCTAGAGAGATCAAAAGTGAAAAGAGGTTTCCATTTCAAGAGATTTGATCCCTCGAGATCAAAAGTGAAAAGAGGTTTCCATTTCAAGAGATTTGATCCCTCTTGGTGATTAGTAAATCTAGTGTTCAGATAAAATCTAGATTAGTTATATTAGTTTCCTACCTAGTAGAGATTTATAGTAGAGATGTTGTAATTCCATATAAATAAATAAATATAAATATATATATATATATAGATATATATATATATATATATATATATATATATATATATATATTATTAAATGAAAAGATTAATGTAATGTAAACATTTTAACTAAGTCACAATAAAATAAAAGATGAAAACAAAAATAGAAAAATAGAAATAAAAAAATGGCTCATGGTATTGAAAACCCATGGTATGCATGTCTATTTAAAGGGTGAAATCCAACTAGCCTAGATTTGTTTTAACTCCCAAACTACAAAGCATCTAGAGAGATCAAAAGTGAAAAGAGGGTTTCCATTCCAAGAGATTTGATCCCTCTTAGTGAATAGTAAATCTAGTGTTAAGATAAAATCTAGATTAGTTATATTAGTTTCCTACCTATTAGAGATTTATGGTAGAGAAGTTGTAGTTCCAAATAAAAGCATCTTGAGAGATCAAAAGTGAAAAGAGGGTTTCCATTTCAAGAGATCAAAAGTGAAAAGAGCGTTTCCATTTCAAGGGATTTGATAATTAGTAAATCTAGTGTTAAGATAAAATCTAGATTAGTTATATTAGTTTCTTACCTAGTAGAGATTTACTGTAGAGATGTTGTAATTCCAAATAAATAAAAAATATATTTTTTAAATAAAATAAAATTAAATGAAAAGATTAATGCAATGTAAACATTTTAACCAAGTCAAAATAAAATAAAAAATGAAAACAAAGATAGCAAAATAAAAATAAAAAATGACTCATGGTATTGAAAACCCATGGTAGTCATGTCTATTTAAAGTGTGAAATCAAACTAGCCTAGATCCATTTTAACTCTCAACCTAACTTCCGAACTACAAAGCATCTAGAGAGATCAAAAGTGAAAAGTGGTTTCCATTTCAACAGATTTGATCCCTCTTGGCGATTAGTAAATCTAATGTTAAGATACAACCTAGATTAGTTATATTAGTTTCCTACCTACTCCCGAACTACAAAGCATCTAGAGAGATCAAAAGTGAAAAGAGGTTTCCATTTCAAGAGATTTGATCCCTCTTGGTGATTAGTAAATCTAGTGTTAAGATAAAATCTAGATTTGTTATATTATTTTCCTACCTAATAGAGATTTTAGTAGAGATTTTACATCTCCAAACTAAAAAAAACTTTATATATAGTGTTTTTTAATTTATTTAAAACACAACATTAACTTCAAAACACTAAAATGGTTTTTCTAATAATATTTAAATAATATTTTTATTATTTTAAAAACCTATAAATATACCCACTTAATAAAATTATTACACACACAGACACACACATTACAACATTTTTTAAAATATATTAATTATGAAAATCAACTAATATAATTTGAATAAATATATAACTTTTTAAGTATTATCATGTTTTATTATAAAAAATATTAAAAAAATTATATATATCAATAATATATTATTATATTTAGCATTCACATTTAATTATTAAATAGTAATATAAAATAAAATAATTTTTTTGTTATTTTTTTCTATTAAAATTTAAAATATATAAAATATAAATAAAAAATATTTAAAAATAAATTATTAAATATTATTTTAAATTAAAAATAAAATAAATATATATTTTATTGTGATGATGATAGAAAATATATATTTGTCTTGAGAAGTGCTTTCTAACCTCAGTTGAGGGTTAGAAAAGTTAAATTTGTTTTTATTTTTATTTTTCTTTTATTTTTTTATTTTATAGTTTTTTGGGTCTTTTCTACATATTTTTTTATTTGTTTTTTTTGTCATGTTTTTATATTTTATTTTTACTTTTTGTTACTTGTTATTATTTTTAAATTTCTTTTCTCAATATTTGAAATTTTTTTCTTTATTTATTTATTATTTTTTCTTTTTTCTTTTTTCTTTTCTTCTTTTTTTTTTTCTTTCTTTCTTATATATATATATATATATATATATATATATATATATATATATATATATATATATATATATATATAATATTTATTTATTTACTTTATTTTATTTTATTTTATTTATTTTTATTTTTATTTATTTATTTATTTATTTTTATTTTTTATTTATTTTTATTTTTATTTATTTTTTATATTTTATATTTTATATTTTATATTTATTTATATTTATATTTATATTTATATGTATATTTATATTTATTTATTTATTTATCTATTTATTTATTTTTTATTTTTTTAGGGTTTGTGTCGATGCTCATCCAGTGACGTGATCCCATTATGTGCAATTTGATAGTTGATTTTTTTTTTTAATGAATTGCATCTCCATAATGTGTCAGTTTCATGGTTGGTCTTTAAGTTTTCATTGCAATCGGCGAGTTCACCTACATTGCGTATTAATTTGATGGCTGATTTTTAAATTTTTGTTGTAATTTATCAAGTTGACTTAGGCTAATTTTAGAAATCTTATACATTTAGCATTTAAAAAATAAATTACTCTTGCTATAATAACTCTTTCATTTAGGTGTTTATTTTTTATTTTTTTTAGTCATAAAACTTTTCCATAATATCATGCTTGAAATATTTTGAAAACTTAAGATTTTTTTGTAGTCATAATCTTTGGTTTTAATTCCATGGTTGAAAAATTGTTAAGATTTTAATGTTTTTCTGAGTCATGTATTTTATCTTTAATGCTATGGTCGAAAATAGTTATAAGAATGTTTTCTTTAGCACCATGCCTAAAAATTGTTGGAATTTTAAGGTTTTTCAAAGACGTGATATTTTATATTTAATGTCATGCCTAAAAATCTTGGAATTTTAACGCTTTTGAAAAACGTGATATTTTATCTTTAATGTCATGCTTGAAAATCATTGTAAATTTAAATTTTTTTGGAGTCATGATATTTTATTTTTAACGTCACTATAAAAAAATGTTGAAAATTTACCCTAAAAAAAGGACGTTATTCCATCATCAACACTTTTCTTTTCCAGGGCGTCTTTTGCACACAAAAATTTGGTTTTAACTATCATTTTTAAAAAATGTTGAAAATGTACGCTGAAAAAAAAAATGTTATTCCAACATCAATACTTTTTCATTTTCAACGTGTTTTTTCATGTATTTGGGGTTTCGGGGCTAGAGTACCCATTTTGAGGTAATATTTCATGTTTGAATGGTAACCATGTTTGTTCCGTTTTGCATGTTGGGTAAGCTATCGTCTTTTAGAATGTTGGTTGTCATATCCTGTGTATAAGCCTATTCTGGTTGTTCAAAGAGGTCATCTTTGTACAATTGAGTTGTTCTAACCTTGTAAGTGCCCGTCACACTCATTTCCAAAGTTTTGATCATTGTTGCAGAAGTGTTGTCATGGTCACCGCAAAGTGCATCTTTTGTCTCGCACTTGTCGTAAAGCTCCCACATGGATGGAAATGATTTGTTCATGTGTTCAGATAATCTATTTTGTCATTTCATCAAATAATCTAAGTGTCTGATCACAACCAAAGTTGATCACTGTTCACACCAATCTCACGGATCCCACACAACCATTTTTAGAAAACTTCTTGACTGGGAAACCTAGCTCTACCGAGCCTCGTTTCAGATGTACATTGTGCAATCTCAGTCCTCTAGCTATGAATTTGTTTCTTAGCACTATACAATGTGCAGTTCTTTCCTCCCAGGACTATTACATTGTGTAGTTTTTGTGCCCAAGCCTAGAACTTCACCTCCAAAATTGCACAATCATTCCTCCCATGCCGGCCTACCTTGCAAAATAATAAATCACAAGCTTGAATATTATGCCTCGAGCCTCTAAAATATGCAGTTGCATAGTAGCCTTGCCTGCCTTGTCTCCCAAAATTGTGCAGTGTGTCCTCTCAGTGCTCATTCCCTTAGCCTGCCCCACTAGCTACCAAAAATGCATAGTCTTGTCCCCCCAACCGAGTTTAAACTGTGCACTTTGCAACCTCAAGCCTCAATATCATCCCATGATCCCTTGAACTACATATCCCCACATTATCCCAACCTACATTGACTCCCAAAACTACGCAGTTAGCTCTCCTAGTGTCCATTCCCTCACCCTATCCCATTGGCTCTAGAAACTAAGCAATGTTATCCTTAAGACCTGCCTTAGCTACGAACTGCGTAGTCTCAGAACTAAAGATTTTCTCCTGGCTACTAGAACTGTGCATTGCATAGTCATTGAGACCCTCTTCCTAGTTTGTCACTTGTTTCGGGCTCAGTTGGTGGATTTGAATGCATCATCTTAAACTATGGTTTTTTGTATTGATGTTGTATCATCATGAGTAAATTGCAAGAACATGTATCCTACCATGTCATGACAAGATGATGGAGAAGGAGAAGATGGAGGGAAGCATGCTTGAAGACTATCTTATAGTTGAACCTATAAGTTGATTTATCAAGGGAAAGAAAATGGACAATAGTTTGTGACCACTATCCAAGATTGGAGATCATTGAAGATTCTGCATCACCAAGTCATGTGGAGGTGAAGAGAAAGCATCTTCAAGAATAAATCTAACACTTAGCAACTTAAACAAGAGGAAACATAATGACAATCAACAAACCAAGAACACAACACGTTGATAATGGAGTTCACCCAGTGTGGGCTACGTCTCTTGGCTCGGTGTCAAGAGTGTGGAGGTTGCTTCATATAATTGTTGCTAATGATGATGATATACATGGCATGTTATTTGTCATAACAAGGAAAAATACCCACAACAAGAGCAGCTTGTCTCTCCATGAGACATTCTCCCTCCAGGAACACTGACTCAAAATGGGTCTTCCTTCATCATGAAATGTTAATACAATCTCACAATAATGTGACAACAAGTATCCCTCAACATAGTGTTACACAGGTATCTCAACAATAAGACATCATCTTAGCAAACAAAAAGGATGCATAACATAACTACATCATGTACCTCCATGTTCAAATATGGCCAAAAAATGAAAGGCCCAACTACTGAAACAGATTACACCACTGAATTTACGACAACGAGTAGTGTAAAATCGACTGTCAACTTGTCCAATTCTGACACCTTCAAATTCTAGGCCTTTAGGAATCTTAAATATTACCTAAAGATTCTTCTCCACATGTTGCATGGGGATCTTCTACTTGGATTGCAAATCTGATCTCGCTGGCATGATCATTGTGAAATTTTGAGAAGAATGAATATAAAGTCAACCACATTCTAACACTGGCAAAATTCAGCCTCCAAGGGAATCTCAATATTCCTCAAGATTCTCTAAAGATTCTACGTTGTGGGGCACCTGAAATTCTACTACTCAGATGGCGAATCTAACTTCACCATCGCGCTCCCTACGAAAATCTAATAAAAATGACTATAGACTTTGATAGCATTATGACAATGTGAAATTTTCCCTCCTAGAGAATCTTTTAGATTCCTCTCTACATCACTGAATATTCTCTACAAAGATTCTATCTCAAAATCTATGCTGACATAGTTCCACCTTAGCATCTATGTTAATGTTCTGCGCAGCTATTCATGGTTTCACTTCAAACTCTTCAAATCCATATGGTGTTCTCCCCCCAGATGACTGAACGGGAGAGCTTAAATAAATTTTAGTAGGTGGATATTTACAAGTTAGGCCTCATAGGTCATTGGTTGGCGTCGAAATTGGTTGGGCAGAGGTTCCCAGGTCAAATCCCCCACCCACTCATGCAACAAACTTTAGCGCATTGTTAAATTTTGGCATCACGTTGTTGCAATAACCGTATGCGGTTACACGATGCATTACAAAAATTTCTTTTAGTTTGTGTGATGGTTATAAGGTTGGTTGTCGGAGCACCCAGGAGGCAAGTCGGCCAAACTGGCCGGGTGGGTTCAAGGCCCGTTTCCCCAAGTATTTGTTACAAGTGGTGTCAATTTTAGCAGTGGGGTCGGGTTTATTGACGGGCGGCCTGCCCAATATAATATGTTGTATAGTATTAAAAGTTTAGGGTTGATGGGGTTTGACTGCCTGCCACCCCAACTCACCTATTTTTTTGTATCAAACAGTTTGGTGGGCCCAACCCATGCCCATTTTTAACTATTTTTGTTTTTTATAACAAATCTTGTCCTTTTTCACTTTGCCGAAAATAAGGGATATTGGGAAAATTAAGTAGGCAACAATTTCACCTGCCTATTTGCCGGATTCTATGTGTTGGGCCTTGGTCAATTTGTAGGATAATTAAACTTGGTCCACATGCCCAACTTTAACCAGCTCTATATTTTTCATACGAACTCGTATTTGAGTGTTGTTCACACCATTAGAATCAGGGTGACTAGCACTACGACCTCGTCCTAGTTCAAGAGCAATCTGACCACTTTGATTTTTTAAGCTATTATAAGCCCTCTTTAACCTCTGAGTGTGTCTAGATTTATTTGGACCATTCCTCCCCACTGAGGATCTTTTGGTCCACTGAGGATCTTTTGATCCACCAAAAGCATGAACATAATATGCAATTTCCATGTACATTGTATGCACCACAAGTGTCCTGACAGGTCACCCTTCCTTCTCCTTCACCTTTGTTCTTCGGGGGCATAAATGATGAGTCGACACTTGCATTCTCTGCAAACCTGTAGTACATTTTTTACAAATTACATGCGTAACTACATGACCAATAACATCCCATACTTTCCATGAGTTTATAACACACACTGTGTGGTCAAGTTTACATCAAAATGGAAATAATACCCTAGCTATCAATACAAGGCCAAAACATCATTGTTGCTTCAACAAGTGATGAAAAACACATCATCACTTTTACAATTTAAATTACAACAAATGATTTACAAAAATATGGCCATGAAAAGCTAACGCATCTAGAAAAACCATCTCCCACTTATCAAAGTGAATGGGTCATCTCCCTGTTGCAAATTCGCTTGTCGAATAACTTTTTCAACTGGCTCATGCACAGACGCTTTGTCCTTAAGACGTTTCTCTAGATGGATGCTCCAACATGTGGTTCTTTGAAGACCACCTCTATTGTAGTGACTATAAAAATTCTTCTTCCTTCATACTTGCTTAACCTGCTTCTTTCCTTGGTTATGTAAACCAAAAAAACTACATGTTTTCTATGCCATGATTTATGTTCATCATTAACAACATGATTGTAATCAAAATGAACTTTAGAATATTGAGAGTTGTTATACCTTTCCTAGATGTCTTGAGTACAATTATGGCAATGAGAGCTTGCCTAAGCTCTTCCTCTGCAATGTGCATTGCCATTAGATGATGGTGATGTGTTCCCTTCATTCTCTCTCCTCGAGGGTTTCAACAATGTCTTGGAATATTCTAACACCTTTGAGAATTCTCCTTTGATGTATCCCACACCTACGAATCGAGGTCATTGCATGACGTCTAATGGTTGAGTCATGCCTTGGCCATTAACATCAAATCCTCCTCCTTTTTACCCCATTTTGATAAGGAGTCTCATGCCAGTTCCTGTAATCGGTACCTCCACATTTCCAATAGAAATAACATCATGTGAAAGTGAAACTAAAGAAAGATCACAACTGTTTACCTCAGTTGTTGATTCTGAAAGAGGTGGTGATGGCTTCTTTAAGCCTTCATTGAGCTTCAACGCTTCCAAGGCCTCTTCCATGGCCTGCTTAGGTTTTAACCCTATATAGAAATTATCTGAATACAAATTCTAAAAATAGAAAATAAACAATGGTGAGAGCATGAAACATAAAATAGATATAGACATAGATTTTCCCTTGGATCCCAAAACTGGGACTACCAGATTGATTTTTCATTATATTCCTTTCAATGTTACTATACATATACATGTTAAAGCATCCATAAACCCCAATACATTAACCCTGGATTATAACATAACTGTAGTTCCCTTGACCTGATCTACAAAATACCATGGACCAAAACCATCGTGCCCAAAATCATGTGTGAAATCCATGCACAAAGCCATAGGTAGGTCTACCCACCTAATATAGGGTCAAAAAAAATTCTCACGACATTTCCAAGGACCCTGTGCAAGGGGGCTACCACTCCCCTACATACCCCCTGTGACCCTTCGGCATGTGGGTTAGGCATGGGGCCACAAGAGAGCTTAGTCATTGATCCAGCCCTTCAACACCCAATGTTTGTCTACACCAAGAGAAATTCTTAGTGCTCACAGACTTTGTCAATGCATCTGCAGTATTCTTTAAAGTGTCTACCTTTTCCAACAACACCTTTTTGTCCTCAACCATATCCCTCACAAAGTGATATTGAATATCAATGTGATTTGTCTTTGAATGATAAGTAGGGTTCTTTGCCAAGAAAATTGCATTTTGGCTGTCACAGTATATCCTTATAGCTCATTGTACTAACCCCATACTCGAACACAATCTCTGCAACCAAACTGCTTCCTTGCTTGCATGAGTGGTTGCCATGTATTTTTCCTTTGTAGTTGAAAGTGCCACTACAGATTGTCTCTTACTCATCCAGCTGAATGCACCTCCATATAGGTTAAACACATACCCACTTGTATATATTCTTTGATCCAAGTCTCCAGCCCAGTCTGCATCAACAAAGCCATGGATGTCCAAAAATATATCCAATCCTAGTGTTCCTTGCTAGCACAAACCATAATCGCTAGTGCCACGCAAATACCTGAAAAATCGCTTCACTATTGTCCAATTCTTCTTCCCTAGTTTTGACATAAACATGCTCAATACTCCCACTACATGTGCAATGTCTGGTATAGTACAAATCATTGCATACATCAGGCTACCGACTGCACTTGCAAATGGAACATGGGACATGTCCTCTTCCTCTTCTTGTGTCTTGGGACACTATTCAGCAGATAACTTTACACCTACAGGAATAGGAACCTTCATTGGTTTACTAGCTTTCATATTAAACCTCTGCAGTATTATCTCGACATATTTCCTCTGGTTTAATGAGAGCTTCCTCTTTTCCCAATCTCATTTAATTTCCATGCCCAAAATATAGTTTGCAGGACAAAGATCTTTCATGTTCAATTTGGAGGACAATTGGGGCTTCAAATCATGGATAATTTATTTGTCATTTGCAACCAACAACATATCATCGACATATAAGACCAGATAAATAACACGGTCACCAATTAATTTAAAATACACACAATGATTTTCTTTGCTTCTCGTGAAGCCAACTCCCCATATAAATGTATCAATTTTTTTATACCACATCCTTGGTGATTGTTTTAACCCATACAGAGACTTTTTTAACTTGCATATCATTTCTTTCTTACCCTTCACCACAAAGGCTTTAGGTTGCTTCATGTAGATCTCTTCTTTCAGATCCCCATGAAGAAATGTTGTCTTCACATCCATCTGTTCTACCTCAAAATCAAAAGAAACAACAACATATAAAAGTAATCTAATAGAAGCTACCTTGGCAACAGGAGAAAAATTATCACCAAAATCATTCTCGGCACCTAGGAATAACCTTTTGCTACCAACCAAGATTTGTATTTCTCCACCTTTCCTTCTGCATTCATCTTCTTCTTGAACACCCATTTGCTACCAATGGGTTTCCTTCCAACAGGGAACTCTAGTAGATCCCAAGCCTCATTTTTGTGCAAAGATGCCATTTCATCAACCATGGCCTCTTTCCAGAGTTTTCCATCCTCTGAATCTACTGCTTCCTTCACAGATTTGGGATCATCATTTGTAATAGACAAACAAAAAATTGAACAAAAAGTAGATGGACTATACCTTTTTGGCTACCTTCTTTCTTGAACTGATCTTCTTACAACCAAAGTTTGTGGCTCTTCATCTTCAGATTCCTCTTTTGCTATAGAGTCTGATTCTTGCTCCTTTATCTCAAACTCTATCTTCTCAGCTTCCTTTATAAGGAATTCATGTTTAATAACATCTTTCACCTCTCTAAACACCACATCTCGGTTGTAGAGAACCTTCCTTGTTACTGGGTTCCAAAGATTATAATTTTTTAAACCATCCTTATACCCAATAAATATGGACTTTTCATATTTACTATCCAACTATGTTCTTTTCTCCTTTGTAACATGTACATATGCATCACATCCAAATACCCTCAGATGTGAAAGAGAAGGTTTCTTACTAGTCCATACCTCTTGTGGAGTCTTATCCTCCAATGCTGATGAAGGTGATCTATTGACTAGGTAACATGTAGTCTCCATTGCCTCTGCCCAAAATTCCTATCCCAACCCGACACCATTGAGCATGCTTCTTGCCCTTTCCATCAACGTCTTGTTCATTCTTTCTACAACTCCATTTTTCCGAGGTGTGTATGGAGTAGTATTATGTCGTGCTACACCACACTTCTTACAGAAATCTTCAAACTTCATCTTGTAAAATCCGCCACCATTATCTATCCTTAGCACCTTTATCTTGTTCCCTGTTTGGTTTTGCACCAGAGCCTTAAATTCTTTAAACCTATCAAAGACTTCAGATTTCTTCTTGAGGAAATATATCCATGTATTCCTTATGAATTCATCTATAAATGATACATAGTACATAGAATTACCCAGTGATGCAATCGACATAGGTCCAAACACATCATTGTGCACAAGCTCTAATATATGTTTCACCCTCTTACCACCAGAGGGGAAACTCGCCCAATTCTTCTTCCCATATACACAATTTTGAAAGAAATCAAAATCCAGAGAACTATTAGACATACCTTCTACCATACGTTTACCTTGAAGTATTCAAAGGCCCTTCTCTCCAATATGTCCAAGCCTTTGATACCATATCATGGTATTTTCTCCAGAGACCACTAGATTTTCTGCTCCACTTTTAGGAACCACAAAACTATTGCGCTCATCAATAACACTGCTACCTTGCAACTTGTACAAAGTTCCAATCCAAACTCCCCACATCAATACCAGTGCTCCCCGAACCATCTTGCAGGTATCTTTCTCGAACACTATTTTTACACTTGCATTAGCCAACTTGCTTAGAGAAATCAATTTCTAGCCAATGCAGGAATATGGATAACACGTGGAAGTGTTCTAATCCTTCCACCTTGAAACTTCAACTTGACTTCTTTGTGATCAATGATTCTAGCCTTCCTATCATCCCCTAAGAAGACATCACTTCCATCATATTTCTCATACTCGTAGAACACTCTCTATGGGGAGTGAATTGAAAGGACACACCTGAGTCAATCAACCATGCCTCATGATCTATATGTGTACTTGGAGAAGAAGACAAGTACACATCCCCACCTTCATTTGAGATGGTTTTCACCTCTACAGAAGGAGCATCATCATATCCCTTTTCTTTCTCAGGAGCTTTAGATTTAGAGTCCCTTTTGTAGTGCCCTTCCTTTCCGCATTTCCAGTACATCTTTAAATGTTTTCATGGAGATTTAGATCTCCCTGTAGATTTAGATCTCCCACTCGAGGACTCAATTTTTTTATGTTCTGGGATCGTCCTCATATAGACAAGGCATCACCATTCTGGCCCTCCATATTTTTCCATCTCATCTGCTCCGACAACAAAGATGAGACTATTTCATCAAACTGAAAGGCAGTTGCACTGCTACGTATTGCAACAACCAGATTATCCCACGAATTTGGTAGAGAACACAACAAACTGATGCACTTATCTTCATCTGAAAATTTAATATCAACAGATAATAACTGACTTTCCATAGTATTAAATGTGTTTAGATGCTTTGTCATCGAGTCTCCATCTTTCATCCTTAAATGTGTTTAGATGCTTTGTCATCGAGTCTCAATCTCTATATTTCCACTACTTCCAATCTTTTTTCACCATAAGAATTGATCCCATCGATTTCCCACTAAACAGGGTCAACCACAGGCCTAAGAAAAAATCCTTAGCAGCAAAGGCATCCCCTTGAAGCCAAAACAACTTTGATACCAAATGTAGGTTTTAACCCCGTATAGAAATTATTTTCATATGAATTCTAAAAACATAAAATAAACAATGGCGAGAGCATAAAACATAAAACAAATATACATAGATATTTTCCCCTGGATCCCAAAATTGGGACTAGCAGATTGATTATTCATTATATTCCTTTCAATGTTACAATACATATATATACATGTCGAGCATCCATAAACCCCAATCCATTAACCCTGGATTATAACACAACCGTAGTTCCCTTGACCATATCTACAAAATACTATGCACCGAAAACCATTGTGCCCAAAACTTGGTGTGAAATCCATGCAAAAAACCATAGGTAGGTCCACCCACCTAATATAGGGTCCAAAAAAATTTCCCCAGGTGCTACCTTGGACCCCATGCAGGGGGGTTTCCTACCGCTACATAGACCCTGAAGGGGGGTAGCCACCCCCCAACAACACCCCCGCGCATCATACAAGGGGGTATTCAGCCCCCCCTCACGTGGATTAGTCTTGGAAAGAATATAATACAACCCAACAACTCGTAGTTGAAGTTGTAGACTCTGTTTCTCCTCTTTCTCTTCTTGTAGGAGCCTCCTTAATTCAACATTCTTTGCTTCAGGGCTCTCGTCATTGCACTTAAATTCTTCCAAGGTCTCTTCCTTGGCTCACAACTGAAATTCCAATCTTTGCTTCTCCTCTTTCTCTTCTCATAGAAGCCTCTTCAATTCATCATTCTCTTCTTGAAGGCTTTGGTTGATCTCCTCACTTGAATGAGAAGAAGGTGATGAAGGTGATGAATGTTCACTTGAGGGGGTAGATGGAGCATCATCCTCTACTCTCTCTTTCTCCTCTTCCTCTATTTTCTTTTCATAAACTTCATACATTATGTCCACCATTTTGGAAATCCTTAGGAAAGTCTCGTACATCTCTTTTTCATCCTCCATTGTTGCACGTTCAATTGTTCACACTCGCAATTCACATCAGCGAGAAGGTCACTTTGATACCAAACATGATCTGGATCTCTTTAGCTATCGGAATTATCCAAGACCTTTTGCTTTTGTGATGTTAATAGAATTTCATTTAAAAGATCATGAAATAACCACATGTGCATGCTTAAACAAGAGGAAACATAATGATGATAAAAAAACCAAGAACACAACACATTGGTAACAGAGTTCACCCAGTGTGGGCTACGTCTCCGGGTCGAGAGTGTGGAGGCCGCTTCATATAATTTTTGCTAATGATGACGATGTACATGGCATGTTCTTTGTCATAACAAGGAGAAATACCCTCAACAAGAGTGGCTTGTCTCTCCATGATATTTTCTCCCTATAGGAACTCTCACTAAAAATGGGTCTTCCTTCAGCATGAAAATCTAATGCAATCTCATAATAATGTGGCAACAAGTATCCCTCAACATAGTGGTAAATAGGGATCTCAAAAATAATACATCATCTTGGCAAACAAAAAGGACACATAACATAATTGCATCATGTACCTCCATGTTCGAAGATGGCTGAAAAAATAAAAGGCCAACTATTGAAACTACCTGCACCACTAAATTTTCGACGACGAGTAGGGTAAAATCAACAGTCAACTCGTCCAATTATGACACCTTCAAATTCTAGGCCTTCGAGAATCTTAAAGATTCCCCAAATATTCCTCTCCATTGGTTGATTGCATATCTACTACTTGGATTGCAAATCTAATCTCACCATCATGATCCTTGTGAAATTCTAAGAAGAATGAATATAAAGTTGGCCACATTCTGACACTGGAAAAATTAAACCTGTAAGGGAATCTAAATATTCATCGAGATTATCTAAAGCTTTTTTGTTGGAGGGAACTTGCACTTCTACTACTCAGGTGGTGAATCTGACTTCACAATCGCGCTCCTTGCGAAAATATGATAAAAATGACTATAAACTTGATAACATTATGACAATGTGAAATTTTACCTGCCAAAGAATCTTTTAGATTCCTCTTTGCATTAGGGAATATTCTCTATAAATATTTTGTCTCAAAATTTTCGTCATCATAATTCCACCTCGGCATCCATTTAAGGTTCTTCTCTGCTATTCATGGTTCCACTCGACGCTCTTCAAATCCACTCGACACTCTCCCCCCTCGGTCGACTGAATGAGAGAGCTTAAATAATTTTTTGGGGGCAGATATTCCAAGGTTACGCCTCATAGGCTGTTGGTTGGTATTGAAATTAGTTGGGCAGAGGTTCCTAGGCCAAACCCCCCCATGCCCATACAAAATAATTTTGGCGCATTGTTAAATTTTGGCATGGCAAGGTTGCAATAATCGTAGGAAGTTACATGACGCGTTACAAACATTTATTTTGGTTTGTGTGATGGTTATAAGGTTGATTGTGGGGTTGCTCAGGAGGTAGGCTGACCGAGTTGGCTAGGTGGCGGGTTCAAGCCTCGCCGCCCCCGGTCATTGTTACAAGTGGCGTTTATTTTAGTGGTGGGGTTGGTTTTGTCGGCGGGTGGCGCGCCCAATGCAATATGTTGTATGGTATTAAAAATTTAGGGGTGGCGAGGTTTGACCGCCTGCCACCCTATCCTGCCTATTGTTTTTATATCAAATGTTCTCGTGGGCTCGACTCGCCCCCATTGTTTTTAATATTTTTCGTTTTTATAACAAATTTTGTCCTTTTTTCACTTTGCCGAAAATAAGGGATAATGGGCAAATTAAGTAGGCAACAATTTCACCCACCCGGTGGCTGGATTCTGTGCGCCAGGTCTCGGTCAAGTTGTAGGATCATTAAACCTAGTCCACATGCCCAACTTTAACCAAAACTTTTACCATCTCTATATTTTTCATATCAACTTGGATTTGAGTGTCGTTCGCACCATTGGAATCAACGCGACAAGGATTACGTCCTGGTCCTAGTTCGAGAGAAATCTAACCACTTTGAAATTTGAGCTATTAGAAGCCCTCTTTGACCTTTGAGTGTGTCTGGAGCCACCTGGACCACCATGTCAGTAGTGTCATGTCATATGATGTCATGGATGGTCATATGCCACATCACTATTGTGGATCATGTATATTGTATCCAAAATGTATTGTAAAGTGGAAGTCCAAAGGACACATATGGAATGTAAAGAGTCATGTAAGTTGAAATGTCGTAGGAAGTCAAAGAATCATGATAGTAGTCAAAGTATCACGATTGGTTATATATACTCCCTCATTGTATGAGAAAAGGACTTTTCACCTTGGTTCCTCCCACAAGGCATTAGAGAGATAAGCTAGTTCCTTGAGGAGCAAGGAGTGGCTTCAATGCTCCACTACTGGAGCTAGTGATGCACATTGTAAACATGTGTCTTCAAACTTTTTCTTAATAACATAAGCCTTCAAGGCCAACATGTTCTTCATGCATGGATTATGAATTTTATAAGGCTATTCTGCAAGTGTTTTTATTTCATTTTTTCTTTCTCTAATATAGTTGAACTATTTCAATTATTTTAATACTTATCTTATTAAGAATGTCCTGTAATGGTTATTATTGTTGTCCCATGCTTGTGGATTATTCTACGGGATATTAGATAGATATTTCTTTATTCGTTTTTTATAATGACTGTCGCATCCTTTGTGTAATATTCTGCTTGATTTTAGACAAATTATTCTGGTTCATGTGTGTCTCACTTAGAGGTTCACTTTTCTCCCCACTCTGCACTAGAATAACCTTGACACATTTACAACTAAACACTCACCAAGTATACCTTCTTTCTTTTCAAAGAAACCATTGCATCCCTCTCTCTAGCTGATAGTTAGATCCAAGGCATATCTTTAAGATATATGGAAAATTGGTCGATATTCCATATGGGGCTCCTACACCAATTGATGTGAGGTATACTTGGGACTTCACTTTGGGGAGACCCCTTGGTTGACAGATTTCCAGCATCGTCAATAATGGCGCTAGAAGGAGGGTCATATGACAAGCTAAGCTCATTGAATATGGTTTGAATCTCTTATCTAAAATGGATCATAATCAAATCTTACTATGTGGGTGTTTCTCTAATTTTTCCATTTATCAATTTTTAATCCCCGATGAACCTCACCATCACTTTTCCTAGTTAAAGTTTGATGGTGAGTATGGAACATCCATAATTGAGAACATTTATTACTTTCCTAAATTTTGTGAATCTTACAAAATTGATGATGACGAATTTTCTTTTGTTTTTTTCTTCCTTAGCCTTAAAGGTCATTTTAATCGATGGTTCCATACCTTGCCAAATTATTCCATTCATTCCCTTCATCATTTCCTTGGGGAACTTTGTCAAGCCTTTGATAGGTATAATTATCGAGATGTTTGTAAAAGAATCAATCTCCTCAGAATGAATCCTAATGAATCAATTGAAGATTTTTTTGATCGATTCCTTCACCTTTGTTATGAAATTTCTGAAGAAGATATGAATTGGGATTTCTTGAAACAAGAGTTTGAGTGCTTGGTTCTTATCTCTTTACATAGTGAACCTAAACCCCCTGATTTTCCTACTCCTCCAACTCTTTTGAATCATGAGACCCCTCTAATTTCAGAGGATAAATTTACTGCTCCTTTTTTTCATTATCCTCCTCCTTTTCTAACCCCGTTGAGGGTGCCTCCATACGATGGTGATATAGTTGGAACATATGAAAATCAAATTCCTAATCCATTTCTTATTCTTCTTCTAATTTTCATGATTTAGATTCAATGGAGGAAATTCCAGAATAGCTTATGAAGTCTACCATGAAGACTAACTCCTCCATTCTGCAAGGTGATGTTACTGTTCATAATTTGAGTCTCTAATTTGATTTATATTTTTGTTATCCCCTATCACCTATAAGCCATGACTCTTTGTACCATGACCCGCGTGATAAATCTATTCCAACAACCAGTCTTTCACACTCTCTTTATTTTCACGTTGCTAGTTTAAATTTCAATAAGATATAAGGTAGTCACATTACACAGGTAGAGGAGTAGGAAGGTAAAGATGCTTTCAATATTTATTTTGTTTTTCAAAATCCTCCATGTGAAGATGGTGTGCTTCCATTCTTGGATTATTTTCAATCTACTAATATTGGTAGTGAATCAAATGTAATCAATTCTTTCGATCAATCTGTCGCCTCGAGAAACAATCATTCTGATGATGATGACTTTGTTGATGTATGTGATCACGATTGCCCAAGTGCATCAAACAATATTTTGGTTTCTCATAAAGATATTACACTAGATCCAGAATCTGATTTTCTCAAAAAGGATGTGCTTATCGAAACTTACTCTTCATCTCACTATCCCTTGTGTTATATTGTCTATGATGCATCTACTTGTGACAAATATGCTCCATTTTCTTTAAGTTCTTCATCGAATAAGCTATATTCTCAATTGAACAATACTGTGAGATTATACATCATGCAAAATAAAACAATTGAATCATTGAGCACTCATTCCACCCCCCATCATCTCTTCTCTTGCATGAAGACAACTCTTAAAATCATCTTGCTCATGAAATTTCCCCGATTCATTCATCCTCGAATTTGTGTTCAGAAGAACCTTTCGACTTGATTAATTTGGTTGTTGAAGTTGAAAAATATGGTTAAATCAGTGACAGAGATGGTTTCCATTCGGGGAGAAGTGGCTTTATTGAAATTAGTGGTAGAAGCTATCCTCAAACTATGCATGATCTGGTTCAATCTTCAAAATGTGATTTTACAATCCTAGAAAGTTCTGGGATCTGTGAAGGAGTCGAGACACTTCAACTTTCATTTATGGTTATGTTAGGATCTCACAACTCTGGTAAGCCCCCCAAACTAAGCTATATTTGGTTTTTCGTGCACAATCCTTCTCTTTGCATGGTCTCACTCGATGCAAATTTATTTTTGAAAAATGTTGGGTATTTCAGGTATGATCTTTCAAAATTTAAATATTTTACTTCTGACAGGCTTCACATCAAGCTCGGGAGCTGCGTGATTGGAAGATGGTGGGAGGCAAGGATGTGTCATTGGGTCCGCGATAGGGTGGAGGCAGCTGCGCTACCCAGGGAGAAATCATGTAGCTTGGCTGGAAAGTGACCGTTAAAGTGAATGTTCATGAAAAGACAACAGAAGTGAGGCCAAATGGAGCAGGCAGCTGGCATTTAAGATGAAATTAATGGCTTAGATCCTTGAAAATCTGCCGCCAATATGGAATTAATGAATCGATTTTGGGGGGAACGATTGGATTTAAATTCAAAATTCCCTATAAATTACAAGTGGTTTTCCAGCGAAAAACACTTGGCATTTTGAGAATTAAGTTGTTTCACTCTCAGGTGCACATGAAATATGAATTATTTCAAGATCTGGTAGCGAGTTCGGCATTTGAACAATTGTCAAAGGAGACTCAGGAACTAATGAATAGCGTCATGTCGACAAGTGCAGAATCTATGAACACCAAAGAACTAACAGCCGAGGAGAATGCGTAGGAAATCAATATGGAGGCCGAAGTAGTTGCTCCGAAAGTGGCCGAAGTATTGGTAGAGGTCCCTAAATTGCTGAGAACACCGATACCGAAGCCAACCCCAAGCAAGGAGACTGTGAAGGACAAGAAGGGCAAGTAGCCTGACATATCGGTTGCGCCTCACCAATTCGAAACCCACCAAAGCCCATTGCCCAAGAGAAGGGCAAGGCTATAAACCTAGAAGCAGAGGAGGAGGATATTGAAGACATCTCGATGGACGATGAGGATGTAGGAGTGGAAGTAGAGGAGGTTGAAGCCCAGGGTGTGAACCCTATTACATGGCTGCCGGAGTATGTCCCTCCATGCAAGCCTAAGTTGAAGGTCCCAAAGGACATTGATGAGAGTAAGAAAACCCTAAAAAACCCTCTGCTACCAGATGAAATTACTTTCGACAGTCCGCGCACGGCTCGAGTGCCGATACTAAATCTTGAAGACTGGGACTTGGCATACCACGAGAAGTTCCCACTCTTGGCGACTGAACAACTGATGTGCCACATCATAGATACAAATACAGGAATAACAAAATTGGAGTTGTGGAGGTGGCTCAAGGGGGTAGAGAAGGCAATATTTCTAAACCTGCTCTGGGTGCCGCACTATAACCGCACCCCAGTGACAGTTTCGGTCATCCAGTAGTTGCTATTCTTAGTGCATGATGAGTGTCTGTCATTGGAGGAGCCGATACCCATCACAGATATGTTGATTCATCGCATAACACGCCTATTGTATATAGGCAAAAATCTAGTTATGATATTTGGCGGCAAGCGTGGCGAGCAGGCGCTCGCAGAGTCAATGAAGGACAAATTCAAGATGGTGAAGAAGTTGCGTGGGTACGCTATCTCCAACATCTGTGACCCCGCTGTGAAGGTGGAAATGCAGATCCTTGTGGGGAAGGTGATGCGGAAGTGTTGCGACGATGAGGTACCGGTGCCTGTCGTCGCGCTTGCACAACAGTGTGCGGAAGGAGTCCATTCTAGCTGGTCGGACTACCTTCACGTAGAGTTCCTAGCGAACTGCCGTGAAGCGCAAGAGAAAAGCAAGACCTTCTGCTATATGTGGCTCTTGTTTTCGATTGTGTTGGTAGTGTGGGAGCTACCGGAGGAGAGCTAGTTCCCTTCGATCACACCAGACCTTCCTTAAGCAGCGAAGTACACTTTGTTGTGGGCGACCAAGGATGCGGAGCGAGTTCGGGACAACAAGATCTTCTGGATATTGATGGAAATGAATATCAAGATGGCCATTAATCACAAACCATGATTGTCACCCACAATATACGCTAACTTGCAGAGCTATGCCTAGTTTAAAGCTAATTTCCATCGACTATCAATCAGGGTTCGAAAGGACCCTACGCAGAAGTGGTACGATTTTCCGTACCTGGCCATAGATGATGCCATCAACGCGGTGCTTGATAAATGGTCGGCAGAGTGGCACACTACCACAGACTTGGCGGTGGGTGGAAGTAAGTCTACCACACAGAAGAAGAAGGAAGAGGCCAAGATGAAGATGGTGCAGCTGGTCGAAAAGAGGAAAACGGAGGTCGTTGAGAAGGCCTAGGTGCAATAGGTAGGAAAGGAGGCAGGAAAGTAGACAGGTGGCATAGAGTGGGGCTCTGAGAAAGGCGCGTGGTCACCTTCACTTGAGACCAAAGAGGAGGACACATAGCAGCACAACATGGACCCTCAAGAGACATCCGCCTAAGAGAGTTGGAGAACGGAGGGTCTAGAAAGAAATCCAAGGCGAACAAGACCTCGCTAGACCCTATCACATTGACAGAGGGTGACTCATATAACATTGGTGACACAGTCAGAGATGTCACCACGGAGGCCCTGTAGTAATTTGAAAAGCAATAGCAGATCATCCTAGGGGCCATACAGACCCGACTGCAGGAGTTGCAGACTCGCGTGTCACAAATTTTGTACCATGTCTACTATCTTGGCTATTAGCACATTAGAGGCTATCGATATGCTACGCGCGAAGGCTTCTAGTGCCATAGTGCTGCTAGATAGATCACTGACCATGGAAAATGAGGCTGACAGGCCCACTGTCAGCCCCTTGAAGGGAGTTGGACTAAACCTAGCAACGCTTTCGCACGAATCACTCCACCTCTTGCAGGATGGAGTAATTGCAGAGCTGAGGGCCCATGAGCACCGCACCCTCTAGGTGATCAACAAATAGAGGACAAAAAATAAATAAATGGCCCTACATTGAAATGCTACCATCACCACTGAGGCTGAGGTGACCAACCAGAGCAAGAAGATCATGTAGGTCATGGAGGAGGCATGCAGAATGGTCCTAGAGTTGGCCATTCCGAAGGAGGAGCCAGTCAAGGTTTGCATCCACAAATTGGCCACAGGGGTGCGTGACACTCAGACAGAGATGTCACGGGTTTAGTTGGAGCTGAACCTACAGACTACAAAGCTCTAGTTGAGGGCCCAGCCTTCAACACTGACATAGGTAAAGGAATTGTGGGCGGCTACTATTACAGAAGTAGTTGCGGTGGTGGAGAGTGTAGTAGAAGACTACAGACATTTGTTTGAACAATTGTTTGAGGTCCTGACCAGCTTGCAGGAGGACCCAAACATCTAGAGGCTAGAGACAGAAGTGCGAGAACTCCAACAACGCTATGATGAAGTTAAGGGCACACCGCGAACCGTCGAGCTGACACAAAGGTTAGACAAGCTGCAGGAAGCCAAGGAGCTGAACGAATAGGTGGACACAACACTACACAAGGAAATAGTCCTGAAGGCACGACTAAAGCCCTGGTTGGAGGAAGCTTACGCAGTCACAGGAAACATCGAAGGCAAGCTTGCGACTCTACAAGTGACACAACAAAAGCTTCAAGATGATAGTGCAAGAGTAGTAACCGAGAAGATAGTTGAATATGTGAAGCAGGCAACAACTCAGTGCACGACCAAAGTTGTGGTCATCCGGGTTGAGCTAGACAGGCTTTGCGCAAAGATCTTCGTGCCTACTGAGTGAATCGAGGGTGAGTCTCGATGTTTTTATTGGGGGCCTGTTGGGAGCGGGATCCCCCAGTGGAAGTTTTGGGGCTAAAAGCCCATGTTTAAGTCAATTTTTGTTATATAATTCTAAAGACTCTACATTTTGTGGTCGTGGAGCGGAAGGTGCTATGTGTCAAAAAGGGTAGTCCACCCTTAGATGTGTAAAGTAAATTCGGTTGTAAGTTATCTACCCATGGTCTGCAGACCATGGGATTGTATAAAAGAGCTAAGCTCTAGGGATATAGGGAGACACACGATGTAATAGAGTCATAGCTTTGGAGCAAGAAGTCTAAGTCTTGGGTCATAGTGTAGGTAGAGGCTTTGCAGCTGAGTGCACAGAGGCCTAGTGTAGAAGATCGCAACTGAGTGCGCAAACCCCTACAGCTGTGTACTTAGGGCAGACAAAGTCTGTAAACACTTGGAAGATATTAATAAAAGGAGACATTCTACAATTTCTGTGTCTTTGTTCTGTTAATGCATTTGGATATTTTATGTATGAATTTCCTTTATTATGCTTATGTGATGCGTGAATTAATGCAATTACACTGAATAATTGAGCGCAATCATGAATATCTGCTTACACGGTGCTAACTTTAAGTATTTGATGAGATAATAAAAACACTTATACTAAGTAGGGAATCTACACGGCATGTTGCATAGTAGCACAAAAGTACCTGAGCAGTAGGTTAGGGCTGCATGAAGGTCGACTGTACCCTTTCGTGGGGGTACGGAAGAACAGAGTAGAGGGCTCATCTTGCAAGCCCTAGAAAGAAGCAACCTATGCAAAGGCAGGGATAGAAGGAATCAAATGACATCACAACCATCTCAGGGTGTGGAAACTTGATTCTAGCATCCCCCCATACTGCTTTGGGTGAGACTTCGGTTTGCGCTCTATGGGCTAATGCAAAAAGGGCCAGTAGTGTAGGGATTTGTTTGGCTAATT
This sequence comes from Pinus tabuliformis, assembly GCA_031772625.1. NCBI lineage: Eukaryota > Viridiplantae > Streptophyta > Pinopsida > Pinales > Pinaceae > Pinus > Pinus tabuliformis. Next base: position 1,145,146,302 of record CM062805.1, read on the forward strand.
AACACTGAACCTGGGTTAGGCCCCCTCAAGCCAACAAGAGGGGAGAAAAGTGTGCCTCTAAGTGAGAGGTAGTAGTACCACCAGGAAGAGGCACACATGAACCAGAAGGATATGTCCAACATTCAATGAAATAGTCCATAGAGGATGAGACAGTCATTACAACCAACAAATGAAGAAATATTTGTCTAATATCTTATGGATATTCCACAAGGATGGGAAAACAATAAAAACGGTTACAACACATTCTCAATAAGATAAGTACTAAAACAAACTACATAGTTTTAGCACATGTGAAAGAAAACATGAAATACAAACATCTGCATCACTATCTCTAGTAGTAGATCATTGGAGCCACTCCTTGGTCCTCAAAGGACTAGATTATCTCTCTGATGCCTTGTAGGAGGAGCCAAGGTGAAAATTCCTTAGCTTATACAATGAGAAAGTATATATAACCAAGGGTGACTCTTTGACTACCCTCGTGACTATTAAAATTCCTTTGAATTTTTAACTTACATGGCTCTTTACATTCCATGTGTTTCCTTTGGAATTCCACTTTATAATACATTTTGGATACAACATACATGATCCACAATAGTGATGTGGCATATGACCACTCATGACATGACATGACATGCCACTGCTGACATGGATTGCTTGATGATGTGGAAATTTCAGGTGACTATTGCTACTAAGTGTTATATGTATTATTGAATATGCTTTCTCTTCACCTTCGCATGGGTTGGTGATGCAGAATCTTCAATGATCTCCAGTCTTGGATAGTGGTCGCAAACTAGTGTCCCTTTGATTTCTCTTGATCAATAAAATTGTAAGTTCAACTACAAGAGAGTATTTAAGCATGTTTTCATCCTCCTCCTCCTTATCCATCATATTTTCATGACATGATAAGGTACATGTCCTTGCAATTCACTCGTGACCAGACAAAATCAATCTGAAATCCCCGTAGTCTAAGATGATGCATTCTGATCCAAAAACTAAACCTGAAACAAGTGACAAGCTAGGAAGAGGGACTTAGTGACTGCACAGTGTGCAGTTCTAGTAGCCAAGGAAAAATCTTGAGCTCTGAGACTACGTAGTTCACATATCAATAAGATTAGAAGGACAAGACTACGTAGTTTCCGGAGCCAGTGGAATAGGCTGAGGGAATGGATGCTAGGAGAGCTAACAATGCAGTTGTAGAAGTCAAGGGAGGTTGGGATACTATGAGGCTGCATATTTCAAGGTCTCAGGGGATGAGCTTAAGGCTTGAGGTTTTGAAGTGCACAGTATAATCTAGGATGGGGGGACAAGCATATGCAGTTTTGAAAGCTAGTGGGGCAGACTGCGGGAATGAACACTAGGAGGACACACTGAATAGTTTTGGGATAAAAGGGAGGCAAGGATATTGTGAAAATGTGCAGTTCATAGGCTTAGGGGATGAGCTTGAGGCTTTTTACTATGTGATGCATAGTAGAGGGTGGTCTGAGAGGAATGAATGCACAATTCTGAAGGTGAAGGTCAAGACTTGGGCACAAAAACTGCACAGTGCAACAAACCTGGGAGGCAGGATCTGCACATTGCATAGTGCTAAGCAAAAAGTTAATAGCTACAGGAATGTGACTGCATAGTGCATAGCTCAAGGGAGGCTCAATGAATCTATTTTTCTTGGTCGAGAAGTTTTTTGAAAATGGCTAATTGTGGGATCAGTGAGATCAGTGTGAACGATGATTAACTTTGACTGTGACTGCACACTTAGAATATTTGATGACATGAAAACATAGATCATCTGAACACATTAAAAAATTATTTCCCTTCTTGTGACATCTTTACGGCAAGTTACAAAATGTGCAAAACCAAAGATGCACTTTGCGGCAACCATGGCGACACTTGTGGGACATTGTCGAAATTTTTTGAAATGAGTGCGATGGGTACTTTTAAGGTTATAAAATATCATTTGCATAAAGATGGCCTCTTAGAACCACCATAATGGGCTTATACACAGGATACGAAAATCAACATGCTAAACTATGATGACCTACCCAACATGCAAAAGGGAGAAAAATACTTCAAGAAAACTGATGAAATAAGCTTCGGTGTTTGCAAGAACGATGTAAAAGACCAAGGAAGGATATGAAATTGATTGTAAGCAAAAAATTTGGAGGGTGTTGTAGCAACTACAATACTTGGTGACACACTGGTAGAATTCCAGCTTCTCTATCTCAGTTAACTTATTTTTTGCGGGGCCTTGTTTCTTCAGGGAGTATTTATTCATCATGGCGATTACTTTGGTCTTCCCATTTACCCCATGAATAGACATGGTCTCCTTTATGCTTTGTCATTTGAACACAAAATAATATTTAGCGATATCACAATGTTTTGAATTGGGAATGTTAGTGTAGCTCACGAGCTTCATATTTTCAGAGTATAATTTTTCATCTCTGGTGTTGCTCTGTTGCCAACAGGCCTGGACAGTACCCCAACAGAGTCACATAGGAACACAAGCATTTCTCTGCTACCAAAAAGATTGGATAGTACCCTGGTAGAGCTGCTTGCTTCACCTCTCTGCGAAGAAATCATTTCTCTTCTTTCACCTTTATTTATTTATTTTAAAGAGGAATGTGCATCGACACTTATGCATTTTCGGGCGAAAGATGGATCCTGAATTATTGAGAGTAGAAGAGTTTGTTATTTCAGAGAATCATATTAGGTTTGGTTTGGTCATTTGTATTTTTCCCTTTCTCCTCTTGTACTAATTAGATAAGCATGAAAACACCAAAACATAAAGACTGAGTTTAGGCAAGAGTTTTCTAGAATAGACATGGGTTCATGGTTGGACAAAAACTCTCCTTACCGATGGACTGTATTTTCCATCAGAACTTCATCAACCAAAAGATATAACCAACACAAAGAAAATGGCCAGAAGGTTAGACAGATGTTGAAGTGTCACAAGACTCTTTACAGTTCAGCCACGCACATACTAAGAATACACAACATGTCTATGCATAAAACGTATTCACATGATGAAAGAAAAAAGAGACAAACAATGAGAAAGAAAAAAGAAACGAAAGGAAAGACAACACAGAACAAGGAAACAAAACTAGAAGACAAGAAAAAGTAGCTAAATAAAAGCATAATGCAAGAGAAAGTAAGAAAATACAAGAGATACTAAAGAGAACAAGACATGATGGGTGCAACAGAAGGATGACTAAGGTGCAACTAATCCTACTACTAAACTAACAAATAGAAGGACGAGGTCACATATAATGGAATTTCTAATGTAGCCACTGTAATCATTCCCAACCTACAATCACAAAGATATGATTGATTAAAATAGATATAAAATATTATGCAAGAGAAAATATGAGAGCTTGAATAATTTGCACAAAATGTTTAAGGTCTTGCATGTGGGCAGAAAGATGTGTCACAACCGCCACTTTCATCCAATTCACATTCTTACCTCTCTGATGGAAAAAATAATTAGAAAAACCTTGAAGACTTCTTAAGAAAACACCTTTTTCAGTGTCATCCTACTTAGCAAGCACGAGAAAAGGTTATTGCAATCGAGATTTTTGACTAAGATTTATCCAACCATTTAGTGATTGGATCATAAAATTCACGACGATCCTCTTGGATACCCCAAAATATTTGAAAAGATGGATTTTCAATTAGAGGCACAAGATTGTAATGAGAATCTTGTGACAGAAATTTGATCTAATCATATTCAAAAGCGATGTCAAGATAGTGAGGACCTGAAGTAACCATCACTAGAGACTAAAGTGCCTCAACACAAAAATCAGAATAGTGAGATGTTGAACGATGATGATCGAATGATGTAAAACAACTGCCATTGGATATACCGGTGGGAAAATGAAAACATGAATGATAGTCATCAAAGATAGAATAATGATTATATGACTTTATGAAAGCATCATATTCCCAGTTTGTAATAAATGAAGATAAACCAATTTGAACAGTTTTGCGAACGATCTACATAATTGAATCAAGTTCCTCACAAGCCAAATGTGACAAATCATTTTCCTTTAACTGGTGAAAAATTGTGCAAGCATCGTAATCATGGAAATAATTTAAAAGGGATGTCACCACAACAAATACATGACACCGTCCAAGACATGGTGAAAAAACAAGCACTTGATTCGTGTGATAACTCATGCATTCATTATTATTCAAGAGGAATTTAGATGCGATGAAGTGGAAGATTTGCACTATAACGTTCGTGAGCAAAATTGGGAGCTAACTATTAAGAGATGAATTTGATAGGCATGATTCCTTCAATGAAAGATAGTATTTGAAATTATCAACTTCATAATTCCATGACTCTATGAGAGACATAAATTCGAAACCTGAGCTTGATGTGAATCCTGTCAGAAGTAAAATATTTAAATTTTGAAAGATCATACCTGAAATACCCAACATTTTTCAAAAATAAATTTGCATCAAGTGAGACCATGCAAATAGAAGGATTGTGTAGGAAAAACCAAATTTGACTTAGTTTGGGGGGCTTACCAGAGTTGCAAGATTCTAACATAACCATCAATGAAAGTTGAAGTGTCTCGACTCCTTCACAGATCTCAGAACTTTCTAGGATTGTAAAATCACATTTTGAAGATTGAACTAGATCATGCATAGTTTGATGATAGCTTCTACCACTAGTTTCAATAAAGCCACTTCTCACCAGATGGAAACCATCTCTATCACTGATTTAACCATATTTTTCAACTTCAACAACCAAATTAATCAAGTTGAAAGGTTCTTCTAAACACAAATTCGAGGATGAATGAATCGGGGAAATTTCATGAGCAAGATGATTTTAAGAGTTGTCTTCATGCAAGAGAAGAGATGATGGGGGGTGGAAGGAGTACTCAATGATTCGATTGTTTTATTTTGCATGATGTATAATATCACAGTATTGTTTCAATTGATAATATGGCTTATTGGATGAAGAACTTAAATAAAATGGAGTATATTTGTCACAAGTAGATGCATCATGGACAATATAACATAAGGGATAGTGAGATTAAGAGTAAGTTTCGATAAGCACATCCTCTTTGAGAAAATCAGGTTTTGGATCTAGTGTAAAATATTTATGAGAAAGCAAAATATCGGTTGATGCACTTGGGAAATCATGATCACATACATCAACAAAGTCATCATCATCAGAATGATTGTTTCTTGAGGCTACAGATTGATCGAAAGAATTGATTACATTTGATTCACTACCAATATTAGTAGATTGAAAATAATACAAGAATGGAAGCACACCATCTTCACTTGGAGGATTTTGAAAAACAAAATAAATATTGAAAGCATCTTTATCTTCCTACTCCTCTACCTGTGTAATGTGACTACCTTATATCTTATTGAAATTTAAACTAGCAACGCGAAAATAAAGAGAGTGTGAAAGACTAGTTGGTGGAATAGATTTATCATGTGGGTCATGGTACAAAGAGTCATGACCTGTAGGTGATAGGGGATAATGGAAATCTAAATCAAATTAGAGACACAAATTATGAACAGTAATATCACCTTGCAGAATGGAGGAGTTAGTCTTCATGGTAGGCTTCATAAGCTATTCTGGAATTTCCTCCATTGAATCTAAATCATGAAAATTAGAAGAAGAATAAGAAATGGATTAGGAATTTGATTTTCATATGTTCCAACTATATCACCATCACACGGAGGCATCCTCAATGGCGATATCGCCATGCCAAAATTTAACAATGCACCAAAATTATGTTGTATGGCTGTGGGGTGGGGGGGGGGGGGGGGGGGGGGGGTCGACCTGGGAGCCTTTGCCCAGCTAATTTCGATACCAACCAACAGCCTATGAGGCCTAACCTTGGAATATCTGCCCACAAAAATTTATTTAAGCTCTCTCATTCAGTTGACCGAGGGGGGAGAGTGCCCAGTGGATTTGAAGAGCGTCGAGTGGAACCATGAATAGCAAAGAAGAACCTTGAAATGGATGCCAAGGTGGAATTATGATGACGTGAATTTCGAGACAAAATCTTTATAGAGAATATTCCCTAATGCAAAGAGGAATCTAAAAGATTCTTTGGGACGTAAAATTTCACATTGTCATAATGTTATCAAGTTTATAGTCATTTTTATCATATTTTCTCAGGGAGCGCAATTGTGAAGTCAGATTCGCCATCTGAGTAGTAGAAGTGCAAGTTCCCTCCAACAAAAAATCTTTAGAGAATCTTGATGAATCTTTAGATTCCCTTAGAGGCTAAATTTTTCCAATGTCAGAATGCGGACAACTTTATATTCATTCTTCTTATAATTTCACAAGGATCGTGACGGTGAGATTAGATTTGCAATCCAAGTAGCAGATCTGCAATCAACCAGTGGAGAGGAATCTTTGGGGAATCTTTAAGATTCTCGAAGGCCCAGAATTTGAAGGTGTCATAATTGGACGAGTTGACTGTTGATTTTACCATAATTGTCGCTGAAAATTCAGTGGTGCAGTTAGTTTCAGTAGTTGAGCTTTTATTTTTTCAGCCATCTTCGAACATGGAGGTACATGATGCAATTATGTTATGCGTCCTTTTTGTTTGTTGAGATGATGTATTATTATTGAGATCCCTATTTACAACTATGTTGAGGGATACTTGTTGCCACATTATTGAGATTGCATTAGATTTTCATGATGAAGGAAGACCCATTTTTAGTGAGAGTTCCTATAGGGAGAACATATCATGGAGAGACAAGCCACTCTTGTTGAGGGTATTTGTCCTTGTTATGACAAAGAACATGCCATGTACATCATCATCATTAGCAAAAATTATATGAAGCGACCTCCAGACTCTCGACACTGGGCCCGGAGACGTAGCCCACACTGGGTGAACTCCGTTATCAATGTGTTGTGTTCTTGGTTTTTTTTATCATCATTATGTTTCCTCTTGTTTAAGAATTCACATGTGGTTATTTTATGATATTTTAAATGCAATTCTATTAACATCACAAAAGTAAAAGATCTTGGATAATTCTGGTAGCTAAAGAGATCCAGATCAAGTTTGGTATCAAAGCGACCTTCTTGTTGATGTGAATTAAGAGTGTGAACAATTGAATGTGCAACAATGGAGGATGAAAAAGAGATGTACGAGGCTTTCCTAAGGATTTCCAAAATGGTGGACATAATGTATGAAGCTTATGAGAAGAAAATAGAGGAAGAGGAGAAAGAAAGAGTAGAGGATGATGCTCCATCTACCCCCTCAAGTGAACATTCATCACCTTCATCACCTTCTTCTCATTCAAATGAGGAGATCAACTAGAGCCTTCAATAAGAGAATAATGAATTGAAGAGGCTTCTATGAGAAGAGAAAGAGAAGAAGCAAAGATTGAAATTTCAGTTGCGAGCCAAGGAAAAGACCTTGGAAGAATTTAAGTGCAATGAAGAGAGCCCTGAAGCAAAGAATGTTGAATTAAGGAGGCTCCTACAAGAAGAGAAAGAGGATAAATAGAGTCTGCAACTTCAATTACGAGATGTTGGGTTGTATTATATTCTTTCCAAGACTAGTCCACGAGCAGGGGGGATGAATACCCCCTCGTATGTTGTGCGGGGGTGTTGTTGGGGGTTGGCTACCCTCCCTTTCAGGGTCTATGCAGGTTTCGGCAACCCCCCTGCACGGGGTCTAAGGTAGTGCCTCAGGAATTTTTTTTTGGACCCTATATTAGGTGGGTGGACCTACCTATGGTTTTTTCAATAGATTTCACACAAGGTTTTTGGCACGATGGTTTTCGGTCCATGGTATTTTGTAGATATGGTCAAGGGAACTACAGTTATGTTCTAATACCTCTAGTGGTAAGAGGGTGAAACATATACTAGAGCTTGTGCACAATGATGTGTTTGGACCTATGTCGATTCCATCACTATGTAATTCTATGTACTATGTATCATTTATAGATGAATTCTCAAGGAATACATGGATATATTTCCTCAAGAAGAAATCTGAAGTCTTTGACAGGTTTAAAGAATTTAAGGCTCTGGTGCAAAACCAGTCAGAGAAGAAGATAAAGGTGCTAAGTATAGATAATGGTGGTGGGTTTTACAAGATGGAGTTTGAAGAGTTCTGTAAGAAGTGTGGTGTAGCACGACAGAATACTACTCCATACACACCTCAGAAAAATGGAGTTGTAGAAAGAATGAACAAGACGTTGATGGAAAGGGCAAGAAGCATGCTCAATGGTGTCGGGTTAGGATAGGAATCCTGGGCAAAGGCAATGGAGACTACATGTTACTTGGTCAATAGATCACCTTCATCAGCGTTGGAGGATAAGACTCCACAAGAGGTATGGACTGGTAAGAAACCTTCTCTTTCACATCTGAGGGTATTTGGATGTGATGCATATGTACATGTTACAAAGGAGAAAATAACATAGTTGGATAGTAAATATGAAAAGTGCATCTTTATTGGGTATAAGGATGGTTTAAAAAGTTATAATCTTTGGAAACCAGTAACAAGGAAGGTTCTCTACAACCGAGATGTGGTGTCTAGAGAGGTGAAAGATGTTATTAAACATGAATTCCTTCTAAAGGAACCTAAGAAGATAGAGTTTGAGAGAAAGGAGCAAGAATCAAACTATACAACAGAAGAGGAGTCAGAAGATGAAGAGCCACAAACTCCGGTTGTAAGAAGATCAGTTCAAGAAAGAAGGTAGCCAAAAAGGTATAGTCCATCTACTTTTTGTTCAAATTTTTCTTTGTCTATTGCAAATGATGATCCCAGAACTATGAAGGAAGCAGTAGATTTAGAGGATGGAAAACTCTGGAAAGAGGCCATGCTTGATGAAAAGGCATCTTTGCACAAAAATGAGGCTTGGGATCTACTAGAGTTGCCTGCTGGAAGGAAACCCATTGGTAGCAAATGGGTGTTCAATAAGAAGATGAATGCAGAAGGAAAGGTGGAGAAATACAAATCTTGGTTGGTAGCAAAAGGTTATTCCTAGGTGTTGGGAATTGATTTTGGTGATATTTTTTCTCCTGTTGCTAAGGTAGCTTCTATTTGATTACTTTTATATATTTTTGTTTCTTTTGATTTTGAGGTAGAACAGATGGATGTGAAAACAACATTTCTTCACGGGGATCTAGAAGAAGAGATCTACATGAAGCGACCTGAAGGCTTTGTGGTGAAGGGTAAGAAAGAAATGGTATGCAAGTTAAAAAAGTCACTTTATGGGTTAAAACAATCACCAAGGATGTGGTATAAAAAATTTGATACATTTATATGGGGACTTGGCTTCACCAGAAGCAAATCAGATCATTGTGTGTATTTTAAATTAATTAGTGACCGTGTTATTTATCTGGTCTTATATGTGGATGATATGTTGTTGGTTGCAAATGACAAAGAAATTATCCATGATTTGAAGATCCAATTGTCCTCCAAATTCAACATGAAATATCTTGGTCCTGCAAACTATATTTTGGGCATGGAAATTAAATGAGATTGGGCAAAGAGGAAGCTCTCGTTAAACCAGAGGAAGTATGTTGAGATAATACTGCAGAGGTTTATTATGAAAGCTATTAAACCAATGAAGGTTCCTATTCTTGTAGTGTAAAGTTATCTGCTGAATAGTGTCCCAAGACACAAGAAGAGGAAGAGGACATGTCCCATGTTCCATATGCAAGTGCAGTCGATAGCCTGATGTATGTAATGATTTGTACTATACTAGACATTGCACATGTAGTGGGAGTATTGAGCATGTTTATGTCAAAACTAGGGAAGAAGCATTGGACAATAGTGAAGCGAGTTTTCAAGTATTTGTGTGGCACTAGTGATTATGGTTTGTGCTAGCAAGGAAGACTAGGATTGGATAGATTTTTGGACATCCATGGCTTTGTTGATGTAGACTGGGATGGAGACTTGGACCAGAGAATATATACAAGTGGGTATGTGTTTAACCTATTTGGAGGTGCATTCAACTGTATGAGTAAGAGACAATTTGTAGTGACACTTTCAACTACAAAGGTAGAATACACGACAACCACTCATGCAAGCAAGGAAGCCGTTTGGTTGCAGAGATTGTGTTCGAGTATGGGGTTAGTACAATGAGCTATAAGGATATACTTTGACAGCCAAAGTGCATTTTTCTTGGCAAAGAACCCTACTTATCATTCAAAGACAAAGCACATTGATGTTCAATATCACTTTGTGAGGGATATGGTTGAGGACAAAAAGGTGTTGTTGTAAAAGGTAGACAATTTGAAGAATATTGCAGATGCATTGACAAAGTCTGTGAGCACTAAGAATTTCTCTTGGTGTAGACAAACATTGGGTGTTGAAGGGCTAGATCAATGACTAAGCTCTCTTGTGGCCCCATGTGGAAAGAAAACAACAAGGGGGGGAATGTTGGGTTGTGTTATTTTCTTTCCATGCCTAGCCCACGTGTCGAGGGGTCACAAGTGGTATGCAGGGGAGTGGTAGCCCCTTTGCACAAGGTCCATGGTAGTGCCATGGGAATTTTTTTTGGACCCTATATTAGGTGGGCGAACCTACCTATGGCTTTGTGCATGGATTTCACACATGGTTTGGGCACGATAGTTTTCGGTTCATGGTATTTTGTAGATCAGGTCAAGGGAACTATTGTTATGTTCTAATCCAGGGTTAATGTATTGGGGTTTATGGATGCTTTGACATGTATATGTATAGTAACATTGAAAGGAATATAATGAAAAATCAATCTGGTAGTCCTGGTTTTGGGATCCAGGGGAAAATCTCTGTGTATATCTGTTTTATGTTTTATGCTCTTGCCATTGTTTATTTTCTATTTTTAGAATTTGTATGTATATAATTTCTATACAAGGTTAAAACCTAAGCGGGCCATGGAAGAGGCCCTGGAAGCGTTGAAGCTCAACGAAGGCTTAAAGAAGCCATCACCACCTCTTTCAGAATCAACAACTGAGGTAAATAGTTGTGATCGTTCTTTAGTTTCACCTTCACATGATGTTATTTCTATTGGAAATGTGGAGGTACCGATTACAGGAATTGGCATGAGACTCCTTACCAAGATGGGGTAGAAAGGAGGAGGACTTGATGTTAATGGCCAAGGCATGACTCAACCATTGGAGGTCGTGCAATGAACTCGATTCATAGGTGTGGGATACATCGAAGGAGAATTCTCAAAGGTGTTAGAATCTTCCAAGACATTATTGAAACCCTTGAGGAGAGAGGGAACACATCACCATCATCCCATGGCAATTCACATTGCAGAGGAAGAGCTGAGCTAAGCTCTCATCGCCATAATTGTACTCAAGACATCTAGGAAAGGTATAACAAGTCTCAATATTCTAAAGTTTATTTTGATTACAATCATGTTGTTAATGATGAATATAAATCATGGCATAGAAAAACATGTAGTTTTTTTGGTTTACACAACCATGTGTTTACTAAGTGCTGGAAGAGAATGGATGCACGAAAGAGGATGAGGTGTGAAAAGCCTTCTCCACACCAAGGAAAGAAGCAGGTTAAGCAAGTATGGAGGAAGAAGAATTTTGCAGTCACTGCAATAGAGGTGGTCTTCAAAGAACCACATGTTGGAGGATCCATCTAGAGAAATGTATTAAGGACAAAGCGTCTGTGCATGAGCCAGTTAAAAAAGTTATTCGACAAGTGAATTTACAACAGGGAGATAACCCATTCACTTTGATAAGTGGGAGATGGTTTTTCTAGATGTGTTAGCTTTTCATGGCCGTATTTTTGTAAATCATTCGTTGTAATTTAAATTGTAAAAGTGATGATGTGTTTTTCATCACTTGTTGAAGCAACAATGATGTTTTGGCCTTGTATTGATAGCTGGGGTTTTGTTTCCATTTTGATGTAAACTTGACCATACAGTGTGTGTTATAAACTCATGGAAAATATGGGATGTTATTGGTCATGTAGTTACGCGTGTAATTTGAAAAAAATGTACTACAGGTTTGCAGAGAATGTAAGTGTCGACTCATCATTTATGCCCCCGAAGAGCAAAGGTGAAGGAGAAGGAAGGGTGACCCGTCAGGACACTTGTGGTGCATACAATGTACATGGAAATTGCATATTATGTTCATGCTTTTGGTGGATCAAAAGATCCTCAGTGGACCAAAAGATCCTCAGTGGGGAGGAATGGTCCAGGTGACTCTAGGCACACTCAAAGGTTAAAGAGGTTTTATAATAGCTCAAAAAATCAATGTGGTCAAATTGCTCTCGAACTAGGACGAGGTCGTAGTGCTAGTCGTCCTAATTCTAATGGTGTGAATAACACTCAAATACAAGTTCGTATGAAAAATACAGAGTTGGTTATGTTGGGTGTGGAGCCTAATTATCTTCTGTATTAAAAGGTATCGCCGCATTGGACCCCAGTTCGAAATGGGGTGGTAACGCTGCCCGTAAAATATTCGTTGCAGGGGGGTCCAGGGGGGGTCGGCTGTGACCTTTTGGGAGCCCCCCCTGGCGAGCGGTTGCCCCCGAAGCTAAGAATAGATGTAAAATTGCCTTGTAAAATGTTGTAACTTCGTAGTCAATCTGGGCCGTTCATTAGGCGGAGATCTAAAGATAGAAGTTATGTTTAATTTAGGGTTTCTTGCCCTAGAAGGAAACCCCTCACTATATATGAGGGAATTGTATTTCGTATATGTATATCTATATTCGGAGTGAGGAAAAGAGAGGAGATTAAGAGTGAAGAGGGAGTTACAATGGATCTACTGTAGGTTGTATCTCTTCAGTTTGCTAGATAATATAATAAAATAAGGACTGGTTGTTTCTCCGTGGACGTAGCCCAAACTGGGTGAACCACGTATATTTGTGTCTCTCTTGTTTTATGCGTTTTCTGTGTTTATATTTATGCAATATTTTATGTGTTCCATTGCTCTGCAATATATAATTTTCTCACAGGTGAAAGTTGGGCATGTGGACCAAGTTTAATGATCCTACAAATTGACCGAGGCCCAACACATAGAATCTGGCAAATGGGCAGGTGAAATTGTTGCCTACTTAATTTTCCCAATATCCCTTATTTTTGGCAAAGTGAAAAAAGGACAAAATTTGTTATAAAAAACAAAAATAGCTAAAAATGGGCGTGGGTTGGGCCCACCAGACTGTTTGATATAAAAAAATAGGTGGGATGGGGTGGCAGGCAGTCAAACCCCATCACCCCTAAACTTTTAACACCATACAACATATTATATTGGGTGGGCTGCCCATCAGTAAACTCGACCCCACTGCTAAAATAGAAACCACTTGTAACAAATACTTGGGGCAGCAGGGCTTGAATCTACCCAGCCAGTTTGGTCGACTTGCCTCTTGGGTGCCCCCACAACCAACCTTATAACCATCACACAAACTAAAAGAAATGTTTGTAATGCATCGTGTAACCGCATATGGTTATTGCAACAATACGATGCCAAAATTTTACAATGCACCAAAGTCTGTTGCATGGGTGGGTGGGGGATTCGACCTCGGAACCTCTGCCCAGCTAATTTCAACGCTAACCAACAACCTATGAGGCCTAACTTGTAAATATCCACATACTAAAATTTACTTAAGCTCTCCCGTTCAGTCGGCTAGGGGGAGAATACCTAATGGATTTGAAGAGTTTGAAGTGAAACCATGAATAACTGTTGTTACACTAAAAAATGTCACCATGATTATTTGCAGTTAGTATGGCTCCATCAACTGTCATACTATCCTCCTTGGCAAGTCTCATGCCTCTGGTTTCCATATCAAACTCAAAGAAAGAGAGAAAAGTCATTTAAAGTCAATTATCTCTGGGTACGCAGTTTCTCTCAGCCTTACCTGCGGGTACGCAATCCAAGTTCACAATACCTACGTACTTGTACGCTCTGTCTGTAAAGCAATGGGTGCGTACTCCTGTAAAGGTCAAAAGGCGCAAGTTTCACTCTAAAAAAGTTACTTGTGGTCATTTCTAGAGCATTCTAGAAGCTTGTTTGACGTGTATGGAGCGCCTCCAGATGGTTCATGTATCCCTATGGAAGAGGAACTTATCCCATCAAGAGGGGAGCTAACCCACCCAAAGAGGGGCTTATCCCATTGATGGTGGACCTGATTAACTTCCTCTACAGCACTATAAATACATGCATTGGGCCAGAGGGAGGGGAGGTTGAAAGCTGAAAATTCCTAAGGGTAGATGCTGCTGAGATTAGGACTTCCTTGTAGAAGCTTGTGAGGAGAGATTGTCATCCTTTCTTGTTTCATTTGGAAGTGGGTGAGCTGATCAAAGTAAAGGAAAACTCTTGCTGGACCCTGGGAGGAACTTGCACAACACCAAGGCTCAGGTTGTAATGGTTTCTTTTGTTTCCTATTAATACAAATAAGTCCATTCTTCTCAACAATTCGTTATTTATGAGTTGTTTCATATACTCCTTGGTCCGTATGTTAAATATGTTTTGTTTTATGAGATATTCAGGTGCTATTTAATCGTTTGATTGTTAGTGAATGCAGGTTTCAAAGAGAAGGAGGAGCTCATCCGGATCGATGAGGCTGGACTACTACAACATCGTTGGGTTACAGGTAGGATCTAAACACTTGATTTCTTGTATGATAAATGCATATTTAGAGAAGGATTGCTCTTAATTGTCTTGTTTGTCACTAGAAAGCCTTAAGCTTCTAGGGAGGTTGGTTGTGTCCGCACTATCGACTCTTTCCGCATGACAAAATGGCGACCATACTGGGGAACTCCATTGATGTGAATGTTTTTTCCTTTGTCTGAAACTTTGATCTGAGAAAAGTCTTTTTCTTTCTGGTTTTTGGTTGTCTGACTGTGTGTTTGGGTGGGCTAGCTTAGGGTTAAATTAGTTTTTAGTTTTTCTTAGTTTTGCTAGAAGTACGTAGCCTCTGAGTTCAGCACAGTGCGTACTTGTACGCACTGCGACTGTGTGCACAGAGCGTACCCGCACCTGTGTACCCTGTCAAAATTGAGAAAATTTCAATTTTCTCCTTTTTGCTTATTAGATTTTGCTTTTAATTTGTTTTTTCCACCCAGATCCACTGGTTACCTACCAGAGATATTCATCTGAACTTGCTTCGTCAGTGTCAAGTGTTTTAGTGGAATTCATAGAGATTTTTGCCTTAGGGTTTGATTTTTAACTGGTCCTGTAGTGACTTTGGCGTTAGAGGTTGTCAAACTTTGGATCTCCCTGGTTTTGTTCAACCCTCTTAGGAGTCGGGCCTGCCATAGAATTCACCCTTGTGAGAGACCTACCTTTGTGTCTTCTCTTTGCGAATCTCGAAAAAGTTTGTTGATTGAACTTTGAATTTTATTTTTGAGAAAAAGAACAAAAGATTTTGATTTTTGTTTTTGACTGGTTTTTGGTTCTGCATTAACTAGTCCTTAGTTGCATTTTGACTAAGTAAAACATCCAGGAATCATCTTTAGTAGGCTTTTGCCTCATTAGATTTGCTTATTAGGTGAATTTTGTTTGATTTGCTTTTAAGTAGCTTTGATTTAATTGTCATAGATTTGTAAAGGTTTGCTTTTTGATTTTTAAATGCTTTGTTAAGTAGGGAAAAATCCAAAAAATCTCCTTTGAAAGAAAAGTTTGCTTAGTGGCATTTGAGTCTTTGAATGAAAAGGGCATTTTCGCAAAATAATTAGTGGTCATGCGTTGCATGTTTTGGAAAAGATAAAGAGATTGTTTCTTTGATTGTCTGTTAGGAAAGTTGCTTTTATCAATTTTGCATTTTCCAACTCTCTTAGCTAGGGAATTCATTGAAAAAGAAAAGTAGCATAAATCATCCTAAGTGCATCTTTGTAGTGGTTTGAGTTGAGTCTACACACCATCAGTTTCATCTCCGCTACCTTTTGTCTTAAAGAAAAGCCATAAAAATTAACGCTTAAAGTAAAATCAACTTAGTAACTTTTATTTACTAGTGATCTGAAACACCAATATAGATCAGGCTAGTGTCTTGGAGTAGGAGAGTAATTAACTCTCCAAGACAGCAAAACCAAACAAGTAGCTTATCTTGCGATAGGATAAATCCAACTGTTGCATTTATACTCTGGGAAAGCTCCTCTTAAAGGAGAAGCACGAGCTTGTGTCTGAACCAGTGAGGGGATCAATCCTCCCTCGTTGGGAACGACGCCAGACACGCACATATTACAAACGGTAAACCTCGAATTAACCATTGTCGAGGAGCCAGGGGTCACTTGTCGGTAAACCTTGGATTATTGTCAAGGAGCCAGCAAGGGGATTGAGCTTGATACTCTGCCCTTGCGTGCTGTCGGAGTGTAGACTGTTCCCCCAGGTGTATTTGTTGCTGTTGGTAACCTTAGTGACCATTATCTTTAGGATTCTACCCGAGGTGACGGTGGAGGGAAGATCCCACTGTACCTGGAGCAGACGTCGGCTAGACTCACTTGGATTTTCCGGGGGGTTCACTTCACTCGAGACGGTTAAAGTGGAGGAACTTGTGCCGGTCTATTCATTAAGCAGGTTGCTGGGGTAACTGTTCTACCCACCACTTCTGTACTGAATTCGGCGATGTTGGGCTTCATCACCAACTAGTGTTTTCGGTCCGGAAGGCTACTGTTTGTGCATGGTTTGATGCCCTAGATTCTTTAGGCGTGTGATTCAAATTGTTTGGTTCTTTAGAGACTTTAGGTGGTTTGTTTTGATATTTTTACTTTGTTTGCATGTGCGGTAGTTAAAAGTTTTTAACTGTGGCGGAATTACCGAGACAGTCCCGTAGACTTCGGGGCCAGTCTCCTGAGATTGTTTCCGTGGCCGAATTGTTGAGGAAATCCCGTAGAATTCGGGGTGAACCTCCTCAAGACGTCCCGAGTCATTACGAAGGTTTTAAAGTCCTTGTAACTCCTCCTAGTGGCAGTAAAGTAGGTTCACCTGAAGAAGGAGAATCTTCGTTGGTAGTCCATCCAGATTACCAAAGTCTAGAAACAGGTTATAATCCTGAAGCTGTTGTAGTTTCTTAGCTTGCTGGTAGTTTTTCATCTACTAGTGACATAGGCGAAGAACCTGAAATATCTGAACCTGTTACTCCAAATTCTAGTGTTCCTGATTCACCTATGGTAGAAAGAGTCATAACCGAAAATCTTCCTTCTGGTTTGATAGCTATTGAAGAACTTGCTCCAGAAGAAGAAGTAGGCCCTATTCTTGAAGATCAACCTACTATTGATCTAAGAGAGCGTGAATCTATCTTTTACAGTCCACCTAGAAGTACTACTTGGTACCTTTCGTTAACTAATTACTTAGACAACTCAGGGATAAGTTTTTCTCCACCTCGTACTCCTTATCCACCCGGAGGTATTTATACTCCTGTAAATATGTCTAGTCAGTCGTCCGTGTTTACTCAACCCCCCGAATCTTTCTTGTATGGCGGTCCTTCTGTTCCTACTGGGTATCAATCACTTTCTGGTACCTTTGCAGGAGCATCTCCTCAACCCATTGGACATGGGTCATTAGCTGGAAACAATGGTAATAAACCGTTGGGTGTAGGAGACATTTATATGATGTCAGGTTCAATTCCCGGTTCTCAACCTCAAGGTGGTCAATTACCACCTGGGGGCAGCCTCAATTAATGCCTGGGGGGCAACCTCAAGGTATACAACTTGCGTCTGGGGGGCAACCTCAAGGACAGTATGTACCCATGGTACAGTACATTCCTCAAGGTCAACCCCAGCCTCAATATGTACCCCAGGGTCAACCTCAGTACCAATATATGCCTCAAGTTCAACCCCAATATCAGTACTTACCCCAACAGTATCTACCCCAAGGTCAGTACTCGAGTCAAGGTTATCAACGACCTCAAGGTCAATCTTACGTTCAAGGTATGGGAAATGTACCTATCAATTATCAATCCTACCCTCAATCCGGTTATGGATCTCAATATCCTCAACCTGTCATGGGTCAATACCCCAGAATAAATGTAGTGTGGGACCCATCGCAAGTTCAACAAGTGTTGCAGCCAAGCGTACAATTGTCAACTCAAACTGGACAACCTGTGGTTTCTGGTCCACCCCAGCAACCAGTCCAGTCCAATGTTCAAACTTCTGTACCTTCGGTAGTTACTCAGTCGCCAATTGCACCTAGTACTCCATCTCAAACGATTGTTGCAACTACCGCAACATCTGTTCCTTCCACCACACCTACTTCTGGAGTATCGACAGCTCCGGTTTCTACTGTCTCTACCACTACTCCGCAGACATCTTTACCATTGTCTGGGTCTACGATTCAAACTACGGTTCAGATGCTTGTGGGGTAGCCCGGTTTAAGTACGGTTGTTACTTCTCAACCACAATTTGTTTATCAACCGTACCAGGGACAGTACCAATACAGGCCTGCTGTCCAACAACCGGTTTACCAGTATCAACCGTATCCTGGGTACACTTATCAACAACCACAACAACCCCAGTACGGTCCGGTTAATCCTGGTTTTCCGGGAGGATACAATATCCCGAATGCGATTCCTGTTCCAAGTTATCCTGGATATCCTCCTCCTGGGACTGGTTCTGTGACCCAGAGTTTTAGGGATCCTAACCGGAAATTGCCGTTTATCGCAACTTTGGATTTACCAGACTTGACGCGCCTAACAAACGATCCAATAAATTATCTTCCGTTCTGGCCGCCAATGTCAAATAAGTTGCCCAGTGACATACCCAAGTTCGAAGGTAAGTCTGGAGAGGATCCATCAAATCACGTGATGACTTACCACCTCTCGTGTGCTTCAAATTCTATCTCGGATGATTCGATCCGTTTACGTCTTTTTCAGCGTACGCTCATTGGTCTCGCGGCCAAGTGGTACATTGAGTTACCACGGGCCTCTTTTTATAACTTTAATCAGTTAGCTACCTCGTTCTTAACACATTTTCAGTTGCCGGTCAGATATGATAATGGCACCGAGTTATTAACTTCATTAAAACAGTCGACGTCCACTTATATTTCTGACCATATTCATGAATGGCGACGTCGAAGGCGTTTAGTGAAAGTTTTTATCCCAGACCAAATCTTAGCTGAATGGTTTGTTAAATCATTATTACCGAAGATTACTGAAGACGTAGCTAAGGCCGGAGTAGTTACTGAAGAGCAAGTCATTTCTCAAGCGCAGTACCTTGACTTAGTTTATACTCAGTTGGGTACGTTACACGAAAAGATCCCAGATCTTCCAAAGTTGAATCAAATCGCTGCTGCTCCTTCGGGATCTCATGCTGCTGATGGCATGATTGGTACGGTGAATACTAAAAGCAAGAAGAAGTCTTCAAAGAATTCTTCGCCCATTATCACCTTACCTGACTCCCCGACAGGAGAGTCTTCTCCTAAAATTTCCACTGATATTCACGCTGTAGAGTCATCTACGGCCAAATCAAAAAACGGTGGGAAAAAGAAAGGTAAGAAGAAAGGTAAAGCAGACAAGGCTCCCAAGGAGAAAAAAGAAAAGTCGGAAACCAATGACGAAAAGCGCAAACCTCGATATCCTTGTCTTATTTGTGAAGAGGATCATTTTACAAGAGATTTCCCTCATCGGGCCGAGGTTTTGAAAATCGTCAAGGGTTCACCAACTCCTGCTGTTTTGAAAGATCCATTTCCAAAGCAGGAGAGTAAGATGATAGGTTCTTCCTCGAGTGCCAGTGAAGAACCCATATTGATGATGTCTCATGTATGGATTGCGACTCGATCACACGATTATGGTAGTAAAAGTCCTGTTGATGGATCGAAAGAAGCAGAATCTTCTCAGTCAAATCCATCAACCTCAGCTCCCAGTTCCGATCCACTAAAGATCGAGAAACCTAACCCTGACTTAGTAATCAAACCGCTTGCCAAGGGTGTACTTCGAAGGTCTGCTTTCAATCCACATGCGAGAGCGGCCCAGAATTACAACATTGTTGAGGATTTAGCTGTTTCACCCTCAGCGATGTTGGATTTAGAAGTGCTGCAATCATGCCCAACACAATGAAAATTACTTTTGTCGGCTATCAGAGCTGTTGACGTTCAGGACCCGAACCTGATAATCTTTGATCTAGAAAATAGTACACCGCGTCTCCCTCATCAGATGGCTTTCCAGATTCCAGTGATAGTCAAAAACAGGCCTATTCATTGGACTGTAATTGATGAAGGAGCTTCCACGTGTATTATGTCGATTTAGTGTTGGAGATCACTTGGTTCTCCTTTGCTGAACCAATCCCCGACAATTCTTAAGGCCTTTGATGGCCGTGGGTTCCATCCGTTTGGCATTTTATAGGATTTGCCTATAGGGGTTGAAGGAAAAACCGTTAGTCTGGATGTGGATGCCCCTCTAGACTACAACCTTCTCTTGGGTCGAAGTTGGTCTTACGCTATGACAGTGGTTGTCTCATCGGTCTTCACAGTTATAAAGTTTCCACATAATGGCAAGATCGTGACAATAGACCAGCTGGCTTTCTTTTCATCCGACCCAGCCTCTTCAGAGAGTATCCAGCATGTCGGTAAAACGACTATCCCTTATAAGGATGTTGGCGTAGGATTAGTTAAAGATTCTGGTTTACTGGAAACTTTTCCTTTTCCTCCGATCAACGCAGATCCTTCATTCGCATTCATTCATATGATTACATCAGATACTATTATTTACGATGATCCATGGATTGTCCCATCTGAATCTGAGATAGACTCATTCGGTGATGCTATGCCTTTGAGTCCATATGAAATTGCTTATGAAGCCGTGCAGTCTTTTACCGACTCGCGTTCAACCCAAATCGACCAAATGAATGTGGTCCATGAGGAATCACTTTTCACATCAACCTCAGAACGGATAGCGTTTCCCGAAGTCGTGTCATCTGACGAGCAACTTCGCGAAATCCTAAGTGTAGACGATCTACCATGGGAAGATCTCCATCATAGATCTTCGTTTTTACCTGAGGGTGATGGCTTTGAAAATGATTTTTCATCAATATTTACGGCTGAATATGTTAAGGACGCTCAGAATCCCATGAAACATCTTGATTCAAAGTTGAATTTGGGAAACATTTCCCAAACTATTGCCATTGACATTTAAGTCAAAACTAGAATTGTTGAGAACATTCATATAGGTGCCTCGTGTACAGATGACGAAATTCAAACATACAAGGCCCTATTTCAAGAATTCCGTGACGTGTTTGCCTGGTCCTATGAGGAAATGCCAGGAATTGATCCCTCCATTGTTGTTCATGAGATCAAGACTTACCCGGACGCTAAACCCGTTCGGCAACGTCTGCGTCAGATACACCCTCGGAAAGCGGCTGCAATTAAAGCAGAAGTTGAGAAGCTGTTGAAAGCAGGTTTCATTTATCCGATCCCGTTAACGGATTGGGTATCGAATATTGTTCCAGTTAACAAGAAGCAAGGAACAATAAGAATATGCATCGACTATAGGGATATTAATCGTGCTTGTCCAAACGACAACTATCCCACGCCCTATATCAATCAAATAATTGATGATTGTGCCGGCAGTGAAATATTTTCCTTTATGGACGGTTTTTCCGGTTACAATCAAATCAATATTCTACTTGCCGATCAACCAAAAAAGGCTTTCATTTGTCCTTGGGGGACATTTGCTTATTGCAAATTACCTTTTGGGCTTAAGAATGCTGGAGCCACTTTTCAAAGGGCAATGTCTTACGCGTTTCACGACATCAAACAAATTGTGCAACCGTACCTCGATGATTTGCCTGCTCATTCCTTACATCGAGCTGATCACCTTGTCCATTTACGAGCAATTTTCATGAGGTGTAGGCATTATCGTATACGTTTGAACCCACACAAATGTGTCTTCTGTATAGAAGTGGGACGATTGCTGGGATTTGTAGTTTCAAAAGCCGGCATTCGCGTCGATCCCTCGAAGGTCAAAGCTATCATCAAATTGCCTCCCCCTTCGAGTCTTCGCCAACTCCAAAGTTTGCAAGGGAAAGCAAACTTTCTACGCCGATTCATTCCTAACTACGCCGAGGTTACAAAAGGTTTCACACAGTTTTTGAAACAGAACGCTCAATTCTCTTGGGATGAGATAGCTCAGCAATCTTTTGATGCACTTAAACACGCGTTGACCCATGCACCGTTGTTGCATCCTCCCAACTACAACCAAGACTACTTTTTGTACCTCGCTGCCTCTCATTCCACGATTGGGATGGTATTAGTTCAGGAAGACGAATTCGCCATGGAACATGTGATATATTATCTTAGTAGGACGTTAAATCCCACTGAGCTAAAATATTCGCATGTGGAGAAATTGGCCCTGGCAGCCGTTCAGGCTGTCCAACGTTTTCGTCATTACATTCTTCTCCGTAAAACTACAGTCATTTCGGATTGCAACCCTATGATCTACTTTTTGACTAAACAATTGCTAGGGAGCAAGTACTCTAAATGGATCGTTATCCTGCAAGAGTTCGACTTAGAGTTTGAAACATCTAAGTTTAAGAAATCTTTTATATTTGCAGAGTTAATGTGTGACTTCCCGCGCAAGGAAAATTTTAAGGATGGAAAATTTTCTTGAAGTTTAAAACATTGGCGAATCTCACTAATCCCTAATATGCAAATTATAAATGTTTATTGATATATTTGTAAAATTAATCAAATTTATAATTATTTTATATATAGTCTCTATATAATGTTGGCGATTTTTAAGGTAAAATAATTTTATATTCTAAAATTTGGGCGAATCATCTTTTATAAAATTGGAAATTGGCGAATCTTTTTTGTGGAAAAATCATGGAAAATTAGCCCACTGGGCGAACATTAGCCCCTAAAATTTTCCATGTTCCCGCGTGCTGACACGGAAACTATGGCAGAGGAACCCATTGCGGACGAATCTTTGTTTCTCATCAGCACTTTAGATCCGTGGTACGGGGATATAATCATCTATCTCCAAACCCAATCCTTTCGGCCCGAAGCTTCTAAGACAAAACGTCGGAAAATTTGATTCCAGTCCCAGCAGTATAAAATTATTGGAGATACTCTTTATCGCCGTGGGGCGGACTTGGTTTTCCGACATTGCTTAACTCACGAAGAGGCAGAAAGGGTATTGAATGACTGTCACTCTGGGGCGTGTGGCGGTCATATGTCTGGGTATGCCATAGCTCAGAAGGTGTTGCGTGCCAGCTATTTCTGGCCGTCCATGTTTAAAGACTGTATCATTGCGGTCCAAAAATGCCACAACTGTCAAATGTTTGATCGCAAGATGTGCGCACCACCAGCTCCTCTCCACCCTATAATTGCCGTCGGTCCTTTTGCCAAATGGGGTATCGACTTTATTACATGTAACCCTCACTCGGCCGGGGGGCATGCGTATATCATCCTTGCGGTTGATTATTTTACTAAGTGGGCCGTGGCGATGCCTACATTCGAGGCAGACGGCAAGACGCTGCAGTTTTCATATTCAATCACATTATTGCTAGGTTTGGTGTCCCACAAGCGATAATCACTGACCATGGGCACCATTTTCGAAACATTATGATGACAGAACTTACAGGCCAGCTTGGTTTGCGCCACGATAGCTCAACTCCTTATTATCCACAAGCCAACAGTCTGGTTGAGTCCATCAACAAAGTTTTGGTCATCATGATCCGACGAATCATTGGCATTCATCGGTCGAATTGGCACAACATGTTATTTTCCACGCTTTGGGCATATCGAACTTCGGTGAAAACATCAATAGGGTTCACTCCTTTCCAACTAGTTTATGGTTTGGAAGCCGTGCTGCCCCTTGAATGCGAAATCCCATCACTTCAAATGGCTGTCGAATTACTTCCAGCTACTTCCGAAGAGGAGAAGCGTTTATTATACTTAGCTCAATTAGATGAGACTCGACGCGATGCTGCACTGGCAATCGAGACTCATGCAAAACGAATGAAAGCTCAGTATGATCGAAATGTGACTCCTCGAAATTTTTCGGAAGGAGACCTAGTGCTATTGTATGATCAAGCTAACGATAAATTAGGTGCTGGAAAATTCGTTCCTATGTGGCATGGACCCGACATTGTTAAGCGAAAGCTAGCAAAAGGGGCCTATGAGCTGGTTGACTTTGATGGGGACTCTTTGGGTAAACCCAGAAATGGACTTTACCTAAAGAGGTACTATGCTTAAATGGTGGGTGTGAAGATTTTTGTTAGGATAGTTAGGTTAATTTTCTCTTTCTAGCTAGTGTGTTTGTTAGAATAGACAATGTGCTTAGTTTAGAAAGTGTGTTTTTCGTCGTTATTCTGTTTATCTTGGTTTTACCTTTGCTGTTTGCAGATGTCGACGCCTCTCCAAACGTACATTGGATTTTCTGATGGTGCTTGTCGTAGTACACGGAATATCTCTTCCGCAACTTGGGTTATCTATTCGCCCTCTGACGAGTTAGTTTCTATGCATGGGGTGAGCCTCGGTCAAACAACAAACAACAATGCAGAATACAGTGCAGTGATTGAATTATTATCTGAATCTATTTCATTTGGGATTCGGAGTTTGATAGTGAGGTTAGATTCTGAACTCGTTGTATTACAACTTAATAGAGTTTATGCCATTAGAAATCCAGTGTTATTAAGGTTATTTTTGAGAGTGCGTCTTTTGGAACGTGAATTTGATTACATCGAATACCAACATATTCCAAGGTCTTTTAATACATTAGCAGATGCAATTGCTTCTCGAATGTTAGACAGACATTTGTGATAATCATACATGTAAACTTAAAAACATTAACATTTAATCACACATGTTTAACAAGATAAGCCGGTAATAATGATATATATAGATAGGAGTGTGTCAAAATATACATCGTCTTTGATCATAGGTTGAAAAACACCTTATGATCGGCAAAAATGATAAGTACAAAAAACCAAAATGTCACATGTGTCTACAAAAAGTGACTAGCCAATCACTGGTGGTGCTCTATATACGACACCACTGCCCGCGCTACTCTACACAGGAACCTCCTGAAAGGTCCTGGGACTGCGACCACATAGCGCTGAAGTCGGATAGGAATATCGTCTATAGTCATCTCTGGTATACCTGCCGTAAGACGCTCTAGGTCTTGTTCCAACTCGGCTAAGGTCTCTGCGGCCGCATCCTATGGAGCCGGTGCTGGTGCAACTGGTACTCTTCTCTCAAATGGCTGGAGATTGGCCGGACGCTGTGGGCCTACATCTGCATTTTGAGAATTGTCACTGTCAGTTTTGAGACGATATAAAAAGCAAAATAAAAAAAATAGATAATTTAGAAACTTGTGAAAAATGAAGTACCTCTGTCATCCCATTGTTCTCCCTGTGGAAGAACCATGTCCGGATCACCGCGAAAATCTACTCCGGCATAAGGAAAATCCTGGATCGCAAAGACTTGGTTCTCCAACCAGTGAAAGTAACCCGCAGGAAATCAGACAACTCCCGCTCCCTCATTAGGATGCCGGGCCATCACCGCAACCCATCGGTTTTACCTTTGATGTTTGCAGATGTCGATGCCTCTCCAAACGTACATTGGATTTGCTGATGGTGTTTGTCGTAGTACATGGAATATCTCTTCCGCAGCTTGGGTTATCTATTTGCCCTCTGACGAGTTAGTTTCTATGCATGGGGTGAGCCTCGATCAAACAACAAACAACATTGCAGAATACAGTACAGTGATTGAATTATTATCTGAATCTATTTCATTTGGGATTCGGAGTTTGATAGTGAGGTTAGATTCTGAACTCGTTGTATTACAGCTTAATAGAGTTTATGCCATTAGAAATCCAGTGTTATTAAGGTTATTTTTGAGAGTGCGTCTTTTGGAACGTGAATTTGATTACATCGAATATCAACATATTCCAAGGTCTTTTAATACATTAGCAGATGCAATTTCTTCTCGAATGTTAGACAGACATTTGCGATAATCATACATGTAAGCTTAAAAAAATTAACATTTAATCACACATGTTTAACAAGATAAGCCGGTAATAATGATATATATAGATAGGAGTGTGTCAAAATATACATCGTCTTCGATCATAGGTTGAAAAACACCTTATGATCGGCAAAAATGATAAGTACAAAAAACCAAAATGTCACATGTGTCTACAAAAAGTGACTAGCCAATCACTGGTGGTGCTCTCTATACGACACCACTGCCCACGCTACTCTACACAGGAACCTCCTGAAAGGTCCTGGGACTGCGACCACATAGCGCTGAAGTCGGATAGGAATATCGTCTATAGTCGTCTCTGGTATACCCGCCGTAAGACGCTCTAGGTCTTGTTCCAACTCGGCTAAGGTCTCTGCGGCCGCATCCTGTGGAGCCGGTGCTGGTGCAACTGGTACTCTTCTCTCGAATGGCCGGAGATTGGCCGGACGCTGTGGGCCTACATCTGCATTTTGAGAATTGTCACTGTCAGTTTTGAGACGATATAAAAAACAAAAAAACAAAAATAGATAATTTAAAAACTTGTGAAAAATGAAGTACCTCTGTCATCCCATTGTTCTCCCTGTGGAAGAACCATGTCCGGATCACCGCGAAAATCTACTCCGGCATAAGGAAAATCTTGGATCGCAAAGACCTGGTTCTCCAACCAGTGAAAGTAACCCGCAGGAAATCGGACAACTCCCGCTCCCTCATCAGGATGCCGGGCCATCACCGCAACCCATCGCATCAACTTTGGCTCCTGAGGTGGCCCAACGGCAACAGTGAGATGCTGAGGGATAAGCGTCGGAACTCTCTCTAGGGCAAAGCTCACAACTAAAGGCCCATACCCAAAGGTCTTTAATTGCCCGTTCTTTGCCCTAGTCAGTTGGCCCTTCATGTTGGCCAACACAGCGTCACACCAATTGAAAATGGTGCCTCGGTAGCAATCTATCGCCATCCGCATTTGGGACCCGGTGGAAATATGCAAGGCGGCTGCGCCGCAGAGTCTGGTAACTGTAAAGGCAATTACCATAAGTTCGGGTAGGGATATATATTTGATTTCTATCCCTTTCTCCTGGTTCTGATTGTTGCACCACTCTAGCCGGAGGCTAGCAAGGGATTGGCTACCCGGCCTAGTCCCGGACAGAGTCAGTTGCTCGCCCCTATTAGGCAAACCAGTGAGAAAATATATGTCAGAGGGCTCTATCTCGAGCTGGTGCCCTCCGATGTAAAAGCATTGTTCCTGGACGTTCCACCTTTCAACCAGCCACTCTAAGAATGGCACCTGGGCCCTCATGCCAAGTATGGCCCAGTACTTGTAGAGACCGCATGCCTTCAAAGCATCAATGGAAGGTTGATGATCTATTGCGGCCAAATCGACATCTTCGTGTTCTCTTTCGTGCCAATCTAGCATGGTGTGCAATCTACACACCAAAAAACATTGATTAGAATTCATTAAATAAAAAATTCATGGTTAGATTTTGAGTTTGGGGTTTGGAAAACCGCTTTGCGCAGAGTACGCACCCCGCGTTCAGAAAACAGAGCGTGGGTATGCAGCTGTTCTGAAGGTGGGCTGCGTACTCCGACCTTTTTCCCATATACGAAAATGTTGGGGTACGCAGGTCACCCATGGGGCACCTGCGTACCCCGAAAAGCGGATCCTAAAACCCCAAACCCTCTAAAAAATCAAACTAAAGCTTGAAATGAAATTCTAAACGGATGAAATTGAAGAGGAGGATGTTGTGAAATACTTGAAAGAGACGGCGCTCGATTCCGACGGTCGGATTCTCCGCAAAGTCCACGGGAAGTTTCTTGTCAAAAGCCCTTTTCTCTCCCTCAATAGTAAAATGGTAAAAACGACACGGTAAAAAGTCTTTTTATAGGTTTTTTGGATAAATGAATGCTAGGTTTGTTTATTTTTCACCATAGAGAGATATTTTTCAATGTATTTTTGCCTATCTTAAACAGGTATGAGTAATGTGTTGTTTTTGTGCAGGACAAAAGGACTTTCAGAGAAAATTATCATTTTTCACGAACCAAAACATCAGAGTCATCTTTTAAGCCCTTTTCTGACTCCTAAAACATGAAAAGATTGCCGAGCATTTCTTTTACACTCGTTAAAACAGAATTAAAAGACGGTCCCCTTATAGCCCTTTTCTGACCGTAAAAACAGGAAAAGATTGCCGGGTTTTTGTCGTTTCAAACTCGATACTGGAAATAAAACGACGTGTCCTTGATCGCTTTTTACTTTTCAGGTCAGAGGCACTAATCATGAAAGTACTCCTTGGTCGCAAGATCAAGCGGTTCTCTCAAGTATTATTTTATACTTTTTCAGGCTTGAGGGACACAAATTTACGAAAAAGTTCAACCCTGGAGTCTTCTTTAGTTTTTTCAGACTCTCTAAAATTGAAAAACGCCGAGTTTCTCCTATACTGGACTCGTTAAAATTTCACAGTAAAGGACTTGTTCGATTACAAACAGGAACGAACCACTCCTTCTTAGGGTTCGAATCTAAACTAAGTTGGACTCATCCGAAGGATGAGCTTATAATCAAGCATATGTTATCCTCCTCAAGCTTGCAAAAAAATAAAGAGGTACTTGCCAGAAATTGTGGGGGAAAAGAGAGAAGAATGAGCCTATTTGTTATCTTTTGTCACAGAAAAACCTTATTACCACTCTTGAACACAACATTTTTCATTCACCTGGGTTGGGAAATCCTTTGTCTTAAAGTTGATTAAACCACTTTGAAAGTCTTCAACCGTTTCTGGGTATTAACTTTGAGTCAATCATCGCCAAGCCATCTGTCGTGTCGTTATGTGTTCAAGAGGTCTCTGCAAATAAACCATTCATATGCAAAATACTTGTCATCCATTTTGACCATCCCTGAGTCAGTCCTTACAGCAACATTTCTTCAACTTGAACTATGATTTCGTGTTGTGGGCTTGCCTGCAACGGGTCGCTTTCTATCGACATCGGCACATTATCTAGAGAGATGACTTAGAAATCGTAAGTACCTTGAAGTCTGCATGCATCAATGGCAGGTTTCTCGCCTTTGACGACAGTTTACATCATTGACTTTCGATCGAAGGATTCCATGACGTGTTCGACATCGACTCATTCATTCACATCTCATGGATTGTACTGGGTACTTTGAGAACCATTGACATCACTGGCGGTCTCTCTCACACTTGTTAACGGTTTACATCATTGACTGGTAATCAAGTGGTTTCTACCATGTTCGACATCAACTCATTTATTCACATGGATAGAATCGTACCAATTTGGGAAGTAGAAATGAAGACCCTGGATCTAGTTTCCACCATCTAGGCTGCGAGGAGTTTTGTATTCATTGTATAAGTAGACTAACTATAAACAGATGGCTGCGTCCATACTGTGTCTACATGAGTCTATGATGATGATGTACTGCGAAATTGTTCCTGTATCAGAGCAATAGTTAGATTGTTAGTTAAAGTTTTCAATCTAAGTATGGGAATGCCTACCTCAGTGATGATATCATCTTATATATGTATTTTGTGTTGAATATTTGCAGGTTCTGACCAGGCTCTCCACAAGATAATCCTTGAAATGATAAAGTACTTCACCCTTCCTAGATGATTTGAAACCCTAAATCTACTTCAGGCTTCGCACTTTAGGGGGCAATCTGTTACACTAAAAAATGTCACCATGACTATTTGCAGTTAGTATGGCTCCATCAACTGTCATACTATCCTCCTTGGCAAGTCTCATGCCTCTGCTTTCCATGTCAAACTCAAAGAAAGAGAGAAAAGTCATTTAAAGTCAATTATCTCTGGGTACGCAGTTTCTCTCAGCCTTACCTGCGGGTACGCAATCCAAGTTCACAATACCTGCGTACTTGTACGCTCTGTCTGTAAAGCAATGGGTGTGTACTCCTGTAAAGGTCAAAAGGCGCAAGTTTCACTCTAAAAAAGTTACTTGTGGTCATTTCTAGAGCATTCTAGAAGCTTGTTTGACGTGTATGGAGCGCCTCCAGATGGTTCATGTATCCCTATGGAAGAGGAACTTATCCCATCAAGAGGGGAGCTAACCCACCCAAAGAGGGGCTTATCCCATTGATGGTGGACCTGATTAACTTCCTCTACAACACTATAAATACATGCATTGGGCCAGAGGGAGGGGAGGTTGAAAGCTGAAAATTCCTAAGGGTAGATGCTGCTGAGATTAGGACTTCCTTGTAGAAGCTTGTGAGGAGAGATTGTCATCCTTTCTTGTTTCATTTGGAAGTGGGTGAGCTGATCAAAGTAAAGGAAAACTCTTGCTAGACCCTGGGAGGAACTTGCACAACACCAAGGCTCAGGTTGTAATGGTTTCTTTTGTTTCCTATTAATACAAATAAGTCCATTCTTCTCAACAATTCGTTATTTATGAGTTGTTTCATATACTCCTTGGTTTGTATGTTAAATATGTTTTGTTTTATGAGATATTCAGGTGCTATTTAATCATTTGATTGTTAATGAATGCAGGTTTCAAAGAGAAGGAGGAGCTCATCCGGATCGACGAGGCTGGACTACTACAACAGCGTTGGGTTACAGGTAGGATCTAAACACTTGATTTCTTGTATGATAAATGCATATTTAGAGAAGGATTGCTCTTAATTGTCTTGTTTGTCACTAGAAAGCCTTAAGCTTCTAGGGAGGTTGGTTGTGTCCGCACTATCGACTCTTTCTGCATGACAGCTGTGCAAAACCTTAACATAGATGCTAAGGTGGAACTATGTCAGCACAAATTTCGAGATAGAATCTTTGTAGAGAATATTCCCTGATGTAGAGAGGAATCTAAAAGATTCTCTAGGAGGGAAAATTTCACATTGTCATAATGCTATCAAAGTCTATAGTCATTTTTATTAGATTTTCGCAGGGAGTGCGATGGTGAAGTCAGATTCGCCATCTGAGTAGTAGAATTTCAGGTGCCCCACAACATAGAATCTTTAGAGAATCTTGAGGAATTTTAGATTCCCTTGGAGGCTAAATTTTGCCACTGTCAGAATGTGGCTGACTTTATATTCATTCTTCTCAAAATTTCACAAGGATCATGCTGACGAGATCAGATTTGCAATCTAAGTAGAAGATCTCCATGCAACCAGTGGAGAGAAATCTTTGGGGAATATTTAAGATTCCCAAAGGCCTAGAATTTGAAGGTGTCAGAATTGGACAGGTTGACAGTCAATTTCACACTACTCATTGTCGTAAATTCAGTGGTGTAATCTGTTTCAGTAGTTGGGCCTTTCATTTTTCAGCCATATTTGAACATGGAGGTACATTATGTAGTTATGTTATGCATCCTTTTTGTTTGCTGAGATGATGTCTTATTGTTGAGATACCTGTGTAACACTATGTTGAGGGATACTTCTTGTCACATTATTGTGAGATTGTATTAACTTGTCATGCTGAAGGAAGACCCATTTTGAGTCAGAGTTCCTAGAGGGAGAATGTCTCATGGAGAGACAAGCCGCTCTTGTTGAGGGTATTTTTCCTTGTTATGACAAAGAACATGCCATGTATATTGTCATCATTAGCAACAATTATATGAAGCGGCCTCCACACTCTTGACACCAGGCCAAGAGACGTAACCCACACTGGGTGAACTCCATTATCAATGTGTTCTGTTCTTGGTTTGTTGATTGTCATTATGTTTCCTCTTGTTTAAGCTGCTAAGTGTTAGATTTATTCTTGAAGATGCTTTCTCTTCACCTCCACATGACTTGGTGATGCAGAATCTTTAATTATCTCCAATCTTGGACAGTGGTCACAAACTACTGTCTATTTTCTTTCCCTTGATCAATCAACTTATAGGTTCAACTACATGATAGTCTTCATGCATGCTTCCTTCTTCTCCTTCTCCATCATCTTGTCATGACATGATAGGATACATGTTCCTGCAATTTACTCATGACGATACGACATCAATTCAAAGACCCATAGTTTAAGATGATGCATTCAGATCCACCAACTGAGCCCGAAACAAGTAAGAAACTAGGAAGAGGGTCTCAATGACTATGCAATGCACAGTTCTAGTAGCCAGGAGAAAATATTAAGCTCTGAGACTACATAGTTTGTAGCTGAGGTAGGTCTTAAGGATAACATTGCGTAGTTTCCAGAGCTAGTGGGATAGGGTGAGGGAATGGACATTGGGAGAGCTAACTATGTAGTTTTGGGAGTCAATGTAGGTTGGGATAATGTGGGGATACGTAGTTCAAGGGATCATGGGATGATATTGTGATCCAGGTGGATGTTGGTGGCCACCCACCTATCCCATTTGGACCCCCACAACTATCTCTTTCGGCTTTTTTAGTTTCCTAAATTGTAGCACAGTTTACTATTTTTAGCAGTTTTTCAGGTCTTGAACTTCCGGAGCCATTTTGAGGCTCTAAACGATGTTTTTTGGGAAATCTGGGGCAACATGGGGTGCTCGGATAGATCTTTCTAACGAGCTATTGTACATGTCAAAAGGAGATCGTATGCCAAAGTTATGACCCCGGGAAATTGATGTACCAATTTACCTAAACGGGGCCCACAATCTGGCGTTTCATCTTCTAAGGTTAGGTTTTGGGATGTGAAGGGTTTTCCATTGTTTCTCAACAATAAATAGGCCTTCGAGCCTCATTGTAACATAGTTCAGAGGCATGTAGCCACCACATCTCTTCTCAGAGATAAGCTACGATTGCCCTAGCTAGTTTATTTCCGTTACTGTTTGTAAGCATATTTCAGTATTTTACATTAATAAAGTGAAGTGTTATTTCCGCTGCATATCTGTGTTTATGGTTATCTCTGTAATTTGTTGCATTCCTGTTTAAGTCTGGATCAGTGGTATCAGAGCGGTCTGCTTTTTCTTTGTTTTTCTTTGCATGTCCCCAACGAGGTCGGGATATAAGGAGTTAGGGCTTGAACTGGTCGAACCTTTGCAAGACCAGCCTCGCAAATCCTGACGGCCTCCCATGGCAGATGAGAAGAAAGACGAGGGGGTAGGAGATCCTATCAAAATCTTGCTCGAAGAAGCCCTCGAGCGACAAAGGAACGCGATGACGGATAGCTTTGTGTAGATCCTTCAGCGGCTACCCAAAGGTGACACATCGACTTTTAGCAGCTACTCTGGAAACACCACGCCTTTTAAGGTACAAGTTAATTTTGAAATCCCCATATTCAAGGGTCAAATAGACACAGATGCCGTAGATAAATGGTTAAATCTACTAGAAGGATATTTTTCTGTTCATGAATTTTCAAGTCGGGAAAAGATTGTTTTCGATCTTCTCAAAGCAGCCCCCCACGTTAAGGACTGGTGGGAAACCTACTGCGAGCAGAAGAATGAAAGCACATGCTCACTATTTTCAGCCGCATCCACTTGGAATGACTTCCGGGATGCCATCAAGGAGCAGTACTACCCCGTCAAAAGCTATGAGGACAAATACATCAAATGGACCACACTGCGGCAGGGACGAGACCAAGATGTGCCGGAGTTCATAAACATTTTTCATACCCTTCGCACACAGTTGGGTATCAAAGATTCTAAGCTGCATCTAGTACTCAAATACCGCGACTGTCTACATAGATACATCCAGGAAGAGATGGAGTTCCTAAACATCTCCTCGCTCGGCACGGTGTACCGATACGCTGTGAAAATCGAGCGAAAGTTCAAACAGAAGAAGCAAGACTTTGGATCTGCAAATCCAAAGCCCAAAGGACAAAGCCAAGGTGGGGTGACCCAAGACAACCCCTCGAAGCCACAAGAAAAGAACAACAACACAAAGTCGAAGGACACAGGAAAGTGGTGTGAGTTCCACAAGAGCCCCACTCACAACGCAAGTGAGTGTCGGACCAAGCAGTCGCTGGTGGTCGAGTTGAAGGCTTCCGAATCAGATGCATGTTCCGACCCTGAGCCAGAACCCGACAAGGGGAACGACAAAGGGAAGCAGATCATTGATACAGATCCCAGTGCCACTATTGCCACCGCCAAGATCCAGAAAAATGAGCCCGAAAATCTAGAGGAAGGGGAGCGTCTTTTCCACTCACAAATGTGGGTGAAGGGTTCGCCACTGCAATTCATTGTTGACAGTGGCAGCCAAAAGAACTTTGTTTCAGCAGAGGTCGTGAAGCAGTTGGGCCTACCGACTACACCACACCCGCAGTCGTACAGTATCGGGTGACTTCATGAAGGACGAGATCTCAAAGTTCGCCAACAGTGCCACCTTCTCTACAGCATCAATCCCTTCATAGACGAGGTATTGTGTGATGTTACACCTCTGGATGTTTGCGATGTACTATTAGGCTAGCCATACTTGTGGAGGTGACATGCTGTGTATGAGTCAAGGCCTCGCGCTATCATTATTTCTTTGGGTGATTCATTAGACAGGATATCGGAGGTAGCCCCACCTACTGCCACCTCTTTGATCACTACTAAGAAAGGCAGCAAGCTCATCTCCCAGACCAGGAAATTCATCTGTCTGGCTCACTCCCAAAGTAAGGGGAAGATTGTTGCTACATCCATGATCCCCACAAAGGGTTCCTCCACGCAGCAGCAGCAGCAAAGGGATATGGTCATGATAGAACACATGAACAACTTCTCCTCACCCACAGGGGTACCACACAAGTTTCTGGTGGGCGACAAAGTTTGGTTACATCTGCAGAAAGAACGCCTTACAAGAACCCATCAGAAATTCAAACCACTCCGACATGGTCCTTACACCAGTACCAAGGCTATGGGAAACAATGCTTTGAAGCACAACATTCCTCCATTCCTTCGCTTGCACCGAGTGTTCAATGTGGACCATCATCGACCATGCTTTCCACCATTTTTGGACACATCAGAGATTGTAGAACAACTCACCAGAGACCCAGCTCAGCAGAAGCTTCCTCATCTCAGGGAGGAACTCAACACAATGGGGACCATTGCT
Organism: Pinus tabuliformis; assembly: GCA_031772625.1. Lineage (NCBI taxonomy): Eukaryota > Viridiplantae > Streptophyta > Pinopsida > Pinales > Pinaceae > Pinus > Pinus tabuliformis. The sequence goes on from CM062805.1 coordinate 1,145,181,050, forward strand.
TCCTAAGGGGGGAGGAATGATCCAGGTGGATGTTGGTGGCCACCCACCTATCCCATTTGGACCCCCACAACTGTCTCTTTCAGCTTTTTCAGTTTCCTAAATTGTAGCACAGTTTACTATTTTTAGCAGTTTTTCGGGTCCTGAACTTCCGGAGCCGTTTTGAGGCCCTAAACGACGTTTTTTGGGAAATCTGGGGCAACATGGGTCCATGGACCCATGTTGCCTCCCAAAGTGGTAGTGCTCGGATAGATCTTTCTAATGAGCTATTGTACGTGTCAAACGAAGATCGTATGCCAAAGTTACGACCCCAGGAAATTGATGTACCAATTTACCCAAACGGGGCCCACAATCTGGCGTTTCATCTTCTAGGGTTAGGTTTTGGGATGTGAAGGGTTTTCCATTGTTTCTCAACAATAAATAGGCCTTCGAACCTCATTGTAACACAGTTTAGAACAGTTCAAAGGCATGTAGCCACCACATCTCTTCTCAGAGATAAGCTACCATCGCCCTAGCTGGTTTATTTCCATTACTGTTTGTAAGCATATTTCAGTATTTTACATTAATAAAGTGAAGTATTATTTCCGCTGCATATCTGTGTTTATGGTTATCTCTGTAATTTGTTGCGTTGCTGTTTAAGTCTGGATCATATTGAGGCTTGAGGTTGCAAAGTGCACAGTTTAAACTCGGTTGGGGGGACAAGACTATGCATTTTTGGTAGCCAGTGGGGCAGGCTAAGGGAATGAGCACTGAGAGGAAACACTATGCAATTTTGGGAGACAAGGCCGGAAAGGCTACTATGCAATTGCATATTTTAGAGGCTCGGGGCATAATATTCAGGCTTTTGATTTCTTAGAGTGCAATGGAGGCCAGCATGGGAGGAATGATTGTGCAATTCTGGAGGTGAAGTTCTAGGCTTGGGCACAAAAACTGCACAATGTAATAGTCATGGGAGGAAAGAACTGCACATTGTATAGTGCTAAGGAACAAGTTCACAGCTAGAGGACTGAGATTGCACAATGTGCATCTCAAACGAGGCTTGGTGAAGCTAGGTTTCCCAGTCAAGAAGTTTTCTGAAAATGGTTAAGTGTGGGATCTGTGAGATTGGTGTGAACAGTGATCAACTTTGGCTGTGATCACACACTTAGATTACTTGATGACATGACAAAATAGATTATTTGAACACATGAACAAATCATTTCCCTCCGTGTGGGAGCTTTACAACAAGTGCAAGACAAAAGATGTACTTTGCAGCGACCATGACAACACTTCTGCAACAATGCTCAAAAATTTGGAAATGAGTGTGACGGGCACTTACAAGGTTAGAACAACTAATTGCACAAAGATGGTCTCTTTGAACCACCAGAACAGGCTTATACATAGGATATGACAACCAACATGCTAAAAGATGATAGCTTACCCAACATGTGAAATGGAACAAACATGGTTACTGTTCAAACATGAAATATTACCTCAAAATGGGTACTCTAGCCCCGAAACCCCAAATACATGAAAAAATAGGCTGAAAATGAAAAAGTATTGATGTTGGAATAACGTTTTTTTTTAGGGTACATTTTCAATAATTTTTAAAAATGATAGTTAAAACCAAAATTTTTGTGTGCAAAAGACACCCTGGAGAAGAAAAGTGTTGATGATGGAACAACGTTTTGTTTTGTTTTTGGTTTTTTTTTTTCAGGGTACATTTTCAATAATTTTTGAAAATGATAGTTAAAACCAATTTTTGTGTGCAAAAGACACCCTTGAAAAGAAAAGTGTTGATGATGGAATAACGTCTTTTTTTTAGGGTAAATTTTCAACATTTTTTAATAGTGACGTTAAAAATAAAATATCATGGCTCCAAAAAAAATTTAAATTTACAATGATTTTCAAGCATGACATTAAAGATAAAATATCACGTCTTTCAAAAGCGTTAAAATTCCAAGATTTTTAGGCATGACATTAAATTTAAAATATCACGTCTGTGAAAAACCTTAAAATTCCAATAATTTTCAGGCATGGTGCTAAAGAAAACATTCTTATAACTATTTTCGACCATAGCATTAAAGATAAAATATCATGACTTGGAAAAACATTAAAATCTTGACAATTTTTCAACCATGGAATTAAAACCAAAGATTATGACTACAAAAAAATCTTAAGTTTTCAAAATATTTCAAGCATGATATTATGGAAAAGTTTTATGACTAAAAAACATTTAAAAATGAACACCTAAATGAAAGAATTATTATAGCAAGAGTAATTTATTTTTTAAATGCTAAATGTATAAGCTTTCTAAAATTAGCCTAAGTCAACTTGATAAATTACAACAAAAATTTAAAAATCAGCCATCAAATTGATATGGAGTTTTGGTGAACTCACCCACCGATTGTAATAAAAACTTAAAGACCAACCATAAAACTGACACATTGTGGAGATGCAATTCATTATAAAAAAAAATAAAATAAAGTCAACTATCAAATTGCACATAATGGGATCAGGTAGCTAGATGAGCATCGACACAAACCCTGCAAAAAAAAAAGAAAAAAAAAAAAGAAAAAAAAGGAAAAAAAGGAAAAAGGAAAAGAAAAGAAAAAGAAAAAGAAAAAGAAAAAAAAAAAAAAAAAAAAAAAAAAAAAAAAAGAAAGAAAGAAATAATAAATAAATAAAGAAAAAAATTTCAAATATTGAGAAAAAATTAAAAAATAATAACAAGTAACAAAAAATAAAAATTAAATAAAAATTAAATAGAAAAACATAAAAATAAAAATTAAAAAAATAATAAATAAATAAATAATATTAACTTTTCTGACCCTCAACTGAGGTTAGAGAGCACTTCTCAAGACAAATATATATTTTCTATAATCATCACAATAAAATATATATTTATTTTATTTTTAATTTAAAATAACATTTAATAATTTATTTTTAAATATTTTTTAATTACATTTTATATATTTTAAATTTTAATAAAAAAAATTAACAAAATAAAATTATGTTATTTTATATTATTATTTAATAATTAAATGTGAATGCTAAATATAATAATATATTATTGATATATATAATTTTTTTAATATTTTTTTATAATAAAACATGATAATACTTAAAAAAATTATATATTTATTCAAATTATATCCGTTGATTTTCATAGTTAATATATTTTAAAAAATGTTGTTATATATATATATATAAAACAAAAAATAAAAATAATATATATATATATATATATATATATATATATATATATATATTCTAACCCTCAACTGAGGTTATAGAGCACTTTTCAAGACAAATATATATTTTCTATAATCATCACAATAAAATATGTATTTATTTTATTTTTAATTTAAAATAATATTTAATAATTTATTTTTAAATATTTTTTAATTACATTTTATATATTTTAAATTTTAATTAAAAAAATTAACCAAAAAAAATTATGTTATTTTATATTATTATTTAATAATTAAATGTGAATGCTAAATATAATAATATATTATTGATATATATATAATTTTTTTAATATTTTTATAATAAAACATGGTAATACTTAAAAAGTTATATATTTATTCACATTATATCAGTTGATTTTCATAATTAATATATTTTAAAAAATGTTGATATATATATATATATATATATATATATATATATAAATAATTTTTTTAATATTTTTTTATAATAAAACATGATACTACTTAAAAAGCTATATATTTATTCAAATTATATCAGTTGATTTTCATAATTAATATATTTTAAAAAATGTTTATATATATATCTATATATATATATATATATATGTAATAATTTGTATTAAGTGGGTTTATTTATAGGTTTTTAAAATAATAGAAATATTATTTAAATATTATTAGAAAAACCATTTTAGTGTTTTGAAGTTAATATTATGTTTTAAATAAATTAAAAAACACTATATATAAAGTTTCTTTTAGTTTGGAGACGTAAAATCTCTACTAAAATCTCTATTAGGTAGGAAAATAATATAACAAATCTAGATTTTATCTTAACACTAGATTTACTAATCACCAAGAGGGATCAAATCTCTTGAAATGAAAACCTCTTTTCACTTTTGATCTCTCTAGATGCTTTGGAGTTCGGGAGTAGGTAGGAAACTAATATAACTAATCTAGATTTTATCTTAACACTAGATTTACTAATCACCAAGAGGGATCAAATCTCTTGGAATGGAAACTAATATAACTAATCTAGATTTTAACTTAACACTAGATTTACTAATCACCAAGAGGGATCAAATCTCTTGGAATGGAAACCCTCTTTTCACTTTTGATCTCTCTAGATGCTTTGTAGTTCGGGAGTTAAAATGGATCTAGGCTAGTTTGATTTCACCCTTTAAATAGACATGAATACCATGGGTTTTCAATACCATGAGTCATTTTTTATTTTTATTTTGCTATTTTTGTTTTCATTTTTTATTTTATTTTGAGTTGGTTAAAATGTTTACATTACATTAATCTTTTCATTTAATTTTATTTTATTTAAAAAATATATTTTTTATTTATTTGGAATTACAACATATCTACCCTAAATCTCTACTAGGTAAGAAACTAATATAACTAATCTAGATTTTATCTTAACACTAGATTTACTAATCACCAAGAGGGACCAAATCTCTTGAAATGGAAACCCTCTTTTCACTTTTGATCTCTCTAGATGCTTTTATTTGGAATTACAACATCTCTACCATAAATCTCTAGTAGGTAGGAGATTAATATAACTAATCTAGATTTTATCTTAACACTAGATTTACTAATTATCAAATCTCTTGAAATGGAAATGCTCTTTTCACTTTTGATCTCTTGAAATGGAAGCCCTCTTTTCACTTTTGATCTCTCTAGATGCTTTTATTTGGAATTACAACTTCTCTACCATAAATCTCTAATAGGTAGGAAACTAATATAACTAATCTAGATTTTATCTTAACACTAGATTTACTAATCACCAAGAGGGATCAAATCTCTTGGAATGGAAACCCTCTTTTCACTTTTGATCTCTCTAGATGCTTTGTGGTTCAGGAGTTAAAATGGATCTAGGCTAGTTTGATTTCACCCTTTAAATAGACATCCATACCATGGGTTTTCAATACCATGAGCCATTTTTTATTTTTATTTTTCTATTTTTGTTTTCATTTTTTATTTTATTTTGACTTGGTTAAAATGTGACATCCATACCATGGGTTTTCAATACCATGAGCCATTTTTTATTTTTATTTTTCTATTTTTGTTTTCATTTTTTATTTTATTTTGACTTCGTTAAAATGTTTACACTACATTAATCTTTTCATTTAATTTAATTTTATTTTAAAAAATATTTTTTATTTATATGGAATTACAACATCTCTACCATAAATCTCTACTGAGCAGGGAACTAATATAACTAATCTAGATTTTATCTTAACACTAGATTTACTAATCACCAAGAGGGATCAAATCTCTTGAAATGGAAACCTCTTTTCACTTTTGATCTCTCTAGATGCTTTGTAGTTTGGGAGTTAAAATGGATCTAGGCTAGTTTGATTTCACCCTTTAAATACACATGAATACCATGAGTTTTCAATACCATGAGTCATTTTTTATTTTTATTTTGCTATATTTATTTTCTTTTTTATTTTATTTTGACTTAGTTAAATTTTTAGCTTACATTAATCTTTTCATTTAATTTAATTTTATTTAAAATATATATTTTTTATTTATTTGGAATTACAACATCTCTACCATAAACACCTCTCAAATAAATATATATTTATTTTATTTTTTGTTTAAAATAATATTTAATAATTTAATTTTAATTCTTTTAATTACATTTTATATTTTACAAATTTTAATAAAATAAATAACAAAATAATTTATTTTGTCTTATTATTATTATTTAATAATAATAATAAAATCTGAAGGATAAATATAATAATATATTATTGATATTTATAATTTTTTAAAATATTTTTTTATCAATGTTGTAAAGTGAACTATATATATAAAGTTATATATATATATATATATATATATATATATGAATATTTTATTGTGTTATAATTTTATTAAGTTGGTGTGTTTATAAGTTTTTAAAACAATAATATTATTATTTAAATATTATGAAGAAAACAATTTTAATTTTTTGAAGTTAATAGAGATGTAGAATCTGTACTAAAATCTCTATGAAGTAGGAAACTAATATAACCAATCTAGATTTCATCTTAACACAGATTTATCAAGCCTTAGATTTCATCTTAACATAGATTTATCAAGCCCTTATCAAGCCCCAAGACAGATCAAATCTCTTGAGATTTAATTTCTTTTAGAAAAGCCATTTGTTCTCTCTCGATGTTGTGTAGTTCCAAAGTTAAAATGGATCTATGCTAGTTTATTTTCACCATTTAGATCGGCTATGTTCCACATGAATACCATGGGTCATTTTTGTTTTTATTATTATTTTATTTTAGTGGGTTTATTTTTGTTAGATCTGAGACTTTTGTGATCCATATTGTAGATAAATATATTTCGGATTAATCACATCTTTATGATTTGGTCGACTTTTCAAACCAACTAATGTGGTTCATCCTCGGGACAAGGTGAAAAAATCATACAATCTTCATGAATAAATAGTAAGGATGCATCATGGCCCAAGGTCAGCTTGTTGAAAACTAGCCATTGATTTTTTTTTGTTATTTTTTTTTATTGTTTTATTCTATTTTCACTCGATTAAAATGTTTACATTACATTAATTTTTATTATTATCATTATAACATCTCTACTACACTAAATTCTCTCGATGTGTGTAGCTCCAAAGTTAAAATGGATTTAGGCTAGTTTAATTTCACCATTTAAATAGGCTACATTCACGTGAATACCATGAGTTTTCAGTACCATGGGTCATTTTTTATTATTATTATTTTATTTTAATGGGTTTATTTTTTTATTTTATTTTGACTTGTTTAAAATGTTTACATTTACATTTATTATTATTATTATTATTAGTATTATTACATTTTTACATTAATTGTTATTATTATTATTATTATCATCATCATCATGGTTGTTATTATCAAATGTGTTGGTCACGTGGGAGTTAACAGAGGACAACTAGTTTCCTCCAGTTGAGACAGATTTACCAGAAGCAGCCAAGTTTGCTTCTCTTTGGGCTACTAAGGACACTACGCGGGTTCGTGAAAGAAAAAACTTTTGGGTGTTGATGCAGGCAAACATCCGCGCAGCCATCAATCGAAAGTCGCGGTTGTTTCCAACCGTCTTTGAGCAACTATCTGGCTACGCAGAGTTCAAAGCAGACTTCGATTGTGTTTACATCCGGGCACTGAAGGATTCGAACCAGAAGTGGTATGATCTTCCCTACTTGGCTACAGATGATTCCATTGTAGAGGTCCTCAAGCGACGGCCAGCAGATTGGCACACACCATCGGATTTGGCCGTCGGGACTAGTGAGTTCACAGAGAAGCAGAAAAAGGAAGCGACTCGACTGAAGGTTCAACAGTTGGTAAAAACGAGGAAGAAGGAGACTGAGGAGAAGGCTCGCGCAGAAGCGGAGTGCATCGCAAAGGAGCAAGAAGAGCATGACTCTAATAGAAGTCAAAGGTATCCTTCACCCTAAAAGGGGGATGCAGAATAGTCAGAACAGGGCGACGAAGATCTGGAGATCATTCCTTTCCGCGTAAAGTGACATAGAGAATAGGGAAAGGAGGGACAGCGAAAGAAGACCAAAGCCTCAAAGGCATCTCTAGACCCAATGACCTTGACAGAGGGTGACTTAGACGATATTGGTGATAGGGTAAGGGACACAACATCAGAACTATTGCAATAGTTTGAGCAGCAGTAGAAGCAAGCAATGGTCACTATATAGATGGGTCTTCATGAACTGCAGATCCAAACAACTAGAATCCAGGCAGGTGTAGGGCAGAGTAGCGTAGCATCAACTAGTTTGGCACCGTGGACTACTCAAACAACAGAGTTAGTTCAATCCTTGGATCTTCGGGCAGTCGTGATGCCTGATGGAGCTTTAAGCACAGAGACAGATGCTAACAAGGCTACTGTCAGCAATTTAAATAGTATTGGTGTGAACTTGGCTACACTCCCTAGTGAATTCCTTCACACACTCCAAGCATGTGTGGTTATAGAGCTTAAGGCCCGAGAGCAGTGCGCGTTGATCATGATCAATGAGAAGAAAGTCAACAACGAACATATATTCGTTGAGAAGACATTTGCACTAGAAGCATGGAAGAAGGTTCATGAGAAGAATGAGTGAACAACAACAATGGTATTCGAAGCATGCATAACCATTCCAAAATTGCATATCCCAGAAGAAGTTTCGGTGGAGGCCAAGATTAAGAAGTTGCCTGCAGGTGTGTATGATGCAAAGACAGAAATGGCCAAGGTTCAGTTTGAATTGAACCTTAAAATCATAGATCTTGAGTTGAAGTCACAACCTTCAACTCCACCAGAGGTCAGAGAACAGCGTGAGGCAGTTGTAAAAGATGCAGTCGCAATAGTAGACACCGCGTTGGCAGATTGCACCGCGCTCTTTGAGCTGTCTATGGAGGTCGTTACGACTTTGTAGGAGGATCCTAACCTGTAGAGGTTGAACACAGAGGCTTAGGAATTGTAGCAACAATATGACGAAGCAAGAGTGATGACGCGCATCATTTCTATATCTCAGCGATTAGCTAAGCTGCATGAGGCAAAGCAGTTGCCCGAGCAGGTAGAGGAAGTGCAATAGAAAGAGGTAGTCCTCAAGGCCAGATTGGGCCATTGTTTGGACGAGGACTATGTTATCTCTACCGCCATCGAGGAGAAGCTAGCAAGCCAACAGAGGACACAACAAAAGGTAAAGGAAGACAATGTAGGACCAACAATAAAACAACTACTAGAACAGATAAAGCAAGCAACCATGTAGAGCACAGCTGAGGTAGTAGTGGCACAAGTGGAGTTGGGAGGTCTTCACTGTAAGATCTTCCCGCTAGCAGAGTGACTCAGGGGTGAGTCAGGATATTTGTGTTGGGGTCCTGTTGGGAAAGGGTCCCCTAGGGTCAATTTTGGGGAAAAACCCCAAGTTTTGGGGCAGAAAGCCCAAGTTTTTGTTATGTAAAATGTAAAGTCTCTGTAAGTTGTGGTCGTAGAGTGTGCAGATAGTTAAGTTTCATAAAGAGTTTTTCCCTTCTTTTATGTAAGTTGTGTCAACTTTAGTAGATCTACCCATGGTCCACGGACCATGGGATTATATAAAAAGGAGAGTATTAGAGAGTCTAAGGCATGGAAATGGAGAGATCAATGAATGTAATTGGTCGTCAGAAGTGAAGAGCGAAGAATCTTAGAGTAGAAGAGAGGCTCTGCAGCTGTGTGCATAGAGGCCTAGAGTAGAGTCCACAGGTGAGTGCGCGAACCCCTGCAGCTGAGTGCACAAGGTAGTCTAAATAAAGAGATTATTCCAGAAATATCTATGTTTTGTCCATTTACCTTTGTTATGAATGAATGCATTATGTTATGATGAATGATGGGTTTATGATTTAATACTGTATTGATGTGCGATTCTGCATGGTTTACATTGTTATATGAATGCAAGTACTAATATTTGTTTACGCGAAGAATATCTTAATTCATGTTAAAGTTATCAAACACTTAAGTCGATCTGGGTAGATACAGAACTAAGGATAATTACAGGGGCACATAAGTGGTTGATTCGCCTGTTTAGGGTCCATGAAAGATAGTCGTCGACCTTCGCAAAGATCTAGAGGTTGATAAAAGGAAGTTATATCGATAAGCCTCAAGGGATTATTGATTTGCATGAAGGAAGGTTTAGGGCATAAAATGACATCACGCTCATCTCCTAGTGTGGAAACTTGGTTCCAGCATCCCTCCATAATGCTTCGGGTGAGACTTTAGTCCACGCTCCACAGATTGATGCCGAAAGGGCCAGTAGTATAGGGATTTGTTTGGAAAACTTAACTCTGAACTTGGGCCAGGACCCACTAAGCCAACAATAGAGAAGTTGAAAGATTACTTAGCAACATTGTTATGTTGGATAAAATTAGAGAATGTTACGTCCACTCTATGACTTGAGGTTATCTAACATAGTTCTTTTTGGGTTTTTACTTAATTGTTGGTTATGGGCTAGTTCTTTCAAATATAAAATAAGAGAGACATAATTAATATGATAAAATTGAAAAACACATACACGAGAAATACAATTCCATTTCGAAAAATGTGACTGGAATATATTTATATTTTTCTTGGGAAAAAGAAATTCAAATGTAAAAACCTCCCAACAAATTACTTATAAATCATGAATTTGCAAGTTGCATGGTTTTTTTTCTTGGATGAATATCACTAATTATATGAAGATGTGCACTTTCAAGGAGAAATCTTATTCAAATGCAACGTGACACTACTCATGATGCATTAATATGTGAAATTGAATATTAAACAAATATTAAATTTCATATTTATAACTATTTCTCTTTATACTCTCTTACAACATTTCTTTACACCCTTTGGACCAATACTCTTTATACTCTCTAACAACATTTATTTAGACCCTTTGGACCAATAGATAGGTTAAAACATGGTGAGAAGAAAGAAAATTTAGCTCTTATAAATAATTAAACAAAGTCACTTTTATAAAACATTAAAATCATAGCGATCCCAAGTGAGTGAATATGTTAGGTCGGTCTATTTACTTTTTTAATCTAACGATTTTCAAAAGTAATTTTTCATATATATATATATATATAACTTAAAACAATGATAACTGAAAAACATAGGTAAAAAAGGTATAGCCTTGAAGACATAAAAATGGAAATTTATGGACGAAGATTGAAATATGTGTTGACATGTTTTAAAAGGCTTAGTTTTAAAAAATATTGTAAATTTTAAAATAGTAATACTGAGTTAAAATATGGTTTAATGAAATTAAAATATTAGTTTAATGACTAGTAATTAAACGATTGGTTAAAGATAAATTTAGACACAATGGTCCAAGAAAGAAAGCATAAAGCTCACACATTCCCTAATCATTATATACTTGCGGGGTCATGAATGAAGAATGAGAGGAATTGATGATTGTGATGAATGAAGAATGAGGAGGAAATTCATGAATGAAGAGAAGGTGACCGAAATTTTTCTAGTTTGAAAACAAATTGCAGGCGATCAAGTGAATTATTCATGGAGAGGGTAATTTTCTGTTCCCTTTAATTTTTTTGTCTATATGTTTAATTTAGTCCATAAAAAAATTGGTTTCTCTATTTATTCAAGGTTAACCAGGGAAAGGCAGTAGGCTATTGAGTAATTTTATGCTTTCTTAATTTATGTTTGTTTAATTCATTTTATAAAGACATTTGTGTAACATGACAAATTGTTTTCTCTATTCAATCTACAGATTAAGCATGAGTGTTATTTCTCTCTCAAATACTCTGATGTGAATTTGTATGTCTTATGGAGAGCTCCAAATGTTTTGTGTAGTTTTTTATGCATCAATGTACTATGTAGTGTTGTGGTATTCTTGTAATGTGCGTTGTGTCTTGTGTCGTGTTGTGGTATTCTTGTAATGTTCGTTGTGTTTTGTGTCGTGTTGTGGTATTCCTGTAATAAGCGTTGTGTCATGTGTAGTGTGTAAATTCTTGTTTTGTGTGTATGTGGATTTTCATTAATTAAGAGAGAAATTCCTAATGTTGGCTTATATGGGCCTGACCTAGGTTCAGAGGTGATTTAGCCAAACAAATCCTGGTACTGCTGGCCCTCTCGGCAATAGTCTGTGGAGCGTGGACTGAGGTCTCACCTGAAGTAGTATGGGAGGGTGCTAGAACCAAGTTTCTACATCTTGGGGATGTCTGATGGGTTTTTGGAGGTGTGTGGTTTCGACCCTGTGCGAACGTTGCTACGTGCACTTATTATTCCTTCGCAACCGAGGATGTTGTTTCCGTGTAGCCCTATGTGGGGCGCAACCCGTAAATGACCCAAGTTCCTCGCTACTTACTCTGTTATTACCCGATTACTTAACTTGTGTGTGTAAGATCAATGATTATTACAACATATTCAGCAATCATATCAGTGTGTATGATAAATAAACCAATATAAATGTAATGAAGAAAATGTACAATAGATACACAAAAATAGAAATCAACTTCTCTTTATTATTCTTTGATCCAGATTACAGACTCGACACCGCCCTGCGCACTCAGCTGCAAGGGTCTGTGCACTCAGCTGCGAACTCTACTAGGCCTTTGCTCACTCAGCTGCAGACTCTACTAGGTCTCTATGCACTCAGCTGCAGAGCCTCTTCCTACCTCTACGACCCAATACACTTAGACACTCCTTCTATTCTTGCACCATTCCTATTCTTCTTTCTAAAACCATCTCTCCCTTTACACTTAGAGCCTCGCTCTATTTATACACTCCCATGGTTCGCAGACCATGGGTAGGCTGGCATAAATTTACATTACATTACAATATTTTAGGGTGGAAAACCCTATGACTCATCCTATACTTCGCGCTTCGCACCCGCAATTCATGGAGTCTTACAAAACCTCTGACCAAAACTTGGGCTTTGAGCCCCAAAACATGCTGTGGGGGGATTCCATGCCCAACAGGCCCCCAACACAATCATCATGACTTGTCACAAGCCACACTGTTGGTGCAGTGATCTTGGCACGGAGCCCCTCCAGCTGGTCTCGTACTGCTTGGAGGTTCGCGACGCACTATTCTGCTGTTTGCTGGACCCACTGTATTCTTACTTCGGAATCATTTGTGGCTGAATTATGTCCTTACCTTGGTACCGACATCTACTGCGTGTGTTTATAGTCCCGCGCCCTAGACCAGCTCCTTGGGTTGCGAAGACTGTTCTGTCGCCAGTTAGTCAGATAGCCGGCCCTCCCGTGTAGGGCTTTAAGCGACTGTCGTTGACCTTTCCTGGGAAGGTTTCTCCATTTAGTTTAACTAGCTGGATGGTGCCTCCGTCTGTAACCTCCTTAACCACGTATGGTCCCAGCTAGTGCATTCTAAATTTGCCCAGGAAATTTTCAAACTTATTGTTGTATAGTAGTACTAAGTCGTTTACCTTGAAGGAGCGCAACTTGATATGACGATCATGCTAGGACTTTTCCTGCTGCTTTTGTACTTGCTGACGAAATCCAGCCAGAAACTGCTCTTCCTCGAGTTCGCGATGTCTAAGGTTTCCTCGCCGAATGGCTGCCTAAATCCTTCTATGTTCGTCCTCACATAGCTGTGTGATTCCTTCGTCCTGGTCTTCGGGCACTGTCACAACTATGGGAGCTATTACATGTGGATTCCTTTTTGTATTCTCTTTAGAAATTATGGTTTCTACTCTATTCCGCACCTTTGGAATCATCTCCACACTCAGGTCTTTGAACATGGTCCTATAGGCCCATCGAACCACTGGCACACGTAGGTCCCAATTAGTTTGTCTCGCCTGGTGGATCTTGCTCGGTACTTCGCACACCTTATCAAATGCTTCCCCGTGGATAATTGTTAGTGCACATTGCCTTTCTTACTACTGCGATTTGTTTTGATTCTCTATTATGGGGCTGGTGTGCGCTTGTGCGGGCTGTACAACATATGTTTGTATCCATCGAGAAAGGTGGGCGCGAAAGTTGTTCTGCCCCTGCTGACTAACTTTCATTCAAAGCTGGGGTTTTTAAAAACATAGGTGCATCATCCTTCTGCATCAGTGCTAGTCCTCTAAACATCCTTGGTGTGTACCCCACCATCGTGCAGGTTTTGCGTGCAGTGCCCACTTCAACGCATCGAATCGTTGTTGTTCTGGTACTACGCTTTCAAATTTTCTCAGAAATTCATCCACCACTGACAATCCATCATATGTCGGCAGCTCCCTTGCCTTTGTGGTCACGCAACGTAGTGACCTAACCATCATGTTGCAATTAAGAGTTGTTACTTCGTGCAGTCAATTCTGCCACTGCTCTACTTCTTCGTCTGAATCCAAAGTGCATGAGATTTCACCCTCCCACGAGATTCTCCCATCTGTAGATGGATTCACCCAATCCTGGTCTCACATAGTTATCTTATAAATAAAATCAAGATCGTCATCACTATCATCATCGCGCATTGGTTCAATGTATCATGCTCCATCGGCTGGGTCTAGTGGTACTACTACGTGTAGTGACTTTTTTCTCAAAGATCATTTTGCGCTTCTTCAGATTGATGACTCCATTCATATTAGTGGCCAAGTCTATTCCTATCAGCATTGGATAGGGGTTACTGTCATCAACAATCTCTATCACTTCAAAATCTGCATGCACGCTCGCACCTTCAATATCTACTGTTACCCCTTGCAATCTTCCCATGGGAAAAATATTTTATTGGTTTTCCATTCGTAACTAAATAGGGGACCATTGTAACGTGGGTTTTCCCATGCATTCCCATGTTTATTTTGGTAGTAAATTCATGTCTGAACCCAGATCTAAGATTACCTGATCCATTTCATACTCACCAATCTGCGCAGTCAACCTCATTTCCCTTCCAGTGCACAATTCATACTTCCCTAGCTTCTGGACCACACGCGGTTCTCCTGACCCCACGCATCTTGTGATAAGTTCTTATAGTCCTTTGACTGCCTTACTGTCATGCAACAGTTTCATGCATGTCTCCAGAAAGGTTGTGAGCATTGAAGGATCCATTTCTGGTTTTGGTTGATCCTTACTACCTGAAGTGGAGGTCTCTATAAGCTCTTCTTAGCTTCCATGAATGTATCCTTCGCATGTTCTAAATCAAACTCAGGTTCCTTTGTAGGAGCCTTTCACACCCACGCACTCTCTTCTGGCTGCTTCCCCTTATCATCTCCCATCGTCATATTGCTTCTGAGCATCATGTTTATATTCAGGTCTTCCTCGCGCGGCTCGGAGCTCATCATCGGTACATTCTGAGTCGGCGGGGGATGGAATACCCCTTTTTCGTGCATCCTTGTGATCAATGAAGGGCAGTCTTTTGTCTCATGATCAAACTAAGTACAATACAAACATGATATCCTTGTCGGGTTGGTACAATTGCAGGCATAGTGCCCTGGCCCTCCGCAATTGTAACAAATTGGTTGTTCGTGCCCCCTTCCTGGGCCCATTCCACCTCGTCCTCGACTGCGCCCCTGAAATCCAGCACGTGCTATCCCCGTATTTTGGTCGAGGGCTCACATTTCGATCTGCACATTGTAGGCAGGGGTCTGATCCATCATTAGTTCGTAACTTCTGCAAGTGCGTTCATCGCGGCTTACCGACCTGCAGAAATTACAAAACAATTTTTGGGATGTTTGCGTATACTTCTGCAAAAAATGGCAATTATCTGTAGTGTGTTTCCCCCCTATCTAATATATCATGCACCATAAAGTAGGTGCCACACTTGGCCCTGCCTGTGCCTTCGGTCTCAATGGCATCGGCCTTCCTCCTGCCATGTAGTTCGTGAACACTAGACAGTGACTTCCTCGCGCGCTTCCGGCTGAGGTGCCCTGTCCTGTTTCAAACTCTGCATTTCCAGACACAGATTCTGTAGTTGTGCGTGGATTTGTTGGACTCCCAACCCAGGATCTTGTATAGGGGTCTCATGTAATCTCATTGCCATTTCCAATGCTTTGGCCTGGGTGGAAAGTTTTTACTATGACAATGCCATCCTCAAGTGTAGTGTCAGAGATGCTATAAACCATGCACGATGCTATCCATCTGTCAACATCATATTGGCTTCACAAATTATACTCTTCAACCTTTGATCTAAATCCCAGGGGGTCTCGCCTGGTAGCATCATGATCTCTTTAAACCAGATGATTGATTGGGTTTCTGACTTTGGCCTGCTAAATTCCCTATTTAGCGTGGCCTGGATCTCTGTGATTCCTATGGTTGGGTGGTCATTAGAATGCTTGATATACCATGTTAATGCGCGATCCTGCAGTGCGCTCACTAGTGTAGCTTTCTTAATATTGTCATTTGTGACACCTTGTGCTTCCTATACTGCTCTTACCGCAAACTAGAATTGGTCCAGTTCTTCATTCCACACACCTCTGAATACCGACAATTTGATTGCGCTTGCCATACTAACCTATGGTGGTGGCGGAGGCGGAGTGGGTGGAGATGGATGTGAGGGGGGTGAAATGGGTGGCGGTGTGGGTGGAGGTGGTAAACAAGGAATTCACTGCCTTATCAAACTGACCATACTTCTCAGAGAAACCTTTGCGAGCTCTTCCTTGCTCTCCCGCGAGGGTGAAATTAAGGGATTGTTTTCTAATTCTCCACTACTTCCTCTTTTGTATATCTTCCCGCTCCGCATAGTCCCAAACATTAATTTATTCGCATAACCCGCTTTTCACACGATAGCATCTTAATCCAATTGTTCAAAGATTTAATATACTTACCTCATGGTCCCTTGAGAAAACGTCATTCTGCCTCACTGTAGTTGATGGTTGTGTCTACCGCAAACTCACTGATAAATCCTCCTATTATCTGGTCGAGCCAATGGTCCATAGCTCGCGCGATCTTATCTTCTGACGCTTCTAATTTGTGCACTAATTCCGAAGTCCACACTATTAGTTTGTCGAGCCTACACCTTCCCTGGTTATCTGGTAACTTCGCGATCCACTCATACAACACAGAGGGAAAGGATGCAAAGAAAATATTGTGGATTCCCGTATACAGGTAGCGCTCCAACCACAGTTCCTTAGATACTCACGGAGTTCTGTTTTCTTGCATTGTGAACTCGTGAATCTTCTTGTCCAACCACTCTTCAATCTCTTTCTTTGTTAGGTTCCAGTGGCACGACATCAGACATCCCTTATGCAGATCTTGGTCCTAACAATGGAACCATTTGTTGGCTTGTATGGGCTTGACCCAGGTTTAGAGGTGATTTAGCCAAACAAATCCTAGTACTACTAGCCCTTTCGGCAACAGTCCGCGAAGCGTGGACTAAGGTCTCACCTGAAGTAATATGGGAGGGTGCTAGAACCAATTTTATGCATCCTAGGGATGTCTGATGGGTTTCTTAAGGTCCGCGATTTCAACCCTGTGCAAATGTCACTACGCGCACTTATTATTCCTTCGCAACTGGGGATGCCGCTTCCACACATCCCTATGTGGGGCGCAACCCATAAATGACCCAAGTTCCTCGCTACTTACTCTATTATTACCTGATTACTTAACTTATGTGTGTAAGATCAATGATTATTACAACTTATTTAGCAATCATATCAGTGCGCGCGATAAATAAACCAATATAAATGTAACGAAGTCAATGTACAACAGATACACAGAAATAGAAATCAACTTCTTTGTATTATTCTTTGATCTAGATTACAGACTCGACACCACCCTGCACACCTAGCTATAGGGGTCCACGCACTCAACTACGGACTCTACTAGGCCTTTGTGCACTCAGCTGTAGAGCCTCTTCCTACATCTACGACCCGATACACTTAGACACTCCTTCTATGCTTGCGCCATTCCTATTCTTCTTTCTAAAACCATCGCCCCCTTTTCACTTAGAGCCTCACTCTATTTATACACTCCCATGGTTCGTGGACCATGGGTAGGCTGACATAACTTTACATCACATTACAATATTTTAGGGTGGACAACCCTATGACTCATCCTATACTTCGCGCTTCGCACCTGTAATTCGCGGAGTCTTACAAAACCTTTGAGAAAAACTTGGGCTTTGAGCCCCAAAACATGCTGTGGGGGGATTCCATGCCCAACACCTAGCTGAGGAGAATATGCACTGGTGGTTGAGTGGCCAACTTGATCAACAAATAATGCTTTCAAAGTGAGTTGGTAGTCATGGAAATTTTTTCCTTAATTATTTTTAAACTCATTCCAAACCTTTTTTTTGTTTCCTTTTCTAATGAGTGAGCTGGAATTTTATATACATGAGTTGGATTAGTGTTTCCATTGCTTTTGTAGCAGAAAATGAGGAGTTTCCAGCTCTTTTGCAACCACCAATTTGTAGAGTTTCAATAGTAAATGAAAGATTCCTAAGAATCAAGGTTAGTATTATGTGTGAATGGCCTTGTTCTCCTCTATTTCTTGTTATAGTTTACCAATATAGTTTTCAATTTGTTTGTCACAAATTACCATGATGAGTAGCATTTCCATCTGAAAATGTAGTTTTATAGAGTGGAGGAAGTAGTATTCTCTTGCTAAACTTCCCTAGATCAGGAACCCGTTTGAGGTTGCTACCACCAATTTCTGAATCGAAATGATATTTATGATCCCAAAACTCCCTAGCTTCCAAATGCAGAATCTCCTTTCTAACCTCTAGGGGAGCTGAATCAAAAGAGTTTTCCACATATTCCCAACCAAATTTCTAGTGATGTTTGGAAGAGGATGCCCTCGAAGCACCACCCCTCTAGCTAGGGAGTCATTGTCGATGAGGCATTTCCACATAAGAACTGCAAACAAACTATAATAAAACCACTCTAGGCTAACTGAACAACCAAGTTATGACTAACAACAAGATAGTAAGATCCCAGAATAACATAAACTAACAAGTTATAAGTGATGACCAGAATGAGTGACAACCCCATTATGACACAAAAATTCCACTTACAAACAATTAACTAATTACGATGACTAACTACCTGACACCCCTTACCAACCAAGATCGCAATCCATTTCAACTGCCTCGGAAACTATAGTTCTTAAGGACTGTAATGATCAAGGTTTGATACATTTGAATTAACAATGAACAAGTGGAATTGTAGTCTTTTTTAGAATGAGATGGAGAAGGTAACTTAGTACTAGAATCCAAATAACAACACTAGGTAATTAAAGGAAATTTTCAACGGGTCGAAGGTCTATGATGTCGTCGAGGAAAGTAAAAAGACTAGTTCAAAGGAGGGGACCTAACCGCGAGTTATCTAAGAATAACACAAAGAACATTGACACCCTATGTGAGAAAAATGACCACTTGGTGCAGAACTTGAGACCTGACAACAAAGGACATTGGGATATAGAGCTATCCAACTCTTCAAAAAATAAAAATGTCACCCTACTAAAATGACATGATAAATTAACAGTATTTACAGAACTACCGTTACCGTAACACATTCAATTGGGGACCACCAACAAGAGGGGAATTGCTGCAACTAAAATACGTCAATCACATAACTACCGCCTTTCTGCCACCTAAAGACCATGGTCGAAATTATATAAATAGATATCAACGTGATGTATCTAGTACGAGGAATGAACCATGCCCTCTAAAAATCCCATGACAAAAGCCAAGTGTACTGCATACACCATGTCTCAGTCATCCCAAGGCATTGCATGAGAGTGAGGCCATTAATGAACTTTCTCCTACTATCAGAGCAATCCTTTCCCACATCAAATATGTTGTGGGAGGGATGATCCATTCTTGAGTAGACAAAATGAAATGAGTTAATGAAACCATTGAGACAAATAAAACCCTAATATATAATATCTTGGAAGTTAATAAGAAAATGACTTGAGTTGGTGGCTCCCATTATGAAATCCTAGGACATGCCACATGTGACCCATATGTAACTAAGTGTATATCCCAAATATATCTCTGAGGGTTTCCACCTTTATCACCAAGAAATTTATTCGCCTGCAAATAATAAATCTCGTCAGAACCCTTCCATCAAGAGGGATCATATTCCTCTTTCTATTACCAATATTTTAATGTCATTAGAAGTCCCCCATCGAGGACCCTGACTTCAACTAGGTATTTATCCTATTATTCCTAGTGCTTTACTTCTTGTAGGCTTTCCCTATGTTTCAATTCCAACCAAGCCACGTCAAGGAAAACGTGTCTACCTGAGATTCCCCAGTTAGCCAAACAATATTCCACCTTATTACCTTCCCGTCGTGTGTGCATGGGAATAACATAATCGAAATTAATCAACAAGTCTTTGATATTTCTCACCACCTTTTGTAGGTGCCAACTATGAATTAGTTTCTCTAGTGGATGACCTAGTAGGATCTTTCTTATACAATAAATCATTATCTGAGAGTCACTATGTATCTGAATCAACCTAAACCCTTCCCTTACAACTATTTGAAGATATTTCTCTAATGCACTAAATTCTGCAAGGCTGCTTATTTCCATCCCACAGGAAAAAGCATAGGTATGGTTGGGATCTGAATTTTCATCCTTGAGAATCCCTCCAAAGCCAACATCTTCCAGGTTGCCTTTTGAGCTACCATCAAAGCTTAATTCAATGAAATCTTTTGGAGTGGAGAAGGAATTGTCAGTGGAGATTCCTCTATTATGAGTCGTGGAAGGAAAAGCAGTGACAATGTTAGATAATATATTGAGTCCCCTTAGGATAAGATCCTCATAATCATAAACTTGCACTTCTTTAGAATCGGGAGGGAACACCAACACCATTTCTCTTATATTTTTAAGTGTAATATTATGTAAAATTGACATAGAGCTATTTTTTCCTTCAAACATTCTTAAATTCCTCTCCTTCCATAAATTCCATAAAGAAAATCCTAAAGCTAAATTTCAGGCTCTCATTATCAATGGATGTTTAATTTTTCTAGAACCAGTCATGTATCCATGACTTTATGTTTGGTGAATTGGGTAATGCACACCTGAATATTTTCTTAAAAAACTCCCACATTTTCTTGGCATAATAACAAGTGATTAGTATATGATCTATTGTTTCCTTATCTTGTGAACATAACATGCACATCAATGGGCCCTCAAACCCTTTCCTTTGCAGATGGTCCTACGTTAACATATGCCCCCAAGCTACCATACATACAAAAATCAAGATTTTGGGCCATCCACAATATTTCCAAGTTCTATTCCAAAAAGTAGTTTTGTGTTGTGAGTGAGAATATTCTATTATGGAGTACATTTCTTTAAAAGTAAATGATCCAACTGGTTGACTCCAACACTGCAGCGTGTCATGTTTAGGAGAAACTCC
Organism: Pinus tabuliformis; assembly: GCA_031772625.1. Taxonomy (NCBI): domain Eukaryota; kingdom Viridiplantae; phylum Streptophyta; class Pinopsida; order Pinales; family Pinaceae; genus Pinus; species Pinus tabuliformis. Next base: position 1,145,201,987 of record CM062805.1, read on the forward strand.
TATCATTCTACTATCAAGGATTTGATGCAATTCCTCCCATGGGATAGAATCCCTAGAGTGTTCCCAATCTCCTACTATTTTCCATTATCTCAAACCATGCTCCTTATCAGAAATTTTCCAAAAGTTTGCCACTATAAAGGCTCCTTGGGCTTTTATTAACACTTTGATAGGTTTTTAGCTTCTCATTTTCCTCTAATAGTGGATACTTCTTCCACGAATCCTCCAAGAATAATTTCATCCTTCCTCTTCTGATCTCCTAGAATGAAAATTGTTTCACCACATCCTCACTTTTCTTAACCCAATTCTAGACCATTAAACATTTAATTCTTCCATCAAATTGTAATATGTCAAACTGTGAATGTAGATATAAGTACTTATGAGACCATATTTTTTTCCAAGGTTTGGGACCTCCCTGAACCCATAGCCACCACAACTTCATAGCATAAGCTGTACTGATGAGGAGGTGTTTTAGAGACCTAGTCCTCCATTATTTTTCCATGCAACCAGTTTATTCCACCTGACCAATGGCCACATAGCTATTTTAGGTGAGTCTCTCCATAAAAAAATTCTCCAAATAACTATTAATTACTAACACACATTATTTAGAATGGGCATTACCAATAACTGGTAATTTTTTAAAACTTGTTTCATCAATACTAGGAGACTTGGAAAGTTGAGTTCCTTCAAAGTCCAATTATTCACTTTACGACGTGTTCTTTCTATAAGTTCTTCCCATGTAGAGACCATATTGTATAACAATAAAAGAGGTATACCTAAATACTTTGAAGGAAGGTGACCTCTATTAAAATGCAGGGTATGACTTAACCTGATCTGAACCATCTGTAGACAATTGAATCTTTTTTTTTCTCAGTGTTCACTACAATTACTAAGGCTTAAAAAAAAATGCAAAATCCTACCCATTATTTTCACCTCTATCAAAGTCGGTAAACCAAATAATATAATGTTGTCAACAAATTTTTGATGAGTGATAGGAAGATATGCCCCATACAGGCGGAGACCATAGATGTGTCCTAATTCATCATCTTTTTGAAACATTCAACCAAGTCCTTCCATAGCTAAAATAAATAGGAATGGTGATAGAGGGTCACCCTACCTCAGCCCTCTAGAAGGATGAATAGTCTAAGAAGGTGAGCCATTAATCAAACTAGAGAAATCAATATATGAGATAAGGGATGCCACCCACTTTATCCATTGTTTAGAGAAACCATAAGCTCAAAGAACCTGAAATAAGAATGTCTAGCTAATTCTATCATAGGTCTTTGATAAATCTAGTTTACTAATCATACATGGTCTCTTTGATGACCTCAAAGAATGTAATTTATTGCATCACAATAATGCCATCTATAATTTGACACCCTTCTACAAAACTAGTTTGAAACGAGGATACTAATAATGGAAAGAGAAATTTTAATCAATTAGCTATTACTGTAGAAATAAATTATAAAGAACGTTGCATAAAGCAATTGGTCTGAAACCCTCCAAACTTTTTGAGTGGCCTACTTTAGGGGCTAATTCTAGGTACATAGTGTTGAGTGTTGGATGCAATGATCATGACCATCTTTATTTCTCAGCTACTTCTTGAATTTCCTTTCCTAAAAACCCCCAACATTCTTGGAAGAAATCTATCATGAAGTCATCCAATCCAGGCACCTTGTTCTTAGGCATGCTCATATTTCAACATTAGACATGGATATTGGTCTCATTAATGCAATATTTTGCTCACTATTAATCAATGTTTATATGTGTTGAATTACTATATTTATAGCTTATTGTCCTCCTGAATTGTCCTCCATCAAGAGATCAATAAAAGAATGCACCAGTTCACTTCCTAAATCTTGTTGTTGTAGTTTCCTATCTCCATCCTATGACGATGTTGAATCATAGCATTGTGGAAGAACTTTGAGTTATGATCTCCCTCCTTAAGCCATTATATCCTCGACTTTTTCTTTCAAAGAATCTCTTCTTGTTGCCTTCTGTGCTCTAGATTTTGAAGGGCCTCTGCCTCTTTTGCTATCAACTCTGAGGTTCTGCCTTCCAGAATGATTCTTTGTTGGATGCTCAAAATTTTACTTTCCAATACTATCTTGTCTTCAAAGATATTCACAAAGATGTTCTTATTCCAAAATTTAATCCTTTGCTTCAATGATTTTAGTTTGAGTTGGAATGTGTGCCTTTTGCTGGTACCTCTAATATTCAACTCCTTCCACTATTTGTCTAACAAATCTACAAAACCAATGGACTGAAGCCAAAATATTTCAAAATGGAAAGGATGATTTATTGGGGCTTCTTTTAGATCAATTTTTAATTGAATGAGCGAGCGATATGACCCCAAGCATGACAAAATTGAAGCTTCAATAAATATATCCTTCTGTAAAACTTCCTCTGATAACAAAAAATGATCCAAACTATAGTTTATCTGATTGGTAAATGATTGTTCCAGGTAAACATACCATTTTTTGTTGGGCTGTCTACAAGGTGCAAGTTATCTATGATCCAGTCAAAATCAGCTAATGCTTGGTCTAACCTACAAATACCTCCTTTTTTCTCTTCTAACAATCTTATGATATTAAAGTCTCCTCCAAACAACCATAATGAATTTCCTATCATTTGTTTCATCTTCTAGAGTTGCTGTAAAAAAACTTTCATGTCCCTCATACTTGGAGGGTTGTAAACCGCCGATAAAAAAATGAAATCTTTTATTACAACATACCTAAATATTTGTGTAAGAATCTGATCAGAAGACATCCATTCTTGGAAGACCACTTCATGTGGGTTGCTTCCTCAAAAACCTGGCAGTGCATAAAAGTCAAAACTACCTTGTATATCTTCCTCCTCTTCCAACTTACATTTTAACATACTTTTGTCCAAAGTTTTTTTTTGTGGGAAAAATATCCATATGGATGGCTTTTATGTTCTAAGAGTCTTCTTCCATAGCCTCGAGTGTGGAAAATGAATTATTCTCCCCTAGCCCCTATGTGTTATAGGAGGTTCGGTTCCTGTGATTTCATCTCCGTGTAGTGACCTCGGTGAAACCATCGTTTGATATCTGACCTTCAAAACTGTTTTCCTTCCTTCTCAGTGGAAATTCTCTTATCAAGTGACCATGCTTGTGATAGAGCCTACATCTAAACGGAAAGTGCATATAATCCAGAGGTTGTTTCTAGATCTCTCCATAATAGTCCAACTCTATGGGACTTGGTAATGGTCGTGATATATTATATACACACATAACCTAGCATATGACATGTTTTCCCGTCTTTTTTTGGCCTTTGAGACCTTGAAAAGACATCCTATTACTTGCCCTATACCTTCTAGAATTTCTAGTATCTAGAAATCTACTAGTAAAGAGTACAGTATTACCCATATTGCTTCTCTTGTGAATTCCTCCTTATCAAGGTTGAAACAAGCTTCCTAATGCCTAATGTAGTGACCCACATTGTTAAGGAAGTATGGTCCCTCTTAAAAGATCCTAGCTTTATCTTCAAGGTTAAAAAAGATGATTGTGAAGAAACCTTTCGGTCTTAGTCTCAAATCCACCTCTCCCTTTGGTTTTCAATTTTGTTGTATCCAACGCTCTAATTCCTTCTCCATCAACCAAATTCCTATAAACTTACAGATAAAAGCATGATATGTCATGTGTTTCCTGTTATCTTCTAGATTGTAGGAATGATAAATCTAGGGTTTTGAGGGGCCTTAGGGATGCATTGACCTTGTAGGCCCATTTTCCACTTATATCCCAAAATAGACATTTGAGAGTAACCTGAGGATCCTCCTTCTGTACCAAATTTTCGATCCCCTTGGAAACAACTACTAGCAAGAGCATTCTGGAAGGAGTGGTGACTCCCTCCTGCCTTTAAATTCATGTTATAGTTTTGTGGATGAACTTGAAAATCATATATGTGTGTGTGTGTGTGTGTGTGTGTGTTAATGGGGTTACTTAATTAGATTGTCGAGTTTTCCAGAATGTTCATGAATATGAGCCAGTTGTTTTCCTGCTAAGCCCTTTGTTTTCCAGTGTCTAGCCAATGTCCAACCTGACAGATTAGACACAAAGCACCTTTCCATCTTTCAATATCTTGTGGTGTTGGAATGCCTTGGAAAATGGGGTTCCATATAAAACAGGAGCCACTTCGTAAAATAGAGAGATGGCCCTCCCATGCACTTGGGACACTTTGTTGAGGCACCACACAGAGGATGCGTACTCTGGGGAGAAAATGTTGCATTCAATGGCATGGTTTATGGTCGTATTCATATACTCCCATTTTCTTAGCTGATGGGAATCATGGAACACACAAATTTATTTGGTAGTTGTGAGGGATCTGTAGATATGATCTACGAATCCTTTCCTGACATCTGAGCCTTTGAAGCTCAAAAACACCTCATATCTCCATGCTCTCCACATTCTCACTGCCATTTAGAAAGAAAAATATTAATTTGTTGCTTAGAAACACCTCATACCTCCATGCCCTCTGCATTCCCACTGTTATTAAGAAAGAAACAAATTAATCTGTTAAGTTGAGAAGGTGTGAGTCAGGAAAACTTATATGGAGCTACCCAGCTTGGAGGCTAAGACTCAAACATTATATGGAGCATTTGACTAAGTGCATCATGGAGTGCTTTATGAGGAAACCATATGCTAAGTGCATCATGAAGTGTTTTACGAGGGAAGCCATACACTTTTGGGTTGGGAATCATTTCAATTAGTAAACCAAACAGACAATACATAAATCCCTACCTAGTTGTATAGCCACCACCGGGTTGGGAGCAAGTTGCAAATCTAGGTGGAGAACCAATTGACCAAACCTCAGTTGAACCAATTGAATGAATCCCATAATCACCAACCACAAGAAGGGCATATTAGGGAAATGGTAGACCCAATTCCTAGTGTTGATTGCCCCCATTTTATATCATTTAATATTTAAAAGTGATTATTAATTAAAATTATTTTATTAAAATATTATTTAATTTAAATAGATTATAAAAAAAGTATTGATATTTATTGAAATTTAAAATTAACATAAAATAATAATAATAATAATAATAATAATAATAATAATAAAAGATTTAAGAAAACTTAAATTTTAACCTAAGACATTAATCATAACATTTTAAAAAACTAATTTTTAATTTAATTATTTAAAAACTCTAACAATTCTATGATTCATTATCTATGTAGTTTAGACTCAACCAAAAAAACAAATGTAAGTAGCTATAAAAACATAATATGCTGTTAAAATTATAAAATTAATACCATAAATATACATAGAAAGAAGTTTTTTTGTTTTTTAAATAACAACCTTATTTACTCAAACTCTACATCTTTTTCATACATCTCCCTTGACCGTGTGTTTTTATTTACCACACAATGACATCTAAGAACATCTAAAAACAGAAACCACACTAAAAAACTCCTCATATAATACCCAATACAGAAAATCATGATAACTACTCGCTTAAGCTAGCATAAGGAGCATGTCCCTATACGCAATAAGAAAAAGTTAAAAAAAAAAAAACCTACAGCAATATCATAGATTATAAAATAGAATATAGAGGAGAACTTGGAAAATAGTAATAATCACAAATTGGAAAATAGTAGTAATGAGTTACAAGATTGGCAATTAAAAGATTGATCGAATGAATAGTTATCAAAAGATTGGTTGAAGCTCAATTTGAACACAACGATCCAAAAACGCAAGTATAAAACTGGAGGAGAACTTAAAAAAGCAGCGGGTCAAAAAAACCTACAACAATATCATAAATTCGAAAATAGTAATACTGAGTTAAAAGATTGGTAATTAAAAGATTGATTTAATGAATAGTGATTAAAAGATTAGTTAAAGTTAAATTTGAACATAACGGTCCAAAAACACAAGTATAAATCTCATTATATATGAATGGAGAATGTGAGGGATGGGTGATTGTGATGAATGAAGAACAAGAGGAGTGAATTTAGGAACGAAAATGAGCTGATCGTAATTGGAATGAAGAATGAAAGGATGGAATTCAGGAACAAAGAGGAGGTGATCATAATTTTTGCAGTCGAGTCCGAAAACAACAGTAGGGTGATCCAGTGGATTATTCATATTCATGGAGAGGGTAATTTTCTGTTCCTTTTAATTTCTTTGTCTATCTCTGTGTTTATTCAACTGGTTATCTATGTAACCTCACAAATTATTTTCTCTCTTCAATCTACAGGTTAATCAATCATGGGTGTTCTTTCTCTCTCAAGCACTGTGATCCATAAATGTTCTGTGTAGTGTTCAATGTCCTGTATAGTGTTTGCGGTATGCTGGGGTATGTCTTGTGTAGTGTGTGTTGTTAGTCTTGTGTAGTGTGTAAATGTTTGTTTTGTGTGTCTGTTATTTGAGAGAGAAATTCCATGCCGAGGAGAATATGCACTGCACTGAAGGGCGAACTTGATCAACAAAATAATGCATCCAGAGTGAGTATTTTCTTGAATTATTTTTAAATTCATTCCGGGCCATTTTCTTTTGTTTCTTTTTCTGATGAGTTGGAATTTTATATACCGTTTCCAGTGCTTTTCCAGGCGAGAATGAGGAGTGCTTGTCGAGCGCCTTTGGAAGCATGAGTTTGCAGAGTTTCAATAGCGAATGAAAAACAAGGTTAGTATGCTTTGCGAATGGGCTTGTTCTCCTCTGTTTCATGGTTTGTGTTTATTTCTAATTCTGAGAGGAAGGCTAACCTGTAAGTTATTTAGTATAAAAATATATAATAGAAGGTTAGCCTGTAGTTAATTTGAATATCATTGATCTGTTAGTTGTTTATTTTTGCTACGGAAGCTGCACCCAAGAGTTTATTCTTTCATTTTTCCGCTCCAACTCCGCCTCTCCTTGCCATTAATGATAGATTTATTTCTATTTCGTTTCGAGCGTAACAGACAGACTGCTCCTCTTTCAAAGAGTATTACAAACATTCTTTAATTCTTTAATAGTAAGTTTTGTATATAAATGTTTATAATGAAGATATTTCTAGAGTTGTTGGGCGAGGAGAGGAGGGTATCTACGAGACCGAACGAACGCACACCATAGTTGTTTTAAAAAACTACATTTATCCGGTGCTTTCTTCCACTGCCTGTCACTGCCTTGGTGCTTTTGGTGATAAAATCGAGGAGAAGACCGCTAAAATCTCTAGAGAGCATCTGTGGTCATCCTTGACATTTCTGTTTGTGAATATTTTTCCTTTTCGATTTAGAAAATCTACCCACAGAGTGCGACTCTGTCTCTGTCATCCCTGCTATATGGAATTTCAGTTAGGATTTTCCGTATTCGAATTATTTACTTCTTCCTTCAAGCGAGAACCGTTTGAATTTAATACCCTGAACTTTCAACATTGGTGTATATTATTATGTTCATCTAGCAAGTATCACCTGGTACAACAACTGTTCTGCATCACCTGCCTGAACTTCATGGATGTGCTTCGAAGTCCTCATCGATGTGAAATTCCTTTTGATGTCGTTTTCTCCATATCGTGCTCGTCTGGCCTTATTATACTACGGTCAAAGAGTGTGTGTGTTGCATTATTATCGTGTTTCGTGAACGAACATGATTAAGGCAGCCGGAGGAGGTTCCTCTTTTTTAAATCCAATCCACGCCACAGTGATTGAATTAAACAATAATAATCCCCAATTGATTCCAAATCAACCCCCAATTGCTTTCAGCATCCGGAAACATCGTGTGAATAATTCCTGAATAGGTTATGTTTTTCAGTAAACAGAGCGTACGATTTAGAACCTGGTTGTTGGCCCGGGACCACAACTACCAGATACTTTTTCATGAGTAGGAACCAGATTAGCCTATTATATTATATTATACATCCCGGGACCACAAGTACCAGATACTTTTTCATGGGTAGGAACCAGATGCGCCTATTATATATTATTATATTATGCATCTGAATCATAGCGTTAACAAAATCTCTCAACATTTTGGAATAACTGCAAGAACTTGTGTGGTAATTTCCTCTGCTTAGCCCTAGTACATTACCATTACCATAATACAAGTTACGTTGCAATCAGCATTAAATCACATCTCAACTCTTCTTATATAAATTCTACTTAAGGTTGATAGAGTTAGTTGGAATGGTAAACTGCCAGAATTAGTATTTATTCATTTATAGATACAAAACCCTTCTCGGGTTTCCAACAGAGACTGGCGCTGCCTCTAAAACTTCTTCCCGTAGCACGAATTTTCATTGCATACATAAACGTGTCCCGTTGTGTTGTGTTAATGTAAGATTCCAGAGTCACATCTGCTCCTAACCAGGGTGCTAATTACACTTATAACAACTCCAAAGGCGAATAGGGGTCTCGTGTGTCAGATGTACTTTATTACTTTAATTAAGCATATAGGCCTGTCTATGTTCCAGAAATTTGAATTTATTTACCAGATTAAGGTAAGTCGACGATGGGGATTTATTTAACCTTCCGCGAGCGAACATGTTGCTAAGAATATTCTTAGTAATAGTTGGAGATAGAAAATTAGATTGATTTTAAAAATAATTAATATGATGAACACGTATGTGTCAAACTAGAGGAGCCTTTAGAACTTGACACTTAGGTATGATGTTATAATTGCTTGCTATCACTTCTTGATCTTTCATTAATGCAGGTCCAATTAGGCCATAGCTGCCGGCTTCATAAGCAGCTACATGGTCCCGTGCCCAATACAGTACCAATTAGCCACATAGGAAACTTAGAAATCAACACCAGGTACATTGGCAGAAACTTTTTGTTTTGTTCTTGTGGAAAGCTCCAGCTTCAAATAGAGAAGAACCCAGAAATTCCTACAGCTTTATTTTTAATATTGGTTTATTTCTTGTTGTTGTTTCCATTGTTCCTGTAGCACAACAATTAATGAAATTTGGGAAAAATATGTGGGAAGTCTTTATTAAGACCCCACCTACCACTGTTGTTAGCTGGTCTTAATCAAAGCAGCTGACACATTACCAAGTAGTAGTCAAGAGGCCGAGGTGGTCATAACTGGTTATGATGAGATGAACCCTTTAGTCTTACGCATGCGCAGTGCCAAAACAAAACAACATGGTAGTTTTATTAATTGCAATAGTGGGCAATCCGAATGTCATAATGATGATGAGATAAACAATCATACAACTTCACAACGACCTCCTAAAACACATGCATTTCAATCTCATATAATCAAAGATTCCTTTCCCCTCTCTTATTAATTATCTAGCCACATACATTTTTTATTATTTTACTGTAAGGCGCTTCCTTTTGGAATGAACTCCCCTAAATGTCTCTCTGTCTTAATCTTAACCGTTTGATCTATTGTTAGTTGATTCAACAATTCTCTGTCGTCCAAAGAAAACATTAAAAGGCAATTATTAATTAAACCCAGCCCAACCCGTCCATCTACCTAGCCCAGTTCGAATCTCCCCCACAAGCCCGTCTGTCTACCTAGCCAATCCTTCTACCTAGCCCAGTTCGAATCTCCCCCACCAAACCCTCTTTCTTCTGGGCTTTCCTTGAATGAACAAGGTAAGCTCGTCGGCGGCTCCTGTGCTTACCCCTTTTATATTCATAGAGAAAAGTGGAGTACCGACATCTATAATACTACTACTGTTACTGGCAGTATCATTTCCATTCACCAATTCGTTGACTGCATACCGGAGACCTGAAACGATGTTGAGCGTGTTCAGAATGCACCTTCCTTCTGATATTCCTGTGGTAGGCTGCGAGTTAAATCCATATGTGCAATTGCAGCGTTCCGACAATAACATCATTACTGATGAGACTCCTACAGATGGCTATTACCTGAGATACAAATGGTGAGTCTTCTTTTACTTCAGTAGATGCAGAGGATTTGATCTATTATATGGATGGTACTTCCTCTGTTGCATGTTTGCTTTCCCCCAATAAACCACCACACAACAGGCTAGAAATTTGATGTCCTACCCTGCTTTCCGCAAAAAATGTACATGTAGGCCAATAATTTGCAGTGCCCTTCCTGTCTACGAATGGCAAAAACTACAGGAAAATGCCCATGCGTCTATCAATTTTCAGTAATGCCACAAACAAAATATTGATTAGTCTTTTTCTTCTCTGGGATGGAAGCTAGCCACACATACCGATGCAAATGGTTTGGTTTTAGTAACCATCGAGCATATGGATGTGGTATTTTGTGGAAATGAGTTACCAAGCAGGCCTGGAATTTCAAATATTTTTTTGCCTGTCAATTGAAACTTTGGAGATAGTTGCTTGTTTTCCATCCCCATCAATTTACGGTTTCAGTAAAATTATGACTGGTTTTTTTTGTGTGTTACATATTAAAAAAATTAGCACGAGTTTTTGCTGTCAGATGTTTGACATTCTACCTGTGAAGAAATCTTCCATCATGGCCACAGAACACCAAATTTCTTCCTGTTTTACAGTGTGTGTCTCATGGCTACCAGAACACCACATTTCTTAATTTTTTGCAGTTTGTGTTTCATTCTCATCATTTCTGTCCTGAGCCCAGTGTTAAGTGGATGCAGTTGCATCCGTCAATATAAACTCGCCTGTTACACTTACTCAAGAGCCAACAATGGTAATAAAACTATCCTTTCCATGGCGTAATTACTTTGTTTGGTGTTATTATTGCAGTTGGGGCATATGCATACGGATCATTTGCAGCGAAACTCTATGGTGGAAATTTGGGAGCTACTAGTTCCGATCTTTACAGGAATGGCGTTGGGTGTAGCATATTGGGTGCTTTGGGTGCTTTGGCATATTTGTAGTTTGAACGGCTTGAGATGTACACAAAAGCCACTGCGAGAACATTCTGGTATATTAAAATTGTTTAAATTTTGAGTTTCTATGAACTTGTTAGAGAGTTGGTCGTAATAATATTTTATAATTAATCATTTTTCAATTCAATAAAAATCCGATAATTGCATTCAAATGATATTTGTGGTGATGGCTCATATGGAATATTATGTCTTTTTTAAATCTTCTATTTACAAAAGTACAAAAATCTATTAAAAAAAAAAAGTTATATATCTTTTATTTACAAAAATGCAAGTCTCAAAAAAAAAATCGTATACTTCTCTAGGTTGATTCATTTAATAGGATAGTCCATCAAAGTCGAGGAGACTGATTTCCTTCATCATATTATCTTCTTATACAGAGTGGCAGGCTGAGAGTCAGGTCGGCAACTAGGTAGAGTGAAAGAAGAGTCATGTGGAATAAGCGATAATGGAAGACTGTTGTTTTGTTTCCTAACATTGTTACTTAATACTAGTCGAAGCATCCAAAGTAAGCCAGCTTGACCGCATCACAGTTCCACAAAATAAGCCAGCTTGGACCGCATCACAGTTCCACACTCATTCAAAACCTTTATTTATTTGAATTCTGATAATATCAGGGGTGAAAATACCATGAAAAAGCCACTACACTTCAATTTAACCACTACCCTTTCACCAATTCCTGGGCAACTTAGAATTTTAATCCCCCTTCATTAGATTCCCTCCCTTCCATTTAAATTTCTTCCTTCTCATTACTTAATGTTACCCCTCTATTTTTCCGCCTTTGTTTTTCAAAGCATTTATCTCAATCACATATAATCTTTTTACATCCCAAAAATTACAAATATCACTAAAAACAAAGGTGTGCCATATGCCAGAATGTCCAGTACATGGTAAAAAGACAATCTCAAGCCACCAAGCATTGGGGCAGTCTCAATCAATTCATCTAGTGTTTTGAAATATTTACCTGTGTATTCAAACGATCTAATACAACCACTACAACCATCTAATATTCCATGAAGTATTCCATTTTCCAGGTCACATGACCATCTAGAAAGACTAGACACTAACAACCAAAAAAACCCACCCCTTGCCAGGTCCACACCACTGCAAACTCTTCTTTCTTTCTTCTTAATTTTCTTGGCAAATTCTCACCAAACAAGACGAAATCAATGCCACACTCATCTGCATATTTCAGTTACATGAAAATGTCCTTCCATGCTCACCTCACATGCTCATGAAATTTTAATTAGAATTCTTATTCACAATCTAAAATTTTTCAATTCACATCCAATCCCAAGACTGAGTTTCGATAGCCGTATGTTTCTTCCTCTTAAACAATAAGTTACTCATGAGTATTAAGTCTGGTCAAAATATGCAAGTCATGACAAAGATTTATTCGGCGAACTTTACAGGAAAAAACTAGCGTGCAACAATAAAAATTTAAATAAGAGTCATAAACGCACATGTTGTCAAAGATAAAGAAAAAATGTGGTTTCCAGTTTACATCAAAGATGAAGAGCAGGGTTGAAAGTATTTGTGTTATGAAGAAATCAAACAGGTGTATGTGGAAAGTACCAGATTACTTTAAAGGAGCCAGTGACTCAAATCCAGGTTTGCTCGCAAGTTCCAATCAGAAATCTTCAATCCGTCAGGGAGAACAGAGTAGCATGTCCAGAACTCATATTACACTTTTAATTTTAAACTGTGTTATGTATAGGGTTCAAGTCGTGACTTATGAAATAAGATATTATAGATTTTTACGTTTTGGCTATGAAATTAGATGTCAAAATGACGGGTTGGAAAGGTATACCACACGTCTAACCTGATGTGGAAGATTTATTCCCTGCCGTCAAATACGTTCTGAAATCAAAAATACGTTCTGTGGAACGTCAAATTCCATGCATGTTACCAAGTATGTGATTGCAATAGAAGGGATAATCTTGTGAGCAGTTTCACCTTTGATTGCTTCTCCTGGTTGGCTTGGGAGTTGATTTTGGCAAATTACATTTCAATTCGGGATATTGGTTTCCAAAATTGCCCTTTCTTGAAACGATGATTGTTTCCTTCCCACCTCCCAAGTAAAAGATGAAACACCGTTTATCTCTTTAAGGCCATGGCTTGCTTTATTTTCTGCCTGTTTTGAGATAACACCGATTAACTAGTTACGCCGTAAGGCGTTTCCCTTTGAAATGAACTCCCCTAAATGTCTTTCTGTCCTAATCTTAATCGTTAGATCTATTGTTAGACGATTCAACAGTTCTCTGCTATCCAAAGAAAACATTAAAAAACAGTTATTAGTTAAAAAATTAATTAAACCCAGCCCAACCCGTCCATCTACCTAGGTAGTCCGTCGTGTGCTGCACGAGCTTTTTCTGCAGGAGGAGGGCTAGGAGGATGAGGAGGGCCGCGCAGGGTGGATTTTTCTGCAGGAGGAGGAGCGCCAGGCGAGGTTTCTTGCTTTTGCTTCTGTTATGTTTTTAGGGTTATCTTTTTTTTTACTGGTTTTCTTGTTTATGCAGAGATGCAAACCAACCGGAGCGCATAGAGGTAGGATGGGTTGTATTTGGATGATGGTGTTCCCTTGAGCGGCACCTTCCTTGCCTACTTTCAATTTGGTGACCCCGGCTGCACAACTCAGCATAGCTTGGGAATGGAGGGCGGCAGGCTGTGGACACCGGGGCAGAGTGGAGTCTCATCTCCTTGCAATATCGACTTTGTTTAAAGGTATGACTTAATTGACTGGTTCAGCAATCCATGAAGAACCGAATAGGGTGAAAAATACTTATACACATTCCTTTTCTCCTTGTCTTCCGGGTCAAATCCCTTTCCAGCCAAAGACTGCACCTCCTGTTTCATCCTGCACCATCAAGAAGGTATTTCTTTGTGGCCTACACTGTCCCAGGTCTTACAGCTCCAGGTTGCCTAAACAACTTGCCTTGCCTCCTTAATTTTTCTAGAGAATCTCTCCTCCTGGAACTTGGAAGTTTATTCCACAAGCCTCTCTTGATGGGCCATGTTGCATTGATACTCCAAAATTGGGAAAGATAGATTGCTCCTTTGGTGCTTCCTCTTTGTCCCCTGTTTGATCATTCTCTTAGGTCCCTTCCTACCTCTGGTGTCTTCTGTGCTTTACTATTATTTGGGCATTTACATATGCATTTCTTCTCCCCACCAATTTGCACTTCTCAGCAAATTCCTTGGCTCTCATGACAATTCCTCCTCATGGCTTTACAATTCCTGCGCAACAAGATTTCTCCCTCTTTGAGCTCGCCAAGAGTATTCTTATTAAATTTATAGCCTTGCATGGCTTTTTCCACCCTTTGAAATTATTAAGTTGAACTACTTTCAACCTTGGAATTCTATGTGGTATCTCTCTCATAAATTCTCAAATTAAAACAGGTCCTTCTAAATTCCTCCTCATGGCTTTACAATTCCTACGCAACAATATTTCTCCCTCTTTGAGCTGGTCAGGAGTGTTCTTATTAAATTTATAGCCTTGCATGGCTTTTTCCACCCTTTGAAATAGTGAATTTGTGTTTAGGTCTGATCCTTCTATTCCTCCTCTATTGCAATATTAACCAATAGGTCTCCTACCACATTTCCTTATCTCTTTACATACTGGAAGCTGACCTCCTTAAACTTTCTAACTACTTCCCTTGGCCAAGTGAGTTTTACTTCTAAATGCAATGCAATATTTTTGTTTTGGTTTAAATTTTTAAAACAAATTGTAACATTTCGCTAGAACATGATCACATGCAAACCCGGATGCATCCTCTAAATTCATGAAGTACCAGGGCTTTTGTGAAGGTACTTTGGACCACTACCAGATGAGGTTCCTTGACTTTGTGATGGAATTTTATCTTTTACAAGCTATCCCTGTCTGGAAAACACTTGCAATTCACAATAATTAGGAATTCTATACAAAAGATCATCAGGAAGGTTGGAATCACATTCTCCACACTGCATTATTCATTGTCTGAATAGGCTTAGGAATACAAAATACCATTGCATTTCTCTTGCACTACTTAAGGTCCTCTTTCCATTTCTCATCCGATTTCCTTGAAGAATGTTGTACAGACAGTGTGACTCATCCACTGGTGGAGACTTCATTAAAGTAGGCACTCGAAAACCGTGTTTTTGATAACTAGATATGGATAGATAAAGAAGAAAGTAGGCCATCTAGCATGAGAACTATACTGCAATAGCAATTGTCCTGCTGGAAACAATGCATGAAAATTTATAAGTCCCTATTGATGGCTTGATTAAAAAGCAAATAAATCTGGAACATAGATGCAGATGGAACAGAGTCAACATGTTAATCGCAATAAAGATAGAAGCCCCCTTATATGTCATAATTGCGTGCAAGGGGAGAGAAAAATCCCAATGTCCAATGCGCTGAAACACAGACTTAGAGGCTTTGGCCATTTGCAGTAAGGCCCATTCTGTGGCATGGTACGAGGCTTGCAGGAAAGTCTGTTGTTTTTATTTCTATTAAGGGAATCAATAACTGAGTGGATTCATACCTGCTAGGCATGGGTTTGAGTCCATTGGGCTGCCACTATAAACCCTAGGTCCCATGGAGAGGCCCAACCACACAAAACAGTTAAGTCTGTGAATTCAAATCGAGGCGGGAGCATTAACCCCCTGAGCTTTGTCCTCTCAGTCTAACCCCTGGGGCCCAGAAGTCTGCTATTGTTGAGTCACAAGCAGCTTTGAGATAATAATGACTCATATGCTTCGAGATCACCTTTTCTCTGGGAGAAGCTCGTCTTTTTTTTTATGCCAATGTTTGCATGCTTAGATGGTTGATTAAAGCTGGCTCCAATTTGAATATACATGAATTGAAAATCCTAATTAATGACTAGAGTCATGGACAAAGATTTTCTGAAGACGAAGCATTATGTGGGAAAGAATTATTGAAGTTTCTCTTGATTATAGCCATACTCAAGTCATTGTTTGTCTGATTTGGTGAATATATATTATTTGGGTAAATCTCTGGTAAATGGGCTTCCACTTCATTTGTGGACTTCTAGGTTCTATATTAGACCATGTGAAAGGAGGTAGAACACCATGTAATTCTTACTTCCCAATGTCAATAATGGACATACAAGTCCCATCATCAAACATTTATCTCAGATTCAGAAAGAGCATGATGATATGTTGCTAATAAAACAATGTAACTGTATTTTTCTGCTTTGGTAGTCTTTTTGTCATTCTTGGAGGCAACTAAAAGACAATGAATCGTTCTTCTGTGTTCTAAATTTCTAAACTATGTTCCTGTTTGTTATAACAAGTTAGCTTTCCAATTGCAGTGATGGAAACAACCACATTGCTAACTGCCAATTGCAGTGATGGAAACAGGTACATTGCTAACTCTTGGTTTGCTCAACCTGCTCCAAAAGATCATCCATGGTGCTCCATGCCAAACCATGCTATGACTCCCCATATCTCTGGGACTACAATAGATGGCTAGGTGTCATATTTCAACCAATTTCACCCCTTTGTTTCTAGAAATTTCTTTGATTGACAAACGTACCTCATAAATAATTCAAAAAGTCAATTATATTTCGTCATGGTCCATTGCAAAAAGCTTTAATGCTGTCATTAATTCATCATTTTTGTCATCTTTGGAAGCAGAAAATAGGAATCATAAAAAGTACAGAGATATTCTTGAGAGTTTTCTGACTAATTGTTCATAAAATCTCTACTTCAGATAATGTATGCAGTTGGAACGCAAGGTATTCTAGACAGATACTTCAAGGGAGAAGATTTTCCTTCGCAAAATTATATTGTGAAGGAAAGAAAGTTGGCTAGTCAATACCTATAAACAATTCATGTTGGATGCTAAAGCAGATGATTCATCTTGTTAAAGGCTGCTTTATTTGGAATAACAAGCAAGAGCCAGAGAAGAGCTCGCTTCTCTCAAATAAAACAATGCATCAAATATTGGACTCTCAAATACATTCCTGAGACCAATGATGGTTCAAAGCATTATGTAGGAATGAATGATAAAAGATTAGCATGAAGCTCATTCCATCTTATTGATTTTATAGGTTAGTAGTTTTGAAATAAACAAAATCTAAGATAGAGTGAAGTCAGTGCTTTAGTCCTTTGTGGCTATTGATGCATGAAGTTGGCTCACAGATATTTCCCTTCACAGAATTATATTGTGAAGGAAGGAAAGTTGTCCAGTCAA
Source organism: Pinus tabuliformis (assembly GCA_031772625.1). Classification (NCBI taxonomy): domain Eukaryota; kingdom Viridiplantae; phylum Streptophyta; class Pinopsida; order Pinales; family Pinaceae; genus Pinus; species Pinus tabuliformis. The sequence goes on from CM062805.1 coordinate 1,145,218,968, forward strand.
TACCTATAAACAATTCATGTTGGATGCTAAAGCAGATGATTCATCCTGTTGAAGGCTGCTTCATCTGGAATAACAAGCAAGAGCCAGAGCAGAGCTCGCTTCGATATAGTCTCTTCAATACGACATTATTTTTAATATAAATGGTTTGCCAGGATTTTATCCTAATAAGTACCACATCATTGTTATCCTAATAAGTATTTTTTTGACTCATATAATCTTATTTTTAATATAAATGGTTTGCTTGTCTTTTAATGGCAGAGTGTTTGAGTGCCCATCCATTTGCAGAAATCTCAATGGGAGAACCTTTAAATTATATGGGGGGGCATCCATGACAGAAATCATTACTTGTCCTTTAATGACAGGGAGTATACAAGCTCATCCATTACATAAAGTTTATGGGGGAGTTGGATGTTTCATTTAGATCTGAATATAAGTTCTTTTACATATGATATGAAAATTTGATTTACTTCTATTTTTGTTTTCTGTATTTCAGCTTTTTCTCACACTATCCTTTTGTCTTCCAATTCTGATTTACAATCTGTTACATCCAAGTACAAGTTAGTTTTAAAAATCTGAGGTGCATGGAGTACTATAGCATTTTATTTAACAAATGCTTAAAAAAAATACTATAGCAACTTTTTATCCTGTTCATGGAAAAATATCTCGACAAAACCAAAAAACGTCATCAAAATAAGTGGGTTACTCAAAAACGTTACAACAACAGCTTGAATCCACATTTTCTACAACCCCGTACCCTTTCCCTTGTTTGATCAAGTTAACAGATTATTATTCCCTTACAAATGGACTTTTTGTGATCCATTGTGTAAACAATGATCTACTTGTTATAATCTAGACAAGTAATTGTTTTACAAAATATTTTGTCAATCACCAGATCTCTTTGATTTTTATGTGGTATATGATTCATTTTCAACAGCTAAAAAAATGGTGTAGCCAATTTGAGAAAGTAGATAACCCTTCATTACTGTCTTACTGTGCACAAGTTCTGTTGTTTTAACTGAATGATTACATTGTTATACCTATTGGTGTAAAAGCCAAGGTTGTATCATATCACTTGATAAGATGTTCAAGGTAGCCAGTTGGAGGAAATGGATGGCTCTTGAAGGCTTTTTTACTGTGGACGAATGCTGCTGTTTTAAATTGAAACGTTACACCGTTTACTTATTGGTGCAAGGCTGCATCAGATCAGATACTTATTGGTGCAAGGCTGCATCAAATTTATCTGTTTGTTTTTAGTGAGCATCATATTGGAACTCAGAAAAAATTATATATGCATTAAACAAATTAGGTACATCTAACCAAATGTATAAGAAAATGGAAATGAAGTCCATGGTAGACTCTCCTCCAAAAGTTCTCTATTTTGGTGTTGTTACATCCAAAGTGCTTATTGATGGTCAAGAAAGGCATATTTAAGCAAAGAATAGGGCAATTTTATAGAATCTTCCAAAAACTCTATGCTTTGAACCAACTCTATCAAATACAGATATGCTACCTTAACACTTAGAAAAAAACATCAAAAGTTGTCTTCTATAATATATGCATAGTGCCTAGTCCTCTCAAAGTTGTATCATATTTCAAGGAACCTATTTGGGAAACCCTGTCCTTGATCAAACTCATTAGATCTACCTGATTAACATGTAGAATAAAAATCTTTTTCAGGTCTGGAAATGTATGTACTATTCTTTTTAGCTCATTATCTAACTCATAAACCATTTCAGAATCCGTTCGAATGCAATCAATAACGTATTTGATAGATTTAGACATCTCAATATGATGAAGTTGTATCATGTTCTTTTGACAATAAAAAATGGATGAAATAGTATTTGAGAATTCATTGAGATTGGTATGCAAAAAATTTTGCATGCTACTTGTTTCTTTTGCTGAAGGATCTCCACATCTTACAAAACTTCTTTTCACATTCAAGTAAAATGACAGATCACTGGATACAAACATAGAGTTGAACAATTTACAATTCCTGCGCAACAAGATTTCTCCCTCTTTGAGCTGGCCAAGAGTATTCTTATTAAATTTATAGCCTTGCATGGCTTTTTCCACCCTTTAAAATTATTAAGCTGATCTACTTTCAACCTTCGAATTCTATGTGGTATCTCTCTCATAAATTCTCAAATTAAAACAAGTCCGTCTAAATTCCTCCTCATGGCATTACAATTCCTGGGCAACAAGTTTTCTCCCACTTTGGGCTAGCCAGGTGTATTCTTATTAAATTTATAGCCTTGCATGGCTTTTTCCACTCTTTGAAATTATTAAGCTGATCTACTTTCAACCTTGGAATTCTATGTGGTATCTCTCTAATAAATTCTCAAATTAAAACAAGTCCTTCTAAAAAATCTTACATGATTGGACTGTAACCCATAGTAATGTTGGGGAATACTGGGCCTCTGAAATGCCTCTGAAATTAGGGGATTGAAACAAGACAAATGAACTTTAGATAAAAGACTTCCTAAAGATTACTGCAATTTGATTGGACCAATTTTTGAAGCTTGACGTCCACTCCCCTTCAGCTAAGTTCAGTGAATTTGTGTTTAGGTTTGATCCTTCTATTCCTCCTCTATTGCAATATTAGCCAATAGGTCTGCTACCATATTTCCTTATCTCTTTACATACTGGAAGCTGACCTCCTTAAACTTTCTAACTGCTTCCCTTGGCCAAGTGAGTTGTACTTCTGAATGCAATGCAAGATTTTTGTTTTGGTTTAAATATTTAATACAAATTGTAACATTTCGCTAGAACATGATCACATGCAAACCCATATGCATCCTCTGAATTCATGAAGTACCAGGGCCTTTGTGAAGGTACTTCGGACCACTACCAGATGAGTTTCCTTGACTGTGTGATGGAATTTTATCTTTTACAAGCTATTCCTGTTTGGAAAACACTTGCAATTCACAATAATTAGGAATTCTATACAAAAGATCATCGGGAAGGTTAGAATCACATTCTCCACACTGCATTATTCATTGTCTGAATAGGCTTAGGAATACAAAATACCATTTCATTTCTCTTGCACTAATTTAAGGTCCTCTTTCCATTTCTCATCCGATTTCCTTCAATAATGTTGTACAGACAGTGTGACTCATACACTGGTGGACACTTCATTAAAGTAGGCACTCGAAATCCGTGTTTTTGGTAACTAGATATGGATAGATAAAGAAGAAAGTAGGCCATCTAGCATGAGAACTATACTACAATAGCAACTATCCTGCTGGCAACAATGCATGAAAATTTTTAAGCCCCTATTGATGGCCTGATTAAAAAGAAAATAAATCTAGAACATAGATGCAGATGGAATAGAGTCAACATGTTAATCACAATAAAGATAGAAGCCCCCTTATATATCATAACTGCATGCAAGGGGAGAGAAAAATCCCAATGTCCAATGTGCTGAAACATAGACTTAGAGGCTTTGGCCATTTGCAGTAAGGCCCATTCTGTGGCATGGTACGAGGCTTACAGGAAAGTTTATTTTTGTTTTCTGTATTTCACCTTTTTCACACACTATCCTTTTGTCTTCCAATTCTGATTTATAGCCTGTTACATCCAAGTACAAGTTAGTTTTAAAAAACTGAGGTGCATGGCAGGTGCATGGAGTACTATAGAATTTTATTTAACAAATGTTTTAAAAAAATACTATAGAAACTTTTTATCCTGTTCATGGAAAAATATCTCAACAAAACCAAAAAACATAATCAAAATAAGTGGGTTACTCAAAAACATTACAGCAGCAGCTTGAATCCACATTTTCTACGACCCTGTACCCTTTCCCTTGTTTGATCAAGTTAACGGATTATTATTCCTTTACAAATGGACTTTTTGTGATCCATTGTGTAAACAATGATATGCTTGTTATAATCTAAACAAGTATTTTTTTTACAAAATATTTTGTCAATCACTAGATCTCTTTGATTTTTAATGTGGTATATGATGCATTTTCAACAGCTTAAAAAATGGTGTAGCCAATTCGAGAAAGTAGATAACCCTTCATTACCGTCTTACTATGCACAAGTTCTACTATTTTAACTGAATGATTACATCGTTATACCTATTGGTGTAAAAGCCAAGGTTGTATCATATCACTTGATAAGATGTTCGAGGTAGCCAGTTGGAGGAAATGGATGGCTCTTGAAGGCTTTTTTACTGTGAACCAATGCTGCTGTTTTAAATTGAAACATTACATCGTTTACTTATTGGTGCAAGGCTGCATCAGATTTATCTATTTGTTTTTAGTTAGCATCATATTGGAACTCAGAAAAAATTATGTATGCGTTAAACAAATTAGGTACATCTAACCAAATGTATTAGAAAATGGAAATGAATTCCATGGTAGACTCTCCTCCGAAATTTCTTTGTTTTGGTGTTGTTACATCCAAATTACTTATTGATGGTCAAGAAAGGCATATTTAAGCAAAGAATAGGGAAATTTTATAGAATCTTCCAAAAACTCTATTCTTTGAACCAACTCTATCAAATACGGATATGCTACCTTAACACTTAGAAACAAACATCAAAATTTGTCTTCTATAATATATGCATAGTGCCTAGTCCTCTCAAAGTTGTATCATATTTTAAGGAACGTATTTGGGAAACCCTGTCCTTGATCAAACTCATTAGATCTACCTGATTAACATGTGGAATACAAAGCTTTTTTAGGTCTGGAAATGTATGTACTATTATTTTTAGCTCATTATCTAACTCATAAACCATTTCAGAATCCGTTCAAATGCAATCAATAATGTCTATGACAGATTTGGATATCTCAATATGATGAAGTTGTATCATGTTCTTTTGACAATAAAAATCAGATGACATAGTATTTTAGAATTCATTGAGATCGGTATGCAAAGAATTTTGCATGCTACTTGTTTCTTTTGCTAAAGGATCTCCACATCTTACAAAACTTCTTTTCACATTCAAGTAAAATGACAAATCACTGGATACAAACATAGAGTTGAACAATAAAGAGACCTTCTTAGTTCTTGACTGAAGTGCATTTTGCAGATTATCCTGTGTTTTCATGTCAATGTTGTCAGGTACCCCACCCAGAACAGTCTCAGACTTGAACCTTGGAATATCTAATATACCAACACTTTCAGAGAGCTCTGGACCATTATTTTCAGGTTGATTATCCTGGTGCTTATCAAAATACTCCATTATATTCAAAAAATTTGAAGTCACTTTCAAAGAAGGATCTGTAAAATTAATCAATTTGTAGTTGTATTCATCTTGTATATTTTTCTGAAGAGAAAAACAACTATGATTGTTGCAGTCCCCTCCCTGTGAGTGATGGAAATCCAAATAAATCCATTCACTTGCAGATGTAGAATGCTCCTTTTGTTGATGGAGAACCATTTTTGTAACATATAAGGCTATAAGTTATTTTTTAGCATCATAAAACACGGGAGTTGGTAATGACTTGTAGGTGTTGTCAGTTAAGGTTAGCTTAGGTACAACTACTAGTTCATCAAAAGATCCATGTGATATTAATTTGGACTCATCTGATTTTTCCATAGTAACATCTATTGTTTCCATCAATTCTGAGAAGATTTCAAATGTTCCTAAACGTACATAGCATGCATTATCTTATCTTGTGAAGATAAGAAAAAAAAGCTCGTGTACATGATTGGCAGACCAAAACTGGAAAATAGAAAACACAATAAACATATGACCATATGACCATATTACCATATTCTCGAGTTGAATTTCAATAACAGAAATGTATAATTTGGCACCCAACACAGCATATGCTATTAAGAAGAGTACTTGCATAATTGAACCGGGATTCATTTGGAGAAAAGGCAACCAGTGCCAACATCCATTCTGCCATGGAAACTTTGAGGCAATGCTGCATGAAAATATGGAATGAATTTTGAAATAAGCTGGAAAGTGTTATGAACTCCGAGTTCCACCAACTCAAGTAAGTATTCAAGAAGGAACTCTAACCAGAGGCACATGTAGCAGATTAAACATACAAAGAACTCGACCCAAAACCTAGGCCTTGATCTTTCTCATTATCATAACTTCAACATTGAGTAACCATACCTAAAACACGTTTTTAGCTAGCAGAAGAAGGTGAATATCAACAGAACTTGAACTACTCCCTCGAAACGTCACTGCAAAAGTTACCTATGTGCTACTACACCATTTGGCATTAACCCAATGGAATGTTGGAGGTACCAATTGAAACCTTGATATAAAACCGGTAAAGATGCCCATCATCGAAAGGGCAGGTAGCTCATTGGTAGAGCAGGTCCTGCATTAAATTTCTAGCCAGCCCAATTTTCACCAGAATGAGTTTGTAGACAATGCAATAGAAGCACAAAAGACAAAGAACACTCTGCATTGAGGCCACACTCACAAAACTACTCACATCAACCACAAAAATAGCTAACAACCACTTTAGACCACAACAACTGCAATGAGGCCAGTTCATCCCCTTACAAATTATTGAAATTTGATGCTCCATCTACCTTCAAAACTAACAAAAAATATATTCCCACTCCCAGTTACAGTCGCTTTAATGAAGTGAAGGAAAAATGTTGCTCTTTTTTATCAGAGACTTCAACTCTACTTTCCGATCCAAACCTAAGATATATCATTCAGAATGAGCTTTCTTTTGTAAACGAGGATTGGAAGCAAGACAAGGGTTCTACTCCTGTTATGCCATTTATTAATTCCAATAACACCCTCCCCCAAAAATTCTTGTGTGTAGAGTCATTGGGTTTACTATGGTAATGGCTATAACATTTTGCAGTCTTTTCTTTGTTGGCCTGTGGTTTAGTGGTTAAGTAGTTGAGACACGACATCACCATGTTAATGACCCAAAATCAAATTTAGATCAGAGCCTTAAATTATAAGTTGATTGAATTTTATGAGATTTATATGCAATATTAATTCAATAATTAATAAAAAATAGTGTGAGGCACCCTAAATCAACTTTTGTTTATACAATGTTAGAATTTCATTTCTGCTACATATTTGCATCTCATTTAGATTTGCCCATTCCCATGTAGTGATTGTTCCTCAATTTATGCCTTACGACGTTTCTTTTGCAACATTTGGTGCAAATGCTAGTTAATTATATAGGAACATGTTTTCTCTTTTTATTATTAAATTTGTAATGTAACATTTATGTTTACGAAGAGAAATCTATTTACTCAGAATTTGTGTTGGCTATTTAGAATTTCCAAAATAAATAAATATTTAGTCATCATATATTTTAGTATAAATATGTATTTCGTCACCATATATATATTTTAGTATGATTAGTTATTCATTATTTTATTTTATATTTTAATTTGACATATATATATCTATCTATCTATATATATCTATATATATATATCTATATATATATATATATATATATATATATATATATATATATATATATATATATATGTTGACCATTTTATTTACTCAATAGAATTTTATTAATAAAAACATGTTATCATTGTATTCAAGTTAAAAGTAAGTTATCAAATGTATTTTTCTTATTTATTTTCAATATGTAACTGTTAGATTTAATTGTTATTATATTAAATTTATAAATTATATCATATTTTAATCACTTTACATAATAATATTGTATTTATGGTTTTTTCCTAATATTTTCATGCATTATATATATAATAGATTTTTTTATTATGAATTTTGCATTTAATTATGTTACAAGTTGTTAGGAAGGGTTTGTATACTAACAATATCATTTCAATGTTGTATGTTGCAGAAAATTTATCAATATCAAAGTTTCTCGTGGGTGGGTGGAAGACATTATCTATTTTTATGTTTTGTAATGTTGTAATTAGAAAAAAATATATAGTTTTTGTTTAGATGGGCCCATCAAAGAATGTACATGAACATAAACTACCATTAATAAAATGAGTAGGCTTTTTTTGTTGTTGGAGGGGAATTCAACCCCTCCAAAAGGCTCTCAGGAAGGTTAAATGGTAACCCTCCTTTGAGTTGTGTTCCTTGTCCTCATGGTTCTCATGATTTTTAGTTTATAGTAACTCCAATATGCACAAGCACAAATATATCCTTTTATTATTATAATAATAATAATTTATGTACATGTTTTAAACATCTTCCCAACATACACACAAATGGAAAAATCACTTTTAGTCACATAAATCATTTAACATTTTTTCAATGTTTTAAACATCTTTCCAACATACACACAAATGGACAAAGCACTTTTAGATCATTTAACATGTTTTCAATGTTTTAAACATCTTATCAACACACACAATTACAAAAATCACTTTTATTCACATAAATCATTTAACATTTTTTCAATGTTTTAAACATCTTCCCCACATACACACAAATACTGAAATCGCTCTTATATTTCACATAAATTACCAAACAAATTTTCAATGTTTTAGACAACTTCCCCACATACACACAAATAGAAAAACCACTCTTATTTACAAAAATTATATAATATTTATAACCTAAATTTATTTATTTATTTTTTAATTTTTTAATTTTTTTTGTTTTGATTTTTTATTTATTTAATTATATATTTTTATTGTAAGTATGTTATTAGGATATTTATATTATATTTTTTCCTTCTTTTCATATATATGAATAAATAAATATAATTTATTATGTATATTGATGTTTTTATTAATTTAAATTAAATATTACTATATTATTTAGAGTGCTTGTATTTGTAAACATTTAAATGTTTTTATTATTTATTTGTATAAATTTATTATATCTAAATGTTTTTGTATTGGTTTTATTATTTATATATAATAAATATATTCTTGAATGCTTATGCTTTGGATTCTTTATTTTGTATGTATATGAATGTATTATTTTTAGAATTGAAATAATGTTTTTATTAGTTGCATTTCGATAGTTAGAATTTATTTGTTAAGATTTTTATTTTGGTATGTATCAATGAATAGGATATCTACTTCTATATGATGTGTGTGAATGTATTATTGAGAGTGTTTGCATTACTTGTATGTATCTTGTTTACTTGTATTATTTGTATGTGTATGAATATGTTCTTTATGTGTATATAAATCTATTCTTTGCTACATTTGTATATGCCTTGTTTATTTGTATTCTTTGTATTTGTATGAATGTATTTTTCGCTACTTAGTTGCATTTAGATAGTTAGAATTTATTTGTTAAGATATTTGTTTTGGTATGTATCAATGAATAGCATATCTACTTACATATGATGTGTGAATGTATTATTGAGAGTGTTTGCATTACTTGTATGTGTCTTGTTTACTTGTATTCTTTGTATGTGTATGAGTATGCTCTTTGTATGTCTATGAATGTATTCTTCATGTGTGTATGAATTGATTCTTTGCTACACTTGTATGTGTCTTGCATAATTGCATTCTTTGTATGTATGTATCTTGTTTACTTGTATTCTTTGTATGTGTGTGAATGTATTCTTCATGTGTGTATGAATCTATTCTTTGCTACACTTGTATGTGCCTTGCATAATTGTTTTATTTGTATGTATGTGTCTTGTTTACTTGTATTCCTTGTATGTGTATGAATGTATTCTTCATGTGTGTATGAATCTATTCTTTGCTACACTTGTATGTGTCTTGCATAATTGTATTCTTTGTATGTATGTGTCTTGTTTACTTGTATTCCTTGTATTTGTATGAATGTATTCTTCATGTGTCTATAAATCTATTCTTTTCTACCCTTGCATGTGTCTTGCATTATTGTATTCTTCCTATGTGTATGAATATATTCTTTATTTGTCTATGAGAATATATATATATATATATATATATATATATATATGAATGTAATTTGTGTGAATATATATATTTTTAAATATTTATTTATATGATTATAAATATACTATAATTATTTCTATTTATAAATATATTATTTACAATATTAACTTGTAAATACATTAGTTTAAATATTTATGAGAATATTATTATTATTGTTTTTTATTTTAAAATTTTTATTTTTAAATCAATTTCTTATTAGGTTGTTTTTTACTTTTGATTTTTTTCCTATCAAAATTTTAAAGATTGATAATATTAATTTATCATTTTAAAATGAAAAATAATATACATATTAAAATAACATTAAAAAGTACATAATATTAGCCTTTTGAGTACAATCCAATTAATGATTATCATGTTATAAAGTATTATGCAAACCATGAAACTCAAGATTCAAATCCACTAAAAAAGAAGAAACAATAACATGACATTTATAATAGCATCAATTTGTAATAACACATATCAATTAATTATTTAATATTAAAATCAATACAATACAATAAATTTAATTAATTTTATTTAAAATTTTCATTAATTTTAATAATTTATAATTTTCTTTTTCATAATAATATAATTTAATAATACTTAGAAAAAATATTAATTCTAAAATTTTGTCAACGATAATTATTGTTTTAAAAATAATAAACAAAACAAATATTTCTCAATTTTCATAATGTACTAATTAACTTATAAAATTGCCAACATCATAATATCTATACTCAATCTTCATCACATGTATAAAATAATGTTAATTCTAAAATTCATAATAAGTGTGATGTGTGTGAACATGTCACCTTGTGAGTCAATATGTGTAATGTTTGTGGGTATGTGTATGTTTGTGTGCACCCTTTGTTTGTTGTGTGCATGTATTCATGTGAGTGATTGTGCCTCATTGGCAATGGATTATGTGTGAGTGATTGTGCCTCATTGGCAATGGATTGTGTGGGTGCTCGTCTGTGGTTAGTCCCATGCCAATGATGGACCGTTTTTGGGGTCATATAAGCTCTCACCTTCACGTGGTTGACCCTGTTAGTAGAGATTTTACATCTCCAAACCAAGAGGAGCTTTCTATATAGTGCTTTTTAATTTATTTAAAACATAACATTAACTTCAAAACATTAAAATGGTTTTTTAATAATATTTAAATACTTTTTTTATTATTTTAAAAACATTTAAATATATTTTTTTATTCTTTTAAAAACATTTAAATATACAAACTTAGTATAAAATAAATTGAAATATTCATTCATATATATATATCACAACATTTTATATCAATATTAATTATAAAAATAGTTTATTTAAATACATTTTTTATTATTTTAAAAACATTTAAATATACAAACTTACTATAAAATAAGTTGAAATATTCACACACATACACATTATAAACTATATTAATTATTAAAATAAACTAATATAATTTAAACATGAACAAATATATAATCATTCATTATTATCATGTCTTATTATAAAATAAATATACAAATATCAATAATTTGTTAAGTCATAATAATAAAATAAAATGAAACAAATTATAATATTTGTTATTATAATATATATATATATATATATATATATATATATATATATATATATATATATATATATATATTTGAGAAGTATAGTAGAAATGTTATAATAATAATAAAAAATTAATGTAATGTAAACATTTTAACTTAGTACTAAGATGAAATCTAAAATGATTATATTAGTTTTCTACTTTTTAGAGATTTTAATAGAGATTTTACATCTCCAACTTAAAAAGAACTCTTTCTATAGAATGCTTTTGAATAAATAATATATATATAAAAGTAAGTTTACTTTACAACATTTTTTAAATGATCAAAAATATTTAAAAACAGTTATAAATATCAATAATATATTGTTATATTTATCATTCAGATTTAATTATTAAATAATAATAATAGAACAAAATAAATTATTTTGTTATTTATTTTGTTAAGATTTAAAATATATGAAATGTAATTAAAAATAAAATAAATATATATTTGTTTGAGAGGTGATCTCTCACGTTTGTTATTTATTTTGTTAAAATTTAAAATATATAAAATGTAATTAAAAAAAATATTAAATATTATTTTAAATTAAAAATAAAATAAATGTATATTTGTTTGTTAGTTATTAGAGATGTTGTAAACTCCAAATAAATAAACAATTTTTTTTTAAATAAAATAATATTAAATGAAAAGATTAATGTAATGTAAATACTTTAACCAAGTCAAAAAAAATGAAAACAAAAATAGCCAAAAAAATGATTCATAGAATTGAAAACCCATGGTATTCATGTGGAACATAGCCTATTTAAAGGGTGAAATCAAACTAACCTAGATCCATTTTAACTCCTGAACTACAAAGCATCCAGAGAGATCAAAAGTGACACCAAATCTCTTCTAAAAGAGATTTCAATTTGAAGAGATTTGATCTCTCTTGGTGCTTAGTAAATCTATTGTTAAGATAAAATATAGATTGGTTATGTTAATTTCCTACATAGTAGAAATTTTAGTAGAGATTTTACATCTCCAAACTAAGAAGAACTTTCTATATAGTGGTTTTTAATTTATTTAAAACATAATATTAACTTCAAAAAATTATTACACAAAATATATATTAAAATATTCATTTATATATATATGAAATTCACTTTACAACATTTTTTAAACTATATTAATTATAAAAATAAAGTAATACAATTTGAATAAATATATAACTTTTTAATTATTATCATGTTTTATTATAAAAAAATATTTTTAAAAAATTATAAATATCAATAATATATTATTATATTTAAGATTTACATTTATTTATTAAATAATAATAATAAAATAAAATAAATATTTTTTATTTATTTATTTTTTAAATTCAAAATATATAAAACGTAATTAAAAATTATTTATAATTAAATTATTAAATATTATTTTATATATATATATATATATATATATATATATATATATCTATCTATCTATATATATATATATGATGATGATGATGGTGGTGGTGGTTAACGTCTTCTGAGACCAAACATTGGTCTATCGGACCTAAAGAAACAAATTATTTAGTTTGATTTAAGATTTTATTCCTATGCTCAAAAAGCTTGGAGAGAAGCCTCCCGAGCTCACTATAATTTTGACATCGTAAAAGGCTAGGAAGGTTAGTATTGCAACAAAGATTATGAAACTGAGTTCTAATGTGGTTGTAGGCGAGGCACTCTAAGAGGAGGTGGTTTTCATCCTTGATGTTCCTATTCTCACATAGATGGTAGATCCTTCCCATCCATGGTGTTTTAGGAACTGCCCAATGACCTGTTTCACTATGGAGCTCATGAGAATTCATTCTAATCTTTGCTATATTAATTTTCTTCTTTGAGCTAGTTAAAATAGAGAGATACGTTTGATCTTCTAGGGTGGGGTTGATAACCTTCTTATTATAACTTAATTTTCTTTTAGCCACTAAATCTTTCTCACACCACATTTTTTCTTTGAACTTAGAAGTAACAATATTTTTAATGTTATTAATGTTTTGCAATGCATCATTCTCGTTGATCTCCCAATAGTTTAACCAGGCCCTCGTGTCTTTATACCACCCCCATTTGAGCCTTAGGTGGTTTTGGCTGGAATTTAAAGCTAGCTTAGGAAGTCTATGATCTCCTATGTTATTGAGTTTGTGCTTGTACAACAGAAGCCTAATCATAGCTAGGCTCTTGATAGGGGAAAGACCTACTTCTATAAGGAGAATAGGATAGGGTGTATTACTTTTAATTTTCAAGTTATACGTTATAAAACGCTTCTGGATTTGCTCAATCTTTCTCCAGGATTCTCTAGAGATGTTGCAACCCCAAACCTCACATCCATATAAGATAACAGGAGTGACTAAAGTTTTAAAGAGGAACTTCTTTTTATCCCACATTACGAGGTTTTCCATTTTACAATTATTTTCAAGACCAAAATAAGTTTTCCACCCCCCATTAATCCTTTTCTCAATGCTATAGTTCCAGTTGAGCTTGTGATGAATATCAATTCCTAGGTACTTGTAAGAATACACTTCCTCCAAGTTATTATTGTCATACATAAAATTAGCGTAAGTGTCCTTCTTGGATTTGATAATCATAACTTTTGTTTTATTAATGTTAACAGTCATACCCATGGTAGAGCATAAATCCTTAAGAAGCCTGAGTTGCTTATCAAGATCAAATGGGCACCTTACAAGAAGAACAATATCATCAACATAGAGAAGAAGGATGACGACTATCCCAGCTAAGATTGTGCCAACACAACCTACTTCCTCTAAATAGCCTTCGAGCTTGTCAATGTAAATGCCAAATAGGGTAGGGGAGATGGGGCAACCTTGTTTAACTCCGATATTACACTTAATATCTTTCGACCACCCCTCATTGCTCTTTATCTTTGCAATTACATTCTTGTATAACCTTATAGCAACAGCTCTCGAAAGGAACCTTTAGCTCTTCTAATCTATTCCAAAGGTTGTTTCTAGGAACCATATCCAAAGGTTGTTTCTAGGAATCGTATTCGTGATCATGAACAATGGAAGGTGAGAAACTTCAATCTTCAAAATATAGACAAACTAATAATCCCATAAATCTTAAATATGAAAATATATATTTGTCTTGAGAAGTGTTCTCTAACCTATATGGTAGAGATGTTGTAACCTCCAAATAAAATAAAAAAAATATTTTGTTTTTAAATAAAATTAAATTAAATGAAAAGATTAATGTAATGTAAACATTTTAACCAAGTCAACATAAAATAAAAAATGAAGTAAAAATAACAAAATAAAAATAAAAAATGACTCATGGTATTGAAAACCCATGGTATTCATGTGGAACATAGCCTGTTTAAAGGGTGAAATTAAACTAGACTAGATCCATTTTAACTTCGGAACTACAAAGCATCCAGAGAGATCAAATCTATTTTAACTCTAAAAGAGGTTTCCATCTCAAGAGCTTTGATCCCTCTAGTGCTTTGTAAATCCAGTGTTAAGATAAAATCTAAATTAGTTATATTAGTTTCCTACTTTTCCAATTTATCATATATTTTTTAATTATAAAATCAATTAATATAATTTCAACGAATCAATTAAAAATATATATTTGATAAAAAATCATATACCATTCATTCTCACTTAATCTATATATTCAATGAAAGAAAAAATAATAATATACTTTTACAAATATAAAACCCTTTTAATTATTAAAACATAATCATAATAACATATAATAAAATTTATAAATATAGAATATTTATTTAAATTTGAAATACAATTATATCAACATTTAAAATTTATATTATTAATTATTAAAAAAAATTATTTCAAAAACTAAAAAAATTTAAATAATAATAATCATATATTATTTTATTTAAAGCACATTATTATAAAACTTAACTTTAACATTAAAACATTTGAAAATAGAATGTTTTAATAATATTTTATAAAATTGTGTTTTAGTAAAATTATAATAAAATAAGTAATAAAATATTTATTTATTAAAATTTAAAATATATAAATTGTATATGGTTGACATTTCCATCCAGTAAGTGTAATTCATTTTTATCTATCTCTTAAGATGTCAACCAAAAATTATATTGATGTGAGTAATCCATAAATGTTACAATAAAATTACTCTTCTTACAAAAAAAAACTACCACACTCCAATTATATATATATATATATATATAAGAGCTAATTTTGGATCAAGATTAAATCAAAGACCTTTGATGGTAGGAGAAAAAAGGATATGCCCCCATTTCTTAATGGTTAATCAAGAGACTTAAAAATTAAAATGGAGGAATAATTCATCTTGGTTTAGTGTAACATTTTGATGCTTTGTAAATTTTAATTTTTGTTAGGTCAATATTAGTGAATGTACAACTAGAATATTGTAGATATTGTAGTATTTTATTCAAAAGCTTAAGGTTAGAATATGTAGTCTAATACATACTTCATTTTGACCATATCCACTCATTTCAACATGCTTATGTAAAACATGTATCTAAACTCAGCTTTAAATTAATGTATTTTAATGCAATAACTATTCTCAATTCATGTTAATATAAGATGCTAAACAAAATTTTAGATATATTTTTTTATCTTTCTAAACTTTGTTAAATTAAATTAATTTGTTATCTTAATTCTAATAAACATTAACCATTATTTATATATATATAATCATGCATATACAACTTTTTTTTTACTTTGTTAGCATAATACTTCTCTTCCATTTTTAATTATAATGCTCTTGTTTTAAGTTAAAACAAGAGTATAGTTATTTTGCATGATGTTTAAATTAAAGGTAAATACTTCAACTAGATGATGGAGCTATGGTATGGCACTATTACATAGACCTATCACTTAAGCATAGTTTTTAAGTTATGTTATAAGGTTCTGAACATATTGAGGTTCTGAACAATCTTGATGCTTTTACAATTGTTTTCCACATGGCCTTGGTAATTGTGAAATATTCGATCCACAGTTATTGTTCATTAGCATTTTGATCAACTAGTCAAGATGGAGTAGGACGTTAGAGCGTAACCACCCTCCCATCCTGGCGTCACAAGGAGGTCATTCGTTCAATTTTCTGTGCTGAGAATGGATCTACAACTATGTAGAGAACAACTTGTTATAGAACCTGTGGGTTGTCTATTCCAAATCCCTTATTCGATTAGGTAAGCTCCACAACTGAACTATTATAGAAATTTTGTCTGGTCAGATGTAAGGCATTGTAATCATCACTTAATTATTTTTTGGTTTGTCGTGTCTAGTTAATTATTAGTCTTCTCCTTTCTGTTGAGGTAATTGGAGTTTGATATCATATTTCGAGGGTTACTCGAACCCTTGCCATGGCTCTGAGGTCACATACATGGCTATGTTATTATTGAGGATTTCCAGGTAATTTTGGGTTAGGCTTATCTAAATGATTTTCTTTTCTTTGGTGTAATTTATTTAATCACTTAAAAGATGGGTTTTCATTCTAGGAGTACTAGGGAAGTTATCGCAAAGAGTATCCATCATGTAGGTAATCCCCTTTCCCGACTACTCATCATTCTAGTTACTTTATTCCATTAAAACTTGGATGAATTTGCCTAACATTTCTGTCTCGCTTCCCCAACACGTATCTTTTGGAATTCGATTTAGTGTGAATCTTTCCCTCTTTTAGTAGGTTATGTTGGGCTAGGGTTCGACCAAGTTGGTTCTCACACCCTGCCATAACACAAGGGAGAAATCCTCTTCCAACCTGTATAATTTCAGAGCCTTTCAAAGTCATCATTGTCGACTCGCAATGCCAGGTTTCTTGCTAGATGGTTTTGAAGGTAAGATTTGACCTTGGTTTTATAATACCACTACTTCTTCTACTCATGTGCCCATTCTGATGAGGATGATCACTCATACGTGGAGGTGTTCAAGGCATTTTTCTTGAAGGTAGGTTCAATGGTACAATCTTTCCCTTTTCCTCTGGTAATTTTCCAACTTCCCCCAGTTAAGTTTCCTAACTAATAATTTTCATGAAATCCATATTGCAGGGTACGGTGTTCTCTTCCCTTGCAACATTTGGACCTATTTTGCTTCTTACTCCCATAGTTGGTTAGTTTCTCAGGTTTTTCCCTAAACATATCTTTATATTTGATAACAAAGGTTTTGTTTCTATGTTGATTGGCTCGTATTTTATGTTGGTTGCAAGAAATACTCGTTTTTCTTGCTTGATTCGATATGGCTATAAGGCTTAGCCCTCCTCGGGACAAGACCATGTCTACTAAAATATTCCTGATAGTTATACAATATTCTTTGTAATCTAAACTTAAATACTTTTGTGTAAATTTTGTTATTAAGGGTATTCAATACCCAAAATTATTGCCAAGAGGTTCTCATGTATTGTTAAAATTTCCGATTCATTTATGGTGAAAGGAACTTTGTTTTTCTTCTATTTTTTATCTGGAAAAAGACTTTGTGCCTAATATTTAGTACCGACTACATACTTAGTCACATTTTGGAAGGGTTTATTTATAACATTTTAACACTTGCTCCCATTCTGATTTACTGATAAGCCCTTTCAGTTCTTTCCTCATACCTATCTTTATTTATTTACAAACATATCATAAATTTCCCCATTTTGCACTGAATGCAACTACAATTTGACTATCACCATAATATCTTTATTTCTAAAAAGATCTTGTCAACATATAACCATTAAAATTTCATTATATACATAATAAATATAGATTCCAAAATTAATAATGTACTTATCTGATTCCATTTAGACAACCAGGGAATTCAATTGGGAAGAAGACTCCTCCTCCCAACCAATGAGGTTGGAAATTATGTCCAACTCTCCCCAATTAGTAATAAACACTTTGTTCATAGGCCTCCAGACTACCGAGTCCAGCCAATAACTTACAAACTTTAGGGCTTCCACTAGCTCTCAGTCCATCTCAAGAAAACCCTTATAATAGTGTCCTGCTTCACCTTGACCACATCCTATCCAAGGTTCTCAGTTTTTCTTTCTTCCTCCTTTTAGATGCCTTTGGTCTCTCTCTCTCTCTCTCATTTTTCTCTTCGACTTCTGGTCCCTACTGATATGTTTTATCTGTAGGGAAGGAGGAAGTAACTGAATCAACTGTCTAGAAACTAAAAATTTTCATTTAGGGTATTTTCCCTTGAATTCCAAGATTTGTCATACTTTTCTTTTTATATAAAATTAAAATAACTTAAATATTGAAGTTTCTCACTTAGGATTTCTATGTAGCCCATGATCTACCACATATTTGCGGTAAAAGTAGATTAAATGTTTTACTTTTCACCAAGGGATGTTATATATCTATATATATCTATATATCTATATCTATATATATATATATATATATATATATATATATAAGAGAATGTGTGTTTCTCAATAAATATTAATTTTCTCTTAAAATAATTAGTATGAATTTAAATTTTAAAATATGGGAAGTAATGATAATATATTTACATTATAATTAATATTACAATATAATAATTGAAGTGGGGTTTATATACAACTAAATTTTTAAAATAGTGTGTAATGAAAGAATCTTTCATCATGGGACACTTATCTTATTTTTTTTTAGCATATAAATATAAATAAGATTATAAATGAACCTAAAAAATATTTAGTTTTTTAAAGTTTGATAAACTAATTATTGTCTTAATGAACATTCATCATCATCATAATCGTATCATCATCATCAACTAAACACTTCTATATCTAATTCAATATTATAGTTAAACCAATTTCTTAGAATTATGTTGGTTTTTAAATTCCAACGCATTAATAAATTTTTGTCTTACTGTTGACGGTGTTGGAAATCCGTCAACCAAGGGGATATCCCTAATATAAAGTCCTAATTAGACCTCACACAATTTGGTGTAGGAGTCCCATCCGGTATAAAGGCCTGGTTTCCAAATCCTCAAACATCTGCCTTGGTTCTAGCTATCATCATGGGAGAGTGATGCAATGGTATCTTCTAACAACAAGGTGAGTGTGCCTCGTGAATGCAAAACGTAACTCTGTCTAGTTTCTCTTACTGTAAAAGGGGGGAGAAAAGTTAGCCTCTAAGTGAGAGGTAATAGTACCACCTAGGAATAAAGACACACGCACTAGAAAGGTTTGTTCAGCATCCAGCGGAATAGTCCACAACGAATGCTATAGTCGTTAAAACCAAATTACAAGGAAAGGTTTGCCCACCATCTAGTGGAATAGTCCACAATAGATGTGACGATCATTATAACCAATGAGCGAGAAAGGTATTTCTAGTATCCTATGTTGGACATTTGATGGTATGTAGGTGGATGGTTGTGTAAGTGTTTCCATTGATGTCAAAAAAGGCTGAACCTGATGATTGGACTTCATGCCTTGGTGGTTGTGATTCCAACTGTGTAGAGAATTTGGAGCCCTCCTTGAGGTAGAATATGTGCTCAAATTTCAAGCAGACCCCCTCCATTGTATAGTGCTCAGAATAATATTTCTAATGGTATGTGTAAGTACCATAATGGACTTCTAGATCAAAATTTAGAGCCAGTTGAATTTATGCCTCTCCAAAACAGAAGACAAAGGAAAATGAGTTGGTGTCCTTCTAACATGTGTCCAATTGGTAATCGGTGATCGGAGGTCCCAACATATCGTAATATTGTAGGTCTCAACATATCACATATCAACAGTCGAAGGTTCCAAGGTGTAGCACAACAACTAATGCAATTGGTCAATTAGCGATTATCGATTCCGCATGTCGGATGACCAAGCAATATCAATGATTGGCATTCGACGTTTCCAAAGGGGACAAGCATTGGGAACCTTATGATTAGCGAACATCGATTTTTTTAAGAAGTCGGTATTGAGGTTTCCTTGTTCAATCATCGAGGAGGTAGAAAAGGAAAATACAAAGGAATTTGTGGAAAAAACAAGTTAGGCGAGGCCTCTTCTCTCTCCTCCAAGCAGGACATGTGGAGGCATCCGGTTGGGTCCGATAAGGATAGGTGGTTGTTGATGTTAGCATGACATGGAAGTACGAAAGGACACATGGCAGGTGTTTTTGACTATTTTGGATGGCTTAATGAGCCATATCTGGGTGACACATGTCAACTATTAGAAAGTTCCATGTGGCAGGTGATCACATCACATCAGTGATCAAAGGTTTGCGATGGTTGGGACATTGGCCACATTGGGGAATTGCCGATTAAAGGGCTCTGATATGAGGGCTAGCATGTGGTCATGAATTCTTAAGGAATTGAAGGCTAGGGTTGAACAGAGGGGCCTATTGGTAATCAACAATTAGTGATTTATGGTTGCTGGCATATGTGCAACAAGTGGAAATCCCCGATAAAAGGGCTCTGTTGGTGTTAAGCACTTGTGTGTGGAACAAACATGAAACCAAAGGTGAAGGGCATAACAAAGGAAATATAGCCCCTGACGGGGGTCTAAAAGTCTTAGCGCCTTAGGGTTGAGCCCTCGGTTACCACCCTTGGTCCTATGGTGGAAGTTTGATGAGGATTAAATCAAAAGGGGCTAGACATAATCAAAGGTTGGTAATCGACTATTTCATAGTGTTACACCACAACACAACATTGTGATGGAAAAGCTCCGATATGATGATACAGTGATCCAGATTTAAACAGGAACGCAACAAATTATAGATATAACCATAAATACAGAGATGTAGCATAAATAAAACTTCATTTCATTAATATCAAATACTAAAATATGCTTACATTAGAATGTAAATAAGACTAGCTCGGACGATGGTAGCTTATATCTGAGAAGAGATGTGGCGGCTACATGCCTCTGAACTGAGTTACAATGAGGCTCAAGGGCCTTTTTATTATTGACAAATAAGAGAAAAACCTAAACAAACAAAACCCTAACCCGAGGAGATGTAACATCAAGAGTTTATGGGCCCCGTTAGGGTTAGTTGGGCATCCAACTTCCCAGGGTCGTAACTTGGTCATATTATCTCTGTTTGACACGTATGATACCATGTTGTAAAGATCTTTCCGAGGACTACCACTGTTGAAACTATTGCATTGGCAATCATTAAGAAATTTTGCCAAAATAACATCGTTTAGGGCCTCAAAATGGATCTGAAAGTTCAGGACCCGAAAAACTGCCAAAAATAGTAAATTGTGCTACAATTAAGGAAACTAAAAATTTGAAAGAGGAAGTGATGGGGTTCCAAGTGGAATAGGTCAGTGGCCACCAACATCCACCTAGATCATACAAAGAGCCTTTAAATATGTATCAATTAGAAGTTGTGCTTTTGAATGCAGAATAGTAAAGTTGATGGTTGAAGACCTCCCATGAACGAATTGTAAATGTAAATGAAGAACAAAGACACCATGAGGATGTACAAATAAATATCTGCGAGACATAAATATGCATGGAGAGTCAACAATGAGACAGAGAAGTGATCATCACCCATTCTTATGATTTTAATGCAGCGATAGAACTGGAGAAAGCATGAAACAAAAAAAGAATGGAGTGCCATGCTAGGGGTACATGCTTGGGTAGAGTTGATGGTGATAGTGGCTACATCGAGCCAAGTGTAGCACTGGAACAAAACTCAGAACCTCCATTGAGTTGTGGGGGCAGTGTGAGCATATGTGAGTGAGAGAAAAGTAGTGAGTGTGTGCATCTGAGTAGTGTGTTGCAAGGGTAGTTTGAGGAGCAGTCAATGGAGAGCCCTAGATAGTGAAGGTAAAGCATAGAGGAAGTGTTGTTGTGAGCAACAAGAGGAGGTTTGCCACAAGTGTTCAGAAAGAAGAGTGCAAAAGTTGAATCTACAAACAACCATTAGTTGGTATTTTACTTGTAAAATTGTATGCCTTTGTTTTCAGTTTGAAAATTGTATGAAATAGTAGAACAGTGGTAGTGGCAGGTTGGTGCATGCATACTTAAGAGGTTGGTGCCTCTTGGCAAGTTGGTGCTTGCTAAACAAAGGGGTTCAGTGCCTCCAGTGGGTGGGTGCTCACAAACAAACAAATGTAATTAAGTTGATGGTAAGTCTCACTTATAGACTTGATTGTACACTCAGTTGAGACTTATGAAGTTGATTATAGAATTAGTTTTGAGGAAAACTAATTACCTATCATTTAATTGTCAACCCGGGGGTTTCGTAAAACTTGCAAAGTGTGCGTGCACTGTATATGCTAGAAATTAACTTTCAATTTAGATCAATATAACTATGAAATCAAATAATGAAAAACCAAATTCACCTATTCTAATTCAGCACTCAATTCAAAAGAAATTATAGTACAATTATAGTACAACATGTGGAATTGAAATCTTAATCTTTCAATCTTGCAGGAACTGAAAAGCACACCACTCTTTCAGAAATGAAAGCAAAAACAATCATTCTTAACCTCTCACACAGGAAAAGATATGAAAGAAAATAAAAACAAATGCTCTTAACTTCTAGGTAGAAAGCAAATAAAAACAATTGCTCTTAACTTCTAGGTAGAAAGAAAATAAAAACAATCACTCTTAACCTCTCACACAGGAAAAGATATGAAATAAATAAATCTTAATCTATGAAAGCAATAAATCTTAATCTGTGAAAAATAATAAATCTTAATCTATAAAAAACAATAAATCTCACACATTGTAGGTGGCCAATCCAAAAGCATGAGAGATGGCAAGTTGAGAGGCTCCCAGTGCAAGCACTACCAATCGAGGTGAACATCACTCATGAGCATGGTGCTAAATCTAAATTTCATTCATAAGTAATATTAACTTTCCACTTTAGTATCTCCAACTTTACACATGCCTTTGAAAGGAGAAGGCTCTCCTATTTATACAAGAACATAAGAAGCTACCTCATTAATGGAGGTCCATTATTCTCTCCCTAGATTCCTAGAAAATCTCATAGAATTACAACTCAAATAGGTAATGATGAGACACATATCCTCTTTGTCCTTTATCCAAATCTTCTTCCATATCTTGAAGGGAATTCGAATTTGAGCATTGGAGGCCACATAAGGGTGCCTTGGAAACTTCCAAATGACCTACACATGTCATGAAACTCAAGCAACTTTTAAGTATTATCAAGTATATGTCATTTTTCTAAGTTTTAACCATTTAATTCACTTATAATACTAGAAATCGTTAACTTTTGGAAAACACAAATGGAACCCATATAATTATGAAAATGGAGGCTAATGAAAGGTTTTATGGTCATGGAGTTGCAACATGTGAGTGAAATGGTGACAATAAAGGTGAAAGTGGATGATATTTTGAATACATTTTGGAGGCTCTACAATTAGCACAAGGCAAGTGACTGTAGAAGCAGGTTTGAATACCTGTCTATCTTAAAATGACAGATAGACACATATCCAAAAGGATAAAGGAAGATGGAAACTAAATACCAAAAAGAGCATGCCATGTGAACTCGCCTTATCAGTGCATGATAAAGAAAACAAATGGTATGTGGATAGTGGTTGTTCCAAACATCCCTAGTATGGAAGTCACAAGTGTGACTAGTCTGTAGCAAAGTATCTGTTCAACTTGCTAGACCAGTCCCTTCTGAGCAGTAAGCCATATGCTTCTTGTATGCCAACAACAACAATGTTTATGCACTAGTGAACTCATCCGTCATGAGATAAATGGATGATGACATCCTGAAGTTCACCAATGGCTGGTACACATGTCTGATCAAGTTGGATGATCTCCACATATGTCTTGCTCCATTGCACATTGTTCTTCTTGGTGATGGAGAGCGCCATGATGTTGGATGATGTGCCATAATCAACCAAACAATTGTGAACATTTCAGTTAAATATTTCGAATGAAAGCAAGAATGGAGGGAAAATAGAGTTTGCTTCTTCCATCTGGAGTGTGTTGAGCATAGTTGTGAGTGAATAGGGAGATGTGATTTCTCCCTTGCTGGTAGAGGTTGCGATGTCTACAGATGTTTGCCCTAGTGTACGCAACAAAATATCCCACTAACTTTGAATATTAGCCAACTCAAACAAAGAGATGTTTGCGTGAGTTTTCTTCATGTCTTCCACAATGTTGTAGTCAAGAGCGGGTAGACTCGCCGAGATGTCTGAGCTTAGACTTATGTTCGTACTGTCTGGCAGAGTGTTCTCCAGTTTTATTCTCATGGATGTACTCTTGTACGTCATTGTCTTCCCCAGCTTTCTTTGTGTTTTCTTATTTCAGATGGCTGGTGGATCAACCTTCCTCAGCAGTTCAATATTTTCTCACATTTCCCCAAACATAGGGGGAGCCTCTTCACTTCTGAGATTGTATCAATCATTTTTCTATTGGGGATGCTTCTCAATGTTTATCTTCTTCGTTTCTTGCAAGCATTGATGCATGTTGATTACTTGCCCAGTGTTGGGTGCCTCATCAGGTGCAACATCTTCATCATCGTTTGTGTCTCTCGGCTGGCACTGTGTACTGCTCACTTTGTTTAGTGTGTGGTTTCATACTGAGCCTGCAACTCATTTCCATTCTGAACAAGACCCTTCCAAGTGACCGTGTTCATGGAATGAGAAAAATTCATCATTTGCACACTATTCTAACTGAAACATTGAGTTGGAGCTCTACGCAATTTTAGCCGGGAAGCAGTTGCTGCCTAATGACATGCTTCCTTTCTATTGTTTGGGCAGCCAGCTACTCGCAGATGTGTCAATCATTCATTATTTTAGCTTGGACACCTCTGTTGTCAAGTTCTTGACAAGACGAGTAAGGGTCTCAATGTCACTTGCTTCCTTGTCTTTAACCTTACTCGCCATAGCCTGGGGCTTCCTACTCACATCTTTGGAGTCTTTCACTGGTTCATCATCCTTGATGAATCCAATTGCACGCAGGTATTTCTCTACAACAATTGCCTCTTCACAATTTTCTAGTAGTGTTGGTTTCGCAGCTCACTTGACGAACTGCATAATGCTTGCTGGAAGTGCAGACGTATAGTAGTCGATAGTGATGGAATCATGAGGTTTTGTGTCCCCTACAAACTTGTTCAATATGTGCAAAAACCTTTGATTGAAATCCTTTTCTTTCACCTCCATCTTCAGACTGCCCAACTCTTTGAGCAACATGGTTGGGGTCTTGTCATCAACAATTTTTCTAGAAACATGCATTTGAACATACCCTAGTTATGGATGGAGTTGATAGGAAGGTTGTGATACCATATTGTTGCGTGGCCATCCAAGGTACACGAAAACAGTCTGCATGCAACGTCATCGTACTGTACCTCGAGTGTTTGTAGCTATAGGTAGAACTTGTCCAAGTGATCTTCTGCCTTCATCGCTCTGTTAGGGTAATACTTTGTGAGCATTCTCTCTGAATGCTTTGGCATCATGTGCAAAGCACCCGAGAGAGCCAATGGTCCCTGAGTCATCCATTCGTGGATAAGATGGGGACATGGTGTTGTAACATCTTTGATTTTGATAAGTTAGTTTTTATTTATAAAAGAGGGTATAAAAAATATATAGAATAAAAAATGAAAATGAAATAAAAAAAAGAGAAGAAATGAAACCCCATCAAAAGAAAATAAAAAGTTGTACAAGTGAGCAAATTTAAATGCCACTTGAAAAGAATAAAATTACATTGTAAATAAACTAGGGTTTTGTGTGCAGCTTGTTTAAAATGCCACAACCTGATGTTTTGATTTGAATCATATAGTTTAATCATGATCAAATCATTTAAATTTATGTTCTTAGATTAGTGAATAAGTTCACCAAATTGTTTAATCTTGGTAGAACATGATTAGATAGGATAGAATAGAATAAAATGATGGCCTAACATGCTCAAAATTTGGCCAAGTGATGTATTAGATTAGGGTTACAAAAAATTAGGCAAGTAATTGGTTGCTAGAACAAATGCGCCAAATTTTAGATTAATGTTTGTTTGATTAGGACTTAATTACCTCTTAAAGGTGATTAATTTTGTGTAAATAAAACCTTATGATGTTTTTTACCAAATTCATAAAACGAAAAAATAAATTTGTCGTGGAGTGCTAACAAGCGGATACCTTTGGATGATGATCCTCTTCCCCACCTAGATCAACGACGGGGAAGCCATTTCGCACCCCTTCGACCGTTGGGGGGGGGGGGGGGGGGGGGGGGGGGGGGTCTGAAAAGCGATTTCTCTTATGGTGGGCCCATTGCAATGTGTCACCTCCTCCTTACTTCGTACCCCCTCCCCACTCATTACCACTTACCACTAGCCCCCTCCAAAATCGGCTAATCCCACTTCATTCATATTTCATCTCGTAAACTGTTATCTCTATTTCCCACGCCTTCCACCCACTAATCTTTTCCCTCCATGTTTCCATATCCATTATGCTCATATTCGTTTCTCTATCTGTTACCAGGTTCCCGTTGGCAATCAATGAACACCCTCCCATTTGGTAATGGTTTCCTTTTGAATTTATACAATTCCCCACACGATTTCATTGGTTTTACTTCAATTTCAGATTTACAAGTTTTCAAAGCTTACTTCTCTCTGCGCCTAACTTGCGGCATAACTAGATTTATCATTCGAACAAAGACTGCTCTTTGTTAGGTATTCCTACTCCCAACCTTCTATTGTTTCTTCCACCCATTTTTACAAATATGGCACCAAAAAGAAAGGACCATCCCTCTGGTAGTAAAACCTCATCACAGGAAAATCCGAAAGTCACTGATACCCTAGACCTTGACCACATTCCCTTAGCTGACCAATTTTTCAAACTTTTGGACATAGAGTGTGAATTCGATATGTTCGAATTTCACCATTGGTTAAAAAAGCCTTATCATGAATCAGAAGATGAAATTAACCTATGGGAATCTTTATTTCCCATGTTCACGTTTCCTCACACCCATCCATTTCCTGATTTAGTCATGTGGTGTCAAAATAGGTACATTCCCTTACAGAGAATTGTGATAGATCAGAATGGAGACATTCTGATATCATATCACACCTGAAACCATCAATAAAATCTTCTTATCCCTCAGAATGATTCCTTTAGCTTTTCCACTGTTGTCCTCATGGATCTATACCGTAAGCTCACTTCCCCCAAAGAGCTCAATTTTTTTAGATCTTTCTTCCAGAAGATGTTGAAATTCCTCAAAAGAACCCTCCTTATTCAACCTTAATGTTACCTAAGAGAGCTAAACATATCATTTCTTTAGTTTCTTGCGGGTTAGGGTACCAAATAGATCAATGGGTAGATGAATCTATTCTAGGTTATCTATCCATCTTCTCCAAAGAACACAAACCAAATTTCATGTACAATTAAATTCAATTTTTGGTTGAAAGTATGCATGAACAATTAATGAAAATCACTATTGAAGGTGTATTCAAGTATTCTTCTGTAATAGTGCACATGTTCCTTTTAAACAAGGAGACATGTTGCCTATAACCTTACACAAGAAGGATGATCAGAAAGTAAGTCAATCAGTCACACAATGGACCACATTGATCAGGAGGAACTCAACTGATTTCAAATTTTCAGATTTCATTGGCTGCTTTATTCATCCAGTTGCACAGATTCTCAGCAGCCAGAGTGAGCCTAGAATCAGCCCATAAATTAAAATAATTCTACACCTGAGTGACCAAGCTAAGACATGAGACTTGTATCTTTACCAGAATTACACTTCAGGAAGCAGAAGAACATATTTTACCTACTTCTACCCTCTAGACTCCCACTTCTCAAAGCAAGCAGGAAAAGAGGCTAAGAGAAGAATCTTCATCTTCAGTAAAGGGTGCAAAGGAATTCGTTATTTATTAGAAGAAACACAAGATTGACTCCAAAGTAACTACTGATCAAGGTCAGAAAGAGCCTATAATAGTCAATCTGGATGATTCACATGTTTCTACAGGGTTAGAAGAAAATGTACTCACCACTCCATCCTCCTCTTTAGTCTCACAGAATTTATTGGATATCACCTAGTCAGCAGGAGTAAGTGAGCAAGAGGAGCCAAACATATTCACCAATTTCCTTGAAATTAAACAGAAGAATGGATCTCTGAAGGAAAACGTCTATGCTCAATTTTGGAAACAGACATCTACTCCACAACACAGGTTATTGACATCCTCTGACAGTGAACAAGGCAGGATGCAAATGGAATTCCTACAAGCTCAAGTGCCTTTTCCAAAGGCTTCTTCAGACTACAAGACCCCAGATCCAAGATTGCATGGTCCATTTCATATTCACCGATCTATGTGGTTAACCTCATCTTGTGCCCCATTCGTGCCTTATGCTTACCAATCTTTCTAATTGTGCATTGCTCAATATGAGTCTTTTCCTTATTGGCACGCTTGTCTATTAAGTCTGGCAACCCTTCGACTGCTTTTTGATCACACAAAAGCTTCATGCAAGTCTTCAGAAAAGTAGATAGTATTGAAGGATCTACTTCTTGAGACACATTAGTCTCAAGCATTTTCTCCTCACTTCCTGAGGTGGAGGCCTTAGTGAAGTTCTTATTTTCTTCCAGGAACGTTTCTTTATCGCAACTTAGATCAAAGTCAACTTCCTTCTCAGCAACCTTGCATACCCATCCCTCCTCCTCAATTTGCCCACCTTTATCCATGCCAGTTACTATACCACTTCTCAATACAATATTTATGTTCTGATCCTCTTCACGGGGTTCATCCCTCATCATATGAATGTTCTGTGTAGGCTACTAGGGCTGCGCCTTCTTTTCTTGCATCTTTTCCATAAGGACCAGACATTCCTCTATGACATGATCAAACTGTCAAAAATACTGACACGAGGGATGCGTGGAATTTGGATAATCGGGTGCAAAGTGCCCCAATTTGCCATAGTTATAGTAAATTACTTGCCCACACCCTCGCCCTGGTCCAACACCTCTTCTTCGTCCTCAACCTTGGAATCCTCCACGCATTGCTCCCGTTCTTTGATCCTGAGACTGGATTTCTGCCTACATTGTGTAGGCAGGGGTCCTGTCTATCATCAACTCATAACTTATATAATGGAATTAATCATGCCCTACTGACTTACAGAAACTGCAAAATAATTGCTGAGGGGTCTATACAAACTTCTGCAATAGATGGAAGTTATCTGTATCATGCTATCCTATAACCTAACAAATAGCGCACCATGGCGCAGCTCCCGTGCTCATTCCAACATTTCTCTCTGGTTTCAGGGGAACAGTTCCTCCCCCTATGATATAGTTCCTAAAGACTGGGAAATGATCCTTATCATGTCCATGGCTTTTACATTTTAGATACCAGATCTCAACACGCACCTCCAGTTGAGCTTCCCTTCCCTTTTTCAAGCTCTACAACTCCAAGTGCAGGCTCTCCAGTAGCGAATGAATCTGTTGCACCCTAAGGTTCATATCCAGAATAGGTGATGTGTGTAGCCTCATCACTATATCCAAATATTATACTTTCATTTCTATCTTCTGCTATGACAAAGGTATTCTTAAATGAGGCAAAAGTGAAGTTATAAATTAGTCACGATGCTAGGTATCTGAGATATTCATATTAGCCTGCTCGATCTGGCACTTCAACCTCTGATCAAAGTCCCAAGGCATCTCATTGACTCTCATTCGGATCTCCTTAAATTCAATTACTGATTACACCTCTGACTTATGCCTATTGAACTCCTTATTCAAAGCTAGCTAGGTATCTTCCAATGAAGCGTTGGGGTTATCAGTATAATACTTTATATACCAAGTTAACGTGTGGTCCTGCAAGGTAGTGACCAACTATGCTTTCTTAATATTTTCACCGGTAACCTACTACATTGTCCACATAGAACCTGCAACAAACCAAAATTGTTCTGGATCTTTGTCGCTTATTCCTTTAAAAATCAGCATCTTCATCATGTTTGCCATGTTGAATGGTGGAAGTGGAGGTGGAGGAGGTGAAGGCATAGTTGTATGAGGTGGAGGTGGAGGCAGGGGTGGAGTGGATGGATGAGATATCCTCGGAATACCCTGAGTTATTAACTAAATGACATTTCGCAATGTAGTTAGCACCGCCCCTTTCGTCACTGGAAATGGGTTCAATGAGCCGACTATATTCTAGGCTAGATCCTTCATTTCTTCTAAAGAGTCTCCCACTTCGCGTAGACCCAAAAATCAAGGTAAGTGCATAACCCTCTTCTCACATAACAACATTTTAATCCAATTCTTCAGTGAGTTCAAATTCTTACCTCATGGTCCTTTAAAGATCTTCGCTCTACTTCACTATAGTTGATATTCCTGCCAATTGTGAAATAAGTCACAAATCTTCCCATTGTGTGGTCAACCTAGTGATCCATAGCCTCTGCGATATTTCTTCCTAATGCTTCTAGAAGTCGCACCAGTTTAGGAGTCCTCACTATAGGGTCTTCGAGCCTCCATGTCCCTTAACTATTAGCTACTTTAGACAACCACTCATATAGTTCATCAGGGAAGAAACAAAAGAACGCGTTGGTCTCGTCTGTGTATAAAAACCTCTTGAACCACTGCTCCTTAGATAATTTAGGGCTCATGTTCTCCTGAGCCGCAAATGTGTGTGATTTCTGATCAATCCACTTATCAAGCTCTTTCTTCATAGGAAACTGTTTATCACACATCTCTTAGACGGATCTCGGTCCCGGCAATGGAACCATTTGTTGGATTAAGGGGGCCTAACCCAGGTTTAGAGTTGTTCACATCAACCAACAAAACCCTCAACTGCTAGCCATTTGTGGCAAAAACTTGCGTAGCACAGGATGCCGTCTCACCTGTAGTAGTATAGGGGGATAGTAGAACCAAATTTTTGCATCCAGGGATATGTGATAAGTGGCTTCTAAGTCTACACAGCTTCAGATCTGCCTTCACGTAGATCGATATATTTCTAGGGCTTGTCACTATAACTAGGGGAAAATGGCTTTTAGACCTTCGTGAAGGTCTATGATCAGTCTTTACAGACCTTAAAGAAGCAGATTATCTTCTTACTCACATCAATAATCAACCCTAAATCCAAGTTCGCATAGATATATCAATTCATCAGAAAACATAACAGAAATAACTATTATCTTCATGAAAAAAGATAACTACTTAAATAATGTATTAAGAAAAAAATTCCAGTGATTTCACGCAACATTCATTCATTATTTTATCAAAACATATCACTAAGCAACATAATATAACGTAAAAATATTTGACAAAAATGCACAGTAATTCTCCAAAATCAGTCTTTATTGATCTTTTGCGTTCAGATTACAGACTCTTCTACCCCGCGCACTCAACTGCAGGGGTCTGCACACTCATCTGCAGAATCTATCCAGGCCTTCTGCACACTTAGCTGCAAGAGCCTTCCCTTCTTCACCTAAGTACAGGAAATCAAGCCTTCATGCCTTAACACTTGCCCAAGACAAAAAAAAACTTTCAGCGTATCCAATTCCCCATCAAAATTTTTCTCTAAGACTCGCTAAGACTCAACTATTTATAGCTTTCCTTCATACAATACCATGGTCCATGGACCATGGGTGAGTCTCAAAACTGACTTAACTATCTATCCAAACAAGGGGCTAAGACCCCTTTTATACCTATCCATCTGCATGCTCCGCATCCACATATCGCAGAGAATTTACATATTTTACAAAAAAATATACAAAATTTTGGTTAACTAACCCCAAAAAAGACCCTAGGGACCCTATCCCAACATATACCATTTCTCTAGCCTGCTTATGCATATCTATTTGATCTAATGGATGGACATCCTTTGCCTCCAATTCAAAAGTAGTTTGTTCGAAATCTGCTGCTGACTTTGGTTGAGGGACTTGGGCCTGCAAGAATGCCATATGCATCCTTCACTTCTCTGTATTATATGCTGAGATGAGATTATGCTGGATGGAGGAATATTGCTTCCTGAATTGAGCAGATATATTATCATGAATGGCTTCATTCCTCTGCTTAATATCCTTATATCTCTAGAAAATATCCAACTACCTCTGGTCTGTGGATGATTTTGGTGTCTAAGGTATAGTAGCTAGACTCTCTTTAGTAGCCAAGGATGATGGGGACTTTGTGGTACCTCTGTCAAACTTAAAAGTTTGAAAACCTGACAGTACAATAGTGCCTTGTGTATCCTCCAGTGGTGGGAAGTATGTTTTAGAGGTTGTTTTAATCTCATTTGTGTATATTTTGAATTATTTGGTTGAGACTTTTGTAACTGATGGATAGTCATCCTCTCCCGGTCTCTTACTCGTCTTTTCTCTGGGTATGGGAGTCTTTGAAGCTATCCTGGAAAGTACCCACTTCTCAGCCTCTTGCAATGTATTTTCTACCCAAGTGTGTTGGTTCATATACTTCTCTATTTTTGGCCTCTCAGTATGCACATAGGGTGTAGCTTATTGTTCCACTCTTAACTTGGAAATTACCCCAATGGGGGCATAGGACTAAGTGAAACTGAGAGGGAAGTTCATTTGTTCCAGTAGGATGTCTTCTTCCTCTCCTGTTGCTCTACAGTTGCAGATGAAAGGTCTTATCTGTGTTTTGATCTGGAACTGAGATTTTTTCATGGCTGCCACAAAATGGATGTTATCAGAATGAATTATTTTTCTGATGTACTCCAAGGAAAATATTCTCATTGACAAATACTTAAGTAGCTTATATGGTGGAAAATTTGAACCATACACTCTAATTTCTGTGAATGATTGGTAAAGGTACTAGTCCCCTATTTTCACCTATTCACTGAGTTATAAAACCTTCTAAATGTCTTCACTAATCATTGGAACCTATTGGCCACTCAACACACAAGTTGTTGGATACAAAAACTGATCTATGAAGTCTGAGAAGTTGAATTCCTGTGACTATATTCTGATTAAGGAAGTCTAGAAGACAACAAACTCTGGCTCTCATTTCTTATCAAGCTTCTGCACTGTGAATGGAAACTTATCTGTTTGAAAGAAAATAAACATGTACATGAGAATTGAATAATATATGAACATTCCTTCAGTTAGAAATTGAAGGAATTGTTCATGAATTAAATTTTCTAAGAAGTGACCATAGTCAAAGACGACTGATGGTCCTTCTTCTGAAGAAAAGGTGGATAGAAAGCCTAGAATAGGCTCATCTACCCATTCATCTGTATAGTAACAAAGAACTGATGACCAGACAGAGATAATCTGTCTGGTCCTTTGAGGGAACATAGAAGAGGGATATGGGGGATTTTTCTTAGGGACTGAGAGTCTTCGGGGAGGAAAATTTCAAAAATTGTAGCTCTTTGGGGAGGGTTAATTTTTGATAATTTTTTTTGAGAGCTTCAAGGGAAAAAGGGGTGAGGGAAACACTGTGGGGAACCTGAAACATTTGATTTATGCTATCAGCTATAATGGTGAAGATAATTTCACCATTTGGGGAAATAATAGCCCTCCTACTTGAGAGGTAAGAGGCTTGGCATTTTAGAAAGAATTCAGGGAAATGATAGGATTGGGGGAAAGCAAAAAGAGGAAGTCTGAAATGCTAAAGGTTTATTTCATTAGATTGATCAAGGAAGTTATCCTGAAACCAACAACATAATTTGAAGAGGTCAAATTCACACTGTGTTTCAGAAATCTTATAGTCTCTATAAGCGAGTGGAATGTGGTCTAAGTCAACATGGGGAGTAAGCATAGGATTCACCACAAAGGTGAGTTTGGGTGCCATTATAGTTATAGAATGGATAGGGGAAGGATGTAACATAAGGAAATTGTAGCGTGTTTCAGGAATTGGAGGGAACTTAGAGTCACACACCTCTGTAAATTTATCAATGACAAGCAACATAAATGATGTTGTGAGATAAGAGCATAACAAAGGCGGGAAAGATATTCATTAAGTGAGGAAGGAAAGGTGTAATCGTAGATAAGAATTTAATTTTTATAAGGCATGGACCGGGCTTAACGCTGGCTTAACAGTCTTGATATGGCATTAATTTCTGTAATGGCACAAGTGAACATAAAGAATCTTAATGGCGGGTGCAACAATCGTGGATGTGGCAGTTGAGGAGTGGTGGGTGAATGGCGTGGGACCGTTGGCAGGATTGATGGGAGTAGGGATAGATGGTGTGATGGGAATGGATGTGAGACAGGACGTGTAGGCGATAGTTGGTGGGAAGGAGGGTTGCGGCGAGATGGCGAAAAAACTTTCTGAGGGGGGGTAGGCAGTATCCAGTAAGTGAAGGGGGGGTCTAAAATTCTATGGTGTTGACACGTAAGGGGAGGGAAACT
This sequence comes from Pinus tabuliformis, assembly GCA_031772625.1. NCBI lineage: Eukaryota > Viridiplantae > Streptophyta > Pinopsida > Pinales > Pinaceae > Pinus > Pinus tabuliformis. Next base: position 1,145,253,463 of record CM062805.1, read on the forward strand.
GCTTTTTGGACACCCCCCCCCTTCATTAAACATTATCATTGTTGGGGGGGGGTGTCTAAAAATGTTCATGGGCCATTGGATCAGTATAGGCGATGATCAGGGGCTCGTGAAAATTGTGGGGTTTAACACCGGTTGGTCCCACAACATATTCCACGCATATGTATTATAACCCAAGGTCCAATAATTTGGACAATGAACCACTATAGACTATTACATCGAAAAAACCTTTATTTTAATATCCTAAATGCCTTTTTAAATCAAATGAGGTGTATTTACATTTGCAAATCCTATCTATTTTTTCATTCTTAGCAAACTAAGAATGTTTATTTCAACTTCACTAAACTAATATAATCAACTAAATTAATCTAGATTAAACTGTTGGATTAACCTTATTCACCTATTCTACCTATCTAATCTTAGCAAGATTACACTATTTGGCTAAGTTATTCACTCTAAGCTAATTAACATAAATTGAAACCATATTGAACATGCTTAAACTATATGTTTCAAGCAGAAAGCGAATGTGGCATTTAAGCAAGCTGCACACAATTTCATGAATTTATTCTTTCCAAAGCCAGAAGGCTAGTAGTGGCACTTAAACTAGCATCACTTTCACATTTATTCATTTTTTGTGGGGTTCATTTATCATTTTTTTCCCCTTTTTTTCTATTTTTTGTATTTATACCCTCTTTTCATTTTTTATTTTCATTTTTCTATGTTTTTTTGGAAATCATTTGTAGAAAGCAATATTATTTATAATATGGAACACTAAAGGAACTTATTCAATGATCATTTGATCCTATAAATTATAGGACACTGACAGTGGCTCCAGCTAGGATGGCACTTCCTGGTGAAGTATTAAGAACATCGTAGACTAGTAGCCTTAAATCCTCATCTTTAACATTGGTTACATTTGATTTTTTTTGTTCTGTAGTTATGGTGGAAAAATGCCTCAAAGCTTAGGGCCTTCTCCACGGGCTTCAACTTTCAAACATAAGCTACCCATTCATGAAAGTACACAAGTAAATGGTATCTCCAGTGGCTGTGATAAAAACACCTTTTTAGTCCTGGAAAACATAATGCTTTAGCATCCTTCCATTGACAGGTCCTCTAGGTAATTTTGTTCCATCTGTGTTCTTTAGAAAAAATGCACTCTTAACTCGGTAAGAATTAATAATGTAAGGTCCCATCCACAAGTTGTCGAAATTACCATGCTTTCCTTTTTCTTCCCTTCTGCAATCCCATTTCAGAACATGATTGTCGATCTGAAAGTTATTAGCTTTAGTCCTTTGGTCAAATGTCTTCTTGATGCTAGTTGGATCAACTGAGTTCTGTTATGAACTTCTTCTCTTGTTTGATGCAAATGGATGCTCTGGTTTATTCTCCTATATAAATCATTTGGTTCCACCTCCAATTATTGCATCATCTTTAAAACAGGAATTCCCAACGAAGTTGGAAAAATAGCATCTACCCATAAACTAGATGATATGGAGACATGCCTATTGACTTTTTTGTAGTAAGCTTGTTTGCCCACAATGCATTAACCAGCTTTTTGTGCCATGATTTTTTATTGTCCTACAACAAATTTTTAATAATGTTAACTAAGCTTTTATTGGAAGATTTTGCTAGTCCATTTCCTTGAGGGTAATAGGTTGTAGAATGTCCCAATGTTATTTGATATTTGTTGCAAAAATCTACCATTCTTTTTTACCTAAAGCTACAACATTGTCAATAATAATTTTCCTAGGGAACCAAACCTTGCAAGGATATTTCTCTTTGGGAATTTTATGATTAAAGCATCGGAAGCTTGTCTGGTAGGTATGACTTCTATCCATTTTTGTAAAGTAATCAGTGGCTGTCAGAGTCCACTTGAGTTGGGCATATGAGGTAGGGTGGATTTCTCCTATGAAGTCAAGGCCCCATTGTTGGAAAGGGATTTCAGTAGATATAGGCCTCGAGGGTAAAGGCAAAAGTTTATTTTTACCTTCGAATATTTGGAATTTGTGGCATGAAGTAACCTTCTTTTGGATATCAAAAAATAGGGTGGGCCAGTAAAAACCTTCCCTTAGAATCTTATTTGCAGTAGTTTTCTAATACAGGTGCCCACCGCAGTATCCTTCATGGAATTCTTGCATGACTCTATCTGCTTCATTTTTCAACAAACAGTTTAGTAAAACACCGCCAACATCTTTCCAATATAGATTTTCATCCAAAATACAGAACTTAATAGCTTTAAGTTTAATAAATCTAGCCTTTGTTTTAGTTAAACCAGGAGGAGCTTGTAAATTATGTAGGACACAAATAATGTTTGCATACCAGGGAGAGGTAGCAAAAGCTTCTACCAGCAATGGAGTCACCAGCTCATCTAATTCATTAAATATTTCCAGAAAATTTAAAGCACGTAAGTTAGATTCTACCATTACTTTTTCTAACCCTTGACCTTTGATGAGTTTAGTGGGTCGTATTTCAATATCATATTCTAATATAACAACAATCCACTTACGCATTTTCCCATCAGGATCATTTTGAGTTAGTATATCTTTAAATACAACACTTGGAACAAAAGCGATGATGTGTGAATGAAGAATATACACTCTAAAATATTTTATGGCCTTCACGCGGGAAAAAGCTTGTTTTTCCATAATGTCATATTTCAATGCTGCATCTCTCAAAGCTTTGCTGAAGAAAGCAATAGGTTGTTCACGGCCCTCATTGTTCTTTTGTAGGACAACTACAACAATGGTGTGCTTAGAAGAAAATGAAAAGATATGGAATCTTTGGTAAAATCTTGACTAATTAACATAGGTGCCTGAGTTAAAGCCTACTTTACATTGTTAAATGATTGTCTAGATTCCATGTTCCATTTCACCTCAGTATCTTTCTTTATCATGTTGGTTATATTCTTTAAAATATCAGCTAAATTCAAAATGAATCTCCTTAGAAAATTTATCTGTCCAATAAAATATTGAACTTCCTTTATATTCCTTGGGGAATTAATTTTGTGTATATCTTCAATTCTGTTGGGATCTATCTTGATTCCTTCTTTCGAAGTTATGTGTCCCAACAATTTTCCTTCTTGCAAACCGAATAATGTTTTCTTGGGGTTGAGGGAAATTCCAAAATTTTGACACTTTTCAAAAACTCTTCTTAGGTGATTTAAGTGTTCCTCATTTGTTTTCGAAAAAATAGTGATGTCATCCAGATATATAACTATAAAATGACCCATTTCATCAACAAAAGTAAAATCCATGGCTCTTTGAAAAGTTGCTCCAGTATTCATTAGACAAAAATGCATTTTCACATACATGAAAGTGCCCCAAGGTGGTAAACGTTCTCTTGTCTTGATCGTCTGCGTGTACTAAAACTTTGTTATAACTAGAAAATTCATCCAACAAGGAAATTCTGGTGGATCCAACCACCTTCTATAGGATGTGGTCCATCTTCGGAAGAGGGTAATTGTCTTTTAGAGAGGCTTTATTTAAATTCCATAAATCAATGCAGAGCCTGATTTCACCAATCTTTTTCCAAGTGGGAACCAAATTGGATACCCATTTGGAATATCTCAGAGGTACTATGCTTTTTGCATCATATATTATTTTTACCTCTTTTTCAACCAGAGATATAAGCATTGGATTAATCCTCCTTAATTTTTGTTAAAATGGTTTATCATCTCCTTTCAAGGGAATGTTATGTTATATGATACTGGTGTCATAGGACTTTGGGTCCTCACAACTCGAGGTGAAAACGTCAATGAATTCTTTGAACAATTTAATGTACTTCATATTTTCAGCCGGGGGTAAGGATTTGGACAGTTTTGTTGGGTGTGGAGCCTGATTATCTTCTGTATTCAAAGGTATCGCCACATAGGACCCCAGTTCTAAATGGGGGTGGCAACGCCGCCCGTAAAATGTTCGCTGCAGGGGGGGTCCACGGGGGGGCAGCTGCGACCTTTGGGAGCCCCCCCCTGGCGGGGGGTTTTGGGGGCAGCGCCCCCGAAGCTAAAAACAGCTGTAAAATTGCCTTGTAAAATTATAGTAATTTCTAGTCAATCTGGGCCGTTCATTAGGCGGATGATCTGACGGTAGAACTTATGTTTAGTTTAGGGTTTTTTTCCCTAGAAGGCAACCCCTCTCTTTGTATGAGGGTATTGTATTTGAGGCTGTGTGATAGATGTGTATTCTGTGAGCGAGAAACAGAGAGGTGAGACTGTGAGAGAAAACAGAGGATATTACAGCGGATTTGCTGTAGGTTGTGTCTCTTCATTTTGCTGGATAATAGAAAGGAAGGACTAGCTGTTCGGGGTGGACGTAGCCCAAACTGGGTGAACCACGTATATCTGTGTCTCTCTTGTTTTGTGCGTTTTCTGTGTTTATATTTCTGCAATATTTTATGTGTTCCATTGCTCTGTAATATATAATTTTCTAACAAGTTTGATTAGTTTGGGTTGAAGTTCAGTCCCAATATTAGGTTCCTCAACAACAGCTCTAGAGTGTTCAAATTTGGGCTTCTTAGCTACATCATTGAATTCAAATAAATATTCTAATGGAACAGGCCCTCTAGGTAATATATTGTCTTTCAATTAGAAAGTATTTGTTTTTTGTTTCCTTCATCTATTTCATGCAATTATAGATTTATTTACACTAGTATGTACAATATATTCTACGTCAAATTCTAAATCTATATTAGCATCTTCAAATTTGTAATTAGACTGCAATTTTTTTTTTTTAATCTGAGCATCATCTCCAAAAACCTGACAGTATCTAATATTATCAGGTACAATAGGTCTATTTTTCACTTCGACAGTATATGGACAAGTAGGACGAAATGGTAATTTACAAGTACTTGCTAAAGTAGCAAGACCATCAGGCAGTATGTTTTGATCTCTTGAAACCATAGAAAAACTATATTCAGTAAAAGAATCTAGAAAGTCTAACACAAAATTTCTATATGCTCTCATCCTAGGATGTTTTGTAGAGTATTCTCCTTTGATTTTTTTAATCACCAACTCAGAATCTCCATGAATGGAAATCTGTTTACCACCAAGTTTCTTTGAAAGTTGTAAACCTAAGATTAAGGCTTCGACTTTGCAACATTATTTGAACACTAGAAATTAAATTTGGAGGATTGACATTCTGAGTGATGAGTATATGAATTAGAAACCCATACACCAACACCAGCTCCTTCTTTACTCACTGATCCATCAAAACTCAAATTCCATAAGACTTCATCTAAATTATCCTGCTCAATGCTTAATGTTTTACCATTAACATTGAGACAATGAGTAGTATTATGAGTAGGAACTTTTTCTTGTGTACTTACATCATTGTACAAAATAAATGAGTCCATATCAGAATGAACATAATATATAGGATAATTGTTAGGCCTATCCTAAGTGGTGACCATGAATTTCATAAGTTTCTCTCTATAGAGTCTTCTATTCTGACTAAAGACAGGGATTTTTGCATAGGACATATCCATCTGTAAGGTTCCTTTGAGTTTAGCTCCCCATGAATAGGAAAGCAGCACGCCATATTTGGAAGGGATACCAACAACAACTATGTCCATAAGTACACTTTTGGCTGGTATTTGGACTAAATTTACACATAAATATTTTATAAGTCCAATACACTTAACTTGACTAGAATCAAATGAATACAGGTATTTATATCTTCTGGTAATATCTAATCCCAACTTCTCCATAATTACTTTAGGCATAAGATTGTGGGAGGCCCGTGAGTCAAGCATATCGTTGTGTAATATTTAATCATGAATAGTTAGGCTAACATAAAAGGGAGGTACATCTCCCTCTTGAAGTTTTCCATCAACTTCTGGGCCAAATAGTATTTCAGGTTGATCATTTGATACATTGAATATATAAAAAATTTCTCCTATGCTCAATGCTTTCACTACCTGGGATCTATAGGCAGTTTTATTCATCAATTCTATCAAAGGAAAGGGGATTTTGAGTTTTTCCAATCATTTTCTATATTAAATGATGTCTACGATTTATTTGAATTAGAAGCTTCTTGTTTATCAGCCATATCTCCTGGTTGGCTCATAGAGGGATCATTAGTCTGAATTGATTTAGATGCAGTATCAAGTTTTTTCTGGATTATAACATCAAGATTCTTTCTAGTAAGAATCTCAACATTATTTTTGGCAGGTGTTTCAGCTGGTTTCTTTGGTGGGGTATCAGACGTTTTCCTACTCCTAAGGTTATATTGCTTATGGACTTCCATAATGGAATTCTCAAAACCTTTCTTGTAATCCTTTGATTCTTCAGGTTCTATTTCATTATGGGATAACAGGAAAAGGTCTTGTTCTTCCTCAGTAAGAAAAATATAGTCATTATCATTTACTCCTATGAGATTTATTTGAGTTTCCTCTATATCATCATCTACTTCAGCCTCCTCATATGTATAGTTTTCTTGGAAATGAAGTATTACCTGCTGGTATGGACCTTTTGGGTCCCTTTGTTTTATCTGGGGTTGATTTATTTGATAGTTTGGATTTCTTATTTACCCAGTTTGATTTTCTCTCTGAGGAACCCTGTCTTTTATACTAATTCTATCCACCATTTTCTCTATTGTTCTCAATAGGTTGTCTAATTTATAATCAGTGGAAACAGAAGATGAAGGTTCCTCTTTTATTGTTACTCTTTTTTCAACCTTTAACTTAGCTTTCTTGGCTAATAAATTAGCCTCTACTTTAAGTGTGTTTTCTTGCATCTCCTCTAAGGTTGCAGGATCTCTTTCTCTCAGTTGATAGGCCATATCAACATCGAATCCTTATGGGAAATGTATCAAGGCTAAGCTTGAAGGTGGTTTAATGGAAATGGGAATTACATTGTAAACCCTATTAAATCTTTTAGAATACTCTTCTACAGTTTCATTGGGTCCTCTCTTAATTTTTTTATAATCATTAATGATCTGTAGAGGACTTTTTTTAATTTCCCACCTAGTTAGGAAAGATTGGTGAAAAATAGCAAGGTCGGTTATACTACTTGCTGCTAAGTTTTTGAATCACTTTCTAACTTCACCACCTAAGCTTTGAGAAAATAGCCTTAGTTTTACATCATTCTCATCTACTTCATGAAGATCAAAAAATTCATTCATCCTATCTATGTGTTGTTGTGCAGTGATATCAATAGTACCATCAAATTGGGGAATCCTAGTTTGATAATCTTGGGGCATATCATGCAATTGAGCGGGTAAAATGAGGGGTTCATAGCGAGCAACCATGATATTTGGTCTTAAGGGAGGAGAAAACATAGGATTTGTGAGAATTAATTGAGTTACTACTTGTGATACTACTAGATGAGAAGTAGAAATTACAGAAGAGGTAGGGCCAACTGATGTTGATGAATTGATTAGGAAGATGAAGCGGATGCTACCATGGTAAGAGTAGAAAGTTCAACAAACTGTTGTATGTAAGCTTGACGTGCAACCTGATCAAGTGTTGACACGAGATCTTGCAGTTTGTCAAAATCCTGAAGGGCTTGTTGACCCAAATCAGGTTCAACGGATGGTCTTATTGGTTTATAGGGTTGAAGAATGGCTTCATCAACCACTGTCTGATCAACAAAATTTTCAGACTTAGTCCTAAAAAGATTGTGTTCGAAAGGTTGGTCGAAGTGAATAGCTTGAATGGTGTCGAGGCATTCAGTAAGAGAATTGACCCTTGAAAGGGGGTTATTGCTTTCTCGGCTTTCAGTTAAACTTCTCCTTCTTAGTAGCCTTTTAGGATTGTCTAAAATTTCAGGTGGGTCTAAATCAGGATTGGCTTAGGTATAAATTCTTTTTGGAGCCAGATCTTTAAGAATGAAAAAAAACCTCTAATCATTTATGTAAAATGTCTTAATTATTGAAATAATGATGCAGAAACTAGGGAAATAATATTATGACGATGAATTGAAGGATTATTTTTTAATTCCCCAGTATGGTCACCAAAAGGTTAGCACTCAGTAATTTTCTGAGGTTGCAGTAGAAAACCACCAAGGTAACCATAAACCAACTTTGGAAGCTGGGATCTACCCTTTCCAGCTTCAAAGAGGGCTCTCTCTATAAAATTTAACTTTTTTGTATTGAATATTAAGCTAGTTATGAAGTTTGAGGTTTGATTTGTATTTGAATGGTTGGTTGATAAATAAATTACCATTAGGCTATGGAGTATGTTACATAAAATACATATTAATAGTAGTGTCTACAGATAGATCTCACAGGGAAGGGTAGCCAAACTGACTGGATTCTTTAAGGACTGTGAAATGGAGAAGGAAGAACATATTTAAGGTTCACTTTAGATATATATCATTGTTACCTGAATTCTATATTTAATATCAGAATAAAACATTGAAATTATTCGTAGTCGGGTGCAGATGTAGATTTAAACAAATTCTACCCTTTATTTATCTATAGAATAATTCATATTTGGAAAACAAATATGTGCTATAAACAAAGAAATATAAACACATAAGACAGATAGATGCACTCCACCAACAACTTGACACAATAATCCTGTGAAAGAGCTTATGTATTACTGGTAATCTGCGAATGCTTAAGAAAATATACAATAGTGTTCTTCATACAAAAAGCAACCCTTGATACTTCTGAAGATGAAGTATTTATAATTAATTTACAAAAAAATATCCTGTAAGAATGACTAGGATGTATCTAAAAATAATAGAACTGAATTAATCTAACTTATTGCAATGATATCAGGGAAATTCAAACTATCTGAATTGGTGGAACTGAATTGGTGGACTAGCTAGCTATCTGGCACTCAAATTATGCATGTGTTGTAATGCTAAGATGTGCCCTCGAAGCTACTTCTTACTCTAGTAACTCACAAATCTTAGTGTTGTTCAATCGGGATATTCATCTTCATCAACTTTCTGTACACTTCGTCGAATTCAGTATATTTGGAAAATGTCAGCCAGGTGATGAATAGATTTGGAATTTCATACTGAATGTTGAGATCGTATGACAATGCTTCCAGGAACACCTTTCCTGTCATACTGAATCTTCCAGTTGTAAGCTTTGAAATGTCTCTTTCCTTGGTCATAATTTTCTCACCATAATCTAACCACATGTTGAGCTTGTCATTAATAATTAGAAAGTTTGGAAGTCATTTATTGTAGAGAGGCTCTAGCTTGGTGAAGAATTTATGTATACCAGTGTTTATAATTCAACCCTTCTCTTCAAGCTATCTCATTAGAATTCTTTTAGTCAACACTTTCCTGACTTCCAAAATCATTTCAGTTTTGTCTTCAATTTCAAACTCTTCCAATTCCTGATTGTTCTTGGAGTTGAGAAATTTGATGAACTCAGTGGCTTCATTGGTTTTATCTCCCAATTTCTTTATGACCTGATATATGGCTTCATTGGACCATTCAATCAACTCCTGTTGCTAAAAAATAATTTGGATTGAAGGCCAAATGTATTCCATGTATTCATTGATCCTTTTCCAGATATTATCTTTTACTTGTGCCAATGTATTGCCCATGGCACCAACTTTTTCCATCTTCTGCAATCTTTGGGACTTATGTGTTTCTGTCATGAAGGAATTTTCAAATCTTGTACTGTGTTTCTGTAAGAATTTCACCTCCTGCCTTAGCTGCATTAACTCTTCTCCCTATATAGACATGTTTTCCATGGATTCAGCTAACTTAACTGAATCATCGACAATGGATGTGGGAAGCACGATAGAAGGTGATTTTCCCTGTTGTTGTGGTTGTTGTAGGGACACTTGTTTGAATTAGAGATGCAATGGGAACTGCATCAAGAGGAACTACTACAAGTTGTGAACTCTGTTCTTTTTCTTTTATCTGCTTGTCCATTTATGCTTCCATTTCTTTGATCTGTGCACTTTGTTCCACTATAAGCTTCAACATCTCTTCCCTTTGTAGCTCTATCTCTCCAAGTTCCTTGGCCTCGAGGTCTTTTGTTGCTGGCAGCTTCAATTACTTCTTTAGGGATGCTATGTCAGCATTTTTCAATCTAAGTATCCCCTCCATGTATCTTGAATTGTCTAAATCAAAGCCTGCTTTGATCACCATTTCCTCCAAGTATTTGATTCTGGTATCTTTGGAAAGTGAGGACACTTTCTCGAATTTGAGCTGAGACTATACATTATTCAAAGTGAGATGTAGTTTAGAAGCAGTGATAGCAGTCTATGTAAAAGTAGAGTATACCATTTCTCTAGCATGCATGTGCATATCTATTTGATCTAAAGGATGGACATCCTTTTCCTCAAATTCAAAAGTCATTTCTTTGGATTTTGCTGTTGACTTTGGTTAAGGGACCTAGGCTTGGAAGAATGCCAAATGCATCCTTCCCTTCTCTGTATCATATGTTGAGATGAGCCTGTGTTGGATGGAGGAAGATTTCTTCCTGAATTAAGAAGATATATTATCATGATTGGCTTCATTCCTCTGCTTAATATCCTTATATCTATGAAAAATATCCAGTTTCCTCTACTCTGTGGATGATTCTGGTGTCTGAGGTATAGTAGCTGAAATCTATTTAGTAGCTAAGGATGATGGGGACTCTGTGGTACCACTTGCCAACTCAAAATTCTGCAAACCTGAGAGTACAATAGTGCCTTACGTGTCCTCCAACGATGGGAAGTCTATTTTAGATGTTGTTTTAATCTTCTTTGTGTATATTTCAAATTCTTTGGCTCAGACTTATGTAGCTTATGGAGAATCATCCTCTCTCAGTCTCTTATATGAATTTTCTCTGGGTATGGGAGTCTTTGAGGCTGTCCTGGAAAGTACCTGCTCCATGGCCTCCTGCAATGTATTTTCTGCCCAAGTGTGTTGGTTCATATACTTCTCTATTTCTGGCCTCTAAGCATGCACATAGGGTGTATCTTTTTGTTACACTCTTAACTTGGAAATTACCCCAAAGGGGTCATAGGACCAATTGAAATTGAGAGGGAAGTTCCTTTGTTTTAGTAGGAGGTATGCTTCCTCTCTTGCTTCTCTATTATTGTAGATGAAAGGTCCTATCTGTGTTTTGATCCGGAGCTGACAATTATTCTTTTATGCCATGAAATGGATTTTATCACAATGAATTATTTTCTTGATGTACTCCAAGGTAAATATTCTCATTGACAAATACTTAAGAGCTTATATGGTGGCAACTCATAACCATATACTCTAATTTTCGTGAATGACTGGTAAAGGTACCAGTCCCCTGTTTTCACCTATTCACTGAGCTGTAAAACCTTCTGAATGTCTTCACTGATCCTTGGAACCTACTGGCCATTTAGCAAATAAGTTGTTGGATACACAAACTGATCTATGAAGTTTGAGAAGTTGAATTCATGTGACTGTCTTCTGATTAAGGAAGTATAGAAGACAACAGACTGTGACTCTCCTTGTTGATCAAGCTTCTGCACTGCGAATGGAAACTTATCTATTTGATTTGAACATTCCTTCAGTTAGAAATTGAAGGAATTGTTCATGAATTACATTTGCTAAGATGTGACCATAGTCAAAGGTGATGGGTGGTCCTTCTTATGAAGAAAAGGTGGATAGAAAGCCTAGAATAGGCTGATCTACCCATTTATCTTAATAGTAACCAAAAATGGATGAAAAGATAGAGATAATCTGTCTGGTCCTTGGAGGGAACATAGAAGAGGGATATGGGGGATTTTTCTTAGGGAGTTGAGAGTCTTCAGGGAGGAAATTTTCAAAAAATTATAGCTCTCTAGGGGAAGGTTAATTTTTGATAAATTTCTCTGAGGTATTCAAGGGGAAAAGGGGCAAGGGAACCACTGTGGGGAACCTAAAACATTTGATTTATGTTATCAGCTGTAATGGTGAAGAGAATTTCACCATTTGGGGAAATAATAGCCCTCCTACTTGAAAGGTAAGAGGCTTGGCATTTTATAAAGAATTAAGGAAAATGATAGGATCGGGGGAAAACAAATAGAGGACGTCTAGATTTCCAGAGGTTTATTTCATCAGATTGAGCAAAGAAGTTATCCTGAAACCAACAACATAATTCGAAGAGGTCGAATTCACATTGTGTTTCAACAATCTTATAGTCTCTGTCAGCGAGTGGAATGTGGTTTAAGTCGACAGGGGGAGTAAGCATAGGATTCACCACAGGGGTGACTTTAGGTGCCATTGTAGTTATAGAATGGATAGGAGAAGGATGCAATAGAAGGAAATTGCAGTGTGTTTCAGGAATTGGTGGGAATTTAGAGTGACAGACCTTTGTAAATTTATCAATGACAAGCAACAAAAGTTTTGTTGTGAGGTAAGAGTGTAACAGAGGCGGGAGAAATATTCATTAAGAGAGGAAGGAAAGGTGTAATCGTAGATAAGAATTTAATTTTTATAAGGCATGGACCGGGCTTAACCATTGGCTTAACGGTCTTGATATGACATTAATTTCTATAATGGCACGGGTGAACGGAAAGAATATTAATGGCGGATGCAACAGTTGTAGACGTGGTAGTTGAGGAGTGGTGGGTGAATGGGGTAGGACCATTGGTGGGAGTGATGAGAGTAGGGACACATGGTGTGACAAGAATGGTGGCGAAGATGGGACATGGAGGCGACAATTGGAGGGAAGGCTGGTTGTGGTAGGATGGTGAAATAGCTTTCAGAGGGGGGTGTAGGTGGTATCCAGTATGTCAATGGGGGGTCCAAAATCCTACTGTGTTAACATGTAGGGGGCGCGAAACTACTTTTGAAACCCCACCCCCCCCTCCCCCCCACTGTTAAACATTATCACTCACTATGGGGGGATTTGAAAATGTTCATGGGCCGTCGAATCAGTGTAGGGGATGATCGAGGGGTCGTGAAAAGAGCGGGGCTTAACACCGGCTGGTCCCACGACATATTCTGCGCATATGTATTATAACCCAAGATCCAATACTTTGGACAGTGAGCCATTGTAGACTATTACATCGAAAAACCTTTATTTTCCTATCCTAAATTCCTTTCTGAAGCAAATGAGGTGTATTTACATTTTCAAATCCTATCTATTTTTTCATTCTTAACAAACTAAGAATGTTTATTTCAACTTCACTAAACTAATCTAATAAACTAAATTAATCCAACTTAAACTATTGGATTAAGCTTATTCACCTATTTTACCTATCCAATCTTAGCCAATATTACAATGTTTGGCTAAGTTATTCACTGTAATCTAATTAAGATAAATTGAAACTAGCTTGAAAATGCTTAAACTATATGTTTCAAGCAGAAAGGGATTGTGGCATTTAAACAAGATGCACACAATTTCATGAATTTATTCTTTATAAATCTAGAAGGCTAGTAGTGGCACTTAAACTAGCATCACTTTCACATTTATTCATTTTTTGTGGGGTTCATTTATCATTTATTTTCTTTTTCCTTTTTTTCTATTTTTTTTATTTATACCCTATTTTCATTTTTCTATATTTTTTTGGAAATCATTTGAAGAAAGCAATATTATTTACAATTTGAAATATTGAAGGAATTATTCAATGATCATTTGATCCTATAAATTATAGGAACCTAACAGATTCACAAGATAATGCAATTTTCTAAAGAAAGAGACAAGAATCTACTTCTACTCTTTACATCAGAAGCCCATACACATCGAGAAAACAATAATCAATAGAGGAAGAGAATCAAAGGAAAATAACACAATAAATATCTGGGGAAAGCCACTGCTCAAAACCCCACTATCTATTTTTTATTAATTCGAAAAAGCAAGATGAAATTACAATGCTTGTTCTCTCTAGAAAAATTCCAGCACTTAGCAAATTCAATCTCCAACTCATAAGAAAGCTCAAGGCCAAAGCTTCGCCTCTCCACAATCTCTCCAAATCTCTATTCCAATTCGTAATTCCTATGGAGGATAGTTTGTATTTAAAGGGAAATATGTTGGCACGAAAGAGTCATCAGGGAGAAAAGACCCTAGGTTCTGGTGCAGAGGGCCATCAATGTTCTGGTGTAGTCTAGGACAACACTGACATTTTCACCTTACCCAAAGGGTAAGGAGTCTCACTCGAGCTGTGCTGCGACTGGAACTAAGAAAGGTTTAGCATGGGATCAAGGGAGCACCAACCGAGGAATCATCCAATAACAAATATATATTCATTACACATGAAATAGAGATAACAACATAAAAATGATTGCACAAGAACTACTAAATACATGCATTTGATGGGACATTTAAATTTTTTAGAAACTCATCACACCAAGGGACCCATACATATCATGATTGGTGACCAGTCTAGCCTTCTTTCTATTAACTTAACAATAAAACCGTACAACATAATTTCAGCATTTGCCACAAGAAACTACAAGGAATACTGGAATCAAATCCATGGGTTCAATCTCAGCCTCAAGGGCCCAGTTTGCCTAGACTCCTACATTCTACTATCTGTCTGCCGCAACCAGATGTCTACTTGCCAACTCCAACAACCTTTCCAACTATCCCATTAACTAGCCAACCACTCTTCTTTTCTGGCCCTCTCCTTTTATATTCCGTTCTTTCGCCTAGACTAACAGTTCTTGCTCAGCTACTCTTTCACCTTCCCGCCCACTCGGCTGCCTTTGTCTTCTGCTACCACCTTGTTGCAACTCTTGTGCAACTGCCTGTTCCTTCCTTGCTATCCAGCTAACTCTTCTGCAAGCTAACCATTTTTTCCACCCACTTCCTTCTCATCCTTCAGTTAGCCAAAATTGATCAAAATCTTTTCAAAATTAAACAAAGGCCCCAACAGGCCCCAACCACAATCCTTTGACTTGTCCCTAAGTCAATTCATTTCGACCTCGGTCGTTTCTGCTGGTATTTCCATTGGCTCTATGGGTGGTGGTTGTACTGTCAACTTCACTGGTTCTACTGACGACTGGGCTGGTGCTTCTTTTTCCTCGGCCATTGCTCACAAAGCAGCATTTGTCTCTACTACACTTTCCTACCTCTTAGGATCCCCCATTCCAAATGAAGGCTCCAACTCCGGAGCAATGGTCGTGGTCTGCTTCCTAAACTCTCTGTATCTTCTAATGGCAATGTCCCATTGGGCGAGGATTGCATCAACATGTTGAGTGAATGCCTTGGCCAAATTCGACATTAGTTCTATTTGCCACTGGTTTTGCAGGTCATTCCATTATTGTGTGATGGAATCACATGCCTCCTTTAGAGTCAAAACTTGCATCCGAACTAGTGGCTCCAGATCTCTAATTACCTTCTTCGTCTTTGTGGACTCCTCCTCAATATGATCAACTTGGGCCTGAATGGCGTCAATGTGATCGTTGATCTGCTACAGTTGGGTGGGGTCTATACAATCCTTTGTGCTGGCGAATAGGGTCTGTATTTTCTCTCTCATCGGATAGACCGAGTGATTCTTCAGTGCCAATCTTCCTGGCTAGTCATGGAATTTGTTCATTAGAGTGTAGCCGTCAGCAAGGGCATCTGCTAAGGCGTATTTCTTTGCTTCCCCTTCAGTGATTTTTCCCTTGACCATCCTCATGTAGATATCCAGAGGGTCTGGCAGTGTGAACCTCACCCTCTCCAACTTCTTATTCATGTCAGAATTGGTAGCTACCAGGTTCGATCATGTCGCCTGGATGTGGTCGCAATATTTTACCAGCGTGCACATCGTGATGTCTGTCGGTGCCTCTGTGTTTGCCTCAACGATTGCTGGCCATAATGTGTTAGGTCCCTATACTACTAGTGTAACCCCTTATTGTTATTAGTGCAACCCCCTTATTATATTGTTGTGCCCATGTAGTCCCCATATTGTTATTATTGTGCCCCATAGAAGTCCACTATTGTTATTATTGTGCCCTTACATTATTATTGTGATGTCGATTTTGATTATATTATGACCCCTTAGACTCCTATATATAGAAAAGAGGTCTTTTCATTTGTATCGTCCAAGAATTGTTCATTTGTGTAATGTAGAGGAGGTTTCCCCCTCGAACAGGCTAAATTCTAAGGCGTTGATCTATCTTTTCTATCTTCTTGTGAGCTAGTTTCCTAACATTTGGTATCAGAGCTTTGGATTCTAGGGTTTCGCTGGTCCAAATAGGTCATCATGGAATTTTTGCTATAACTCCTTTTCAGCGACCTTTCAGAAGCTAAAAAAACCCATTTGAGATTAAATCTCGCTGAACCTCGGGTCTGAATTTTAGATTTTGTCTCGCTATATTTTCAGAGATATGATCTGAGGAAGTTAGGATTTTTGCAAGCTACAAAATTTCATCTAAAATAGGTCATCATGGAATTTTTGCTATAACTCTTTCGCTACGAAGTTTCAGAAGCTAAAAAAAAACCCATTTGAGAAGATATCCTTTTGAACCTTGGTTTCAAATTTCCAATCTTGTCTCGCTATATTTTCAGAGATATAATCTGAGGAAGTTAGGGTTTTTTTAGACCCCCGAATTACATTTCAAACAGGTCACCTTGGGAAAATTGTCATAACTTTCACTCTGTGCATCAAATTGAACTTTCGTAAGAAGTTACAAAAATAGAATGGACTGTAATTTTTTCGGTTATCATTTTCAGAACTTTAGGTTGAAACAGTGACCCACGGCACATCATACAACTTCAATCTACTGAACCAGTCTATACTCAGGTCATTGTGGGAGATTTGGCATAAATCTTCATTGGAGAATCCAATCTTGATCAGACTTGCGGGGTTAGAAATATTACTCAGAGGGTTACCGCAGGAAGAAATTTCAGAACTTAAAGAGCCGAAAGTACAAAGTTATGGTCATTTCAAGGTTGAGCTCATAAAATCAAGCAAAAACGAGATGAAGAAGTTTGATGGCAAGGATCTGATAATTGGATATTACATATGGAGAAATATTTTTATCTACATGGTGTACCATTGTTACAAAAGGTAGATATTGCATCTAATTATTTAGAACCGAATAAATTTTTATGGTATAAAGGGATTTGTTCTCATAAACCACTTGTCACGTGGTCAATTTTCAAGGGGGAAATGATAAAACATTATGAGGATACAAAGAGAACCAACTTCTTTAGTCAATTGATAAATCAGAAACAAAAGGGTTCAATGGCAAAGCACATTGAGGACTTCCAAAAATTGAATATAAGGGTAAATGATATTCCAGGGAAGTAAATGGTTGATGTCTTCATAGGGACTTTAAAGGATAATATTCAACATGAGGTTCGTCTTTGGGAACTTGATTCATTGGAGAAGGCATTCAGGTTGGCAAGAAAAATTGAAAGCGAAATTGTGGAAACATGGAATCCCAACACTCATGACTATAATTATGGAAGTGTTTTTCCTCCTAGCCTTCAACAACCTACAAGGTTTACACCAAAACAATTGAAAGAAAAAAGAGAAAAAGGGCTTTGTTACAACTGTGATCGAAAATACACTAAAGGTCATAAGTGTGCTGAGAAGAAATTATTTTACATAGATTATGAAGAGGAGGAAGAAAAGGATCAAGAAACATCAAAAGAAAAGGATATACACCAGGAACCCACCCCAGAGAAAGAAGAAATGAATCTGACCATATCTTGTAAAGCATTGGAAAGAATTACCACTCCTCAAACTCTCAAGATAGAAGGACATATCAAGAAGAAAAAGGTTCAAGAAGTGAAAGATCACATTGAGAAAGAGGAAATGAATCCGAACATATATTGTAATGCATTGACCAGAATTACCACTCCTCAAACTAGCAATATAGAAGAACATATCAAGAAGAAAAATGTTCAAGAAGTGAAAGATCACATCGAGCATCAAGAAATGAATCCGACCATATCTTGTAATGCATTGGAAGAAATTACCACTCCTCAAACTATCAAGATAGAAGGACATATCAAGAAGAAAAAGGTAATAGTGTTGATTGATTCGGGCAGTACCCATAATTTTATTCATTGTAAGATAGCCAAGTAATTGAATTGCTTCCTATATCTAGCACCAGAGTGTCAAGTGATGGTTGCAAGTGGAGGAACCATAAATTTCTCTGGAAATTGCCATAATATCAAGCTATCCATGGGGAATATGTGTTGAATAGCCCAATGCTTTCCATTCCAATGGGCGGTGTTGATGTTTTACTAGGAGTTCAATGGCTACAATATTTGGGTACGATAGCTTTTAATTTTCAAGAACTTTTCTTGAAATTTTTTTGGGAAGGAAAGGAAGTTTAACTGAGGAGTATCGAAGGGAAACCGAGAAAGATAATCAAATCTAACAGCATGACAAAGATTCTAAATAAAGAACAACAGGGCGTAATTGCACAATTATGTTCACTAGAGGATCCCACATCAAAATCATGTATTTCTCTAGATCTCCAAAACATTTTGGACAATCATTCCAAGGTATTTGAAACTCCCAAAGTCTTCCCATCTATTTGTGATCATGATCATGCTATTCATTTTATTCCAAGAAATGTTCCTCCAAACATCAGGCCTTAGAGATATCCATATACCCAAAGGAGTGGGAACTCATTCAAAAGTTGCAGAAGATCCCAGTTCAAACAATATTGCAAGAACTTGACAAGGAATGAAAAATCATATTGGAACTTGAAGCAGTCACAGAACTGAGAAATCGACAGCTACAAAATCGATTAATTTCAGAGTATCTCATCAAGTGGAAGAACTTACCCGCTAAAGATTCCACATGGGAGGACAATAATTTTGTACAGAAGCATCAAGAACTATGCAAGCGTTGAGGACAACACTTTTTAAAGGAGAGGGGCATGTTAGGTCCTTATACTACTAGTGTAACCCCTTATTATTATTAGTGCAACCCCCTAATTATATTGTTGTGCCCATGTAGTCCCCATATTTTTATTATTGTGCCCCATAGAAGCCCACTATTGTTATTATTGTGCCCTTACATTATTATTGTTATGTTGGCTCTGATTATGTTATGACCCCTTAGACTCCTATATATAGAAAGGAGGTCTTGTCATTTGTATCATCCAAGAATTGTTCATTTGTGTAATGTAAAGGAGGTTGACCCCTCGAACAGGCTGAATTCTAAGGCATTGATCTATCTTTTCTATCTTCTTATGAGCTGGTTTCCTAACATAATATCCAGAATCACTGTGTGATTTGATCAAATTGGGCTTGCAAGTCTGAATTTGATTGCCATAGGTGATCACACTCTTCTGTTACTTCCTACAACTACCTTGCTTGTTGTTCATGTTCCTTGGCCAGGTCCTCATGGATCCTTTCGGCCCTCTGCACTGCTTTCTGTATAAATGTAAATAACTGGGCCGACAACTAGTGTTGGATTATGTCGGCCTACATTGTATTGGGTTCAGGGACTATTGTTGGATGGGTAGGCCACTGGCAATGGATCTGTCAGAGTGGGATGCGGGAGAATGAACTTGTTGTGATTGCGAAGTGAATTGTGGAGTGGGCAGAATGATGCTAGGGTTTGGGACTACTATGAGCTTTATAGGGAAAGGTGGCAGGTATGGTTCAATCCTTGCTACCTGCAGAATATCATCTAGGCTTCCCCCTTGTGGTGGGTCTGACCCAAGTGTCAGTGATGTAAGTGATGTTGATTGCGTTCCATTGGCAGGAGTGGTTCCCTTTGCCCACCTGGTTGACTGAACTTCCATTTCCATAGTCGTCTTTCATAGGCCTGCTTGGAGGGTCTTTGATAGGGCCACGGAGGTGGATGTTGTGTATGAGGAAGACTCCTACGATTAATGTAAAGCGGTAAAAATGGTGAGAATATCTTCCATTATGGGGGCTATGGAGACTAAATGCTTGGTCTCGTCAGTAAGGTCGACAATCGGGCCTGGTGGGATAGTTTTCGACTTTTTGGCAGTCAGACTGCGGACAACTTGTCTTTTCTTTGGCTTGGGTACCATTGGATGGGAGGGAGCCTGGGCTACTCTGGTGGGGAGTTTCATGGCCAGCGAGGTTGTTATAATAGGAGAAAACATGGTAAAGCCTTGAAATTGGGCAGTATAATTTCTCTCACCTGATTCGAAACTGGCAATTGTTCATCTGAGTTCAAACATCTTCTCCTTCATCTGGAGCACCATTGGTTGGATTTCATCATCGGCTAGCCGCTTCATACTTCTCTTTGCCACATCTCCCCCTTACACCTACTGCTTCAAGGCTCCAAAAATATAGTTGTATTTCCCTTCTGTGATTTCACAAGCCAGTCTGACCATGATCCCACATCTTTGTGTAGTGCTTTTGCCGTTAGTACAAACCTCTATAGCCTTATCTTAAACGTCTCTAGGTGGATACACCGTGGTCTCAGGTAGGTGTGGCATGTGAGTTTCTGAACCAGAGATATTCTGAGAATTTGTCCTGCAAAGCCTTTGGTATCCTCTCCATTGACCTTATGGTGGCCAACATCTGCTCGTACCAATCCTTGAAAGCTATTTCATTTATCTCCTTCATGTTGGGGTCTCCTGATGCCCTCCATGGGTCATAATGGAGTGCTATTGGTTGGCCTTCAATGATGGTCGCCAATTCCCTCTCCTTCAGTGGCCTCCACTTCCATATTTCCAACGACATCAAAATGTACCCAAACATGAAACTAGTACCCCACCTGTACACATCTTCACAAGCTTCAAATAGCTCATTGAGGACAAATGCATACCAGTTAAGTACCTCTCCCCAAAAACAATGTTCCGCCACTAAAATGGTGTCCAACATGAATTCATTCTTTGTAAAGTGAAGCATTGTTTTTCCTGCTATGATGTAGCAGGCAAACCCGATGTTGACCTTGTTGATTATATCCAACTTTTCTCCTCTCCCACCCCACTCAGTCCCATATCTGGCATAGATATTATCCTTAGACTACTTCTTGGATCTCCTAGCCCCTGTCTATAATGTTGTGTTAACTGTGTTCCCTCCCGCGGATAGCCCTGTTAGACGACTAATATCCTCCACATGGATGGGATACTCCTTGTCCAACCACATTGATCCTCCGTGCATCCTGGTATCCAAAAGTTTGGTACACCGAATTGCAGCGAATTGAGTGTTGAACACAGGTAAATTCCTCAAATGGAGTAACATCAATCTATGTATCCCTTTAAACTACTCCCTGACCCTGGAGCTTTTGGTTCCATCCTCCTTCTGGAATTCCTCTGCATAGACTTCTCTTTTCATGGATGGGAATTGGAAACAGTCTATAAAATCATTGTCGACCAAATTCACCTTGTCATATTTACCATACAGGTTATTGACCACTGCAATTCCTTCATCTAATGTTTCCTAGAGGATGGATACAATTCCTTTCGCCATCTACTTTCGCCTGTGACAAACAATATCCACCTGAGGTTTCCTGCTTCTCTCTCTCTGCAATTGCTCCTCAGATCAGCCCTGTAATTCTTCTGCTATCTGCAATTGAAGTTATGGAATGCCCTTCATTATCCTGTGAGTTAAGTAGCCAGACCTGACATGACATTTCTTGACTGACTGGACCTTAGCAACTAATTGCTCCGATAACTTTCCCATGTGTTCTAGCTATACCTCCCCACCATCGGCCGACCTGGATGTGACAACCATGACATGGACTGGGAAAGTACAGAGTGGGCTGCATGGCATATTTATTTTTCCATGATGGGTTTATTTATTAACTAATTTTTTACTTAATGGGAAAATATTTTGTGGCTACTACTTTGACAGTTGCATTATTAGTTACTTAATATGGAAATGACTATCGATATGGCGGAAACGATGGGTATAGTGTGTGATCATAAAGTCTGGAAAAAGTGCATGATCACGTGTATCTTGCTGACTGGGATTACATGTGTGACTACTAAATCTACCTCTTCTCCCCCCCCCGACCATAAATGGGTTGCGGCGTGCTGAAGTTGTTGCAACACCCTTATTATCCTTCTACTTATTTTTATGACAAGAATAGACTTAACCTAGTGACTCCTTTTTTTTTATGCATTGTGGAAGGGCTTTAGGTGTGCGCCATTCACCAATCCATGTAGTAGGACTCCATCCAGTTGTAAGAGCCTTATTGCTCCTGAATCTCTGATTTTCGTGACTATAAACAGGGCTAACCAGTGCATCTGCAGTTTCCCTGGGAACTTATGGAACTTGCTGTCATAGGAGTACTTGTTCCCCTATTTCAAAAGACTTCTTCCTGATATGCCTATCATGCCAAGATTTTTTCCTTCTCTGCTCCACTAAATGATGAAACTCAGCCAAGAACTAGATTTCATCAAGTTCCAACAGCTGGCCCAATCTGTCCCGTAAGGTTATGTTGTTCGTCATTCCCATGGCTTCAAATATGAACATACTTGGTAATATAAATTCTGTTGGAACAACAACTTCGCTTCCGTATACTAGTTGAAACGGAGTTTTATTATGAAGTCTCTTTACTGTTTTCCTATACGCCCATAGAGTTGCAGGTATTCTTTCATCCCATTCATCCATGTTGGCTGACATGACCTTTGTTAGCCCTTTATCTAGGATTTTGTTGAATACTTCTGCTGCGTTGTTGGCCTATGGGTGATAGGGGCTACTCCTTTTATGCTGAATCATGAAGGTCCTCAACCGAATATCAATGGTTTCATTTAGAAAGTGTGTTCCTTGGTCACTTGTGAGGCTCCTTGGACATCCAAACCTTGAGACTATGTTTTCGTAAATAAACCTTGCATTTGTTTCTTCTGTATAGTCCTTGACGGCTGTTGCTTCTGCCCACCAGGTGAGGTATTCTGTGGTTGTTATTATTTATCTCGCTCGCGAGTGCCTCGCGTAATGGGTCCAATGAAATCTATTGCCCATTTATCAAAGATTTGCATTGTGTGGACAGGATGTAGAGGTAGCTCATCCCGTCGTGAAGGTTTTCCGACCCTTTGACAGATATTGCATCTCTTAGCAAATTCTTTAGAATCTTTATGAATAGTTGGCCACCAGAGTCCTGCGTGTAGTATCTTTCTTGCGGTGGCTTTACCTCCCACATGGCCTCCTGCAACCCTCATGTGGCATTCCCATAGCACATCATTTATTTCATGCTGGAGGACACAATGCTTCAGTATTTGATCTAAGCCCATCTTGTAGAGGTGTCCTGCGATTAGCTGGTAATCTGCTGCCCTTACTACCAAGTGTCATCTCTGTGCTACCATATATCCTTCTGGGCAATGACCTATTGTTAATAATGTGGTGATCTCTTCTAGGTGATCTGGGATTGCCTCTATTCTAAATAAGTTGGCATCGGGAAATCAATCATCCACTGCTCCTTCATTCTCCCCTATCTCCAGTCACAGGAGGTGGTCTGGTCGCACATTCAGTCTCCCAGGTTTTATGACCACCTCGAAAGTAAATTTCTGGAATAGCAACAGCCATCGGCATATCCTCCCTTCTAGTACTAGATTGTTTACCAAGTATTTGAGCGCGGAATGGTCTGTAAAGAATTTGAATGGTGCGCCCAATAAATAATGCCTAATATTTTGGAGAGAACAAACCATTGCCAGGGCTTCTCTCTCTGTTGTTGTATAGTTTCTCTCCCCAGTTGACATATTTCTGCTAGCATAGTACACTGGGTGGTCCATATGCTTCTCCCTTGGCTGCGCTAAGACCACTCCCAGTGCTATACCTGACGCGTCGATGTGCACATGAAACATTTTGCTCCAATCGTGATATACGAGTATAGGTGCACTTACTAGCCTTTCCTTTAACTTATTCAGAGTTGTCTGACAATCCTCAGTCCAAATGAACTCTTTCATTCTCTTCAACAATATTTTCATTGGGGTTGTGATTGATCCATAGTTCCTGATGAATCATTGGTAGTACCCCGTATGACCTAGAGTTGATCTTAGTTGTTTTATGTTGTACGATGGTTCCATGTGGACAATTTCTACAACCTTTGCTAGGTCTACACATACTCCATCCTTGCAAACAATATGGCCTAGTAGTGTTCCAAATGGGACTGTAAAGATACATTTCTTGAGGTTTAAATAAATCTGTAGTTTCCTACACCTTTCAAACATTACTCTTAATAAGCTGGTGTGTTGTTTTAATAGACTATACACTGTCTAGTCATCCATGTACATGTCTAGAAACTTGTGAATATAGTCTCAAAATTTAGTTATGGAAATCCTTGAGAAGACTGCTGGTGCATTCTTTAGTCTAAATGGCATCAAATTGTATGCATATGACCCCCACTCAGTAGTGAATGTTGGTTTTCATTTATCCTTCTTAGCTATTCAAACTTGGTGCTAACCTGAGAATCCATCTGTGAACGAGTATGCTTCGTTCCCCTCTACATTGTTTAGGACTTCATTAGTGAAAGGTATCGAGAATGGGTCATGCACACATGCGTTGTTAAGGCTTCTGTAATCAACACATACTCTAATGTTGGTTGCGTCCTTCTTGTTCTGTATGACTATCGGGCTTATCCACTCAGCTTCATCTACTAGACATATAATTCCTACTTCCAACATTTTTTCGATCTCCTTCTTAACTTTATCCTTCACCCTTGGGTTTAATCTATATGGTTTGTGCTTTACAAGTCAAGCATCCGGTCTCAAAGCAATCTTCATTTCCCCTATATTTCCTTTTATCCCCTTCAACTCAGCTACTGAGGCTGGGAATAGGTCCTGATATTCCTGTAGTAAGTAAAAAATCTCTTTTGTGGTCTGCTCGTCCCAGTAGTCTCCCACAGATGCTATTTTGGGCTTATCCTCCATCCCAACATTTTGTTTTCTTAGTTTCATTGGTAGAAGGTGGGCACCTCCGCTTGAGGGGCTCTCTCGAATGTCCCTCTCTCCTTCCGTTTCCCCAAAGGTTAGGTGTCTCAATCCATCCAACCCATTCTCCTTTGGCTTTGTGTCCACCTTGTCGCAGGTTACATATCCTAGCGACTCCATGTCGTACAGATACCGCAGAAAATTTTCATCATGCCCTCCTTAAACCAATGGCTCTATGGTGAACAAAACCCGCTTTATCGGTTGGAATGCCTCTGTCATGTGTGCCTTGTTACCTCTGAATGGAAAGCTACTAACAAATTGTACCTCCAAAGCATCCCAATCTTCCGTCTGTTGATGGAGCTCCTCTTGTACATACCAAGCTCGAGGGACAATTTTGAGGGTATGTATAAATGAGTGTACCCATCGAACCTTCAACATTCCCTGGCTCTTCCAATTGGTTATGCAATCTTCAATGTTCTTCTTGGGACTTTAATCCCCCTGGTACCTTGCCTTATCCTGTGGCTGATCTTCCTCTTAGGCAAACCTTTCCTTCATGTCTTGCTTGATGCTCGTCTAGTATCTTAATGCGTTGTGGTGCGTCTTCCACCATCTTGCTGGTGTTGCCATGAAGGCGATATCAAGAAAGGGAATCTTTTGATCCTCCGTTATTTCTTGGTCTATCTTGTTCAAGAAGGCATCCACTCTTTCAAGGCCATAATATATGGGATAGTTTCCTATCTCCATTCCTATCCAATTCTCTTGGGTTACCATTGCACACTATCTAGTGTTTAGTTCATACCCACCTTGCTTCCATGCATCCCTGTTGAAGCCCCGAAAATCGGGTCGACAACAAGGGGGATACCCACCCGGTCCAGACCTTGGTTGGCAGCTCCTTATTTGTTTGGTATAGCGGGTCCGACTGGGGATAATGGGACCAGTTTCCCAATCTAAGGGTGTGTGTGTGTGCAAAGTTGGATGATGCTGGTCTAAGAGTTCTAATCTAAGCTATTTTAATCTAGTTCTATGATATTGTAATCTAATGAAAACAACACATCTAATCTATGCTAACCCGGGATGTATTTCTTCTATTATGCGATCTAAAGAGATTTCAAACAATAACTGGTAATAAAGATCATTCAGCTATCATAAGAATGGAAATCAATTAAGATGAACCACTTTGCATAAAAAGTTAGGCAAAACAGTTGTGAACAGCATATCGCATAATAAGTTATTCATATATCAAGCATAAATAAATGACTCCACCGTACAAAAGTGCCAAATGGTAACTCACACATTCATGCAATAATATATAAACAACTAAAAACTGTATATCACTTTAAGAATATAAGCATAAATGATCAAGAGATAAAAGTCCCATTTATGACAAGTCCTACTCATAAGCTTCAAGCAACAATGATTTATCTCTCCTTGTTCCAATATCTACTAAGAGTACAGAAGTGCAACATCAGTAGCAGATATCAAATGCAAACATTGATAAACCTTGATCCATCCATTCATCAAAACCTCCTTTGAGGGTGCAGAAGTGCATGTTTTGAGGACAAGTTTTTGACAAATTTATGGACCCTTCTCTAAATGCATGAGAAGGGTTTAAAAACTGCTAACGAAATAATTTAATGACATAAATTTCGGATATGGTTTAAATGACCACCCTTTATCTAAGAAAACTTATTTCTAAAAATTGAATCTAATTTCTAACTATTTCTGCATTTGCTCCTTAGTGCTGCGAGCATGCAACATTTGACTGGGAAGAGTCGGCTGGTCATCTTCTACTTTTGTTTGAGCTACGAAAATAGAAATAGCAAGCGCTGGCACCATTTTTTAGTAAACTAGAAGATATTTTTGAGAATCATCTTCTGGTTGGGCTAATTTACTTCGTGTATGCTTGGTAACAACCCAGATTCCTCTTAAAATGCCTCTGCTTTTGCTATCTCATTTTCCGGACTCGTGGATGACTAAGCAAGTTAGGGACTTTGCTTTCTGAACAATTTTCTTAGCGATGCGCATCAAAAATTGCCTCCGTTCTTCAATCTGGCCCTTTCTGGTGCGTTTTTCACCTTTAGCACTTTTTCCTTTATGGGGCATGAGCTTCAGAATTTTGTAAACATGCTGCTTTTGTGAGTTTTTTGACCTTGAGTGTCGAATCGCCTATTGATATCAGCATCCGTTCAGTAACACTCTGAAATCTGCGTTTCTATTGCATGGGGCATCCGTTTATGAGGGCATCTCTTCTCTATTCTCCGAGCATTGACGCTTTCCATTTTTCCTTAGATGTTTCCTGCACATTGCTTCATGTTGTTCCCTGTTTTTTATTCCTGCAGTTCACCCAAAGGAAAAAGTAATGATAATAAATTTTGACATGAAAGCTTTAAGCTCTACGAATGTATAAAATCATGACACCCACAGTGAACTGACTCTTCAAAAAACACAAAACTGTCCTTCATGAATACTTTGGCGTACATTCATTAATCTTTTTTAGGCGCGCACCCAATTTTTGGTTTAGGGACAGCTTCTCTTAAATGTTGAGCCGAGGAGAATTTGCGATGGGTGATTTCTGCGACTCATATCGCAGAATCGCGCAGATCGCATCATCGCAAGATCGCAGATCGCATTTATCGTAGCATCACACAGATCGCAGCATAGCAAGATCGCAGATCGCTTTTATCGCAGCATTGCAATATCGCTTTTATCGCAGATCGCAGCATTGCAACATCGCAGCATTTGTTAAGTTATTCGTGTGTTGTTTATGTGACGTTGCGATATGCGATGTCGCATATCGGCCATCGGAGATTTCTTAAGATTCTCATTTATAGGCACTTCTTAATGTATGCGATGCAATGAATTTCGCGCCGCTTCTTCACAGTTTCTTATTGTGCTCATAAAGAAATGTTTCATTTTTCTCCGTGCGATGTATTTTTTTTATTTTTTTTTTAGGAGTATAATACAAAAAATTTTATAAATTTTTTTGGATTTTTTTTTTTTACTAAGGGTCCCCACTTCTTTAGTGTTATTGCTAATACTAAAGAAGGAGGGGGGTTGTTGGTGGTCACAACAATGGTGATTCACTTGGAAGAACCAATTATCTCTGCTTTTCTATTGAATTCTTTAAACTTCCAAAACAGAAAAAATTTCATGAATCTAAACTTTGTTATGGACAGATAGAGTACATTATGCCTTATTCTATCAATGAAATTTTGTTTCAACCTCTTTCTATTCTAATTGTTTCCTTCCTCAGCCTTGTCCTTGTATCTACATCAGCCATTACTTGGTCATGTAAAGATAAAATAAAGTCTTCTCTTTGTGCTAGCCTTAAAATATGCTCGTTTGTCGTAGGTAGAGCCTCTGCTACCAGCAGGCGTCCATAGCCTCGACAGGGTTACCTATTACCCAAAAATGATCCTTTATCCTGTTTAAGGTTATCTACAACCCTCAAAGAAAAATCCATTTTGACACTTTTTCTTTTTTTATTCTTAAAGAACAATGTCTTGGTTTGGTAGCCAAATTATGACACAGTCATTCAATTGATTTACACTTTTGCTGAACAAGATGGCTCGTGATGAGACCCCTTGTCTTTTGATTTTAATAATCTTGAGTCATTGCCCTATTTTGATGGACAGTGTTTGGCAAAGTCAACAAAGTTATAATATTTGTGATCATGATAAGCCAGCTCGTGATGAGACCTCTTATTCTTTGAGATATAGTGTTTCTTGGATTGTCCCTCTGAATGCTGCGATTTTCTTTAATAGGGAGGATATCATTGTTTTCCTTAAGAAAGCTCTAGACGAAAATAATAGAGTTTGAAAACAGCAGTTTTACAGAGAATCTTTATTTTGTTATTGATACCTTTCATTGGGCTGATATAAACAATTCCTTCGCTAAAGGTTCCTTTCATCAAATTTTTTGAAGTTGAAACTAATATCCTATCTAGGCTAAATTTTTAACTGTATCTGTCAATAATAAAGATCAGATTTTCAAAAATTTCCTATTTATACAAGCGAAAAGCTCAAAATCTGAAAGAGAATTGGTGTCTTTTCGCGAATACCAATAGTAACCATTAACAACCGTTTTATTATGAGAAAAAAAAAGAAAAACAAAACTATTCTACAAAATAGAAGAACAATCTTCTATGGAAAATATATTTTAAGGATTTGACCATTAACAGGCAAAGAATCCCTTCTTCCTGATAGATCCTGTAAGACAAACATTGAAGGACCTATGACTTCAACAATCTGAAAAGTACCAAGCCACATCTTTTGAAATTTTGTATGTTTGCCCTTTTCTTCATGAGCCTTATCCCATTTTAAAACTAAATCTCCCATCTGAAAATTTTTTCTGGTCATTTTGTTTGAATCGAAAGAGGATTTTATTAGCGCTTGATGATGAGCATGGGTTCTCTTAGCTTGTTCTCGTTTCTCTTCTAATTTGATTATTTCCATTTGTCTTAGTTGTATGGAGGAAGTAGGTACTTCATCAATGTATTGTATTAAAGACAAAGAGGGAATGACTAAGTGAGTTGGAAGAACCACTTCTTTCCCATAAACTAAATTAAAGGGGGAAGTGTCGATCGAAGCTTTCTTTGTTATTCTATCTTCCCATAAAGCATTTACCAAAGCTCTATGCCAATTCTTTTGGTTCTGGTCAATTGTTCTTTTAATAATCCTGATTAGGTTTTTATTTGTTGACTCAGCTAACCCATTACTTTGCGGATAGTAATTGGCCAAATATTTTAGTTTGAATCCTCTTTTAAGTGCAAACTCAGTCATTGCATTTCCAGAAAAGTATGATGCATTATCAAACATTAAAGTCGTTGGCAATCCAAACCTAGTGATTATAAATTGATCTATGAATTCGATAATATTTTCAGAATTAGCTATCTTGAGAGGAACTGCCTCTACCCATTTAGTAAAATAATCTATTGCCGTGAGGATGTATCTATGCTGCTTAGAAGAGTGTAGAACTATCTCACCTATTATGTCCAAGCCCCACTGGCTGAATGGTTGCTCGATGTTCACCGGTTGTAGTGGCAGGGACGGCTTCTTTTGTCTTCCAGCAGTTGTTTGGAAGACTTGACATTTCCTCACGTAACTGTGTGAATCTTTGAACAGCGTAGGCCAGTAATATCCTGCACGTAAAATTTTATGTGCAGTAGCATCTCCAACATAGTATCTGCCTGCTAGTCCATCGTGGAGTTCCTGCAAAAATTTTTCGGCTTCAGTTTTTTCAAGACATCTAAGAAGAACATAATCATAATTTTTTCTAAAAAGAATATCATTTATGAGCTGATATTGTTTCGCTTTCAATCTCAGAGCTCTTTTCTTAGTGTGATCCAGGTGTGATGGCGCATACCTGTTCTTAAGATAATAAATGATATCAGCATACAATGATTCTGCATCGTTTAGGCTTACCTCATACATTTGTACCTCTTCGGATGGAATTTCAGGGATTTGCGATGCTCCAACCAACATTTTGCAGAAGCCTTGACCTCTTACAATGTTTGCTGGTTTAATCTCAAGATCATATTCCTGTAAAGCAATGATCCAATTTGCTCTTTTCTCGCCCATATCCTTCTGTACTAGAAGATTTCTTACCGCTGGAAATGGTACTATGACCTTAATATGGGTTTTGAGTAAGAAAGGTCTGAAATATTTGACCGCTTTGAAAACAACATAGGCCTGTTTTTCTACGTCTGAATAATTGAGTTCAGCACCTTGTAAATTTGAGCTAAAAAAGCAATTGGAGCTTCTGTTTTTTCTTGATTTGCTTGGGTTAGAATCGCAGCATATGATTTTTTTGAGGCAAATGTGTATAAAACAAAAGATTCTGAAAAATTCAGGGTCGCTAAAGATGGAGCATTAATAATAGCTTGTTTGATCAGGCTGAATGCTTCATGTTCATCTTGACCCCATTTGAAAGTTGAATTCTTTTTAATCATGGTTTGCAAAGGAGACACAATTCGTGAAAAATCTGGGATAAATCTCTTTACATAATTGATTTGACCAAGGAAAGATTGCATGGCTTTTTTATTATGAGGTAGGGATATTTCAGAGATTTCTTTGATTCTGTCAGGATCAATGTGAATGCCGGATTTTGACACTATGAATCCTAGAAGTTTTCATTCACTTAATGCGAAAAAAGATTTCTTTGGGCTAAGTGAAATCCCATACCTTAAACATCGTTGAAAAATTTGTTTTAAATCTCTGAGATGGTTAGCTTGTTTCTTGGAATACACTGTTATATCATCCAAATAAATCACTACAGATTTATTGACTAAACCCTTAAATGCGATGTCCATGGCTCTTTGAAATGTAGTGTCGGCATTAATCAGACCAAATGGCATCTTCCGATATGCGTATGTGCCCCATTTAGTTCTGAATGTGGTTTTCAACTGATCATTGGGATGCACCAACACTTGATTATATCCTGAAAATCCGTCCAAGAAAGACATCAGTTCTGAGCTTGCTACTGCCTGTAATATCTGTTCCATAGGTGGAAGAGGAAAATTGTCTTTTTGACAGGCTTTGTTAAGATTCCGAAAATCGATACAGATTCTAATATCTTCGTTTTTCTTCCTAACGGGTACCATATTGGAGACCCATTTGGAATTTTTGACGGGGAAAATTATTCTGGCTTTTAATAACTTATTTAGCTCAGTTTTTATCTGATTTTCTAAATTAGGGTGGATCTTTCTCAGCTTCTATTGGACAGGCTTTTCGTTGTCAATCATAGGAATAGTGTGCTGAATGATAGAAGTGTCGTACATCTTCAACTCATCGTAATTCCAGGCAAAAACATTTTTATATTGTTTCAGAAGACAAATATACGCCAATTTTTCTTCAGGGGCCAGACCTATGCCTAGATTAACGTTTTGTGGTTTATCATCGGTCCCTAGGTTTACTAATTCGTAGTTCAGAGTTGAACTGTAGAGCTTTGAATTGGTAGACCTTTTAAACCGATTTTTCAAATCGTACAAGTCTTCTAACTTAACCATCGATTTAGGTATAGCATTATCAGTGCTATTTTGTTGTGTTTGTTGATCATGATGGTCTTCGTCAATTATCTGATTAGAGTAGGATCCTTCAGAAGTGAGGAAATTTACAATATCAGGATCGTCATTGAATACTCTCCAATTTATAATGTTGTCAGGGATGGACGGTCTAAAGATTAGTTCTATTGAGAATCTATCTGGACTAAAATCTTCGGAGGGAATAAGCCTAGAGGCTACGTTAGCCAAAAGGTCTGCGCTCACGTTTTGGAGTCTCGGGATTGAAGAAATATTAAATGCTATGAAATGCTCAGTTAGATCTTGTACTAAAGATTGATAGTGTTTTAAATGACCTGATAGGCAATGTATAGTGTTACGTACCTGTTTGACGATAATCTCAGAGTCTCCGAAGACCTGAAGATACTTGACGTTTAACCCGATTGCTTTGTATAGGCCTTGCACCAAGGCCTCATATTCTGTTATATTGTTTGTGCAATTGAATTCAAGTCTGCATGTAAGCATGGTCTTGTTTCCTTTTCGACTAATCAGAACGCATCCTGCTCCCGCTCCTTCGTTAGATTTAGAGCCATCGAAATATAATTTCCAAAACAAAGATGTATTTATAGGTTCATCTACAAAATTAACACACTTTGAACTATCAGTTTGGGGAAAATTTTCGACTTGGGACAAAACTGAATTTTCTAAGTAAGGTGATGGGTGAGCATTGAAATTACCGAGAAAAGAATCTACCGAGTAATTGCCTATGATACTGCTGTTATACGATACTGCTTCATTTTCTCCCTCTAATTCCGTTACTATGTACTTCTGGTGTAACTCTCGTTCAACCTTTATCTGATTTGGTTTACCGTTGTAGGGTAACCACATGTGCGACCAGTCGGTTGCAAAGTATCCGTGGAGTTTCTCGGACCAATCCCTGCTAAGAATTAAGCCATCGAATTCTGGGATATCAGCCACTAGAATGTCAATAACCTAACATACCTTTGGGTTAGATGACAATCTTATGGTTACTTGATTAATTTCACCAATCACTTCGACTTGAGATCGATCAAGCTGAACTATACTCACTGCGGATTTTTGTGGTTGAACATTTGAATTAGCACATATTGATCTGGGTAAAATATTCGAAGAAGCACCGGAATCTACCAAACAATTGTGTACATTTTTGTTGAAAATCTCGTAAGTGAGAAGAAACGGGGGAGCGTGAGATCTTGATCTTCCTCCAATCAAGGTGATATCATTTGAATCAATCTTATTGATCGCATTAGTTGGAGGTCTTCCCATGTTATGGGAAGCTTGAGAGAGTACAGCGGCAGGCAAAGGTACAATATGCATAGCATGTAATTATTTCATCATTATCTTCTGTTGATGCTTCAATTTGCTCAATTCATAAAGGGTAATATTAGCCCTAGTCTTTTTCATTTCATCAACAATATTGTACTCCATTTCATCCGACACTATCAGTGTTTTTGATGGATTTGTTTGATCTGCTTGGACTAGGCTAGATTGAGTCACTTTAGTTGTTGTTTTCTTTGTTGCGACTTTATCTTTTGTTGTAGGGTTTGTGCCCTTCTGCTTGGGGGTAGTTTGGGGAGGATTAAGCTGATTTTTGCTTCGTGTGCTAACCGGAAATACTTCTTGATCTTCTTCTTATGGGAGGATGAAATCCCACATTCCTTGTAATTCCACAACTTCTTCGTCATCGGTTTGCCCTTCAGCAGCACTTTCTTCTTCTTCCTCTTCCTCAGTTTCAGCATTGGAGATGGCTTTGGGTGGTTTTGCATCTGTTGAAGGACCTCTTTTAAAAGCTTTGTAGGGATTTTTTAAAGAAGTTTCTGCTACTTGATTTTTTATGTCAATCATCTCATTAGACATGGTCTTTAATACTTTCTGCAATCCTTCCAAATCGAAAGGGTCTTTTGTTTGTCTCTTCTTGGAGTCTTCCTTGAAGGTGACTTTTTTAGACTTTTGTTCCTCTATCGTGGATCTCTTTTCCAGGGATATTATGCGTTTCTCTACTGCTATCGCCTCTGTCATGTTTTCAAATAAGGTTTTTTATTTGCTCTATCCACGAAGATTTCTATGTTTGATGGTAAAGCAGTAATGTACCATTCACATCGTACTTCTTCATTGGGTTGGGAAGCAGTAGGAATTTTGTTGAGAATATTATTGAACCGTAAATTGAAATCTTTGATAGGTTCTTTAGCTTGGGCCTTAAGATTGGATAGGTCATTGATTAATGTTGCTGTTGATCTGTCATCACCAAACTTGATAAGGAATTGATTGTGGAAGATATCCCAACTTGTGATAGACCTGGAGGGTAATGAAAAATACCATGACCCGGCTGTCCCTTGTAGTGTATAGGGAAAACGTCGAACAACAGCATCTTCGTTAGTAACTCCATTGAGATTGATAGAAAGCATGAAATTGTTTATGTGTTCTTCTGCTAGCATGCCTGCTTCTGGATTGAATTTAGGCAGCCATTTCTCAGGATGGGTCGGTATTGGGCTCAAGGGTGTAGGCATCAAGACTGCCCCAAGGTTGTTCCATGGAGATTGGGCCATCCTTGAGCTGCTAGTAGAGAAAAGTGCAGGAGATGATCTCTGTGGTTGGGAAGATGAGGGAAGAAAGTAGGGTTGTGAGGAAAGTTCCTTTTACTGTGTCAACCTCGTTAAAAAATGAATCAGTTGACGAGGATAGTTTTTTCCTGTATCAACCTCGTTAAAAAATGAAATAGGCTAGCATGAGGACAGTTCTTTTACTGAGTCAACCTCATTAAAAAATGAATCAGCTAGATTTTAGGATATGTAGGTAGATTGTAGAAAGTAGGGTTTTGAGGACAGTTCCTGTTACTGAGTCAACCTCATTAAAAAATGAATCAGGTTTGAGGATAGTTACTGTTACTGAGTCAACCTCGTTAAAAAATGAATCAGGTATGAGGATAGTTCTTTTCTTGTGTCAACCTCTTTAAAAATGAAACAACTCCCTTTTCAAGTTAAATATTGAAAGTAAACCTTCATTTCATCCAGCCGGTTGAATGCAATGAAGCCTGGGGGGCATGTACCTCACTTTGCATCATTATTCTGGGGGCATGCGAATTTTTTGAGCATAGTTCCTTGTCTTGTGTCAAGCTCGTTAAAAAATGAAACAAGGGTAGGTTAAGTAGGCAGATTGTAGAGTAGTTATGAGCATAGTTCCTTGTCTTGTGTCAAGCTCATTAAAAAATGAATCAAGGTTTTTAGAGCATAGTTCCTTGTCTTGTGTCAAGCTCGTTAAAAAATGAATCAAGGTTTTTAGAGCATAGTTCCTTGTCTTGTGTCAAGCTCGTTAAAAAATGAATCAAGGTTTTTAGAGTAAAGTTTTTGTTAGGTAGATTGTAGAGAGTAGTTATGAGCAAAGTTCCTTGTCTTGTGTCAAGCTCGTTAAAAAATGAAACAACTCCCACAAGTCTTTCCAAGATCTTGAAAGTAAAGCTTCATTCCATCCACCTCATTGAATGCAACGAAGCTTGGGGGGCATGTACCTTGATTTGCATCATTATGCTGGGGGCATGTGAACTTATAACAAGCATAGTTTTTCGTTTCAAGCTTGCATAAACATGAAACTGAATCCGAGCATAGTTCTTTTCCTGTGTCAAGCTTGTTAAAAAATGAAACAAATCCTCCTCTAATTGAGTCAAGAGTTTGACTAGACCTCATAGATGTTAGGTTGTACGTTTAGGTTAGTTATTTCAGTTTTTGCATAATTTTCTTACAGTTTTAGGTCGAGTCTTTCAAATGATCTCGTTCTTGAACCTTCATTTCATCCAGCTGGTTGAATGAAATGAAGCTGGGGGGCATGCGCTCTAACAGTTATGCTTAGGGGGAATCAAGCACAGTTTTATCTCTGTTTCAAGCTTGTGTAAAAATGAAACTAATTTGAAGCATAGTTTTTATCTGTTTCAAGCTTTTGTAAAAATGAAACCTATCTCGAGTCAATTTCAGTTATTTTCAAGACTCGTTAAACTCATGAAAATCCCGAGATTATTTTGCTATTTTTTCATTCTCATAAAACAAATGAAAATGCCGAGTTCTTTCCGTCTTTTCCTGCTCGTAAATTAAATTGAAAGTCGGTCATATGAGTACATTTTTATCCCTTTTTCGAACTCATTAAAATTTACGAAAAAGTGAAAACCATGAGTACATTTTTATCCCTTTTTCGAACTCGTTAAAACTTAAGAAAAAGTGAAACCTTGGAGTTCTCTTTTAAGCCCTTTTCAGACTCCTAAAATATGAAAAGATTGCCAAGCTTTTCTTTTACACTCGTTAAAACGGAATTAAGAGACGGTCCCCTTTTAGCTCTTTTCTGACCGCAAAATCAGGAAAAGATTGCCGGGTTTTTGTCGTTTCAAACTCGATAAGGAAATAAAACGACGTGTCCTTGATCGCTTTTTACTTTTCAGGTCAACGACACTATTATGAAAGTACTCCTTGGTCGCAAGATCAAGCGTTTCCCCCAGGTATTATTTTATACTTTTTCGGGCTTGAGGGACGCAAATGTACGAAAAAGTTCAATGTGGAGTCTCCTTTAGTTTTCTCAGACTCTCTAAAATTGAAAAACACCGAGTTTCTCCTATACTGGGCTCGTTAAACTTTTACAGTAAAGGACCTGTTCAATTACAAACAGGAACGAACCACTCCTTCCTAGGGTTCGAATTTAAACTAGGTTGGACTCGTCCGAAGGATGAGCTTATAATCAAGCATATGTTATCCTCCTCAAGCTTGTTAAAAATAAAGAGGTACTTGCCAAAAATGGTGGGGGAAAAGAGAGAAGAATGAACCTATTTGTTACCTTTTGTCTCAAAAGAAACTTTATTACCACTCTTGAACACGACACTTTTCATTCACCTGGGTTGGGAAATCTTTTACCTCACAGTTGATCAAACCACTTTGAAAGTCTTTAACCGGGTTCCGGGGATTAACTTTGAGTTATTCGTCACCAAGCCATCTGTCGTGTCGTTATGTGTTCAAGAGGTCTGCAAGAAAAAATTTCATCTGCAAAATACTTGTCATCCATTTGACCATCCCTGAGTCAGTCCTTACAACAACATTTCTTCAACTTGAACAATGATTTTGTGTTGCGGGCTTGCCTGCAACGGGTCGCTTTCTATCGACATCAGCACATTATCTAGAAAGATGACTTAGGAATCGACAGTACCTTGAAGTCTGCATGCATCAATGGCAGGTTTCTCGCCTTTGACGTCAGTTTACATCATTGACTTTCGATCAAAGGATTCCGTGAAGTGTTCGACATCAAAACATCTATTCACATTTCACGGGTTGTGCTTGGTACTTTGAGAACCATTGACATTACTGGTGGTCTCTCTCACGCTTGTTAACAGTTTACATCATCGACTGGTAATCAAGTGGTTTCTAACATGTTCGACATCAAATCATTTAATCACATGGCTAGAATCGTACCAATTCGGGAAGTAGAAGTGAAGACCCTGGATCTAGTTTCTACCATCCAGGCTGCGAGGAGTTTTGTATTCATTATCTATGTAGACTAATCATAAACAGATGGTTGCGTCCATACTGTGTCTACAAAAGTCTATAAACATGATGTACTGCAAGATCATTCCTGTATCAGAGTAGTTAGTCCATTAGTTAAAGTTTTGAATATGAGTATGGGAATGCCTACCTCAGTGATGATATAATCTTATACATGTATTTTGTGTTGAAAATTGCAGGTTCCAACCAGGTCATCCACAAGACAATCCTTGAAATGATAAAGCGCTTCACCCTTCCTAGAATTACAAAACCCTAATCTATTCCAGGCTTCGCACTTTAGGGGGCAATCTGTTACACTAAAAAATGTCACCATGACTACTTACAGTTAGTATGGCTCAAATCAACAGTCATGCTACCCTCTTAGGCAAGTCTTATGCCTCTGCTATCCATCTCAAACTCAAAGAAGAGAGAAAGTCTTGTAAAAAATGTGTTTATCTCTGGGGTCGCAGGTTCTCTCAAGCCTTACCTTCGGGGACTCTCACAATGTTCACAAAGGCTGCGTCCTTGGACGCTCTGTATGTTAAGGGACAGGTGCGTCCTTCTGTAAAAGGCAAAATGCGCAAGTTTCATCTTAAAAAAGTTACTTGTGGTTACTTCTAGAACTTTCTAGAGGTCGGTTTGATGAAATGGATGCGCCTCCAGTTGGTTCATGTATCCCTATTAAGGAGGAACTTATCCCATCAATAAGGGAGCTATCCCACCCAAAGAGGAGGATTATCCCATTGATGGTGGACCTGAATAACCTCTTTACAGCACTATAAATAAAGGCATTGAGCCAGAGGGAGAGGAGGTTGGAAGCTATACATTTTCTTTGGGTAAATGCTGCAGGAATTAGGACTCCCATTTAGAACCTTGTGAGGAGAGATTGTCTTTGCTTGATTCTACTTGGAAGTGGGTGAGCTTTGTCAAAGTAGAGGAAAACCCTTGATGGACCCTGGGAGGAACTTGCACAACACCAAGGCCAGGTTGTAAGAGTTTCTTTGTTTCGTTATTAATACAAACTGGTTTATTTTTCTCAATAGCTTGTGTTAATGAGTTATTTCATGTGTTCCTTGGTCTGCATGTTGAATATATGTTTTATTATATGAAATGCAAGTGCTTGGTAATTGTTTGATTGTTTGTAGTTGCAGGAATTGATGTGAAGGAGGAGCTCATCCGGATCGGCAAGGACGGACTACAACAACAGCGTTTTGGAATAAGGTAAGCCTAAACATTTGTGGTTTTCATGTTTTAAAAGGTATATTTAGAGAAAGATCACTCCATTTTGTCTTGTTTGTCGCTAGAGAGTTTAGACTCCTAGGGAGGTCAGTTGTGTCCGCACAAACGACTTTTTCCGCCACGACATGAGGATACTATGATCGTGGATGGTTGAAGAGGGATTGCGGTAGACGGATGGATGATGATTTGGAATGGAGATGATGATGATTCGGATACGGTTTAAATGATCGTCCTTTATCTAAGCAAACTTATTTCTAAAAATTGAATCTAATTTCTAACTATTTCTGCATTTGCTCCTTAGTGCTGCGAGCATGCAACATTTGACTGGGAAGAATCGGCTGGTCGTCTTCTACTTTTGTTTGAGCTACGAAAATAGAAATGGCAAGCACTGGCACCATTTTTTTAGTAAACTAGAAGATATTTTTGAGAATCATCTTCTGGTTGGGCGAATTTACTGCGTGTATGCTTGGTAACAACCCAGATTCCTCTTAAAAAGCCTCTACTTTTGCTATCTTGGTTTCCGGACTCGTGGATGACTAAGCAAGTTAGGGACTTTGCTTTCTGAACAATTTTCTTAGCGATGCGCATCAAAAATTGCCTCCGTTCTTCAATCCGGCCCTTTCTGGTGCGTTTTTCGCCTTTAGCGCTTTTTCATTTACTGGGCATGAGCTTCAGAATTTTGTAAACATGCTGCTTTTGTGAGTTTTTTGACCTTGAGTGTCGAATCACCTATTGATATCAGCATCTGTTCAGTAACACTCTGAAATCTGCCTTTCTGTTGCATGCGCATCCGTTTATGAGGGCATCTCTTCTCTGTTCTCCGAGCATTGACGCTTTCCCTTTTCCCTTAGAGGTTTCCTGCACATTGCTTCATGTTGTTCCCTGTTTTTTATTCCTGCAATTCACGCCAAGGAAAAAGTAATGATAATAAATTTTGACATGAAAGCTTTAAGCTCTATGAATGTATAAAATCATGACACCCACAGTGAATTGACTCTTCGAAAAACACAAAACTGTCCTTCATGAATACTTTGGCGTACATTCACTAATATTTTTTAGGCGTGCACCTAATTTTTGGTTTAGGGACAGCTTCTCTTAAATGTTGAGCCGAGGAGAATTTGCGATGGGTGATTTCTGTGACTCGTATCGCAGAATCGTGCAGATCACATCATCGCAAGATCGCAGATCACATTTATCGCAACATCACACAGACCGCAGCATAGCAAGATCACAGATCGCTTTTATCGCAGATCGCAACATTGCAACATCGCAGCATTGTAGCATCGCAGCATTTGTTAAGTTATTCGTGTGCTGTTTATGCGACGTTGCGATATACGATGTCGCATATCGGCATCGGAGATTTCTTAAGATTCTCATTTATGGGCACTTCTTAATGTATGCGATGCGATGAATTTCGCGCCACTTCTTCACAGTTTCTTATTGTGCTCATAAAGAAATGTTTCATTCTTCTCCGTGCGATGTATTTTTTTTTTTTTTTTGAGGAGTATAATACGAAAATTTTTATAAAATTTTTTGGATTTTTTTTTTTTTTACTAAGGGTCCCCACTTCTTTAGTGTTATTGCTAATACTAAAGAAGGAGGGGGGTTGTTGGTGGCCACAACAATCCCATGCAACTTCCAAGCTGGTCTCTGAGCTTTGGATACTTCTCCAGCTGACGGAACCTCCTACTGTGGGATTTATATAATCTTCCCTCTTCGTCGCTCTGAGCATGTAGAGCATGTCTAGAATTCCTGGTTCATCCCTTTCATCTACTAGTTCTGTGAACCTAGGTCCTTGATAGGGGTCCAAGGGTTGGATCACCCTTAATCCTTCTGCTTCGAAAATCATCAGTTCTTTCTTTAGGTCTATGACAACATAGTTTTTATAGGCCTAATCAATCCCAAGGAGCATCAGGTATAGGTCCTTATCCCCCATGATGTCATTCACCTCGAGTTTAATGTGTGTCTTCACCCCCACCACATCGACTTCCACGTTATCCAACCTCCCAATGGGAAGTATACATTATTGATTTTCCATTCTTAGTTGAATTGGCAAGTATTTCAGTTGTGGCTTCCCCATTGCCTCCCATTTTTTTCTAGGTAGGAAGTTTACATCCGATCCAAAGTCTAACATTGTGTCCCTTATCTAGAACCCTGCAACCTACTCATTTATTCAGAACTCCTTGCCAGTTCTCCTCTTGTTTTGTTTCACTCTTCTAGAGTTATTTTCTGGCAAATCTGTGAGTGATCGCTCCACTTCCCCTTCTTCTACAGATATCGCAACCTTCAAAATTTTCCTTAACTCCTTAAACATGCCTT
Source organism: Pinus tabuliformis (assembly GCA_031772625.1). Classification (NCBI taxonomy): domain Eukaryota; kingdom Viridiplantae; phylum Streptophyta; class Pinopsida; order Pinales; family Pinaceae; genus Pinus; species Pinus tabuliformis. The sequence goes on from CM062805.1 coordinate 1,145,294,171, forward strand.
CATCCTTGACAATCTTCAGGAATATTTTAAACCATTCTTCAATCATCTCACCGCGCTCAAGCACGTGATCCTACAGTTTCTAGTTGTATCTCTTCTCGGTCATCCCCTCGAATAACTTAGTTTCTTCATGATAATATTTCTTTTGGCGTTCGACTGATATACTTTCTGTGGAGATGTTGCTTTAACAATCAAGGTTGGGTTCTTTGTGCTACGATCATCCCCTATCTTCTTTCTTCCTCAAGTGATTATATTAATATTGGTTGCGGGAATACCGTCATAGGTCCACGGTTCAACATTAACCAGGTTATCCCCCTCTGCTTGGTCCTTTCCTCCCACTTTGCAATGAGTTTCATACAATCCTCCATGGCGTGGGTATTAATCTTGCACTGTGAGCACCAAGGTCTCCTCGAGAGCGTGCATTCCCTAGCGACATGCCCTTCCTATTCGCAGTTGTAACACCTCACGGGCCCTCTTCCTCCAGTTCTCCCTCCTCGCCTATTTCCTCCTTGTCCTCCCCAATTTGACTCATTAATTCTGAACGTAGATCTGTCCAACCATTCTGCTAGAGCATCTAGTGCTTTGCACTGATTAGTGTGATGCGTTGTAGATGCGCAGAACTCATAGTAGTTGTTATTGGGGATGTTTGAGTATTTATGCAGTATCGAGAACATCCATGGCAAGTGTCAGTACGCTCTACACACCTCACAAAATTCTTGGCTATTCCTTCCTGGGAAATCTCCTTGCACTCCTATTGTGGCAAATCCTGCGGTTGGTGGGTCCCCTAACCACCCTATAACTCCCCCTGGATGATTAATCCCTCACAACCTAGGGAACTCTATTGCAACGTGCCCTTCCACCATGTAGTGGGTGCACCATACATTGGGTTTGGATGGTCGTACTGGCTAAATATCCTTCATTTCTCCATTAACATTGTGATATGATTTTGGAGACTCATGATTGATGGGTCTTGTAAGCTCGTCCCTCCCCTGTATTCATGAGGATACCCAACCATGGCCTCTATTCGAGATGCTTGCTCCAATGCATCTTGGAGGGTTCCAATTTTCTGTTGCATAAGTGGCGTTCTAGTTAGGGGCAAGAGTGCCTTGATAAACCAGTCTCGCTGGTGATTTGGGTCCATGGTGTAATGCAACTTTGCAATGGCATCCTTAAACCTTTGCATGAGCTCCCAAGCCATCTCCCTCTCCTTTTTCTTGATTTCCCACAACTCCGATAGACCCTGCTAGTTCGTCTATGGTACTTTGAATTCTTACAAAAATCCTCTCTTGATATCATCTATTGTGGGGTTCTGGTTTTGGTCCACCCATTTTATAAACCAACACAGAGCCCTCTTCCTCAGCATTGTCTGAAATTCCATTATCCTTACATTATCTCGAGTCTGAAATGCTCTCCGAATAGCTTCATAGAGATACCAATGCTTCTCCACATCCTCATTTCCCCTTCCTGCAAATTCTAGATATCTGGTAAAAGACCCTGCCATACTGACTTGGCTATAAGCTAATAACACAAACCCTTTGTTCCCATGCTGCTAGGATCCCTGCAATCCTAAGTTTACTAATACTACTAGCTCCTTTGTTTCTCCCAATATTAAAACTGACTTTTTATTTCTCACACGCACTATATACTCGTACTTCCTTGGCTAAGCTAATAACAAATTCCTCCAGATTGTAATAAGGTCCCAGGGGAAGATCAGGGGAAATTCCACCGGTGTCTCAGGGGTATTGCTGTTGAATCTTAATAGATGCTTCTCCTTCATTAAATAATCTTCTCATCGCATCGCCCATGTCTTCTTCTCTTTCCTCTCCATACCCACTCAGCCTCTGCTCTTGCGATTCACCTTCCACAACCTGTAGGGAAGGTCCCTCTTCATTCCTCTGACTCCTACATCTCTCGTCATAGCTCTTGCTCTGCCCAACATCTTCATCTCCTCCCTCCTCGACTCGAGGTTTTCCCATCACCGCTCCTACTTGGTGGGGGCCCATTATTGGGCGCGGGATCCCCCAAGGCAAGTTTTGGGGCTTAAAGCCCAAGTTTTGACTAAGTACGACGTAAAGACTCTGCGATTTGTCGGCGCAAAGCGTGAAGTTGTAATTGAGTCATAGGGTTGTCTGCCCTTACTTTTGTAATGTAATGTCGGCTTGAGAGTTCTACCCATGGTTTGCAGACCATGGGATTGTATAAATAGAGCAAGGCTCTAAGTTGTAAAGAGACATCTAAGAAATCGAATAAAAGAAGAAAAGATGAAGCATTGAGTCTAAGTTGAAGTGTAAAGTCAAGTCTTTGGGTTGTAGAGTAGGAGAAGGCTCAACAACTGAGTGTGCATAGGCCTAGTAGTCTGCAGCTGAGTGCGTAGACCCCTACAACTAAGTGTGCAGGGTGAGTTGAGTCTATAACCATTGGAGAAAATAATAAAGAGAAGTTTCTTATCATTCTGTGTGTCTTTTTCTTGTTTTATGCATTGAAGTATATTGGGCATGGATTGCAAGTTCACTATTTATTTGTTGCGTGAACTTATATGAATGTGTTGAATAAGCGAATATAAGATAAGTATCTGTTTATGTAAAGTTAACTAACAGTTATAACAAGATACGTAAGATCCGTAGTGTAACTTAGGGAAAGAGCGTAGATCACTGCCTTGTATGTGTGAAATCACCTCAGCCCCTAATTAGGGCTGCGTAAAGGCGATTATAAAAGATCATGAAGGTCTCGTAGGTAAGGGTAGTGTGTGAAGTGAACTATGTGAAGTCATTCCTAGTTGGACTAAGTCGAGCCTCAGACATCTCAAGGGTGCACAAACTTGGTTCCAACATCCCCCATACTATTTCGGGTGAGACCTCAGTTCACGCTCCGCAGGCTGTTGCCGAAAGGGCCAGTAGTACAGTGATTTGTTTGGCTAATTAACTTTGAACCTGGGTCAGGCCCCATCAAGCCAACAAATGGTTCCGTTGCCAAGACCAAAATCTGCATAGAGATGTCTGATGTCGTATCATTGGAATCCAACTAAGAAGGAAATTGAAGGTTGGTTGGATAGGAGAATTCACAAGTTCGTGGCGTAGGAGAACAGGAGTCTGCAATTGACAAAAGAAGAGTGGTTAGACTTCTACCTGTACATGGAGATCCATGAAATCTTCTTCGCATCTTTCCCTACTGAGTTTTATGAGTGGATCACGAAGCTAGTAGATAACCAAGGAGGGTGGAAACTCGACAATCCTATTGTGTGGACCCCATAGCTGGTGCATAGATTCGAAGCATCGGAGGATAAGGTTGAGCATGCTATTGATCACCTGCTCAATTGGATCATAGGAGGATTCATTACTGAGTTCGCGGTAGATACTTTAGTTAGCTAAAGCGAGGCAGAGCAACGCTTTCTCAAATGACCATCAGGTAAGTACGTAAATTCTTTGAACACTTTGATTAAAATGATACTATGTGAAAAGTGGATTATACAGATACATTGATGTTCGGGGCTACTTGAAGTGGGAAAATTTATAGAAACGAAGGAAGTGCAGGACTAGAGATTAGCCCCTTGATTTCACCTCCGTGAGGGGATGAGGAAGAGCTTGCAAAGGTCTCTCTGTGAAGTGTGATCCATTTGATAAGGTAGAGGATTCCATGCATACCAGCTCCACCCACACCACCACTAGTTTCACCACCATCAACTCCATCTTCACCCGTACAACCTCCGCCACCATCACATTTTAACATTGCCAGCGCAATAAAGTTGTCTATGTTCAAGGGATTGGGAAATGAAGATGTGGACCAGTTTTTATTCATTGTAAAGGTCGTATGGGAAGCGCAGGGAGTTACAGGTGATAATATCAAGAAAGTGATGTTGGTTAGCGCTCTGTAGGATCGCGCACTGACCTGGTACATTAAGCACTCAAGTGATAATCCAACTGCGGGAATCATGGCTATCCAAGCTGCGCTAACTAAAGAATTCAACAAACCAAAGTTAGAGGCACAATCAATCATTGGGTTCAAGGAGATCATGATGCTACTAGGCGAGACTCCGTGGGAGCTAGATTAGAGGCTGAAGTGTACGATTCATGAAGCTAATATGACTTTGACAGATGGACAGCACCACGAATGGTTTGTAGCATCACTAATGCCGCATTTGAGGAATGTGCTGTTGCAACAGAGGTTAACAACTCAGGAAAAAGCTTTAGAAATTGCGATGAGGCTGCATGAGACCCCAATATAGGATCCTAACTTGGGAGTTCAACAAATCCACGCGCAGTTGAAAAACTTATGCCTTGAGATGTAGAGTCTGAAACAGGATAGGACAGCTCGACCAGAAGTGCGCGAAGAAGTGTGGTGCGTGAAATGCAAGGGTCAGGGTCATGACAAAGACCACTGCTCGGTGTTCAAAAACCACCTCATGGGAGGAGGAATGATGCCGTTAAGATCAGAAGTGCAAGCAGGACCGAGTGCGATGCCTACTCTGTTGTGCACGATTTGTCAAATAAGAGGAAAGCATACTACAAACAAATGCCATTTGTTTCAGAAGTACATGCAGAATTCGCAATAGTTGCTCTATAATTTCTATAGATCAATGGGACACGATGAGCACACATGTAGAAGTTATGAGCTGATGATGGATAGAACCCCCACCTATAGGGTTCAAGCTGAAACGCGGCCCCTAGACCAGGGTGCAGGGATGGCGTGAACTGGATTCTAGGGGCACAGACGAGGCTGAAGTGGAGGAGGACCTGGAAGAGGCCATGAACAACTAATATGCTACAATTTTGGAGGGCTAGGAAATTATTCCCGTGACTGTATGAATCCAACGCATCCATCATGCTTGTATTGTACCTTGTTTGATCATGAGACGGAATATTGTCCTATGCTGATAGCTAGGATACGCGACAAGGGAGCGCTACCACCTCCCTAGACTCAGAACTTGAAAATGATGAGGTATGAGCCATGCGAGTGGTGAGCACGAATATTGAAGTAATAATGCTGCAACTCCCAGGCTACCTACTTTATTCTTATCAACCCGGTAGTTCGTAACAAACTTGGAAGCGTTGGTGTTGTATGCACAAGTACTAGTTCTCACTGCAGGTTGTCACTTGGTCAGCCGATGTAAGATCACTAGGAGTGCAAGCCAACTTCTATCGATTCTAGAAGAAGCTCTATATGTGATGAAAGGAAAGGAAGATTATTCTACAGATGCTACTCTAACTACAGAAAGGAGAAAGACTGAAATGTAAAGAAAACCTAGTAGACTCTAATCAACCAACTAATCCAACTTTTGCAGAAAGCACTATGAAAACCATGAAAAGAATGCCATTACCTACTCAAGGAAGTAAACAACATCTAACTAAGCTATTTCTGGAAGTAAATAAGCAAAAAACATCTTTTTGGATTTTTATGTATTTTTATGTGAATTTGACATGCATGTGATTTATTGTGTGTGAATGTGGCAGCGAATAGGTGGCGTTGGAGGGTGGTTTTGGGACTTGAGAGGATGTAGGATGGTGTGGATGGGTCCTAGGAGGTCTCAAGTGGTCTTCTGGAGGCTTTTCCCACACTCGGCCTTCAAAAGAAAGCCTACAGTAAAATCTACAGGAGGACACAGGAAATCTACAGGAGGAAAATAGGGCAACTATATGAGGCCTACAGGAGGAGGCCGAGAGTAGTTTTCACTATTTTGAGGGTGTGAGAGTGGGTGGAAAAGGTGGATGAAGGTTGGGATGAAGTGTTAGGGTGCCTAGGATCTACCATGAATCACCAGGAGAGAGAAAGATGATTGGGTTTTCTCAAGGAGAGAGGAATAAGTCTATGGAAAATGCAGGAAACTAAGGCAGAATTGAGGTGAGACTTGGGAGACCTGTAGGGCATGGATTAGATGGAGGATGTGATGGCTGATAGGCTGGCTTATTGCTAGAAGAAACCTACTACAAAGGAACTGACAGTAAACCAATAAGACCAAACAAGCAATGAAATGAGTGCATCTAGAAAAACAGAGTTTTGCATCAAACTAGTCTAAACTATGATCTATGAAAGGAAATGCTGAGAAATGCTACAAGAAAGGAAAGAATGAAAGAATACTATTTTAAATAAATAAGTGAGCATGATGAAAAAGATTTGAAGCAAAGAAAAACTATACTATTAACCAACTAAAAAGCTGCAAACACTAGAAGTCCTATGAATGAGGAAAATCTGTGTTTTTAGGGCAGCAAGAGGGTCTTTGCCTCAAATCATGGTCCCAAAGGGAGGAAAAGAGGCCAAGACACTATTGCTAGCCTTTTGAATCTTTTCTTTATCACTGATTAACCTACTATAGAAATCACAAATGGAATCAAACTACCGAATCATCAAAAGCAACCTATTCTTAACCATAAAATAAATACATCTAACAGCAACCTAATCTACAAACTGAAATAAAACATAAAAATACAACTAAAGAGGAGCTTGGATACTTAGATTGGGCCCTAACCCAAGAGATTTAGCCCTCTGAGGTAACTTGGTGCTATCTCAAAAAGGATTCCATTTTTATTATCAAAACAAGAACAAGATTACATGAGACTGTCACAAAATAATAAGCTCGAAGTTGGAGCAGAGTTTACATAAGAAAAAATACAACAAAAATCCGACCCTAGTGAGGCCCTATGCCTCTCTACTTATACAAATGAAGCTACTAATAACTTCCTTAAAATCAGGGAGGCTTGGCTCCAAAAACTTGATATAATCGTCAGTCATCCTTCACTTGCTCAGTTGCCTTCTAGTGCATGATTTGGCTGCTTGTACTCTGAGCTGAATGAAGGGGAATTCGAAGTGAGGAGTAATAAATGAGGGGGATTCCCTCCTATAAGTCCTCTCCTTTGTCCACTTCAAGTTATTACTGCCATTTGTCCACTGGATCCTTGAATTTGACCTCAAAATTCATCAATAATCTGCATTAAACACATGTTAGACCACATGGCATCATAACTAACTCAACTCACTCCATAAGCATAAATATAATCAGAAAATCATACAATAAGCTAAGAGAATGGTTGATTTGACTATGTTAGGAGGTAAAATGAGCCCATATAATTACCCATTTATGAGGCTCATTAGCGACGAAGATCCATATGTGAATATTGTGCTCCAAAGTGGAATTACAACATGAGATGATAAAGGCAAACAACCCGAAGAAAGTACTTGTGTTCGCAAAGCTTTAGCGAAGGAAGCAGAGTTTGATTTGGAGCGCACTCGGGAAACTTTTATGGAAGCTAAGAAGAGCTTTGCTGATGCCTCCACTTCAGGAAGAAAAGACAGACCAGAGCCAGAAATGGACCCATCGATGATGTTGGGTAGCGAAAGCCCCACGCAACGGTTACAGGGCGCGAAGCTGGACATTTTGGGTAAAGTTAGGATAAAGACTCTGTTGAACGTGCAAAGCGCGAATTGTAATAGATTGAAGATGTAATGGGTTCTTAAAGAAGATAGTCTAAAAGCATCTGTAAGTCCAAGTCGAATGTTAGGTAGGAGATAGAGGCTCTACAACTGTGTGCGCAGAGGCATAGAAGGTCCGTAGCTGTGTGCGCAGACCCCTGCAGCTAAGTGTGCAGGGTAGATCTAGATGTATTGGTGAAGAATAGTAATAAAGAAATTTTTTCTTCTATAATTTTGTATTATCGCGCATCTGTCTTTATGGATTACCTTTCTATATCTGGTTAATGCAAAAGTGATGAATGTATGTGAATCTGGGTTCATTTTGTGAACGAATAAATTATGTTGATTAAATGTTTGCTTAAAGACCCTGTTGAATAGTTCTGAACCATAACTGCTTCCTTCAAGTAGAATAGCGCATGAATAAGAAAATTATAATCGCCCTGTATCAGTGCGAAGGTCAAGTAGCACGGAGTTATAGAACAGTGTGCAAACCCTCCAATACATATATAGACATTCGTAGGGTGCGGAAACCTGGTTCCAACACCCTCCCCTGCTACCTCGGTTGAGACCTCAGTCCGCGCTCTACAGGCTGTTGCCGAAAGGGCTGGTAGCTGCGGGATTTGTTTGGCTAAATAACTCTTCCGAACCTAGGTCAGGCCCAAACAACCCAAAAAATGGTTCTGTTGCCAGGACCGGGATCTGCCTAAAGGGTGTTTAGGTGTGGAACGCGGGGACCCAATAGAGAAAGAACATTGAAAAATTCGAGAAAACTAGGGACGGTGATATATTAAGAGTATCAATGGTGAATGCAATTCAGTTACTTGTATTTAAGGGAGCCGGAGGTGAAGACCCGGAACAATTTTGGTTTGTGCTAACATTAGTATGGAACGCACAGCAAGTCGTGGATGATAACATTAAGAAAGCCATCTTATTCAGCGCACTGCAGTACTGGGCACTAACATGGTACATGCAGTATTCAAGCACCAACCCAATGGTGGGGACAGCAGATATCCATACTGAATTGAAAAAAGAGTTTAGTCGGCTAAAGATAGAAGCATAGTCGGTCATAGGATTCAAAGAGATCAGGATGATGCCTGGAAAAACTCCATGGGATCTAGATGAGAGGTTGAAAAGCACCATTCACAAGGCCAACATGACCCTGACAGATGCACAACACTGCGCTTGGCTCGTCGCATCGTTAACGCCATATCTAAAGATGACTTTGTCACAACAAAAGATCTCAACCCAAGTAGAAGCACTGGAAGTGGCAATGCGGCTGCACGAAACCCCGGTACAGGACCCAGGGTTGGGAGTTCAGCAAATCCAAGTGCAGGTCCAAAATTTGTGTTTGGAGATACAAAAGTTAAAACACGACCAGACGCCGCGTTCAGAAATCCGGGAGGAAGTATGGTGCATCAAGTGCAGAGGCCAGGGACACGATAAGGATCATTGTCCAGTGTCAGTGAATTTTGTGGTCACAGGGGGACCGACACCATTGCAACCAGAGGCACAAATAGGGCCGAGTGCGGTCGCCCCGCTCTGGTGCACAATCTATCAGGTAGGAGGAAAGCACAACACAGATAATTGTCATCTATTACCAAAATACAACCAGACCCCCAACAACTCTTTTGCAACTTTTGTAGATCAGTGGGTCACGAGGAAAGGGATTGCCATAGTTATCGAATGTTGATGGACCAGGAACCTACCTACAGAATGCAGACTGAGGGATGAGTTCAAGATCCAGTCGCAACAATTGGGCACGGTGGGTTCCTAGGACAAGGTCGAGGATGGGGCAGAATGGGACTAGGAAGGGGTTGCGGGCAGCTAATCTGTTACAACTGTGGAGGACCGGGACATTATGCGCGAGATTGTACCAATCCAACCCAAATATCATGTCTGTATTGTGAGAAATTCGATCATGAGCTGCTAGATTGCCCATGCTGATAGCACAGATTCGCGAAAAGAAGGCAGCGCCTCCTACAACAACGCAAAACGTGCAGATGATGAGATCCGAACCCCGCGACTACAAACCCACGGTCAACAGGATATTGCGACGTGGCGCAACTACAAGAAAGGTCAACGAGAAGACTAATATGGAAGCTAGGGAAAGCTTCACAGACGTCTCTACTCGAGGTAGTAGGGATCTACCTGAACCAACTCAGGATCCCTCGATGATAACTACCTTCTTAGAGACCTGCCTAAAACTGCTTCACAACAACCGAGCAGTTAGAGGGTTACAGGAAGTGATTAATAGATGCATAGGGTGGGGTGAACCTCGCGTAGTCCAGAAAATAGGAAGACACACATCGCGGATGGGTCGGGAAATACGGCTAACAGTGCAAATTTGCGACAACGAGATGGATCAGGTCATTATGGACCTGGGTTCTGATGCAAACGTATTACCTAAACAGACTTGGGAGCACATGGGTAAGCCTACACTACAATGGTTTCCTATCCAATTGCGGCTAGACAGCCAACAGAAGATATTGCCCATGGGAAGGCTGCAAGGGGTTATAGTAGACATTGATTGTGTGAGTACCCAGACAGATTTTGAAGTTATTGAAATTATGGACAAACATAGTTCGTATCCTACATTACTAGGGATAGACTGGGCCATTGACATGAATGGGGTTATTAACCTCAAATAGAGGAAGATGATATTCAAGAAGAAGTCGCTCCAGGTTGTTGTTCTGCTGGACTTAATAGACGGACTGCGCTACACAGAACCGATGCATAGCAAAGAGAGGGGTGATGTATTAGATAGTATCTACAAACTTGCTGCAACAGAGGAGTGGAGATTCTCGCCGGGTTATGCCAGCGATTCAGATGAGGAGGACGAACGATGGTGCAACAGGTTGAACGAGGCAACCACATTGCACTGTAATATGATGACGAGATACCTGTATTGCGTTAAAGTTCAGAACCGCGAACTGTCGACATATGACAGGTTTACAGTAATAGAGGACTTCCTGGATAAGTTCAAAAGCACGGTACCAGAGTACCAACAGTTCAATGCACTAAAATGGGCATTGCATGTGACATCGGCGCGATGGTGGGACACCCATGTAGGAACCTTTGAAGATTGGCGAAGCTGCAGGCGCATGATGCAGATAATATTTAGGAAGCCCGAGCTACGAATAACGGTGAAATATAATGGACGAGATGATCCGTGCATGCACCTGACCAATTGGACCCAAGCTTATGGTGCGGAGCCTCAACCAGAATGGGTGCACTTATTTTATCAACCGGAAATAGAGCTCCGGCATGGCATGAGCGAATGGGATATCCTACGCAAAGGGTTTTTGTTGAATTTTCTCTTTGAATACCAATGGATGGATACTGTGGACGATGCATTACAGCTAGTAAAGGCCGCGATATTCATAACACCGCTGGAACTAGAAGAATTCAGGCCATCAGACTGGTCGTGATAGTTGAACCAAGCCTTAGCATGTTATAATGTACAAGCATAAGATGATGAGGATGGCCCACGTAACATCAATATACCATAATCTGAAGGGAATTGTGAGGTGCACGGCCTTGAGATACAAGATCTAGACATCACGGCACCATTAAAAAGAAGGCAAGTAAATATCAGAACAGAGGAAGAGCCGAAGTATGCCACGCTTGGGGACTACTGGGACGACGCCATGGTGGAAAAGGTCGTCGAACTACTTCATGAATACCGCGATTTATTTCCTAAAAAAATGACGGAGTTAAAAGGGATTCTAGGAGACCTAGGGATGATGAAGATAACTTTGAATACAAATGTGAAGCTAGTAAAGCAACAACCCTATCGATTGAATCCAAAATACAAAGAAAAAGTCCGCGAGGAATTGGATAAGATGTTGGCAGTAGGAATTATTGAACAGGTTGAGGAGTCCGATTGGGTAAGCCCTATGGTCATACAAGAGAAGAAATAGAAAGGGGAGATCCACATTTGTGTGGATCTGCAAAAGCTCAATGATGCTTGTGTTAACAATCCGTTCCCAACACCGTTTATAGACGAGGTACTAGAAAAAGTGGGCGGGCAGGAAGCATAGTCCTTCACAGATGGGTTCTCCGAGTACCATTAGATCAAGATCGCGCCCAAAGATCAGAGCAAACAACATTTGATATTGAATGGGGTTGTTTTCAGTATATAGTAATGCCCTTTGGATTGAAGAATGCGCCCGCGATATTTTCCCGTATTGTGGTAGCTGCATTCAAGGAGTTTATCCACAAGTTCTTAGAAGTCTACCTGGATGATTGGACCGTCTTTGGCCTGGTCAAGAAGCATGTCACGAGCTTACGATTAATGCTGGATACCTGCCGACGACACCAGATTGCGCTCAACTTAAAGAAGTGTACTTTTCTCGTCCCTTTCGGGAACTTGCTAGGCCATGTGGTTTGTAAGCAAGGACTGATGGTGGATCCGGCAAAAATTGCTGTCATATTGAATCTGCAAGCGCCGCGCAGTGTAAAGCAGCTACGCACTACGTTAGGACACATGGGCTACTATCAGAAGTTCATCAAAAGCTACACCCAGATTACGGCTCCGATGGAGCAATTGCTGAAAAAGGATGCTACTTATTGTTGGAATGAGGAATGTAACAGAAGCCTAGAGATGCTTAAGGAGAAAATGGCTTCCGCTCCTATATTGGTCTTTCCAAAATGGGACGTCAAGTTTCATGTGCATGTGGACGCATCTTGTATCACACTAGGAGCGGTACTCACTCAACTAGGAGCGGAGGGGCTGGACCATCCGATTGCATTCGCAAGTCGCAGGTTGTCCAAGGCAGAGAAGAATTACTCCACTACTGAGCGAGAGGGATTAGCGATGGTATACACGCTCCAGAAGTTCTGTCACTATCTGCTCGGAGGACATTTTAAGATGTACACGGATCACTTTACACTCAAGTACCTAGTGAATAAGCCTGTGTTAGGGGGGTGCATTTGTCGATGGTTGTTGTTGTTTCAAGAATATGATTTTGAGGTTGTTGTAAAGCCAGGACATCTGAATTCAGGTCCAGATCATCTCTCCCAAATTGAAACCGGTGAAGAACCAACAAATCTAGAAGAAGGACTTCCGGATGCTCAATTATATGCTATGCGTATTGCAGATGGCCACTTTGAAGATATAATCCACTTTTTAACTACGGGCACTGCGCCATAGGGGTATTCTGTCCAGCAAAAGAAGGAATTGGTGATACGCGTAGCAGATTTTACCGTAATTGCAAGCCACCTCTACAAGATGGGTAGCAATGAAATATTACGTCAATATGTACCGGAATTCGAGTGTGGACAGATCTTGGTCGAAGCACATGGAGGGGTTGTTAGCGGACATTATGAGGGCCGCGCCACAACCCAGAAGATTCTTCGCACCGGATTATGGTGGCCCACCCTACATCAAGATTCGAAAGCATACTGTCGGGCCTGCAATTATGTCAACAGATGGGCAAGCCATCGCGAAGGGACGAAATGTGACTTCAGCCACAGATGACGCTACAACCGTTTGAGAAATGGGCGATTGACTTCGTCGGAACTATTGAAGCGCGAGGGAAAACGAGCATGCGTTATATCATCACTGCGACTGAATATTTGACCCGATGGACCGAGGCACAACCAGTTAAAGATTGCACGGCTGCGACAATGACAAAATTCTTGTTCGAGAACGTATTGACTAGGTTCGGTTGCCCCAAAGTTCTCATGAGTGATAGGGGAACAAATTTTTTGAATGAAACGATCAGTGCACTCACTGAGGAATTCCATATCTATCACCAACAGAGTACACCCTACCATCTGCAAGTGAATGGGAACATGGAGGCATTCAAAAAAATTCTGGAGACTGCGTTGACGAAAGTTTGCAATGCGCGACGAAATGACTAGGATTTGTGCATTCCTGCTGTGTTGTGGGCATACAGAACTACATGCAAGAAGTTGACAGGCCAAACACTGTTTCGATTAGTTTATGGCCAGGAGGTCATTATGACTATGGAATATATTGTTCCCAGTCTATAGATTGCGGCAATCACAGGTATGGCAGACCATGGGGCATTGGAAGAGAGGCTTGCACAGCTAGAAGAATTGGAGGAGGAACGGTTTCTAGTTGGATTCCATCAGTAGGTACAGAAACAGTGCGAGAAAGTGTGGCATGATCGCCATATCAAGGTGTGCACCTTCAAGGAGAATGATCTAGTCTTGTTGTATGACAGTAAGTTCAAAAAATTCCCAAGAAAACTCTGCATGCACTGGTTGGGACCCTATGTCGTCAAAGAAGTTACCGATGGAGGCACGATTCAACTGGCTAAACTCAATGGAGACCCATTTCCAGGAAGAGTGAATGACAGTCACCTAAAGCTCTACATGGGTGGGCCGACCGCGTGACTAGACAAGGAGAAGATAGTCTCACCGCTCCAACCAGTTGAAAGAGAGCGTGGGACGATAAAGCAGCCTAGGGGACAAATGCGCAAGTACCATGGTGCGCGAGAATTTGACCAAACACAAGGGTCATGGTGGCATGAGGAGGCTCACATGGATGCGCCGATTATAATGATGACCATTGATATCACTATTCATGACACGATGTCAGCAACATGGCAAAATGAAGTGGGCGGTGGGACATTAAGAGATACAGTACGAGCCAGATATGGAATGAATGGCCACAAATTCCACATGGGAAGGTTACACGAGTGGGAACGAGTGGAAATCACTGCATTTGAACTTCGCATGGCTTATAAATTACCAAGGGGAGTCCACTCGATGCCCTATAGTTCAAAAACACTGATGGAGTTGTTCATTATCTATGCATAAGACATGCACCTGAAGGTAGTAATCTGGCTGATGGAGAGGTAGGACTCTCTATGGAGTATGCGGATGACAGTTGCGGGCATCCCATAGGCTACAATATCACCAGTAGGAGAAGTACCGGAAAAGAGGGCACACGAAGCAGAATTGGTTTGGAGGTCATTGCCTCGCCTAGGGGCAGGTCGGTGCACTACAACAGAACAACGAAAGGATGAACAGATGGCAACCATGGGTAGATATGCAGTTAGTAAGTCGCCCCTGATGGCCCTCGAACATTAGGTTCTTGTGGACAACAGCAAGGATCTTGCAAAATTGCAACACAAACTGCAGCGGATGGTGCAAAGGGTAGGTACAAAGGTCGGAATAAGCTGTAGTGGTACCAGGAGGTGACTCCCCTGCTCACGCTAGAATCCTTGGAGGGGGCATTCTGTGTTAACCAAGTAGAGTAGAATGAGAATTATTGGGTGTGAGATGTGGTAGAAACAGTGAAGCAGGAGACGGATGAAGCGTTGTAGGAGATAAGGAAGGATCAGCAGAACAACGAGCACCACTCAGAGGAAGGCAAACTGCGAAGCCAAGGCAGTGTGTCTAGCCGTACCGACGAGTGACTCAGGATGAGTCACGATGATTATGTTGGGGGACTATTGGGTAGTGGAAGCCCTGCACAATGGTTACAGGGCGCGAAGCTAGACATTTTGGGTAAAGTTCAGATAAAGACTCCATGGAACGTGCGGAGCACGAATTGTAATAGATTGAGTCAAAGGGTAGTCCGCCCGAAAATAATAAAAAGTGATGTAAATAGAGTTAGCCCGCATAAGGAGTGTGGGCCAGGGAAGGGTATAGATACTGTTATCACAAAACCAGTACTAGGGGCTGCAACCAAGCAAGGTTTCATGTAACTGTTTCAGACCATACTTTAGACTAGGAATTATCCTTCCTAATCAGAGAGGGCTCTCTCACAGGCTTTTGATAGAGAATTAATCACAACAACAGAGGGCTAACTCTTCACACACTTATGAAAATAAAGCTGGTTGGACACACACCAAATTGGTCTTCATTGGGCTATGGAGTCTCTCACATTTAATAAACAAAATCACAGTCATCTCATGGAAGTCAAGGCTCTTTGCATCATCAGATGTTCAAACACATTTTACCTAAACCAAAGCTTGCTAAACATACAGGAAGTCAGAGCATTACAAATGAATTCTGAGTGATGTTCAAACATGCTTCACCAAAACCCACAGCTTGCCAAACACACAGGAAGTCAGAGCATATAATATGAATTCTGAGGGATTGTGCTATAACAAGGCTGTAAAAAGAACATTAAGAAACTAAACCATCATCACATTTGAACACAGTGATCCATTGAGAATCTTGAGAAGAAACAACCTGTTTTACCATTACTGTAACAGTCTTTACATATTCTCAAAAAAACTCTCTTTTTGTATATACAGTCCAACATGGGGAGGAAATACAAAAATATTCACTTCATCAACCACGCCTGCCTTCACACTTGAGACATATGTCATGGTGACAGCGTCCAAAGGTGTAGCATTGTTACAGCTCATTTGAGTTTAATTGGTGATATGTTCTCCACGCAGCTTGAGAAACCAAGCAATGTACCCAGGCGGACATTGATAGATGACACCAACGCTTTTTAATCATTTGTATGAGACTGCGGTTTTTGAACCTTTTGAAGTAGCTTTTCATTCTTCCACCAGCAACTTGGGTAATAAATCATAACACTGTAAACATCTCTTATGAACTGGTTTTTCCACAAAAGGCTTCATAATTCACTTAAGGCTAATATTTAGTGAACTACTTGGATTTCTTATCTCGTGTCATTGCTCAGATAGTGTGCATGGATAAAACGAAAGTCTAAACGGAAAGAACCCTGTTCGGATGGTGCAGGTATATATAATAGCATTTTTGTATCTTTTCGAAGAACCTTTAACCCTGTTATTTGGTCCGCCAATGACAATTCTCCATGAACCAATCCCATCAACGAGAAAAGGTCAATGCTCTCGATGTTTATTAAATCTCCATTTATTGCTATCAGGAATTTTCATCCGAGACAAAGACAAAACCAAATTTGGAAAATTTTGGTTTATTTCTTGCACAGAACGCAACGAATCTGAAGCCTGAACAATCCTCTGAGCTGTTTGATGTCCTAGATCTTTAACCCCCTAAGAAGTGGACACTCTCCAGCGCAAACATTATGGCGACCATTTTTTAGACACCGAATGCGGTCTTCCCATCTGTAAACACTCGAACAAATGTTCCAGCTCCTATGGACAACAAACTACTTTGTAGTCCCTTTGCGCTAATCTTGAAGACATGACCTCTGATAATAAGAAAAACCTCACACCTTCAAAAACTTCTGGTAGTACGCTGTGACAACACTCGACTCAGGAAACAGTATGACCATTGCATACTTGAACATAAAATATATCAAAACTGGCACCTTTACATGTTTCGTGACTAATTTATATGCCTCAACAATTAAGCTTACAAGTTTTCGAGTGTCCTTTGAAATACATCATAAATTCACAACCTATGGATGGTGTAAAGAGAGGATCCCTGAGAAAGACTGTTGGCATGAAGCAACCAGCAATTTTGCATTCTCCTCGAAACTATACTCAAACCAAAGCAGTGGAAAACCTCTGTTTATCCTCTGTAATCAAAGATACTCTAACATATTCCTGTGGCTTAAATGGGCATTTTCATCCGAGCCTTAGCTGAGAAATCTTCAATATTTAACTGATAAGTAAAACTATCAAGAGTACCACCTGCAGCTTGCATTACTTTGTTTGATGATTGCTCATGTGTGTTTGTAAAGGTGTTCCTTGTTTCGCTGACTGCCTTTGCTCCAGGGGTCACAAGTAATCTTGGGTCAAGACCATCTGCAACAGGCTGGGAGAAATAGCCCACTAAAGGAGCCATATATATATCCTGCCTATAGTTAAGAACATCACCGGAATGTCTGTTTATCTTCAAGCCTGTACTCATGTATAACCCAATGGATTTTGATAAACATGACAACTGGGTGAAAATGGTAATGATTTCAGACAAATTCCCAATTTGGTAGCGCAGTCAGTGCAAGATCAGTGTTTTCGCTACGAAATCACTAGAACATATGACGCTGCGAAACTGCTAAAGAATTCAGGCGCTGCGAAATTGCTCGGTCTTTAAGCTAGGTTAGAAAAATTTTGACATCATCATTTTCAGTGATAACAGTGGCTCCACTAGGGATAGTGTGCCCTTGTGGTGCGCTAAGAACACGCAGCTTCAGTGCCTTACCCATTTGTGACAAACAAAAATTTGTTTGACAAGCCTGACCGTAGGAGAAAGAAACTACTGCTACTGAAAAATAAATGCTCAACCCACCTTGAGCTTATTTGCAATTTACCTACCTACCTACCCTAACAATTCAAACTTTCCTCAGCTCAATCAATATGAAACTTCCAATGCAGCCAATCATTTGCTTTATCTGACATTTGATTTCTTTGCCTGTCCCGGAGTTCAGAGCCAATGTAATAGTGTGATGACCGCTGCCACTGAAATTTTCTCTGACTGTATCGGATTTCAGAACTAATGTGATAGTGTAAAGACCGCTGCCACTGAAGTACTCTCCGATCTTCATAGGTAAACTGAAACACTGGAGAGTAAAACTCTTCCATATAATCAGCTACAGGATCCCAGAACACATGATCAGCTTGTCCTTCCACGACACTTTCCAGCTGTGCAAACTGATCTTCAACCACAGTGTTCAGTTCCTCAATCATGAAAGAGAGAGGAACCAGCATAGTCTCCTTGCGTTCAGTCATAAAAAATTTCTGGGAATAATGATCATGATCATGAAAATTGTATGCCTGAATTTGTCCTTCTAAACCTTCAATTTCTTTCTCAATGTCTTTGGCAAATACATCAAAAAATTTCATCTTATCCTCTGACTTGCATTCAAAAGATTTCAGATATGAGGACAGGGACAAAGAAAAAGATTCATTTGTTTCTTCTTTATTATGATCATCATTCCACTGTTTAAAACCTTCAACTGAAGGAGAGTTTACTTCCACCTCTGACCTATCTATCCATTCCTCCAAGAACATAAGCCAAAAGTCTGGCAATGACTTAATGGACTTGGCAGGCAAGCATTCAACCCACTGTTTGCATTTCCCTTGGAATGAATCATAAAATAACCTTATGCAAATATCCTCATGTTTAATTCTAAGAAGCTGTGCAAATTCACAAAAATCTGATATATGATCCAAAGTTAAACTCAGATTCTCTCCGTTAAATTTTGGACCATTCCTTAGAAAGTATGCATCCTTGGGAAAATGATTTGGGAAACCATGAATTCCTGAGAAATCTATGCATGCATACCTTGAACAAAGAAGAGCAGCTTCTGGGTCTTTCATAACTCCAGTGGAATCACCATGAATATATAAACCTTGAATTCTTCAACAATGGAGTCGCCAAGGTAGTTTGGCAGCCTTGAAAATCATTTGAACTCCTGCTACCTTCAGAAATTCAATCTTAAGCTCCCGGCAGACGCACCAAAATGTTATCACAAAACCAGTACTAGGGGCTGCAACCAAGCAAGGTTTCATGTAACTGTTTCAGACCATACTTTAGACTAGGAATTATCCTTCCTAATCAGAGAGGGCTCTCTCACAGGCTTTTGATAGAGAATTAATCACAACAACAGAGGGCTAACTCTTCACACACTTATGAAAATAAAGCTGGTTGGACACACACCAAATTGGTCTTCATTGGGCTATGGAGTCTCTCACATTTAATAAACAAAATCACAGTCATCTCATGGAAGTCAAGGCTCTTTGCATCATCAGATGTTCAAACACATTTTACCTAAACCAAAGCTTGCTAAACATACAGGAAGTCAGAGCATTACAAATGAATTCTGAGTGATGTTCAAACATGCTTCACCAAAACCCACAGCTTGCCAAACACACAGGAAGTCAGAGCATATAATATGAATTCTGAGGGATTGTGCTATAACAAGGCTGTAAAAAGAACATTAAGAAACTAAACCATCATCACATTTGAACACAGTGATCCATTGAGAATCTTGAGAAGAAACAACCTGTTTTACCATTACTGTAACAGTCTTTACATATGCTCAAAAAAACTCTCTTTTTGTATATACAGTCCAACATGGGGAGGAAATACAAAAATATTCACTTCATCAACCATGCCTGCCTTCACACTTGAGACATATGTCATGGTGACAGCGTCCAAAGGTGTAGCATTGTTACAGCTCATTTGAGTTTAATTGGTGATATGTTCTCCACGCAGCTTGAGAAACCAAGCAATGTACCCAGGCGGACATTGATAGATGACACCAACGCTTTTTAATCATTTGTATGAGACTGCGGTTTCTGAACCTTTTGAAGTAGCTTTTCATTCTTCCACCAGCAACTTGGGTAATAAATCATAACACTGTAAACATCTCTTATGAACTGGTTTTTCCACAAAAGGCTTCATAATTCACTTAAGGCTAATATTTAGTGAACTACTTGGATTTCTTATCTCGTGTCATTGCTCAGATAGTGTGCATGGATAAAACGAAAGTCTAAACGGAAAGAACCCTGTTCGGATGGTGCAGGTATATATAATAGCATTTTTGTATCTTTTCGAAGAACCTTTAACCCTGTTATTTGGTCCGCCAATGACAATTCTCCATGAACCAATCCCATCAACGAGAAAAGGTCAATGCTCTCGATGTTTATTAAATCTCCATTTATTGCTATCAGGAATTTTCATCCGAGACAAAGACAAAACCAAATTTGGAAAATTTTGGTTTATTTCTTGCACAGAACGCAACGAATCTGAAGCCTGAACAATCCTCTGAGCTGTTTGATGTCCTAGATCTTTAACCCCCTAAGAAGTGGACACTCTCCAGCGCAAACATTATGGCGACCATTTTTTAGACACCGAATGCGGTCTTCCCATCTGTAAACACTCGAACAAATGTTCCAGCTCCTATGGACAGCAAACTACTTTGTAGTCCCTTTGCGCTAATCTTGAAGACATGACCTCTGATAATAAGAAAAACCTCACACCTTCAAAAACTTCTGGTAGTACGCTGTGACAACACTCGACTCAGGAAACAGTATGACCATTGCATACTTGAACATAAAATATATCAAAACTGGCACCTTTACATGTTTCGTGACTAATTTATATGCCTCAACAATTAAGCTTACAAGTTTTCGAGTGTCCTTTGAAATACATCATAAATTCACAACCTATGGATGGTGTAAAGAGAGGATCCCTGAGAAAGACTGTTGGCATGAAGCAACCAGCAATTTTGCATTCTCCTCGAAACTATACTCAAACCAAAGCAGTGGAAAACCTCTGTTTATCCTCTGTAATCAAAGATACTCTAACATATTCCTGTGGCTTAAATGGGCATTTTCATCCGAGCCTTAGCTGAGAAATCTTCAATATTTAACTGATAAGTAAAACTATCAAGAGTACCACCTGCAGCTTGCATTACTTTGTTTGATGATTGCTCATGTGTGTTTGTAAAGGTGTTCCTTGTTTCGCTGACTGCCTTTGCTCCAGGGGTCACAAGTAATCTTGGGTCAAGACCATCTGCAACAGGCTGGGAGAAATAGCCCACTAAAGGAGCCATATATATATCCTGCCTATAGTTAAGAACATCACCGGAATGTCTGTTTATCTTCAAGCCTGTACTCATGTATAACCCAATGGATTTTGATAAACATGACAACTGGGTGAAAATGGTAATGATTTCAGACAAATTCCCAATTTGGTAGCGCAGTCAGTGCAAGATCAGTGTTTTCGCTACGAAATCACTAGAACATATGACGCTGCGAAACTGCTAAAGAATTCAGGCGCTGCGAAATTGCTCGGTCTTTAAGCTAGGTTAGAAAAATTTTGACATCATCATTTTCAGTGATAACAGATACAACGTGGCTCTATAAGGGAAAGGCTGTTTTTTTGGAAGAGAAGATGTAATGGGTTCTAAAAGAAGATAGTCTGAAAGCATCTGTATGTCCAAGTCGAAGGTTAGGTAGGAGATAGAGGCTCTGCAGATGTGTGCACAGAGGCCTAGAAAGTCCACAACTGTGTGCGCTGACCCATACAGCTGAGTGCGTAGGGTAGATCTGGAAGTATTGGTGAAGAATAATAATAAAGAAAAGTTTTCTTCAGTAATTTTGTATTATCGCGCATCTGTCTTTATGGTTTACCTTTATATATCTGGTTAATGCAAATGTGATGAATGTATGCGAATCTGGGTTCATTTTGTGCACGAATAAATTATGTTGATAAAATGTTTGCTTAAAGACCCTGTTGAATAGTTCTAAATCATAACTGCTTCCTTCAAGTAGAATAGCGCATGAATAAGAAAATTATAATTGCTTTGGATCAGCGTGAAGGTCAAGTAGCACGGAGTTATAAAATAGTGTGTGAATCCTCCAGTATACATCTAGACATCCCCAGGATGCGGAAACCTGGTTCCAGCACCCTCCCCTGCTACCTCGGGTGAGACCTTAGTCCACGCTCTGCGAGCTGTTGCTGAAAGGGCGGTAGCTGCGGGATTTGTTTGTCTAAATAACTCTTCCGAACTTGGGTCAGGCCCAAAAAAGCCAACAAATGCTCACAATGTTCCTGAAAACATGTATGAAGTTACTGCGTGACAGTAAGGCTGTAAAGGGATTATAGGAACTCATTAACAGATGCGTTGGGACCGCGCCAGGAGAACCGCGCGTAGTCCAGAAGATTGGAAAGCATAAGACAAGAATAGGAAGAGAAATGAGGTTAACTACGCAGATTGGAGAAGATGAGATGGACCAAGTAATTATGGATTTAGAGTCGGACGTGAACATACTGTCAAAGTAGACAAGGGAGTGCATGGGGAGGCCTACACTGTAGTTGTCTCCTATTCAGCTGCGCATGGTTAACCAGCAGAAGATAATACCCCTGGGGCGATTGCAGGAAATCACAGTGGATATTGAGGGAGCAAGCGTGCTAGCTGACTTAGAGGTGATAGATATTTTCGATGATAGTAATCCCTACCCCGCGCTCTTAGGAATTGATTGGGCCACTGACATGAATGGGGTGATTATTCTAAAGAAGCATAAGATGATTTTTGAGAAGTCTCTACGCGTAGTTATACCCTTGGACCCTGCTAAGGGATCACGCTAAATATATCCAGTGAGCGACTATGAAAGTGACGACGATTTGGACTGCATCTACAAGATAACTGCACGGGAGAAAGACTAGGTAAATCCTACCGTGGATGGACGAATTTCATGGGAGCATGAAATCTCCTGTACTTCAGATTCAGATGAGGAGATAAAGAGATGGCAGAACCAGTTAGACGAGGTAACCACGTTGAAATCTAACATCATGACAAGATCCTTGTGCTGTGTATCAATAGAAGTGAGGGATTTACCTACTTATGATGGATTAGGTGAGGTAGATGCTTTCCTGGGACAAATTGAGAGGGAGGTGCCAGAAAAAGAACGTTTCGAAGCCTTGAATTGGGTACTATGCACTACGCCCGCAAGGTGGTGGGGTATGCACAAAGGAAACTTTGATGACTGGCACGCCTATAGGAGGATGATGCACACATGATTTGGGAAACCTATAGGGTGGTCGATGGGTAGATACAATGGTCGGGATAGTTTGCGCGCGCATCTATCCAGGTGGGTATAAGCATATGATAAATAACCTGTGCGGATGCACATGAACTTCACGATGAAATACGATCAATAAGCATGTGTTGGGGGGAAAATGCGTGAACGACTCCTCATATTGAAACAACAGAATGTGGAAAGAACAAGCGCACAGAAGTTTATCCACATGGAAGCCTTTAATGAAGTGTGCGAAGCACTAAACAAGGTATGTAATACATAGCGAACTAATTGGGACCTGCGCGTACCAAAAGTCTTATGGGATTATAGGGCGATGTGAAAGAAACTGACGGAACATATGCCTTCTAGGCTAGTTTATGAAGAAAACATTGAAATACTGATGAAATATATCATGCCTAGTCCACGCATAGCAGTGCCCGCGGATATGACGAATCGTGGAGCCTTGAAGGAAGAGATCGCGCAGTTGAAAGAAGAGGAATGCTTGGGACCTGATGAAGAGATCCAACAGGGTGATCTTAGGCTCCAACAACTTATGAAGGAAAAAGTTTGCTTGAGGGAGGAAAGTGCTATGGCGGAAGAAGAAGTCAAAAAGCTGGAGGAAGGAATAAAAAGGGATTTTCTTGATAAAAAGGCTGTGGTGATACAACAGGATGCACACGATTACGATGATAAATTTGGAGACTACCACCAAGAGTTGATCAGTTTGATGCCTTGGATTGGACCACGTATTACTAAGGGGATCACAGATAGTGGTGTGATGCAGGTATTAAAGTTAAAACGGGAAATGTTTCCAGAAAATGTAAGTGCTATTCGATTGAAACCATATACAGGTGGTGCGGCCACCTGACTAGCCATGGGAAGCACAGTATTAGCACTCCAGGCAGTTGAAAGGAGGCATGGGACTATAAACTACTCTGCTTGAGAGCTACGCGATGTCAAGGCTGCGCGTAGGAGCAAAGTGTCACAAGGTTCGTGACAACGGAAGGGTAGGTGCACTGTCACGCGGGTTGGCTGGAAAGTGACTGTTATAGTCACTATTCACAATGTGATACTTGGTTTGAGACCAAATGGAGTGGGCGACAGGCATTTAAGGTGAGCTTTATGGGAAAGATTTAGGAAAATTTTCTGCCAAGGGAGCATTAATGGACCGGAATTGGGGGGAACGGTCGAACTTGAATTCAAAAGGTGATATAAATTACAAAGGGCTACCCAGCAAACAACACTTGGTCATTTGAGAATTGAGCTATCGTGCACCCAGAGTATTCTGAATCGAGACCTGTTTAACCTGTTGAGAGTTTTGTTTGAGCACTTGGTTGAGCAATTGAGAGATTTCTAGACAAAAAAAATGGCAGCATCTAAAGAAGCCAGGTAAATCAAAGAAATGACTGCCGAAGAGGCCGCACAGGCCATGACAAGGATGTTTTGAAGCGTATGGGATCGTAGCTCTTTTCATCGATCGTACCCTATATATAGTATACAAATAGAGAGATCTAATTATATATGTAATTACGCTTTAGCATCGGACGTACTCCGGGCGTTCGAAGCAACCACTTGCTGGAGTCATGCGGGTGGGTAGGCACTATTAAGATTGTTGGGGGGGACAGGCTTCACCGGATACAATTTCTTAATTAAGACAGTACCCTACAACCCTAGCTTATAAGTGCTTTCAGAATCCAACTACTTCACCACACGCTCTGATTTCTTGCTTGGAGGGAAGGACCTGTCGTTCCAGCCTTCCTGTGCTGAGTTCCATAAACTAGCACGCCCGCTTGTCTCAGGTACGTTCAAGAGCTCAGACCGCCATTAGCTTTATGCGTCTTCCCACTTCGCCTGTAAGGGCCATGCAACCAATGGGCTTGATCCATTACTCGCCAGGTAAGAGCGTTGGGATAGTTGTGAAAATCCATTAATCACCACGCATGCCGAGACCCAAGAAAGATAAGAAGCCCATGATTCTGGTGTGTTCATCCCGTCAAAACCCACTGTGAACTAAATTGACCATGGAAGAAAAGGGGAAAGTAGTTTATTTGGAAACCGATGAGGAGGAGGAAGACTTTGAGGACATCCTGATAGAAGAGGATGAGGATGAAGACATGGAGAAAGAAACCGAGGGTGCGAACCCTCTAACTAGGCTTCCCACGTATGTTCCTCTATAGAAGGGGAAGGCGAAGTTGTCCAAGGATATCGAAGAGTAAAATCTCTCTATAGACTCTGCTGCTACCCGACGATATCATTTTCGAAGGAGTACACCTGGGATGGGTGCCAAGTTTGATGTTCGAAGATTGGGATCTTGCCGACCACGAGAAATTCCCTCACTTGGCGACCGCGTAGCTCATGAAGCCAAAGAAAAACACCACAACGAGAGTCATAGAATTGGAGCCACGCAAGTGGTTATGCAGTGTCGAAAAGGCAGGGTTGTTGAACCTTCTCTGGGTGCCACATTACCATCGCACCCCAGTAACTATCTTCGTCATCAGACAACTTTTCTCCCTAGTGCACGATGGGTTTTTGTGGCTGGAGGAGCCCATCCCTATCACGAACCACCTAATCCATAGAATTACCCGACTCCCTTGTAAAGGGGAAGACCCAGCAGACATTTCAGAGGGTAAAAGTAGTGATTTGGCCATCACAGAGGATAAAAAGAAATATAAGCTGGAGAAGAAAAAGAGGGGCTATGCGATCTCCAGTATCAACAACAAGGCAGTCAAAGTTATGACTGAGATACTAGTGCGTAAGGTCATGCGGAAGTGCCGCACAGATGAGGTGCCCATGTCGGTGGTTGCACTTTTTGAGAAGTGCGCAAAGGGGGTCTAGTTTAATTGGTCTGAATACTTGTGCCAGGAGTTCCTAAAGACTTTTCGCGAGGCACAAGAACAGGGGAAAACCTTCCATTATGCATGGCTTCTACTGTCCATAGTGATGGTGGCTGGGGAATTACCTGAGGACATCTAGTTCCCCCCAATTACGAGGGATATCCCAGAGGCCATGAAGCATGCTTCGCTGTGGGCCACTAAAGACACGGAGAGTATCTGAGGCAGTAAAATATTCTGGGTGTTCATGGAGATGAACATCAGAATGGGGATTAACCACAAGCTGTGGTTATCACCCACTGTCTATAACACCTTAAAAAGCTTCATAGAGTTTAAGGTAGACTTCCATCATGTCTACATCAAGGAACGCAAGGACCCTGTGAAGAAGTGGAATGAACTACCCTACTTGGCCATAGATGATGTTATCTTCGACATACTTGAGTCGTGGCCATCTGAATGGCGCGCTCTAGCCATCTTTGCAATGGAAGAAGACAAGTCTACTGCACAGAAAAAGAAGGAGGAGGCAAAACTGCCGGTGGTGCAATTGGCCGAGAAGAGAAGAAAAGAGGCAGCAATAACAAAGGCATAGGAGACGCAGGACGCTATGAAGGTAGCAACAGAACAACATAAGGCAACAGAGAAGGAGCGCGAGTGTCAGAAGTCACCTTCGCCTAAGCAGGAACAAAATATGGAGACAAAGAGAGAGGAGGGAGGTGCGGACCTACAAACAATTTCGATGCAATTAAAGCACTAGTGCTCGAGAGAGCAGGGGGGGTCGTGAAAGAAGTCGAAAGTGTCTAAGACTTCTTTTGACCCGATCACACTAACTAAGGGAGATCTGCACGATATAGGAGAGATGGTGCACGATGTCACCATGGAGGCCCTCCAACAGTTGGCGGAGGAGAATCATATTGTGTTGGTGGCCCTCTAGGCACAGATTCAGGAGTTGCAAGTGTGCACTCCCCAGGCTATTACTCTCTCGACCATCCTCGCAGTAGGAATGGCCGCGGCTGAGGAAATGCTACGCGCTCGCACGACCAACACAATAGTGCTACCATAGGCGGAACTGGTTACAAAAAATGAGGTCGATAGGCCTACAGTGAGTGTGTTAAAGGGAGTAGGGATCAACATGGCTGCACTCCCTCGGGAGACACTCTATGTCCTGCAGGATGGAGTGACTTCATAACTGCGGGCCACGGAGTGTTGCGTGCTACAGGTGTTAAGCGAACAAAGAATAAATATAGAGCAACTGAGCCTGCAGCGTGACGAGGTAGTCGCACAGAATTGACAGATGGTGCAGGTGGTTGAGGAGGCCTGCCAAATGATCCCTAAGTTGCCCATCCCAGCAGAAGCACCAACAAAGGCACGCATCTAGAGGTTAGCAGCAAGAGTGCGTGAGGCGCGAGAAGAGATGGCAAAGGTTCAGCTGGAGCTGAACCTTTAGATAGAAGAGCTGCGATTGAAGGCGCAGCCTTCAACTCCTCCAAAGGTAAGGGAACATCGCGCTAGTGCCATCATGGCAGGAATAGAAGAGATCAACAGTGCAGTGAAGGATTGCACCAAAGTGTTGGAAGAATCACTTGTGGTCCTCGCCACTCTGCAGGAGGACCCAAACATACAACGATTGGAAATAGATGCGTGTGAGCTACAACAATAGTATGAAAGCATCAAAGGGACCATTCAAATAGTGGCCCTTACATAGAAGCTCGCTCGAATGCAACAGGAAAAAGCGCTTAAGGTTCAAGTAGACGCGGTGCGACACAAAGAGGCGGTTCTCAAGGTACGCTTCTAACCATGGATTGACGATGCCTTCGTCACACATAAACGATTGAAGGCAAGCTCACGCAGATGCAGGGGACGCAGGAGCAGGTATAGGGCAAAAGTTCAAATATCGCAGTCTCTGAACAGCGCATCCAGGAGTTACAACAGGCAGTCGCCCAGTGCGCTGTCAACCTTGCAGTAGTTTGAGCAGAGTTGGGAGGTCTCCACGCGAAGATCTCTGCACCGAAAGAGTGACTCAAGGGTGAGTCACAATGTTTGTGTTTGGGGCCTGTTGGGCGCGGAATCCCCTAAGGTAAGTTTTGGGGCTTAAAGCCCATGTTTTGACTAAGTTCGATGCAAATACTCCATGATTTGTGGGTGCGGAATGCGAAGTTGTAATTGAGTCATAGGGTTGTCTGCCCTTACTTTTGTAATGTAATGCTGGCTTGAGAGTTCTAACCATCGTTCGCGGACCATGGGATTGTATAAATAGAGTGAGGCTCTAAGTTGTAAAGAGACATATAAGAAATTGAATAAGAGAAGAAAATATGAAGCATTGAGTCTAAGTTGATGTGTAATGTTGAGTCTTTGGGTTGTAGAGTAGGAGAAGGATCTACAGCTGAGTGTGAAGAGGCCTAGTAGTCTATAGCTGAGTGCGCGGACCCTTGCAGCTGAGTGTGCAGGGTGAGTTGAGTCTGTAACCATTGGAGAAAATAATAAAGAGAAGTTTCTTATCATTATGTGTGTCTTTTTCTTATTTTATGCATTGAATTATATTGGGTATGAATTTCAATTTTATTATTTATTTGTTGCGCAAACTTATATGAATGTGTTGAATAACTGAATATAAGATAAGTATCTATTTACGTGAAGTTAACTAACAGTTATAAGAAGATACGAAAGATCCGCAGTGTAACTTAGGGAAAGAGCGTAGATTGTTGCCTTAGCGGCATGAAATCACCTCAACCCTTATTAGGGCTGCGCAAAGGCGATTATAACAGATCGCGAAGGTCTCGCAGGTCAGGGCAGTGCGCGAAGTGTCCTGTGCAAAGTCATTCCTAGTTGGACTAAGTCGACCCCTCAGACATCTCAAGGGTGTATAAACTTGGTTCCAGCATCCCCCCATACTACTTCGGGTGAGACCTCAGTCCACGCTCTGCGGGCTGTTGACAAAAGGGCTATTAGTATAGGGATTTGTTTGGATAATCAAATTTGAACCTAGGTTAGGCTCCATCAAGCCAACACCCATCCTCCTTTTCCATTAGAGTCTTAATCACTCTCATTTTCCACTTATCCACTAGCAATTCTCTCCTCTGTGCTCTGACATCTCTAGATTTCTTCAATTCTTCTGCATACATCCCTTCAACAACATCTCTATTCCTCAACTGGTAACATTCCCCCCTCTACGTCCTTCCCCCGGTACTAGGATTTTACGCTACCATCCCTGCGGTGGGCGAGGGATGTAATCCTTCTTCTACCATAAACATCTTAATCCACTTCGGTACTTCCCTCATCAACCTTCCTCTTAATCTAGAGCTGAATATAGCTTCTCCCTTTGAGAAATACCGATAACTCTCCGCAACAAACTCGATTATATATCCTTCCATTGTAGTCTTTACCCAAATATCAACTGCTCTAGTCAGATCATTGTCCAATTCTTGGAGTAGTGCGATATCTGATGGAGTCCAGCTGCGGTGAACTCTCATTGATCCGCCTGATTGATTCTACCCCTTCAGCCTTCTTAAACAATTGTACAAGTCTTCTAGAAACTTGAACCAGAAAATCTCATACTGATCATTGGTACCATCGGCATATAAAATCCCCTCACTTAACTTTCCGATTGGTTGATTTCTACGGGTAGCTTGCCATACTACAAACTGATCTAGTTTATGATTCCACCAATCCCTTATCTCTCTCTTTAATATCCTCGACACCATGTTTCGAACCAATTCTCGTAACTTCAGGTCCCAGCAACGGAACCATTTGTTGGCACGAAAGAGTCATCAGGGAGAAAAGACCCTGGGTTCAGACGTAGAGGGCCAACAATGGTCCGGTGTAGTCTAGGACAATGCTAGCATTTTCACCTTACCCAAAGGGTAAGGAGTTTCACCCGAGGCATGTCGTGACCGGAAGTAAGAAAGGTTCAAAATTGGATCAAGGGAGCACCAATCGAGGAATCATCCAATAAAAAATATATATTAATTACACATGAAATAGAGATAACATCATAACATCGATTACACAAGAACTACTAAATACATGCATTTGATGGGACATTTAAACTTTTTCAA
This sequence comes from Pinus tabuliformis, assembly GCA_031772625.1. NCBI lineage: Eukaryota > Viridiplantae > Streptophyta > Pinopsida > Pinales > Pinaceae > Pinus > Pinus tabuliformis. The sequence goes on from CM062805.1 coordinate 1,145,323,862, forward strand.
AACTCATCTCACCAAGGGACCCATACATATCATGATTTGCAACCAGTCTAGCCTTCTTTCTATTAAATTAACAATAAAACGATACAACATAACTTTGGAATTTGCCACAAGAAACTACAAGGAATACCCAGATTAGATCCATGGGTTTGATCTCAACCTCAAGGGCCTAGTTCGCCTGGACTCCTGCGTTCTGCTATCCATCTTCTGCAACCAGATGTCTACTCGCCAACTCCAACAGCCTTGCAAACTATCCCATTAACCAGCCAACCTCTCTTCTTTTCTAGCCCTCTCCTTTTATATTCCTTTCTACCACGTGGACTAACATTTCTTGCTCGATTGGTCTTTCACCTTCCCGCACACTCAGCTGCCTTTGTCTTCCGCTGCCACCTTGCTGCAACTCTTGCGCAACTGCCTATTCCTACCTTGATGTCCAACTGACTCTTCCACAAGCTAACCATTGTTTCCACCCTCTACCTTCTAATCCTTCAGTTAGCCAAAATTGATCAAAACCTTTTCAAAATTAAACGAAGGCCACAAAAAAATATATCCTCTAAAAACTGTGTAATCCCTTAAGGATCGGTTCTGGAATGCATGAACTGTCAGTGCCACACAGAAAAATCTAAAACAAATAAGACACCATCCCTGCACTCTAGTCTCAACTGGGTCTTTCTCTGATTCGACGTGCATGAGTTTCTGACAAGTAAATATTCAGTTAACTAGAGTAGAACTAGCAGAGTTAATTAGTGACACCACTAACAGTTAACTCACTATTAGTTCTCTCAATTAGTTTGAGAACTAATTTAACTGAATTGACTCATGAAACTGAGTCTTCTATTTTACAACTCACGATTAACTCATACTGGACTCCTACAAAGTAGGGAGAACATGAACATGATGAAAAAAAGACTTCCAACTCAAATTTCCTATGTTAATTAAGTTTAATAAACTTAATTTAACTATTTTAATTTGCTATGAGAATAGAATTCAGATTTAATTTCCAGTTTAATTCAAGGACAAATTAAACTAGACTCTCTTGTTTCCATTTCTCAACAGTAAAGTCAAGCTTGGACTGTGAAGCCAAGGCTTCACTTGTTACTCCCCCTAAAGTCTTCTTTCTTTCCTTTTTGTGTGGAAACTTCGTGGCATAGTGTTCATATTCATGACAATGGAAGCATTTAATTTTTGGCAAATGTTTCTTCTTTCCCCCTTGGCTAGATTCTAGTTTGGTTTGAGATATCTTCCCTTTTCCCTTCTTTTCCTTTCCAACCAAAGCAAATTTGCCTTCATCCTCACCCTTGAATGAGGTCCCATCTATGGTATTCTGCCTTATTTCCTCTTGTACCAAATTAGACCATAAGTGTTCTCAATTTAGTAGTTTCTCCCTTCCATTCATTGAATCTTGATAGCTATGCCAACTCTTGCAAAGGCCCAGAAAGGTTAGGCTTATCAAGTCATCCTATGAAACTGTAACACCAATTCCTGTAAGCTCATCATGAACTTTTGTGAACCTCCTCAGATACTGCGGGATAATGTCATTCTTTCGGATCTTGATATTTCAAACTTTATCCTTAAGCACCAACTTTCTGTGGCCAATAATATTCTGGAACGGATCTATTAATGCCTATCACATTGCATAAGGATTTCCTTTCCCATGGACATTGGTGACAATGTGGTCCCGTACTCCCTCCAATATTATTCTCCTCGTCTTGGCCACATCTTTCTTCCAATGAGCAAGGTTAGGGGCATCGGATTCCATTGTTTTTGCAACATGTATCTTGATGTATTCTAGCAGTCAATCGTCACTGAATACCTCCTCTATTCAATCCTTCCATGCGATGAAATTAGAGCTGCCTTCCAAGGCATACTCTAGCCCCAACTCGTTGAAGGTCATTTTCTTAGCTCTAAAGAGATCATGCTACACTAAACTACAAATTCCAACCTCCTCAGAAACAAATTTGAAATTCCTTCTCTATTGTGAATCCTGCTCTTATACCATGTAGAAATTATGGTGTATATTTGCAACTTCTCATGCATTTTTTTCAAAATTACAAGAAACCAACCTACTCTACTACTGTGGATATTAATTCAAAATTTAGAAGAAAAATTTCAGACATGCAGTAAGAAATAACATGCATGCAAACAAAAATTTTCTTGGGAAAGAAATATACTAAAAACCCTAATTTTTTCTTGCATTAATCTGATGAACAAAGATGTATTACAATTTCTTCACTCAATTAAGCACAACCTAAAAGTGAATAACCTATATCTTTTCTTGCTGAGAAGCTCTGACCCAGACTTAGCGTTGGGAACGGATTCCCCCAGGGACAGTTTTGGGGCTAAAATCCCATGTTTTCAGACAAATTTTGTAATAAAGTTGTAAAGTCTCTGCATTTTGTGGTCGTGGAGCGCGAAGGTGTCAACAGTCATAAAGGGTTGTCCACTCTTATTTTGTAAAGTGTAAATTTAGTTGTAAAGATCCACCCATGGTCTGCTGACCATGGGATTGTATAGAAAGGAGATAAGTAAGTAAGATCTAAGTAGTTAGTAGACAAGTTTGAAGTCTTGGTAGAGAAGTCTAAGTGTTTTAGGTCTTAGCATAGGTAGAGGCTCTACAGTTGAGTGTGCATAGGCCTAGGGTGGAAGTCCGCAGCTGAGTGCGCGAACCCCTACAGCTATGTGCGCAGGGCAGATAGAGTCTGTATTAGTCTAAAGATATCAATAAAGAGAAGTATTTTGCAAATTTTGTGTATTTATTTCCTGTTACTGCATCTGGTTATCTTGTGTTTTAGGTTTAATTTGCAATGTTTATGTGATGTGCAAATATATGTGATTATATTAGTTAATTGAACGCAAGTAAGAATATCAGTTTACGCGACGTTAACTGCGATTGTTTAGTAAGATAAGTAAAACACTTAAGATAACTTGGGAACCTATACAATACACTATCATAGAAGTGCGAAAGTACTTGGATCGAGGGTTAAGGCTGTGCAAAGGTCAATCGTACACCTTCGCAGAGGTACTCAAGGGTGGAATAAAGGGTAGACTGATAGAGCCCTAAATCTTAGTGACCTGAGCGAAAGTAGGAACAGAGGGTATAAACTAACATCTCGACCATCTTAGGGTGCAGAAACGTGGTTCCAGCATCCCCCCATACTACTTTGGGTGATACTTCAGTCTGCACTCCGCGAGTTGATGCCAAAAGGGCCAGTAGTGTAGGGATTTGTTTGGCTACACTCCACGAGCTGATGCCGAAAGGGCCAGTAGTGTAGGGATTTGTTTGGCTAACTAACATTGAACCTGGGTCAGGCCCCACAAAGCCAACAAATGGTTCCATGGTCGGGACCATAATCTGCATGAGAGATTTGTGATGTCGTATCACTGCAATCCAACTAAGAAAGTGGTCGAAGACTAGTTGGAAAGGAAGATCCACAAATTTGTGGTGTAGGAGAACAAAAATCCGCGGTTGGAAAAGGAACAATGGCTTGAAAGGTACTTATATACAAAAATCCACGATATATTTTTCTGTTCCTTTCTAGTTGAGTTATACGAGTGGATCGCGAAGCTAGCAGATAGCCAAGGAAGGTGGAGGCTTTACGGTCCTATTGTTTGGACCCCAGAGTTAGTACAAAGACCGGAAGCCTCTGAGGATAAGATCGCCTGTGTTGTTGATCATTGGCTCGATCGCATCATAGGAAGATTTGTGACTGAATTCACGGCTGATACCTTAGTTAGTTACAACGAGGCGGAGCGACGCTTCTTCAAAGGTTCACGAGGTAAGTACTTGAAGTCTTTAAATACCTAGATTAAGATGTTATTGTGTGAAAAATGGGTTTTGCAGCTACCTTGACGTTCGAAGCTACGCGAAGTGGAAATACTTACAGAAACGAAGGAATAAAGGGTCCTGAATATGGCACACTGATCTCACCATCGTTGGGTGACGAAGAGGGAGTAGCACAGGCTTCTCCGTGAAGTGAAGTTTAGTTAATAAGAACATATTTCTGTGATTTCCTCCTCCACCTACACTGCCTCCAACTTCACCACCGTCACCTGCGACTTCACCCATACCACCACCACCTCCACTGCAGTTCAACATGGAAAATTCAGTGAAGTTGCCTTTGTTTAAAGGCTTGGGAAATGAGGACCTAAACCAGTTTTAGTTCGTCGTGAAAGCTGTATGGGAAGCTCATGGCATCACGGATGATCACATGAAGAAGGCAACATTGGTTAGTGCTTTTTAGGTTCATGTGCTAACTTGGTACATCAAGTATTCTAATGATAACCCAAACGCTGGGTTGGTAGAGATCCAGACCGCACTAAATAAAGAGTTCAGTAGGCCTAAATCCAAGGCACAGTCAATTGTGGGGTTCAAGGAAATCGTGATGAAACTAGGTGAGACACATTGGGAACTGGATCAAAGGTTGAAGTGTAAAATCCACAAAGCTAATATGAACTTCACAGATGGACAGAACCGCGAGTGTTTTGTGGCTTCGCTCCTGCCTCACCTAAGGGTTGCACTATCACAATAGAAGATTACGACTCAAGCAGAGACCTTGGAGATTGCCATAAGACTGCATTAAACACCAATGCAAGACCCAAATCTGGGGGTTCATCAGATCCATGTGCAGTTGCAAAATATTTGCCTTGAAATGAAAATTTTGAAGCAGGATAGCACAGTTCGACCAGAGGTGCGTGAAGAGATATGGTGCTTGAAATCTAAGGGTGATGGGCATGACAAAGACCACTAGCCAGTCTTTACAAACTATATTACAAGAGGAGGACTGATGCCTTTGAGGCCGGAGGCCCAAGCAGGATCAAGTGCAGGGCCTGTGTTGTGGTGTGCTATATGTCAGGTAGCAGGGAAACATATGATAAATAACTCTCATTTGCTGCAGAAGTTTGTACAAACACCGCAACAATTATTCTGCAACTTCTGCAGGTCGGTAGGCCATGATGAGCGTAACTTCCAAAGTTATGAATTGATGATGGACAAAACACCCGCCTATAGGGTTCAGGCAAAATTGTGGCCCCTTGACCAAAGCATTGGGATGGCACGAATAGAATTTCGAGGGTGCAGATGAGGCTGAGGCGGAGGACGACCTGGCAAAGGGTGAGGACAACTAATCTGTTACAATTATGGAGGACCATGACACTATGCCTATGAATTCACTAGCCCAACGCGTCCGTCATGCAAATATTGTACTCAGTTTGATCATGAGACATAAGACTGTCTTACGCTAATAGTGAGGATACGCGAAAAGGGGTGCTACCACCTCAGCTGACTCAGAACTTGCAGATGATGAGGTCTGAGCCTCGTGAGGAGGATCCGAATGTGAATATAGTGCTTCAAAGTGGAATTGAAATGGGCGATGATAAGGGGAAGTAGCTCGAAGACAGCGCATGGGTTCACAAAGCTTCGGTGAAGGAGGCTAAATTTTATTTGGAGCACGCACGCGAAACATTCATGGAAACAAAGAAGAGATTCGGTGAGGCCTCTACCTCAGGGAGCAGGGATAAGCTTGATTAGGAAATGGACCCTTCTATTCTTACGACCTTTATAGAAACTTGCATGAAGTTGTTGCGTGATAGCAAGGTTGTGAAGGGGTTACATGAACTTATAAATAGATGCGCCGAAAGCACTTCGGGTGAACCGCGCACGGTACGAAAAATTAGTAAGCATAAAGCAAGGACAAGGTGTTAGCTTCGGGGGGCCTGACCCAGGTTCAGCGTTAGTTAGCCAAACAAATCCCTACACTACTGGCCCTTTCGGCATTAGCTCGCGGAGCATAGACCGAAGTCTCACCTGAAGCAATATGGGGGGCTGCTAGAACCAAGTTTCTGCACCCTGAGATGGTCGAGATGTCGGTTTATCCCTTCTATTCCTTCTTTCGTGCAGGTCATTGAGTTCTAGGGATGTTGTTGGCTTAAGGGGGCCTGACCCAAGTTCGAAGTTAATTAGCCAAACAAATCCCTACACTATTGGCCCTTTCGGAAATAACCCATGGAGCACGGACTAAGGTCTCACTCGAAGCAGTATGGGGGGATGTTGGAACCAAGTTTCTACACCATTGAGATGTCTTAGGGGTCGATTTAGTCCAACTATGACTACCTTCGTGCAGGTCATTTCACGCACTATCTTGACCAGCGAGACCTTCATGATCTGTTATAACTACATTCGCACATCTCTAACCAGGGGCTGAGATGATTTTGCACTGCTAAGGCAGTGATTTGTGCTATTTCCCCAAGTTACACCATGGATCTTACTTATCTTCTTATAACTGTTAGTTAACTTCGCATAAATAGGTACTTTATCTTATATTCACTTAATCAACATAATCATATAAGTTCACGCACCATATAAACAATGAAATTGCAATATATACCCAATACATTCAATGCACAAAATAAGAAACAGATACACATAAATGATATGAAACTTCTCTTTATTACTTCTCCAATGGTTACAGACTCAACTCACCCTGCACACTCAGCTGCAAACTACTAGGCCTCTAGACACTCAATTGCAAAGCCTTCTCCTACTCTATGACCCAAGACTCGATTCTACACTTAGATAAGACTCAATTATTCATTCATGACTTTCTTTCTTCTTCTTTACAACTTAGAGCCTCGCTCTATTTATACAATCCCATGGTCCGTGGACCATGGGTAGATCTCTCAATCCAACGTTACATTACAAAATGAGGGCAGACAACCCTATGACTCATTTACAAGGTTGCGCTCCGCGCCCACAAAATGCAAAGTCTTTACATTGGATTTAGTCAAGGCTTTAAGCCCCAAAAATTCCCTTGGGGGATCCCCTGCCCAACAGGACCCCAACACAAACATCGTGACTCGTGCTTGAGTCACTCTGTCGGTACGAAGATCTTCGCGTGGAGACCTCCCAACTCTGCCCAGACCACTGCAAGGTCGGCAGTGTACTGAGCGGCTGCCTTTTGTACCTCCTAGACATGTTGTTCAAAGATTATTGTTGCTTAACTGCTTCCCTACACCTGGTTATAGTCCCGCGCCTCCTTTCAGCTACCTGGAGTGCTAAGACTATGCTTCATCCGGCTAGTCAGATAGTGGAGCCACTCGTATATGGCTTCAACGAACTGCCATTCACTTTTCCTGGGAAAGGTTCTCCATTTAACTTTACCAACTGCACCACGCCTCTGTTTGTGACCTCCTTAATAACATACAGTCCTAGCCAATGCATTCTAAATTTTCCTGGGAATTTATCAAACTAACTATCATACAGTAACACCATATCATTCACCTCGAAGGTGCACAACTTAATATGTCAATAGTGCCATGCCTATTCACGCTGCTTTTGTACATATTAGTGAAAGCTAGCCAAAAATCATTCTTCCTTGAGTTCCTCCAACTGCGCGAGCCTCTCCTCCAGGGCTCCACGATCCGTCATACATGTGAGCGCTTCTATGTGTAGATTAGGCATGATGTATTCCATTGGCATTACAGCATCTACTCCATAGACCAGCCGAAAAGGTGTCTGCCCCGTTAGTTTCTTGCATGTCATCCTATAAGCCCATAATACTGCAGGTATGTGCAAGTCCTAATCACTTCGCTACGCGTTGCATATTTTGGTGAGCGTAGTCTCTAGTACTTTGTTAAATGCTTCTATTGTCCCATTAGCTTGTGGGTGATACGGTGTGCTTTTCTAATGATACAACTGAAACTCTTCTATTAGTGCACTAATCGTCTCATTCAAGAAATGTGTACCATGGTCGCTCATCAAGATCTTCGGACATCCAAATTGTGTCAATATGTGTTCAAATAGAAACTTCGCGGCTGTGGTGGTCGTGCAATATTTTACCGGCTGCGCTTCTACCCAACGAGTCAGGTACTTTGTCGCGGTGATAATATATCTCGCGCTCATTTTTCCTTGAGGTTTGATAGGTCCTATGAAGTCGATCACCCGCTTTTCAAAGGGCTACAATTCCATTTGCGGATTCAAAGGCATCTCATCCCTCTGTGATGGTTTACCTATTCTTTGACATACATCACAAGCCTTGCAATGTGCTTTTGAATCCTGATGAAGGGTCGACCACCACAACCCTGCACGAAGAATTTTATGCGCGGTTGCTCTCCTTGCATAATGTCCTCCCGCAGCACCCCATGAGAATCTGCGAGGATATTGCTTCGTTCAAATTCAGGAACATACCTACGCAGTATCTCATCATTCCCCATCTTATATAGGTTCCCCAAAATGACAGAGAAATCTGCAGCATGCACCACTAGTTCCTTCTTCTGCTGGACGAAGTACTCTTTCGGCACAGTTCTAGTTGTAATAAAGTGGATTATATCTTCAAAATGTCCATCCACTATGCACACAGCAAAGAGTTGTGTGTAAGGTAATCCTTCCTCTAGACTAGTAGGTTCCTCTCCTGTCTCAATATGAGACAGGTGATCCGGTCCTGTGTTCAATCGTCCAGGTTTCACAATAACTTCAAAATCATATTCTTAGAACAATAAAAGCCATCTGCATATGCGCCCCCCCAACACAGGCTTATTGACCAAGTATTTCAGCACGAAATGATCTATATACATTTTTAAGTGTCCCTCTAGCAAGCAGTGCCGATATTTCTGGAGTGCATACACCATAGCCAGTCCCTCGCGTTCATTGGTGGAATAATTCTTTTCTACTTTAGATAATATGTGACTTTCTAATGTTATAGGGTGATCCAAGCCTTCTCCACACTCCTGTGTTAATACTACCCCCAGCGCTGTACTTGACGCGTCAACATGGACATGAAATTATTCCTCCCAGTTCGAGAAGACCAGGATCGGCACAGTGACCATATTTTCTTTCAATACATCCAAGCTTTTCTTACAGTCATCGTTCGAGTAGAACGTGACATCTTTTTTCAACAATTTTTCCATCAGCATGGTGATCTGGGCATAGCTTTTGATGAACTTCCTGTAGTACCCCATATGTCCCAAAGTAGCGCGCAGCTGTTTCACACTTTGCAGCACTTCCAAATTCAAGATCACCACAATCTTCACGATATCTACCATCAGTCCCTGTCTGCAAACCACATATCCCAATAGGTTACCAAAAGGAATGAATAACATACACTTCTTGAGGTTATGCGCGATTTGGTATCTTCAACAGGTATCTAGCATCAAACGTAAGCTCACTACATGGTGCTTAACCAACCCAAATACAGTCCAATCATCAAAATAAACCTCTAAGAAATTGTGAATATATTCCTTGAATGCTGCAACAACCATGCATGAAAATATGGCCAACGTGTTCTTCAACCCAAATGGCATGACATTGTATTGAAAGCAACCCCACTCAGTCACGAAGGTTGTCTTGCTCCTATCCTCCGACGTGATTTTGATTTGGCGGTACCGTGAGAACCCATCAGTGAAAGAATATGCTTCCTATCGACCGACATTGTCGAACACCTCATCTATCAACGGAGTTGGGAATGGATCATGTACACAAGCATCATTCAATTTACGGAGATCCACACATATTATTCTTATTTTGTCCTTCTGATTCTTTTCCTGCACCACCATGGGACTTACCCAATCGGATTCTTCCACTGGCTCAATGATTCTTGCTATGAGCATTTTGTCTAGTTCTATGTGGACCTTCTCCTTGTATTTTGGATTTATGCAGCAAGGCCTCTACTTAACTAGCTTCGCGTCAGGTTTTAACATGATCCTCATCATTCCTATATCTCTGATGATTCCCTTTAAATCTGTAAACTTAGTCGGGAATAAGTCCTGGTATTCACAGAGTGATTCAGCAACCTTATCCACTGTCACGTCGTCCCAGTAGTTGCCGAGCATTGCAAACTTAGGTTCGGTATCCATACCAATGTTCACTTGCTTTGTTTTTATCGGCACGGTTATGTCAGGGTTCTCAATCTATGGTTCTTGAGCCTCGCGATGGCCTTCTATTTCTGGAATGTTAATTTTCTGTGGATCTTCGTCTTCTTCTTCAGTAATTACATTATAAAATTCCAACGTGTAGCTCAGCCGAGTAGCCCATTCAGGCTAAATCGATTTAACCGGCTCCTGTGGTATCCTAAAGATAGCTGCTTTTACCTCTTGTAGTGCTTCATCAATGCTATCCCACCATCTATCCTCAAAAATGAAGGTCATCATGAACCCTTTGTGTAGGATATCCCATTCACCTATCCCATGGCGGAGCTCCATCTCTATATACCAATTCATAGGTATAACATCTATGGTACGACATAACAAGTGAAACCACTTAGGTTGTGGCTTTTCTCCATAGACTTTTGTCCACTTGGCCAGGTGTGCGCGCAGATCATCCCATCCATCATATTTGTCTCTTAGTTGCATATTAGGCTTCCCAAAACATGTGCACATCATTCTTCTGCATTCGTGCCAGTCCTCAAAGCTCCATTTGTGCGTACCCCACAACCTCGCGGGCGTAGCATGTAGTACACAATTCAAGGCCTGGAAACTTTGCTTTTCCGGCACCTCCCTTTCAAACTTATCTAGGAAAGTATTTACCTCACTTAACCCATCATAAGTAGGCAGATCCCTCACTTCCGTCAATACGTAGCGCAACAATCTTGTCATCATATAACAATTTAGTGTGGTTACCTCATGTAGCCAGTTCTGGCATCGCTCCATCTCCTCATCAGAATCCAATGTACAGGAGCTTTCGCGCTCCCATGAGATCCGTCTGTCCGTGGTGGGATTGACCCAATCTCGCTCTCGCGTGGTTATTTTGTAGATGCAATCCAAATCATCATCACTTTCATAGTCGTGCACCGGCTCTGTATAGCGTGATCCTTCAGTAGGGTCCAAGGGTATAACTATACGCAGAGACTTCTTCTCAAGAATCATCTTACGCTTTTTTAGATTAATCACCTCGTTCATGTCAATGGCCCAATCAATTCCTAAGAGCGCGGGATAGGGATTGTTGTCATCAACAATCTCTATTACTTCAAAGTCTGCTAGTGTGCTCACTCCCTCAATATCCACAGTGATTCCCTGCAATCTCCCCATAGGTATTATCTTCTACTGGTTCACCATTCGCAGCTGAATAGGAGACCATTGTAGCATAGGCCTCCCCATGCGCTCCCATGTCTGCTTTAGCAGAACATTCCCGTCCAATCCAAATCCATAATTACTTGGTCCATCTCATATTCTCCAATCTGCGCGATTAACCTCATTTCTCTTCCGGTCCTTGTTGTATGCTTTCCAATCTTTCAAAATATGTGTGGTTCTCTTGGCACGGTCCCAATGCATCTGTTAATGAGTTTCTGTAGTCCCTTTACAGCCTTACTGTCACACAGTAGCTTCATGCATGTTTCCAAGAAAGTCGTAAGCATAGATGGGTCCATTTCCAGCTCCGGCCTATCTTTTCTTTTTGAAGTGGAGGCATCAACAAAGCTCTTCTTAGCCTCCATGAAGGTTTCCTTAGCGCGCTACAAATCAAACTCTGCTTCTTTCGTCTTAGCCTTGCAAACCCAAGTACTATCTTCGGGTTGTTTTCCTTTATCATCTCCCATCAAGATTCCACTTTGAAGCAAAATGTTCACATTTAGATCTTCCTCACGTGGTTCAGACCTCATGATCTGCAGGTTCTGAGTCGGTGGAGGTGGTAGTGCTCCCTTGTTGCGTATCCTAGCTATCAGCATAGGACAATCTTCTGTCTCATGATCAAACAAGGTACAATACAGACATGATGGATGTGATGGGTTCATACAATCATGGGCATAATGTCTTGGCCCTCTGCAATTGTAGCATATCAACTGTCTGCAACCTCTTCCAGGTCCTACTCCACCTCAGCCTCGTTCGCGCCCCTGAAATCCTCTTTGCGCCACTCCTGCATTCTGGTCTAGGCACCAAATTTTGGCCTGAACTATGTAGGTGGGAGTTCTATCCATCATTAAATCATAGCTTCTACAAGTGTGCTCATTGTGTCCCATTGATCTACAAAAGTTACAGAACAGTTGTTGTGAATTTTGAGTATACTTTTGTAACAAATCGCAGTTGTCCGTAGCATGTTTCCCTCCTATTTGTCCTCCTCCCGGGATGTAATTTGTGAACACCGGGTAATGGTCTTTATCATGAGCATGGCCATTTCATTTTAAACACCATACCTCTTCACGTACTTCTGGTTGGGTTGTCCTATCCTGTTTTAGATTTTGCATCTCAAGGCATAAGTTTTTCGACTGCGCGTGGATCTGCTGAACTCCCAAGTTAGGATCATGCATCGGGGTCTCATGTAGCCTAATCGCGATATATAAGGCCTTTGCCTCAGTCGTTAACTTCTACTGTGATAGCATGCTCCTTAAATGTGGAATTAATGATGCTACAAACCATTTGCGATGTTTTCCATCCATCAAATTCATATTAGCTTCACAAATCATGCACTTTAGCCTCTGATCCAGCTCCCAAGGAGTCTCACCTAGTATCATTATGATCTCTTTGAATCCAATGATCAAATGCGCCTCTCACTTCGGCCTGCTAAATTCCTTATTTAGTGCAATTTGGATATCTGCAATTCTCGCATTTGGATTGTCATTAGAATTCTTAATATACGAGGTTAGAGCATGGTCTTACAGGTTGCTAACCAGTGTTGCTTTCTTTATATTGTCATCTGTAACTACCCGTGCTTCCGATACGGCTCGTATGATGAACCAAAATTTGTCTGGATCCTCATTTCCCACTCCCTTGAACACAGGCAACTTTATCGTGCTTGTCATATTGACTTGTAGTGGTGGCAGAGGTGGTACAGGTGAAGATGGAGGTGATGGTGGTGAAGCTGGTGGTGGTGTGGGTGGGGGTAGTATGCGCGGAATCCTCTGCCTTATCAAATGGATAGTACTTCATGGAGAGACCTTCGCAAGCTCTTCCTTGTCCCCTCGTGGAGATGAAATCAAAGGGATATTCTCTAGTCCCTTACTTCCTTTGTTTCTATAGGTTTTTCCACTTCGCGTAGCTCCGAACATCAAGGTAATTGCATAACCCTCTTTTCACAAAATAGCATTTTAATCCAAGTACTCAGAGACTTTACATACATACCTCACAGTCCTTTAAGGAAGCATCGCTCTGCATCACTATAGCTAACTGAAGTGTCTACCGCGAACTCAATGATGAATCCTCCTATAATCAGATCAAGGCAGTGATCAACAACGCGCGCGATCTTATCCTCTGATGCTTCCAATCTACGCATCAACTCTGGGGTCCACACAATAGGACCGTCGAGTTTCCACCTTCCTTGGCCATCTATTAGCTTCACGATCCACTCATATAGCTTAGTAGGGAAAGATGTGAAGAATATTTCATGGATCTCTACGTACAGGTAGCAGTCTAACCACTCTTCTTTTGTCAGTCGCAGATTCCTCTTCTCCTGAATTGTGAACTCGTGAATTCTCTTATCCAACCAACCTTTAATTTCCTTCTTAGTTGGATTCTAATGATACAACATCAGACATCTCTATGCAGATTTCAGTCCCGGCAATGGAGCCATTTGTTGGCTTGAGGGGGCCTGACTCAGGTTTGGATTTAATTAGCTAAACAAATCCCTAGACTACTGGCCCTTTCGAAAACAGCCCGCGGAGCATGGACTGAGGTCTCACCGAAAGCAGTATGGGGGGATGCTGGAACCAAGTTTCCACACCCTTGAGATGTCTGAGGGCTCGATTTAGTCCAACTATGACTACCTTTGCATAGGTCACTTCGCGCATTGTCCTGACCTGCAAGACCTTCGTGATCTGTTATAACCGCCTTCACGCAACCCTAACCAGGGGCTGACATGCGTTCATGTTGTTAAGGCAGTGACCTGCACTATTTCCCCAAGTTACACCTCGAATCTTACTTATCTTCATGTAACTGTTAGTTAACTTCACGTAAACAGGTACTTTATCTTATATTCACTTAATCAACACAATCATATAAGTTCGTGCACCATATAAATAGTGAAATTGCAATTTATACCCAATATATTCAATGCACAAAATAGGAAATAGATACACAGAAATGATATGAAACTTCTCTTTATTGATTCTCCAATGGTTACATACTTGACTGACCCTGTGCACTCAGCTGTGGACTACTAGGCCTCTGCGCACTCAACTGCAAAGCCTTCTCCTACTCTATGACCTAAGACTCGACTCTACACTTAGATAAGACTTAATTCTTCATTCATGACTTTCTTTCTTCTTCTTTACAACTTAGAGCCTCGCTCTATTTATACAATCCCATGGTCTGCGAACCATGGGTAGATCTCTAAAGCTGACAACACATTACAAAAATGAGGGTAGACAACCCTATGACTCATTCACAATCTCACGCTCTGTGCCCACAAAACACGGAGTCTTTACATCAGATTTAGTCAAAATCTGGGCTTTAAGCCCCAAAACGTTCCTTGAGGGATCCCGCACCCAAAAACTCTATCTATCTAACCCTTTACTCTACCCTTCGGTACCTCTGCAAAGGGTTACGATTGGCCTTTGCGTAGCCCTAACTTACGGTTCAGGCACTTTAGCGCTGCTAGGACAACGTATCGTCTAGATCTCCAAACTAGCTCAAGTATCTTACTTATCTTATTAAAAAATCACAGTTAGCACCACATAAACATATGTTCTTACTTGCATTCAATTAACCAATGTAATTACATACATTCGCGCATCACATAAGCATTATAAATCAAATTCATACACAATATGACAAGATGCATTAATAGGAAACAAAGACGCAGTATCTGTAGAATGCTTCTCTTTATTGATATCTTCAGGTGATTACAGACTTTATCCGCCCTGTGCACACAACTGTAGGGGTCCACGCACTCAGTTGCGAACTTCTACCTTAGGCCTCTGTGCACTCAGCCGCAGAGCCTCTACCTACGCTACGACCCGGAACTTTGACTTTTCCCCTTATCCTCAAGACTTCATCTACAACCTATGACTCTCTATTACTATTGATTATTTCTTAGAGCTTACTTACTTAGCTCTTTTTATAAAATCCCATGGTATGTAGACCATGGGTAGATCTCTACAGTTGACTTTACTTTACAATAATAAGGGCGGAAAACCCTTTATGACTCATGACACCTTCACACTCCACGACCACAAAATGCGAAGACTTTACAACTTTATTACAAAATTCGACCCAAAACATGGGATTTTAGCCCCAAAAATGTCCTTGGGGGATCCAGTTCCAAATAGGCCCCCGACATAAACATCGTGACTCGCCCTTGAGTCACTCGACAAGTGAAGAGATCTTAGTGCGAAGACCTTCCAGCTCGACTCGTATGACTGCAACCTCAGTAGTGCACTATGTGGCCACCTACTTCGCGTCTTCAAACATCTGCTCAGTCACTGCTCCTGAACTATCGGTCAGAAGTGTTTTCTAATTTTCTTACAGAGTCACAAGATTTCCTTTAATAGAGGTTTTCACCATGTAAGCCTCATCCAGCCTAGGCTTCAGTCGTGCCTTTAGCATTGCTTCCTTGTGTAGCACTGCATCCACCTATTCCTTCACCTGCTTGGCCGCCTGTAACTTTGCCAGTCTTTATGTGAGAATGACGGTTCACGTTGTGCCTTTGAATTCATCATAGAATTGTTTTAGCTCACATGCTTCTGTCTCCAGTCGCTGTACATTAGGCTCCTCCTACAAGCTTGTCAGGACCTCAAACGACTGCTCAAAAAGTTGCGTGCAGTCTGCTACTACACTGTCAACCACCGATATTGCTTCAATGATAGCAGTCACCTACTGCTTCTTTACTTATACTAGAGTTGAGGGTTGGGCCTTCAATTATAACTCTATGATCTGCAGGTTCAACTCTAACTGAACCGTCGCTATTTCTATGCGAGTGTCGGACACCCCCGTGGCCAGCTTGCAGACGCGCACCTCGACTAGTTATTCCTCAGGAATGGCCAACTCTGCGACCATTCGACATAACTCCTCGATGACATGTATTATACGCTTGTTCAAATTGGTCACCTCAGTCACAGTGGCGATGGTAGAATCTCGTTGTAGTGTCATCTGCTCATTGTTAATCAGCTGCTCACTAATCACCTAGAGGGCGCAGTGCTCACGGGCCCTCAGTTTCGCAATCAGTCCATCCTAAAAGAGGTGGAGTGATTTACCAGGGAGGTCTTCCAAATTCAACCCTACTTCCTTTAGGGCGATAACAATGGGCCTATCAACTTCGTTCTCTGTGGTCAGTGCTCCATCAGGTAGCACTATCACACTAGAGGCCTTTGCGCGCAACATCTCTGCAGCTTCTGAAGTGCCAATAGCAAGGCTGGTAGACACCATTCTAGCTTGAGATGCGTGCGTCTACTGCTCCTGCAAACCTGTCTAGATAGACCCCAATATTATTTTCTGCTACTACTCAAAATGTTGTAGGGCCTCCAGAGTGACATCCTGCACCATGTCACCAATGTCGTGCAGATCACCCTCTATGAGGGTGATTGGGTCTAGTGATGTCTTAGTAGCCTTGGATTTCTTCTTGGACCCTCCTTTCTCCTGTTCCCTTAGACGCTTGATGCGGGTAGAGGTCGCCTGTGGATCTGCGCTATGTTGTTCTGTCTGTTCATCCATCTCCTCCTCTGTCTCAAGTGAAGGCGATCTTGTGCCTTTGTCAAAGCCCCGCTCTGTTCCACCTGTTTGCTTCTACATCTGCTAAGGGACATCACGCTCTACCTGGACCTTGTCAGTGGCCTCCTTTTTCCTCTTTTTGGCCAGCTGTGTCATCTTAAGCTTGGCCTCCTCCTTCTTTCTCTGCATGGTGGACTTGCTTCCTCCCACTGCCAAGTCTGTTGTAGTGTGCCACTCTTCCAACCATTGATCAAGTATTGCATCAATGGTGCCATCTGTTTCTAGGTAAAGCAAGTCATACCATTTCTGCGCAGGGTCCTTTCATGCCTTGATGGACACATGGTGAAAGTCTGCTTTAAACTCTGCATAGCCCTGCAGGTTGGCATAGACCATAGGCAACAACCATGATTTTCAATTGATGGCCATGTGGATGTTCATCTCCATCAAGATCCGAAATATCTTGTTGTCCTTGACACGTTGTGCATCCTTGGTCACCCATAGCGAAGTGTACTTCACTGCTTTTGGTTTTCCTCTGGTAGCTCCCATGCTACCAACACTATAGA
This sequence comes from Pinus tabuliformis, assembly GCA_031772625.1. Classification (NCBI taxonomy): domain Eukaryota; kingdom Viridiplantae; phylum Streptophyta; class Pinopsida; order Pinales; family Pinaceae; genus Pinus; species Pinus tabuliformis. Next base: position 1,145,340,985 of record CM062805.1, read on the forward strand.
CAGCAATAGGCATGCCTAGTGGAATGTCTTGTTGAGCTCCTGTTCCTTGCAGAAGTTCGCAAGTAACTCACCATGCAGATATTCTTCCCAATTGAACTGAACTCCTTCGGCGCACTAGGCTACTAGCGCAATGACAGGCGCTGGCACCTCATTGGTGTGACACTTCCTCATCACCGTCCTTGCTAAAATCTACATAGCCACCTTTACATCAGGGTCATAGATGCTAGATATGGCATATCCAGGTGGCTCCTTTACCAACTTAAACTTCTCTTTCATGGCCTCCGCGAGGGCCTACTCACCACATTTTCTGCCAAATATCATGGCCGGATTTTCTCCTGTGTAAGGCAACCGTGTGATCCTGTGGATCAATTTGTCAGTGATGGGTATTGGCTCCTCCAGCCACAGACACCCATCATGCACCAAGCATAGAAGCTGCTTGATGACCAATATTGTAACTGAGGTGCAATTGTAGTGCAGCACCTAAAGCAGGTTGAGCAACCCTGCCTTGTCTACTCCTCTAAGCCACCTCCGTGGCTCCAATGCAATCATTCCAATGGTTGTTTCGATAATGCAATGCATCAACTGCTTGGTCGCCAAGTGTGGGAACTTCTCATGATTATCCAAGTCTCAGTCTTCAAATTTTAGCAGAGGAACCCACCCTAAGAGCGGTCCTTTGAAGACAATTTCATTTGGTAGTAGAGGGGTTTGCAAGGGAACCTTTCTCTCATCGATGTCTTTCGGCACCTCGGTCTTTCCCTTTCGTGGAGGGATGTATTCAGGTAACTGAGTGATAAGGTCAGCACCTTGGGCTTCAACTTCCTCCATATCTACTCCCACATCCTCATCATCCATCGGGATGTCTTCGATTTCTTCCTCCTCTGACTCCAAATTGATCGCTTTGCCCTTCTCCTATGCGATAGGCTTCGGTGGGTTTCTTCTTGGTGATGCACGCACTGGTATTGTAGGTTGCTAGGCTGCTTGCCCTTTTTATCCTTCACGCTCTCCTTGTTTGGGGTCGGCTTTGGTCTCGATGCCCTTGGTGATTTGGGGACTTTGGCTAATACTTTGGAAACCTCTAGAGCAACTACTTCTGCCTCCATCTCAATTTCCAGCACCGACTCCTCTGCTTCGGTATCTATAGCTTTTGTGGGCATCGACATGATGTTCTGCAAGAACTCCTGTGTCTCCTTTGACAATGTCTCAAATACCCAACTGGTTATTAGAAGTTCGTAGTGCTTGCGATTCATGTGTGTCTGAGAGCTCAACAACTCAATTCTCGAAATGCCAAGTGTTTTTCTCTAGACAACCACCTGTAATTTGTAGGGCATTTTGAATTCAAATCCTACCATTCCCCCCAAATTCGATTTAGTAATGTCGTATTGGCGGCAGATTTTCAAGGATCTAACCCATAAATTACGTCTTAAATGTCAGCCGCCCACTCCATTTGACTGCCTTTCTACTGTCAAATCATGAACAGTTACTTTAACAGTCACTTTTCGGCCGACCTGTGCAAGTTCTCCCTGGGTAGCGCAGCTCCATTCACGATGCCGTGAACCCTATGACACCTCCTTACTTCGTACAATCCTCTAATCACGCAGCTCCCCAACTCGGGCCGTGTAGTTTATAGTCTCGCGCCTCCTTTCAGCTGCCTGAAGCACTAAGACTATGCTACCTTCATATAGTCACATGGTCGGACCACTGGTGTATGGCTTCAATTGACTACCATTCACCTTTCCTGGGAAGGGATCTCCATTCAATTTGACCAGCTGAACCGCTCCTCCATCGGTAATCTTGTTGATGACATAGGGCCCTAACTAGTGCATTCTGAACTTCCCTGGAAATTTGTCAAACTTACTGTCATATAAAAAAACCAAGTCATTTACCTTAAAGGTGCGCAACTTAATGTGTCGATCATGTCATGCTTTTCTGCACTGCTTTTGGACCTGTTGGTGAAATCTAGCTAGCAATTTTTCTTCCTCAAGGTCAGCCAACAACACAAGCCTCTCCTCCAGGGCTCCACGATCCGCCATACCCATGAGTGTCGCTATGTGCAGACTAGGCACAATGTATTCCATGGGCATCACTGCTTCAACACCATATATAAGCCTAAAGTGCGTTTGTCCAGTCAATTTCTTGCATGTCGTCCGATAGGCCCATAGTACTGCGGGTATGCGTAGGTCCCAATCACTTCACTAAGCATTGAAAACCTTGGTTAGTGTGTTCTCCAACACTTTATTGAATGCTTCCACCATCCCGTTAGCCTGCGGGTGATAAGGCATGATCTTCTGGTGATATACCTAAAATTCCTCCATCAGCGTGTTGATCATCTCATTCAGAAAGTGCTTACTGCAATCACTCATCAAAATCTTTGGACACCCAAATCGCATCAGTACATACTCAAATAGGAACTTTGAAGTAGTTGCACCCATACAATCCTTCACAAGTTGTGCCTCCGCCCATCGAGTCAAATACTCTGTCGTGGTGATAATGTACCTTGCTCCTGTCTTCTTTCCTTGGGGCTGAATGGGCCTCACAAAGTCTATCGCTCATTTTTCAAAGGGTTGTAACGTCATCTTTGGATTCAGAGGCTGCTCATCCCTCCATGATGGCCTGCTAGTCCTTTGAAACACATCACATGCTTTTCAATATGCTTTTGAGTCATGATGGAGGGCTTGCCACCATAACCCTGCCGTAGAATCTTCTGCACAGTCGCTCTCTCTGCATAATGTCCTCCCGCAGCGCCCCCATGAGCGTTCACGAGGATACTGCTCCTTTCAAACTCTAGTACATATCGTTGCAATATCTCATCAGACCCCATTTTGTACAGATGCCCAACAGTGACAGAAAAATTTGCCACGTGCACCACTAACTTCTTCTTTTGTTGGACGGTGTATCCTTTCGGGGTGATTCTTGTCATTAGGAAGTGTATGATATCCTCAAAATGACCATTCACAACGTGCACTGCAAATAGTTGCACTTCAGGTAATCCTGCCTCCAAATTAGTGGGCTCTTCCCTCGTTTCGATGCGCAAGAGATGGTTTGGTCCCACGTTTAGTCATCCAGGCTTCAGAATAACTTCAAAATCACACTCCTGGAACAATAACAACCACCTGCAGATTCTCCCCCCAACACAGGCATATTGACCAGGTATTTCAATATGGAATGGTCCATGTACATCTTACAATGGCCACCCGTCCAGTAGTGGCTAAACTTCTAGAGCACGTATACCATGGCTAACCCTTTGCGCTCAGTGGTGGAATAGTTCTTATCTGCCTTGGATAATCTTCTGCTTGTGAATGCTATAGGATGGTCCAAGTCTCCTCTGCCAGCCTGCGTTAGTACTGCTCCTAGCGCTATACACGACACATCGACCTATACATGAAACTCCTTCTTCCAATCCTGGTGTTGAGGTATAAAAGGTGTCTTTTGAACTCCTATTTATTCTATATTAATTATCAATCCAGGTACGCTTTTTTATTTCAAGAGTGTACTCAGTCTGAGGCGGGCAATTTATTTCAAGAGTAATGTTTTCTAATTTGCAGTACAGTGCTAAATATAAGAGTAAACAGATGCTTGAAATAAAATCTAATTGCAATCAAAAGAAACTTAATGCTCTGGAACTTAAATCGTTCACTCAGAAAACTACAACAATTTATCAGTCAAGGACGCAGTAGTGATAACTATTTCCTCTATCAATTGATATAAATGAAATCAAATATAAACAAGATCCACAATCTGAGAACTTAGGCAGCGATAGCCAATCTCCTTTACAGTTGTTGATCTTACACTCCACACTAAAGAAATTATCTAGAAATGATATATCACTAATGCTGTTAATAGAAATGTAGTAAAAACGCTCACTGCAAATACTTAAAAAGAAAAGCCAAATACTTGCAGGAAATAAATAACACCTATCTAGTATGAATGAACAACAATGCTAACTTAATAAAAATGAACAACAACGCTAAATGGAAATGAACAGCAAAGCCAAATGAACAGCAACCTGTAATGAATGGAAAAAACCGAAGTGAACAGCGAAGCTTTATAACTAGAATGAACAACATAACAATTTAAGTTATAATGAATAGTACTCTTGTTATAGTGGAAGAAAATGGCAACGTGATCCAATTACGATTTAATGTAAAGGAACAGGGAATTAGAAAGCAATGTGATTCAAAGCAATGAAAAGTAAATCAAACCTTCACACGACTAGAACTGTAAAATAATGGTACAGGTAGCAAGTGGATCCACCAGGGTTGGGCCCTTAGCCGCTAGTGAAGCACCGCCAGGCTAATTCAATAGGAAGGAATGGAACGGCAACTGATTTATGTATTAATCATGTATAAAAAGTTTACAAGCAATCGTACTCTGTTTTAACCAACAAGAGTCGATGATCAAAGTAACATCACAACAGTAAGTTCTGCAAAATGATAATACATGCCCCCTGGGCTATAAGTGTTGTCCCTTTTTATAATGGCTAGGTGGATATATCAAGAGTACAGATAAGTTTTGAAGCAACGGTCCCTCAAGATCAAAGGATCTTGAGGGATTCGCTCTATCTTTGATCTCTAGTTTATTGTTTTGTCTTCTTGCACTAATGTCGTGCTTTTCCTTTCTTCTCCTGGACTATGCGCTCTGATCTTGATCTCCTTGTCCGAATACGGCTTCCTAGGGAAGGGATAGCAATTGCTTCTTCTTTGTCTTTTCCTCCCAGGTTTTCTATTTCCTTCATTTTCTATATAGAAAAAGACAATAATCAGTTATTTTGTATCAATCACAAATCTCCTTAATTCTACCATAATTCTTTAACATATTACCATTTTAGAATTTAAAGGAGTTATGATTCAAAGGAAAAGATAAAGAAATAAATGGAAAACACATACCTTTTCCATCGCTCAACACACCCCCTGCTTACCATTTTTCAATGCCCTCATGAAAACCGTGTAATTTACATGCAAGGCGGTTAGGGAATAGGTTGGAGAGGGATTTTCATGAAGTGGTCTAAAACCATGATGTGTAGCTAAAACTTCAAAAATGTGCCCTGTTTTCCCTTCAGGTAATTCATAGATGGCCTTATATTCTACTGCAGGATACCAGATAATAGGGATTTGAAATCTACAACCTAGCCAATACGGTCCTTCCCTCAAGATGAGGTTACTATATGTGATCAAGTGGTCGGAAGCTAACTTAAAATTTTTGTAATTGAATGGCTCTCTGTCCTGAATATTTCAATTGGAGGTCTTCCATCAGAGTTTAGATGCTACCATGGCATGGTCTTTGATGGACAAGAAATATTCTACCCCTTGCTGGACAATGTCTTTGTGGATGGGTCCCAATGTCTGGATCACACCCTCCTTTTTCATTAGGCTTTTATGCTTAGCCCACAGTTGTAATGGGTTTTTCGGTTCACCCCTAACCCAAAGGTCTAACCCATTTTCTTGTCTCTGAAAGGTTTTATGGGCCTTGAGCCACTTTAACTAGTTGGCAACAAACGAAATGAATGCTTGAAACTGGATATCTCCCACAAAAGGACTAGGATTCTTCTCCATTTCCTCTTCCAAGATAAAATTATGCAAATAAAATTCACAGAGTAAATGTTGAACTTTGACTCCATAGTGTTTACAACAATTTATAAAATCATCAACAATTTTCAATTCTATAGGTTTCCCTGCCTTAATAGCTTTAATTTTTAACTGCAAATATCTTTCTAATAAAAACAAAGCATAATTTTTGGCAGGGGCCCTACATGTTAGGACATCTGTATATAGAGAACAGAGAATATCCATTTGACTCCTTACTGTTTTTAGTCTATTTGTTACCTTTTCGACTTTTTCCTTTGCCCTCCGACATTTATCAAAGGCCTCGCTCTCTGATGCATTGATGTTCTTTACTTGCTATTGTAACTTTTGATATTTTTCTTGAGGAACAGTCTCTTCTGTGAGCTTTTCTATAGTCTGTTGAGCCCGTGCCAGCTCCTCTTGGAGTTTTACTACCCTAGGGTCATTGTCTGTCGAAACACTTTTGGGTTGAAGATCTACCTGGATCTTCTTATTGCGACATCTGGTCCCTACAGTTTGTGTCTCTTTATCATAAACTGTCTGGTCGGTCGACGCTAGAGGACAGTGCCTCTGTCTGGACGTCCTTATTACAGACTGGTGTATCTTCTGTTTAGACCGCTACGTCTGTAACAACAACATGTTGTTTCTTGCTGTCCTGAATGGATATGGGCTCGGCTTGAGTCCTCGGGGCCTTTATTTTATGGGGTTTCGTTCGGGTGGCTGCTTCTCTTGTTCTTGAGGTTCTTTTTGAGATCTTCCCCATTTTTAGGGCCCTTATCTACTGTTTGAGTTGTTTTATTACATTTAGTAGCCTTTGCTGTTCCTTTCACAACCTCTTGATTTCATTCATCTTCTTCTTATTTTTCCTGGGAGGAACAACTGTTTCCTTGCCTGGACTTGGCTGCTCAGCTAGGTTTTGTTCTTCAAGGAATGTGCCCTCGCCCTAGGTTGTTTCCATATTTTCTATTTGGAACAATTCTTCAGTGTTCTCGTCATCCTGATTAGGTCCCTCAGGGGAGGTAACCTTAGTTTGATCTGCCACTTCCTGAGTGACTTCTGCTTCTTCTTCTTCCTTGTCATTCATCTCCTCGAATGCACTCTTACTATGGGTAGAGTGTTCCTGTGATTGTGCTTCTTCTTCTTCCTCTTCATTCATCTCCTCGGATGCACTCTTGAGCAGAGTGTTCCTATGATTGTGCTTCTTCAATATTGAGGTCGAGGGGGCTCTGGGATTGAATATACTCACCCATATTGGCCAAAATTTGGGCCAATTCGTCTCCCTGCAATAGACTTTGTAGTGGACTTGTGTCAGAGGTTGCAGGAAGTTCCGCTTCCTCCCTTTCTTCCTCACCAGAGCACTCAGTGTCTTCCTCCAATTCTTCTTCCATGTTTCCCCACCTTCGAGTTGTGGGGGTTCCTCATCATCAGAGCCCTATATTTCTAAGGGTTGGCTACTCTTATCTTGGGGATTTCCCAACATTCCCCTGTTTCTTCTTATTCTGGAGGATTGTCTGCGTTTTTGCGGTCTCGATGTTGTGCTGGTGGTTCTTTTTCTTTTCGGGGCTGGTAAGGCCAGTCCCTCGTCTATTGAAAATACCAATTCTTCCCAACTAGTCTGCTGCTAAGGAAGACTATAACTGACTATTAATCAAATTAAACCATGATGAATTACTACCATTTCTATATGACGTGATTTCCTTATGCTCCGAGCAGCGTCATGCAATAAAGATTTTAAATATGCAAGCAAATTTACAGCGCATTTCTGTCTTAATACTACTAATAATTTGAGATGGCGTGGTCTTACCGCATCCTTTCTCCCATTGCATGTGATGTAGCTTTGCACTATTTTGGCTAATTCTGCCCATGGTTCTCCCAGGGTTGCAGGCAAGACTCCTTTTCCTTTGACGGTAAGGTTTTTTCCTTCATCCCGAAAGATAGTTATGGCCTCTTGAAGTCTCACTTTTTTCTGGATCCATATTTGTCCAATAGCTGGTATTCCAGATACTTCAACAATTAACGCATCTATTACTATTATTTTCCTTCCCCTCACCATGGAACGATCCCTACAAATTCTGCAAAAATTCGATGGCCACCGTTTCATGGGACTACTGTAGTCGGGTAAGGTAGGCAATCCATCCTGCTCTCTCTAGAATTTCTCGTACAACGTCAGAAATTATTAGCACCTTCAGTTCGCTGCGTATTTGATCTGGACTTAAATAGGAAAGCAACAAATTACAGATATAACCATAAACACAGATATGCAGCGGAAATAATACTTCATTTCGTTAATGTAAAATACTGAAATATGCTTACAAACAGTAATGGAAATAAACCAGCTAGGGCGATGGTAGCTGTTACACTAAAAAATGTCACCATGACCACTTACAGTTAGTATGGCTCAAATCAACAGTCATGCTACCCTCTTAGGCAAGTCTTATGCCTCTGTTATCCATCTCAAACTCAAAGAAGAGAGAAAGTCTTGTAAAAAATATGTTTATCTCTGGGGTCGCAGGTTCTCTCTAGCCTTACCTGCGGGGACGCTGACCATGTTCACAAAAGGTGCGTCCTTGGACGCTCTGTATGTTAAGGGATAGGTGCGTCCTTCTGTAAAAGGCAAAATGCGCGAGTTTCATCTTAAAAAAGTTACTTGTGGTTACTTCTAGAACTTTCTAGAGGTCGGTTTGATGATTTGGATGCGCCTCCAGTTGGTTCATGTATCTCTATTAAGGGGGAACTTATCCCATCAATAAGGGAGCTATCCCACCCAAAGAGGGGGATTATCCCATTGATGGTGGACCTGAATAACCTCTTTACAGCACTATAAATAAAGACATTGAGCTAGAGGGAGAGGAGGTTGGAGCTATACATTTTCTTTGGGTAAATGCTGCAGGAATTAGGACTCCCATTTAGAACCTTGTGAGGAGAGATTGTCTTTGCTTGATTCTACTTGGAAGTGGGTGAGCTTTGTCAAAGTAGAGGAAAACCCTTGATGGACCCTGGGAGGAACTTGCACAACACCAAGGCCAGGTTGTAAGAGTTTCTTTGTTTCGTTATTAATACAAACTGGTTTATTTTTCTCAATAGCTTGTGTTAATGAGTTATTTCATGTGTTCCTTGGTCTGCATGTTAAATATATGTTTTATTATATGAAATGAAAGTGCTTGGTAATTGTTTGATTGTTTGTGGTTGCAGGAATTGACTTGAAGGAGGAGCTCATCCGGATTGGCAAGGACGGACTACAACAACCGCGTTTTGGAATAAGGTAAGCCTAAACACTTGTAGTTTTCATGTTTTAAAAGGTATATTTAGAGAAAGATCACTCCATTTTGTCTTGTTTGTCGCTAGAGAGTTTAGACTCCTAGGGAGGTCAGTTGTGTCTGCACAAACGACTTTTTCCGCCACGACAAATTGGCGACTCCGCTGGGGAATCCATTAAAGAGAGAGTCTTTTCCTTTGTGTGAACTTTGCTCTGTGAAAATCACTTTTATTTTCTGGTTTTTGACTGTGAGAATTAGTATTTGGGTGGCTTAGCTTTAGATTTAGTTAGATTTGGTTTTTCTCAACTTTTCCAGAAGGACGCACCCTCTGAGTACTGCACAGTGCGTCTTTGGACGCGCTGTTGCCGTTTGCACAGAGCGGCCCCGCACCTGTTATAACGGGTTTCCTGCGTCTTCCTGTAAAATTTAGGAAAATGCCATTTTTTGCTTTAATTGCTTTTAGATTTTGATTTTTCTTAGTGTTTTCTACCCAGATCCTTTAGTACCCTGTCAAGAATTTTCACCTAGACTTGTTTTGTGAGCTTTGAGTGTTTTAGTGGATTTCAACGAAGTTTAGGCCTAGGGTTTGATTTTTCAATAGGTCCTGTAGTGACTTTGACGGTAGAAAGTTGTCCAGCCTTAGATCTCTCTGGTTAGTCAGCCTTCTTAGAAGTCGGGCCTGTCGTAAAGTCTCCTTGTGTGAGCAGCTTGCCATTTAAGTTGTTTTGGGTCAAATTTCGAATTACTTGTTTATAAAGTGTTGATTTCCATTTTACAAAAGAACAAAAAGATTAGAGTTTTGTTTTGACTAGTTTTTGGTTCTGCATAAGCTAGTCCTTGATTTGATTGTGATCAAGTAAAACACCTTAGAATAATCATTGTTAGTTTTGGCCTCGTTAAGATTGCTTAGAGTAAATTTACCTTTTAGTTTGCTTATGAGTGCATTTTCATAGATTTTAATAGTTGTTAAGATTGATTTTTGGTTATATTAGATTTATTTGCTTTATTAAAAGAAAAATACAAAAACATCTTCTTTAAAAAGTCTTGTTTCAAGTAGCTTTTTGTTTTTGAAAGAGAAAAAGAGTTTTTTCGTGCATGTAAAGAGCGGTCATGTTTTTTATGCTTGGAAAAGACAAACGAATTGTTTCTTTGATTGTCTTCAATTAAGAAGTTGCTTTTATAAAGATTGCATTCTCTCAACTTTTTAGTTAAGCAATTCATCGAAAAAGTAAAGTAGTGGGTAAATCATTCTAGGTGCATTTTGTAGTGGTTTCGAGTCGAGTCAACACACCACCGGTTTCACTTCCATCACCTTTTGACTTAAGAAACAACCTTAAAAGTAACGCTTAAATTAAAATCAATCTAGTAATTTTTATTTTTCTAGGGCTCTGAAACACCAACATAGCTTAGGCTAGGGTCTTGGAGTAGGTGAGTACTTAACTCTCCAAGGCTACAAAACCAAACAGATAGTTTATCTTGAGAAGATTAAATCCAATTGTTTCAGTTATACTCTGGGAAAGCTCCTCTTAAAGGAGAAGCACGAGCTCGTGTCCGAACCAGTGAGGGGATCATTCCTCCCTCGTTGGGAACGACGCCAGACAGTACGTATTACAAACGGTAAACCTCGGATTAACCATTGTCGAGGAGCCAGGGGTCACTTATCGGTAAACCTTGGATTGTTGTCAAGGAGCCGGTAAGGGGATTGGAGCTTGCTACTCTGCCCTTGCGTGCTGTCGGAGTTTAGACTGTTCCCCCAGGTGTAATTGTTGTGATTGGTAACTTTAGTGACCATAATCTTAGGGTTCTACCGAGGTGACGGTGGAGGGAAGGTCCCACTGTACCTGGAGCAGACGTCGGTTATACTCACTTGGATTTTCCGGGGGGTTCACTTCACTTCGAGACGGTTAAAGTGGAGGAACTTGTGCCGGTCTATTCATTAAGCAGGTTGCCGGGTAACTGTTCCACCCGCCATTTCTGTACTGAATCCTGCGAGGTTGGGAATAATCACCAACTAGCGCTTTTGGTCCGGAAGACTACTATTTGTGTGTGGTTTGACGCTCTAGATTATTTAGGCGTGTGCTTCAAATTTGTTTGCTTCTTTAGAAGACTTTAGGTGGTTTGATTTGAAATTTTTTACTTTGTTTTCGTGTGTTGTAGTTAAAAATCTTTAATTGTGGCGGAATTACCGAGACAGTCCCGTAGACTTTGGGGCCAGTCTCCTGAAGTTGTTTCTGTGGCCGAATTGTTGAGAAGATCCCGTAGACTTAGGGGATCCCCTCCTCGAGACGACCCGGGTAATTTAGAAGGGTTAAAGGTCCTTGTAACTCCTCCTAGTGACAGTAGAGTAGGTTCACCTGAAGAAGGAGAATCTTCCTTGGTAGTCCATCCAGATTACCAAAGTTTAGAAACAGGTTACAATCCCGAAACTGTTACAGTTTCCGAGCTTGCTGGTAGTTTTTCATCTGCCAGTGAAACAGGCGAAGAACCTGAAATTTCCGAACCTGTTACTCCAACTTCTAGTGTCCCTAATTCACCGAGAATAGAAAGAATTATCACTGAAAATCTACCTTCTGGTTTGATTGCTATAGAAGAACTTGCTCCAGAAGAAGATATAGGTGTCTCTCACCTTGAAGGTCAACTTACTATTGATCTAAGGGAGCGTGAATCCATCTTTTACAGTCCTCCTAGAAGTACTTCTTGGTACCTTGCGTTAACCAATTTTTTAGACAACTCAGTCGGTTTTTCCACACCTCGTACTCCTTTTCCACCTGGAGGTATTCATACTCCTGTAAATATGTCTGGTCAGTCGTCCGTGTTTACACAAAGTCCTGAATCTTTTTTACACGGCGGTCCTTCTGTTCCCACTGGGTATCAGTCACTTTCTGGTACCTTTGCGGGGGCATCTCCTCAACCCATTGATCATGGGTTATTTGCTGGAAACAGTGGTAATATACCATTGGGTGTAGGAGACATTTACATGATGTCAGGTTCAGTTCCCGTTTCCCAACCTCAAGGTGGCCAATTACCGCCTGGGGGGCAACCGCAGTTAACGCCTGGGGGGCAACCTCAAGGTACACAAATTGTGTCTGGGGGGCAACCTCAAAGTCAGTATGTACCTATGGTGCAATACTTACCTCAAGGTCAACCTCAGCCTCAATATGTACCCCAAGGTCAACCTCAGTATCAATATCAACCTCAAGGATGGCAACCTCAAGGATGGCAACCTCAAGGGTATCAACCCCAAAGTTATCAACCTCAAGGGTACCAACCTCAAGGTCAAGGTCAACCCCAGTATCAGTATTTACCTCAAGGTTATCAACCCCAAGGTCAATACTCAAGTCAAGGTTATCAACCGCCTCAAGGTCAGTCATATGTTCCAAGTATGGGAACTGCACCTTACAATTATCAATCCTACCCTCAATCTGGTTATGGATCTCAGTACCCTCAACCTGTTACGGGTCAGTACCCTGGAATGTTAGTGTGGGATCCCTCACAGGGTCAACAGGTGTTGCAGCCAAGTGTACAAATGCTTCCTCAAGCTGGACAACCCGTAGTTTCTGGTCCAACCCAGCAACCGCAACCTGTCCAGCCCAATGTTCAAGCTTCTGTAGCTTCGGTAGTTACTCAGCCGGCAATTGCACCTAGTACTCCATCTCAAACGGCTGCTGCAACTACCGCTACATCTACCATACTTACTTCTGGAGTATCGACGGCTCCAGTTTCTACTGTCCCTGTTACCGCACCTCAGACATCTTTACCGTTGTCTGGATCTACGATTCAAACCACGGTCCAGATGCCTGTAGGTCAGCCTGGTATAAGTACGGTTGTGACTACTCAACCTCAATTTGTTCAACCTCCGTACCAGGGACAGTATCAACCTGGGCAAGCTGTCCAACAACCGGTTTACCAGTATCAACCGTATCCTGGGTACACTTATCAACAACCTCAACAACCCCAGTACGGTCCGGTTAATCCTGGTTTTCCAGGAGGATATAATATCCCAAATGCGACTCCTGTTCCTAGTTATCCTGGATATCCTCCTCCTGGGGCTGGTATTGTGACCCAGAGTTTTAGAGATCCTAACCGGCAGTTACCGTTTATTGCAACTTTAGATTTACCCGACTTGACGCGCCTAACGAACGATCCAATTCAATATCTTCAGTTCTGGCCGCCAATGCCAAATAAGTTGCCCAGTGATATACCCAAGTTCGAAGGTAAGTCTGGAGAGGATCCGTCCAATCATGTGATGACTTACCACCTCTGGTGTGCTTCGAATTCTATCTCAGATGATTCTATCCGCTTACGTCTTTTCCAGCGTACACTCATTGGTCTCGCGGCCAAGTGGTACATTGAGTTACCACGGGCCTCTTTTTACAACTTTAGCCAGTTAGCTACCTCGTTCTTAACTCACTTTCAGTTGCCGGTCAGATACGATAACGGCACGGAGTTATTAACTTCACTAAAACAATCGACGTCCACGTATATTTCTGATCACATTCATGAGTGGAGACGTCGAAGGCGATTAGTGAAAGTTTTTATCCCGGACCAAATCTTAGCTGAATGGTTTGTCAAATCATTATTACCGAAGATTACTGAAGATGTCGCTAAGGCCGGAGTAGTTACTGAGGAGCAAGTCATTGCTCAGGCACAATACCTTGACTTAGTTTACACTCAGTCGGGTACGTTACACGAGAAGATTCCGGATCTTCCAAAGTCGAATCAAATCGCTGCTGCTCCTTCGGGATCTCATGCCGCTGATGGTATGATTGGTATCGTGACTACGAAGAGTAAGAAGAAGTCTTCCAAGGCCTCCAATACTCCAATAATCACTTTGCCAGATTCTCCGACAGGAGAGTCTTCTCCTCCTGAACTTACCGCCGACATTCACGCTGTAGAGTCATCTACGGCCAAATCAAAAAACGGTGGAAAGAAGAAAGGAAAGAAGAAGGCTAAAGCAGACAAGGCTCCAAAGGAGAAAACTGAAAAGTCGGAAACCAATGACGAAAAACGCAAACCTCGATATCCTTGTCTTATTTGTGAAGAGGATCATTTTACGAGAGATTGCCCTCATCGGGCCGAGGTTGTAAAAATAGTCAAAGGTTCTCCCACTCCTGCTGTGTTAAAGAATCCATTTCCAGAGCAGGAGAATAAGATGATAGGTTCTTCTTCGAATGCCAGTGAAGAACCCATTTTGATGATGTCTCATGTGAGGATTGCGACTCGATCGCAAGATTATGGTAGTAAGGCTCCTGTTGATGGCAAGGAAGCAGAATCTTCTCACTCTAACCCATCAACCTCAGCTCCTGGTTCCGATCCACTACAGATCGAAAAACCTAACCCAGACTTAGTGATTAAGCCGCCCGCCAAGGGTGTACTTCGAAGGTCTGCTTTCAATCCACATGCGAGAGCAGCCCAGAATTACAACATTGTTGAGGACTTAGCTGTTTCACCTTCAGCAATGTCGGCACTCGAAGTGCTGCAATCATGCCCAGCACAACGAAAATTGCTTTTGTCGGCTATCGGAGCTGTCGATGTTCAGGACCCGAACCTAATGATCTTTGATCTAGAAAATAGTACACCACGTCTCCCCCATCAAATGGCTTTCCAAATTCCAGTGATAGTCAAAAACAGGCCTATTCATCGGACTGTGATTGATGAGGGAGCTTCTACGTGTATTATGTCGATTCAATGTTGGAGATCTCTTGGTTCTCCTTCGTTGAACCAATCCCCCACCATCCTTAAGGCCTTTGATGGCCGTGGGTTCCGTCCGTTTGGTATTCTACAAGAATTGCCTATAGGGGTTGAAGGTAAAACCGTTAGTCTGGATGTGGAAGTGGTTGATGCCCCTCTAGACTACAACCTTCTTTTGGGTCGAAGTTGGTCATATGCTATGACAGCGGTCGTTTCATCGGTCTTCAGAGTAATTAAGTTTCCACATAACAGTAAGATCGTGACTATTGATCAGCTGACATACTTTTCATCCGACCCAGCCTCTTCAGAGAGTATCCAGCATGTTGGTAAAACGACAATCCCTTATAGGGACGTTGGTGTAGGTTTAGTTAAGGATTCCGGTTTACTGGGAACTTTTCCTCTCCCTCCACTCAGCGCAGATCCTTCGTTTGCAACCATTCATATGATTACTTCAGAAAACATTATTTATGATGATCCTTGGTTCGTCCCATCTGACTCTGAGATAGACTCACTCGGTGATGTTATGCCTTTGAGTCCATATGAAATTGCTTATGAAGCTCTCATGTCTTTTACTGACTTTCATTCAACCGAAGTCGACCAAATGAATGTGGTCAGTGAAGAGTCACTTTTCACCTCACCCTTAGAACGGATAACGTTTCCCGAAGTCATGTCATCTGACGAACAACTTCGCGAAATCCTAAGTGTAGACGATCTACCATGGGAAGATCTCCATCACAGATCTTCGTTTTTACCTAAGGATGATGCATTTGAAAATGATTTTTCATCTATCTTTACCGCTGAATATGTCAAAGACGCTCAGGATCCAACGAAACATTCTGATTCAGAGCTGAATTTAGGGAATATTTCTCGTACTATTCCCATTGATATTTCAGTGAAGCCCGGAATCGAGGAAAACATTCATATAGGTGCCGCATGTACTGAAGAAGAAATCCAAACTTACAAGGCCCTATTCCAAGAATTCCGCGACGTGTTTGCCTGGTCTTACGAGGAAATGCCGGGAATTGATCCTGCCATTGTTATTCATGAAATAAAGACCTACCCGGATGCTAAACCCGTCCGGCAACGGTTGCGTCAAATTCACCCTCGAAAAGCGGCTGCGATTAAAGCAGAAGTCGAAAAGCTGTTGAAAGCAGGTTTCATTTATCCGATCCCGTTAACGGATTGGGTATCGAATATTGTTCCGGTCAACAAGAAACAAGGAACAATAAGAATCTGTATCGACTATAGGGATATAAATCGAGCTTGTCCAAAAGACAACTATCCTACGCCTTATATCGATCAAATTATTGATGATTGTGCCGGAAGTGAAATGTTTTCCTTCATGGATGGTTTTTCGGGCTATAATCAAATCAATATTCTACCTGCCGACCAACCAAAAACGGCATTCATTTGTCCATGGGGGACATTTGCTTATTGCAAGTTACCTTTTGGGCTTAAGAATGCCGGGGCCACTTTTCAACGGGCAATGTCTTATGCATTTCATGATATCAAGCACATTGTGCAACCCTATCTCGATGATTTGCCTGCTCATTCTTTACATCGAGCTGATCACCTTGTCCACCTACGAGCAATCTTTATGAGGTGTAGGCATTATCGAATTCGGTTGAATCCCCACAAGTGTGTTTTCTGTATAGAAACAGGTCGATTGCTGGGATTTGTTGTTTCAAAAGCCGGCATTCGCGTCGATCCCTCGAAAGTCGAGGCTATCATCAAATTGCCTCCTCCTTCGAGTTTGCGCCAACTCCAAAGTTTGCAAGGGAAAGCGAACTTTTTACGCCGATTCATCCCAAACTACGCCGAGGTCACTAAAGGTTTTACACGGTTGTTGAAACAGAACGCACAATTCTTTTGGGACGAGATTGCCCAACAATCTTTTGATGCACTTAAACACGCGTTGACCCATGCACCGTTATTGCATCCTCCCAACTACAACCAAAACTACTTCTTATACCTCGCAGCTTCGCATTCCACCATTGGAATGGTGTTAGTTCAAGAAGATGAATTCGGAGCGGAGCATGTGATATATTATCTTAGTAGGACCTTGAATCCAACTGAGCTAAAATATTCGCATGTGGAGAAATTGGCCCTGGCAGCCGTTCAAGCTGTCCAGCGTTTCCGTCACTACATTCTTCTCCGCAAAACTACAGTTATTTCGGATTGCAACCCTATGATTTATATTTTGACAAAACAACTGCTAGGGGGCAAGTACTCTAAATGGATTATTATCCTGCAAGAGTTCGACTTGGAGTTCGAGAAGTCCAAGTCTAAGAAATCCTTAGTTTTTGCGGAATTGATGTGTGATTTCCCGAGTGCTGACACAGAGACTGTGGCAGAGGAGTCCATTGCGGACGAATCTTTGTTTCTTATCAGTACTGTAGATCCATGGTACGGGGATATAATCATTTATCTCCAAACCCAAACCTTTCGGCCTGAAGCTTCCAAAGCGGAACGTCGAAAAATTCGGTTTCAATCCCAGCCATACAAAATTATTGGAGATACACTTTATCGCCGGGGGGCAGACTTAGTTTTTCGACGTTGTTTAACTCACGAAGAGGCTGAGAGGGTTTTGAATGATTGTCACTCTGGAGCATGTGGCGGTCATATGTCTGGGTATGCCACAGCTCAGAAGGTGTTGCGCGCTGGTTATTTCTGGCCGTCTATGTTTAAAGATTGTATCATTGCAGTCAGGAAGTGCCACAACTGTCAAGTGTTTGATCGCAAGATGCGCGCTCCACCTGCTCCTCTCCACCCTATAATTGCCGTTGGTCCATTCGCCAAATGGGGTATCGACTTTATTACTTGTAACCCTCACTCGGCCGGGGGGCATGCGTATATCATCCTTGCGGTTGATTATTTTACTAAGTGGGCCGAGGCGATGCCTACATTCGACGCAAGCGGCAAAACAGCTGCAGTTTTCGTATTCAATCATATCATAACTAGGTTTGGTGTCCCACAAGCAATCATTACTGACCATGGGAGCCATTTTCGAAATGTCATGATGACTGAGCTTACAAGCCAGCTTGGTTTGCGCCACGATAGCTCTACTCCTTATTATCCGCAAGCCAATGGTTTGGTTGAGTCTATCAACAAAGTTCTAGTTACCATGATCCGACGAACCATTGGTGTTCATCGGTCGAATTGGCACAACATGTTATTTTCAGCGCTATGGGCATACCGAACCTCAGTGAAAAATTCAACAGGGTTCACTCCTTTCCAGCTAGTTTATGGCTTAGAAGCTGTGTTACCCATTGAATGCGAAATCCCATCACTTCAAATGGCTGTCGAATTACTTCCAGCTACTTCCGAAGAGGAGACACGTTTATTGTACTTGGCTAAATTAGATGAGACTCGACGTGACGCTACATTGGCAATCGAGACTCACGCGAAACGAATGAAAGCTCAGTATGATAGAAATGTAACCCCTCGAAGTTTTTCGGAAGGAGACCTAGTACTATTATATGATCAAGCTAACGATAAGCTAGGTGCCGGAAAATTCGTTCCCATGTGGCATGGGCCCTACATTGTAAAGCGAAAGCTAGCAAAAGGGGCTTATGAGCTAGTTGACTTTGATGGGGACTCTTTGGGTAAACCCAGAAATGGACTTTACCTAAAGAGGTATTATGCTTAAATGAGGGGAATGGAGAAATTTTTAGATAGATTAGATTTTCTTTCTAGCTAGCAAGTGTGTTAGTTTAGTCAGTGTGCTTAGCTTAGAGAGTGTGGTTTTTCGTCGTTATTCTGGCTTATCTTGGTTTTACTCTTGATATTGCAGATGTCGACGCCTCTCCAAACATATATTGGATTTGCTGATGGTGCTTGTCGTAGTACACGGAACATCTCTTCCGCAGCTTGGGTTATCTATTCACCCTCTGACGAGTTAGTTTCTATGCATGGGGTAAGCCTTGGTCAAACAACGAACAACATTGCAGAATACAGTGCAGTGATTGAATTATTATCCGAATCTATTTCATTTGGAATTCGACGTTTGACAGTGAGGTTAGATTCTGAACTTGTTGTATTACAGCTTAATAGAGTTTATGCCATTAGGAATCCTGTGTTATTAAGGTTGTTTTTGAGAGTGCGTCTCTTGGAACGTGAATTTGATTACATTGAATATCAACATATTCCAAGGTCTTTGAATACATTAGCAGATGCAATTGCTTCTCGAATGTTGGATAGACATTTACGATAATCATGCAAGTAAATTTAAAAACATTTCATCACATATGTTAAACAAGATAAGCCGGTAATAGTGATATATATAGATAGAAGTGTGTCAAAAAATATATACATCGTCTTCGATCATAGGTTGAAAACACCTTATGATCGGCAAAATGATAGTACAAAAAGTCAAAATGTCACATGTGACTACAAAATTGACTAGTCAATCACTGGTGGTGCTCTCTGTATGACACCACTGCGCGGGCTACCTTACGCAAAAATCTCCTAAATGGTCCAGGGACCGCGACTACAAAACGCTGAAGCCTGATAGGAATGTCGTCCATAGTAGTCTCAGGTATGTCTGCCATGAGACGCTCTAGATCATGCTCCAACTCAGCTAGTACGTCTGCAGCCGCGTCCTGTGGGGCCGGTACCGGTGAAGCTGGATGTAGTCTATCAAAAGGCCGGAGGTTGGCTGGACGCTGTGGACCAACATCTGCATTTTGAAAATTTTACTGTTAGTTTTGAGACGATATATATGAAAAATTAAAAAAATACATAATTAGAAAACTTGTGAAAATAAAAGTACCTCTGTCATCCCATTGTTCTCCCTGTGGAAGAACCATGTCCGGATCACCTCTGAAATCCATTCCGGCATACGGAAAGTCCTGTATCGAAAAAACCTGGTCCTCTAACCAGTGAAAGTAACTATCTGAGAATCGAACAACTGTCGCACCCTCGTCAGGATGCCGGGCCATCACCGCAACCCATCGTATCAGCTTTGGCTACCGAGGACCCAAGATATCAACAGTGAGTTGCTGAGGGATCAACATTGGAACTCTCTCCAAGGCAAAGCTCACGACTATAGGCCCATATCCAAAAGTCTTTAGTCATCCGTTCTTTGCCTTGGTCAATTGGCTCTTCATATGAGCCGACACAGCTTCACACCAGTTGAAAATGGTGCCTTGGTAACAGTCAATTGCCATCCGCATTTGGGATCCGGAAGCAATGTGTAAAGCGGCCGCGCCGCAAATTCTGGTAACCGTGAACGCTATGACTTTGAGTTCCGGTAGAGTGATGTGTTTTATCTCTATGCCTTTTGAATGGTGAGCCCCACGTGTGCACCAATCCTCGCGGAGACTATCAAGGGATTGGCCACCCGGCCTAGTCCCCGCAAGACTGAGTTGCTCACCTCTGTTTGGAAAGCCAGTGAGAAAGTATACATCCGAGGGCTCTATCTCGAGCTGGTGCCCTCCTATGTAAAAGCATTGTTCTTGAACGTTCCATCGCTCAACCAGCCATTCCAAGAATCTTACCTGGCCCCTCATGCCCGGTATGGTCCAATATTTGTATAATCCGCATGCTCTTAGGGCATCTAGAGAAGGTTGGTGATTTATTGCAGCTTCATCTTCCTCTACATGCTCTCTTTCTCTCCAGTCTAACATGATTAATGCCCTGCATATCAAAAATAGCAATTAGAAATTGATTTGGGAATTTTTGGTGGTTTTTTGAGAGAGTTGGGGTTTTGAAATGCGCACTTCTCGGAAGACGCACCCCGGCTTTGTAGCACAGGGTGCCCGGACGCAGCTAGCCTGAAGGCGGGCTGCGTCTTCCGACCGTTTTCCCGTATGAGAAAAAGTCGGGGGACGCAGGTCACCCGAAGGGCACCTGCGTCCGCCGAGAGGCGCATTCCAAAACCAAAACCCCCCCAAAAAATGAAACTAAGACCTAAAAATTAATTCTAAACGGATAGAAATGCAGAGTAGGATGTGTAAAATACCTGGATGAGACGGCGTTCGATTCCGACGGTCAGATTTTCCGCAGCGACCACGGGAAGTTTCTTGTCAAAAGCTCCTTTTTCAACCTCCAAAGTCAAACGGTAAAAATGACATGGTAAAAGGTCTTTTTATAGGTTTTTTGGATGAATTAGTTCATTTTTTACCATGAAAAGATGTTTTTCGATGTATTTTTGCCTATTTTAAACAGGTATGAGTAATGTGTCGCTTTTGTGCAGGACAAAGGGATTTCAAGGGAAATTGTAATTTTTTCACAAATAAAATATCAGAGTCATCTTTTAAGCCCTTTTCTGACTCCTAAAAAATGAAAAGATCGCCGAGCGTTTCTTTTACACTCGTTAAAACGGAATTAAAAGACGGTCCCCTTTCAGCTCTTTTCTGACCGTAAAATCAGGAAAAGATTGCTGGGTTTTTGTCGTTTCGAACTCGATAAGGAAATAAAACGACGTGTCCTTGATCGCTTTTTACTTTTCAGGTCAACGACACTATTATGAAAGTACTCCTTGGTCGCAAGATCAAGCGGTTCCCCCAGGTATTATTTTATACTTTTTCGGGCTTGAGGGACACAAATATACGAAAAAGTTCAACGTGGAGTCTCCTTTTGTTTTTTCAGACTCTCTAAAAATTGAAAAACGCCGAGTTTCTCCTATACTGGGCTCGATAAACTTTTACAGTAAAGGACCTGTTCAATTACAAACAGGAACGAACCACTCCTTCCTAGGGTTCGAATTTAAACTAGGTTGGACTCGTCCGAAGGATGAGCTTATAATCAAGCATATGTTATCCTCCTCAAGCTTGTTAAAAATAAAGAGGTACTTGCCAGAAATGGTGGGGGAAAAGAGAGAAGAATGAACCTGTTTGTCACCTTTTGTCTCAAAAGAAACTTTATTACCGCTCTTGAACACGACACTTTTCATTCACCTGGGTTGGGAAATCTTTTACCTCACAGTTGACCAAACCACTTTGAAAGTCTTTAACCGGGTTTCGGGGATTAACTTTGAGTTATTCGTCACCAAGCCATCTGTCCAGGGAAAATTTTAAGAACCCCCCCTAAATTTATAAATATAATAAATGGGCGAATCTCCATGGTATATAGGAATAATTGAAGGCGATTTTATCAATAATATAATATGTATATATAATTTTTTGGCGAATCTCTCACCACGCAAGGGGAATATTTTACTCAATTATAAAATCTTGTAAGATCTTGGCGAGTCTTTCACTAAATAATAAAACTTTGTAAAGTCCTGGTGAATCTTAGCATAGGCACATGCTCGTTTAATTCCCCCATTTAAATAGGCTACATTCCAGGTGAATACCATGGGTCAATACCATGTGCCATTTTGGTGAATACCATGGGTCAATACCATATGCCATTTTTATTTTTATTAATTCTAATATTAGGGTTAATAATGGTTTTTTGCATGGTATTAATAACAATCTAGTCCATGGTATTTGTCCCATAGTATTTTGGCCATAGGTTTCACCTAAATATAACCCATTTTTTGAGTGTTCGTAAATATAAGGTGACTTATGGAGTAAATATAAAAAAATGTTTTATTTGTTTACCATACCTCTCGTTTATTTATATTTTTATTAATTTACCATACCTCTTCTACAAATATGGTATTTGGCCCATAGGATTCACTTAAATAAAACCTCTTTCTTGAGCCTTCATAAATAGAACGAGGGTTATGGGCTAAATATAAAAAGAGGTTTTGTTTTATTTATTTACGATACGTCTAGTTTATTTATATTTTTATTTATTTACCATACCTTTTGAGTAAGTATAAAAAGACGTTTTATTTATTTACCATACCTCCACTTTACTTATATTTTTATTTGTTTACACCCTTACATGTATATAAGGTGACTTATGGAGTAAATATAAAAAATGTTTTATTTATTTACCATACCTCTCATTTATTTATATTTTTATTAATTTACCATACCTCTTTTATAAATATTGTAATTGGCCCATAGGATTCACTTAAATAAAACCTATTCTTGAAAATGGGCGAATGGATTCACTTAAATAAAACTTATTCTTGAAAATGGGCGAATGGAAGGTTGTAAGTCCTAATTTCAAGGGCTAAATTTACCTTTTTTACCCTCTCCCTTAAAATAAGGTGGGCTATTTGAGGTGATTTGTAAAAATGTACTATGTGTTACACAGTAATTTATCACTGCCTTCCTGTCAGTCACCCTGCTGTGTCCAAGAAGTCACAATCACTAAATGTTTGCTCCCTGAACTGGCTAAAAACCCATTTTTCCAAAGTTTTGTGCATCAGCGCGTCTGTTCCTAAAATAACCGCGATGACCAGCGCCCCACAGTCTATTTCGTGCGCTGCCATCGCGGAAGAACATCACTTTTCCGCGATGACGCACAGCGCGGCTTTCACGTGTCCTTCCGCGCTGACATGGCTTGTTCAGTTGTTGTCATGTGCTGACAGCGCGGCAGTCTCCATATAATCCGCGCTGATCCAGTTTGGGCGAATTTGTTCAAACAACCAGCCTTCCAGATCTCTCCAGGCTTGGTTGTTAGCTTTGTGAATGTCGACTCCCTTCTATGGCATGTCTGTTCGACCTTTTGCAACTACTCCCCTTGAAGATAAGCTCATCCTTCCACCTTTTTAGGAGACTCCTTCTCCTATATAAACTTCCACCATTACCATGAGCAGCTGGTTAGAAAATAGCTAAACTTAGCTTGGATTATACAAGAGCTTGTAGTGCTCAGACTGCTGCTATAGGTGTGGTGTGTTAGGAGTGGAAGTGATTGATTGCTTTGGGAAGTTTGTTTGTGACATTTGTGTGAGAGAGAGAGACTAGTTTGTCTTGGGAGAACCATCCTCAAAGGTGAATGCTTGAGATACATGCTGACTGATCCCTCCTGAGAAGTTTATCGACGTCAGAACATTTGGTTGTACTCTTCTCTATTCTGATTAATAATAGATGACTGCTATTATTGTTCCATTCTCGTTTGTTTATGCAATGGATAAATGTGAATTATGTCTTTTCTGACTGGCATATAGTTACTTTTACTAGATTTCACGCTTGCGTTTGCTTTCCCTTCGTGTGTGCAGGTGTCCGTTCGCGGGGATCGCGGAAGACTATGACTAGCTGAAGCGAAGGAGCAAGGGAAACATCCCCTCGACAAACGACAGCGCAGGAATCCAAGTAGGTGCTCTTTACTTCTTGTCTAATTGTAACTAGGAACATGCGTGGCAGCATTGTGTGATTGTTGCTAGACCCCTGTTGGGCTAGTAGGGATCGCCTCTATCCGTAGAGGGGATTTACCTTCTCAACAATTTGGCGACTCCGCTGGGGATCAGCCTTTTTGTTTTTGAGTCCACTTTTGTGTTTGGCTTTGATTGATCTCTTTGTGGGTTTTTGGGATTGTCTTTTGTGGCTTATGAACTTTCTGGGTGTTTCTGGAAAGCGTCTTTATTATTAAAAAGCTCCTGCCTTTGGTTTGGGAAGTTTTTGTTTTGGCTTTCCTTGTTTTTTACTCCCAGCGCGTTTTATTTCGGAACAGTCGCGCTGACATCGCGGCCCTGTTCTTTTGGTTTTCTCTTCATCGCGCCTGTACGTCTAACAGTCGCGCTGACCTCGTTTTCAAGGGCAGCGCGCTTTATTCGTGTTCTTCCGCGCTGACATCGCGCCCCCTCTTCTTTGCGATTTCGGTCATCGCGTCTGTGTGTCTTATATCCGCGCTGACCTCGTTTGTCCTAGGGCAGCGCGCTTTTTCCCTGACTTTCCGCGCTGACGTCGCAAAGTTGCTGAAGGCCTCCCCCTGTCAGCGCAAAGTTGCTGAAGGCTACCCGCGCTGAGCCTGAAAAACTTTTTTTTGTCCAATTTGACCTCCTGAACCTCTTGCTGTGACTTTCCCTGCTTCTCTCCACTTGTCTGATGACTTGTTTTTCACTCTCTGAACTTTGAACTGTTTGATTACGAAGCTCAACTCCATAGGGTTTCGTTTTGCTTGGTTTTAAGTTTGCAAACAACTTCCCTTCTAGCTGCTTGGTTCACGTTTTCGTCCTGACTTTCGCGATTACTGGATTGTGTTTGAGTCTCTAATTGACTGGTTGCAACTCTGGTCCATCGGATGTTTGCTTTTCTCTATTTGATTTCACGCTCTGAACCCTAGGACATCTAGCGGCCGTGTGTGTGTCAAGCCTCCCGCAAGGATCCCTGTTTGCTTAATTGACCAGCTCGTTCTAGACTCGCTTTTCGCATTTTTTCAGTGATTGTTAGAGTGTATTGGTTTGTGCTTCCCAGTGATCTTTTCCGCTTCCTCCTTGCTTGCAATCCTTGCTTGTTTTGCAGAGCTTAGATCACATAGCTCGTGCATTGCCTTGTTTCCCTTTGATTTCGAGACTTTGGTTGAGTGTTTTGGGAACTTCGTGTGCTCTCATTAAGTAGTTTACTTGGTGTTCAAGTTCCTCCAAATTCCTTTAGGTGTGTTATGTCAATAAAAGGAAACGAATTAGTAGCTTGTTTTAAAATTCGAGAAGGAAAAGAACATTTCATTGATTTCCATTTTCAAAAGAAAAGTTTCCTTTCCTCGCTTTAGTTGCATTTAGCTACTTGTTTGTTTGTTTTCGTTTTGTTTCAAAAATTCTCTGCCCTCTCGTAGCTAGAATTCATCGAACGAAACGAAATTCTTTTGCATATAGATTGCATCTAAGTAATTGTGAGCGAACATACGATAGAGCTTGAAATCGAAACTTAATCTCAAGATCAACTATAAAATGAACCAAATGAATCTAAAAACGCATTGGAACTAAACGCAAATATTTAGAGGTCTAGGTTAGAGACGTGTTCCGGCGTCTTAAAACATAGTCACTGTTGTTTCACATTGGGTTGGGTGATTCCTCCTTCTGTGACTCGATAGTGGTCTAATACGGACTGCGCTCCCACGTACCGTCGAGTATATAGGGAGACCCCACTAGGCTTTTATCCTTTATCCATAGGAAGCCGAGTCGGCCGCCCTACAATTCGCAATGCAGTGAACACAGCATTCACGAAGATTGACCACCCGTACCCTAAAAAGTATTCTGTGGTTTTGCGAAGAGTTTGGCACACCCTCTACCTAGAAGTTCCAGAGCAGTCACTTTTGATCCTTTTCGGACTCCCTAAACGAAAAGGTGCCTGTGAGCGTCTTGTCACTTCGTGCTCATTAAACATTCGAAGGAGACTGGAGTCATCTTTGTCCTTTTCTCGACTCCTGAAATATGAAAAGGTCAAGTTTGGTCCTTGCGTCTTAAAAAATTAATTTGGCCACGATAACATCTCCTTTTTAGGTCTTGTGTGCGATAGTTTTGAGTAGGCTTTTATCGATAGTTTCCTTTAAGAGTTCTCAGGGGTCTGGTCATCCTGGCTGACCCATCACCTCCCGGTACAAGTGACTTAGGTTCTCAATCCTCTGTTGCTCCCGAGGTACCAGTTGAAGGCGGTACTCTTCCCATTGTACCGAGTATCCAGCCTATTAACGTACGGTCCCCCAGCAACCCAGATTACTTGGAGGATTGGAATCCCGTCTGGGAAGAAGATTGGGATACCCCCCAAACCCCCCGTACCCCTTTAGGTATGTCATCTCCAATGGAGGGGGCAGCTTCCAGCACGGGTGAGACACCCGCAGTCACAGACATCGAGACACCCGCGGTCACAGACATTGAGACCCCGATCCCGTCTTCATCTCCCCTCCCTCCACGATATCAATCGCTAAGGGATAGGTATGATGCTAGAACAACTTCTACCACCATATGGGATCCTTCTCTCGCGGCCTCGATTGGCCCTTTTGTTTCACAGCCTCTTTTCCCACCCCTCACCTCAGAACTCAACCCGATCGTCACCTCAGTTCCCGCTCAACCTACTGTTTGTGTAGCACGTTCGACTCCGGTCGTCAGTGCTGCGCCGATTCCCTCGTCTGAAGTTCCTCAAGCTGGTTCTTTTGTTGGAGGCATTCCAGGATCAGGACCGTATGATGCTTATGGGGAACCTATAACAGACCCAGATTACGATGGTCCTGTTTTCTTCTTCGATGCAAATGGTGAGTTCCTTGAGGAAATCTCAGGTCTCCCTCGTCACCCCTTCGAAGAGAACGAGGAATCTTTGAATGTCAGGTATGACCACACTACTAAGTACTTTGGAAACCGGACCCTCCTCGGCAGCCCATAGGACCACCCAATCAGGACCCGTCATTCTACGTGCAGCCCCCTCAAGGGCAACCATTATATGGCCTGCCTGACCCAGGACAATCTGGGCACCCACAAGGTCAACCTTACCAGGAACAACCTATGGACATGGGAGGTCCGCCATACCCATATCAGAATCAACCTACTGGGCAGCCAGAGCAACCGTCTTTTCAAGACCAGCTTGGTTTCCAGCCAGGGTACCCCTCTGGACCAACTGGCTCAGTTTACAATCCCTCCAATCAACCAGCCATCCAGCAAGGGTATCCTTATGGCCAGGGTGGACAACCCTATATTCAACAGGGCCCACCTACCCCTCGAAACGCAAACCCTTCTGGGCAAGGGGGGCAACCCTCTGCCCAGCCTATATACCAAAGAGGGCAGCCTGCCGTACAGCAAGCCCAACCCTCTTCCCAACCCGGTTACAGTGGGGGACAAACGAGCCAACCGTCTATACAGCCAAATCAACCCGGGGTCTACCCTCACCGTCAACCTGGACAAGCTGGCCAGCCTCAGCGTCAACCAGCTATCCAACCAATTCGACCACCCGTTCCGCGAAGACAGCCCTTGGTGGCACATGGACAACCTGGCGTTCAGCAAGGCTATCCTGCTGGCCAACCAGGTCCATCTCGAATCCGACCAAGTCAACCTTCGGGACGTGTAGTCCAACCTCAACCGGTTCAAGGACAATACTCTGGGCCTCACACTCAAGCAGGTTATCAACCTCCATATCAAACGCAGCCTGCCTACCAAGCTCCGTATGCGACCCAGCAGTCACATGGCTACCAGCAACCCCAGGGGCAAAATCAGTATACTCCTTACCAAAATTATCAGCGACCACAGGTCACTCCCTATCAAAATTATCAATATGGTCAACCTGGCGGGCAAGCTGCTAATTCATGGGGAGCTGGGGGGCAAACACAGGGACAGTCGTCCGCACACGGACAAAACTCCTACGGACAAACTCCCTATGTGCCAGGTCCTTTCGGACCAGGTCCATCGGGACAAAATTCCTATGCGGCCGGTCCTTTCGGGCCAGGTCCGTCTGGACAAAGTTCGTGGGGGCAACCCCAATCTGGGTGGAACCCTAATATCGCCTCGAACCCTCAGCCACAGATGTCCTTCAACCCGCAGCTACCATTTTTGGCTACGTTGGAACTACCCGATGTGTCCAAGTTAACAAATGATCCTATTTTGCATAACTCATGGTGGCCACCGGTTCCGACCAAAATACCAGGTGACTGTCCAAAGTTCGACGGCAAAGCCGGAGAGGATCCTCAAGCCCACGTAATGACCTATCACCTTTGGTGTTCATCTAACTCATGGCTTGATGATTCTATCCGACTGCGCCTCTTCCAGAGGACCCTCACTGGTTCAGCCGCAAAATGGTACATCGAACTTCATCGCGGTATGTTTTCAGACTTTAACTCGTTGGCTATGGCCTTTCTTACTCATTTTCAGTTACCCATTCGGTACGAGACTGGGACCCATTTGCTCACGTCTCTAAAACAGGATACGGCAACGCACATCTCTGATCATATACATGAATGGAGAAGGCGCCGTCGTTTGATTAAATTTTGGATTCCCGATCAACTCCTGACCGACTGGTTTACCACGTCCTTTGTTCCTAAAATTGCCAAAGATATTGCAATGGGGGCGTGTGTAACTGAAGAGCAAGCAATTGCGCGAGCTCAATACCTTGACTTAGTATATTCTCAGTCAGGTACTTTGTATGACTATTTGCCAGATGCCCCGAGGCACGGACAAACCAAAGCTCCACCGAAACCGTCTGTGGATGGAGTTATTGGCTCCGTGAATTCACCAAGTAAGAAATCAACCGCAAACTCTGGGAAGCAGAAACAAAACGCCTCTAACGAGAATGCTTCTCAGAGCCCATCTATTCCTGGGAATACCTCCGAGGTAAATGCCGTTCAGTCCACCGCGGCAGACAAATCCTCAAAAGGCAAAAAGAAAGGAAAGGTCAAAGAAAAATCCGGACAACCTAAGCAAAATCCTCCTAAACCTCCCACCGAGGACGGAGCCAAGCGGAAGCCTAAGTATCCCTGCCTCATTTGCGAGGAGGATCACTACACCAAGGACTGCCCTAGGCGGTCCGAGGTTAGTCGGCTTTTAAAAGGTGCTTCAGGGTCCCCCGCCGTCCTTAAAGAGCCTTTCCCATCCCAGCAGACGCATCAGGTGGCAGACCCTTCTCAATCCTCTTCCTCGTTCGGTTCTCAAGTATTCATGGCAGGAACCATCCCCGTCCACGTCACGACTCGAATGAAAGAATATCCATCTTCAGCCGGGAAGGAGCCGGAGGTCCCCTCCAGCGCTCCCGCGTCTAGTTCTGGCCCTCTTCACATTGAACGGCCCAGCACCGAGACGATCCCCCGACCCCCTCCCAAAGGTGTACTCAGGAAGTCATCTTATAACCCCAATGCTCGTGCCGCACAGCATTATAGCATTGTCGAGGACTTAGCTCAGGCTCCGTCTGCTATGTCCGCGTTAGAAGTCCTCCAGAGCTGCCCCTCCCAGAGGAAGTCCCTGCTATCAGCAATTGGTGGCATCGACCCGGCAGATTCGGATCTCATTTCTTTCGACCTCGAAGGTTTCACGCAGAGATTACCTCATCAGGTGGCCTTCCTTATACAAGTTCTCATCAAAGGCAAGACGATTCACCGTACTGTCATTGATGAGGGAGCCTCAACCTGCATCATGTCGGTTGCTTGTTGGAAGGCTCTTGGTTCGCCTGCTCTGAGCCAGTCTCCCACCACCCTAGAGGCGTTCGATGGAAGAGAATCTCGTCCACTTGGTATCCTCCCGCGTTTACCTTTCTCTTTAGAAGGCAAAACTGTAGAAGTCGAGGTTGAAGTCGTTGACGCTAACCTCACTTACAACCTCCTTCTAGGACGAAGCTGGACTTATGCCATGCAGGCCGTGGCTTCCTCCTTATTCCGTGTCGTTCGTTTTCCCCATCAAGGAAAAATCGTCACGGTGGACCAGCTGTCCTTTTTTGCTTCCTCTTCTGAAGGGAATATACCATTCGTGGAGCATACCTTCAGATCGCTCGAGAGTGTGGGTGCCGGATTATTTAAAGATCCCTCCTTGATGGGAGTCTTTCCCCTCCCACCTCCAAATCTCGCCTCCGTTAACATGATCAGGACGCATTCTGATCCATGGGTTCTCCCTCCCGTGAATCAAGAAGACTCATGGGGCGAGATGATGCCATTGAGCCCAGCCGAGCTCAACTACATCGAAATAGTTGCTGCATCGGCTTCAACCTCCGGACCTGCTTTTCCAAGCAGCGTTCCCGATTCACCTCAAACCTTCCCCTGGTTGGGAGAGAAGGCCACCTCGGACCCCCTGAAAGAATCATTCCCATCCGACGAGGCTATTATCGAGACTATGTCTCCCGAAGAGCTCCCTTGGTTTGATCACCACCATCGCTCTTCGTTCCTCCCTCCTTATTCGGAAATGGCCACGTGTCTCGGAAAGTTTGCTTCATGTCTCCCACATATCCCTCTCCAAACACCTATCCAGTTATATCAAGTGTCCTCGGAAGGGAACATGGGTAACATTACACAAACTTTGGCTATCGACATCTCTGTCAAAACAGGAGTTGTCGAAAATATTCATATTGGAGTCACATGTACTCCCGAGGAAATTCAAATCTACACAGATCTATTTCGTGAATTTCGTGATGTTTTCGCATGGTCTTACGAAGAAATGCCCGGCATTGACCCCAGTATCGTGGAGCACGAAATCCCTACCTATCCTGGGGCTAAGCCTGTTCGTCAGCGTTTACGCCCGGTGCACCCTCGAAAGGCTGCAGCCATCAAGGCCGAAGTTGAAAAGCTTTTTCGAGCTGGTTTCATTTATGCCATCCCCCTCACGGAATGGGTATCTAATATAGTTCCTGTCAATAAAAAACAGGGCACTATTCGGGTTTGTGTTGACTATCGCGATATCAATCGCGCCTGTCCAAAAGATAACTTTCCTACGCCCTTTATTGATCAGCTTATCGATGATTGCGCAGGAAGCGAAATTTATTCGTTCATGGACGGCTTTTCTGGTTACAACCAGATCAACATAGCCCCCGCAGACCAGCACAAGACCGCTTTCATTTGTCCTTGGGGCACCTTCGCTTACAAGAAGCTACCTTTCGGTCTTAAAAATGCCGGTGCCACTTTCCAGCGTGCGATGTCGTATGCTTTTCATGATATCCGAAACATCGTACAACCTTACCTGGATGATCTACCCGCTCATTCAGCTAAACGTCAAGACCATCCATCTCATTTACGCGAAATCTTCCTTCGCTGTCGACACTACCGTATTCGACTCAATCCGCATAAGTGTGTCTTCTGCGTGGAATCTGGCCGACTACTCGGGTTTATCGTCTCCCGAGAAGGCATCCGTTTGGATCCCCTTAAAGTCGAGGCCATTGTGAATCTTCCTCCCCCTGCCACTCTACAGCAATTACAAAGCTTGCAGGGAAAAGCCAATTTTCTCAGACGATTCATCCCAAATTATGCCGAGGTGGCCAAGGGTTTCACGCGATTACTAAAGCGAGACACGCCCTTTCATTGGGACGCTATCGCTCAGCAATCTTTTGAGCATCTTAAAGACCTTCTGGTCTCAGCTCCGCTCCTAAGACCTCCAAATTACCACCGTGACTACACCCTTTATCTGGCCGCCGCCGATACCACCATCGGCATGGTTTTAGTGCAAGATGATGACGATGGCTCAGAGCACGTTGTATACTATCTTAGTCGCAACCTCCTTGATACGGAGACTCGCTATGCATATGTCGAAAAGTTGGCATTGGCTGCTGTATGTGCCGTCCAACGTTTCCGTCATTACATCCTATTGCGCACAACGACCGTGATCTCTGACTGCAACCCCATGACCTATATTTTATCACGTCAGTTGCTGGGGGGCAAATACTCGAAGTGGATCGTAATCCTCCAAGAGTTCGACTTGGAATTTACTGCCGCCAAGTCCAAGAAATCACTGGTCTTTGCTGAACTGCTCTGTTCCTTACCATCTCAATCTGCACCATCTCATTTAGAGGAGCAAATTCCGGATGAAACACTCTTTCTCATCAGCACTCTCGACCCATGGTACGGGGACATCATTGTATATTTACAAACGTCTTCGTTTCGTCCCAATACATCAAAGGAAGCCCGACGACGGATACGTCATCAGGCTCAACCGTATCGCATTTTAGGCGACACCCTGTACCGCCTCGGCGTCGATTCCCTTCTTCGCCGATGCTTAACTCTCGAGGAAGCTGAGTGAGTCATGAATGACTGCCACTCCAGCGCTTGTGGTGGCCACATGTCCGGATACGCTACCGCTCAAAAGATCCTCCGCGCTGGTTATTTCTGGCCTTCTATATTCAAGGATTGTATCCTTGCTGTACGCGCATGCCATGAATGCCAGGTTTACCACCGGAAGATGCGTGCACCTGTTGCACCACTGCACCCTGTTGTAACCGTAGGTCCATTTGCCAAATGGGGCATCGATTATACGTCCTGTAACCCTCGTTCGGCCGGGGGGCATGGGTACATTATCGTTGCCGTGGATTATTTCACCAAGTGGGCCGAAGCAATGCCTACATTAAACGAAGACGGTCACACAGCGGCGCAGTTTCTATTCAATCATATCATCACTCGCTTCGGAGTCCCTCAGGCTATCGTTACAGATCATGGAAAGCATTTCCGAAATCATATGATGACAGAATTAACGAACCAGTTAGGCTTGCGTCAAGATAGTTCGTCACCCTACTATCCTCAATCTAACGGTCAAGTTGAAGCTGTGAACAAAGTTTTGATCACCATGCTTCAACGCACCGTCAATACGCACAAGTCGAACTGGCATCTAATGCTTTTCCCAGCCTTGTGGGCCTACCGGACTTCTGTGAAGGATGCCACCGGTTTCACCCCGTTTCAACTAGTCTATGGACTGGAGGCTACCCTTCCCGTCGAATGTGAAATTCCTTCATTAAAATTAGCTGTCGAGTTGCTTCCCAACACCACTTCGGTGGAGGAACGACTTCTTTACCTAGAACGGTTAGACGAGACTCGTCGTTTGGCCTCTCTGGCTATTGAAGCGCAGAAGAAGAGAGTCAAGGCTCACTTCGATCAGAATATTCATCCTCGTTCCTTTGTTGAGGGAGATTTAGTACTGCTCTACGATCAAGCTAAGGATAAGCTGGGGGCAGGAAAACTCGAATCCATGTGGTTAGGCCCCTACATCGTGAAACGTGTTTTACAAAAGGGCGCATATGAGTTGATTGATTATGAAGGGAATCCTCTTGACAAGCCCCGAAATGGGCTCTATCTGAAGAAGTACTATGCATAATTGCTCACAGTCACTTTGTATATACGTGTGTTTTTGAGTTTTTACTGCATGAGTTTCTTTTGCTTTGGTGTGAAGGCGTGTTTTTGCCCCTTATTATGTTTTCTCTTTCCTGCGCAGATGTCTCGTACTCCTTATGTTGGTTTCGCCGATGGTGCCTGCCGTAGTACTTGTAATTTGTCTTCGGCAGCGTGGGTGATCTACGATCCTCACGGGGAGTTGATAAACCTACAGGGAGTGTGCCTAGGTCGTACCACTAACAACGTTGCCGAGTACAGTGCTGTAATAGAATTACTCGCCGAAGCAGTTGATCTCGGCATCCGGGAACTAGTGGTAAACCTGGACTCCCAGTTGGTGGTTCATCAGCTTAACAGGCGATATTCCGTCAGAGACCAGCGCATATTAAGGTTATACCTACGTGTGAGATTGTTAGAACGGAATTTTGATTTCATTACTTATCAGCATATTCCAAGACGATTAAATACGTTGACTGATGCATTAGCAAATCGTGTGTTAGACAGATATTTGCGAAACAGATAAACATCATACAAGAAGGAAAGAGCAGCATAGTAAGACCATAAGCATATGTAAATAAGTCATTTCAAGCATAGTTTGCACGTGTGTTTTTAAGCTTGCATTAAACATATAAAATCCATGAGTCGAGTGTCATGCGAATCCATACATAAGATCACAAATTGTACTAAGGCAACGCATAATACAGATAACACATCATCATATGTAACAACGACTCATCCAAAAACCGGTATGTATATATATATATATCGTGTGGCGCACTGAGGCGCTCAAAAATAGAAGTACGTGTCCCAAAATCTCAGTACATCCGAGTCATAATGTCTCAAAATAAACAGTGGAAATAAAGCCTAGGTGACTAATCGGCTGGGTGGTGCTCTCTGTAGTACACAGCCGCTCGTGCTACCCGCCTCAGAAGGCGGTGCACTCTGGGTTCCACACCCACTGTGTGGATCTGATGCTCCACAGGGACCTCCTCAACCCCCTGGAAATCCGGTACCCCCTCCAGCAACCCCTCAAGGTTGCGAGCCACAACCTCTGGAGTATTGGCCTCTGGAGGGGCTAAGGCCAAAGCTCCGGCTCCTGGCCCCTCTCTCCGTGCCGTGACAGCCAGGCCAATCGGTCTAGTAGGCCCTACATCTGCGTGACAAGACATTTATTAGGACGTGTACATAATAAAAAAAATATACAAAACTCAAAAAGACAAAAAGTGTCATACCTGCATCATCCCACTGTTCACCCGGAGGCAGCACCAAGTCAGGATCATTGCGGAAATCCATCCCTGCATATGGCCAATCCTGTACGAAGATCTCCTGTTGGTCCAACCAGTCTCTGAAATATACCCCCCAGCTATGTGGTCGGCCGCCACCCCCACGTGGCATAATCCGAGCCCATCGAGTGGCCCTCGTCTCTCGAGGATCTCTGGGGGCATCCACAGCCATAGACTGCAGCCGCATGGCTGGTACTCGCTCCAGAATAAGCGGGACCAGGATCGATCCATACCCGAACTGCTTCGTCTCTCCGCGACGGCAGTTGCTCAACTGCCTTTTCATATTGTTGCACACTGCAGTGCACCAGTCGAACACGGTAGGCTCGAGACACTCGAGGGCTAGTAGGAGATGAGTCTTGGACGCCTCATGGTTCGCCATGCTGCCCGCTGCCCGGGTCACCATGAACAGGATGGTGCGCAACACTATGTCTCTCACTGTGGGGATCGAGCACTTCCCACTCCGCGTCTTTACTGCCCCTGGGCAAACCTCAGCCATTAAGTCATCCAGGGTACCACCGCTAGGTCGCTGCCCCTCTAAGATGGGCCTCCCACCTCGGCGCGACAGCCCAGTCAAGAAGAAGATGTCCATATGATCGAACTCGATGTCGTGACCGCGGATGGTGAATTTTTGGTCCACCGGGTTCCATGCCCTGATCAGCAGCTCCAACAAATCATGTTGGGCCCTTAGACGCGGCGTCAGGAAGAATTTCATGAATCCACACGCCCGCATGGCGTTGCAACAATTTACGTCTCCCCAAGCAGCCACATCCTCCACATCGTGAACTCTCTCTTGCCATTGGAAAGCCATGATGTCCTGCATGAACAATAAAACCGATCAGAAGTGCTTCCAGGTAAAAATTCACGTTCATTTTCAAAAAAACAAAATTTTTCCGTGCCAGCGCGACTGTTTTAGAAACAGCCGCGCTGACAATGGCAGCTCTTTGTTAAAAATGTGAGGTCAGCGCGGAAGAACACGCCTTTTCCGCGCTGACCCGAAGTTGGTTACATTGCCTATTTTTCGATCAGCGCGACCCCGTGGGCAATTTCCGCGCTGACCGAGGGCACACCCATGCAAATAAAAAATGCCCAATTGGGCCTATTCGACCGTTAAAAAAATCCTAAAATGAACCAGAATGCAGGGCAAAGAAATGGGAACCTACCTGGAAGAAGCAGATCTGAAAATGGTCTCCGGATGGGCTGGAAATCGCTCCGTCAACTTTTTGGCTTCTCCACGTTCTTCGCACTCCAAATAGTAAAATGGTAAAAATGACTTATTACCCCCCCCTATTTATAGTAAAAACTCCTAAATTACCATATTTTTTGGGTTTTTACCATTTTTTGCCATAAAACTAGCCTTGGTTCTGTTTTCAAGCATGTTTCAATATGTTTTTTACGTATATCGAATGGATTTATGCGGGTAGTGCCCTTGTGCAGGTACAGGTATCGCAGCTTGGTCATGACAGTCCACGATTCATGTGATTCCCAAAGTGTCGTCTCTAAGCTCTTCTCCGACGTTAAACAAGAGAAGATGGCCGAGCTCCCTTTCAGCTCGTTAAAGGGAACGAAAGACGGTCGTTTTTAAGCTCTTTTTCCGACCGTTAAACCAAAAAGATCGCCGGGTGTTTGTCGTTTCGCACTCGATATTGGCTCTAAAACGACGTGTCTTCGACCACTTTTTTACTTTTTCCGGTCGGCAACACTATTTATGAAAAGTACTCCTCGGTTGTAATGACCGGGCGGTTCTTTCGAGCACAGTTTTATACTTTTTCGGGCTCGAGAGACACAACTGTACGAAAAAGGACCCCCCTGGAGCCTCCTTTTCCGCATTCTTTTCAGACTCTCGAAACAAGAAAAGAAGCCGAGTTTTTCCTTTGTCAGGCTCGTTAAACACTCAATGACATCGGATATTGTCAACATGACACACATCAAGCATATGTTACCCCCGTCAAGCTTGTCGTCCAAAAATAATCGGGGTACCTGCCTGCAAAGGTGGGGAAAATGGAACTTTGATTACAGTCGTCTCGGCAGTACGTCGCTCTTGAACACGGCACTCCGCTGTTTCGTGTCTGGGTGGGGTCATCTCATCTCGTTTTCACTAACCTCCATGGGTTTGGGACATCCTATTTGACCTCTCATCTGTTTATTGCCATCATCATCCTACCCGCTGCTCATTTGATGTCAAGTACTGCCAAATCCGTTATAGTGCCGTTATGTGTTCAAGAGAAGTTGTCCTCTGCCACAAAGCAACCTCGTTCGCTATCTCATCACAAATTATTATACCTCTGTCTCGTGTCGCTGATGTGGGAAATATTACGGCCCACCTTCGATCAAGGCCACTTCTCGTC
Source organism: Pinus tabuliformis (assembly GCA_031772625.1). Lineage (NCBI taxonomy): Eukaryota > Viridiplantae > Streptophyta > Pinopsida > Pinales > Pinaceae > Pinus > Pinus tabuliformis. Next base: position 1,145,377,668 of record CM062805.1, read on the forward strand.
GACTTCAACTCATTATCCGAGAAAGTGACTTAGAGACTCCTTCCAGGTGCCTTGGAGCCTGCATGCCTCAATGGCAGGTTCCTCGTGTTCGACGCAAGGTTTACATCATTGACCTACGATCGAATGATTCCGTGGGTGTTCGACACCAACTCATTGATTCACACGCTACGGATTGTACCTATAGTACCTTGAGGGCCATTGTCATTATTGGTGGTACCTCTCGCGTCTGTTAACGGTTCTCATCATTGACCGGTAATCAGGCGATGTTCATACATGTTCGACTCCAACCCCTGTATTCACATGTGTGGACCTGTACTCTGTTCGGGTCGAGATGGAGCGCAAGACCCTGGATCCTTGCTCACTGTGGTCCAGGCTACGATTTTGTGGATAATCATTACATGACTCATCTATGGATGGCTGCGCCCATACCTGAGTCTTCATGGATGGCTGCGACCATACCTTGTCTTTATTATGGTCTCTTTAGCTGGGTGGTTGCGTCCATACCATAGACCAGTCTTGCATGTCTTTTGGATGGCTGCGCCCATACCTAGACTGCGTGTACATGATTGTCAGAGATTTTTCGGTACTTCCTGGTGGTGTTCCAGTTCGGCGTGTGTTGTAAAGCATTTCACCCCTCCCACTCTCTCGGTCTTCATGCTTTAGGGGGCATCTGTTACACAGTAATTTATCACTGCCTTCCTGTCAGTCACCCTGCTGTGTCCAAGAAGTCACAATCACTAAATGTTTGCTCCCTGAACTGGCTAAAAACCCATTTTTCCAAAGTTTTGTGCATCAGCGCGTCTGTTCCTAAAATAACCGCGATGACCAGCGCCCCACAGTCTATTTCGTGCGCTGCCATCGCGGAAGAACATCACTTTTCCGCGATGACGCACAGCGCGGCTTTCACGTGTCCTTCCGCGCTGACATGGCTTGTTCAGTTGTTGTCATGTGCTGACAGCGCGGCAGTCTCCATATAATCCGCGCTGATCCAGTTTGGGCGAATTTGTTCAAACAACCAGCCTTCCAGATCTCTCCAGGCTTGGTTGTTAGCTTTGTGAATGTCGACTCCCTTCTATGGCATGTCTGTTCGACCTTTTGCAACTACTCCCCTTGAAGATAAGCTCATCCTTCCACCTTTTTAGGAGACTCCTTCTCCTATATAAACTTCCACCATTACCATGAGCAGCTGGTTAGAAAATAGCTAAACTTAGCTTGGATTATACAAGAGCTTGTAGTGCTCAGACTGCTGCTATAGGTGTGGTGTGTTAGGAGTGGAAGTGATTGATTGCTTTGGGAAGTTTGTTTGTGACATTTGTGTGAGAGAGAGAGACTAGTTTGTCTTGGGAGAACCATCCTCAAAGGTGAATGCTTGAGATACATGCTGACTGATCCCTCCTGAGAAGTTTATCGACGTCAGAACATTTGGTTGTACTCTTCTCTATTCTGATTAATAATAGATGACTGCTATTATTGTTCCATTCTCGTTTGTTTATGCAATGGATAAATGTGAATTATGTCTTTTCTGACTGGCATATAGTTACTTTTACTAGATTTCACGCTTGCGTTTGCTTTCCCTTCGTGTGTGCAGGTGTCCGTTCGCGGGGATCGCGGAAGACTATGACCAGCTGAAGCGAAGGAGCAAGGGAAACATCCCCTCGACAAACGACAGCGCAGGAATCCAAGTAGGTGCTCTTTACTTCTTGTCTAATTGTAACTAGGAACATGCGTGGCAGCATTGTGTGATTGTTGCTAGACCCCTGTTGGGCTAGTAGGGATCGCCTCTATCCGTAGAGGGGATTTACCTTCTCAACACTATGATACAAAATATTCGCCCACTAAAAATTTAAAACCCCTTAATTTCGCCAAAGGGCGAACATTCGCCCCTAAAATTATCCTTGCATCTGTCGTGTCGTTATGTGTTCAAGAGGTCTGCAAAAAAAAAAAAAAAAAACTTTCATCTGCAAAATACTTGTCATCCATTTGACCATCCCTGAGTCAGTCCTTACAGCAACATTTCTTCAACTTGAACAATGATTTCGTGTTGTGGGCTTGCCTGCAATGGGTCACTTTCTATCGACATCGACACATTATCTAGAAAGATGACTTAGGAATCGACAGCACCTTGAAGTCTGCATGCATCAATGGCAGGTTTCTCGCCTTTGACGTCAGTTTACATCATTGACTTTCGATCAAAGGATTCCGTGAAGTGTTCGACATCAAAACATATATTCACATTTCACGGGTTGTGCTTGGTACTTTGAGAACCATTGACATTACTGGTGGTTTCTCTCACGCTTGTTAACAGTTTACATCATCGACTGGTAATCAAGTGGTTTCTAACATGTTCGACATCGAATCATTTAATCACATGGCTAGAATCGTACCAATTCGGGAAGTAGAAGTGAAGACCCTGGATCTAGTTTCTACCTTCCAGGCTGCGAGGAGTTTTGTATTCATTATCTATGTAGACTAATCATAAGCAGATGGCTGCGTCCATACTGTGTCTACAAAAGTCTATAAAAATGATGTACTGCAAGATCATTCCTGTATCAGAATAGTTAGTCCATTAGTTAAAGTTTTGAATCTGAGTATGGGAATGCCTACCTCAGTGATGATATAATCTTATCCATGTATTTTGTGTTGAAAATTGTAGGTTCCAACCAGGCCATCCACAAGACAATCCTTTAAATGATAAAGCGCTTCACCCTTCCTAGAATTACAAAACCCTAAATCTATTCCAGGCTTCGCACTTTAGGGGGCAATCTGTTACACTAAAAAATGTCACCATGACCACTTACAGTTAGTATGGCTCAAATCAACAGTCATGCTACCCTCTTAGGCAAGTCTTATGCCTCTGTTATCCATCTCAAACTCAAAGAAGAGAGAAAGTCTTGTAAAAAATATGTTTATCTCTGGGGTCGCAGGTTCTCTCTAGCCTTACCTGCGGGGACGCTGACCATGTTCACAAAAGGTGCGTCCTTGGACGCTCTGTATGTTAAGGGACAGGTGCGTCCTTCTGTAAAAGGCAAAATGCGCGAGTTTCATCTTAAAAAAGTTACTTGTGGTTACTTCTAGAACTTTCTAGAGGTCGGTTTGATGATTTGGATGCGCCTCCAGTTGGTTCATGTATCTCTATTAAGGGGGAACTTATCCCATCAATAAGGGAGCTATCCCACCCAAAGAGGGGGATTATCCCATTGATGGTGGACCTGAATAACCTCTTTACAGCACTATAAATAAAGACATTGAGCCAGAGGGAGAGGAGGTTGGAGCTATACATTTTCTTTGGGTAAATGCTGCAGGAATTAGGACTCCCATTTAGAACCTTGTGAGGAGAGATTGTCTTTGCTTGATTCTACTTGGAAGTGGGTGAGCTTTGTCAAAGTAGAGGAAAACCCTTGATGGACCCTGGGAGGAACTTGCACAACACCAAGGCCAGGTTGTAAGAGTTTCTTTGTTTCGTTATTAATACAAACTGGTTTATTTTTCTCAATAGCTTGTGTTAATGAGTTATTTCATGTGTTCCTTGGTCTGCATGTTAAATATATGTTTTATTATATGAAATGCAAGTGCTTGGTAATTGTTTGATTGTTTGAGGTTGCAGGAATTGACTTGAAGGAGGAGCTCATCCGGATTGGCAAGGACGGACTACAACAACCGCGTTTTGGAATAAGGTAAGCCTAAACACTTGTAGTTTTCATGTTTTAAAAGGTATATTTAGAGAAAGATCACTCCATTTTGTCTTGTTTGTCACTAGAGAGTTTAGACTCCTAGGGAGGTCAGTTGTGTCTGCACAAACGACTTTTTCCGCCACGACAGTAGCTTATCTCTGAGAAGAGATGTGGTGGCTACATGCCTCTGAACTATCTTACAACGAGGCTCGAAGGCCTATTTATTGTTGAGAAACAATGGAAAACCCTTCACATCCAGAAACCTAACCCTAGAAGATGAAACACATTGTGGGCCCCGTTTGGGTATATTGGTACATCAATTTCCAGGGGTTGTAACTTTGGCATACGATCTCTATTTGACGCGTACAATAGCTCGTTAGAAAGATCTATCCGAGCACTACAACTTTGATTAGGGAAACATCAGTTCGTGGCCCCATGTTGGCCCTAGATTTCCCAAAAAATGTCGTTTAGGGCCTCAAAACGACTCTGGAAGTTCAGGACCCGAAAAACTGCTAAAAATAGTAAACTATGCTACAATTTAGGAAACTGAAAAAAAAAACTAAAAGAGATAGTTGTGGGGGTCCAAATGGGCTAGGTGGGTGGCCACCAACATCCACCTGGATCATTCCTCCCCCCTTAGGAAGCAATGCTCCCCATTGCATTGAGTTCCTCCCTGAGATGAGGAAGCTTCTGCTGAGTTGGGTCTCTAGTGAGTTGTTCTGCAATCTTTGATGTGTCCAGAAATGGCGAGAAGCATGGTTGACGAAGGTCCACATTGAACACTCAGTGCAAGCTAAGGAATGGAGGAATTTTGTGCTTCAAAGCATTGTTGCTCGTTGTTACACAATAATTTGTCACCATCCCTGTTACTCCTCTTGTCGTACTTTGGAGGACTCATCCCGGGAGTTATAAGAAGTGACAAAGTCTAAAAACACTTGTATTATGTTCCCCTGAGTATGTACTTCATGTTCCCTGAAGACACCTTCTGCAAATTACCCCTGAAAAGTGCTCTTTTTCCAGTGGCGCGGGTTCATAGTGTCTCACCCGTGCCAATCATAGAAATCCTCAAAAGAGGGCGCGACTATTGGCGCTCTGTCTTAGAGCAACGGTCGCGGCAACCAAATTTGGTCATACTTTTTGCCTTAATGCACGCCCGACTGTTGTTTCCTTCATTACATGGAGCTTTTTGAGGATAAAAAATCTTATGTCGAGCTCTATCCCATCTCCATCTTTTATGGCTTTTGGGGATAATGTTAATCCACAATGGGTGTCCCGGTTCGTTGTATCCTCCTCCCTTCTTCATCTATATAAGCTTGTCCTCATGCATTTGACAAGCTAGTTTTCTGGTGGGAGTTTTTGGGAGTTCTGAGTTCTGGGAGTGAGTTCCGAAGTGCTGGAGTTCTTGAGTTAGAGTTTTGTTTAGAGTGCTAGAAATAGTGAAGCATAGAGAGGTGATGCTGCCGATTGCAAGACACACATAGCTGCCCGCCCAGACAGAGGAGAGGTTCAGTGTCAGAACCTTGGTTGTACTCTTCTCTATTTATCATTAATAATAGAAGACTACTATTATGGTTCCACTTTCATTGTTTACATGGTGTTTGATGTAAAGTTATGTCCTTTCTGACTGACATATAATTGCCTATATCAGATTTCACGCTTGTGTTTGCATCGTTCTCTATGTGTGCAGGTGTCCGTTCGCGAGGATAGCGAAGGATTGTGACCGGCCAGGACCAAGGAACGAAAGTAGCTCCGCTTCTTCAACACTAGCATTGGATTCCAAGTAGGTCCTTCTTTACCTATTTTTGTTATTTGTAGTTAGGAACCTGCATAGTAGCTTTGACTGATTGTTGCTAGACCCCTTTTGGGCTAGTGGGATCGCTTCTGTCCGCAGAAGGGATTTACCTATCCAACAATTTGGCGACTCCACTGGGGAGCTAGCTATTTTGGAGTTTGTCTTGCATGTTAATTTTCTCTTGCTTGCTTAAGTCTATGAGCTTTCTGGGTCAGTTGTGAGATTGTTCTTGACTGTTTAATCCATCTGAACACTGTCAGCCTGACCTGGGGTCGTGGTATTTATTTTTTAAGCTGCCAAACTTAATTGGCGCGGTCTTTTATCCAACAGTCGCGCCAGTGGGCGCAGGTTTCAGACTGACAGTCGCGCCAATCTACTGTTAGCGCAAGTTGCAGGCTGACAGTCGCGCCAGCTCTGTGAATTTTGCCTGTGTGATTGGTTGGAAGCTCTTTTAGCTCAGATTTTTGGTTTTTTATATTTTTCACAGCGTCTGGAAGTGTGTTGGACCTCTGGTTGACTGGTTGTGCCTTGATCCTTCAGTTGTTTGCTTATTTCAATCGATTTTGTATCTTTGCCCTAGCATAGCTGGTGGCTTTGCATGTCGAGCCTTCTGTGGGAAGTTCTGGTTGATTTTCCAGTCATCTTGTTACTTGTGTTTCACACCTATCTAGTGATTATTAAAGCTTGGTTCTCTATGCTTTGAGTGATTCACTTCTAGCCTGTTTGAAGTTTGCTCCACTTCATCACATGGTCCATTGAAAAGTCTTTGTGTTCTTCCTTAGTTCGTCTTGGTGTTTCAGAATTGGTTATATTTCTATCGAGTGAATTCTGTTTGTCTGTACTTGTGAATATCTCTTAAATTTGCTTGCATGCATCATGCCATCTTAAAGGAAAGAAAAACAAAAAATCTTTTGCATTATACTAGTTAGCATTTTTTGATTTATTGCTTTTAAAAAGAAAAAGAAAAGAAAGATTTTCATTTCTTGTTATTAGCTGCATTAGGATCTTTATTCTTTGCTGAGTGATCACTTCGTTTGTGTAAAAATCTCCACTTTCCTGTAGATAGAATTCATTGAATGAAATGATATAATTTTGGCATGTAGTTTGCATTTAGGAAGTTTTTGAGAGATCACATACGGTAGGACCAAAAAACTGAAACATAATTCAAGATAAACTTTAAAATCAACTGAATGAACATAACAACGCATTGGAACCTAACGTGAACATTCTAGAGGTCTAGGTAGAGACGTGTTCCGGCGTCTTTAAACCTGGTAGTTTATCGTCGAGTGGTTGGGTGATTCCTCCACGGTGAAACGATAGGTGCCAATACGGACTGTGCTCCCACGTACCGTCGCGTATATATTGGGGGACCCCACTAGGCTATTAACCTTTATCCATAGGAAGCCGAGTCTGCCGCCTTACAAGCCGTAATGCACTGAACACAGCATTCGGGAAGATTGACTGCAGTACGGCAAGTCCTTGGTTTTCATCTGATTGCCAAGGTGTATAAGCAGTTTTACGGATTGTTTGGTAAACCCCTTGCCTAGTTCTCCAGAGCAGTCACTTTTGATCCTTTTCGGACTCCCTAAATGAAAAGGTGCCAGTGAGCGTCTTGTCACTTCGTGCTCATTAAACATTCGAAGGAGACTAGAGTCATCTTTTGTCCTTTTCTCGACTCTTAAAAAATGAAAAGGTCAAGTTTAATGTCTTAAAATTTATTTGGCTACGATAACGTTACCTGGTTAAATCTTGTTTGCGATAGTCTGGGTAGGATCTTGTCTCGTTAGATTCCCTAGGATTTTGTAAAGTCCCATCCTGGCGGAATTACCGTTTTCGTCTTCCGAGATACCGGTTGTGAGTGAACTTTCTATTGTTCCAAGTATACAACCGCTCAATTCTCGTGCTCCAGGCGACGAGACTTACCAGTCTCATTGGAACCCTGTTTGGGAACCTTCTGAAAACGGTATCCCTTTTTGGGAATACACTTCTCCTCGGGTTCCTCCATTTTCTTCCAACATGGAAGACACATCCCCTACTACGACTGATGAATCCGGTATGCCAGGTGGTGAAAATCCTACCTCGATAGTCTCTACACCTGTTAGTGGCACTCCTACTGCTGAGAGGCTACCTCCAGGTTATAGAGCAACAAGCCAGGTTATGTCTTCTCCATTTCCGACCTCCATTTGGTCACAACTCAGTTTTTCCAACACGGGGCTTTTGACTCCACCGAGTTACAGTACATCTGTTACCTCAGTCACAACCGCTCCAACGGTATCTGTGGCTTCATCGACTCCTATGTTTAGTCAATCTTTATTCGGAGGTTTTGACCCTGCATCGAGCGCCCCACTTGAAGGCCAATATGATCAGTATTTGCCACCTCATGGGTATTTGACGGGTCAACCGATGGTTGAGGTTTCAGTTCCATTGTCAATCGATTGGAATTCCACCGTTTTCCATGGTGGTCAAGCCTCGTATGCTCAACCCGACAAACCACCTCAGCAAAACTTACAAGGACAATCCCTCCAAGGAAATCCTTTTGCCTCGGGTGGTCCGTTTTCCACCTCTCAACCCACTGGTAGCCCAGGTCAACCCTCTATGCAACAAGCTCAACCTGGTATCCAGCAGGGTTCCCCTACTGGACACACTGGTCAATCCTTTGTTAATCTCAATCAACCCAATGTCCAGTATGGTCCAATGTCTGGGCAAGTTACTCAACCTCTTGGGCAGCCTTCTGTCCAGTATAATCAACCTTCTGGGCAAGTCGGTCAGCCTCAACCACAGTTAGGCCAACCAACTGCCCAACAACAGTTCCAATCCCAACAGGTAGGCCAACCTCAGTATCAACAAGGTTTTCCTTCTGGCCAGATAGCCCAGCCTACAGGGCAGCCTTTTGGCGCTGCTCAAACCGGTCCGTGGCCCCAGACGGGACCCCAAAACCCATCCCAAACTTTTTATCAAACCCAGCCTGGTGTTCAAACTCAATTGAGAGCCCCACCGATGTATGGCTACCAGCAACCTCAAGGGCCACCTTCGTTCGCCCCATACCAGACCTACCAGCAACTGCAGCCGAACCCTTCGCAGACTTATCAACAGCCATATGGCCCATCTGCAGCGTCGTTTGGTAATCCTTATGCTGGGGGGCAAAATACAAATCCCTATGGCCAATTCCCTATGGGGCCAAATCCATCTGGTTGGAACCCTGGTGCTCCATCCTACCAGCAGCCCCAAATGTCTTTTAATCCTCAACTACCATTCTTAGTGACTTTAGAATTGCCGGATGTGTCTAAATTGACCAATGATCCTATTCTTCATAATCCTTATTGGCCTCCGGTTCCAACTAAAATTCCTGGTGACTGTCCAAAATTCGATGGTAAAGCCAATGAAGACCCACAAGCCCATGTCATGACTTATCATTTGTGGTGTTCATCTAATTCATGGCTTGATGATTCAGTTCGGCTTCGCCTTTTTCAAAGGACTCTCACTGGCTCTGCCGCTAAGTGGTATATCGAACTTAATCGCGGGTCCTTTCAGGATTTCAATTCTTTGGCTATGGAATTTCTTACCCATTTCCAATTACCCATTCGATATGAAACGGGTACACACCTCCTCACCTCCTTAAGACAAACGACGGCTACGCATATATCTGATCATATCCATGAGTGGAGATGGCGTAGACGTATGATCAAATTTTGGATTCCCGACCAGCTTCTTACCGATTGGTTTACGACTTCGTTCGTTCCTCCAATAGCCTGGGATATTGCCATGGGAGCGTGTGTTACTGAAGAGCAAGCTATTGCGCGCGCTCAGTACCTCGATTTAGTTTATTCTCAATCAGGTACATTATATGATTATTTGCCTGATGTCCCAAGACCAGGAACATCTAAAGCCCCACCAATTCCCACCGTTGACGGTATCATTGGTTCGGTTAGTTCATCCTCAAAGAAAACTCCCGCAAACCCTGGGAAGCAAAAATCGGTTGCTTCGAATGAACAACCTTCCCAGGCACCACCTGTTTCAAATGTTACTTCTGAGGTTAATGCCGTCCAATCCAATACGGCAAACAAGGCCTCGAAAGAGAAGAAGAAAGGGAAAGCGAAGAATAAGCCAGAACAACCCAAACAGGAAACTCCTAAACCTCCACCCGAGGATGGTGCTAAACGCAAAGCCAAGTATCCTTGTCTTATCTGTGATGAGGATCACTACACCAAGGACTGCCCGAGGCGGTCCGAAGTTAGTCGTTTGTTGAAAGGCGCCTCTGGGACTCCTGCGGTGCTCAAAGAACCCTTTCCTACCCAACAAACTCAAAAAACCCAGATGGTGGCTGACCCTTCTCAGCCTCCCTCTTCCTTTGGTTCTCAAGTGTTTATGGCTGGTACAATACCCATTAATATCAGTACTCGCACTAAAGATTATCCGTCATCTGCCGGGAAGGAGCCTGAGGTTCCCTCTAGCGCTCCTCCGTTCAGTTCAGGACCACTCCATATTGAGAGACCTACCACTGAAACGCCTCTTCGACCCCCTCCAAAAGGAGTACTCAGGAAATCCTCTTACAACCCGAATGCTCGTGCTGCACAGCACTACAACATCGTTGAGGACTTAGCACAGACTCCGTCTGCTATGTCCGCTTTAGAAGTTCTCCAGAGTTGCCCTTCTCAGAGGAAGTCCATGCTATCTGCCATTGGTGGCATAGACCCGGCTGCTTCGGATTTAATCACTTTTGACTTAGAACACCATACTCAGAGACTGCCTCCCCAAATTGCCTTCCTTATACAGGTTATTATTGATTCCAAAACGATTCATCGTACAGTCATTGATGAAGGTGCCTCAACTTGCATCATGTCTGTTGCCTGTTGGAAAGCTATTGGATCTCCAACGCTGAGCCAGTCTCCTACTACCTTGGAAGCTTTTGACGGAAGAGCGTCCCGTCCTTACGGTATACTCCAACGTTTACCAATCTCTTTGGAAGGGAAGACGGTCGAGATGGAAGTTGAAGTTGTTGATGCCACTCTGACCTACAACCTCCTTCTCGGACGTAGCTGGATATACGCGATGCAAGCTGTCGCTTCATCTTTCTTCCGAATCATTCGTTTCCCTCATCAAGGGAAGATCATTACCGTTGACCAGCTCTCCTTCTTTGCCTCTTCTTCCGAAGGCACTATCCCGTTTGTGGAGCATACCTCCAAATTATCTGCAAATCTGGGGGCTGGACTTTTCAAAGATCCCGCTCTTATGGGTGTTTTTCCACTCCCTCCTCCAAATATCACCTCTGTCAATATGATTACTACTGGTTCTGACCCGTGGATCATACCTCCCGTAGACCAACTAGATTCCTGGGGCGACCGGATGCCGTTGAGCCCTGCCGAGCTTAATTATGTTGAAATCATTGCTGCCTCGGTTCCCTCTTCTACGTTTACTCCATCCTCAGGGCTTCTAGACGAGGCTTCTTCGGATTCCTTAGAAGAAACATTCCTCTCCGACGAAGCCATTATTGAGACCATGTCTCTGGAGGAACCTCCTTGGCATGATTCTCACCATCGTGCCTCATTTCTACCTGCCACGCAGAATTTTCTAACATGCCTCGAGCAGTTCGCTCCTTTTCTCTCGTCACAAATCCTTCAAACGCCTATTCACATTGACCAGGTGTTTTCTGAAGGCAATATGGCGAACATTACACAAACCCAACCCATCGACATCTCTGTCAAACCAGGGATTGTCGAGCATCTTCACATTGGAGTCACTTGTACTCCAGAGGAGATTCAACTTTATTCCAAACTTTTTCGCGAATTTCGTGATGTTTTTGCATGGTCCTATGAAGAAATGCCCGGCATTGATCCGAGTATAGTGGTACATGAAATAATCACGTACCCAGGTGCTAAGCCTGTTCGTCAACGTTTACGTCCTGTGCACCCTCGGAAGGCTGCAGCTATTAAGACCGAGGTAGAGAAGCTTCTTAACGCCGGTTTTATTTATCCTATTCCTCTTACAGAGTGGGTTTCTAATATTGTACCTGTAACCAAAAAACAGGGTACAATCCGGGTTTGTGTCGATTATCGCGATATAAACAAAGCCTGTCCTAAAGACAATTTTCCCACACCCTTCATTGATCAAATTATTGACGAATGTGCCGGGAGTGAAATGTATTCTTTTATGGACGGTTTCTCTGGTTATAACCAGATCAATATTGCTCCCGCTGATCAACACAAGACTGCCTTTATTTGCCCATGGGGAACTTTTGCTTATAAGAAGCTCCCTTTCGGTCTTAAAAATGCCGGTGCTACCTTCCAACGTGCAATGTCTTATGCATTTCATGACATTCGACATATTGTACAACCTTACCTGGATGACCTTCCTGCTCATTCAGCTAAACGTCAGGATCACCCTAAACACCTTCGCGAAATATTTCTTCGCTGTCGATACTACCGAATCAGGCTAAATCCTCACAAATGTGTCTTCTGCGTTGAATCTGGCAGACTTCTCGGGTTTATCGTTTCTCGAGAGGGCATCCGTTTGGATCCCCTTAAAGTACAGGCTATCGTGAATCTCCCTCCCCCAGCTTCTTTGCATCAGTTGCAGAGTTTGCAGGGAAAAGCCAATTTTTTACGTCGTTTTGTTCCCAACTATGCCGAGGTGGCCAAAGGTTTTACACGATTACTAAAACGCGACATCCCATTTCATTGGGATAACATTGCTCAGGAATCTCCTTGTCTCTGCTCCATTACTCCGTCCTCCGAATTATTATCGCGATTACACGCTGTATTTGGCCGCCGCCGACACCACTATCGGCATGGTTCTTGTTCAAGCCGACGATGATGGCACTGAACATGTCATTTATTACCTCAGCCGCAACCTGTTGGATACGGAAACTCGGTATGCTTATGTTGAAAAGTTGGCTTTAGCCGTAGTTTGCGTTGTCCAACGTTTCCGTCATTATATCCTGCTGCGAACAACTACTGTGATTTCTGATTGCAACCCCATGACGTATATATTGTCACGACAGTTGCTCGGGGGCAAGTACTCCAAGTGGATTGTTATCCTCCAAGAATTTGACTTGGAATTTACCACTGCCAAGTCCAAAAAATCACTTGTATTTGCTGAGTTAATTTGCTCTTTGCCATCTTCTTCCTCGACTTCATTTGTCGAGGATCAAATTCCGGATGATACCCTATTCCTCATTAGCACCCTCGATCCATGGTACGGAGATATAATCATATATCTGCAAACGTCCTCCTTTCGTCCGGGTGTGTCTAAAGACGTTCGGCGAAGGATTCGTCACCAATCTCAACCGTACCGTATCATTGGAGACACATTGTATCGTCTCGGCGCAGACTCTATTCTCCGCCGTTGTCTTACTCTCGAAGAAGCTGAACGAGTTTTAAATGACTGCCACTCCGGTGTCTGTGGCGGACATATGTCCGGATATGCTACCGCCCAAAAAATTCTTCGTGCTGGCTATTTTTGGCCCTCTATTTTCAAGGATTGCATCCTTGCCGTCCGCTCTTGTCATGAGTGCCAGATATACCAGCGCAAAATGCGAGCGCCTCCTGCTCCGCTGCACCCTGTTGTTTCCGTCGGCCCTTTTGCTAAGTGGGGCATTGATTATATGACCTGTAACCCTCGCTCGGTCGGGGGGCATGGGTTTATCATCATTGCCGTCGATTACTTTACTAAATGGGCCAAGGCGACGCCTACATTAATTGAAGACGGTCACATAACGGCGCAATTTTTATTCAATCATGTTATTTCGCGATTCGGCGTCCCTCAAGCCATCGTCACCGATCACGGAAAGCATTTCCGTAATCATATGATGTCAGAATTAACAACCCAGCTAGGCTTGCAACACGATAGTTCAACTCCATATTACCCTCAGGCCAATGGTCAAGTTGAAGCGGTCAATAAGATTTTGGTCACAATGCTTCAACGTATCGTTGGCACGCATAAGTCCAACTGGCATTTGATGTTATTCCCGGCCTTGTGGGCTTACCGAACCTCCGTGAAGGATGCCACTGGTTTCACTCCATTTCAACTAGTTTACGGACTAGAGGCTACCCTTCCAATTGAATGTGAGATCCCTTCATTAAAATTAGCTGTCGAACTACTTCCCAATACCACTCCGTTAGAAGAACGTCTTCTTTACTTAGAACGGCTAGATGAGACTCGTCGCCTGGCCTCTTTGGCCATCGAAACGCAAAAGAAGTGAGTCAAGACTCACTTCGATCAGACCGTCCGTCCACGTTCTTTCGTTGAGGGGGACTTAGTCCTGCTCTATGATCAGGCAAAAGATAAGCTAGGCGCAGGAAAGCTCGAGTCGATGTGGCTAGGCCCTTACATTGTCAAGAAAGTTCTGCAAAAAGGGGCCTACGAGCTGATTGATTATGAAGGGAATCCTCTTGGGAAGCCCCGGAATGGGCTTTATTTGAAAAAGTACTATGTGTAATGCTAGTACATTTTATTGTGTACATACATGTACTTTATTGTGTTGTAGGTGTGTGTCAGTTTTCAAGACATAGCTACCGCTTATTGTGTTTTTCACTTCTTGTGCAGATGTCGGGTGCACCTTTTGTTGGTTTCGCTGATGGTGCCTGCCGTAGTACCCGCGATCTATCTTCTGCGGCATGGGTGATCTACGATCCTCATAGCAAGCTAATAGATTGTCAGGGTGTATGTTTAGGCCGTACTACTAACAATGTCGCCGAATACTGTGCTGTAATCGAGCTACTTGCTAGAGCAATTAATTTCGGTATTCGCGCATTGGTAGTGAACCTGGACTCTCAACTTGTTGTCCACCAGCTCAACGGGCAATATTCCGTCAGAAACCATAATATTCTGAGGTTGTATTTACGTGTAAGATTGTTAGAAAGGCATTTTGATTTTATCACATATCAACATGTTCCAAGACAATTAAACACATTATCTGATGCATTGGCCAATCATGTATTAGATAGACATTTGCATAATTTGTAATCAAAACAGTATACAAGCAAGCACATGAAAACACAATAATGAACTATAAACATATGTATATATATACGTGTGTAATGTTTGCGCCGCGCGCATTACATAACCCAAAAATAATACATGTCCAAGTCCTATACGGCCGCTGACAACATGTCTCTCAAAATGTACAAAAATGAAACCTAGGCGTCTAAGCACGGTGATGCTCATGATAGCATGTCACCGCTCGCACCACACGTCTCAGCAGACGATGGATGCGAGTAGATACTCCCACCGTATGCCTCTGATACGCTCTAGGCACGTCGGCCAACCTGCCATAATCTGGAATTCCTCGAGTAAGTGCCTCGAGGTTCTGAACTAGATCGTCATCACCCTCTACCTGAGGGTCTGCTACAGGTTGTGCTCTCCGCACGTTATGAGGCAAGTCAGCCGGTCGCTCTGCACCAACATCTGCATACATATAGATGCTGTAAGAAACAGACATGTATTGCAAAAACATGAATATGTAAAAACATTAAAAACATAAAGAGTTCTTACCTAGCTCCTCGTCCCAGTCCTCTCCCTCAGGCAACGGGAGATCTGGATCTCCAGTAAAATCAGTGCCCGCATAGGGCCAGTCCTCTACGACAATCATCTGGTGTCGGAGCCAAATGAAGAACTCGGGCCTCCAGGCCATCTGCTGGCCCCCTCCTGCTCTGGGCATAAGCGCTGCCCATCGAGCCAACCTTGGCTCCCGTGGCACTGGATCTGCCACTAAACCTCCCTGGATCCGGAATATCGGTAGCCGCTCCAGAAAAAACGATACGATGATGGAACCATACCCAAACTGCTTGTTGCCATCTCGCTTACACTTGGTAAGCTGTCTCTTTATGTTTGTTGTCACTGCCGCTGCCCAATCAAACAGGGTAGGGTGCAGACACTCAGTAGCCAACAGCAAGTGATTCTTGCTGGCCTCGTGGGGTGCCTGTACCCCAGCGGTCCGGGTGATAGTAAACAGCACCACTCGTAGCACCAGATCCGGAATAGTGCCAATATCTACCTTGCCACTGTTCGATCCAAATTGTGCTCCAGGGCAAACCCTTTCCATTACCTCCCCCATCTTTTCACCAGAAGGCCTGCTACCGGTCAAGATGGGCCGTGCACCCCGCCGAGATAGTCCAGTGATAAAATAGACATCAGAGACATCCAACTCCAATGTCTGGTCCTTCAGGCGAAATACCTGATCCTCAATATCCCAAGCATCCACAATGAACCTTAGTAACTCAGGCTGGGCACGTAGGTATGAGGTAAGAAAGAACTTTTTCAAGCCGCAATCTCGCAAAGCATCCATGCATGCGTCATCTTCCATTGCCATAGCATCTACGGCCTCATGTTCCCTTTCTCTCCATTCTATCGCCATTCTGACCAATACCTGCAACCAAAAAACCAAAGATATCAGCAATAAATAAATGGTTAAACCAAACATCAAGGAAAATTGCAGCTTAAACGGTCAAAATTGGGCAAAAACTTGGTTCGCGCGGTTGGCGCGACTGTTTTCAAAACAGTCGCGCCAATGGCGCGACTCCTTTAGGAAAAATTGCCCATTGGCGCGGACCCGCACGGGAAACTCGCGCCAATGGGCGCAACCCTAGTTTTTGCAATCCCCCTTGCAGAGGATCGTTCTGTGGGCGGAAAGCTAGAAAATGGGAGTAAAAGTGAAGAACAGGATGAAGCCTCTTACCTGTTGCAGATGGCGGCTCGAATGGTCTCCTGGATTGATCACAATCAGCAGCCAAACTTTGCACCCAAAACCCTCCAATGGTAAACTCAAAAGGTAAAAAGTGAAAAGTAATTTTATTTTTTACCATTTCACTATTTATAACTTCTTTTGGCCTAAAAATACATTAAAATAATGTTTTTGTGGGTATTTTTATGTCAAAGTGGGTTTTACGCTGATGACAGGGTTTGGTGCAACTTAAGCAACGAAATGAGCTCCTTTTTCCACTTTTTCAGGCTCAGTAAAACAAATGAAAACGTTATTCCAAGGTCCGCTTTAAGCTCTTTTTCTGACCATTTAAAGAGAAAAGATTGCCGAGTTACTCCTCTTGACTCGTTAAACGTTAATAAGGGGCGGTCGTTTTAAGTTCTTTTTGTCGACCGTTAAAACGTAAAAAGATTACCGGGTTTTGTCGTTTCAAACTCGTTAATGGTCATGAAACGACGTGTTTTTGACCGCTTTTTTACTTTTTCAGGTCAGGAACACTACTTATGAAAAGTACTCCTCGATCGTAATGGTCGGGCGGTTCTTTCGAGCATTGTTTTATACTTTTTCGGGCTCGGGAGACACAACTCTACGAAAAAGGACACCCCTGGAGTTTCCTTTTATGCTGTCTTTTCAAACTCTCTAAACATGAAAAGACGCCGAGTTCTTCCTTTGTCAGACTCGTTAAAACCTGATGACATCGGATTTTGTCGGAATAACACACCACAAGCATATGCTATCCCCATCAAGCTTGTTAAAAATAACTGGGGTACTCGCCAGAAATGGTGGGGGAAAAGAAAATTTTGGAACCATAATCATTGTCGTGTCGGCAGTATGTCGCTCTTGAACATGGCACTCATCTGTTTTCGTGTCTGGGTGGGGATATCTCATCTCAATTTTCACTGGCTTCCATGGATTTGGGTAATCCTATTTGACCTCTCATCTGCTCATTGCCTCGCCATCATGACCTCTGATCCATTGATGTCAAATACTGCCAATTCCAATATCGTGCCGCCGATATGTTCAAGAGAAGTTGACTTCTGAAAAGAAACAACCTCCATCTGATAGTTCACATAATCTTGATTCACAACATTATTTCTCTGTCTTGTGTCGATGATGTGGGAAACATTATGGCCCACCTTCGATCAAGGTCACTTCCTGTCGACTCCAGCTCATTATCCAGGAAGCTGATCTAGAGACTCCCTTCCGGTGCCTTGGAGCCTGCATGCCTTAATGGCAGGTTCTTCGTGTTCGACGTGAGGTTTTTCATCATTGGCCTCCGATCGAATGATTCTACGGGTGTTCGACATCAAATCATTAATTCGCACGCCGTAGATTGTACCTATAGTACCTTGAGGGCCATTGTCATTATTGGTGGTACCTCTCGCGTCTGTTAACGGTTTTCACTATTGACTGGTAATCAGACGATGTTCATGCATGTTCGACTTCAGCTCACATGTTCACATGCTTGAACTTGTACTTTTGTTCGGGTCGAGATGGAGCGCAAGACCCTGGATTGTGTCTGTTGTAATCCAGGCGTGATTCTTGATACATGACTCATTCACTGGATGGCTGCGACCATACCTGAGTCAATTTATTGATCCTAACTAGATGGCTGCGTCCATACTATGGATCTAGATTATTTATGTACTCTCTTATGGATGGCTGCGACCATACCATGTACATCATGTAATTGAACTATCAGTCATATTTCTCAATGCAGATCCTCGGCGGCAGCTATATGTGTTCTTGTGTGTTCTTGTAAAGCATTTCACCCCTCTCCACCTCTCGGACCTCATGCTTTAGGGGGCATCTGTTACACAATAATTTGTCACCATCCCTGTTACTCCTCTTGTCGTACTTTGGAGGACTCATCCCGGGAGTTATAAGAAGTGACAAAGTCTAAAAACACTTGCATTATGTTCCCCTGAGTATGTACTTCATGTTCCCTGAAGACACCTTCTGCAAATTACCCCTGAAAAGTGCTCTTTTTCCAGTGGCGCGGGTTCACAGTGTCTCACCCGCGCCAATCATAGAAATCCTCAAAAGAGGGCGCGACTATTGGCGCTCTGTCTTAGAGCAACGGTCGCGCCAACCAAATTTGGTCATGCTTTTTGCCTTAATGCACGCCCGACTGTTGTTTCCTTCATTACATGGAGCTTTTTGAGGATAAAAAATCAGTCTTATGTCGAGCTCTATCCCATCTCCATCTTTTATGGCTTTCGGGGATAATGTTAATCCACAATGGGTGTCCCGGTTCATTGTATCCTCCTCCCTTCTTCATCTATATAAGCTTGTCCTCATGCATTTGACAAGCTAGTTTTCTGGTGGGAGTTTTTGGGAGTTCTGAGTTCTGGGAGTGAGTTCCAAAGTGCTGGAGTTCTTGAGTTAGAGTTTTGTTTAGAGTGCTAGAAATAGTGAAGCATAGAGAGGTGATGCTGCCGATTGCAAGACACACATAGCTGCCCGCCCAGACAGAGGAGAGGTTCAGCGTCAGAACCTTGGTTGTACTCTTCTCTATTTATCATTAATAATAGAAGACTACTATTATGGTTCCACTTTCATTGTTTACATGGTGTTTGATGTAAAGTTATGTCCTTTCTGACTGACATATAATTGCCTATATCAGATTTCACACTTGTGTTTGCATCGTTCTCTATGTGTGCAGGTGTCCGTTCGCGAGGATAGCGAAGGATTGTGACCGGCCAGGACCAAGGAACGAAAGTAGCTCCGCTTCTTCAACACTAGCATTGGATTCCAAGTAGGTCCTTCTTTACCTATTTTTGTTATTTGCAGTTAGGAACCTGCATAGTAGCTTTGACTGATTGTTGCTAGACCCATTTTGGGCTAGTGGGATCACTTCTGTCCGCAGAAGGGATTTACCTATCCAACACCCGTAGCCTTGGTACTAGTGCAAGGACCATGTCGGAGTGGTATGAGTTTCTAATGGGTTCTGGTAAGGTGTTCTCTCTGCAGATGTAACTAAAATTTGTTGCCCACCTGAAACTTGTGTGGTACCCCTGTGGGTGAGGAGAAGTTGTTCCTATGTTCTGTCATGACTGTATCCCTTTGCTGCTGCTGTTGTGTGGAGGAACCCTTTGCGGGGGTCATGGATGTAGCAACGATCTTCCCCTTACTTTGGGAGCGAACCAGACAGAAAATAAATTTCCTAGTCTGCGATATGAGCTTGCTACCTTTCTTGGCAGTGATCAAAGAGGTGGCGGTAGGTGGGGCTACCTCCGGTATCCTGTATAATGAATTATCCAAAGAAATAATGACAGCGCGAGGCCTTGACTCATACACAGCATGTCACCTCCACAAGTATGGTTGGCCTAATAATACATCACAAACATCCAGAGGTGTAACATCACATAATACCTCATCTGTGAAGGGCTTGATGCTGTAGGGAAGGCGGCATTGCTAGCGAACTTTGAGATCTCTTCCTTCATGAAGCCAACCGATACTGTACGGTTGCGGGTGTGGTGTAGTCGGTAGTCCCAACCACTTCACGACCTCTGCTGAAATGAGGTTCTTTTGGCTACCACTGTCGACAATGAATTGCAGCAACGAACCCTTCACCCACATCTGTGAGTGGAAAAGACGTTCCACCTCCTCTGGATCTTCGGGTTCATTCTTCTGGATCTTGGCGGTGGCAACAGTGGCACTGGGCTCCACATCAATGATCTGCTTCCCTTTGCCATTCCCCTTGTTGGGTTCTGGCTCAGGGTCGGAACATGCATCTGATTCAGAAGCCTTCAACTCGGCCACCAGTGACTGCTTGGTCCAATACTCACTTGTGTTATGAGTGGGACTCTTTTGGAACTCACACAACTTTCCTGTGTCCTTCTTCGGCTTTGCGGTGTTGTTCTTTTCTTGCGGCTTCGATGGGTTGTCTTGGGTCACCCCGCCTTGACTTTGTCCTTTGGTCTTTCGATTTGTAGATCCAAAGTCTCGCTTCTTCTATTTGAACTTTTGCTTGATTTTGACAACATATCGGTACACCGTGCCGAGAAAGGAGATGTTTAGGAACTCCATCTCTTCCTGGATGTATCTGTGTAGGCAGCCACGGTATTTGAGAACTAGATGGAGCTCAGAATCTTTGATACCCAACTGTGTGCAAAGAGTATGAAAAATGTTTGTGAACTCTGACACATCTTGGTCCCGTCCCTGCCGCAGTGTGGTCCATTTGATGTATTTGTCCTCATAGCTTTTGAAAAGGTAGTAATGCTCCTTGATGGCATCCCGGAATGAATCCCAAGTGGGTGCAGCTGAAAATAGTGAGCCTGTACTTTCATCCTTATGCTCGTAGTAGGTTTCCCACCAGTCCTTGACGTGGGGGGCTGCTTTGAGAAGAGCGAAAACAATCTTTTCCCGACTCGAAAATTCATGAACAGAAAAATACCCTTCTAGCATATTTAACCATTTATCTACGGCATCTGCATCTATTTGACCCTCGAAGATGGGGATTTCAAAATTAACTTGTACCTTAAAGGGTGTGGCGTTCCTAGAGTAGCTGCTGGAAGCCGATGCGTCGCCTCTGGGTAGCCACTGAAGGATCTGGGCAAAGCTATCCATCATCGCATTCGTTTGTCGCTCAAGGGCTTCTTCGAGCAAGATTTTGATAGGATCTCCTGCCCCTCCTCTTTCTTCTCATCCGCCATGGGAGGCCGTTGGGATTTGCGAGGCTGGCCTTGTAAAGGTTCGACCAGTTCAAGCCCTAACTCCTTATATCCCGACCTCGTTGGGGACATGCAAAGAAAAACTAAGAAAAAGCAGACCGCTCTGATACCACTGATCCGGAATTAAATAGGAACGCAACAAATTACAGAGATAACCATAAACACAGATATGCAGCAGAAATAATACTTCATTTCATTAATGTAAAATACTGAAATATGCTTACAAATAGTAATGGAAATAAACCAGCTAGGGCAATGGTAGCTTATCTCTGAGAAGAGATGTGGTGGCTACATGCCTCTGAACTGTCTTACAATGAGGCTCAAAGGCCTATTTATTGTTGAGAAACAATGGAAAACCCTTCACATCCCGAAACCTAACCCTAGAAGATGAAACGCCAAATTGTGGGCCCCATTTGGGTAAATTGGTACATCAATTTCCTGGGGTCGTAACTTTGGCATACGATCTCTGTTTGATGCGTGCAATAGCTCGTTAGAAAGATCTATCCAAGAACTACATCTTTGCCCCTATATTTCCCAAAAAAAAGTCGTTTAGGGCCTCAAAACGGCTCCAGAAGTTCAGGACCCGAAAAAATACTAAAAATAGTAAACTGTGCTACAATTTAGGAAACTGAAAAAAACTGAAAGAGACAGTTGTGGGGGTCCAAATGGGCTAGGTGGGTGGCCACCAACATCCACCTTGATCAGTGTTTCTCTGCCTCCCATTTCGTCTAAGCTTAGCACACTGTTAATTTTTACAGAGAAAAACACAGAAATGACAATGGAACAACAAAGCTATGCATATTGGAAAATATCAATACCGTTAAACTTGTTATTTCCAAGATCTAATGGAATCGTAGTACCTCGAAATAGGGAATTGACATGTATGCTGGTGTATTTTGGAGGTCACCCGCACCCCCCTGAAATATGATAGGTCGTCCTCGACAAATAAATGGAGCAGCGCACTGGACGAAAATCGTACAGTAAACAAAAGGAACAGCGTATATATCCATGACATGATTGCAAAAAGTAGCAAATTACTGAAATCAAGGCTTATGATGAAAATCGTGAATAGATATGGAAATTCTATGAAATGATGTGAAAAATAGGGAAGAGGACAGCTATCGTAAGAAAAAATGCTTATGCGGTCATTATCCACTTTAACCATAATGATTGATTTTCAAACAATATTTCATGTCTAAGAGGTTCGAAAGGGTTTTGAAACATAATCTCATTTGAAATCAAGATAAAGATCTAAAAAAAGGGTTTATAATGACTATTGATGTGTGAGAAATATGACTTCAATACCATCAGCAGAGCTCTGTTGCCCACAGGTGTTCATAACCTTGACAAAGTTGCTTTTCTCACCCTTGGAACTGTTAGCTCTGCTACTCATCGATCATTTTCTGAGGTCAGGAACAGGCTTAGTCTGCTTGATTATGTGTAGAAGGACTGCACACAAGTCGCTATCTGCTTCCTTCCCTTATCCCGCTTATCCTCCTTCAGTTCTATTCCCTCTTCTTTTCCTATAAACTCTGTAAAATCATCGTTTCAAACCTTAAGCCCTGGGCACTTAACCCATGAACCCACACCCATACGACCCTCTGCAATCAGACGACCCCGCGCTTCGCAACCCTTCGTCATCCTTTGATCGCAGTCGTTGATCGTCTTGATCCAATGGTCCCCGCCGCCAAAACCTTTTCCCCCCGCACGCTAAACCCCATTTATTTCCCCGTCGTCCGATCATTTACCGCGTGATCCAATGGCGATCACATCCCTCGATCCCACGAACTGCCCGCACATTAACTCACGGGGAAAACAGTTTTCTGCCGGTCCCATCTGCCACGTGTCATGCGATGACTCGTATCACGAGCCCACATACGTTTACCACCCACCTCCGAAAATTGGTGTGGGCAATACCGCTTACCGCCCATTGTACCGTCCCTTGCTCGTTATCGTCCGCGTATCTTCCACCCCCAACGATCGTTAGATCTGCCTATATAAGATCTGACGGCCCTCGTTTATCTCGCTCACATACCTCCCGATACTCCTTATCAAGCGCTCTCCGCCATCCATCCATGCAATCCAGCGGCTGATCTTCCTCCCCCATTCATCCACCATGCAGTCTTCTTATCCTCGACCTGTACCATGCAACCAAAGGACGAAGGTGGCCAACTACCTGTACTCGGTATAGTTACTCTTCAACAACTGCATTCAAGAGCAGTATGGCCGAAGAATGAGAAGGACAAGCCTCAAGCAGTTAAACACATTTATCAATTATGGAATGTCTTCCATATTGTACTCCACCTGCCCGAGAAGTACAATAGAACATCCAATAAGATCAAATCCGTCCACTAAAGCAGGCAGACTGCACCAATGACGCCATCAAACAATTAAGGCGGTTGGTGGTCGATTATGACCCCTCCATGCCTAGAATAGCAAAATATATTTGTAATGAAACTCTATATATACCCAGAACAGAGATGTAATCAGGGGTTGATGGTTGTAGTTTTGATGTAAGGTTCAACTTCTGGAGACTGTAACTACTTTGATACTTGTAGTGTCTGGTCTTCATTTTCAGCTAATACAAGCTTCTTTTGCTGTTAATTCCTCACTTTCCATTTCTACTCTGTTCTAGGCTGTGCCTGTTATGCATGTGTTCATGTGCTCTTGATATTTAGCATTAGAGGGGCTGTCATCCCAACTCTGTGTTGAAGTCTAGTATGCATCATTGAATGTGTTATGCAGGTTTCAGTTTACTTAGTGCCAGAGAGCTGTCATCCTGTCTATGTATTAGGAAATAGATTTGCAGACCTCTTTACTGGTTGCAGCCGGCCATCATAGGGTCCTGCGCATCTGCTGGTGTGGTCAGTATTCTCCACGTACACTTGATCCTCAAACTGTGAGTAATTGGTGGTCTAAAGCCTTATATTCTGGGGGTGTTCACCCATGTCTGGAGTTAAGCATAGTAGAAGTGGTTATCTGGCTTGAATATGCATCATTCCTTCCATTCATCCATTTCCAACATTTTGTTGAGTTTGTAATGTTCCCAAGCATCTTCGAGATACAACCTAGGAGAGTTCCTTGCGATGATAACATTAATTGGCGCCATTTCCAGGGAGAGGAGATTGAAGCTCAGCTTCCCTGGGAGATGACACAGTTCCAGATTTTGATGATAGATAAAGACTGGGCACATTTCTGGTTGTAATCATCTATTTGGCAACTCCACTGGAGGAAGACCGACCTTTGGCGACTCCACATCATATTCATGGCTCAGTTCGTGAGACACACTCGAAGAAATCCTCAGAAATCATCAGCTATTCCAGCGCCTGACCCTGAGAAGATCATTAAGCAGAAGAAGATTTTTCAGAAAGGAGCATCAAGATCAGGTAAGCCTAGAAAGTCCCATGTATCTCTATTAGTGAAGAAATCACCTTCAGATATTCATTAAGCTCCTGTTCATTCATTTCCCTTTCGGATCTCAGTCTAAAGAAAGCATCCCATGTTGTCCATCATATTCCTCTGTCTCTGTCATCCGTTACATTGTTCATACTACTCAGTCTACCAGTAGCCGTCCACCTACCTCAGTCATGGCAGGTCAGCAAGCTCCTACAAAGATAGAAAGAATCGTTGCTGCTAGGTATGGACCCTTGGTCTTGCCTG
The DNA here is from genome assembly GCA_031772625.1 of Pinus tabuliformis. NCBI lineage: Eukaryota > Viridiplantae > Streptophyta > Pinopsida > Pinales > Pinaceae > Pinus > Pinus tabuliformis. The sequence continues at coordinate 1,145,402,163 of CM062805.1, forward strand.
TCCCTTTAAATGCCATGCCTGTAGGATATTTTACGAAATATATGCCTAAGTTTACTGGTACAGAAGGAGTAACAGCTGAAGAGCATCTAGAGTCCTTTTATAGCTATGCTGATAACCTGGATATTAATGAAGAGGATGTGTGGATGAGGGTCTTTGTCCAAAGCCTAGAGGGAGAAGCTAGAAAATGGTTCAGAGAATTAGCCCCTAGGTCTATAGCAGACATTGAGGCCTTAGATGATGCGTTTCTAAAGCATTGGGGGGATAAGAAAGATCTGCTCTATTATCATACTGAACTTGGGAACTTGTAGAGGAAAGATGGTGAGCTGCTGTCTGATTTCAACATCAGATTCAACCATATGTACAGCAGAATGCCATCTGAAGTGAAACCCACCCCTACTTCTACTATGATCATTTATGCCAATGCCTTCTATTCTCCATTCTGTCTGCTGTTAAGAGAAAGAAGATGTGCTTCTTTGGCTGATATGCAAGATGCAACCTTTGAAGTAGAATCAAACATCATGGCTGCAGAAAGACTCGAAGGTGATGCTGAAAGAAGAAGACAGAGGGGTGAGTCCTCATCATCCTCAAATCTTAAGATCAATAATTTGGCCAGGATGATAGATTCATTGACCTCTGAAGTTTCCAAATTAATGGCTAAGAAGCATTGTGAGGAAGCAGGAGCTCCCTATGACTTTTCTCTTCCAACTCCAAATCCATATAGAGGAGCACAGGATCAGTTGCAGATTGTGCAAAGAAGAAAAAATGCTAATGAAGACAGAAGGGTGAAGACCCTTTTTCAAAGTATAGTCATGGAGGAAGAGCAGTTTGTAAAAGAGGAGGAGGCCCATGGTTTGGAAGATAAGGGCAATGCCCCTCTCTTAACCAGACCTACCTATGAGAGGTCATTATCTATAGGCACTACTCACCAGTTTGTTGTACCTGCAGAACAACAAGCTGATCAGTAGAAGCAGCCAGTAGCAAGTCCTACCATCCTCAAAGAATCTGAGCCTCAAGCCAGCACATCTTCTAATGAGTATGCAGATCTGCAAACTGCCAAGCCTGTTGTTATCCCCGACCCAGTGAACAAGAAGGGAGAAGAAAGCTCCCTATCATCTTATGTTTCTCTATCTACCCAAGTGACAAGCCCTCATAATTTCCCATCAGGCCTTGAGGCAAGCCATAACTCAATGCCCAAGGCTGATATGGAAAACCTCAGTCTTGATATTCCAGTGCCTACCCAGGTGACCTCCACACAGTTTGAAAGGGCATTTCGTCAGATGACAGAGGAAGAAGGTGCAAAGTTTTTGGATTCCTCCTTGGATGTGGACCGTTCTAAGAAAAATGAAGGAGCAGATGATATCTCTGTGTCCCCCGCACAAGAATTTATTAGTTCACCATTCATATTAGTTGTGCAGGCCACAGATGACACAGAGAAGTACACAACAACCATGGTCATTTAGCAGGTGTACAAAGGCTCCCATGAAGAACATTCGAGGATGAGAGTATACTGAAAGGGGATGAAATTTGATCCATATCTACCATATAAGGTCAAATTCCCTAAACTCTTCGAGGTAGGGGATCAAATAAACCCAATTTTGCAGATCTATGATGAACTGGCCAAGAGGCGGAGAAACAGTTTTGATGGCCCAGCAGATGGCCAGTTTTTGAAGATTTATGTTGTTTAAGGTTCTCACACTTAATTATTGTAAGAATTTTATTTTACAGGCTTTAGCATAGACTTAATTAGACTCCATGCCCAATGGAATACTAGGCAAGGTTTTTAAGCTTGTTTTGTATGAAGGCATTGGTCTGCAGTTCTTGAGACCTCACAGGGAGGATCTCATCCCCAGAAGGAGCCATTGTTAGCTCTGCTACTCAGCGATCATTTTCTGAGGTCAGGAACAGGCTTGGTCTGCTTGATTATGCGCAGAAGGACTCCACACAGGTCGCTATCTCCTTCCTTCCCCTATCCCGCTTATCCTCCTTCAGTTCTGTTCCCTCTATTTTTCCTATAAACTCTGTAAAATCGCCCTTTCAAACCTTAAGCCCCAGGTGCTTAACCCATGAACCCATACCCATACGACCCTCCGCGATCACACGACCCCGCGCTTCTGCAACCCTTCGTCGTCCTTTGATCGCAGCCATTGATCGTCCTGATCCAATGGTCCCCACCGCCAAAACCTTTTTCCCCTATGCGCTAAACCCCGTTTATTTCCCCACCGTCCGATCATTTACCGTGCGATCCAATGGTGATCGCATCCCCCAATCCTGCGAACTGCCTATGCGTTAACCCGCGGGGAAAGCAGTTTTCCGCCGGTCCCATCTGCCACACATCGCGCGATGACTCATATCGCAAGCCCGCGTACGTTTACCACCCACCTCTGAAAAGCGGTGCAGGCAATACCGCTTACCGCCCATCGTACCGTCCCCCGCTCGTTATCATCCGCATATCTTCCACCCCCGATGATTGTTAGATCTGCCCGTATAAGATCTGATGGCCCTCGTTTATCCCGCTCACATACCTCCCGATACTCCTTATCAAGCGCTCTCCACCGTCCATCCATGTGATCCAACAGCTGATCTTCCTCCTCCATTCATCTGCCATGCAGTCCTCTTATCCTTGACCTGTACCATGCAACCAAAGGATGAAGGTGGCCAACTACCTGTACCTGGCGCAGTTACTCTTCAACAACTGCATTCAAGAGCAGTATGGCCGAAGAACGAGAAGGACAAGCCTCGAGTAGTTAAACGCATTTATCAGTTATGGAATGTCTTCCATATTGCACTCCACCTACCTGAGAAGTACAACAGAACATCCGATAAGATCAAATCCGTCCACTAAAGCAGGCAGACTGCACCAAAGACGCCATCAGATAGTTAAAGCAGTTGGTGGTCGATTATGACCCCTCCACGCCTAGAATAGCAAAATATCTTTGTAATGAAACTCTATATATACCCAGAACAGAGATGTAATCAGGGGTTGATGGTTGTAGTTTTGATGTAAGGTTCAACTTCTGGAGACTGTAACTACTTTGATACTTGTAGCGTCTGGTCTTCATTTTCAGCTAATACAAGCTTCTTTTGCTGTTAATTGCTCACTTTCCATTTCTACTCTGTTCTAGGTTGTGCCTGTTATGCATTTGTTCATGTGCTCTTGATATTTAGCATTAGAGGGGCTGTCATCCCACCTCTATGTTGAAGTCTAGTATGTATCATTGAATGCGTTATGCAGGTTTCTATTTACTTAGTGCCAGAGAGCTGCCATCATGTCTGTGCATTAGGAAATAGATTTGCAGACCTCTTTACTGGTTGCAGCCGTCCATCACATGATCCTATGCATCTGCTGGTTTGGTCAGTATTCTCCATGTACACTTGATCCTCAAACTATGAGTAATTGGTGGTCTAAAGCCTTGTAGTCTAGGGGTGTTCACCCATGTTTGGAGTTAAGCATAGTAGAAGTGGTTATCTAGCTTGAATATGCATCATTCCTTCCATTCATCCATTTCAAACATTTTGTTGAGTTTGTAATGTTCCCGAGCATCTCCGAGATACAACCTAGGAGAGTTTCTTGGGGTGATAACAGGAACCATAATCCTTTATGTATGCCTAGGAAAGTTCTTTGTGATGTCAAAATGGAGGTCATTGTGCTGGCTTGGTAACCAGATGAATCACAATTCCATTCACCAGGAAGGAATGAAAGGTGGGCAGGTCAGCTCGTGATGAGACCTCCTGTTCCAAGGACTTTTTTATTTTTCTGATGTGCCTCTTGGATCATATCCCTGGTGTGGTGGCCATAGTGGGAATGCCACTTCACTGCTTCCTTATGATCATGGTAGGTTGGCTCTTGATGAGACCCCCTATCCTTCATCTGACAAATCATAGAATTGTTAGTAATCATATAGATATATATTTTTTCTTCTTTTTTCTTTTTCTTTTATATAGCACTTTCCTATTTATATACAGAGGATGGCTCAACACTCCTTAAGAGTAGGGATGGTGGAAGAAGTCTGAACATCTCAATAGAGGAAAATATGCCCTTATTCTTATTCAATAATAATGATCAAAGAGAATTATGAAGATTAGGGAAGAACCAACATGATAAAAGTAATCAATCAAATTAGTTTTAGTGAAAATAAAGACAACAAAGTGATATAAATAGTTGTGTCCTTTCCTCTTTTTTTCTTATCGTTACAAAGCAATTTCTCTGAAGATAATGATTTTTCTTTGGTTTGCTGATTTCAGTATTGTCTAATTTTTGTATCCTTGCATAAATTTATATCTGTGCCTTGAAGGGATCATGAACAGTGAACCATCATTCACAAAAATTCTCTAAATGATGTTCTTTAAGAAGCACACATGAAAAAAAAGAAAAAGAAAAAATGCACTCAAAAACTGTTGTTTCTTAGATGGAACAGCAACAGCTGCTGTTCCTGAAGAGGAACAAAAAAAGAACATCTTCACGCAAAACTGCGGTTCCTTTAAGAGGAACAACAAACAAAAGAAAAAAATACAATCAAAATTGTTGTTCCTTAAGTGGAATAACAAATAAAGCAAGCGCGAAATAAAATACCGATCCTTCGGCAGAACAACCTAAGAACATTCCAAATCAAAACTGCTATTCCTTCAGAAGGAAAGACAAAAAATAAAAAATGTGAAGGGGGTTGTTCCTTTAAAAGGAACAACAAAAACAATCTAGCAGAAGTGTTGTTCCTTTAGGAGGAACAGAAAAAACAATCTGGAGGAAGTGTTGTTCCTTAAGAGGAATGGTTGTTGTTCCTTAAAAGGGATGGCAGCTATTCCTTTAAAAGGGACAACAAAAATTAGCACACGGAAGTGTTGTTCCTTTAAAAGGAACAACAAAAATAAACATGCAAATGTGATGTTCCTTAAGAGGAACGGTTGTTGTTCCTTTCAAAGGAAAAACAACTGTTGCTTTAAAAGGAACAACAAAAATAAACGATGGTGTGGAAATGCTATTCCTTCAGAGGAACAACAATGGTTCCTTTGAAAGGAACAACAAAAATTGTGAAATATGCAGAAATGTTGTTCCTAAAGAGGAACGACTACTGTTTCTTTAGAGGAACAACAGCTGTTCCTTTTAAAAGGAACAACAAACAAATGTAAGCACTCAAAACTGTTGTTCCTTAAGAGGAATCGCTATTGTTCCTTCGAAGGAACAGTAGTTGCTCCTTAAGAGGAACAACACAAAAAATACAGGCACGTAAAATTGTTGTTCCTTCAGAGGAATAGCAGTAACAATCTATAAAAAAATAGTTTATACAGGCAAAATTAAAGAAAAAAAAATTATATACAAAATTCAGAAACAAAAGAATTATTTAGTGAACTACTGCTGAGGAGGGGTTATCTTCCTTAGTAAGAATCTGCATAGCAGAATCTTCCGGTAATTGCTGGTAAAAGGATTCCTGAGTGAGCATTTTGTGGTAAAGTCACACTCGATGACTGTTTTCTTTGAACGAATGTCCAGATCCATTAATGGTAGTCAATGTAATGGTGCCATTGTCATGCACTTTCTATATCTCATAAGGTCCAAGCCATCGTGTCTGGAGTTTTCCTGGGAAATCCTGAAACCTGGAATCGTATAGGAGTGCCCAATCTCCTTCGTGGAAGATTTTCTTTTTGATAAGGGCATCGTGCCATTTTTCTCTCTGCTGTTGAATTAATGCAGTGTGTTGAAGAGTTGAGAGCCTAATTTCATCTAGCTCATTGATTTGCTATAATCTTCTAGTCTGGGCTTCATTTAAATTCAAACCCACCTCCTGTGTTGTTCTTAATGTTTGTATTTCAAATTCTATTGGAAAGATGGGTTCCTTTCCAAATACTAGTTGATATGGTGAATGGCCAGTGGTATTTCTCCACATTGTTCGGTATGCCCATAAGGCCTCCAACAATCTTGAAGCCTAATCACGCCTGTGTGATGCAACTATTTTTTTCAGTATTGCTTCTATCACTTTATTCGTGCTCTCTACTTGGCCATTTGCCTGTGGGTGATATGGGGTGGTAATTTTGTGCCGAATGTGGTAATTTTTTAATGTTGCAGGGATTTTATTACAAAAAAATTGCGATCCTCCATCCGTGATTATGTCCCTCGGGAGGCCATATCGCACAAATATTTGGAATAGGAAATGTATTATAGAATCCTCTGTAGCTCTTGGAAGTGCCTCTACTTCCACCCATTTGGTAACATGCTCTGTTGCTACTAGAATGTATGTTTTTTGATTTGATGATGGGTTAATCAGACCAATAAAATCGAGTGCCCAATGCTCAAATGGCTCAATTACTAATTGTGGATTTAAAGGCATTTCGTCGGACTGTCCAGGGCATCCCACTCTTTGGCAACTATCACAAGCTTGAACAAATTTCTTAGCATCTTTAAAGATTGTAGGCTAGTAATATCCTATTTGTAAAACCTTGTGACCAGAACTGTGGTTTGTGAAATGTATGCCACATGATCCGTCATGGCAAGCTTTCAGAATGTCAAATATTTTGTCTTCGCAGACGCATCTTCTGATGTGCATATCTGCCCCTATATGAAATAGGTAGCCCCCAATCCAAGAGAATCGGGTACTACGCTGTACTATCTATTTCCATTCATTGGGCGTTAAATGCTTGGGTAATTTACCTACTGCTAAATAATTTGCAACATCAGCATACCATGGTGTCCTGATAGTAACAACAAACAAATGTTCATCTGGGAATTGATCTTCGACTGTTGCTGCGTTCGCTGGCTTTGGCATTCGTGAGAGAAAATCAGCTACATGATTCTCTTTTCCAGGTCGATCCTTTATTGTGATGTCAAATTCCTGCAATAAAATCAACCATCTTGTTACTCTACCATTTGTAACAGGTTTATTTGCTAAGTATTTTATGGCAGAGTGATTTGTATATAAAACTACAGGATACCCAGTTATATAATGTCTAAACTTATTTATAGCATGTATTACAGCTAGAAACTATTTTTTAGTTACAGTATAATTTAGTTCAGCATGAGATAGATTCTTGCTAATATAATAAATTGCATATGGCTTTTTATCTTCTTCCTGCCCAAGGACTGCTCCAATAGCTGTGTCTGAAGCATCAGATGAAATTTGGAATGACAAATCCCAATTTTTCCCCCTTAGCACTGGGGCTGTCGATCCAAGCTTTTTTAGATCCTCAAAAGTATGGTCACACTTACCTGTCCAAATAAAATCAACGTTCCTAGTTAGTACGTATAGAGGTTCAGCTATTGAGAAAAATGCTCTATGAATCTCCTATAATAACCAGGAAAACCCAGAAAACTACGTACCTCTGTTTGTGTGGTAGGAGTAGGTATTAACAAAATTATTTGAATTTTAGCTGGATCTACTTGTATTCCAACTGCTGAGATATAATGACCTAATATGAGTCCCTCAGTCATCATCATATGACACTTTTCATGGCTCAAGTAAAGCTTGATGGCAATACATCTTTGCAGCACCTTTTCCAATGTGTCTAGTGCTAGCTCAAAATCATCTCCATACGGTGTGAAATCATCCATATATACTTCGAGCCCTTCATTATTAAATCTGAAAAGATGCTGAGGATGGCCTTCTGAAATGTGGCAGGGGCATTGCATAGGCCAAAGGGAAGGACTCTGTAAGCAAATGCTCCCCAAGGACAAGTAAAAGTAGTTTTATCCTAATCTTCAGGGGCAATCTGAATCTGATTGTATCCATTGAAGCCATCTAGGAAAGAAAAGAATTTCTTTCCTGCTAATGTGTCTAATACTTGGTGAATGAATGGAAGGGGAAAGTGGTCTTTTTGGGTTGCTTTGTTTAATTCTCTGTAATCTACACATATCCTCCACTTTCCATTCTTCTTTGGCACCACTACTAGTGGAGAGACCCACTCGCTGTCAAATATTGGGTAAATAAAGTTTACATCTAAAAAGTTTTGTAATTCGGCTTTCACAATATCCTTAAGATGAGGGTTTACTCTCTGTTGGGGTTGGAAAATTGGTCTAGCATCCTTTTCTGTATAAATGTGGTGCGTACATAGCTGGGGATCAATTCCTTTCATGTCTGGGTAATCCCATGCAAAAGCTTCCTTGTATTTTCTCAGTAGTTGGACAAGCTTTTCTTCTCGTTCAGGAGTCAGGTTTTTGTTAATGTTCAAGATTTTTCCTGGCTCAATCTCTATAGTTTTGTTGTTTGAAACAGAGGTAGTAGGTATTGATTGATGATGAGTGTCTTTGAGGGGATCTTCTTCTAGTTCAATATCAAATGTTGCCTCTATGATGTGACATTGTACATGGGATCTGGTTTCTGCTTGGTTAATGAAATTGTTAATGATGTCGTCCTCTATTTGGTCTTTAAATTCAAGGGCATCTTCTATGGTTAAAGGTGGTCTAATGTTTCTGTGAGATATGATACAGGTTGTTTGTTAGTTTTCATTATTGTTATGCTTGGTTGTGCTGGAGGGTATAAAGCTAAATTCTTGACATTACTCCCTCTAGTTATAGTCATACTGCCTTGCCGGCAACCAATGTAAGCATCAACAGTTGCTAGCCAAGGTCTACCTAAGATTAAAGGGTGTCCATCTAGCCGATTTTTGGGATTAATTATCAGAAAGTTTGCAGGGTATTCCTAGGAGTCTACAGAGACCATTACATCATGTAGTGTGCCTTCTGGTCTGACTACCGATCGGTCAGCGAGCTCCAATAAGGTTGTGGTTGGATCTAATAATGTAATACCAAGCTTTTGACAAGTGGTGGTTGTTAGGATATTGATTGCAGCTCCTAAATCAACTAAGGAATTTGGAAAGGAGTGTCTATTGATTTGCACCGTAGCTATAGGATTCCCTGGGTCCTCATATTTTACGAGTGCCTCTCTTCCTGGTAGTAAATCAGATAGGGTGCCGACTACTTGGACGGTTGGGTTAGTTTTTATTCTCCTCTTTGGATTTTTTATACATAACTCTTTGATGGTTTTTGCGTAGATCGGGATATCTTGGATAGCTTGGAGGAGTGGGATCTTTATACACAAATTTCTTAGTTCTCCCAGAAGATCAAAGTCAAGATGTTCTATTGGGCGCAGTATGATTAGTTGTTCTGGGAATGGGGGAGAAGAAGTGGTTGCTTGGTCGTGAGTTTGTTGTCTAACCACATCCTCTTCTTGTAATGGTTGTTCTAAAGGTAACGGATTTTCAACTTGAGCATTTTTATCTCCCTCAGTTTCTATTATGCACCCAGACCTTAATTGAAGGTCGTTGCACTCCCTTAACTCAGTTTCTAGTTCTGGTGCTTCGATTATTTGAACAGATTGAACTAGTCTATTGTTAGGGTTTGGGTTGGGTTGGGCTGGGAGTTGCGGTCTTAAGTTGGTCTAGGGACTTTGTTGCAATGTATATGGTGCTAGTAGTGTAGGTTGAGGGAGAGCAATCATTCCAGTTGGCTGATTTATCGGTCTTTTCCAGTTCGACTGCCAGGTTTGACTTTACGAGGTGGAGGGTAACCATTGTGTCGGATATGCATTATTTTGCCAAAATGGTGGACAATAATGAAAGTTTGGCCAATTGGTTTGATTTGTTTGATTTGGCCATGGTGATGTAGGAAATGGCTGCTATGACTAGCTATGGAAAGGTGGTTGATTTTGTCACATTCCATTATATTGTTGAGCATTATACTAAGGAGACTGAAAAGAAGAGGATGGATCAACAGGCATACCTGTTTGTCGTGGCTGCCATTGACAACACTGATTGAGTAGGTACACTGGTTCTGTTTCTTCTTCTGCTTCGTTATAGACTGCCTTCAAACCCGGGAGTGAGGGATAGTTTTTTGTGGAGTGGTCTTTTGTACAAATGGCGCAGACTTGGACTGCATCTAGTGGGCACTCTTTATGGCTGTGTTTCTTTCTACATCGAGGGAAAAATATTGCCAAATTTTGCTCTACTTCTGCTTGCTTTTGTTTAGACTGCATAATGTCGAGTGTGGAGCGATAAAAAGGTGTCTTTTGAACTCCTAATTACCTTCACATTAATTATCAACCCAGGGACGACTTTTTATTTCAAGAGTGTACTCAGTCTGAGGTGGCTATTTACTCAAGAGTAATGTTTTGCAGTATAGTGCTTAAGATGCAAAAGTAAATGAAAGCTTGAAAAAGAAATCTAACAACAACATAAATTCAAATGCTCTGAAATCCAACTATTCACTCAGCAAACATCAATTGAGGATACAGGAGCAATAACTCATTCCTCTGGATATTGATGCAATTGAAATCAAACTGGAACAAGACAATCAATCTGGGAACGAGGAAGCAATAACCAATGTTCTCTACAGTTGACAGTCCTGCTTTAAAGCAATCAAAAGGAAATTGAACTTGAACTAAAGCTGCCATTGAAAGTGAACTAGGAAAACTCTTTAAAAGCAAACTAGTGCAATTAATCAATAGAAATGAACAACAAAGCAAATGGGTGCATGTCTACAACTCAACTACTTCAAAAGGCTAAATCACACCAAGCATTGTATCAGTCAAGGGTGCAGAAGTGATAACCCATCCCTCTAGAAACTGATGGAAAGGAAATTAGAGCATGGACCATAGGTCTGGGAGTTAGGCAGCGACTGCTGAGGCTCACTACAGCCTTAGACCTTCTCTCACACCAAAGCAGCAAATGCAAGTAAATGGAATGGCAGAAAGTAAAATGGAACAACAAATCTAAAATGGAATAGCAGTAAATGGAACAACAATCAAATATGAATGTACAACAATCCAAATCAAGCACGCAACACACTTATCATTAAAAGGGGACAGTAATCTGAGCTTCGATACAATATGCATGAATCACGGCCATGAAATAATAGAACGGCACTTCCGAATAAACATCAGTCATGATTTCAGAATAAACCATACGTTAGTACCAATTCAGGAATATACAGCGCAGTTAACTTGTAATCTGTAAGGAACAACAATGCTATATGATTTGCCAAAATAAACAATAATGTGATGCATAGCATTCCCTGTTGTAAGTAACAATAATATTCAATCAAGTATAACAGAGCCAATATGTAAAATGGTAAAGTGCATCAGATTACTGAACAGAGTAAAAGAAAAGAGATCAAACCACACATGAAGCATAAACATATGATACAGCAGCAGCAGCGTACTCCACCAGAGGCTGGGCCCTTAGCCACCAGCAGATGCTGCTGGGTTATTTCAGATGAACAGAATGAACAACAACTCCGAAATCATGTATTAATCATCAAATTGTGGAATCATTACAACAGCAAATGCTTGAGAATTACAACATGCAACAATCCCTATCCTATCATGGATAATCCACCATCATTCTTCATCATTTTTCTATCATTCTTCCATCATTCGAATTCCCCCTCTCTGATCTCTGTTCTGATTTAAATAAAGAGAGATCAAAGAGTAGTTACAATAAATATAAGTACAACATGATCTCTTTTACAAAATTGGTTTGCTTCTAACCAATTGATCAACAAGAACAAGGCGAATTTGGCTTTGCAGCTAAGATTTGGAGGACGGCCGCAACAATAAATCTCAGAAAATCGTGCTCAAAGAACCCTGCGTTTCTCTCAGTACAAGCCAAATTTGGGCAAACCATTCTTTACCAAAGTTAACTGGGCCCGTTCTGGACAAAACCCATGTTCCGGATTTTCCAGATTCTGCTTCATTTGCCCAGAATCTCAACCGCAAAACTATCACTCCTTATTCCAGCACATTTCTGAGTTGGCGCTTTTAAAAATCAAATCTTCAATCTGAAAATTATCTTGGAGGCTAAAACTGGTAAATAATGTTACAACTGATTTATTAAAATTATCATTGATAAAATAATTCATAATCATGAATTTATTAGAAATAAAGGAGAATAGATAATATTCATTCATAAGAGCATAAATCATTTATAAAATGGATTTAAATGATAAATTATAACAAATGATATGATGAAGAATAGTGGAAATGGGTGGGATAAGTGTTCAAAAGTGATAATAATAATGGCATATTAACGACCCAACATACCACCACACTCAATATGTTGCATGTCCTCATGCAATGAAAACTGAATATATTGCATGTCCTCATGCAACCCAAAGACAAAAACCATGTGTTAACCAAGCAATAAAAAATTGAGAACAAATGAATGCTTCCTTAATTAATGAATATTCAATTTTAGCAATCTCGATGAAGGCATAACAATTTTTACATTGACATTCAACTATATGTATGAAGTTGCAGCAAAATATGACATAGATAACAGCAAACTTCATTAACCATTTTCCCAAAAACTACAAACCAGATTTTGTTGAAATGTTGCAAGTAGATTTGTAATATATGAAGGCTTCTATGATCCAAAAATCAGATCGTTTTGATGCATGGATCATGAGATATAAACAAAATAGCTGTAGGTGAGAGTGCATGATTTCCAAAATTTTATGAACCAATATTTCTTGAAATTGTGTGGGTTTGTATTAATGATACATATGTGTTTTCCAAAAATTACAAGAATTGAGTTCATAGTTTTAAAAATATGTGGAAATCAATTTTTGCACTGTGTAAAAATGAAATTGTATGCCTTAAATAAGGAAGAAAGTAGAAAACATCCATCATGCATAGCAATTCCTCCCCCTCTCTGAAAAATTAGCATGTCCTCATGCGATGCTAGAAAACAAATAGAGGTGGTTGCTACCAGCTGTTAAATTCTATGCTTGGTGTAAAACAACATGGAATAAGGGAGGTGTTGAGAGTGAATAAGAATAGCAATGGATGATAAAGAATATGAATGGCGTGGTCATAAGAAAGAAATGAATGAAAGGAACACTCCCCCACACTCGAAAATGACATGCTGCTGAAAAAGGGGCAGTGGTAAAGATGTGGAATGAAGGATGACAAATAATGCTCAAAATGGATTTTCATTAGATTCTCCTAAATTCATAATAAATTAGAAAACTATGCAATTTTACCTCAAGTTTTACCTCCAAAAATGTGGAATGACATATATGGACTGGCAGTTGTTGAAGCTGATGTAGGCAGAGTTGGTGCTGAAAGTAATGCAAAAGGTGGAATCCAGGGAAGCACTTCATGTCTGAAGAATTGTTCACGTTCGCGAGCCTCTACTGTGAAGTGCAATAGTGTGGTCATGCTACGAATAGAATTCTGCCCATACTTGTTGTTCTCCTATAAACAAAGCACTATTTTTCATACAATGTTATTGAATCCATAGTGTTAGCTTTGAATAGCAACAGATAAAATGCATGCAAAATTTCAATTAGAAAAACTTATGTATACATGCAATACTAATATGTTGTCAAATCAACAAGGTATGACAAAGTGCAGTAATCATATCGCATGCAACCCCATAATGCATACATTCCCCCCTCCAATTGGAAAATGGGTTCCATAACCATAAAGCATATGAAAGGGGTGGTGTTGATGACAAGGCAAGGGAGTGAACAATACAATAGTAAATGAAGCAGAGTACACATATCAATGATAGGACGGTGAAAGTTATGGTTATATTGAGAGCAAAGTGTGTAAAGATAGTTATGAATAAGAGATAGGATGCTTTGGATTGATGATAGTTTATGCAAAACGAAAAAGGACAACAATATGCTAAAAAGATGCTTTGCTGACGATATTCTAGCTGAAAATGATGTGATTGATCATAAAACAATTTCTCATGCATAAAGGTTCAAAGCAGGGAAAAATTTAAGGAAATAACTTCTCTGATAAAAAGAAAAATAAGAAAAGGGTATTATAATAATAATTGACGATAAGATATAACTTCAATACCATAAGCAGAGCCGCTGCTGCCAGCAGGCGTCCATAGCCTCGGCAAGGTTGCTTTTTAACCCATATGAGCCAGAATCCTCAATTTATAAATGGAGAGTTATAGTGTTGTTCTACAGAAGAGATCAGTGTGCTGGCGTGGTAACCAGATAATCACACTGCCATTCACTGGGATGTAGCAAAAGTGATCAGGCTGGCTCGTGATGAGACCTCCTGTTCCAAGGATAATTTGGCTATCCAATGGATCATAACCCTGGTTTGGTGGCCATAACGGGAATGTCACTCTGTTACAGCCTTATGAACATGGTAGGCTGGCTCGTAATGAGACCCCCTATCCTCCATCTACGAACAAAATTTTGTTATTATTACACATTTTGATGATAAAAAGAGGGAGGCTCAGTACTCCTTAAGAGCAGGGATGGTGGAAGAAGTTGAACATGTCAATAGAAAAAAATATACCCATAATCTCATTTATTACAGATAGAGAAGATTATAACCAGGAAGGGTGGAACCAGCATGGTATTAAGATGATCAATCAATATCATGTTCAACAGAAAACAATGCAGTAAAGTGATATATAAATAATTGTGTCCCTTCTGAAAAGAATCTATCATCAAGGAGCTGTCCTGTTAAAGATTATAACGTGAATGATATTAACTTTGCTTCAAAAGAATCCATAATTCTTGTCCTGATAAAAGTAGTGTACTTCATGCCATAAAAGGGAATCAGTAAAATGTGGTTGAGATGAATTAGGAATAATATCACAAGAGGAAGAAAAGGGTTGCTCTCAAAAATACTCCCAAAGTGTTGCTTTTTTGAATGAACAGCAAAAACACTCAAAAAAGTGTTATTCCTTGTAGGGAACAACAAAGGAAATGCACACCAAAAAGCAAAAATACACACAAAAAAAATGTGAGAATGTGAATGTCGTTCCTTTGGAAAAAGGAACAACAAAAACTAAAAGTGTCGTTCCTTTAGAAAAGGAACAACAAAAATGAAAAGTGTCGTTCCTTTGGAAAAGGAACAGCAAAAATGCAAGTGTCGTTCCTTTGGAAAAGGAACAGCAAAAATGAAAAGTGCAGAAGTGCTGTTCCATTAGAAAAGGAACAGCAAAACGTGAAAGTGCAGAAATGTTGTTCCATTCGGAAAGGAACAGCAAAACGTGAAAGTGCAGAAGTGCTGTTCCATTCGGAAAGGAATAGCAAAACGTGAAAGTGCAGAAGTGTTGTTCCATTCGGAAAGGAACAACAAAACGTGAAAGTGCAGAAGTGCTGTTCCATTCGGAAATGAACAGCAAAACGTGAAAGTGCAGAAATGTTGTTCCATTCGGAAAGGAACAACAAAACATGAAAGTGCCAGAAGTGATGTTCCATTCGAAAAAGAACAGAAAAATGTGAAAAAGGAACAGCAAAATGAGTCGTGGAAAAGGAACGGCAAAATGAACTATGAAAAAGGAACAGCAAAATGAATTGCTGACCAAAAGGTGTTGTTCCTTTGGAAAAGGAACAGTAAAACGAAATTGTTGTCCCTTTGAAAAAGGAACAGCAGAAACGATAGAAGTGCACACAAATGTTGTCCCTTCAGAAAAGGAACAGCAAAATGCACAAGCATGAAATGCAAGCACGCAAAGAATGAATTAGCTGTTCACTGTATTGAAGCTGAGGATGGGTCACAGTTTGAATGAAGCAACACCTGAAACACAAAATATAAAAGAAATTAGAAAAGAAACAACATTTTATTAAAAACAATATGTAAATTAAGTTACAACAGCTATGATATTATGTAAAAAAAATGATCTTTTTGGAAAATGTTTTGGCAGCAGTGACAAGACATGAATCTTCAAATCGAAATAAATTCTTTATTTGTTCTATTATGAATCTGTTGGGTAATGATTTGGATAAAATTCATTTGTTTTATAAAAATTTCTTTGAAAAATCACTCGTCCATAAGTTGACCTTCTTTATTTTCCCAAGACCTGCAAAAAACGAGTGTCTACCTGCAATAAAACATTAAATCATGGAGAAAGAGAGGTGATCGGGCTCCCCTAATCCAAGAATTATGCAAAAAAATAACAAGTAGTTACTCTGTATAACAAATTCATTGAGAAAATAACAAAGTAAAATTTATTTGTCACCTGCGGGAGAGCAGTGGTCGACCATACTATCCAGCAGTGTTTTAATCACAACTTCTTTGTTTTTTATCGAAATTGAGTGATTCCAAAGCGAAATGAGAGCTAATTCAAAGGTTTATCTCCAGTAGCAACAGGTTTTAGAAATTCAATGATATGATATGTCAATTTTAGTTAGAACAACCTGCATAACAGAGTCATTTTCGATTACCCAACTCAGACCAACGATTGATATTTCAAGCATAGATTCTTCGTTTGATGTCGGATTCAAATGATTCAAATTGGAAATGAAAGTAGATTCATTTATTTATCTCCAATAGAAATAGGTTTTGAAGAAAAGAAGAATTGATAGGTCAAATACTGTAAGGAACAGCCAGAAAGACATAGTTTTAAGAGTGCTGATTTACGATAGACAGTCAGTATTTTGATCATAACTTCCCCATACGATATCAAAAATGAGTGATTAAAATTGCATTGTAAACTAGATTCATAGGGGAATCTACGATAGAAACAGGTTTTAAAAATTCATTCATTTAGGCCTCCAAAGATTGACTGTCCCAACTCTGTTCCTGAGCTGCCCGCTAGACATCTGGTCAATGTTTTGGTTCTAACTTTTTCGTTTCAAATCCAAATTGAGTGATTCAAATTGGGTTAGAAAATAGACATAAAGGGCCACCTAGGGTAGAAACAGGTTTTTAAAATATTCACTTTTGGTCCCTCAAAACATGACTGTCCCGACTGTTTTTCCAGAAAGTTCATCAAGCCCGCAAGCCAAAAAAATGATATTCAAGCATTTTTTTCAAATTGGTGATAAAAATGAATAGAAGTGTTTGTAGAATTGTTATTTCCATTGTAAATCATCTACATACACAAATGAATTAAAAATTACCACCGATGTTGATTTCCATAGCATGTTGCAACAAAAAACAACTAGCTTTACAAAAAAACAAAATGCATTTATTTATGTCCTTATTTTATTTTATTTTATTTTCTCCACTATCCTACTTTGATTTGAAAAATGAATATGACTACGTATATGAGTACTTCCAGTGGAACCATTCTCGAAATAGGGCTTCATGTATGCACATACCCAACTTTGAAAAATGCATATTAATGAATATTAGGGTATGAGAAGCCAACTTCCCTTGAAAAGATGTTGTCAAAAATTGTTGAAGTATGGAGTGATGTTGCAAACAAATGATGGAGTGAAACCAATCTTCAATATATCCTTTACTTTTTTGATTTCGCATAGTCATCATATCATGAAGTTCTTGAGCTTTTAAAATAGCTTGTTGATGCATAGTAAAAGAAACCTCATTTTCTTCCATAGCTTCTACAATTTTTGCATTTGAAACATTCTGAATCTCATTGTAGGTTTTCTCTAATAACACATGTGAGATAGAATGGGTGGGAAGGGTGGGTAAATTTGCCAGTTCAACATTGTAAGTATGTTGTACTGGTTTATTATGGTGAGGGTGTGGAATTAGTTGAGCAGGAAAATGTGTAAGGAATGGATCATTTTGATGATATGGTTGATTGGGTTGTGTGAATGGTTTTGATGGGCAAGCAAGATATTGTGGAAGAGCTGGTGGAGAATATGGAGAATGTGCTTGTGCTACAAGATGGGGGAGAGTAGTCATGAAATCATAAGGTGAACCATGCCAAGCTTGTAGAGAAAATTGTTGGTGGTTATATTGAGATTGACATGGCTTCCCTAACACATTAGTATTCCATAATGGATTATGCAAGTAAGAAAGTGGAGAGGGAGTGTTTTGAACCATACCTGTAGGCCATGATTTCTGTGGTTTTGACCTTGTTGCAGCTTCCTTACCTCTTTGATATGCTACTTCCATCGTAGATAAGGAAGAGTGAGTATCTATGAGATGCTCCTTTCGGTCATGAGAACAAAACACTTCATCAAATTCTTCATTTTTATGAACCTGCAAAACATCCAATTTTTCATTTAGAGAGCTAATAAAATCAACTTTAAAATTTTCAAATAAAACATTGATTTCAGCTCTTATGTCTCCTATTCTTGTAGCAGATTTGGAAAACAAAGAAAAAACATCTCTAGAATTCTTACCAGCCTTGGAGATTCCTCTTGAATACCTTATGCACAATTCACAAACATCATTATATGATAACTGAAAAACATCACCTTTTCCTATCAGATTTAAGAGTTCTAAAAATTCATCTTTGATCCCTTTATGAAGGAGTGTTTTTAAGGTCTCTTTCTCCAAATGCTTATATTTTGATTTTTGAAGGTTGTATTGAAATCGATCTACATAGTACTCCAAACTTTCATCTTCCCCTTGTATCATATAGAAAATATCTTCATTGGATTTGCAATAGTCTTGGTACTTCTTCAAGAATATGTTCTTCATGTCCTCCCATGATTGGATGCAATTCCCACCTAGGCTCATGAACCATCGGAGAGCTGCTCCTTTTAGAGTAAGAGGAAACACTTTCAATCTTTGATCGTCAGTACAATAATCATATCCTCTACAAAGTATTTCAAACTCAAATAAGAATGTATCTGGATCTTCATTTGCTAAACCATGAAAATTTGGTAAAGATGGGGGAATTATGTGCATTTGTGTCACTCCTAGATCTTTGATAGGAAATTTAAAAGTAGAAACGTGAGCCATTTCTTACCATAATAGAAGATGTTCTTCATGTGTTTCTTCGAGGCTCCTTCTTCAAATGTTCCTGTCAATTAGTTAGTGAAATGGGTGGTGCTTACATCACCACTTGAGTGAAATCATGTGATTCGTTTTTCCAAATTTCTATTTTTTCCCTAATCATTCACACAAAAATTCAAACATCTATTTCTACCCAACAAAGCAACAGCGAATCTGTTAGGAAAGTGGACAGTGGAGCAGGGCTTTTACATGCTCCGTACGCAGGTTCTTACCTTCCGTTTTTAAGATCCAACTCTTCCCTAGCAGGCACTCATCAGATTCACACTACTCTTTAGAAATGGCTACACTCTCCCCGGCAACGGCGCCAAAATGTGGAGCGATAAAAAGGTGTCTTTTGAACTCCTAATTACCTTCACATTAATTATCAACCCAGGGACGACTTTTTATTTCAAGAGTGTACTCAGTCTGAGGCGGCTATTTACTCAAGAGTAATGTTTTGCAGTATAGTGCTTAAGATGCAAAAGTAAATGAAAGCTTGAAAAAGAAATCTAACAACAACATAAATTCAAATGCTCTGAAATCCAACTATTCACTCAGCAAACATCAATTGAGGATACAGTAGCAATAACTCATTCCTCTGCATATTGATGCAATTGAAATCAAACTGGAACAAGACAATCAATCTGGGAACAAGGAAGCAATAACCAATGTTCTCTACAGTTGACAGTCCTGCTTTAAAGCAATCAAAAGGAAATTGAACTTGAACTAAAGCTGCCATTGAAAGTAAACTAGGAAAACTCTTTAAAAGCAAACTAGTGCAATTAATCAATAGAAATGAACAACAAAGCAAATGGGTGCATGTCTACAACTCAACTACTTAAAAAGGCTAAATCACACCAAGCATTGTATTAGTCAAGGGTGCGGAAGCGATAACCCATCCCTCTAGAAACTGATGGAAAGGAAATTAGAGCATGGACCATAGGTCTGGGAGTTAGGCAGCGACTGCTGAGGCTCACTACAGCCTTAGACCTTCTCTCACACCAAAGCAGCAAATGCAAGTAAATGGAACGGAAGAAAGTAAAATGGAACAAAAAATCTAAAATGGAATAGCAGTAAATGGAACAGCAATCAAATATGAATGTACAACAATCCAAATCAAGCACGCAACACACTTATCATTAAAAGGGGACAGTAATCTGAGCTTCGATACAATATGCATGAATCACGGCCATGAAATAATAGAACGACACTTCCGAATAAACATCAGTCATGATTTCAGAATAAATCATACGTTAGTACCAATTCAAGCATATACAGCGCAGTTAACTTGTAATCTGTAAGGAACAACAATGCTATATGATTTGCCAAAATAAACAATAATGTGATGCATAGCATTCCCTGTTGTAAGTAACAATAATATTCAATCAAGTATAACAGAGCCGATATGTAAAATGGTAAAGTGCGTCAGATTACTGAACAGAGTAAAAGAAAAGAGATCAAACCACACATGAAGCATAAAGATATGATACAGCAGCAGTAGCGTACTCCACCAGAGGCTGGGCCCTTAGCCACCAGCGGATGCTGCTGGGTTACTTCAGATGAACAGAATGAACAACAACTCCCAAATCATGTATTAATCATCAAATTGTGGAATCATTACAACAGCAAATGCTTGAGAATTACAGCATGCAACAATCCCTATCCTATCATGGATAATCCACCATCATTCTTCATCATTTTTCTATCATTCTTCCATCATTCGAATTCCCCCTCTCTGATCTCTGTTCTGATTTAAATAAAGAGAGATCAGAGAGTAGTTACAATAAAGATAAGTACAACATGATCTCTTTTACAAAATTGGTTTGCTTCTAACCAATTGATCAACAAGAACAAGGCGAATTTGGCTTTGCAGCTAAGATTTGGAGGACGGCCGCAACAATAAATCTCAGAAAATCGTGCTCAAAGAACCCTGCGTTTCTCTCAGTACAAGCCAAATTTGGGCAAACCATTTTTTACATAAGTTAATTGGGCCCGTTCTGGACAAAACCCATGTTCCGGATTTTCCAGATTCTGCTTCATTTGCCCAGAATCTCAACCGCAAAACTATCACTCCTTATTCCAGCGCATTTCTGAGTTGGCGCTTTCAAAAATCAAATCTTCAATCTAAAAATTATCTTGGAGGCTAAAAATGGTAAATAATGTTACAACTGATTTATTAAAATTATCATTGATAAAATAATTCATAATCATGAATTTGTTAGAAATAAAGGAGAATAGATAATATTCATTCATAAGAGCATAAATCATTTATAAAATGGATTTAAATGATAAATTATAACAAATGATATGATGAAGAATAGTGGAAATGGGTGGGATAAGTGTTCAAAAGTGATAATAATAATGGCATATTAACGACCCAACATCGAGCTGCGTTGTCAGAGTCTCTAGAATATCAGTTTTGAAGGCTTCCAGTAGATTCCCAATTTTTGCGCGAGATACACCTCCATCGGAGATCTTGTTGTCCCTTGTGATTATGTCACGTTCTGCCGGTTTTAGCCTTGTACTGCCTCTCGAACACCTAGTACATAAATCAATAATGTCAGCAGAAATTTCCTGATATATGTCACCTTTTCCCATAATGTCTAATGTTTCAACCCATTTTTCCTTCATCCCTTTAATTAATGTAGTTTTTAACACATTATCAGGTAAGGGTAAAGATGCATAAGGTGGTCTCTGAAGATTGTATTGAAAGCATTCTACATATTCCTCCAATGCTTCATTAGGTTTGGCTGTCATTTGAAATATTTCATCCTTTAATTATCCAGACCTACAATAATCCTGATATTTCTTTAGAAAAGCACCTTTCATCTGCTCCCAGTCATTTATAACACCTCCACCTAACCCCATAAACCATCGTAAAGCTGCTCCTTTTAATGTGGAGGGAAATAGTTTTATCTTTTGGGGATCGGTGGTGTAGTCGTACCCTCGACATAATACATTGAATTCAAACAGAAATGCATCTGGATCTTCCAATGTTAAGCCATGGAATGTAGGAATATGCTGGAGAGGAATGGCCTTCATAGGTGCATTAACTGCAGTATCTACAATGGAATATTGCAGTGTGGAGGTTTGAGGTGTTTGCTGGTTCTGGGCCATTTGATCAAATATGTGCCAATATCGTTATGGGATCTCTAGGGAGTTATTCCTAGGCTGACTAGAAGGAGTAGGGATGGCCTTAACAGCACTTCCCTGGTCTGAGATAATGAGTGTTCCTTGTTGAACTATTATCTGGGGGGATTTTGGCTCTTCAGGTTCTTTAGCTTTGTTTTGGATGATCTTGATAGCACTTCCCTTATCTAGGCTGCTTAGTATTTGAACTACTCCAAGAGGGGATCTTCGTTCTTCTATTTCCCCTGTTTCTCCTCCTCCTTCACAGAGATTACTAGAGTTCCCTTCTTGTAAAGAAATTGGGCGAGAATTCTCAATTTCTTGAAAATCTTGCTCAGTTTCTTCTGTTTGGCTATGTACCTTAGCAAAGTCTATAGATAGTGATTCTGTGGCCCGAAGGGAGCTAGTATGTTGTCTAGAAGAAACTTTTATAGGTCCTACTGATGGCTAAGATTCTGCTTTCTTGAGGATATCGTCTATAAAGGTCGATCGTCCAAAGGTCACCGATCCCTTAGCTTTATCAGGTTTGGGTAGCGGTTTTGGATTCTTTTCATACTTTTTCTGCTTAGTCATGCACACAATTCAGATACTTATTTCTACCCAAAGTAATCAACAAATCTGCAGGAAAGTGGGCGGGGGAGTAGGGCTGTTACATGCTTCGTACGCAGGTTCTTACCTTTTTTTTTTAAATACCCAATTATCTCCTAGCAGGCACTTATCAAATGCACACTACTCTTCTTTTAAAAAAAACAAATGGCTACACTCTCCCCGGAAACGGCGCCAAAATGTTGAGGTATAAAAGGTGTCTTTTGAACTCCTATTTATCCTACATTAATTATCAATCCAGGTACAATTTTTTATTTCAAGAGTGTACTTAGTCTGAGGCAGGAAATTTATTTCAATAGTAATGTTTTATAATTTGTAGTACAGTGCTAAATACAAGAGTAAACGAACTTGAAATAAAATCTAATTGCAATCAAAAGAAACTTAATGCTCTGAAACTTAAATCGTTCACTCAGAAAACTACAAAAGTTTATCAGTCAAGGATGCAGTAGTGATAACTCTTTCATCTGTCAACTGATATAAATGAAATCAAATATAAACAAGATCCACAATCTGAGAACTTAGGCAGTGATAGCCAATGTCCTTTATAGTTGTTGATCTTACACTCCACACTAAAGAAATTAACTAGAAATGATAGATCACTAATGCTGTTAACAGAAATGTAGTAAAAATGCTCACTACAAATACTTAAAAAGAAAAACCAAATACTTGCAGGAAAGAAACAACACCTATCTAGTATGAATGAACATCAATGCTAACTTAATAGAAATGAACAACAACGCTAAATGGAAATGAACAGCAAAGCCAAATGAACAGCAACCTGTAATGAACAACAGAATCCAAAGTGAACAACGAAGCTTTATAACCAGAATGAACAACATAACAATTTAAGTTATAATGAATAGTAATCTTGTTATGGTGGAAGAAAATGGCAACGTGATCCAATTACGATTTAATGTAAAGGAACATGAAATTAGAAAGCAATGTGATTCAAAGCAATGAAAAGTAAATCAAACCATCACACGACTGGAACTGTAAAATAATGGTATAGGTAGCAAGTGGATCCACCAGGGCCAGGCCCTTAGCCGCTAGTGAATGGCAACTGATTTATGTATTAATCATGTATAAAAAGTTTACAAGCAATCATACTCTGTTTTAACCAACAAGAGTCGATGATCAAAGTAACAACACAACAGTAAGTTCTGCAAAATGATAATACATGCCCCCTGGGCTACAAGCGTTGTCCCTTTTTATAATGGCCAGGCGGATATATCAAGAGTACAGATAAGTTTTGAAGCAGCGATCCCTCAGGATCAAAGGATCCTGAGGGATTCACTCTATCTTTGATTTCTAGTTTATCATTTTATCTTCTTGCACTGATGCCATGCTTTCCCTTTCTTCTCCTGGACTATGCACTCCAATATTGATCTCCTTGTCTGGATATGGCTTCCTGGGGAAAGGAAAATAGTTGCTTCTACTTTGTCTTTTCCTCCCGAATAGTGGTTTTCCATTTCCTTCATTTTCTGTATAGAAAAAGACAATAATCAGTTATTTTGTATCAATCACAAATCTCCTTAATTCTACCATAATTCTTTAACATATTACCATTTTAGAATGTAAAGGAGTTATGATTCAAAGGAAAAGATAAAGAAATAAATGGCAAACACATACCTTTTCCATCGCTCAACACTTGGAAGACTAGGATCAGCGTGGTGACCATCTTTTATTTCAATACATCCAAGCTTCTCTTACAGTCCCCATTCCAGCAAAATTTGACATCCTTCTTCAACAATTTCTCCATAGGTGCAGTGATTTGAGCATAGCCTTTGACAAACTTTCTGTAATATCTTGTATGACCTAGGGTAGTGCGTAGCTGTTTCACATTCCTCGACTCTTCTAAGTTAAGTATCACCGTGATCTTCACGGGATCTACCATCAGTCCCTGTCTACAAACCACATGACCCAATAGGGTCCCAAAAGGAACACAAAAGAGGCATTTCTTCAGATTGAGTGCAATCTAGTATCTTTGACAGGTATCTAGCATCGGGTGTAAACTTGCAACATGGCGTTTCACCAGCCCAAACACAGTCCAATCATCAAAGTATACTTCTAGGAACTTATGAATAAACTCCTTGAATGCCGCAATGTCTACGCGCGAAAAAAAATCCTAGGCGCATTCTTCAGTCCAAAAGGCATTACAGTGTACTAAAAACACCCCCACTAAGTCGTGAAGGTTGTATTGCTCCTATCCTCAGGTGCGATTTTGATCTAATGGTACCCAGAGAACCCATCAGTGAAGGAATATGCTTCCTAGCCACCTACATTGTCCAACACTTCATCAATGAACAAAGTCGAGAAAGGATCATGTACACAAGCGTCATTAAACTTCCTAAGATCCACACATATCCTTATTTCATCCTTCTGCTTCTTTTCCTGTACCACCATTGGGCTTACCCAATCATATTCCTCTACAGGCTCAATGATTCCTTCCACGAGCATCTTGTCTAGCTCTAAGCGGACCTTCTCCTTATACTTCGGATTGATATGGTAAGGTCTTTTCTTAACTGGCTTCGCGTCGGGCTTCAATGTGATCTTCATAACACCTAGGTCTCCAATTATCCCCTTTAGATCCGTAAACTTGGTAGGGAATAAATACTGGTATTAGCAGAGAAATTTAGTGACCTTATCCACCGTCATGTTGTCCCAGTAATCTCCAATCTTTACGAATCTCGGTTGTTCCTCTGTACCAATGTTTACTTGTTTCGTTTTCAGTCGCGTGTTTATATCAGGATTCTCAATCTACAGTCCTTCAACCTCGCGGTGACCTTCTGTTTTAGGGATATTAATCTTTCGCAGATCCTCATCTTCTTCTTCAGCGGTTACGTTATAGCATTCCAGCACGTGACTCAGCTGAGTAGTCCAATCGGGTTGAATCAGGTCCAAGGAATCTTGTGGTATCCTAAAGATTGCTGCTTTCACCTCTTGTAGCACCTCATTAATACAGTCAAACCCATCTTCAAAGCTGAATGTCATTATGAATCCCTTGTGCAGAATATCCCATTCACCTGTACCATGGAGGAGCTTCGTTTCTAAGTGCTAGTTTGTCAGGATGACATCCAGGGTGTTACAGAACAAGTGCACCCATTCAAGTTGAGGCTTCTCTCCATAATCCTACACCCATTTTTCCAAGTGCATGCGCGGGTCATCCTGTCCATCATACTTGCCTGTCATTTGTACCCTCGGCTTCCCAAAGCATGTTATCGTCATCCTCCTGCAATCGCACCAATCATCAAAACTAACCTTGTGTGTACCCCACCATCTTGCGGGCATAGCGCGCAGTGCTCAGTCCAACACCTGGAAGTGCTACTTTTTTGGTACCTCCCTCTCAAATTCATCCAAAAATATATTATTGGCTTGATGGGGCTTGGCCCAGGTTCAGAGTTAATTAGCCAAACAAATCCCTGTACTATTGGCCCTTTCAGAAACAACCCACATAGCACAAGCTAAGGTCTCACCCGAAGCAGTATGGGGGGATGTTGGAACCAAGTTTCCACACCCTTGAGATGTCTAAGGGTTCAATTTATTCCAACTATGAATACCTCTGTGTAGGTTTCTTCGAGCACTTTTCTGGCCTGCGAGACCTTCACACTCTGTAATATTCGCCTTCACACAGACCTAATCAGAGGCTGAAGTGATTTCGCGCTGCTAAGGCAACGATGTGTGCTCTTTTCCAAAGTTACACTACGGATCTTAATTATCTTCTTATAACTATTAATTAACTTCTCAAAAACATATACTTATCTTATATTCACTTATTCAACATATTTATATAATTTTGTGCAACATATAAACAGTAAACTTGTAATTCATACCCAATATACTTCAATTCATAAAACATGAAAAAGACACATAGAATGATAAGGAACTTCTCTTTATTAATTTCTCCATGGTTATAGACTTGACTCACCCTACGCATTAGTTACAGGGGTATGCGCACTCGGCTGCAGGGGTACGCGCACTCAGCTACGAACTACTAGGCCTATGCACATTCAGTTGCAGAGCCTTCTCCTATTCTACGACCCAAAACACGACTTTACACTTCCACCAACACTCAATTCATCATCATTTGATCTTACCTAGATCCATCTCTTTACACTTACAACCTCTCTCTATTTATACAATCCCATGGTTCACGGACCATGGGTAGAACTCTCAAGCTGACATTACATTACAAAAAGTAAGGGCGGAGAACCTTGTGACTCAATTACAACATCGCGCTCCGCGCCCATACTTTGCGGAGTATTTACATAGGACATAGTCAAAACTTGGGCTTTAAGCCCCAAAACTTGCCTTGGGGGATCCCACGCATAACAGGCCCCCAACAAAAACATCATGACTCACCCTCAAGTCACTCTGTCAGTGCGGAGATCTTCGTGCGGAGACCTCCCATCTATACTTGAACTGCTGCAAGGTCAGCAATGCATTGAATGATTGCCTCTTGTATCTCATGGATGCGTTGTTCAAAGACCACGCTGTCTGAACTGCTTCCCTGTATCTGCTCCTGCGTCCCCTACATCTGCACGAGCTTACCTTCAATTGTTGCTATGATTATGAAGTCCTCATCGATCCATGGTTGGGCACACGCCTTCAGAACTTCTTCTTTGTGCGGGGTCGTGTCTATGTGCTCCTTAAGTGCCTTGGCCTATTGCATGTACACGAGCCTCTGCGTAAGGGCCACTGTCTGCGCGGTCCCTTTTATGTTGTCATATTGTTGTTGCAGCTCATGCGCCTCTTTCTCCCAGCGCTGAATGTTTGGGTCCTCCTCCAGAGTGGTGAGCACCTCGAACGATTCTTCCAACATTTTGGTGCAGTCCCTCACTGCACCGCTGGTCTCTTCTATGCTCGTGGTGATGGCACTGGTGCGTTGTTCCCTCACCTCTAGAGGAGTTGAAGGCTGCGCCTCCAACTGTAGCTATGCTATTTGAAGGTTCAGCTCCGGCTGAACCTTGGCCATCTCTTCTCGCACCTCGCGCACCCCTGTTGCTAACCTCTGAATGCGCGTCTCTGCCGACGCATCTACTAGGATGGCCAAATCAGGAACATTTTGGTAGGCTTCTTCAAGAACCTGCACTATCTACTTGTTCTGGGACATGACCTCATCGCACTACAAGCTCAACTACTCCATGTTTATTCTTTTTTTGCTCAATACTTGTAGTGCACGGCCCTCCCTAGCCTGCAATTCTACAGTCACTCTGTCCTGCAAGACATAGATTGTCTCCTGAGCGAGTGTAACTATGTTGATCCGTACTCCCTTCAGTGCACTGACCGTAGGCCTGTCAACCTCATTTTCTGTAACTAGTGCCCCCTCTGGCAGCACTATTGTGCTGGTCATGTGGGTGCACAGCATTTCTTCAGCCGTGGTCATTCCTACTGCGAGGTTGGTCGAGAGAGTACCAGCCTGAGGAGTGCACACTTGCATCTCCTAAATCTATGCCCGGATGGCCCCCAATACCATTTGATTCTCCTCTGCGAAGTGTTGGAGGGCCTCCACGGTGACAATGCGCACCATCTCCCCTATATCATGGAGATATCCATCGGTGAGGGTGATTGGATCGAAAGAAGTCTTGGAGGCTTTTGACTTCTTCCGCAGCCCCACCTGTTCTCTCGGGCGCGGCACTTTAATTGTGTTGACGTTGTTTGTAAGTTCGTGCCACCCTCCTCTGTCTCTATCTCCATTTCTTGTTCTTGCTCAGGATAAGGCGACTTCCGGCCCTTACGTTCCTTCTTAGTTATCGTCTATACTTCTGTTGCGGCCTTTGCAGCGTCCCGCGCCTCTTGCACCTTTGCTTCTGCGGCCTCTTTTCTTCTCTTCTCTGCCAACTGTGCTACCCATAGTTTTGCCTCCTCCTTCTTTCTCTGTGTAGTAGACTTTCCTGCCTCCATCGCAGAGATGGCTAGAGCGTGCCACTTCGGAAGCCATGCCTCAAGTTCTTCGAAGATAACGTCATCCGTGGCCATGTATGGTAGTTCATTCCACTTCTTTGCGAGGTCCTTGTGCGCCCTGATGTAGACATGATGGAAGTCCACCTTAAACTCCGCAAAGCTTTGTAAGTTGTTATAGACAGTGGGCGATAACCGTAACTTGCGGTTAATCCCCATTCTGATGTTCATCTCCATGAACACCCAGAATATTTTACTATCTCGGATCCTGCGTGCATCTTTAGTGGCCCACAGCGAAGCGTACTTCACGGCCTCTGGGAGATCCCTCACAATTGTGGGGAACTGGCTATCCTCAGGCAATTCCCTAGCCACCAACACTATGGATAGCAGAAGCCATGCATAGTGGAAGGTTTTCCCCTATTCCTGTGCCTTGCGGCAATTCTCCAGGAACTCCTGGCACAAGTATTTGGACCAGTTAAAATGGACCCCCTCTGCACACTGCTCGACAAGTGCAACCACCGGTGCGAGCACCTCATTCATGCGACACTTTCGCATGACCTTACCCACCAGTATTTGAGTCATGACTCTAAATGCCTTATCGTTGATATTGGAGATCGTGTAGCCCCTCTTTTTCTTCTCCAGCTTATATTTCTTTTTCATGGCCTTTGAAATGGCCAAATCACTACTTTTGTCCTTCGAAATGTTTGTTGGGTCTTCCCCTTTACAAGGGAGTTGGGTAATTCTATGGATCAGGTGGTTCGTGATGGGGATGTGCTCCTCTAGCCACAAACACCTATCATGCACCAGGAAGAGCAGCTGCCTGATGACGAAGATAGTTAATGGGGCATGATGATAATGTAGCACCCAGAGTAGGTTCAACAACCCTACCTTTTCGACGTCGTGCAACCACTTGCGCAACTCCAACTCTATGATTCCTGCCGCGGTGTTTTTCTTCGGTTTCATTAGCTATGCAGTCGCTAAGTGAGGGAATTTCTCATGGTTAGCGAGATCCCAATCTTTGAATTTTAAACTTGACACTCATCCCAAGTGCGCTCCTTCAAAAATGATATCATTGCGTAGCAGTGGAGTCTATAGAGATATTTTACTCCCATCAATATCCTTGGGCACCTTCACCTTCCCCTTTTGCGGAGGAACATACGTGGGCATCTTGGTTAGAGGAATCGCACCCTCGGTTTCTTTCACCATGTCTTCATCCTCATCTTCTTCTATCGATATGTGCTCCAAGTCTTCCTCCTCCTTGTCGATTTCCAAATTAACCACTTTCCCCTTATCTTCCATTGTTAACTTAGTTCGCATCGGGTTTCGAGGGGACACGCACACCGGAATCATGGGCATCTTATCTTTCTTGGTTCTTGGTGTGCACAATGATTTGGGGATTTTTGCAACTATCCCAGTGCTCTCAGGGGCATCCTCTACTGTCATGGTCTGTACGGCCTCTTCGGTGGTCATTTCTATAATTTCCGTGGCTTCTTCAGACACTGCCATTTTGTTCATCCAGAAATCTCTCAACTGCTCAATCGGGTGCTCAAACAACGCTCGCAAAAGGCTAAACAGGTCTCGGTTCGGAATACTATGGGTGCACAACAACTCAATTCTCAAATGACTAAGTGTTTTTTATTGGGTAGCCCTTTGTAATTTATAGCACCTTTTGAATTCAAATTCGACCATTCCCCCCAAATCTAGTCCATTAATGCTCCCTTGGCGGCAAATTTTCCTAAATCTTATCCATAAATCTCACCTTAAATTCCTGCTGCCCACTCCTTTTGATCTCAAACCAAGCATCACATCGTGAATAGTGACTATAATGGTCACTTTCCATCCAACCCACGTGGCAGCGCAGCTACCCTTGTGTTGTTGTGGACCCTATGATGCTTCACTTCTACGCGCAGTCCTGACATTGTACAACTCTCAGGCAGAGTAATTTATAGTCTTGTGCCTCCTTTCAACTGTCTGGACTACTAAGACTGTGCTTCCCATGGCTAGTCAGGTGGTCACTCCACCTTTATGTGTCTTTACCCAATCATCATTTACTTATTCTTGGAATAGGTCTTTTAGCCTTACTACTTGTGTCATGCATTTTACCATTTATGTTGTGTCGCCCTCTAGGATCCTTTTAGTAATACACAGTCCAATCCAAGGCATCAAACTGATGGACTCTCGCTGGTAATCTTCAAATTTATCAATGCAATCGTGCGCATCTCGTTTTATCACCACATTCCTTTTATCCAGAAAATCCCTTTTCATTCCTCCCTCCAGCTTCTTGACTTCTTCTGCCATGGCACTTTTCTCCCTCAAAAAAGGTTTTTCATTCAAGAGTTCTTAGAGCCTAAGATTACCCAGCTAGATCTCTTCATCAGGTCCCAAGAATCCTTCCTCTTCCAGCTGTGCATTCCCTTCTTTCAGGGCTTCACAATATTTTGTATCCATGGGCGCTACTATGCGTGGACTAGGCATGATATACTTAGTCAATATTTTAGCACTTGCTTAATAAACCAGCCTAGAAGGCGTCTGTCCCATCAGTTTCTTGCACGTCACCCTATAAGCCCATAGGACTGCTGGTATGCGTAGGTCCCAATCACTTCGTTGCGCATTACATACCTTGTTCAGTGCTCCGCACACCTTTTTAAAGGCTTCCATGTGGATAACCGTCTATGGGCTCATTTTTTCCACATTTTTTCGTTCCCATTTGAGGATCTGGTTGCACATTTCCCCCCCAATACATGCTTATTGATCATACCTCCCATTGTGAAGTGTATGTACATCCATGCAGGTTGTTTATCATATGTGTGTGCCCACCTAGATAGATGTGTGCACGGACTATCCCAACCATTCTATCTACCCATCGACCTCCCTCTAGTTTTTCGAAACCGTGTGCGCATCATTCTCCTATAGGCATGCCAATCATCAAAGTTTCCTTTGTGCGTACCCCACCACCTTGTGGGCGTAGCGCACAGTACCCAATTCAAGGCTTCAAATCGTTGTTTTTCTGGCACCTCCCTCTCAAATTGGTCCAGGAAAGCATCTACCTCTCCTAATCCATCGTAAGTAGGTAAATCTCTCATTTCCATTGATACGCATCGCAACAATCTTGTCATCATGTTACAGTTCAACATGGTTACCTCGTGTAACCGGTTCTGCCATCGCTCTATCTCCTCATCTGAATCTAAAGTACAGGAGCTTTCGCGCTCCCATGAAATTCGTCCATCTACAGTGGGATTTACCCAGTCTTTCTCTCGTGCAGTTATCTTGTAGATGTAGTCCAAATCATCGTCACTTTCATAGTCGCACACTGGCTCAGTGTAGCGTAATCCCTCAGCAAGGTCCAACGGTATTACTACGTGCAGAGACTTCTTTTTGAAAATCATCTTGCGCTTTTTTAGATTAATCACCCCATTCATGTCAGTGGCCCAATCAATTCCTAAGAGTGCAGGGTAGGGATTGTTGTCATCAACAATCTCTATCACTTCAAAGTCTGCTAGTGCGCTTTCTCCCTCAATATCCATAGTGATTCCCTGCAATCGCCCCAGGGGTATTATCTTCTGTTGGTTCGCCATGCACAGCTGAATAGGAGACCACTGCAGCGTAGGCCTCCCCATGCACTCCCATGTCTGCTTCGGTAGAACGTTCACGTCTGACCCTAAATCCAAAATTACTTGGTCCATCTCATATTCTCCAATCTGTGCGGTTAGCCTCATCTCTCTCCCCATCCTTGTCTTATGTTTTCCAATCTTTCGGACTACGCGTACTTCTCCTAGCACAGTCTCAGCGCATCTATTAATGAGTTCTTGCAATCCTTTTACAACCTTACTGTCGCGCAGTAGCTTCATGCATGTTTCCAAGAACATTATGAGCATCGATGGGTCCATTTCTGGCTTCGGTCTATCTTTTCTTCCTGAAGTGGAGGCATCAACGAAGCTCTTCTTAGCTTCCATAAAGGTTTCTCGAGCATGCTCCAAATCAAACTCTGCTTCTTTCGCCAGAGCTTTGCAAACCCAAGTACTTTATTTGGGTTGTTTTCCTTTATCATCTCCCATCGTAATTCCACTTTGGAGCACAATATTTACATTTGGATCATCCTCGCGTGGCTCAGACCTCATCATTTGCAGGTTCTGAGTCGGGGGAGGTGGTAGTGCTCCCTTGTCGCGTAGCCTAGCTATCAGCGTAGGACAATCCTCCATCTCATGATCAAACAAGGTATAGTATAGACATGATGGATGCATCGGATTCATACAATCGTGGGCATAATGTCCCAACCCTCCGCAATTGTAGCATATCAGTTGTCTGTGACCTCTCCCAGGTCCTCCTCCACCTTGGCCTCATCCGCGCCCCTGGAATCTAGTTCGCGCCATCCCTGCTCCTTGGTCTAGGGGCCACATTTCAGCCTGAACCCTGTAGGTGGGAGTTCTATCCATCATTAGCTCATAACTTCTACATGTGCACTCATCATGTCCCACCGATCTACAGAAATTATAGAACAATTGTCGCGATTTGTGTGTGTACTTTTGCAACAAATGGCATTTGTCTATAGCAGGCTTTCCTCCTATTTGACAAATCACCCACCACAGAGAAGGCATCACGCTTGATCCTGCTTGTGCTTCCGGTCTTAATGGCATCGGTCCACCTCACGCAAGGTAATTCATGAATACCAGGCAATGATCTTTATCATGTCCCTAACCTTTGAATTTTACACACCACACCTCTTCGTGCACTTCTCATCAGACTGTTCTGTCCTGTTTTAGACTCTGCATCTCGAGGCATAATTTTTTCAACTGTGCGTGGATCTATTGAACACCCAAGTTAGGATCCTGTATTGGGGTCTCATGTAGCCTCATCATGATCTCTAAAGCCTCTTCCTGAGTTGTTAACCTTTGTTGTGACATTGTGTTCCTCAAATGTGGCGATAGTGATGCTACAAACCATTCTTGGTGTTGTCCATCTATCAGAGTCATGTTAGCTTCGCAAATTGTGCACTTCAACCTCCGATCCAACTCCCAAGGAGTCTTCCCTAGTAGCATTGTGATCTCTTTGAACCCAATGATCGACTATGCTTCTCACTTCAGCCTATTAAATTCCTTAGTTAGCGCAGCTTGGATAACCGCAATTCCCACATTCAGATTATCACTTGAGTGTTTGATGTACCAGGTCAGCGCATGATCCTACAGAGCGCTAACCAATGTCACTTTCTTGATATTATCATCAATAACTCTCTGCGCTTCCCATACGGCTTTTAAATCGAACCAAAACTGGTCCAAATCTTCATTTTCTTCTCCCTTGAACATAGGCAACTTTATCGAGCTTTCCATCTTAAGACGCGGTGGTGGCGGAGGTGGTATGGGTAAAGATGGAGGTGATGATGATGAAACTGGTGGTGGTGTGGGTGGAGGTGGTATGCGCGGAATCCTCTACCTTATCAAATGGATCGCACTTCGCAGAGATACCTTCGCGAGCTCTTCCTCATACCCTCGCGGAGGTGAAATCAAAGGGCTAGTCTCTAGTCCCACACTTCCTTCATTTTTGTAAATTCTCCCACTTCGCATAGGCATGAACATCAGTGTAGCTGCATAATCCTCTTTTCACACAATAGCATTTAATCAAAGTGTTTAGAGACTTTACGTACTTACCTCGCAGTCCATTGAGAAAGTGTCGCTCTGCCTCGTTGTAGCTGACCGAAGTATCTACTGCGAACTCAGTAATGAATCCTCCTATAATCTGATCAAGCCAGTGATCAACAACGCATGCAACCTTATCCTCTAATGCTTCCAATTTGCACACCAACTCTGGGGTCCACACAATGGGTCCGTCGAGCTTCCACCATCCTTGGCTATCTGTTAGCTTCGTGATCCACTTGTACAACTAAGTAGGGAAAGATGCAAAGAAAATTTCGTCAATCTCTATGTACAGGTAGCAATCTAACCACTCTTCCTTCGATAGTCATGGATTCCTATTCTCCTGTGCCACGAATTCATGAATTTTCCTGTCCAACCACCCGTCAATCTCCTTCTTAGTTGGATTCTGTTACACTAAAAATTGTCACCATGACTATCTGTAGTTAGTATGGCTCTATCAACTGTCATACTATCCTCCTTGGCAAGTCTCATACCTCTGCTCCTCATGTCAAACTCCAAGAAAGAGAGAAAGTCCTTCAAAAGTCAATTAACTCTGGTTACGCAGTTTCTCCTGGCCTCACCTACGTGTACGCACCCCAAGTTCATAAAACCTGCGTACTTGTACGCTCTGTATGTAAAGGTCTGGGTGCGTACTCCTGTAAAGGTCAAAAGGCGCAAGTTTCACTTCAAAAATGTTACTTGTGGTCATTTCTAGAGCATTCTAGAAGATGGTTTGACGTGGATTGGGCGCCTCCAGATGGTTCATGCATCCCTATGTAAGAGGAACTTATCCCATGAAGAGGGGAGCTATCCCATTCAAAGAGGGGCTTATCCCATTCATGGTGGACCTGATTAACTTCCTCCACAACACTATAAATACATGCATTGGGCCAGGGGGAGGAGAGGTTGAAAGCTGAGCATTCCTAAGGGTAGATGTTGCTGAGATTAGGACTCCCTTATAGAGCTTGAGAGGAGAGATTCCCATCCTTTCTTAGCTTCATTTAGAAGTGGGTGAGCTGATCAAAGTAAAGGAAAACTCTTGCTGGACCCTGGGAGGAACTTGCACAACACCAAGGCTCAGGTTGTAATGGTTTCTTTTGTTTCCATTTAATGCAAATAAACTCATTTTTCTCAACAAGTTGTTATTCATGATTTGTTTCATATACTCCTTGGTCTGTATGATGAATATGTGCTATTTTATAAGTTATTCAGGTGCTATGTAATCTTTTGGCTTGTTAGTGAATGCAGGTTTCGAAGAGAAGGAGGAGCTCATCCGGATCAGCGAGGCTAGACTACTGCAAAGCGTTGGACTAAAGGTATGTTACAAACATCTGATTACTTGTATTCTAAATGCATATTTAGAGAAAGGTAGTGTTTACTTGTCTTGTTTGTCACTAGAAAGCCTTAGCTTCTAGGGAGGTCGGTTTTGTCCCCAAAATTGACTCTTTCCGCATGACAAAATGGCGACTCCGCTGGGGAACTCCATTGATGTGAATGATTTTTCCTTTGTCTGAAACTTTGATTTGAGATAAGTCATTTTCTTTCTGGTTTTTGGTTGTCTGACTGTGTATTTGGGTGGCTTAGCTCAGGGTTAAATTAGGTTTTAGTCTTTCTTGGTTTTGCTAGAAGTACGCAGCCTCTGTTTTAAGCACAGTGCGTACTTGTACGCACTGCAGCTTTGTGCACAGAGCGTACACGCACCTGTGCAAACAGGTTGCCTGCGTACCCTGT
The DNA here is from genome assembly GCA_031772625.1 of Pinus tabuliformis. Lineage (NCBI taxonomy): Eukaryota > Viridiplantae > Streptophyta > Pinopsida > Pinales > Pinaceae > Pinus > Pinus tabuliformis. The sequence continues at coordinate 1,145,437,750 of CM062805.1, forward strand.
CAAAATTGAGAAAATTTCACTTTTCTCCTTTTTGCCTCTTAGATTTTGTTTGTAAGTTGTTTTTACCACCCAGATCCACTGGTTACCTGCCAGAGATCTTCATCTGAACTTGTTTCATCAGTGTCAAGTGTTTTAGTGGAATTCGTAGAGGTTCTAGCCTTAGGGTTTGATTTTTACATTGGTCCTGTAGTGACTTTGGCTTTAGAAGTCGTAAAACCTTGGATCTCCCTGGTATTTGCAGTCTTCTTAGGAGTCAGACCTTTCATAGAATCCACCCTTGTGAGACACCTACCTTTGTTTTGTCTCTTTGTCGAATCTCGAAAAAGTTTGTTGATTGAACTGTGAATTTCATTTTGCGAAAAAGAACAAAAGATTTTATGTTTGTTTTTGGCTAGTTTTTGATTCTGCATTGACTAGTCCTTAGTTAAATCACGACTGAGTAAAACATCCTGGGATCATACTTTGTAGGTTTTGGCCTCATTAGATTTGCTTATTAGGTGAATTTCTTTTGATTTGCTTTTAAGTAGCTTTGATTTGATTGTCATAGATTTGTAAAGGTTTGCTTTTTGATTTTTAAATGCTTTGTTAAGTAGGAAAAAAATCCAAAAATCTCTTTTGAAAGAAAAGTTTGCTTAGGTAGCATTTGAGTCTTTGAAAGGAAAAGGAATTTTCGCGAAATAATTAGTGGTCATGTGTTGTATGTTTTGGAAAAGATAAAGAGATTGTTTCTTTGATTTTCATTGCCAAGAAAGTTGTCTTTATATCAATTTTGCATTCTCCAACTCTCTTAGCTAGGGAATTCATTGAAAAAGGAAAATTAGTATAAATCATCCTAAGTGCATCTTTTTAGTGGATTTGAGTCGAGTCTACACACCATCAGTTTCATCTCCGCTACCTTTTGTCTTAAAGAAAAGCCATAAAAAATTAACGCTTAAAGTAAAATCAACTTAGTAACTTTTTATTTACTAGGGCTCTGAAACACCAATATAGATCAGGCTAGTGTCTTGGAGTTGGAGAGTAATTAACTCTCCAAGACAGTAAAACCAAACAAGTAGCTTATCTTGTGGTAGGATCAATCCAACTGTTTCATTTGTACTCTGGGAAAGCTCCTCTTAAAGGAGAAGCACGAGACCGTGTCCGAACCAGTGAGGGGATCAATCCTCCTTCATTGGGAAAGACGCCAGATACGCACGTATTACAAGCGGTAAACCTCGGATTATTGTCGAGGAGCCTGGGGTCACTTGTCGGTAAACCTTGGATTATTGTCAAGGAGCCGGCAAGGGGATTGAGCTTGTTACTCTGCCCTTGCGTGCTATCGGGTCATAGACTGTTCCCCCAGGTATATTTGTTGCTGTTGGTAACCTTAGTGACCATTATCTTTAGGATTCTACCCGAGGTGACGGTGGAGGGAAGATCCCACTGTTACCTAGAGCAGACGTCGGCTAGACTCACTTGGATTTTCCGGGGGGTTCACTTCACTCAAGACGGTTAAAGTGGAGGAACTTGTGCCGATATATTCATTAAGAAGGTTGCCGGGGTAACTGTTCCACCCACCACTTCTGTACTGAATTCGGCGATGTTGGGCTTCATCACCAACTAGTGTTTTCGGTCCGGAAGGCTACTGTTTGTGTATGGTTTGATGCCCTAGATTCTTTAGGCGTGTGATTCAAATTTGTTTGGTACTTTAGAGACTTTAGGTGGTTTTCTTTGAGATTTTACTTTGTTTGTGTGTGCAGTAGTTAAAAGTTTTTAACTATGGCGGAGTTACCGAGACAGTCCCATAGACTTCGGGGCCAGTCTCCTAAGATTGTTACCGTGGCCTATTTGTTGAGGAAGTCCCGTAGACTTCAGGGTGAGCCTCCTCAAGACGTCCCGAGTCATTACGAAGGTTTGAAAGTCCTTGTAACTCCTCCTAGTGGCAGTAAAGTAGGTTCACCTGAAGAAGGAGAGTCTTCGTTGGTAGTCCATCCAGATTACCAAAGTTTAGAAACAGGTTATAATCCTGAAGCTGTTGCAGTTTCTGAGCTTGCTGGTAGTTTTTCATCTACTAGTGATATAGGCGAAGAACCTGAAATATTTGAACCTGTTACTCCAACTTCTAGTGTTCCTGATTCACCTAGGGTAGAAAGAGTCATCACTGAAAATCTTCCTTCTGGTTTGATAGCTATTGAAGAACTTGCTCTAGAAGAAGAAGTAGGCGTCCCTCTCCCTGAAGATCAACCTACCATTGATCTAAGGGAGCGTGAATCTATTTTTTACAGTCCACCTAGAAGTACTACTTGGTATCTTTCATTAACTAATTACTTAGAAAACTCAGGGATAAGTTTTTCTCCACCTCGTACTCCTTATCCACCCGGAGGTATTTATACTCCTGTAAATATGTCTAGTCAGTCGTCCGTGTTTACTCAATCTCCTGAATCTTTCTTGTATGGTGGTCCTTCTGTTCCTGCTGGGTATCAGTCACTTTCTGGTACTTTTGCAGGAGCATCTCCTCAACCCATTGGACATGGGTCATTAGCTGGAAACAATGGTAATAAACCATTGGGCGTGGGAGACATTTATATGATGTCAGGTTCAATTCCCGGTTCTCAACCTCAAGGTGGTCAGTTACCGCCTGGGGGGCAACCTCAAGGTACACAACTTGCGTCTGGGGGGCAACCTCAAGGACAGTATGTACCCATGGTACAGTACATTCCTCAAGGTCAACCCCAGCCTCAATATGTACCCCAGGGTCAACCTCAGTATCAATTTATGCCTCAAGGTCAACCCCAGTATCAGTACTTACCTCAAGGGTATCTACCCCAAGGTCAATACTCGAGTCAAGGTTATCAACCACCTCAAGGTCAATCTTATGTTCAAGGTACAGGAAATGTACCTTTCAATTATCAATCCTACCCTCAATCCAGTTATGGATCTCAATATCCTCAACTTGTCATGGGTCAATACCCCGGAATGAACGTAGTGTGGGATCCATCGCAAGTTCAACAAGTGTTGCATCCAAGCGTACAGTTGTCATCTCAAACTGGACAACCTGTGGTTTCTGGTCCACCCTAGCAACCAGTCCAGTCTAATGTTCAAAATTCTGTACCTTCGGTAGTTACTCAGTCGCCAATTGCACCTAGTACTTCATCTCAAACGACTGCTGCAACTACCGCAACATCTGTTCCTTCCACCACACTTACTTCTGGCGTATCAACAGCTCCGGTTTCTACTGTCTCTACCACTACTCCGCAGACATCTGTACCCTTGTCTGGATCCACGATTCAAACTACGGTTCAGATGCCTGTGGGGCAGCTAGGTTTAAGTACGGTTTTCACTGCTCAACCACAATTTGCTTATCAACCGTACCAGGGACAATACCAATACGGGCCTGCTGTCCAACAACCGGTTTACCAGTATCAACCGTATCCTAGGTACACTTATCAACAACCACAGCAACCCCAGTACGGTCTGGTTAATCTTGGTTTTCCGGGAGGATACAATATCCCGAATGCGATTCCTGTTCCAAGTTATCCTGGATATCCTCCTCCTGGGACTGGTCTTGTGACCCAGAGTTTTAGGGATCCTAATTGGCAATTGCCATTTATCGCAACTTTGGATTTACCAGACTTGACGCGCCTAACGAATGATCCAATAAATTATCTTCTGTTCTGGCCGCCAATGCCAAATAAGTTGCCCAGTGACATACCCAAGTTCGAAGGTAAGTCTGAAGAGGATCCATCAAATCACGTGATGACTTACCACCTCTGGTGTGCTTCAAATTCCATCTCGGATGATTCGATCCGTTTACGTCTTTTTCAGCGTACGCTCATTGGTCTCGCGGCCAAGTGGTACATTGAGTTACCACAGGCCTCTTTTTATAATTTTAGTCAGTTAGCTACCTCGTTCTTAACACATTTTCAGTTGTCGGTCAGATATGATAATGGCACCGAGTTATTAACTTCATTAAAACAGTCGACGTCCACTTATATTTCCGATCATATTCATGAATGGAGACGTCGAAGGCGATTAGTGAAAGTTTTTATCCCGGACCAAATCTTAGCTGAATGGTTTGTTAAATCGTTATTACCGAAGATTACTGAAGACGTAGCTAAGGCCGGAGTAGTTACTGAAGAGCAAGTGATTTCTCAAGCGCAGTACCTTGACTTAGTTTATACTCAGTCGGGTATGTTACACGAAAAGATCCCAGATCTTCCAAAGTCAAATCAAATTGATACTGCTCCTTCGGGATCTCATGCTGCTGATGGCATGATTGGTACAGTCAATACTAAAAGCAAGAAGAAGTCTTCAAAGAATTCTTCGCCCATTATCACCTTACCAGACTCCCCGACAGGAGAATCTTCTGCTGAAATTTCCGCTGATATTCACGCTGTAGAGTCATCTACGGCTAAATCAAAAAACGGTGGGAAGAAGAAAGGAAAGAAGAAGAATAAAGCAGACAAAACTCCAAAGGAGAAAACAGAAAAGTCGGAAACCAATGACGAAAAGCGCAAGCCCCGTTATCCTTGTCTTATTTGTGAAGAAGATCATTTTACAAGAGATTGCCCTCATCGGGCCGAGGTTGCAAAACTCATCAAGGGTTCCCAAATTCCTGCTGTCTTGAAGGACCCATTTCCAAAAGATAGCAAAATGATAGGTTCTTCCTCGAGTGCCGTTGAAGAACCCATATTGATGATGTCTCATGTAAGGATTGTGACTCGGTCACACGATTATGGTAGTAAAAGTCCTGTTGATGGATCGAAAGAAGCAAAATCTTCTCAGCCAAATCCATCAACCTCAGCTCCCGGTTCTGATCCACTACAGATCAAGAAACCTAACCCTGACTTAGTAATTAAACCGCCCACCAAGGGTGTACTTCGAAGGTCTGCTTTCAATCCACATGCGAGAGCGGCCCAGAATTACAACATTGTTGAGGATTTAGCTGTTTCACCCTCAGCAATGTCGGCTTTAGAAGTGCTGCAATCATGTCCAGCACAACGAAAATTACTTTTGTCAGCTATAGGAGCTATTGACGTTCAAGACCCGAACCTAATAATATTTGATCTAGAAAATAGTACACCGCGTTTACCTCATCAGATGGCTTTCCAGATTCCAGTGATAGTCAAAAACAGGCCTATTCATCGGACTGTAATTGATGAGGGAGCTTCCACGTGTATTATGTCGATACAGTGTTGGAGACCGCTTGGTTCTCCTTCACTAAATCAATCCCCGACAATTCTTAAGGGCTTTGATGGCTGTGGGTTCCATCCGTTTGGCATTCTACAGGATTTGCCTATAGGGGTTGAAGGAAAAACTGTTAGTCTGGATGTGGAGGTGGTTGATGCCCCTCTAGACTACAACCTTCTCTTGGGTCGACGTTGGTCTTACGCTATGATAGCGGTCGTCTCATCGGTCTTCAGAGTAATAAAATTTCCACATAATGGCAAGATCGTGACCATAGACCAGCTGGCTTACTTTTCATCCGACCCAGCCTCTTCAAAAAGTATCCAGCATGTCGGTAAAACGACTATCCCTTATAAGGATGTTGGTGTAGGATTAGTTAAAGATGCCGATTTACTGGGAACTTTTCCTTTTCCTCCAATCAACGTCGTGTCTTCGTTCGCATCCATTCATATGATTACATCAGATACCATTGTTTACGACGATCCTTGGATCGTTCCTTCCGAATCTGAAATAGACTCATTTGGTGATGCTATGCCTTTGAGTCCGTATGAAATTGCTTACGAAGCCGTGCAGTCTTTTACCGACCTGCGTTCAACCAAAATCGACCAAATGAATGTGGTCCGTGAGGAATCACTTTTCACTTCAACCTCAGAGTTAATAGCGTTTCCCGAAGTTGTGTCATCTGACGAACAACTTTGTGAAGTCCTGTGTGTAGACGATTTACCATGGGAAGATCTCCATCATAGGTCTTCGTTTTTACCTGAGGATGATCGCTTTGAAAACGATTTCTCATCAATTTTTACAGCTGAATATGTCAAGGAAGCTCGGAATCCAATGAAACATCCTGATTCAGAGCTGAATTTGGGAAACATATCTCGCACTGTTCCCATTGACATTTCAGTCAAGCCCGGAATCATTGAAAACATTCATATAGGTGCCTTGTGTTCAGATGACGAAATTCAAACATACAAGGCCCTATTTCAAGAATTCCGCGACGTGTTTGCCTGGTCTTATGAGGAAATGCCAGGAATTGATCCCGCAATTGTTGTCCATGAGATTAAGACTTACCTGGATGCTAAACCCATTCGACAATGTTTGCGTCAGATTCACCCTCGAAAAGCGGCTGCAATTAAAGCAGAAGTCGAGAAGCTGTTGAAAGCAGGTTTCATTTATCCGATCCCCTTAACGGATTGGGTATCAAATATTGTTCCAGTTAACAAAAAACAAGGAAAAATAAGAATATGTATCGAATATAGGGATATCAATCGTGCTTGTCCCAAGGACAACTATCCAACACCCTATATCGATCAAATAATTGATGATTGTGCCGGCAGTGAAATATTTTCCTTTATGGACGGTTTTTCCGGTTACAATCAAATCAATATTCTACCTGCCGATCAACCAAAAACGGCTTTCATTTGTCCATGGGGGACATTTGCTTATTGCAAATTGCCTTTTGGGCTTAAGAATGCCGGAGCCACTTTTCAAAGGGCAATGTCTTATGCGTTTCATGACATCAAACACATTGTGCAACCGTACCTCGATGATTTGCCTATTCATTCATTACATCGAGCTGATCACCTTGTCCATTTACGAGCAATCTTCATGAGGTGCAGGCATTATCGTATACGTTTGAACCCACACAAATGTGTCTTCTGCATAGAAGTGGGACGATTGTTGGGATTTGTAGTTTCAAAAGCCGGCATTCGCGTCGATCCCTCGAAGGTAGAAGCTATCATCAAATTGCCTCCTCCTTCGAGTCTTCGCCAACTCCAAAGTTTGCAGGGGAAAGCAAACTTTCTACGCCGATTCATTCCTAACTACGCCAAGGTTACAAAAGGTTTTACATGGTTGTTGAAATAGAACGCTCAATTCTCTTGGGATGAGATAGCTCAGCAATCTTTTGATGCACTTAAACACGCGTTGACCCATGCTCCGTTGTTGCATCCTCCCAACTACAACCAAGACTACTTTTTGTACCTCGCTGCCTCTCATTCCACTATTGGAATGGTGTTAGTTCAGGAAGACGAATTCGCAACGGAACATGTGATATATTATCTTAGTAGGACGTTAAATCCCACTGAGCTAAAATATTTGCATGTGGAGAAATTGGCCCTGGCAGCCGTTCAGGCTGTCCAACGTTTTCGTCATTACATTATTCTCCGTAAAACTACAGTCATTTCGGATTGCAACCCTATGATCTACATTTTGACTAAACAATTGCTAGGGGGAAAGTACTCTAAATGGATCGTTATCCTACAAGAGTTCGACTTAGAGTTTGAAAAATCTAAGTCTAAGAAATCTTTAGTTTTTGCAGAGTTGATGTGTGACTTCCCGCGTGCTGACACGGAAACTGTGGCAGAGGAACCCATTGCGGACGAATCTTTGTTTCTCATCAGCACTTTAGATCTGTGGTATGGGGATATAATCATCTATCTCCAAACCCAATCCTTTCGGCCCGAAGCTTCAAAGTCGGAACGCCGGAAAATTTGATTCCAGTCCCAACAGTACAAAATTATTAGAGATACTCTTTATCGCCGTGGGGCAGACTTGGTTTTTCGACGTTGCTTAACTCATGAAGAGGCAGAAAGGGTTTTGAATGACTGTCACTCTGGGGCGTGTGGCGGTCATATGTCTGGGTATGCCACTGTTATAGACATTTTTGTGCCTTACAGCATTGAGCATGAAATGTCCATAATCTAAGGGATCCAAAGTCCCTAAACATGTTGTTCCTACCCCTAGAGGAACAAGGCTAACAAACCACTGCAATTCACAGAAGTTCTCCACCAGAAACTGCTCAAAACAAGTCAATTCAGGATCATGTCAATGGCTCCACTGGCTGTCTGCGCTGAATGTCAATGGCTCCACTGGCTACCTGCGCTGAATGTCAAAGCCAACACTGGCTACCTGCACTGAGCGAGAGTGGACATGTGGCAAGCTCATTTCTCAAGGTGTCAAAACCCAAGAAGCTTCCAAAATGACACTTGCCTTAGGGAATTCGACTGGTGATGAGTAAGAGGTTCCAAATCTCCAAGTGGAAACAAGAACCTCCAAGTGGAATCAAGAACTGATAGAGGGAGAGGACACTAGTCAGATCTCAAGCTGACTCATCCTCTCTCCAAACATCTATATATGGATCTCTCCTCCATGAGATCTGGGAGGCTGGAATTTTGTTATTGCAAAGAATTGTTGTTGGTTTGAGACTGGAATCATTGGGTGCTTAATGCTTTGAAGGGAGGTGAAGATAGGAATTCCATTCTACTGGGAAGGAGACGCTGGATTGGAGCCCTCTGGGTTGTATCTCTTCCTGAACCTTGTTATTCATCAATAAAGCTATCTTGGTTCCTCCTATATACTGATGTATCTTTGATGTATGATTGCATTAGTATGTTTAGTTTACTTCTAATCCTGAACTAGTTATGTTTATGAATCTATGTCTTTGTGTAGTGTTCTTCTCTTGTGATCTTGCAGAGACCTGTTGAAGCTAGGCGAGCAAGAGGGCAAGTAGCTGTGAACTCCCAAAGAGGAGAGGATCTGGATCGAGGGACAAATGGAAGACACCGGTTAGTCCATCCATCTCTCTTCATTCTTAATTCATAAAGGAAGAATACTAGAATAGCTGTCTCTGTTTGTTGATAAGGCACTGTCACACCTTAGGTGGATAGGATCGTCCTGCATAGGCATTTTTCCCCACAACAAATTGTCGACTCCACTGGGGACATTTGTTTGAGTCATTTTATTTGTGTTTCTATCATTGTTTGCTTCATAGACTCAACAGCAACAATCGAACTGCTTCTGCTCTTCTCAGATGCAAAGTAGACTGTTGCTGCCTTGATCCAATCACTAGATTTGTCTATGATCTAAACAATGGACTCACAAATGACTTGATGATCCTTTGTGATAGATCTTAGTACCCCCTCAAAGCATCCCTTTGATTATACCTTGCTTGTGGTTTTTATTTGGCCTGAAACCGTTGATTAAATAGCAATCTGTGACCCAGAACCCAGTGAGAAACGAGAGTTTCTCCTTCAGTGCAACCACTGTGAAGGCATTCTGCATTTCAACGCATGTCCCGTGAAGGCCACCTGCGCTGAATGTCAAAACCATAGTGTTGAGGTTGCGCTGAACCAGTTTTGCCTTGTGCAGCTGGGGTTCTCTGCTCTCTGTTTCCCTGTTTTGATCTCTGTTTTTTGCAGCATGTAACCAACATAGGTACCAGTCAGATAACTCCTTTTCTCTTCTTAAAATTCCGCCTCCTTTTGTACAAAAAGATTGTGAGTGTTTTTATGTGTTTGTGGCATCATTTACGGTTTTCCTTTGCATGAGTGAAATAATCATCCTGTAGCCCTTGATTCAGATCTGTTGATTGTGATCTTAGGAGAGAGTTCATTGGTTGTTTACAGTTGATTATACATTTTATTTTGCTTATTGGTTTGAGTTTGTCTCTTTTAAGTGTCGAAACAAGTGTTCATTTCGAAAGTCGTAAAGTGTTGTAATCTCTTCTACCCTTTCTGATTTCGAAAAAGTAAACTTGTTTGTACTTGTCATTTAAAAGCAAATTCAAAGTTGTACAAAAAGATTTCTTTGTAGGCATCAATACTAAGAAAGCGGAAAACAAACACCTGCATTGTGCATTTGCATTTTGATAGTTTGCATGCTTGATTTAGGAAAAGTGCATTAGAGTGTGTTGATTGCTCTTTGAGAAAAGATGGTGTCTTTCTTTTCCCTTAGTAGCTAGGATTTTCAAAGTTGAAAAGATATAAAGCTTGCTTATCATCTTAGACTGCATTTAGGAATTGTATCATACATCTCGTGGTGATCCAGAAAGGCAAACTTCTAAAAATATCAACTTAAGATAAACCGAATGAACTTAACAACGCTTTGCAACATAACACACAACATAGAGGTCTAGGCTAGAGACGTGTTTCGGCGTCGTTAAGCCTGGTGACTGTCGATCTCGTTGAAGGTGGGTGATTCCTCCTGAGGGACGATAACGCCAGTACGGATTGTGCTCCCACGTACCGTTGCGTATATATTGGGAGACCCCTATATGCATATATCCTTTATCCTTAGGAAGCCGTGTCGGCCGCCCTACTGATCGCAATGCACTGAACACAGCATTCAGGAAGATCGACCGCCCGTACCCTAAAAAGTATTCTGCGGTTTTGCGAAAAGTTTGGCACACCCTCTGCCTAGAACTCTAGAGCAGTTTCTTTTGGCCTTTTTCAGACTCTATAACAGAAAAAGTCCATCCGAGCATTTGTCGCTTCGGGCTCGTTAAAACATCGAAGGAGACTAGAGTCATCTTTAGCTTTTTCTCGACTCTTTAAAAGTGAAAAAGCAAGTTGTGTCTAAAGCGTCGTTAACAATTTATTTTAAACGGAACAATCACCCTTTATTCCCGCGTTGATCTTTAGGTTGAAAAGATGGAGCCCACCAACCAAGGAATTCCCCTTGGTGGAAATCCTAGTCCCTTCTCCTCTTGGGGAGATGTTGGTGCGCCCCACATGGCCACATTGTCGCTTCCAGGACTGACAATTGGCCTACCAGTCTGGCTCTTTTCAACCAATGTCGTTCAGAACACCACCATTCCTGAACAGTCAAGTCAACAGTTAGACCAGACCAGAGTTTCCCACCAGCCTTCTACTTCATCTTCCTCTCCTCCTTCCTCTTCACTTGACGGAACTGGTAAAGCAAAAAGCCGAGTTCCTAAGGAGAAGAAGGAGAAGAAGAAGAAAGAGAAGAAGAAGAGGGAGCCAAAGGCGACTGGGGGCAAACAAGTGTCGTCTGACAAAAATCCACACACAGCACTCACTAGGCCTAAATCGCCATGTGTCATATGCAGGGGAGACCACTTCCACAGAGATTGTCCCTGCATCCCTCGGATACTAAGGGACTGGTCTCCCCGTTTGCACAATTCGGTAGCGTCGACCTCTGATAGCCATGTTGACAGCTCACCGTCAACTAGTGGAAGTGAAGCCACAGGACAGAGAGGGAAAGCTAGATTTCCCTGCAAACTGTGTGAAGGCGATCATGCCATCCACCGTTGTCCCTTCTTAGACGAGGCAAAAAGGGTTCTGGAAGATCGCCCGATTTTACGAGCACAACTTCCTCCTGGATATCAAAGACTCCTGCCAAGTCCTTCGCTAGTTGAGAACCCGGCTGGCCCACTCAGGTGGTCAGCCAAAGCACCTGTCATTAAAGATGAACCGCCTGAATCCATACCTGATGAAAGTCTAAAGGTTGAAACGGCAGTTGACCCGGTTTTGCCTTCAGAGGCTCTATCTTCGAATGATACCATCACAGAGGAGAATAAAGACGACACCGTCCAAATTCTCTTCATCAACACTGACTCTAATGAACAAGGGGGCAACGCTCCCATTCCTTTATCGCAGGAGGGAAGTTCGTCAGAGCGATATCCAGCCGTCTACTCGGTCCCACCACCAAGCAACCTAGTTGTCTCGTTCGACTGGAACCAACTAGGCAGACCCCGCTTGCCAGCTAGCATACCATTCAGAATTATCGTCCAAATATACAGAATGGTAATGGCTGGCACAGTTATTGATGAAGGGGCATCTGTGAGTATCCTTTCCTCTATTGCTTGGAAAGCGCTTGGTTCGCCAGCGCTTTTGCCTGAAATGAGAAATCTATCAGGCTTTGATAAAGGAACCAGTCGACCTTTAGGGATCCTCCCCAATGTGCCCATAACATTGAAAGGGAAGACCATTCAAATGAACGTGATGGTCGTTCAAGGACCCTTGGATTATAACCTACTCCTTGGATGAGACTATATATATTGCATGGGAGCCATCGTCTCATCACTCTTTAGAGTAATGTGTTTTCCACATGAAGGAAGAATGGTCAAGCTCGTGGACCAACTTTCATTCCCCGGATCACGCATCGCAAATAGTCATATACCATCCCTAAATGGTCTATTCATGCAAGAAGAGTCTCAACCCACGGTCCGTCCTCCTGATGAGTGCGAGTAATCCGGGAGGATATGACTAGAACCCATGGGGCATGCGTCCTGGTCTGTTTCGGCCGAGAAACTTTGGGTATAGAGTAGGTTTCCACGGGAGAATATGACTAGTCCGTACCCCGTCCGTCTAGGAAGAGGGTTGTTCTAGAATAAGATTCTTTTGTCAAAGTTATGTGAGTTGACAGACGGAGTCTCTCACCGTTGTCTATTTCGGTAGACATCGCTGAAGAAGTGTTTTATTCGTGCCCGCGAACAAGACAATCTTTGGGTAACCTGAAAGAGGTAAGCCTCTCTCGTTGAAACAAATGTTTTGGCGGAAGTGAAGTAGAGGTAACCTTGAAATCATACTTTATGCCTGGGGGCATGCAAACCTTTTGGAGTGCAAGCAAGGGGCGGCTATTTATTTTTTTAAATTTTTAGGACCTCTAACCCTTTAAACTCGTAGGATTAGTCGTTTTCGAACTTGCATAACGAAGGGATCCGGAGCAAAGCTTGCGTAAGATCTAAGCTCCCTAAAAAATAGCATCTTTAATGAGACACTCTTATCATATGACTGGTATAAACGAGCAGTTTTAGCACACAGTTCATGCTCATTAAAAAATAAACGCAAGATCCGAGCAGTTTTAGAACATAGTTCATGCTCGTTAAAAAATAAACATAAGGTTGAGCAGTGTTTTTCCGCATTCGAGCTCGTTAAAAAATGAACTATCTCCCGGTAAATAACCACTGTGAATGTAACCTTATCAGCCATTAAAGCCTTGGTCGTGTTTGCACCGTCACCTCCACTTTTCATTTGGCCGATCGTTCACCTCCATATGATTGTTTACCTATTTTGAGGAACAGCTGCGAAGAGTGATTTCACCTAGCCATCCTTGTGACACTGCCGTGATTGGAAAATTCCAACCTGTACCTGGAATCAGCTGCTAACCCTGTTTATCACTCGTTCCTCAAAAGACGAGTCTTCTTTAAGCTCTTTTCAACTGACTCGTAAAATATGAAAAGATTGCCGAGTTTTGGCCTTCTAGCTCGTTAAAGCGACAGGAAGTGCTATCCCTCCTCTAGATTTTAATCTTTTTGGACCTGAGGGATTATTGCACAAAAACGATCGAGCGCTTGTTTGTTCGGCTCGTTAAAACTATCGAAAACTCATCCCTTCTGTATTGTTTTATACTTTTTCGGACTAAAGGGATTAGATGACGAAAAAGGAATTTTGGAGTTAACTTTATGTACCTTTTCAGACTCTCTAAAAATGAAAAGGACCGAGTTATCCTTGTTGTTAGACTCGTTAAAATCACTAAATAGCGACAAACTTGTCTTTAGACGAGAACAAGTTTCACTATCGCTAGGCTCGTTAAAACATAGCGATGGGCTTGCCCGAAGGGCAGGTTATAGAACAAGCATATGTTATCCTCCTCAAGCTTGACAAAAATAAAGAGGTACTGGTTAGCAATGACTGGGGAAAAATTGGGAGAAACTAAAGAAAACTTTGACGGTAGCAAGTCGCTCTTGAACATGACACTTTTCCTCCGTACCACAATCGGGTTGGGTTGTTTCATTCATCGGTCACATCACCATGGTCTCGCCATACCATCCATATTTGGGGTAATGCTACCAATCCATCGCATCAGTGTCACCATGTGTTCAAGAGAAGTCATTCAGAAAGAGTCAACCGAGTCCCATCCACTGCCATTAATTATCCTTCATCCTTTCATGACCGCCACCCTGAATCACATGTCACAGATCGTTTTCACCTCCATCAAAATCATTAGCTCCGTTCCGTGTCACTGATGTGGGATTCATTAAGGCCCTCCTTTGACAGATCACTTCTTGTCGACATCAGCTCATTATCCAAGAAGTTGATCTAGGAACAACCCCTTCAGTACTTTGAAGCTTGCATGCCTCAATGGCAAGTTTCTCACTTCCGGCGACAGGTATACATCAATGACCTTCGACCAGAAGATTTTGCATGGTGTTCGACGCCAAGTCCTTTATTCACACCACGTGAATTGTACTGCAGTACCTTGAGGGTCATTATCATTATCGGTGATTCCTCTCGCGCTTGTTAACGGTTTACCTCATTGACCGGTAATCAAGCGATGTCTTTCCATGTTTGACTTCAGAACAATTCTCACATGGATCGACTTGTACTTAGAGTGAAGATCGAACGAGTTTGAAGACCCCGGATCTAGTTTCATCCATCCGGGCTGCGATATATATTCAGGAAAGATAAAGACATTTGACATGTACATCATTGCAGCAGATGATCATCCTACTCAAAGGATGATAATTTCATCGAAATTATCGGTCTACCATCAGACGATTGTCTGTTCTATGTACAAAGAAATGAATTTATAAAGCTGAGCATGGGAATGCCCGCCTCAGCTAGATCATGAAAGCAGTATGAAAAATAATGTATTGTATTGTATCTTATTACAGGTCTCCTCCCAGCAATTGGATGAACTTCGGACCCTCCTGGATAAAGCATTTCACCCGATAAACGACCTCATACTTTAGGGGGCAACTGTTATAGACATTTTTGTGCCTTACAGCATTGAGCATGAAATGTCCATAATCTAAGGGATCCAAAGTCCCTAAACATGTTTTTCCTACCCCTAGAGGAACAAGGCTAACAAACCACAGCAATTCATAGAAGTTCTCCACCAGAAACTGCTCAAAACAAGTCAATTCAGGATCATGTCAATGGCTCCACTGGCTGTCTACGCTGAATGTCAATGGCTCCACTGGCTACCTGCGCTGAATGTCAATGCCAACACTGGCTACCTGCGCTGAGCGAGAGTGGACATGTGGCAAGCTCATTTCTCAAGGTGTCAAAACCCAAGAAGCTTCCAAAATGACACTTGCCTCAGGGAATTCGACTGGTGATGAGTAAGAGGTTCCAAATCTCCAAGTGGAAGCAAGAACCTCCAAGTGGAATCAAGAACTGATAGAGGGAGAGGACACTAGGCAGATCTCAAGCTGACTCATCCTCTCTCCAAACATCTATATATGGATCTCTCCTCCATGAGATCTGGGAGGCTGGAATTTTATTATTGCAAAGAATTGCTGTTGGTTTGAGACTGGAATCATTGGGTGCTTAATGCTTTGAAGGGAGGTGAAGATAGGAATTCCATTCTGCTGGGAAGGAGATGTTGGATTGGAGCCCTCTGGGTTGTATCTCTTCCTGAACCTTGTTATTCATCAATAACGCTATATTGGTTCCTCCTATATACTGATGTATCTTTGATGTATGATTGCATTGGTATGTTTAGTTTACTTCTAATCATGAACTAGTTATGTTTATGAATCTATGTCTTTGTGTAGTGTTCTTCTCTTGTGATCTTGCAGAGACCTGTTGAAGTTGGGCGAGCAAGAGGGCAAGTAGCTGTGAACTCCCAAAGAGGAGAGGATATGGATCGAGGGACAAACAGAAGACACCGGTTAGTCCATCCATCTCTCTTCATTTTTAATTCATAAAGGAAGAATACTAGAATAGCTGTCTCTGTTTGTTGCTAAGGCACTGTCACACCTTAGGTGGATAGGATCATCCTGCATAGGCATTTTTCCCCACAACAGCCACAGCTCAGAAGGTGTTGCGTGCTGGCTACTTCTGGTCGTCCATGTTTAAAGATTGTATCATTGCGGTCCGAAAGTGCCATAATTGTCAAGTGTTTGATCGCAAGATGCGCGCACCACCAGCTCCTCTCCACCCTATAATTGCCGTTGGTCCTTTTTCCAAATGGGGTATCGACTTTATTACATGTAACCCTCACTCGGCCGGGGGGCATGCGTATATCATCCTTGCGGTTGATTATTTTACTAAGTGGGCCGAGGCGATGCCTACATTCGAGGCAGATGGCAAGACAGCTGCGATTTTCGTATTCAATCACATTATTTCTAGGTTTGGTGTCCCACAAGCGATAATCACTGACCATGGGCACCATTTTCGAAACATTATGATGACAGAACTTACAGGCCAGCTTGGTTTGTGTCACGATAGCTCAACTCCTTATTATCCACAAGCCAACGGTCTGGTTGAGTCCATCAACAAAGTTTTGGTTATCATGATCCGACGAATCATTGGGATTCATCGGTCGAATTGGCACAACATGTTATTTTCCGTGCTTTGGGCATACCGAACCTCAGTGAAAACATCAACACGGTTCACTCCTTTCCAACTAGTTTATGGTTTGGAAGCTGTGTTGCCCATTGAATGCGAAATCCCATCACTTCAAATGGCTGTCGAATTACTTCCAGCTACTTCTGAAGAGGAGAAGCGTTTATTATACTTAGCTCAATTAGATGAGACTCGACGCGATGCTGCGCTGGCAATCGAGACTCATGCAAAACAAATGAAAGCTCAGTATGATCGAAATGTGACCCCTCGAAATTTTTCGGAAGGAGACCTAGTGCTATTGTATGATCAAGCTAACGATAAATTAGGTGCTGGAAAATTCGTTCCTATGTGGCATGGGCCCTACATTGTTAAGCGAAAGCTAGCAAAAGGGGCCTATGAGTTGGTTGACTTTGACGGGGACTCTTTGGGTAAACCCAGAAATGGACTTTACCTAAAGAGGTACTATGCTTAAATGATGGGTGTGAAGATTTTAGTTAAGTTAGTTAGGTTAATTTTTCTTTCTCGCTAGTGTGTTTGTTAGTTTAGACAGTGTGCTTAGCTTAGAAAGTGTGTTTTTTGTCGTTATTCTGCTTATCTTGGTTTTACCCTTGATGTTTGCAAATGTCAATGCCTCTCCAAACGTACATTGGATTTGCTGATGGTGCTTGTCGTAATACACGGAACATCTCTTCCGCAGCTTGGGTTATTTATTCGCCCTCTGACGAATTAGTTTCTATGCATGGGGTGAGCCTCGGTCAAACAATAAACAACATTGCAGAATACAGTGCAGTGATTGAGTTATTGTCTGAATCTATTTCATTTGGGATTCAGAGTTTGATAGTGAGGTTAGATTCTGAGCTCGTTGTATTATAGCTTAATAGAGTTTATGCCATTAGAAATCCAGTGTTATTAAGGTTATTTTTGAGAGTGCGTCTCTTGGAACGTGAGTTTGATTACATTGAATATCAACATATTCCAAGGTCTTTAAATACATTAGCAGATGCAATTGCTTCTCGAATGTTAGACAGACATTTGCAATAATCATACATGTAAATTTAAAAACATTTAATCACACATGTTTAACAAGATAAGCCGGTAATAATGATATATATATAGATAGGAGTGTGTCAAAAATACATTGTCTTCGATCATAGGTTGCAAAACACCTTATGATCGGCAAAAATGATAAGTACAAAAAACCAAAATGTCACATGTGTCTACAAAAATGATGAACCAATCACTGGTGATGATCTCTATACAACACCACTGCACGGGCTACCCTACATAAGAAGCTCCTAAAAGGTCTTGGAACTCCAACTACATAGCGCTGAAGCCTGATAGAAATATCATCTATAGTAGTCTCTGGTATATCTGCCGTCAGACGCTCTAGGTCTTGCTCCAACTCAGCTAAGGTCTCTGTAGCCTCATTCTGTGGGACCAGTGCTGGTGCAACTGGTTGTCTCCTCTCGAAAGGTCGGAGATTGGCTGGACGTCATGGGCCTGCATCTGCGTTTTGAAATTTTTCACTGTCAGTTTTGATACGATATATAAAAACAAAAAAATAGATAATTTTAAAAAACTCTTGTGAAAAATAAAGTACCTGTGTCATCCCACTGTTCTCCCCGTGGAAGAATCATGTCCGGGTTGCCACGAAAATTGACTTCGGCATAAGGAAAATCCTGAATCAAGAAGACCTGGTCCTCTAACCAGTGAAAATACTCTGATCTAAATCGAACAACCTCAGTGCCCTCGTCAGGATGACGGGCCATCACCGCAACCCATCGCATCAACTTAGGCTCTCGGGGAAGCCCAGCCTCAACAATGAGCTGCTGCGGGATCAACATTGGAACCCTCTCTAGAGCAAAACTCACAACTAAAGGCCCATAACCAAAAGTCTTCAATTGCCTGTTTTTTGCCCTAGTCAATTGGCCCTTTAAATTGGCCAACACAGCATCGCACCAGTTGAAAATGGTGCCTTGATAGCAGTCAATCGCCATCCGCATTTGGGACCCGGTGGCAATGTGCAAAGCGGTTGCGCCGCAGAGTCTGGTAACTGTAAAGGCAATTACCATAAGTTCAGGTCGGGATATCTTTTTTATTTCTATCCCTCTCTCCTTGTTCTAATTATTGCACCACTCTAGACAGAGACTAGCGATGGACTGGCCACCCAGCCTAGTCCCGGACAGAGTCAATTGTTCGCCCCTCTTGGGCAAACCAGTGAGAAAGTAAATGTCAGAGGGCTCTATTTCGAGCTGGTGCCCTCCAATGTAAAAGCACTGATCCTGGACGTTCCACCTTTCGACCAGCCACTCTAGAAATCTTACCTGGGCCCTCATGCCAGGTATGGCCCAGTATTTGTAAAGGCCGCATGCCTTTAAAGCATCAATGGAAGGTTGATGATTAATTGCGGCCAAATCGACATCTTCGTGCTCTCTTTCGCGCCAATCAAGCATGGTGGGCAATCTACACACCATAAAACATCTGTTAGAGTCAACAAAATTGAAAAATTTTGGTTCATTTTGGAGAAATTGGGATTCAAAAACCCACTCCGCGGTGTACGCAGCCCGCCTTTAGAAATAGAGCGTGTGTACGCGGGCTGTCTTAAGGCAAGCTGCGTACACCCTGCATTTTCCCAACTGAGAAAATGTCAGGGTACGCAGGTCACCTTTGGGGCACCTGCGTACCCCGAAAAGCGGCCTTTGAAACCCCAAGCCTTCCAAAAAATGAAACCAAAACTTAAAAACAAATTCTAAACGGATGGAAATGCAAGGGAGGATGTTGTAGAATACCTGATGAGACGGCGTTCGGTTTCGACGGTCGGATTCTCCGCAATGACCACGGGAAGTTTCTTGCCAAAAGCCCTTTTTCTCTCCTCAACAGTGAAATGGTAAAAATGAAATGGTAAAACCCCTTTTTATAGGTTTTTTGAGTAAATGAATGTTATGAGTAATGTGTTGGTTTTTGTGCAGGATAAAAGGATTTTCAGGGAAAATTGTCATTTTTCACAAACAAAAACATCAGAGTCATCTTTTAAGCCCTTTTCTGACTCCTAAAACATGAAAAGATCGCCGAGCATTTCTTTTACACTCGTTAAAATGGAATTAAAAGACGGTCCCCTTATAGCCCTTTTCTAACCGTAAAAACAGGAAAAGATCGTCGGGTTTTTGTCGTTTCAAACTCGATACTGGAAATAAAACGACGTGTCCTTGATCACTTTTTACTTTTCAGGTCAAAGACACTAACTATGAAAGTACTCCTTGGTCGTAAAAGACCAAGCGGTTCTCTCAAGTATTATTTTATACTTTTTCGGGCTTGGGAGACACAAATTTACGAAAAAGTTCAACCCTGGAGTCTTCTTAAGTTTTTTCAGACTCTCTAAAATTGAAAAACGCCGAGTTTCTCCTATACTGGACTCGTTAAAATTTCACAGTAAAGGACCTGTTCGATTACAAACAGGAACGAACCACTCCTTCTTAGGGTTCGAATCTAAACTAAGTTGGACTCATCCAAAGGATGAGCTTATAATCAAGCACATGTTATCCTCCTCAAGCTTGTAAAAAATAAAGAGGTACTTGCCAGAAATGGCGGGGGAAAAGAGAGAAAAATGAGCCTATTTGTTATCCTTTGTCTCAGAAGAAACCTTATCACCACTCTTGAACACGACACTTTTCATTCACCTGGGTTGGGAAATCCTTTGCCTCACAGTTGATTAAACCACATTGAAAGTCTTCAGCCGGGTATTAACTTTGGGTCAAATGTTACCAAGCCATCTGTTGTGTCGTTATGTGTTCAAGAGGTCACTGCAAACAAGCCATTCATCTGCAAAATACCTGTCATCCATCTTGACCATCCCTGAGTCAGTCCTTACAGCTACATTTCTTCAACTTGATTTATGATTTCATGTCGTGGGCTTGCCTATGACGGATCGCTTTCTATCGACATCAGCACATTATTCTAGAAAGATGATCTAGGAATCGTCAGTACCTTGAGATCCGCATGCATCAATGGCAGATTTCTCGCCTTCGACGACAGTTTACATCATTGACTTTCGATCGAAGGATTCCATGACATGTTCGACATCAACACATTCATTCACATCTCATGGATTGTACTGGGTACTTTGAGAACCATTGACATCACTGGTGGTTTCTCTCACACTTGTTAACAGTTTACATCATTGACTAGTAATCAAGTGGTTTCTACCATGCTCGACATCAACCCATTTATTCGCATGGATAGAATCGTACTATTTCGGGAAGTAGAAATGAAGACCCTGGATCTAGTTTCCACCATCCAAGCTGCGAGTAGTTTTGTATTCATTGTATATGTAGACTAACTATAAATAGATGGCTGCGTCCATACTGTGTCTACATGATTCTATGATTATGATGTACTGCGAAATCATTTCTATATCAGAGCAATAGTTAGTTTGCTAGTTAAAGTTTTTGATCTGAGTATGGGAATGCCTACCTAAGCGATGATATGATCTCATACATGTATTTTGTGTTGAATACTTGCAGGTTCCAACCAGGCTCTCCACAAGATAATCCTTGAAATGATAAAGTACTTCACCCTTCCTAGATGATATGAAACCCTAAATCTACTACAGGCTTCGCACTTTAGGGGGCAATCTGTTACACTAAAAATTGTCACCATGACTATCTGCAGTTAGTATGGCTCTATAAATTGTCATACTATCCTCCTTGGCAAGTCTCATACCTCTGCTCCTCATGTCAAACTCCAAGAAAGAGAGAAAGTCCTTCAAAAGTCAATTAACTCTGGTTACGCAGTTTCTCCTGGCCTCACCTGCGTGTACGCACCCCAAGTTCATAAAACCTGTGTACTTGTATGCTCTGTATGTAAAGGTCTGGGTGCGTACTCCTGTAAAGGTCAAAAGGCACAAGTTTCACTTCAAAAAGTTACTTGTGGTCATTTCTAGAGCATTCTAGAAGATGGTTTGACGTGGATTGGGCGCCTCCAGATGGTTCATGCATCCCTATGTAAGAGGAACTTATCCCATGAAGAGGGGAGCTATCCCATTGAAAGAGGGGGTTATCCCATTCATGGTGGACCTGATTAACTTCCTCCACAGCACTATAAATACATGCATTGGGCCAGGGGGAGGAGAGGTTGAAAGCTGAACATTCCTAAGGGTAGATGCTGCTGAGATTAGGACTCCCTTATAGAGCTTGAGAGGAGAGATTCCCATCCTTTCTTAGCTTCATTTGGAAGTGGGTGAGGTGATCAAAGTAAAGGAAAACTCTTGCTGGACCCTGGGAGGAACTTGCACAACACCAAGGCTCAGGTTGTAATGGTTTCTTTTGTTTCCACTTAATGCAAATAAACTCATTTTTCTCAACAAGTTGTTATTCATGATTTGTTTCATATACTCCTTGGTCTGTATGATGAATATGTGTTATTTTATAAGTTATTCAGGTGCTATGTAATCTTTTGGCTTGTTAGTGAATGCAGGTTTCGAAGAGAAGGAGGAGCTCATCCGGATCGGCGAGGCTGGACTACTACAAAGCGTTGGACTAAAGGTATGTTACAAACATCTGATTACTTGTATTCTAAATGCATATTTAGAGAAAGGTAGTGTTTACTTGTCTTGTTTGTCACTAGAAAGCCTTAGCTTCTAGGGAGTTCGGTTTTGTCCGCAAAATTGACTCTTTCCGCATGACAGATTCTAGTGAAGCGACATCAAAAATCTCTATGCAGATTCTGGTCTTGGCAGCAGAACCATTTTTTGGCTTGATGGGGCCTGACCAAGGTTCAGAGTTAATTAGCCAAAAAAATCTCTGTACTACCGGCCCTTTCGGCAACAGCCTGCGGAGCGTGGACTGAGGTCTCACCCGAAGCAATATGGGGGGATGTTGGAACCAAGTTTCCACACCCTTGAGATGTCTAAGGGGTCGTTTTATTCAACTGTGAATACCTTCATGCAGGTTGCTTCGCACACTTTTCTGGCCTGTGAGGCCTTCGCGCTCTATTATATTCGCCTTCGCGCAGCCCTAATCAGGGGCTGAGGTGATTTCGTGCTGCTAAGGCAACAATCTGTGCTCTTTTCCTAAGTTACACTGCGGATCTTACTTATCTTCTTATAACTATTAATTAACTTCACAGAAACAGATACTTATCTTATATTCAATTATTCAACATATTCATATAAGTTCGCACAACATATAAACAATAAACTTGTAATTCATACCCAATATACTTCAATGCATAAAATAGGAAAAAGACACATATAATGATAAGAAACTTCTCTTTATTAATTTCTCCATGGTTACAGACTCAACTCACCCTACACACTTAGCTGTAGGGGTCTGCGCACTCAGCTACGAACTACTAGGCCTCTACGCACTCAACTGCAAAGCCTTCTCCTATTCTATGACCCAAAACACGACTTTACACTTCCACCAAGACTCAATTCATCATCATTATATCTTACCTGGATCTATCTCTTTACACTTAGAGCCTCGCTCTATTTATACAATCCCATGGTCTGCGGACCATGGGTAGAACTCTCAAGCTAACATTACATTACAAAAAGTAAGGGTAGATAACCCTATGACTCAATTACAACATCACGCTCTGCGTCCATACTTTGCGGAGTCTTTACATTAGACATAGTCAAAACTTGGGCTTTAAGCCCCAAAACTTGCCTTGGGGGATCCCACGCCCAACATATATCTACATCATTCAGGCCATCATAAGTGGGCATATTTCTTACCTTTGACGACACACAGCAAAGCAACCAGGTCATCATGTTACAACTCAGTGTGATTACTTCATGTAACCGATTCTACTAGCGCTCTAATTCTTCATCAAATTTCTAGGTGCTGGAACTCTCGTGATCCCATGTAATTCATACATCCACTGTTGGATTCACCCAACCTTGGTCTCACATTGTTATCTTATAGATATAGTCCAAATCGTCATTGCTCTCATAATCGTGGACTGGTTCAGTATAGCGCGATCCTTCAGCAGGGTTTAGGGGTACTATTACGCGGAGTGATTTCTTCTCAAATATCCTCTTTCACTTCTTTAGGTTGATTACCCCATTCATATCAGTAGCCCAATCAATGCCAAGGAGCGCAGTGTAGGCTTTCTATCATCCACAATTTCTATTACTTCAAAGTCAGCCAACGCGCTCGCACCTTCAATATCTACAATCACCCCTTGCAGCTGCCCCATGGGGATGATCTTCTGTTGATTCACCATCCTTAGCTGAATCAGAGACCACTGTAGTGCGGGTCTCCCCATCCGTTCAAAGTCTTCTTTGGTAGGACGTTTGCGTCTAACCCCAGATCCAAAATAACCTGATCCATTTTGTACTCTCCTATTTGCACGGTCAGCCTCATCTCTCATCCTGTTCTTGTTTTACACTTACCAATCTTTTCTTCCACGCATGGTTCACCCAGAGTGTTTCTAACGCATCTATTTATAAGCTCCTATAATCCCTTCACAGCCTTGCTATCATGCAGCAACTTCATGCAGGTCTCTAGGAAGGTTGTAAGCATAGAAGGGTCCATCTCCTGATCAAGCTTATCCTTGCTCCATGAGGTGGAGGCCTCAGCGAAGCTCTTCTTTTCTTCCATGAACATTTCGCGTGCACGCTCCAAATTGAATTCAACTACCTTCACCAGAGCTTTGTGAACCCATGCGCTATCTTTGGGCTATTTCCCCTTATTATCTCCTATTGAGATTCCACTTCGGAGCACTATATTCACATTCAGATCCTCTTCGCGAGGCTCAGACCTCATCATTCGCAGGTTCCAAGTCGGTTGATGTGGTAGCGCCCCTTTGTCACGTATCCTCGCTATCAGCGTAGGACAGTCCTTCGTTTCATGATCAAACGGAGTGCAATATTTGCATGACGGATGTGTTGGGTTAGTGCAATCATGGGCATAGTGTCCTGATCCTCCATAATTCTAAAAGATTAGTTATCCCTGACCTCTACCAAGTCCTCTTCCGCCTCAGCCTCGTCCACGCCCCTGAAAGCGTATGTGCGCCATCCCCGCATTTTGGTCAGGCTGCTGCGTTTCTTCCTGAAACCTATAGGTGGGTGTTCTATCCATCATCAATTCATAGCTTTTGTAGTTGCGTTCATCATGCCCTACCGACTTACAGAAGTTGCAGAACAGTTGTTGTGGTGTTTGTACAAACGTTTTCAGCAAATGACAGTTATCTGTGGCATGTTTTCCTGCTACTTGACATATAGAGCACCACAATGCAGGCCCCACGCCTGGTCCTGCTTGAGGTTTCGGCCTCAAGGGCATGTGTCCTCCTCCTGCCATGTAGTTCGCAAAGACTGGGAAATGGTCTTTGTCATGCCCCTGACCCTTGCATTTTAGGCACCATACCTCTTCGCACACCTCTAGTCAAACTATTTTGTCTTGATTCAAACTTTGCATCTCAAGGCAAATATTTCTCAACTGCTCATGGATCTGCTGAACCCCCAGATTTTCATCTTGCATTGGTGTTTCATGTAGTCTTATTGCAATCTCCAAGGCCTCTGCCTGAGTCATTATCTTTTGTTGTGACGACGCAACCCTTAGGTGTGGCAAGAGCAAAGCCACAAACCACTCGTGATGCTATCCATCTGTTAAGTTCATGTTAGCTTCGCAGATTTGACACTTCAACCTCTGATCTAACTCCCAAGGTGTCTCACCTAGCTTCATCGCGATTTCTTTGAACCCCATAATCGACGGTGCCTCAGATTTAGTCCTACTGAATTCTTTGTTTGGCGGGGTCTAGATTTTTTCCACTCCAACATTTGGGTTATCATTAGAGTACTTAATGTACCAAGTTAACGTGCAATCCTGTAGCGCACTAACTAGTGTTTCCTTCTTCAAGTGATCATCTATAACCCCTTGAGCTTCCCATACAGCTTTCACAATGAACCAAAATGGGTTTGGGTCCTCATTTCCCAAGCCTTTGAGTAAAGGAAGCTTCATTGAATTCACCATGCTGAACTGCGGTGGAGGTGGAGGTGGTACAAGTGAAGTCGCAAGTGATCGTGGTGAAGTTGGAGGTGGTGTGGGTGGAGGTGGTAGTCATGGGAATCCTTGTCTTATTAACTAAATAGCACTTCACGGAGAAGCCTGTGCTACTCCCTCTTCATCACCTCGTGGAGGTGAAATTAATGGACTATATTCAAGACCCTTTCTTCCTTCGTTCCTGTAATTTTTTCCGCTTCGCGTAGCTCTGAACATCAAGGTAGCTGCATAACCCGCTTTTCGCACAATAACATTTTAATATAGGTATTCAAAGATTTTAAGTACTTACCTCGCAGACCTTTGAAAAAGTGCCTCTCCGCCTCGTTATAGCTCACTGAGGTATCGACCACAAATTCAGTCACAAATACTCCTATGATGCGATCGAGCCAATGATCGATAGCACGGGCGATCTTGTCCTCAGAGGCTTCCAGTCTCTGTACTAACTCCGAAGTCCAAACAATAGGACCATCAAGTCCTCACCTTCCTTGGATATCTACTAGCTTCACGATCCACTCATATAGCTCAACTGGAAAGGAACAGAGAAAGATCTCGTGTATTTATGTATATAGGTACCTGTCCAGCCAGTGTTCCTTAGAAAGTGGCAGGTTTTTGTTCTCCTACACCGCGAATTCGTGGATCTTCCTATCCAACCAGTCTCCAATCTCTTTCTTAGTTATGTTCTAGTGATACGAGATCACACATCTCTTATGTAGATTCCGGTCTCGGCAACGGAACCATTTGTTGGCTTGGGGGGGCCTGACCCAAGTTCATCGTTAGTTAGCCAAACAAATCCCTACACTACTGGCCCTTTCATCATCAGACCGTGCAGCGCAAACCGAAGTCTCACCCAAAGTAGTATGGGAGATGCTGGAACCAAGTTTCCACACCCTGAGATGCTCGTGATGTCGGTTTATCCCTTCTATTCCTGCTTTCGCGCAGTTCGTTGAGTACTAGTGTTTTGCCTATCTAACCCCTTACTCTACCCTTTGTTACCTTCGCCAAGGGTTACGATCGGCCTTCACGTAGCCCTAACCTATGGTTCAAATACTTTTGCGCTGCTAAGGCAGCTTATCATGCAGATCTCCAAACTGGCTCAAGTAACTTACTTATCTTATTAAACAATCACAGTTAGCAGTGTGTAAACAATTATTCTTACTTGCATTCAATTAACCAATGTAATTACATATATTCACACATCACATAAGCATTATAAATGAAATTCATACACAATATGACAAGATGCATTAACAGGAAACAAAGACGCAGAATTCGTAGAATTCTTCTCTTTAATGATATCTTCAGGTGATTACAGACTTTATTTGCCCTACGCACACAGCTGTAGGGGTCTGCTCACTCAGCTGTGGACTTGTACCCTAGGCCTCTGCACAGTCAACTGTAGAGCCTCTACCTACGCTATGACCCAAAACTTAGACTTTTTTCCTTATCCTCAAGACTTCATCTACAACCTATGACTCTCTATTACTATTGATTATTTCTTAGAGCTTACTTTCTTAGCTCTTTTTATACAATCCCATGGTCCGCGGACCATGGGTATATCTCTACAGCCGACTTTACTTTACAAAAATAAGGGTGGACAACCCGTTATGACTTATGACACCTTCGTGCTCTACGACCACAAAATGTGGAGACTTGACAACTTTATTACAAATTAGACCCAAAACATGGGCTTTTAGCCCCAAAACTGTCCTTGGGGGATCTCGTTCCCAACACAGGGCGTGATATGAGACTAACCGCGTAGATAGGAGAATATGAAATGGATAAGGTTATTCTGGATCTGGGGTTAGATGTGCACGTTTTACCAAAGCAGACTTGGGAGCCGATGGGAAGACCCGCACTGTAGTGGTCTTTGATTCAGTTAAGGATGGAAAACCAAGAGAAGATCATCCCCATGGGATGACTGTAAGGAGTAACCATAAACATTGAAGGCACGAGCACGTTGGCTGACTTTTAAGTGATAGAAATTGTGGATGACAGCAACCCCTACCCTGCACTCCTTGGCGTTGATTGGGCTACTAACATGAACGAGGTAATCAACCTGAACAAGCGAAAGATGATATTTGAAAATAAATTGCTCTGTGTAATAGTACCCCTAGATCCTGCTGAAGGATCGCGCTATACTGAACCAGTCCGCAATTACGAAAGTGATGGAGATTTGGACTGCATATATAAGATAACAGTGTGTTGAGGCCCCGGAAATCGGGTCGACAACAAGGGGGATACCCGCCCGGTCTGGACCTTGGTTGGAAGCTCCTTATCTGTTTGGTATAGTGGGTTCGACTAGGGAGAATGGGACCAGTTTCCCAATCTATGAGTGTGTGTGTGTGTAGAATTTGATGTTGCTGATCTAACAGTTCCTATCTAAGCTATTCTGATTCAAACTTTAATCTAATTCTATGCTATTGTAATCTAATAAACAACACATGTAAATCCATACTAACCCGGGATATAATTCTTTTATTATGCGATCTAAAAAGATTTCAAATAACAACTAGTAATAAAGATCATTCAACGATTATAAGAAAGGAGATCAATCAAGATGAACCACTTCGCATAAAAATTTAGACGAAACAGTTGTGAACAGCATATCCCATAATGAGCTATTCATACATTAGGCATAAATAAATAGCTATCACCATACAAAAGTTCCAAATGATAACTCAAGCATTCATGCAATAATACATAAACAACTAAAAACTGTATATCACTTTAACATATAAGCAGAAATGGTCAAGAGATAAAAGTACCATTTATGACTGGTCCTACTCATAAGCTTCAAGCAACAATGATTTATCTCTCCTTGCTCTAACATCCACTAAGAGTACAGAAGTGCAACATCAGTAGCAGATATCAAATGTAAACATCAACAAATCTTGATCCATTCATTCACCAAAACCTCCTCTGAGGGTGCAAAAGTTCATGTTCTTAGGACAAGTTTTTAATAAATTTCTGGACCCTTCTCTAAATGCATGAGAAGGGTTTAAATACTACTAATAAATAACTTAATTACACAGATTCAGGATACGGTTTAAATGACCGCCCTTTTTCTAAGAAAAACTATTTCTAAAAATTAAATCTAATATCTAACTATTTCTGCATTTGCTCCTTAATGTTGCGAGCATTCAATATTTGCCTGGGTAGAGTCGGTTGACTGTCTTCCACTTTTGGTTGAGCTAAGTAAACAGAAATGGTAAGAGTTGGCACCATCTTTTCAGCAAAATCGATGATATACTTGAGAGTCATCCTCTAGCTATGTGGATTTACTGTGTATGCCCAGTAACAATCCAAGTTCCACTTGGTTAATCCTCGAATTGCTTCTTCTTTTAGCTTTATGTTTCCAGTTTGTTCTTTACCATTGCTTTCTTGCATTTTCCGGGCTTACAAGTGACTGAGCAATTAGAGGCTTTGCTTTTTGAGCAATTTTCTCAGCGATGCGCGATTAGCACTAGGAAACTGCCTCCGTTCTTTGATCCGGGCCTCTCTGATGCGTTTTTTGCCTTTAGCGCCTTTTCCTTCACCGGGTATAAGCTTCAAAATTTGTAAACATACTGCTTTCATGAGCTTCTGACCTTGAGCGTTAAACCGCCTGTTGATATCAGCATTGTTCAACTACTCATTCAACCATGGCTGTGAATGAAAGATCTGTAATGGATAGCTCAGCAGCGTTCTATGAATCTGCAGCTCTGTTGCATGCAGTATCCATTTATGAGGGCATCTCCTCTCTGTCTTTGAGCATTGGAGTTTTACCCTTTTCCTTCATGGCTTCCTGCCCATTTCTTTGTGTTACTTCTATTTTTTTTCCTGCAATTCACACATGAGGAGAGAGTAATGATAATAAAAATCAACAAGAAAGCTTTTAAACTCTACAGAAGTACAAAAACATGCTACCTGACGTGAACTGACTCTTCGAAAAACACAAAACCGTTTTTCATTAACAACTGGCGTATCATTCATTATTTATCATTAAAGCGCGTATCCAATTCTTGGTTTATGGAAAGCTTTTCTTGAATGTTGAGCCGGGGAAAATTTGTGGTGGAATGTTTCTGTGATTCGCATCGCAGCATCGCAGTATCGCATTATTGCATTACCGCTCATTAAGATGTGTTATCGCAGGGTTGGTATATCGCGCTATCGCAAGATCACGGATCGCAGTATCGCGCTATCGCAAGATCGCAGATCATTACAATCATTAAATGGTTATGTGTTTTTTTATGTGACATTGCGATATGTGATATGCGATATCGCATATCGGATATCGGCGACTTTTTAAGGTTTTCCAATGTGAGCGTTTCTTAATGCATGCGATGTGATGGAATTTGCGTCACACTTTCGCAGTTTATCATTTTTATTCATAAGGAAATGTCCTATCATTCCTTGCGCGATGCGATATTTTCTTAAGGAGTAACATACATAAGCCTTAATTGAATTTTTTGAATTTTTTACTAAGGGTCCCCACTTATCTAGTGTTATTGCTAATACTAAATAAGGAGGGGGTTTGTTGGTGGCCACAACAATTGGCGATTCACTTGGAAGAACTAGTTATCTCTGTTTTTCTATTGAATTTTTCAAACTTCCAAAATAGAAAAATTTTCAGAAAATTAAACTTTGTTATGGAAAGATAAAGTACATTATGCTCTAAACTGTCAATGATATTTTGTTTCAACCATTTTCTACTTTGACTATTTGCTTCCTCAAGCTAGTCCTTGTATTTACATCAACCATTACTTGGTCCGATAAAACAAAGTCTCCTCTGTAAACCAGTTTTAAATATGATCATTTGTCGTAGGTAGAGCCTCTGCTGCCAGCAGGCGTTTATAGCCTCGACAGAGTTACCTGTTACCCAGCAATGATCCTGTATCCTACTTAAGGTGGCCTACAACTTTCAAAGAAGTATCCATATCCACACTTGTTGCTTTGATTTTCTTTTTATTCTTAAAGAAAAATGTCTTGGTTTGGTAGCCAAATTATGACACATTCATTCACTTGATTTATAACTTTGCTAAACAAGCTGGCTCGTGATGAGACCCCTTGTCTTTTGATTGCAACAATCTTGAGTCATTGCCCTGTTGTGGTGTACAATATTGGCAAAGTCAGCAAGTTATAATATCTGTGATAATGATAAGCCGGCTCGTGATGAGACCTCTTATTCTTCAAGATAAAGTGTATCCTTGGGTTATTCCTCTGAAAGTTGCGATTTCCTTAGTAGGGAGGAAGTCATTGTTTCCTTAGTATAGCTCTAGAGGACAATAATAGTGTTTTTGGAAACAGCTGTTCGACAGAGAATCTATATTTTGTTATTGATACTTTTCATTGTACTGAGATAAAACAATTTCTTCACTAAAGGTTGCTTTCATCAAATTTTTTGAAGTTGAAACTAGTATCATATCTAGGCTAAAGTTTTTAACTGTATCTATCAATAATAAAGACCAGTTTTCCAAAAGATTTGCTATTTATACAAGTGAAAAGTTCAAAATATGAAAGAGAATTGGTGTCTTTTTCATAAATGCCTAATGTAACCACTCACAACTGGTTTTATTATGAAAAATAAAAACAACTATTCTACAAAAATAGAGGAATAATCTTCTATGGAAAATATTTCTTGAGAATTTGTCCATTAACAGGCAAAGGATCCCTCTTACCTGCTAAATCCTGTAACACGAATGTTGATGGACCTATGACTTCTACAATCTGAAAAGGACCAAGCCACATCCTTTGAAATTTTGTATGTTTGCCCTTTTCTTCATGAGCCTTGTCCCACTTTAAAACTAAATCTCCCATCTGAAAATCTTTTCTAGTCATTATATTTGAATCAAAAGAGGATTTTACTAGTGCTTGATGATGAGCATGTGTTTTCCTAGCTTGTTCTCGTTGTTCTTCTAATTTAATTATTTCCATTTGTCTTAGTTGTAAGGAGGAAGTGGGTACTTCATCAATGTATTGTACTAAAGACAAAGAGGGAATTTCTAAGTGAGTCAGAAGAACCACTTATTTCCCATAAACTAAATTAAAGGGAGAAGTGCTGATAGAAGCTTTTTGCTTTATCCGATCTGCCCATAAATCATATATCAAGGCCTTGTGCCAATTTTTATGATTTTGATCAATTGTTCTTTTAATAATCCTGATTAGGTTTTTATTTGTTGACTCAGCTAACCCATTACCTTGTGGATAGTAATTAGCTAAATATTTAAGTTTGAATCCTCTTTTAAGTGAAAATTCAGTCATTTCATTTCCAGAAAAGTACGATGCATTATCAAACATTAAAGCGGATGGCAATCCAAACCTGGTGATTATAAATTGATCTATGAATTCAATGATATTTTCAGAATTAGCCGTCTTGAGTGGAACTGCTTCTACCCACTTAGTAAAATAATCTGTTGTTGTGAGGATGTATCTATGATGCTTAGAAGAGTGAGGAACGATCTCACCTATTATGTCCAAGCCCCACTGACTGAAAGGTTGCTCGATGTTTACCGGCTGTAGTGGCAGGGATGTCTTCTTTTGTCTTCTAGCAGTAGTTTGGCAGACTTGACATCTTCTCACGTAACTGTGCGAGTCTTTAAACAGTGTGAGCCAGTAATATCCTGCGTGTAATATTTTATGTGCAGTAGCATCTCCAGCATAGTGTCCGCTTGTTGGCCCATCGTGGAGCTCCTGCAAAACGTTTTCAACTTCAGCTTTCTCAAGACACCTAAGAAGAACAAAATCATAATTTTTCCTAAAAAGAATATCATTTATGAGCTGATATTGCTTAGCTTTCAACCTTAGCGCCCTTTTCTTAGTATGATCAAGGTGTGAAGGAGCATACCCATTCTTAAGATAACAAATGATATCAACATATAATGATTCTGCATAGTTTAGGCTTACCTCACACATTTGTACCTCTTCAGATGGAATTTCAAAAATTTGCGATGCTCCAGCCAGCATTTTGCAGAAGCCTTGACCTCTTATAATGTTTGCTGGTTTGATCTCAATATCATATTCCTGTAAGGAAGTAACCCAATTGGCCCTTTTCTCACCCACATCCTTCTGTACTAGAAGATTCCTTACCGCTGGAAATGGTACTATGATCTTAGTATGGGTTTTAAGTAAGAAAGGTCTGAAGTATTTGACCGCTTTGAAAACAGCATAAGCCTGTTTCTCCACATTTGAATAATTTAGTTCAGCACCCTGTAAATTCGAGCTGAAAAACGCAATTAGAGCTTCTGCTTTTTCTTGATTTGCTTGAGTTAGAATCGCAGCATATGACTTATCTGAGGCAAATGTGTATAAAATAAAAGGCTCTGAAAAATTTGGAGCTTCTAAAGATGGAGCATTAATAATAGCTTGTTTGATCAGGTTGAATGCTTCATGTTCATCTTGACCCCATTTAAAATTTGAACTCTTTTTAATCATGGTTTGCAAAGGAGACACGATTCGTGAAAAATCTGGAACGAATCTCTTTACAAAATTGATCTGACCAAGGAAAGATTGCATGGCTTTTTTGTTATAAGGTAGGGATATTTCAGAAATTTCTTTGATTCTGTCGAGATCAATGTGAATACCGGATTTTGACACTATGAATCCTAGAAGTTTCCCTTCACTTAGAGCGAAAAAATATTTCTTTGGGTTAAGTGAAATTCCATACCTTAAACACCGTTGAAAGATTTGTTTTAGGTCTTTGAGATGGTTGCTTCGCTTCTTCGAGTACACTATTATATCATCCAAATAAATTACTATAGATTTATTGACTAAACCTTTGAATGCGATGTCCATGGCTCTCTGAAATGTGGCATCAGCATCAATTAAACCAAATGGCATCTTTCGATATGCGTATGTGCCCCATTTAGTTCTGAATGTGGTTTTCAACTGATCATCAGGATGTACCAACACTTGATTGTATCCTGAAAATCCATCCAAGAAAGACATTAATTCTGAGCCCGCCACTGCCTGCAGTATCTGTTCCATAGGTGGTAGAGGAAAATTATCTTTTTTACAGTCTTTGTTAAGGTTCCGAAAGTCAATGCAAATCCTAATATCTCCGTTTTTCTTTCTAACGGGTAACATATTGGAAACCCATTTGGAATGTCTAACGGGAAAGATTATCCTGGCTTTCAATAACTTGTTGAGCTCAGTTTTTATCTGATTTTCTAAATTGGGGTGGATCTTTCTCAGCTTTTGTTGGACAGGTTTTTCATTATCGATCATGGGAATAGTATGCTGGATGATGGAAGTGTCGTATGTTTTCAGCTCATCATAATTCCAAGCAAAAACATTTTTATATTGTCTCAAAAGATGAATATACGCTAGTTTCTCTTCAGGGGCTAGGCCGAGGCCTAGATTAATATTTTGTGGTTTAGCATCAGTCCCTAGGTTTACTAATTCATAGTTCAAGGTTGAACTTTGGAGTTTTGAATTGGTAGAACTCTTAAACCGATCTTTCAAATCATACAAGTCTTCCAACTTGACCACCGACTTAGGTATAGCATTATTAGTGCTATTTTGTTGCAATTGTTGATTGTGCTGGTCTTCGTCAATTATTTGATTGGAGTAGGATCCTTCAGAGGTTAGGAAATTTACAATATCAGGATCATCATTGAATACTCTCCAATTTGTGATGTTGTCAAGAATGGACGGTCTAAAGATTAATTCTATTGAGAATCTATCTGGACTAAAATCTTCAGATAGAATAAGCTTAGAAGCTACGTTAGCCAAAAGGTCTGCACTTGCGTTTTGGAGCCTAGGGATTGAAGAAATATTAAACGCTATGAAATGCTCAGTCAGATCTTGTACTAAGGATTGATAATGTTTCAAATGACCCGATAAGCAATGTATGGTGTTACGTACCTGTTTAACCACAATCTCAGAGTCTCCAAAAACTTGAAGATACTTGACGTCTAACCCGATTGCTTTATACAAGCCTTGAACCAAAGCCTCGTATTTTGTTGTATTGTTTGTGCAATCGAATTCGAGTCTGCATGTGAGCATGATCTTATCTCCTTCTGGACTAATCAAAACGCATCCCGCTCCTGCTCCTTCGTTAGATCTAGAACCATCAAAAAATAATTTCCAAAACAAGGATTTGTTTATAGGTTTATCTAAAAAATTGATACATTTCAAACTATTAGTTCGAGAAAAATTTTCGACTTGGGACAAAACAGAGTGTTCTAAATAGGGTGACGCATGAGCATTGAAATTGCCGAGAAAAGAATCTACCGAGTAATTGCCAATAATGTCGCTGTTATACGCTACTGGTTCATTTTCTCCCTCTAACTCCATTACTATGTACTTCTGGTGTAGCTCTCGTTCAACTTTTATTTGATTTGGTTTACCGTTGTAGGGCAGCCACATGTGCAACTAGTCGATTTCGAAGTATCCATGGAGTTTTTCTGACCAATCTGTGCTAAGAATTAAGCCATAGAATTCTGGGATATCGGCAACTAGAATGTCAATAACCTGACATACCTTCGAGTTAGATGAAAACCTTATGGTTACTTGATTTAGTTCGCCAATCACTTCGACTTGAGATCGATCTAGCTGAACTATGCGCACTGCGGATTTCTGTGGTTGAATATTTAACTTGGCACATATAGATTTGGGTAAAATATTTGATGAAGCACCGGAATCTACCAAACAATTGTGCACATTTTTATTGAAGATTTCGTAAGTAAGGAGAAACTGGGGAGTGTGAGATCTTGATCTTCCTCCAATTAGGGAGATTTCATTTGGATCAATCTTATTGATCGCGTTAGTCAGAGGTCTTCCCATGTTATGGGAAGCTTGAGAAAGTACAGCAGCAGGCAAAGGTGCAACTGGCACGGCATGTAATTCTTTCATCATTATCTTTTGTTTATGTTTGAACTTGCTCAGTTCGTAAAGGGTGATGTTAGCCCTAGTCTTCTTCATGTCTTCAATAATATTGTACTCCATTTCATCCAACACTATCAGTGTTTTAGATGGAGTCATTTCATCTGTTTGGACTGGGCTAGTTTGAGTCGCTTTAGATATTGTTTTCTTTGTCGCGACTTTATCCTTTATTGCAGAGCTTGCGCTCTTCGGCTTAGAGATAGTTTGGGGAGGATCAAGCTGATTTTTGCTTCGTGTGCTAACTGGAAATACTTCTTGATCGTCTTCTTGTGGGAGGATGAAATCCCACATTCCTTGTAATTCCACAACTTCTTTGTCATCAGTCTGCCCTTCAGTGGCAATTTCCTCTTCCTCTTCCTCGGATTCAACATTTGAAATGGCATTGGGTGGCTTTGAATCCGTTGAAGGACCTCTTTTAAAAGCTCTGTAGGGCTTTTTTGAAGAAGTTTCTGCTACTTTCTTTTTTATGTTGACCATTTCATTGGACATGGTCTTTAGAACTTTCTGCAATCCTTCCAAATCAAATGGATCTTTTGCTTGTTTCTTCTTGGAGTCTTCCTTGAAGGTGACTTTTTTGGATTTACGTTCCTCTATCGCGGATCTCTTTTCCAGGGCTATGATTCGTTTCAGAATCACCTCTTTCATGTTATCAGCTAAGGTTATTTTATTGGCCCTATCCACGAAGATTGCTATGTTCAATGGTAGAGCGGTAATATACCATTCACATCGTACTTCCTCGCTGGGCTGGGAAGCAGTAGGAATTTTGTTGAAAATTTTGTTGAAACGTAAATTGAAGTCCTTGATAGGCTCTCTAGTTTTGGCTTTAAGATTGGATAGGTCATTGATTAACGTTACCATAGACCTGTCATCACCAAACTTGGTTAGGAATTGGTCCTGGAAGATGTCCCAACTTGTGATGGATCAGGAGGGTAATGAAAAGTACCATGACCCGGTTGTTCCTTGCAGTGTATAGGGAAAAAGCCAAACAACAACATCTTCATTAGTAACCCCATTGAGATTAATGGAAAGCATGAAGTTGTTTATATTCTCTTCTGCTAGCATGCCTGCCTCGGGATTGAATTTAGGCAGCCATTTCTCAGGATGGGCCAGTATTTGACTCAAGGGTGCAGGCATTAAGACTGCCCCAGGGTTATTCCATGGAGACTGGGCCATTGTTGAACTGCTAATAGAGGAAAGTGTAGAAGATGATCCCTGCGACTGGGAGGATGAGGATACTACGATTGTAGATGATTGAAGAGGGGTTGTGGGGGTTCCAGTGGACGGATGGACGATGATCTAGTGTGGAGGAGTGGATGGTTGACTTCGCAGTGAAGTAGTTGAGATGGACGATGTTGACGAAAGAGTCTCACTGTCAGACTCTTATGGTGATTTCCTTGCTATTTTCCTAGTGGGAAGAGGTAATTCGGTTGGCTAGACGCCAAACTTTTCACTCTTTAGCCTGGTCAGGGGATGAGCAGGGTTGTACTGCGAAGTCACACTGCCTTGAGATTTATCACATCTCTGAGGAGAAATGGAAAATCGTTGAAGTTTGTGAATCAGGGATTCGACTTCAGGAAGTTCTACGGTAGATTGTTTTGAAATATCAGGGTGTGTAGCAGCAGTTGATACTCGAGCGACTTCTGACTCTGGATTTAAATGTAATGGAGAAGTCGGGGGAGATGATGAGGGCGATTTACTCTCAAAATGGTATTCAGATTTGGATTTACTTGCCATTCATAGTTCAAGCCCTCCTTCTAGTGCCAAATATGTTGAGGCCCCGAAAATCGGGTCGACAACAAGGGGGATACCCGCCTGGTCTGGACCTTGGTTGGAAGCTCCTTATCTGTTTGGTATAGCGGGTCCGACTGGGGATAATGGGACCAGTTTCCCAATCTGAGTGTGTGTGTGTAGAATTTGATGTTGCTGATCTAACAGTTCCTATCTAAGCTATTATGATTCAAACTTTAATCTAATTCTATGCTATTGTAATCTAATAAACAACACATCTAAATCTATACTAACCCAGGATGTAATTCTTTTATTATGCGATCTAAAGAGATTTCAAATAACAACTGGTAATAAAGATCATTCAGCGATTATAAGAAAGGAAATCAATCAAGATGAACCACTTCGCATAAAAAGTTAGACGAAACAGTTGTGAACAGCATATCGCATAATGGGCTATTCATACATTAGGCATAAATAAATAGCTATCACCGTAAAAAAGTGCCAAATGATAACTCAAGCATTCATGCAATAATACATAAACAACTAAAAACTGTATATCACTTTAACATATAAGCAGAAATGGTCAAGAGATAAAAGTACCATTTATGACTGGTCCTACTCATAAGCTTCAAGCAACAATGGTTTATCTCTCCTTGCTCTAACATCCACTAAGAGTACAGAAGTGCAACATCAGTAGTAGATATCAAATGCAAACATCAACAAATATTGATCCATTCATTCACCAAAACCTCCTCTAAGGGTGAAAAAGTGCATGTTCTAAGGACAAGTTTTTGATAAATTTCTGGACCCTTCTCTAAATGCATGAGAAGGGTTTAAATACTACTAACTAAATAACTTAATTACACAGATTCAGGATACGGTTTAAATGACTGCCCTTTTTCTAAGAAAAACTATTTCTAAAAATTAAATCTAATATCTAATTATTTTTGCATTTGCTCCTTAATGTTGCGAGCATTCAATATTTGCCTGGGTAGAGTCGGCTGATTGTCTTGCGCTTTTGGTTGAGCTAAGCAAACAGAAATGGTAAGAGCTGGCACCATCTTTTCAGCAAAATCGGTGATATACTTGAGAGTCATCCTCTGGCTATGTGGATTTACTGTGTATGCCCAGTAATAATCCAAGTTCCACTTGGTTAATCCTCGAATTGCTTCTTCTTTCAGCTTTATGTTTCCAGTTTGTTCTTTACCATTGCTTTCTTGCGTTTTCCGGGCTTACAAGTGACTGAGCAATTAGAAGCTTTGCTTTTTGAGCAATTTTCTCAGCGATGCGCGATTAGCGCTAGGAAACTTCCTCCGTTCTTTGATCTGGGCCTCTCTGATGTGTTTTTTGCCTTTAGTGCCTTTTCCTTCACCAGGTATAAGCTTCAAAATTTATAAACATACTGCTTTCATGAGCTTCTGACCTTGAGCGTTAAACCGCCTGTTGATATCAGCATTGTTCAACTACTCATTCAACCATGGCTGTGAATGAAAGATTTGTAATGGATAGCTCAGCAACGTTCTGTGAATCTGCAGCTCTGTTGCATGCGGTATCCATTTATGAGGGCATCTCCTCTCTGTCTCTGAGCATTGGAGTTTTGACCTTTTCCTTCATGGCTTCTTGCCCATTTCTTTGTGTTACTTCTATTTTTTTTCCTGCAGTTCACACATGAGGAGAGAGTAATGATAATAAAAATCGACAAGAAAGCTTTTAAACTCTACAGAAGTACAAAAACATGCTACCTGACGTGAAATCACTCTTCGAAAAACACAAAACCATTTTTCATTAACAACTGGCGTATCATTCATTAATTATCATTAAAGCGTGTATCCAATTCTTGGTTTATGGAAAGCTTTTCTTGAATGTTGAGCCGGGGAAAATTTGCGGTGGAATGTTTCTATGATTCGCATCGCAGCATCGCAGTATTGCACAATTGCATTACCGCTCATTAAGATGTGTTATCGCAGGGTTGGTAGAACGCGCTATCGCAAGATCACGGATCGCAGTATCGCGCTATCGCAAGATCGCAGATCATTACAATCGTTAAATGGTTATGTGTTTTTTTATGCGACATTGCGATATGCGATATGCGATATCGCATATCAGATATCGGCGACTTTTTAAGGTTTTCCAATGTGAGCGTTTCTTAATGCATGGGATGCGATGGAATTTGCGTCGCACTTTCACAGTTTATCATTTTTATTCATAAGGAAATGTCCTATCATTCCTTGCGCGATGCGTTATTTTCTTAAGGAGTAACATACATAAGCCTTAATTGAATTTTTTGAATTTTTTACTGAGGGTCCCCACTTATCTAGTGTTATTGCTAATACTAAATAAGGAGGGGGGTTGTTGGTGGCCACAACACAGTGCGAGACCAAGATTGGGTGAATCCGACAACTGATGGATGAATTACATGGGATTGCGAGAGTTCTTGCACCTCAAACTCTGATGAAGAATTAGAACACTGGAAGAATCGACTACATGAAGTAACCACACTGAGTTGTAACATGATGACCCGTTCACTGCGTTGTGTGTCGTAAAAGGTAAGAAATCTGCCTACTTACGATGGCTTGAATGATGTAGATGTATTTTTGGATGCATTTGAGAGGTAAGTACTAGAGAAGCAACACTTCTAGGCTTTGGATTGGTTACTGTGCGCTATGCCCACAAGATGGCGGGGTACGCACAAGGGTAGTTTTGATGATTGGCATGAGTGTAGGAGTATGATGAGAACATACTTTGGGAAGTTGAAAGTATGAATGACAAACAAATATGACAGGAAGGATGATCCCCATGCACACTTGACCAAATGGGCTAAGGCTTATGGGGCGAAGCCCCAACCTGAATGGGTGCACTTGTTCTGTCACACCTTGGATGTCATCTCGATAAACTGGTACTTAGAAATAGAGCTCCACCATGGTACAAGCGAATGGGATATTCTGCGCGAAGGATTCATAATGACGTTCAGCTTCGAAGATGGGTTTGACTGTATTGACGAAGCGCTACAAGAAGTGAAAGCAGTAATCTTTAGGATACCGCAGGATCCTTTGGATCTGATTCAACCCAATTGGACTACTCAGCTGAGCCACGCGCTGGAATGCTATAACATGACTGCTGAAGAAGAAGACAAGGATCCACAAAAGATTAATATCCCTGAAACCGAGGGTCACCGCGAGGTTGAGGGACCGTAGATTGAGAATCCTGATATAACCGTGCCACTGAAAACGAAACAGGTAAATATTGGTATGGAGGTGGAGCCCAAATTCACGAAGATTGGAGATTACTGGGATGATGCGATGGTAGATAAGGTCACCGAATTGCTCCGTGAATACTAGGATTTGTTCCCTACCAAGTTTATGGAGCTAAAGGGGATAATATGACACTTGGGCATCATGAATATCACGTTAAAACCCGACGCAAAGTCGGTTAAGCAAAGACCTTACCATCTCAATCCAAAGTATAAGGAGAAGGTTCGGTTAGAGCTAGACAAGATGCTTGCGATAGGCATCATTGAGCCTGTAGAAGAATCTGATTGGGTAAGCCCAATGGTGGTACAGGAAAAGAAGCAGAAGGATGAAATAAGGATATGCGTAGATCTCAGGAAGTTGAATGATGCTTGCATACATGATCCTTTCCTGACTCCATGCACCAATGAGGTATTGGATAATGTAGGTGGCCAGGAAGTGTACTCCTTCACTGATGGGTTCTCTGGGTACCATCAAATAAAAATTGCACCTGAGGATAGAGGCAAGACGACCTTTACAACTGAATGGGGATGTTTTCAATACACTATAATGCCTTTCGGATTAAAGAATGTGCCTACAATTTTTTCATGCGTATTGATTGCTTCAATCAAAGAATTCATTCATAAGTTTCTAGAGGTATATTTTGATGACTGGACTATGTTTGCGTTGGTAAAATGCCATGTGGAAAGTTTGCGCCTAATGTTAGATACTTGTCGAAGGTACCAGATTGTGCTCAATATGAAGAAATGCCTATTTTGTGTTCCTTTTGGGACTCTGTTGGGTCCTGTGGTTTGTAAACAGGGACTGATGGTAGATCCCATGAAGATCGCAGTGATACTTAACTTGGAGGCGCCAAGGAGTGTGAAATAGGTGCGCGCAACCTTAGGACATACTAGGTATTACAGGAAATTTCTCAAGGGCTATGCCCAGATCACCGCACCTATGGAGAAGTTGTTGAAAAAGGATGTCACATTATGTTGGAACAAGGACTGTTAGAAGAGACTGGATGTATTAAAAGGAAAAATGGTCACCGCACCGATTTTACTCTTCTCAGATTGGAAGAAGGAGTTTCATGTACGTGTAGACGCGTCATGTATAGCACTGGGAGAAGTAATGGCATAGGCTGGCGGAGGAGAATTGGACCATCCTATAGCATTCGCAAGTAGGAGGTTATCCAAGGCTAAGAAGAACTATTCCACCACCAAGCGTGAAGGGTTAGCCATGGTATACGCACTCTAGAAGTTTAGACACTATTTGCTGGGTGGACATTTTAAGATGTATACGGATCATTCTGTGTTGAAATACCTGGTCAATAAGCCTGTGTTGGGGGGAAGAATCTGTAGGTGGTTGTTATTGTTCCAGGAGTATGATTTTGAGGTTATTGTGAAGCTTGGATGATTGAACGCAGGACCAGACCATCTATCGTGTATTGAAACAGGGGAAGAGCCCACTAATTTGGAGGAGGGATTTCCCGACATTCGGCTATTTGTAATGCGCATCACAGATGGTCACTTTGAAGACATCATACACTTCCTAACAACAGGAACTGAACTGCAAGGTTACACCGTCTAGCAGAAAAAGGAGTTAGTCGTACGCGCGGTAGACTTTTATGTCATTGTCGGACATCTGTACAAAATGGGGTCTGATGAGGTATTACAATGATATGTACCAGAGTTTGAAAGGAGAAGTATCCTCGCAGATGGTCATGGGGGCATCGCGGGAGGCCATTATGCAAGAAGAGAGACCACCCAGAAGACTCTACACGCAAGGTTGTGGTGGCCAACCCTCCATAAGGATTAAAAATCTTACTACAAGGTGTGTGATGTGTGTCAAAGGACTAGCAAGCCATCGCGAAGAGATATGTTTCCTCTGAACCCACAGATGACATTGCAACCTTTTGAGAAATGGGCGATAGATTTTGTGAGACCCATTCAGCCTCAAGGGAAGAAGACAGGAGCACGGTACATTATCACCACGACTGAGTATTTGACTTGATGGGTGGAGGCACAGCCTGTGAAGGATTGCACAGGTGTGACTGCTACGAAGTTTCTCTTTGAGTATGTACTGACGTGATTTGGGTGTCCAAAGATTTTGATGAGTGATCGTGGTACACACTTTCTGAAAAAAACGATCAACGCACTGATGGAGGAATTTCAGGTATATCACTAGAAAAGCATGCCTTGTCACCCATAGGCTATTAGGATGGTGGAAGAATTCAATAAGGTGCTGGAGAACGTGTTGACCAAGGTTTTCAATGCTCAATGAAGTGATTGGGACCTACGCATACCCGTAGTTCTATGGGCCTATCGAATGACTTGAAAAAAGTTGACTAGACAAACACCCTTTAGGCTTGTGTATGCTGTTAAAGCCGTGATGCCCATGGAATACATTATTCCTAGTCTATGCATAGCAGCACTCACAGGTATGAAGGATCGTAGAGCCCTGGAAGAGCGGCTTGTGCAGCTTGCGAAGCTTCCTTTTCTAGCTAGATTTCACCAACATGTCCAAAAGTAACGTGAAAAAGCATGGCATGATCGACACTTTAAGCTACGCACCTTTAAGGTAAATGATATGGTTTCGTTATAGGACAATAAGTTTGATAAATTTCCAAGGAAGTTTAGAATGTAATGGTTAGGACCCTATGTCATTAAGGAGATTACCGGCAGTGGAGCAGTTCAGTTGGTTAAATTGAATGGAGATCCCTTCCCAGGGAAGGTGAATGGCAACCAATTGAACCATACACTGGTGATCTGGCTAGGTGACTATATGAGGGTAGCATAGTCTTAGCACTCCAGGCAACTGAAAGGAGGTGTGAGACTA
The DNA here is from genome assembly GCA_031772625.1 of Pinus tabuliformis. Taxonomy (NCBI): domain Eukaryota; kingdom Viridiplantae; phylum Streptophyta; class Pinopsida; order Pinales; family Pinaceae; genus Pinus; species Pinus tabuliformis. Next base: position 1,145,480,665 of record CM062805.1, read on the forward strand.
TAAACTACACTGGCTAGGCTAGGTAACTGCGCAATTGGAGGATTGTGCAGGATGAGGAATTGTCACAGGGTTCACGACAGTGCGAATGGAGTTGCACTACCCCGGGAGAAATTGCACAAGTCAGCTGGAAAGTGACTATTAAAGTCATTGTTCATGATTTGAAGGTAGGAATGTGACCAAATGGAGTGGCCAACCGACATTTAAGACGAACTTTATGGGTAAGATCCTTGGAAATCTACCGCCAATCTGGAATTAATGAACTGAATGTGGGGGCAATGGTCGGATTTGAATTCAAAGTGCCCTATAAATTACATGTGGAGACCCAAGGAAAAACACTTAGCATTTTGAGAATTCAGTTGTTGAGATATCAGGTGCACATGAACCACGAAAACTTCGAAGATTTGCTAGCAAGTTCAGTATTTGAGACGTTGCCAAAGGAGACACAGGAGTTGTTGCATAGCATCATGTCGATGCCCGCAGAAACTATGGACACTGAAGCAGTGACAACCGAGGCGGTTGTGCCGGAAGTTGTTAGGGAGGTAGAGGGAACTGCTCCAAAGGTTGCAAAAGCATTAGCTGAAGTCCCCAAATCACCATGGACGCCTAGACCAAAGCTGACCCCAACCAAGGAGAGTGTGAAGGATAAGAAGGGCAAGCAGACTACGATACCAGTGCATGGTTCACCGAGAAGAAACCCACCAAAGGACAAGCCCACTGCATAGGAAAAGGAAAAATCCATTAACCTGGAGCCGAAGGAGGAAGAATTTGAGGAGATCCCGATGGATGATGACTTGGGGGTAGAAGTGGAGGAAGTTGAAGTCCAGGGTGCTGACCCTGTCACTAAGTTGCTCGAGTACATCCCTCCACGCAAGGGCAAGACCAAGGTGCCAAAGGAAATTGACGAGAGCAAGGTCCCCTTGCAAACCCCTCTATTGCTAGACGATATTGCCTTTGAAGGACCACGCTTGGGGCAGGTTCCTCTGTTAAAACTGGAAGATTGGGACTTAGCTGACCATGAGAAGTTCCCGAACTTGGCGACCGAGCAGCTGATGCGCCACATTATTGACACAACCACTGGGATGATTGCATTAGAACCACGGAAGTGGCTCAGAAGAGTAGACAAGGTAGGTCTTCTCAACATGCTATAGCTGCCGCACTACAATCGCACCCCCATTATAGTATTGGTCATCAAGAAGCTGCTATGCTTGGTGCATGATGGGTGTCTATGGCTAGAGGAGCCAATAGCCATCACCGACATATTGATTCATAAGATCAAACAGCTACCCTACACAGGGGAAAACTCCGCCATGATGTTTGGTGGAACATGTGGCGAGTAGGCCCTCGTGGAGGCCATGAAGGAGAAATTTAAGCTCATGAAGAAGTCACGAGGCTATGCCATCTCGAGCATCTGCGACCCTGCAGTCAAGGTGGCCATGAAGATTTTGGCAGGAAATTTTATGAGGAAGTGTCACACAGATGAAGTGCCGACACCTGTCTTTGCTCTTGCAACCTAATGTGCCGAAGGAGTCTAGTTTAATTGGGCACGGTATCTTTGTGGTGAGTTCCTTGCAAACTACTGCGAGGCACAAGAACTCAGCAAGACCTTCCACTATGCGTGGCTCTTGTTGTCTATTGTGCTGGTGGCCTGGGAGCTACCGGAAGACAATCAATTCCCCTCAGTCGCGCTAGACCTGCTAGAAGCAGCGAATAGGGGTGATTTTAGGGGCGAATGTTCGCCCTTTGGCGAAATTAAGGGGTTTTAAATTTTTAGTGGGCGAATATTTTGTATCATAGTACATTTTTACAAATCACCTCAAATAGCCCACCTTATTTTAAGGGAGAGGGTAAAAAAGGTAAATTTAGCCCTTGAAATTAGGAGTTACAACCTTCCATTCGCCCATTTTCAAGAATAGGTTTTATTTAAGTGAATCCATTCGCCCATTTTCAAGAATAGGTTTTATTTAAGTGAATCCTATGGGACAAAGGCCCAAATACCATATTTATAAAAGAGGTATGGTAAATTAATAAAAATATAAATAAATGAGAGGTATGGTAAATAAATAAAGAATTTTTTATATTTACTCCATAAGTCACCTTATATACATGCAAGGGTGTAAACAAATAAAAATATAAGTAAAGTGGAGGTATGGTAAATAAATAAAACATCTTTTTATATTTAGTCCATAACCCTCGTTCTATTTATGGTCACCTTATATACATGCAAGGGTGTAAACAAATAAAAATATAAGTAAAGTGGAGGTATGGTAAATAAATAAAGGTATGGTAAATAAATAAAACGTCTTTTTATACTTACTCAAAAGGTATGGTAAATAAATAAAAATGTAAATAAACTAGACGCATGGAAAATAAATAAAACCTCTTTTTATATTTAGTCCATAACCCTCGTTCTATTTATGAAGGCTCAAGAAAGAGGTTTTATTTAAGTGAATCCTATGGGCCAAATACCATATTTGTAAAAGAGGTATGGTAAATTAATAAAAATATAAATAAGCCAGAGGTATGGTAAACAAATAAAACATTTTTTTATATTTACTCCATAAGTCACCTTGTATTTATGAATGGTATGGTAAATTAATAAAAATATAAATAAATGAGAGGTATGGTAAACAAATAAAACATTTTTTTATATTTACTCCATAAGTCACCTTATATTTATACTATGGGACAAATACCATGGACTAGATTGTGATTAATACCATGCAAAAAAACATTATTAACCCTAATATTAGTATTAATAAAAATAAAAATGGCACATGGTATTGACCCATGGTATTCACTTGGAATGTAGCCTATTTAAATGGGGGAATTAAACCAGCATAGATCCATCTTTACTCTGGATCTACTAACCCCCGAGATGTATCAAATATCGTGATATGCAAACTAGCATAGAGTGAAAAAATATTTGATCCGATCAAGAGTAAAAATGGATGTTGTAATTTAATGTATGTTAAACATTTTAGCTTGGTTAAAATAAAAATAAAATAAAAATCAACTATTAATTTTATTAATTTTTATAAATTACTAATAGTAATTTTTAAGCTCCAGGTTTGTGATAACCCATGGTATTCATGTGAGCATAGACTATTTAAAGGGATCCATCTTAATTCTGGGTCTACCAAGTGCTCAGAGGGATAAATAGATTTCATCCCCCTAAGAGTGGTAGATGTGGAGTTAAGATGGATATAGGTTGGTTTTTATGATAATGAAGATATTAAATAGACTTAGGAAATTATATTGTAAAAACATCTTAAGGTGAATGGTTAAAGCATAGATATTGGACAAGTATATTTGTATACTTCTGTTTTAAACTAAAACAAATCCAGGCTAAAAGGAATGGATTGATTAGACTAGTCATCCTTCTATAAATTTCCAACATATGCTGGAGTAAACAGATTGTAATTTGGGTAATTTTTCTAATTGCAAACGGGAACATACTTGTGTATTGGCAGGGTGGTTACGAGGTCCCTAGAAGTGGAGTAAACAGATTGTAATTTGGGTAATTTTTCTAACTGCAAACAGGAACATACTTGTGTATTGGCAGGGTGGTTATGAGGTCCTAGAAGTGATGAATTTGAATTTTTCTTGGTTTTATATATAGTATTAGGTTTTTTCTCATGCTTTCTGTGAATGGCATAGGTGAATTTTATCCTACACCCACTAGGTTATCGATATGTAATTTCGGTAATTTTGATTTCAAAAGATATTTTAAAGAAATGCAATGATTTAATTTGTGTATTCAATAAACACAAGATTTTATAATTGAGTAAAATATTCGCCATGCCTGGTGAGAGATTTGCCAAAAAATTATATATACATATCATATTATTGATAAAATCGCCTTCCATTTTTCCTATATACCATGGAGATTCGCCCATTTATTATACATGTAAATTTAGGGGGGGTTCTTAAAATTTTCCCTGGCAGCGAAGTACACTTTACTCTGGGCGACCAAGGATTCTTAGCCCATAAAAATGGCAATATTTTCTGGATCTTGATAGAAATGAACATCCGCATGGCTATCAATTACAAACTGCAATTGTCGCGTACCGTGTTTGACAAACTACAAGGTTATTTTTGGCTTGTTGGGTCCTGACCCAGGTTTAGAAGTGATTTAGCCAAACAAATCCTGAAAATACCGACCCTTTCAGCAATAGTCTGCGGTGCGCGGATTGAGGTCTCACCCGAGGTGGTATGGGAGGGTGCTGGAACTAGGTTTCCGCACCCTAGGGATGTCTTGATGAAGTCTGGAAAGTTTTTGAACCGATCCTGCATGTTTGTGCTACTCTGCGCAGTTGTTTGACCTTCGCGTAGCTCTGTAAAGAGAGTGAAGAGGCGCTATATAGATCCTTTATCCTTACTATGTTATTTTTATAGATCTTAACTTAATTTTGTGGGCCCAATATTCTCATCAATCATTCAACATTCATAACAATTGCATGCAATCATAAAATGTAAAGAGATGCATAGGAATATAACAGAAGCGTAAACACACAGATCTACAAGTAGATGCATAATATTTCAGAATCAACTTATCTTTTATTAAGCTTTTGTTCCATTACAATCCCAACTCCACCCTGTGCACTCTGTTGCAAGGGTCCGCGCACACAGCTGCGGACTCTACCAGGCCTCTGTGCACTTAGCTGCAAAGCCTCTTCCTACTACTACGACCCAAGACTCAGACTTACAGACTCAGAGTGAATTTCTCCTTCAAAAACCCATAACACTTCCGATCAAAACTAAAAACTGACTTCTACACTTAGAGCCTCGCTCTATTTATACATTCCCATGGTCTGTGGATCATGGGTAGGCTGACACATTCTATATTAAATTACAATATTTTAGGGCAGACAACCCCAGACTCTCGTGCTCCATGCCTGCATTTTGCGGGGTCTTTGCATTACATTGACCAAAACTCAGCTTTAAGCCCCAAAACCCTGCTATGGGGGATCCACTGCCCAACAGGTCCCCAACACAATCATCGTGACTTGTCCTAAGTCACTTAGCTAATGCGGTGATCTTTGCTTAGAGTCCATCCAGCAACTTCTGCACTTTGCTGACGTCTGCCACACATTCCTCCATTGTCCGTTGTAGTAGTTGTGCACGACTCTCCAATGCATCATTGTCAAAGGCACCTTCTTGCCTTAGCACATATGTATCCTGCATCTAGGCCAGCTTCCCCTCGATCATGGCGGTGACCGTGAATGTTTCCTCGAGCCAAGGCTAGATGCGTGCTTTAAGCCCTACTTCCTTCTGTCTCGCGACATCCAACTGTTCCTTTAGAACCCGGGCTTCCCTCATTTTGGCCAGTCACTGAGTAAGGGCGTGTTACACTAAAAAATGTCACCATGGCTATTTACAGTTAGTATGGCTCTATCAACAGTCATGCTATCCTCTTAGGCAAGTCTTATGCCTCTGCTCTCCATGTCAAACTCCAAAAAGAGAGAAAGTCTTTATAAATGTATTTATCTCTGGGTACGCAGGTTCTCTCAACCTTACCTGCGGGTACGCACCCAATGTTCACAAAAGCTGCGTACTTGTACGCTTTGTATGTAAAGGGGCAGGTGCGTCCCCCTGTAAAGGTCAAAATGCGCAAGTTTCATCTTTAAAAAGTTACTTGTGGTTATTTCTAAAGCATTCTAGAAGGTTGTTCGATGTGTATTGAGCGCCTCCAGATGGTTCATGTACCCCTACCAAAGAGGAACTTATCCCATCAATAAGGGAGCTATCCCATCCAAAGAGGGGATTATCCCATTGATGGTGGACCTGAATAACTTCCTCTAGAGCACTATAAATATAGGCATTGGGCCAGAAGGAGGAGAGGTTAAAAGCTAAACATTTCTAAGGGTAGATGCTGCTGGAATTAGGACTCCCATTTAGAAGCTTGTGAGGAGAGATTGCCATCTTTGCTTGTTCTATTTGGAAGTGGGTGAGCTTTGTCAAAGTAAAGGAGAAATCTTGATGGACCCTGGGAGGGACTTGCACAACACCAAGGCTCAGGTTGTAATTGTTCCTTTTGTTTCCTATTAATGCAAATGAGTCCATTCTTCTCAATAACTTGTTATTTATGAGTTGTTTCATGTACTCCTTGGTCTATGTGTTAAATATGTTTTATTTTATGAGATTATCAAGTGCTATTTAATCGTTTGATTGTTAGTGGATGTAGGTTTCAAAGTGAAGGAGGAGCTCATCCGGATCAGTGAGGCTGGACTACTACAACAGCGTTGGATTACAGGTAGGATCTAAACACTTGATTTCTTATATAGTAAATGCATGTTTAGAGAAGGATTGCTCTTGTTTGTCTTGTTTGTCACTAGAGAGTCTTAGGCTCCTAGGGAGGTTGGTTGTGTCCGCACTATCGACTTTTTCCGCCTAACAAAATGGTGACTCCGCTGGGGACACCATTGATTTGTTTGAGTTCTTCTTGATTTCATCTTTTGATCTGAGAAACACTGCTTGTTGTCTGGTTTTTAGCTGTTGAACTATGTGTTTGGGTAGGTTAGCTTAGGGTTCATTTAGTTTTTTCTTTTTCTTAGTTTTAGTCGAAGTACGCAGGCTCTGAGTTCAGCACAGTGCGTACTTGTACGCACTGTTAGTGTGTGCACAGAGCGTACTCGCACCTGTCTTAACAGGTTGCCTGCGTACCCTGTTAAAATTAAGAAAAATTTCAAATTTTTGCTTTTTGCTCTTTAGATTTTGCTTTTTATTGGTTTTTCCTGCCCAGATCCATTGGTTTGCTGTTAAAGATCTTCACTTGAACTTGTTCCGGTAGTATCGAGAGTTTTTGGTGAAATTCATAGAGTTTTTGCCTTAGGGTTTGATTTTTAACTCGTCCTGTAGTGACTTTGGCGTTAGAGGTTGTCAAACTTTGGATCTCCCTGGTTTTGTTCATCCCTCTTAGAAGTCGGACCTGTCATAGAGATCACCCTTGTGAGAGATCTACCTTTGTATCTCCTTTTTGCAAATCTCGAAAAGTTTATTGATTTAAAGCCTTGAATTTCATTTTTGTGAAAAAGAACAAAAGATTTCGATTTTGTTTTTCCATTAGTTTATGATTCTGCATAGACTGATCCTTAGTTGCTTTTGACTAAGTAAAACATCCGGGAATCATCCTTGTAGGCTTTTGTCCTCTTTATTTTTGCTTTTAAGTGAATTTCCCTTTAGTTTACTTTCGAGTGATTTTGATTTGAATTCCTTTGGTCATTACTTGGAGGTTTGTCTCAGTCTTTTCACAATTTTGCATCTTTTTGCTTTTGTTTTTGAAAAAAAAATTCCCCCTCATTCGCCGGGGGGGCTAAATTGTGTATGAGTATTAATCGCCTTTGAGTGTTTTTATTTTTTGATCTTTGGAACTCTCACCCAATTTTCTCCACTTGCACTTGATTGGTTCTTAGATTACATTAGAATCATCTTGTGTTTGAGAATTCTCTTGCATAGATCACATTTGCATAATTAGAATTCTCGTTTTCAGAATATGAATGAAAAATGTGCATAGATTACATTTGCATACTTTTCAAGTGAATTGTGCATAGATTACAATTGCATAGTTTACATTCTGAAAAATCAATTGTAGATTTAGATTAGTTTTCTTTGATTTGAATTTACACAAAATTAAAAAAAAATGGTTTGGAATTGATTTACATTAGTTTTTCTTGATAAAATTAGTGCATTAGAGAATTTGTTATATTTTCTCTTAGTGATCAATTTTTTGCATTGTTGGAAGTGAATGGAAACTCTCTCCTTACTTTAGATAGGATTCATCGAATTGAAAAGATTACATTATCATATTCGATTGCATTCAGTTGAGTCGAGTCATAACACCATTGGTTTCGTATCCATTTACCCATTTGAGTAATAACAGCCTTAATAACACAGCGCTTAATTAAAATTCATCTAGTAATTTTTACATTTCTAGGGCTCTGATACACCAACATAGCTTAGGCTAGTGTCTTGGAGTAGGAGAGTAATTAACTCTCCAAGATAGCAAAACCAAACAAGTAGCTCATCTTGTGGTAGGATAAATCCAATTGTTTCATTTATGCTCTGGGAAAGCTCCTCTTAAAGGAGAAGCACGAGACTGTGTCCGAACCAGTGAGGGGATCAATCCTCCTTCATTGGGAAAGATGCCAGATACACACGTACTTCAAACGGTAAACCTTGGATTATTGTCGAGGAGCCTGGGGTCACTTGTTGGTAAACCTTGGATTAATGTCAAGGAACCGACAAGGGGATTGAGCTTGTTACTCTGCCCTTGCGTGCTATCGGGTCGTAGACTGTTCCCCCAGGTATATTTGTTGCTTTTGGTAACCTTAGTGACCATTATCTTTAGGATTCTACCCGAGGTGACGGTGGAGGGAAGATCCCACTGTACCTGGAGCAGACGTCGGCTAGACTCACTTGGATTTTTTGGGGGGTTCACTTCACTCGAGACGGTTAAAGTGGAGGAACTTGGTCCAGTCTATTCATTAAGCAGGTTGTCGGGGTAACTGTTCCACCCGCCACTTCTGTACTGAATTCTGCGATGTTGGGCTTCATCACCAACTAGTGTTTTCGGTCTGGAAGGTTACTGTTTGTGTGTGGTTTGACTCCTAGATTTGATAGCACGTGTTAATTTGTTTGTTTTTACTTTTAGATACCATAGGTGTGAATTGTGAATTTTAATTGTTAGGTGTGAATTGTGAATTGTTAATTTTAGTTTTAAATTGTTAATATAATTCACTGAAGTTGAATATAATGGCAAATGTTTCGGAATTTATCAACCTAGGAACCCCTCCTAACGAGAATCCTAGTACTTTTCCTTACTTTGGAAATGTTGGTCCTCCTTACATGGCTACTTTGTCATTACCTGGATTTATAATAGGTTTACTGATATGGTTATTTTCAACTTCGTTGGCCCAAAGTACTCCAATTGTTCCACCTCAACCGGATGCTTCACCTCAAAAGAGTTCACCATCTCAACATCACCAACCTTCTGTTGACCCTTTACCTTCTTCGCCTAATTTTTCTTCCTCCTTTTCTTCCTCTTCGCCTGGTAAAAGCCTTGATGCTAGTAACCAGGAGGCTAAGAAGAAGAAGAAAGGGAATAAGAAGAAGAAGAAGAAGAAGAAGTAAGATAAGAAAGAAGTCAACCAACCAACCATGGCTGTAAGTGTTAGTTGTGTTGAGGAAAACTCTGACATGCATCGTAAACCCAAATACCCTTGCAGGCTTTGTAAGGGTGACCACTTCCTTGTCAATTGTCCTGGTATTCCAAAGGTCTTGGAAGCATGGTCAGAAAAATCTCATCAACTTTCTATTGATCCATCAACCAGTGATAGTCAGGTTCCTGGGAAAAAGGGTAAAGTTAGGTTTCCTTGTATGTTATGCAAAGGGAGTCATCAAACTCACATTTGCCCTCACATGGATGAAGCCTCAAAATTGTTGGAAAACCTTACTGTTCCACAGCAAGAATTTCCAACTGGTTACCGTAAACTTTCTCCCAACCTACCGTCAACTGACGGAGTGATTGATTTAATTTGAAGTACAGTCGATCACACTCTTCCATTGGAGAGTGAAACTCATGTCACTCAGGTTGATGATCCATTAGTTGATCAAGTGGTCGATTCAATTTCACATTCGGTCGATCCCACTTTCCCTTTAGAGAGTAAATTTCATACCGCTCATGTTCTTCTTGTTACATCAGATTCTTCTTTGCCGGGGGGCATTTCACCTATTTCTAAAGAACCCCCTCCAAGTACTGAGGTCTTTTCCTTTGATTGGAATAGACTGACAGAACCTCGTCTTCCTTCCTCCATCCCTTTCCAAATCATTGTCAAGGCTGGGGGTAGGGACATACATCATACTCAGGTAGATGAAGGTGCTTCTGATAGTATTTTATCCTCAACTGTTTGGAAAGCTTTAGGTTCCCCTCAGCTTGCGCCTATTACACAGAATCTGAAAGCTTTTAACAGAACCATTAGTGAACCTTTAGGGATCCTTCCTAAGTTTTCTATTACTTTGGAAGGTAAAACTGTCTGTATTGATCTTATGGTAGTTCGAGGTCCCTTGGATTTCAATTTACTCCTTGGGCGAGACTATGTTTATGCAATGAAAGCTGTCGTATCGACACTCTTTCGCGTGATGTCTTTCCCTCACAATGGCAGTGTTGTGACTGTAGACCAGCTTTCGTTCCCTAGTCTTGTTTCAACTACCAATAGTATGACACCCCTAAATGTTCCTGATTCTAAAGTGGTATCTACCCTTCCACGGGTTAATTATGTGGCAACTGACCCCATGTTTTCAGTTACCGATGTAAGTGAGCCTCCCACTGTTTGCTCATCTTCCTTCGATTTAGGTCCGGTAATTGACATGGAAAACTCCATGGGATTACTTGAACACGATGTTCTTAACCCTTTTAGGTCCCTTGACATGTGTTCCTTCGAAAGAAGTATTCTTCCTTCTGATGAAGACCTCTTGGAAGCCATGATCAAGGTGTGTCCATTGACATGTCTTTCTTCCAGTTGGAAGCCATGATCAAGTACGAGGATAGTTTGTTCCCGTCTCAACCTCGTTAAAAAATGAAATTGGAAAAACGAGGAAAGTTCCTTTTACTGTGTCGACCTCGTTAAAAAATGAATCAGAAATGAGGATAGTTCTTTTCCTGAGTCAACCTCATTAAAAAATGAATCAGCTAGATTTTAGGATATGTAGGTAGATTGTAGAGAGTAGTCATGAGCATAGTTCCTTGTCTTGTGTCAAGCTCATTAAAAAATGAATCAAGGATTTTAGAGCATAGTTCCCTGTCTTGTGTCAAGCTTGTTAAAAAATGAATCAAGGTTTTTAGAGTAGAGTTTTTGTTAGGTAGATTGTAGAGAGTAGTTACGAGCATGGTTCCTTATCTTGTGTCAAGCTCGTTTCAAAAATGAAACAAGGGTTTTGAGGATAGTTCTTTTCCTGTGTCAACCTCACTAAAAAATGAAGCAACTCCCACAAGTCTTTCCAAGATCTTGAAAGTAAAGCTTCATTCCATCCACCTCATTGAATGCAATGAAGCTTGGGGGGCATGTACCTCGTTTTGCGTCATTATGCTGGGGGCATGTGAACTTATAACAAGCATAGTTTTTCGTTTCAAGCTTGCGTAAACATGAAACCGAATCCGAGCATAGTTCTTTTCCTGTGTCAAGCTCGTTAAAAAATGAAACAAATCCTCCTCTACTTGAGTCGAGAGATTGACTAGATCTCATAGATGTTAAGTATTTAGGTTAGTTATTTCAGTTTTTTGCATAATTTTCTTACAGTTTTAGGTCGAGTCTTTCAAATGATCTCGTAAATCAACCTTCTTTTCATCCAACTGATTGAATGAAATCAAGCTGGGGGGCATGCGCTCTAGTAGTTATGCTTAGGGGGCATCAAGCACAGTTTTCACTCTGTTTCAAGCTTGTTAAAAAATGAAACTACTTTGAAGCATAGTTTTTCTCTGTTTCAAGCTTTTGTAAAAATGAAACCTATCTTGAGTCATTTTCAGTTATTTTCAAGACTCGTTAAACTCATGAAAATCTCGAGATTATTTTGCTATCTTTCACTCTCGTAAAACAAATGAAAATGTCCAGTTCTTTCCGTCTTTTCCTGCTCGTAAATTAAATTGAAAGTCGGCCATATGAGTACATTTTTATCATTTTTTCAAACTCATTAAAACTTATGAAAAAGTGAAAACCATGAGTATATTTTTATCCCTTTTTCGAACTCGTTAAAACTTACGAAAAAGTGAAACCTCGGAGTCATCTTTAAGCCCTTTTCTGACTCCTAAAAATGTGAAAAGATTGCCGAGCATTTCTTTTACACTCGTTAAAACAGAATTAAAAGACGGTCCTCTTATAGCCCTTTTCTGACCGTAAAAACAAGAAAAGATTGCCGGGTTTTTGTCGTTTCAAACTCGATATTGGAAATAAAACGACGTGTCCTTGATCGCTTTTTACTTTTCAGGTCAAAGGCACTAATCATGAAAGTACTCCTTGGTCGCAAGATCAAGCGGTTCTCTCAGGTATGATTTTATACTTTTCGGGCTTGGGAGACACAAATTTACGAAAAAGTTCACCTTGGAGTCTTCTTTAATTTTTTCAGACTCTCTAAAATTGAAAAACGCCGAGTTTCTCCTATACTGGACTCGTTAAAATTTCACAGTAAAGGACCTGTTCGATTACAAACAGGAACGGACCACTCCTTCTTAGGGTCCGAATCTAAACTAAGTTGGACTCATCCGAAGGATGAGCTTATAATCAAGCATATGTTATCCTCCTCAAGCTTGTAAAAAATAAAGAGGTACTTGCCAGAAATGGTGGGGGAAAAGAGAGAAGAATGAACCTATTTGTTATCCTTTGCTACAAAAGAACCTTATCACCGATCTTGAACACGACACTTTTCATTCACCTGGGTTGGGAAATCCTTTGCCTTGAAGTTGATTAAACCTCTTGAAAGTCTTCAACCATTCTTGGGTATTAACTTTGGGACATTCGTCACCAAGCCATCTGTCGTGTCGTTATGTGTTCAAGAGGTCTCTGCAAATAAACCATTCATACGCAAAACACATGTCATCCATTTGACCATCCCTGAGTCAGTCCTTACAGCAACATTTCTTCAACTTGAACAATGATTTCGTGTTGTGGGCTTGCCTGCAACGGGTCGCTTTCTATCGACATCAGCACATTATCTAGAAAGATGACTTAGAAATCATCAGTACCTTGAAGTCTGCATGCATCAATGGCAGGTTTCTCGCCTTTGACGACAGTTTACATCATTGACTTTCGATCAAGGGATTCCGTGACGTGTTCGACATCAACTCATTCATTCACATTTCATGGATTGTACTGGGTACTTTGAGAACCATTGACATCACTGGTGGTCTCTCTCACACTTGTTAACGGTTTACATCATCGACCGGTAATCAAGTGGTTTCTACCATGCTCGACATCAACTCATTTATCCGCATGGATAAGATCGTACCAATTCGAGAAGTAGAGATGAAGACCCTAGATCTAGTTTCCACCATCCAGGCTGTGAGGAGTTTTGTATTCATTATATAGTAGACTTATTATAAACAGATGGTTGTGTCCATACTGTGTCTACAGAAGTCTATGATTGTGATGTACTGCAAAATCATTCTTGTATCAGAGCAGTAGTTAGATTGTTAGTTAAAGTTTTCAATCTGAGTATGGGAATGCCTACCTCAGTGATGATATAATCTTATACATGTATTTTGTGTTGAAAATTGCAGGTTCTGACCAGGCTCTCCATGAGATAATCCTTGAAATGATAAAGCACTTCACCCTTCCTAGATAATACAAAACCCTAAATCTATTACAGGCTTCGCACTTTAGGGGGCAATCTGTTACACTAAAAAATGTCACCATGGCTATTTACAGTTAGTATGGCTCTATCAACAGTCATGATATCCTCTTAGGCAAGTCTTATGCCTCTGCTCTCCATGTCAAACTCCAAAAAGAGAGAAAGTCTTTATAAATGTATTTATCTCTGGGTACGCAGGTTCTCTCAACCTTACCTGCAGGTACGCACCCAATGTTCACAAAAGCTGCGTACTTGTACGCTCTGTATGTAAAGGGGCAGGTGTGTCCCCCTGTAAAGGTCAAAATGCGCAAGTTTCATCTTTAAAAAGTTACTTGTGGTTATTTCTAGATCATTCTAGAAGGTTGTTCGACGTGTATTGAGTGCCTCCAGATGGTTCATGTACCCCTACCAAAGAGGAACTTATCCCATCAATAAGGGAGCTATCCCATCCAAAGAGGGGATTATCCCATTGATGGTGGACCTGAATAACTTCCTCTAGAGCACTATAAATACAGGCATTGGGCCAGAAGGAGGAGAGGTTAAAAGCTAAACATTTCTAAGGGTAGATGCTGCTGGAATTAGGACTCCCATTTAGAAGCTTGTGAGGAGAGATTGCCATCTTTGCTTGTTCTATTTGGAAGTGGGTGAGCTTTGTCAAAGTAAAGGAGAACTCTTGATGGACCCTGGGAGGGACTTGCACAACACCAAGGCTCAGGTTGTAATTGTTCCTTTTGTTTCCTATTAATGAAAATGAGTCCATTCTTCTCAATAACTTGTTATTTATGAGTTGTTTCATGTACTCCTTGGTCTATGTGTTAAATATGTTTTATTTTATGAGATTATCAAGTGCTATTTAATCGTTTGATTGTTAGTGGATGCAGGTTTCAAAGTGAAGGAGGAGCTCATCCGGATCAGTGAGGCTAGACTACTACAACAGCGTTGGATTACAGGTAGGATCTAAACACTTGATTTCTTATATAGTAAATGCATGTTTAGAGAAGGATTGCTCTTGTTTGTCTTGTTTGTCACTAGAGAGTCTTAGGCTCCTAGGGAGGTTGGTTGTGTCCGCACTATCGACTCTTTCCGCCTGACAGGGCGACCATCTGCCCGGTCCCCCGGACATTGTCATAGGCCTGCTGTAACTCCCGCGCTTCTGTCTCTAACTGTTGTAGCGTTGGGTCTTCCTGCAGTGAAGTGAGCGTGAAGAGGGACTGATCCAACAATCCCATGCAATCCTGTACAGTGTGCTTTATCACTTCTAACCTCAATTGAATGGCCTGGTTGTTACTGGGAAAAGTGTCTATTTAGAACTGCTCTATCCCACTAAGGTGTGACAGATGCCTTAGAAACAAACAGAGAAAACTACTTTTGTATCTTCTTTATGAACTATAAACAAAGAGGGATGGAAGAACCAACATGTGTCTTGCGCTAGTCCTTTGATCCAATCTCCCTCCTCTTTGACAGCTCCTAGCTACCTGCTTCCTTACTTTCCCAGCTTCACCAAGTACCTGTAAGATCACAGAAGAAGGAAACTATACAGAGACATGGATTTATATTCATAAATAACTTAGGATCAGATTTAAGTTAACCATACAAATGTAACAAGCATCAATGATACAAAATCATGGAGAAGAAACTCAAATAGTTTTTATTGATATACAAGAAGATCCAGGAGGAGTTACAACTGATGATTCCTGACCCAGCATCAACCTCCCAGCAAAGAAGCCCCTCTTCACCTCCAACAAAGCATAGATCACCCAATTCTCTAATATGTATCTCAAACCAACAGCAATTCCTTACAATGTGCAAAATTCCAACCTCTGGATCTCTGGGATGAGGGATCCATATATAGATGTATGCAAGGAGGATGAGTCAGCTTATGATTTTACTAGTGGCTTCTCTCTGTTAGTTCTTTCTTCCACTTGGAGACTGAAAGCCTCTTATTCATCCTTGGTCGAATTCAGTGAGGCAAGTGTCATAGGAGAAGATTCTGGAAGCTTCCATTGTCTCTCCACCTCGCGGAATGACACTGCCATTTGTCATTTCCCGCTCAACGCACCCTAGTAGTGCATTTAGGTGCGTTGCAACACACTTAGCCAGTGGATTTAGGTGCTATGCAACGCACTTAGCTAGTGGAGCAGCTGAAATGATCTTGTTTTGACTTATTCTGAGCAGTTTCAGGTGGATAACTTCTGAGAGAAGCTGTAATTTGTTGACCTTGTTCCTTTAGGGGTTAGCGCAACACTTTTAGGGACTTAGGAGCCCTTGGTTTATGGACATTTCATGCTTAGAGCTGTAAGGCACAAAAATGTCTATAACAGTTGCCCCCTAAAGTATGAGGCCGTTTATCGGGTGAAATGCTTTATTATGAGGATCCGAAGTTCTTTCAATGCTGGGAGGAGACCTGTAATAAGATACAATACAATACATTATCTTCATACTTTTTTCATGATCTAGATGAGGCGGGCATTCCCATGCTCAGCTTTATAAATTCATTTTCATGTACATAGGACAGACAATCGTCTGATTGTAGACTGATGATTCTGATAGAACCATCATCCTTCTGGTAGGATGATTATCTGTGCTGCAATGCTATACATTTTAATGCTTTTATTTCCCTGAATATATATCGCAGCCCGGATGGATGAAACTAGATCTGGGGTCTTCAATCTCGTCTGATCTTCACTCGAAGTACAAGTCGATCCATGTGAGAAATGTTCTGAAGTCGAACATGGAAAGACATCGCTTGATTACCAGTCAATGATGTAAACTCTTAACAAGCGCGAGAGGAATCACTGATAATGATAATGACCCTCAAGGTACTGCAGTACAATTCACGTGGTGTGAATAAAGGACTTGGCATCGAACACCACGCAAAATCTTTCGATCGAAGGCCATTGATGAAAACCTATCGCCGTAAGCGAGAAACTTGCCATTAAGGCATGCAAGCTTCAAAGTACTGAATGGGGTGTTCCTAGATCAACTTCTTGGATAATGAGCTGATGTCGAAAAGAAGTGATCCGTCACAGGAGGGCCTTAATGAATCCCACATCAATGACACGGAACGGAGCAAATGATTTTGATGGATGTGAAAACGAACTGATGATATACGGTTCAGGGTGGCGGTCATGAAAGAATGAAGTATAATGTATGGTAGTGGGTGAGACACAGGTGGCTTCTCTGGATGACTTCTCTTGAACATATCGGTGACACTGATGTGATGGATTGGTAGCATTAACCCCAAATGTGGATGGTATGGCGTGACCATGGCGATGTGACCGGTGAATGAAACAACCCAACCCGACTCGGGCATGGAGCGGAAGTGTCATGTTCAAGAGCGACTTGCTACCAATAAAGATTCTGAGTTTTCTTCCCAATTTTTCCCCAGTCATTGCTGACCAGTACCTCTTTATTTTTGTCAAGCTTGAGGAGGATAACATATGCTTGTTCTATAATTTTCCCTTCGGGCAAACCCATCACTATGTTTTAACGAGCCTAGCGATAGTGAAACTCGTTCTCGTCTAAAGACAAGTTTGTCGCTATTAATCTTTTTAACGAGTTTAACGACAAAGATAACTCGATCCTTTTCATTTTTAGAGAGTCTGAAAAGGTACGTAAAGGTAACTCCAAGATTCCTTTTTCGTCATCTAATCCCTTAAGTCCCAAAAAGTATAAAACAATACAGAAGGGATGAATTTTCGATAGTTTTAACGAGCCGAACAAAACAAGCGCTCGATCTTTTTGTGCAATAATCCCTCAGGTCCAAAAAAGATTAAAATCTAGAGGAGGGATAGCACTTCCTGTCCCTTTAACGAGCTGGAAGGCCAAGGACTCGACAATCCTTTCATATTTTACGAGTCAGTTGAAAAGAGCTTAAAGAAGACTCGTCTTTTGAGGAACGAGTGATAAAATGGGTAGCAGCTGATTCCAGGTAAGGTTTGGAATTTTCCAATCACGACAGTGTCACAAGGATGGCTAGTGAAATCACTCTTCGTAGCTGTTCCTCAAAATGGGTAAACAATCAAATGGAGGTGAATGATCGGCCAATGAAAAAGTGGAGGTGACGGTGCAAACACGACCAAGGCTTTAATGGCTGAAGTACTGCATTCACGGTGGTTATTTACCGGGGAATAGTTCATTTTTTAATGAGCTTAAACGCGGGGGAAAACAATTGCTCATGGCTTATGTTTATTTTTTAACGAGCTTGAACTATGCGCTAAAACTGCTCGATGATAAGTTTGCATGCCCCCAGCATAATAACGCAAATCGAGGTGCATGCCCCCCACGCTTCATTGCATTCAACTTGGTGGTTGGAATGAAGGTTTACCTTTGAGATTTGAAAAGGGGATTTGTTTCATTTTTTAATGAGGTTGACACAGTAAAAGAACTATCCTCATGACTCCTTGTTTCATTTTTTAACGAGGTTGACACGAGATAAGAACCGTCCTCGGAATCCAAATCCATTAGATATAGAAGATTTCATATTCCACTGTGGCCACTTCCGCTAGATTACTCGGAGGCGGTAGGGCAAAAGTACCCATTAAGGCAGGGTCTTTTAGGAGGCCTACTCCAATATTTTGAAGCGAATGATTGCTTCCATGGATCATGGGAATGCTTCCCGTAACTTGCGAACTATTGGAGAGAAATGTTTGTTGGTCGACGATTGTAATTCCTCCTTGGAAGGGAAATGCAATCTTTCTGAAGTAGGTCGACACAATTGCGGCCATGGCATATATCCAGGGCCTTCCCAGTAGGATGTTGTAATCAAGGTTTCTGTCGATTACTTCAACATCAATTTCTACTGTTTTTCCCCCAGTTCAACTTGCAAGTTACTTAAAATCCCGTATGGAGTGTATGATCGTCCATCAAATGCTTTTAACATTGTTGACGATCGCGACAAGGGTGGTGAGCCTAAATTTTTCCAGCAACTCATCGACATAATACATGTAGATGCCCCCTCATCAATAATTGTTCGATGAACAGTTTTGTCGAGGGCTTTCACTTGAATAAGGAAAGATAGTTGAGCTGGTAATTGAGGGTCATATGCTTTATGATCAAAGGCCACAAGATTGGAATCCATTGGGTCAATCCCACCTATTGCTGATAATACAGCTTGCTCTTGGGAGAGGCAATTTTGTGGTACCTCAAGTGTCGACATAGCGGACGGCGATTGGGCTAGGCCCTCTATTATATTATAATTATGTGCTATTTTTGCACGAGGATTAAATGTCGATTTGTGTACTACTCCCTTTGGCGACTTTATCATTTGTTCAGGAATGATGGGTGGCATAACTTCTGTCAAAGTTGTCGTCGAACTACTAGGTTGTTCATTAGCCTTGTTATTCGACAGCTGTGGATTCCCGTAATCTTTATTCCTTGTCAAAGCATCATTTTGCTGCTTTGAGATAGACAACATAAGCACTTGGGATCGGGAAGCATTTTGATTAGCAACCAGTTTGGTTCCCGGGTTTGGAAACGGATCAGTCAATACTGCTGAGGTTTTTGAACTCTTAAAGAATTTCTTAAGCTCAGCTCTATGTGGACAATCTGTGGTCCGATGATCCTCATCGCATATCATGCATGGAAATCTTGGTTTCCTATTTCCAAGAGGGTTTGAAGAAGATTTTTCAGGTGATAATCCATCCTGTTTCTTCTTCTTCCCTTTGCCTTTCTTCTTGCTTCCTGGCTGTTTGGTTTCTTTGCCCTTATCTGTCGATACGGCATTTACTTCCAAAGCAAGGAGTTCGTCTTTACATCTTGACCTGAAATCTTACGGGCCTTTTTGGATGTAGCCTTTGTCGATTTCGTGTCTGCCGTGCCAATCACGCCATTGCCGGCATGAGAGTCATTGTTTGATTTAGGAGGAGGAGGAATTGAGAATTCCGGTCTAGGGGCGTCAGGTATTTTGTCGTAGAGCGTGTCGGACTGAGTGTAAATCAAATCCAGATATTGCGCACGAGCGATAACTTGCTCTTCTATTACGACTCCCCCCTTTGCCACATCTTCCATGATGGAAGGCAGTAATGACTTGATAAACCATTCAGCTAAGAGCTGATCGGGGACGTACATTTTTACCATCCTACGACGACGTTGCCACTCATGTATATGATCAGATATGTGAGTGGCCGTTGTCTGTTTGAAGTTGGTAAGAAGTTTTGTTCCCATTTCATACCTTATTGGTAATTGAAAATGGGTTAAAAATGTTGTGGCTAAGGTACTGAAGTTGTCGAACGAAGCTCTAGGCAATTCAATGTACCATTTTGCCGCTGGACCCGTTAACGTCCTCTGAAAGAGGCGAAGTCTTATCGAATCATCATTTAGGGTGTTTGATGAACACCATAGATGAAAGGTCATCACGTGATTCGATGGATCTTCACCCAGATTTCCATTAAATTTAGGAATATCTGATGGAAGTTTATGCGGAATCGCTGGCCACCAAGGGGAGTAAGCAATTGGATCGTTTGTTAACCGATTTAAATCAGGTAACTCTAAGGTTTCCCCGAAGGGTAACTGTTGATTCAGGTTAGGTGAAGCATACCTAGGATAAGATGGAATTGCCTGAGCAGTTGGTCTTTGCATACCGGCATAATGAATTTGATGCTGGTACGTTTGGTATGGTTGGTGGACTTGACCATTGTAAAATGGTTGTTTTGACCGTTTTGAATGTACGGTTGTCCACTGTTCGCAAAGATTTGCTACTCAGAACCTTGGTATACTTGTTGGAATTGCGGTTGTTGGTATTGCACCAGCCATGGTTGTGAAGCCATGTGCTGTTGCCCGATACTAATCGTTTGACCAAGGTGAGGGGTAATTGTACCATCTGGACCTGTGTCGCCCCACTAGTCGGCGATTGTGGTTGAGTCGCAGGGTCAAGGGGCTGTTGCATTACAACCTGAGAAACTTGAGGTTGGCATACAACAGGTAGCGTTTGAACTTGCGACACCGTCACAATAGCTGGCGTAGTCAGGATGTTCGACAGAGGTACACATTGTTGCATCGAATACACAACTCTTGGTTGCTGAGGTAGTATAGGTACCCAACCACTTGAGGTAATTCCAGTATAACCTGAATGTTGTTGTGAACTCCCGTATGGATATCCTCCCAGAGGAGATAATGAAAGGGTATACTGCCCCCCATACGGTGGTAATCCAGAACTCAAGGGGATTGTTTGCCCTTGGGGACCAGACTGCCCAAATTGACGTCCAAATGGATCAATTTGTTGAGACTCAACATAAGAGTTTCCGGATACTATTTCGGATGAACAAATAGGAACGGACCATACTGTCGAAGTAGCCCTTAGGTGGGCTCCTTCTGGCGGTTGAGAGCTAGTCGGGACAGATGGTATGCCGACGAACATTGTCGGAGTGATGGTAGGGAGTTCTGCCGTCGCTGTGTCAGATGACACAGTCCTGGATGTTGACGGTTGTTCAGAAATTTGTAGTCTATCCAAAAGATTATCTAGTGATTCTACAGGAACTTCCGCTGGTGGTAGACTAACTTCTGATGTCAAAGGATATAGAGTGATCCCAACTCCAAAGTGCGTTGGAGTACTTGTTTGACGATCTTCTACAATTTCTTCTATTGCAATCAGACCAGGTGGAAGGGGAAGACCGTCAGGTCCGTAAAAGATTTTTGGTGCCGAAGAAGGTGTGAAATCAGCAGCGACAGATGATTGAAGAGTAAGACTCTCCGAACTGGTTGTAGATGGAACTGGTTCGGTAACACAAGTGTTTGTTCTCAAACTAGGATCAGTATCACTGTCCTTCTGTGGCCGTTGAACTTCTTCTGTAGAGGCAGGGATTTCAGAAATGTTTGGAGTAACCGGAATCTCTGATGTCGTTGGAACTCTTGTTCTAACTTTGATAGGAGATTTGGAACTGGTTAAACGAGTTCGCTTTGTCCGTACTGGTTTCGATTCCGGAGACAAAGACGGTTGACTCGTAAGCCTCCACGAACGACAGGGTTTCAATTGACTTTCTTCCACGATTGCGGATTACTTGATCAACTAAAATAAAGGGAAGATATGTTTCCAAATTAAATGAATTTTAGACGCTTTTGACACAACTTGTTTTTTCAGTTTTTAAGTGTCGAGAAAAAACAAAAGATGACTCTAGTCTCCTTTGATTTTTAATGAGCTTGAAGTGACAAGTGCTCAGATGGACCTTTTCCGTTAAAGAGTCTGAAAAGGAACGAAAGGGACTGCTCTGGAGGTCTAGGTAGAGGGAGTACCAAACCAATCGCAAAACTGCAGAATACTTTTTACGGTACGGCAGTCAATCTTCCCGAATGCTGTGTTCAGTGCACTGCGATCAGTAGGGCAGCCGACACGACTTCCTATGGATAAAGGATTTAAGCCTATAGGGGTCTCCCAAAATATACTCGATGGTACGTGGGAGCACAAGTCCATACTGGCACTTATCATCTCAAAGTGGAGGAATCACCCAACCATCAGTGAGGACAACAGTTACCAGGCTTTACGACGCCGGAATACGTCTCTAGCCTAGACCTCTAAATGTTGTGTGTTAAGTTCCAAAGCGTTGTTAGGTTCATTGAATTTATTTTAAGTTGATCTTTCTTATGAAGTTTTCCTTTTGGGTTCACCACGGGATGTAGATGTAGTTCCTAAAATGCAATCTAAAGATAATAAAAAATCTTTTATCTCTTTTCAGCAATGAAAATCCTAGCTACTAGGGGAAAAGAAAGACACAATCTTTTCTCAAAGAGCAAAGAGCACACTGTAAATGCACTTTCCTAAATCAAGCCAAACAGACTGTCTATATGCAAATGCACATGCATGTATTTGTTTTTCACTTTCTTAGTATTGATGCTAAAAAGAAAGTTGATGTACAAATCTGAATTTGCTTTCAAGCGACAAACACAAACAAGCTTCTTTTCGAAATCAAAAGATAGAGATGATTACGACACTCTACGATTTTGAAATGAACACTCGTTTTGACACTAGAAATGCACAAATTCAGACCAAAGGCAATAGTAAAAGTATAATCGACCATCAACAGCAATTAAACTTTCTCCTATGATCAAAATCGACACTTGCGACAGATCTAAATCAAAGGACGACAGTACGATTATTCTACTTTTGCAATGGAAAAATGTAAATGACTCAACAAACACACAAAAACATCTACAGTTCTTTTGTACAAAGGAGGCGGAATATCAGTAAGGAAAAGGGGTTTGAAACAGTCATACACTCATCACAGGCTGCAAAATTCAGAGACAAAACTGGAAAGAATGAAGCACAAGAACCTCAGCTGCACAGGGCTAGGTTGATCAACGCACTTGTAACACAGATAAATTGCGTTGCAACGCGGGTAGCCCTTTCGAGAAGTGCATTGAAATGCAGGATCTCTTCACAGTACCTGTGCTGGGGCAGAAACGAGAATTCTATCCGGGTTCTGGGTCATAGTTTGCAATTTAGTCTTTGGTTTTTGGCCGAATAAAAGCAATCAGTAATGCACAATCAGGGGTAGATCTAAGGAGGATCTAAGAGCTATCACAAGGGCAATCAGATAGTCTGTGAATCAGCTGTTCAAATCATAAACAGATCCAGTGAATGGATTGAAGCAGCAGCTGTCTACTTTGCATTTGTTATGGCAAATGCAGTTCGAATGCTACTTATAAGTTTATGAAATAAACAATAAGAGATACACAAACAAACTAATTAGACATTCGTCCCCAGCGGAGTCGCCATTTTGTTACCGGGAAAAGTGTCTATTTAGAACTGCTCTATCCCACTAAGGTGTGACAGCTGCCTTAGAAACAAACAGAGAAAACTACTTTTGTATCTTCTTTATGAACTATAAACAAAGAGGGATGGAAGAACCGACCTGTGTCTTGCGCTAGTCCTTTGATCCAATCTCTCTTCTCTTTGACAGCTCCCAGCTACCTGCTTCCTTACTTGCCCAGCTTCACCAAGTACCTGTAAGATCACAGAAGAAGGAAACTATACAAAGACATGGATTTATATTCATAAATAACTTAGGATCAGATTTAAGTTAACCATACAAATGTAACAAGCATCAATGATACAAAAGCATGGAGAAGAAACTCAAATAGTTTTTATTGATATACAAGAAGATCCAGGAGGAGTTACAACCGATGATTCCTGACCCAGCATCAACCTCCCAGCAAAGAAGCCCCTCTTCACCTCCAACAAAGCATAGATCACCCAATTCTCTGATATGTATCTCAAACCAACAACAATTCCTTACAATGTGCAAAATTCCAGCCTCTGGATCTCTGGGATGAGGGATCCATATATAGATGTATGCAAGGAGGATGAGTCAGCTTATGATTTGACTAGTGGCTTCTCTCTGTCAGTTCTTGCTTCCACTTGGAGACTGAAAGCCTCTTACTCATCCTTGGTCGAATTCAGTGAGGCAAGTGTCATAGGAGAAGATTCTGGAAGCTTCCCTTGTCTCTCCACCTCGCGGAATGGCACTGCCATTTGTCATTTCCCGCTCAACGCACCCTGGTAGTGCATTTAGGTGCGTTGCAATGCACTTAGCCAGTGGATTTAGGTGCTATGCAACGCACTTAGCTAGTGGAGCAGCTGAAATGATCCTGTTTTGACTTATTCTGAGCAGTTTCAGGTGGAGAACTTCTGAGAGAAGCTATAATTTGTTGACCTTGTTCCTTTAGGGGTTAGCACAACACTTTTAGGGACTTAGGATCCCTTGGTTTATGGACATTTCATGCTTAGAGCTGTAAGGCACAAAAATGTCTATAACACCGGTGGTGCTGCTCTTTGACTTCCGGGGGTGTAGAGGGTTGGGCATTCAGTCACAGCTATGTGATCTGCAAGTTCAGCTCCAACTAAACCTTCGCAGCCTCCTCCTGGGTCTTGCAGACTCTAGCTACTAATTGGTGAATCTTTTCCACTATAGGGAGTGCTTCCTGCATGGCCAACTCCGATATGCTACTACAGGCCTCCTCCATGACCTATTCTAATCCCTGGTTTTGTGTGACCAGGTTGTCGTGCTGCAGGCTGAGCTATTCTAAATTTAACTTCTGCTCACTCAAGACTTGGAGGGCGTGACCCTTGCTGGTGCAAAGCTCAGCAGTTACCCCATCCTGTAGCTGGTATAGGGTTTCTCTGGGAAGGGCAGCCAAATTCAACCCCCAGCCCATCATGTCACCTTCGGCTTCTACCAAGACTCTGCCTTCTGGTAACACCAAAGTGTTCGTTGTGCGGGGGCACACATCTACTCAGCTTCATATGCACCTTCTGCAAGGTGCGGCATCATCATTCCTGGGGGTTGCACTAGTAATGCCTGCAACTGCGCTCTGAGCGCCCCAAACACAGTTGTCTGCTTCGTCATTAATTATTCAAGAGCATCCTTATTGACATCGCGAACTGGTTCACCACTGTCAAGAAGGGCTCCCTCAGAGGTCTTCATTGCCTTTGCCTTTTTCTGTGTGGTTGGCTTCTCCTAGACGCGTGACCTCTTGAGTTGGGTCGATTTTGTTGTAGGGTCCGTGCATTCCTCTGTCTCAGCCTCCCCCTATATGTCCCATTCCATGGACATTTCTCTGCCTTCCTCGGTCTCTTTGGTGGGTGCAGTTGTGGTTTGTGCCATCTGCGTTGTTGCTACTACCTCTGTTGCCTTCTGTTGCGTGGTTGTTTCCTGTTCCTGGTGCTTTCTCTCCGCCAGCTTCGCGATGCATAGCTTGGTTTCCTTCTTTCGCTGCTATGCTGCAATCTTTTCTAGTTCAGCGAAGTTCAAAGCACGTCATTCCGAAGACCATTCCACCATTACATCGAAGATTTCATTGTTCGTTGCAATGAACAGAAGCTTCACCCACGTTCGAGATGGATCCTTTCGCGCCCGGATATACAGATTATGCATATCTGCCTTGAATTCTGCCGCGCTTTGCAAACTATTATATACTATCGGGGACAAACGTGGCCTGCATTTGATCCATGTTCGAATGCTCACCCCCATGAACACCCAAAACACCTTGATCTCGCAAACCCTCGTCGCGTCTTTCATTGCCCAGAGTGAGGTGTACCTCACGGCCTCGGGTATGTTCCTCTCAATGGTGGGAAACTGGCTGTCCTCCGGCAGCTCCCTTGTAACCAACAAGATGGATAATAGCAACCATGCATAGTGGAAGGTCTTACCTTGCTCCTGGGCTTCCCTACAATTTGTCAAAAACTCATTGCAGAGAAACTGCGCCCAGTTGAACTGGACCCCCTCTGCACACTGCTCTGCCAACGCAATTACCGATGCTAGAACCACGTCTGCATGGCATTTCCTCATGAGCTTGTCGGCCAGTAGCTAGGTGGCTACACGTACCCCTTGGTCCTTGATGCTTGCTATTACATACCCTCGCTTCCTCTTCTCCGGCTTATATTTGGCCTTCATAGCTTCTGCGAGGGCCAAGTCACTGCTCTTTCCTGCAATGGCTACGAGATTGTTTCCTTTGATGGGAAGATGAGAAATCCAGTGAATTAAATCGGTCATGATGGGAATCGGCTCCTCCAACCAAAGATACCCATCATGTACTAGACACAATAGCTGCTAGATGACAAAAATTGTGATGGGTGCACGGTGGTAGTGGGGTATCCACCGCAGATGGAGTAACCCAGCCTTCTCCACACTGCGTAACCATTTTTGTTGCAGTAATTTCTCCACGGCCAACTGTGGGAACTTCTCGCTATCCACGAGGTCCCAGTCTTCGAACTTTATATTAGGTACCTGTCCCAGTGGTGGACCTTCAAACCTTATTTCATCTGGAAGAAGCGGGGTCTGGAGCGCACTCTTCGTGGCCTCCAGGTCCTTCGGTATCTTGGCTATCCCTTTCCACAGGGGGATGTAGGGGGTAACTTTATCGCCGAAGGTACTTGGGAAACATTCTCTACCTCATCGTCCTGTGCTTCAATTTGGGCGATCAGGGCTTGCAAATCTTCCTCCTCCTCCTCTGTTTCAATGGTGACAGCTTTGCCCTTCTCTGCCATTGACAATTTACTAAATCGTGGGTTCCGTGGTGATACCCAGATTGGCCCCATTGTCTGCTTGTCTTTCTGTGGTCATGGTGTGCGTGGGGACTTTGGAACCTCTAGTGCAGCTACCGCCTCTCTAGGCTCCTCCTGGGTCACACGGGGCTCTGGGGTAACTTCCGTGAATCACACTCTGGTTCTCACAGCCGTCATCGTTTCTACACTGGATCCATTTGGTCGCATACTCATGGGTGGCAAGGTAGCTTGGTGCTCAATGCTCTGTACTGGCTCAAATCTTAAACAACCAAGTGTTGCCTTGAGGCTACCCCAAGGGATTTTATAGTAACGTTTGAATTTGAATTTTACCGTTCCCTCCACTTCCGAGTCATTAATACCTTCTTGGCGGCAGATCATCCCAAATCTAGCTCTTAATTCCGGTCTTAATGGCCCACCGCCCACTCCTTTCTGCCTTAAATTGGATCTCTTGTCATGAACAGTGACATCAATGATTACCTCCCAGCCTACTCGCACAGCAGCGCAGCCCCTTACACGTGACCACGACCCCTGTGACATACTAGCCCTGCGCGGAACCTCCTTCCCACGCAGCTCTCCTATAAACTCGTTTATAGTCTCGTGCCCTGTTTCAATTGCTTGGAGTGCTGAGATTGTGCTTCCTACAGATATTCAGGTGGTTGCATCCCCAGTGCGAGGCTTCAATGTTCCTGCTAGCCCGGGCCATGGGCACCCTTCAACTATCCTTGTGTTTGTTAGTGTGTCGCATTCTTCTTTGTATGGTATGCTCCCCTGTTTAGTGAGGTGCGGTCGTAGCCATGGTAGTAGGGTTGCAACTTATTCTAATGCAGTAGTAGGGCTGTCCATACTTTGTCCCATCATGCTTAGTTTCTCGGTGCAACCTACTTGTGCGACTTTGGAGTTCAGTTTGCTAATTTCTTCTTCCAATGTCATGCTTTTCTTCCTTGGCCATGCCCAATCTTCATCGAGTTCGCGAAGTTTCAAGCTCCCTCACTGAATGGCTTCCTATAATTGCCTAATTCCTTTATCTAGGTCCTCGCGTCCTAGCCCAACTATGGGAGATGTGGTCTAGTGATTCTTCTCTGCTCTCTTAATTTCATTTCTTCTCATCGGTGTTGGGGTCATTTCCATGCTACGGTTTTTGCTTATGGCCCTATAGATCCATCGAACCGCTGGTACACGCAGGTCCCTGTCAGTTCATCTCACCTGGTGAACTTTGTTCATGATTCCGCATAGCTTTAATGCCCCATCGTGGAATATTTGTGGCATGCGTCACATTCCCTACTGTTGCGTCAGGTTCTGATTTTTGGTCCTTAGTCTGGGGTATGCTTGCACAGCACACGTATGCACCCATCGACATAGGTGAGCGTGCAAACTGCTTCATCCTCGCTGCCTGATTCTCGTTCGCCATTGTGGACTTCCAAACCATGAGCGCATCCATCTTCTACCTTCGCACCAGTTTCCAATAGTCTTCTGATGTGTACTTCACCATCGTGCAGGTGTCGCTTGCAACGCCCATTCCAGCGCACCGCACCACTGCTATTTTGGTACTGCACTTTCAATTTTTTCTAAGAATTCATCCACTCTTGTTACCCCATCATATGTTGGCAGTTCCCTTGCTTCAGTTGTCATGCACCGTAGTGATCTAATCATCATGTTGGAATTTAGCATTGTCACTTCGTGCAATCGATTCTACCAGCGTTCTATTCCTTCATCTGAATTCGATGTATAGGAACTGTCATGCTCCCATGAGATCCTCCCATCTACAGTCGGGTTCACTCGATCCTGGTCTTGTTCCGTTATCTGGTAAATGAAATCTAGCTCATTGTCGCGCACAGGTTCAGTGTAGCATGCTCCTTCGGCTGGATCTAGCGGAACTACTACGTGTAGAGACTTTTTCTTGAATATCATCTTTCGCTTCTTTAGGATGATGACTCCATTCATATCAGTGGCCTAGTCTATTCCTAGCAATGCAGGATAAGGATTGATGTCATCAAAAATCTCTAGCACTTAAAAGTCCGTCTGCAAGCTCGCGCCTTCGATATCCACCGTTACCCCTTGCAATCTCCCCATAGGCAAAATCTTTTGTTGGTTCACCTTTCACAGTTGAATAGGGAACCACTGCAATGTGGGCCTAGCCATGCATTCCGACGTCTACTTTGGTAACACATTCACGTCCGAACCCAGGTCTAGGATTACCTGATCCATTTCATATTCACCAATCTACGCAGTTAATCTCATTTCCCTCCCAATACGCAATGTATGCTTTCCTAGTTTCCGGACTATGCACGATTCACGTGATCCTGTGCACCTAGTTATCAACTCTTGTAGTCCTTTAACTGCCTTATTATCGCGTAGCAGTTTCATGCATGTCTATAAAAAGGTAGTAAGCTTAAAAGGATCCATTTCTGGCCCTGGTTGATCCTTACTACCTAAAGTAGAGGCCTCCACGAAGCTCTTCTTAGCTTCCATAAACGTCTCCTTCACGCGTTCCAAGTCAAACTTAGGTTCCTTTGTAGGAGCCTTACGAACCCATGTATCTTCCCCGAGCTACTTCCCCTTATCTTCCCCTATGGTTGTGCCACTTTTGAGCTCCATAGTCACATTTGGGTCTTCTTTGCATGGTTCAAACCTTATCATTTGAATATTCTGCGTCATAGTAGGTTGAAGTACCCCTTTCTCACGCATCTGCGTGATCAACGTAGGACAATCTACTGCTTCATGATCGAATTGAGCATAGTATGAACAAGATAGTCTTATCAGGTTGGTACAATCGTGGCCATAGTGCCCTGGTCCTCCGCAATTGTAACAGATTAATTGTCTGTGGCCCCTTCCTGGCCCCATTCCTCCTCATCCTCGACCTCGCCCTTGAAATCCACCATGCCATTCCCACTGCTAGGTCGAGGGCTCGTGTTTCTATCTGTATTCGATAGGCTGGGGTCCGATCCATCATTAACTCGTAGTTCTGACAAGTAAGATCATCGTGGCCCACTGATCTAAAAAAATTACAAAACAGTTGCTGGGGAGTCTGTGTATACTTCTACAACAAGTGACAGTTATCCATCATGTGCTTTCCTCCTATCTGACAAATTGCGCACCATAGCGCAGGCGCCACACTTGGCCCTGCCTGTGCCTCTGGTCTCAATGGCATTGGTCCCCCTCCTGCCAAGTAGTTCGTGAATACTGGATAGTTGTCTTTGACATGGCCCTGGCCTTTGCATTTTATGCACCACACTTCTTTGTGCACCTCTTGCCGTGGCACCCTATCCTACTTCAAACTCTGCATCTCCAAGCATAGATTCTGTAGTTGCACGTGGATTTGTTGGACTCCTAACCCTGGATCCTGTATCGATGTTTCACGCAACCTCATCGCCATTTCCGACGCTTCGGCCTGGGTTGATAGCTTCTGTTATGACTGTGTCATCCCTAGGTGTGGTGTCAAAGATGCCACAAACCACGCGTGGTGCTGCGCATCTGTTAGCATCATATTAGCCTCACAGATCGTACTCTTCAGTCTCTAATCCAGATCCCAGGGGGTCTTGCCTGGAAGCATCGTGATCTCTTTAAATTCGATGATTGACTGTGTCTCTAATTTCAGCCGCTAAATTCTCTGTTCCGTGCATTCTGGATCTCTGCTATTCCTGCATTTGGGTGATCATTCGAGTGCTTGATATACCATGTCAGCACGTGATCCTACAACGCACTTACCAATGTGGCCTTATTAATGTTGTCATCCATGACCCCTTGTGCTTCCCACACTACTCTTACCACAAACCAGAACTGGTCCAGATCCTCATTCCCTACTCCTCTGAATACGGGTAGCTTGATCACGCTCACCATGTTGAACCGTGGGGGTGGTGGAGGTGGGGTGGGTGAAGATGGAGGTGAAGTAGGTGAAGCAAGTGATGGTGTAAGTGGAGGTGATAACTACAGAATGCGCTGCCTTATCAAACTGACCGCACTTCTCAGAGAAACCCAAGTGTGCTCTTCCTTGCTCTCTCGTGAAGGTGAAATTAAAGGACTATTTTCTAATCCCTCGGTACCTTTGTAGATCCTTCCGCTTCGTGTCATTCCAAACATTAATGGATTCTCATTACCCATTTTTCACATAACAGTATCTTAATCTAGGTATTCAGGGATTTAATGTACCTACCTCGCGGTCCCTTGAGAAAATGTCATTCTGCTTCGCTATAGCTCACAGTCGTGTCTACCGCAAACTCAGTGATAAATCCCCCTATTATTCGGTCGAGCCAATGGTCCATGGCCCGTGCTATCTTATCTTCTGAAGCCTCTAGTCTACGCACTAACTCTGGATTCCACACTATCGATTGATCAAGCTTGTACCTTCCCTGGCTGTCGGCTAGCCTCGCGATCCACTCGTATAGTTCAGAAGAGAAGGATGCGAAGAAGATCTCGTGGATTTCTGTATATATGTAGTGATCCAGCCACCTTTTCTCAGATATCTGCGGAGTTCTGTTTTCTTGTGTCACGAACTTGTGAAGCTTTTGATCCAACCACTCTTCAATTTCCTTCTTTGTGGGGTTCTAGTGTTCCGACATTAGACATCCCTTAGGCAGATCCTGGTCCCGGCAATGGAACCATTTGTTGGCTTGTTGGGGCTTGACCCAGGTTCAGAAGTGATTTAGCCAAACAAATCCCGAAACTACTGGCCCTTTCGGCAACAGTCCGTGGTGCGCGGACTGAGGTCTCACCCAAGGTAGTATGGGAGGGTGTTGGAACTAGGTTTCCACACCCTAGGGATGTCTTGATGAAGTCTGGGAAGTTTGCAAACTGATCCTACGCGTTTGCGCTGCTCCGTGTAGCTGTCTGACCTTCACGTAGCTCTGTAAAGAGCACGAAGAGGCGCTATCTAGATCCTTTATCCTTACTATGTTATTATTATAGATCTTAACTTAATTTGTGGGCCCAATATTCTCATCAATCATTCAACATTCATAACAAGTGCACGCAATCATAAACTATAAAGAGATGCATAGGAATATAACAAAAGCGTAAACACACAGATCTACAAGTAGATGCACAATATTTCATAATCAACTTATCTTTTATTAAACTTATGTTCCGTTACAATCCCAACTCCGCCATACGTACTCAGCTGTAGGGGTCCGTGCACACAGTTGTGGACTTTACCAGGCCTCTGCACACTTAGCTGCAGAGCCTCTTCCTACTACTATGACCCAAGACTCAGACTTACAGACTCAAAGTGAATTTCTCCTTCAAAAACCGATCAAGACTAAAAATTGACTGCTACTCTTAGAGCCTCGCTCTATTTATACATTCCCATGGTCTGTGGACCATGGGTAGGCCGACACATTCTATATTAAATTACAATATTTTAGTGCGAACAACCCTAGACTCTCATGCTCCGCGCCCGTATTTTGCAAATCTTTACATTGCATTGACCAAAACTTGGCTTTAAGCCCCAAAAACCCACTATGGGGGGATCCGCTGCCCAACAGGTATGCAGAGTTCAAGGCAAACTTTCACTGGGTTTCAATCAGGGCATGGAAGGACCCTAAACAGACATGGTATGACTTTCTTTACTTGGAAACGGATGACATGATTGATGCAGTACTTGATCTCTAGCCAATAGAGTGGCGCACTACCTTAGACTTGGCGGTGGGGTCGAGCAAGTCCGCCGTGCAGCGTAAAAAGGAGGAGGCCAATCTCAAGATGGCACAGCTAGCCAAGAAGAGGAAGAAGGAGGCCGCTGACAAGGCCTAGGCAGAGTGTGATGCCTCCTAGAAGATGAAAAAGCAGATAGGCGAAATAGAGTGTGGCTCTGATAAAGGCACGAGGTTTCCTTCGCTCGAAACAGAGGAAGAAATGGACAAGCAAACAGAGCAGCATGGCACAGACTTGCAGACGATGTCGGACCGTATCAAGCGTCCAAGGGAACAAGAGAAGGTGGTGTCAAGGAAGAAATCCAAGGCCACTAAGGCGTCACTGGACCCAATCACCCTCACATAGTGCGATTTGCATGACATTGGAGACACGGTGCAGGATGTCACCGCGGAGGCACTACAGCAGTTTGAGCAGCAGCTGCAGCTACTATTGGGGCGGCACTACAGCAGTTTGAGCAGCAGCTGCAGCTACTATCGGGTCTGTAGGAGCTGCAAACTCGTGCATCATAGGATATCACGATGTCCACCAGCCTTTCTATCAACACTTCAGAAGTGTTGAAAATAGCAACAAGAAATGCTAAAAATAGAAGTGCTAAAAATAGCACTGCTATAAATATCATTTTGGGATACATTCCAATTTTAGTTAGTCCCTAAACTAAAATTGAGAATTAAAATTCGAATTTGCTCTTAGCAATTGTTTGTAAAATAATTAATTAATTCATCTTGAGTTAATTAGTTGTAGAAAATCAAACATGAAGTCTATGTGATGACATGCAACAATTTCTCCATTGATTGAGGAAGTTATCCCTTGATTAAAGGAGATCAGGATGAGTTGTACTTTGAGTTGTAATTAGTTAGCTCAATTAATTGAGTTAAGTCCAGTTAGA
This sequence comes from Pinus tabuliformis, assembly GCA_031772625.1. Classification (NCBI taxonomy): domain Eukaryota; kingdom Viridiplantae; phylum Streptophyta; class Pinopsida; order Pinales; family Pinaceae; genus Pinus; species Pinus tabuliformis. The sequence continues at coordinate 1,145,513,529 of CM062805.1, forward strand.
TTAGTTCAAATAGGTTGTTGAACTAATTGTGAGTTTAGTTAGTTAATCCATGCATGCATGTAACTGCTACACTTTAGATAACTGAATATTCTCTCATAAATAACTCATGCATGTCAGTTCAGTCAGAGACCCAATTGAGATCAAATGATGGGATGGTGTGCTATCAGTTGCAGGAATATTCCATGGAGGATATCTCCTGCATGCAGAAGGAATTCATTCCTTGGAGATTGCATAGTTACTTTTGAGTTTGATGAGTGTGTGATGAGGCCAATTCACACAGGTGGCAGCATTGGACCCCAAGATAAACTGCGCAAGGAAATAGGAGGCTCGGAGGGTTGAGGGAAGGCATATCTTGTGTCTATTCAGTCTTAGAGATGTATTGTTGGATTGTACTGAGAGCAAGATAGCTTATGAGCTAATGCTTTGTGTAATTTGGACATATTTCCACTTGTATGATAATACAAAGATTGGGGTTTTTAGCTGAGGCTTTCCCCAAAGTATTCTTTTGTGTTCATGTGTGATTGCCTTCTCATTCTCAATTATATGTGTTCTATTTGATCTTTCTCAAAATCAATTAAGCTTCCACAAGTTTGTTGTAGAAGTAGATCTTGTATTTTTCTTTAGTATATTTCATAATATGTTGATCTACAGTGGGAAATTCTACATGATATCGGAGCAAAGGTGATCAAAGCGAAGAACAATATACAAAGAAGGGAGAAGTTTCAAGTTCTTTATTATAGAATTTGAATTCTTATCACATCTCAAATTTCACCAATGGCGTTCAACGGTTTAAGACTCAAGTATGCCCTCGATGGCAGCTTGAATCATATAGCCTGGAAGTATCACATGGAAGAAACGTTAGAGGACAACGATCTAAAGGACTTCATTGATCAAGAAGTCCCCAAGCCAGTAGCATCTAATGCTACAGAATTGGCGGAATGGAAGAAATGTGTGGCTAGAGCGAGGAGAATCCTTCTGGAGGGAGTTCGAGACCACATAGTCTCGAGTCTCCATGGGAAGGAGACACCATTTTCAATGTGGAAAACATTGAAAGATATATATCAGAACAACAACGATCAGAGGAAGCTAGCGTTGAAAGACAAGCTTTGAAAAATCAAGTGTGATAAGGGCGACATGATCTCTACATATTTGAACAAGCTCACCACCTACAAGGATGAGCTTGGGAGTGTAGGGATTATGAAAACCGATGATGACATGGTGAGTCTTACTCTCCTCAGTCTTCCTAAGAGCTGGCATAGCTAACAAGACTCGGTAAATGGAAGATATAAACTACCAGATTGGGAATGACTTTGGTCGGATCTGATGCAAGAGGAGATAAGAAGAAGCACCAAAGATGGATCTTCATCAAAGCAAGATGATGAAGAAAATCTAGCCTTAGTGAGTAAGGCGAGGAAAGGGAAAGGGAAGGCGTCCCATTCTAAATCCAGTTCTTCCCATGGTGGGAAGAATTTTGACAAATCTAAAGTGTGATGCTTTGATTGTCATGAGGTGGGCCATTATGCTACGAATTGTCCACAGAAGAAATCCAAGAAGGGATCCTTGAAGGGACCAGACGATGAGGCACTGGCCTCACAGTTCAAGTTAGATTTTTCTCTCATCGCATGCATGGTTTCATCCATGGTGGGATGTGTTTGGTACCTGGAAAGTGGAGCCTCTTTCCACATGTCCAGCGACAATAATCTTTTCACTACCTTGGAGGAGAAGGATCACCAAATGTGGATCGATATGGGCAATGATGGAAAGTACCATGTTTTAGGTGAAGGTATGGTTGTGTTTTAGAGGGAGCATGGAGCTCCTCTCACCCTGACTGATGTCAAGTATGTACCGGGTCTGAAGAATAATCTTGTGTCTGTCACTATGCTAGAAGACAAAGGCTACGATGTAGTCTTTAGTAAAGGAAAGGTATTCCTGAGGCATATCGGTATTGGACGAACCAAGAGGATTGGGATTCGAGTTAAGAATCTCTAGAAGCTAGAGGTAGATGACTATGCTGCATTGAGTTCCAAAACAGAGATGGTGCAGAGCCAAGATGTTGGCGAGCTATGGCATAGAAGATTGGGCCACTTGCACCATGGGGCCTTGAAGATCATGCAGCAGATTTCTACCGGACTTCCCAAGGAAAAACTGGAGCAGACGAATACATGAAAAGGTTGTACCTTGGGTAAGTATGCGAAATCTTCCTTTCAGGATCGATACAGTAGAGCTGGAGAAATCCTGGAGCGAGTTCACACAGATGTATGTGGGCCATTCTCTACAGCCTCCACCGCTAATCAAAGGTACTATGTTACTTTTATTTATGATTTTTCTTGTAGATGTTGGATCTACTTTATGAAAAAAAAGGATCAGACCTTCTTGAGGTTTTGTGAGTTTAAAGCCTTGGCAGAGAAAGAATCTGGAAACAAAATAAGGGCCTTAATTAGAGAAAATGGTGGAGAATATGTCTCCCAACAGTTTAAGGACTTCTGCGCTGCAGAAGGAATTAAACGGGAGTTGACGGCACCCCATAACCCACAATAGAATGGGGTGGATGAAAGGAAGAACAAATCAACTGTGGTAGCATCTCGAGCGATGTTGGATGACCAAAGCCCACCACTTCATTTGTGGGTTGAGGCATGCAATACAATAGTATACTTGTAGAACAGAAGCTCGCACCTTTTACTGGGAATGAAGACAGCTAAGGAGGCCCTTTCCGGGAAGTGACCTGATGTGAGTCACTTCAGGATATTTGGATCATCGGTTTATTGCCATGTGACCAAAGATGGCCGGAAGAAGCTAGATCCAACAGCTGAGTTGGGGATACTTGTGGGGTACACTGATACACCCCACAACTATCGGGTGTTCCTGCCTACTAGTCAGAAGACAGTGGTATGCAAAGATCTGAATTTCGATGAGCAAAAATCCATGCGAGTATCACTTGAGAGGGAACTCAAGTTGCATGCAGAGGAGGAACTTTCAGTTCCTAAGGAGGAGGAGCCTCAGATTGATGCGGAGCAGCCACATGCAGAGGATTTGGGAGTGGAGACATCCACCCATGGTGAGTCTTCCAGAGATGGTCAAAAATTCTCAAGGGAAGCTGACAGGTTGATGTTGGATGCGCGAGATAATGTGGGACAACCATCTTCTCAGTGCAGACAGAGAAGGTCACCCGAGCAGTACACTGGTTACATGGCCCTGGTTGGGGAGTGTGTAGAGTCTAAACCTTCTTCATTCGAGGAGGCAGTGTAGCAACCAGTCTGGGTTGATGCAATGGTGGAGGAGTACAACTCCATCGTTCAAAACTGTGTTTGGGATGTTGTCCCAAGACCTCAGGACAAATTAGTGGTGAGTTCCAAATGGCTTTACAAGGTCAAGCAAGTAGCTGATGGCAGTGTTGAGAAACATAAGGCAAGGTTTGCTACCTATGGTTTCTCATAGGTCAAGGGGATCAACTACGATGAGACCTTTGCTCCTGTAGCAAGGTACTCATCTATCAGATCGACGTTGGCACTATCAGCTTAGATGGGTTGGAATATCCATCAGATGGATGTGAAGACAACATTTCTCAATGGGAAGATTGAGGAAGAGGTGTAAATTGAGCAGCCAGAAGGTTTTGAGACCTTCGATCATGAGTCGCATGTGTGCCAACTCAAGACGGCTTTGTATGGGCTGAAGCAAGCACCTCGTGCTTGGTACACGTGGATCGACAGCTATTTTACTGGGTTGGGCTTCACCAAGAGTGAAGCAGATGTGAACCTTTACCACATCATGGTAGAACGTAAGCCATTGATCATTGTTCTTTATGTAGATGATCTGATTTTGACAGGTGATGATCAGTTGATCAAGTCTTTCAAGGAGGACCTTGCAAGAGAGTTCGAGATGAAAGACATGGGTCTTATGCACTACTTTATAGGCATGGAAGTGTGGCAGAAAGATGGGGAAGTATTTGTGTCTCAAGGCAAGTATGCCAATGAGATACTAATCCAGGATGTTTTCTCTTATAGATGTATAGAAAATAATTGCATATAAAATTGCAGCTTAACACATAAATGTGCACATATGAAAAGAATAAGAAAACACATAAAAGGCACAAAAGAGAACACCAAGGCTTGATAACAGAGTTCGTCCAATTTGGACTATGTCTCCAGGCCTGGCTCAACAATGGGGAGGCCTTTCTTATTAAATGGCATGAATAAACAGATGTACATTCATCAATCTGTCCACAAAGAGGCTTATATCTCCAAAGCTTCCCGCAGCAATAAAGGGGTTGGATTCGTGTGACTATCTTGAACAGCTCAATATGTACTCTTGGCCTCCTACAAGACAGAGTGCTGCCACCATAAAAAATGGCTCTCCCAGCTCTTCCCATCGACTGTGTTTTATAATGGGTTCTTTGGACAGAACCCCATTCAAATCGGGGTTGTCTGGTTAATAATGGAGATTGGTAGAGTGGAAAGATCGGTGGGTGAAACCACCACTCAAAATGGTCTTATATCATTTGAAACGATAAATCTCCATAAATCCCAAAAACAGTAAGAAATACACCCAAAACCATTCACCCAGATTTCAAAAATCATGAAATTGGGCTTATTTTCCCTATCGAGTCTGCGCTGAAGTCGCAATCGGCATTTCACTGGTGCATAGGTCCTGTTCACGGGGAAGGACCAACCGCCGATTGCCGATCACCGATATCGGTGTCAGTCAATCGCGTCGATCCTGCTCATATATAATGCTCCAATAGCTCGACTATGGTTCTGTCGATCGGTATATCATCGATCGCACTACCCGCTCGCCGATATACACTTATATATATATATATATATATATATATATATATATATATATATATATATATATATATATATATATATATATATATATATATATATAGATATAGATATCTATATCTATATATATATGTATATATATATGACCTCTGATCACCCGATCTGATCTGATCGGAGATCGGCGATCGGGGGTTCCACGGTCCAAACCTTAAGTCTGCCCACATGCAACCTCCGATTGTGATTTTGCCTTAAGGCTTTAAGACTCCTTTTTCAAAGGAAATTCCTCATTTTCTTAAGGATTGAAGAACCCTTCTTTTAGCAATAACTTCATCATCCGGACTTAGATTGAAGTACTGTTTGCACCTTTGGAATCAGAAAGACGAGGTCTCTACTTTGGTCTTGGGTTGACTTCATTCTGCCCACTTTGATTTTCTGGGTTTTTCCATGCCATTGTATCTGAAGATCCACCTGGATTAATCCTCCCCATTGAGGAGCTTTTGGACCGCCAAAAGCTTTTCATTAGTCAATTGGCAAGTGAGGGTATTGTGCCCTCACTTTCTCTTTCTCCAGCCATCTGGCCTTGCTGGGATGCATTCCCTTGAATCCAACTTGAAGGTACTCTACATCTCCTCGTTGTGAAGTCTTGGTTCTTCTGTCAAGGATGATGTCTTCGAGCAACTCATTGAGATATTCTGGTACAAAATCATCAATGGTAGGAACTGTTCCCACCTCATCAGTGTCCATGATCAAAGGAGGTTCATACAGCTTCAAGTTCTCCACATTCACTACCGAGTACATCTGCATATAAACCGACAAGTGAAGACGAAAGGCATTGTTCCCAATCTTCTCCAATACGGTGAATGGTCCATACCAGATTGGCCGCAACTTCTTTCCTTCTCCCTTCATCCTGCCTTTGCTAATGTGGAACCACACCTTATCACCCACTTGGAATTAATGGTCGACGCGGTGTTTATCATGTCTAGCCTTGTAATGGGCTTCACTCTTTTCCAACTACTCTTGCACTGCTTGGTGAATCATTTGGATTTGCTGAATGAACTGCTGAGCTTTGTCTTTATCATTACGTCCACTGGAGCCATCCTCCCTTCCAAAGACCATGTCTAAAGGGTCCTTTAGCAAGTAACCAAAGCATGTCTCGAATGGTGAACACTGCGTCGATGAATGCACTGCTCGGTTGTAGGAATGTTGTATATAGGGGAGATGTTCATCCCACAACTTGGGATGTTTCCCACAATAGCCTCGTAATAGGTGTACCACAGTACGGTTAACAACCTTTGTCTGCCCGTCAGTCTGTGGGTGAAATGTCATGCTTCTTTTCAGTTTGGTGTCCATCATCCTCCATAAGCTGGTCTAGAACTCCCCAAGGAAGCGAGAGTCTCAATCCGACACAATTGATGTGGGTAATCCAAAGTGGACCCAAACATACTGAAAGAAAAGAGAAGCAGTCTGCTCTGCATTAATCTGCTTGTTACAAGGCATAAGAATACACATTTTGCTAAAACAGTCAACGACGAAATACAAATAGTCGTGATCTTTCCTAGACAAAGGTAGACCTCCTACAAATTCCATTGACACACTTTCCCATGGACGTCTCAGAATAGGGAGTGGTGTGTAGAGCCCAAGTTTTCTATTAGAGGGCTTTGAAACAAAACACATCACACAACCCTTTACATAGCAAGTCACAATGTATGAGGCCAAAAACAAAATCTTTGTACATGACATAAAGTATTTTCGACACCAAAGTGTCCAGACATAAGAGAGGTATGGGCCTCTTGAATTACATGCACTCTTTCTCCTGTGGGACTACACAATTTACCAAGGTGATACAACAATTTCCCCTGCAAGTGATAGTTGTCCACCTGTGAACCATGGGTTAGTTTTGCATAGACCTCCTCAAAGTCATCATCGTTAGCATATTGTTCAGCATAAATTTCAAAATACAACAAAGCATTATGAAAAATAACAGAAGCAGAAATTGGAAGGCGAGATAGCATATCAGCCACTTTATTGCTAGTGCCCTTCTTATACTTTATTACTAGATGAAACTGTTGAAGAAAGCCCATCCACTTGAAATGACGAGTTTGCTGCAACTTGGTTTGTGACTGAAGGTACTGCAAGGGCTGATGATCTGTATGGATGATGGTCTCCTTGCCAATCAGGGAGTTTTTCCACTTTTTCACACTCTGCACCAAGGCATAAAGCTCCTTGTCATAGGTGGGATAGTTTATCACAGCTTGAGAAAACTTCTTAGAATGGTAACAAATTGGCTTCTTTTGCTGCATCAGTACAACGCCCATGGCATAACCGTTGTCATCAGTTTCGATCTCAAATAGCTATTGGAGATTGGGTAAGGCTAAGACTGACGCGATGCTAATTTTTTCCTTCAATGTTTTGAAGGACTTCTACTAGCTTGCTCCCCATTGGAAGACCTATTTCACACTTGTCAATGTGTGCAAAGGTGCTGCAATAACAGAGAAATTAGCAATAAATCTCCTCCAATATTGGACTACACCTAGAAAGCTACGGACCTCAGTTACACTAGTAGGCTTGGGCCAATTTACAATTGCTTCAACTTTAGTGGGATCAATTTTTAACTGACCATGACCAAGAATATGACCTAGGTAATCCAAAGAGGTTTTCACGAACTCACACTTTGACAATTTTACAAAGAGTTTTTCTTTCTCCAGCACATCAAGCACTTTCTTTACATGATTCATATGTTCAAACCAACTCTTTCTCAAAACTAGTATATCATCTAAATATACAAGACCAAACTCATCAATGAAGGGCTGAAATATATTATTCATAACCCACATAAAGGTGGCTGGAGCGTTGCAAAGCCCGAATGGCATTACAATCCATTCGAATAGACCCTGCTTGGTTTTGAAAGTGGTTTTCCACACGTCCCGCTCTGAAATTCAGACCTAGTGATAGCCACTGCACAAATCCAATTTTGTGAAATATACAACACTTTTTAATTGATCCAATAAATAATCTATGCGTCGGAGAGGATAGTGATTTTTTACTGATATTTTGTTGAGCGCGCTATATTCCACGCACATCCTCCAATTGCCATCCTTCTTGGGCACTAAAACAATCGGTGACCCACATGGAGAGGAGCTTGGCCTAATCACGCCTTGGTCTAGTAATTCCTATACTTGACGCTTGATCTCCTCCATTTTTACTGCTAACATTCTGTACAGGCCGATATTCGGTAGAGGGGCGTCATGCAACAGTTGGATTTCGTGTTGGATTTCCCTCTTTGAAGGTAGTCCCCGCGGCTCCTGAAACAATGCATTATAATCAGCAATTAAATCCATCAATTCTTGTTTATGCTTCCCATCACAGCCTTGGAACGCGTCTGCAAATTCGGCCTCCTTTTCCCTGACGATCATAAGCATGCATGTTTTGCTAGAATTTACCAGCCATTTCATCTGCTCGACGCTTATGAGGCTGGCGGTAATTTTGTTCTGATGAGCTCGCACTATGTACTCTATCCCATCCTTAGTGATGTGGTATTTATTCTCATGGCGGAAAAAGACAGCTTTTCTATCATACAGGTAGGGGCTCCCCAATACCATGCCACAGATGTCCAGCGATATAACATCCATCTCTACTTCATCTACCAGCTTAGAAGCAATCACAAATTTTACCTTGCACTACTGGGTTACATTCAATTTAGCTTTATCATGTATCCATCCCAGTGGGTAAGGCTTTGGGTGTGGTTTTGTTTATAAGCCAAGCTTCTTTACTAAGGATTCTACAATTAAATTTGATTGGAACCCCGTATCAAACAGAGTTTCTAATTTGGTATGATTTACTACAACTCTAATATGAAATAATTCAATTCTTTTTCTATCATTTGAAAGGGACTCATCTACAGAACTGGTGCTTCCATGTGATTTAGAATCAATAGGAGGTGTAAGGGTACCTTTTTTTCCTGTTGCTGTGACTAGCTCTTCATCTCCCGAATCTGATCCAAGGTCTTGTTGTGCTGCTGCCACTATTTTCTGCTTCCCTTTTCCTCCATACTTCTTTGGATGCTTTTCTTGTAATGATTGCAATAAGGTTGTTCTCCCTCTTTGGCTACTGTTGTTTTCTTCTCTTTCCCTTTCCATTTCGCTTTGGATTTGCCATTGGGAGGTTTGAACGGTGGCTTTCTGGACTAGTCCTCTCTTTCTTTCTTGCCCCTTTTCTCAATATGAATTTCTTTCACACTAGATGCGTCAATAGTGGTTGGTTCAAACAACAATAATGAATGTTGAATATAACTATGCAGTGAGCCAATATACTTAGTTACAACTTTAGGTGTATCTAGTGCAATACCCAAATTCAGTGCTTGCTTCCTAAATTCTTCTGTAAAACTCTGAACATCCTGCCCTTTGCCTTGCCTTAAATATTTCCAATTCATCAAAGCTTTTTGTTTGTATCCTAAGGGATAAAATTGTTCCCTTAACGCAAAAGTAAAATCAGACCATGAGGAAAAGAGCTTACCCACATTTTCACTGCTCTGTAATTTTCTCTCCCACCAGACAAGAGCTGTGTTGCCTAGCCGTAGAGAGGCCAACTGGATTTTCGCCTCATCCTCCACAATTTTCTGAATCCTGCAGGAAACCTCAATCTGCCTGATCCAATTATTAAGCTTCTCTGCATTACTTTCTCCATTAAACACGGGAAAATCAAATTTAACATCTAATTTAAATAAAGGTTTCTTAGATGTGTCCCTGGGATTTCTGGGATTATTATGGTGAGGGGAAGAAGAACCTTCATTCGCAGGAGGAGAAGGAGGGGGATCTCCTCCACCATCTCCATGTGCTGAGCCTAGTTCTTCTGCAATTCTTCCCTCTACTCTCTCCAGCCTTAGAACCAATTGACTGACATTCTCTGCCATCGAATAGAAAGTCTTTCTGAAATTGCACTCCTCTTCAATACGAGCTTCCTCTTCAGCCATGTTTCTTCTTCGAGGTGCACGCCCTGCCTCTGGATAGAAAGGTTCTAGATTCCCTTCGCCTCTTTGAAGCCTGCCTCTTGTTAGCATACAAACCTAAAATTCACATCTAAAAAGCCCTGGATACTACTTGATCCAGGATGTTTTCGCTTATAGATGTATAGAAAAGAATTGCATATAAAATTGCATCTTAACACATAAATGTGAACATATGAAAGGAAGAATAAAACACATAAAAGACACAAAAGAGAACAGCAAGGCTTGATAACGAAGTTCATCCAATTTGGACTACGTCACCAGGCCCAGCTCAATAATGGGGAGGCCTTTCTTATTAAATGGCATGAATAAACAGAATTACATTCATCAATCTGTCCACAAAGAGGCTTATACCTCCAATCTGCCTAATGGCTATGAAATGAATGCCTGAGATGGAGTGGTATGCAACGCCAAAGCTTCCCGTAGCAATAAAAGGGGCTGGAGTCATGTGACTGTCTAAAACAATTCAATATGTACTCTTGGCCTCCTGCAAGACAGCATGCTGCCACCATAAAAAAACCTCTCCCCGCTCTTCCCATAGACTGTGTTTTATAATGGGTTCTCTGGACAGAACCCCATTCAAATCGGGGCTGTCTAGTTAATAATGGAGGTTGGTAGAGTGGAAAGATCGATGGGTGCAACCACCACTCAAAATGGTCTTATATCATTTGAAATGATAAAGCTCCATAAATCCCGAAAACACTAATAAATCTGCCCAAAACCGTTCACCCGGATTTAAAAAATCATAAAATCGGGCTTATTTTCCCTATCGGGTCCACGCTGAAGTCGCAATCAGCGTTTCACTGGTGCATAGGTCCTATTCACGGGGAAGGACCGACTGCCGATCGCCGATCGCCGATATCGGCGTCGGTCGATCGCGTCGGTCCCGGTCATATATAATGCACCGATATCCCGATTATGGTTCTATCGAAAAGTATATCGCCAATTGCACTACCCTCTCGCCAATATACACTTATATCTATATATGACATCTGATTTCGATGGCCTCCGATCCGCCAATCCGATCTAATCGGAGATCGGGGGTTCCACGATCCAAACCTTAAGTCCGCCCACATGCAACATCTGATTGCGATTTGGCCTTAAGGCTTTAGGACGTGCAGATTTTGAGAATATCTCAAATTTTTATGAATAATTGTGATGATTTAAATTTAAATGGTTTAACCTCTTTTCTTTACCATATAATATTGAAACTTTTAAAGGTTTCATTCACCTTTTGATTTGAAAGTTTCGATCAAATAATTTGTATTTTCGGTGATAATTTCCTAAAGGCGGGTAATTTTCACCCAAATGGGTCAGACTAATTAGTAGAAGCTTCCGTGATCGCGCTGGTAGAACACAAGGATCATGAAAGTACTAACAAATTTATGTCCCATCTATCCTTTTTCAATGTGACTCAAACGTTTCCAAAGGTTTGGCAGCAATTATCCAATTTGTTGACGGACAATTAATGCGTAGTGGTCCAACATGGGAATATACCCCAACACTTTCTCATTCACTTCCTAGCAGCCTAGATAATTGTTGCCCAAAGGTTGTGCGTACAGTTTTGGAATTTGAACTTTAATTGTTGCAAATGGTTGTGCTTATAGTTTTGGAATTTGAAATTTATATATGGTAACCAATTTGTTAAACTATTCTTTCGCTTTTAATTAATTTGTAAATGTTTGAAATGAATTTATAAAAGTTCTATAAAAAATAAAATGTAAATTTAATATTTTCAAAATTAAAAAAATAATTTTTAAATTTTTAAAAATTAATTTTTTATTTTTTAATTAATAGAGGTATATAAATTGATATTTTTATGGGTTTAAAAAAAAAAAAAAAAAAATAGTTTTAAAATTTAAAAATCCAAAAGAATATAAGATATTATAGGTTTTTTTGTCCCTGCGTACAATTTTTTGCATTTGTCATAATGGTAAATCAAATTTAATAAAAAAGAAAGGAATAAGCTATAGTCACAAAGAAATGAATGATCTGACATCCATTCCAATGATTTTCTTAGGCCCTCTTGACGATTTTATCCGACCCTCCCATCAAGCCCCAATGTTTATTCGTAGCCTCACCTCCTCCTCCTCCCATCCCATCATTCCCTCCTCCCCTGCCCATACCCTGTGCCACCTTGTATTAACTATTTCATTAACTCTGAATCCTACTTCAAACTAATCCCATTGAATTAAGGAATTCAAATCGAGTGTGCCTTCTTTATTATCCCCTGTGACTCGATCCGACGCCACAAAACTGATCTCGCCTCCCTGCGACACCTATTCTCCTAATGTGACGCCAAGTATCCTGTTCTCTTTCACTGCGACCAGAGAATTCCTTGGTAAGCATCGTGCCAATTCCAAAGGTCCCTCCCATAGAATTTTCTCTGTGACTGAAGAATTCACATCAAAAATCTGCAAGAATTCTGGAGGTATGTCATTTATCTTAGTCGGACATTAATCATCTCGAACCAAGTTGAATCCATATTCGCAATTCCAAATTTCTGTTAAAAATAGGGTTCATGTTACTAACAAAGATTCCATGGGATTTGTACTGCTAATTACTAACAAAGGAAAGACAGAATGAACTTGAAACTCCAGACCCGTTGTAAGGGATGTTTGTATCAGTCAACAATGTGATCACCTCAACTTCGTTGATGTGAGAAATATCTGTTGATGTGGGTGAAACTCCTAAATATCTAGAACTTATAGATCCAAAAAAACATTAAAAAAAAAAAGAAGAAGTCATTTTTACAATCTTGTAGATTTCTAAGTTTGAAAATCCACATCACTCGCCATGATAGTGGCCACTTAGGCTTCCTTGCACCTTCATGCTATGTCAATATGCCACAAAAGCACATTGTGTCAACGTGTAACATCCGCCATACCTATCTTCCTTGCCATGTCAACATGGCATGTGATCCTTCCATGTCATTATGTTGTGTTAGCACATTCTCACCCACATTATTTAGTGTTCTCCTATATGAACTCCATGTGATCTCCACAAAGTCTATGCCACTAGCATATGGATTTGGATTTTCCAAAAGGTGTAATTTAAAGAAGTTCTCGATCCCCAGAATTTTAGATTTAAATAAATAAAGGACTTCCAAATGATTTAAATATATGGATTCTATCAAATGATGGAAAATGATCCTAGCAACTAACAAAAAGGGTGAGTTGTCATGTTCCATATCTTCTGGCTATTTGGATTCTATTAAATGGTGTGGAAAGATTAAGGTAATTAACAAAAAGGGCATGTTGATAAATTTCACACATAGAGTTCCATTATGTCAGGTTCAAGATTTAAGGTACCCCTATAGAGTCTCTTGTATCTAAAACTTTCAAGGGTTTCCTTTTAATTTGTTTTTCATATGTCTAGATATCAAAATATGTATATATTTGGAACACCCTTAAAATTTTGCAATGTATTACACTTAAGAAACTCCCAGATGTCTGGTTATTTGAGTATCAAGATAATGAGAACATTTTTTCTTTATCGAGCTTCCACCCTTTAGCTCCTTTTCTCTACTATCCCTTTATCACATCCACTACCAATCCATGTGACTAGGAGCTAGGGTCAAGACATCAAAGCCCAAATTAATAGAGTTTTAGGCTTTTGGTTCTCTCCACTAACACATTAGTTTGCAATGTAATTAAGATTGGTTGAATTATCTAAGGGAAAACTCCATGTCCAAAGAAACACATGAACAATAAAATATCACAAGAATGACAGAAGCAAGACATGAAATGGAGAAATTTAACAGAATGAGAACCCAATATACTTTCAAATAGCATTATCATCAAACCATAGGAAAGAAAAGCAAAGCTCTATATCTTTGGAAACTACCAAGAATGAGATAGTCTAGTTTTTAAAAGATGCATCATATTAGAAAAGGTAAGAACAAGTATCTTATTCTCATTGGTATGAGAAGCGCAGAGTAGGGAGAAATAGTGATGGGTGTGTTTTTCCTCTCTTGTAGTTCAATATTTATAGAGAGATACATAAAGGGGTGAAATAAGTGTTCCATTGCATATTAGTCCAGTAGTTCATAGTAGGAGACTCTTAGTTAGACTTCATTTCTATTCTTATTTCCGGGAGGAGAACAAACACAGACTCTTGTCTTTTCCTTTGCTATCCCAACACATGCAACACTCTGCTGATTTTTAGTTTTCACCTGCAAGATTCACTTTAAGGCACCATTAATTATGCATTTCATCTTTGTTTTTGGACTCAAATCCTTAAGTTATTGTGATACCAAACCCTTGTGGATGTGATATGTAAACCCCCAAAATGAAATTTGTCTCCCATTCACTACACAATGCTATATTCATTTTTGTTATCCCTAGCTCATCATTTTCTTTTCCTTCTTTGGTCTATTTTCATGCATATGATATGATGTGGAAATTGTTTTTTGTAGAACTTGGCATTGAGACCATTGTCAATGGCATGAGTTTACATCATTTATATTGTGCATTTTGACATGTTCCATTCAAGGGCGAGAGAAGTTGTATACATTGACTTGTTGGGAAGTTGTATCTCTTCCTGAGTAAATTTTCTTATCTGTTTGTTGTAATTGTTAGTAGATGGTTTACATTATTCTACATTACCTGGTCCAAGGACCAATCTTAGCAGAAATCCAGTTTAGAATATGTTAATAGTAGGCATGTATAGTAATTCTGCTTGTTAATCCTTAAATGGTAGTTCTTCCTACATTTATGGAGAAAAATTTCCTGAATTTGTATGCTTTCCTGAGTTTTCTAGTGCCATACATTATTCTGCATTACCTGGGTGGACAACCAATTCTCTAGAATCCAATTTAGTAGAAATCTTGTCTAGAATCTATTTGGTTTGTATTGGCAAGCATGCATAGTAATGTGTCTTGTTGATCCTTTAATGGCATTTTGATATAGTTATGTAACAAATTTTTTTGAATCTGTATGGTTTCCTGAGTGATTTTCTTATTTTATTACCCTAGCGTTAGTGCCACTTCTGAATCACTAGTAATTTTATTAAGTTTTTTTCTCATTTGTTCTCCATGTAATCTTACAAATTATGCAAATTTTATTATTCTATTCCATTGTTTCAACTTTTATTTTAGCTCTATGATTATGAATATTTGGAGAACCTTCCTTTCTGAATGGCTAAAGGATTTATGCTTTTGTAATGTTGTCACGAGTTTTTTGGCAATATGCATTTCTTGGGTTTTTCTGGGCATATGTTGAAATGCACTGTATCCTCATTTATTATTGGCACTATAGGTTGTTTAATGTTAAAATTTAAATTTCTAATGTATAATATGATTTTATTGTTATCTTATTTTACAGCTCTTGGAAGCATAAATAATGGTGCAAAAGTGGACCATGTGCATTGATGTCTCCCATTATCCTAATTTGGGATGAGCAATTGTTCAAGTTGTCCTTCATAATAGTGCAACAAAACATGTAGTGCATAGAAAGAAGGAAGTGCATGGAAGGACTACAAATAATGAGCCATACTATATTTCCCTTATCGAAGGGTTGAAAGAGGCAAAAAATATTGGTGTCAATGATATTACCATGTTCACAAATTTGGAGTTAATCTGCAACCAGATGAAAGGCACATGTCAAGTTCAAAAGGACAATCTCAAACCATTTACAAAGAAGCCAAAATATGGAGTTATGAATTTCAATCTTTTAACATAGATTACCATGTAGATATACAAAGAATGTCCACTCATATACTGTGTGGTGTTGTCAATCGTGACTTAAGATCATCCTCTGTTACACCAGAATTCATTGATCAGCAACAAGATAGGTCCTCATTATGGGAATATGTGTTCGTTGTCATTTTGTAGGGGTTCTCATGGCATGGTTCTTTAACTAAAGAAGAACCCATTAATGTACTATTCTCCCCCAACCTAAAATGATTGTGTTCTCTTGTATAGGTGACAAGTATATGGAGAAATGTGATATATTCCATTTACATGGAGCGTTGAGAAATCTATGGAATCGAGATCAAATGATTTATCTTCTACTAGTAATTGCTTGTGAACTTTTTTTAATTTATTAGTTTAGGATCTTAGTTTACTTAGATTATTAATGTTCTTTTTAATCAAACAACTACCAAAGCATAAACCATAAAGAGACAAAAGACACAGAATATATGCTATTAGCCAGGGCCAAAACCTCTCCCACTTGAGAGGAAAACCCGAACAAATTCTTCTTCTTATAGAGATTCCAATTAATGAATACCAAGAACAATACCCTTGACCTATTTTCTACTCTAAAACGAATACAAAAAATACTCCTTGATGAGATCCTTAGTCAACTATAGTCAACCTTCTACTTCGTATCTTCACTAGTTTCAACCTCCTAGACTTAGGTCTTCTTTGGATTGGGACTCCTTCTAGCTTGCCTCAACTTCCTCTTAGACTTGTCCTACTTCCAACTCTGCTACCTTAGAGGATCGTAATTCCTCTTGGATCTTTCTACAACGAAATTCCACCTTCTTCGCACGTGTGTCCCAAAACAGACCCAAAAACAAATCCAATTGATACCACAGACTTGGCTCTCCCTTTGCTTCACTTCGCTGGCTATAGGTTTGTATTTCTTGGCCCTTTCACTAATCTTCCCACCACTTGCTGACTTCAGAACTTGACAGAAAATACTTGCTCTGAAATGAGTCTGAGTGGCCTACTTATAGTTTTTTGCCATGATAATAAGTCGACTTGACATGAATATGAACCAATGTGTCTTTTGGAGAGATATTATAATTCCTTTTGAAGCCGACGTGTCTTTTGGAGAGATATTATTATTCTTTTTGGAGCTAACTTGAAGGGAGATGATTTTTCTTGTATTGGAGGGATATTTATACTTATATAATGACTCATACAAAATGTAACATGCCCAAGAAGGGTCCTTCATATATGACATAGACTGAAATTTACTTTTATGACTAGATGACAAATCCTAAGGGCTCACAATGGGAGCCATCACTAAAAATAAAATTCCTTTCTCATGAAACCCATGAGACAAGCATTACAATAATAATTTTATTTTTCTTCTTTTCATAATTTACATAAAATCATAATTACACATGTCATTATGAATATTGAACCTAGTTACACTTTTCCATACTCCCTCTTAACTACGGAGGTATTCATAATGGTACTTGGTAATTCCCAATTTGAATAATTTCTCATAAGAAGAGTCGGATTGGTAACCCATCTATTTAGCATCATGTCAACCAACATTGTCACATAGCAAGACCTTGTCTAACAACTCTATCTCTCCACAATATCTAAGCACAATGCTAGCAATACCAATGATGTATAGATACCCTCATCATTATCTCTCTCAGAACATACCCCACACGATTTCTTAGGGTGTGTTCCACCAAGACTATTCTTATCTTGGATTCCTAGTCCTCAAAGAATATCAGTCCTCTACAACTACTCTTATCTTGGATTCCCTAACACATCCATAAAGAGCACCAGATGCCAGATGTTTACCCAATCCTCCATTTTGTCTTCCCAAGTGAAGAAAAGAATGATGTGTCTATATCTCCCTCTTAATTAGGGAGGACATATCTATTCCAATAAAGGAATGTACTCATTCCTATGGAAGGAATGTACCTAAGCTCCCTCTTGGATTAGGAATTTTTGCTTCCAAGTTTCTTCCAAGTAAGAAAACCAATTTCCAGGATCCCTCTTAATTAGGGACCTACAACAACTCCTCAGGTGGAGATGATGGGACAATCATTTGCTTGAAGAACTCCTCCTCACGAAGTCATGAACTTATTTTCGTTATTTAGGAGTCTTCGTGTTTTGGGACTTCTACATAGGGCATACACCATCCATCACTTTCATCCATGATTCAGTCATGTCTTCATCAGAAAGTGATCCATTAGTCCATATTTGGCCTTCCTTCATGCCATGTTGCCTTCTTCATGCCATGTCTCCTTAAGGATATTTCATCCTACTACATGGGCATAGGAGGTGAAGGATATCCATAGATCTTCCATGGACAGCCCTGCATAATCCCATCTAGATATTTGTTCAAAAAAATAAAGGAATGAACATTAAAATCAAAAGTACCTTTGTCATGGTCTTTCATCATGACATCTTCTAGTTTGCATCAGCATCTCATATACATATTGACATATCTCCCAAATATATATATATATGTGTGTGTGTGTGTGTGTGTGTGTGAATTTCTTGCCTAAGCAAACATGGGAATGGATGGGGAGACCTACGCTGCAGTGGTCTCCTATTCAGTTGCGCATGGCCAATAAGCAAAATATTATTCCAATGGTGCGCTTATACGGTGTAATGGTGGACATTGAGGATGCGAGTGCGCTGGCTGATTTTGAGATCATTGAGATAGTGGGTGATAGTAATCCATACCCTGAGCTACTAGGAATTGACTGGGTTATTGATATGAAAGGAGTAATTAACTTGAAGAAGTGAAAGATTTCCTTTGAGAAGAAGTCGCTTAGGGTAGTAGTGCCATTAGACCCTACAGAAGGAGCGCATTACACTGAACCTGTGCAAAACCATGTAGAAAGTGACAATGATCTTAATCAAATATACAAGATAACAATGTGTGATGAGTATGGGATCAATCCTACAGCAGATGGATGAATTGTGTGGGAAAGGGATAGATCTCGTTCCTCAGATTCAGATGAAGAGCTTGAGAATTGGAATAATAGGATGCATGAAGTATCTATGCTCCACTGCAATATGATGACCAAGTTGCTAAGGTGTGTTTTGATTGAGGTAATAAAACTTTTGCATTATGATGGGTTGACTGATGTGGAATTTTATTTATATGAATTTGAACACAAAGTACTGGAAGAGCATCGGTTCTAGGCACTCGAATTGGCACTGCATGCTATGTCTGCCCTTTGGTGGGGTACGCACAAGGAAAGATTTGCTGGATGGAGAGAATACCTTCGAATGATGAAGTTAAGGTTTGGCTATGCTAATACTAGAATGACATAAAAATACAGTGGGAAGAATGATCCGCATGATCATTTAGCACGATGGACTAAGGCTTGGGGAACATAACCACAACCATAGTGGGTGCATATCTTCTTTCCTACGCTAGATACAATCCCAATGAACTCGTATTTGGAGATGGAGCTTCGCCATGGAATGGATGAATGGGACGTTTTAAGGGAGATTTTTCTATTAAAATTTAGCTTCGACGATGGGTTTGAGAGCATCGATGAAGCGCTCCAAGAAATTAAAGCAACTATATTCAGAATGTTGAAGGAACCAGTAGAATGGACTTAGCCAGATTGGAGTACATAGCTACGCCATGTGTTGGAATGCTATAATGTGACTATTGAAGAAGAGGATGACCCGCGGAATATTACCATCCCTAAGACTGAAGGACAACACGAAGTCGAAGGATCGAAGGTGACGAACCCAGATATATCAGAGCCTCTGAGAACTCGACAGGTAAACATTGGGTCTGAAGAAGAACCCAAGTTTGCGAAGATAGGAGATTATTGGGATGAAGATATGGTTGATAAGGTAGCTGAGCTACTGCATGAGTACCAGGACTTATTTCCCACGAATTTTTTAGATTGGAAAATGATTTTCAAAGATTTAGGCGTTATGAAGATTATAGTGAAACCAGACGCAAAGCCCATTAAACATCAACCTTATCTATTGAATTCAAAGTATAAGGAAATGGTGTGCCTAGAACTCGATAAGACATTGTAAGTTGACATTATTGAGCCTCTAGAATATTCCAATTGCATAAGCCTAATGTTGGTCCAAGAAAAAAAACAAAAGTGCGAAATTTGCATATGCGTAGATTTGCAGAAGTTGAATGATGCTTGTGTGCATGACCCATTTCCGACAAAGTTTACTGACGAAGTATTAGAGAATGTTGGCGGACCGGAATCGTATTCATTTACTGATGGATTTTTGGGTTATCATCAAATAAAGATCGTGCTAGAGGATAGAAGAAAAACAACATTCGTGACGAAGTGGGGTTGTTTCCAATATACAGTTATGCCATTCAGATTGAATAACGCGCCTTGTATCTTTTCCTTGGTAGTGATCACAACATTCAAGGAATTTATTCATAAGTTCCCGGATGTATATTTCAATGATTGGATCGTGTTTGGGTTGGTGAAGCACCATGTCGTGAGTCTATGCCTCATGCTAGATATATGTCGAAGATTTCAGATCGTGCTGAACTTGAAGAAGTGTATATTCTGTGTGCCTTTTTCAGATTTTTCTCAGCCATGTTGTCTGTAAGCAGGGATTGATGGTGGACCCTGCAAAGAATATCATTATTATGAATTTGGAACCCCCTAGGAACGTGAAACAACTTCATGTGACCGTGGAACACACTGGGTACTATAGAAAGTTGATCAAGGCATATGCCTAGATAACCGTGCCGATGGAAAAGTTGCTAACAAAGGATGTGATGTTTTGCTAGGATGAAGACTGGCAGTGCAGCTTGGATGTCTTGAAGGAAAAGATGGTGAAAGCGCCTATCTTGGTGTTTCCCAACTGGAAAATGGAGTTTCATGTACATGTTGATGCCTCTTGTATTGCGCTAGGAGAAACATTAACCCATGCAGGAGTGGGAGAGATTGATCATCCGATAGATTTCGCAAGCATAAAGTTATCCAAAGCTGAGAAGAATTACTCCACCACAGAGTGTGAAGGGCTGGCGATGGTCTACGTGCTACAAAAATTCAGGCATTATTTGTTGGGTGGACACTTTAAGATGTACATAGATCACTCCACACTAAAGTACCTAGTAAATAAACCTGTGTTGGTGGAGAAGATCTACCAATGGTTACTATTGTTCCAGGAGTATAACTTCGTGCTAATCATGAAGACTGGAAGGTTAAATGCAGGCTCAAACCATATATCAAGGATCAAAACAGGCAAAGAACCCAGTAGCTTGGAGGAAGGACTGCCAGATGTGCAGCTCTTTGTGGTGCACGTTGTGGACGACCATTTTGCTGACATTATTCAGTTTTTAACAATGGGAACAACTTTGGAAGGCTATACGACTCAACAAAAGAAGGAGTCAGTAGTTCGCGGGGCGGATTTTTCAGTAATTGTGTGTCATTTGTATAAGCTTGGGTCAGATGAGATATTGCAAAGGTATGTTCCGGAGTTTGAACGCACGAGTATACTAGCTGAAGCCCATGGGGGAGTGGCAGGAGGTCACTATGCAGGGAAAGTGATCGTGCAAAAGATTTTGTGCATTGGGTTATGGTGGTCAACATTACACAAGGATTTTAAATCATATTGCAAGGTGTGCGATGCTTGCCAAAGGATGGGGCGACCCTCGTGAAGGGATGAATTTCCTTTAAATCCCCAAGTTTCATTGCAGGTATTTGAGAAATGGGCCATTGATTTTATAGGTCTCATACACCCACCAGCAAAGAAGAAGGGCACGCGGTATAATTAGGCCAAATATCTATGTCAGGAGTTCATCACGAACTGCCGAGAAGCCTAAGAGGAAAGAAATCCATTTCATTATGCTTGGCTTTTATTATCTATTGTGTTAGTTGCTTGGAGGTTTCCGAATGATAGCCAGTTTCCTCTGCACAAGGAAGATTTACCTGAGGTAGTATGATTCACCTCACTATGGTCTACAAAGGATCCGGCACGAATCAAGGAGACGAATCTTTTTTGGGTCCTAATGGAGACAAATCTTCGAATGGTGGTTAATCAGAGGCCAAGGTTGTCCCCAACCTTATTCAAACAATTGACAACCTACGTGGAGTTCAAGTCCAACTTCCACAATGTGTCAATCAGAGTGCAGAAGGACCCAGAGCTCACATGGAATCTATTTCCTTATTTGTTATTCGAGATGGATGTGCAAGAAGTTGTAGGGTATTATCCAGCAGAGTGGCGCGAACCTATGACACTGGATGTGGGAACAAGAAAAGGTACAGAAAGCTCTACTCCATAGAAGTGGAAGGGCATCATTTAGAAGGCTGCACACACCTTGGCTGAACAGAAGAAGAAGGAAGGTGTTAAGGCAGCTGAGGAGAAGGAACGGATGGAGAAAGAGCACACTGCTAAAGAGCAGGCATAAAAGGAACGAGAGGATACAGAGAGAGGTGGAAAATCAGTTTCGCATCATAATGAAGAGCAAGAGTTGTCCAAGCAAGGAGGAGTAGGTGGTGAGGAGTAGAGCATTCCTTTCATCCTGAAAAGGCGTGGTCAAGAGCAGACTGCTGGACAATGCAAAAGGTTCAAGTTTGACAAGTAGATGCATCTTGACCCTATGGTGCTAACGGAAGGCAACATTAATGAGATCGGAGACAAGGTGAGGGACACAACAACAAAGGTGTTGCAAGAATTTGAGCATCAATATATGTAGACATTGGGGAGCATCCAAAAGGATCTGCGCGAGATGCAGATCGAGGAAAATAGGATCCAGGCAAGCGTCGACCAAGCGAGTAGAGCACAAGCAAGCCTGGCATAGGGAAGTGGCACCGTGGAAAAGCTAGAATGGACTCTGGACCTCACAGTCATTCCATTACCGCAGGGGTCAGTTCGCGCATAATCAGAAGAGGATCGCATTGTGATTAATTCAATGAAGGAAATGGGGTTGAATCTAGCCACGCTGCTACTCCAGACCCTCCATGTGCTACATTAAGGGGTGTCATAATGATTAAAAATCAGGGAACAATGTGCCATCACCGTCGTCAGTGAGTTTGAGGTCAACATCGAATAGTTGTTCGCGGAAAAAAATCAGGCACTTAAGGCCAAGGAGGAGATGCAGTAGAAATGTCAAATCTTAGAGACAATGATAGAGTGGGCTTGCAAATCAGTGCTAGAATTGCATATCCCCGAGGATGCTAAAGCCTCTGCAAAAGTAAGGAAATTAGTTGCCATAGTACGTGCATAAAAGGATGAAGTTGGCAGGGTTACCTTCAAGTTTCAGATGAAGATATCAGAGATGTACCTGAAGTTGTAGCCAACGACACCACTAGAGGTTTGGGATCAGCATGGAGCAACAATCAAGGATGGCATCAATACATTGGAGACAACAGTCAATGACTGCTCCTCACTATTTGATGCAACGATGGAATTATGGACGAATCTGCAGGAGGACCCGAACCTGCAGAAGTTGAACATAAATGTCCAAGAGACGTATCAACAATATGATGAGGTATGAGGGATTGCGCGCACTTTTGTGCTAGCACAACACCTCACGAAGTTATAGGAGGGCAAGAAACTACTAACACAGCTCAAGGAATTGCAGAAGAAAGAGGCCTTGTTGAAGGCCAAATTGCAACTGTGGCTATAGGAAGCTTGTCAGCTTACTTTGTCACTTCAGGAGAAGCTCAAGGGGCAAAAAAAGCCACATAAGATAATGAACCTAGTAGTGGAAGGGCCAAAAATAGAGAAATTGGTCAAAGAGGTACAACAGGTAGCGACACAAAGTGTTGCTGAAGTTGCAGTGATGCAGGTTGAGCTGGGTGGTCTTCGCAACAAGATCACAGTGCCATTTGAGTGACTCGAGGGTGAGTAACGATCTTTGTATTTGGGGCCTATAGGGATAGGGTCCATAGGTTCAATTTTGGGGTTAGTTAACCCAAATTATGTATATGTTCTGGTAAAAGATGTAAAGTCTTTGCGATATGTGGATGTAGAGCACACAAATAGATAGGTGCCAAAGGGGTCTTAGCCCCTTGTTTGGATAGATAGTTAAGTCAGTTTTGAGACTCACCCATGGTCCACGGACCGTGGTATTTTATGGAGGAAAGCTATAAATAGTTGAGTCTTTGAGAAAAATTTTGATGGGGAATTGGGTACACTGAAAGGTTTTTGTTGTCTTGGACAAGTGTTAAGGTAGGAAGGCTCAGCTACCTATACTAAGGTGAAGAAGGGAAGGCTCCTACAGCTGAGTGTGTAGGAGGTCTTGATAGAGTTTTCAATTGAGTGCACGAACCCCTGCAGCTGAGTGCACAAGGTAGAAGAGTCTGTAATCTGAATGCAGAAGATCAATAAAGACTGATTTTGGAGAATTACTGTGCATTTTTGTCGAATCTGTTTACATTGTGCTCTGTCTCTTAATGATATGTTTTGATAAAAGAGTGAATGAATGTTGCATGAAATCACTGGAACTATTTTCTTAATACATTATTTAAGTAGTTATCTTGTCTTATGAAGATAATAATTATTTCTGTTATGTTTTCTATTGAATTGATATATCTATGCGAACTCAAATCTAGGGTTGATTATTGATGCACGTAAGAAGAAAATATGCTTTCTTAAGGTCTGCAAAGACTGATCATAGAACTTCATGAAGGTGTAAAAGCCATCTTTTCCTAGTTATAGTGATAATCCCTAGGAATATATCAATTTGCGCGAATGCAGATCTGAAGTTGTGCAGACTTAGAAACCTCTTATCGCATATCCCTAGATGCAGAAACTTGGTTCTAGCATCCACCTATACTTCTTCGGGTGAGATTGCAGCTTGTGCTACGCAATTTGTTGCTAAAAGGGCCAGAAGTTGAGGGTTTTGTGGTTGACGCGAACAACTGTGAACCTGGGTCAGGCCCCCTTAAGCCAACAATATACTCTACTTTTACACAAACTGCTATCACTACTTCTAAACTACAACTTACTTTGAACAATGTGCAGTCTCAGCTCAAATTGGAGAAAGTGTCCTCACTTTCCAAAGATAACGGAATCAAATACTTGGAGGAAATGGTGATCAAAGCAGGCTTTGATCTAGATAATTCAAAATCCATGGAGGAGATAATCAAAAAGAAAAATGCTGACATAGCAACCCTAAAGAAGCAATTGAAGCTGCCAGTAATAGAAGACACCCAGGCCAAGGAACTTGAAGAGACAGAGCTACAAAAGGAAGAGATGTTGAAGCTTCTAGTGGAACAAAGTGCACAGATCAAAGCAATGAAAGCATAAATGGACAATCTGATAAAAGAAAAGGAACAAAGTTCACAACTTGCAGTAGTTCATCTTTATGTAGTTCCCATTTCATCTCTACTTAAAACAGGTGTCCCTACAACAACCATGATAGAAGGAAAATCATATTCTACCTTTCCTTCACATCAGTTGTAGATGATTAAGTTAAGTTAGTTGAATCCATGGAAAACATGTCTATAAAGGGAGAAGAGATAAAGAAGTTGAGACAAGAGGTGAAAGTCCTAAAGGAGTAGAGTACAATATTTGAAAATGCCTCCTGAGAGAAACACAGAAGTCCAAAACATTGTCCCAAAGATTGCAGAAGATGGAAAAAGACTGTGCCATGGGTGATACATTGGAACAAGTAAAATAGAATATCTAGAAAAGGATCAATGAAGATCTGGAAGACATTTGGCCTTCACTCCAAATTATTTTTGAGAAATAGGAGCTGGTTGAATGGTCCAATGAAGCCGTTGAGTAGGTCAGAAAGGAATTGGGAGATAAACCCAATGAAGCCACTGAGCTCATTGAATTTCTCAACTCCAAGAATAGTCAGGAATTGGAAGAGTTTGAAATTGAAGACAGAACTGAAATGATTTTGGAAGTCAGGAAAGTGTTACTAAAATAAATCTAATGAGATAGCTTGAAGAGAAGGGTCGAATTACGAACACTGGTAGACTAAAATTCATCACTGAGCTAGAGCCTCTCTACAATAAAGGACTTCCAAACTTGCTAGTTATTAATGACAAGCTTAACACCTAGTTAGATTACAGTGAGAAAATTATGACCAAGGCAAGAGATAGTTCAAAGGTTAAAGCTGGAAGATTCAGTATGATAGGAAAGGTGTTCCTGGAAGCATTTTCATACGATCTCAACATTTAGTAAGCAATTCCAAATCTATTCATCACTCGACCAAAATTTTCCAAATATATTGAAGTCGACAAAGTGTACAGAAAGTTGATGAAGATGAATATCCTGAGTGGACAACATCGAGATAAACTTTGTGAGTTACTGGAGTAAGAAGTAGTTTCGAGGGCACAACTCAGCATTATAGCACATACAAAATTTGAGTGCCAGATAACCAGCTAGTCCACCAATTTAGTGCCACCACTTGAGACAGTTCAAATTTCCTTGATATCATTGTAATAAGTTAGATTAATTAAATTTTATTATTTTTAGATACATCCTAGTCATTCTGATAGGATATTTTTTGTAAATTAATTATAAATACTTCATCTTCAGAAGTATCAAGGGTTGGTTTTTGTACAAAGAACTCTATTGTATATTTTTTGAAGCATCAGCAGATTACCAGTAATACAAAAGCTCTTTCACATGATTCTTGTGTCAAGTTGTTGGTGAAGTGCATCTATTTGTCTTATGTGTTTATA
The DNA here is from genome assembly GCA_031772625.1 of Pinus tabuliformis. Taxonomy (NCBI): domain Eukaryota; kingdom Viridiplantae; phylum Streptophyta; class Pinopsida; order Pinales; family Pinaceae; genus Pinus; species Pinus tabuliformis. The sequence continues at coordinate 1,145,539,608 of CM062805.1, forward strand.
CTTCTCTATTTATAGCACATATTTGTTTTCCAAATTTGAATTATTCTATAAATAAATAAAGGACGGAATTTGTTTAAATATACACTCTGCACTTGGTGTCACACGAAATGAGTCGATCTTGCGGACAAGATAGACCTTCCTAGAATCTAAAGAAGACCTAATGACAAGCAAACCAATCACAAACTATCTTTCTCTAAGTATGCATTTATAAACAAAGGCAAACAAGTGTTTTAGGCCTACCTTAGGTCCAACACAAGTTTGTGGAAGCCTCGCTCCTTCGATCCAAATGAGCTCCCTCATCGCAAATCTGCAAACACAAACAAGCAAACAAATTAAATATCACCTGAAAAGCCAATATCATAAAACATATTTAACATGAAAGTCAAGGAATTCATGAAACAAATGACATGAGACAATTTGTTGAGAAAAATGAATCTGATTGTATTAATTCAAATCAAAGAAGAACTTTACAACCTGTGCCTTGACGCTGTACAAGCTCCTCCCAGGGTCCAGCAAGAAGTCTCCTCTACTTTGACAAGTTTCACTCTCTTCCCAATGAAGCCAAAAAGGTATGTGATCTCTCCTCTCAAGCTCAACTAGGAAGTCTTAATTTCACCAGCATTTACCCTAAAAAATGTTCAGCTTCTAACCTCTCTAGCAACCAGCCCAATGCCTGAATTTATAGTGCAATGGAGGGAAGTTACTAGGTTCTCCTTCAAAGGGATAAAACCCTCCTTCAAAGGGATAGCTCCTCTCATCAAGGGATTAGCTCCTTCTCTTTTGGGATGCATGAACCACCTAAGAGTGGCCAATCCACGTCAAAATTCCTTCTAGAATCATCTAGAATTAACCCAATGTGAGTTTTTTAGAATAAACTTGCGCCTTTTTGACTTTCACAGGGATCTGCACCCACACCTTTAGGGACAGAGCGGGCAGGTCCGCAGTTTTTGTAAACAGAAGGTGCGGGACCGCAGGCAATAGTGAGAGAAAGTGCGAAACCAGAGCTTTATTGCTTTTCAATGTCTTTCTCTCATTTTCAAAGCTTGACTTGAAGAGCTGAGGTCTGAGACTTACTTAGGAGGACAGTACAAGTGATGATAGACCCATACTGGCTGCAAATAATCATGGTGACGATATTTTTGTGTAAAAGATTGCCCCCTAAAGTGCGAAGTCTGTAGTAGATGAGGATTTCATTTATCATTTAGGAAGAGTGAAGTACTTTATCATTTCGAGGATCGTCTTGTGGAGAGCCCGGTCAGAACCTGTAAAAGCATTCAATGCAAGATATATATATGAGATCATATCATCGCTGAGGTAGGCATTCCCATACTCAGATCAAAACTGGCTTAGAAAACTAACTACTGCTCTGATACAGGAATGATCTTGTAAGACATCACAAGTATAGACTCATATGGACACAGTATGGACACAACCATCTATTTATGAATAGTCCATTATATAATGAATACAAAATTCCTCGCAGCCTAGATTGTGGAAACTAGATCCAGGGTCTTCATTTCTTTTTCCGAAACAGTACGATTCTATCCATGCGAATGAATGTGTTGAAGTCGAACATGGTAGAAACCACTTGATTACCAGTCAATGATGTGAACTGTTAACAAGTGTGAGAGAAACCACCAGTGATGTCAATGGCTCTCAAAGTACCTAGTACAATCCATGAGATGTGAATAAATGTGTTGATGTTGAACATGTCACGGAATCCTTTGATCGAAGGTCAATGATGCAACCTGTTTTCAAGGGTGAGAAACCTACCATTGAGGCATGCAGATCCCAAAGTACTGATGATTTCTAGATCATCTTTCTAGATAATGAGCTGAAGTCGATAGAAAGCGATCTGTCGCAGGCAAGCCCACAACATGAAATCATAGATCAAGTTGAAGAAATTTAGTTGCAAGGACTAACTCAGGGATGGTCAAGATGGATGACAGATATTTTGCAGATGAATGGCTTATTGGCAGTGACCTCTTGAACACATAACGACACAACAGATGGCTTGGTGACAATTGACCCAAAGTTAATACCCAGAAACCGGCTGAAGACTTTCAATGTGGTTTGATCAACTGTTAGGAAAAGGATTTCCCAACCCAGGTGAATAAAAGTGTCGTGTTCAAGAGTGGTTACAAAGTATGACAAACAGGCTCATTTTTCTCTCTTTTCCCCTTCCATTTCTGGCAAGTACCTCTTTATTTTTGACAAGCTTGAGGAGGATAACATTTGCTTGATTATAAGCTCATCCTTCGGATGAGTCCAACTTAGTTTAAATTCAAACCCTAAGAAGGAGTGGTTTGTTCCTGTTTGTAATTGAACAGGTCCTTTATTGTGAAATTTTAACGAGTCCAGTATAGGAGAAACTCGGCATTTTTCAATTTTAGAGAGTTTGAAAAAACTTAAGAAGACTCCAGGGTTGACCTTTTTCGTAAGTTTGTGTCTCCCAAGCTTGAAAAAGTATAAAATAATACTTGGGAGAACCGCTTGATCTTGATGACCAAGGAGTACTTTTCGTAATTAGTGCCCCTGATCCGAAAAAGTAAAAAAACAATCAACGACACGTCATTTTACAACCAATGTCGAATTTGAAACGACAAAAATCTGGCAATCTTTTCATGTTTTTACGGTCAAAAAAGAGCTGTAAGTGGACCGTCTTTTAGTTCCATTTTAACGAGTTTAAAAGAAAAACTCGGCGATCTTTTCATGTTTTAGGAGTCAGAAAAGAGCTTAAAGGTGACTCTAAATGTTTTTTCGTCGAAAATGATAGATTTCGCCTGAATAATCCGTTATCCTGAACAAAAATGCAAACATTACTCATACCTGTTTGAAATGGATAAAAATGTTGCAAAAATACCTTTTCAAAGTGAAACATAAACAAATTTGCAATTTATTTACTCAAAAAACTTATAAAAATGGCTTTCGTCAATTCATTTTTACCGTTTGAGTTTTGGGTGAGAAAATAGTGCTTTTGTTCAGAAAACTTCCCGTGAAGATTTCGGAAAATCAAACCGTCGAAATCGAATGCCGTCTTCTCCAGGTAATCCACATCATCCCACTCTTCATTTTTAACCGTTTCATTTTTTGTTTTGGGTTTCTATTTCATTTTTTGGAGGGTTTTTTGGGCTTAAAACCCGCGCGCGGAGGCCCGCAGGCATAACACTGCCAGCCCACGGACCTCGCCTTTTCTCAATGGGGAAAAAATCAGGGGTCTGCACCTTCCATGTAGGCAAGGTGTGGACCCATGCACTGCGTCTAACCCAGAGGGTGTGCTCCCCGCAGCAAGGGTTTTTAACCCAAAAATTCTCAAATTTGACCCAAACAAATTAATTTCTAGCATTCTAATTTGTCTTTTTACTTGATGCAGAGAGTACATCATGCTAGATTGGCGTGAACGAGAGCATGAGGACGTGGATCTAGCCACGTTGAATCACCAACCTTCGATCGATGCATTGAAGGCCTGTGACTTGTACAAATTCTGGGCCATACCTGCCATGAGAGCCCAGGTGGATTTCTTACAGTGGCTGGTTGACAGATGGAGCATACAGGACCAGTGCTTCTTCATTGGTGGCCACCAGCTCGAAATCGAGCCGGCAGACATATATTTCTTGACCGGTTTGCCTAAGAGAGGCGAAGACTTGACTCTATTCGGGACTAGGCCAGGTGGCCAATCTGTCGATAGCCTCCGACTAGAGTTCTGCAACAGCCAGGCTAGAGACAAAGGGATAGACATAAAAACCATATCCATTCCTGAACTCATGGTGATCGTGTTTACTATCACCAGACTTTGCGGGAGTGCCGCATTACATATTGCCACCAGATCCCAGATGCGGATGGCAGTTGACTGCTTTCGAGGCACCATCTTCAACTGGTGTGATGCTATGTTGGCCAATGTGAAAGGCCAACTGACCAGAGACAAGAATGGACAACTAAATACCTTTGGTTATGGGGCTTTGGTTGTGAGTTTTGGTCTAGAGAGGGTTCCCATGTTGATCCCGCAGCACCTTATTGTTGGAGCTGGGCTTCCTCGAGAGCCCAAACTGATGCGATGGGTCACAGTTATGGCCCGTCATATAAACGAGGGGACAGAGGTTGTTCGATTCAAACCTGAGTATTTCCAATGGTTGGAAAACCAGGTTTTTTCTATTCAGGACTTCCCTTACGCTGGGGTAGATTTTCATGGTGGCCCAGACATGGCTCTTCCACCAGGAGAGCAATGGGATGACTCAGGTAAACATCATTTTCAACATTTTCCTATTAATTTTTTTTTTTTATTTTTATATCGTCGCAAAACTGATAGTAAAAGTTTCAAATATAGATGTGGGTCCACAGCAACCAGCCACTCTTTGGCCTTACGAGAGGAAACAACCAGTTGCAGCTGTGCCAGCCCCACAGGACGAATCAGCAGAGGTTTTGGCCGAGTTGGAGAGTCATCTAGAGCGCTTGACAGGAGATATTCTGGAGACCACCATAGATGACATTCCTCGTTGACTTCAGCGCTATGTGATTGGGGTTCCAGGACCTTTTAGGAGGTTCCTTTGCAAGGTGGCCCATGCAGTGGTTTCTTATCGAAATCATCACCAGTGATAGGATGATCGCCTATTGTGGGCACATATGACATTTTTGTTTTTTGTACTTATCATTTTTGCTGATTGTTATCACAAAATCAAGCACTGAAGGCTGCCAATCAGCAAGATTCTGTGTAACTATTTCAAACCAGGCTTTGGACTAAGGCTTAGCCTCCTTAGTCTGAGAGGGCTCTCTCACAGATTGTGAATATTGACTAATGACAAGAAAAGATGGCTAACTCTTATAAGACACATGAAAAATATGCTGGTTGGATAACATTGAATTTATTCCCATTGGGCTTATGGAGTCTCTCACATCTCAGCAAACAAAAACACTATCTTTTCATAGAAATCAGGGCACTTTACATCTAAATGTTCAAACATAACTTTGAAACCACAGTTTGCCAAGGCATACAGGAAGTCAGAGCATGATTCATGAGTTCTGAGTGATTATGCATTAACAAAACTGTAAAAGAACCTTAAAGAAAGAATACCATCACACATTTGAACAAGAAGATCCATTGTGAATCTTGAGAAGAAAACACAGTCATTTGCATTACTGAAATTTGTTTATACATAAACCAAAACAGTCTTCTCCAAAACATCCAACCTCTATTACATCAAAGTTTGATCTATATATAGAGAAACATCCTTAACCACTATGAGCTTCCTCCTCCAGCATGAGGGGAGCTCGAAGACTATTACTAATTACCCCTATCTACCAATTAACTAATTCATTAAATACATTAAGTGCTGACTGTAATTACAAAGAGTGCTAATTAAACTACATATCTAATTCTTTCTTCCTCGTATCATGATCCTTCTTTGCTCTTGGACACCTGTCTCCTTTCAGTTTGGCCGAGATAACTGAGAAGTGGATGCAATGAACAAGGTTAGCATTGGATACTGAATGCGCTGATGGTTCATTGATCATAAGAACAAACCCCTATTTTTCCGGTCCTTGTCTCCCACCATCCTACGAAAGTTAAGCAACCTGTTCCCAGCTCTTTAATACCCCAAAATTTATGAGCATCATTAACAAACATCATAACACAACCATGCATGACAAAACCGTTTGAATGATTTTTATGTGCGTGGCTATGAACCTATTGGTGGAGTGATGGCTCATAAGTGCTTGGAAGGTACGCCAACTGACAATAACCGGACGGACACAATGACTCATCCCCAGACATGACACTTTAAGAATCTGCGCTGCAAAATCCCCGAATCCGCGATTTCGTAGCGCAGATAGTTATAAATTAGCAAAATGCGCTGCGAAATGGCTGGATACTGACGCGCTGCGAAAAAGCTAAAACATCATTGCGCTGCAAAATCAACCAATAAAACTGCGCTATGAAAATACGGAAAGGACCAGTGACGTATACAAGATAAGACATGTCTTATACAATCATGATGGAGGATGACCAACGGTATTTGAAAATGATTCACATCAAAATCCTTTAGAAACATGACCCCTAAGTAGTAAACATAGGACAACAACCATTTGACACCCATTTTTGACAGTGAAATTTGGACAAAATTTATGTACATGTGACTGCAGTTCTAGGTGATAACACTGATCATAAGGTGTTTATCAACCTATGATCGAGGACGATGTATTTTTTGACAAACTCCTATATATATATATATATATATATCACTATTACTGGCTTATCTTGTAAATCATGTTATGGAATAGTTTTAAATTTACATGTATGATTATTGCAAATGTATACTTAACATTCGAGAAGCAATTGCATCTGCTAATGTATTTAAAGATCTTGGAATATGCTGATATTCAATATAATCAAATTCACGTTCCAAGAGATGCACTCTAAAAAATAATCTCAATAACTCTGGATTTCTATTGGCATACACTCTATTAAGTTGTAATACAACGAGTTCAGAATCTAACCTAACTATCAAACTCCAAATCCCAAATGAAATAGATTCAGATAATAACTCAATCACTGCACTATACTCGGCAATGTTGTTCGTTGTTTGACCGAGGCTTACCCCATGCATAGATACCAACTCGTCAGAGGGAAAATAGATAACCCAAGCTGCAGAAGCAATGTTCTGTGTATTACGACAAGCACCATCAGCGAAACCAATGTATGTTTGGAGAGGCATCGACATCTGCAATATCAAGAGTAAAACCAAGATAAGCAGGAATAATGACGAAAAAACACTCTCTAAGCTAAGCACACTGTTTAAAATAAAACACACCAGTTAGAAAGAAAAACTATCCTAACTAAAAATCTCCATACCCATTCTTTAAGCATAATACCTCTTTAGGTAAAGACCATTTCTGGGTTTACCTAAAGAGTCCCCGTCAAAGTCTACCAATTCATAGGCCCCTTTTGCTAGCTTTCGCTTGACAACATAGGGACCATGCCACATAGGAACGAATTTTCCAGCGCCTAATTTATAATTAGCTTGATCGTAAACTAAGACTAGATCTCCTTTCGAAAAATTTTGAGGGGTCACATTTCGATCATACTGAGCTTTCATACGTTTTGAGTGAGTCTCCATCACCAATGCAGCATCACGTCGATTCTCATCTAATTGAGCCAAGTATAACAAATGCTTTTCCTCTTCGGAAGTGGTCGGAAGTAACTCGATGGCCATTTGCAATGACGGGATTTCGCATTCAATGGGTAACACAGCTTCCAGACCATAAACTAGTTGGAAAGGAGTGAACCCTGTTGATGTTTTTACTAAAGTTCGATATGCCCAAAGCACTGAAAATAGCATGTTATGCCAATTCGACCGATGAATCCCAATGATTCGTCGGATCATGACGACTAAGACTTTGTTGATGGATTCAACCAGACCATTATCTTGTGGATAATAAGGAGTTGAACTATCGTGACGCAACCCAAGCTGGCCTGTAAGTTCAGTCATCATAACGTTTCGAAAATGATGCCCATGATTAGTGATAATCGCTTGTGGGACACCAAACCTAGCAATTATATGATTGAACACGAAAATTGCAGTTGTCTTGCCGTCTGCCTCAAATGTAGGCATCGCCTCAGCCCACTTGATAAAATAATCTACCACAAGGATGATATACGCATGCCCCCCGGCCGAGTGAGGGTTACATGTAATAAAATCGATACCCCATTTGGCAAAAGGTCTAACGGAAATTATAGGGTGGAGAGGAGTAGGTGGAGCGCACATATTTCGATCAAAAATTTGGCAGTTGTGGCATTTTCGGACCGCGTTAATACAATCTTTAAACAAAGACGGCCAGAAGTAGCCAGCGCGCAATATCTTTTGGGCTGTGGCATACCCATACATATGACCGCAACACGCTCCAGAGTGACAGTCATTAAGAACCCTTTCAGCTTCCTCATGAGTTTAAAACAACGTCGAAAAACAGAGTCTGCCCCACGGCGATAAAGAGTATCTCCAATAATCCTGAATTGTTGGGACTGGAATCGTATTTTCCAACGTTCTGACCTTGAAATTTCCAGCCGAAAGGATTGGGTCTAGAGATAAACGATGATATCCCCATACCACAAATCTAAAGTGCTGATTAGAAACAAGGATTCGTCTGCAATGGGCTCCTCCGCCACAATCTCCGTGTCAGCACGAGGGAAGTCAAACATTAACTCTGCAAAAACTAAAGATTTCTTAGACTTAGATTTTTCAAATTCTAAGTCGAACTCCTGCAGGATAACAATCCATTTAGAGTACTTGCCCCCTAGCAATTTCTTGGTCAAAATGTAGATCATAGGGTTGCAATTCGAAATTACTGTAGTTTTACGTAGTAAAATGTAGTGACGAAAACATTGGACAGCTTGAACAGCTGCCAATGCCAATTTCTCCACATGTGAGTATTTTAGCTCAGTTGGATTTAAAGTTCAACTAAGGTAATATATCACATGTTCAGTTCCGAATTCGTCTTCCTGAACTAAGACCATTACAATGGTGGAATGAGAGGTGGCGAGATACAAGAAGTAATCCTGGTTGTAGTTGGGAGGATGCAATAACGATGCATGGGTTAATGCGTGTTTTAGTGCATCAAAAGATTTCTGAGCTATCTCATCCCAATAGAATGGAGTATTCTGTTTCAACAACCGGGTAAAACCCTTTGTTACACTAAAAAATGTCACCATGACTATTTGCAGTTAGTATGACTCTATCAACTGTCATACTATCCTCCTTGGAAAGTCTCATGCCTCTGCTTTCCATGTCAAACTCAAAGAAAGAGAGAAAAGTCTTTTAAAGTCAATTATCTCTAGGTATGCAGTTTCTCTCAGCCTTACCTGCGGGTACGCAATCCAAGTTCACAATACCTGCGTACTTGTATGCTCTGTCTGTAAAGCAATGGGTGCGTACTCCTGTAAAGGTCAATAAGCGCAAGTTTCACTCCAAAAAAGTTACTTGTGGTTATTTCTAGAGCATTCTAGAAGCTTGTTTGACATGTATGGAGCGCCTCCAGATGGTTCATGTATCCCTATAGAAGAGGAACTTATCCCATCAAGAGGGGAGCTAACCCACCCAAAGAGGGGCCTATCCCATTGATGGTGGACCTGATTAACTTCCTCTACAGCACTATAAATACATGCATTGGGCCAGAGGGAGGGGAGGTTGAAAGCTGAAAATTCCTAAGGGTAGGTGCTGCTGAGATTAGGACTTCCTTGTAGAAGCTTGTGAGGAGAGATTGTCATCCTTTCTTGTTTCATTTGGAAGTGGGTGAGGTGATAAAAGTAAAGGAAAACTCTTGCTGGACCCTGGGAGGAACTTGCACAACACCAAGGCTCAGGTTGTAATGGTTTCTTTTGTTTCCTATTAATACAAATAAGTCCATTCTTCTCAACAATTTGTTATTTATGAGTTGTTTCATATACTCCTTGGTCTGTATGTTAAATATGTTTTGTTTTATGAGATATTCAGGTGCTATTTAATCGTTTGATTGTTAGTGAATGCAGGTTTCGAAGAGAAGGAGGAGCTCATCCGGATCGACGAGGCTGGACTACTACAACAACGTTGGGTTACAGATAGGATCTAAACACTTGATTTCTTGTATGATAAATGCATATTTAGAGAAGGATTGCTCTTAATTGTCTTGTTTGTCACTAGAAAGCCTTAAGCTTCTAGGGAGGTTGGTTGTGTCTGCACTATCGACTCTTTCCGCATGACAAAATGGCGACTCCACTAGGGAACTCTGATGAGCCCCAATTTTTGGTACAATTTGGGCTCATTTTGGCCTATTTTACTTGCTCAACCATTCATCTTTTACTGTTTATGCATTCATTTCTTAGTATATTCGTGTGTTTGTAGGAAGAAGGGCAGACATTATATTTGTGTGGCTAATACATGTTGATTTCAGGTTTTTGGCATTAAAGAGAGCAAAAGACCACGTAAATGGAGACAAGGAGACAGCAAGGAGGACATTGCAGGTTTATAGGGAGGTTGTCTACGGCCTTAAATGACTTTCCTCGTAATTATCACCTCAACTCCGAGCTCCAACAGCTCTCCCCACCGAGCTCAAAGGCAGCCAACTCGTTCTACAGGATCAACAGTTTGACTTCAGTTGGACAGCCAAGCCCCACGAATGAAGGAAGCCTGCCTAATCATCATTTTGTATAAATATGCAAGCCGTAGCCTATGTTAGGGGCTTTTTGAACTTTGGGATTACATTTGTAATTGCTGTGCACGAGTTGCAAGCTTGGTTTTTGTTTTTGTGTAAGCCAGTTTTGGCATGACATTAGATTTTTGATATGAATAAAGGCAACCAGATTTGAATCTAGTTCTGAGCTTTTAAGGGAGCTATAGCTCTCAGGTTAGGGCCCAACCTGAGAGCAATAGACCTCCTCTGTGTTGTAATGTTAATTACTTTTCGTTCCAGCACTTTATTTCATTGCTTTCCCATGCAATTCGAAATTACAGTTTGCTGAGTTAGTTTTTATGAATTTGAGTGAGTTTAGCTTATGGTTGAAATGCTTTTAGTTGTTTAGTTAGACTAGCAGGTTGATAATACATTGGAGCTCCAAGGAAAACGGTTGAGAAAGCCTCCACTGCCATCTCTGTTTGGAGATTGGAGTGCAGCCTACACCAACCACAAAAACACGCAGTCCTTCACTTTTTACATGCTGCAACATAGTCACGGTTATGATAGATTCTTTCATGCACTTCACACTTGCACCATACACCTTCATCACAGCTTCATGCACATTTCTCTTCACGCTTTGGATTGCTGTTCATTGAGTTCATAGCACAGGTAGCATAGGTTAATGAATTTTCGTCTTGGTGACAGTCATAAGCCATTTGTTTTATTTACACTGCTCTTCATCGTTCCATTACCTTCTCCTTCGTCTTGATCACGCATGCAACCACATCCTTGACCTCTGCTCCGCTCTGTTATCTCCCAACCTCCTCCACTCCTCACGTAACTCCATTCTCTTAACCTTTCGTTGTTCTAGCCCTCCATTTTCCAACCTACTCCATACACTCGTTCCCCATCCTACTTCTCCACTCCTGAGCCATCACCAGCTTTATCCCTACCTTACATATCTCCCCCTACCGTTCCATCACACCACCATCACTTCAAACACCCACGGTAGGTCATCCTGTAGCAATTTGTAGACTTCCTATAGAAACCCCTGCGTTTCCTATAGGATCCCCTGCAGACATCCTGTAGGAGGCCACTCACTCGGTTGCTGAGCCTCTGAGCGTGAGGAACCTCTATGGACAGATGCTAAGGATCCTTGGGGACCTCTCCTAGCCTCCCCAACCTTTCCCATGCTTTCCTTCCTTCTGCATCACACCTGCACAACCAAACCCTAATAAGCACAAAATCACAATCACTCCATCCACTTAAAGAAAAAATACAAAAACATGTCTTTTAAGATGCAAGTAGCTTAGATTCATGCATTTTCACTTATTAGAAGTAATGGCATCATTGGTAGAAGTTTCCTTCACATTCTTTGCATCATAGAGGTTAGACTAGTTAAATTAGGGTTTCCTAGGGTTTCTATGCTTTGATTTGCTTTCAGTTCATTTTTGTCAAGTAGATTAGTTTTCCTTGAGATAGCTTTCGTCCATCATTTAGCAAGCTTCTTCTGAGAGCCTATAGAAGTTGGCTTGAGCCCTAGCGGACTTGTGCCAGCTGACCAAGTGACAGCTGCGACAAGAGCTAGTACTTGTGCATACAGCACCGTCGCTTCCAAGTTTGTACGAACTACCGGGTTGATAAAATTAAGAGACAGGAAGCCCCAGGAGTTGTAGCATTATTGCTACAATACTGGAGCTCACCAAACTCCATTGATGTGAATGTTTTTTCCTTTGTTTGAAATTTTGATCTGAAAAAGTCTTTTTCTTTCTGGTTTTTGGTTGTTTGACTGTGTGTTTGGGTGGGCTAGCTTAGGGTTAAATTAGTTTTTAGTTTTTCTTAGTTTTGCTAGAAGTACGTAGCCTCTGAGTTCAGCACAGTGCGTACTTGTACGCACTGCGACTATGTGCACAGAGCGTACCCGCACCTGTGTAAACAGGTTGCCTGCGTACCCTGTCAAAATTGAGAAAATTTCAATTTTCTCCTTTTTGCCTCTTAGATTTTGCTTTTAATTTGTTTTTTCCACCCAGATCCACTGGTTACCTACCAGAGATCTTCATCTGAACTTGTTTCGTCAATGTCAAGTGTTTTAGTGGAATTCATAGAGATTTTGCCTTAGGGTTTGATTTCTAATTGGTCCTGTAGTGACTTTGGCGTTAGAGGTTGTCAAACTTTGGATCTCCCTGGTTTTGTTCAACCCTCTTAGGAGTCGGGCCTGTCATAGAATTCACCCTTGTGAGACATCTACCTTTGTTTTGTCTCTTTGCCGAATCTCGGAAGAGTTTGTTGATTGAACTGTGAATTTCATTTTACAAAAAGAACAAAAGATTTTGATTTTTGTTTTTGACTAGTTTTTGGTTCTGCATTAACTAGTCCTTAGTTGCATTTTGACTGAGTAAAACATCCAGGAATCATCTTTAGTAGGCTTTTGCCTCGTTTGATTTAGTTTTTAGGTGCATTTCTCTAGATTTTCTTTTGAGTGAAATTGAGTTGATTTGATTGCTATAGCTTTTTTAACTTTGATTTTTTGTTAAAGTAAGTTTTAAATGCTTTGTTAAGTAGGAAAAATCCAAAAATCTCCTTTGAAAGAAAAGTTTGCTTAGTGGCATTTGAGTCTTTGAATGAAAAGGGCATTTTCGCAAAATAATTAGTGGTCATGAGTTGCATGTTTTGGAAAAGATAAAGAGATTGTTTCTTTGATTGTCTGTTAAGAAAGTTGCTTTTATCAATTTTCATTTTCCAACTCTCTTAGCTAGGTAATTCATTGAAAAGAAAAGTAGCATAAATCATCCTAAGTGCATCTTTGTAGTGGTTTGAGTCGAGTCTACACACTATCAGTTTCATCTCCGCTACCTTTTGTCTTAAAGAAAAGCCATAAAAATTAACGCTTAAAGTAAAATCAACTTAGTAACTTTTTATTTACTAGGGCTCTGAAACACCAATATAGATCAGGCTAGTGTCTTGGAGTAGGAGAGTAATTAACTCTCCAAGACAGCAAAACCAAACAAGTAGCTCATCTTGTGGTAGGATAAATCCAACTGTTTCATTTGTACTCTGGGAAAGCTCCTCTTAAAGGAGAAGCACGAGCTCGTGTCCGAACCAGTGAGGGGATCAATCCTCCCTCGTTGGGAACGACGCCAGACATGCACGTATTACAAACGGTAAACCTCGGATTAACCATTGTCGAGGAGCCAGGGGTCACTTGTCGGTAAACCTTGGATTATTGTCAAGGAGCCGGCAAGGGGATTGAGCTTGATACTCTGCCCTTGCGTGCTGTCGGAGTGTAGACTGTTCCCCCAGGTGCATTTGTTGCCGTTGGTAACCTTAGTGACCATAATCTTTAGGATTCTACCGAGGTGACGGTGGAGGGAAAATCCCACTGTACATGGAGCAGACGTCGGCTAGACTCACTTGGATTTTCCGGGGGGTTCACTTCACTCGAGACGGTTAAAGTGGAGGAACTTGTGCCGGTCTATTCATTAAGCAGGTTGCCGGGGTAACTGTTCCACCCACCACTTCTGTACTGAATCCGGCGATGTTGGGCTTCATCACCAACTAGTGTTTTCGGTCCGGAAGGCTACTGTTTGTGCATGGTTTGACGCCCTAGATTCTTTAGGCGTGTGATTCAAATTTGTTTGGTTCTTTAGAGACTTTAGGTGGTTTGTTTTGAGATTTTTACTTTGTTTGCGTGTGTGGTAGTTAAAATTTTTTAACTGTGGCAGAATTATCGAGACAGTCCCGTAGACTTCGAGGCCAGTCTCCTGAGATTGTTTCCGTGGCCGAATTGTTGAGGAAATCCCGTAGAATTCGGGGTGAACCTTCTCAAGACATCCCGAGTCATTACGAAGGTTTGAAAGTCCTTGTAACTCCTCCTAGTGGCAGTAACGTAGGTTCACCTGAAGAAGGAGAATCTTTGTTGGTAGTCCATCCAGATTACCAAAGTCTAGAAACAGGTTATAATCCTGAAGCTGTTGCAGTTTCTGAGTTTGCTGGTAGTTTTTCATCTACTAGTGATATAGGCGAAGAACCTGAAATATCTGAACCTATTACTCCAACTTCTAGTGTTCCTGATTCACCTAGGGTAGAAAGAGTCATAACCGAAAATCTTCCTTCTGGTTTGACAGCTATTGAAGAACTTGCTCCAGAAGAAGAAGTAGGCCCTATTCTTGAAGATCAACCTACTATTGATCTAAGAGAGCGTGAATCTATCTTTTACAGTCCACCTAGAAGTACTACTTGGTACCTTTCGTTAACTAATTACTTAGACAACTCAGGGATAAGTTTTTCTCCACCTCGTACTCCTTATCCACCCGGAGGTATTTATACTCCTGTAAATATGTCTAGTCAGTCGTCCGTGTTTACTCAACCCCCTGAATCCTTCTTGTATGGTGGTCCTTCTGTTCCTACTGGGTATCAGTCACTTTCTTGTACCTTTGCAGGAACATCTCCTCAACCCATTGGACATGGGTCATTAGCTGGAAACAATGGTAATAAACCGTTGGGTGCAGGAGACATTTATATGTTGTCAGGTTCAATTCCCAGTTCTCAACCTCAAGGTGGTCAATTACCGCCTAGGGGGAAGCCTCAATTAACGCCTGGGGGGCAACCTCAAGGTACACAACTTGTGTCTGGGGGGTAACCTCAAGGACAGTATGTACCCATGGTATAGTACATTCCTCAAGGTCAACCCCAGCCTCAATATGTACCCCAGGGTCAACCTCAGTACTAATATATGCCTCAACGTCAACCCCAGTATCAGTACTTACCCCAAGGGTATCTACCCCAAGGTCAGTACTCGAGTCAAGGTTATCAACCACCTCAAGGTCAATCTTACGTTCAAGGTATGGGAAATGTACCTATCAATTATCAATCCTACCCTCAATCCGGTTATGGATCTCAATATCCTGAACCTGTCATGGGTCAATACCCTGGAATAAATGTAGTGTGGGATCCATCGCAAGTTCAACAAGTGTTGCAGCCAAGCGTACAGTTGTCAACTCAAACTGGACAACTTGTGGTTTCTGGTTCACCCTAGCAACCAGTCCAGTCTAGTGTTCAAACTTCTGTACCTTCGGTAGTTACTCAGTCGCCAATTGCACCTAGTACTCCATCTCAAACGACTGCTGCAACTACTGCAACATCTATTCCTTCCACCACACCTACTTATGGAGTATCGACAGCTCCGGTTTCTACTGTCTCTGCCACTACTCCGCAGACATCTTTACCATTGTCTGGATCTACGATTCAAACTACGGTTCAGATGCCTGTGGGGCAGCCTGGTTTAAGTACGGTTGTTACTTCTCAACCACAATTTGTTTATCAACCGTACCAGGGACAGTACCAATACGGGCCTGTTGTCCAACAACCGATTTACCAGTATCAGCCGTATCCTGGGTACACTTATCAACAACCACAGCAACCCCAGTACGGTCTGGTTAATCCTGGTTTTCCGGGAGGATACAATATCCCGAATGTGATTCCTGTTCCAAGTTATCCTGGATATCCTCCTCCCGGGACTAGTCTTGTGACCCAGAGTTTTAGGGATCCTAACCGGCAATTGCCGTTTATCGCAACTTTGGATTTACCAGACTTGATGCGCCTAACGAACGATCCAATAAATTATCTTCCGTTCTGGCCACCAATGCCAAATAAGTTGCCCAATGACATACCCAAGTTCGAAGGTAAGTCTGGAGAGGATCCATCAAATCACGTGATGACTTACCACCTCTGGTGTGCTTCAAATTCTATCTCGGATGATTCGATCTGTTTACGTCTTTTTCAGCATACGCTCATTGGTCTCGCGGCCAAGTGGTACATTGAGTTACCACGGGCCTCTTTTTATAACTTTAGTCAGTTAGCTACCTCGTTCTTAACACATTTTCAGTTGTCGGTCAGATATGATAATGGCACCGAGTTATTAACTTCATTAAAATAGTCGACGTCCACTTATATTTCTGACCATATTCATGAATGGCGACGTCGAAGGCGTTTAGTGAAAGTTTTTATCCCGGACCAAATCTTAGCTGAATGGTTTGTTAAATCATTATTACCGAAGATTACTGAAGACGTAGCTAAGGCCAGAGTAGTTACTGAAGAGCAAGTCATTGCTCAAGCGCAGTACCTTGACTTAGTTTATACTCAGTCGGGTACGTTACACGAAAAGATCCCAGATCTTCCAAAGTCGAATCAAATCGCTGCTGCTCCTTCGGGATCTCATGTTGCTGATGGCATGATTGGTACGGTGAATACTAAAAGAAAGAAGAAGTCTTCAAAGAATTCTTCGCCCATTATCACCTTACCCGACTCCCCAACAGGAGAATCTTCTCCTGAAATTTCCGCTGATATTCACGCTGTAGAGTCATCTACGGCCAAATCAAAAAACGGTGGGAAAAAGAAAGGTAAGAAGAAGGATAAAGCAGACAAGGCTCCAAAGGAGAAAAAAGAAAAGTCGGAAACCAATGACGAAAAGCGCAAACCTCGATATCCTTGTCTTATTTGTGAAGAGGATCATTTTGCAAGAGATTGCCCTCATCGGGCCGAGGTTGTGAAAATCGTCAAGGGTTCCCCAACTCCTGCTGTTTTGAAAGATCCATATCCAAAGCAGGAGAGTAAGATGATAGGTTCTTCCTCGAGTGCCAGTGAAGAACCCATATTGATGATGTCTCATGTACGGATTGCGACTCGATCACACGATTATGGTAGTAAAAGTCCTGTTGATGGATCGAAAGAAGCAGAATCTTCTCAGTCAAATCCATCAACCTCAACTCCCGGTTCCGATCCACTACAGATCGAGAAACCTAACCTTGACTTAGTAATCAAACCGCCCGCTAAGGGTGTACTTCGAAGGTCTGCTTTCAATCCACATGCGAGAGCGGCCCAGAATTACAACATTGTTGAGGATTTAGCTGTTTCGCCCTCAGCAATGTTGGCTTTAGAAGTGCTGCAATCATGCCCAGCACAACGAAAATTACTTTTGTCGGCTATCGGAGCTGTTGACGTTCAGGACCCGAACCTGATAATATTTGATCTAGAAAATAGTACACCACGTCTCCCTCATCAGATGGCTTTCCAGATTCCAGTGATAGTAAAAAACAGGCCTATTCATCGGACTGTAATTGATGAAGGAGCTTCCACGTGTATTATGTCGATTCAGTGTTGGAGATCACTTGGTTCTCCTTCGCTGAACCAATCCCCAACAATTCTTAAGGCCTTTGATGGTCGTGGGTTCCATCCGTTTGGCATTCTACAGGATTTTCCTATAGGGGTTGAAGGAAAAACCGTTAGTCTGGATGTGGAGGTGGTTGATGCCCCTCTAGACTACAACCTTCTCTTGGGTCGAAGTTGGTCTTACGCTATGACAGCGGTCGTCTCATCGGTCTTCAGAGTTATAAAGTTTCCACATAATGGCATGATCGTGACAATAGACCAGCTGGCTTTCTTTTCATCCGACCCAGCCTCTTTAGAGAGTATCCAGCATGTCGGTAAAACGACTATCCCTTATAAGGATGTTGGCGTAGGATTAGTTAAAGATTCCAGTTTACTGGGAACTTTTCCTTTTCCTCCAATCAACGCAGACCCTTCATTCGCATTCATTCATATGATTACATCAGATACTATTATTTACGATGATCCATGGATTGTCCCATCTGAATCTGAGATAGACTCATTCGGTGATGCTATGCCTTTGAGTCCATATGAAATTTCTTATGAGGTCGTGCAGTCTTTTACCGACTCGCGTTCAACCCAAATCGACCAAATGAATGTGGTCCGTGAGGAATCACTTTTCACATCAACCTCAGAACGGATAACATTTCCCGAAGTCGTGTCATCTGACGAGCAACTTCGCGAGATCCTAAGTGTAGACAATCTACCATGGGAAGATCTCCATCATAGATCTTCGTTTTTACCTGAGGATGATGGCTTTGAAACTAATTTTTCATCAATCTTTACGACTGAGTATGTTAAGGACGCTCAGAATCCCATGAAGCATCCTGATTCAGAGTTGAATTTGGGAAACATTTCCCAAACTATTGCCATTGACATATCAGTCAAAACTGGAATTGTTGAGAACATTCATATAGGTGCCTCGTGTACAGATGACGAGATTCAAACATACAAGGCCCTATTTCAAGAATTCTGTGACGTGTTTGCCTGGTCCTATGAGGAAATGCCAGGAATTGATCCCTCTATTGTTGTTCATGAGATCAAGACTTACCCGGATGCTAAACCCGTTCGGCAATGTCTGCGTCAGATACACCCTCGGAAAGCGGCTGCAATTAAAGCAGAAGTTGAGAAGCTGTTGAAAGCAGGTTTCCTACCTGCCGATCAACCAAAAACGGCTTTCATTTGTCCTTGGGGGACATTTTCTTATTGCAAATTACCTTTTGGGCTTAAGAATGTCGGAGCCACTTTTCAAAGGGCAATGTCTTACACGTTTCACGACATCAAACACATTGTGCAACCGTACCTCGATGATTTGCCTGCTCATTCCTTACATCGAGCTGATCACCTTGTCCATTTGCAAGCAATTTTCATGAGGTGTAGGCATTATCGTATACGTTTGAACCCACACAAATGTGTCTTCTGTATAGAAGTGGGACGATTGCTGGGATTTGTAGTTTCAAAAGCCAGCATTCACGTCGATCCCTCGAAGGTCGAAGCTATCATCAAATTGCCTCCCCCCTTCGAGTCTTCGCCAACTCCAAAGTTTGCAAGGGAAAGAAAACTTTCTACGCCGATTCATTCCTAACTACGCCGACATTACAAAAGGTTTCACAAGGTTGTTGAAACAGAACGCTCAATTCTCTTGGGATGAGATAGCTCAGCAATCTTTTGATGCACTTAAACACGCGTTGATCCATGTACCGTTGTTGCATCCTCCCAACTACAACCAAGACTACTTTTTGTACCTCGCTGCCTCTCATTCCACGATTGGGATGGTATTAGTTCAGGAAGACGAATTCGCCACAGAGCATGTGATATATTATCTTAGTAGGACGTTAAATCCCACTGAGCTAAAATATTCGCATGTGGAGAAATTGGCCCTGGCAGCCGTTCAGGCTGTCCAACGTTTTCGTCATTACATTCTTCTCCGTAAAACTACAGTCATTTCGGATTGCAACCCTATGATCTACATTTTGACTAAACAATTGCTAGGGGGCAAGTACTCTAAATGGATTGTTATCCTGCAAGAGTTCGACTTGGAGTTTGAAAAATCTAAGTCTAAGAAATCTTTAGTTTTTGCGGAATTGATGTGTGACTTCCCGCGTGCTAACATGGAAACTGTGGCAGAGGAACCCATTGCGGACGAATCTCTATTTCTCATCAGCACTTTAGATCCATGGTATGGGGATATAATCGTCTATCTCCAAACCCAATCCTTTCGGCCTGAAGCTTCAAAGTCGGAACACCGAAAAATTCGATTCCAGTCCCAGCAATATAAAATTATTGGAGATACTCTTTATCGCCGTGGGGCGGAATTGGTTTTTCATCGTTGCTTAACTCATGAAGAGGCAGAAAGGGTTATGAATGACTGTCATTCTGGAGCATGTGGCGGTCATATGTCTGGGTATGCCACAGCCTAGAAGGTGTTGCGTGCTGGCTACTTCTAGCCGTCCATGTCTAAAGATTGTATCATTGCGGTCCGGAAATGCCACAACTGTCAAGTGTTTGATCGCAAGATGCGTGCACCACCTGCTTCTCTCCAACCTATAATTGGCGTTGGTCCTTTTGCTAAATGGGGTATCGACTTTATTACATGTAACCCTCACTCGGCCAGGGGGCATGCGTATATCATCCTTGCGGTTGATTATTTTACTAAGTGGGCCGAGGCGATGCCTACATTCAAGGCAGATGGCAAGACAGCTGTGATTTTCGTATTCAATCATATTATTGCTAGGTTTGGTGTCCCACAAGCGATAATCACTGACCATGGGTGCCATTTTCGAAACATTATGATGACAGAACTTACAGGCCAGCTTGGTTTGCGCCACGATAGCTCAACTCCTTATTATCCACAAGCCAACGGTCTGGTTGAGTCCATCAACAAAGTTTTGGTCATCATGATCCGACGAATCATTGGCATTCATCCGTCGAATTGGCACAACATGTTATTTTCTGCGCTTTGGGCATATCGAACTTCGGTGAAAACATCAACAGGGTTCACTCCTTTCCAACTAGTTTATGGTTTGGAAGCCATGCTGCCCATTGAATGCGAAATCCCATCACTTCAAATAGCTGTTGAATTACTTCCAGCTACTTCCGAAGAGGTTAAGCGTTTATTATACTTAGCTCAATTAGATGAGACTCGACGCGATGCTGCACTCGCAATCGAGACTCATGCAAAACGAATGAAAGCTCAGTATGATCGAAATGTGACCCCTCGAATTTTTTCGGAAGGAGACCTAGTGCTATTGTATGATCAAGCTAATGATAAATTAGGTGCTGGAAAATTCGTTCCTACGTGGCATGGACCCTACATTGTTAAGCGAAAGCTAGCAAAAGGGGCCTATGAGCTGGTTGACTTTGATGGGGACTCTTTGGGTAAACCCAGAAATGGACTTTACCTAAAGAGGTACTATGCTTAAATGGTGGGTGTGAAGATTTTTTGTTAGGATAGTTAGGTTAATTTTCTCTTTCTAGCTAGTGTGTTTGTTAGAATAGACAGTGTGCTTAGTTTAGAAAGTGTGTTTTTCATCGTTATTCTGCTTATCTTGGTTTTACCTTTGATGTTTGCAGATGTCGATGCCTCTCCAAACGTACATTGGATTTGCTGATGGTGCTTGTCGTAGTACACGGAATATCTCTTCCGCAGCTTGGGTTATCTATTCGCCCTCTGACGAGTTAGTTTCTATGCATGGGGTGAGCCTCGGTCAAACAACAAACAACATTGCAGAATACAGTGCAGTGATTGAATTATTATCTGAATCTATTTCATTTGGGATTCAGAGTTTGATAGTGAGGTTAGATTCTGAACTCGTTGTATTACAACTTAATAGAGTTTATGCCATTAGAAATCCAGTGTTATTAGAGTTTATGCCATTATCCCGGACCAAATCTTAGCTGAATGGTTTGTTAAATCATTATTATCGAAGATTACTGAAGACGTAGCTAAGGCCGGAGTAGTTACTGAAGAGCAAGTCATTGCTCAAGCGCAGTACCTTGACTTAGTTTATACTCAGTCGGGTACGTTACACGAAAAGATCCCAGATCTTCCAAAGTCGAATCAAATCGCTGCTGCTCCTTCGGGATCTCATGCTGCTGATGGCATGATTGGTACGGTGAATACTAAAAGAAAGAAGAAGTCTTCAAAGAATTCTTCGCCCATTATCACCTTACCCGACTCCCCGACAGGAGAATCTTCTCCTAAAATTTCCGCTGATATTCATGCTGTAGAGTCATCTACGACCAAATCAAAAAATGGTGGGAAAAAGAAAGGTAAGAAGAAGGATAAAGCAGACAAGGCTCCAAAGGAGAAAAAAGAAAAGTCGGAAACCAATGACGAAAAGCGCAAACCTCGATATCCTTGCCTTATTTGTGAAGAGGATCATTTTACAAGAGATTGCCCTCATCGGGCCGAGGTTGTGAAAATCGTCAAGGGTTCCCCAACTCCTGCTGTTTTGAAAGATCCATTTCCAAAGCAGGAGAGTAAGATGATAGGTTCTTCCTCGAGTGCCAGTGAAGAACCCATATTGATGATGTCTCATGTACGGATTGCGACTCGATCACACGATTATGGTAGTAAAAATCCTGTTGATGGATCGAAAGAAGCAGAATCTTCTCAGTCAAATCCATCAACCTCAGCTCCCGGTTCTGATCCACTACAGATCGAGAAACCTAACCCTGACTTAGTAATCAAACCGCCTGCTAAGGGTGTACTTCGAAGGTCTGCTTTCAATCCACATGCGAGAGCGGCCCAGAATTACAACATTGTTGAGGATTTAGCTGTTTCGCCCTCAGCAATGTCGGCTTTAGAAGTGCTGCAATCATGCCCAGCACAACGAAAATTACTTTTGTCAGCTATCGGAGCTGTTGACGTTCAGGACCCGAACCTGATAATCTTTGATCTAGAAAATAGTACACCGCGTCTCCCTCATCAGATGGCTTTCCAGATTCTAGTGATAGTAAAAAACAGGCCTATTCATCGGACTGTAATTGATGAAGGAGCTTCCACGTGTATTATGTCGATTCATTGTTGGAGATCACTTGGTTTTCCTTCGCTGAACCAATCCCCGACAATTCTTAAGGCCTTTGATGGCCGTGGGTTCCATCTGTTTGGCATTCTACAGGATTTGCCTATAGGGGTTGAAGGAAAAACCGTTAGTCTGGATGTGGAGGTGGTTGATGCCCCTCTAGACTACAACCTTCTCTTGGGTCGAAGTTGGTCTTACGCTATGACAGCGGTCGTCTCATCGGCCTTCAGAGTTATAAATTTTCCACATAATGGCAAGATCGTGACAATAGACCAGTTGGCTTTCTTTTCATCCGACCCAGCCTCTTCAGAGAGTATCCAGCATGTCGGTAAAACGACTATGCCTTATAAGGATGTTGGCGTAGGATTAGTTAAAGATTCCGGTTTACTGGGAACTTTTCCTTTTCCTCCAATCAACGCAGACCCTTCATTCGCATTCATTCATATGATTACATCAGATACTATTATTTACGATGATCCATGGATTGTCCCATCTGAATCTGAGATAGACTCATTCAGTGATGCTATGCCTTTGAGTCCATATGAAATTGCTTATGAGGCCGTGCAGTCTTTTACCGACTCGCGTTCAACCCAAATCGACCAAATGAATGTGGTCCGTGAGGAATCACTTTTCACATCAACCTCAGAACAGATAGCATTTCCCGAAGTCGTGTCATCTGACGAGCAACTTCGCGAGATCCTAAGTGTAGACGATCTACCATGGGAAGATCTCCATCATAGATCTTCGTTTTTACCTGAGGATGATGGCTTTGAAACTGATTTTTCATCAATCTTTACGGCTGAGTATGTTAAGGACGCTTAGAATCCCATGAAGCATCCTGATTCAAAGTTGCATTTGGGAAACATTTCCCAAACTATTGCCATTGACATATCAGTCAAAATTGGAATTGTTGAGAACATTCATACAGGTGCCTCGTGTACAGATGACGAGATTCAAACATACAAGGCCCTATTTCAAGAATTTCGTGACGTGTTTGCCTGGTCTTGTGAGGAAATGCCAGGAATTGATCCCTCTATTGTTGTTCATGAGATCAAGACTTACCCGGACGCTAAAACCGTTCGGCAACGTCTGCGTCAGATACACCCTCGGAAAGCGGCTGCAATTAAAGCAGAAGTTGAGAAGCTGTTGAAAGCAGGTTTCCTACCTGCCGATCAACCAAAAACGGCTTTCAATTGTCCTTGGGGGACATTTGCTTATTGCAAATTACCTTTTGGGCTTAAGAATGCCAGAGCCACTTTTCAAAGGGCAATGTCTTACGCGTTTCACGACATCAAACACATTGTGCAACCGTACCTCGATGATTTTCCTGCTCATTCCTTACATCGAGCTGATCACCGTGTCCATTTACGAGCAATTTTCATGAGGTGTAGGCATTATCGTATACGTTTGAACCCACACAAATGTGTCTTCTGTATAGAAGTGGGATGATTGCTGGGATTTGTAGTTTCAAAAGCCAACATTCGCGTCAATCCCTCGAAGGTCGAAGCTATCATCAAATTGCCTCCCCCTTCGAGTCTTCACCAACTCCAAAGTTTGCAAGGGAAAGCAAACTTTCTACGCCGATTCATTCCTAACTACGCCGAGGTTACAAAAGGTTTCACAAGGTTGTTGAAACAGAACGCTCAATTCTCTTGGGATGAGATAGCTCAGCAATCTTTTGATGCACTTAAACACGCGTTGACCCATGCACCGTTGTTGCATCCTCCCAACTACAACCAAGACACTTTTTGTACCTCGCTGCCTCTCATTCCACGATTGGGATGGTATTAGTTCAGGAAGACGAATTCGCAACGGAGCACGTGATATATTATCTTAGTAGGACATTAAATCCCACTGAGCTAAAATATTCGCATGTGGAGAAATTGGCCCTGGCAGCCGTTCAGGCTGTCCAACGTTTTCGTCATTACATTCTTCTCCGTAAAACTACAGTCATTTCGGATTGCAACCCTATGATCTACATTTTGACTAAACAATTGCTAGGGAGCAAGTACTCTAAATGGATTGTTATCCTGCAAGAGTTTGACTTGGAGTTTGAAAAATCTAAGTCTAAGAAATCTTTAGTTTTTGCGGAATTGATGTGTGACTTCCCGCGTGCTGACACGGAAACTGTGGCATAGGAACCCATTGCAGACGAATCTCTGTTTCTCATCAACACTTTAGATCCGTGGTATGGGGATATAATCGTCTATCTCCAAACCCAATCCTTTCGGCCTAAAGCTTCAAAGTCGGAACGCCGAAAAATTCAATTCCAGTCCCAGCAATATAAAATTATTGGAGATACTCTTTATCGCCGTGGGGCGGACTTGGTTTTTCATCGTTGCTTAAATCATGAAGAGGCAGAAAGGGTTATGAATGACTGTCATTCTGGAGCATGTGGCGGTCATATGTTTGGGCATGCCACAGCCCAGAAGGTGTTGCGTGCTGGCTACTTCTGGCCGTCCATGTTTAAAGATTGTATCATTGCGGTCCGGAAATGCCACAACTGTCAAGTGTTTGATCGCAAGATGCGCGCACCACCTGCTCCTCTCCACCCTATAATTTCCGTTGGTCATTTTGCTAAATGGGGTATCGACTTTATTACATGTAACCCTCACTCGGCCGGGGGGCATGCGTATATCATCCTTGCAGTTGATTATTTTACTGAGAGGGCCGAGGCGATGCCTACATTCGAGGCAGATGGCAAGACAGCTGTGATTTTCGTATTCAATCATATTATTGCTAGGTTTGGTGTCCCACAAGCGATAATCACTGACCATGGGTGCCATTTTTGAAACATTATGATGATAGAACTTACAGGCCAGCTTGGTTTGCGCCACGATAGCTCAACTCCTTATTATCCACAAGCCAACGGTCTGGTTGAGTCCATCAACAAAGTTTTGGTCATCATGATCCGACGAATCATTGGCATTCACCGGTCGAATTGGCACAACATGTTATTTTCCGCGCTTTGGGCATATCAAACTTCGGTGAAAACATCAACAAGGTTCACTCCTTTCCAACTAGTTTATGGTTTGGAAGTCGTGCTGCCCATTGAATGCGAAATCCCATCACTTCAAATGGCTGTCGAATTACTTCCAGCTACTTCCGAAGAGGAGAAGCGTTTATTATACTTAGCTCAATTAGATGAGACTCGATGCGATGCTGCACTCGCAATCGAGACTCATGCAAAACGAATGAAAGCTCAGTATGATCGAAATGTGACCCCTCGAATTTTTCGGAAGGAGACCTAGTGCTATTGTATGATCAAGCTAATGATAAATTAGGTGCTGGAAAATTCGTTCCTACGTGCCATGGACCCTACATTGTTAAGCGAAAGCTAGCAAAAGGGGCCTATGAGCTGGTTGACTTTGATGGGGACTCTTTGGGTAAACCCAGAAATGGACTTTACCTAAAGAGGTACTATGCTTAAATGGTGGGTGTGAAGATTTTTGGTTAGGATAGTTAGGTTAATTTTCTCTTTCTAGCTAGTGTGTTTGTTAGAATAGACAGTGTGCTTAGTTTAGAAAGTGTGTTTTTCATCGTTATTCTGCTTATCTTGGTTTTACCTTTGATGTTTGCAGATGTCGATGCCTCTCCAAACGTACATTGGATTTGTTGATGGTGCTTGTCGTAGTACACGGAATATCTCTTCCGCAGCTTGGGTTATCTATTCGCCCTCTGACGAGTTAGTTTCTATGCATGGGGTGAGCCTCGATCAAACAACAAACAACATTGCAGAATACAGTGCAGTGATTGAATTATTATCTGAATCTATTTCATTTGGGATTCAGAGTTTGATAGTGAGGTTAGATTCTGAACTCGTTGTATTACAGCTTAATAGAGTTTATGCCATTAGAAATCCAGTGTTATTAAGGTTATTCTTGAGAGTGCGTCTTTTGGAACGTGAATTTGATTACATCGAATATCAACATATTCCAAGGTCTTTTAATACATTAGCAGATGCAATTGCTTCTCGAATATTAGACAGACATTTGCGATAATCATACATGTAAATTTAAAAACATTAACATTTAATCACACATGTTTAACAAGATAAGCCGGTAATAATGATATATATAGATAGGAGTGTGTCAAAATATACATCGTCTTCGATCATAGGTTGAAAAACACCTTATGATCGGAAAAAATGATAAGTACAAAAAACCAAAATGTCACATGTGTCTACAAAAAGTAACTAGCCAATCACTGGTGGTGCTCTCTATACGAGACCACTGCCAGCACTACCCTACACAGGAACCTCCTGAAAGGTCCTGGGACTGCGACCACATAGCGCTGAAGTCGGATAGGAATATCGTCTATAGTCGTCTCTGGTATGTCCGCCGTGAGACGCTCTAGGTCCTGTTCCAGCTCGGCTAAGGTCTCTGCGGCCGCATCCTGTGGGGCCGATGCTGGTGCAACTGGTACTCTTCTCTCGAATGGTCGGAGATTGGCCGGACGCTGTGGGCCTACATCTGCATTTTGAGAATTTCCACTGTCAGTTTTGAGACAAAATTAAAAACAAAAAAAAAAATAGATAATTTAAAAACTTGTGAAAAATGAAGCACCTCTGTCGTCCCATTGTTCTCCCTGTGGAAGAACCATGTCTGGATCACCGCGAAAATCTACTCCGGCATAAGGAAAATCCTGGATCGCAAAGACCCGGTTCTCCAACCAGTGAAAGTAACCTGCATGAAATCGGACAACTCCCGCTCCCTCATCAGGATGCCGGGCCATCACCGCAACCCATCGCATCAACTTTGGCTCCCGAGGTGGCCCAACCGCGACAGTGAGATGCTAAGGGATAAGCATCGGAACTCTCTCTAGGGAAAATCTCACAACCAAAGGCCCATACCCAAAGGTCTTTGATTGCCCGTTCTTTGCCCTAGTCAGTTGGCCCTTCATGTTGGCCAACACAGCATCGCACCAGTTGAAAATGGTGCCTCGGTAGCAATCTATCGCCATCCGTATTTGGGACCCGGTGGCAATGTGCAAGGCGGCTGCGCCGCAGAGTCTGGTAACTGTGAAGGCAATTACCATAAGTTCGGGCAGGGATATATATTTGATTTCTATCCCTTTCTCCTGGTTCTGATTGTTGCACCACTCTAGCTGGAGGATAGCAAGGGATTGGCCACCCGGCCTAGTCCCGGACAGAGTCACTTGCTCGCCCTTATTAGGCAAACCAGTGAGAAAATATATGTCAGAGGGCTCTATCTCGAGCTGGTTCCCTCCGATGTAAAATCATTGATCCTGAACGTTCCACCTTTCAACCAGCCACTCTAAGAATGGCACCTGGGCCCTCATGCCAGGTATGGCCCAGTACTTGTAGAGACCGCACGCCTTCAAAGCATCAATGGAAGGTTGATGATCTATTGCGGCCAAATCGACATCTTCGTGTTCTCTTTCACGCCAATCTAGCATGGTGTGCTATCTACACACCAAAAAACATTGATTAGAATTCATTAAATAAAAAATTGATGGTTAGATTTTGAGTTTGGGGTTTGGAAAACCGCTTTGCGCGGAGTACGCACCCCGCGTTCAGAAAACAGAGCGTGGGTACACAGCTTTTCTGAAGGTGGGCTGCGTACTCCGACCTTTTTCCCATATACGAAAATGTCGGGGTACGCAGGTCACCCATGGGGCACCTGCGTACCCCGAAAAGCAGATCCTAAAACCCCAAACCCTCTAAAAAATCAAACTAAAGCTTGAAATGAAATTCTAAATGGATGAAATTGAAGAGGAGGATGTTGTGAAATACCTGAAAGAGACGGCGCTCGATTCCGACGGTCGGATTCTCTGCAAAGTCCACGGGAAGTTTCTTGTCAAAAGCCCTTTTCTCTCCCTCAACAGTAAAATGGTAAAAATGACATGGTAAAAAGTCTTTTTATAGGTTTTTTGGATAAATGAATGCTAGGTTTGTTTATTTTTCACCATAAAGAGATATTTTTCAATGTATTTTTGCCTATCTTAAACAGGTATGAGTAATGTGTTGCTTTTGTGCAGGACAAAAGGACTTTCAGAGAAAATTATCTTTTTTCACGAACCAAAACATCAGAGTCATCTTTTAAGCCCTTTTCTGACTCCTAAAAAATGAAAAGATTGCCGAGCGTTTCTTTTACACTCGTTAAAATAGAATTAAAAGACGGTCCCCTTATAGCCCTTTTCTGACCGTAAAAACAGGAAAAGATTGACGGGTTTTTGTCGTTTCAAACTCGATACTGGAAATAAAACGACGTGTCCTTGATCGCTTTTTACTTTTCAGGTCAGAGGCACTAATCATGAAAGTACTCCTTGGTCGCAAGATCAAGCGGTTCTCTCAGGTATTATTTTATACTTTTTCGGGCTTGAGAGACACAAATTTACGAAAAAGTTCAACCCTGGAGTCGTCTTTAGTTTTTTCAGACTCTCTAAAATTGAAAAACGCCGAGTTTCTCCTATACTGGACTCGTTAAAATTTCATAGTAAATGACCTGTTTGATTACAAGCAGGAACGAACCACTCCTTCTTAGGGTTCGAATCTAAACTAAGTTGGACTCATCCGAAGGATGAGCTTATAATCAAGCATATGTTATCCTCCTCAAGCTTGTAAAAAATAAAGAGGTACTTGCCAGAAATGGTGGGGGAAAAGAGAGAAGAATGAACCTATTTGTTATCCTTTGTCACAGAAGAACCTTATTACCACTCTTGAACACGACACTTTTCATTCACCTGGGTTGGGAAATCCTTTGTCTTAAAGTTGATTAAACCACTTTGAAAGTCTTCAACCGTTTCTGGGTATTAACTTTGAGTCAATCGTCGCCAAGCCATCTGTCGTGTCGTTATGTGTTCAAGAGGTCTCTGCAAATAAACCATTCATATGCAAAATACTTGTCATCCGTTTTGACCATCCCTGAGTCAGTCCTTACAGCAACATTTCTTCAACTTGAACTATGATTTCGAGTTGTGGGCTTGTCTGCAACGGGTCACTTTCTATCGACATCAGCACATTATCTAGAGAGATGACTTAGAAATCGTCAGTACCTTGAAGTCTACATGCATCAATGGCAGGTTTCTCGCCTTTGACGACAGTTTACATCATTGACTTTCGATCGAAGGATTCCATGACGTGTTCGACATCGACTCATTCATTCACATCTCATGGATTGTACTGGGTACTTTGAGAACCATTGACATCACTGGTGGTCTCTCTCACACTTGTTAACGGTTTACATCATTGACTGGTAATCAAGTGGTTTCTACCATGTTCGACATCAACTCATTTATTCACATGGATAGAATCGTACCAATTTGGGAAGTAGAAATGAAGACCCTGGATCTAGTTTCCACCATCCAGGCTGCGAGGAGTTTTGTATTCATTGTATAAGTAGACTAACTATAAACAGATGGCTGCATCCATACTGTGTCTACATGAGTCTATGATTATGATGTACTGCGAAATCGTTCCTATATCAGAGCAGTAGTTAGATTGTTAGTTAAAATTTTCAATCTGAGTATGGGAATGCCTACCTCAGCGATGATATCATCTTATATATGTATTTTGTGTTGAATATTTGCAGGTTCTGACCAGGCTCTCCGAAAGATAATCCTTGAAATGATAAAGTACTTCACCCTTCCTAGATGATTTGAAACCCTAAATCTACTTCAGGCTTCGCACTTTAGGGGGCAATCTGTTACACTAAAAAATGTCACCATGACTATTTGCAGTTAGTATGGCTCTATCAACTGTCATACTATCCTCCTTAGCAAGTCTCATGCCTCTGCTTTCCATGTCAAACTCAAAGAAAGAGAGAAAAGCCTTTTAAAGTCAATTATCTCTGGGTACGCAGTTTCTCTCAGCCTTACCTGCGGGTACGCAATCCAAGTTCACAATACCTGCGTACTTGTACGCTCTGTCTGTAAAGCAATGGGTACGTACTCCTGTAAAGGTCAATAAGCGCAAGTTTCACTCCAAAAAAGTTACTTGTGGTTATTTCTAGAGAATTCTAGAAGCTTGTTTGACGTGTATGGAGTGCCTCCAGATGGTTCATGTATCCCTATAGAAGAGGAACTTATCCCATCAAGAGGGGAGCTAACCCACCCAAAGAGGGGCCTATCCCATTGATGGTGGACCAGATTAACTTCCTCTACAGCACTATAAATACATGCATTGGGCCAGAGGGAGGGGAGGTTGAAAGCTAAAAATTCCTAAGGGTAGATGCTGCTGAGATTAGGACTTCCTTGTAGAAGCTTGTGAGGAGAGATTGTCATCCTTTCTTGTTTCATTTGGAAGTGGGTGAGCTGATCAAAGTAAAGGAAAACTCTTGCTGGACCCTGGGAGGAACTTGCACAACGCCAAGGCTCAGGTTGTAATGGTTTCTTTTGTTTCCTATTAATACAAATAAGTCCATTCTTCTCAACAATTTGTTATTTATGAGTTGTTTCATATACTCCTTGGTCTGTATGTTAAATATGTTTTGTTTTATTAGATATTCAGGTGCTATTTAATCATTTGATTGTTAGTGAATGCAGGTTTCGAAGAGAAGGAGGAGCTCATCCAGATCGACGAGGCTGGACTACTACAACAGCGTTGGGTTACAGGTAGGATCTAAACACTTGATTTCTTGTATGATAAATGCATACTTAGAGAAGGATTGCTCTTAATTGTCTTGTTTGTCACTAGAAAGCCTTAAGCTTCTAGGGAGGTTGGTTGTGTCCACACTATCGACTCTTTCCGCATGACACCCTTTGTAACCTCAACATAGTTAGGAATGAATCGTCGTAAAAAGTTTGCTTTCCCTTGCAAACTTTATAGTTGGCGAAGACTCGAAGGAGGAGGCAATTTGACAATAGCTTCGACCTTCGAGGGATCGACGCGAATGCCAGCTTTCAAAACTACAAACCCCAGCAATCGACCCGCTTCTATACAGAAAACACATTTGTGTGGATTTAGCCGAATCCGATAATGCCTACACCTCATAAAGATTGCTCCTAAATGGACGAGGTGATCAGCTCGATGTAATGAATGAGCAGGCAAATAATCGAGATAGGGTTGCACAATGTGATTGATGTCATGAAACACATAAGACATGGCCCTTTGAAAAGCTGCTCCGGCATTCTTATGCCCAAAAGGTAATTTGCAATAAGAAAATGTCCCCCATGGACAAATGAAAGCCATTTTTGGTTGATCAGCAGGTAGAATATTGATTTGATTGTAACCGGAAAAACCATCCATGAAGGAGAATATTTCGCTATCGGCACAATCATCAATGATTTGATCGATATAGGGAGTTGGGTAATTGTCCTTTGGACAAGCTCGATTAATGTCCCTATAATCGATACATATTCTTATTGTCCCTTGCTTTTTGTTAATCGGAACAATATTTGATACCCAATCCGTTAACAGGATCAGATAAATGAAACCTGCTTTGAGTAATTTTTCAACTTCTGCTTTAATTGCAAGAGCTTTTCTTGGGTGAATCTGACGCAAACGTTGCTGGACGGGTTTAGCGTCCGGGTAAGTCTTTATTTCATGAACAACAATCGTGGGATCAATTCCTGGAATTTCCTCATAGGACCAGGCAAACACATCGCGGAATTCTTGAAATAGGGTGTTATATATTTGAATTTCGTTTTCTGTACATGAGGCACCTATATGAATGTTCTCAACAATTCCAGGCTTAATCGAAATGTCAATAGGAATAGTTCGAGATATGTTTCCCAAATTTAACTCTGAATCAGGATGTTTCATTGGATTCTGAGGTTTCTTGACATATTCAGTCGTAAAAATTGATGAAAAATCATTTTCAAAATGATCATTCTCGGGTAAAAACGAAGATCTGTGATGGAGATCTTCCCATGGCAAATCATCTGCACATAGGATTTCACGAATTTGCTCATCAGAGTGAACAAGTTCAGAAAATGTGATTGAATCTGATCTTGATGTGAAAAGTGATTCTTCATGGACCACATTCATTAAGTCAATTTCGGTTGAAGATGGGTCGGTAAACGATTGCACGGCCTCATACGCAATTTCATATGGACTCAAAGGCATGACATCACCAAATGAGTCTATCTCAGATTCAGAAGGAACAATCCAAGGATCATCATAAACAAAGGTGTCTGACGTAATCATATGAATGGTTGCAAATGAAGACGATGCGTTGATCGGAGGAAAAGGAAAAGTTCCCAGTAAACCGACATCTTTAACTAGTCCTACTCCAACATCCTTATATGGGATAGTCGTTTTACCGACATGCTGAATACTTTCAAAAGAGGCTGGGTCAGATGAAAAATAAGCCAGCTGGTCTATTGTTACGATCTTTCCATTATGAGGAAACTTTATAACCCGAAAGATCGATGAAACAACAGCTGTCATAGTGTAAGACCAACTTCGACCCAAGAGAAGGTTGTAATCTAGAGGGGCATCAACCACCTCCACATCTAGATTAACGGTTTTTCCTTCAACCCCTATAGGAAAATCCTATAGAATTCCAAAAGGATGAAACCCACGACCATCAAAGGCCTTTAGAATCATCGGGGATTGATTTAGCGAAGGAGAACCAAGCAATCTCCAACACTGTATCGACATAATACACATTGAGGCTCCCTCATCAATCATAGTCCGATGAATAGGCCTGTTTTTTACTATCACTAGAATCTGGAAAGCCATTTGATGAGGTAAGTGTGGTGTACTATTTTCTAGATCGAAAATTATTAGGTTCGAGTCCTGAACGTCAGTATCTCTTATAGCTGACAAAATTAATTTACGTTGTGCTAGACATGATTGCAGCACTTCCAAAGTCGACATTGCTGAGGGTGAAACAGCTAAATCCTCAACAATGTTATAGTTCTGAGCCGCTCTCGCATGTGGATTGAAAGCTGACTTTCGAAGTATACCCTTGGCGGGCGGTTTGATTACCAAGTCTGGATTAGGTTTCTCGATCTGTAGTGGATCGGAATCGGGAGCTGAGGTTGATGGATTAGAATGAGAAGATTCTGCTTCTTTACCATCAACAGGACTTTTACTACCATAATCATGCGATCGAGTCACCATCCTAACATGGGACATCATCAGTATGGGTTCTTCATTGGCACTCAAGGAAGAACCTATCATCTTACTATCATGACTTGGAAAAGGATCCTTCAAAACAACAGGCGTTTGGGAACCTTTGACAATATTCACAACCTCTGCACGATGAGGGCAGTCTCTTGTAAAATGTTCTTCATCACAAATGAGACAAGGATAACGAGGTTTGCATTTTTCATCATTGGATTCTGATTTTTTAGGTTTCTCCTTTGAATTTTTGTCCGTTTTATTCTTCTTCTTCACTTTCTTCTTCCCACCAGATTTTGATTTGGCTGTAGATGACTCTACAACGTGAATATCGGCGGAAATCTCCACGGAAGAATCTCCTGTTGGGGAATCAGGCAAGGTTATGATAGGAGAAGAATTCTTGGAAGACTTCTTCTTACTCTTAGTGTTAACCGTACCAATCATACCATCGGCGGCGTGAGATCCCGAAGGAGCTGCAACGATTTTATTTTGCTTGGGAAGATCAGGGATTTTCTCGTGTAACGTACCTGACTAAGTATAGACCAAGTCAAGGTATTGTGCTTGAGCAATTACTTGCTCCTCAGTAACAACTCTGGCTTTAGCTACATCTTTAGTGATCTTTGGCAACAAAGACTTTACAAACCATTCAGCCAAGATCTGATCTGGAATAAAAACCTTCACTAAACTCCGTCGATGTCTCCATTCATGAATATGATCTGAAATCTAAGTGGACGTCGATTGCTTTAATGAAGTTAGTAATTTCGTGCCATTGTCATATCTGATTGGCAACTGAAAATGAGTTAGAAACGAGGTAGCTAACTGACTAAAATTATAAAAAGTGCCTCGCGGTAACTCAATGTACCACTTGGCTGCAAGACCAATTAGAGTGCATTGGAAAAGCCTTAGACAGATTGAATCATCTGAAATGGAGTTAGACGCACACCAAAGGTGATAAGTCATCACATGGTTCGATGGGTCCTCTCCTGATTTGCCTTCGAACTTAGGAATATCACTAGGCAAATTATTCGGCATTGGCGACCAAAACGGAAGATAATTAATGGGATCGTTCGTTAGGCGTGACAAGTTAGGCAAGTCCAAAGTTGCGATAAACGGTAACTGGCGATTAGGGTCCCTAAAACTCTGAGTCATGAGACTAGCCCTAGGAGGAGGATATCCAGGATAACTAGGAATAAGGATTGCATTTGGGATATTGTATCCTCCCGGAAAACCAGGATTAACTGAACCGTATTGGGGTTGTTGAGGTTGTTGATATGTGTACCCAAGGTACGGTTGATACTGATAGACTGGTTGCTGCACAGCAGGACCGAATTGGTACTGTCCCCAGTACGGTTGATAAGTAAATTGTGGTTGACTTGTGACAACTATACTTGAACCAGGTTGTCCTACAGGCATCTGAACCGAAGTTTGAATCATGGATCCAGATGGAGGTAAAGATGTCTGAGGAGTCGATACAGGAATATTAGAAACTGGAGCTGTCGATACTCTGGAAGTAGGTGGGGTAGATTGAACAGATGTTGCGGCAGTTGCAGCAATCGTTTGAGGCGGAGTACGAGGCGTACTAGGCCCAGGCTGAGAAACTAACAAAGGTACAGAAGTTTGAATAGTAGACTGGACAGGTTGCTGGGGTGTACCAGAAACTAAGGGTTGTCTAGTTTGAGATGACAATTGTACATTTGGCTGCAACACCTGTTGAGTTTGTGATGGATCCCACACTAAATTCATTCCGGGGTACAGACCCATAACAGGTTGAGAATATTGAGGACCATAACCGGGTTGAGGGTAGGATTGATAATTCAAAGGTACATTTCCCGTTCCTTGAACATATGATTGATCGGATGGTGGTTGGAAACCTTGGTTCAAGTACTAACCTTGGGGTTGATACCCTTGAGGCACATATTGATACTTGGGTTGACCTTGAGGTATAAATTGATACTGGGGCTGACCTTGGGGTACATATTGAGTTTGGGGTTGACCTTGAGGAACGTACTGTCCTATAGGTATGTACTGTCCTTGAGGTTGCCCCCCAGGCGCAAATTGGGTACCTTGAGGTTGCCCCCCAGGCGATAATTGAGGATTTTGAGGTTGCCCCCTAGGTGGTAACTGGCCACCTTGAGGTTGAGGATTGGGAATAGAACCTGACATTATGAGAATATCTTCTACGCTCAATGGCTTAGTACCATTGCTTCCAGTTAATAACCCTTGCTCAATGGGTTGAGGAGATGCTCCCAAAAAAGTACCAGAAAGTGACTGATACCCAGAGGAAACAGAAGGACCGCCGTACAAAAGGGATTCGGGTGATTGAGTAAACATGGACGACTACCTTTACATATTTAACGGAGGATAATAACCTCTAGGTGTTGGGTGATAAGGAACACGAGGTGGTGAAAAACTTAACCCTGAGTTTTTTAAGAAATTAGTCAAAGAAAGATACCAAGCACTGCTCCTAGGTGGACTGTAAAAAATTGATTCACGCTCCCTTAGCTCAATAGCAGGTTGATTTTCAGGGATAGGGATGCCTACTTCTTCTTCCGTAGTAGCAAGTTCTTCGATAGCTATAAGTCCAGAAGGAAGATTTTGGGTAATTATTCTTTCTACCCTAGGTGAACCAGGACCACTAGAAGCTGGAGAAGCAAACCCCGATGTCGGAGTAGCAGCAAATTCACTTTCAGGTTCCTCACCTATATCACTAGTAGACGAAAAGATACCAGTAATTTCGGAAACAGACAGTGATTTTGGATTATAATCTGCTACTAAAGCTTGAAAATCAGGATGTACCACCAAAGAAGACTCTCCTTCTTCAGGTGACCCAACTCTACTGTCTCTAGGAGTTACGAGGACTTTCAACCCTTCAGGCTGGCTCGGTGAAAACTCAGGAGGTTGGCCCTGAAGTCTACAGGACTTCCTCGGTAATTCAGCCATGGTTAAAAACTTTTAACTACTTCACACGCAAATAAAGTAAAATCTCAATGAAAACCACCTAAAGCCTCTAAAGAACCAAACAAATTTGAATCACATGCCTAAAGAATCTAGGAGATCAAACACACACAAACAATAACTTTCCGTACTGAAAACACTAGTTGGTGATGAAATCCAACGTCGCAGAGTTCAATACAGAAATGGCGGTTGGAACAGTTACCCCGGCAACCTGCTTAATGAATAGACTGGCACAAGTTCCTCCACTTAACCATCTCAAGTGAAGAGAACCCCCCAAAAAATCCAAGTGAGTCTAGTCGATGTCTGCTCCAGGTACAATGGGATCTTCCCACCACTGTCACCTTAGGAAGAATCCTAAAGAATATGGCCACTAAGGTTACCAACTGAAACAAATATACTTGGGGGAACAGTCTACGATATGATACGCACGCAAGGGCAGAGTAGCAAGCTCAATCCCCTTGAAAGCTCCTTGACATAATCCAAGGTTTACCAACAAGTGACCCCAGGCTCCTTGACAATGGTTAATCAAAGGTTTACCGTTTTTAATACGTGAATATCTGGCGTCGTTCCCAATGAGGAAGGATTGATTCCCACACTGGTTCGGACACGATCTCGTGCTTCTCCTTTAAGAGGAGCTTTCCTAGAGCATAAAAGCAACAATTGGATTTCTTCCCTACCACAAGATATAGCTACTTGTTTGTTTTTACTATCTTGGAGAGTTAATTACTCTCCTACTCCAAGACACTAGCCTAAACTATGTTGGTGTATCAGAGCCCTAGAAATAAAAATGTTTCTAGATGAATTTTACTTTAAGCGTTATTTTTATTGGTTTTTGTTTAAGTCAAAAGGTGCAGAGATGAAACTCGTGGTATGAAGACTCGATTCAAAATCACTAAAAATGCACCTAAGATGATTTAAACAATCTTTTCCCTTCGATGAACTTCTAGCTAAGAAAGAGTTTGAGAATGCAAATACTTTGTAAACACAAATATTTCTTAACAAACAAATTAAAAGAAGAGCTTTTGTGCTTTCCAATGCACTCAAAATGAGACAACTAGTTATTTTCACAAAAATTTTCCCTTTTCTTTTCAAAGCACTCAACCACTACAAAAAACAAACTTTTTCCAAAAGAGGTTTTTTATTTTTTATAAAACACTCAAAACTATGGAAATGACTAACTTTGAGATCTATAAATTATAAAAACCTATTTGAAGTCAAAGCCTACAAGATGTCTTTTTTAAGGATGTTTTACTTAGCTAGATGTAAACTAAGGACCAATTTATGCAGAATCACAAATCAGTAAAAAACAACCAATTTTGTTTTCTTTTTAAAAATGAAAATCCAAACTTTTAAACACAAGCTTTTTGAAGTTTTGTAAAGAGAAAACACAAAGCGGATTCCTAAACAAGGGTAGATTTCATTAATGGTCAGACTCATAAGAAGGCTGGTAGAAACCAAGGTGATCTGAGGTCCCTACAACTTCTAAGCTCAGAGCTACTACAAGACCAAGATGAAAAACAAACCCAACAAGCAAAACTCCTAGGAATTTCACCTAAAACCCTAACACCAATGAAATCAACCTAAGGAAAGCTTCTGATAGGTTATATGCAGGTCTAGGCAGTCGATAATAACTTCTAAACAAAAACTAAACTGACTAATAGAGGAAATCTTATGTTTTTCAAAATTTCGACAGGGTCTGCAGGCCCACAGTTAACACAGGTGCGGTACCGCTCTGTGCTAAAAGCAAAAGTGCGGATAAGTACACACTGTGTCAAAAGGCTAGGGTGCGGTCCTCTCCCAAAGTTACGAAAAATGAAAAGTAACCCTGGATCTACAATTTCCACCCAATTCCACACACAACAAGCCAAAAACAGAAACAAAAACACAGTTTCTCAGGTCAAAGTAAAAACAAGGAAAAAATCAAGTCCCTAGTGGAGTCTCCATTTTGTCACATGGAATGAGTCGATCTTGTGGAAAAGATAGACCTTCCTAGAATCTAAAGAAGACCTAATGACAAGCAAACCAATCACAAACTATCTTTCTCTAAATATGCATTTATAAACAAAGGCAAACAAGTGTTTTAGGCCTAACTTAGGTCCAACGCAAGTTTGTGGAAGCCTCGCTCCTTCGATCCAAATGAGCTCCCTCGTCACGAATCTGCAAACACAAACAAGCAAACAAATTAAATAGCACATGAAATGCCAATATCATAAAACATATTTAACATGAAAGTCAAGGAATTCATGAAACAAATGACATGAGATAATTTGTTGAGAAAAATGAATCTGATTGTATTAATTCAAATCAAAGAAGAACTTTACAACCTGTGCCTTGACGTTGTACAAGCTCCTCCCAGGGTCCAGCAAGAAGTCTCCTCTACTTTGACAAGTTTCACTCTCTTCCCAATGAAGCCAAAAAGGTATGTGATCTCTCCTCTCAAGCTCAACTAGGAAGTCTTAATTTCACCAGCATTTACCCTAAAAAATGTTCAGCTTCTAACCTCTCTAGCAACCAGCCCAATGCCTAAATTTATAGTGCAATGGAGGGAAGTTACTAGGTCCTCCTTCAAAGGGATAAAGCCCTCCTTCAAAGGGATAGCTCCTCTCATCAAGGGATTAGCTCCTTCTCTTTTGGGATGCATGAACCACCTAAGAGCGGTCAATCCACGTCAAAATTCCTTCTAGAATCATCTAGAATTAACCCAAAGTGAGTTTTTTAGAATAAACTTGTGCCTTTTTGACTTTCACAGGGGTCTGCACCCACACCTTTAGGGACAGAGCAGGCAGGTCCGCAGTTTTTGTAAACAGAAGGTGCGAGACCGCAGGCAATAGTGAGAGAAAGTGCAAAACCAGAGCTTTATTGATTTTCAATGTCTTTCTCTCACTTTCAAAGCTTGACTTGAAGAGCTGAGGTCTGAGACTTGCTTAGGAGGATAGTACAAGTGATGATAGACCCATACTGGCTGCAAATAATCATGGTGACGATATTTTTGTGTAACACCTGGCTATGAATAATTTCAATGTTTCCTTTTGATCTTTGTTATGAAACCAGCTCAAGAAAAGATAGAAAAGATAGATCAACACCTTAGAATTCAGCCTCTTCGAGGGGGCAACCTCCTTTACATTACATAAATGAACAATTCTTGGATGATACAAATGAAAAGACCTCCTTTCTATATATAGGAGTCTAAGGGGTCATAACATAATGAGAGCCGACATAACAATAATAAAGTAAGGGAACAATAATAACAATAGTGGGCTTCTATGTGGCACAATAGTGACAATATGGGCACTACATGGGTACATCAATATAATAAGTGGGTTGTACTAATAGTAATAAGGGGTTACACTAGTAGTATAGGGACCTAACATGCCCCTCTCCTTCAAAAAGTGTTGTCCTCAACGCTTGAGTAGTTCTTGATGCTTCTGTATAAAATTCTTGTCCTCCCATGTGGAATATTCAGTGGGTAAGTTCTTCCACTTGACGAGATACTCTGAAATTGATCGATTTCGTAGCTGTCGGGTTCTTGTTTCTGTGACTGCTCCAGGTTCCAATATGATTTTTCCTTCCTCTTCAATTTCTGGAAATATTGTTTGAATTGGGATCTTTTGCAACTTTTGAATAAGTGGCCATACTTCTTCGTCCTTCTTCCATTCATCCCTTGCTTCGTTTATCCAATCTGGTTGGATAATATAAATAGCACAAAACAATTCTTCCACATCCTCATCCTTGAAGAGTCTTCCCATTCGGTAAGGTTGCCATTTTTTAAGTGCATGTAGTATTGCCAACATTTCCTTCTCATAAATATCTTGCTTGAGATGTAGCAGTAAAAATAACCAATCACCTACATCAAAACATTTTTCACTACGATGTTGATCTACATGTTGTTTCGTTTGATTTTTCACCAAAGTGGCGTTATCCTTTAAAAGTTGGAGAACTTGTTGTTGATGCTCGATGTGATCTTTCACTGCTTGAACCTTTTTATTCTTGATATGTCCTTCTATCTCTAGAGGTTGAGGAGTGGTAATTTCTTCCAATCCTTTACAAGATATGGTCGAATTCATTTCTTGATGCTCGATGTGATCTTTCACTTCTTGAACATTTTTCTTCTTGATATGTCCTCCTATCTTGATAGTTTGAGGAGTGGTAATTTCAAACAATGAATTACAAGAAATGGTTGGATTCATTTCTTCTTTCTCGATGTGATCTTTCACTTCTTGCACCTTTTTCTTCTTGATATGTCCTTCTATCTTGAGAGTCTGAGGAGTGGTAATTCTTGCCAATGCTTTACAAGATATGGTCTGATTCGTTTCTTCTTTCTCTCAGGTGGGGTCCTGGCGTATATCTTCTTCTTTTGATGTTTCTTGATCCTTTTCTTCCTCCTCTTCATATTCTATGTAAAATAATTTCTTCTCAGCACACTTATGACCTTTAGTGCATTTGCTATCACAATTGTAACAAAGCCATTTTTCTCTTTTTTCTTCCAATTGTTGTGGTGTAACCCTTGTAGGTTGTGGAAGGCTAGGAGAAACAACACTTCCATCTTTATAGTTGTGAGGGGTACGCTTCCTGGTTTCCATAATTTTGTCACAAAGCCCTTTTACTCTTTCCAATTGTTGTGGTGTTTCTCTAAAGAAGGTGTTGCTCTTTGTATCCTCATAATCTGCTATCATTTCCTCCGTGAAAATTGACCACGTAACAAGTTGTTTACGAGAACAAAGCCCTTTGCACCATAAAAATTGATCTGGTTCTAAATATGAAGATGCAATACATACCTTTTGTAACAGTTGTACACCATGTAGATCAAAATATTTCTCCATCTGAAGTATCCAATTTACCGGATTCTTGCCATCAAACTTCCTCATCTTGCTTTTTCTTGATTTTAGGAGCTCGACCTTGAAACGACTGTAACTCTGTACTTTTGGATCTTTAAATTCTGAAATTGCAACCTTTAGTAGCCTTCTATGTCCTCTTTCCAATGTCACTAGTCTGATCCAAATTGGATTCCCCAAGAAAGAGTTATGCACAATCTCCCGTAGTGACCTGATTGTAGACTAGTTCAGTAGAGCGAACTTGTATGAAGTGCCACGTGTCATTGTTTTAAGATTTGACTCTAAAAAATATATAAAAGAAAACTACAGTCCGTCCTCTTTCTGTACCTTCTTTCGAAATTTCAATCCGATGCTCAGAACGAAAGTTATGACGATTTTCCTTAGCTCACTTGTTTTGAATGTAATTCAGGAGTTTGCAAAAAGACCAACTTCCTCAGATCATATCTCCGCAAATATCGTGCGAAAAGCTCTGAAATTCGGACCCAAGGTTCAGCGTGATTTCTTCTCAAATGGGTTTTTTTTGCAACTTCTGAAACGTCACAGAAAAAAAGTTATAGTGAAAATGCCACGATGACCTGTTTGGAGCAGCGAAACCCTAGAATCCAAAGCTCTGATACCAAATGTTATGAAACCAGCTCAAGAAAAGATAGAAAAGATAGATCAACGCCTTAGAATTCAGCCTCTTCGAGGGGGAAACCTCCTTTACATTACATAAATGAACAATTCTTGGATGATACAAATGAAAAGACCTCCTTTCTATATATAGGAGTCTAAGGGGTCATAACATAATGAGAGCCGACATAACAATAATAAAGTAAGGGAACAATAATAACAATAGTGGGCTTCTATGTGGCACAATAGTGATAATATGGGCACTACATGGGTACATCAATATAATAAGTGGGTTGTACTAATAGTAATAAGGGGTTACACTAGTAGTATAGGGGCCTAACAATCTTTAAATATAGAATTCAGGTATCAATGATCTATATTTAAAGTGAACCTTAAATATGTTCTTCCTTCTCCATTTCACAGACCTTAAAGAATCCAATCAGTTTGGCTACCTTGCCCTATGAGAATCTATCTGTATAAATTGTTGTTAATCTATATTTTATGTAACAAACTCCATAGCCCAATGGTAATTTAATTACCAACCAACCATTCAAATACAAATCAAACCTCAAACTTCATAACTCGCATAATATTCAATACAACAAAGTTAAATTTTACACAGAGAGCCCTCTTTGAAGCTGACAGGGCTAGATCCTAACTTCCAAAGTTGGTTTGTGGTTACCTTGGTGATTTTCTTCTACAACCTTAGAAAATTACTGAGTGCCAATAGGATCTACAGGATTTTCTACATTTACCCTTATCACATGCATGTCTAACAGAGTGATGGGGAGCATGTGGTACTTAGAATCAAGTGCATCATTCCACATGACAAGATGTATAGATCTTTTTAGTGACTTGGATGAGAAAAATCTCTAAATGCACATCAAGCTAGGGGATGATAGAAGGTACAACGCAACTGATATTGGTATAGTCACCTTTCAAAGGGAGTCTAGATCCCCTCTTAGGCTCAAGGATTCCATGTTTGTTCTAGGCCTAAAGAAAAATATCAGCTCTGTTGTATTTTTGGAAGATGGTGGTTATCATGTCATCTTCAACAAAGGAAAATATTT
The DNA here is from genome assembly GCA_031772625.1 of Pinus tabuliformis. Taxonomy (NCBI): domain Eukaryota; kingdom Viridiplantae; phylum Streptophyta; class Pinopsida; order Pinales; family Pinaceae; genus Pinus; species Pinus tabuliformis. The sequence goes on from CM062805.1 coordinate 1,145,582,434, forward strand.
CCTAAGACACATAGCCACGGGACAAGTGAAACAGATCAGGGTTCGTGTGAAGAACTTGTATAAGATAAATGTGGAAGACTGTGTTGCATTAATAACTAAGGTGGAGAAAGTGTAGGGCCGCGATGTTGGTGAACTTTGGCACATAAGACTTGGCTATTTGAATCATGGAACCTTGAAGATTATATTACAAATAACCACTGGCTTGTGTAAAGGAGCACTTGAGTAGTAGGATGTATGCAAAGGATGTATGTTGGGGAAGTACACAAAATCCACATTGCATGATCAAGGCAACAAAGCACATGCATTCCTAGAAAGGATCCACTCTGATGTTTATGAACCTTTCTCAATAACCTACATTGCCAGAAACACATATTTTTTCATTTTTATTGATGAATTCTCACGGAAGTGTTGGATCTTCTTCGTGCAGAGGAAAGATGAGACATTCTCCAAGTTCGTAGAATTGAAGGCACTGGTTGAGAAAGAAACTAGAAAGAAGGTGAAGGCTCTAAGGAGAAATAATGTAGGTGAGTACGTTTTGAATGAATTTAAAAAAAAATGTGCAAAAGAAGGCATTCGATGAGAGTTTCTAGAACACCCCACAACCCACAGCAGAATCGAGTGGCTAAGAAAAAAAACCGTAGCATTGTGGGAGTAGCGAGAGAGATGTTGCAGAGCAAGGCCTACCTCTACATTTGTGGGATGTGGCATGCAACACAACAATCTATTTTAAGAATTGAAGTCCTCATCGGATCCTTGGCATGATTACACCGGAGGAGGATTTCTTGGGGAGAAATATGGATGTGTGGCACTTTAGGATTCTTGGAGCCTCTGTTTACTACCATGTCTCCAAAGAATCAAGGAACAAGCTTGAGCTAACCATAAAATTGGGGGTATTTGTGGGTTACATAAAAACTCCCCACAACTACCTTGTGTACTTGTCATCCCTCATAATGACAGTTGTGCGAAGGGATGTAAATTTTGACGAGGAGAAATCGATGTGATGCTTTCTTGAGAGGGAGATTTAGATCCCACGAGAAGAGGAGCTTTAGATCCCACATAATATTAACTAATATAATAATAATAAAATAATATGTAAACAAAGTTCAAATTATAATAGAAAGGAAATAAAAAATGATTATGATGATGACGATGATGACGAGTAATAAGAGAGAAAACATTAACAATAATGTAAGTTTATGTGAAAGGAAAATGTTAAGACAAAGGAAGAATTATATAATGATAGGTGGATCATAGGGGTTGGGTTCCTTATCATCAATGTATTCTATATAAGGAAGGAGAAGAAGGAGAAGATGACATCACTTTTGCTTGTGTAATTGAGGACAAGGCTAAGAAGAGACAACATAGTAATGGATTGATGGCTCATGCGTGACTTGTTATTGAAATATCTGGAGCAACAAGGTCTATGGCTAGGTGAAGAGTAAAACTCCAAATATTTTTTGCAATAATCAATATTGAGTGAATAGAATGTCATATCTACATAGACCTTTGCAAGAGTACTCTATTCTAGGTGATGATAGAGTAAATTAGTTTCTTATTGGAAATAATTAAACTTTTATCATGGTATAATTTAATTATAAATATTTAAAATATTAGATGTTTACAATCAATTTTATAAAGGGCTATGGCCTTCTTAATTTTTTTGCTGGAATTTTAAATATTGAGATAGAAATTTGTAACGAGAATATAACAACCTCAATTCCTATTGAATGCTATAAGTACCTGCTATGTGTATTTTTTTCCAAATCGAATAAAAATATGATCAATTTTTTTTGAAAAAAATAAAACACACAAACATATTCTATTATATAATATATAGATTTTTTTGTTATTGTTAATAAAATTCTTATCAACCATGGTTTATTTGGAAAATAACATATATTAAACTATATAATAAATTATTAAATTGATAACTATTTAATATGAGTTGATTTTTAGTGATGTTTCTTTGGATCATCTTATGATGTTGTGGAATATTCAAGAGATCTGTCACTAGTAAGTCAAGTTTTTATGCCTCCTTCTCATATCTATACAAAATAAAGTAGAGAATGGATGGGAGTCTTTAATTCATGGTACTAAATATGGGATCACAAATTATCTTAAGTTTACACAGAATATCTTGACAACGTATCCATGTGAGAAATACTAGAGTAGAGGGATTGGATCAACCAAGCCTTTTCAATATATGAAAATATTAGGCTTCAAGAGTTCATGCGTTGTAGCGATGGATGCATTAAATAGGGATAAACAAATTAAATCAAACTACTAGAATGGGATAATGGTGGGTGGAGGTTAAGTTGTACCTATTATGGGAGCCACATCTTTAGTATCTCCTTGGTCTATATGTTCTCCTTAGGTGATGGAAATTTTTCACAAAACTATTTTGAGCATTAACATTTGTTGATTACTGATGAGGCTCATCAATGGGTAAATTATATGGACCTTAATTCGACTCTCTAGCTTACTAAAATCAGCTTTTCTCACATTTATTTACATATTTTGTTATATTTTTCTTAATGATAAGGGTAAAGATGAGATGTCATGTCTTGTGGTCTAATGTGCATTGATTGCAGGTTTTGGAGCAAATTTTGGCTAATTAAAGTGTAGGAACACGAAGTAGACAAGAAAGAGGGATGTTAGGAGATTTGATCTCCCTCCTTAACTCCTCACTCACTTGAAGATTCCTCCACCAGATCTCATCAGCTCATAGTTACAAGCAGTCGAGCCATTAATATCATTGGCATCCAAGCCAATGATAGTTGAAGACCAGTTGATCTCAAGTTTGGGAACCAAGCCTCCTTAAATTTAAGGAAGTTGTTGGTAACTTCAGTTGTATAAATAAGAAGTCATAGAGCCTCATTAGGATTTGACTTTTTTTATTATAGCCAAGAGGCATTTTCAAGCTAAGACATCGTGACTGATGACTCTTGTGTATTTTTTATATTTTAATGAAAATGAGAAGCATTCCCTTGATTCAGCACTGATTTGAATCAGAGGGTTGAATCTCTTGGGTTAGGGCCCAACCCTAGCAGTAGATGTTCCTCTTTTTGTGCATGTATGCTTAGATTACATTCATAGTTAGCTACTGGAATGATTTTGGTTTTTTAATTTGCAATTATTTGGATGATTAATTAGTTTTCTTCCATTTGTGGATAGTTAGATCAGTAGTATCATAGTGACATAAGACACTTCAGAAAATCCAGTGATAGTGGCTTTCACCTCATCTCCTTTATGGGATCATGACTTGAGAGTTCCATTCATACAACCGAAAAACAAATTTCTTGCTTTGTTGCATAATCTAGGATTTCTTGATGAGTAGGTCATTATCTTTGAGTTTCTTAGGATGAGTTACAATTGTCATTGTTGATCTATTAAATTTTTCATTGTTTTCAAATCACTTCCATTCATGAAGTTAATCACTAGATGGTAATAACCATGTTTTCTTCCATTTAAATCTTTCCCATGTATAGATGAATTTGTGAATAAATGAATACAAGAATGTATGTTGTTGTAGGAGCTTCTAAATTGCAAAGATACCTCATCTCATTTTCCTTATACAAGCCTTCAACCCAAGTTGCCAAAGTCCACTAAACCCTAAATCCCTAAATCCGAATTCTTGTTTTGTAAGCAAAATCACCATTTCCCTTGAGAAAATCCAACCATCTTAAAGCATTTGATTGAGCCCTAGATAGTGTTCACCTCCTCCATGCCTTATTCCTCCATTATATACCTTTCCCACACTTCATTCCACCTTCCCTACCACTTCCTAAGATTTCGGTCTGTTTCCTGTAGTAAAACAGGGCATCCTGTAGTAGAACTAGGAGATCTTGTAGTAGTACTACAGGAAACCCTGTAGTAGCCTGTTTTGAGCCCAAATTTAGAAAAATTGTCATTTAAGCTTGGATTAGTCCTCCACTTGGCTTCCATACCTTTAAGACCAGTCCAAACCTCCTCTTCCATACCTATCTCCCCTATCAAAGAACAAATGAAGATTATTTTTTTCATTCGTAAAATGAAAACATAAAAAAAGAGATTTTTCCACAATTGCTAAATTAACACATGCATGTAGTAGTTATAATACTCTCTAGACCATATTCCATGCTCAGTTAGTTTAGATCATCACATGTTATAAATAAGGTAAAGCTAGGTTTATTTTGCAAGCAAAATGTGTCAATGAGTAGCTAAAGGATTTCATGTCACTTTACAAGCATTTTCCAATTCAGTATTTCATTCCTTAAAGTATGCAACATTCCTTTTCTTTCACTGAGGATAATTTTCCCTTCTCCATTTGGTAGATAGACTTCTTCTACTCAATAGCAGATTGGTTTGAGAAACCCTAGTGGTCTATCGCCCCAGTTGAAAAGTGATAAGAGTAGACCATTACATCTATTTTTTTATACATCACTGTCACCTCCAAGTTTGTACGAACCCCGGGTTGATAAAGTAAAGTTGGTAGCCCCAAGAGTTGCAACATTCTTGCCGCAATACTGGTGCTCAACACCTTTTGGCACCATTTCCAGGGAGGTGTTTGAGTAGATTTGATTTCTGCTTTCTTTCTTTCCTTATTTCTTTCTCATTTTACAAATATTTACATTTAGTAGACAGTTTCAATCTGGTTTTTCTTTCTTTCCAATTATACAATTAGTTCCATTCAGTAGAGTTGCAATCTAGTTCTGTTTTCTCTCTAATTATGTAATTAGTTCCATTTAGCAAGTTCTTGCAATTTGGTTTTGCTTTCTTTCCATTCTGCAAGAAGTTCTAAAAAAACCCTAAAGAGAAAAAAAAACCCCCTTCATGCCTCGTAGGAGTATAGACAACTTAGGGAAATACTTGCCAAATACTCCCACCACATTAAACAACTAACCATCCATCTTCTTTGATGGATGTGAGCTAGATGACCCATTAGGCAAACAATGAGAGATCTTTGAAGAATCTATCAGGGAAGAAGAAGAGACCATTCCACCAACTTAAACCATGGTTGAAAATAGAAATGGAATTGGAGATAGAGAAGGAGATGAGAATAGGGATGAGGGTGCTTTTCCCATCAGAGAAACTAATGGGGATGCTAGGATGAAAAACATAAGCCCATATTCTTTTCCTCACTTCCATGGTCTGACCTCAGAAGACCCATACACTTTTTTGTTCAAGTTTGTTGTCATATGCAGAACTTATGGTTACACCTCTAATGATCAAAATTTGAAATTGTTCGCATCCACTCTCAAAGATGTAGTCGTGCACTGTTTCATGTGTTTACCTAGGCACATTATCACCACCCGGGCTCAGATGCGACAAGCCTTCAACAATAAGTATAGGGACTACTGTAGGTACAAAGATACCAAAGAGGATATTTTAGAATGACCTTGGGACATGATCAATCTTTAGAATATTATGAGGAAAGGTTCCAACTCATCTACAAAAGGGCCAGGTGCACCCTTGATCCTGAATCCTTTAAGCTAGTCCTTCTTAGGGGGATCAGGGAAGATCTCCTAGAAACCCTAAACTTGTTGTCAAGAGGGTACATCTATCAGTTACTGTATGATGATGTCAATACAGTTTTCAAGAATCATTCTAGGGCATCTAGAAACAAGGGTAGGGCTATTCAAGCTTTGGCCAGTTCGTCCTCCTCCAACACATCCATAAAAAGTGAAATGTTGCATACCCTTGCTGTACAAATGGACAACATACAAATCAAGAGGAAGCAGAGAGAGCCTTATATATCTTCTTCCCTAGATGCACCAAGAGGAACCCTAGGAAATAATGTCCATTAAATATTATAGAAATTTGCTTAATCTGTGAGGAAAACCACTCCACAGACAAGTGCCCTTCTCTTCCTGGATTAAAAGTTGTGTATCAAGGAAATGAAGGGGTGACTAAACAACTCTGCTACATCAACCAAAGGATCCCTCGAGGACCTCAACCATACCAGAAAGGCATGCAAGGGGCATCCTATTCATATTAAAACCCTAATAATAATACATCCACTACAAGAAAAAAGGTCATTGGTGAGGCTCATGCTTGTGACAGACCTTTAAGGTCCGTCACCAATGTCGCATATGGTGAAGGTCTTTAAAAAAGCGTTGTGGTAACTGTATATAGTGATGGTCCTTTACGGTTTGTCACCAAAGCCATTGTTACACAGTAATTTGTCACTGTCTTCACTCCCAATCCATCTACTGTGTCATGTGTCCAAGTCAACTGAACAAATGCTCTCTTATTCTGCCAATTGACCCACTTTTCCTAAGTTATCTACCTCATCGCGACTATGGACTTAATATACACGTTGAAGGGCGCTCATAAACAGTCCAGCCACGCTACTAGCGCGGAAGTACATCTGATTCCCACGATGGTCCTATTTCATGCTCCAGCATAAGGTTGCTTATTATCTTTAGCGATGATCTGACTGGCTACACTGCTCACTAGCGATGTCAACACTAAGGCTCAGTTATGTACTCGCGATGATCCAAATTGGGCGAATTCATTGCAACAGTCGGCCTTCTGGATGTTTCTGGAGCTGGTTGTTGGGTCAGTTTGGGTCGCCCTTCCACCTCTGGGATGCTGGTTCCGTATTTTGTGCTACCTTCCTTGAGGATAAGTTCCCTCTGCCTCATTTCATGGAGGCTCCTCCTCCTATAAAATCACTCACCATTGCTATGATCTGCTAGTTCCTAATTCTTGGATTGTTGGTTGCTAGTTCTTGTTTTGAACTCTGTAGATAGCTTTGGTGTGAGTGTGACAAGTGTGGGATTGCTTTATAGTTTGCAAGAAGGTGTGGAGTGCCCTTAACCTTGTGTAAAGCTTATGAGTGAGAGAGAGATTTTTTATGTTGGGAGATCCATCTTCAAAGAGTGAATGCTTGAGGAACATGTTGGCTGGATCCCTCTGAGAAGGCTTGCGACGTCAAGACTTTGGTTGTAAGCTTACTCTTATTTCATTATTAATACAATCAATGATGTTTTCCTATGTCTTGTATGTAATTTACTTGATAGCTCATGACTTCTTGACTTTGTGAGTAAATAGATCATTGTTGTTTTCCTGTTACATGATTTTTTGTATTTCCTTTGCATTGTTTCAGGTTGATCACTCATTGGGAGAAGGAAGCGGAAGCTGGAGCGGCGCAACAGAACTCCATCGACCACCGGTTGAGGTAGGCCTCCAACTATGACTGTTTAAGGAAAACTATTGTTGATCTGTCCTTGTTTGTGACTAGACCCACTCTAGGGCTAGAGGGGTTGCCTCTGTTCGCAGAGGGAACACTTTCATGCATCACAAATTGGCGACTCCGCTGGGGATTTTGGCCTATGTTTTTCTCTTGTTTGCTCTTGTTTTGATTTTGATTTGGTCTCTTTCGAAGTTTGGGGATTAGTCATCAGTCTTTTGGGTCACCTAGATTGATCTGGGAAGTACTTCTATGTGATTGAAGGATTCACTGTTTTTGATTTGGGATTTTTTGTTCGTTTATCATTGTTTTTTACATCATCATGGAAAAAAGCCTAATAGTCGCGACGTCATCGCCATTTTTCTAGCTTTGTACCCGTGACGATCTCGGGTTGCTAGTTTAATTCTCGCGACGACTCTTGAAATCGGATCATCGTGGAAAATAGGTGTATTTCCGCGACCAACTCTAGTTGTCAGTGTAACACTTGCGATGAAAACACTAGTTGTCTGTGCATCACTAGCGATGGTCTCTAGTTTAGCGATGATAGCTCTAGTTGTCAGTGTAACACTTGCGATGATTCCTGTAAAATTGTTTTTTTACAACTTTACCTCCTGAATTCATCAATCTTGCTTATCCCCTGTTGTTTCTTGTCTCTCATTAGCTTGTTTTAATTGCCTTTGGTTAGGGTATTGTCTCTTCGATTTCATTGAGTGAGCCTTGTGTTTTTAGACCATGTGACCTGGCCCTTTAGAAGTTTCATCGAGAAACTGTTTGCTTGGGTTACTTGTCTGTTCAAGGTTCATCCACAATCGTCTTATCGATTTGCTTGAAGCTTTTTCACTGCTTGTTTTCTTGCTGGTTGATTTTTAGTGTCGATTATTGAACCAATTTTTTATGTTGATTCGATTTCTTCGCTACCAAGCATAGATCACAATTGTTTGGATCGATCAGTTCACACTTGCTTGTTTGTCTCTTTAAATTAAAAAAAAAATCAAAAGTTTGTAGGAATTTACAGGGTAAGTTCCTCAGACAGAACACCAAAGGACAACGCTCACAAATAGATCACATATCAATACACCAGTATTTTGACGTGGTTAAAACACTCAAGGAGGGAAACAGTCCACGGCCTGAGCCAACACGGCCACTTCAGGCAATTTATTAATAAAAGAATGAAAATTTACATATGCTTCTCTCATAGACGGATTACCCTACAAATGACCCTCCATGCTCTTTAAATAGAGATCATGGACCAATCGGGTGTTAAGCCACGGATCAAGTGTGGGTAATACCGAGGAGAGAATGAACCGTCAGATCATTACATATCGTGACCATCAGATTGTAAGTTACAAAATGTACATAGTAAAGAAACACACTTTACCTAACTCTATACTAGACCAAGTTGTACTTAACTATTTCCTATGTGTCGGAATATCCTAACATCCCCCCTTAAGAACAACTTGGGATAGGATTGAAGGGTTTACAAATATGACATAATAGGAGAAGGAAGGAGGCACTAGAGCCTATCCCCCCTTAGTGACAACTTCCTGAACTCCAACCATAAATCGAAGTTTAGTGAACTTCACCTCTGTGAGAGCCTTTGTAAAGATGTCTGCAACTTGATCATCTGTTGAAAAATATTGCACTTCAAGAACATGGTCGTGAATGAGCTTTCCAATGAAGTGCGTATGCAGTTCAATGTGTTTGCTGCGATGATGTTGGACTGGATCTTTGCATAGCTGAATGGAACTTTGATTATCACACCAAAGTGTAGTCGGATGTTGCTGCTGAAAGCAAAACTCGGACAGGATCTGACGAAGCCACAAGGCTTCCTTACTAGCTTCTACGACACCACAATACTCTACTTCTGCTGAAGAAAGAGAAATGGAACCTTGTTTCTTGCAAGCCCATGTAATAGGTCCTGAACCAAGAGTGAACACATAACCTGCAGTAGACTTTCGATCATCAGGGTCACCAGCCCAATCGAAATCAGTGAAACCAACCAATAGAGGAGCTGCTTCGGCACTGTAATGAATCCCAAACTGAACTGTACCTTGAACATAACGAAGTATTCTTTTAGCTGCTTTCCAATGACTTTCACGTGGGTTTTGCATAAACCGAGCAACAAGGCCAACAACAAAGGAAAGGTCAGGACGAGTATGGGTTAGATACAAAATTTTTCCTACAAGTTTACGGTATAAGGTAGCATCAACTTCAAGAGAAGTACAAGTGACTGAAAGTTTGACTCCAGACTGAAAGGGAGAAGGGGTTGGCTTATAGTCTTCCATGTGAAAATGGCGTAGAATATCACAAGCATACTTGGACCGGGAAAGGGAAATACCTTCTTTGGATTGCAAGACTTGAAGACCGAGAAAATAATGTAAGTGTGCTAAGTCTGTCATTTCAAACTTCCTTTTAAGGCTAGACTTCACATGGTTTATAAGGTTGGGATCACTACCAGTCAGGATAAGATCATCAACATAAAGAGCAAGAATGATAAGAGACTTGCCCACTTTCTTGGTGTAGATAGTATTGTCAGAATGACACCTAGAGAAGCCAGATTCTAAAAGAAAGTTATCCATTTTGGCATACCAAGCTCGAGGAGCTTGCTTGAGACCATAAAGGGATTTCTTAAGCCAACATACAAGGCTGGAGTTTGTTTGTATAAAGCCAATAGGTTGTTCCATATAGATTTCTTCATGCAAGTCCCCATGCAAGAAGGCGGATTTAACATCCATCTGATGGACTTCCCATTTGAAAGAAGCAGCAAGGGAAAGAACAAGGCAGATAGAGTTCATTTTGGCAACAGGGGAGAAGGTTTCAGTGTAGTCAATGCCTTCAACTTGGGAAAAACCCTTAGCAACAAGATGAGCTTTATGTTTATCAACTTTCCCATCTGGTCCATACTTGGTTCTATAAACCCATTTGCATCTGACAAGTTTTCGTCCCTTTGGTAGAGAAACAAGATCCCATGTATCATTTGCCAATAATGAATGATATTCTTCATTCATAGCTGCTTCCCAATCTAGATGGCCTGAAGCTTCTACAAAGGTGTCAGGATCATAATTCACTGAAGCTTGAGCCAGTAAAGAAGAGGCTCTCTCGAACTGAGAACGTGTACGTCGCTGATCTGTAGGATCACCAGCAAGATCACCTGCTACATCCCGAGTAGCACGGACCCATTTTGGAAGCTGAGGAGCCGAAGGAGGATCCTGAGAAGGTGGGGGAGGATTTTCATCCTCATATTCATCATCTGAAGAAGAAATATTTTCAAAAGTAGAAGAGATAGGGAGAGGTGGCACATCCGCCGAACTAGGCTCGCAGGCCGATATATTTTCAGCAAACTTTACATCTCTTCTAATGATAACATTTTTGGACTTAAGTGGAATAATTCTATATCCTTTGACATCTTCAGAATATCCAACAAAAATACATTTTTCACTCTTAGGTTCTAAAGCTTTATGTTTCTCATCTGGAATATGGGCCCATGCTTCACTTCCAAAAACACGAAAGTGACTTACATCTGGTTTGATTGAGCTCCATGCTTCTTCTGGAGTGATATTCTTTAAAACCTTAGTAGGAGTGCGATTTATTATGTAATTTTCACAGTTAATTGCTTCTGCCCAATAATTAAGACTAAGTCCTTTAGATTGAAGCATACAATTAGCCATTTCCTTTAAGGTGCGATTCTTCCTTTCAGCTACACCATTTTGTTGTGGAGCATATGGAACAGTATGTTGCATTTGAATTCCATTCTCAGTGCAAAATTTGATGAATGTGTTTTTAACATATTCTCCGCCATTATCAGATCTTAGCTTAAGAATTTGATGTCCAGATTGTTTTTCAACAAAGGCCTTAAAGGCCAAGAACATGTTAAATACTTCACTCTTGACTTTTAAGAAGTATACCCAAGTGCGTATGGAGAAATCATCAATGAAAGTTAAGAAATACTCGTAGCCAGAGAATGAAACAACTGGAAGTAGACCACATAAATCACTATGCACGAGCTGTAAAGGGGCTGAGGCGTGCCAAGAGGCACGTTTTTCAAAACTGTCCCGATGATGTTTTCCGAGTACACATCCGGAACAAACACCATCTATGCAAGATACCATTGGAAGACCTGTCACCATATTTTCTTTACATAGATTTTGAAGAGAGTGATAGTTTAAGTGACCAAATCGCTCATGCCAAAGTTTTCTCACTTCATCATTATGAGCAACAAATACTGAGGGAAGATTTGATGACCCAAAGTTGTGAAACTTATACAACCTTGTAGAATCATCAGCAACGGCAATAGCTAAAATCTGTCTAGGATCTCTTAGGTCCTTAATTACAACATCATGAGGTGAAAATTCAACGATTTTACCTTCACCTGAATGAGTTATCTGATATACAGATAGAAGGTTGTAGGATAAGGTTGGAACACATCATACATCATTAAACTGACCATTGTCTAGATGAACAGTTCTAGTCCCTACAACACTAAGAGTCTCTATCATCACCAACATATATATTTTTGGTGTTACAATCATTTAAAGAAGAAAACATGGCTTTGTTTTTTGCCATGTGATAAGAAGCTCCAGAATCAATGAGCCACTCATGAGAATGAGAAGAAGAAGATACATTTAGTGCATAGCCAGACCGAGATGCTTGACAACCACATGCAGAAAGTGCCATTCCTGAAGATGAAGTTGAAGTTGAAGAGTGCTCCAAATGGATATTATGCTTCTTCATTGCTGCTTCTAAGGCTTCCATCTTCTTAAAGAATTTGGATTCTAAGTGGCCATCTCGATTACAAAAGTTGCAATGTCTATCATTTTTCTTCCCTTTATTTTTATTTGTCTTATCATTTTGTTGATATGATTTTTCATTTTGAGGCTAAAATTGCTTAGGACCCTTATTTGGTTTAGGACCATTCCTTTTAGGATACGACTTCTTAGGATTCTTTGAATTTGGTTGCTGCTGGGCGGCTAACGCTTTCTTAGAAGAGTTTCCAAGATGAAGAAGACCAAGGTGTAAGAGTTTTTCTTGTTCTCTTATTAAAGAATCACAAAAGGAATCAAAGGAAGGGGACTTGTAGGTTTGTCCTTGAGAAATGAAGACTTCTCTTGTAGAATGGAAGGTGGAAACAAAAATAGAATAGGCTGGTCCCAACTTAGTAAGAATTGAGTAGATAAGGCTACTATCTTCTTTCTTAACCTTTACACCTTCCAAGAGAAGTCTAAGGGTCTTGAATTTGGACAAAAAATCTTCAATGCAAGAAAAATTATTGGGGTCCAATGTAAGCAATTCATTTTCAAGTCGATGGGCTTTAAGTTCATTTTTAATTCCAAATACTTTAGTAATCTGTTTCATTGCTTCATCAGGAGTATCAAGTTCTGCAATATGGAATCTAAGATCTGGAGAAATAGACATCCCTATCAACCCACGTGCTTGGTATTGCCTATTTTCCCATTTAGCTGCCTTGTCTTCATCTTTCGGTTTGGTCTCTTGGCCTGTGGCTATTCTGTAAAGACCTTTACTTCTAAGTAAATCCACAATGTAGGACCACCATTGGAAGTAGTTGGTGCTGTCAAGAATAACTTGGCATGGACTTTCCATTTTTAAAAAAACTGAAGCTATAGATATTGAAACTAAGTGCTTCAATCGAAAGATCTCGAAAAATTAGGCTGTTTAAAAAAAAACGGTTCTGAAAACGGCTTCCGGATGAAGAAGTTATGGCTTTTTGAAGAAAATTTGATGAAGTCACAGACAAAGTGCGGGAATGTGTGGAAATGAAAAGTCCGCCCCCACAAAATGGAGACTTGAACCCAATACCTCTACTCTCATAAATTAGCTTTGCACCAAGTGAGCTATACAAAAAGTTTGAGAGAGAGAGAGAGGGGGGGTTGATGCTTTGGGTTGCATGCTTGCTTTGAGAAAGCTCTTTTTCCCTACAAAACAAAAAACACAAAACCCAACACGGACATACAAAAAAAACGAACCTTACAGCTCGAAGTTAGCTTTAGCTGGAAACTAAATATTTTCAAAAATGAGCCTTTATCTTTAGCCGGAAACTAAATATTTTCCTCAATGTTTATGATTTTCCGAGATCACACTAAGGCGCAGCGGAAAAGAGCATACGCATGAGAAAAATCCTTCCTTTCTATTTCTGATTTGCCCAGATCGCACAGAGTCGCAGGGCAAAGAGCATACACAAAAATGAAAGGTATAGATCCGGTAATAAAAAAAACTAAATAAACCGAAAATCGAAATAAACATAGAGAAAATAACTGTAAACTGCAAATAAACACTGTATACCTCCATATCTTAAAAATGACGCAGCTAGGGCTACCAAAAACCTTTTCACATGAAACGAAAGGGATTCCTCACTGGAACAGATGCTCCCAACACAACAGAGCAGTCCTCTAGGCCCGAAAGCAGTCAGAAACAGTAGATCTAGGAAACGGTAGTCGGATGCAGTTCTACCGGCTACAGATTTGGATCACCAACGGATGGGCCCTCAAATAGCTCTGATACCATGTAGGAATTTACAGGGTAAGTTCCTCAGACAGAAAACCAAAGGACACTGCTCACAAACAGATCACAGATCAATACACCAGTATTTTGACGTGGTTAAAACCCTCAAAGAGGGGAACAGTCCACGGCCTGAGCCAACGCGACCACTTCAGGCAATTTATTAATAAAAGAATGAAAATTTACATATGCTTCTCTCATAGACGATTACCCTACAAATGAACCTCCATGCTCTTTAAATAGAGATCATGGACTAATCGGGTGTTAAGCCACGGATCAAGTGTCGGTAATACCGAAGAGAGAATGAACCGTCAGATCACTACATATCGTGACCGTCGGATTGTAAGTTACAAAATGTACATAGTAAAGAAACACACGTTACCTAACTCTATACCTAACTCTATACTAGACCAAGTTGTACTTAACTATTTCCTATGTGTCAGAATATCCTAACAAAGTTTGCATTCATTTGATATATGAAAGTGAAAGTATATGTGCATTTCAAATTTTCATGTTTAAGAAATTGAAAAGCGGACTCTAAATCTTTCGTTAGTAGTATCGATGCATCGTGAGATTAGTGTATTGATTCATTGTGTTTCTTAGTGTTTGCATTCGCTTATCTTGGTTTGGGAATGAACCCTCTACCTTTATGTAAGTAGGTGTTCATCGAAATGAAATATGCTTTACTCATTCTAGCTGCATCCTAGTTTTTTGATATACATACGATAGGGCCTGGAAATTGAAACATAATTCAAGATCAACTCTAAAATGAACTGAATAAACCTAACAATGCATTGGTACATAACACACACTATTTAGAGGTCTAGGCTAGAGACGTGCTCCGGCGTCGTTAAACCTAGTCACTTTTGTTTCACTCAAGGTTGGGTGATTCCTCCTTCTGTGACTCAATAGTGGTCTAGTATGGAATTGTGCTCCCATGTACCGTCGAGTATATATTGGGAGACCCCACTAGGTTATCATCCTATATCCTTAGGATGTTGTGTCTGCCGCCTTGTAAACCGTAATGCACCGAACACAACATTCGGGAAGATTGACTACCGTATGCAAAGTCCTTGGTTTTCATATGACTGCCAAGGTGTATATGCAGTTTTACGGGTTGTTTGGTAAACCTTTTTCCTAGTTCTCCAGAGTAGTCACTTTCGTTCCTTTTCGGACTCCCTAAAAGAAAAGGTCATTTGAGCACTTGCCCTTTCAGGCTCATTAAACATCGAAAGAGATAGAGTCACCTTTTCGTCCTTTTCTCAACTCTTGAAACATGAAAAGGTCAAGTTTTGTTCCCGTGTCATAAAAATTTACTGCCCACGAAAATATTCCTAGTAACAGTTCGATTGTTTTTCAGGCTCGTTCCCGCTAGCAACATTCCCTGAGTCTACCAGCCAAGGTCTTCCCCTAGATGGGATCCCTGGTCAGTTTCCTCCTTTCTGAAACGCCGGTGCTCCGTATATGGCAACATTGTCTTTGCCCGGGTTAACCATCGGTTTACCCGTTTGGTTGTTTTCAACCTCAGTGGTCCCGAGTGTCATGACTCCTCTTCCACCGTCTCCTTCATATGAACCATGACATGTTGATTCCAAGGTTGAACCTACGCCTTCTTCCCCTGTTTCTTCCTCCTCCTCTCCTCCTTCGCCTGGTGAAAATTTCACATCTAGTAACCAGGAGGCTAAGAAGAATAAGAAGAAGATGAAGAAGAAGAAGAAGTCCAATAAATGTGAGGCCACCTATGTAGCTACTACTCCGAGTACATCTCAGGTCAGACCACCTTCTGCTCCTCAGCGGAAGGTTAAGTTTCCTTGTAAATTGTGCAAGGGTGACCATCTTCTTCATGATTGTCCTGGCATTCCTAGGATCTTAAAAGTATGGTCTCATGATCCGGCTCGTCCCTCGTCATCCTCTGAAGCTCATGACGATTCTACCCTCTCAACTGGCAGTGGTAGGAAGAAAGGGAAGATTTAGTTCCCCTGTAGGTTATGTGAAGGCAACCATCCCCTTCACCTTTGTCCGCTCATGGATAAAGCTTCCGCCGTTTTGGAAAGTCTTACAGCTTCTTCACCCCAACTTCCCGTTGGTTATCAAAGGCTCTCTTTAGACCCTCTCCCCGTCGACAAAGATATTGACTTAGATTCTTCTCTTGTCTGTCCGCCTCCTTCCAAGCCTGGCTGTGCTAAGCCTATTCCAAACCCACCATTGGTCAGAGAGAGTGTCGACTTGGGTTCACCACCTGTTGATCACTCTGTTTCGGAAGAGAAGCATGCTCATGTTCTTCTCGTCTCATCATATTCTCCTGAGTCTGAACACGACCCTCCTATCCTCACTGATCAAGAGGGTCCTCCTTCAATTCCTGTAGAGCATGGGGGCAATCATATGATACCCCCACCAAGTGGTTCAGTCGTTTCCTTTGACTGGAGTCATTTTACTGCTTTCCACCTTCCATCCTACATGCCTTTCTAGGTTACGGTACATGCCTATGATAAGGCAGTACCTGGCACTGTTTTGGATGAGGGTGCGTCTATCAGTCTTATGCCTTCCACTGCTTGGCAAGCTTTGGGCTCCCCACAACTTGTGCCAGTCATGCAGAATCTGTTGGCATTCGACGGAGGAACCTGTCAACCTTTAGGGATCCTCCCAAATTTTCCTATTACTTTGGGGGGCAAAACCATTTATATAGACATCATGGTTGTCCAAGGTGCTTTAGATTTCAGTCTTCTCCTTGGCTGTGACTATGTTTATGCCATGGGGGCCCTAGTCTCTTCACTTTTCCGTGTGGTTTGTTTTCCACACGACGGAAGAATGGTGACTATTGATCAATTATCATTCTTTAGTCCCTCGGTGCCTCCTACACAGCTATCATCCCCTCTCGGTTCTTTCTCGCAAGCAGTGCCTTCCTTGCCACAGGTCAATTATGTGGCTACCCGTTTCGTCTCTGCCTCTGCTGATGATCATGCAGATGGTCTCGTACATCATGTACTGGGGGCATTGGAACCTGATCTATCATTGGTGTCTAATGACATGTGTTCCTCCCAGAGCGTAGCTCTTCCATCCTATGAAGATCTCTTGGGAGCCATGTTCTCGTATGGCCCATGAACAGGGAGTAACGAGCATAGTTCCTTGTCTTGTGTCAAGCTAATTAAAAAATGAAACAAGGATTATGAGGATGGTTCTTTTACTGTGTCAACCTCGTTAAAAAATGAAACAAGGATTATGAGGAAAGTTCTTGATCTTTTGTCAACATCATTAAAAAAATGAAACAAGAGTTATGAGGATAGTTATTTTACTGTGTCAACCTCATTAAAAAATGAAACAACTCCCCTTTCCAAATCGAGTCTTTGATTAAGATCTCGTCAAATCCAAGTCGAGTCTTTCCAAGATCTCGAATGTGAACCTTCATTCCATCCACCTCGTTGAATACAACGAAGCTTGGGGGGCATGTACCTCGATTTGCATCATTATGCTGGGGGCATGCAAACTTATAACAAGCATAGTTTTTCATTTCAAGCTTGTGTAAACATGAAACCGAATCCAAGCAGAGTTCTCCATGGCTCAAGCTTGTGTAAAAATGAACCCATACCTGATTTACACCTCGTGATTTTCATTTTTATCCGCTAATTTCTGCTATATGAGCCTTGGTTGTTTCATTCCATCGCCACTATCTCTTTGGCAGATCATATGCTTTCACTTGATTCTTTATCCTTTCCTAAGGAACCACAGCGAGGAGTGGTTTTATTAGCCAGCCTCTTGACCATTACATGTTTTGAGCAGTTCCACCATTGCCGGAACTAGTTGCTACCCTTTATACCACTCATTCCTCTAGGATGAGTCACCTTTAAGCTCTTTTCTGACTCGTAAAAGATGAAAAGATTGCCGAGTATTTTTTCCCTTTTTGACTCGTTAAAGAGAATAAAAATGGAGGTCTGCTTTCAGCTCTTTTCCGACCATTTAAAGATGAAAAGATTGCCGAGTTTTACCTTTTAACTCGTAAAATGGAACAAAAGGTGGTCCGCTTTGCGCTCTTTTCTGACCGTATAAACGTGAAACGATTGCCGAACTTTTGTCATTTCAGGCTCGTTATTGGTTACGAAATGACGTGATTTCGATCACTTTTCTACTTTTTCAGGTCAAGATCACTAATCACGAAAATTACTCCTCGATCGTAATGGTCGGGTGGTTCTTTCGAGTATCGTTTTATACTTTTTCAGGCTCGAGAGACACAAATCTACAAAAAAGGACCCCCTGGAGTTTTCTTTTCCGTGTCTTTTCAAACTCTCTAAACATGAAAAATACTCCGAGTTTTACCTATGTCAGACTCGTTAAACCCTGATGACATTGGACTCGTCACCATGACGAGACTCGAGCTTCTCCTCCCTAGGGCTTGTTAAACGATTACTAGGTTGGATTCAATCGAAGTTCAAGCTTATATTACAAGCATATGCTATCCCCTTCAAGCTTGTTTTCAAAAATAATTGGGGTACTCGCTAGCAATGGTGGGGGAAAATTTGGAAGTCATCATTAGTTACCTGCGGCAGCTAGTCACTCTTGAACATCGACACTTTTGCTTCTTGTCGGGTTGGGATATCCATACATAGTCATTTGGCCTTCCATGGGTTTGGGTTGTCATTTAGCCTCATTCCATCTGATTCACGCCATCTCCATCGAGCCTCTGATCCCTTGGTACCGGAATGCTGCCACTCTCAAAATTCATGTCGCCGACATGTTCAAGAGTATAATCCTTCCACAATTTACATCCTTGCCTCCTCCTCTGATACTCTATTTCGCCATCTGCCACTTGTTCCTTATCCGTGTCGTTGATGGGGGAAACATTATGGCCCTCCTGCGACGGGTCATCTCCTGTCGACATCAGCTTATTATCCAGGAGATTGATCTAGAGATCCCCTTTGGTACCTCAGAGCTTGCATGCCTCAATGGAAATTTCTTCACGCCTAAAGGTCAACTTTCATCATTGGTCATCGATTGGGTGATTCCACGAGTGTTCGACTTCAACTCATTCTTCACACTTCATGGGCTGTACTGGACAGTACCTTGAGAACCATTAGCATTATTGGTGGTTTCTCTCATGCTTGTTAATGGTTTCCGTCATTGACCAGTAATCAAGAAAATTTCTATCACGCTTGACCTCAACACATTTATTCACATGTTAGAATTTGTACTATGATCGGTTGGGTTCAAGACCCCGAACTCAGATTACACATGTTCGGGTTGCGTGGATTGGTTCATGATTACATGACTCATTGATGGATGGCTGCGACCATACCTGAGTCCTCATGGATGGTTGTGACCATACCTTTATCATTATCATGGTCTTATTAGCTAGATGGCTGCATCCATACCACAGACCTAGTTCGTATGTCTTTTGGATGGCTGCGCCCATGCCTAGACTACATGTATTTCACTATCAGAGATATCAGTTGTACTTGCGTGTAGGTTCTTCCAGATGGTGTTCCAGCTCAATTGGTTTCGTAAAGCATTTCACCCCTCCCACTCTCTCGGGCTTCATACTTTAGGGGGCATCTGTTACACAGTAATTTGTCACTACCTTCACTCCCAGTCCATCTACTGTGTCATGTGTCCAAGTCAACTGAACAAATGCTCCCTTATGCTGCCAATTGACCCAATTTTCCTAAGTTATCTACCTCATCGTGACTATGGACTTAATATACACGTTGAAGGGTGCTCATAAACAATCCAGCCACGCTACCAGCGCGGAAGTACATCTGATTCCCATGATGGTCCTATTTCATGCTCCAGTGCAAGGTTGCTTATTATCTTTAGCGATGATATGACTGGCTACACTGCTCACTAGCGATGTCAGCGCTAAGGCTCAGTTATGTACTCGCAATGATCCAAATTGGGCGAATTCATTCCAACATTCGGCCTTCTGGATGTTTCTGGAGCTGGTTGTTGGGTCAGTTTGGGTCGCCCTTCCACCTCTGGGATGTTGGTTCCGTATTTTGTGCTACCTTCCTTGAGGATAAGCTCCCTCTCCCTCATTTCAGGGAGGCTCCTCCTCCTATAAAATCACTCACCATTGCTATGATCTGCTAGTTCCTAATTCTTGGATTGCTGGTTGCTAGTTCTTGTTTTGAACTCTGTAGTTAGCTTTGGTGTGAGTGTGACAAGTGTGGGATTGCTTTATAGTTTGCAAGAAGGTGTGGAGTGCCCTTAACCTTGTGTAAAGCTTATGAGTGGGAGAGAGATTTTTTATGTTGGGAGATCCATCTTCAAAGAGTGAATGCTTGAGGAACATGTTGGTTGGATCCCTATGAGAGGGCTTGCGACGTCAAGACTTTGGTTGTAAGCTTACTCTTATTTCATTATTAATACAATCAATGATGTTTTCCTATGTCTTGTATGTAATTTACTTGATAGCTCATGACTTCTTGACTTTGTGAGTAAATAGATCATTGTTGTTTTTCGGTTACATGCTTTTTTATATTTCCTTTGCATTGTTTCAGGTTGATCACTCATTGGGAGAAGGAAGCAGAAGCTGGAGCGGCGCAACAGAACTCCATCGACCACCGGTTGAGGTAGGCCTCCAACTATAACTATTTAAGGAAAACTATTGTTGATCTGTCCTTGTTTGTGACTAGACCCACTCTAGGGCTAGAGGGGTTGCCTCTGTCTGTAGAGGGAACAATTTCCTACATCACAACCATTTTCAATGAGACTTTGGTAAGGGTTGTTAAAGGCCCGCCACTAATTCTCTCTTTGGTGACACTGTTGGTGAGGGTCATTAAAGGCCCACCACTAATTCTCTCTTTGGTGACACTTCTAGTGATGATATTTTATTGACCGTCACTAATAATATTTTTGGTTACTTTTGGTGACGGTCAATAAATGTTGGTCATCATTTATCATTCCAATGAGTTTTTTATGATGCTTCACGCCTATGATGGACCTTTAAGGTCCATCACCAATGTCGCATATGGTGATGATCTTTAAAAATCGTTGTTGTAAGTGTATATAGTGATGGTCCTTTAAGGTTTGTCACCAAAGCCATTTTCAATGACACTTTTAGTGAGGGTCGTTAATTGCCCATCACTAATTCTCTCTTTGGTGACACTTTTGGTGAGGGTCGTTAAAGGCCATCACTAATTCTCTCTTTGGTGACACTTCGAGTGACAATATTTTATTGACCCTCACCAATGCTCTTTTTGTTTACTTTTGGTGACAGTCAAAAAATGTTCATTGTCATTAATCATTCCAATGAGTTTTTGATGACGCTATGTACCTGTTACTATATTTTTTGTCAAAATATAATGATTTAAGACCATTGTTGTGGAGTCTTTTTCATTATGTGTCCAAGGTCATAGTGGTTATAATAGCCAGTCAATTTGTTAAGAAGTAATTAGTGTGTATCATTTCCCTCAAGTCATAAGAATATAGTCTTCCTATGATTCAACACATAATTCATCTCTATTAGGTTTATTGTCTAGCAAATTTCCTTTAAATAAAGTTCCACTAGTGTGTGTAGGAACTATATTATTTAATACATAATCAAGCTCTGTTAGTTATATTAATGAGAGAGACCTAGCAATCCTCAACACTCATGGCACACCTTAACATGATTTGGAACAATACACTAACATTCCTTGGCACCTCGCATGTCTTGGAACATCTTTGTACTTGTAACATCTTTGTACCTAGAACATCTTTCTATGAGTAGGACGCCAAAGCACATGTTGGCATGCCATAGCATAGCATAGCACTCCCCTATCATGTGTTGGCATTCCCTGTAGTCCCTAGCATGCCCTGGAACTCCTTGGCATAATATTGCATTGAAAAAAATTAACACTTGGCACACATTGGCACTTGGCATGTATTGGAACATATTATTAGTGTGCCTAGCATGCCCCTTTTGAAAAAGATAAAGTCTCGACTTATTAACCCTCTTATGTGTTCATTTCCTTTCATTTTAGCTTGGTTATTCCTTTTGTTGCCTTGAAACTCCTTAACGCATATTGGCATACTCTGGCACCCTGCACATCCTAGCATGTCTTAGCACCTGGAATGCCTTGGCACTATTTGGCACATGTTAGCACACCCTAGAACTACCTAGCACACTCTAGCACTTCTTGACATTCCCTGATATTCCCTAGCATGCCTTACCCATTCTTAGCATACCTTGTCACTCCCTCCTTGGCATGACAACTAGCACTGATTGACACTCCCCAACACACCCTCATATTCATTCACTTCCATGCATTTTGACCTAGTGCTCCCTTGTGTTGTCCTAGTACTCCCTAACACTCCTTAGCATGCATTGGCACTCTCTAGCACACCTTAGCACTCATAAGTGAAGAATGAAACTTGTAACAAATGTTACAAGACTTGGAATAGAAAATAAATCTGTGAGGCAAAAGAGCTAAGAGTTTTAATCAAAATGAGGAAAAATCGAAAAAAAATCGGGAAAAAAACAGTGAATTCAATAAATAAAAATATACACATATATTGAACTAAAAAAAAAAAACATTTTCATTGATATTCAATAAAGCCATGTCCAAACAATTCGTAATATCAATAGATGTCCAAAATATCATGAATGAATAAGCATCTCATATATGTTATGAGGCCAAACATGATCCAAAGTACTGAGTCATGACTCCTAACTAGTGACTACATAGAACTAGAAGCAACTACTTCTAAAAGTTTACAAACAAATGCATACTAATTAGAAAAAATTAGTAACTAAGAGTCTAAGACTCTTAAGAGTGAGAACTAGAAGCGATTCCTCCCACTCCTCCGCTTGCTTGACTCTCAAAGTTCTTCAAGTCATGTAGGCTTAAAAGAGGAGCCTCCTCTAATTGGACCCAATCTGCTGCATTTGTAGTTTGCAAATCTATCTCTTCAAGGTCTATTGGTGAATGATCCAAACCTATCATTATCATGAGACATTGAAATGTGAATTTAAGTTTGACTTTGAACTTTAAAGTTTAAACTTTAAATTCCAAATTAGATTATGAAACCTTCAAATTCAAGCTCTCACCTAGTATTTTCTTGTTGTGAAGTTGTAGATTGTAATGGAAAAATACAAGGTCATTTAAGCAATTTTGTGTCAATTGGTTGCGCTTCTTAGAATGTATTTTCTCAAACATGCTCCAGTTGCACTCACAACCTGAAGCACTGCATGCTTGGTTTAAGATTCGAATGACAAATCTCTTCAAATCTGGCGTATCACTACAAAAGTTTTGCCACCAAAGACCTAGCAAGTGGCAAGGGTTCGTGAGTAGACGTACTAAATACTAAATAGTAAAAACTTAAAAATACAACAAAATTTAATAAAACATTTAACATACAAAATAAAGTTTAAACAAATTTAATGAACTGATAAATCCTTCAAGCCTCAAAGGGTACCTAGCAACACCTTAGACCTTTCTCGTATAACACTAGTATAGGAAAATAATTTAGGTGGTGCTCTATAATCCTATAGTTGGGAAAAGACACGACTTTGAAATTCTAGATCAGGGAAGCACCTTTCCATGCATGTCATAAGTCCTCTGTGAACCTCCCCATCCTCATTAAATTTGCTCTTATCATAAAAATACTATGGGTTTAAGAAGTACCTAGCAGCATGTAAGGGGGAATGAAATTTCCTATCCCAATGTGCATCAATAATGTCCAAAAGAGGCATATACTTTGCCTCCTCATCCCTATATCTTCTTTTGATGGCCTCCTTTGCGAGATCCATCGCCTCATAAATGTAACCCATAGTGGGTTTGTCACCATCAACCATCCTAAAAGTTCAAGCTTTCAAATTTAAATTAATATGAAACATTAAAAATAAAAAGAAGCTTGAAATGAAATTTAAAACATGAAAATTTTAAAAGACTTGAAGTACATGAGAAATCTAACAAGGGACCTCATCACAGTAATAATCTCTTCAGAATATCTCCAGAAATCGTCATTAAACACAAGTGCAACAACTTCAATGCCTTCAAGGGTCTTGGAATGTTTAGATGCCATCCACTCAGGTCCCAATGACATCCTCTTCAAATTTAAGTTTTCCTCAACCACAAATTGCAAAGAAATGAAATTTCTTGCAAATCTAGTCACTGTAGGTCGAACAATTTCTTTACCTTCACTGTATTTTCTCATGTTTTTTAGTACAATAATGTGGTTGTATAGGCATTTGGCTATGGATTTTTCCTTCTCCATAACCTCATGTATCCAATGAATCTTACCAATATCCTCAAGCATTAAATCTATACAATGGGCAACACAATAGGTCCAAAAAATAGTGGGGTGCCTAATCTCAAAAAGTCTACCAGTAGCCATATAATCAGCTACATTGTCGGTGACAATTTGTACAAAATGTTCTTCTCCCACTTCTTGAACAACTTCCTCCATCATTTCACAAATAAGGTGTGCATTCTTAACCTTGTCTAAGGCATCCACTAATTTGAGAAGCATTGTACCTACTGGAAAAGATACAAGGAGATTTATTAAAGTTCTATTCCTCTGATCTATCCATCCATCACTCATGATCGTGCACCCTATTTCTACCCATGATGAACAAAAATCAGATACCACAAGCATGGCATCTTCAACACTTTCTAATAGCAAATTTGTCCTAATGCTCTCTAATGAAGGAGCTTTGAACCTTGGACCTGCAACAGCAACTGCATCAATCATAGCTTGCCAATAAGTACTTATGGAATAGTGGAAAGGTATGTCAGAATATTACCAAAAGTTAGCAATGGCCTTCCTTGCTTGACTATGGATATTTATTTTCCAACTAGTGGTATCCAAGGTAGGTCGGGAACCGGGTTTTGTGCAGGTAGAAAAAAAGGTGTTTATGTTTCCACCTCCAATGTTGAATGCAGGAGGATTCATTTGGCTTTGAGTTTGACTTGGACTTGGAGGAATGTGTGGGGAACTTAGCAACGACATTGAGGATTCAACAGAGGGAGATGACTATGGGGTAGTGGAAGAAAAATTGTCAATTCCAGGAGTTCCTATTTGTTTCTTTTTCTTTTATTTCTTTGCATTATGCTGACTCAACATATCAATGGCCAAGGTTGCTTGGTGTTTGACATTTACGTCAATGTTTTTGCAAAGACCTATATCATGGACGGGTATTTGTGCAAGGTAGTACCTGAATCTATAAATTCCTCTACTACATTTCGCTTTGCAAAATTTACAAAGGAGCTTAGGGTCTTTAAGAATCTTGTCACAATAAGCCCAAGC
Source organism: Pinus tabuliformis (assembly GCA_031772625.1). NCBI lineage: Eukaryota > Viridiplantae > Streptophyta > Pinopsida > Pinales > Pinaceae > Pinus > Pinus tabuliformis. Next base: position 1,145,607,341 of record CM062805.1, read on the forward strand.
AAAGTCCTTCTCCGTTGACATTGTTGTTGTTTTGGACTTGTGTTTAAATTGTGGCTTCTGTTTAGATTTGGAGTTGTGCCTTCTATTTAATTCCGCTCCTTTAAAATACAATAAAAAATTAAATTAAAAATGCCATATATAACTTCGCAAAAAAGAGGGTTGGTTTTAAAGGATATGAGGTTTTGTTAAGGATAAAAGAGGAGTCTGTCCAGCAACACAAGCACATTTCGACCTAATATATCATTATGACCTTGAAACACAATTAGGTATATATGGGGAAATGCTACATAAAGGAAATATTATCAACATATATTTCATTGTAATCTTGAATTTGCAAGTTCATTTAGCATAAGACAACTAAACCAATACATTGATAATAGATTTTGGAAGACAAAAATACCCAAAGTTGTGAATGCATGGTTAAAGCCTTTGAAGTCGGCAAGACATCAACCAAGGAAGGAATGCTTGATGATTTGGTCGATGGTTGGTATGAAACCATTCCTTAGTGCATTTTTAAAATCTATTTAAGCCCCATTTATAGGGTTGAAAAGTCATAACCAAAGGAATATGCCAAACATTCGATTACTAAACAGTGAAACTTGAAACTTGCCATTGAAAACGACATTGAAACTTCAATATAGGAATATACCTATTATTTAATCCAAGTGCCAATGTACCTCGATTTTTGAATAGTGAAGCAGCTAAGCCTAAAGGTAACAAACGCTAAAGGTGATGCACGACTACTTGAGGGTCAATATGGAGTATGGATAGAGCACACGTTGGCGACTGCCCGATATGGAGTTTGGACTTAGGCTCACCTTGGCAGTTCCTCGATATTGAGTCTGGACTATGTAATATTGAGTAGTGATTGATTACTGAAGGTCTCAACGTATGAGTTTTGGACCTGAGAAATGAGAAATAAATTTTGGAAGGACTGACATTTAGTTTTTAGCAATGCGGCATACCTAAACTTGAAAAACTCGTGCTCGTCGATTCAAGGATGAAAATCGAATAAATTGGAATCAATCGCAGGAATCTGCTTTAATCGGGAAGTCTCAAGTAAAACTTGCATTGACCATGAGTTAAACTTGGTCAACATGAGTTTAACTCGCAAATATTTAGATCGAATCGTTTGGAGAGCGAGCAGATTCCGACTCGTGATTAATCACGATTGATTGGCAAGTCCGGTTTCACTGCTTGTAACTAAAATCTGAACTGAAAATAGGAGATCTTACAATTGAAACTAATTGTGAATTTTCTAAACTAAAATTGGCCCATCGACATCGTTTCTATTTGCGGCTGGGCGCGTCAAGATAAGAGATTCGTTTTAAATCAGGTTCATGGAGAAAATATTTTATGGAAGATGTTTCTTTTATGTCAAGGAAGACATAGTAATATTTTTTATTAAATTTGAATAACAATAGTATCTACTCTGTATCTCCCATATCTCATTATTTTTATCTCCTGTAACTCATACAAAAAGTGGGGTAATACTGGACATGTAGCATCAAGCTCCACTCCTTTTAATCCAAAGTTCTGCATGCAAATGTTTGTGTCACTTGCGCCACAAAGCCTTCGCTGTAGAGTGTGGCGTTGACACCTACCTCTGCATGACAAAACCTACACATACCTTTTGACTTGGTTTTTTCACCTTTCGTCCATTCTTTGTTTGGAGTTTGGGACAACAAGCTCCACACAATTTTTTCCATACCTCTATGTGAGTGTAAATTTGCACATTTTCTTTGCTTCAACCAATATCAAAACCATTTGTGAGCTTCTTTCAAGGCATGAATACATGCTTCAATCATGGAAATTAGCAAAGTTTCTAAAGCAAAAAATAACCATGGAGTTATCCTTTTCCATTTCAATTATGTTAGGATTCTATTGAGAGTTTTTTAGAGATAATTATTAACTGGCCCTCTACTTTTCCCTTTTCCTTAATATAAACTGCATCTCTTATTACATTTATAATCAAGAGATTTACATAAAATACTGGATCAAAGGGCCAAGGAATTTTCATAAATACTTCCTTGTCCAGTAGAAGAATAAAGGGTCAACGTGTCATCTTGGCTCCAATTTCTTGGGAATTAATAATTGTTTTGAAAAATGACTACTCTTGTTTGAATCTAGAACTATGTTTAATCTTTGAAAATGGATTTTCCTCCAAATTGATCTTGGAAAGGTCTGTATTAAAGGCTTCTCTATATCTCCTCCATTGGAATGAATGGCTTGTATGTTGAAAAGTATAGCAGAGCTCCCTTCTGAAAAGCCTGATCATCCCATTGTTACCAAGAGCTCCTCCTTTCCCCAAATTGGACCTAAAACAACATTGAGTACTTAATTATGATCCAAACTGAGAAATTTTGATTGAGACTGCAACTCAAGAGCTATTAAATTTAAAGTGCGCTAATATGATTCGTCATTCTTTCATTGAATAAGTATATTGTTTTTGAATTTGTCATTTGTGCTTGTAGTATGTGGTACTGACCTTGTTTCACCTGAAAGGGTTTTTATTCTTGGACTATGACAATGCTAGTAAGATTTAGGCCTTTTGTAGTATTTGTACCCCATGATCATTTTTTCAAGATGTATGTCCTATGTGGAAAGAAATAAGAATTTAGTTATTACCTCCTAAACTAAAGCATTGTTTCTTTTATTAGGTGCCATGTAACATCCTCTACAAATTTAGGACGAATGGGACGTAATATCCTATCCATCCCCGTAGACTATAATCCTCCATAAAGGGGAAAAAACCCCAAAATACCCATTGTTGGGCAATTTTGGGGGAAACTGGGCTTAAAAAACCCAAATTTGGGGTTTGGAGTAAGGTTTACTCAATCACTTAAGAATATGAAACCCCTCTGGAAAATCTATAAATAAAGAAGGATTGAATTCATTTTGGATCACCAAGTGTGGATTAATTCATTTGTTCTTGAGCATTAGGTCTGATAGTTTTTTACCCCTTCTATCTCTTATCAATTTCGGTGGTGAAATATTCCACCCTAGTTGACATTCCCTTATTATCTCGTTATTTGAGCACAAGGGTCTCTGGCTGGTCAACAAATTCTATTGGATATTGGTCTCTTGTCTTTTTCTGGGCACAAGATTTCTGTTAAAGGTGAATGAATTTGGAGGATAGTGCATGATAGCTTAGTTCTGTTTAGCATACACCTCTCTTGAAGGAAGTAACAAAGTTTCTGAGTCCTTAATATCTTGTTCTGGGCAAAGCACTTACCTTAGGCAGTGGATTTGTTTCAGGCACCTGGAGTAGTGAAACTCTTTACTTTATTTAGTTTTTTCATGCACAGTTAAAAGGAGCATCCCTAGTTTTTAATTCTCAGCCTTAGCTAAGGAAGCATGTTTGCATATCTCTTATCATATTCACTAGCGGTAGACTTTAATTGTCTTGTCTATCCATGCAAGGAAGGTGCATTAGGATTAGGAGTTAATAAAGTTGAGACATTGTTGTACATGTTTCCAAATTCATTGTACCTTCTAGACTAAAGGAAAAGTGAATAGTAGTGTTTGAAATTTTTAGATATTCCTTGTTTCAAAGAGTAATAAATAGTGATGTGATTTGAGTTTCAAAAATATGTACTTATTGTTACCTTCTTCAGTGGCATGTGCTTCCCTGTTCAGAATAAGGGGTTTTTCTGCAGTATCTAGCCTCTAAAGCTTCTTCAATGAAAACTAAATATCAAATCATGCCCTCGTACTCCAAATCATCGAAGGCATCACCCTAGAGAAGTTCCAAAGTAGACCAATGAGCTTTGACAGGCCAACTCCAACCCCATGTCACTATACAAGTGTTGACATCACTGCTACAAAAATTATTTTGAAGTGTTGCATCCTACACCAATTCCTAAGATGGATGCCCAAAGGGGTTCTAGAATGAGGCTCAACCTTCATTACCACATTTAAGACTTTTCAAAGGGATTGGTCCCTTTAAACCATACCAATTTTTACACTTTCACAATTTGGCCATGTTCCTATCAATTTATATTTTGTATTGAAAAGTCAGTCCTATTTTACATGTTTATTAAATTTAGGAACAATTATAGGTCAGCTCTAGCAAAATGTCAATAAATTTGTGGGTTAGGTTGGCATTTCTCCAAATACTATCACACATGTATATATAATCACACATTTTCCTTTTTAGATCTTGATTGGTTGAACAAAAAGGTACACTGCCTATGTAATTTTGTCCCATACCTCCACATCAGCACTCATAGATAACAATATTCTTAATTCTTAATCTGTGTGCACATTAAGATCCCTTTTGTTTGCTATTTTTGATGGAGCAACCTCTGACAGTACACCTTTTAACACATAAATGTTGTTGTTGCATAGAAATCTCCAGAGGAGTCTTACACCAGACATATAAATGGATATTGCATATCACAATAATAAGCATTAACATATGAATATGTGCAGACCCTAAACTATGTGCATCCAATCCATTAATTTTTCTTTCATGGCAGATTTCGTTCTGCATAGTAGATGTCTTGTGGCACTTGAGTGTGTTCGCATAAAAAATTCTAAGGCCAAACCCGAATTCTCATGTGTCATGGAAATTAAACATATGCCTTGTTCACCTAATAACTAGTTGTTCCTCATCCTAGGGTACTCATGTACAATCTCACTCATCCCACTTAACAAGTAACCAAGACAAGGCTCATCACATCTGTTTGGTTGTGTTATATTCTTTCCATGACTAGCCCACGTAGTTAACCAGGGGGTTAGAAGGGGGGCGGATCCCCCCCTTCGTTGCACTGATTACATAGTAGGGGGAGTCACGGGGGGTTTTAGGGGTGCAGGTAACCCCACTCTATGGGGTCTGGGGCAGTGCCCCAGAAATTTTTGGTTTTGGACCCTATGTTAGGTTGGGCAGACCTTGTTCAGTGGGAGATCTGTGAGATCGATTCTAGTGGTGAAAGAAGATGGCAAGCATTGGAAAGATAGAGATCAAGAAATTTAATGGTCAGAGTTTTGAGTTGTGGAAACTCAAGATGGAGGATCTGTTGGTGGATAAAGATCAGTGGATCATGGTAGATCCAAGCACTAAACCAATGGGAGTGTCTGATGAAAAATGACAAAGAAATTATCCAGGATTCAAAGACCCAATTGTCCTCCAAATTTGACATGAAATATCTTGGTGCTGCAAACTATATTTTGGGCATGGAAATTAAAAGAGATCGGGCAAAGAGGAAGCTCTAGTTAAACCCGAGGAAGTATGTCGAGACAACGTTGCAGAGACTTAATATGAAGGATAGTAAACCGGTGAAGGTTCCTATTCTTGTATGTGTAAAGTTATCTACTGAACAATGTCCCAAGACACAAGAAGAGGAAGAGGACATGTCCTGTGTTCCATATGCAAGTGCATTCGGTAGCCTCATGTATGCAATGGTCTATACTAGACCAGACATTGAACATGCAGTGGGAGTATTGAGCAGGTTTATGTCAAAACCAGGGAAGGAGCACTGGATAGCAGTGAAGCGGGTTTTCAGGTATTTGCATGGCACTAGTAATTATGGTTTGTTCTACCAAGGAAGACTAGGATTGGACAGAGTGTTGGATATTCGTGGCTTTGTTGATGCAGACTGGGCTGGAGATCTAGATTAGAAGATCTACAAGTGGGTATGTGTTTAACGTATTTGGAAGTGCAGTCAGTTGGATGAGTAAGAAACAATCTGTAGTGGCATTATCAACTACATAGGAAGAATAAATGGTAGCCACTCATGCAAGCAAGGAAGCAGTTTGGTTGCAGAGATTGTGTTCAAGTATGGGGTTAGTACAGGGAGCTATAAGGATAGACTATGACAACCAAAGTGTAATTTTCTTGGCAAAGAACCCTGCTTACCATTCAAAGACAAAGCACATTGATGTTTAGTATCACTTTGTTAAGGATATGATAGAAGAAAAAAAGGTGTTTCTTGTTAAAGGTGGACACTTTTAAGAATACTGCAGATGCATTGACAAAATCTGTGAGCTTTGAGAAGTTCTCTTGTTGTAGAGAAACAATGGGCATTGCAGGGCTGGATAAATGACTAAGCTCTCTTGTGGCCCCCTATGGAAAGAAAACAACAAGTGGGAGAATGTTGGGTTGTGTTATATTCTTTCCATGACTAGCCCATGTAGTTAACCGGTGGGTTAGAAGGGGGCAGAGTCCCCCCCTTCGTTGCACCGATTGCATAGCAGGGGGAGTCATAGGGGGTTTGAGGGGTGCAGGTAACCCCACTCTATGGGGTCTGAGGCAGCACCCCAGAAAATTTTGGTTTCGGACCCTATGTTAGGTTGGGCGGACCTACCTATGGTTTTGTGCATGATTTTCGGTTCATGGTTTTGGACGCGATGGTTTTTGGTCCATGGTATTGGATGCTTTGGCATGTATAAATATGTATTGTAACATTGAAAGGAACATAATGAAAAATCAAGCTAGGAGTCCTGGTTTTGGGATCCAGGGGAAAATCTCTATGTATATGTGTTTTATGTGTTATGCTCTCGCATTGTTTCTTTTATGTGTTTTAGAACTCGTATGCAGGTAATTTCTTTACGGGGTTAAAACCTACAACATCCAACCTTGGTTTAAAACAATTAAGCAACACAATTTACATCTTGACATGCCATAGCACCTAACATGTCTTAGAATTCCTTGGCACTATGTGGTATGCGTTAACATCCCCTACATTCCTTGGCATGCTTTGACACTCCCTAGCGCACCATGGCACTTCCTGACATGCCTTGGCATTTCCTAGCATATAACCTTGTCACTCCGTCCTTAAAACACCTAGAACTCATTGAAACTCCCCCTCACACACTCTTATTCGTTAACTTCCATGCATTTTGAACTAGTGCTTCCTTATGTTTCCTTAACACCCCCTAACACTCCTTAGCTCACCCTAGCACCTGACACATCTTGGCCTACTGCCTTAACACTCTAGCATTCCTTGGCACTACATAGTATACCTTGTCACTCTCTCCTTAGCACACCTAGACATCACTGACACTCTTGGTCACAAACTCTTATTCATTCATTTCCATTCATTTTTACCTAGTTCTCCCTTGTGTTTCCTTAGCACTCCTTATCACTCCTTGACACGTGTTGTTACACCCTAGCACCTATGACATCTTGGCATGTCGCCCTAGCCTCTAGCATGCCTTAACACTACCTAGCATACCTTGTCAATTTGTCCTTAGCACACCTAGTACTCACTGAAACCTCTAATCACAAACTCTTATTTATTCATTTCCATTCATTTTGACATAGTTATCGCTTGTGTTTCCCTGGCACTCCCAGCTAACACTTCCTTACATGCGTTGACACATCTTGGACGTATGTCACCCTAGAAATCTATCATTCCTTAGCATTGCCAAGCATGCATTGTAACTCGTCCTTAACACTCTTGGAACTCACTAACACTCCATGCCACACACTCTTATTCCTTCATTTCCATGCATTATGACCTAGTTCTCCCTTGTGTTTCCCTAACACTCGCTAACACTCCTTGGCACACATTGGCACACCATGGCACTTGTCACATCTTAGTAGGATTTCCTAGCACTCTATCATCTATTGGCACTGCTTATCATACATTGCCACTCCCTCCTTAGCACACCTATAACTTGTTAACACCCCCTATCACACATGCACATTCATTCATTTACATGTAATTGAAACGAGTCCTCCCTTGTGTTTCCTTGGCAATCCCTAGCATCTGTCGGCGCCACATCCTAGAATCTAGCACACATTGGCATGCCTTAGCACTTGGCATGTTTTGACATGCCTAACATTCCTTGGAACTTTATAACATGTGTTAGCACTTCCTGAAATTCCCTACACACCTTGGCTCTCCCTAGTTTTCATGCCCTCATAGATAACCTTACTTTTTTTGTGAATTGGAAACCCAACCAATTCATTTAAAAAATAGTGTTGTGCCTAGACCAAATTCTCCCTTTGTCCCAAACTTCTTTTTCCATCCTCTTATCACAATTGTAGGCTTTCCTCCTATAGGTCCTAATATGAAATTCTCCTAACATACTTCATCCATGGGACACCTAGAATTCACTGACACTCCCTGGCATAATCTCTTATTCATTCATTTCCATGCACTTTGACCTAGTTCTCCCTTATGATTCCCTGACACTCCCAAACACTCCTTGACATGCATTGACACTATCTGGCATATTTCAGCACGCCTTTTCATTCACTAGCATGCCATGGCACTCCTTAATTATCATTCCCTCAAAACTACCCTTATTTTCTTTTAGACTTAGGAACCCAACCAAGTCTTGCCTCGACTACAACAACTTTACCAAGTTACATTTATTACAACTAGACTATTCCTTTTTCCCCTAATAGAATATAAATCATCTTAGGCTTCTCATGTCCAATATTAACTCATTCCACTTAACAAGTTACCAAGTCAAGGCTCACATCCAACAATGCCCATAAAACAACTAAGCAACATAGTTTACATCTTCACATGCCATAACATCTGGCATGTATAACAATCCATTGGAACTACATGGCACACATTATCATCCCTTGCATTCCTTGGCATGATTTTCCACTCCCTAACAAACCCTACCACTCCCTAACATGCCGTGACACTCTAGCATGCCTTGGCACTTCCTAGCATATACCCTTGTCACTCCATCCTTAACACAATTGGAACTTGTTGACACTCCCTATCACACACTCTTATCTATTCATTTCCATGCAATTTGAACTAGTTCTCCCTTGTGTTCTCATGCCACTCCGTGACACACATTGGCACACCCTAGGACTTGGCACATCTTGGTATGTCGCCTTCGAACTCTAGAATTCCTTGGAACTACCTAGCATACCTTGTCACTCCCTCCTTAGCACACCTAGAATTCACTAACAATCCCTATCACGCACTCTTATTCATTCATTTCCATGCATTTGAAACTAGTGCTCCCTTTTTTTTCCCTGACACTCCATAACTCTCGCTGGTTAGCACCTAGCACACCTTGTCATGTTTCCCTGGCCTCTAGAATTCCTTAGCACTACCTAGCATACCTTGTCACCCCCTCCTTAGCACACCTTCAAATCACTGACACTTCCTGTCACAAACTCTTAATCATTCATTTGCATGCATTATTTTCACCTAGTGCTCCCTTGTGTTTCCCTAACACTCCCTAAAACTTCCTAGCACTATTTTGCACACCTTGGCACCTAGCACATATTGGCTGCATGTCACTCTGGAATGCTAGAATGACTTAGCACTACTTAGCATACCATGTCACTCCCCTCTTACCACACCTGGAACTCATTGGCACTCCCCGTCACACACTTGTTCATTCATTTCCATGTATTTTGACCTAGTGCTCCCTTTTGTTTCCCTAGCAGTCACTAACACTCACCACACATTGGCACACCTAACTGCAATGAGTTTCACTAACATTCAATCCAAAAAACATTCCAGAGTCTAGCTAGTTATTTGATTTTCACTAAGATATTAGGGTTAAGTTTATTGTATAGTGTTCAGTGTGAAAATATTACTAGGTGTTTTTATCTCATAGAGTAATTATGATCTTCCCCATGTACACAAGGATAACTGAGAAGTGTTTCCCATAATCATGCAAGTGGAACTTCAACATGTACATCACGGTAACCACAAAATCTTTATCATATTTACACAATGCAAGGTGATAGGAAAATATTTACATTATATACATGAATGTACTAATATCAGGACCATTAGCATCATATCTACATATTTGTAGGTTTTAACCCTATACAAAAATTACCTGCATATGAATTCTAAAACACAGAAAATAAATAATGTGATAGCATAACACATAAAACACATATACACAAAGATTTCCCCTAGATCCCAAAATCGGACTATAGCTTGATTTTTCATTATGTTCCTTTCAATTTTATAATACATATTTATACATGCCGAAGCATCCAATACCATGGACCGAAAACCATCACGTCCAAAAACATGTGAGAAAATCATGCACAAAACCATAGGTGGGTCTGCCCATCCTAACATAGGGTCCAAAACCAAAATTTTCTAGGGCATTGCCCTGGACCCCATAAAGTGGGGTTACGGGTGTGCCTCAAACCCCCTGTGACCCCTCGCCCGCTACACAACCGGCGCAATGAAGGGGGGCTCTGCCCCCCCCTCTAACCCCCTGGTTAACTACGTGGGCTAGTCGTGGAAAGAATATAACACAACCCAACATTCTCCCACTTGTTTTTTTCTTTCCACAGGGGGCCACAAGAGAGCTTAGTCATTTTTCTAGCCCTGCAATTCCCATTGTCTCTCTACACCAAGAGAACTTCTCAGAGCTCACAGATTTTGTCAATGCATCTGCAGTATTCTTCAAAGTTTCCACCTTTACTAGCAACACCTTTTTGTCTTCTATCATATCCCTCACAAAGTGATACTGAACATCAATGTGCTTTGTCTTTGAATGATATGCAGGGTTCTTTGCCAAGAAAATTGCACTTTGGCTGTCACAGTCTATCCTTATAGCTTCCTGTACTAACACCATACTTGAACACAATCTCTGCAACCAAATTGCTTCCTTGCTTGCATGAGTGGCTACCATGTATTTTGCCTCTGTATTTGATAGTGCCACTATAGATTGTTTCTTACTCATCCAACTGACTGCACCTCCAAATAGGTTAAACACATACCCACTTGTAGATCTTCTCTGATCCAGATCTCCAGCCCAGTCCACATCAACAAATCCACGAATATCCAACATTATGTCCAATCTTGATCTTCCTTGGTAGCACAAACCATAATCACTAGTGCCACGGAAATACCTGAAAACCTACTTCACTACTGTCCAGTGCTCCTTCCTTGGTTTTGACATAAGCCTGCTCAATACTCCCACTGCATGTGCAATGTCTGGTCTAGTACAGACCATTGCATACATGAGGCTACTGACTACACTTGCATATGGAACATGTGGCATGTCCTCTTCCTCTTCTTGTGTCTTGGGACACTGTTCAATAGATAACCTCACACCTGTAGGAATAGGAACCTTCACCGATTTACTATCCTACATATTAAACCTCTACAGTATTGTCTCGACATACTTCCTCTGGTTTAACCAGAGCTTCCTCTCTGCCCGATCTCTTTTAATTTTCATGACCAAAATATAGTTTGCAGCACCATGATATTTCATGTCGAATTTGGAGGAAAATTGGGTCTTCAAATCCTAGATAATTTCTTTGTCATTTCCAACCAGCAACATATCATCCACATACAAGACCAAATAAATAACACGGTCACCAATTAATTTAAAATACACACAGTGATATTCTTTGCTTCTAGTGAAGCCAAGTCCCTGTATAAATGTATCAAATTTCTGATACCACATCCTTGGTGACTGTTTTAACCCATACAGAGACTTCTTTAACTTGCATACCAGTTCTTTCTTACCCTTCACCGCAAAGCCTTTAGGTTGCTTCATGTAGATTTCCTCTTTTAGATCCTCGTGAAGAAATGTTGTCTTCACATCCATCTGTTCTACCTCAAAATCAAAAGCAGCAACAACAGATAAAAGTAATCTAATAAAAGTTACCTTGGCAACAGGAGAAAAAATATCACCAAAATCAATTCCTGGCACCTAGGAATAACCTTTTGCTACCAACCAAGCTTTGTATTTCTCCACTTTTCCTTCTACATTTGTCTTCTTCTTGAACACCCATTTGTTGCCAATGGGTTTCCTTCCAGCCGGCAACTCCACCAGATCCCAAGCCTCATTTTTGTGCAAAGATGCCATTTCATCAACCATGGCCTCTTTCCAAAGTTTTCCATCCTCTAAATCTACTGCTTCCTTCACAGTTCTGGGATCATCATTAGTAATAGATAAAGCAAAATTTGAACGGAAAGCAGATGGACTATACCTTTCTGGCTACCTTCCTTCTCAAACTGATCTTCTCACACCCGGAGTTTGTGGCTCTTCATCTTTTGATTCCTCCTTAACCTCAAACTCTATCTTCTTAGGTTCCTTTGGTTGGACTTCATGTTTAATAACATATTTTACCTCTCTGAACACCACATCTCGGTTGTACGCAACCTTCCATGTGATTGGGTTCCAAAGCTTATACCCATTTAAACCATCCTTATACCCAATAAATATGTACTTTTCAGATTTACTATCCAACTTGGTTCGTTTCTCCTTTGGAACATGTACATATGCATCACATCCAAATACCCTCAGATGCGAAAGAGAGGGTTTCTTACCAGTCCATGCCTCTCGTGGAGTCTTATCCTCCAATGCTGATGAAGGTGACCTATTGACCAGGTAACATGCAGTATCCAATGCCTCTGCCCAGAATTCTTGTCCTAACCTGGCGCCACTAAGCATGCTTCTTGCCCTTTCCATCAATGTCTTATTCATTCTTTCTGCAACTCCATTTTGCTGAGGTGTCTATGGAGTAGTCTTCTGTCGTGCTATACCACACTTCTTACAGAATTATTCAAATTCCTGGCTGCAAAACTCTCCACCATTATCTGTCCTCAACACCTTTATCTTCTTCTCTGTCTGATTTTCAATGAGAGCCTTAAATTCTTTAAACCTGTCAAAGGCTTCAAATTTCGTCTTAAGGAAATACATCCATGTATTCCTTGAGAAGTCATCTATAAATGATACATAGTACACAGACTTACCCAGTGATGGAACCTTCACAGGTCCAAACACATCATTGTGCACAAGCTCTAATATATGTTTCACCCTCTTACCACCAGAGGAGAAACTCACCTGATTCTGCTTCCCGTATACACAATTTTCATAGAAATCAACATCCAGAGAGCTATTACTCATACCTTCTACCATACCTTTACCCTGAAGTATTCGAAGGCCCTTCTCTCCAATATGTCCAAGCCTTTGATGCCACAACACGGTCTTCTCTTCAGAGACCACTAGATTTTCTGCTCCACTTTCAAGAACCACAGAACTGTTGCACCCATCAATAACAGTGCTACCTTGCAACTTTTACAGAGTTCCAATCTGAACTCCCCACATTAATGCCAATGCTCCCCAAACCATTTTACAAGTATCCTTCTCGAACACTATTCTTACGCCTGCATCATCCATCTTGCTTACAGAAATAAAATTTCTGGCTAATGCAAGAATATGCAGAACACTCGGAAGTGTTCTAACCCTTCCACCTTGAAACTTCAATTTTACTTTTTCGTGACCAACGATTCTAGCCTTCTTGTCATCCCCCAAGAAGACATCACCACCATCATATTTCTCATACTCGCAGAACCACTCTCTATGGGGAGTGAAGTGAAAGGATGCACCCGAGTCAATCAACCATGCCTCATGATCTACATGTGTACTTGAAGAAGCCAAGTACACATCCCCACTTTCATCTGAGGTGGTTTTCACCTCTGTAGAAGGAGCATCATCAGATCCCTTTCCTTTATCAGGAGATTTAGATTTACAGTCCCTTTTGTAGTGGCCTTCCTTTCCGCATTTCCAGCACACCACCTTTACAGGTTTTCTTGGAGATTCAGATCTCCCTCTAGATTTAGATCTCCCACTTGATGACTTATCTTTGTTCCTGTTCTGGGACCTTCCTTGTACAGACAAGGCATCGCCATTTTGGCTCTCCATATTTTTTCATCTCATCTCCTCCGTCTGCAAGGCTGAGACTATTTCATCAAACTGCAAGGTACTTGCATTGCTACCTATTGCAATAACCAAACTATCCCACGAATCTGGTAGAGAACACAACAAACTGATGCACTTATCTTCATCTGAAATTTTAATATCAACAGATGCTAACTGAATTACCACCGTATTAAATGCGTTCAGATGCTCTATCACCGAATCTCAATCTTTCATCCTCAGGTTATATAGCTTTTTCCGCAGGAAGAGTTTATTCAACAGAGACTTAGATTGGTACGAAGTCCCTAACTTGTCCCATAGAGCCTTTGTTGTAGCTTCCTCTAATACATTCAGCAATACTGAATCTGAGACACACAATTGTATTGTGCTCTTTACCTTCCGATCCAACTTCTTCCATCCTTAATCGGACACACCCGTTGGTTTAGTACCCGGATCTACCGCGATCCACTGATCTTTATCCACCAATAGATCCTCCATCTTGAGTTTCTACAACTCAAAACTCTGACCATTAAATTTCGCGATCTCTATCTTTCCACTGCTCGCCATCTTCTTTCACCACCAGAATCAATCTCGCAGATCTCCCATTGAGTAGGGTCTACCACAGGCTCGAGTGAAACCCCTCAGCAACAAATGCGTCCCCTTGAAGCTAAAACTGCTCTGATACCAAATGTAGGTTTTAACCCCGTACAAAAATTACCTGCATACGAATTCTAAAACGCAGAAAATAAACAATGCGAGAGCATAACACATAAAACACATATACACAGAGATTTTCCCCTAGATCCAAAAACCAGGACTATTAGCTTGATTTTTCATTATGTTCCTTTCAATGTTATAATACATATTTATACATGCCGAAACATCCAATACCATGGACCGAAAACCATCGCATCCAATACCATGGACCGAAAACCATCACGTCCAAAAACATGTGCCAAAATTATGCACAAAACCATAGGTGGGTCTGCCCATCCTAATATAGGGTCCAAAACCAAAATTTTCCGGGGCACTGCCCTGGACCCCATAAATTGAGGTTACGGGTGCGCCTCAAACCCCCTATGACGCCCCCCCCTGCTACACAATTGACGCAACGAAGGGGGGCTCTGCTCCCCCTCTAACCCCCGATTTAACTATGTGGGCTAGTCGTGGAAAGAATATAACACAACCCAACAATATTTACCACAAGATGAGGGTCATTACAACCCCTTAAAAATAGCCATAAGGTCTTCCTCTTTTGCAGCTCCTTAACCACAAGGGTTTAATTGAAAAACACATAGTTCCTTTAAAGATTTGTAGGTTGAGGTAGCCACTTCAAGCCCTTTAACTTAAAGATAATCAAGTATTTGCAATTTGTTACAATAATAAGTCCATTATGCACACTCCTCATCTTAGAGTTGGGTAGAGAGGGAGAATACTTGATTGATGCCAATCTTGTAAATGAAAAACTTTGCCTACTCATTGGTTGGACACTCCACCACTAGTTGACACCACTAACACACACCAAAAGTCCAAGATACCCATAATATGTGCCCTATACCCAAGGGCTTAGACTACACCTCCATAAAATGTACCTTCAACTTTAGATGTCCCAAAACAGTAATATCCTAACCCTAGCCTATTTTTTAGATTTTTGTAACTTTCTCCGTAGCTAACATTTGTTTTTAACTATTTAATCCACTTACCATATACTCTCTCTTGTTTGCACCCACCTAGTATACAAGAACACTTATGTTTTTAAAACAACCAAGTTAAGAGGGCATGTTTCTTTCTTACACTTAAATGTTTTCAATACAACCAAGTTAAGAGCATGTGTTTCCTTTTCAAATTACAAAAGTATAACATGTCGATCTCTATAAACTAACAACAAAATCATTGCATAAAAAAGGTAAGCTTAAAATTAAATTAAAATTAGATTATTATTATTATGATAAATACAACAAATATGGAAAAATTGTTTTCAAACACAGCCATAAAACAAGTGTTAGTTTATTAAATACAACGACAAACTTATTAAGCCAGCCTATATCCATCTTAACCCGGATCTATCAAGCACCAAGAGGGATCCAATCTCTCGATGTGAAAACCTCTTTTTTGGCACTTGATAGATCCAGGTTAAGATGGATCTAGGCTGGTTATATAATACCATATAATATCTATATTTGTATCTATGTGTCTCTTTCTTATTCCCTCTCTCTATCTCACCCCCCAAACATACACACTCTCTCTCCATATCTATCTCTCTCTCCCTCCCTCTTCCTCTCCATCTCTCTCTCTTCCCTATATCTCTCCTCTCTCCATTGCTCCCTTGTCACTCCCTCTCTCTCTCTCTACCTTTCTCCCTCTATATCTTTCTTCTTCCTTCCCACTCTCTGCCCCTCTAACTTCATCTCTCTCTCCTCTCTCTTAGTCCTCTCTCTCCCTTTCTCTCTCACCTCCCTCTGTGCCCCCCCATCACTCTCTCTCTCTCTCCCCCATCCATCTTTGTGCCTCCCTCTCTCTCCCTTTCCCTTCTCTCCCTATCTTTATCCCCACCTATTCTCTCTCTTCCCTCCTCTCTTCTCTCCATCTCTCTCTATCCATCTATCCCTTGTCATTCCCTCTCTCTCTCCACCTCTATCTCCCTATGCCTTAGTTATTTCCTCCCTCTCTCTCCACCTCTATCTCCCTATGCCTTAGTTCTTTCCTCCCTCTCTCTGCCCCTCCAACTCCATATCTCTCCCCCACTCTTTTCTTCTCTCTCTCCCCTCTCTCTCTTCCTACCTCCTTCTCTTGTCTCCCCCCATCACTCTCTCACTCTCTCTTTCTCTCTCTCTCTCTCTCTCTCTCTCTCTCTCTCTCCCCACCCTCCATATTTGTCACTATATCCCTCCCCCTCTCTTCCCTTCACTTTTCTTGATATCATCACTTGGATCCTTAGTTAAGATAGATATATGTTGGTTCTTAATAATATTTGTATTATATAAATTTCACATCTTTAAATACAAAAGTATTCTCATTTTTAATTTTATTAAAACCTTAATTTAATTTATATGGGAATAATTTTAGTAGTCGTGAGGATAGAGGGTTTATATATATCTCAAAACTAATTACAACCCTTTTCCTATTAGCTTCAAATAAAAAATGTTATAAAAACTAATTAAATTAAAATATTTTTATTGTGAAATAAGTTATGATTTTTGGGCATGTGGTATTGATAATGCATGATATTGGTCCATGGTATTGTAACAAAGCCTATTTACAAGTTAATAATATCCATGGTAAAGTGGGGGTGAATATCGATGGTTAAGAATCTTGTCATATTGTTATAAAATATTTAGATTGTGAAATAAGATATGATTTTTTGGCATGTGGTATTGATAAGCCATGGTATTAGCCCATGCTATTGTAACAAAGCCTATTCACAAGTTCAATGACAAAGCGGGGGTGAATATCCATGATTAAGGATCCTGTCATATTCTTGTAAAATATTTTGATTTTGAAATAAATTATGTTTTGTGGGCATGTGATATTAATAAGCCATGGTATTGGCCCATGGTATTGTAACAAAGTCTATTTCCAAGTTAATAATATCCATGGTAAAGTGAGAATGAATATCCATGTTTAAGAATATTTTCATATTATTATAAAATATTTTGATTGTGAAATAAGTTATGTTTTTAGAGCATGTGGTATTGATAAGCCATAGTATTGGCCCATGGTATTATAACAAAACCAATTTTTTACAAGTTAATAATATCCACTGTAAAGTGGGGGGTGAATATCCATGGTTAAGAATCTTGTCATATTGTTATAAAATATTTTGGTTGTGAAATAAGTTATGGTTTTTGGGCTTGAGGTATTGATAAGCCATGGTATTGTAACAAAACCTATTCACAAGTTAATAACAAAATCAAAATATAACAAATTGAATTTTATTATTTTTATTATTAATTGAGCCAACATTTAGATTTTTGCACTCATCCCCATACTTTTGACTTTTATTATTATTATTACTATTATTATTTAACTAAGCCCATATTTAGAATTGTTTACATACTTACATTACACCTACACATCTACTCTATACTTTATAAATATTGTATTTATTGTTTTTGACGGAGGGAAATTTTAACATTTTTGTAAAAAGTCAGCCTTAATTTTGATATAACAAATCCCTCCTAATTCCAATCTTCATTTACTTTCTAAAACAAGTAGTATATTTTCACTTTTCATAGGGCAGAGGAAAAACTAGTAGATATTTTCACTTTTCATAGGGTCGGAGGGAAAACGAGATTGAAGAGAGTTGTGAATTAAATTTTCACTTTTCATAAGGCAGAGGGAGGGAAAACTAGTATCATATTTTCACTTTTCATAGGGAAGGAGGGAAAATGAGTTTGAAGAGACTTGTGAATTAAGGTTCTACCAGTAGCAGATTAATATCGAACCCGACCATTAGATCTTCAATCCATTAATGGCACCCAGGTATGTTTATTTCTAACCTCGCTGCATTTACACCCCACTTTTAGTCTTCTTCCACACAGGGAGGAGTACACACACCTTAGATCTTTGGTTCAAAATTCACTATTTTTTTCATCCTTGCTTTTAAGTTTATGAGTAGCATATTTTCAGTTTTCACAGGGCGGGAGGGAAAACGGGATTGAAGAGAGTTGTGAATTAAGATTTTACTAGTAGCAGACTAATATCAAACCCCACCATTGGATCTTCAATCCATTAATGACACCTAGGTATGTTTCATTTCTAATCTCACTGCATTTCCACCCCACTTTTAGTCCTCTTCCACACAAGGAGGACTGGTTCAAAATCCACTATTTTTTTCATCCTTTCTTTTAAGTTTAAAAGTAGCATAATTTCACTTTTCACAGGGCGGGAGGTTAAATGAGATTGAAGAGTGTTGTGAATTAAGGTTTTACTAGTAGAAGACTGATATCAAACCCCACCATTGGGTCTTCAATCCATTAATGGTGCCCAGGTATGTTTCATTTCTAACCTCGCTGCATTTCCACCCCACTTTTAGTCTTCTTCCAAACATGGAGGAGTACGCACACCTCAAATCCCTCACCATTGGATCTTCAATCCAATAATGGTGCCCAGGTATGTTTCATTTCTAACCTCGCTACATTTACACCCCACTTTTAGTCTTCTTCCACAAAGGGAGGAGTACACACACCTCAGATCTCTGGTTCAAAATTCACTATTTTTTTCATCCTTGCTTTTAAGTTTACGAGTAGCATATTTTCGCTTTTCATAGGGCGGGAGGGAAAATGAGATTGAAGAGAGTTGCAAGTTAAGGTTTTACCTCTTCAATCCATTATTGGCACCCAGATGTTTCATTTCTAACCTCGCTTCATTTCCACCCCACTTTTAGTCTTCTTCCACACAAGGAGGACTGGTTCAAAATTCACTATTTTTTTCATCCTTTTCTTTTAAGTTTAAAAGTAGCATATTTTCACTGTTCACAGGGCGGGAGGGAAAACCACATAGGTAAAAGCGTATCTATTTTTCCTTCTTTTATGGTTTGTCTCTATAGAGTTGATTTTATTGGGTGTACACTGTATGCATCTCAAAATTTCTCTTTAGGAAATCCTATTTTTATTATTTCCAAGAAAAACTCTCTAGGGAATCCCAATGGATGTTTCCCCATATTCATGGATGGCATCCCTGGTAAACACATTGGCATTGACTAGTGCACCTCATCGAAGGGATTTCAAACAGGGCACCTACCAGCACAAAACTAGCCAAATACCTAGTAACATTAATGACATTCGGTTGGGCTAACCCCTTGGGCTCAATAAATCATAATCAACTACACTATTTTCTATATTAACATATTGATCCTATTTAACATTTTGTTAGAGTAACCATAACAATCCAAGCTTGTTCCTATTTTTATTTGGTTTTTAATTCCTTCTTTGGTATGGTGACAACTTTATATGATTGTATAGATGTTTATTTTTGTTAGAGTATATGTTGAAAAGTAGATGTTGTCTTACATTCTACATTGTCTGTTCTGTATTGATGGAGTTCAGTTTCATTAGTTGTGACCAAAGAACTGTGTCAGGCATGTATACAAGGACTCTTGTATCACTATTTATAAACTGAACATTGTCCCTAAACAAGCAAAGTAGATCCTTAATGCTACATGTTTGTATCTCAGAGAACTTCCAATCCTAATAAATGAGGTGAAATTTAAGTGTTTCCAGAATCCAAATCTCAGGTTTTGTGAATTCACTCATATATGATCGTAGAAAAGCGAAGTGAAATTTAATTATTTCCAAATATTAAGTTCTGTGAATTCACTCATATTTGGTGCTGGAATCTTTTGAGCAAACGGGAAGACCTTATTTTAGTTGCATTCAAATTTTCCAAAAATAATACTAAATTTCTCCCACACTAAAATTCTCCCTAAAATGGCTTTGGGATCGAAAATTTTGTAAATATTTTTAGGGAAACAACCCAAAATACTTTTTCCAAATTAGAGTTTTATAACATTAGGTACTAAAACAATCTTCTATTTTTTGCTGCAAATGTCTAAGAGAGCCTTCCCAGAAACTGAACAGAAAATTAGGTAGATGCGCTGGACGGACTAAATATTTTTTAATGAATAATCACTTAACATAAATGATATATTAGGTTACATAAATATATAACTTAGAAGCATGAAATGAAGAATAAATCTCAACGAGATTGACATATTCTTAATTGAGTTGAATGAGGCCAGCAATAACTTTGACTATAGGGTGTTGAAAATGGCATAATTTTGTTCTGGTTGGATAGATTTAGAACTAAAAATCAGCAGTTTTCTTTCTTGCATAACTTGGGAAGACTTTTGTATCTCACGTCTCAACCTTATTGAATAGTATGATTTATGCCTTGCAATGTTGAGATATGTTGTGATACCACTTGCTAGTAACCTAAACACTTTGGATGAAAATTTAGTTGTGAATTTTACTTGCAAAAGATATAAGTGAAAATATAGATTAATTGTCCCTTGTGTAGAATTTCCTTGAAATTCTGCTACTGCTTTAATGAATAAATCTGAAACTAATTGTTGCATGAAGACAAAAAATATCTCTACCAATTTGTAGTGGAATAGAACAAAAATAAAACATAGTCACACTATAGCAAAAAAAACAAAATTTTCAAGGGAACCCAACTGGGAAAACCCTCTGCTAGCTGTAGAAATTTAAAATACTAACCATATTAGAGTTTGAGACACCTTCTTCAAGACCAGGTTGATCGATGCTTATTTCTTTCCATATTCATTTTCATAACCATTAGGGTTATTGTCCATCAAATCAGAGTAGCTAGAAAGTGTCTCTTTGATTTCAGAAAGCAGATCAAGATCAACCTCATCCAAGAATCCCCTAGAAGGCTCATCAGTAGCAAGAAGAAATGTCTTTTTTATTTTATTTCATCACATGCATCCATCATAATCACTAATTTGTCTTCATTTCTTTCATATTCATTTTCAATGTTAGATGCAAAAGGTAATTTAGTATGATATACTCCTTAGGTAACCAACCTCACACATATTGTTGGTTAATTTATGTTGTTTTAAGTTTATTGAGTTTGAGTTTTATCATGAAACTACTAGAAGCATACTAGAATAGGTGAGTTGATTCTCTTGATAGCAATGTTATGGTTTGATCTAGTCCTTGAAAGGAACTTATAGTTGATGGTCAAAATTTCACATTCCTTTCATTTTTTATCTTCACATATAACAAATATCTTTATGTTATAGCCTCTAGCTAGATATATACAGTAACTACCACTCAGAAGTTGGATGCATCATTTTGGAGCTTGATATTACTCAACTTACATTTGTTTGAGTTGAAAATATCATTAGATCTCATTATATCATCTATTGCAGAGCATGAATCCAATTTACCTTTGTTTCAGTTAAAAATGTAATTAGATCTTGCTATATCATCTTTCGTAGAGAATGAATTCAGTTTCTCATAGTCCATTTGCTTGAGGTATAACAAAGCTAATTTAATTCATTAAACTTACTTTTCATATTCTATTTGTTAATTGTGATTCTGCAGGCCACATCTGCATTGGAAAAGGGGCATATTTAATGAAGTGTGGAAGGAGGGGGAAGATTCAGTTATGTCCTTTCAAACTTTCTAAGGTATGTAATAAAATTTTAAAAGCATTCTCCATAGAATGTTTTGCTTTAACTTTTTCTTTTGATAATCGATTATTTATGTGATCTCCCCTCTCTTACACACAGCCAAAGTCCAGACATACATGGTTTTTTGGGATATGTGGACAATGGACAGATTTACGCTAACCATTTATCTAGAAATTTACACTGTAGAAGATCAAGCATTCACAGTTGAATATTTCCTTGTCACTAAATTAGAGTTGAAGAGTCAGAATCCTATTTTTCAGGCATATACCTCACTTTTAAATCAATTTATTGCTGACTCTGTATAGAACTTCCATAAGAGGGCAAAGAGTGATCACTACTATTGCTTAATCTTTCTGCAGACCAAGTAAAGATTCCAAATGTGTATAAATTAGTGGCTCCTTGGAGAATCCCAAGAGTGGTGCTATTGTAGCAACAAGAAATTCTTTTAATTTGAGTTATTCATTAGTGCATTGATAGTATATTGTTTATTCCATACAATACCTCAACAGTGTATGATCAAATTACAGTTAAGCCTGTCATAATATTTTGACTTACCCTCTTTTAGAGGGAAACTAGAGTGTGTGTCAAGCTTGCACATCACAATTGTATCATGCAAAGTTTACCTGGGACAAGTTTTGTGGATCTAAGCAGCAAGATACCTGTTGGAATTCAAGAGGCAACAATACTACAAAGTGGGAAAGAGGTTTCACAGTTAACCTGGATTTCACATTATGGTTGGAGTCGGTTTGTTGGCAAGATGTTGGATACCCCAACTTCCTTTTTATGACTGAGTGCAAGATTGAATCCTTCAACATATTCCTCGCTCAATTGTCATTAAGTGATGGGTTTTCTCAGAAGTGTTGCACACCTATAAACTTTACTAGAGTTGTTCTTGAGTCTTCGGAGGTGGTTAGCTTTTCAAAGCACACATGTGAAAGAAGAGGAGAAATAGTATGCCCGGCTAATTTGAATTTATCTACCTTTGAATAGGGCATTCCCATTCATAAACCTGATGACTCGCTCTACTTCTTTCTAGTGAACAACTTTGGTACTTGCCATGAATCGTGAGACAATTCCAACCCCATAACTATAAATTTCTTATTTAAATTTATACCCAATAGATTAGAATCTGCACAAGGAGAACTCCATTCTTGTTTCGAAAGGATATGCAATCAACTTGTACAATGATATTTAATCTTTTTTGTATTTATTCGCATCCTTGGTCTGTGACATAAAGATGTAACATGCTACCTTGCATTTTCTATACTAACACTCCTAAAAAATAATAAAGTATGCCCAAATCTATCATTTCAAATGATCTATGTAGCTCATATTTTAGTTTTTCAATTATCGAAGTTGTTACCTATATTGATGAGAACTTCTACAACTGATACCATAGTGACAATATATGTTATAGTTTTATCAATGTTTCTCTGAAGGTGTTTCTCCTTCAGTAGAGAAGCAATACACTGCAGTTTCCATTTAGGGGAGAAGTGTACCCAGTAGCAACCTTGGCCTGTGTGCAGATGGGTTGAATGCACATTAGACTCTATCTGTTGTTTTGAAGGTGTTTCTCCTTCAACAATACTTCATCTTAGTAGATACTTTTGGTTTGCACCTTTAGTAGATGCATGCAGCCTTGGGTTACATGTTGTAGATAATAATTTTCCTATGAGGTTGTAGCAACGATGAAAGAAGTGCATTGATTTTAGGCATATTTAGTATGCTTTTATAGTTTGACTTAGATGCTCACTTTTCTTAATTTAGGTGTTTTTCTTAGTTTTGTTTTATGCACAGATTTATCTTTAAGAAAAGTGCACAATAGAGAAGGGTTCTATATTTTGAGCAGGGGACACACTTCTAGGTAGGAGGTACTCTATTCTAGGAAGCTTTTGCCATGCAGGTTAGGTGCTTTATCCAAGAATCCCAAGAGGCGCTATTGTAGCAATAAGAAATTCATTTATTTTGAGTTCTTCACTAGTGCATTGATAGTATATTATTTATTCCATGTAATACCTCAATATTGTATGATCAAATTACAGTTAAGATTGTCATAATATTTTGACTTACCCTCTTTTAGAGGGAAACTAGAGTGTGTGTCAAGATTTCATGTCACAATTGTATCATGCAGAGTTTACCTGGCACGAGTTTTGTGGATCTAAGCAGCCAGATACCTGTTGGAATTCAAGAGGGAACAATACTACAAAGTGGGAAAGAGGTTTCGTAGTTAACCTGCCTTTCACATTATGGTTGGAGTTGGTTTGTTGGCAAGATGCTGGATACTCCAACTTCCTTTTTATGACTGAGTGCAAGATTGAATCCTTCAACATATTCCTCGCTCAATTGTCATTAAGCGATGGGTTTTCTCAGAAGTGCTTCACATCTATAAACTTTACCAGAGTTGTTATTGAGTCTTTGGATGTGGTTATATTTTCAAAGCACACACGTACAAGAAGACGAGAAATAATATGACCGACTAATTTCAAGTTATCTTCTTGCTAATAGGGTGTTCCCTTCCATAAACCTGATGACTTGCTCTACTTTATAGTGAGAAAATTTGGGACATTTCATGAATTGTGAGACAATTTCAACCCCATAACTATCAGTTTCTTATTTAAAGTTATACCCACTAGATTAGAACCCGCAAGGAGAATTCCATTTCCATTTCAAAATAACCTGCAATCGAATTATACCATGCTATTTAATATTTTATGTATTTCTTCGCATCCTTGACCTATGACATAAAGACGCATCAATTTACCTTACATTTTCTATACTAACACTCCTAAACAATAATAAAGTATGCCCAAATCTGTCATTTCAAATGATCTATGCATCTCACCTTTTGGTTTTTCAATTATCGAAGTTGTTACCTATATTGATGAGATCATCGAAAACCAAGGCCACAGTGACAATATCTGTTAGAGTTTTATCTGTGTTGCACTAAAGGTGTTTTTCCTTCAGCAACACTACAATACATTGTAGTTTCCATTCAGCGAAGAAGTGTACCCAATAGCAGCCTTGGCTTATGTTCAAATGGGTTGAATTCACAATACAATTTATCTATTGTTTTGAAGGTGTTTCTCCTTCAATAGTACTTCATCTTAGCAGATCCTTTCAATCTACACCTTCAGCAAATGCATACAGCCTTGGGGTACATGCTATAAATTCTAGTTTTGTTGTGACGGTATAGCAAAGATGAAAGAATCGCATCGATTTTAGGCATCTTATTGTTGTTGTATGAAATAATGCTTGTCTAGTGTTTTCAAAACTTATATGGAGCCATATTTATTATACTTTTATAGTTTGACTTAGATGCTCACTTTTCTTAATTTAGGTGTTTTTCTTAGTACTATTTTATGCATAGATTTATCTTGAAGAAAAGTACACAGTAGAGAAGGGTTCTATATTTTCAGCAGGGGACACTCTTCTAGGTAGGAGGTACTCTATTCTAGGGAGCTTCTGTCATGCATGTTAGGTGCTTTATCCTAGACATAGTTCCAAGTCCTTGCCTCCTTAACAAAGTCCCTACCAGACAAGACACCGGTGGATAGAGTTCCAAGTCCATAAATTTTCCAAAAACCCACCCGACCCTAGCTATCTAGCCTAAAATCCTTTACATTCCAGTCATCTCTTGGCTGTGATTTCATAGAGAGATCCCTCTCTAGTTTGGTAGGGCTAGCTACCAAACTAAAATCTTGGTCTGTGGTTACCTTCATCGATATCTTCATCAGCCTGGGACATTATGGAGGATAACAGAGGGCATGACAACTAGGGAGTGCCAAGGTGTTCTAGTGAATGTAAGGTTCCCAAGTCATGGAAAAATGCAATGCTAGTTGTAAGGTCATGACTGCCAAGGTGTGTTAGGGAATGCTAGGGCATGCTAAGATGTGCCAGATAGTATGAAGACATGTCAAACAAGCTAATATGTTCCAAGTGCTAAGGCATGCCAAGGTGTACAAGGGTTCCAAGTCCCTACCTCCTCTTCTTCCATATGATATCCACTTATGACATTTCCTTTGCAATATTTGGTGCATTTGATAGTTATAGGTCATTTATAGGTTCTAAATGTCTTCAGAGTTTCACTTAATTGAGTATTCAACTGAACATATTGATACTTTTATACATAAATATTTTTCCCTCCACCCAATTTTCACAACTTCAATAATAATTAGGTAGGGACCTACATCTTCAATGTTGCTTTGCTTGTTTAGTAAAATATTGTTGAGACTCTAATTTATTGAAAGTTGTAGAATTTACAATTTATGAAGTTTCAAGGTCTAATTTTAAAAAATATAATTCTATAAAGGGTGTTAGCTCAATGGAAGAGCACCTTCTTTACAAGCAGGAGTTTGGTGGTTCGATTGCATCATGCCCTAACATCCATATGGAATGGCGACGTTCAATTTTGGTGACGAAGGCTCTTTTGACCATCACCAATGAGCTTTAGTGACATTTTTCGACCCTCACCAAAAATATGAAATGGTGACAGTCAACGAACGCCACTATATATACACATCAATAGTGACGACCCTCAAAGGTCTGTAACCATAAATAATTGTTGTTGATATGAAATGGTGACGGTCATTGTCCGTCATTATAGCCATTATTCGTGATGGACATTGAATGTCACCACAACACCTATACTTCTAGCAACGTAGATTTTGGTGACGGTCAATGAACGTCACCATATATATGCACCAATGGTGACGGCCATTAAAGATCCATCACAATAAATCATTATTGTTCATATGAAATGGTGGCGGTTACTATTCATCATTATAATCAATATTCGTGATGGACCTTGAATGTCACCATAACACCTATACTTTTAGCGACACCACCTTTGGTGATGTTTAGTTTTTGGTGACCAAGGCTATGGTCTATCACCATTGCTCATATGCAATGGTGACGATCACTATCCGTCATTATAAATCATTATTGGTGATGAAATTTAAATGTCACTATAACACCTATACTTTTGGCGACACCACCTTTGGTGACATTCAGTTTTAGGTGACGGAGGCTATGATCCATCACCATTGCTTATATGAAATGGTGACGGTCATTATCCATCATTATAAATCATTATTGGTGACAGACTTTGTATGTCACTACAACACCTATACTTTTGGTGACACCACCTATGGTTATGTTCAGTTTTTGGTGACAAATGCTCTTTTGACCATCACCAATGAGCTTATGGTGACATTTTTCGCCCCTCACCAATGTCCTCTTTTCTTGTAGTGATCCATTCCCCCTTGGTGCCCTCCTACTCATCCTTCATGGTCCACACCTTCTCCCTAGTATTTTTCACCCCAATACCATTCCCAACTTGCCAACCAACCATTTCAGCCATCTGCTCCTCCACAACCTCAGTGGAATGCACCATCACAAGGGTGGAGGCCCCCATACAACCAAGCTCCAGCTTTACTGCCTCCACCTCCATCTCAACCACAACTCCTACACCCTACTCCACCTAAAAAACCTCAAATGTCTGCCCAACCAAATTTGAACCTGAACAATAGACAGACACAACAGGTCTATAATGGAGAAACATCCTACCTTGCTTATGCTATGGAAATTCAAGAAACTAACCTCAAGTCTGGAATTACGCTTCTGAATAATCAACCTCAATCTCCACCCGAGGAGCATGAATAGGAAATGGAGTAAAGTGTCCCTCAAGAAAATCCACCTCCTTTTCTTGAGAGATTAACCCATCCTGTCCAGCACACCCGAGAAGAGTCTAAACTTCTGGGTGAGTTGAAAAATTTGTGTGTTAAAATCCTGCTTCTCCAAGCTATCAAATATGTCCCCATTTACAACAAGTTAATCAAGGAGAAGTGTTTCAAACATCCAAGAAGGCCAAATAAATACACCCCTACCATTAATGGCATTGGAAAACTGTCTGACTTAATGTTGGGGGAGGTGATTTTCCCAAAGTATCTAGATTCAGAAAGTCTTGTAGTATATGTACACATCGATAAAACAATTGTCGCCCATACCTTGATCTATCTTGGGGCTACCATCAATGTGATGAATAAGGAGACTATGCTTACATTGAAACTCCAGGGATCATTAAGAAAGACCACAAAAGTCTTGCGGCTTGCGGACAGGTCCACGGTAGCTCCTGAGGGAGTTGTTGAGGATGTGGTGGTCTCCATTGACTCCTGGGAATACCCTTCTGACTTCTTATTTCTCGAATGGTTATCCTCCCATCCTTGGGAGGCCATGGTTAGCCACTGCTAATGCTTACATAAGTTGCAGGGTTGGGAATATGGCCATTAAAAATGGGCATCTTTTCAAGCAATTGGTCTTGTACCCTCCTTCTCAGCCATATTTGGAGCATGACTTACCTTTATGGTTAGAAGAGGAGGAAGAAGATGAAGTCTACTCTTCCCCAATCTATACCCTAGATTCTACTATAGGAGGGGGGCAAACTAATGAAGATGACCTGATTGAGAAAATCCTCCTGAATCAACCCCCCAACACCATGTCTCTTGAGAAGTTAGTGAAGGAAGCCAAAGATAACCCTTGGACTAATCTATGCTTAGCTGACTCAAGCCCTACTCATGTCAAGATGAAATAATTCAGCCCATAAAGAGCATTGAAAATCAACCCCTCTCTCTGTACATCAGGAAGAGGACTTATGTGACATGCTAAGAAAGCATTTGGATACCTTTTCCTGGAGTTATAAGGAAATGAAGTAAACCCTTCGGTGTGTACTCAACACATTTACATCAAGGAAGGTTGCAATCCAGTCTGTCAACCACAGAGGAGAATGAACCCAACCCTCAAGGATATAGTCAAAGAAGAAATGTAGAAGTTATTGGATGCAGGGTTCATTTACCCCATCTCAGATAGTGAGTGGGTGTCTCCTTTGGTTCTGGTCCAAAGAAAAATGGAAAGTGGAGGATCTATGTGGATTACTGAGAGATAAACAAAGCCACATAAAAGTACCATTTCCCTCTACCTTTCATTGACCAAGTATTAGATAGTCTAGCGTGAAAGATGTTATTCTCTTTCCTAGATGGATTTAGTGGTTACAATCAAATCCAGATCAGCCCAGAGGACCGGGATAAAACCACCTTCACTTGTCCCTGGGGTACCTTTGCTTATAGGGTCATTCCTTTTGGTTTATGCGATGCCCCTGCTACTTTCCAAAGGGCAGTCCTAAGCATCTTTGCAGCGCTTGTGATGAGCCCCAGAAATGGGTAACTATATGGGCTCATTCTACCTTTTATTTTGACTTAATCCACCATTCTCATTAGTTTTTTTCATGTTTTTGAATATATTTATGCTAATAGAATGAATTGGGTTAGTCACTTTGCCATGTAGTCTAATGAGTGCTTTATGCAGATTTTTTGGACAATTTTTGACAAAGACAAGGAATTTATGAGAAAATGGCAGCCAAACTTGAGGAAAACAGGGAAGAGGACTTGTATGGGGGTGTCTCCTTCATTAATGACCCCTTTCCTTGAATCCTCCATCAGCAACATGGAGCACAAAGGCTAACATTGATGATTCCAAGGGGCAGTCGAGCAAGTCAAGTAGGACTGTTGTTTATCTTCAGTTATAGGAAGCCGAGTTCCTTGATTTTAGGAGGACTATTGGAAGTCCCCATTTGTATAAATAAGAAGGCTTCGAGCCTCAGTAGGTTAGCCAGTTCTTAGTAGATTTTCGCACTTTTGTGCAGCACATTGGTCAGCTTATTTTTGAGTTCTTCTTGAGAACAGTTTATGTGATGTAACTGTTATTTTTTGATAAGTGAAGATGAAACAATTTTTGAGCCATCACTGATCTCTTTCAGAGGGCTAAAGCTCTTGTTTTAGGGCCCAACCCGAGCTACCCAACACCTCCTTCTGTATATTTATATGATTTTTGCTTCCATTCATGAGATAATTTCTGTTGCATAGGTTCATCTTACTTTGTTAAATTAGGTTGCTTTTGATGATTAGCATAGTTGTTTTTGTATCAATTGTGAAAGTAGGTTGCTGCAGTGATAGTATAAGATTCAAAAAGGCCAATAGCAAGTCTTGATCTCCTTTCTCCCTTCCTGGGACTATGATTTGAGGTCAAGGCACTACTGCTGCCACCAAAAACATAGTTTTTGCTCTTCCATGCAACTGCTACTGTGATAACATGATTTGGAAAAGTTGATATTAGTTCAAATTCACTTGCTTAGATCATTTCCTGATTCTTTTACCATAGTTATCTCACATACTCTTATGTTCACAAGGTACTGTTCAACATTTTCTGTTTATAGGTTAGAAATTAGGTCAAGCTAGACAAAATTCTGTTTTTAGTTCTTTCTTTGGTCAGTTTTGATAATTAAGTGTGCAGATCTCTTGCAGGACATCTCAGCTCACCATCCCTCCATAAAATAGCCAGCACCAACTCACTTCTCATAGATTTCCCAGCTCATTCACAACATTTCGCCAATCTGCCCTAATTTTTGCATTTTTTCCATAAAACTACTTTCTTGCCATTTGAGCAAATCCAACCATCACGTGTTGGCATTATGATACATATGTTGTACTTGATGGCAACCCACTCATCTCAGATAATAAATTATAGTGTAGAGAAAATTTCACGCACTTTTATGCAGAGAAAAGTTTATTTCATGTAGAGAAAAGTTCACGCACTTTTATGCAGAGAAAAGTTTATTTCATGTAGAGAAAAAGTTCACGCACTTTCATGCAAGGAAAAGCGCGTATATGTTGGAGAACTTACCTTTGGTCCATGGTAGTTAGTCCTTGGTATTTGAACCTATGAGGAAAAGCGAGTATATGTTGGAGAACTTACCTTTGGTCCATGGTAGTTAGTCTTTGGTATTTGAACCTATGGTTTTGGACCATGGTACGCACTTTCATGCAAGGAAAAGCGCGTATATGTTGGAGAACTTACCTTTGGTCCATGGTAGTTAGTCCTTGGTATTTGAACCTATGGTTTTGGACCATGGTACCTCATCAAAAGTGTTGATCTCATGCAATTTCATGGTTGGTTCATGGTATTAGTCCGACAGTTTTTGATCCTATGGTTTTGGCCCGTGGTATTGCATCCAAAAGTGTTGATCTCACGTACTTTCATGGTTGGTTCATGGTATTAGTCCAACAGTTTTTTGATCCTATGGTTTTGGCCCGTGGTATTGTGAAAGGCCTAAGACTATAAAAGAGGAAGGAGATCATTTGGCAAAGCATCCTCTGAATTATCGAATATCTGATAAAGTGCTAGATCTGGAATATTGTGATTGAGTTTTGGTGCAGATCTGGATCTGAATGAAGAAGGAACCTGAGCGTAAGGAGAAGGATAAGTTCTATTGATGGGTCAAAATCTTAAGGCTGGAATAGTGGTATCTCTATATGATTTTTATCTGTGATATGTGGCATACGCTTGATCTATAAATCTAATAATCTGGGTCTGAATTATTGATGCATGTTTTATTTTACACATGTTATGATCTGGGTATGTCTGATGTAACAACTGCAAAGTTATAAGGAAATATTTGCAGATCTATATGCGGGTTGGCTTTGGTGAAATCAGAGATTGATGATGCAAGTGTAGTTGATGGGTTTTTGATGTTCTTGGATCCAGTTTGAAAATTTATGAAAAGTGGTCCTTGAAAGAAAAGAAGTAGGGGGTTTTAGCTCCCTTCCAGGAGAGACTGGAAAACGAGAGAGAGTTGTAGCTCTCTGCAGGTTGCAGCATGCGTACTGGTAAAGGACTGCACCAGTACAAAACCATTGTAAAAGGAGTTTCTAATTTGAAAAAAGATAGATACATATTGCAGCAGGTGGTTTTCACCCACATTGGGTTTCCACCTTACATCTTGTGTTCTTTGGTGTGAATATCTGTTTTCTTTGTTCATGCTCATTATTTTATGGTACTGACATGCAAAAATAATTCAAAGAATAAATAAGGAAGATTTATTAAAAGAACTTGATAATACTGATTCACCCCCCCTCTCAGTATTATTTCCAACAATTGGTATCAGAGCAGGTCCTTCAAAGAAGCTTGATCGCTTGAAGGAAGATCATTCATCATGAGCAACTACGAGAGGGAAGCATCAATCTGGCCACCAATTTTTTATGGGAAAAACTTCAATTATTGGAAGGTAAGAGTTATTGCCTATCTTCAATCTCTTGGTACATAAGTTTGGGATATCATAGATACAGGCTACACTTTTCCTTCAGCTACTCCTACAGATACGGCCGAAAAGAAGAAATATGAAACAAATGCTAAAGCAGTCAATACCCTGTTGGGATGCTTATCTCAAACAGAATTCGTGAAGGTTATGCAATATAAATCCGCAAAAGAAATATGGGACAAGATTGTCTTGAGCTACGAAGGAGATGAACAGGTAAAGCGTGCTAAACTTCAAACCCTCAGGATTCAGTATGAGAATCTCAGAATGTATAATGATGAAAGT
This sequence comes from Pinus tabuliformis, assembly GCA_031772625.1. Taxonomy (NCBI): domain Eukaryota; kingdom Viridiplantae; phylum Streptophyta; class Pinopsida; order Pinales; family Pinaceae; genus Pinus; species Pinus tabuliformis. Next base: position 1,145,639,533 of record CM062805.1, read on the forward strand.
GTGGCTAACTATTTCCTTCGGGTAGATGAGATTGTTAATTGCATGAAAAACTTGGGTGAAGAAATAAAAGAGGCTATTGTGGTTGAAAAAGTTCTAAGATCATTGTCCCCCAAGTTTGAATCTAAAGTGTCTGCAATAGAAGAAAAGGAAAATCTATGAATTATTACTATGTCTCAGCTACACGGAATTCTAACTGCTTATGAAATTAGAAAGGGAGGTCCATCAGACAGAAGAGAAGCTGCTTTCAAGGCTTCAGGCAAAGGAGACTATTATGAAGCAAGTCACGTGCCAGAAGAAGAAGAAGAAGAATCAAATTTTGTCAGAAATCTTCAAAGGGGAACTAGAAGGTTCAGAGGTAAGTTACCTTTTAAATGCTTTGCTTGTGGAAGAGTAGGTCATTATGCTGCAAAATGTCCTCATAAGGATAAAGGAAAGGAACCTGCTAGATGGAACAAGAAACAGATTGCAAATAAGAAAAGCTACTACACTCATGAAGATAGTGATGGTCTATCAAATAGTGACGAAGATGAACGAGGTAATGACTATAAACTCTTAATGGCATTTAAAGATGATGATTACATGGATGTTATAGATGTGGATAGCTTTTGTGAAGAAACTTCTAGACTCAAGACATGTATAGAAGAAAAGAATAGGATCATTGATACTCTACAACTTCAAATTGATGAAAAAGAAAAATATCTTGAAAAGTTAGAAGGCGAAATTGTTGGTCTTAGAAAAGAGATTGAGAAAACAAAGGCTATTAATCTTAAGTTTGTCAAAGGATCTGAAACTCTGGATGAGATCATCAATGTACAGCGCTCTCCTCTAAACAAGACAGGTCTGGGCTATAATGGAGAAACTTCTCAAGCATCCACCTCAAAGAGTTATCTTGATGCAGCAAGAAGGAATGAGCAAAAGCACAATGGAGATCACCAAGTAAAGCAGGGACCAATTACAAACAAAGACTATCAGGCAAATCAGGGGCAATCTGTCTTAAGGATGAACAAAAGCTACAACCAGCCACAGGTAAAATCCTCTCAATTTGCTTCAAGGATGAATGACAATAGAAATTACAATCGTTTGGCCGGAAGATTTGATAACCGTAGAAATTTCTTCAATGGACAATGCTTTTCTTGACATAACTTTGGTCACAAAGCAGCTCAATGTGTTGCATATAAAACGATCATGACTAGAGAAGCTCAAAAACAAAGAAGTATGACCAGGATTACAAAAAGGACCTATAACAACTTTTCGGTTCTTGAAAATGAAGTTGAATGTTCTATTTGCAATAACTTTGGTCATGAAGATTCTGAATGCAGGAGCAGGTTTCAGCAGACAAAGGAACAAGCCTCAAGCACCAAAACATGGAGAATAAAGGAACCACAAATAGAAAGATGTGGGATAGCATTTTATGCAGAGGGACAGGAAAATCTATGGTACATTGACAGCGGATGTTCGAAGCATATGACAGGTGATAAAGAAAAACTTGAATCATATTCTGCTCTAGAAAAAGGAAAGAAAGTTTCTTTTGGAAATGATACTCCTGCAACTATAAAAGGAAAAGGCACTGCTTAGTTAAAAGAAAAGGTCAAAGTTGGAAATTTTTTGTATGTTGATGGATTGAAACATAATCTTCTAAGTGTCAGCCAGATGTGTGATCAAAGAACCGAGGTGATATTCAGATCAAATGGATGTCTTGTTCGTGATCTTGATACAGGTAAAACAATTATCAAAGGTAAAAGAACTCCAAATAATCTATACATATTTGAAGAAGGACAACAACAATGCTATCTGATCAAGGATGATGAGCACTGGTTATGGCACCGGAGGTTGGGGCATCTAAGATTTTCACAAATAAGGAAAGCATGCAAATATCAGGCAGTTCGTGGTCTTCCAGATATCAAAGTTCCAGACAACACCATATGCAAATCATGTCAGTTTGGAAAGCAAACCAAAACTACCTTTCCGGAAAAGGAAGGATCAGCTAGCATGCCTCTTGAGCTAGTACATACAGATACATGTGGTCCATTCAGGAAAAGGACACCTTGAGGAGAAGAATACTTGATATTATTCATTGATGATTTCTCCAGGTTTTTCTGGTTAGGACTTATGAAGCACAAAGATGAAGCATTCGAAAAATTCAAATCCTTTAAAGCCTTGGTTGAAAATGAATCAGGATACAAAATTAAGTGTCTTAGATCCGACAGAGGTGGGGAGTTTACCTCAAATGAATTTTTCGATTTCTGTGAAGAACATGGGATAAGAAGAGAATTCTCTACAACTAGAACTCCTCGGCAAAATGGAGTGGTGGAAAGAATGAACAGAACTGTCCAACAAATGGCTCGTGCTATGCTTGATGAATCTAGAACTCCCGTAACTTTCTGGGGTGAAGCAGCACATGCTGCGGTTATTATTCTCAACAAAACAAATGTCCGAGTGAACAGCACTCAAACCCCTCATGAGCTCTAGTATGGTGAGACTCCTTCGGTAAAGCACTTCAAAATCTTTGGGAGCAAATGCTATATTAAAAATACTGATCAGCAACTTAGCAAACTTGAACCTAGAGCAGATGAAGGCATCCTTCTTGGTTATTCTCCACACAGCAAAGCATACAAGTTCTATAATAAAAGACTTGGAAAAATTGTTGACAACATTGATGTACTGGTTGATGAGAAGGGATACATTCCTAGGCAAGTAAATCATGAAGATATCGAAGAAGATGAAGGCCATCCTCAAAGACAGAATGATGAAGAAGAAGAACCTCAAGAAGAACCAGAGGAGCAGATAAGGATAGAAGAGAAGACTCCATCTAGATATGTTCAGAAGAATCATCCAGAATCTCATATTTTGGGACAGAAAGAAGCAGGTGTACAAACAAGAAGAACAATTGCAGAAGCTTCAAGCTATTTGGCATTGCTCTCTTCCACTGAACCACAAAATGTGAAAGAGGCATGCAAAGATGAATGTTGGGTCAAAGAAACAGATGAAGAACTTGAGCAGATCGAAAAGAACAACACTTGGGAGCTGGTTCCTAGACCAAAGGATAAGAATGTTATTGGAACAAAATGGGTCTTCAAAAATAAATTGAATGAAAATGGAGAATTAATTAGAAACAAGGCCAAACTTGTTTGTAAAGGGTATGCGCAGCAAGAAGGAATAGATTTTGAAGAAACTTTTGCTCCTGTTGCAAGACTTGAGGCCATCCGAATGTTCCTTGCTCTCTCAAGCTTTCAAAACTTCAAAGTATTTCAAATGGACGTGAAATCAGCCTTTCTGAATGGAGACTTGGAAGAAGAAGTATACATGGAGCAGCCAGATGGTTTCATTCTTGGAAATGATCCAAATCTTGTATGCAAATTGAAAAAGGCTCTCTATGGCCTCAAACAAGCTCCAAGGGCTTGGTACTATCGTTTGGACAAATATCTTCATCAACAAGGTTTTTCAAAAGGATCAGCAGACAGCAATCTTTATATAAAAGTTGAAAATGACAAATTGTTGATACTTGTTGTGTATGTAGATTTCATTATCTTTGGCAGCAATGAAGAAGCTATGAGTCAAAGCTTTGCCTTGGTGATGCAGAAAGAATTCGAAATGTCCTTGCTGGGAGAACTAACATATTTTCTTGGTTTGCAAATCCAACAAAATGAAGGAGGGATCTTCTTGTCTCAAACCAAGTATCTCAAGCAGATTTTGAAGAAATATGGTATGGAATAAGCAAAACCAGTATGTACACCCATGGTCACAGGATGTAACCTCAGTCCAAATGATGAATCAGCAGCAGTGCATCAACCAACTTACAGATCTATGATTGGAAGTCTACTTTATTTGACAGGTACCCGACCAGACATCATGCATGCAGTGGGAATAGTTAGAAGATTTCAGGCAAATCCAAAGGAAACTCATCTTCAGGCAGTAAAGAGAATCTTCAAATATCTTCAAGGGACTCAAAACTATGGCTTATGGTATCCTAGAGATACAGATCTCACACTTCATGCTTATACAGATGCAGATTGGGCCGGAATTGTGGATGACAGGAAAAGCACAAGTGGTGGTGCATTTTTTATGGGTTCCAGATTAGTATCTTGGTTCAGCAAGAAACAGAGTTCAATTGCCTTGTCTACAGCTGAAGCAGAATATGTTGTTGCTGCATCTTGTTGCACTCAACTCCTTTGGATGATGCAGACCTTGCAGGATTTTCAAATCACTTGTACACCACCCATCTCCATCTTATGTGATAATACAAGTGCAATCAGCATTTTAAAGAACCCAGTCATGCATTCAAAAACCAAGCACATACCAATCAAGTATCACTTTCTCCGAGAACAAGTGCTTGAACAAAAGGTCAAGTTGGAGTATGTTCCTTCTAAGGAACAGGTTGCTGATATACTCACCAAACCATTGCCTAGGGAGACCTTTGAATACCTCATGCAAAAGCTGGGGGTTGTTGATGCATCATCTTGTTGTTGAATCTCTTCTGATTGTTGGTTGTACGCAAGGTTCATCTGAAGTATATGCGTACATGTGTTGGGTTGCGGATTGGTCAAAGATCGAATGGCACAGGTTCAGGGGGAGCATATCATGCATTGTTGGCATTATGGAGGAAGTACAGAAGGAGATCATGGATGTTGGTCTGAATATTGCTGCAATACGTCTCTATCTCTTTCATGGTCATGGATTATGGTTCTTCTTTGTAGATCTGGTTTATAGTCAGGGGGAGCATGTTCTTAGGGGGAGAATAACCCTTTGCCCTTGATGTCAAAGGGGGAGAGTGATTGGTTGTTGTTTCCATCAAGTCCAAAGGGGGATATTGTTGGCATTATGATACATATGTTGTACTTGATGGCAACCCACTCATCTCAGATAATAAATTATAGTGTAGAGAAAAGTTCACGCACTTTTATGCAGAGAAAAGTTTATTTCATGTAGAGAAAAGTTCACGCACTTTTATGCAGAGAAAAGTTTATTTCATGTAGAGAAAAAGTTCACGCACTTTCATGCAAGGAAAAGCGCGTATATGTTGGAGAACTTACCTTTGGTCCATGGTAGTTAGTCCTTGGTATTTGAACCTATGAGGAAAAGTGCGTATATGTTGGAGAACTTACCTTTGGTCCATGGTAGTTAGTCCTTGGTATTTGAACCTATGAGGAAAAGCGCGTATATGTTGGAGAACTTACCTTTGGTCCATGGTAGTTAGTCCTTGGTATTTGAACCTATGGTTTTGGACCATGTTACGCACTTTCATGCAAGGAAAAGTGCGTATATGTTGGAGAACTTACCTTTGGTCCATGGTAGTTAGTCCTTGGTATTTGAATCTATGGTTTTGGACCATGGTACCTCGTCAAAAGTGTTGATCTCACGCAATTTCATGGTTGGTTCATGGTATTAGTCCGACAGTTTTTGATCCTATGGTTTTGGCCCGTGGTATTGCATCCAAAAGTGTTGATCTCACATACTTTCATGGTTGGTTCATGGTATTAGTCCAACAGTTTTTTGATCCTATGGTTTTGGCCCGTGGTATTGTGAAAGGCCTAAGACTATAAAAGAGGAAGGAGATAATTTGGCAAAGCATCTTCTGAATTATCGAATATCTGATAAAGTGCTAGATCTGGAATATTGTGATTGGGTTTTGGTGCAGATCTGGATCTGAATGAAGAAGGAACCTGAGCGTAAGGAGAAGGATAAGTTCTATTGATGGGTCAAAATCTTAAGGCTGGAATAGTGGTATCTCTATATGATTTTGATCTGTGATATGTGGCATACGCTTGATCTATAAATCTAATAATCTGGGTCTGAAATATTGATGCATTTTTTATTTTACACATGTTATTATCTGGGTATGTCTGATGTAACAACTGCAAAGTTATAAGGAAATATTTGCAGATCTGTATGCGGGTTGGCTTTGGTGAAATCAGAGATTGATGATGCAAGTGTAGTTGATGGGTTTTTTATGTTCTTGGATCCAGTTTGAAAACTTATGAAAATTGGTCCTTGAAAGAAAAGAAGTAGGGGGTTGTAGCTCCCTTCCAGGAGAGACTGGAAAACGAGAGAGAGTTGTAGCTCTCTGCAGGTTGCAGCCTGCGTACTGGTAAAGGACTGCACCAGTACAAAACCATTGTAAAAGGAGTTTCTAATTTGAAAAAAGATAGAGACATATTGCAGCAGGTGGTTTTCACCCACATTGGGTTTCCACCTTACATCTTGTGTTCTTTGGTGTGACTATCTGTTTTCTTTGTTCACGCTCATTATTTTATGGTACTGACATGCAAAAATAATTCAAAGAATAAATAAGGAAGATTTATTAAAAGAACTTGATAATACTAATTCACCCCCCCTCTCAGTATTATTTCCAACATCACGTTCATCCCTAATCTTCCTTGACAAGTTCTAGACACCTCAACACCCTCACCTAGCCTTCAATTTCCCTTTTCCATCATTTTTCCATCTTCAAAACCCTAAAAACAACTTTCGGCCTCCTCCTATAGATCCCCTGCAGCCTCTTGTAGAATTTCTTGTGAGTGATTTTTCGAAGTCTGATCGCAATCAAAATATTTAGAAGGGTACTAGGGGCTTCTTAGGACCTCTCCACACCTTCCTCACCCTCTACAAAATCCAACTCCATCTTTCTTTGCCACCAAACCTCTGCACAGTCACAGCCAGATAAATCACAAGCATAATAATTCCACATAAAAACACTCAAAAGTACAAAAAGATGATTTCTTCTCATTTATTTTCAGAAGTATCTTGAATAAATGCAATTTACCTTTTCAGAAATCAATAGCACTCATTTCATTAGTTTCCATCTCTTTTCTTACAAAAGTAGGGTCAGTGGGTAAACTAGGGTTTGCTAGGGTTTGTGTTTCATTTCAGTTTTCATTCTCTTTTTGCAATCAGGATAGCCTCTGTAGAGTTGGCTTTCTTCCATCATAGTTAAAAGCTTCGTCTAAGAACTCATAGAAGTTGGCTTAAGCTCCTAGCAAACTTGCGCCAGTTGATCAAGTGACAGCCTACAGTAAGAGCTAGTACTTGTGCATACAGCACTGTCGCTTCCATGTTTGTTACGAACTACCGGGTTGATAAAATTAAAGAAGGAAGCCCCAGGAGTTGCAACATTATTGCTGCAATCCTGGTGCTCACCATATTTTTGGCGCCATTTCCAGGGAAGCATCAGAGTATTTTATGATTACTGCTTTTCTTCTATTTTCTACTGCAACATTATGCTAAGTAGTTTATTTCAACAAAAGTAGAGTAGTTGTTTCATTTCAATTCTGCAATTTCAATTCTGCAAAAGTAGATTAGGCATTTCCTGCTTTCATTTCAATTCTGCAATTTCCATTTCAACAAACGTAGATTAGTCATTTCCTGCTTTCATTTCAATTCTGCAATTTTCATTCTTGCAAAAGTAAATTAGGCATTTCCTGCTTCCATTTCCATTTTGCAATTTCATTTCAACAAGCGTAGATTAGGCATTTCCTGCTTTCATTTCAATTCTGCAATTTCCATTTCAGCAAGAGTAGATTAGTCATTTCCTGCTTTCATTTCAATTCTGCAATTTCATTTCAGCAAGATTCATTTCAGTTAGTTGCAATTTGTTGTTCAATCCATTTCAATTTTGCAGGTACAAGCAGAGAAAAGATAAAAATCACCCAAAAAGATATTTCCTTTCATGCCTCGTAGAAACAGAGACAATTCAGGAAAATTCCTACCCAACACCCCCACCACATCACTAAGTCACCCTTCTCTCTTCTTTGGTGGCAGTGATCTAGAAGAACCTATAGGTGAACCTCCAGAGATATACGAAGATCCTATAATAGAAGAAGAGCAAGAAACCATTCCCCCTGAGACCATGGCTGAAAACAGAAACGTTAGAGGAAATGGGGAAAGAATAGAGGGTGCCCTTCCTATCCAAGAGACCAATGGGGACACAAAAATGGAAAACATAAGTCCTTCAGCCTTACCTCACTTCCATGGATTGACTACCGAAGATCTTGATACCTTCTTATTTGAATTTGTTGTTCTCTATCGAACCTATGAATATGCAGAAGTGAGCAGAAGTTGAAACGGTTTCCTTCTACCCTCAAGGATGCAGCATTGTGCTGGTTCATGGGGTTACCTGGAAACAATATCACAACTTATGCTCAGATGCAGCAAGCCTTTAACAACAAATACCGGGACTACTGTAGGTCAAAGGATACCAAGGAAGAAATCTTCTAAATGACCATGGGAAGTGATGAATCCTTAGAAGACTATGAAGAGAGGTTTCAGCTTAGTTATAAAAGGGTCAGGTGCACACTTGACCCCGAGTCTCTGAAGTTGGTCCTGCTCAGAGGAGTCCCTGAAGACCTTTTAGATACCCTCCATTTGCTGGTTGGGGAAGACATCTACCAACTACCTTATGATGACATAAAGACTGTGTTTAGAAACCATTCTAGGGCAGCCAGAAAGAGAGGTAGGAGAATTCAACCTTTAGCCAGTACATCCTCATCCAGTTCATCCCTTAAAAACGAATTTGAGAATCAGCTGGAAGATTTCAAGAGTGAGATGAGGTAGACTCTTGCCATGCAAATGGATACCTTGCATATCAAAAGGAAACAAGAGGAAGCTGAGAGGGCTTTAGCCATCTTTTGTCCCAGGTGCACTAGAAAGCATCCTAGGAATGAATGTCCATTGAAATCTATAGAGGTGTGTTCAGTTTGTGAAGAAGACCATCCTACAAATCAGTGCCCTTCCTTGCTCAGACTTAGAGTTGCATATCAGGTTGTCAAAGGAGCCACTGAACCAATCTATTTCATGGACCAAAGGGGGCCACGTGGACCCCGACCTTACCAGCAGGGAATGCAAGGGACATCCCAGACCTATTACAACCCCAATCAAGCCACTTCCATGCCTTCTTGGGGCCCCCCTGCTCATCCTTCCTGGTCCACACCCCCTCCTTGGTCGTATCCATCTCAATACCATACTCCTCTAGTTGCTCATTCGTTTCACTCATGTGCTCAGCCATAGCCTTAGTGGAATGTACCTCAGGGGTGGAGGCCCTAGTACAACTCTCTTCCCACTCTTTTGCCTCCACCACCTGCTCAAACTCAACCATTGCCTCCCGCTCCACCAAGGCAACCCCAAATACCTACTCAACCGAACTCGAACCCCAATAATAGACAGACCCAGCAGGTATATACAGGAGAAACATCATGCCCGACCTATGTTGTGGAAATTCAGGAGATTAACCTACGATCTGGGAGGGTTCTCCCAAATAGCCAACCTCCTAAGGAGGATCTGGAAGAAAATTAGGAAAGTGAACCAAAAGCCATTCCACCCTTTCCTGAGAGACTAACTGGAACCACACAACCAACCCTAGAAGAAACTGAACTTCTGGGAGAACTGAAACAGTTATGTGTAAAGGTACCACTTCTCCAAGCCATAAAATATGTGCCTATATACAACAAGATGATCAAGAAGAAGTGCTTCAGGCACCCAGGCAGGCGCAGGAGAGATGCTCCAACTATCAATGTCATAGGACAACTGTCTGACCTGATGTTGGGGCAGGTAATCTGTCCAAAATATCTAGACCCTGGGAGTCCTGTAGTCGATGTCCACATCAATGGCACTGTAATCCCCCATACCCTGATTGATCTAGGGGCTACCATTAATGTGATGACCAAGGACACTATGCTCAAGCTCAACCTTCAGGGCTCCCTCAGAAAGACCACAACAGTACTATAGCTAGAAAACCGCTCCACCGTGACTCCTGAGGGGATTATAGAAGATGTAATGGTCTCTATTGATTCTTGGGAGTACCTTGTTGATTTCCTAATTCTCCAGCGAAAGTCAAAACTCACTGGGTATCCTCTCATCCTGGGAAGACCTTGGTTGGCTACTGCGGATACCTACATCAGTTGTCAAGCTGGGAACATGACAATCAAGAATGGGCATATGTCCAAACAGCTAGTCCTATATCCTCTTGCCCAACCTCTATTAGAACATGATTTACCTCTCTGGTTGGAGGAGAAAGATGAGGATGAAGTATATTCTACACCATTGTGTATAGTAGAAGCTACCATGGGGGGCCCACAAACTGAGGATGATCTTATTGAAAAAGTGATTCAGAATCCACCCCCTAGTGTGTTGCCATTAGAAGAGCTGGTGGAAGAAACCCAAGCCAATGTTTTAGTTGATCTCTGTGTGGCTGATCCGACCTCTCTCTGAGTTAAGAATGTGGAATTCGGCCCAGAAAAAACCTTGAAGATCAACTCATCCCTATCCACCTCTCAGGAGAAAGAACTGTGTAGCTTATTGAAAAACCACTTGGATGCTTTTGTGTGGAGCTATAAGGAGATGAAGGGATTCCACCCTCCAGTCTGTACTCATCACATTTACATTAAAGAAGATTGTAAACTAGTCAGGCAGCCTTAAAGGAGGATGAATCCAGCCCTTAAGGACATTGTCAAAGAAGAACTGCAAAAGTTGCTGGATGCAAGATTCATCTACCCCATCTCTGACAGTGAATGGGTCTCTCCTTTAGTGCTAGTGCCGAAGAAAAATGGGAAGTGTAAAATCTGTGTCGATTATCGGGAACTAAACAAGACCACCAAGAAGGACCATTTCCCTTTGCCTTTCATAGATCAAGTGTTAGATGGCTTGGCAAGGAAGAAGTTCTTCTCCTTCCTAGATGGGTTTAGTGGGTACAACTAGATCCAAATCAGCCTGGAAGACCAAGATAAGACCACTTTCACTTGTCCTTGGGGTACTTTTTCATACTGGGTCCTTTCTTTTGGGTTGTGCAATGCTCCGCCACTTTACAGAGAGCAGTACTAAGCATATTTTCTGAACAGGTTCATGACTCAGTGGAAATTTATATGGATGACTTTACCCCTTATGGTTCTAACTTCCAGGAATTTTGACTAACCTGGGAAAAGTTTTAGCCAAGTGCATCGAAATGAACCTGTCCCTCAGTCTTGAAAAATGCGGATTCCTGATGACTGAAGGGACCGTGCTAGGTCATACAATTTGTCATTAAGGATTACAGGTGGATCCCAACAAGATTGCCATCATCCAAAGGGTCCCACCTCCTCAAAAGGTAAGAGATGTTCAGAGTTTCCTAGACTTAGCAGGGTATTATAGAAGATTCATTAAGGATTTTAGTAAGCTAGCCTCTCCATTGTTTGGTCTTTTGGGAAAAGATGTTGAGTTCGTATGGACTGAAAACTGTCAAGAGGCTTTGGATACCTTGAAAGGTAAACTGGTGAATACCCCAATTTTGAGAGGTCCAAACTGGGCCCTACCTTTCCACATTCATACAGATTCCTCGAACAAACCGATAGGATCAACCTTAGGGCAAGTTGATGAGAAGCTGCCTTATGCCATATATCTTGTAAGTAAAAATTTGTCTAGGGCAGAATTAAACTACACTGTAACTGAAAAAGAGCTCCTAGCTGTAGTCCATTCCCTAAATAAGTTCAGACACTACATAACCGACTATCAAACGTTCATACACACTGATCATGCTACAATTAGGTATTTAATGAACAAACCATATGTAAATGCTCGTATTATTAGATGGTTACTTTTATTGCAGCAATTTGATTTAACCATTGTTGATAAGCTAGGTAAAGAAAATGTTATTGTTGATTTTCTGTCTATATTAGATGTGCCTGCAGGTGAAGAAGGAATGGTGAATAATCAAATGCTAGATGAACACCTATTTTCTATCTCAGTACTTTCTCCATGGTTTGTTGATATAGCAAATTACTTGGTTTTAGCACAGTTTCCCTCACACCTGTCCTCAAAAGAGAAGAGCAAGATCGTAAGGAAAAGTGCCCCATTCACCTGGATTGGCGGCAATCTCTTCAAACTTGGCCCAGATCAGATTTTGAGGTGATGTGTCAGGGAGGAGGAAGTTTTTGACATTCTCCTAACCTGTCATGATGGGCCCTGTGGGGGTCATTTTGCAGCAAAGAGGACTTCCTTCAAAATTCTGCAAGTAGGTTACTATTGGCCCACTCTTCATCAAGATGTCAGAAGATATATCAGCCAATGTGACTGATGTCAAAGGATGGGGAAACCTACTCCAAGGGATGAGATGCCCCTGCAACCTCAAGTGACTTTTGAGCCATTTGAGAAGTGGGGCATGGACTTTGTGGGTCCTATCAACCCTCCTTCAAAACATAAATCTTACATCATTGTGTGTACTGATTATCTGACAAAACAGGAAAAAACAAAGGCGATCAAGGCAACAACAAAAGAAAAAGTAGCTGATTTTTTGAGACAAAATATCTTCTACAAGTTTGGCTATCCAAGAGAATTAGTCACAGATCAAGGGAGTCAGTTTACCTCCAATCTGATTGTAGACCTGCTCACACATCACAAAATTAAGCATAGAACTTCCACCCCTTATCATCCGCAAGAAAATGGACGGGTGGAAGTCACTAACAAAGCCTTGGAAGGAATTTTGACCAAGGTAGTGAGCAGCAGCAGAAAAGATTGGGCAGATCGATTGGTTGAGGCCAATTGGGCCTATAACACCACCTGGAAAACCACCACAGGGTTCACATCCTATGAGCTAGTCTATGGGAAGAAGGCTTTGTTGTCAATAGAATTTGAATATAACACATTAAGGATGGCAGTTCAGCTAGACCTAGATCTCAGCCATGCACAAAAGGAAAGGTTACTTCAGCTAAATGGATTGGATGAACAAAGATTGTAGGCCCTTCTCCACTCAGAGGTAGTCCAACTTCAAAGGAAAATATGGCATGACAGACACCTCAAAGAAAAAAAATTCCAGGAAGGAGACTGGGCGCTACTGTATGATTCAAGATATAAGGATTTCAAGGGAAAACTGAGAACAAGATGGTTGGGACCATACACAGTAGAAAAATGCAATAACAATGGTTCAGTTATGATCCGGACCATTGATGAAGAATCCATCCCCATGCTCATCAATGGGCATAGGTTGAAGATCTATAGGAAGACCCTTTTCAAGCATGAATTCATTGAGAATATGAGTAAAACAATTTTGGTAGTGGAGCAGGTCTCTGCCTCCACTCCACCCACACCCTAAACAAAAAAAAAAAAGAAAAAAAACAGAAAGAAAAAAACTGAAAAAGAGAATAAAAGATCCCTGGGTGAAAACCTCTTGGAGGTGCCTAGGGTAGGTGATGAGAGTGAAAACCTCCTGGAGGTGCCCCAACTGTCTCATAAAACAAGATCAAAAAAAGAAAAAAGATGAAAAGAAAAAACAACAAAAAGGAAAAAAAACAGAAAAAACTAATTTCTTTTGAATGCATTGCAGATTGCAGGAGGGTCACAAAAGAAAAAAAGGACATGGCCAGGCTGCATACACCCTTTATAGCTCATTTCTCAATCACCATTGTCTTTTCCCAGGCCTTGGTCTCACTTGTTCTGGAAATTTTGCATCCTACATGAAACTCTATGCATTCTATAGGAGGCTCCTGTAGAAACCACAGAGAGCTCAAAATCAAGTTCAGAAAAGAATCTGAGGGCTAGAAATTTTTCCAAAAGGCTTTTGGACCTCCCTACCACCATTCATACTCCTAACTCTCCATTCCATCCCTACACCACTACATTTCCACTCGCTTTTTCTTCCCTGCACAGAAAACACAAAAATTATGTTTCTTTTGTTTAAAAAAAAAAATGATGAATAAAACATCAGCATTCTTCACTTGTTTCTTACCTAATGCATTCTAGTTTCTTTTCCTTTCCTTCAGAACCTTCCTCAGCTGTCTCTTTAGTCCCTGCTCAAGCATCAACCATAAATTTTAGAGGGAGAAGCAGCTACAAGAAATCCTGCAGGATTCCTGTAACAACTGATCCCTTTAAAAAACAAGCTCTAGAGGCAAGGTCAATGCAGCCAAGATGTATGCAACGTGCAAGGAGTGGTTCCTGATCGAAAATCACCAGCATAAGGTAGCCAAGCCACCAGTTCAAAGGCCATGAGCACCAACAGCAGCAGCAATAAAAAAAACAAAGTGCCAAAGTCTGAGCATGTAGAGCACAGTAGCGACTAACAGGTAAGTGGCTAAACCTGTTCCTCTGTTGCATGAATATTATTTAGAAACTGCATGAACCATTGAGATGGTCACAATTAAATGGAATCAGTGGCTGGCTAATTGGCCACCCTCATCCAGTTCAACCAAGCCTCGTCCAATTCAAATAGCGTTTAGAGGGTGCAATCAGCACATGTGGTCTGTCAACTCGGGAAGAAAAACTCAGAACCGGTAGTGGTGGCGGCATATAAAGGGAATGATGGAAGTGATGGTGAGCAGGCGACATGAAATACCATAATGGCACTGGAGTAGGGACCAACAATCCAGTTGGGGATAACGTACCCTTCCTGCCACCTCACCTCGTCACCGTAGATCATGCCATAAGCTTAAGTACATTGCAGTAGAAGCCACCACCACCTTTTGTTTCCACTTGCATCGACAAGTTCTCGGCTGCAACAACTTACCTACCACCTGTAGAACCTCGAAACAGTCGCTCTCTGCCAGTTTTCAAAACCCTTCCGCTTATCGGGCTCTACAGGAGCATTATCGCACTCTACAAGAGTGGAAACATAGTCTACATGAGCCTTTCTTCAAGAAGGCCAGAGAGCAGCTCTACAAAGGGAAAATTCGAAATTTTTTCCAAATTCGAGCTCGAAGAAGGTAGGCTCAGAAAACCCACTCTGCATGTTATATATCTATAAAAGGTGGTGGGATTTGAAGCGAAGTACTGAGTTAAAAAGAGAGGAAAAGTGAGAACAAGAAGTCTACCTGTGTTTTGAAATATATATACAGTCTCTCCATTTTTACTCTCTGCACTGAAATTCTGTCTCTTTCTCCTCCGTGGTATTCTGCTGTGTAAAGAAGGGATGCAACCATAGAAAATCAAGCCTGTAAAAAAAAAAATGAATTTTCATTGGGAAGTCTGTTTATTTTGTGAGAAAGAAAAAAACACTATTTTATATACTCTCTGTTTTGTCAAAATATTGATTTCCTCTAACAGCTCGAGAAGTAAAGGAAGGTTGAGAACAACGTTTGAAGGGCAGGAAAATTAAAATTTGTTAAAAATAAGAAACATGAAAAACTCTCTCTGTTTCCAGAAAAAAAAAAACCTTAGCTATTCCTCTATTTTTGGTTTTGAAAATTTGTTGCCTTCCTCCTCACCTGAGAACTTCCAGCAATCACTAAACATCATGACAAGGGGTTTATGAGAAAAGAGCCTCTGAATTCCACCAAATTGCATGAACACCCAGAAGTGGTAGCCCTCTTTACTAGGGCAAATTGGATGCCTTTCTTTGAGAGAATTCATGGGTATGATGAGGAAGTGAGAGAGGAATTTTTAATGTCTTTAAGACCCCATTCAAAGACCCATGCTACAGTCAGTTTTAGGCGCTTAACCATAGAGCTTACACCAGAATTCATCAGCAAAATTACAGGTCTTCCACTTGGGCTCCCCTGGAGCAAAGAAGAAAAACCACTAGGACAGGTTGCTAAAAAGACATTTTTCTAGCCTGATGAACACCCTGTAGAGGATAAGAATGGAATAAAAAGGACAAGTATACCTCATCCATGGGGTGAGGTTAGCTACCATATCATGAAATATATCTCCTGTGAAGGAAGATACAGTATAGTCTATGGTTATCATTTCAGATTACTGCATGAACTAAGATATGGAATGGACCTACCTGCATCTAGAAAACTCAGTCTGCCATATTTTCTCCTCCAATATTTGATAGAGTGTGGCACCAAATTGAATGCAGGGGTTCCAGACCAACTGGCCCACCATGGGCTCATTAAATTGCTGGTAGAGGATGCCCTCCACACATACACCATCCCTATAGCCTGGGAAATTTTCAGGAACATGACTAGAGAAGATGACATAAAAACTCTCACTGATGACCTTAGTCCATCTGGCAGTGAAGAGGAGGAGCAGAAAGAGGAACTTGAGAAGGAAGTCCATGAGGAAGCACAAAATATTCAATTAGAAGCAGGAAAAGAAGAAAAACAAAGAGAGGAGGAGAAACATGACACAACCACAGCTGAACCCAAAGTAGAGAAGAAAGCAGCATCAAAAGAAGAGAAAAGGAAGAGGACAAGAGTTGAGAAGAAGGAGCCCAAGACAGCTCAGAAAAAGGCTGCCACAGAAAAGGTAGAAACTCAGCAAGAAGAAGAGAAAACAACACCAGAGACAGCAGAAACAAAATCAGAAACAGCAGACACAGGCAAAACTGCAGAGGATGAAGAAGAAAAACAGCAGGAAGAAGTCTCTCCTGGGACACTAGCAAGAGAAGCAACAACCATTCTTACTTCACTTAGCACTCCATCTAAGCAAAAAGGGAAAAGAAAAAGACAGACATCTCTGTATTTCAAAGCTCGGAGGAGCACCAAAATTAAGGTGGGAAATCCCCAGCCACCTTCAAAAGAACCCATTATCATTGAGGATGCACCTACTATAACAAAGGAGGAATCTCCAACACCTACGAGAGAGGGAGTCCTAAGACCTCCACCTGGAAGGAAAGGATCAAATTAATGGACTCTAAAGCAATCCTACATGAGGCACAAGCCTCTCTACAGGAGACATTGGCTAAGCTCAAAGAAATTGAAAAACTGGAAAAGAAGGCAGAAGAACAGTCCCAAGATGAAGGTAAGGCAAAAGAGATACCAGAGCCTGGATCGAAACCTAACTTAGGCTCCTACCACAACCTTCTAGAAGGTGGGAAGATCATCCCACAAAAATTTGTAGTGCCTCTTTTCTTCGAATTGGAAAAGGAAAGAGTCAGGACCCACACTTGGATGCAGATTACAAAATCCAAAGGGGTTGAAGACATAGGGCACATGGAAAACAAGTTGAGAGAGATGAGCAAAGAATTGAGCATGGTAAGGCATACCGAGAGCATCAGAAGAGCTCAACTGCAGGAAGAAAATGAATTATTGAAAAAACAGCTACAAGAAAGGGAACCTCAAGGAGGAAATGAGCTGTCAATTTTGAAAGGACAGCAACAGAAAGAGGGACCCCAGGCAGATAGTGAGGTAGTAGAGAGACAGCAACAAGAAGAAGAACCATAGACAGATAGTGAGACACTGATGAAACAACAGCAAGGAAAATAATCCCATGCAACAACTGAGGTGTTGATTTTGAAAAGGCAGCTACAGGAAAAAAAAAAGCCCAGTTAGCCTGCATGGCCAACTGGGCAATGGAGGCATTACAGTGCAAGCAGCCAGCCAAATCATATGCACTGTACCTCAAAGATCAATGGCTTCAATTCCAAATTAAGACACTGGCCTAGAGGGGCACAATACCATTTCAAGATTATGGCCAATTTATGCATTTATGTGATCACAGCTCAGCTGAGGATAAAGCAAAGCTAGCAGAATTTTACCTACACAACATGGCACTCACTGACATGAATTTATGGGATCCAAATGCTACATTGGGAGACTTATAGCTGATAGCTATGGCTTCATGGATGAGCCATGAAGAAAAGAGAGCAGTGGAAATTTAGAAAATAATGGCAAAAGAGCCAAGTAAGCCCCTAATGATTAGAGCAGAACCAGCAAAACCTTGGCTCTCTTCTATGCTCGCCAACACCTTGCATCTACTCCTCAAGTTCTCCCTGATTATGTTGACAAGCAAGCACAGGCTATTGCTCATTTTGAGGATATGGAGAGATTGTTTGGCGATGACTGCCTCGATGCCTGCATGAGAAGGTGGAATACATTGCCACATAGCCTAAGGATCAGGGAGTATCACTCCCCAAACAAAATGGGGGAAGCCATGAGGAAAGTGCCCCTGTATAAGCACTCAATGCAAAATTTTAAAGCCAACTGGATTGGTCTTAAATTCAGTCGTCCACTCCTGCTAGGACTGTTGGAAGGAGTTAAGGAGGAGGAAGAATAGAAACAATGGGAAGAAGTGGAGAGGAAAGAAGGTTTCCATGATAGAGAGGAAGACATCACATCAGAGGCTTGGGATGTCAGGGAATCTGTCAGATCCATTAAAGATGAAGAATTAGATTAGTTGCTCAGAGGATGAGGAACCCATTCAGCAGGGGGGTGATGATGAGCCCCAGAAATGGGTAAATATATGGGCTCATTCTACCTTTTATTTCAACTTAATCCAACATTCTCATTAGTTTGTTGCATGTTTTTGAATATATTTATGCTAATAGAGTGAATTGGGTTAGTCACTTTGCCATGTAGTCTAATGAGTGTTTTATGCAGATTTTTTGGACAATTTTGGACAAAGACAAGGAATTTATGAGCAAATGGTAGCGAAACTCGAGGGAAATAGGGGCAGCTGTCTCCTTCATTAATGACCCCTTTCCTTGAATCCTCCATCAAAAACTCGAAGCACAAAAGCCCACATTGATGATTCCAAGGGGCAACTGAGCAAGTCAAGTAGGACTGCTGTTTATCTTCAGTTCTAGGAAGCTGAGTTCCTTGATTTTAGGAGGACTGTTGGATGTCCCCATTTGTATAAATAAGAAATCTTTGAGCCTCAGTAGGTTAGCTAGTTCTTAGTAGATTTTCGCACTTTTGTGTAGCACATTGGTCAGCTTATTTTCAAGTTCTTTTTTAGGACAGTTTATGTGATGTAACTGTTACTTTTTGATAAATGAAGATGAAACAGTTTTTGAGCCAGCACTAATATTTTTCAGAGGGCTAAAGCTCTTGGGTTAGGGCCCAACCCAAGCTTCCCAGCACCTCCTTCTATGTATTTATATGTTTTTTTCTTCCATTCATGAGATAATTTCTGTTGCATAGGTTCATGTTAATTTGTTAAATTAGGTTGCTTTTGATGATTAGCATAATTGTTTTTGTATTAGTTGTGCAAGTAGGTTTCTCAGTGACAGAATAAGATTCACAAAGGCCAACAACAATTCTTGATCTCCTTTCTCCCTTCCTGGGACTATGATTTGAGGTTAAGGCACTACTGCTACCACCAAAAACACAGTTTTTGCTCTTCCATGCAACTGCTAGTGCGATAACTTGATTTGGAAAAGTTGATATTAGTTCAAATTCACTTGCTTAGATCATTTCTTGATTCTTCTACCATATTTCTCCCACATGCTTTTCTGTTCACAAGGTACTGTTCAGTATTTTTTGTTTATAGGTCAGAAATTAGGTCAAGCCAGACAAAATTCTGTTTTTAGTTCTTTCTTTGGTCAGTTTTGATAAGTAAGTGTGCAGATCTCTTGCGGGACATCTCAGCTCACCATCCCTCCATAAAACAGCTAGCACCAACTCACTTCTCATAATTTCCCATCTCATTAACAACATTTCGCCAATCTGCCCTAATTTATGTGTTTTTTCCATAAAACTGCTTTCTTGCCATTTGAACAAATCCAACCATCACGTTCATCCCTGATCTTCCTTGACAAGTTCTAGACACCTCAACACTCTCATATAGGCTTCAGTTCCCATTTTCCATCATTTTTCCACCTTCAAAACCCTAAAAACAGCTTTCGACCTCCTCCTGTAGATCCCCTGCAGCCTCCTGTAGAATTTCCTGAGTGATTTTTCGAAGTCTGATCGCAATGGAAATATTCAGAAGGGTACTAGGTGTTATAGACATTTTTGTGCCTTACAGCATTGAGCATGAAATGTCAATAATCCAAGGGATCCAAAGTCCCTAAATGAGTTGTTCCTACCCCTAAAGGAACAAGGTCAACCAATGACAGCTTCTCCCAGAAGTTCTCCACCAAAAACTACTCAAAATTGGTCAAAACTGGATCAGCGCACCTTGTACACATGGGAATTGCATTTCAGTGCACCTTGTACACACGGGAAGTGCGTTGATCAGTGGATCAGTGCACCTAAATACACTATGAGGGTGCGCTGATCAGAAAAAGACAAGTGGCGGAGACAGTTTGCGAGGTGGATGATCATGGAATCTTCTAGAAACTTCTCATGGGACACTTGCCTCTCAAAATCGCCCAAGGATGAGTAAGAGATCAATGAGATCTCCAAGTGGCATCAAGAACTATCAGAGAGAAGACACTAATAAAAAACCCAGAGCTGACTCACACTTCTACAAATATCTATATATAGATCTCTCACCCCAGAGATCCAGAGGTGGGAGGCTGGAATTTTGTTATTGCAAAGAATTGCTGTTGGTTTGAGACTGGAATCATTGGGTGCTTAATGCTTTGAAGGGAGGTGAAGATAGGAATTTCATTTGCTGGGAAGGAGATGCTGGATTGGAACTCTCTTGGTTGTATCTCCTCCTGAACCTTGTTATTCGTCAATAAAGCTATCTTGGTTTCTCCTATATACTGATGTATCTTTGATGTATGATTGCATTAGTATGTTTAGTTTATTTCTAATCCTGAACTAGTTATGAATATGAATCTATGTCTTTGTGTAGTGTTCTCTTCTTGTGATCTTAAAGGGACCTGTTGAAGCTGGGCGAGCGAGAAGGCAAGTAGCTGGGTACTCTCAAAGGGAAGAGAAACCGGATCGAGGGACAAATGGAAGACACCGGTTAGTCCATCCATCTCTCTTCATTCTTAATTCATAAAGGAAGAATACTAGAATAGCTGTTTCTGTTTGTTGTTAAGGCACTGTCACACCTTAGGTGGATAGGATCGTCCTGCATAGGCATTTTTCCCCACAACAAAATGGCGACTCCGCTGGGGAGATCTGTTTAGTCATTTTATTTGTGTCTCTATCATTGTTTGTTTCATAGACTCAACAACAACAATCGAACTGCATCTGCTATTCTCAGATGCAAAGTAGATAACTGCTGCTTTGATCCAATCACTGGATTTGTCTATGATCTAAACAATGGACTCACAAATGATTTGGTGATCCTTTGTGATAGATCTTAGTCCTCCCTCAAAGCATCCCTTTGATTGTACCTTGCTTGTTGCTTTTATTTGGCCTGAAACCGTAGATTAGTCAGCAAACTGTGACCCAAAACCCAGTGAGGAACTCTCGTTTCTCCTTCAGCGCAGACTCTGTGAAGAGGTTCTGCATTTCAACGCAGGTCCCGTGAAGGCTACCTGCGCTGAATGTCAAAACCTCTGTGTTGAGGGTGCGTTGATCCAGTTAGGCCTTGTGCAGCTGGGGTTCTCTGCTCTGTTTTGCCTTGTTTTGATCTCTGATTTTTGCAGCCTGTAACCAGCATAGGTACCTATCTGATAACTCCTTTTCTCTGCTTAAATTCCGCCTCCTTTTGTACAAAAAGACTGTGAGTGTTTTTATGTGTTTGTGGCTTCATTTACAGTGTTCCTTTGCAAGAGTGAAATAGTCATCCTGTAGCTCTTGATTTAGATCTGTTGATTGTGATCTTAGGAGAGAGTTCATTGGCTGTTTACAGTTGATTATACATTTACTTTTGCTTTTGGTTTGAGTTTGTCTCTTTTAAGTGTCAAAACAAGTGTTCATTTCGAAAGTCGTAAAGTGTTGTATTCTCTTCTACCCTTTCTGATTTCGAAAAAGTAAACTTGTTTGTATTTGTCATTTAAAAGCAAATTCAAAGTTGTACAAAAAGCTTTCTTTTTAGGCATCAATATTAATAAAGCGGAAAACAAACACCTGCATTGTGCATTTGCATCTTGATAGTTTGCATGCTTGATTTAGGAAAAGTGCATTAGAGTGTGCTGATTGCTCTTTGAGAAAATATGGTGTCTTTCTTTGCCCTTTGTAGCTAGGATTTTCATTGTTGAAAAGATATAAAAGCTTGCTTATCATCTTTAGACTGCATTTAGGAATTGTATCATACATCTCGTGGTGATCCAAAAAGTCAAACTTCTAAAAAGATCAACCTAAAATAAATTGAATGAACTTAACAACGCTTTGTAACTTAACGCACAACATAGAGGTCTAGGCTAGAGACGTGTTCCAGCGTCGTAAAGCCTGGTGACTGTCGATCTCGCTGATGGTGGGTGATTCCTCCTGAGGGACGATAGTGCCAGTACGGATTGTGCTCCCACGTACTGTCGAGTATATATTGGGAGACCCCTATAGGCATAAAACCTTTATCCTTAGGAAGCCGTGTCGGGCGCCCTACTGATCGTAATGCATTGAACACAGCATTCAAGAAGATTGACTGCCCGTACCTTAAAAAGTATTCTGCGGTTTTGCGAAAAGTTTGGCACACCCTCTACCTAGAACTCCAGAGCAGTTCCTTTTGGCCTTTTTTAGACTCTATAACGGAAAAAGTCCATCCGAGCATTTGTCACTTCGGGCTCATTAAAACATCGAAGGAGACTAGAGTCATCTTTAGCTTTTTCTCGACTCTTTAAAATTGAAAAAGCAAGTTGTGCCCAAGCGTCGTTAAAATTTATTTTAAGCGGAATAATCATCACCTTTCCCTCGTTGATCTTTGAAGTTAGTCTACCTTCATCACAAAGTTCTTGTAGAACCGCTAGGAAATCTTTTGGATAGACTAAATATGTCTGAACAACCGTCGACATCCAGGACTGTGTCATCCGACACAGCAGCGGCAGAGCCTCCTGTTGCTACTCCAACGATGTTCGCTGGTATACCATCTGTCCCGGCAAATTGTCAACAACAAGCTGGAGTCCAATCAGAGACTGTTTCGACGACATGGTTAGTTCCTATTTCTTCATCCGGATTATCATCTGGTATTTCTTATGTTGAAACTCAACAAATTGATCCAATGTGTCTTCAAAGGCCAATCTACCCTTTAAGTACTAGATTGCCACCATATGGAGGGCAGTATGCCTTTTCATTGTTCCCCCCCGGAGAACAACCATATGGGAGTTTACAACAAAGTTCAGGTCAAACTGGAATTACATCCAGCGGATGGGTACCGATACTGCCTCAGCAACCAAGGGTTGCATATTCAATGCAACCAGTCCACCCTGTGTCGAATGTTGCCACTATACCTGGTATGGTGATTGCGTCGCAAGTACAAGCGCTACCTGTTGTATGTCAACCCCAAGTTTCTCAGGTTGCCATACAACAGCCTCTTGTCTCGACAACTCAATCACAACCTCCGGTTAGTTCCTCCTTATCTGGAGCAACTCAGGCTCAAACAAGTACTATGACTCCTCATCTTGGTCAATCATCCAGTATTGGACAACAGCAAATGGTCCAACAACCAGAGCTGGTTCAAACTCATCAACCCCCATTCCAGCAATCATATCGAGGACCTGAGCAACAAGTCTTTGTAAGCAATGGGCAATCACATTTACAAAGCGGTTACCAACAACCATATTATAATGGTTATGCCCATCAACCTTGTCAAAGTTGCCAGCATCAAATACATTATGCTGGTATGCAAAGACCGACTGCTCAGGCGATTCCATCTTATCCTGGGTATGCTTCTCCTAACCTGAATCAACAGTTTCCCTTTGTAGCAACTCTAAAATTACCAGATCTAAACCGGCTTACGAATGATCCAATTGCTTATGCCCCTTGGTGGCCAGCGATTCCGCATAAACTTCCGTCATATATTCCTAAATTTAATGGAAATTCGGGTGAAGATCCGTCGAATCATGTGATGACCTTTCATCTGTGGTGTTCATCAAACACCCTAAATGATGATTCAATTAGGCTTCGCCTTTTTCAGAGGACGTTAACTGGTCCGGCAGCAAAATGGTATATCGAATTGCCTAGAGCTTCATTCGACAACTTCAGTACCCTAGCCACAACCTTTTTAACCCATTTTCAGTTACCGATAAGGTACGAAATGGGAACCGAACTTCTTACCAACTTCAAACAGACAACGGCCACTCATATATCTGATCATATACATGAGTGGCGACGTCGTTGTATGATGGTAAAAACGTACATTCCCGATCAGCTATTAACTGAATGGTTTATCAAGTCATTACTTTCTGCCATCACGGAAGATGTGGCAAAGGGGGGAGTCGTAACGGAAGAGCAAGTTATCGCTCGTGCGCAATATCTGGACTTGGTCTATACTCAGTCTGGCACGCTCTACGACAAAATACCTGACGCCCCTAGACCGGAATTCTCAATTCCTCCTCCTCCTAAATCAAACAATGACACTCATGCCGGCGATGGTGTGATTGGCACGACTAACGCGAAATCAACAAAGGCCACATCCTAGAAGGCCCGTAAGATTTCAGATAAAAATGCAAATGAGGAACTTCTTGCCTCGGAAGTAAATGTCGTGTCGACCGACAAGGGCAAACAAATGAAGCAACCAGGGGGCAAGAAGAAAAAGAAAGGGAGAAAAAGGAAACTCCCTGCAGGTTGTCATATATGCGATGAGGATCATTGGACGAGAGATTGTCCACATATAGCTGAAGTTAAGAAACTCTTTAAGAGTTCAAAAACCTCAGCAGTATCGACTGATCCGTTTCCAAGCCCGGGAACCAAACTGGTTGCTAATCAAAATGCTTCCCGATCCCAAGTGCTTATGTTGTCTATCTCAAAGCAGCAAAATGATGCTTTGGCAAGGAATAAAGATTACAGGAATCCACAGGTGTCGAATAACAAGACTAATGAACAACCTAGTAGTTCGACAACAACTTTGACCAAAGTTGTGCCACCCATCATTCCTGAACAAATGATAAAGTCGCCAAAGGGAGTAGTGCACAAATCGACAGTTAATCCTCGCGCAAAAATAACACAGAATTATAATATAATAGAGGACCTGGCCCAATCGCCGTCCGCTATGTCGACACTTGAGGTACCGCAAAATTGCCTCTCCCAAGAGCAAGCTTTATTATCAGCAATAGGTGGGGTTGACCCAATGGATTGCAATCTTGTATCCTTTGACCACAAAGGGTACGATCCTCATTTACCAGCTCAATTAGCTTTCCTTGTTCAAGTGAAAGCCCTCAACAAAACTGTTCACCGAATGATTATTGAAGAGGGGGCATCTACATGTATTATGTCGATGAGTTGCTGGAAAACTTTAGGATCTCCAACTTTGTCGCGATCTGCGACAACATTAAAAGCATTCGACGGAAGGACATATACCCCATACGGTATCCTAAATAACTTGAAAGTTGAACTAGGAGGGAAAACAGTAGAAATAGATGTTGAAGTCATAGATGGGAATCTTGATTACAACATCCTACTAGGAAGACCATGGATATATGCCATGGCAGCTGTTGTATCGACCTATTTCAGAAAGATTGCATTTCCCTTCCAAGGAGGGATTACAATCGTCGATCAGCAAAACTTCCTCCCCAATGGTTCTCAAGTTACTGGAAGCATTCCAATGATCCATGGAAGCAATCATTCGCTCCAAAATATCGGAGTAGGTCTCCTGAAAGACCCTGCCTTAATGGGTACTTTTGCCCTACCGCCTCCGAGTAATCTGGCGGAAGTGGCCACAGTGGAATATGAAACCTTCTATATCTAATGGATCTGGACTCCGAGGACGGTTCTTATCTCGCGTCAACCTCGTTAGAAAATGAAACAAGGAGTCATGAGGATAGTTGTTTTACTGTGTCAACCTCATTAAAAAATGAAACAAATCCCCTTTTCAAATCTCAAAGGTAAACCTTCATTCCAACCACCGAGTTGAATGCAATGAAGCTTGGGGGGCATGCACCTCGATTTGCGTTATTATGCTGGGCGATTTGCGTTATTATGCTGGGGGCATGCAAGCTTATCATCGAGCAGTTTTAGCACATAGTTCAAGCTCGTTAAAAAATAAACATAAGATCGAGCAGTTTTAGCACATAGTTCATGCTCGTTAAAAAATAAACATAAGATTGAGCAAGTGTTTCAACCCGCATTTAAGCTCGTTAAAAAATGAACCCTCCGGTAAATAACCACCGTGAATGTAAATTTATCAGCCATTAAAGCCTTGGTCGTGTTTGCACCGTCACCTCCACTTTTCCATTGGCCGATCATTCACCTCCATTTGATTGTTTACCCATTTTGAGGAACAGCTGCGAAGAGTGATTTCACTTAGCCATCCTTGTGGCACTGCCGTGCTTGGAAAATTCCAACCCTTACCTGGAATCAGCTGCTAACCCGTTTTATCACTCGTTCCTCAAAAGACGAGTCTTCTTTAAGCTCTTTTCATCTGACTCGTAAAATATGAAAAGATTGCCGAGTTTTGGCCTTTCAGCTCGTTAAAGCGACCGGAAGTGCTATCCCTCCTCTAGATTTTAATCTTTTTGGACCTGAGGGATTATTGCACAAAAAGATCGAGTGCTTGTTTTGTTCGGCTCGTTAAAACTATCGAAAACTCATCCCTTCTGTATTGTTTTATAATTTTTCGGACTTAAGGGATTAGATGACGAAAAAGGACTTTCGGAGTTGACTTTACGTACCTTTTTCAGACTCTCTAAAAATGAAAAGGACAGAGTTATCTTTGTCGTTAGACTCGTTAAAATCATTAAATAGCGACAAACTTGTCTTTAGACGAGAACGAGTTTCACTATCGCTAGGCTCGTTAAAACATAGTGATGGGCTTGCCCGAAGGGCAAGTTATAGAACAAGCATATGTTATCCTCCTCAAGCTTGAAAAAAATAAAGAGGTACTGGTCAGCAATGACTGGGGAAAATTGGGAGAAACTCAAGAAAACTTTGATGGTAGCAAGTCGCTCTTGAACATGAAACTTTTCCTCCGTACCACAATCGGGTTGGGTTGTTTCATTCACCGGTCACATCACCATGGTCTCACCATACCATCCATATTTGGGGTAATGCTACTGATCCATCGCATAAGTGTCGCCATATGTTCAAGAGAAGTCGTTCAGAGAAGTCAACCGTGTCCCATCCACTGCCGTACATTATCCTTCATCCTTTCATGGCCGCCACCCTGAATCATATGTCATCAGATCGTTTTCACCTCCATCAAAATCATTAGCTCCATTCCGTGTCATTGATGTGGGATTCATTAAGGCCCTCCTTTGACGGATCGCTTCTTGTCAACATCAGCTCATTATCCAAGAAGTTGATCCAAGAACATCCCCTTCACTACTTTGAAGCTTGCATGCCTCAATGGCAAGTTTCTCACTTCCAGCGACAGGTATACATCAATGACCTTCGACCAAAAGATTTTGCGTGGTGTTCGACGCCAAGTCCTTTATTCACACCACGTGAATTGTACTGTAGTACCTTGAGGGTCATTATCGTTATCGGTGATTCCTCTCGCGCTTGTTAACGGTTTACCTCATTGACCGGTAATCAAGCGATGTCTTTCCATGTTCGACTTCAGAACATTTCTCACATGGATCGACTTGTACTTAGAGTGAAGATCGAGCGATTTTGAAGACCCTGGATCTAGTTTCATCCATCCGAGCTGCGATATATATTCAGGAAAAATAAAGACATTGACATGTACATCATTGCAGCAGATGATCATCCTACCCAAAGGATGATAATTTCATCAAAATTATCAGTCTACCATTAGACGATTGTCTATTCTATGTACAGAAAAATGAATTTATAAAGCTGAGCATGGGAATGCCCGCCTCAGCTAGATCATGAAAGCAATATGAAAAATAATGTATTGTATTGTATCTTATTACAGGTCTCCTCCCAGCATTGGAAGAACTTCGGATCCTCCTAATAAAGCATTTCACCCGATAAACGGCCTCATACTTTAGGGGGCAACTGTTATAGACATTTTTGTGCCTTACAGCATTGAGCATGAAATTTCAATAATCCAAGGGATCCAAAGTCCCTAAATGAGTTGTTCCTACCCCTAAAGGAACAAGGTCAACCAATGACAGCTTCTCCCAGAAGTTCTCCACCAAAAACTACTCAAAATTGGTCAAAACTGGATCAGCGCACCTTGTACACATGGGAATTGCATTTAAGTGCACCTTGTACACACGGGAAGTGCGTTGATCAGTGGATCAATGCACCTAAATACACTGTGAGGGTGCGCTGATCAGAAAAAGACAAGTGGCGGAGACAGTTTGCGAGGTGGATGATCATGGAATCTTCTAGAAACTTCTCATGGGACACTTGCCTCTCAAAATCGCCCAAGGATGAGTAAGAGATCAATGAGATCTCCAAGTGGCATCAAGAACTATCAGAGAGAAGACACTAATAAAAAACCCAGAGCTGACTCACACCTCTACAAATATCTATATATAGATCTCTCACCCCAGAGATCCAGAGGTGGGAGGCTGGAATTATGTTATTGCAAAGAATTGTTGTTGGTTTGAGACTGGAATCATTGGGTGCTTAATGCTTTGAAGGGAGGTGAAGATAGGAATTTCATTTGCTGGGAAGGAGATGCTGGATTAGAACTCTCTTGGTTGTATCTCCTCCTGAACCTTGTTATTCATCAATAAAGCTATCTTGGTTTCTCCTATATACTAATGTATCTTTGATGTATGATTGCATTAGTATGTTTAGTTTATTTCTAATCCTGAACTAGTTATGAATATGAATCTATGTCTTTGTGTAGTGTTCTCTTCTTGTGATCTTGCAGGGACCTGTTGAAGCTAGGCGAGCGAGAAGGCAAGTAGCTGGGTACTCTCAAAGAGAAGAGAAACCGGATCGAGGGACAAACGGAAGACACCGGTTAGTCCATCCATCTCTCTTCATTCTTAATTCATAAAGGAAGAATACTAGAATAGCTGTTTCTGTTTGTTGCTAAGGCACTGTCACACCTTAGGTGGATAGGATCGTCCTACATAGGCATTTTTCCCCACAACACTAGGGGCTTCTTAGGACCTCTCCACACCTTCCTCACCCTCTGCAAAAGCCAAATCCATCTTCCTTTGCCACCAAACCTCTGCACAGTCACAACTAGATAAATCACAAGCATAATAATTCCACATAAAAACACTCAAAAGTACAAAAAAATGATTTCTTCTCATTTATTTTCAGAAGTAGCTTGAATAAATGTAATTTACCTTTTCAGAAGTCAATGGCATTCATTTCATTAGTTTCCATCTCTTTTCTTGCAAAAGTAGGGTTAGTGGGTAAACTAGGGTTTTCTAGGGTTTGTGTTTCATTTCAGTTTTCATTCTCTTTCTGCAATCAAGATAGCCTCCGTAGAGTTAGCTTTTTTCCATCACAGTTAACAGCTTCTTCTGAGAACTAATAGAAGTTGGCTTAAGCTCCTAGTGAACTTGCGCCAGCTGATCAAGTGACAGCCTGCAGTAAGAGCTAGTACTTGTGCATACAACATCGTCGCTTCCAAGTTTGTTACAAACTACCGGGTTGATAAAAGTAAAGAAGGAAGCCGCAGGAGTTGTAGCATCATTGTTGCAATACTGGTGCTCACTAGCTTGTGAATGATTCTGTGGAAATTTATATGGATGATTTCACCCCCTATGGATGTCATTTCATGTAGGCTCTCTCTAACTTGGGAAAGGTATTAAACAAATGCAGTGAAATGAACTTATCCCTTAGTCTTGAGAAGTGTGAGTTCTTAATGACTGCAGGGACTGTTCTTGGTCACTCAATATCCCAAGAAGGACTACAAGTAAACCCAAATAAGATAGTTATCATAAAGAGGGTCCCTACTCCTTAGAAGCACAAGGATGTTAGAAGTTTCTTAGGCTTAGATGGGTACTCTAGGAGATTCATAAAAGAATTCACCAAGGCAACCTCACCTTTTTTTGGACTATTGGCTAAGGACTCTAAATTTTTATGGTCAGAAAGCTGCCAAGAGGCCCTAAAAACCCTAAAGGAGAAGTTGACTATTGCACATATACTCTGAGGCCCAAATTGGGCTCTTCCTTTTCACATACATACTGATTCCTCTCACAAATTTGTCCAAAGTTGAGTTAAACCACAGAGTGACTAAAAAGGGACTCCTAATTGTTGTCCATTCCTTGAATAAATTTAGACATTACATTATTGGTTACGAGACATTTGTACATACCGACCATGCAACCATTAAATATTTGATGAACAAACCTGATGTGAATGCTTGAATTATTAGATGGTTACTTTTGTTACAACAATTTTATCTAAATATTATTGATAAGATTGGAAAAGAAAATGTGTTTGCAGATTTTTTGTCCAGATGGAATTTTCCTATAGGTGAGGAAGGAATGGTTGATGACCAACTTCCAGATGAGCATTTATTCGCCATCTTAGCTTTCTCTCTGTGGTTTTCTAACATAGCCAACTACTTAGTAGCTGCACAGTTCCCTCCAAATTTCTCCTCCAAGGAAAAGAGCAATATTATAAGGAAAAGCGCCCCATTCAGTTGGATTGGGGGCAATCTCTTCAAGTTGGGCCCAAATCAAATTCTAAGAATATGTTTCAGGGAGGAGGAATTTTTTGACATCCTTCTAGCCTGTCATGATGGGCCTTGTGGAGGTCACTTTGTAGCCAAAATGATAGCCTTCAAGGTACTACAAGATGGCTATTATTGGCCCACTCTCCACCAGGATGCAAGAAGGTATACCGACCAATGTGATCAGTGCCAAAGAATGGGGAAACCTACTTCGTGGGATGAAATGCCTTTGAAACCTCAAGTGAATTTTGAGTCGTTTGACAAGTGGGTCATGGATTTCATTAGGCCCATTGATCCTCCATCAGGATAGAAAAAGTACATCATTATGTGCACTGACTACTTAACAAAGTGGGCTAAAACCAAAGCTGTGAAGGTAGCCACAAAAGTGAAAGTGGTTGAGTTCTTGAGGGAGAATGTGTTTTACAGGTTTGGATACCCTAGAGATCTAGTCACTAATCAGGGAACTCAATTCACCTCACACCTGAATGAGAATCTGTTAATCCAACATAATATCAATCACAATAAGTCCACTCCTTACCACCCTCAGGCCAATGGATAAGTAGAAGTCACCAAAAGATCATTGGAAAGCATTATGACAAAAGTGGTCAGAAGCAACAGGAAGGATTGGGCTGACATACTAGTGTAGGCCACTTGGGCCTATAATACAACTTGGAAGACAACCACTGGCATCACCCCTTATGATTTGGTCTATGGGAAGAAGGCTCTACTCTCCATTGAGTTTGAGTACAACACTTTAAGGATGGCAACACAATTGGATCTAGATGTTACGAGGGCACAACAAGAGAGGTTGCTCTAACTAAATGGGTTAGATGAATTTAGGATACAAGCCCTCCTGCACATAGAGGTGACTTAAGTACAAAAAAGTTTTGGCATGGCAAAAATATCAAAGCCACTATTTCAAGAAGGCGATTGGGCTCTGTTGTATGACTCCGGGTTCAAATATTTCAGAGGCAAGTTGATGACCAGATGGTTGGGGCCATATCTTTCATAAAAGTTCCATGACAATGGGTTTTTCAAATAAGAACCATTTATGAAGAAGGTATCCATTTTCTTATTAATGGGTATAGGTTTAAAGTCAACAAAAAGCCTTTGTCAAAGAAGGAGTTCATTAGTAGCACTAGTAAGGTAGTAATGGTGATTAAAGGAGTCTCATCTTCCACCTCACCAAGTTCTTGAGGACTGTTGAATCTTTGAAAAAGAAAAAAGAAAAACAATAAGAGACCTAGGTGAAAACCTCCATGAGGAACCTGAGGCCCACTCTTAGGTTGAAAACCTCCTTGACGCAGCCCAAGAGTTAAGAAAAAAAACAAAAAAAAAAAGAGGAAAAAGAGAAAAATGAAAGACCCCTGGGTGAAAACCTCCTTTGAGGTGTCCAAGGCAAGCAACCAGGATGAAAACCTCCATTGAGGCAACTTGGTTGTGTTTCAAGCAAGAAAAGAGAGAAGAAGCACAAAAATAATGGCAGGGACCTCAAACTTGGCCACTGATAACAATTCTGGTTTTTGCAGTTTTTGAAGAAGATAATGGGCATAGAGATAAATGACCATGCAAGAGGGAAAACATCCATGAAAACCCCATGTTTTTCTTCATCCATTTCATCTACTTCATGAACCCCATTTTACTCATCCATACTTATCTCCAACAACAGAAAAATCCAAATTTCATGCAATTCTGTGACTTCTACAAGATTTCCTATAGTTACTACAGGAGTTTCCTGTAGTACTATAGGAAGTCCTGAAAATTTACAAGAAAGGTAGTCCGATTGAAAAATTATGATGCAGGCCTATTTTGGGTAAAAAAAGGGTGGCTAGTGACTTCACCACATCTTAGCCAACACCCTTCATGACCATGTCACCCTCTGTGTCCATCAAAAAAATATTTTTAGAAAAAAATAATGAAATGAAAAAAAAAGTAATATCAAAGGGGCATACCACCAGCAGCCTACCTCACCTACCACTCCATGGTGACACCTTCCACTCATTCCAATACCTATTCACACTTCAAGAAAAGAAAGGCCACATAAATTATAAAAAGAGGGTAGCTACAAGATGTCCTGTAGTAGTACTACAAGAAACCTTGTAGCAGCCTATTTTGAAGTAGCAATAGGCTCCAAGCCTAACCTTCAGCACCCATGCAATGGAAGAGGAGAAGCACAACTGTAGGCACCATGGCACCTCTCCAAATATCAACATCAATAGAGGAATCCAACACCTACACATCAACAAGAAGACATTCTATTAGCAAAATAAAATCAACAAAAAAGAGCAGTAGAGAAGATGTACCTGAGTCATGAGCAGCACAATAGAACCATCCAACATGCATCAACAAGGAAAAGGGAGTGACAACTATTTCACCTCATCCACACTCGGTCATAATTAAGAATCTGATTAAAACTATAGGAATATGCAGAATGTTGGTTTTATAAGCAAAGGTGGCCAATTAACTTGGCCACCCTCGACCAGATAACAAAACGTTAAAGTGCTAATCAACTGGACATGTGGCATGGTCACATCAAAGGGAATAAATCAGAAAGAAGGTCGAGTTATGGTGAATGTGAGTGGGTGATGATTACGAGGAAGGGTTACATGATAACTAATAGTGGGACCAATGGTCCAAAAGGATAAATACGTACTCAGCCAGCTAGCACATCGCTCAACGAAATCGACCATAAGTAGAAATATTCCCTAACTTTCATGCAAGGTATTGTTCAGTTCAAGATGTTGAGAGCTAAGACCACCTTGAGGAGCCATCGAAAATAAAATTTAGTCTTGGACATCCTACAATGAGCACCCATAGGAAACACAAAGAAACTATAGGAAATAGTGAGGGAAGTTAGTCTCGGCATCCTACAGTGAGAACTTACAGGAAAAATACAGGAAATAGGGAGGATTGTCAAAAATGTTGTGAGGGGGTGCCTAAGGCTATAAATTCAAGAATTATCCTCAAACAAAGCATTGCAGTGAAAGGTAGGTGTCATATCCTTTGTGATTTCACTTGAAAGGAGGAAAAGAAAAGAAATTGTCATTTCTTTTAGTAGCTACAGTGTGCATAGAGATAGGCAGAATTATGTGGAGGATTGTGTAGAGTAAAAGGAGAATTGTAGTCATCACCCTCCTAAATTGTAAACGCTCATCACTAGGGAAGCCCTTAAGCTATAGCCACCAAAACTTCATACAAACATATTGACAGAGAGAAAACATGACAGGGGGTTTCAATAGAAGGGAGCCGACCAGAACAACTAGAATACATCAACATCCTCCAGTGGTAGAAAATTTTACAAGGCATCAATGGTTGGGATTCTTTGAGCTACTTAGGGGATATGATGATGGTGTAGTTAGGGAATTTTCAATATCACTCATCCCTCTAGCTAGAGGTAGTGCCACTTCTATAGTGAGGGGTTTGTAAGTAACAATTACCCCTGAAATCATTAGCAGGATCACTACACTTCCTCTAGGGTTGCAATGGAGAAAATAGGACAAAGCTAGCAACACTCTTTCAAAGAAGAACTTTTTCTTGGAAGGGGGGGAACCAATTGAGGACAAAAATGGGATTAGAAGGGGGATAATTCCATATCCTTGGTATGAACTAAGCTATCACATTCTCAAGTATATTCCTTGTGAGGGTAGACTTAGTATAGTCTATGGGTACCAATTTAGACTCCTCCATGAGATGAGATTTGGAGAAGAGTTACCTCCACATAAAATACCTAGTGTGCCTTACTTTCTTTTGCAATAAATAGTAGACATGAGCATCAAATTACAAGAAGGTAAGCATTAACAACTGGCACATCATGGATTGATCAAACTCATACTAGAATATGCCTGTTGGAGAGGTAAATCCCCTCTACAGATAGAGGCGATCCCTACTAGCCCAGAACGGGTCTAGCAACAATCAGTCAATGCTACTATGCAAGTTCCTAATTGCAAATAAAAGGTAGGCAATGAACACCTACTTGGATTCCAACGCTATTGTTTGATGAAGAGATGCCGCTCTCGCTCCTTCGCTCTGGCCGGTCACGATCTTCCACGATCTCCGTGAATAGATACCTGCACACACGAAGAGAAAGACAAACACAAGCGTGAAATCTAATAAAAGCAATGATACATCAGTCAGAAAGGACGTAACTCACATTAACCATTACAAAGACAAATGAGAGTGGAACCATAATAGTAGTCATCTATTATTAATCAATAATGGAGAAGAGTGCAACCAAATGTTCTGACATCGAATCCTTCTCAAGAGGGTCCAGCCAGCAAGTCTCTTAAGCATTCACCCTTGGAGGTAGATCTCCCAAGACAAGAACTCTCTCTCACACAAGCAACACTCCACAACCTTCCTTAAGCTATAGCAATCCCACACTTGTCACACCAACTACCTACTAGCAGCAGCAATCTGAGCACTATCAACTTCACACAATCCAAACTATCCAAAAACTCCCTGCTCATGGCAATGGTAGAGGTTTAAATAGGAGAAGGAGTCTCCATGAATGGTGGGAGGATGAGCTTATCTCCAAGGAAGGTGGCTCAAATGACGAACAGACATGCCATAGAAGGGAGGGCGACATTAACAAGGCCAACAACCAGGTCTGGAGTCATCTGGAAGGTTGGCTATTAGAACAAACTCACCCAAACTGGATCAGCGCGGGTGTATAACTGCACTGGAGCGCTGACATCGCATCTTAATAATGGAGAAAGTTGTGTCAGCGCGACTTAATACAAACAAAGACTGCGCTGACTCATGAAATTCGACCAGCGTGGAAAACTCATGTGCTTCCGCGCTGGCAGTGCGTGTGATCTGTTATGAAGCGCCAGTCAGCGCGGTTATTTTAATAACAGTCGCGCTGATGAAATAAACTTTGGAAAAGTGGGTCATTTGGCCAGATTAGAGAGCATGATCATGATTAATGGGAATTCATGACATAGTAGGGAGACTGACAGGGAGACAGTGACAAATTACTGTGTAACAATGCCATTTCATCAACCATGGCCTCTTTCCATAGTTTTCCATCCTCTGAATCTACTACTTCCTTCACAGTTCTGGGATCATCGTCAGTAATATATAAAGAAAAATTTGAACAAAAAGAAAATGGACTATACCTTTAAGGCTGCCTTCTTTCTCGAACTAATCTTCTCAAACCCAGAGTTTGTGGCTCTTCATCTTCTGATTCCTCCTCTGTTGTAGATTCTGATTCTTCCTCCTTTAGCTCAAACTCTATATTCTTAGGTTCCTTTCATTGGACTTCATGTTTAATAACATCTTTCACCTCTCTTAACACCACATCTCGGCTATACACAACCTTCCGTGTGACTGGGTTCCAAAGCTTATAACCCTTTAAACCATCCTTATACCCAATAAAGATGCACTTTTCAGATTTACTATCCAACTTGGTTCGTTTCTCCTTTGGAACATGTACATATGCATCACTTCCAAATACCCTCAGATGTGAAAGAGAGGGTTTCTTACCAGTCCATACCTCTTGTGGAGTCTCGCTGATGAAGGTGACCTGTTGACGAGGTAACATGCAGTATCCACTGCCTCTGCCCAGAATTCTTGTCCTAATCTGGCACCACTGAGCATGCTTCTTGCCCTTTCCATCAACATGTTATTCATTCTTTTTGCAACTCCAGTTTTCTAAGGTTTATATGGAGTAGTCTTTTGCCGTGCTATACCCACTTCTTACAGAATTCTTCAAATTCCTAACTGCAATACTCTCCACCGTTATCTGTCCTCAACACCTTTATATTCTTCTCTGTCTAGTTTTCCACCAGAGCCTTAAATTCTTTAAACCTGTCAAAGACTTCAGATTTCTTCTTAAGGAAATATATCCATGTATTCCTTGAGAAGTCATCTATAGACGATACATAGTACACAGACTTACCCAGTGATGGAACCTTCACACGTCCAAACACGTCACTGTGCACAAGTTCTAATATTTGTTTTGCCCTCTTACTACTAGAGGGGAAACTCACCTAATTCTGCTTCTCATATATACAATTGTCACAAAAATCAAAATCCAGAGAGCTATTACTCATACCTTCTACTATACCTTTACTATGAAGTATCTAAAGGCCCTTTTCTCCAATATGTCCAAGCCTTTGATGCCACAACATGGTCTTCTCTCCAGAGACCACTAGATTTTCTGCTCCACTTTCAGGAACCATTCAACTATTGCACCCATCAATAACAGTGCTACCTTGCAACTTGTACAGAGTTCCAATCCAAAATCCCCTCATCAATACCATTTCTCCCCAAACCATCTTGCAGGTATCCTTCTCGAACACTTTTTTTACACCTGCATCATCCAGCTTGCTAACAGAAATCAGATTTCTGACTAATGCAAGAATATGTAGAACACCTGGAAGTGTTCTAACCATTCCACCTTACAACTTCAACTTTACTTTTTCGCGACCAACGATTCTAGCTTTCCTGTCATCCCCCAAGAAAACATCACCACCAGCATATTTCTCATACTCCCAGAACCACTCTCTATGGGCTGTGAAGTGAAAGGATGCACCTGAGTCAATCAACCATGCCTCAAGATCTACATGTGTACTTGAAGAAGCTAAGTACACATCCCCACCTTCATCTAAGGTGGTTTTCTCCTCTGTAAGAGGAGCCTCATCAGATCCCTTTCCTTTTTCAGGAGCTTTAGATTTACAGTCCCTTTTGTAGTGCCCTTCCTTTCCACATTTCCAGCACACCACCTTTACAGGTTTTCCTGGAGATTTAGATCTCCCTTTAGATTTAGATCTCCCACTCGATGACTTATTTTTGTTTCTGTTCTAGGTCCGCCCTCATACAGATAAAGCATCACCATTTTGGCTCTCCATATTTTTCCATCTCATCTCCTCCGTTAGCAAGGATGAGACTATTTCATCAAAGTGCAAGGCAGTTGCATTGTTACCTATTGCAATAACCAAACTACCCCACGAATCTGGTAGAGAACACAACAAACTGTTGCACTTATCTTCATCTAAAATTTTAATATCAACAAATGCTAATTGACTTACCACAGTATTAAATGCATCCAAATGCTCTGTCACCGAGTCTCCATCTTTCATCCTCAGGTTATACAGCTTTTTCCGTCGGAACAATTTATTCATCGGAGACTTAGATTGGTACAAAGTCCCTAACTTGTCCCACAAAGCCTTTGTCGTAGCTTCCCCTGATACATTCAACATTACTGAATCTGAGACACACAATCATATTGTGCTATTTGCCTTCCGATCTAACTTCTTTCATTCTTCGTCAGACACTCCCATTGGTTTAGTACCCGGATCTACCGCGATCCACTAGTCTTTATCCACCAATAGATCCTCCATCTTGAGTTTCCACAACTCAAAACTCTGACCATTAAATTTCTCGATCTCTATCTTTACACTACTCACCATCTTCTTTCACCACCAGAACCAATCTCACAGATCTCCCACTGAAAAGGGTCTACCACAGGCCCGAGCGAAATCCCTCAGCAACAAAGGCGTCTCCTTGAAGCCAAAACAGCTCTAATACCAAATGTAGGTTTTAACCCCGTACATAAATTACCTGCATACGAATTCTAAAACACAAAAAATAAATAATGCAAGATCATAACACATAAAACACATATACATAGAGATTTTCCCCTGGATCCCAAAACTGGGACTACCATCTTGATTTTTCATTATGTTCCTTTCAATGTTACAATACATATTTATACATGCCGAAGCATCCAATACCATGGACCGAAAACCATGGCGTCCAATACCATGGACCAAAAACCATCGCGTCCAAAAAAGATGTGCGAAAATCATGCACAAAACCATAGGTGGGTCCACCCAACCTAATATAGGGTCCAAAACCAAAATTTTCCGGGCGCTGCCCCAGACCCCATAAAGTGGGGTTACGGGTGCCCTTCAAACCCCCTGTTAACTACGTGGAAAGAATATAACACAACCCAACAAACCATTCCAAAACTGCATATCCCAAAAGAAGTTTCAGTGGAGGCCAAGATTAAGAAGCTTCCTGCAGGTGTGTGTGATGCAAAGACATAAATGGCCAAGGTTCAGTTTGAACTAAACCTTAAAATCATAGAGCTTGAGTTGAAGTCACAACCTTCAACTCCACCAGAGGTCAGAGAACAGTGTGAGGCAGTTGTAAAAGATGCAATCGCAACAGTAGACACCACGTTAGCATATTGCATCGCGCTCTTTTAAGTTGTCTATGGAGGTCGTTATGACTCTTCAAGAGGATCCTAACCTGTAGAGGTTGAACACAGAGGCCGGGGAATTGCAGCAACAATATGACGAATCAAGAGTGATGACGTGCACCATTTCTATATCTCAACGATTAGCTAAGCTGCATGAGGCAAAGCAGTTGCTCGAGAAGGTAGAGGTAGTGCAACAGAAAGAAGCAGTCCTCAAGGCCAGATTGGGCCATTATCTGGACGAGGCCTATGTTATCTCTACCGCCATCGAGGAGAAGCTAGTGAGCCTACAGAGGACACAATAGAAGGTAAAGGAAGACAACACAGGACCAACAACAAAACAATTACTGGAACAGATAAGGCAAGCAATCACGCAAAATGCAGCTGAGGTAGCAGTGGCACAAGTGAAGTTGGGAGGTCTTCACTATAAGATCTCCACGCCAGTAGAGTGGCTCAGGGGCGAGTCACGATATTTGTGATGGGGTCTTGTTGGGACAGGGTCCCCTAGGGTCAATTTTGGGCAAAACCCCAAGTTTTGGGGTAGAAAGCCCAAGCTTTTGTTATGTAAAATGTAAAGTCTCTGCAAGTTGTGGTCGCAGAGTGCTTAGATAGTTAAGTTTCATAAAGGGTTCTTCTCTTCTTTTATGTAAGTTGTGTCGACTTTAGTAGATCTACCCATGGTCCACGGACCATGGGATTGTATAAAAAGGAGAGTCTTAGAGAGTCTAGGGCATGGAAACGGAGAGATCAATGAATGTAATTGGTCAAAAGAAGTGAAGAGCGAAGAGTCTTAGAGTAGAAGAGAGGCTCTACCGCTGTGTGTGTAGAGGCCTAAAGTAGAGTCTGCAGGTGAGTGCGCGAACCCCTGCAGCTGAGTGCATAGGGTAGTCTCAATAAAGAGATTATTCTAGAAATATTTGTGTTTTGTCCATTTACTTTTGTTATGAATGAATGTGTTACGTTATGATGAATGATGGGTTTATGATTTAATACTGTATTGATGTGGGATTCTGCATGGTTTACATTGTTATATGAATGCAAGTACTAATATCTGTTTACGCAAAGAATATCTTAATTCATGTTAAATTTATCAAACACTTAAGCCGATCTAGGTAAATACAGAACTAAGGATAATTACAGAGGCACATAAGTGGTTGATTTGCCTGTTTAGGGTCCGTGAAAGATATTCGTCGACCTTCGCAAAGATCTAGAGGTTGATAAAAAGAAGTTATATTGATAAGCCTCAAGGGCTTATTGATCTGCGTGAAGGAAGGTTTAGGGCATAAAACAACATCATGCTCATCTCTGGGTGCGGAAACTTGGTTCCAGCATCCCTCCATAATGCTTTGGGTGTGACTTTAGTCCGCACTCCGCAGATTGATGCCGAAGGGGCCAGTAGTGTAGGGATTTGTTTGGAAAACTTAACTCTAAACTTGGGCCAGGACCCACTAAGCCAACAATAGAGAAGTTGAAAGATTACTTAGCAACATTGTTATCTTGGATAAAATTAGAGAGTGTTACGTCCACTCTATGACTTGAGGTTATCTAACATAGTTCTTTTTGGTTTTTTACTTAATTGTTGGTTATGGGCTAGTGCTTTCAAATATAAAATAAGAGAGACATAATTAATATGATAAAATTGAAAAGCACATACATGAGAAACACAATTCCATTTTGAAATATGTGACTGGAATATATTTATATTTTTCGTGGGAAAAATAAATTAAAATTTAAAATCCTCCCAAAAAATTACTTATAAATCATGAATTTGCAAGTTCCATGGATTTTTTTCTTGGATGAAAATCACTAATTATATGAAGACGTGCACTTTCAAGGAGAAATCTTATTCAAATGCAATGTGACACTACTCATGATGCATTAATGTGTCGAATTGAATATTAAACAAATATTAAATTTCATATTTATAACTATTTTTTTATACTATCTTACAACATTTCTTTACACCCTTTGGACCAATACTCTTTATACTCTCTAACAACATTTATTTAGACCCTTTGGACCAATAGATAGGTTAAAACATGGTGAGAAGAAAGTAAATTTAGCTCTTAGAAATAATTAAACAAAGTCACTTTTATAAAACATTAAAATCATGGCGATCCTAAGTGAGTGAATATGATAGGTCGGTCTATTTAATTTTTCAATCTAACTATTTTCAATATTAATTTTTCATATCTATATATATATATATATATATATATATATATATATAACTTAAAACAATGATAATTGTAAAAATTTAATCTATTTAAAATTTATGTTTTACAATTATCATTGTTTTAAGTTATAGTTATATATATTCCACTCAGTAACACGACGAGTATTTGCACCATTAACGTTAACTCTCACCCAATCACTATTACGGACACCTAGATAACTGAAAAACATAGGTAAAATAAGTATAGCCTTGAAGACATAAAAATGGAAATTTATGGACAAAGATTGAAATATGTATTGACATGTTTTAAAAAGCTTAGTTTTAAAAAATATTGTAAATTTTAAAATAGTAATACTGAGTTAAAATATGGTTTAATGAAATTAAAAGATTAGTTTAATGACTAGTAATTAAATGATTGGTTAAAGATAAATTTAGACACAACGGTCCAAGAAAGAAAGCATAAAGCTCACGCATTCCCTAATCATTATATATTTGTGTGGGTCATGAATGAAGAATGAGAGGAATCGATGATTGTGATGAATGAAGAATGAGGAGGAAATTCACAAATGAAGAGAAGGTGACCAAAATTTTTCTAGTTTGAAAACAAATTGCAGGTGATCGAGTGAATTATTCATGGAGAGGGTAATTTTTTGTTCCCTTTAATTTGTTTGTATATATGTTTAATTTAGTCCATAAAAAAATTGGTTTCTCTGTTTATTCAAGGTTAACTAGGGAAAGGCAGTAGGCTATTGAGTAATTTTATGTTCCCTTAATTTATGTTTGTTTAATTCATTTTATAAGGACATTTGTGTAACATCACAAATTGTTTTCCCTATTCAATCTACAGATTAAGCATGGGTGTTATTTCTCCCTCAAATACTCTAATGTGAATTTGTATGTCTTATGGAGCGCTCCAAACGTTTTGTGTAGCTTTTTATGCATCAATGTCCTATGTAGTGTTGTGGTATTCTTGTAATGTGCATTGTGTCTTGTGTCATGTTGTGGTATTCTTGTAATGTTCGTTGTGTCTTGTGTAGTCTTGTGGTATTCTTGTAATAAGCGTCGTGTCATGTGTAGTGTGTAAATTCTTGTTTTTTATGTATGTGGATTTGCGTTAATAGAGAGAGAAAGTCCTAGTGTTGGCTTGTATGGGCCTAACCCAAGTTCAGAGGTGATTTAGCCAAACAAATATCAATACTACTGGCCCTCTCGGCAATAGTCTACGGAACGCGAACTAAGGTCTCACCCGAAGTAGTATGGGAGGGTGCTAGAACCAAGTTTCTGCACCCTGGGGATGTCTGATGAGTTTCTAGAGGTCCGTAGTTTCGACCTTGTGTGAACGTCGCTATGTGCACTTATTATTCTTTTGCAACTGAGGATGTTGCTTACGCGCAGCCCTATGTGGGGTGCAACCCATAAATGACCCAAGTTCCTCGCTACTTACTCTGTTATTACCCGATTACTTAACTTATGTGTGTAAGATCAATGTTTATTACAACATATTCAACAATCATATCAGTGGGCGCAATAAATAAACCAATATAAATGTAATGAAGAAAAATGTACAGCAGATACATAGAAATAGAAATCAACTTCTCTTTATTATTCTTTGATCTAGATTATAGACTCGACACCGCCTTGCGCACTCAGCTGCAGGGGTCCATGCACTCAGCTACGGAGTCTACTAGGTCTCTGCTCACTCAGCTGCAGACTCTACTAGGCCTCTACGCACTCAGCTGCAGAGCCTCTTCCTACCTCTATGACCCAATACATTTAGACACCCCTTCTATTCTTGCACCATTCCTATTCTTCTTTCTAAAACCATCGCTCCCTTTACACTTAGAGCTTCACTCTATTTATACACTCCCATGGTTTGCAGACCATGGGTAGGCCGGCATAACTTTACATTACATTACAATATTTTAGGGTGGACAACCCTATGACTCATCCTATACTTCGGGCTCTGCACCCACAATTCACGGAGTCTTACAAAACCTTTGACCAAAACTTGGGCTTTGAGCCCCAAAACATGTTGTGGGGGGATTCCATGCCCAACAGGCCCCCAACACAATAATCGTGACTCATCATAAGTCACTCTACTAGTGCTGTGATCTTGGCATGGAGCCCCTCCAACTGGTCTCGTACTGCTTGGAGGTCCGCGATGCACTATTCTATTGTTTGTTGGACCCACTGTATTCTTGCTTCAGAATCATCTGTGGCTGAATTATGTCCTTACCTTGGTACCGGCATCTGTTGCGTGTGTTTATAGTCCCGCGCCCTAGACCGTCTCCTCGGGTCACGAAGTCTGTTCTGCGGCCGGTTAGTGAGATAGCTGACCCAGCCGTTTAACTAGCTGGATGCTACCTCCGTGTGTAACCTCCTTAACCACGTATGGTCCCAGCCAATGCATTCTGAATTTGCCCGAGAATTTTTCAAACTTATTAGCGTACAGTAGTACTAAGTCATTTACCTTGAAGGAGCGCAACTTGATATGATGATCATGCCAGGCCTTTTCCCGCTGCTTTTGTACCTGTTGATGAAATCCAGCCAGAAACTGCTCTTCCTCAAGCTCGCGATGTCTAAGGTTCCCTCACCGAATGGCTGCCTAAACCCTTATATGTTCGTCCTCGCGTAGCTATGTGATTCCTTTGTTCTGGCCTTCGGGCACTGTCACAACTATGGGAGCTATTACGTGTGGATTCCTTTTTGCATTCTCTTCAAAAATTCTAGTTTCTACTCTGTTCCACACCTTTGGAATCATCTCCACGCTTAGGTCTTTGAACATGGTCCTATAGGCCCATCAAACCACTGGCACGTGTAAGTCCCAATCAGTTCGTCTCGCCTAGTGCATCTTGTTCAGTACTTCACACACCCTATCAAATGCTTCCCCGTGGATAATTGGTAGTGCCCATTGCCTTTCCTGCTGCTGCGATTTGTTTTGATTCTCTATTCTGGGGCTGGTGTGCGCTTGTGCGGGCTGTACAGCATATGTTGTATCCATCGAGAAAGGTGGGCACGCAAGTTGTTTCGCCCCTACTGACTAACTTTCATTTGA
The DNA here is from genome assembly GCA_031772625.1 of Pinus tabuliformis. Classification (NCBI taxonomy): domain Eukaryota; kingdom Viridiplantae; phylum Streptophyta; class Pinopsida; order Pinales; family Pinaceae; genus Pinus; species Pinus tabuliformis. Next base: position 1,145,683,075 of record CM062805.1, read on the forward strand.
AGCTGGGGTTTTACAAAACGTAGGTGCATCATCCTTCTGCATCAGCACCAGTCCTCAAAACTTCCTTGGTGTGTACCCCACCATCGTGCGGGTTTTGAGTGCAGTGCCCACTTCAATGCATCGAACCACTCCTGTTTTAGTACTGCACTTTCAAATTTTCTCAGAAATTCATCCACCGCTGACAATCCATCATATGTCAAAAGCTCCCTTGCCTCTATGGTCATGCAATGCAGTGACCTAACCATCACGTTGCAATTAAGAGTTGTTACTTTGTGCAGTCGATTATGTCGCTGCTCTACTTCTTCGTCTGAATCTGAAGTGCATGATCTTTCACGCTCCCACGAGATTCTCCCATCTGCAGTCGGATTCACCCAATCCTGGTCTCGCACATTTATCTTAGAAATAAAATCAAGATCGTCATCACTATCATCGTCGTGCATTGGTTCAGTGTATCATGCTCCATCGGCTGGGTCTAGTGGTACTACTACGTGTAGTGGCATTCTCTCAAAAATAATTTTGTGCTTCTTCAAATTTATGACTCCGTTCATATCAGTGGCGAAGTCTATTCCTAGCAATGTGGGATAGGGGTCACTCTCATCGACAATCTCTATCACTTCAAAATATGCATGCGCGCTTGCACCTTCAATATCTACTGTTACCCCTTGCAATCTTCCCATGGGAAAAATCTTCTATTATTTCGCCATTCGTAACTGAATAGGGGACCATTGTAACATGGATCTGCCCATGCATTCCCATGTTTTCTTTGGTAGTACATTCACGTCTAAACCCAGATCTAGGATTACTTGATCCATTTCATACTCACCAATCTGCGCAGTCAACCTCATTTCCCTTCCAGTGCACAATCCATGCTTCCCTAGCTTCCGGACCACACACATCTCGTGATAAGTTCTTGTAGTCCTTTGACTGCCTTACTTTCATGCAGCAGTTTCATGCATGTCTCCAAAAAGGTTGTGAGCATTGAAGGATCAATTCCTACTTCTAGTTGATCCTTACTACCTGATGTGGAGGTCTCCATGAATCTCTTCTTAGCTTCCATGAATGTCTCCTTCGCGTGTTCTAAATCAAACTTGGGTTCCTTTGTAGGAGTCTTTCACACCCACGCACTTTCTTTTGGTTTCTTCCCCTTATCATCTCCCATCGTCATATCGCTTTTGAGCATCATGTTTATATTCGGGTCTTCCTCACGTGGCTCAAACCTCATCATCTGTACATTCTGAGTCGAAGGGGGTTGGAATACCCCTTTTTCGCGCATCCTTGTGATCAACAAAGGGCAGTCTTCTATCTCATGATCAAACTGAGTACAATACAAACATGATATCCTTTTCGGGTTTGTACAATCGCAGGCATAGTGCCCTGGCCCTCCGCAATTGTAACAAATTAGTTGTTCGTGCCCCCTTCCTAGTCCCATTCCGCCTCATCCTCGACCGTGCCCTTGAAATCCAGCACGTACCATCCCAGTATTTTGGTCGAGGGCTCACATTTCGGTCTGCACATTGTAGGTAGGGGTCCGATCCATCATTAGTTCGTAACTTCGGCAAGTGCGTTCATCGCGGCCTACCGACCTGGAGAAATTACAAAACAATTACTGGGACGTCTGTGTATACTTCTGCAACAAATGGCAATTATCTGTAGTGTGTTCCCCTCCTATCTGACAAACCGTGCACCATAAATCAAGTGCCACACTTGGCATTTCCTGTGCCTCCGGTCTTAATGGCATCGACCTTCCTTTTTCCATGTAGTTCACGAACACTAGACAGTGACTTCCTCGCTCGCTTCTGGTCAAGGTGCCCTGTCCTGTTTCAAACTCTGCATTTCCAGACACATATTTTGTAGTTGTGTGTGGATTTGTTGGACTCCCAACCTAAGATCTTGTATAGGGGTCTCATGTAATCTCATTGCCATTTCCAATGCTTCGACTTGGGTGGAAAGTTTCTACTGTGATAGTGCCATCCTCAAGTGCGGTGTCAGAGATGCTACAAACCATGCGCGATGTTGTCCCTCTATCAACATTATATTGGCTTCACAAAACGTACTCTTCAGCCTTTGATCTAGATCCTAGGGGGTCTCGCCCGGTAGCATCACGATCTCTTTAAACCAGATGATTGATTGGGTTTCTGACTTTGGCCTGGATCTCTGTGATTCCTGTGGTTGGGTGGTCATCAGAATGCTTGATATACCAGTTAATGTGTGATCCTGCAGTGCGCTAACCAGTTTATCTTTCTTAATATTGTCATTCGTGACACCTTCTGCTTCCCATACTGCTCTTACCGCAAACCAAAATTGGTCCGGATCTTCACTCCCCACTCCTATGAATAATGGAAATTTGATCACGCTCACCATACTAAACTATGGTGGTGGCGGAGGTGAAGTGGGTGGAGATGGAGGTGAGGGGGGTGAAATGAGTGGTGGTGTGGGTGGAGGTGGTAAACACAGAATTCGCTGCCTTATCAAATTGACCGCGCTTCTCAGAGAAACCTTTGCGAGCTCTTCCTCGCGCTCATGCGAGGGTGAAATTAAGGGACTATTTTCTAATTCTCCACTACTTCTAATTTTGTAGATCTTCCCACTCTGCATAGTCCCAAACATTAATTTATTCGCATAACCCGTTTTTCACACAATAGCATCTTAATCCAATTGTTCTAAGATTTAATATACTTACGTCACAGTCCCTTGAGAAAACGTCTTTCTGCCTCACTATAGCTGATGGTTGTGTCTACCGCAAACTCAGTGATAAATCCTCCTATTATCTGATCAAGCCAATGGTCCACAGCTCGTGCGATCTTATCTTCTGACGCTTCTAATCTGCGCACTAATTCCGGAGTCCACACTATTGGTTTGTCGAGCCTACACCTCCCCTGGTTTTCTGCTAACTTCATGATCCACTCATACAGCACAGAGGGAAAGGATGCAAAGAAAATATCATGGATTCCCGTATACAAGTAGAGCTCCAACCATGGTTCCTTAGATACTCGCGGAGTTCTGTTTTCCTGCATCATGAACTCGTTATTCTTCTTGTCCAACCACTCTTTAATCTCTTTCTTTGTTAGGTTCCAATGGCACGACATCAGACATCCCTTATGCAAATCTTGGTCCCGACAACGGAAGCATTTGTTGGCTTATATGGGCCTGACCCAGGTTCAGAGGTGATTTATCCAAACAAATCCCGGTACTATTGGCCCTTTTGGCAACAGTCCGCAGAGCGTGGACTGAGGTCTCACCCCAAGTAGTATGGGAGGGTGCTAGAACCAATTTTATGCATCCTGGGGATGTCTGATGGGTTTCTGGAGGTCTTTGGTTTCGACGCTACACAAACGTCACTACGCATACTTATTATTCCTTCACAACTGGGGATGTTGCTTCTGCATAGCCCTATGTGAGGCGCAACCCGTAAATGACCCAAGTTCCTCACTACTTACTCTATTATTACCTGATTACTTAACTTATGTGTGTAAGATCAATGATTATTACAACATATTCAGCAATCATATCAGTGTGCACAATAAATAAACCAATATAAATGTAACGAAGACAATGTACAACAGATACACAGAAATAGAAATCAACTTCTCTGTATTATTCTTTGATCCAGATTACAGACTCGACACCACCCTACGCACCCAGCTGCAGGGGTCCACGCACTCAACTGCGGACTCTACTAGGCCTTTGCACACTCAGCTGCAGAGCCTCTTCCTACATCTACGACCCAATTCACTTAGACACTCCTTCTATGGTTGCACCATTCCTATTCTTCTTTCTAAAACCATCGCTCCCTTTACACTTAGAGCCTTGCTCTATTTATACACTCCCATGGTCCGTGGACCATGGGTAGGCCAACATAACTTTACATCACATTACAATATTTTAGGGTGGACAACCCTATGACTCATCCTATACTTCGCGCTCCACACCCGTAATTCGCGGAGTCTTATAAAACCTTTGAGAAAAACTTGAGCTTTGAGCCCCAAAACATGCTATGGGGGGATTCCATGCCCAACACCTAGCTAAGGAGAATATGCACTGGTGGTTGAATGGCCAACTTGATCAAAAAATAATGCTTTCAAAGTGAGTTGGAGTGAGTTGGTACTCATGGAAATTTTTTCCTTAATTATTTTTAAACTCATTCCTGACCTTTTTTTTATTTCCTTTTCTAGTGAGTGAGCTGGAATTTTATATACATGAGTTGGATTAGTGTTTCCATTGCTTTTGTAGTAGAAAATTAGGAGTTTGCAACTCTTTTGCAACCACCAATTTGTAGAGTTTCAATATTAAATGAAAGATTCCTAAGAAGCAAGGTTAGTATTATGTGTGAATGGCATTGTCCTCCTCTGCTTCTTGTTATAGTTTACCAATATAGTTTTCAATTTGTTTGTCATAAATTACCATGATGAATAACATTTCCATCTGAAAATGTAGTTTTACATAGTGGAGGAAGTAGTATTCTCTTGCTAAACTTCCCTAGATCAGGAACCCATTTGAGGTTGCTACCACCAATTTCTGAATCAGAATGATATTTATGATCCCCAAACTCCCTGGCTTCCAAATTAAGAATCTCCTTTATAACCTCTAGGGGAGCTGAATCAAAAGAGTTTGCCACATATTCCCAACCAAATTTCCAGTGATGTCTAGAAGAGGATGCCCTCGGAGCACCACCCCTCCAGCTAGGGAGTCATTGTCGATGAGGCATTTCCACATAAGAACTGCAAACAAACTACAATACAACCACTCTAGGCTAACTGAACGACCAAGTTACGACTGACAATAAGATAGTAAGATCCTAGAAAAACATAAACTAACAAGTTATAAGTGATGACCAAAATGAGTGACAACCCCATTATAACACAAAAATTCCACTTACAAACAATTATGTAGATAATTAACTAATTACGATGACTAACTACTTGACACCCCGTACTAACCAGGACTGCAATCCATTTCAACTGCCTAGGAAACTATAGTGCTTAAGGACCATAATGATCAAGGTTTGATACGTTTGAATTAACAATGAACAAGTGGAACTGTAGTCTTTTTTAGAACAAGATGGAGAAGGTAACTCAGTACTAGACTCCAAATAACAACACTAGGTAATTAAAGGAAATTTTCGTTGGGTCGAAGGTCTATGATGTCGTTGAGGAAAGTAAAATGACCAGTTCAAAGGATGGGACCTAACCCCGAGTTATCTAACAATAACACAAATAACATTAACACCCTATGTGAGAAAAATGACCACCCAGTGCAGAACTCGATACCCAACGACAAAAGACATTGGGATATAGAGCTATCCAACTCTTCAAAAAACCAAAATGCCACCCTACTAAAATGACCTAATAAATTAACAGTGTATATAGACCTACCATTACCGTAACACATTCAATTGGGGACCACCAACAAGAGGGGAATTTTTTGGGTTGTGTTATATTCTTTCCACGTAGTTAATAGGGGGTTTGAAGGGCACCCGTAACCCCACTTTATGGGGTCCGGGGCAGCGCCCCGGAAAATTTTGGTTTTGGACCATATGTTAGGTTGGGTGGACCCACCTATGGTTTTGTGCATGATTTTCGCACATGTTTTTTGGATGCGATGGTTTTCGGTCCATGGTATTGGACGCGATGGATTTCGGTCCATGGTATTGGATGCTTCGGCATGTATAAATATGTATTGTAACATTGAAAGGAACATAATGAAAAATCAAGCTGGTAGTCCCGGTTTTGGGATCCAGGGAAAAATCTCTGTTTAAGAATTCGTATGCAGGTAATTTTTGTACAGGGTTAAAACCTACATTTGGTATCAGAGTTGTTTTGGCTTCAAGGGTACACCTTTGTTGCTGAGGGGTTTCGCTCGGGCCTGTGGTAGACCCTGTTCAGTGGGAGATCTGCGAGATCAATTCTGGTGGTGAAAGAAGATGGCGAGCAGTGGAAAGATAGAGATTGAGAAGTTCAATGGTCAGAATTTTGAGTTGTGGAAACTCAAGATGGAGGATCTGTTGGTGGATAAAGATCAGTGGATCGTGGTAGATCTGGGTACTAAACCATGGGGAGTGACCGATGAAGAATGGAAGAAGTTGGATCGGAAGGCAAAGAGCACAATACGATTGTGTGTCTCAGATTCAGTATTTCTGAATGTATCAAGGGAAGCTACGGCAAAGGCTTTGTGGGTCAAGTTAGGGACTTTGTACCAATCTAAGTCTCTGGTGAATAAACTATTCCTGCGGAAAAAGCTGTATAACCTGAGGATGAAAGATGGAGACTCGGTGACAGAGCATCTGAATGCGTTTAATACTGTGGTAAGTCAGTTATTATTTGTTGATATTAAAATTTTAGATGAAGATAAGTGCATCAGTCTGTTGTGTTCTCTACCAGATTCGTGGGATAGTCTGGTTATTGCAATAGGTAGCAATGCAACTACTTTGCAGTTTGATGAAATAGTCTTAGCCTTGCTGACGGAGGAGATGAGACGGAAAAATATGGACAACCAGAATGGTGATGCCTTGTCTGTACAAGGACGATCCCAAAACAGAAACAAAAATAAGTCATCGAGTGGGAGATCTAAATCTAGAGGGAGATCTAAATCTCCAGGAAAACCTACAAAGGTGGTGTGCTGGAAATGCGGAAAGGAAGGGCACTTCAGAAGGGATTGTAAATCTAAAGCTCCTGATAAAGGAAAGGGATCTGATGATGCTCCTTCTGCAGAGGCAAAAACCACCTCAGATGAAGGTGGGGATGTGTACTTGGCTTCTTCAAGTACACATGTAGATCATGAGGCATGGTTGATTGACTCAGGAGCATCCTTTCACTTCACTCCCCATAGAGAGTGGTTCTGCGAGTATGCGAAATACGATGGTGGTGATTTCTTCTTAGGAGATGATAGGAAGGCTAGAATCATTGGTCGAGGAAAAGTAAAGTTGAAGTTGCAAGGTGGAAGGGTTAGAACACTTCCGGGTGTTCTACATATTCCTGCATTGGCCAGAAATCTGATTTCTGTAAGCAAGTTGGATGATGCAGGTGTAAAGACGGTGTTTGAGAAAGATACCTGCAAGATGGTTCAAGGAGCACTGATATTAATGCGGAGAGTTCGGATTGGAACTCTGTACAAGATGCAAGGTAGCACTGTTGTTGATGGGTGCAATAGTTCTATGGTTCCTGAAAATGGAGTAGAGAATCTAGTGGTCTCTGGAGAGAAGACCATGTTGTGGCATCAAAGGCTTGGACATATTGTAGAGAAGGGCCTTTGAATACTTCATGGTAAAGGTATGGTAGAAGGTATGAATAATAGCTCTCTGGATTTTGATTTCTGTGAAAATTGTGTATATGGGAAGCAGAATCGGGTGAGTTTCCCCTCTGGTGGTAAGAGGATGAAACAGATATTAGAGCTTGTGCACAGTGATGTGTTTGGACCTGTGAAGGTTCCATCACTGGGTAAGTCTGTGTACTATGTATCATTCATAGATGACTTCTCAAGGAATACATGGATATATTTTCTTAAGAAGAAATCTGAAGTCTTTAACAGGTTTAAAGAATTTAAGGCTCTGGTGGAAAATCAGGCAGAGAAGAAGATAAAGGTGCTGAGGACAGATAATGGTGCAGAATTTTGCAGCAAGGAATTTGAAGAATTTTGTAAGAAGTGTGGTATAGCATGGTAGAAGACTACTCCATATACACCTCAGCAAAATGGAGTCGCAGAAAGAATGAACAAGACGTTGATGGAAAGGGCAAGAAGCATGCTCAATGGTGCCGGGTTAGGACAGGAATTATGGGCAGAGAAGGTGGATACTGCATGTTACCTTATCAACAGATCACCTTCATCAGCGTTGGAGGATAAGACTCCACAAGAAGTATGGACTGGTAAGAAACCCTCTCTTTCACATCTAAGGGTATTTGGATGTGATGCATATGTACATGTTCCAAACGAGAAACGAACCAAGTTGGATAGTAAATCTGAAAAGTGCATCTTTATTGGGTATAAGGATGGTTTAAACGGTTATAAGCTTTGGAACCCAGTCACACGAAAGGTTGTGTACAGTCGAGATGTGTTGTTCAGAGAGGTAAAAGATGTTATTCAACATGAAGTCCAACCAAAGGAACCTGAGAACATAGAGTTTGAGCCAAAGGAGGAAGAATCAGACTCTGCAGCAGAGGAGGAATCAGAAGACGAAGAGCCACAAACTTCGGCTGTGAGAAGATCAGTTCGAGAAAGAAGGCAGCCAGAAAGGTATAGTCCATCTGCTTTCAGTTCAAATTTTGCTTTGTCTGTTACTGCTAATGATCCCAGAACTGTGAAGGAAGCTATGGATTCAGAGGATGGAAAAGTCTGGAAAGAGGCCATGGTTGATGAAATGGCATCTTTGCACAAAAATGAGGCTTGGGATCTGGTGGAGTTGCCGGCTGGAAGGAAACCCATTGGCAGCAAATGGGTGTTCAAGAAGAATACAAATGCGGAAGGAAAGGTGGAGAAATACGAAGCTCGGTTGGTAGCAAAAGGTTATTCCCAGGTGCCAGGAATTGATTTTGGTGATATTTTTTCTCCTGTTGCCAAGGTAACTTCTATTAGATTACTTTTATATGTTGTTGCTGCTTTTGATTTTGAGGTAGAACAGATGGATGTGAAGACATCATTTCTTCACGGGGATTTGGAAGAGGAAATATACATGAAGCAACCTGAAGGCTTTGCGGTGAAGGGTAAGAAAGAACTGGTATGCAAGTTAAAGAAGTCTTTGTATGGGTTAAAACAGTCACCAAGGATGTGGTATCAGAAATTTGATACATTTATACGGGGACTTGGCTTCACCAGAAGCAAAGCAGATCATTGTGTGTATTTTAAATTAATTGGTGACCGTGTTATTTATCTAGTCTTGTATGTGGATGATATGTTGTTGGTTTGAAATGACAAAGAAATTATCCAGGATTTTAAGACCCAATTGTCCTCCAAATTTGACATGAAAGATCTTGGTGCTGCAAACTGTATTTTGGGCATGGAAATTAAAAGAGATCGGTCAAAGAGGAAGCTCTGGTTAAACCAGAGGAAGTATGTCGAGACAATACAGCAGAGGTTTAATATGCAGCATAGTAAACCGGTGAAGGTTCCTATTCCTGTAGGTGTGAGGTTATCTGCTGAACAGTGTCCCAAGACACAAGAAGAGGAAGAGGACATGTCCCGTGTTCCATATGCAAGTGCAGTGGGTAGCCTGATGTATGAAATGGTCTGTACTAGACCAGACATTGCACATGCAGTGGGAGTATTGAGCAGGTTTATGTCAAAACCTGGGAAGGAGCACTGGACAGCAGTAAAGCGGGTTTTCAGGTATTTGCGTGGCACTAGTGATTATGGTTTGTGCTACCAAGGAAGACCAGGATTGGACAGAGTGTTGGATATTCATGGCTTTGTTGATGCAGACTGGGCTAGAGATCTGGATCAGAGAAGATCTACAAGTGGGTATGTGTTTAACCTATTTGGAGGTGCAGTTAGTTGGATGAGTAAGAAACAATCTGTAGTGGCACTATCAACTACAGAGGCAGAATACATGGCAGCCACTCATGCAAGAAAGGAAGCAGTTTGGTTGCAGAGATTGTGTTCAAGTATGGGGTTAGTACAGGGAGCTATAAGAATAGACTGTGACAGCCAAAGTGCAATTTTCTTGGCAAAGAACCCTGCTTATCATTCAAAGACAAAGCACATTGATGTTCAGTATCACTTTGTGAGGGATATGATAGAAGACAGAAAGGTGTTGCTAGTAAAGGTGGACACTTTGAAGAATACTGCAGATGCATTGACAAAATCTGTGAGCTCTGAGAAGTTCTCTTGGTGTAGAGAAGCAATGGGAATCTCAAGGCTGAAAAAAAAATGACTAAGCTCTCCTGTGGCCCCCTGTGGAAAGAAAACAACAAGTGGGAGATTGTTGGGTTGTGTTATATTCTTTCCACGTAGTTAATAGGGGGTTTGAAGGGCACCCGTAACCCCACTTTATGGGGTCCGGGGCAGTGCCCCGGAAAATTTTGGTTTTGGACCATATGTTAGGTTGGGTGGACCCACCTATGGTTTTGTGCATGATTTTCGCACATGTTTTTTGGACGCGATGGTTTTCGGTCCATGGTATTGGACGCGATGGATTTCGGTCCATGGTATTAGATGCTTCGGCATGTATAAATATGTATTGTAACATTGAAAGGAACATAATGAAAAATCAAGTTGGTAGTCCCGGTTTTGGGATCCAGGGAAAAATCTCTGTGCATATGTGTTTTATGGGTTATGCTCTCGCATTGTTTATTTTCTTTGTTTAAGAATTCGTATGCAGGTAATTTCTGTACAGGGTTAAAACCTACAGAATTTCTGCAACTAAAATACTTCAACCACATAACTACCACCTTTTCTGCCACCCAGAGACCATGGTGGAAATTATATAAATAGATATGAACATGATGTATCTAGTACGAGGAATGAACCATGTCCTATGAAAATCCCATGACAAAAGCCAAGTGTACTGCATACACCATGTCTCAGTCATCCTAAGGCATTGCGTGAGAGTGAGGTCATTAATGAAATTTCTCCTACTATCAGAGCAACTCCTTCCCACATCAAATATGTTGTGGGAGGGATGATCCATTCTTGAGTAGACAAAATGAAATGAGTTAATGAAACCATTGAGACAAACAAAACCCCAATATCTAATCTCTTGGAAGTTAATAAGAAAACGACTTCAGTTGGTGGCTCCCACTATGAAATCCTAGGACATGCCACATGTGACCCATGTGTAACTAAGTGTATAGCCAAAATATATCTCTAAGGGTTTCCACCTTTATCACCAGGCAATTTATTCGCCTCCAAATAATAAATCTCATCAGAACCCTCCCATCAAGAGGGATCATATTCCTCTTTCCGATACCAATATTCTGATGTCATGAGAAGAACCCCATCGAGGACCCTAACTTCAACTAGGTATTTATCCTATTATTCCTAGTGCTTTACTTCTTGTAGGCTTTCCCTATGTTTCAATTCCAACAAAGCCACATCAAGGGAAACATGTATACCTAAGATTCCCTAGTTAGCCAAAAAATATTCCACCTTATTACCTTCCTGTTGTGTGTGCATGGGAATAACATAATCAAAAGTAATCAACAAGTCTTTGATATTGCTCACCACCTTTTGTAGATGCCAACTATGAATTAGTTTCTCTAGTGGATGACCCTGTAGGAGCTTTCTTATAAAATAAATCATTATGTGAGAGTCACTATGTATCTGAATCAACCTAAACCCTTCCCTTACAATTATTTGAAGACCTTTCTCCAATGCACTAAATTCTACAAGGTTGCTTATTTCCACCCCATAGGAAAAAGCATAGGTATGGTTGGGATCTGAATTTTCATCCCTGAGAATCACTCCAAAGCCAACATCTTCCAGATTGCCTTTTGAGGCACCATCAAAGCTTAATTCAATGAAATCTTTTGGAGGAGGGGAGAAGGAATTGTCAGTGGAGATTCCTCTATTGTGAGTCGTGGAAGGAAAAGTAGTGAAGTAGTTAGTCACTAGTGGTTGTGGTCCCGAGATGCATAATATAATATAATAGGCTAATTTGGTTCCTACTCATGAAAAAGTATCTGGTACTTGTGGTCCCGGGCCAACAACCAGGTTCGATATCGTACGCTCTGTTTACTGAAAAACATAACCTATTCAGGAATTATACGCTCTGTTTACTGAAAAACATAACCTATTCAGGAATTATTCACACCATGTTTCCGGATGTCAAGTAGTTAGTCATCGTAATTAGTTAATTATTTGCATAATTGTTTGTAAGTGGAATTTTTGTGTCATTGTAGAGCCTCTAACTTACATCCATCATTACCTACTGTTTTCATCACTTTCCTCTCTCTTTTGCCTCATTTTCCACCCAGATCATTACATTAGATGTCATTAAGCATGATCAAGTGAGCTTTGCTAATGTGTGACTGTTTTGTTTAGATTTTGACATATTTGCAGAGATTCCGCAGCTGTCTGGCAATTCCGCAGCCATTCAGCGATTCCGCAGCCATCTGATGATTCCGCAGCCATTTTGTTAATCTCAAGGTTCCACGTGCCATTTTGCAAAACGAGCCACATGGGCATGTTGGAATAAATGTGCTCGAGGTTCCTGTGCCATCGGTTCAGCCAGCCACGTCGTCTGTACCTCCGGTCAACGAGGGTCAAGTTACGGTCAAATAAAGGCAGCTTAACGGTGATGCGTAAGTTGTTGGGTCACGTCGGTAGAAACGGTGACTTGTCCGTGTTTTGCAAGCCGTGGGGGACATGATCCAACTCTGGATTCATTGCCCATAACGACCAGGACCTCCAGCTCAACCACGAAGCATATGACGTGTTAACTGCACCTTTATTACGCATGACAATCAGTTTATTTTCTGTTTTTAGCTGTACGCATTAGGCCATCTTGCAGATGCCTATAAATACTTGCGTCTGCGTACGCTTATTTTACTTTTTAGCTGCTGTAGTTTATGAACTTGTGAGAATTTTAGTACATTTCTAAAACTCTGTTTTTATAGTGCTGTTCCAGCACTCTTGACTGTGTATTGCTACATATGGAGTAATGGAAACAGTGTTGTTTTGAAGTTTTAAAGCATCTGAGTTTTCTGTGGGTTGTATGGATGGAGGGGCCCCGTTCATGACTGCCCTTGTATAGTATTTCATGTTTATACTTCTGCAATTTCCTTATGTTACATTCAGCATTTCCTTTTCTTGAATTATGTACAGCTTGATTTATTATTGCTATTTCATTTGCAGCCTTTATTTTGACTGATCAGATTTGTTTCTCTGCAGGTTTTTAACCCGGGATTGTGTGTGTGTTGTATTTGCTTTAATATCTAATGGTAGTTGCAGTTGTCTTATTCATAATGCTGCCCTTTTACTCTGTTTTCTAGTTAGCTTTTAGTTTAGTTTTACAAGTTGTATGCTAACTAATTTATGCTCTCTTTATCATGAATTATTTATCTTTAAGAGAACAAAATACTAATGAATTACAGCTTGTTTTGAAGTAGTCTTGGCTTGTAGCACTAATTCTTTTTCCACTTGTTACACATAATCATGTATGTAGGAAGCAGTATGATGGAAAAGGCATAGTAGTGTTATAATTTGTCATTTAGAGTTTTTATCATTTCTTGGATTTGTCTTTAGCTACTTCCTAATCGTGTTTTACACAGTACTATGTGATAGAAGCAGGGAGTTATGAAGAGATAACCATTATCATCAGTCCTTGAAGTGATTTTCTTATTTCTTTTATTTGCAGCAATATGAGTAGTGACTAATGCCGTTAGAACGTGGTTCTTTGCTTTCAAGTCATTTCAAGTTATTCATTTCTTTCAAGTTCTTTTCCTTTACAAATTCAGCAAGTAATTAGAAATCACCAATCACACACTTTCACTCATCTAGAACTCACTTTACACACACTTTCACTCATCTGTCTATAATCATCACTCCATCTTAGGAAGATAAGTTAACCATAAACAACACCTCCCAAACGACAAAAAGCTCTAAGAGGTTGCTTAAGTACATATAGTACACCTTCACTTCATCAGCTTACGAGCCCCGGGTTGACAATTAATAATAGCAATTTAGGAATACTAAATTGACTAAACATTTTGGCGCCGTTGCCGGGGAAGTGAAATTAAGTAGCCATATTCTTAGAAAAAAAAAACATAAAATTTCAAGGAAAGAAGTTAATAACCTATCCAAGTATGCTCTCCTCTTGCACTTCAAAGTGATCTGGAGGATCAGAAAGGAGAAAGTTATTGATTTAATAGTTTCTTGAGTTTGCTCTCTTCTTGCACCTAGAGTGACCTGGAAGATCAGAAAAAGAACTATTAACTTGACTTGAAGATAAAATAATAATAAAAAAATGACATGCATAGAGCTAGAGATTCTAGGGGAAGGTTTTTAGCTAGAGCTCGAAGTTCAATCTTTACAAGTCCATCTGCTTCAAGGGATAGACAAGAGACACCTCCCTTATCTCCAACCGAAACTCCTAGTCCTAGAATTCCTGGAATTCAAGAGCCTAGAATTGACTCTCCTACACCTTCTATTGAGTTTGAACCAGGAAGAGACTCTTCCCTTTCTCCTAGAGGAAGACCAATTGTAATTGAGGAAGTAGAATCACCTGAAGAAGAAGGAGAAATCTCTTCTCATTCACCCTTTGTAGAGGAACCAGAAGATTTTGAAATTCCTAGGAGAACCATCATGGCCGAGGAAGAAGGAGGTGGTAGAGGTAGAGTAGGAGGAGGAAACAATAATAATAATGGAGGAGGCAGAGGTCCCTTTGGAGGAGGAAATAGAGATGGGGATAACTCATTTGGGTTTCCCATTGTTAATGAGGATTCCCAAGCCACTATGAAAAACATATCACCATCCGTCCTCCCAAATTTCCATGGGTTAAGAACTGAGGACCCTGAAACATTCTTGTTTGAATTTGAAGTTGTGTGTCGAACCTATGACTATCTGGATGATACTCAGAAACTCAAGCTGTTCCCCTCAACATTAAAAGATCAAGCTTTGAAATGGTTCATGGGGTTACTTACTCAATCCATTAGGTCTTGGGATGAAATGAAACAAACCTTTTTGGATAGATATCAGGACTATTGTACGCCTACTAATCACAAAGATGAGGTATTTAAAATGATCCAAAGAGAAGATGAAAGTTTGGAAGATTTGCTTGAAAGATTTCAATATAACTTAAAAAGAGCAAAAATGAGTACTTTGGATGAGGAGACCTTAAAAGCCCTCTTATTAAAAGCCATTAGGGATGAATGGATAGATATCTTAAATATGATGGGGAAAGGGGATATTTCTCAACTTTCACTCAATGATATAGCAGAACTCTGTATCCATCTCTCAAGGGGCAAATCAAAAACCCAAAAAGGGCCTAGAGATCCCTCTCTCCTTAGAGCGAGTAAATCTGCAACAGGATCAGTAAGTAGGGCTGAAATTGGCAATATGCTTGACGAATTCAAAACTGATATCTTAGGGAGTCTTAGTGAACAAATAGATACCCTTAAGATTCAAAATAAACAAAAAGCAGAAGCTGAGGCTTTAGCTATCTTTTGCCCGAAATGTAGAAAGAAACATGCTTTAAGGGAATGTCCCTTAGATGCAAATGTTGTAGAAACATGTGTAATTTGCTCAGAAACTCATGAGACCAAGGATTGTCCTTCAATTCCTGGCCTCAAAGCAGTCTTTCAAGAGGATCCAAACACACTTGAATCTCTCTGTTTTGTTGCAAGGAGACCTTGGCAAGGGCAGCAAAATCAAGGGTTTAACAACTCTATGAATTTTCAGCCCCAACCAAATTGGAATCCTTGGCAACAGACTTGGTCTCAACCTCAGAATGCTTTTCAAGCATGGATACAAAGCATGCAGAATCCTTATGGGAGACTTGCTCAATTCTATCAATATCCTCCATCATTTCAGAATCAGCAAGCCCCACAACTTCCAAATCAAGGTCAACAATTATCATTGCCATACCCTCAACAACAACAAACTCCTCCACAAAATCAAAATTCTGAACTCACCCAGCAGAAGTCAAATCAACTTCCCTCTCAGCCATTACCAAATCCAAATAATAGGAACCCTCAAAATGCTTACGTGATGGAAGGTCAACCATTTCCTACCTATATGGTTGTTCCTCTTAATGAAGTACAACTCATATCAGGTAGAATCCTAGATCAACCTTCCACAAGTGTTCAAGAACCAAGCATTTCTGAGGAAGAATCTCTCAAAGTCAATAAAGGTTCTGAAGTATCACTTCAAAACCAAAATATCCAAAAAGAAAAAGAATCAACCTCTGCAACTCCCATAGTTGAGCAACCTACATCTTTAGCTACACCTCCTTTTCCTGAAAGACTACAAATTGACAAAGGAGTGGAAAAGCAAATTTGGTTGCCTGACTATAGTTTTCTAGATGAATTGAAGAATGTCTGTATCAAGATTCCCTTGTTACAAGCCATTAAGGAAATTCCCATTCTAGCAAAGACAATAAAGGAGTTGAGTTTGAAGAAAACAGTAAAAAGAACCAGAGATACCAAAAGGATACACCTAGTTGGAAAAATTGCAGACATTATGATGGGCAAAATTACCATGCAAAAGTATGTGGATCCTGGTAGTCCTATTGTCAAAACTCATATTAATGGGGTTGAAATCCCAAATACTTTAATTGACTTAGGAGCCGCTATCAACATCATGAGTAGACAGACCATGGATCAGTTAAAGCTTCCTAACCTTCTCTTTACACCTACTTTGCTGCAACTTGCAGATAGATCAATCATTAAACCTGATGGTGTATTGGAAGACATTCCAGTCTCTCTAGATTCTTGGGAATATCCAGTTGATTTTATGATTTTAACTCCCAAGAACAATCTAGGAGGACATCCTCTTATCTTAGGAAGACCTTGGCTAGCAACAGCTGATGCTTTCATCAGTTGTAGGTCTGGGGACATGTATATATCAGATGGTAATTCCACCAAGAAATTCAACTTGTATCCCCCAGCAAAAGCTATCACAGAAATAGGAGAAGATGAATGGGTAGAGGATGAAGATACTATACAACCTGTTTTGACCATCTCTGAGATTAGTGAGGACAGTCAAATTCTAAATACTTTAGAAAATTTTGAAGTATCTTTAGAATATGACTCTGCACATTTTCAGATAGATGCAGACATTGAATATCTCTCCTCTAGACAGATGCCTCTCTTCTCAATGGAAGAGTTTGGTAGTTCTACAATTGAAATCCTTCCAGGAAAAACTTTGAACATTAACAGAAACTTGGAAAGATCACAACAAGAAGAGCTAACCAAACTTTTGCAAAAGCATTCTACAGCATTTGTATGGGAATACACTGACATGAAAGGAATTGATCCTAAGACTTGTATTCATCACATCTACATTGAAGAAAACAGCAGACCTATTAGGCAACCACAAAGACGGATGAATCCAAACCTTAGGGAAATCGTGAAAGAAGAACTTCAGAAATTGCTCAAGGTAAACTTCATTTACCCCATTTCAGATAGCCAATGGGTTTCTCCCTTGGTTATAGTGCCCAAAAAGAATGGTAAATGGAGAGTTTTCATTGATTATCGAGAATTGAACAAGGCAACCTTAAAGGATCATTTTCCTCTACCTTTTATTGATCAGGTACTAGATACTTTAGCAGGTAAAAAGTATTTCTCATTCTTGGATGGATTTAGTGGGTATAACCAAATTCAGGAAGCACCTGAAGATCAAGACAAAACCACATTTACTTGTCCTTGGGGAACTTTTGCCTACCGAGTACTTCCTTTTGGATTATGCAATGCCCCTGCTACATTTCAAAGGGCTGTACTAGGAATCTTTTCAGACCTAATTCATGATTGTGTCGAGGTTTACATGGACGATTTCACAGTTTATGGTAATACATTTGAAGAAGCTTTGGAAAATTTGGAAAAAGTACTGGTAAGATGTAAGGAAACAAATCTTTCTTTAAGTCATGAAAAATGTTTTATGATGTTTACTGAAGGGATTGTTTTAGGACATCATATTTCAGGAGATGGGATTAAGGTTGATAGATCTAAAGTAGAAGTCATCTCTAAGTTACCTATTCCAAATTGCCAGAAGGATGTTAGAAGTTTTCTTGGGTTTACTGGGTATTACAGAAGATTTATTGAAAACTTCACTAAAATAGCATCTCCTCTTTTCAAATTGCTTACTAAAGACTGTGAGTTCAAATGGGATCCTGAGTGTCAATCTGCTTTTGAAGCTCTAAAGACTAGAATATCTGAAGCACCCATCTTAAGGGGGCCAAACTGGAAACTCCCTTTCCACATTTCCACTGATGCTTCAGATACAGCTCTAGGAGCTGTTTTGGGACAAAAGGATTTGATCCCTTATGCCATTTATTACACTAGTAAAAATTTGACTCCCACTGAGTTAAATTATACTGTTACAGAAAAAGAGTTCTTAGTTGTGGTACATGCGATTAATAAGTTTAGACACTACATAACCGGCTATGAAACCTTTGTCCATACTGATCACTCTGCCATAAGATATTTAATGAACAAACCTGTTACTAATGGTAGAGTTACAAGATGGCTTTTACTTTTACAAGAATTTAACATTACTGTGTTAGATAGACCTGGAAAGCAAAACACAGTAGCTGATTTCTTGTCTAGAATCCAAAACACTAATGAAGATTCTCCAGTAGAAGATAAGTTTCCAGATGAATACTTGTTTGCAGTGACTACCAAGACTCCTTGGTATGCAGATATGGCTAATTATCTAGTTACAGGGAAGCTACCTCTACACTTATTTCCTAATGAGAAAAGGAAAATCATTCGGGAGAGTTCACATTTTTCTTGGATTTCTAATGAATTGTTCAAAACAGGGCCAGATTGTATAATCAGAAGGTGTGTTCGGGAAGATGAAATGCCTGACATCCTTAAGGCATGTCATGATGAACCATGCGGCGGGCACTTTGCTGACAAGAGGACAGCCTATAAAATCCTTTCTCTAGGATATTATTGGCCTTCTCTCTTTAAAGATGCAAAGCAGTATGTTAAAAGGTGTGACAGCTGCCAAAGAGTTGGGAAACCAACTCCTTCAAATGAAATGCCTCTACAGCCTCAGGTATGCATCGAACCCTTTGAGAAATGGGCTCTAGATTTCGTTGGACCAATTAATCCACCATCAAAGCAAAAGAAGTATATACTGGTTTGTACTGATTATGTTACTAAGTGGGTAGAAGCGAAAGCATTACCTTCTGCCACTGAAAATTCAGTTGTTCAATTTCTTTTTGAGAATATTTTCACTCGTTTTGGTGTCCCAAGGGAAATTGTGACAGATCAGGGTAGCCAGTTTACATCTAAATTGATGGAGAAACTGATGGAGGAATATAAGATCAAGCACAGAACATCTACTCCATACCATCCACAATCAAATGGCCAAGTGGAATCTACCAATAAAGTTCTTGAAGGCATTATCACCAAGACTGTTCATCTTCATAGAAGAGATTGGGCAGAAAGGCTCCCTGAAGCCTTATGGGCCTATAGAACCACATGGAAGAACACCACAGGACATTCTCCCTATGAACTTGTTTATGGGAAGGAAGTCCTGCTTCCTATTGAGTTCCAAATCAAGACCTTCAAGATGGCAGTCCAATTGGGAATGAGCCTCTCAGAAGCCCAAAAGCACAGAATGGACCAACTGAATGAGCTAGATGAAATGAGACAAGATGCAATTTTAAGGACCGATCTAGTTCAGCACCAAAGATCTAAGTGGCATGATCGTCATATCAAAGAAAGAAAGTTTCAGAAAGGAGATTGGGCTCTATTGTTTGATTCAAAGTTCAAAGACTTCAAAGGAAAGTTTCAAACTCATTGGCTTGGGCCATATGAGATTGATGAAGTCTTTAGCAATGGAGCAGTTCGAGTGAAAACTATTGATGAATTCCATACTCCTCTTATTGTAAATGGCCATCGCTTGAAGATCTACCAAAAGCCATTTTCAAAAGAAGAGTTTGTCAGATTGTTTAAAGAAGATTCTGCAATCAGGTTGGTGGAGAAGGATTCTTCTCCTCCATCAGCCTAAAGCTTTGGTTTTTGAAAAAAAAAAAAAAAAAAAGAGAAAAAGGAAAAAAATAATAAATGTATAGGCCTGAAAACCAGTCTCTGATTGGCAGTCCTATACAGAAAATTTGAGGTGAAAATCAGGGCCACCTGACACCTCATATTTTCTAAAAGAAAAAAATCTCTTTCTCTCCTTATTTCATCTCATTTCATCATCACCACCATTTCATCCACCATTTCATTCATTTTCACTCCACCTCATTTTTTTCATTCATCCACCCATTCACTACATTCCATTCCATCAATAAAGTCTTTTTTAGATAGTTAAAGTTGTTTTTGTGCAGTCGGAGGTTACTACTGCAGATTCCGCAGCTGTTTGACAATTCTGCAGCCATTCAGCCATTCCGCAGCCCTCTGCACCTGCATAAAAAAAAACACAGTCTGTTTGAAATTTCTTTACAGCTCAGTAGTCATCAATAATAAATGAAAAAAGTCATGCAACAGCAATCAATCAATGAAGGGTTAGTGGCAAATCATCAAAGGAAAATCCAAGCGGGAATCTGAGGTATGATTTAAATCCTAAACTTATGGTTATTTCATTATGCAAAGTTTTCTGGGTTATGTTTTTTGCCACTAAATGTAATGATTACCAGTCATACGACCATATACCCACGTATCTCCCAAGTCTATCAGTCCTTGATTACCACGATTTTGAATTTCACTTGCGGCTGTTTCTTCCATTAAGGTTTCGTACCTAAGTGACGTAGCCTACTGTACTACGTCTCTCTATGACATAATCCCGCAGCCAAGTGTAACTTTGGGACCGAAACCTAAGGACCTAGCCGTTTCCATTCATCATTCCATAACCCTTCTACCCTCTTACGCTCATATCATTCCACTCACGCTGTTTCATTTCCACTCACACTGTTTCATTCCATTTACGCTGTGCTCACTAACCATACTCTGTTTTCTTCTTCTCCGCTAATTCTAATCACCAGTGGCCGTATCCAGAGCTAAAGCCATAATCCACTGTGTTAGAGCCGTGAATTTACTGTGTAAGGCCATTGTTGAAGCCGTGTTCTAGAACAGAGCCGTGAATTTACTGTGTAAGGCCATTGTTGAAGCCGTGTTCTAGAACAGAGCCGTGAATTTACTGTGTAAGGCCATTGTTGAAGCCGTGTTTAGAACAGAGCCGTAGAGCCAATGGGGAAACTCTTAAGGGCAGAACCAGAGGGTTCAAAATTTCTGGAGGGATACCCTCAGGTTAAAGAAGCATTGCAAAAAGCAAATTGGTTACAATGCATCCAGAAGTTCAGAGGCTACCACAAGGAGGTTACGAAGGCCTTTGCACGGTCCTTCAGAGAAAAAGATAATCACGTGGAGATAGGGGATTTACAGTTCACAGTCACTGAGAGCAGCATAGCACAAGCTACCTCACTTCCACAGACTGGAGAAAGGTGGTTTAAGAACCGGTCAGTTCAAGATCAACAGTGGAAGCAAATCTTAAAGAACCCAGGTATGGATACCAGCATCTTTACAAAAGGGATTCATGTTTCTTATGTTAAGGAAGAATGGACAACTTTACTCTTATTAGTGCAAAAAATTTTCACTTGTGAGGGAAGATTTGGAGTCTTATATGTTTACCATGCAAAGGTCATGATGCATTTCCTAGGAGATGATATTAACCTCCCATACTTTCTACTTTCAAGTCTTAAGAAAATGTGTGCAATTGTCCAAAGGAACCCCAGAAATATTGAATCACATCTATATCATCATGGTCTTGTTAAATTGCTAGTTGAGGAACAATTGAAATAAAAAAGAGACACATGGGAGAGATTTCTCATAAGAAATCATTTTCAAGAATTAGGAGAAACTTCTGGAGGATCCCCTCAAGTACCAAAAAGAAGTAGGAGAAAAAGAGGAGAGGGGGTTAACCAAGAAACTATTGCCCAAACAGAAATTATTGTTCCTGATACCACTATTGCTGAAACAACTGCCCAAGAGGAAACTGTTCAAGAACAGTTTGATGAGGAAACTGATATACAGCATCCTGAACAGGAAATTGATCCTGGATTTACTGAAGATGATGACCAAGCAGCCCAAGGAATTATCACAGAAACTCTTTCAGAACTTGCTCAAGAAATTGCTCAGAAGAGAAAAGAAGGTAGGAAGAAACAAAAGCAAGATAAAGGTAAATCTGTAGTCCAAGAAACCTACCTCACTCCTGAGAATTCTAGTGAGGAAGACACTCAGCCCTTAGCTCAAAGAATGGCCAAACTCCATGAAACCGCCCTTTCCAAAAAGGTGGAAAAACAGAAGCAAAAAGTGCAAAAAGAAAAACAGCGTACTACCACCGTGAGAAGGAGCAGGAGAATACAAGATAGAGCAGGGGCCACAAAAAGTAAAAAGTCACTTATCATTGACTTGAGCACACCTGAAAAGGTGGCTACATGTCCTCCACACGCTGAGCATGTTGAGACTAGTCCTCCACGTGAGGAAAGTCCTTTTGAACATGAACTTGAGCATGAACATGGATCTGAATTTGATTATGAACCAAGTCCCAAAAAGTCACCTGAGGTTGACCCGGATCAGCAGAAGTGTATAATTATCTGGAGACATTGGAGCAAGCAGCTGCTGGCCCAAGCAATGTTCAACCTTTAGAGCAACAAGTCCACTCCTTAAAACAGGAAATTTTTGAGATTGAGGTTCTAAATCGCCATATTATGCAAGAAAATGAAAAGTTGAAAGAGCAAGCCAAAGTAGATAAGATGATTCATGATAACACCATGTTACATTTGGGCCTGTGGCAAAGAAATAACAAAAAGTTAAGGAAGAAATGCAAAAGGCTAAGCAGAGCCTTGATCAACCTAAAGTTCAGATGCTTAGTAAAGAAACCAAGGGTCAATGTGTCTACACAGAGAAAGAAGAGGAGATTGGATGTCTTGGCAGAGGCATCACAGCAGGTTGATTAATCAGTGTTTTTGCATGAGGACATGCAATTCCCTCGTAGTGGGGGTATGTAGAGCCTCTAACTTACACCTTATCATCCATCATTACCTACTGTTTTCATCACTTTCCTCTCTCTTTTGCCTCATTTTCCACCCAGATCATTACATTAGATGTCATTAAGCATGATCAAGTGAGCTTTGCTAATGTGTGACTGTTTTGTTTAGATTTTGAAATATTTGCAGAGATTCCGCAGCTGTCTGGCAATTCCGCAACCATTCAGCGATTCCGTAGCCATCTGATGATTCCGCAGCCATTTTGTTAATCTCAAGGTTCCACGTGCCATTTTGCAAAACGAGCCACATGGGCATGTTGGAATAAATGTGCTCGAGGTTCCTGTGCCATCGGTTCAGCCAGCCACGTCATCTGTACCTCCGGTCAACGAGGGTCAAGTTACGGTCAAATAAAGGCAGCTTAACGGTGATGCGTAAGCTGTTGGGTCACGTCGGTAGAAACGGTGACTTGTCCGTGTTTTGCAAGCCGTGGGGGACATGATCCAACTCTGGATTCATTTCCCATAACGACCAAGACCTCCAGCTCAACCACGAAGCATATGACGTGTTAACTGCACCTTTATTACGCATGACAATCAGTTTATTTTCTGTTTTTAGCTTTACGCATTAGGCCATCTTGCAGATGCCTATAAATACTTGCGTCTGCGTACGCTTATTTTACTTTTTAGCTGCTGTAGTTTATGAACTTGTGAGAATTTTAGTACATTTCTAAACTCTGTTTTTATAGTGCTGTTCTAGCACTCTTGACTGTGTATTTCTGCATATGGAGTAATGGAAACAGTGTTGTTTTGAAGTTTTAAAGCATCTGAGTTTTCTGTGGGTTGTATGGATGGAGGGCCCCCGTTCATGACTGCCCTTGTATAAGTATTTCATGTGTATACTTCTGCAATTTCCTTATTTCATATTCAGCATTTCCTTTTCTTGAATTATGTACAGCTTGATTTCTTTTCATTGCTGCAGCCTTTATTTTGACTGATCAGATTTGTTTCTTTGCAGGTTTTTAACCCGGGATTGTGTGTTGTATTTGCTTTAATATCTAATGGTAGTTGCAGTTGTCTTATTCATAGTGCTGCCCTTTTTACTCTGTTTTCTAGATTAGCTTTTAGTTTAGTTTTACAAGTTGTATGCTAACTAATTTATGCTCTCTTTATCATGAATTATTTATCTTTAAGAGAACAAAATACTAATGAATTGCAGCTTGTTTTGAAGTAGTCTTGGCTTGTAGCACTAATTATTTTTCCACTTGTTACACATAATCATGTATGTAGGAAGCAGTATGATGGAAAAGGCATAGTAGTGTTATAATTTGTCATTTAGAGTTTTTATCATTTCTTGGATTTGTCTTTAGCTACTTCCTAATCGTGTTTTACACAGTACTATGTGATAGAAGCAGGGAGTTAGGAAGAGATAACCATTATCATCAGTCCTTGAAGTGATTTTCTTATTTCTTTTATTTGCAGCAATATGAGTAGTGACTAATGCCGTTAGAACGTGGTTCATTGCTTTCAAGTCATTTCAAGTTATTCATTTCTTTCAAGTTCTTTTCCTTTACAAATTCAGCAAGTAATTAGAAATCACCAATCACACACTTTCACTCATCTAGAACTCACTTTACACACACTTTCACTCATCTGTCTATAATCATCACTCCATCTTAGGAAGATAAGTTAACCATAAACAACACCCCCCAAACGACAAAAAGCTCTAAGAGGTTGCTTAAGTACATATAGTACACCTTCACTTCATCAGCTTACGAGCCCCGGGTTGACAATTAATAATAGCAATTTAGGAATACTAAATTGACTAAACAGTCATAATGGGGTTGTCACTCATTCTGGTCATCACTTATAACTTGTTAGTTTATGTTATTTTGGGATCTTACTATCTTGTTGTCAGTCATAACTTGGTTGTTCAGTTAGCCTAGAGTGGTTGTATTGTAGTTTGTTTGCAGTTCTTATGTGGAAATGCCTCATCGACAATGACTCCCTAGCTAGAGGGGTGGTGCTCCGAGGGCATCCTCTTCCAGACATCACTGGAAATTTGCTTGGGAATATGTGGAAAACTCTTTTGATTCAGCTCCCCTAGAGGTTAGAAAGGAGATTCTGCATTTGGAAACCAGGGAGTTTGGTGATCATAAATATCATTCTGATTCAGAATTGGTGGTAGCAACCTCAAATGGGTTCCTGATCTAGGGATGTTTAGCAAGAGAATACTACTTCTTCCACTCTATAAAACTACATTTTCAGATGGAAATGATACTCATCATGGTAATTTGTGACAAACAAATTGAAAACTATATTGGTAAACTATAACAAAAAATAGAGGAGGACAAGGCCATTCACACATAATACTAACCTTGATTCTTAGGAATCTTTCATTTACTATTGAAACTCTACAAATTGGTGGTTGCAAAAGAGCTGGAAACTCCTCATTTTCTGCTACAAAAGCAATGGAAACATTAATCCAACTCACGTATATAAAATTCCAGCTCACTCATTAGAAAAGGAAACAAAAAAAAGGTTTGGAATGAGTTTAAAAATAAATAAGGAAAAAATTTCCATGACTACCAACTCACTCCAACTCACTTTGAAAGCATTATTTGTTGATCAAGTTGGCCACTCAACCACCAGTGCATATTCTCCTCAGCTAGGTGTTGGGCATGGAATCCCCCCACAGCATGTTTTGGGGCTCAAAGCCCAAGTGTTGCTCAAAGGTTTTGTAAGACTCCGCGAATTATGGGTGCGAAGCACGAAGTATAGGATGAGTCATAGGGTTTTCCACCCTAAAATATTGTAATATGATGTAAAGTTATGTCGGCCTACCCATGGTCCACGAACCATGGGAGTGTATAAATAGAGTGAGGCTCTAAGTGTAAAGGGGGCAATGGTTTTAGAAAGAAGAATAGGAATGGTGCAAGCATAGAAGGAGTGTCTAAGTATATTGGGTCGTAGATGTAGGAAGAGGCTCTACAACTGAGTGCACAAAGGCCTAGTAGAGTCCGTAGTTGAGTGCACGGACCCTTGCAGCTAGGTGTGTAGGGTGGCGTCGAGTCTGTAATCTAAATCAAAGAATAATACAAAGAAGTTGATTTCTATTTTTTTGTATCTGTTTTACATTGACTTCGTTACATTTATATTGGTTTAGTTATCGTGCGCATTGATATGATTGCTAAATATGTTGTGATAATCATTGATCTTACACACATAAGTTAAGTAATCGAGTAATAATAGTGTAAGTAGCGAGGAACTTGGGTTATTTACGGGTTGCACCCCACATAGGGCTGTGCGGAAGCAGCATCCCTAATTGCGAAGGAATAATAAGTGCACGTAGTGACATTTGCACAGGGTTGAAATCGCGAACCTTAAGAAACCCATCAGACATCCCCAGGATGCATAAAATTGGTTCTAACACCCTCCCATATTACTTCGAGTGAGACCTTAGTCCACGCTCCGCAGACTGTTGCCAAAAGGGCTAGTAGTACTAGGATTTGTTTGGCTAAATCACCTCTGAACCTGGGTCAAGCCCATACAAGCCAAAAAATGGTTCCATTGTCGGGACCAAGATCTGCATAAGGGATGTCTGATGTCATGCCACTAGAACCTAACAAAGAAAGAGATTGAAGAGTGGTTGGACAAGAAGATTCACGAGTTCACGATGCAGGAAAACAGAACTCCGTGAGTATCTAAGGAACCGTGGTTGGAGCACTACTTGTATACGGGAATCCACAATATTTTCTTTGCATCCTTTCCCTCTGTGTTGTATGGGTGGATCGCGAAGTTACCAGATAACCAGGGAAGGTGTAGGCTCGACAAACCAATAGTGTGGACTCTGGAATTAGTGCATAGATTAGAAGCGTCAGAAGATAAGATCGCGCGAGCTGTGAACCATTGGCTCGACCGAATAATAGGAGGATTTATCACTGAGTTTGCGGTAGACACAACCATCAACTACAGTGAGGCAGAATGACGTTTTCTCAAGGGACCGTGAGGTAAGTATATTAAATCTTTGAACAATTGGATTAAGATGCTATTGTGTGAAAAGCGGGCTATGCGAATAAATTAATGTTTGGGACTATGCGGAGCGGGAAGATCTACAAAAGAGGAAGTAGTGGAGAATTAGAAAACAATCCCTTAATCTCACCCTCGCATGAGAGCAAGGAAGAGCTCGCAAAGGTTTCTCTGAGAAGTACGGTCAGTTTGATAAGGCAGCGAATTCTGTGTTTACCACCTCCACCCACACCGCCACCCATTTCACCCCCCTCACCTCCATCTCCACCCACTCCACCTCCGCCACCACCATAGTTTAGTATGGCGAGTGCGATCAATTTGTCGGTATTCAGAGGAGTGTGGAATGAAGAACTGGACCAATTCTAGTTTGCGGTAAGAGCAGTATAGGAAGCACAAGGTGTCACGAATGACAATATTAAGAAAGCTACACTAGTGAGCGCACTGTAGGATCACGCATTAACATGGTATATCAAGCATTCTAATGACCACCCAACCATAGGAATCACAGAGATCCAGGTTGCGCTGAATAGGGAATTTAGCAGGCCAAAGTCAGAAACCCAATCAATCATCTGGTTTAAAGAGATTATGATGCTACCAGGCGAGACCCCCTGGGATCTAGATCAAAGGTTGAAGAGTACAATTTGCGAAGCCAATATGATGTTGACGAATGGATAGCATCGCGCATGGATAGAAGAACCTCAAATGCTTTATTAATATAAGGAAGTAAGGTTCAGGCGGTGATACAACTGTAAGAGGTCCAATCCAGCATCACCTTCCTGACGGAAAGAAATCTCCTCTTCACCTCCCTCAAGCAATCACCCAATACTCACAACTGTAAACCAACAGCAATTCTTTGCACTAAATTCTGGCCTCTAGATCCCATGGGATGAGATCCTTATATAGAGTTTTGGAGTGAAGATAAGTCAGCTTGATGTGTGACTATTGTCCTCTTCAACTCCAGTTGTTCTTCAGTCCTTGAGTCCACTCGGAGTTTCTACCTTCCACTTGGAGTTTTAGAACCTCTTTACTCATCATTAGGCGAATCTTCTGATCCAAGTGCCATTTTGGAAGCTTCCTGGGCACTGGCACATTGAGAAAAGATTCCTCCACATGTCAAAGTACGCCCAGCGCAGGTAGCCTTTGTTGCACTTGACATGCAGCGCAGGTACACCATGGAGCAGTTGACATTCAGCGCAGGTGCTCAGTGGAGCAGTTGACATGATCCAAAATTGACCTGTTTTTGAGTGTTTTTCAGTGGAGAACTGATTTGCAGTGCTGTGGTTTGCTGACCTTGTTCCTCTAAGGGTAAGAACAACATGTTTAGGGACTTTGGATCCCTCAGATTATTGACATTTCATGCTCCATGTTGTAAGGCACAAAAATGTCTATAACAGTTGCCCCCTAAAGTATGAGGTCATTTATCGGGTGAAATGCTTTATTAGGAGGATCCGAAGTTCATTCAACCGTCGGGAGGTGACCTGTAACAAAATACAATACAATACATTATCTTTTCATACTTGCTTTCATGATCCAGCTGATGCGGGCATTTCCCATGCTCAGCTTTATAAATACATTTGTTGTACATAAACAGACGATCGTCTGATAGTAGACTGATAATTCTCTGCTTTTAATTATCATCCTTTTAGTAGGATGATCATCTGCTGCACATGTCTATGTCTTTATCTCCTGAATATATATCGCAGCCCGGATGGATGAAACTAGATCCGGGGTCTTCAAACTTGTCCGATCTTCACTCTAAGTACAAGTCGATCCATGTGAGAATTTCTTGGAGTCGAACATGGAAAGACATCGCTTGATTACCAGTCAATAATGTAAACTGTTAACAAGCGCGAGAGGAATCACCGATAATGATGATGACCCTCAAGGTACTGCAGCACAATTCACGTGGTGTGAATATGGGATTTGGCGTCGAACACCACGCAAAGTCTCCCGGTCGAAGGTCATTAATGTATACCTATCGCCGGAAGTGAGAAACTTGCCATTGAGGCATGCAAGCTTCAAAGTACTGAGGGGGTGTTCCTAGATCAACTTCTTGGATAATGAGCTGATGTCGACAAGAAGTGATCCGTCAAAGGAGGGCCTTAATGAATCCCACATCAGTGACACGGAACGGAGCTAGTGATGATGGTGAAAACGATCTGTGAAATATGATTCAGGGTGGCGGTCATGGAAGGATGAAAGATGATGTATGGTAGTGGATGGGACCCGGTTGACACTCTCTGAATGACATCTCTTGAACATATAATGACACTGATGTGATGGATCGGTAGCATTACCCCATATATGGATGGTATGGCGAGACCATGGTGAAGGGACCAGTGAATGGAACTAACCCAACCTGATATTTACGGAGGCAAAAGTGTCATGTTCAAGAGCGACTTGCTACCATTAAGCTTTGAGGTTCTCCCAATTTTTCCCCAGTCATTTCTGACCAGTACCTCTTTATTTTTGTCAAGCTTGAGGAGGATAACATATGCTTGTTCTATAACCTGCCCTTCGGGCAAGCCCATCGCTATGTTTTAACGAGCCTACCGATAGGGAAACTCGTTCTCGTCTAAAGACAAGTTTGTCGCTATCCAATATTTTTAACGAGCCTAGCGACAAAGACAACTCGGTCCTTTTCATTTTTAGAGAGTCTGAAAAGGGTACATAAAGTTGACTCCAGGGGTCCTTTTTCTTCATCAAATCCCTTAAGTCCGAAAAAGTATAAAACAATACAGAAGGGATGAATGTTCGATAGCTTTATCGAGCCGAACTAGACAAGTGCTCGATCTTTTTGTGCAATAATCCCTCAGGTCCAAAAAGATTAAAATCTAGAGGATGGATAGCTCTTTCTGTCCTTTTAACGAGCCGGAAGGCCAAAACTCGGCAAACTTTTCATATTTTACGAGTCAGTGAAAAGAGCTCAAAGAAGACTCGTCTTTTGAGGAACGAGTGATAAACAGGGATAGCAGCAGATTCCAGGTACAGGTTGGAATTTTCCAATCACGGCAGTGTTACAAGGATGGCTAGGTGAAATCACTCTTCGCAACTGTTCCTCAAAATAGGTAAACAATCAAGTGGATGTGAATGATCGGCCAAATGAAAAGTGGAGGTGGCGGTACACAAACACGACCAAGGCTTTTATGGCTGATGAATTTACGGTCTCAAATGGTTATTTACCGGTTCATTTTTTCTTAATGAGCTTGAACTCTGGGGGAAGCTTGCTCACATGCTTATGTTTATTTTTTAACGAGCATGAATTTCCGCATTAAAACTGCTCGGTTTTGCGTTTATTTTTTAACGAGCATGAACTTTGCCAAAACTGCTCGTTTTTACCAGTCATAAAGTAGGAAGGTCTCCTGGAAGATTACTATTTTTTAAGGAGCTTCATCTCCCTACGCTTTGCTCCATATCCTCTCTTTGTGCAAGCTGGGTATCGACTTATCCTACGGGTTAGCGCGGTTAGACCTACCTAAAAACTAAAAAGCCGCCAGTGCCCTCATTCCAAGAGGTTTGCATGCCCCCAGGTATAAAGTATAATTTCAAGGTTACCCCTCCTCTCCCTACACCCCCTGCTTTTCTTTGGGTGTTCTCATCTACTTGTCGTCTTGTCAGTCCTAATGTTAACGATACTTGTCTTCTCGTTATTTTTAACGGGTCTTACGCGGTACTTGTCTTCTCGTCAGCCCAATTTTTAACTGATCTTTGCGACAAGAGAAGAACACTTCTCAAAGATAAAACAATTTGTGTTATTGAGGGAGGCCTACCTCTTTCAGGTTACCCAAAGATTGTTCCGTTAATCTTTCAAACAAAACATTTCTTCGGCGATGCCTACCGAAATAGACAACGGTGAATGACCCTATTCCGTCAAACACTTAACTTTGACAAAAGAATCTTATTCCAGAACAACCCCACTTCCCAATTACCCCTTCTTCCTCATGAGAGCCGGACTCTTACTTTTACGAAGACGAAGGAGGGGACGGGGTACAGACTAGTCATATTCTCCCGCGGAAATTCTACTTTACACCCAAGGTTTTTTCTGCCTCCAGAGCAGACCAGGATGCATGCCCCCTGGGTTCCAGTCCTACTTTCCCGAATCACTCGCACTCATCAGGAAGAAGAACTGGGGGCGGAGACCTTTCTTGATCGAAAAGACCATTGAGGATAGGTATGTGACTATTTGCGATGCGTGATCCCGGAAATGAAAGTTGGTCTACGAGCTTGACCATTCTTCCTTCGTATGGAAAACACATTATTCGAAAGAGTGAGGAGACTATTGCTTTCATGCAATATATGTAGTCTCGTCCAAGGAGTAGGTTATAATCCAAGGGTCCTTGGATGACCATCAAATTCATCTTGACAGCCTTCCCTTTCAATGTAATAGGCACATTAGGTAGAATCCCTAATGGTCGACTGGTTCCTTTGTCAAAACCCGAGAGATTCTTTTTCTCAGGAAAAAGCGTTGGGCAACCCAGTGCTTTCCAAGCAATAGAGGACAGGATACTCACAGACGCCCCTTCATCAATGATAGTTCCAGCCATCACCATTCTGTATATTTGGACTATAATTCTGAATGGTATACTGGCCGGTAACCGGGGTCTGCCTAGTTGATTCCAATCAAAGGATACAACCAGGTTGCTTGGTGGTGGGACCGAATATACGGCCGGATATGATCCTAACGATGCTCCTTCCTGCGATAAAGGAGTGGGCACATTGCCCTGATGTTCATCAGAATCGGTGTTGATGAAAAGAATCTGGACGGTGTCATCCTTACTCTCTTCGGTGAGGGTGTCAGCTGAAGATGAATCCTCAGTGACTGTGGTATTTGAAGACGAAACTTCTGAAGGGAGAACCGGGTCAACTGCCGTTTCGACCTTTGGACTTTCGTCCGGTCCGGATTCAGTAGGTTCATTTTCAGTGACTGACGCTTCAGCTGGCCCTATGAGCGGGGCAGCTGTATTTTCGACCAACGAAGGACTTGGCGCGAGTTTTTGGTATCCAGGAGGAAGTAGCAACGGTGCAACCGGTTGATCTTCCAAAACTCTCTTTGCTTCGTCTAAAAAGGGACAACGGCGGAGGGTGTGATTGCCTTCACACAGTTTGCAGGGGAATCTCATTCCCTTTCGTTGTCTAGAACCTTCACGTTCGCTGGTCGACGGTAAGCATTCAACCTGGCTGTCAGAGGTTGACGCTTCCGAACTGTGCAAACGAGGGGACCAGTCCCTTAGTATCCAGGGAATACTGGGACAATCACGGTGGAAGTGGTCTCCTCTACATATGACACATGGTGACTTAGGCCCGGTCCGTGTTGTGTGTGGATTTCGGTTAGATGTCTTTTGCTTTGCCCCAGCCGCCTTAGGCTCCTTTTGCTTCCTTTCTTTCTTCTGCTTCTCCTTCTTCTTCTCTGTGGGAGCTCCGCCTTCGGCAGCTCGACCTTTCGAAGAGGAAGGATCGGAGGAAGATCCATAAGAAGTGGAAGGCTGGAGGGTAGCTCTAGACTGGTCTAACTGTTGACTTGATTGTTCAGGAACCGTGGTGTTCTGAACTACAGTGGTTGAGAATAGCCAAACTGGCAGGCCAATTGTCAGCCCTGGAAGCGACAATGTGGCCATGTGGGGCGCACCAACTTCTCCCCAAGAGGAGAAAGGGCTAGGGGTCCCATCATGTGGAATCCCTTGGTTGGTGTGTTCCATGTTCTCAACCTAAAGATCAACGCAGGAATAAGGGGTGATTATGTTCCGTTTAGAATGAATTTTATATGACGACGCTTTAGACACAACTTGCTTTTTCACTTTTTAAGAGTCGAGAAAAAGCTAAAGATGACTCTAGTCTCCTTCGATGTATTAATGAGCCCGAAGTGACAAATGCTCGGATGGACTTTTTCAGTTATAGAGTTTGAAAAAGGCCAAAAGAAACTACTTTGGAGTTCTAGGCAGAGGGTGTGCCAAACCTTTCGCGAAACCACAGAATACGTTTTACGGTACGAGTGGTCGATCTTCGTGAATGCTGTGTTCACTGCATCGCGATCAGCAGGGCGGCCGACACGGCTTCCTATGGATAAAGGCTTTGTTCCTATAGGGGTCTCCCAATATACGCGACGGTACGCGGGAGCACAAGTCCGTATTAGTGCTATCGTCCCTCAGGAGGAATCACCCACCTTCGTAGAGATCGACAGTCACTATGTTTAACGACGCCGGAACACGTCTCTACCTAGACCTCTACTATGTTTCGTTATGTTTCAAAGCGTTTTTATGTAAATTCAGTTCGTTTTAGGTTGATCTTGCTTAGCAGTTTGCCTTTATAAATCACCACGTGATGTATGATACAACTCCTAAATGCAGTCTAAGAATGATAAGCAAGCTTTTTCAATTCTTTCAACTTTATGAAAATCTTAACTACTGAGGGAAAAGAAAGACATCATCTTTTCAAACAGATCATAGAGCACACACTGATGCACTTTTCCTAAATCGACATGCAAACTGTCAATATGCACATGCACAATGCAAGTATTTCTTTTCTTCTTCCTTAATGTTGGTGTATTACAAAAAGAAAGCTGTTGTATGATTTCGAATTCAATTTCAAGCGAAAGCAAACAAGTTTTTGTCCAATAATCAAAAGAACACCTTAAGATTCACTCGTTTCAACACAAGAAATACTGAAATTCGAACCATATAACGAAAGCAAATGTTCAAGCAGCTATGAACAGCAATAAACTAACTCTTAGAATCACAACGACACGTTATCACAGGTCTAGATCCAAGAGGTCATAGCAAGACTAGTTCACTTTCGCTACGGGAAACTGTGAATGAAAGCAAGAAATACAATAAGAACAATCACAGTTTCTTCATACAACTGAGGCGGAATGAAGGCAAAGAAAGATGGTTTCAGCTGGGTATACAGGTTGACAACAGGCTGCAAAAACAATATTGAAAACTGGGCAAGAGAAAGCAGGGAACCCCAGTTGCACAATGCAAAACTGGATCAGCGCAGGTACTGCACTGTCAATCTGACATGCAGCGCAGGTAGCCCCTTCGGGACCTGTGTTGCAGCGCAGGTAGCCTTCACTGCAGCTGCACTGAAGAGAAAACTCTCGTCTCTCTCAGATTCCGGGTCACAGTTTGCTCAAAAATCAATGGTTTTTGGCCAAATCAGAGGCTATCAGCCAAGTATACACTAGAGGATGATTAAGGAAGATGAACACTATCACAAAGAGCTAAAAAGAGTCCTTGTGGATCAGCTCTTCAAATCATAAACATGCCCAGCACTGAGCTAGAGTAGCTGCCCTCTACTTTGCATTCGAAGGACTCGAATGCAGTTCGATTTGGTACTCTCTTTGTTTAAGAAATGAATAGCAAGAAACAAAAGCTACCAACAAGACATGATCCCCAGCGGAGTCGCCAGTCTGTTGTGGGGGAAAGTATCCAACTCGGAATGACCCTAACCCACTCTAAGGGTGATAGTTCCTTAGCAACAGCTGAAGCAAAGCTATCTAAAGTTACTTCTTTATGACATGCAAGAGATGAAAGGGAGAGATCCACTTACCGATGTCTTGCGCAAATGGTCGATCCAATCTCCTCTATTTGCCGCTTGCTCCCAGCTCCAAGTCTTCTCACGGGCCCAGCTACATGAGATCTTGCAAACAAGACAAGAAAAGGAAACTACAAGAAGCATGCATTCATAACTGATTCAAGGATTAGCATAAATCAAATACGCAAGTAAGACAATACACCATTGAAACACATGCGAATAGAAGAACCTCAAATGCTTTATTAATATAAGGAAGTAAGGTTCAGGCAGTGATACAACCGTAAGAGGTCCAATCCAGCATCACCTTCCCGACGGAAAGAAATCTCCTCTTCACCTCCCTCAAGCAATCACCCAATACTCACAACTGTAAACCAACAGCAATTCTTTGCACTAAATTCCGGCCTCTAGATCCCATGGGATGAGATCCTTATATAGAGTTTTGGAGTGAAGATAAGTCAGCTTGATGTGTGACTGTTGTCCTCTTCAACTCCAGTTGTTCTTCAGTCCTTGAGTCCACTCGGAGTTTCTACCTTCCACTTGGAGTTTTAGAACCTCTTTACTCATCATTAGGCGAATCTTCTGATCCAAGTGTCATTTTGGAAGCTTCCTGGGCACTGGCACATTGAGAAAAGATTCCTCCACATGTCAAAGTACGCCCAGCGCAGGTAGCCTTTGTTGCACTTGACATGCAGCGCAGGTACACCATGGAGCAGTTGACATTCAGCGCAGGTGCTCAGTGGAGCAGTTGACATGATCCAAAATTGACCTGTTTTTGAGTGTTTTTCAGTGGAGAACTGATTTGCAGTGCTGTGGTTTGCTGACCTTGTTCCTCTAAGGGTAAGAACAACATGTTTAGGGACTTTGGATCCCTCAGATTATTGACATTTCATGCTCCATGCTGTAAGGCACAAAAATGTCTATAACAGAGTGTGTGGGTGCGAAAAGCTCCTACAAAGGAACCTGAGTTTGATTTACAACACGCAAAGGAGACATTCATGGAAGCTAAGAAGAGCTTCATAGAGACCTCCACTTCAGGTAGTAAGGATCAACCAGAACCAGGAATGGATCCTTCAATGCTCAAAACCTTTCTGGAGACATGCATGAAACTGGTGCATGACAGTAAGGCAGTCAAAGGACTATAAGAACTTATCACAAGATGCGTGGGGTCAGGAGAACCGTGTGTGGTCCAGAAGCTAGGGAAGCATGCATTGCGCACTGGAAGGGAAATGAGGTTGACTGTGCAGATTGGTGAGTATGAAATGGATCAGGTGATCTTAGATCTGGGTTCAGACATGAATGTACTACCAAAATAAACATGGGAATGCATGGGAAAACCCACGTTATAATGGTCTCCTATTTAGTTACGAATGGAAAACCAACAAAAGATTTTTCCTATGGGAAGATTGCAAGGGGTAAAAGTAGATATTGAAGGTGCGAGCGCACACGCATATTTTTGAAGTGATAGAGATTGTTGATGACAGTAACCCCTATCCAATGCTGATAGGAATAGACTTGGCCACTAATATGAATGGAGTCATAAATCTGAAGAAGCGCAAAATGATCTTTGAGAAAAAGTCACTACACGTAGTAGTACCACTAGACCCAGCCGATGGAGCATGATACATTGAACCAATGCGCGATGATGATAGTGATGACGATCTTGATTTTATTTATAAGATAACTATGTGAGACCAGGATTGGGTGAATCCGTCTACATATGGGAGAATCTCGTGGGAGGGTTAAAGCTCCTACACTTTGGATTCATACGAAGAAGTAGAGCAGTGGCAGAATTGACTGCATGAAGTAACAACTCTTAATTGCAACATGATGGATAGGTCACTATGTTGCGTGACTACAAAGGCAAGGGAGCTGCCGACATATGATGGATTGTCAGTGGTGGATGAATTTCTAAGAAAATTTGAAAGCGCAGTACCAGAACAACAGCGGTTCGATGCGTTGAAGTGGGCACTGCACGCAAAACCTGCACAATGGTGGGGTACACACCAAGGATGTTTTGAGGACTAGCACTGATGGAGAAGGATGATGCACCTATGTTTTGTAAAACCACAGCTTTGAATGAAAGTTAGTCAGCACGGGCAGAACAACTTGCGCGCCCACCTTTCTCGATGGATACAAACATATGTTGTACAGCCCGCACAAGCGCACACCAGCCCCAGAATAGAGAATAAAAACAAATCGCAGTAGTAAGAAAGGCAATGTGCACTACCAATTATCCACAGGGAAGCATTTGATAAGGTGTGCGAAGTACCGAACAAGATCCACCAGGAGAGACAAACTGATTGTGACCTACGTGTGCTAGTGGTTCGATGGGCCTATAGGACCATGTTCAAAGACCTGAGCGTGGAGATGATTCCAAAGGTGCGGAATAGAGTAGAAACCATAATTTCTTAAGAGAATACAAAAAAGAATCCACATGTAATAGCTCCCATAGTTGTGACAGTGCCCAAAGACCAGGACGAAGGAATCACACAGCTATGCGAGGACAAACATAGAAGGATTTAGGCAGCCATTCGGCGAGGAAACCTTAGACATCGCGAACTCGAGGAAGAGCAGTTTCTAGCTGGATTTCATCAGCAAGTACAAAAGCAGCAGGAAAAGGACTAGCATGATCGTCATATCAAGTTGCGCTCCTTCAAGGTAAACGACTTATTACTACTATACAACAGTAAGTTTGAAAAATTCCTAGGCAAATTCAGAATGCACTAGCTGGGACCATAAGTGGTTAAGGAGGTTACAGACGGAGGCACCATCCAGCTAGTTAAACTAAATGGAGAAACCTTCCCAAGAAAGGTCAACGGCAGTCGCTTAAAGCCCTACACGGGTGGGCCGACTATCTGACTAACTGGCCGCAGAACAGTCTTCGCAACCCAAGGAGCCAGTCTAGGGCGCGGGACTATAAACACACGCAACAGATATCGGTACCAAGGTAAGGACATAATTCAGCCACAGATGATTCCGAAGTAAGAATACAGTGGGTCCAGCAAACAGCAGAATAGTGCATCACGAACCTCCAAGCAGTACGAGACCAGTTGGATGGGCTCC
The DNA here is from genome assembly GCA_031772625.1 of Pinus tabuliformis. NCBI lineage: Eukaryota > Viridiplantae > Streptophyta > Pinopsida > Pinales > Pinaceae > Pinus > Pinus tabuliformis. Next base: position 1,145,720,275 of record CM062805.1, read on the forward strand.
GTGCCAAGATCACTGCACCAACATAGTGACTTGTGACAAGTCATGATGATTATGTTGGGGGCCTGTTGGGCATGGAATCCCCCCACAGCATGTTTTGGGGCTCAAAGCCCAAGTTTTGGTCAAAGTTTTTGTAAGACTCCATGAATTGCAGGTGCAGAGCGCGAAGTATAGGATGAGTCATAGGGTTTTCCACCCTAAAATATTGTAATGTAATGTAAATTTATGCCAGCCTACCCATGGTCTGCGAACCATGGGAGTGTATAAATAGAGCGAGGCTCTAAGTGTAAAGGGAGCGATGGTTTTAGAAAGAAGAATAGGAATGGTGCAAGAATAGAAGGAGTGTCTAAGTGTATTGGGTCGTAGAGGTAGGAAGAGGCTCTGCAGCTGAGTGCACAAAGACCTAGTAGAGTCTGCAGCTGAGTTAGCAAAGGCTTAGTAGAGTTCGCAGCTGAGTGCACAGACCCCTGCAGCTGAGTGCGCAGGGTGGTGTCGAGTCTGTAATCTGGATCAAAGAATAATAAAGAGAAGTTGATTTCAATTTTTGTGTATCTGTTGTACATTTTCTTCATTACATTTATATTGGTTTATTTATCGCACACACTGATATGATTGCTGAATATGTTGTAATAATCATTGATCTTACACACATAAGTTAAGTAATCGGGTAATAACAGAGTAAGTAGCGAGGAACTTGGGTCATTTACAGGTTGCGCCCCACATAGGGCTACACGGAAACAACATCCTCGATTGCGAAGTAATAATAAGTGCACATAGCAACGTTCGCACAGGGTCGAAACCGCAGACCTCCAGAAACCCATCAGACATCCCCAAGATGTAGAAACTTGGTTCTAGCACCCTCCCATACTACTTCATGTGAGACCTCAGTCCGCGCTCCACAAACTATTGTCGAGAGGGCCAGTAGTACTAGGATTTGTTTGGCTAAATCACCTCTAAACCTAGGTCAGGCCCATATAAGCCAACATTAGGAATTTATCTCTTAATTAATGAAAATCCACATACACACAAAACAAGAATTTATACACTACACATGACACAACGCTTATTACAGGAATACCACAACACGACACAAAACACAACGAACATTACAAGAATACCAAAACACGACACAACGCACATTACAAGAATACCACAACACTACATAGTGCATTGATGCGTAAAAAACTACACAAAACATTTGGAGCGCTCCATAAGACATACAAATTCACATCAGAGTATTTGAGAGAGAAATAACAGCCATGTTTAATCTGTAGATTGAATAGAGAAAACAATTTGTCATGTTACACAAATGTCTTTATAAAATGAATTAAACAAACATAAATTAAGAAAGCATAAAATTACTCAATAGCCTACTGCCTTTCCCTGGTTAACCTTGAATAAATAGAGAAACCAATTTTTTTATGGACTAAATTAAACATATAGACAAACAAATTAAAGGGAACAAAAAATTACCCTCTCCATGAATAATTCACTCGATCACCTGCAATTTGTTTTCAAACTAGAAAAATTTCGGTCACCTTCTCTTCATTCATGAATTTCCTCCTCATTCTTCATTCATCACAATCATCGATTCCTCTCATTCTTCATTCATGACCCACGCAAGTATATAATGATTAGGGAATGTGGGAGCTTTATGCTTTCTTTCTTGGACCATTGTGTCCAAATTTATCTTTAACCAATCGTTTAATTACTAGTCATTAAACTAATCTTTTAATTTCATTAAACCATATTTTAACTCAGTATTACTATTTTAAAATTTACAATTTTTTTTAAAACTAAGCTTTTTAAAACATGTCAATACATATTTCAATCTTCATCCATAAATTTCAATTTTTATGTATTCAAGGCTATACTTTTTTTACCTATGTTTTTCAGTTATCTAGGTGTCCGTAATAGTGATTGGGTGAGAGTTAACGTTAATGGTGCAAATACTCGTCGTGTTATTGAGTGGAATATATATATATATAACATAAAACAATGATAATTGTAAAACATAAATTTTAAATAGATTTAATTTTTACAATTATCATTGTTTTAAGTTTTATATATATATATATATATATATGAAAAATTAATTTTGAAAATCGTTAGATTAAAAAAGTAAATAGACCGACCTATCATATTCACTCACTTGGGATCGCTATGATTTTAATGTTTTATAAAAGTGACTTTGTTTAATTATTTCTAAGAGCTAAATTTTCTTTCTTCTCACCATGTTTTAACCTATCTATTGGTCCAAAGGGTCTAAATAAATGTTGTTAGAGAGTATAAAGATTAGTGGTCCAAAGGGTGTAAAGAAATGTTGTAAGAGAGTATAAAGAGAAATAGTTATAAATATGAAATTTAATATTTGTTTAATATTCAATTCCACATATTAATGCATCATTAGTGTCACGTTGCATTTGAATAAGATTTCTCCTTGAAAGTGCATGTCTTCATATAATTAGTGATATTCATCCAAGAAAAAAATCCATGGAACTTGCAAATTCATGATTTATAAGTAATTTGTTGGGAGGTTTTTACATTTGAATTTCTTTTTCCCAAGAAAAATATATATATATTCCAGTCACATTTTTCGAAATGGAATTGTATTTCTCGTGTATGTGTTTTTCAATCATATTAATTATGTCTCTCTTATTTTATATTTGAAAGAACTAGCCCATAACCAACAATTAAGTAAAAACCCAAAAAGAACTATGTTAGATAAGCTCAAGTCATAGAGTGGACGTAACATTCTCTAATTTTATCCAACATAACAATGTTGCTAAGTAATCTTTCAACTTCTCTATTGTTGGCTTAGTGGGTCCTGGCCCAAGTTCAAAGTTAAGTTTTCTAAACAAATCCCTATACTACTGGCCCTTTCGGCATCAATCTGTGGAGCGTGGACTAAAGTCTAACCCAAAGCATTATGGAGGGATGTTGGAACCAAGTTTCCACACCAGGAGATGAGTGTGATGTCGTTTTATGCCCTAAACCTTCCTTCATGCAAATCAATAAGCCCTTGAGGCTTATCGATATAACTTCCTTTTATCAACCTCTAGATCTTTGCGAAGGTCGAAGACTATCTTTCGTGGACCCTAAACAGGCGAATCAACCACTTATGTGCCTCTGTAATTATCCTTAGTTCTGTATCTACCTAGATCGACTTAAGTGTTTGATAACTTTAACATGAATTAAGATGTTCTTCGCATAAACAAATATTAGTACTTGCATTCATATAACAATGTAAACCATGCAGAATCGCACATCGATACAGTATTAAATCATAAACCCATCATTCATCATAACATAATGCATTCATTCATAACAAAGGTAAATGGACAAAACAAAGATATTTCTGGAATAATCTCTTTATTTAGACTACCTTGTGCACTCAGCTGCAGGGGTTTGCGCACTCACCTGTGGACTCTACTCTAGGCCTCTATGCACACAGCTGTAGAGCCTCTCTTCTACTCTAAGATTCTTCGCTCTTCACTTCTTACGACCAATTACATTCATTGATCTCTCCATTTCCATGCCTTAGACTCTCTAATACTCTCCTTTTTATATAATCCCATGGTCTGTGGACCATGGGTAGATCTACTAAAGTTGACACAACTTACATAAAAGAAGGGAAAAACCCTTTATGAAACTTAACTATCTACATGCTCTGCGACCACAACTTACAGAGACTTTACATTTTACATAACAAAAACTTGGGCTTTCTGCCCCAAAACTTGGGTTTTTGCCCCAAAATTGACCATAGGGGACCCTGTCCCAACAGGACCCCAACACAAATATCCTGACTCACCCCTGAGTCACTCTGCTAGCATGGAGATCTTACAGTGAAGACCTCCCAACTCCACTTGTGCCACTGCTACCTCAGCTGTGCTCTGCATGGTTGCTTGCTTTATCTGTTCCAGTAGTTGTTTTATTGTTGGTCCTACATTGTCTTCCTTTACCTTTTGTTGTGTCCTCTGTTGGCTTGCTACCTTCTCCTCGATGGCGGTAGAGATAACATAGGCCGCGTCCAAACAATGGCCCAATCTGGCCTTGAGGACTACCTCTTTCTATTGCGCTGCCTCTACCTGCTCGAGCAACTGCTTTGCCTCATGCAGCTTAGCTAATCGTTGAGATATAGAAATGATGTGCATCATCACTCTTGCTTCGTCATATTGTTGCTACAATTCCTAAGCCTCTGTGTTCAACCTCTACAGGTTAGGATCCTCCTACAAAGTCGTAACGACATCCATAGACAGCTCAAAGAGCGCGGTGCAATCTGCCAACGCGGTGTCTACTGTTGCGACTGCATCTTTTACAACTGCCTCACGTTGTTCTCTGACCTCTGGTGGAGTTGAAGGTTGTGACTTCAACTCAAGATCTATGATTTTAAGGTTCAATTCAAACTGAACCGTGGCCATTTCTGTCTTTGCATCATACACACCTGCAGGCAACTTCTTAATCTTGGCCTCCACCGACACTTCTTCTGGGATATGCAATTTTGGAATGGTTATGCATGCTTCGAATACCATTGTTGTTGTTCACTCATTCTTCTCCTGAACCTTCTTCCATGCTTCTAGTGCAGATGTATTCTCAACGAATATATGTTCGTTGTTGACTTTCTTCTCACTGATCATGATCAGCGCGCACTGCTCTCGGGCCTTAAGCTCTATAACCACACCTGCTTGGAGTTTGTGAAGGAATTCACTGGGGAGTGTAGCCAAGTTCACACCAATACTATTTAAATTGTTGACAGTAGCCTTGTCAGCATCCGTCTCTGTGCTTAAAGCTCCATCAGGCATCACGACTGCCTGAAGATCCAAGGATCGAACTAACTCTGTTGTTTGAGTAGTCCACGGTGCCAAACTAGTTGATGCTACGCTGCTCTGCCCTACACCTGCCTATATTCTAGTTGTTTGGATCTGCAGTTCATGCAAACCCATCTATATTGTGACTAGTGCTTGCTTCTAATGCTGCTCAAACTATTGCAATAGTTCTGCTGTTGTGTCCCTTACCCTATCACCAATATCGTCCAAGTCACCCTCTGTCAAGGTCATTGGGTCTAGCGATGTCTTTGAGGCTTTGGTCTTCTTTCGCTGTCCCTCCTTTCCCTATTCTCTATGTCACTTTACGCGGAAAGGAATGCTCTCCAAATCTTTGTCGCCTTGTTCTGACTATTCTTCATCCTCCTTTTAGGGCACAGGATACTTTTGACTTATATTAGAGTCATGCTCTTCTTGCTCTGCTTGCTCCTTTGCGATGCACTCCGCTTCTGCGCGAGCCTTCTCCTTAGTCTCCTTCTTCGTCTTTTTTTCCAACTGTTGAACCTTCAGTCGGGTCGCTTCCTTTTTCTGCTTCTCCATGAACTCGCTAGTCCTGACGGCCAAATCCGCTGGTGTGTGCCAATCTGTTGGGCGTCGCTTGAGGACCTCTACAATGGTATCATCTGTAGCCAAGTAGGGAAGATCATACCACTTCTGGTTCGAATCCTTCAGTGCCCGGATGTAAACACAGTCGAAGTCTGCTTTGAACTCTGTGTAGCCAGATAGTTGCTCAAAGACGGTTGGAAACAACCGCGACTTTCGATTGATGGTTGTGCAGATGTTTTCCTGCATCAACACCCAAAAGTTTTTTCTTTCACGAACCCGCCTAGCGTCCTTAGTAGCCCAAAGAGAAGCAAACTCAGCTGCTTCTAGTAAATCTGTCTCAACTGGAGGAAACTAGTTGTCCTCTGCTAACTCCCATGTGACCAACACATTTGATAATAACAACCATGATGATGATGATAATAATAATAATAATAATAATTAATGTAAAGATGTAATAATAATAATAATAATAATAATTAATGTAAATGTAAACATTTTAAACAAGTCAAAATAAAATAAAAAAATAAACCCATTAAAATAAAATAATAATAATAATAATAATGACCCATGGTACTGAAAAATCATGGTATTCACGTGGAACGTAGCCTATTTAAATGGTGAAATTAAACTAGCTTAAATCCATTTTAACTTTGGAACTACATGACATCGAGAGAATTTAGTATAGTAGAGATGTTATAATGATAATAATAAAAATTAATGTAATGTAAACATTTTAATCGAGTGAAAATAAAATAAAACAAAAAAAATAAAAATAACAAAAAAAATCAATGGCTAGTTTTCAACAAGCTGACCTTGGGCCATGACGCATCCTTACTATTTATTCATGAAGATTGTATGATTTTTTCACCTTGTCCCGAGGACGAACCACATTAGTTGGTTTGAAAAGTCGACCAAATCATAAAGATGTGATTAATCTGAAATATATTTATCTACAATATGGATCACAAAAGTCTCAGATCTAACAAAAATAAACCCACTAAAATAAAATAATAATAAAAACAAAAATGACCCATGGTATTCATGTGGAACATAGCCGATCTAAATGGTGAAAATAAACTAGCATAGATCCATTTTAACTTTGGAACTACACAACATCGAGAGAGAACAAATGTCTTTTCTAAAAGAAATCAAATCTCAAGAGATTTGATCTGTCTTGGGGCTTCATAAGGGCTTGATAAATCTATGTTAAGATGAAATCTAAGGCTTGATAAATATGTGTTAAGATGAAATCTAGATTGGTTATATTAGTTTCCTACTTCATAGAGATTTTGGGGGTTGATAAGGGCTTGATAAATCTATGTTAAGATGAAATCTAAGGCTTGATAAATCTATGTTAAGACGAAATCTAAGGCTTGATAAATCTGTGTTAAGATGAAATCTAGATTGATTATATCAGTTTCCTACTTCATAGAGATTTTAGTACAGATTCTACATCTCCATTAACTTCGAAACATTAAAATTGTTTTCTTGATAATATTTAAATAATAATAATTATTGTTTTAAAAACTTATAAACACACCAACTTAATAAAATTATAACACAATAAAATATTCATATATATATATATATATATATATATATATATATATAGTTGACTTTACAACATTTATAAAAAATACTTTAAAAAATTATGAATATCAATAATATATTATTATATTTATCCTTCATATTTAATTATTATTATTATTAAATAATAATAATAAGACAAAATAAATTATTTTGTTATTTATTTTATTAAAATTTGTAAAATATAAAATGTAATTAAAAGAATTAAAATTAAATTATTAAATATTATTTTAAACAAAAAATAAAATAAATATATATTTGTTTGAGAGGTGTTTATGGTAGAAATGTTGTAATTCCAAATAAATAAAAAATATATATTTTAAATAAAATAAAATTAAATGAAAAGATTAATGTAAGCTAAACATTTTAACTAAGTCAAAATAAAATAAAAAAAGAAAATAAATATAGTAAAATAAAAATAAAACATGACTCATGGTATTGAAAACTCATGGTATTCATGTCTATTTAAAGGGTGAAATCAAACTAGCCTAGATCCATTTTAACTCCCAAACTACAAAGCATCTAGAGAGATCAAAAGTGAAAAGAGGTTTTCATTTCAATAGATTTGATCCCTCTTGGTGATTAGTAAATCTAGTGTTAAGATAAAATCTAGATTAGTTATATTAGTTCCTTCCCTAATAGAGATTTATGGTAGAGATGTTGTAATTCCATATAAATAAAAAATATTTTTTTAAATAAAATAAAATTAAATGAAAAGATTAATGTAGTGTAAACATTTTAACCAAGTCAAAATAAAATAAAAAATGAAAACAAAATAAAAATAAAAAATGGCTCATGGTATTGAAAACCCATGGTATGGATGTCTATTTAAAGGGTGAAATCAAACTAGCCTAGATCCATTTTAACTCCCGAACCACAAAGCATCTAGAGAGATCAAAAGTGAAAAGAGGGTTCCCATTCCAAGAGATTTGATCCCTCTTGGTGATTAGTAAATCTAGTGTTAAGATAAAATCTAGATTAGTTATATTAGTTTCCTACCTATTAGAGATTTATGGTAGAGAAGTTGTAATTCCAAATAAAAGCATCTAGAGAGATCAAAAGTGAAAAGAGGGCTTCCATTTCAAGAGATCAAAAGTGAAAAGAGCATTTCCATTTCAAGAGATTTGATAATTAGTAAATCTAGTGTTAAGATAAAATCTAGATTAGTTATATTAATCTCCTACCTACTAGAGATTTATGGTAGAGATGTTGTAATTCCAAATAAAAGCATCTAGAGAGATCAAAAGTGAAAAGAGGGTTTCCATTTCAAGAGATTTTGTCCCTCTTGGTGATTAGTAAATCTAGTGCTAAGATCAAATTTAGATTAGTTATATTAGTTTCTTATCTAGTAGAGATTTAGGGTAGATATGTTATAATTCCAAATAAATAAAAAATATATTTTTTAAATAAAATAAAATTAAATGAAAAGATTAATGTAATGTAAACATTTTAAAAGTTAAAATAAAATAAAAAATGAAAACAAAAATAGCAAAATAAAAATAAAAAATGACTCATGGTATTGAAAACCCATGGTATTCATGTCTATTTAAAGGGTGAAATCAAACTAGCCTAGATCCATTTTAACTCCCGAACTACAAAGCATCTAGAGAGATCAAAAGTGAAAAGAGGGTTTCCATTCCAAGAGATTTGATCCCTCTTGGTGATTAGTAAATCTAGTGTTAAGATAAAATCTAGATTAGTTATATTAGTTTCCTACCTACTCCCAAACTCCAAAGCATCTAGAGAAATCAAAAGTGAAAAGAGGTTTTCATTTCAAGAGATTTGGTCCCTCTTGGTGATTAGTAAATCTAGTGTTAAGATAAAATCTAGATTTGTTATATTATTTTCCTATGTAATAGATATTTTAGTAGAGATTTTACGTCTCCAAACTAAAAGAAACTTTATATATAGTGTTTTTTAATTTATTTAAAACATAACATTAACTTCAAAACACTAAAATGGTTTTTCTAATAATATTTCTACTATTTTAAAAACCTATAAATATACCCACTTAATACAAATTATTACACACACACGCACACACATATATATAACAACATTTTTTAAAATATATTAATTATGAAAATCAACTGATATAATTTGAATAAATATATAACTTTTTAAGTATTATCATGTTTTATTATAAAAAATATTAAAAAAATTATATATATCAATAATATATTATTATATTTAGCATTCACATTTAATTATTAAATAATAATATAAAATAACATAAAAAAAAATTGGTTAATTTTTTTATTAAAATTTAAAATATATAAAATGTAATTAAAAAATATTTAAAAATAAATTATTAAATATTATTTTAAATTAAAAATAAAATAAATATATACTTTATTTTGATGATTATAGAAAATATATATTTGTCTTGAGAAGTGCTCTCCAACCTCAGTTGAGGGTTAGAAAAGTTAATATTATTTATTTATTTATTTATTTATTTTTATTTTTATTTTTTTATGTTTTTCTATTTTATTTTTATTTTTTGTTACTTGTTATTATTTTTTAATTTTTTTCTCAATATTTGAAATTTTTTTCTTTATTTATTTATTATTTCTTTCTTTCTTTCTTTCTTTCTGTTTCTTTTTCTTTTTTTCTTTTCTTCTTTTTTTTTTCTTTTTCTTTTTTTTCTTTTCTTTTCCTTTTTCTTTTTTTTCCTTTTTTTACTTTTTTTTTTCTTTTTTTTTTGCAAGGTTTGTGTCGATGCTCATCTAGCTACCTGATCCCATTATGTGCAATTTGATAGTTGACTTTAATTTTTTTTTTATAATGAATTGCATCTCCACAATGTGTCAGTTTCATGGTTAGTCTTTAAGTTTTTATTACAATCGGTGAGTTCACCAAAACTCCATATCAATTTGATGGCTGATTTTTAGATTGTTCTTGTAATTTATCAAGTTGACTTAGGCTAATTTTAGAAAGCTTATACATTTAGCATTTAAAAAATAAATTACTCTTGCTATAATAACTCTTTCATTTAGGTGTTCATTTTAAAAAAAAAAAAAATTAGTCATAAAACTTTTCCATAATATCATGCTTGAAATATTTTGAAAACTTAAGATTTTTTTGTAGTCATAGTCTTTGGTTTTAATTCCATGGTTGAAAAATTGTCAAAATTTTAATGTTTTTCTAAGTCATGATATTTTATCTTTAATGCTATGGTCGAAAACAGTTATAAGAATGTTTTCTTTAGCACCATGCCTGAAAATTATTGGAATTTTAAGGTTTTTCAAAGACGTGATATTTTAAATTTAATGTCATGCCTAAAAATCTTAGAATTTTAACGCTTTTGAAAGACGTGATATTTTATCTTTAATGTCATGCTTGAAAATCATTGTAAATTTAATTTTTTTTGGAGTCATGATATTTTATTTTTAACGTCACTATTAAAAAATGTTGAAAATTTACCCTTAAAAAAGACATTATTCCATCATCAACACTTTTCTTTTCCAGGGTGTCTTTTGCACACAAAAATTTGGTTTTAACTATCATTTTTAAAAATTATTGAAAATGTACGCTAAAGAAAAAACAAACAAACAAACGAACAAACAAAAACAAATAAACAAACAAACAAAAACAAAAACAAAAGCAAAAACAAAAAACAAAAAACGAAAACAAAAAAAAAAAACAAAAAACAAGACAAAAATACTTTTTCGTTTTTAACCTATTTTTTCATGTATTTGGGGTTTCGGGGCTAGAGTACCCATTTTGAGGTAATATTTCATGTTTGAAGAGTAACTATGTTTGTTCCATTTTGCATGTTGGGTAAGCTATCATCTTTTAGCATGTTGGTTGTCATATCTTATGTATAAGCCTGTTCTGGTGGTTCAAAGAGACCATCTTTGTGCAATTAGTTGTTCGAACCTTGTAAGTGCCTGTCACACTCATTTCCAAATTTTTGAGCATTGTTGCAGAAGTGTTGTCATGGTCGCCGCAAAGTACATCTTTTGTCTTGCACTTGTCGTAAAGCTCCCACACGGAGGGAAATGATTTGTTCATGTGTTCAGATAATCTATTTTGTCATGTCATCAAATAACCTAAGTGTGTGATCACAGCCAAAGTTGATCACTGTTCACACCAATCTCACGATCCCACACTTAACCATTTTCAGAAAAATTCTTGACTGGGAAGCCTAGCTTCACCGAGCCTCGTTTGAGATGCACATTGTGCAATCTCAGTCCTCTAGCTGTGAACTTGTTTCGTAGCACTATATAATGTGCAGTTCTTTCCTCCCATGACTATTACATTGTGCAGTTTTTGTGACCAAGCCTAGAACTTCACCTCCAGAATTGCACAATCATTCCTCCCATGCCGGCCTCCATTGCACTCTAAGAAATCACAAGCCTGAATATTATGCTTCGAGCCTCTAAAATATGCAATTGCATAGTAGCCTTCCCTGCCTTGTCTCCCAAATTGTGCAGTGTTTCCTCTCAGTGCTCATTCCCTTAGCCTGCCCCACTGGCTACCAAAAATACATAGTCTTGTCCCCCCAGCTGAGTTTAAACTGTGCACTTTGCAACCTCAAGCCTCAATATGATCCAACTTAAACAGGAACGCAACAAATTACAGAGATAACCATAAACACAGATATGCAGCGGAAACAATACTTCACTTTATTAATGTAAAATACTGAAATATGCTTACAAACAGTAATGGAAATAAACCAGCTAGGGCGATGGTAGCTTATCTCTGAGAAGAGATCTGGTGGCTACATGCCTCTGAACTATTCTAAACTGTGTTACAATGAGGCTCGAAGGCCTATTTATTGTTGAGAAACAATGGAAAACCCTTCACATCCCAAAACCTAACCCTAGAAGATGAAACGCCAGATTGTGGGCCCCGTTTGGGTAAATTGGTACATCAATTTCCCAGGGTCGTAACTTTGGCATACGATCTCCGTTTGACACGTACAATAGCTCGTTAGAAAGATCTATCCGAGCACTACCACTTTGGGAGGCAACATGGGTCCACGAACCCATGTTGCCCCAGATTTCCCAAAAAATGTCGTTTAGGGCCTCAAAACGGCTCTGAAGTTCATGACCCGAAAAACTGCTAAAAATAGTAAACTGTGCTAAAATTCAGGAAACTAAAAAAGATGAAAGAGACAGTTGTGGGGGTACAAATGGGATAGGTGGGTGGCCACCAACATCCACTTGGATCATTCCTCCCCCCTTAGGAAGCAATGGTCCCCATTGCATTGAGTTCCTCCCTGAGATGAGGAAGCTTCTGCTGAGCTGGGTCTCTGGTGAGCTGTTCTACAATCTCTCTGATGTGTCCAGAAATGGTGGAAAGCATGGTCGACGATGGTCCACATTGAACACTCGGTGCAAGAGAAGGAATGGAGGAATGTTGTGCTTCAAAGCATTGTTGCCCATAGCCTTGGTACTAGTGTAAGGACCATGTCGGAGTGGTCTGAATTTCTGATGGGTTCTTGTAAGGTTTTCTTTCTGCAGATGTAACCAAACTTTGTCGCCCACCTGAAACTTGTGTGGTACCCCTGTGAGTGAGGAGAAGTTGTTCCTGTGTTCTATCATGACCGTATCCATTTGCTGCTGCTGCTGCATGGAGGAACCCTTTGCAGGGGTCATGGATGTAGCAACAGTCTTCCCCTTACTTTGGGAGTGAGCTAGACAAATGAATTTCCTGGTCTGGGAGATGAGCTTGTTGCCTTTCTTAGCAGTGATCAAAGAGGTGGCGGTAGGTGGGGCTACCTCCGGTATCCTGTATAATGAATCACCCAAATAAATAATGACAGTGCGAGGCCTTGACTCATACACAACATGTCGCCTCCACAAGTATGGCTGGCCTAATAGTACATCGCAAACATCCAGAGGTGTAACATCACACAATACCCCGTCTATGAAGGGCTTGATGCTGTAGGGAAGGCGGCACTACTGGCGAACTTTGAGATCTCGTCCTTCATGAAGCCACCCAATACTGTACGGCTGCAGGTGTGGTGTAGTCGGTAGGCCCAACCGCTTCACGACATCTGCTGAAACAAGGTTCTTTTGGCTGCCACTGTCAATAATGAATTGCAGTGGCAAACCCTTCACCCACATCTGTGAGTGGAAAAGACGCTCCCCTTCCTCTGGATTTTCGGGCTCATTTTCTAGAGCTTGGTGGTGGAAATAGTGGCGCTGGTATCTGCATCAATGATCTACTTCCCTTTATCGTTCTCCTTGTCGGGTTCTGGCTCAGGGTCGGAACATGCATCTAATTCAGAAGCCTTCAACTCGGCCACCAGTGACTGCTTGGTCCGACACTCACTTGTGCTGTGAGTGGGGCTCTTGTGGAACTCACACCACTTTCCTGTGTCCTTCGGCTTTGTGGTGTTGTTCTTTTCTTGTGGCTTCGAGGGGTTGTCTTGGGTCACCCTGCCTTGGCTTTGCCCTTTGGGCTTTGGATTTGCAGATCCAAAGTCTCGCTTCTTCTGTTTGAACTTTTGCTCGATTTTGACAGCGTATCGGTACGCCGTGCCGAGCGAGGAGATGTTCAGGAACTCCGTTTCTTCCTGGATGTATCTATGTAGGCAGTCGCGGTATTTGAGTACCAGATGCAGCTCAGAACCTTTGATACCCAACTGTGTGCGAAGGGTATGAAAAATGTTTGTGAACTCCGGCACATCTTGGTCTCGTCCCTGCCGCAGTGTGGTCCATTTGATGTATTTGTCCTCATAGCTTTTGACAGGGTAGTACTGCTCCTTGATGGCATCCTGGAAGTCATTCCAAGTGGGTGCGCCTGAAAATAGTGAGCCTGTGCTTTCATTCTTCTGCTCGTAGCAGGTTTCCCACCAGTCCTTAACGTGGGGGGCTGCTTTGAGAAGAGCGAAAACAGTCTTTTCCCGACTTGAAAATTCATGAACAGAAAAATATCCTTCTAGTAGATTTAACCATTTATCTACGGCATCTACGTCTATTTGACCCTAGAATATGGGGATTTCAAAATTAACTTGTACCTTAAAAGGCGTGGCGTTTCCAGAGTAGCTGCTAGAAGTCGATGCGTCACCTTTGGGTAGCCGCTGAAGGATCTGCGCAAAGCTATCCATCATCACGTTCCTTTGTCGCTCGAGGGCTTCTTCAAGCAAGATTTTGATAGGATCTCATGCCCCCTCGTCTTTCTTCTCATCCGCCATGGGAGGCCATCGGGATTTGCGAGGCTGATCTTCCAAAGGTTCGACCAGTTCAAGCCCTAACTCCTTATATCCCGACCTCGTTGGGGACATGCAAAGAAAAAGAGAGAAAAAGCAGACAGCTCTGATACCACTGATCCAGACTTAAACAGGAATGCAACAAAGTACAGAGATAACCATAAACACAAATATGCAGTGGAAATAATACTTCACTTTATTAATGTAAAATACTGAAATATGCTTACAAGCAGTAATGGAAATAAACTAGCTAGGGCGATGGTAGCTTATCTCTGAGAAGAGATGTGGTGGCTACATGCCTCTGAACTGTTTTGAATTGTGTTACAATGAGGCTCGAAGACCTATTTATTGTTGAGAAACAATGGAAAACCCTTCACATCCCAAAACCTAACCCTAGAAGATGAAACGCCAGATTGTGGGCCCCGTTTGGGTAAATTGGTACATCAATTTCCCGGGGTCGTAACTTTGGCATACGATCTTCGTTTGACACGTACAATAGCTCATTAGAAAGATCTATCCGAGCACTACCACTTTGGGAGGCAACATGGGTCCTTGGACCCATGTTGCCCTAGATTTCCCAAAAAATGTCGTTTAGGGCCTCAAAACAGCTCCGAAAGTTCAGGACCCGAAAAACTGCTAAAAATAGTCAACTGTGCTACAATTTAGGAAACTGAAAAAGCTGAAAGAGACAGTTGTGGGGGTCCAAATGGGATAGGTGGGTGGCCACCAACATCCACCTGGATCACAATATCATCCCATGATCCCTTGAACTACGTATCCCCACATTATCCCAGCCTCATTGACTCCCAAAACTACGTTGTTAGCTCTCCCAATGTCCATTCCCTCACCCTATCCCACTGGCTCTGGAAACTACACAATGTTGTCCTTAGGACCTACCTCAGCTACAAACTTTGTAGTCTCAGAGCTTAAGATTTTCTCCTGGCTACTAGAATTGTGCATTGCATAGTCATTGAGACCCTTTTCCTAGTTTGTTACTTGTTTCGGGCTCAGTTGGTGGATCTGAATGCATCATCTTCTATGGGTCTTTGAATTGATGTTGTATCATCATGAGTAAATTGTAGGAACATGTATCTTATCATTTCATGACAAGATGATGGAGAAGGAGAAGAAGGAAGCATGCTTGAAGACTATCATGTAGTTGAACCTATAAGTTGATTGATCAAGGGAAAGAAAACAGACAGTAGTTTGTGACCACTGTCCAAGATTGGAGATCATTAAAGATTCTGCATCACCAAGTCATGTGGAGGTGAAGAGAAAGCATCTTCAAGAATAAATCTAACACTTAGCAGCTTAAACAAGAGGAAACATAATGACAATCAACAAACCAAGAACAGAACACATTGATAATGGAGTTCACCCAGTGTGGGCTACGTCTCTTGGCCTGGTGTCAAGAGTGTGCCACTTCATATAATTGTTGCTAATGATGACAATATACATGGCATGTTCTTTGTCATAACAAGGAAAAATACCCTCAACAAAAGCAGCTTGTCTCTCCATGAGACATTCTCCCTCTAGGAACTCTGACTCAAAATGGGTCTTCCTTCAGCATGACAAGTTAATACAATCTCACAATAATGTGACAAGAAGTATCCCTCAACATAGTGTTAGACAAGTATCTCAACAATAAGACATCATCTCAGCAAACAAAAAAGATGCATAACATAACTACATCATGTACCTCCATGTTCAAATATGGCCGAAAAATGAAAGCCCCAACTACTAAAACAGATTACACCACTGAATTTACGACAATGAGTAGTGTAAAATTGACTGTCAACTCGTCCAATTCTGACACCTTCAAATTCTAGGCCTTTGGGAATCTTAAATATTCCCCAAAGATTTCTCTCCACTAGTTGCATGGAGATCTTCTACTTAGATTGCAAATCTAATCTCGCCAGCATGATCCTTGTGAAATTTTGAGAAGAATGAATATAAAGTCAGCCACATTCTGACACTGGAAAAATTTAGCCTCCAAGGGAATCTAAAATTCCTCAAGATTCTCTAAAGATTCTATGTTGTGGGGCACCTGAAATTCTACTACTCAGATGGCGAATCTGACTTCACCATCGTGCTCCCTACGAAAATCAAATAAAAATGACTATAGACTTTGATAGCATTATGACAACGTGAAATTTTCCCTCCTAGAGAATCTTTTAGATTCCTCTCTACATCAAGGAATATTCTCTACAAAGATTCTATCTCGAAATCTGTGTTGACATAGTTCCACCTTAGCATCTATGTTAAGGTTTTGCACAGTTATTCATGGTTTCACTTCAAACTCTTCAAATCCATTAGGTGTTCTCCCCCTAGCCGAGTGAACGGGAGAGCTTAAATAAATTTTAGTATGTGGATATTTACAAGTTAGGCCTCATAGGTTTTTGGTTGGCGTCGAAATTAGTTGGGCAGAGGTTCCCAGGTCAAATCCCCCACCCACCCATGCAACAGACTTTGGCGCATTGTAAAATTTTGGCATCGCGTTGTTGCAATAACCGTATGCGGTTACACGATGCATTACAAACATTTCTTTTAGTTTGTGTGATGGTTATAAGGTTGGTTGTGGGGGCACCCAGGAGGCAAGTCAGCCAAACTGGCCGGATAGATTCAAGCCCTGTTGCCCCAAGTATTTGTTACAAGTGGTTTCTATTTTAGCAGTGGGGTCGGGTTTACTGACGGGCAGCCCGCCAAATATAATATGTTGTATGGTTTTAAAAGTTTAGGGGTGATGGGGTTTGACTGCCTGCCACCCCATCCCACCTATTTTTTTATATCAAACAGTTTGGTGGGCCCAACCCACGCCCATTTTTAGCTATTTTTGTTTTTTATAACAAATTTTGTCCTTTTTTCACTTTGCCAAAAATAAGGGATATTGGGAAAATTAAGTAGGCAACAATTTCACCTGCCCATTTGCCAGATTCTATGTGTTGGGCCTCGGTCAATTTGTAGGATCATTAAACTTGGTCCACATGCCCAACTTTCACCTGCGAGAAAATTATATATTGCAGAGCAATGGAACACATAAAATATTGCATAAATATAAACACAGAAAACGCATAAAACAAGAGAGACGCAAATATACGTGGTTCACCCAATTTGGGCTACGTCCACGGAGAAACAACCAGTCCTTCTTTTATTATATTATCCAGCAAATTGAAGAGATACAACCTACTGCAGATCCGTTGTAACTCCCTCTTCACTCTTAATCTCCTCCCTTTTCCTCACTCCGAATATAGATATACATAGACGCAATACAATTCCCTCATATATAGCGAGGGGTTTCCTTCAAGGGCAAAAAACCCTAAATTAAATATAAATTCTATCTTTAGATCTCCTCCTAATGAACGGCCCAAATTGACTACAAAATTACAACATTTTACAAGGCAATTTTACATCTATTCTTAGCTTCGGGGGCAACCCCCCGCCGGGGGGGGCTCCCAAAAGGTCACAGCGGGCCCCCCCTGGACCCCCCTGCAACGAATATTTTACGGGCAGCGTTGCCGCCCCATTTCGAACTAGGGTCCAATGCGGTGATACATTTTAATACAGAAGATAATTAGGCTCCACACCCAACATAACCAACTCTGTATTTTTCATACGAACTTGTATTTGAGTGTTGTTCACACCATTAGAATTAGGGCGACTAGCACTATGACCTCATCCTAGTTCGAGAGCAATTTGACCACATTGATTTTTTTAGCTATTATAAAACCTCTTTAACCTCTGAGTGTGCCTAGAGTCACCTGGACCATTCCTCCCCACTGAGGATCTTTTGGTCCACTGATGATATTTTGATCCACCAAAAGCGTGAACATAATATGCAATTTCCATGTACATTGTATGCACCACAAGTGTTCTGACAGGTCACCCTTCCTTCTCCTTCACCTTTGCTCTTCGAGGGCATAAATGATGAGTCGACACTTACATTCTCTGCAAACCTGTAGTACATTTTTTTCAAATTACACGCGTAACTACATGACCAATAACATCCCATATTTTCCATGAGTTTAGAACACACACTGTATGGTCAAGTTTACATCAAAATGGAAACAAAACCCCAGCTATCAATACAATGCCAAAACATCATTGTTGCTTCAACAAGTGATGGAAAAGACATCATCACTTTTACAATTTAAATTACAACGAATGATTTACAAAAATACGGCCATGAAAAGCTAACACATCTAGAAAAACCATCTCCCACTTATCAAAGTGAATGGGTTATCTCCCTATTGTAAATTCACTTGTCGAATAACTTTTTTAACTGGCTCATGCACAGACGCTTTGTCCTTAAGACATTTCTCTAGATGGATCCTCCAACATGTGGTTCTTTGAAGATCACCTCTATTGCAGTGACTGCAAAATTCTTCTTCCTCTATACTTGCTTAACCTGTTTCTTTCCTTGGTGTGGAGAAGGCTTTTCACATCTCATCCTCTTTCGTGCTTCCATTCTCTTCCAGCACTTAGTAAACACATGGTTATGTAAACCAAAAAAACTACATGTTTTTCTATGCCATGATTTATGTTCATCATTAACAACATGATTGTAATCAAAATAAACTTTAGAATATTGAGACTTGTTATACCTTTCCTAGATGTATTGAGTACAATTATGGCGATGAGAGCTTGCCTCAACTCTTCCTCTGCAATGTGCATTGCCATGGGATGATGGTGATGTGTTCCCTCTCTCCTCAAGGGTTTCAAAAATGTATTGGAAGATTCTAACACCTTTGAGAATTGTCCTTCGATGCATCCCACACCTACGAATCGAGTTCATTGCACGACCTGGTTGAGTCATGCCTTGGCCATTAACATCAAGTCCTCAACCTTTCTACCCCGTCTGGGTAAGGAGTCTCATGCCAATTCCTGTAATCGATACCTCCACATTTCCAATAGAAATAACATCATGTGAAGGTGAAACTAAAGAACGATCACAACTATTTACCTCAGTTGTTGATTCTGAAAGAGGTGGTGATGGCTTCTTTAAGCCTTCGTTGAGCTTCAACGCTTCCAAGGACTCTTCCATGGCCCGCTTAGGTTTTAACTCTGTACAGAAATTATCGGCATACGAATTCTAAAAATAGAAAATAAACAATGGCGAGAGCATAAAACATAAAACATATATACACAGAGATTTTCCCCTGGATCCCAAAACTAGGACTACCAGATTCATTTTTCATTATATTCCTTTCAATGTTACTATACATATACATGTCAAAGCATCCATAAACCCCAATACATTAACCCTAGATTAGAACATAACAATAGTTCCCTTGACCTGATCTACAAAATACCATGAACCGAGAACCATCGTGCCCAAAACCATGTGTGAAATCCATGCACAAAGCCATAGGTAGGTTCACCCACCTAATATAGGGTCCAAAAAAAAATTCCCATGGCACTACCATGGACCCTGTGCAAAGGGGCTACCACTCCCCTGCATACCCCTTGTGACCCCTCGGCACGTGGGCTAGGCATGGAAAGAATATAATACAACCCAACATTCTCCCCCTTGTTGTTTTCTTTCCACATGGGGCCACAAGAGAGCTTAGTCATTGATCTAGCCCTTCAACACCCAATGTTTGTCTACACCAAGAGAAATTCTTAGTGCTCATAGACTTTGTCAATGCATCTGCAATATTCTTCAAAGTATCTACCTTTTACAACAACACCTTTTTGTCCTCAACCATATCCCTCACAAAGTGAGATTGAACATCAATGTGCTTTGTCTTTGAATGATAAGTAGGGTTATTTTCCAAGAAAAATGCACTTTGGTTGTCACAGTATATCCTTATAGCTCATTGTACTAACCCCATGCTCGAACACAATCTCTGCAACCAAACTGCTTCCTTGCTTGCATGAGTGGTTGTCGTGTATTCTGCCTTTGTAGTTGAAAGTGTCACTACAGATTGCCTCTTACTCATACAGTTGAATGCACCTCCAAATAGGTTAAACACATACTCACTTGTATATATTCTCTTATCCAAGTCTCCAACCTAGTCTGCATCAACAAAGCCATGGATGTCCAAAAATCTATCCAATCCTGGTCTTCCTTGCTAGCACAAACCATAATCACTAGTGCCACACAAATACTTGAAAACTCGCTTCACTATTGTCCAATGCTTCTTCCCTAGTTTTGACATAAACATGCTCAATACTCCCACTACATGTGCAATGTCTAGTATAGTACAAATCATTACATACATCAGGCTACCGACTGCACTTGCATATGGAACATGGGACATGTCCTCTTCCTCTTCTTGTGTCTTGGGACACTATTCAGCAAATAACTTTACACCTACAAGAATAGGAACCTTCATTGGTTTAATAGCTTTCATACTAAACCTCTGCAGTATTATCTCAACATACTTCCTCTGGTTAAACGAGAGCTTCCTCTTTGCCCAATCTCATTTAATTTCCATGCCCAAAATATAGTTTATAGGACCAAGATCTTTCATGTTGAATTTGGAGGACAATTGGGTCTTCAAATCATGGATAATTTCTTTGTCATTTGCAACCAACAACATATCATCCACATATAAGACCAGATAAATAACACGGTCACCAATTAATTTAAAATACACACAATGATCTGCTTTGCTTCTGGTGAAGCCAAGTCCCCATATAAATGTATCAAATTTTTTATACCACATCCTTGGTGATTGTTTTAACCCATACAGAGACTTTTTTAACTTGCATACCATTTCTTTCTTACCCTTCGCCACAAAGCCTTCAGGTTGCTTCATGTAGATCTCTTCTTCTAGATCCCCGTGAAGAAATGTTGTTTTCACTTCCATCTGTTCTACCTCAAAATCAAAAGAAACAAAAACATATAAAAGTAATCAAATAGAAGCTACCTTAGCAACAGGAGAAAAAATATCACCAAAATCAATTCCCAACACGTAGGAATAACCTTTTGCTACCAACCAAGATTTGTATTTCTCCACCTTTCCTTCTGCATTCATCTTCTTATTGAACACCCATTTGCTACCAATGGGTTTCCTTCCAGCAGGAAACTCTAGTAGATCCCAAGCCTCATTTTTGTGCAAATATGCCTTTTCATCAAGCATGGCCTCTTTCCAGAGTTTTCCATCCTCTAAATCTACTGCTTCCTTCATAGTTATGGGATCATCATTTGTAATAGACAAAGAAAAATTTGAACAAAAAGTAGATGGACTATACCTTTTTGGCTACCTTCTTTCTTGAACTGATCTTCTTACAACCGGAGTTTGTGGCTCTTCATCTTCTGATTCCTCTTCTGCTGTAGAGTTTGATTCTTTCTCCTTTATCTCAAACTCTATCTTCTCAGGTTCCTTTAGAAGGAATTCATGTTTAATAACATCTTTCACCTCTCTAAACACCACATCTCGGTTGTAGAGAACCTTCCTTGTTACTGGTTTCCAGAGATTATAACTTTTTAAACCATCCTTATACCCAATAAAGATGCACTTTTCATATTTACTATCCAACTATGTTCTTTTCTCCTTTGTAACATGTACATATGCATCACATCCAAATAGCCTCAGATGTGAAAGAGAAGGTTTCTTACCAGTCCATACCTCTTGTGGAGTCTTATCCTCCAACGTTGATGAAGGTGATCTACTGACCAGGTAACATGTAGTCTCCATTGCCTTTGCCTAGGATTCCTATCCTAACTCGACACCATTGAGCATGCTTCTTGCCCTTTCCATCAACGTCTTGTTCATTCTTTCTACAACTCCATTTTTCTGAGGTGTGTATGGAGTAGTATTCTGTTGTGCTACACCACACTTCTTACAGAACTCTTCAAACTCCATCTTGTAAAACCCACCACCATTATCTATCCTTAGCACCTTTATCTTCTTCTCTGACTGGTTTTGCACCAGAGCCTTAAATTCTTTAAACCTGTCAAAGACTTCAGATTTCTTCTTGAGGAAATATATCCATGTATTCCTTGAGAATTCATCTATAAATGATACACAGTACATAGAATTACCCAGTGATGGAATCGACATAGGTCCAAACACATCATTGTGCACAAGCTCTAATATATGTTTCACCCTCTTACCACCAGAGGGGAAACTCGCCCAATTCTTCTTCCCATATACACAATTATGACAGAAATCAAAATCCAGAGAATTATTAGACATACCTTCTACCATACGTTTACCGTGAAGTATTCAAAGTCCCTTCTCTCCAATATGTCCAAGCCTTTGATGCCATAGTATGGTCTTTTCTCCAAAGACCACTAGATTTTCTGCTCCACTTTCAGGAACCACAAAAATATTGCACTCATAAATAACACTGCTACCTTGCAACTTGTACAGAGTTCCAATCCAAACTCCCCACATCAATACCAATGCTCCCCAAACCATCTTACAGGTATCTTTCTCGAACACTGTTTTTACACTTGCATTATCCAACTTGCCTAGAGAAATCATATTTCTAGCCAATGCAGGAATATGGATAACACGTGGAAGTGTTCTAATCCTTCCACCTTGAAACTTCAACTTGACTTCTCCGTGACCAATGATTCTAGCCTTCCTATCATCCCCTAAGAAGATATCACCTCCATCATATTTCTCATACTCGTAGAACCACTCTCTATGGGGAGTGAATTGAAAGGACACCCCTGAGTCAATCAACCATGCCTCATGATCTACATGTGTACTTGAAGAAGAAGAAAAGTACACATCCCCACCTTCATCTGAGGTGGTTTTCACTTCTACCGAAGGAGCATCATCATATCCCTTTCCTTTCTCAGGAGCTTTAGATTTAGAGTCCCTTTTGTAGTGCCCTTCCTTTCCGCATTTCTAGCACATCTTTAAATGTTTTCGTGGAGATTTAGATCTCCCACTCGAGGACTTATTTTTGTTTATGTTCTGGGACAATCCTCATATAGACAAGGCATCACCATTTTGGCCCTCCATATTTTTTCGTCTCATCTGCTCAGACAGCAAGGATGAGACTATTTCATCAAACTGAAAGGCAATTGCACTGCTACGTATTGCAACAACTAGACTATCCCATGAATCTGGTAGAGAACATAGCAAACTGATGCACTTATCTTCATCTGAAATTTTAATATCAACGAATAATAACTGACTTTCCATAGTATTAAATGCATTCAGATGCTCTGTCACCGAGTCTCCATTTTTCATCCTTAGGTTATGCAACTTTTTCCATAGAAATAGTTTACTCACCAGAGACTTAGATTGGTACAAAGTCCCTAAGTTGTCCCACAAATCCTTAGCTGAATCTTCCCCTAATAAATTCAACAATATTGAATCTAAGACACACAATCGTATTGCGCTCTTTGTCTTCCGATCCAACTTCGCCTAGTCTTCTGCTAACATTGTTATTGGTTTAGTACCTAGATCTACCGCGATCCACTGATCTTTATCCACCAGCAGATCTTCCATCTTGAGTTTCCACAACTCAGGACTCTGACCATTAAATTTCTCAATCTCTATATTTCCACTACTTCCCATCCTCTTTCACCACAAGAATCAATCCCACCAATTTCCCACTGAACAGGGGCAACCACAAGCCCGAGAAAAAATCCTTAGTAGCAAAGGCATCTCCTTGAAGCCAAAACAACTCTGATACCAAATGTAGGTTTTAACCCCGTATAGAAATTATTTTCATATGAATTCTAAACATAAAATAAACAATAGCGAGAGCATAAAACATAAAACAAATATACACATATATTTTCCCCTGGATCCCAAAATTAGGACTTGCAGATTGATTTTTCATTATATTCCTTTCAATGTTACAATACATATATATACATGTCAAGCATCCATAAACCCCAATCCATTAACCCTGGATTAGAACATAACTGTAGTTCCCTTGACCATATCTACAAAATACCATGGACCGAAAACCATCGTGCCCAAAACCTTGTGTGAAATCCATTGAAAAAACCATAGGTAGGTCCACCCACCTAACATAGGGTCCAAAAAAAAATTCCTGAGGTGCTACCTTAGACCCCGTGCAGGGGGGTTGCCGACCCCTGCATAGACCCTGAAAGGGATGGTAGCCAACCCCCAACAACACCCCCGCGCAACATACAAGGGGGTATTCATCCCCCCTGCACGTGGACTAGTCTTGGAAAGAATATAATACAACCCAACATCTCGTAACTGAAGTTGCAGACTCTATTTCTCCTCTTTCTCTTCTTGTAGGAGCCTCCTTAATTCAACATTCTTTGCTTCAGGGCTCTCGTCATTGCACTTAAATTCTTCCAAGGCCTCTTCCTTGGCTCACAACTGAAATTTCAATCTTTTCTTCTTCTCTTTCTCTTCTCATATAAGCCTCTTCAATTCATTATTCTCTTATTGAAGGCTCTGGTTGATCTCCTCATTTGAATGAGAAGAAGGTGATGAAGGTGATGAATGTTCACTTGAGGGGGTAGATGGAGCATCATCCTCTACTCTTTCTTTCTCCTCTTCCTCTATTTTCTTCTCATAAGCTTCATACAATATGTCCACTATTTTGGAAATCCTTAGGAAAGCCTCGTACATCTCTTTTTCATCCTCCATTGTTGCACATTCAATTGTTCACACTCGCAATTCACATCAACAAGAAGGTCGCTTTGATACCAAACTTGATCTGGATCTCTTTAGCTACCAGAATTATCCAAGATCTTTTACTTTTGTGATGTTAATAGAATTGCAGTTAAAATATCATAAAATAACCACATGTGAATTCTTAAACAAGAGGAAACATAATGATGATAAAAAAAAACCAAGAACACAATACATTGATAACGGAGTTCACACAGTGTGGGCTACGTCTCCGGGCCCAGTGTCGAGAGTCTGGAGGTCGCTTCATATAATTTTTGCTAATGATGACGATGTACATGGCATGTTCTTTGTCATAACAATGACAAATGCCCTCAACAAGAGTGGCTTGTCTCTCCATGATATGTTCTCCCTATAGTAACTCTCACTAAAAATGGGTCTTCCTTCAATATGAAAATCTAATGCAATCTCAATAATGTGGCAACAAGTATCCCTCAACATAGTGGTAAATAGGGATCTCAATAATACATCATCTCAACAAACAAAAAGGACGCATAGCATAATTGCATCATGTATCTCCATGTTCGAAGATGGTTGAAAAAATAAAAGCTCAACTACTGAAACTAACTGCACCACCAAATTTTCGGCGACAAGTATGGTAAAATCAACAGTCAACTTGTCCAATTATGACACCTTCAAATTCTAGGCCTTCGAGAATCTTAAAGATTCCCCAAAGATTCCTCTCCACTGGTTGATTGCAGATCTGCTACTTGGATTACAAATCTAATCTCACCGTCACGATCCTTGTGAAATTATAAGAAGAATGAATATAAAGTTGGCCACATTCTGACATTGGAAAAAATTAGCCTCTAAGGGAATCTAAAGATTCATCAAGATTCTCTAAAGATTTTTTGTTGGAGGGAACTTGCACTTCTACTACTCAGATGGTGAATCTGACTTCACAATTGCACTCCTTGAGAAAATATGATAAAAATGACTATAAACTTGATAACATTATGACAATGTGAAATTTTACCTCCCAAAGAATCTTTTAGATTCCTCATTGCATTAGGCAATATTCTCTATAAATATTTTGTCTCGAAATTCACGTCATCATAATTCCACCTTGGCATCCATTTCAAGGTTCTTCTTTGCTATTCATGGTTCCACTTGACGCTCTTCAAATCCACTGGGCACTCTCCCCCCTCGGTCAACTGAATGAGAGAGCTTAAATAAATTTTTGTGGGCAGATATTCCAAGGTTAGGCCTCATAGGCTGTTGGTTGGTATCGAAATTAGCTGGGCAAAGGCTCCCAGGTCGGAACCCCCCCCCCCCCCACGGCCATACAACATAATTTTGGTGCATTGTTAAATTTTGGCATGGCGATACCCCCATTGAGGATGCCTCCGTATGATGGTGATATAGTTGGAACATATGAAAATCAAATTCCTAATCCATTTCTTATTCTTCTTCTAATTTTCATGATTTAGATTCAATGGAGGAAATTCCAGAATAGCTTAAGAAGCCTACCATGAAGACTAACTCCTCCATTCTGCAAGGTGATGTTACTGTTCATAATTTGTGTCTCTAATTTGATTTAGATTTCCGTTATCCCCTATCACCTACAGGCCATGACTATTTGTACCATGCCCACGTGATAAATCTATTCCAACAACTAGTCTTTCACACTCTCTTTATTTTCACGTTGCTAGTTTAATAAGATATAAGGTAGTCACATTACACAGGTAGAGGAGTATGAAGGTAAAGATGCTTTCAATATTTATTTTGTTTTTCAAAATCCTCCATGTGAAGATGGTGTGCTTCCATTCTTGTATTATTTTCAATCTACTAATATTGTTAGTGAATCAAATGTAATCAATTCTTTCGATTAATCTGTAGCCTCAAGAAACAATCATTCTGATGATGATGACTTTGTTGATGTATGTGATCACGATTTCCCAAGTGCATCAACCGATATTTTTCATTCTCATAAATATTTTACACTAGATCCAAAATCTGATTTTCTCAAAGAGGATGTGCTTATCGAAACTTACTCTTCATCTCACTATCCCTTGTGTTATATTGTCCATGATGCATCTACTTTTGACAAATATACTCCATTTTATTTAAGTTCTTCATCCAATAATTCATATTCTCAATTGAAACAATACTGTGAGATTATACATCATGCAAAATAAAACAATCGAATAATTGAGTACTCATTCCACCCCCCATCATCTTTTCTCTTGCATGAAGACAACTCTTAAAATCATATTGCTCATGAAATTTCCCCGATTCATTCATCCTCAAATTTGTGTTCAGAAGAACCTTTCAACTTGATTAATTTGGTTGTTGAAGTTGAAAAATATGGTTAAATTAGTGATAGAGATGGTTTCCATCCGGTGAGAAGTGGCTTTATTGAAACTAGTGGTAGAAGCTATCCTCAAACTATGCATGATTTGGCTCAATCTTCAAAATGTGATTTTACAATCCTAGAAAGTTCTGAGATCTATGAAGGAGTCGAGACACTTCAACTTTCATTGATGGTTATGTTAGAATCTCGCAACTCTGGTAAGCCCCCCGAACTAAGTCAAATTTGGTTTTTCCTGCACAATCCTTCTCTTTGCATGGTCTCACTCGATGCAAATTTATTTTTGAAAAATGTTGGGTATTTCAGGTATGATCTTTCAAAATTTAAATATTTTACTTCTGACAGGATTCACATCAAGCTCAGGTTTCAAATTTATGTCTCTCATAGAGTCATGGAATTATGAAGTTGATAATTTCAAATACTATCTTTCATTGAAGGAATCATGCCTATCAAATTCATCTCTTAATAGTTAGCTCCCAGTTTTGCTCACGAACGTTATAGTGCAAATCTTCCACTTCATCGCATCTAAATTCCTCTTGAATAATAATGAATGCATGAGTTATCACACGAATCAAGTGCTTCTTTTTTCACCATGTCTTGGATGGTGTCATGTATTTGTTGTGGTGACATCCCTTTTAAATTATTTCCATGATTACGATGCTTGCACAATTTTTCACCAGTTACAGGAAAACGATTTGTCACATTTGGCTTGTGAGGAACTTGGTTCGATTGTGCAGATCGTTCGCAAAACTGTTCAAATTGGTTTATCTTCATTTATTACAAACTGGGAATCTGATGATTTCATAAAGTCATCTAATCATTATTCTATCTTTGATGACTATCATTCATGTTTTCATTTTCCCACCAGTATATCCAATGGCAGTTGTTTTACATCATTCGATCGTCATCGTTTAACATCTCACTATTCTGATTTTTGTGTTGAGGCACTTTAGTCTCTAGTGATGGTTACTTCAGGTCCTCACTATCTCAACATCGCTTTTGAATATGATTAGATCAAATTTCCGTCAAAAGATTCTCATTACAACCTTGTGCCTCTAATTGAAAATCCATCTTTTCAAATATTTTGGGGTATTCAAGAGGATCGTCATGAATTTTATGATCCAATCACTAAATGGTTGGAGAAATCTTAGTCAGAAATCTCAATTGCAATAACCTTTTCTCGTGCTTGCTAAGTAGGATGACACTGAAAAAGGTGTTTTCTTAAGAAGTCTTCAAGGTTTTTCTAATTATTTTTTCCATCGGAGAGGTAAGAATGTGAATTGGATGAAAGTGGCGGTTGTGACACATCTTTCTGCCCACATGCAAGACCTTAAAAATTTTGTGCAAATTATTCAAGCTCTCATATTTTCTCTTGCACAATATTTTATATCTATTTTAATCAATCATATCTTTGTGATTGTAGGTTGGGAATGATTACGGTGGCTACATTAGAAATTCCATTATATGTGACCTTGTCCTTCTATTTGTTAGTTTAGTAGTAGGATTAGTTGCACCTTAGTCATCCTTCTGTTGCACCCATCATGTCTTGTTCTCTTTAGTATCTCTTGTATTTTCTTACTTTCTCTTGCATTATGCTTTTATTTAGCTACTTTTTCTTGTCTTCTAGTTTTGTTTCCGTGTTCTGTGTTGTCTTTCCTTTCGTTTCTTTTTTCTTTCTCATTGTTTGTCTCTTTTTTCTTTCATCATGTGAATAAGTTTTATGCATAGACATGTTGTGTATTCTTAGTATGTGTGTGGCTGAACTTTAAAGAGTCTTGTGACACTTCAACATCTGTCTAACCTTCTGGCCATCTTCCTTGTGTTGGTTATATCTTTTGGTTGATGAAGTTCTGATGGAAAATACAGTCCATCGGTAAGGAGAGTTTTTGTCCAACCATGAACCCATGTCTATTCTAGAAAACTCATGCCTAAACTCAGTTTTTATGTTTTGGTGTTTTCATGCTTATCTAATCAGTACAAGAGGAGAAAGGGAAAAATACAAATGACCAAACCAAACCTAATATGCTTCTCTGAAATATCAAACTCTTCTAATCTCAATAATTCAGGATCCATCTTCCGCCCGAAAATGCATAAGTGTCGATGCACATTCCTCTTTAAAATAAATAAATAAAGGTGAAAGAAGAGAAAGGATTTCTGTGCAGAGAGGTGAAGCAAGCAACTTTTCCAGGGTACTATCCAATCTTGTTGGTAGCAGAGAAATGCTTGTGTTCCTATGTGACTCTGTTGGGGTACTGTCCAGGCCTGTTGGCAACAGAGAAACACCAGAGATGAAAAATTATACTCTGAAAATATGAAGCTCGTGAGCTACACTAACATTCCCAATTCGAAACATTGTGATATTGCTAAATATTATTTTGTGTTCAAATGAGAAAGCATAAAGGAGACCATGTCTATTCATGGGGTAAATGGGAAGACCAAAGTAATCGCCATGATGAATAAATACTCCCTGAAGAAACAAGGCCCTGCAAAAAATAAGTTAACTGAGATAGAGAAGTTGGAATTCTACCAGTGTGTCACCAAGTATTGTAGTTGCTATAAAACCCTCCAAAATTTTTGCTTACAATCAATTTCATATCCTTCCTTGGTCTTTTACATCGTTCTTGCAAACACCGAAGCTTATTTCATCAGCTTTCTTGAAGTATTTTTCTCCCTTTTGCATGTTGGGTAGGTCATCATAGTTTAGCATGTTGGTTTTCGTATCCTATGTATAAGCCCATTATGGTGGTTCTAAGATGTCATCTTTATGCAAATGATATTTTATAACCTTAAAAGTACCCATCACACTCATTTCAAAAAATTTCGACAATGTCCCACAAGTGTCGCCATGGTTGCCGCAAAGTGCATCTTTGGTTTTGCACATTTTGTAACTTGCCGTAAAGATGTCACATGGAGGGAAATAATTTTTTAATGTGTTCAGATGATCTATGTTTTCATGTCATCAAATATTCTAAGTGTGCGGTCACAGTCAAAGTTAATCATCATTCGCACTAATCTCACTGATCCCACAATTAGCCATTTTCAAAAAACTTCTCGACCAAGAAAAATAGATTCATTGAGCCTCCCTTGAGTTGTGCACTATGCAGTCACGTTCCTGTAGCTATTAACTTTCTGCTTAGCACTGTGCAATGTGCAGATCCTGCCTCCCAGGTTTGTTGCACTGTGCGGTTTTTGTGCCCAAGTCTTGACCTTCACCTCCAAAATTGTGCATTCGTTCCTCTCAGAGCACCCTCTACTATGCATCATATAGTAAAAAACCTCAAGCTCATCCCCTAAGCCTATGAACTGCACATTTTCACAATATCCTTTCCTCCCTTTTATCCCAAAACTATTCAGTGTGTCCTCCTAGTGTTCATTCCCGCAGCCTGCCCCACTAGCTTCCAAAACTGCATATGCTTGTCCCCCCATCCTAGATTATACTGTGCACTTCAAAACCTCAAGCCTTAAGCTCATCCCCTGAGACCTTGAAATATGCAGCCTCATAGTATCCCAACCTCCCTTGACTTCTACAACTGCATTGTTAGCTCTCCTAGCATCCATTCCCTCAGCCTATTCCACTGGCTCCTGAAACTACGTAGTCTTGTCCTTCTAACGTTATTGAGATGTGAACTACATAGTCTCAGAGCTCAAGATTTTTCCTTGGCTACTAGAACTGCACACTATGTAGTCACTGAGTCCCTCTTCCTAGCTTGTCACTTGTTTCAGGTTCAGTTTGTGGATTAGAATGCATCATCTTAGACTACGGGGATTTCAGATTGATTTTGTCTGGTCACAAGTGAATTGCAAGGACATGTACCCTATCATGTCATGAAAATATGATGGAGAAGGAGAAGGAGGATGAAAGCATGCTTAAAGACTCTCTTGTAGTTGAACTTACAATTTTATTGATCAAGAGAAATCAAAGGGACACTAGTTTGCGACCACTATCCAAGACTGGAGACCATTGAAGATTCTGCATCACCAACCCATGCGAAGGTGAAGAGAAAGCATATTCAATAATACATATAACACTTAGTAGCAATAGTCACCTGAAATTTCCACATCATCAAGTAATCCATGTCAGCAGTGGCATGTCATGTCATGTCATGAGTGGTCATATGCCACATCACTATTGTGGATCATGTATGTTGTATCCAAAATGTATTATAAAGTGGAATTCCAAAGGAAACACATGGAATGTAAAGAGCCATGTAAGTTAAAAAGTCATAGGAATTTTATGTAGGAATTTACAGGGTAAGTTCCACAGAAAGAATACCAAAAGGACACCGCTCACAACCAGATCTCAAATCAATACACCAGTATTTTTGACGTGGTTAAAACCCTCAGAGTGCAAGGAGGGAAACAGTCCACGGCCTGTCCCAACGTGGGTACTACAGGCAATTTATTAATCAAAGAATGAAAATTTACATAAGCTTCTCTCATGCACGGATTACTCGAACAATGACCCTCCATGCGCTTTAAATAGAACTCATGGACCAATCGGGTGTCAAGCCACGGATCAAGTGTCGGTAATACCGAGGTGAGAGTGAACCATCGGATCACTACATATCGTGACCGTCGGATTGTAAGTTACAAAATGTACAACGGTAAAGAAACACACTTTACCTAACTCTAACCTAACTCTATACTAGACCAAGTTGAACTTAACTATATCCTATGTGTCGGAATATCCTAACACCCCCCCTTAAGAACAACTTGGGATAGGATTGAAGGATTTACAAATATGACACAATAGGAGAAGGAAGGAGGCACTAGAGCCTATCCCCCCTTAGTGACAACTTCCTGAACTCCAAGCATATATCGAAGTTTAGTGAACTTCGCCTCTGTGAGAGCCTTTGTGAAGATGTCTGCAACCTGATCATCTGTTGGACAATATTGCACTTCAAGAACATGGTCATGAATGAGCTTTCTGATGAAGTGCATGTGTAGTTCAATGTGTTTGCTGCGCTGATGCTGGACTGGATCTTTGCATAGCTGAATGGCACTTTGATTATCACACCAAAGTGTGGTTGGATGCTGCTGCTCAAAGCCAAACTCTGATAGGATCTGACGAAGCCACAAGGCTTCCTTACTAGCTTCCACGGCACCACGATACTCTGCTTCTGCTGACGAAAGAGAAATGGCAGCCTGTTTCTTACAAGCCCATGTAATAGGTCCTGAACCAAGAGTGAAGACATAACCGGCAGTAGACTTCCGATCATCAGGGTCACCAGCCCAATCAGAATCAGTGAAACCAACTAACAGAGGAGCTGCTTTGGCACTGTAATGAATCCCAAACTGTACTGTACCTCGAACATAACGAAGTATTCTTTTAGCTGCTTTCCAATGACTTTCACGGGGGTTTTGCATAAAACGAGCAACAAGGCCAACAGCAAAGGAAAGATCAGGACGAGTATGGGTTAAATACAAGAGTTTTCCGACAAGTTGACGGTATAAGGTAGCATCAACTTCAGAAGAAGTACAAGAGACTGAAAGTTTGACTCCAGACTGAAAGGGAGAAGGGGCTGGCTTACAGTCTTCCATGTGAAAATGACGAAGAATATCACAAGCATACTTGGACTGGGAAAGGAAAATACCCTCTTGGGATTGCAAGACTTGAAGACCGAGAAAATAGTGTAAGTGTCCTAAGTCTGTCATTTCAAATTTCTTTTTAAGGCTTGACTTCACATGGTTTATAAGGTTGGGATCACTACCAGTAAGAATAAGATCATCAACATAAAGAACAAGGATGATAAGAGAGTTGCCCACTTTCTTGGTGTAGACAGTATTGTCAGAATGACACCTAGAAAAGCCAGATTCTAAAAGAAAGCTATCCATTTTGGCATACCAAGCCCGAGGAGCTTGCTTGAGGCCATAAAGGGATTTCTTAAGTCGAAAAACAAGGCTGGAGTCTGTTTGTATGAAGCCAATGGGTTGTTCCATATAGATTTCTTCCTGCAAGTCCCCATGCAAGAAGGCAGATTTAACATCCATCTGATGGACTTCCCATTTTAAAGAGGCAGCAAGGGAAAGAACAAGGCGGATAGAGTTCATTTTGGCAACAGGGGAGAAGGTTTCAGTGTAGTCAATGCCTTCAACCTGTGAAAAGCCCTTAGCAACGAGACGAGCTTTATGTTTATCAACTTTCCCATCTGGTCCATACTTGGTTCTGTAAACCCATTTACATCTAACAAGTTTGCGTCCCTTTGGTAGAGGAACAAGATCCCATGTATCATTTGTCATCAATGAATGATATTCTTCATTCATAGCTGCTTCCCAATGTGGATGGCCTGAAGCTTCTGCAAAAGTGTCAGGATCATGATTTACTGGAGCTTGAGCCAGTAAAGAAGAGGCTCTTTCAAACTGAGAACGTGTACGTCGCTGATCTGTAGGATCACCGGCAAGATCACCTGCTGCATCCCGAGTAGCACGGACCCATCTTGGAAGTTGAGGATCCTGAGAAGGTGGGGGAGGATTATCATCCTCGCTTTCATCATCTAAAGAAGAAATGTTTTCAAAAGTAGAAGAGATAGGAAGAGGTGGCACATCCGCCGGACTAGGCTCGCAGGCCGATTTATTTTCATCAAATTTTACATCTCTTCTAATGATAACATTTTTGGACTTAAATGGAATAAGTCTATAACCTTTTACATCTTCAGAATATCCAACAAAAGTACATTTCTCACTCTTAGGTTCTAAAGCTTTATGCTTTTCATCTGGAATATGGGCCCATGCTTCACTTCCAAACACACGAAAGTGACTTACATCTGGTTTAATGGAACTCCAAGCTTCTTCTGGAGTGATATTCTCTAGAACCTTAGTAGGAGTGCGATTGATTATATAATTTGCACAATTAATTGCTTCGGCCCAAAAACTAAGACTGAGTCCTTTAGATTGCAGCATACAATTAGCCATTTCCTTTAAGGTGCGATTTTTCCTTTCAGCTACACCATTTTGTTGTGGAGTGTATGGAACAGTATGTTGCATTTGAATTCCATTTTCGGTGCAAAAGTTGATGAATGTGTTTTTAACATATTCTCCACCATTATCAGTTCTTAGCTTAAGAATTTGATGTCCAGATTGTTTTTCAACAAAGGCTTTGAAGGCCAAAAAAGTGTTAAATACTTCGCTCTTGAGTTTTAAGAAGTATACCCAAGTGCGTCTGGAGAAATCATCAATGAAAGTTAAGAAGTACTTGCAGCCAGAGAATGAAGCAACAGGAAGAGGACCACATAAATCACTGTGCACAAGCTGTAAAGGGGCTGAGGCGTGCCAAGAGGCACGTTTGTCAAAACTGTCCCGATGATGTTTTCCGAGTACACATCCGGAACAAACACCATCTCTGCAAGATACCATAGGAAGACCTGTCACCATATTTTCTTTACATAGATGCTGAAGGGAGCGATAGTTTAAGTGACCAAATCGCTCATGCCAAAGTTTGCTCACTTCATCATTATGAGCAACAAATACTGAGGGAAGATTGGATGACCCAAAGTTGTGAAACTTATACAACCTTTTGGAATCATCAGCAAGACCAGTAGCTAGAATCTGTTTAGGATCTTTTAGATCCTTGATTACAACATCATGAGGTGAAAATTCAACAATTTTACCTTCACCTGAATGAGTTATCTGATAGACAGATAGAAGGTTGCAGGATAAGGTTGGAACACATAATACATCATTAAACTGACCATTGTCTAGATGAACAGTTCCAGTCCCTACAACATTAAGAGATCTATCATCACCAATATATATATTTTTGGTGTTACAATCATTTAAAGAAGAAAACATGGCTTGATTTTTGGCCATGTGACAAGAGGCTCCAGAATCAATGAGCCACTCATGAGAATGAGAAGAAGAAGAAGATACATTTAATGCATAACCAGACTGAGATGATTGATAATGACATGCAGAAAGTGCCATTCCGGAAGTTGAAGTTGAAGTAGGCTCCACATGGATGTTATGTTTCTTCATTGCGGCTTCCAAGGCTTCCATCTTCTTAAAGCATTTAGATTCTAAGTGGCCATCTCGATTACAAAAGTTACAATGTCTATCAGTCTTCTTCCATTTGTTTTTATTGGTCTTATCATTTTGCTGAAATGATCTTTCATTTTGAGGCTGAGATGGTTTAGGACCATTCTTTTGAGGATATGACTTCTTAGGATTCTTTGAATTTGGTTGCTGCTGGGCGGCTAACGCTTTCGTGGAAGAGTTTCCAAGATTAAGAAGACCAAGGTGTAAGAGTTTTTCTTGTTCTCTTATTAAGGAATCACAAAAGGAGTCAAAGGAAGGGGCCTTGTATTCTTGTCCTTGACAAATGAAAGCTTCCCTTGTAGAATGGAAAGTGGAAACAAATACAGAGTAGGCTGGTCCCAACTTAGTAAGGATGGAATAAATAAGGTTACCATCTTCTTTCTTAACTTTAACACCTTCCAAGAGATATCTAAGGGTCTTGAATTTGGACAAGAAATCTTCAATGCAAGAAAAATTATTAGGATCCAAAGTAAGCAGCTCATTTTCAAGTTGATGGGCTCTAATTTCATTTTTAATTCCAAAAACTTTAGCAAGTTTTTCTAATGCTTCATGAGGAGTCTCAAGTTCTGCAATGTGGAATCTAAGATCAGGAGAAACAGACATCCCTATCAAACCACGTGCTTGATCTTGTCTATTTTCCCATTTTTCCGCCTTGTCTTCATCTTTTGGTTTCTTCTCTTGGTCTGTGGCTATTCTGTAGAGACCTTTACTTCTAAGTAAATCTCCCATGTAGGCTACCCATTGGAAGTAGTTAGTGCTGTCAAGAATGACTTGGCATGGACTTTCCATTTTAAAAAAACTTGAAGCTGAAGATGTTGAAAGTAAGTGTTCCAATGGATAGATCTCGAAAAAATAGGCGGTTTTAAAAAAAACGGCTCTGAAAAAGGCTTCCGGATGAAGAAGTTATGGCTTTTTGAAAAAAAAATGTTGACGTTGCCGGCAAAGTGCGCGAATGTGCGGGAATGAAAAAATCCGCCCCCACAAAATGGAGACTTGAACCCAAGACCTCTACTCTCTTAAAATAGCTTTGAACCAATTGATCTATACAAAAAATTTGAGAGAGAGAGAGAGAGAGAGAGGGGGGGGCCTTGGTTTGCGTGCTTGCCTTGAGAAAGCTCTTTTTCCCTACAAAACACAAAACACAAAACCCAACACGAATATGCAAAGAAAAACGAACCTTACGGCTCGAAGTTAGCTTTAGCCAAAAAAAACTAGAAATTTTAAAAAAAAATCTCAAAGTTAGCTTTAGCCGAAAAACTAAATATTTTTCTCAATGTTTCTGATTTTCCGAGATCACACTAAGGTGCAGGGAAAAGAGCATACGCATGAGAAAAATCCTTCCTTTCTGTTTCTGATTTGCCCAGATCGCACAGAGTCGCAGGGCAAAGAGCATACGCAGAAATGAAAGGTATAGATCCGGTTAAAAAAAGGCTAAATAAACTGAGACCGAAATAAGCAGAGAGAAAATAACAGTAAACTGCAAAAAAACACTGTATACCTCCCGATCTGAAAAATGACGCAGCTAGGGCTACCGGAAACCTTTTCGCGTGAAACGAAAGGGGTTCCTCACTGGAACAGATGCTCCGAACGCAACAGAGCAGTCCTCTCGGCCCGAAAGCAGTCAGAAACAGCAGATCTAGGAAACGACAGCCGCATGCAGTTCTACCGGCTTCAGATTTGGATCACCAACGGACGCGGCCCTCAAATAGCTCTGATACCATGTAGGAATTTACAGGGTAAGTTCCACAGAAAGAATACCAAAAGGACACCGCTCACAACCAGATCTCAAATCAATACACCAGTATTTTTGACGTGGTTAAAACCCTCAGAGTGCAAGGAGGGAAACAGTCCACGGCCTGTCCCAACGTGGGTACTACAGGCAATTTATTAATCAAAGAATGAAAATTTACATAAGCTTCTCTCATGCACGGATTACTCGAACAATGACCCTCCATGCGCTTTAAATAGAACTCATGGACCAATCGGGTGTCAAGCCACGGATCAAGTGTCGGTAATACCGAGGTGAGAGTGAACCGTCGGATCACTACATATCGTGACCGTCGGATTGTAAGTTACAAAATGTACAACGGTAAAGAAACACACTTTACCTAACTCTAACCTAACTCTATACTAGACCAAGTTGAACTTAACTATATCCTATGTGTCGGAATATCCTAACATTTTAATAGTCACGAGGGTAGTCAAAGAGTCACCCTTGGTTATATATACTTTCTCATTGTATGAGCTAAGGAATTTTCACCTTGGCTCCTCCTACAAGGAATCAGAGAGATAAGCTAGTCCTTTGAGGACCAAGGAGTGGCTCCAATGATCTACTACTAGAGATAGTGATGCAGATGTTTGTATTTCATGTTTTCTTTCACATGTGCTAAAACTATGTAGTTTGTTTTAGTACTTATCTTATTGAGAATGTGTTGTAACCATTTTTATTGTTTTCCCATCCTTGTGGAATATTCCACAGGATATTAGACAAATATTTCTTCATTTGTTGGTTGTAATGACCGTCTCATCCTCTATGGACTATTTCATTGAATGTTGGACATATCCTTTTGGTTCATGTGTGCCTCTTCCTGGTGGTACTACTACCTCTCACTTAGAGGCGCACTTTTCTCCCCTCTTATTGGCTTGAGGGGGCCTAACCCAGGTTCAGCATTAATTAGCCAAACAAATCCCTACACTACTGGCCCTTTTTGCATCAGCCCACAGAGCGCAAACCGAAGTCTCACCCAAAGCAGTATGGGGGGATGCTAGAACCAAGTTTCTGCACCCTGAGATGGTTGTGATGTCATTTGATTCCTTCTATCGCTTCCTTCGCATAGGTTGCTTATTTCTAGGGCTTGCAAGATGAGCCCTCTACTCTGTTCTTCCGTACCACCACGAAAGGGTACAGTCGACCTTTGTGCAGCCCTAACCTACTACTCAGGTACTTTTGCGTTGCTATGCAACATGCCGTGTAGATTCCCTACTTAGTCTAAGTGTTTTTCTTCTCTCATCAAATACTTAAAGTTAGCACCGTGTAAGCAAATATTCGTAATTGCGCTCAATTATTCAGTGTAATTGCATTAATTCGCGCATCATATAATCATAATAAAGGAAATTCATACATAAAATATCCAAATGCATCAACAGAACAAAGACACAGAAATTGTAGAATGTCTCCTTTTATTAATATCTTCCAAGTGTTTACAGACTCTGTCTGCCCTAAGTACACAGCTATAGGGGTTTGCGCACTCAGTTGTGGTCTTCTACCCTAGGCCTCTGTGCACTCAGCTGCAAAGCCTCTACCTACACTATGACCCAAGACTTAGACTTCTTGCTCCAAAGCTATGACCCTATTACATCGTGTGTCTCCCTATATCCCTAGAGCTTAGCTCTTTTATACAATCCCATGGTCCGCGGACCATGGGTAGATATCTTACAACCGAATTTACTTTACACATATAAGGGTGGACTACCCTTTTTGACACATAGCACCTTCGCGCTCCACGACCACAAAATGCAGATTCTTTAGAATTATATTACAAAAATTGACTTAAACATGGGCTTTTAGCCCCAAAACTACCACTGGGGGATCCCGCTCCCACCAGGCCCCCAATAAAAACATCGAGACTCACCCTCGATTCACTCAGTAGGCATGAATATCTTTGCACAAAGCCTGACTAGCTCAACCTGGATGACCACAACTTTGGTCGTGCACTGAGTTGTTGCCTGCTTCACATATTCAACTATCTTCTCGGTTACTACTCTTGCACTGTCAGCTTGAAGCTTTTGTTGTGTCACTTGTAGAGTCGCAAGCTTTCCTTCCATGTTTCCTGTGACTGTGTAAGCTTCCTCCAACCAGGGCTTTAGTCATGCCTTCAGGACTGTTTCCTTTTGTAGTGTTGTGTCCACCTATTCATTCAGCTCCTTGGCTTCCTGCAGCTTGTCTAACCTTTGTGTCAGCTCGACGTTTCGCGATGTGCCCTTAACTTCATCATAGCGTTGTTGGAGTTCTCACACTTCTGTCTCTAGCCTCTGGATGTTTGGGTCCTCCTACAAGCAGGTCAGAACCTCAAACAATTGTTCAAACAAATGTCTGTAGTCTGCTACTACACTCTCCACCGCCGCAACTGCTTCTGTAACAGTAGCCACCCACAATTCCTTTACCTATGTCGGTGTTGAAGGTTGGGCCCTCAACTAGAGCTCTGTAGTCTGTAGGTTCAGTTCCAACTAAACCCGCGCCATCTCTGTCCGAGTGTCACAC
The DNA here is from genome assembly GCA_031772625.1 of Pinus tabuliformis. Classification (NCBI taxonomy): domain Eukaryota; kingdom Viridiplantae; phylum Streptophyta; class Pinopsida; order Pinales; family Pinaceae; genus Pinus; species Pinus tabuliformis. The sequence goes on from CM062805.1 coordinate 1,145,759,576, forward strand.
ACCCCTGTGGCCAATTTGCGGATGCAGACCTTGACTGGCTCCTCCTTCGGAATGGCCAACTCTAGGACCATTATGCATGCCTCCTCCATGACCTGCATGATCTTCTTGCTCTGGTTGGTCACCTCATCCTTAGTGGCGATGGTATCATTTCAATGTAGGGCCATTTATTAATTTTTTGTCCTCTATTTGTTGATCACCTAGAGGGTGCGATGCTCACGGGCCCTCAGCTCTGCAATTACTCCATCCTGCAAGAGGTGGAGTGATTCATGTGGAAGCGTTGTCAGGTTTAGTCCAACTCCCTTCAAGGGGCTGACAGGCCCTATTTTCCATGGTCAGTGCTCTATCTAGTAGAACTATGGCACTAGAAGCCTTCGTGCATAGCATATCGGCAGCCTCTAATGTGCTAATAGCCAAGCTGGTAGACTCGGTACAAGTTTGTGACACGCGAGTCTGCAACTTCTGCAGCCAGGTCTGGATGGCCCCTAGGATGATCTACTATTGATTTTCAAATTACTACAGGGCCTCCGCGGTGACATCTCTGACTGTGTCACCAATGTTATATAAGTCACCCTCTGTCAATGTGATAGGGTCTAGCGAGGTCTTGGTCGCCTTGGATTTCTTCCTAGACCCTCTGTTCTCCAACTCTCTTAGGTGGACGTCCCTTGAGGGTCCATGCTGTGCTGCTATGTGTCCTCCTCTTTGGTCTCAGGTGAAGGTGACCACGCGCCTTTCTCAGAGCCCCACTCTATGCCACCTGTCTACTTTCCTGCCTGCTTTCCTACCTATTGCACCTAGGCTTTCTCAACGGCCTTCGTTTTCCTCTTTTCGACCAGCTGCACCATCTTCATCTTGGCCTCTTCCTTCTTCTTCTGTGTGGCAGACTTACTTCCACCCACCGCCAAGTCTGTGGTAGTGTGCCACTCTACCGACCATTTATCAAGCACCGCGTCGATGCCATCATCTATGGCCAGGTACAGAAAATCGTACCACTTCTGCTTAGGGTCCTTCCGCACCCTGATTGGATTCGATGGAAATTAGCTTTAAACTAAGCATAGCTCTGCAAGTTAGCGTATATCGTGGGTGAAAATTATGGCTTGTGATTAATGTCCATCTTGATATTCATTTCCATCAATATCCAGAAGATCTTGTTGTCCCGAACTCGCTCCGCATCCTTGGTCGCCCACAACAAAGTGTACTTCGCTGCTTCAGGAAGGTCTGGTGTGATCAAAGGGAACCAGCTTTCCTCCGGTAGCTCCCACACTACCAACACAATCGAAAACAAGAGCCACGCATAGCGAAAGGTCTTACTTTTCTCTTGCACTTCACGACAGTTCGCTAGGAACTCTACGTGAAGGTAGTCCGACCAGCTAGAATGGACTCCTTCCGCACACTGTTGTGCGAGCGCGACGACAGGCACTAGTACCTCATCGTCGCAACACTTCCGCATCACCTTCCCCACAAGGATCTGCATTTCCACCTTCACAGCGGGGTCACAGATGTTGGAGATAGCGTACCCACGCAACTTCTTCACCATCTTGAATTTCTCTTTCATTGACTCTGCAAGCGCCTGCTCGCCACCCTTGCCGCCAAATATCATAACTAGATTTTTGCCTGTATACAAGAGGCATGTTATGCAGTGAATCAACATATCTGTGATGGGTATCGGCTCCTCCAGCGACAGACACTCATCATGCACTAAGAACATCAACTACTGGATGACCGAAACTGTCACTGGGGTGCGGTTATAGTGCGACACCCAGAGCAGGTTTAGAAATCTTGCCTTCTCTACCCCCTTGAGCCACCTCCACAGCTCCAATTTTTTCATTCTCGTATTTGTATCTATGATGTGGCACATCAGCTGTTCGGTCACCAAGAGCGGGAACTTCTCGTGGTACGCCAAGTCCCAGTCTTCAAGATTTAGTATCGGCACTCGGGTCGTACGCGGACTGTCAAAATTAATTTCATCTGGTAGCAGAGGGTTTTTGGTGGGCTCCAGTATTGTAGCAATAATGATACAACTCCTGGAACTCCCTTCTTTAATTTTATCAACCCGGTAGTTCGTAACAAACTTGGAAGCGACGGTGCTGTATGCACAAGTACTAGCTCTTGTCGCAGCTGTCACTTGGTCAGCTAGCACAAGTCCGCTAGGGGCTTAAGCCAACTTCTATGAGTTTTTAGAAGAATCTTTTTAACTGGTGGATGAAAGCTAACTCAAAGGAAACTAATCTACTTGCGGAAAGAAACTGAAAGCCAAGAAGTAACGCAAACCCTAGCAAACCCTAATTCTACCAACTAACCCTACTAGTGCAAAGGAAAGGATGCAAACTATTGAAAAAGATGCCATTACTTCTACAAAGGTAAAATGCACATGCCTATGCTATCTCTATCTGAAGAACACATCTTTTTGTATTTTTGAATAAGTTTTTGAATTATCATGTGTGTGCTTTTAACTGGCTTTTTACTGTGCAGGGGTAGATCAAGAGGAGAAATGCTTGGGAAAAGTTGGGAAGGTTTAGAGAGGGTCCAAGGGGTCCCTAACACCCTTCCAGAGAGTTTCACAAAGTTTGGATATCAAGAAACCTCATTTGTGAGCTTCTACAGGAAGTCTGCAGGTGTTCTACAGGATGTTTCAGAATTTCTACAGGATGTTCAGAAATTTCTACAGGATGTTCTGCGATTGGATTTTGTATGATGGGTGAGTGAAAGAGGATGCATGAATGGATAGGGAGGTAGGATAGGGGTCTGCAATGACTTAGTGACAAAGGGATGAAGTGATGAGAGGGTGTGGAAAGCTAGCTTGTCTTAAAGAGGGCTGAGGTAATGGAAGGCCAAGAAGGTAGGGTGACGTGGGAAAAAGAGTAGTTGTGAGACAAGGGACCTAACTTGGAGGTGGAGTAGTTGGCCTGGACGAAGCTTAGATGGACGAGAGAGTGATGGAGATGCACCGCACAGTGTATACTTAACCAAATCAACCACGTCCTGCACACAATCAAAACATGACTGATCTATCCTAACTGTTAATGAAACCAATGAACTTGGAGGTGGAGTAGTTGGCCTAGACGAAGCTTAGATGGACGAGAGAGTGATGGAGATGCACCGCACAGTGTATACTTAACCAAATCAACCACGTCCTGCACACAATCAAAACATGACTGATCTATCCTAATTGTTAATGAAACCAATGAACAACAACTTTATTCCTAAAGAGAACCATGTACAGCACTTAAGTAAAGAAACATTCCAAAAGATCTGAACGCATGACTAACTCCTACAAATGAAAACATTTCACTAGAGATTGCATGAGTGAGCAAACTAGTGTTTTTGTTGGGCAGCACTGTCTACAATTCCAGCCCCTAGGAAAAGGTGAAAATGAGAGTGCAGGCAACCCTTTTCTGGAGCTTTTATCAATTCTTATCTCATTACTCTATTCTAGACATCTGAAGCAACTCTATTTTCAACAATGACCTACTTAACCACACAACGAAATCTAACTCAACAAACTGTGTTTCAAATGCATACAAGGAAAATCATAATGCTGAAAGGAAAGATATCAATACAAAGAAGGAGGCCCTAGGCTCTCAGGTTGGGCCCAACCCCGAGAGCTATGGCTCCTCTAGAAACTCAGAGCTAAGATCAAATCTGACTGCTTCCCATTAAAAAATAATAATCATAAGTCAAGAGTTATGCCAATAATGGCTACAAAAGAACAAAACAGAGCTGGTAGCTCGTAGTGCAGAATGTGCAAAAGTTTTTCCAAAAGTCCCCCTCGAAGGCTGAAGCCTTATCATTTATACATCACAAGGCCCAAGCTGGCCTCCTAAATCTATGGGACTTGGCTGACCAAACTAGGAGTGAACAGCTGCTTCCACAAAATCTGTTTGGTTGCCTTCTAGATCCGGTTTTGGTGGCTTTTGGAGCTCGGAGTTGGGGGTGAAGATCCCGAGGAAGGCTATTTAATGTTCTAGACAACCCCCCTACGAATCCTCAACCCCAGCTTGGCTGTCTCCTAGTCCTTGTCTGCTCGGTTTTGCTCCAACATGTGTCAAAAAATCCTGAAATGAGCACGTGTTAGCCACCTAGGAATAGTGACTACCCTTGTTCGTACAAATGACATAAACATACTAAAAAATGATGCATAAGTTATGAAAAATGAAGGATTGAGCAAGGGTAGTTAGGCCAAATGAGCCCAAAATGTTACCAAATTTGGGGCTCATCATCACCCCCCAGCTAAAATCATTGCTCATCCCTGAGCAACTAATCCATCTCCTCGTCCTTCATTGCTTTCACCGCCACTCTCACATCCCAGGCTTCTGAAGTAGTATCCTCCTCACTGACATGGAACCCAGCCTTCCTTTCCACCTCTTCCCACTGCTTATGCTCTTCTTTCTCTGTGCTGCCTTCCATCAATCCTAAAAGCAAAGGTGGGCTTAGCTTGAGGCCAATCCAGCTGGCTTGGAGGTTCTGTATGGACTTCTTGTAGAGGGGCACCCGTACTAGAGCTTCCCTCATTCGAGTTGGAGTGTGATATTCCCTGATTTTGAGGCAGTGGGACAATGTGTTCCACCGGCGGGTGCAAGCATGAACATAATTGTCCCCTAATAGTCGCTCCATATCCTCGAAACGTGCTATAGCCTGAGCCTGTTGATCCATGTATTTCAATAAAGCTTGAGAGTCGGTTGCTAAGTGTTGGTGGGTTGATATCAATGCAGTGGGGTCCCCTGGCTCTGCTCTAATCAGCAGTGGCTCATGTAACTCTCGGTTCATGACCTCTTTGACCTCTGCTGCTCTCTTTTCTTCATGGTTCAACCATGAGGCAAATGCCATCAGCTGCATATCTCCCACGACTGTGTTGGGATCCCATGAAGTCACATTAGGAAGGGCCAAATTATGGAGATAGAACTCCGATAGCTTGGCCTTGTCCTCTGATGAACTGCTATTGCATAACTCTGTGAACTGCTGGGGGTCTTGGATTTGGGAGATACCCCTTTGTGCTAATGCATTAATTTGGAATTGCAGCCACTGGTCCTATAGGTATAAGCTATAAGATTTGGCCGGTTGTCTACATTGTAGAGCATCCATGGCCCAACTGGCCATGCAGGCCAGTTGTGCCTCTTTTTGTTGCAACTGTTGTTTGAGAGATTGTATCTTGATTTGTGCTTGCAATTCCCTTTCTTGTAGATGTTGGTTTAGTTCCCCGAGACCAACTTGCAGTCCTTCTTTGCCTTGAGTTTCTGTTGTAGTGTCCTCTGATGCTCTGCCCCTTTCTTTCCTCTATTCCTGTAGCTGCAGTTTGAGTTTCTCATTCTCTTCCTGTAGGAATACCCGCTGGCAGTTTCCCACGTGTTTTGCCATAGCTAATTCTCTTCTTTCCTCCTTGAGTTGTTCCTCCAAGGGGCCTATATCTGCTACTCCTTTATATTTAGCTATCCTCATCCACGTGTGGGTTCTCACTCTTTTCTCCTCCAACGCAAAGAAAAGAGGCACTGTGAATTTCTATGGAATAATTTTTCCAGCCTCCAAAAAGTTATAATACGAGCTCAAGCTTGGCTAGGGACTAGGTTCTGGAATGTGCTCTACCTCTTCTTCCCTCCGTGGCTCTCCTCCGTCTTCCCTTGGTGGTGATGTGGCTGCCTCTCCCTCCATTCTTTCGGTCTCCTTGAGCCTGGCCAATGTTTCCTGTAGAACGGCCTCAGCATCCTGTAGCGGGGTTTTTGAAGCCAACCTTTCCATTCTCTCCTTCCAGGCAGTTGTCTTCGGGCTCCCCCGCTCATAAGTGACTGATATGTTTGAGGGGGACCTCTCCCTTGGCGAGGTAGGGGTTTCTTCTATGGTAATTGGGTCGCTGGATGGAGGTTAGGGCCTGCCTGTTTTGATTCTTACACTTCTCCTTGCTTTGAAATACAGAGGGGTCTCCCTCTTTCGTTTTTCCTTTGGCTTGGGAGGGGTACTTAGGGTGGCCAGCACAGCTGCTGCCTCCCTAGCAAGGATTTCGGTCGTCTTCCCCTTCTGTGTTCCTTTCTCAGGACTTCCTGTGGAAAGCCTTGTAGCTGCTGATTTCTGGCTTCCTGTAGAAGCCGTTTTTTATTTTCCTGTAGAAACAGGTGGCACCGTTTTAGCCTACTTGGCTGAGGGTCCTTTGTCTTTTGACTTTGCTGAGGCTGCCTTAGAGGTGCCTTCACTGACGTGGACTTGTTCAGTCCTTCCCACCCTGCTCTGTAACCTTTTCTCCCTGGGTGTTAATGTGGGTTTGTCATCCTCTGTTTTGGCAGCCTGGTGTTTCTCTTATTTCCCCTTGTGTTCTTTCTTTGGTGCTTTGGCCATGGTTTCTTGGCCTTTTCCTTTCTTCTCTACTTGAATTGGTTCCTTCTCCTCGCTGCTGGAGGAGGTGAGCTCCTCAGCCAAAATTTTGATGTCATCATCCTTAGTCAAGTTTCGAAAGGCTTCCCACGAGAGAGGGACGGTGTATGTGTGGAGTGCATCCTCCACGAGGAGCTTAATGAGCCCATGATGGGCTACCTGGTCTGGCGTTCCCTCTCGTAACTTGGTTGCACATTCAATCATGGACTGCAGGAGGAAGTAAGGAATACTCAACTTGTTTTCTGAGGGTAGGTCCATTTGGTGCCTAAGTTTTGTGAGCAGCCGGAAATGGTATCCATACACGATGCTGAATCGCCCCTCGCACGTCATATACTTCATAATTTGGAGGCTGACCTCACTCCAGAGTGGATGTAGGCTGGCTCTTCGAACTTCGTTCTTGTCCTCTGAGAATTGCTCCTCCAGCAGAAAGAACTCCTTCTTAGCCTTCTGGCCCAGTTTTCTCTCCTCCTTATCCCACGGTACCCCCATTGGGAGATCAGTGACTCTGCTGATGAACTGTGAGGTGAGTCTGAGCTTCAAACCTCTGAAATTGACAATGGCCAGCGTTTTTTATTTTGGCTTCAAAGCTCGCAGGAATTCCTCTGTCACCTCGTCATCGTAACCTTGAAGCTTGTCGCAGAACGACATCCACCGTGCACAAGAAGACAGGTCTACCACCTCAGGGTTTTCCCATAGCTTCTTTGAATCTGTCAGCTCTTTCCTAATGAACCCACCCGGCATGGTGAAAGCTTTCTGTGTTAGCCGGAGCTGGCTGGTGCGTATAAAAAGATGGTCATTTGGGATTTCCTTAGACAGAGCGCAGAATTACGCCTTTGTCATGCACACAATTTGTGAATTCACGACTATCTACAGGTGAGCCTTAACAGTGGCTCAATTATGGACCAAACCCTATAGAAAACCTCGCATATACACTACGACGACAATTCTCATGCAGAAGTGAGATGACGCTTGCAAATTCATGCACAAACTGTAATTCTACTTTTTTTTAGGACGTCGACTTCACCACCCTTCGAACCAATTGCATGGGAGTACTAGATTCAGTCTTACCTCGTTCCAACTTGCCACCTTTGACGTGAATAGATTAATTTCCCCCGTAGCGGTGAGCTTCCTGTAGCGCAGCATCCTATAGAAGTCGTGCACGGGTTCTGGAGAGCGCGTCAGTGGTTCTAGGCCTTTTTTGCAACCACCGGACGTTTGAACAGGCCGAGGACTCGGAGTAACAGTCTTCAGGAAATTTCGGATGCTCACTCGACTGCAAAGCGGTTGAGGATAAATGAGTGGAGTGCCATACGCGATCTAGCCGGTGGATTTGAATCCCTGCGGAACTCATGGCGCGGGGGTGAGCTGTCCCTGCCGAACCGTTGGACGACGTCACCTATTATCATTCCATTGTAAGTCTGCCTGACCGCCGAATCATTCCCTGCATATCTACCACCGCCATTTCTGTTAGATCGCTGCTTCTCCCCGACTGGATGCTTCCCACGTGTCCATTTCCTGTCTTGTTTGACACAACCAACGCTTTCCGGATCGGACGAGACCATCGGACTGGTCGTGGTGGCCAGTTGAATGGCTACCCGACTTGCTCAACCCATTCATTTCCATACTCGCACACATTTTAGAGCATTGTTCATGTAATTTGACGAAACAGGGTGAGGCACTTACCTGTGCGGCCGCGACGTGATTTTCATGCTTCATGACGAGGGTGACGGATCCGCTTGCTGCTGCTTCATGCATAGGCACGGGAGTTCCTTCTTGCCGACTGCTGCTGGTTACGAGACCGGTTGCCTGGCTGCGGATGGTGCATGCACCAGCTTTATGAGTTGCAGGTGCCTTCATGGTGTATGCTCTAGCCGGATCAACTGCTACAGGATTCCTGTAGGATATCCTGTAGCCGTTTCTCCTCCTAGGGTGCATGCCGAAACAATGGAATCATGGTCACGGTTGCAGGGTCCTCGAATTGCCTTGATAAGTAGCGCATTGGGCCTCTGCATATTTTATTCCATTTGAGAATTGTTTCTGCTGAGAATCCAACGTTCTGATTTGACTGTGCAAGTATTTCCATTGTATGGCAGCAGGGGTGGCAGAAGGAGAAGGAGGCGACAGCAGTGGGTGATGGAGAAAAACATTGGTTGCATGCCTCCTTATTGGACTTCGGGATTCAAATTCTTCCACACAGTCGGTCCTGGGCCGTCCAAAGATTCTACAGGAAGTTTCCTGTAGAAATACAGAACTTCCTGTAGAAAGTCCTGTAGCTTCCTGTAGAAGGCTAAACTGTGATCAAATCGTGCCCAGACCTTGGAAGAGATGAGTGTTTCTGGAGGGAGTGTTGGTGAGGTCATCTAGTAGCATAGTAGGGACCTTTGTCCTTAAGTTGAGAGACCTCCTTTTCTGCATGGAATACCTGCAACCTGCATGAATTGTCAAATCTTGAGCCTGTTTTCCTGTTTCTGCTTCCTTCTTTTCTGTTTTCTTTTTCTCTGTTTGTTTTTTCTTTCTTATTTTTTCTTTTTATTTTTTTTATTTTTTTTGAAAGACAGTAGGGGAGCCTCAGTGAGGATTTCACCCCTACCATCTACCTTGAGCGCCTCAGAGAGGTTTTCACCCAAGGGTCTTTTTTTATTCAAAAATTTTCAGAAAGACGGCAGGGGCGCCTCAATGAGGTTTTCACCCCTACCATCTGCCTTGGGAGCCTCAGAAAGGTTTTCACCCAAGGATCTTTATTTTTTCTTTTTTTCCTTTTTTTTGTTTCCTTTTTTTTTTTTATTGAAAATGAGATTAACTCCAATAGATTACAGAAAAACACACATAAAAACCAGAGACAAAATATTGGCGGAAAAAGGCTGAAGCCCTCATGCTTCCCTCTCATTACACATTCATTTCATACTTCAAAATAATTGAATATAGTGTTACAAATAAATAGATGAGAGACAGTGTTCTCAAGATAGTGCGTGCTATCTTAGACACTTTTGGTTGAGATAATTTCTCCTTTGGTTGAGATAATTTCTCACCAGACACACACCAATATAGGAGTTACCTAAACTAACTACTATCTTAGAGGAACAACCCAAGAGTTAGGCACAAATTCCTAACTTGGAATATTTAATTAATTTATTTATTTTTGGATTTATTATTGTTTTATGAGAGATTCTAACATTCCCCCCCTCAATGATAAATCCAAAAATAAGAACGAGAACCATTTTCCAAGTTCTCATGTTCATCCTCAAAAACATTGCCTGAAAAAACCGCCAAATCTGGATGCTGAAGAAACTGCAATATGAAGAGAGTGAGTCAGCTGCATGACTGATTCATCTCAGAAGGATGCTTGACAACTCCATCATGTGCCAAGCCACAAAAGGATCCAATTGTCCTTTACTTAAAAACAGCATCCGGTGTCCACTGACACAATTTGATGAACGCCCACTGGCGTGTTTTGCTGATGATGATTGCCCACTGGCTGAAGATGTCGAAAAACAACTCAATGTTGTTTTTGCTATGATCAAAGCTGCTCACTGCTGCTTTGGCTGTCGATCGCCCACTGGCGAATTTGCTGATGCTCACTGCTGATGACAAATGCCCATTGGCTGATGAAGATGCCCACTGGCTGCTTCGCTGATGTTGTCGAGACTTTCAGTCTGACAACCACTTGTCAATTTCATTGACATTTTCCCCCCTTTGTCAGCTGAAAGGAGAGACAATCTTCTCCAAAATATATTTGAACTCCCCCCCTTCAAGTGTAGGAGAGTTTCACTGTTGTACTCCCTCATTCAACTGCATGAGAGTACCATCATCTATTCACTGTTGGCTGCACTATGTGTGATTGTAGTCGGTTGTAGAACTGAGACAATCGTTTGACTGTGGATGACCATTCCCAAGGATCAATCCATTCATAATGTATCTTCAATCTGGCTGATTTTTGTTGGTTGCGACATTTTTCTGAGGAATGATTGGGCTTTCCACAATGGCAACAAGGATGGAGATCAAAACACTGATCTTCCATATGACCGGTTCTTTGACAACGAGAAATGCTTAAATGTGGAGGAACTACTGTCGCCTATCCTAGATTTGTTGGGATTGCTTCCCTGCAGAATTCTATCCATCCACATTTTCGGAGTTCTGATTCTCAATTCAATTCAGAGCCTAACGATCAAAGAATCCTCCATTCAGAATATTTGTTATCTGGAAATTAAATGCGGAGCATATGGTGATCAATTTCTAATGACCGACTGATGCAGAGTATCAATGATTGATTTCAATTATCCAATTGCAATTTTAAAAATAGAAAAGATATCATGCATCGAATGAATAACAATGATGACAAGAAAAGTAATTCTAGGACCAAATAAAGTAATAACAGTAGAGAAGAGTCGAAGTCGTTGGATCGTGTGTAATTAGGGATTCTAAAACAGAGAAATCCTCACAGGAACCATGCAGAATCCTGCCTTCGATCCATTTTTGGAGCTAAACGATCAAAGCTATTTTCAAAAATTCTGTTGACCTCTTAAATATTTCTTCTTTTTTCAGATTTCTGACGGTTTCTTGAATCATTAGCTGGGAATTTATGCTATATGGCCTGCAAATGCAAAACATAAAGTCATTGATTTCTAATGGCCGACTAATTCAAAGATTGTTCAGGCAAACCGACGTTTGTCCGTGGTTTTTTAAAGCACTGGAAGGCTTTGGACATTCAAAAGAACATGTAGGAGCCGAGTCCTCACCGTTTTCTCAAGCCGCACCATCAGCAGAAAAATACATCCCCTGCTTCTGCTCAGCCAAAGCTGATTGGATTCTGGCAATTGCAAGCAAAAACCGATCTATTTCATTTTATGTAGAAGATCCCCGTCGGAGGCACTTTCTATGGCAGACCAAGCAACTACAGATTTTGATGTGGCTTTTTTGCTCTACGGAGATAGGGCGCAATTGGTCATGCGAGAATTTACTTGACTTTTGAAATTCCCACGAATTTTTTAAGATTGTTGTAATGTCGACTGAGTACAACATTGGCTCTACAAACAAAATCACTTTATAAAGGTGTGCGTTATTTTTTTAAAAAGGCAACATCCACAAAATTTTAAGTTTTGAAATCATTTCACTTTTATAATAGGACTCCATAAAATTATTATAAGGTGCATTACATTTTGTAAATTTGAAGAATATTTTGTGGAGATATAAGTGTTTTATTTTGTATTTGGAGTGATAAGGGAAAGTTGTTGTATTTCAAAGTATTGTTTTACTTTGAGAGGGATCGTGTCACTATCCATTCAGATTTTGAAGGCGAGTTGTTTCAAAGGGTTGTCAGCTTGGCATTATCATTGCTTCAGATGTACTCAGTGATTAATAAAGATATCATATTTTTGTGGTGATTGTGTCCTAGATCCACCCGAAATTGAATAAGGGGATATTAGGTACACGAAGAGTGTGTTGATGATGGTGTATGCTTCATGTTGTTGTTTTTTATTTGTGTCTAGTTTTGACACATAAATGATCTCATTTAACACACATAAAGTTCAATGCAAGCAAGCACAATACTTGTAACAGAATAGCACCAAGGAAGGATAATTAAGCTCAACACATGCATTTGCATCACTACAACAAATAATCAAAGTTTTCAACATCGGTATTCTACCTCAACAACCAAATTCACTCAATACAATCAAGTTCATGAATCTGCAAACTTCAGCATTTCAAAGCAATGTCCGAATAAGAACAGACCCATTGTCGTTACACTTCTCCACTGCATATGGTCCCAGCCATCTTGTTCTCAACTTCCCCTTAAAATCCTTATGTCTGGAATCATACAACAGTGCCCAATCTCCCGACTAGAATTGCTTGTCATTGAGGTGCCGGTCATGCCATACCTTCCTCTGAAGTTGAACCACCTCTGAGTGGAGAAGGGCCTGCATTCGGTGTTCATCCAGCCCATTCAGCTGCAATAACCTTTCTTGTTGGGCATGGTTGAGATCTAGGTCCAGCTGAGCTGCCATCCTCAAGGTGTTGTACTCGAACTCAACTGACAGCAAACCTCTCTTCCCATAGACCAGCTCATAAGGTGTAAGTCGGTTGTGGTCTTCCAAGTGGTGTTGTAAGCCCAAGTGGCCTCAACCAGGCGATCTGCCCAATCTTTTCTACTTCTGCTCACCACCTTAGTCAAGATCCCTTCTAATGCTCTATTGGTGACTTCCACCTGCCCATTTGCTTGAGGATGATAGGGGGTGGAAGTCCTATGCTTGATTTTGTGATGAGCGAGTAGGTCTTCGATTAAGTTGGAGGTGAACTGGCTTCCTTGATCGGTGACTAGCTCTCTTGGGTAGCCAAATTTTTAGAAGATGTTTTCTCTTAAAAACTCAGCCAGCTTTTCTTCTGTCGCTGCTTTGATTGCCTTGGTTTTTGCCCACTTTGTCAGGTAGTCTGTGCACACAATGATGTAAGACCTTTTCCTTGAAGGAGGATTGATTGGACCCACAAAATCCATACCCCACTTCTCAAATGGCTCAAGAGTCACTTGAGGTTGGAGAGGCATTTCGTCCCTTGGAGTCGGTTTCCCCATCCTTTGGCATCGGTCACATTGGCTGATATATCTTCTGACATCTTGATGCAGCGTGGGCCAATAGTAGCCTGCCTGTAGAATTTTGAAGGCAGTTCTTTTGGCTGAAAAATGTCCTCCACAAGGCCCGTCATGACAGGTTAGGAGGATGTCAAAGACTTCCTCCTCCCTTACACAACACCTTAAGATCTGATCGGGGCAAAGCTTGAACAGGTTGCCCCCGATCCAAGTGAATGAGGCACTCTTCTTTACAATTCTGCTCTTCTCTTTTGAGGATAGGTGCGGAGGGAACTGTGTTGAGACAAGGTAATTTGCTATATCAGCAAACCATGGAGAGAGTACTGAGATAGCAAACAGATGTTCATCTGGCATCTGGTCATCCACTGTTCCATCCTCACCTACAGGTAAATCCAATATAGACAAGAAGTCAGCAACAACATTTTCTTTACCTGGTTTGTCAACGATAGTCAAATCAAACTGCTGCAACAAAAGTAGCCATCTAATAATACGAGCATTCACATCTGGTTTATTCATTAAATATCTAATTGCAGCATGATCAGTATGTACAAATGTTTGATAGCCAGTGATGTAATGTCAGAACTTGTTCAGTGCATGGACCACGGCCAAGAATTCTTTCTCAATTACAGCATAATTCAGTTCTGCCTTGGATAAGTTATTGCTGACAAAGTATATGGCGTATGGAAGTTTTTGTTCAACTTGTCCTAAGGCTGCCCCTATGGCTTTGTTCGAGGCATCAGTGTGGATGTGGAAAGGTAGGGCCCAATTTGGACCTCTCAAGATTGGGGTAGACACCAACTTATCCTTTAATTCATTCAGAGCCTTTTGACAATCGTCAGTCCATTTAAACTCAACATCTTTTGCTAAGAGGCCAAACAATGGCGAGGCTAGCTTACTAAAGTCTTTAATGAATCTCCTATAATACCCTGCTAAACCTAAGAAACTTCGAACATCTCTTACCTTCTGAGGAGGTGGAACCTTTTTGATGAGAGCAATTTTGTTAGGATCCACCTGTAACCCTTGGCGAGAAATGGTATGTCCTAGCACGGTCCCTTCAATCATCAAGAACTCACATTTTTCAGGACTAAGGGATAGGTTCATCTCAATGCACTTGGTTAGGACTTTTCCCAGATTGGACAATGCTTCCTGGAAGTTGGACCCATAAGGAGTGAAGTCATCCATATAGATTTCCACCGAGTCATGGACCAGCTCGGAAAAGATGCTCAAGACGGCTCTCTGGAAGGTGGCAGGAGCGTTGCATAACCCAAAGGGAAGAACTCGGTACGCAAAGGTACCCCAAGGACAAGTGAAGGTGGTCTTATCTTGGTCTTTCGGGCTGATTTGGATCTGATTATACCCGCTAAACCCATCTAGGAAAGAGAAAAACTTCTTTCCCGCCAGTCCATCCAACACTTGATCTATGAAGGGTAGAGGAAAGTGGTCTTTCTTGGTGGCTTTGTTCAGTTCTCGGTAGTCCACACAGATTCTCCACTTCCCGTTTTTCTTGGGAACCAACACCAGAGGGGACACCCACTCGCTATCCGAGATGGGTTAAATGAATCCTGCATCCAACAGTTTTTGCAATTCTTCCTTGACGATGTCCTTAAGGGCTGGATTCATTCTCCTTTGGGGTTGCCTGACCGGTTTACAATCTTCTTTGATGTAGATGTGATGGGTACAGACCGAAGGATGGACTCCTTTCATCTCCTTATAGCTCCAAGCAAAAGCATCTAGATGACTGGCCAACAGACTACACAACTCCTTTTCCTGGGAAGGAGATAGGGAGGAGCTGATCTTTAACGTTCTCTCGGGGCCAAACTCCACATTTTTTACTCTGGGAGTGATTGGATTGGTCACACAAAGGTCCACTAAGGTGCTGGCTTGGGTATCCTCCACCAATTTCTCTAAGGACAATGCACTGGGAGGTGGATTCTGAATCAAGGTCTCAATCAAATCATCCTCGGTTTGAGGACCTCCCCTGGTGGTTTCTAAGGTGCACAAGGGTGCAGAGTACACCTCATCCTCTTCTCCTTCTTCCAACCAAAGTGGTAAGTCATGCTCTAATAGAGGTTGGGCAGGAGGATATAGGACTGGCTGCTTAGACATAGGACCATTTTTTATGGTCATGTTTCCTGCACGGCAGCTTATGTAAGCATCCGCAGTGGCTAACCAAGGCCTTCCCAAAATAAGGGGGTATCCAATAAGCTTTGCCTTTGGTTGAAGAACCAAGAAGTTCGCAGGGTACTCCCAAGAGTCAACAGAGACCAAGACATCCTCCACAATCCCTTCGGGAGTCACGGTGGAGCGATCTGCTAGCTGCAGGACTGTCGAGGTCTTTCTTAAGGAACCCTGAAGGTTGAGTTTGAGCATGGTATCTCTGGTCATCACATTAATGGCAGCCCCTAGATCAATCAAAGTGTGGGGTATGATGGTGCCATTGATGTGGACATCAACTACAGGACTCCTAGGATCCAAATACTTTGGGCAGATTACTTGCCCCAACATAAGATCAGACAGTTGTCCTATGACGTTGATGGTTGAGGCATCTCTTTTTCGCCTGCCTGGGTGTCTAAAACACTTTTCCTTAACCAGTTTGTTGTATATCGGTACATCTTTGATGGCTTGGAGAAGTGGTATTTTCACACACAACTGTTTGAGTTCTCCCAGAAGCTCATCCTCCTCTGGGTTGGGTTGTGTGGTTGTTGTTAGTCTCTCAGGAAAGGGTGGAATGGCTTTTGGTTCACTTTCATGTTTATCTTCCTCGTCCTCTCGGGGAGGAGGTTGGCGATCTGGAAGAGTCTTTCCAGATCGCAGGTTGATCTCCTGGATCTCCACAGCATAGGTAGGGCATGTTGTTTCCGCAGTATATACCTGCTGGGCTTGTCAGTTGTTGGGATTCGGGTTCGGTTGAGCAGGCATTTGGGGTTGTCTTGGAGGAGCAGGAGGTAATGGTTGTGGTTGAGCTGGTGGTCGAGGCAAAATGGCGGGAGGAGTATTGTACTGGGGCCTCCACCCCGGTTGAGGTGCATTCCACTGAGGCTGTGGTTGGGCATGTGAGTGAAACGAATGAGTAGTGGGCTGAGTATGGTATTGAGGTGGGTAAGACCATGGGGGAGGTAAAGACCAGGAAGGATGAGCAGGGGGACCCCAGGAAGGCATAGGAGCAGATTGGTTGGGGCTATAATAAGCTTGGGATGTCCCTTGCATCCCCTGCTGGTAAGGTCTAGGTCCATGTGGCCTCCTTTGGTTGAGGAAATAGAGAGGTTAATTGGGCGCCTCCGTTCATTGGTACATGGCTTTAAGCCTAGGTAAGGTTGGGCATTGGTTTGTGGGGTGGTCCTCCTCACAAACGAAACATACCTCTACCGAATGTAATGGGCACTCGTTCTTAGGGTGCTTCCTTGTACACCTAGGGAAGAAGATAGCCAAAGCCCTCTCAGCTTCCTCTTTCTTCTGCTAGATTCGGAATGTATCAAGTTGCATGGCAATGGTCTGTCTCACCTCACTCTTGAGGTCCTCTAACTGATTTGCAAACTCATGCTTGGAGAAAGGAATACTAGCTGAGAGGGGGTTTCCTCTACCTCTTTTCCGGGCTGCCCTAGAGTGGTTTCTAAACGCAGTCTTTATATCCTCATAAGGTAGTTTGTAAATATCTCCTCCAACTAGCATGTGAAGGGTATCTAGAAGGTCTTCAGGGACTCGTCGGAGCAGGACCAACTTGAGAGATTCAGGGTCAAGTGTGCACCTGGCCCGTTTATAGCTAAGTTGGAACCTTTCCTCGTAATCTTCTAAAGACTCATCATTTCCCATGGTCATCCGAAAGATTTCTCCCTTGGCTTCCTTGGACCTACAGTAGTCCCGGTATTTGGTATTGAAAGCTTGCTGCATCTGAGCCCAAGTGGTGATACTGTTCCCAGGTAAGCCCATGAACCAGCGTAATGCTGCATCCTTAAGGGTAGAGGGGAAGAGTTTCAGTTTTTTCTCATCTTCGGTATAGTCATAGGTTCGACAAAGGACAGCAAAATCAAACAGGAAGGTATCAGGGTCTTCAGTAGTCAGTCCATGGAAGTGAGGTAAAGTGGAGGGGCTTATGTTTTTCATTTTCATGTCTCCATTGGTCTCTCGGATGGGAAAGGCACCTTCTATTCTCTCATCTTCTCTTCTATTGTCAGCCATGGCTTCAGATGGAGTGTTCTCTAACTCTTCTTCTGTTATAGGATCTTCGTATATCTCAGGAGGCTCGCCTATAGGTTCTTCTGGATCACTGTCACCAAAGAAGAGAGAAGGGTGACTCAGTGAAGTGGTGGGGGTGTTGGGTAAGAATTTGCCTGTTTTATCTCGATTTCTACGAGGCATGAAATAGAAAGACTTTTGATTGCTTTTGTGTTTTTTCTCTGGTACCTGCAAAACTAAAATAGATTGAACTGCAACTAACTATCTTGCTGAAATGGAAATGTGGAATTGAAATGCTAATCTACGCTTGCAGAAATGAAATTACGGAATTGAAATGCTAATCTATGAAAGCAGGAAATGAAATTGCGGAATTGAAATGCTAATCTATGAAAGCAGGAAATGAAATTGCGGAATTGAAATGCTAATCTATGAAAGCAGGAAATGTCTACGCTACTTTTGCGGAAATGGAATTGCAGAATGGAAATGAAATAAACTACTTAACATAAGGTTGTAGTAGAAAATAGAAGAATAGCAGCAATCACCAATACTCTGACGCCTCCCCGGCAACGGCGCCAAAAAGGTGGTGGGCTCCAGTATTGTAGCAATAATGCTACAACTCCTGGAACTCCCTTCTTTAATTTTATCAACCCGGTAGTTCGTAACAAACTTGGAAGCGACGGTGTTGTATGCACAAGTACTAGCTCTTGCCGCAGCTGTCACTTGGTCAGCTGGCACAAGTCCGCTAGGGGCTTAAGCCAACTTCTATGAGTTTTTAGAAGAAGCTTTTTAACTGATGGATGAAAGCTAACTCAAAGGAAGCTAATCTACTTGCGGAAAGAAACTGAAAGCCAAGAAGTAACGCAAACCCTAGCAAACCCTAATTCTACCAACTAACCCTACTGGTGCAAAGGAAAGGATGCAAACTATTGAAAAAGATGCCATTACTTCTAAAAAGGTAAAATGCAAATTCCTATGCTATCTCTATCTGAAGAACACATCTTTTTGTATTTTTGAATAAGTTTTTGAATTATCATGCGTGTGCTTTTAACTGTCTTTTTACTGTGCAGGGGTAGATCAAGAGGAGAAATGCTTGGGAAAGGTTGGGAAGGTTCAGAGAGGGTCCAAGGGGTCCCTAACACCCTTCCAAAGAGTTTCACAAAGTTTGGATATCAAGAAACCTCATTTGTGAGCTTCTACAGGAAGTCTGCAGGGGTTCTACAGGATGTTTCAGAATTTCTACAGGATGTTCAGAAATTTCTACAGGATGTTCTGTGATTGGATTTTGGATGATGGGTGAGTGAAAGAGGATGCATGAATGGATAGGGAGGTAGGATAGGGGTCTGCAATGACTTAGTGACAGAGGGATGAAGTGATGAGAGGGTGTGGAAAGCTAGCTTGTCTTAAAGAGGGCTGAGGCAATGGAAGGCCAAGAAGGTAGGGTGACGTGGGCAAAAGAGTAGTTGTGAGATGAGGTACCTAACTTGGAGGTGGAGCAGTTGGCCTAGACGAATCTTAGATGGACGAGAGAGTGATGGAGATGCACCGCACAGTGTATACTTAACCAAATCAACCACGTCCTACACACAATCAAAACATGAACTGATCTATCCTAATTGTTAATGAAACCAATGAACAGCATCTTTATTCCTAAAGAGAACCATGTACAGCACTTAAGTAAAGAAACATTCCAAAAGATCTGAACGCATGACTAACTCCTACAAATGAAAACATTTCACTAGAGATTGCATGAGTGAGCAAACTAGTGTTTTTGTTGGGCAGCACTGTCTACAATTCCAGCCCCTAGGAAGAGGTGAAAATGAGAGTGCAGGCAACCCTTTTCTGGAGCTTTTATCAATTCTTATCTCATTACTCTATTCTCGACATCTGAAGCAACTCTATTTTCAACAATGACCTACTTAACCACACAATGAAATTTAACTCAACAAACTGTGTTTCAAATGCATACAAGGAAAATCATAATGCTAAAAGGAAAGATATCAATACAAAGAAGGAGGCCCTAGGCTCTCAGGTTGGGCCCAACCACGAGAGCTATGGCTCCTCTAGAAACTCAGAGCTGAGATCAAATCTGACTGCTTCCCATTAAAAAAATAATAATCATAAGTCAAGGGTTATGCCAATAATGGCTACAAAAGAACAAAACAGAGCTGGCAGCTCGTAGTGCAGAATGTGCAAAAGTTTTTCCAAAAGTCCCCCTCGAAGGCTGAAGCCTTATCATTTATACATCACGAGGCCCAAGTTGGCCTCCTAAATCTATGGGACTTGGCTGACCAAACTAGGAGTGAACAGCTGCTTCCACAAAATCTGTTTGGCTGCCTTCTAGATCCGATTTTGGTGGCTTTTGGAGCTCGGAGTTGGGGGTGAAGATCCCAAGGAAGGCTATTTAATGCCGTAGACAACCCCCCTCGAATCCTCAACCCCAGCTTGGTTGTCTCCTACTCCTTGTCTGCTCGGTTTTGCTCTAACATGTGTCAAAAAATCCTGAAATAAGCACGTGTTAGCCACCTAGGAATAGTGACTACCCTTGTTCGTACAAACGACATAAACATACTAAAAAATGATGCATAAGTTATGAAAAATGAAGGATTGAGCAAGGTTAGTTAGGCCAAATGAGCCCAAAATGTTACCAAATTTGGGGCTCATCAGGTTTTTAGGGGATTCTTACTCTCATCAATTTCCTTTGGGACCTTCGACTTAGGCTTGCATGGAGGGACATACTCCAGCAGCCATGTAATAGGGTTCACACCCTGGGCTTCAACCTCCTCTACTTCCACTCGTACATCCTCATCGTCCATCGAGATGTCTTCAATATCCTCCTCCTCTGCTTCTAGGTTTATAGCCTTGCCCTTCTCCTGGGCAATGGGCTTTGGTGGGTTTTGAATTGGCGAGGCCCACACCGATATGTCAAGCTACTTGCCCTTCTTGTCCTTCACGATCTCCTTGCTTGGGGTTGGCTTCGGTATCGGTGTTCTCAGCAATTTAGGGACCTCTGCCAATACTTCGGCCACTTCTGGAGCAACTACTTCGGCCTCCATATTGATTTCCTACACATTCTCCTCAGCTGCTAGTTCTTTGGTGTTCATAGATTCTGCACTTGTCGACATGACGCTATTCATTAGTTCTTGTGTCTCCTTTGACAATTGTTCAAACGCCGAACTCGCTACCAGATCTTGAAATAATTCATATTTCATGTGCACCTAAGAGTGAAACAACTTAATTCTCAAAATGCCAAGTGTTTTTCACTGGAAAGCCACTTGTAATTTATATGGAATTTTGAATTTAAATCCAACCATTCCCCCCAAAATCGATTCATTAATTCCATATTGGCGGCAGATTTTCAAGGATCTAAGCCATTAATTTCATCTTAAATGCCAGCTGCCTACTCCATTTGGCCTGACTTCTGTTGTCTTTTCATGAACATTAACTTTAATGGTCACTTTCTGGCTGAGTTGCATGATTTCTCCCTGGGTAGCGCAGCTACCTCCACCCTACCTCGGATCCAGTGACACATCCTTGCCTCCCACCATCTTCCAATCACGCAGCTCCCCAACCCAGGCAGTGTAGTTTATAGTCCTGCACCTCCTTTCATCTACCTGGAGTGCTAAGACTGTGCTATCGTCATTTAGTCACATGGCCAGACCACCGATGTATGGCTTCAAGCGACTGCCATTCACCTTTCCTAGGAAAGGTTCTCCATTTAATTTGACCAGTTGTACCACTCCTCCATCGATAATCTCCTTAATAACATAAGGCCCTAACCAGTACATCCTGAACTTCCCTATAAATTTATCAAACTTACTATCATATAACAAAACTAGGTCATTTACCTTAAATGTGCGCAGCTTGATGTGTCGATCATGCCATGCATTTTCACTCTGCTTTTGTACCTATTAGTGAAATCTAGCCAAAAATATTTCTTCCTCCAGTTCATCCATCTGTGCGAGCCTCTCCTCCAAGGCTCCACGATTCATCATTCCTATGAGCGCTGCTATGCACAGGCTAGGCACAATATAATCCATAGGCATTACTACTTCAACACCATAGACAAGCCTAAAATGGGTTTGTCCAGTCAACTTCTTGCATGTCATTCGATAAGCCCACAGTACTGTAGGTATGAGTAGGTCCCAATCACTTCGCTGAGCATTGGAAACCCTGGTCAACGTGTTTTTGAGCACTTTGTTGAATGCCTCCACTATCCCGTTAGCCTGTGGGTGATAAGGTGTGCTCTTCTGGTGGTATACCTGAAATTCCTCCATCAATGCGTTGATCGTCTCATTCAGGAAGTGCATACCGCAATCACTCATCAATATATTCAGACATCCAAATCACATCAGTACATTCTCAAAAGGGAACTTTGTGGTTATCATGCCTGTTCAATCCTTCACCGGTTGCGCTTCTACCCAATGAGTCAAATACTCCTTTGCGATGATAATGTACCTTCCTCCCATCTTTCCTTGTGGCTGAATAGGTCCCACCAAACCTATCGCCCACTTCTTGAAGGGTTGCCATGTCATTTTTGTATTCAAAGTCATTTCATCCCTCTACGATGTCCTACCAGTTCTTTGACATACATCACACCTTGCAATATGCGTTTGAGTCCTGATGAAGGGTTGGCCACCATAACCCTGTGCGTAGAATCTTCTGCATAGTTGCTCTCTCTGCATAATGTCCTCCCGTGCCACACCCATGAGCCTCCACAAGGATGCTGCTTCTTTTGAAATCAGGTACATACCATCGTAATATCTCATTAGTCCCCATTTTGTACAGATGCCCAGCAATGACAGAGAAATCTGTGGCACGGATAATTAATTCCTTATTTTGCTAGACAGTGTATCCTTACGATGCAGTTCTTATTGTTAGGAAGTGTATTATATCCTAGAAATGACCATCTGTAACGTGCACTATAAATAGTTGCACATCAGGCAATCCTTCTTCCAAGTTAGTAGGTTCCTCCCCTATTTCGATGCGCGACAGATGGTCTAGTCTTGCGTTCAATTGTCCAGGCTTCACAACAACTTCAAAATCATACTCCTGGAACAATAAGAGCCACCTGCAGATTCTCCCCCCAACACAGTCTTATTGACCAGGTACTTCAACGCGGAGTGATCCGTACACATCTTAAAATGGTCTCCTAGAAAGTAGTGCCTATACTTCTAGAGTGCATACACCATAGCTAGCCCCTCGCACTCAATGGTGGAATAGTTCTTCTCTACTTTGGATAATCTTCGGCTTGCGAATGCGATAGGATGGTCCAAGCCTTCTCCGCCAACCTGTGTCAGTACTGCTCCCAACGCTATACATGATGCGTCAACATGTACATGAAACTATTTCTTCCAGTCTAGGAAGATTAGAATTGGTGCGGTAACCATATTTTATTTCAATATATCCAAGCTCTTCTTACAGTCATCATTCTAGCAGGAAATTATGTCCTTCTTCAACAATTTATCGATAGGCGCGATGATCTGGGCGTAGTCTTTGATAAACTTTCTGTAATATCACATACGTCCCAAAGTAGCGTGCAGCTGTTTCACACTCCTCGGCACTTCCAAGTTTAGTATCACCGTGATCTTCATAGGGTCTACCATCAGTCCCTATTTCCAAACCACATGCCCCAACAGGTTTCCAAAAGGAACACAAAATACACACTTCTTGAGATTGAGCGTGATCTGGTATCTTTAGCAAGTATCCAGCATCAGGTGCAAGCTTTGCACATGGCGCTTAACCAGCCCAAACACAGTCCAGTCATCAAAATATACCTCCAAGAACTTATGAATAAATTCCTTGAACGCAACAACGACTACACGTGAGAAGATCGCAAGTGCATTCTTCAATCCAAACAGCATTACAGTGTAATGAAAGCAACCCATTCAGTCGCGAAGTTTGTCTTGCTCCCATCCTCTGGTACAATTTTGATCTAGTGGTACCCAGAGAACCTATCAGTGAAGGAATATGCTTATTGGCCACCTACATTGTCCAAAACTTCATCAGTGAACGAAGTTGGGAAAGGATCATGTACACAAGCGTCATTTAGCTTCCTGAGATCCATGCATATCCTTATTTCATCCTTCTGCTTCTTTTCCTGTATCACCATTGGACTTACCCAGTTAGATTCTTCCATAGGCTCAATGATGCCTGCGACGAGCATTTTGTCTAGCTCTAAGTGGACCTTCTCGTATTTTGGATTGAGACGGTAAAGCCTATGCCTAACTGGCTTCATGTTGGGTTTTAATGTGATCTTCATCATTCCTAGGTGCCCGATTATCGCTTTCATATCCATAAACTTGTTAGGGAATAAATCTTGGCATTCACGGAGCAACTTAGCGACCTTATCCACTTCGCGAATTTGGGTTCTGCCTCAGTACAAATTTTTACTTGTTTCATTTTCAACGGCGCAGTTATATCAGGTTTCTCAATCTGTGATCCTTGAACCTCGCAATGACCTTCTGTTTCTGGAATGTTAATCTTCCACAGATCCTCATCCTCTTCTTCAGTAGTTACATTATAACATTCTAGTGCACGACTAAGCTGAGTAACCCATTCAGGCTGAATTAGGTCTAAAGGATCCTGCGGTATCCTAAAAATTGTTACTTTCATCTCTTGTAGCACTTCATCATGACTGTCAAACTCATCCTAAAAAATGAATGTCATCATGAATTATTTGCACAGGATATCCCATTCTCTTGTCCCATGGCGGAGGTCTGTTTCTACGTACCAATTCATCGAAACCACATCCAGGGTATGACAGAACAAGTGCACCCACTCAGGTTGGGGCTTTTCTCCATAAGCCTGGGTCCATTTAACCAAATGCATGTGCAGATCATCCTTCCCGTCATACTTGTCTGTCATTCACATCTTAGGCTTCCCGAAGTGAGTTCTCATCATTCTCCTACATTCGCGCCAATCATCAAAGCCTCCCTTATGTGTACCCCACCATCTTGCGGGCGTGGTGCGCAATGCCTAGTCCAACTCCTGGAAGTGCTGATTTTCCGGTACCTCCCTTTCAAATGCATCCAAAAAGATATCTACCTCATTCAGAGCATCATAAGTAGGCAGACTTCTTACCTCTGATGACACACAGCGCAACGATCGGGTCATCATGTTGCAATTCAGCGTAGTTACTTCATGTAACCAATTCTGCAACCGTTCTATTTTTTCGTTGGAGTCCAAAGTGCAAGAACTCTCGTGATCCCATGTAATCCATCCATCCATGACAGGGTTCAACCAATCTTGGTCTCGCACTGTTATTTTATAGATATAGTCTAGGTCGTCATCACTCTCATAATTGCGGACTAGTTCAGTATAGTGCGATCCTTCAGCAGGATCAAGGGGTATTACTACACACAATGATTTCTTCTCAAAGATCATATTTCTCTTCTTCAAATTGATCACCCCATTCATATTAGTAGCCTAGTCAATTCCCAAGAACGTAGGATAGGGATTGTTGTCATCCACTATCTCTATTACTTCAAAGTCAGCCAGTGCGCTTGCTTCCTCAATATCCACAGTCACCCCCTGCAGCTGTCCCATGGGGATGATCTTCTGTTGATTTTCCATGCTTAGTTGAATCAAAGACCATTGTAGTGAAGGTCTCCCCATTTGTTCCCAAGTCTTCTTTAGTAGGACGTTCACGTCTGACTCCAGGTCAAAATAAATTGATCCATTTCATAATCTCCTATCTGCGCGGTCAGTCTCATCTCTCGCCACATCCTTGTTTTATGCTTGCCAATATTTTGTACTACACGCGGCTCACCTGGTGTAGTTCTAGCTCATCTATTGACGAGTTCTTGTAACCTTTTCACGACCTTACTATCACACAGTAACTTCATACAGGTCTCCATGAAATTTGGGAGCATAGAGGAGTCCATCTCGTGCTTAGGCTTATCCTTGCTTCCTGAGATGGAGGCCTCAGCGAAGCTCTTCTTAGCTTCCATGAAGGTTTCACATGCACACTCCAAATCGAACTCAACCTCCTTCGTCAAAGCTTTTTGAACCCATGTACTGTCTTCTAGTTGTTCCCCTTGTCATCTCCTGTCGCGATTCCACTTCTGAGCAGTATATTTACGTTTATATCTTCCTCGTGAAGCTTAGATCTCATCATCTACAGGTTCTGAGTCGGAGAAGGTGGCAACACCCCTTTGTCACATATCCTAGCTATCAGCATAGGACAGTCTTTGGTTCATGATCAAACAGCATGCAATACTTTTACGACGGACACATTGGATTAGTGCAATCGCGGGCATAATGTCCTCGTCTTCGACCTCTACCAAGTCCTCCTCTGCCTTGGTCTCTTCTGCGCCCCTGAAATCCTGTCCACGCCATCTCGACGCTCTGATTAAGGGGTTGTGTTTAAGCCTGAACCCTATAGGCGGGAATTCTATCCATCATCAATTCATAGATCCTGAAATTATTCTCATCATGTCCTACCAACCTACAAAAGTTGCAGAACAACTGTTGTGGTGCATGTACAAACTTCTGTAACAAGCAAAATTATCTGTGGCATGTTTTCCGGCTACCTGACAGATATCACACCATAATGCAAGCCCCGTGCTAGGTCCTGCTTGAGCTTCCAACCTTAAAGGCATCAGTCCTCCTCCTGCAATATAGTTTGCAATGACTGGGAAATGGTCTTTGTCATGACCCTGACTCTTGCATTTCAAGCACCACACCTCCTCACGCGCCTCTGGTCGAATCGTTCTATCCTACTTCAGAATTTTCATCTCAAGGCATAGGTTCTTCAGCTGTGCATGGATCTGCTGAACTCCTAGATTTGGATCTTGCATCGAAGTTTCATGTAGTCTCATGGAAATCTACAAGGCCTTTGCCTAAATTGTTATCTTCTGTTGCGACAACACACTCTGTAAGTGTGGTAGTCGTGAAGCTACAAACCACTCGTGATGTTGTCCATCTATTAAATGCATGTTGGCTTCGCAGGTTGTACACTTCAACCTCTAATCTAGTTCCCAAGGCATATCACTTGGTTGCATCACGATCTCTTTGAAGCCCACAATCGACTGTGCCTCAGATTTAGGCCTATTGAATTCTCTATTCAGTGTTGCTTGGATGTCTACCACTCCAGCATTCGGATTATCATTAGGGTACTTAATATACCAGGTTAGCTTGCGATCTTGCAGAGCACTAACTAGTGTCGCCTTCTTTATGTGATCATCTGTAACACCTTGAGCTTCCCATACAACCCTTACAACAAACCAGAATTGGTCTGAGTCCTCATTTCCCAAGCCTTTGAACAAAGGTAGCTTCACTGTATTTGCCATACGAAACTGCGGTGGAGGTGGAAGTGGTACAGGTGAAGTTGGAGGTGATGGCGGCGAAGTTGGAGATGGTGTGGGTGGAGGTGATATTTGTGGGAATCCTTATCTTATTAACTGAATAGCACTTCGTGGAGAAACCTTCGCTATCCCTTCTTCGTCACCTCGTGGAGGTGAAATCAAGGGACTATACACCAAACCCTTTTTTCCTTCATTCCTGTAAGTTTTTCCAATTCGTGTAGTCCCAAACATCAAGGAAGCTGCATAACCCATTTTTCACACAATAGCATTTTAATTTATGTATTCAAAGATTTTACGTACTTACTTTGCGGTCCTTTGAAAAGGCTCCACTTCACCTCATTGTAGTTGACTGAGTTATCGACCGCGAATTCAATGAAAAATCCTCCTATGGCACGATCAAGCCAATGATCGACAATGCAGGCAATCTTATCTTCCGATGCTTCCAACCTTCGCACTAGCTCTGGGGTCCACACAATAGGACTGTCAAGTTTCCACCTTCCTTCGCTATCTGCTAGCTTTGTGATTCACTCGTATAGCTCAATAGAGATGGAGTAGAGAAAGATCTCGTGGGTCTCTGTATATAGGTATTTTTCCAACCACTGTTCCTTTGTCAACCGTGGGTTTCTGTTCTCTTGTGTCGCGAAATCATGGATATTTCTATCCAACCAGTCTCTGATCTCCTTCTTAGTTGGATTCTAGTGATACGACATCACACATATCTTATGCACATTCCGTCCCGACAATGAAACCATTTTTTGGCTTGAGGGGGCCTGACCCAGGTTCAACTTTAATTAACCAATCAAATCCCTACAATACTCGCCCTTTTGGCACCGAAGTCTCACCTGAAGTAGTATGGGGGGATGCTAGAACCAAGTTTCCTCACCCTGATATGGTTGTGATGTCGTTTGATTCCTTCTATCCCTGCCTTCACACAAGTTGCTTCTTTCTAGGGCTTGCAAGATGATCCCTCTATTCTGTTCTTCCATACCATCGCGAAATGGTACGCTCGACCTTCACACAACCCTAACTTGCTTCTCAGGTACTTTCGTACTACTATGGCAGCGTGCCATTCACATTCCCTACTTAGTCTAACTGGTTTTCTTATCTCGTCAAATACTTAAAGTTAACACGTGTAAGCATATATTCGTAATTGCGTTCAATTGTGCGGTGTAATTGCATTCATTTGCACATCATATAAGCATAATAAAGGAAATTCATACATAAAATATCCAAATGCATCAACAGAAAAAAGACACAGAAATTGTAGAATATCTCCTTTTATTAATATCTTCCAAGTGTTTACAGACTCTCTCCACCTTGCACACACAGCTACAGGGGTCTACGCACTCAGCTGCAGACTTATACCCTAAGCCTCTGTGCACTCAGCTGCAAAGCCTCTACCTATGCTACGACCCAAGACTTAGACTTCTTGCTCCAAAGCTCTAACTCTATTACATCGTGTGCCTCCCTATCTCCCTAGAGCTTAGCTCTTTTTATACAATCCCATGGTTTGTGAACCATGGGTAGATCTCTTACAACCGACTTTACTTTACACATCTAAGGGTAGACTACCCTTTTTTACACATAACACCTTTGTGCTTCGTGACTACAAAATGCGCAGTCTTTAGAATTATATTACAATAATTGACTTAAACATGGGCTTTTAGCCCCAAAACTGCCCTTGGGGGATCCCACTCCCAACACCTCTCCATAGTAGAAGAAACTTATAACACATTTGAAACTAAGCACTCATCGGGCACACCTTTATTTCTAAAGAAACCATTACATCCCTCTCTCCCTAGCTAATAGTTAGATCCAAGGCATATCTTTAAGATATATGGCAACCAAGCCGATACTCTAAATGGGGCTCCTACACCAAACGATGTTAGGTCTAATTGGGAATTCACATCAGGAAGATCCCTTGGTTGACATATTTCCAACACCATCCACAAAACCCTATAACTACTAGAAGGAAAACCCCATAAGCTCTTTCTAAATCCCCTAGATCTCGTGAGAAAGTTTCTATAAGAATACTAAAAAAATCCATTATTACAGGAAATGGTTCACTCCCTATTGGAAAAAGTTGAAGCACGCATGATACAAGAAGATATGGATCTGGATGATCCATGACCAACTTCCCTTGCAAAATAATGGAACGTAAAGATATAAAGGACATTCTAATTCATCACACTAGGATTGTTTACTAGGAATATCGCTAGTGCAAGGAAGAAGACTAGTTGTGCTTGAGTTCTTCAAAGTCTTCTGTTGGGATTCACACAAAGGATTTCAATATAGTCTCTAAGAAAGAAAAGAAATCCAAAAAATGAGGCTGCAAGATAAGATAAGTAGATGA
This sequence comes from Pinus tabuliformis, assembly GCA_031772625.1. Taxonomy (NCBI): domain Eukaryota; kingdom Viridiplantae; phylum Streptophyta; class Pinopsida; order Pinales; family Pinaceae; genus Pinus; species Pinus tabuliformis. The sequence continues at coordinate 1,145,788,344 of CM062805.1, forward strand.
TGAACAACTAGTCAACTACAATGGACTTCATCCACACAATGGATTTCAGGAACATAACCATAAACAAAGCTTTTGCTCAATGAAATGTGGTTTTGTACAGAAATTTTTGCACTCCATATAACCTTTATTCAGTTGACTAAATATATCTATAAAAGACTGATATATCCAAAGGTCTCTTCGAGCAAAAAGGAATACAAAGATATGTATTATTTACAACTAAAATATTACCAATAATATTAGCAATAAAAGCCTTCAGTGCAAAGTGTGGATATTTTGCACAGTGGCAAAAGCATTTGTAAATTAAATAGGATAACAATATATGCCACAAAAAGAATAAAATGAATATTAGTACTGATAGTGCACTATGTTGTGTGTGTGCGGAGGCTATGCGAAAAACAATTGCATGTGTGAAATGATGAATGTGCTAAATTTGTATAGAATGGGGGAAGTGCATAGGGATCTTTTAATTGTAATGTGTACTCAATAGTTAACTGAAAGGCATTATTGAGTACGAAATTAGCTATCTGCATAAATGCCCAAAACTTTCATTGTGTGGAAATAAGTATACCTCCTTTGCATAGACGAGAGTGCTAAATAAATTGTGTTATGCAATAAAACGAAATGAGTCAATTCAATGTGAAAACCAAACATGGATTATGTTTTAATACTAAAATATTAGCAACGAAAGCCTTCAATTCGGAATGCAAAAATCCCCATAATGAAAACTTGAAAGATTCATATGCACAATGAACCTGCTCATAACTTCTGCAAATCCCATAAACAAAGCTTCTGCTAAATAAAATGTGGTTTTGTACATAATCAATTAGATAGCAATAATATGGATTATTTACAATTAATAATATTATCAATGTTATTATGTTTTATTCCTCATCCGAATCGCTCGCGTGCTGCCTCTGCGCCCTGCCCTCCTTCGGCCCTGCGGCTCCCAACTAGCCCCCGCCTGGCAGCCCTGCTGCTGGGCTCCCAGAGCTCCTGCGCCCTGTTCTCCTTGGACCGGCGTTTCTCTGAAGGCTCCCACCTGCCAGCCTCTTTAGCCCGCTTGAGTTTGTTCTTCGTTAGCTCGGATGGCCCCTCCAGAGGCTCCATCGAAGGAGGCAGCGCAACAGCAGGCTTTTTCAGCTCTGATAAACTCCCTTCCTCCTCAGCGAACTCGTCCTTCGATGTCCAAGTTTGTTAAAAAAATCAAGGGGTTACAGGAAGTCTCTCTCCCTCCTACTTTACCAAGAATGGTTGCTCTTGCTCTTGCGGAAAAAGGTCTTATAGGGTAGTTTACAGGTCTCTGGCCCTCACCAAAAACAGTTCAGAGGTGGGTGGAAAGGAACTGGACAGATAAAATACAAGGAAAATTTTCTATCAAATTTTTTGGGAAAGGTTACTTCACCTTCCGCTTTGAGACAAAGGAAGACAAGGATTTGATTTTCCGCAACGGACCTTACTTCATGGATTCCATAGGGTTGTACTTAAACAAATGGACACCGGACTTCGATCCGGAGCTGGATATCCCAAATGTGGTTCCTCTTTGGGTTCGTCTCCCTCATCTCCCATTGCATTGCTAGGGAGACGAATCAGTTCATGCCATTGGAAATGTAGTCAGGAAATACATTGATCGGAGCAAGCCAAGAGATAATATGCAGGCCTATGCTCGAATTTGTGTTCAAGTGGATCTGGGCAAAGGTCTTCCCGAGGCCATTAAGCTTAAAGTTGACGACTGGTCGCACATTCAGCAGCTCGATTATGAGCAGATCCCATTCAAGTGTAAGGTATGTCACGAGTATGGACACTTTTCTAATCGTTTTTCTAAGCTTTCTAATGTTGATAATAATCCGCAAGAAGAACAATGGGAAACAGTAAAAAATAAAAAAACAGCCGCTAGCCACAAGCTGCCCAATGATGTCGGACCTTCCTCTCATAACCCTCCCATCTCACACAACCCTCCCATCTCAGTCAATCCTTCCACCCCACCCTCTCCCCCTCTTCCCTCCTCCCCTCAAGCTTCGTATTCTTCTACCCGCCAGCTGAACCCCCTTCCTTCTTCTCCCTCCTTAAATCCCTTTCATGTTCTTTCCCTTCCTGAAGACTCTCCTGATCATTCTGAGCCTCCCTCTTCTCCCCATATCTTGGTCATTCCCTCCTCCCTCCCATCAGATCCTCCCCCTCCTAGAATCACTCGAAGCAATTCCAAAGATCATGGGTCTTCTCTAGATGGTCAAAAGAAGCCGAGCAGAAAATCTTCCAAACAACACAAGGATGAGAACACTCAAAAAGACATAGCTCTAGGACTCCAGAATCCTATAGAATCATACATACAAGGATCAATAGACAAAGAAACAATAAGTAAAGATAAGGGAGGGAGAGCAACTCCTCGAATCACACTTTTGAAATGATTAAAATTCTTTCATGGAACAGCAGGGGACTAGGGCACCCCTCTAAAATCAATGCCTTAAAGGATCTTATAAATCAAGAGCAACCATCCATTATCTTATTGCAGGAAACAAAACAAAGAAAGTCAGAAATTGATAAGATCATTGTCCATCATAAGCGTTATACAGGATGCACATGTGAATCCAGAGGTGCCTCAGGTGGGATTACTACTATTTGGAATCAGGAAGAGTGGAACAAAGAAGATGAAGTAATAGAACAGCATTGGATAAAGACAGTGTTGAGGAACAATAAGAGCAATCAGCAGATTTTAATTTACAACGTTTACACCCCAATCATTACAGGGACAAAGAGGTCTGTTTGGATTCCCTCAACAAGAACATAATAGAAGAAGACAGTAGCAATATTATCTTAGGGGGCGATTTAAATTTGATATTACATGCCAATGAAAAATGTGGGGGCAACTTTACTCCCGATCCATTTAGAAATCAGCTGGAAACAATAATGCAACACGGTGATCTAATTGACATCATACCAAAAAACCGAAAATACACCTAGAATAATCGCAGATTGGGTAGCAGCAACACTATTGAGCGACTGGATTGGTTTCTGGTTAACATCTCCTTTCTCTCCTCATATTCAGCTGTCAATGTCACCATTATGCCCTTCGTTGTCTCAGATCACTATCCCATTGTTTTAACTATTGATTCGCACAGCCCTCTTGGGCCTCTTCCCTTTAAGTACAATCACATTTGGAGCGATTATCCAGAAACCAAAAGCCTGACACAGCAAACCTGGTATCAACACATCGAAGGATCTCCAGGATTTATACGGGAAAGCAAATTAAAAAATGTGAAAAGAGCGCTCAAAAATTGGGCCAAAACGCAGTATGATGAACCAGAGGGAAAAGAAAAGAGAGGTGAAAGCCAAAATTGAAGATCTCCAATCTACAATAGAAAATCAAGAGTATCATCAGGTTGAAAAGATTCAAGAAGAAAAGCTTTATAATCAGTTATGCAGACTTGGCTGAAAAGTGGAGATAAGAACACCTCTTTCTTTCATAAGCAAGCTACTATTTGGAAAATTAAAAACAACATAACGGCCATCATAGACAATGCAGGGATCCAACACGCTGAACAAACAGCCATTAAAAGTGTTGCCTCAGACCATTTCAAGGAGCTCCTAACTAAAACAGGGGAGGAAGAACCCTACGCTGACCTCTTGCAGCATTTACCAACAAAGATCATAGCAGACTTAAATAAAAGGTTGACAGAAGAGATAAAAGAGGAAGAAATTAAGGAAGAAATTTGGTGTCTTCAACCCAACAAGGCACCCGGGCCGGACGGCTTCCCAATATGTTTTTATAGAGAATATTGGGAGTTGATAAAAAAGGATCTCATAAAATACTTCAAATGGATTCAGAGGAAAGGAAAAATAGGAGGCTACACAAATTCAACACACCTGGCCCTCATCCCAAAGGAGAACCGCCCTTCTAACTTCTCCCGATTCAGGCCAATATCTTTATGCAACTCCTCCTATAAAATCTTCACAAAAATCCTTGCCTCCCGTCTCAAACCTCTTCTGCTGATGTTAATTTCAGAAAACCAAGGAGGCTTCATGGCTAACAGGCAAATATCCGACTCCATTCTCTTGGTTCAAGAAGCCATTCATTCTAGTCACTCTAGGAATGAAAAGGGCTTCATTTTGAAATTGGACTTGGAAAATGCCTTTGACAGGGTTAGACATTCCTTTCTTTTTGTTGTACTTCAGAAAATGGGTTTTTCTCCCTCCTTACTTGATATTATAAGAGCCTGTATCTCTGGCCCTTGGATTGCTCATCTTATCAATGGTAGACCTGGACCTTCTTTCTATTCCTCAAAGGGTTTAAGACAAGGTTGCCCCTTATCTCCTTATCTTTTCCTCTTAATGGCAGAGTCTTTCAGCTGTGCGCTTGACAATAAGAGGCAGGCAAGTCTCATCACTGGTATTAAATTCGAAGATGGAGTGAAAAACATCAACCATTCTCAATTTTTTGATGACACTTTGTTGTTGGGAGGGGCGACTACGATCATAGCTCGAAGATTCAAATCCTTGCTAGATCAATTCATGAGATATTCAGGGGGCCAGATTAACCATCTCAAAAGCTGCATTTATGGATGGAATGCCTCAGCTCAAATGATTCAAAGCATTGCCACTATATTTGGTGTCCCTTGCAAGTTAAATTGGGGCTATTTCAGCTACCTGGGAATGCCGATGAGTATTGGGAATGCAAGGGCAGATGTTTGGGAATTAACCTTAGACAAAATGAAAAGAAAAGTCCAGAGATGGGGAACCTCTTGGCTCAATCCAGCTGGACGGCTAGTGCTTCTAAAATCAGGTCTTTCCTCCCTCCCCCTTTATCAATTTTCCTTGGCCCAGGCTCCAGCTTCTTTCCACCGTAAAATGGACAGTATCCTCAGATTCTTCCTTTGGCAGGGAGGGAAAAATGAGAAGAAAAAATTCAACTTGGTTGGATGGAAACAAGTCATACAAAACCAGGAGAAAGGAGGCCTTGGCATTAGATCCCCAACCCTCATGAATATAGCTTTTGGAGGAAAGTTGATATGGAGACTCATTGAAAACCAAACAGCCTGGTGGAAAAAAGTCCTGGAGGCAAAATACCTCAGCCAACCAAGGCAGCATCTTCTTGAAGCTGAGATCCCCAACAGAAACTGCACAAAGATTTGGAAGCTATGTAAAAAATCCATCACCTTCATGGAGCAAAACATTTCTAAGGTGCCCAAAGGAGGTAAGGAAATCAACATCGGCACTAATAATATCATGGGAAATCCGCCAATCAACAGCCTCCCAGGTATGGATTCAACAACACTCTTCCTCCAAAGCAAAGGGATATGTAATTCAAACCAAATTTCTCAATGGGATGCATTATCCCATGCTTGGATGCAATGGAATTTTCCTCCCATTCCTCAACAACTCAAAGGCGACTTTGATAACTTCTGTAAACATTTGCACAGCGTTTCTCCCACCTTTGAAAATGACAAGGACGATTTCAAATGGGACCCTACAGGCACTAGCTACACAATACAAGCAGGGTACGTTCATTTGAACAGCAAGGAACACCCAACGCCAACATGGCTACACTGGAAAACTGTATGGAAAGCAGAAGCAATTCCTAAAGTTAAATTCTTCATGTGGACACTTTTGAAAGAAAAAACTCTCACTGCAGAGAACCTTAAAAAAAGAGGCATTGTTGGACCATCCAGATGTCCTAATTGCCAAGATGCAGAGGAGTCTATACAGCATCTTTTTATTTCTTGCCCTTTTGCAGTCTCTTGCTGGAGTAGCATCAATCCTTCCGCGCCTCTCATCTGGAATTCTCAGCAATCTATTGGAGAAGCTCTAAACAACTGGAAAAGAAATTACCCCTGGCAATCCATGAAACACAATCCTGCTAAGAGAGTGTGGGATGCCCTCCCTTTTGCTATCTTATGGAGGATATGGATTGCTCGGAACAACATGATATTTAGAGATAAAGAGACTTCTATCAGGCATCTCTGTATTAAGGCAAAAAATCTGGCGGTTGAAACAATTGCTTCTAAGCTCACAAAAAAAATTGACATATCTAGTCTATGGGCCGAGGAAAAAGACTTCATCAGAAATCTAATAGAAAAGATAAGTATTCCATTAACAGTGAATTCTTGCAGCAATCTGGGCAAGGCTAACAGTATCAGATGGAAAATTCGATTAAAGCAGATCGACTTCAACAACTGGCTTCGCTCAAGTAACATCCACTCCTTGTTTTTTGACGGTGCCTCTAAATCTAATCCGGGAGCTGCGGGAGCAGGGGGCATTATCTTCAATCCCTTTGGTGAGCCCTTAGTCTCATTTGAATGGGGTTTGGGGATCCTCTCAAACAACAGAGCTGAGGCTCTGGCCCTCTACCAAGGCATACTTCAGCTATAGACACAGGGAATCAAAAAAGCTCTCATCTTCGGTGACTCTGCTATCATTATTAATTTAATGAACAGTAAGCGGAAAGCTTCTAATATTTTCTTGCAGCAAATCATCAACAGATGCAAAGTTCTGATTAACCATGATAAGGAATTCCAATTCTATCACATCCTCCGATCCATCAATCGAGAGGCTGACAAACGGGCCAGTCATGCTTGTTCTCGGCCCAAAGGAAGCTTGCTCTGTAACAATGAAGATTCGTTTCAATTCCTCCCTTGATTTTCATGATTACTTTAAACTGTTTATGTCAAATGACCTGCGCTCCTGTCAAAGCGTACCCCGATCAAATCTCCTGCAATCCCGAGGTCCTCTGTTGCAATCATCTGATTATACCCTCATATCTTATTGCAGATCTTGTTGTATCTCCTAAATCTTGCTTCCCCTTTGGATTCCGTGAACGCCCTAGATCCTTTCACGTGATCTGGCTCGCTTTGGGTCTCTGCCCACCTGCTATTTATCATGGGAAGCTTCCCTCTCATCTGCAAGTTCCCCTCTACTCGTTCGCTTATCCCTCCGATCTCGCTCCCTTTGTTAGCAGTTGTTTTTCGACTTCTAATTTTGTGATCGCTCCATCGATCAGGCTCCTTTCCGTCCGATTCTCCCTTTTGGGTTGTCAAGCATCTCCAGCTTGCCTCAGCGCAATCCTCCTCTGTCTTATTTTGCTTCCTATCGCTCAGCTTTAGTCTCTGTCTTAAATTCTGGAACTCCCTTCAGTTTTGCTTCCAATTTCCTGAGACCCCCTTCTACTCTTTCCCCTATCGTTAATACAACCTGTGGGAGCCTTCATTCAGTCTCGTTTCAAGTCCGATTTGAAGTTCTTTGGATGGATCACAGTGAAGATTGCCTCCATTGCCGTGACCTGCAAGCAGAACTTGAGAAAGTTAGAGCTCACCAGCGTCTCTTGGATGAGAAAATCGAAGCTGCTTCCAGGATCATTTCAGCAAAATATGAAGCCGATATCAGCCTCTTCCTTCATCGCATCTCCTCTCTGCAGGAGCAATTCAACTCTCTTAAAAACACCTGTGCGCACATTCAGGAATCTGTTGATATTCTCAGGTATATGATGGACAAGATCAATGCCCCAAGTACCAGTTCCTCTAGCATAAAAATCGCAGAAGCTGACAGCCACCCGGAGAACTCCACTGCTCGACAAATCAGTCACATAAGCATAGATTAGATGTTTTGTAAAGTCAGTTTGCTATTGTTCCAGTTTGTCTGAATTTACACTTGTGTTAGAGTCCTTCAAGTAGATTATGAAAGCATTTCAGCGGAATCCTTCAATGTAATACAGCTGCAAGCTCATCCTATGAGCTCTTCTCTTGTATTGCTGGAGCTTAGTCTCCCCTTCTTTTTTTGAATACATACAGCACCCGATTTCATGAAAAAAAAATACTATCAATGTTATTACGAGCAACAAATATTGATTATGTTTTAATACTGAAATATTAGCAATGAAATCCTTCGGTGTGAAATGCAAAGGTTCGCACAATGAAAGCTTGGAAGCTTCCTCTACACAATGAACTTTCCCTAAACTTCTGCACATCCCATAAACAAATAGTTTTCTCAAAAAAATGTGTTTTTGTATAGAAGTAATTAAATAGCAATGCATTTCTCTGCACAATGAGATTCTTTTGCATTATATGACGAATTATTATTAATTTAGTAAATGAGAAACTTTAATTTTATTTGCTTTTAATGAGGTGTTATTTTTTAGCAATAAATAACTTCATCTTATTTTATTGCAATGGATTAGCTTTTTCTTATTTTAAGAAAATACTAACCATCTTAATTAAAACATATAATAATTATGAATGAGAGGAAAAACAATTAGTGGTTAATAATGAATAAACGACAAAATGACTATCCATGCGGAAAAAGTTGTGCGAAAGAAAAATAAGATGTATGGTGTACGAAGGCAGGAATAATGACATAATATGAGTGTTAAAAGCATTATTGAATAAGGATGAAATGCGGACCCCATGCTAATGATTAAATTCATATCCCACATTGCCTTAATCAATTAATAATTGCTCAATCTAACATAAAGAAGATATTTGATAAAGTTACAATGGAGCAATGTGTAGAGCTTCAATTCTACGAAACATTAGTATGCAGAGGTTTACTTGTGCGGAGCTTTCGGGGCTACATCACAACTATTAATCTTGTTAAAAAATTAATATAAAAATTATATTTGGTTTTATTTGTATTAAATAATTATATATATATATATATATAACACCGAGGGTTAGCTCAATTGATTGAGCCCCCGTTGTTAAAGAACCTTTGTTGAGGTCGTGGGGTGAATTCTCTCAACACTTTTGGGGTCAAGCTCCATGATTGAGTTGGTAGGAGGTGATCCCCTCAGGTGGATCTACCTAGTACAAATATTTTGTGGATGTAGTGGCCATCGAACTCTAGGATCCGCGAACCACATAGAAAAAAACTATATATATATATATATATATATAAGAGTAAGTTTGATATGTTATATGATTTTGTTTTTTTTTTAAGTGATTTTTTCAATTTTATATTATACGATAAATATAAAAGCAAATTTGATTCATCATTTATATTTAAGTGGAAAATATCATATATTAATATTTCATTGCACCGAGAGGCGCTCTACAACCATGTATGTCAACAATTTTGTAACAAATTATGTAATGTAATGTAATGTTGACTTGGTCAATTTATTTAACATAAATTGAAATTGAAAAATAATAAGTGAAACTTAATATAGCTAGATATCGACTCGATAGATGCATAGGACATGTCCCTTCATATGGCCATATGAACATATAAGTAACCAACCTAAATTCATCCTAAATCTAAATCTATATGTGTGTGGACAGTAGCTTATGATGTGTTGTTAATTTAAAGTAATTGTTGTAATAATAATTTATATTTATATTTATGTGGTCATACTTTTTTTTAAATGAGGTTGATTATTAATTCCTACCTAGAGAAGATTGTTGTCTTCATTTTTTAATTCAATTTAAAATTTTAAACTTTATATATTGTAAAGTTATAATATTTTTAAAATTATAAATCATGTGTTTTAATATTAATTTATTACAAAATAACATGAGTTTTTTTAATTATATGTTATGTTTTTTTGTATCATTAATTAAAATTAAAATATTATATACATATATTTATTAGTTTGTCTTTAAGTAAACCATATTAGTAACATAGTGATAATTCTTCACTCATAAAAAATATTCTAAATGTTTGAGAGTATTTCTTAAAATAAAAAAGTTTAGCTAGAAAATTGAACATAACAAAAGGCCACAATAAAGCAGGCTTTCCTATAGAATCTCTTAAAACTTAAAAATAATATAGAGTAGATCATGATTAACTTGTAAGAGAATCCACTTGGGTGGGAGTTATAGTTTGTTCATCATCCTAACTATTGTTAAGTCTTGTTTTGCGAGTTGCTTGGTCGGTATAAAAAACATATTGCCCAATTTGTTGACCTATTGATATGGGGAATCTATATAGAGAGTCATTTCCTTTTTTACTTTGATACACTCTACAAAGATATCGGTTATCAAAGTATTCATTTGCTAATACATATCAACTATTTGCATGTATCAGGTTTTTCTAGATTATGTGTTTCTTGTGTTAAGAATTGATTGTCCTACATTCTCATCCATCTCATTATATGATAGAATCCTATGTTCTACATGATTCTCTTTCCTTTCTAAATCCATCTCATATCAAGGAAGATGGGATGTATATTCCCAGTAGTGACGAACTGAAATATCCTCATTGGTTTAGACTCTAGTTTTGGGAGGCCACTCTTTACTATTTCTACCATGATTAAAGAAAGTTTGTACATGATGAGGCATGGCTACTAGGAAAAATGGAAGAGAGGGGGATGAAGGGTAGGTTTCGCAAGGAAAAGGAGGATCAAGATCAAAAGGCCAACAAGAGTGAGTTGTGTATTTTAATAGAATGGAAGAAATGAATCAATAGGGGATGAGGAATAAGTTTTGGATATTGATATGAAAAATGAAGAGATAAAATGGAATAGAGGACTAAAACCAAGAGAGGGGAGAACCATAGGGATGAGAGGGAAAGGAGGATAAAAAACCCACATGAAAAGTAGCAAAGTGAGTGGAAGAAAAGGGGGAACCAAAGGTACAAAGGGAAACTTACACACATTATATGCTAGGGGATTAAACCATGATTGAATGCAGGTCCTCTCCACACTCTGTTATATGATTGTATTGAAGTCTACTTTCTTAGTGTTGAACTATATCCACTATAAGTGAAAGGATGTTGAAATACAGATAGGGTCATCACATAATGCAGGAAGAGTTTAATAATATAAGCCATAACATTACTCTATATCCATGTAACACACTTTACCTTCATCCCTACTATCTATCTATGCTCTGTAATATTATGTGGTGGCTCTCTCACTGTATGGGAGACTCTCATTTCAAATAATTTCAATGTGTACCCTAAATGAGGAAATATGAAAAAGGAGGATATGGGGGTGGAATTGATCCACTTATGTGAATGAGCATAAATCACTAGATAATTTAATATAATTTATCTGGGTGCAACCACTCATTCGACCATTATGTCAAGGTGCTCTTGTAGTTACATGCTAGGATGTCATTAGAATTGAACCTTTCCTAGGGTAAAAAGTTATTCAATTTCCACCATTAGATCTAGTCCCTATAATATTTATTTAATGTTATTTATAAAAGATAAAAATAAATTATAAATTAATTAATTTTATATACATATCCTACAAAATTATAACTTTATAAAAATTAAATTGATTTTTTTTAATGATATTTATTAGTTATAAAAAATGATTTAAAATTTTATATTTAACAAGATAAGTTTCAAAGGAGCAAGTCCCTGCCAATGGAATATGAATGAAAATTACAAGAGTCTTGTCCTACCAAGGGACATAATCCTTTGAACTAACGCTCGCTTGTTGTTGTGTTGGAAATGAGCTCAACAGTTGAAAACCTTTTTGAGTCATTTGTTGCATCTTTATCCTCTTGTTGCATCTCTTTTTTCCTTTTCTTAACTCTATCGATGTTTATGTAAATTGTACTAAAGGTTCTAAGTTATCAAACAAACAGTCTCTAATATTTGCCTTCTCCAAATCGAAAGGCATATGATTCTGTGGATGTGGATGTTTGGCATGTACAAGTTCTTTGATAGATGATTTTGGACATATGGATTTATCTATGCTCCTATGAATAGTGATGGAAGATTGGTGGAGATTGCAGAATCTAAGCTTAGATCTTTTGCCCAAGTTTTTTCCGATAGTTTTTACTTTGATTTCCATTTTTTTTTTTTAAATGTCATGTATGAATTCGCTATTTTTTTGAAAAAATACATTGTATGAAAATGTTATAACATTTTTTTAAAAATAATAATAAATAAAGTAAAATTAAATTGAAATTAGAGGCTTGTCATGCTAACCTTGCATGCATGCTAGCTGACAGAGGAATTGATTCCTAACTTCCATTCTTAAAATAAAATTAAATTAAAAAGAGAGGCTTTTCATGCTAACCTTGCATGCATGATAAGTGTTGGAGGAATTAATATCCAAGTTCCAATATTTCTCCGCAAAGAGGAAGCCTAAAATCTTGGATCAGAAGAAAGCTCAGAAAATTTATCTCTAGTTGGACACTTTGATACATGAGAACCGCCGAGTAAAACTTTGGTATTTGAGGTAAAAACTAATCATATATTGAACTCTTTGAGTAATCAGAATAGTATTCCAAGTGATCATAATAATAGTCAGAATAGTAAGGTATTTTAGTGAACCCAAGTAGGTTTGTGCCACCTAGAACCATGGTTGGAGGTGACATGAAATTTATTGTTAGTCACCATCTTATAGTTGTGATCTCCCCTCTGTTCTAGCTTATATAAGATATACTAATAATAGTGTGCTCTTCATTTCATTGGTAGATCTAGTTCTTATTAATTATTATTGATGAAGTAGAATGTATTGTTGGTTGGAGTATCTATCTAGGAAGAGTATGTAATAAATATTACTATTTGTGTTGTGTGTTTTCCACTGAAATTGTGAAAATAGCTCACCCGACAAAGGAGGATGAGGATTAAAACCTTTTTTCATGCTAAAACTTTCAACTTTCACCCATGGATTTTGGTAATAAATCTACAGACATAGCGGTAAAACATGAGAATGGAGGAGGATACTTGCAAAAATAGCAACACTTGCCACTTCTACTACATCTAATTCTAGATTTTCTCATGTTGCAAAGCAAGGATCAAAGGCAATGAAGAGAGCACAAGAAGTAGCTATATCATCCAATCCAGAATTTTAACTAGCAACATTAGGGGAAAAGACGTATAGAGTTATGATGGATGATGTCCATTAATCAATTAGAATTTTATCATCATCAATGAAGAATTCAAGAGAAAAGGAAGGGAAGGAAATAGGGAAAGCAACAATTCGAGATTATAACCAGCATAAGAAGCAACCCAAATATAAGCACTCACAAAGTGTAACTTTACCAATTTGGTATTTAATTTGGTGTTATTTTTCAGACTACAAATAAGGAAGAGATGATCATCCATAACGGTGCTTCTTATGGATATAGCATTCTTCATTTTAGTGTTTCTAGTGAAATTTTTGGCACTAAATCAACATACGAGAATAACTATCATATGAGTTTCATGTGCTTAACATTAAGCATGTATGGTTCCCCAATAGTAGTCATGGAAAACTCGTACTTCTAGGTCTAAGTTAAGAAAAGGCTTCAATAGCTTGATTGATAATTTATACAACCTTTGGGTCTTTTAAAACCCTTTATAATGGGATTATCTAAAGAAAAAGTAGTACAAATGACAATTTTATTAGTTCATTCTATAATCATCCTGCATTTGGATGGTAACAAAAAACAATTATTATTTCTAAAAGTGTGGAGTTCATGCCCTTTCCCTTGTCATTTTTCCTGTTTCTCAGTGGAGGAGTATGAAAATTGGGTTAGTTTTCAAGTTTTTTTATCAAGTTTTGATTAAGATAGAATATATATAATGTAAATGATTCAAACAAATGTTCATTGCCATGTGCAAATCCCTAGAGGAATAAGCTTCTGCCAGAGACCTGCACAACTTCTAGTTTACGTGATTTATAGAAATGGAAAGACCAGACGAGGAGGGATTAGAGAAGGCGTAAATAATAATGGTTGAAACATATTGATCATAACATGACCAATTATGTGTTTAATTTAGAAAGTGTGGTATTGTTATTTTTTCTAAGATTACATCTTTAATAGATTTGAAATTATGCAAAGATTCAATAATAGGATAGAGAAATAATAATAGTTTAATTCATACCATATTAACAATATCTTCATAATTTTTTGTCTAAATCAAAGGTTTTCCAAAGGCCCAGAAGCATAAAAGTGACAGAGCATTAATGTTCTACAACACAGGCATGTTATACACATGAGTAAGCTTTCTTTATCTGCTTGCTAACTGTCTTTCTGATTCCTCCCATAGGTTGTGTTGTTACTTGAGTAAATTTTCTTTCTATTCCACTTATCTAAAAGAAATATTATTAATTCAGAGCTTGGTTCCTCTTGCAAGTTGTCTTGATACTCTAGTAAATTATCTTTCTATTCCTACAATCTAAACGAAATCTTGTTAATGTATATCATTGAGGAGGTGTTTGTTTTCTTAAGTTTTTCTTTTTTCTTCTCGTGTGGGGATAGAGGGCTCAAGTGTATGACACAATGTTTAAAGTGTATGATACTTGTTACATGTAGAAAGAAGCAGTGGCAGACATACATGTAGTGATGGAAAATATAGTTTGCTTAGCATAAAATTTTAAGAATTAATGTTAAGTGAAAGTAACATTATTATGCAGGAATACAATGAGATTCTGATGATTGGAGAGGAAGAAATTAGGTTGTTGAAGTTAAAGGGGACATCTACATATTCTTCACAACATTCTACCCATCTCATTCAACATAACGAATATTTAAGTATTTTATGGCATGCTAGATATGGATATATTAATTATGATAGTTTATGGTTGATGAAACTATTCCTAGAAAACTAAAGCAATGCTCTACCTGCATTCTTGGAAAACATAGAAAACAACCATTCCATGACTCCAATTCTAGAGCATGTAGAAAACTTGGTTTGATTCATTCATATTTGTGTGGTTCCATGCATGTATCTTCTGCAAATGGAAATAAATACATTATGACATTTATGATGAATACACTAGAATGTGGTGGGTATCTTTGTTAAAAGACAAGTCTGAAGCACTTGAAGCATTTAAAAAATTCCATGTATCGATTGAAAATGTCACAAACTAAGATTGGTGTCCTTTGTACTGATAAGGTTAAAGAATATACTAGTAATGAATTTGAATCATATCTTTGATAACATGGTATCCAACATCAAACAACAATTCCATAGAATCCTCAACAAACTGATGTAGCTGAGAGGATAAATAGAAAATTTTTGACTATCGTATGTTCCATGATGTTTTTTAAGAATGTAAAATTGATGTTCTGAGCTGAATTTTTTTTGTATCCAAACTATGTAAGGAAAAAATGTCCATCTCATGTTGTTCAAAACAAGATTTCTTATGAAATGTGGTATGGCCACACCGCCTCCATCAAGCATCTTAGGGTTTTTGGTTCCACCTATTATGCCTTGATTCTAAAACAATAAAGAGAAACTTGATGCAAGGAATCGTAAATGCATTTTCTTTGGGTATTCGAATACCAGCAAGGTGTATCGTATTTATGATGAGGCAAATAAGAAGTTCATACTTTCTAGAGATGTCATATTCCTTTAGTCAACCAAAAGTGATGACTATGTTGAAAAATAGATTGATCATCTAGAAATAACTTATCCAATAAAGACATATTATGAATTTGATAATGAAATTCCAAATGTTGAAGGGTGGAGCCCAATTCTAGGTCAATATTTAGAATCTCCCTCTGCAAAACCAGAACCAACTCTTCTTAAATAATTTTCTGACACCTCATCAAATTTGTATGGTGTTATAAGAAAAATTGAGAAGTTGAAAATTGATGATGCTAGACCCTCAAAGGAGCCATATATTCCTTCTCAAAAACAACCAAAGTGGTTGATCAAGACACTTGAAAGTTTCCATCTTCATGAGATTAGAAATATTGGGACAAGGAGTTCTATTAGAGATGACAATGGAGGTGAAAATTCAAGTTATGTAGATGACAAATATTTTGTATAATTGTGAACTGAATTTGTCTGCTAACTTTGAACCTACTTAGTTCAAATGATTTTCTTCTCATGATGAATGGAAAGAATCCATGCAAAAGTAATATGGTGCACTCATAAAAAATGGGACTTGCAAGTTGGTGGACCCTCCATAAGAAACGAAACCAATTGATTGCAAGTGGGTCTTTAAAAACAACTATAAATCAAATTACTCACTTTTAAAAGTACAAAGCAAGGCTTGTGGTAAAAGGATTTACACAAAATGAAGGTGTTGACTGTTGGGCCTCCAAAATGTCTTCAAAATGACATCCACTTTCACCTCTATCACCACCATTTCACTCACATGTCACATCTCCATAACCATATAACCTTTCATTAGCCACCATTTTCATAAATATATGGGTTAGGATCCTTATTTACCAAAATTATTTATTGTATGTGTTTAAAGTGAATTTATGATTAAAAACTAGGAAATTAGCATGGTTTCATGTATCTATATATGTGGCTTTTGTTTCATGACATGTGTAGGTTATTTGGAAGCTTCCAAGGCAACCTTATGTGGCCTCCAATGCTCAAATTCGAATTCTCTTCAAAGGAGATTTGGATAAAGGTCAAAGAAGGATATGTGTCCTATTTGGATTGTAACTCTATGAGGTGTCTCATCATTTCTTATTTGGATTAGAAATCTATGAGACACCAAGGGGATGTGTCTCATTATGAGCTATTTGGTTGTAACTATATGAGATTTTAGTGGATCCTCATTAAATAGGGTAGCTTCTTATGTTTTTGTATAAATATGAGAGCCTTTTCCTTTGAAGGCATGTGTAAAGTTGGGGAAATGCTTATGTTTTTAATAGAGGATTTGGAGCTTCTTCTTGGAGATTTGAAGATTTAGTTTTGCTTGCATATGGAGCTTCTTCACTTGCCATCCTCATACACCATTGGAATGTCCATCTAATGGTTGTGAGATTTAATTGCTTTTATAGATTAAAGTTCATTTGCTTTCTTAGTATTAGTTTTAGAATGACTGTGTAATATTTGCTTTTCTAATAACATTTCAATAAGGAAGATTTATGTATTTTCTAATTGGATTAAGTTTTAGGCAAGGGCTCATAGTTATTTAGTTTCCTTTCATGTTCTGTTATTTACCTTCTTAGATCAAACATAAATTCATTGTATAATTGAATCAAGGATCAGGCCAAGAAGGTGACTTCAAATTGGGTGATTGAATGTTCAACCTATGCAATCATTTAGCTTTACTTTTTCATGATTTTACATTTTCTTTTAAGATCCTCATTTAAATGCATTAACTAATATTCCTAAAAATCATTTCAAGAAATTGATTTAATCATGTTTCAAGATTGAATGGTTGAATGTTTGATACATGCAATTATTGAGTTATTTTCTGCACACTTTACTTGCTTTTCTAGGACATTAGAAGTTAAAGTATAAATAGTTGCTTACACCTCATCTCAAGAAGGTAACACTTCATAATTGGATGCTGGAGTAACTAAGTATACATTAGTAGTTTTTGATTTCATAGGTTAGTTGAATTTTATTTTCATTATTTGATTTCATAGATTAGATGAATTGGTTTTTGTTATTTTGTAGTTAGATTGTTCGAAACTGAAAGACAATTTTTAGCACATATAGTGCACGCATTCTTCACAAGTTTACGAAACACTCGGGTTGACAAATTAAATGATAGGCAATCACTTTTCCCCAACATTGGCTATGAGGAATGTTGAGAGATCTATAAGATGTAAGTTAGGTGCTTTCTCTTTTCCTGATAATTTCTTGTGATATATTTTTACTTATCTTGATTAGATTCTTCTTTAACTTGATTATTATTATGTTCTTATCATCAAACAACTACGAAACCATTAAGAACAATGAGATAAGAGAACACAAGATATAAGTGATCAGCCACAGCTAAAATCTCTTCAATTAAGAAGACAACCCACAATAATTATTCTCTTCTTATAGAACTTCAATTGATGGATTCCAAGACCTATGAAGCTTGACCAAGACCCTCCAAGAGCAAGTCAAACATTTCCTTCTTGATGAGATTTCCTTCAAGCAATTCCTCAACAACTTTTGTAATTTTGACCTCTAGAAAATTATTTTGTAGCTTTGACCCCCTGTGGATTCTTCTTTAATTTCGACCTCCCAACAGATTCTTCTACAACTTCGGCCTCCAGTTGTTTCTTCTACAGAAACCCTAGCCTTTGCAGGTGTGGAAAATTATGGTACATTATTCCTCTTTTCCTCTTCACTTGAGTTGATTTTCTCTCCTAGATAACTCGACTTTCAAAGTGTACTTCTTGATTCCCTACCTCGACTTCTGTAACTCGGTCTTTACTACTGCAATAGGTGCCCTGATTTATTCACACATGTGAAGCGTAATAGCCCAAAACAATCCTTTTTTTGGCTCTTATTTTCTTCTTCTTGTCCTTCTCTTCCTCACACCTTTTCCTCTTCCTTGATTGAACTTGTGTGTAGTGAGTCAGTGTTCTAAGCGAGGTCAAAGCCTCCCTTATACATAGGTCTCCTACTAGGTCGAATTTCTTCTTTTAGGCCAAATTGTTCACTTGAGAAGGCTGACTTGATCTTTGCACCATGACGAGATCTTTTGACTTAAATAAATTTCTTTACAATATGTAACATGCCCGAATGGGTCTTCAATACATGATACTGACTCAATTAGACTTGTAGACTAAATGAAAAGCCCTAGAAGCACTCAACGGGTGCTTGACTTAATAATAATTTTCTCTTGAGCTTGAAACCCATGCCTCAATAATAAAAATAATATTTTTTTTCTCTTTACACTAAAATCAAGACTTCATATGTCATTATGAAGACTAAACCTAGTTACATATTTCAACACTCCCTCTTAACTAGGGAGGTATTCATAATTCATACAAGGTACTTGGAAATTCGCAATCTAAATAATTCTCATAAGAAGAGTCCGATTAGTAAGCCATCTTAGATCATCTCATCATACCAACCAACATTTTCACATAACAATGCCTTAACTAACAACTATATCTCTCCATAATATTAGAGCACAATGCTAGCGAGACCAATGACTGACAAACACCATCATCATTGTCTCTAAAGGCACATACCCCACCCAAGTCACAGGGTATGTCCTTTTAGGGAAATTCTTGTCTTGGAATGACACATCCCTAAGGAATTTCCTCTTTGAATACTCTTATATTGGATTCTCTACGTCATCCCAAAGAGTATCAGAACCAGTCTCTAATTCTTACCTAATCCTCCATTATTTCTTCACAATATGAAGATAAGAATTATGTGTCTATCTCTCCCACTAAATTAGGGAAGATATATCCATTCATATAAAAGGAATTTATACAACATCCCTTTTATCCAAGAACTTGTCCCAGATCCCTCTTAATCATGGAATTATTTCCAAAAATAGCTATATATTCTTTGGTGGAGATTTTTGTACCATTGACTGCTTATAGAGATCCTCCTTTCGATGTCATGAATTTCATCTTCATCACTATGGATCCTTCATCTTCTAGTTATTCTTTGTAGGGCATCAACCATCCATTACTTTCCTTCAACGAACCATAGGATTGAACCAATTGTCATGTCATCCTTCTTTTCATCAAAAAGTGATATTCCAGTCCACATCTGGATTTCCTTCATACAACTCTTCCAAGTCATGTTTCCTTTAGGATCTTCCATCCAATCACATGAGTGCTAGTTGTAGGTGACATCTACAACTCTCTTTTGGTATCCCTAAATTAACCCATCCATATGTCGTTCATAAATCAAAAATGAACATCAAATCAAATTTACCTTTTATGATGGACTTTCATAATGAAGTATGCTTCTTGCAACATCAACATCCTACATAAACACTGTCATGCGGAAAGAGTCAATTTTGTGGACAAAACCGACCTCCCTAGAAACTAAGGTGTTTCTAGTGACAAACAAAACAATCAAGCACTATCTTTCCCTAAATATGCATTTAAAATAAAAGCAACCAGGTGTTTAAGGCTTACCTTTAGTCCAACGATGTTTGTAGCGGCCAAGCCTCTTCGATCCAGATGAGATCCTCTCCTTGAAGCCTGCATACACTAACAAGCAAACGATTACATAGCACCTGAATAACTCATATAATAAAACATATTCATCATAAAGACCAAGGAGTTTATGAAACAAATTATATATAACAATTTGTTGAGAAAAATGAACTTAATTGTATTAATTGGAAACAAAAGAAACCTTACAACCAATGCCTTGGTGTTGTGCAGGTCCCTCCCAAGGTCCAGCAAGAGTTCTCCTCTACTTTGATCAGCTCACCCACTTCCAAATGAAGCTAAGAAAGGAATGTGATCTCTCCTCTCAAGCTCTATAAGGGAGTCCTAATTTCAACAGCATCTACCCTTAGGAATGTTCAGCTTTCAACCTCCCTTGCCTCTGGCCCAATGCCTGTATTTATAATGCTTTGGAGGAAGTTAAACAGGTCCACCATCAATGGGATAAGCCCCTCTTTCAAAGGGATAGCTCCCCTCTTCATGGGATAAGTTCCTCTTTCATTGGGATGCATGAACCATCTGGGGGCGCTCAATCCACGTCAAACCATCTTCTAGAATGCTCTAGAATCGATCGCAAGTAAGTTTTTTGAAGTAAAACTTGCGCCTTTTGACTTTTATAGGGGTACGCACCCACCCCTTTACAGACAGAGCGTACAAGTACGCAGGTATTATGTACTTGAGGTGCGGGCCCGCAGGTAAGAGTAAGAGAAAGTGCGTAACCAGAGTTATATTTATTTTTTAAAGGCTTTCTCTTTTTTTTGGAGTTTGACATGAGGAGCAGAGGTATAAGACTTGCCAAGGAGGATAGTATGGTTATTGATGGAGCCATACTGACTGCAAATAGTCATGGTGACAAATTTTAGTGTAACAAATTGCCCCCTAAAGTGTGAGGTCTATAGTAGATCAGGGTTTTATATCATCTAGGAAGGGTGAAGCACTTTATCATTTCGAGGATTATCTTATGGAGAGCCCAGTCGGAACCTGCAAATATTCAACACAAAATACATATATGAGATCATATCATCGCTGAGGTAGGCATTCCCATACTCAGATCAAAAACTTAACTAACAAACTAACTACTGCTCTGATATAAGAATGATTTCGTAATACATCATAATCATAGACACATGCAGACACAGTATGGACGCAGCCATCTGTTTATAATTAGTCTACTGTATAATGAATACAAAACTCCTCGCAGCCTGGATGGTGGAAACTAGATAAAGGGTCTTCATTTCTGCTTCCCGAAATAGTACGATTCTATCCATGCGAATAAATGAGTTGATGTTGAACATGGTAGAAACCACTTGATTACCAGTCAATGATGTAAACTGTTAACAAGTGTGAGAGAGACCACCAATGATGTCAATGGCTCTCAAAGTACCCAGTACAATCCATGAGATGTGAATGAATGTGTTGATGTCAAACATGTCACAGAATCCCTTGATCGAAGGTCATTGATGTAACCTGTCGTCAAAGGCGAGAAACCTGCCATTGAGGCATGCAGATCCCAAGGTACTGATGATTTCTAGATCATCTTTCTAGATAATGAACTGAATTCGATAGAAAGCGATCCGTTGCAGGCAAGCCCACAACACGAAATTATAGATCAAGTTGAAGAAATGTAGCTGTAAGGACTAACTCAGGGATGGTCAAAATGGATGACAGATATTTTGCAGATGAATGCTTTATTTGCAAGACTCCTCTTGAACACATAACGACACTACAGATGGTTTGGTAACCATTGTCGCAAAGTTAATACCCGGAAACCGGCTGAAGACTTTCAATGTGGTTTGATCAACTATTAGGCAAAGGATTTCCCAACCCAGGTGAATGAAAAGTGTCGTGTTCAAGAGTGGTGATAAGGGTTTTCCGAGACAAAGTATAACAAATAGGCTCATTTTCCTCTCTTTTCCCCCACCATTTCTGGCAAGTACCTCTTTATTTTTTACAAGATTGAGGAGGATAACATTTGCTTGATTATAAGCTCATCCTTCGGATGAGTCCAACTTAGTTTAGATTCGAACCCTAAGAAGGAGTGGTCCGTTCCTGTTTGTAATCGAACAGGTCCTTTACTGTGAAATTTTAACGAGTCCAGTATAGGAGAAACTCGGCGTTTTTCAATTTTAGAGAGTCTGAAAAACTTAAGAAGACTCCAGGGTTGACCTTTTTCGTAAATTTGTGTCTCCCAAGCCCAAAAAAGTATAAAATAATACTTGAGAGAACCGCTTGATCTTTACGACCAAGGAGTACTTTCATGATTAGTGTCTCTGATCTGAAAAGTAGAAAGTGATCAAGGACACGTCGTTTTATTTCCAATATCGAATTTGAAACGACAAAAATCCGGCAATCTTTTCATGTTTTTACGGTCAGAAAAGGGCTGTAAGAGGACCGTCTTTTTAATCCTGTTTTAACGAGCTAAAAAGAAAACTCGACAATCTTTTCACATTTTAGGAGTCAGAAAAGAGCTTAAAGATGACTCTGATGTTTTTGTTTGTAAAAAATGACAATTTTCCCTGAAAATCCTTTATCCTGCACAAAAACCAACACATTACTCATACCTGTTGAAGATAGATAAAAATACTTCGAAAAATACCTTTTCATGGTGAAAAATAAACAAATTTACCATTTATTTACCCAAAAAACCTATAAAAAGGGCTTTTACCAATTCATTTTTACCATTTTACTATTTGAGGAGAGAAAAAGGGCTTTTGGCAAGAAACTTCCCGTGGACATTGCGGAGAATCCGACCGTCGAAATCGAACGCCGTCTCTTCCAGGTAATCTACAACATCATCCTCTTCAATTGCATCCATTTAGAATTCTTTTTTAGGCCCTAGATTTCATTTTTGGGAGGTTTTATGGTTTTAAAAACCGCCTCTCGGGGTACGCAGGCGCCACACTAGGGACCCGCATACCCCGACATTTTCTCAGTTGGAAAAATGTCAGGGGCATGCACCCTGCCTTCAGGGACCCTGCGTACCCACGCTCTGTTCCTAAAGGCGGGGTGCATACCCCACGCAACGAGTTTTTAAAACCTAAATTCTCCAAAATGGACCAAAAATTTTTGATTTTATGGAATCTAATGGATGTTTCATGGCATGTAGATTGTTCACCATGCTCGATTGGCGCAAGAGAGAGCACGAAGATGTTGATTTGGCCGCCATTAATCATCAACCATCAATTGATGCTTTGAAGGCATGCGGCCTTTATAAATACTGGGCCATGCCTGGCATGAGGGCCCAAGTGAGCTTTCTAGAGTGGCTGGTAGAAAGATGGAACGTTCAGGACCAGTGTTTTTATATTGGAGGGCACCAGCTTGAGATGGAGCCGGCAGATATCTACTTTCTCACTGGTTTGCCCAAGAGAGGTGAACACTTGACTCTGTTCGGGACTAGGGCAGGTGGCCAGTCTATCGCTAGTCTCCGACTAGAGTGGTGTAACACTCAGTCTTAGGAGAAGGGGATACAGATCAAAACTATATCCCGTCCTGAACTTATCGTGATTGCCTTTACAGTTACCAGACTTTGCGGGGCTGCCGCTTTACACATTGCCACTGGATCCCAGATGCGGATGGCAATTGATTGCTAGCGAGGTACCATTTTCAACTGGTGTGATGCTGTGGTGGCCAATGTAAAAGGCCAACTGGCTAGAGCCAAAAACGGACAGCTAAAGACCTTTGGTTATGGGGCTTTAGTTGTGAGTTTTGGCTTAGAGAGGGTTCTGATGCTGATCCCACAGCAGCTCATTGTTGAGGTTGGGCTTCCCCGAGAGCCCAAATTGATGCGATGGGTTGCGGTTATGGCCCGTCATCCTGATGAGGGGACGGAGGTTGTCCGATTTACTCCGAAGTACTTTCGCTGGTTAGAAAACCAGGTCTTTTCTATACAGGATTTTCCTTATGCCGGAGTTGATTTTCGTGGAGATCCGGACATGGTTCTTCCACCGGGAGAACAATGGGATGATACAGGTAACTTCATTTTTCACAAGTTTTTTAAACTATCTATTATTTTTGTTTTTTTTTTATATCGTCTCAAAACTGATAGTAATAATTTTCAAAATGCAGATGTAGGCCCACGACGTCCAGCCAATCTCCGGCCTTACGAGAGGAGACTACCAGCTGCAGCGGCACCAGCCCCACAGGACGAGGCCACAGAGACTTTGGCTGAGTTCGAGAGTGACCTGGAGCGTCTTACAGCAGATATACTGGAGACTACCATAGATGATATTCCAATCAGGCTTCAGCGCTATGTAGTCGGGGTCCCAGGACCTTTTAGGAGGTTCTTGTGTAGGGTGGCCCATGCAGTGGTGTCATATAGAGATCATCACCAGTGATTGGATGGTCGTTTTGTAGACACATGTGACATTTTGGTTTTTTGTACTTATCATTTTTTCCGATCATAAGGTGTTTTTCAACCTATGATCGAAGACGATGTATTTTTTGACACACTCATATATATATATATATATATATATATATATATATATATATATATATATTACCAGCTTATCTTGTAAATCATGTTATGGAATGGTTTTAAATTTACATGTATGATTATTGCAAATGTCTATTTAACATTCAAGAAGCAATTGCATCTGCCAATGTATTTAAACACCTTGGAATATGCTGATATTCAATGTAATCAAACTCACGTTCCAAGAGACGCACTCTCAAAAATAATCTTAATAACACTGGATTTCTAATGGCATACACTCTATTAAGCTGTAATACAACGAATTCAAAATCTAACCTCACTATCAAACTCTGAATCCCAAATGAAATAGATTCAAATAATAACTCAATCACTGCACTATACTCGGCAATGTTGTTTGTTGTTTGAACGAGGCTTACCCCATGCATAGATACTAACTCGTAAGAGGGCGAATAGATAACCCAAGCTGCGCAAGAAATGTTCCGTGTACTACGACAAGCACCATCAGCGAAACTAATGTATGTTTGGAGAGGCATCGATATCTGCAATATCAAGAGTAAAACCAAGATAAGCCAGAATAATGACGAAAAACACTCTCTAAGCTAAGCACACTTTTTAAACCAAAATACACTTGCTAGAAAGAAAAACTAACCTAACTAAAAATCTCCATACCCATTCTTTTAAGCATAATACCTCTTCAAGTAAAGACCATTTATGGGTTTACCTAAAGAGTCCCCGTCAAAGTCTACCAACTCATAGGCCCCTTTTGCTAGCTTTCGCTTGACAATATAGGGCCCATGCCACATAGGAACGAATTTTCCAGCACCTAATTTTATCATTAGCTTGATCATATAATAACACTAGGTCTCCTTTCGAAAAATTTTGAGGGGTCACATTTCGATCATACTGAGCTTTCATACGTTTTGTGTGAGTCTCGATCGCCAACGCAGCATCACGTCGATTCTCATCTAATTGAGCTAAGTATAATAAACGCTTTTCCTCTTCGGAAGTAGTTGGAAGTAACTCGATGGCCATTTGCAGTGACGGGATTTTGCATTCAATGGGTAGCCAGCTTCCAAACCATAAACTAGTTGGAAAGGAGTGAACCATGTTGATGTTTTCACTGAGGTTCGGTACGCCCAAAGCGCTGAAAATAACATGTTGTGCCAATTCGACCGATGAATACCAATGATTCATCGGATCATGATAACTAAAACTTTGTTGATGGACTCAACTAGACCATTTGCTTGTGGATAATAAGGAGTTGAACTATCGTGACGCAAACCAAGCTGGCCTGTAAGTTCTGTCATCATAACGTTTTGAAAATGGCGCCCATGGTCAGTGATTATCGCTTGTGGGACACCAAACCTAGCAATTATATGATTGAACACGAAAATTGCAGCTGTCTTGTCGTCTTCCTCGAATGTAGGCATCGCCTCGGCCCACTTAGTAAAATAATCTACCGCAAGGATGATATACGCATGCCCCCCGGCCGAGTGAGGGTTACATGTAATAAAATCGATACCCCATTTGGAAAAAGGATCAACGGCAATTATAGGATGGAGAGGAGCAGGTGGAGCGCGCATCTTTCGATCAAACACTTGACAGTTGTGGCATTTTCAGACCGCAGTAATACAATCTTTAAACAAGGACAGCCAGAAGTAGCCAGCACGCAATATCATTTGGGCTATGGCATACCCAGACATATGACCGCCACATGCTCCAGAGTGACAGTCATTTAGAACCCTTTCAGCCTCTTCGTGAGTTAAGCAACGTCGAAAAATAGAGTCCGCCCCATGGCGATAAAGAGTATCTCCAATAATTTTGTATTGCTGGGACTGGAATCGAATTTTCCGACGTTCCGACTTTGAAACTTCGGGCCGAAAGGATTGGGTCTGGAGATAGATGATGATATCTCCATACCACGGATCTAAAGTGCTGATTAGAAACAAAGATTCGTCCGCAATGGGCTCCTCTGCCACAGTTTCCGTGTCAGCAAGTGGGAAGTCACACATTAACTCTGCAAAAACTAAAGATTTCTTAGACTTAGATTTCTCAAACTCCAAGTCAAACTCCTACAGGATAACAATCCATTTAGATTACTTGCCCCCTAACAATTGTTTGGTTAAAATGTAGATCATAGGGTTGCAATCCGAAATGACTGTAGTTTTACGTAGTAAAATGTAGTGACGAAAACGTTGGACAGCATGAACGGCTGCCAATGCCAATTTCTCCACATGTGAGTATTTTAGCTCAGTTGGATTTAACATTCGACTAAGGTAATATATCACATGTTCCGTTCCGAATTCATCTTCCTGAACTAAGACCATTCCAATAGTGGAATGGGAGGCGGCGAGATACAAAAAGTAATCCTGGTTGTAGTTGGGAGGATGCAACAACGGTGCATGGGTCAACGCGTGTTTGAGTGCATCAAAGGATTTCTAAGCTATCTCATCCCAAGAGAATTGAGCGTTATGTTTCAACAATCATGTAAAACCCTTTGTAACCTCGGCGTAGTTAGGAATGAATCGTCGTAAAAAGTTTGCTTTCCCCTGCAAACTTTGGAGTTGGCGAAGACTCGAAGGAGGAGGCAATTTGATGATAGCTTCTACCTTCGAGGGATCGACGCGAATGCTGGCTTTCGAAACTACAAATCCCAGTAATCGACCCGTTTCTATACAGAAGACACATTTGTGTGGGTTCAACCGAATACGATAATGCCTACACCTCATGAAGATTACACGTAACTGGACGAGGTGATCAGCTCGACGTAATGAATGAGCGGGCAAATCATCGAGATACAGTTGCACAATGTGTTTGATGTCATGAAACGCATAAGACATCACCCTTTGAAAAGTTGCTCCGGCATTCTTGAGCCCAAAAGGTAATTTACAATAAGAAAATGTCCCCCATGGACAAATGAAATCCGTTTTCGGTTGATCGGAAGGTAGAATATTGATTTGATTGTATCCGGAAAAACCGTCCATAAAGGAAAATGTTTTGTTGTCGGCACAATCATCCATGATTTGATCGATATAGGGAGTTGGGTAGTTGTCCTTTGGACAAGCTCGATTAATGTCCCTATAATCGATGCATATTCTTATTGTTCCCTATTTTTTGTTAATCGGAACAATATTCGATACCCAATCCGTTAACGGGATAGGATAAATGAAACATGCTTTCAACAGTTTTTCAACTTCTGCTTTAATTGCAGCAGCTTTTCGTGGGTGAATCTGACGCAAACGTTGCTGGACGGGTTTAGCATCCGGGTAAGTCTTGATCTCATGAACAACAATCGCGGGATCAATTCCTGGCATTTCCTCATAGGACCAGGCAAACACGTCGCGGAATTCTTGAAATAGGGCCTTGTATGTCTGAATTTCGTCATCTGTACACAAGGCACCTATATGAATGTTCTCAACAATTCCAGGCTTAACCGAAATGTCAATGGGAATAGTTCGAGCGATGTTTCCCAAATTTAACTCTGAATCGGGATGTTTCGTGGGATTCTGAGCTTCCTTGACATATTCAGCTGTAAAGATTGATGAGAAATCATTTTCAAAACGATCATCCTCAGGTAAAAATGAAGATCTGTGATGGAGATCTTCCCATGGTAAATCATCTACACATAGGATTTCATGAATTTGCTCATCAGAGTGAACAAGTTCAGAAAACGTAGTTAAATTCGAGGTTGATGTGAAAAGTGATTCCTCACAGACCACATTCATTAAGTCTTTTTCGGTTGAACACGGGTCGGTAAAAGACTGCACGGCTTCATAGGCAATTTCATATGGACTCAACGGCATAAAATTACCAAATGAGTCTATTTCAGATTCAGAAGGAACGATCCAAGGATCGTCATAAAAAATAGTTTCTGATGTAATCATATGAATGGTTCCAAATGAAGATGATGCGTTGATTGGAGGAAAAGGAAAAGTTCCCAGTGAACTGGCATCTTTAATTAATCCTACTCCAACATCCTTATATGGGATAGTCGTTTTACCGACATGCTGAATACTCTCTGAAGAGGCTGGGTCGGATGAAAAGTAAGCCAGCTGGTCTATTGTTACGATCTTTCCATTATGTGGGAACTTTATTACTCGGAAGACCGATGAAATGACCGCTGTCATAGCGTAAGACCAACTTCGACCCAAGAGAAGGTTGTAGTCTAGAGGGGCATCAACCACCTCCACATCTAGACTAACGGTTTTTCCTTCAACCCCTATAGGCAAATCCTGTAGAATGACAAAAGGATGAAACCCACGGCCATCAAAGGCCTTAAGAATTGTCGGGGATTGATTTAGTGAAGGAGAACCAAGCGATCTCCAACACTGTATCGACATAATACACGTTGAAGCTCCCTCATTAATTACAGTCCGATGAATAGGCCTGTTTTTTACTATCACTGGGATCTGGAAAGCCATTTGATGAGGCAAACGTGGTGTACTATTTTCTAGATCAAAGATTATTAGGTTCGGGTCTTGAACGTCAACAGCTCCTATAGCCGACAAAAGTAATTTACGTTGTGCTGGGCATGATTGCAGCACTTCCAAAGCTGACATTGCTGAGGGTGAAACAGCTAAGTCCTCAACAATGTTATAATTATGGGCCGCTCTCGCATGTGGATTGAAAGCAAACTTTCGAAGTATACCCTTGGCGGGCGGTTTGATTACTAAGTCTGGATTAGGCTTCTCGATCTGTAGTGGATCGGAACCGGGAGCTGAGGTTGATGGATTAGAATGAGAAGATTCTGCTTCTTTGCCATCAACAGGACTTTTACTACCATAATCTTGCGATCGAGTCGCAATCCTTACATGGGACATCATCAATATGGGTTCTGCATTGGCACTCGAGGAAGAACCTATCATCTTGCTATCTTGATTTGGAAATGGATCCTTCAAAACAGCAGGAGTTTGCGAACCTTTGACGATCTTCGCAACCTTTGCTCGATGAGGGCAGTCTCTTGTAAAGTGTTCCTCTTCACAAATAAGACAAGGATATCGAGGTTTGCGCTTTTCATCATTGGATTCCGCCTTTTCGGATTTCTCTTTTGAACTCTTGTCCGTTTTATTCTTCTTCTTTCCTTTCTTCTTTCCACCGGATTTTTATTTAGTCGCAGATGATTCTACAGCGTGAATATCGGCGGAAACCTCTGCAGAAGAATCTCATGTCGGGGAATCAGGCAAGGTTATGATAGGAGAAGAATTCTTGGAAGACTTCTTCTTACTTTTAGTGTTAACCGTACCAATCATACCATCAACGGCATGAGATCCCGAAGGAGCTGCAGCGATTTGATTTGACTTGGGAAGATCGGGGATCTTTTCATGTAACGTACCTGACTGAGTATAAACTAAGTCAAGGTATTGTGCTTGAGAAATCACTTGCTCCTCAGTAACTACCCTGGCCTTAGCTACGTCTTCAGTAATCTTCGATAACAATGATTTAACAAACCATTCAGCTAAGATCTAGTCCGGGATAAAAACTTTCACTAATCGCCTTCGACGTCTCCATTCATGAATATGATCGGAAATATAAGTGGATGTCGATTGCTTTAATGAAGTTAGCAACTCCGTGCCATTATCATATCTAACTGGCAACTGAAAATGAGTTAAAAACGAGGTAGCTAACTGGCTAAAATTATAAAAAGAGGCCCGTGGTAACTCAATATACCACTTGGCCGCAAGACCAATGGGAGTGCGCTGGAAAAGATGTAAGCGGATCGAATCATCCGAAATGGAATTAGAGGCACACCAGAGGTGGTAAGTCATCACATGGTTCGACAAGTCCTCTCCAGATTTACCTTCGAACTTGGGAATGTCACTGGGCAACTTATTCGGCATTGGTGGCCAAAACTGAAGATAATTAATTGGATCGTTCGTTAGGCGCGACAAGTCTAGTAAGTCCAAAGTTGTGATAAACGGTAGCTGCCGATTAGGATCCCTAAAACTCTGGGTCATGAGACCAGCCCCAGGAGGAGGATATCCAGGATAACTAGGAATAGGAATCGCGTTCGGGATATTGTATCCTCCTGGAAAACCAGGATTAACCGGACTGTACTGGGGTTGTTGATAAGTGTACCTAGGATACGGTTGATACTGATAAACTGGCTGCTGGACAGCAGGACCGAATTGGTACTGTCCCTGGTACGGTTGATAAGTGAATTGTGGTTGACTTGTGACAACCGTACTTAAACCAGGTTGTCCTACAGGCATCTGAACCGTAGTTTGAATCGTGGATCCAGACGATGGTAAAGATGTCTGAGGAGTAGATACAGGAACAGTAGAAACCGGAGCTGTCGATACTCCAGAAGTAGGTGGGGTAGATTGAACAGATGTTGCGGCAGTTGCAGCAGTCGTTTGAGATGGAGTACGAGGCGCAGTAGGCCCAGACTGAGAAACTACCGAAGGTACAGAAGTTTGAATATTAGACTGGACTGGTTGCTGGGGTGAACCAGAAACTAAGGGTTGTCCAGTTTGAGATGACAACTGTACATTTGGCTACAACACCTATTGAGTTTGCGATGGATCCCACACTATGTTCATTCCGGGGTACTGACCCATAACAGGTTGAGAATATTGAGATCCAAAACCGGGTTGAGGGTAGGATTGATAATTGAAAGGTACATTTCCCGTTCCTTGAACATAAGATTGACCTTGGGGTGGTTGGAAACCTTGGTTCGAGTACTGACCTTGGGGTAGATACCCGTGAGGCATGTACTGATACTGGGGTTGACCTTGAGGTATAAATTGATGCTGGGGTTGACCTTGGGGTACATATTGAGTCTGGGGTTGACCTTGAGGAACGTAATGCACCGTAGCCACGTACTGTCCTTGAGGTTGCCCCCCATATGCAAATTGTGTACCTTGAGGTTGCCCCCCAGGCGTTAATTGACGCTGCCCCCCAGGCGGTAACTGGCCACCTTGAGGTTGAGAATTGGGAATAGAACCTGACATCATAAGAATCTCTTCTACGCTCAACGGCTTTGCACCATTGCTTCCAGTGAATAACCTTTGTTCAATGGGTTGAGGAGATGCTCCCGAAAAAGTACCAGAAAGTGGTTGATACCCAGAGGGAACAGAAGGACCGCCGTACAAAAAAGATTCAGGAGACTGAGTAAACATGGACGACTGACCTGACATATTTACGGGAGTATAAAAACCCCTAGGTGGATAAGGAGCACGAGGTGGTGAAAAACTTAACCCTGGGTTTTCTAAGAAATTTGTTAAAGAAAGATACCAAGTAGTACTCCTTGGTGGACTGTAAAAAATTGATTCACGCTCCCTTAGATCAATAGTAGGTTGATTTTCAGGGATAGGGATGCCTATTTCTTCTTCCGGAGCAAGTTCTTCAATAGCTATCAAACCAGAAGGAAGATTTTCGGTGATTACTCTTTCTACCCTAGGTGAATTAGGAGCACTAGAAGTTGGAGAGACAAACCCCGATGTTGGAGTAACAAGTTCATATATCTCAGGTTCTTCGCCTATATCACTAGTAGATGAAAAGCTACCAGCAAGTTCGGAAACCGAAATAGCTTCAGGATTATAACCTGTTTCTAGAGTTTGGTAATCAGGATGAACAACCAACGAAGACTCTCCTTCTTCAGGTGACCCAACTTTACTGCCACTAGGAGTTACGAGGACTTTCAAACCTTCGTAATGGCCCGGGACTTCTTCAGTAGGTTGGCCCCGAAGTCTACGGGACTTCCTCAACAAATCAGCCACGGTTACAACCTCAGGAGACTGACCCCGAAGTCTACGGGACTGTCTTGGTAATTCAGCCACAGCTAAAAAATTTTAACTACTGCACACACAAACAAAGTAAAATCTCAAAGCAAACCGCCTAAAGTCTCTAAAGAACCAAAAAAATTCGAATCACATGCCTAAAGAATCTAGGGCATCAAACCATACACAAACAGTAACTTTCCGTACTGAAAACGCTAGTTGGTGATGAAATCCAACATCGCAGAGTTCAATACAGAAATGGCGGGTGGAACAGTTACCCCGGAAACCTGCTTAATGAATAGACTGGCACAAGTTCCTCCACTAATAACCGTCTCGAGTGAAGTGAACCCCCCAGAAAATCCAAGTGAGTCTAGCTGACGTCTGCTCTAGGTACAGTGGGATCTTCCCTCCACCGTCACCTTAGGAAGAATCCTAAAGATAATAGTCACTAAGGTCACCAACAGCAACAAATATACCTGGGGGAACAGTCTACGATCCGATACGCATGCAAGGGCAGAGTAACAAGCTCAATCCCCTTGTCGGCTCCTTGACAATAATCCAAGGTTTACCGACAAGTGACCCCAGGCTCCTCGACAATGGTTAATCTGAGGTTTACCGTTTGTAGTACGTGCATATTTGGCGTCGTTCCCAATGAAGGAGGATTGATCCCCTCACTGGTTCGGACACGATCTCGTGCTTCTTCTTTAAGAGGAGCTTTCCGAGAGCATAAATGTAACAATTGGATTTATCCTACCGCAAGATAAGCTACTTGTTTGTTTTTATTGTCTTGGAGAGTTAATTACTCTCCTACTCCAAGACACTAGCCTGATCTATGTTGGTGTATCAGAGCCCTAGTAAATAAAAAGTTACTAAGTTAATTTTACTTTAAGCGTTATTTTTTATGGCTTTTCTTTAGGACAAAAGGTAGCGGAGATGAAACTTATGATGTGTAGACTCGACTCAAATCCACTAAAAAGATGCACCTAGGATGAAAAAATAATCTTTCCTTTTCAATGAATTCCCTAGCTAAGAGAGTTGGAGAATGCAAAATTTATAAAGACAACTATCTCAGCAATGAAAATCAAAGAAAAAATCTCTTTATCTTTTCCAAAGCACACAACACAAGACCACTAATTATTTCACGAAAACTTCCTTTCTCTTTTCAAAGACTTCAAACGCTACTAAAACAAACTTTCTTCAAAAGAGATTTTGTATTTTTCCTATTTTAACAAAGCATGTAAAACTACTTAACAAAAATCAATTTTAAGATCTATGAAAATCTAAGAGAAATTTACCTAAAAGCAAATCTAATGAGGTAAAAGCCTACAAAATATAATTCCAGGTTGTTTTACTCAGTTACAATTCAACCAAGGACTAATGCATGCAGAATCATAAATCAGTGAAAAACAAAAATAAAAAGCTCTTGTTCTTTTTCTTAAGAATGAAATTCACATATTAACAAACAAGCCTTCTCGAAATTCCACAAAGAGACAACACAACGGTAGGTTTCTCGAACAAAGGTGGATTTTACGAATGGTGTAACTCCTAAGAAGACTGAAAAGGCCAGGGATATCCAAGGTTTCTACAACTTCTAAATCCAGAGTCACTACAAGACCAATACAAAAATCAAACCTAGGGCTAGAATTTCTATGAACTTCACTAAAACCCTTGATGCTAATGAAACAAGCCTAGATGAAAACTTCTGACAGGTAACCAGTGGATCTGGGCAGCAATAAATAAGCTATAAACAAGATCTAATAAGTAAAAAAGGAAAAAATTGAAATTTTCTAAACTTTTGACAGGGTACGCAGGCAGCCCGTTTGCACAGGTGCATCCCCGCTCTGTGTGCAAAGCAGAAGTGCGTACAGGTACGCACTGTGCTTAACTCAGAGGGTGCGTACTTCTCTCAAAATCAAGAAAAATAAAAAACTAACTCAATCCTAAGCTATTCTACCCAAATTCACAGTCAATCAGTCAAAAACTAGAAAGAAATCAACGTTTCTCAAATCAAAGTATCAATCAAAAGAGAAATCAATCAAATCCATGGAGTCCCCAGTATGGTCGCCATTTTGTCATGCGGAAAGAGTCAATTTTGCGGACAAAACCGACCTCCCTAGAAACTAAGGCGTTTCTAGTGACAAACAAAACAATCAAGCACTATCTTTCCCTAAATATGCATTTAAAATAAAAGCAACCAGGTGTTTAAGGCTTACCTTTAGTCCAACGTTGTTTGTAGCGGCCAAGCCTTTTCGATCCAGATGAGCTCCTCTCCTTGAAGCCTGCATACACTAACAAGTAAATGATTACATAGCACCTGAATAACTCATATAATAAAACATATTCATCATAAAGACCAAGGAGTTTATGAAACAAATTATATATAACAACTTGTTGAGAAAAATGAACTTAATTGTATTAATTGGAAACAAAAGAAACCTTACAACCAATGCCTTAGTGTTGTGCAGGTCCCTCCCAGGGTCCAGCAAGAGTTCTCCTCTACTTTGATCAGCTCACCCACTTCCAAATGAAGCTAAGAAAGGAATGTGATCTCTCCTCTCAAGCTCTATAAGGGAGTCCTAATTTCAGTAGCATCTACCCTTAGGAATGTTCAGCTTTCAACCTCCCTTGCCTCTGGCCCAATGCCTGTATTTATAATGCTTTAGAGGAAGTTAAACAGGTCCACCATCAATGGGATAAGCCCCTCTTTCAAAGGGATAGCTCCCCTCTTCATGGGATAAGTTCCTCTTTCATTGGGATGCATGAACCATTTGGAGGCGCTCAATCCACGTCAAACCATCTTCTAGAATGCTATAGAATTGATCGCAAGTAAGTTTTTTGAAGTAAAACTTGCGCCTTTTGACTTTTACAGGGGTACGCACCCACCCCTTTACAGACAGAGCGTACAAGTACGCAGGTATTATGTACTTGAGGTGCGGGCCCGCAGGTAAGGGTAAGAGAAAGTGCGTAACCATAGTTATATTGATTTTTTAAAGGCTTTCTCTTTTTTTTGGAGTTTGACATGAGGAGCAGAGGAATAAGACTTGCCAAGGAGGACAGTATGGTTATTGATGGAGCCATACTGACTGCAAATAGTCATGGTGACAAATTTTAGTGTAACAAACACATCTCCAATAATTTTAATTTTAATGGTTTCCTTCCTTTATAGACCTTATCAGTTTCTTCATACCTTCTCTATGGATATGTCACAACCAATTCTTCTAGTCATCGGATGCTGATTTCTTATATTTTCTTACATGATTATAGTTGCACCATTCATGATATCTTATTTCTTTCTTTACATGTTGCTTCCTAGGAACTTCCATATATAGTTCCTTAATATTTTTCAACTACCTCATATTCCAAATGAGGACATATTATGTTGGTTTTATCTTGTCAATATGTGAATCATGCCTTCATGCATCTTTCTAGAGGAGGAGATCACTTTTCTTTGATCATTCTCATGAGGTAGAGAATTTACTCATGCTATCTGCAACTATAGGATGGCATGACATAAAAGATATACATACGTCTCTTCTCCTTTTGGTCATATAGACTTCCTTCGGTAGCTTCATTTCCTTGATTGAAAATATTTCAACCAACTTGACATGTTTAACTCCTTTGTAACCATACTCTCATCCTTCTAAACAATGGAATGATTAGAGAGACACTTTCTTCTTCCAATTAGAGGTGAACCTTCTAATGAATATTTTAATGAAGGATCTTGACTATCCTCATCCTGAAAATGGTCCTTCCTAATGATGATGATGCATGATGAACTATTCTTATCTTCTATTATGCTAGATGAATTTCTTCTACCCATAAGTATTACTTATGCTTTCAATGAGGTTACCAAGACCTACTCCTTTCTATGATGACCATTGCAACCATGCAGACTTCTACTTCAACTATCCTTCAAGCTTCTATAAAGATGTCACGAGCTCTTGTTTCAGTCATGTGCTTCTAATATGATGTCATCTCCTAATATGATGCATCCTATAATACTTACAATGATTTCTACCATGGTAAGTATCTTTTACGTAAACTGAAAAATAACACAGTGAAGGAGATTATCTTAGTCATAGTAGAGATCTTTCACTTCCTCCTTCTTTGATTTCTTCTTCTGAGCTTCTTCCACTTCTTCGGTGACATGGGCTTCATTTATTTAATTTCTTTTATTGTTTTCCTTCTTGAGTTTAGGACAATTTCTCTTATAGTGCCCATACTCCCGATAGCCATAGCATTGGATCTTTGACATATTGATCTTCTTCTTTTTCCCAAACTATCCTTTTCTCTTGGACATGGCAGCAAATGCTTGAAATTGTTTGTTTGGTCCCTCATCACGTTTTTCCTTTAACCTGGTTTCTTCAATCTTACACAATGACCAAAGTTCACTGAATGGGTTGGATTCCTTCTTTCCATAGATGCTTGGTACAAATTTTTCCCATTCATCAGGTAGTGCATTAAGCACCATGATGGTTATTACTTTATCAGACATTATTTCTCCCAAATCTTAAATTTAGTCTCTTATTTCTGACATCCTCATAAGATATTAGGCTATCCCTTCTTATTTTGACACCTTCATCTTATATAGCCCGGTTCTCAAAGACATGACTTCACTGAAAATTATTATGGAACACTATTCAATTAACTTCTCATAGATTTATTTTTATTTCTCCAACTTTTATACATAAGGTATAAGGGGATCCCTGATGGATTCTATAAGGATCCTCTGAGCCCTTACTTCCCCTTTAATGTACTTAGTTATGCCTTGAACTTCTTCCTTTGGAGGCTTAGTGATTGAACCCTTAACATTTCCAACAACTTCATTTTCTATGAGGATAAAAAAATTTCCTCTTATTCCATGCAAGAAAGTTTGATGACCCAACCAATTTGTTTCTCTCCTTGAAAAATAAAGTCATTTTGAAAGATTCAGACATGGATATAAAGATACTTACTTGACAAGTGAAGATATTCCCAGATGATGAACTCTTCAACTTGATGCCTTTGTTGATGAGGTTGATAATATAAGATGTCTTCTTCATGGAGATATCTTCCTTCAAGTATAGTGATCCTTGACTCAAGAAGAGGAACATCACCTTGATTTCTTAATGATGATGGTAATGCTTCTTCTTGCTTCCCTTGGATGTAGATACTTCAAGATTCTTCAATATGTATCCCTTCATTGAGAGGAGGAAGGGTACTTGAGATCTTCTTTGTGATGATGATTGAAAAATGTATGAACTTCTCAAGAATTCTTCAAATGTATAAACTTTCTTAGGATGTGCTAGGGTTTTGAGGTCTTCTTTCTCTTGTTTCTTCTAGATGGTGTTATCCTTAAAATGAATAGTCCTTCTTGATGCTCCTTATATTGTTCGGCCCTTATGTATCCCTTCTTGACGATTCAATGTCCTCTTTGATGTCTTGACCTTTCTTTGATACTCATTTTGATGGTCCTTCTTCAAGTTGTCTTACCTTGTCTTGTCACCATAGCTCCGAAACCATGTTGAGAAATCTATAGGAAGCAAGTTAGGTGATTTATCTTTCCTTGATAACTACTTGTGATATATTTTTAATTATTTTTATTAGATTCTTCTTCAACTTGATTATTATTGTGTTCTTATCATCAAACATATACCAAACCATAAATAACATTGAGACAATAGGACACAATATATAAGCTATTAGCCAGGGCCAAAACCTATGCAATTAAGAGGAAAACCCACAAAATTTCTTCTCTTCTTATAGAACTTCAATTGATGAATTCAAAGACATATGACCCTTCTCCAAGACCCTCATAGGCCATGTCAAATATTTCCTTCTTGACGAACATTCCTTCCAGCAATTCCTCATCAACTTTTGTAACTTTGACCTCCACCAAATTCTTTTGCAACTTCAACTCCCAGCTAATTCTTCTACAACTTTGACTCCCCATCAAATTCCTCTGCAAATTCAACCTCCAATAATGTCTTCTACAAAAAACCTAGCCTTTATGCATATGGATAATTATGGTAGATTATTCATCCTTTCCTCTTCGCTTGAGTTGAATTTCTCTCCTAGACAACTCAACTTGCAAAGTGTACTTATTAATGACCTAACTCAACTTCTGCAACTCTGTATTTGCTACTACAATAGGTGCCATGATTTATTTGCATATGTGAAGAGTAATATCCCAAAATAGTCCAAAACTTTCACTCTTCTTTTCTTCTTCTTGTCCTTCTCTTCCTCGTACATTTTCCTCTTCCTTGATCGAACTTGTGTGTAGTGAGTGAGTGTTCTTAGTGAGTTCAAATCCTCCCTTATATATAGGTCTCATAGCAGTTTTAATTTCTTCTTTTAGGTCGGCTTGTCCACTTGAGAAGGCCAACTTAATCTTTGCACCATGACAAGGTCTTGGACAATTTTTGACTCTATTTTGACTTAAATAAATTTTCTTTACAATATGTAACATGCCTGAATGGGTCTTCAACACATGACAATGAATCAATTGACTTGTAGAAGATAACTTACTTGAATGGGGACTTGAAATAAAATGTTTTTATATGTTTGAACATACTTCCTTCAAAGAAGTTGCTTCTCATAATTATTGGAAAGAAGCCATGAAAAAGGAATATGATGCACTCATTAAAAATGGGACTTGGAAGTTGGTGGACCCTCCATACGGAACCAAACCAATTGGTTGCAATTGGGTCTTTAAAAACAACTATAAATCACTTGAAAATCACAAAGCAAGGCTTGTGGAAAAATTATTTACACAAAAGGTGTGGACTATGAGGAAACCTTCACTCCCACAAACAAATAAGTAACCATTTGTTATGCTATTCAAAAACCCCCCATCTATTAATAGTAGTGATAAATATTACATTAATAAATGGGGACCCTTTAAAAAATCCCTCCAAAATTAAACTTAGCATTTAGGCATTTTTCTTATTTAATTTTGGAATAAAGCAAGATATCAATCAAACCGCTTTTTCAAAAGAACTACTAAATGCTTGCCTTCCCGCATATCGCATGATTAAGCATCATCAA
This sequence comes from Pinus tabuliformis, assembly GCA_031772625.1. NCBI lineage: Eukaryota > Viridiplantae > Streptophyta > Pinopsida > Pinales > Pinaceae > Pinus > Pinus tabuliformis. The sequence goes on from CM062805.1 coordinate 1,145,827,226, forward strand.
AAACCTTGCTAACCCACCAAATCTAGTGAAAAGCGATTAAAAGAGGACTCTACGCTTTATACCTCGAAACTATCATATTTTTGACATAAACTAGGTCCTAAAGCTTTTCCCTTCAAAAACAAGTCTCGCATCGCATATCGTTATTTATGAAGAGCCTGCCTTAAAAGGTTATCTCAAAACAAGCGAAATGCGAAATTGCAATGGTATTGTAACCTTTATCACATCACATTTCGAGCATTTAAAAGAGTACTGCAAACTTACCATCAGTCGATATTGCGAAATGCAATCAAGACCCGAACACACTCCTTCAATACATCACGAACAAATGTTTAGGTTTGCCACTTATTAAAAAGGTCTTTACATAGGAAAAACCTGACAAGTAGCTATGTTTTGAGGCAATAAACGAGCGGATCACATCTTGCATCTCCTAAAAACATAAGGGAAGGTAAGAAAAGCGAAAAGGCACAACGCGATATTGTGATCTGCGATATTTCTTCACAAATTACAAAATCGGCATTATTGCAATTCAAAGGCTCACCACCCTAGAAGCTCTCTTCTCAACTTACAATGTAGACATTTATGAGCATTAAAGCTAAGGTATAACGACACATTAGTGGGCATTTAGTAAGAGTTAATTGCATTTATGTGTTAAAAGCCATTTAACGTGATATGATATCTTCTTATGTGCGTTCAAATGAAACTCCTTTTATCACCTTTACAAGTTATCCGCATTATTACATTTCATGTTCATTGTCATCTTTGTGTATCCGATAATTGTTGTTCCCCACTTTCAGGGAAAATCCATAGAGAAAATTTTTTGGAGCAATGGTGAAGAAAGGAAAGGTAGTCATCTCTGAGAAGTCAGAAATGACTCCTCTATTTATGGATACTACATGCAACAGAAAGGGAGGAACCTCTATGTGGGAAGCCATGTATAATATACTGGAAGAAGAGCAACCAAGGAGTCTGGAAACCAAGGTTACAGTTGATGGATGTGATTCCTCAGGCACTTCCATGTTTGAGACAACATGCTCATTTTTTCATCGCATAGTTGCACATCCAAATATAATCCCTTATACAAACATGGTTAAATGGGTTATTGATAATGCTGACATCTCAGACAGAGAATTAAAGACAAGAAGCCAAGAGGTTATGAGATCTTTTACGCCAGACAACCTGTGGCTTATGTACCACCTACCAGAGCCACAAGTCATCTACAACAAGTAGTTCGCCGATAAGTTTTCCAAATAGAACTAGGAACCAACAGACTGCATCCGGACCTGGTCAAATAATGAGGGAAAAATCAAGAAAGACAAGAACGGTATGTACTCTATTGCGTCTATTTGTACCCCTCATATTTTGCAATGGCCATGCTATGTAGACTATTTAGCAAACCCGATAGTACTAAATTCTCCCCAGAATGGCTGCCATTAATAGATGCAGCCGTAAACACAACAATAATGAATTTGGCACAATTTTTTTCTGATAATTTAGCAATAACAATAATGGAGTATAGAAGGAAAAGAAGTGTTGCTTAGAGGGTTTACCCTCCATTTTTTATGAGCACCTATGTAATGGATGCAATTTGTTTCGGTTCGAAATTTCCTGTCATGGGATGGAAGTGGACTATCCAAAATCCACTTCCCATTCACATATACCATAAAGACATGTGGGAATCTCACTTTCAACCACATTTTTACAAAAATTGTCATGGAGTTATGCTCCCTATCCACAAATGGATTTATAACCGAGATGCCCCCAGGTTTTCCAAAGAAGCCGAGGTAGATATCCTCCCAGTGGCCAGATGGTTTCGGGAGGAAACATTTACGTATATTAGGGTATTTAGCAGCATTAGCTCACCCCATGTCCTCCAATATTATGTTTCGAACAAACTAATGGCTAGAGAGATAGCCTATCAAATAGCTAGTGAGGGAGGGATGATAAAAACATTAAAGGAAACCAAAAAGGCCATTTGGCCTACATTCCCTTTACAGTGGAGCATTTGCATTGCACGGCCTGGGGCATGCAATTAAAGAAGTAGAGATTATGTTATCTCTCCAATTACCTAAATTCCCTGGAAGGCAATATGACCCATTCAGAACTGTCAAAGACTTTACCATCATGGTAAAAATAAAAGTATTCAGTAATGAGGAAGATGCATTTGATGGCATCTTTTTGCAGAAGAACACCTTCACAGAGGTGAAGTATATGGCACAATTACTTTTTTACCGTGAAGATCTTGAAACCTTTTACGAGTACAGAGAAACAAGGCTAACAAAGGTCCCATTAAACCAATTATTGATTGAACCAATAAGGGAGCCTACTCCTAATGTAAGTCTAGAAGGAGATTCCAAAGAAAATTCTAAAATTGATTCTGGAGCAGAATCCTAAGAGAAATCTACCAGGGAGTCAGAGAAGTCATCACAAAATGGGAAAATTAGAAGTATGGAGTCGGAAAAAGATACAGCCCAATCTACAGAAAAGATAGCTGAGCAAACTTCAGCTAGAATACGTGTTGAAATCGATGCCACCTCTACACAACCAATAAAACCCCTGGTGATTGATTTAGAGGAAGAATGGGATAACTTTAATGAAAGGCTCCATACAGAGGAACAAATGGTAGAGTTGCAAACTCCACAACAGAAAACAACTCAAGAAATTACAGCAGAGGAGACTGTAAATATTCAAAAGGTAGAGTACATCCCTATTACTCCCACCTATAAAATTGTTTTGAGAATTGAGGAGATTCCCCCTCTAGATGTGTTTTATATCCCACAACACAAAGTTGTTGTTAAAATACAAAGGAAGAAAAGGAAGTTGGATTCTATAGCTGTTACTACACCTGATAATGAACCAATGGATGTTGTTTAGAAAGCCTCACCCATTGACCTGTTCGCCAACCTTACTAGACTATCACAGTTTGTAGGTGCCTATGCTACAACGACCATCAACAAAGAAACAGAGGTGAAAATGTTGCTTAAGGAAAAAGAAGATAAAATTTTGTCGCTTGAACAACAACTGCAACAAGCAAAATCTGACCAGCAAGCAGAGACATAATTAGCTAAGCTTCAAGAGTTCAAGCAGATGAAAATAAAACATCAAGCCAGCTTAGTAGAAAAGGAAGCGCAAATAAAAGGAATAACTGATCTACGTAAAGATGATCCAAAAATTGATCAATTTATTACTGAAGCGCTTGGCCTTAACTCCTAGTTGATGCACCAAAAAGAACTATTATGCTAGAAGATTTCGCAATGGAATTCTTATTGCGAAACAAGCAATAAATTGACAAGTCAAGTCTTGGAAATGAAACTTGAATATGATGAAATCTTGAAAAAGGTCTCTGAATTCATCACTTGGTAGAATTCAGAAGATGGTGAAAAATTCGACTTGCCTAAGCTAGAGAAGTCACACAAAGAAATATTATTTGCAAATTGGGATTCTCAGCTTAGAGAGGCAGAAAAGGCAAGAGCAGATGCAGTGGTAGCAACAAATAGTGTTATCAAAAATATTAATGAAAATTTACATAGTGCCAACCTTGTGGTAGAATCCATTCCAAGTTTTCTTCCTAATGTAAAATAGCTTGAGCTACAGTGGATATAGGCAATAGAAGAAAAAACATAAGCAATTAGGCAAATGGCCAGGCTAAATTGGGAAGCATATTAGTGACATTTAGTGAAACCTCACAGCTAGTGGATGACCCTGCGATGCCTAACCACTTCTATGTAGAAAATAGTGCCAGCACTGACCGACGTCATGTTCACTAGGCAATTGAAAGCTGAAATTGGCCAATAGACACAACTCAAACCCATGATGGACATTTGCGATCTAAAGTATCAAATGCAGAACAATTAGTCACCATGCTCATTTCTATTTTTGTTTTTATTTTGCATAATTTGAGGAAGGTCATTTAAACTTCCTCAACTATGTTTGTAATAATCTATTTTTAGCTTTTTAGTTTAGTATTTAAACCTCTCTCATGCATTTAGAGAGGGGTCAAGAAATTTTATCAAAAACAATCTCAAAACATGCACTTCTATCCCTTTGAGGAAGTTCTGGTGAAATGAATGGAACATTATTTATTTTTATCTTATCTGGAATCTTCTACTGAAATTGCACTTTTGTACTCTTAGATGGTGTTGGATGGATTGAAGGTAGATCAATGTTGCTGAAGTACATGAGTAGGACGTATTATAAATAGTACTTTTATCTCGTAATTCTTTTTACTTATGTATCAAGCAATAATTTTTCTTCAAGTTGTTTATGTATGAAAGTTTGAATCTTGGTTAGCATTATTGCACTTTTGTATGATGATGGCCTATATTTTATGTTGAATACATAAATAAATTCTTATGTGATATATCTTTCACAATCGTTTCGACTAACTTTTTATATGAAATGATTATTGTTAAATGATTTCATTTCTCATTGCAATTGAATGATCTTTATTACCAATTGCTTTTGGACATTATTGTAGATCGCATACTTCAAATTATTCCCAGGCATAGCCCTAATTAGATAGTGTTTAAATTAGGATAAAATGCATGTGATTATTAGTGTAGATTAGATTACTTTTAGCTTGAACATTACTCCAAAAATATCACATATCACCCCATTAGCACATTCATAAAATAGATTTGAAAACTGGTCCCATTATCCCCAGTTGGAGCCACTACTCCAAACGGAAAAGGAGCTGCCAACCAAGGTCTAGGCCATGTGGTTTTCCCCATGTTGTAGCAACGATTTTTGAGGCTTCAACACCATCCAAACCATATTCTCTTTTCCAAGACAGAAAAGATGGAAAATCCATCAAATGGACATGAAGACAACTTTCTTGAATGGGGACTTGAAAGAAAAAGTTTTTATATCTTAGCCTAAAGGTTTTTTTGTGAAGGGACAAAAACAAAAGTTATGCAAGCTATTATTATACTTATATGGTCCAAAGCAGGCACCATGAGCATATTATGAAAAACTAGCCAAGCATCTTTTGAAGTGTTGAAGGCTCGAAAATTTCAACCTCAACATCGGGGAAAATGAACTGGTCAAGAACTTAGAGAAACTCCTTTTCCATTTGGAATGGTGGCTCTAACTAAGATTATGGGATTATTTTCCCTTAAAATATATATATATAAATAGACGAAAGATATATAAGTGTGAAGCCAATAAATGTAGATAAAATAGAGAAATAAATATAACTAAAAGCCTTACAGTATCTATCCCAGGAAAATGTATCTTCTATATATGTGACTTAAGAAATATTTCACTCGTAACATGATAATGTAGATCATCAATTCATTCATGAATATAAAACGAATAATGATAACTAATTTAATTAAATAGTTAATTAAATTAGTTGATATAATTCACTGCACATATAATATATTGTTGTTTGTCTATATACTTAAAATGTTTCAATTAAAACACATCAATAGTGATAATTAATTGCATGCAACAACATATATGAAAAACTTGAAAAAAATAATAGTTCAACTCAAAAACATAGCATCAACATACAAATAGTAGTACCTGATACACATTAAATCTGCTCATAAGTAAAATCAAAATGGTTCTTCATTCTATTAAGATTCTCTTCAGCTATAGTAGTGCAAACCAAAGGTCTTCTTGCCAAAATTCAAAACCCTTTCTTCATAACAAAGAAGGGGATTTATAGTTTGAAATCAAAATTCAAATATAGAAAAGTTCCATAAAATGTTGGGGTGTTTAAACAAACCAGACTTGGAATAAAATAGAAGATAAGAATAATGTGTTGCTATAACAACTCAATCATGACCGGGAAGAAGAATACTCTACCATTTGTTGTCGAAGCTCGGATATGTCTATTATCGACTTCAATTCAGCTATATGGTGAGGACTAATGCGCATCCATATAGTGAATAACACATCATTGAGTGCTGGAAGAAGATGACTCGTCATATTTGAAAGACACCTCAAAATCAACTATTGGCTATGAGATTTGAGTAGGAAATTCCAATTGCATTCCAATTCCATCTTTGATAGAGTCTTTATTCCCTTAGCCTTCTTCTTTAGTGATTCTTTCCAAGTCCTTGTTAACAATTTTACATCAGGAAAAGTATCTTCAGGGAAGTGTGAAATCAGGTTAGCCTACAATAGGTTGTCGTTGATTGATTCAATGATGTTATTTGATATGTCCCTAGCACTAAAGATCGCCATCTCTTCATGTTTTAACCTTATCTCCCATTCTTGAAAGACATTGTCTTTCTAAGATTCTTGGATTTTTGGGAGATCAACTGATCAACCCTCAGAGCTATCCTGCTAGTCAATGAAATCAGAAATTTTTTCCTCAACCTCTCTGCAAGTATGTCCTCAGATCGGGCATTTGATTCACAAGTGAATCACTTGATTGGCATAGGCCTTAGATGATGGCCAAATTTTGACAAAATACAACATGTTGTTGAGAAAGGATAATGTTCAACTCTCTTGCTTCCTTCTTGAACTCTACTATCTCTAGATTGGCTTTCAGTTTCTCAATCATGTGTTGTAGCTCCTATATTTTGGAATCTTGACTTTTCATATTAGATTCATATTGAACCTTCAAGCCATCAAAACTAATTTGCAGTTGTGCAATATGAGATTTACGTTGCCGAGCAATTACTTTCTTTTCATTCTCCAAACCTTGGTCAAGATGATTGATCTTCTCATCCTTCTCCTTTAGGAGCTATTGCACTTGAGAGGCTTTATCAATTGTTACATTGACATAAGCTCTTGCATACTATGACAACCTTCCTAGATCTTCAGCAGGGATGACTTGGGCATATTTCTAGAGTACTTGAAAGGAGGCATTTCTAGGGACTAAATCTTGACTTTGTTTAATTCTTCTCCTCTTCCTCTGTTTTCTTACCATCGCTTTGTGCTTGGGATTGTAAAATATATCAAGAGGAGGAATCTCCTCAACCTTCAAAACGACCTCATAGGTCAGAAAAACTAGGATGATCTCCAAATCATTAGTGTCCATTGGTTCCTTAGAATCCTCAGCAGTGAAGGAGGTCTTCTCTATGACATCAGGATTCTGAGTGATTTTCATCTGGAATGAACTTTTCATATTTTTAGGGTTAGTCTCTTTGGTAAAATGCTCCCAAATCGCATCTATATTTTTATCCGTTAGGAATTCCTCTACCCTCAAGGAACGAGAAGCCTTAGTTTCTTTTGTATGAGCCACATCTAGAATTTATGATGTGCTCACTCTTGTGTCCTACTTTGTGCTCCGTTGGTTAAGTTTTAACAAGTCAATGGGCAAGTGGGAAATCCTTTTTGTCCTATATTGATTGAACTAAATCAATTCTTTGGAAATGAACTGTGTTGCTACATTTTTCTCAACCTTTACATAGTCGAAGGCTGACACAAAAAAATCATCAAAATTATCAAGATCACTTTTGAATTGCCTTAGTTTTGCTTGAGTTATAACATTCTTGGCAGTATCATTGGGGTCATACTACCAATTAGGAATGGTTGGAAAGTTCATATACTGGATTTCCTCAATTTCCTTACTAGTATGCTTGAAATTCTCAAGGGAATAAACAACACAATGAAAGGGAAATATAGGCCACATTGTCTTTTTATTTTCCTTCATGACCTTAGATAGACCATTTCCCATAGTCTGATAAGCTATTTCCCAGACTAGGAGCTTTTCGGGAACATATAGGGGCAACATATGTGGGTGTTCAAGACTACAAAAAACTAGAATATAGGTAAAGGACTCATCTCCAAACCATTTTCCAATTGATAAGAAATCATTATTGGCTTCATGTGAGATTCTAGGGGCTTTCTCATTAAAGACAAGCTAGTGGATCAATAGCATAACGCCATGGAAAATTTTGTAGAAATGGGGCTAGTATTTTGACTCCTAGAGAATACTATGATAGATGTGGATAAGAATAGGGTCATGTATGGTCCATTTCCATCCCGTGGATTGGAAATCAGAAGTGAAGCAAATAGAATCCATTATGTAAGCACTCATGTAAAAGGGGGGAACAACATTCTCATAAAAAATACATTTCTTCCTATACTCTAGGATTTGGGAACTTAAATTATTAAATAGAATGGTTCCCCAATCCATAACATAGCTATTAAAGGAAGCATCAATCAAGGGTACCTATTGGTCTGAAAACTTATGGGTATTATAATAACCAAATATTCTACACATCACGGTAGAAACATAACAATAGGACCTGGCAATAGAAGCTATAGAGTACATACCCTTGTCCTCTCGCTTGTGCTTGCTAGAATATATTCTCCATCCTTTGATGACCTGTGATTGGTCCTAATTCTCCTTCGTGAACTTATCAATGAAGTCCTTATCATATTTATGTTGAGGTGGTGGTATTTGGAATATTTGAGACAGATCTTTGAAAGAGTCGATGACCGTGTTCCTCTTGGTCATAAATTTCCTATCTACAATATTTAGATGGTCAATGGCCCATCTAATCATATCTGTGGAAGGCAAGATGTTTGACCGGGCTGCAATTCTGTGGAGAAATGAATTGGACACAACGTTTTAGGTAATATCAAAAACCAAGAGCGGATCTTTAGTTGTGACTATCTTTCTTGTGACCCTCGGTTCTTCATCTTCAAAAGGCTTGTAGTGGCCTCCCAGGTAGAGGTTTTGTCGTCCAGGGTGCATGTGCTATTAGAGAATAGTGCAAGAATTTATGTGGCTTCAGGTGGAGGAGAAATTAGCTATTGTTGATCAACAAGTTTCCTCCTGGATTTAGTCAGCCGAGACATTTCCACTAAATTATGTTTATCGGGACTGGATTTCCTAGAGAAACATGAGAGTGAGCAGCGACTTACACTTAGAGTGAATAACTTAGAGAAAATAACTTATTACACATGAAACCAGGTCTTTTATGAGAAAAATCTTAGGAAATCATTAAAATAAGGGAAAATTTTAGCATTTAGAAAACCATAAATTCACCACATTCTGCCATTTATTGATAAAACGTGGATTCACATGGGCTACATTACACATCAGCATGCCAGAGAATTTTATTTCTGAAATTACATGGTTGCATCATTAAAATCTACGATGTTTTTTATCTACGAAAATCTTATAGCACGTAAAGGCTTAAAGTTATAGGCAGGAAGAGTTATCGCAGTTTCTTATTGACAATTTCATATCAAGGAATTCAAAGGATAACTGTCAATTAGGAATTCCCAATATGAAAGTTGTGAAATGAGTGGCAGGTAATATATCAAAGATCGGAGATCGGAGATTGAAGGTGTAACGAATATCGAACATGAGAGTTATTACAGTATTGGTGGGGTCACATATCGAAGAATCTAGTGGGAAGGGATATCGGAGGTCGAAGGATTGAAGGATTGAAGGTTTGGACATGCACATCAAAATGAAAATGGCAATATTGAAATCCCAATATGCTACATGGCGGTCTTGTGGGGCCGAACCTTTATTATTATATTTTAAAAATAGTGCTTTTATAATTTTTAGGCTTAGACCTTAGAAAACTCAATCGATGAATTTTTTAATCGCAATTTTTCTTAAGGGGACATGTTGGAATGTTTTGATAAAATACTTCTGAGGTGAGTTTTTTAAATGAATTCCAATGTTTAAAGGCTTAAGCATTGATATTTTAGTTCCGATAAGGGAGATATCTCAATTTAATCAAGCTTTTGGAACAATAAAGCTACGATTACCTTGTTTTATTGGATTTTTTTGGATTTTATCCTAAATTTTAAAAAGGTCCCCATTATTTATTAGTTCCACTATTAACTATAATGGGGGGTTGTGGAGTAGTACAACAATTGGGGACATACTAGGTGAAACAGTTAGCTCTATTAAAAATAAATGAAGCTCTAAGCAATTAAATAAGAAAACCTAGAAAGGTAAAAATTCTTGAAGTTTAGATTGATAAAAGTTACTCTGAATAAAATAAATAATTGTTGAATTGAGGCTTCTGTGATCCATTTCAAGTATGAGAGGTTTTGTGGCGTAAATCACATTATGAAATATTTGTTGACGCATTTCGAACCAACGAGTGTGGTTCATCGATTTTTTATTGATGAAAACCTTTATTATCCATCTTTTTCATTTAATCAGTTATAAAGATAAAGTTAAGAATTAAATAATTTTAGCTTTTAAAATAGACCTATTTGTCACTATTAAAGTTGTTGCTACTGGCAGGAATCCATAGCCTCAACAGGGTTACCATTTAACCACAATTATACTAGTATCCCATCCAAATTCCTAGGTGTTTTTAATCTTCTCTTTTAAAAATTTTCCTTTAAAGTTTTCTTGAAATAAATTGTCCTTGTTTGGTGACCAGATTATGACAAACCGACCATCAGAGTATGGATCTACAACTTTCACGCAAGTCGCTTTACTTGTCTAAAGATGGCCTTAATGCTTCTTGGAATGATGGTTCCTGATGAAGAATTAAGGGAAGAGGAAAACATGAATGAAATACTAGAGGAGGTCTAGAATCATCCTCACCCACGAAGTCAAACAAGGGGACTATGTGGACATAGAGTAGAATATTTGAAGATATGGTATCAAACGTCTATGATATGCAATGTGCATATGGCTCGCCAGAGAGGTCAGTAGGACAAACTATCCATGGGAGGATAAGCGACCATACGTAGATTCAGTGGGATCTAGGCTGAGATTTAATTGAGAAGATGGCCAGGAGAAAACCATCATGCCCCCAAGAATGGGATATTTCCCGCAAACATATGTGATGGAGGGGACTAATCTGTTATGCAAAGGTGGGAATGATTCCCCCTAGCAGGAAGAGTTTGCAGTGTTGAAAAGTGTGCAACAAGAAATGCTTGTTGAGAATGCAACAAGATGATGGAGCTTAGTGAAAAGAGTCGCCTTCACTAAGTGGGCCCGCAGGCAAATTATGGCGCAAGTTCTATTTTTTATCACAGTGTGGATGATCACAGTGTGGGTGATCACAGTATGAGTGATCACAGTGTGGGTGACCACAGTGCGAGTGATCACAGTGTGAGTGATCAGAGTCTATTTTTAGACTTGCTGTCAAAAATAGAAAAGTCAAATATTACTGTCTCATAATAATATTTGGACTATAAACTTGATCTTATTCTCTTGGAGCACTTCAGGATAAGCTACGGATGTGGTACATGTAGATCCCAGAGGGAAATACGTGGTTACATATGGGATGACTAATATTTGCATGCAAGACTTCAGTTAGAACTCAAGTGAGTTGAGTTTAGTGGACTGGAGGTGCAGTTGATGGAGTTGTGTTCAATTTAACTTTGTTAAACTAGTTGTATTTAGTCTAACTGATCAATAGACTAGAGATGAGTTGGGTGAATTAGTTATTAATTAATTCACAAGTTATTAACTCATAATGCAACTATAGAATACATCAGTTAACTCAGTTGCATGTCAGTGCATGTTCAGTTCAGCAGGGACAGGTGTTAGAGGATCAAATTGCTATCAGTTGTGACTATAGCTGTGCATGATGATTTGCACAATCAGAGGGATTGAGTATGCCAATGAATTGGCCAATATCAAGAATTGTAGCCTGTGCTCACGTCCAACAGAGTGTGAGTGATTATTTGCAGGTCAAATACGAGTTTGGTAAGCCATTCTCATCAATTCTTGAGCAGGTATTGAGCTGGAGAGGCAGGCAAGCAGTGGAATAGATTTGGAGATCAGATCTGAGCTGTATTGTGTGTAACAGGTGGAGCTGGTACTGGATTTCTTGTGATAAGCATTGTACTTTGTAATGTTACATGTTCTCAATCATTAATATACAGATAGTGTGGGGTTTTTAGCGAGATGCTTTCCCCGGGTTACATACTGTGTTAATGTGTGAATGCTCTTGATGTTTTATTGTTATTGATGCTGCTATATTGATGATCAACGTAGAGGAGCTTATGTATTGTGTATGTATTCCGCAATAGTACATGATCAGGATAATGTCTGTTGAATATGTGTTAAATTGTTCAAAATTTCTACATGCAGAGCACCATTGTGTTCCAAGTACTCGAAAAATGGATTCAAGCATCTCGATCCGGCTTGGCACAAGATCCTTCAGAGGATGATAAGGAGATGTAGGGGCCTATCTACCCCCAAGTATGATATGGACGTACTAGATACATAATATGATTATGCATTTTACATGACGATGATGGTTTTCCATCTTTTGTTTATGGTTATCTTCTGTGGTATACATGTGATAAATGCCAATCTAGAATGTTGTTTGTAATGGCATCTACATAGTTATTTTGGGATCTAGGAACATGACTGGATGTAATGGTTTCAAATTCACGTACCAAAAACTTAACTCATAGATATTTTCTAAATAGGACTTGGTTATGCACATGATACACACCATTTAGTTGCATGACAAGTAACAAGGAATCTAAATGAACATGAAGATGAAGGATGCGATGAACGAGGGCATCAACTAAAAAAACTATTGATGCATCATATTCAGCCTGACTATTGGTGGAAGATCCAATGCACATTCCGTTTGAAAGGATTAATGTATGTAAGGGGGTAAAAATGTCCCAGGCTTCCGAGGCTAGATTCCGGGAAAAGAGACTCGCACCGTCGACATGACTGATATACGTTGTGGATGATGGATCCATATGAAAGGTACAAAAGAAAATGGATGAGATGATGCAATCTACCTAACTTCATGGAAGAACTAAATACGCGAAAATTAAAGGGATATGCTATGAGTGAAATTTCTTGAGGTAGAGCGCATTGGGAGAATTAGGAAGGAAATGGCCTTCTAAATCCTCTAGAGAAATGCCCCCTTGCTTAAGTGCAGGGGTAATCAGGGGTAGACATAGCTTCCATGGTGTCCTCGTCAGGGTGGGAGATGGGTGGATGGGATGAAGACTAACTACATGATGCAGTGGAATTACCTAGTGCATCGACTTGAGAAAAAGGTTCACATACGCATTATCTATAATGGTAGGTGACGAGCTGGTAGATGGAGGATCTATGAATGTTGAGACCTAAGATTCTGTCGAAAGAGGTTTGATATAAGTGCATGTAGGAACCTTAGAGAGGTTTGACTATGAGCAACTCAAGGATGAAGACCGGTAAAGGATGGGGCCTGTGGTGGCCGTCATCTCAAAATTGGGGGGAGGGATCACAATAGTATGGTCAGAGTCCCCCTGTTTTGGTTGACTAGTGGTACCATAATCCAAGGGGTATAGGAGCAGATGATCCACTACAAGTGGCCTCATATTTGCGAATCACCCCATGCCAATTGCGAAATTCATCGAGATGAGGGCAACAATGGGAATAGTGACCATCATGATCACACAGGGCACAAGGCTGGTTTGTGTGTAGAGTTTTTAGTTTCTTAGGTGGGACTTGTAAGTTAACATGGAATTCTGGGATATTTGACTCAGGGAGCACTTCATGAACCAAAGGTTTAAGTTAAGGAAGCTTAGGACATTTATTGGTGGCATGCCCAACAACTTTACACAAAGCGCATGGAGGTGATGGCTTTGGGGCCTTAGGGGCTAGAGGAGCTCATGGAACCTTGCCTTTCGATTCTTTACTTTTAGCTTTTCCCCCCTATCCATATGCTTTTATAATAGGAGTTGGTTCCTATTGAGGTTGTGATAGAACTGAAGCAGCGACAGGGGTCATGGGGACCGGTTGTACCAGGGTCAAAGCATGATAAGGTCTTGGCTAACTGAGTTCGTAGGGGGATCGATGTACCATACCTGGATCCATAGAGTCATGTTAGGAAGGACCAGTGAAGCCATGAAAAGAACAAAAAATACTCCATAACGGGGGAATAAGAAAGGTATATGGCCTGCAGGGTAATGTCCCAGTGGAATAGCTCCTGGATGGTTGAGACCTGGAGGAACAGTTCCTGGTGGAAACACAGGAGAGGCACCCACAAATAGAGGAGGTCCTGTTGGGGTGGATCCAAAGGGCTCAGCTGGAAGAGCAAAAATAGGGTGATGAGGAGTTAGTTGTTGACTAGGTGTACCGAACTACTTAAGGGTATCCCATGATTCTTGTAACATGCAAACACTCATAGAGTTAGGCTCTAAGGTGGAAAGGGGAGGACCAGGGAAAGCACCCAATAATGAGGAATCTTTGTAGACTCCGGTTGAAACACCAGTGGGAGGAGTTGTAGTCTATTTGTCAGGCAGTGATGAGATAATGGACTCGGGGGAGGTCATGGATGCTGGCTCGTAATAATTCAATTGATCGATGGTAGTGATCTTCCCTTCATGGGGGAAGCACATCTTGTGAAACAATGCAAACACGAGAGTTGACATGTCATATGTGTAACTATGACCTAAGAGAATGTTGTAATCCAAAGGGACATGAATGACTTCAATGTCGACATGGATAGTCTTGCCCAAAAGGGTCACTGGACAGTTGCGGTACATGCCAAGGGGATGGGAGGAGTGTCCATCCCAAGCACGCAAGGTGATGGTGGAAGGGGAAAACTCATGTGGCTTGAGTTGTTTCCAAACAATAATGGACATTACACAGGTGGATGCGCCTTCGTCAATAATGCATCAAGAGATGATGGCATTATGAACTCTAACTGGTATCTGGAAAGCAACAGATGAAGGTAATGGGGGGTGCTCTGATGTATCAACTGGGAAGATAATCAGACGATCGACGGAAGGATTTACTGCACCCAAGGTAGTTAGAAGATCTTTCTTTTGAGATGGGAATGACTAGAGGACTTCTAGCTTCGACATGGAAATAAGTGATTGTGCCAAGTCGTCTACTATATTGTATATATGGGCAGCTCTGTTAGAAGCTGCATTACGGCGTAATGATCCCTTTAGGATCTTGGGAATGGCCTCAAGTTTAGGTTGAGGTATATGTAACAGACCATTTAGTGTTGTAAGAGGCTTAGCATATATTTTGGCTTTGGACTTAGTAGCAGACGAAGTCAAGGGCTTACCATATTGACGTGACCGAGTTCGCAGGTTGATATTGGAGGGTTAACCTCATCAAAGTTCATCATAAAGATCTGGTAGTCACCAGGACCAAAAGATTGGGAGGGTGGGCTGCTTGTCCTAGTTGAGGTTGAGCAGCAACAAATCCTTGCTGAGGGAAAGGCTTTGTGAGCACTTCTAGTTGAGATGGCGTAGGATTTTGAGGCGATTGTTAACATCTAGAAGCTGCTTGAGCTTCCCACATTTTGCGCATCTGGGGTACGACAGGACACTCATGTGTATAGTGGCCATGTGCACCACAACATGTGCAAGGATTTTTCGTACGAATAGCCTTATTCTCCTTGGGTTGGCTTCCCCGTTGCTGGTTGTTGGTGTTAGGCTGTGGATTGGTCACACTCTATTGTGCAAACACTTGAACCTGGGGGGGGTGGTTGATGGGGTTGATGATGCATGGGAGGCTACAATGCTAATGCTTGAGGGGTTGGAGCGCTAGGTTGTGCATAAGTAGGAGCAACAGTTTGGTAGATGGTTTAGGGTCCTGGAGACATGTTACTAGCAGGAGGGGCATAAGTGTTGGAGGAACTGGTGGCCCCCTACGGGTAGCCATAACTTTGCTGAGTATATGGCAAAGAGTGTGAAAGGAATCCAATGATATCGTCGGCAGCGTGAGATGCCCCCGGTGCATTGGCACTTCTAGCACGAGGGAGGACTAGAATGACGGTATAGATGTAACCAGATTGTTCATAAATCAGATCATATCTCAGATTGGTTTGGATGTCTTCTTCCTTAGTCTGAGGAAAATGGGATGCGACATATTTTCCAATGGGAGATAAAAGGCTCCTACGAAACCAATATAGATATACACGGTCTTCGAAAGGCGGGGCATGACATGTGCTCCTCCTTCGATGCCACACTTGAACATGGTCGGAAAGGTGAGTGGCAGAGGACTAGCGAAATGTGGTCAATAGCTTCATACTAGTGTCGTATCAGAGAGGTAACTGGAAATATGAGAGGAATGCTTTAGCAAGCATCGGAAAAATGGAATGAGATGCAGAGAGCTGGTCTACATACCATTTTGCAGCATCTCTAGTAAGAATTCATTGGAATACTAAAGACGAATGGAGGCATCGGTTATGGATTTGGACAAACACCACATGTGGAAGGATCTAACATGGTTGGTAGGATCCTCTCTAGCATTACCCTTAAACTTCGGGATGTCTAAGGGAAGCTTAGTCGGCATAGAGGTCCAACAATCATCATGGTGTATGGGGTCGTTTATCAACTGGTTAAATCCAGTAGACTTAACCCAACCATAAAGGGAAGCATGGGGGCTGCCAGAACAATTCCTGAGGTTGTTCCACTTGATGTGAACACTGGTATAGAACCGTATCCAACACCAAGTCAGGTTCCTGCACCAGCTATGGGTCCAGACGTGGTGACGATATGCGGTGAATGAGGCTCGGAATCAAATAAGGAATTAGAAGAACTAGCAGAAGAGTCGGTATGGGGACTCGAAGGGCTATGAACTCAAACCTGACGGGGAGGGGTAATATGCCCAAACAGAAATTGCAGGTGAAGGCCTAATAGTCTCCCCGACAAATGCCTTGGTGGCGTAATGATGGTATGACACACGCGATACAAAAATGGTGAAGCGAGATCAACAATATGCCTTTGTCTCAATGAAGGGATATAAATTTATTATGTTAAGTCTTGGCTTGGCGGTGTAAACCAAACGCCCTTTGCTTAAGGTGTGCTTGTGTGTGCAAGTGTATTAATTGATTAATCCCATATCATGTTTGTAAAAAAGAAAAAAATCTTGTTGAAAATAAATTGAAATTAATAACAGAAAATGAACAGCAAAACAATTAACTAAACCCCACTTAAACTGGGTTTGCAAACACTGCGCTGATTGGTGGCTAAACCGATGAAAAATACACTGAAACGGTCAAGCGATCTAAATGTTGGTGTGATTGGGATCAAGTGACACTAGGCTACTGGAAAGTGGTGCAGCAACAACAAAAACACAGATGGGAAGATCGCTGCAAAAAGATAGGGCAATGGGTGAAACACCTACGGCAACCAGTGGGACCCTAAGGAAAATGACCAAGCAAGTTTAAATGTGAAACTATGGATGGTGACAACCTATCTTAACAGATCTTGAACAAAAGAGTACAAATATGGAAAATGTGGTTGAAAGTGCTGCAAAAACTCAGACTACTCAGTCAGCTAAACTCCTCCTAGAAAGGTGGAAGCATACTAGAAGCCCTAGGGGAGGCTAAATTCGACTTTGATGAGTAAATCAGAGGGGATCAAGGCCTAAGTGGGATGAGATAGAGGTCAGACAACCCAGTAGATAACTTTATGCAAAACCCAAAAATAGATCTAAGAAAAACCCTAAAACCCAGAAATCACAGGTACTAAACTGTTTTTCTGTAGGGATCGCACTTTTTTGGGCTGATAAGTGCGCTTTGTCCTCCAGATCTCACATTTTGGGCCAAAACATGCGATTTCTTCTCCATGGATCCTGGTCAGCAAATTTCGGGAAAAATTGTCGCCTTTGTCGCGGTTGGTTCTTGTGACCTGCGGAAATGACCAAAAAGCTTGTGGAAGTCAGAAATTTATCATTATCTAGGGTGAAAAAACTAGGAAACATTAAGAGAATTGAAAAAATAAGAAACCCTAATCTTAAAACCGAAGATCACCTAGGTTTCTAGATCTGAAGTGTAAACCCAGTCCAGTCGCTAATTTTGTTGTAGTGTTTTCTTCTCAAAGATGTACGAATAGAACCCACTTAAGATTGTGGATGACAAATAATCTCAACAATATAAATGGATACTAAACATTGTAGATCTACAGCAAGTGATAGAAATAAAAACTACCAAAGTCTAGATCTATGCCACAATCATAGTTAAACAACAAAAAGAAAGAGCAATAACTAATCATCCAACGGAAACCAGATATACAAAGAATAATTTTATTATAAAACCTATGAATGGAACAAATAGATGTTTCCAGTCCCCCTCTATGGGATGGGTTCTTGGCTATCCTTAAACGTCTTCAACTTTTGTAGAGTTTCTCTCCTATATAATGCATAAACCCATCAAAAATATGGTGTGTGACAATGAAAATAATCATAGTTACAACAATGAGTGCAACAATGAAAATAATCAAATGGGAATAATGAATGGAAAAACCTTCTATTTATAACAAAATATTGAGTTATCCTCGAATAATGGGAAATAATAAAATATTATTGATCCCATTCTTGGAATAACCACCTAGAATATTTTATTATATTTGTTTAGGAGGGAAAAAGTATTTAAACTTCTATTTAAAAATAACAAATAAATAAATGATTTATTTATCATCTCAAGGAATTAGTTAAGGAATAATAAACAAATAAGGATTTATTTAATTAGTCCTAAGGGATTTAGTCAAATTTGAAAAAGAATAATAATTAATTAATTATTTTTGGAGAAAAATAAGATAATTAATGATTTATCTGTTTATTTTTCATGATTGGGTCAAATATGACAAGGAATAATAATTGAACAATGGTTTAATTAATTATTCATAGAAGAAAATCAAATAAATAATGATTTATTTAATTATTCTTCATGGGTTTAACTATAAATCACTTAACAAAGGTGGTTTATTAAGTAATTTCTCACAGTGAAAGCAATTTTACTATGGTAAAATTGGCTTTACATGGTGTACTTCAATCCATCTAGTAAATTAGGCTAGATGATCAATTTTTTGGTGATAACAGATGGGGAGGCATATTTACTCCTTAAGAGTAATGGATGACATTTGAGGTCAAAATATGTAAAAAATTCATAATATCCTTTACTTTTTAAAGAAAACCTTTTGCTTGATCAATCAAGGGATAACTAGATTTTATAAAGTTTTCAAGCTATGAAGCATTCACAGTTTAATGGATATAAAGATAACAGAGCTTTGTTATAAATACAATATTAAACCTCAATGTTATGATTTTCTTTCTAATATCTCTCACTTAATCAGTCAATTTCATTTTAATTATGAGAGACCCCAATATAAAGACAAAAGTGTATTACCTAACAATGCTAGGGCTAAAGACACTGGTATATACATGTGATTATTTACATATTTACAAAAGGACAGGTATCCTTAATAAAAATATTTCTTCAAAACTAGCCCGTTAACAAGAAGAGCATCGCTCTTTCCTTGTAGATGTTTTAGAATAAAGTTTAACGGACCTATTTTTAAACAATCTGAAATGGGCCTAGCCATAGTCTTTGGAGCATTGAATGTTTTCCTTTCTCCTCATGGGCTTTGTCCCATTTTAGAATTAGATCGCAAATTTCAAAAAAATTATTGTCAACTGAACTTGCATCAAATCAAGACTTAACTGATTGTTAGTGATGGGCATGTACTTCTCTAACTTTATCTCTTTCTTCCTCTAGCTTAAGGATTTGGGACATTCTTAGTTGAAGAGAAAAGGAAGGGTTTTATTCAATGGACTGCACTAGGGCTAGTGATGGAATAGCTAGATTAGGTGGCAAAATAGCTTCTTTACCATACACTAATTGAAAAGGGGAAGTGCCTATAGAGGCCTTCTGATTAAATTGTCACCCCATAATGAAAAGACTAGAGCTTTATGCCAATTTCTCTTATTTTGGTTAATGGTTCATTTGATTATTCTAATGAGCTTTTTGTTAATAGACTCTTCTAAGCCATTTCCTTGTGGATAATAATTTGTAGAATACTTCAATTTAAAACCTCTTCTACGAGAAAACTCACTAATGGTGTTACCTAAAAAATATGATGCATTACAAAAAATTAGAGCATAAGGAATACCAAACCAGGTAACAATAAATTGATCAATGATTTTGATAATGTTCTCCGAGTTGGACACATTTAAGGGTATTGCTTCCACCCATTTGGTGAAGTAATCAGTAGTAGTCAAGATGTATTTATGTTGTTTGGAAGAGTTATGAATGATCTAACCTATTATGTCCAATCCCCATTGTTCAAAGCGTTTTTCAATGTTGATTGGTTGTAAAGGTAAGGTTGGTTTCTTTTGTCTTCCTACAATATTTTGGTAGCCTTTACAATTTCTGACATAAGCATGAGTTTCCCTGAATAAATTTAGCCAATAATATCCATCATGAAAGATCTTGTGAGCAGTTGTGTATCCACCATAGTGTCCTATAGCTGGTCCATCATGTAGCTCCTGCAAGACCTTTTCAGCTTCGAACTTTTATATACATCTTAACAAAATAGAATCATAATTTCTTCTAAATAAGACATCACTGACAAGCTGATATTGATTAGCATTTAGTCTGAGAGCTCTTTTCTTCTTGTGTTTGAGTTCCAGTGGAGCATAACCATTTCTTAAATAAAAAATAAGATCAACATATTGGGATTTAGTGTCAATGGGAAATACCTCTGTGATTTGAACATTATTACATGAATTTTCATTATCTAAGTTGTCATCAGCTTCAGTAATCAACCTCCAGAAACCTTGATCTCTAACAATTTTAGCTAGTTTGATAGCTAAGTCATATTCCTGCAGGGTTGTAACCCAATTGGCCCTTTTCTCTCCAAATTCTTTCTATATAAGTAATTTCCTAACAACAGGGAAAGGAATAATTACTTTAGTGTGTGTCTTCACAAGGAAAGGCCTAAAATTCTTTATTGACTTAAAGACTGCAAAGGCTTGCTTCTCAACCTCTAAATAATTGTGTTTGGATCCCTGTAGATTTGAACTAAAGAATGATATTGGAGCCTCAGTTTATTGTTCATTAGGTTGAGTTAAGATTGTTGCGTATGATTGTTAGGAAGCAAAAGTATAAAGAATAAATTTTTTGGTAAAATTAGGGGTTGATAACAACGGGGAATCAAAAATGGCTTATTGTATTGCCTCAAATTATTTTATTTATGTTATTCCTCACTTGAAAATTGACTTCTTCTTGATCATAGCTTGTAGGGGAAGTACAATTCAAAAGAAATTTGGGACAAACCTTTTGACAAATTTAATTTTCCCAAGGAAGGATTGCATAGATGTTTTGTTTTTTTTTAGACAAAGTTCGGTTGCTGTTCATTAACTGAAAAAAGATGAGGCTAGAGCCTTACATAGGTTGCTTCTGGAGCATTGTTGGGCCAAGGAATTACAAAAATGGATTTTTCCTTGGTCCTTGCCTTAACTAGACTGCTACTAGTGCTACTTAAGCTACTATAGATATTAACATACTGCTGTCCCCAAAATTTACATTTACAAAGCATGATTAGTCGATCTCAATATGACTCATTTTTCTTGCTGTTGATCCTTCTGGGTCCAGATCGACTTCAATGGGCTTGACACTTGAGGAGGAGGTGGCTTCTTTCTTTTCCAGCATTTTCTTGAGTGCATCAATCTTTTCTTCAGCATGGATGCATCTTTCTTCAGCATGGATGCATCTGTTGTGCAGATCACTGTATTGTTCATGGAGGGTGTGGACCCTGTGCAGAAAGAGATTCATTTCTGCTCTATATTTGTCATGGAGGATCTTGACTTGTTCCTCCAGCCTATTCTCCAGAATGCGGACTTTGTCCTCCATTCTGTTCTCCATGCTGTGGACCAGGTCCTCCAGTGCTCTTTGCTGGGCTCGAACTTCATTGAACTCCATGTTCAGATCGCGGCAGTGAAAGCAATCCTCTGGGCGCTCCATATTTTCCTTTGGCTGAGTGTTTACTGTATTCTCTTGCTTTTTCCCTTGGCTGTCTCGATTCTCTTGGTTACTGATATGGTTTCTGCTGAGACTCTCTGCGGCGATGGGAGCTCTTAAGAGACCGCACGAAGGGTGCCTGAGACTGCCACTGATACCCTTTGAGTTTTGATGAATATCAACGACGCTCCCACTGTGTAACAGAGTGAGAGCAGAGTTTCTAAAACGCTCTCCAATCTTGCTTATATTCTTCTTACTTAGATGGCCTTCATAACCGGCTTCACTCTCGAAGTTGCAATGGGATTTTCCAGATGTGAGTTGGAGCGTATGTGCTGAAGGGGTACTTAAGGAGTTTCTCCGGATATACTGGCGGGAGAGGGTTCTCCTCATCCCGATGCTCCTTTGAATTCTTCTGCGCATATCTTGGTTGGGATCACCAGCCCTGTGACAAGGACGATTTCCTGGGCTGCGGATCTTAATTCCTCTGCGTTGGATTGTGCTTCTATGCTGTTTGCTGATACCGATGCTGTCATACTTATCTTCTCTGACCTGAGATCCTTTGGATTGACTGCTGTGGTAGATTCTGTAGGATGTGAGACCACACGTTTCGATTGGATAATCGTGCTTCATGGAAGCGATTGAGTGGAGACGTGATCATTGCAGCGTAGCTGCCCTTTTGGTTGGTGACATGCTTGATTGGCATGATAGTCCGCCTTTTTATTGAGACCCCTTAGAATGTGAAAATAGTTGGCTTCCTCTATCAGTTTATGTAGATTTTGATTTCTTGTATTGATTTGTTGCAGTAGAGTATTAGGAGTATTTTGTTTTTGCTCCATAAGTCGAATGATAATTGCTGAGTCGCCGAAGACATTAACTTTCTTGATGCCCAGATTGATGACCTGGGTTAGTCCTTGATATAAAGCCAGCCCTTCAGCCCGATTGTTGGTCAGGTCTCCCAGTCCCCATTCAAAATACAAGATTGTTGTGCCATTTGCATTGCATATAACACCTCCGGCGCCTGCTTGACCCGGGTTGGATTTTGAAGCTCCATCAAAAAATAGACAATATTTGTTGCAGTTACTCAACCAGAGGGCGAATTCCTCTTCCTTAGGTCTCAGCTTCCATGCTGTAGCTGTCTCTTTTGATTTTGAGTTGTCCTTTTGTTGTTCATAGGTACTGATTAGGCAGCCATAATTGATCAGGTTTCTCTCTTCAGCACTGAAGCAGCTGAGATTGATTTTGCTGTGGGAGCGAATGGTCACTGCTTCTACAGCTAAACTTATAGCTTTGTGACACATATATCTAGAGTTGTGGTTTTTATCTTGGAACACCTTCTTGTTTCTGGCTATCCAAATGCTCCAGAGCAGTGTTAAAGGTAAAGTGCTCCATATTCTCTGAGATAATTTGATCTTCTTACTCTTCCATGGGCAAAGTTTCTTCCAATTTTTGATTGCCTCTGCTATGTTTGGGTTAGGATTCTATTCTGCTCCTCCTACAGAAGCAAGATCTTTCCAACAATTTGCCGCCACTTGACAGTCCATAAACAGATGCTGTATAGTCTCTTCTGCTTGAAGACAGATTGGACACCTGGAAGGGCCTAGGATGCCCCTCTTTTTGAGGTTTTCAGCTGTTAAAATCTTTCCTTTCAGGAGGAGCCAGCAAAAGAATTTAACTTTAGGAGGGGCTTCTGCTTTCCAAACCAGTCTCCAATAGCTCCATGTGTCCTGTGGAAAGGTATTGGCGCATAGATGATGGTATCCTACTTTGGTTGTGTATTCAGTGCCTGAGGGGTCCCATCGAAAGCTGTCTCTGACACCCTTCTGAATAGGGGCCTTGCTGTGCAATTGGTCTTTAAGAGCGATGAAACTTGATTCCAGATCCCTTGGGTAGTTCGGCAAATCCCAGCCAGTCCATGCTTGGGAGGAACTTCCCCACTTGGAGATTTGAGCTAGATTCCAGATTCCTTTGTTTTGTAACCAGTTTAAAGCTGGGATTACTTCTGTTTTGGATTCTATGGGGCTCTGGCCAAGGATTCTATCTTTAGAAATGCTGATGTTGCTTCCTTCTCCAGGTACTTTGGAGACGTGCTGGGCCATGATTGGGATAATTTTCTTGCACAACTTCCAGATATTGGAGCTGTCTCTATTGGGTATGTTTACCTCCAGGAGCTTGTGCCTAGAAGTGCTGAGATACTTGGCTTCTAAGACCGATTTCCACCAGGCAGAGTTTCCCGTGATTAATCTCCAAACAATTTTAGCCCCGAGAGCTAAATTCAAGAGATATGGAGACCTTATTCCGAGACCTCCTTTTTCTTGGGGCTGAATGACACTTTTCCAACCAACCAGATTGAATTTTTTTTTCTCAGATTTCCCTCCTTGCCAGAGGAAAAATCGAAGGGCCTTTTCCAATTTGTGATGGAAGTTCATTGGCGCTTGTAACAAAGTAAAACGATAGATAGGGAGAGAGATCAAACCTGATTTGAGAAGAACAAGACGGCCTGCTGGGTTCAGCCACATGGTTCCCCATTGCTGGATTTTCCTTTTGATTTTGTCAAGAATTGTGTTCCAAGTTTCTATCTTCAGAGGGCCTTTGCTCACTGGCATACCTAGGTAGGTGAAGTGGTTCCAATCGACCTTGTAAGAGACCTCTAAGATATTTGCAATACTTTGAATGTTGTGAGCCGATGTATTCCATCCATATATGCAGCTTTTGTCTTGGCTTATTTTTCCTCCTGAACATTCCATAAACTGATCCAGGATCCTTTTGAAGCGCCTAGCAATGATAGTCGAAGCACCTCCCATTAGAAGGGTGTCATCAGCAAATTGAGAGTGGTTGATGTTTTTTGTGCCCTGCTCGAATTTGATCCCTGTTATTAGTCCTGCCCTTCTATTGTAATCCAGTGCTTTGCTTAGAGATTCAGCCATTAGAATAAAAAGGTAGGGGGAGAGGGGGCAGCCTTGCCTTAGGCCTCGGGAGGATTGAAAGGCTGTGCAGGGTCGTCCATTCACAAGAGGCGAAATCCAGGGGTTGGAGATACATGCTTTAACCATGCTAATGAAGGTGTCATTGAATCCTAGCTTGCTTAGGACAGCATAAAGGAAGGAGTGTCGGACTCTATCGAAAGCATTTGCTAGATCAAGTTTAAGGATAAAGCCCTTTTCCTTTCGGCTAAGGCTAGAGTGAATAGCTTCTTGTACCAGAAGGATAGAGTCCGAGATGTGCCTGTTTGCTAAAAAACCACCCTGATTTTCCGAAATTAAGGAAGGGAGGAGAGGCTTAAGTCTTGTGGATAGGATTTTTGTGATTATTTTGTAAGCAGAGTTGCACAGGGATATTGGCCGGAATCTAGAGAAGGAGGTTGGCCGATTCTCTTTTGGGATTAGGGCTAAAAAGGTTGAATTGGTATAGCCGCCTAGTTTGCCTTTCCTGAGGACCCAGCGTATCATCTTGAGAATGTCCTTTTTAATCAATGACCAAAATTCTCTATAGAAGCTGATTGGGAACCCATCTGGGCCTGGGGCCTTATCCGGATGAAGGCTCCATATCGCCTTTTTAACTTCCTCCTCATCGACTTCTTGTGTGAGACTGATATTCATTTCTTGAGTGACTTCTCTGCTCATGTGTTGGAGGAAGTTTGAGAAGTCCTCCTCATTGTTGTCCTCGGTCAAGAGAAATTTGAAGTGGGCGGTTGCAGCATCCTTGATAGAGTCTTGAGTTTCATGTATGTTCCCTTCTCCGTCTCTGATTGTATTCACTGTGTTTCTTGTCTTTCTGATTGTGGCTTGTTTGTGAAAGTAAGAGGTGTTTTTGTCACCTTCACGCAACCAGGTCTGCCGAGATTTTAATCTCCATTTGATTTCTTCGGCTCTAACAGTTTGGGTTAACGCTGCATACAATCTGATCTCGTTTTGCCTTGCTTGCTGAGTGAGTCCTTCCGCTTCAATACTTTGCTGTAGTTTTTCAAGGTTCTGTTTGATTTCTTTTTTAGCTGTCTCGGGTTCCTTGTAATTGGTTTTTGCCCATGCCTTCAGCGCCTGCCTTGTTTGCTTCAGTTTTGATTCCCAAATGAATATGGGGGAGCCTTCCACGTGCTGTGACCATGCCTGCTTGACTATGTCACGGGCTGCTGATATTTGATTCCAAAGGGAGGAGAATCTGAAAGGGAGGGCGCCAAGATGGCTTTGACTTTGCAGGGTAAGAGTGATGGGGAAGTGATCCGAGGCGGATGAGTTGAGGATGTCAGACTGCCCGTTAGAGAAAGAGGAAAGAAAGGCGATATTGACAAGGAAGCGGTCAAGACGCTCCATAATATTACCTGCCCCCAACCGCCTATTGCTCCATGTATATTTGCGGTTCTTGGGCTTTAGATCCACTAGATCTTTATCTTGCATAATGCGTTCCAGCCAGTTTCGACATTGGTCAGCAGTAAAGTTCCCTCCTCTTTTTTCATTTGAGTGTAAGATCAGATTTAGGTCCCCTGCTAGGATGAGATTGTTATCACTATCTCCATCTAACTCTTCTTCTAAGGTGGTCCAGCAGATCTCTTTTTCCCTAAAGTGATTGGGAGAATAGATGTTGTAGATTTTTACCTCTTTGCCATTGTCCTTGTTTTCCAGCTTAGTGCTTATCCAATGCTGCTGTGTTTTGGTCACATTACAGCTCCATTTGTTTACATTCCACATTGTTAAAATACCCCCTGAAGCTCCCCTAGCTTCGCTGGTACAGCCTTCATACTGCTTTTGTTGATCAATGAGTTTACTGATTTCGATCTGACTTAGTTTTGTTTCTTGAACAAGTAGGATATCTGGCTTTTCACTGCGGATTAACTCCATGAGGGCAGCTTTTTTGGAGGGGTGCCCTAGTCCCCTGCTGTTCCAGGACAGCACTTTCATCATTATTTACCTGTGTTGTGCAGAGGTGCTCGCCTCTCTTTGCCTTTGAGGTTGTTTTCCTTGTCCGAAATTCCTAGTATGAAGGTTTCAATCGGTGTCTGTGATCCCATTGCTATGTCCTTTTGCGCACTTTCTTCTCTATGTTGTTTTGCCGACTTCCTTCCTGGTCCATGTTTTTTCTGAATCTCACTAGATACTCCTAGATCCTTTGATAGGCTTCTTGTGATTCTGGTTGAAGTGTTATCCGGGGAAGGCTGAGAGGTATGAGGGGGTGAAGTGATATGTTGCTCAGGTTCTTGAATGGGGTCTTCCTCGGATAGGGTTGCAAAAGGGTTTGAGGATGGGGGGATGGAGGGGTCAGAGGACCGTGGAGGGGAAGGGGGAGAGGGAGGAGTTACTTGCTGAGAGGAGGGGGGTGGAGGTCCCGAACTGGATGGGTGCATGGAGGAGGAGGGTGTTTTCGATGAGGGCTCAGCTGGATCTTGCGGAGGGTTTGCTTTTTTTTTTTCCGGACTATTTCCCATGCTTCCTCAGGAGCTTCTTTGCTGCTATTGTCTTCTGTTCTAGATTTGCTGCATCTGTTAGCAAAATGACCATATTCATGACATACCTTGCATTTGAAAGGGAGCTGCTCGTAGTCCACTTGCTGAATGTGCGTCCACTGGTCTACTTTGAGTTTGACTGCCTCTGGTAAGCCTTTGCCTAGGTCCACTTCTACGCATATCCTCGCACAAGCATACATATTCTCCTTTGGTTCCGATCTGTCTACATATTTCCCAACTGCGTTTCCGATAGCGCGAACGGATTCATCTCCCCAGCAATGGAGAGGGAGATGTGGCAGACGAACCCATACCGGGACCGCGTTAGGGACATCCATTTCTGGATCGAAGTCAGGAGTCCATCGATTGAGATAAAGTCCTCTGGTGTCCATGAAGTAGGGTCCGTTTCTAAATATGAGATTGCGATCTTCCACTGATTCAAATAGGAAGGTATAGAATCCCCTTCCACAAAATCTTATAGCGATTTTCCCTTGGACCATCGCATTCCAGTTTCTTTCCACCCATCTTTGCACCGTGCGAGGGGAAGGCCATAACCCTGTGAACTGTCCGACTAATCCACGATCTGCCAGAGCTACAGCAGCTCTTCTTGGAAGTGCTGAAGGAAGAGGGATCTCCGGGATTTCATCCAACTTTTTAATAAACTTTGAAGCTGTGGGACGGATCCTTTCCTTATTGGTCTCAGGAATGAGCGAGGCGAAGGCTTTCTCCATTTCAGCTTGCTCTTGAGAAGGCTGAGCCATGATTCCACTCAGTGGCGCAAGAGGGCAGCTGGGGGAACTGGCGGTTCGAAGGAGAAGATGGCGGAATGTCTTGAGAAGGCGAAAGGTTAACAGGGGGCGCAGACAGCCGCTGGGCTGCCGCGGGGAGGGCAGGAGGCTCAACAAGATCGAAAGCCCGAAGCTCGGGGGAGCAGGAGGCTCAGGCCGAAACCAGAGCAGGGGCTGCGGCCCAGCAGCAAGGCTGCCAGGCGCGGCGAGCTCAAGAGATCAGGGGCGAAACCAGGGGGGGCTGCTATCCATCTTCTCAGAGCGCGGGTTCCTTCAGGATTCTGGACATCTTTTGCATAGATGTTTTGTTATGGGGCAAGGAGATTTCATATATTTCCTTGATTCTATCTTTGTCTATACATATTCCTTCTTTAGAGACAATAAAACATAGATTTTTTCCTTCATTAAGAGAAAAAATGACTTTTTGGGATTCAAGGAGATTCCAAATTTCCTACGTCTTACAAAGATTCGCTTCAAATCATGCAAATGATTACTCCTTTTTTTGGAATAAATTGCAATGTCATCTAGATACACTACAACTGATTTTTTAATCAAACCTCTGAAAGAAATATCCATATATCTTTGGAAAGTTGCTCCAACATTAATTAATCCGAAAGAAATTTTCTGATAAGAATATGTCCCCCACTTGGTCCTGAATGTGTTTTTTAATTTATCATCTGGATGTACAAGTATTTGATTATATCTTGAAAAACCATCTAAGAAGGACATTAGTTAAGAACCAACAATAGATTGTAAAATTTGTTACATTGGGGGTAAAGGAAAATTATCCTTTTCACAAGATTTATTCAAATTCCTAAAATCAATACAAATGTGAATGTCTCCATTCTTCTTTCTGACAGGCACAAGATTTGAGACCCACTTGGAATGTCTAACTGGAAAAATGATTTTAGCTTTAAGAAGCTTGTTTAGTTCAGTTTTAATTTTAGCTTCCAAGTTAGGGTGGATTTTTCTGCTAAATGGGATTAACATATGGAAGCATGGGAATAGTGTTTTGAATGATGGATGTATCACACGTTTTCATATCATCATAATCCCATGCAAAAAAATCCCTGTACCTCTTCAAAAAATGAATAAAAGAAGATATTTCATATAATGAAAGTCCAAGACCCAAATTAATGTTTTGAGGCTTATGCTCGACTCCTATATTAACTAATTCAAATCTCAAGGTAGAACTCTGAGTTTTGCAATTGGTGGTCCTTTTGAATCTATCTTTTAGGTCATATAAGTCTTCCAATTTAACTACAGGTTTGGGTAAGTTATTTTCATTGAAAGACCTATTTTGCATCTTGTCATGTTCATATTCATCAATAAATTGATCGTAGTAAGAACCTTCTAATGTTAAGAAACTCATAAAAATATCATCATTGTTGAATACATGCTAATTCGTTATGTTATCTGGAATGGAGGGGCGAAAAAATAAATTCACATGAAAATATGCCAAAGCTAAAATCCTGAGGTGGAATGAGCTTAGAAGCAACATTTGCTAGGAGGTTGACACTAGCATTTTGTATCCTTGGGATGGGAGCTATGTCAAATGCAATAAAATGAGCAATGAGTTCTTGAAGCAAAGACTAATAATGCCTAAGGTGACTAGCAACACAATGGATGGTGTTTCTAACTTGTTTAATGACAATCTCTAAATCACCAAACACTTTAAGGTATTTGATGTCAAGACTAATAGCCTTTTGTAAACCTTGCACCAATGCTTCATACTCTACAACACTATTAATACAGTCAAATTCTAATCTCCATGTAAACATAGTTTTCTCACCTTCAAGACTTACTAAGATGCAACTAGCTCCTGCACCTTCACTGGATTTTGAACCATCAAAATAAAGAATCCAAAATAAACTATCATGCTTATTTACAATGTTGTCTACAATATTAATACACTTAGATGAATTTGTTTGTGAATAATTTTCGATTTGAGATGAAACAAAATCAACTAAAAATGGAGAAGTTTGTGCTAGAAAATTTCCAAAGAAAGATTCAAAAGAATAGTTTCCAAGGATGTTATTTGAAAATACTATTGGTTCATTTTCTTCATCAAAATCGATGACTGAATGCTTCATACATTTTACCCTATTGACACGAATTTGATTTGGTTTGCCATTGTAGTGAAGCCACATACGTGACCAATTAGTTGAAAATAACCATGTAGATTTTCAAACCACTCTCTGCTCAAAATCAAGCCATAAAACTCAGGAATGTCAATGACTAATATATCAATTATCTAACAAATCTTAGAATTTGAAGATAGTCTATTTAAGATAGAATGAATTTCTCCTAAAACTTTGACTTTTGAGAAATCTAATTGAACAATTTTTACAATAGATTTCTTGGGTGATATATTTGGCTTAAGGCAAACTGCATAAGGCATGATATTAGATGATGCACTTGAATCTACTAAACAATTATGAACATTTTTGTTAAAATTTTCAAAAGTCAAGAAAAAATGGAGGAGTATGAGAGTTTGATCTGTCTTCGATTAGAATAGCATTAGAAGGTTCAACTTTATCTGAGGAGATATCAGGAGTCTTACCTTTTTGTTTTAAAGTTTTTGTAGTAACAATAGTAGGTAATGAAAATGCAGGAATTATATTTAACTCTTTGAGTAAGAGTTTATGTTGTTGCTTGAGCTAGCTAACTTCATACAGGGAGATGTTGGCTTTAACCTTCTTCATGTCTTCCATAATTTTATACTCAATGTTATCAGAGACTACAAGGGTTTTAGATGAAGAAGGAGGCTTAGAAGTAGTAGGATCAAAATTTGAGGGAGGAATAGAAGTATTTTACTATGGTTTTGTATTTAGTAGGAGGAGAAAGAGACTTCTTATTTTGATTTGATGGAGGGGTATCAACATATCCTCTACTTATTGTACTAACACATAAGGCCTCTTCTGCTTCCTCATTTTCTGATGAAGTTAAAATAAAATCCCACAAGCCATGAGCTTCTTCTAATTCTTCCTCTTGGGACTCTTCAGCAAATAGGCTTGATTCTTCCTCTTCATCATCCTGGTGAGATTCTGCATTTGAGATAATGGCAGGTGGTTGTGATTGGGATGGTTGATTTCTTCTAAAAGGCCAAAAAGGCTTTTTGGATGATTCAACAACATGTTTCTTAATCTCTACCATATCGTTTGACATAGTTTTGAGAACCTTTTGTAATCCTTCTAGATCGAAAGGATCTTTAGGAGATTTCTTCTTTGGTTCATCCTTGAAAGTGACCTTTTTAGTTTGCTTCCTTTCCTCAAGAGTTGTTTTCTTCTCGAGGGCAAGGATTCTCTTTTCTACAGACAAGGCCTCTTTCATATTATCAGATAATGACGTTTTGTTTTCCCTATCTACGAATATTGCAATATTTGAAGGGAGGGCACTAATGTACCATTCAACTTGTACATCTACTCCAGGTCTAGAAGTATCTGGGATTTTATTCAACAACTTGTTAAACCTTGAATTTAAATCCTTAATATTCTCATTTGGATTGGCTTTAAGGTTTGACAAATCATTAATCAAAGTGGTGGTGGTTCGGTCATAACCAAACTAGAGTAATAATTTTTCTTCAAACATATCTCAGTTAGTTATAGACCCAAAGGGAAGAGAGAAATACCATGACATTGTTGATCCTTCAAAAGTATAAGGAAAAAGTCTAACAACACAATCTTCTTGAGTGACTTCATTTAAATTTATGGCCAACATAAAATTATGAAGAAGTTCCTATGCAAGGAGGAAATCATCAAGATTGTATTTAGGAAGCCATATTTCTCAGTGTTTAGGCAGAGGATGTAGTGGTGGATCCATCTGAACTACCCCAAGATTGTTCCATGGTTTGTTTTCCATATTGGGATTTGAATAAAGGAGGTTGTAGAACATGTTGAGGATGAAGAGGATTGTGTAGTGGAGGATGATGTCATGGTGCTACTAATTACGAAAACACCAGATGATTGTGATTGAAAAATGGATGGGATGAGAGGTTTATAAGAAGAAGGTAAAGAGGTAGAAGAAGAAGCAGGCCGAGAAAATGAGTAAGAGGAGGAGATGATAATGTGAGATCACTAGCAAAAGAATGAGTTTCAAGTGTGCTTTTATTTCTCCAATGAGTGGTTAATGGAAATTCAAAAGGTTTGACTCTAAGATTTTCACTCTGAGATTTAGTCAGCACATTAGAAGACTGTAAGGACGATTTAACACTTCCTTCTTATATGTCTGATTAAACATATTTTTCTCCAGAAATAGATATTTCCTCCAATTTATGGATTAAAGACTAAAATTTAGGGGTATCTAAAAGTAGAAGTGTGTTAGGAGTGTTGGTGGCTATTTGAGCAACTTCAGATCGTGGATTTGGAGATTTAGAATGTGATCTAGAAATTGGTGGTGATCTCGAGGGGGATTGACTCTTTCAATCACCTTTTAATTTAATAGTGGATCTACTTTCCATTCACAGTCTGAAGGCCCTCCTTCTAGTGCAAAAAATGTTGAAGGCTTGAAAATATCAGCCTCAACATCATGGAAAACCACCCGGTTGGGAACTTAGAGCAGCTCACTTTCCGTTTGGAATGGTGGATCCAAATGGGATTACGAGACCACTTTCCATTAGAATATATATATATGTATAAATGGAGGAAAGATATATAAGTGTGAAGCTAATGAATGTAGATAAAAAAGATAAATAAATATATCTAAAATCCTTACAATATCTATCCTCAGACAATGTATATTCTATATATGTGACTTAGCAATATTTTACTCGTAACATGATAATGCATATTATCAAATCATTCATGACTATAAAATGAAAAATGATAACTAATTTAATTAAATAGTTAATTAAATTAGTTGATATAATTCACTGCACATATAAGATATCATTGTTTGTCTATATACTTAAAATATTTCGATTAAAACACATCAATAGTGATAATTGTTGGATCGTGTGCAACAACATATATGAAAAACTTGAAATAAAATAGTAATTCAACTCATAAACATAGCATCAACATACAAATAGTAGAACCTGATACACATTAACTCTGATCACAAGTAAAATCAGAATGGTTCTTCTTTCTATTAAGATTCTTTTCAGCTATAGTAGTGCAAACCAAAAGGATTATGGAAAATTCAGAACCCCTTCTTCATAACAATGAAGGGGATTTATGGTTTGAAATCAAAATTCAAATATAGAAAAGTTCCATAAAATGATAGGGTGCTTTAAACAAACCACACTTAAAATAAAATACAAGATAATAATAGTGTGTTGTTATAACAACTCGATCATGACTGGGAAGAATACTTCTCTGGCATTCGTTGTCGAAGCTTACATATGTTTGTCATCAGCTTCAATTCAGGTGGATGGTGAGGACTAAAGAACATTCGTGCAATGAATAATGCATCATTGAGTGTTAGAAGAAGATGACTGAATATACTTGCAAGACACCCCAATATTCAATCACTCGTTATGAGGTTTGAATAGGAAATGCCAATGGTATTCCAAGTTAATCTTTGATACAGACTTTATTCACTCAACCTTCTTCTTTGATGATTATTTTCAATTCCTTGTTAACAATTTTACAGCGGGAAAGGTATCTTCAGCGCAATCTAAAATCAGGTTAGTCTGCAGTAGGTTGTCGCTGATTGATTCAATGATGTTATTTGATAGGTCCCTAGTACTAAAGATCACCATCTCTGCATGTTTGAGCCCTATCTCCTATTCTTGAAAGACAATGTCTTTTTGATATTCTTCGATTTTGGGGAGATCAGTTGATCGAACCTCAGAGCTATCCTACCAGTCAGTGAAATCAAAAATATTTTCCTCAACCTCTCTATAGTATGTCCTCAAATCAGACAGTTGATTCATAAGTGAATCACTTGATAGGCATAGGTCTTGGATGATGGCCAACGTCTGACAAAATGCAACCTGATGTTGAGAAAGGAGGTTATTCAACTCTCTTACGTCCTTCTTGAACTCTTTATCTCTTGATTGGCTTTCAATTGCTCAATCCTATGTTGCAACTCCTGTATTTGAAAAACCTGACTTTTCATATCCGATTCATATTGAATCTTCAGGACATCAAAACTGATTTGTGTTTGTGCAATATGATCTTTCCATTTGTGATCAACTACTTGCTTTTCATTCGCCAAACCCTATTCAAGCTGCCTGGTCTTCTCATCCTTCTCCCTTAGGAGTTGTTGCACCTCAGAGGCTTTATCAATTGTTGCATTCACATAAGCTCCTGCATACTGTGACAACCTTCCTAGATCTTCAACAAGGGTGAATTGGGCACCCTTCCAGAGTACTTGAAAGGAGGAATTTCTAGGGACTAAAGTCTAACTTTGTCCATTTCTTCTCTCTTTTTCTATCTGCTGACCACTGATTTATGTTGGGACTATAAAATACATAAAGAGGAGGAATCTCCTCAACCTTCAAAATGACCTCAGAGGTCGGAAAACATGAGATGATCTCCAAATAATCAGTGCCCATTAGTTCCTTAGAAGCCTCAGCGGTGAATGAGGTCTTCTTTGTGACATCAAGATTCTGAGTGATTTTCATCTCGAATAAAGTTTTCAAATTTTTCGGGTCAATATCTCCCCTTCGTTGCACTAATTGCATAGCGGGGTGAGTCACAGGGGGTTTGAGGGGTGCAGGTAACCCCACTCTATGGGGTCCGGGGTAGCGCCCAGGAAAATTTTGGTTTTGGAACCTATGTTAGGTTGGGCGGACCCACCTATGGTTTTGTACATGATTTTCGCACATGTTTTTGGACGTGATGGTTTTTGGTCCATGGTTTTGGATGCGATAGTTTTCGGTCCATGGTATTGGATGCTTTGGCATGTATAAATATGTATTATAACTCCTGTGTCCTGTTTTGTGCTCTACTGGTTAAGTTTTAACAAGCTAGTGAGCAAGTGGGAAATCCTTTTGTTCATGTACTGATTGAATAGAATCAATTCTTCTTGACTGAGTTGTGTTGCTACCTATTTCTCAACCTTTGCATAGTCGGAGTCTGACTCAAACAAATCATCAAACTTATATGGCTCATTTGTGAATTTCATGAGCTTTTCTTCAGTTGTAACATTCTTGACAATATTATTGGGGTCATACTACCAATTAGGAATGGTTGGAAAGTTCATATGTTGTATTTCCTCAATTTTCTTACTATCATGCTTGAAATTCTCAAGGGAATAGACACCACAATGAAAGGGAAAGATAGGCCGTGTTGTCTTTTTATTTTCTTTCATGACCTTAGATAGGCCATTTCCCACAGTTTGATAAGCTATTTCCCGGGATAGGAGCTTGTCGAGAACATATTGGGGAAACACGTGGGTGTGGAATACTACCAAAAACCCAAATATAGATAAATGACACCTCTCCATACCATATTCTGATTGATAAGAGGTAATTATTGGCTTCATGTGATATTCTAGGGTCTTTCGCATTAAAGACAAGCTGGTGGATTGGTAGCACAAGGCCATGGAAAATTTTGTAGAAATGGGGTTTGTATTTTGACTCCTAGAGAATACTATGATAGATGTGGATAGGCATAGGGTCCTGTATGTTCCATTTTCATCCCATGGATGGGAAATTAGAAGTGAAGCAAATAGAATCCATTATGTAATCACTCATGTAAAAGGGGGGGCCAATGTTTCTTCCTATATTCTAGGATTTGGGAACTTGAATTATTAAACAGAATGGTTCCCCAATCCATAGCATAGCTATTAGAGGAAACATCAATCAGGGGTACCCATTGTTCTGAAAACTTATGGGTATTAGCATAACCAAATAGTTTACACATCATGGCAACAAAATAACAATAGGGTATAGTAATAGAAGTTATAGAGTACATACCCTTGTCCTCTCGAATGTGCTTAATAGAATATCTTCTCCATCCTTTGATGACCTTTGATTGGTCCTCATTCTCCTTCATGAACTTCTCAATGAATTCCGTATCATATTTCTTTTGAGGTGGTGGTAGCGGTACATTTGAGACAAATATTTGCTAGTGAAAGAGTCGATGACTGTGTTCCTCTTGGTCATAAAGTTCCTATCTACAATATTTGGATGGTAAATTGACCATATGAGCATATTTGTGTAAGGAAATGTTTTTGGCCATGCTACAATTCTATGGAGAAATGAATTGGCCACATCATTGTAAGTAGTATCAGAAACCAGGGGCAAATCTTCAACTATGACTATCTTTCCTATGACCCTTATTTCTTTGTCTTCTAAAAGCCTATACATGGCCTCCCAGGTAGAGGTTCCAGTGTCTAAGCTGCATGTGGTATCAGAGAATAGTGTAGGAATTTCTATGGCTTCAGGTGGAGGATAAACTGGTTACTACTAAACAATAGGTTTCCTTCTGGGTTTAGTCGACTGAGACATTTTTGCTGAATTATTTTTATCATCACTGGCCTGCTAAGAGAAACACGAGATTGAGAAACAACTTACACTTAGAGAGAATAACTTAGAGAAAATAATTGATTACACATGAATCCAAGTCTTTTATGAGAAAAATCTTAGGAAATTGTTAGCAATAATGGAAACATTTAGCATTTCGTAAACCATAAATTCACCACATTCTTCCATTTATTGATAAAACATGGATTCACATGGGTGGTGGGCTCCAGTATTGCAGCAATAATGTTGCAACTCCTGGGACTCCCTTCTTTACTTTTATCAACCCGTAGTTTGTAACAAACTTGGAAGCGACGGTGTTATATGCACAAGTACTAGCTCTTGCCGCAGGCTGTCACTTGATCAGTTGGCACAAGTCCGCTAGGAGCTTAAGCCAACTTCTATGAGCTCTCAGAAGAAGCTTTTAAATGTGATGGATGAAAACTAACTCAACCAGAGGCTAATCTACTTGTAGAAAGAAGTTGAAAGCTAGAAAGGAATGCAAACCCTAGTTGTACCGACTAACCTTACTCGTGCAAGTAAAAAGATGGAAGTTACAGAAATGGATGCCATTGACTTCTAAAAGGGTAAAATTCATGTGACTAAGCTACTTCTTAAGAGAGACATGAGGAAAACATCTTTTTGCATTTTTGAGTAATTTGTCAGAATTATTTTCCATGTGCTTTAACTGTTGTTGACTGTGCAGAGATTGATTGGCAAAAGGAAATGGAGTAGGCACTTGCAGGAGGTTGGGAAGGTTAGAAGAGGGCCTAAGGGGTCCCTGGAACCCTTCCAGAGAGTTTCACAGTGCTCGGATCTCAAGAAACCGCTTTCTTGAGCTTCTACAGGAAGTCTGCAGGGGTTCTACAAGATGTTTTGTGGCTTCTACAGGATGTTCCGAAAGGGAGTTTTGAAGGGCTGATGGTGGAAAAAGGTGGAGAAGTGGGTATGGAGGTGAGATAAGGGTGTGAGGAGGTCCAAGACTTGGTGAACGAAGCGGGTGAGCGAGAAGGATGGCTGGATTTTTTCAAGGAGGGGTAGAGCAATGTTGCACAAAAATATGGAAATTAGGTCAAAGTGAGGGAACGTGGAAAATGCGAGGCAAGAATCAGAGTTGGAGGACAGAGCAGGTGGTATTGAGGGGGTAGGGGTAGGAAAAGAGCTATTACAGGTGCTCTGCAAGTTATTTTCCAAACTATTCAAACAAAGACTCGGAAAAACCAAAGACCTAGCTACTTTAACCTAATCTGACCTAAATATCAGCAAAGAAAATGAACAGAAGTTTATTGCAACGAAATCATGTGAAATAGCTATGAAAACTAAGAAATCATGAACCTAAACATGTAACCACAACTGGTATCAACTTCTGCAAATGATAATTTAACACTAACAATTGCATGATGAAGCAAAGACAGTGTTTTTGGTGGCAGCAAGGACACCTTGGTCTCAGCTCATGGTTCCACAGAGGGAGAGGTGAGATCAGGGGTGCTTGATGGCCTTTTTCTGAAGATCTTCTCTATTACTAACCTATCAAATCAATCTGAACATGAAAATCCTTTTTAATCATCAACAATGTCCTAGGTAACAAAGCAACACTGTAATCTATTCAACATAAATTATTTTGCAAAGACATTAAAAAACATATAACAGTACATGAAGGAGGCCTTGGCACTTGGGTTGGGCCCAACCCCAAGAGCTACGGGCTCCTAAGAAAAGCTCAGAACCGATGCCAAATGAAACTGCTTTCCATTATTCAGAAATAACCATGTCACAAAGAAAGTTGTACAACAGAAGCTACAAAATAAGTTGAAAGACTAACGGCGCTATAGTGCAGAATATAGTTGTTCAAAAAGTAACCTACGAAGGCTGGAACCTTCCTATTTATGCACTACAAGGGTCTCCAACAGCCCTCCTTAACTTGAGGGACTCGGCTGCTCTAACTGCCAGTGATCAGTCACTTTACACAAAACTGCTCGGCTGCCCTTGGGAATCCTTTTCGGTGGCCTGCTGAACTCTGAGCTGAGGGTGGAGAATTCGAGGAAGGGGCCATTTAGTGCAGGAGACACCCTTCCTACGAATCCTCACCCTTGTTCCTTCATGCTTGGCTGTCATCTGGCTCATAAATGCTTGGCCTTGGTCCAAAATTTGTCCAAAAATCTGCAATAACCACGTGTTAGCCTTCTTGGTCAAGTGACTATTCTCATTCGTTCAACTAACATAAATATACTCAAAAAAAATGCATAAACTATGAAAAATGGTGGATTGATGAAGAACAATAGGCAAAATGAGCCCAATAAGTTACCCATTTTTGGGGCTCATCATCACCCCCCTGCTAAATGGGTTGCTCATCCTCTGAGCAACTAATCTAGCTCATCATCCTTGATAGCTTTGACTACCTCTCTCACGTCCCAGGCCTCCGAGGTGATGTCTTCTTCCCGGTCATGAAATCCTGCTTTTCTTTCCACTTCCTCCCACTGCCTGTTTTCCTCTTCTTCCTTAACTCCTTCCAGCAATCCCAAAAGCAAGGGAGGACTGAACTTTAGGCCGATCCAATTGGCCTGCAGATTTTGCATTGACTGTTTATAGAGGGGTACCCTTGCCAAGGCCTCCCTCATCCTGGTTGGAGAGTGGTATTCTCTTATCTTCAAACTGTGGGGCAGTGTGTTCCACCTCCTTGTGCAAGCATGAAGGCAGTTATCCCCCAACAGTCTCTCCATGTCCTCAAAGTGGGCAATAGCTTGAGCTTGTCGTTCAATGTAATCTGGTAACTCCTGAGGGTTGTTGGCCAAGTGCTGGTGGGCACTTATCAATGCTGAGGGATCCTCCGGCTTTGCTCTGATCATTAGTGGTTCACTAAGTTCCCTGTTCATAATATCTCAGACCTCTACTGCCCTTTTTTCCTCGTGATTCAACCAAGAGGCCATGGCCATAAGTTGCACATCTCCTACCACAGTGTTGGGATCCCATGAATTCATATTTGGAAGGGCCAAGTTGTGCAAATAAAACTCTGATAATTTGGCCTTGTCCTCTGATGAGCTACTGTCACATAAATCCATAAATTGATGATAGTTTTGAAATGGAGCAGTGCCCCTTTGGGCCAAGGTTTTGATCTGGAACTGCAACCATTTATCTTTAAGGTACAAAGCGTATGACTTGGCAGGCTGCCAACACTGTACGGCCTCTATTGCCCAGCTGGCCATGCAGGCCAGTTGGGCTTCCTTCTCATGTACCTGTTGCCTTAGAGACTGTATCTCTTCTGCTGCCTGCAACTCCTTCTCCTGTAGTTGTTTTGTGAGTGCTTGGAGCTTTCTTTGCTATTCATCCAAGGTTTCTTTGTCTATTGGAGGCTTTCCCTGTTGCTGCTGTTCTCCTAGAATGGAAGGCTTGTCTTCCTTATGGATTCCCTGTAGCTGTAGTTGTTGTTTCAACAGCTCGTTTTCTTCCTGTAGTTTGGCCCTCTGAATGCTTCCCACATGCTTCACCATGGCCAATTCTCCCCTTGACTCCCTGAGTTGTTCTTCTAGGGGGCCTATGTCTGCCACACCCTTAGACTTGGCAATCCTCGTCCAAGTATGAGTCCTAATTCTTTCTTCCTCCAGTGCAAAGAATAGTGGCACTGCAAATTTCTGGGGAATTATTTTCCTAGCTTCTAACAGGTTATAGTATGAGCCCAAACTGGGCTGAGGGGTTGGTTCCAATATTTCTTCTATCCTTTCTTCTTCCTTTGGTTGTTTGGTCGCCTTTTCCTCCAATTTCTCAGTCTCTTTTAGCTTAGCCCGAGTTTCCTGTAGAGCTTTCTCAGCTTCCTGTAGAACTGTCTTTGAGTCCATTGTCTTCAGTCTTTCTCTTCAGGTGGAAGTTTTTGGGCTTCCTCGCTCATAGGTGAGGAAAATCTTTGAAGGAGACCCTTCCTTTGGTTTAGGGGTTGTGTTCTCAATGATAATTGGCTCCTTTGACTGTGGCCAGGGTCTGCCTACTTTGATCCGTGTGCTCCTTCTTGCTTTGAAGTACATGGAGGTTTGCCTCTTTCGCTTCCCTTTTTGTTTTGGAGGTGTTTTTAAGGCAGACAGCACAACTGCTGCCTCTCTTGCCAATATTTCCGGTGATTTCCCTCTTGGTTGTTCTGTTTCCATGCTTCCTATACAAGCCTCTATGTCAACTGTTTCTGCCTGTTCGCGGCCATTTTAGGATCTGTCTTTGCCTTTTGTTTTGGTGTGACTGTTGTTGCTATCCCAGCCTTTACTTGGGATGTTTCTGCCTTTTCTGCTCTCCTTTGTAGTCTCTTTTCCCTTGGTGTTTGTGTTGTTGTTCCTTGCTTTGTATTAGGCTCAGAAATTTGGCCTTTCCTTCTTTCTCTTTTTGTCCTGCTTGTGCTTGTCTGTCCTGTGTTTCTTTACCACTGGTTTTCTCTCCTGATTCAGTGTGTTCCCCTTCTTCACTACTGGATGAGGTGAGCTCCTCGGCCAGAATTCTAATATCGTCATCCTTGGTCATGTTTCAGAAAATTTCCCAAGGGAGGGGGACAGTGTAGGTGTGGAGGGCATCTTCCACTAAAAGTTTGATGAGCCCATGATGGGCTAACTAATCCTGTGTCCCTTCCTTCAATTTTGTGCCACATTCACTTAATGACTGTAGAAGAAAATAAGGGATGCTCAACTTCTCTTCCAGAGGTAAATCCATTCCATGTCTTAGTTCATTCAGCAACCTAAAATGATAGCCGT
Source organism: Pinus tabuliformis (assembly GCA_031772625.1). Lineage (NCBI taxonomy): Eukaryota > Viridiplantae > Streptophyta > Pinopsida > Pinales > Pinaceae > Pinus > Pinus tabuliformis. The sequence goes on from CM062805.1 coordinate 1,145,868,181, forward strand.
AGACAATGTTGAACCTCCCTTCACAGGTAATGTGTTTCATGATTTGGAAACTGACTTCGCTCCAAAGAGGAGGTAAGTTGGTTCTCCAGGCCCTGTTTTTGTCTTCTACAGGATGTTCCTCGGGCAAGAAGAATGCTTTCTTGGCTGCCTGGCCCAATGACCTTTCTTCTTTGCTCCAAGTGAGCCCTAATGGGAGACCAGTAACATGACTGATGAGCTCAGGGGTAACTTCGAGGGTCAAACCCCTAAAATTCACTGTGGCCTGTGTCTTTGATTCAGGTTTTAGGGACATCAAGAATTCCTCCGTTATCTCATCGCCATGACCCTAAATTTTGTCACAAAAGGACATCCAATTGGCACGGGTGAAGAGGTCTACCACCTCTAGATGCTCACGCAGCTTGCTGGGATCTGAAGGTTCTTTCCTGATAAACCCTCCTGGCATGGTGAGAGTGCTCCCTTTTTTATGCTTTGGTCAGAAAAGGAAATGTTGTTTATGGTTTCCCCCTGGACTCAAGGAAGAATTCCTCGGCTGTTTAATATCAATGAGTAACAATTCCCTGGTTTCAAGACTGTTGTGACTTAGCTCTCAGCTATCTGGTTATGAAAGGAAGAGTTTTGCTTCTACAGACAGAGGACAGAGACCAAGTTTCTTCTCAAGACACATTCAAATATGAAAATTTTAAAATTTTCATCCACAGGCTGGCTCTCACAGCTGCATATGCCTTCCTTATAAGAGAATTTTAGCAACAGGAAACGTGGAGAAGAAATTTGATGCAGAAAAACTGAGGAATATCATGCAACACACAAGAAAACTACTATTTTCAACTCACAGGCGGATTTTTCTTGGTCTCCCCAATTTGAAACAGTTCAATTCACCACCTTTCCGAAACATACCATGTATGGAAGAGTGTTTTCGAGCCTACCTCTCTCAGAACTCCAAATTCGACGAAGAAAAGTCAAGGCTTCTCTGCTTCGGAAATTTGTGTTAGACTTCCTGTAGAGCTGCTTCCTGTAGAACTCTTGCCGGCTTCTGTAGGATGTTACTGTGCTTCTGAACAAGCCTGGTACGCGGGAGATTTTTTTTGAAATAGGCCGAAAAACTCGGTGGAGGACGATGGGTTAACATATTTTGGACGCAGAGAACGCGTACTTTGGCCGAGGACGTTGCAAGTGCAAATGAACAGCGGGTGGTGAGAGTCTTCAGCCAAATATCTTTTAACTGCGGTGCAATTCGTGGCGAGGGAATGAGGTGGTCGGACCGAACCATTGATCCAACGTCACGGCCATCATTTTTCTGCGTGTCTCTGACCGCCATCACCTCCCCTCTGCCATTAACCGCCGCCACCACTACCAGTCCTGCTGATTTTCCCCGACTAGACACTCCACACGTGTCGGCTGCACATCTCGACGGCAAATTTGAACGTAACTGAGCTTGTTCGGATCCCACGAAGCTTTGTAACTGGCTGAGGGTGGCCAGTTGACTGGCCACCAATCCCGTTCAATCCGAGCCATTTTCACAGTCATGCAGTTTTCGAAATATAGTTTATGCAATTGACAAATGAGGTTAGACACTTACCTGCGTGGCCGTGGACGCGTTATGCAGACTTCGGGTCGTGGAACCACTGCTTTGTTTATTGCTGCCTCGTGCACGGGTGTTAGAACCCATTCCTTCATTTGTTGATGTTGTATACACGGGTTTTGGAACCCGATCCTTCAGTTATCAACTTTGCATGCACAGGTTCTGTTGGGTTTCGGCTGCTGAGGATGTTTCCACGTCCAAGAGGAACCTTTTTCACATTCCCTTTGTTGATCTTGGCTGCCCCTGCCTCTAGAGTATGTCTTCCAGAGGGATCAGCTGCTACAGGATTCCTGTAGGATGCTCTGTAGCTGCTTCTCCTCCTGGGATGCAGGCTAAACGAGCAGGGCTATATTGCGGACGAGGGATTGGTTGATGAAGAGTCTGGATGGAGTTTGGACAGGTAGAGTGAGCGAGACTTTGTTGCTTAACTTGTCACTAAAAATTTTGGCTGTCAATCTGAGGAAAAAAGGGTTTCTTGTATGACCGTGCAGGAACGCATAACCAGGTGGGTGACAGAGGTGTAAAGAGATGGAACAGGGTGCCATATGGCAATGGGTGGAAATAGGGGTGGTTGCAGGCCTAAAAAACAGATTCCAACCTTCAGATTCCCCTCCAAGATCGATTTTGGCTTGCCCGAAGGTTCTACAGGATGTTTCCAGTAGAAGACATAAACTGCCTGTAGCATAGGCAGAACATCCTGTAGAAGGTGAAATCTGCTCCCGAATGTGATCAAATCCTAGTAGAGGCGAGTGGTCCTGGAGGAGGTGTCTGTGAGGGTGTCATGTAGCCTGGTGTGGACCCCTGTCCTTGTTTTGCGTGACATTCCTAATCTGCAATATATTCCCTGCAACCTGCAATTATTCCACAGAGATTAGGCCTGTTTTTTTCTGTTTTTTTTTTTGAGAGACAGCTGGGGCACCTCCATCAGGTTTTCACCCTCACTATCTGCCTCGGGCGCCTCTAAGAAGTTTTCACCCAGGGATCTTTTTATTTCATTACTTTTTTTTTTTTTTTTTTTTTTTGCTCAAGGTGTGGGTGGAGTAGAGACAGAGCCCTGCTCCACTACCAGCACTGATTTGTCCAAAGTTTCAATGAACTCCTGCCTCGAAAGGGTTTCCTGTAGATTTTCAATCGATGTCCATTGACGAGCATGGGGATGGCTTCTTCATCAATGGTCCTGATAAGGACTGAACCATTGTCATGGCATTTCTCCACTGTATATGGTCCTAGCCACCTTGTCCTCAGTTTCCCTTTGAAATCCTTGTATCTTGAGTCATACAGAAGCGCCCAATCTCCTGGCTGGAATTGCTTTTCATTAAGGTGTCGGTCATGCCATATCTTCCTCTGGAGTTGAACTACTTCTGAGTGGAGGAGGGCCTGCATTCTCTGTTCATCTAATCCATTCAGCTACAGTAATCTTTCCCGTTGTGCATGGCTAAGATCTAGGTCTAGCTGAGCTGCCATCCTCAATGTGTTGTACTTGAATTCTATGGACAGCAGAGCCTTCTTCCCGTAGACCAGCTCATAAGGTGTGAAACCTGTTGTAGTTTTCCAAGTGGTGTTGTAGGCCCAGGTGGCCTCAACCAAGTGATCTGCCCAATCCTTCCTACTGCTGCTCACCACTTTAGTCAAAATCTCTTCCAACGATCTATTAGTAACTTCCACCTGCCCATTAGCTTGCGGATGATAAGGGGTGGAAGTTCTATGCTTGATCTTGTGATGAGCGAGCAGGTCTTCAATCAGGTTAGAGGTGAACTGACTTCCTTGATTGGTGACCAGCTCTCTTGGGTAGCCAAATTTGTAGAAGATATTTTCCCTTAAGAACTCAGCCACTTTTCCTTCTGTCACTTCCTTGATTGCCTTGGTTTCTGCCCACTTTGTCAGGTAGTCTGCGAACATTATGATGTAAGACCTTTGCTTTGAAGGAGGGTTGATAGGACCCACAAATCCATGCCCCACTTCTCAAATGGCTCGAAGGTCACTTGAGCTTGGGGGGGCATTTCATCCCTTGGAGTCGGTTTCCCCATCCTTTTACATCAGTCACATTGGCTGATGTATCTTCTGACATCTTGATGAAGAGTGGGCCAATAGTAGCATGCCTGTAGAATTTTGAAGGTAGTCCTTTTCGCTGCAAAGTAACCTCCACAGGCCCATCATGACAGGTCAGGAGGATGTTGAAAACTTCCTCCTCCCTAACACAACACCTCAAGATCTAATATGGGCCAAGTTTAAACAGGTTGCCCCCGATCCAAGTGAATGGGGCACTTTTCCTCACAATTTTGCTCTTCTCTCTTGAGGATAGTTGTGGAGGGAACTATGCTGAGACCAAGTAATTTGTTATATCAGCAAACCACAGACAGAGTACTGAAATAGAAAACAGGTGTTCGTCTGGCATCTGGTAATCCACTATCTCTTCTTCACCTACAGGAAAATCCAATCTAGACAGAAAGTTAGCAACAACATTTTCCTTACCTGGCTTATCCACAATGGTCAAATCAAATTGTTGCAACAAGAGTAACCATCTAATGATACAAGCATTTACATCAGGCTTATTCATTAAATATCTAATCGTAGCATGATCAGTATGTACGAATGTTTGATAACCAGTGATGTAGTGTCTGAACTTGTTTAGGGAGTGGACTATAGCCAGGAACTCTTTTTCGGTTATAGTATAGTTCATCTCTACCTTGGACAGGTTTTTGCTGACAAAGTAGATGGAATATGGTAGTTTCTCCTCAACTTGCCCTAAGGTTTCCCCTATGGCTTTGTTTGAGGCACCGGCGTGGATGTGGAAAGGTAGGGCCTAGTTTGGACCTCTCAAGATCGGGGCGGACACCAGCTTATCTTTCAACTCATCCAGATCCCCTTGACAGTCGCTAGTCCATTTAAAATCAACATCTTTCCCTAAGAGGCCAAAAAATGGCAAGGCTAGCTTACTGAAATCTTTAATGAATCTTCTATAATATCCTGCTAAGCCTAGGAAACTCCGAACATCCTTTACCTTTTGAGGAGGTGGAACCTTTTGAATGATAGCAATTTTGTTAGGATCCACCTATAATCCTTGCTGGGAAATGGTATGACCTAACACGGTCCCTTCAGTCATCAGGAATTCACATTTTTCAGGACTAAGGGACAGGTTCATCTCAATACACTTGGTTAAAACTTTTCCCAGGTTAGACAATGCTTCTTGGAAGTTAGACCCATAAGGAGTAAAGTCATCCATATAGATTTCCACTGAATCGTGAACCAGCTTAGCAAATATGCTCAATACTGCTCTCTGGAAAGTGGTAGGAGCGTTGCATAGCCCAAAGGGAAGGACCCGATAGGCAAAGGTTCCCCAAGGACAAGTGAAGGTGGTCTTATCTTGGTCTTCCGGTCTAATTTGGATTTGATTATACCCGTTGAACCCATCTAGGAAAGAAAAGAACTTCTTCCCGGCCAACCCATCTAGCACTTGATCTATGAACGGAAAATGGAAATGGTCCTTCTTGGTGGCTTTGTTAAGTTCTCGATAATCTACACAGATTCTCCACTTCCCATTTTTCTTGGGTACAAGCACTAGAGGAGAAACCCATTAGTTGTCCGAGATGGGGTAGATGAATCCTGCATCCAACAACTTTTGAAATTCTTCTTTAACGATGTCCTTAAGGGTTGGATTCATTCTCCTCTGAGGCTGCCTGACTGGTTTACAATCCTATTTAATGTAACTGTGATGGGTACAGACCGAAGGGTGGACTCCTTTCATCTCCTTATAGCTCCAAGCGAAGACATCCAAATGGTGGCTCAATAAGCTACTGAGCTCCTTCTCCTGAGTGGAAGATAGGGATGAGTTGATCTTTAAGGTTCTTTCAGGGAAAAATTCCACATTTTTAACTCTGGGTGAGGTCGGATCGGCCACACAAAGGTCCTCTAAAGCGCTGGCTTGGGTACCTTCCACTAAATCCTCTAACGATAGTGCATTGGGAGGTGGATTTTGAATCAAATTCTCAATCAAGTCATCCTCGGTCAAAGGACCTCCCCTGGTGGCTTCTACGGTGCACAATGGTGCCGAGTAGACTTCACCCTCATCTTCCTCCTCCAACTAAAGTGGTAAGTCATGTTCTAACAGAGGTTGGGCAGGAGGGTATAGGACTAGCTGTTTGGACATAGGCCCATTCTTAATGGTAATGCTTCCAGCTCGACAACCGATGTAAGCATCCGCAGTAGCTAACCAAGGCCTTCCCAAAATGAGGGGGTATCTAGTGAGTTTTTCCTTTGGCTGAAGGACCAAAAATTCTGCAGGGTACTCCTAAGAATCAACAGAGACCAGGACATCCTCCACAATCCCTTCGGGAGTCATGGTGGAGCGATCTGCCAACTGCAGTACTGTCGAGGTCTTTCTTAAGGAACCCTGAAGGTTAAGTTTAAACATAGTGTCCCTGGTCATCACATTAATGGTAGCCCCTAGATCAATCAAGGTGTGGGGGATTATATCCCAGGGTCCAAATATTTTGGACATATTACTTGTCCCAACATCAGATTGGACAGTTGTCCTATGACATTGATGGTCGGGGCATCTCTCTTATGCCTGCCTGGGTGCCTGAAACGCTTCTCCTTGATCAATTTGTTGTAGATTGGTACATCTTTTATGGCCTGGAGAAGTGGGATTTTCACACACAACTGTTTAAGTTCTCCCAAAAGTTCAGTCTCCTCTAGGTTTGGTTGTGTGGCTACTGTTAGTCTCTCAGGAAAGGGTGGAATGGCTTTGGGCTCACTTTCTTATTTCTCTTCTTCTTCCTCTAGGGGAGGAGGCTAGTGATCTAGAAGGACCTTTCCAGATCGTAGGTTAATCTCCTAAATCTCCACAGCATAGGTAGGGCATGTTGTCTCTCCAGTGTATACATGCTGGGCCTGTCTATTGTTGGGGTTTGGGTTCGGTTGAGTAGGCATCTGGGGTTGTCTTGGAGGAGCAGGAGGTAATGGTTGCGGTTGAGTAGGAGGTGGAGGCAAAATAGTGGGAGGAGATTTGTATTGGGGCCTCCACCCCAATTGAGGTGCATTCCACTGAGGTTTTTGCTAGATATGAGAGTGAAACGAATGAGCAGTAGGTTGAGTATGGTGCTGAGATGGATAAGACCAAGGAGGAGGTGTGGACCAAGAAGGATGAGCAGGGGGCCCCCAAGAAAGCATGTGAGTGGATTGGTTGGGGTTGTAATAAGTTTGGGATGTTCCTTGCATCCCCTGCTGGTAAGGTGTGGACCCATGCGGCCTCCTTTCGTTAAGGAAGTAGAGTGGCTCAATGGCCCCTTCAGCCCCTTGGTACATGGCTTTAAGTCTTGGTAAGGTTGGGCACTGGTTCGTGGGGTGGTCTTCCTCACAAATGAAACATACCTCCATTGAGTGCAATGGACACTTGTTCTTAGGATGCTTCCTGGTACATCTGGGAAAAAAAATGGCCAAAGCCCTCTCAGCTTCCTCTTTCTTCTGTTGGATTCGGAAAGTATCCAATTGCATGGCAATGTTTTATCTCATCTCACTTTTGAGGTCTTCCATCTGATTAGCAAACTCATGCTTGGAGAAGGTGGTACTAGCTGAGAGTGGATTCCCCTACCTCGTTTCCGGGCTGCCCTAGAGTGGTTTCTAAACACAATCTTTATGTCCTCATAAGGTAGTTGGTAGATGTCTCCTCCAGCTAGCAGATGGAGGGTATCTAGAAGGTTTTCGGGGACTCCTCGGAGCAGAACCAGCTTCAGAGATTCAGGGCCAAGCATGCACCTGGCCCGTTTATATCTAAGTTGGAACCTTTCCTCGTAGTCTTCTAGAGACTCATCACTTCCCATGGTCATCCAAAAGATCTCTCCCTTTGTTTCCTTTGACCTACAGTAGTCCCAGTATTTGTTGTTAAAGGCTTGCTGCATCTGAGCCCAAGTTGTGATACTGTTTCCAGGTAGCCCCATGAATCAGCGTAGTGTTGCATCCTTGAGGGTAGAGGGAAAGAGTTTCAACTTTTGCTCGTCTTCTGCATAGTCATAAGTTCGACAAAGGACAGCAAACTCAAACAAGAAGGTATCAAGGTCTTCAGTGGTCAATCCATGGAAATGAGGTAAGGCTGAGGGACTTATGTTTTTCATCTTCATGTCCCCGTTGGTCTCTCGGATGGGAAATGCACCTTCTATTCTCTCCTCATCTTCTCTACCGTTTCTATTTTCAGCCATGGTCTCAAAAGGAATGTTTTCTTGCTCTTCTTCTATTATAGGATCTTCGTATATCTCAGGAGGTTCACCTATAGGTTCTTCTGGATCACTGCCACCAAAGAAGAGAGAAGGGTGACTCAGTGATGTGGTGGGGGTGTTGGGTAGGAATTTTCCGCTATTGTCTCGGTTCCTACGAGGCATGAAAATGGAATATTTTTGTTTTCTTTTGTGTTGTTTTCTGCTCGTACCTGCAAAACTGAAAGAGATTGAATTGCAACTAGCTAAAATCTATCTTGCTGAAATGAAAATGCAGAATTGAAATGAAAGCAAGAAAGGACTAATCTGTTTTGCTGAAATTAAATTGCAGGAATGAAATGCTAGGCTACGCTTGCAGAAATGAAATTGCGAAATTGAAATGCTAATCTATGCTTGCAGAAATGAAATTGCAGAATTGAAATGTCTAATCTACTTTTGCAGAAATGAAATTGCAGAATGGAAATGAAACAATCTACTCTACGCTTACTGAAATAAACTACTTAGTAGAAGGTTGTAGTAGAAAATAAAAGAAAAGCAGCAATCACAAATACTCTGACGCTTCCCTTGCAACGGCACCAAAAAGAATGGTGGGCTCCAGTATGGCATCAATAATTTTGCAACTCATGGGACTCCCTTCTTTACTTTTATCAACCCGGTAGTTCGTAACAAACTTGGAAGCGACGGTGCTATATGCACAAGTAGTAGCACTTGCCGTAGGCTGTCACTTGATCAACTGGCACAAGTCCGCTAGGAGCTTAAGCCAACTTCTATGAGCTCTCAGAAGAAGCTTTTAAATGTGATGGATGAAAACTAACTCAACCAGAGGCTAATCTACTTGCAGAAAGAATTTGAAAGCTAGAAAGGAACGCAAACCCTAGAAAACCCTAGTTGTATCGAATAACCTTACTGGTGCAAGTAAAAGGATGGAAGTTACAGAAATGGATGCCATTGACTTCTAAAAAGGTAAAATGCATGTGACTAAGCTACTTTTGAAGAGAGACATGAAGAAAACATCTTTTTTCATTTTTGAGTAATTTGTGAGAATCATTTTGCATGTGCTTTAACTGTTGGTGACTGTGCAGAGGTTGATTGGTGAAAGGAAATGGAGTAGGCGCTTGCAGGGGGTTGGGAAGGTTAGAAGAGGGCCTAAGGGGTCCCTGGCACCCTTCCAGATAATTTCACAGTGCTTGGATCTCAAGAAACCGCTTTCATGAGCTTCTACAGGAAGTCTGCAGGGGTTCTACAGGATGTTCTCTGGCTTCTACAGGATGTTTCGAAAGGGAGTTTTGGAGGGTTGATGGTGGAAAAAGGTGGAGAAGTGGGTATGGAGGTGAGATAAGGGTGTGAGGAGGTCCAGGCCTTGGCGAACGAAGTGGGTGAGCGAGAAGGATGGCTAGCTTTGTTCAAGGAGGGGTAGAGCAATGTTGCACAAAAATATGGAAATTAGGTCAAAGTGAGGGAACATGGCAAATGAGAGGCAAGAATCAGAGTTGGAGGACGGAGCAGGCGGTATTGAGGGAGTATGGGTAGGCAAAGAGGTATTACAGGTGCTCTGCAAGTTATTTTCCAAACTATTCAAACAAAGACTCGGAAAAACCAAAGACCTAGCTACTTTAACCTAATCTGACCTAAATATCAGCAAAGAAAATGAACAGAAGTTTATTGCAACGAAATCATGTGAAATAGCTATGAAAACTAAGCAATCATGAACCTAAACATGTAACCACAACTGGTATCAACTTCTGCAAATGAGAATTTAACACTAACAATTGCATGATGAAGCAAAGACAGTGTTTTTGGTGGCAGCAAGGACACCTTGGTCTCAGCTCATGGTCCCATAGAGGGAGAGGTGAGATCAGGGGTGCTTGATGGCCTTTTTCTAAAGATCTTCTCTATTATTAACCTATCAAATCAATCTGAACATGAAAATCATTTTTAATCATCAACAATGTCCTAGGTAACCAAGTAAGACTGTAATCTCTTTAACAGAAATTATTTTGCAAAGACATTAAAAACATATAACAGTACACAAAGGAGGCCTTGGCACTTGGGTTGGGCCCAACCTCAAGAGCTACATGCTCCTAAGAAAAGCTCAGAACTGATGCCAAATGAAACTGCTTTCCATTATTCAGAAATAACCATGTCACAAAGAAAGTTGTACAGCAGAAGCTACAAAATAAGCTGAAAGACTAACAGCACTATAGTGCAGAATACAATTGTTCAAAAAGTAACCTACGAAGGCTGGAAGCCTTCCTATTTATGCACTACGAGGGTCTCCAACAGCCCTCCTTAACTCGAGGGACTCAGCTGCTCTAACTGCCAATGATCGGTCACTTTACACAAAACTGCTCGGCTGCCCTTGGGAATCCTTTTCGGTGGCCTGCTGAACTCCGAGCTGAGGGTGGAGAATTCGAGGAAGGGGCCATTTAGTGCAAGAGACACCCTTCCTATGAATCCTCACCCTTGTTCCTTCATGCTTGGCTATCCTCTAGATCATAAATGCTTGGCCTTGGTCCAAAATTTGTCCAAAAATCTGTAATAGCCAAGTGTTAGCCTTCTTGGTCAAGTGACTATTCTCATTCGTTCAACTAACATAAATAAACTCAAAAAACATGCATAAACTATGAAAAATGGTGGATTGATGAAGAACAATAGGCAAAATGAGCCCAATAAGTTACCCATTTTTGGGGCTCATCAATGGGCTATGTTACACGTCAACATGTAGGATAATTTTATCGGAAAAATTACATGGTTTCATCGTTAAAATCTACGATATTGTTTATCTCTGATAAGCTTATAGCATGTAAAGGCTTAAAGTTACACGCAGGAAGATTTATCAAAGGTTCTATATTGGCAGTTCCATATTAGGGAATTGAAAGGATAACTACTGATTAGAGATCAGAGGTGTAACAAATATCAGAGATGGGCGTTATTACAGTATTTGTGGGGTCGCATATCGGAGAATGTAATGGGAAGGGATATCAGAGGTCAGAGGATCAGAGGATCATAAGTTTGGACATGCACATCAAAATGAAAATTCCAATATTGATATCCCAATATGCTACATGACAGTCTTGTGGGGTCGGACCTTTATTATTATATCCATAAAAAAAGCGCTTTTATCATTTTTTGGCTTAAACCTTAGAAAACTCAGTAGGGGAATGTTTTAATCGCAATATTTCTTAAGGGGACATGTTGGAATGTTCCGATAAAATACTTTTGAAGATATTTTTTTAAATGAATGCCAATGTTTAAAGGCTTAAACTTTGATATTTGAGTTCCAATGAGGGAGATCTCTTGATTTAATCAAGTTTTTGGAACAATAAAGCTAAGATTACCTTGTTTTATTGGAACTTTTTTGGATTTTATCCTAAAATTTAAAAGGGTCCCCATTATTTATTAGTTCTACTATCAATTATAATGGGGTGTTTTTGAGTAGTACAACATGAAGTTAAATTCAAAACATTACAATCTTAATGATACAACTTTGATTGTCAAAATGTTTGGAAAATTTGTTGGGTATCTTATAGTATATGTAGATGATATGTTAATAATAGGAAACAATGAATCTTATATTGCATCTATGAAGAAATATTTGAAGAAAGGATTTGAAATGACAAATTTGGGTCATCTTCATTATTATTTGGGGTTTGAAGTAAATTAAAATCCAAAATATATATTCATTTCTCAAAAAAAGTTCATTGGAGAACTACTGAATAGATTTGACATGGTAGCTTGTAGCCCTCTCTCCACTCCAATGGAATATAACTTGAAGCTTACATCAAAAAAAGGGAATGGATTTGAGGACACGATGAAGTACAAACAACCTGTAGGAAGTCTCATCTTCCTCAGCATGACCAGACTAGATATCTCATATGTTGTGAGCATCCTTTCCATATTTATTCAAAAACCATGTGAGGGACATTGGTATGCTGCAAAAAGAGTCCTAAGATAATTAATGGGAACTCAATATTATGGGCTAAAGTACACCAAGGTGTATGAATTTAGTCTAATTGCACATTCTGATTTAGACTTTGATGGGGACAAGGAAAATGGAGTATCAACTTCAGGATATCTCATGAGTCTAGGATTAGTAGTTGCCTCCTGGAGGTCACACAAATAGTCAGTTCTGGAAAATTCCACAATAGAAGTAGAATATGTGGAAACCATAGAAGAAACAAAGGAAATTGTATGGCTCTGGAAAATCCTTGAAGACTTGCAGGAGAAACAAGAGAACTCAACTCCAATACTTATTCACAATGCCTCACAATAAAGTTGGCAAAGAAGCCTAGATTCCATGATCGAACCAAGCACATAAACACTAGGTATAATTTGATTCAATACAATTTTGAGGCCAAAACTAACATCTAAGACATTTTTCCATGACTAAGAAAATTATAGACATCTTCGCTAAAGCAATTAGAAGAGAAAAAATAAAAATGTTCATAATAATGCTTAGCCTCACAAGAACCCCTTCAGATTAAGGGGTGGCATGTTAGACACCTTAATCCTTTAGGAATATGGTATATATTAATTAGGTGTAAAATGTAATGGATACTTGGTTGGGTAAACTAATAACCTACACATAGTTGAATTGTTTCTCCTTGTAATAAATATGTTTAACTTATCAATGAATAAATGTTGGAGATTTTTCCTCAATATTCGATCTGACACCTTGATCTCAAGTGTTAATACTAGCCATTAATCGCTTAGGATACTAAGGTTGGGGCATTTTGGGTTCATTAATTTATAAAATAAGCCTTAGGTAGAGGTGGTGTAGTGTCTATAACCCCCAACCAGATAACACCAACCAACCACACTACATAAATGTACTTCATTTAATTATGGAAGCGTACATAATATGTTATGTCGTAAATATTTAACCTATAAGAGTAATTTAATTATGGAATGAAACTCTACATGTTATGTAAACACGGTGCAATATGCTTGATTTGAAATTTTAATATCTCAACAAAAGCATACAAATATTAATTGTACATGCTACACAAACAAAATTCATGAACAATCATTCAAACACTTATCTATTGAAAATATATGACTAGCTGCAGGCTCTCCACGTTCCTCTTAACCATAGACCGTGTGGTTCATATGCTCAACCGTTTTTCACCCCCAAGCTGAGACAAAAACTCCATAGGAAACAGTTGGCTATAAACAACAAACCCAAGCTATGGCACCAACCCCAAAAACCTTAGCCTTCCATCATAGGCTTGTGTTTCCTTGACTGAAGCTTGAGTCCCTTGGCGGTACCCACCTTTCAAGACATCTTAGCATGATCAAAATAGTGTCAGCGTGAAATGTCAAGAGCTCTACTGCTATCTAATGTCCAAGTTCCAAAAGTTGAACCGAAATCCCTGCAGCTGATTCTCGATCCCCAACTAGGACTCGCCAACTATATCCAACCAATTTCCCCACTAGAACTTCAAGGAACCAAGCCATAATCAATTCCATCAAGCCCTCAGATCCACAAAGGCTCACATAAAATCTGGATGCATTCAATTGGTACAATTAATAGAATAACCACACCCATTCCAGTTCTAAAGCCCATCTAGGACTCATTGACTTCCCAATCCCAAACTTAGTTCTCTCAATCTGTATTGAATCCATCTATCAATACAAAACCATTCGCCTTTTTAATAACATGGGCCCAACTTGCCATGTGTCACTCACTAAAGGCATGTGGCCTTAGGGCACACACTTTTCCACCACCTAACTATTGTGTTTTTACTTTGGAAATACGTCCCCCATATTCTCTCCATGGAGTGGAATCCAAAAACAACCTTACTTTTATTACTAAATATAAAAATATTTACATCTTGGTATTCTCAATCACATAGCAAAAATTAGGATAAAAAGATATAGGCAACCAGCCCCAAAATCTATTTGAAATTACTACATGGGTGCATAGGCCACATCTAATCATTATGGCTCACCATCCTAATATAGAGACTACACATATTTACATGGTCAAAACAAGAATGGGTATCACGTTCCTACCCCCTTATTTTATGCATTGTCCTTAGTGCATCGTATATGCAATTATATACAATATGTCAATAAAAGAGGTGACGATATTCCTCCCTTATGACTTCTTCTTGCTCCCAGGTTGCATCCTCAGGACCAAGCATTACACCTTTACCATGGTGATGTCTCTATTCTAGAGCACCTTGACCTTTCAGTCCAAGATTCAAATTGGTTGAACTTCAAATTCTCCCTCGAGTTCCACCTGGATCATTTTCCAATCAATAACATGATTAGTGATAAGAAAATATTTCTTAAGAAGTGAAACGTGGAAGACATCATGAATATGAAAATATGTCGGCAATGCAAGCCTACATGCAATGGGTTTGATCCTTTCTAGAATCTCATATGGCCCACAATATTTGGCTTCCAACTTGGCACAACTATCCAATTTTACTGAGTTCTTCTTTGTTTTCACTTTCAAAAATATGTGTTCCCTGACTTTGAATTCCCTATTTGTTTTGTTCCTATCTGCATAGCTTTTCTGCTTATCCTGGGAAACTTTAAAATTCAGTTTGATTTTAACTATATATTCCTCAATATCTTGGACCAATTATAGACCAACCATGATTTTGTCCACTGGGTTACTCCAACTCACATGAGTATTACATTTTCTACCATACAAAGCCTCAAATGGGCTCATTTTTAACAATGCATGATACTCATTATTATATGAAAATTGTACTAAATGGAGGTAGTCCTCCCACTTAGATGGTCTATCCATCACGTACACATGTCACATATCTTCAATAATCTAATTTACATGCTTTGTCCATCCATTAGCTAAGGATGATACATTGTGCTAAAATTAAAATTGGTACCCAATCCTTTGAAAAATCCCATCCAAAAGTTGGATGTGAATTTTGGATCTCTATATAAAGTAATTTCCTTAGGCACCCCATGAAACCTGGAAGCTTATCGCATATAAATGTATACAATATTTTTTGCTTTTTCCACTAATTCTATCAGAATAAAATTAGCAGACTTACTAAGCTTGTCCATTACGACCATTATGGAGTCATGCCCTCTTGTTGTTTAGGAAGCTTAGTAATAAAATCAACTGATACCACCTCCCCACTTTTGTTCAAGAATGGGAATTGGCTTAAGTAAACAAGTTGTATGTTTATGCTCACCCTTAGCCCTCTGGCATTCCAAACATCTAGCTATATAATTAGCCACTTCCTTTTTCAATCATGGACAGTAAAATTCCTATTAAATTTTTCTAGTACTCTGTGTAACCAACATATGGTACCCTATGCATTTCCTATAAAATTAATTCTTTCATTGTTGGCACATCTTACACATAAATTCTCCCTTAATATAAAATGATATCTTCCCGATCAATTTCTTGGTATTCCGTATGTGTTGTACATTGTTGTAGGGTAAATTTAATCTGCATATATTGTTGGTCTAACTTTCCATATTGTAGAATTATTCCCATCAAATCTATTTTATAGTTGCTAATTATTGTAGCATGCATAACAAACACTCTTCGACTAAGTGCATCAACCATTGGATTTTCTTTCCCCTTAGTATATCTTATTTCAAAATCATATTCGACTAGTAACTCTAGCCACCTAATTTGTTGTGCATTTAAAATTGGTTGCTCAAATCAGAGTTGCATCTCATAATAATTAGTTTGTAATTAAAATTTTTGACCCATAAGATAATACCTCCAAAGTTTAAGTGTGTATGCATGCTCTAAGTCACGGGCAACATAATTCTTCTCATGCTATCTTAATTTTCTAGATTCATAAGAAATTAGTTGCCAATTTTGCATGAGCACTCCACCTAGCCCCATGCATCAATGCATCCCAGAAAAAATGCATTCTAATAAACTATCATTAATACTGGAGTTTTGGTTAATAAAGCTTTTAATTGTTGAAAAGTTGTTTCACACTCAGATTTCCACTAAAATTTCATGCCCTTTTATGTAAAGATGTAATGGGATGTGTTATCCTAGGGAAGCCTTCAATAAACCTCCTGTAATAACCATCCAAGCCCATGAAGGACTGGACTTTTGTAATGTTCTTTGGTGCTCATCATTCACTAATAGCCTTAACTTTCTCCATATTGACTGCTATTCCCTCTTCAAAAATAATATGGCCAAAATAATGGATTTGTTTCTAATAAAAACAACATTTACTCAGCCTTGTATACAATTGATTCTCTGGAAGTAATTGTAGAACCAATCTCAAATGTTTTTAATGCTCCCTTTTATATTGAAAATATATTAAAATACCATCAAGAAAGTGTTGTAGTTGCTCCAAGACCTTCCAAAATTTTGGCTTGCACCCAAATTTCAGAGCCTTCCTTTGACTTTTTTTCTTGATTTTTGCAAACACTCAAGCTCATTCCCTGAGCTTTCCCGGATTTCTTTGCCTCCTTTTACTTTTTGAATTAACTATCATCTTTTGGCATGTTTGACTGATATGTAATGTTGTGATCCTTTTCTGGTGGTTTCAAAGGTTGGTCTTTGTCTATACAATTTTTCCTAGCCATGTAAGAAAAAATTTACTCATACACCAAGTCTTGAGCACTGTCGCACAAGTGTCGTCACGGTCATCCCAAAGTCTATCTTAATTGTCACACTTGTTGCTTCTTGTCATGAGACAGTAACACAGAGGGTAATGCTTTTTTTGTTGCTCTGATGGTCTATCTTGTCATGTCGTTGAAGTTTACTAAGTGTGTGATCATAGTTCAAGTTCATCGTGAGTCCATCTCCCTCCCACACTTAGCCATTTTCGGAAAATCTTCCTAACTAGGAAACTTAGCTCCACTGAGCCTCGACTGAGCTACGCACTGGACACTCTCAGTCATCATTGATGTGACCTTACTTCCTAGAACTGCATAGTGTGTAGTCACTATCCTCCAGGGTTTTTGTTCTACGCAATTCTTGAACCCAAAAACCTTCATTGACCCCCAAAATTGTGCAGTTGTGCCTCCCAGTTTTCCTTAAACTACGCACTTCACATTTTCAGTCCTCAAGCTTTTTTCTTACCTACTCGAACCCCACAATTCGTAGAGAGCCCAACCTCCATTGGCCTCTAGATCTTGGTGGATGTTCCCTCCAGTGTCCTTCCCTCAGCCAGATCTCACTATCCTTAGAAACTACGTAGATTTTCCCTTGAGGCCTCTCTGCTTCCCAGTCCCCCTTGGCCTCCAAAATTGTGTATTTTTTCCTCCCAGAGCCCCATCTCACATCCCTTAGTGGCCACTACACAATTTTTCTCCCTAGTGAGGATTGTGGAGAAAAATTCCTCACTCAAGCCTGAGTTGCGGCCTGTGTAGTCTCAATGACCAACATTTCTCCCAGTCACTTGGAATTGTGAGTGCACAATAACTGAGCCCTTCCCCCAACCAATGAATTGTCTCAAGCTCAGTTCATGGATAATAATGCATCATCTTACACTAGGGATTTTTTGGATTGATGTCGTCCCATCATGACTGAATAGTAGGAACATGTACACTATCAAGTCATGGCGAGATGATGAAGAAAGAGAAGAAGGAGGAAATAATTCTTAAAGACTATTTTATAGATGAACGAACGAGTGTAAATATCAAGAGAAAGAAGGGGGACACAAGTTTGAAACCACCTTCCAAGATCGAAGACCATTGAAGACCTCGCATCACTAAGCTATGTAGATGAGAAGAGAAGCATATCTAAGAACATATCTAGCACTCAGTAGCAATAGTGACTTGACATTTCAACATCATCAAGCTAGTCCATATCAGCAGTGTCATGTCAAGCCATGTCATGAGTTTCATATGCTACATCACCATTATGGACCATGTATATTATAAATCAAATGTATTGTAAAGTGGAAGTCCAAAGGACACACATGAGTATGAAGAGTCATGTAAGTTGAAAATTCATAGGAATTTGAAAAGCCATGAGGGTATTCAAAGAGTCACAAGGGTAAAGCATCACCCCTTTGGTTATATATACCCCTTCAACGTATGAGCAAAGGACTTTTCACCTTAGCTCCACCTGCAAGGCATTAAAGAGACCATCTAGCTCTTTAAGGAGAAAGGTGTGGCTCTAATGTCCCACTACTGGAGCTAGTGATGTACAATGTAAATATGTGTCTTAGAAATTTTTCTTAGTAATAGTAGCCTTTTAAGGCCAACACATTCTTCATGCATGGGCTATAAATGTTGTAAGACTATTCTGTGGACATTTGTATTTCATGTTTTCTTTCACATGTTCTAATATAGTTGAAGTATTTTGGTTATTTTAGTGCTTATCTTATTGAGACTCTATTTTAATGGTTGTTATCATTGTCCCATCCTTGTGGACTATTTCACAGGATACTAGACTTCCTTTATTTTTGGTTATAATGACCGCTACATCAGCTATGGACAATTCCGTTGGATGTTAGACTGATCTTCCCTTGTTTGTTGGTTGTAACAACTGTCACATCTGTTGTAGACTATTTCATTGGATGTTAGATCAGTCCTTATGGTTCATGTGTGTTTCTTCCTAGGTGGTACTATTACCTCTCACCTAGAGGCACACTTTTCTCTCACCCTATGCAGTAGAAGAACCTCGACACAATTACACTGCACACTCACTAGACACACTCCCCTTGCTTTTTGAAGATACCATTGCATCACTCCCTTGTGATGACCACTAGAGCCAAGGAAAATCTCTAAGGATTTGGAAACCAGGATTTTATACCGGATGAGACACCTACCCCTAATGGTGTGAGGTCTGATTGGGACTTCATATCGGGGATATCCCCTAAATGTTAGCGGTTCCAACAACATCAACATTTCTGGCACTAAAAGGAGGGCCACCAGTATTTTATGGTTGATTGTATCATTGATCCCACTAATCCATATTCTAGTCAAGGAAGCAAAGTTCACTCTGTATCCCCTACTCGTACTCCTGAAGTTGGTAACTTTTCATTGTCGAGGCCATCTACCCCATCACCAATGAGTTTGCAAAAGTTGTTGGATTGATTTCGGGAATAATCAGTCTTCCACAATCTCCAAAGAACAATAAAACCACCCCAACAGAGTAGTGGTCTCACGTGTTCAAGAAGCGGTCCTTGCCACTCTTGAAGAATTGACAGATGTTGTGGAATGGGAAGAAGAGCATCCAATATTTCATGGAGGAGAAGGAGGTAACCCCTTACTCTCGAGTTCAACTTTTGGTGGGACAGGTGGAGAGGAAGAAAAGGAAGAAGAGGAAGAGGAACCATCAGATTCAGAAAACGAAGAGGAGGATAACGAAGAAGAAGACATGTAAGATAAATATCTATATTGGATGACTCAGGGCCCACTGGTACTTTCGAGTGTCTTGCACAAGATGTTGAGGCACGCGAAGAAGCTCTTGATGAAATATGACCCTGACAAGAGAGTCAAGGATGAAGATCACTTGGAAAACTTTTACCTACATCTGCAAACACTTGAGGTACCTTATGATGATGTCGCATGCAGACTTTTTCCATGTACGTTGGGTGGTAGATAAGTTGTATGGTATCGTATCCTTCCTCCAAACACCATATAGAATTGGAGGGGATTCAATAGGATATTTCTTGAAAATTTTGTTGAAGACAAGACCCTTGCCATGTTATTAAAGGAGTTGGGTAGCCTTAAGATGGAGCAGAAGGAAAAAGTTAAATAATTCAATCAAAGGTTCAATTGCATCTTGAATAAATTTTTAAATGACACAAAACCTCATAACTCCATCTCCATAGACAACTACACTTCTACCTTGTCGGAAAGTATTGCGCGGTTTGTAAAGTGAACTGCAAGACCAACATTGACATAAAACTACGAAGAGGATATTACCGTTGAGAATGAATTTCATTCTACTGGAGTCATCACAGATGATGAACCAATAAAATAATCCAAGGACACCGATAAGAGGTCTCAGGCCTCCATGAGAAAGGCTAAGGAAAAACAATTGAATGATCTTGAAAGCCTAACTCATATCGTAAATTCCCTGACCACTAAAATGGCTGAACTCAAGCAAAGGACAAGTGAGACTACCGTGACTAGAAAGCCCACCAATTTCATGCTCAGAAGGAATTCATCTTCCGGCAGAAGCAGCAATCAACTAGAAAAATATGCATAGAATTTTAATGTGGTCCTGAATATTGAAAAAAATTGGCATGAATTCATATTGCATGTTTCATAATGAGCATCATTTGGAGAAGACATGCCCACAATCAAACCATCTCATGAGTAGAAGGGTTTTTCAGTTTGTTGACTCAGTCATGGTCGAGGAGCAAGCTAAACCCGATGAAGATAAGGAATAATTTGTTGCAGTTGATGAAGATCCAAGCACTAGATATGCAGTAAACATGTATCAATGCATTCTTGTAGCCCACAAGAGTACTATCGATAAGCATCCTCTGGGTGATGGTCCAGACCAGAAGCAAAGAAACCAATGCAACTTAAGAATCCAAGGGCCGACCACTCTGAGTGAGGTGCTGAAATAGAAATTCAAAGAAAATTTGTTAAGGAAACACAATCCTCCAGCTATCTCAGCGCAGAACACTTATAGAAAGTTTGGGAAAGCGGTTTCAATGAAAAGTTTTTCCGACAACAATAAGGACAAAACCATCCCTCTAGAAACCACAAACCAATTTCCATCCCTGGACACTTGCTCAGTCTTCCTATTGTAGATTATAACATTGTAGATGATATGAAGAAGGTTCATGCAAACATATCCATGTTCAAATGCTATAGGATAAAATGCACGGTGTATGGAGAATGAAGATACCCTCAAAGGTCTTCCCAGGACCTTTGGCAGATTGTAAGATTATCTACAACCATCACAAATTTACATGCATGTTCATAAACAGTAACTAACTATCAAAGTAGGACAAATAGATTACCTCAAGCCTCCATGTAGATTTGCTGGAGAGCGCAATGCAGTTAGGTGGAAGTCCCCTGAGCCGGTTCCAGATCAAGTCCTGCACATAGAAGAGACAAGCATAATCACAACATACAACCTTGATAAATAATACATGGATACATAAAAGAACATATATTTACACATAACTAAGCTACTCATGCTAAAAGGTATTGGACAAACAAGCTAATGAATGATAATACCAACACCATGGATTAAACAATACAACTACAATTCTGTATTAATGTCGGAAAAGTGATTACAACCATCTATTGCATCAGCCTTCCATTACCCATCTAGCTTCTCTCTCTCTCTCCCTTCTTACCAACTTCTTCTTATTTGAGACAATGCTTGACAATCAAGTATGTTATCCTTTCAAATGATCTGACCTCCTTCACTATAGCCCTAGCTTTACTTATGTAGCAACCGAGTTAGGGTTGCCAAGTTCCTCCATGCATTCCCTAAGGTAAAAGCAATGAAATTGCCATGCTTTTCAGCTCTTTCCCATTTGCCTCCTTCATTATGATTAGAAACCCCACAAATAGGTCGAACTTGAGATGTTTCCTTGCTTTTCTGAGTGAATTTAGGAGAAAATATTTAGATATTTATGAGTCAATTCACTCCTTTGACCTTTAGAACTTCATTAGGATCCACTAACTCTGCTCCTGAGCTAACAACTAGAGTTAGTAGGGTCACTAACACTCCCTTAGGCTTACAGAGAATCTTTATAAAGCAGGTTGTCAGTGTATAGCCAGCGTTAGTGTGGAAACAAGGCATGTGATCTTGGTCTTTGCTTCAGCTATCATGTCTTTCCCCTCTAAGCTAATTAGGGGGTCATTTTGTTGTATAACAGATGCCCCCTAAAGTGTGGGATCAGAGGCTATGATGATGGCCGAAATACTTTACTTAACTACAATTTTTCTTCTTCGACAAAAAGAGAGAGAGGATCGGAGCTTCAGGTTGCATGGGAAACCTGATACAACACACATATATATATATATATATATATATAACAAAAATCATGTCATGATTCAAGCATTACCATGCTCAGTAGCTATGCCAGAGTGATTTTCTCATCAAAGAGATATGATTATGTTGGCCGCTGATAAGCACAATGCAGATCCAGTGTCATAATAGGATCATTCTGAGGAGTTGTCTCCAAAAAACAATATACACAGCTTGGGAGAGGAAACAAGGCTGAATGATGTGAGCCCCTACCCAAGGTCTTGATTTCCGCTTCGCCGAACAGCATAGATCGATGCATGTGAATATATGCGTTGATGTCGAACATGCACGAAATCATCTAATTACCAGTCAATAATGGAGACCGTTAATAGACACAAGGAAGGCCACCAATAATAGTGATGGTCTCCAAGATGCACAATACAATCTAATGAGTGTGAAAGATGTTTTTGTCATCGAACACCCATAGAAGCACTTAACCAGGCACCAATAATGAGAGCCCCTGATCAAACACAAGGCAACCTGCCACCAATGTCTGGAAGTACCAAAGCACTGAATGTGTTTGTGTGTTGTCTTCCTAGATAGAGTGTTGAAGTCGATAGGAAGAAACCTGTCGAAAGGTAGGCAATAATGTGTCCTACATCAATCGACACGAAACAGGACAAGAATGATTTATTTTTTGAGGAATCTTTTAGTATTGGGTCTAAATGATAGAGGGCATGATGAAAGTATATGCTTGATGGGTTGATGGAGGAAACAAAATGTTAACCCTTGAACAATAGAAGGCACGACAACGATTTTAACCATGTAGCACTAGACTCATGAACACCAAAGAGTGTTAGGATACAAAGATGCAAGAACGCCAAGGTATTTAGGCTAAACCCATAGGATGGTAGGATTCATATTGAGAGGTCGTCACAAGGAAGGTTTATCTGCTACCAAACCACGCTTTCTAATATGGAATACAGTTGTATTGTCCACTTTCCCTGTCTGATTAGTTTAGTGAGTCCAGACGGGTAAACTCATCGATCTTTTCATATTTTAAGAGTCTGAAAAGGACCACAAAAAGAGTGACTCTATGCCCTATCTGATTAGTTTAATGAGTCCAGACAGGCAAACTCATCGATATTTTCATGTTTTAAGAGTCTGAAAGGATCGTAAAAAGAGCGACTCTATACCTCGTATGTTTAATTTAATGAGTCCATATGAGACAACTCGGTGGTCTTTTCATATTTAGAGAGTCTGAAAAGATCGTAAAGAACGACTCCATGGTGGTCCCTTTGTCATAGTTGTTAACCGGGTGCAACAAAAGGTTAATAGTATACCCGGATCAGTTACTTTTTCATGAGTTAATCTATTGAATCTGGATAAAGAGAAACCTATGTTCAATAGATGTTGACCTCATTTTGTTACGAGTACGAGGAGACGGACTAAACTCATTTTTCATCGTGAATTTTTAATGAGTCACGCGACGACAAACTCAATACCTTCATCAAATTTTAACGAGTCAAATGAAGAAAACTCAAGGTATCTTTTTCAGTTTAGTGAGCAAGGAAAAAGAGGGAAAAGAACTGCTCATTCCTTCTTTGTAGATTTTAACGAGCCCGAAGAAGGGAAAAAACTGGGATTTTTCAATTTTAAGAGCGAGAAATGGTCCCAAAAAAGCAAGTGCTCTGGTTGTTGCCATAGATTTTTAACGATCCCGGTGACAAAACCTCAATATTTTTCAGTTTAACGAATGAGAAAAGTACCTAAAAGAATGCTCGGGTCATCTTTATAAATGTTTAACTAGCCCAAAGAAAAAACTCAGGATTTTTTCGGTTTAATGAGTGAGAAAAAAGCGCCTAAAAGGAATGCTCTAATGGTCTTTTTCAATTTAATGAGCTAGAAAAAGAGCGAAAAAGAGTTGCTCAAATCGTCGTCGTATGTGTTTAATGAGCCCAACGATGACAAACTCAAGGATTTTTCAGTTTTTGAGAGCGAGAAAATATCCCATAAAAGAACATGCTCATATCTTCTTTGTAGTATTTTAACGAGCCCAAAGAAGGAGACTCGAGGTTTTTCGGATTAACAAGCAAGAAAAATACCATAAAAGGAATGTTCAGCTTCTTCGTGGTAGTTTAACGAGCCTAAAGAAGGAGACTCAAGGATTTTTTGGATTAACAAGCAAGAAAAATACCATAAAAAGAATGCTCGATCTTCTTCGTGGTAGTTTAACAAGCCCAAAGAAGGAGACTCGAGGTTTTTTCGGATTAACGAGCAAGAAAAATACCATAAAAAGAATGCTCGATCTTCTTCGTGGTAGTTTAACAAGCCCAAAGAAGGAGACTCGAGATTTTTTCGGATTAACGAGGAAGAAAAATACCATAAAAAGAATGCTTGATCTTCCTTGATCTCATGCTTGACCATAGAAGGGTCTACGTCATGAATTTCCTCATAAGACCAAGGGAAAACATCGTGGAATTCATTAAAAGGGTAGGGGAAGCTCGCAATTTCCTTAGGGTTGCATTTGGCTCCAATCTGTATATTTTATGCAATACCTGTCTTGACTGAAATATCGATGAGCAATGTTTTGAGATTTTGCCCATGTTTCCTTCCGCGTCCAAAGTTAGGATAGTCGTATATGGTGAGGAAACGATTTCTGGTATATCAAGTGATAGGATTTGAAAAGGCATCATGTCCAAATCAAATATCGAAACTCAATTGTGCGAGTCCTCCCAAGGTCGCTCTTCTAAACTCATGATTTCTCTAATAGCTTCGTTCATAGGTAGGACTTGATTGAGTGGATCAAAAGAAGGAGCATGTATGGGAGGGGCAGTGGTACCATTGGTCGTAACCAAAGTGACCGGAGATTCGGGTGCAAGTTCAATGGCTTGGTAGGCCAATTCAACTGGTGACAATGGAATTTGTTCTCCATAAGTGTCAATGTCTGAAGGAACCAGTAGGATCCATGGATTGGTTGATTCATGAGGAATGGATGAAAGCATATTGATCATCTATGGAACCTTTGGTGGCTGAAGAGGGAAACAACCCATCAGGGAAGAAGCCTTCAATAGACCTATACTGATACTAACGTAAGAGTCAGGTACACCAACCACTAAGGGTACAAAGGTGCTAGGTAACAGAGAGTAATCTTGGGTGCAAAAGGATAGTTGGTCCACTGTGACTATCTTTCCATCCAAGGGAAATAGGATGACACAAAAGACCGAAGACACAATGGAATTCATGGCATAAGTCCAAGTGTGTCCCAAAAGCAGATTGTAGTCGAGTTTATGATCCACAACTTCGATATACACCGTTACCGTTTTCCCACTCAAGGTGATGGGATAGCTAGCTAGGTAACCTTTTGGGATGAAAGTGTGGTCGTCGAAAGCTTTAAGTGAATTTGACAGCGGGGATAGGGTTGGAGAACCCAAAGTGAGCCAACCTAAAGTTGACATGACGTAGGTAAAAGCAGCTTCGTCGATGACAGTTCTATGTATACCTTTACCTCTCAAAAAGATTTGCACCTAAAATGCAAGTTGGTAGGCAAGGGGAGGTTTACACTTTTCCATGTCGAAAATTGCAAGCATTGAATCCTATGGGTCGATACCACCAATAGCCGAAAGCAAAGCTTTCCTTTGTGCTGGACATGTACGGACTTGTGCTCCCCGTATTGTCGAGTATATATCAGGAGACCCCACTAGGTTATCATCCTACATCCATAGGAAGTCGTGTCTGCCACCTTGCGAATTGTAACGCACCAAACACAACATTCAGGAAGATTGACTGTCGTACAGAAATTCCTTGGTCACTTCTCTTCCATTTGATCACCAAGGTGTATATGCAGTTTTACGGGTTGTCTGGTAAACCTTTTGCCTAGTTCTCCAGAGTAGTCACTTTCGTTCCTTTTTTATTCCTTAAAAAAAAAGGTCCATCTATGCACTTGTCCTTTCAAGCTCATTAAACCTCGAAAGAGATAGAGTCACCTTTTCGTCCTTTTCTCGACTCTTGAAACATGAAAAGGTCAATTTTTGTTCCTGTGTCATAAAATTTACTGCCCACGAAATATTCTTGGTAACAGTTCAAGTTCTTGATTACAATTCAAGTGTTTTTTAGGCTCGCTTCCCGGAGTCTACCGGCCAAGGTCTTCCCCCAGATGGAACTTCTGGTCCATTTCCTCCATTTGGAAATGCTGGTGCTCCATATATGGCAACATTGTCTTTGCCTGGGTTAACCATCGGTTTGCCTGTTTGGTTGTTTTCAACCTCGGTGGTCCCAAGCGTCATGACCCCTGTTCTGCCATCTCCTTCATTTGAATCACAACATGATGATTCCAAGGTTGAGCCTGCGCCTTCTTCCCCTGTTTCTTCGTCTTCATCTCCTACTTCGCCTGGTGAAAGTTCCACATCTAGTAACCAGGAGACTAAGAAGAAGAAGAAGAAGTCTGATAAGCGCGAGGCCACCCATGCAACTATTTCTCCAAGTACATCTCAGGTCAGAACACCTCCTTCTCCTCCGCGGAAGGTTAAGTTTCCTTGTAAATTGTTCAAGGGTGACCATCTTCTTCATGATTGTCCTGGCATTCCTAGGATCTTAGAAGTATGGTCTCACGATCTGGCTCGTCCCTCATCATCCTCTGAAGCTCATGTCAATGTTAAATCCTCAACTCGCAGTGGTAAGAAGAAAGGGAAGATTCGATTCCCCTGTAGACTGTCTGAAGGCAACCATCCCCTTCACCTTTGTCTGCTCATGGATAAAGCTTCTGCCGTTTTGGAAAGTCTTATAGCTTCTTCACCCCGACTTCCCGTTGGTTATCAGAGGCTCTCTTCAGACCCTCTCCTGGTTGACAAAGAGATTAACTTAGATTCTTCTCTTGTCCATCCTCCTTTTCCTGAACCTGGCTGTCCTCAGCCTGTTCCTGACCAACCATTGGTTGGAGAGAGTGTCAACTTGGATTCACCACCAGTGGTCCACTCTATTCCCGAAGAACATCATGATTATACTGCTCATGTTCTTCTCATCTCATCAGATTCCCCTGAGTCCGAGAACGACCCTCCTATCCCAACTGATTCAGAGAGTCCTTCTTCGGCTCTTGTAGGGCATGGGGGCAATCATATGATACCCCCACCAAGTAGTTCAGTCATTTCCTTCAACTTGAGTCACTTGACTGCTTTCCGCCTTCCATCCTATGTGCCTTTCCAGATTACAGTACATGCCTATGATAAAGCAATACTTGGCACTGTCTTGGATGAAGGTGCATCAGTTAGCCTCATGCCTTTCACTACTTGGCAAGCTTTGGGCTCCCCACAGCTTGTGCCGGTCACTCAGAGTCTGTTGGCATTTGACGAAGGAACCAGTCAACTTTTAGGGATCCTTCCGAAGTTTCCTATTACTTTGGGAGGCAAAACTGTCTATATAGATGTAATGGTTGTCCAAGGTGCTTTAGATTTCAATCTTCTCCTTGGCCGTGACTATATTTATGCCATGGGGGCTCTTGTTTCTTCACTTTTCTGTGTGGTTTTTTTTCCACACGACGGAAGAATGGTGACCATAGATCAATTATCATTCTTTAGTCCCCCGATGCCTCCTGTGCAGCCGTCGTCTCCTGTGCAGCCGTCGTCCCCTATCGGTTCTTGCTCACGAGAAGTACCTTCCCAGCCACAGGTGAATTATGTGGCTACCTGTTCCGTCTCCTCATCTGATGATGATCATGCAGATGGTCTCGTACATCATGTACTGGGGGAATTGGAACTTGATCTGTCATTAGTGCCTCATGACATGCATTCCTCCCAGAGTGCATTTCTTCCATCCCGCGAAGACCACTTTGGAGCCATGTTATCATATGGCCCATGAACAGGAGTACGAGAATAGTTTGTTCTTGTGTCGACCTCGTTAAAAAATGAAACAAGGAGGCTTGAGGAGAGTTCTTTTCTTGTGTCAACCTCATTAAAAAATGAAACAAGGAGGCCCGAGGATAGTTCTTTTCTTGTGCTGACCTCGTTAAAAAATGACGCAAGGGCCTGAGGATAGTTTGATCTTGTGTCAACCTCATTAAAAAATGAAACAAGGATCATGGAGCACAGTTCCTTGTCTTGTGTCAAGCTCATTAAAAAATGAAACAAGGAGTTTTGAGGAAAGTTCTTGATCTTATGTCAACCTCGTTAAAAAATGAAACAAGGGTTATGAGGATAGTTCTTTTACCGTGTCAACCTCATTAAAAAATGAAACAACTCCCTTTCCAAATCGAGTCTTTGACTAATATCTCGTAAAATCTGAGTCGAGTCTTTCCAAGATCTCGACAGTGAACCTTCATTCCATCCACCTTGTTGAATGCAATGAAGCTTGGGGGCATGCACCTCAATTTGCGTCGTTATGTTGGGGGCATGCGAACTCATAACAAGCATAGTTTTTCTTTTCAAGCTTGTGTAAAAATGAACCCATACCCAATTTACATCTCGTGATTGTCGTTTTTATCCGCTAAATTCTACTAGATGAGCCTTAGTTGTAAGATTTGCTCTTGATTCATTTTAATACAATCAATGATGATTTCCTATATCTTGTGTACAATTCACTTGATAGCTTATGATTTCTTGACTTTATAAGTAAATAGATCATTGTTGTTCTCGGTTATGTGCTCTGTTGTTTTCTTGTGTTGTTTCAGGTTGATTTCTCAGTGAGGAGAAAGAAACGGAAGCTGGAGCAACGCAACGGAACGTCATCAACCACTGGTTTGAGGTAGGCCTCCAACGATGACTATTTAAGGGAATTAATTGTTGTTTTGTCTTTGTTATGACTAGACCCATTCTAGGGCTAGAGGGGTTGCCTCTATCCGCAGAGGGAACACTTTCCTACTTCACACCGACTCCTTGATGGGATCCCCAATACATAGAATACCCAAAGGAGTTGCAAGTGAAGGTGGGCTAACTTCACTTACAGTTCGATGTTGTCTCATATTTAGCTCTGCTTTGACTGGAGTCGTCCCAATAGTATGAGTGAAGAAGGAATTTTTTCTCTTTTAATGACACTAGTTTTGGTTTCTGATCTTGGGCAGTTTACTCACACTACCTATCCCAAGATCCTAGCCTGAACTAATTTTTGTTTGCTCAATAAAGAGTTACTGATTGATTTTAGGTAAATTTTATGTGTACTTTTTTAGTGTCTTTGGTAGGGGAGTTGATGTATGAAATGTGATGGGACTCTGACTCAAAAATCATGCACAAGACAATGCTTAAAAAATATTCAATTTGATGAAAACAAGTTGTATTCTACAGATGAGAGTCTTTCACATATTCATATTTGTTCCATGCATCCTAGTCATTATAACACATGCATAACCAACAAAAATCTTTCCAATGCTTTCCTAACAACTATTTGAAACCAAAATAAAGCAGATTTTAACCATCTAAGTAGAAGAATGAATAAAGAATTGTTAATTTTTCTTTGATAAAAACTTTTTAAGAAAGAAAAAAAACTTATTTCCTAAAAAAAAAAACTTTTAGGACACCGATCTTGCTAACAAAATGTTGTTGCATACCCTCTTTCAGTCCATGAGCAGGCTTCCTATCCCCTTGAGTTTGCAGGCACAGCTGTATATAAAGATTTGAGGGACTAACGCTCTGTAGCAGTGGGCACAGAGAGTTACTAGGTCCACTAATGCTCTGTTTGTGCAGACACGGAGCTTTATAAAGCATTGTTTAGTCTACTAACTTGCGTTAGTGTGGCAAAATAGCTCAAAATAAGGCCTTTTGGATCATATTCAAGGCTGAATATGTGAAGGCAGAATGTAGCAAGGTTTTGGTGGGTCAGAAAGGGAATGCAGAAGTATAGGGAGGTCTTAGAAGGAGGAGGAAAGTGAGAACTGTCCGTGTAAACCAGGAACTAGAAGTATAGTCCCCAGTGGAGTCGCCAATTCTGCTATAGGATAAAATGCACGGTGTATGGAGAATGAAGATACCCTCAAAGGTCTTCCTGGGACCTTTGGCGGACTGTAATATTATCTGCAACCATCACAAAGTTACATGCATGTTCATAAACAATAACTAATTATCAAAGTAGGACAAATAGATTACCTCAAGCCTTCGTGTAGATTTGCTGGAGAGCGCAATGCAACTAGGTGGAAGTCCCTTGATGTTTCCGAGAAAACTAGTGTCTATTCAATCTTCTAGTCCCACTAAGATGGGTAGCTATCTTAGAAACAAACAATTCAAAGCGCTTCAAGATTTCCTTTATGTATGATAGATAAGAGAGAAGCAGAGAGCACCAACCTGTATCTTCCGCTTGGCTCCTTGCTTGTTTCCTCTCTCCTTTGATAGAGCTCGCCACTCTTCTCCTACTTTTCCCGCTTTAGAGAATATATGTAGAGGAAAAGCAAAAATACACCATCAAAGCATCGAGATCTATGATATCATAAACAATGCAGAATCAGAAATACATTAACCATACAATTGCATCCACAAATAACAAGATTTACAAATACACAATTATATGGAGGAAAACTCAAAGAACTTTATTGATAGTAGAAGTAGAAGAGAGGATTACAACCCAGTTGTCTGATCCAGCATCATCCTCCCAGCATGAAATCCCTCTTCACCTCATGAAAAGCAATATCACCCAACAATACAATGTTTTTGTCAAAGAGAAACCAACAACACTTCCTTACAAATTACAAAATTCCAGCCCTTAGATCTCTCAAATGAGGGATCCATTTATAGATATTTCTAGAGGGGTGAGTCAGCTTCTGGGTTTTTGATTAGTGTCATTTCATTGATAGTTCTTGGTTCCACTTGGAGATTTCATGATCTCTTACTCATCCCTAGGCGAATTTAGTGAGGCAAGTGTCATATGAGAAGTTTCTAGAAGATTCTCTGGGTTTCCACTTAGCAAATTGTCTTTGCCATTTGTCTATTCTCACTCATCACACCCTACAGAAGGCCTTTTCAGTATGCATCGCACCTCTTGTGTGTAGCAGGTGAGATGCATCGCACCTTGACCAAGGAGCAGTCTGTATGGTCCAGTTTTGGCCAGTTCTGAGTGGTTTTTCTGATGTAATCAATTGACCATGATCCTTTAGGGTGTGAAACAACACTTTAGGGGTTTAAGAGCCATTGGTTTATCGACATATGTGATTGGGTTTGCAGTGCTGAAATATTTCTATAACAGTTGCCCCCTAAAGCATGAGGTCGTAAATCTTCTGATGTCGGGTGAAATGCTTTATCATGAGGATACTAGGTTTTTTGAACTAGAAGGTGACCTGTATAAAATACAATACAATACATTATCTTCATATTATTTTCATGATCTAGTTGAGGCAGGCATTCCCATGCTCAGCTTTATAAATTCATTTTCATGTACATAGGACAGATAATCGTCCGCTGTTGCAGACTGGTGATTCTTGTAGAGCCATCATCCCTTAGCTTGGATGATCATCTGTGCAGCTACTGTGTACATTTGATGTCTTTATCTTCCTGAATATATTGCAGCCCGGATGGATGAAACTAGATCCGGGGTCTTCAAAACTCATTCAATCTTCGCCCGATGTACAAGTTGATCCATGTGAAAAGATGTTCTGAAGTCGAACATGGAAAGACATTGCCTGATAACCAGCCAATGATGTAAGCTATTAACAGGCGCGAGAGGAATCACCGATAATGATAATGACCCTCAAGGTACTACAATACAATTCACGTGGTGTGAATATAGGATCTAATGTCGAACACCACGCAAAATCTTTTGGTTGAAGGCCATTGATGTAAACCTGTCGCCGGAAGTGAGAAATTTTCCAATGAGGCATGCAAGCTTCAAAGTACTGAAAGGGTTGTTCCTAATTCAACTTCTTGGATAATGAGCTGATGTCGACAAGAAGTGACCCATCATAGGAGGGCCTTAATGAATCCCACATCTACGACACGAAACGAAGCAAATGATTTTCTGGAGGTGAAAACGATCTGATGATACAAGGTTCAGGAATGGCGGTCATGAAAAATGGAGGGTGAAGGTATTGCAGTGGATGAGGCATTGGCTGGGTTGGTGAATTCTCTGAATGACTTCTCTTGAACATATCGGTGACACTGAGATGGATTGGTAGCGTTAACCCCAAAGATGGATGGTACAGAGGACCAATGGTGATGTGACCGGTGAACGGAATAACCCAACCCGACTCAATCATGGTGATGGAGTGAAAGTGTCATGTTCAAGAGCGACCTGCTACCAATGAAGTTCTTCAAGTTTTCTTCCCCTTTTCCCCAGTCATTGCTGACCAGTACCTCTTTATTTTTTTCAAGCTTGAGGAGGATAACATATGCTTGTTCTATAATTTTCCCTTCGGGCAAACCTGTCGCTATGTTTTAGCGAGCCTAGCGACAGTGAAACTCACTCTTGTCCGAATGGACAAGTTTGTCGCTATTGTTTTAACGAGTTTAACGACAAAGATAACTCGGTCCTTTTCATGTTTAGAGAGTCTGAAAAGAGATGGAAAGGAAACTCCAGCAGTCCTTTTTCGTGGCATAATCCCTTAAGTCCGAAAAAGTATAAAATAATACGAAAGGGATGACTTTTCGATCGCTTTAGCGAGCCGAAAAAGACAAGCGCTCGATCTTTTTGTGGAATGATCCCTCAGGTCCAAAAAGATTAAAATGTAGAGGAGGGATGGCGCTTCCCTTTACTTTAATGAGTTGGAAAGGCTAGTAGCTCGGCAATATTTTCATATTTTACGAGTCTAAAAAGAGCTTAAAAGAGACTCATTTTTTAGGAACGAGTGATGTTTTTGGGTAGCAACTAGTTCCAGGTAAGTTTGGAACTTCTCAAACACGGCAGTGTAACGAGGGTGGCTAATAGAATCACTCATCACAATTGTTCCTCAAAAGGGTAAACAATCAAGTGGAGGTATATGATCAGTTAAAAGAGTGGAGGTGACAGTAAGAACACAACCAAGGCTCAAAAGGCTGATAGCAATGCAATCACAAAGGTTATTTACTGAGGGTGGATTCATTTTTTAATGAGCTTGAATCTTTAGAAACTATGCTCAATGGCGGGTTTATTTTTTAATGAGCTTGAACCCTGCGGTAACACTGCTCGTGCCAGTCGTCTTTAAAGATGTCTCTTATTAGTAGGTTCATTTTTTAGTGAGCTTGCCCCATGCAAAACTTTGCTCATTGCCTTTTGTATGCAGGCTGGAAACGACCAACTACAGAACTAACTACACTAAGAGTTAATGAACTACTGAGGTTAGGTAGGATAGTTTAGATAAAACATCTCCTTTTCTTTGCCTGCGCGCCACCGACAAAGGTGAATGGTGGATTAGACCATTCACCTAACCTAAGCAGTTGAACTAAAAGTTAGGCTAAAATACTACGAGGTTAGAGTTACGTTGGTCGCTTTTCACTTGCGTAAAAAAGGTTTTCATGCCCCCAGGTGTTGAGAAAACGAGAATTTCCAATTACCTTATGGAAGTTCCTGCATTTAAGCAAGATCATTTCGTTTGCGGAGCAGACAAAACACTTCCTTGGCTCTGTCCATCGAAATAGACAAAGGTGAATGGTGTGAGCTTCCAATCACATAATGTGCGAGGAGATAATGTTTCAAACTAATCCCATATCCTACACGGAAATGGCGTTTCAGACTAGTCATATAACCTACCAGGAAATCTATTTTTTCATTTGGGTTCGCCTGCCAAAGCAGACCAAGGTGCATGCCCCCTAAGCTTTGTTACATTCACTGAATTACTCGCGGTAATTAGGTGGATGAACTAGAGGTTGAAGAGACATTCTTGATGCAAAGAGACCATTTAGGGATGGTGTTTGACTCGTAGCTGTGTTCGAACCGGGAAATGAAAGTTGGTTGACAAGCTGCACCATTATGCCTTCATGCAAGAAACACATCACTCGAAAGAGTGTGGAAACAATAGCTCCCATGCTGTAAACGTAGTCACGCCCAAGGAGTAGATTGTAATCTAGTGGCCCTTGGACTACCATCACGTTCAAGTGAACGGTTTTCCTTCTCAAAGTTATAGGCAAATTTGGAAGGATCCCTAACGGTTGATTGGTTCCTTTGTTGAAGCCTGACAAATTTCGATTCTCAGGCAAAAGCGATGGCGAACCAAGCGCTTTCCAAGCAGTTGAGGAAAGGATACTCACAGAAGCCCCTTCATCTATGATAGTGCCAGACATGATCATTTTGTAAACTTGTACTATGATTTGGAATGGTACATTAGATGGAAGGCGGAGTCCCACTAGTAGATTCCAATCGAAGGAAATGACTAGATTGCTTGGAGGGGGGACCGAATAAACGACCAGATGAATCTCTCGAAATGTGGAACTTCCATCTTGTGGTAAAGGAACGGGTAGATTGCCCCCATGTTCATCAGACTCTGTGTTAACAAAAAGAATTTGAACGGTGTCGTTCTCATTCTCTTTGGAGACTGTATCATCTGAAGGTTGACCTTCTGAAGGCAAGACTGGGTCGGCTGCCGTTATAACCTATTGACTTTGGTCTGGTATGGACTCAGAGGGTTTGTCTTCAACGACAGGCGTTTCGACCAACAACTGAGGTGTGTCAGTCAGATTGTCAACTAGTGATGGACTTGGCAAGAGTTTCTTGTATCCAGGCAGAAGTCGCTGCAGTGAAGCAGGACGGTTATGTAAGATTCTCTTGGCCTCATCCAGAAAAGGACATTGGCGAAGGTGATGGTCTTCATCGCATAATTGACATGGAATTTTGACCTTCCCTTTCTGTCCAGGAGTTTCATTTTCACTAGTTGATGGTGTGCTATCAACATGATCGCCAGAGGTTGATGACACCAGATGGTGCGAACGGGGAGACCATTCTCTCAAGATTCGCGGAATGCAAGGACAATCTCGATGAAAATGGTTTCCTTTGCACATTAGACAAGGATACTTAGGAGTTTTAATGTGCGGATTTTCACCAGATGATTTATGGTTGTCCCCTTGCTTGATTGGCTTCTTCTTCTTCTTCTCCTTCCCTTTCTTCTTCTTTTCAGTTACTTGGTTTTTAGTATCACTAGTTTCACTAAGCGAAGAGGAAGAAGAAGAGGGAGAAACAAACGAAGTAGAAGATGAGGGAGCAACTCCAACATCATCTAGTTGCTGATTCGATTGCTGAGGAATTACGGTGTTTTGAACAACAGAGGTTGAGAATAGCCATACTAGCAGGCCAATTGTGATTCCTGGAAGGGACAATGAAGCCATATATGGAGCACAAATATCTCCACAAGAAGAGAAAGGATTAGGATTCCCCCCAAGGGGAAATCCTTGATTGGTGGACTCCATTACCTCAACCTAAGATCAATTAAGGAACAGGGATGTTATTCTAAATTAAATAAATTTTATGACACTTTGACACAACTTTTCTTTTTCAATTTTTAA
Organism: Pinus tabuliformis; assembly: GCA_031772625.1. Classification (NCBI taxonomy): domain Eukaryota; kingdom Viridiplantae; phylum Streptophyta; class Pinopsida; order Pinales; family Pinaceae; genus Pinus; species Pinus tabuliformis. The sequence goes on from CM062805.1 coordinate 1,145,903,200, forward strand.
GAGTCAAGAAAAAGCTAAAGATGACTCTAGTCGCCTTCGATTTTTAATGAGCCTGAAGTGACAAGTGCTCAGGTGCACCTTTTCTTTTAAGGGGTCGAAAAGGAACGAAAGTGACTGCTTTGAAAATCTAGACAGAGGGATTACCAAACCAATCGCAAACCTACAACATACACCTTGGTGGTAAATTAAAGAGAAATTACCAAGGATTTTAAGTACGGCAGTCAATCTTCCCGATTGTTGTGTTCAGTGCATTGCGATCGATAGGGTAGCAAACACGGATTCCTAAGGATAAAGGATATCAACCTATTATGGTCTCCTAATATATACTTGACGGTACGGGGAGCACAAGTCTGTACTGGCACTTGTCATATCAAAGAGGAGGAATCACCCAACCTTCGATGAAAACAATAGTTACCAGGCTTTACGACGCCAGAATACGTCTCTAGCCTAGACTTCTATATGTTGTGCGTTAGGTTCCAAAGCGTTTTTATGTTCATTGAGGTTTATTTTAGAGTTGATCTTTTTTAGAAGTTTTCCTTTCAAGGTTCACCGCGTGATGTAGATGTAAAATTCCTAAATATGCAATCTAAAATGATAAACAGTCGCTTGTTTTCTTTTAGCAATGAAAATCCTAGCTACTAAGGAAAGAAGAGTACAATTCTTTCAACAGAGAGCAGAGAGCACACACTAAATGCACTTTTCCTAAATCATTTTCCGCATGCAGTCTAAATGCAAATGCACATGCATGTATTTGTTTTTCTGTTTCCTTAATGTGAGAATGCCAAAAAGAAAACTAAGTACAGATCTGAACTATTTTCTTCAAAGCGACACTTTAACGATTTCTTTTCAAAACGAAAGGAAGACTAAGACGACACTTTCAATTTCGAATGGAAAACTGCTTTCAACACTTCAAATATTGATAATTCAAATCAAATACAATGGCAAAAGTACAATCGACTATCTAGAAGAGGAAGACTTTACGACACTCTTCTTTTTGACTCAAAATGATAGTTACGACACTTCTTTTCATCAAAACGACAGTTCGATTAGGCTACTCTTGACAAAGGAGGACTGCAAATGATGAAAAATACATAAAAAACATTCACAAATCTTGATCAATGGAGGCTGAATAATGTAAAGGAAGATGGCTTCAGCAGTGATATACTGATCATAAGCAGCAAAACTACTTAATAGAGCTGAAAACAATGAAGAAAAAACCAAATTCTAGAGAGAGAAATAGTATCATTCAATCATCGCACCTGTCCTTAAGGGAAACAGGGATGCATCTCACCTGCAACACATGGGAAGTGCGATGCATCCAGACTACCAGTTAGAGACAGTGCGATGGACTAGGGAATGAAACTGAGCTTGGTTTTTGCTCAAAATTTGCAGCTAAGTTCAGTGATTTAGGCTGAGCTATGATAGGCAGTAACAACAAAGTATAGGGGTATGATCTTATGAGGTTAATGAGCTACCACAAGGTCACTTAGGATGTTTGCAAGTCAGATGTTCATTCCAACCCGAAGATTGATTGAAGCAGCGTTGATCTACTTTGTAGTTGCATAGCAAAAGCAGTTCGAAGGCTAACTAGCTTAACTTCAGGCTCCGTCTATAGTTTATAAAGCAAACAACAGCAACAAACAAACAAACTATTCGATCCCCAGCGGAGTCACCATTTTGTTTCCGGGAAAACTAGTGTCTATTCGATCTGCTAGTCCCACTAAGACAGGTAGCTATCTTAGAAACAAACAATTCAAAGCGCTTCAAGATTTCCTTTATGTATGATAGATAAGAGAGAAGCAGAGAGCACCAACCTATATCTTCCGCTTGGCTCCTTGCTTGTTTCCTCTCTCCTTTGATAGAGCTCGCCACTCTTCTCCTACTTGTCCCACTTTAGAGAATATCTGTAGAGGAAAAGCAACAACACACCATCAAAGCATCGAGATCTATGATATCATAAACAATGCAGAATCAGAAATACATTAACCATACAATTGCATCCACAAATAACAAGATTTACAAATACACAATTATATGGAGGAAAACTCAAAGAAATTTATTGATAGTAGAAGTAGAAGAGAGGATTACAACCCAGCTGTCTGATCTAGCATCATCCTCCCAGCATGAAAGCCCTCTTCACCTCATGAAAAGCAAGATCACCCAACAATACAATGTTTTTCTCAGAGAGAAACCAACAGCACTTCCTTACAAATTACAAAATTCCAGCCCTTAGATCTCTCAGATGAGGGATCCATTTATAGATATTTGTAGAGGGGTGAGTCAACTTCTGGGTTTTTTATTAGTGTCATTTCACTGATAGTTCTTGGTTCCACTTGGAGATTTCATGATCTCTTACTCATCCCTGGGCGAATTCAGAGAGGCAAGTGTCATATGAGAAGTTTCTAGAAGATTCTCTGGGTTTCCACTTAGCAAATTGTCTCTGCCATTTGTCTACTCTCGCTCATCACACCCTACAGAAGGCCTTTTCAGTATGCATCACACCTCTTGTGTGTAGTAGGTGAGATGCATCGCACCTTGACCAAGGAGCAGTCTGTATGGTCCAGTTTTGGCCAGTTCTAAGTGTTTTTTCAGGGATAACTTCTGGGAAATGATGTAATAAATTGACCATGATCCTTTAGGGTGTGAAACAACACTTTTAGGGGTTTAAGAGCCCTTGGTTTATCGACATATGTGATTGGGGTTGCAGTGCCCAAATATGTCTATAACACCTGAGCCGACTCCAGATCACGTCCTGCACACAGAAGAGACAAGCATAATCACAGCATACAACCTTGATAACTAATACATGGATACATAAAAGAACATCTATTTACACATAACTAAGCTACTCATTCTAAAAGGTATTGGACAAACAAGCTAATGAATGATAATACCAACACCACAGAGTAGACAGTACAACTGAAGTTCTGTATTAATGTCGAAAGAGTGATTACAACCATCTATTACATCAACCTTCCCTTGCCCCTCCAGCTTCTCTGTCTCTCTCCCTTCTTACCAACTTCTTCTAATTTGAGACAATGCTCGACAATCAATTATGCTATCCTTTCAAATGATCTGACCTCCTTCACCATAGCCCTAGCTTTGCTTATGTAGCAATCGAGTTAGGGTTGCCAAGTTCCTCCATGAGTTTCCTAAGGTAAAAGCAATGAAGTTTCCATGTTTTTCAACTCTTTCCTATTTGCCTCCTTCATTAGGATTAGAAACCCCACAAATAGGTCGAACTTGAGATGTTTCCTTGCTTTTTTGAGTGAATTTAGGAGAAAATATCTAGATATTTATGAGTCAATTCACTCCTTTGACCTTTAGAACTTCATTAGGATCCACTAACGCTGCTCCCAAGCTAACAACTAGAGTTAGTAGGGTCACTAACGCTCCCTTAGGCTTACAGAGAAGCATTAGAAAGCAGGTTGTCAGTGTATAGCCACCACTAGTGTGGAAACAAGGCATGTGATCTTGGTCTTTGCTTCAGCTATCATGTCTTTCCCCTCTAAGCTGATGAGGGGGTCATTTTGTTGTATAACATCAAACTTGCAAATATCATGAGTCAACAGGACACCCTTCTATGGGGACTTGGACAAACATCAACTGGTAATGCTACCTCTTTGGACAAGGTATCTAGCAAGTCTCATGATGCTCTCTCATTTGTACTTAATGCACTCATGATGGATGCAAACACACTCTACCCACCGTTCTTGTTAACATTCAAATATTTAACTTCAATGTACACAATCGCTTGGTTGATTCTGGTGCATCAGTGAATTTCATGCCACTATCTGTGGCCAAGAAGATCAATGCTAAATGGGACAAGGTAGATGCATATATTATTCAGTTGGACAAAACTCATGTCTAGGAAATTAGTGAATTCAAGGATGTCATCATCCAGTTATCAACTTACGGACGAGTTCACCAATGTATCAACATAGTGATTGTAGATATTCCAGAAGCATACAAAGTGTTACTGAGCATAGACCCGTCAAGAAACCTTCAAGGATACTTTGCCACAGACTAGTCACACCTATGGCTTCCGTACATGGGCAGGAATAATCAGATCTGGGTAAAGTTAGATAGATACATGAAACACATGATGACTCCCTTGAATGGGCATAATGAGCCAATGGATTTCGCATAACTACTATTTGGCAATTATTTTTTGGAAACACAGTTGGGGTGCTATCTTGAAAAGCCATCCTCAGTTCCACTAGACACATAGTCGGATCTCCTTTCATGTCCAACTGGCGATAATGAACTTTGTACATTTGGTAGTAGTAGTACTAGTGCAGTGAGCAGTCCTTGTACATATGATATGTGGACAATGTACTGTGATGGATCCAAGACATAGACCCGCTGCAGAGAAGACATTTTATCTTTAGTTACTTGGAATTTGTGTGCATGAATAACTGTGAAGAGTATGAAGCACTCGTCTTGGGCTTATAGAAAGCCATTAACCTCAACGTTTCCATTCTAAAAGTGGTAGGTGACTCGGAAATCGTAGTGCGTTAGGTATGTAACACTATATATTGTGTGTCACCTCATATTAAGAGTTATCAACAAGATGTATGGTGACTCATCTATCACTTCCAAGCTTTCAATATTATTTCAATGCCAAGAATGCGTAAGGCCGCTGCAGATGCCTCGGAAAACACTACTACTAGGGTGTCACCTTTAAGGGATGACTTTTCTATTGAAATTTTGTATAAAACTTCCATCTCAGATAATATAACTAACTTATGTGTTTTTTATGACGACCAATAGATATTGTAATTTATGGAAAATATTGACGTATTCAAAGACAACAATCGACGAGGAAGATCACGAATAGACACTGCAAGATGCATCTAGTGCGAGTAAAGGAAACCCCATCCCTAAGGGTGTGTTATCACTGTAAAATATGTATGATCTGAAAAACCACTTCTTGAAACTTGTTAATGCCAAGACCCACAGTTTCACGTTGTCGCATGAGAAAATCAACTTGGGAACTGAGAAAGATATGAAATATGTAAATCTCGATACTTGCTCCACATAACAAGAGCGGAAATCCTTCATCTGCTTATTCAAGCAATACCATGATGTCTTCACGTGGACATACAATGAACTCAAGATATATGACTCACAAATCATGCAACATGTAATACCAATCAAGGAAGGGGCCAAGCCATTTCGGTAGAAATTGAGGAATTTTCACCCAACGCTTGAGCCTGTCATATAAAAGGAGTTGATGAAACTATTTGATGCTTGGATCATCTACAAGGTGTGACATTCACCGTGGGTATCAAACTTGGTTCCTATGAGAAAGAAGTCTGGGGAGATCCACCTATGTGTAGATTTTTATTGGGATGGGGTCCCCTACACCAATGCGCGAGACCCAAAAACCAAAGAAAGACAAGCAGAAAAGGTCAATACCAGTGTACGAGTCACCTAGAAAGAATTCTGCTACCCAGACACAGAAGAAGGACAAGCAACCTGAGAAGGTTGTAGATTTAGAGTCCAAAGAGCGCACTGAAGATATAAATTCAAAGGGTGCAGAGCCAGTCAGTAAGTTGTCGGAATACATCCCTCCGCGTAAAGGGAAGACAAAGGTCACTAAGGACCCAGATTCAGAGAAGTTTGTCATTCACACGCCCCTATTGCTAGAGAATATAACCTTCGAAGGTCTGCGCTTGGCGTGGGTTCCTCTATTAAAGATGCAAGATTGGGACCTAGCTGACCATGAGAGGTTCCCCCACCTCGCGATGGAGAATTATATGAAGCGAGTATATTACAAGGACTCAGGTGTCACTGAGTTGGAGTCAACTAAATGGATCCACGGAGTAGAGAAATTCAGATTGTTGAACTTACTGTGGGCACCCCACTACCGCCGCTCCAACATTAATACCACCTGTATACGGCAACTTCTTACTCTAGTGCATGATGGGTGCTTGTGGCTTGGTGAGCCCATGCCCATCACGGATATGCTCATCCATAGGATCACGTACCTGCCGCACAAAGGTCTGAATCTGGCCAAGGAGTTTGGCGGAAAGACAAGCGAGAGAGACTTGGCAGAGTGGATGAAGAAGAAATTTGAGCTTATCAAGAAGCCGCATGGGTACTCCATAACATCCATCAACAATCCTGCGGTGAAAATTGCCACCCATATGGCAAGGTTACGAGGAAGCGTCACGCGCATGAGGTTCCTACACTTGTGGTGTCGTTGGCTGCACAATGCACGGAGGGCGTGCAGTTCAACTAGTCGCATTACTTATGTAGTGAGTTCCTTGCGAATTGTCACGAGGCTCAAGATTAGAGAAAGACCTTCCACTACGTGTGGTTGTTACTCTCCATTGTGTTGGTTTCTTGGGATCTGTCGAAGGACAGCTAGTTTCCTCCCGTGGAGGCTAGATTGTCGAAAGCAGCAAAGTTTGCCTCCCTCTGGGCCACGAAGGACCCCGCAGTCACTGAGACAAAAAAAAAAAAAAATTGGGTATTGATGGAGTTGAGCTTCCGCATGGACATGAACTAGTGCCCACGGTTTTCCCCGACTGTGTATGAATAGTTGTCTGAATATGCTGAGTTCAAGGCAGACTTCCACCACATTTACATCAGGGCGCGAAAGGACCCACAACAAAAGTGGTTTCATCTGCCATATCTAGTTACCGATGATTCCATACAGGAAGTAATCAAGTGTTGGCCAACAGATTGGCATACTCTGTCCGATTTGGGTGTGTTACACAACATTTTGTCACTATCCATGTACTCCCCATTCCATGATCCTGGAGGACCTCTACAGTGAACCCTACATGCTTCCCCTTCATGAAGAAACTCCCATTATGTCTCTCTTCATGAGCAGAACAATTCCCTTTTGCATCATTTCCCAATAATCTTTTGTTTTTCCCAATTTACAAGATCGACACTAATGACAAGTGTCCTCCTTGCGCCAATATCAAGGATTAAAACTATCCCTAGCGTCGACCGAAGTGACTCATCCTTGTTCTAGTCACGTCAATTCTCTTTTGGAATGTTTTTAGACAAGGAGCCGAAGCTTCTAAGTCTAGAAGCTTCATAACGGAATTATGGTAAATGGTTGGGTGGGATGTTGTCGAGGATATTAATTTGGGCTCCTTTCCCCTATTAGGATGGAACTACCTCAAGAAATAATACCTTCTCCCATGAGAAGAGGAACCATCTCCCATCCATTCATGCTATATAAACCTCCCTCTTTCCCAAGCAAAAGCTAGTGTTAGTGTTTGTGGGCTAGTGCTAATTAAGTTTGGAGTAATCAACAAGTTATTCATAGTTGTAGCTCTCTAGTTGTGTGTGAGGGAGATGTGTCATATTGGTTTAATTTGAAGACACCCCCCCCCACTGAAATCATGGGGGAGTGGGGTCTACCCTCCACCATAGTCATTCGATCAACATCCCATCACAACCATTTATTGCTACCCCACCCACAGTTTCAACCCTTAGTCAGACATTTGGCCATATGGCCCCTCCTTTTCTTGTGGAGTGCTTTTCAACCCCATGACAAAAAAAAAAAAAAATATATATATATATATATATAGGCTTTCACCCTTAGCGCTTGGTTACAGTGCTCTATCACATGGGCCATGGCTTAATCCCAACCCTCTGAACTTTTAGATATCCAACCCCCCACACACACACACACACAATATATATATATATATATATATGGACATATATATAAAGCAATCATTGGCCATGCCAACCCTCCAGAGTTCCCCCCATGTTTAATGAAGGGTGAAGCTCTTCACACTAATATATATGTATATATGTATATATATATATATATATATATATATATATATATAAAATTTAATTTGGGCCAAGGTTCCATGGCGAAATCTATTTTCTAGCTCATGGAGTGCACTGCATAATTTCGTAGGTTGAGGGTCATAACAAAGTTGAATGGTTCTGGTTGGAGTTACATTAGTAAATCCTAGGAGAAACTCAATGTAGGACCACATCTTAAGACTAATATCAGTCAATGCTTAGGACTTGAGCCACAGGGCTACTAGGAAGACCAGAGCAGTTATGAACGAGTTCGTAATCGAAGCATGTTTTTGAACCAAAGGAAGCCTATTGTGTTAAAAGTATATCTTGATGTAAAGAATAGAAAACTTATAGGCATAATGTAGAATATAAGGCAGGGAGCTAAAGATAGGGTTTTTAATATATATTATAATCCATTTTTTCTTGTCCCAGAACCACTTTGGGAGAAAATTAGATGAAAATTTCAGAGAAAATATTTTGGTGGATATTCTTAGGAAATTGTGGAGCAAGGTGGAAGACTAATGGGTCAATTGACTACTACAAAATAGGGAGAATGGTGCAGCTTGCACATTGTTGAAAATTTCCATGGAGGGATCAACTAGATTGTATATTGGCAACATAAATTTAGTAGATTAGAACCTGTGAATTTTGTGCCTCATGGAAGCATAGAATTTGAAGCATACAAGGGACACCATCTTCGAATAACTAATGAAGAAATGGGTGCAAGAAATAGAAAGCAGTAGAACTCATATTTGTCATTGCTTGGGGGAAAGAAAAACAAGAAGGGGGGACGGTAATGTCCCTAAAGGATTAATTGGCCCAATGGACGAAGTATCTGATCGATCCTCATAAGTTATAATCCTCGATAAAGGGGAAAACCCCAAAATATGCAATGGGCAAGTTTGGGGCAACTGGGGAAAAAAATCCCAAATTTGTGTTTTGATGTGTCCCTCAATTATAGAGAAAACCCCCGTCAAGAAAATATATAAATAAAAGAGGATAAGGATCACTTGAGCATCATTGGATTGGATCATTTTGTCTCTATTTTTCTATGAGTCTGAGGCTCTGAGGATTGAGTACCCGATTTTCCCTTGGACTAGTTTTGGTGGAGGTGATCCCACCCTACCTAGTCACCATCCTTTGTTATCTTCTTCTTTGTTCTGGCAAAAGTTTTGGATCCACTTTGGCTAGTATTTTGGTTTGTTTTGGTAATAGGGTTTATTGAGCTAAGGAACTAGGAAGTACATTTAATTGAATCTAGCCATCTCATTGAGGCAAGGTTTCCTGTGATAGCCGAAATCTCTGAGATCAATAGGGTGATTTTTTTGTGCTAGCTACAACCCCCTCTCTGAGGTAAATCTGGAACGAACAGTCTAATGTTAATTGTCTAAGACAAGAAGAAATTCGTGTGGCCAAACCCTCGTGGAAACCTATCTAAAGCATATCACCAGTACCTCAAGGCCAGATGAACTTTTTGTGAATAAACCCTAAGAAAGTCGAGGTTTGTGATAAGGAAAATCCATACATTTGAAGCTAGACGTCACTTTATGAGGTTAAATTTGGATCAGATTGAAGTGTCTGAAACTCAAACCCTCACAAAGTCATTTTTTTGTAGAAAATACCCACTTTGGTTGAAGGCCGAAATAATCCTAAGCCTCTAAATCAATTTAGAGGCTCGGGTTTGGGGAATGGTAGTCACTTCAATGTTTTTTTGAGAGTTCAAGGGTTTGAATGACCTTTTAGCTAGACCGAGACCTACATAAAGGATAGAAGCCTATTAACGCTAATAAAATAAACGTCGAGGGAGGTTGATACTCTTGAAGCAAACATGGGAAAAATCAGAGTAGTTATGAACGAGTTGAAATCAAATAACCTCTCAACACTCTTTCTCTTCCTTTGGGCAACATATGCCCCATTCTAAGTCACAGTCGAAATTGCAAACAACGTTTGTAGCAAACTAAAGCTCATTATGAAGCTAGTCTCTTTGGTTAAATTGATATAGTTCGGTCAATATTGATGGATTATTTGACTATGTTGAATTCTAAATTAGTTTAAAAGTTTATGGAACTAAGTTGGAGGGATTGAATTTTATCTCAACCAGTGGACTTTGGGTTATGTTATTACTACTAAATAATTGAACATTTGAATGGTAGTATGGTGTTATATGAATAGTCGTGTTGTTGAATAGGAATGATTTTATTATTAATAGTTACAATGGTGTTGGAGTAATTATTTCATTTTGAATAGTAAAAGAGAGAGTCTATTGAAAAACCCTATTTTCCTAAAGAAACTCTAGATCAAATTTCCCTAGCTTACTACAATATTACAGGTCGAGACACAATTTTTCAAGCAGCAATTTTCTCAAGAAAAAGAGGCTCAATTGGACTGAGGAGAAGTGAGAAGAATTGCAATGAAAAATTTCAAGAGAAAATTTTGGGGAAGCCAAGGAAAGGAAAGAGAGAGGCCTAGTTAGGGAGGTTGAATTATTGGAGGGCCAAACTATCGAGATGCCAAATTTCTTAAGCGTGCAAGTGTCATACAAGGGGAAAGAGGGGTTGAATTGTTGGTGAGGGAAGCTAAATTTTATAGAGGTCAAATTTCTTCAATAGTGCCAAATTCTAGGGGCCAATTTCTTTGAGCCAATTGTTGGTGAGGGAAGCTAAATTTTCTAGAGGTCAAATTTCTTCAGTAGTGCCAATTTCCACGGGCCAGTTTCTTTGAGCTCAATTTTTCATAGTGGCACTAAATTCCAGGTTCCCAACAGTTGTATTTTCGTATGTATCCTCTATGGGTCTAAGCCCAAATTTTTCTCAAAAATTTAATATGAAGAAAAATTGTGTCAAGCACAAATTTGTTGTAGTAGTGGAATTGATCTCCCCACTTTATTTCTGTTGCATTTTATTCCTGAAAGTTAATATACCAGTGTGTTTGTTTTATCAGCAATTTAAAAAATGTTTGACATAAATATTTTTTAGATTTTTAATAAAATTGTTGAAATAAATTAAATCTAATCTAATATAAAAAAAATTAACACCAATGCCACAACAAAAGAAAAGAATATGTTTCCAAGAAAGATAAGTTGTATCTCAAAATGTGGATGGAAGAAAATTAGTAAAGGCAAAGGAGATAACGGATGTGACAGAAAAATGATTCGAAGATCCAGGCACGTCTAGAGAAAAATAATAAAAATAATAACTAAAACTGGCTGCAAGAATAACTCTCCAGATGAAGAAAGACGCCAGAAGGTTTTTGGAGTGTCTCACTTTAAAAAGACAATTAATTTCAGAGAAGTCCCCAAGGTGATAAAGCAATTGTCTTCTCAAAAAGTTTATGCAAAATCTGATCTTCATATGTGGGAAAAGTCTATGCAGACCTCATGTTTTAAATTAAAAAGGTGTGGAATCTTACAGGCTTTTACTCAGTCCAAGACTCGAGTCAGCTGAAGATGGAGAAACATCAAACTACAACAAGAATAACCCTCAAGATGAAACAGACGTTACTAGGCTTTGCTGTCTCTCTACAAAATCAACCAGTTTCCTAGAAGTTGTCAAGGTAGTGTAGCAATCGTCAAAACAATTATGAAAAATCTGAGTTTTTTCATCTGTGAGAAAGGTCTACGCAGATCTTACGTAGTAAGTTAAAAAAGTGGAGAGACTTCCACACTTTTACTCAGTCCAAAACTCTTGACGACGAGTCAGCTAAAGATGGAGAAACATTAAACTGCAACAATATCAAGCTGACCAACAGCAAAGAACACCATGCAAACAATAAAGGAAATACAATGATATGTCCAACACAAAATTCAAAAATTCAATGAAATTGTGTTTTATGAAGTCCTTTTTATTAAGCTATCAACACCAGACTAAAGAGTATTACACAACCAGAGTAGAATTAGCAAAGAGGGCACAAGAGAAATATGAAAAATGGATTAAAAATGGAAATTTTGTAATGCTTCGTGAGTATTTCAGGCTTTGACCATAAATTACATAAGTTTCTTATCTGTCAAAAAGAAGGAGGAGAAAATTCAAACAAATGCAGGTATAAAATAAATAATTTGACAGTAATAATGAGCTTCAATGACAAATATATGACCATAGATTAGACAATAGAAGCATAACATAAAAAATTACACAGAACAAATGGAAAATAAACAACAAAATCCACCACATTTTTTTTTCTGAAAATACATAAACATCCATAAATGTTCAAGCAAGTCAGAAACCTTGTATATTAAAAAACTTGAATTACAAAAATGACACACACTTCCACCCATGAAAGAAGTTCTTTCTTTCATTGCTAGTCCCTTAAAAATTCAGCCACTACAACCTAGATAGAAAAATTTTAATGTGGCAAACACCATCAGGAAGAGAAGATTGACTTTAAGATAGCCTTACAAATTTTAACAGGTCGGGAGTTCAATGTCCTCGCTAGGAAACTAAAGACATACTTCGGATCCGATATTTTTTCGGAAGAAAAAGCTGAGATATATTTATATTGAGTCAATATAAAACTACATTGGAAACATAGGACTTGAAAAGATCAAGTCGAGAGGGAAAAAACCAGACAGATTTACAGTGCTTACACATGACTCAAAAAACGCAGAAAAGGGCTGATTGAACATATACAAAAATCATTTAGGCCAGATAACCATAGCAGGAGCAAATCTGTGGACTAGAATTTAAGCCTGATTCCCAGATAAAGCATCATAACTTGAGCGAATACAATGCAAAATGTCTGAGACAGGAGACTTTGAATCTCGAAAAATTTTATGGTTCCGCCACTTCCAAGCATACCAAATCGTGATGACAAGGAGGGGACGCCTTGATTCACATTGAGAGCTCCACCAAAGAAAGGCTGCATGAACAAAAGCAAAGAAGTTGTGAGGAAAATCAAAATAAATGGCGAGATCATACCAGATTTTCTGAAAGGAGTTGCACTGGAAGAACATGTGTGCAGAGATGCTACTTCATTTGCTGTGGTGCTTTTAATAGATACTAGTTCAGAATCACTGAAATGAAACTGCATTTTCTCATCTCCACAAAGTATCTTATTTTTTTTGCTTGGTAAGAGAATAAAGCTCTTAAATTAGCAAAGAGAACAGAAACAAAACATTTTGACTGAATCTACATGGCTAATCTGCATCATCAACTGAATGCAGTAATACGACAACCAAAAGAAATTAAAAGTAGTGCAAGATAAAGAAATGTGACACATATGAACCACCTTTCAACCCAAAATAACCCACAAATGAAATGATTCAAGATCCCTGAAGGCATTGCCTCCCAACTGCAAGGCTTTAACCAATATCTACGTTCTAATTTTTTGCAATTTTCGATGGTTGGGCAGGTTGTGTAGAATTTTCTCATTTTTCCCTGAATTACAAGTTATGTCTTTCGATATTTCAGACAAAAGAAATCATTATCAGTATGGATTGAAAAGGCAATGCATACCCATTCAATGTTTCATAAGTAGCCTACCCAGAGTTTGGACCTGACGACCTTACATTATTGTTATAGAAAACTTCATGTCAGATAAGGGTTGACAGAGAAATGCATAGCATTCAAACTAAATATTTTATAGATTACTTACGATTAAAGATGAAAACAAACCTAACTTCACCAAGTAAAGATTAAATAAATCACAGAACCTGTCCCCAAAGTACGAATCCGTTTCTCCAACCAGCAAAAGAACTAGTGTTTTCAGTCCCACAGAGGTTTATTTTTGATGATAGAAAATAAGTGATAGCATACCTATCTGAAATTCATGGATTAGAACGCATAGGCACAGGAAGGTTTAACTTTAGCCTAGTTCTACAGTTCATGGAGTTAAAGAGAATCGACAGAGGATTTAATACCATTGCCAATTGGTCTAACAACGCCTAATGGGGTAACTGCCAAGTTCAGTCCGTACATGCTTCAAATGTTTGTTAGGTTTAAATGAGAATATTCGAATATTATTACCTCAAAATCAAAATATGCTTTGCATCACTGAAATATAAAGTTTCTGCTTCACCAGCACTAGATGAAATTCAAAGTGGGTGATTTATCAGAATAATAATTGTTTAAGCCTACCATGTAGTTAGAATTTAGAAAGCAATAAAAGCCCCAGGATTTTCTCAACTAGTTGCCACTAATGTTGCCGGTGCCTAGTTTAAATTCTTCAGGTGAAGCACACTAGTCAATGCCAACAGGTTTACTAAAAATGGTATCCGCTAATATGGAGAAACACCTATTAGATTTCCCTGCAAGGTTTTCCTTTAAAAAAAATTGAAAAAATAAAACTCTTCAAATCATGCTCTCACTAAAAAAAACATACAACCAAATTGTATATAAAAAACAGAACTATACCACTATGGAAAAAGCCCTGATAACATCACCAATTCACAATTTTTTAAACTCGCTTACGTTATCAGCCAAGTTTTTCACAATTATTTCAAAAATGAAAAAACTCGAGAATTAATGGTAAAACTCGGGATAAAATCAAAAGTTTATCCAAAAACTCATGAGTGAGGTGCCCAGCCACATATAAGTTAAGAGGAGGGCGAATTTTCCATTCATTTTTCACTCTAACTTTTGAGATTTGTGCCTATGGAGAGAGGAGGTGTTTGTCACTTCTCAAGAGGATGAGATTTACCAGTTTTGCTTAATGGATTTGGAGGGGCAGAGGAACTAATTGATTAATTTATGAAATGTAGATAATTCACTATATATATTTGATATTTTGATTCTTGAAACTGAGTTAGGATTCAAGATTTAGGGCTTGATTCACTGTTGATATATTGATATGTGATGTAGCACTAAATTTTTTATACATCTTATATATTAGTTTTATTTTCATATTTATATTTAATATTGTGGATATTTTAAATATTAAATGAATTTTAAAAAATAAATATTTTTAAATTTTTAAATTTGGTTGAGTTTTAACTTCTTTACTTTAAAGACTTTTTCAACTTCGAGAACCTTGTTGATTTATTCCTGAGGTTGACTTTTTATACATTGCTTTATACCATAATAAAAGTAGATTGAAAGCATAGAAAAAACAAAACTAGAAAGGTTAAACATGATCAAAATATATTTAAATTAAAATGTATGGAGGCAGAATTCCTTTCAATCAAAAGATAGTCACTGAATAGGAAAATATTGACATGCCTAATGCCCCAGAATTCCACAAGCATGGTTACGCCTAATTCATATGGCTTTGATGTCTAAATAATCTCTAATGTGTTCTACCTTTCTTAAATTTTATATAAGAAGGTTGGCCTTCCAAACGTTCTCACATTTTTAGTATTAGGAATTATAACAAAAAAATAACAGCGAAGGATATAGCAATTCACATGTATACATTTAAAATTAACAGGAACCTGCTACTGATTAGCTGGAGGGGCTTCTTGAGCCTATAGGTCCTGCCACTGATGTGGAGTTATTGCCTTCTTTATGGAAAGGGCATGAATTTATTTTAATTCTTCTGCAAGTGCTGAATTTACCATATGATGCCGCTCAAACAGTTTCTTCCCTTCAAATTTGGCCGAAAATACCTCAATTGAAAAGCTTGCGCCACATCTGATCAAATTCACAAGTGATAAATAAACAACATTCCATAGCTTAACCCGACCTAAAATACTTTTGAGCATACAAATGAAAAAAGATATGTTTATTCTACTGAACAAAAACATAGACATTAGATATATGGTAGATGCTCAAGCTACAGTAGGGAAATCACATATCCAAGGTTCAGGAAAGTTACCCTCCAGATGTATCGATCACATTCTGCAACATACAAAATATATAATATGTAGTGAGTGGCATTAGAAAAGCTCGCGAGCATAATGTTGGGAATTTCTAATAATTCCAAACAAAACTTAACAAAACAGAACAATACTCTGTTTTAACACAGCGGAAAATAAAAATCATTTGCGGAATACGGTGTTTCAGCAACGCAGTTTCGTCAATTGTTGAATGCAGTGTTTCAGCAATGGTGTTTCAGCAACGCTGAAACTGGTGTTTCAGCAACACTCTGTTTTGACATCTCGTAACAAAAAAAATATTTTCTGAAAACAAAGTTTCAACAACGCACAACAAAAAGGACTTTGTATTCATTAACGATACTTCCTCTAACAGAGGGATTACTACAAGGCTGCTTTAAAGACGGTTCAAAAACTTCACGCTGTAAAGAAAAATTACATTACTGTGTCTGTACTGTTGTACATTACAGAAAGCAAAATATGTTGTCTCCTCTGAAAATCAACACAGTGTTTTTGCATTGCTGTGTCTGCACTTTGCACTGATGTGTCTGCACTCCTGTGCATCTACAAAACACTCTGTTTCTGCTCAAAATTAACGTTGTTGTAACACTCTGTTTCTTTCATGAAAAATTTTACACTGTTGTGTGTAAATTTTTCATTCTTTCATACGTGCTGCTGCGTATTAAAAAAAACTTCTGCACTGTTGTGCATTACAAAAAAAAAACTCTCTATATTTTCTACACTGCTGTGTGTGCGTTTTATAGTGCATTACATTTTCTGCTTTTTACAGTGCGGGAAGGGGTCATAACTTATCCACTAACTGCTTTAACTTGCTGATGAAGTCTCTACTACAATCTGCTGCTCATGATGAACAAATCTGATCTTTTGTTGTATTTCTTGAGTCGGTGGTGTTGAAACCCATGGCTGATAAATGCTGCGACGGCTCGAGGCTGGTTCTTTTCACTTTCGGCCATTATGCTCTTTAATGCGGTTGTTTAGAAGTAATGGCATAGCGGTGGATCTGATCTTCCTCCTTCAGGAACACAAAAACAATTAAAGGGTGAAAAGACAGTAATGGCGGTGGCCTTTTTTTTAAGTAAAGTAGTTGTTGTTGTTCAACTGTTCACTGCAGTTGAAATTATAATTTCAACACTCCCCTTTAATTTCAACTGCTGGGTTATCAGTCATACCCAGACGTTTCCTTAAAAACTCAAAACTTTTCTGGTCCAATGGCTTGGTCAGAATATCCGCAACCTGTTCCTGAGTCCTGCAATGTTGTAAAACGATTTCTCCATTGTTCACCAATTCTCTGATGTAGTGAAACTTTGTGTCTATGTGTTTCGTTCTCTTGTGGAACACAGAATTCTTGGACAACGCAATAGCTGAGCTATTGTCACAAAAAATAACCGTTGTTGTTGCCTGCTCTTGGCATAGGCTTCTTAACATTCTCCTCATCCAAACCGCTTGACACGCTGCTGCTGTAGCTGCCACATACTCTGCTTCTGCTGTAGACAACGCCACAATTGGTTGTTTCTTGGAAGCCCATGAAATGGCTCCTGAACCTATGTGAAAAACGTAACCGGATGTGCTTTTCCGGTCATCTACACTTCCAACCCAATCACTATCTGTGTATCCAACTAAATCTGAACATTCTGAAACAGTATAAAAAATGCCATACCTTTTTGTACCTTTAACATACCTCAGAATTCTCTTTGCTGCCTGCCAATGTGTTTCTTTTGGCCTCTCCATGAATCTGGAAATTAAACTAACAGCATGCATTATGTCCGGCCTAGTTGCAGTTAAATACATAAGGCTGCCAACTATGCTCTTGTACACGCTAGGGTCAAAATCCTTGTTGTTGTCCTCTTTGCTGAGTTTTAATCCCATCACTGTGGGAGTGATTGCTGCCTTGTTGTCCTGCATGTTAAATCTGCCCAACACTTCATTTACATATTTTGCCTGCGAAATAAAAATTCCATTTTTATTTTGATCTACTTCTATTCCTAAGAAGTATCTCAGCAAACCCATGTCAGTCATCTCAAATTCTTCTTTCATGACTGATTTGAAATTTTCAATGAGGTAGTCATCATTACCTGTGAAAATAACATCATCAACATATAACACAACAATTAAAATTTTACCATCCTTTTCTTTGATGTAAACGGTGGGTTCTCCCTCACACTTCTCAAATCTGTTCTCCAGTAGATAGGAATCTATCCTACTGTACCACGCTCTTGGCGCTTGCTTCAGCCCATAAAGAGCTTTCTTCAATCTGTAAACTTTGTGCTCTTGGCCTTTCTTCTCATAGCCTAGAGGTTGCTCAACGTAAACCTCTTCCATTAACACTCCATTCAAGAATGTTGACTTTACGTCCATTTGGTAAACTTTCCATTTGTTTTGTGCTGCTATGGACATCACTGCTCTCACGGTTTCCATTCTTGCAACCGGTGCGAAAGTCTCCTCATAATCTCTCCCATATTGCTGCTTGTATCCCTTGACAACAAGTCTTGCTTTGTGCCTTTCTATCTTGCCTTCAGCATTACTCTTGGTCTTGTAGACCTATTTAACTCCAATGACTTTTTTACCTTTTGGTAGCACAACTAAATCCCATGTCTTGTTTCTTTCTATGGCATTCATCTCCTCATCCATAGCTTCTATCCATTTATTATCTTTAATTGCATCTTCGAAATGAACAGGGTCATCAACATGACAATACAAAGCAAACAAAGAATTCATTCCTTCATCATAAATGTCACCAAAATTTCTGAATTTCTTACCTCTTTCATTTGGTGTGCAAGTGCTTGAAGAAGCACTTGAATTTCCTCCTTGTGGTGTGCTTGGAGAAGCACTCTCATTTCTCCTCAGGGGTGTCTCTTGCTGTCCTTGTGTTGGCGCTGCTGTTTGGGGTGTTTCATCCATCTCCTCATCATCTTCATCATGAGACAAACAGTTTTTAACATTCATTGTTTTCTCTATGCTTCCATCCCAAGCTTCCTCCTCAATGAATTGAACATCTCTGCTCACAAAAAACTTCTTGGTGGATGGGATATACAACCTGTAAGCTTTGGATTCCTCACTGTATCCAATGAAAATACATTTCTCCCCTTTGTTGTCCAATTTCTTCCTTAGCTGATCTGGAATGTGTGCATAAGCCACACAACCAAAAACTTTCATGTGGGTGACTCCTTGCTTTCTCCCACTCCATGCTTCTTCCGCACTTTGTTCATCACTGCTTTTGTAGGACACCTATTCAAAATATATACTGCACAGTGTACAACTTCAGCCCAATAATCATTTGGCAAATGCTTTGCCTTCAACATGCTCCTCGCCATATCCATGATTGTTCTGTTCTTCCTTTCAGCAACTCCATTTTGCTGCGGGGTGTACCTTGTTGTAAATTGCTTATGAATTCCATTTTCTCTGCAAAAACGTAAAAATTCTTTGGAGATATACTCACCTCCTCTGTCAGTTCTCAAAACCTTGATACACAGCCCACTTTGATTTTCTACAAGTGCTTTGAAATTTTGAAATTTTTCAAACACTTCACTTTTATTCTTCAGGAAATAAACCCAAGTCTTTTTGGTGAAGTCATCAATAAATGTTAGAAAATATTGGTTGCCTGCTAATGATGGGGTTTGCATCGGTCCACATAAATCTGAGTGGACAATCTCTAAAGGTGCTTTTGCCCTTATGCTTCTCCCTGATGGAAAACTTTCTCTGTGTTGTTTCCCCAAGATACAACCTTCACAAAGGCTGTCCGGTTTCTCTATCAATGATAATCCTCTTACCATTCCTTTTTTATTCAACAAATTAAGACCTCCAAAGTTGAGATGTCCAAATCTCAAATGCCACAACCAATTTTCATCCTTTGGTACGCTTTGGAGAGCCTCTTGTGTCATTGTTGCAATTACTTCTTTATTTTTCAAATCCGCCCTTATTCTGAGAGGGAACATCCTGTTCCTCATCATCTTCACTTCAACAATACATCTTTTGCTGGGTGATCTATCCATGATGGTGCATACATCATTCTCAAAGAAAACATTGTAACCCTTTTGAACAAGCTGTCCAATACTCAAGAGTTTACACTTCATTCCGGGAACATAATAGACATCTGCTATGGTTTTCTTTTCACCTTTCTTTGTAAATATTTTAACTTCTCATTTTCCCATAACAGAAACTTTACTATCAGTCCCAAGTGTGACTTGTGACTGCACACTTTGATCTAAAGCATAAAAAAGGGCTATGTTTCTTGTGATATGATTGCTGCAACTAGAATCTAGAAACCATATATCTTCACTGTTTGTTTCAGCCATATTACAAACTAACAACACATTATCTTGGCTGATATTTTCTCTAGTGATATTTGCACTAGATCTATTACTCATATCATGCTGCTTTTTTCTACATTCATTTGCATAGTGCCCATATTTTTTACAGTAATAACATTGGACATTGGATTTTTCATACCTTTGTCCTTGAGCATGATGTTGTCCACTTTGTTGGTTGCTGCCATGGCCTTGGTTCTGATTTGGATTACTGCCTCTTCCTTGAACATTTGCTGAATTGTTTCTTCCACCTCTGTATTGGCTTCTGCCTCTTCCTCTCTTGTTTCCTCTGCCTTGACCTCTTCCTCTTCCAAATGACATCTGGGTCTTGAAGGCTTGCTCTAGAGATGAGTTTTCATTTCTACTCAACCTCTGCTCATGTGTTATCAGTGATGCATGAAGTTCATCAACTGAAAAATTTGAGAGATCCTTTGTCTCTTCTATGGTGGTGACAATCACTTCAAAATTTGAGGGTAGGCACCTCAAAAGTTTCTCCACAATACTCCTTTCTTCAAGATTTTCTCCATGAGACCTTATCTGTGTGACCAGACCAATTGCTTGTGTGAAGAATGAGTCAATATTGTCTGACTCCTTCATGCGCAAGTTCTCAAAATCTTTCCTCAGCAACTGTAGTTTTGTTGTCTTCACTCTCTCCATGCCTTGATAGGTTGTCTTGAGAGTTTGTCATGCTTCTCTGGATGTCTTGGCTGTTGCTATCCTTGGAAACACACTCTCATGCACTGCTTGATATAAAAATACAAGGGCTTTTGAATCCTTCTTATTGCTCTTCAACAGTTCTTTCTCTGCCTGAGTTAATCCATTAAACTCATTTTCATTTGTTGGCTCTTCAAATCCATATTCAACAAGTTCCCATAAATCTTGAGAAGCAAACAGGGCTCTCATGGTTATTGCCCAATAGTCATAGTTTTTCCCATTGAACTATGGGAGCTGGGTATTAAACATACCCACGCTAGTGCTGGTGCTGGCCATTCTTGCAATACTTGACTTGACAGCGTTTTCACTCTGCTGGATAATTTGCTGCAGCAAGAAACTTTCCTTCAGCTTCTTTGACGTCTTCAAAGAGCCTGGACAAGCTCTGATACCATGTTGGGAATTTCTGATAATTCCAAACAAAACTTAACAAAAGAGAACAATACTCTGTTTTAACACAGCGGAAATAAAAATCATTTGCGGAATACGGTGTTTCAGCAACGCAGTTTCGTCAATTGCTGAATGCAGTGTTTCAGCAACGGTGTTTCAACAACACTAAAACTGGTGTTTCAGCAACACTCTGTTTTGACGTCTCATAACAAAAAAAATATTTTCTGAAAACAAAGTTTCAACAACGCACAACAAAAGGGACTTTGTATTCATCAACAATACTTCCTCTAACAGAGGGATTACTACAAGGCTGCTTTAAAGACAATTCAAAAACTTCAAAAAAAACTTCACGCTGTAAAGAAAAATTACATTATTGTGTCTGTACTGCTGTACATTACAGAAAGCAAAATACTCTGTCTCCTCTGAAAATCAACACATTGTTTTTGCACTGGTGTGTCTGCACTCCTGTGCATCTACAAAACACTCTGTTTCTGCTCAAAATTAACGTTGTTGTAACACTATGTTTCTTTCTTGAAAAAATTTACACTGCTGTGTGTAAATTTTTCATTCTTTCATACGTGCTGCTGCGTATTAAAAAAAACTTCTGCACTGTTGTGCATTACAAAAAAAAACTCTATATTTTCTACACTGCTGTGTGTGCGTTTTATAGTGCATTACATTTTCTGCTTTTTACAGTGCGGGAAGGGGTCATAACTTATCCACTAACCGCTTTAACTCGCTGATGAAGTCTCTACTACAATCTGCTGCTCATGATGAACAAATCTGATCTTTTGTTGTATTTCTTGAGTTGGTGGTGTTGAAACCCATGGCTGATAAATGCTGCGACGGCTCGAGGCTGGTTCTTTTCACTTTCGGCCATTCTGCTCTTTAATGTGGTTGTTTAGAAGTAATGGCATAGCGGTGGATCTGATCTTCCTCCTTCGGGAACACAAAAACAATTAAAGGGTGAAAAGACAGTAATGGCGATGGCCTTTTTTTTAAGTAAAGTAGCTGCTATTGTTCAACTGTTCACTGCAGTTGAAATTATAATTTCAACACTCCCCTTTAATTTCAACTGCTGAGTTATCAATCATACCCAGACATTTCCTTAAAAACTCAAAACTTTTCTGGTCCAATGGCTTGGTCAGAATATCCGCAACCTGTTCCTGAGTCCTGCAATGTTGTAAAACGATTTCTCCATTGTTCACCAATTCTCTGATGTAGTGAAACTTTGTGTCTATGTGTTTCGTTCTCTTGTGGAACACAGAATTCTTGGACAACGCAATAGCTGAACTATTGTCACAAAAAATAACCATTGTTGTTGCCTGATCTTGGCATAGGCTTCTTAACATTCTCCTCATCCAAACCGCTTGACACGCTGCTGCTGTAGCTGCCACATAGTCTGCTTCTGCTGTAGACAATGCCACAATTGGCTGTTTCTTGGAAGCCCATGAAATGGCTCTTGAACCTATGTGAAAAACATAACCGGATGTGCTTTTCCGGTCACCTACACTTCCAGCCCAATCACTATCTGTGTATCCAATTAAATCTGAATATTCTGAAACAGTATAAAAAATGCCATACCTTTTTGTACCTTTAACATACCTCAAAATTCTCTTTGCTGCCTGCCAATGTGTTTCTTTTGGCCTCTCCATGAATCTGGAAATTAAACTAACAGCATGCATTATGTCCGGCCTAGTTGCAGTTAAATACATAAGGCTGCCAACTATGCTCTTGTACACGCTAGGGTCAAAATCCTTGTTGTTGTCCTCTTTACTAAGTTTTAATCCCATCACTGTGGGAGTGATTGCTGCCTTGTTGTCCTGCATGTTAAATCTGCCCAACACTTCATTTACATATTTTTCCTGCGAAATAAAAATTCCATTTTTATTTTGATCTACTTCTATTCCTAAGAAGTATCTTAGCAAACCCATGTCAGTCATCTCAAATTCTTCTTTCATGACTGATTTGAAATTTTCAATGAGGTAGTCATCATTACCTGTAAAAATAACATCATCAACATATAACACAACAATTAAAATTTTACCGTCATTTTCTTTGATGTAAACGGTTGGTTCTCCCTCACACTTCTCAAATTCGTTCTCCAGTAGATAGGAATCTATCCTACTGTACCACGCCCTTGGCGCTTGCTTCAGCCCATAAAGAGCTTTCTTCAATCTGTAAACTTTGTGCTCTTGGCCTTTCTTCTCATAGCCTAGAGGTTGCTCAACGTAAACCTATTCCATTAACACTCCATTCAAGAATGCTGACTTTACGTCCATTTGGTAAACTTTCCATTTGTTTTGTGCTGCTATGGACAGCACTGCTTTCACGGTTTCCATTCTTGCAACCGGTGCGAAAGTCTCCTCATAATCTCTCCCATACTGTTGCTTGTATCCCTTGACAACAAGTCTTGATTTGTGCCTTTCTATCTTGCCTTCAGCATTACTCTTGGTCTTGTAGACCCATTTAACTCCAATGACTTCTTTACCTTTTGGTAGCACAACTAAATCCCATGTCTTGTTTCTTTCTATGGCATTCATCTCCTCATCCATAGCTCCTATCCATTTCTTATCTTTAATTGCATCTTCGAAATGAACAGGGTCATCAACATGACAATACAAAGCAAACAAAGATTTCACTCCTTCATCATAAATGTCACTTAAATTTCTGAATTTCTTACCTCTTTCATTTGGTGTGCAAGTGCTTGAAGAAGCACTTGAATTTCCTCCTTGTGGTGTGCTTGGAGAAGCACTCTCATTTATCCTCAAGGGTGTCTCTTGCTGTCCTTGTGTTGGTGCTGCTGTTTGGGGTGTTTCAGCCATCTCCTCATCATCTTCATCATGAGACAAACAGTTTTTAACATTCATTGTTTTCTCTATGCTTCCATCCCAAGCTTTCTCCTCAATGAATTTAACATCTCTGCTCACAAAAAACTTCTTGGTGGATGGGATATACAACTTGTAAACGTTGGATTCCTCACTGTATCCAATGAAAATACATTTCTCCCCTTTGCTGTCCAATTTCTTCCTTAGTTGATCTGGAATGTGCGCATAAGCCACACAACCAAAAACTTTCATGTGGGTGACTCCTTGCTTTCTCCCACTCCATGCTTCTTTCGGCACTTTGTTCATCACTGCTTTTGTAGGACACCTATTCAAAATATATATTGCACAGTGTACAGCTTCAGCCCAATAATCATTTGGCAAATGCTTTGCCTTCAACATGCTCCTCGCCATATCCATGATTGTTTTGTTCTTCCTTTCAGCAACTCCATTTTGCTGCGGGGTGTACCTTGCTGTAAATTGCTTATGAATTCCATTTTCTCTGCAAAAACGTAAAAATTCTTTGGAGATATACTCACCTCCTCTGTCAGTTCTCAAAACCTTGATACGCAGCCCACTTTGATTTTCTACAAGTGCTTTGAAATTTTGAAATTTTTCAAACACTTCACTTTTATTCTTCAGGAAATAAACCCAAGTCTTTCTGGTGAAGTCATCAATAAATGTTAGAAAATATTGGCTGCCTGCTAATGATGGGGTTTGCATCGGTCCACATAAATCTGAGTGGACAATCTCTAAGGGTGCTTTTGCCCTTATGCTTTTCCCTGATGGAAAACTTTCTCTGTGTTGTTTCCCCAAGATACAACCTTCACAAAGGCTGTCTGGTTTCTCTATCAATGGTAATCCTCTTACCATTCCTTTTCTACTCAACAAATTAAGACCTCCAAAGTTGAGATGTCCAAATCTCAAATGCCACAACCAATTTTCATCCTTTGGTACGCTTTGGAGAGCCTCTTGTGTCACTGCTGCAATTACTTCTTTATTTTTCAAATCTGCCCTTATTCTGAGAGGGAACATCCTGTTCCTCGTCATCTTCACTTCAGCAATACATCTTTTGCTGGGTGATCTATCCATGATGGTGCATACATCATTCTCAAAGAAAACATTGTAACCCTTTTGAACAAGTTGTCCAATACTCAAGAGGTTACACTTCATTCCGGGAACATAATAGACATCTGCTATGGTTTTCTTTTCACCTTTCTTTGTAAATATTTTAACTTCTCCTTTTCCCATAACAGAAACTTTACTATCAGTCCCAAGCGTGACTTGTGACTGCACACTTTGATCTAAAGCAGAAAACAGGGCTATGTTTCATGTCATACGATTGTTGCAACCAGATTCTAGAAACCATATATCTTCACTGTTTGTTTCAACCATATTACAAACTAACAACACATTATCTTGGCTGATATTTTCTCTAGTGATATTTGCACTAGATCTATTACTCATATCATGCTGCTTTTTTCTACATTCATTTGCATAGTGCCCATATTTTTTACAGTAATAACATTGGACATTGGATTTTTCATACCTTTGTCCTTGAGCATGATGTTGTCCACTTTGTTGGTTGCTGCCATGGCCTTGGTTCTGATTTGGATTGTTGCCTCTTCCTTTAACGTTTGCTGAATTGTTTCTTCCACCTCTTTATTGGCTTCTGCCTCTTCCTCTCTTGTTTCCTCTGCCTTGACCTCTTCCTCTTCCAAATGACATCTGGGTCTTGAAGGCTTGCTCTAGAGATGAGTTTTCATTTCTACTCAACCTCTGCTCATGTGTTATCAGTGATGCATGAAGTTCATCAACTGAAAACTTTGAGAGATCCTTTGTCTCTTCTATGGTGGTGACAATCACTTCAAACTTTGAGGGTAGGCACCTCAAAAGTTTCTCCACAATCATCCTTTCTTCAAGAGTTTCTCCATGAGACCTTATCTGTGTGACCAGACCAATTGCTTGTGTGAAGAATGAGTCAATATTGTCTGACTCCTTCATGCGCAGGTTCTCAAAATCTTTCCTCAGCAACTGTAGTTTTGTTGTCTTCACTCTCTCCATGCCTTGATAGGTTGTCTTGAGAGTTTGCCATGCTTCTCTGGATGTCTTGGCTGCTGCTATCCTTGGAAACACACTCTCATGCACTGCTTGATATAAAAATACAAGGGCTTTTGAATCCTTCTTCTTATTGCTCTTCAACAGCTCTTTCTCTGCCTGAGTTAATCCATTAAACTCATTTTCATTTGCTGGCTCTTCAAATCCATATTCAACAAGTTCCCATAAATCTTGAGAAGCAAACAGGGCTCTCATGGTTATTGCCCAATAGTCATAGTTTTTCCCATTGAACTGTGGGAGCTGGGTATTAAACATACCCACGCTGGTGCTGGTGCTGGCCATTCTTGCAATACTTGACTTGACAGCGTTTTCACTCTGTTGGATAATTTACTGCAGCAAGAAACCTTCCTTTAGCTTCTTTGTCGTCTTCAAAGAGCCTGGACAAGCTCTGATACCATGTTGGGAATTTCTGATAATTCCAAACAAAACTTAACAAAACAGAACAATACTCTGTTTTAACACAGCGAAAATGCGGAATACGGTGTTTCAGCAACGCAGTGTCGTCAATTGCTGAATGCAGTGTTTCAGCAACGGTGTTTCAGCAACACTGAAACTGGTGTTTCAACAACACTCTGTTTTGACGTCTCGTAACAAAAAAAATATTTTCTGAAAACAAAGTTTCAACAACGCACAACAAAAGGGACTTTGTATTCATTAACGATACTTCCTCTAACAGAGGGATTACTACAAGGCTGCTTTAAAGACAGTTCAAAAACTTCACGCTGTAAAGAAAAATTACATTACTGTGTCTGCACTGTTGTACATTACAGAAAGAAAAATACTCTGTCTCCTCTGAAAATCAACACACTGTTTTTGCACTGTTGTGTCTGCACTTTGCACTGGTGTGTCTGCACTCCTGTGCATCTACAAAACACTCTGTTTCTGCTCAAAATTAACGTTGTTGTAACACTCTGTTTCTTTCTTGAAAAATTTTACACTGCTATGTGTAAATTTTTCATTCTTTCATACGTGTTGCTGCGTATTAAAAAAAACTTCTGCACTGTTGTGCATTACAAAAAAAACTCTCTATATTTTCTACATTGTTGTGTGTGTGTTTTATAGTGCATTACATTTTCTGCTTTTTACAGTGCGGGAAGGGGTCATAACTTATCCACTAACCGCTTTAACTCGCTGACGAAGTCTCTACTACAATCTGTTGCTCATGATGAACAAATCTGATCTTTTGTTGTATTTCTTGAGTTGGTGGTGTTGAAACCCATGGCTGATAAATGTTGCGACAGCTCGAGGCTGGTTTTTTTCACTTTCCGCCATTCTGCTCTTTAATGCGGTTGTTTAGAAGTAATGGCATAGCGATGGATCTGATCTTCCTCCTTCGGGAACACAAAAACAATTAAAGGGTGAAAAGACAATAATGGCGGTGGCCTTTTTTAAGTAAAGTAGTTGTTGTTGTTCAACTGTTTACTGCAGTTGAAATTATAATTCAACACATAATAATAATTAAAAAAAAAAAAAGCAATCTGCGATATTTTTATCTCTTTATTCCATTAATTATGAGCAAATAGGAAGGAGTTTTTAGTTGAGAGAAAAGGCTAGGGAAACCATAGAAGCTTTCTCTGACTTTAATTCTCAATAACTTGGGGACCTGGAATTCTAAACAGATGTTTCTAGAAAACATCAAACATATTTTATCTGACTCAGAAAAATGTAAAGCAAAGCCACTTGAGAATTTTAAACTTACTACATGATTCAACATCAAACAAAATCAATAAAAACCCCATATTGTAATGTTGGGCAGGTACTCGTTGTAGGATTCACAATGGCAGAAATCATTTTGGATAACAATCCGAAATGTCAATATTTTATTTCCTAGGGCAATGGAGATGGATCTAAAGAAAGCAAAACCACAAAACTAGCCATTTTAGCCTGACAAATAATGCATAAACACAAGAGTGAAAGGAAAAAAATTTCTTCACAGCACCCACTGTCTGGACATGGCTAGGATAAAATTAGCTTTTAGCACCTCAAAATTAAATTACAGCACAAGAAAGCTTTTAGTCTTTGCCACACATCACAAATAACTTGGTAGTTCAATTTGTGAAAGAATGGAGGGAGAGGACACAAAACATCATTCCTAGTTCTCACCCATTGATCCCAAAGATAAGAAATCAATAATATTTTTTTGGGCAGCCATTGTGTAAGGCAATGGAGATGGATCTAAAGAAAGAAAAACCACAAAACTGACCATTTCAACTTGAAAAATAATGCATAAACACGAGTGAAAGGAAAAAAATTGCTTCACACCACCCAGTGTTTGTAGAAATGGCCTGAAATTTGCAACTGCTAAAGAAACCACACTGAAATCAATAGACACAAATTTCTTCTACTAAATTCTGCGGAAGGAAAACTTGACAATAGAAACACATGAAATCATTCAATCACAAAGCACAAAGTTTTCAGTGGGAAACCCAACTCGGAAAAACACCTCCTTTGTTTGTAGTATAATAGATGAGAATAAAGATTAATTACAATGACTGCTTCAATGCTTGAAGCTCAATCTATAGTGCAATTATGATCTCCCCCTAAGTTGTCTCTGCCCAATAATTAAGCAAAATAGGCCTCCCGCTTCCTCCTATTTCCTTGCGCAATTCTTGCTCCTAAAGAATAGGGAAGCTCCTATTTATTTGCACATTTCCTAAGATAAATGGCTCACCTGCTACATGAAAACACTGTACACTCACTAGTATACGATGATAATTACAATGTGCCTTTTATCTCCAACTTCACTAGGTAATTCAAATGGAATGCATAATTAAGGATATTTTTAGTAAATTAACTAGTTAACTTAGAGTTAGTTGAGTTTACAGCAGTTACAACTACTCAACTAAACTCATACTGACTTTATTCGAGACTAGAGCTTAGATAACTGACTTTCACTAAAGATAAAACCTCTAAACAGCTAGATCTTAGCCACCAACTTGCACAAAACTCTACTTTTAGCCTACAAACTTGAATTGACTAACTTAAGTGAGTGATTTGACCATGTCACCCTTGCTAACTGTTTGACAACTCATCCTGCTTGAAGTTGGATTCGAATTTCCTCATTTGACTAAGGCACAAGTTAAATAAAGCCTTTTCTTGGTACAATTTAACACTCCCTCTTAGCAAGAAAAGGGTTCTGAACAACCCCAATCCTTCTCCTGTGGATTTCAGGCTCTGAAAGATGTTTTTCAAAGATGTGAGCCAGATAAGCAGGTTCTGAACAAGCGTTTATCTGGCTCACATCGTTGTGTATGCTCTGGGGAACTAGCACATGGAGGCCCAACTGCAGCAGTATACTAGCATCCTAGGGCAGAGTCGGGTTCTTAGGAGGTCTCCCTAACATGGCACCAACAGTGTCTTTGAGTTGTCTTATTATTTGTGCAATAGTGTTCTGGGTTGAGCCAGTTTTGTTCTTGAAAATCCTACCATTACGTTCTTTCCAAACATCCCAGATTAAGAAGCCTGGAACCAGAGTCCAAGCTTTGTTGATGATCTCATTACCTGAGAAGTCTTTTCTCCAATTCTTCAAAGTGTTGGTAATACTGAGGCCATCCCTGTCAGTTTGTCTAAAGACTGAGGCTACCCAATCCCACAAGGTAGAGGTGAATGGGCAGAGGTTAAGTAAGTGTTCCATTGTCTCCTCTTGTGAACCACATAGATAAAATTTGGATGGGCCAACAAAACGTCTCTTTAGAATATTTTCCCAAGTTAAAATTTTCTTTTGTTGAACCAACCACATAAGCAGCTTTATTTTCATCTAATGTTGGTTCTGTCGAAGGTCCTTCCATACCTTATCAGGGTTTTCATAATCAAACCCTATGGCTATTTGTTTGGCTTCTTTGAGGTTAAAGTTACCTTTTTTGTTTCTTACCCATCTAAGTTGGTCAGACGAGGGTGATACCAAAATCTTCCTCTATTCCAAATCCATAGCAAGAGAGTCTCCCTGAGCTTTCAAAGGGCTCTCTTCGTTATAGCCTAGATCCCTCCATATTCTCCATTTGCCATTGTTCCTTACCTGATCCTAGAAGTCACTTACCGTGAATAAACATTTGTTGTCAATAGCATTCTTGAGATCAGTTAGTTCTTCCCTAAACAAGTTTGGTTCTGGCTGCTAGTTGTCCTCCCAGAATTTTGCCAGGTTCCCAGCTCTGATCTCCCAGAAACTGTGCTGCTAGACAATCTCTCTATTTTCCCAAGCAAGATTCCAAATGTGGGAGCCCTTGATAAGCCCAGACATTTGAATATGATCCCTCTCCTACCAATTATTTGCATATTTCTGTTTCCAAAGCTTGGCCCATGGGGTTGTTGGTTCCTTAAGCCACCTCCACCAAAGCTTTGCACCCGAAACTCTGCTGAAGGGTTTCATGATTATTATACTGGTTTATACATGGATTATATGGTTGTTGTTTCCTTGGTATTTTTGTTATCATTATGTTGGTATCATGGTTATGAACATGTATTATGACAATAGCTATGTATGGCTCTCATCATGTTTTCACTTGTAAATGAATGAACAATGTATCTATGGCCTAATGGATTAAATTTCAACTAATGTGTGGAGGAATCAATGCTTCTTAGTGATTCTTAGATGAGTATGATACCCCTATGCTTATATCTATTGCTTACACATGTAGATTACATATTTGTGATACGTTTGAAGAAATGTCTATCATGGCTAGTATGGGTCGAGTCAAGCCCTTGTTTAAGTAATTCCATTTGTATCATCATTCCATTGTTATCTTTATTTTCTAAAGGTATTATTGAATTTTGGGCAGTGACCTGGGCTCTGGGCCTGAAAAAGTGGCTCAAATCCCAAGGACATTGGCACAGTACTAGGTAGAAAATTCCCTGGATGTTGGCATACCATGTTGTGGGAGAGTCGAGAGCCCTTTGGACACATGCATGCCCATATCATGGGAGTGTTCAAGGGTTAAGTGGTCTAAAAACTCAATGGGACTTAGGGGCTGGTTACTTGAGAGGTTGGGATGGTTATTGAGAGTCTTGTTGCCGATGTGGAAGGTTTGTATGGTGTGTTTCCATCGGTTCCACTTCCTTAAGGTGACTTAGGAGCTCAAATCATATCATAGTAACTTCTCGTCACATGGTTACCCCTGTTGGTCAGTTACTTTTTTAGATGTGGAAGGAGGGTGTTACAACAAAGGTGAAGGAATCGATCAGAAAAATCCTCAATTGATTCATTAGGCTTCATTATTAAGAGATTGATTATTTTACAAACATCTCGGTAATTATACCTATTAAAGGCTTAATGAAGCTCCCCAAGGAAATGATGAAGGGAATGGATGGAAGCAGGTGGAAAGGTATGGCACCATTGATTAACATGACCTTCAAGGGCAAGGAAGAAAAGAACACAATCAAACTATTTATCATTGATTTCGTAAGATTCACAAAATTTAAGAAAATCGGAAATGTGGTTGGTTATGGATGTTCCATCCTCACCATTACACTTTAACTGGGACATGTGATAGAGAGGCTCATCGGGGATTGAAAATTGATAAATGGAAAAATTATAGAAACACCCCAGGAGTAAGGTTTGAGGATGGGCCATTTTAGATACGATGTTCAAACTAGATTCAATGGGCTCAACTTGTCATCTGACCCTCCTTCTAGTGCCATTTTTAATGGTGCTAGAAATATGTCAACCAAGGGGTCTCCCCGATGTGAAGTTCCAATTAGACCTCACACCATTTAGATTAGGAGCCCCATCTACCATATTGACCCGATTGCCATATATTCTTATAGATTTTCCTTGGCTTTAACTGTCAGCAAGAGAATGGGATGCGTGGTGGTTTCGAAAAGAAAGGGGGGTGTGCCTAATGAGTGTTCAATTGTATGCGTGTCAAATTTCTTTCACTACAGAGGGGATGAAAAGTGAGCCTCTAAGAGAGAGGTAGTAGTACCACCCTATTAGAGACACACACGAACAATAAGGGTCTGTACAACATCAAGAGGAATAGTCCACAAAGATGTGATGGTCATTGAAACCAATATAATGAGAAATATTTGTCTAATATCTAGTGAAATAGTCCATGGGGATGCGACAATGATAATAGCAATTACATTACATTCTCAATATGATAATTACCAAAATAACCGAAATAGTTCAACTACTTTAGCACAAATGAAAGAAAACATGAATTACAAACATTCACATAATATTCTTACAAATATCCATAATCCATGCATGAACAACGTGTTGGCCGATAGGGCTTCTCATATTAAGTAAAAGTTCCAAGACACATTTGTGTAATGAACACCTCTAGCTCCAATAGTGGAGCGTTGGAGCCACTCCTTGCTCCTCAAAAGAACTAGCTTATCTCTTTGATGCCTTGCGGGAGGAGCCAAGGTGAAAAGTCATTTTCTCATACAATGAGGGTGTATATATATAACGAAGGGGTGATGCTTCACCCTCCTTTTGACTCTTTGACTATCCTCATGATTGTTTGACTTCCTATGACTTTTTTACTTACATGACTCTTCATATTCCATATGTGTCATTTAGACTTCCACTTTACAATACATTTCGAATAGGTAATTACATAATTCACAATAATTATGTGGTATATGATGACTTGTAATAGGACATGACATGACACTGATGACATGGACTGCATGATGATGTGGCAGTGCCAAGCTGTCCTTCTTATTGCTTTTTTCTTTGTGTCTTCATGAATAGATGGTACATGGTCTTCTTCTTCCTCTTCCTTATGACTTAAATATGAGGATACTTCCACATGATCTTGATCTTGTTCTTCTGTTAGATTTTGATGTTCCTTCGTCTTCTCGCCTGCTGATCATATTGTCTCTTCGGCTCCATATGTGTCTTGTAGCATGTCCTCCTTCTCCATCTCCTTCATCATCATATTTCCATAGCATGATAGAGTTCCTGCATCTGCAATTCACTCATCACAAGTTGACATCGGTCCAATAAACCCCTAGTCTAAGGTGGTGCACATTGATCGACTTACTGAGATGGAACCAGGTGACATGTTGGGAAAGAGGCTCAGTAACTACACAATTGTGTAACTCAGTTAGTTGGGGGTGAAGCTTGAGCCTTGAGACTATGCAATGCGCAGTTGAAGCTGGGATGAGGAAGAAAACTGCTCATTCTGGGAGCTCAGGATAATAGGCTGAGGGGATAGGCACTGGATTATCCTATTGTGTAGTTCTGGAGGATAAATGAGCTCAAGTGACTACGCAATTGTGTAGTTCAAGAGCTCAGGTTTGAGGATTGAGCCTTGATACTGCTTAGTGCGCAGTTCAGGCTGGACTGAGGAAGAAAATTGCACAATTTTGGGAGCTAGTGAGGGAGGCTGAGGGGATGAATATTGAGTAAACAAAATACATAGTTCTGAGAGACAAGTGAGGTTGGGTTATTACGCAACTGCACAGGTCAGAAGCTCATGGAATGAGCTTGTGGCTTGTGATTGCATAGTGTGTAGTTAAGGCCAGGCTGGGAGAATGAATTGTGCAATTCTGGGAGGCAAGGTCAGGCTTCAGCACTAAAGTTGTGAAATGCACAGTTTAAGGCTTGAGCAATCAGGTTGTGAATTATGTAGTTTTGGAGGGTTGGATGAGGGTAGGTTGCCGGGGATTTTTCAAATTTTGGCTATGTGTGGGACCGAAGAGACTGTTGTGAACGGTGACATGACTTGACTGTGATCACACACTTGAAACACTTTGATGAAACAACAAAATAGATCATCTGGAGGCTGTTAACAACGTATTTCTCTCAATGCGACAACTTTATGACAAGTGCGACACTAAAACTACACTTTGTCACGACTGTGACAACACTTGTGTGACAATGCTTAAAACTTTGGGAACGAGTGCGACTAATGTTTACATGGTTATACCAAATCATTCACACAAAGATAACCCCTTGAAACCCCCAGAACAAGCATACATACATTGTGCGCCAATTAATGTAGAAATTCTCACAGTAGATCACCTCATAATGTAATATACTAAAGAAAAATACTTGATCTACTTCCACAAACAAACTTGCGGAAGCTTAATCGATTTTGAGCAAGATCAAATAGAACACATATAACAGATGAATAAGAAATCAATCACACATGAACACAGAAGAATACTCTGTGGGCCTAAGCTAAAAACCCTGATTTCTATATTATCATACAAGTAGAAATATCTCTGATTACACAAAGCTTTAGCTCACAAGCTATCCAACTCTAAGTACAATCCCTCAATGTTGCTCATAGACAAAATAGAAAACAAATATGCCTTCCTTCAGTCCTCCAAGCCTCCTATTTCCTTGTGCAGTTTCTCCTAGGTCCTCAAGCTGCCACCTATGTGTAATAATCCCTCACACACTGCTCTGACCTCTGAAATAACTGCACAATCCTGAAGGAGATAATTCCTTCTGCATGGATGAGTTTCCTTTATAGGAAAATTCCTCCAGCTGATAGTACATTGTCCCTTCCTTTAATCTCAACTGACATGCATGAGTTATTTATGAGAGAATATTCAGTTATCTGGAGAACACTAGTTGTATACATGCATGCATTAACTGACTGAACTCACTATTAGTTCCACAAATTGTTTGGAACTAATTTAACTGGACTTAACTCAGTTAACTGAGCTAACTAATTGCAACTCAAATACAATTCATCCTTATCTCCTTAATTAAGGGATAACTTCCTCAATCAAAGGGATAACTGTTGCATGTCTTCACAAAGACTTCATGTTTGATTTTCTCCAACTAATTAACTCAAGATGAATTAATTAATTATTTTTCAAACAGCTAGTGAGACTAAATTCGAATTTTAGTTCTCAATTTTGATTCAAGGACAAATCAAAATTGGAATATATCGCAAAATGCTATTATAGCAATGTTATTTTTAGCATTCCTATTTTTTGTTATTTCCAACAGAGTTGGAGTATATCCTGAAATGCTATTTATAGCAATGCTATTTTTAGCATTTCTATTTTTAGCATTTCTTGTTGCCATTTTCAACAACTAACATGCAAAAAAATGACAATTGCTAAAGTGCGAACGACTCATGCGATATGTGAATCAACAGTGAAAGTAACACATGCCAGAGCAAAGATAACATGAAAATGCCACTAATTAAAGTGAAAACAACGTTCGAAAACATGAAAACAATAAACGCGAAAACAAAGGTGTGTGGGAGTGATGGTTTGCAAAACTCACCGAAAGAGAAGTACAACCACAACTATAATGTGAGAAACTGTCGTTGTCAATGCACACTGACTGTCGACATGGATTGGACATCGCACATGCATAATCTTGATGGAACGGGCTATGATTATCCAGACTTGCGTATAAGAATGCACTCATGAACTTCTTGTAGACTGAGAAAGTGTGAGCAAGTTACTTTGACACTTCTAATCCAAGAAGGAAGCTTAAAAGCATCAGCTGACCAAGAAGTGACTATGGAACGACCATTCGCAAGATCCATTATAGGCTCCAAAATTTGAGTGTATGCAAAATTTTGTTGTCGCAACGACAACATAATGTTGGATGACCCACATGGTGATGTACTCATTCGTATGACACCTTATTCCAGTAGTTGTTGCAACTATTTCTTAACCTCACTTGCTTCTATAACATATTGCTTGTACAACCCAATATTTGGCAATGGGGAGTATGGAAATCGTTGGATCTCATGTTCCACTTCTCTCTTAGGTGGTAACCCTTTAGGCTCTCAGAACACATCCCTGTATGCCTATAACAAATCCTCCAATTTTTATTTATGTTTCTTATTACACCCCTCCAGGGATGCCTTTACTCTTACTGGCTCCTCTTCAGATTGAATTTATCTTAAAAATAATAAAACATACTTCTTGGTGGAATTGATCAATTTCTTGGTTTGGTTAGCACTTATCAATGAAATTTTCGACTTGCCTTTGTGCGTGTTGATGATGAATGATTTTCCATCCTTGATGAGCCGATACTGGTTGGATCTCCTCATGAATATTGCATCACGCATGTACATTTAAGGATTCCCAAACATGAATCCACATACATCAAGGGGAACCACATCTAGTTTCGCTTCATCAATAAAATCAAAATTGATAGAAAATCTAATTTTACACTGTTTTTTTACCTTCAGTTGTGCATCCTTGTTTACCCATCCCAATGGATGTGGGTTTGGATGATCACAAAATTCTAGCCCCAACTTCTTGACCATCTCTGCTATAATGAGATTCTACTGCGATCTTGAGTCAAACAAGGCATCAATCTTTGTCTTCATGAACTGTATCTTTATATGGAGGAGTTTGGTCATTTCTTTCTCTTCCTGTTGCTGAAGGCTACTCAAATTCACCTCCTTTTGCACTGACGTACAGATGATATTCTCATCCACGTCCAAGCTAATTTGAACTTGGTTGTTGGAATCTGTGGACATGAGATTCTTCTTCTTGTTATATTTCTTCTTGTTCTTTGGGGCTAGCTCTGGATGCAACTTCTAGAACTTCTCCTTTGTATAGTTGTCAATTTTGCAGTGGTTTCTACGATATTTGCACTGGTGTGTTGTGGTTTTCGTCCTTTTATATTTTCCTCCTTTTTGCTTCTTCTTCCTCTCCTTAGAAGTGTCTTGTTTCTCCTTGATCTGAATTTGAAACTACTTGAAATTTGTTTGCAAGGTATTCAATTCAGAATTAAACATGTTTAAAAGATTTCCATGTCTTGCAGAAAGAAAACACATGAAATTTTCAGCTGTTCATGACCCATTTAAGCATAGCAAAGTTATTTCCTTTTACTATTTAACACATTAAAACGAATTTGTTCTGCAAAATAAATCAACCACAAATGCAAAAGAAGTTGATAAAGCATTTCAGCCCCTCCAGGGCTACGTCTGCTGGTCTAAAGCTCCCAACCGGGCTTGTCCTTGTTTTTATTAAATGCTCAAATTGAAAATACAGCTGAATAGAAGCATATACAGGAGAAATAGATGGTAAAAATGGATTCAGAACACTTGAATCCTTCAGGATTGACTATTGGATCACCTCCAATGGATACCTGCAACCCTATACAGTCTTCACAAAACTGGGCCCTAGTGGCTCCTAGAACTTTCACGGCTCCAAAACCTCTGCAAATGACCTCAAATGGCTGTAAGACCTGCACCAATGGCTTCAGAAGGTCAAAAATACCCAAAATCAAAAAAAAAAATCGTCCAAAACCGACTTTCCTAGCCAAAGTTATGGCCATTTAAAGTTTCTCCAGTTTTTCCCTAGAAAAACTCCAGCTAACTTTAGTTAACTCCAGATAGCTCCGCCAATTATGGCGGGTCCGCCAAATTTGGCGCTCCTGCCAAAATTCCGCCAACTTAACTGCAGTTACATTTAATGTTTGGTGGTTGCCTCGGATTTCGTGCCCGGCGGAATATTCCTTTTTTAATTTTTTTTGAAAAATTAAAATTTCTAATGTTATGGACAAATTCTTCTTTTTGCCATAACTTCCTCATACGGCGACCGTTTTTCGAACCGTTTGCGGCGCCGGAATCGGGAAGATGAGCACTTTCCAGTCATTCAACTTTGAACCAATTCTAAGCACTTTAAATTTTGAGCATTTTACGACACTTAAGACATGAGCACCTGATCACGCCTCCCCATTGGGAAGCTTTTGGACCCCAAAAGCCTTCAACTACCTGTTAAAGAGGTGAGGGTACAGCTCCCTCACTCTGTCCACCTCCATCCACTTTGCCTTGTTCGGTTTGCTGCCTTTGAAACCAACCCGAACATAATCTACACTGCCCCTCCTTGAAGTGCGTGTCCTTCCGTCAAGGATTGTATCTTCTTTCAGCTCATCTAAGAATTCTGGCGAGAAATCTTCTATAGATGGCAGCTGAACAGCATTTTCATGATCAGCAATCAAAGGAGGTTCATACAAACGTAAGTTCTCCACATTGACAACAGAATACATTTGCATGTAGGAAGGCAAATCTAATTGAAAAGCATTATTTCCAGCCTTCTTGAGGATTTTGAATGGACCATAACGAATAGGCTTCAGCTTTTTACCTTCTCCTTGCATCCTTTCCTTACTAATGTACAGCCATACCTCATCTCCTTATTGAAACTTGTGATCGACTCTATGCTTGTCGTGTCTTTCCTTGTACTTGCCTTGACTCTTCTCAAGCTGTTCTTGAATTTGCTGATGTATTTGCTGAATTATTTCAATGAATGAACGAGCTTTGTCAATGTCACTATGTCCCTCAATGGCGACATTTTTCTCAAGAATGAAATCAAGAGGTGATTTTGGTAAGTAACCAAAACAAGCTTGAAACGGTGAGGTGTTTGTGGAAGAGTGCTTGGCACGATTGTAAGCATGTTGTATGTAGTGCAAATGTTCATCCCAAAGCTTGGGATGCTTGCTGCAATAACCTCTCAAGAGGTGCACAATGGTTATGTTCACAACTTCGGTTTGTCCATCTATTTGCGGATGGAAAGCAGTACTTTTCTTCAACTTTCTGTCCATCATCTCCCATTTGTTGGACCAAAAATTCCCCACAAATCTGGAATCCCTGTCACTAATAATGGAAGTAGGCAAACCAAAGTGAATCCATACATGATGAAAAAATAATTCAGCAGTTATAGTTTTCTTACAAGGCATAAGTATACAGATTTTGCTTAAACGATCAACTACTACATATAAATAAACATGCTGCTTTCGAGATTTTGGCAAACCTCCTACAAAATCCATAGAGATGCTCTCCCATGGTCTAGAAGGTACCGGCAAAGGAGTATACAAACCAAGCTTCCTATTGCTAGGCTTGCTTGTAGCACATAATGAACAACCTCTTATGAACCTTGAAACAGAATCTACCATGCGAGGCCAATAGCAATACCTCTGTAGATGTGCAACTATTTTGCTCACACCAAAATGGCCAGCAATAAGAGAAGAATGAGCTTCTCTTATGACATTTATCCTCTCCCCCTGTGGTATACACAACTTGCCCAAATAA
The DNA here is from genome assembly GCA_031772625.1 of Pinus tabuliformis. Lineage (NCBI taxonomy): Eukaryota > Viridiplantae > Streptophyta > Pinopsida > Pinales > Pinaceae > Pinus > Pinus tabuliformis. The sequence continues at coordinate 1,145,942,063 of CM062805.1, forward strand.
AATAGCAAATTGTTATGCATGTGATAGTCATTTTCCTCTACATGATTTCCTTTATTCAAGTTAGCATACACATCTTTAAAGTCATCATCAGATGCATATTGTTCTATGTAACTATCATGTACAATGGAATCATTCTTAAGTAAGTAACAGCATCAATAATAGGCCTTGAAATCATATCAGCAACCTTATTCAAATTACCTTTCTTATACCTTATTACCAAATGGAACTGTTGCAAGAAGCCCATCCATCTGAAGTGTCGTGACTGTTGTAACTTGCTTTGTGATTGCAAGTACTGTAAGGGCTGATGATCGGGATGTATAACAGTTTCTTTGCCCATCAAGTAGTGTTTCCACTTTTTGACGCTTTGTACCAACGCATACAACTCCTTATCATATGTAGGATAATTTACAACAGCACCATTAAAAGTTTCAGAATGAAAAGCAATAGGCTTACCATGCTGTAGAAGAACTGCACCCATAGCATAATCACTAGCATCAATTTGTATCTCAAATGGTTGTCTCAAATCCGGTAATGCAAGGACTGGAGCTGAACTAATCTTCTCTTTCAAAGATTCGAAAGCTTTTTGCTGCTTGCCTCCCCATTGGAAAGCATGCTTCACACTTGTCACTGCATGCATAGGAGCTGCTATAGAAGAGAAGTTAGAGATAAACTTCCTCCAATATTGAGTTGCACCCAAAAAACTTCTTACCTCTGTTATGGATTTGGGAGTAGGCCACTTCACAATAGCCTCAATCTTAGCAGGATCAATTCTCAAAGCACCTCCTCCTACTATGTGTCCTAAATAAACCAAAGAAGTCTTTCCAAATTCACACTTTGACATTTTAAGAAATAACTGATTCTTCTTCAAAACATCAAGTACTTTTCTAACATGCATGACATGATCTTCTCTAGACTTGCTGAAAATTAAGATGTCATCTAAGTAGACAATAACGAAATTTTTACCCCCTAAAAATGTCATTTGATTCCTCAAAATGCTCCTAGAAGATTTTAGACCCCGTTTTTGCCAAACTGGGACCCACCAGTAAAAACGGTCCCGTGAGCTGATTCCTCCACTTTTTCCACTCCAAATGCATCAAGATGGATGAAAAATAATATAATGATCCAATCCAGATCATGAACATATGTAATTTTCATTAAAGTTTCTATCTCTTCACATTCTAAATTTTATCACAAGAGGAGATTACTTATTTGAAGCCTATAACTTAGAGAAGATCAAGACTTTTTAGGTAAATCATAACCATATTTTTGAAAGGTAAGATTTTGTATGCTTATGCTCATATTTTATTAGTTTTTATTATGATTATAGACATAATATATATTTTAGTTCAGCCAATCTAAAGCTCTGTTTTTGTAGGTCCTCAAGGATTTCTTTGAAAATCTAGCACCCCTACTTTTAATATTCGAAATTCATTCTACTCATTTTGCTTGTTTTTACACTAGACCTAGTAGTTACGATGTTGATCAAAGTTACAAACAAGATAAATTAGGGAATCTCTCATCGTCTATTTTGTTTTTCATAAGCCTTATTTTTATTAGAAAATCGTTAAGATCTTTTCCATGCATGCTTAATATTGAAACAAGAAAATTTGCAAGAGGGGCATCTTATTTAACTTCATCTTCTCTCATAACGTCTATCTAGACTTTGTTTGAATTAAAGTCCTAATTACTTATAACTCTATGAGATATAATTCATCAAGATTTCAACTTAAGAAAAACATATATGCTTCCCTCATACTTGTTCTTTTGTTGAGACATTTTTTATAAATCGTCTTGTTGAGGCTTTCTTTCCATTTTGGCTTTTCATTCGACTTTTTATTTTAGTTTGTGTTTCTTTTCTTCTTTTATAATTTTTGGAGTATGTCGCTTTCAATTCTGTTTCGGATTGGTTTTGGTGATATTACCAAAGATTGATATGGAATATTTTTTCTTACCCAACATTGGTTGACATGTGTGGAGAATTTTTACTTCTATTTCATGGGTTTTCATTTACCTTAAAGGGACATCTTTATTGAATTCTAAGTCCTCTCATCTTAATTCTTTTCACCTGGAGAAACATTCAACTTTTCCAAGTGATATATTTCATCTTTCCAATGATAGAACTGGCTTGAGTCTAACTCAATGAATTTCACCAATCCCTCCACTTCACTTAAAAAAACCTCTAGATTGATAGTTGTAGGGAAAAATAAGGGAGTAAAAAATTTAAAAGTGTTATGTCCATTCCCTTTAAAATCTCTTGTACCACCCTTCCCTCTTCACCCAATTGCAAAAAACAGTTCTCTAAATAAAGTTTATCAAAAGTGTGGTAAAAGAGGGTTGAAAGAACATATTTTTGGGAAACACAAGTAAACCCATCAAGGTACTAAACATGCTCATTGGTAGCAGGGCTATGTTTGTGCGGTACTAACACAACTTTATTCGGGTACTGAACATGCTTCTTGGCAGCGAAGCGATGTAAGGTAAGGACAATTATTTATATTAGTGGATATATACTTTCTTTAAATTTCTATCTATATCCCTTCTATCGCTCTAACGAGGTAAACTTAAAATCAAATATTCCCCTAAAAACATGGATTCATGTTTCTAGATTCAGTTTGTTTCAAGTACTTACCTTTTTAGAGCTTATATTGCTTGATTGATGTGGGACCCATGGGCAATGTTTTATTGTTTGAAGCCTTGATATAATTCATTAATTCAACATTTTCGTAAATTTCAACTCATTATATTTTTAACTAAAGATAACTGCTCTTCCTCGTGTGTCACCATTCTTATGGCCACAACGCCACCAATAATTTTTACAAAAGATATGGGGACACTCTATGTAAATTTTGGTCATATCACTTCTTTCATGCTTTGATTTTGTTAATTTTTTGTGATTTTCACTTTTCTCAGTTTTCCCTTTGATTGCTTCATTGTGTGTGGTTTCTCACCAGCGTCCCAACGACTCTAATTTAACTGAGTTTAGAATTACAGTTTTGAAATTAAGCTTAGTCAAAATTTTGTTAATTTTCACCACCTAAATTTAAATAGGTAAAAAATGTATTTAATATTATTTTATAAATTACATTTATTTTACAATAAAATAAATCTATAATTAATTTACATTAATTATAGTTTTTTTTAATATTAAATATTAATTTTTTTAATATTTTTAACCACCATAGCCTAAACCTTATATATATTAGAACTGTGTAACATAAACCATATAAGAAATGATTTCATTGTGAACATGGAATATATATATATATAACGTCATCCTGTTTGAGGCATTATGGAAGTTTAATTTCCTGAGCATTTCTCATCTCTGAGAGCCCATCCCCGAAAAGTCGCGTGCATAACGTAATGTGAGGGTCTGGCTGGGCCTTTATCAAAGAGGGAGGAGCATGAATTAATGTTCTAAATATATGTTAATTGGAAGGGAGGGTCCACTCCACATGAGTCGAGGCTCCTCCCTTCCCTGTCCCCGTATACATCCTCCTCATCTCACCTAATACGCCATTAAAATATTCCCCTTTGTTTTTGTTTAAATATTAACACATTTTATTGTTAAGTTTAGTTAAGATTGGATTTTTATTATATTTACAGTTTATATATTTATTTTTTATTTTTTATTTTTTTATTATAAATGATATGTAATTAAATTAAAATTAATACAAATTTTATAAAAATGTTTATATTGTATTTAAAACTTAATAAATCAAATTAAATTTATAAATCGAAATTATTCAGATTTGTAATTTCCAGCATATTATCAATTTGAGAACTAAATCTTTGGAAGGCTTTGTCTTGAGTTTTACTTAGCAAAATGAGGTCCATAATGGATAGTTAAATGGAGGTATTAAATCAATAAAATATAAATAATTACTATTTCTAAATTTTAGCAGAAGTGGAGGCTACGAAATTGTAACAAAAAAAAACAATTTTGGAATTTATTTTGAAACATTTTCATTAGCCAATAACTCCTACTAATGTAGTTTGGTTTGAACAGGGACTTCTTAGGCCAAATATATTTTGACAAAATTCATTGGGAATCACACATTTCATTTTATTGATTTAATTAGATTTTAGTTTGAGAGTTTGTTTTCGGTATTTTCAATTTTGATGTGCAAATTTGATTGAATTTTTAATTGATTTTGCAAAGAGCTTATCGCAAGAAGATGAAATCAAGGATTTGAGGTAATGAGGATTGATCTGGTAGAGAATAAAAAGAAAATTTGCAACTCCAAAATTGGTAGATCAGAAGTTGTTTCAACAACTCTCCCTTTTTAGAAATTCCTTGTAGATTCAAATTGCATATTGAATATTCTAAAACAATTGACTTGAATCTACTCTACTCATCAGCGGAAACAATAATTGATTGATGAAATCGCGAAGCATAAAAGAGAAAGAATTCAATCACACATAACACAATAATTTTTTGGGGAAAGCCACAGCTAAAAAGCTATGCTATATGTATATTGCATCAATTAAAAAATATGAGAAGATTATAATGCTTTGCTCAAGCCCAAGCACTATCTGCACAATCTCAATCTGTCTCACTACTTCACAAACAAGATCCAACCAATACTTAGCCAAATCTGATGCCTTCCAAGCTCCTATTTCCTTGCACAGTTTCCTTGGGAATTTGCCCATATTTAATTGAGAAATTCCTCATCCATAACTACACAATCCATCATAAGCCTTCCTCTGATTGCATGCACCATCAGTTTAATTTATATGATTTTATAACAGATAGTACATAGTCCCTGAACTCTAATATCAACTCGGTCTTTCTCTGATCTAACATGCATGAGTTAATTATGAGTGAATCTTAAATTCATTGGTTGAGCAGTGCTGGTTACACCCCACTACTGGATCTCCCACTAATTCCTGCATCGGTTGGAAATAGTTTAATTGAATTTAACTCAGTTACATTGAATTAAATAATTACAACTCAAAAGAACTCAACCTGGGCCCTTAAAATTTAGGAACCACTATACATGACTTTAGATAGACTCCCACCTCAAATTAACTGATTCAACTAAGTCAAATTAACTTAGTTAACTATCACAAGTTGCTATGAGAATTAGAATTACAATTTAATTCAAGGACAAAATTAAATTAGGATTTTCTTGTTGTATTTTTTCAACACTCCTTCTCAACAAGAAATGGATTATCTACTACCCCGATCTTGTCTCTGTGAAACTCGAATTTGCATCTTGACAATGCCTTTGCCAAAATATCTACATCCTGCTCCTCTACAGGAATGTATTCCAGCAACATGATTCTTCTCTTCACACAAACTCATAGATGGTGATACCAGATGTCAATGTGCTTGGACCAATTTTAAAAACCAAATTCTCGGAGAGTTTGATACAACTACGATTGTCACAGTAAATCACTGTAGGATCCATTTGCTGACCAAATAATCCAACAAGGATCTTCCTCATCCAGATAGCCTCACAAGTTGCTTGACTAGCAACCATGTACTTTGCTTCTGCTGAACTAAGTGCAACTGATCTTTGCTTCCTACTGTTCCAAGAAACTGTTGTTGACCCAATACTAAAGATTCCCCCTTATGTGTACTTCCTGTAGGATGGACTCCTTGCCCAATCTGCATCTGTGAAGCCTTTGTAGGTTTTAACCCTGTAAGAAATTACATGCTTACGAATTCTAAAAACAAAAAATAAACAATGACAAGAGCATAAAACATAAAACAAATATACAAAGAGATTTTCCCTGGATCCCAAAACCGAAACTACCATATTGATTTTTCATTATATCCCTTTCAATGTTACAATACATATATATACATGTCGAACCATCCATAAACCTCAATCCATTAACCCTGGATTATAATATAATCATAGTTCCCTTGACCGAATCTACAAAATACCATGGGCAGAAAACCATCATGCCCAAAACCATGTGCGAAAACCATGCACAAAACCATATGTAGGTCCACCCACCTAATAAAGGGTCCAAGAAAATTTTCCCCGGGGCACTGTCTCAAACCTTGTAGAGGGGGGCTATTGTCCCCCCTGTGACCCCCCTGTTGTGCCCGACGTAATGAACAGGGGGCTATTGCCCCTTTGTGACTCCCTCGCGCGTGCGGCTAGTTGTGGAAAGAATATAACACACACCCAACATTCTCCCACTTGTTGTTTTCTTTCCACGGGGGTCCACAAGAGAGCTTAGTCATTGGTCCATCCTTGCAACACCCATTGTTTCTCTACACCAAGAAAACTTCTCAATGCTCACAGACTTCATCAATGCATATGCAGCATTCTTCAAAGTGTCTGCCTTTACCAACACCTTTTTTTCCTCAACCATATCCCTCACAAAGTGATACTGAACATCAATGTGCTTGAATGATAAGCCGCGTTCTTTGCCAAGAAAATTGCACTTTCGCTATCACAATCTATCCTTATAGCTCGTTGTACCAACCCCATACTTGAACACAATCTTTGCAACCAAACTGCTTTCTTGCTTGCATGAGTGGCTGCCATGTATTCTGCCTTTGTAGTTGAAAGTGCCACTACAGATCGTCTCTTTCTCATCCAACTGACTACACCTCCAAACAAGTTAAATACATACCCACTTGTAGATCTTCCCTGATCCAAATCTCTAACCTAGTTTGCATCAACAAATCCATGGATGTTCAAAACTCTATCCAATCCTGGTCTTCCTTGGTAACACATACCATAATCACTAGTGCCACGTAAGTACCTAAAAACTCAATTCATTGTTGTCCAGTGCTCCTTCCCTAGTTTTCACATGAACCTACTCAATACTCCCACTGCATGTGAAATGTTTGGTCCAGTACAGACCATTTCATACATCAGGCTACTGACTTCACTTGCGTATGGAACACAGGACGTGTCCTCTTCCTCTTCTTGTGTCTTGGGACACTATTCAGCAAATAACTTTTCACCGACAAGAATAGGAACCTTCACTAGTTTACTATCTTACATATTAAACCTTTTGCAATATTGCCTTGACATACTTCCTCTAGTTTAACCAAAGCTTCCTTTTTTCCCGATCTATTTTAATTTCCATGCCCAAAATATAGTTTGCAACACCAAGATATTTCATGTCGAATTTGGAGGACAATTGGGTCTTCAATTCCTAGATAATTTATTTGTTATTTCCAATCAACGACATATCATCCACATACAAGACCAAATAAATAACACGATCACCATTTAATTTAAAATACACATAGTGATATGCTTTTCTTATGGTGAAACCAAGTCCTCGTATACATGTATCAAATTTCTGATACCACATCTTTGGTGACTGTTTTAACCCATACATAGACTTTTTTAACCATATGAGTTCTTTCTTACCCTTCACCGTAAAGCCTTCAAGTTGTTTCATGTAGATCTCTTCTTCCATATCCCCATGAAGAAATGTTTTCTTCACATCCATCTATTCTACCTCAAAATCAAAAGTAGTAGCAACAAATAAAAGTAATCTAATAGAATCTATCTTGGCAACAGGAGAAAAAATATCACCAAAATCAATTGCCAACACCTGGGAATAACCTTTTCCTACCGACTGAGCTTTGTATTTCTCCACCTTGCCTTCTGCATTCATATTCTTCTTGAACAGTCATTTGTTTCCAATGGGTTTCCTTCCAGCCAACAACTCCACGAAATCCCAAGCCTCATTTTTGTGCAAAGATGTCATTTCATCAACCATGGCCTCTTTCCAGAGTTTTCCATCTTCTGAATCTACTGCTTCGCTGACAGTTCTGGGATCATCATCAGTAATAGATAAAGAAAATTTTGAACAGAAAGCAACTGGACTATACCTCTATGGATGCCTTCTTTCTTGAATTGATCTTCTCACAACTAGAGTTTGTGACTCTTCATCTTCTGATTCCTCTTCTGTTGTAGAGTCTGATTCCTCCTCATTTAGCTCAAACTCTATATTCTCAGGTTCCTTTAGTAGGAATTCATGTTTAATAACATCCTTCATCTCTCTAAACACCACCTCATAGTTGTACACAACCTTCCTTGTTTCTGGGTTCCAAATCTTATAACCTTTTAAACCATCCTTATACCCAATAAAGATGCACCTTTCAGATTTATTATCCAACTTGGTCCTTTTCTCCTTTGGAACATGTACATATGCATCACATCCGAATACCCTCAAATGTGAAAGAGAGGGTTTCTTACCAGTCCATACCTCTTGTGAAGTCTTATCCTCCAACACTGATGAAGGTGATCTATTGACCAGGTAACATGTATTCTCCACCACCTTTGCCCATAATTCATGTACTAACTCAACACCACTGAGCATGACCCTTGCCTTTTCTATCAATGTCCTGTTCATTCTTTATGCAACTCCATTTTTCTAAGGTGTGTATGGAGTATTATTCTGTTGTGCTATACCACACTTCTTACAAAACTCTTCAAATTCCTTCTTGCAAAACTCTCCATCGTTATTTGTCCTCAACAGCTTTATCTTCTTCTCTGTTTGGTTTTCCTCCATAGCCTTAAATTCTTTAAACCTGTCAAAGGCTTTAGATTTCTTCCTGAGGAAATATATCCGTGTATTCCTTGAGAAGTCATCTATAAATGATACATAGTACATAGACTTACCCAGTGATGGAATCGACACAGGGCCAAACACATCACTGTGCACAAGCTATAATATATGTTTCGCCCTCTTAGCACTAGAGGGGAAACTCACCTGATTTTGCTTCCCATATACACAATTTTCACAGAAATCAAAATTCAGAGAGCAATTATACATACCTTCTACCATACCATTACCATGAATTATTCGAAGGCCCTTCTCTCCAATATGTCCAAGCCTTTGATGCCATAGCATGGTCTTTTCTCCAGAGACCACTAGATTTTTTGCTCCACTTTCAAGAACCACAGAACTATTGCCCCCATCAATAATAGTGCTACCCTGAAGCTTGTACAAAATTCCAATCCAAACTCCCCGCATCAATACCAGTGCTCCCCGAACCATCTTGCAGGTATCCTTCATGAACACTGTTTTTACACCTGCATCATCCAACTTTCTTACAAAAATCAGATTTCTAGCCAATGCAAGAATATGCAAGACACTCATAAGTGTTCTAATCCTTCCACCTTGAAACTTCAACTTGACTTTTCCACGACCGGTGATTCTAGCCTTCATGTCATTCCCTAAGAAGACATAACCACCATCATATTTATCATACTCGAAGAACCACTCCCTTTGGGGACTAAAGTGAAAGGATGCACCTGAGTGAATCAACCATGCCTCGTGATTTACATGTGTACTTAAAGAAGAAGCCAAGTACACATCCCCACCTTCATCTAAGGTGGTTTTCGCCTCTGCAGAAGGCGCATCATTAGATCCCTTTCCTTTCTTAGGAGATATATATCTACAGTACTTTTTGAAGTGCCCTTCCTTTCCACATTTCTAGCACACCTTTACAGGTTTTCTTGGAGATTTAGATCTCCCTCTAGATTTAGATCTCTGACTCGAGGATTTTTTTATTTTTTTTTGTCCTGGGACCATTCTCGTACAAACAAGGCATCACCATTATGGCCCTTTGTATTTTTCTGTCTCATATCCTCCAACAACAAGGATGAGACTATTTCATTAAACTGCAACGCAACCACATTGCTGTGTATTGCAACAAGGAAACTATCCCACAAATCTAGTAAAGAACACACCAAATTGATGCGCTTATCTTCATCTGAATTTTTTATATCAACAAATAACAACTGACTTACCATAGTATTAAATGTGTTCAGATGCTCTGTCACTGAGTCTCCATCCTTCATCCTCAGGTTATACAATTTTTTCCGTATGAACAGTTTATTCACCAGAGACTTAGATTGGTACAAAGTCCCTAACTTGTCCCACAAAGCCTCATCGAAGCTTCCCCTGATACATTCAACAATACTGAATCTGAGATACACAACCGTATTGTGCTCTTTTCCTTCCGATCCAACTTCACCCAATCTTCAGCTGACATTTCCGTTGGTTTAGTACCCGGATCTACTGATCTTTATCCACCAACAGATCCTCCATCTTGAGTTTCCACAACTCAAAATTTTGACCATTGAATTTCTTGATCTCTATCTTTCCACTACTCGCCATCTTCTTTCACCACAAGAATTGTTCCCGCAGATCTCCCATTGAACATGATCTACCACAGGCCCGAGCAAAACCCTCAGTAGCAAAAGCATCCCCTTGAAACCAAAACAACTCTGGTACCAAATGTAGGTTTTAACCCCATACATAAATTACTTGTATATGAATTCTAAAAATAGAAAATAAACAATGGTGAGAGCATAAAACATAAAACAAATATACACAGAGATTTTCCCCTGGATCCCAAAACGAGACTACCAGATTGATTTTTCATTATATTCCTTTCAATGTTACAATATATATATATATATATATATATATATATATATATATATGTCGAAGCATCCATTAACCCTAGATTAGAACATAATTGTAGTTCCCTTGAATATATCTACAAGATAACATGGGTAGAAAGCCATCGTGCCCAAAACCATGTGCGAAATGTTGAAAATAGCAACAAGAAATGCTAAATATAGAAGTGCTAAAAATAGCAATGCTATAAATAACATTTTGGGATACATTCCAATTTTAGTTAGCCCCTGAACTAAAATTGAGAATTAAAATTCGAATTTGATCTTAGTAGTTGTTTGAAAAATAATTAATTGATTCATCTTGAGTTAATTAGTTGTAGAAAATCAAACATGAAGTCTATGTGAAGACATGCAACAGTTTTCCCTTTGATTGAGGAAGTTATCCCTTAATTAAAGTGACCAAGAAGAGTTGTACTTTGAGTTGTAATTAGTTAGCTCAGTTAACTGAGTTAAGACCAGTTAGATTAGTTCCAACAGTTTGTGGAACTGAGTGTGAGTTTAGTTAGTTAATGCATGCATGCATGTAACTACTGCACTTCAGATAACTAAATATTCTCTCATAAATATCTCATGCATGTTAGTTTAGTCAGAGACCCAATTGAGATAAGATGATGGGACAATGTACTATCAGTTGCAAGAATATTCCATTGAGGATATCTCTTGCATGTAAGGAATTCATTCCTTGGAGATTGCGCAATTACTTCTGAGTTTGGTGAGTTGTGTGAGAAGTGAATTCACATAAGTGGCAGCTAGAGGACCCAAGAGAAACTGCATAAGGAAATAGGAGGCTTGGAGGACTAAAGGAAGGCATATGTGTTGTCTATTCTATCTATGAGCAGCATTGAGGGATTGTACTGAGAGTTGGATAGCTTGTGAGCTAAAGCTTTGTGCAATCCGAAGATATTTCCACTTATATTATAATATTGAGATCGGGGTTTTTAGCTGAGGTTTTCCCCAGAGTATTCTTCTGTGTTTATGTGTGATTGATTTCTCATTCTTTGTTATATGTGTTCTAATTGATCTTGCTCAAAATCGATTAAGCTTCCGCAAGTTTGTTTGTAGAAGTAGATCAAGTATTTTGCTTTAGTATATTGCATTATCAGGTGATCTACGGTGAAATTTCTACATGGTATTAGAGAAAAGGTGATCAAAGAGAAGAACAATATACAAAGAAGGGAGAAGTGCGAAGTTTGAAGTTCCTGATTATAAAAATCGAATTCTTATCACATCTCAAATTTCACCAATGGCGTTCAACGGTTTGAGACTCGAGTATGCCCTTGATGGAAACTCAAATTATATAGCCTGGAAGGATCACATGGAAGCGATATTAGAGGACAATGGTTTGAAGGACTTCATTGATCAAGAAGTCCCCAAGCCAGCAGCTACTAATGCCTAAGAATTAGAGGAATGGAAGAAATGTGTGGCTAGAGTGAGGAGAATTCTTTTGGAAGGAGTTCGAGACCACATTGTCTCAAGTCTCCATGGGAAGGAGACACCATTTTCAACGTGGAAAACACTGAAGGATCTATATCAGAACAGCAGCGATCAGAGGAAGCTGGCGCTGAAAGACAAGCTTCGGAAAATCAAGTGTGAAAAGGGTGACATGATCTCTACATATCTGAAGTAGCTCACCACCTACAGGGATGAGCTTGGAAGTGTAGGGATCACGACAGCCAATAATGACATGGTGAGTCTTGCTCTCCTCGGTGTTCCTAAGAGCTGGTATAGCTACCAAGACTCGGTAAATGGAAGAAAGAAACTGCTAGATTGGGAACGACTTTGGTCGGATCTGATGCAGGAGGAGATAAGGAGAAATACCAGAGATGGATCTTCATCAAAGCAAGATGATGAAGAAAGTCTAGCCTTACGAGTAAGGCGAGGAAAGGGAAAGGGAAGGCGTCCCATTCCAAATCAAGTTCTTCCCATGGTGGGAAGAAGATTAACAAATCGAAAGTGCGATGCTTTCATTGACATGAGGTGGGCCATTATGCTACGAATTGTCCACAGAAGAAATCTTCAAAGGGATCAGATGGTGAGGCACTAGCCTCACAGTTCAAATTGGATTTCACCCTCATCGCATGCATGGTTTCATTGATGGTGGGTTGTGTTTGGTACCTAGACAGTGGATCCTCATTCCACATGACCGGTGACAAGAGTCTATTCAATACCTTAGAGGAGAATGACCTCCAGATGCACATTGAGATGGGCGATGATGGAAATTACCGTGTTTCAGGTGAAGGTACGGTTGTGTTTCATAGGGAGCATGGAGCTCCTCTCACCTTGACTGATGTAAAGTATGTGCCTGGTCTGAAGAAGAACCTTGTGTCCATCACTATGCTGGAAGACAAAGGCTATGATGTAGTCTTTAGTAAAGGAAAGGCATTCCTAAGGCATATCGGCACTGGACATACTAAGAGGACTAGGATTTGAGTAAAGAATCTTTACAAGCTGGAGGTAGACGATTGTACCGCATTGAGTTCCAAAGTAGAGTTGGTTCAAAGCCAAGATGTTGGCGAGCTATGGCATAGAAGATTGGGCCACTTGCACCATGGGGCCTTGAATATCATGCAGCAGATTTCTACCGGACTTCCCAAGGGAAAACTGGAGCAAGTGGATACATGCAAAGGTTGTACCTTGGGTAAGTATGCAAAATCTTCCTTTTGGGATCGAGATAGTAGAGCTGGAGAAATCCTGGAGCGAGTTTATACAGATGTGTGTGGACCATTCTCTATAGCCTCCACCACTAAATAAAGGTACTATGTTATTTTTGTTGATGATCTTTCTCGTAGATGTTGGATCTACTTCATGTAGAAGAAGGATTAAACCTTCTCAAGGTTTTGTGAGTTCAAAGCCTTGGTTGAGAAAGAATCTGGAAAGAAAATAAAAGCCTTGCGAAGTGACAATGGTGGAGAGTATGTCTCCCAACAGTTTAAGGACTTTTGTGCAGCAGAAGGAATTAAACGGGAGTTGACGCACCCCATAACCCACAGCAGAATGGGGTGTCTGAAAGGAAGAATAGATCAGTTGTGGGAGCATCTCGGGCGATGTTGCATGACCAAAGCCTACCACTTCATTTGTGGGTTGAGGCATGCAATACAACAGTATACTTGTAGAATAGAAGCCCGCATCATATGCTGGGGATGAAGACACCAGTGGAGGCCTTCTCTGGGAAGAGACCAGATGTGAGTCACTTTAGGATCTTTGGATCATCGGTTTATTGCCAGGTGACCAAAGATGCCCGGAAGAAGCTAGATCCAACAGCCGAGTTGGGGAAACTTGTGGGGTACACTGATACACCCCACAACTATCGGGTGTTCTTGCTTACCAGTTAGAGGACAGTGGTACGCAGAGATCTTAAGTTCGATGAGCAGAAAGCCATGCGAGTATCCCTTGAGAGGGAGCTCAAGTTGCATGCAGAGGAGGAACTTTTAGTTCCTAAGGAGGAGGAGCCTCAGACTAATGCTGAGCAGCCGCATGCAGAGGATCCAGGAGTGGAGACATCCACTCATGCAGAGTCTTCCAGAGATGGGCAGAAATGCTCAAGGGAAGTTGAAAGATTGGTGATGGATGCGAGAGAGAATGTGGGACAACCATCCTCTCAGCGCAGAGAGAGGAGATCACTCGAGCGATACACTGGTAACATGGCCCTGGTTGGGGAGTGTGTAGAGACTGAACCATCTTTTTTCGAGGAAGCAGTGCAGCAACCAGTCTATGTTGATGCTATGGTGGAGGAGTACGACTCCATAGTTCAGGACAGTGTTTGGAATGTTGTCCCAACACCGGAGGACAAGTTAGTGGTGAGTTCCCGATGGATTTATAAGGTAAAGCAAGCAGCTTATGGTAGTGTTGAGAAACATAAGGTAAGGTTTGTTGCCCGTGGTTTCTCACAGGTCGAGGGGATTGACTATGATGAGAATTTTGCTCCTGTAGCAAGGTACTCATCTTTCAGATCAATGTTGGCACTATCAACATAGATCGGTTGGAATATCCATTAGATGGATGTGAAGACTGCGTTCCTCAATGGAAAGATTGAGGAAGAGGTGTACATAGAGCAGTTATAAGGATTTGAGACCTTCGATCATGAGTCGCATGTGTGTCGAATCAAGAGAGCTTTGTACGGGCTGAAGCAAGTACCTCGTGCTTGGTACACCAGGATTGACAGCTATTTCACCGGGTTGGGCTTCACAAAGAGTGAAGCAGATGTGAACCTTTACCACACCATGGTATAAGGTAAGCCATTGATCATTGTTCTTTATGTTGATGATCTGATACTGACAGGTGATGATTAGTTGATCAAGTCTAGCAAGGAGGACCTTGCAAGAGAGTTCAAGATGAAAGACATGGGTCTTATGCACTACTTTCTAGGCATGGAAGTGTGGCAGAAGGATGGGGAAGTGTTTGTGTCTCAAGGCAATTATGCCAATGAGATACTCAGGTGATTCTACATGGAGAAGTGAAATCCCATGCAGACTCCTCTAGCAGGTAACTGGAGGAAAGAGGATGCTACTTCAGTGAGGTAGTAGTTGCGACTATTTATCGGCAGCTTGTGGGTTCATTGATGTATTTAGTGAACACACAATCGGATTTGTGCTTTGTGGTGAACCAACTAAGTCAAGCTATGGTTCAACCTACCAAGCTGTTTTGGAAGGCAGCAAAGCATGTGCTGAGATGCCTCAAAGGCACATCTCAATATGGATTATGGTATAGACGGATAGAGGGAGTGAAGCTTCAGGGCTTCACAGATGCAGATTGGGCAGGGAGTCCATCGGATCGGAAGAGCACTTCAAGAGGAATTTTCAACCTTGGTTCAGCTGCAGTTTCCTGGTACAGCAGGAAAAAGAGGTCAGTTGCACTTATCTCAGGAGAGGCTAAATACATGGCTACCAGTCAAGCAGCATGTGAGGCCATTTGGATGCAGAAAATTTAGTTGGATTGTTTGGTCAAAGGATGGATCCAACTGTGATCTATTGCGATAATCAGAGTTGTATCAAACTCTCTGAGAATCCAGTATTTCATGACAGGTCCAAGCACATCGATATCTGGTATCATCATCTTCGAGATTGTGTGGTGAAGAGGATCATGTTGTTGTTGTATGCTTCGACCGAGGAATATGACACAGATATTTTGACTAAGGCATTGTCAAAATGAAAATTCGAGTTCCATAGAGACAGGATTGGGGTGACTGATAATCCCTTTCTTGTTGAGAGGGAGTGTTGAAAATAGCAGCAAGAAATGCTAAATATAGAAGTGCTAAAAATAACATTGCTATAAATAGCATTTCAGGATACATTCCAATTTTAGTTAGTCCCTGAACTAAAATTGAGAATTAAAATTCGAATTTGATCTTAGCAACTGTTTGGAAAATAATTAATTAATTCATCTTGAGTTAATTAGTTGGAGAAAATCAAACATGAAGTCTATGTGCAGAGCAACAATTTTCCCTTTGATTGAGGAAGTTATCCCTTAATTAAAGTGATCAGGATGAGTTGTACTTTGAGTTGTAATTAGTTAGCTCAGTTAACTGAGTTAAGTCCAGTTATATTAGTTCCAACAGTTTGTGGAACTGATTGTGAGTTCAGTTAGTTAATGCATGCATGCATGTAACTACTGCACTTCAGATAACTGAATATTCTCTCATAAATAACTCATTCATGTCAATTTAGTCAGAGACCCAGTTGAGATCAGATGATGGGACAATGTACTATCAGTTGCAGGAATATTCCATTGAGGATATCTCTTGCATGCAGAAGGAATTCATTCCTTGGAGATTGCACAGTTACTTCTGAGTTTGGTGAGTTGTGTGAGAGGTGAATTCACACAGGTGGCAGCCAGAGGACCCAGGAGAAACTGCGAAAGGAAATAGGAGGCTTGGAGGACTGAAGGAAGGCATATGTGTTTTCTATTCTGTCTATGAGCAGCATTGAGGGATTGTACTGAGAGCTGGATATCTTGTGAGCTAAAGCTTTGTGTAATCCGGAGATATTTCTACTTGTATGATAATACAAAGATCGAGGTTTTTAGCTGAGGCTTTCCCTAGAGTATTCTTCTGTTTTCATGTGTGATTTATTTCTCATTCTTTGTTATATGTGTTCTAATTGATCTTGCTCAAAATTGATTAAGCTTCCGCAAGTTTGTTTGTAGAAGTAGATCAAGTATTTTGCTTTAGTATATTGCAGTATCAGGTGATCTACAGTGAAATTTATACACGAAAACCACGCACAAAACCATAGGTAGATCCACCCACCTAATACAGGGTCCAAGACTGGTTTTGTTTTGTCGGTTCCATTTCCTTAAGTGTACATGGGGAGTTGAATCAGATCATAGTAGCCTCTCGTCACATGTTTACCCCAGTGGGCTAGTTAACTTGGGTAAATGTGGGTGTTAGACTCCTGCTGCAACAGGTTAATCATCTTTCATGATCGACATTTTTACATGCCAAATATGTCGTACTATGCATGCTGCAATGCTCCATATTTGCTACAGATGGCCAAAGAAGTGTCCATAAGAGTGTGCTAGTCTAAGTGCCACTGCTGTGTTCCAATTTTGATAAGCAATCCATTTTTCGGTTTAAGGCAGTTTTTCAGTTGGAGGTACTCAGGCTGGAATTCACTAACCTCTCCCTTCTTCTCATCACCCCAAAGTCACTTACTAACATCCCCCAAGAGGTCAAGATCTGCTTGAGCCTCTCAGTTTCATCATTTCCATGACATGTGCCTTGGTGAACATCTGCTTCACTCAAGGATTGCTCACTCAGTGTTTGTGAGCCTTCTTTTCCCCAACAAAGCCTAAGGTCTCATACCTTAGCGCCCTCTTTTCATCTCCATATTAACTATTAACTTTATTATATAACTCCCTAACAATTTTCCCCTTTCCCCTATTTAAATCATGTATATAAATCCCCTATGTAAATACCCCTCCCGGGCAATATAGCCATATTATTCACTAAGTCAGGGAAATCACAGTCCATCTGGGACTGTTTTTAGCCCATCCGTGTCCAGGGATTACTCTGACATCCGGTCAGAATAATAACCTCTTCCCTAAACCAAAAACCCCTAAAAAACCTTCAAAAACCCATATTTCACTCATATCCCTAAGTCCGACTGTAAATACATTAATGCGCCCTTTATTAAACCCCATAACCCACTAAACCTAAGTCTAAAACCCATCCGCCGCGCGTATCAAATTTGGAATATTCCTGCGAATATTCCCACCCGCTAACCCGCCGTTACCTCGCGATCGCCGCCAACCGTTGGATCGCCCGCCCCACAGATCAACGGCTGGCGGGCATCCCCATCCCCGACACGCCCGGGCTTTAACGTCCGGGAGTTCGGCGGTTTTGCCGCCGTACTCCCGCCACGCGTCAGGCTCTGGGGTGTGGCGGAGCCCCCTCCCCCGAAACCACCTTTGCCCATAAGCGGTGCGCCAGAAACCGCTTACCACCTTGTGACGTCATACCCCACGTCACCCCCTGCACAGTCCCTGCTTACGTCACCCCTTGTCCAGTCACCCGATGAGTCACCTGCCTGCGTGGCCTCCTGCCACGTCACTGCCACATGTCCCCGCCACTGTACCTGCCACGTCATCGTCCGTACGTGATGACGTCATGCTGACGTCATCCCGCCACGTCGCCCTGCTGACGTCATGCTGACGTCACCCGTCGTACAATGCTGACGTCATCAGCACTTTTTTGGACGCAGAGGCGCAAAAGTCGCACTTCAGAGCCCCGGAATCCAATTCTGAGGCAGTTTTTGATGAGCGATTTGCGTCGCAGGATTTTTTACGCCGAAATGGAGAATCTTCAGGGAATCTTTAAAGAATCTTCTCACCATGCGGCCCCAGGAAGCCCGAAAAGGCACAAAAATGATCTGTTTTCTTCACAGAACATACCAAAAGGAGCAGAAGACAATTCCAGATGATACAGAGGCCGAGCAACGGCCATTTACTGGTGATTAGACCCGCAGCACATCAGATCAGCAGTCCAGATTTTGTTAGAGAGTATCAGTGGAAGAAAAGACGCCAGAGAGTATCAGTCAAGATTTTTTAGGGGCTCGAGGCACCTGAACATTGATGAAGCCCCCAGAAAGTCAAATCAATAAGCATCAGCCCATCCTTGCCTTCAAATCACCATCAAGGCATTCAAAGCACCAGGACAGCAAGAAAGCAGAAACCCATACTCATTTATTGCAGAAAACACTGCAGCAAGCCACCAAGGACAGCATCATTTATTCAGTTTTGATACAGCGGCCCTGAGCACGGCCCGAGATATTTTTTGCATTTATTTCTGGATAGGATTAGGTTAAGTAGTCATTTTTTATGACCTAATTAGGTCAAGATGTAATAAAGGAACTCTGCAGAGAGTTTTTTCCCTATATATACCACCCTCTGTATAGTTTTAAGGGTTGGTTAATTGAGAATTTTCACTAGAGACTCGCTGTGTATACCTGAATTTTTCTGTAATCAAAGATTGCTTAAAGCTTGGAGAGCGAACTGTCTGTTGTTGATGAATGTTTTGAAGAGTTGAAGATGGAATTCCTGCGCTGCGGCCTGAAGCAATAAGTGCCTCTTATCTCTGTTTATGTGTTTGCCATTATCTAAATAACAGAAAAAAGGAATAGCCTAGAATTAGTTTAAATACTCTCTATGCTCAATTTCTGTTGTTTCTTGATGTTTTCCTCTAAAAGAATTGGTTATGAACATTGAATTCCTTCCGGCTCATGTTTACCCCAATTCACCTGTGTTGGCCAATTATCTAGGGATTCTTAACTGCCCCTAGGTAGCGCCCTGTTATTTTCTCTGCTAATCTGTTGGAGAGATTCTTAACTGCCTCTCTTTCTTTAGCATTCAGTTCATCCCTTAAACCTGAAGATTGCTTCAACCTCAGCTATCTCGCTCCATGTTCCCTCACTGTTATTAAGGAAACGCACCAGCAGTTCCCCTCCTCGACTCCACGCCCAATGGCTTGAAAGATTCAGACTATACTCTGCCTCTCTACCTGAAAGTGTCAGTTTTCCCACCAAAACTCAATCAAAACCCCTGTGCATCATATCTAGCCTAAAATCATCCCTTTCAACAAAGCTAAATCATAAAGAGAGAGCCCTCTCTGACTGCAGGTAGGCTAGGACCTGCAGTCCAAAGTTGGTTTGTGGTTACCTTGGCCGTATCCCTTTAGGAGTCAAAAGGGACAACCTGAGTGATAACAGTGGGAGGAGGGTGTTACATAGTGGTTTCATAGCATGGTTCACCCATTTTACTTGATGGGTAGTGTGTTGGTCATGAATTCATGTCGGTTGCACATATGTGTTCTCGATGCTTGTGGTCTATGTGCTTGTTGCATATGCATGGTGTTGGTCATAGTTGCAGTGGTGTCTCCATGTGAAAATTTGATGGTGTTGTTGTTGGATGTGGTCATCATGAGTGTATGTCGGTCGTGCATTAGTCATGTGTGTCAGTACTTATATATTGTTGTGCATCCATTGGCATGGTGATAGTTGTAGAGGATGAGGCCATGGTATGTGGTTGCTATGGTCATGCATTGATGATTGGATAATGATTAAAATGATGATTAAATGTTGATATGATTATGTTTATATATGTATTGTGCTAATCTGGTTGATCTTGCAGATGAGATATCCTCCCTTGAACTACATTGAGGTACGTTGGTTTCTTTATGATTTGGTTTAACTGACACGATATAGTTTGCAGGAAGAGAACATCAAAGATGACCAGCAAGATGGTATACTATAGTTCATGAGACTCTTCCTATGGATCAGATGAGCAACGTGGTGTTGGGCATTCTTCTGACTTAGTAGACACATTGAGAAGTTTGAAGGCAAAAACAAGAAGTTGTAAAACAGATAATGATAGAATCATTCAGGCATTGGAGAAACAAGAAGAAGTTAATGCAATAATCCTTTAGAGTTTTTCAGAAATGTAGAGACAAGGACCACTTTGGATCATCCATGGGTAGGAGGATAGAACTAATGGGGCATATGGCAGTAGGTCTCATGGTGGGCACAGGTCAGATAGAGATGACATGGTTAGAGATGGCGGGCTTTTGGATACTTTGGATAAGAGAGGTGATGGACATAGGTACTATTCTATTTATGGTTATGACAGGCACTATGATCGTCATCTTTATCATCCTTACAGGAGGAGTGACAAGGGATATTTTCCGAATGAGTTCAAGAAAGCAAAGCCACCTACATTCGGTGGGGAAATAAAGAAGTCACCAGGTGCAGAAGCATGGTTGCTTGGTATGAATAAGTTATTTAGGTTCCATGATTACTTAGAAAACATGAAGGCTATGATAGCGACATTCATTCTTAAAGTAAATATCTGGTGGGAAGATGTAAAGAATGTCAGAGATATTTATGAGGAGGAGTTGACTTGGAGTGAGTTTAAAAGACTATCGAGGAATAAGTATCTATTGGAGAGATACTATAACGACAAGGAAAAAGAGTTTTATGAGTTGAAAATGGGATCTATGACTGATGAGAAGTACACTATTATATTCTTGGAGTTATTGAGGTATGTTCTTGTTGTAGCAGCTACAAACACCCTCCAAAATTTTGCCTTAGCTTCATCTTGGAGCCTCCCTACCAACCATCCTCAACAGCATGTCTTGCACATTCAAGCATATAGGCTTCAATTGTTTCTCAGTGTCTTGTCATCCTGCGCATGTCAGATTGCTTCACTCCCCTCATAGGTTGTCTTTCCGAACTTAGACCATGTGTTGGCCAAGCAGCTCCCCCAGAAAATTGCACAATTCTAGAGGGGAACCAGCCTTCCCTCGAGAAATTCTGCAAATCAGTTGGCCAGCCTGCTGAGCTCAAGAATTGCGCAAATCAATCTGACAGGATTCACTCAAAAAATTGTACAATTATGGAGGGGAACCAACCTTCCCTCCATAAATTGCACAAATCAGCCTAGCAACCTGCTGGGCTCCAGAATTGTGCAGAGCAATCAGGCAGTCTTTCTCCAGAAAACTGTGTAATCTGACCCAGTACTGCCGCTCAGCCCAAAAATTGCGCAATTATGGGAGGCAGTCACCTGCTGACCCTAGAAATTGCATAATCCCTCTAGGACATCTAGCCCATCTCAGCCCAGGAACTTTGCAAATTTTCATCCCAGGCTCGCAGACCGATGCATGTGCCTTCAGGTTGACCGGTTCCCTCCAAGACTGAGCAAAACTGATTTGCATGCATGGACTATTTTTCCCAAGGCAGCATGCAAAGGCATCCCTAGATTTATGGATCTATTTTTAGTAGTTGGAGGTTACATGAAATGCTCATTTTAGAAACCTCCCGCCAAGTGTCGCTTTTCCTAGATTTGTGGCATGCGTGTCATAACCTCAATTTTATCAAAACTTATGAACCGGATGCTATAGAGCTCATTCCTCACATCAATCTTGTAGCTTTGATATCCCACATCGCATCTAGGATTCATCGACACATTCAGCTCAACTATTTCGGGGTAGGCCTGCTTTGCATGTCTTGTGTTGCGCTTCTGTCGCTTTTTGTATTTCGGCTTGTGTGAGTGCTGTCTGATTGATTTCAGTGAGTGCTTGTTGTATTTTGATGCATGTTAGCTTGTAGAAGCACCATTTCAATTTTCATTCGCATCTTAGTATTTTCGCATGCATGACACTGTTTTTGCACCAATGTTCGTCGTTGCGGCAACTCGATTCACACACATGCATGTTTTCCCATTTCCTGAATCCTACACGATGTTTGAATGCATGATCATTCACTCTTGTTTACACTCAGTATCACTATGCATTTAGACTTCTCATGTTTTTAGTCGCCCGTCGGCGGGTCTAAGCTACCTTAGCCTAGACCCTGCCTTGCCAGGCTAGCATTGCACATTTCTGGAAGCGAAGGTTCTGCCTTCCCTCTAGAAATTGCACAAGTCTGGCCCAACACTAACCTCCAAGCTTGAATTGTGCAATTATAGAAGGTAGTGCCTTGCTGGGCCCAGAAACTGCACAATGCAATTTGCTGGTTTGCATGTCATTACTAACTAAAATTGCGCATTGCGCAGTTCCAGTCCTCAACAGGCCAGGCTGGACTGTGCATTGCACAGTTCCAGCAGTTAGTCAACCTCCCAACAACCCAGATTGTGCCTTGCGCAGTTTTAGCAGTCAGTCTCCCAACCTCCCAATGAAAATTGCGCAATCTTCACAAACAGTCACACAGGTATGTTGCATGTCAGTCCTCCAATTTGTTTTGGTTTTCGACTAACATATTGCTTGTCATGAGTGTTGCTATGTCTGCAAGTATCACAGGTGTTCGTCTTCCTCTCAGTAGCACAGGTACAATGGCTTCTTGGAGAGCAAAGTCAATGACACCATTCTGAACACAACTGGGGATGCAGTCGATCAAGTGTCTATGAACTTGCCTATCTATGAAGACATCAAGTTGTTCATGGACAAGGATATCAAGATGAAATGGAAGCGGCATCACAGCGAGTAGCACCATCAGCAACAACATAAGGTAGCACACCTGCATGCGACAAATGTAAGAGGAAGGTTGTTGACAGCGCAGAGGCGGAGCAAAGTTACAAGTTCAAGCAAACCCACTTGTAATGAATGTAGCTTTGGAGATTGAGGCTCTGAGGTGACGATGCGACAAGAGGATCACGCGAAGGTAGAGAGAGAAATAGAGAAGGAGATGCAAGTGTTGAAGCAACAACTCAAGGAATAACAGGAGCTACACATATGAGAGAAGGAGTTGCAACAGAAACAAGCACAACAAGAGGCGCAACATGCATAGATTGATGAAATTGCACCCATACAGGTTATGGACCCATCTAGCATCTGGCATGGAGAAGACTGGGTGAACAATGTTGTCAATTGCATGCAAGTTTATTCAGGAATATGGATGTCACTATGCGCATGCATGTGATCTCACCCATTTGGCACACTCACCAAAGCGAAAACAAGAAGCAAGTCCGACTGGAGTTGAACACGTATGTTGACAAGTTGATGTGCATGGTCACCAACACACACTCAAAGATCAGCACAGACACTATGCATTAGTATGTTGTTGGTCCATCTACACTTAGGACGACGATGCACATGTTATCGGACAAGTTGGAAAAATGATCCACATCAGTGTACCCAGATGCAACGGAGGCAAGAGTTCATTTTCAGCAAGATGTCACCATTGAGCGCACATACACCATCATGAACGATCAATCTTGGCATTAGTTCACCACCGTCGATCATCACAAGGATGTCAAAGAGTTAGTGTCGCAAAAACTCTCTGAGTGCTAGTGATAGCTTGGATGGCTTTCTCAAGCTTATTTTGTCTCACATGGGTACATGTGCAGATTGTATGTAACGTCTTGTCAAGTGGAAGTTCAAGTGTCAATAGCTGAATGTAACAGTCATAGAGTAGTTGAAGAGTCGTGAGGGTAGATGAACAGTCACAAAGGGGGAATGTCAAGAGTCACCCCACCCTTTTCTATATATAGTTCCTCATAACTCATTGTAGAGGCTTTTGGTCAGCCAAGATTTTGATAAGAGTATCTTAGAGAAAGCTTGGAGAGTATTGTAACGAGCCTTGGATTCTCCACAATGCAGAGCTAGTATATCTCTTTTGAGGAGCAAGCGGTAGTGACTGTAACATTCCGCTATCGGGACTAGTGGTTGGTCATGGTTGTACTGTATGATTGGAACTTTCACTTCTTAATATAACAGAGCCAGCATGTTTCATGCATATGTTGTTATTGTATTTCAGCTATCTTGTTTACTCTAATGATATATGTATCTGTTTACTTACGTATGTGTGTATAAACTCTTTTTGTATATGTATGTATGCATATTACTTAAATGTGTTGTTGGTTTAACCATCATTTTGGATTGTTAGCTTACTTGTTTTCTAGTTTGTGATGCATCTTTGCTCATGTGTTCCCTTATTAGCCACGTGCTTTCACAGGTTTCCAAGGGGCGCACTCACCCCACTCTCCATGTGTTAGAATCATTCATGCACCTTCCTTGACTTGTTGTGCATGTGACACCCTTGCTACCAATAGGGATATCTTACTTGCATCTGCGCACAATCGCGGTCAAGGCGATACCGTATGACCCACTACTGGGACTCCTACACCAAATGGTCTGAGGTCTAGTTGGGAATTCTTACCTAGGAGATCCCCTGACATGTTGGCGGGTCCAGCATCGTCAACAATGCCTTACCTAAAGGAGGAGAAAGCCAAGATCTAGTGATTCATCAGTGGGTTGTTGGTAGCATTCAAGGACGAGATTAAGTTCAATGATCCTAGATCACTAGAGGAGGCCATCCGAAAGCTAAATTATAGTTTTGAGAAATCAAAGCGAAGATCTGAGACTAAGTCAGATTGGAAAGGTAACGCAAAGAATAAAGGAAAATGAGACAAGAAGTGAACAAGACCTCAAAACATAAGTAACAAAGAGAATGTAGCCCTGCATAAGAAGTCCAATGCATCTAACAGAGAATAGGGATTTCAGTCTGAGGAACAGAACAAGGGTGATGGTTGGAAGCCCTTGCAGTGTTAGACTTGTGGAGGAGAGAATCACAGGAGAGATTGTCCACAAAATCAGGGTGGTAGACCGCAAATCTACAATGCTCATGAGGGACAAATAGTGGGAGATGTTGGACAGAGTATTCCATGGATCTATGCAACATTGGAGAACAGGCATGCAGATCACCGGGCGTCTATTATCGAGATGGACGTAAGATTTTTGATCAAGTTATTTCCATTTTGATTTACACTTGATCTAATTATAGTTATGTTAGTCCTGACTTGGTGGATAAGTGTGGTTTGAATAAATAAGTGCATGCAAAATCTTGGTTAGTGCAGTTGGCTATAGGTACAAAGAAGAGAGTTCACCACTGTGTAAGAGCTTATGCATTTGAGTTAAATGGTATGCTTACATTGCTACATTTGAATGTATTGTCATTGGGATCATATAGTATGCTTTTGGGTATGGACTGATTGTATCTTCACAAGACTAAGGTAGATTTTTATGACAAGGCTATTGAATGCTTGGATGACAATGGGGAACAAAGAGTCTTGCAGGGTAAGAAGAAGGAAACATCAGTTAGAATGGTGACAACTATGTAGGTGAAGTGCACTTGCAGGAAAGGGTGTGTGTTATTTGTAGTACATATTTCAAGTGAAAAAGGTAAGGAAGCTGAGGATGCAGATGTCTTGAGAAGGTACCCAATTTTACAACAGTTTCAGGATGTATTTCCCACAGAATTTCCAAAGTTGCCACCACACATGGAAGTAAACTTTTCTATTGAGTTGGTACAGGGGGCAACACTAGCATCAAAGGCAACTTACAACATGAGCACACCGGAGTTGTTGGAGTTGAAGGAAACGCTTGACAAGGGGTACATTAGGCGAAATGTGTCACCTTGAGGTGCACCAATGTTATTTGTGAAGAAAAAGGATGGTACTCTCAGGTTATGCATTGATTATAGGAAGTTGAACAAAGTGACCATCAATAATAGGTATCTGTTGTCGAGGATTGATGACTTGTTCGATCAGTTGAAGGGAACAACAATGTTCTCAAATATTGTTCTGAGATTAGGATATCATAAGGTACACATTAAAGAAGAGGACATATACAAGACTTCTTTTCAAACCATGGATTGGCATTATGAGTTTGTTGTAGTTCCATTTGGTTTGACTAATGCTCCAACTATTTTTATGTGCTTGATGGATAGTGCATTGTGTCCTTATCTGGACAAGTTTGTTATTGTATTCATTGATGATATATTAGTATATTCTAAAAATGAGGAATAACATGCCGAACATTTAGTAGTATTATTGAGATTGCTTAGAGAGCATCAGTTGTATTCCAAGCTTAGTAAATGCAGTTTCTTTCAGACATAGGTACACTACTTGGGGCATGTGGTTTCCAAGGAAGGCATAATAGTGGATCCATAAAAAGATAAGGGTTATCATGGAGTGGGCATCTCCTAGAAATGTGGATGATGTAAGATCATTCATGGGGTTAGCAGGTTATTGCATGAGGTTCATTAAGAAATTCTCACAGATTGCTTATCCTATTACATCGTTGCAAAGGAAAGGTGAGAAATTTGAATGGAGAAATGAATGTACAACCAATTTTGAGTAGTTGAAGCAACTATTGACAAATGTTCTAGTTTTAAATATTGCAAATCCAGGTAAAGAGTTTGTGGTATGTATAGATGCTTGCAAGAGACGTCTTGGTGGAGTCCTTATGCAGGAAGGACATGTAGTATGTTATGAATCAAGGAAACTGAATGACCACGAGCATAATTACTCAACACATGATCTTGAGCTCGTAGTGATCATACATGCTTTGAAGATATGGAGGCATTATCTTCTTGGTAGGCGGTTCATCTTGATGAGTGATCACCTTGGATTGAGATATCTATTTGACCAACCAAATCTAAATTCCAGGCAAGCTAGATGGTTGGCCACGATTAGTGAGTTTGACTTTGAAATCGGGTACATTAAAGGTAAAGAGAACATGGTTGCAAATGCTCTTAGAAGGAGGATACATGTGAATCATATAGCGACTATGAGCTCCTATGGGACAAATTTACATGATCGGATCTTGCAGGCAGGTCCATAGGATGACAGGCATAGGGAGCTTATGCACAGGTTACAACAAGGTACAAGTGATCAGGATGTGGACTCTCATCTCACAACAAATGGCTTGGTCAAATTTAGGAATAAGATATATGTGCGAGACAATAGTGAGCTTAAGAAGCTTATCTTGAGGGAATTTCATGCTAAATCATATTCAGGTCACCCAGGATATCAGAAGACACTAACAACAACGAAGAAGTTTAAATATTGGTCGGACTTGAAGAGGGAAGTGGCAGAGTTTGTGGCTAGATTCTTTGATTGTCAACAAGTAAAAGAAAAGTGCAAGCATTTGGGTGGACTACTATAGTCGATTTCGATTCCAAAGTGGAAATGGGAGGTCATTTCCATGGAAGTCATTACAAGTTTGCCGAGGAAATCTAGACAACATGATTCTATCATGGTTGTGGTTGATATGTTGACAAAGGTAGCACACTTCATTCCAGTGAAGTCTACTTATTCAACTAATGTTGTAGCATGTGTGTTCATCAGAGATATGGTGAGGTTGCATGATGTTCTGAAGAAGATTGTGTTAGACATGGATTCTAAGTTCACTTCTGGATTCTGGAAAGAGTTATTTGCAGGTTTGGGTACAGAGTTGGCCTTCAACACAACTTATCATCCGTAGATAGATGGACAAATAAAGAGGGTCAATAGGATACTGGAGGAAATGTTTAGGATGTATGTGATGCATCAGTAGCAAAAGTGGGAAGAGTATCTTCCATTGGTAGAGTTTTCTTACAACAATGGGTATGAGGAATATTTGAGGATGAGTCTATTTGAGGCATTGTATGGGTGAAGTTGTAATACTCCCATTAGTTGGAGTGATCTAGTGAACAGGGTGTTGATTGGACCGGATATGTTGACACAGATGGAATAGGAAATGCAGGTAATCAAGAAGAATTTGAAAGCAACACGGGACAGACAGAAGAGTTATGTAGATTAGGACATGTTGTTTAATGATTTTCAAGTTGAGGAACATACGTACTTGCATATCAAGCCCAAGAATAGCTCCTTGAGGATTGGATTATGTGCCAAGTTGGCACCTCGGTTTTGTGGACCTTTCAAGATTCTTGAGAGGATTGGACCAGTAGCCTATCGATTTTCACTACCTCTGATAATGAAAGTCCATGATGTTTTCCATGTGTCATTGCTTAAGAAGTATGTTAAAGATGTCGATCATGTGATTGACTAGTCTGTATTGGAGGAAGAGCTAGAAGGAAAATTCCAACCAGAACCTTAGTGCATTTTGAAGAGAAAGATGCTAATGCTTTGGAACTGAGAAATCGAGCAGGTTAAAGTGCAATGGAAGAACTTTGGGCCTGATGAAGCTACATGGGAGATGGTGGATCAAATGTGGGATATGTATCCTTCTCTATTCGTTGGTTGAGCGAATGTTTTTGGCATATGTTTTGGTATATGTATATATGTATATGGATGTAAATACTGCTATGAGTTGTGTTATAAAGCTCCAATAAGTGGTATGGGTGTCATGTCGTTATGGTTGTCATGTTGTTATGTTTCTCATGTTGGGATGGTTTTCAGTAGGTTGATCATTGCAAATACTGGAATGAGCTAATTTATAAAGTTCCATGGGCAGTATGTTTTGCTTTCAGCTGTCTTGTTGGCTATAGGTGTCACTGAACACCGAGGACAGTGTTCCCCCAGGGGGGAGGGTTCTATAAAAACCTTGGTTAAAAATCCATGTAATAAAGTTAATAAAGGAAAAATAATAGCCAAGATCATGGGACGGGTATTCCAAGTTGAATGTTGGGGAGAAACATAGTGATGGGGATCACTTGTGATTAATTAATGGTTATGGAAATTGGCAAAGGCAAAGGCTTTGGAAAAGCGAAGCATTAATTGACATTTTATTTATGAACACAATGGAAATTAGGAGAAAAGGAAGGTGAAAGGTCACAGGTTGCATGTGAGGAGGAAAATGAAGGAAAATAATGGAAAATTGAAGAAAATAAAGGCCTCATTAATAAAAAGGCTTATGAGGACCAGTTTGAAAATTTTTGTCAGTTCAGTTTTGGAGCTCTCATTTTCTACTCTCTCTCTCATACTCTTGGACACTTAGAGTTTCTTGGAGCACTCTTTGAGGAGTGTGGCATCCTTGGAGTTTTGGAGCAAGAAGGAAAAGGAAGAGTAGGAAAGCGCAAGAGGACATCGAGATCAACAACTACAATGGTTTTTCTTGCAGGTACCAAGTTATATGTATGATTTCCTTACTAGTTTTGGCATGCATGACACATGCAAGTGGTTTCTTAGTCATGATCTATCATTGGAATGGAGGATTGCTTGGATTGACAATGTATTTTCCTAACCTTGTCATTTCCTGTATAGCCATGGTGTTGTGGGTGTCTTTCCTTTTGTTTTCTAGTTGGTTCTCATGTTCCTTTGGTTGTGGGTTGAGTAACTAGTTCCTGGAAGCTTTGGTTGGACAAACGTTCTAGAAGCCCTGTAATGACTTGGGTTGAGTTACTAGTCTTGGACACCTTAGTTGGAAAATTGCTCTGGAAGCCCTTGGTGGGTTGAGTTACTAGTTCTAGAAGCCCTAGTTGGAACAAACGTTCTGGAGCCCTGGATAACTTGGGCAGAGACCAATTTGGTGATGGTTAGTGATGTCTGACTGTGAGTTGGAATCATTGGTTGAGGGTTGAGGTGGTTTTGCCTTTGGAAGCCCTGTTTTGGTTTTGTTGGATTTGTTCCATGAGATCCCATATTCATGCTTGGAATATGGCACGAGGGTGACTGGTTGAAAGATAGATTTGGTTCAGCCTAGTCTATGGTCGGGTGGTTCGTGGAAGTCCCAGACTTGGTCGCATTTTGCTTATGTTAATGTTGATGGTGCTGGACCTGCCAACATGTCAGGGGATCTCCCTGGTAAGAAGTCCCAATTAGACCTCAGACTGTTTGGTGTAGGAGTCCCAGCAGTGGGTTGTACGGTAATGCCTTGACCACGATTTCGCACAGAGGCAAGTAAGATAACTCTATTGGTAGCAATGGTGTGATAGCTACAGTGAGCCAAGGAAGGTGCATGAGAGGTTCTAACACGTGGGGGTTCATATGAGTGCACCCCTTGCAAACCTGTGATAGCACGCAGTTAAGAAGGGAACACATAAGCAAAGATGCATCACAACATGGAAGGCAAGTTAGCTAGCAATCCAAAGTTATGGTTAAACCAACAACACATTTCAGAAAGATTCATACATACATACACAGATAGTTATACATGCATGCATAAGTAAACAGATACATATATCATTTAGAGTAAATCAGGTAGCGTAGAATACAATACAACATATGCATGAAATGTGCTAGCTCTTATTATATTAAGAAGTGTAAGTTCCAGTCATACAATACATCCATGTCCAACCACTAGTTCTGATAGCGGAACATATAGCCACAACCACCTGCTCCTCCAAAGAGATGTACTAGCTCTACGCAGTGGAGAAGCCAAGGCTCATTACAATATTGTCGAAGCTCTCTCCAAGATAGTCTTATCGGAAGCTTGGCTGACCAAAAGCCTCTATAATGAGTTATGAGGGACTGTTTATAGGAAAAGGCAGGGTGGCCCTTGACATTCCCCTTTGTAACAACTCAACTACCCTCATGACTCTTAATCTACTCTATGATTGTTACATCCAACTAACGACACTTGACTTACACTTGAAAAGTCATTACATTACAATGCACATGTACCCATGTGAGAGAAATGGCTTGAGCAAGTCATGTTAGACATCACTATGACTTAGACAACCATGGAAGTCCAACTCCTCAACATCGTCGCATTGATCAACAGTAACATACTGATGCCAAGATCGGTAGTCTGCGATGGTGTTTGTGTGCTCTAAGGTGACATCTTTCTAGAACCTGAATCTTGCCTCCATAACATCTGGGTACATTGCTCGGGATCCTCTGTCCAACTCGTCTGTAAGCATGCGCATCATTGTCTTCAATGCAGTTGGACCAACAACATACTTGTGCATGATGTTTGCACTGATGGGCAAGTATGGGCTGGTGAAAATGCGCAACAACTCGTTGAAGTACAAGTCAAGCTCTAGTCATACCTGTGCCATTGTCTTTGCCTAGGTGAGAGTCCCAATAGATGGGATTGCATGTGCGCGCACCACATCCATACTCTTGAATCCACATGCATGTTGTTAGAGTCCTATAATAATATGATTCATAATTTTGAATTGGTTATGGTTAGTCTTGTAATATTGTACATACTTTTGCTTTCTGTAAAATGTTTTCCATATTAAAAATAAAAAAATGTAAAGAGGGTATGTCCTAAAAGAATAATAAAAGGACAAAAAGAAAGAAAAAAGATCAAAAAAGTAAAAATATGAACCCCAAAAAGAAATAAAAATAGATCATGAAAGTGTGCAAATTCAAATGCCACTGCCATTCCTTTACTTTGTAAAATAAGATTATGTGCAGCTTGTCAGAAATGCCACAATCCATGATGGTCAAATAGCTTAATCTTGACTCATTCATGTTAATAGATAG
Source organism: Pinus tabuliformis (assembly GCA_031772625.1). NCBI lineage: Eukaryota > Viridiplantae > Streptophyta > Pinopsida > Pinales > Pinaceae > Pinus > Pinus tabuliformis. The sequence goes on from CM062805.1 coordinate 1,145,973,616, forward strand.
AGAATGAAGATCTAGCCAAATTGTTTAACCTTAGCAGATCAGTAGTTAGGTAGAGAATAAAAATGAGCTCATCAGTTTAATCTGAGCCATTGGAATTTATAAAGTTAGAATTAGATAGTTTGCTTATCAAAAGAAAAGGAAATAAAGGGTGAGAAAGCTCAAATACACCCACTAAAATGAAGAGAAAATGTTAGGGTAAATAAAGGGTAAGTAGAAGAAAGGTTGCAAATGCACAAGGTTGCTGAATCAAAAGTACATTTATCATGCTTAATCCTATGTTTCATGTGTAGGAGGATTTATGAGAAAGAAAGGATATCCACCAAGCTTGTTTAACTAATTTCCCCTCATTTCACTATACCCCCACATACTTATTTGCTAATTTCCCCATTCTCCCTTCATTACTTATTAATTTTCCTTTCCCCTCATTTTGACCTTTACCCCTTCGTTTCACACATTCCCCTAGAAATTACCCTTCAAAAATCATCCCCCCTTCCCAAAACCCTTTTCCCTAGTGTGAAACCCATTCCCCATTACAAATATCACTTTCCCCCCTTATTAATTTCCCTTTCCCCCTCAAAAACCCATAAAAACCCCCTTATCCTAAGTTTTTATGCCCCCGCTTTATCTAATTAACTTCCCCACTTCATATTTCCCTGATACCCTTTTTTAACCCACCAACCCTTGGTGTAGTTAAAAAACCCCGCCACATAACCCATGGTCCCACCTTATTTACCCATTGCTTATATTGAAAAACCCGACATTATGCGCTAATTAATTACAATTATATGTAATTAAATCCTGGGCCCCACCAAATCACTTTCCCAAAAATATCCATGCAACTTAACTGCGCGATAGCCCTTCGATCTGCTACCCCCAGATTCGATGATCTACAGCCATATTGCACAGATTCATCGTCCGACTGATAATAGCCTGAGAGCACGCGAGATTCGCGGTTTTCCCTAGGCACTGTTCTACTACGTGGCGGCACTAGGCTAGATCGCGTGCTTGCGAAAAATACCGCCTGCCCTCCAAAAGCGGTGCGATGGCGCACAAAACCACCTCCCCACCCAAACCGAAAACTGCCCATTGTTCATTAATTATTTCCGCGCCAAAATGTGACTGTTACCCCTTAAAAGGCCGAAAAAGCCCCAATTCACTCTTTTCTTGCATTTTCACTGTAAACTGTTGCTTAGCCATTTGCGACACCCTGAACCTCTTCGACCAATTTGACCACCTTTTGCCGTCTAAAGAGGCTCCAGATACCTAATTGAAGCAACCAGTTGACAGTTGAAGCCATAGTACCTTCTGCATTCATCACTGAACCCAATCTGCATGCCAAACCATCAATTTCTAGGTATTCTTGGAAAAAACCAGAACGACCCTTGAATTTGAAAACGCACAATTTAAATTGAAAGGTTAATTAATTGAATTAATTAAGAAACCTTCCAGAAATTGAAGAGTAGCTTATTTGTATATCCCAAACCCTTTTCACAGACTGTAATTACCAAACCATTATTCCAGAACCTCTAAAGCCTCACTCCTGAAACCACTGAAAGCCTAATTCAAATCTGTAAACCCAATTATGGCTTCCTAAACCTCTCTGGACATGAGACCTCTGAAAACCCCTCACCTGGACATCGACCACCTTGCATTAGCAAACGGAGACTTCCAAATAAAGGACATGACTTCCCTGCCTACCTTCTAAAGCTCCATTGTTGGAGTAAGGACAAGTTCTTAAACCAAAATGATGACATTCACCTTTGGGAGTCTAATTTGCCTAAGTATTTGTTTCCAGAAGTACGCCCATTCCCAGAAATCAGCCACTTCTATCATGTTTGCTACATTCCCAGCCAAAGAGTCATTGTCATCCCTAACCAACAAGTTTTATTCACCATCACTACAGAATCCATTAACCAAATGTTGCAAGTCCAACTAAGCCCAAATGAGGCCCCACTTTCTATTGAAGGCTTGCTTGACCTCTACACAAATTTAGACCCTCCTAGGATAGCCCAAATTTTCCAAACTTTCATCATAGAGGAGTGTCATACTCCTACATAAACTCCTCCATATGCTACCACCATTTTTTGTGAGAGAGGCAGACAAATCATAACCATGCTCTCTTGCATTTTAGGCTACACCTCTAATGAACATGTGGATGAGGTTGTTCTTGCCTTCCTTTCCATCTTTTCCCCAGGCAAGCCTCCTGTTATAATTTATAACTATGCTCAGATCATAGCAGACAGAATGCATGAACAATTCACCAAGCTACCAACTGAGAGAGTTTTCAAGTATTCTTCAGTTTTATTTCATATGTTCATGTACTACCAATCAAATAAATTCCGTGTCAGCGTCCAAAAGTTGGATACCAAAGGAAATCCAAGATCAGTTATCTACTGGACACCATTGATCTAGAAATTCTCCACTATTTTTTCCTACAAGGACTTCATTGATTCTTTTGTCCATCCAGTTATGAATATGCTAACAAATAGCCCTCAGCTCAAAATCAGTCAAGAGATCAAAAGGGTGTTACAATTGGCAAAGAATAGCAAAGTGAGAGACTGGTATCTGTACCAGAACCACACAGAAATAAGAATTTATGGATGCCAACTTACCCCATACAAACTGCCCAAATACCTCCCCTTGAGGATATTTACACTAGAATAATTTAGGCAGATTCTAAATTATGATGAAGTCAACTTCCTATAAGCTAGGAAGAAGAACCAATTCAAAATGAAAAATCAATTGGACCCTTTCATTTGTAATACCAGAGAAGTTGGACCAAAAGCAGATAAGATTGTGTAACAAATGAAATTCAAGAACAACTTTATATGGCAGTATGACCCTCATGGAGTCATAAATAAGCTGAGGCTCAAGTTCAAATTGGGACCTTTCAGCCATCATCCAAAACTAGACATTGAGATGTTTGCCAACCAATCAAAATGGTTGGAAAACACTCTAATATACATGGACAGTATTGTAGTTGATGTAGAGAATACATTGATTGATGTAGAAAAACAAATTGATACAAGTTCCTTGATGCAAGTTCCAGAACTAGGAGAACTAACGAATATTCCTCCTATTTTACAGACTCCAGCAAATGAGGATAGAAATGCAAAGAGAACCAGGGAGGAGGGTTCTAGTTCAGCTATGGAAACCACATGTGAACAGTTTGAGATCAGTTACAGGAAGAGGCCCAAGCTTAATCCTGTAACTGAACAGGAAGACACCATTGACTCAGTGGAAATCACTGACACTGATACAATGGTGGAAAGGAGCAAAGGCACAGTAGCTTCAGGAGAAACACACCAGCCCTCAACATCAAACACTCAACTTATTGAGAGACAGCTCAGCGTTGAGGTCTCTTCATTCACCAGGCCTGTGGATAAAGAGAAGGACATCAAAGATAGATACAAGGAAATTAAGTTGAGGAATGAGAAGTTGAAGGCTGAGACTTATGCCCAATACTTCAAGCAAACACCTATAAATCAAAACAGGTTGATGTCAGCCTTTGACATCAAAACAAGAAAAATGCAAATGTCATTCATGCAACCTACAGTCCAGTAGCCAAAAACATCAGTAGACTATAGGAAAACAAATTTTGAGGTTTTGGCTAGGGATGTTCATCCCATTAACCAAATTGAGTTTCATAAGCAGACAGGTGAGATGATCTATTCCACCTTGACAGGTAAAGCTATGACTGCACACAAACTGCAAAGTTCATTAGATAATATCACTGTATATTACAAACTGGAGAAGGCTTGCTCATAGGCCAAAGATAACAGAATCAAGTCACTAAAAGACTTGGTGATTGAGCTGGGACATGATCCTAGTGATATCAAGGCTGCTGAGAAGTTGATAAAGAAAAACAACGAGGACATTGCTGCTCTTAAAAAACAACTCAAATTGCCTCATTTAGAGTGACAAAAGAGGTCTTAGAAAGGCAAACACATCGGGAGGAAATGATGGACCTTGTTTTACAACTCAATGATCAATTGAAGGAAATGGAGAAGGAGTTGGACAACTTGATACAGTTAAAACAAGTTAGTCTTGAGACTGCCACTGCCACTGTTATCCCAACATTTACTACTGCAATACCATCCACCTTGGCAGCTTCGTTGGCTCCTACAGCTCCATTGGCCACAACACTAGCAGCTACCACATCATTTAAATCAGCAATAGGTTCGACATCAGCAGCAGCCCAGCTAGGTGATGAGGCAAGCAAGTTGGTCAAAGAAATGGAGCACATGTCCATTCAGACCACATAAATGAACAAGCTTAGGGAAAAGATAACCGGTCTGGAGAATGACAATAAGCTTGCCCAGATTATGCACAAAGAAGAAGTACAAAAGGCAAATAGAATGAATGAAAGGACAAAGAGATTAGAGAAAGAGCTGACGTTAAAGGAGCCACTTGGCCAAGCTAAGGAACAATTATGGGCCAATATCATTGACTCTGTCAATGATATTTGGCCATCCATTCAAGTAATTTTTGAACAAAATGACTTAGTGAAAGAGGCTATAGAAGCCATACAGAGAGTTAAAGTAGAACTGGGAGACATGCTAGAGGAAGCCACTAGAATAATTCATTTCCTCAACTCCAAAAACAAATATGAATTGCAGGAGTTGGAGATACCTGACAGGACTGGCACAATACTAGAGGTAAAAAAGGTCCTCACCAAGAGGAATTTGATGATGAACCTTGAAGATAAATGCCAAACCATGCAGCTGGCTATAGACAGGTTCATGGTTAAGTTTGATGTTTTGAGGCAGAAAGGTCTGCCAAATCCCTTGGTGATAAATGATAAATTGATGCCATAAGATGACTACAACAGGAGAATCAGAGAGGTGGCCAGAGATTAGGTAAATACTTCTTCCATGAAAGGGATGCCCACTGGAAAGGTTCTATATCAAACATTTGAGAACCCTTTTTACCTCCAGCATGAGGTAAAACACCTTTTTGTAAATAAACCCACTTTTACCAAGTACACAGAAGCATATGAAATTTATCGGAGGATGGTAAATATTCAATTACCAAATGCAGACACATGGTAAAAATTGAATGAATTACTATAAAAATACACAGTCAAAATGTGAAAATTGACAGTCAAAGTGAAAAAGGCACAATAAGAAAAAGTAACGGGCTAGCCAGGTGAAAGAGTATCATGTGAAAGTGTATCAATTGAAAGATAAAAGTAAAAAGAATAGCCAACGTGAAGACAAACAGCAGGGCAAAGAATAAACAACAAAATATCAGAGCATAAAGACAACACAACCAAATAAACAGGGATAGCATACAGCAATTGAACATATGTCTCTATCTTCTTACATGAAGATATTTCTTTCTCCTAGATTAATTCCCAAGATAGTTTGGGATATTTTGTAAACAATTTTTGTATAAATACCTCATATTTCAAAGTATTGGGTGTGGATTGCTATACATATGTAGAGTTGTATTAATCATAAACCTGAGGGTTATTGTACTAATTTTTCAAGTCAGCAGACTGGACTGAGTAATAAAGAGATTGCATTACAGGATTCATGTGTTGAGCTATTACAATGAAGTATTTTCTTTTGTCAAATTTGTTATCTTCTTATGTATTTCACAAACTTGCATGTTATCTAAAGTGAATGAATTAACTGGAAATTTATTTCAGAATTTGTTTAAGTACACTCTGTCTTGAACAGTTAATCATTTCTATGTTTTCTTCTGATATCCAGATCTGAGAATCCTTAATTGCTCTCCCATCTCGGTTGACCTCTTTCACTTCTTTCATAATCCAGCCTAAGGAACCCTTAATTTCTCTTTGGATCCGATTGAAACCAACTTCACCATCCAACCTTAAGATCTGAAATAACTCAGCTACCTTGCCCTGTAGACACTATTTTTAGAACTTGATCTAGTCCTGTTTGCTTGACATTTGACCCCATAGCCCAATGGTAAAAGACATCCCTCTATCCATCTAAGTAAGTGATCCCACCACCAAATCCAAATCAAAACCCAAGTACAATCATAACTAGCCTAAAATCAAATAACTAAAACAAAGTTAAAACATAAAGAGAGAGCCCTCTTTGAGAATTAGGAAGGCTAGATCCTAATCTCCAAAGTTGGTTTGTGGTTACCTCTAATCATTTCTTTTTGTATACTAGTGATGAGTTGCGGGAGCTCTTCATAATTCTGGATTTGACTACAGATACGTGCCTTCAGCTCAACTGCATTAGCCTTCATCATCTTAGGTAAGTGAAGAGGGGCTCCCTTGTATCTCATCGTCCATGTTTGCATGTAATCAACAACAACATGCAAGTTTGTCAAGGTACGTGCTCTTCTAGCACATCGTTGTTGCCATCCGTTGAGATGGACCACTGCCTTATGTACGGTGCCAAACTTGGGGTACAATGCTCGCTTAACTGTGTCAAGGAACAATACTTCATCTAGTATTTCCTTCTTCAGTTCATCTCAGGTGAACACTGTCACCAACTCTCCTCCTTGCTTGGCCGTTTGTAGTTCCTTAGCCATTCGCTCATTCTCAACTATCAGAAAGTGAACACTTGAGCTAATGGCTTCAACATACACTTTGGTTGCATCGACCAAGGCTGTTGGATGTTTGTGCACGTCAGACATAATCACTTGTCCCTTAACTTGCGCAAGAGATGTATGATCATCCAGAGTCGACACTCTGCGAGACTGCACAAATTTATGTTGAGACTCGTTGAATGAGATTTTGTGCATCTCTCCTTCCGGCTAATCTCCAAGGATCTCAATGCCTTCTTGGTCACTTGAGACTTGCTCATCATCTATATGTGGTGAAGAGGGTAAGTCGACCTCTTGGTGACAAGGCATGAGGTCGGTGTCCTGTTCCAATTCCTGCTGCTCCATATCTGTATCCAACTGTTGAAGTGCTTGTTTTATCTCACGAGCGAAGTCCTGCTCCTGTAATGGTTCACCCTGTCTGCCTAATGCCAGCTGTTCTGATGAATCCACTACCTGTACAGGCATTGTTTCATCTGTTTGCACATGTTTCACCCCCTATTGTACCTGTTGTTGTTGCACTTCCCTCTCCTGTTTGCGCAGCTCTTGTTCCTTCCAAAGTTGCTCCTTCAGCTCATGCAACTCCTTCTTTGTTTCCTCCATTCTTCTCTTCTCCCTCTACCTTTGCACGATTCGCTTGTTGCGTTGTTGCCTCTTCACCTCTATAGCCATAGTTGCTTTCTCTACCAGTGGATATGCTCGGAACTTGTAGCTTTTCTCTTCCTCCATGCGATTGACAATCTTCCTCTTGCCCTTGTTGCGCACTGGTATGCTTGCCTCTGCTACTATTGTTGCTGGTGTTGGTGCTCTCTGGGATGCTGCTTCATGTTGCTTCGCTAACCACTCCACAACGAAGCCGACCTATTCATTAGGTCTAGAGAAACTGTAGCAATATCTCCATGGGTCCTCCTCAACCCAATGAAATGCTCCGTGGATCCAGTTGAATTGTACTCTCGTGCAGTGATGTTTCAAAATACAATGTGGTTCATACGGATTGTAACTTCAGAAGTCAAATGGATACTTCTTCATATGTTCTGCTTTGACATCTGCTTGCTTGAAACTTTGGATCTCATATAACTCAATCCGCAACGGAAGAGCAGGCCAAGGTGCCTTCTTCTTCCGGTGTAGTCTAGCTATCAATCCTGTCGAGATGTGATATGCTACTTCCTACATGATGAGTATGTCCAAGGAAAACTTCAGTAGAACATGTAGAGGCTTCTCTGCGTTGAACATTCGTATGAAGGTGTCGGATGGTGAGGCATACTAATCAGCAATGTCTATCAATGCCTCCATTGTTGCCCTCGACATGCAGGGTGGATCCTATTCGAATATCATCTTGTAAACTGGGGTGACAAAATGATCAGATAGTCATGTGATAACTCCTCTAAAGCTGCATTCAGACAACAACTTACAATATGTGTTCACAGTAGTCTTCACTAGTGACCATGCCCACTCCAAGCTCAGGAACTCCTGTCGAGCATAGATTGCATCTAAGATGTAGGCGAACATGTAGATCTTTGCTTGCATACCTTCGAGTGATTTTCGAGCCTTCGTTACCTATTCCTTTAGCTGATGAGCCAACATGCTGGACTAGTTACATGGCTTTCCCTCTTTGGCCAGTTGGTCCAACACGATCACCCAACTCTGTGGGAAGGTTTCTGTGCTTTCTTGGCCATATAGTCGACATGAAAATATGACCAAGTATTGATATGCCTTTCGCAGTATCTTCGTCTTGTAGATATGGTTGGGTGTCATCTTGAATCTAGCTGGCTCCTTTACCCAGTTCTTAAGAATGTCTCTAGAGTTGGCACTGCTGCTGGGTAAGTTGAAGGGAGTCTCCATGATAGTCACGGGCTCCGATATATGATACATCTCATCATAATCATATGCCCAGAAGGTTGCAATCTTCGTCCTGCTGACACTACTCAAAGTCATCATCTTGGGATCAGTGTACGAGATGATCCAGTGTACCATGTTTGCGCATGGGAACACGGGGTATCTAAATGCAATCTGGTACAAGATGAACTTGTGAATGTTCACATACACCTGATAGTCTTTGAGGTCTTCCCTAAAAGTTCCTGCAAATGATTCATTGAACTCTTGTCATTTCAACTTGATGTCCTTGTCTAGAAACAACTTGGTATCTTCATAGATTGGTAAACATGTGGACACCTCTTCAATTGTTGCTCCAGTTGCACTTCAGTCGGTGTCCTTCGATCCTGCTCCCTTGGAGGCCATTGATCTTGTACTACTAAGAGGCAAATGAACACTTGAAAGATTTGGAGACAAAGTGACATGCATGGCAAGAAATCTGTCAGTGAAAACCAATGAAAATTTGGGGAATGACATAACACATACCTGGGGAATGATAGGCAAATATTACGCAATTTCTTCTGGGATGCTGGGTGATTGGCTGCCAGAACTACGCAAAAGGCAGTTTGGGCTGTCTGGGAGGCAAGCTTGGATGCTAGATTTGCACAATGTGCAATCCAAGCTGACTGCTGACTATTGGGATTGCGCAATGCGCAATTCCAGCTTACATTGACTGCAGGCTTAGGGACTGCATTGCGCAATTTTCTGGGCCAACAATCATTGCCCCTCAAAAATGTGCAAATCAGTCCTGGAGGACAGTGCCTGGGCATAAATGCACATTTCTGGAGAGGAAGATAGAGCCTTCCTTCGCCGGATTGCGCAATGTTGTCTCGGTGAGGCAGAGTCTGGGCCAAGGATAGCCAGACTCGCCGATGGGCAACTAAAAGCAAATGTGCAAGTGAATGCATGGTGGTATTAAGTGAAAGTAGAAGTGATTGATCGTGCATGCAAACATTGAATGAAAGATTCAAAAAACAAAACAACATGCATGTGGGTGAAGTGAGTCGCTGAATTAGCGACCGTTCGTGCGAAACAGTTTCATGCATGCGACAACAGTGAGATAGCAACGAAAACTGAAACGGTGCTAGAACAAGCTAGTATGCATGTAAACGACAACAAGCGTTAAAAGAAATCAAGCAAACAATACTCACACAAGTGAAAACACAAAAAGTGATAGAAATGTTGAAAAAAACAAGTTGAGACCACTTACCTGTGAATAGTTGAGCCGGATGTGTCGAAGAGTCCTGGATGTGCTATGGGATGTCAGAGCTCCAAGATCAACATGAAAGAATGAGCTTTCATGCATCAAATAAATAAGTTTGAGTTCATGACGCGTATGCCACAAATCTAGGAAAAAGCGACACTTGGAGGAAAGTTTATAAAACAAACTTTGCATGTCGTCTCCAGTTACTAAAAATAGCTCCTTGAATCAAGGGATGCTTTTTGCGTGTTTCCTTTTGCAATTCTGAGAAGAAGCAAGCCATGCATGCAAGTCAAGTTTCCTTGGTCCTGGGAGGAACTGGTCAACCCAGTTGCTCATGCATGAGGCTGCTCAACTGCTAGGAGAAAATGCCCATTTTTGGATGGGAGATGGGCTAGCTACCCAGGAGATTTGTGCAATTTCTGGGTAGAGCAGCTAACTGTTGCCCAGAATTGTGCAATTCCTAGGATGAGAAGCCCTTCTGGGAATGATTACACAGTTTTATGGGTGAAGCCTGATTGGCAAGATTGCGCAATTTTGGAGCCCAGCAAGCTGCCAGACAGAATTGCACAATTTCTGGAGGGAAGGCTGGTTGCCCTCCAAAATTACACAATTTCTTGGGGGAGATGCTCAACCTGTAGTTGGATCAAGTCTAGATGAACAACCTATGAGGGGAATGCATCAAGCTTTGATCGATAGGCTGTCTTTGTGCAAGAAAAACACTGAAGCTTGTGTACTTGACGAAGCAAGACAAGGTGTTGTGAAAGGTTGGTAGGGAGGCTCCAAAACGAAGCTAAGGCAAAATTTTGGAGGGTGGTTGTAGCTGCTACAACATTTAACAAGAACTTCCTCCCTCTTGTATTTCATGGGTAAACATACTTTTTTATATGTGGTATTTATGGTTGTTGTATCCTTGTTATTTCTATTGGTTATATGTTGGTTATGAGCATGTTTTATGATAGTGATAATGTATGGTTCTCATCATGTTTTGATTTGTAAATGAATGACAAATGGATATATGACCTAATAGATGTTAATGCAGCTAATGTGACGAGGCATCAATGCTGTTTAGCTATTCTCAGATAAGTATGAGACCCATATGCTTAGATATGTTGTTCTGACATGTATAATACATATTTGTGACATGTTTGATGAAATCCTTATCATGGCTAGTAGGGGTCCGGTCAAGTATTTGTTCAAGTATTCACATTAGTATCATTATTTCAATGTTATTTCTCATTTCTAGAAGTTTCATGAAGTTTTGGGCAATGCCCTGAGATCTAGCCCTGAAAAAATGGCACAGAATCTGGGGTCGTTTGATTAGGACTAGCTGAAAAAGTCCTTAGTCATTGGCATTCCCTTGTTGTGGGAGCAAATAGAGGATCTTAGTCACATGCATGCCCATGTCATGGGAGTGACTGAGGCTCTAGGTAAGTAAAATGTCAAGTTACCTTAGGGGTGGGTCACTTGAAAAGGGTTGGATGGCTATTGAAGGTTCTGTAACATGTGTAGAAGGTCAGATTGGTTGTGTTTTGTCGGTTCCACTTTCTTAACTATAAACGAGGAGTTGAATCGGGGATTTGAATCAGATCATAGTAGCCTCTCATCACATGTTTACCCCAGCAGGCTGATCAACTTGGGTAAATGTGGGAGGAGGGTGTTACAGGATACCTTCTTAGGATTTCACCATCCTCATCCTTCTTCCCTTTGTCACTGGAAACATGTACTACAAACAATAAACATCCTTTCCTGCGACTGCGCTTAGCTTTCATGGTTGTAACTATCCTTACTGATGTAGGCTTATTCTTTCCTACAAGACTCTCTTTTCTCCATCCTCATCCAGGTACTGAATGGCCTTCTCATAGAAATCTACCTTGGTCTTGTGAATAAACAACCAGTCCATGCCCAAAAGCTTGTTATATGCACTCAAAGGAAGCAAATTCATGTTTATTGTTGTAGGCATGCCATTAAGATCAAACACACAAGACTTCAACCAATAATGAACTCTTCTCTTGGCCCCTGTAGCCAACTACACAAACCAAGATTATGCATGCACTACCTTATTCAAACTACACCACCAATATAGTTATAATTTGATCCAAGATCAATCAAAATAGAAACAACTTGATCATAAAGATTACCTTCCATCTCGATAACGAATGCCTGGTGGTTTACCTGCCTGTTATCAATTGCTACATAGATTCAGGGAATGCTTTGACCCACATCCCCAACTGTTTATGCCTCCTGAGCACTGTATATCTAAGGCATGTCGCCCTGATACAAAGGATAATCCTTCTTGTGATGATCTCTAACACAAATCCAAAACTTCAGTGGTTCTCTAACACTTCCTTTATTCTTCTACTCCACAAGTCAAGACCCGTGTTCTTTCTCAGCTACATTGGACTTCTTATGAGGTGCCGCATTTTCCTTGTCACCTGCATCCTATGATCTTCCTCGCTTCTTAGGGCATTTTCCTGTTTTCTTTTCATTACCCTTCTAGTCACGCCTGAACTCAGGCTTGCAATTTGAGTGTTCATAGAAATGATTCAACTTCCTGATGGCTTCATCCAGTGACTAAGACTCATCAAACTCAATCTGGTCTTTGAATGTTAATGGCAATCCATTGATGAACCTTTAGATCTTTTCTTTCTCATCCTTGAGATAGGGCACATATCTCAACAACTCTAGGAATCTGGTTGTATATTCTTCATCTGTCATGGAACCCATCCCAAGATCATAGAAGTCCTTGGCCTTCTATCATAATACCTCTCAGATAGGTACTTCTTCCTCAAGAGTTTTTCAAATTCTTCCCAAGTCAGCTTCTCTTCCCTGATACCTCTAACATGCTTGACATATTCCTACCAAATATCTGCTTTTCTTTTGAGACTGAAGGTGGCTATCTTGGCTTTCATATTCTTAGAGTAATCATGAAGCTTGAATAATTTCCTCATTCCAAGTAGTCATGCTTATGCATCTTCTGATTTATTCATCTCACCGTCAAAAGTAGGAGGCTTGGATTTGTTGAATTCCTTTCGAAAATACCCCCTCACTCCTTCTATAATGATGCTAGCGATAATGGCGATGATGTCTCTTAGAGGTAGAGATAGAATAAAATCCATGCGTTCTAGCCCTCTTTGTAGGTGTATCCAAGAGTTTGCCACTCTTTACTATATCGTCACAGTCCATCCTATACCTTTTTTGAGACCAAATTCGATTTGCCCCATTAGTCTTTTCTTCTTGTCTATCTCCATGATTGGTCCCCAACTATCCATGTTTTTGTAAATCTAAAAGGATTTGAAGAATGACCATATTAACCTTAGCTTGCTTTTCTTGAGCTTTTGCAAGCTTTTCAATGGGATTCAATCAACCGCTCATTATCAACTTTACAACTTCTCATCTCTGCCCTCAAATGTCTTAATGTATCTATCAAATCAAAAGAGTCTCCCTCTCCTTGCTGCTTAATTGATTTCTCCTCTGGTTTGTGTAATGAGTCATATGAACTATACTCAACCACCCTACTCTTCATCTCTTCACCTTGTATTTCCCTACAACATACCACTATTAGATAAACCAAATAAAAGGCATAATAAAAAGTGTTACCTCAATATACTTCTAGTGAGGTTATTGCATCTACACAAGTCAATCCAAACTAGCACGATACATAATAATATTAGGAGCATATTAGTTCATACATGAATCAAGATAATATCACAAAACTATAACAACATAATAAACACTAAAAAATAAAATAACTGACATGCATACATGATAGACACATAGACATGTGCAAATGTATATGCATAACAATCAGTTTTTACCTCGAGGTCCAATGTTGTGAACTTGCTTTGATACCAGTCTATAACACCCCACCCCACATTTACCCACTTTACAAGCTCACCAGGGTAAACATGAGCTAAGAGTTATTATGCATGACCCAACTTCCAAGATTCAATTATGGAAATGGGGCCTAACTTGCCAAACTTGTCCAACACTTAATGCAACACTCAGGAACACTTGAGCACACCATTAACAACCTAATCCCACTCGGGACTTTTTCCTTGAGTCTAGACCACTCAACCTCATTTACCGCCCAACTGGGCACACAAAGGCTAGTCAGTGCATCCAAAAGACTCCAACAACACATAAAACTCAACTTTAGTGCGACTACAACCAAAATTTCCAAGTTTCAAGAGTGCGGCTAAAGACTTTGTTTTGAATTTTTAGGCAAGCCTACAGGCCAACTGCCCAGATCTTCCCGAAACTTTCCAGAACTTCCTCAACAGTCTCTATGAGTCTTTAGGTTCTGTTTCCAAGTCTTATTCTTGCTCAAGCTTGCATAACACATAACAATCATTTATATAAACACTTGGTAAACATAGTAACTATAGGTCATGAATGCATATGTGTTCATTGTTTCCTTAGTTTCATCAAATGTTCATCAAAAAGTCTTGCTTCCCTCTCAAGCTAGCTGCAACAAACACTTATTAGCTCATGCATTCACATAACTATTCAATGACTTGTCAATCCATGAATACGATCAATAACAAGAGCACATCATATAATAAGAAATACACCATGCATGTAACCAACATTTGACCAAAATCAAGCCATGACGAACTAATCATAAAATCAACACAATTACCAATACTTGTGCTCATTAATCTCAATAGGAAATAACACATAATAACATATGCATAGTACTAACCAATTCAGGGACTTCCGTGTACCACTCGACCATAGATTGGGCTGAACCAACTATTTCTTTCAGCCAATCACCCCAATGCCATATTCCAAGCATGAATGTGGGATCACATGGGATAAACCACACATAACAAAATCAAGAATCTATAGGTTAAACCACCTCCACCCTCAAGCCACCGTGATTTCACCTAAACCGATATAGAAATCACCAAAACAAATAAAATCTTATATTCCTCAAGATTTCTTCACCATACCTAGAGGAATTTTCCTATCTCCACCCGCCTATCAAGAGCTTCCTGGAGAAAACCATCTCGACCCTCAACCCTTGGGATTTTCCTGAGACCACCTCAACTGGATCCAAATCAACCGACAATCCAAAGCTCAACCAAAATGAAAACCCACTATACCATGGCTATCTAGGAAATGGAAAAGGCAAGGTTGTACATTGTTGTCAATCCATGCAAATACCATGCCAATCACAGCAAACATGACCAAATAACCCATGCATAAACCATGCATTCACATCCCAACAAGATAATCAAACATGCAACCTGTTACTTGCAAAATCATCTTGCTGGTTTCCCTTTCTTTGCTTGATTTCTTCCCTTGCTTACTACTTTCCAAATCTTATTTGTGTGCTCCCTTGCTTTCATTGCTTGTTTTCTTGTGTCTTCCTTGTGTCCAAGTGCTTTCTCTCTTGCTTCTCCTTGTCCAAGTGCTCTCTCTCTCTCTCTCTCTCTCTCTCTCTCTCTCTCTCTCTCTCTCTCTCTCCCCCCCTCTCCCTCTCTCTCTCTCTCTCTCCCTCTGTCTCCCTCTCTCTCTCTCTCTCTCTCTCTCTCTCCTCTCTCTCTCTTTTCTGAAAGTGAATGAATGAATGTTTTCTCCCCCTTTTCTTTTCTTTTCCTTTCCTTTTCCTTCATTTTCCTTGCATGCATATTCTTGTCTCTTCTTCTTCATTTTCTCTTATTTTCCTTTATTTCTTGAACTAATTGCCATTTACTACCCTTTGTCTTTTTCCAATGCCAATGCCAATGCCAATTTCCACAGCTAATAAATAATTAACCGCAAGTGGATCCCAATGTAATGTTTTCCCCCTCATTCAGCGTGGAATATGTGTCCCATGACCTTGGTTTTGTTTTTCCTTTATAATGCCCATTTATTACATGGAATTTTAACCCGAGGTTGTTACATTATTAAACCAAGGATCAAAACCAAGGTATTGGAATGCTAGGTTGAACTTAAGGGATAAGTGAAATCTCTAACATTAGACATTTGATATGTGTAGGCTAATAACTTCTAATGCATGCTATAGTAATTTCTTAGGCAATAAGTAATTAAGTAGCATAGATTCATCTTAATCCCAATTTTGCACAAAATTTTTATTTCATTGTGGGTGCTTAATAGATCAAGACGAATAAAATAAAATAGGGTAACTTCATCTTGATATTGATCTTGCAATGATGATAAACATCACAAAACATGGATATACAACATTGTGGAGGGTATTATGTGACCATATGCTACACATGCATAGGTGGCACTAATACAAGTGCACCTTGGTAGGGGGACATGACATCCCCCATGAAATCATGTTGTATACCTCTGTGTCCTCGACTTTTTCATATAATAACTGTAAATGTTGTAGAAGAGCTTTTGTTGTAAGCCTAATAACATTCATACTCTCCTATAATCTTGATATGGGTTTTATCTCATCTTAGATGCCTAATAAATCCAATGTCAAGATGAATCTATGTGGTTATCTGGCAAACAAACCTAAATTTTTATCGAGAAACAATAATTATTTGTTTATGAGAAAATGCTGTGAAGTTTTTTTGCTCACAACATACAAATCATTACAAGAATGTGTATAAGGGTGGAGCTTTGACCAAGTGATGGAATCACCCTCCATTCACCAAAATTTGACCAAAACACACTTTTGGGGAGACCAACCCATAACAAGTCTATATTTCACACCATGTGGTAACATACACATAATATTTTTTATCCTTTTTTTTAAGGTCATGAATTAGCTATACAACTAATTAATGCACATGACCCCTTTGTTTGTGGGAAAAGAGACCCTTTTACATAATGATTTCATCATTAAAGATGTTCATCACTAACCTTGCCAAAAACAAATCCTTGCCCTTAATTTTTTTTAGTGTTATCCCTTATTAAGTTATCATCATTGATTGCCCCTAGATTAACATAACTTTGATCCTCAGACACTCATGGGGATATTGATACATAATAGGTCAATAATTCACACCATGCAATGACACACACAAACATAATATTAGGGGGGTGGTAATTGAATATGGTGACCTAGGCTAGGCTTGAGATTAAATGGACCAACTACCAGTATACCCCCTAAGATATATACAACAATGCTCAAATCACGTTTACAAATATTGCATGACCTAACCTAGAGTCAATATGCACATATACATTTTTCAAGGGTATATGCATGTGTGTGGGCATGTGTATGTGTGAAACAAACTGAGGGAATTGATAACTAAATAGAGTGATTTGGTTAGGCTTGGAAATTAATCATTGAATACCACTATAACCCCTAGGATATATACAACAATGTGCAAGTCACATATACCAATATCTCATGGCCACTCTCTCTCCATCTCTCTCCCACCCCCCTGTTATCTCGCTCTCTCTCTCACACTCACTCTCTCTCTCTCTCTCTCTCTAATTCTCCCCAACTCTTTCTCCCTCTCTCTATCCCTATCCCACTCTCCTCACTATCTCTCTCCCTTACCCTCTTCCTCTCTCCCACTCTCTTCTTTGTCCCTCCCTCTCCCCTCCGTCTCTATCCCTCTCTTTTTCCTTTACCCCCCTCTCTCCTTATCTTACTTTCTCTTTCTCTCTCTTACGTGTTGAAGAATCTAGGGAAATTAGAGTTAATAAGATTCTTCTTAGCATGATAACTATTTGTGAGGTTTTCTTATGAGTACAATCTTTCCTTATTATTAGAGTGTGCCTTCTTTAGTTCATCAAATAGCTACCAAAACAAAGAGACAAGAACACAAGATGTTTGGATTTCTGCCAGGGCCAAAACCTCTCCCTTTCGGAGAGGAAAACCTGCACGAAATTCTTCTTATAGAGATTCCAATTGACAAATACTAAGACCATGACCCTTGACCTATGATGCCACTCCAAGACCAAGACATCAATCCTCCCTTTTTTGACATTGCTATTGCGCAAAAAATCATCACCTTGACATTCTGCAATCTGTGTGAGTCCATTACCACTAATACTTTCCTCCTTTGCAAGTCTTAAGCCTCAACTCTTCATATCAAGCCTTGAGAATAAGAGAAAGCCCTCAAAAGTCTCTAAAACTCTGGTTTCGCACTTTCTCTTAGCATTACCTGCGGTCCTGCACCTGAAGCTCATTTCTCCTGCGCATCTGACCGCTCTGTCTCTGTGTTATGGGTGCGGACCCCTGTAAAAGTTAAAAAGGCGCAAGTATATTCTTAAAACTCACTTTGAGTCATTTTTAGAAGCTTCTGGAAGGAATCTTGAGGTGGCAAGTTCACTCCCTTAAGGTTCACGCATCCCATACCTTAAGGAGCTAACCCCTTGATGTGAGGAGCTTATCCCTTTGAAGGAGGACTCTATCCCTTCATAGGTGGACCTGTAACCTCCTTCCTCTACACTATAAAATGAAGCATTGGGTTGGATACTGGGGAGGTTAAAAGCTGAATATTTTTGAGGTGAAACGCTGTTGGAACTTAGTCTTCCTAATTAAGCTTTTATGAGGAGAGATTACATACCTCTTTGATCTCATTTGGAAGAGTGTAAGGCTTGTCAAAGTAGAGGAGATTCCTGTTTCGGACCCTGGGAAGAGCTTGTTCAACATCAAGGCACTAAAGGTTGTAAGGTTCTTCTACGTCAAAGTTAATACAAATAAGTTTATTTTTCTCAATAAGCTATGTTTTATGGTTTATTTTATGGATTCATTGATCACCATAATGAACATGATTTATGATATTAGCTATGCAGGTGTTATTTTATGTTTGCTTGTTTGTGTTTGCAGGTTCTCAAAAGGAAACTCTTTCGGACAGTTGAAGAATGGCTGCTACAAACTAGCGTTGGACACTTAAGGTAGGGTCTAAACACCTCTAGAGTTTTTATTAATGAATAGCAATATGTTTAGAGAAAGATAGATTTGCTTGTCTGCTTGTTGCTAGATATCTTTTGATACTATGGAGATCGGCCTTGTCTGCAAGATCGATTTATCTGGCCAACAAATTGGCGACTCCACTGGGGAACTGAATTTGGTTTTTGGTTTTCCTTTGTCTTTGAATTGAGAAACTTGTTCAGGGAACCACACTTTATTTTTACAGACAGTGCGGTCATCTCCGCACTTTTCCTTTAGTACACAGAGCGATACCGCATCTGGTTCTTCTGAAAGCCTGCAGACCCTATCAAAATTTTTGAAAAACCTAAAATGTTTTCTTCCAGTTAAGTTTAGGTTTCATTTACGGCTTTTAGTGTCTACCCAGATCTGCATGTGTTCTATCAAAAATCTCTTATGAGTGAGTTCCATTGGCATTTTTGTTTTAGATGATTTTCTAGAAGTTTTGCATGCCTGGAGTGGTTTTCACTTGGTCTATGTAGTGACTCAAAGATCAGAAGCCTAAGAAACCTTAGATTACCCTGGTGTCTTTTTGTCTTCTTGATGAGTCTGACTAGTTTGTGAAATCTGTCCTTTGTGAGAAATAGATTTACTTTTCTCTTTGCAAATCTTTGAACGAACTTGGTTATAAGTTTTGAATTTCATTTTTATAAAAGAAAACATATTTGGATGTTTCTGATTGATTTGTTATTCTGAACGAATTAATCCTTAGTTTACTGAATAACTAAGTAAAACATCCTCAAAAAGATTTGAAGCTTTTATACAATTAGGTTTTTAGAAGTTTTTAGATCTCAAGATTAGTTTTTGTAGTTTTGAGTGTTTTCTAGAAATTGTAGAATCTCTTTTGAAAGAAATTGGTTTTTGTAGTTTTGAGTGTTGAAAAAGGAAATGGATTTATTGTGAGCATAATTAGTAGTCTCATTTTGAGTTCTTATTGAAAAAGACAAAAATATTTTCTTTTCATTTACATGTTGAAAGAAAGATTTGTTTCTCGAAGAATTGCATTCTCGAACTCTTTCTCTTAGCTAGAAATTCATTGAAAGAAAAACGGATTGTTTATCACTTTAGGTGCATTTTTTAGTGTTTTTGGAGTCGAGTCTTCACACCATCAAAGTTTCATTTCCATACCTATTGACTTAAGGAACAACCCATAAAAGTAACGCTTAATTAAAATTGATCTAACAATATTTTTTATTTCTAGGGCTCTTATCACCAATATAGCTTAGACTAGTATCTTGGAGTAGGGAGTAATTAACTCTCCAAGATAGTTAAAACAAACAAGTAGCTATATCTCGTGGTAGGAAATAAATCCAATTGTAATTGATATAATCTGGGAAGCTCCTCTTAAAGGAGTCAATCACGAGATCATGTCCGAACCTTTGATACAATCAAGTCTGTTTCATTAGGAAAGATAGAAGATTTGCGCGTATTATAAACAGTAAACCTCAGATCAACCATTGTCGAGGAGCCTGGGGTCACTTGTTGGTAAACCTTGGATTGATCATGTCGAGGAGCTTTCAAGGGGATTGAGGATTGTTACTTTGCCCTTGCGCGTAGATCGGATCGTAGACTGTTCCCCCAGTTGTATTTGTTGTTGTTGGTAACCTTAGTGTCCATAAACTTAAGATTATTTCCTAATGTGACGGTGAAGGACAGGTCTCACTGTACCTGGAGCAGACATTGACTAAACTCACTTGGACTCTCTGGGGGGTTCTCTTCACTCGAGATGGTTTTGTGAAGAAACTTGTGCTAGTCTGTTTCATTAAGTAGGTTGTCAGGGTAACTGTTCCAACTGCCCTTTCTGTATTAAATTCTACGACGTTGGATTTCATCACCAACTAGTGTTTTTAGTACAAGAAGTTACTGTTTGTGTGTGGTTTGAACTCTTAGATTTTATAGGCGTGTGATTCATTTGTTTGTTTCTTTAGAGATTTTAGGTGCTTTTATTGAAATTTTCTTTGTTTGCGTGTGATTATTTTCATCCTACACCTAGAGATTATTATCCTTGATCAATCATGTCAAGACAGTCATCCATGTTTTCCCAATCACCGGAAACATTTTTATATGGTGGTCCTACTGTTCCTTTGGGGTACCAGTCACTTTTTGGTATTTTTTCAGGAGCAACTCCTCGACCGACTGAACATCAGTGATCACCTGGTAATAATGGAACAAAAACGTTGAACGCAGAGCAGATTTTTATGATGTCTGGTAGTATTCCAAATCCTCAACCTCAAGGTAGTTAGTTATCGCCTAGGGGACAAGGTAGTCAGTTACCACCTAGGGGGAAAGGTAGTCATTTACCGCCTGGGGGGCAACCTCAAGGTAGTCAGTGATCGCCCGGGGGGCAACCCCAAGGTAGTCAGTTTCCGCTTGGAGGGCTACCTCAAGGTTTTCAACCTTCAGGACAGTACATACCCCAAGGTCAACCCCATATTCCTCAGGATGCTTTTCAATCCCAGATTCAGTACGTGCCTCAGGGTTATCAACCTCAAGGTTAGTACCCAACTCAAGGTTTCCAACCGCCTTCTGGTCAGTCATTTTTACAAGGAGTTGGAAATGTACCTCTTAATTATCAGCCCTACGTTCAACCAGGTTATGGTCCTCCTTATGTACAACCTTTATGGGTCCCGGAATGAATATGGTGTGGGATCTATCTCAAACTCAACAGACTTTGCAACCTAATGTGTAGTTATCAAGTCAAACTGGACAACCTTTGGTTTTTGGTCCAACCCAGCAACCTGTCCAACCTATGGTTCAAACCTCTGCACCTAGTTTAGTTCAGCAGCCTGGGCCTAGCTCACCTCAGACTCCACCTCGAACTGCGACTACAACCGCTGCATTTTCTGTTCAACCTACCACCCCTGTTTTTGGAGTATTTGTAGCTCGGTTTCTACTATCCCTCTATCAGTGCAAACTCCTCAAGTCTTTGTGCCCTAGTCAGCACCTACGGTTCAGACTTTGGTCCAGATGCCTACAGGACAAATTAGACCAAGTACAATTGCCATGAGTCAACCATACCAGGGATAGTATCAATTCGGTCCTATTGTACAAAATCCAGTTTATCAGAATCAACTGTACCCTAGCTATACTTATCAACAGCCTCAACAACCCCAGTTTGGTCCAGTTAATCTTGGTTTTCCAGGAGGTTATAACATTCCTAATGCAAATCTGATTCCAGGTTATCATGGATATCCTCCTCCTGGAGCTGGTCTCATTACTCAAGTTTTTTGCCAACCTAACTGTCAGTTACCATTTATTGCAACTTTGGATTTACCTTATTTGTCACGCCTTACGAATGATCCGATTTACTATCTTCCGTATTGGCCACCAATGCCTAATAAGTTGCCCAGTGATATCCCGAAATTCGAGGGTAAGTTAGGTGAGGATCCGTCAAATCATGTGATGACTTATCACCTCTGGTGTGCATCTAATTCCATCATTGATGATTCAATTTGCTTACATCTTTTTCAAAGAACTCTTATTGGTCTTGCCGCCAAATGGTACATTGAGTTACCATGAAGCTCTTTTTATAATTTCAGTCAGCTAACCACTTCTTTCTTAACTCATTTTCAGTTGCCTGTCAGATACGACAATGGCACGAAACTGTTAACTTCACTAAAACAATCTACGTCCACATATATTTCTGATCATATTCATGAATGGCAACGTAAAAGGCGTTTAGTGAAAGTTTTCATTCTGGATCAAATTTTAGCGGAATGGTTCTTTAAATCATTGTTACCTAAAATCACTGAAGATGTAGCTAAGGTAGGAGTTGTCACTGAAGAGCAAGTCATTGCTCAGGCTCAGTACCTTGACCTCGTTTATACGCAGTCAGGTACTTTACACGAAAAAATCCCTAATATTCCAAAAACTATAGCTCCTTCAGGGTCTCATGCCGCTGATGGTATGATTGGTTCAGTTAGTATTAAAAGCAAGAAGAAATCTTCAAAGAATTCTTCTCCTACAATAACTTTACCTGATTCCCTGAAAGGAGATTCTTCCTCTGAAGTTTCTGCCGACGTCCATGTCGTAGATTCATATACGACTAAATCCGGTAGTAAAGAGAAGGGGAAGAACAAAAATAATCAAAATTTAAAAGATAAAACAAATAAAAATGAATCTATTGACGAAAAACGAAAACCTCGCTATCCTTGTTTCATTTGCGACAAGGATCATTTTACCAAAGAACGCCCATATCGAGCAGAGTTTTCGAAATTTGTTAAAGGTTATCAAATGCCTGTTGTCTTGAAGGATCTTTCTCCTACTCAAGATAGTAAAGTGGTTGCTTCTTCCTCGAATACATCAGAAGAACCCATTATGATGATGTCTCATGTCAAGCTTGCGACGTGATCGCAATATTATGGTAGTAAAAATCCTGTTGATGGTAAAGAAGCATAATCTTCTAATTCAAATACATCAACTACACCTCCTCCTGAGTCTTCTCCACTACAGATTGAGAAACCCAACCCAAACTTAGTAACCAAACCGCCTGCTAAAGGTATACTTCGGAAATCAGCTTTTAATCCATATGCGAGAGCTGCTCAAAATTATAACATTGTTGAAGACCTAGCCATTGCCCCTTCAGCAATGTCGGCTTTGGCAGTGCTGCAATCATGCCCAGCACAACGTAAATTACTATTGTTTGCTATGGGAGCCGTCGATATTGAGGATTCAAACCTAATAATCTTCAATTTAGAGAATAGTACACCCCGTCTCCCTCATCAAATGGCTTTCCAGATTCCAGCTTTAGTAAAAAACAGACCTTGCTTTCAGACTGTGATTGATGAAGGGGCTTCTACATGTATTATGTTGATCCAGTTTTGGAAATCGCTTGGTTCTCCTACACTCAATCAGTCTCCGACAATTCTAAAGGCTTTTGATGGCCGAGGGTTCCATCCTTTTGGTATTTTGGAAGATTTACCTATAGGGGTCGAAGATAAAACCTTTAATCTAGATGTGGAAGTGGTTGATGCCCCTCTAGATTACAACCTTCTCTTGGGTCGCAATTGGTCTTATGCTATGACCGCTATTGTTTCATTGGTCTTTCGGCTTGTTAAGTTTCCTCATAACAGAAAGATCGTTACGATAGACCAACTGAGTTATTTCTCATTCGACCCGGCCTCTACAGACAGTGTTCAGCATGTCGATAAAATGACTATCCCTTACCAAGATGTTGGGGTAGGTTTTATTAAAGATTCTAGTTTACTAGGAACTTTTTCCTTCTCTCCTCCTAATGTATCACCTTCTATTGCAAATATTCATATTATTTCATCGAACATTATTGCTTTTGATGATCCTTGGATCATACCTTTTGATTTTGAGGTGGATTCATTTGATGGCGCGATGCCTTTGAGTCCCTTTGAAATTGCATATCAGGCTGTACAGTCGTTTTCTGATTCCTTACCAATCGCAATGATAGTTTGTTCCTGTATCAACCTCGTTAAAAAATGAAACTGGATGTTGCAAGGATAGTTTTTTCCTGTATCAACCTCGTTAAAAAATGAAACTGGATGTTGCGAGGATAGTTTGTTCCTGTATCAACCTCGTTAAAAAATGAAACTGGATGTTTCGAGGATAGTTTTGTTCCCGTGTCAACCTCGTTAAAAAATGAAACAGGGTGTTCACGAAGATAGTTTTGTCCTATTGCAACCTCGTTAAAAAATGAAACTGGATGTCTTGAGCATAGTTCCTTGTCTTGTGTCAAGCTCGTTAAAAAATGAAACAAGGAGTCATTGAGGATAGTTTGTTCCTGTCTCAACCTCGTTAAAAAATGAAACTGGATGTCTTGAGCATAGTTCCTTGTCTTGTGTCAAGCTCGTTAAAAATGAAACAAGGGTCATGAGCATAGTTCCTTGTCTTGTGTCAAGCTCGTTAAAAAATGAAACAAGGGTTTTGAGGATAGTTCTTTTCCTGTGTCAACCTCATTAAAAAATGAAACAACTCCCTTTCCAAGTCGAGTCTTTCCAAGATCTTGAAAGTGAACCTTCATTCCATCCACCTGGTTGAATGCAATGAAGCTTGGGGGGCATGTACCTCAATTTGAGTCATTATGCTGGGGGCATGCAAACTTATAACAAGCATAGTTTTTCGTTTCAAGCTTGCGTAAACATGAAACCGAATCCAAGCAGAGTTCTCTATGGTTCAAGCTTGTGTAAAAATGAACCCATACCCGATTTACATCTCGTGATTGCCGTTTTTATCCGCTAAATTCTGTTAGATGAGCCTTGGTTGTTTTCATTCCATCGCCACCATCTCTTTGGCCGATCATATGCTTTCACTTGCTTGTTTCTCCTTTGCTGAGGGACCGCAGCTATGAGTGGTTTTGTTAGTCAGCCTCTTAACCATTACATGCTTTGAGTAGTTCCACCATTGTCAGAACCAGTTACCACCCTTTATACCACTCGTTCCTCTAGGACAAGTCTTCTTTAAGCTCTTTTCTGACTCGTAAAATATGAAAAGATTGTCGAGTTTTTCCCTTTTTAACTCATTAAACAGAATTAAAAAGGCAGTCCACTTACAGCTCTTTTCTGACCATATAAACATGAAAAGATTGCTGGACTTTTGTCGTTTCAAGTTCGATATTGGTTATAAAATAACGTGTCTTCGATCGCTTTTTTACTTTTTCAGATCAGGGCCACTAATTATGAAAAGTACTCCTTGATCGTAATGGTCAAGTGGTTCTCTCCAGTATTATTTTATACTTTTTCGGGCTTGAGGGACACAAATTTACGAAAAAGAACACCCATGGAGTTTTCTTAAATTTTTCTTCTGACTCCCTAAAATTGAAAAACACCGAGTTTTTCCTCTACTGGACTCGTTAAAATTTAACAGTAAAGGACCTGTTCAATTTTAAACAGGAACGAACCACTCCTTCTTAGGGTTCGAATTTTAGTTAGTTTTCTTAAGTTTTTCTTCTGACTCCCTAAAATTGAAAAACACCGAGTTTTTCCTCTACTGGACTCGTTAAAATTTAACAATAAAGGACCTGTTCAATTTTAAACAGGAACGAACCACTCCTTCTTAGGGTTCGAATTTTAAACTAAATTGGACTCATCCGAAGGATGAGCTTATAAACAAGAAAATTTTATCCTCCTCAAGCTTGTCAAAAATAAAGAGGTACTTGCCAGAAATGGTGGGGGAAAAGCGATAAAAATGAACTTGTTTGTTACACTTTGTGTTTTAGAAAAGCAGTTAACCACTCTTGAACACGACACTTTTTGTTCACCTAGGTTGGGAAATCCTTTGCCTAACAATTAATCAAACCATATTGAAAGCCTTCAGCCGGTTTCTGGGTATTAGCTTTGGGTCAATTGTCACCAAACCATCTGCAATGTCGTTATGTGTTCAAGAGGTGAGTTCAAATAAACCATTCATCTGCAAAATATCTGTCATCCATTTTGACCATCCCTGAGTTAGTCCTTGCCAAATATATTTCTTCAAAACTTGATATATGATTTCATGTTGTGGGTTTGCCTACGATAGATCGCTTTTTATCGACTTCAGCTCATTATCTAGAAAGATGATCTAGAAATCATTAGTTCCTTGGAATCTGCATGCCCTAATGGAAGGTTTCTCGCCTTCGATGATAGGTTGTATCATTGACCTTCGATCAAAGGATTCTATGACATGTTTGACATCAGCTCATTTATTCACATTTCGTGGATTGTATTGAGCACTTTGAGAGCCATTGACATTACTGGTGGTTTCTCTCACACTTGTTAACAGTTCACATCATTGACTGGTAATCAAGTGGTTTCTACCATGTTCGACTTCGACACATTCATTCATATGGATAGAATCGTATTAGTTCGGGAAGCAGAAATCAAGACCCTGGATCTAGTTTCCACCATCCAGGCTGTGAGGAATTTTGTTATTCATTATACAGTGGACTATTCATAAATAGATGGCTGCACCCATACTGTGTTTACATATGTCTATACTCGTGATGTATTACAAAAGCATTCCTGTGTCAGAACAGTTTAGTTAGTTAATCAATTTTCTAGTCAGTTTTAATCTGAGTATGGGAATGCCTACCTCAGCGATGATATGTTCACATATATATATATATATATATATATTGCATTGAATGTTTTTTACAGGTTTCAACTGGGGTGTCCACAGGATGATCCTTGAAATGATAAAGTACTTCACTCTTCATACATGAAAAACTTCATCTTCATCTATTACAAACTTCACACTTTAGGGGGCAATCTGTTGCACAAAAAATCGTCACCTTGACATTCTGCAATTTGTGTGAGTCCATTACCACTCATACTTTCCTCCTTTGCAAGTCTTAAGCCTCAGCTCTTCATATCAAGCCTTGAAAATAAGAGAAAGCCCTCAAAAGTCTCTAAAACTCTGGTTTCGCACTTTCTCTTAGCATTACCTACGGTCCTGCACCTGAAGCTCATTTCTCCTGTGCATCTGACCGCTCTATCTCTGTGTAATGGGTGCGGACCCCTGTAAAAGTTAAAAAGGCGCAAGTATATTCTTAAAAACTCACTTTGAGTCATTTCTAGAAGCTTGTGGAAGGAATCTTGAGGTGGCAAGTTCGCTCCCTTAAGGTTCATGCATCCTATACCTTAAGGAGCTAACCCCTTGATGTGAGGAGCTTATCCCTTTGAAGGAGGACTCTATCCCTTCATAGGTGGACCTATAACCTCCTTCCTCTGCACTATAAAATGAAGCATTGGGCTAGTTACTGGGGAGGTTAAAAGTTGAATATTTTTGAGGTGAAATGTTGCTGGAACTTAGTCTCCTTAATTGAGCTTTTATGAGGAGAGATTACACACCTCTTTGATCTCATTTGGAAGAGTGTAAGGCTTGTCAAAGTAGAGGAGATTCCTATTTCGGAACCTGGGAAGAGCTTGTTCAACATCAAGGCACCAAAGGTTGTAAGGTTCTTCTACTTCAAAGTTAATACAAATAAGTTTATTTTTCTCAATAAGCTGTGTTTTATGGTGTATTTTATGGATTCCTTGATCACCATAATAAACATGATTTATGATATTAGCTATGTAGGTGTTATTTGATGTTTGCTTGTTTATGTTTGCAGGTTCTCAAAAGGAAACTCTTTCGGACGGTTGAAGAATGGCTGCTACAAACTAGCGTTGGACTTAAGGTAGGGTCTAAACACCTCTATAGTTTTTATTAATGAATTGCAATATGTTTAGAGAAAGATAGATTTGCTTGTCTGCTTGTTGCTAGATATATTTTGATACTAGGGAGATCGGCCTTGTCCGCAAGATCGATTTATCCGACCAAAAATTGTTGAGATCATCATCGTTGTTGCACCATCACTGAGGTCTTCATCAACAAGATCTTCATATTGAGATATGTATAGGAGAGCTGCATGTAGATCCACCGATATTATGACAGTCTCATCATGATTGTTCCTTAACCGAGATCATAAACTTTGTGACTGTGTCTTCATCAAGAATGAGATTGTGACTGCACCTTAATGTATGTCGAGATAGTATGTCAATATGAGATTCTTCTCCCATAATCAAGCCGAGACTGTGTGTGGTATTGTAGTATTCCTGAGATCATACTTACCACTATAGTTATGGCAGCACTAAGATTTTTACCGAGAATGAGATTGTGTTCTCTTGACACCTAGTCATTGTTACGCCGAGAATACCTCACTGTACACCCATCTAAAATCATAGTGATATCTCTCCATCCAAGGTACTTAACTGTTGCCTTGATCCAAGATTCCTCCACCTCTTGTACCCATTCGAAGTTCAGAGCATAATCCGAGTTTCTTACTTTTTTGTGGTGACCCTAACTGCGTATATATATTAGTTATGTATCTATATTTGAGCCGACATGACAGTGTGAAATGTTGTGTCCTTTTATTGAGCTGGAATGAATTTCTTTAGTTTATTTAATTCAATTTGAGGCCGACATGACTGCTCTCTTCATCGTTTTGCTTGCTACCTTCTTCAAGAGGATTGTGCTTGTCTTGAAGGGTTGTTATAAACCTTGTATACATTACATATAGGCTCAAGAATAGCATGACATTAACTCTTTGACATCCTAAGGCTCTCAATGGGAGCTACTAAATAAATAAACATCTTGCTTATGAAACACATGCAACAAGGAATAATAATAATTCTTTTTCTTATTTACAAAGATCATAATTACAATGTCATGAAGACCGAACCTAGTTACACTTTCTTCAACACTCCCTCTTAACTAGGGAGGTATTAATAATGATACTTGGTTATTCTCAATATGAATAATTTCTCATAAGAAGAATTAGACTGGTAATCCCATCTGTATAACATCATATCAACCAACATTGTCACAATGCAAGGCCTTGACTAACAACTCCATCTCTCCATGAGACCATGAGCTACAATGCTGGCGAGACCAATGACTATAGACACCTTCATCATTGTCTCTCAAGGTACATACTCACCCGGATGTTCTCTGAGTATGAACTTCTAGGACTATTCTTATCTTGGGTTCCCAACCCTCAAAGAATATCGGTCCTCTTGCCTGCTCTTATCTTGAATGCCCTACACATCCACAAAGAGCATCAGATGCCAGATGATTACCAAATCCTCCATTCTTTCTTCCAAGAATGTTGTGTCTATATCCCCCTCTCAATTAGGGAGGATACATCCATCATGTGTCTACATTTCTCTTCATGGCCTTCACTAAGACTTATGACTGTTAGTCTTGGTCTAGTGCATGACACATGAAATAGAAAAACACAATTGTCACTCCCTTTTAATAAGGGGTTACCCAATCCAAGCTCCCTCTTAATCAAGGACTTGCCTTTTCATCAACAACTCCTTCTTCGTGTGTCCTTCAACTGTTTGATCAACTTCTTTCCTTGATGTCATGAAATTCACTTGAGCTCATTCCTTGTAGGGCATCAACCATCGATCACTTTCCTTCTTGGTTCATCATGTCATTCCTTTCTTCATGGAAAGTGGCCTTCTTCATATCTGGAACCTTCGTCATATGGCTACTTCTTCCTCATCATGTTTCTTTCAGGAGTTTCCATCCACCACATGAATGCTAGTTGTACTTGTACTTTCAATTCTTGTTCCAGCAGCCCTGCATGAAATCATCCAGATATTATTCAAGAAATCATAACATTAAATCAAGTCACACCTTTCGAGACGACTCTTCATTATGACATCTTCCCGTAGGTATCGACATCATGCATACATGTTGACACATCTCCCAAAGATATCCATTGTTAAGGGTCTTCATCTTTTTATACTTTCATCAAAGTCTTCATATCTTTTCCAGGAGATTTCCTAATCAAATATTCTTGGTCCTTTGGATGTTGATTGCCTTCATCATGGTTGTATATCTCACGATCTCTTCCTTCCTCACACATTCCATTCCAACGAGTTTCAATCAGGGTTTCTTAATTGTAGTCAACCACCTCATACTTCATACGAGGACATATTATGTTGATTTCATCTTAGTGTGACTTTATGCCTTCCCGCATCCTTTCAAAGGAGGAGATCCATTTCCCTTGATCATGATTCTCAAGATAGAAGTAATGATCCATGTTACCTGCAACCATATGACATGACATTACAATATTAAACA
This sequence comes from Pinus tabuliformis, assembly GCA_031772625.1. NCBI lineage: Eukaryota > Viridiplantae > Streptophyta > Pinopsida > Pinales > Pinaceae > Pinus > Pinus tabuliformis. Next base: position 1,146,003,642 of record CM062805.1, read on the forward strand.
CAATCATACATACCTCATTTTACCTTTAGGTCATCTAGGCTTCTTCCAATAGCTTCCTTGACTGAAAAGATCTTCAATCCCTTGATCTGCTTCCTGTCATCACACCATCACCCCATGAATTCCATAAGTCTGATGAAACACTTGCTTCTTCTCTAGATTAGTGAACCCTCCGATGAGGACTGCATCAGAGAACCTTGAGGATGTTGCATATCCCCCTCTGGCAGATGTTTCCTTTTGCCTTGATGTATGATGAGCCCTGTCTCGAATGACATCTTTCTTTGCTTCAATGTTCAATGAGATTCCTAATAGCTATATCCTTCATGTTTGACTACCATCGATTTTGTCCTTCATGATTCCCATGGTGATGTCATGAGCTCTCGTTTTTAATGCTTCCATGATGCCATGATACATCTTATTATCATGGTCATATCTATAACAAAAGCTTATGATAGGACACGTTTGTGAGGGATACCATCTCAATCATAGTAGAGATATGTTATTCCTCTTTTTCTTGGCCCTTTTCATCTTCCTCCATCTTTAAGGTGATATGAGCTTTCTTTTCATAACCTTTCCATAACAGTATTGTTTGTCTTTGTTTAAGGACCAAACTTCCTTTTCCTTTCTGCAAATGCTTGAGTTCTTTGACCTTCAACATTTTTACCTTCAACTTGTCTTTTCCTATCTAGCATAGAGACCACAAGTTGAATGAGGTAACTTCCTTGTCTATGGACATTTGTTACCTTGCTTATCAATTAGTGTATAAATGATGATCATCTTCTTATCATCTTTCCCAGATCTCCCAATTAAGATATCATGAAGATATTCCTTCATTATTTGATACCTTCAATCAGATCTAAGTGATATGACCTTCTTAACTTCATTTCAGAGAGTATATCTTCTAACATTTCATATATCTCTTTTATGTCTCCTTTCTTGCTACATAGGGATGAGAGGACTTTAAGAGTTCACTCCCATGAATTCAAAGGAGACCTGTTCACTGACTTCTCTCATCTATGAGGATTGTGACAATCCTCCTTATTCCATGCAAGGACCTTTGATGACCCATCCAACATATAGATCTCCTTGCAATTATGAAGTCATTTTACCAATTTGATTAATGAAAAATACTTACTTGATCATAAATTTTTCACCTTGATCATGTTGAAAGTTATTGAAGTAGATGCATTGATGCTTCCTTCGAATAAGATCCTTGTTGTAATGATAGGAAGATTGCCTTCTTGCCTTCGAGTTAATTCGACTTATACATCTAACAAACTGTAGACATACTTGGGATGGCAATATATTGCTATCACATAAGTGGACTATGGAACCTTGTAGTATGCAACATCGTATAGAACCATAAAGTATTGAGGTCGCTTGCCATGATGTATACAAACCCATCAGTTAGTATTGTTGTATCATAGGACACCTTCATTCTATATTGAGTACTGTCCATACAAACTTTTATATATGCCCTCGAATATGTATCATCAAGCTTTGAGAATCTGAGATGTCAACACTGCTCCTTTTATAGAAAGGATTCAATCCAAGGTTGACGTCCTCATATTATGGCACCGAGATTGTGGGTAGTATAAGACTTGTGAAATAAATGTCATTTGGCTGTGTATATCCGAATTGAGCTGCTGTAAGAGCTCTCCTAATCGAGTCTTCTGCCTGTGATCATTTGCATCTTTTGATCGAGTTTTCTGAGGCTGAGAATGTGGGAAGAATCTGAGTATAGGCCATTAAGCTATGGGAGACTATAATCTAAAATTGTGACATTGTATAATGTTGTTGTAGATTGATCCTTGAATGTCTCTTTTAGTTTCCCTTCCTTTGAATTTAGAACCTTAGCTCTAAAACCATGTTGAAGAATTTGGGGAAATTAGAGTTGATAAAATTCTTCTTAGCATGACAACTATTTGTGAGGTTTTCTTATCAGTACAATCTTTCCTTATTATTAGAGTGTGCCTTCTTTAGTTCATCAAATAGCTGCCAAAGCAAAGAGACAAGAACACAAGATGTTTGGCTTTCTACTAGGGCCAAAACCTCTCCCTCTTGGAGAAGAAAACCCGAACAAAATTCTTCTTATAGAGATTCCAATTGATGAATACCAAGACCATGACCCTTGACCTATGAGGCCACTCCAAGACTAAGACACCAATCCTCTTTTTTTGACATTGTTGAGATCATCATCATTGCTGCACCATTATCGGGGTCTTCATCAATGAGATATTCATATTGAGATATGTATAGAGAGTTGCATGTAGATCCACTGATATTATGATAGTCTCATCATGACTGTTCCTTCACTGAGATCATAACCTTTGTGATTGTGTCTTCATCAAGAAGGAGATTGTGACTACACCTTAATGTATGTCGAGATAGCGTGTCACTATGAGATCCTTCTCTCATAATCATGTTGAGACTATGTGTGGTATCGTAGTATTCCTGAGATCATACTTATCACTAAAGTTATGACAACACTGAGATCTTTATCGAGAATGAGACTGTGTTCTCTTGACACTAGTCAATGTTATGCTGAGAATACCTCACTGTATTACCCATCCGAAATCATAGTGATACCTCTCCATCTGAGGTACTTAACTGCTGCCTTTATCTGAGATTCCTACACCTTCTGTACCCATCCAAAGTTTAGAGCAGAATTTGAGTTTCTTGCTTTTATGTGTTGACCCTAACTGCATATATATAGTAGTTATGTCTCTGTATTTGAGCCAACATGACAGTGTGAAGTGTTGTGTCCTTTTATTGAGCCGACATGACTTTCTTTAGTTTATTTAATTCAATTTGAGGCTGACATGACTGCTCTCTTCATCATTTTTCTTGCTTCCTTCTTCAAGAGGATTGTGCTTGTCTTGGAGGGCTGTTCTAGACCTTATATACATTACATATAGGCTCAAGAAGAGCTTGCCATTGACTTCTTTGACATCCTAAGGGTCTCAATGGGAGCTACTAAATAAATAAACCTCTTGCTCATGAAGCCCATGCAACAAGGAATAATAATAAATTCATTTTCTTGTTTGCAAAAATCATAATTACAATGTCATCAAGATTGAACCTAGTTACACTTTCTTCAACATCACACACTCTCCCTCTTGCACTCTCTATCTCCCTTTATCTATCTCTCCCCCCTCTCTTTCTCCCTCCTTCCCTGCCTCTCTCTCTCTCTCTCTCTCTCTCTCTCTCTCTCTCTCTCTCTCTCCCTCCCTCCCTACCTTTTTCTCTCTCCCTCCTCTCCCTTTATCTATATATCTCTCTACCTCTCTCTCCCCCCCCTCTCTATTTCTCTCTCACCTTCTCTCCCTCCCTCCCTTTCTCTCTTTCCATCTCTCTATCAAAGTCATATGATGACTATAAACATATGCGGGTGTTGTGTGTGCGTGCGTGTGAGTGAATGTGAGTGAGTGTGTGCATGAGAGAGAGAGAGATACACTAGGGGGATTGGTAACTGAATAGAGTAACTTGGGTTAGGCTTGGAATTAAATCGATCAAATACTAATATAACCCCTAAGATATACACAACAACATGCAAGTTACATACACTGATATCTCATGGCCTAACCTAGAGATGAGATCTCTCTCTCTCAATATATACTAGGAAAATTAATAACTAAATAGAATGACATAAGCTAAACTTGCAATCAAATCAACCGAATACAACTATAACCTCTAATATATATATATGCTAGAAAAACCAACAACTAAATAAAGTGACATAGATTAAAATTAAATTAATAAAATACCACTCTAACTCCTAAAATATATAGGACTAATAAGTCATTTATAATAGTATTTGTGACTAAACCTAAAAATAAAATATTCCAAAATGTAAGGGAACTTACCCTTTTAACCTAACAATTTGAGATGAACATGTCATTGCAAGATTTGAATCGAGATAAAAAGGTTAACAAACTCACTCCTTGCAAAATTGAATTAATACCTTATCCACTAGTAAACATATACAAATAATAACCCTAATTTTATCTTCAAGATTATAGCCTAACCTAAAGAAACACTAGAATGAGACACTTTGTCTCTTGCACAAGAAACCCCTCCATGAGGCGATTTCATACTTAAATGTGTTCATTGATATCCTCACATAAAAAAACCCACACCTAAAACATTTTTATATTCATCCCTCATTAAGTTGTCCTTTCCAATATATACCGCTCATGGTGTGAATCTGCCTTCCCGAGAGGGTTGGGTTTTCAGAAAGGGCATTATAAATCAGAAAGGAAGGATCAGCATTGGGATTTCGAGCGATTTGGGCAAACGCAAGCAGGCATTTTCCGAACTGTACTGTTGTTCGATCCCGGGATTCGTAACCATGGCAGGCGGAATGGAGGTGAAAAAGAATAAATACATTGAAGAGTGGGGGACAGCCAGGGAGAATCTGGAGAAGAATTTTCGCTGGAACAGGAAGAACATAGCTATCTGTAGTATCTTCGGCCTTCTTGTACCCTATCTCGTCTACAAGGGAATTGTCAGAGATTTTGTAAGACTCTTCTTTTTTATTTTATTTGTCTTTTAACTTTATATGCGAACTACCGGAAGTTTTATGGTTACGGGTTGATCTGGATCGACGCGAAGCTTATTATATACCCGTTTTTTTTTAAAACCCGAAGTCATTTGGGTTATTTACCATCTATTATTGTATATTATGATAAATTTCAATGTGCGAATGCTATCAGGTATCTAACCAAATTCCAAAGATTGCTTTGCTAAAACTAAATTTTAAGGCTAATCTAGAGTCAATCCTGTTCAAATGAAACTCACACAAATAAGGCAATTCACGAGAGAAATGCTATGGGTGCACAAGTTATGCAGACTATATGTTATTATATTTATGACAGTACATAATATCGAATATTGGAATGGAGTCAATTAATGGAGCGATTGATGGAGAAGTCAATGGAGTGATTGATGGAGTGGCAGGTAGAGTGATCAGTGGGTGTTTATCTCCTAAACATAGGGGTTACAGTGAGAAGATTACAAATACATTAGTATGCATTGCCACTTGTTGCTTTTCACCTACATTATTTTTTATCTCACCTTTTGTGCCTTGCTTAGAGGAAATTGTCCCTAGTCCTCGTTGGAGGTTGAGAAAATACCTTGTACTTGGCTAGAATATGTGATGTGCTCAAGCATGATTTTTTGCAAGTTTCCACATAAATGAAGAATTCTTGTCTTGCTCCTTTTGTAGCTGTGAAGTAGCTATGGATGAAAGAGAATCTAGAATCTCATAAGGTCGTAGGGGTTGGAAACCATAAGAAACTTCAAAAGGTTACAGCCTTGTGGATACATGACTAGCTCCATTGTAGTTATGCTATTGCTGGGGCCCTCCCTGTTTTAGTCCAGTTTGGTAGCACGGGTCAAGAAGAGCAATCAAAAGGCACATTCCAGTGCCTCTAGTCGAAGTTCACCGGGACAAGTCAATAGGTGTGATAATTTAGGACTCGTTAGCGCCCTTGCATGCATTTTAGATTCTTGGGAGTTGCACCACTCCATACGGGTTCACCTTATTTTTTCAGATAATCTGAAGTGGACCAAAGGTTGACCTAAGGGTTGGGTCCACCTAAGTTGCATATGCTAGTATATATAAATTTAAGTCTTCAGCCTTGTTTGGGGAGTTAGAGAGAGAGACAATGTTACAATGTTACTAAGAGTGCCCCCCAAGGTTCCCACAACACGCACCCCCCCCCTCGTCACCCCCCTGACTCCCCCCCCAAAAAAAAAGAAAAGAAAAGAAAAGAGGAAAAAAAAGAATAAGGAAAACCACACTTTGAGTGGGAACATCTAGGGAATGTGCTCCTGACAAATTTAAGACACTTTTAGCCCTTTTGGGAGCATGGCGCTCCCTAGGACACTCCTAAAGCCAAGGAGTGCACTCCTTGGGCACTCCCTGAATGCTCCTTGTAATATTGATGCATGATTGGTACAGTGATGTGTGGTTTGACGGTAAGTCACTTGGGCGAAGCCTGGGAGACCGAAGTTCAAATCTCATTGAGTACACTGACCTGCTGTGGTGGAAGCTAAAGGGGCGGATTCCCCAATCCCGTCTTGGCAGCACGTGAGTTTGTGCTTGCTAAAATCATAGGATCTTAGTATACCCGACTTGCAGGTGGTTGGATGTACTCCCGGTGTTATAGAGGCAGCTACGAGGATTGATCCTGGGTCTCCCATAGATTAGGACTGGCAGTTACCGATTCACCATGTGGTTAATAAAAAAAAGGCAGCTACGAGGATTGATCCTGGGTCTCCCATAGTTTAGGACTGGTAGTTACCGATTCACCATGTGGTTAATAAAAAAAAAAAAAACATTGACGCATGATTGTGGTCTTTGAGTAGGTTTGATCAAAAGTGCTAACAATAATGGTAATGTTAAATTCTTAAAGTAGGTTATGCTTTTTCTTAATTTTTTAACATTACCATTATTTGTTTTAGGATGTTTGAGAGGGTTCCATCCTCATCAAACTTCATGTGGAGATAGTGGAATTTCATATCCCAAGCAAAATTCAACAAACCTAACAATTTTTAGGATTTCATGATTGATGGAATTGCAATGTTTTCATTGGATTCTATCACATATAAGGGTATGTGATTGACATGTAATCAAGAGCACTAAGCCCTTTATGTACCCCAATGTTCGTGGTGTTGATTGTTGAACTTCTTTGTCATCGCTTTAGTAAAAATGTACCTTTGACTCGGGCCAAAATCATTGATTAGGCATGTTAATCTTTTTCAACCCTTTATTGAGGCTTGGATTAATCAATTTCAGCAAAATTGGGTGGTGTCGATTGATGCCCCTAGAGGATTGAGTTAGTGGCAAAGGCTAAAGAAGAGGCAGAGGATGAAGGATGATACTAATGATAAGGATCCCAATATGAGTGATGTTAGAACACTGCTTCTTATTTAAATGGTCTTGCTCATTCAAAGTTTTAATTAATCATGAATGTACTATGGATGGCATTTCTAACTTCATTATACTGTGGTATTCATCTACAAGTATTGCAAATATGCACATTTTAATATATTTTGCAACTAATTTTGCCATTTTGCATAATTTTTTTGAATATAAATGTAACACTATATATATGACTCTGTTAGGACACTTTGTCCTCAAGGTTTTTGGAAAATGACGCTCCCTACACTCTCGCTCTGCTCTGCGCTTTGGCAACATTGGAGAGAGAAATATACAGTGTTGTAGTTGTTCATCCACTTTGTTGTGCTGCAACTATTGTGTGATCATTGGTGCACTAGAAGTTTGAAGTATGATAAGATTATGGGGTCTACTACAAATTTTATGTTGCATATGGATGAATGACATGGTTATGGCTTGTTTTCCTTTATTTCTATGAATTGTTATGGTGTATGATATGTTGTGCTAAGAATATATGAGGGTGCATGAAGATGTCAATCATTGAATTGATTTGTCCTAGCTTATGCGTCGGGTAAGTCTTTCCCCCAAGAGGGATTCTTGCCTAGCTTTGTTCATTGACCCAGTTAGATTGAAACCTAACTAGTTAGCTTTGTTCATTGACCTAGTTAGCACTTATGAAACCTGGTCTTTGAGGTTGTGCCAACGACTACAAAATATGTTGATAGTTGTCTCATTGTCTATTTTTTTGATGGTATAGGTAGAGAGTATGGACTAAGGTTTTGTTAACAACTTTAGGCTAACTATCTATTTAAGGGTGGAGTGAAGTAGAGAACCTCAATTCACAACCTAATAGTTTCAACCTAAGTTACCAAAAGTGATTTAAGAATCTTGAGTCATTGTTTGAAGTGATAGTGAGGACAACCCAAATTGACTCCATATATTCTTAGTGAAGAGTTGCAATTTGTGCAACAACTATGGAGTTAACAATTTGTTACAAGGATTCCACCATCTTAGAAAATTTGTGAACTATGAAAAAAATACAATCATGCATCGTTTGTGAGAAATCTATTGAGATGGATTCCCAAGGTTGAGAAGGTATTATTGAAGGCTAGTATAGTGCAAAATTCCAATAAGAAGGCTTAAATTAGTTGCAAAGAGCATTGTTTGATGCTATGTCACATGGTTCGGGTTCGAATTCAAGTTCGGAAACAATTAAGTTCGATTCAAATTCGAATTTTTCGATGAGGTTCAACATTAAGTTTGACTATATATATATATAAATATATATATATATATATGACATAAAATAATAAAAAATCAAAATCAATCAATACAACTATATGAGTAGCAGTGAGCACCCATGAGCCACAAATCACGACCATTATTAACTTCACACTCCAGGCGGTGGGGACAAGCAGTGTCTAGAAATTGAATTCAAGAAATTGCAGAGAATACAACACATAGCGGCAACATTGAGCACAATAGAGCGAGTACACTCAGACTGAAGTTGGATTGTGAAAATCTATTGACAACCATGGTAAATAAAGCCAAACAAGTGTCCACCGCGGGAAACTAATTGGTGGGAAGCGGAACAAGAGAAAACCATGTGCTGCTGATGGTTTTTCTCATAAACCTTAAAACAACTGACAAAAACCATCCGAAATCTAACCTCGAACCCCAAAAAAAATTTGAAAAATTAGAAAATTGGGCTTCATGTTCGTCTTTAGGTTCGCCTTCAGGTTCAAATTCGTTGAGGTTCGACTATCAAGTTTGAATTCGTTGAGGTTTGAAATTGAGGTTCGACTTTCAGGTTTGCCGAACTTGAACTAATTTGAAATTTTTTTTTGGGTTCGCCGAATTTCGAACCTCAAGGTTCAAATTCGGCAAACCCTGTGACATAGGTTTGATGTAGTCTTCTACTTGTTTTTGCATGGAAGGCTAGGGGAAGTATTGTTGAAGGTAAAATTGTAAATAGAAGTGTTATTGAAGGTAATGCAATATCTTAACTTTCCACCATAGGAAGAATAATGGGTTTGCTGAAGGTGTTGGTGGGTTAGTCCCATTGGCACACAAAATTGATCAAGCTTGAAAATAAAATTATATCTATCTATATTGCCCAAAAAAGGATTTTATTCACAATAACATTTTTCTATAGTACTTTGAGAAATGGGGCAAAAATGAGGATCAATTGAGCACATATCTTTCCATTCTTTATCTGCAACGCATTAAACGTCAAGAATGTTGAGGACCTTGGTGGGAGGTCTACTAGGTAAAGAAGCCTTGTTGGATGAGTCTTTCTTGTCTTTGATCACCAAATGAAACTATCAAATGTATGAGGCCCGCTAGAGATTGTCCTTAAATTTTTGACCATGAGTTCAATAATACAAGTGGTTAATGCTTTGTGTATAGAATGGCATCTTTGCCAAAGAAATAACGGTTCCCTAGCAAGGGCATACAATTCCTTGTTACGTGTTGTAATTCATATTTGTTTGGTTGAGACAATTTTTCATAGTGATATGTCACTAGGGGTCCTCTTTGCTCAAGTACAATTCCAATAACATGCTAGGAAGCATCAATTTCTTTCAACACATTATTGTATATCAGTAAGGGCAAGCACGTAGGTTGTTTAGATGGCATTCTTGAGCTGTTAAAAGGCTCTACCTACTTTTTGGTTTTGGCTAAAAGCTTTTTAATTTGTCCCTTGATGCAAGAGATGAGTAATATGTGTGATTAACCGTAGAATAATTTCTTGTATAAATTCATGCCACCCATAAAACTTCAAAGGTTCAAGATGGTGTTAAGAACATACCGATCTTCAACACCTTGACCTTGTTTTTTCTCTTTTTTTTTCCATGTAACCGAGGATCCAACCCTCTAGCCTCCCACAGGGGGTAAGATACTCTTCAGGGCTCAAGGTCATTTAACACCAAGGTTATGGGTAACGATCATTATTCTTGACCACCTGAGATAAATCCAATTGACAACCTTGATCTTGTTTGGATCTATATGTACACCAAACTCACCAATAAGGAACCGAAGTACATGATAGATTTGTATCCAAAGAAAGATATCTTCATTGTAACTTGAAGCTTGTGTTGCCTCAACAGGTTCATGATAACACAAACATGTTGTAGGTGTTCCATCCAGGTGTTGTTGCAAGTGAGGATATCATCTAATTACACAACATATGCTTTATAACGTGGGGTTGGAAGATGTCATTGATGAATCATATGAATGTGACATCGAAGGGTATGACCAACCATTCGTACAACCCAAAATTGGTTTTAAAGGATGTCTTTACACATCCTGGGGCTTCACGCAAACTTGGTGGTATGATTGGGATTGGATCATTATATTATTAGTCATCTATCTTGATGCCTTTAGAGTGGAAAAAATTAGAGGAATCAACTTATAAGGTTATTTTAGCGACAGGTCCCAATTTGGAAAATTAGGGTTTGAAACCTTCTGGAGCGATTTTGAGGCATAAAACAACATTTTTAGGGTTTAAACTTTCCCAATTATAGTTTGGACCCCTTGATGCGATCTACACCTAGAGAAACCTTTCCAACGCTGCAAAGATCACATTTGTCGAAGCTCATATGCAAAAGTTATGCCTCTTGCAAGTTGAGCTACCTTGTTGACCACCATGGTATTTAGAGGATGTTGCGTCAACTCTATATTTAGGCATATGGGCTAGCCACGTGTGGACTTTCAAGAAGACTCTAAAAGGTCCAAACCAAAATTGTAATTGAGGATTGAGGTAGTTAGAAACCTACCTCGAGATGGCTATCGGGTAATGTTAATTTTTAAATATCGGGATGCTAGGAGGAGAAGGGGTTCCATTCTATGTCATTGTATTTGTTCCATAGTTGAGCAGAGCATCTAGGAGTGGGAAGTTAGAGAGAAGAACAAAGTGAGAGATAAGATTTTGTAGTAGCCTTATAGCCTATAGGCTCCAGGCCTCTCTGATTACACCATAGAGAGTACCTCTTTCATTGTATTTGCATATTTCCATACTAGAGAAAAGAGAGCAGAGCGACCTCACCTTCTAGTTGGGTTTTCTCTCATACGAGTTGCCTAGGATAAATATTATGTTTATTTGTGGATGGTGTGCATGCATTTTTATGTTCTCTATTTTTCACATTTCAACTATTTCTTACATTTAAGCAAAAAAAATATTTAAAGAATTCGAGATCTAAAGGAAATTAACCTTCATAGCTAGATTTCAGTATTTTCTCAAATTTGTTTTGACGAATTGTTTCAATGGAATATCCATGGTAACTAGAAGCTAATTCAGGTTTGGTGAAGTAGCCAAGTAGAGCATCATTATTGGGAAGTGAATAATGATTTTTGATTGTGATCTTGTTAAGAGCCCTACCTAGTAATTTGTGCATAATCTCCCCTCATTCTTCTCTTTCTTGGGAACAATGAAAGTAAGTAACCCACAAGAGGATTTGTTGGGTTTGATCTTGCCATTCTCCAATCATTGTTGGGTTTGGCACTCTATCTCCACACTTCCCAAAGTGTTAGTTGATCTAGGTGTTTGTCCCAATATCCCATTGTTTCATAAATGAGCTTGAATATTGCCAATTTTGCTTGTTTGGACTTTTGACACTTTTTTTGGGCCCTGCCCATGCATTTTTAGCTATTTTCTTTGTTGGGATCTCTTTTTGTTAAATTTTGGTTAACATGTTCTTTGCTTGGGACAATTACTTCAATATTCAACATTAGCCCATGTATCAATCCATTTTATTTCTATCAACAATCAAATACATCAATAGTAACTGAAGAAAGAACATAAACGATAAATGAGGAAGACAAGCCAAGACAATAGAACACAAGGATATGGCTCAAGCTAGGGAAAAACCCCAAGATGGGGAAAACCCTTGATCAAATCTTCTTCTTATTAGTATCATGTGTTCAACAGAGAAAGAGTACAGTAATTCAGAGTCAAAATTGTCTTGCCAAATTGGAGATCCAATATCACTGCCCCAAGACAAAGAGTGCCTTCATAAACTGATGACATACTGCTGTAGAAGCTTACTCTGGTTAGGGTTCCACTGTCTCACTTAGCAGCTTCGAAATGCCTCCTATCAACTGCTTCAATCTCTTTGTTCCTATGTCCAAACACTGGTCATCCTTTTCTACCCTTCAAGCCCTTTTTTTGAATGCTACAACAAGGATAAACAACCTTCTAACCAAAGAAAAATACCTCTGATCACAATGCTGCTCCTTGGAGTGACTGCGGCTAGGGTAGAGAAACCTACCTAGTCTTCTCGGCCCACTCAAGCAATCCCTTCACACAATTGTAACCTACAGTAAAGACAACGACCTCCTTATTGGTGACTGCGGCTCAGTGAGGAGGCCCTAAATCAGACCTTTCATCCATCAAACAGCTTCTGCCTACGACTAGGGTACACCTCCTACTTGCAGCCTTACAACCGAGGCAAAACCCTCATATGTTACATGCCCAACTGGTCAGCAAGACTGAGGCTTGCTAGAGAAGACTTCTTTGAGGCTGCGATATACCTAGAAGAGAGATCCCATATCATAGAAACATACCTAATCACTTCAGCTCTTCCTATGCCTGCGGTTAGCCTGGAGATCGATATGCCCAAAAACAACCCTGTCTCGTCCTTTAACCAACATTGCTGCCACAAAGAAGAATTATCACAAGAATGGTGTACAAGAATGTGTGTAATGAGGTTGGAGACCACCTCTATTTATATAAATCAATGGGGTCAAAAGACACGTCCATTGGGCTCCATGAGCCTACAAGATGATGTGGTTGACCTTGTCAATTTACACATGTGAGGATATAAATTCAAAAACACTTATGCTTGTCCAAATTTGATGATCTTTAGGTCGATTTTGGTCCTCTTGAAAAGAGGAATTTAATGCAATAATCATCTTCATCAAATGAGATGTCCAAAGTAGAATTTGGCCCTAGTTTCCAATTTTAACACTCCCTCTCAACTAGGGAGAATTCCATCTTGCCAATCCATCCATTATCTTGATCATCATGCCATCCTTTTGTCATGAACCATCTCTGTATCTCGTCTTTACTCTGCTGAACACTAATATAGATAATAAAGAAGAATTGTTCGAGAGTGAGTCATAAGACCTTACCACTCTCCACTGACAAAAGTCAGTCCAGGGCCGAATCCCAATCAGAATTGATCCCAAATCCGTTTGTTGAACATCATGCATCCTAGACATAGGGAGTACAACAGTACACAATGCATCCATTGGTAGTGCTATGGTCCCTATCCACTTTTCCCAACTCGTTGGCCAAATGAGAGGTACTTCCCATGTGTCACGGACAACATGGGTAGGATGAAATCACATCCTGCTCACAACCATACGTAGGGAAAGGATGAACCACATCCTACAGTCACATGTCACAACCATCGTAGGAAAGGATAAACCACATCCTATGTGCGTGCAAATCACCGATAGTAGGTAAAGGATGAACCACATCCTACATGCATGCCAACCAACAATCGTAGGAAGGATCCGACATGTGGGGAAAGGATGAACCACGTCCCACCGACATGTTGACATGTGACAACAAGCAGATGCCTATATGCATCTCTTATTGGGATGTCCGCAGGAGAAGGTGAACCACTCATCTTGCTTACATGCCATAGGAGAAGGTGAATCACTCATCCTATTCATATCTCATCAATCGTAGAAGAATGTGAACCACTCACCCTACAGACATGACAACCACCATAGGGGAATGTGAACCACTCAGCCTATGTGTCATATATCATTATGAGGTATCAAAGGGAAGGTGAACCACTCACCTTGTACCTGACGTACCTATAGAGGAAGGTGTGCTCAAATGGCTCACTGAAGAGCTTCCTCAAATAGCTTCATAGTAAGTCATGCTTACTGCTTTATACATTCAGACTCAACAGAGCTCCTAGACGTCAGTCTTTGATTTATTCATGAGATGAGGGTGGATTATAACAATTTTCTTTAGAGTACCTCAGACCACCACAAGTTGTCTATATCAACATCAATAGTTGTCCATAACTCCCTCTGAATGCAGGGAAAGTGACCTTGCCAGAACATAATCATCAAGTTACCTGTAGCCTGACCCTTTTCCTGCTATAGACCCTTAGATCGACGTGCCAAAGTCATCAATCATAACTATACAACTTTCATGCAGCCTCTGAAGTAACAGGCATATATATAGGCATCATCAGAGCCATCATACTTATAATCAGCTACCATGAAAACATTTGGCAAGAAGAGTTATTGGGTCCTATTGCCAGGGATTGTATGGCTCCCTCTGAAGTCTTACTCCAGTTGGAAATCTAGACTTTATCAATCTGCTCCCCATCTTTAAAAATTTCCAATTACCAAATCCCAGCAAGATGCATGCACTGGCAATCTCTCTTACATGCTCTGCCCGATCAGCTGATAAATCATATGGTTTGTAACTTTTTTATAAAGATAAGGTTAGTATGATTACAAGACTGAAGATCAATGCAATCTGTATCAAGCCATGCAAGGGTTCTTCATACCAATGAAGCTATTATGTCAATATTCCTGGAGGTCAGGGTCATGTTAATATTCATCAAATCCAATCATGGTCACTGTTAACACATGTCTGTCCTTGAAGAAAGATGTCATTATGCAAAAGTTACTTCCAGGTTGCTGCCTTTTCAAAGTCCAGTCACAAACAATATAGCTGATATCAGGTTACACATCACAGTCAAAGGGTTGCAATACATCAGAATATCATTGTCATGCTGATATCATCTCTGATATATTGTAGGAATATTTCAGATATACTGAGCTCTGTAACTTATGTTCGACAGGTAACATAAGTTCTTACAATAGTGTCAATCTGGCATCCTTACTATAGCTCCATCATTCTGAACTCCTCTGCTAACTAGCCATACTAGATTCTGAATTACTAACTGAGCAACAATTTCAGATCAAAATGTGTCTCTGCCTCACATTTGGATGCTTGTTTCATAGACAATCTTGAATACTGATGTCAAGAGTGCTTTTGTTACAGACTTAACAATCCTCAGTTCTGTCCTCTACTACTATTGTGTCATTGCCAATGATGCCTGAAAGTGCTGCTATCACTACTTTGCATGCTGCTCTTTTCAGAACCAAATGTGTTGCTTTAGAAACCCTTACAAATTCTGAAGGAAAGATCCTTGTTGGGTTTTGAACGCTGTTCAACATCTTAGCTTTTCTCCCTTTTATAAGATAAATGTCCTGCAATCTGAAGAAATGCGATACTTATATTCTTGAAAAAGGATCGGTGACTTGGATGCCATGACCCCTGCAATACTACCTTGCCTTCACAGATTCTGAAGATGTGGATGGAGAACCTATGCATATAGAAGATGAGCAAATAGGTCACAGGGAATTCAGTTCTCCTCTTGTGCTCTAGGATAATTTCAACTTCAACCTTTCTGTCCCTTAACTGCAATGTTTCTTATATTAGGGCGGAGATACAAGAACTTGTGATTTGAGGCGATCACTTTCAGAAAATTTAATTTAGTGGAGAATCTCAGATTTTAATAATGATAAAAAAATCATCCTCAACAAAGAGGGATCATAACCAAGAGCTTGATCTCCTTTTCAGGCTATTGTTCAATGAAGAAGCACTACTACAGGTGCCTTCTATCCTCACATCATAGATCGGACAAACCCTAAGGCCGCACATACATTTGAAGAATCAATTTCAGGGAATTGATGAGGATTATTTTAGTTTAAGATCAGAAGGTGTTCCGAATGGAAGGCCGAATGACCTTGGATGCCCAACGAAATTCTGAGCCAATTCCTTTGCTGAGATTGACTTAGTGAGTTTAGAGAGATGTAGTCCTTTGGAAGGGTGAGACCATGATCTGTGTTGACTCATGCCATTATATCTACAAAATGAATGTAGAAACCCTCACCGAAAAACATATCCAAGAAATTATTTACGACCTTTGCTTCAGATCCATTGCTGTAGGGAATTTAAGAATGGTTGTTCCAGGATACACGATATACCCAGATTGACCTACAAGCATACAAACAGAACCAGCAAAACCCAATGAAAGAAAAAAATAATCCAGAACTATCCGGGATTTCAAGAAGCTGAGTTCTATAAAATGAATCCAATGAAACCCATAAATAAAGTTATACGTGAACCCTTGACACTCAACCTATTCTTGCTGCAGAGAAGAATACTTCACTTGATCGCATAATCTTGAAGAGTAGAGGTCTAAAACAGACCTAGATGTGACTCGATCTGTCACAAGGTTGGCTTTGATAGTGGATGCATGTGAATATATAAGCCCGAAGAATTCTGAACTTCAGTTGAGTCGCGGGTATTCTTCAAACTTGTTCCAATCGTAACTATTTGTTGGACTTTAGGTGCCCTTCTTCAATGTTGATCTAGGTGACAAACTTCAATAACCGTCACTGTTTATCATATCAAGATGACCTCTCCGGAGCTCAGACATAACAAATAAGGTTACTATTTTGCTTAGAATTTTCTACAGCTCCACACATCTGATTAAGCAGTAGAATGCTCAGAGTTTTGTCCTTAAGGAGGTCCGAATGACTGCTTCAGGACTGCGGCCAGGTTTAGCATTTCATTCTTACAGTGGTACTACAACAATTCCAGCAATACTCATCACTGTTTTTCAGAGTGTAAGAATCAAGTCAATACTAGGCCTCTTGTTTGATTAGGCCAGTCTTCCACAGGACAGATGAACTCAGATCATGTTAAATTTTGAGTTGCCTTTACTCCACCAGGCCAAAGGATTTTGGATCTCTTATTCTGAAATTATCTTATGCAAAATCATGTCACTATGACACCTCAAGGGTTACTGAAAAATTCCAGAGTCAATGCAAGGATCTCAGAGGAAATCATCTCCTGCTCTATCTCTCACTCCAGCTACATATCTGATGATTCATTCCTTCAAAGCAGAATATCACGCTTCTCAGCTGTATTGCATTCTCTCTTGCTTGGGCTTGTCCTCACCTGAACTCTGATACCATGTTAAATTTTGATTAACATGTTCTTTGCTTAGGACAGTTACTTCAATGTTCAACATTAGCCCATGTATCAATCCATTTTATTTCTATCAGCAATCAAATACATCAATAGTAACTGAAGAAAGAACATAAACGATAAATGAGGAAGACAGGCCAAGACAATAGAACACAAGGATATGTCTCAAGCCAGGGAAAAACCCCAAGATGGGGAAAACCCTTGATCAAATCTTCTTATTATTAGTATCAAGTGTTCAGCAGAGAAAGAGTACAATAATTCAGAGTCAAAATTGTCTTGCCAAATTGGAGATCCAATATCACTACCCCTAGACAAAGAGGGTCTTCATAAACTGATGACATACTGCTGTAGAAGCTTATTCTGGTTAGGGTCCACTGTCTCACTTAGCAGCTTCAAAATGCCTCCTATCAACTGCTTCAATCTCTTTGTTCCTATGTCCAAACACTGGTCATTCTTTGCTGCCCTTCAAGCCCTTTTTCTGAATGCAACAGCAAGTACAACGGCCTTCTAACCAAAGAAAAATACCTCTGATCACAGCGCTGCTCCTTGGAGTGACTGTGGCTAGGGTAGAGAAGCCTACCTAGCCTTCTCGGCCCACTCAAGCAGTCCCTTCACACAACTGTAACCTACAGTAAAGATAGCAGCCTCTTTATTGGTGACTGCAGCTCAGTGAGGAGGCCCTAAATCAGACCTTTCATCCATCAAACAGCCTCTGCCTGTGGCTAGGGTACAGCTCCTACCTGCAGCCTTAGAACAGAGGCAAAATCCTCATACTTTACATGCCCAACTGGTCAGCAAGACTGCGATCTTCTAGAGAAGACTTCTTTGAGGTTGTGGTATACCTAGAAGAGAGATCCCATATCATAGAAACATACCCAATCACTTCAGGTCTTCCTATGCCTGTGGTTAGCCTGGAGATAACTGGGACCTGCAATAGAAGAAGATCGATATTCCCAAAACAACTGTGTCTTGTACTTCAACCAACTTCACTGCCACAGAGAAGAATTATCATAAGAATGGTGTACAAGAACGTGTCTAATGAGGTTGGAGACCACCTATATTTATACAAATCGATGGGGTCAAAAGACATGTCTATTGGGCTCCATGAGCCTACAAGATGATGTGGCCGACCTCGTCAATTTACACGTGTGAGGGTATAAATTCAAAAGCATACTTCTGCTTGTCCAAATTTGATGATCTTTAGGTTGATTTTGGTCCTCTCGAAAAGAGGAATTTAATGCAATAATCATCTTCATCAAATGAGATGTCCAAAGTGGAATTTGGTCTTAGTTGCCAATTTTAACACTTTTGAATGCTTGACTTGCCAAACTTGTAAAGTTCAAACTAAACTTTATATGGTTCAAAGAACGCCCAAAAGAGAGTTTTCTATAAAGCTATGGCCTTAGGAAGTTGTGTTCCAACCAGGGTCCTCAGGGCTTGCCTCCGAATACCACATCGACTCCCCAATTAAGATTTTTGATCTAAGGGTTCTTGCCTTGTAGGGCTCTATGATAAAATGTAGTTTCAGCCTCTTGTAATGGGATTTTGCAAGTGATTATAGTCATCACATCTTTTCTTAGAGATCAACTACTACCATTTTGTATTGATATGTGAATTTTAGTGCACTTCACCATTATTTCATTAATAGAATTTGGTGCTCACTACATATGACGTTTCATTGTGTTTTGTTTTTCTGCAATAGTATTCTTTCATTTTTCTCTCAACCATAGTTTGGATTTGTGGTTTAGAGAATTTTGCTTTTTTGTTGTTTTTTGTGCATGCCCCCCATGAGTTGAGAGTATTAGGAGTTAGGCCTTGACCTAATTGAGCATGGTGAAGATATTCCTTACTAACCTAACCAACCTCATAAGATAGAAGTCAAGAAAGACAATGGAGTAGGAGATCTTATCAAGTTGTTGCTCTAGGAAGCCCTTGAGAAACAAAGGATGAGATGATGGATCATTTCTCCCTAATCCTTTATTGACTCCTAATAGTGTTGGAAGCACCTTCGATGAGCAATGATTTTTGAGAAAAGACGCCCTTCAAGTTTTAGTTTAATTTTGATATCATTTTATTTGAAGGTACAATAGACTTGGAAGCCTCAGAGAGATGATTATATCAACTAGAGAGTTATTTATCTGTTTACAACTTTTCCAATAGTAACAAGATTACCTTTGCACTCTTGAAGTCCCTTTCCCATGTCAAATATACAAGATGGACAACCTTGTGCCATTGTAAACACTGAACTATGCTAAAGTACACCAACACCTTCCCTACCTTGTGTGCAATGTTGGATATCAAGGACTTTGAGTAACACTTGTTTTTGAAATACCTTAATGGCCTACAGAGAGTCATCCAAAAATAAATGGATTTTCTATACTTCCATTCATCCATTAGGAGCAAGAATCCATTATGTTGTCAAGATTGAGGAGAATATTATGCATAAGGGTAAGAAAGAGTATGGGGTTGGAAATGAACCACAATAACAGAAAGGTAAAGGTGGCCCTAACTCTTAGAGCAAGGCGCAGAGCAAGGGTAACTAAATTCAAGACGACCAATGGAAGCAATGTGCAATGAAAAAGAAGAAGTCGAAGGATACATGCAAATAGTGTGGCACACATAAATCTCTTGGCACAACAATGACAAAGGTCACACTAAACAATGGTTACTAGTTAAATTTGAAAGCCTCAGACTCTACTAGATCCCATGGATAGGATAAAATAGACCATTGAGGCGAAACCCAGTGTTACTGTTGTCACCACAAAGGTCCAACGAAAGGAAATCGAGGAAGTTGAGTGCATCTTCTACTCATAAATGTGGTTGAAGGGGACATCAATGCGTTTCTTTGTTGATAACAACAATTGGAAGATTTCAATCTTAGCAAAGGTTGTCAAGAAGATGAAGGGGGTGTCAACGTTGCACCTCTAGCCATATGACATCGATATCCCAAGCTAGGGATGATACATCCACATCACTCAACATGCTATATGCAATACAACACAAGCCCTTTAAAGATGAGGTATTGTGTGATATAGCCCTTCTTAAAGTGTCGTGTTGTTTAGCAGTCTAGGC
Organism: Pinus tabuliformis; assembly: GCA_031772625.1. Classification (NCBI taxonomy): domain Eukaryota; kingdom Viridiplantae; phylum Streptophyta; class Pinopsida; order Pinales; family Pinaceae; genus Pinus; species Pinus tabuliformis. The sequence goes on from CM062805.1 coordinate 1,146,023,648, forward strand.
CTTGTAGTTTTATTGTTATCGTGGGAAATTATCTCTACAAAATACCATAGGTAGCCTCGACAATGGTAAACTCTTTGATCATTGCTAACCTATGTAGAAAGATGATCTCTCATATTGGGAGATTTGTCCTCTCTATCGTTCGGTCAAAACGAGCAAGGAAAATTATTACAATTGCCAAAGACTTTGCAAGGGGTATTTCTATACAAAAGATTCAAATAGATTTGTTTGTGGAAGAATACATAGACATCTCCAACTCACCTAAAGGAGTACCTTCCACTATTAGGTAAAACATGTGAGTGATTTGACATTAGGTGCCCCTCTAACTAATGTTCTCTTTTGGATAATGAGATTAATGGTAGATTCAAGAGATAATATTGAGGGGCCACATTTGACTAAGCTCCTCATATTGCGAGAGCTCTATTGCGGTTGTTGAGAAGAAGGATGGCCTATGTCGATTTTGTATCAACTCCAAATCCTTGAAAAAATCATAATCAAGAATTGGTACCCAATTGAGTCAATTGATGTGTGGAAGACAACTTTATGTGTGAGGAAGGTCTCTTCGTTTGGTTGGTCATACCCTTTGGCTTAACTAAAGCACCAACAATGTTCATGAGGATGATGGACAACATTTTATAGCCACTCACTAATTATTTTATGGATGTATCCTTGGATAACATCTTAATCTTCAATAGCACTTGGGAAGAGTTTGAAGTACATTCAACAAGGGTTGAACACCCAAAAACAACACAAAGTATATGCCAATATTGAGAAGTGCTCATTTGGCATGCAAAGAATTAAATATTTAGGGTACATTGTGGATGAACGTGGTGTGCATGTGGATCTAGCCAAGGTCTAAATCATCCATGATTGGTCGGTCCCAAAGACACTAATCAAGCTTTGCAACTTCTTGGGGCATGCCAACCTTTATTGCATATCTGTGTTGGAGTTTTCTCATATTGTTTGGCCCCTAATGTAGGTGACCAAGTGTGGAGGCAAGTCCAAGTTTGTGTGGGTTGAAGCACAACATAACTCATTAAAGGAAATAAGTGTTTTATGTCCTCGAGGATAATGCTCATTCCACCAGATTTGCAGCAATTGTTTGAAATTGCAACAAACACTTCAAATTATGTTGTCAATTCAATACTCCTCAATGTTGACATCTATAGGCCTATCACATGAGATACTTTTTGACATGGTAAAGGCAAGGAATCATCTCATAGGCAGGGAGAGATGATGCCTTATGAAGGAAATAGGCAAACACAATATATTAAAAAAATGAGTGGGCATTGTAAATCAATGCGGAAAGAGAATGTAATGTTAGGGTTAGGGTTAGGTTGCTTGCTTCTAGAATTTTTGTTTTTGCATTTTAAAGTTTTTTCAACTTTTTTAGCGAAGGGTTTCAACACCTGAAATGTTTCCAAAAATTGTTAAATGTTTCAAGAGGAGGACGAAACCCTTGTTTTGATGTCCCCAAAAATTCAAATGAGCTTTCAAGATCCAAAATGACATGAAAACATTTCATAATCATTTTGAAGCCATGTATGATCAGAATCCATTTCAGATTCAATGAATGTCATTTTGAGGGTGTTCCTAGGGCATTTTTGATAGCAAGACATCCAACTTGTTGCCATTGAGGGAGCCATCAATGTAGAAAATAAAAAATTTGGTGTTCATCTTGAATAGCTTTTGGGGGATGGGAATGAAAGTCCAATTTGTTGTGTTGCAGTCATTGTTGTTGGGTGCTTATCATCCAATTGAAACACCATGTCCTTTATGAGCTTCATTTGGAACTCATTTTGTTATTGTTACCGATAGTGTTCCCTTTGTAAGGGTGTGTTGGTGGTGTTCTCCCAGTGGAAGTTGATCTTCAAGGAATTTATTTTGTTTCTTTTCTGTTGTTCAGCGAGAAGATGGAGAATTTTGGATTTATGCAAGGTTTTGGTGTCATGCTTGAGAACCACTTAACAATGAAAATCCACTAGTTTGGGTGAATATGTTGCTGGAAAGGAACCAAAAGAGGAAGAATTAGTCCAAGAAAAAAATTGGTGCCAAGAAACATTCTGCATGTTTTGACACTTCTTGGGCAGAATGTAATTAAAATAGTCACAAAATTCCATAAGCTTTGGCAATGCTTTTGTTGGTTTTGGCAGATTGCTCCCAAATGAAAATCCTGCTGGTTTGGACAATTCTTTCATTGCTTTCGATCAGTTTTCCACTGGAAAATAACGAAATTGCGCAGAATTGTGTCCATGAGAAATCTGAATAACACAGGAGAGGATGTGCCCGTAATCTGTGGTACAGTTTTTGAGAGTGCACATGAACAAATCTCATGAAATTGCGTTGATGTAAGAGCTATGGTTGAAGATTGGTGGAGATGTAGGGTTCAAAGTTGAACTCTGGACAAAGGCAAGCTTTGAAATTGCAGAAATCCAATGGAAGAATTTCCCAAACTAGTACATGTATGTCTTTTAGAAAGGGCACATGAACGGTTCTCATGAACTTCCCTTGATGTATAAGAGCTCCAGATAAAGATTGGTGGAGATGTAGGGTTCAAAATTGTATTCTGGTCAATGTGAAGCTCTGAAATTGCAGAACTTCACAGTTCTCACTGAAGTCTTGGTTACAGAAATGATATGTGCACACTAACAACAATGAAAGCGCACAAAAATAAATTCTGCGAATGTACACACGCTGTACACATTGTATGTTATTAGATGTATAATAGTACATAGTATCCAAATGAATGGAGTGATTGACTGAGTGATAGGTGGAGTTATTGGTGAGTGTTTATTTCCTGTGTTAGAATTAGAAGTTTATCTATACACTATGATACATTGCCACTTGCCACCTACTATTATTCTCACCATTTGTTGTATTGAACAATATAGTCCTATATCTTCTGACTTTATCCCATTGATGGTCAGGCAAGCAAAAGCATCAACAAAATTTCTGCTCTATTATGCGCTTGTTAAATCAATTCTATTGAATATAATGTCTTGGCCAGAAATTCTGGCCCATTTCATCCTCTACCATACAATTATGTTGTTGTCCAGGATATCTCTCTGGTAAAGCCTGTATGCTTCAGTCTAATTATTTAAAGGAATAAATGTTTCATCCATAGGGCCAATGCCTTGGCCAAAATTTCTTAATGGACACTTAAGAGTTTGGCTTACCTCCAGCTGGAAATAAGCTTTAGGTCCCTAGCTTAAGGGTTAAGCTTTTTATTTCTGCCGTTTATGATTTCCCAAATTACTAATTTCCAATGTCTTATTTGTAGACTTATAGCAGCTTCTGAGCCCACAAAGTTCCATGTAGCCTTATAAAACTTGCATAGGAAACCATCTAGGCATGAAGATTTTTTGTTGACTTGTTTCCTTCAGGAGAACATGTAGTTTGTACAATGTCAAAGATTGATCACATATATTCTTTGGGGATTTTGGTAACCCATAGGGTGCGATGGCTATATAAGTTTGCATGGATACCCTACATCTATCAATCCTTGCGGCTGTAAATTCAAAAAACATATTGTAATGATTGATAAATTCTCGTTGATATCGACCTTTTAGGTGATTCAACCCTCTAAATCTTGAGGGCCAATATTCTTATTGTTGCCTGTTGAGTGGCTAAAGCTTTGGAAAACTCCTACTTGGCCTTGCCCCTTGTTCTCAGCTGGTTATCTGGGCTTGGATTCAAGCACCTCGGCCTTTCTGATCTTGACTGTCTTCATGATATGCCTAAGCTTTACTGCCAACTTGCATAAATTTCATCAAGAGGGCTAAGGCCTAATTTAGAGCTTTGTGCTGACCTTTCTTAATCTCTCTTGTAGGTGGCGTTTTTGGTTCTTTTTTGAACCACTGCTCTTTCCCACATAGCTACAAAGAAAGAGTCAATTCAGGTGATTTAAGTCATTCTACCATTGAATCCAGCTTGGGATCAAGGAACCCTTTGAATGTTGTCAATGTAACTTGGGCTTTGAAAGTGGCGAACATTCAATAGATAGTGACCCTAGCTTGCAAGGTTTCTCCTCACCCCACATTATAAAAAATGCAATTGGTTGATGATCTGACAAGGTCACCTCCACCAACACCAACACTTGAACTCACATCATTCCCTTACACCAAAAGACAGTGATACCTTTGTTGTGAGAGCATAGCTCTATTCAGTCTCTTTACGGCCCTATTTTTGCCTTTGCAAAAATTTGACCACGTCAATCACAGGTATGCTATATCTTTTGTTTTGTAAATGTTTGGATTATATAAACTTACTCTGGATTTGAGACTCAAGTGTGCATCCTTCTCCCAGCTGTAGCATCCAAAGGGGAAGCAGCCTTTTTTTATCATACGGGAATTCTACCATATTTAAATCCCCAAAATCCAACCACCAAGCTTCTGGAAGCTTGTATGCCATTCGCCTCCAAAATGCATTTCTCTCAGTTACGTCACTGGGGGCATAAATATTGGCCATCCAAAGAATGTGGCATCTAAATTAAGCAACACTGAGATGAGTTCTTAAGAGGGGTCAGATCCCCAATCTGTAACATGAGAAGCAAAACTTGGAGAGATTAAGATGGCGGTGTCATTTATCCCCTCTTCATGATCTGTGGTGAAAAGCTTATCATTGTTTCAAAAAAAATTTGGTCCAATATTTATACCAACCTTCCAAATACTTCAACTTTGTATAAACAAAGAAGGTCTAAAGCTTAATAGAGTACTTAATTTGCCCAACTATTTGTTTTTGCAAGGGTTAGTTAAACCCCAGATATCTGATGAAAGGACTTTAATGATAATCGGATGGGGGATATGCAAGCAACTGAACCCGTTTGTTTCCTTTCATTTCCCCTTGTGCTCCAAAATTGGATGTTTTTGGGGGCTTAATTTACAAGAAATCATCAAGTTTGATATTGGTTGTACAAAGAATGAAATAAATGGCAGGAAAGGAAATGGAACGCACACAGAGAGATATGATAGGGAACACATTAAAATAATGAAAGCCTAACTTCTGTTAATAAATAAAATAGCTGAATACTGTAGAACACAAATTGGCTAGAATGGTGGTAGCTTATCTCTAAAGAGAGAGAGAGAGAGAGAGATGGTGGCTATGCTCATTAAAAAAAACTATTAGAAGAAGCCAAACGATTGGCCTTTTAACATAAAAAAGAACCCTAGAGGTCCAAAACCCTAACACTAGAAGATGAGATGCCAAAGGTTTGTGGGCTCTGAGGTGGTTGGTACATCCACTTCCTGGGGGTGCAACTTTTGAATACAATCTCTGTTTGGGACACAGAGTAGTTTGTTAGACACAACTATCTGAGAATTACAACTTATATCTAGTCAGGTTTAGCCAAATCCTTTGAATTTAAACAAGCTAGTCAGATTTGAATCTTTTGGGAGTTGGTAACAATCCATCGATACATATTAGTACTTACAACCTAGTGAGGCAACATCAACCTTAAATGTTAAAATTGGCAACTAGGGCCAAAATCCATGTGGGTCACCTCATTTATGGAAGCTGATATTTTTCCTAAATTCCTCTTGTCGAGAGGTGTAAGATTGATCTAAAGATCATCTGATTCCAACAAGTATTTATGGAGATATGAATTTATTTGTATTTACTTGACAAATTGTCAAGGTCGGCCAGCAGTTAAGTGTGTGGCACTCTTGCCCAGTGTTGCATATAAATAGACGAAAGGTTGAGTTATTATCTCAACTCATCTCATCCTCTCATCTCTTCCTTGTCACTTGGGTATACAAAGGAAGGAGGACGCAGATCTCACATGGGAAAGAGGACGCAGATCTCACGTGGGAAAGAGGACGCAACTAGGGCAGCATTGGAGGAGGACGCAGGAAGGTGCAGCAATTGGTTTAGGCCTGTGTTGACCAGCATATTGCCTCCATTGACTGCGGCCTTGTGTGGGCAGCCTCTCCTAGGCTAGCCGAAGAGCTGAACAAGTCTGCGTTGACTGTTTAAGGGCACATTTATGACAGCGTTGACTGGTTAGGGCTGGCTGCAGTATGCTGTAGCATTCACTGCTGTTTTGACCATCTTACTTTGACTGTTATGGGCTGCCACTACTTCTGTTGGAGACCGAGTTCTCCTAGGTTGTCTTGAGGACATTTTGGGAGCTGATTGATCCCTTTTGCTATTGCTATTGTAAATCACTGATTAGTGATATTGTACTATCTCTCTCTCTCTCTGCTGAATTATTGAAGATAAAAGAAGATTTGATCAAAGGGTTTTCCCGCATTGGGGTTTGTCCTTGGCTAGCCGCCACATCTGGTGTCTCTTGTCTTGGCTTGTTTTTTGTTGATCTTTTAATGTTCTATTTGCACTTTACTTTATGTTTATGTGATTGTTAAACAATGGCTAATAAGAAGAAAAGAAGTAAACTGCTTTAAGCATAGAACATACCATAATTTAACATGGTATTAGAGCTGAGGTGAAGACAAAGCCCAAGCAAGAGCAAGAGCAAGAGCAATCACCGAAGGCTGTTGAAGCTATCTTAAAGAAGTCATGGGGTCCTCAGCACACTTCCCTGCTGAAGACAAACTCCGTGAGAAGTCTGACTATCACGGATGGAAGATGTCTCTCGATCTAACATTAGAAGAGCAGGAAGTGTTGGACCATGTGAGAGGCAGGATTGTTGAGCCTCCATCAAATGCATCTGCTGTTGCTAGGAACAAATGGACCAAGGGAGAAATCAAAGCAAGGAAGATCATCCGGGACTCTATCAACAAGTACCTAGTGGCCTATGTTTCTGAGCTGACCACCTCCAAGGAAATCTATGATAGACTGGTGAGTTTATTTAAAGTTAATGATGCAAATCAAGTTTTGTTCCTTAGAAATAAGCTGAAGGAAATTAAGAAGGGCAAAGATGAGAGTATGCAAGCATATTTCTTAAGGATCACCGAGATCAAGAATGATCTCCTATCTATTGGGGAAGTAGTTCCTGACAGGGAAATGACACTCACAACTCTTGGAGGACTGCCACCTGAATGGTATATATTCAGGACTACTCTTTTCAACAATAATATGTATTCAAGAAGAGACAAGGATGGAAGAGCAAGAAATGCCTGCACTTAAAGGCCATCCCTTTACCTTTTCTTCTCATGCTTAAAGAAGAAACAAAATGGGCCACTATGTGAGGGAGTGCCCTGATAAAAGGGACTCACACCATGACGATGATCAAAATCACTCTCAAGGCAATCAAAGGAATGGCAGGTCCAATGGCAGTGGTAAAAGAAATGTCGGAAATCAAGAAAGAGGACAGCTCTTCAAGAAGGCAAGAAACTCCAGGTATGAATCTAACGTTGTTCACAATAAGTAAGATGAATATTATCTACCAACAACCCTCTCTACTACTACTCCCCCGGACTCGCTGGGAAATTGGCTTATTGATAGTGGTGCCTCAAGGCACTTCACTGGTTACAAAGAAGCTCTCTCTAATCTGATAGAGAAGGAGACCAACCTGGAAATTGTTCTTGGGGACAACTCAAAATATCCCGTGAAAGGCGTAGGGAATGTCACTCTTCAATTGAATCAGGGAAATACAATTCATTTACAAGATGTATTATATGTACCCGATCTCAAAAAGAACCTGGTGTCCATTTCAACAATGGAAGACAAAGGCTACAAGGTGGCCTTCGTCAATGGAAAGGTACGTGTATGGAAAAAGAACTTTAAAGATGCTTTCACTCTTGGATTTCGAGTTGATTCATTATATCAGGTCGGAGGAAGTCTGCTGGGTGTCATGTCTTGTGACACATCTCTTCAGTCTGAACTATGGCATCGGAGGTTTGCTCACCTTCATTATAAAGCTCTACCTGATGTGAGAAAAATGGTGACCGGAATGCCTGAATTCAGATTAGAGCAAGAAGGTGTATGTCTGGGATGTGCCGAAGGAAAGCTCAAAAGGGGACCATTCCCCTCAAGCCAAAGCAAGACCTCCGATATATTATAGTTGGTTCACTCAGACATATCCGGTATGATGCTTGTGAACTCCTTGGGAGGATATTTATATTACCTTCCGAGAAAGTAAGAAGCCGACTAGGTATTAGGGATACTTGACCATCATGAGCATGATCCTCCAAAATGAGCCTTCGTCATTCGTAGAAGCTGTCAAGCATCAAGTATGGAAGGATGCTATGACTGAGGAATATGAGTCCATGAAAAACGATGTCTGGGATGTGGTCCCCAGACCCCAAGACAAAGTAGTTGTCACTTCGAAATGGCTTTACAAGATAAAGCATGCAGTTGATGGAAGTGCGGAAAAGTATAAGGCTCGTTTTGTCGCTCGTGGCTTCTCTCAGAAGGAAGGTATAGACTATGACGAGATATTTGCACCTGTTGCCCGATATACCACCATCCGCTCGATCATAGCCCTTGCTGCTTTGCAAGGATGGAACCTACATCAGATGGATGTCAAGACTGCGTTCTTGCATGGTTCGATCAAAGAGGAAGTCTATGTGGAACAACCCGAAGGATTTGAGATTCATGATCGAGAATCTCATGTGTGCAGGTTGAAGAAGGCCCTCTATGCGCTGAAGCAAGCACCCCAAGCGTGGTATGAGAGGATCGATAGCTACTTGATGAAGTTGGGATTCACTAGGAGTGAAGTTGACCCTAACCTTGACTTTAAGGTTGAAAATGACAATCCTCTCATAATGGTGCTGTACGTTGACGACCTCTTTCTAACAGGGGCAAACCCTCTCATTCACAAATGTAAGAGGGAGTTGGCTTCTGAGTTTGAGATGGACCTAGGATTGAAGCACTATTTCCTAGGACTAGAAGTCTGGCAGAAGCCAGGGGATATTTTCCTATCTCAAGGAAAATATGTGGTGAAGAAATTGGAGAGATTTGGTATGGTGGACTGCAAGCTCGTAACTACCCTGATGGAGCTTGACTTCAAGAAGTTAAGTGATAGTGCTGCCAGACTTGTTTTACGAAATGATATTGAGTATCGTCAACTCGTCGGAGCATTGATGTTCTTGGTGAACTCCCGTCCGGATATATGCTTTGCGGTCAACACGTTGAGTCAACATATGGTTGAGCCTCACCACACACATTGGATTGGTGCCAAGAATCTGTTGAGATATCTTCGTGGCACAATCACTCATGAGTTGAGATACACTGCCGAAGATGTGAGACTACTTGGATATACCGATGTTGATTGGGCAGGCAGTGTGGTGGATCGAAAGAGCAATTCCGGGTGCTGTTTCTCTTTGGGATCTGCCTCGATATCCTAAATGAGTAGGAAGCATAAGTCGATGGCTTTGAGCACTGCTGAGGCAGAGTAAATTGCTGCTAGTATGGCCTCTTGTGAGGCGGTCTGGTTGCAAAAGCTCTTCAGTGAGCTGTTTGAATTTACATTGGATACCACCGTGATCCTGTGTGACAACCAGAGCGGATTCGTTTATCAAAGAATCCCGTATTTATCGATATCAGGTACCCCTATATTTGGGATATGGTGCAGCGGGGAGCAATAAGGCTCCAACATATCGGTACAGATGAATAGGTCGCTGACATTTTGACGAAGCTCCTAGGAAAGGTCAAATTCTTGACTTTTCGAGAACGACTTGGTGTCGTTCAAAGACCCTCTTATGAGGGTCGAGTATGATGTATTGATCTTTGGGAGCTCCAGGGGGCCGCGGGTACTTCTTGGAGCAACATGCGACCACAGGGCGACTCTCCGTCCCCTGGTGGTGCACTACGTACAGGGTGAAAGGTTCAACCTTCCCCTATGACACCCCATGGCGATTGTAGGACACGATGATTAGTTCTTCGTGGATACTGTGGAACAGGATGATTAGTTCTCCCGTGGGCCAGGATGATTAGTTCTCTGTGGTGACTGTGGAACAGGATGATTAGTTTTCCTATGGGCTAGGATGATTAGTTTTCCTGTGGCGACTGTTGGACAGGATGATTCGTTCTCCTGTGGTGACTGTTGGACAGGATGATTCATTCTCCTGTGGACAGGATGATTAGTTCACCTATCGAGGCATCCTACCCATGCAGTCTGGGACTCATGGGAAGTACCTCCCATTTGATCAATGAGTAGGGAAATGGGGATAGGGACCATAGTAGTACTATCGATGGACGCGTCGTTGTATCTACCGTACTCCCTATGCGAGGATGACCTCCATTGATCTGGGATTAGTGAGAGTGGTTTGACACACTTCGAGATTGACTTCGGGTCAGTGGAGGATGGTATGATACATCTTCGATCATTTCTTCTTCTTCATAGTTCGAGTAGAGCAGGGTTAAGCTGTGCAGGGCAGTGCATTTGATGGCTGGGATAGTAGCGATGGTCAGACGGATTGCAGATGGAGTTCTCCCTAGTTGAGAGGGAGTGTTAAAATTGGTAACTAGGGCCAAACTCCATGTGGGTCACCTCATTTATGGCAGTTGATATTTTTCCTAGATTCCTCTTGTCGAGAGGTGTAGGATTGATCTAAAGATCATCCGGTTCCGACAAGTATTTATGGATATATGAATTTATTTGTAATTACTTGACAAATTGTCAAGGTCGGCCAGCAGTTAAGTGTGTGGCACTCTTGCCCAGCGTTGCATATCAATGTAGGAGAGGTTGAGTCATTATCTCAACTCATCTCATCCTCTCATCTCTTCCTTGTCTCTTGGGTATACAAAGGAAGGAGCATGCATATCTCACATGGGAAAGAGGATGCAGCTAGGGCAGCATTGGAGGAGGACGCAGTTAGGGCAGCAAGGACACAGGAAGGTGCAGCAAGTGGTTTAGGCCTGCATTGACCAGCATATTGCCTCCATTGACTGCGGCCTTGTGTGGGCAGCCTCTCCTAGGCTAGCTGAAGAGCTGAACAAGTCTGCGTTGACTGTTTGAGGGCACATTTATGACAGCGTTCACTGGTTAGGGCTGGCTGCAGTATGCTGTAGCATTCACTGCTGTTTTGACCATCTTACTTTGACTGTTTTGGGCTGCCACTACTTCTGTTGGAGACCGAGTTCTCCTAGGTTGTCTTGACGACATTTTGGGAGTTGATTGATTGCTTTTGCTATTGCTGTTCAAGGGTTTCATTACTGCTGTTGTAAATCACTGATTAGTGATATTGTACTATCTCTCTCTCTCTCTCTGTTGAATTATTGAAGCTAAAAGAAGATTTGATCAAAGGGTTTCCCCGCAGTGGGGTTTGTTCCTGGCTAGCCACCACATCTGGTGTATCTTGTCTTGGCTTGTTTTCTGTCAATCTTTTAATGTTCTATCTGCACTTTACTTTATGTTTATGTGATTGCTAAACAATGGCTAATAAGAAGAAAAGAAGTAAACTGCTCTAAGCATAGAACATACCATAATTTAACATTAAACAATGTTTTTTCCATCAAACAGTTTGTTGGCTGCATATCTGCACCTAGCATGTCTGCTAGTTTGTTCCCATAGTTGCCAAATTTCTAAGAAACTTGGAAGTTTTGAGCCATTGAAAAATAAGTGGAACAGTTTTCTACTAACACATTTTAGAATAGTAAGTATAAAAAACATTTCGAACATAATTTATTTATTTATTTTTTTCTCTTTATTGTACAGTAGATTGCAATTTAACATCAGGCTATAGACAGATTCGCTGACTTATGCTTTGAGCTCATTCGAAGATACTGACCTTGCAGTACAAGATAGAAGATAATAATAAAAAATACTAGGTTTCCGGGAAGGTAGTCAACTAGAAATATTTCACTGAAAACATTCTTATGGATTTTCACTTTGATTTCATGCTATTACTTTTTCTGTGACTTTGCCCAAACCTCTAAATGTAAAATCGTTATACACCAGCTGAGCACTTAAAAAGCTGAATCGTCCTATAACCGATTCCTGAAATTTAGTGCAACGTAATCTGCTGTCAGGGTCCATTCCTATTGTAGCTTTCCATGAACGTTGAAGTACTATGCCTTGAAGATGTATTTTTGTTTTGAATGATGTGATGATGAATCTTTTAGCCTGAGTTGGGTAAAAATTGACCAACAATAAAAAAATTGGCATTTATGTTGACATTTTTTTTTGGGTGCAGCATATGCAAGATGAAGATGCAGGGAGACCACCCCGCAAATTTATCTTTTAGAGAAATTTGTACACCCGACAATGGTTTCGTTTGATCAGAATTTTATTGATTAAGACAGTTTTTACTATCCGACCACCATAGTGTTTGAGAGTACTGAGTTTCTTTAATTTGACCACTCGTAAATGCATCTGCTCTTCACTTCGTTATTTGATGAGGCTGTTTACTGGGCAAAAGACATTAAAAAGGAAACAACTTGCAGAACGATAATGTTTGGTCTACTCTGGAAATTAGACCTCAACATCAAATAATTTATTGTGTTTAATGTCAAGTTTAGGTTTGGGCAAACACTTATATTTGTGTTCCATGAATATTGAATAGATATTTTCAAATATTTGGAAGTTCTCTCAGTTGCTGAAATAAATTAGAAGTACCCCGGTGATGAATCCTTGAATGAATCTTTTCTTGCAGAATTATATTTGTGCCTAAGAGAAAAAAAATGATACGTGAATTGATGTGAAACTTCAGAGCTATACACACACAGAGTGGCACCATTCATTCAGTGAATTAGGTGGATTAATTTTACATCTAGTTTATTGATTGCCCTGGTTATTAACATGATGATCTAGATGTACACTCACCCTGGCAGTTTATCTATTTATGGCTCAATACTGTCTTTTTGATGTTGGTTAACTTCGTAATCTTTTAAAATTAATATCGCAAACTTCTTGGAGTTTATCTTTGATTGGTGCAACTTTATTCTCAATATTGTTGGAGGTGCGTCTCTGAATTAATAATATTGCCTTGCTTGTTATTGTGTGGTATTTCATCTTATACTAAAATCCAATGTTATATGGATACGTGTTACCCAGGGTTAGGGATGCACTACCTGTACCCATGGGATGGGGGGTGCCTAGCGAAGTGTTATCTGTAATATTCCTAGTAGAAATTTTACAATGATAACAAAGAAATGCACAAATAAATAACACAGAAAATTTCAGAAATGCATACATATAAACCAGAAATTTCCGCAAATCCCCAAATTGGCCAAATTTTATTAATAATATCTGCTGTGGTACAAATTAGTTGGAGAAATTGCACCTTGGCTTGCACAAGGCAAGCTACAAGCACCAGGTGATGAGTTCGAGAAAGCCAAACGGCTGCAATAATCAACACCTCGAGAAAACTGTGCTGCTGCTCCAAAACTGCACTTCTGCCTAATTTCGCCCCCTGCTTTGCCCACTCTAGAGTGCCCAGAAAATTCTATGAAATTAGGAGAGTGCCCCTAGCCCAAAACCCAGAAAGGGTTTCCCTTAGTTCCAACTTTCGAAATTTGACCCTTCACAACTTGGCCCTCCACCAAATTCGAATTTTGTTACAGTGGTTACTCTTGTCAATCTCTTCTCTCCAAACTCTAGCAATCCTCCTCAAATTGCCCTCCCAATGATTTCCCAGCACCCCAACTCCAAATTCCCCCGGATGATGCTTCCCCAAAAGAGTCTCACTCTAATGACTGCACAGTCATGGAGGAGATGATGCATTCCTGTGTATGATAAAGTGAGAGCTGCATGTAGGTTGGTCCTCTTGGTTGTATCTGCCCTCCACCATGAAAATGGTCAAACACTCCTGTAGTTTCTTCGGTCAATTCCCCAACAACCCAACTCCACAAACAACCAGTGAATCCTCCCTCTATGCAGTGGTGGCTCCTAGACTGCGTTCTCTACACCAGTAATGTGTGGGACCTGTAGTTGATGACTCTTCTAGTGTTAGTGATGAAGGAAACCCTTCCTAGGGTGGCTCTTGAAGTCCACCGAAGAAAGGTTGAATTTTTCTCCTTGGGAAGCTCTTGTGCTAAACAACACAATATTGGCTCAGCTGAACAGCTAAGGCAAATTCAATTTTCAAATAGACAAAAGACCCCTATTGCTCCCTCATTCCTTCCTTTTATAGTTGTTGGCCATGCATTCCTTGTGGGTCCCTCCACCAATTCGATTTGCCTCAAGGAATTCAAATTCTTTCTTCCGGAAGTGTGTACTTTATGTGAGCCCCATATTCCATTATCAATTTAATCATTCATTTTCTCTAATGTTGGTGGCCTCCATCTCCCAAAATTAAGTGGGGACTCCCTCCACCCACTTTTCCTAAGTTTACAAGCCAAAATATTTCCCTACACCCAATTGCAAAATAGAAATTCATCTTAGCAAAAATTAATTTAATTGGGGACATTACATTATCCGGCACTGAAGTAGGGTCAAATTTATCATATCCAGCATGTAAACTTAGCGACAGGGATGTTTATGCTAGGGATTCAATGTCCCTTGTCCCCTGTCCCCCGACATTCCCTACAATTTGAGGGTGTATCAACGCATTGCCAGAGTGTGCTTCCCTGCTCCTGTGACTCCATGTCCCGAAAATTTGGTTGAACGTTGTAAAATTCTAATCAATCTGTTTTTGGTTTTTTGCTAAGATTTGTAAGCAAGTTTTGAAAGCATTTATATTTTGAACTTTTGCCTGGCCATTAGTCCATGGATGTCTTGCTTATTTTTAATTTAGCTCTTTTGATAACCTGGATAGTATTAAATGTGTTGCGACTCACCAACAAAATGGCTATTTCTGCGTTGAGATTTTACAGTGCAGGTCTTGTAGCTTGTGTCTGCTATTTCTTTGGCCTCTTTTGGATTGTATCCTCGAACGAATTTCTTTCTTTTCAAGGCAAAGAAGAGAAGTTCGCATTGGATAAATTTTAGATGAGAGTTATCGACGTTTGAAATCTGATCTCTCCTAAATCCATTAATGTTTCAAAAGCTAATAAATTTAATTAGACGTAAATAATGTTTCTAGAACAAATGGAACTATGTAGGCTTGATTACAACTAAAGACTGTAAAATCAACCTTCTTCGTTGACATCAACTTGGATTCCAACCTGGTGTATCTTCAGGCTTTGATATTTATGCAAAAGGAGGCCGAAAGTACTGAAAGTACATCATCAGACACTAAAACCAAGCAATCTAATATTTTCTGGGTAATCTTAAAATAAAATGCAACTTTGAATTGTGATTTCATGCCTGCTCAAAGGTAGGTTTCCTAACATAAGGAAATGGCAAAATGGCTTTTGAAAATGAGCCTTCCCAAAGTAAGAAATTACATAGATGCTTTGCATCCGTGTCTGTGCACCTTCACACAAGCATTAGAGATATCAGCAGTTCAACATAAATAACTATATCAATAACTACTTGTAGCCTTCTTTATTTTGGAGATTTCCCCGTGTTTTGTTTTCTTCTGCCCATACTTTACATATGTATTTTTCTTTTGTTTAATGAGTTTTGAATTTTGTAATATTAATGCTGGTGTATGTGACCTGCAGACATCAAGAATTTGGCATCCTAGCCATGCCTGAAGTTGCTACAAACAAGAAACCACAACCCTGCCGATTTTTCTTGAACAAAGCCTTTTGGTAGGGGACGCCATATTACGTAGCTAAATATGCATAACTATGATAAATATATTTAAATAAATATTAATAAAAAATACGCATAAATATGAAGAGTATAATTAGATGACTATGAATACAATTTATTATTTAAACGTGATTATTCCATTGAGGATGCTGGCCATACTGACATTCCCCAACATATTGTCATAATCATCCTGATATGTCAATAAACCTATTATTTTAGGGTTTCCTTGATCTCTATGTTTGACTGCCATCCCTTATAAAATAAAATTCACCATTTCTGGTTTGCAACATGTCCTTGTATACGAACTTACCCACCTGTTCAAACATGTTTTCACCTATTGTTATAACATAACAATATTGATAAAGAAAATCAAAACACATTATAATAAACAAATGCTTTGATTTCATTTATCGGTAAGATTGTAAGTGAACATGTAGATTGAAGAGTTTGATTTTAAATGAATGATATACACATTGTGTGAGTAATTAAAGTTACATCAATGGTTAAAATACAAGTTTTTATAATAACCAAATCTCAATTATGTAGTAGTATTTATTATGATGTAATTTGTTATATTGTTTATTAAGGTTGGTAGCAAGACAATTTTTAGTGTTCGACCAAATTTTTAGGACATGCACACATAGAGATATTTTTGGGGATGTAGAGACACCCCTCAAATTGTAGAGATTGTCATAGGAAACATCAGGGTCTTTGGCATAGCGGTTCTTTTTGAAGCCCCAGTAATTAAAAAAAATAGATGATGAAAAATATAAATGCTACATTTAACTGTTATGCAAAAAACACTTACATCCATGATTTAGATCATCTTTTTAACCCTTATTAATATAAAAATTTAAATGATAAAAAACATAAATGATACAATTAACTATTAAGTTTCAATATGCAAAAAAACACTCGCATGATATAGATCAGAAACATGAACAATGAAACCATGAATATATATTCACATTCACATATTAGTTACAATCATCATAATTTGCTAACCACCATTGTGTTTCTCATCAATTTTCTGACAATCAAGACACTAATGGATGATATGTGAACAATATGATGTTAAATACTGCCCAGTGAAAAGTAAAGATGAGATACTTTGTTATCAATGTTTAAAGAACTGAAATCTATTATGATTCATGATATAAACTTAAAAGTAACCAAAGAAAATGATCAAATAATTATCAATGCTCAAGCCACTAATTCTCTACATCCAAATCTTGTAAGAATGCATCAACATCATCCTTGGAGATGTGATTGATTGAATTAAAGTCACACTTGGTTGGAATCAATGACACACCAATCAAACTTGTTGCCCCAGAGTGGGTCCTCCCTCGTTTATATATGCAATCTCCTCTAGATCCACATTCCATAGTCTTGTTGGTCCCTTTTGATAGTGTAGAGTCTACTGGTGCCCAAGGCATATGATACATTGTTGCAATTAGAGTCTTTGCTCTTTTAGAGGTAAATCTATTCCTCTTGATAGAGTGGATGAAGTTGTGTGGGCCAATCCCTTTTAACTATGGACAAATTAGTGATTTGAGACGATAGGAAAATAACAAGATATTTTGGAGCTCTAATGCATCATCTTCATGCATGCTCCACCAACCAATTGGGTTATCTTGGGCGAAGTCTTTGTGATCTTCCATTGCATTTGAGTTTGTTGAAGGGGCCATAAGACTTGCAAGCTTATTAAGTTGTCCTCAAAAAATTATTCACTACGTTGTAATGTACGTCTTTGTAATGGCAACTCGAAACACATTAACTCGTGATTATCAATAGCATGAACTTTATATTGACACCCCATTTTGACTTAAGCACACACATAACTATGTGCATAGACATTTTCATGGATTCCACCGACACTAAATAATTGGTTGAACATGGTTCATCTAGAACTCCAAGAAGGGCTCTTTTTGACAAGTGACAACCTCTACTTGATTGAACATGCTATCAAATGTATTAGATCTCTCCAAGGCTAGGACCTTTGTATTATTATGGAAAATGATCATCATTACATAGCTAAGGAATGACACCAAATAATGTAATCTACACACTAATAATTATCTAATACCTAAACACTGAAATTTTGCCCCTAATCTATCTAGAGAGTCTATAATATTTTATTTGAGGAGCTATGTGGGAGGAGCCAAGGTGAAAAGTCCATTTCATGTACAAATGAGAGGTATATATAGCCAAGGGTGAAACTAACCCTTGTGACTGTTCAACTTCCCTCATGATTGTTTGACCTACATGACTCTTTGACTTCATCCGTGGGTCTCTTGGATTTCCATGTTACATTACATTGGTTACATAGTTATGACCCAAAGTAGTGATGTGGCCAAGGTGACTTATGACACAACTCGACACGACACTGCATGTATGCACATGCTGACTGTGCTATTTGTGTCGAGTTGTTGTGTCGCTGAGTGATGAGTGTGCTCCTGGTGTACCATAGCTTCACCTTCGTATGACATAGTGCGTAGAGTCTTTAATTGTCTTGGTGTTCACTTGATAGTTTATGTATGCACATGTGTCTCCTTCGCTTGCTACTTGGTATGCTTCATGTGTTCGTCCAACCGCGAGCAAGTCTTATAGCATGCACTCATTGTTCATCACGTTCGTCATCATGCTATGTCTCATCCATGTAACTGTATTTGTAATCACTCATGACGAGACAATATCAAATCCAAAAATATCCTAGTCTACCATGATGCATCATCTTTCGTTTCGGGTGCAGGTGACCGGGAGAGAGAACAAGGTGAGAGAGGACTGCACATTTCAGGTCGGGATGCGGGCTCCTGGGAACTGTTGAGGAAAATTGCGCAAAGGTCACTGGGAGGCTGAGATGGGCAGTCCAGATCAGCAGTGACTATCTGTGGGATCTGGTTCGGCTGAAGGGCAGATTTGTGCAAATTTTCTAGGGAGGCAGTGTAGGCAACAGGGAGGACACTGGTAGTGAAAACTGCACAGATTCTTTGGGGAGGCTGGCAGTGGGTTGCGGGAGCTTGCTAGCCAAAACTGCATAGAACTGAGACGCTGGCCTACAGGGCATCTCTGCATAGTTTCTAGGCTGAGCAGGGTGTTGGGCAGCTTAAGGAAAGCCCATGAAAACTGCACAGTTTTCAGGAGGAGCAACAGGCCAATTGACAAGGTGATTCGCTGAGAGAATTGCGCAAATTTCGAGGACAATGCAGTGACAGGAAATGGGTGCTTGTCCTTCATGTTTGCGCAATTTATTTAGTCAGCGGAGGCGGGCATGCTAGCAGCTTTCGCGCAATTTTTTGGAGTGAAGCCCGAGGTCACTGCCCGGTCAAACTCTCTGGTTGACTAGCGGGAAGCTTTATAGATTTGCTTGCGGGCAACGCAGATTGAGATGGCTTGTTGAGAAACTTTTGCATTGTTCTGGGTGATAGACAGTCGGGTCAATTCCAGGATTGCGTAGTGCAGACTGCCTGGGAGGCAGTCTCAAGCTCTGTGCAATTTTGGGCAGCAATACATGATCACTGAGGGCTGAGACTGCGTAATGCAACTTAGTGGAGGTCCATCTGTTGGAGGGCGGTTCAGAAAACAGAGTTTCAACAAAATAACTAAGTGTGTGAAGAGTGAACTTGTGCATGCATGACCTCGTGAACACGCACTCAACACGACTCGACAACAAGATACCTCGAACCAACAAGACAACATGCTCAGTGTCACTGACCACAGGTGCAGGCGATAAGCGTGACACTTGTGATAGATCGTTGAATGACTGCGACAACACTTGCGCGACATTGCATACAACTTCGTGTGTGAGTGTGATAGATGCTTACATAGCGAATACAATTTGTACACACGAAAACAAATGTGAACATAGTCAGAACAAGGTCGCAAGCATGACATAGTAATTAACACGCTGAAGACGATAGTTGGTTAAACAAGCGAAAATAAAGCAAGACATGTAGAGGAAACATGTGAGATGATTTTTTTGTGTTTGCGCACATGCATGTTATTGAAGACAAGATGATATGACAATGACAAACAGTCCTGCAAACTCAACTAAGAGGAGTAATTTAAAAGGTGTTCTTTACTTACCATACTTACCCTTGAGATGATCATGCATCCGATGGAGTTTGCATGCGGTCCTGATCTTTTCCATTACTTGGTCTTTTGGTCCTTCTCCTCAACTCCTTGGGAGTGATATCAACATATCACATTTTCCTGTTGTCACTGAGAGATAGGTCAACGCTGTTTCAGCAGGTAGTGACTGTTGCTGGAATGAGGCCCTGGGAGGCCCATTTGCGCAATTTATGCATGCAAGACATACATGGAAACTTGGACAACACTGTGCAGTTTTGAGGCACATGACGTTGCTATGGGGTGGGGGTCCTAGGAGGACACCTCTGCACAGTTTTTGAATGGAGGGAATCTGGACTGCTCTACGCATTTATGGAGAGCAACGTTGGCTGGGTTCTTTGTAGGCTGTGAAGTTTCAATAGGGAAGGGAGGAAGTTTGATGGTTGTAGAAGCAAAGTGCAAAGTTTCGGGAAGCTGAATGAGGCTAGGTTGCTAGGGAAATGGCTAAGTGTGAGATCAATGACATATATGTAAACAATGGTAGGAGTCAACTGTGATCGCACATGGACACTTAGTGACACAACATAGACTATCCAAAAGGCATAAGACATACTTTGCTTGATGCAACAACCTTTGTGACAAGAGTGCATGAAGTGAGTGTGAAACATGTCTATGTGATGACAACCACTCATATGCACACAATTCCCTTGAAGCAAAACAACATTCCCTTTGCATGAAAAACAACCCCTATGCCTATAGATGACACATGCTGCATAGATATAAGAACACAGACAACTCTTAAGATCAAGGAGGGGAGCTTGAAATCATCAACTTACCAAAAAGTGACCAAGGATGATCAATCACAGGATCCAAGGTAGGCTCCGAAATTTGCATGTGAGCCAAAATTTCAGAGGGTGGTTGTAGCTGCTACAACATGCTTATTGAATGCATGCTCAAAATAGGTTTAACAAATATCCCCGTTTGTAATTTAATTTAGTAACCCCATTAATGTACACACTTTTTTTACATGTATCACAATCCATACCACATTGGTGGTTCCAACATCCCCTATAACATCTAAAAGAATCTCAATATGAAAAGTTGCATTATTTCTCTTCGTAGAAAAATTGATATCTCAAAAGAAAGGAAGGGCTTGCTAGACATGTAACTATGATGTTGTTTAGGGGATATTTCTTAATGCCTATCCACCCATCCATAAAAATAAAGCACCTTTCCCTCCTCTATGTTTATCTCAACCATTTATTTTACACATTAATATTGGACTTTTGTCTTTATAAAATTGTTCTTCTCAACGTGTGTTTATTAAGTGGCACATATGAGAGTCTTGATATTACAATTGCTTATGATATGTGATTATAATGAGATCAAGTAACATGGAAAGGAATTCTATTTGCAAAGAGACATTTGTCAATATAATCTATGTAAAACATCATATATTATTAAGCATGTTTGTTGAATTTTGGCTTCTATTCCATGAGGACAAGAATTATTTCTTCCCAATTGGTGTTGGTGGAGGCACAAGGGTGGATGGATCAACTTGCATTTGGCTATCCTGTTCACATATAGGAATTAGGTTTTGATGCAACATTTTGGTTAGAGAAGGTGCCATTTGCATCTATGACCATTTACATTCTTAGTTTTGATTTTGATTATGGTATATTTCTCACATAGAAGCTTTTCCCTTGCCTAAAATACACTTTGTAATCCTACGATACCTCCTAACCCAAGGATGACCACTAATGTTGCATTCTCTTTGCCATGCTTGTGTTAGGTTGTTTGAATGCATACGTCAAAATTAATTTTCTTAGATTAAATACACCCTTAGCATATTTCAATGAGTGATTTTGATGGGAAGGTATTGGCTCAGGCTCAACTTTCTTTTCTTGGTCCAGTTTCCTCGAATGTTGTTCCACTTCCAACCTTTGCCCCACCAAGACCCTCTATGTTGATATCTAATTTGAATTATTGTCACCATTGTTGCTATTAGCTAAGTGACATATTTTGGAACTTGCATATAGGTGTGTTGGTTTTATATTTAAAATGTTTATGACAACTTGCAATAAAGGTTTCACTCAACTCCCAACCTAAGGATGACCACTAATGTTGCACGTCCAATTGAGTGACTCACCTCTCCTCTTTTCCATTTTCATGTTAGGTTGTTTGGATGTATATGTCAGAATGAATTTTCTTGCTAATTATCGCTTGTAATCCTACTATACCAAGACCCTCTATTTTGATATCTACATTGAATCATTGTTATCACTGTTGCTATTGGATGAGTGACATATTTTGGAACTTGCATATAGGTGTGTTGGGTTATTTAAAGTGTGTCTGGAAACATGCAATAAAGGTTTTTCTCCCTACATATTGGGTGTAGATTTTTTTCATTTATAATTACCTTAACAGATGTCAAAAAATGAAATTAATTGAATTCTTTTACTCTACAATATAGATAAATTGCCATTTTAATAATTGAAATGTCAAATCTTACAACTAAAAAGAAAAATTGAAACATAAATCTAAAACCACAGAGAGAACAAAAAACTTCGAGGTTATTCCATACCTCACAATTGCAAGAAACTATAGAAGCACCGGTAATTATTGACTTTTTGACCATATAAGTGCCAAAATTGAAAAAACTAAAAAGAATCAAAACCTTGTGTGAACATTGCAATGTTTATTTCAAATTTTATGTTTATTGTTTGAATAGTGCACATTGAAACAAAATGGGTTAACCCTCATTCCTCAAAATTCAACTCATTTAACACTCCCAAATTTAAATCAAATGCAAATGAGTGAACACATTTTTTGTTATATAAGGTGTTTTATAAGGGGGAAGAGGACTTAGGAGGGTTTTTTCTTTTGATTTTTAATTATATGTATTTTTTAGACCTTTAGAAAGTGTTAATGGGTATTTGTTTGAGGGGAGCACCCAAATATCCTTATTTTCAAAAGAGGTGTCATGGTGTGTTGGAAGTGCAATGTGAACATGGAAATGTTCCCCTTTTTGAAAAAAGCATTTCCCTGGGAATTTATTAGTGTACCTCACAAAAATGAGGTGAGAAGTGTATTAGATGGAGCTTCTTCATCTTGAAAGTGCTAAGAGTGAGGGAAGCATGCCACCAACCCTGGGAGTGCATTTTTACATAACATTGTTTGTTTTATATGTGTACGTTATCAAGGTTATATACCAATTTCAATTTCAATTATCTATTTTTAGCTAAGATGTTATAGAAGATAGATATATTTTAACAAAAAAAATAGAGTATTTATATAATCAACTTTTTGAGAGAGCTTTTGGTATAGATAAAAGTTTCTATAAAGTTAGAACTGTCCTAATAATCTAGGATTACAATAGGCCTATAGTTTTTACCTAACATTACCTAAACACCATGATTAATTGACATATATGGTATATCTATCTCTTATCTTAACATTTTGGAGTTACAATGCACTGATAGTTTGACATGATAAATCCTATGCCCTAGAAGTCAACTTCATAAACGAGGAGCCAAAACCTACATAACTAGAACAATACCTAATTGGAATGACAATGATTACCTAACTTGAGATATAATAGTTAATTACCAACAATTATATATATCTATATATATAGAAACATATTACATGGTCAAAGACTTGATTGCAGAATGGAAACTTCTGCAGCGAAATGCTTAAATCATGAAAACAACAAAGTTGACAACAAGTTGATGGCCAAAGGCCGGATCAGACTGGCTTTGTGTAGCGGTTAAGCGGCTAGAGGATCAAACATCTCTAATACCAATGCTATGAACAAAGTTCATAAACACAACATAATACTGATAAGATCTGAAATATGTAAATATCCATGATAGGACAAATATAATTATATAAGAAATGTACAAAGATATGAGATGATGATGTGAATGTTACAAATGAAGAACCACTTATATACCTAGGTAGGTGCCTCTTCATGAACGATCATGTCTCTTAGACATGCCTCTTCAATACTAATTATTATTATGATCATTTATGATTATTTATATTTATTTTATTTTTATATAAATTATATTGATAGCATTGCCTTCCTTTTCAGAACGCTGTCCTCAAAGATTATTGTTTACAAGGTGTATCGCCTATTTCTTGTCTTGTAATATGTTCACATCCTTTACGAATTCTTGGGGTTTTCATCTTTGTTGATACAAGATGATAGGATCCTCTAAGCGATAAACAAAATTGTCGAAATGAGAAGGGATCTAACCATCCTAAACTAATCTTCTATGGAATCTTGTAGTTATTGGATACTTCGTGTGAATTTTTATCACAAGACTGAATTACACTTAAATTAGTAGTCTTCAAAGCATAAGTTTGTTGTTTATGAATTGAGTGATACAGATACGCAAACTGCTTGAGTTTTATGCTCTTGTGATTCAGATGTCGACAAGGATTTCTTGTGATCTAATCTCCCCTTAACTTGTTTGTGTCGTTTTCTTGATTTACTTGAAGTATATGATTTCCTTTAGCTACAGAAGTTCTGTGGTTAATCACTAGATATTCACTTGAAATCTTTGTCATTTGAACTACAACATCTGATTATGTTTTTACTTCTATTGGTTTATCTTCTTCTTGAGTTGTAATATTGACTAGATCGGTATTCGTCCCTTTTTCTTCAAATTGGACTGTTACCTCTGAAGACTTTGATGCTTCTTTTTGAATAAGTTGTTCTAACTTGTCTTTTAGCTACTTCTTGTCACTTTTAAGCTTCTTTATTTGTGTAAGAAGGTTTTGATTATGATTTCTTAGACGTGAAAGTTATTTGTTTTTTGAATAGTTGAATTTATCCTTAGTACATTTCTCCTTATCTTTTAAAACTCCGATTTGTTTTAATAATATTTGATTAAGGTCTTTAAGTGCAAATTTTCTTCTTCTTTCTCTAATAGATTCCTATTGAATTTCTTCTCGACACATTGTTTTTCTTCTTCTATTTTTTTCTTTCTTTCCTTAGACTTCTTGACCTTTGCAAGTAATTTTTGTTTGTGGTCCCTTTGACGCAAAGTTTCCTCATCCTTTTCTATTATTTTTTCTTCTAGTTTTACAAGTTTTTCCTCTAGTCCTTTAATTTGCATCTGCTCATTACCTTGACATTCTTTCACATTAAATAATTTCCCACATGGACAACATAATTAGCAATTTTTATGAATTCACGAATATCCAATGTATGTTTTACAAAATAGACATTTAGTCCAAAATGTATAATTATAATTCATTCATTTTTTGTCAGCGATTGACTCAATTATTTTCTCTTTAATATTGACTCCATATTGCTTTGATGGAAAAAATACCCTAATATTTTGCGTTTTCTTGACTTCTTTTCTTTTCCAATTATTATAATATATTTAACCACAATTTTCTTTTAGACTATTATAATAACAATCTACTTAGTGAAATAATTGAAATGTATTCCTTTTATTGAACTTCACAATGGCTAAACTCCTCAGTTAATATTTCTTCTCTTTATTTCAAATTAGCCTCGTTTTTATTTAAGGGAGCATAAAGAACTCTCTTAATTAACGTAAGAGTTCTCCTTAACAACTTTTACCCTTAATAACTTAAGAAAAAATGATTTAATGTTTTTTTCTTCTTCATGAATTCCAGTTATAACCAAGGGTTGCTTTGTATCCCACAACTCGAGATTCTCGAAGATATTAAAACGTTTAAATCTAATCCTTGGACCAGACTAATCCTTTTTAAATAATTCATAAAACATCATGACTTATGACTACTTAGGGTTGTTCTTGTCCTATATGAATTTTGTGACAAGATTACCAATTCTTTGGTGGAGACGATTGTACAAACTACAAAAACATTACAAAACTCAATACTGAAACCAATCCGTCAAACAAACAATGGAAACATCTAATGCAACAACAACAGGTTCCACCAACATGCATATGGCCTGCACATGTAGAATTTATGACATGACAAACTCAACTTGAGATAGGGTACACTCGAACTACTATCAACGTAAATATAATGGTAGAAGGTGTGCATTATATATTTTAATTCATTGTACTGGCATCCATTTACTATATGGAAAACTGATAATTTTATCAATTTGCACGAACAATGCAAAATTGTAGTGAATTTTTAAAGGTGCAGTGAAAAACACAATGGTGTGATCGATTTGTATAGGAATTGATGACAAAAGGTTGTATCAATGTTAGTTTTATGGATATGGATATGAGTGTGATTTTTTCACGGCGACAACATAACAAAATCGTACGGATGTTGGTTTATTTTTTGTTTTGTTTTGTTTTGTTTTTTTTTTTAAAATTATATAATTATTTTAATTTTATTTTTGATTTTTTTAATAAAATAATTTTGGACAATTTCTCTCTAATTTTTTTATTTTATTTTATTTTTATTTTTTTATAAAATGATCAAAGGCATTTTATTTTTTTAATGGTCAATGACTTGATTGTAGAATGGAGAACCTCCAAAACTTGTGTAGCAAAACGCTTAAATCACGACAACAACGAAGTTGACAATAAGTTTATGGCCAAGGGCCGGATCAAACTGGCTTTGTGTAGCGGTTAAGTAGGTAGAGGATCAAATATCTCTAATACCATTGTTACAAACACAATTCATAATTACAACAGAATATTCAGAACACCTGAAATATGTATATATCCATGAAATGATAAATATATTTATATAAGAAATGTACAAAGATATGAGATGATGTCGTGAATGTTAAAAATGAGGGTCCACTTATATACCTAAGTAGGTGCCTTTTCATGAATGGTCATGTCCCTTAGACATGCCTCTTCAATACTAATTATTATTTATTTAATTATTATTATGATCATCTATGATTATTTATATTTATATTATTTTTATATTCATAAAAAAATTAACTCCTACCTTGTGATGTTTAATGAATTAATTATATGATGGTTGGGAATGATGTAGACCACTTCTAGAAGCCTAGATGAAGAGAAAATAGAGACTTTAGAGATGAACATTGGTCGAGAGATTTATGAAACGATTTAAGGAGATACTTACGAAGATGGTTGAACTAATGTTACTTATGATAGTTGTTATGGTTACCTATAGTTATATAAAGGGACCATTTCTACAATACAAATAACATAGGGTGATTTGATATAATGTTTGTTTGTTTTTTTTTGTTTTTTGTTTTTTGTTTTTTTGTTTTTGTTTTTGTTTTTTTTTGTTTTGTTTTTTTTGTTTTGTTTTGTTTTTTTTGTTTTGCTTTGGTTTTTTTTGTTTTGTTTTGTTTTTTCGTTTTGTTTTTGTTTTTGTTTTTGTTTTTTTGTTTTTGTTTTTGTTTTTTTGTTTTTGTTTTTGTTTTTGTTTTTGTTTTGTTTTGTTTTGTTTTTTGTTTTTGTTTTTGTTTTTGTTTTTGTTTTGTTTTTTTGTTTTTTTGTTTTTTTTCGGGGGTTTCATGACCATATACTCCTTGCCCTCCCTTTCTTCATGTACGCATTTATGTGTTTGTTAATGGCTATCAAAGACAACAATTGGTATGAGACGTGAAGATGCCAAGATGGAGTGATTCCTATATGTTTATGCCATAATAATTGTTGTTGAACCATGATGAGGAAATGTTTTCTAGAGAACTGACATATACAATAGCTTGCAACCCATGTATTCTGGTGGATGGTAACTTTTTTTATGCAGACTTCAACAAACACAATTCTTATCTTTTTGTAGGTACAAGATAAAAAATGAAGAAGATCGAGGATGGAGAATGAAGAAGACAAAAGATCATAGAAGACTGAAGATGAAGATATAGAGCAGTGAAGGAAAAGATAATAGAAGATGAAGATATAGAAGGAACGAATTCAAAAGAGAGTTGAAGAATGCATATTGAGATCACGGGTACTTTTCAAGGGGGATAATAAAGGGTTAACTACTACTTCTTATATTTAGTGAATTAATTATATGATGGTTTGTAATGATGTAGACCAATTAGAGAAGTCTATGTAAGAATTAGGAGATGAAAAGAAAACTGATATGTTAGGGATGAATATTGGTTGAGAAATTCATGGAAAAATTTAACGAGATACTTATAGAGATGGTTCAACTAAATGTCCAACTATGACATAGTTTTTATTGTTACCTATAGTTCTATAAAGGGACCATTTGTATAATACATATACACCAAAGATGATTTAATATAATAAATTCTCCCCTTCGGGGGTTTCTTTACCATATAATATTAGTGTCCCTTGCTTCGTTATGTGTTTATGTGTTTGCTAATCACTATTAAAACCAACAACTTGTAGATAAAAAGAAACACAATTCTTGTAATATTTACTTATGTAACTATTTCTATGTACTTGAAACCTCTCTACATGCATGTATGTTGTACATTCATTATTGACATTGGTAATTGTGTAACATGTTCTATGCATAATAAAAGAGCCAACCCAACTATAGATGAAAATAAAAAACCAATTCTTAATATAATCTCAATGTAAATTCTCTCTCTGTATGTATGTGTATATATATATATATATATATATATAATATGGAAAAACAAACATTTCTGGGTACATATTAGAGAGAAATTAGGTGCTCTTATAACTACCCTGGGTTGGGGGAAATATTTATGCTTGTCCTTGAGTATTTGGGTAAAACTAATAAAATAAAATGGGATAAAAATACACAAATAAGCAAGGTAGTTACACATAGGGCGAGAGAGATCTCTATCTTATTACATTGGTAATTTTGTTGAATAAATAAGAAGAAAAATGTTGTGGAAAATAAAATAAGAAGAAAAATTAACTATTTACAACAAAAGTTATAGAGAAGGGAGCCCGATGTAGTTAGGGTTGGAAGCAACAAGGTTAGGGTTTTGCAAGGGATCCCAACTAGATCGCGTCTGAGGTCTCGTCAGGATGGCAGATAGGCGTGGATCAGTGAGGTTTCTCGAAAATTGGAAGGCATTGAGCATGACTTACTATCCCCCTTTCTTTATTGTCATTGGATAGGTAAAATATGAGGTTTTTGTTCTCTGGCTGGTAACCAATTTTCAGTCCAGGTTTTCCTTCCTAGAAGCTGTCACTAGGAATGTTGGTTTAACTCCACTTTAAACCCTCCTTGTAAGTTTTAACACCGTAGTATATGGATCAATGTGCAGGGAAGGTTGGCTTAGATCCGGATCTGCTAGACATCTTGGCGGTCTGGGGTTTGGAACCTACACAACTAAATTTAGAAAATGTAAAACTCCTAGCGGTTTCTTCACTTGTAAAACTCTTGGCGGGTTCTCCACCTGTAAAAATCCCAACGGTTTCTCTTGGAGGTATCACTGGCAAGCCACCAAATGGAATGGGCACGAAAAAGCAATTGGTTTTTTTGCGTGATGGGGAGCTCTTAGGAAACGGTGTGCAAAGTTAGATCTTGGGACCAGCTGATTTTACGAAATTAGAATCATGATTGGTAAGAAAATTGCTCCTTCTTTCATAAAAGCGTTTTCATCTGCTCAAGAAGATATAGTGTTCACAGGAGGGCTGTTAGATATTGTTAAGAGTTGTGGGTTATGGGGTCCCAACAATGCTCTTCCTCCTGAAATATCGGGATTACTTTGGTGGGTTCCCCGACGAGTGATATAACCTCGTCGAATTTGGTTTTAGGCTTCGAGTCATGAAAGAAAAATGCAGAGAAAGAAAGGACTATTCCGTCTGGGGAGAGGCCAGATTATGTGAAAATTTTCCTAGAGGTGGAGATTTCGAATTTTCTTCTTCATGGGGAAATAGATCTAACCTAAAATTCCCCCAATATGATAAAGGATTTTACCCTAGTTTCTTTAGGTGAAGCAAGATGGGGTCTGAATGAAGGGTTATAGGAGTCTAGTGGGAAATGAGTCCCCTCTCTATTTAGGGGTGGCTAGGAAGAAGGTATACTGAATAAGGAAGTGGGGGTAGTCACTGGGCCTCCAGGAACGACTTCTGGCAATGCGAAATGATTTCTTGGAAGGAACCAAAACCTTCCCTCAGGGCAGGAACACAGTGTGTCTATTCATGCCTTAGACTCAAAAGTAGAGGTAATTCGTAGGTCTAGTGCAAAGAGGAAGAAAATAAAGAGCATCCGGTCAAAGGTGGAGGACAACTATTTGGTCTTTGGGGCTGATATTTACTTTGATACAACAATGTCGACATCAAAGCATATTCTGGTTGGCAGATCCAAAGGGAGATATTTCAAAGCATCATAAATCTATGGATGGATGAAGAAAACATGGAAGAACACCTTGACATGTGAGAAAAAAGTTACAATCCTAGCCAGGGGCTAGTTTATGATGAAATTCGAATTAGCAGAAGCAGTTTCATTGGTGTTAGGGAGAAACTGGAGTATTTCTTCTTCTTCGGTTCTCCTCAAAAGGTGGAATCCCTTATTCAATGCAAGCACAAAGAAGCTGGAGGAAGTCCCTATGTGAGTTAGACTCCTTGCTCTTCCCCCTTAGATGTGGACATAGGATGTCTTCAAAATGGTAGGAAGAAAAATCGGGGAATTTATGGAGGTTGATATATCTTTCCTAGAGACAAAAACAAGACGGGTAGATCGAATTTTGGTGAATCTTGACCCTAGGGAAGGTTTGTTTGAAAACTTGAATTTTTCCTTCGATGGCAACATCCATGTTCAAAATATCAATTATGAAGAGCTTCCTTTTAGATTTAAACGATGCCATAGGATCAGTTATATGGTCAAAGACTGTCCTATGGGTTTCCGAGGCAAGCATAGTCACACTCCATTTCTTATGGGCGAGGATGGAAATAAGGGGCCGTAGATGGATAAGAGAAAATTTAAGAAGGAAGTGGAGGGGGGATCCTCTAGTTCGGAGTAGATGGAAATGCAAGCGGACAAGCTAGACATGCTTGACACCGAGGGCCAAATAGAAATTGAAGAGGGAGATCGACGTGTGGAAGGGGTCGTTGATGAAATCGTAAGAGGCATAGACTTGGATTTTGGTCGACTCTCTTTCTCTCCAAGTATTTTTCATGCATCATCTACCAACCATATTTCTAGTCTCATTTCATGTGATTCCACTAGGTGTGATCTTGGTCCCTCCAGGCCTTCTGTATTTTAGTCTAGTAGTTTCTTTTTTCATAATGATCCTATAGACAATATTATAACCACTATCACTCCCCTTTGTCAGTTCTCTACCTCTTTTGGAATCCCAACGTTTCCCTCCTCATCCTCTATCCCATACAATTTGAGACCCAGAGGGCCAAAGGATTATCCTTCTGCTCAACCGGGTGGTTTAGGGGCCCTCTCGGAGAAGCATGATGTGCCTAAACATAGGGGAAAAAATACAAATATTTATAAATATCGGTTGATGTCTAAGATAGACATTTCTGATGGTAAACATAAATCTCTGGATGGGGCGCTTAGAGCAGCTTTCCAGCCAATTCTATCATAAGCTTTGGAAAGGTAATTGTATGGGTTTGGATAACACTTGTAAGAAGCTATCCCTAAAGAGGCTCTTCGCCTCCTCTAGCCCTGGCGTTATAATTCTTCAAGAAACCCTTGCGCCTGGCGAGTTGGCATGTCAGGTGCTTCAAAAAATCCTTTCGGGTTGGTTTTTCCTGGGCCTAGATGCCGGAGGTCGCTCAGGAGGCATTGTTTCTATTTTCAATATGAGAAAATTCATAATTTTAAATTCATGGAATTCGTTCTTAACCCTTGGAGTAGAGGTCTTCTCTGGAGAACTTGGAATGGACATTTCATTTATTAACATTTATGGTCCCTGCCAAGACATGGAACCTTTCTGGTCCTCACTGTTTGCCAATACTTTCATGAAAAATCCTAATATGGTGATAGGGGGAGATCTAAATTTATCTCTGGGGGCATTAGAGGTATGGGTTCCACAAGCACATGTTGATCTGTTGGTTGGTTTTTTTAGTAGAAAATTGGGAGAAGGGAAGTTGATCGACATAAATCTCATCAAATTCATACCTACCTGGTGGAATAAATGAGTAGGGAACACTATAGTGGCGAAGTGACTTAACATATTCTTGATGGTGGAGGGGTTGGTTGATAGGGTCAAATTATTTAGGCAATGGGTCGGATTTACAGGCAAATTAGACCATCACCCTATTTTTCCATAGGTCCAAAAAACATCAATACGATTTGGGAAATGGATAAAGCTGATGGTAGTAAGGTGAAATGTTTTGAGGAAATTGCAAGTTTGGGCATGGATTATTTTAAATCTTTGTACAAGGCTCCCAAAAAAGTCACTATAGCAGAAGTCATAAGGGTTTTTCAACTCTTCCCTAGGTTCACTAATTAGGATGACAATCAGAACTTGATGTCTCCCATTAGAAAAGGAGAGCTGGAAGCAATGATCAAATCAATGGAGAAAGACAAGAGCCCAGAGCCAGATGGTTGGAAAGTGGAATTCTTCTAAGGTTTCTTTGATATGATTGGAAATGGTCTCCTCAGGGTAGTCGAGGAGCCGCGACAGAGGGGCCTTATTAATGAACCTTTTAAATCAAACTTTTTGGCATTGATTCTGAAGATAGATGACCCTCTCTCCTTTGATGATTAGAGGCCAATTTCCTTGTGCAACCACATATAAAAAATTATTTCCAAAATTATTGTTTCTTTCCTTCGTCCCATACTTTCTAGGAATATTTCAGAGCAGTTCAATTTTCTAGATGGGCACCAAATCCATGAAGCCATAGGGGTGGCTTAGGAAGGTTTGCACAATCTTCATTCGCAAAACATGAATGGCATCATCGCTAAAATTGACCTTTCCAAAGCTTATGATAGAATTGGCTGGATATATTTGTGTATGATGTTAACTCGCTTAGGCTTTGAGTTTCCTTTCAATAATTGGATTATGGGTAACTTGTATTAATAATGTGTCTTTTGCAGTCTTGATCAATGGTTCAACATCCCCTTTATTTCATTCTTATAGAGGGATGAGACATGGATGTCCCCTATCACCACTCCTTTTTTTATTAACACTTGGAGGTCTTAGTAGATTTTTATGGGAAGCTAAAAGAAGAGGAGATCAGTAGGGTATTGAAGTAGCAACAAACCTTTTTATTATGCACTTCCTCTTCATGGATGCCATTTTACTTTTTTCCAATGGATCCAGACAGGACATGGAAGTGCTAAAATAGGCCCTCAAGTTATTTCAAATAACAACTGGGATGATCCTTAATGAAAGGAAATCCTCCCTTGCTTACAAAGTCTTTTCCCAAGGGGAGATTAGAAGAGTTTAGGCCCACTTTCCCTTTGATTCTAAGCCAATAAATGAAAGCTTTAAATATTTTGGGTTCTTCTTGAAGACAAATGCATACAAGAAAGTAGTTTGGAGACGGTTAGTGGAAAAAGTGGAGAAGAGGATCAAACATTGGAGCTACAAGTGGCTGTCGAGGGCGAGCACATTAGTACTTATAAAATCATTTTTAGAAGCTATTCCAATTTACTGGGTCACCCTTGGGTTCTGAAAGGAATCCTGTAAGATATTCAAAAAATATGTGGTAGGTTTCTCTGGGCTGGTAATAAGGAGGACTTCACTTTTCCCTCGGTTGCCTGGAATAAGATATCCCTTCCTAAATCATGGGGGGAATTGGCTTTAAACGATTTAAATTCATTTTCAAAATCAATTTCAGTAAAATCCAACTGGAGGTTGCTATCAATGGAAAATTTATGGACCTTGGTGGTGACAAGGAAGCATATTTTCCCTCTCTCGGTGGATGAATGGGCCAGATATCCTGTGAAAAGAAGTACAAACTGTTCTGCGATCTAGAAAGAAACTGTAGAATATTTCTCTGTATTTGGCTTGAGTCTAGTGTGGCATATAGGCAACGATGAAAATGTTAGAATATCCTCTTTTTGGTCACAAGGTTGGATGAGTGCTGAACAACCCCAGCTAATTGATGAATATGTGATCCCTTGGAGTGAATACACAGAGGTTCTCAGGTGATCTAATGTTATAATTAGTGACAGAGCAGATATGATCAAGTGGGTCCATGCCCCTTCAGGAGTCTATGTGCCCAAATTTGGTTATCACCATCTTATTGAATCCCAGGTCCTTATCGATCCAGATTGGTGGTGGAATCCTCTTTGGAACTTGGACTGTGTAGCCCAATCAAGGCTGTTTTTCTGGTGTATAATGAGAAATAAGGTCCCGACATGGGACAAACTCCAAAAAAATGGAAAGAAGGGATATGTTGGTGTGATTTGTGTCAAAATGCAGAAGAAACAATCTCCCATATTTTTCTATCATGTCCCTTCCTTACCAACATAGCAACGATAGTCAATCAAAGTTCGGGGTGCAACCTAGTATGGTAGGGCCAGACTATTCAGGAGTCGTGGAAATCCTGATGGGACTCGATGTAGAATGGGAAACTTAGGAATATTCCACCTATTATTTGCTGGGGATTTTGGTTAGTGAGAAACTCATCTATATTTAAAGATCACATTCCATCACCTGCTATCATCTCTTCTAGAATAGACGCTGTTTACTCGCTCCTCCTGTTTGAAGAAACTGCAGGTGCTCCTACAATGATAGTAGAGGAAGTGATCAATAATCATACCCCTTAGGCCTATTTCGATGATGCATCAGACGAGCAAGGGGCATGTGGTGGGGGTTTAATCATTCACCTAAATAGTCAACATTTCTTTAAGTCTAAAATTGGGTTGGTAAAAGGAACCAACAACTATGCAGAACTTTTGTCCCTTAAACTTGTGCTATGTTGGGTTTGGGAACTCGGTTTCCACTCCATGCAAATATTTGGCGATTCTCTCACAATGATAAAATGGTTTAATACTATCCAGAGGTGCCACAATTTTACTTTATTACCTATATTGGAGGAGTTTCTACAGTTAAAATCCTTATTTGATTTTATCTCTTGTAAACACATCTACAGGGAACAAAATACAGACACAACTTTCCTCTCTAAGGAGGGTGCTAGAAAGGATAAAGACTCCTGGAAGGTCTCTAAGATTATAGATGGAGTTGTTCAGAATTATCAACATCAGCAATATCTTGATATTCAGTGCTTCAACCATTGTTTTCACTGGCAGGATATTACAATGATGGCTCATTTTTGGCTTCAATTTTGTTTTTGATAGGTATTTTCCACTTATATAGCATAGGATGACTTATATGCGACATTATGGAGGCTATGTAGACCCAATATTCCAATGGGAGGCTATCTAGTGTAACCTAAATCAACTCTTTTGATAAAGATTTTAAATGCAAGTTAAAACTAGGGTGCCATTGATTCATAAAAATCCATGCTTTCCCCACAAATCAAGGCATTGTTTATACAACTCAAGACCTATTCATTTTAGAGACAAACTTAAGAATGAAGAAACCATTGTTTGATGAATTACACATATTTCCCAGGAAGGCTCCTCGAGACCTTTCCATCCAAGACTAGAGTTTCTTTAGAGAGGGTCAAATATCATCAAACCACTTTTAAGGTTTTGGGTGATTTTCCATTCAAGACATATCTCAACTCCAATAATCCATTAAATGATCTTTTTTGGAACTAATGGTATCAACCTTAAATGTTCCAAGGTTTGTAGTAAAGGTGTTTTTGAACACCGACATAAACACGTAATAATTCATCTATAATAACATCTCTACAAATGTCTAAAACTAATTCTTTCTAGGAAAAATGTGGTTCCATAAGTCATTATCAAGTCTTAAGTTGATACCACATAAATGTTAAAAACTAATAATATTAATATATATAAATAATAAAGCATGATAATTAAATAAATAATAATTAGTAGTAGTAATAGTAGTAGAGTAACACTAATGATAAAATGCTTATAGAGGTTTGGTTGGTTAGTGAAGCAACAACATAGTTCGTTCTATCCTAAAGGTTCACATGTACTAATAACATGAACTTTACATTTGGTGCCATAATTTATTGTCACAACTACCATATTATAATTATTATGGTCATAGATACACTAATCCTTCTAAGCATTATGGATTTCAAGATAATCATCTTCGAAACAATTTCAATTGACACCCCTATACCCACTAAACCTTATGCCCTTAGCACAATCATCCTTTGACACAAAATGAACTCAAACACACAAACCTCTTAACACAATGAGACCCATAACCAATATTACCCTAGATTAATTGTACCTCTTAACTCATACGATCTTTAATATAATCACTTTGACTTTTATGACCCTTCACACAATCACCCTTTAACACACTACGACCCCAAACATAATAGCCACAAATTTCCCTATAACCTATAACTATTGTCCATGGTTGAACATATTGACACATTGATCCACTCACCTTTAATCCCCTAGTATACTAATATACTAAAACATTAATTCATATTAACATATGTTGACTAAATGTAATTATTAGTTAAAAGATGTTATTATAATTCACTGGCACCATTTCCCAATAACCCTTTATATGGTTAATCATTGTCGACAATCGTGACCATGATTAACCATATTGACTATATTAGCTAGGTTTACATAATTTTCCATATTAGCCATATTTGACCATATGAACTTCATTGATCCACTTAGATCCTTCAATACTCTAATATGTTAAACTTGTTACCCTTCAACCCTAGTAAATTGTAATCCATTAATGACTTTTTTGACCATCTAGACCATGACAAGCTATAGTTGACCCACAAACTCTTGAAAATCATATTCCATGAACCCAAATAGTCCCTAACCCACATCCCCTTAACCTACTAACACCATAATACTCCGTGACTGTTAACCCTTATGACTTAGAATTCAATCACAACATAAAACACTATGAACTCAACTACACTAACCCCCTAATACACCTTTCCCCTAAACTCATATGAAACCTAACGAAATCACATCCAATACATTATGGCCTTGAACAAACTAGAACCCCTAATCACATTGAAAATGAATGAAGTATACACCCTGATCTTTATGAACCTTAACACACTTGAACCTTAAAATTATTAACACCCAATACCTTAATCCTGAACACACTACAATTTTGATACACTTTGACCTTTAACAATTATTATCCCAAATTCAATCATCCCATAACACATAATTATTACCTCAAGTACACTAAACACACAATAGTGTTGGAAACAAAACTGAGAGGGTGGGGGTGGGGGGGGGGGGGGGGTGGTGTTGAATCAGTATTAGTCGGGTCAATAATCTTTTTCTTTTCATACTCAAATTTATATACGCTACTTCAATGAAGGTAACCCGCGTGAACACGCAACTGTGTTTAAGGAAACCAATATCTAGGAAAATTATGATTTAGTTAATTCATCATATGTTGATCTTTAATTTGTGCATCAGTACTTTATTAAACATTAAACAGTAACCATGTGCAGTTAATAACAAAATGAACCATCACACATAAGCAACACACATGAACACCAAGATTTAAGGTGGAAACCCAATGTGGGTGAAGACCACTTGCTGCTGTCGTCTGTGTCTTCTTTTAATAATAAGAAAATATGTTTACAACATTGTACTAGTGCAGAATCATACTAGTACGCAGGGTTCTACCTGCAGAAGGTTACTACCTTCTCTCGTTCTCCAGCTTCTAATGGAAGGGAGCTACAACCCCCTAGCTCTTGTACTAGCCGATATGTTTACTAGTACGTAGGCACTGACCCATGGAAGGCTACACCCTTCTCTCTTCCTCCAGGGACCACGTTTCATAAATTTTCAGACTGGATGCTCTTGGTACACAACAATACACATGAAGGCCTCGTTTCATCTAATTTTCACACTGGACCCATTATCAACATTGAAGCTCAAAATCAATCACCACTACACTACAACCATCAAATACATCTGCATTAATCAGTCATTGAAACTCAATCATAAATCTCTGAATCACCCATGACTGAAGCAGAGAAAGCCCATCACCACTGAAGCAAATCACAATCAATCAATCTAAACATTCAGTATACTGTCATCAAACAACAGTCACCAGAACACAGAGCAGAACCCAAAATTCTGCAACAACAGTCATATCCACCTGTAACTGCAAATATAATTTTACATAATGTATACACTACTTATATGTGTTGAACTAGCATGTATACGCGCTTTTATCAAAGCCAACCAGCG
Source organism: Pinus tabuliformis (assembly GCA_031772625.1). NCBI lineage: Eukaryota > Viridiplantae > Streptophyta > Pinopsida > Pinales > Pinaceae > Pinus > Pinus tabuliformis. The sequence continues at coordinate 1,146,061,305 of CM062805.1, forward strand.
TATATGTCTGTAAATATTAATTCATAATTTTGCAACTATTCTAGACTTCAGTCATACTCAGATCATAACATCTACAAAACAACACATGCGTCAGTGTTCATTTCAAGCCTTAAGATCTCGATCCATCATTAGATCTTATCCCTTCATCAACCGCTAAGGTTCATCCTTGGTTCAAATCAAGCACCGCACCATAATCCAATAACCTGCATACTGGATCTCACACTTCATCAGATATTCAATACTTGCACACCTTGGCATAATGATCTTCTCTTCCTTATATAGTTTTAGGCCTTTCTCAATACCATGGACCAAAACCACTTAGGATCAATACCTTGGACTAATACCACGGATCAAAATATCATGGACCAAATACCTTGGACCAAAAACTTAGTTTTCCAAGATATACACGCTTTTCCTTCTGTGAAAGTACATGTGTACGTATACTCTACTTGTGTTCAGTGAACCTGCGTGTATACACAACTTTGTCAAGATGAACCTGCGTATACCTCTATTTCTTCATTCTTTGTAGTCTGATTTGTAATTCTTTGCTGTTAACCTGCTGCACTGTGAAATATCATCTAAGAGAGTTTCCATTGTACATTACTTCTAAACTGATTCCTTTGAACTGCCTTGCATATTGTCATAACTGTCATGAATTCTGTCACATTTGATATCTCTTCTGTAGATTCATCTAGTTACCAGATACAAATGAGTTGTTCTGCTACAAGTGGGTTGCCATCAAGTACAACACATGCATCATAATGCCAACAAATAGATTGTAATTCCCAATTACTCTAACTATTAATATATTATATCCCTTACTCCCTACTAACCTTTACAATTTCACCCTTTGACATAATCACCCACTAATATTGAAGACATAAACCCCCCAATACACTATGACCATTAGTACACTAACCCCCTTATACACCTTCACTCTTAAACCCGATGGTCCTTGAGGTAATTTCCCCTTAGTTTGTTATGACCTCAAATGCATTAACCACTAATATTATGAACCTAGACATAATATACATCATAATACTGGCGAACCTTGACATTATCTCCCTCTAACATAATCACACCCTGGTGCATTTTGACCTTTAAGACACTAAGCCCCTAATACAATATAACTTTGAATACATTAACCCCTAATACATTGAGTATTAAATCCTATAAACCATGATTCATTCACTTATTCACACATTACAACCTTAAACACACCAATCCATTAAAATATCATAAATCCTAATAACTATGACCCCAAACAAAACATAACCTCTAATCGCTATGAACCTTGACATGGTTTTCTTTTGACAAAATGTGAGCCTAAAGACATTAACTCCTAATATACTGTGACCGTGAACACATCAACCCCATGATACACTTTGTTCCTTAATGTACACTTTGTTCCCTAATATACTATGACCATGAACACATCAACCCTTAATGTAATCAACCCTAACATGCTATGAACTTGAAAACAATAACCTCAATAACCCCGTAATGTATTGTAACTCCCTATCATTATGTACCAAAATGTAATATACTCATAATCCCTGTGAACCTTAATAGGTTTACCCCATAACACACTATGACCCCAAGACACTTATGCACTAGTACACTATGACCACAAACACACTAACCACTTGGTACACTTCGATTGTTAACCCTATGATCTATTATGCAATCAACCGCTAACACCTTATTACCATGAGCACACTAAAACCCTAATATATTATAACCCTTAATCAATATGACCTTGAAAATCCCTACAAACCTTGGCTACAATCATTCTCTAACAAAATTTGATATTGAAGACACTAACTGCCTTATGCATTATACCTCAAAAACACTAACATATTACTACACTTTGAACCTTAATTCCTTGACCCTTGATGCACTCAACTCTAGCACATTATATCCCAAACTTTGACATTGTCACTCATTGACCCAATTACCCCTTAAAACACTATAGGCCACAAGACACCAACCCCATAATACACTATGAACCTAACAAATTAACCCCCTTATCACATTGACCTTAAACCACTCTGATCATCAACGAAATTACCTATTAACATCATAATTTCTTGAGGTAATTACTCTCTTAACACCTTCCAACATCAAACACACTAACCCACTATGATTATGATTTTAAACACATTATAACACTAATTCCTAAGAAACTTGATATGCTTAAGACCCCAAACAATCACAACCTAGTATATTATGACCTTGGAGAAACTAATTCATACAATACGACCTTAAAAAAACTAACACCATGCTACTATTTGCCCATTAACCTTGATGACCCTTAATGTAGTCACTCACTAACATGTTATCAACTCAAAACACACTAACCTCCATTCATTATGACTTCAAACACAATATGCCCCAAATCCTTAATAATCTTGACAAAATCACCCCTAACATGCTATGACCCTAAGGAACTACCCCCTTTATACAATATGACCCTAACACATTAACCCCCTAACATTTTTTATCCTTAATCCCTTTGATTTCTAATGCAACCACTCCTTGACACATTAACCCAAGCATGCTAACAACTTAATACTCAAAGCATTATAATACTTGAAATGGAATTCCTCAAACATTGAATAGTAATACATAAAAAATGAAAAACAATACAAGAGACAAAGGTTTAGGGGCATATACACATCTAAGGGTTGGAATGCACTTGGACTTGGTATGCAAATGTGTAAATAATATTTGATTGTATTGATAATAGAATGGATGAATACCATTGATAGTGGATATCATTTTTAATGAAGTATTAACTAAGAACCCTATATTAATTTGGTGGCGAGTCAATAATGAGTCAAATAATATCTCTCAACTAAATTAGTGATGAGCATTTAATACAAGTCACTAATTATTCTCAATGATCTTATTGAAGAAATGATAAATAATGCACATTAAACTTTGTACAAGATATATTATGTCTAGGTACACAACATTCAAGATATAATTGAAATATCCTTTATGACAACAATAATAACACCTTATTTTTATCACAACCATAAAGTATCCACTTTATGTTACCACCAACATTTAGTGAAGAGATATCCAAGCACAATCAATGTTACAAAAATCTCAATCAATTTCTTACCAGAAGAAATATGGCCCACCATTTATGTAAGGAATAATCAAGGGCTAAAGCACACTTTGTGAACCTTTAGAAATGAAATGTGACACCCCATGACAAAAGAGACATTGAGAGTGATATGAAGAGGGAAAGAAATCAGGGATAGCCACAATAAAAAATTTATAAGGATACAAAAATAATATATTGTAAGTGGTACACATATATTTATTATTTTCACCATAAGTATGGTTTAGGGTAGAAATGAATAGGTATCCACTCAATGTGTTCATATTTTACAACATATATATCACTCTTTTCAAACCATTATCTTAATATATAATCTATTGAGGGACTCACCTAGTTTCTAGATATACATAAATGCAATGATAGTGGTTGGATCATATCACGCCATTCTTGAAAAAACTTATCCTTGGCACCCTAGACTATATTTGGAGCTGATTGTAGATATTCCAACATTGAAGAGAAATATTTATAATGATTCTATTAAAGTAATAAAGTTTAAATTGATCAATATCCATGCCTTATAAAAGAATATCCCTATAATTCTCCATAATGCTTATATGCTTTGCATGTCCATTATACAAAGGAATCTAGGCATTGAAGTCTAAGCCACCCACAGAGTTTTTGGAAAGAATTCCAAGGGGGAAACAAAATAGAAATAATATAGGGGAATGAGGAGATGGATGCCCCAGAAAGAAAACAAATGGATGGAATTTTGAAGGTGAAAACTTTGAGTGGAAGTGAATAAGGGTAGGGGAATTAATGGTAATATCCTCGAGTATAGGTGAATGGTGGCATTAAAAAGAAGAATCATCACAATATTGATGAAGTGGAGAGCTTGTAATATGTGATAATATAACAAATACCAACAAAAAATGTAGGAGTATGGGGTGTAAGGATATCAACATGATGAGAAGATATGGGTGAAGCCTAACTTTGTGATGTAGACTAATTGAAATCCCAATTCCAAGGAGGATAGAATGACATGGGAACCAAAATGAAATAGGGGTGACTAGGATAGGGTACTCATGGAGGGAAGGTTTTATTTTCAGGTAGATGGTAAATACAAAATATAGATGGGATAATTCATCTACCCAAGCAATGGTGGTCCTATGAGAAATTCCAAAGGGAGTGAATGATAAATGCAACAAATTAAGGGTATTTAAGCTATGTTAAATGCTATTTAGGAAAATTATACCTAAGAATGACCACTTTCCATAGATAAACAAGGAAATCCATGGAAAATTCTTATACACAAGTCAAATGATGCCAAAGCAAAAGGTATTCAATAAAGAAAAGAAATCCATAATACTTGCTTCAATGTCCCCAAGAGAAAGGGGTTCTTGATGAAGTGTCAAATCAAGAAAATATGGATACTCTTTTGCAGGGATGAGAAATACAATTCCAATAGAACAACAAACATGTCAATTAAAGCCTATATAACTCTAAAGGAAGTAGAAGAAAATGAGGATTTTTTTTTTAAACGATGTAACAACCTTGTAGAAAAGTCAATAAAAGCAAAAAAGTAAGACAAGGGTCATGGGACACATATTCCAAGCTAAATGTTGGGAAAAACATCCTAGTGGTTTTTCATTTAGTTTATTATGGCTAAGGAAATTGGCAAAGGAAATGGAAAAGGAATTTGAAGACAAAGAGGCATTAATTGGCATTTATGAAAATAATGGAAAATAGGAGAAAAGGAAGGTGAAAGGTCATAGGTTGCATGTGAGAGGGAAATTGAAGGAAAATAATGGAAAATGAAGTAGAGGCCTCATTGATAAAAAGGCTTTTGAGGATCAGTTGGTAACCTTTTTTCAGTTCAGTTTTGGATCTCTCTCTCTATTCTCTCTCTCACACTCACAAAAAGATAGAAAAGAGAGATCCACGCCTTAGAATTCAGCCTCTTCGAGGGGGCAACCTCCTTTACATTACATAAATGAACAATTCTTGGATGATACAAATGAAAAACCTCCTTTCTATATATAGGAGTCTAAGTGGTCACAATATAATCCAGCCTACCTAACAATAATATTGTAGGGCACAACAATAACAATAGAGGGATTCTATGTGGCACAATATAACAATATGGGCACTAATGGGTACAACAATATAAATAAGGGGTATAACTACAATAGTAATGGGGTAATCACTAGTATTATAGGGACCCAACATGCCCCTCTCCTTCAAAAAAGTGTTGTCCTCAACGCTTGAGTAGTTCTGGATACTTCTGCATAAAATTCTCATCCTCCCATGTGGAATCTTCAGCGGATAAGTTCTTCCACTTGATAAGATACTCTGAAATTGATCGATTTCGTAGCTGTCGAGTTCTTGTTTCTGTGACTGCTTCTGGTTCCAATATAATTTTTCCTTCCTCGTCAAGTTCTGGCAATATTGTTTGAACTGGGAGCTTGTCGCCTATAACCTTCTTTAAACATGAAACATGGAAAACTGGGTGCAATCGAGAAGCTGCAGGAAGCTCCAATTTGTATGCCATAGTACCAATCTTTTGCAACACCTTGTACGGACCATAATACTTTGGTGATAATTTATTATCCTTCTTAGCTTGCTTGAGGGACATTTGCTTATATGGTTGTAGCCGTAGGAATACCCAATCACCTACATCAAAACTTCTTTCACTGCGATGTTGATCTTCCTGTTGTTTCATTCTATTCTGTGCCAACACAGGTTATCCTTTAAGAGTTGGAGGACTTGTTGTTGATGTTCGATGTGATGTTCCACTGCCTGAACCTTAGAATTTTCTCTTAAATATGATGTGATGGATGGTGGTTGATACCCATAAAGTGCCATAAATGGGGTCATTTTTGTTGCTGTATGGAAGGAAGTGTTATACCACCATTCAGCCAGAGGCAACCATTTGACCCATTGTGTCTGTTTATCAGATACAAAGCAACGAAGATATCCTTCCAAACATTTGTTTACTATCTCAGTTTGCCCATCAGATTGAGGATGATAAGATGAGCTATGAGCTAACTGAGTACCAAGACAAGAAAATAATTCTGTCCAAAAATTTCCAGTGAAAATGGGATCTCTGTCACTTACAATAATCTTTGGGTTTCCATGTAGCTTTTGAATTGTTTCCATAAATGCAGTAGAAACTGTACTGGCTTTAAATGGATGTGATAATGCACAAAAGTGTGCATACTTGGTAAGTCTGTCAACTACCACCATGATGACACTCTTTCCCTCAGACTTGGGTAAACCTGTGATAAAATCCATTGAAACCTCCTCCCAACGTTGGCTTGGAATGGATAAAGGTTGTAATAGACCCGGTGTCTTAATTGTTTCAACTTTATTTTGTTGGCAAACCAAACATTCCGCCACAAACTTTTGAATATCTGATTTAAGGCCATCCAAAAAAATTCCTTCTTAACCCTGTGGTAAGTTTTTAAAAATCCTGAGTGCCCTCCTAAGGGAGAAGTGTGCAATTCCATAAGAATCTTTTGTTTTAGCTGGGAATTCTTACAGAGGTATAAGCGATCTTTGTACCATAACGAATCATTTTTCCAGCTAAATGTATCAGACGTACTGGAATCTTGTTGTAGCTTTCGAATAAGTGCCCACACTTCTTCGTCATTCTTCCATTCCTCCCTTGCTTCGTTTATCCAATCTGGTTGGATAATAGAAATGGCGCACAACAATGCTTCCACATCCTCATCCTTTCTTGAGAGTGCATCTGCCACCACATTTTGCTTCCCTTTTTTGTAGATGATTTCAAAGTCATAACCCAACATCTTTGTGACCCACTTTTGTTGCTCTTCAGAGGATAATCTTTGTTCTAAAAAGTATTTAAGGCTATCATGATCCGTTTTTACCTTGAAGTGTCTTCCCATTAGGTAGGGTCGCCATTTCTTAAGTGCATGGAGTATTGCCAACATTTCCTTCTCATAAATAGCTTTGCTTAAAAACTTTCCCTTGATTGGACGACTTTCAAAAGCAATGGGTCTTTCATCTTGCATTAGAACAGCACCAATTCCATTTCCTGAAGCATCACATTCCACAATAAAGGTTTTTGTGAAGTCCGGTGTAGCTAAGACCGGTGCTTGGCACATTGCCTCTTTAAGATGTTCAAAGGCCTTTGTTGCTTCCGAAGTCCATGAAAATGCATCTTTCTTCAATAATGTTGTTAGAGGTGCTGCTATTCTCCCATAATTCTTAACAAACTTGCGATAATACCCTGTCAACCCAAGAAATCCTCGCAGATGCTTTATGGATGTGGGGATTTTCCATTCCTTAATGGCTTTAATTTTGCTAGGGTCTACCTTAACTCCTTCATGAGATACAATATGACCCAAATATTCCACCTCCTGGACTCCAAAGAAACATTTGGATCTTTTTGCATATAATTGTTTCTCCTCCAATAGTTGTAGCACCCTGTCAACATGTTCAACATGATCCTTCCAAGACTTGCTGTAGATTAGTATATCATCAAAAAATACTAACACAAATTTTCTAAGGAATGGTTTGAAAATTGAATTCATCAAACCTTGAAATGTTGAAGGTGCATTGGTAAGGCCAAAAGGCATGACCAAAAATTCATAATGACCCTCATGAGTTCTAAATGCCGTTTTCGGAATGTCTTCAATCTTCATTCTGATTTGATGATATCCTGAACGAAGATCCAACTTGGTGAAGTAAATTGATCCATGCAATTCATCCAGTAATTCATCAATGACAGGAATGGGGAACTTATCTTTAATAGTGAGCTTGTTGAGCTCCCTATAATCCGGACACATGCGCCATGATCCATCCTTCTTGTGCACCAATACTACTGGAGCAGAGAAAGAACTTTGACTCGGTTGAATTATACCAGCCTCTAGCATTTCTGCAACCATACGTTCAATTTCACTTTTTTGGACATAGGGATATCTGTACGGCCTGATGTTTGGAGGAACACTTCCTGGAATCAGATGAATAGCATGATCATGATCACGCATAGGTGGGAGACCTTTGGGAGTCTCAAATACCTTGGAATGATTGTCCAGGACTTTTTGGAGATCTGGAGAAATAGATGATTCCAATGTGGAAACATCTAGCGAACATAATTGTGCAATTACACCTCTTTGCTCCTTTTTTAGAAGCTTTGTCATACCATTAGAGCTGATTATCTTTCCTGGTTTCCCTGCAATACCCCTTAATTCAACTTCCTTTCCTTCCACAGAAAATTTCATGAAAATTAAAAGCTATTGTACCCAAGGATTGTAGCCATTGGACTCCTAGTACAACATCAGCACCTCCCATTGGAATGGAAAGCATTGGGCTAGTCAATACATATTCTCCCATGGATAGCTTGATATTATGGCACTTTCCAGAACAATTTATTGTTCCTCCATTTGCAATCATCACTTGACACTCTGGTGCTGGATATAGGAAGCAATTCAATTCTTTTGCTACCCTACAATGAATAAAATTGTGGGTGCTTCCTGAATCAATCAACACTATTACCTTTTTCTTCTTGATTTGTCCTTCTATCTTGATGGTTTGAGGAGTGGTAATTCCCGCCAATGCATTACAAGATATGGTCGGATTTATTTGTTCTTCATCTAGGCTTTGTTCCTGGAATATATCCTCTTCTTTTGACCTTTCTTGCTCCTTTTCTTCTTCCTCTTCACAATCTATGTAGAATAATTTCTTCTCAGCACACTTATGACCTTTTGTGTATTTGCTATCACAATTGTAACAAAGCCCTTTTGCTCTTTTTTCTTCCAATTGTTGTGGTGTCAACCTTGTAGGTTGTGGAAGACTATGGGCAACAACACTTCCGTCTTTATAGTTGTGAGTGGTATGCTTCCTAGTTGCCATAATTTTGCTTTCCATTTTTCTTGCTAACCTGAATGCCTTCTCTAATGAATCAGGTTCCCAAAGGCGCACATCATGTTGGATATTATCCTTTAAAGACCCTATGAACACATCAATCCTATGCTCCTCTGGAATATCTTTTACCCTTATGTTCAATTTTTGGAACTCCTCAATGTGCTCCATTATTGAACCCTTTTGTTTGAGACTTATCAATTGGCTAAAAAAAGTGTTGCTTTTTGTATCCTCATAATGTGCTATCAATTCTTCCGTAAAAATTGCCCAAGTGATAAATTGTTTACGAGAACAAAGCCATTGATACCATACAAACTGATTTGGTTCCAAATATAAAGTTGCCATACGTACCTTTTGTGTGTTTTGCACATTATTGAGATCGAAGAATTGCTCCATCTGTAATATCCATGTGGCGGGATCCTTGCCATCAAACTTCCTCATATCGATTTTTGGAACATGGTGAGTCTTCGATCCAACATTAGAGTCTATGGAATCATGATTAACATTTCTTTTATTCTCATCATGAGTTTCCTTTACTACCTTTTCACCATTAGTGACCCTTTCTTGTAGCAACTTCTTCAATTCATCCATCTTATCATCCATGCCATCAATTTTAGCGTCCATGCCATTAATTTTAGCGTCAATCTTAGCTTCCATGCCATCCATCTTAGCTTCCATTCCCTTTATCTTAGATTCCACGCCATTTACCTTAGATTCCACGCCACTTATCTTAGCTTCTGTTAGCTTTTGTGAGCGTGACATTTGTTGCACTTGTTCTTGTAATTTTGATATATCATGTAGCATTTCTTCCTCTTCTTCATGAGTCATGCTAGAGCTTTCAGGTTCCTTACTAGGTGTTTTCATTTTCTTTCCTCGGGGCATCAGTTACCGATAATAAAGTTTTACTATGCCCTTTGAATTCCGTTAAACCAAGCTTACACAAAAATTAAAAAAAAACTACACACCTTTTTTCACTTTATAGAAGCCTGATATTGAATCTGATGTATCTCTGTAATTTCGGATCATCAAATTCTGAAATTGCTACCTGGAGTAGCCTTCTGCGTCCTCTTTCCAATGCCACAAGTCTGAGCTAAATTGGATTCTCCAAGGAAGAGTTATGTGAAATCTCCCACAGTGACTTGCTTTTAGACTGGTTCAGTAGAGCTAACTTGTACGACGTGCCACGAGTCACTGTTTCAACTTTTGAATCTGAAACACACATACAAGAAACTACATTCCGTTCTCTTTCTGTACCTTTTTACGAAATTTCAATCCGATCCTCAGAGAGAGAGTTATGACGATTTTCCCCAGGTCACCTGGTTTGAATGTAATTCAGGAGTCTGCAAAAAGGCCAACTTCCTCAGATCATATCTCTGAAAATATCACTTGAAATGCTCTGAAATTCGGACCCAAGATTCAACGCCAATTCTTCTCAAATGGGTTTTTTTTGCGACTTCGGAAATGTCACAGAAAAAAAGTTATAGCGAAAATGGCACGATGACCTGTTTGGAGCAGCGAAACCCTAGAATCCAAAGCTCTGATACCAAATGTTATGAAACCAGCTCACAAAAAGATAGAAAAGAGAGATCCACGCCTTAGAATTCAGCCTCTTCGAGGGGGCAACCTCCTTTACATTACATAAATGAACAATTCTTGGATGATACAAATGAAAATACCTCCTTTCTATATATAGGAGTCTAAGTGGTCCCAATACAATCAAAGCCTACATAACAATAATATTGTAGGGCACAACAATAACAATAGTGGGCTTCTATGTGGCACAATAGTAACAATATGGGCACTACATGGGTACATCAATATAAATAAGGGGTATAACTACAATAGTAATGGGGTAATCACTAGTATTATAGGGACCCAACACTTGGACACTTAGAGAATTCTTGGAACACTTTAGCATTGGATCGAGGAAAGAAAAGGAAGGACAAAGAAGGAAAAGGGAATTAAAGATCAAGAAAGGAAGAGTATGATCAAGTGACTACAACAAGATTACTTGCAGGTATCGATTTGCATGTGTGATTTCCTTGCTAGATTTGGCATGCATGTGTGTAATTGGTTCTCTTGATGTCATTGGCATGGGTTTTACTTGGTGTGACAGTGGTTTTCAGCCTTGCCTTGCCATTTTTGGATAACCATGGTGTGATGGTTCTCTTTTATTTGGTTAAGATGGATTTCCGTGTGGTTTCGAAACTGAGTGAGGTGGTCTCTGAAGAAGAACACAAGGCCTAGGAATCCTTGGACCAGAGAAAGTGGGATTGCGGTAAAGCCAAATTTTGTGTACCTTGGTGGGCTTAGGAATCCTCGACCACTGAATGGAGGGATATACGATAAATCCTGGAGGGTGGAGTATCGATTAGGCCTATGAATCCTCGATTGGTGAATAAAAGGATATACGATAAAACCTAGAGACTAGGAGATAGGAAAATTCCTCACAATGTAAGTGGAGAGATATAGAGGCATCCATGCTTGTTTAGGGCCTAGTGATCCAGTGGGGATTTCAGTAAAGCCTGAGGAAACCTGGATTGGTTTGGTTGTGGGTCCCACATTAATGCTTGCAATATGGAACAAGGGTGATTGGCTAAAACAAAGATTTGGTTCAGCCTAATCTATCGTAAGTTGGTTTGTAGAAGTCCCACACCTGGTTGGCTTATGCATTCATTAATAAGAGCTCCTTCTCCTTTGTATTTCATGTGTAAACATTCTGGTTCGTATGTGATTTCTATGGCTGTTGTATCCTTGTTATTTACTTTGGTTATATGTTGATTATGAGTATGTTTTATGACAAAATTGATGTATGGATCTCATCATGTTTTGATTAGAAAATGAATGTACAATGAATGTATGACCTAATAGATGATAATTCAACTATTGTGATAAAGCAAAAATGCTTCTTTACGAATCTCAGATAAGTATGAGACCCCTATGCTCATATATGTTGTTATGACATGTAGATTACATATTTGTGACATTCTTGAAAAAATGTCTGTCATGGTTAGTAGGGGTCAGATCAATTACTTATACCATTTATTGCATTATTAGCCTTATTCCATTATTATTTATCATTTCTGAAAGTTTTGGGCAATGGCCTAAGTCCTAACCCTAAAAAAGTGGCTTAGAATCTGGGGTCGCTGGCATAGAACTGCCTGAAAAAGTCCACAGTCACCAGCCTGCCTTACTATGGGAACAACTGGAAGGCCTTAGTCGAATGCATGGCTTGTCATGGGAGTAGATGAGGATCCAGATCAGAAAAATGACAAGTTGTCTCAAGGGTTAAGCTCCTAGAAGTGTTGGTTGCCCCCTGAAGGTTCTGTAGCATGTGTGGAAGGTCAACATGGTTTTTTTTTGTCAGTTTCACTTCCTTAAATACACATGGGGAGTTTGTAGGTTTTAAATCCATACAAAAATTACCTGCATACGAATTCTAAAAACAAAAAATAAACAATGACGAGAGAATAAAACGTAAAATAGATATACACAGGGATTTTCCCCTGGATCCCAAAACCGGGGCTACTAGATTGATTTTTCATTATGTTCCTTTCAATGGTAAAACCCATATATATAAACATGTCGAAGCATCCATAAACCTTGAATTAGAACATAATCGTAGTTCCCTTGACCGGATCTACAAAATACCATGGACAGAAAACCATCATGCCCAAAACCATGTGCAAAATCCATGCAAAACCATAGGTAGGTCGGCCCACCTAATATAGGGACCAATTCTTTCCCCCATGCAGGAGGGATACTGCCCCCCTTCTTACCCCCCGACAGGGGGGCAGTTGCCCCCCTTATGACCCCCGAAAACACCCCACGCAACATACAGGGGGGACTATGGCCCCCCCGTGACCCGCACACATGTGGGGTAGTCGTGGAAAGAATATAACACAACAAAACATAGTTGAATCACATCATAGTAGCCTCTCATCACATGTTTATCCCAATGGACCAGTTAACTTGGGTAAATGTGGGAGGAGGGCGTTATAGATTGATATTAGAGCATGGTTCAACACTTCTACTAGATGGGAAAAATGTGTTTGTCATGGATGCGTATAGGTTGTGTATGTGATTGTTAGGTATTCATGGTAGTGCTAATTTTTATAGTTGTGTTTCCATGTAGGAGTTGGTGATGTTGTTGTTGGGATGCTTAAGTCATGAATGCATGTTAGCTGTATATGCATTTGTTACGCATATCAGTGTCTATATGTTGTTATGCATGCATTTCCATGGTTATAGTTATGCATGTATAATAGGTCAAACATGCATTGTGAGGCCATTTTATGATCTGAAATTGGAGGATAACTTCTCCTTCGTAAAAACTGGCCGTCCTCTAACACTTTTCAAGTAAAAATGGGTCTTATGAAAAAAACAAGTTTTATGGCCTCTTCAAGGATAATGAGTTAGTTTTCATGTGAATTTTAAACAAGAAACATATCATCATAAAAATCATAAAGGAAAAAAAGAAGAGAGACAAAATAGAATTTGGTGACGGAGTTCACCCCTCCTGGGCTACATCTCCAAGCTTGCTAACACAACTAGACCGCTCCATAGATTTCAATGATAAAATAGTACATGCAAAGTGTTGGCAAGTGAGTGGCTAGTTTTCCCTTCAAGGACACATTATCTTGCAAATAAATATCACTCTAAAAAGAATGACAACCTACATTTAGTCATGAAATAATCAACAAGAAAAAATATTTCACACAAGACCCTATACTCCATCTGAAAATGAGCATACATGTACAATAATTCCACATTGAAGTACTAAAAGAGAGATTTCCTCAAAAATAAATAATGAGAAAAGATAAACATGAGCTGCACCATAGATGTCAAAATTGCTGCAGATAACATATGAAGGCTAGAAAACCCTACAAGGTCCTCTCCATGCTCAAAAACCTTCAAAAACTGCTTCAAACCATTGATTGTACCTGGAACCCTATGACTCAAACCTACAAAAATTCCTTCCAGAAGTTCTCCAATCAGTTAAAAAAAATTTCCATTGGATCCAGAGTATCCAAAAACTCCTACTAGACTCTTATTGAAATCCAAAAGGCCAAAAACACATTAAGTTATGGCTTCCCCATGTAGCTCCTGCTGGTCGTCCTCCAAATTGGACCAACCTGCAAAGAGAGCGAAATTTTCGCCCTTTTATTCGCTCTGGAGGCGACAAATTCGCCTGCCATTGGTGCAAATTGTCGCTTCATTAATTTTTCCAAGAACCCTATAGGCGCAAAAACAGGTCCACATGGGCACCATACGGGTGAGGGCTAGGCCAATAGTCCTCCCCCACCGACCTTGGCATCTTTTCTGTCTGGCTGAGGTCGCATGGAGGTGATGTGGCCGAGGTTGACCACCCACCCTCGTCATGTTAGCTCTAGAATCTCCGCCGGTGGTTATGCACTGAACAAGTGACTTGGGGCCAGGCCTCAAACTCTGCCCCCGTTGCTAGCTCTTTTACCTTTCCACCTCGGTCCTATGGTCTACTCTGTGACCAAGCATTGGTCCCCATCACACTTTTCCCTCCACTTCTTTGCTTGTAGGTTTTAACCCCATACAAAAATTACTTGCATACGAATTCTGAAACACAGAAAATAAACAATGCAAGAGGATAACACATAAAACACATATACATAGAGATTTTCCCCTGGATCCAAAAACTAGGACTACCAGCTTGATTTTTCATTATATTCCTTTCAATTTTACAATACATATATATACATGCCGAAGCATCCAATACCAAGGAACAAAAACCATTGCATCCAAAACCATGGACCGAAAACCATAGGTAGGTTCGCCCAACCTAATATAGGGTCCAATTGTTTTTTTTCTCGGGGCGTTGCCTCAGACCTCATAGAGGGAGGCTACCCGCCCCCCTCAAACCCCTCAGATAGAGGGGCTGCCACCCCCCCTGTGACCCCCCTGCTACGAAATCAGCGCAACGAAGGGGGGCTTCAGCCCCCCTTCTAAACCCCTGGTTCACTATGTAGGTTAGTCGTGGAAAGAATATAACACAACCCAACATTCTCCCACTTGTTGTTTTCTTTCCACAGGGGGCCACAAGAGAGCTTAGTCATTTTTCCAGCCCTGAAACACCCATTGTTTCTCTACACTAGGAGAACTTCTCAGAGCTCACAAATTTTGTCAATGCATCTGTAGTATTGTTCAAAGTGTCCACCTTTACCAGCAACACCTTTTTGTCTTCTATCATATCCCTCACAAAGTGATATTGAACATCAATGTGCTTTGTCTTTGAATGATAAGCAGGGTTCTTTTCCAAGAAAATTGCACTTTTGCTATCACAGTCTATCCTTATAGCTCCCTGTACTAACCCCATACTTGAACACAATCTCTGCAACCAAACTGCTTCCTTGCTTGCATGAGTGGCTGCCATGTATTCTGCCTCTGTAGTTGATAGTGCCACTATAGATTGTTTCTTACTCATCCAACTAACTACACCTCCAAATAGGTTAAACACATACCCACTTGTAGATCTTCTCTAATCCAGATCTCCAGCCCAGTCTGCATCAACAAAGCCATGAATATCCAACACTCTGTCCAATCCTGGTCTTCCTTGGTAGCACAAACCATAATCACTAGTGCCACGCAAATACCTGAAAACCCGCTTCACTGCTGTCCAGTGCTTCTTCCCTAGTTTTGACATAAACCTCCTCAATACTCCCACTGCATGTGTAATGTCTAGTCTAGTACAGACCATTGCATACATAAGGCTACCGACTGCACTTGCATATGGAACACGAGACATATCCTCTTCCTCTTCTTGTGTCTTGGGACACTGTTCAACAAATAACTTTACACCTACAGGAATAGGAACCTTCACCGGTTTACTATCCTGCATATTAAACCTTTGTAGTATTGTCTCGACATACTTCCTCTAGTTTAACCAGAGCTTCCTCTTTTCCCGATCTCTTTTAATTTCCATGCCCAAAATATAGTTTGCAGCACCAAGATATTTCATGTCAAATTTGGAGGACAATTGGGTCTTCAAATCCTGGATAATTTCTTTGTCATTTCTAACCAGAAACATATCATCCAAATAAAAAACCAGATAAATAACATGGTCACCAATTAATTTAAAATACACACAGTGATCTGCTTTGCTTCTAGTGAAGCCAAGTCCCCGTATAAATGTATCAAATTTTTGATACCACATCCTTGATGACTGTTTTAACCCATACAATGAATTCTTTAACTTGCATACTAGTTCTTTCTTACCCTTCATTGCAAAGCCTTCAGGTTGCTTCATGTAGATCTCCTCTTCCAAATCCCTGTGAAGAAATTTTGTCTTCACATCCATCTATTCTACCTCAAAATCAAAAGAAACAACAACAGATAAAAGTAACCTAATAGAAGTTACCTTGGAAAGAGGAGAAAAAATATCACCAAAATCAATTCCCAGCACCTGGGAATAACCTTTTGCTACCAACCGAGCTTTGTATTTCTCCACCTTTCCTTATGTATTTGTATTCTTCTTGAACAACCATTTTCTCCGAATGGGTTTCCTTCCAGTCGGAAACTCCACCAGATCCCAAGCTTCATTTTTGTGCAAAGATGCCACTTCATCAACCATGGCCTCTTTCCAAAGTTTTCCATCCTCTGAATCCACTGCTTTCTTCATAGTTCTGGGATCATCATCAATAATAGATAAAGCAAAATTTGAACTGAAAGCAGACGGATTATACCTTTCTGGCTGCGTTCTTTCTCGAACTGATCTTCTTACACATGGAGTTTGTGGCTCTTCATCTTCTGATTCCTCCTTTGCTGTAGAGTCTGATTCTTCCTCCTTTAGCTCAAACTCTATCTTCTCAGGTTGCTTTGGTTGGACTTCATGTTTAATAACATCTTTCACCTCTCTGAACACCACATCTTAGCTGTACACAATCTTCCTTGTTGTTGGGTTCCAAAGCTTATAACCCTTTAAACCATCCTTATACCTAATAAAATGCACTTTTCAGATTCACTATCCAACTTGGTTCGTTTCTCCTTTGGAACATGTACATATGCATTACATCCAAATACCCTCAGATGTGAAAGAGAGGGTTTCTTACCAATCCATACCTCTTGTGGAGTTTTATCCTCCAATGCTGATGAAGGTGATCTGTTGACTAGGTAACATGCTGTCTCCACCGCCTCTGCCCAGAATTCCTGTCCTAACCTGACACCACTAAGCATGCTTCTTGCCCTTTCCATCAATGTATTGTTCATTCTTTCTACAACTCCATTTTGCTGAGGTGTATATGGAGTAGTTTTCTGCCGTGATATGCCACACTTCTTACAGAATTCTTCAAATTCCTTGTTGCAAAACTCTCCACCATTATCTGTCCTTAGCACCTTTATCTTATTCTCTGTCTGGTTTTCCACCAGAGCCTTAAATTATTTAAACCTATCAAAGACTTCAGATTTCTTCTTAAGGAAATATATCCATGTATGCCTTGAGAAGTCATCTATAAATGATACTTAGTACACAGGCTTACCAAGTGATGGAACCTTCACAGGTCCAAACACATCACTGTGCACAAGCTCTAATATCTATTTTTCCCTCTTACCACTAGAGGGGAAACACACACGATTTTGCTTCCCATATACACAATTTTCACATAAATCAAAATCTAGAGAGCTATTACTCATACCTTCTACCATACCTTTACCATGAAGTATTCGAAGGCGCTTCTCTCCAATATGTCCAAGCCTTTCATGCCATAGCATGGTCTTCTCTCCAGAGACCACTAGATTTTCACCTCCACTTTCAGGAACCACAAAACTGTTGCACCCATCAACAACAGTGCTACCTTGCAGCTTGTACAGAGTTCCAATTCAAACTCCCCGCATCAATACCAGTGCTCCCCGAACCATCTTGTAGGTATCTTTCTCGAACACTGTCTTTACACCTACATCATCCAGCTTGCTTACAGAAATTAGATTTCTAGTCAATGCAGGAATATTTAGAACACCTGGAAGTGTTCTAACCCTTCCACCTTGCAACTTCAACTTTACTTTTCCACGGCCAACGATTCTAGCCTTCCTATCTTCCGCCAAGAAGACATCACCACCATCGTATTTCTCATATTTGTAGAACCACTCTCTATGCTGAGTGAAGTGAAAGGATGCACCTGAGTCAATCAACCATGCCTCATGATCTACATGTGTACTTGAAGAAGCCAAGTACACATCCCCACCTTCAACTGAGGTGGTTTTCGCCTCTACAGAAGGAGCATCATCAGATCCCTTTCCTTTATCAGGAGCTTTAGATTTACAGTCCCTTTTGAAGTGCCCTTCCTTTTCCTCATTTCCAGCACACCACCTTTACAGGTTTTCCTAGATATTTAGATCTCCCTCTAGATTTAGATATCCCACTCGATGACTTATTTTTGTTTCTGTTCTGGGACCGTCCTCGTACAGACAAGGCATCACCATTCTGGCTCTCCATATTTTTCCGTCTCATCTCCTCCGTCAGCAAGGATGAGACTATTTCATCAAAATGCAAGGCAGTTGCATTGCTACCTATTGCAATAACCAGACTATCCCATGAATCTGGTAGAGAACACAACAAACTGATGCACTTATCTTCATCTGAAATTTAATATCAACAGATGCTAACTGACTTACCATAGTATTAAATGCAATCAGATGCTCTGTCACCGAGTCCCCGTTTTTCATCCTCAGGTTATACAACTTTTTTCGCAAGAACAATTTATTCACCAGAGACTTAGATTGGTACAAAGTCCCTAACTTGTCCCACAAAGCCTTCACCGTAGCTTCCCCTGATACATTCAACAATACTGAATCTGAGACACACAATCGTATTGTGCTCTTTGCCTTCCAATCCAACTTCTTCCATTCTTCATCGAACAGTCCTGTTGGTTTAGTACCCGGATCTACCATGATCCACTGATCTTTATCCACCAACAGATCTTCTATCTTGAGTTTCCACAACTCAAAACTCTGACCATTAAATTTCTCGATCTCTATCTTTCCACTTCTCGCCATCTTCTTTTACTACCAGAATCGATCTTGTAGATCTCCCACTAAACAGGGTGTGCCACAGGCTCGAGCGAAACCCCTCAGCAACAAAGGCATCCCCTTGAAGCCAAAACAACTCTGATACCAAATGTAGGTTTTAATCCCGTACAGAAATTACCTGCATACGAATTCTAAAACACAGAAAATAAACAATGTGAGAGAATAACACATAAAACACATATACACAGAGATTTTCCCCTGGATCCCAAAATCGGGACTACCATCTTGATTTTTCATTATATTCCTTTCAATGTTACAATACATATATATACATGCTAAAGCATCCAATACCATGGACTGAAAACCATTGCGTCCAAAACCATGGACCAAAAACCATAGGTAGGTTCGCCCAACCTAATATAGGGTCCAATTTTTTTATTTTTTATTTATTTATTTATTTTTATTTTTATTTTATTTTATTTTATTTTATTTTATATTTTATATTTTATTTTATATTTTATATTTTATATTTTTATATTTTATATTTTTATATTTATATTTTTATAATTTATTTTATTTTTTTTTTATTTTTATTTTTCCGGGGCACTGCCTTAGACCCCGTAGAGGGGGGTTACCCATCCCCCTCAAACCCCCTGGACAGGGGGGGCTTCCGCCCCTCCTGTGACCCCCCCGCCATGCAATCGACGCAACGGTTCACTACAGAGGTTAGTCATGGAAAGAAATAACACAACCCAACATCGCCATGGTCGCGTGGAGAGTGTATATGACCGGGGGTCGGGGTTGGTCCCCCCCTAGACTGCTTGGAGGCCTCTGCCAGGGTTCTGTTGAGATGCATGTGACTAGGGGCCGGGGCTTACCACCCAAACCCTCTCCCAATGCACCATAACTTAGCCCTTAAATATATGTGACAACACATATAGTTTAAGGCTCATCACGCAGGAGAGTTGGAAGGCTCAGAATTTGTAAGTGGTAGGTCACCCATTCAAACCTTTCCGAGGTAACCAAAATCATAACAAAGTTTTTATCTAGTGTGGAGGTGGCATGTGGCATCCTCTGGTTGGGCCACGTGGCGGCCTCTCACTGGGCCACCAAAACAAAATTTGACCAATGAGAATGTGCCAACCTACACCTGTACAAATACGCCACTTGGAAAGCCATGATTGGTTGACCGTACGCTTAGTAGGAATGCAGACATCAACAATACAAACTGCCCAGTTTGTAGCCTAGTCAACACACCTGCAATTTTTTTAGCTATTGAGCCAAACGATTAAAACATCATAAATTTTTCATACGACATTAGATTGAGGTGATTCAAGTGTCATTGGAATAAGAACAATGAACACTACTAATTGAATCTAGTTTCGAAACATTCTGGGCACTTTCATTTTTGAGGAAAATTTTGATCTCTAGATCATACCTCCCCACTAGGAATTTTTGGACTCCAAAAGTTTATCTTCTCCTAGCAAACAAAATGAGGAAAAAGCTCAAAACTTCCCAAATATCAATCCTTAATGTTCTGTTTTCAATTTGTGCCTTCAAGCTCCAATCAAGGTACTCCACCTATCCTTTGCGTGAAATCCTCACCTTCCTATCAAGAATCGAGCCACAATTCTGAAAACCATGTTGGGAAAAAAAATCAATGGGTGGAATCTGAACATTCTCAAACAACTTCATCCTGAAGTCTGTTTGTTGAAGACAAACTTGAGTTTCCATCTTGGAAATCAGAAGCAACTCAATGCTTTCCATGCACTGATTCAAACTTTGCTTTAATGTCCTCAAATTTCACTTGTACACAAAAGTACTATGGTTGCAGTAATTCAATGACACATTTGGCTTTGTCCACAAAAACATACTCATTCCCTATACAATCTTTATCAAATATTTTATTCACAACAAGCTTCATCTTGAAACACTTGTATTGGTGAGTACATGACACAACTGTAGACATATTGGATGACAAACAATGTTCATCCCAAAAAGTCCTCAAACAATTGGACTCATAAACAAGCCAACATAACATGACATGTCAATGAAAAACATACTTGTTGAAAATAGTTATTATTCTTGTTTCACTTTACAAAATACCCAAAACAGGTAATGAACAACAAGTATTTACAATTTACAAAGCAACAAACTATACAAATAGTCTACCCAATCTTTGCCTCTCCTAGGCTTATGGGTTCTCTTTTTGCATCTTCTTTGCTTTGAAGGTTGCCTTAGGAACTATGCCAGTATCCTCTTTGCCACCTGTTGCTTTCCTTGCATTGGTTTGCATAACCTCTTTATCCTTCTTGGGATGAAGTTCTGGATGAAGTTTCCAACACCTTTCATTCCCATGCCCATTCATGTTACAATGGGTATAAAAGTACTTACGCTTTCCCATCAACAAGGAAGTCTTGAAACTTGATGGAGGTTCTTCATGCTTGATTCCAAGAATTTGTTCCATTCTTTTGACCATCACTTTACATTGCTCACAATCAACCACACAATGGTCAACTGCATTACAAAAAGTGCAAGGATACATGTCCCACAAATAATCAAAATTATCAACATTTGGAAAATTTCCATGACATTTATACCTGTCCCTTGGGCGGTAACTTTGATGATGAGGACTGACCAATGACATGCAAATTCCTTTAAAACATTCATCTGTTGGGAGACAAATTTCCATTTTCACTACCATCTTGGTGTGACATATCATCATCTGATGATTTATTTGCCTCAAATAGTTTAGAACATTCTCCAAAATCTCTATGACCATAACCAAATCCTTAATATCTTGGTCTCTTCTTTACCTCAATAGGATTGGTCTCCTTCATAACCCATCCGAGCTAGAATCTTCATACCAATTCCTTTAGTATGCTATTCAAAGGTTGCAAAAGATGTGTTATTAACATAAACTAAAGGATTTGAACTAGAGATGTTGATTACCTCATATTTTCCACCCATATTATCTGCTTTAGATGCTGATGATGATTTTGAATATGAATCAAACTAGCCACTTTTACCACCAGACATATAATGAGACTCTTTGAGATGTTGACAAAAATCGAAAGCATCATTCTCGATATAGGGTCCATAACCCGTGCTTGGACCATGCCCACAATGGTTTCATTTTGGAGGAATTATTTTCTTCTTCTGGAGGGGAACTTTCACCAACTTGTTCCTCAAGCACATGCTACAACTGAGGACACATATGCCTCTTCTCCTCTTCAACAACTTCAAACAATCTCCTCAATTCAACATTCTCCATTCGAAGAGACAAGTTCATCTCCTCTAGATTTTGGATAATTTCAATCTTCTTGCACATACCTACAACTTGGTCAGTACCAAATGTGATACCAATTGATTTGAAATTGTAGGAGAAATTCTCCTTCCTAAAAAGTGACCGTCCTCCGACGCTTTGCAAGTAAAAATTGGTCATATGAAAAAAACAAGTTTTATGGTCTCTTTAAGGATAATGAGTTAGTTTTCACGTGAACTTTAAGCAAGAAACATATCATCATGAAACTCATAAAGGAAAACAAGAAGAAAGACAAAACAAAAGCTTGTGACAAATTTCACCCCTCCCGGGATACATCTCCGAGCCTGCATAGCTATACAACTCCATAGATTTCAGTGATAAAGAGTACATGAAATGTGTTGAAAAATGAGTGGCTAATTTCCCCTTCAAGGAAACATTCTCCTGCAAAGAATTCTCACTCTAAAAATCATGAAAACCTACAGTTAGTCATGAAATAGTCAACAAGAAAAGGGATTTCACATCAAAACCTTGTACTCGATCTGAAAATGAGCATACATGTACAAAAACTCCACATTGAAGTACTAAAAGAGAGATTTCCTAAAAAAGACATAATGAAAAAATACAAACATGATTTGCACCATAGATGTCATAGCGGTTGCAAATAACATATGAAGGCTAGAAAACCCCTACAAGGTCCTCTCCATGCTCAAAAGCCTTCAAAAATTGCTTCAAACCACTGCTTGTACCTGACGCTCTATGACTCAAACTTGCAAAAACTCATTCTAGAAGTTCTCCATTTAGTAAGCAGAGGCTTCCATTAGATTCATAATGTCCAAAAACTCCTATCTAGACTCTTCTTGAGCTCCAAAAGGAAAAATACTCATCAAGTTATGGCTTCTTCAAGTAGCTCTTGCTATTCGTCCTCCAAATTGGATCAACCTGCAAAGAGAGCAAATTTTTCGCCCTTTTATCTGCTTGGGAGGTGACAAATTCATTCGCCATTTGTGCAAATTGTTTCTTCATTAATTTTTCCAAAAACCCCGTGGCACAAAAATATGGCCACATGGGTGCCAAATGGTCGAGGGCTGGGTCAACAGTCTGCCCTGACTGGCCTTGGTGCCTTTTCTATCGGGATGAGGTCGCGTGGAGGTGATGTGGTCAGGGATGGGGCTAACCGCCAGCCCCCGCCATGCTAACTCTTGAATCTCCACAGGTGCTTACGTGTTGAACAAGTGACTTAGGGCCAGGCCTCAAACTCCGTCCCCATCGCTAGCTCTTATACCTTTCCGCCTCGGTCCTATGGTATTCCCTGTGTCCAAGGGCTGGTCCCCATCGCACTCCACCCTCCTCTCCTCTGCCATGGTTGTGTAGAGAGCATATATGACTGGGGATTGGGGCTGGCCCCCGTCCCGCCCACTTGGAGACCTCTTCTAGGGTTTTGTGGAGATGCACATGACCAGGGGTCAAGGATTACCGCCTGACCCCTCTCCCAACACACCATAACTTAGCCCTTAAATATATGTGGCAACATATAGGTTAAGACCCATCATGTAGGAGAGTTGGTAAGGCTCAAAATTTTGAAGTGGCAGGTCACTGATTCGAACCTTGCCAAGGCTGTTGAGATCATAACAAAGTTTTTAGCTAGTGTGGAGGTGCCACGTGGTGTCCTCCAATTGGGCCAAATGGCAACCTCCCATTTGGCCACCAAAACAAAATTCGACCAATGAAAATGTGCCAACCTGCACCTATATGATCCCGCTACTTGGAAAGTCATGATTAGTCGACCGTACACACTAGTAGGAATGCTGACATCAACAATACAAACTACCAATCAATAGCCCAATCATCACACTTGCAAAGTTTTTAGCTGTTGAGCCAAATGATCAGAACATCATAACTATATCATATGACATCAGATTGAGGTGATTCAGGTGTCGTTAGAATCATAACGATGAACACTACGTCTTGATGTTAGTTTTGAAACATTCTGGTCACTTTCATTTTTGAGAAAAAATTTGATCTTCAGATCATTGTATGTAGTTTGTGTCGTCATGATGCTGTTAGTTGTTATGATGCTAACGTGTTAGATGAGATAGAGAAAGATATGTAGCTCATCAAATCGAGGTTCCAACACTGGACCTCGAGGTAAGAGGAGATCATCATACAGGTTTGTATGGTGGGTATGCGGGTGTGTTGGTTAATGGCTGTTATAAGCATTAGGGTTACTTATATGCTTGTCATTCTATTGTTAGTGCGCTTACATGTATGCTAAATTCTTTTTGATAAGTGTAGTCATAATATGAACATGTGTGAGATAGTCATGAATGATAGTAACCTGTTGCTGTATGCATTGTGGCCATATGCGTGATGACTACGGTCATTGCAGCTGAGGTCTTGATGTTATGATGTTTTGTGCTAATTTGGATTGACCTATGTAGATGATTAAGGTTATGACATCCAGGTATGAGTTAATATATTGTGATATTATGTCATAGTAATTTAGACCGGCTGTGCATATGTAATCGTTATGCATGAATGCCAATTGTTTATGAGCTTAAGATGTGAACATGTTAGCTAGTTAGTGTTATGGATATCATGACCTTATTTATGTTTGAGTTGATGTGTTTTGAATTTATATTGTGCTAATATAGATTGATTGGTATGAGTTTGTTGATGTCGTCTATTTGGTGTTTGAATGTTTGATTATGTCGTTTATCTAGCGTTTGAGTGTTTGGTGTCTATTATGTCGTCTATTTTTGTATGCTTGATTAATTTCATGATATACGTATGTGTCTATAAGATTTCATGAAGAAATAATCTTGTTTTAAGATGATCATGCTAACACATATGTGTTGAGACAATTGATATGTACTTGAGTGTAAGTGGGTGCTAGTTGTAGTATTATAACTTATGATTGTGAGTTGATCATGACATGACTATTAGTCTTGGCAAAGGTTGATTTCAAGTTAGTATACATGATGTATTGATATTTGGAGCATGTGACTGGCATGTGTGAATAGTTTTAGGGAAACATACGTGACATTATGTGGATGTGTGCTATATTCATGAACATGTATTTGAAAGTATAACATTTGGTTTCTAGTTATAATTGGATTCGTCAAGGCAATTGGAGTCCCTTGAGAGATGATATATGTACATGTTCAGTTACAAGGCAACGTGATTGGTACAACAATGTAAGGTAACCGGTGCATTGTTATTTTTATTTACACACTTACAGTTATGTGTTTATGGTAGTATAATGCAGGGATTGCATGGCAAAAGAGACTGCCATGAAATCTTGAAGAAGGCTCAGGTTGAATTTCCTTTGGAGGCATTGGGAACCCATGGGGTTGAGTCATGGTGTTTGTTGGGACTTTTGTGCCTTCAGTATTTTGTAATTTGTTTGAGCTTGATTTAAGGGTTTTGATTGCATTTGGTGCAAGGCCTTGCCACTTTGTTTATGGTGTCGTGTTGCTATTGGTGTTTCATGCTTTTCTTCTTGTTTGTTTCTTATTCTTTCCTTTATGTTTTGAGGGTCTGAGAATTTGTTGGGAAGGAAGAAGTTAATGGAGTTCGGGAAGAGATGGATGAAACCTAACAAGTAATGTAAGACCAGATGAAGCTCAGTGCATGTATAAGGGCAGTTGAAGGCAAGAGTATGACAACTAGTTGGATTAGTTGGGTCCATTGAGGTAAATAGATGGTGGTAGGAAAATCATGAGAAAAGTAATCATGAAAGGTAAAGTAAATGGATTTGAGACATCATATGCCTTGGCTAAGTTGGGAACTATTGTTCTCAATGTTGTGCATGTGATGGAGATCTCTTAACCTTGACCTTATGATATTTGGTAAATGTGTTGTGATCGGGATTATTTTGTTGTCTATATGTGTATACATGTATATATGTATGTCATTGTCTGACAGGGTCATGATTATTTTATGCTAATTTTTATACGTATGTAAGTATGTATGTCATTGTCTAACATGGCCGTCAAGGATCATTATTGTGGAGGAATGATTGCTTATGCGGGTGAATGACATGAAGAGGTTCCTGGTCTTATGAGGAATCAAGTGAGAAGAGCAGCCCTGAAAAATATATAAGGTTAGTATCATGTGGATATGAATTGATATTATATGCTTGTACTATGCCTATGTTTATGTTGTGGACAGGTAATGCTAAGGGATACATCAATGAAATGAAATCAATGTGCTTTGTGGCATGCTAGGACAAGGATGGATAAGACACTAGAAGAAAGGTCATTTGGTAAGGACAATGCGGTCTTAGGATGTGTAGTAATAGTGTTGTGTAATGTAGCATATGTAGTATTATGGACATACGATGTTGTGTGCCTATTGTTTATATGGTGTTGTGTATATATTGCATATGCAGTGCTGGGTACAAATGGTGTTGTGCACATGTTGGATATGTGGTGCTGTGTACATATGGTGCTTTGTGCATGTTGCATATGTTGTGTTATGTACATATGGTGCTTTTTGCATGTTTCATATGTGGTGTTGTATATATATCGCGTGGCGTGCATGTTGTACATATGGTGATATGTACATGTGGTGTTGTGTGCATGTGGTGCCATGTACATGTTGTAGATGGGGTGTTATGTGCAGGTGGTGGTGTGTACATGTGGTGTTGTGTACACATTGTGCAGGCGTTGTTGTGTACATGTTGTGCAGGTGGTCTTGTGTACAAGTGGTATTGTGTACATGTTGTACATGTGGTATTGTGTGCATGTCGTACATGCTGTGTTGTGCATATGTGGTATTGGGTACATGTTGTACATGTTTCGTGTACGTGTGGTACTGTGTATGTGCATTGCATAGTCGTGGTATCGTGACATGCATATTCATTGTGCTGTACTCTATGTATGTATCTTCATTGTGTTGTACACCGGGTGTAGGTGTATGTATTGTGTGGTGTTGTACACTGGGTCTAGGTGTATGTGCTGTGTTGTACACTTGGTGTAGGAGTATGTGTTGTATGTTGGGTGTAGGTTCATGTGTTGTGTGGACTTGTATGCTGTGTGTGGTTGTCTGTGTGTGATGCATACTATGTGTATGTGTACGTGGTTGAAGAGAAGGAACTTGGTGTTTGTCGAGTGTGGAAACCGATCCGGTGTGCACACGAAAAGGACAAAGGATAAAGGTAGAAGATAAGGATTGATCAAAGGATAAGTATCAATATTTATTTCAGTTTTATTATGTATGTGATATATTATTCTAGTTTATGATGGTTACATGTGATCTATGATTTTGATTCTAGTGGTTGCATTTTGAGCTAACCGGATGTGATATGTTTATACATAATGATTTGATCAAAGAGTTAGTTTGTCTTGTTGTGACAGGAAATAAACAAAATTGCAAGTGTACCTTGTTGAAAAACTACCAATGACGTATGATTTGGATTTATTTCAATTTGTTTTGAGTCTAATGGAAATTATGTGCTTATTACAGGAAAGCATGGAAAAATTCCTGGTTTGATTGGTTGGAATGAGATGTCAAGGAATTAGAAACAACAAAAGGAATTGGAACATGAAATAATATGTTGATAAAGCATTTAGGACTAGGGACATTGTGGGAAAATTGTACCCAATAGTGTCCATTGATTGCCATGAGCATTCTATGACCGATATGATAGTTTTGAGGTAGGTATATGCATTGGTTTTTGGACCTTTCGAAGTGAGGAAACCTTGCCAAGGGATGGATCACCCTGGATAGGGGATGTTGGGGAACTTGGAAGGTAAGTGACTGCATGGAAGGGGTGACTAGATTTCCCGAGGGATTGTGTAGTAGAGAAGGGAAGGCCGAGAATGGATTTGTTTTGGTCATTAAAATTTCCAGATGGAAGCAGATGCACATTGGGAGTGTGCCCTAGAAAATTGAGCTGGTAACTGTTCATTGAGGCGAAATGTGGCATAGGATTGTGGTACTAGACATTGGATGCAAATTTGATTTTGACAGTGGATTCTGGACTTCTTGGGAAGGAGGTGAATCCTGATATTACTTTGAGGGAGGAGGTACGAGACTCTGAATTCCCTTGTTTCTAATATGAGCATCGTATCCTTTATTTCTTGGTTGAGAAAATGTGCATATGTGTATATTATTGTAAATACTGTAACGAGCTAGATTTATAAATCTCCACAAACAGTATGGTTATTTGTTGGTTAAAGAAAATGTGTATAAGTATATGTGGATATTATTGTAAATACTGTAATGATATGTGTTATAAAGCTCCAGTAAAAAATATGTTTCTTATGTCTTCAGTAGTGGTCATTGTAAATACTGCAATGAGTTATGTTATAAAGCTCCATAGGAAATATACTTTCATTTTCAATGGCTTGCTGGTTGTAGGTGTTATTGAACATCGAGGATGGTGTTCCCCCAAGGGGTGGGGTTCTGTAACAACCCCAGGTTAAAAATACATGTAACAAAGTTGATAAAAGAAAAAACAATAAGACCAAGCTCATGGGATTCCAAGCTGAATGTTGGGGAAAACATCCTAGTGCATGTTCATTTGGTTTATTATAGCTAAGGAAATTGGCAAAGGAAATGGAAAAGGAATTTGAAAAGAAAAAGAGGCATTAATTATCATTTTATTTATGAAAATAATGGAAAATGGAAGAAAATGAAGGTGAAAGGTCACAGGTTACATGTGAGAGGGAAATTGAAGGAAAATAATGGAAAATGAAGAAAATATAGGCCTCATTGATAAAAATGCTTATGAGGATCAGTTGGTAACCTTTTGTCAATTCAATTTTGGAGCTCTCTCTATATTCTCTCTCTTTCTCTTACTCTTGTACACTTAGAGCATTCTTGGAGAACTCTAGCATTAGATCAAGGAAATCAAAGGAAGGACAAAGAAGGAAAAGGGGAGAAAATATCAAGTAAGGAAGAGTAGGATCAAGCGACTACAGTAGGATTACTTGCAGGTATTGATTTGACTGTGTGATTTCCTTGCTTTGTTTGGCATGCATGTGTGTATTTTGTTCTCTCACTGTCATCGACATGGGTTTTTCCTAGTGTGACAATGGTTTTCAGCCTTACCTTTCCATTTCTAGATAGCCATGGTGTGATGGGTTCTCTTTTATTTGGTTAAGCTAGGTTGCTGGATGGTTTCGAAACTAAGTGAGGTGGTATTTGAAGAAGAACATAAGGCCTAGGTACCCTTGGACCATAGAAGGCGAGATTGTGGTAAAATCATTTTTTTTGTATGTTGGTGGGCCTAGTAATCCTTGACCGATGAATTGGTGGATATACAATAAATCCTAGAGGTGTGTTCCCTTGATCAGGCCTAGGAATCCTTGATTGATGAATGGAGGGATATATGGTAAATCCTGGAGGGTGGAGTCTTGATTAGGCCTAGGAATCCTTGACAAATGAATGGAGTGATATACGAAAAATCCTAGAGACTAGGAGACAGAAAATTCCTCAAGGTGTAAGTGGAGATATCCGGAGGCATCCATGCTTGTTTAGGGCCTAGTGATCCAGTGGGAATTACAATAAAGCCTGAGGAAACCTAGATTGGTTTGTTGTGAGTCCCAGATTCATGCTTGGAATATGGCACGAGGGTGATTGGCTAAAAGAAATATTTGGTTCAGCCTAATCTATGGTCAGGTGGTTTGTGGAAGTCCCAGACCTAGTTGACTTATGCATTCATTAATAAGAGCTCCTTCTCTTTGGTATTTCATGTGTAAATGTACTGGTTCATATGTAATTTTTATGGCTATTATATCCTTGTTATTTCTGTTGGTTATATGCTAGTTGTGAGTATGTTTTATGACAAACTTGATATATGGATCTCATCATGTTTTTATTAGCAAATGAATGTATAATGAATATATGACATAATAGATGATAATGCAACTATTTTGATAAGGAAACAATGCTTCTTTACGAATCTCATCTAAGTATGGGACCCCTATGCTCAGATCTGTTGTTATGACCAATAGATTACATATTTGTGACATGTTTTATGAAATTATTTTCATGGCTAGTAGGAGTTAGATCAATTACTTGTACAAATGATTGCACTAGTAGCCTTATTCCATTGCTATTTATCATTTCTGAAATTTTCATGTTGTTCTTTGCAGTGGCTTGAGACCTAGCCCTAAAAAAGTGGCTCAGAATACAAGGTCACTGGCATAGAACTGCCTGAAAAGTTCACAGTTGTTGGCATTCCTTGCTGTGGGAGTGACTGGAAGGCCTTAGTCACATGCATGGCTCGCCATGGGAGCGACTAAGAGTCCAAATCAACAAAATGAGAAGTTGTCTCAGGGGTTAAGTACCTGGAAGGGTTGGTTTCCTCTTGAAGGTTCTGTAGCATGTGTGGAGGGTCAGAATGGTTGTATTTTGTCGGTTGCACTTCCTTAACTGTACATGGGGAGTTGAATCACATCATAGTAGCCTCTTGTCACATGTTTATCTGAGTGGACCAGTTAGCTTGGGTAAATGTGGGAGGAGGGAATTACAAACGATGTATCCTCAAATTCAAATTCATTTATGCATTTGTGCATCTAAATTTGAAGTGGATAAAGCTGCCCTAAGACTTTGCAATGTTGGAAAACCAACCATGGGATTTTTAGTTAGTGACTTAGGTGGCCTAAACCTTCTTGTCATTTTCCATATATTAATTTTTTAGTTTAGGTCCAAATCAATCTTGGAGAGACCCTAGGGAAATATCTTAGGACTAGTGCAAAAAATAGCACTAGTTTTTGCACTATGAGTGAAAAAATAACCCTCGATTTCTATAGCGCTCCAATGAAGAAAAAAGGCATATTTTTCACATTGGTCCAAATTGACTTTTTGGGCATAAAATTGCTTGAGAAATAAAATTTTGAGGGATAAAAGGGATATGAACCTATGATAAGATGTATAAAGGATAAATTAATAACAAAAAGTGTTTTTTTGTAGGCATGGATGAGTTCAAGATGTTATGGAGAGAGTGATAATTTGAAGAGATCTTATTTTTAGTTAGAGTAAGCTAGTATGTTTGGAGAGAATTAGCTCATCATAGGTTACTAAAATACACTGATTACCCATTAATGAGAGCACTTGAGGATCTCCTTTGCTACATATTACAATATTTGGATGTTGACATAGGATATTTTATAGTGCAGGGGCACACCATAGAGATCATGGTCTAGGACATTTACTTCTTGATAGGGCTCCTTCCGATAGGTATATTTAGTGATAATGATCTAGTGCTTCCTCAAGGGAGGAGGTTAGAGGATTTTTTGTAGAACCATTTCAATGAACATATAAGGGTCAAGGGTGGTTCTATCTAGTCACAAATCTAGAGAGGATGGTCTCAATGATGGGGATCCATGCACCCCATAGAATATCAAGTTGGTTGATGCTACTTGTGGAGATTGTATTGGATGGGACCTATAATGAATGGGACTAGATGTCGCTAATGATGTTGAAGTTCCAACTGACCTACTACCATAGGTAATGAATGGGTAGCAATTCTTTTGGGACAATTCTATGTGCCTTCTTTCTTGTGGGGATTCCAACACTTCATAATCACACCCATATTTGCTATTGGGGTCCTCAATAGTTGATGATACAATGATATGAAAAACTATTGATACAAGGAGTTAGTGGTTTAGGTAATGTGTTATAGGAAGACTTTTTTTCACATTGGGATTAACTCCCATACACATTGATGTCTACCCCTACAAGGGGATGAACTACCAATGAGATCTTGGGTTATCCCTCCTACTATCTTGCCAAGCATGGGGACTTGATAACATGCATAATATGATTTGATTTCCATTATATAAATGAGTATATTTCAATATGTTTTACTGATCACATTATATATGCATGTGAAAATATAATTCTAGTGAGGTTGGTAGGAAAGGTCATCCATCGTACATGAGTAGAGCTTGTCAAGATTAGGCCATCGGGCCTCGGTATATAACAAATAGTGACAAGACCTGAGAGTATATGAGATAGAGGTTGGGGTATCTACTAACCAAGGTATTTGGGTGAGGGTGGCATGAGTTAGACAATTCTTATGTGGTAGACTATACAGGGGCATCACCCAATTAACTCCCAATCCTAAGAGGAGCAACTATGGTAGGTTAGGTTATCTGTGATCTCTCCAAGGGGGACATGGTTCCCTCAACTCATAATACTCCATTTGAGGGGGATAGGGAGACAAGTATTTTGGTGGGCCCTATGATGATTTTTGACCTTTTAGATACATATGCAATATGGATGCATTTTTTATATGAAAATGTCGTGTGCTAATATTTATTTACAAACAATTATGCATGCTATAGTATATGAGAATGAAATTTAGAATGTTATTTCCAATGGTATACACAAAATTATTTTGTCTTCTAGGGACATGGCTAAATGAAACTGCTTCAAATGAGTGCACCAAAATTTTACCTCATAAATGCTTTTTAAAAATTCTAGGGTCATACACATGAAAATTTCATTCAAATACATGAAAATAATATGGGAATAAATGAAAACATGAAGGTGATGGATGTGTCAGACAAGGGAATTGACTAACAAACCTATTACAACTTCACATTAAACTTGGTTATCAGTGGCAAGTTTAACAAAAATTCCATTGGAGTTGATAAGGGAATGCCGAGGGGGTGGGTAAAGAGGGCCCGAGCTTCCAAGGTTATATTCCTTGAATAAAGATTCACAACATTAGTAAAACTAATATAGAAATAAGATGAGGGGTCCATATAAGATGTATAGAAATTTAATGCATGATGTGAAAACTTTACAGAAAGGACACATAAACATATCTAACCTATATACAAGATACAAGGGTTCTCTAAAAGAAAAATCAAAGGTATAATATCTTAATTTAGAGTGCGTTATGAGGATTGGGGACTGTAACGGTCCCTCCCACCCCTTAGAGTTTCTAGACTGAATGAGAGGTGTTACTTTTAATTAACCCAACCTCCATGGCCTCATTATGAAGATGGGGTTAAAAAATTCCTTCTCACCCAAAAGGTTTGGAATTCACTATGGAAAATACCACCGTGTTTAGCTCATCAAGAAAATTTCAACGATTTAAATTTTTCCTCAATCTAAAATCTGGATTGAAATCTATGCCCATTTAAATTTTAGTCATTTAATCACTACCACATAGGTAAGGACATTCCACGTGGCAACCCCACCTTTCTAGCTGGTTCCACGTCACTCTCGGAACCAATGTGGACGTGGTTAAGTCTACATGGAACTTGCCACATCACTTAGCCCATGGGCCCCATGAACCTGACCCTTAGCATGTAAATCAATTGTTTTATGTTATATTTGATTTATAAGAAATTTATGGTTAAAAACCTCACTACTTTCCCATCGGCATGATATAAGCATATCGCATCGATGACCCATATTAAGTGTGGGGCCACCCTTTCCTTCTGATATTTAACGAGGGGGGTTTGCATTTTGTCACTTATGTGACTAAATGACACACATCTCCTTATTAATTGACCTTCACCACGTGGTTATCATTATAAACCAGTGGCCTATGTAAATTATGGCCCCCCTGCCTTTCAGTGAATAAAGAGGAGGGGCCTATGCTTGTCAATTATAGTACAATTGCTAACAAAAATATCTCCATTAAGTGCATTATTTCAAGTGCACCTATTTCCCCACAAAATCACAATGAATCTTGGTGCTAAACAGAAGGCACTACAAATACTTTTGCGTCTGTCGATGCCAAATTTGGCGTCATGCCTTATATTAGTCCATGCCCCACCACAAGGAACATGCCATTTTAACATCATACCGATTTCATGGTGATGCCACTCCACCACATGGCATCCTCTAAGGGTACCATGTGTCATCCAAACCATCCCCCTTAACCACTTGAAAGGCCATTTATTCCTACCACATGTCACACTAACAATGTGCTAGATCAACAATGTTGCCACATCATACGTACATGTCATCCATATTTTATTGGGTCTCTATAATACTAGTGATTACCCCATTACTATTGTAGTTATACCCCTTATTTATATTGTTGTGCCCCTATTACCCCCATATTGTTATTTCTGTGCCCCATAGAATCCCTCTATTGTTATTTTTGTGGCTTTATATTATTATTGTTAGGTCGGCTGGATTATATTGTGACTCCTTAGACTCCTATATATAGAAAGGAGGTTTTGTCATTTGTATCATCCAAGAATTGTTCATTTATGTGATGTAAAGGAGGTTTCCCCCTCGAAGAGGCTGAATTCTAAGGCGTTGATCTATCTTTTCTATCTTTTCTTGAGCTGGTTTCATAACATTTGGTATCAGAGCTTTAGATTCTAGGGTTTCGCTGCTCCAAACAGGTCATCGTGGAATTTTCGCTATAACTTTTTTTCTGTGACGTTTCAGAAGTCGCAAAAAAAACTCATTTGAGAAGAAATCGTGCTGAACCTTGGGTCCAAATTTCAGAGCTTTTCGCGCGATATTTGCAGAGATATGATCTGAGGAAGTTGGTCTTTTTGCAGACTCCTGAATTACATTCAAAACAGGTGACCTGGGGAAAATCATCATAACTTTCTCTCTGGGGATCGGATTGAAATTTCATAAGAAGGTACAGAAAGAGGACGGACTGTAGTTTCTTGTGTGTGTGTTTTAAATTCAAAGGTTGAAACAGGGACTCGTGGCACATCGTACAAGTTCGCTCTGCTGAACCAGTCTAAAAGCAGGTCACTGTGGGAGATGTCACATAACTCTTCCTTGAAGAATCCAATTTGGCTCAGACTTGTGGCATTGGAAAGAGGACGCAGAAGGCTACTACAGGTAGCAATTTCAGAACTGGATGATCCAAAATTACAGAGATACATCAGATTCAATATCAGGCTTCTATAAAGTGAAAAAAGGTGTGTAGTTTTTTTTTTTAAATTTTTGTGTAAGCTTGGTTTAACAGAATTCAAAGGGCATAGTAAAGCATTATTATCGGTAACTGATGCCCCGAGGAAAGAAAATGCAAACACCTAGTAAGGAACCTGAAAGCTCTAGCATGACTCATGAAGAAGAGGAAGAAATGCTACATGATATATCAAAATTACAAGAACAAGTGCAACAAATGTCACGCTCACAAAAGCTAACAGAAGCTAAGATAAGTGGCGTGGAATCTAAGGTAAATGGCGTGGAATCTAAGATAAAGGGCATGGAAGCTAAGATGGATGATTTGAAGATAGATTTGAAGACAGACATGGAAGAATTGAAGAAGTTGCTACAAGAAAGGGTCACTAATGGTGAAAAAGTAGTAAAGGAAACTCATGATGAGAACAAAAGAAATGTTAATCATGATTCCATAGACGCTAATGTTGGATCGAAGAATCACCATATTCCAAAAATCGATATGAGGAAGTTTGATGGCAAGGATCCCGCCACATGGATATTACAGATGGAGCAATTCTTCGATCTCAATAATGTGCAAAACACACAAAAGGTACGTATGGCAATTGTATATTTGGAACCAAATCAGTTTGTATGGTATCAATGGCTTTGCTCTCGTAAACAATTTATCACTTGGGCAATTTTTACGGAAGAATTGATAGCACATTATGAAGATACAAAAAGCAACACTTTTTTTAGCCAATTGATAAGTCTCAAACAAAAGGGTTCAATAATGGAGCACATTGAGGAGTTCCAAAAATTGAACATAAGGGTAAAAGATATTCCAGAGGAGCATAGGATTGATGTGTTCATAGGGTCTTTAAAGGATAATATCCAACATGATGTTCGCCTTTGGGAACCTGATTCATTAGAGAAGGCATTCAGGTTAGCAAGAAAAATGGAAAGCAAAATTATGGCAACCAGGAAGCATACCACTCACAACTATAAAGACGGAAGTGTTGTTGCCCCTAGTCTTCCACAACCTATAAGGTTGACACCACAACAATTGGAAGAAAAAAGAGCAAAAGGGCTTTGTTACAGTTGTGATAGCAAATACACTAAAGGTCATAAGTGTGCTGAGAAGAAATTATTCTACATAGATTGTGAAGAGGAAGAAGAAAAGGAGCAAGAAAGGTCAAAAGAAGAAGATATACTCCAGGAACAAAGCCTAGATGAAGAAAAATAAATCCGACCATATCTTGTAATGCATTGGCGGGAATTACCACTCCTCAAACCATCAAGATAGAAGGACAAATCAAGAAGAAAAAGGTAATAGTGTTGATTGATTCAGGAAGCACCCACAATTTTATTCATTGTAGGGTAGCAAAAGAATTGAATTGCTTCCTATATCCAGCACCAGAGTGTCAAGTGATGATTGCAAATGGAGGAACAATAAATTGCTCTGGAAAGTGCCATAATATCAAGCTATCCATGGGAGAATATGTATTGACTAGCCCAATGCTTTCCATTCCAATGGGAGGTGTTGATGTTGTACTAGGAGTCCAATGGCTACAATCCTTGGGTACAATAGCTTTTAATTTTCAAGAACTTTTCATCAAATTTTCTACGGAAGGAAAGGAAGTTGAATTAAGGGGTATTGCAGGGAAACCAGGAAAGATAATCAGCTCTAATGGCATGACAAAGCTTCTAAAAAAGGAGCAAAGAGGTGTAATTGCACAATTATGTTCGCTAGATGTTTCCACATTGGAATCATCTATTTCTCCAGATCTCCAAAAAGTCCTGGACAATCATTCCAAGGTATTTGAGACTCCCAAAGGTCTCCCACCTATGCGTGATCATGATCATGCTATTCATCTGATTCCAGGAAGTGTTCCTCCAAACATCAGGCCGTACAGATATCCCTATGTCCAAAAAAGTGAAATTGAACGTATGGTTGCAGAAATGCTAGAGGCTGGTATAATTCAACCAAGTCAAAGTTCTTTCTCAGCTCCAGTAGTATTGGTGCACAAGAAGGATGGATCATGGCGCATGTGTCCGGATTATAGGGAGCTCAACAAGCTCACTATTAAAGATAAGTTCCCCATTCCTGTTATTGATGAATTACTGGATGAATTGCATGGATCAATTTACTTCACCAAGTTGGATCTTCGTTCGGGATATCATCAAATCAGAATGAAGATTGAAGACATTCCGAAAATGGCATTTAGAACTCATGAGGGTCATTATGAATTTTTGGTCATGCCTTTTGGCCTTACCAATGCACCTTCAACATTTCAAGGTTTGATGAATTCAATTTTCAAACCATTCCTTAGAAAATTTGTGTTAGTATTTTTTGATGATATACTAATCTACAGCAAGTCTTGGAAGGATCATGTTGAACATGTTGACAGGGTGCTACAACTATTGGAGGAGAAACAATTATATGCAAAAAGATCCAAATGTTTCTTTGGAGTCCAGGAGGTGGAATATTTGGGTCATATTGTATCTCATGAAGGAGTTAAGGTAGACCCTAGCAAAATTAAAGCCATTAAGGAATGGAAAATCCCCACATCCATAAAGCATCTGCGAGGATTTCTTGGGTTGACAGGGTATTATCGCAAGTTTGTTAAGAATTATGGGAGAATAGCAGCACCTCTAACAACATTATTGAAGAAAGATTCATTTTCATGGACTCCGGAAGCAACAAAGGCCTTTGAACATCTTAAAGAGGCAATGTGCCAAGCACCGGTCTTAGCTACACCGGACTTCACAAAAACCTTTATTGTGGAATGTGATGCTTCAGGAAATGGAATTGGTGTTGTTCTAATGCAAGATGAAAGACCCATTGCTTTTGAAAGTCGTCCAATCAAGGGAAAGTTTTTAAGCAAAGCTATTTATGAGAAGGAAATGTTGGCAATACTCCATGCACTTAAGAAATGGCGACCCTACCTAATGGGAAGACACTTCAAGGTAAAAACGGATCATGATAGCCTTAAATACTTTTTAGAACAAAGATTATCCTCTGAAGAGCAACAAAAGTGGGTCACAAAGATGTTGGGTTATGACTTTGAAATCATCTACAAAAAAGGGAAGCAAAATGTGGTGGCAGATGCACTCTCAAGAAAGGATGAGGATGTGGAAGCATTGTTGTGTGCCATTTCTATTATCCAACCAGATTGGATAAACGAAGCAAGGGAGGAATGGAAGAATGACGAAGAAGTGTGGGCACTTATTCGAAAGCTACAACAAGATTCCAGTACTTCTGATACATTTAGCTGGCAAAATGATTCGTTATGGTACAAAGATCGCTTATACCTCTGTAAGAATTCCCAGCTAAAACAAAAGATTCTTATGGAATTGCACACTTCTCCCTTAGGAGGGCACTCAGGATTTTTAAAAACTTACCACAGGGTTAAGAAGGAATTTTTTTGGGATGGCCTTAAATCAGATATTCAAAAGTTTGTGGCGGAATGTTTGGTTTGCCAGCAAAATAAAGTTGAAACAATTAAGACACCAGGTCTATTACAACCTTTATCCATTCCAAGCCAACGTTGGGAGGAGGTTTCAATGGATTTTATCACAGGTTTACCCAAGTCTGAGGGAAAGAGTGTCATCATGGTGGTAGTTGACAGACTTACCAAGTATGCACACTTTTGTGCATTATCACATCCATTTAAAGCCAGTACAGTTTCTACTGCATTTATGGAAACAGTTCAAAAGCTACATGGAAACCCAAAGATTATTGTAAGTGACAGAGATCCCATTTTCACTGGAAATTTTTGGACAGAATTATTTTCTTGTCTTGGTACTCAGTTAGCTCATAGCTCATCTTATCATCCTCAATCTGATGGGCAAACTGAGATAGTAAACAAATGTTTGGAAGGATATCTTCGTTGCTTTGTATCTGATAAACAGACACAATGGGTCAAATGGTTGCCTCTGGCTGAATGGTGGTATAACACTTCCTTCCATACAACAACAAAAATGACCCCATTTATGGCACTTTATGGGTATCAACCACCATCCATCACATCATATTTAAGAGAAAATTCTAAGGTTCAGGCAGTGGAACATCACATCGAACATCAACAACAAGTCCTCCAACTCTTAAAGGATAACCTCGTGTTGGCACAAAATAGAATGAAACAACAGGCAGATCAACATCGCAGTGAAAGAAGTTTTGATGTAGGTGATTGGGTATTCCTACGGCTACAACCATATAAGCAAATGTCCCTAAAGCAAGCTAAGAAGGATAATAAATTATCACCAAAGTATTATGGTCCGTACAAGGTGTTGCAAAAGATTGGTACTATGGCATACAAATTGGAGCTTCCTGCAGCTTCTCGATTGCACCCAGTTTTCCATGTTTCATGTTTAAAGAAGGTTATAGTTGACAAGCTCCCAATTCAAACAATATTGCCAGAACTTGACGAGGAAGGAAAAATTATATTGGAACCGGAAGCAGTCACAGAAACAAGAACTCGACAGCTACGAAATCGATCAATTTCAGAGTATCTTATCAAGTGGAAGAACTTATCCGCTGAAGATTCCACATGGGAGGATGAGAATTTTATGCAAATCCAGAACTACTCAAGCGTTGAGGACAACACTTTTTTGAAGGAGAGGGGCATGTTGGGTCCCTATAATACTAGTGATTACCCCATTACTATTGTAGTTACACCCCTTATTTATATTGTTGTTTCCCTATTACCCCCATATTGTTATTTCTGTGCCCCATAGAATCCCTCTATTGTTATTTTTGTGGCTTTATATTATTATTGTTAGGTCGGTTAGATTATATTGTGACTCCTTAGACTCCTATATATAGAAAGGAGGTTTTCTCATTTGTATCATCCAAGAATTGTTCATTTATGTGATGTAAAGGAGGTTGCCCCCTCGAAGAGGCTGAATTCTAAGGCGTCGATCTATCTTTTCTATCTTTTCTTGAGCTGGTTTCATAACATATTTCCATGTGGCATCGACGTAGACATACCCATCCTACATGGCATATGCCACCTCAGCCTATGACATGGGTCCCACTGGTCTCAGTCCTTTGTGTAAATAAACACTCTACCTATCTATTCCCTAAGAATACAAATATTCATCCCAAAACGTTAAGGCTTTCCATCATGCAGAGGCATATCTCCATCCCATGAAACATGCTTTCTTCCATCTTCAGATGTCAAATTTCCTGTCTCTTAGAGACATATCTCCGTCCCCTGGAATGTGCTTACTTTCATTCCATGAGACATTCATTTCTCCATTTGTTAATGAGAAAGACTTCTTGTTGTGCCTTGCGTCCCTTTCAATAGTGCTAAGTCTCCATACTAGCCAATGCACATCACTTGGCAAGGATGATGCAGTGCGTATTAAGACTAATCATGTAGTTAAGTATTAGACAAGTAATTAACACATGTTTAGGACTAAACGCCCAGTCTTCGCCAGATCCAATATCTTTTGTTATATCTATCAAAGACTTATATGGCCTCATAACTCAGGCCAAGTTTCTGAATACCTGGACTTGGAGGTCTTAAGAATTCATGGGTTTTACCCAAAATTTTATTGCAATGAAGTATTGTGTGATCACTGACATTCCAAGAGCCACACACAACCATAACACCTCATTGTGTTAACCTCATTCCTACTCAGAGGCTCCAGATGAAGCTAAACCATGGCTAACACTACTATGCAAACTCAAGCACAAAAACAACATTTTATGCCACAAAATGGATCCCAAAAACAATACCAGATTCGCATATACACTATACATTGCATCATTCTTAGTCAAACAACATATGTTCATGATATTCATAACATATCAATGATGGAAATCACACACCGTAATAGATTATCTTAGTACATCAAACATTCATAGAAGACCATGTAAATAACTATGTAACTCAGGAAGATACCAACAACCACGGGGATATACATGTCCCTCATAGCATGAGAATAATTATACATCTATATCAATGCAAACATATGCTAATACCTATTCCTTCATCAACAATGCATAACAAATTTGATGAAGCATGTTGAAAAACCTTATATCTTTAGGTAATTAACATGTATATCATGTAACCAGTAGCAAGAAAAAATATTCATGGGCCCCACATCACCATGAGAAAATAGCAACATGCATCCATCATGGGCATACAAAAATATCAGCAATTATTTCATGGTTGAAGCAAGTCCACTGGCATAGCATATAAGATAGATTACTTAAGAGACAACCCACAAGCATGGTTATAACATGTATTTTTCCAATCTCATAACAACAAAAATAACATGAGAATTCCTAGTTACTTTTAGGCCACAAAGCATAAAAACAATGAACCTCTTGCAATGAATTAATAATGCTACAACCACATAGCTTAGGCAACTTATATTCACCATAAATACACTAGATAACTAGTCAATCATGGGTATATAATAAATCAAACAGTCTTACTTAGATATTACAGGAATACTCAATAGTCATCATGATACAAATACATATACAAATAAACACTTATATGATTAATTCTGAATGATTTGAAACTAAGGAAGGACTTCATGATGCAAGAGTATTAGAGTTTCTAAGTCATCAAGATTTTTGGAGACAAAGCTCCAAACCGAGTCTTAACATGGAAAAGTAATTTCTCCTTATTGCAAATAATTTTAATTTCTTTATTTCTTA
Organism: Pinus tabuliformis; assembly: GCA_031772625.1. Classification (NCBI taxonomy): domain Eukaryota; kingdom Viridiplantae; phylum Streptophyta; class Pinopsida; order Pinales; family Pinaceae; genus Pinus; species Pinus tabuliformis. Next base: position 1,146,103,023 of record CM062805.1, read on the forward strand.
GAGAGCTATACATAGAGATAAGATTTAGTAGATAATATTTTTAAGAAGAAAATCTTCCTTTTAAGGCATGAAATATTTAGGAAATAAATCATTAGAGGTTGTAGGAAAATTTTTTTTTGGTATCAATTAGCAAGATTTTAGGATAAGAAAAAGTTTAGAAATCTTAGAAACTATTAGGGGTGCTTTTAGGATTTATAAAAGCTATGGATAGGAAATATTTTGTCAACAAGCAAAAGTGAGTCTACCTTGAAAAGCATGAGTGATTTGTGGATTGATTTATGGATCTCCGAAAATTTATTTTATTTGTACATGTTATTATAAGGGGAAAGCAAATGGACAAATGTATGTAGTATCAAGCCATAGAGAGTGAATGTAGAGAAATGAGAGTTTTCTGAGTGCATGTGTATATAAATATTTGATTTAATGAAATAGAGTTTCATATATTTGTGGTGCTGACGAATTGTATTTGTATGAAAGGAAGAATTTTAATTTGTGCATGCTCTAGAATTCACTGTAAGTGAAGTTGAATCTTTATATGAAATACTTTTGCAGAAAAAATTAAGAGCTTGATGATTAAGTGATTTGTCATGTGATCTAAAGAAGCTGAATTTCCAGGAAAAGTCAAATTTTCCTGCATTAAGTGGTATTAGAGCAAGGATATGTTCTTTGGGAAACATAGATCTAAGTGAGAAGGTTATTTTTGCAGGAACACAGAACATAAAATTTTATGGAAAGGATGGAAGATCACACAACTTATTGGTCTTGTGTTTTTTGTTGACAATTAATTATTGTGCAAATAGCAACCATTACAACATTAAAGTTATGATAGAGGGAGAAGGAACATATAAAGCTATTAGGTGAACAAATTTGTGACGAAACCCTAGCAACAAATTAATATTGCTGAAGAGGAAGAGGACAAGTAAAAGTTATAAATAAGTGAGTAAGGTATATGCAACAACCAAGAGAGAAAGGAATGGTCAGAAAGAAGGTTCAAGTTAAGTGAACCATTGGCCAAGTTTAGAGGAGATAACTTGGTGAGGTGTTGGCTACATTTTAGCTCACAAGTGGACAATCAGTGTTCACGAAAGAAGGTAGTGACAATGACTACTGATAGTCATGTCAAGAGTTCATGGAGAAGTCACAAGCAGATGAAATAGAATGACAAAAAAATTGACATGAGGAAGATGAGGGATGAGGAATTTGAGAAAGAGATGACTGAGATGAAGGCACAATTGAATGTGCTTATGGAGCTACCACAAAAAGAAGCTAAATATCAAAGATGTGGATGGGCGATATGGAATAAAGTGAAATGACATAGGTTGTAGGTGAAGCTGAAGCACAGGTTGAGCATTCAACAAATGGAATAAGAGAATAGGGTAGCAGAGATGGAGGTTTGCATTTGTGAACTGGATCAAGGACCAATTGTTGGTGAAGATGAAGATGAAATAGCTGATGAAATCTAAGGATCTCATGATTTTAAAACTAATGAAATGCATGTGAATGCAGGTCATTCAGATGTAGATGATGGAGAGTTTCCTCATGTAGGGAATATCGAGGAAATTCTAATTAATGGATTTGTGGAAGAATTTTTTATGACAGAGGAAAGAGATGGGGAATTCAAGGAAGATTTTTTTTTGGAGGAATGGTCAATCATGGACATAAGTGATGTGTTTACAAATTTAGTTCAAGGTAATTTTACTGATTTGTGTGAAGAGTTGAAATTTCTTGAGGAGATATTAGTAAATTAGAAACTGCACATTCAACTTATAAAGTTGAACCTTGAAGAAGAGGGAATTGCCTTGGAAGACAATAATGAAGAGGAAGTTGCAAGGCATAAGAAACATATGGTGAAGCAAAAGAAGGCGTGTAAACTCGAGTATGGAAAGAGTATTTAAACTCTTATGCACAAAGAAGATGTGCAACAAGCAACAAGAGATGATAGCAAGCTTCAGAAGTCAAGGACAAACTTGGATGAGGAAATTTATAGGTTGTTTATGTTGATGAAGATGATGATTAGGAGAAGGAACAACAAGAGGAAAAAGACATCCAAAAACAAAGTATAGCTGACTGAGTAGCTTTGCATCAACAAGGCAAGTGGACATAGAGTTTGGAAGCTTGGAGAAGTGAAGGAAACTTCAGCAGTACGACAACAACATGCAAAGGTGTAAGGAAAACTACAACACAAGGTTTGGGTTCCTGGAGGATTTAGAAATTATTGATACATGACCAGGAGGTCATGAATTTTTTCTACCTTGGGAGTATGATGTAGGAGCATTAGAGCTTCCAAGTCATCAATATTTTTGGAGACAAAGCTCCAAACTGGGTCTTAACATGGAAAAGGAATTTTATTTCCTTATTGTAAATAATTTTAATTTATTTATTTCTTAGAGAACTATACATAGAGATAAGATTTTTAAGAAGAAAATATTCCTTTTAAGGCATGAAATATTTAGGAAATAAATGATTAGAGGTTATAGGAGAAAAAAATCTTGGTATCAATTAGCAAGTTGTTAGGATAAGAAAAAGCCTAGAAATATTAGAAACTATTGGGGGTACTTTTAGGATTTAGAAAGCTATGGATAGGCAATATTTTGTCAATAAGCAAAAAGCAAGTCTACCTTGAAAATAATGAGTGATTTTTGGATTGATTTATGGATCTAGGAAAATTTATTTTGTTTGTATATGTTATTATAAGGGGAAAACAAATGACCAAACATTTGTAGTATCAAGCCATAGAGAGTGAATGAAGAGAAATGAGAGTTTTCTTAGTGTATGTGTATGTACATATTTGATTTAATGAAATATATTTTCATATATTTGTGGTGCTCATGAATTGTCTTTATATGAATGGAAGAATTTTGACTTGTGCATGCTCTAGAATTCACTGTAATTGAAGTAGAATTTTTATATGAAAACTTTTATAGAAAAAATTAAGAGCTTGATGATAAGTTGATTTGTTGTGTGATCTAGAGAAGGTGAATTTCTAGGAAATGTTGAATTTTCCTGCATCACATCAACTCTCCACCCAACCATAGGCTAGTTGCATTGCAATCTTGATTGCAAATAACCGCCCTTGAGCCATATTAAGAGTCTGAGGAGTTACTTTATCAAGGGTATTCACACCATTAATCAATCAAATAGGTAGCCAAGAGGAGAAATCCACTTCTTAGGTGGCTTATCAACTTCTCCCATGCAATAAAAATTGCAGTGATTAACTTTATCTATAAGGAAAACAATCACAAGACCCAACCAAAATTTGGGGAAGGTGTTCTCATTCCAGGAACTTGATCTCACTCTAGAAGGTGTTTTCTCAGAACCAGGGAAAGTACTAAGTGAATCAATATTCCCCTAGGATTTCTTGGTCATATTAACAACAATAGATAGACATGGTATCACCAAAATATAGGGAGTGATGTCTGAATCTCATAGCAAAGGCTTTATGTAACTCACTCCTCTTGAACACCCCCACTCCTTTTCATAAGCTTTGATTTCCTCCACTCTTATTCCTGAAGAAACAACCTGCCTTCACTTCATGTCGTAGGGAAAACTGAACAATCGTTGGAACTCTTTCTGCCCAATCACTCCTCTCTCATACTAGAACGTTTCCTTTTTTCCAATAACCACCTTCCACCCATTCCATTCTCCACCTTATTCACATCTATCTCTTGCATGTTTAATTCCTCAAAAATCCCATGATATTAAGGACAATACGGGAACATCCATGATCACAGGTTTCCCATACAAAAATTCAATGTTTGCACCAATAGGCCATTTTATTTTTCTAGGGATCTAGGTAGGTAAATAAATGAAGTGGCTTGTATTTTGGTTTAAACACTACACAAGAAACTCCTCCTTCTTAGTCTCTAAATTAGTGTCTCCTCCTCCAACTTAGCCATATCTTCCATTTCCACATTGTTACATGAATTAGAATTCATAGTGTCATTTACAAGAGGGGTACAAAAAATCTGTTAAAGACCCCACCCCCTTAGAGGAACACCGTCCTTAGTATTCTTATACCCAAAACAAAAATTTTCAATAACAAGATTTATATACACAAATCTCTTTCATTCATTTACACAGTAAGATACCCCCATTCAATTAGCCACTTTCCATGCGACCTCATCTAGTCCACAATGCTTCCATTGCACCTTATCCTACTCGATCACTTGATTCTAGAGCACAATCCACCTCCAATGTCTAATCATGTTGTTCATTATACTTAGGGCTCCTTAAAGGAACAAATTCAACTCATTGCTTCCTGGGACACACCCATTACATATTTGATTGCAATCAATATGCACATGATTCTTTGAAACCAATTTACTTTCCAAGTTTTGGTATCCCTTTATCTGCTTCTTTAATCCCTTGTGAAATTCATTCTTATTCTCTACAGTCACTCACCTTTCGATTTCACACATCCCCTTATCTGCATCATCAATCCCTCTGGTGATCCACTCCTTGGAAATTATTCCTCACACAAGAAGAGTCTTCACAACCAAGGAATCGCTCTGCATTTCTTTATTAACACAACATATCAATCATGACATACCTCATGGCGATCATTGTATATCATAGGTTCCAATGTCACCACAATGGCCTAGTTCTTGAAGTATTTAGCTCCATAATGTTGTTGCACACTCTTACATCATTAATATGATTTTGTTTTCCTTGCAGTCGACCTCATATACTAGTGATGAATTGTTGGGCATGGAATCCCCCCAAGGCATGTTTTGGGGCTCAAAGCCCAAGTTTTGACTGGATCTTGTTGTAAAGCTTCGCGAATTGCGGGCGCGGGGGGCAAAAGTATGATAGAGTTATAGGGTTGTCCGCCCTAGTTTTGTAATGTAATGTTGGCTGGATAGACCTACCCATGGTCTGCAGACCATGGGATTGTATAAATAGAGCGAGGCTCTAAGTGTAAAAGGGGGAGAAGAGAGTAGGAAAAAAGTCTAAGTGATTGAGTCACAGGTTGAAGTGTGTCTTTGGGTCATAGAGTAGGAGAGGTTCTATAGCTGAGTGCGCAGAGGCCTAATAGTCCGCAGCTGAGTGCGCAGACCCCTGCAGCTGAGTGCACAGGGTGAGTCGAGTCTGTAACCAAGGAAGGAATTAATAAAGAGAAGTTTTGTCATAATTCTGTGTATCTGGTCTTGGATTAATGCACATTTGATATAATTTGCAAATATATTGTTTATTTACTACACACACCTGTATGAATGGTTTATGTTGTTAAGTATAACTTAAAGCACGCAAGTAGGCTAAGATAATCAACTAACATTGGAATACTAGTAAGGTCTTGGGTAATAACATAGAGTGTGGTGTTCAGCCCCTGGGTAGGGCTGTACGAAGGCAATATATCAGGTTGCAAGGTATGGGAAAGTGTGAGAAGCAACCTGTGCGCAGGTCAAACCGCGGACCACTTGAACTCATCAGACATCTCTAGGGTGCGGAAACCTGGTTCTAGCACCCTCCCATACTACTTCGGGTGAGACATCAGTCCGGACTCCACAGACTATTGCCGAAAGATCCAGTAGTACCGGGATTTGTTTGGCTAAATTAACTCCGAACCTGGGACAGGCCCCAATAAGCCAAAAAATGGTTCTATTTCCAGGACTGGGATCTGCATAGAGATGTCTGATGTCATATCACTGGAATCTAACAAAGAAAGGAATTGAAGAGTGGTTGGACATAAATATTCACGAGTTCGCTGCGCAGGAAAACAGGAACCCACGATTATCAAAGGAAGAGTGGTTAGATTGCTACTTTTATATGGAAATCCATGAAATTTTCTTTGCATCCTTCCCCTCTGAGTTGTATGAGTGGATCGCGAAGCTAGCAGACAGTCAAGGAAGGTGTAGGCTCGAAAAACCTATTGTGTGGACTCCAGAGTTGGTGTACAGACTGGAAGCATCAGAAGATAAGATCGCGCGCACTGTGGATCATTGGCTCGATCGAATTATAGGAGGATTTATCATCGACTTTGCGATATATACTTCAGTTAGCTATAGCGAGGTAGAACGACGCTTCCTCAAAGGAATGCGAGGTAAGTTTTATCACCGAGTTCATGGTAGATACTTCAGTTAGCTATAGCGAGGTGGAATGATGCTTCGTCAAAGGACTACGCGGTAAGTACGTTAAATATTTGAACACTTGGATTAAAATGCTACTGTGTGAAAAGCGGGTTATGTGAATAAATTGATTTTTGGGGCAACGCGAAGTGGGAGGATCTACAAAAACGAAGGTAGCGCAGAACTAGAAACTAGCCCCTTGATTTCACCTCCACGGGAAAGCAAGGAAGAGCTCGCAAAGGTTTCACCAAGAAGTGTGATCAGTTTGATAAAGCAACGAATTCCGCGCATACCACTCCCACCTACACCACCACCAGTTTCACCATCTTTACCCTCGTCTTCACCCACACCACCTCCGCCACCACCACATTTCAATATGGAAAGCGCGATAAAGTTGCGAGTGTTCAAAGGAGTAGGGAATGAAGATAAAGACCAGTTTTGGTTTGTGGTAAGGGCTGTATGGGAAGCACAGGGAGTCACGGATGACAATATAAAGAAAGAAACATTGGTCAACGCTCTGCAGGATCACATACTGACTTGGTACAATAAGCATTCCAATGACAATTCAAACGCATGGATCGTGGATATTCAAGCTGCGCTAAACAAGGAATTTAGTAGGCCAAAATCGGAGACACAACCGATCATTAGATTTAAGGAAATCATGATGCTTCCAGGCGAGACCCCCTGGGAGTTGGATTAGAGATTGAAGTGTACAATTCGTGAAGCCAATATGACCTTGACGGATGGGCAACACCACACATGGTTTGTAGCATTGCTAACGCTGCATCTAAGGAACACGTTATCACAACATAAGCTAACCACTCTGGCCAAGGCCTTGGAGATCGCGATGAGACTGCACGAGACCCCGATACAAGATCCTAACCTGAGAGTTCAATAGATCCACGCGTAGTTGAAAAACTTGTGCCTTGAGATGCAGAGTTTGAAACAAGACAAGACAGCTTGCCTAGAAGTGTGCAAGGAGGTATGGTGCGTAAAGTGCAAAGGCTAGGGACATGACAAGGACCATTGTCCAGTCTTCACGAACTACCTGGCGGGAGGAGGACCAATACCATTGAGACCGAAGGCACAAGCAAGATCGAGCGCAGCCCCTGCATTATGGTGTGCGATTTGTCAGATAGAAGGGAAGCATGCTATAGATAACTACCATCTATTACAGAAGTATACGCAGAATTCCCAACAATTGTTCTGTAATTTTTGCAGGCTAGTAGGCCACGATGAGCGCACCTGTAGAAGTCATGAACTGATGATGGATTAAACTCCTACCTATAGAGTTTAGACCGAAACATGGGCCCTCAATCAAAATGCAGGGATGGAGCGCACTGGATTTTAGGGGTGCGGATGAGGTCGAGGTGGAATGGGACCAGGAAGAGGTCACAGACAGTTGATATGTTACAATTGCGGAGGGCCAGGGCATTATGACCATGATTGTACAAATCCAACGAGACCATCATGCTTATATTGTATCTAGTTTGATCATGAGACAGAGGACTATCCCATGCTGATAGCGAGGTTGCGCGATAAAGGAGCACTCCAACCTCCCTCGACTTAGAACCTGCAAATGATGAGGTCTAAGCTGCGCAAGGAAGACTTAAATGTAAATATCGTGCTCCGAAGTGGTATCATGACAGGAGATGACAAAGGCAAGCAGCCCGAAGAAAGTGCCTAGGTTCGTAAGGCTACAACAAAGAAACCAGAATTTGATTTAGATCATGCTAAGGAGACATTCATGGAAGATAAGAAGAGCTTCGCGGATGCCTCCACTTTAGGAAGTAAAGACAAAATGGAACTGGAAATGGACCCATCAATGCTCACTACATTTTTGGAGATATGCATGAAGCCGCTGCGTGATAGCAAAGCTGTGAAGGGATTGCAAGAACTCATCACTAGATGTGCTAGAACTACACCAGGATAACCGCATGTAGTCCGGAATCTTGGGAAGCACACAATGCGAACATGAAGAGAGATGAGATTGACCGCGAAGATCAGGGAATATGAAATGGATAAAGTGATTTTGGATCTAGGATTGGATGCGAACGTCCTACCAAAGTAGACGTGGGAGCGCATGGGCAGGCTTGTGCTGCAATGGTCTCCTATTCAATTGCGAATGGCGAACTAGCAAAAGATCCTACTTATGGGAATATTGTAGGGAATAATGGTAGATATCGAAGGTGTGAGCGCTCTAGCAGATTTTGAAGTGATAGAGATTGTTGATGACATCAATCCCTATCCTGTGCTACTAGGAATAGATTGGGCCACTGACATGAATGGAGTGATAAATCTAAAGAAGCGCAAGATGATTTTTGAGAAAAATTCACTGCGCGTAGTGGTACCTTTGGACCCTGCGGAAGGATCGCGCTACACAGAGCCAGTGCGTGAATATGATAACGATAATGATCTAGACTATATATACAAGATAACCATGCGGGAGCAGGACTGGGTAAATCCAACAACGAATGGAAGACTCTCGTGGGAGCATGAAAGCTCTTGCACCTCAGATTTAGATGAGGAAATAGAACGATGGCAGAACCGTTTACATGAGGTAACCATGCTCACATGTAACATGATGATAAGGTTGTTGCACTGCATGGCAACAAAGGTAAAAGATCTACCTATGTATGATAGGTTGAGCGAGGTGGATGATTTCCTGAACAAATTTGAAAGAGAAGTATCAGAACAACAACGTTTCGATGCTTTGAAATGGGTACTGTGCACTATGCTCGCAAGATGGTGGGGTACGCATCAAAGAAGTTTTGAGGATTGGCGCGAATGCAGAAGGATGATGCGCATGCAGTTTGGGATGCCTTAGATGCAGCTAACAGAAAAGTATGATGAATGGGATGATCCACGTGCACACCTCGCGAAATGGACCAAGGTCTATGGGGAAGAGCCACAACCTGAGTGGGTGCACCTGTTCTGTCATACCCTGGATATCATACCCATGAATTGGTATACTGAGATAGAGCTCCACCATGGCACGAGCGAATGGGATATCTTGCGTGAAGGATTCCTGTTAACCTTCACGTTTGAGGATCGTTGGTGGGAGCCCATGGAAGTGCTTCTGTCGGAATGGGCGACCTAGCTGAGCTGCACGCTAGAGTGTTACAATGTAAACATTGAAAAGGATGATGAAGATCCACAAAAAATTAGCATTCCAGAAACTGAAGGCTATCATGAGGTTCAAGGACCATTGATTGAAGATACTGACATCACTGCGCCGGTAAAAATGAAGTAGGTAAACATTGGGACGGAGGCCAAACCGAAGTATGCAACGCTTGGTAACTATTGGGATGATGCCACAGTGGATAAGGTCACTGAGTTACTTCGCAAGTACTAAGACTTATTCCCGACCAGGATTATGGACTTAAAGAGGATCGTTGGTGATTTAGGGATGATGAAGATCACCCTAAAATGTGATGCAAAGCTGGTTAAGTAGAGGCCTTACCACTTGAATCCGAAGTACAAGGAAAAGGTTCGCTTAGAACTAGACAAAATGCTTGCAGCCGGAATTATTGAGTCGGTGGAAGAATCTGATTGGGTAATCCCTATGGTAATACAGGAGAAAAAGTAGAAGGGCGAGATAAGAATATGTGTGGACCTCAGGAAGTTGAATGATGCCTGTGTACACGACCCATTCCCGACCCCATTCATAGATGAAGTATTAGAAAATGTCAGTGGGAAAGAAGCATATTCTTTCACCGATGGGTTCTCAGGGTACCACCAGATCAAAATCGTGCCAGAAGACAGGAGAAAGACCACCTTCACCACTGAATGGGGCTACTTTCAATACACCGTCATGCCATTTGGGTTAAAAAACGCACCAGCCATCTTTTCGCGCATAGTTGTTGCCGCCTTCAAAGAATATATCCACAAATTCCTGGAGGTATATCTGGATGATTAGATTGTCTTTGGATTGGTTAAGCACCACTTAGCAAGCTTACACTTGATGCTGGATACTTACTGATGACACCAGCTTGCGCTGAACCTTAAGAAGTGTACGTTCCTCATTCCCTTTGGGAACCTACTGGGACATGTGGTATGCAAACAGGGACTAATTGTAGACCCCACGAAGATTGCAGTAATTCTGAATTTGGAAGCATCACGAAGTGTTAAAAAATTGGGCGCTACCTTGGGACACATAGGGTACTACAGGAAGTTCGTCAAAAGCTATGCCCAGATCATCGCGCCGATGGATAAACTATTTAAAAAGGATGTCACATTCGACTGGAATGATGATTACATGAAGAGCCTAGATGTCCTAAAGGGGAAATTGGCCTCCGCTCCAATCATGGTCTTCCCAAAATGGGATGTGGAGTTTCATGTCCATGTTGATGCATCATGTATAGTGCTGGGAGCGGAGAGGGCTTGGAACACCCTATCATGTTTGCAAGTCGTAAATTGTCCAAAGCCGAAAAGAACTATTCCACAACCAAGCATGAGGGATTGGCTATGGTGTATGAGCTCCAAAAATACCGACACTATTTGCTAGGAGGAAATTTCAAGATGTATACAGACCATTCTGTGCTAAAGTACTTGGTGAATAAGCCTGTGTTGGGGGGGCGCATATGTAGGTGGCTCTTATTGTTCCAAGAATATGATTTTAAGGTTGTGGTAAAATCTGGACGCCTAAACGTAGGACTGGATCACTTGTTGTGTATTGAGACGGGCGAGGAAAGATTACCTGACGCACAACTCTTTGTTGTGCGAGTTGCAGACGGACACTTCAAAGATATAATCCACTTTATAACAACAGGGACTACGTCAAAGGAATACTCCGTCCAACAGAAGAAGGAATTGGTGGTGCGCACGGCGAATTTTTTTGTCATCGCAGGGCACCTATACAAAATGGGAAATGATGAGATATTGCGAAGGTACGTACCTGAATTTGAACAAAGTCAAATCCTCGCAGAAGCACATGGGGGTGCTGCAGGAGGACACTATGTAGGATGAGTGACCGCACAAAATATTCTCCACGCAGGGTTGTGGTGGCCAACCCTTCATTAGGATCCAAAAGCACACTGTAAGGCTTGCGATAAATGTCAAAGGATCGGTAAACCATCGCGAAGGGACGAGATGCCTTTGAATCCACAAATGACACTACAACCCTTTGAAAAGTGGGCAATCGACTTTGTGGGACCTATCAAACCCCCGGGAAAAACAGGCACGCGATACATCATCACTGCGACGGAGTACCAGACGCGCTGGGTGGAAGCGCATCTGGTCAAAGACTGCACGGCTGCTACAACTGTAAAGTTTTTGTTTGAACATGTGTTGACCCGATTTGGCTGTCCAAAAATATTAACGAATGATCATGGCACACATTTCCTGAATGAAACCATGAACGTGCTCACAGAAGAGTTCCAGGTGTATCACCAGAAAAGCACACCATATCACCCACAAGCCAATGGGACAGTAGAAGCATTCAACAAAATACTGGAGACTGCGCTAACCAAAGTATGCAATGCCCAACGAAGCGATTGGGACCTGCCTGTACTTGTAGTACTGTGGGCTTATAGGACGACGTGCAAGAAACTGACAAGACAAACACCTTTCCGGTTAGTTTATGGCGTGGAAGCTATCATGCCAGTGGAGTATATTGTACCTAGTCTGTGCATAGTAGCGCTCATAGGTATGACGAACTACGAAGCCCTAGAAGAAAGGCTCGTGCAGTTGGAAAAACTTGAGGAGGAATGGCTCCTGGCCGACTTTCATCAACAAGTGAAAAAGCAACGTGAGAAGGCCTAACACAATCACCATATTAAGTTGCACACATTCAAGGTAAATGATTTAGTGCTGTTGTATGATAGTAAGTTTGATAAGTTCCCTAGAAAGTTCAGAATGCATTGGCTGGGACCATATGTTGTTAAGGAGGTCATAGAGGGAGGCGCAGTCCAACTAGTCAAACTAAATGGAGAACCTTTCCCAGGAAAAGTGAATGGAAGCCACTTGAATCCCTACACGGGTGGGACGACTATCTAACTAGCCGATAAAAGCACAGTCTTCTTGCTCCAAGGATCTGGACAAAGGCGTGGGACTATAAACATATGCAACAGATACTAGTACAGATGCAGAGAAGCACTCTCGACACAGAGGTATAAGAATAACATATGCAGCATATCCAGCAAGCAGCATCTCAGTGCATTGCTGACCTCCGCGCAGTTCGAGAACAGTTGGCAGGACTCCATTGAAAGAACGCTGCGCAAACAGAGTGACTCAAGGGCGAGTCACAATTTTTGTGTTGGGGTCCTGTTGGGCATGGAATCCCCCCAAAGCATGTTTTGGGGCTCAAAGCCCAAGTTTTGAATGAATCTTGTTGTAAAGCTCCACAAATTGTGGGCGCCGGGCGTGAAAGTATGATAGAGTCATAGGGTTGTCTGCCCTAGTTTTGTAATGTAATGTCGGCTGGATAGACCTACCCATGGTCTGCAGACCATGGGGTTGTATAAATAGAGCGAGGCTCTAAGTGTAAAAGGGGGAGAAGAGAGAAGTAGGAAAAAAGTCTAAGTGATTGAGGCGCAAGTTGAAGTGTGTCTTTGGGTCGTAGAGTAGGAGAAGGCTTTGCAGCTGAGTGCGCAGAGGGCTAATAGTCAGCAGCTGAGTGCGCGGACCCCTACAACTGAGTGCGTAGGGCAAGTCGAGTCTGTAACCAAGGAAGTAATTAATAAAGAGAAGTTTTGTCACAATTCTGTGTATCTTGTCTTGGGTTAATGCACATTTGATATAATTCGAAAATATACTGTTTATTTACTGCGCACACCTGTATGAATGGTTTATGTTGTTAAGTATAACTTAAAGCACACAAGTAGGCTAAGATAATCAACTAACATTGGAATACTAGTAAGGTCTTGGGTAATAATGCAGAGCGTGGCGTTCAACCCCTAGGTAGGGCTGCGCGAAGGCAGTATTTCAGGCTGCAAGGTACGTGAAAGTGCGTGAATCAACCTACATGCAGGGTCAAACCGCGGACCACCTGAACTCATCAGACATCTCCAAGGTGCGGAAACCTGGTTCTAGCATCTTCCCATACTACTTCGGGTGAGACCTCAATCCGTGCTTTGCAGACTGTTGCCGAAAGGGCCAGCAGTACCGGGATTTGTTTGGATAAATTAACTATGAACCTAGGTTAGGCCCGAATAAGCCAACATGAATACTTCAATGGTTCTCCTACATCATAAACATATGATTTTTTATGAGATTCATCATAATAATTTTCAAATCAATCATAAAATATATTTTCATCAACAAATTTATTTATGAGGTTAACCATATATTTTTTTTTAAATCACAACTTTAACAAAGAAATTCTTCAACCGGTAATTAATACTTATATCTTTCGTTATTCTTTGCTTCCTTGACCTTGCAAGCACTGAGTAATTTGTCAGACTTGGCAAGCTCTCAATGGTGTGCATGCTCCATAACTCCACAGTCTTTAAATCCTTTTTTGAGTCCAACTCATTGAGTGGTTCTCAGCCCCAAGGAAAGAACTTAGTGGTGATTATATTGCTATATATCTCCACGTAATCTTCAACCAACTCCGACTTTAAATCCAACTCAATGAGTGGTTCTCAATGCCAAGGAAAGAACTCAATGGTCATTATACCAATCCATAGCTCCATGAAACCTTCAACCAACTTTGTATTTAAATCCAACTCACTGAGTGGTTCTTAGCTAAACGAAAACACTCAGTGGTGGTTATACTTCTCCATGCAATACTTTCGTATAGGTCCAATAATCCCCCCCTCACACTCACCTCCCACTGAGTGTGGCCACTACCATATAGGTAGTATTTTGTCTACAAGAATATTATTTACTGCCACACCTCCAATATCATCACACCTTTAATATCATCACACCTCCATTAACGCAAATGTTATCATTCGACAAGTATAAAAGTGGCTAGCTAGCACTTTGGTGGTGCTAATAGCTGAAATGTATGCATTGAGTGGTTTATTAGCCCCAAGATAACACTCAATGAAATTTAAGCACTAAGTGGTTTCTCAAACCAAACTAACACTCAATGGAATATGTGCCTCATCATTTGACCAAGGAATCTGGTTATTTGTTAGTATTCTCGTTGATACAACATTCAACATTTCCTTATCATAAACATAATATAAACATGTCACATAAATATCATAATTTCAATACTCAGTTATTCATAGATATGAATGAATTTTTCATATAGGAATTTTCATTTTAATTCATTTCTAGCATGTCCTCATCCATGCTAAGAATATGCTATCAATTTCTAGCCTTTATCATTTTAATTCATGCTCACAATGATATCAAGAGCATAAGCATAACATATTAATAATGATAATTATCAGCAATAGGTAATTCATGTCCACTTTCCCAATTGAGTTCCATACAACATGGAATCCATTAAGTAATCCCATTGTGTTACCGAAACATGGTAATTACAAATTCTATTTGCATGCTATTCACACAATGATCATATTTTATAAATTAATCACTTATCTTATACTATGATGGTTTTCAACTAATGACCCTTTGGACTGATTAGTATCCTCATGCCTTCATTTTAGTTTCCAATCTTTCTCATATTTATAATAGATAGGAAAAACACACACACACACATATCAACCATGCATAGTTTCAATTAAGTAAACTCCCTTTTAATGTTATTTTTCACAGTTATGTCAATGTCGATTTTATTCATGTGGAACTAATTAGTCCACCTATTTGTTATGTCATCTTCTTCTACCATCCAATGCCATTTATCCTATGTAAAAGGTTTAATTAGGGTAGTTCACTTCTGGTTGCCTTTTATTTAGCTCTTCCCTAGATATATTTTTCTTTCCTTTCCCACACCCAACAAACCACCAGGACTAAACCACAAAAGGAAAGAAGAAAGAATGGAAACAAAGAAAAACAATGATAGACAACACATGACAAAATACAAAGTAGCATGACCATGCCCAAATTAAATATTCAAAACAAAAAAGTATGAAGCCAACAATAACAACAAAGATATACAAAACATTCCCATCATTCATTAGCCCACAAAAATTTAATCCCTCTAGTTTTGGTGTTCAATGTGTCTATTACCAACATATAAAAAAAATTAGTCACAATCTTTTCCAAGGTTTATAACAACCTCAAAATTCCAACATCCCACTAAATATTCAAGGAAATTTGTAATAGTTTAGAGAGCTTGAGGGGATTCTCCCTCATATCTTTCTACATTACTATTTCCAAGTTCATTTCCCTGGAGTTCACATGAAATACTCTTCTTCTTCTTTCATTGTATGTTAGGACAATCTCTTCTTAGGAGTTCCTCTCCATAGTTCAAACATGAAAGTGTATTTATTTTCTCTTCAGTCTTACGAGGTCTCTTTCTAACCTTTTCAACATGACATTCTTCTACATCTCTAGATGTTGATGTACCCTTGCATGTATGATAGGTTATTTAGCAGCATTGCATTCAACCCCACTTGTTCCTTTTGATTTGTAATGAGCCTTTTATTTTTTGTGTTGTATCTCTTCAGCTTAGCTCTCAAGCCCTTGAGGGGTTCTACTCTATCAGGGGAAGCTTCCTTTTCTTGTTCATGATGGACTTGTTCCATGTTATGTTGTACCATAATTTTATCCATCCTTTAATTTCTTGTTGCAATTGGGTATTCCTATGTGTTATCACACACACATAGTTGTTATTTATATCAACATAAATAAATTGACTTGTTATCTTGTCATGCTAACACCATACACGCTATTTTGATTTATGTTGATCTTCTAATATTCAAACATCTAGAATTCATGTCAGCCAGATAATCTAAGAATCAAAAGTGCATATTAGTATGTTTATATTCATATCATCACTAATTTTGAAATAAGCCTTTTACCAAGACTAGTAGACAAAACAACTACAAGCTTAAAATTCAATTAGAAAACAAACTAACATATCAAAATTAGCCATTCTATCAGTTCACAATTCTAATATGAACACATGCATTTGACATAAAATTACTAGTCAAATTCTACAGACCGTACACATTCCAAGAAATTGAAAGAGTATATCAACATGTTTATACCCATACTAGTCAGCGAGTTTAAAATCATCATTTTACAAAAATTAGCACCCATGAACTCTACAAGTTTAAAAGTCAGTTCTTACCTTTATAAAAAACAATTTAAATATGACAATCAACTTATCAAAATAATTTTTATTTATTTTCATGCAAGCCTCCTCAGATTTAGTATTGAACCTTAAGCTCTAATTCTAACTTTCACTTTCATGGTCCATCTAGTCCAAGTGTTGAACCACATTCTAGTACCACCTTGTAACCATCCCTCCAACCCCTTTTGAGTTTCTAGGCTAAATGGGAGGTGTTACTTTTAATTAATCCAACCTCTATTGTCTCATTATGAAGATGGGGTTACAAAATTCCTTCTCACCCAAAGTGTGCATAACTCATCGTAGACAATATCATTGCATTCAACTCGTCAAGATATTTATAGTGATATAAATTTTCCTCAATATGACCTATGTATTGAAACTTATGCCCATTTAAAGTTTAAACTTTTAATCCCTACCACATAGGTAAGGACCTGCCATGTCACACCCACATGGAAACCCCACCTCCTTAGGTGATTTTACATCACTCTAGGCACCAATGAGGCCATGGTTAAGTCCTCGTGGCACTTGCCACATCACCTAGCCCATGGATCCCACAAGTCCAACCATTAGTGTTTAAATCCATTATTTTACGTTATGTTTGATTTGTAAGAAATCTAGGGTTAAAATCCTCACTAATTTCTTTCCGGTACAATCCAAGCATATCACATCGACAACCCATATTAAGTGTGGGGCTTCCCTTGCCTTATGATAGTTAACAAGGTGTCCACACTTTGTTGCTTATGTGACCAAACATCACATATAGCCCCCTTTGTTTATATTCACGACATGGCTACCATTCTAAACCAACAACCTATATAAATATCAAGGAGTCCAACCCCTCCAGAAGATAATGGGGAAAGGGTTCTGCATTTGTTAATTGCAGCACAATTGCTAACAGAAATATCTCTATTACAACACTCTATTAGGCACACTTATTTCCCCAAAACCTTATAGTAAACCTTGGCACTGGAAATATGGTGTGATAGAGACTTATCCATCTATCAATGCCAAATTTGACGTCGTGCCTTCCATTAGTCCACACCCAACCATAATTCCCTGCTGATGCATTATTGACATTATGGTGACATCACTCCACCACATGAAATCCTTTGAGGGTTCCATGTGTCATCCAAACCAACCCCCTTGGCCATCCCAAAGGCCTATTTTTTCCTACCATGTGTCACGATGATAGTGTGAGACATCAATATTTTTTCCATGTTAGCAGTCTTGCCACATCATCCAAAGTTCCATGGGGCATCCACGTAGACATACGCGACCTACGTGGTATCTACCACCTCAACTTACTGACATGGTTCCCATTGATCTTGGTCTATGCAAATGTTTTACCTATCCGTTCCCCATGATATACAAATTCCATCCCCAAACATTAAGGCTTTTCATCCCATGGAGACATATCTCCATCCCCCGGAACATGCTTTCTTCTATCTCTAGATGTCAAATTTCCCATCTCGTGCAGATATATCTTTGTTCCTAGGAACGTGCTTACTTTCGTTCCCTGAGATATTCGTTTCTATGTTTTTTAATAAGAAAGAATTCCCATCGCACCCTGCACCCCTATGAATAGCACCAAGTATCCATAGTGACCAATGGGCATCACTTGGAGAGGATGGGACATTGTGTGTTAATGATAATAACTATATTTAAGTACGAAATAGGTAATTAACATGTGATTAGGACTAAACCTCCACTATTCATCAAATCCAATATATTTTTTTTATGTCTATCAGGGACTTATCCAACCCCGTAACTCAGTTGGGGGTCTAAGCGATAAAAATATTTAGAGGTCCTAAGGATTCATGGGTTTTACCCAAACTTTTCTTACAGTCAAGTGTTTCTTGACCATTGAAATTACAAGATACATAATAAAACCTCATTGGGTTAACCTCATGCATGCTTGTAGGCTCTAGATCAAGCCAAGTCGAGGCTAACACTACTCTACAAAATCGAGGACAAAAGCAACATTTTATGCCATATAATGGATCCCAAAAACACTATCAAATTCATAGATATATTGTACTTTGTATCATTCTTAGTCAAACAATAGATGTCCATGATATTCATAACATGTCGATGATGGAAATCATACATAGTATTAGCTTATCTGTGCACATCAAGCATTCACACAAGATCATGTAAATAACTTTGTAACTTAGGAACATACCAACAACCATAGGGATATGCATGTCCCTCACACCATGAGAATAATTATAGAACCATATCAATGAAAATGCATAAGAATACATATTCCTTCATTAACAATGCATAATAGATAAGATGAATTATGTTGAACAACCATGCATCTATAATTCATTAACACTGTATCTCATGCAACCAACGACAAGCATAGAGGTCCATGAGTGCCACACCACCACAAGAACATAATATTATGCATTCATCATGGGCATACAAAATATCAACAATTCTTTCAGGGTTGGAGCAATTCCACTCACACAACATATAAGCTAGACTACTTAAGAGGCAACCCACAAGCATGGTTATAGCAAGTAGTTGTCCAATCTCATAACAACAAAATATGACTAAAAGTGAAAAATTAACAAGAGGTTTCTTGGTTTATTTCTGGGCACAAGGCATAAGCACATCATACCTTCTACAATGAATTAATAAGGCTACAACCAAATAGCTCAAGCAACTTATATTCATCATAAATACACTAGATAGCTACTCAATAATGGTTATAGATATTACATGAATACTCATTAGTCATCCATAATACAAATATATATAATCAACACTTATCTAATTAATTTTGAAATGGTTAGAAACTAGAGGAGGACATAAACTCTCCACCCGATATTAGGCCAACCACACTACAATTTTTCTTGTAGTGAACCACCATAAAGCCGGATTCTAAGTCTAAGGAGTTAAGTGCTTAAGTGAAGTCACATCATTAATCAGTCAAATAGGTAGCCAAGAGCATGATTCCACTTCTCATGTTGTTTATCAATTTCTCCCATGCACTAAATAACACAATGATTCACTTTATATCTAAGGGAAACAATCACAAGACCCAACCAAGATTTAGGGAAGGTTTTCTCATTATAAGAACATGATATCACTCTAGAGGGTGTTTTCTCATCCCCAAGGAAAGCACTGAGTGAATCAATATCCCCTAGGATTTCTTGGTCAAATTAACACCAATAAACAAATAGGGTATCACCAGAATACAAGGAGTGCTCTTCCAATCTCACAAAAAATGTTTTATGCAAAGCACTCCTCTTGAATTCTCCCACTCTTGTGCATAAGATTCACTTCCTCCACTCTACTTCCTCAAGCAACAACCTAAATTTCCTTCACGTCATGGGGAAACTAAATGATCATCGACTCTCTTTCTACCCAATCACTCCTCTCCCATACTGGAACGTTTCCTTTTTTTCAATAATTTCCTTCCACCCCTTCCCTGCTCTCACTTCTTCATGTTCCTCTCTTGCATGTTGACTTCCTCAACATGTCCCAAGAGATTAAGGACATTATGGACATGTGCTTTGTTTTAGGTTTTCCATACACAACTTCAATGTCTCCACCAATTGACCATTTAATTTTTCTAGGGAGTTAGGTAGGTAAATAAATGAATTGGCTTGGGTTTGTATTTGAACAATGCACAAGCAAATCCTCCTCATCAGTCTCTGAATCTGTGTCCCCTCCATCAACCTAAACATATCTTCCATTTCCACATTATTTTACATGAATCTCAATTCATAGTGTCATTTACAAGAGGGATAGAAAAATGGTTGTTATAGGGAGAAATTCCCCTTTAGGCCCTGTAAGAAGGTATTCCCCCTAACACGAGTGCCTTTTGAAATTTAAAGGCATGTTATCACAAATTCTAGCACCTTACTGAAAATATTTTCACAAGTGCCTAGACAAGTGTAACATGGAAGTATTATCATTGTCACTTTAGTAATTGCTCCCATCATTTTAGTGAAGGTTAAATCCAACACAAGGGAGGATTATCTAGTAAATTCAAGGAACCCTAGCAAGAAGGAATCAAATATAAAACCTCCTATATTGTTTACTAAAATAGACCACCACTAGGTTTAAGTATTCAATGTGGCAGCACGTGGTGCAATCAAAGCAATTTCCAGTTTGTTTGTCTGTGAAGTATCCAAGACAATTTATAATATTTATCAAGTTAAAATAAACCAGGAGGGTACCCCAAATATTAACCTAAAAAATATATCAAGTTATAACAACAAAAATATTCCAACACATAGGAAATAGTTAAGTATAACTTGGTCTAGTGTAGAGTTAGGTAAAGTGTGTTTCTTCACTATGCACATTTGTAACTTACAATCCGACGGCCATGATATGTTCTAGACATGAAGTGATCCGACGGTTCATTCTCTCCTCGGTATTACCAACACTTGATCCGTGGTTTAACACCCGATTGGTCCATGATCTCTATTTAAAGAGCATGGAGGGTGATTTGTAGGGTGATTGTTCATGAGAGAAGCTTATGCAAATTTTCTGTCTTTTATTAATAAATTGCCTAAAGTGGTCATGTTGGTTCAAGCCATGGACTATTTCCCTCTTTGAGGGTTTTAACCGCGTCAAGAATACCGGTGTATTGATCTGTGATCTGTTTATGAGGGGTGTCCTTTGGTGTTCTATCTGAGGAACTTCCATGTAAATTCCTACATGGTATCAGAGCTATTTGAGGGCCACATTCATTGGTGATCCAAATCCGAAGCTAGTACAAGTGCATGCGACTGTCGTTTCCTATATCTACTATTTATGACTGCTTTTGGGACGATAGGACTGCTCTATTGTGTTAGGAGCATTTGTTCCAGTGAGGAACCCCTTTCGTTTCATGCGAAAATGTTTTGGTAGCCCTAGATACGTCATTTTTAAGATCTGGAGGCAAAAAGAGTTTTTTCAAGTAAGCACTCACCCCAAAGCTTCAGTGACTAAAAAAAAATAAAAAATAAAACCCCTTCCTCCTTTCAAAAAATTACTAACCTTTTAAATTAGCTCACCCCTTCATTTTTTCCAAAAATTGTTGGGTTGTGTGATACCATTCTCCCACTTGTTGTTTTCTTTCCACAGGGGGCCATAGGAGAGCTTAGTCATTTTTCCAGCCCTAAAATGCCCATTGTTTCTCTACACCAAGAGAAATTTTCAGAGCTCACATATTTTGTCAATGCATATGTAGTATTCTTCAAAGTGTCCACCTTTACCGGCAACACCTTTTTGTCTTCTATCATATCCCTCACAAAGTGATACTGACCATCAATGTGCTTTGTCTTTGAATGATATGCAGGGTTCTTTGCCAAGAAAATTGCACTTTGGCTGTCGCAGTATATCCTTATAGCTTCTTGTACTAACCCCATACTTGAACATAATCTTTGCAACCAAACTGCTTCCTTGCTTGCATGAGTGGCTGCCATGTATTTTGCTTCTGTAGTTGATAGTGCCACTCCAGATTGTTTCTTACTCATCCAACTGACTGCACCTCCAAATAGGTTAAACATATACCCACTTGTAGATCTTCTCTGATCCAGATCTCCAGCCCAGTCTGCATCAACAAAGCGATGAATATCCAACACTTTGTCCAATCCTGGTCTTCCTTGGTAGGACAAACCATAATCACTAGTGCCACACAAATACCTAAAAACCCGCTTCACTGCTGTCCAATGCTCCTTTCCTGGTTTTGACATAAACCTATTCAATACTTCCACTGCATGTGCAATCTCTGGTGTAGTATAGACCATTACATACATCAGGCTACCGACTGCACTTGCATATGGAACACGAGACATATCCTCTACCTTTTCTTGTGTCTTGGGACACTATTCAACAGATAACTTTACACCTACAGGAATAGGAACCTTCACTGGTTTACTATCCTGCATATTAAACCTCTGCAATATTGTCTCGACATACTTCCCTTGGTTTAACCAGAGCTTCCTCTTTTCCCGATCTCTTTTAATTTCCATGCCCAAAATATAGTTTGCAGCACCAAGATCTTTCATGTCGAATTTGGAGGACAATTGGGTCTTCAAATCCTAGATAATTTCTTTGTCATTTCGAACCAGCAACATATCATCCACATACAAGACCAAATAAATAACACGGTCACCAATTAATTTAAAATACACACAATGATCTGATTTTCTTCTGGTGAAGCCAAGTCCCCGTATAAATGTATCAAGTTTCTGATACCACATTCTTGGTGTCTGTTTTAACCCATACAGAGAATTCTTTAACTTGCATACTTGTTCTTTCTTACCCTTCACCGCAAAGCCTTCAGTTTGTTTCATGTAGATCTCCTCTTCTAGATCCCCATGAAGAAATGCTGTCTTCACATCCATCTGTTCTACCTCAAAATCAAAAGCAGCAACAACAGATAAAAGTAATCTAATAGAAGTTACCTTGGCAACAAGAAAAAATATCACCAAAATCAATTCCCGGCACCTGGGAATAACCTTTTGATACCAACTGAGCTTTGTATTTCTCCACTTTTCCTTTTTCATTTGTGTTCTTTTTGAACACCCATTTGCTACCAATGGGTTTCCTTCCAGTCGGCAACTCCACCAGATCCCAAGCCTCATTTTTGCGCAAAGATGCCATTTCATCAACCATGGCCTCTTTCTAGAGTTTTCCATCCTCTGAATCCACTGCTTCCTTCATAGTTCTGGGATCATCATCAGTAATAGATAAAGAGAAATTTGAATAGAAAGCAGATGGAATATACTTTTCTGGCTGCCTTCTTTCTCAAACTGATCTTCTTACACCCGGAGTTTGTGGCTCTTCATCTTCTGATTCCTCCTCTCCTGTAGAGTCTGATTCTTCCTCCTTTAGCTCAAACTCTATCTTCTCAGGTTCCTTTGGTTGGACTTCATGTTTAATAACATCTTTCACCTCTCTGAACACCATATCTCGACTGTACACAACCTTCCTTGTTACTGGGTTCCAAAGCTTATAACCCTTCAAAACATCCTTATACCCAATAAAGATGCACTTTTCAGATTTACTATCCAACTTGGTTCGTTTCTCCTTTGGAACATGTACATATGCATCACATCCAAATACCCTCAGATGTGAAAGAGAGGGTTTCTTACCATTCCATACCTCTTGTGGAGTCTTATCCTCCAACGCTGATGAAGGTGACCTGTTGACCAGGTAACATGCAATATCCACCGCCTCTGCCCAAAATTCTTGTCCTAACCCGGCACCACTGAGCATGCTTATTTCCCTTTCCATCAACGTCTTATTCATTCTTTCTGCAACTCCATTTTGCTGAGGTGTATATGGAGTAGTCTTCTGCCGTGCTATACCACACTTCTTACAGAATTCTTCAAATTCCTTACTGCAAAAATCTCCACCATTATCTGTCCTCAACGCCTTTATCTTCTTCTCTGTCTGGTTTTCCACTAGAGCCTTGAATTCTTTAAACCTGTCAAAGACTTTAGATTTATTCTTAAGGAAATATATCCATGTATTCCTTGAGAAGTCTATAAATGATACATAGTACACAGACTTACCTAGTGATGGAACCTTCACAGGTCCAAACACATCACTGTGCACAAGCTCTAATATCTGTTTCGCCCTCTTACTTCTAGAGGGGAAACTCACCCGATTCTGCTTCCCATATACACAATTTTCACAGAAATAAATCCAGAGAGCTATTACTCATACCTTCTACCATACCTTTACCATGAAGTATTCGAAGGCCATTCTCTCCAATATGTCCAAGCCTTTGATGCCACAGCATGGCCCTCTCTCCAGAGACGACTAGATTTTCTGCTCCACTTTTAGGAACCACAGAACTATTGCACCCATCAACAATAGTGCTATCTTGCAGCTTGTACAGAGTTCCTGTCTGAAATCCCTTCATCAATACCAGTGCTCCCTAAACCATCTTGCAGGTATCCTTCTCGAACATTGTTTTTACACCTGCATCATCCAGTTTGCTTACAAAAATCAGATTTCTGGCCAATGCAGGAATATTTAGAACACCCGGAAGTGTTCTAACCCTTCCACCTTGCAACTTCAACTTTACTTTTCCACGATCAATGATTCTAGCCTTCCTGTCATCCCCCAAGAAGACATCACCACCATCATATTTCTCATACTCACAGAACCACTCTCTATGGGGAGTGAAGTGAAAGGATGCACTTGAGTCAATCAACCATGCCTCATGGTCTACATGTGTAATTGAAGAAGCCAAGTACACATGCCCACCTTCATCTGAGGTGGTTTTCGCCTTTGTAGAAGGAGCATCATCAGATCCCTTTCCTTTATCAGGAGATTTATATTTACAGTCCCTTTTGAAGTGCCCTTACTTTCCATATTTCCAGCACACCACTTTTACAGGTTTTCCTAGAGGTTTAGATCTCCCTCTATATTTAGATCTCCCACTTGATGACTTATTTTTGTTTCTGTTCTGGGACCATCCTTGTACAGAAAAGGCATCACCATTTTGGCTCTCCATATTTTTCTATCTCATCTCCTCCATTAGCAAGGATGAGACTATTTCATCAAAATGTAAGGCAGTTGCATTGCTACCTATTGCAATAACCAGAGTATCCCACGAATCTCGTAGAGAACACAACAAACTGATGCGCTTATCTTCATTTGAAATTTTAATATCAACAGATGCTAACTGACTTACCACAGTATTAAATGCATTCAGATGCGATGTCACCGAGTTTCCATCTTTCATCCTCAGGTTATACAGCTTTTTCTGCAGGAACAGTTTATTCACTAGAGACTTAGATTAGTACAAAGTCCCTAACTTGTCCCACAAAGCCTTTGCCGTAGCTTCCCTTGATACATTCAACAATACTGAATTTGAGACACACAATCGTATTGTGCTCTTTACCTTCCGATCCAACTTCTTCCATTCTTCATCGGTCACTCCTGTTGGTTTAGTACCTGGATCTACCGCATTACACTGATCTTTATCCACCAACAGATCCTCCATCTTGAGTTTCCACAACTCAAAACTTTGACCATTAAATTTCTCGATCTCTATCTTTCCACCACTCGCCATCTTCTTTCACCACCATTATTGATCTCGCAGATCTCCCATTGAACAAGGTCTACCACAGGCCCGAGCGAAACCCCTCAACAACAAAGGCGTCCCCTTGAAGCCAAAAACAGCTCTAATACCAAATGTAGGTTTTAACCCTGTACAAAAATTACCTACATACGAATTCTAAAACATAGAAAAATAAACAATGCGAGAACATAAAACATAAAACACATATACACACATATTTTCCCACTGGATCCCAAAACTGGGATTTCATTATGTTCCTTTCAATGTTATAATACATATTTATACATGCCGAAGCATCTAATACCATGGATTGAAAACCATTGCATCCAATACCATGGACCGAAAACCATCGCGTCCAATACCATGGACCGAAAAACCATCGCGTCCAAAAAACATGTGCAAAAATCATGCAGAAAACCATAGGTGGGTCCGCCCAACCTAACATAGGGGCCAAAATCAAAATTTTCCGGGGCACTGCCCCGGACCCCATAAAGTGGGGTTACGGGTACCCCTCGAACCCCCTCTTAACTACATGGAAAGAATATAACAAAAATTACTAACCTGTTAAACTAGCTCACTTGGTCCAAAGTTACTTTATGAGAATAGAGGTCTTGAGTTCAAGTCTTTCTTTTTGTTGAGTTATTTTTTCAAAAAACACATGTAACTTATGTTTTAAAGTTACTTTATGTAAAAGTGTTCTCACCTATTATAAAAAGTGGGTCACTTATAATTCTAAAGTCTCTTTATCTTTTATTTAAGTTACAATTTAGTGAGTATCTCATAAAGTACCATTGTAAAACTGACTTTCACTTATTTATAAAAGTGGGTCACATAAAATATTTTTTAAAGTGAGCTAATTAGATTAAGTTTTGAAATGGGATTTTTTTTTTAATATAACATTATCATTCATTTCCGCACATTCACACACTTCATCGGCATCTTCAACAACTTTTCTTCAAAAAGCCATAACTTCTTCATCTGGAAGCCATTTCCAGAGCTGTTTTTTTTGAATTAGCCTAATTTTTCGAGATATTTCCATTGGAACACTTATTTTTAGCATATACTGCTTTAGTTTCTATTAAAATGGAAATTCCATGCCAATTTATTCTTGACAACACCAACTACTTCCAATGGTGGTCCTACATTGTGGATTTACTTAGAAGCAAAGGTATATAACGAATAGCCTCAGGCCAAGAAACTAAACCTAAAGATAAAGATAAGACAACCAAATGGGAAAATAGGCAAGATCAAGCACGTGGGTTGATAGGGATGTCTATTTCTTCAGACCTTAGATTCCATATCGCAGAACTTGATACCCCAAATGAACCAATGAAACAACTCACTAAAGTTTTTGGAATTAAAAATGAAATTAGAGCCCATCAACTTGAAAATGAGTTGCTTATGTTGGACCCCAATAATTTTTCTTCCATTGAAGATTTTTTGTCCAAGTTCAAGACCCTTAGACTTCTCTTGGAAGGTGTTAAGGTTAAGAAAGAAGATGGTAGCCTTATCTTATCCATTCTTACTAAGTTGGGACTAACCTATTCTGTGTTTGTTTCCACCTTCCATTCTACTAGAGAAGTCTTTATTTCTCAAGGACAAGACTACAAGTCCCCCTCTTTTGATGCCTTTTGTGATTCTTTAATAAGAGAACAAGAAAAAATCTTACATCTTGGTATTCTAATCTTGGAAACTCTTCTAAGAAAGCCTTAGCCACCCAACAACAACCAAATTCAAAGAATCTTAAGAAGCAATATCCTAAAAAGAATGGTCCTAAACCAAACAAGGGTCCTAAGCAATTTCAGTCTCAAAATGAAAAGTAATTTCAACAAAATGATAAGGCAAATAAAAACAAAGGGAAGAAGACTGATAGACATTGCAAATTTTGTAATCGAGATGGCCTCTTAGAGTCTAAATGATTTAAGAAGATGGAAGCCTTGGAAGAAACAATGAAGAAGCATAACATCCATTTGGAGCACTCTTCAACTTCAACTTCATCTTCATGAATTGAACTTTTTGCATGTGGTTGTCAAGCATCTTGTTCTGGTTATGCACTAAATGTATCTTCTTCTTCTCATTCTCATGAGTGGCTCCTTGATTCTAGAGCTTCTTATCACATGGGCAAAAAAAAGCCATGTTTCTTATTTAAATGATTGTAACACCAAAAATATATATGTTGGTGATGATAGATCTCTTAGTGTTGTAGGGACTAGAACTATTAATCTAGACAATGGTCAATTTAATGATGTATTATGTGTTCCAACCTTATCTTGCAACCTTCTATCTGTGTATCAGATAACTCATTTAGGTGAAGGTAAAATCGTTGAATTTTCACCTCACGATGTTGTAATTAAGGACCTAAGAGATCCTAGACAGATTCTAGCTACTGGCATTGCTGATGATTCTACAAGGTTGTATAAGTTTAACTACTTTGGGTCATCAACTCTTACCTCGGTATTTGTTGTTCATAATGATGAAGTGAGAAAACTCTGGCATGAGCAATTTGGTCACTTAAACTATCGCTCACTTCAAAATCTATGTAAAGAAAATATGGTGACAGGTCTCCCTATGGTATCTTGTAGAGATGGTGTTTGTTCTGGATGTGTACTTGGAAAACATCATCAGGATAGTTTTGAAAAATGTGCCCCTTGGCACGCCTCAGCCCCTTTACAACTTGTGTATAATGATTTATGTGGTCCTCTTCGAGTTGTTTCATTCTCTGGCTACATGTATTTCTTAACTTTCATTGATGATTTCTCCAGACACGCTTGGGTATACTTACTAAAACTCAAGAGTGAAGTATTTAACATGTTCTTGGCCTTTAAGGCCTTTGTTGAAAAAAAATTTGGACATCAAATTCGTAAGCTAAGATCTGATAAAATTCATCAACTTTTGCACTGAGAATGGAATTCAAATGCAACATACTGTTCCATATACTGCACAACAAAATGGTGTAGCTGAAAGGAAGAATCACACCTTAAAGGAAATGGCTAATTGTATGCTTCCATCTAAAGGACTTAGTCTTAATTTTTGGGCAGAAGCAATTAACTGTGCAAATTACATAGTAAATCACACTACTATTAAGGTTTTAAAGAATATCATTCCAGAAGAAGCATGGAGCTCAATTAAACCAGATGTAAGTCACTTTCATGTTTTTGGAAGTGAAGCATGGGCCCATATTCCAGATGAGAAACATAAATATTTATAACCTAAGAGTGAAAAATGTATTTTTGTTGGATATTCTGAAGATGTCAAAGGATATAGACTTATTCCACTTAAGTCCAAAAATGTTGTCATTAGAAGAGATGTAAAGTTTACTGAAAATATATCGGCCTACGAGCCTAGTTCAGCGGATGTGCCATCTCTCTCTATCCCTTCTACTTCTGAAAATATTTCTTCTTCAGATGATGACTGCGAGGATGAAAATCCTCCCCCACCTTCTTAGGATCCCCCTTCAGCTCCTCAGCTTTCAAAATGGGTTCGTGCTACTCGGGATGCAATAGGTAGCCGTTGGAGTTTCTGTTCTATCTATTTAATCATACTAAGCCTGATCTGCTCATTCAACTTGTCCTGATGATGAACCACACTTGTTGGTTCAAAACACGTCGACAAATGAAATTTCTTGTGATGTACGCCGAAGAAACTCTCTTATATTTGATATGGATCACAGAAGCCTCAATTCAACAATTAAATCCCTGCACAGAAGAGCCATTGCAACTAAAGTTCACCAATTTGAACGGGCACGCTTGCAGGTTTCGAAGTTGAAGACAGATCTGGCGTTTCTTAAAAGATGCAGAGACTCCTCCGTCATCCCGGTCTTCGCCTAGATTAATCATCACCTGCATAATCCCTTGAATCATCGGATTTTTCTCAAAGCCAGTTTAGCTTTAATAAGAGCTGAAATCGGCAAGGTCAGAAGATCTCTAAATTTTCTCTCTCGCAATCTTATGGAATTACATTTATATCTGGCGGGCCTGTTTTCTACCTCCCTTTGGGCCAGAATCGATGCTTGTTCAGCCATTAAGTCCTTGAGGTTAGAGGAAATTCGGACACAGAAGCAGTCTTTGAAGTTTCAAAAATTAGCTTCGAATTCCTCTATAGCCTCCCATAGCCGGGTCTCGACCGGCCAAAAGGCTATTCTCAATGATTTAACAGCGTATGAGGTTTTTGACGTCATGCATCCGCTTGAGATTGCTGGAAGCTCTGTAGAAAGTTCGGTAGCCAGCTCCTTTAGCCAGCAAAGTCCGATCGGTTCAGTCGTTGAGGTGAAGAATGAACCTTCTGCGTTCTGACCAGCTTCCCTCGGCTCCAATATTCCCCTGCTCGAGGACGTGCCTAGATCCTGCCCACTGTATCGGATCGATGAATTTCCTAATGAGGCTTCGTGGAGTTCCTTCTCATTGTATAGTGAAGAATCGCTAGCATCTGGTGTTGGATTTATGTTCATGGATTCGGCCGGAGGTGTCTCTCCCCAGCACGCTTCATCGAAACTTGCCAACAGGCAGGTCCTTTGCAGTCATTTTGTATTCGATGGCAGCTCATCGAGGTGTATTTCTAGCACACAAGATCAGTTTGTAGGTTTGCTTGGTAATATGGAGCGCATAGTTCATTTGCTGGTTTCGATTGAGCCAATTCAGAGTGTTTTGGTTCTAGTTGGCAGCGCGTAGGTCTCGTGTGAAGGATTGCATGATAAGGTTGAGTGTGGATTCCGTGTTCCAGTTTCGATACATTCCGAAACAAATCGGGGCAGTAGATTGTTTCCGATCGACGGTTTGGGCTCAAACCTCCCCTTTTGTTGCTCTCAGGCTGAGTGTTTGTCTAATTTCAATATTAGTTATAAGAATAATAATGAAATTAATTCTATTAATAATAATAGTTATAATAATATTATTGATATTAATAATAATAATATATTATTAATAATAATAATTATAAGAATTGTATTAATAATATTGATTATAATAATAATATTATTAATAATAATATTGATTATAATAATAGTATTATTAATAATAATATTGATTATAATAATAATAATAATAATTGTATTAGGAATAAGAACAATAATAGTAATATTAGTTATAATAATGTAGGTGGTGGCAATAATAATAATATTAAAGAGGACGACACTATTAATTTTAGTTCGAGGAATAATAATATAGAAGGTAGTTGTAAGATATTTAACAATAATAATAAGTTAAAAGTTCTTAACGGATATAGTAATCCTAATTTTAAGTATAATCGTATGAGGTCTAATCCTCCTCTCCCTCCTTCTCATAGTAATAAGAAGGTGGTCAATTTGTCTAGTTTCTCCTTTCCCCCTTCTGTTTTTAAGGTTTTAGGCAAAGGTTTAAATTTTTCCTTGGCCCCCAAGAAGATCCCTGTTGACGACATTATTTGTGACATAGAATTTGGGATTCGTGGTTTACCTGATAGTATTAAAAACACTATTAGGCAGGATTGTGCTGTTGTCCTTAGGAGGGCTAAGCCCCCTAAGAGCAACCTTAGCAGGAAAAATTTGAAGCCCTTAAATCCTTGAATTAGAACAAAGATATTGTGGTTCTGAAGGCTGATAAAGGTGGGGCTACTGTCATTCTTAACAAGGATGACTATTGGAGTAAAATGTTGGAGCATCTTCATAATAGTGGGAGCTATAAAAAGCTTCCCAAAAACCCGCTAAAGAAGATCTCCAGGAATGTGGCCCTTGCCATTAAATCCAGTAGCTCAGTGGGTCCCCTGCACTGTAAACTCATTGAGAGCAATCCTATCACGCCTAGAATCTATGGTCTACCTAAGATTCATAAAGAAGGGGCTCCCCTGAGGCCCATAGTCAACACCATTGGAGGTCCTACCTATTTGCTGGCAAAGTTCCTTTCCTTGAAGCTTAAACCCTTAGTGGGTCATACAGGGTCCTTCGTTAAAGACTCGGTCTCTTTTATAGAGGAGCTCAAGGATATTAAGCTGGACTCTGGAGAGATTCTGGTCAGTTTTGATGTGGTTTCCTTGTACAATTGCATCCCTATAAATGAGGCCATGGATGTAATCAACCGTCTAACCGATCCTGATACCGCTCAGTTGGTTGAGATCTGCCTCACTTGACCTTTTTCTGTTTTGAAGGTGAGTTCTTTGAGCAAACTTGTGGTGTTGCCATGGGCTCACCCCTTTCCCCTATTGTTGCGAATTTTTTTATGGAGGATTTTGAATCCAAGGCTCTTAGCTCAGCTCGCCTCCTACCTAAGCTTTGGAAAAGATATGTAGATGACACTAATGTCATTACGTCTCATGGCCAAGAGGAATTGGACCTCTTCTTCGTTCATATCAATAATCAATCCTCGACCATTAAGTTCACTAAGGAATAGGAAGTCGATGGTTGCCTCCCTTTCCTTGATATTCTTATCTCTAAGAATAGTGATGGTTCCCTCTCCCATCGAGTGTTTCAGAAGAAAACTCATACGGAGCAATATCTGCATACTAGTTCCCACCATTTCCCGGCTCAGAAGTTGGGGGTTCTCAACACCCTGGCTACTCATGCCTTAAGGATCTCCGATGATAAGAGTTTCGAGGAGGAGAAATCCCATCTCCTTAATGTCTTTGTTGAGAATGGTTATAGTAGGCACTTGGGTCAGAAGGCTTTCCTCAAAGCAGCTAAGAATTCGTTAGCTAAAAGAGATAAGAAGGAGAGGATTCCCGGTGTCCATCTTCCGTTTGTTCAGGGGACTACAGACAGGATTGCGAGGATTCTTAAGAGGCATAATGTCCCCTCAACCTTTAGACCTCTCAATACCATTCGTAAGTCCCTCAGATCTGTGAAGGATCCTATCGACCCCAAGGACATGAAAGGGGTTTATATTATTCCTTGTTCATGTGGGACTCCCTATATTGGTGAGACTGGTCGCTCCATTAATCAAAGGATTAGTGAGCACACAGCTGACCTTAAACATAGAAGAGCCAAGTATTCTACTTTAGCAGAGCATGTGGAGAAAACCAATCATCATGTCTGCATTGAGGAGGCTAGTGTGATTGCTAGAGTTTCCCATTTCCATCACCGGAAATTTAGGGAAGCACTTGAGATTGAAAAAAGGCCAAACAATCTCAATAGGGAGGATGGTTGGAAGATCAGTAGCTGCTGGGTCCCAACCCTCTCCTCCTAGTCGTGGTCTTCCTGCCTTCCCTTCCCTTTGTTTGGTTTTTTCCTGTGGTCTTTTAAGATTTTTTCCCCTGGTTTTCTTGTTTCTTGGGGCCTTCCTTCCTTGAGGTTCTTTTAGTCTAAAGGTTTGTAGTAGCCTTTTTTTTTTTTTTTAACTTAGAGAAAATAAGCTTGAAATTAATTTGATTTTTTGACCTTTAATTTTAAATATTTATT
This sequence comes from Pinus tabuliformis, assembly GCA_031772625.1. Taxonomy (NCBI): domain Eukaryota; kingdom Viridiplantae; phylum Streptophyta; class Pinopsida; order Pinales; family Pinaceae; genus Pinus; species Pinus tabuliformis. The sequence goes on from CM062805.1 coordinate 1,146,135,650, forward strand.
TATTTATTATTATTTTTTTAATTACTCTAGTTTTTATATATTGAACTAACCTTTGAATTAAAATTAATTTATTTTTAATTATTTTATTAATAATATTATAAATGTAAATAATATTACAACTTGCTATTTAGGTATTACCCCAATTTTTATAACTTTTATAACTAACTACTCCATTATTTAGATTTAATAACTTGGTTGACTTTCTATTTATTTGTTTATTTATTCATTTATTATATATATATTTCTTCTTCTTCTTCTTTTTATATCATAATTAAATTTGCTCTATTACTCGATTAATTTCATACTTGTTAAATTCTATTTATAACTATTATTAAAATTTAATTTAATTTATAATTAATTTATTATTTATTGGTATATAGAATAGCCCCTTTGACTTATATATATCCTGATATTTATGTATTTTTATATATTTAATAATGTTTATATTTAACTATTAATTACTCTTACTTTTTAGATACAAAATCTTTGATAACTAATTATTAATGTAAATTAATTTAGGTTATAATTTATTTTAATAGATATAAGTGGTTAAAAAGGGTCCGTTCACTTTTAAGATTTTAACGAACCTAAATCAATTTTGTAATTAAATATTGGTTATTCTCCTAATCTAGTCAAATCTAGCCGTTGTCAATATAGCCGTTACCTGGTCTTGGAATATATCCGTTGGAGTTTCTGCTCTATCTATTTAATCATACTAAGCCTGATTTTCTCATTCAACTTGTCGTGACGATGAACCACACTTGTTGGTTCGAAACGCGTCGACAAATGAAATTTCTTATGATGTACGCCGAAGAAACTCTCTTATATTTGATATGGATCACAAAAGCCTCAATTCAATGACATACATGTTCTCAGTTCAATAGAGCCTCTTCTTTACTGGTTCAAGCTTCAACGAATTATGATCCTGACACCTTTGCAGAAGCTTCAAGCCATCCAGATTGGGACGCAACTACGAATGAAGAAAAACATTATTTATTGGCAAATGATACATGGGATCTTGTTCCTCTTCCAAAGGGACGAAAACTTGTTAGATGCAAATGGGTTTACAGAACCAAGTTTGGACCATATGGAAAAGTTGATAAACATAAAGCTTGTCTTGTTGGTAAGGGTTTTTCACAAGTTGAAGGCATTGACTATACTGAAACCTTCTCCCCTATTGCCAAAATTAACTCTATTTGCCTTGTTCATTCCCTTGCTACCTCTTTCAAATGGGAAGTCCATCAGATGGATGTTAAATTTGCCTTCTTGCATGGGGACTTGCATGAAGAAATATATATGGAACAACCTCCTGGCTATATAAAAACATACTCCATCCTTGTCTGTCGGCTTAAGAAATCCCTTTATGGTCTCAAGCAAGCCCCTCGGGCTTGGTATGCCAAAATGGATATCTTTCTTTTAGATACTGTCTTTTCTAGGTGTCATTCTAACAATACTATCTACACCAAGAAAGTGGGTAAGTCTCTTATCATTCTTGTTCTTTATGTTGATGATATTATCCTTACTGGTAGTGATCCCAACCTTATAAACCATGTGAAGTCCAACCTTAAAAATAAGTTTGAAATGACAGAATTAGGACAATTGCATTATTTTTATGGTCTTCAAGTCTTGCAATCCAAGGAAGGTATTTCCCTTTCCCAGTCCAAGTATGCCTGTGATCTTCTACGCCACTTTCACATGGAAGACTATAAGCCAACTCCTTCTCCCTTTTAGTCTGGAGCCAAACTTTCAGTCACTTTTACTTCCCTTGAAGTTGATTCTACCTTATACCGTCAACTTGTAGGAAAACTTTTGTATTTGACCCATACCTATCCTGATCTTTCCTTTGCTGATGGCCTTATTGCTCGGTTTATGCAAAACCCACATGAAAGTCATTAGAAAGCAGCTAAAAGAATACTTCATTATGTTCAAGGTACAGTTCAATTTGGTATTCATTACAATACAGAAGCATCTCCTTTATTGGTTGGTTTCACTGATTCCGATTGGGCTGGTGACCCTGATGATTGGAGGTCTACTGCAGGTTATGTCTTCACTCTTGGTTCTAGACCTATTACACAGGCTTGCAAGAAACAAAGTGCCATTTCTCTTTCTTCAACAGGAGTAGAATATCGTGGCGCCGTAGAAGCTAGTAAGGAAGCCTTGTGGCTTCGTCAAATCCTGTCAGAGTTTGGTTTTTAGCAGCAACATCTGACTACACTTTGGTGTGATAATCAAAGTGCCATTGAATTATGTAAAGATCCAATCCAAAATCAGTGTAGCAATCACATTGAACTACACATGCACTTCATCAGAAAGCTCATTCATGGCCATGTTCTTGAAGTGAAATATTGTCCAACTGATGATCAAGTTGCAGACATCTTTACAAAGGCTCTCACAGAGGTGAAGTTTACTAAACTTTGATTTATGGTTGGAGTTCAAGAAGTTGTCACTAAGGGGGGATAGGCTCTAATGCCTCCTTCCTTCTCCTATTGTGTCATATTTGTACATCCTTCAATCCTATCCCAAGTTGTTCTTAAGGGGGGATGTTAGGATATTCCGACACATAGGAAATAGTTAAGTATAACTTGGTCTAGTGTAGAGTTAAGTAAAGTGTGTTTCTTTACTATGTACATTTGTAACTTACAATCCGACAGTCACGATATGTTCTAGACATGAAGTGATTCGACTGTTCATTCTCTCCTTGGTATTATCGACACTTGATTCATGGCTTAACACCCGCTTGGTCCATGATCTCTATTTAAAGAGCATGGAGGGTCATTTGTAGGGTGATCATTCATGAGAGAAGCTTATGTAAATTTTATTTATTTTATTAATAAATTGCTTGAAGTGGCTGCGTTGGCTCAGGCCATGGACTGTTTCCCTCTTTGAGGGTTTTAACCACGTAAAAAATACCTGTGTATTGATCTGTGATTTGTTTGTGAGCGGTGTCCTTTGGTGTTCTATCTGAGGAACTTACCCTGCAAATTCCTACACTTGAACAAGTAAAAGATCAATAAAATATAGGATGAAAATACAAGTTCAATGGTTGGAAATAACTATTTTATAACATATAAAGAGAACATAAAAACCCTAAAAATGCAAGATATCAATATTTCAAAGGTTGAAAATGCAACTAGCAATGTAACTAAATATGATTAAATATTATTTTTTTGTTAATAAATGCTAACTAAAATGTATATGTCGAGCCTAACTATGACCGAAAATTAAAGTAATGGTTATCACAAAACCATAATATAACCCTAAAACATAAAAGACAAGGTAAGTTTTTAATTTAACGATTGAGTAATGGTAGTTAAGACTAGTACCTACTATTTTTAAGGGGCTTGTGAACTCAAACCATGGACTCCCTTGAAGAAGGTAAAGCATGGGTATTGAATGATATCTAAGGCTTTCCACTACTTACCTTAGGATATATGTGTATAGGATGACATCTATGGATGTCCGTTACTAACCCTAGAAGATCCTCCTATGTCCTTTAACAAGATTTCAACGTAATATCAAGGAAACGTTCTCCACTAGGATCCTTCCTAGCATTTTTCAAAATATGATATATTTAAGAATACTAAAAGGAAAATGCACCTTCACCACTTGATAACCACATTCACACTTTATACATTCAATAAAAAAATCCATAAATATTTAAAAAGAAAACTTACTAGGTAAACCAATGCTCATCCATGAAACCCTAGCCAAGCAATCATCCATCAAATTTGAAAAATCATCCATAAATAATCTCTCCAAGAGGTCACATAAGTCATTAATACATGGAAAATTAGTGAAAATAGAATTAGATAAAGAATAATGGCCTTCCACAAGTAGAAATGATTAAATGAAGTGAATGCTCCCTCTATTTATATGAGAAAACCAATGTTTTGTCTCTCTAAGGATAATATCCACTAAAATCCCCTAAAACATAATAAATCCATGATACAATGGGGATAGTTCTAAATTTAACAGCAAAAAATGCCTCTATAATGAAGATATAATGCTAAAACAACAAATCATCCTCGTTTAATTCTACATATGTGAGTGTAGTAGGCTCCAAAAGGTGACATTATCTCCAAAATAGCATAAAAATGCTCCAAAGGTTAATTCCCTTCTCAAAAGGTGTAATACATCATCTAAAAGTCATGTATCCTAATAAAAATATGCCTTATCATTAAAAAATCATGCTCGGTTGGCTCAATTGACTGTCACGTCATCATCAAATGCAACGCCCCATAAATAATGCAACATCCATAATCATCATCATCATGTCATCAAGGTGGAATGCTACATGGCCTCTTGAAAAAGGTGTACCATAATATTCAATTGAAATGTTATCATGCCAAGGTGCAAAATCATCAAGGGGCTTCATTCCATCTCCAAGTGACATATCAATCTCATATGTGCAATTCCCTAGCTGTAATGCACAACTTCCATTTTCCAATCAGTGATGGAGTGTATCATAACAAGTTCCTAGTTATCATATAGTCCAATGGTCATCAAAAGGCATGCAACATCATCCATGGAGTGTGCAATAAGTGTCATAAATATACTCCAAAGGGCCATTTATATGTGTATATCATCATAAAGCATGGGCTCAAACAATAAAGTGAGATCAACCAACATGCATACAAGATGAAATGTAATAAAAATAAATAATGTTTAATATAATAGGCACATAAGTATATCACATTAGGTATATTCTTCAAATTTCACTCTAGCTTATGACCTTATACAATTTTCCAAGTTTAGGTATGAGAGGATCATTATAGAACCCTATTAGGTGTGACAATACCCAAGTAGAGGAGTATTTTCCAAGAAACCCATCAAGGTGAAAGTATGAATAATAACGATATGACTTGGGGTCCACTTCATTTGATTGGTGTATTTGACAAGAAAAGCCTCATATAATGGTCTTCTTGATGGGTACATTTGTAGAGAATTTACATACATATTTGGTTTACCCTTTCCTCGACACTATGTCTTTCTACCACTTTGCTTTGCTTTTTAACTTTCTTCAGCCTTCTTCAATATTTGATTTTTTGAATCTTGATTTTTATTTAATTATAGATGAATATAAAGATACATTTATATTATGGTTTATTAGGTCCATTGTTCACATATAGTCATTTCATGGGATACTTTTCTAGTCCTTTTTATAGTAGATGCACCCAATGCAAGGGACTATGGATGATGGCCTCATGTGAGGGGGCATTGCTCAATTTTCCTAATATCTTTCAATTTGATATTTCATAATTTCTTTTAAATTTATTTTCATTAGCATTAGCCTTGGGATTACTAGGCCTTTTTTCCCATAAAATTATGATGCATGGGCCATTTTGGGATACATGTAATAGTCATTCCCAAAAGATAGGCCAACAGAAGGAATGTGGATGGTGTTGGGTATGTGTTATATTATTTTCACAACTTATATGCACCACGAACAAACAAGTGTTTGAGGGGAGAGGGGGGTTCAGCTCCCCCTAATTGCTTGCCTCCCTGCATGAGATTTAGGGCATTGCCCTAAGAAAAAAAATTGGGTAGTTTTTTGCATTTGCTTTTGGTAGTTCTTTTGGCCCATGGTTTTTCTGAAAGAATTTTTGTTGCACATGGTGGTTTTTCCCATGGTTTTGTAGTTTTGGTTTTCCTGGGTTTGGGTTTCTAGGATGAAATCTCTGTGTAAATTTGTGTGTTTTCCATTTATATCTTGAGTTTGTTTTTATTAAATATATTTGCAACAATTAATTGTACATGGTTAAAACCTACATTTGGTATCAGATCATTTTTGGCTCAAGGGAATGCCTTTGTGGCTAAGGGGTTTGGCTCAGACCTATGCTAGACCCTGGTATAGTGGGAGATATGTAAGAGCACTTCTTTTGGTGAAAACAAATGGTAGTTTTTTCAAAAATAGATATTGATAAATTTAATGGGAAAAGTTTTGAGTTGTGGAAGATCAAAATGGAAGACTTGTTGGTGGATAGAGATTAATGGATTGTTGTGGATCCAAGTACTACACAAATGTGGATGTCAACATAAGACTGGACGAATTGGAAGCCAAAGAGCATAATACAATTGTGTCTTTCAGGTTCAATATTATTGAATATGTTAGGGAAAGACACAACAAAGGATTTTTGGAACAAGTTAGGGGCTTTGTATTAGTCTGTGTCCTTAGTGAACAAATTGTTCATGTGGAAAAAGTTGAATAACCTGAGGATGAAGTATGGAGATCAGTGACAGAGCATATGAATGCCTTCAATACTGTGGTGAGTCAACTGTTATCTATTGATATTAGTATTTCAAATGAGGATAAGTGCATTAGTCTGTTATGTTCTCTAATAGACTTGTGGGATAGTCTAGTTGTTTTCATATGTAGTAATGCAACCACCATAAAATTTGATGAAATAGTCTCATCCTTGTTTTTAGAGGAGATGAGACAGAAAAACATGGAGACATGGAATGGAGATGCCTTGTCTATAAGAGGATGCTCCCAAAATAGAAAAAGAAAAAAGTCCTCAAGTGGGAGGTAAAGAAGGGAATTAAAATAAAGACTGTAAATAAAAAATTGGAGAGAAAGTAAAGGGATCTAAAGATGATCCTTCTATAGAATAACAAATTTCCTTGATTGAAGAAGGGGATGTGTACTTGGATTCTTCAAGTACACAAATAGATCATGAGGCATGGTTGATCAAATCAGGTGCATCTTTGTAAAAAACCTGGGTTAAAAATCCATGTAATAAAGTTAATAAAGGCAAAATAATAACCAAGGTCATGGGACACGTATTCCAAGCTGAAATTTGGGAAAAAACATAGTGGCAAGGATCACTTGTGATTAATTAATGGCTATGGAATTTTGCAAAGGCAATGGCAAAGACTTTGGAAAGGTATGGGGCATTTATTAGCACTTTATTTATGAAAATAATGGAAAATAGGAGAAAATGAAGGTGAAAGGTCACAGGTTTCATGTGAGGAGGAAAATGAAGGAAAAAAAATGGAAAATGAAGAAAATAGAGGCTTCATTGATAAAAATGATTTTGAGGATTAGTTCACAACCTTTTGTTAATTTTAGTTTGGATCTCTCTCGCTTCTATTCTCTCTCTCATACTCTTGGACACTTAAGAGTTTTCTTGGAGCACTCTTGGAGGAGTGTGGCATACTTTGGATTTGGAGCAAGAAGGCAAAGGAAAAGTAGGAAAGCAAAATAGGACAATGGGATCAACAAATACAATGATTTTTGATTGCAGGTACTGAGTTGCATGTATCAATTCCTTGCTAGTTTTGACATGCATGGAATATGCATGTGGTTAATCGGTTATGATATTTCATTGGAATGGAGGGTTGCTTGGATTGAAAATGATTTTTCCTATTCTTGCCATTTTCTGGATAGCCATGATGCTGTGGGTTTTTTGTTTTTGTTTATTTTTCCTGGTTGGTGGTCATGTTCCTTATGGCTGTGGGTTAAGTTATTAGTTCTTGACACCTTGGTTGGACAAACACTCTAGAAGCCCTGTAAGGGCTTGGGTTGAGTTACTATTCTTTGAAGCCTTGGTTGGAAAAAATCTCTGGAGCCCTTGGTGGGTTTATTTACTAGTCTTGGAAGCCTTGGTTGGACAAATGATCTGGAGCTTGACGATAGTTGTGGGTTGAGTTACTAGTCCTGGAAGCTAGGTTGGAACAAATGCACTCGAGCCTTGGATAACTTGGATGGAGACCGATATAGTGATGGTTAGTGATGTCTAACTATGAGGTGGAATCACTGGTTGAGGGATGAGGTGGTTTGGCCTCTGGAATCCCTCATTTATTTTTCTTGATTTATTCCATGAGATCCCACATTCATGCTCAGAATATGCTGTGGGGGTGATTGGCTAAAAGAGAGATTTGGTTTAGTACAATCTATAGTCGGGTGGTATGTGTAAGTCCCTGACTTGGTTGGATTTTCATATGTTAATAAGAGATCTTTTCTTATTGTGTTCTATGTGTAACTGTACTTGTTTATTTGTGGCTATGATGGTTGTTCTGTTATTGTTATATATTTGGTTAGATGCTGGTTACAAGCATGATTTTATGACCATCTTGATTTATGGCTCTCATCATGTTTTGGTTAGTAGAAGAAATGTTAATGAATGAATGACCTGATAGATGTTTTTGTAGCTATTTTGAGAGGGCATCAATCCTTCTTGTCGATTCTCAGATAAGTATGAGGTCCCTATGTTTAGATGTGTTTTTATGACCTATACATTACATGTTCATGATGTGTTTGAAGCAATGCCTGTCATGGTTAGGATGATTCAGGTCATGTACTTGTTCAAGCTTTTCATTAGAGGCGATGCCTTCTTGCTATTTATCATTTCTGAGAATTTCATCATGTTCTCGGCATAGGCCTGAGTCCTAGCCCTAAAAAAGTGGCTCAGATTTTAGGGTCACTGGCACATAACTGCTTCAAAAAGACTGCAGTCACATGGAGGCCTTGCTATGGGAGCGACTAGAGGATTTCAGTAACAAGGAGGGATTTTCATGGGAGCAAATGGGGTATAGTTTAGTTAAAAGGAAAGGTAACTCAAGTGTTGGGAACTTGGAGTGGTTGGTTAGCCCCTGGGAGTCTTGTAGCTCCTAAGGAAGGTCAATTTGGTTTTTGGTTTGTCGATTCCACTTCCTTAACTATACATGAGGATTTGAATCATATCATTGTAACTCTTTGTCACATGTTTACCCCAGTGGACTGGTTAGCTTGGATAAATGTGGGAAGAGGGTGTTACAGAGTGGTATCAGAGCATGGTTCAACCCATGGACTTGGATAGGGGGAATGTGTTTGTTGTGCACACATGTCGGTTGCATATGTGTTCATTATGATTGTGGTCTATGTGTTTGTTATGTATGCATGGAGGTAGTCATTGTTACAGTTGTGTTTCCATGTAGAAGTTGATGATGTTGTTGTTGGGATGTGTTTGTCGTGAATGCATGTCGGTTGTATATGCATTAGTTATGCATTTAACTGTACATATGTTGTTGTGCATGCATTGTGTTGGTGTTATAGTTGTGACATCATGCATGGTAACTGGGATGGTGATTGAGATGATGCCAATATATTGCTATGATTATGTTTATACATGTATTGTGCTAATATGGTTGATCTTGCAGACGATATATCCTCCCCTGAACTATACTAAGTATGTTGGTTATGTTTATGTTTTGTTTTAGTTGATATGATATAATTGCAGGAAGAAGAAGATCAAATATGACTAGAAAAATGGTGGATTATGGTTCATGAGACTCTCCCTATAGATCAAATGAGTAGCATGGTTGTTAGGCCCCTATACTACTAGTGTAACCCCTTATTGTTATTAGTATAACCCACTTATTATATTGATGTACCCATGTAGTGCCCATATTGTTACCATTGTGCCCCATAGAAGCCCACTATTGTTATTATTGTGCCCTTACATTATTATTGTTATCTCGGCTCTGATTATGTTATGACCCCTTAGACTCCTATATATAGAAAGGAGGTCTTTTCATTTGTATCATCCAAGAATTGTTCATTTATGTAATGTAAAGGAGGTTGCCCCTTTGAAGAGGCTGAATTATAAGGCGTTGATCTATCTTTTCTATCTTTTCTTGAGCTGGTTTCATAACATTTGGTATTAGAGCTTTGGATTCTAGGGTTTCGCTGCTCCAAACAGGTCATCGTGGCATTTTCGCTATAACTTTTTTTATGTGACGTTTCAGAAGTCGTAAAAAAAACCCATTTGAGAAGAAATCGCGCTGAACCTTGGGTCCAAATGTCAGAGCTTTTTGCGTGATATTTGTGGAGATATGATCTGAGGAAGTTGGTCTTTTTGCAGACTCCTCAATTACATTCAAAACAGGTGACCTGGGGAAAATCGTCATAACTTTCTCTCTGGGGATCAGATTGAAATTTTGTAAGAAGGTACAGAAAGAGGACGGACTGTAGTTTCTTGTATACATTTTTCAGATCCAAAGGTTGAAACAGTGACTCGTGGCACGTCGTACAAGTTCGCTCTACTGAAATAGTCTATAATCAGGTCATCTTAGGAGATTGTGCATAACTCTTTCTTGGAGAATCCAATTTGGATCTGACTGGTGTCATTGGAAAGAGGACATAGAGGGTTACTACAGGTGAAAATTTCAGAACTTAAACATCCGAAAGTACAGAGTTACAGTCGTTTCAAGTTCAAGCTCCTAAAATCAAGAAAAAGCAAGATGAGGAAGTTTGATGGCAAGGATCCGGTAAATTGGATACTTCAGATGGAGCAATATTTTGATCTACATGGTGTACAACTGTTACAAAAGGTATGTATTGCATCTTCATATTTAGAACCCGATCAATTTTTATGGTACAAAGGGCTTTGTTCTCGTAAACAACTTGTTACGTGGTCAATTTTCATAGAGGAAATGATAGCACATTATGAGGATACAAAGAGCAACACATTCTTTAAAGCAACACCACAACAATTGGAAAGAGTAAAAGGGCTTTGTGACATAGTGGAAAGCAAAATTATGGAAACCAGGAAGCGTACCACTCACAACTATAAAGATGGAAGTGTTGTTTCTCCTAGCCTTCCACAACCTACAAGGGTTACACCACAACAATTGGAAGGAAAAAGAGAAAAAGGGCTTTGTTACAATTGTGATAGCAAATGCACTAAAGGTCATAAGTGTGCTGAGAAGAAATTATTTTACATAGAATATGAAGAGGAGGAAGAAAAGGATCAAGAAACAACAAAAGAAGAAGATATACGCCAGGACCCCACCCCAGAGAAAGAAGAAATGAATCAGACCATATCTTGTAAAGCATTGGCAAGAATTACCACTCCTCAAACTCTCAAGATAGAAGGACATATCAAGAAGAAAAAGGTGCAAGAAGTGAAAGATCACATCGAGAAAGAAGAAATGAATCCAACCATATCTTGTAATTCATTGTTCGAAATTACCACTCCTCAAACTATCAAGATAGGACATATAAAGAAGAAAAATGTTCAAGAAGTGAAAGATCACATCGAGCATCAAGAAATGAATCCGACCATATCTTGTAAAGGATTGGAAGAAATTACCACTCCTCAAACTCTAGAGATAGAAGGACATATCAAGAAGAAAAAGGTTCAAGCAGTGAAAGATCACATCGAGCATCAACAACAAGTTCTCCAGCTTTTAAAGGATAACGCCACTTCGGTGCAAAATCAAACGAAACAACAGGTAGATCAACATCGTAGTGAAAAATGTTTTGATGTAGGTGATTGGGTATTTTTACTACTACATCTCAAGCAAGCTATTTATGAGAAGGAAATGTTGGCAATTCTACATGCACTTAAAAAATTGCGACCTTACCGAATGGGAAGACTCTTCAAGGATGAGGATGTGGAAGCATTGTTTTGTGCTATTTATATTATCCAACCAGATTGGATAAACGAAGCAAGGGATGAATGGAAGAAAGACGAAGAAGTATGGCCACTTATTCAAAAGTTGCAAAATATCCCAATTCAAACAATATTGCCAGAAATTGAAGAGGAAGGAAAAATCATATTGGAACCTGGAGCAGTCATAGAAACAAGAACCCGATAGCTACGAAATCGATCAATTCTAGAGTATCTCATCAAGTGGAAGAAATTACCCGCTGAATATTCCACATGGGAGGACAAGAATTTTATACAGAAGCATCAAGAACTACTCAAGCGTTAAGGACAACGCTTTTTGAAGGAGAGGGGCATGTTAGGCCCCTATACTACTAGTGTAACCCCTTATTGTTATTAGTATAACCCACTTATTATATTGATGTACCCATGTAGTGCCCATATTGTTACCATTGTGCCCCATAGAAGCCCACTATTGTTATTATTGTGCCCTTACATTATTATCGTTATCTCGGCTCTGATTATGTTATGACCCCTTAGACTCCTATATATAGAAAGGAGGTCTTTTCATTTGTATCATCCAAGAATTGTTCATTTATGTAATGTAAAGGAGGTTGCCCCCTCGAAGAGGCTGAATTCTAAGGCGTTGATCTATCTTTTCTATCTTTTCTTGAGCTGGTTTCATAACAATGGTGATGGGTACTCTCCTGATATAGCAGATACTTTAAGAAGTTTGAAGGCAGAAATAAGGAGTTGCAAAGCAAATAATGACAAAATCATTTAGTCATAAGAGACACTTGCTAGGGCATAGGAGAAACGAGAAGACGTTAATGCAATCATCCTTCATAGCTTTTTAGACTTACAGAGTCAGGTACCACTTAGGATCAGTCATGGATAGGAGGACAAGACTAATGGAGCCTATGGTAGTAGGTCTCATGGTGGGCACAGGTCAGATAGAGATGACACAGTTAGAGATGGTAGATTATTAGATACACTTGATAGATGAGGCAATGGATATGGGCTTAACTTTTGTTCTACTTCAAACAAGTACCATGGTCATCATTGCTACCATCCTTATAAGCGGAGTGACAGGGGATATTTACCAGATGAGTTCAAGAAAGAAAAGCCACACACATTTAAGTCACAATATGAAGAAGCATGGTTGCTTGGGATGATTAAGTTCTTCATATTACATGACTACTCAGAGAAAATGAAGGCCATAATAGCTACATTCAGTCTTAAAGGTAAAGAAAAAAATTGGTTGGAAGATGTAAAGAATGTCAAAGGTATTCATGAAGAGGAGTTGACTTGGAGTGAGTTTGAGAGACTTTTTAGGAAGAAGTATCTATTAGAGAGATACTATGATGACAGGGAAAAAGAATTCTATGAGCTGAAGATGGGATCCATGACCGATGAGGAGTACACTAGCATATTATTGGAGTTATTGAGGTATGTACCTTATCTTAAGGAGGAGAAAGCGAAGATTCAGAGATTCATAAGTGGGTTAACGGTAGCATTCAAGGACATAATCGATTTTGATGAGACTAGATCACTGGAGGAAGCCATTAGAAAGCTAAAGCATTGTTATGAGAAAATGAAGCACATATCTAAGACTAAGCAAGATTGGAAAGGTAATGAGAAGAATAAAGGAAAATGGGATAAGAAGAAAACAAGACCTCAGGACACAAGTAACAAAGAGAATGCAACACTGCCTAAGAAGTTCAATGCATTTGACAGAGGGAAGGGATTTCAGTTTGAGGAGTAGAACAAGGGTGATGGAAGGAAGCCTTTACAATGTTGGACTTGTGGAAAACATCATCACAAGAGATATTTTCCACAACATCAAGGGGGTAGACCGCAGATCTATAGTGCTCAAGAGGTGCAGACAGTGGGGGATGTCGAACATAGTATTCCTTGTAGTTATGCAATGTTGGATAATATGTAGGTGGATCACCAAACCTATATTATTGAGATGGACGATAAGATTTGTCATCAAGTTGTTTCTATTTTAATTGAACCTAGATCTAATTATATTTATGTTAACCCTAACCTGGTGGATAACTTTTCTTTGAGTAAATAAGTACATGAAAAATCTTGGTTAGTGCAGTTGGTTATAGGTACTAAGAAGAGAGTTCATCACTGGGTAAGAGCTTGTGCATTTGAGTTGAATGGTATGCTTACAATAGCACATTGAATATTCTTTCATTTAGATCATACAATATGTTTTTGGGTATGGATTGGTTGTATCTTCATAGGACCAAAGTGGATTGTTATGACAAGGCTATTGAGTGCTTGGAAAATAATGGATAATAAAAGATCTTGCAAGGTAGGAAGAAGGCAACATCAGTTAGAATGGTGACAACTATGCAGGCAAAGCACACTCAGGAAAGGGTGTGTGTTATTTGCAATACATATTTTCAGTGATCAAGGTAAGGATGTTGAGGATGCAGAAATTTTTAAGAGTTATCCAATTCTACAGTAGTTTCATGATGTATTTCGCACAAAGATTTCAGAGTTACTGCCTCACATGGAAGTTTATTTTTCTATTGAGTTGGTACCAGGGGTAGCACCAGCATTAAAGGAACCATATAGGACGAGCACACCAGAGTTAGTGGAATTGAAGTTGCAGTTGAAGGAAATGTTGGACAAGGGATACATTAGGCCAAGTGTGTCACCTTTGGGTGCAACAATGTTATTGTGAATAAGGAGGATGGTACTCTTAGATTGTGCATTGATTACAGGCTGCTGAAAAAGGTAACCATCAAGAGAAGGTACCTATTGCCAAGGATTGATGACTTGTTTGTCCAGTTGAGGGGAGCAACGGTGTTATCAAATATTTATTAGAGATCAGGATACCATCAGGTATGTATCAAAGAAGAAAATATTTAAAAGACTTCTTTCCGAACAAAGTATGTGCATTATGAGTTTGTTGTAGTTCCTTTTGGTTTGACCAATGCTCCAGCTACTTTTGTGTGCTTGATGAATAGTGTATTTCGTCCTTATCTAGACAAGTTTGTTATTGTATTCATTGATGATATATTAATATATTCTAAGAAGGAGGAAGAGCATGTCGAACACTTATAAAAAATATTGAGATTTCTAAGAGAGCATCAATTTTATGCCAAGATTAGTAAATGCAATTTCTTTCAGACAGAGGTGCATTGCTTGGGAAATGTGTTTTCCAAGGAGGGTATAGCAATGGACCTGAAAAAGATAAAATATATTATGGAATGGGTAGATCCTAGGAATGTGGATGAGGTAAGGTAATTTATGGTGTTAACAAGTTATTACAGGAGGTTCATTAGAAACTTCTCACAAATTTCTCATCCTATGACATCATTGCAAATAAAGGTATGAAATTTGAGTGGACAGAAGAGTGTGCATCTAGTTTTGAGAATTTGAAGCAACTGTTGAAAAATGCTCCAATTCTAAAGATTATAGATTCGGATAAAGATTTCGTGGTATGTACAAATTCTTGCAAGAGAGGAATTAGTGGAGTCTTGATGCAGGAGGGACATGTGGTATGTTATGAATCAAGGAAATTAAACGAGCATGAGAAGAATTATGTTACACATGACCTTGAGTTGGTAGTGATCATCCATGCCTTGAAGATATGGAGACACCATATTCTTGGTAGGCGGTTCATCTTAATGAGTAATCACAGTGGATTGAGATACCTATTTGACTAGCCGAATTTGAATGCGAGGCAAGATAGATGGTTGGCCATGATCAATGAGTTTGACTTTGAGATCAAGTACATTAAATGGAAATAGAACAAGGTTGTAGATGATCTTAGTAGAAGAGTACAAGTAAATCTTATTGCAACTATGAGTTCGTACGAGATAGATCTATAGGATCATATCTTGTAGGCAGGTCACTAGGATGACCGGTATAGGGATATTAGGCACATGTTACAACATGATACAAGTGATCAAGATGTGGACTATCATATCATAGCGAATGGTTTGGTTAGATTTAGCGATAGGATCTATGTGTCAGACAAAAATGAGCTCAAGAAGCTTATCTTGAGGGAATTTCATGCTAAGCTATATTAAGGTCTCCTAGGATATCACAAGACATTGACAACGATGGAAAAGTTCTATTATTGGCCAAATTTGAAGAGGGAAGTGGCAAATTTTATGGCTAGATGCTTGGATTTTTAATAGGTAAAAGAAAAGTGTAAGCATCCAGGTGGTTTACTACAACCAATTTTGATTCCAGAGTGGAAATGGGAGGTAATTTCCATGGATTTCATTATAGGTTTACCGAGGATATATAAATAACATGATTCTATTATGGTTGTGGTTGACATGTTGACTAAGGTAGTTCACTTCATTCGAGTGAAGTCTACTTATTCAGCTACTGATGTAGCACAAGTCTTTATCAGAGATGTAGTGAGGTTTCATGGAAAACTGAAGAAGGTTGTGTCAGACAAGGATGCTAAGTTCACCTTCATAATTTGGAAGGAATTATTTGTAGGTTTGGGTACAAAGTTGGCCTTCAGTAGCCTATCATTCATAGAAAGATGGCCAGACAGTGAGGGTCAACAAGATTTTGGAGGACATGTTGAGAATGTATGTTATGCATCAACATTGAAAGTGGGAAGGGTATCTTACAATGGTTGAGTTTGCTTACAACAATGGTTATCAAGAGTCACTGAGGATGAGTCCATTTGAGGAACTCTATGGGTGGGATTGTAATACTCCTATCAATTGGAGTGATCTAGTAAAAAAAGTATTGATAGGAACATACATGTTGGCAGAGATAGAATAGGAAATGCAAGTTATCAAGAAGAATATAAAGGTAGCACAAGACATACAAAAAATTTATGCAGATCAACACATGGAATTTAAGGAGTTTCAGGTTGGGGAACATGTATATTTGCACATCAAGCCCAAGAAGAGCTCCTTGAGGATTGGGTCATGTGAAAAGCTAGCACCTTGGTATTGTGGGCCTTTCGATATCCTTGAGAGGATTGGACCAATGGCCTATCAAATTTCACTGCCTCTGACAGTGAAATTCCATGATGTTTTCCATGTTTCATTATTTAAGAAGTATGTTAAGGATGCTGATCATGTGATTGACTAGTTTGTATTGCAGGCGGAACTAGTAGGAGAATTCCATCTGGAACCTCAATACATTTTGTAGACAAATATGCTCATGATCTAGAACTAATAAATATAGTAGTTTCAAGTGTAGTGGAATAAATTTGGGCCCAATGAAGCTACATGGGAGATGACTGATCAAATGCAGGCTATGTATCCTTCATTTTTTTCTGGTTGAGGCAAAGCTGTTTTGATATATGTATATATGTATATAGATGTAATTTCTGCCAAGAGTTGTGTTTTGAAGCTCCGATAAGTGATATGGCTGTCATGTTGCTATGTTTTTCATGTTGGTTTGCTTTCAGTAGGGTTTTCATTGTAAATATTGCAACGAGCTAAGTTATAAATCTCCATGGGAAGTATGTTTGCTATATTAGTGGTCTTATTGGTTCTAGGTGTCATTGAACACCAAGGACAATGTTACCCTAAGGGGGAGGGGTCTGTAACATGTATTCCAAGCTAAATTTTAGGCAAAAACATAGTGACGGGGATCACTTATGATTAATTAATGGTTATAGAAATTGGCAAAGGAAATGGAAAGGATTTGGAAAGACATGAGACATTTATTGGCACTTTATTTATGAAAATAATGTAAATTAGGAGAAAAGGAAGGTGAAAGGTCACAGGTTTCATGTGAGGAGGAAAATGAAGGAAAAAAATAATGGAAAAATGAAGAAAATAGAGGCCTCATTGATAAAAAGGATTATGAGGATCAGTTGAAAACCTTTTGCCAATTCTGGTTTAAAGCTCTCTCTCTTTTATTATGTCTCTCATACTCTTGGACACTTAGAGTTTTCTTGGAGCACTCTTGGAGGAGTGTGGCATAATTTGGATTTGGAGCAATAAGGCAAAGGAAAAGCATGAAAGTGCAAGAGGACAACGAGATCATCAAGTACAATGGGTTTTTATTTCAGGTACCAATTTTCATGTATGATTTCCTTGCTAGTTTTGACATGCATGGAATATGCATGTGGTTAATCGGTTATGATTTGTCATTGGCATGGAGGATTTACTGGATTGATGGTGGTTTTTCCTAGCCCTGAAATTTCCTGGATGGTGTTGTGGGTTTTTTTTTTTAGGTGCTCATGTCCCTTATGGTTGTGGGTTGATGTTTGACCATGAGGTGGAATCACTGGTTGAGGGTTGATGTGGTTTTCCCTCTGGAAGCCCTAGTTTTTTTTCTTGATTTATTCCATGAGATCCCACATTCATTCTTGGAATATTTCACGGGGGTGATTGGTTGAAAGAGAGATTTGGTTTCACCCAATATATGGTCAAGTGGTAGGTGGAAGTCCCTGACTTAGTTAGATTTGCATATTTTAATAAGAGATATTTTCTTCTTGTGTTCTATGTGTAAATTTACTTGTTATTATGTGGCTATGATGGTCATGTTGTTATTGTTATATATCTTGTTATATGCTAGTTACAAGCACGTTTTTATGACAATCTTGAGTTATGGCTATCATCATGTTTTGTTTAGTATATAAAATGTTAATGAAAAAATTACCTAATAGATGTTTTTGAATCTATTATGAGAGGGAATTAGTCCTTCTTGTTGACTATCAGATAGGTATGAGGCCCCTATGTTTAGATATGTTTCTATGACGTGTACATTACATGTTCATGGTGTGTTTGATGAAATTCCTATAATGGTTAGGATGAGTTAGGTCAGGTCCTTGTTCAAGTTTTACATTATAGGCCTTTTATTCTTGTTATTTATCATTTCTGAGAATTTCATCAAGTTGTGGGTAGAGGATTGAGTCGTAGCCCTGAAAAGGTGGCTCAAATTTCGGGGTCACTCGCACAAAACTGCATAAAAAAGACTTCAATCGCATGGAGGCATTGTTGTGGGAGAGACTGGAGGGTTTCAATCACATGGCGTGGTTGTCAGGGAGCGACTGGGTTCTAGTTTAGTTAAAAAGCAAGTTAATTCAAGGGTTGGGAACATGGAGTGGTTGGTTAGCCCCTGGGGGTCCTATAGCTCCCAAGAAAGGTCAATTTGGTTTTTGGTTTGATGATTCCACTTCCTTAACTATACATGGGGAGTTGGATCATATCATAGTAACTCTTTGTCACATGATTACCCTGGTTGACTAATTATATTGGGTAAATGTGGGAGGAGGGTGTTACAATCTTTTTGTATGATTCCTCACAAGGAGTGGTTTGTGAGTATGAAAGATTCGACATTGGTGATGTTTTCTTAGGAGATGACTCGAGAGACAGAATCATAGGATGAAGAAAGTTCAAGTTGAACCTCATGGATTAAAGGATCAGGACATTCAATGGTGTTCCATACATTCCAAGATTATCTAGAAATTTTATTTTTGTAAGCAAGATGAGTCAATGCAGGTTTAAAGATAATGTTTGAAAATGATACCTACAAGATGTTTGAAGGGGAAACTGTTGGAAAATCAAAGATATTATATTAGAGTTTGATTCTCTGATCTTGATAATTACTTGTGAGTGTGTTGGCTTCTTTTACTTCTTTATTATATTATCTTTCATTAAGCAATTATACATACATGAAGATCAGAAAACAAGAGACACAATATATAGGCACATGCCAGGGAAAACCCCCCTCGAGGGGAAACCCACTCAAAATAATTCTTCCTTTCAATAGTATTCTTTGAGACTCTTCACCCTAGACCAAGACCAAACTTTCCCTCCACACCATTTCGGCCTCCAAGATCTTTGACCCTTTCCAGCAACTTCGACTATGTAGCAGATCCTAGCAACATGCAGCTTCTGGCAGCAACAAAACCATAGGATACATCGATCTCCTAAACTAGACCACAAAACAAAGAGAGAGATACACCAAAAATTTGATTTTCTTCTTCTCTAGAGACTCCCCCAAAGTCACACTTCTTTCCTCCTTCTAGTAGCAGACTTCACATCCCCAACACTTCCTAGAAGATATTGAATTGCTTGAGAGAGTGATGGCTCCAAATGAATTCAACTTCCTTCTATATATAACCTTCTTATGGGTTGAAGGAGGGTCTCTGGGTTGAATTGATCTTCCTTAGGCCGAGATGATGTGGAGGACACATAATTCATATTTTTCTTGATACAAAACCTTTTTACATGATTTGAAAGCCCAAGAAGGGTCTATTCGAATGTACAATGAATCTATAAACTCAATATTAATCCTAGGAGTCCTCAATGGGGACTTTGAATAATATAATAATGACCCAAGCATGAAACCCATGCTTTAATAAGTCATTGTTACAATAATAAAAAATCTTTTCTTTATTATTTTGACAAGTACATTACATAATGACTCAAGTACATTATTGAAGACTGAACATAGTTACTTTTTCCAACACTCCCTCTTAATTACAGAGGTCTTCATAATGTACAAATACACTGGAATATATCAGAATATATGAAGAAATGAACCATTAGGCACCGCAATTCCATGGACTAGATTCCCGACCAGGGCAAACTATCCAACAAATCACTAAAAAATTTAGGCACCGCAATGCCATGGACTAGATTCTTGAATAGGGTAATCTATCCAACCAGTCACTCAACAATTTAGGCACCGCAATACCATCGACTAGATTTCTGACTTGCTAACCACCAACCCAAACATACAGGTGTGTATCCAAAACCTAGCTAAATAAGCAACACCACCTTTTCAATTCCAGGATTCCTAACATCAACACATAGTGGTGGCCTAATGTCTTCCCAAGAAATGCTTCACTCGCAAAGCCTCAACAAATCTCTTACATTCCTTTATCATCAATACAATCACCAATATCTACCAAACCCAACATGTTCCTTATATATTCAAACTTCTTATTAGGAAGAGCCTTTGTCAGAATGTCTGCTACCCGTTCCTCTATCAGAACATATTCTAACTTCACGATCCCATCTTGCACCAAGTTCCTAATAAAGTGGAACTTGTTATTGATATGTTTCATCCTCGAATGAAACACGGGATCTCCAGATATCTTGATACAACTTTTATTATCACAGTTAATCATAGTATGACCCATATACTTTTTGAACAAGTCTGTCAGAATCTTCCTTCAACAAACAACCTCTTTTCCTACTTCACATGCAACCACATATTCCGCCTCAGCACTACTCAATGTAATAGGATCTTTCTTCCTACTCATCCATGAGATCATGGCAGCTCCCATACTAAATCATGCTCCAGTAGTGCTCCTTCTATCAATCTCACTGCCACCCCAATTCGAGTCTATGAAGCCAATTAGCTTGACTTCCTTACTATCATACTTTAGGCAGCGATGTATAGTGCCACGAAGATACCTCAATATATGGTTGGAAACTATCTAGTGATCATGACGAGTCTCCAACTGAATTTGACTAAGAGTGTTCACTACAAAACATATATCTGGCCTAGTATTTACCAAATACATTAGGGAACCCACTACTGATGATATGAGGTAGGATCCACGAGACTCGAGTTAGAGTTCCTCAACTTCTTGTTATTGGTCATCAGAGGAGTAACCATCGGCTTGGATTCCATCATCCCAAATTTTTGCAATAACTTGATGATGTACTTACCTTACCCCAAATATATTTCCCCAAGCCTCTACCATAATTCTAGACCTAGGTAGTAATGCATCAGTCCCAAATATTTCTACATCGGTGATGAATAGATCATCCACATATAGTAGAATAATGACTCGCTCATTATTAATGACCTTGATATATAGATTCAAATTAGCAATACTCTTCATGAACCCAATCCTGAGAAGATATGCATCCATTCTTGCATACCATGCCCTTGGTGCTTGCTTCAATCCATATAGAGATTTGTTGAGTCTGTAAACATGAGATTCTTTGCTATTCACTTCAAGTCCTTCAGGTTTTTTGATGTACACTTCCTCATCAATGGTCCCATTTAGAAATGTAGTCTTAACACCCATTTGATGGATATTCCACCCATTATAGCAGCTAGTGAAACCAGTGATCTAATGGAAGTGTACCTTGTAGTAGGTGAAAAGGTTTCTTCATAGTCAATGCCTTCCTTTTGAGAGAAACTCCTTGCAATGAACCTTGCTTTATACTTGTCTATACTTCCATCAATAACTTGTTTTATCTTAGAGATCCACTTCGATGTGACAACCGATTTGTCACTAGGTCTAGGAATGATTTCCCAAACCCCATTCTTCATGATGTATTGATATTATTCATGCATAGATTTCTTCCAAACCTCTTCATGCTCATCTTCCTGGAATGTAGAAGGTTCAGTTTCAATCAACTTTGTCATATATGTAGCATAACTAGAATACCTTTTCAATTTCTTACTTTCCCTGGAGGACCCTTTCGGAGGTTCATGTCCTTGAGCATCTTCTAATGTAGTTCTCAACCAATATGGCCTTTTCCTTGTGGTTGGTATAACCACCAATTGAATAGGCCCACTTGGTCCTTATTCTTCATCATTTGTAGTAGACTTCTCATAAAATTCATCTTCTTCAAATACGGGAACTTCTTCGTCATTAGAATCAACAGGAATATCCTTTGATTTCTTGTAAGCTTGATTCCCATCAAATATGACATCCCTTCTTACTTCAATGTATCTTCCCTCCTTTATGTAGATTCTATAAGGCTTTGAGGGGAGACTATAACCAATGAATATTCCCTTGATGCTTTTCGAGTCCAACTTCTTTCGCTTGTCCTTCAGAACATGGACATATGCTGGACTTCTAAATATGCAAAAATGATCCACACTTGGCTTCTTTCCCATGAATACTTCTTCATGAGTAGTATTATAAAGACTCTTATTAGGACTTCTATTTTAAACGTGCATGACAGTCATCACTGCTTCACCCCATAATAACTTCAGTAGATCTTGATCAAGGAGCATAGTTCTAATGCTTTCTTCAATTGACCTCTTTCTTTCGGCCAATCCATTTTGTGAATTGGGATAGTAGGGAACAATGAGCTCCCTATTAATACTTGCATCATTAAAATATGCAATTAACTCTTTAGAGGTGTATTACCCACCATTGTCAGACCTTAGAGTCTTTATATTCCTTTTGGTTAGGGTTTCCACCTCAGCCCTAAACTCCTTGAACTTATCAAATACTTCATATTTAGTTTTGAGTAGATATATCCACGTCTTCCTTGAATGGTCATAAATGAATGTTACATAGTAGATATGACCTCCAAGTGTCTTGTCAGACATAGGCCCGCACACATCAGAATGGATGAGATCTAATATTTCTTTAGATATAGATTCACTATGATGAAATGGGTTTCTAATATTCTTCCCCAAAGAACATCCCTTACATACACCTTCATGGTCTAGCTTCATATTAGGAATGCCATTAACCAATTGACTAAGAGTAGGGATGAACCTATAATGAAGATGGCCATACCTTCAATGCCATAGTTCAATGGGCCTTATTTCCATATGAACAAGAGGTTGAGGAGATGGAGTGATAACCTGGTAAATACTTTATTCACAAACTCCAATAACCCTAGCTTTGTCAATACTAGAGTTCTTTCCCCAAAGCAATACTTTTCCATAAAAAAAAACAATTATTTCCCCTTTATATTCTAAATAAGAAATAGAAAGTAAATTGTTTTTCAAACCTGGAACATAGAGAATGTTGTTGAGATGGAACTTTGATCCATTGTCCAACTTTAATGATGTAGATCCCAGGCCTCTAACAACATAGATTTTGTTGTCACCCAGTTCCACTGCATGGGAGGATGAATCCTTTGATAGTGTGTGAAGTTGCCTACTTTCACCTGTCATATGTCTTGATGCTCCACTATCAATGATCCATGTATTATCATCAGTGACAGATCCTGTAAGGGCAACCAAGAATCAATGACTCTTGACTTTGTTGAATAGGTAGTAGATTATCTTATTGATCCATCTTCCAACAAATTTGAAACCCAGTCTTATGTAGTTCACCATAGAGGGCGAATCCATGTGAAAAAAGTGATCTTCGACTTCTCTTGACCTTAACTCTCATACCATGTTGGAAAATCAAAGATATTATATTAGGGTTTGATTCTCTGATCTTGATAATTACTTGTGAGTGTGTTGCCTTCTTTTACTTCTTTATTTAATTATATTTAATCAAGAAATTATACATACATGAATATCACAAAACAAGAGACACAAGATATAGGCACATTCCAGGGAAAAACCCCCCTCAAGGGGAAAACCCGATCAAAGTAATTCTTCCTTTCAATACTATTCTTTGAGACTCTCCACCCTAGACCAAGACTAGACTCCCTCCATACCATGTTAGCCTCCAAGGTCTTCTACCCTTTCCAAAAACTTTGACTATGCAACAGATCCCAACAAAATGTAGCTTCCAACAGTAGCAAAACCCCAGGAGACTTCGATATCCTAAACGAGACCACAAAACAGAGAGAGGGAGGCAGCAAAAATTCGATTTTCCTCTTCTCTAGAGGCTCCCCAAACTCGCACTTCTTTCATCCTTCCGGCAACAGACTTCGCATCCCCAACACTTCCTAGAAGATATCAAATTACTTGAGAGAGTGATGGCTCCAAATGACTTCGACTTCCTTCTATATATAACCTTCTTGTGGGTTGAATGAGGGTCTCTAGGCCGACTTGATCTTCCTTAGGCCGACATTATGTGGAGGACACATAATTCACATTTTTCTTAATACAAAACCTTTTTACATTAACTGAAATCCCAAGAAGGGTCTCTTTGAATGTAAAATGACTTTATAAACTCAATATTAGTCCTAGAGGTCCTCAATGGGGACTTTGACTAATATAATGATGACCCAAGCATGAAACCCATGCTTTAATAAGTCATTGTTACAATAATAAAAATTATTTTCTTTATTCTTTTGACAAGTACATTACATAATTACTCAAGTACATTATTGAAGACTGAACATAGTTACTTTTTCCAACAGAAACAATATTGTTGAGGGAAGTTCAGATTAGAAATTTGTATAAGCTATTAGGAAGCACTATTAATTATGGGTGCAATAGTTTTATTGTTCCTAAGAGTGGAGTATAAGAAGGGAAAACTCTTGCAGCTTCAGGAGAAAAGACTATGCCTTGGCATCAAAGATAGGACACATCAGAGAGAAGGGTATTTCTGTATTGTGTGGAAACATTATGGTAGAAGTTATGCACAATTTATCTCTATATTTTGATTTCTGTGAACATCACTTATATGGGAAGTAGAATTTAATGAGATTCTCCTCTTGTGCTAAGAGAGCAGAGGGAATACTATAGCTAGTGCACAATGATGTGTTTGGAAATGTGCCAATTCCATCACTAGGTAAATATGTGTACTATGTCTCATTTATAGATGAATTATCAAGGAATGCATGGATATATTTCATCAGAAGGAAATTTGAAGTATCCGAAAAATTTAAATAATTTAATGCTCTTGTGGGGAATCAGACAAAGAATAAAATAAAACTATTGAGGACAAATAATGGTGGAGAGTTTTGCAAGAAGGAAATTGAATATTTTTGTAAAAATGTGGTATAACATGTCAGAAGACAAACCCCATACACACCTCAAAAAAATGGAATTGTGGAAAGGATGAATAGGAAATTGTTGGAAAAATAAAGGAGCATTCTTAGTGGTGTTGGGTTAGGACAAGAATTCTCAGAAGAGGCAGTGGATATTGCATGTTAGTTGGTAAATAGATCACCCTCATTAGTGTTGGATGATAAGAATCCACATGAGGTATGGACTAGTAAGAGACCATCTCTCACACATCGTAAGGTATTTGGTTGTGATGCATATGTAAATGTTCCAAAGGAAAACAAAACTAAGCTAGGTAGAAACTATGAAAGGTGCATCTTTATAAATATGGTTTACAAGATTACAGGCTTTAGAACCTAGAAACAGAAAAGGTTTTGTACAGTCAAGATGTAGTATTTAGAGAAGTAAACTTAAATTATCAAATAGAAAGTCCTACCAAAGGAGAAAAAACCAAAGAAGATAGACTTTGAACTAAAGGATGGAGACTCAAACTCTATAGAAGAAGAAGAACCACATACTCTGATTTTGGGGAGATTGGTTTGAGAAAGAAGGCAACCAGAAAGGTATACTCCACCTTATTTTTGTTCTGATTTTACTTTGTTTATTACTAATTATGATCCTTGAATTGTTAGGGAGGTAGTGTATTTAGAGGATGGGAAACTCTAGAAAAAGGAAATGGTTGAAGAAATGGTGGCCTTGGACAAGAATGAGGCTTGGGATCTACTGGAGTTGTCAGCTAGAAGAAAACCCATTGGCAATGAATGGGTGTTTAAGAAAAAGTTGAATGCAAAAGGAAATGTGGAGAAATACTAAGCTTTTTTAGTAGAAAAAGGTTATTCCCAGGTGCAAGGAATTTATTTTTGTGATATTTTTTTCTCTTGTTGCAGAGTTAGCTTCTATTAGATTTTTTTTTTTTTTTTGGTTTCTTTTAATATTTAGGTAGAATAGATGGATGTGAAGACATCATTCCTACATGTGGATCTGGAAGAAGAGATCTATATGAACCAACCAAAATTATTTACTTTTAAGGGTAAGAAAGAGTTGGTTTGCAAGCCAAAAATGTCCTTATATGGGTTGAAGCGATATCCAAAGATGTGGTATAAAAAATTTCATACATAGATATAGGGACTTGACTTCACAAGGAGAATATAATATCACTGTGTGTATTTTAAATTAGTTGGTGATCATATTATTTATTTAGTCTTGTATGTAGATTATATGTTGTTAATTAGAAATGACAGGAAAATCGCCTAGGAATTGAAAAGCCAGTTTTATTCCAAATTTGATATGAATGATATTAGTGTTGCAAATTTCATTATGGGCATGGAAATTAAAAGAGATCAAGAAAAGAGAAACTATGGTTAAATAAAAGGAAGTATATTGAGACAATATTACATAACTTTAATATGCAGGAAAGTAAACCAGTGAAGGTCCTTATTCATGTAGGTGTAAAGTTATATGTAGATTAATGTCCCAAGACACAGGAAGAGGAAGAGGACATGTCACATGTTCCATATGCCAGCGTGGTTGGAAGTTTGATGTACATAATGGTCTATAAAAGACTAGATATTTCACATATAGTAGGAGTATTGAGCAGGTATATGTCAAAACTAGGGAAGGAGCATTGGATAATAGTAAAGAGGGTTTTTAGGTATCTACATGGCACTACTGATTATGGATTGTGCTATTAAGGAAGACTAGGATTGGACATAGTGTTGGACATACATGGATTTGTTGATACATGCTATGTTGGTTATTTTTTTCGTAGAAGATATACAAGTGAGTATGTGATTAACCTATTTGGAAGAGCTATCAGTTGTGTAAAACCCTCCTCCCACATTTACCCAAGCTAACTAGTCCATTAAGGTAAGCATGTGACTAAGAGTTACTATGATGTGATTCAACTCCCCATTTACAGTTAAGGAAGTTTAACGAACAAAACAAAACCAATTTGACCTTTGTTAAGAGATACAGAACCTTAAGGAGACAACCAACCCTTCCAGGTGCCCAACCCCTGAGAAAAATTGTCATTTTACTGAGCTAGAGCTCCAGTCACTCCCATGAAAATCCATACATGCGACTGAGACCCTCTGGTCACTCCCACAGTAAGGCATGCACGTGATTCTGGCCTTTTTCAGGTAGTTATGAGACAACGACCCCAAATTTTGTGCCACTTTTTTAGGGCTAGGTCTCATGCCTCTTCCCATAACTTGATGAAACTTCCACAAATGATAAATAACAATGAATTAAAGCTACTAATACAAAAATTGGTACAAATACTTGACCCGAACCTTACTAGACATGACAGGAATTTTGCAAACATGTCACAAACATGAAATCTACAGGTCATAACCTTAGATATGAGCGTAGGGGTCTCATACTTATCTGAGAATTTTCAAGAAGGATTAATGCCTTATCACAATATCTACATTATCATCTATTAGATCATATATTCATTATTCATTCATTTACTAATCAAAACATGATGAAATCCATGACTAACATCTGTCATAAAACCATGCCTATAAACAACATATAACCAATAGAATAAAAATGATAGAACAACCATTAAAACGATGTATTAATAAGTATATTTACACATAGAACACAAGAGGGAAGGATCTCTTATTAACATATGCAAAATCCAACCAAGCCAGGGACTTCCACGTACCACTGGACCATAAATTGGGTTGAACTAAATCTTTCTTTTAGCCAATCACCCTCGTGCGATATTCCAAGCATGAATGTGGGACTCACAACAGAACCAATCAAGGCTTCCTTGCACTTTACAATATATCCACTATGGGATTCCTAGGCATGAAACCCTCCTCAATACAACCAGGCTTTACCACAATCCTACCAGATCACTAGGCCCTAAACAAGCATGGATGCCTATTGATCTCTCCACCTAAACTGTGAGGAATTTGTCTATATCACCTCTTGGCTTTACTATGTATCCCACCATTACTGGTTAAGGGATTCCTAGGCCTACGAGTTCTCCACCCTCTGGGATTTACCATGTATCCCACCATTCATCGGTTGAGGATTCGTAGGCCCAACGAGGCTCCACCCTCTAGGATATACCATATATCCCATAATTCACCCGTCGAGGACTCCTAGGCCTAACGAGTGCATACACAAGCATGCTTTACCGTATATCCCACCATGGGATTCCTAGGCCTTGTGATTAATCCTGAGACCATCCCACCCAGCTTCAAATCCATTCGAAAATCCAACTCAACCAAAACAAGAGAACTCCATCACACCATGGCTATCTAAAAATGGAAAGGAAAGGTTGAAAACCATTATCACATTTGGCAAGACCCATGCCAATGACAACAAGAGAACCAAAAACAAGCATGCATGTACCATGCATGCCAAATCTAGTAAGGAAAACATACATGCAACTCGATACCTGCAAGTAATTACTGTAGGTTTTAACCCTATATAGAAATTACCTACATACGAATTCTAAAAACATAAAATAAACAATGGCAAGAGCATAAAACATAAAACATATATACATAGAGATTTTCCTCTGGATCCCAAAACCGGGACTACTAGATTGATTTTTCATTATGTTCCTTTCAATGTTACAATACATATATATACATGTTGAAGCATCCATAAACCCCAATCCATTAACCCTGGGTTAGAACATAACCATAGTTACCTTGACCAGATCTACAAAATACCATGGACAAAAAACCATCATGCCTAAAACTATGTGCGAAATCCATGCACAAAACCATAGGTAGGTCCGCCCACCTAATATAGGGTCCAAAAAAAAGTTTCCCGGGGCACTGCCCTAGACCTTATGCAGGGGGGCTACCACCCCCCATGAATACCCCCTGGAAGCACCCTGTGCAACGTATAAAGGGGGATGTTGCCCCCCCTGCGTGGGGTAGTTGTGGAAAGAATATAATACAACACAACATTCTCCCACTTGTTATTTCCTTTCAATAGGGGGCCACAAGAGAGCTTAGTCATTGATCCAACCCTGCAACACCCATTGTTTCTCTTCACCAAGATAAATTCTCAGTGCTCACAGACTTTGTTAATGTATCTGCAATATTCTTCAAAGTGTCCACCTTTACCAGAAACACCTTTTTATCCTCAATCATATCCCTCCCAAAGTGACACTGAACATCAATGTGCTTTGTCTTTGAATGATAAGCAGGGTTCTTTGCCAAGAAAATTTCACTTTGGCTGTCACAGTTTATCCTTATAACTTAGTGTAGTAACCCCATACTTGAACACAATCTATGAAACCAAACTGCTTCCTTGCTTGCATGGGTGGCTGCCATGTATTCTTCCATTGTAGTTGAAAGTGCCACCATAGATTGTCTCTTACTCATCCAACTGACTGCACCTCCAAATAGGTTAAACACATACCCACTTGTAGATCTTCTCTGATCTAGATCTCCATCCCAGTCTGCATTAAGAAAGCCACACGTGTCCAAAACTCTGTCCAATCTTGGTCTTCCTTGGTAGCATAAACCATAATCACTAGTGCCATGAAAATATCTGAAAACCCGCTTCACTACTGTCTAATGCTCCTTCCCTAGTTTTGACATA
Organism: Pinus tabuliformis; assembly: GCA_031772625.1. Classification (NCBI taxonomy): domain Eukaryota; kingdom Viridiplantae; phylum Streptophyta; class Pinopsida; order Pinales; family Pinaceae; genus Pinus; species Pinus tabuliformis. Next base: position 1,146,165,175 of record CM062805.1, read on the forward strand.
AACCTACTCAATACTCCCATTGCATGTGCAATGTCTGGTCTAGTCAAACCATTGCATACATCAAGCTACTGACTGCAATTTCATATGGAACATGAGACATGTCCTCTTCCTTTTCTTGTGTCTTGGGACACTGTTCAACAGATAAATTTACACCTACAGGAATAGGAACCTTCACCGGTTTACTATCTTGCATATTAAATCTCTTTAGTATTGTCTCGACATACTTCCTCTGGTTTAACTAGATCTTCCTCTTTGCCCAATCTCGTTTAATTTCCATGCCCAAAATATAGTTTGCAGCACCAAGATCTTTCATGTCAAATTTGGAGGACAATTGGGTCTTCAAAACCTAGATAATTTCTTTGTCATTTCCAACCAGCAACATATCATCCACATACAAGATTAAATAAATAACACAGTCACCAATTAGTTTAAAATACACACAATGATCTGCTTTTCTTTTGGTGAAGCCAAGTCCGCATATAAATGTATCAAATTTATGATACCACATCCTTGGTGACTGTTTTAACCCATACAGAGACTTTTGTAACTTGCATACTAGTTCTTTCTTACCTTTCACCACAAAGCCTTCAGGTTGCTTCGTGTAGATCTCTTCTTCCAGATCCCTGTGAAGAAATGTTGTCTTCACATCCATCTATTCTACCTCAAAATCAAAAGAAGCAACAACATATAAAAGTAATATAATAAAATCTACCTTGGCAACAGGAGAAATAATATCACCAAAATCAATTCCCGATGACTGGGAATAACCTTTTGCACCAACCAAGATTTGTATTTCTCCACCTTTCCTTCTGCATTCATCTTCTTCTTAAACACCCATTTGCTGCCAATGGGTTTCCTTCTAGTCGACAACTCCACCAGATCCCAAGCCTCATTTTTGTGCAAAGATGCCATTTCAGCAACCATGGCCTCTTTCCAAAGTTTTCCATCCTCTGAACCTACTACTTCCCTCACAGTTCTAAGATCATCACCAGTAATAGATAAAGTAAAATTTGAATGGAAAGAAGATGGACTATACCTTTCTAGTTGCCTTCTTTCTCGAACTGGTCTTCTCACAGCTAGAGTTTGCGGCTCTTCATCTTCTGATTCCTCTTCTGCTGTAGAGTCTTATTCTTCCTCCTTTAGCTCAAACTCTATCTTCTCAGGTTCCTTTTGGTAGGACTTCATGTTTAATAACATCTTTCACCTCTCTAAACACTACATCTCGGTTGTACACAACCTTCCTTGTTTATGGGTTCCAAAGCTTAAACATTTTAAACCATCCTTATACCCAATAAAGATGCACATTTCATATTTACTATCCAACTTTGTTCTTTTCTCCTTTGGAACATGTACATATGCATCACATCCAAATACCCTCAGATGTGAAAGAGAACGTTTCTTACCAGTCCATACCTCTTTTGGAGTCTTATCCTCCAACGCTGATGAAGGTGATCTATTGACTAGGTAACATGAGGTCTCCACCACCTCTATCGAGAATTCATGTCCTAACCTGGCACCACTAAGCATGATTGTTGGCTTGGTGGGTCTTGACCTAGGTTTAGAGTTAGTTTTTCCAAACAAATCCCTACACTACTGGCCCTTTCGGCATCAACCTGTGGAGCGTGGACTGAAGTCTCACCCAAAGTAGTATGGGGGGATGTTGGAACCAAGTTTCCACACCCAGAGATGAGCATGATGTCATTTTATGCCCTAAACCTTCCTTCACGTAGATCGATAAGCCTCTAAGTCTTATCGATATAACTTCCTTTAATCAGATTCTATACCTTCGTGAACGTTCACGACTATCTTCCATGGACCCTAAACAGGTCAATCAACCACTTACGCACCTTTGTGATTACTCCTAACTTCATATTTACCTAGATTGGCTTAAGTGTTCAATAAATTTAACATGCAACAAGATATTCTTTGCGTAAATAGTTATTATTACTTGCTTTCATATGATAATACAAATCATGTAAAATCGCGCATCAATGCAGTATTAATTCATAAACCCATCATTCATTATAACATAATAACGCATTCATTCATAACAGAAATAAATAGCCAAAACACAGGAATTGATAGAATAATATCTTTATTAATACTTGAGTTCTGCTTACAGACTCGAGACTTTCCAGCACACTCAGCTGCAGGGGTTCACGCACTCAGCTGCGAACTCTAATCTAGGCCTCTGCGCACACAGTTGCAGAGCCTCTTTTCTACTCTAAGAATTATTTTCTCTTTCTTTTACTAACCCATTACATTCATTTGTATTTATCTCTACTATCTCTTAGACTCTCTAAGACTCGCCTTTTTATACAATCCCATGGTCCACGGACCATGGGTAGGTCTATACAAGCTGAAACAACTTACATAAAATAAGGGTAAAACCCTTTATGACACTTTACTATCTACGCACTCTACGACCACAACTTGCAGAGACTTTACATTCTTTACAACAAAACTTGGGCTTTTTGCCCCAGAACATGGGCTTTTGCCCCAAAATTGATCATAGGGGACCCCATCCCAACAGGTCCCCTACACAAATATCGTGACTCACCCCCAAGTCACTTTGCTAGCACAAAAATCTTACTATGGAGACGTCCCAACTCTACTTGTGCCACTGCTACCTCAGCCATGCTCTACGTGGCTGCCTGTTTGATCTGCTCCACCAGCTGCTCTGTTGCTGGTCTTGTGTTATCTCCCTTGATCTTCTATTGTGTTCTCTGTAGGCTTGCCAATGTTTCCTCAATGTTGCAAGAGATAACATAGGCCTCATCTAGCCAAGGCCCCAATCTAGCCTTGAGGACAGCCTCTTTCCTTTGCGTTGCCTCCACCTGTTCGAGCAACTATTTTGCCTTGTGCAGCTTAGCCAATCACTGTAATATAGCGACAGAGGACGCCGTCTCTCTTGCTTCATCGTACTACTACTGAAATTCATGGGCTTATGTGTTCAACCCCTGAAAGTTAGGATCTTCCTGCAGCGCCGTGACTACCTCCATGGAATGCTCTAAGAGTGCATTGCAATCCCTCACTGCGACATCTACTGCTGCGACTCCATCCTTCACAGTGGCTTCACGCTGTTCTTTGACCTCTGGTGGAGTCGAAGGCCATGACTTCAACTCGAGCTCTGTTATCTTTAGGTTCAGTTCAAACTTAACCTTGGCCACTTCTGTTTTTTCATCGCGCACACCTACAGTGAGCTTCCTGATCTTCACGCCCATTAGTGCTTCCTTTGGGATATGCAGTTCAGGGACTATCCTAAATGCCTTGGCCACTACGGTAGCAATTTGTTCATTTTGTGCCTGAACTTTCTTCCATGCTTCCAGTGCTGATGTCTTCTCCAGGGACATCTATTCGTTGTTGACCTGGTATTCACTGATCATGCTGAGCGTGCACTGCTCCCGGACCTTAGTCTCGGCGATCACACCTTCTTGCAGTGTGTGAAGGAACTCACTCAGGAGCGCGACCAAGTTGAGGCCCACATTCTTCAAAGTGTTGACAACAGCCTTGTTAGTGGCCGCCTCCATGCTTAAAGCCCCATAAGGTAGTGCGACTACCCCAAGATCCATTGACCGAACCAAATCTGCTGCTTGAGTGGTCCCTGGTGCCAAACTGGTTGATGTCGCACTGCTCTATCATGCAGCCACCTAGAGTCTAGTCGTTTGGATCTGTAGCTCATGCAAACCCGTCTGTATGGTGCTCAGTGCCTGCTTCTGCTGCTGCTCAAATTTCTGTAGCAGTTCTGCTATTGTATCCCGCACCTTATCTCCAATATCGTCCAAGTCGCCCTCTATCAAGGTAATTGGATCTAACAACGACTTAGAGGCTTTTGTCTTCTTGTGATGTCCTTCCTTTTCCTGCTCCCTATACTACTTCACTCGAAAGGGAGTGCTTTCCTGCTGGTCTCTGTCACCCTGCTCTGACTGCTCTTCTTCTTCCATTTGGGGCGAAGGAGATTTCTAACTTATGTTGGAGCCACGCTCTTCCTGCTATGCTTGTTCCTTCACAGTGCGCTCCGCTTCTATTCGGGCCTTCTTCTCAGTGTCCTTCTTCCTCTTCTTAGCGAACTGCTGAACCTTCAGTCTGGATGCTTTCTTTTTCTGCTTCCCGTGGACTTGCTAGTCCCAGCAGCCAAATCAGATGCTAAATGCCAGTCTGCTGGCCAACACTTGAGGACCTCTACAATAGCGTCATCCGTCGCCAAGTAGGGTAAGTCAAACCACTTCTGATCCGAATCCTTCTGCACCCGGATATAAACATGATGGAAGTTCACTTTGAACTCTACGTACTGAGATTGTTTCTCATACATGGTTGGTGACAACTACGACTTTCAATTGATGGCTATGCAAATGCTTGCCTCCATCATTACCCAAAAGACTTTGGTTTCTCCAACCCGCGCAATGTCCTTTGTGGCCCATAGAGATGCAAACTTGGATGCTTCTGGTAAATCTGTCTCTATCGGAGGTAACTGGCTATCCTCCGACAACTCCCATGCAACCAAAAAAATCGAGAGTAATAGCTATGAATAATGAAAGGTCTTACTTTGGTCCTGTGCCTCTCTGCAGTTCGCGAGGAACTCACTACACAGGTAGTGCACCCAGTTGAACTGTATGCCCTCCACGCACTGAGCTGCCAAAGAGACCACTGGTTCCAGTGCCTTGTACACACAACACTTCCTCATGACTTTGCAACCAAAATTTGAGTGGAAACCTTCATTGCGAGGTCAGTAATGCTGGTAATGGAATACCCGCGCGACTTCTTGACAAGTTTGAACTTGTCCTTCATCTTCTCAGCGAGGTTGCACTTGATCATTTTTCTACCAAATGCCTTGGACAGATTCAATCCTACATGAGGTAATAATGTGATCCAATTGATCAATGTATCAGTTATGGGGATCAACTCACTCAGCCATGGGAACCCGTCGTGCACCAGGAACAACAATTGCTTGATGAGAGTTAGGTTTATCAAAGTGCGGTGGTAGTGAGGCACCCATAGTAGGTTCATTAACCCTGACTTGTTAACTTCGCGAATCCCTTCCACCAGCTCCAACGCGGTGACACCAGGCTCATAGAACACCGTCCTCATGAAGGTGTCTGTGGCAAGGTGGGGAAACCGCTCGAGGTCTGCTAAATCCCAATCTTCAAGCTTCAGATGTGGGATCCGCACCAAGCATGGACCTTCAAAGGGTAGGTTCTCCGGTAACAGGGGTGTGTTAAGGAGGAATTGTCCCTCATTTTTCCTTCGATACTTTTACTTTTCCATGGCGCAGAGGGATATACTCTGATTGCTTAGAAATAGGGTCTACCCCCTCAATATCTATGTTTTCCGTGCCCTCTTCGGCCTCAAGATCTAACAATTTCCCTTTCTCTTTTACACTCGAATTTTCTTTCCATGGAGCCTGTGTAGCTGCATGTTTCCTCGGTGACTCATGCACCGGCATCGACTTATTTTGCTTATCCTTTTTTGACTTGGGGACCTCTCTTGTAGGCGTAGGCTTAGGCCTAGGCGACCGTTGAGCTAATTTTTGTACCTAAATTAACACAATTATTTCTTATCAATCCGGGTTGTTTATGCTTTGAGGAAAGTTCACTATATGTGAATATTAGATGTAATCAAACCTTGAAAGATAAGTTATTCAAAAGCTGAAAGCAATACATCCTATAACTCTAATTCAATTAGTTTAAAAAGAGGAAAAACATTGAAATGGTTCTTGACTCAAGAAGTCCACTTTTGCCTCAATTACCACTTAATGAATCAAAGATTAAAACCAAGAACTTAAGATGGATAAATTATTAAGGAAATAAGCTCTTAACTTAAGAGACACTTAAGGTATTCCATCATAATTCATTCATCTCAATATCAAAATCTCAATAAGAAACTACTTGCATGCAAACAAAGGAAACTAGTTTTAATTCATCATTTTAGTAGAAGGGATGCTCAACTTGAACACTTGTTTTCCCAACTTGATAAAGTGATGAATAAGCTAAGAACTAATGAAATCAATCACTATGCATGAACCATAAAGCAATCTGAAATAAATCTTTGAAAAACCAGTTCTACAATAACCAGATTACAAGAAAATAAAACTAGTTAACAAGGAAGTGTACTTAGCTTGGAATGGGGGCCCTCCACCCTTGCCTTGCACACTTGAGAGGTGATATCAGAAGCTTAAATTCAGTCACACATCCATAGCATTGAACAACAAAATAATAATAACACAAGTCTTCAAATTAACTCCTCAATCCAAAGGTGTCACAACATAAAAGTATAATAAGTCAATACATAAGCCATCAAAGTTTTGGCTTTAAATAATAAGTCTCATGAAACAAACTGATCTATATTCACTCAAACAAACCCATCTACTCTCATCCACCTATCTAATTCGAATTCATTACTCCCATCCCAAGAAAGATGACCAATCCTATAGAATCTCAAAGCTGCCCTATTTCTATGGGATTTCTGAATGACTAGTCATGATTGACTAGCATCAAATGGGCCTAATAAAGCTTGTTCTGTTCGAACTAAGCATAGCTGGCTTAGTCCTAGTTCCCAAGCTGTCCATACATGCATTCAATTTGTGCCCAAGTGTCCTGCAACCATATCAACCATATAGCTATTACGGGAATTTCTGAATCTGCCAATTTTGCACTAAAAACCAAACTTTCTTAAAAACTTTAGAAATTGAGAAATTAAAATTAAATACCTGAATGGATATCAAATATACATCAAAGTGGGATAAATGAAGGGAAAATGGATGGGAAATAGATGGATTAGTAAGTTTCTTAGAGCAAAAATAAGACCAAAACTAAGGCCCAACAGCGACCTCGGCGCCGTAGACACTGTTGTTGGAACCTCCATGCTCAAAACCTCAGGGGAAGCCCCCTCAGAGGAAATAGTCTCTCCATTGCTTGCAATTTCTATGGGAGTTGGTCCTAACATGATGTCACAGATAAGATTTCTGTTTGACTCGGAATACTGATTGAACACAGGGCTTGCGAGCAAATCCTCAAAGAACTCACGATTCATGTGCAACAAACAACACAACTCAGAAATTATCAAAATTCAAAGTGTTTCTCACTAGACGACCACCCCCCGCTCCTTTTAACCATCTTCTAGCAATCAAATCATGAACAATGATGGTAACGGTCACTTTCTAGCTGGGTTGTACGGTCTCCCCCCTACAATGTAGCTCCCTTCGCGCTTCTTCTAGTACTGTGACACGCTCCTATTTCGTGCAGACCCCTATCGTGCAGCTCTACAACCCGGGCAATGTAGTTTATAGTCCCGCGCCTCCTTGTAGCTTCTTGGAGAGCTAAGACTATGCTACCATCATGTAGTCATCAAGCTGGATCCCCGGTGTATGGCTTCAATCGACTTCCATTTACCTTTCCTGGAAATGGATCTCCATTCAATTTCACAAGCTAAACTACTCCACCGTCGTTAATCTCTTTGATCACATATGGCCCAAGCCAATGCATTTGAAATTTTCTTGGAAATTTATCAAACTTGCTAAAACTAAATCGCTTACCTTAAAGGTGCGTAGTTTGATGTGCCGATCGTGCCATGATTTTCTGCGTTCCTTCTAAACCTGCTGATGGAATCCAGCCAAAAACCTATCTCCATCAAGCTCTGCTAGCTGTGTGAGCCTCTCTTCTAACACTCCACGGTCCTCCATCCCTGTGAATTCCGCTATGCGTAGAATAGGCACGATATACTCCATAGGAATCAAAGCCTCTACGCCATAGATCAATCTAAACAGTGTTTAACCAGTAAGATTCTTACAAGTAGTTCCATAAGCCCACAATGCAGTTAGTATGCGCACATCCCAATCATTCCTCTGCGCATTGCAAACCTTTGTCAGTGCATTCTCCAATATTTTATTAAGCGCTTCAACCATCTCCTTGGCCTGAGGATGATATGGCTTACTCTTATGGTGATAAACATGGAACTCCTATGTCAGCACACTGATTGTTTCATTGAGGAAGTGTGTACCGTGATTACTCATTAAAATTTTCGGGCAACCAAACCTGGTCAACACATACTCAAATAGAAATTTCGCTTTTGTTGCCCCTGTACAGTCCTTCACGGGCTGTGCCTTTGCCCATCTAGTCAAATACTCGGTTGCGGTGATGATATACAGCGTACCCGTCTTCTTTCTTGGAAGTTGAATCGGTCCTACAAGATCAATTGCCCATTTTTCAAATGGCTATAATGATACCTGCGAATTCAAAGGAAACTCATCCCTCCGCGATGGCCTACCGGTTCTCTGACATGCGTCGCATGCCCTACAATATGATTTGGAATCCTTATGTAATGTTGGCCACCACAACCCAGTGCATAAAATATTTTGCACTGTTGCTTTTCCTGCATAGTGGCCTCCCGCAACTCCTCCATGAGCTTCAACTAGGATACCGCTTCATTCAAAATCAGGTACATAACATCGTAATATCTCGTACAATCCCATCTTATACAAGTGACCTTTAATCACATAAAAATCTGCCGCACCACACCACCAACTCCTTCTTCTGTTGACTAGTGTATCCTTTTGGAGCCGTTCCCGTAGTCAGGAAATGGATAATGTCTATAAAATGATTGTCTACTACATGCACCGCAAAGACTGTGTGTCAGACAATCCTTCCTCCAAATTGGTAGGCTCCTCTCCTATTTCAATGTGCGACAGATGATCTGGCCTTGCATTCAATTGCCCTGGCTTCACAATCACTTCAAAATCATATTCCTAAAACAACAACAACCATCTGCATCTTCCCCCCCCAACATATGCTTGTTGACTAGGTACTCTAATGTAGAATGTTCTGTATACATCTTAAAGTGTCTGCCTGGCAAGTAATGCATGACCTTCTGGAGCGCGTACACCATAGCCAACCCTTCGCGCTCTGTCATCGAATAATTATTTTCAGCGTTTGACAACTTCTTGCTTGCAAATGCTGTCGGGTGATCCAATTCTCCTTCACCGAATTGTGTCAACACTACTCCCAACACAATACATGACGCATCCACATGCACATGAAACTCCTTCTTCCAATCCAGGAAGACTAGGATTGGCGCGGTGACCATTTTCTCCTTTAATACATCTAGACTCCACTGACAATCTTCATCCCAACAGCATGTAGCATCCTTCTTCAATAGTTTTTCCATCGACGCAGTAATCTGAGCATAACTCTTGATGAACTTTTGATAGTATCCAGTATGACCCAGCGTTGCGTACAACTTTTTAACACTCCTTGGTGCCTCCAAATTAATTATGGCCACGATCTTAGTAGGATCCACCATTAAGTCTTTCCTGCACACTACATGACCCAACAAGATTCTAAAAGGGACACAAAATAAGCACTTCTTCAAGTTTAGCACGATCTGATACCTACGACAAGTATCTAGAATCAAGTGCAAACTAGCTACATGGAGTTTTACCAGTCCAAACATTATCCAATTGTCAAAATATACCTCCAAAAACTTGTGAATGAACTCCTTGAATGCGACAATGACTATGCACGAGAAGATTTCCGACGCATTCTTAAGTCCAAGAGGCATTACCGTATAGTGAAAGCATCCCTTCTTAGTCGTGAAGGTAGTATTTCTCTTGTCTTCTGGCACGATATTTATTTTATGGTATGTTGGCTTGAGGGGGCCTGACCTAGGTTCAGAGTTAATTAGCCAAACAAATCCCTACACTACTGGCCCTTTCGGCAACAACCTGTGGCGCGCAAACTGAGGTCTCACCCGAAGCAGTATGGGGGGATGCTGGAACCAAGTTTTCGCACCCTTGAGATGTCTGAGGGGTCGGTTTAGTCCAACTGTGAACACCTTCATGCAGCTTGCTTCGTGCACTATCCTGACCTGCGAGGCCTTCGTGATCTGTTATAATCACCTTCGTGCAGCCCTCACCAAGGGCTGAGGTGATTTCGTGCTACCCTAGTAACGATCTGCGCTACTTCCCCAAGTAATACCGTGGATCTTACTTATCTTCTTATAATAGTTAGTTATCTTCATGTAAACATATACTTTATCTTATATTCACTTTATCAACACATTCATATAAGTTCGTGCATCATATAGACAATATAAATGTAATTTATATCTGATACATTCAATGCACAAAACAGGAAAAAGATACGCAGAAATGATGTAAAACTTCTCTTTATTACTTCTCCAAGGGTTACAGACTCGACCCGCCCTGCGCACTCAGTTGCAGAATACTAGGTCTCTGCACACTCTGTTGCAGAGCCTTCTCCTACTCTACGACCCAAAGACTCGACTCTATACTTAGATAAGACTCAATTCTTCAGCCTTCATTCATGACTATCCTTCTCGTTATTTGCAACTTAGAGCTTCACTCTATTTATACAATCCCATGGTCCGTGAAACATGGGTAGGTTTCTAAACCCGACATTACATTACAGAAATGAGGGCGGACAACCCTATGACTCATTTACAATCTTCGCGCTCCGCACCCACAAAACAGGGAGTCTTTACATCAGATTTTGTCAAAATCTGGGCTTTAAGCCCCAAAAAATTCCTTGGGGGATCCCGCACCCAACAGGCCCCCAACAAAAACATTGTGACTTGCCCTCGAGTCACTCTGTCGGTGCGAAGATCTTCGCACAAAGACCTCCCAATTCTGCTCAAATTATTGTAAGATCGGTAACACACTGAGCAACAACCTACTGTATCTCCTGCATGTGCTATTTAGAGACCGCTGAACTGCTTCCCTGCGTCTGCTCTTGCGTTCCCTGCATTTTTTATAGTCCCACGCCTCCTTTCAGCTATCTAGAGTGCTAAGACTGTACTTTGGTGGGCTAGTCAGATAGCCGGGCCACCTGTGTATGGCTTCAACCGACTGCCATTCACTCTTCTTGGGAAAGGTTCTCCATTTAACTTTACCAACTGCACTGTGCCTCCATCTATGAATTTATTAATAACATATGGTCCCAACCAATGCATTTTGAATTTTCCTTGGATTTTATCAAACTTACTATCATACAATAACACCAAATTGTTCAACTTGAAGGTGCACAACTTAATATGTCGATCATGCTAGGCCTTTTCGCGTTGCTTTTGTACATATTGGTGAAAGCCAACTAGAAATCGTTCTTCCTCAAGTTCCTCCAACTGCATGAGTCTTTCCTCCAGGGCTCCGCGGTCCATCATACTTGTGAGCACTGCTATGCGCAGACTAGGCACGGTGTATTCCATCGACATTACGACTTCCACTCCATAGACCAGCCGGAAAGTTGTCTGCCCCGTTAGTTTCTTGCATGTCGTCTTATAAGCCCATAATACTGTAGGTACATGCATGTCCTAATCACTTCGCTGCGGGTTGCATACTTTGGTCAGCGCAGTCTCCAGTACTTTGTTAAATGATTCTATGGTCCCGCTGGTTTGTGGGTGATATGGTGTGCTTGTCTGATGATACACCTGAAACTCTTTTGTCAGCGCGTTGATCTTCTCATTCATAAAATGTGTACCGCGGTCACTCATCAAGATCTTCAGAAATCCAAATCATGTCAATACGTGTTCAAACAGAAACTTCACGGCCGTGGCTACCATGCAATCTTTTACCGGCTATGCTTTTGCCCAATGAGTCAGGTACTCTGTTGCAGTTATAATATATCTCGCGCCTATTTTTCCTTGAGGTTTGATAGGTCCTACAAAGTCGATCGCCCATTTTTCAAAAGGTTTTAGCATCATTTGTGGATTCAAAGGCATCTCATCCCTTTGCGATGGTTTCCCTGTTCTTTGACATACATCATAGGCCTTACAATGTGCTTTTGAATCCTGATGAAGGGTCAGCCACCACAACCCTGCACGGAGAATCTTCTGCATGGTCGCTCTCCTTGCATAATGTCCTCCGGTAGTACCCCCATGCATGTCCGCAAGGATATGGCTCCTTTCAAATTCAGGTACATACCTTCACAGTATCTCATCATTTCCCATCTTATATAGGTGCCCTGCAATGATAGAGAAATATGCCACACACACCACTAGTTCCAGAGAACCCATTAGTGAACGAATATGCTTCATGTCCACCAACATTATCCAATACCTCATCTGTGAATGGAGTTGGAAAAGGATCATGAACGCAAGCATCATTCAGCTTCCTGAGATTTACGCAAATCCTTATTTCATCCTTTTGCTTCTTTACCTGAACTACCATTGGACTCACCCAATCAGATTCCTCATTGGTTCAATAATACCCGTTGCCAACATCTTGTCCAACTCCAAGCATACCTTTTCCTTGTATCTAGGATTAAGGCGATATGGCCTCTACTTAATAGGCTTCACGTCTAGTTTCAACGTTATTTTCATCACTCCCAAATCGCCTATAATGCCTTTTAAGTCCGAAAAATTTGTAGAGAAAAAATTCTGATATTCATGGAGCAACTCAGCGACCTTATCCACCATAGCATCATCCCAATAGTCCCATATTTTCACAAAATTTGGCTCTGCCTCTGTTCCAATGTTCACTTGTCTATTTTTTAGTGGCACGGTGATATTTGGATTCTCTATCTACAACTTCTCAACTTCGTTGTGACCTTCTGCCTCTGGGATATTAATGTTACTTGGATCCTCATCTTCCTCTTCAACAGTCATATTGTAGCACTCCAACGCATGGCATGTTAGGTCCCTCTACTACTAGTGTAACCCCTTATTGTTATTAGTACAACCCACTTGTTATATTGATGTACCCATGTAGTGCCCATATTGTTACTATTGTGCCCCATAGAAACCCATTGTTGTTATTATTGTGCCCTTATATTATTATTGTTATGTCGGCTCTGATTATGTTATGACCCCTTAGACTCCTATATATAGAAAGGAGGTCTTTTCATTTGTATCATCGAAGAATTGTTCATTTATGTAATGTAAAGGAGGTTGCCCCCTCGAAGAGGCTGAATTCTAAGGCGTTGATCTATCTTTTCTATCTTTTCTTGAGCTGGTTTCATAACATGGCATAGCTGAGTGGTCCAATCTGGTTGAATCAACTCCAAGGGATCCTGCGGTATTCTGAAGATTGCTGCCTTGACATCCTGCAACGCTTCGTCAATACATTTGAACCCATATTCAAAGTTGAATGTCATTAAGAATCCCTATCTCAAAATATCCCACTCGTCCATGCCGTGGCGGAGCTCTGTGTCCAAGTACCAATTCATTGGTATTACATTCAAAGTGTGACAGAACAAATGCACCCACTCTGGTTGCCACTCCGCTCCATAAGCGCCAGTCCATTTCACTAAATTATTGCACATATCATTCCTTCCATCGTATTTCTCTTTCAACCAGACTTTTGGTCGACCAAACCGCAAACGCATCATCTTTCTGTATTCGCGCCATCCATCAAAACTATCTATGTGCGTACCCCACCATCTTGTGGGTGTAGCACACAGTGCCAAATCCAAGGCTTGGAAGCGATGTTTCTCAGGCACTTCCCTTTCAAATGCATCCAAGAATTTATCTACATCAGTTAGACCATCATTGATCCAAAATGGATCTAGAATAGACTTCTAAGTCTAAAGTGTTCCTCACAGAGGAAAATGAAAGTCAAGGGTTGCTCCTGGAAATAGTCCCATTGCATAGATATTTTCATTTTGAATCTATTGCAACTTGGATGGGCTGAAATGGACTTCGAATGATGAAGTTATCACAGAAAGAAGGTTTCCTTTGTCCTTTGAAAAGGAGGAAAATTATTATGAAAATGGCCTAAAAGGCTCATTGAAGAAATCTCATTGGAAAAAGCCAAGGGAAGGACTTAACGCAAGGGCGGAAGGACCCTCGAACAACGATATCTGATATATTGGGTCGGAGGTAGGATGCACCTGATATCGGGACCCCAGGTAGAGTGAAATGCGATTGAATCACCGATTGGGGCGGGTGATCGGAGGAGAAGAGGCATAGACCCCACCGATGCGATACGCGAGGTGCGATATCGGCGATCAGCAGATCGGTGGATCAGTGGTCGTCATAACTAAAGGGAAGCCCCCTGGGCTATTGTGACAATGATATTGCAACATGCGATAAAGCGATGGGATGATGTGTGATTGTGCATGGACCGTTGGATCGGGTGCGCAAATCAATGGTCAAGATTCGATCGAGGTGATCAGCGATTGGGTGATTGGTGGTTCCCTGATACAAAGGGCCGTTACATGCACCATGTGACTTGCGATAGTGATATGCCAATAAAAGTTGGACCCGATGGGTTTATAGACTCAATTTCATAAGTTTTGAAATCCAGGAATGCGAGATTTCTTTGTATTTCCTGTGTATTGGGATTTTTTGACCATTTTGTTATGTGATTGCAATAAGCGATATTTTACGGACCTGATAGGTTTTTAGGGGTGATTCAATAATATGTGAAGTCCGATTAAATGCTCCATGAGGCGTTTTCCTGTGTATTTCCATTATTTGGTTGTCACAACCAGAGGAAGGCAAAACGATCGGGTTTCCCCACGCCGACGAATCCTTTCCATTGTAAACAGATTTTTGTGGTGAACAATTGGGTTTTCCATGATGGAGGTCTGTAACAGACGTGTTACAAATGCACAAAGCACACAATTGTAGAGGATTTCTGAGAGAGCGTAGAGAGTTTTGGAGTCACTTGGAGATCGAGTGAACCAGAGAGCTCAATTGACAGCAACGAAAAGTTGTCAAGGTTGTTGAGAGTCGCTTGGAGGTCAAGCGAACTACAAAGGCACATAGAGGCTGAGAGAAGCTCAGAGAGCTCAAGAGTCGAAGAGCCAGAGCCAGAGCCAAGAACAACAAAGAGATCAAATGATCCAGCTGTTGTTGGTGTCCAAAGTGTGCTGAAGATAGAAGAAGGCATTCCAGAGATAGTGAAAGAATTCTGAGGGAGTTGGTGCAAGCTAGAGCAAGATTGCTCAGAGCACTGATTGAAGGAATCTAGTCTAGAGAAGCCTAGATATGTCTATAGAAGTATGGACAGCCAGCGGGATAAGATGGTATTCTAAGCCCATTGTTTTTGTGTAAACCAATGGAGTTGAGTGTGGAGCTTGTAAAAGAATTGATGCCATAATCCCAGAGAGCCTAGTTGAGTTGACTAGATCTCAAGGAGATGTAGCCCAAGAGGTTTTTGTGAACTCCATATTATATTGCTGTTATGCGTGTTTGTTTATTTGCTGCTTTACTTATTGTCACATGTATTTAAATATCAGCATAAGCAACAGAACTTAAAGCACTTAACAGTTAAAGGCAAACTAAAAGCATACACCTATTTCAAGCACTTTTTAATTATGCAATTGGTTAATCATAAGGTCTTGGGAATATATAAGCTTTGGAAGTGGGAGAGGTTCTTATAAGCATGACAAGACGCCTTTAGTGCCCCATTTTCAGATCAGGTGGTATCAGAGCTTAAGTTTGAT
The DNA here is from genome assembly GCA_031772625.1 of Pinus tabuliformis. Classification (NCBI taxonomy): domain Eukaryota; kingdom Viridiplantae; phylum Streptophyta; class Pinopsida; order Pinales; family Pinaceae; genus Pinus; species Pinus tabuliformis. Next base: position 1,146,180,570 of record CM062805.1, read on the forward strand.
TAACCCCACCTTCAAAGAAGGTGATATCAAATCTAGTTATACCAGAGCAAATGGCATAAGATCAGAATGCTTGATTGACATAGCAAAGATTGCTTGTCTGAAAGGTGTTTAAACAATCAGAGGTTGATTGTATGCTTGTTTATAGACTGACTATTGTTTGAGATTGCAGAGGTGAAGGGAAAGCTATTGTTAGCTAAGTCCAGGAGAGGACAAGAAGGAAGAAGGCCTGAAGGCATTCTTCTTATCCCAAAGGACCTCAGAGCAATCCTTGAAGCACAAGAGGTTTGTTGCAAAGGGGTGCTTGAATAAGCTCTTTGTTAATATTGTCTGAAGTTCTTTTGTTCATTTTGATAAGGACAACTTCTACAAGTGAGTCCTCAAATTCCTCCTTCATCACACGATTCTTTGATGGAGACATGAAGCAAGACTTATTCATCATGATGGACAAGGTGAGAGAAATGTATGAGGATGGAAGGAAGACTAGAATACTTAGAGAGCAGTTGAATTCTGTGGAGGAAGAGAAGCAGTTTCTTTCTGACAAATTGCAGGAAATGGAGAGGCAACTTCATATTGCAAATATGAACCTGAAAAGGATGCATGAGTTGGAGACATAACTATTTGTTTCCAAAGAAGCCTTAGTCAAGTATCAGCTTGAAGAAGAGGTAAACAATTCCTGTTTGTTTTCAAATTCTTCTAAGAATGCTTATGTTGGTTCTTTTGAAAAACATACCAAAGGCATAGGTTCCAAGTTAATGTCCAAGATGGGCTATGAAGGAAAAGGCTTGGGCAAACATGCACAGGGTATTTTTGAGCCAATAATGGTTGAGGAAAGGCTTAAGTATTTGGGTCATGGCTATGGACAGTCTTATGGAGAAAGTTCCAAAGCTGCCATGAAGACCATTGGAATAGTTCCAAGAAGGAGTTTCGTTGCAGGTCTTCTACCTCAAGATTGTGAAGATTGTATTCATGGAGAATTCAATAGCTTGAAACATCATTTGCAAGATGCATATGTTCATACGCATGCTCTTGAACCAGAGAGTTGTGGAAACTCTGAAACCATTGAAGAGGTTGATGGTGTTCCAAAGGGAGCTACTTCTTCATTCAATTCACCTCCTCAAGAAGGCAATAAAGGAGAAAGAGAAAGGTATAAATCCGGTTCTAATCATATTCCTTTTGACTATGTTCAACATGGTAAATTTCCATATAAATATGGGAAGAGAATTGCATGTTCTTTTTGTGGTTTGGATAACCATAATGTTTCTAGATGTTGGAATAGAATGGCTACATACAAGAAACTGTTGAAGGAAAGGAAGCAAGAAGCCAAAGGTCCATTGGACAAGGAAAATCATGTTGTCAAGAGAATGCACATGTGTTGCACCTACTACCATAAGCAAGGAAACATTGCTGAAAAATGTTGGACTTTGAATCCAACAATGCTTCCACAAAAGTTGAAGAAGGTGGAAAGAGAGAATGGAAGAATTGGAAAGGAAGTTTCCATGAATTATGTGTTTCAAGTTGATTCACATGTTGATGTTGATGTGCAGACAAAGGTATCACCTTTGAAATGGATTGGTAAGAAATGGTTAGAGTTCTTATCCAAATAAAGATTGCATGTATTTTGATTTGATGCATCTATTTGCATTTCATTGTTAATGGAATGCAAGTTGAAAGATTCTACCAAGAAGGTGAATGGAAAAAGTTGAGTAGGAGACTCACTTTGTTGCTGCAAAATTATATTTCATTTCAACTTCGAAAGTACAATGTGCTTAAGCGAAAGTTGAAGGATGAAATGCATGCATAAGCTTGATGTGCATGAACATAGGGATGTTGATGATTTCCTTGTATTTGAACATGTATGTGTAATTAACTTGAAGGGTTGGTTGCTTTGTTTTTAAGCATGCATGTAATGCAATATTGACTTGAGAAAAGTTGATTTGGTCTCCAAGATGGAGATAATGATGAAGTGTTTCATCTTTGAAAAAGCATGTAGAAAAGATGTAAAGACATGCTTGACTTGAAGGGTCATTGTTTTAAAGGCATGTTTTGTGGGCTTGTTATCTAGTCCATCATTTGTATGCAGATGTAAGACATGGAGGTGTTCACAAGATGTGAAAATCTATTTCTTTTGTTGAAGCAGGAGTTTAGGCCATCCAGTTGTTGTCTGTATTTCTGTTGTTGTTAACAGTTGTTGTTGACAGCATGTCAAACAGGTACAAATGAAAGTTTTTGTGAAGCAGATGTAACTTCACATTTTTTTGAGCCACCTTGGATCAATGATCAAGGAAGAGAAGTTAAAACTACCTTCTGTAACCTTCTCAGCAGGAGTTCTGCATGAAGTCAAGGAGGAAAATAGTTCTTCCCAAGAGGACCAGCACATCCAGGAAGGAGAGTGGTCAAAGGCTTTGGTTCAAAGGAAATATGCAAGGAAAGTGTATGGAGGCTGAGAGAAGAGGGTGTTGTTACTCTCATTTACCGTTCAGATCAGTATGTTAGTCTTTTGGAGACCAAAAGTTCTTTTAGTGGGAAGGTGTGATCCAAAATGGATTTAGAATAGAATTCTAAGTCTAAAGTGTTCCTCACTGAGGAAAATGAAATTCAAGGGATGCTCCTGGAAATAGTCCCATTGCATATATATTTTCTTTCTAAATTTACTGCAACTTGGATGGGCTGAAATGGACTTCGGATGATGAATTTATCGCAGAAAGAAGGTTGCCTTTGTCCTTTGAAGAGGAGGCAAATTCTTATGAAAATGGCCTAAAAGTCTCATTAAAGAAATCAAATTGGAAAAAGCCAAGGGAAAGACTTAACGCAAGGGTGGAAGGACCCTAAATCAGTGATCTATGATATATCGGGTGGGAGGTAGGCTGCACTCAATATCGGGACCCCAGGCAGAGCAAAATGCAATTGAATCGACGATTGGGGCGATTGGCGATCGAAGGAGCAGAAGCATAGACCCTGCTGATGTGATACACAAGGTGCGATATTGGCAATTGGAATAACCAAAGGGAAGACCCCTGGGCCGTTGTGACAATGATATTGTGACATGCGATAAAGCGATGGGCCAATGTGCGATTGTGCGTGGACCGTTGGATCGGGTGCGCAGATCAACGATCAGGATTCGATCAGGGTGATTGGTGATCAAGAAATCGGTGGATCCCTGATACAAAGGGCCGTTACATGCACCATGCAACTTGTGATAGCGATATGCCGATAAGGGCCAGACCCGATGGGTTTATAGACCCGATTTCATAAGTTTTGAAATCCGAGAATGCGAGATTTCTTTGTATTTCTTGTGTATTGGTTGTTTTTTTACCATTTCGCTATGCGATTGCGATAAGCAATATTTGGATGGACCCGATAGGTTTTTAGGGGTGATTCAATAATATTTGAAGTCCGATTAAATGCTCCATGAGGTGTTTTCCTGTGTATTTCCGTTATTTGGCTGTCATGGCCAGAGGAAGGCAAAACGATCGGGTTTCCCCACGCCGACGATTCCTTTCCATTGTAAACGGATTCTTGTGGTGAACAGTTGGGTTTTCCATGATGGAGGACTGTAACCGACGTGTTACAAATGCATAGAGCACACAATTGCAGAGGATTGCTGAGAGAGCACAGAGAGTTTTGGAGTCACTTGGAGGTCGAGTGAACCAGAGAGCTTAATTGACAACAACGAAAAGTTTCCAATGTCGCTGGAAGGTTGTTGAGAGTCGCTTGGAGGTTAAGCGAACTACAGAGGCATGCATAGGTCGAGAGAAGCTTAGAGAGCTCAAGAGTCGAAGAGCCAGAGCCAGAGCCAAGAACAACAAAGAGATCAAATGATCTATCTATTGTTGGTGTCCAAAGTGTGCTAAAGATAGAAGAAGGCATTCCAAAGACAGTGAAAAAATTAGATTTCTAGCCAATGCAGGAATATGCAGAAAACTTGGAAGTGTTCTAATCCTTCCACCTTGCAACTTCAACTTGACTTTTCCACAACCAATGATTCTAGCCTTCCTTTCATCCCATAAGAAGACATCACCACCATCATATTTCTAATACTCGTAGAACCACTCCCTATGGGACGTGAAGTGAAAGGATGCACCTGATTCAATCAACCATGCCTCATGATCTACATGTGTACTTGAAGAAGAAGCCAAGTACACATCCCCACCTTCATCTGAGGTGGTTTTCGCCTCTTCAGAAGGAGCATCATCAGATCCATTTCCTTTGTCAGGAGCTTTAGATTTACAATCCCTTTTGTAGTGCCCTTCCTTCACATTTCTAGTACACCTTTATAGGTTTTCCTGGAGATTTAGATCTCCCACTCGAGGAATTATGTTTTTTTTTTCTATTCTGGGACCATCCTCATACAAACAAGGCATCACCATTCTAGCCCTCCATATTTTTCTGTCTAATCTCCTCCAACAGTAAGGATGAGACTATTTCATCAAACTACAAGGCAATTGCATTGCTACCTAGTGCAACAACCGGACTATCCCACGAATCTGGTAGAGAACACAACAAACTGATGCACTTATCTTCATCTGAAATTTTAACATCAATAGATAATAACTGGCTTACCACAGTATTAAATGCGTTCAGATGCTCTGTCACTGAGTCTCCATCTTTCATCCTCAGGTTATACAACTTTTTCCATAGGAACAGTTTATTCACCAGAGACTTAGATTTGTACAAAGTCCCTAACTTGTCCCATAAATCCTTCACTGAAGCTTCCCCTAATACATTCAACAATACTGAATATAAGACACACAATCGTATTGTGCTCTTTGCCTTCCAATCCAACTTCACCCAGTCTTCAGCTGACATTGTTGTTGGTGTAGTACCTAGATCTACCACGATCCGCTGATCTTTACCCACTAGCAAATCCTCCATCTTGAGTTTCCACAACTCAAAACTCTGACCATTAAATTTCTTGATCTCTATCTTTCCACTGCTTGCCATCTTCTTTCACCACAAGAATCGATCCCACAGATCTCCCACTAAACAGGGTCTACCACAGGGCTGAGAAAAATACCCCTCAGCAACAAAGACGTCCCCTTGAAGCCAAAACAACTCTGATACCAAATGTAGGTTTTAACCTTGTACAAAAATTACCTACATACGAATTATAAAAACATAAAATAAATAATGGCAAGAGCATAAAACATAAAACATATATACACAGAGATTTTCCCTTGGATCCCAAAACCGGGACTACCAGATTGATTTTTCATTATGTTCCTTTTAATGTTACAATACATATATATACATGTCAAAGCATCCATAAACCCCAATCCATTAACCTTGGATTAGAACATAACTGTAGTTCCCTTGACCAGATCTACAAAATAACATGGACAAAAAACCATCATACCCAAAACTATATGTGAAATCCATGCACAAAACCGTAGGTAGGTCCTCCCACCTAATATAGGGCCAAAAAATACCCCCTAACAGGGGGCAGCCACCCCCCCATGACCCCCAACAACGCCCGACACAATGTAGAGGGGTGGTTGTGTCCCCCCGCGTGTGGGGTAGTCATGGAAAGAATATAACACAACCCAACAATTACACTGTAGCCACTTGATTCCCACTCTTCCTTGCTTGACACTTGCTTCCTCTTGCTTTCTTGTCCTTCCTTTTCCTTAATTCCTTGAATGATAGAGTGCTCAAAGAATACTCTAAGTTTCCAAGAGTATGATAGAGTAGAGACATCAGGACAAAATATTTGAGTTGGAATGAATTCAAGAGACTTTTTAGGAAGAAATATTTGTCAGAGAGGTACTATGAAAGTAAAGCTAAGGAGTTATATGAACTAAATATGGGATCAATGACAAATTAGGAGTATACGACCAAGTTCCTGGAGTTGTTGAGGTATGTACCGTATCTTAAGGATGAGAAATCCAAAGTTCTGAGATCTGTAAAGTGGATTTCCATTAGCATTCAAAGATTGGATTGAATATGATGAGCCTCAACCACTTAAAGAAGTCATTCCTAAGTTGAAGCATTGTTATTATTAGTCAAAGCATAAGGCATAATATCAACAAGGATGGAAAGGAAAAAAAAAAGCTAAAGGTAAATGGTAGTTGAAGAGAACAAGACCCTAGGATGTAGGTGAGAAAGAAAATGTTGCACCTTACAAGAAGTTTAATAGACCTCAGCCTAGAGGACAATAGAATAAAGGTGATGGTAAGGGATAGTTGCAGTGGTGGACATGTGATAAGGAACATCTCAAGAGGGAATTTCCACATAATCGGGGTGGTAGGCCTCTGAGATCTACAATGCACAGGAAACACATATAGTTGGGGATGTTGGGTAGATCATTCCTCATATCTATGCCACATTGGATAACATGCAGGCATATCACTAGGCGTCTATTATCGAGATGGACAGTAATATTTGTGATCAATTTATGTCTATTTTGATTTACCATAGATCTAATTATAGTTATGTTAATCCTGACTTGGTGGATAAGTGTGGTGTTGTCCCTCACTACCTTATAAGTCATCAGTTGCCTAGAGAGAAAAAAAGTAGTGAAGTTTGAAGCCATTTCCGAAGCCACAAAAACTCTCAAATCTTAATCGGACCATCTCCATTTCATAGTGGTCGGAACAAGCTTTCCAATGGTTTATGGAAGTCCAAAAATGGATTTCTGGATTAGAAGTTAGAGCAGATTGAAGCTGTCCTTTGAAACCCAGAAAAAAGGAGAAATAACCCAAAGGAAAAGGCTCATCGCAAATTGCAATCGAAGCTTCCAGCAGCAGCAAAGGAGGGAATTAATATCAGCGATTGGGAGATCACTGATATCACAAATTACATATTGGTAGGTCCAGTCTTATTGCAAATTGACTATCGGCGGGGTCCTGGGCACAAGCTTATAGTTTATCGACGGTTCATGATGCTTGTTGTAACATGATATATTTTTTCTAAGTTAGTTTTTATTTTATAAAAGGGGGTATGAAAAAATAAAGGAAAAATGGAAATATGAAAAAAAGAAAAGAAGAAGAGATGAAATAAAACCCCATCAAAAGAAAATAAAAAAATTGTATAAGTGTGATTGTTTAAATGCCACTTCATAGAAATAAATTGCATTTGTAATAAATAAAGGTTTTGTGTGCAACTTGTTTTAATGCCACAACCTTTTCTTCTGATTTGGATCAAGTTGTTTAATCTTGATCAGATCATTTTAATTTATGTTTTAGATTAGTGAATAAGTTCACCAAACTATTTAAACTTGGTAGAACATTAGAAGATAGGGTAGAATAGGATACAAAATGGCCTAATATGCTAAAAATTTGGCCTAAGTCATATTAGATTAGGATTAATTAGAGAAATAGTTAAATAATGGCTGCTAGTCTAAATGTGCCCAAATTAGATAAATTTTTAATTAGCACTTAATTACCTTTTAAATGGTGATTAATTTTTTGTAAATAAACATTTATATGTTTTATAGTCAAAGTCATATATATGAAAAAATGATTTGTCGGCAAGTGATAAAGGACAAGAAAAAACCAACGACGATTCGCCTCCCCACCCAGATCAATGATAGGGAAGCCACTTCACAACGCCTTGCCGTGATATTGGATAACGATAGGTGGGGTGCGAAAAGTTATTTTGCCCGCATGGCCCCCCCGCTAACGTGTCACCACCTTCACGTTTCGCACCCCCCTCACTTCTTACCACTTACCACCACCCCCCCACCCCCCCTGAAATCCACTTTCCATCTTCCCGCGCTTTCTGATATCGCACCAACGGTAACATCTCCCAAGATTTTCGCCTCCAACCGCTACATGCCATGTGCCCATTGCCGCCTATCCATTGTCGCCAATTTATTACTCCCTGTTGCTGATCTCCCTGCATTAAATGACCAAATTAGCCGATCAATAACGAATTTCTTGTAATGGTAAGCATAATCCGATGATAAATATCCCTTCGCCCCGTTACACTGACTTTTCCTAAATAGTTTTTTTCACTGTTTGAATCCACTAGTCATGTTTTTACAGTCTTTGCCGCGACGGGCCTACAAACAATCATCGTCATTATAAAGGTATCCATGCAAATTTTCTCTTACCCTCCTTTCCATTTTTGTTATTATGTCTCCTAAGAATAAAGACAATCCATTTTCCTGTTCTTCTGCAATACAAGAAAACCCAAAGGCCTATGACGCCTTAGACTTGGACCATATCCCATTAGCTGACCAATATTTTAAGATTGCAGACATAAAATGTTCATTCTACATGTTTGAATTACATAATTAGCTAAAACAGACCTACATTGACTCTGAAGATGACATAAACCTATGTGAATCCCTTCTACCTATGTATATGTTTCCTCAGACCTATTCCTTTCCTGATTTAGTCATGTGGTGCCAAGCCAAGTATAATCCTCTAAAGAGAACCGTGGTAGCTTAGAATGGAGACATTATGATATCTATCACCCCCAGAATCATAAAAAAAATGCTTCTGATCCCTAAAAAGGATTCCCTTATCTTTTTCTCCACTACAGTATTATTGGATCTATATCAAAAACTCACCTTCCCTCAAAGAGCTCAAATTTTTGAGATCTTTCTCCCTGAATATGTTGAGATCCCTAAAAAGAATCCTCCTTATCCAACATCCATGTTCCATGAGAGATATAAGCAGATAATTTCCCTAATTTCATGCTTATTAGGCTACCAAACAGATTAGTGGGTAGTTGAAGCTATCTTAGGGTATCTGTCCATTTTCTCTAAAGAAAAAAAACATGCCTTCATGTATAATTACAATCAATTCTTGGTTGAAGCTATGCATGAGAAATTGATGAATATCACCACTGAAGGAGTGTTTGAATACTCCTTTGTGCTAGTACATATGTTTATTTTTCAGTAGGGAGACAAGTTACCTATTGTTTTGCACAAGCAGGATGATTCAACAAGAGAATTTCTCTCTGGAATATATTAGGCAAATGATGAATATGGATGAGCTTCATTTTATTTCAGAGAAGAGGAGATCTCAGTTCAAGATAAAGGCACAATTAGGATCATTCATTTGTAATATTAGATCAACATGTTTAGAAGCAGATTCCATACTAAAACAATGGGGTTTCCAACCAAGCTTCCCCTGGTCTTATCACCCATCCAATATTATCTCTCAGACTTAAGGGTGGAACTCAAAACCACACCTTACATTCATACACCAAGACCAGAGATTGAGAAGTTTAGAAATCAAGAGCAATGGTAGGAGAATACTCTTCAAGAAGAAGAAGAACATGTTTTACCTCCTTCTACTCTTCAGACTCCTACTTCTCAAACCAAGCATGACAAGAGGCCCAGAGAAGGATCTTCATCATTAGCAATTGGAGAAAAGGAATTCATTCACTATCAGAAGAAATCAAGGATTGACTCCAAAGGCACTACTACTACTCAGGGTCAGAAGGAGCCTATCGTCATCGATTTGGATGATTCACAGGTATCTACAGGGACAGAAGAACCTATAATCACTACTCCATCTTCTTCTTCAGCGTCATAGAATTTGTTAGAAATCACTCAATATGCAGGACCAAGTGAAACAGAGGAGCCAAACATATTCACTAATTTCCTTGAAATTAAGCAGAAGAATGAAGCTTTAAAGGAAAATGTTTATGCACAGTTTTGGAAGCAAACTTCAACTTCACAGCACAGGTTGTTGACAACTTTTAACAGTGATAAGGGTAGAATGCAAATGGATTTTCTGTAGGCCCAAGTGCCTTTTCCCAAGGCTTCTTCTGATTACAAGAAGATTGTATTTTCTTTTGATGCTAATGAGATACACCCAATCGATCAAATGGGCATGCATAGAAATTCTGGTGAGACGCTTTTCTCAACCATGACCAATATTGCTATGGCATTTTCAAAACTCGGAATTGCTCTATCAAATGTGCAGTCACAATTGAAGATTGAAAAAATATCATCTTTCGAAAAGGATAATAGGGTCAAGTCATTAGAAGACTTAGTGATTAAAATTGGATATGACCCTACTGATGTTAACACTACTGAAGGTATTATCGAAAAGAAAATTACAGATATTGCAGCATTGAGGAAGCATCTTAAATTTCCTTTTACAGAGGACCCTCAGACCAAGGAGATAACATAAAGTGAACAAAACAAGAAGGAGATGCTCAATCTGATCATTGAGAAGAATGTAAAAATAAAGACCATGGAGGATAAAATTGAGAATTTTCTTGAAAAAGAGAAATTTACTCAGTTAGCTATGGCTCCCATCACAACTATTCCTATTACAGTGTCCAAAACAATAGGGGAATCTACATCAGCCACAACAAAATCTACATAAAAAACAACAGATTTGAACAACTCTTACAGGAGTTGACTCACTAGAAACAAGAAAATGAAAGGATTCATATGAAATTTAAAAATATGGAAGCTCAAAAGATAAAGAATGACACTCTGTATGTTGAAGAAATGCAGAAAACCCACATGTTAAACAAAAGAATAGAAGAGCTGCAAAGTGAGTCATTGATGGCTCAAACCTTGGCCCAACCCAAGGAAATCATTTGGGCAGATATTAGTCAGGCCATAACTGAGGTATGGACCTCCATTCAAATAATTTTTTAGCAAGAAGAACTTATAAACAGATGTCAGATAGCTATTGATGAAGTGAAGCAAATTCTTAAAGATAAACCAAGTGAATCTACAAACATGTTCAAAGTTCTTAATTCAAAAATCAAGGCCGAGTTGGAGCAAATTAATATTCTAGACAGAACATAAACCATTTTGGAAATCAAGAAGGTTTTGTAGAAAAATAACCTTATGACTCAGTTAGAAACTAAGTGCCAAGCCTTGAATATTTTTGTCCAAAGATTTCATTTTAAGTTTAATTTACTAAATCAGAGAGGACTACCAGGATTAGTGGCCCCAAATGACAGGTTGATCAGTATGGAAGAATATTGCCAAAATATTTATACTATAGCAACTAATAAAGAAAATTTTGCAGGCATAAAGGATCATATTACAAGAAAACAAATGTTAGAAGCTTTAGATTTTGACTTGACTATTAAGCATGAGATTAAACATCTTTTTTGTAAATAAGCCCACTTTTGAGAAGTACACCTTGGTTGATGAAGTTTATAGGAAATTTCTAAATCTTTCTATACCAAGTGAAGACCGATGGGATCACTTGTGTGAAGTTATCGATTAAATTTCATCAATAACTAAAAGATAACTGGGCAACACTTTTTGGGGACCACATCATCAACAGATTCCTAAAGAATAGTGCCAACACTTAGCAGTTTTGAAAATCCTATAGTTTTGTACTATGTTTGTATTTTTGTTTTGAAAATATCTAGAAGAACTTTTGTATAAATAACTCCTCCTTCGAGTTATTAAGGGTTGAACCCTTGGATGAGATTTGAGAACAAAATTGTAACCGAGCTGGAGATTTGCCAAGTTAATGAAAGGATTCTGAATTTGCCTTCTATAGTTTTTCTCCTAGTACGTTTTTCATATGTGCTTATTTCATTATGTATTTATTCATATATTTAAGTCTTTATTCAGAGATCTGGGTCAGATCACACTGAGTATCATTCAGTCTTAAATCCCCTATGAAGTTATCAACAATAAATAGGGACTAGTTTATAAGAATATCTATTATATAAACTCCTTTATATCAATTAATTGTCACACAAACTATGCATTCATTTAAATATATTTTGTTCTACATGAAACATTGTTTGCATGTATTCTTTTGTTATACCAATTCAAGTATTCTATCTGAATGTTTAGAAAGTTTTATTTCATCAAGATTCTGCTATTCACTCATTTTAAATCAATTAACTATAGCTAGACAAATAACATCCCTTTCATCCAAATTAGTAACTGTTAAGGCTTAAGCACCTATTTTCAAAATATTCATATCACTGGTCATCCAAAAACCTTAAAAAATAAAATAAAAAAAAATTTAGATGCTCTGGCATGACTAACTGACCTAGAGTCATCTCAGAGGACAACATCAGACTGGCACTGCTGTCGGGTAGCGAAAATTGAACTATTTTCCTTGGGAAAACGATTAAGACTTTTTCTTTAAGGTGAATAAAGAAATTGTAGGTTAAAATCATTCACCTGGCGACTCCACTAGACCAAGTTGACTCCTTCAAGACATATCGGATCTCACTCTGACTCTCAAATTATATCTCCTTTATCTAATCCAGAGAGACTAGTGAGAGAGGCCTCATTTAGAAGGAGACTTGAAGCTTCTGCTTCTTCTTCTTCTGTACCATTACAACCTGAAGATATTTTAGCTTTTGATCCCTTTAATTTTGTTCCATCCCAATTAGATTGGAATGATCTAACACCTAGGGTTTTAGAAATTTTATGTAAAGGAGTTGATCTGTAGTCAAATCTCCTAGTCCAATCTTTGGAATCATACAAAATCCCTGAAATATTTTCAGGTTCACCCAAGTCGGAGGAAGAACTAGATGTACATTTACCGGAGCTAAAACCAACTAATTTTATCTCCCCCACTCATTATACATTTCCATCTACTTCTACCCAACCTGAAGAAACCTTCTCTGTATATTAAAACCCACTGTTTGAAAGTAAAGAACAGGTTGAAATAGAGGTTCAGAAGTTAGTAATTAAAACACCTTTGAAAACTTCTAGGTATCCTCCACTTTCCCATTATCCTCCTCCTACTTGTACACATCCATCTTCACCCACTTCTACAAAATCTTCCTCTTCATCCTCCACTACATCATCTCCAACCTATTTTTCTTAATCATATTCTTCTTCATCTTCAAATATGGCCTTTAAACCCATTATTAAAGCCAGATATGCTGCCCTGCATCTTCCCAACCAACTCAACAATTTTCCTGATGGGTATTTGAAACACCTGCCCAGGTTTAATGGGGAAATTGGTTTGTCTGTAGAATATCATCTAGCTACCTTTTTAGATTTTGCAGATAATATGAACATAGAGCATGAGGATGTATATATGCAATTATTTGTTCAGTCTTTAGAGGGAAATGTTAGGATTTGGTTTAGACAACTGAGAGCTGATTCAATTCATTCTTGGAATGAATTAAATACCATATTCAAGAATCAATGGGGTGTTAAAAAGGATCCAATTTACTATCTTACTGAGTTTGAAGAGCTTAAAAGGAACCATGGAGAACCAGTGGCATATTTCATTAAATGATTTAATAAAATTTACCACAAAATGCCTCCTGATTGTAAACCTCCAATCACAACAGTAAAAGTTATGTTTTCCAAAGCCTTTGATGATGAATTTGCAGTCATGCTTAGGGAAAGGACATCCCCTACCTTACATGACATGCAAACTAACACTATAGAAGTTGAGGCTAATAGATCAACTTCATCTAAACTCAAAGCCAAGGCTGAAAGTGATGAAAGAAAGATGAAAGCTAAGGAAGAAGGGTCTTCCTCAAAAGTAAAAAATGATGTTCAAAAGATAGATGAGATAACATCATTACTTAGAAACCTTTCTAATATGATTTATAAGATTGAAACTCAGCCTAGAACCATACAACAAACTGTTGCTAAACCACAAACTTAGTTTAGAAGAGTCCCTCAAACTCAAATTTTGCAGAGACCGAACACTGATCAATAGATCCAACCCCCTATGATGATTGATGAACAACAACCATATGAGATTGGACCTCTAATTTCTGAAGATATAAATAATTTTGATTCTTCATCTGTACATAATGTTTTTTTCTCACCCTTTAAATCAGTTTTCTCAAAATCAAGAAGACAATCAAATTTTTAAATATCAGGCCTTTTCTAAATTTCTAATTTCTAATTGAATAGAAGATATGATCTAATACCTAGGTCAGGGCCTAGTAGACCTCCAAGAAGTCCCACTCTAAATGAAACTTAGATCAAATCTGTTGAAACTCAGACAAAAATCATTCAACTATTAAATCAAACAACGAAAACAAGCAAAATTGATAAAATTGTTTTGACAACCTTCAATGTTGAAATAGAACTGGAAAGAGTTAAAATACCAATTCCCCTAGCTAAACTGTCAAAGAAACCAGGGTATAAGAACCAATTTTCTAAATGGATTCAATCATCCAGTGTTGATGCTGAAGGGGATGTGATAAGCATGCAAGACGAAAAATCATCAGTAGTTTTTGGTCCTAGCTCTCACATGATAGATGAGAATGTACCACCTTTTTATGTGACTTTGAAAATTCATGATTTCCTGTTATATAACTGTATGTTTGATTCTTTGGTTTCCCATAATCTAATGCCTAAAGTGATCATGGACCAGCTGCAATTAGAAGTCACTAGAACTTACCATGATATTTACACTTTTGACTCCAAGAAAGTACCTTGTCTTGGACTTATTAAAGATTTGGTGGTTACCTTAGCTCAAATCCATGTCAAAAGTGTGGTTTTAGACATAGTAGTCACTGACATTCCTCCCAAATTTGGCCTGCTACTGTCAAGATCTTGTTGTGCTAAATTAGGAGGAAGCCTACAAATGGATATGTCTTATGCCACTATTCCGGTATATGGTGGTGAGCATCTCAGGCTATACAGAGTAGTTAGATGTATGAATATTATTTGTAGATCTGATCAAGCTAGGAATCATCCTATTTATGCTGTTGACCAAGACTTTGGGTGTTTTGAAATATCTATTGAAATATGACAACACAAATATTCCAATTTAATTTGTCCTTGAATTAAATTATGAATTAAAATCGAATTTAGTCTTAACAGCTACTTGGAAATAATCAATTAATTTATTTTTAAATTAATTACTTGGAGAAATTCAAGTTAGAATTCTTTCTGAAGTCATGCAAGAGTTATCCCTTAAATTAAGGAGATAAGATTGAGTTATATTTGAGTTGTAATTAGTTAACTCAGTTTATTGAGTTAAGTCCAGTTAAATTAGTTCCAAACTATTTGAGGAACTAATGGTGAGTTAACAGTCAGTTGATGCATTAATGCACTCAACTAGTGCTACTCCAATTAACTGAAGATTCCTTCATCAGAAACTCATGCATGTCTATTCTAAGAAGTACCCAGTTTAGATTAATGTTTAAGGACAATGTACTATCAGTTGCATGTGTTTTCTCATGGAGAAAACTCATGCATGCAGTCAAGGATTTATCCTTGAGGATTGTGCAGCTTTGGAGGAGGGTTTTCCACTAAGTAAAGGCAAATCATCCACAAGGAACAGTGCAAGGAAATAGGAGCTTGGAGGGCAGAGAGGAAGGCTGGAGAGAAGCCAAGATTTCCTGTGAGCATTTGTGAGGATTGTATTGAGAGCCGACTAGCTGTGAGAGCTAAGGATTTGTATAATTCCTATGTATTTCCACCATGTATGATAATATAATAGATGGGGTTTTTATCTGAGGATTTCCCCAAAGTATTTTCATGTGTATTGTGCCATTAATTCTTCTTCTTCTAGTTATATTGTTCAAATCGATCTTTAAGCTTCTGCAAATTGATAGTAGAAGTAGGTTATAATATTCTGCTTTTATTTATATTGCATTATCGAGTTAACCTATCACATATTTTCTACAATATCAGTTAATAATTCTCAAAATACTCAACTTACTATTGAAAACATTGTTGATCAACCTAAAACCATTGAAACTAATATTTGGAAATTGTACTTTGATGGTTCTTGCTCAAAGGAAGGAGCAGGAGCTAGAATTGTATTAATTTCACCAGATAAATAAAATATTACCCAATCATACAAACTTGAATTCAATGTAACTAATAATGTAGCAGAGTATGAAGCTTTTCAAGTTAGTGAGAAGTCTTAAGGTGTAGAATTTAAGTGTATACAATGATTCTGAACTTATTGTCAAATAAGGTAGGAATTAGTGTCTAACTAAGCACCCCAGATTAAGATCTTATAGGAATGAGATTTGGGATTCAATTGAAAATTTCTTTTCAGCATTCAATATTACTGCTATTCCTAGAGATCAAAACATGCATGCAGATTCCTTGGTTGTTTCTGCAAGTTCCTTTAAAGTTCCTGATAAAATGCTTGTCCAGTATCAAATTCAAGTCAAGTATAGACCATCTATTCCTGAAAATCTTAAGCACTGGAAAATATTTGATGATGACGAGCAACTAAAATCCTTTTTGCAAGTCATTGATGAATTCTCAAACATGCAAGTTGAGGAAGAACAACTTGATAATCTTGAAATTGACAACGAAAATCAAACACCACAATTTGATTCTAAAATTGTTGATCATATATTATCTAATTATCTAACAATTTTATTCCAAAGGGTTAATCCCTCTTGAGAAGCTCTTCGATCATAATGATGACCCGAAAAATCCACTATCCAATTCACATGAGGAAAATATTGAAATTTATAACATTGGAAGTTTTGAAGAGATCAGAAATGTTGAAATTTCCGCATCTCTATCAATGGAAGACAAAGACAAATATTTAGCCCTCCTTAAAGCCTACAAAGATGTGTTTGCCTGGTATTATAATGAATTAAAAACATATGATACATCTCTTATTGAACATAAAATTCCATTAAAACCAGAGGCAAAAACTTTCAAACAAAAATTGAGGAGAATTAATCATGTCCTTATTCCTATTACTGAAAAAGAAATTAAGAAGCTACTGGATACTAAAATAATACTTCCATTGAGATATTCAGATTGGGTAGCCAATCTAGTCCTAGTGAGAAAAAATAATGGTGAAATTAGATTATGTGTGGATTTTAGGTATTTGAATAAATCTTCCCTGAAAGATAATTATCCATTACCTTAGATGGATCAATTACTTCAGAAAGTTTTAGGATCCCATAGAATTTCAATGTAAGATGATTTTTCTAGATATAATTAGATTATGGTTAGTCTAGAGGACAGAGAAAAAAATGCATCCACAACTCCTTGGGGCACATTCATGTATGCCCAGATGCCTTTTGGGTTAACTAATGTTCGAGCTAAATTTCAACATGCTATGGACCTAGCATTTATAGGTAATACCAAAAAATTTGTTGTTATTTATTTAGATGATTTAACTATTTTTTCCAATTCTGATGAAAAGCACTTAAAGCATTTGAGAAAGGTTTTTGACAGGGGCAAAAAATGTGGGATTTCTCTTAATCCCAAGAAGTCTTTGTTTACACTCCAAGAAGGAAAACTGCTTGGCCACATCATTTCTAAAGGAGTATTCATTGATTCTAAGAGAGTCTCAACAATTCAGGCACTCATATTACCAAAGAACAAGAAGGAAGTTCAATCTTTCCTTGGGAAAATTAAAATTTTAAAAAGGTTCATCCCTAGTTATGCTAAAATAGTTAAGGACATAACTGATATGTTGAAACAAAACCACGAAGTTAAATGGACTATTCTTTCTAGGTATGCATTTGATCATATTAAAAAGGCCATTGCATAAGCCCCCATCTTAGCCAGTCCATATTACTCTGAACCTTTCAGTGTATTTTATTTTGCTACTGAAACTACCTTAGATGTTTCTCTTTTGCAAAAGAACAAAGATGGAGATGACCAACCCATTTCCTTTTTTAGCAAGGTTATGAGAGATGTTTAGCTAAAGTATGACATCATTGAAAAACAAGCCTATTGTTTAGTTCAAGCTCTGAAATCCTTTAGAGTCTATATCCTCCACTCTTTTATCATTGCCTATGTACCCAATAGTGCTTTCAAAACTATTTTAACTCAGCTTGACACTGATGGAAGGAGAGGGAGATGGATAAATAAAATTTTAGAGTATGATCTCATCATCAAGACTACCAAGCCGGTAAATGATCAAGGCCTGGCTAAGCTCCTTTCTGAATCCAATTGCAAGATATTAGGAATAAATTCTGTTTTTGAAATACCAGCTGAGAAGAATCCACAAGAACCTTCTGCAATCCCCACACAGGAGAATCCACAAGAACCTTCTGAGAAGAATCCACAAGAACCTTTTGAAATCCCAATACAGGAGAATCCATAAGAACTTTCTGCATCAAATTGGTCAATTTTGATTCACATTGATGAAAAAATTTTGTTATCAGATTGGTACTTTGATATTGTGAACTTTCTTAGAGAATTTGAATGTCCACCTGAATTAAAAAAAAAAAAATAAAAATCAATGTAAAATACTGAAGTTGAAGGCTGTAAAGTATTGTATTGTAAATGAAAATTTGTATTGGAAGGATCCTCTTAACATCCTTTTACTTTTCCTAACAGAAAATGAGACAGAAGGGATCATTGATGAATTTCATGCAAGAATTTGTGGAGGGCACTATGCTTGGAGGGCTACAACATACAAGATCTTAAGGGTAGGGTTTTATTGGCCTACTCTATTTTCACAGGTGGGAGCAAAGGTTAGGAGTTGTACACAATGTCAAATGTTTGTTGGAAAGCAGAGATTAACAACTCTTCCATTGGTTCCAGTACTAGTCTAAGCACCATTCCTTCAATGGGGATTGGATTTCATTGGTGAAATTCATCCTCCATCAAGCAGTCAGCACAAATGGATATTGACTACTACAGATTACTTTACCAAATGGGTAGAAGCCATTCTAGTCAGAAATGCAACTGATACTGTTGTTGTCAAGTTTATTGAAGAATATATATTGTCTAGATTTGGATGCCCCAGGCAAATAGTGACAAACAATGCACAAGCATTCAACAGTACTAAGATGATTGAGTTCTGTCAGAAATATCAGATCTTGTTGCATCATTCTACACCATACTATCCACAGGGAAATGGACTGGCAGAGTTCTCAAATAAAATTTTGGTTAAAGTTATAAAGAAAACATTGGAGGATTATAAAAGGAGTTGGAACAATCATCTCATTTATGCACTTTGGGCCAACAGGATTTCACCCAAAATATCAACAGGTAAATCCCCTTTTCAGCTTGTTTATGGTAAAGAAGCTATATTTCCCACATATTTAGCTTTTCCTGTCATGATTTTTTTTGCAAGAGTCAAATTAAGAGACTAATGACTTCTCTTGAAGAATAAATCAGATCATAGAATTAAATGAGGATAGAGATTAAGTACATTACAAGCTTAAGAAATATCAGAGTAAAATGAAAATCTTGTTTGGTAGGAAAGTTAGGGAAAGAGATTTCAGGAAGGTTATTTTGTATTAAGATGGGATGCTAGGAGAGAAGACAAAGGGAAACATCGCAAGTTTGACAACCTTTGGTTGGGACCTTTTAGCATTACTGAGGTAAAGGGTAATAACACTTTCATTCTGCAGAATTTGGAGGGAGATTATTCCTCATTGCTTGTCAATGGGAAATACTTGAAGCACTACATTTAGTATTGAGAGGTTTCCATTCATTCATAATTGTATTATATTAGAGAGTTTATTTTACATGCAGTGTGCATTTGTTTCAACAGAGACCCCATTAGCCCGAGGAGAAGGCACATGGATCTGCAAGTTCTCTGCAACCTGCAAGAGGAAGCAATCCCTAGTTGGAAATGATGTTGTAACATGCTTTATTTTTGATAAGTTAGTTTTTATTTTATAAAAGAGGGTATGAAAAAATAAAGGAGAAAATGGAAATATGAAAAAATAGAAAGAAAAAAAAAGAGATGAAATAAAACCCCATCAAAAAGAAAATCAAAAAATTGTATAAGTGTGCTTGTTTAAATGCCACTTCATATAAATAAATTGAATTTGTAATAAATAAAGGTTTGTGTGCAACTTGTTTTAATGGCACAATCTTTTCTTCTGATTTGGATCAAATTGTTTAACCTTGATCAGATCGTTTAAATTTATGTTTTAGATTAGTGAATAAGTTCACCAAACTATTTAAACTTGGTCTAACATTAGAAGATAGGGTAGAATAGGATAAAAATTGTCCTAATATGCTCAAAATTTGGCCTAAATCATATAATTAGGATTAATTAGTGAAATAGTTAAACAATGGCTGCTAGTCTAAATGCGCCCAAGTTAGATTAATTTTTAATTAGCAATTAATTAACTTTTAAATGGTGATTAATTTTTTTGTAAATAAACATTTATATGTTTTATAGTTGAAGTCATATATACGATAAAATGATTTGTTGACAAGTGATAAAGGAAAAGAAAAAACTGATGGCGATCTGCCTCCCCGCCCAGATCAATGGCGGGGAAGCCAATTCACACCCCCTCGCAATGGTATTGGATAACAGCGGGGGGGTGTGAAAAGTTGTTTTACTTGTGTGGATCCCATGCTAACATGTATCCACCTCCGCGTTTCACACCCCCCTCACTCCTTACCACTTACCACCACCCCCCTCCGAAATCCGCTTTCCATATTCCCGTACTTCCTGATATCGCGCCAATGTAACATCTCCTGTGCCTTCTGCCTCCAACCGTTGCATGCCATGTGCACGTTGCCACCAATTTATTACTTCTTGTTGCTAATATCCCTACATTAAATGACCAAAATTTGATCAGTAATGACTTTCCTGTAACAGTACGCATAATCCGATGATAAATATCCCTTCGCCCCATTACACCAGCTTTTCCTAAATAGTTTTTTTTCACTATTTGAATCCACCGGGCCTATTTTTACAGTCTCTGTCGAGCCGAGCCTATAAATAGTAAGCGTAATTTTGAAGGTATCCCTGCAGATTTTCTCTTATCCTCCTTTTCATTTATGTCATTATGGATCCTAAGAAGAAAGACAATCCATCTTCCAATTCTTTTTCAATATAAAAAAACCCAAAGGCCTCTGATGCCTTAGACCTGAACCATATCCCATTAGCTGACCAATATTTTAAGATTGCAGACATAGAATGTGAATTCAACATTTTTGAATTACATAATTGGCTAAAACAGACCTACATCGACTCTAAAGATGACATAAACCTATGGGAATCCCTTATACCTATGTATATGTTTCCTCAGACCTATTCCTTTCCTGATTTAGTCATGTGGTGCCAAGTCAAGTATAATCCTTTATAGAGAACAATGGTAGCTCAGAATGGGACATTATGATATCTATCACCCGAGAAATCATCAACACAATGCTTCTTATCTCTGAAAACGATTCCCTTAGCTTTTTCTCCACTACAGTATTAATAGACCTATATCAAAATCTCACCTTCCCTCAAAGAGCTCAAATTTTTGAGATCTTTCTCCCTGAAAATGTTGTGCTCCCTAAAAATAATCCTCCTTATCTAGCATCCATGTTTCCTGAGAGAGATAAGCACATAATTTCCCTAATTTCATGCTTGTTAGGCTACCAAAAAAATCACTGGGTAGATGAATCTATCTTAGGTTATTTGTCCATTTTCTCTAAAGAAAATAAACCTACCTTCATGTATAATTACAACCAATCCTTGGTTGAATCCATGCATGGGAAATTGATGAATATCACTACTGAAGGAGTGTTTAAATGCTCCTCTGTGCTAGTACTTATGTTTATTTTTCAATAGGGAAACATGTTACCTATTGTTTTGCACAAGCAAGATGATCAACAAGAGAATCAAGAAGTCACCCAATGGACCTCATTGATTAGGAAGAACTCAACTAAGCTCAGATTTCTAGACTTTATTGATTATTTCATTCACCCAGTTGCACAGCTTCTCAGCAGTCAGAGTGAACCCAGGATCAATACAAAAATCAAAAGGATCCTGCATCTTAGTGATCAAGTTAGAACATGAGACTGGTATCTTTACCAGAACTACATAGAAATTAGAGTATATGGATGCGAATTGGCTCCATATAACTTGCCCAAATATGTTCCAATGAGAATTTTCTCTCTAGAATATATTAGGCAAATGACGAATATGGACGAGCTTCATTTTATTTCAGGGAAGAGGAGATCTCAGTTCAAGATAAAGGCACAAGTAGGATCATTCATTTGTAATACTATATCAATAGGTTTAGAAGCAGATATCATACTAAAACAGATGGGTTTCCAACCAAGCTTCACTTGGCCTTATTACCCATTCAGTATTATCTCAGACTTAAGGGTGGAACTCAAAGCCACACCTTACAACCATACACCAAGACCAGATATTGAGAAGTTTAGAAATAGAGAAAAATGGGAGGAGAATACTCTTCAAGAAGTAGAAGAATAGGTTTTACTTCCTTCTACTCTTCAGACTCCTACTTCTCAAACCAAGCTTGACAAGAGGTCCAGAGAAGGATCTTCATCATTAGCAATTGGAGAAAAGGAATTCATTCACTATCAGAAGAAATCAAGGACTGACTCCAAAGGCACTACTACTACTTCGGGTCAGAAGGAGCCTATCATCATCAATTTGGATGATTCACAAGTATATATAGGGACAAAAGAACATGTAATCGCTACTCCATCTTCTTCTTCAGCGTCATAGAATTTGTTAAAAATCACTCAATTTGTAGGACCAAGCGAAACATAGGAGCCAAACATCTTCACTATTTTCCTTGAAATTAAGCAGAAGAATGAAGCTTTAAAGGCAAATGTTTATGCACAGTTTTGGAAGAAGAATTCTTCTTCAGAACACAAGTTGTTGAAAACTTTTGACAGCGAGAAGGGTAGAATGCAAATGGCTTTTCTACAAGCCCAAGTTCCTTTTCCCAAGGCTTCTTCTGATTACAAGAAGATTGTATTTTATTTTGATGCTAATCAGATACACCCAATTGATAAAATGGACATGCATAGGTAGTTTGGTGAGATGCTTTTCTCAACCATGACCAATATTGCTATGGCATTGTCAAAACTTAGAATTTCTCTATCAAATGTGCAATCACAATTGAATATTGAAAAAAATATCATCTTTAGAAAGGATAACAGGGTCAAGTCATTAGAAGACTTAGTGATTAAAATTGGATATGCCCCTACTGATTTTAAAGCTGCTGAAGATATTATCAAAAAGAAAAATACATATATTGCAGCATTGAGGAAGCAGCTTAAACTACCTTCTACAGAGGACCCTCAGGCCAAGGTGATAGCAGAAAGTGAACAACACAAGGAGGAAATGCTCAAGCTGATCATTGAGAAGAATGTACAGCTAAATACCATGGAGGAGCAAATTGAGAACTTTATTAAGGAAAAAGAACAATTTACTTAGTTAGATATAGCTCCCATCACAATTATTCCTATTACAGTGTCTAGAACAACAAGGGAATCTACATCAGCCACAACAGAATCTACATCAACAACAGGGGATTTGAACAAAATCTTACAGGAGTTGACTCACCAGAAATAAGAAAATGAAAGGTTTCATAAGAAATTTAAAAATATGGAAGCTCAGAAGATAAAGAATGACACTATGTATGTTGAAGAAATGCAGAAAACCCACATGTTAAACAGAAGAGTAGAAGAGTTGCAGAGTGGGTCATTGATGGCTCAAACCTTGGCCCAAAACAAGGAAAGCATTTGGGCAGATATTAGTCAGGCCATAACTGAAGTATGGCCCTTCATTCAGATCATTTTTGAGTAGGAAGAACTTATAAATAGATGTCAGATAGTTATTGATGAAGTGAAGAAACTTCTTAAAGATAAACCAAGTGAAGCTATAGACATGATCAAAGTTCTTAATTCAAAAATGAGGACTGAGTTGGAGCAGATTAAGATTCTAGACAAAGCAAAAACCATTTTGGAAATCAAGAAGGTTTTGAAGAAAAAAAAAAACCTTATGACTCAGTTAGAAACTAAGTGCCAAACCTTGAAGATTTCTATCGAAATATTTCATTTAAAGTTTAATTTACTAAATCAGATAGGACTACCAGGATTAGTCTCCCCAAATGGCAGGTTGATCAGTTTGGAAGAATACTGCCAAAAGATTTATACTATAACATCTGATAAAGAAAATTTTGTAGGCATAAAGTGTCATATTATAGGAAAACAAATGTAAGAAGCTTTATATTTTGACTTGACTATTAAGCATGAGATTAAGTCCACTTTTGAGAAGTACATCGAGGTTGATGAAGTTTACAGGAAATTTCTAAATCTTGCTATACCAAGTGAAAAATGATGGGATCACTTGTGTCAAGTTACTTCATCAACAACTGAAAGATAACTGGGCAATAGTTTTTGGGGACCACATCATCAACATTTTCCTAAAGAATAGTGCCAACACTTAGTAGTTTTGAAATTCCTATAGTCTTGTACTATTTTTGTATTTTTTTTTTTGAAAATATCTAGAAGAAATTTTGTATAAATAACTCCTCCTTCGAGTTATTAAGGGTTGAACCCTTGGATGAGCTTTGAGAATAGAATTGTAACCGAGCTGGAGATTTTCCAAGTTAATGAAAGTATTCTAAATTTGGCTTCTATAGTTTGTCTCCTAGTAAGTTTTTCATATGTGATTATTTCATTATGTCTTTCTTCATATATTTAAGTCTTTATGCAGAGATCTGGATAAGATCATACTGAGTATCAGTTAGTATTAAATCCCTTGTGAAGTTATCAGCAATAACTAGGGACTAGTTTATAAGACTATCTGTTATTATAAACTCCTCTATATCAATTAATTGTCACACAAATCTACATTCGTTTAAATATATTGTGTTCTACAGGAAACATTGTTTGTCTGTATTCTTTTCTTATAACCAATCAAGTATTCTTTCTGGATATTTAGCAAGTTATATTTCATCAATATTTTTCTGTTCACTCATTTTAAATCAATTAACTATATCTAGACAAATAGCAGCCATTTCATCCAACTTAGTAACTGTTAAGGCTTAAGCACTTGTTTTCAAAACATTCATATCATTGGCCATCCAAAAACCTTAAAAAACAAACAAAACATTTTAGTTGCTCTGGCATGACTAGCTGACCTAGAGTCATCTCAGAGGACAACAATGTTAAACGCCGATATCGTAGATCGGTGATCGTAGGCGCAAGGAGGTGCACACAAGGGCAGGGCCAGAATCATCGTCGAACGCTGATATCGCAAGAATCGTTGAATTTGGACTTTAGTGTTAAAGCGTCAAGAGGGCTGAAAATGATTAACAAAGGAAATCAATGCAAAAACAGGGACGAGCGGACCTTTTTCTCTCTCCTCCAGGGGGCCACGTGGTAGACTACCATTGGTACTTATAAATGACATGGTATCTGACATCATCATGACGTAGCGGCACGAAGGACACGTGTCACACAGAATCAACGTTTTCAGGGTCCTAAGGGGGCATTTTTGGGTGACACATGTCACCACTCATAAGGTGACATGTGGAAGTGATGATGTCACCCATTGCACTTGCATATCAATGATTTCACAAGTCAAGTCTCTCCTCCACCATAGTACCTCTAGGCTTGCGATTGTGATATGTGGGGGATCCTCCTGAATGCGATATTTCATGTTTTCTATCTTATAATGATTTCACATCTGGAGAAGTCAGTCAACGCAAATGAAAGGAGGTAAAAGGTCCACCTCTCCCGTGTTGCAATTGCGATATCTTTGGTGGGCCTGATCCCGCAGATCGACGATCGCAAGGGTCAAGGGGAATGCCGCAAATAAAGCACTACAAATCACCGGTATGTGATATTCTCCGTAACAAAGGAAAAATCCTCCCAGAATGCAGTTCAAAGACTCTAGCGCCTTAGGGATAAGCCCCAGGTCACGACCCTCGGTCCTATTATGGAGAAACATAGAGAGGGTTAAACCAAAGGGGGCTGAGAGGCATCATAGCTCACAATTTTGTAATGCTTCAAAGGTAAAAGCCCCAATTACAGCAAGGCCCTGAGAGCACGATACAAGGCATTGAAGGTGTATGGGTTGGCAGATGAGACTTTAAAAAGAAGTATGGGGGGGGGTGGTAGAGTGATATGGGCCAGTCCTGTAGAAGCCCTTGCAACAAGAAACCTAAGACATAAATACCCTCATAAATGAATTCGATTGTTTGGTTGTACGTCTTCTGAGAGTAAATGAAAGCATGGGGACTTAGGAAGATTAACGGCATGGCATGGTGCTCCACTCCTATACATAGCAAAGGACTGCTGGGAGGGGCTCCATTTCTACTCTGTGACAGACACTCACAGTCGACCCACTCCCTACTCTAGAGAACGAGCTATTCAGGTAGTTAGGGCAGAAGTGACAGGAAACGACTGAAAAACATGAGAAGCACATCATAGTTGAGATGTGGCTTGACTAGAGGCATTTCACAAGAAAAATGAGGGGGTAACTTCCTCCATCATCTTTCAGTCTTCCTCTTTCTTTTCATTATTTTGTAATTTTTGTTTGTTTCCACGAAAGGGTTTAGATCCTTAAAACTATTTTTGGGCAGTGGGAGCTATCGCAGGCCGAGGCAGCTAGTACATCAGACAACTGGCCTTTGGATGAGATATTTTGTAACTATAATCCAAGCTCCCCCTCTTCTTATAATTAGGGGGAAGCAACACTTTAAGCAGGTTCCGAAATTCTGCACCTACGAGTAAGGATTTTTGCGATTCCACTTTGGTTCTACTTGCCTGTCCATGAGGGACTAGAGTGATATCTTAGATGAATTTAAATGGACTGGTATGTTGGACTCATATTGGATTGATGAAACTCCCTAGTGATTCCAAGCAGATCAATGCGTAGTATGTTTTCCTTTCTATAATCTATTTTCACGTATGTTTTCCTTTCTCTGAAATAGTGTAATGAGATTGTTGATTTCTCCATGATTCGTGGATTTACTCTAGCTGCTAAATAGCGAACATCACCTGTGCATAAGGCACATTTACTTGTGTTATCCTATAAGCTAAAATACCTGTGCACAAGAAAAATTTACTTGTGCTATTTGATTAACCTGCAGTACCTGTGTGAGCCCATATTTACTTTCGTTGTTTAAGCGCTAATGGTACCCATGTTATATCTAGTATGAAACTTCAATAAGCACTCTGTTGTTTCCACCTTTCCACCTCCTCTCTCTTCCATACTTTTGTTGTAATATCGTTGCTTAGGATTATGTCATGTTTACAACCCTCTACATTGAATTCCCTCCTTCCTTTCCTCCTCTTCACTTTACATTGAATTCCCTCCTTCCTTTCCTCCTCCTCAATATAAATTTGTCTGTTGTTGTGTGTCGGCCACTAGAACCAGACATTTATCTTTGAGGTTGGCCCAATTTACACCCAAAGCATTTAGATCCATGTATCAGCTTGAGTTTACCTGCATGACAGACTATTGAACCAAGCCCCCTTTATAGTATTTTTAACTACGTGACAATTGGAGTGCAGCAGAAACCCCACTCATAATATTCCATGCACTCCTCTATCTAAGATGTCCTAGGCACTGGTCTACAATCAACCCAGAGGTTGTCTCTAGGAGGCTTTCTATGTCCCCTAAAGCACTCGTGTTGTAGGCGCTAGAATAAGCCAAAGCATGTGGTTTGCATAAAGAAGTGCATGTAGAATCTTGGTTAGTGCAGTTGGATACAGGTACAAAGAAAAGAGTTCATCATTGCATAAGAGCTTATGCATTTGAGTTAAATGGTATGCCTATATCATCGCATTTGAATGTACTTTCATTGGTATCATATAGTATGATTTTGGGTATGGATTAGCTATATCTTCATAGGACCAAGGTGGATTGTTATGATAAGTATATTGAATGCTTGGATGACAATGGAGAACAAAGAATCTTGCAGGGTAAGAAGAAAGCTACATCAATCATAATGGTTACAACTATGTAGGCAAAGTGCATTCGCAGGAAATGGTGTTTGTTATTTGTAGTGTATATTTCTAGTGATAGAGGTAAGGAAATTGAGGATGAAGAGGTATTGAGCAGGTACCTAGTTTTACAGTAGTTTTAGGATGTATTTCTTGCAGATATTTCAGAGTTGCCATCTCATAAGGAATCAAATTTTTCCATTGAGTTGGTACCATGGGCAACACCAACATCAAAGGTACCATACAGGATGAGCACACTAGAGTTAGTAGAGTTGAAGTTGTAGTTAAAGAAAATGCTTGAAAAGTGATACATTAGATCAAGTGTATTGCCTTGGGGCACACCAATGTTGTTTGTGAAGAAGAAGGATGGTACTCTCAGGTTGTTCATCGATTACAGGTAGTCAAACAATGTAACCATCAAGAACAAGTATTTGTTGTCAAGGATTGACGACATGTTTGACCAGTTGAAGGGAGCCACAATGTTCTTAAAGCTTCATCTGAGATTAGTGTTAGGACTCTGGACACCACATATCTCCACAATGGTATGATATTGTCCACTTTGGGCCTAAGCCCTCATGGATTTGTTTTTGGGCTTTACCCCAAAAGGCCTCATACCAATGGAGATATTTGTCCATCCTTATATACCCATGATCCTCCCCACTTCTAGTCAATGTGGGACTTTGGTCGTATACCCAACAATCCTCCCCTCGAACAAAGGACCATCGACCCTCCCCTCAAATGATTATCCATCCGTCCACTCTCTACCAACCAGGATTCTCCGCTCCAATGCTTTGGAAGCACACGCCTTACATGGAAGCACCACCTGCCTCGAGAGCTTGCTCTTCCCAGGTCAACTCCTCTTCACCGTGTTGGGACCAGGACACGTCCATGAAGAATCCGGAGCACACTGCCTGTCTAACCAAGCTCATCCACGGATCCCATCGTGATATTACCGGGGCCAACCACCTTCGTTCGGCATTCCGATAATTCATCCACTTGGCTAACTTCGGGGCATGGCTCTGATACCACTTGTTAGGACTCTGGACACCACATATCTCCACAATGGTATGATATTGTCCACTTTGGGCCTAAGCCCTCATGGATTTTTTTTTGGGCTTTACCCCAAAAGGCATCATACTAATGGAGATATTTGTCCATCCTTATATACCCATGATCCTCCCCACTTCTATTCAATGTGGGACTTTGGTCGTATACCCAACTTAAGAAATTTACCCAAGAACACAAATTAATTACCGAGAATTACTGAGAGAAACAAATATAAAAATAACCAGCAACAACCATAAACACATAAACACACATGTTTATCCGGGAAAACCCCAAATCCCGGGAAAAACCCAATCATAATGAAATTTCATTATCCTTGGCCAAAACCCTGGCCAATCCGGCTAAGTGAGCCTTCACCGCTCACCTCCAAGCCTTGCATTACAATGAAGTCCTTCCAGCCTTTTATAGGCTCCATTACATATAATACCACGGGAAGAATACCATGGGTGCACAATACCATGTGCCCCAAAACCATCACTGTTTAACCTGGTCAACTTTGACTCTATCCTGAGTCAAGTTTACTTAACAATTAGGATGCCATCAGGTACACATTAAAGAAGAGGAATTCTACAATACTGCTTTCCGAACTAGGTATGGAAATTATGAGTTTGTTGTAGTTCCATTTGATTTGAATAATGCTCCATCTACTTTTATGTGCTTTATGAATAATTTGTTACATCCTTATCTGGACAAGTTTTTGATTGTGTTCATCGATGATATATTGATATATTCTAAGACTGAGGAAGAGCATGTGGAACGCTTAGCAATAATGTTGAGATTTCTAACAGAGTATCAGTTGTATGCCAAGCTTAGTAAATGCAGTTTCTTTCAGACAAAGGTAAATTACTTGGGACATGTTGTTTCCAAGGAAGGGATAATAGTGGATCCATAAAAGATAAGAGCTATCATGGAATGAGAAACTCCTAGAAATGTGGATGAGGTAAGGTTATTCATGGGGTTAGCAGGTTATTATAAGAGGTTCATAAGGAACTTCTCACACATTTAATATCCTATTACATCATTGCAAAGAAAAGGAAATATATTTGAATGGATAGAGGAATGTGTAACTAGTTTTGAGCAATTGAAACATTTTTTTACAAATGATCCAATAATAAATATTATAGATCCAGGTAAAGAGTTCATGTTGTGTACAAATTCCTGCAAGAGAGGACTTGGTGGATTCCTGACACAGGAGGGATAGGTGGTATGTTACAAATCAAGGAAATTGAATGGGCACGAGAAGAATTATGTGACACATGATATTGAGTTGGCAACGATCATATGTGCTTTGAATATGTGGAGGAACTATCTTCTTAGCATGAGGTTTGTACTGATGACTGATCACAGTGGATTGAGATACTTGTTTCACCAACCAAATATGAATGCCATGAAAGCTAGATGGTTGGCCACGATCAGTGAGTTCAAATTTGAAATTAGGTACATTAAGGGAAAGGATAATAGGGTTGCAAATTCTCTTAGCAGAAGAGTGTAGGTGAATCACATAGCAGTTATGAGTTCTTATGAGATATATCTACAGGATCAGATCTTACAGGAAGGAAAACAAGATGACAGTCACATGGAGCTTAGGCATAGGTTACAATAGGGTACAGGTGATTAGTATGTGGACTATCATCTTATAGCGGATGGTTTGATAAAATTTAGGGATAGGATCTATGTGTCAGAAAACAATGAGCTCGAGAAGCTTATCTTGAGGGAATTTCATGTTAAACCATATTCAGGCCACTCAGGATATCAGAAGATATTGATAGTGGTGAAAAATTTCTATTATTGGATGAATCTAAAGAAGGAAGTGGCAGAGTTTGTGGTGAGATGCTTGGATTTTCAATAGGTAAAAGCAAAGTGTAAGCATCCCAGTGCATTATTACAACTCATTCTGATTCCAGAGTGGAAATGGGAGGTCATTTCCATGGATTTCATTACAGGTTTGCCGAGGACATCTAGAAAAAATGATTCCATCATGGTTGTGGTAGACAGGTCGACAAAGGTAGCACACTTCATTCCAATGAAGTCTAATTATTTAGCTAATGATGTAGCACGGGTCTTCATCATAGATGTCGTAAGGTTGCATGGTGTTACAAAGAAGATTGTGTCAGACAGGGATGCCAAGTTCACCTCCAGATTCTGGAAATATTTGTTTGCAGGTTTGGGTACATAGTTGGCCTTGAGCACAACTTATCATCCATATAAAGATGGAAATACAAAGAGGTTCAATAGGATTTTGGAGGACATGTTGAGAATGTACGTCATGCATCAACAATGGAAGTGGGAAGAGTATCTTCCACTGGTTAATTTTTCTTACAACAATGGGTATCAGGGGTCACTGAGGATGATTCTGTTTGAGGCACTTTATTGGAGGAGTTGTAATACTACCATTAGTTGGAGTGATCTAGTGAATAATTTGTTGATAGGAACAAACATGTTGGAAAAGATGGAATAGGAAATGCAGGTTATCAAGAAGAATCTAAATAAAACACATGATAGGAAGAAGAGTTATGTAGCTCAACACAGGTTGTTTAAGGAGTTTCAAGTTGGCAAACATGTGTCCTTGCGCATCAAGCCCAAGAAGAGATCCTTGAGGATTAGGTCATGTGCGAAGATAGAACCTCGTTATTGTGGGCCTTTTGAGATCCTTGAGAGGATTGGACCAGTTGCCTACAGACTTGCACTGCCTCCAATATTGAAAGTACATGCTTTTTTCCATGTTTCATTGCTTAAAATATATGTAAAGAATGTTGATCATGTAATTGATTTGTCTATATTGCAGGGGAGCTAGAAGGAGAATTCCATCCAGAACCTTAGTGAATTTGGAAGAGAAAGATGCTCATGCTCTGGAATTGAGCGATCAAGTAGGTTAAAGTGTAGTGGAAGCACTTTGGGCCTAATGAAGCAACATGGGAGATGGCTAATCAGATGCGAGCTATGTATCCTTCCTTTTTTTCTGGTTGAGGAATTTTTTTTTGGTATATGTATATATGTATATGGATGTGAATACCGCAATGATTTATTTTATAAAACTCCAATAAGCGGTATGGGTGTCATGTTATTATGTTTGTCATGTTGGTTTTCTTTTCAGCAGGTTGATCATTGCAAATACTGCATCGAGCTAGGTTATAAAGATCCATGGGAAGTATGTTTTGATTTTCAGCGGTATTGCTGGTTGTGGGTATCATTAAACATCGAGGATGGTGTTCCCCTAAAGGGGAGGAGTTTGTAACAACCCCGAGTTAAAAATCCATGTGATAAAGTTAATAAAGGAAAAATAAGACCAAGGTCATGGGACACTTATTACAAGCTGAATGTTGGGAAAAACATCCTAGTGTGGGTGTTTATTTGGTTTATTATGGCTAAGGAAATTGGCAAAGGAAATGGAAAAGGCATTGAAAAGGAAAGTGGCATTAATTGGCATTTTATTTATGAAAAATACATTGGAAAATAGGAGAAAAGGAAGGTGAAAGGTCACATGTTGCATGTGAGGAGGAAAACAGAGGAAAAATAATGGAAATTGAATAAAATAGAGGCCTCATTGATAAAAAGGATTCCGAGGATCAATTTACAAACTTTGTCAGTTTAACCTTTTGTCATTTCACTTTTGGATCTCTCTCTCTATTCTCTCTACTCTCTCATACTCTCATACACTTAAGAGTATTCTCGAAGCACTCTAGCATTGGAGGAAAGGAGGCAAATGAAGGCTAAGAAAGCAAAGGGAAGCAAAGATCAAACAAGGAAGAGCAGTATTTAGTGGCTACAAAAAATTTTCTTGAAGGTATCGAGTTGCATGTACGATTTACTTGCTAGTTTTGGCATGCATGGTACATGCATGTGTGTATTTGGTTCTCTTGTTGTCATTGGCATGGGATTTGCCAAGTGTGACAGTGGTTTTCATCCTTGCCTTTCCATTTCTGGATAGCCATGGTGTGATGGGGTTATCATATTTGGTTGAGCTGAATTTCCAGATGGTTTCAAAGCTGAGTCGGGTGGTCTCAGGGGAGAATCAAAGGCCTAGAAATCCTTGGACCGATGAAGGTGGGATTGCGATAAAGCATGATTGTGTATACTCTCATTGCACCTAGGAATCCTTGACTGTTGAGTGGCAAGATATAAGGTAAAGCCTACAGGGTCGAGCCTCATTGGGCCTAGAAATCCTTGTGAATGGTGGGATATATGGTAAATCCTAGAGGTGGATACAAACAAATTATTTATGGTTTAGATATAGATATATGGAGGCATCCATGCTTGTATAGGCCTAGTGATACTTGGAATGGTATATGGTGGGATTGTAGTAAAGCCTAGTAGTGTAGGTTTCTTGTTTGGGCCTAGGAATCCCTTGGCAGGTTTGTGGTTAATACTGGTTGTATAGATGAGATCTTAGGCCTATGAATCCCTTGGTGGATTGTGGTAAATACTGAGGAACCACTGGTTGTTTTGTTGTAAGTCCCACATTCATGCTTGGAATATGAAATGGGGGTGATTGGCTGAAAGAAAGATTTGGTTCAGCCCAATCTATGGTCGGGTGGTATGTGGAAGTCCCTGACTTTGTTGGCTTTTGCATATGTTAATAAGAGCTATTTTCCTTATGTATTTGATTTTTAAATGTACTTGTTAATATGTGGTTTTAACAGTTTTCCTATCATTGTTATTTTGTTGGTTATAAGCATGGTTTATGACAGACTTGAGTCATGTCTATAGTCATGTTTTGATTAGTAAATGAATGAATAATTAATGTATGACCTAATAGATGATAATGCATTTATTATGAGAGGGAATCAAACTTTCTTGAAAAATCTCCGATAAGTATGAAGTCTCTATGCTCAGATGTGTTTATATGACCTGTAGATTACATGTTCATGATGTGTTTGACAGAATGTCTATCATGGATATGCCTTATCAGTTCAGGTCCTTGTTCAAGTTTTTCATTAGAGACATTGTCATCTTATTATTTATCATTTCTTAAAGTTTCATGAAGTTTTGGGTAGAGGCATGATTCCTGGCCCTAAAAAAGTGGCTCAGAATCCGGGGTTGCTAGCATAGAACTGCCTGAAAAAGGCCACAGTCAGATGGAGGCCTTACTATGGGAGTGACTGGAGGGTATCAATTGCATGAAAGGCTTGCCATGAGAGTGAATTGGGGTCTAGTTAAGTAAAACATCAAGTTATCTAAGGGGTTTAACACCTAGAGGCGTTGGTTGGCTCCTAAAGGTTTTGTAGCTCTTGAGGAAGGTCAATTTGGTTTTGGTTTGTCGATTCCACTTCCTTAACTATAATTTGGGATTTGAATCATATCATAGTAAATCTTCATTACATTTTTGCCCCTGCGGACTAGTTAGCTTGGTTAAATGTGGGAGGAGGGTGTTACATATTTGTTCTCTTTCATTTAACTTTTGTTTTCTTTGTAATTTCTATATATGACTGATTCTTACTATGTTTCTTTCAAATAACTTATAGTAGATAAATTGGGTATTGGGAATATTGAGAGTCATGTGAGTTGTGTGTGGGGGGGGGGGGGGGGGGCATATGATTTTCCACCTTCACGTGGTTGGCCTTGTTCAGTAGAGAATATTATATTATTCTTCAAACCAAGAGAAGCACATTATTTTCACTGATATCATGTCGGGTGTGGAGCCTGATTATCTTCTGTATTCAAAGGTATCGTCGCATTGGATCCCAATTCGTAATGGGGTGGAAATGCTGCCCATAAAATATACGCTGCAAGGGGGGTCCAGGGGGGGCAACTATGACATTTGGGAGCCCCCCTTAGCGGGGGGATCGGGAGCAGCACCCCTAAAGCCAAAAAATAGATGTAAAATTGCCTTGTAAAATGTTGTAATTTTGTAGTCAATCTGAGCCGTTCATTAGGCGGAGATCTAATGGTAGAAGTTATGTTTAATTTATGGTTTTTTGCCCTAGAAGGCAACCCCTCGCTATATATGAGGGAATTGTATTGTGTCTATGTAGATTTGTATTCTAAGTGAGAAAGAGAGAGGAGATTGTGTCAGAACGAAGAGGGAATTACAATGGATCTATTGTAGGTTGTATCTATTCAGTTTGCTAGATAATATAAAAGGAAGCACTGGTTGTTTCTCCGTGGACATAGCCCAAAGTGGGTGAACCACGTATATCTGTGTCTCTCTTTTTTATGTGTTTTTTGTGTTTGTATTTCTGCAATATATTTTATGTGTTCCGTTGCTTTGTAATATATAATTTTCTAACATATCAAGCTTGTTCTCATGACCAATACATGACATAATTTATCAGTTGATTGTATACTTTATTGCTTTGCATTGTCTCTATTATTTATAAGTTTTAGTGAATCAATTTTGAGAGAGCTACAAAAGTCTTTTGAGCTCGACACAGTGTGACCTGTGAATGGGGCCATAATTGATTTTTTTTTGGTTTGTGCTTGTATGCATTAAAATTTGACATGGATGTGGTAGATGCATTGACAGTATGGGATGGTTTCAAGACTCAAATATGACTCAGAGAAATAATTTTCATTTGTGACCTATGAATGGGGCCAACATTAGAATTTTTTTAATTTGTGGTCATACAGATTGAAATTTGACATGGCTATAGCAGATGCATGAATTGACGATGCGGGAGGGTTTTGAGACTCAAATATAACTCATGGAAGAATTTGACAATCAAGGGACAACACCCATATTTTTCCATTGTGCTTCACCATGAACAAGGAGAAAGAGGTATTTGCAGAGATTTGTTAAATCTGAAAGTATTATCAATTAATTTTATACTTTATTGTTTTGCATTCTCTCTATTAATTATCCACAAGTTTCAGTGAATCGATATTGAGAGGGTTGTAGAAGTCTCTTGATCCCGTCACGGTGTAACCTGTATTGAATGGGGCCAACATTGATTTTTTTTAGTTTTTGCTTGTATCCACCAAAATTTGAAATGGATATGACAGATGCATGCATTGATGATATGGGAGGGTTTTGAGACTCAAATACACATCACAGAAAGGATTCGCCATCATGATCTATGAATGGGGCCAATGTTATTTTTTTTTCAATTTGTGCTCATACAGAGTGAAATTTGGCATGGATATAGTAGATGCATGCATTGACGGTGTGGGAGGATTTCAAGACTCAAATACGACTGACATAAATAATTTGAAAACCAAGCGAGATCACCTAGATTTTGGCATTGTGTTTCACCATGAAAAAGGAGAAAGAGGTATTTGTAGAGATTTGTCAAATCTGAAAGTGTTATCAGTTGATTCTATACTTTATTGTTTTTCATTCCCTTTATTAATTATATGCAAGTTTTAGTGAATCGATTTCGAGAGGGCTGCAAAAGTCTCTTGAGCTCATCGTGATGTCACCTGTACTAAATGGGGTTAATGTTGATTTTTTTTTAGATTATGCTTGTATGCATTAAAATTTGAAATGGATATGGTAGATGCATGCATTGATGGTATGGGAGGGTTTCAAGACTCAAATACAACTCATAGAAATAATTCACCATTGTGACCTATTAATGGGGCCAATGTTGGAATATTTTCAATTTGTGTTCATACAGACTAAAATTTCATATGGCTATAGTAGATGCATGCATTGATGGTGTGGGAGGGTTTCAAGACTCAAATACGAGTCACAAAAATAAATAAAAAAACAAGTGAGATCACCCAAAATTTTCCATTATGCTTCATCGTGAACTAGGAAAAACAAGTATTTGCAGAGATTCTACACTTTATTGTTTTGCATTCTCTCTATTAATTATCTATAAGTTTTAGTGAATAGATTTTGATAGGATCAGAGAAGTCTCTTGAGCTCGTTGCGGTGTGACCTGTACTGAATGGGCCAATGTTGAAAAAAATTTAGTGTGTACTCGTATGCACTGAAATTTGACATGCATATGGTAGGCACATGCAATGATGGTATGGGAGGGTTTTGAGACCCAAATTCAACTCATAGAAAGAATTTTCCATTGTGACCTATGAATGGTCCCAACATCGGATTTTTTTCAATTTTTGCTCATATAGACTAAAATTTGACATGGCTATATTATATGCATGCAATGGCGGTGTGGGAGACTTTTGAGACTCAAATATGACTCATAGAAATAATTTGATAATCAAGCGAGATCACCTATATTTCATCATTGTGCTTCACCGTGAACAAGGGGAAGATGTATTTATAGAGATTTATCAAATCTAAAAATGTTATCAGTTGATTCTATACTTTATTGTTTTTCATTCTCTCTATTAATTATCTACAAATTTCAGTGAATCAATTTTGAGAGGGCTACAAAAGTCTCTTGAGCTCGTTGCGGTGTGACATGTAATGAATGGGGCCAACGTTGAATTTTTTATAGTTTTTGCTCGTATGCACTGAAATTTGACATGGATATGGTAGATGCATGCATTGATAGTATGGGAGGGTTTTGAGACTCAAATAAAACTCACAGAAATAATTCACCATTGTGACCTATGAACGTGGCCAATATTGCATTTTTTTTCAATTTATGTGCATACAAACTAAAATTTGGCATGGCTATAGTAGATGAATGCAATGAAGGTGTGGGAGGGTTTCGAGACTCAAATACAACTCACAAAAACAATCAAGTGAGCTCACCCAGTTTTTGCCATTGTGCTTCACTGTGAACAAGGAGAAAGAGGTATTTGCTGAGATTTTTCAAATCTAAAAGTGTTATCAGTTGATTCTACACTTTATTGTTTTTCATTCTCTCTATTAATTATCTAGAAGTTCCTGTGAATCAATTTCTAGAGGGTCGTAGAAGTCTCTTGAGTTCATCACGATGTGACTTGTACTGAATGGGGCCAATGTTGAAATTTTTTAGATTGTGCCCATATGCACTGAAATTTGACATGGATATGGTAGATGCATGCATTTATGGTATGGGAGGGATTCGAGACTCAAATATGACTCACATAAAGAATTCACCATGATGACCTGCAAATAGGGTTAATGTTGGAATTTTTTCAATTTATGCTTGCATAGACTAAAATTTGGCATGGATATAGAATATGCATGCATTGACAGTGTCATAGGGTTTTCATACTCAAATACAACTCACAAAAAGAATTTGATAATTAAGCAAGATCACGCAAATTCCATCACTGTGATCCACCATGACTAAGGAGAAAGAGGTGTTTGTAGATATTTGTCAAATCTGAAAGTGTTATCAGTTGATTCTATAATTTATTTTTTTGCATTCTCTCTATTAATTATCTACAAGTTTTATTGAATTGATTTCGAGAGGGTCGAAAATGTCTCTTGAGCTCGTCGCAGTGTGACCTATACTGAATGGGATCAACATTCATTTTTTTTAGTTTGTACTTGTATGCACTGAAATTTGACATGGGTATGGCAGATGCATGCATTAATGGTATGGGAGGGTTTCAAAACTCAAATATGCCTCACAGAAAGAATTTGCCATTGTGACCTGTGAACGGGGCCAACATTAGAATTTTTTCAATTTTTGCTCGTATAGACTAAAATTTGATATGGACATAGTAGATGCATTCATTGACAATGTGAGAGGGTTTCAAGACTCTAATAAAAATCACAGAAAGAATTCGATAATCATGCGAGATCACCTAGATTTCACCATTATGCTTCACCATGAATAAGGAGAAAGAGGTACTTGCAAAGATTTGTCAAATCTGAAAATGTTATCAGTTGATTCTATGCTTTATTATTTTTCATTCTCTCTATTAATTATCTGCAAGTTTTAACGAATCGGTTTTTAGAGGGCCACGAAAGTCTCTTGAGCTCACCAGGGTGTGACCTATTCCGAATGGGGCCAAAGTAGTCACTAGGTGAGGGTTTTATAAGGAATACGTTTAGATGTGACTCCCTTATTGAGAGATGGTCATTTTGTCAATATTGGTAGAAATAAATTCATTCAAATGGATGATATTTTTGTTATAAAAAATCCAATTGATTTTTCCATAAAGGTAGGTGTACATGTCCATATTTATTATGAAAATTTGCCTTACATGTCTAAATATGAGACATTGAAATTTTCATACACTATGGAAGTGTTTATTGTTTAGTAGAGGTTTCCATTGTTGGAACATTCTATTGGGCACTAATATTTGAAAGTTATGTGGATTGCATGTATAGAGGTCACCATAATCTTAAAGGAGTGAATTTGTATTCACACGAAGTGGTTTAACACACAAAAATAGTTTTATTAATATCAACTCAAATCATCTTTTGTGTGTATGTGTGTGTATTAAAGAATACATCAACAATGTTTACAACAAAAATGAAGAGAAAATTATGTAGTATAAATAAAATTATACTACATAATTTATTTTCGTTTTTGTTGTAAGAATTGTTTACATACATATACACACACAAATATATATGTGTGTGTGTGTAACATTATTTTATCTTAATTTATGTTGTAACCATTTTTTATTATGAGATCTATTAAACGGTGAGGCATAAGCACTTGAAAGGGAGAATTTGGCCACTGCATTTTATTGCTATAAATGATGGAGTGCACACCACTTTCTAAATTCATGCAACAAAAGGTGATGGTGTTTTTGTCATTACCTGATAACAATTGCCTCTACACATTATGGAACATACAATGCATTACAATAATTGCACTCACAATTAGTACATTGTCACAATTTTCATCTTCTTCGCTACGAAGATTTCAATCACATAAGGTCTCTAAACGTGATACATAGTGAATATCATGTGTAGGCCCCTTATTCAAATGAAATTTTCATGGTTACTTTTGAACTTGTTACAATGCATTATGTAGCTCATAAAAATGAAAAGAAGAATTCATTATATTTCATTGTAGAAGGCTAAGAGGATCATAAGGAGGTTGTTTTATATACATGATAAAACTTTCAGAATAAATATCAGTGAACTTTAGGTTCAAGTGATCATACTAAGCCTCCTAGTAAATGAATTGTGGGACAAACATTTAGATTTCACTATTTATATAATATCCTACAACCTCATGTGATAAGTGCACCTTTCATAGAATTCACATCAATGGAATCCCATCCATTGTTGTTATGAATTAGGGATAAAGTCCAATGCACCCGACCATTTAAATCTATAAATAGCCCACCTTTCATTAATATATGTATATATTGTTTGGTGTAATTTGTGAATATATATATATATATATATATGAAAACACCTATTCGATTTTCCATAATTCATTTGATGTTGTGACGTGACGAACATTTCCCTAAGCTCCGAGGACTTGAACCATGATTTCTCCTTGATCCAAATATTTTTCCCAATGACAATTTTTTTCCCTGAGTTCTGATGAGACTCGAACAATGACTACTCCTTTCTCCAAAAAATCTTCCTTGAGCTCCGATGAGACTCAAATCACGACTGATCCTTTCTCTAAAAAATTCCCTAAGATCCAATGAGACTCCTTGCTGCAAATTTTTTTCCCTAAGCTCTACATTCAATGTTTACCCCTTGCTTCACATTCGCTCCTTACTCCACATTGTGAGATGGAGAGGTTGCATTTCACTTGACCATTCGAGTGCGACATCAAAGGAGACAATGAAAGGCTGATTGAAAAATGGTAATTTCAATGATATCCTAGTTCCATGAGTATTTTGTACAATTTTTTTCTAATTAAAATTTGAACCGTGATTACAGTCTTTGGTAAAAACCATTTCGTGAGTATTTTGATACAAATTTTGTTTAAATTAAATATGAACAATGATTACAGTATAAACTTGACCATTCTTTTGTGCCCCACCTTCCTCCTTCTCCCTTCACTACTTCTTGAATCTTCCCACTGATACCTTTTCTTCTTCGCTCAAATCAAACGGCCCTTTCCACCCATAGATTCAGTGTGTAAATTTGACTTGGTCCCTTGAGTTGGTCCTTTGGCTATTATGCCCAGTGGAGAATGCAAGTGGTATCCAGTGGTTGCTAGTAGCTTGACTCGTGAGGCATTGCCTGTGGTTGTTGGAATCTTAGCCCATGAGCTATCCTTCGGAAACTCAACCTGAAACTCATCCTGCAGCTCATCCTGCACCTACCCTCCTGCATCTCAATCACCCTAATTCTCTGCCCAAGGTCACTTGAAACTTGACCCATGAGCTATCTAATGAGCTCAACCTGTTTCCATCATGTGTTCTTCGATTTCGGGCATAAATCATGGTGTAAACCTACCTGGATACTAAATCGCCAACCAATGAACCAAACTCAAGGTAGAAATTCCCTAGTGCTCTCTTGATGTTGAGATATTATTAAAGTGAATTTAATTTTTATCTCCAAGTCAACTCAAATTATTGGAGGGGAACCATTTTTCATATGAAATTCAAATCTAAATTTTATGTCACAGTTGTTTATTGGAGCAAAAATTTATTTTATTTGAAATTCAAAATATCCAAGGTGTTCTTCAATAGATTATATCATATTCCTCCATGGATTATGACCCTTTATCTATATCATCAAATATATAAACCCCTTTGGATTGATCTCTAAAAACAAATTCGGGTTAGTCGTTGGATCTCTAAGCTTCTAAATGAAAGAGTATTCTCTTGCATTTGCACACAGGATTTAGCATTCCACTAAATATTTTGCTCATACTCTTAATATTCTTGATTATTCTCTCTCTGTACTCTCTCAAGTCTACTCTCATTTTAGTTATCTCTCTCTCAATCTCATGTGATAGTATCGCTTCTCTATTGGTATGACATTCTTGTATCACGTCTCTCTCACACGTTACAGTCATTGC
The DNA here is from genome assembly GCA_031772625.1 of Pinus tabuliformis. Lineage (NCBI taxonomy): Eukaryota > Viridiplantae > Streptophyta > Pinopsida > Pinales > Pinaceae > Pinus > Pinus tabuliformis. Next base: position 1,146,221,856 of record CM062805.1, read on the forward strand.
ACCTTTAGTCTGGCTAGCGCACCCATATTCTGGATGGCCACACATTAATATGCTGTGTATATATGAATGACATCGAATACAACATCACATGGTATCATTGGTCTCTTTAGATATGTCTAAGCTCTAGAACTATGGGACTATCCATTCACATTATTTCGTTATCTCTGTAGACGGCATCAACACGTCTTATCAGGAGTTCGTTATCTTTGTGGATCTCGCTATATCTACATTTTTTATGGTGACAAGGTGAATATTTTATTAGTCATGACCTATTTTATCTTTGATATATGGTGTGAATGTTTTGTCTCCCTGTGGTGTTGTGGATGGTGCAATCCACATCTCTCTGAGGTGCGGTGTTTCTTAACGCTATGATGTATGGCATGGCACGTTATGTCTCTACGTTGGAATATTATGGCATGTCTCTACACCAATGAGCATCAGCTCAATTCATTACATATGGTCTCGGCTTTGATACGTATGGTCTTGGCATATGACTGCTATAATTAAATTGGTAGTACCACAGAGTTATATCAAGGCATATCTACAATATAATTGTCATCATGTGTATGGGTTATTGAATTTATATCATATGTATGGTTCCTCTAGTATCACAACATTGATGACATCATAATTATGGATGGCTTTAAAGCGTTACAATTGTATAGCATCACAATTATGTATGGTATCCTTGATTGTTTGTCGCAGTTCCGTTGTAGTCATGGCATCACTGACATCGTAGTCACAATTGTTTGAAATCTCATATCTCAAAGTAGTTTATGATTGAAAACATATGTATATGCAGCACAAGTATCATGATGGATGGTCTCATATATGTATGAATTATCCTTCCTCTGTCGTATATGTTGCAGCCATTGGAATCACAATTTTTAGAGCAGCCATGGTAGTGATACCCTAATACCATTACAATTATCAGACTAATGATGGTATTTTGCCAACATTGGTTAGAAGTATTCATGAGGAGTCTTGTTCACAATCGAAGTTGTGAACAAGTCATGTAAAAGCCTCGGATATCTTGATGACATTTTTATTTTGTATCACTTTGTTGAACATTCAATGACAATCTAATATAAGAAGAATAATTTAGATGGGTTTTCCTCTTGTGGGGTGTTAATTCTCAGGTTGTTCCCTTTGACTCCTAAGAGAATACGGCCGAGGTAACCACAAACCAATCTTTGGATCACAGGTTCTATCCCATCTGCAATCAGAGAGGGCTCTCTCTTTAGAATTTAGCTTTGTTTTTTAATGTTTTAGGCTAGTTATGATGCACTGAATTTTGTTTAAAGTTTTGGTTGAATGATATCTTCTAACAGCTAAAATGCAATGTTCAGGGGTTTTAGTCCATTGGGCATTGGAGTCTATGATTATGTGTTGTTTGAGGTATTGAGTGAGAATGATGATACTGCAGGGCCATATGGGTACTCGTGAAACAATCTTCAAATTGTGGGATATGGACTGTTTCCAGCCAGTGAGAGGCAACTAAGAATCTTTCACTATGCTGGTGATATGGAGAAACGAAATATTACTCAGGAGCAAATCAGAATTCCTGAACAGTATTTACCATGAAAGACTCAGTGTAAATGTGAGCAATTAAGAATTTCACATTCATAACTAATTCTGAAGAAGACATACATAACAACAGAGATTGAGTTTAGGGTGTTCAATGAACAAATCCTGAACTATTATTTTTCTCTAATGCTAAGCTTATGAAACATACAGCATAAGTGGATTATGAAAGAGAGGAAAACATAGTAACACGGTTCAGAAAACTTATTGAGACACGAAATAACGCAGGAATCCTGCAGCAGCAAGCAAGCTCATCACGACACTTCAAACAACTCAGAACTTTTGAAATTCCATCAGCTTCTTGTATTAAAAGTCTGAAATTACAGTATAGCTCTTCAGAAGAGAAATCAACAACCCCAACAAGTTTATGCGTGGGGATATATATACAACTGTTTTACAAAAATATCTTAACGATGAGTCATTTGCTTAATAACTTTCTTTACCAACTCTCAAAAATAGCAGATGCAATAGTTATTGCTACTTTAAATGAGCAATGAATGACTGTTCATTTCTGTCAGAAATCCTTTGACTTTTGGAGGCAACCGGGTCGGTCGAGTGCTTTGCATTGATTTTGAGGAATCTTCCCTTTACTGCTTTGTCATGGTGCGGCTGCCTCAGCCCCGTCATCTGCATCTGTAGGTCCTGCTTTGGTTGCCAAATTTGATTGCTGAGTTGGCCTTTTCCACTCCTTTCCCAGTCAGAGCAAAAATATTAATATTCTGAAAATGCTAATTTGTGATCGATACACAAAAACATGGTGAATAAACCTGTTTCTTCACAGTAACGTTTGTATCATGCCCATCCACCATTCCTGTGTAGGCAATTGGTGTCTCAGGATTTTGCCTAAGGTCTCATCTGCCTCAGTGTATTTGTAATAGTTTGGAGGCACTTCAAAAAGATGTCTAATCTCATTCATAATAAAGAATAAATTCTCCAGTTTGTCATATAGACTTTGCCCAGATGGAGGCCCTGTTTCCTCTGGGGCACTTGCTGATGCAGTGATCTGGTTTGTGGCATATGTATTGACTCTTTTGGCATAGTTTTCATGAGATAGTAACCTTCCTGCACTGGTTACTAAACTGGGAAGACCTCTGTTATGCAATGCTGTGATTTTTTCAATAAATTTGTTCACATCTGCCTGCATTTCTTGACACCTTTTGTCCAATGTCTGCACATGATTTCTCAAGGTAAGCACTCTCTTTACTAGTAAAATGGTATCAGTTCTGCTGGTGATACCCATTGCTGCCAGCTGGGGGCCAGTGCGATTGTTAAGGACATTGATCATCCTGTTGGCTATTTCAGGCATGTTGCCTAGAGATGCCCTTGCTCTTTGATTTTCTAATTGGGCCCTGCCTATGAGATCCATATGCTCATGGATAGTTTCAATATATTGCCACTGGTCTGTAATAGATTGACCAATGTTGGCCCATAGGATTTTCTTGATTTCAACCACAACCTTATCAAGAGAAAGCTCTTTTTCCAGTTCCTTTATTCTTTTCTCAAGAGCCCTTACCTCTCTTGTTTTTTCAGCTATGCTCTGCTTTGATTTATCATACTTTTCTTCAATGGCAGCCAATTTATCCTTGGTCTCTTTTAGTTCAACCATCTGTGCTTCTAAAGCTTCAAGCTCCTTCATCATATTCTGCATGCTGAGGCTGGGTCCCTGTTCTGATGTTGTTGTTGGTGCTGATACTCCTGTAGCTGGTGCTAAACCTGAAGGGCCTGCCTCTGATGCTTGTTCGGTGGGAGGACCTGCTACAGATGTCTGTGCTGGCTGCATTGGTACTTCAGCTTGTCTTGTTTTCAGTGCTACCTCCAATGCACTCTCTGTTTCCATCAATCTCTTGTATAAACTCAGGAGTAAAGCAACCACATCTTGATCCTTCTTTTGCTCTGCCACTTCTCTAGTCTGAGGGTGAAGGGTAGCTGGCAGCTTGATATTCTTTCTCATAGCTGCTATGTCTTCATCTCTTTTCTTCAATAGTGCCTGTACACCCCTAGGGTCCTTTGGATCATGTCCCAGCTCTATAATGATCTCTTCCAAGGACTTGATTCTGTTGTCCTTGGCTTGAGATGATGCCTTTTCTAATTCAAGCTGAGCAGTAGTATTGTGTAAGGAATTTTGTAATTGGTGTGCCAGTAAGGTTTTATCGGCTAATGTGGAATAGAGCATCTCCCCTGTTTGCTGGTGTAGCTCGATTTGGTCCATGGGGTGGATGTCTTTGGTGAAAATCTCCAAATTAGTTCTGATATAATCAGCCGCTGTTTGAGGTTGCTGCATAGTAGGCCTAAAATGACTAAGAGTCATTTTTTGTTCTTGAATATCATAAGCAGACATTAGCCTCTGCTGATTAGTTGGTGCCATTTTCAAGAGTTGATTGTAAATTTGGTATTTGAGAGGCTCATTTCTTTTCTTGATATCTATGAACTGCTGCTTGATCCTAGAGTCCGCCTTGGATCGTTGCCTTGAAGAACTCACCTCTGCCCCATGTGGCATGTCTTGTCCTTGCTGCAGGGAGCTGGCCGATGTTTCAATGCTAGGAGGGAACATAGTATCGGTTGGTCTCTCTGGCAATTCCTCCTCTGAAAAGGGATTTAGCCTCTGTCTTTTCTCGCCTTGCTGGTCTATTGAAGTAGTAGGAGGAGTGTCTCTTTCCTATCCCTTTTCCTTGTTCTTTCCTCATTAGTTGGTGTTTGTAAAACTGAAGATTCAACTGTTACCTCCTGCCTTGGAGGGATTTGCTCTTGTGTTTGCTGCTCTGTGGAGGCAGGTGCCTTAGCTGTGCCTTCTTGTTGTTCTACTTGTTGTTCCACATTAGGAGGTGATTCCTCTTGTTGTACTGTTTTGCCTTTAGCCATGTTTGCTGTTTGATCAGTTGTTTTGGCAGACTGCTGGGGAACAGTGGACGAAGAGGCAGCTTCTCCAAGATGCCGAGGGGCTGGAGAACAAACCTGTCCAAAATATTCCAAGTCAACTGCTTTTTCTAATGTCTTAAAGGCTTTTTCTGCTAATTCTTCTTCAGAATAATCCTCCACTAATGTGCCTTCTCTCCACTCTAATTGGTTAGCATATTTTTCAATTTCTGGAATGCTAACGTGGTCATAGGTAGCAAGCCTATACTTGATTCTTCTGAGGCTTATGAAGTGGTTAGGGTCATAGGGTGCCCAATAGAAGCTTGTCTTGAGGAGGAGGCCTTTTAGAATTTTGTCTACCTCTTCCCAAGCTTCTTCCCTCTTGTTAAAGATAAATGGACCCAATTGATGCTTAATTTTCAGCTGTGCTTTCTTGTTTCTGCTATGAAAGTGGATCATATCTGCATTGTCGAACTGCCGGAAGTATTCTAATGCAAAAAGTCTCATGGGAACATACTTTGGTAGTCTGTATGGGGCTAGCTCACAGCCATATATTCTGATCACTGTGTGGTCTTGGTAGAAGTACCAATCTCCAATGCTATAGTTCTTAGAAAGCTGGAGGATTTTCTGCATATCATCAGTGAGTCTAGGAGGAGGGGAACTCTACAGCAGGGACAAGGCTGGGTGAATGAAGAGGTCAATAAACTCACAGTAGGTGTATGGTGAGTAATGAATATGATGACAGACTGATGTCCAGAACATTACAGATCTTCTGTTTCCCTTTGCATCTAACTTTTTGAGGAAGACAGGAAAGCTATCAGGCTGATTGTACAATAGCAGATGATATATATAGGAGGTGTATTTGAATACCCTCTCTCTCTCCAAGTTCATGAACTGTTCATGAATCTTATTGGCTATAAATGTAGCATAGTCATACTGAGCAGCAGGGGGCTGTCCTGGGGTGAACATGGATAGCATTACCAAAGTTGTCTCATCCACAAACTCACTGGTTTTAAACCCTAAGATGGAGGATATCATGTCTACTAGCAGTCTCCCTATGTCATTGAACCAGACATGTAGATAAGGGGGAGGCTGTCGGGGCTGGAATTCTGGAAGCATAAACAATTGGCCAATTCTTGTAATTTGTGAGTTGGAGAGCTTGGCACCTTGCTCTAGTAAAAACTGCATAGTAAGAGGAGCCAGTGGCTTTGTAGGTTGAAACTGTAGCATTTGGTTGATTGCTTCAGGAGTGATATGAAATAAGACAGATCCTGAAGGACTCAGAACAGCCCTTTGATTGGGGTCATAATTTGTGCAGCATTGGTGAATCAAATCAGGGAACTCATTGACCTGAGGGAGGTAATAGATTGGCAAATGGGATTTCCAGATTCCCAAGAGGTCAGTACCATCTCTGTGCTTTTTCTTAAATTCACAAACAGCTTCTATGTGGTATTTGTTGCACAGCTCTACAGTTTCTCTCATCTGATAATCTCTGTCAGCAAGGGCCAACCATTCCAGGTCCTTATGTGGGGCATTCAAAGGTGCAATATTTAATGCCACAGGGGTCTCCATTGTTTACTGTTATTTGGAATTGTATTTGAACTTGAATTTCTGGAAAAAGCAACACAGGGCAGTGAATTTCAAATGAGCAGGGCAATTTGCAGAGAGAAACAGGTAAATTGGGGTGAAACAGAGTTGAAATGCTCTTTGGGAGAGATTTAAAGAGCAAATGTTGGGACTGAGAATTGCTTTTTCAGTGGATTTGTCTGGCAATGGCTTAGAGTCGCAAATGCGCAATAAGCTGTGAAATTGTGATAATTTTTCACAATGGGGGTCCTCTGCAGGTGAATTTAGGGATTACAGTGGGGGACTGAAGCTCTAGCTACTCAGGATTTCTAGCAATTCTTATGTTTTCCCTCTTTTCTTGTTTGATTTAGTGAATTCTGCAAGGACCAAGGTATGTAGAGGGAATTTGATAAGTACCTGGGAACAGTATGACGACGGTGTTGAAGCTCGGGTGAACACACGGTGCCAGCAGCGAGGGAGCAAGCTTTGGAGTTGGCGGACAGGCAACGTAAACAGACATGCAGGAATACACTGCGTATTTGGCGAAAGAAATGGGAAAAAACGACTTTTGCGCAATAATATAGAAAATTTGGTATTTGGCGCCTTTTTAGTGGATGACGTCATTGGTCCGGTCGGGTACGGAGGGGTGACGTGGCGGCTGGTGATTGGGAGTGACGTGGACGAGCGATGTGGCGGACAGGTCGGAGGAATGGCGGAAGGTGGGGCGAAGTAAATGCTGATGCGGAGATGACATGGGGCGGGAGCAGGACAGCGGTAATGAAAAGTGGTTAGCGGTATTATCGGACCGCTTAGTGTACGGGCCCGGTAATGGTCAGAGGTCGCCCGCTCCAGTAACAGGCGGGCACGCGTCCCCGGCCCTACATCACCTTCTGACAAATTTCGGGCGGTAAAGGACGAGCAGAGGGGGTGGTCCGAAATGGTTGTGGGCCGTCAGATGGGAGGGCCTGGATCCGACGGATGATGGGCTGCAAACATGTGGACGTGATACGGCGGGACCCGGCGGGAATTTTTTAATGTTTTTTGTTTTTGGTGGGGCGCGCCGAAATACAGACTTTGGGAAAGCGGATAAAAGTGTGTTTTTTCCAAAATTTATACAATGAGCGGGGATAATGCAATATTGTGGTTTATAGGGTAGGTAAGGGTTATTAAACTAACCAAGTGTTAATTTAATCCCCAACTCTAAAATGAACCAAATACAAGAAACCTTTGATTATGTAACCTTTGCCGAACTTTGCATATATGGCTATAATGCCCAAAAGGGGGGGTATTTACATATTTTTTGGGCTTTTTTCACAATTGTGCTATAGCAGTAGGGGAAAAAGGGGCACTTAGGGAGTTAGATAATAAGGTTAGAAGTCAGTAAGAATTGGGGAATGTGAAAGAGGAACCAAAGAGCTAAGTTTAGTGAGTAAACTTAGATTTAGAAGTTGATGAGGAATGATTTTACACAAGAAATGTGGCTTCTTTTTGGAGAAGAGGGTGAAAACTTGTCATGAATTTTTCCAAGGAGAAATACAAGGAGGACTATTTAGGGAGGTCCTAAAGTCCTCAAGGGGATGTTAGAAAGGGATTCTTTGGGGGAAAACAGGGGGAGTTAGACATGCTCCTATATTTTGTCATCCAAATGCTGCATAGATACCTCTGCAAATGCTAATATGTGCCTTCCTGATCAAGGCCAAAACTGAATAGGATCTGGCTTCTGCAACTTCTGGCTACCTACCCAACTTAGTACCTAGCATTTTTTGTTACTTCAGGGAGGGTGCACTTAAACTTGCAAACCCTCATATGCTCTTTTCTTTTTGCTGCCCTCCTATCTAAATCTACCCTTATATCTTCCAAGGGCCCAGATTAAGCTGATGGGCTCCTTCCTTTCTCTATCCAGCTAGTCATCTGTCAAGCTTGAATTGTTTGAACAGGTACTCATTCCCTAGTCTAAAACAGGCAATTTAAAACATGGCATGGCCCAGTTTGAACTGTTGAGCCATCCATCAAGATAGTCGTGGCATTTGGATTGGCCACTTTCCTGGTCTTTCTTTGGGGTTCATTTCAATTATTTTTTCTGACCAATTCATTTTCTTGCCCTTTGATTATTCTTTTAAGGCATACCCTCTTTACATGTTTTAACTCTTTGCTTTATTCACAAAAAATGGAACCTTTGTATCATCAAAGATGAAAATTTTTGGCATTTCCACTGTCAATCATGAAAAATGAAACCTATTGGTATAGGAGGCTAACAGTGGCTCCACTTGGGGATGACTTTTCCAGATGAAAAGTCAAGATCAGCAGGTCAGATTGCCTTCTTTTTCACTCTTTTTGCAGTCTTGCTTCTCTGAGTGTTTCTCATCTCCTAGATAGCTCCTAAGTACCTTCTCTTACTTTCCCATGACAAGGTGGATAATATTCATCAAAAAGAATACAGCACCTTAGTCTTTCTCAAAATCTACTTCACTTGGACCTTCATCTATCCGCTGTAAATAAACATACTGAAAATACAAATTTATGTACAATCTACAATTGAGCAGTACTTGATCAGAGGGGGTCAAAATAATGCTTGAGCATCCTCCCATTGACTGGGCCTTCCTCAGTGTTTGAGCCATCCAAACTCTTTAGAAAATAGGTGTTATTACCTTGTACAGCATAAATTACATAAGGTCCCTTCCACAAGAAGTCAAATTTACCATGTTTTCCTTTGTCCTCCCTCCTGGAATCCCATCTCAGCACTTTGTTTCCTATAAAGAAGTCTTCAGCTTTGGTTCTTTTGTCAAATATTCTTTTGAGCTTTTCTTGCAGTACTTGGGTTCTTTCATAGACTTCCTCTCTTGTTTGTTGTAGGTGAATTGTCTGATTGATCCTTCTTTGAATGTCATTGGGCTTAGCTTGTATTTCTTGTAGCAATTTGATTACAGGAACACCTAAAGATGATAGAAACCTTGCTTCCATTCCATAAACTAGTTCATATGGACTTGTACCAATGGATCTCTTGGTGGTCAATCTATCTGCCCACAGTGCATTCACCAACTTCTTATGCCAATTCTTTTTGTTTTCCTCCAAAACTTTCTTGATGATGTTGATGAGGCTTTTATTGGAAGACTCAGCTAGGCCATTGCCTTGAGGATAGTAAGCAGTGGAATGACCTAGGGTCATATGATATTTGTGACAAAATTCGATCATTTTTTTGGACTTGAAAGCGGTAGCATTTTCTGTGATAATTTTGTCTGGACAACCAAACTTGGACATGATCTTGGTTTCTAGAAATTGTATGATAATGGAGTCATTGGCCTGCCTACAGGGGACAACTTCTATCCATTTGGTGAAATACTCTGTAGCAGTCAGAATCCACCTATGTTGGCCAGAGGATGGAGGTTGAATTTCACCAATAAAGTCTAAACCCCATTGCTGGAATGGTCTCTCAGTTGAAACAGGTTTGAGTGGTAAAGGCAACAGCTTTCTCTTGCCTTCAAAAATTTGACATTTGTGACAAGACATTACAAACTTTTTTACGTCAGTGAACAAGGAAGGCCAATAAAATCCAGCCCTTAGGATTTTATCAGCTGTGGATTTCCAGTATAAGTGTCCTCCACAGTCACCTGCATGAAATTCTTTGAGGACATTGTCAGTCTCATCCAATGTTAAGCAATTAAGTAAGATCCCTTCATGATTTCTCCAAAACAAAACATTGTCTATAATACAAAATTTTGATGCTTTCATTTTCAAGAATCTTTTCTTAGTTCTGGACAACCCTGGAGGAGCTTGCAGGTTTAACAATACAAAACATATATCAGTATACCAGGGAGATTGCATAAAGGCTTGGTTGATCTGTGGAGTCGCCATCTCTTGTTCGTTGTCCAGTTCATTAATGTCAAGGGCTTGGAAATTGGTTTCAACCATCAGCTTGGCTAGACCTTGTCCTTTTATCAATTTGGTAGGCTTGATTTCCATGTCATATTCTAAGATTTTGGCAATCCATTTGCCCCTCCTACCTTCAATTCCTTCTTGGGTCAAAATGTCCTTCACTACTGCATTTGGGACATAGGAAATGACATGGGAGTACAGGATATAGATTCTAAAGTCTTTGATTGCTTTTACCAATGCATAGGCTTGCTTTTCCATAATCTGATATTTCAAGGGGGCATCTCTAAGGGCTTTGCTAAAGAATGCAATAGGTTTTTCACAGCCTTGGTCATCTTTTTGTAACAGAACAACAGCAATTGTATGCTCAGATGCAAAAGAAAAAATGATGAACTCTCTATCAAACCTAGGGCTTGTTAGGACTGGTGTGTTTGTCAATGCTCTTTTGATATCCTCAAAGGCTTGTCTAGCTTCCATGGTCCATTTGACCTTGGAATCCTTTTTCAGCATATTGTTTAACAGTCTTGTGAGCTCAGCCAAATTAGGAATGAACCTTCTCAAGAAGTTGATCTTTCCTAGAAAGCTTTGTAGTTCTTTGATGTTTCTCGGATGAGGTACTTGCAGGATAGCTTGAATTCTGTCTGGATCGATCCTAATACCATATTTTGAGATTATATGTCCTAGGAGTTTACCTTCCTCCAGACCAAACAATGATTTCTTTGGGTTTAAAGATATGCCATATCTTCTACAAATTGTGAAAACCTGCCTCAAGTGTTCTAAGTGTTCTTGGTCTGATTTTGAAAAGGCAGTAAGATCATCCAGGTAGACCACCAGAAAATCATGGATTTCCTTGGCGAAGGCTATATCCATAGCTCTTTGGAAGGTGGCCCCTGCATTCTTAAGCCCAAAAGGCATTTTGACATATTTGAAAGTTCCCCACGGTGTTGTGAAGGCAGTTTTGTCTTGATCATCCGGGTGTACCAAAATCTGATTGAATCCAGAGAATCCATCTAATAATGAGATCCTAGAGGCTCCCACTACCCTTTGTAGGATATGATCCATTTTTGGTAAGGGGTAATGGTCTTTGAGAGACACTTTATTCAAATTTCTTAGGTCAACACACAGTCTGATCTCTCCTGTCTTTTCCCTAGTAGGCACTAGGTTTGAAATCCATTCCGAGAACCTGATTGGAGCAATGATTCCTGCTTCATACATACGTTTCACTTCCTTTTCAATGAGGGGAAGGAGCACCGGGTTCACTCTTCTAAGTTTTTGTTTGAAAGGCTTTTGGTTTTCTTTTAAAGGTATGGTGTGTTGGATCACTGATGTATCATAGGATTTGAGGTCCTCATAGCTCCAGGCAAAGACATCTTGGAACTCTTTAAACAACTCAATGTATTTCAATTTCTGATCAGGTGGTAATGCTTTAGCTAATTTTATCATTTTGGGATTTTCTGTAGTTCCAATGTTACAATCTTCAATTTCGGCATTCAGTGGTTGCATTTTTGGTTTTCTTGAGATATCATTTGAATCAAAGAGATCCTCCAACGGGGTTAAACCTGTGGGCAGAAAATTATCCTTTAGCTCAATTACCTCTGCTTCTGTTTCAGCTAGTTCATCTCCATCTATCTGTCTCAACCTTTGTATAGTTTCGATGTTAAAGGTGGTAGGATGCAAAACTAGATTAGCTGTTTTAGCTGATATATTCTGTGTAATTGTGTGTGCCTATTGGTTATCATCTCCAGTGGTTGAGTCAATGTTAATGTCAGAGAATTCCTCTTTTAGAGTGAGGAAGTTATTTATCTGTGTGTCACTCTCAAAGACTTGCCAATTCTTGATGTTGTCTGGAACTGCAGGTCTATGTTTGATTTCAGCAGTAAAAGTATGATTGGGTTTGAAGGGGAGCTTGCAAGTGCTGGCAAAAGTTGCCAAGCTATGAGCATGTAGATTGAGTTCTCTAGAAATTTTAGTCAACTGTGATTGTGAGAAGGTATCAAGTACCTGTATAGCTGCTCCCTTATATGCTCTCAACCTTAGATCATTTGTGGTAAAGTTTCCTTTCATTTGTTGTATGATCAGATCTGAATCTCCTAAGATTGAAACTTTGGTTGCACCCAAATTTTTTATGAGTTTCAGTCCTAACAGAAGGGCCTCATACTCAGCCATATTGTTTGTGCATCGAAAGTTTAACTTGTATGCATGACCCTCAGCCTGGTCATTGTGCATATTGTGGATCCAGACTCCTGCCCCAGCTCCTAACTTGTTTACAGAACCATCAAATTCTAAGTACCATAAGGTTTCATGATCAAGATTTGGATTGAGATCTTTAGAAAATTGTATCATGGGCAGATTGTTTTCTTGCAAGTTGCTTGATACATCATGCTCCTTCTTTATATCAGTTATGCCTAAAGTGTTTTGGTGTTGGGGGGAAAATTGTTCATTTAATTCCTCTGTCTTTGCTGCCATTAATAGTTCAGAACAAGCTTTGTTGCAGATGTCAGCATTATAGAGAATAAATGAATCCATGTCAGAGTGTATTGAATAGATTGGGAAGTTTTGGGGCTTCTCTTGACTGCTTACCACATATTTCATCAATGTTTCGCGGTATAATCTCTTTGGCTGCCCAAAGACTGAAATGGTAGCATAGGACATGTCTAATTGCAAAGATCCTTAGAGTTTGGCCCCCCAGGATCTGGACAAGAGCATACCATACTTGGGAGGTATGTCAGCTACCACTACATCCATCAAGATTGTTTTGGTTGGGTATTGGACCAGGGAGAGATTTAAAGAGCAAATGTTGGGACTGAGAATTGTTTTTTCAGTGGATTTGTCTGGCAATGGCTTAGAGTCGCAAATGCGTAATAGGCTGTGAAATTTTGATAATTTTGCACAATGGGGGTCCTCTGCAGGTGAATTTAGGGATTACAGTGGGGGACTAAAGCTCCAGCTACTCAGGATTTCTAGCAATTCTTATGTATTCCCTCTTTTCTTGTTTGATTTAGTGAATTCTGCAAGGACCAAGGTATGTAGAGGGAATTTGATAAGTACCTGGGAACAGTATGACGACGGTGTTGAAGCTCAGGTGAACACACGGCGCCAGCAGCGAGGGAGCAAGCTTTGGAGTTGGCGGACAGGCAACGTAAACATACATGCAGGAATGCACTGCGTATTTGGCGAAAGAAATTGGAAAAAACGACTTTTGCGCAATAATATAGAAAATTTGGTATTTGGTGCCTTTTTAGTGGATGACGTCATTGGTCCGGTCGGGTACGGAGGGGTGACGTGGTGGCTGGTGATTGGGAGTGACGTGGACGAGCGATGTGGCAGACAGGTCAGAGGAATGGCGGAAGGTGGGGTGAAGTAAATGCTGATGCGGAGATGACATGGGGCGGGAACGGGACAGCAGTAATGAAAAGTGGTTAGCGGTATTATCAGACCGCTTGGTGTATGGGCCCGGTAATGGTCAGAGGTCGCCCGCTCCAGTAACAGACAGGCATGCGTCCCCGGCCCTACGTCACCTTCTGACAGATTTCGGGCGGTAAAGGACGAGCAGAGGGGGTGGTCCGAAATGGTTGTGGGCCGTCGGATGGGAGGGCCCGGATCCGACGGATGACGGGCTGCAAACATGTGGACGTGATACGGCGGGACCCGGCGGGAATTTTTTAATGTTTTTTGTTTTTGGTGGGGCGCGCCGAAATACAGACTTTGGGAAAGCGGATAAAAGTGGGTTTTTTCCAAAATTTATACAATGAGCGGGGATAATGCAATATTGTGGTTTATAGGGTAGGTAAGGGTTATTAAACTAACCAAGTGTTAATTTAATCCCCAACTATAAAATGAACCAAATACAAGAAACCTTTGATTCTGTAACCTTTGCCGAACTTTGCATATATGGCTATAATGCCCAAAAGGGGGGGGGGGGGGGGTATTTACATATTTTTTGGGCATTTTTCACAATAGTGCTATAACAGTAGGGGAAAAAGGGGCACTTAGGGAGTTAGATAATAAGGTTAGAAGTCAGTGTGAATTGGGGAATGTGAAAGAGGAACCAAAGAGCTAAGTTTATTGAGTAAACTTAGATTTAGAAGTTGATGAGGAATGATTTTACACAAGAAATGTGGCTTCTTTTTGGAGAAGAGGGTGAAAACTTGTCATGAATTTTTCCAAGGAGAAATACAAGGAGGACTATTTAGGGAGGTCCTAAAGTCCTCAAGGGGATGTTAGAAAGGGAGTCTTTGGGGGAAAACAGGGGGAGTTAGACATGCTCCTATATTTTGTCATCCAAATGCTGCATAGATACCTCTGCAAATGCTAATATGTGCCTTCCTGATCAAGGCCAAAACTGAATAGGATCAGGCTTCTGCAACTTCTGGCTACCTACCCAACTTAGTACCTAGCATTTTTTGTTACTTCAGGGAGGGTGCACTTAAACTTGCAAACCCTCATATGCTCTTTTCTTTTTGCTGCCCTCCTATCTAAATCTACCCTTATATCTTCCAAGGGCCCAGATTAAGCTGATGGGCTCCTTCCTTTCTCTATCCAGCTAGTCATCTGTCAAGCTTGAACTGTTTGAATAGGTACTCATTCCCTAGTCTAAAACAGGCAATTTAAAACATGGCATGGCCCAGTTTGAACTGTTGAGCCATCCATCAAGATAGTTGTGGCATTTGGATTGGCCACTTTCCTGGTCTTTCTTTGGGGTTCATTTCAATTATTTTTTCTGACCAATTCATTTTCTTGCCCTTTGATTATTCTTTTAAGGCATACCCTCTTTACATGTTTTAACTCTTTGCTTTATTCACAAAAAATGGAACCTTTGTATCATCAAAGATGAACATTTTTGGCATTTCCACTGTCAATCATGAAAAATGAAACCTATTGGTATAGGAGGCTAACAGTGGCTCCACTTGGGGATGACTTTTCCAGGTGAAAAGTCAAGATCAACAGGTCAGATTGCCTTCTTTTTCACTCTTTTTGCAGTCTTGCTTCTCTGAGTGTTTCTCATCTCCTAGATAGCTCCTAAGTACCTTCTCTTACTTTCCCATGACAAGGTGGATAATATTCATCAAAAAGAATACAGCACCTTAGTCTTTCTCAAAATCTACTTCACTTGGACCTTCATCTATCCGCTGTAAATAAACATACAAAAAATACAAATTTATGTACAATCTACAATTGAGCAGTACTTGATCAGAGGGGGTCAAAATAATGCTTGAGCATCCTCCCATTGACTGGGCCTTCCTCAGTGTTCGAGCCATCCAAACTCTTTAGAAAATAAGTGTTATTACCTTGTACAGCATAAATTACATAAGGTCCCTTCCACAAGAAGTCAAATTTACCATGTTTTCCTTTTTCCTCCCTCCTGGAATCCCATCTCAGCACTTTGTTTCGTATAAAGAAGTCTTCAGCTTTGGTTCTTTTGTCAAATATTCTTTTGAGCTTTTCTTGCAGTACTTGGGTTCTTTCATAGACTTCCTCTCTTGTTTGTTGTAGGTGAATTGTCTGATTGATCCTTCTTTGAATGTCATTGGGCTCAGCTTGTATTTCTTGTAGCAATTTGATTACAGGAACACCTAAAGATGAAGGAAACCTTGCTTCCATTCCATAAACTAGTTCATATGGACTTGTACCAATGGATCTCTTGGTGGTCAATCTATCTGCCCACAGTGCATTCACCAACTTCTTATGCCAATTCTTTTTGTTTTCCTCCAAAACTTTCTTGATGATGTTGATGAGGCTTTTATTGGAAGACTCAGCTAGGCCATTGCCTTGAGGATAGTAAGCAGTGGAATGACCTAGGGTCATATGATATTTGTGACAAAATTCGATCATTTTTTTGGACTTGAAAGCGGCAGCATTGTCTGTGATAATTTTGTCTGGACAACCAAACCTGGACATGATGTTGGTTTCTAGAAATTGTATGATAATGGAGTCATTGGCCTGCCTACAGGGGACAACTTCTATCCATTTGGTGAAATAGTCTGTAGCAGTCAGAATCCACCTATGCTGGCCAGAGGATGGAGGGTGAATTTCACCAATAAAGTCTAAACCCCATTGCTGGAATGGTCTCTCAGTTGAAACAGGTTTGAGTGGTAAAGGCAGCAGCTTTCTCTTGCCTTCAAAAATTTGACATTTGTGACAAGACATTACAAACTTCTTTACGTCAGTAAACAAGGAAGGCCAATAAAATCCAGCCCTTAGGATTTTATCAGCTGTGGATTTCCAGTATAAGTGTCCTCCACAATCACCTGCATGAAATTCTTTGAGGACATTGTCAGTCTCATCCAATGTTAAGCAATTAAGTAAGATCCCTTCATGATTTCTCCAAAACAAAACATTGTCTATAATACAAAATTTTGATGCTTTCATTTTCAAGAACCTTTTCTTAGTTCTGGACAACCCTGGAGGAGCTTGCAGGTTTAACAATACAAAACATATATCAGTATACCAGGGAGATTGCATAAAGGCTTGGTTGATCTGTGGAGTCGCCATCTCTTGTTCGTTGTCCAGTTCATTAATGTCAAGGGCTTTGAAATTGGTTTCAGCCATCAGCTTGGCTAGACCTTGTCCTTTTATCAGTTTGGTAGGCTTGATTTCCATGTCATATTCTAAGATTTTGGCAATCCATTTGCCCCTCCTACCTTCAATTCCTTCTTGTGTCAAAATGTCCTTCACTACTGCATTTGGGACATAGGAAATGACATGGGAGTACAGGTTATAGATTCTAAAGTTTTTGATTGCTTTTACCAATGCATAGGCTTGTTTTTCCATAATCTGATATTTCAAGGGGGCATCTCTAAGGGCTCTGCTAAAGAATGCAATAGGTTTTTCACAGCCTTGGTCATCTTTTTGTAACAGAACAGCAGCAATTGTATGCTCAGATGCAAAAGAAAAAATGATGAACTCTCTATCAAACCTAGGGCTTGTTAGGATTGGTGTGTTTGTCAATGCTCTTTTGATATCCTCAAAGGCTTGTCTAGCTTCCATGGTCCATTTGACCTTGGAATCCTTTTTCAGCATATTGTTTAACAGTCTTGTGAGCTCAGCCAAATTAGGAATGAACCTTCTCAAGAAGTTGATCTTTCCTAGAAAGCTTTGTAGTTCTTTGATGTTTCTCGGATGAGGTACTTGCAGGATAGCTTGAATTCTGTCTGGATCGATCCTAATACCATCTTTTGAGATTATATGTCCTAGGAGTTTACCTTCCTCCAGACCAAACAGTGATTTCTTTGGGTTTAAAGATATGCCATATCTTCTACAAATTGTGAAAACCTGCCTCAAGTGTTCTAAGTGTTCTTGGTCTGATTTTGAAAAGGCAGTAAGATCATCCAGGTAGACCACCAGAAAATCATGGATTTCCTTGGCGAAGGCTATATCCATAGCTCTTTGGAAGGTGGCCCCTGCATTCTTAAGCCCAAAAGGCATTTTGACATATCTGAAAGTTCCCCACGGTGTTGTGAAGGCAATTTTGTCTTGATCATCCGGGTGTACCAAAATCTGATTGAATCCAGAGAATCCATCTAATAATGAGATCCTAGAGGCTCCCACTACCCTTTGTAGGATATGATCCATTTTTGGTAAGGGGTAATGGTCTTTGAGAGACACTTTATTCAAATTTCTTAGGTCAACACACAGTCTGATCTCTCCTATCTTTTTCCTAGTAGGCACTAGGTTTGAAATCCATTCCGAGAACCTGATTGGAGCAATGATTCCTGCTTCATACATACGTTTCACTTCCTTTTCAATGAGGGGAAGGAGCACCGGGTTCACTCTTCTAAGTTTTTGTTTGAAAGGCTTTTGGTTTTCTTTTAAAGGTATAGTGTGCTGGATGACTGATGTATCATAGGATTTGAGGTCCTCATAGCTCCAGGCAAAGACATCTTGGAACTCTTTAAACAACTCAATGTATTTCAATTTCTGATCAGGTGGTAATGCTTTAGATAATTTTATCATTTTGGGATTTTCTGTAGTTCCAATGTTACAATCTTCAATTTCGGCATTCAGTGGTTGCATCTTTGTTTTTCTTGAGATATCATTTGAATCAAAGAGATCCTCCAACGGGGTTAAACCTGTGGGAAGAAAATTATGCTTTAGCTCAATTACCTCTGCTTCTGTTTCAGCTAGTTCATCTCCATCTATCTGTCTCAACCTTTGTATAGTTTCGATGTTAAAGGTGGTAGGATGCAAAACTAGATTAGTTGTTTCAGCTGATATATTCTGTGTAATTGTGTGTGCCTGTTGTTGATCATCTCCAGTGGTTGAGTCAATGTTAATGCCAGAGAATTCCTCTTTTAGAGTGAGGAAGTTATTTATCTGTGTGTCACTCTCAAAGACTTGCCAATTCTTGATGTTGTCTAGAACTGCAGGTCTATGTTTGATTTCAGCAGTAAAAGTATGATTGGGTTTGAAGGGGAGCTTGCAAGTGCTGGCAAAAGTTTCCAAGCTATGAGCATGTAGATTGAGTTCTCTAGAAATTTTAGTCAACTGTGATTGTGAGAAGGTATCAAGTACCTGTATAGCTGCTCCCTTATATGCTCTCAACCTTAGATCATTTGTGGTAAAGTTTCCTTTCATTTGTTGTATGATCAGATCTGAATCTCCTAAGATTGAAACTTTGGTTGCACCCAAATTTTTTATGAGTTTCAGTCCTAATAGAAGGGCCTCATACTCAGCCATATTGTTTGTGCATCGAAAGTTTAACCTGTATGCATGACCCTCAGCCTGGTCATTGTGCATATTGTGGATCCAGACTCCTGCCCCAGCTCCTAACTTGTTTACAGAACCATCAAATTCTAAGTACCATAAGGTTTCATGATCAAGATTTGGATTGAGGTCTTTAGAAAATTGTATCATGGGCAGATTGTTTTCTTGCAAGTTTCTTGATACATCATGCTCCTTCTTTATATCAGTTATGCCTAAAGTGTTTTGGTGTTGGGGGGAAAATTGTTCATTTAATTCCTCTGTCTCAGCTGTCATTAATAGTTCAGAACAAGCTTTGTTGCAGATGTCAGCATTATAGAGAATAAATGAATCCATGTCAGAGTGTATTGAATAGATTGGGAAGTTTTGGGGCTTCTCTTGACTGCTTACCACATATTTCATCAATGTTTCACGGTATAATCTCTTTGGCTACCCAAAGACTGAAATGGTAGCATAGGACATGTCTAATTGCAAAGATCCTTAGAGTTTGGCCCCCCAGGATCTGGACAAGAGCATACCATACTTGGGAGGTATGTCAGCTACCACTACATCCATCAAGATTGTTTTGGTTGGGTATTGGACCAGGGAGACACATAAGTCTTTAATCAATCCTAAGCATCTGACTTGGCTTGAATCAAATGAGAATAGATCTTTATAAGGTCTTGTGATGTCTAAGTCGAGTTTTTCCATTACAGATTTGGGCATTAAGTTGTGTGAGGCCCCGGAATCAAACATTGCATTGTGTAGAACCTTATCATGAATGTTTAAACTGACATAGAAGGGTGGAACCCCTCCATTTTCTGTTTTTCCATTAACCTCAGGGCCAAACAGTAACTCTGGTTGATCATCTAGGACATTCACAACATCTTTATTGTCTGATACTTGGAGTGACTTGTTAATCTGTTGTCTGTATACTTGATGTTTGGCCAATTCCGAAAGAGGGACTGATATCTTCAGCTTACTTATTTCTGTTTCCAAGTTAAAAGGCTTTTCCAATTGAACTTTGGCATTCAGTGCAGCAGGTTTTTCCTTTTCGCCTGGGTTGTCAGTGGTCTTTTGTTCATGGTTGGTATGGTTTTGAGTGAAATTGGTACCATGTTTGTTCCCAGGGGTGGTATATGCCCTTGCCTTTGCAGGATGGAGCGGGGCTGGTTGGTTTTCAGAGGGCTGTTGTTCTGAGATGTCCTCCACAGTGACTTTTGTGGTATGTGGGTTTGAGTTGCCAGCTGATTGTGGAAGAATAGTCTTGTCATGGGTCTTTTTTGGCTGCTTATTGTCCCTTGGTTTAGGAGGTTCAGGTACATCTATAGTTCTAGTCCTTAGTTTATACTGTTTGTGTACCTCATAAACTGCTGCATCGTAACCTTCTCTGAAATCAAATGATTCTCCTGACTTGGTGTGGAATTGATTGTTATTATAAATGTCTTGATCTTCTTGTGTTAAAAAGACCTGATGTTCACTGTCCAAACCCATTAGGTTGATGTGAGGTACCTCAGTTGGTTCATTAGATGTTGAAGCCTCAGCATAATTTTCTTGGAAAGGAGGTCTAATGTGCTGGTCAGGATCAGTCCTTCCAACATTAGGATTTTGGTTCTTTCTAAAATTTGGGTTTCTAACATTGCTTGGTTGAGCTTCCCATGATGATTTTCTTTCTATGGTTTCTACCCTGTCCCCAAGTCTGTCCATACCTTTGATGATTGCATCTAGCTTTTGCTCAAATGATGAGGGTTCTTCCTTAAAAGTGGTTCTTCTTTCAGTTCTTGCCCGATTTCTTTTAGCAATCAGATTTGCCTCAACACTTACAGCTATGTTTTGCATGTCTGCCAGGGTTGCAGGGGCTCTTTCCCTTAGTTGATATGCCATATCAGCATCAAACCCATCCGGAAATTTGATTAAGGCTTGATCCAGATTTAAGCAAGAACACAATAGATTACAGAGATAACCATAAATATAGAGATGCAATAACCATAAACATAGAGATGCAGCGGAAATAATGCTTCATTTCATTAATGGAAAATACTGAAATATGCTTACAACCAGAAATGGAAATAAACCAGCTAGGGCGATGGTAGCCTATCTCTGAGAAGAGATGTGCGGCTACATTCCTCTAAACTGTTCCGAACTGTATTACAATGAGGCTCGAAGGCCTATTTATTGTTGAGAAACAATGGAAAACCCTTCACATCCCGAAACCTAACCCTAGAAGATGAAACGCCAAATTGTGGGCCCCGTTTGGGTAAATTGGTACATCAATTTCCCGAGGTCGTAACTTTGGCATACAATCTCCGTTTGACGCGTACGATAGCTCGTTAGAAAGATCTATCCAAGTACTACCACTTTGGGAGGCAACATGGGTCCATGGACCCATGTTGCCCCAGAATCCCAAAAAAACGTCGTTTAGGGCCTCAAAACGGCTCCGGAAGTTCAGGATCCGAAAAACTGCTAAAAATAGTAAACTGTGCTACAATTTAGGAAACTGAAAAAGCTGAAAGAGACAGTTGTGGGGGTCCAAATGGGATAGGTGGGTGGCCACCAACATCCACCTGGATCATTCCTCCCCCCTTAGGAAGCAATAGTCCCCATTGCGTTGAGTTCCTCCATCTGCTGAACTTGTCCTGCAATCTCTGATGTGTCCAGTGATGGTGGGAAGCATGGTCGACGATGGTCCACATTGAACATTTGGTGCAGGTGAAGGAATGGAGGAATGATGTGCTCCAAAGCATTGTTTCCCATAGCCTTGGTACTGCTGTAAGGACCATGTTGGAGTGATCTGAGCTTCTGATGGGTTCTGGTAAGGCGTTCTTTCTGCATATGCAACTAGACTTTGTTGCCCACCTAAAACTTGTGTGGTATCTCTGTGGGTGAGGAGAAGTTGTTCCTGTGTTCTGTCATGACCGTATCCCTTTGCTGCTGTTGCTGCATGGAGGAACCCTTTGCAGGGGTCATGGAGGTAGCAACGATCTTCCCCTTACTTTGGGAGTGAACCAGACAGATAAATTTCCTGGTCTGTGAGATGAGCTTGCTGCCTTTCTTAGCAGTGATCAAAGATGTGGCAGTAGGTGGGGCTACCTCTGGTATCCTGTATAATGAATTACTCAAAGAAATAATGACAGCACGAGGCCTTGACTCATACACATCATGTCGCCTCCACAAGTATGGCTGGCCTAATAATACATCACAAACATCCAGAGGTGTAACATCACACAATACCTCGTCTGTGAAGGGCTTGATGTTGTATGGAAGGCGGCACTGCTGGCGAACTTTCAGATCTCGTCCTTCGTGAAGCCACCCGATACTGTACGGCTGCAAGTGCGATGTAGTCGGTAGGCCCATCCGCTTCACAACCTCTGCTGAAATTAGGTTCTTTTGGCTGCCACTGTTGACAATGAATTGTAGCGGCAAACCCTTCACCCACATCTGTGAGTGGAAAAGACGCTCCCCTTCCTCTGGATTTTCGGGCTCATCTTTCTGGATCTTGACGGTGGCAACAGTGGCGCTGGGATCCGCATCAATGATCTGCTTCCCTTTGCCATTCCCCTTGTCGGGTTCTGGCTCAGGGTCGGAACATGCATTTGATTCGGAAGCCTTCAACTCAGCCACCAGCGACTGCTTGGTCTGACACTCACTTGTGTTATGAGTGGGACTCTTGTGGAACTCACACCACTTCCCTGTGTCCTTCTTCGGCTTCATGGTGTTGTTCTTTTCTTGCGGCTTTGACGGGTTGTCTTGGGTCACCCCGCCTTGGCTTTGTCCTTTGGGCTTCGGATTTGCAGATCCAAAGTCTCGCTTCTTCTGTTTGAACTTTTGCTCGATTTTGACAGCATATCGGTACACTGTGCCGAGCGAGGATATGTTCAAGAACCCCATCTCTTCCTGAATGTATCTGTGTAGGCAGCCGCGGTATTTGAGTACCAGATGCAACTCAGAATCTTTGATACCCAACTGTGTGCAAAGGGTATAAAAAATGTTTGTGAACTCCGGCACATCTTGGTCTCGTCCCTGCCGCAGTGTGGTCCATTTGATGTATTTGTCCTCATAGCTTCCGACAGGGTAGTACTGCCCCTTGATGGCATCCCGGAAGTCATTCCAAGTGGGTGCGGCTGAAAATAGTGAGCCTGTACTTTCATCCTTCTGCTCGCAGTAGGTTTCCCACCAGTCCTTGACGTGGGGGGATGCTTTGAGAAGAGCGAAAACAATCTTTTCCCGATTTGAAAATTCATGAACAGAAAATTACCCATCTAGCAGATTTAACCATTTATCTACGGCATCTGCATCTATTTGACCCTCGAATATGGGGATTTCAAAATTAACTTGTACCTTGAAGGGTGTGGCATTTCCAGAGTCGATGTTGGAAGTCGATGCGTCGCCTCTAGGTAGCCGCTGAAGAATCTGCGCAAAGCTATCCATCATCGCGTTCCTTTGCCGCTCGAGCGCTTCTTCGAGCAAGATTTTGGTAGGATCTCCTACCCCCTCGTCTTTCTTCTCATCCTCCATGGGAGGTCGTCGGGATTTGCGAGGCTGGTCTTGCAAAGGTTCGACCAGTTCAAGCCCTAACTCCTTATATCCCGACCTCGTTGGGGACATGCAAAGAAAAACAGAGAAAAAGCAGACCGCTCTGATACCACTGATCCGATTTAAGCAGGAACACAATAGATTACAGAGATAACCATAAATATAGAGATGCAATAACCATAAACACAGACATGCAGCGGAAATAATGCTTCATTTCATTAATGGAAAATACTGAAATATGCTTACAACCAGAAATGGAAATAAACCAGCTAGGGCGATGGTAGCTTATCTCTGAGAAGAGATGTGCGGCTACATGCCTCTGAACTGTTCCGAACTGTATTACAATGAGGCTCGAAGGCCTATTTATTGTTGAGAAACAATGGAAAACCCTTCACATCCCGAAACCTAACCCTAGAAGATGAAACGCCAAATTGTGGGCCCCGTTTGGGTAAATTGGTACAACAATTTCCCGGGGTCGTAACTTTGGCATACGATCTTCGTTTGACACGTACGATAGCTTGTTAGAAAGATCTATCCGAGTACTACCACTTTGGGAGGCAACATGGGTCCCAAAAAACGTCATTTAGGGCCTCAAAACGGCTCCGGAAGTTCAGGACCCGAAAAGCTGCTAAAAATAGTAAATTGTGCTACAATTTAGGAAACTGAAAAAGCTGAAAGAGACAGTTGTGGGGGTCCAAATGGGATAGGTGGGTGGCCACCAACATCCACCTGGATCAAGGCTAAATCAGGTGGAGGTCTAAGATTTTGAGGTATGGCATTATAGACAGTGTTGAATCTGGTGCAATAGTCTAGGACAGTTTCTTGTGGGCCTCTCCTTATGGTGTCATATTCAGATAAAATGTGTAGAGGATCCTTTTTCTTTTCCCATCTGTTCAGGAAGGACTGATAAAGGGCACCCGAATCAGCTATGGAATTTGCAGCAAGTGCCCTGAACCAAGTTCTTACTTCACCTGTTAAACTTTGGACAAAAATTTTCATCCTTACATCATCATCGTCTATTTCATAGTTTTCAAAGTAATCTTGCATTTTCTTGGTATGCTGTAAGGCAGTGTATGTACTGGTTCCATCAAAATAAGTGATCTTACTTTGGTAGTCCTGAGGCATAGCCCCAGGATTACCAGGTAGCTGAAGGGGAGCATAACGATTAGCCATATTTGCAAGGATAAATGGGACAACAGGTAGAAGGGGTACAACTGGAACAACAGGGATAACAATAGCAGTTTGTGTGTTGGGTGGAGGTGTGAATAATATATTTTGGGAAGTGGATGAGGAAGAGGGGGAAGAATGGGTTATGTGAGGATGAACCAATGGTTTGACAGGTGTTGGGATATAACTTTGTTGAATTGCCTCAGGGCTGGATTCAGCAGATTCTTCTGGTTCCTTTTGGTCCCTGAGAGTCTTGGGAATCAAATTAGGATTATCGAAAATAGGTGGAGGATTTGGGTCAGGATTTGACCTGGTATGCCTAGTTCTCTTTTTAGGAGCCAGCTTCTGAACTTGTTTTTGGTATTTTTAAGAATATTTTTAGAATGGTCAAGGGACTGCTTAAATTTTGGAACCACTATCTAAAGCAGACAGCAGTTGCAACATTCGTTCTGGTCCCCAGTGGAGTCGCCAGTTATGTTAACTCTCAGGTTGTTCCCTTTGACTCCTAAGGGAATACGGCCGAGGTAACCACAAACCAATCTTTGGATCACAGGTTCTAGCCCACCTGCAATCAGAGAGGGCTCTCTCTTTAGAATTTAGCTTTGTTTTTTAATGTTTTAGGCTAGTTATGATGCACTGAATTTTGTTTAAAGTTTTGGTTGAATGATATCTTCTAACAGCTAAAATGCAATGTTCAGGGGTTTTAGTCCATTGGGCATTGGAGTCTGTGATTATGTGTTGTTTGAGGTATTGAGTGAGAATGATGATACTGCAGGGCCATATGGGTACTCGTGAAACAATCTTCAAATTGTGGGATATGGACTGTTTCCAGCCAGTGAGAGGCAACTAAGAATCTTTCACTATGCTGGTGATATGGAGAAACGAAATATTACTCAGGAGCAGATCAGAATTCCTGAACAGTATTTACCATGAAAGACTCAGTGTAAATGTGAGCAATTAAGAATTTCACATTCATAACTAATTCTGAAGAAGACATACATAACATCAGAGATTGAGTTTAGGGTGTTCAATGAACAAATCCTGAACTATTCTTTTTCTCTAATGCTAAGCTTACGAAACATACAACATAAGTGGATTATGAAAGAGAGGAAAACATAGTAACACGGTTCAGAAAACTTATTGAGATACGAAATAACGCAGGAATCCTGCAGCAGCAAGCAAGCTCATCACGACACTTCAAACAACTCAGAACTTTTGAAATTCCATCAGCTTCTTGTATTAAAAGTCTAAAATTACAGTATAGCTCTTCAGAAGAGAAATCAACAACCCCAACAAGTTTATGCGTGGGGATATATATACAACTGTTTTACAAAAATATCTTAACGATGAGTCATTTGCTTAATAACTTTCTTTACCAACTCTCAAAAATAGCAGATGCAATAGTTATTGCTACTTTAAATGAGCAATGAATGACTGTTCATTTCTGTCAGAAATCCTTTGACTTTTGGAGGCAACCGGGTCGGTCGTGTGCTTTGCATTGCTTTCGAGGAATCTGCCCCTTACTGCTTTGTCATGGTGCGGCTGCCTCAGCCCCGTCATCTGCGTCTGTAGGTCGTGCTTTGGTTGCCAAATTTGATTGCTGAGTTGGCCTTTTCCACTCCTTTCCCAGTCAGAGCAAAAATATTAATATTCTGAAAATGCTGACTTGTGATCGATACACAAAAACATGGTGAATAAACCTGTTTCTTCACAGCAACGTTTGTATCATGCCCATCCACCATTCCTGTGTAGGCAATTGGTGTCTCAGGATTTTGCCTAAGGTCTCATCTGCCTCAGTGTATTTGTAATAGTTTGGAGGCACTTCAAAAAGATGTCTAATCTCATTCATAATAAAGAATAAATTCTCCAGTTTGTCATATAGACTCTGCCCAGATGGAGGCCCTGTTTCCTCTGGGGCACTTGCTGATGCAGTGATCTGGTTTGTGGCATATGTATTGACTCTTTTGGCATAGTTTTCATGAGATAGTAACCTTCTTGCACTGGTTACTAAACTGGGAAGACCTCTGTTATGCAATGCTGTGATTTTTTCAACAAATTTGTTCACATCTGCCTGCATTTCTTGACACCTTTTGTCCAATGTCTACACATGATTTCTCAAGGTAAGTACTCTCTTTACTAGTAAAATGGTATCAGTTCTGTTGGTGATACCCATTACTGCCAGCTGGGGGCCAGTGCGATTGTTAAGGACATTGATCATCCTGTTGGCTATTTCAGGCATGTTGCCTAGAGATGCCCTTGCTCTTTGATTTTCTAATTGCGCCCTGTCTATGAGATCCATATGCTCATGGATAGTTTCAATATATTGCCACTGGTCTATAATAGATTGACCAATGTTGGCCCATAGGATTTTCTTGATTTCAACCACAACCTTATCAAGAGAAAGCTCTTTTTCCAGTTCCTTTATTCTTTTCTCAAGAGCCCTTACCTCTCTTGTTTTTTCAGCTATGCTCTGCTTTGATTTATCATACTTTTCTTCAATGGCAGCCAATTTATCCTTGGTCTCTTTTAGTTCAGCCATCTGTGCTTCTAAAGCTTCAAGCTCCTTCATCATATTCTGCATGCTGAGGCTGGGTCCCTGTTCTGATGTTGTTGTTGGTGCTGATACTCCTGTAGCTGGTGCTGAGCCTGAAGGGCCTGCCTCTGATGTTTGTTCGGTGGGAGGACCTGCTGCAGATGTCTGTGCTGGCTGCATTGGTACTTCAGCTTGTCTTGTTTTCAATGCTACCTCCAATGCACTCTCTGTTTCCATCAATCTCTTGTATAAACTCAGGAGTAAAGCAACCACATCCTGATCCTTCTTTTGCTCTGCCACCTCTCCAGTCTGAGGGTGAAGGGTAGCTGGCAGCTTGATATGCTTTCTCATAGCTGCTATGTCTTCATCTCTTTTCTTCAATAGTGCCTGTACACCCCTAGGGTCCTTTGGATCATGTCCCAGCTCTATAATGATCTCTTCCAAGGACTTGATTCTGTTGTCCTTGGCTTGAGATGATGCCTTTTCTAATTCAAGCTGAGCAGTAGTATTGTGTAAGGAATTTTGTAATTGGTGTGCCAGTAAGGTTTTATCGGCTAATGTGGAATAGAGCATCTCCCCTGTTTGCCGGTGTAGCTCGATTTGGTCCATGGGGTGGATGTCTTTGGCGAAAATCTCCAAATTAGTTCTAATATAATCAGCCGCTGTTTGAGGTTGCTGCATAGTAGGCCTAAAATGACTAAGAGTCATTTTTTGTTCTTGAATATCATAAGCAGACATTAGCCTCTGCTGATTAGTTGGTGCCATTTTTAAGAGTTGATTATAGATTTGGTATTTGAGAGGCTCATTTCTTTTCTTGATATCTATGAACTGCTGCTTGATCCTAGAGTCCGCCTTGGATCTCTGCCTTGAAGAACTCACCTCTGCCCCATGTGGCATGTCTTGTCCTTGCTGCAGGGAGCTAGCCGATGTTTCAATGCTAGGAGGGAACATAGTATCGGTTGGTCTCTCTGGCAATTCCTCCTCTGAAAAGGGATTTAGCCTCTGTCTTTTCTCGCCTTGCTGGTCTGTTGAAGTAGTAGGAGGAGTGTCCCCTTGCCTATCCCTTTTCCTTGTTCTTTCCTCATTAGCTGGTGTTTGTAAAACTGAAGATTCAACTGTTACCTCCTGCCTTGGAGGGATTTTCTCTTGTGTTTGCTGCTCTGTGGAGGCAGGTGCCTTAGCTGTGCCTTCTTGCTGTTCTACTTACTGTTCCACATTAGGAGGTGATTCCTCTTGTTGTACTGTTTTGCCTTTAGCAATGTTTGTTGTTTGATCAGTTGTTTTGGCAGACTGCCGGGGAACAGTGGACGAAGAGGCAGCTTCTCCAAGATGCCGAGGGGCTGGAGAACAAACCTGTCCAAAATATTCCAAGTCAACTGCTTTTTCTAATGTATTAAAGGCTTTTTCTGCTAATTCTTCTTCAGAATAATCCTCCACTAATGTGCCTTCTCTCCACTCTAATTGGTTAGCATATTTTTCGATTTCTGGAATGCTAACGTGGTCATAGGTAGCAAGCCTATACTTGATTATTCTGAGGCTTATGAAGTGGTTAGGGTCATAGGGTGCCCAATAGAAGCTTGTCTTGAGGAGGAGGCCTTTTAGAATTTTGCCTGCCTCTTCCCAAGCTTCTTCCCTCTTGTTAAAGATAAATGGACCCAATTGATGCTTAATTTTCAGCTGTGCTTTCTTGTTTCTGATATGAAAGTGGATCATATCTGCATTGCCAAAATGCCGGAAGTATTCTAATGCAAAAAGTCCCATGGGAACATACTTTGGTAGTCTATATGGGGCTAGCTCATAGCCATATATTCTTATCACTGTGTGGTCTTGGTAGAAGTACCAATCTCCAATGCTATAGTTCTTAGAAAGCTGGAGGATTTTCTGCATATCATCAGTGAGTCTAGGAGGAGGGGAACTCTGCAGCAGGGACAAGGCTGGGTGAATGAAGAGGTCAATAAACTCACAGTAGGTGTATGGTGAGTAATGAATATGATGATAGACTGATGTCCAGAACATTACAGATCTTCTATTTCCCTTTGCATCTAACTTTTTGAGGAAGACAGGAAAGCTATCAGGCTGATTGTACAATAGCAGATGATATATATAGGAGGTGTATTTGAATACCTTCTCTCTCTCCAAGTTCATGAACTGTTCATGAATCTTATTGGCTATAAATGTAGCATAGTCATACTGAGCAGCAGGGGGCTGTCCTGGGGTGAACATGGATAGCATTACCAAAGTTGTCTCATCCACAAACTCACTGGTTTTAAACCCTAAGATGGAGGATATCATGTCTACTAGCAGTCTCCCTATGTCATTGAACCAGACATGTAGATAAGGGGGAGGCTGTCGGGGCTAGAATTATTGAAGCATAAACAATTGGCCAATTCTTGTAATTTGTGAGTTGGAGAGCTTGGCACCTTACTCTAGTAAAAACTGCATAGTAAGAGGAGCCAGTGGCTTTGTAGGTTGAAACTATAGCATTTGGTTGATTGCTTCAGGAGTGATATGAAATAAGACAGATCCTGAAGGACTCTGAACAGCCCTTTGATTGGGGTCATAATTTGTGCAGCATTGGTGAATCAAATCAGGGAACTCATTGACCTGAGGGAGGTAATAGATTGTCAAATGGGATTTCTAGATTCCCAAGAGGTCAGTACCATCTCTGTGCTTTTTCTTAAATTCACAAACAACTTCTATGTGGTATTTGTTGCATAGCTCTACAGTTTCTCTCATCTGATAATCTCTATCAGCAAGGGCCAACCATTCCAGGTCCTTATGTGGGGCATTCAAAGGTGCAATATTTAATGCCACAGGGGTCTCCATTGTTTACTGTTATTTGGAATTGTATTTGAACTTGACTTTCTGGAAAAATCAACAGAGGGCAGTGAATTTCAAATGAGCAGGGCAATTTACAGAGAGAAACAGGTAAATTGGGGTGAAACAAAGTTGTAATGCTCTTTGGGAGAGATTTAAAGAGCAAATGTTGGGACTGAGAGTTGCTTTTTCAGTGGATTTGTCTGGCAATGGCTTAGAGTCGCAAATGCGCAATAAGCTGTGAAATTGTGATAATTTTGCACAATGGGGGTCCTCTACAGGTGAATTTAGGGATTACAGTGGGGGACTGAAGCTCTAGCTACTCAGGATTTCTAGCAATTCTTATGTTTTCCCTCTTTTCTTGTTTGATTTAATGAATTCTGCAAGGACCAAGGTATGTAGAGGGAATTTGATAAGTACCTGGGAACAGTATGACGACGGTGTTGAAGCTCAGGTGAACACACGGCGCCAACAGTGAGGGAGCAAGCTTTGGAGTTGGCGGATAGGCAACGTAAACAGACATGCAGGAATGCACTGCGTATTTGGCGAAAGAAATGGGAAAAAACGACTTTTGCGCAATAATATAGAAAATTTGGTATTTGGCGCCTTTTTAGTAGATGACGTCAGCATGATGTCATTGGTCCGGTCTGGTACGGAGGGGTGACGTGGCGGCTGGTGATTGGGGGTGACGTGGACGAGCGATGTGGCGGACAGGTCGGAGGAATGGAGGAAGGTGGGGTGAAGTAAATGCTCATGCGGAGATGACGTGGGGCGGGAGTGGGATAGCGGTAATGAAAAGTAGTTAGCGGTATTATCGGACCGCTTGGTGTACGGGTCCGGTAAAGGTCAGAGGCCGCCCGCTTCAGTAACAGGTGGGCACGCATCCCCGGCCCTACGTCACCTTCTGACAGATTTCGGGCGGTAAAGGACGAGCAGAGGGGGTGGTCCGAAATGGTTGTGGGCCGTCGGATGGGAGGGCCCGGATCCGACGGATGACGGGAGGGCCCGGATCCGACGGATGACGGGCTGCAAACATGTGGACGTGATACGGCGGGACCCGGCGGGAATTTTTTAATGTTTTTTGTTTTTGGTGGGGCGCGCCGAAATACAGACTTTGGGAAAGCGGATAAAAGTGGGTTTTTTCCAAAATTTATACAATGAGCGGGCATAATGCAATATTGTGGTTTATAGGGTAGGTAAGGGTTATTAAACTAACCAAGTGTTAATTTAATCCCCAACTATAAAATGAACCAAATACAAGAAACCTTTAATTCTGTAACCTTTGCCGAACTTTGCATATATGGCTATAATGCCCAAAAGGGGGAGGGGGTATTTACATATTTTTTGGGCTTTTTTCACAATAGTGCTATAGCAGTAGGGGAAAAAGGGGCACTTAGGGAGTTAGATAATAAGGTTAGAAGTCAGTGTGAATTGGGGAATGTGAAAGAGGAACCAAAGAGCTAAGTTTAGTGAGTAAACTTAGATTTAGAAGTTGATGAGGAATGATTTTACACAAGAAATGTGGCTTCTTTTTGGAGAAGAGGGTGAAAACTTGTCATGAATTTTCCAAGGAGAAATACAAGGAGGACTATTTAGGGAGGTCCTAAAGTCCTCAAGGGGATGTTAGAAAGGGAGTCTTTGGGGGAAAACAGGGGTAGTTAGATATGCTCCTATATTTTGTCATCCAAATGCTGCATAGATACCTCTTCAAATGCTAATATGTGCCTTCCTGATCAAGGCCAAAACTGAATAGGATCAGGCTTCTGCAACTTCTGGCTACCTACCCAACTTAGTACCTAGCATTTTTTGTTACTTCAGGGAGGGTGCACTTAAACTTGCAAACCCTCATATGATCTTTTATTTTTGCTACCCTCCTATCTAAATCTACCCTTATATCTTCCAAGGGCCCAGATTAAGCTGATGGGCTCCTTCCTTTCTCTATCCAGCTAGTCATCTGTCAAGCTTGAACTGTTTGAACAGGTACTCATTCCCTAGTCTAAAACAGGAAATTTAAAACATGGCATGGCCCAGTTTGAACTGTTGAGCCATCCATCAAGATAGTCGTGGCATTTGGATTGGCCACTTTCCTGGTCTTTCTTTGGGGTTCATTTCAATTATTTTTTCTGACCAATTCATTTTCTTGCCCTTTGATTATTCTTTTAAGGCATACCCTCTTTACATGTTTTAACTCTTTGCTTTATTCACAAAAAATGGAACCTTTGTATCATCAAAGATGAACTTTTTTGGCATTTCCACAGTCAATCATGAAAAATGAAACCTATTGGTATAGGAGGCTAACATGGGGTTTTTCCATGGTCTCTGACCAAAATCTCAACATCCTCTTTTTGCACGGTTTTATTCTTGTGTTCCTTTATTTTTCATTGCCGTTATGATGTCATTGTTCTTTATATATCATTTCTAATGATGTTTAAATGTTTTGGGGTGAATGTAATATTAAAAATGATGAAATGCAATTATCGAAAGGAAATAGCAATCAATCCTATGAAAAATAAACATGGTATCAGAGTTGGGCTGAAGAAAAGTCATTGAAATCACACCTTAAATATATTGATGATAAATAATTATAGATGTTGGATACCTAAAAGAATGTTAGGGTTTGAAGGAAACCCTAGTCAACCTTTCTAGAGGAATTAGAGTTTAGTGGATATCATGAGGTTAGGGTTTGGAAGAATCCCTTGGAAGAAGTATGGCTTGAATATGATGAAGACTTGAAGTTTTGAAACCTTAGCATGATTAGTCAAAATTTGTACAAGCATATGTGATAAATTCAATGTAACCCTAGATTCACACCAGGAGAAAATATGTTTGATTTAGTTGTTGGCAGTTGAGGCATCCCCTCCTTTGATGATATTTACAATATTTGACCTGTGGCACCTCATGATTAAGATGGGAAGGACATGGAACAGGGATCTTGCTAATGATTTCATTTCTTATTAAGACTCTTGGTATCAAGATGAAGATGGAGTTGATATCTTCCTTTAACCCTTGATAAAGATAAGTACCCTTCTAGACCTATTGAGTTTTTTGTTTTGTTCCTACATGAATATTTGAGTATTGGAATTATTCAAGCTTTTTGATTGAGATGTGAGCAGTTCATTTTTAAGAAAAAATTGGACACTAAAAGGTGTAGGAAGAAAGATAGTACAAGAAACATAAAGCTAGAGTAAGAAAGGAACTCGATGTTAATCTGTTACAGGATGACAAAATGTATGTGCTATAAAGGTATCTGAATATCAAAAAGTATGTGTCATTGATATGTTTTGATTTAGTTGTAATATCAAGATGGAAAGATAAGCATTGAAGTATGACAAGAATATCACTCTCAGAGAAGCCTTGATTCAAATAGTACTCTTGGGTAAGGCATGTATAAGAAAGTTTGTTTCTTGGTACATGTATAGTTAATATGATTTTGATGTACGTTAACCTGATTCTGTTGACTATGCTTGCAAGGAGCGTGTTAACCCTGATGGAAATAATGTGGTTGTAATATTGATTCTCAAGATCCATTAATATCTCTTTGATTGATCTAGATAAGGCGTTGATAAGTTGTAACTGTTATGATGACTTAACAACATTTTACAATGTGACAAAACTAGATGACCTGACTTGATGAGTTAGAGACTTTGATGGAAAATGTTTGTGAAGATGTGACCATTAACCTTTGATGGATGACATGCTTATATGCGATAATAAATCAGTTGATGGTGACTTGTCATGATATATATATATATATATATATATATATATATATATATATATATATATATATATATATATATATATATATATATATATATATATATATATATATATATATATATATATATATATCTATATATATATATATATATATATATATATATATACATATGTGAGAATCTGATACAATTTATCTTTGTGACCTAATAGTTTTGTTGATGCATGAAAGTAATATGTAAGGCAGTTGGATGTCTTGATTGATGATGACTAAAGAGGCTTCCCATTTAGAGGGAGAAACACTTGATGATATTCAAAGACCTATTAGTACCTAGAGTGGATGATTATGATTGAATAATGAAACAAGTCTTTTGAATATGAATTGATGAACATTTGATGTTGTTAAAGAAGTCTTTTGTAATTAATTTTATGATCTAATAGTTCAATACTGATAGGATTGGTTTACCCTAAACAGTTTCATGATCCACTTCTCATATAGAAGTGTTATTTGGCATTTTGAATTGCATTTATGGATTGTTGTCACTAGATTAAATGGATCTTGTAGTAAGATATAAAACAGATGGATCCTTATGTTGATCGCATGTGGACTGAGAACAATGTTTCCCACTTGTGGTTATTGCCTCCCTATGTGAGAGGGAGAAAGGATGTATAAGGTATTATTTTCTTTATGGCATACATTTTCTCTAACATAATATTGGATTTGATGTCCCATATCAATAGGAAAAAATGAAGGATTGTTGCTCTAAAGTTTCACATACAACAGGATGATTCTTCAGTGAGCTATTTGAACTAACATTGAGCACTTTGTACACATTGATGATTGATTTATCTTTGAACATGTGTTGGGCATGACTATGATATACTATAACTTATTGTGAGATTCAATGTACAAATAATCATGTGTTTCATTGTAGATCATATATTTGGGGTATGATGCACACAAAAAAAGGCACGAGACTCCATCACCTTTTTTATTGGTGAGTAGGAAGACATTTGGATTCTTGAGATACAACATGTATGATTGCAGTTGAACCGGTGCTCTCTTAGTGTCATGCACTATGGCCATGACTCACAGTCATGAGCCTAGTGAGATCATTAATGAGAGGAAGGGGTCCTTGCTAATCAAGAATACTAAACATAGCTCTTCCCCCCTGTTTAGCTCCTAGGGTGTGAAATGGAGCATTGAGCGCTCTTGGGGTTGAGGGATCTCTAGACAACAGGTGTGTGTGATCCCTACTCTTGTAGTAGTTTGGGTATCTCCATTATTTTCACTATAGGGTGTGTGCGATACTTTTCTTTCCTGAAAAGTCAGGCATACCCCCCTATAAGGATTAGTATAGTATACCCTAGTTGGCATCATACCCACAAGTTGAGCTTGTTGGGATTTTCCTCGCCCATCTGGCTAATGGGTTGAGGAGGCTTAGGGCGTGTGATCCTTACCATTGGTAAGTTGGGTATCTCACCCAAGATTGGATTATGCTGCAGGTGTTCTACCAAATGACTTTTAAGAGTCATTGCTGGGAATATCAGCTGGAAATAGGATGGTTGTGCTCCTTACCTCTTATGGAAAGTGGTATCTCGCTCATTGACAACACAATAGGATGGTTGTGATCCTTTCTTGGTAAGCTGTATCTCACCTATTTATCGATAGAGAGTGATAGATTTATGTTTTCACTGCTAAAACACCCTCCAAAACTTTGGCCTACACCAAATTTCAGAGCCTACCTTGGTCTTGCATATTTTAGTCACAAACATTGAAATCCATTGTATGTGTTTTCTCTAAGTGTTTTGGTCCCCTTTGCAAGAAAAGAAAAATGTCGCACTTTCGCAAGTTGGGTGTCGTACAATGTATGTGAGCTTGTTTTGATGGTTTCAAGAGGTTACCTTTGTTTAAATGAGTTGATATTACCATGTAAACACTTGTCACACTCATTTCCAAAGTTGTAAGCACTGTCGCACAAGTGTCGTCGCGGTCATCGCAAAGTGTATCTTTAGTGTCACACTTGTCATGAGTCATCTTAAAGTTGTTGCACCGAGGGAAGTACATTGTTCATGTGTCCTAGATGATCTATGTTTTTGTGTTGTCAAGTGTTCTACGTGTGTGATCACAATCGAGTCTTATCATTGTTCTTGTTAGAACTCCGTAATATCCCTAGGCTGAGAAGAGAAATTCAGAGGTACCTACAAAACCACTTTTAGGATAGAATCTAACCCTTCTAACCTTGGAGAGGGCTCTCTCTTGTTATGATGTTCAAATACTATGATGTTTGGCTATGTATAGTGCTCAATAAGGTATGTTTTTCAAAGGTTTGCTGGTAAGGAAGGAGACAAATCCATTGGGCATGGAGTCATGTCAAATTTATCATTTGTTCAGTGATGGGATGAAAAGAGAAAAGGGTCTTCTGCAAGGGAAAGGTAGGTAGTCTTGGTGATGAAATAAATTTAAATTTATATAGTGGGGTGAGTTTAAGAAAGGTGGAAACAACACAAAGAGCATCAAAATTGTAGATGAATTCTAAATGTTGTTTTAAGAAGAAAACATAGATTTCTTGGCAAACTAAATCAGAGAAACATTTAAATGAATTTTGAATTGAGTTTCTCATTCATCCAAGAATGAATACATACATTTAAGGCATGAAAATAACATAAGGAAACCTTATAACAAGAAGGAAGTGAAAAACAATCAAGATCTGATACAAGAATCCCTGGAAATCACCTTATGTCTTTCATACACTAATAAATTTCAATAAATAAATAAACACAACATACACAAGTCCCTTCCTCTCCAATATGAAAAACCCTTTTCTCCTTTACATTCATATCATAAATAGGCCCAAAATTATTTATTTCCCACCTCTAGGGATCGAATTCCTCATTAGGATTTTCAGTTTCTACCTTCTGCAATGAAAATAAAACTAACTTCTAAATACTAGGGACTACTTAACTAAATATTTTATAGGAAATTTTACATTAAATACTCAACCCAAATCATTCCCATGAGTCACTAAATGATTTATTACAATTAATAAGACCATAAAAACAAATTTCATAAGATTTTGACTTGGATAGATTGGTCAAAAATATGATTGTCTGGAAACACAGCACCAAAAGCGCAGAAACTGTATTTTTTGAATATATCCTAAATGATAAGTCAGATTGAGATTATCCTTTGAAATAAATTTAATATCATTATAACCCTTCTCCACAAAAAATTTGAGCCAAATATGACTCACGCATCTTAATAAAATCCAAAAATGGTTGTATATGATGATGGCTCATTTATCGAACATTGCAAGGCATTTTGACCTGAAATTAAGTGGGATTATTCATCTCACCGCCATTCATATACTGTAAAAATTTCATTTCTAATGGGTATAGTGTTTAAGAGATATGGTGAAAATACGGTGACTGTGTGAAAGCGCAGTGCTCCAAGCTTATACTATCTTTGGTCATCCTCTGAACTGCTAAAGGTATTGGGTTGATGTGAAATGGTCCATACAACTTTTTAAAATCGTGAGAAAACTTGTAAGCCAACCAAAAAACTTAAAACCCTAAAACTTCTTCTTGCAGACAAAAGTGCAGCACAGTTGCGCAGTGCACCTTCATCCACATGACTTGACCAAACAGTGACCTTCTAATTGAGCCAAATGGCTTGGAGAGGATCTTAACATTCACAGGAACCACCTCATATATTCATTCATGGAACAAATTCCAAAACCATGATTTCTCCATCAAAATTAAGTCCTTTGGTAGAAGCATAGCACATAGAGAAAGCGCAGCGAATGGCAGAAAGCGCAACGATGAAGAAATTCATTATTTTTCAAGTTTCTATTTTATTTCCTTAGTTCATTCACGCAATTGGGTAACCATTCAAAACCAAGAAATTGAAACAAACTAGAGTTTTCACCTGTGAAAGTGATTTAACCATTGTATTGAGGAAAAAGCGGCACTGTCTGGAAACGAAAAACTCCCCTGCTCCTTTGTGTAGCGACCAAAAACAAGGAGACAAAAAGATTTTTGATGGAAAAATGGCGAGTTGGGAGATAATGTAGGAAGACAACCATGCAATTTAACCTCCCAAGGTGGCTGAGAGCAGACTTGATGGCGATAATCACGATTTGAACATGAACGACCAAAGCATAGCCCTTGGAAAAAGCACGGGAATTTTCCTCTTGACCATTGTACTCTTGGAGATATCATGACCAATCTTGATTTAACATGTAAACTGACTCAAGACACCTACAATTATGTGCCCATGATGAAAAATATTGGCAGCACAATCTTTCTCATGATCACTTGATGTAATTTGACCTCTAGACCTAGCTAACTTGACCTCTTGGGATAAAAATACCATCTTTGTAACTCTTGACACACTTGAAATATTTACAATGGATAATAAAAAAAGTATTCCCACCTTGGACCTAAAACTTGATCTTCCATAAGATAATAGCCATACTTTATGATTTTGACAAAATGCGAGAGACAAAATTTATTTATTTTTACTACTATGAGGTGCCAAGAACACCATAGACCAAGTGCCTAATCCATTGGGGTGTAGAAACTTTGAATAATATGACACTTATTCACAGAGATTATCCTGATTATACACTATTGCGGAATACATTCATAATACATAACCTCCTCTACGTTGATCATCAATTTTGCAGTATTAAAAACAATGAAACATCAATCGCATGTGCACATTAACACAGTATGTAACCCGGGGAAAGCATACAGTTGAAAACCCCACACTATATGTATATTATAATGATTGAGAACATGTAACAATACATAGTACAATACTCCTCATAAGTACTCAGTACTATCTCCACTTGTTACACACAAACTAGCTCAGATCTGATGCCTCAAATCTCCTCCACTGTTTCCCTGCCTCCACTGCGCAATCCTGCATGAGAATAATGATGAATGGCTGAAGCAAACTCGTTTTCCTTGGCTGAACCATGCAATCCTCATTGGAAATACTCAATCCATGCATGTGGAAAATCTCATGCACAACTATAGTCACAACTGATAGCAATCTCAACCTCTAACACCTGTCTCCACTGAACTGTCCATGCACTAAGTTAACTGATGTATTCTTTAGTTGCTTTATGAGTTAATAATTAGTGAATTAATTAACAATTAATTCACATCACTCATCACTAGTGTATTCTTTAGTTAGACTAAATACAACTAGTTTAACCAAGTCAAACTGAACACAACTCCATCAACTCCTCAATCAACTCCACCAAACTCAACCACATGAGTTCTAACTGAAGTCCTGCATGCAATAGCTCAACTGACTCATAAGAAAAGCGTATTTCCTTCTGACAGATGCATGTGCCACATCTGTAGCTCAAACTGAAGTGCTCCAAGAGGATAAGATAATGTTTATAGTCCAAATATTATTATGAGCTAATAATATTCGACTGTTCTATTTTTAGCCTAGCAGTCTAAAAATAGAAACTGCCCATATGTCTAAAAATAGAAGTCCATCTATTTTTACCAACATGACCAATCATCCACAAATATCATTCTGCAACTCATAGACCATGATCCATATGTCTTAAAATAGACATAGTCTAAAAATAGACTTTGCGCTAAAAATAGCCTGCAAGCCCACTTAGTGAAGGCGACTTCTTTTCACTAAGCTCCATCATCTTGTTGCATTTTCAACACTCCCTCTCAACAAGATATGGATTATCTGCAACCCCTATCCTGCAATTCTGGAATGTTCTACATGTAACACATTTGCCCGGTCCACTTGCTCCAAAAACACTTGGAACAAAAAACACTCCCAACTGACCACTCTGTTGGGCTAGGAACATACTCTGATGCTGAAGCTCTACCTGCTGCTGACAAGTGCTCCCTCTCTGACATCTGCGCTACCACAACATCTCCATGCATCTCGCACCATTGCACACCTCTCTGTTCCACCTAGCACTATGCAAAACACTTGTGCCTCTCGCATTGTTGTAGCCTGCTAGCTATGCGTTGTCCTGGGATTCCCTGCACTGTCACTCTCTCTGCCGCTCCATTCGCATCTGTCTCTACCCAATCAGTCAGTTCCTGCTACTCCACATCAGGGCTCCCATAGCAAGGTCTCATCTAAGAGGTTGGGTACCTCAAGGATCCTGCCCCTCCTCCTTGGGACGATCAATCCACATCACCCCACCTCCTACCTGGAGGTATGGCTGCATGCGATTCCTCAACCCACCTGGCTCGAAGTTTCCCCTTACTGGAGGTCTCTGCATGAGTAGATGTCTCTACTCGATCTCTACTCAGCTTCCCTTGTTGTGGCTGCTCCACAACCTCCTAAAGCTACTGCACCAATCGTGGCTCCTCCACAATCGTCTGAGACTTCTTCTGGCTTTGCATGTTGAGAGGTAATATACGCTCCCTCTCAACCACCAAGTCTCCATCAGTTGTCTCACTGCTCAAGGCTTTGCATGCATCTTGAACCTCAAGAGCATACAGGTTCTTGACCTGTGAACCAATCTGCTTCACTTGTCTAGTGATGATGTGTCTAAGGAAAACCTTTCCCTTACTGAAGACTACATCATGGCCTCTGTCTTCCAGCATCGCGATCGACACCAAGTTTCTCTTCAGTCCTGGTACATACTTGACATTGTTCAAGGTAAGGCGAGCTCCACGCTCCCTCTAAAAAATAACCGTGCCTACACCTAAGACACTATACTTCTCATCACTACCCATCGCTATGAGTGTCTGGAGATCATTCTCCTCCAAAGTACTGAACAAACTCTTGTCACCGGTCATGTGGAAAGAAGCTCCACTGTCAAGAAACCAACCACTTCCCACCATGGATGAAACCATGCATGTGAAGAGTGTGAAATCCAACTCAAACTGTGAAGCAAGTTCCTCACCTTCAGATCCTTCCCTGGATCCCTTCTTGGATTTCCTCCGTGGACAATTT
Organism: Pinus tabuliformis; assembly: GCA_031772625.1. NCBI lineage: Eukaryota > Viridiplantae > Streptophyta > Pinopsida > Pinales > Pinaceae > Pinus > Pinus tabuliformis. The sequence goes on from CM062805.1 coordinate 1,146,262,130, forward strand.
ACAGCATAATGGCCCACCTCATGACAACGAAAGCATCACACTTTCGATTTTTTTCAACCTTCTTCCCATCATTGGAAGAACTGGATTCAGAAAGAGAACCCTTCTCCTTCCCATTCTTTTCTTTGGCATCCAAAGCGCAATTTTCTTCATCAGATGCCTTTGATGAAGATCTGTCCCTGGTATTCCACCTGATCTCCTCTTGCACAAGATCCGACCAAAGTCTCTCCCATCCTGGCAATTTCTCCCGACCATTGACAGAGTCCTGATAGGAATGCCATCTCTTCGGAAGACCAAGGAGAGCCAAGCTCACCAAGTCCTCATCATCGACAGTCACCCCCACACTTCCCAGCTCATCCCGGCACTGGGTGAACTTCGTGAGATACTTGGGCATACTATCTCCTTTCTCACACTTAATGTTTCTGAGTTTATCCTTGAGTGCCAACTTCCTCTGATCACTCTTGCCTTGGAATAAATCTATCAACGCTTTCCACATCAAGTATGGAGAAGCCTTTCCATGCAGGCTGGATACAATGTGATCCTTCACGCCCTCCAATAGAATCCTTCGACACTTTGTTGTCTTCTTTTGCCAAACCTCAACGTGAGCAGCATCAGTAGGCTTTGGGACCTCAGCCTCTATGAACTCCTTCAACCCATTGTCATCTAACACCACCTCCATCCTATCTTTCCATGCAATATAATTCAAGTTGCCCTCAAGAGCATACTCCAATCGCAATCCGTTGAAAGACATTGCAACGTTGACACCAAGAAAACATTGCTGCAAATTTGAATTCCACTAGCTCAAAACTCAACCGCTTCTGATCTAAAATTCGTGAGAACAAAGTATTTCTCGTACAGAGATTGACTGTATGGGCTTTTACCGGATATCTCACCTTCCAAAAGAAGGATGAATCCAGAGGCTACCTGGCCTGATTACAGACTCTGCCTGAAGAAATAAAATGTAAACACTTTCTGAATAATAGATTTGATGATCAATAGCTCGAATACCATGTAGAAATTTTGAATAATATGACACTTGTTCACAGAGATTATCCCGATTATACACTATTGCGGAATACATGCATAATGCATAACCTCCTCTACATTAATCATCAATTTTGCAGTATTAAAAACAATGAAACATCAATCACATGCGCACATTAACACAGTATGTAACCCGGGGAAAGCATACAACTGAAAACCCCACACTATCTGTATATTATAATGATTGAGAACATGTAACAATACATAGTACAATACTCCTCACAAGTACTCAGTACTATCTCCACCTGTTACACACAAACTAGCTCAGATCTGATGCCTCAAATCTCCTCCACTGTTTGCCTGCCTCCACTGCGCAATCCTGCATGAGAATAATGATGAATGGCTGAAGCAAACTCGTATTTCCTTGGCTGAACCACGCAATCCTCATTGGCAATACTCAATCCATGCATGTGCAAAATCTCATGCACAACTATAGTCACAACTGATAGCAATCTCAACCTCTAACACTTGTCTCCACTGAACTGTCCATGCACTGAGTTAACTGATGTATTCTTTAGTTGCTTTATGAGTTAATAATTAGTGAATTAATTAAAAATTAATTCACATCACTCATCACTAGTGTATTCTTTAGTTAGACTAAATACAACTAGTTTAACCAAGTCAAACTGAACACAACTCCATCAACTCCTCAATCAACTCCACCAAACTCAACCACATGAGTTCTAACTGAAGTCCTGCATGCAATAGCTCAACTGACTCATAAGAAAAGTGTATTTCCTTCTGACAGCTACATGTGCCACATCTGTAGCTCAAACTGAAGTGCTCCAATAGGATAAGATAATGTTTATAGTCCAAATATTATTATGAGCTAATAATATTCGACTGTTCTATTTTTAGCCTGGCAGTCTAAAAATAGAAACCACCATATGTCTAAAAATAGAAGTCCATCTATTTTTACCAACATGACCAATCATCCACAAATAGCATCCTGCAACTCATATACCATGATCCATATGTCTAAAAACAGACATAGTCTAAAAATAGACTTTGCGCCAAAAATAGCCTGCGGGCCCACTTAGTGAAGGCGACTTCTTTTCACTAAGCTCCATCATCTTGTTGCATTTTCAACACGGGGTGTTCCCAATCTTGAAAACCTAGAAATTGATTGCTCCTTTGATTTTCAAATGAAGCCAAATGCAAACTAAAACTCAAACTGACAACTTGTTCCAATCCACAAACTGAACTAAATGCATTATTTAGACCGAAGCCTAAATTGTACACTGAAAACTAAAAAATCTGTTGCAAACTGAAACTGAAAATAATGCTCAGGGTGTTGAACTTATTCATTACAACTACCCACTCTAACTGATCCAAAAGCTACTTGATTTAGTGAATTCAAACAACCAGTGTAACCACGCAAGCACTTTATCCATTGGTTGAGTTCTCTGCATGTGCTTGTTCATGAGAAAAATAGAAAACCTACATAATGACAACTCCAGTAAAAACTTGCAAACAAATTCAACTTTGACAGAATTTAAGAACTTAGGCCCACTTGTTGACTCCAAGAACACTACAAAAGGATCTTCAAATGAATGAACAATAAAGTTCAGCTCATCCAATAGATTACAATTATTCTCTAGGTGGTCTACATACCATGAATACAAACCTTTATATGAATCCTTTCTTTCATGCAATTTCATCTTATAGTTGTCATGATAGGGCTGCAAACCTTCATTTGAATTTTGTAATGAAACCCCCGCTGGACAAAACAATGATGTCAACTGCCGAATTAAGTCTTCATCACCCTTGTTTTCAAGCTCACATCTAGCTAAAGGAGGAGAAAGTTTACTACATAAACCATCCAAGTGACTAGCTATTGGATCATTGAAAACCTGAGAAGACTGCTGCAATTTATTGTGTATTGTTTCCAATGAGACTATATGATATTTCATAGACTCATCATCCTTTGCCTTAGTGATATTTTTAAAAAATTTCTTAAGGAAATCAAAGAAGCAAAACTAAATGGCACAAAACTACCTTGAATTAATTCACAATGCTCTTCATGTTTCAACCCTCCAAATGCATCTTCAATCTCATGGTTAATCAATGGCTGTGATTTTGAACAGAAAAATTCTTCCATATAACAAATAATAGGGTTAACAAATCTATAAGGTTTTTCTCAATTTATGTTGTTGTCAACTTGCTTCCCTACTTCATTAGCAATTGTATAATTTTATTTCAACAGTTCAAATGAAGCAAAAGATAACAATAGAGGGTTTCCATCATCAAAATCATTGTTTTCCTCATGTTCAATGTCAAGACTATGAGACTGCTAACTTATAACACTATGAAATTTCTCCTTCTGTAATTAGAATGAAGCAAAACACAAGGGAAAAGTTTCTTCAACTAATTCGGTATTTTCTTCGTGTTATTCATTGTTGCCATGACTGAAATATGTAGGCTGACTACTTTCCTTAAACTATTGAAATTTAACATCATCTTGCTGAGAACGTGTTATTTATTGCTCTTCATGACTATCTTCAAGTGAATCTATAAAACAATCAATTTCTAGCTCATGGTGACATGAATCAACAACCTCTCCTTCTACAAAATTTTCTTGGAAAGGAGGTCTTCTTCGCTGCTCTCTAACAATAGGTTTGTTTTGCAAAGTGAACTTTTCCATCAACCTTTCCATGGTTTTCACCAATGCATCCAACTTATGGCCTAATGACGAAAAAGGCTCCTCCTTAACCACTCCCCTTCTTTCAGCTTTCATTTTGGCCCTTTTGATCAGCAGATTCGCTTCCACACCAACATTTTTCTGCATGTCCTCCAAGGTAGTTGGATTCCTCTCTCTCAGTTGATAGGCCATTTCAACATCAAATCCATTTGGGTAATGAAGCATAGCCAACCCTGGGAGAGGCTTTATGTCAATATGTATGGAATTGTAAATTTTATTAAATCTGGGTGAGAACTCCTACAATGTCTCATCAGACTGCCTCTTTAGATTGTTATACTCAACCATTATCTGAAAAGGTTTCTTTTTAACCTCCCATATATAAAGGAAAGTGTGGTCAAACTGTTGGAAATTAGCAATGCTTCTAGTTGTCAAACTTCTATACCACTTCCTAACTATTGAGAAATAGCAACACAAAATTCCAGTTTAATTTGTCCTTGAATTAAATTGAGAATTAAAATCGAATTATATTCTCATAGAAACCTATAAATAGTTAATTAAGTTTAATTAACTTAATTAGCTTAGGAATTTTGAGTTGGAAGTCTTTCTAAAGTCATGTATATATTCCCCCTATTTTATAGGGGTCCAGGATGAGTTAAGTATGAGTTGTAATTAGATAACTCAGTTTACTGAATTAAGTTCAGTTAAATTAGATCCAAATTATTTGAGGAACTAATAGTCAGTTGGTGCACTAATGCATTAACTAGTGCTATTCCAGTTAACTGGAGATTCCCTCATCAGAAACTCATGCATGTCGATTCTGAGAAAGATCCAGTTGAGACTAGAGTGCAGGGACAATGTACTATCATTTGTATGATTTACTAAGTTGAATAGATCATGCATGCAATCAGGAACTGGACCTTAAAGGGATTTTGCAATTTTGGATGCACTGGCCTCCCATTAATATGGGATGATTAGCCATAGGAATTTCACAAGGAAATAGGGACGTGGAGAGTTGCAGAATTGGTTAAGTGTTGGCCAAGAGTTTTCTTGTGAGTTGGAGATTGATTTTACTGAGTGCTGGGATTGTTCTTGAGAGAACAAGCATTGTATTATCATCTTGGATTTCTGATATATGCAATAAAGATAGTGGGGTTTTGAGCTGTGGCTTTCCCTGGATATTTATTGTGTTATGTGTATTTGATTATCTACGTCTTGTCGATTATTGTTTTCATTGATCTATTGGCTTCCGCTGAATGAAAGTAGAAGTAGATTCTTGTCCTGTGCTTTATTAAATTGCATGAGCTTGTGAATCTATAGGATTTTCTACATGGTATCAGAGCTGAGAACAGTATAGTATAGGAGATTTTGAAGTTTTGAGTTTAGGGTTACAGGTGAAATTCGAATTTTCATTTCATACATCAGGATCCACAGATGGTGTTCTACGATTTGTGGCTCGAGTATGCCTTGGAAGGAAGCTCAAATTTTATAGCCTAGAGGGAAAGAATGGAAGATTTTCTACAAGATGATGTCTTGAAGGAATTCATTGATCAATAAGTCCCTAAGACAGCAACATCGGATGCACAGAACTTGGTTGAATGGAAGAAGTGTGTGGGGAAGGCGAGGCGGATAATCCTTGAGGGAGTTTGAGACCACATTGTCTCATGTCTCCATGGCAAGGAAACTCCATATGCTATGTGGAAAACATTGATGAACTTGTATCAGAACAACAGTGACCAAAGGAAATTGTCACCAAAGGACAAACTTCGAAAAATGAAAATGGAGAAAGGCGAGATTATTTCCAAATATTTAACCAAGTTCACTCAATGTCACGATGAACTTGGAAGTGTTGGAATTACGGTTTCCGAGGAGGATATGGCGAGTCTTGCTCTTCTAAGACTCCCAAATATTTGGCATAGTTATCAGGAATCTATCAATGGTTGGGAGAAGCTTCCAGATTGGGAACGATTGTGTTCGGATTTGATGCAGGAGGAGATCAGGAGGAACACCAGGGATGGCTCTTCATCAAATACTGACGATGAAGAGAATTGTGCCTTAGAGATTAAGGCGAAGAAGGGGAAAGGGAAAGCTTCACATTCCAAATCATATTCTTATCATGGAGGTAAGAAGAAATACATGACGAAAGTTAAGTGCTTTCATTGTCATGAGCTGGGCCATTTTGCTACAAATTGTCCACTCAAGAAGTTCAAGAAGAAGTCCTCAGGAGGAGCGACGAATGAGGCTTTGGCCTCTTAATACGAATTATACTTTTCCCTCATTACATGCATGGTGTCATCAATGATGGGAAGTGTATGGTACTTAGACAGTGGATCTTCATTCCACATGACTGGCGACAAAGAGTTATTCAATGACATGGAGGAGAAATATCTCCAGATGCATATCGAGATGGATGATGACAAAAAGTATAGTGTTACTATATTGGGCACAATTACTTTTCAGAGGGAGCATGGGGCTCCACTCACCTTGAAGAATGTTATGTATGTGCTTAGGCTGAAGAAGAAATTGGTATCCATTGCAATGCTTGAGGATAGAGGCTGTGATGTGATCTTCTCGAAAGGAAAGGCGTTCCTTCGACACATAGCCATGGGTCAAGTAAAGAAGATAAGAATTCATGTGAAGAATCTCTATAAGTTGGAGGTAGAGGAGTGTGCTTCTTTTAGCTCAAAAGCAGAAAGGATGAAGAACCGAGACATTGGCGAGTTGTGGCACAGGCGATTGGGCCTCTTGCATCATGGGGCTTTGAAGATATTGCAACAAATCTCTACCGGTCTTCCCAAAGGTATGCTTAAGCAAGTTGATACATGCAAGGGGTGTACTTTGGGAAAATACACCAAGTCTTCCTTTAGAGACAGAGACAGACGAGCATATTCTATTCTAGAGAGAATCCATTCAGATGTGTGTGGACCATTCTCGACAGCATCCACAGCCAAACACAGGTATTGTGTTATATTTTTTTATGACTATTCTCGTAAATGCTAGATATTTTTCATGTAGAAAAAGGATCAAACTTTCAAAAAGTTTTGTGAGTTTAAAGCATTGGTGGAGAAAAAGTCGAGAAATAAGGTTAAAGCTCTATGGAGTGATAACAATGGTGAGTATGTCTTAAAAGAGTTTAAGAACTTTTGTGCAGCAGAAGGGATTAAATGGGAGTTGACAGCACCCCATAACCCTCAGTAGAATGGGGTGGCCGAGAGGAAGAACAAAAGCATAGTAGGGGCAGTGAGGGAAATGTTGCATGATCAGGGCCTACCACTACACTTGTGGGCTGAGGCATGCAACACAACTATTTATGTTCAGACCGTAGCCCACAACGGATACTTGAGATGAAGACACTAGAGGAGTCTTATTCCAGTAAGAGGCCAGATGTTTGTCACTTCAAGATTTTTGGGTCATCAGAATATTTCCATGTGACCAAATATGCACAGAAGAAGCTTGAGCCGATAATAGAGTTGGGGATATTTTTGGGGTGCACTGATACACCTCACAACTATCAGGTGTACATGCCAACTAGTAGGATGATAGTGGTTCTAAGGGATTTCAGATTCGATGAGGAGAAGTGTTATTGGGAAATCTAGTGTCTATGCAGAGCTGCTAGTCCCACTAAGATGGGTAGCTATCTTAGAAACAAACAGATTAAAGTTACTTTCACTTTCCTTTATGAGAAGTAGATAGGAGAGGATCAAAGAATACCAACCTCGATCTTTCGCTCGGTTCTTTGCTTGTTCCTTCTCCTCACCGACAGGTCTTTGCCGCTTCTCTCTTGACCACTCCGCTTCAAAGAGTACCTGTAAATTCAAAGAAACATAATACCTTCAAAGTGCAGAGATCTACAATCATAAACAATATAGGACCAGATATATATTGACCACACAAATGCATATAATATCAGACATACAAGAATGTGGAGGAAAACTTGAATAGCTTTATTGATGTAAAGATTAGAAGAGAGGATTACAACCCATTGACCTGACCCAGCGTCATCCTCCCAGCATGAAAGCCCTTCTTCACCTCATGAAAAGCTTAGATCACCCAACACTATGATATTCCACCAGGAAACCAACAGCACTTCCTTACAAGATACAAAATTCCAGCCTCTAGATCTCTGCGATGAGAGATCCATATATAGATGATTGCAGGAAGGTGAGTCAGCTTCTAGGATTTTGATTAGTGTCTTCTCTCTGATAGTTCTTGATTCCACTTGGAGATTGATGATCTCTTACTCATCCCTGGGTGAATTCAGAGAGGCAATTGTCACAGGAGAAGTTTCTGGAAGATTCCATGATCATCCACCTCGCAAATTGTCTCTGCCATTTGTCCATTCTCACCCATCGCACCCTACATAAGGGCTTTCCAGTATGCATCGCACCTTTTACACTGGGCAGGTGAGATGCATTGCACCCTTAGCACTGAGCAACCTATATGGTCTAGCCTTGACCAGTTCTGAGCAGTTTTCTGTGGAGAACTTCTGGTAGATGATGTCATCAGATGACCTTGTTCCTTTAGGGCATGAAACAACACTTTTAGGGACTCAGAAGCCCTTGTTTTATGGACATATATGATTGGGGTTGCAGTGCCCAAAAATGTCTATAACAGTTGCCCCCTAAAGCATGAGGTCATTAATCTTTTGATGTCGGGTGAAATGCTTTATCATGAGGATCCGAGGTTTTTTGAACTGGAAGGCGACCTGTAATAAGATAAAATGTAATACATTATCTTCATAATATTTTCATGATCTAGCTGAGGTGGGCATTCCCATGCTCAGCTTTATAAATTCATTTTCATGTACATAAGACAGACAACTGCCTGTGTGGCAGACTGATGATTCTGATAGAGCCATCATCCTTTGATTCAGATGATCATCTGTGCAGCAATGACGTACATTTGATGTCTTTATTTTCCTGAATATATCACAGCCCGGATGGATGAAACTAGATCCGGGGTCTTCAAACTCGTCCAATCTTCACCCGAAGTACAAGTTGATCCATGTGAAAAATGTTCTGGAGTCGAACATGGAAAGACATCGTCTGGTTACCAGTCAATGATGTAAGTTGTTAACAGGCGCGAGAGGAATCACCGATAATGATGATGACCCTCAAGGTACGACAGTACAATTCGCGTGGTCTGAAAATGGGACTTAGCGTCGAATACCACGCAAAATCTCTCGATCGAAGGCCATTGATGTAAACCTATCGCCGAAAGTGAGAAACTTGCCATTGAGGCATGCCAGCTTCAAAGTACTTAAAGGGTTGTTCCTAGGTCAACTTCTTGGATAATGAGCTGATGTCGACAAGAAGTGACCCGTCGTAGGAGGGCCTTAATGAATCCCACATCTACGACACGAAATGGAGCAAACGACTTTTGGAGGTGAAAACGATATGATGATACAGGGTTCAGGGTGGCGGTCATGAAAGAATGAAGAATAAAGGTATTGCAGCGGATGAGACACAAGATGGGCTGGTGAATTCTCTTATCGACTTCTCTTGAACATATCAGCGACACTGAAATGGATCGATAGCGTTAACCCCAAATATGGATGGTGCGGTGGACCAATGGTAATATGACCGGTGAATGGAATAACCCAACCTGACTCAATCATGGTGATGGAGTGAAAGTGTCATGTTCAAGAGCGACTCGCTACCAATACCTCTGTATTTTTATCAAGCTTGAGGAGGATAACATATGCTTGTTCTATAATTTTCCCTTCGAACAAACCTGTCGCTATGTTTTAGCAAGCCTAGCGACAGTGAAACTCGTTCTTGTCTACATGGACAAGTTTGTCGCTATTAATTTTAACGAGTTTAATGACAATGATAACTCGATCCTTTTTCAATTTTAGAGAGTCTGAAAAGGGACAGAAAGGAAACTCCAATAATCCTTTTTCGTCATATAATCCCTTAAGTCCGAAAAAGTATAAAATAATACGAAAGGGATGAATTTTCGATAGTTTTAACGAGCCGAACAAGACAAGTGCTCGATCTTTTTGTGTAATAATCCCTCAGGTCCAAAAAGATTAAAATCTAGAGGAGGGATAGCACTTCTGGTAGCTTTAACGAGCTGGAGAGGCCAATCGCTCGGCAATCTTTTCATATTTTACGAGTCAGATGAAAAGAGCTTAAAGGAGACTCGTTTTTTGAGGAACGAGTGATAATTTCGGGTAGCAGCTGATTCCAGGTAAGGTTTGGAATTTTCCAATCATGGCAGTGTCACAAGGATGGCTAACAGAATCACTCGTCGCAGATGTTCCTCAAAAAGGGTAAACAATCAAATGGAGGCGTATGATCGGCTAAAACAGAGTGGAGGTGATGATGAGAACACGACCAAGGCTCAAAAGCTGATGATAATGCATTCACAATGGTTATTTACCGAAGATTGGTTCATTTTTTAATGAGCTTAAACTCTGGTGGAACATTTGCTCATTGCTAGGTTTAATTTTTAACGAGCTTGAACTTCACATAAAAACTGCTCGTGGTGGGTTTATTTTTTAACAAGCTTGAACCCTACAGTAACACTGCTCATGGCGGGTTTATTTTTTAACGAGCTTGAACCCTGCGGTAACACTGCTCGTGATAAATTTGCATGCCCCCAGCATAATAACGCAAATCAAGGTGCATGCCCCCCAAGCTTCATTGCATTCAACACGGTGGTTGGAATGAAGGTTTACCTTCGAGATCTTTGAAAGACTCAACTTGGAAAGGGAGTTGTTTCATTTTTTAATGAGGTTGACACAAGATAGGAACCGTCCTCGGAATCCACCGTATTTACAGTATTTGATAGAAAATCAAAAACTGAAGGATGATTAAGGTTGTTGGAATAATCTTCGTGGTAATTCGGAAGATGGGAACAATGGTGGTAATCTTCCCATGGTGCCTCTCCTATCATCTTTGATTGAATGATTCCTTCGTCTGTAGAATGTACATGCGACCAAGGATCTGAAGAGGTGCCATATTCCTTAGACCTATCTATCCAAACACTCGATGAGTGTTGATTTGGGTTTTCCCCCCAGGCCAAGAAAATTGATTGCTACAATATTTCTATTAGGGCGATGATCCATGCTGACAAAATGTTCAGGAATCTTCTGAATCTAGAAGATATCATGTTGCAGGTTCCCACCGTGGCCACTTCCGCCAGATTTTTTGGAGGCGGTAGGGAAAAAGTCCCCATCAATGTAGGGTCTTTTAGTAGGCCTACTCTGATATTTTGAAGCGAATGAGGGCTTCCGTGGATCATCGGAATGCTTCCCGTAACTTGTGAATTGTTGGGGAGAAATGTTTGTTGGTCGACAATTGTAATTCCTCCTTGAAAAGGAAATGCAATCTTTCTAAAGTATGTTGACACAACTGCATCCATAGCATAAATCCAGGGCCTTCCCAGTAGGATGTTGTAATCAAGGTTTCCATCGATAACCTCAACATCAATTTCTACTGTTTTGCCCCCTAGTTCGACTTGCAAGTTACTTAAAATCCCGTATGGGGTGTATGTTCATCCATCAAATGCTTTTAATGTCATCAACGATCGCGACAAGGGTGGAGATCCTAAATTTTTCCAGCAACTCATCGACATAATACATGTAGATGCCCCCTCATCAATAATTGTTCGATGAACAGTTTTGTTGAGGGCTTTCACTTGAATAAGGAAAGCTAGTTGAGCTGGTAACTGAGGGTCATATCCTTTGTGATTAAAGGACACAAGATTGGAATCCGTTGGGTCAATCCCACCTATCGCTGATAATAAAGCCTGCTTTTGGGAGGGGCAATTTTGTAGTACCTCAAGTGTCGACATAGCAGACAGCGATTGGGCCAAGTCCTCTACTATATTATAATGTTGTGTTGCTCTGGCACGAGGATTAAATTTCAATTTGCGTACTAGTCCCTTTGGCGGCTTTATCGTTAGCTCAGGAATGATGGGTGGCACAACTTCGATCGAAGTTGTTGTCGAACTACTAGGTTGTTCATTAGCTTTGTTATTCGACAACTGTGGATTCCCGTAATCTTTATTCCTTATCAATATCAAATCTTCATTTTGCTACTTTGAGATAGACAACATAAGCACTTGGGATCAGGAAGCATTGTCAATAGCAACCAGATTGGTTCCCGGGTTTGGAAACGGATCAGTCAATACCGCTGAGGTTTTTGAACTCTTAAAGAGTTTCTTAACTTCAGCTTTATGTGGAAAATATCTCATCTAATGATCCTCATCGCATATCTAACACCTCGAAGGGGGTTTCCTTTGCCCAGAAGGGTTTGGAGAAGATTTTTTAGGAGATGACTCCTCTTGTTTCTTCTTTTTCCCTTTCTTTTTCTTCTTGCCCCCTAGTTGCTTTGGTTCTTTGCCTTTGTCAGTTGACACGGCATTTACCTCTGAGGCGAGAAGTTCTTCATTTGCATTTTGACTTGAAACCGTACGGGCCTTCTTTGATGTAGCCTTTACGGTTTTCATGCTAGTCGTACCTATCACGCCATCACCGACATGAGAGTCTTTGTTTGATTTAGGAGGGGGAGGAACGGAAAATTCCGGTCTAGGAGCATCATGTATTTTATCGTAGAGCGTGCCAGACTGAGTATAGATCAAGTCTAGATATTGTGCACGAGCAATAACTTGCTCTTCAGTGACGACTCCTCCCTTTGCCACATCTTCTATAATAGAAGGTAACAATGACTTAATAAACCATTCAGCTAACAGCTGATCAGGAACATATGTTTTTACCATTCTACGACGACGTCGCCACTCATGAATATGATCGAATATGTGAGTGGCCGTCGTTTGTTTGAAATTGGTAAGAAGCTCTGTTCCCGTTTCGTACCTTATAGGTAACTGAAAATGGGTTAAAAAGGTTGTGGCTAGGGCACCAAAGTTATCAAATGAAGCTCTAGGCAATTCGATATACCACTTTGCTGCCGGACCAGTTAACGTTCGCTGAAAAAGGCGGAGCCTGATCGAATCATTGTTGAGAGTGTTGGATGAACACCACAGATGAAAGGTCATCACATGATTCGACAGGTCTTCACCCAGATTTCCATTAAATTTAGGAATATCTAACGGAATTTTATGCGGAATCGCCGGCCACCAAGGGGCGTAAGCAATTGGATCGTTCGTTAGTCGATTTAGATCTGGTAACTCTAAAGTCGCCATGAAAGGCAACTGTTGATTCAGGTTCGGCGAAGCATACCCAGGATAAGATGGGATTGCTTGAGCAGTTGGTCTTTGCATACCAGCATAATGCATTTGATGCTGGTAACTTTGGTAAGGTTGATGGGCATGACCATTATGATATGGTTGATGTTGACTGTTTTGAATATACAGCTGCCCATTACTTGCAAAGATTTGGTGCTTAGATCCTTGGTAAACTTGTCGGAATTGTGGTTGTTGATATTGCACCAGCCATGGTTGTGAAACCATTTGATGTTGTCCAATACTGTCTATTTGACTAAGATGAGGGGTGATGGTACCCATTTGAGCCTGGGTCACTCCAGTTAAGGAGCCACTAATCGATGATTGTGGTGGCGTCGTAGAGACAAGAGGTTATTGAATTACGACCTAAGAGACTTGAGGTTGGTATACAACAAGCAACGCTTGTACTTGCGACACCGTCACAATAGCTGGTGTAGTGGGGATATTTGACATAGGCAAACTTTGTTGCATTGAGTATACAACTCTTGGTTGTTGAGGCAGTATTGGCACCCAACCACTGGATGTAATTCCAGCATAACCTGAATTCTGTTGTGAACTCTCGTATGTTTGTTCTCCCGGAGGAGACAATGAAAGGGTATATTGCCCCCCATACGGCGGTAATCCAGTGCTCAAAGGAATGATTTGCCTTTGAGGACTGGACTGCCCAAATTGACACTACGAAGGATCAATTTGTTGAGACTCAACATAAGAGATTCCAGATATTATTCCGGACGAACAAATGGGAACATACCATACTGTCGAAACAGCCGCTAGATGGATTCCATCCAGCGATTGAGAGCTAGTTGGGACAGACGGTACGCCGGCGAACATTGTTGGAATAACAGTAGGAAGTTCTGTCGCTGCTATGTCAGATGACACAGTCCTAGATGTCAACGGTTGTTCAAACATATCTAGTCTATCCAAAATATTTCCTAGCGATTCTACAGGAACTTCCGATGACGGGAGACTAATTTCTGACGAAGAAGGATACAGGGTGATCCCAACTCCAAAATGCGATGGAGTACTAGATGGAGGATCCTCCACAATCTCTTCTATAGAAATCAATCCAGGTGGAAGAGGGAGACCGTCAGGTCCGTAAAATATTTCCGGTGCCGAAGAAGGTATAGATTCTACAGCGACAGATGTTTGGGGAATAACACCTTCTGAATCAGCTGTAGATGGAGCCGGTTCAGGAATAGAAGTGTTTACCTTCACACTAGGATCAGTTCTATTGTCCTCTTGTGGCTGCGGAACTTCTTCTATAGAGGCAGGGATACCAGAAATGTTTGGAGTAACCGGAGTCTCTGAGGGTGTCAGAACACTTGTTCCAACCAAACCAGGGGACTTTGATCCGGTTAAATGAGTTTGCTTTGTCTGGAATAGTTTTGTTTCCGGAGACAAAGACGGTTGACTCGTAAGTCTCCGCGAACGACGGGGTTTCGATTGACTTTCCTCCACGATTGCGGATTACTCGATCAACTAAAAATAAAGGGGAAAATGATTCCAAATTAAATGAATTTTAGATGCTTTGACACAACTTGCTTTTTCAATTTTTAAGAGTCAAGAAAAAACAGAAGATGACTCTAGTCGCCTTCAATTTTTAATGAGCCTGAAGTGACAAGTGCTCAGATGGACCTTTTCCTTTAAGGAGTATGAAAAGGAACGAAAGAGACTACTCTGGAAATCTAGACAGAGGGATTACCAAACCAATCGCAAAACTGCAAAATACTTTTTATGGTACGGTAGTCAATCTTCCCGAATGTTGTGTTCAGTGCATTGCGATCGATAGGGCGGCAAACATGGCTTCCTATGGATAAAGGATATAGCCTATTGTGGTCTCCCAATATATACTCGACGGTACGTGGGAGCACAAGTCCGTACTGGCACTTGTCGTCTCAAAGAGGAGGAATCACCCAACCAACAATGAAAGCGATAGTTACCAGGCTTTACGACGCCGGAATACGTCTCTAGCCTAGACTTCTAAATGTTGTGCATTAGGTTCCAAAGCGTTTTTATGTTCATTGAATTTATTTTACAGTTGATCTTTCTTAAGAAATTTGCCTTTCAGGTTCACCGCATGATGTAGATATATAATTCCTAAAATGCAATCTAAGATGATAAACAATCGTTTAATATTCTTTTTGCAATGAAAATCCTAGCTACTAAAGAAAGAGAGATGATATTCTTTCAACATAGAGCAGAGAGCACACACTAGATGCACTGTCCTAAATCAAACCAACAAGCAGTCTAAATGCAAATGCACATGCATGTATTTTTTTTCCGCTTTCTTAATGTGTGAATGACATAAAGAATGCTGAGTACAAATCTGAATTATCTTTTCAAAGCAACAGTACTAACAAATTTCTCTTCAAAAACGAAAGGAAGATAATGATGACACTTTGCGACTTTGAATTGAAAACTGCTTTCGACACTTGAAAAACTACTAATTCAAATCAAATACAAGAGTAACTGTATAATCGACCATCAAGAATGATAGAATTCTTTTCTTTGACTGAAAACGTCACTTGTGACACTTCCAAATCAAAAGAAGACAGTTTGATTATGCTACTTTTTGTAAAAGAGAACTGTAAATGGCACACAATACATAAAAACATTCACAATTCTTTGTACTATGGAGGCGCAATCATGTAAAGGAATGGAGTTTCCACAGTGTTATACTGATCACAGATAGCAAAACTCCTGAATAAAGCTGAAGAGAGTGAACAAAGAAACCAAAATATGGAAGCAGAAGAGGTCTTATCTGATCAGCGCACCTACAACACAGGGAAAGTGCGATGCAGCACACCTACTACACATGGGAGGTGTGATGCATCTAGATTCCCAAGAGGAGAAAGTGTGATGGTCCAGGGACGAGACTTCAACTTGGTTTTTGGTCACAGTTTGCAGCTTAGTTCAGGGATTTAGGCCGAGCTAATGATAGTCAGTAAATAGAAATCACAGGGGCTGATCTAATGAGGTTACTAGAGCCACCACTAGGGCAATTAGGATGTTTTCAAATCGATTGTTCAATTTATAAACAAAACCTAGAGATAGACTGAAGCAGCATTGATCTACTTTGCACTTGCATAGCAAATGCAGTTCGAAGGCTAGATGGCTTAACTTCAGGCTCCGTCTGTAAGTTTATAAAGCAAACAAGTATAAACAAGCAAACAAGTTATTCGCTCCCCAGTGGAGTCGCCATTTTGTTATCGGGAAATATAGTGTCTATGCAGAGCTGCTAGTCCCACTAAGACGGGTAGCTATCTTAGAAACAAACAGATTAAAGTTACTTTCACTTTCCTTTATGAGAAGTAGATAGGAGAGGATCAAAGAATACCAACCTCAATCTTTTGCTCAGTTCTTTGCTTGTTCCTTCTCCTCACCGACAGGTCTTTGCCGCTTCTCTCTTGACCACTCCGCTTCAAAGAGTACCTGTAAATTCAAAGAAACATAATACCTTCAAAGTGCAGAGATCTACAATCATAAACAATATAGGACCAGATATATATTGACCACACAAATTCATATAATATTAGACATACAAAAATGTGGAGGAAAACTTGAATAGCTTTATTGATGTAAAGATTAGAAGAGAGGATTACAACCCATTGATCTGACCCAGCGTCATCCTCCCAGCATGAAAGCCCTTCTTCACCTCATGAAAATATTAGATCACCCAACACTATGATATTCCACCAGGAAACCAACAACACTTCCTCGCAAGATACAAAATTCCAGCCTCTGGATCTCAGGGATGAGGGATCCATATATAGATGATTGCAGGAAGGTGAGTTAGCTTCTAGGATTTTGATTAGTGTCTTCTCTCTGATAGTTCTTGGTTCCACTTGGAGATTGATGATCTCTTACTCATCCCTGGGCGAATTCAGAGAGGCAAGTGTCATAGGAGAAGTTTATGGAAGATTGCATGATCATCCACCTCGCAAACTGTCTCTGCCATTTGTCCATTCTCGCCCATCGCACCCTATAGAAGGGCTTTCCAGTATGCATCGCACCTTTTACACTGGGCAGGTGAGATGCATCGCACCCTTAGCACTGAGCAACCTGTATGGTCTAGTCTTGACCAGTTCTGAGTAGTTTTTTGTGGATAACTTCTGGGAAATGATGTAATCAGTTGACCTTGTTCCTTGAGGGAATGAAACAAAACTTTTAGGGACTCATAATCCCTTGGTTTATGGACATATATGATTGGGGTTGCAATGCCCAAAAATGTCTATAACAAGAAGGCCATGCTAGTTTCCCTTGAGAGGGAGCTTGAGCTACATGCGGATGAGGAGATTTTAGCTCCTGAGGTTGAGGAGCCTCAGATTGATGTGGAGCAGCCAGATGCAGAGGATCCGGGAGCGGATACATCCACTCAAGCAGAGTCTTCCAAAGGGGGAAGAAAGTGCACCAGATAGGCTTACAGATGTTGGATGATGCACGGGAGAATGTGGGAGCACCCACTTCTCAGCACAGGAAAAGAAGGTCACCTGAGAGGTACACTGGATACATGGATATTATGGGCAAATGTGTTGTGATAGAGCCATCTTCCTTTAAGGAAGCAGTGCAGCAACCGGTTTGGGTTAATGCCATGGTGGAGGAGTATGACTCCATAGTTCATAACAGTGTTTGGGATGTGGCCTTGAGACTGGAGGACAAGTCAGTGATGAGCTCCCATTGGCTTTACAATGTAAAGCAAGCTATAGATGGTAGTGTGGAGAAGCATAAGGCAACATTTGTGGTCGTTGACTTTTCACAGGAAGAGGGGATTGACTATGATGAGACCTTTGCTCCTGTTGCAAGGTACTCATCAATCAGATCTATATTGGCACTATCAGCACAGATGGGTTGGAAGATCCATCAAATGGATGTGAAGACAACCTTCCTTAATGGCATGATTGAGGAAGAGGTGTACATAGAGCATCCTAAAGGTTTTGAAACCTTTAACCGTGAGTTGCATGTGTGCCGACTCAAGAGAACATTGTATGGGTTGAAGCAAGCAGCTTGTGCTTGGTACACTAGGATAGATAGCTACTTCACCAGGTTGGGCTTCACGAAGAGTGAAGAAGATGTGAACCTATACCACATAGTTGTGGAAGGTAAGTTGTTGATCATTGTACTTTATGTTGATGATCTCATAATTAGGTGATGATCAGCTGATTAACTCTTGCAAGGAGGACCTTGCAAGAGAGTTTGAGATGAAGGACATGGGGCGCATGCATTAATTTCTTGGCATGGAGGTATGGCAGGGAGATGGGGAGTTGTTTGTGTCTCAGGGAAAGTATTCCAACAAGATACTCAAGAGATTCCGCATAGAGAGCAACAAACCCATGGAGACTCCTCTAGCAGGTAACTGGAGGAAGGAGGATGTTACTTCAGGGGAAGTAATGGAAGCTCCTATTTACAGGAAACTTTTGGGTTCACTCATGTACTTGGGGAACACACGACCGGATATGTGTTATTCAGTTAACCAAGTTAGTCAAGCGATGGTTAGGCCTACCAAGATGTATTGGAAGGCGGCAAAGCTTGTGTTGAGATACCTTAGGGGCACTTCTTAGTATGGATTATGGTACAGATGGACAAAGGGAGTGAAGCTTCAAGGCTTCACCAATGCAGATAGGCCAGGGAGTCCTTCTGATAGGAAGAGAACATAATGAGGGATATTCAGTATTGGGTCAGCGACAGTTTCTTGGTACATCTGGAAACAGAGATCAGTTACACTAAGTTCAGCAGAGGAAGAGTGCATGGATGCGAGTCAAGCAGCATGTGAGGCAATCTAGATGAGGAAGTTCCTGGTTTTTTTGTTTGGTCAGCAAATGGATCCAACTGTGATTTACCACAATAATCAGAGTTGTATCAAACTCTCTAAAATAAAGTTTTTCATGATCAGTCCAAGCATATTGATATCTGATATCATCATCTCATAAATTGTGTAGTGACGCAGATTATGTTTTTAGAGTACATTCCCATAGAGGAGTAAGATGTTGACATTTTGACAAAGGCATTGTCAAGATGTAAATTCGAGTTTCACAAAGACATGATTGGGGTAGTTGATAATCCCTTTCTTGTTGAGAGGGAGTGTTGAGAGATGGCAACAAGAAATTCCAGCTTAATTTGTCCTTGAATTAATCTGAGAATTAAAATCGAATTATATTCTTATAGCAACTTGTAAATAGTTAATTAATTTTAATTAACTTAATTAACGTAGGAATTTCAAGTTGGAAGTCTTTCTAAAGTCATGTATATTTTCTCCCTATTTTATAGGGTTCCAAGATGAGTTAAGTGTGAGTTGTAATTAGATAACTCAGTTTAATGAGTTAAGTTCAATTAAATTAGTTCCAAATTGTTTGAGGAACTAATAGTGAGTTAACAGTCAGTTGGTGCACTAATGCATTAACTAGTGCTACTCCAGTTAACTGAAGATTCCCTCATCAGAAACTCATGCATGTTGATTTTGAGAAAGACCTAGTTGAGACTAGAGTGCAGGGACAGTGTACTATCAGTTGTATGATTTAATGAGTTGTATAGATCATGCATGCAATCAAGAACTAAACCTTAAAGGGATTGCACAGTTTTGGATGCACTGGAATCCCATTAATATGGGTTGATCAGTCATAGGAATTGTGTAAGGAACTAGAGACTTGGAGAGCTGCAGAATTGGCTAAATGTTGGCCAAGAGTTTTCTTGTGAGTTGGAGATTGATTTTACTAAGTGTTGGGATTGTTCTTGAGAGAACAAGCATTGTATTATCATCTTGGATTTCTGATATATGCAATACATATAGTGGGGTTTTGAGTTGTGGCTTTCCTCTGATATTTATTGTGTTATGTGTATTTGATTATCTACCTCTTGTCGATTATTGTTTTCATCAATCTATTGGATTCCACTCAATGAAGTAGAAGTATATTCTTGTCCTGTGCTTTAGTAAATTGCATGAGCTTGTGAATCTACAGGATTTTCTACACTAACCTCTCCTGGAAGGCTTCGAGCTAAAAGCCTCAATTTGACATCTTCATGATCCACTTCCTCTAGATCTATGAAATCAATTATTTTTTCCACATTTTTTTTGGTTGTAATTTCTCTTGTGCTATTAAATTAAGGCAACCTTTGACCATAGTTCTGTGGTAAATCATGTAAATGAGCTTGCAGATTTAATGGTGCATATTGGGCAGCAGCCATGACTATGGTTTTTTGAGATGGACTTATATTTTCTTGAATATGATTATTATTTGGATCTTGTTCAGGATCAATAATACAATATAGAGATTCATTTGCAACTTCAAAGGAACGAAATACAATTTTAAAAGGGGAATCATGTGCAGATTTCTAGTCTTCATTTAGATACAGTAAATAAAGGAATGTCCTTTTGACATTTTCAGGAAAGGATAGGAGGCAATTGATAAAACCTAATATTATATCCTGAAGAAACTTCAAGTTTAAGTACTTGACTTTATGTATTGTCCTTCTATATTTCTGTTGATAAGGTATGTCTTCCAATGGAGTTTTCAAATCTGATTCGAACATTTGGATTCAACAGGTGAATGGTTTAGCCTTTTTGTGTCTGACTGTTGTCCACTATCAATAGCCAAATATGAAACTTTGATGATATTTCCTAAAGAAGATGAAACCTTTCTTCCCTGAAAACAACGCCAAAATGTTAGCACTCCGTAATTTCCTTATGTTAAGGAGAGAAATTCATAGGTAACCACAAAACCACTTTTAGGCTAGAATCTAGCCCTTCTAACCTTGGAGAGGGCTCTCTCTTGTTAGGATGTTCAACTACTATGATTTTAGGCTAGGTATAGTGCTCAATAAGGTCTTTTTATCAAAGGTTTGTTGGTAATAAAGGAGACAAATCCATTGGGGATGGAGTCATGTCAAATTTATTTTGTCCAATGATAGGATGAAAAGAGAAAATGGTCTTCTACAAGGGCAAGGTATTAAGTCTTGGTAATGAAATAAAGTCAAATTGTTGTAGTAAGGCGAGTGTAAGAAATGTGGAAACAACACATAGAGCATCAAAATTGTATATGAATTCTAAATGTTGTTTTAAGAAGAAAACATAGATTGCTTGGCAAACTAAATCAGAGCAACTTTTAAATGAATTATAAATTAAGTTTCTAGTTCATCCAATCATGAATACATACATTTAAGGCATGCAAATAACATGAGGAAAACTTACAACATGAAGGAATCACAACGCCATCAAGATTTGACACAATAATCCCTGCAAATCACCTTCTATATTTCATTCACTGATAAATTTCAGTAAAAAAAACAAAACAAAAAAAAAAAACTACAACATACATAAGTCCCTTCCTCTCCAATATGACCAACCCTTTTCTCCTTTACATCCATATCATAGATAGGCCCAAAATGAGTCATTTACCATCTCCAGGAGTAAAATTCATCATTAGGATTTTCAATTTCTAACTTCCGCAATGAAAATAGAACTGACTGCTAAAGACTAGGGATTGCTTAAATATATCTTTTCTATGCAATTTTACATTAAATCCTCAACCCAAATTGAGCCCATGAGTCACTAAATGATTTATTACAAACGGTATGTCAGATTGAGCTAGTTTTTTTTACAACAAATTAATATCATTATAACCCTTCTCCATAAAAAAAATTGAGCCAAATCCGACTTACGGATCTCGATAAAATCCAAAAAGGGATGTAGATGATGATGGCTCATTTCTAGAAAACCATGAATCATTTTGAACTGAAATTAAGTGGGCTTATTCATCTCACCCCCATGCATCTACTATAAAAAAAATCATGGCTAATGGGTACAGGGTTCAAGATATATGGTGAAAATATGGTGACCGTGTGAAAGCGCAACGCTCCAAGCTTATACTATCTTCGGTCATCGTCTAAACTACCGAAGGTACTGGGATGGTGTGAAATGGTCCATACAACATTTTAAACCTGTGAGAAAACTTCTAGGCTAACCACAAACCTTCAAACCCTAAAAATTCTTCTTGCGCCAAAAGCGCAGCGCAATTGCGCAACACACCTTCATCCACATGACTTGACCAAACATTGACCTTCTGATTGAGCCAAATGGCTTGGACAAGATCTTAACATTCACAAGAACCACTTCATGTCTTCATTCATGGACCAAAAAAAAACATAATTTCTTCATCAAAATTGATTACCTTGGTAGAAGTGCAACACATAGAGAAAGTGCAGTGAATGGCAGAAAGTGTAACAATAAAGAAATTCAATATTTTGCACATGTATATGTTATTTCCTTAGTTCATGAATGAAATTTGGTAACCATTAAAAACTAAGGAACTGAAATAAATTGTATTTTTCACCTTTGAAAGTGATTTGACCATCCTATTGAGGAAAACATAGCATTATCTCGAAACGCAGCACTCCCCTGCCTCCTTTGCGTAGTGACCAAAAATGAGGAGACAATGAGCTTTCTGATGGAAAAATGGTGAGCCGGGAGATCTTGTTTGAAGAAAACCATGTAATTTAACCTCCCAAGGTGGTTGAGAGTGGACTTGATGGCAATAATCATGTTTTGAACTTGAATGACCAAAGCGTAGCACTTGGAAAAAGCGCAACAATTTTCCTCTTAACCGTTGTACTCTTGGTGATATCATGACCAATCCTGATTTGACATGTAAACTGACTCAAGACATATATAATTATGTTCCCATGATGACAAAGCATGGTGGAAGAATCTTTCTCATGGTCACTTGATGTAATTTGACCTCTAGACCTAGCTAACTTGATCCCTTGGGATAAAAAGACTATCTTTGTCACTCTTGACACACTTGACATATTTAAAATGGATAATAAAAATTGTATTCCCACCTAAGACCTAAAAATTGGTCTTAAATAAGATCATAGACATACTTTATGCTTTTGACCAAATTCAAAACACAAAAAATATTTTTTTTCTACTATGACTATAAGATACTAACATACAATTCTCATCAGCTTCATCAATCCCACACTTAGTCAAATTCTGAAAATCTCTCCAACCCAAAAACTTAGCCTCATCTATCCCTCCTAAACTTCTCATTGCACAGTTCCATCCCTCAAGTTGCAACCTAGCCTCTTGACACTACGCAATGCGCAAATCCTGCCTCCCAAGACTGCGCACTGCATAGTCTTAGTGCCCAAGCCTTGACCTTGACCTCCATAATTACGTAATTAAGCCCTCTAGCCTAGCCCCAACTATGAATTACGTAGTCTATGAGCTCAAGCCAAACTCTTGAGCTCCTGTGTTTCACAAATGTACAATCACCAGGTCTACTCTGCCTTCCAGAACTGCATAATTGGCTAAAACAGTTCAAAACCCCTCAGCCTAGCTCAATATCCGAAAACTGCACAATATTCCTATCTAGTCTAGCCTGAGCTGCACATTGTGAATTCTCAAGGCTCAAGCTTCACCCTTGATTGCCTGATTTGCGCAATTATGCAGTCACTTAGTCTCTTCCTCAGCCTGCAACCCAGTTCCGGCTTAGTCAGTGGATCAACATGCATCATCTTAGACTAGGGGTTTATCGAACTGATCTCATCAGGTCATGAGTGAATTGCAGATGCAGGTACTCTATCATCCCATGATAGGATTATGAAGAAGGATATGGAGAAGGAAAAAATGTTGAAAGACATCTTTGTAGTTGGTTATGCAAGCTAATTAATCAATACAAAGAAAAGGGACACCATTTTGTGATTACAACTCAAGACTTGATATCATTAAAGACTCTTCATCTCTAAGACATATGGAGGTAGACATAAGAGAATACTCAAGAAGACACATAGCAAGGAGAAGCAAGAATGGCTTGACATTTCCATGTCATCATGTAGTCCATGTCAACAGTTTCATGTCATGTCTTGTCATGAGTCGTCACATGCCATATCATTACAGTGGATTATGTAATTATCTATTCAAAATGTTTTGTAAAGTGGAAGCCCAAAGGACACATACAGAATATGAAGAGTTATGTAAAGTCGAAAATTCATATGAAGTCAAACAGTGATGAGGGTAGTTAAAGAGTCATAAGGAGGTGAGGCATCGCCCCATTAGTTATATATACAGCCTGATTATATGAGAAAATGACTTTTCACCTTTGGCTTCTCCCATAAGGAATCAAAGAGACAAAGTTAGTACTTTTGGGGAGCAAGTCATGGCTCCAGTGCTCCACTATTGTAGCTAGTGGTGTTCGTTGTATACATGTGTCATGTAACTTTTACTTAATATATGAAGCCTGATGGCCAACACATTCTTCATGCATGAATTATGAATGTTTATAATAATGTTCTATGAATGTTTATAATAATGTTCTATGAATGCTTATGATTCACATTTATTTTTCACTATACTAAATTAGTTGAATTATTTCAATTATTTTAGTGCTCATCGTGTTGAGGATGTGTTGTACTGGTTACGATGACCTTCACATATTTGTGGACTATTCTACAAGATGCTATATGAATCTTTCTACTTGTACTGGTTGCATGACTGCTGCATCTTTGTGGATTATTCTGCTGGATGTTAGACATATATTTCTTGTTTGAGTGTGTCTCTACTAAGGTGGTACTATTACCTCACTCTTAGGGGTTCACCTCTTCTTCCCTTGGCAATAGAACAACCTTGACACACCTACAGCTGAACACTCACCAGGCACACTCACTTGCTTCTCAAAGGCACATATGCAATCCTCTCTTGCTGACAGATAAAGCCAAGGAAAATCTATAAGAATAAATGGCAACCAGACCGATATTCCATATGGAGCTCCTATTCCAAACAGTGTGAGGTCTAATTGGGACTTCAAAGCAAGGATACCCCCTTGGTTGATGGATTTCTAGCACCATCAATAAAATGGTGCTAGAAGGTGGGCCAGACAACAGGTTGTGCCAGTTGATTCTACTTTGAATCTCTTATTCAAAATGGTTCTTCCCTAAATCATAATCCTGAGATGTTTTTCTAAAGATATTAATATTACCATCCCTAGGAAGTTATTCATAACCTATCCCAATTTAAGTTTGATGGTGAGGGTGAATTAACTCTTCATGAACATCTGTTTCAAGTTGTCCATTTTTTCCTTTATAACGAAATATTGCAAGGATTTCATGGCTAGATTACTCACCCTCAAATTTGAAGGTCATGTTAATCGATGGTGTCATACATTACCCATTGCTTGTATCCATTCATTTGACCAGCTTGTGAAGGAGATTCATAAATCATTTGATAGGTATGATTACTAGGATGTTATTTAACATAATTAATCAACTAAGAATGAAGCCTAATGAATCAGTGGAGGATTTTTCCGATTGATTCCTTTGCCTTTGTTATGAATTTCCTAGAGAAAACACGGATTGGGATTTATTTAAATGAAATTTTAAGCTTTTGGTTCACATCTCTTTGCACGGTGAATTTGAACCCCCTAATGTTTCTACTTCCCTAAATTTTGTAAATCGTGAAGCACCTCTAATTTTAGAGGAGGAACCTACTACTACTTTTGTTCCTTGTCCTCCTCTTCTAGTTTCGATGTGGGTTCCTCATTATGTGATAATAAAGTTGGTATACCTACAAATCAATTTCCTAATCCATCTCTTCATCCTCCTTTCACTTCTCATGATTCAAATCTAATGAAAGAAACCCCAAAGTGGCTCATGGAGCCTAGGCTGAAGGCTAATCCTTTCATTCCTCAAGATGAAATTTGCACTCTTAAAATCTATCTTGAATCTGGTTCCATCAAAATTGTTGCTTCTTCAAGGGGCATCTTTCATCCTCTATCATCTACATGTCATGACTCTATGTATCATGATCTGCATGATCAATCTTCTCCACCAACTAGCCCTTCACGCTCTCTTGATTTTTGAGTTGTTGGATCAAACTGCAATCAGATACAAGGCAGTCACATTACATTGGTAAAGGAGGAGTAAAGTAAATCAACTTTTGGTCTCTCTTCCATTTTTTAAAGTACCCCATGTCAAGATTATTCTTGGATGATTTTCAATATACTAATCTCGATAGTAAATTAAATGAAACCAATTATTCCGATCAATATGTAGCCTTGCGTAACAATAATTCTGGTGATGATGACTTTGTTCATATATGTGATCATGAATACCCGACTACACCAATTGGTCTTTCAGTTTCTCAAGATGCTTATGTTTCGAAATATCTAGTTCTTAAATATGTTTCATTCAAAAAAGTTTCGCTTATGAACAATTCTTCCTCGTCACCTCCCTATCCTTTGTGCTCTATTCTTTACAACGTATCAACTTATGATGTAGACTCTCAATGATCTTCAAAAATTTTGTCCCATTAGTTGAATCTTGAAATGACACAAGATAATGAGAATTTCCATGATGAAGAAGGAAGCAATGAAATTCTAGAACATCCATTCCATCCCTTATCATCTCTTTTTTTGTATGGGGAAACTCTTCGAATTAGTATGATCACGAGATTTATCAATACATACATCTTTAGATTTGCGATCAAACCAGTGATGTAGATCGTTGTGATTTATATAATGGTGATCTTGTTAAATTAATCGATACACATGCAATTTGTGATCTGACTCAGTTTATAAAATGTTATTTTCTATCTTTCCACGATTCCGTAACTTGTCAGGAAGTCGAGGCACTTCAACTCTCGTCGATGATTATGTTAGGATCTCATAATCCTAGTAAAATTCTTGAACCATGTCATATCTAGATTTTCTCACATAATTCTTTCATTCGCCTTATTTCACTCGATGCAAATTCATTATTAATGGATTCTGGAATTCCTCGTTACAATTTTCCTATTCCTTGATATAGGGTTTGTTATGATATTGTTGGATTAAATTCATTTTCATATAAATATCTTGTATTATATTCGGGTTTGAGGTGTATACCTTTCATAAATATTCCTTTCGCTGAAAAGTACATATTTGTTGAGTGTTATGGCGAATAAGCAGCTCCTATTTTTTCTTGTGAATGTATTCATGGCACCAGAAATCCTCTTGAGTGTTGGCAAGTGCTTGAGATATTTTTATAATCAGGTTCCTATTTTCATCCATTTCATCCTGACTAGTTTTGTATGTTCATTATACTAACATTCTTTTTCAATTATTTCGAGGATTGTGATTCTTGTAAGGTTTGTCACTAGTTACGGGAAAACATTTTATCACATTCAAAATGCGAGGAAGTTGATTGTATTATTCAAAACATTGGTAGATCTATGCATTTGTATTTATCTTTATTAACTACAAATTGGGAATCTGATGTTTTAATCAGTCCATCTGATCATGATTCTATTGCTGATGATTTTCATTCAACTTACCATTTTCCCATCATCACATCCAATGACAGTTTTTTTACATCTTTTGATCTTCATGGTTTCACATCTCATCCTTTGAGTACTTTTCAAATGGTTGAGGCACTTCAACCTTCACTTATAGTCATGTCAGTTCCTCAGTGTCTTGACAAGCTGGCTGAATATGATCAAATTAATTGTCTCTCAAAATATTCGCATCTTGATATCATTCTCTTAATTGTAAATTCATCTTTTTAGAGATTTCGAAATGTTCAATAGGATCATTTTGAATTTCACGATCCAATCTATGATTTCCTGGAAGCATTTTTCTTAGCAAGCCCTTTAGCGAATAGCAAGTTTTTGTCTTCTCTCATGCTTGCTAAGAAAGATGACACATATGAAGGTGCATTCACAAGATGCTCTCTTGGTTTGTTTGCTTACAATGGTCATCGAAAAGGTAAGAATATGAATTGGTTAAAAGTAGTGGATATGTCCTATATTTCTGTTGATAGGCAAGACCTTTTATTTATTTTGCAAGTTCTTCAAGCTCTTATCTTTTCCATCACACAATATTTTGTATTTTTTTTAATTCCCTGCATCTTTGTGTATGTCGGTTGGGAAAAATTATGATGGCTACATTAGAAATTCCATTACACATGACCCTGACCTTCTAGCTAGATAGGTCAGAAGTAGGTATAGTCGCATGTTAGTTTTCCTTACAAATGCACCTTGCATTCCCATTCTGTAGTCCTTTGTTTGCTTTCTATACTTCCATCGTGCATCCTCTTTTCGGTTTAGACCTATTTTGCTTTGTTATTTTGATTTTGGTTTTCTTGTTGTGTCTTCTCTCTTTTCGGGTAAGAATTTGCATGAAGGGTGTACCATTTTGGCTTAAAAGGTAAAGTCACAAAATTGAAAAGAGCCTTGTGACACTGAAACATTTGGATAACCTTTGATCATCCTTCTTTATGTTGGTTACATATTTTTGTCAATGAAGTTCTGATGGAAATGATATGATTCATCTGTAAGGATATTTTTGGTCAAACCATGATACATGTTTTAATTCCCGGAAACCTTATGCCTGCACTCAGTTCTGTATATTTCATTTTTTTTGCGCTTATCGAATCATAGAGAAGGAAAAGGGGAAAAAATCAAACGAGTAAACCTAAATCAGAGTTCTCTATATGCTTCTCTAAAGGAACAAATTCTCCTACTCTCAATAATTTGAGATTGCTCTTATGCCCATAAAATGAATAAGTGACTATGCATAGTCCTCTTTAAATATATAAATAAAGGCAAAAGAAGAGAAAGGCTTCCTATGCATAGAGCTCAAGCAAGAAAATTCTTCGAGGTACTATACAGGCTCATTGGTAGTGGAGCAATGTTTTTTTTCATGTAATGACTTTGTTGGGGTACTATCAGGCCTTCTAGCAGTAGAGAAACACCAGAGATGAAAAACTATACTCTGAAAATCTAAACCTTGCAAACTACACTACCCTTTCCAATTTGAAACATTTTGATATTGTTGAATCTATTGATTGTATTCAAACCAAGAAGGAACAAAGGGGACCATGTTTATTCATGGGGTAAGTGTGGAAGCTAAAGTAATCTACATGATGAATCAATACTCCCTAAAGAACTAAGACCCTAAACAGAAAATTCAACCAAGACAGAGAAGTTGGAATTCTATAAGTGTGTCGCCAAGTGTTTTCGTTGCTACAACACCCTCCAAAATTTTGGCCTGCACCAAATTTCAGAGCCTATATTGGTCTTGCATATTGTCATCACAAGCATTGAAATCCATTTTATGTGTCTTCTCTTAGTGTTTTGGTCCCTTTTGCAAAAAAAGTAAAATGTCGTATTTTCACATGTTAGGTATCATACAATTTAGGTGAGATTGTTTTAGTGGTTTCAAGAGGTTACCTTTGTGTAAATGAGTTTATCTTACCATGTAGACATCCATTGAACTCATTTCAAAAGTTGTAATCATTGTCGCACAAGTGTTGTCACGGTCGTCGCAAAGTGTATCTTTAGTGTCGCACTTGTCATGAGTCATCATAAAGTTGTCGCACTAAGGGAAGTACGTTGTTCATGTGTCATGGATGATCTATTTTGTTGTTTCATCAATTTTTCTAAGTGTGTGATCATAGCCAAGTCTTATCATTGTTCTCATCAGCTTCATCAATTCCACACTTAGTCAAATTCTAAAAATCTCTCTGACCCAGCAACTTAGCCTCATCCGACCCTCCTGAACTATGCATTGTGCATTTCCAGCCCTCAAGTTGCAACCTAGCCTCTTGACATTGTGCAATGTGCATACCCTTCCTCTCAGGACTGCGCACTACATAGTCTCATTTCCGAAGCCCGACCTTGACCTCCGGAATTACACAATTCAGCCCTCCATCCTAGCCCCAAATGTGCATTGTGCAGTCTCTAAGCTCAAGCCCAGCTCTTGAGCTCCTAAACTGTACAATTTCACAATTACCGGGTCTACTCTACCTTCTAAAACTGTGTAGTTGGCTGAAATAATGCAAAGCCCATCAACCCGGCTCATTGAGTCCCAAAACTACATAAAATTCTTGTCCAATCCATCCTGAATTGCGCATTGCATAGTATCAAGGCTCAAGATTCACCCCTGATTACCTGAGTTGTGAAATTGTGCAGTCATTAGGCCTCTTCCTCAACCTGCAACCCAATTATAGCTCAGTCAGTGGATCAACATGCATCATCTTAGACTAGGGGTTTATCGGACTGATGTATTCTTTTCATGAGCGAATTGCAGATGTAGGTACTCTATTAGTCTATGACATGATGATGAAGAAAGAGAAAGAGAAGGTGAACCTGTTGAAATTGTTGACACCTAATCCTTGTGATTGGGTGAATTTATGTAAATAGATAAATTAGAAATATGAACAATCATCGGGAGATGAACTGAACAGTCTCTCCCTGTTGTATATATTGAAGACCTACCTGATGGAATAAACACATGAATCATTTTTTCCTTATGGAGTTACTACCTGGCCTGACATGGTATTAGAGCCAAGTTCCAAAAATAGTTGTAACTCCCTTCTGCGTACTGCTCTCTGTCCACTGTCCACTGCCCCTGTGCACTCTGTCTGCCATAATTAACTCTGAATTCTCTGATCTGACAGCCTCAGACCTGAAAATCCTCTGAATCGCTGAGTTGAATGCCCTTGAGATCAGCTGGACAACTTGCAATCATGGTATTTACACTGGTATGGCTATGCGTTGAAGTTTCTTTGGCAATCTGTTGAATTTTTTGGCTATACGTTGAAGTTAATGCCATAAATTGAACGCTATTGCATTAACACTGTTTTAATATTGTATTCACGTTGTTCTAATATGGGATTCATGCTATTATGTTATGGTATTCACACTGATAACTTCTGATTTGCACAGAGCTTTCCTACATTGCATATGAGACCAGCATATGAATGACTGTATGAATATTTGATTGTGAGAAACATTGAGAAATGGTTTTCCTTTGAAAGTTGCCTGGAGACTTGTGCAATGTGTGTAACAGTGCTCAGACCTGCGTTGAAGTCAACGTGTGGTTCATTTGGTATGCGTTGAAGTTTCTTTGTACCGTGCAAACCATGGCTCTTCTATTATTTGTCACTTTGGGAATATGCCTTATGCACTGTTTCTCTATGAATATGCTTCCCTCAATTCATCAATATCCATTTCAATGATGCAAGTCTGTAATCTCGCTTAGAATTCGATTGGATAGACAGACTGTTCAGTTCAAATTGCGTTTTGGACAACTAAAATTTGTCGAGCATTTTTTGATTTAACAGGTTACTTGCAAATATTTGAGTGCACCTTATTAAGTTCGCGTTCTTCTAGTGCTGTAACTGTAGGACGGCGTCGGTGGCTTCTTTTTCCAGCGACAGTTAAAAGGATTTGTGAAGCGTTGAGTGCGACAAAAGAATCGTTGACACATTTAATCTCTTTGTAGTTCTGGCTCGAGTAGCTACGCGGAGGAGCAGTGTTTCAATTTTGAGCCTTTATTTTACAATTATATGCTCCTTCCAGTTTTGGTTGATGAGGGCCTTACATCTTCATGTTGCAGTGGTCATAGTGCTTGGAAGATTTTTATAACTTATGAAACATGTATCCAATTATGTTTGCATGAATGTGTTGTTGGGTGTTCTCCAAAAGGCAGTGTTGAATAAGTTTGTGGTTTTTATAAAATGTCGAACGCTGCTACAATAACCATATGGGTTGAGATTTTGTTAAAAATAAATAAAAAATTGAAGCACGTTTTTTTTACATCAAAAGCACATTTTTTTCCAGCAAAAGTATTTTTTTACAGTATGCATTCAATCATATCCATGGTGGGAATAGTTCTCACTGGCAAGGAGAACTATCCTGAATGGTCCCAGATGATAAAACACACTCTCATTTTCAATGAGTTGTGGAAAGGAGTGTGTGTCGGAGACGGAGACAATGAACCAGTACAGCCTACCTCAGACAAAGAGCTCGTCATTTGGGAAAACAAGAACAGCAAAGCTTATGCATTAATTGCAGCATCTGTAAATGAAGAGGTGAGTCACCATATTTCGTCATATTCAACTGCCTTTGAAGCCTTACAAAAGTTGAAAGAACTCTATGACTCACATTCTGCACTTGAAGTTGTTCAACTCATGATTAAACTCTTCACTCTTGAACTGCAAAATAATGTTCCTCTTGCTCATGCATCAGAAGTAAATTCTATAATGCATGATATTAAATCCACTAAGGTTGAATTGGATATTCCTCTTATCGCTTTTCTCAAGGCAATTTATCCTACTTACTCCAATTATCTTGAGTCATTGCAAGCAAATGGAAATCTCAAAGATATAACCTTTGACTCTCTTGTGAAAAAGTTTGCTGAAAGAGAGAAATCTTTTGGAAAGAAGACAACCCCTGAATCTTCTGAAGAGGTTGTGTGCCTTTCTCATAAAGAAGAGCATCTTGCTCAAGATTCTTCAAGAGGAAGAGGTGGTCGAAGAGGAAGAGGAAGATATTTCAGAGGCAGGGGGCAGACATTCTCAAGGACAAAAGGTATATTTTCACTACATTCGCTGCAAAAGAAATGGATCACATGATGCCTCTACATGCAAGCTACCATGGGACAAAATTGAGCAGAAAAGAAACCAACAGAAAGGTAAAACTGATGATACAGGCAAAGGTAAAGCACCTAAATCCGCTCACTATGTTGTGGCACAATGTAACATTGGAGTAAATGAAGATTTATTTAATGCTTCACTTGCTTCTTGGAAAAATCATTGGTTGCTTGATTCAGGAGCAACCTGCCACATGACTCATAGAAAATATTTTTTTGAAGATTTCACTCACGATGTTGATGGAGCAGTATTTGCAGACCAATAAAAAATCAAGCCATCAGGGCTTGGCACAATCAGGCTTAACCTGCCTGGTCTTCCAGACTTTCTTCTGCACCATGTTCTATATCTCCCACAGCTCAAGAGAAACTTGTTGTCCGTGGTCCACATCCGCCAACAAGGTCACTCCATTCATATGTTTGATGGCAAGCTTGAGGTAAGAAAAACATCTGACCACTCACTTGTCATGAGGGAAATAGAAGAAGAAAGGCTTATCAAGCTGCAAGGAACCTCTGCTCGTGCACAACATTTCTCATACAATTCTCATCATGAAGAAGGTACACTTCCATCAAGTTTATTATGGCATGCTAGATTTGGACATTTGAACTATGACAATCTCCACTTGTTGAAGAAAAATGGTGTTGCTGGATTGCCTACAATTCCTAGGAAACTTAAGCAATGTGATGCTTGCATTCTAGGAAAGCATAGCAAATAGTGTTTTCATGATTCACATTCAAGAGCACATAGAAAAATTGAACTCATTCATTCAGATTTATGTGGTCCAATACTTGTTCCTTCTGTAAATGGAAATAAATATATCATGACATTTATTGATGACTACACCAGAATGTGTTGGGTTTATTTATTGAAGAACAAATCTGATGCTTTTCAAACATTCAAGAATTTTCATAAATGGATTGAAAATGATGCACAATATCATATTGGGTCTATTCGCACTGATAATGGAAAATAATACACATCAAATGAATTTGAAAACTATCTTCGCCACCATGGGATTAAACATCAAACAATTGTGCCTTATAATCCCCAACAGAATGGTGTAGCTGAAAGAATGAATAGGACAATCTTAAATATGGTACGATCCATGCTCTTCTTCAAAAATGTAAAGATAATGTTTTGGGCTGATGTTGTTCTATGTGCTGCATATATAAAGAATAGATGTCCATCTAATGCTATTAGAAACAAGACTCCTTATGAAATGTGGTATGGACATGTTCCTTCGGTAAAGCATCTCAGGGTCTTTGGTTCCACCTGTTATGCCTTGATACCAAAGGTACATAGAAACAAACTTGGTGCTAGAAGTCATAAGTGTATCTTCCTGGGGTATTCAAACACCTCCAAAGAATACTGCCTCTATGATGAAGTAAATAAGAAGTTTGTTGTATCTAGAGATGTAATTTTCCTTGAATCATCCAAAATTGACAATGTTGTTGAGCGGCAACTTCATCGCTTGGATAGATTCGCAAAAGAAAAATCATTTCAAGAATTTGATAATCAAATTCCACATCTTGAAGGGGGGATTCCTATACTAGATCAACATGTGGAATATTCTTCTGAAGAACACTCTCCCCCACATGAAACTCCAACAACGGATGATGCTTTAAGTGATGTAATTGATAGAATGGGAGACTCAATCTTGATTCAGTCCCAACTCAATCAACGGAGCAGCCTAGACCATCAGAGAAAGGTCCCCCAAAGTGGCTGACAAAGACACTTGAAAGTGTTCATCTTGATGAAGTTGGAAAGACAAGAACCAAAAATTCAAACCGGCAAAATGGAGGTGATGTAGATGCCTCCACCTGTTGATATGGATGCTTCTTATGATTGTGAATTGAACTTGTCTACAAATTTTGAACCAAATTCCTTCAAAGAAGCTGCTTCTCATGATGAATGGAAAGAAGCGATGCAAAAGGAGTATGATGCCCTCATAAATAACGGCACTTGGAAGTTGGTTGATCCTCCATTAGGAACCAAACCAATTGGCTGCAAGTAGGTCTACAAGAACAAGTATAAAGTTGATGGCTCACTTGACAAGCACAAAGCTAGGCTTGTGGCAAAAGGTTTTGCACAGAAGGAAGGGGTCGATTATGAGGAGACTTTTTCCCCCACAGCAAAATGGGATACCATCCAGACACTCTTTGCACTAGCAGCTCGGAACGGTTGGAAAGTCCATCAAATGGATGTAAAAACTGCTTTCTTGAATGGAGATATAAAAGAGAATGTTTTTATGTCCCAGCCTGAAGGATTTGCTGTGAAAGGACATGAACATAAAGTATGCAAACTTGTGAATTCCTTGTATGGCCTCAAACAAGCACCGCGAGCCTAGTATGAAAAACTAACTGAGCATCTTCTGAAACTCAATTTCAAACATTTTGATCTTGATGATGTAACTTTATTTGTCAAGAAAGTTGGCAAAACAATTGTATATCTTGTGGTATATGTAGATGATCTTTTGATGACATTGCATCCATAAATAAGGAATTGGGGAAAAGTTTTGAAATGACTGATTTGGGCTATGTTCATTACTATCTTGGCATTGAAGTAACCCAACATCCAAAGTACATATTCCTTTCTCAAAAGAAATACATTGGAGATCTGTTGAACAGGTTTGGTATGACAGAGTGCAATCCTCTTACTACTCTAATGGAACAAAACTTAAAGCTCACATCTATTGAAGGAAAAGAATTTGAGGATGCAACAAAGTATAGACAGCTTGTAGGAAGTCTCAACTACCTAACTACTACCAAACCAGACATTTCATTTGTTGTTGGAATCCTCTCCAGGTTTATGCAAAAGCCTTGTGAGGGACATTGGTCTGCTGCAAAAAGAGTTCTAAGGTACTTGAAGGGAACTCAAGACTTTGGAATCAAGTATACACAGGTGGACGACTTCAGCTTGAGTGGATACTCTGATTCAGACTCTGATGGAGACAAAGAAACTGGGGTATCAACTTCAGGATATGCTATGAGTCTTGGATCAGGAGTTGTCTCCTAGAGATCCTGCAAACAATCAGTTCCAGCAGATTCCACAACAGAAGCAGAATATGTGGCAACAGCTGAAGCAACAAAAGAAATTGTCTGGCTCAGGAAAATTCTTGAAGATTTGTAGGTAAAACAAGTACAATCAACTCCACTCATGATTGAAAATACCTCTGCAATAAAGTTGGCCAAGAACCCAGAATTCCATGATCGAACAAAGCACATCAATACTAAATATCATCTGATTCGACATCATGTTGAGGGCTAAACAATCCATCTCCATCATTGTTCCACAAATGAGAAAATTGCAGACATCTTCACCAAAGCGCTTGGAAGAGAAAAGCTTGAACGATTCAGAATGATGCTTGGACTCACCAACATCCCTTCAGATTAAGGGGGGGAATGTTGACATCTAATCCTTGTGATTTGGTGAATTTATGTAAATAGATAAATTAGAAATATGAACAGTCATCGGGAGATGAACTGAACAGTCTCTCCCTGCTATATATATTGAAGACCTACCTAATGGAATAAACACACAAATCATTTTTGCCTTATGCAGTTACTGTCTGGCCTGATAGAAATACATCTTTGTATTTGGTTATGCAAGCTTATCAATCAACATTAAGCAAAGGGACACGATTTTGTGATCACAACTCAAGACTTGATATCATTGAAGACTCCTCACCTCTAAGCCATATAGAGGTGGGTAGAAGACCATACTCAAGAATACAAATAGCAAGGAGCACCGAGAATGGATTGACATTTCCATGTCATCATGTAATCCATGTCAGCAATGTCATGTCATGTCTTCTCATGAGTTGTTATATGCCACATCATTATGGTGGATTATGTAATTATCTATTCAAAATGTATTGTAAAGTGGAATTTCAAAGGACACATACAGAATATGAAGAGTCATGTAAAGTTGAAAATTCATAAGAATTCAAACAGTCATGAGGGTAGTCAAAGAGCCACAATGATGTGAAGCATCATCCCAATGGTTATATATACACCCTCATTGTATGAGAAAAGGAATTTTCACCTTGGTTTCTCCCATAAGGCATTAGAGAGTCAGAATTAGTACTTTCTGGGAGCAAGTCATGGCTCCAACACTCCCCTATTGGAGTTAGTGGTGTTCGTTGTATACATATGTCCTATAACTTTTACTTAATATATGAAGCCTGATGGCCAACAAGTTCTTCATGCATGGATTATGAATGTTTATAATATTGTTTTGTGAATTTTTATGATTCATGTTTTTTTTCACTTGTGCCAAAGTATTTGAACTATTTCAGTTATTTTAGTGTTCATCATGTTGAGGATGCGTTGTACTGGTTATGATGATTGTCGCATCTTTGTGGACTATTCCACTAGATGCTAGACGGATCTTTCTACTTGTATTGGTTGCATGATTGTCCCATATTTGTGGACTATTCCACTGGATGTTAGACGTGTTAGCCTCCTGTTGCAACAGGTGTTCATTTTTCATGATTAACATTTTTACATGCCAAATATGTCATACTTTGCAGGCTGCAGTGTTCCATATTTCCACAAGATGCCATGAAGCGTGCTAGTCCAAATGACACTGTTGTATTCCAATTTTGATGAGTTGTTCCAGTTTTGAAGAGTTTTCATTTATGGGAGGTCCAGACAGTTTAATCTTGGTCTCCCTAGGTTTCAATTTCCTATTTTAGAATATAGAGAATGTATCTGTCCAAACAGTTTAATCTTGGCAGATTTGTAGATAGGTAGAGAATCAAAGGGACTTAACTGCTTAATCTGGGCCCTTAAGTGTAGATTTAGATAGCAAACATTCAAAAGAAAAATTGTAAAGCTGGGTCTGCAAGTCTAAGTGCACCCAAATCAAAAGAAGAAAAAATGTTAGGTGAGTAGGCTGGGTAAGTAGCTGTGTGGTTGCAGAATGATGATTTATGATCAATTTTGTGTTATAAAGTATTTATCTTTTCAGATCACAGTTATCAGGCAGTTTTCATCTGAAGGAGCTCAAGCTGGACATCACTAACTGCCCCTTCTTCTAATTCCCCAAGTCATTTACTAACTTCCCCAAAGAGGTCAAGATCTGCTTGATTCCTCTTAGTTTCATCATTCTCCATGTCATTTTTCTTGGTGAAGATTTGCTTCACTCAAGGATTCTTTATTTCTCATTTACAAGTTCTTTTCCCCAAAATTAGCCTAAGGTCCCCTACCTTAGCGCCTGCTTATCATCTACATATTAACTACTAACCCTAGTACATAACTCTCTATCATCTTTCCCCTTCCCTTACTAAAACTATGTATATAGAACTCCCCTATGTAAATATCCCCTCCCTGGAAATATAGCCATATTTCTTCTAAGTCAAGGAAAAAATGGTCTGTCAGGGGTTGTTTTTAGCCCATCCATGTCATAGCAAGAGTTAGATGACACCTGGTCATGCTAACAACCTCTCCCCTAGCCCTAAAACCCTTAAAAAACCCATATTTCGCCCCTATCCCTAAGTCCCAAGTATAGATATATTAACCCGCGCTCATTAAACCCATAAACCCGTTTTCCTAAGTCTAAACCCCCACCAGCGCGCATATTAAAACGGGAATATTCCCCGGATCCCCGCCCTTATACCTCCGCCGTTTCACATTCGCCGCCAACTGTTAGATCGCCCGCCCCACAGATCTACGGTGGGCGGGCCTTCCCGTCTCCCAACGCACCCGAAGGATAGCGTCCGGGAGATGGGCGGTATTGCCGCCGTACTCCCGCCACGCGTCGCCTTCTAGGCTGTGGCGGAGACCCCCCTGACAAAACCACCTCTGTCCAAAGGTGGTGCCCCCCAAAACCAGAAATTGCATCCTGCCCAGTGACGTCACCCGCTTGCGTCACCCCCCTGCCCAGTCACCATGACACGTCATCCACCTGCGTGGCCTCCTGCCACTGTACCGCCGAGTCACCCTGCCACCGTGTCCCCTGCCGTACTACCACGTCACCTCCGTACGTGATGACGTCATCATGCTGACGTCATCCTGCCATGTCATCTTCCGTACAAAGTCCCACCATGCTGACGTCATCAGCAATTTTGGCGCGAAGGGTGAAAATCGCACTCTGGAGCCCCGGAATCAGTTTCTGAGGCAGTTTTTGATGCGCGATTTGCGCATCGCCGGATAAATTAGGCCTGAATGGGGAATATTTTCATCACGCAGCCCCCTGCAAGCCCGAAAGGCGCTGAATGACCCGTTTTTCTTCGCGAAGCACTCAGAAAGGAGCAGAAGAGAGTTTTGAAGGAAACCGAGGGCCGAACAGCGACCATTAAATGTTGATTTAACGCACAACACATCAGAGCAGCAACCCAGTTTATTGTCAAAGAGTATCAGAGGAAGAAGAAGAGCCAAAGAGTATCACCCAAGATTTTTTCGGGGCTCAAAGAACCTGAGCATTAATGAGTTCCCAGAAAGTCAAATCAAGAGGCGTAAGCCCATCCTTGCCCTCAAATCACAATTAAAGCATTCAAAGCCACCGGACAGCAAAGAAGCAGAAACCCATGCTCATTTATTTCAGAAAACACTGCACCAAGCCACCGAGGACAAGCACATTCACTTCATTTTGATACAGCAGCCCTCAACACAGCCAAAGATATTTTCGTGCATTTATTTCAGATAGGATTAGGTCAAATTAATTGTCCTTTAGGACCTGATTAGGTCAAGATGTAATAAACAAGTTGTAGAGAGTTTTCCCTATATATACCGTCCTCAGCATTGTTTCAAGGGTTGGTAAATTGGTATTTTTCACTAGAGACTCGCACTGTATACCTGAAGTTGTTTTTGTAATCAAAGATTGCCGAAAGTTCTGAGAAGAGAATGTTTGATGTGTTTTTAATGTTTTTCTGGAGACTGAAGATGGAATTCTTGTGCTGCAACCTAATACAATAAGTGCTTCTTACCTCTGTTTACTGTTTACCATTATCTAAATAGCAGAAAGAAAGATTAGCTTAGAATTAGTTTAAATACACTATATGCTCAATTTCTGTTGTTTCTTTATGTTTTCCTCCAAATGAACTGGTAATGAATATGAATTCCTTCTGGCTCATATTTACCCCGATTCACCTGTGTGGGCCTAATATCTAGGGATTATTTACTGCCCCTAGGTAGAGCTCTGTTATCTTCCCCTGTTAAGCTGATTGAGGGATTCTTAACTGCCCCTCATTACTTAGCATTCACTCCATCCTTTAAACCTGAAACATTGTTTCATTTGCAGCTACCTTGCTCCATTTTCTCTCTTGTGACCAAGAAAACACACCAGCAGTCCTCCTTTCAACCCCACGCCCAATGGTTTGAAATTTTCAGACTATGCTCAGCCTCTCTACCTGAGAACATCAATTTTCCCACCAAAACAAAACAAAAACCCCTGAACTCAATAACTAGCCTAAGATCCTTTTCAACAAAGCTAAATCTGAAAGAGAGAGCCCTCTCTGATTGCAGGTGGGCTAGAACCTACAGTCCAAAGTTGGTCTGTGGTTACCTCGGTCGTATCCTTTTCCGGAGCTTAAGGACAACCTGAGTGATAACATAATGGCGACTCCACTGGGGACTTTCCTCAGATAGTTTCACGAAGAAGGTAAGAAAGCTCCGCTGAGACCATAAATCAATCTTTTCAATTGTTGTTTACCTCTTAAAACTACAGATGAAGCCTGAATATCAGCCAGGAAGCCTTTGAAACTGTTCTTTGCTTTGCATTAACAGGAGTAAATAAATGCAGCTTCAGTCAATCTTCATGCTAGTTTTAAGTTACAAATAAGCTATCCCAAATTTTGATTAGTTTTTTGCTATTTCTAAAAACATTCCCAGAAAAATACCCAAAAAACAATTCGGAAGTTGGCTCCAAAGAGGAAAACTCGGTATACAAGATCAAATCCAGACCCGGACCCTCCAGTTGTTTTTGAAAATCCAAACCTAATCCCGAAGATCCTTAGGAAGCCAGAAAGACAAGAAAATTTTGCTGATTTGAGTCCTGAAACAGCTCACCCAAGATGTGTTCCAACTCCTGTCAAGGTTTTATTTCATTCAACCCCTGTTTCCCTTAGTTCATCATCCACATCTCATAGCACTCCTTCCACACCTCCATCTGCTGCACATATTCCCAGTACCACTACTGTTGTTTCCAGCGTTCCAGTTACTCCTGTGATCCCCGTTACCTTAGTTGTTCCACTTATCCCTGCCAATATGGCTAATAGATATGCACCCCTGCAATTACCTGCTAATGCTGGGGCTTTACCTCAAGAGTACCAATCGAAGATCACATATTTTGATAGTACTGGTCCTTTTACTGCCCTTCAACACACTAAAAAGATGCAAGATTATTTTGAAAACTACGAAATAGATGATGATAGCGTGAGAATGAGAATTTTTGTTCAGATTTTAACAGGTGATGTAAGAACTTGGTTCAGATCACTCGCTGTAAATTCCATAACCACCCCAGATGAGCTTTACCAATCCTTTACCAACAGATGGGAGAAAAAGAAAGACCCCTTGCACATACTAGCCGAATATGATACAATTAAAAGAGGTCCTCAAGAGACTGTTTTGGAGTACTGTGCAAGATTCAATAATGTTTACAATGCAATACCACAGAATCTGAGGCCTCCCCCTGACCTTGCCTTGTACAAATTTCCGGATGGTTTTGACCCGGATATGGCATACCAATTAAAAGAAAGAGCTCCTCGGACCCTTGCAGACATGCAAAATGTTGCTGTCAGCGTTGAAGCCAACTTAATTGCCAAGAGAACCAGAGCTAGAATGGAAAGAAGAACCACCTTTAAGGAAGAACCCTCAGCCTTTGATCAAAAGCTTGATGCTATTATTAGTGGCCTACAAAGGCTGGGAGAGAGAGTATAAAATGTTGAGAGAAAAGCATCATGGGAAGGACAACAGTCTAATACCATAAGGAACCCAAATTTTAGGAAAACGCAGAACACAAATGCTGGTAGGTCTAACCAAGACCATGATATAAGACCCCCTTTTCAAGATAACTATGTTGAAGGATCCACTTCTAGTAAACCCCCAGAAGACACTCACATGAATTTGATGGATTTAAAGGGTGAGCATCAGACTTTCCTGAGCCAAGAAGACCAAAATGAACTCGATTACAATCAGTTTCAAACTAAATCTGGCGAGTCTTTTGATTTTAAACAAGGTTATGATACTGTTGTGTATGAAGTACACAAACAATATAAGCTGAGAACTAGGACCATTGACATTTCTGAACCTAGCAAAGCAAAGGATGGCAAACAGACCAACAAGATTAAAAACAAAGTTGTTGTAACAGAACCAGCTGATACAATTGTCCCAAACCCGCAACAAGTGACTGTAGAAGACATAACAGACACGCAGCCTTCTGTTGAGCAGCCTCTATCACCTTCTTCCTCGAAAGAAAGCTCGAACAGTGTTCCAAAAAACTTTCCTGAAATTGAAAAACCGCAAGCAATCAGTCCTCATAACGCTGATAAACAAGAGCAAACTGCTGATATTTCAAATGAAACAGAAAAAACTGCCCTCATCAACACCAAGACCCCATTGGTAAAGCCATTTAATTTAGAGGCAGAAATAGCTAAGTTGAAGATATCCATCCCCCTCACAGAACTTGCCAAACACGATGTATATAGGCAACAGATTCAGAGATCACTTCAAATGCCAGAGGTTAAGGATGATGTAAATGTTTTAGATGACACCCCAGAACTGCTGTTTGGCCCAGAAGTCAATGGAAAATCAACACATGGACCCATTCCACCCTTTTATGTCAGTTTGCATATACATGACAAAGTTTTGCACAACGCTATGTTTGATTCAGGGGCATCGCACAATCTTATGCCCAAAGTAGTTATGGAAAAACTGAACCTGGATGTTACAAGACCGTACAAAGATTTATACTCATTTGGCTCAAGTCAAGTGAAATGTTTAGGCCTCATCAAAGGCTTGTGTGTCTCCTTAGTCCAATATCCTAATAAGACCATCCTCATGGATGTGGTGGTGGCTGACATCCCACCAAAATACGGTATGCTCCTATCTAGATCATGGGGAGCAAAGCTGCAAGGATCCTTTCAATTGGACCTTTCCTATGCCACCATTTCCATCTTTGGGCAACCAAAGAGACTGTATAGAGAAATGCTCATGAAATATGTGGTGAGTAGTGAGAGCAGGCCTGAAAATTTTCCCATTTACTCAATACATTCTGACCTGGATCCCTTTATTTTGTTTAATGATGATACAAATTCTCCAATTGATAATGAGCCCTTCGCTCTAGAACAACAAACACAAATCAATGAAGAATCAGTTGCATATACCCATGAAACTGTCACAACAGTTAACGCAACCAGCATGTTAGAAGAACATCCCTAAACAGAAATTGCAAATCTGCCCAACCCTAAAACAGCTGAAACTCTTAGCACTAACCACAAGCTAGAAATCACATGGTATTTAGAGTTTGATGGCTCTGTCAACAAGTTAGGAGCAGGGGCAGGTGTCTGGATTCACAATACATATAACAATCATGCGCAAGGCCATGCCTATAGACTGAATTTCAAATGCACAAATAACATGGTAGAGTATGAGGCTCTGTTGTTAGGCCTTAAACTCCTCAAAGCTCTAGGAGCTGCAAAGGTGTCTATTTTAGGTGACTCTGATTTAATCATACAACAGATGAAAGGTAACTTTGTTACCAATGACAATAGAATGAGAGCCTATAGGATGGCTGCCACTAATATACTCAATGCATTCACTGAATTCAAGCTGGCCAAGATTTCAAGAGAGCATAACATTCATGCACACAGCCTAGCCACCTTTGCTAGTACATGCAAGCTTCCTTTTGACCCAAACCATCACTTCACAGCTGAAATAAAACATAGGCCCACTGTCCCAAATAACGTTAAAGATTGGCAAGTATTCGAAAATGATGCCCAGATTAATAATTTTCTTACCCTTGAGCATGAGTTTTCAAATATTAACATCGACATGGATGTTATGACAGATCCAGAACAGCAAACAACTAAAAATCAGCAAGATGTAACTGCTGCAACAGCAAAGCAAATCTTGAACCCAACTATTTTTGACAACGAAAACATTAAACAGCTGAAACAAATGCGCTTGGAAGAGACAGTCGAAACAGAGGCAGAGATCATTGACTTAAAGGATAACTTTCTGCTTGCTGGCTTAACCCCATTAGAAGACATGTTTGACGCCAATGATGTGCCTAGAAAGCCAAAACTGCAGCCCATAAACACTGATATAGAAGAACACAACATTGGGACAGCAGAAAATCCAAAAATGATCAAACTGTCCAAAAATTTTCCTCTTGATCAAAAGCCCAAGTACATTGATTTATTCAAAGAATTCCAAGATGTATTTGCTTGGAGCTATGAGGATTTGAAATCCTATGACACCTCGGTCATCCAACACACAATTCCATTGAAACCCAACCAAAAACCCTTCAAGCAGAAACTTAGAAGAATCAACCCTATGCTTCTTCCCCGAATTGAGAAGGAAGTAAAAAGGATGTTTGAAGCAAGCATCATAGCACCCATCAGATTTTCTGAATGGGTATCCAATCTTGTTCCTACAAGAAAAAAGACAGGTGAAATCAGACTTTGTGTAGATCTCATAAATTTAAATCAAGTCTCCTTAAAAGACCACTATCCTTTGCCCAAAATGGATCACATCCTACAAAGAGTAGTGGGGTCATCTAGAATCTCTTTGCTAGATGGATTTTCAGGTTTCAACCAAATACTTGTTCACCCGGACGACCAAGACAAAACTGCCTTTACCACACCGTGGGGAACATTTAAGTATGTAAAGATGCCATTCGGTCTTAAAAACGCTGGTGCCACATTTCAAAGAGCAATGGATATTGCTTTTTCCAAGGAAATACATGATTTCCTAGTTGTCTACCTTGATGACTTAACCCCATTTTCCAAATCTGATGAAGAACACCTCAAGCATCTTAGGCAAATTTTCATGACATGTAGGAAATATGGCATTTCCTTGAATCCAAAGAAGTCCCTATTTGGCCTAGAAGAAGGCAAGTTACTTGGCCACATTATATCAAAAGATGGGATTAGAATCGACCATGAAAGAATCCAAGCCATCCTCCAGATTCCATTTCCAAGAAACATCAAAGAGCTACAAGCATTCCTTGGGAAAATCAACTTCCTAAGAAGATTTATTCCAAATCTAGCTGAGCTGATAAGATTGTTAAGCAACATGTTAAAGAAGGATGCCAAGGTAAGATGGTCTCTTGAAACCAAGCAAGCATTTGAAAGTATCAAAATTGCCTTAACCCAGACCCCTGTCCTCGCCAGCCCACAATTTGACAAAGATTTTATCATATTTTCATTTGCATCTGATCACACAATAGCCGCTGTCCTTTTGCAAAAGGATGAACAGGG
Organism: Pinus tabuliformis; assembly: GCA_031772625.1. Classification (NCBI taxonomy): domain Eukaryota; kingdom Viridiplantae; phylum Streptophyta; class Pinopsida; order Pinales; family Pinaceae; genus Pinus; species Pinus tabuliformis. The sequence goes on from CM062805.1 coordinate 1,146,306,817, forward strand.
AGCTGAAAAGCCAATCACTTTTTTCAGCCGAGCATTAAGAAACGCCCCTTTGAAGTACCCAATAATGGAAAAGCAGGCCTACGCACTGGTTAAGGCCATCAAGGATTTCAGAATCTATATATTATATTCACAGGTGATTGCCTACGTCCCACACGCTGCTGTAAAAGACATATTGACACAAGAAGGATTAGAGGGCAAGAGAGGCAAGTGGATTGCAAACATCCTTGAATATGACATAGAAATAAAACCAACCAAGCTAATAAAGGGACAAGGTTTAGCTAAACTGATGTCCGAAACAAACTGTCAAGCGTTAGACATTAACCAGCTGGACAATGAACCGGAGCTGGCGACTCCACAGATCAGTGAAATATTTTTGCAATGCCCTTGGTACACTGATATTTGCTTTGTATTGTTAAACCTGTGCGCTCCCCCGGGATTGTCTAGGACCAAGAAAAGATTTTTGAAAATGAAGGCTTTAAAGTTTTGTGTTATAGATGGTGCATTGTTTTGGAGAAATCATGAAGGTATATTGCTTAATTGTTTAACCATGAATGAAACTAACAATGTCATGAAAGAATTCTATGCAGGTGACTGTGGAGGACATCTATATTGGAAGTCCACTGCTGATAAAATTCTGAGGGCTGGTTTCTACTGGCCCTTTCTTTTTGCAGATGTAAAGAAGTTTGCCATGTCATGTCACAAATGCCAAATCTTTGAGGGCAAGAGAAAGCTGTTACCCCTGCCCCTCAAACCCATCTCAACCGAAAAACCTTTTCAATAATGGGGTCTTGACTTCATTGGAGAAATCCATCCCTCTTCCTCAGGCCAACACAAATGGATCCTAACAGCCACTGACTATTTCACTAAGTGGGTTGAATCCATTCCCTGTAGGCAAGTCAATGACACCATCATTATCCAATTCCTTGAGTGCAATATCCTTTCTAGATTTGGCTGCCCTGAGAAAATCATCACTGACAATGCCGTTGCCTTTAAGTCCAAAAAAATGATCAATTTCTGCCACAGATTTCATATTACCTTGGGCCACTCTACAGCTTATTACCCTCAAGGTAATGGCTTGGCCGAATCATCTAACAAGAGCCTCATCAACATCATAAAGAAGGTGCTAGAAGAAAACAAGAAGAACTGGCACAAAAAGCTGGTGAATGCCCTATGGGCAGACAGACTCTCGAGCAAAAGATCCATTGGAATGAGCCCTTATGAGCTAGTATATGGCATGGAGGCTAGATTTCCTTCATCCCTGGGCATTCCTACTATCAAACTGTTACAGGAGATTCAGGCTGAACCAAATGACATTCAGAGAAGAGTTAATCAAATCATTCATCTTCAGCAAACTAGAGAACAAGTTTATGACAGCTCAAATTTTGCAAGAAAAGCTCAAAAAGTTGTTTGATAAGAGAGCTAAGGCTGGGGATTTCAATGTTGGTGACAAAGTTCTAAGATGGGACTCAAGAAGAGAAGACAAGGGCAAACATGCCAAGTTTGATTTTTTATGGAAAGGGCCATTCGTTATTTCTGTTGTTCAGGGAAATAACACATATTTTCTCAAATCTGTCGAGGATAGTTCTGCTGAAGAAGGCCCTGTCAATGGTCATATGCTGAAACATTACCATGATCCCTTTTAAAGGAAACAATGCAGCTTTGTATATATCTTTGTACAGTCTTATTTGTATATATCAGCACTCTGTGTTTTATTTTTGTATAAGCAGGCCTATTATTAAAGGAGCAACAGTAAATTTTGTGAAGACACAGCCAATGCAAGTATTCCAGTGCTAAAAGCTCTGTCTCTACACCAATTTCAGCAAAACAGCAAGAGGAAAACTGTCACATTACAAGCAATTCATGGTAGAAAAGAACTATTTGCAGTCAAAGGCATGTTCCAGCAGCATTGTACATAATTATCAAGCACGCAGAAGAAAGCAGGTGATGTTGCACAGTTCACAGTAATTCAGTTGAGAAGGAGGTTGTTCAGATTTCAAAGTTTCACTTTTTTTAGCAGCCGGAACAAATGTTTCCAGTCTACAGCAACAAATAGAAAATCAAGGCAGTCTAACCTGTTGTTCTTGACTTTTCACAAGGAAAAGCCATCCCCAAGTAGAGCTACTGTTAACCTCCTGTTGCAACAGGTGTTCATTTTTCATGATTGACATTTTTACATGCCAAATATGTCATACTTTGCAGGCTGCAATGTTCCATATTTCCACAAGATGCCATGAAGTGTGCTAGTCCAAAGGGCACTGCTGTATTCCAATTTTGATGAGTTGTTCCAGTTTTGAAGAGTTTTCATTTAAGGGAGGTCCAAACAGTTTAATCTTGGTCTCCCTAGGTTTCAATTTCCTGTTTTAGAATATAGAGAATGTATCTGTCCAAACAGTTTAATCTTGGCAGATTTGTAGATAGGTAGAGAATCAAAGGGACCCAACTACTTAATCTGGGACCTGGCAGAAATAAGTGTAGATTTAGATAGCAAACATTCAAAAGAAAAATTGTAAAGCTGGGTCTGCAAGTATAAGTGCACCCAAACCAAAAGAAGAAAAAATGTTAGGTGAGTAGGCTGGGTAAGTAGCTGTGTGGTTGCAGAATGATGATTTATGATCAATTTTGTGTTATAAAGTGTTTATCTTTTTAGATCACAGTTATCAGGCAGTTTTCATCTGAAGGAGCTCAAGTTGGACATCACTAACTGCCCCTTCTTCTAATTCCCCAAGTCCTTTACTAACTTCCCCAAATAGGTCAAGATCTGCTTGATTCCTCTTAGTTTCATCATTCTCCATGTCATTTGTCTTGGTGAAGATTTGCTTCACTCAAGGATTCTTTATTTCTCATTTACAAGTTCTTTTCCCCAAAATTAGCCTAAGGTCCCCTACCTTAGCACCTGCTTATCATCTCCATATTAACCACTAACTCTAGTACATAACTCCCTATCATTTTTCCCCTTCCCTTACTAAAACTATGTATATAAAACTCCCCTATGTAAATATCCCCTCCCTGGAAATATAGCCATATTTCTTCTAAGTCAGGGAAAAAATGGTCCGTCAGGGGTTGTTTTTAGCCCATCCGTGTCATAGCAGGAGTTAGATGACACCTGGTCATGCTAACAACCTCTCCCCTAGCCCTAAAACCCTCAAAAAACCCATATTTCGCCCCTATCCCTAAGTCCCAAGTATAGATATATTAACCCGCGCTCATTAAACCCATAAACCCGTTTTCCTAAGTCTAAACCCCCACCAGCGCACATATTAAAACGGGAATATTCCCCGGATCCCCGCCCTTATACCTTCGCCGTTTCACATTCGCCGCCAACCATTAGATTGCCCGCCCCACAGATCTACGGTGGGCGGGCTTTCCCGTCTCCCAACGCGCCCGAAGGATAGCATCCGGGAGATGGGCGGTATTGCCGCCGTACTCCCGCCACGCGTCGCCTTCTGGGCTCTGGCGGAGCCCCCCTGACAAAACCACCTCTGTCCAAAGGCAGTGCGCCCCAAAACCAGAAACTGCCTCCTGCCCAGTGACGTCACCCGCTTGCGTCACCCCCCTACCCAGTCACCATGACATGTCATCCGCCTGCGTGGCCTCCTGCCACTGTACCGCCGAGTCACCCTGCCACGTGTCCTGCCACCGTGTCCCCTGTCGTACTGCCACGTCACCTCCGTACATGATGACATCATCATGCTGACGTCATCCTGCCACGTCATCCGCCGTACAAGGTCCCACCATGCTGACGTCATCAGCAATTTTGGCGCGAAGGGCGAAAATCGCACTCTGGAGCCGGATAAATTAGGCCAGAATGGGGAATCTTTTCATCACGCAGCCCCCAGCAAGCCCGAAAGGCGCCGAATGACCCGTTTTTCTTCGCGAAGCACTCAGAAAGGAGCAGAAGACAGTTTTGAAGGAAACCGAGGGCCGAACAGCGGCCATTAAATGTTGATTTAACGCACAGCACATCAGAGCAGCAACCCAGTTTATTGTCAAAGAGTATCAGAGGAAGAAGAAGAGCCAAAGAGTATCAGCCAAGATTTTTTAGGGGCTCAAAGCACCTGAGCATTAATGAGTTCCCAGAAAGTCAAATCAAGAGGCGTAAGCCCATCCTTGCCCTCAAATCACAATTAAAGCATTCAAAGCCACCGGACAGCAAAGAAGCAGAAACCCATGCTCATTTATTTCAGAAAACACTGCACCAAGCCACCGAGGACAAGCACATTCACTTCATTTTGATACGGCAGCCCTCAGCGCAGCCAAAGATATTTTCATGCATTTATTTCAGATAGGATTAGGTCAAATTAATTATCCTTTAGGACCTGATTAGGTTAAGATGTAATAAACAAGTTGTAGAGAGTTTTCCCTATATATATCGCCCTCAGCATTGTTTCAAGGGTTGGTAAATTGGTATTTTTCACTAGAGACTCGCACTGTATACCTGAAGTTGTTTCTGTAATCAAAGATTTCCAAAAGTTCTGAGAAGAGACTATTTGATGTGTTTTTAATGTTTTTCTAGAGACTAAAGATGGAATTCTTGTGCTGCAACCTGATACAATAAGTGCTTCTTACCTCTGTTTATTGTTTACCATTATCTAAATAGCAGAAAGAAAGATTAGCTTAGAATTATTTTAAATACACTCTATGCTCAATTTCTGTTGTTTCTTTATGTTTTCCTCCGAATGAATTGGTAATGAATATGAATTCCTTCTGGCTCATATTTACCCCGATTCACCTGTGTGGGCCTATTATCTAGGGATTCTTTACTGCCCCTAGGTAGAGCTCTGTTATCTTCCCCTGTTAAGCTGATTGAGGGATTCTTAACTGCCCCTCATTACTTAGCATTCACTCCATCCTTTAAACCTGAAACATTGTTTCATTTGCAGCTACCTTGCTCCATTTTCTCTCTTGTGACCAAGAAAACGCACCAGCAATCCTCCTTTCGACTCCACGCCCAATGGTTTGAAATTTTCAGACTATGCTCAGCCTCTCTACCTGAGAACATCAATTTTCCCACCAAAACAAAACAAAAACCCCTGAACTCAATAACTAGCCTAAGATCCTTTTCAACAAAGCTAAATCTGAAAGAGAGAGCCCTCTCTGATTGCAGGTGGGCTAGAACCTGCAGTCCAAAGTTGGTCTGTGGTTACCTCGGCCGTATCCTTTTCCGGAGCTTAAGGACAACCTGAGTGATAACAAGACGTATAATTCTTTTTTGAGTGTGTCTCTACTTGGGTGGTACTATTACCTCACTCTTAGGGTCTCACCTCTTCTTACCTATGTAGTAGAAAATTGACACACCTACAACTGAACACTCATCAGGCACACTCACTTGCTTCTCGAAGGCACATATGCGATCCTCTCTTGCTGATAGCTAAAGCCATGGAAAATATATAAGAATATATGGCAACGAGGTTGATACTCTAGATGGGGCTCCTATTATAAATGGTGCGACGTCTAATTGGGACTTCACATTGGGGAGACCCCCTTGGTTGACATATTTCCAGCACCTTCAATAATTGAGCTCCCCAATGTGGTTCTAGGTTGAGCAAGGCTCCTTGATGTTGTTCTGGTTTGAGCTAGGCTCTCAGATGTTGTTCTGGGTTGATTTGGGCTCCCTTATGATAGATTCTTCTTATTCTTTAGATTTGAGATCATTTAATAGATGGAGATGAGCCAAGATGAGAGATGGCTTATTGACCGTGATGAATGAATGAATTGATTATTAGATATAGGGTGGAATTTTGATGCTCTCCTATGATGATGATTGAGTTGATAGGGTGGTAGTCATAGCTCCACTGTGATAATTCTTCTTCTTGTTTAGCTGATGATTGAGATGGATGTCTTATTGATATAGCTATGGGATATGTGTTCGCGTCTAGTAGGGTTGAGGATTTATCTCCCTTAATATTGGTTCTTGATTCCTCTTCTTTCATGAGAAGATATGAGATGGGTCTTAATGATGATACAGTTGTTTGTATTTTTTTCCATGATTCAATATGTGTTCACTCAAGATTCACCTATGATGGATATCCTAGATGAGGCTTATAATGTTGTGATAGAAATTCCTCCCTAGCTAAGAGGGAGTGTTAATTTTGGAAGCTAGGGAGAAATTCCCTAGCCCTCTCTTGATGTTGAGATATTGTTAACATGAATTTAATTGTGATCTCTAACTCAACTCAAATTATTGGAGGGAAAAAAAAATTTATATGAAATACAAATCTAAAGTTTATGTCAGTTTTGTTTATTGGAGGGAAAATTTATTTTTTTTGGAATTCAAAATATTCAAGGTTGGCTTCAAGAAATTATTTTGGCTTCCTCCAAGGTTTATGACCCTTCTTCTATAACATCAAATATATAAACCCCATTGGGTTGATCTCTAAAAATAAATTTGGGTTAGTTGGTGGATCTTTGAGCTTCTAAATGAAAGAGACTTCTTGTGCATTTTCACACAGACTTTCACATTTCGCTAAAAAAATTCTTACGCTCTCAAGCTTCAGGATTATGTTCTCTCTTTACTCTCATAAGTCTACTCTCATTTCAACTCTCTCTCACACTTAGTCTCATATGACAATCTCGATTCTCTATTGGTATGATAGTCTCTCACGATTGTATCACATCTCTCTCACACAATATAGTTATTGCATTTTTGTTATGGCTAGCACACCCCTGTTTTGGATGGTCATGCATTGATATGCTCTATGTATATATGAATGGCATTGATATGCTCTCTGTATATATGAATTCCATTGACTACAACATCGCATGGTATCATTTCTCTCTGTATATATGTCTAAGATCCGAAATGAATGGTTTCAAGACCTCTTTGTGGCTCTCACTATCTCTATTGTATTTGTTATGGTGACATGGTGCGGATTCTATTAGTCGTGATGCATTTTATCTTTGATATATGATGTGGATGATATGTCTCTTATATGGTACAGTCCACGTCTCTCTGAGGTGTGCTGTTCCTTAACATTGCAATGTATGGTATGGCACATTATGTTTCTACATTGGAATATTATGGCATGTCTCTAAATCAATGAGTCTCAGCTCAATTCATTACATATGGTCTCATATTTGATACATATGGTCTTGGAATACTACTGTTATAATTATATTGGTAGTATCACACAATTATATCAAGGCATCTCTGCAATATAATTGTTATTATATGTATGGGGAATTTACATGTACAAGTATGTATGGTTTCTATCAATATCACAATATTGATGGCATCACAGGTATGGATGAATTTAAAGTGTTACAGTTATATAGCATCATAGTTATGTATGGTATCCTTGATTTTTCATCGCAGTTTAGTTTTACTCATGGCATCATTGACATCGCAGTCATAGTTGTTTGACATCTCATTTATATCTCATAGAATTTCATGATTGACAACCTATGGATATGAAACATAAGTAGTATGGATGGTATCAGATATATATGAAGTTCTATTCCTCTACTTTATATATTGTAGTCCTTAGCATCATAGTTTTCATAGTGTTCATGGTATTGATACCCTAATATCATTACAATTATCAGAGTAACGATGGTATTTTTCAGGAATTGTGTAGCAATATTCATGAGGACACTTGTTCACAATAAAAGTTGTGAACAAGTCATGTAAAATCCTTAGATAGCCTGATGCAATTTGTACTCACTTTTTTCAATACTCAATGAAAATCTAATAGAAGAAGAAGAATTTAGATGGGTTTTCCCCCTTGTGGGGTTTTGCTCTGGTCTCTGACCAAAATCTCGGTGTCCTCTTTGTGCATGTTTTATTATTGTGTTCCTTTATGTTTCGCTGCTATGATCATGTCATTGTTCTTTATATGTAATTTCTAATGATGTTTAAGTGCTAGTGGGTGAATTTAATATGAAAAATGATGAAATACAATTATTAAAATTAAAAAACAATCAATCATATGAAAAATTAATAGGGTTTTGATTCGGTGTGTAAATTCGACTTGGCCCCTTGATGGGGTCTTTGGCATAAATCATGGTGTATATTGACATACCTCAGACATATGCTACAGATCTTGGACCAATGTCTCAATCTCACATACTTGGATCTATGCAATAGAATTTCATGGTGGAACTCGGATATGTACTTCAGAATTTTGGTCAAGCCACCATAGAGTTCAAATAGACCTTGATCAAACTACCACATAGATTTGGATATGTGTCGTAGAATTTGATCAATGAAACAAAAATTTGAATTGAAATTACACGACTTCAAATCAAGCTCTCGGATCACTGCTATTGATATCAAATACCACGCTCAATGCAACATTTCCAAGCTTGTAGATCATAAACTTAGTTTGTGTACACATCTATTAATTCTAATAGGCCTTGGGAGTCTATTAACAAGGATTTTCTCTTAGGATCCCCATGAAAAAAAAGTATTTATGATTGTAGAACAATACTTCTCAAAGATAGCCAACATGGCCACATAAAATAAGGCTATTGGTGTGTGTAGCTTTGATACCAACATTATGAATTTCAATTTTGAAAGTGTGAATTTTGAAATTTAAAAGTATCAATTTTGATCCCAAAATTGTGAGTTCCAATTCTAAAATTATAAATTTTGATTCCAAAATAGTTAATATTGAATTGTTACAATGCATATTTTTGATGTCAGTATTTTGAATTTATTTTCTAACGTTTATAAAATATCTAAATCCAAGATTCATGTATAATTGTCAACATTTTATTTTTGTGCGTATGGATAGCATCATAATGGCATACATTTCTAAATATATCAAGTTTGAAGAGACATAATAAATTAAAAAGAAGTATAACAATCATTGCATTGCAGAGTTGTACCTTTTTCACAAATATTTGAGGCAATGTACAATAAGGTTCCATATAAACAAAATGATGACTATGAGTTAGTTCTTTTTACCAACTTCCTCACCTTAGCTAAAAACACTATAACTTGTTTTAATTGTGGAAAAATTATTGACAAAATCTATATCCCAAAAGAGAAGAGAGAAATCAACATTCAATATTTACATGAAGCAACAAGTATTAATTAAAACTAACTACTAATTTATGAGTTCTTATAGGATATAAGGCATTAAAAAATGACAAGTGTAGAGGTTTTTAGTTCTTCGTTCAAATAAAGCTTTGTTTGTTGACATCATTATCACTCCCTCAATTTTATTCAACTTGTTCTCATTGTACCTCAATTCCCTTCCAATTTACTTTTATTATCTCTCCCTTTCATCCTACCTTTGATGACCATGCCCATATGATGTTATTCATCTATGGAGACCATTATTTTTGTTCCAACAACTCATTGTTGTGTTCTTTTTAAACATTTTTTTAACAAAACTTTATTTTTCCTTGTTGTTCTTATGGGCTTCCACAAATGAACCATTATTTTGTATGTCTTACTGGCAACATCTAAATATTTGTAGACATTACCATTATCCTATCCAACCATATTTCATAATGTGGGCTTAATGGTCACACTATGATCATTTTAACATCTTCTATTAGAGAGGATTCATATCTAGGATTGTTACATAGAGGTCCAATGTAGTGATTCTCAATAGTATATACATTATCACTTAAGTAAGCTTCCATGAATTCATGTGTGGGTTGTATATGATAATTGCTTCTTATTTCTTGCATTAGGAATTGTTAGTAATTATTGGTTGAGTGTTGAGAAATGGAAACAAGGACTTCCAATTCAATTTGTCCTTGAATTAAACTGTGAATTAAAATCGAATTATATTCTCATAGCAACTTGTAAATAGTTAATTAAGTTTAATTGACTTAATTAGCTTAGGAATTTCGAGTTGGAAGTATTTCTGTAGTCATGTATATGTTCTCCCTAAATTTTAGGGGTCCAGATTGAGTTTATTTGAGTTGTAATTAGATAACTCAGTTTGACTGAGTTATAGACAGTTAAACTAGTTCTAACTATTTGTGGAACTAGTAGAGGTCTAGTAGTGAGTTGGTGCACTGGTGCATCCTCGGTGCTACTCTAGCTAATTGAATATTCCCTCATGAGAAACTCATGCATGTCAGTTCAGAGAAAGACCCAGTTGAGACTAGAGTGCAGGGACAGTGTACTATCAGTTGTAGAATGATCTGAGTTGTACAGATCATGCATGCAATTAGAAGAGGACCTAGTTTTGGATTGCGCAGTTATGGAAGAAGGAATTCCCAATTAAATATGGGCTATTCCTCATAGGAATTGTGCAAGGAAATAGGGGCTCAGTAGGTAGCATAAATTGGCTAAGTGTTGGTCAGTGCGGGCTTGTGAGGCAGAGAGTTGATCATACTTGTGTGGAATTGTTATTGTGAGAACAAGCTTTGTATTATCATACAGATTTCTAATTAGTGCAATAGATAGTCGGGGTTTTGATCAGTTGCTTTCCCCAGAGAAACAATTATGTTATGTGTATTTGATTATCTTTCTCTTGTCAATTATTGTTTTAGCGATCTATTGGTTTTTGTTTTTTAAAGAGTAGAGTAGATTCTTATCTTGTGTTTTAGTACATTACATGAGCTGTGAATCTATAGGAAAATATACATGGTATTGGAACTGAAGACATTATACTGAAGGAGATTTCAAATTTTTTATTTTTGGGTTACAGCTAAAATTCGAATTTGCAATACATACTTCAAGATCGGCAGATGGCATTCTACAGTTTGTGGTTCAAGTATGCCTTGGAAGGCATCTCGAATTATATAGCCTGGAAGGACAGAATGGAGTTTGTGCTGGAGTATAATGGCTTGAAGTAATTCGTTGATCAATACATTCCTAGTCCAGCAGCATTAGATGCATAGAATCTAGCCGAATGGAAGAAGTGTGTGGCGAAGGCGAGGCGGATAATCCTTGAGGGAGTTCGAGACCACATTGTCTCGAGTCTCCATGGGAAGGAAACTTTGTATGCTATGTGGAAAGCATTTACGGACCTATTCCAAAATAGTAGTGACCATAGGAAGTTGGAACTAAAAGATAAAATTCTTAAAATCAAGATGGAGAAAGGCGAGACCATTCCAAAATACTTGACCAAGTTCACTCATTGTTATGATGAGCTTGGAAGTGTTGGAATAACCGTTTCCAAGGATGATATGGTGAGCCTAGCTCTCCTAGGCCTTCCTAAGAGTTGGAATAGCTATTAGGACTCTGTGAATGAAATGAATAAGCTGCCAGATTGGGAACGACTATGGTCAGATTTGATGCAGGAGGAGATCAGAAGGAACACCAAAGATGGTTCCTCATCAAAGACTGATGATGAGGAAAATTGTGCCTTAGCGGGTAAGGTGCGTAAAACGAAAGGGAAGGTGTCCCATTCCAAATCAGATTCTTTCCATGGAGGTAAGAAGAAATACATTGCAAAAGTTAAGTGCTTTCATTGTCAACGAGTTGGACCATTTTGCTACAAATTGTCCACTCAATAAGTCCAAGGAGAAGTCCTCGGGAGGAGAGGTGGGTGAGGCTTTGGCCTCTCAATTCGAATTGGACTTTACTCTCATTGCATGCATGGTGTCATCAATGATGGGTAGTGTATGGTACCTTGGCAGTGGAGCTTCATTCCACATGACTCGTGACAAGGAGTTGTTCAGTAAACTAGAGGAGAAAGATCTCCAGATGCATATCGAGATGGGTGACGACGGGAGGTATAGTGATATTGGATTGGGCATGGTTAATTTTCAAAGGGAGTAGGGTGCTCCTCTCACCTTAAAGGGTGTTATGTGTGTGTCTAGGTTGAACAAGAATTTATCATCGATCACCATGCTTGAGGATAGAGGCTATGATGTGATCTTCTTGAAAGGAAAGGCGTTCCTTTGCCACATAGCCATAGGTCAAGTAAAGAAGATATGTATTTGAGTTAACTTAAATATCTATAAGATGGAGGTAGAGGATTGTATGGCCTTGAGTAAAAAAGAAGAGAAGGTGCAAAGTCGAGACGTTGGCGAATTGTGGCACAGACGATTGGGCCATTTGCATCATGGGGCTTTGAAAATCATGCAACAGATCTCTATTGGTCTTCCAAAAGGTACGCTTGAGTAGGTTGATCCATGAAAGGGGTGTACTTTGGGAAAATACACCAAGGCTTCCTTTCACGATAGAGACAGTCGAGTAGAGGAAATTATAGAGCAATTCCATTCAGATGTGTGTGGACCATTCTCGACAACATCCACAACCAAACACATGTATTATGTTATATTTGTTGACAACTTTTCTCGTAAATATTGGATATTTTTCATGAAAAAGAAGGATCAAACTTTCACAAAGTTTTCTGAATTTAAATCATTGGCTGAGAAAGAATCTATCAAGAGTCTCAAATGATTTTAAGAACTTTTATGCAGCAGAAAGGATTAAACGGGAGTTGACGGCACCCCATAATCCACAGCAGAATGGGGTGGCATAGAGGAACAACAGAAGCATTGTAGGGGCAACACAGGCGATGTTGCATGATCAGGGCCTACCACTACACTTGTGGGCTGAGGCATGCAACACAATGGTTTATTTTCATAACCGTAACCTGCATCCAATTCTTGGGATGAAGACACCAAAGGAGGCTTATTTTGGTATATTTCGGTAAGAGGCCAAATGTTGGTCACTTCAGGATTTTTTGGGTCATCGATATATTTCCAAGTGACCAAAGATTCACAAAAGAAGCTTGAGCTAACATCAAATTTGGGGATATTTGTGGGGTACACTGATACACCTCACAACTATTGGGTGTACTTGTCAACCAGCAGGATGACAGTGGTTCGTAAGGATGTCAGATTCGATGAGGAGAAGGCCATGCGAGTTTCCCTTGAGAGGTAGCTTGAGCTACATGTGGTTGAGGATATTTTATCTCCTAAGTTTGAGGAGCCTCATATTGATGTGGAGCATCCATGTTGGGGTCCCCTTGGTCAGTTTTGGGGTTAAGATAACGCAAGTTTTGATATAGTTTTGTATTTAATGTAAAGTCTTCGTGATTTGTGGAAGTGAAGTGTGTAGATGAATAGGAGTCAAAGGGGTTTAGCCCCTTTCTTTATGTAAAGTTTGAGTCGGTTTTGAGATCCACCCATGGTCCACGAACCATGGCATTGTATGAAAAAGGCTATAAATAGGTGTGTCTTAGAGACTCTAAGGCACGTTTTTAATAGTAATTGATGATGGATGAGAAGTGATAGTGAGGAGAAGTGGGTCATCTAGGAGAAGAAAGGCTATGCATTTGAGTGTGCAGAGGCCTAGGTAGAGTCCACAGCTGAGTGCACGGACCCCTGCAGTTGAGTGCACAGGGTAGTTTTGAGTCTGTAATCCTGAATTGAATATCAAGAAAGACAGTTTCCGAAGAATTCTTTTATATTTCTATTTATTTCTGTTAATGTTGTATGTTGTTAATGAATGATGTGTTTTATGAAATACTAATTGAATGCTACGCCATTCTCATGAAAACGTGTTTATGATGTACGCAATACATGTTTAAGTGCTTTCACGCAGACTCTAAGGAATTCTATGATGTTTATTAATAACTTAAGCAAACCTGTATGAACCCTAATTTAGGACTGCTTTCTAACGCACATAAGCAGATAGATTGATTTTAAAGGTCCACAAAGACTGATCATAGACCTTCGCGAAGGTTTGAAGGTTGTTTAACGGAGTTGCAGCAATGAGCCCTAAGAGTGTATCGATCTACACAAAGGCAGATCTCAGGTGTTGGAAGACATCACATAAGTCTCTAGATGCAGAAACTTAGTTCTTGCATCCCCCCATACTGCTTCAGGTGAGACTGTAGCCTGCGCTATGTGGGTCGTTTCTGAAAGGGCCAGTAGTGTAGGGATTTGTTGGTTGGTGCAACTAACTCTGAACCTGGGTTAGGACCCCCTAAGCCAACAAATGGTGACATTGTCGGGATCGAGATCTGATTGAAAGATATGTGTGAGGTAGCATCATTTGAATCTGACCAAGAAAGAAATTGAAAAGTGGCTGGATCGGAAGATTCACGAGTTCACGGCGCAAGAAAACAAGAACCTGTGCCTGTCGAAGGAAGAGTGGTTGAACATGTATCTATATACAGAGATACATGAGATCTTCTTCTGCACCTTCCCCATTGAGTTGTATGAATGGTTGGCTAAATTGACAGACATTCAAGGAAGGTGGAAGCTTGATAGTCCTATAGTGTGGACTCTACAACTAGTGCGATGGTTAGAATCCTCTGAAAACAATATCGTTTGGGTTGTTGATCATTGGCTTGATCGGATTCTAGGAGGATTTGTTATAGAATTTACAGTTGACACCTCAGTCAACTATAGCGAAGCAGAGTGGCGATTTTTCAAAGGACCGCGAGGTAAGTATTTAAGATCATTGAATACTTGGATTAAAATGTTGTTATGTGAAAAATGGGTGATTTCATTACCATGATATTCGGAGCTACGCAAAGCGGAATACTCCTTAGAGATAGAGAGATATCAGGTCTAGAATATAGTCCATTAACCGGGCCTCCTTCAACTGACGACAAAGGAGCGGTGCAAGCTTCACCGTGAAGTGATGTCCAGCTGATAACACAGGGTTTTCCACGAAAACATCATCCATCCACTTCGCCTCCACCTCCACCTCCACCGGGTACACCTTTGCCCACACCTCCACCTCCACCACCACCATTCAACATGGCGAACACGATGAAGTTTTCGATTTTCAAGGGCATAGGGAGTGAAGATACAAAGCAGTTCTGGTTTGTTGCAAATGTTGTTTGGAATACGCAACATATTATTGATGAAAATATAAATAAGGCATAGTTGGTTACCGCTCTACAAGATCGCGCACTAACTTGGTAAATTAAGTAGTGTTCTGATAATCCTCTTGCATCGCTAGCAGAGACTAGGGCACCTTTCAACAAGGAGTTTAGTAAGCCTAATTCTGAATCAAAGTCAGTAATTGGATTCAAAGAAATCATGATGAGGGTCGATGAGATGCTGTGGGAATTAGATCAAAGTTTGAAGTGTCAGATTCGAGAAGCTAACATGTATGTCAAAGATATTCAGCATCGGGAATGGTTTATAGCTTCGCTTCAGCCCCACCTAATAATTGCTCTATCACAATAGAAGATAGGAGTGCAGGCAGAAGCCTTGGAAATCACGATGAGGTTACATGCATCGCCTATTCAGGACGCGACCTTGGGGGTACAGCAGATCCACTCTCAGCTACAGATCATACACCTAGAACTACAAAGTTTCAAGAAAGATAAGGAGACTAAACCAGAAGTGTGTGCAGAAGTCTGATGTCTAAAGTGCAAGAGCCAAGGGCACGATAAAGACCATTGTCCCATATACTTGAATTATATTATAGGAGGGGGACCAATTCCCCTGAAGCCAAAAGCCTCAGTAGGGCTGAGCATGGAGCTCATGCTATGGTGCGTTATTTGTTAGGTTGTTGGAAAACATGCGATGGATAACTACCATTTACTTCAAAAGTTTGTCCAGACACCCCAGCAGTTGTTTTGTAACTTCTGCAAATCAGTGGGCCACGATGAGTTCCATTGTCAAAGTTATGAGCTGATGATGGAAATGACACCTACATATCGGATGCAAGTAGAAACTTGGCCTCTAGAGCAGGGCGTCGAAGGAGCGCATGGAGGTTATCAGGGATGCGAATGGGGCCAAGGAGGAGGAGGGCCTGGTATAGGTTGTGGTCAGATCATATGATACAACTGCGGATAGCCATGGCACTACACGCGAGAGTGTCAGAATCAGACACGCCCGTCATGTCAATACTACAACCAGTTTGACCATACTATAGAAGAATTCTCAATGCTGATAACTAAAATCCAAGAGAAGAAAGCGTAGCCTACGCAAAACCTACAAATGATGAGAGTTGAGCCCCGCGAAGAAGATCAAAGCATGAATATAGTGTTGTGAAGTGGAATAACGATTGGCGATGATAAAGGTAAACATCCTAAAGAGGACGGATGGGTCCGCAAGGCCCTAGAGAAGGAAGTTGGTTTTGATTTGAATCGCACTAAGGAAACATTTATGGAAGCCAAGAAGAGCTTCATTGAGGCCTCCACCTCAGGAAGCCAAGACAAGGTGCCAAAAACCAGCGCACCTGCAGAGGTTGATCCCTCTGTGCTTACTACGTTTTTAGAGACATGCATAAAACTGTTGCGCGATAGAAAAGTTGTGAAAGGCTTGTAGGAATTAATAAACAAATGTGCCAACAAAGAGAAGGTCCCTGATGGACACCAAGTGGTAAAACATATTGGCAAACATAAGACACGAACAGGGTGTGAAATGAGGTTAACCGCACAGATAGGTGATTACGAAATGGACCAGGTCATCTTGGACTTAGGGTCTGATGAAAAAGTATTACCAAAACAAACATGGGAAAGGATGGGGATACCTACGCTACAGTGGTCTCAGATTCAACTCAAAATGGAAAACCAACTAAAAATCATCCCCATGGGACGATTATATGGATTAACCATTGATATAGAAGTTGTGAGCACGATGGCCGAGTTTGAGGTTATAGAGATCGTCGATGACAATAATCCATACCCTGCACTCCTAGGAATTGACTGGTGATGAGCCTCATCATTGAGTAATTATATGGGCCTTAATTGGCCTTAATTCACCTCCTAGCTTTGTCAAACCAATTATTCTCACAACTTATTGCATACTTTTGATTATATTTTGTTTATGAAATGAGTTAGAGTTGGATATTTGGCTTTGTGGTCTAATGTGCATGTAATGCAGGAATAAATGATAAAAGCAAGTAAAAATGCAAGTCGAAACGAAAAGTAAAGAACTATGGCAAAGACCTTGGTAAAGACTCGAATGGGACAAGGGAGAGTAACTATAGGAGGTAAATGCTTCTCATTTACTACCCTGCCATTCAAATATTCCTCCATCATCGAAGTGCAAACAGTCATCACTTTGAAGACTAGAAGACAGCCGAGTAAGTGAAAGTGACAGAAAGCAGTTTATCAGATGTATAAGTATATAGGCTTAGGACCTCATTAGGATTCAGACTTCTGTTGTAAAACTCTGTTTTATTTCTGAGCTGCAAGGACTTGTGACAGTTTGCTCTATAATCCATGGTTTTTATAATAAGAATGAGTTCTATTTAAACCAGCTCTGAGTTAACTCTGAGGGGTGAAGCTCTTGGGTTAGGGCCCGACCCAAGTAGCCACAGCTCCTCTTTACTGTATATGTATGCTAGCATAGAGTTATGTTCTGTTTATTTGCTTAAGTAGTTTCATGGTTTTCTGTTCATTTCTTAAGTAGCCTTATGGTTTTCACTGTTTATTTGCTTAAGTAATTGCACTTTCATTACATCAATATAGTGTAGATTATTCATGGTTTCCCTGTTCATTTGCTTCAGTAGCTACATTTGCTTCAGTTTACTTCCATTTTTGCCTTCTTTCAGTTCACCGGTTAGTTAGAGGAAAAATATCACCATAAGGTTATGCACAGGTGTCTCGGCCTCATCTCCTCCCTCTAGGACCATGACTTGAGGAAGAGACCCTTCATCAGCCCCAAAAACACAGGTCTCTGGTTCTCGCATGAGATTAGTTCACTGTTTAATGCAGTTATTTGTTCACCCGCGCTAGTTTTATCTGTCAATTTCATTTGAAACCACCTCCAGCATGTTCCTCATGCATCACTCCTCGATGTTCTATCACCAACAAACCTTCACAATCACCATCCAATTCACTATTTTCTCCAACTTCTACCTCGTGTGGAGTCGACCACTTACTTTATGAACTTTAAGTTCCCACCGTCGATCTGCCTTGCTTGATCCGATAGCTATCGCATCACACGATCACTTTAGGTGCTTTAAACCCTGACCGTCGATATGTCTTGCCCGATCTGACAACTGTCGCTTTACCCGATCGCCAACTAGCTTGGCCAATCTCCACCATTGATCAGCCCCACCTGATCCAACGGCTATCGCGCAATCTCGCGTGGATTAGTGCATGAACGTTATCCGCCCGAGAGCACGTGAGAAAAGTGGTTTTCTCGTGCTACATGTCGTGCAGTAAGGCTAATCGCGTGAAATTTCCAAATATTTCTTACAGCTTGAAGGGCACGCGAGAAACTACTTACCACCTTAGAAACCTGCTCCCTCATTTCTGCACGCTTCTTTTCCCCGCGATATGATCTCCACCATCCATCTCTTCACTTCACCTACGCGATAAGATCTTAGTTGTTCATCGTTCCTGTTAGCCTCGTCCATCCATCTATTGACTTCACCCACGCGATTAGATCTCGACCATTCATATCCTGTTAACCTCATTCATCCATCCACTGACAGAATCCCTCATGACACAATCTTCATTGTTCATCTGCTTTGTTCCCTTATTCGTCCATCCATTCACTTAAGCCTTCGAGATAAGATCTTCATTGTTCATGCTGTTAGTTAACCATGTTTTCCCATCTATCTACGTAACCTCCTGCGATCCAATCTTCGTCGTTCATTTGCCTTTCGCCCGACTGATCCAACGGTTCTTATGCATTGTTGCTCCCTCACGTCATCCTTTCACTGATTTCGACCTCTGATTGATTTTTCCGCTTGAAACCCAATTTAGCCTAAGTTTCTTTGTTACACCTTAGTCTAGTTTTGATGCTATTTACTTCTGCAACTTAGATAATTAGCATTAGTTTAGTGTTAATTTAGCAATGCTGCTTAGCATAGTGGTTTAATTGGTTAGTTAGGTTATGGTATGGTTTAGAATTTAATGTTGTTTTCTTCAATATTGCAGTAGAAGTAGCTCTCCCATAGGATAGATTTGCTCTTCTTCCATCAAAGAGTTAAACTTCTTCTGACCCTATAGAAGTCTAGCTTGGAACCCCTGGGGTCTCTTGCCAGATGAGCAGTGACAACAGGCAGTACCTTTACTTCTACTTGTGCATATAGCATTGTCACCTCCAAGTTTGTACGAACCCCGAGTTGATAAGTAAAGATGGTAGACCTGGGATTTGCATCATTCTTGTTTCAATACCTAGGCTCATCACTTTTTGGCACCATTGCCGGGGAGGTGTCTAAGTAGAAGTAATTCCTGCTTTTCTTCTACTTCTTATCCTCAGTTTTCTTCCATTAGTTTATTTCTGCAAAAGTAATCTAGTTTCTTTCCTTCTTTCATTTGTCATTGTTTTCTTTCCTTTCCATTCTGAAAGTACTTTCTAGCTTAAAATAAAATCTTACAAAAACCAACCCAAAAACATTTCCTTTCATGCCTTGTAGGAATAGGGACAATTTGTTATAGACATTTTTGTGCCTTACAGCATTGAGCATGAAATGTCCATAATCTAAGGGATCCAAAGTCCCTAAACATGTTGTTCCTACCCCTAGAGGAACAAGGCTAACAAACCACAGCAATTCACAGAAGTTCTCCACCAGAAACTGCTCAAAAACAAGTCAATTCAGGATCAATTCAGTGGCTCCACTAGCTGTTTGCGCTGAATGTCAAAGCCAACACTGGCTACCTGCGCTGAATGTCAAAGGCAACACTGGCTACCTGCGCTGAGCGAGAGTGGACATGTGGCAAGTTCATTCCACAAGGTGTCAAAACCTAGGAAGCTTCCAAAATGACACTTGCCTCAGGGAATTCGACTGGTGATGAGTAAGAGGTTCCAAATATCCAAGTGGAAGCAAGAACCTCCAAGTGGAATCAAGAACTGACAGAGGGAGAGGACACTAGTCAGATCTCAAGCTGACTCATCCTCTCTCCAAACATCTATATATGGATCTCTCCTCCATGAGATCTAGAGGCTGGAATTTTGTTATTGCAAAGAATTGTTGTTGGTTTGAGATTGGAATCATTGGGTGCTTAATGCTTTGAAGGGGGTGAAGATAGGAATTCCATTTGCTGGGAAGGAGATGCTGGATTGGAGCCCTCTGGGTTGTATCTCTTCCTGAACCTTGTTATTCATCAATAAAGCTATCTTGGTTTCTCCTATATACTGATGTATTTTTGATGTATGATTGCATTAGTATGTTTAGTTTGTTTCTAATCCTGAACTAGTTATGAATATGAATGCATGTCTTGTGTAGCGTTCTCTTCTTGTGATCTTGCAGAAACCTCTTGAAGCTGGGCAAGCGAGAAGGCAAGTAGCTGGGAACTCTCCAAGAGAAGGGAAATTGGATCTAGGGACAAACGGAAGACACCGGTTAGTCCATCCATCTCTCTTCATTCTTAATTCATAAAAAAAGAAATATTAGAATAGTTGTCTCTGTTTGTTGCTAAGGCACTGTCACACCTTCGGTGGATAGGATCGTCCTGCATAGGCATTTTTCCCCACAACAAATTGGTGACTCCGCTGGGGAAATTTGTTTAGTCATTTTATTTGTGTCTCTATCATTGTTTGTTTCATAGACTTGACAGCAACAATCGAACTGCATCTGTTATTCCCAGATGCAAAGTAGACAGTTGCTCCTTTGATCCAATCACTGGACTTGTCTATGATCTGAACAATGGACTCACAAATTATTTGATGATCCTTTGTGATAGATCTTAGTACCCCCTCAAAGCATCCCTTTGATTGCACCTTGCTTTTTGCTTTGATTTGGCCTGAAACAGTGGATTAAATAGCAATCTGTGACCTAGAACCCAGTGAGAAACGAGAGTTTCTCCTTCAGCGCAGACCCAGTGAAGGGATTCTACATTTCAACGTAGGTCCCGTGAAGGCTACCTACGCTGAATGTCAAAACCCCTGTGTTGAGGTTGCGCTGAACCAGTTTGCCCTTGTGCAGCTGGGGTTCTCTGCTCTGTTTTGCCTTGTTTTGATCTCTGATTTTTGCAGCCTGTAACCAACATAGGTACCAGTCTGATAACTCCTTTTCTCTGCTTAAATTCCGCCTCCTTTTGTACAAAAAGACTGTGAGTGTTTTTATGTGTTTGTGGCGTCATTTGCAGTTTTCCTTTGCATGAGTGAAATAATCATCCTGTAGCCCTTGATTCAGATCTGTTGATTGTGATCTTAGGAGAGAGTTCATTGGTTGTTTACAGTTGATTATACATTTGCTTTTGCTTATTGGTTTGAGTTTGTTTCTTTTAAGTGTCGAAACAAGTATTCATTTCGGAAATCGTTAAGTGTTGTAATCTCTTCTACCCTCTCTGATTTCGAAAAAGTAAACTTGTTTGTATTTGTCATTTAAAAGCAAAATCAAAGTTGTACAAAAAGCTTTCTTTGTAGGCATCAATACTAAGAAAGCGGAAAACAAACACCTACATTGTGCATTTGCATTTTGATAGTTTGCATGTTTGATTTAGGAAAAGTGCATTAAAGTGTGCTGAATGCTCTTTGAGAAAAGATGGTGTCTTTCTTTTCCCTTAGTAGCTAGGATTTTCATAAGTTGAAAAGATATAAAGCTTGCTTATCATCTTTAGACTGCATTTAGGAATTGTATCATACATCTCGTAGTGATCCAGAAAGGCAAACTTCTAAAAAGATCAACTTAAAATAAATTGAATGAACTTAACAACGCTTTGCAACATAACGCACAACATAGAGGTCTAGGCTAGAGACGTGTTCCGGTGTCGTAAAGCCTGGTGACTGTCGATCTCGTTGATGGTGGGTGATTCCTCCTGAGGGACAATAGCGCCAGTATGGATTGTGCTCCCACGTACCGTCACGTATATATTGGGAGACCCCTATAGGCATAAAACCTTTATCCTTAGGAAGCCGTGTCGGCCGCCCTACTGATCACAATGCACTAAACACAGCATTCAGGAAGATCGACCGCCCGTACCCTAAAAAGTATTATGCGGTTTTGCGAAAAGTTTGGCACACCCTCTACCTAGAACTCCAGAGCAGTTCCTTTTGGCCTTTTTCAGACTCTATAACGGAAAAAGTCCATCCGAGCATTTGTCACTTCGGGCTCGTTAAAACATCGAAGGAGACTAGAGTCATCTTTAGCTTTTTCTCGACTCTTTAAAATTGAAAAAGCAAGTTGTGTCTAAGTGTCATCCGACGCAGCAGCGGCAGAGCCTCCTACTGCTACTCCAACGATGTTCAATGGTATACCATATGTCCCTGCAAGTTATCAACAACAAGCCAGAGTCCCATCAGGGACTACTTCGACGACATGGTTAGTTCCTATTTCTTCATCCGAATTATCATCTGGTATTTCTTATGTTGAAACTCAACAAATTGATCCAATGTGTCTTCAAAGGCCCATCTACCCTTTAAGTACTGGATTGCCACCATATGGAGGGCAGTATGCCTTTTCATTGTTCCCTCCCAGAGAACAACCATATGAGAGTTTACAACAAAGTTCAGGTCAAACTGGAATTACATCCAGCGGTTGGGTACCAATACTGCCTCAGCAACCAAGGGTTGTATATTCAATGCAACCAGTCCACCCTGTGTCGAATATTCCCACTATACCTGCTATGGTGATTGCATCGCAAGTACAAGCGCTACCTGTTGTATGTCAACCCCAACAGCCTCAAGTTGCGATACAACAGCCTCTTGTCTCAACGACTCAATCACAACCTCAAGTTAGTGCCTCCTTATCTGGAGCGACTCAGGATCAAACAAGTACTGTGACTCCTCATCTTGGTCAATCATCCAGTATTGGTCAACAGCAAATGGTTGAACAACCAGAGCTAGTTCAAACTCAACATCCCCCATTCCAGCAATCATATCAAGGACCTGAGCAACAAGTCTTTGTAAGTAATGGGCAATCGCATTTCCAAAGCGGTTATCAACAACCATATTATAATGGTTATGCCCATCAACCTTGTCAAAGTTGCCAGCATCAAATACATTATGCGGGTATGCAAAGACCCACTGCTCAGGCGATTCCATCTTATCCTGGGTATGCTTCGCCTAACCTGAATCAACAGTTGCCCTTTGCAGCAACTCTAGAATTACCAGATCTAAACCGGCTGACGAATGATCCAATTGCTTATGCCCCTTGGTGGCCAGCAATTCCGCATAAACTTCAGTCAGATATTCCTAAATTTAATGGAAATCCAGGTGAAGATCTATCGAATCATGTGATGACATTTCATCTGTGGTGTTCATCAAACACCCTAAACGATGATTCGATTAGGCTTCGCCTTTTTCAGAGGACGTTAACTGGTCCGGCGGCAAAATGGTATATTGAATTGCCTAGAGCTTTGTTCGACAACTTCAGTACCTTAGCCACGACTTTCCTAACCCATTTTCAATTACCGATAAGGTATGAAACGGGAACGGAACTCCTAACCAACTTCAAACAGACAATGGCCACTCACATATCTGATCATATACATGAGTGGTGACATCGTCGTAGGATGGTAAAAACGTACGTTCCCGATCAGCTATTAGCTGAATGGTTTATCAAATCCTTACTTCCTACAATCACGGAAGATGTGGCAAAGGGGGGAGTCGTAACGGAAGAGCAAGTCATCGCTCGTGCGCAATATCTGGACTTGGTCTATACTCAGTCTGGCACGCTCTACGACAAAATACCTGACGCCCCTAGACCGGAATTTTCAATTCCTCCTCCTCCTAAATCAAACAATGACTCTCATGCCATCGATGACGTGATTGGCGCGACAGACACGAAATCGACAAAGGCTACATCTAAAAAGGCCCGTAAGATTTCCAGTCAAAATGCAAATGAGGAACTTCTTGCCTCGGAAGTAAATGTTGTGTCGACTGACAAGGGCAAACAACTGAAGCAACCAAGGGGCAAGAAGAAAAAGAAAGGGAGAAAAAGGAAACCCCCTGCGGGGTGTCATATATGCGATAAGGATCATTGGACGAGAGATTGTCCACATATAGCTGAAGTTAAGAAACTCTTTAAGAGTTCAAAAACCTCAGCAGTATCGACTGATCCGTTTCCAAGCCCGGGTATCAAACTGGTTGCTAATCAAAATGCTTCCCAATCCCAAGTGCTTATGTTGTCTATCTCAAAGCAGAAAAATTATGCTTTGACAAGGAATAAAGATTACGGGAATCCACAGGTGTCGAATAACAAGGCTAATGAACAACCTAGTAGTTCGACAACAACTTTGACCAAAGTTGTGCCACCCATCATTCCTTAACAAATGATAAAGTCGCCAAAGGGAGTAGTGCACAAATCGACATTTAATCCTCGTGCAAAAATAGCACAGAATTATAATATAATAGAGGACCTGGCCCAATCACCATCCGCTATGTCGACGCTTGAGGTACCGCAAAATTGCCTCTCCCAAGAGCAAGCTTTATTATCAGCAATAGGTGGGATTGACCCAATGGATTCCAATCTTGTGGCCTTTAATCATAAAGGATATGACCCTCAGTTACCAGCTCAACTAGCTTTCCTTATTCAAGTGAAAGCCCTCAACAAAACTGTTCATCGAACAATTATTGATGAGGGGGCATCTACATGCATTATGTCGATGAGTTGCTGGAAAACTTTAGGATCTCCAACCTTGTCGCAATCTTCGACGACATTAAAAGCATTTGATGGACAGACATATACCCCATATGGTATTCTAAATAACTTGAAAGTTGACCTAGGAGGGAAAATAGTAGAAATTGATGTTGAAGTAATCGACGGAAACCTTGATTACAACATCCTATTGGGAAGACCCTGGATATATGCCATGGCCGCAATTGTGTCGACCTACTTCAGGAAGATTGCATTTCCCTTCCAAGGAGGAATTACAATCGTCGACCAACACACATTTCTCCCCAACAGTTCACAAGTTATGGGAAGCATTCCAATGATCCATGGAAGGAATCATTCGCTCCAAAATATCGGAGTAGGTCTCCTAAAAGACCCTGCCTTAATGGGTACTTTTTCCCTACCGCCTCCGAGTAATCTGGCGGAAGTGGCCACAGTGGAATATGAAACCTTCTATATCTAATGGATTTGGACTCCGAGGACGGTTCTTATCTCGTGTCAACCTCGTTAAAAATGAAACAAGGAGTCATGAGGATAGTTCTTTTACTATGTCAACCTCATTAAAAAATGAAACAAATCCCCTTTTCAAATCTCAAAGGTAAACCTTCATTCCAACCACCGAGTTTAATGCAATGAAGCTTGGGGGGCATGCACCTCGATTTGCGTTATTATGCTGGGGGCATGCAAACTTATAAGCGAGCAGTTTTAGCACATAGTTCATGCTCGTTAAAAAATAAACATAAGATCGAGCAAATGTTTCCACCCGCGTTTAAGCTCGTTAAAAAATGAACTATCCCGGTAAATAACCACAGTGAATGTAATATCATCAGCCATTAAAGCCTTGGTCGTGTTTGCACCATCGCCTCCACTTTTCCATTGGCCGATCGTTCACCTCCATATGTTTGTTTACCCATTTTGAGGAACAGCTGCGAAGAGTGATTTCACTAGCCATCCTTGTGACACTGCCGTGATTGGAAAATTCCAACCTGTACCTGGAATTAGCTGCTAACCCGTTTTATCACTCGTTCCTCAAAAGACGAGTCTTCTTTAAGCTCTTTTTCATCTGACTCGTAAAATATGAAAAGATTGCCGAGTCCTTGGCCTTCCAGCTCGTTAAAGGGACAGGAAGTGCTATCCCTCCTCTAGATTTTAATCTTTTTGGACCTGAGGGATTATTGCACAAAAAGATAGAGCGCTTGTTTTATTCGGCTCGTTAAAACTATCGAAAACTCATCCCTTCTGTATTGTTTTATACTTTTTCGGACTTAAGGGATTAGATGACGAAAAAGGACTTTTGGAGTTAACTTTATGTACCTTTTCAGACTCTCTAAAAATGAAAAGGACCGAGTTATCCTTGTCGTTAGACTCGTTAAAATCATTAAATAACGACAAACTTGTCTTTAGACGAGAACGAGTTTCACTATCGCTAGGCTCGTTAAAATGTAGGGATGGGCTTGCCCGAAGGGCAGGTTATAGAACAAGCATATGTTATCCTCCTCAAGCTTGACAAAAATAAAGAGGTACTGGTCAGCAATGACTGGGAAAAAATTAGGAGAAACTCAAGAAAACTTTGATGGTAGCAAGTCGGTCTTGAACATGACACTTTTCCTCCGTACCACAATCGGGTTGGGTTGTTTCATTCACCGGTCACATCCATGGTCTCGCCATACCATCCATATTTGGGGTAATGCTACCAATCCATCGCATCAGTGTCGCCATATGTTCAAGAGAAGTCGTTCAGAAGAGTCAACCGTGTCCCATCCACTGCCATACATTATCCTTCATCCTTTCATGACCGCCACCCTGAATCATATGTCACAGATCGTTTTCACCTCCATCAAAATCATTAGCTCCTTTCCATGTCACCGATGTGGGATTCATTAAGGCCCTCCTTTGACGGATCGCTTCTTGTCGACCTCAGCTCATTATCCAAGAAGTTGATCTAGGAACAACCCTTTCAGTACTTTGAAGCTTGCATGCCTCAATGGCAAGTTTCTCACTTCCGGCGACAGGTATACATCAATGGCCTTCGACCGAAAGATTTTGCGTGGTGTTCGACGCCAAGTCCTTTATTCACACCACGTGAATTGTACTGCAGTACCTTGAGGGTCATTATCATTATCAGTGATTCCTCTCGCGCTTGTTAACGGTTTACATCATTGACCGGTAATCAAGCCATGTCTTTCCATGTTCGACTTCAGAACATTTCTCACATGGATCGACTTGTACTTAGAGTGAAGATCGAGCGAGTTTGAAGACCCTGGATCTAGTTTCATCCATCCAGGTTGCGATATATATTCAGGAAAGATAAAGACATTGACATGTACATCATTGTAGCAGATAATCATCCTACTCAAAGGATGATAATTTCATCAAAATTATCAGTCTACCATCAGACGATTGTCTGTTCTATGTACAGAAAAATGAATTTATAAAGCTGAGCATGGGAATGCCCGCCTCAGCTAGATCATGAAATCAGTATGAAAAATAATGTATTGTATTGTATCTTATTACAGGTCTCCTCCCAGCATTGGATGAACTTCGAATCCCCCTGATAAAGCATTTCACCCAATAAACGGCCTCATACTTTAGGGGGCAACTGTTATAGACATTTTTGTGCCTTACAGCATTGAGCATGAAATGTCCATAATCTAAGGGATCCAAAGTCCCTAAACATGTTGTTCCTACCCCTAGAGGAACAAGGCTAACAAACCACAGCAATTCACAGAAGTTCTCCACCAGAAACTGCTCAAAAACAAGTCAATTCAGGATCAATTCAGTGGCTCCACTAGCTGTTTGCGCTGAATGTCAAAGCCAACACTGGCTACCTGCGCTGAATGTCAAAGGAAACACTGACTACCTGCGCTGAGCGAGAGTGGACATGTGGCAAGTTCATTCCACAAGGTGTCAAAACCTAGGAAGCTTCCAAAATGACACTTGCCTCAGGGAATTCGACTGGTGATGAGTAAGAGGTTCCAAATCTCCAAGTGGAAGCAAGAACCTCCAAGTGGAATCAAGAACTGACAGAGGGAGAGGACACTAGTCAGATCTCAAGCTGACTCATCCTCTCTCCAAACATCTATATATGGATCTCTCCTCCATTAGATCTAGAGGCTGGAATTTTGTTATTGCAAAGAATTGCTGTTGGTTTGAGATTGGAATCATTGGGTGCTTAATGCTTTGAAGGGGGTGAAGATAGGAATTCCATTTGCTGGGAAGGAGATGCTGGATTGGAGCCCTCTGGGTTGTATCTCTTCCTGAACCTTGTTATTCATCAATAAAGCTATCTTGGTTTCTCCTATATACTGATGTATTTTTTATGTATGATTGCATTAGTATGTTTAGTTTGTTTCTAATCCTGAACTAGTTATGAATATGAATCCATGTCTTGTGTAGCGTTCTCTTCTTGTGATCTTGCAGAAACCTCTTGAAGCTGGGCAAGCGAGAAGGCAAGTAGCTGGGAACTCTCCAAGAGAAGGGAAACTGGATCGAGGGACAAACGGAAGACACCGGTTAGTCCATCCATCTCTCTTCATTCTTAATTCATAAAGGAAGAAATATTAGAATAGATGTCTCTGTTTGTTGCTAAGGCACTGTCACACCTTAGGTGGATAGGATCGTCCTACATAGGCATTTTTCCCCACAACACAATTCAGGTAAATTCTTGACAAATACCCCCACTACATCCAACAGTCAACCTTCTCTCTTCTTCAGTGATTGTGAAGTGGAAGAACCTTTAGGTGAAAAACCTTACATATTTGAAGAACCTACAAGGGAAGAAGAAGAGGAAGAACCCATTCCTACTGAACCATTGGCTGGACACCAAAATGACAGGGGAGATAGAGAGAGAATTGAGAGTGCCTTCCCCATCAGGGAAACCAATGGGGACAATAAGATGAAGAATATAAGCCCCTCTGCTCTACCTCATTTCCATGGCCTGACGATAGAGGACCCTGACACTTTCCTATTTGATTTTGTTGTTATATGTCAAACCTATGACTATACATATGATGAGAAAAAGTTAAAATTGTTTCCATCTACCCTCAAGGATGCAACATTGTGTTGGTTCATGGGTTTACCTGGAGATAACATCACAACTTGGGCTCAAATGCAACAAAATTTTAACAACAAATATAGGGACTATTGTAGGTAAAAGGACACTAAAGAAGAGATTTTTAGGATGACCATAGGCCAGGATGAATCCTTAGAAGACTATGAAGAAAGATTCCAGCTCAGTTACAAAAGGGCCAGGTGCACACTTGACCCTGAGTCACTAAAGTTGGTCCTGCTTAGAGGAGTAAGGGAAGATCTTTTAGATACCTTACACATGATAGCAAGAGGAGATGTCTACCAATTACCCTATGAGGATATCAAGACTGTCTTTAGAAACCACTTTAGGTCAGCCAGGAAAAATGGTAGGAGTAGTCAACATATGGCCACTACACCATCCTCCAACTTATCAATCAAGGGTGAAATTGGAATATGCTGGAAGATTTCAAAAGTGATATGCTGCAAACCCTTGCCTTGCAATTGGACACCATGAACATCAAAAGGAATCAAGAGGAATCAGAGATAACCTTGGCCATATTTTGTCCTAGATGCACTTGGAGACATCCGAGGAACGAATGTCCATTGAACTGTATTAAGATTTGCTCAGTCTATGAAGAAAACCACTCCACAGACAAGTGCCCTTCTTTACCTAGACTCAAAGCTGTATATCAAGGAGCTGAATGTGTCACTAAGTAACTTTGCTACATCAACGAAAGGAGACCTCCTGGGCCTAGACCATACCAGTAGGGTATGCAAGGGTCATCCCATGCATATTACAACCCCAACCAAACCACAGCTATACCTTCTTGGGGAACCCCTGCTCATCCTTCCTGGTCTACACCCCCTCCTTGGTCCTATGCATCTCAGTATCAATCCCAGCCAGCCAGCCAGTCATTTCAACCTTATGTTCAACCACAACATCAGTGGAATACCCCACACCAGGGGTGGAGGCCCCAGTTCAACAATGTTCCAGCCCTATTGCCTCCACCACCTACCCAAACACAACTCTTACACTCTTCTCCACCCAAACAACCCCAGATGCATGCCTAGCCAAA
The DNA here is from genome assembly GCA_031772625.1 of Pinus tabuliformis. NCBI lineage: Eukaryota > Viridiplantae > Streptophyta > Pinopsida > Pinales > Pinaceae > Pinus > Pinus tabuliformis. The sequence continues at coordinate 1,146,336,262 of CM062805.1, forward strand.
TCCGAACCCAAACAATAGGCAGGCTCAACAAGCATACAATGGAGAGACATCATACCCAGCTTATGTTGTAGAAATCCATGAGATCAACCTAAGATCTGGGAGAATTCTCCCTGATAACCAACCTCCCTCTCCACATGGGGAGGTTGAGGAAGAAAGAGAGGAAAGAAACATTAAAGTAAATCCACCCTTTCCTGAGAGATTAGCCCAACCACTCCAGCCTACCCCAGAAGAAATTGAACTTCTGGGAGAATTGAAAAATATATGTGTAAAGATCCCCCTTCTCCAGGCAATCAAAGATGTTCCTATTTACAATAAGTTGATTAAGGAGAAGTCCTTCAAGCATCTAGAAAGAAGAAAAAGAGATGCCCCTACCATTAATGTCATTGGGAAGTTTCCTGACTTAATGTTGGGGCAGGTAATATGTCCAAAATATTTGGACCCTGGAAGCCCTGTAGTAGATGTGCACATCAATGGCACTTTTGTCCCACACACTCTGATTGATCTTGGGGATGCCATTAATGTGATGACCAAGGACACCGTGCTCAAACTCAACCTCCAAGGGTCACTAAGGAAGACCACAACAGTTCTGCAACTTGCAGACCGTTCCACAGTTACCCCTGAGGGAATTGTGGATGATGTGATGGTCTCCATTGACTCCTGGGAGTACCCTGTAGATTTCCTAGTTCTCTAGCCTAAGGCTAAGCTTATTGGCTACCCTCTCATCCTTCGGACGCCATGGTTGGCCACAGATGATTCTTACATTAGATGCAGAGCTCGGAATATGGCCATCAAGAATGGGCATTTGTCCAAACAATTATTCCTATACCCTCCTGCTCAACCTACCCTAGAGCATGATTTACCTTTATGGTTAGAGGAGGAGGAAGAAGGTGAATTTTATTCTTCCCAACTTTATGCTTTGGAAGAAATCATAGGAGGAGGACAGCAAGATGAGGATGACTTAATTGAACACCTGCTCCAGAGTCCAACTCCTAGTTCATTGCCATTAGAAGAAGAAGTAAGGGAAACCCAGAGCAATCATACAATTGACTTATTCTTGGCCAATTACAACCCACTCTGTGTCAAAACCATAGAATTTGGCCTAGAGAAAACTTTGAACATTAATCCATCTCTTTCTTCTTTAGAAGAGGAAAAGCTATGCAGCATGTTGAGAGAAAACCTAGAAGCCTTCACTTGGAGTTATAATGAAATTAAGGGAGTACACTCCTCAGTGTGTACTCACCACATATACAACAAAGAAGGTTTCAAGCCAGTTAGGCAACCACAAAGGAGGATGAATCCAGCTCTTAAAGACATAGTCAAGGAAGAACTGCAAAAACTGCTAGATGCAAGATTCATTTACCCTATCTCAAATAGTGAGTGGGTCTCTCATTAGTGTTAGTTACCAAGAAAAATGGTAAGTGGAGGATTTGTGTTGATTATAGGGAGTTGAACAAAGCCACAAAGAAGGATCATTTTCCCTTACCCTTCATTGACCAAGTGCTAGATGGCCTGGCAGGGAAGAAGTTCTTTTCTTTCCTAGATGGATTCAGTGGGTACAACCAAATCCAAATCTACCCAGAAGACCAGGATAAGACCACATTCACCTGTCCTTGGGGTACTTTTGCCTATAGGGTCCTTCCTTTTGGCCTATGCAATGCTCCTACCACTTTCCAGAGAGCAGTATTGAGTATTTTTTCTGAATTAGTACATGATGCAATAGAAATCTATATGGATGATTTTACACCTTATGGCTATGATTTCTAAGAAGCCCTGACTAAACTAGGCAAAGTATTACACAAATGCACTGAAATGAACCTATCTCTCAGTCTAGAAAGATGTGAATTCTTAATGACTGAAAGGATTGTACTAGGTCATTCAATATTTCAGCAAGGACTACAGGTGGACCCAAACAAAATAGCAATCATCCAAAGGGTCCCACCTCCACAAAATCAAAGAGATGTAAGGAGTTTCTTAGGGTTAGTTGGATACTACCGAAGGTATATAAAGGACTTCATCAAGTTGGCCTCTCATTTTTTTGGGTTGCTGGCCAAAGATTCTGAGTTTATATGGTAAAAGAGTTGTCAAGAGGCCTTAGACATTCTAAAGGGTAAGTTAACCACTGCACCAATCCTTAGAGGCCCAAACTGGGCCCTCCCTTTTCATATTCATATTGATGCCTCACATAAAGCCATAGGAGCAGCCTTAGGTTAGGAAGAGGAGAAATTTCCCTATGCTATCTATTTTATCAGTAAGAACCTATCGAGCTGAGCTAAACTATACTGTGACCGAAAAGGAACTCCTGGTTGTTGTGCATTCATTGAACAAACTTAGGCATTACATTACATGCTATCAAACATTTTTGCATATTGATCATGCTACAATCAAATATTTAATGAATAAACTAGATGTGAATGCTAGAATCATAAGATGGTTGCTTTTATTATAGCAGTTTGATCTAACTATTGTTGATAAGACTGGTAAGGAAAATGTTGTTACTGACTTTCTATCTAGAATGAATATGCCTGCAGGTGAAGAAGGAATGATGGATGACCAGTTACCAGATAAGCATTTGTTTGCTATTTTAGTTCTCTCCCCATGGTTTGATGTCATAGCAAACTATCTAGTATCATCACTGTTCCCACCAAACTTACCCTCTAAAGAAAGGAGCAAGATAATCAGGAATAATGCCCCTTTCACCTGGATTGGGGGCAATCTGTTCAAACTTGGCCCGGATCAAATCTTGAGAAGGTGTGTAAGGGAAGAGGAGGTCTTTGAAATCCTTCTGACCTGTCATGATGGGCCTTGTGGAGGTAACTTTGCAGCAAAGAGGACAAGATTCAAAGTATTGCAAGCAGGCTATTATTGGCCTACACTTCATCAGGATGTGAAAAAGTACATTGGTCAGTGTGATCGGTACTATAGGATGGGAAAGCCTACTCCAAGAGATGAAATTCCCCTACAACCTCAAGTGACTTTCGAGCCATTTGACAAGTGAGGCATGGACTTCATTGGGCCTATCAACCTTGCTTCAAAGAAAAAACAACACATCATTGTGTGCACTGATTATTTGACTAAGTGGGATAAAACAAAGGCAATTAAGGCAGCAATAGAAGAAAAGGTGGTTGAGTTCCTCAGGGAGAATATATTCTACAAATTTGGGTACCCTAGAGAGCTAGTCACAAACTAAGGTAGCCAATTAACCTCTAGCATGATTGAAGAATTGCTCAGCCATCACAGAATCAAGCATAGGACCTCCACTCCCTATCATCCACAAGCTAATGGGAAAGTGGAGGTGACCAATAGAGCACTGGAGAACATCTTAACCAAGGTAGTGAGCAGCAACAGAAAGGACTGGGCAGAGAGACTAGTTGAGGCCACCTGGGCCTATAATACAACATGGAAGACCACCACTAGATTTACACCTTATGAGCTGGTCTATGGGAAAAAGGCTTTGTTGTCCATTGAGTTTGAATATAACACATTAAGGATGGGAGCCCAACTAGATTTGGATCTCAGTCATGCATAGAAAGAAAGGTTGTTACATCTGAATGGCTTGGATGAATTCAGAATGCAAGCCCTCCTACATACAGAGATAGTTCAGCTTCAGAGGAAGATCTGGCGTGACAAGCACATCAAGAAGACACAATTTCAAGAAGGAGACTGGGAATTGTTATATGATTCAAGGTATAAGGACTTCAAGGGAAAGCTAAGGACAAGATGGCTCGAACCTTATGTGGTGGAAAGATGCCATAACAATGGTTCAGTATAGATCAGAACTATTGATGAAGAATCCATTCCATCATTAGTTAACGCACACAGATTGAAAATGTACAAGAGGAATTTATCAAAACAAGAGTTCATTAACAATATCAATAAGACAGTGATGATGGTGGAGAAAGCTCCAGCTCCTCCCTCATCAGGTCACTGAAAAAGAGAAAAAAGAATAAGGATTTAGGCGAAAACCTCCATGAGGTGCCTGAGTCCCATCTTTGGGTTGAAAACCTCATGAGGCGGCCCAAGGATGAGAAAAATGAAAAGGATAAGAAGATCCTTGGGTGAAAACCTTCCTTGAGGTGCCCAGGGCAGATATCTAGGGTGAAAACCTCTCTGAGGCAGCCTAGGTGTTTCTTAAGAAAAAACATAATTGTTATTTGCAGGTGGGTGAAAAAGACAAGCAAGGAGAAAAGAAAAGATCCAAAGGGAACCCTACCTCACATATATTCATCTCCTCCACTCCTTACCATGCATCCCTCCATCAATTCCATTGTTTTTCTCTTCATTGCTTCAATTCAAGTGAATATTGTGTTTTCTAACAGAATCACCTCAACAATTACCATCATCCCTGCATCCACATACACTCCTACTCCATCTATCCATTCATTACAGCATCCTCACAGCACCATCCAACAACATGATCAAGAAATTCTAAGGGAGACACCAAACATTGCCAAATGGTAATCCAGGAGCTCCACAGCAGCAGCAGCAGCAGATCTTCAGTCACAGACACCTGCAAAAGCTAATAAACCATCAATAGATGGTAGAGGAGGAAGAAGAATGACCATCAGCAGCACCTCTGATATTTGACAACTATAGCATGGCATCAAGACCACAGATAAGTGTCCCACTCACTCATTCATATGCATCATTTGATCAAAAGTTGTAAATGTTAATAGGTAGTTGGTTTATAAGTGAAAAGGTGGCAAAAAGGAAATTCTTTAATAAGTCAAAAGAGAATACAAGAGTCCATAGATACAGTTTTGTTATGGAAACCATTTGAGAATGCTTGAATAATTAAGATTTGGGGTAGAAACACCAGTTCACCAAAGACTCAGCATACCCTATTTCTTGATGTAATCACTCATAGACTCCAACATCAAAGTAAAGGAAGGAAATTCCCAGCAGTTAGTTCACCATGGGTTGATTAGGATCCTCATTAAGGACGCCCTCCAAAGCCTCAGGATCCCTATAAAATGGTCAGTCTAGATGGGGATGAGATGGGTGAAGAAGAAACCAATATAGAGGAACATGCTGAAAGAAGACAAGGAGGAGGATGATGAAACAAGAGGAGGAAACAGAGGAAGAAACTGATGGAGATGCGAAAGAACAACAAAATGAATAAGATAAGAAAAACAAAGAGGACAGCTGCAGGAAAAGAAAGACCAACTAGCATATATGGCCAGCCTCTCCTTGGAGGCCATCCAGTGTAGGATGCCAGCTAAATCCTATGCTCTTTACCTCAAAGAACAATGGCTACAATTTCATATTAAAACACTAAAACAAAGGAGCACCATGCCATTTCAGGACTGCAGACATTTTATTGATCTTTGTGATCAAACTACACTAAAGGATGGGGCCAAAATGGTTGAGTTTTACTTGCATAACATGGCCCTCATAGATATGAATATTTGGGACCCTAATGCAAAGCTAGGAGATCTAAAATTAATGGCTCTGGCATCATTGATGAACCATGAGAAGTCAAGGGCTACAGAGATGAAAATAATATTGGCCAGAGAGCAAAATAAACCTCTTTTTACAAGAGCTGAATAATCAAACCCCATGGCCCTAATCAACACCCATAATCTAATTGCAAATGATCCTCAGCTAGCACTTAGATATCTTGCTGCCCAAGAGCAAGAAATTTCACATTTTGAGGATATGTTTAGGTTGCTAAGATGATAATATACATGCCTGCTAAAGGAGATGGAACACACTACCACACAGCTTGAAGATCAGAGAATATCACTCCCCTCAAAGGTTGAGAAAAGCACTCAACAGAACACCTATGTATGAGCAATCAATGCAAAGGTTGAAGGTCAATTGGATAGGCCTAAAACTCATTCCACCACTACTCCTAGGGATGCTAGAAGGGAGAAAAAAAGAAGAGGAAAAGAGGCAGTGGGAGGAAGTAGAAAGGAAAGCAGGCTTCTATGAACAAGAAAAATAGACCACAGCAGAAGCATGGGATGTCAGAGAGGCTATCAGAGCCATGAATGACATGGACACTGACTAAGTTTCTCAGAGGATGAGCAACACTTTCAGTAGGGGGGTGATGATGAGCCTCATCATTGAGTAATTATATGGGCCTTAATTGGCCTTAATTCACCTCCTAGCTTAGTCAATTCAACTATTATCATAACTTATTGCATACTTTTGATTGTATTTTGATTATGAAATGAGTTAGAGTTGGATATTTGATTTGTGGTCTAATGTGCATCTAATGCAGGAATAAAGGTAAAAGCAAGGGAAAATGCAAGTAGAAAGGAAAATTAAAGAACTATCGCAAAGACCTTGGTAAAGAATCGAATGGGACAAGGGAGAGTAACTATAGGATGTAAATCCTCCTCATTTACTACCCCTCCGTTCAAATATTCCTCCATCATCGGAGTGCAAATAGCCATCACTTTGAAGACTAGAAGACAGTAAAGCAAGTGAAAGTGACATAAACCAGTTTATCAGATGTATAAGTAGAGAGGCTTAGGACCTCATTAGGATTCGGACTTCTATTGTAAAACTCTGTTTTATTTCTGAGTTGCAAAGACTTGTGATAGTTTTCTCTGTAATCCATGGTTTTTATAATAAGAATGAGTTATGTTTAAACCAGCTCTGAGTTAACTCCGAGGATTGAAGCTCTTGGGTTAAGGCCTGACCCGAGTAGCCACAGCTCCTCTTTACTGTATATGTATGCTAGAATAGAGTTCTGTTTTGTTTTTTTTTAAGTAGTTTCATGGTTTTCTGTTCATTTTCTTAAGTAGTCTTATGGTTTTCACTATTTATTTTCTTAAGTAGTTGCACTTTCATTACAACAATATAGTGTAGATTATTCATGGTTTTCCTGTTCATTTGCTTCAGTAGCTGCATTTGCTTCAGTTTACTTCCATTTGTGCCTTCTTTTAGTTCATAGGTTAGTTAGAGGAAAATGATCACCATAAGGTTGTGTGTAGGTGTCTCGGCCTCATCTCCTCCCTCTGGGACCATGACTTGAGGAAAAGACCCTTCAGCAGCCCCAAAAACACAGGTCTCTGGTTCTCGCATGGGTTATGGAGTTCGTTGTTTAATGCAATTATTTTTTCACCCGCACTGGTTTTCTCTGTCATTTTCATTTGAAACCGCCTCCAGCACATTCCTCATGCATCACTTCCTTGTCGTCCGATCACCAACAAACCTTCACAATCATCGTCTGATTCATTATTTTCTCCAACTGTTGCCTCGCATGGAGTCCACCACTTACTTTATGAACTTTAAGTCCCCACCGTCGATCTTCCTCGCCTGATCTGATGGCTATCGCGTCACCCGATCACTTTAGGCACTTTAAACCCCCATTGTCGATCTGCCTTGCCTGATCCGACGGCTGTCGCTTCACCCGATCACCAACTAGCTTGGCCGATCTCCACCATTGATCAACCCCGCCTAATCCAACAGCTATCGCACAATCTCGCGCGGATTAGTGCACGAACATTATTTGCCCAAGAGCACACGAGAAAAGTGGTTTTCTCATGCTACGTGTCACACAGTAAGGCTAATCGCGTGAAATTTCCAAATACTGCTTCCAACCTGAAGGGCACACGAGAAACTACTTACCACCTTAGAAACCCACTCCCTCATTTCCTCACATTTCTTTTCCCCATGATATGATCTTCGTCGTCATCTTGACTTCACCTGTGCGATAAGATCTTAGCCATTCATCGCTCCTATTAGCCTCGTCCGTCCAGCTCTTGACTTCACCCATGCGATTAGATCTTGGCCATTCATCTCTTGTTAACCTCATTCGTCCATCCACTCACTGAATCCCTCACGACACGATCTTCGTCGTTCATCTACTTTGTTCCCTTGTTCATCCATCCATTCACTTAAGCCTTCGCGATAAGATCTCCACTGTTCATCCTGTTAGTTAACCCTGTTCGCCCATCTATCTACGTAACCTCCTGCGATCCAATCTTCACCATTCATTTGCCTTTCACCCTATTGATCCAATAGTTCTTATGCCCTGTTGCTCCCTCATGTCCTCCTTTCACTGATTTCGACTTCCAATTGTTTTTTCCGCTTAAAACCCGATTTAGCCTAAGTTTCTTTGTTACACCTTGGATATTTCAACAAAATAGGTTATTGATGGAATTGGACATAATAGGAGAAACAGAAAAAGTGACAAGAATATCCATTCATTGATCATTTTCTATTAGATTGGGTAAAATGTTGTATGTATGAAAGAATCATCCCTTCCAACCCCAAGTCCGGTCAAGTCTAGTTTTTATGCTCTTTACTTCTACAACTTAGATAATTAGCATTAGGTTAGTGTTAATTTAGCATATTGATTAGCATAGTTGTTTAATTGGTTGGTTAGGTTATGGTATGGTTTAGCATTTCATGTTGTTTTCTTCAATACTGCAGTAGAAGTTGCTCTTCCTTAGGATAGATTTTCTCTTCTTCCCTCAAAGAGTTGAACTTCTTCTCACCCTATAGAAGTCTGGCTTGGAACCCCTGGGGTCTCTTGCTAGATGAGTATTGATTCTACTTGTGCATATAGCACTATCACCTCCAAGTTTGTATGAACCCTGGGTTGATAAGTAAAGCTGGTAGCCCTAGGAGTTGCAGCATTCTTGTTGCAATACCTAGGCTCATCAACTGGGCGATTGATATGAATGGGATCATCGATTTGAAGAAGAGGACAATGTCATTTGAAAGGAAGTCGCTTCGGGTTGTAGTATCATTGGACCCTGCAAAAGGGGCGTGTTATACTAAACCAGTCCGTGATTATGAAGAAAGTGAGGATGAACTAGATCAAATCTACAAAATAGCAGTGCGAGATTAGGACTGGACCAATCCGACGGAAGATGGATGGATTGCACGGGATCAGGAGAGTTCTTGCACCTCTGATTCAGACGAAGAGTTGGAGCATTGGCAGAATCGTTTGCATGAAGTATCTACACTAGGATGCAATATGATGACAAAGTCGCTACACTGTGTCTTGTTGGAAGTAAGGAAACTACCCTACTATGATGGTTTAACTAATGTAGATAATTTTTTGGATGAAGTTAAGAGTGAAGTCCCTGAGGATCACTGCTTCCAAGAATTATATTTGGCACTACGCGCTAAGCCTACATGATGGTGGGGTGCGCATAAAGATAGTTTTTATGGCTGGCGATATTATAGAAGGATGATGAGGTTATGGTTTGGGCATCCTAACACTAAATTGATTGAGAAATATAATGGAAGGGATGATCCGCGCGATCACCTAGCGAAATGGACTAAAGCATGGGGAACAGAGCCGCAACCAGAGTGGGTACACATGTTTTTCCATATTTTGGATACAATTCCCATGAACTGGTATCTGGAAATGGAGCTCCTCCATGGCATGGAGGAATGGGATATATTGAAGGAATTATTCTTATTGGCCTTAAGATTTGAAGACAGCTTCACAAGAATCGATGAAGCTCTATAAGAGATTAAGGAATTTATCTTCATAACGTCGCATGAACATATGGAGTGGACCCAACCATATTGGAGCACCTAGCTGCGCCATGCGCTGGAATGCTATAATGTGACCGCTGAAGAGGAGGATGAAGGTCCAAGAAACATTAATATTTCAAAGGAAGAAGGGCATCGCAAAGTCGAAGGCCCACAAATAGACAACTCGAACATCACCGCGTTGTTGAAGACAAAGCAAGTAAACATTGGTACTGAAGCAGAACTGAAGTTCACGAAAATTGGAGATTATTGGGACGATGCTACTGTGGATCAAGTTGTTGAGTCACTTCATGAATACCAGGACCTATTCCCTACCAAGTTCTCAGATCTGAAGGGCATAATAGATGATTTGGGCGTTATGAAGACCACCCTGAAGCCGGACGTGAAGCCTATTAAACAGAGGTCATATCGCCTTAATTTGAAATATAAGGAAAGGGTTCACCTAGATTTGGATAAGATGTTGGAAGCAAGCATCATAGAACCAGTTGATTGGGTTGATTAATCAATTAATTGGTTGATGACTGAGTGTGGTTGAAGTTCCACTTCCACAACTTGACCTCCACTAATTCTTCTGACGGTTAGAACTAGTTAAACTGACAATAACTCAAATTAACTGAAATAGATTGCTACAAATTAGCAATCAAACATACTAAATTGAACTCAAGCTTACCCAACTCTAATTAACTGAGTTAACTAAGTGAAAAGTGCCATGTCACCTCAGTTAACTACCTCCAAGATTTTTGCTAAAATAGAAATTTGAATTTTCTCTAGTTTGACTAAGGCAAAGTCAAACTAAATTTTCTTGTTGCATTTTCAACATTTGGCATCCTTTTTCCCTTTTAAATCCTCTGAACATTTTTCTTGTTGCAAGCCCCATACTCATCTAACCATTTTACTAATTCCTAGATACTATTGCATTTACTTTGGTTATATTGAAGCATGATCGGGTTGCATGTATCGCTTATTTGCCATTAACAACCATTCTGACATATGTCAGCTCTATGTGCCTTTGTTGAAGATGCAACAATAACATCAGGCACCCTCACTTCCCTTACGTTGCATCGCCTAAGATTCCTATAGCAATTGGTTTCATGAATGGAAAATCAAGAAAGGTCAAACGATTGTAATGGCTCAAGGAGTTGTGGTTGTTGTTAGTGTTGGACCCACACTGGGTCGATTTGTGGCTCAAAAATTATCCCACGAGGGATAATCTATCATGCTTCAGTGACAAGACCTACAAGGGAGGAGAAGGAACATGTCTTTTCCATCCAAATTGATTGTTTTGACGCTAAAAGAGTCAGGGAAGTCGAGGGAATCTGCCCAAATTCATAGAAACCTAGCTTGAATCCTTCGAAAATTCCCTCATTGTTTGATATTAGTTAATTCAATTATTTTTGGCCATATTATGATGGTTGTGGCTCACCCCATTTGGAAATCCTAAGTTATTAATTATTTCCTATTGTATTCAGACTAACCAGTGTCATTTGTAAGATATTATTTGAAATCATTTCAGTTGACTTATTTGCATAAACGATGTCATTAAGTTCATGGAGATCGAGGATTTAATGATAGCAAAGATACTTATATGCATTTCATCAATGTTTCAAGGCTTGGTTCAATTAGCTTGAAACGTTCTTACAAGAAATTGCCTGTGATTGGATTTTTGTGGTCGCGCCTTTGCTAGAATATTTTTTGGGCAAGATCAATGGGGAAGAAATTATTACTTTTGCAATGTAATTATGTGCTTGTTTGTGGGATTGAAAGGGGATTGTGATCTTGTGTGACGATAGCACCCCTCTTGTTTCTAAACTTATTATGTCGATGCATGTTATTGCATATGTGAAATCGTCTACAACAATTCCTCATTTTCATATGTCCTAGAGGCATCGATACTTGGGTTTGAACTTGCACTTCTCTATTGTGGAGGGTTAGTTACGCTTGGTTGTCCAGACATAGTCTTAGTTCCACTATAGCATGTAAGACAACAACTACTTCATGAACTCTTAGAATAGAAGAGCATTCACAAGATTGGAAATTGTAAGTTATTGAATGTTGATCATTCTGAAGTCATTGGGTTACAATCTCATTTGATGGTGTAAATAGACAAGCTTGCACTGAATTTTACCCTCATTTTGTGCTTTAATAATTTTGCTTAAAGAAGAGTGGATTAACTAGTACTATCTTGAAACATAAGGTGGAGATGCAACAATTTTTTGAATTTCTAAACGGTTAAAATTGACAATTTATGAGAGTTATTGAGAACTCTAATCATGTCTAATGTTGAAAGCATAGTTAAAATCAGCAAGGACACTCTTTCTGATATTTGAACCTGTTTTAAAAAAGCACAAGACAAATATTTTTTTTGTAGCTTGAGTCACAGCTACAACAAGATGAGTTACAACAGGGTATTCATCATTCTAAACTAGTTTTTGTTCATAACATCTCTCTGGTATATTTTTCGAGAGACTCTCGTTAGCTTCCACAAAGTGATCAAATCCGTAAATTTGAGGTTGATCCACATCAAGTGCCCATTTCAGGAGCAGTTTCAAATGAACATGTGGAAGTTCAGCCTGTTCTTCCCAAGTCCATCATCAAAACTTGGGAAGAAGTTTCTAATAACAGGAATGGAACCAATCTTAGATATGATATGGATGTGTCCCTTCATATTCCAGACTACTCTAAGCTCATTCAATTTCAAAGTGTTTCATTTTTTCAAGAAAGATCAATTTCACCTCCTCTTGTTCCACGACAGCCATAAATTATCAAATGCCAAATTTGTGACAGAGTTGTCCATTGAAAGATCATTGTTTTGATGTTCACTCGTGTGATAATTGTGGTAAAATACTCATCATTCAAACAGACGCTTCAGAAACAAGTCTCCTAAAATAACAATGGTTCACCTTGGATGGATCACTTCTTGGAAATGGGCTTCAACAATCAAGAAGATATTTCAGTCATACCACAGAATTTTTTCTTGAGCATTGACACATCTTGCAGTTGAAATTTCTTCATCTTCTCACCTTATATCTAACAAGGGGGTAATTGATGGTAATCTACAAGCTTCAAAGATACATCAAGAGAGCTTGAGCCTAGATCCAAAGTCAACCATACCCAAATTTAGAGTTGTAGATAGAGACTGAGCCATGCCCCATGAGCATGCTTTTGGTTGATGGCCTTCCTTAAACCACTATTGGTTGAGACTGATGGGCCTCATTAATAGGTATAAATCAAGTCCCATCTGGCCATCCTTCAGCATACATTTAACTCTCTACTTGCATTTGATAACACTTTTTTGAACTATAATTTGTTTATTAGGGAAGTTGGGGAATGTTTATCATATCATGTGGCCTAACATTATTAATTTGCAAGCAAAAAGAGTATTTATTGTGCAGAAGTATGTTGGAGACTAGCTAGAGGAAATTTTTGAAAATGAAACAAGAAAATATTGATTTAATTTTGTCCTTGAATTAAATTAGGAATAAAATTATAATTCCACATCACAAGACAACTTGTACGAGTTAACTAAGTTAATTTGACTTATTTGGCTCAGTTAATTCGATTTGAGGGTCTAACTTGAGTCATGTAGAGTGTCTCCTACTCTATAGGAGCCCTCATTGAGTTTATTTTGAGTTGTAATTAACTAATTCAGTTTAACTGAGTTAAAGTCAGTTAAACTAGTTCCAAATGATGGAGGAACTAGTAGGAGGTTAGACAGTGGGGTGTTGTTTCATGTGTTCAATCAGTTAACTGACGATTCACTCATAAATAATTCATGCATGTCAAATCTAAGAGTTACCCAGTTGAGATTGGAGTTCAATAGCAGTGTACTATCAGTTGTATAATCATCTGAATTGTAGGTGGTGCATGCAATCAAAGGAAGGCCTATGAGGATTGTGCAATTCCAATTGAGGAATTTCCCTAATTAATAGGGGGCTAATTCCCAAGGAAACAACGCAAAAAATAGGGACTTGGGTAAGCCAAAATTTGGTTAAGTATTTTCCTAGGCTTGTCTAGGAAGCAATGAGACAGATAGAGATAGTGCAGAGGTTGCTCAGACTTGATAAAAGCATTGTAATCTTCTCATGTTTTCTGACTAGTGAAATATACAGATAGCAGGGGTTTTTATCTATGGATTTCCCCAAGAAATCATTGTGTAATGTGTTGATTTAATTCTTTCTCTTGTATGCTTCATGATTTCTTGATCTCTTAATTATTTTTGTTGATGAGTAGAGTATATTTAAGTCTTTTGTTTTAGAAAATTACATAAGCATTATGAATCTACAAGGAATTTCTACATGGTATCGGAGCAGAAATCACTCTAGAAGAGGAGAATATGAGTTTCTCTTTTGTAGGTGAAATAGAATTTTCAGTATCATTCTTCAAATCTAGCAGGATGTCGTTCTACGAATTGAGACTTGAATATTCCCTTGAGGGTAATTTGAACTATATTTCTTGGAAGGACATGATGGAGGCAATGTTGGAAGACAACGAGCTGAAGGAACTCAAAGACAATAATATCCCTAAGCCTCCAACAACAGGTGCTCAAGATCTGGCAGAGTGGAAGAGATGTGTTTCGAAGGCAAGAAGGATCATACTAATAGGAGTTTGAGATCATATTGTCTCGAACCTCCATAGGAAGGATACACCATATGTAATTTGGAAAGCCTTAATCAACTTGTTTCATAATAGCAGTGACCACCAGAAGCTAAAACCAAAGGACAAGCTTCGAAATATCAAGATGGAGAAGGGCGATACAATACCACAATACTTAAGCAAGTTCACCCAATGTCGAGATGAGCTTGGAAGTGTCAGTATTACATTTTCTGAAGATGATCTGGTCAGCCTAGAACTTCTAGGAATTCCCAAGAGCTGGAACATCCACTAAGATTCGGTAAATGGGAGGGAGAATCTACCAAAGTGGGAGTGTTTTTGGTCCGACTTGGGGCAAGAAGAGATAAGGCGGAGCACCAGATATGGAAACTCATCCAAGAATGATGATGAGGAGAATTGTTCCTTAATTGGAAAGGTGAATAAAGGGAAAGGAAATAAATTCCAATCCAAAGGACATTCTACTCAGGGGAACAAGAAGAAGGACTTGTTGAAGTTTAAATGTTTTCATTATCATGAGCTGGGACACTATGCCACGAAGTGTCCACACAAAAAGGCCAACAAGAAGCCCTCAGGAGGAACATAAGGTGAAGATTTTTCTTCAAAATTCGAGTTGGATTTCACCCTCATTTCTTGCATGGTGACATCGATGATGGGTAGTGTGTGGTATCTGGATAGTGGAGCCTCATTCCATATGATGAACAACAAAGAATTTTCTAGTGACTTGGAGGAGAAGGAAATCCAAATGCCCATTGAGATGGGAGATGATGGAAGGTATAGCACGACCGGCATTGGTTGGGATTATTTGGAGTAGCCACATGTAGAGGACCAGAGAGTGGAAGCACCCACTCATGCAGAAACTTCCATAGATGGAATGAAGCACACCAAAGAGGCTGACAGATTGATGCTTGATGCTAGAGAGAATGTGAGAGCACCCACATCATAGTGCAAGCAGAGGAGGTCACCAGATCGGTACACTGGCTACATGGATCTGATGAGCAAGAGTGTAGAGATTGAGCCATCCTTATTTGAGGAAGCAGTGCAGCTACCAATATGGGTTGATTCCATGGTACAGAAGTATGACTCCATTATCAGAAACAGTGTTTGGGAAGTGGTCTCAAGTCGAGAAGACAAATCAGTGTTGAGTTCCAGATGGATTTACAAAGTAAAGCAAGCATCATATGGGAGTGTTGAGAAACACAAGGCCATATTTGTGTCCAGAGGGTTCTCTCAGGTGGAGGGAATTGATTACAAGAGGACATTTTATCCAATAGCAAGGTATTATTCAATCAAATCTATTCTAGAAATTTCAATGCAGATGGGACGGAAGATACATCAGATGGATGTGAAGACAAAATTCCTCAACGAAATGATTGAGGAATAGTTGCACATTGGGTAGTTGGAAGGATTTGAGACCTTCAACAGAGATTTGCATGTGTGCAGAATCAAGCGAGCGATGTATGGATTGAAACAAGAACCTCGTACTTGGCACACCAAGATTGACATTTATTTCACCAAAAGTGAAGTAGATGCAAACCTTTACCATGTTGTGGTTGAAGGTAAATTATTAATTATTGTATTTATATGTCAATGATTTAATTCTAACAGGTGATGGGAAGCTGGTCAAATCTTGCAAATGGGATCTTGCAAGAGAATTTGAGATGAAGGACCTGGGGATCATGCATTGTTTCCTTGGTATGTAAGTATGGAAAGTATTCCAATGAGATTTTGAAGAAATTCCACATGGAGAGCAGCAAACCCATGGAGACACCTCTAGTAGGAAATTGGAGGAAGGAAGATTCTACTTTAGGTGAAGTAGTTGAGGATACTATTTATGGGCCACTTGTGGCTTCACTTATATATTTGGTGAACACATGACCAGACATATTTATTTCAGTTAACCAGCTTAGTCAAGCAATGGTTAAGCCAACAAAACTCTATTGGAAGGAAATTAAGCATGTGTTGAGATATCTCAGAGGCACCACTCAGTTTGGTCTTTGGTACTGAAGAACAAAGGGAGTGAAGTTGTAATGCTTCACAGATGAAAATTGGGTAGGAAGTCCATCTAATAAGAAGATCACATTAGGGGGAATCTTCAATATTGGGTCAGCAATAGTTTCTTGGTACAGCAGGAAGCAAAGATCAGTTGCACTCAATTCGGAAAAAGTAAAGTACATGGTTGCTAGTCAAGCAACTTGTGAGGCTATCTAGACGAGGAAGATCCTTGTTGGATTATTTGGTCAATAGATGGATCCTACAGTGGTTTATTGTGACAATCAAAGTTGTATCAAACTCTCTGAGAATCAAGTTTTTCATGATCGATCCAAGCATATCAACATTTGGTATCAACATCTACGATACTCTGTGCAGAGGAGAATCATGTTGCTATAGTACATTCCTACAGAGGAACAAGATGCATACATCTTGACTAAGGCACTATCAAGAGGAAAATTCGAGTTCCATAGAGGCAGGATTGGGGCATCTGATAATCCCTTTCTTGTTGAGAGGGAATGTTGAAAATGCCACAAGAAAATCCTGATTTAATTTTGTCCTTGAATTAAATTAGGAACAAAATTGTAATTCCACATCACAAGGAAAATTGTATGAGTTAACTAAGTTAATTTGACTTAATTGGCTTAGTTAATTCAAGTTGAGGGTCTAACTTGAGTCATGTAGAGTGTATCCTACTTTATAGGAGCCTTGGTTGAGTTTATTTTGAGTTGTAATTAATTAATTCAATTTAACTAAGTTAAAGTCAGTTAAATTAGTTCTAGTTGATGGAGGAACTAGTAGGAGGTCAAACAGTGGGGTTTTGCTTCATGTGTTCAACCAGTTAACTAATGATTCACTCATAAATAACTCATGCATGTCAGATCTGAGAGTTACCCAAATTGAGATTGGAGTTCAAGGGCGGTGTACTATCAGTTGTATAATCATCTGAATTGTACAAGCGGTGCATGTAGTCAGAGGAAGGCCTATTAGGATTGTGCAATTCTAATTGAGGAATTTCCCTAATCAATAGGGGGATAATTCCCAAGGAAACTGCATAAGGAAACAGTTACTTGGGCAAGCCAAATTTTGGTTAAGTATTGGCCTAGGATTTTCTAAGAAGAAATGAGACAGATAAAGATAGTGCAGGGGTTGTTCAGGCTTAAGAAAAGCATTGTAATTTTCTCATATTTTCTTACTAATGAAATATACAGATAGTAGGGGTTTTTAGTTGTGGATTTCCCCAAGAAATCATTGTGTGATGTGTTGATTGAATTCTTTCTCTTGTATGCTTCATGGTTTCTCTATCGATTAATTGTTTCCACTGATGAGTAGAGTAGATTCAAGTCTTTTGTTTTAGAAAATTACAATAAGTTTGAATCTAAAAGGAATTTGTCTAGAAATGTAGGAGGCTTATTCCCTGCATTAACTCATCAAACAACTCGGATGGCTATTGGGTAGTTACTACACTCAATGGTTGCGAGGATCTCATGAGACTATATCGATTTTTATAGGGATTTTGGAGGGAACCATCCCTCCTTCTAAGGAGGCTGTCCCCTCACTCATTTTGTATAAATAAATTATCCTAAGGGCTTAGTAGGGTTCGAATTTTTAGAGAAGAAAAGTGATCATTAGAGCTAGGAGCTTGTATTTGTAATTTCATTCCCATATCATGTACTTGAGAACTTTTTGAGATCAATGAGAAGAATTTTGTTACCTTCAGTCTAAGTGTGTCCTAGAGGGTTGAGTACCCTTGGGTTACGGCCCAACCCAAGCACTCTAGTATCTCTCCTTTGTACATTTTTGTCATGCATCTTTCTTTTTTGTACTTAGTTTAGTAATATTCTCTTTCTTGCAAGCTTTGTTGATATAAAAAGTTGCTTTTGAAGATTTTTCAATAATATCTCTTAGAAAGTTTGATTGTAGGCCTTGTATTGGCCATGTATTGGCAAGCACAAAAAGATAGGTTTCCTTTGATGTAGTAGTTAGATCTCGAACAAAATTCAACTCGTCGTTTCCTTTCTAGTTTGATTTTCTATAATTAGTATTGTTAGCATGTTTTAGATGTTTTTCAAGTTGATTAATATTTGTTGTTGTAGTTTTTAACCCCATACAGAAATTACCTACATACGAATTCCAAGAACAAAAAATAAACAATGCGAGAGCATAACACATAAAACACATATACATAGATATTTTCCCCTGGATCCCAAAACCGGGACTACCAACTTGATTTTTCATTATGTTCCTTTCAATGTTACAATACATATTTATACATGCTGAAGCATCCAATACCATAGATCGAAAACCATCGCGTCCAAAACCATGTGCGAAAACCATGCACAAAACCATAGGTAGGTCCGCCCAACCTAATATAGGGTCCAAAAAAAAATTCCTCGGGGCACTGCCCCGGACCCCATAGAGGGGGGCTACTTGCCCCCCTCAAACCCCCTATGACCCCCCGCTATGCAATCGAAGCAACGAAGGGGAGGCTCTGCCCCCCCTCTAACCCCCCGATTAACTACGTCGGTTAGTCGTGGAAAGAATATAACACAACCCAACATTCTCCCAGATGTTGTTTTCTTTCCACAGGAGAGCTTAGTCATTTATCCAGCCCTACAATGCCCATTGTTTCTCTACACCAAGAGAACTTCTCAGAGCTCACAGACTTTTTCAATGCATCTATAGTATTCTTCAAAGTGTCCACCTTTACCAGCAACACCTTTTTGTCTTCTATCATATCCCTCACAAAGTGATACTGAACATCAATGTGTTTTGTCTTTGAATGGTAAGCAGGGTTCTTTGCCAAGAAGATTGCACTTTGGTTGTCACAGTCTATCCTTATAGCTCCCTGCACTAACCCCATACTTGAACACAATCTCTGCAACTAAACTGCTTCCTTGCTTGCATGAGTGGCTGCCATGTATTCTGCCTCTATAGTTGATAGTGCCACTACATATTGTTTCTTACTCATCCAACTGACTGCACCTCCATATAGGTTAAACACATACCCACTTGTATATCTTCTCTAATCCAGATCTCCAGGCTAATCTGCATCAACAAATCCACGAATATCCAAAACTCTGTCCAATCCTGGTCTTCCTTGGTAGCACAAACCATAATCACTAGTGCCACGCAAATACCTGAAAACCCGCTTCACTGTTGTCCAATGCTCCTTCCCTGTTTTTGACATAAACCTGCTCAATACTCCCACTACATGTGCAATGTCTAGTCTAGTACATACCATCACATACATCAAACTACCGATTGCACTTGCATATGAACACAGGACATGTCCTCTTCCTCTTCTTGTGTCTTGGGACACTGTTCTGCAGATAACTTTACACCTACAGGAATAGGAACCTTCACTAGTTTACTATCCTTCATATTAAACCTCTGCAGTATTTTCTTGACATACTTCCTTTGGTTTAACCAGAGCTTCCTCTTTGCCCGATCTCTTTTAATTTCCATGCCCAAAATATAGTTTGCAGCACCAAGATCTTTCATGTCGAATTTGGATGATAATTGGGTCTTCAAATCCTGGATAATTTCATTGTCATTTCCAACCAGCAACATATCATCCACATACAAGACCAGATAAATAACATGGTCACCAATTAATTTAAAATACACACAGTGATCTGCTTTGCTTCTGGTGAATCCAAGTCCCCGTATAAATGTATCAAATTTCTGATACCACATCCTTGGTGACTGTTTTAACCCATACAGAGACTTCTTTAACTTGCATACCAGTTCTTTCTTACCCTTCACCGCAAAGCCTTCAGGTTGCTTCATGTAGATCTCTTCTTCCAGATCCCTATGAAGAAATGTTGTCTTCACATCCATTTGTTCTACCTCAAAATCAAAAAGAGCAGCAACATATAAAAGTAATCTAATAGGAGCTACCTTGGCAACATGAGAAAAAATATCACCAAAATCAATTCCCGACACCTGGGAATAACCTTTTGCTACCAACCAAGCTTTGTATTTCTCCACCTTTCCTTATGCATTTGTCTTCTTCTTGAACACCCATTTTCTACCAATGGGTTTCCTTCTAACCGGCAACTCCACCAGATCCCAAGCCTCATTTTTTTGCAAAGATTCCATTTCAACAACCATGGCCTCTTTCCAGAGTTTTCCATCCTATGAATCTACTGCTTCCTTCACAGTTTTGGGATCATCATCAGTAACAGATAAAACAAAATTTGAACAGAAATTAGATGGACTATACCTTTCTGCCTGCCTTCTTTCTCGAACTGATCTTCTCACACCCGGAGTTTGTGGCTCTTCATCTTCTAATTCATCTTCTACTGTAGAGTCTGATTCTTCCTCCTTAAGCTCAAACTCTATCTTCTTAGGTTCCTTTGGTTGGAATTCATGTTTAATAACATCTTTCACCTCTCTGAACACCACATCTCAGTTGTACACAACCTTCCTTGTCATTGGGTTCCAAAGCTTATAACCTTTTAAACCATCCTTATACCCAATAAAGATGCACTTTCCAAATTTACTATCCAACTTGGTTCTTTTCTCCTTTGGAACATGTACATATGAATCACATCCAAATACCCTCATGTCTGAAAGAGAGGGTTTCTTACCAGTCCATTCCTCTTGTGGAGTCTTATCCTCCAACGCTGATGAAGGTGATATGTTGACCAGGGAACATGTTGTCTCCACCGCCTCTGCCCAAAATTCTTGTCCTAACCCGGCACCACTGAGCATGCTTCTTGCCCTTTCCATCAACGTCTTGTTCATTCTTTCTGTAAATCCATTTTGCTCAAGTGTGTATGGAGTAGTCTTCTATCATGCTATACCACACTTCTTATAGAATTCTTCAAATTCCTTACTGCAAAACTATCCACCGTTATCTATCCTCAACACTTTTATCTTCTTCTCTGTCTGGTTTTCCACCAGAGCCTTAAATTCTTTACACCTGTCAAAGACTTCAGATTTCTTCTTAAGGAAATATATCCATGTATTCCTTGAGAAATCATCTATAAATGATACATAGTACACAAAATTACCCAATGATGGAACCTTCACAGGTCCAGACACATCATTGTGCACAAGCTCTAATATATGTTTCGCCCTCTTACCACCAGAGGGTAAACTCGCCTGATTCTGCTTCCCATATACACAATTTTCACAAAAATCAAAATCCAAAGAGCTATTAGTCATACCGTATACCATACCTTTACTATGAAGTATTCGAAGGCCCTTCTCTCCAATATGTCCAAGCCTTTGATGCCACAGCATGGTCTTCTCTCCAGAGACCACTAGATTTTCTGCTCCACTTTCAGGAACCACAGAACTGTTGCACCCATCAACAACAGTGCTACCTTGCAGCTTGTACAGAGTTCCAATCCGAACTCCTCGCATCAATACCAGGGCTCCCTGAACCATCTTGTAGGTATCCTTCTCGAACATTCTTTTTACACCTACATCATCTAGCTTGCTTACAGAAATCAGATTTCTGGCCAATCCAGGAATATATAAAACACCTGGAAGTGTTCTAACCCTTCCACCTTGCAACTTCAACTTTACTTTTCCGTGATCAATGATTATAACCTTCCTGTCATCCCCCAAGAAGACATCACCACCATCATATTTCTCATATTTGTAAAACCACTCTCTATGGGGAGTGAAGTGAAAGGATGCACCTGAGTCAATCAACCATGCCTCATGATCTACATGTGTACTTGAAGAAGCCAAGTACATATCCCCACCTTCATCTGAGGTGGTTTTCGCCTATGTAGAAGGAGCATCATCAGATCCCTTTCCTTTGCCAAGAGCTTTAGATTTACAATCCCTTTTGTAGTGCCCTTCCTTTTCGCATTTCCAGAACACCACCTTTACAGGTTTTCATGAAGATTTAGATCTCCCTCTAGATTTAGATATCCCACTCGATGACTTATTTTTGTTTTTGTTCTAGGACCATCCTCATATAGACA
The DNA here is from genome assembly GCA_031772625.1 of Pinus tabuliformis. Classification (NCBI taxonomy): domain Eukaryota; kingdom Viridiplantae; phylum Streptophyta; class Pinopsida; order Pinales; family Pinaceae; genus Pinus; species Pinus tabuliformis. The sequence goes on from CM062805.1 coordinate 1,146,358,272, forward strand.
AGGAATCATCATTCTGGCTCTCCATATTTTTCTGTCTCATCTCCTCCGTCAGCAAGGATGAGACTATTTCATCAAATTGCAAGGCAGTTGCATTGCTACCTATTGCAATAACCAGACTATCCCACGAATCTGGTAGAGAACACAACAAACTGATGCACTTATCTTCATCTGAAATTTTAATATCAACAGATAATAACTGACTTACCACAGTATTAAATGCGTTTAGATGCTCTGTCACTGAGTCTCCATCTTTCATCCTCAAGTTATACAGCTTTTTCCGTAGGAACAGTTTATTCACTAGAGACTTAGATTGGTACAAAGTCCCTAACTTTTCCCACAAAGCCTTAGTCGTAGTGTCCCCTGATACATTCAGCAATACTGAATCTGAGACAAACAATCGTATTGTGCTCTTTGCCTTCTGATCCAACTTCTTCCATTCTTCATCGAACACTCCCGTTTGTTTAGTACCCAGATCTACCTCAATCCACTGATCTTTATCCACCAACAGGTCCTCCATCTTGAGTTTCCATAACTCAAAACTCTGACCATTAAATTCCTCAATCTCTTTCTTTCCACTACTCGCCATCTTCTTTCACCACCAGAATCGATCTTGTAGATCTCCCACTGAACAGGGTCTCCCACAGGCCCGAGCGAAACCCCTCAACAACAAAGGCGTCCCCTTGAAGCCAAAACAGCTCCATACCAAATGTAGGTTTTAACCTCGTACATAAATTACCTGCATACGAATTCTAAGAACAAAAATAAACAATGCAAGAGCATAACACATAAAACACATATACACAGAGATTTTCCCCTGGATTCGAAAACCGGGACTACCAGCTTGATTTTTCATTATGTTCCTTTCAATGTTACAATAGATATTTATACATGTCGAAGCATCCAATACCATGGACCGAAAACCATCGCGTTCGAAACCATGTGCGAAAACCATGCACAAAACCATAGGTAGGTCCGCCTAACCTAATATAGGGTCCAAAAGAAAATCCTCAGGGCGCTACCCCGGACCCCGTAGAGGGGGGCTACCCGCCCCCCTCAAACCCGTTGCGCAATCGGCACAAAAAAGGAGGGGCTCCGCCCCCCCTCTAACCCCCCAGTTAACTATGTGGGCTAGTCGTGGAAAGAGTATAACACAACCCAACAGTTGTGTGTATGTCACACTATTAGTTTGCAAGGAAAAGTATTGTTATTTTCACTTTTAACCTTACCACCAATACCCTCCTTTCATACTTATCAACTTCTTCAAGCAACCTGCATACAGAAAGTTCAGAACAAATTTGTTAGAGGCTATTGTTTGCATTCCCTCCTTGTGAAATATGGGCTCCTGAGGAGTACTAAGCTTGGTAAGGACTCCCTTATCCTTATCCTACCTTCCACCATCCTTTCTCACCTTCAGATCACCTTCTAAGCCCCCGGAATGCTCTCGAATTCAATCCTATAGAAAAACAGAGCAATCTTGTAGCATCATGTAGCAATCCTTTAGCATCTAGTAGTAATGTGTAGAATCCCTCAAAACTTGACCAGAATTTTCCTTTAAGCTTAATTTTGCCTCTTAGCCCTTCAAAACGTCTCCTAGGCCTTGAAACCAAGCTTGAGGAAGATCAGAGACCACTTAGGACCTTTCTTTTCATCCCTGCAATTTATTTTTGCAATTAGGGTTAGTGATTGAGTTCTTGAGTTTAATAGCACAGGGATATAGTACATTGTCATAAGCATAGAATATCCTTTGAACGTAGTAGTTTAGGATTGTTTTCATGTTATTTACCTTATGTATCTAGACTAGATCTATTTCTTTGGCATTCACTTTCTTCAATAGGTTAGGGTTTCCATTCCAGACATTTACATTTCTTGCAAATATATTAGTATTTCCTTTTATGCAACATCTAGATTTCTTGCAAATAGATTAGAATTTCCTTCTATGCAACATTTACATTTCTTAAAAGTAGATTGGCATTTCCTTTTGTCCAACATTTAAATTTCTTACAAGCATATTATAATTTCCTTTCTTGCAAAACTTAGATTTAGTTTGCAAAACGATCTATGTATACCTTGGTTTGATCAACTGCCTCAGAGTAGCTTAAGTAGAACTTAGCTTACTATGCATACAACATTGTCACCTCTCAAGTTTGTATGAATCCCATATTGATAAATTAAATATGGTAGCCATGGGAGTTACAACATCCTTGTTGTAATACCAGAGCTCATCAAAGACCTTAATGGTCTCCCTTTTCCAACAATTAGGGAGCACTTCCACTAGCATAATATTTTAGCTTCTAGCCAGATTCATAATTTTTCCAAGAATGACATCAATCATTCTAGGTTGAGACCTCAATGGTCTCCCTTTTCACAACAATAGGGTGCAGTTCCTTTAGTAGAAGACTTTAGATTCTAGCCATATTTGGAATTGTTCCAGGAACTGCACCAAGCATTCTAGTGTTGGTGGTCAGCCTTAAACCACCACTAATTGAGACCTCGATCTCTCCCACCTTATACCATCACTTCATAGAGCACAATCAGCCAATTGTTGCCATGAATTTTTGAAATTTTTGTATTTCATCCCACTTCTTGGACTCATATATGCCCTTCAAATTAAAGTGGGAATGTTGGACACCTAATCCACTTAGGGTTATGGTGTGGAATGTGAACAGTTGGATAAGTCCAAGAGACCACTTGGGATATGAAACCAAGGGTCATAATATTGTATTAATATGTATATCCTTGTCAATAAAATACCTTTCATGTTTATCCTAAATTATGTCTATTATTTTCGTGTTGTTTAATAGTTGGATTCAAAGTTGCATGAAGATTGTTAGAGAACCAGGAAGGTTGAAGCGCTTTATGATTCAAGAGTATGATGCATATAGGAGTCAAGAAGCTCCAACAAATCTCCTTGGAAGAATAGGTAGTTGATGCACTGATGAGTATTTTTTAGAAAAACTTAGGCTTATGGTTATTTATCCTTGGTTGAAGAGGAGTGAGGATCTCCTCCCTGGTTTAGAGAGAGTGAGGGTGGACACCATATTCTCCATTAGTCATGTACTATGGCTAGGAGTAACAGTTGTATGCCTAGTAAAGGAACTATTAAGGAGAACAATGGATAGGATAAGCATCTATGACCGATATTCTTTGACAATTTGCACTTTGACCAGGACTAACTGATGTAAGTCAAGTACATTCATCCAAGATAAGAATATTCTTGAGGACAGATATTTCCTTGTGTCAAATATTATGAAAATGGATAAGGAAATAGTCTTGTGAGGACATACCTGGTGAACACACGAGTGGGGTATGTGCTTGAGAAGCGGCAGTGTTTAAATTTATGCCTCCTAGCTTTGTGCTCTGATCTAGTGGAGAGATATAGCTTGTTAGTCAAGGCCTTGCTATTTTGACAATGTTGGCTATGATGATGTAAAACAATGTAAACTTTGAAATAGGAGCTGATACAATTACCCCTTTTTTGAGGTAGCAAAAAAGTCAATCGATTTTTAAAAGTGTTGATTCATAATACTTTTTTTTAAGCATATTTTTTACACTCCAAATTTTTTTATGTATCAAATATGAACCATTTTTTTAAAATGTTGATGATTTTCATGTGGATTTTGAAAATTGTTGATGCAACATCAACGACTTCTTTTATAGGGTTTATTTTTAACACTTAAAATTTTCTAATATATTAATTGTGGATAATTTTTTTAAATGTTGGTGATCTTCATGCTGATTTTGAAAAACATTCAACGTATGCATTCAACTTTTTTTTAAATACATTTTTAAAACATTACATTTTCTTATGCCCTTAGTATGTACAGTATTTTTTTTTAATGCTGATTATTTAACAATTTTAAGTTATCTTATTTCTCCTCTTGTTTTTCATCCTAGGATGTTACCTTTAAAAGGTTTTCCAAACATGTGTTTTTTTTTTCTTTGCAATGTTTTTTTATAACAAAATTTCTAATTTTTTTTGCTAAAAACATTAAAAATATATAATAAAAAAACAAATATATATATATATCTATATATATATATATATATATATATATATAATTAACAAAATTAACTTATAAAAGCTAAATTTAAAAAAAAAAACAAAAACAAAAACAAACAAAAACACAAAAAAACAAAAACAAAAACAAAAAAACAAAACAAAACAAAACAAAAGCAAAAAACAAAACAAAACTAACTAAAATATTTTCTATATTCAAGCTTCTGTGATCCATAATGAATTAAGCAAAGTCTTTCGGTAGAAATCACATAAGAGAAATTTTTGGCAGACGCGTTTTGAACCAACAAATCTGGTGTCGACCAAAAATTACTCTTATGTGATTTTTAGCGAAAGACTTTGCTTAATTAACTAAAATAATTAAAAACAAAAAGAAAAAAAAAAACCATTCAAATTAAAATTTTAAACAAAAACAAAAACAAAAAAAAACATATTTAAAAATATAAATATAAATATAAAAATACATAACTAAAAATAGATTAAAAATAAATAAAAAAATTACTAACCTTAATAAAAAATCAAAATTTGAAACCTAGGCTTGGCAGGCCAATTTTGAGAATCATCCTAAGCCCAATCGATTCTCGAAACTGACCTACCAATCCCTAGGCCGCTAGGTTGGGCGGCCTTGGTAGTTGTGCGACTTGCCAAACCCTAAGCCACTCAGTCGCTGGGTTGGGTGGCCTTGGTAGCTGCGCGGCCTTGGTAGTTGCACAGCCTGCCAAGCCCTAGGCTTCTCGGTCGTTGGGTTGGGCGGCCTTGGTAGCTCTGCACAGAGAGTAGTTTCCAAGGCCGCCCAGCCCAACAGTCGATCAGCCTTGGGCTGGGAATCGGGCCGCTCGGCCGCTGGGATGGCGGCCTTGGTGTCTCTGTGCAAAGCTGCCAAGGCTACCTAGCAAAGCAGCCGAGCGGCCCTGGGCTGGCGACCTTGGCAACTCTGCACAAAGCCGGCAAGGAAACCCAGCCCGGGGGCCCAAGGCTTGGGCTTCAAATTTTGATTTTTTTAAATTTTTATTAAGATTAGTAAATGTTTTTTTTCATGTTTTTAATTTTTTTTAATTATGTTTTTTTTATTTTTTAAATTTAATTTGAATGCTTTTTTATTTTTATTTTTTTTGTTTGTTTTTTTGAATTATTTAAAAAAAAAATTCATTTTTGGGTTAATTTTCTAATAATTTTTTTTAATTACGTTTTTTTTTTTTGTATATTTGTTTATTTTTTTATAGTATTTTTATTTTTTATTTTTTTTTCTTTAATTTTTTATCCTTTTACCCCGGATGCGGGTGGCAAGGTTAGTGTAAATGCCCAAGCGCGCGAGGAGGGCAGCTGGCGGCCTGGAGTCTGCGGCGATTAATTGTAATGGCAGAGCATTTAAGTGACTTAACTCCTCACTTGGCTCACGGCAGGCGGGGTTTGTTTATCAAGATGGGCAATAGGTTCAGCAAGGCAGCTCTCAGGAATTCGACATTCCTTTGGCAGTGCTCAGGAATTCGACATTCCTCCGGCAATTACGCTCCTGAGAGATTTGTTACGCGTGCTCCTGAGGCAGAGGGGCGCGTTTGGAAACCTCCCTGGTTCCATAGGCGCAGACGCTTGGCCAATTTCATCACCTGGTTCACGACGAACACGCTTTGCATTTGGTATGTTTACTATCTGGTTTCTTGGCTTCTTTATGGCATAGCTCACGTCTCTGCTTGTGGGTCGGTCGATTATCTTCAATTTGGACCAAGATTTGAAGGTTTAAGGGTAGAGCTAGAAGTTCAGAGTCTTAATTGTGTCCAATCCTCCGGATACTGGTATATTTGGTGTTTGTTGTGCTTTCGCGCCCATAATCTGGTTCGCCCCCCTGCAATGGCTCCCCGACAGCGCGGAATTCCCCGAAGAGGTAGCAATTATGGTGGTCGTGGGGGTAACAGGGGCAGAGGAGAGCCCGTTCCTCCCTGTATAGTCCCGCTCGCCTCCAAATCTCCGTCATCCCCGTCCTCTGAACATTCTGGTCCTTCTCTGCATAGTTCCCTTCACTCCTGTCGGTTCAAATTCAAAAGCAAATTGCACAAGCCCACCATTTCTGCCCTGCTCACTGTTATTTTTTCCGAGGAAGAAGAGGACTCCTCAAGCTCAGAGGAATACATCAGGGACAGTCCTCTCTCTCACAGCCCCAGTAATTCTCATGAAAATGAAGCCGGTGACATTCTCAATGCCCCAGACCCGCTTCGGACTGAAGAGCAGCGCGAGGATTCGCCCCTGCATTCAATCTCTGCTAATGATGATATCATTCCTTGCGCTCCAGCTTCCTCCTCAGGCAATATGCTACACATGATGTCTCTGCCGGAGCGCGCAGAACAGGCTACAGAGGAGAACATGGGGGTCGAATGGGTCAGTTCCACCGGCCGCGACATGGACGCGGATGAAGACATGCCACCTCAGGCTTGAGCAGTCTCAGAATGAAGTTTTTGTTTGAACTTGCGCACAGTGGTTTTTCTCCAGTCTTCTCACTATGGTTCACTACTATCTTCCAGCTTATAGGAGTTTTTTTCTAATCTTTTGTAATAGTCTCAGAACTGTTGTATGGCGGGAAAAGCAGGATGTTCTATTTTGGGGTTATTGTCTTTTGAAAACTGCATTATGGATTGTAATCAGATATTTCAGTGTTGTATGCAGCAGATTTTGTGATAGAGGGCTGGCTGTAGCCCCCTCAGAGGTCTATACCTCTCTGTAAATATTTTTTACCCTTTTTTATATAATAGATAGACTTTACTTAGAAAAAAAAAAATTATCCTTTTACATTAATTTTGTCTTTTTTTTTTATTTTTTTATGTTTGATTTATGTTTTTGTCATTCATATATATATATATATATATATATATATATATTCATGTTTTTTTCGCCATGTTTTTATATTTGTTTTTTTTGGCTATGTTATTTAATTTTTTATGTTCTAATATATATTATTTTTATTGAGAAGAGTTTTTGGCGAAAATCACATCGAAATTAATTTGTCGACGTGTTTCAAACCAGCTAGTGTGGTTCATTGTCAGGACAATATGACGATGAACCACACTTGTTAGTTCGAAACGCGTCGACAAATGAATTTCGATGTGATTTTCGCCGAAAACTCTTCTCAATAAACTTGATATGGATCACAGAAGCCTAAATTCATTAAATATATATTATTATTTATTTGTTATTATTTTTTTTTTAAATTGTGTTTTTTTTCAATGTTTCATTTTGTGTTTTCTTTTTTTGTCATGTTTTTTTTTTTATGTTTTAATATATAAGTTTATTTACTTATTAATTATTTTTAAACTCTTTTTTGTGTGTGTGTGATGTTTTAATTTTTGTGTTCTTTTGTATTTTTCATTTTTATTTATTTATATATTTTCTTTATTTTTTTTTCCTATAGAGTCTATGTCAATCCTCAACTAGTAACCCAATCCCATTATGTCTCAATTTGATTGTTGATTTTAAAGTTTTCGTTATAAAGGATCGAGTCTGTCCTCACAATGTGTCAATTTCATAGTTGGTATTTAAGTTTTCATTACAATGGGTCGAGTTTTTTTCCCGTAAGGAAAAATCGTAATTTTATTAATAATAACAAAATTACATTTTGTAGATGTTGAGGTGCATATGCATAAAGCAGTACAAAAGACTGTTGTAAAAAAGAAAAAACAGAAAGAAAGTAACTGGAAAAATAATGTACATTTGGGGAGAAATTATGCTTTTCTCCCTTTTTTCTTCTCAACCTTTCGCCACTCCCCTTAAGTTGGTGAGGATGAAAAAAGTACGAGAGAAGAGTCCTCCATATGACAAGGATTGCCCTTGTCTGAATCAGAGTGTTCTAGAGAATGATGTCTTTTGGCTCCACTGGTGTCCGTTGTGTCTGGTATCTTCTCCGGCAAAGAGTCCATCAGTCCCTGTGCTGCAAATTCCTCAGTTTCTAGCACCTTGTGTGTCTGATTGTTCGTTTTGGGGATGGTTCCCGTAGCTTCCTCCTCAATAGGGCCATCATCAGGATCTGGTGGAGGGATAGTTTCCTCCTCATCCCCTGCTACTTCATATGGATTCACTGTGCGTTGCCAGCCTCTTGGTTTTTGTGGTTGTTTCTTGTTTCTTCTGGTTTCTTTTTTAGCTTGTGGGCAGTTGCTAAGAAGGTGACCTGTTTGTTGGTAGCCACGACACCTGAAGGTCGTGTTCTCATAATCTAGTGGTTGTTTCCACTGTGTGTTGTTATGAATCAGAATTATGTTGTCCGGTAAGCCTTGACTCAGATCTACCTCTACACAAATTCTGGCAAATGTATGTATGCCTCTTGAAACTCTTTCCTTGTCTAACTTGAGGTATTTTCCTATCGCATTCCCCATTCCTTCGAAGACTTTGGGTAGCCAGAAGTGTAGCGGGAGGTTGTGAATCCTGACCCATACCGGCATTTTGGAAACCACCATAGTAGTGGCGTCAAAACCTGGGAACCAGTGAATCATGAAGAGGCCTGCATTACCCCAGAACCATGGTCCCTCATTGAGGACATCCTCCTTTTCTTTGACCGTGTCAAATTTAACAATAAAAAAACCTTTGGAGCATAAATGGATGTCACAATTTGGTGTCCATGTGGAGAAGATCCATTGTTGTAATGCATTTGTTTTGGGCCAGAAGCCATTGAATCTACATATGACAACCTTTGTATAAAATTCAATATAAACTATATTTACCTCAGGCAGAGCGATTGTCAGTACTGGAGTCTGCTCTTTTTGCTCCACAATATAGGGTCCAGGTAGATCTTGTGGTGGTGTTGGTTTGTTGATGGATTCCCCCTTCCCTTTGACGGCATCCTTTGAAGAACATGTGCCCTTTGAGCTAGATCCAAAGCTTATGCCTCTCAGCCTCATGTTTAGGATGATGGTTGAGTCTGGCGCAATTCCATAGTCCTTCACTGTGTAGTGATCTTGTAAAAAATTTCTTGCATATATCAAGCTTTCCAAGTTTGCTAATATGCCTGTATGTGCTTGTATTTCATACTCTATATCCTCTATCAGCCTCTCCTTCCAGGTTTGTTTTCATATTTTTTTCCCTGACAGGGTTCTGATAAAGATTTGTATCAGTTCCTGTCCAGAGACTTTGGCGGATAGTGTTGTTCTTGGCCCGGATCCATGATGTCTGCCTCCTATCGATCTGATAAGGATTTTCATCAGATCTTCCTCCGTATCTGGTGGGTCTACCTTATCTAGGCCTCGCTCTGTTGGATCTGCCTTCGTTGTCTGCCCAAGAGCACCGCAAAGCTTGGGTATCTGGCTTTGCCCTGTTATCCCCTGTTCAGGATTACCAGGGATATTTTCTAGAGGTCCAATCTTAATGCCCTACGTTCCTATTTTTATCAAGGAGACCCAGTCCTCCAGTTGCATGTCGGTTTTGGCCTGGGAAGCCTCTGCCATGAGTGTCGTCTTTCCCTTGATGGTTGTATTGCTCGTCAGTCCAAATAATGATGGGGGTGCAGTTGTCCTGACGGCCCTCAACCCTTCATTCACAGCCCAATCTTGCCTTACGGCCTCCCCTAGGGTATCAACGATTTTCATGGTTTTTCGTCTTCTGCCACAGCATGATCGATCCACGTCTTCCTCCGTTATTGCAACGATCCTGGTCTTCAGCCTGGTGGTATTAACCTTCGCCAATCCCAAAGAAACCCGGGGCTCAGCAGGCCGCATTGCCCACACCCTGTTGCACATGGCCCCATCCTGCCCGACGGCTTCTTCCTCAGTCTTGTGCTTGTGATTAGCTGGTCTGTAGCATCCCGTGTATACCTGATTGTCTTCTATCTAATTTGGAAGATGGAGAGGAGAACGCCCCTTTGGCCACCAATCTCTGGTTTCCAGTGAGGCGACGGCACACATTTTCCTCTCAGAAACCCTAGCCATGTCTCTCAGCCTTTACCAGCTTCAATATCTTGGAGGTTTTTGTCTACAATGGGTCGATTTTGCTTACACTGTGTGTAAATTTGATGGTTGACTTTTAAATTTTTGATGAAATGTGTCAAGTTGTCCTAGGCTAAGATTTTAAAGTCATCATATTTTTATCATTTAAAAAAAAATACTCCTAGTATAATGACTCTTTTATTCAGGGGTTCATTCTTAAAGTTCTTTTAGTCATAAAATTTTTCCATAATGTCATGGTTCAAAATTTGTCAAATTTTTAAAATTTTCCGATATTCCAATATTCCAGCATTAGCATTTTTCGTTTTTAGGTTGTTTTTCATTTTTTTTTGTGGGGGGGGGGGGGGGGGGGTTGGCTAGAGTTTTCCTTTTGGGTTTATAGTTTCCGTTTCAAAGTTTACATTGTTGTAAATCACCATTGATGCTTATCAATACTCATCCCTTCTTATATGAATATTTCATCTTGAGAGTACCTTGTTGTGTCCTTATGAATACCTTACGAGTTAAGAGGGAGTGTTGAAAATGTAACCAGTGTCTATCTTCATAATGTAATAATATGTAATTTTCATCATTGACATATTTATTATTATTATTTATTTTTTTTCAAAGAAGGTTCTTCATGCTTATAAGAGTAAAAAAGAGTAAAAAATAAAATTATTTGAGTCAACGAAAATGTACTTGAGTCATGTCCCATTTGGAAATTTGTAAGAAAAATAATTTTCAATTTTTATTGAGTCGGAAGTTCACTAAAATGTACAAGTCGTCCCTCTTTGGGAACAAGTTAGCCTCAGCTTCCAAGAGCCACCTATTCGACCTCTTGGACAGATATATATAAAGAGTAGTTTGATCACTTTGGAGGACATTTTCACTTATCATCAACATACATATCTTCTACAACTAATTAGTGAATAAAAGAATGAAGGAGGAGACGATTTGCAGGATGAAAAGAAGATGAAGAACCGAATTTTTTTGTGACAATTGTAAGGCCGAAATTTCAAGACAGGACCAAAATTTCAGGGAGATCAAATATTTGGGTAGATTAATCATCATTGACTTTGACTAGAATTGGAGGTGACTTGGAGGAGGGTTAGACTTGACATTTTAGTGGCAGATTTGGGTCTTGGTCTTGGATATTTTGATATGATTATATAAGAAAAATATTTTTTAGTTTCCCCCTTGTGGGGTTTTGCCTTGGATTGGACCCTAATTTCATGTGTTATTTGTCTCTTTGTGATCCTTTTTGCTTTGAACATTTGTATAATTGCTTGATGAGGAGAATTGTTAATAAGTAATAAGAAAGAATATTAACATTCACAAGTAATTATCAAGACAGAGAAATCCATCCTAACTCCTATTACACTTGATTTCTCAACAAGTATGAACATGCTTCTCTAAATTTAATCTATGGGTGTAGTACACATTATGACTAAGTTGTAATATAGTTATCATGGGTCATCTCAATTACCGACAACATTTTTTATTTGAATGGATTAGTGATGGCCCTAAGTATGTTGATGATTGAGAAATAATCATCACACCTTTCAAAGAAGTTGTTCTTTGTGATCAACACTTCTAGAAATTGATTTATCATTATTATGTTGAAAATAAAATTATGACATTGGAGGAACACCCAATAGTTGCATGCCCTCATTAACCATTTTTCCAAGTGAATTCCAAGTCATATTTGAAGGAAATAATATGAGATATTCCCTTGTTCCATATTGAAGTATCAAGATCATTAGATGTCAAACCTTACTTGAAATTTTGTCCACAATATCATTAAGACTATCCATTATTACAATTGTATTGGATCTATGTTTTAGTGCACTATTATCATTCATTGCCCTTAAGTCACCATTTTTGTATCAATTACTTATTTTCATTCCATAAGCCTACTTATACCATGCACTTTGATAGGCATTGAATGTTTCCAAATTCATTGTAAGTAGAGCTCTCTTATTTAATTCCCCTTGTCTCAAAATAAAAACATTTGATGCCAAAGTATTTAGCATAAATTCTCTCAGTTGAGCCGTCTTTCGGGGAAACAAGAATGGGGGGAATGAAACGACGATACCAATCTATTTTTGATAAGAAAGCTCGATCGCGTAGGCGGGCTAATCAATGTGATCTACGAACCTTTTGAAAAGCCGCCCCGAGAATCGATATTAGATGCTAGTTTTGACCTCGGGCCCTCTTGCTTCAGGCAACCCCCCTGTTTCTTCCTTATCCTTTCTTCAGGTCGATCTGGCACCATCAATCATAGTTGCCCTTCATCGAAGCCCCGGAACGGAGGAATTCGTTTACTCGGATTCGTTCTTTCATTTCGGGCCGATCGAATATCCAATTCTGAGAAATAGAGAAATGGCTCCATTATAGTTAGTCTGTTTCTTCTCACTCCGCTCGTTTGGATACGGAGGGGGATATGTATGAAGATTGGCCTTCTCCCTTCTCCACTTGACTTGCCGGTGGCGAAATCATCGATTCTAAGTGCTAATAATCCAGATTCGCCCACCCAACTTTCCCTTCTTTTGTGTGACTCATAAACCCAACCAGTAGGCAAGTGGATTCCACAAACACACAACACAAAAACTTGGCCTTCTCTTCTAGTTTGAGCAAGGTCATAGAAATCTCTCCTTTTTATTTTGTACTTTGATCTTCTTCTTTCCTTATACTTTGAAGATTATAGAGATTCATAAATTTAATGTTGTGTGTGAATGCCCTTGAGGAGGAACAAATGCCTTCTTTATATGGTCATTAATGGAGCAGAAAGGGTGTCAGAAGGGGGCTATGCCAACTTGACTTTAGGAGGGCCAACTTGGCCAACATGGAGATACAAATATAATATAAAATTTTGATTTTCCTTTTTCTTTTCAATGTCGAAATGGGACATGTTAAAAATGATTTTCTTTTCATTCAAAAATGAATTCTTATAGCATGATGAACATGCCTTAGCATAATAAAATCAATATAGATTATGAAGACTGAACCTAGTTCCAAATTCCAAAAAATGGGCCATTGAATACTATTTTCGATATCAATCATTTCAGTCAGTTGACAACCTATAGGTTTTAACCCTGTACAGAAATTACTTGCAAACAAATTCTTAAAAATAGAAAATACACAATGCTGGGAAACACAAAACAAATACACAAATATTTTCCCCTAGATCCCAAAACTGGGACTACCAAATTGATTTTTCGTTATATTCCTTTCAATGTTACAACACATATATACATGTTGAAGCATTCATAAACCCCAATCCATTAACCCTGGATTAGAACATAATCATAGTTCTCTTGACCGTATCTACAAGATACCATGGGCATAAAACCATCATGCCCAAAACCATGTGTAAAACCCATGCACAAAATGATAGGTAGGTTCATCCACCTAACATAGGGTCCAAAAATAATTTTTTTGGGGCATTCCCTGGACCTCGTGCAAGGGAGCTACCAACAAGGGGGGCTTCCCCCCCTCTACACCCAGCACGACAAAGGGAGGTCTATGCCCCCTGCTTCGCATGTCGGGCTAGTCGTGGAAAGAGTATAACACACACCCAACACAACCTTTCTTTTCCCTTAGTGGCATTTCTTCTTGCTTTATTCACTTCATCTTAATGTTGAACAAGGACACATTGGATGGATTGTAGGTATAACCAAATAAGTACCTATTAAATCTGTCTTCGTCGAGCAAGGGAAGTTTAGGTAGAGTGGGTGAATGTCAAATATCTAGTATGTCTAACAAACAGAGATCAAATAGGGGTGAGAATATCATAATAAAATTCCATAGATGCACAAAAAATTTTATTGTTGAAAGGGGGTCGTGTTCTAATGATGCTGAGAGCATAGACGACGTTGTGTTGCACTTGATGTGTTAACATCTGCTGAATAATGGGTACCCAAGGACCTTCCTCAAGTAAACACATATTTTTGTCTCAATGAGAGGATATATCACATTGCTCCATCATCGCTACATGGTTTGGGGATATTTTCCATGGATGACATAAAGCTTTCTTAAGGTGGATTAACTAAATTGTTGATGTCGGACCCTATTACAATTACAAAGATTGGATGAAACTAGCCTAATAAATGTCAGGTATGTGTATATATGGATTGGTTGCAAATTATATACATCTAAGAGACAACGATAAAAATAAAGGAGTGTTTATCTATATTGATGAAAGACCAAAAGCATTGGGGAACATTGAAGGGTTTACAAACAATACACAACCCAGGACAAAAAATAAGCAACCCAATTTCATATTTTAGGCACGTGAAGGAAACTGTGTATTTGTATGTGCAATAAGATCAATAGTTGCAGGGGAAGAGTTGTTGATCAATTCCAACTTGAATCGAATAGATACAAACATTGCCATTAACTCTCATTAACTTTGACTTGTTGGAAGAGACTTGGAGGGTTGACTTGGATCTTTGTGGCAGTCTTGGTCTTGGGTCTTGGAAATCTCATTTTGATCTGATTCTATAAGAGAAGGGTTTTTGGGTTCCCCCCTTATGGGGTTTTTCCCTAGCTTGGAGCCTAATTTTGGTGTTATTTGTCTCTTTGTGATCTTTATGTTTTGGTAATTGCTTGATGAAGAGAACATAAATATTAATAAAAGGCCAAATAACATTCACAAGTAATTATCAAGTTGAGAGAGATCAAACATCATATTTATTACACTTGGTTTCTCAACATCATAGTCCCATTTATGCAGGTCATTTTCCATAAAAATCGGGTTTGAAAATGCCATAATTGCTCACATGCATGCTATAGGACTAGTCCTTTATTAATCATGTTCGTATGTGTTTATATGTCCATCAATTACATGTTTATGTTGATACCTATTCTTTAAGGTTTTTTTTTAATATTTCACTTCTCTAATTATATTATTATGTGGCAGGTTGATCTGTGTGGAAAAAACTTGCACGGTCAGAAGCAAACAAATAAAAATTTCACTTTACATTTAATGTGAAATTTCGATTAATTGTTTATACAATCAAAATAATAACTTTTCTTTTGTTGAAATTTTTAGTCTGAGCCCCATGAAGATGATTTTCTTGATGAGGAAGACTTGTGGTCATCCCCCAACCTTGAGTTGACAATAAGAAATTATGTGAAGAAAATAAGTAAACATATTATGGAGTTGATTCACAGTAGGGATCAAAGTCTTATGACTGAGGCTAGGATTAATAAATTGAGAGAAGATCTTGAGTCATACGAGGTAATAACCATATTTTAAAGTGATTTTTTTTAATTTAATTCTTAAAATTTGTTTTTTAACTTTTACATTATTTAATCGAAAAGTTATTTTCTTTCTTATGTAGAGTTATCTCTAGCAAAATTTTCACCCCACATCAATTATTTGATCCTCACCTTAGTGTTGGCACTAGTGGGATTGACAAGAAACGACATGAGTATATGTACAGCATTAGCACCCAACATATATCTGTGAGGTAGTTATTCACTTCTCCACCTTCCAGTGGTCGTGCTCCTAGTTCTGACACTGGGTCCACACCATTGGTTGTGACCCATTATCACATGACCCCAAGCCAAACACATAGCCAGGTTTTGGATCAAGTGGTGACAGAGGTGACCCTAGTACTCTTGGAGCATCACATGTTAAGAGCATGGGGAAAATTGCATGCACATTTTTTGTGAATGATGAAGGACTTCCAATAAAAACACCAAAAATTCCTAGTATTTTTTTTTATGTTTTAATTGTTTCATGTTTTCTATCTAAAACATAATTCATCTATATTATTATTTTCAAACTAATAATTGTATCTTTTTTCATGTAGGTAACAACGTGTTTTATACAAAAATGGATGATAAAGTGTTAGCTAGTCTTGGGTCCACCATACGTGAAGGTGGAATTGCCAAATTCTAACCTTAAAAAAGAGGTCATGGGCTGCCTAGAAATTCTATTCGAGGTAGATACCTTCAATAAAACCAAGGTCACCAACGCAATAAAAAAACAATTAAAATATTTGTGAGACCGGTATAGGAAAAACTTGATAGATAACCCTAGGTGTGAGCACCCTCCCATGATTCTTGAGATGGAATGGAAGAGCCTCGTCGAGGATGAAAAGTAGAAGCAATTGAAAAAAAAACGAAAATGCTAACTAGTCAACCAAGGTATAAATTACATCTTGAATTCAATACTTTTAATTTTCTTTAGTTTTGAATAAAATTGTAGTATATAACATACTTGAAGCTTTTCATAGGCTCCTCGACACTTCAAAGGAAACCAAGGCAAGGCTTTACAAGCATGGGAAACACAAACTATGTCAGGGCAGATATTTGAAGCTACAGGCATGAACTGTAAGTACCCAAAACTTCTTAACAGTATTCGTTATTATATCGCCTTCCAACATTCTAGTAATTGCGCTAGAAAATAACAATAGTCAATATTCTTATGCAATGCAGGGTGATGCATTCAGACTGAAGCCACGAAGTAAGGCCTCCATATTGGTTTCAAGTTTGAATTTAAAGACATATTCAAATGCCAAAAAATCATGGGGTAAACCCCAAGATCCAGTTTGAAGGACAGGGTAAATAAAAATCAACCGACATTAACCTTTCATTTTTATAAAATAAAATCATTTTTTATATAAATCTAATGTGTTTCTTTACTTTAATTAGTAGGGGATTAGTACAAATATATATGATCCCATGACTATTGAGCATTAGTCCTCTGGTAGTGTGCACAAGTCAGAACAATTTGGTTCTCCCGAGAAACCCCATAACAATGGGGTGCAAATCCAAGACATTGTATCAAAAGATGAGGCCCACGATGGTAATAGGGCTATCTATTAATCATATAATTAACAATTTCATACTTATTAAGTATCTACTTCTATTTTTTTTACTTATTCATTTACGATTTTCTACTTATAAATTATGTAGTTTGATTGGCAAAGCATGTCATACAGGATGATCCTCAACTAGAAGAGTACCATGAGGCAGTCATTGCAATAGTGTCAACTAGTGCACAAGGTAAATAATTGCATTGCAAAGTTATTTTTTATTATTAAAAAACTACTTCGATGATATTCAATAAATTTAATATTTTTTGTAAATGATGCTCCCCCATAGCATCCTCGACTATGTGAGAACATCATGATCAGGGTGAAATTTGTCAAAGGAGCCAATTACAATCATCATCAGAACAACCCTGGACAAAAGATGAAAATTCAGAAGTGGATGAAATACTTAAGAATTGTGTGGGTCACAATAAGAAGAGGCAAAAAAAAAATGGTGATGTACAATGTTATAATGTATTGTATAAGATAAATTGTTGTATCATATTTCTTATGTATAAAAATATATATTGATGCAAAAATATTTTTTTGTAAGTTCAACAGTGGTGAGGCTAGTTCATGTTCATGTCCAAGAATAACACCAAATATGGCAGGGAATTGAACTGGTAAGTTAACATCTAGGAGTGCCTTAACAGCGCACCCGATCACCGTCTATCCAAGACCCCTTGGACTCTGTGTAAATATTTTTGAACGAGTTCCTGCACACCTTTTTGTACTTATGTTAGAAAAATATGAAATACACTTAGAATTTTCCAAAGGATGAATGTCAACAAATATGTTTCTTTATCAATTTTTTGTTTTTCTTGTGTGTATGCATGAACCTTAATGTGTTTCTATCAAATTTTTATAGTAGATAGATTGGTACTGGGGAACAGAGAGTGATGTGGGGGGGGGAAGGGTCCATAAGAGATTCCATCTTCACGTGTTTGGCCCTGTTTAGTAGAGAATAATTTAGTATTTGGATATTCCTGGAGAAAACCTCCCTCATTCCAACAGAAGACAACTAAGTCAATGTTGACTTCGTTGTTTCTCCATCAAATCGAATAATGTTTTCTTCAATATTAGACTACTCCAATAAATTATTCTTGAAACCAAGAGATCATTCCGGTATTCATGTGCCTCAGTGTTGTCTAATTTTTATTTAGTCATAAAAATGTTTCCTAATTTATTTTATTATTTTTCTTATTCTTTATATACCTTTAACACATTTTATATGCATTGCAGGTATTCTTATTCCAAAAAACTACCGTCCACAAATGTAACATGGTTGGAAAGCAAGTAGATGAATTACTCCTCTTAAGTAGCCATTCCTTGTTAGGTGTGCACCCTATATTTTGCATTTCATAAAATATATCCAAATATTGTGTATAATGTGTGAATGTGTTATTATTATTCTTATGTTTTAGATTTTGTTAATATTGCTTTTCTTGAACAAGTTTATCAAACTCTTTAAATATTCAAGAATTGGATCTTGTTGTTGAAATTCCAATGCAAGAGAGAATTTATTATAATGATAATTACTTGTGACAGATATGTGTATGTTTTTCTCTTAGTATTCATTTCATTTAGTTAAGTCATCAAGAAATTATACATTAATAATTTATCCATTCAGATAGAGATCATAGTGCACAAGAAATCAGAGGCAAGAGACACCATAAATTAGGCCAGAGTCCAGGGAAAAACCCACAAAGGGAAAACCCAACAATCCTTTCCTTATAGAATCCTTTGTCAACAAGAGAAATCCAAGTCACATATAAACTGACCAGTATAAGCATGACATCTAATTCCTCCAATGCCAAATCATCCTTCCACCAATAGACCAAACAACTGTCGTGTTCCTATCATTAGATGTCATGCCTCTAAGTCTCCTCCAATTTACCCTATTTACCAAGAACGTGCATCATTGTATTGTAGGTCAAAACACTTGGTCTAAATTCCATTCACAAACATCTCATAAAACACTTTTAGAGTAGCTATGGTCATGTTCAACTTTTCCAAAACCTTCAATAAAGTATGATACCCTTCATAATTTAGTTTAAAATTCTTCTTATGGATTTGATCGAGTGTCTCCATGACCTTCCCAATATCATCCTCTTCCTTGTAGGCATTTATCATAATAATCCTCAAATTATTTGTTGTGCCCCAAAGCTGCTTAGATATTAGCAAATTTATAATGGAAACATATGACTCTACATTGTGTTTGTATTCAGGACAATGTTCAATCCAGTGAAAAGATGCAGAGTAGACTCTTGTTGAAAAGGTTATGTAGATCTTCTCAAGTATTATGCTGACAAGTATTTTTGGACCTAGAAAACCCTCAAAATTTAGTGTTATACTTTTTCTTGGCATCCATACACAACATTCTTCTAAACTTCAGGTTGCATGAAGAGTTGTTGAAAACCAAAATTCATGTAACATGTTGCACCTCCATTCTTAAGACCAACATAGCCACCTGTTGTCTTTTTTCCATAAGATGATGGTTGTTCCCAATCAACTAAGTCATATGTAAAGTGTATTTTGACCAGCAATTCAACAAGCTCATGGAGGATTTCTATACAATGAGTCACTAAACAAATCAATAACTGGAATGTGATGTCATGGCTTGCTTGTGTACTAGAGTTTGATTGAAAAACCCTATCACTTTTTGGAGATATATAAAGAAAATATATATTCATATATGTATTTTGACCAAAAAAGAAAATATATGAATCATTATATATATTTTCTTCCAACTTTCTACTCAATGGTGCCACCATTATCAGGGGCTTTTAACCTCACTTGAACTTGAGAGTTGATAATACAATTTGAATTGAAGATAAACCTAGAATTGAGGAAAACATAGATGAAACCCATAACAAAGAACCTGGAGTTAGGGGCAAGCATGGTTCTCCTTTGCATCCCAACTAGAAGATATCAGTATAGGATCATCTTTTGATCATCCTATCACTTCCAAAATGAGTACTTTGCTATGTTTCATTACATTCATGAGAAAAGAGTAACTAGAAGTCAACTTTGCTTCTCCAGAGTCTCTAGTCACTACTTGAACTTGTGATCTGATTCTAGTCTTTCTTGCAAAGGCATACACCTACATGTCTTCCTCTAGGGACACCAACCCAGTACATGCTTGAAGAAAATCAACAAAAGTAAACTAGTTTGGCTTCACAAAAACCAAACATTATAAATCAAAAAATATTGAACTTAGAGTTTTATACATATTAACCATGATTCTTTTTCCATAGAAATGCTTAACTCGAACTTGTTTCCAAGATAGTTTTCAAATAGCCCTCCTCTAAAGCTTTCCAATTTTTTCTTTGAGATTGACCTTGTATTCACAACCAGGGCTAGTATTAATTAATCTATTTGTACAAGCGAGACTTCTAACCTTTTAATTTTACTAGTTTTACTAAATTGCTCGGCCCTAAGGGGATTAAATAGGAATTGATCTCCAAGTATTCTTTCACCTATTTTAACCTTCACATATTTCCAAAACCTTGCTTAGGTTTTCAAATCCTAACCCTAACCTCCAAAAAAACTAAAAACACTATCAAACCCTACGAATAAGTGTTAATTTCCCTCAGAGGTTTTGGTCCATCCTACCAAGGGTTTACTTCCAAAGTTTCATTCTTTGTTGTTGGTAACTTGGAATAGACTTAGTGGGCCTATTGTGGATTTCCTAAGACTTTGTTTTTCTCTCCTAGAGTCATTTTTCTTCCAAAACCTAATTCAATCCCTAGTTTGACTCCTCTTCCTTGGCTTGACATCATCTTTCCTTTGGCTGAATTTTTCCTTTAACTCCATCTTCCCCCATTGGGTTCTACATCTCATTGTTGAATTCACAAGGCGGGCCATCATTACTTGGGGACTTCCCATTTTTTATTGAAGAGAGGGTAGAAAAAAATCATCTTTTGTAAAATCTCTTTCCAATCTATCTCAATTTCCAATTGAGACTTTGAAAGGAAGTACTATGTAACAAGCATCCCTAACAGCCACAAGTGAATATAACAAGTATAAGGGAGATACATTATTTTGAAAATGATTATTAAACATACTTTATATCTTGATTTGGTTTTCCTCAAGAGCCCTATTGTCCTTATGAAGACCAAAAACTTTGTCAACAACCACTTTCTTCTGCAAGAAGACAAATAATAACTTAGATCCCTCCTTTCCCTCTAGGATCCACTAAAACAGAGATTTGAATTGAGCCCCTCTAGTAATATACTTCTCCTCCTTATGGATCACCATCTCAATTTGAGTTTCATTGTCTTGGAGGATGGCATTATGCAAGTTCTCCTCCAAGAGAATACAAACCTCTCCTAATGTCACTAGGCATATTTAAGCTTTCTCTTATTATTTCACACACTCATGCAATCTGATCCTCTCATAAACATCATAGTAGGATGAATGATAGTCTTCCACCATAAAATCCATCCTTTGTTCCCCTAAGGACGAGTCACAAGATTCCAATAACTATGCCCCAAAGCCCAAAAATATATAGACTCTATATGGGAAACATTAAGCTTGACCAAATATGAAGGTTTGGAGTCCAACACATGCCCTGCTCAAATATAAGTCATAATAGGTCGGTATTTCGAGTCTATAGTTACAAGTAATACATTCACTAAGTCATTCCTATTACTATGCATGTATTTCACAATATTTTGTATTGTGCTCAGAACCCTTCTATTGTGCTAATCGGTACCAAAATGACACAAATGTGTCCTTACATCAACCTTATAATAAAAACTTTTCACAGTACAGAACAACTACTCATTGGATTTCCATAAATTATCCTTCACTCTAATATTGATATGTAAATCTAATTGGAAATGTGTCTCTTCTTCAATTTGATGAAGCTACAACATTGGACAGTGAATCTTCAAATTGCAACCTTGGACTATGACACTGTACAATCTCTAAATTACGAATACCTTGAATTGACCATTATATTTTTTTTAATTTGTTCAAGGGGGAATACACTAAAACACAAGATTAGAGTGTAATTTCAAAATGCCATATTACTCAAAATTGGAACGATATGGCTTTTCTTACACTTGTTATAGGCTCACAACCTCCCTAGCACAATTTCCCTCTAAATTTTAGTGGTCATGATGCATCTCTTATTTGAAAATATATATTACATATATGTATTCTCATACTCTCATTCTTGGAAAATGAGAAACTATGTCCCTCAATAGAAATTCTTCAAGACTTGAAATACTAAAATAAAAAAATGTGTTTGACCTCCCATGCGATCCTTTTACAATGACATGATTCCACAACAATCTAGTGGATCCTTTTCACAATGATCTGGTGGTAGGATTCTATAATGAGTTTATTCTACTATCTAATTTTTATTTCATCTTATTTGTATCAACTATGGCAAGATGATTGAAAATGGGCATATGCTTTGGCAATTTCCAGCTCCAAGTAGTTTCCACGCACACTCAGCCACAACATCAACACAAGTTAGCAATAAAATAACATGGAAATAAATATTTGGTTCTGTAAACTTTAGCTGCACACCAAATACAACACTGCACTCACCAAAAAAAATGAAACCATTGAAAACACAAAAAATACATCATAATTAATGACCAATTGAAGAATTGGAGTGTGAAAATATAACAATCAATGTTCAAAAAAATCTAGCTAACACTCAAACATTCCTATGCATTGTCCAATTTTTTGGGTTGCAACATAAAACTTAATTATATATGGAATTCCACAATCTAGCTATAAATTAGTACTTCAACATCCATGTTTAGAATCTAATTTTCAGTTTTCATTACAGCATCCACTACTTTACAATTACCACAATGAATGACTATAATATCAACGTTACTAACTTCAATTATTATTAAATCATGAATATTACTATGTAAGTCAACCCAGGTAATGTGGAAGATCACTATTTCATAATCATATTATCATCCATAGGAATATTCTAGAGCTAGTAGTCTCGTGGCACCTTTGATGTAAAAGGAAAATCTTCTTTGAAGATATGTGTATGCACCGCAAGCTATTTCTTCTCGCAATGTGAATTGGTCTGATGGCTTGAAGAGTAAATACAATTTTAGTGAACTACTACAAAAATAAGAGTAGGATGAAAAAAACATGGATAAGAGTAGGATGAAAAAAACATGGAGTATTGGATTAATATAATATCGCAAGTATTCTTAATTTCAATTTCTCTTACTTATTACAATGCTTATAACTCCCTTATATGAGTAAGACTCATATCTAAATGGATCATGTCAAGATCTTCTGAAATCTAGGAAAATCCAAACTACTCCTTTTCTTGTGCCAACACCCATAACCATATACTAAAACAAAGTAGATCATATTTATTTAGCTCATTATGTGACATTTAGGAGGCTATGGACAACTAACTCCTTCCATATGAACTAACTCCTTCCATATGTGCATGAATATATAATTATCTAGTACAAAACACTATTATTCTCATGCTCCTACATTATCCATCCCATTCAACCATGTTAAAACATCCACCAATTATCCACTCAACATCTAGAAGAAAGGTTTCCATCCATGTCTAGAGACAAGTATATGTACAACTAAGGTTTGGGGCATACACAAAATAAAAACCAAGCAATCCCTCCTAAAAAAGCATGGTAATCCACACACAATGATTCATTCATTCATTCCTTAAATTTGTAACAAAATTTTTCATATATGGTGAAATGGATAACACCAACCCACCTCCTCCCTAATCACAATTTGTGGCACTAAATGGGTGATGTCGCAGGCTAGGGGGCTGCAACTTAACAATATAACGCACACCACAAAGCTGAAATCCACACAAACGTATGCACATAAAATCTCAGAAATAATTAATTAATAAATAAAATATTTACAAGAGAACTATTGGCCTAATCATTGGCCTCTCATTCCTCACTCTACTTCTCTTACATGCCTCATGGGCTCACCTATATTTATTCAAGTGGATCTAAACCCAAACTAGATTCTAGATCCTAAACAAACTCCCACAATATCTCTCATGATCCGTAAAAATTATCACCTAACCCCTTATCTCTAGATAAGATCTAACTAACCCTCAAATTTCTCAATTCTTCCAAAATACTCTTGAACTTCTCCTAATTACAATAATTCTCATTTTCTCTTAAAACTATCGGAAAAATACATTAAATAATCAAATCCTAACTTAGGGAAATAACTCTTTTAGTAAACATGATACCCTAGGTTAGATGCTCCTACATCAGACTCCCCAGGTAAAATAAATTCATGGTCTCCCAACCTTATGCCTTCATAAGTTGATAAAACTCCTCCTGGATCCCAAACTTTCACTTGCAGTAAATCAATTGCTTTGTCATGTTGTTTTTGTTTTATGGTTTTCTTTTCTCGTCTTTCAAGCTTCCAAACTTTATGTTGTAATTCTCCTCCTTCTTTATTGATGTATACTCGAGAAGTCAAATGTATCATTTTGTTGTCTTTCTACTTCAGCTCACAATATCTTTGTTTGTGTAATTTTTCCATTAGTTTCCTTAATTCTTCAATCTCATCATCCAATTTAGTTTCTGATTGAATTTTAGTATTACTAGTTTGGAATATCAATTCACCATCTCCAACATCAAATTGAAAGTTATATTTTATCTCAGGTTCCACATTTTTGTTACTTTAGCATTTCTCTTATTTATCTGCAACTTGATTGGATTCATGTTCCATCAACATATTCTCTAGAAATTGTAGTTTTTCTTCACATTTCATTAGCATTTTACAGTCTCTTTCGGAAATAATTTTAACAGGTTGGTCTTCATCCTTGCATGAGACAAAATTAGTGCCATGTCCGTCATCTGCAACACATACTGCATCCACACACCAATTGTCATATTTAAAACCAACATAATTGTTATCTTCCATCGATGATTTAGTCATCATATGTGGATCTTCAAAACGGTTTGTGGTGCCATCTATGGGAATCGAACCCATGCTCATATCAATAGATTTCTTTTCAGCGTCATCATCATCTTCACCAAGCATCAGTCCTTGTTCTGGTTCACAAATGCATACATTCATCTCTGTTATATGTAGTTTTTTCACTTTCCTTAACAAAACTTTTAACTTGTGTTTTTGTCTCCTTGCAATCAACTACTTGATTGGCCATCTAACTGTCTTCTTCATTATCCATCCATGTTTCTGATTTTGTCGCAGTTCCATCAACACGTCAAGTCGTGTCTTCAACTCAACGATCTCTTTCTCGAACTCTTCATCATGTACGCCAATTTTTATGGCATCGCTATCGATTTTTCCTGGATTTTGCAAATGACTATCCATGTTCATCTTCATCTCCTTCTTCCTTTGTATAAGTTCCTCTTTACTTTGCTTTATTTGCTAAAAATGACTACAATATCCCTTGTCTTTACAATACATTGACCAGACTTTTGGGTGTCAGGCTCTACCGATCATGCACCCATTACATTCAATAACTCAAACTTAAATTCACTTTTGACTTGACTTATGACTCTTTAACTCTAGACTTCTAATTTTCATTAATTCTTTAGATTAATGGACCTTGGGTGTCAGGTACAACTGAAAATGCACCCTTTTTATTACAACACATAAATAAATTCAACTTGACTTCAACTTGGACTTTACTATTTAACTTTCTATATACTCAATGACTCCTTTATGACTTCCAAATTCATTACATTGCTTACAAAATACATTTTAATTTTCACTTTCATGTTCCCATATAAACTTCAACTCCATTCCCTAAACTTTGGACTCATTTCATACTTTCAAAGCAATTTGTTTTTTGACTTTAACTTTTTGAAATTGTGATAATTTCAATATTCAGAGTCTCAAATTGTCTTTACCCTTCATAACTTTAGACTCAGTATGAAAATTTGGAAAAATTATGCGAACTTTCACCAATAAAATAAGATAATACACCATCCTTTTTCATACAAAGTGCCGGCTTCATGTTGCAGAATGCTTAAGGTCAAATGCTTAAATATATACTTGCCTTGAACTTTGGCATGGTCTTCATTTTACCTCAGATTGGGAATCATGCTTTGTTGTCAATGCGTGCTCTTCTCCTCTTTAACACAAATTTTAATGCATTATACCACATTATGGCATTGCATAGTTCTAGCACCGAGAGTGACCATTCCTTCACACACTCAACAGTAATCTCTACCATTGCATTTGTCTAGAAAATGAAGATCAACACCAGCAGTAACTCAATATATATCTTCAACGCGGGGTATCAATGGTATTAACATTTTCAATGCAAGTCTTATCACGATTATTCAATCTTCCTTTGCGCTGACTTTCCATGATGGAATCTATCATCACCTCACCATCACTTTGGGCCTTGTACTGCATATGCTTTCATAGAAATCCTCATTCGATAGCAGCGAAATACACACTGAATATCCCCCAACATTATCAGAGTGTGTTAAATCTAGATCGGAAAATATCCAAGGCACGCAGGTCTCATGTCTTCACAAGTCATAGAACACATTTCCACAGGTTTCATGCTCTAGATCATAAATTTTTTAAACGCTCCACGCTCCGGATTAAAATTTATTTTGCTCCTTCTCACACAGAGAGTTCCAGGCTCAATTCACCGGTTCTACTCCTCAGCTTATGTTGTGCAGGCTTCACGTTACAACACTCAAATGATATATTCTTTAATTTCCACATAGGAAGCACACAATATCAATACTGATTCGGCTTGTTTTCCCTAGTTCCATGCCGCAATAACTTCGTTGCACCACATTTATGTCTAGGCAGTACAACGCTCCCACGCAGGTGACTTCACGTAGGTTGATCCACAACGCATCTCCATTGCCAAAATTCAGTGAAATCCTCTATGCAGCAAGCTCCAGCTCCATGCTAACACAAAATTCATATTAACATACGAACCCAGGAAAATATTCGAATTGGTCTCCATAATTCTGCAATATTTCTTGTAGAATAAAATGAATTTCCAATTGTTGGAGAACGTAGAGATGAATTATGAGATCATATTCATAAATTTCCATAGAAATCCATTAAAAAAAAGTGTAAAACTTAGACTCCATAGCAAGACATTTTTAAAGAGTATATAAATTGTGAGATGGATTCAATCTGGAGAAATGTTTATCCTCCGATCTGGAATGACCTTGACTCGATTCTTAAAACGAACATCCATCCACCAACGTGAAGAATATATGATTGTTTTTGGTTTGAAATATCACTCTGTATGGGTAAAAAGAAATATTGTTCCTCTCACATGATTCCGCGCAACCTTCATGCTCTCGTTCAGAAATCCCGCTAGAGTTTTGGAGAAAGCAGTGGTTGTTTCCTTCGGGAAAATGTAGTCGTTTTCCTCCCATCCAAAGGTAATACAATTGCAATTACCTCGCAATCTAGTCCATCAACTTCCACACAGTCATCACCATCAACATCTGCGCCACTCTTTCAGATGATCGATGAAACCCATGGCTAAAAGCACTAGGCCAACTTACATTCTTCAGCCAGAAAAAGAAACCCCGCAACAAAGTCAATTTCTCTTCAAGTGAAACTATTGAAGCCAACTTTTCATCCAATTCTGGATGGTAATCCAGATATGAGAACCCTTCTTCCTTAGTCTCAACAGGAATTTTCCATTGACACATGTGCCAAATTGCTAACCATGTTCATACTTCACATATTTTACCATCATAGTGGCTTACGAATATATTCTCAACACATAACTTCCATCCAGCTCTGATACCAAAAAATGATGTCGCTGACTAGGGGCCTATAACTTAAAAATGTAACGCACAACACAAAACTGAAATCCACACAAACGTATGCACATAAAATCTTAGAAATAATTAATTAATAAAATATTTACAAGAGAACTATTCGCCTAATCATTGTCCTCTCATTCCTCACTCTACTTCTCTTACATGCCTCATGGGCTCACCTATATTTATACAAGTGGATTTGAACTCAAACTAGGTTTTGCATCCTAAACAAACTCCCACAATATCTCTCATGATCAATAAAAACTCTAACCTAATCCCTTATCTCTATATGAGATCTAGCTAACCCTCAAATCTCTCAATTCTTCCAAAATACTCTCAAACTTTCTCCTAATTACAATAATTCTCATTTTCTATTAAAACTATAGGAAAATTACATTAAATAATCAAATCCTAACTTAGGGAACCAACTCCTTTATTAAACATGATACCCTAGGTTAGATGTTCCTACATCAATGGACCAATCCAATCATAGCTCATGTGATTACAAAGATAAAAAATTGGATGATTTAACCCTCTATAAAAAATTGTTATTAGCTCTTTTTTTGGAGGACTCCTCAAACCACTAGCTTCTTACCTAGGATCTTCATCCCTCTAACATTCCATTAAAAGAGAGATATATTCATTCAAAGAACAAGGGATTAGCTAAATATCTCTATATATTAGATGTCACCAAGGAAGGTGCCTCCCTCTCATGCAAGTAGGTCATATCTTCCTTAAAATACTTCACTCGTGGGATGGGCTCACAGTACTATCAAGCATGTCCAACATTGTAGGATACAAATCCCACTTATGTTTGTTATATTTAAATGCAACCCCTCATCCACTTCCATATTTTGAATAGAAGCACTACTAATGGTTGTAGATGTCTAGATGGCCTAGATTGGAGGACTAGCTAGAGGAACTAGAAAAAATTCAAAGTCGTTGGAAGTTGATTTTGTATCATGCCTACAATTCTCTTAGAAGTAAGTCTCTTGAACAACTACTCCCCAGTACCTATTGTGAAATCCAAGCCTTGGAAGAGGAATTGACCCTCCTAGAGGTTCCTTATAGGTTTCCTCCTTATAAATTTCAACTAAACCAAATGAGGAACTTGCCTTACTTGTTGGGGACAATGAAGTACCCACCTTACATAAAGATAGGGGAGCAAAGGGGGCTTATGATGGAAATAATCTCATATGAGATGATCTTGTGCTTGGAAAAAAAATGTATCCATTCTGCAAATTCAAACAATGAAATTTCAGTCGTTGAACTCTATCACGAATCCTCACCAAAATAAATGATGACAACTTATTCTTCGAAATGACCTGCACATAGATTCTTAGGTGAGTTGGAATGAGTTAATTTTTTCCATCTGCATTCAACACCTTTCCAAATCGATTAGCAAACAAATCTACAAACGATCTCAAATCAACAAAAATAAGAGGGAATTGAAGCCACAATGGTTAATTTCCTTTACCACAATCATCTAGGTTAAAATCAAGTCTTTGAGATTTGATCTGGATTTAAACAGGAACGCAACAAATTACAGAGATAACCATATACACAAAGATGCAGCGGAAATAATACTTCCTTTCATTAATGGAAAATACTGAAATATGCTTACAATCAGAAATGGAAATAAACCAGCTAGGGCGATGGTAGCTTATCTCTGAGAAGAGATGTGATGGCTACATGCCTCTGAACTGTGTTACAATGAGGCTCGAAGGCCTATTTATTGTTGAGAAACAATGAAAAACCCTTAACATTCCAAAACCTAACCCTAGGAGATGAAACGCCAAACTGTGGGCCCCGTTTGGGGTAAATTGGTACATCAACTTCCCGGGGTCGTAACTTTGGCATATGATCTCCGTTTGACGCGTATAATAGCTCATTAGAAAGATCTATCCGAGCACTATCATTGTTGGAACAGTTTCCCCCGGATTCCCCAAAAAACATCGTTTAGGGCCTCAAAACGGCTCCAGAAGTTCAGGACCCGAAAAAATGCTAAAAATAGTAAGTTGTGCTACAATTAAGGAAACTGAAAATGCTGAGAAAGACAATGGTGGGGGTCCAGGTGGACTTGGCAGGTGGCCACCAATATCCACCTGGATCATTCCTCCCCCCTTAGGAAGCAATGGTCTCCATTGCGTTGAGCTCCTCCATGAGATGAGGAAACTTCTGCTGAACTTGTTCCCTGGTGAGCCACTTGCCCTGCTGAAGGAGTTGGCCTGCTTTGACAACTCGATACAGTTGGATATTCTGTTGGCGAGTCTTCTTGATCTGTGTGTCCATGATCCGATCAGTTGCAGCTTGTTCCATGCAATCTGGATTTAATTCTGTGGGTTTGAGCTGTTCTGCAATGTCGGATGTGTCTAGCAATGGTGGAAAGTATGGCCGAAGGCGGTCCACATTGAACACTGGGTGCAGGCCAAGGAATGGGGGAATGCTGAGCTCAAATGCATTGTCTCCCATAGCCTTAGTAATGGTGTAAGGACCATATCGGAGTGGTCTCAATTTCCGATAGGCTCCAGTAAAGCGTTCCTTTTGCAAATGCAACCAGACTTTGTCGCCCACCTGAAACTTGTGTGGCACCCGCTGTTGATAATGTCGCTGCTTGTACTTGGCATTTGATTTCTCAAGAATGTCATGGACCTGCTGGCGAATATGTTGTATGCGCTCAATGAAGATGGTGGCCTTATCTGTTTCGGACTGGACATGAGCTGAATTCATGTGAGTAGTTGCAAGTGGCATGGCCACATCAATGGGGCATAGTGGCTGGAATCCCAAACCCACCTGAAAAGGGCTATGGCCAGTGGAGCTGTGAAGAGCTCGGTTGTAGCTGTGCTGAACATAGGGGAGGCTCTCGTCCCATGTGCGTGGATGCTTTGAGTTATACATGCGCAGAATGTGCACAATCATCCTATTGACAACCTCTGTCTGGCCATCAATTTGAGGATGGAAGGTTGTGGACTTCGTGAGTTTGGTGTCCAGCATTGACCAGAGACTGGACCAAAATGTGCTGAGAAATCAACTGTCCCGATCTGAGATGATAGACTGTGGGATCCCAAAGTGCACCCACACTCGTTCAAAGAAGAGTTTAGCAGTGGCTTCTGCTGTGATATTCTTCTTGCAGGCCACCATAATGGCCATCTTCGAGAACCTGTCGACGACCACAAAAACACAGTCATTTCCATGCTTAGTGGAAGGAAGGCCTGACATGTAATCCATGGAGATGGATTCTCAAGGTCGACTAGGGGTAGGCAACGGGGTATAGAGGCCATGCTTCTTAATGGTCGGTTTGGCAATGGCACAGGCAGTACATGATCGGATGTACTTCCCAACATCCTGTCGAAGATTCGGCCAATAGAAATAATTTTGCAGTACTGCCACTGTTTTCTCGACCCCGAAATGCCCAGCAGCCCGACTGTAGTGTGCTTCCCAAATCATCTTGGCACGCTCGCTTGAAGGAACACAAAGGTGACCGAGGTGGCATAATAGGGCATCCTGGAGGTGAAAATCTGCAACATGCCGACCCTCCAAGAGTGTCTGGTAGGTGTGGCCGAATTCTGAGTCGCTTTTGTAGAGAAGTGGCCAATCAGAAGTCTCGTGCGCACAAGAGTTGAGCACGGTGGTTAGCGCCATGATCGGTGGTCGACTGAGGCAATCTACAACATTATTGGTGCTGCCCTTTTTATACTTGATATTCAAGTGAAACTGTTGCAGGTATGTAGACCACTTCTGATGGCGATCATTCTGCAATTTCCCTTGGGTCTGTATGAACTGCAGGGGTCGGTGGTCTGTGTGGATGATCGTTTCCTTCCCCAAAATGTAATGCTTCCATTGTCGGTAGGCCTGTACAATGGAATACATCTCTTTATCATAAGTGGGGTACTTCCGGACTGTGTCTGAAAGTGTTTCACTGTGATATGCCACTGGATGTCCATGTTGAGTAAGGACTGCCCCAATAGCATAGTCAGAGGCATCTGTCTCGACCTCAAATGGTTGTTGTAAATCTAGTAACACGAGCACTGGTGTCGTGCAGAGGCGATCCTTCAACTCCCTGAATGCCTTCTGTTGAGATTCAGACCAAAAGAATTTTGCTTTCGCCCCTCCCTTGGTGACTTGACTCAAGGGCCAAGAAATATGAAAAAACCCCAACACAAACCTGCGGTAGAAGTTGGCAAGACCTAGAAAGCTGCGGAGCTCTGTTAGAGTGGTTGGAGAGGGCCAATCCCGAATTACTTGGACCTTGGCTGGATCGACATGCACCCCCTGTTCATCAATGATGTATCCCAGATACTGAACCTGGGTCATGCCAAAAGTGCATTTCTCCAAATTGGCACATAGCTTGTGTTGCCGCAGTGTTTGGAGAACCTGTCGGATGTGGTGGAGGTGCTCTTCCCAACTCTGGTTGAAGATCAGAATGTCATCCAAGTATACTACTACAAAGGAGTTGGTGAATGGCCGCAAGATGTCATCCATTAGCCTCATAAAGGTTTCAGAAGCATTCGTCAATCCGAAAGGCATGACCAACCATTCGAAGAGGCCCTCCTTGGATTTGAAGGCAGTCTTCCACACATCGGAGGGTTCAATTGGTACCTGGTGATATCCTGACTTCAAATCGATCTTGCTGAAATATTTCGCCCCCTTTAGTTGGTCTAGGAGGTCATCAATCCGCGGGATCAGGTACCTATTACGGACAGTGATCTTGTTCAGCGCCCGATAGTCAATACAGAGTCTCCATGTCCCATCCTTTTCTGTACCAACATGATCGGGCTCCCACAGGGCGATGAACTCGGACGAATGTGACCTTTCTGCAGGAGCTCCTGAATCTGCCTCTTGATTTCATTGTTCTCCAGAACGGAGCGCCGATAAATTGGTCCATTGGGCAGCGGCGCACCTGGGGTTAGATCGATGGAGTGCTTGACTTGACAGTGCAGAGGAACCCCTGCCGGGGAGGTGAAGATGTCCTCGTACTCCTCCACAATCTTGTCCATCTGTAGCTGTCGTGTAGAGGGACCCCGTTTGGAGGCCGCGGCCACTGTCTTCTTCTTTCCTTGAGGGCGTATCATCAGGAAAACAAATTTCCTGGTTTTGGAAATGATCTTACTGCATTGTTTTGCAGTAATCAAAGAGATGGCGGCAGGTGGTGCTACCTCTGGTATCCTAAACAACTTATTTCCCAATGTAATAATAACAGCACGGGGCCTTGATTCATACACAGCATGTCGCTTCCACAAGTATGGTTGTCCTAGTAATACATCACAAACTTCAAGGGGAGCAATGTCACACAATACCTCATCCGTGAAGGGCTTGATGTTGTATGGAAGGCGACACTGCTGGCTCACGCGAAGATCTCGTCCTTGGTGAAGCCACCCAATGGTGTATGGTTGTGGATGTGTTGTGGTCTGTAAGCCCAATCGCTTCACGACCTCTGCCGAAATGAGGTTCTTTTGACTCCCGCTATCAACAATGAATTGTATCGGGGAGCCCTTTACCCACATCTGGGAGTGGAAGAGACGCTCCTCCTCCTCTGGATCTTCGGGTTCATTTTTCTGGATCTTTGCGGTAGCAACAATGGCGCTGGGATCCGCATCAATGATCTGCTTCCCTTTTTCATACCCCTTATCGGGTTTTGACTCAGAGTCGGAACATGCATCTGATTCTGAAACCTTTAGCTCAGCCACCAGTGACTACTTGGCCCGACACTCACTTGTGTTGTGAGTGGAGCTCTTATGGAACTCGCACCATTTTCTAGTGTCCTTTCTCGGTTTCGCGGCGTTGTTCTTTGCTTGCAGCTTCGGCTGGTTGTCTTGGGCTGTCCCGCCTTGGCTTTGTCCTTTGTTCTGTGGTTTAGGGGCACCTTTCCCCTGCTTTGGATTCGCAGATCCAAATTCTCGCTTCTTTTGTTTAAACTTCTGTTCGACCTTGACGGCATATCGGTATGCTACGCCGAGCAAGGGGATGTTTAGGAATTGTATTTCTTCCTGGATGTACTTGTGTAGGCAGCCACGGTATTTGAGTATCAAATGTTGCTCCGAATCCTTGATACCCAACTTTGTGCGAAGGGTATGGAAAAGATTGGTGAACTCCGGCACGTCTTGGTCCCTTCCCTGCCGCAGCGTGGTCCACTTTATGTATTCATCCTCATAGCTTCCGACAGGGTAGTACTGCTCCTTAACGGCATCCCGGAACGAATCCCAGGTGGGTGCTGCTGAAAATAGTGAGCCAGTACTTTCATCCTTCTGCTCGCAGTAGGTTTCCCACTGGTCCTTGACGTGGGGAGCTGCTTTGAGAAGAGCAAAAACAATCTTTTCCCGACTCGAAAATTCATGAACAGAAAAATAACCCTCTAGCAGATTTAACCATTTATCTACAGCATCTGCGTCTATCTGACCCTCGAATATGGGGATTTCAAAATTAACTTGTACCTTAAAGGGTGTGGCGTTTCCAGAGTAGCTGCTGGAAGCCGATGCGTCGCTTCTGGGTAGCCGCTGAAGGATCTGGGCAAAGTTGTCCATCATCGTGTTCCGTTGTCGCTCGAGGGCTTCTTCGAGCAAGATTTTGATGGGCTCTCCTGCCCCCTCGTCTTTCTCCTCGTCTGCCATGGGAGGCCGTCGGGATTTGCGAGGCTGGTCTTGCAAAGGTTCAACCAGTTCAAACCCTAACTCCTTATATCCCAACCTTGTTGGGGACATGCAAAGAAAAACAGAGAAAAAGCAGACCGCTCTGATACCATTGATCCGGATTTAAACAGGAACGCAACAAATTACAGAGATAACCATATACACAAAGATGCAGCAGAAATAATACTTCCTTTCATTAATGGAAAATACTGAAATATGCTTACAATCAGAAATGGAAATAAACCAGCTAGGGCGATGGTAGCTTATCTCTGAGAAGAGATGTGATGGCTACATGCCTCTAAACTGTGTTACAATGAGGCTCGAAGGCCTATTTATTGTTGAGAAACAATGAAAAACCCTTAACATTCCAAAACCTAACCCTAGGAGATGAAACGCCAAACTGTGGGCCCCGTTTGGGGTAAATTGGTACATCAACTTCCCGGGGTCATAACTTTGGCATATGATCTCCGTTTGACGCGTACAATAGCTCATTAGAAAGATCTATCTAAGCACTGTCATTGTTGGAACGGGAAACATCGGTCCATTCCATGGACCCATGTTGCCCCCGGATTCCCCAAAAAACGTCGTTTAGAGCCTCAAAACGGCTCCGGAAGTTCAGGACCCGAAAAACTGCTAAAAATAGTAAGTTGTGCTACAATTAAGGAAACTGAAAATGCTGAGAAAGACAATGGTGGGGGTCCAGGTGGACTTGGCAGGTGGCCACCAATATCCACCTGGATCAAGATTGGACATAAGCGAGGGAATCCACAATATTATGTGTATCATATTGGATAACTTTCCAAGTTTCAACAGAAGAAACACCCATGCTCCAAACCCCACTATGAGTTCAAGGAAACTCGTTTCGCCTCCTAGTTCAACAAAAACCATTTGTTAATATCCACCCCATCCAACACGTGGTGGAGGAAATACAATATCACCCCCCGACATTCTAGATTTTGACATCCCCTTGTATATTCCTTGTTACTAGTTAAAGAAAAATTGAAAACATCTTCATTGAAATCCACAATGTTTTGAGAAGTAGGGATCTCAACTTTTTTAGAAACTATGGCCAGATAAGTTGGTTGATTTGAATAATGCACCTCAATATTTCCAATTAACAACTTCTTGCCAATTCTAATAGAATACAAAGTTGGGCATAACTAATTTGTACTTCTCATTATAGACTTGAAGATATATTAACAAATTTGGATGACAATGACAACCTTTCCTTTGTATCCCATGGAACCTATATTGTGAAATGAATTTTTCATCAATATACTTGGCTACGATGCAAGATACTTCTAGATAACTATGGAAATCAAGAAGCACATACACAAAGGGTGAATGTTTCCTTTAGTGATTGCATATTATGCTCACTTACCCTCCATATTGAGTAGGAGAATGACATTTGTATTGGGTATGTGTTATATTCTTTGTATGATTTCGTTGCACTAGGATTAGAGGGGGGTCACAGGGGGTCGATCCCCACTTGATAGGGGATGATAACTCTCGTGCAAGGCCCATAAGGGGCCTGCCAATCAAAAATCAGAAGGGGCCCAGAAGGGTTTTGGCTTCGGCCTAGGGAAAACCTTGTTATTGTGGGAGATTTGTAGTGTCAATTCTTGTGGTAAAAGGAAATGGTGAGCAGTTCAAAGCTAGAGATAGAGAAATTCAATGGACAAATTTTTGAGCTATGGAAGGTCAAAATGGAATATCTTTTGGTGGAAAAAGATCAGTGGATTATTGTAGATCTAGGTATTATGCGGATGTGGATGTGGACAAAATAATATACCAAGTTGGATTGAAAGGAAAAGAACATAATATGATTGCGAA
This sequence comes from Pinus tabuliformis, assembly GCA_031772625.1. NCBI lineage: Eukaryota > Viridiplantae > Streptophyta > Pinopsida > Pinales > Pinaceae > Pinus > Pinus tabuliformis. Next base: position 1,146,394,242 of record CM062805.1, read on the forward strand.
TTTATTTTTTTAAATGAAATGAAAAATAAGATGGAGTGCCAATGAAAAAAAAAGATGGAGTGTCAACTTCTACGGATTCAATGAGGCTTGCATACATGACGCGAAGTTTCAAGAGTGCCAATTTTTTCTTTTTAAATTACCAACATCATCGGCCTTACAGCATCATTTCCTGCTAAATGTCGTCGCAATTATGGCGTGTTCGTTGCAATATTTTAAAAAAAAAATGGCAAGCATGTCGGTCTTGTGACGCCACTTCCTATAGAAGCAAATTCATAACCATGGTGGGTTCGTCGCAATAAATTTTCAAAAAAAATTGTGAGCTTGTCTGTCTTGCAATGGCACTTTTGATACTAGGAACGTCACAACCATGGCGATTTCGTCACAATATTTTAAAAAATTGGCAAGCCCATCAGTCTTGCGCCAGCTCTTCCTATGATAGATACATCGCAACCATGACGGGTTCATTGCAGTATCTTTTAAAAAAATCGAGCCCATCAGTCTTGCGACACCACTTCCAATGGTAACATTGTCACAACCATGGTGGGTTTGTTGCAACATCTTTTTTTTTAAATGTCACAACCATGGGAAATTATGACAAGTTTTTGTGATGAATAAGTTTCGGTGCTTCGACGATGCCTCTTGTTGGAATTCACACAAACATGAGGGATCGAAAGTACGAATACACCTGAAACGACATTTTGTGAAATCTCCTTTTTTCGTTATAGCTACGAAACATCATTGCAAGAATGACAAAGACTTGTCAAAAATTGTGTCAATATTTAGTAGTGAAGAAGATATGGAAGTTTGTGCAATTAGTTGTGAAGCTGTTTGGCTTCATAAATGTTTGGTGACATGTTGAATTCAACCATGATACTTTGATTGATCAAATTTGTATGAATATTGACAAAGAACCCGAAAGGCCAAAGAACATTATGATTTGTGACATGATGCAAGATGGATCCATGAAGCTATAGTATATCTCCACTAATGGATAGGTATTTTGTGTTTTGATGAATTCCCTTCTTAAGGGAAAGCATGAAAAAATTTTAGACAAGCTTGGGCTTATGGATGTCCCCTCCTAGTTTAAGAGGGAGTGGAGATGGACACCTTGTTCTCCATGTTCCTTGTACTATGGCCAGGACTAATAGCCATAAGTCTGGTACATTAATACAAATAGGGAGAATGGTAGATTGGATAAGCATCATAGACCGACATTCTTGAGACATGTATTGTGACCAGGACTAATAGTCGTAAGTCAAGTACATTAATTTGGTACAAGAATTTTCCTAAAGACTGACATTTCCTTGTGTCAATTATTATGACAATGGATTAGGAAATGGTCTTGTGAGGACATACTTTGGTAAACTTAGGTGGAGTATGTTCCTCAGAGAGGTAGTTGTGGTGTCTTATTGAATTCCTCTCGGCATTGTGCTCTGATTTAGTGCATAGATAGAGATTACTTGTCAAGGCCTTGGTAGTTTGACAATGTTGATCATGATGATATTTATAAACATGCTTATTAATATGGGTCCTTTCTTATATGAATATTTCAACTTTATATTATCTCATTGAGTCATTATGAATACCTCCCTAGCTAAGAGGGAGTGTTGAAGTTGTAACTTGGTTTGGTTTTCATAATGTAAATTTATCTTTGATATATTTATTATATTTATATTAGTTTTTTCAAAGCATGTTCTTCATGCTTACAGTCAAAAAGAGTCAAAAGAAATTTATTTTGAGTCAAAATAAAAAATAAAAAATTAGTCAAAAGTAAATTTATTTGAGTCATGTCCCATTTGGACATTGAAAAGAAAATGAACTTGAATTTTTATTGTGTCATAAGTCCACAAAATGACCAAGTTAGCCTAGTCCTCCAAGAGACACCTATTCAACCCTCTTGGGAAACTCTATACAAGAGGTAGTTCGACCTACTTGAGACACACATTCACAACAAAACAAGAAGTACATCTAAACCTAGAAAAGGAGAATAAAAATTTGAGTCAAAGGATAGAGAAGACGAAGTCAAAACAAGAAGAATATTCTCTCATTTGACTGAATCTTTGATTGTTGTAATTTTCACATGTGAGAGGTCTATTTTCTGTGGAAGAAGGCTTAAATTTCTAAGGTAACCACAAGCTGAATTTCGGCCCCTTGTTGCAGGACTGAATTTCAGAACATTGACCATATTTGAATCATTTTGACCAACATTGACTTTGAATTTGGAGGTGACTTGAATAACAGTTGGACTTGGTATTTTGGTGGCAGTTTTGGTCTTGGCCTTGATGTTATATATCTCTCATTTTGATTTGATTTTGTAAGAGAAGGATTGTTTGGTTTTCCTCCTGTGGGTTTTTCCCTGGCTACCAGCCTAATTTTGTGTCTCTTGTCTCTTTGTGATCTCTACATTTTCCTAAAAGTGTGAACATTTATAATTGCTTGATGAATAATACATAAGAAGTAATTACAAAACATATAATATTCTCAAGTAACTATCAAGAAGAGAAATTAGGTGTTAGACTTCATTACACTTGATTTCTCAACAATGTCAACCCCCATTATTCATGGGAAATGGGCTAGCGATGTGATCATAATGAATATGAATCTAGAAGAGTTTATATTTTCACTCTAGTTAAGAGTTGAAGGAGTCAAACTTAACCACTAGTAGGCTATCAGATCGTGTTATAACCAGACCACTAAGAGGAAAAGGGGTTCCATTCTATTCGAGTGCATTTTGTTCCATAGATGAGCATAGTAGCTGAGAGTGGATAGGGAGAGAGAGAAAACAGAGGGTTTGTGCATTGTAGCAGTCCACGATCCATAAGTCTCACTTCTTTATACTTACATCTATTTCCATTCAAAGAAAGAGAGGGAAAAGCAGCATCACCTGTCAATTGGGTTTTCTTATGAAATGGTTTCTCAAGCAATACCTTGTGTTCTTATGGTTGTGAGTGATTTTATTTGTGTATTCTCTATTTTATGTATATTCTATATTGCATGCATAAAATAGTAATTAACAAATCCATAAATCTAAGGAAAAATTGACCTTTGTAGTGTAGATTTCGGATTTATGAATATATTTTCAGCAGATATGTTGTGACAAACTTTCCACTGGAAAATCAACAACATTTTACGAATCATATTGGCATTAGAGCATGTTTATTTAGGTATATTTTGGGAAGTTGCAAGAGATCCATATCAGTTAATCAAAAATTTATAAAATTGTAGTCATGGATGATGAATCTATTAAATACCCTCAATATCTTGTAGAGAAGAGGTTTTCACAGCTAGAAGCAGAAGTGGCATATATAAACAATAATATGAGCCTCCTCATGGTGGCCTTGACCATAATATTGTGTTATTTGAAGAATATGTGTGTTCTATTGTAAAGGTCCTATCATAGGGGAGAATAATGAAGAAACAAACAATGAATCTAAGAGAGAACCTGAAAAAGGTCAACCTAGTTTGAGTGTTGTATACCATTCACAGCCCCTATTCAAAATGGAAGTGGAGGTTGAGATCAAGTTGTATCAAGGTGAAATTGGCACTATTAACACTTCTTGTAATAGTTAGAAGTTTATTTTAGTGTTCAACATACAGTGGAAGAACAAAATATTTCATTTGCTTGGTTGAAATTAGAGGGCCATGCCTTGACCTGGTGTGAAAACCACACAAAATCCCTGAGGTTGGAGGGATATCTTCCAGTGACTAAGAAAATGATTGTAAACCCCTCATAAACTTACAATTTTAACCTATCGGGTATGTAGAAGTGAATTTGGTGGCATTGCTTCAAGTGAAGACAAAGGCAAAGTGTACCTAAGTACACCAAAAACTTTAGAAAGACGACCACAATGTTTGGTATCTCCCCAAAAAACCTAGATGTACACTTCAATTATTTAGGGGGTCTACACAACCGTCTGCAAAAGAAAGTGATGCTATTCAAACCTAGATCAGTGGACAAGGCTTATGCACAGGCATAGTACCAAGAGAACATAGTCCAAAAGAAAGGGAAATCAAGTTGGCTAAAGCATAAGGAGCACCAAGAAGCTTCCAAGGAGGGGAATATTAAGTGGAAAGGAGGAAAAGAAAAATAGTATGAAACCAAAACACACCACTATAATCATTATAACATAGATGATCATGTACAGGAGAAGTGTTAGAAGTTGCATCTAGGTCTCAACCCAAAAAACAAGAAGAAAGATACTGAGAAGAAAAATATCATGGAGATAGATTCAAGCAATTAGGTTTAAATCATTTCCATGGAATTTGTGGGGGGTTTACCAACAACCAAGAAAGGACATGACTACATGTTTGTGGTAGTTTACAGGTTTAGCAAGGTGTGTGTTTTAATGTAACAACCCTAGCGAAAAATACATGTAATAAAGTTAATAAAGGAAAATAATAACCAAGGTCATGGGACACGTATTCCAAGGTGAATGTTGGGAAAAAATATAGTGACGTGAATCACTTTTGATTAATTAATGGCTATAGAAATTGGCAAAGGAAATGGCAAAGGAAAAGTGGCATTAAATGGCATTTATTTATGAAAATAATGGAAAATAGGAGAAAAGGAAGGTGAAAGGTCATAGGTTGCATGTGAGGAGGAAATTGAAAGAAAACTAAGGAAAATGAAGAAAATAGAGGCCTAAATAATAAAAACACTTATGAGGATCAGTTCATAGCCTTTTTCAGTTCATTCTTTAGCACTCTGATTCTATTCTCTCTCTCATACCCTTGGACACTTAGATTTTTCTTGGAGCACACTTGGAGGAGTGTGGCATACTTGGGATTTGGAGAAAGAAGGAAAGAAAAAGCAAGAAAGCGTAAGAGGACAGCAGGATCAACAGCTATAGCAGATTTTTCTTGCAAGTACTGAATTGCATTTATGATTTCCTTGCTAGTTTTGGCATGCATGTGGTTTCTTGGTTATGATCGGTCATTGGCATGGAGGATTGTCTGGATTGACAATGGTTTTTCCTAGCCTTGCCATTTCCTGGATAGCCATGGTGTTGTGGGTTTTATATTTGTTTCCTAGTTGGTGCCCATGTTCCTTATGGTTGTGGTTTGATTTATTCATTCATGGAGCTTTGGTTGGAAAAACACTCTAAAATCCATGTAACAGCTTGGGTTGAGTTACTAGTCCTAGAAGCCTTGGTTGGACAAACACTTTGGAGCCCTGGGTGGGTTAAATTACCAGTCCGGGAAGCCCTAGTTGGACAAACTCTCTGGAACCCAGCAGCAGTTGTGGGTTGAGTTACTAGTCTTGGAAGCCTTGGTTGGAATAAATGCTTTGGAGCCCTAGACAGCTTGGGTAGACACTGATCTGGTGATGGTTAGTGACGTCCAACCATGAGGTGGAATCATTGGTTGAGGGTTGAGGTGGTTTGGCCTCTGGAATCCATGGTTTGGTTTGGTTTTGGTTATTCCATTAGATCCCACATTCATGCTTGGAATATGGCACGGGGTGATTGGCTGAAAGAGAGGTTTGGTTCAACCCAATCAATGGTCAGGTGGTATGTGTAAGTCCCTAACTTGGTTGGATTTGCATATATTAATATAAGTTCATTGTCCTTTGGTCTCTCATGAGTAAATGTGATTGTCAATGTGTGGCTTTAGTGGTTGTTTCATCATTGATATATCTATGGTTATTTGATGGTTATAAGCATGTTTTATGATAAACTTGATGAATGGATCTCATCATGTTTTGGTTAGAACATGAAATATTAATGAATGAATGACCTAATAGATAACAATGCATCTATTTGGAGGAGATATCAATCCTCCTTGATGATTCTCAGATAAGTATGAGACCCCTATGCTCATATATGTTGTTGTGACCTATAGATTTCATGTTCATGATATGTTTGACGAAATGCCTATCATGGTTGGTAGGGGTCAGGTCAATTCCTTGTTCAAGTTTTTTCATTAGTAGCCTTGTTTCAATGTTATTTATCAATTCTAGAAGTTTCATGAATTTTTAAATGGAGGCCTAAGTCCTAGCCCTGAAAAAGTGGCTTAGAATTCAGGGTCACTGTCATCGAACTACCTAAAAAAGGCCACAGTCGCATGGATGCCTTGTTATGGCAGCGACTAGAGGATCTCACTTGCATGGAAGGCTTTTCATGGGAGCAACTAGGGGTCTAGTTCATCAAAAAAAGAAGTTATCTCAGGGGTTGGGCACCTGGAAGGGTTGGTTGTCTCCTGAAGGTTTTGTAGCTCCTAAGGAAGGTCAAATTAGTCTTGTCTTGTCGGTTACACTTACTTAACTATACATGGGGAGTTGAATCATATCATAGTAACTCTTCGTCACATTTTTACCCCGGTTGGCCGGTTAGCTTGGGTAAATGTTGGAGGAGGGTGTTAGAGAGTGGTATCAAAGCATGGTTTAATTCTCCTTTGGTGATGTTTAGTTTCAATTTCTCTTTGGACGAATGTGTTTCCATGTGTACATGTCAGTGGCATATATGTTTGTTATGATTGTGCCCTATGTGCTTGTTACGTATGCATGGTGGTGGTCATTGTTATAGTTGTGGTGTCATGTGGAAGTTAATGATGTTGTTGTTGGGATGCGATTTTCGTGAATGCATGTCGGTTCTATAAACGTGTCAATGTATTTATGTTATAATGCATGCATTTTCATGGTATGTAGTTGGTGTTATCATGCATAATAACTAGATGATGATTGATATGATGCTTATATAGTGTGATGATTATAATTATACATGTATTGTGCTAATCTGGTTGATCTTGCAGACAACACATCCTCCCCTAAACTATATTAAGGTATGTTGGTTATGTTTATGTTTTGGTTTAGATGACATGATATACTTGCAGGAAGAGAAGATCAAAGATGACAAGAAAGATGGTAGACTTCAGTTCAAGAGACTCTCCCTACCAATCAAATGAGCAGCATGGTGATGGGCATTCTTCTGACACAGCAGACACATTGAGAAATTTGAAAGCAGAAATAAGGAGTTGCAAAGAAAATAATGACAGAATCATTCGAGCACAGGAGAAACAAGCAGAGGTCAATGCAATTATCCTTCATATCTTGTCAGGCTTGTAGAGACAAGGACCACTTAGAATCAGTCATGGACAAGAGGAAAAAACTAATGGATCATATGGTAGCAATTCACATGGTGGGCACAGGTCATATAGAAATGACATGGTTAGAGATGGAAGGTTCCTATATACACCTGATAGACGAGGCAGTGGACATGCACATTACTCTAGTGCTGGTTCAAACAGGTATCATGGTCATCATCACTATTATCCTTATAGGAGGAATGATAGGGGATATTTGTCAGATGAGTTCAAGAAAGATAAGCCACCTACATTTGATGGAGAAATGAAGTAAGAGGATGCAAAAGCATGGTTGCTTGGGATGAACAAGTTCTTCAGATTCCATGATTACTCAGAGAACATGAAGGTCGAGATAGTGACTTTCAGTCTTAAAGGTAAAGCACACATTTGGTGGGAAGATGTAAAAAATGACAGGGGAATTCAAGAATAGGAGTTTACTTGAAGTGAGTTCGAGACACTTTTCAGAAAGAAGTATCTATCAGAGAGATACTATGATGATAGGGCAATAATAATTCTATGAGTTGAAGATGGGATCCATGACCGATGAGGAGTACACAAGAAGATTCTTGGAGCTATTAAGGTATGCACCTTATCTTAAGGAGGAGAAAGCGAATATTTAGAGATTCATAAATGGGTTTCCAGTAGCATTTAAGGGCAGGATTGATTTTGATGAGCCTAGATCATTGGAGGAAACCATCAAGAAGATAAATCATTGTTATGAGAAATCAAAGCACATATATGAGACTAAACAGGATTGGAAAGGTAATGATAAGAATAAAGGGAAATGAGTTAAGAAGTGAACAAAACCTCAGGACACAGGTAACAAAGAGAATGCAGCATAGCCTAAGAAGTTTAATGCACTTGATAGAGGATAGGGATTTTGGTCTGAGGTGCGGAACAAGGGTGATGGTGGGAAAATTTTACAGTGTTGGACTTGTGGTGGAGAGAATCATAGGAGAGATTATCCAGAGCATCAAGGTGGTAGACCTCAAATCTACATTGCATAGGAAGCACAGACAGTGGGGGATGTTGGACAAAGTATTCCACATATCTATGCAGCATTCGATAACAGGCAGGAAGATCACTAAGCATCTATTATCGAGATGGACAGTAATATTTGTGATCAATTTGTTTCTATTTTGATTGACCTTGTATCTAATTATATTCATGTTAATCCTAGCCTAGTGGTTAAGTGTGGTTTGAATAAATAAGTGCATGCAGAGTCTTGGTTAGTGCAATTGGCCAGAGGTACTAAGAAAAGAGTTCATCATTGGGTAAGAGTTTATGCATTTGAGTTAAATGGTATGCCTACATCAATGCATTTGAATGTTCTTCCATTGGGATCATATAGTATGATTTTGGGTGTGGATTGGATATATCTTCATAGGACCAAAGTGGATTGTTATGACAATCCCATTGAGTGCTTGGATGAAAATGGGGAACAAAGAATCTTACAGGGTAACAAGAATGAAACTTCAGTTAGAATGGTTACTTCTATGCAAGAAAATTGCAGTCGCAAGAAAGGGTTTGTTTTATTTTCAGTACATATTTCTAGTGATAAAGGTAAGGATGTTGAGGATGTGGAAGTTTTGAACAGGTACCCATTTCTACAGCAGTTTCAGAATGTGTTTCCCACAGATATTCCAGAGTATCCACCTCATAGAGAAATGGACTTTTATATTGAGTTGGTACCATGAAAAGCATCAACATCAAAGAAACCATACAGGATTAGCACACCAGAGTTGGATCGATTACAAGTAGTTGAATATGGTGACCATCAAGAACAGGTATCTATTTACAAGGATTGATGACTTATTTGACTAGTTGAAGGGAGCAACAATGTTCTTGAATATTGACTTGAGATCTAGATATCATCAGTTACGAATTAAAGAAGAGGACATCTACAAGACTGCTTTCCGAACCGGGTATCGGAATTATGAGTTTATTGTAGTTCCATTTGGTTTGACTAATGCTCTAGCTACTTTTATTTGCTTGATGAATAATGTATTGCGTCCTTATATGGATAAGTTTGTTATTCTATTCATTGATGATATATTGATATATTCCAAGAATGAGGAAGAGCATGTTAAACACTTAGTAGCAGTATTGAGATTGCTAAGAGAGCATCAGTTGTATGCCAACCTTAGAAAATGCAGATTCTTTCAGAGAGAAGTACATTACTTGGGGCATGTTGTTTCATGGGAAGGCATAACATTGGATCCAGAAAAGATAAAACCTATCATGGAATGGGAAACTCCTAAAAATGTGGATGAGGTAAGATCATTCATGGGGTTAACAGGTTATTATAGGATGTTAATCGGGAACTTCTCTTGGATTTCCTATCCCATTACATCATTGCGAAAGAAAGGTAAGAAATTCGAATGGACAAAGGAATGTGTAGCCAATTTTGAGCAGTTGAAGCAGTTGTTGACAAATGCTCCAATTTTAAAGGTTGTAGATCCAGACAAAGAGTTTGTAGTATGTACAGATTCTTGCAAGAGAGGACTTGGTGCAGTCCTGATGAAGGAAGGATAGGTAGTGTGCTATGAATCAAGGAAACTGAATGAGCATGAGTAGAATTATGTTACACATGATCTTGAGTTGGAAACTATCATCCATGCTTTGAAGATGTGGAGGCACTACCTTCTTGGTAGGAGGTTTGTATTGATGAGCGACCACAAGTGGATTGAGATACTTGTTTGACTAACCAAATCTGAATGCCATGCAAGCTAGATGGTTGGCCACGATTAGTGAGTTTGACTTTGATATTAGGTACATTAAAGGGAAAGAGAACAGGGTAGCAGATTCTCTTAGCAGGAGAGTACAGGTAAATCACATAGCAACTATGAGCTTCTATGGGATAGATTTATAGGATCAAATCTTGCAGGCATGGCAAAAATATGATAGTTATAGGGAGCTTATGCACAAGTTAGAGCAGGGTACAGGTGATCAGGATGTGGACTATCATCTCACAACAGATGGTTTGGTCAGATTTAGGGACATGATCTATGTGCCAGACAACAATGAGCTCAAAAATATTATCCTGAAGGAATTTCATGTTAAATCGTATTCAGGTCACCAAGGATATCAAAAGACAGTGAAGAAGTTTTATTATTGGTTGAATTTGAAAAAGGAAGTGGCAAATTTTGTGGATAAGTGCTTGAATTGTCAATAGGTAAAAGCAGAGTGTAATAATCCAAGTGGATTACTATAGACGATTCCAATTCTAGAGTGGAAATGGGAGGTCATTTCCATGGATTTCATTACAGGTTTTCCATGGATATATAGACCGCATTATTCTATCATGGTTGTGGTGGACTCGCTAACAAAGGTAGCACACTTCATTGCAGAGAAGTCTACGTATTCAACTAATGAGGTAGCACAAATCTTCATCCAAGATATAGTGAGGTTGCATGGTGTACCAAAGAAGATCGTATCAAACAGAAATGCCAAGTTCACTTCTAGGTTATGGAAAGAGTTGTTTGCAGGTTTGGGTATAAAGTCGGCCTTCAGTACAGCTTAGCATCCATGGACAGATGGAAAAATAGAGAGGGTCAATAGGATTTTGGAGGACATTTTGAGAATATATGTCATTCATCAATAATAAAAGTGGGAAGAGTAACTTCACCTAGTTGAGTTCGCTTATAACAATGGGTATCAGGAGTCTCTGAGGATGAGTTTGTTTGAGGCACTCTATGGGCGGAGTTGTAATACTCTCTTCAGTTAGAGTGATCCGGTGAAAATGGTATTGATAGGACCATACATGATGGAAAAGATGGAACAGGAAATGTAGGTAATCAAGAAGAATCTAAAGGCAAAACAGGATAGACAAAAGAGTTATGCATATCAAAACAGGATGTTTAAGGAGCTTTAGGTTGGGGAATAGGTGTATTTGTGAATCAATCCCAAGAAGATCTCCTTGGGGATTGGATCATGTGCCAAGTTGGCACCTCAGTATTATGGAACTTTCAAGATTCTTGAGAGGATTGGACCAATAGCCTACCGACTTGCACTGCCTCCGACAATGAAAGTCCATGATTTTTTCCATGTGTCATTGCTTAAGAAGTATGTTAAAGATGTTGATCATGTGATTGATTGGTTGGTATTGCAAGTGGAGCCAAAATGAGAATTACACACGCAACCTAAGTGAATTTTACAGAGAAATATGCTCATGCTCCGGAACCGAGCAATCGAGCAGGTTAAAGTACAGTGAAAGCACTTTGGGCCTGATGAAGCTAGATGGGAGATGGATGATCAGATGCGGGCTATGTATCCTTCTCTATTCACTGGTTGAGTGGATTTCTTTTGGTATATGCTTTGGTGTGGTGTTTTGGTATATGTATTTATGTATATGGATGTAAATACTATTATGAAACCAGCTCAAGAAAACATAGAAAAGATAGAACAACGCCTTAGAATTCAACCTCTTCGAGGGGGCAACCTCCTTTACATTACATAAATGAACAATTCTTGGATGATTCAAATGACAAAACCTCATTTCTATATATAGGAGTCTAAGGAGTCACAATATAACCCAGCCGACCTAACAATAAGAATATAAAGCCACAAAAATAACAATAGAGGGATTCTATGGGGCACAGTAATAACAATATGGGGATAATAGGGGCACAACAATATTAATAAGGGATGCAACTACAATATTAATGGGGTGATCACTAGTATTATAGGGACCCAACATGCCCCTCTCCTTCAAAAAAGTGTTGTCCTCAACACTTGAGTAGTTCTGGATGCTTTTGTATAAAATTCTCATCCTCCCATGTGGAATCTTCAACGGATAAGTTCTTCCACTTGATAAGATACTCTAAAATTGATCGATTTCGTAGCTGTCGAGTTCTTGTTTCTGTGACTGCTTCCGGTTCCAATATAATTTTTCCTTCCTCGTCAAGTTCTGGCAATATTGTTTGAACTGGGAGCTTGTATCCTATAACCTTCTTTAAACATGAAACATGGAAAACTGGGTGCAATCGAGAAGCTGTAGGAAGCTCCAATTTGTATGCCATAGTACCAATCTTTTGCAACACGTTTTACGGACCATAATACTTTGGTGATAATTTATTATCCTTCTTAGCTTGCTTAAGGGACATTTGCTTATATGGTTGTAGTCGTAGGAATACCCAATCACCTACATTAAAACTTCTTTCGCTGCGGTGTTGATCTGCCTGTTGTTTCATTCTATTTTGTGCCAACACGAGGTTATCCTTTAAGAGTTGGAGGACTTGTTGTTGATGTTCGATATGATGTTCCACTACTTGAACCTTAGAATTTTCTCTTAAATATGATGTGATGGATGGTGGCTGATATCCATAAAGTGCCATAAATGGGGTCATTTTTGTTGCTGTATGGAAGGAAGTGTTATACCACCATTCAGTTAGAGGCAACCATTTGACCCATTTTGTCTGTTTATCATATACAAAGCAACGAAGATATCCTTCCAAACATTTGTTTACTATCTCAGTTTGCCCATCAGATTGAGAATGATAAGATGAGCTATGAGCTAACTGAGTACCAAGACAAGAAAATAATTTTGTCCAAAAATTTCCAGTGAAAATGGGATCTCTGTCACTTACAATAATCTTTAGGTTTCCATGTAGCTTTTGAATTGTTTCCATAAATGCAGTAGATACTGTACTGGCTTTAAATGGATGTGATAATGCACAAAAGTGTGCATACTTGGTAAGTCTGTCAACTACCACCATGATGACACTCTTTCCCTCAAACTTGGGTAAACCTGTGATAAAATCCATTGAAACCTCCTCCCAACGTTGGCTTGGAATGGATAAAGGTTGTAATAGACCCGGGGTCTTAATTGTTTCAACTTTATTTTGTTGGAAAACCAAACATTCCGCCACAAACTTTTGAATATCTGATTTAAGGCCATCCCAAAAAAATTCCTTCTTAACCCTGTGGTAATATTTTAAAAATCCTGAGTGCCCTCCTAAGGGAGAAGTGTGCAATTCCATAAGAATCTTTTGTTTTAGTTGGGAATTCTTACAGAGGTATAAGCGATCTTTGTACCATAAAGAATCATTTTGCCAGCTAAATGTATCAGACGTACTGGAATCTTGTTGTAACTTTCGAATAAGTACCCACACTTCTTCGTCATTCTTCCATTCCTCCCTTGCTTCGTTTATCCAATCTAGTTGGATAATAGAAATGGTGCACAACAATGCTTCCACGTCCTCATCCTTTCTTGAGAGTGCATCTGCCACCACATTTTGCTTCCCTTTTTTGTAGATGATTTCAAAGTCATAACCCAACATCTTTGTGACCCACTTTTGTTGCTCTTCAGAGGATAATCTTTGTTCTAAAAAGTATTTAAGGCTATCATGATCTGTTTTTACCTTGAAGTGTCTTCCCATTAGGTAGGGTCACCATTTCTTAAGTCCATGGAGTATTGCCAACATTTCCTTCTCATAAATAGCTTTTTGTAAAAACTTTCCCTTGATTGGATGACTTTCAAAAGCAATGGGTCTTTCATCTTGCATTAAAACAGCACCAATTCCATTTCCTGAAGCATCAAATTCCACAATAAAAGTTTTTGTGAAGTCTGGTGTAGCTAAGACCGGTGCTTGGCACATTGCCTCTTTAAGATGTTCGAAGGCCTTTGTTGCTTATGGAGTCCATGAAAATGCATCTTTCTTCAATAATGTTGTTAGAGGTGCTGATATTCTCCCATAATTCTTAACAAACTTGCGATAATACCCTGTCAACCCAAGAAATCCTCGCAAATGCTTTATGGATGTGGGGATTTTCCATTCCTTAATGGATTTAATTTTGCTAGGGTCTACCTTAACTCCTTCATGAGATACAATATGACCCAGATATTCCACCTCTTGTACTCCAAAGAAACATTTGGATCTTTTTGCATATAATTGTTTCTCCTCCAATAATTGTAGCACCCTGTCAACATGTTCAACATGATCCTTCCAAGACTTGTTGTAGATTAGTATATCATCAAAAAATACTAACACAAATTTTCTAAGGAATGGTTTGAAAATGGAATTCATCAAACCTTGAAATGTTGAAGGTGCATAGGTAAGGCCAAAAGGCATGACCAAAAATTCATAATGACCCTCATGAGTTCTAAATGTTGTTTTCGGAATGTCTTCAGTCTTCATTCTAATTTAATGATATCCTGAATGAAGATCCAACTTGGTGAAGTAAATTGATCCATGCAATTCATCCAGTAATTCATCAATGATAGGAATGGGAAACTTCTCTTTAATAGTGAGCTTGTTGAGCTCCCTATAATCCAGACACATGCGCCATGATCCATCCTTCTTGTGCACTAATACTACTGGAGCAGAGAAAGAACTTTGACTTGGTCGAATTACACCAGCGTCTAGCATTTCAGCAACCATACGTTCAATTTCACTCTTTTGGGCATAGGGATACCTGTACGGCCTGATTTTTGGAGGAACACTTCCTGGAATTAGATGAATAGCATGATCATGATCACAAATAGGTGGGAGACCTTTGGGAGTCTCAAATACCTTGGAATGATTGTTCAAGACTTTTTGGAGATTTGGAGAAATAGATGATCCAATGTGAAAACATCTAACGAACATAATTGCGCAATTACACCCCTTTGTTCCTTTTTTAGAAGCTTTGTCATATCGTTAGAGCTGATTATCTTTCTTGGTTTCCCTGCAATACCCCTTAATTCAACTTCCTTTCCTTCCACAGAAAATTTCATGAAAAGTTCTTGAAAATTAAAAGCTATTGTACCCAAGGATTGTAGCCATTGGACTCCTAGTACAACATCAGCACTCCCATTGGAATGGAAAGCATTTGGCTAGTCAATACATATTCTCTCATCAATAGCTTGATATTATGGCACTTTCGAGAGCAATTTATTGTTCCTCCATTTGCAACCATCACTTGACACTCTGGTGCTGGATATAAGAAGCAATTCAATTCTTTTGCTACCTTACAATCAATAAAATTGTGGGTACTTCCTGAATCAATCAACACTATTACCTTTTTCTTCTTGATTTGTCCTTCTATCTTGATGGTTTGAGGAGTGGTAATTCTAGCCAATGCATTACAAGATATGGTCAGATTCATTTCTTCTTTATCTAGGCTTTGTTCCTGGAGTATATCCTCTTCTTTTGACCTTTCTTGCTCCTTTTCTTCTTCCTCTTCGCAATCTATGTAGAATAATTTCTTCTCAGCACACTTGTGACCTTTAGTGTATTTGCTATCACAACTGTAACAAAGCCATTTTGCAATTTTTTCTTCCAATTGTTGTGGTGTCAACCTTATAGGTGTGGAAGACTAGGGGCAACAACACTTTCATCTTTATAGTTGTGAGTGGTATGCTTCTTGATTGCCATAATTTTGTTTTCCATTTTTCTTGCTAACCTGAATGCCTTCTCTAATGAATCAGGTTCCCAAAGGCGAACATCATGTTGGATATTGTCCTTTAAAGACCCTATGAACACATCAATTCTATGCTCCTCTAGAATATTTTTTACCCTTATGTTAAATTTTTGGAACTCCTCAATGTGCTCCACTATTGAACCCTTTTGTTTGAGACTTATCAATTGGCTAAAAAAAGTGTTGCTTTTTGTATCCTCATAATGTGCTGTCAATTCTTCCGTAAAAATTGCCCAAGTGATAATTTGTTTACGAGAGCAAAGCCATTGATACCACACAAACTGATTTGGTTCCAAATATAAAGTTGCAATACGTACATTTTGTGTGTTTTGCACATTATTGAGATCGAAAAATTGCTCCATCTGTAATATCCATGTTGCGGGATCCTTGCCATCAAACTTCCTCATATCGATTTTTGGAATATGGTGGGTCTTCGATCCCACATTAGAGTCTATGAAATCATGATTAACATTTCTTTTGTTCGCCTCATGAGTTTCCTTTACAACCTTTTCACCATTAGTAAGTATTTCTTGTAGAAAATTTGCCAAATCTATCTTCAAATCTTCCATGTTTGTCTTCAAATCTGTCTTCAAATCTGCCATGTCTCTCTTCAAATCTGTCTTCAAATCTATCTTCAAATCGTCCATCTTAGCTTCCATGTCCTTTATCTTAGATTCCACGCAATTTATCTTAGCTTCTGTTATCTTTTGGGAGCGTGACATTTGTTGCACTTGTTCTTGTAATTTTGATATATCATGTAGCATTTCTTCCTCTTCTTCATGAGTCATGCTAGGGCTTTCAGGTTGCTTACTAGGTGTTTGCATTTTCTTTCCTCGAGGCATTTGTTACCGATAATAATGCTCTACTATGCCCTTTGAATTCCTTCAAAATAATTTTCAAACCAATCTTAAGAAAAAATTTAAAAGAATCTACACACCTTTTTTCACTTTGTAGGAGCTAGATATTGCCTCTGGTGTATCTCTGTAATTTTGGATCATCCAGTTCTGAAATTGTGACCTGTAGTAGCCCTCTGCGTCCTATTTCCAATGCCACCAGTCTGATCCCAATTTGATTCTCCAAGGAAGATTTATGTCAAATCTCCCATAGTGACCTGATTATAGACTACTTCAGTAGAGCGAACTTGTACGACATGCCACGTGTCCCTGTTTCGACCTTTGGCTCTGAAAAAGATATACAAGAAACTACAACTCGTCCTCTTTCTGCACCTTCTTATGAAATTTCAATATGATCCTCAGAGAGAATGTTATGATGATTTCCCTAGGTCACCTATTTGGAATTTAATTCAGGAGTCTGCAAAAAGACCAACTTCCTCAGATCATATCTCCGCAAATATAGCGCAAAAAGATCTGAAATTTGGACCTAAGATTCAATGCGATTTCTTCTCAAATGGGTTTTTTTTAGCTTCTGAAACGTCACAGAAAAAAGTTATAGCGAAAATTCCACGATGACCTGTTTGGAGCAGCGAAACCCTAGAATCCAAAGCTCTGATACCAAATGTTATGAAACCAACTCAAGAAAACATAGAAAAATAGATAAACGCCTTAGAATTCAGCCTCTTCGAGGGGGCAACCTCCTTTACATTACATAAATGAAAATTTCTTGGATGATTCAAATGACAAAACCTCCTTTCTATATATAGGAGTCTAAGGAATCACAATATAACCCAGCCGACCTAACAATAATAATATAAAGCCACAAAAATAACAATAGAGGGATTCTATGGGGCACAGTAATAACAATATAGGGATAATAAGGGCACAACAATATTAATAAGGGATGAAACTACAATATTAATGGGCTAATCACTAGTATTATAGGGACTCAACAAATATCGTCATGAGTTGTGTTATAAAGCTTCAATAAGTTGTATGGTTTTCATGTTGTTATGTTGTTATGATTGTCATGTTGGATTTATTTTGAGCGGGTTGTTCATTGTAAATATTACAATGATCTAATTTATAAAGCTCCATGGGCAGTATGTTTTGTTTTTCAGTGGTTTTGTTGGTTGTAGGTGTCATTGAACATCGAGGACGATGTTCCTCCAAGGGGGTTTTGTAACAAACCTGGTCAAAAATCCATGTAATAAAGTTAATAAAAGAAAATAATAACCAAGGTCATGGGACATGTATTCCAAATTGAATGTTAGGCAAAAACATAGTGATGGGGATCACTTATGATAATTAATGGCTATGGAAATTGCAAAAGGAAATCAAAAAGGAAAAGTGGCATTAATTAGCATTTATTTATGAAAATAATAGAAAATAGGAGAAAAGGAAGGTGAAAGGTCATAGATTGCATGTGAGGAGGAAATTGAAGGAAAAATAAGGAACATGAAGAAAATAGAAGCCTCATTAATAAAAATTATTCGAAGGATCAGTTCACAACTTTTGTCAGTTCCAACTTTTGCACTCTCATTTTATTCTCTCCCTCTCTCATACTCTTGGACACTTAGAGTTTTCTTGGAGCACACGTGGAGGAGTGTGGCACACTTGGAATTTGGAGCAAGAAGGAAAAGGAAAAGCAGGAAAGCACAAGAGGACAGCGGGATCGGCAGATTTCTCTTGCAAGTACCGAATTGCATGTATTATTTCCTTGCTTTCTTTGGCATGCATGGTACATTCATGTGGTTTCTTGGTTATGATTTTTCATTGGCATGGAGGATTACCTGGATTGATAGTGGTTTTTCCTAGCCTTTTCATTTCCTGGATAGCCATGGTGTTATGGTTTTTATATTTGTTTTATGGTTGGTGCTCATGTTCCTTATGGTTGTGGGTTGATTTATTAGCTACAAGAGCCTTGGTTGGACAAATGCTCTAAAAGCTTTGTAATAGCTTGGGTTGAGTTACTAGTCCTGGAAACCTTGGTTGGACAAATGCTCTAGATCCCTTGGTGGGTTGAGTTACTAGTTCTAGAAGCCCTGGTTGGACAAACACTCTGGATCCCGGCAGCAGATGTGGGTTGAGTTACTAGTCCTAGAATCCTTGGTTGGAACAAACGCTTTGGAGCCCTGGATAGCTTGGGTAGAGACCGATCTGGTGATGTTTAGTGATGTTTGGTCGTAAGGTGGAATCACTGGTTGAGGGTCGAGGTGTTTTGGCCTCTAGAATCCTTGATTTGGTTTTGTTTTGGTTATTCCATGAAATCCCATTTTCATGCTTGGACTATGACACGAGGGTGATTGGTTGAAAGAGAGATTTGGTTCAGCCCAATCTATGGTTGGGTGGTACATGGAAGTCCTTGAATTAGTTGGTTTACATATGTTAATATAAGCTCTTTTTCCTTCAGCAACTCATGAGTCAATGTGCTTGTGATTGTGTGGCTTCAGTGGTCATTTCATCATTGATATATCTCTGGTTATGTGTTCGTTATAAGCATGTTTTACGATAAACTTGATGCATGGCTCTCATCATGTCTTGGTTAGAAGATGAAATATTAATGAATGAATGACATAATAGATAACAATGTATATATTGGGAGGAGACATTAGCCCTCCTTGATGATTCTAAGATAAGTATGAGACCCCTATGCTCATATTTGTTGTTATGACATGTAGATTTCATTTTCATGATATGTTTGACGAAATGCCTGTCATGGATGGTAGGGGTCAGGTCAAGTCATTGTTCAACTTTTTGCATTAGTAGCCTTGTTTCAATGTTATTTATCAATTCTAGAAGTTTCATGAAGTTCTGGGCAGAGGCCTGAGTCCTAGCCCTGAAAAAGTGGCTTAGAATTCGGGGTCACTGGCATAGAATTGCTTGAAAAAGGCCACAATCACAAGGATTCCTTGCTATGGGAGAAACTAGCGGGTCTCAGTCTCATTTAAGGCTTGTCATGGGAGTGACTGGGGGTCTAGTTTAGCAAAACATCAAGTTGTCTCAAGGGTTGGGCACCTAGAAAATTTGGTTGTCTCTTAAAGGTTTTGTAGCTCTTAAGGAAGATCATATTGGTCTTGTCTTGTCGGTTCCACTTCCTTAACTGTACATGGGGAGTTGAATCATGTTATAGTAACTCTTCATCACATGTTTACCCCGGTTGTCCGATTACCTTGGGTAAATGTGGGAAGATGGTGTTACATTTAATGCCCTGTAAAATGACCAATAATGGGCAAGAAGAAGCAAAATTGTTCTTTGGATAGGTCTAGGTGCACTTCAAGACACCAAATATCATCCTTTTAGAGAAGAACATAAGATTTATCAGTGCATTTTGGACTACATTGTGGGAAAATTTATATGCAAATTTAAAGAGGTCTACAGCGTTCCATCCACAAAAGGATGGGAAGACAGAAGAAGTCAACTGGACTTTGGTGCAGCTTTTGAGGGATTACAATCAAAAGCATGTAAAGAATTTGGATGAAAATTTAGTTTACATATAACACTCACATAACATAGTAGTTTGCACTTCTACTGGTAAGTCCCCATTTGAAACTTGTTTTGGATATTTGACACCTTCACCTTTGGATATTGCATATAGGTGGGAAGGAGTGAGGGAAGATATTACAAGGGATTCCTTGAGGTCAAAAAAAATTGTTGAAAAGATCAAGAAAATCCAACTACAAGTATAGGAGACATTGAAAAATTTGCAAGAAAAATACAATTCCACGCATGATCAACACAGACAGAGAAGTCATTCAAGGTGGGAGATAAAGAATGGTTATAGTTGAACAAGGATAGGTTACAGGGTCTTGGTAAGAAAATCAAGACTCTGTGATATGATCCCTTTGAGATACTAGAAAATGTTGGAGAGAATGCCTATAGACTGAATCTACCCCATACATGTGCATTTACTTTATGGTGAATGTATATAATCTGAAGATCTATGAGGCTTCCATGCTAGATCATGAAGAGGAATAGGTCCTACCTTTTGTAGAGGATTTAGCACGAAATGCTAAGGTAGAGTTGAAAAAAGATACTAATTTACAAAATAGATCCATAACTACAATACATAGGCAGCATGAGCTTTAGCGGATTATGTTGAAATGAAAGCTTCCAAGCAAAGCTAAATGGTACACCTGAGAGAAGGTGGAG
The DNA here is from genome assembly GCA_031772625.1 of Pinus tabuliformis. NCBI lineage: Eukaryota > Viridiplantae > Streptophyta > Pinopsida > Pinales > Pinaceae > Pinus > Pinus tabuliformis. The sequence goes on from CM062805.1 coordinate 1,146,414,767, forward strand.
GAAAAAATTCCTCAACTCATTCAATAGAAGCTTTTGAGGATTAATAGCCTCCTAAAATGTAGAGATATGATCTAGATTTGATAATTATAATTTTTTTAATCCATCTTAATGCTTTCGAAGTGGAAAAAGTGGAGGAATCAACTCACAATACCATTTTTATGGGTCGGCCCAAGTTTGGAAATTTGGGGTCCGAAACAATTTGGAAGCAGTTTGATGCATCAGATGCAATTTTTTGGGGGTAAAACTTTAACATTTTTTTGTGAAACCCCCTATAATTATTCTTTACACAAATACATGTCCAATAGCACAATAATTTCCTCAATCAAAGTCTATATGCAAAAGTTGTCACCCTAATGTTGATCTTCCTATTTCAACCACCATGATTGAAGAGAATACCACATAAACCCCAATTATTCATATAAAAGGGTTTATCCATGTGATTATGATGAAAAAGACTCTAAAAAATCTATTATAACTCTAGTTAAGAGAGGAGTGGTTCAAACTTAACCACTAGTAGGCTATCGAGCTATGTTACTCGAGAAAACGGGTTCCATTCTATTTGAGTGCATTTTATTCAATAGTTGAGCAGAGTGGCCAAGAGAGGATAGCGAGAGGAAAAATAGAGAGGGTTTGTGCATTGTTGTAGCCCACGAGCGACAAGTCTCATTTCTTCGTACTTGCATCTATTTCTATTTAAAGGAAAATAGAGCAGAGCAGTGTCACCTTCTAGCTAGGTTTTCTCCCAAAATGTTTCCTAGGTCATATATTTTGTTCTTATGGTTGTGAAAGATTGTATTTATGTATGTTCTCTATTCTCCACTTTTTCTATATTGCATGCATAAAATAGTAATTAATAAATCAATAAACCTAAGGAAAACTAACCTTCATAGTGAAAATTTCAAATCGACAAATATATTTTAGAAGATTTTTTGTGACAAACTGTCTAGCGGAATATCCATGACAATTTATGGATTGGATCACTATATTCCTCGAAGTGAACCAATTCAAGAAACTAGGTGGAAAGAAGCTCAACCTTGGATGAGAATATTGTCTATACATCAGTGAAGAAGGGGGTGAATATGAGTAACCTTCCACAACAAGAATATTAAGAAATGATTAGGCTCTTCCATATAAAGATACATGTCCATAAGACAAAAATTGATGCTTTGTTCGACTCAGAAACAAACGTGAATCTCATTTCAACAAAACTAGACAAGAAATTGGGATCGGATGTTTATGATCGTCCAAGACCATATCCATTGGAATGGGTAAATAAGGATGCAGAAATAAATGTAACTAAATAGTGCAAAATCAGATTTTCTATCAGTGTTGGTTTTATTTATGATGTAAAACTAGATGTAGTTCCTCCTGATATATATGGAGTGGTGTTTAGAGGTTACTACATGTATATGTGGGATGTGATGTTCTCACATAGAGCCAACCAGTACTACCTCATCAACGATGGAAACTCATTCACCATCAATGTGCACAAGGGAAAGTCTAAAATTTCACGAGCAAGTGTCAACCAATCCAAGAAACCGATTAGTTATAGCAAGAAGTATGTTTTACTATTTTTAAGAGAAGATCGGTGTGTAGAAGAGTTGGTGAGAGAAAATTCATCCGTGGAGGGGTGTATTAAGAAAAGAAACAACAACTAGAAGAGGCGCTAAAAACATATTTGGATGTGTTCCAAGAGCCTAAAGGGATACCACCCAAGAGGGAAGTGGTGAATGAGATCCAACTTTTGCCTAACTCTACGTTGTAAAATATTGGATTGTTCAAGTAATTTGTTATATAAGTGAGGAAAAAACAATTGTAGCAACTACTACAACAAGGTTCCTTTCAACCAAGTACCTCTCCATGTGGGTCAATCATCATCATGGTACCAAAGAAGGATGGGACTTGCCAGATGTATATTTATTACAGTGTGTTAAATAAACTTATGCTCAAGAATAGGGACCCCTTCCTAGGATAGATGATCTATTGGATTAGTTGCAATAAGCCAAATACTTCACCAAGTTGGACTTAAAGTCTAGATATCACAAGGTTTAAGTCAAAGAAGAAGATACCTTGAAGACCACCTTCAAAACCAAGCAACGTTTATATGAGTTGTTACTCATGTCAATTGGCCTATTTAATGCACTAGCTACATTATTGAGGTTGATGAATAATATATTATTCCCTTTTATAGATCCATTTGTTATTGTTTATTTGGATGATATATTGGTATATGGTGCTACCTAGGAGGAGCACATCTCACATTTTATGTAGGGCTAGAGACATTAAAGAAGCATTGGTTGTTGGAAAATTTCAAGAAGTGTGAGTTTACACAATAGTCTTTAGTGTATCAAGAATATATGATAGGTGGAGGATATCTTAAGATAGATCCTACCAAGACAAAGGCCATATTAAAGTGGTTGGTTCCTACTAATATTTCTAAGTTCATGAGTTTCATTGGGGCAGCACAATACTTAAGGAAATTCATAGCCTCATTTTCAGTGGTAGTAGCACCACTCCACTCCATAACAAGTGGTAACAGTGTCCAGGGGAAAAGGGTCAACAGAGGACCTTTGAGGATTTAAATAATAAGATCAGTCAAGAATCGTTTCTGGCATTACCAAACATGCAATATGCAAGTAGATATGTTATGGGAGCAGTCTTGATCTAGGGATGAAGGCCTATATGCTATCATTCTAAAGTATTTCATGGGGCAGTACTTGACTACCCTACCTAAGACAAGGAGCTATATGTTCTGGTGTAGATGTGAAGAAATGAAAACATTATCTTATGGGCAAGAAGACAGTAATCCATATAGATCACTAACCACTACAATACCTTGAGTTCTAGACTAAGATACAGTAGAGTGGGCATTACAAGTGGATGGGTATTTTTCAATAGTTTCATTTAGTGATAAAGTATATAAAGGGAAACACAAGCAAGTTGGCCAACATGCTTTCAAGGCCACCCACATCAAATATCACAGTTTTGGGAACTCTTATGCACATGGAACCTTTCACCCATGATGAATATAGAGATGCATATTCAACGGATGAGGACTTCAAGGAGAGGTTCAAGCAATTGCAAATCCAAAGTCATGTGCATGATAGTGACAACACAGTTGACTACCATCTCCAGGATGTGTTACTCTACATGTTGGATACCTTAGAGGAAATTTCAGCCTAAAAGTGCCCATGAAATTTTCATGTAATTTCCATATCATAATATGTAAACCAATCAAAATCCTTTAAATTTAAAAAGAGGTACATGTCCCAAATAATTTTGAATTGTTTAATTTGGTTATCCGTGAAATATTTTATAGCTAATTTGGGTATTAGTAAAATATTTTATTATTAATTTTGGTATTCGTGAAATATTTTATTAATGTTATTTACCTACCTTACCCATATGAATCGAAAAAGTATTAATGCAATGTAAATGTTGATATTAATGAAAAATCATAAATTAAAAATGCAAACTCATTTGACATTAATAACCATGCTCCTCAAAAACACCAAATAAATAGTCAAATATTAAATATATATATATATAAACAGTTAAATATAAAATATAAATATAGACAGCTATAGTTAAATAGTTTAAAATAAATTTAATTATATTTAAATATAAAATAGTTAAACGATATTTAAATAAAAAAATAGTTATAGATAAAAATAAAATATAGTTATATTTAAATATTAAATAGTTAAAAACTATATTCCAAAAAGGAGAAATTACCGAATTTCGGCCAAAAATATAAAATATAGTTAAATATAGTAAGCCCCAAGAGTTAGCTCATTCGGTCAAGTTGGAGCCTCGCCATTTGGGAGGTCACAAGGTCAATTCCCGAAAGCTCTTGGGGTCAGGTCTTGTTATAGGCCGAGGGGCGTTAGCCCTAGATTTTCCCCATGGACATAGCGCCACCCGCTGACCTAAGGTGTCCGTGAACCACGCCCAAAAAAAAAAATAGTTAAATATAGTTAAATATAAAATAGTTAAAAAATGTATTCCAGAAAGGACAAATTACCAGACTCTGACAAAAAATATAGAATATATAGTTAAATATAAAATAGTTAAACAATTTTGCCAATCATGGTGCAAGACAAATCATAACCCCTCTCAGGATCACCGTCATGTGTAAATTGGTCGATGAAAGCGTTGGACGCCGACCCGACCCATGCCCTCGCATGCTCGAGCATGAATGTGGGATGGCAACGCACATGGAACACGTTAATTGTGATGTGACGAGTCATTGGGCTCTTAATCTCTAGGTGGTAAAGGCTCATCGACCTAAGCATCTAGTTGTTTTATGGTGGATTTTGTTTCTTGGAGGAGAGCGAAGGCTCTCGGTAAGCGTATTCTTGTTTGCGAGGAAGGCCAAGCGGGTTTGCTTCTTGGACACAGTTGGTTCTCTCGGTTTCATGGCTTCCTTTGTCGGGTATGTACTTCTCTTTATTCCTCCTCTCCGACCGCGATCTACATACTCTTCTAATGTCTCTCGAAATCTAAATGGAAATCTCTGCAATATGATACTTGTGAAGAATGGGAATCGATGTCAGGAAAATTGGAAAGTTTTTGTTGTCTTGTCTTATGTAATGTCTGCTTTTTCTATGCTTGTATCCATCTTCTTTGGCATTCTTCTGTCTCGAATGGGAATGTATTGTCAATCTTTGGTCTGGAATCTTTTGGTGGATGAATGTATGTTCATTGGTGTTGGTTATATCATTGAATTATTGGTCCTGAGAATGGAAATGAGTTTGAATTCACTTTATCTGAGTTATTATGAATGTGGTGTGGGTTTTACTGAAGTTGGGCTCGGGGAGCTAGTTTGTGGAGTCTACTTCCTGAGGCAACAAAGCTATTGTGGCTTACCTTTGTATATTGATTCACTTGGACTCGAGGATTGGAACTACGGTACTATGCGTCGATGGTGGTTGTTACATTCAAACCTTAGTTTCTTTGAAAGGCTCGAGCGTAACAAATTCTGCATGTATGTTATATACCTAGGGGGGATAATATGGGGTACCAAGGGAGGTACCCAAGGTAATAATGTAATAATGGGATGGGCCATAGTAATAAATAAGGTGGTTAACCCATATCATGTAAGGGACCACAAGTAGTTAGTAATAAGGTAATGGGCCCATGGTATTAGTTTGATGGTATGAGGGAACCATGGTAATGACCCATGGTATTGTATGTATGAGGCCTATATAGAGGCTAGAGACTCCACATGGAGAGATGTCAAGGATTATTGTATGAACAGACATATGGCTTGTGGAGTGTTCTCCTTCCTTAAGGAGTGAATGTATGGTGTTGCCCTACCTTAAGGGTTTGATTAATAAAGAATCACTTCATATTATTTCTAGGTTTATTTTCATTTTCTTATATTTTCATATCAAAGTTATAACAAAGGCCTCATACATACAATACCATGGGTCATTACCATGGTTCCCTCATACCATCAAACTAATACCATGGGCCCATTACCTTATTACTAACTACTTGTGGTCCCTTACATGATATGGGTTAACCACCTTATTTATTACTATGGCCCATCCCATTATTACATTATTACCTTGGGTACCTTCCTTGGTACCCCATATTATCCCCCCTAGGTATATAACAATCTAGCTTTCATGTCATGCTATTGTGTCATGTCTTCAAAAAATTTGTAAATTCCTTGGTTGCGCACAGACAGTTTGGTTCAGGATTGTGGTTTATTTTGTTTGGTTGACAGCTTGGGGTCTTTTTGTTTGGTTAACATTTCATATGGCTCACCCATCCCTAGTGTCATTTCTTCCTAAAGAGGTGGCCAAGGCCACAGTCGACAATCAAGAAAATGCAAATACAGTGGTCCATCCTTTGACCAGCAGCCGAGAAGAATGGGTCATAAAACTGATGCTCAAAACATTAGGGAGGCAGCCCAGGCCTATTATACAAGCACTCTGGCCCAAGTTAAGCAATTGATTTCTACATGGGAAGTTGAATTGAATCAGCAAGCAGAAGCAGAAGTTCAAATTGAATATTGGCACGACTTAGTCCCTGACCCAAACCCGGGACATACCAGAGATCGCACCACTCAATACAAAGAAACTGTACATCTCTACTCGCTGATAAAGATTCTTGTGGCTATAGCTATCATGACCTCTCCAGTAGGCTCTGAAATCTGATCTAGGTTCTCAGGAAATTCCAAAAGAATTTCAACTCATCCAATTCCAAATTCAGTAGTAGAATGTTCATCTTGGCCGCATTGAAAAACACATCTCGTGTCTTCCTCAGCTTGAATTACCAGGTTCCAGTGTAAAGGACCTAGCTTCTATGGAGTCCTCTAATGAGTAGTAGTTTGATGGGATATGGTTGTACTTGTTTTTGTTTAATTTTATATGATGTATATGTTGACTATTTATCTATACTATAGCTCTTTAATTTGTAGATGGTTTCTCGACATTCAGTATTATAAGGCACTGTTAGATAGACTCAAACTATTTGGTTTTTGGATGGCATATAATGTTGTTTAGTGGCCAACAGATCTGGTTTCCCAATGGGCAAGTTGAGGCCACCAAGCGCCTCATCTATGGTTGTAACTTGCTTTTGATGAAAATGAATGAATGAATAAAAAGGTCCTGCCAAGCTGACAAAAAAAAAAGAAATAGTTAAACAATTAAAAAATATTTAAATGTAAAATAATTAAATAGTTAAAAAACGTATTCCATAAAGGAAAAACTACCAAATTCCGACCAAAAAATATATTTAGGTCAAAATTTTGGCTTTAGTAGACAATGTTGTTAAAACACACAAAAAAAAGTTAAATATAATATATATATACCGTTAAATATAAAATATAAATATAGACAATTAAATTTAAATATAAAATATTTATAAACAGTTATTTTAATAAAAGTGTCATATATTAAGGGATTTCGCTAAAAGTAAAATATTAGAAATATCTTTTTAAAAAATGTATTAAATCTTGTGCTAATAAATATTGTGGAACATAGATAAAGGTAAACTAATATTAAAAATTTGTCTACGTGACATTTTTTATTAATTTCTTGATTTTCCCTTAAGAGGCCACTTTTAGGTTGAAATTTCTTCTAATGAGTTATGTGTTCATAAAGGTGAGGTACTACAGCTTATTAGAGAGTCTCAGACATCCAAGGTTGCAAGGCACTTGGGTGTACGAAAGGCAGTGGCCAACTTCCTCTCCAACGAAAAAATATTTCATAAAGCTTGAGATTGTATTCATCGGCCTCCACATCGAAGATGCTAAAGTCAAGACACAACAACATATTAGAAAAATGATCTTTAAGTTTCCGAGAAAAATAAATGTACTAAAAATTTATAATCATTCTTAGGGTCTATATTCCATTTTTGAGAGACATCTCCTTAAAAAGAGCCCAATTTCTAAACCTCCTAGAAAACAAGCAATGGAGATGGATAGAGGATCACACCAATGCAATAAAAAGAATTGAGCATGTTGTCACAAGTTAGAATACCTATAGGTAATGGACCCTAGATTCCAAACAAATGCATATAAATCAAGATGTGGTGTGATTGTACGTGTATATGGTGAATTATGTAAATATGCATAATATGTTTGAGTAGAAATAGAGCATTAATATCATATAATGGAGTTAGAATTTTATGTAGTCATCAAAGCCTTGAAATTTTTTTGGCTTTTCAGCCTACCACATGCTTTTGTTATCCAATCTAATTAAATTGGACTCAACAAGTTTCTAACTCAAAATATCAAAAGATTGATCTAACACTTGAGAAGCACAACAATTTTATGAGATGCTGATTTTTCCTAAAGATATTTCAATGTATAGTCAAACAAATCCAAGGAAAGGATAATGCTCTCATTGAATCATCAATTGAACGAACCATTGATGATCTATACCAAGATCGAAAAGGTGAATACTCCCAATCTAAAGATGAATTAGAGCGAATTAACATTGAAAATTCCTTGGACACATCTCGTAAAACTTATAAGAGAAATATTAAATCCAAATCATCTGAAAAATTTGCATTCAATGAGTACTCAATACATGTTATAAACCTATCAAAAGAGAAATTAAAAAACATGAAAAAATATATATTCCTATTTTTTCTTTTAAATTTGCTAATGCAAATTTTATTTGGTAAAATTTGGCACCGACATTTCATAGCTAACAATGCATGACACCAATTTTCATTCTTCATTTCACTCCTTTATGTTACAAAGAGGAAATAAAAAGTAGTGATGGAATATAAATCTATGAACTATATAATTAACTTACATTATTTTAGATAATTACATTTACTAAAAAAAATAAGGAAAGAATTAATTACAAACATAATATTGATATATAAGGATGCTTAACCCATATTTCACCCACACTTTACTAACTTGAGTTATAAATTCGGGTTAATTAACTATATTTTTATGAAATCATCTCATTCTCAATTTTCATAGTAACATGATTTTGTATTAAATGACCATACAATTTTTCTTTATAGAATAAAAGGCATAAATATTCAAGCATATGTACCCCTTCCTAAGATAGATGATTTGTTGGATCAGTTGCAATAATCCAAGTACTTCACCAAGTTGGACTTAAATTCTGGATATCACAAGGTTTAATTCAAAGAAGAATATCTCTGGAAGACCACCTTCAAAACCAGACAACGTTTGTATGAGTGGTTAGTCATGTCAATTGTTCTATGTAATGCACCAACTACATTAATGAGGTTGATGAATAATAAACTATGCCTTTTTATAGATCCATTTGTTATTGTCTATTTGGATGATATATTTCAATACAATGCTATCTAGGAGGAGCACGTCTCATATTTGATGTAGGGCTAGAGACATTGAAGAAGCGCTAGTTGTTGGAAAATTTCAAGGACTATGAGTTTGCACAACAGTGTTTGGTGTATCTAGGATATGTGATAGGCAGAGCACCAGCTACATTAATGAGTTTGATAAATAATAAACTATGCCCTTTTATAGATCCATTTGTTATTGTCTATTTAGATGATATATTGGTATACAGTGCTACCTAAGAGGAGCACATATCACATTTGATGTAGGTCTAGAGACATTGAAGAAGAACTAGTTGTTGGAAAATTTCAAGGACTGTGAGTTTGCACAACAGTGTTTGGTCTATCTAGGATATGTGATAGGCAGAGGAGAGATTAAGATAGATCCTACCAAGATGAAGGCCATCATGAAGTGGATGGTGCCTACTAATGTTTCGAGGTTGAGAGTTTCATTGAGGCAATACAATACCTGAGGAAATTCATAGCCTCATTTTCAATAGTAGCAACACCACTCCATGCCATAACAAGTGGCAAGATTTTCTAGTGAGAAAAGGGTCAGTAGAGGTCCTTTAAGGATTTAAAGAATAAGATCAGTCAAGAATTGGTTCTAGCATTACCAAACTTGCAATAGCCCTTCTAAGTGGAGATAGATGCAAGTAGATATGTTATGGGATCGGTCTTGATCCAAGGATGAAGGCCTATATGCTACCATTCTAAAGTATTTCATGAGGCAGTACTTCACTACCCTACCTAAGACAAGGAGCTCTATGTCCGGGTGCATATGTGAAGAAGTGAAAACATTATCTAATGGGAAAGAAGATAGTAATCCACATAGATCACCAACCATTACAATACCTCGAGTTCTAAACTAAGCTACAACAGACTAGGCATTACAAGTGGATGGGGTTTTGCAACAATTTCATTTAGGATAAAGTATAATAAGGGAAACACAAACAAGTTGGCTAACATGTTTTCAAGGCCACCCACATCACAGCTTTGGGAACTTTTATGCACATGGAACCTTTCACCCATGATGCATATAAAGAGGCATATTCAAAGGATGAGGACTTCAAGGATATGCTTCAACAATTGCGCAGCCAAAGTCATGTGCATTATAGTGACAGCACAATTGACTACCATCTCCAGGATGTATTACTCTACAAGTTGGATAAGTTGTGTTCATAAAGGTGAGGGACTAGAGTTGATTAGAGAGGCTTCGACATAGAAGGTTGTAGGGCACTTTGGTGTATGAAAGGCAATGGCCAAATTGCTCTCCAAGGAAAAAATATTTCATAAAGCTTGAGATTGAATTCATCGAGATCCACATCAAAGATGCTAAAGTCAAGACACTACAACATATCACAAAAACTATCTTTAAGTTTCCAAACAAAATTGAATGTACTAAAATATTATAATCAATCTTAGGGTCTATATTCCATTTTTAAAAGACATCTCCTTAAAAAGAGCTCAATTTCTAAACCTCCTAAAAAAACAAACATTGGAGGTGGATAGAGGATCACACCACTAAAAAGAATTAAGAAAATGCTCAAAGCATGTTGCCACAAGTTAGAATACCTATAGGTAATGGACCCTAGATTATCCAAACAAATGCTTATACATCAAGATGGGGTGTGACTCTATATGAAGATGGTGAATTATGCAAATATGCATAAGATGTTTGAGTAGAACAGAGCATTGATATCATAGTATGGAGTTAGAATTTTATGTAGTCATCAAAGCCTTGAAAACTTTTTGGCTTTTCAGCCTACCACATACTTTTGTTATCTAATTTAATTAAAGTGGGCTCAAAAAGGTTTTAACTCAAAAGATCAAAAGATTGATCAACATTTGATAAGAACAACAATTTTATGAGATGCCAAATTTTCCTAAAGATATTTCAATGAATAGTCAAACATATCCAAGGAAAAGATAATGCTCTTGTTGTTCAATTGAACGAACAATTAATGGTCTGTGCCAAGATGGAAAAAGGTGAATACTCCCAATCTAAATATGAATTATAGTGCTTAACATTGAAAATACCTTAGACACATCTCATAAAACTTATAAGAAAAATATTAAATCCAATCATCTTTTAAATATTCATTCAATGAGTACTCAATACTTATTATAAACCTATAGGAAGAGAAATTTAAAATCATTAAAATATATATTTCTATTTTTTCTTTTAAATTTGCTAATTCAAATTTTATTTAGTAAAATTTGGCACCAACATTTCATAGCTAACAATACATGACACTAATTTTCATTTTCGAATTTCACGCCTTTGGGAATGTTACAAGAGGAAATAAAAATAAAAAACAATGATGGAATATAAATCTATAAACTATATAATTAACTTACACTACTTCAGATAATTACATTCATAAAAAGGTAAGGAAAGAATTAATTATAAACATAATACTCATATATAAAGATGCTTAACCCATATTTCACCCACACTTTACTAACTTGAGTTATAAATTCAAGTTAATTAACTATATTGTTATGAAATTGTCTCATTTTCAAATTTACAGTAACATGATTTTGTATTAAATGACCATACAAATTTTCTTTATAAAATAAGAAGCATAAACCTAACAAATCCTAACCCGTGTGTATGTGTGTGTGTGTTCAAAGTAGGCAGCCGCCTAGTAAGGGAACACACCTTGTGATGGAGGTGGGGGGTATTGTTGACATAATGACTCAACCCAAGCATAGGCAAAGTTGGCAAGGGGTTAGAACCAAAAAATATACTTAATATTTTAATCTTTAGCCACTCTAAGATTAGCTTAGCTTTTGTACTCCCAAGTATGCCAATCTCTTATCAACTGAGATACCTCCCATAGTTAAAACACAAGGCAAAGGGTGTTTCTTTCGGCTCCAAGGTAAGGTTTAAGATATTATGAAGACAAAACAAATATGTTTTCTTTGATTTCAAAGGCCAAAAACTTACTCAACCAACCTTTAAAAGATGGCTTGAAAAATGGCCACTTGTACCCCATAGTTAACAACTATTGAGAAAAATGTCATGGATTTCCTTGTGCATAGATATCTAATAAAAATAAATAAAACTATAATTAAATTATATTTATTTAATTAAGGTAATGGGAAAAAAATTGGTAGTTTTTTTTCTTGATTGCCTTCATTATCAACATTTCTAGGGATTCCATTTATAGCAATTATTTGCATAACATACAACTGAACTCTAATATACTTTTAATAATAATATGACTTGTGATCTTATAGACCATTGAAAACCTTCTCCACTAATTATGTGTAAGATTGAATGCTTTCTTTGGTGATTTTATGTTCACTTGTGATATGAAAAATACTTATGTACATATGGATTTTCAATTGAAAATATTATTCGTTAATTATGTTGAAAATAGTGAACTTACGTAAAATGTGATGATACTTGGTTAAAATTACTAGCTTCCACTTATGTCTGTAATTTTCGCTACTAGTGAGTCCATTTCATATGGCGTAATGCAAAAGAGAATATGACTTGATTCTTAACCATGCTCTATGAAATCCATTTACTCATAGCTCTATAGAAAACAAAACTAGACTTCATTAATTTTCTAACCCATGTTATGTTAAATGCACTTACAATTAAAAATGTACTCTATGGATTATGACCAAATGAAATTGCACTCGAGACAAATTGTAAAATAAGTATTTGTACTTGAAAAACTCTTGAACAAAGTTTAACCCTAGACATTTGACTACACTTGTGTGATGGCATGTTGACAAAAATACCAAATTTTGTTCCTGGTGTACAAATAAATATGTAACCCAAAATTTGAACTATTTAGCTTTCTTGTGTAAACAAACGCTGAAAATAATGTCAATGAGACAAAGTAAAGTTGTGTCATCACATACGCTGAGTGTGAGCACACACAAAAGTCTCATTGAGGAATGTGGAATACACATGCAAGTTTAATGGAAGAATGTGGAACAAAAAATAGTTGCAACCTAATAAAGTTGAACAGATAGGGATGATGCTCAACAAACAAGATAATGCTAAAGCAACATAGAGGTAGATGAGGAATCGCACAATAACTAGAAAGTTAACAATGAATGATTTGATGACAAAGATAGAGATTAGAATATCGATGAACAACTGGTAGTGGACTTGGCCAAATAATTTGGAATCATACTATCAAAGCTGATATTAGAATTGCTAGAGTGAAGCAAGTTGTAGACCATTCAAGTGTTAATGAAGAGTAGACCATTTTCCTTGTGCACACAATTTGGTATCTTATATTGTCTCATAATGTGATTATTTGAGGTTGTATTTATGCAATTTTGTTGTAATAGTGAATTGTATGTTATTGTGTATTGTAGGTGAAATAGACATGTGACATCCGCATTTGCAACAAATATCCCTTTTCTCCTCAATCACAACCCCTCTTAAAATTGCCTAACTTCATAGGTTGACTTCAATGTCCTCTAATAGGGCTTTCCCTATGAGTTATTGTACAATTGTATGTAGCTTGCCTTCTAGGCATTCTCTAATCACCTCCATCAACTCCTTTTGCTTTACTTCCTTTTGATACTCCAAATCTAATTCAAACTTTTGTTTAAGGAAATGTAACTAGGCTAAGTCTTCATAAATGTAATTTGATATTTGTATTTATTCAAGAAAAGAAAATTTATTTTTGTAATATTTATGAGTTTCTTGCTCATTGAAAATAGGTCAAGCACATTTTAAAGTGCTTCTAAAAAGTCAAAGTCAAAATGTAATTATGATAAGACCCTTGAAGGCATGTTACATCAAGTATGTCAATGTACAAGGTCATGGGAACACCTCCAAGATAAGTCAAATCCTCTCCTAGCATCAATGAAGTCTCCAAGCAGCAAAACTATGGATAAAAGTTGAATTATAGTGCAAATAATGGACAGTCAAGTCAGCGTAAAAGAGGAGGGACAGACCTCTATTTATAGAGGTTGTCCACTCCTCATTTGATACAAGAACAAGCTCTGAAATTCGCAGAAGGACGCAAAAATCCAAGGAAGCAGATCTACAAGAGAAGCAAGACAAGGAGACAAAACAACGAAGGAGAAAAGACAATTTCTAGGGTTTTTGCGGCCACACGTGCGAGGCTCAGGAAGGCATCCCTGCGGCCAAAATAGCAGAAAAATAAAAGTCTTCATATATCATTGTTTTGGGTGCAAACTAGGCCTACAAGGCCACTCTCTCCAGAGAAGAAGGAAGGAAAAGAAAGCAAGGAAAAGGAGGATTGTTTTAGGGTTCTGTTCACACGTGCAGCGAGGAAATCTTTGCAGATTTGAAAGCAGTTGAAGACAACAACATGAGAAGCCTCATTCAAATATGCATCTAGGTCTACAAAATATACAAGGAAAGCGAAGAAGTCTCTCCCTATAACGAAGTAAAGAAGCCCTAATGTTCTAGGGTTTCTCCTAAGAAGAAAAGAAGCCTAAGCAATAGAAGAAGGACGAAGTGTTGAGGAGCAAAGTGTCGAAAGACATAGTTCCATGTGCCAGAATTTATGGTGCAGAAAGAGGAAGGATTTGACTTATGCTTGGAGGATGTCCCAGTGAAAGGTCTAGGGTTTGGTAGTTGTTCAAATAAGAAGCTTCAATAAGAGAAATTACAAAGGGCTTTCCTCTCAAGAGTGGACAAGTTTTGTCCCTTGCAAAGAGCCAAAGTTTGTGTTCTTGTTATTTTGTTTTGGTAGCAGTTTGATGAAGTACACACATATGCACTAATAAGAAGAAGAAGAAGAAGAAGCATAAGCTAACAAGAAAAATAAAAAGACTCTACAAATTGTTATCAAGTAATGAAGAATCATCACAACACTACTTTGCCCTAGGTTCTTCAACATGGTATCAGAGGTAAGGTGACACATCAAGGAAAGTGCAACTCAAGAACACTCATCAAAAGAAGCATCTACAAAGTTGAAGCATCAAGCCTAAAAGTCTCAACCACTTCAAGGACAAGAAGGGTCTACAATCCATCATCCATCAAGGAGGTCTACAAAACTAACCTTACATGAAGGCACCTACAAAGAAGAAAGATTGGAGCAAGACCTACATTAAGCTACGAGTCATCAGGCAAGTCCACTTGAAGAAGGCAACTTAAAGAGCATCAAGATCCAAGGAAGAGAAGCCATCAAGCCTTCAAGGAGGAAGCAATTCCATTACATCTCAAAATCTATCAAGTAAGTACATGTCCCCTTCTGAATATACATCGTCTTTTTGTAAGGAAAGCAATAAATTGGTATGTACCAATAAATTTCTTGCATGGAAGAAGAGGATTGATCTACTTCTTAAGGAGAATGAACTCCTTGAACTTGTCAAAGGGAATATCACTATCCCTGCTAAGGATCAGACTCAAGCCTTAGCCAAGTATAATAAGGATGAGACAAGAGCTCAAAGGATTCTGATAGAATCAATCAATGACTCTCTCATTCCTTATGTCTCCAAGTTTGAGACATCGAAAGAAATCTATGATAAGCTAGTAGAGCTATTCTCCGTATCCACAACCGGAGAAGTAATATCTCTGAGAAATGAATTATACAAGATGAAGATAACAAAGGAAGGAATAGCTCCGTACTTTATGAAAATCTCTTAAATGAGAGATCAACTTCAAGAGCTTGGGGAAGTCATGTCTGACAGAGAGATGACAATTGTAGTACTCAATGCTCTCCCTGAGGAGTGGGGAAACTTCACATCAAGCATATATGCCAAAAAGGAAGACACCACTCCCAGTGAAATGTGGTCTCTATGCAGAACAGAAGAAACCATACTTAAGGCAAAAGGAGATGTGGGATCAAAGGAGCAAGCATTTGCAAACTTCGCCAAAAGATAGGGTAAATTTGGCAAGTTTGGTCAATGAAGAACAAACAACAAAGACATGTCTAAGATCCAATGTTTTGGATGCCAAGAATATGGACACTACAAAAGGAATTGTCCTAAGCTTAAGAAGGACAACAATATCAAAAGGAAGAGGGAAGAAGCTCACATAATTGAAGAAATGAAAGAAGACGGAAAGAAGCAAAAGAAGGAAGATCCTCCAGATCTCTACTATGACTAGGTCAAACTCTTTACTTCTAGACTTCTTTCAAAGTTTTGAGTAGAATAGGAGCATGTAGGAATAAATTAAAATTGCATTGCTAGAAACACCCTCTAGAATCTAGCAGCATGATCTACAATGAGTCCTAGACACTCATGTAGATGTAACATTTATGAGAAGAACAAAAATGCAAGTAGAAATATCTTCTAGAATATAAGAGCATGGCATATATAACTCAAGATATTCATGTAGAAGAAGCATACCTAGTATAGGACCTCATATATGATGAAAGAAATTTGATCATGATAAGAATCTTAGAAGACCTACTTCATCAAAAGAAAGGAAACATTTGCAAGGCAAGGATCTTTAAGATCCTATGACGGAATCTTCAAAAGAAGGTTCATGAACCAAGGCAAATGTCTTATTGGGAATCCCATTCATGGGATTCAAGAAAAAGGACGATATACAGGGAAGCTAAGATGAAGCAAGAAGGGCCACAACAAGGTCAATCAAATGAAGCAAGGATGATCAAAGGAGAATCAAGATGAGGTATGTATGCATCAAAGTTTAAGTCATGTTATCATTTGTATATTATTGAGTCATGGGTATAGTTCTATAACATGATCAAGCATGAAAGAATATCTTTCACCAAGGACATGCTCGAAGGCATGCACTACAATGCGATGAAGGTCAACAAAAGAATATGCTCACATAAGGAGCATAAGATTGTTGACTAAGAAGCAAGAAGAAATGTTGAAAAATCCAGAAAGCAAGCAATGAAGGAATGCTCTCACGAGAAGCATTAGATGGTTGACCTATCTATCTGAGGAGAAGCAAATGAAGAAAAGAGATCAAGCATCTGAAGAACACCATGATCATCGAGAATCATTATCTGACAAAGGCCTTGAAGATATCTCCTGAAAGAAGGCAAGACAACTCTGATAAAGAAAGGACCCTTGACACCTGTGAAGGCCTCGGAGATAAAAAAGGTGGAGATAACTTATTCTACTCTACAGAGATGTCGTTATGAAGAAGCCATCCAACAAAAGAAAAAGCAATATTAGGATAAAGTCATGATGGGCTACTAGGTCAAAAAGCATGTAACCTAGCAAGTACTATGAAGCATTCATGAGAAGAGTATTCTAAAGCATGGACAAGATGACAAAAGAGTAGCCAAGATGAAAAGAAAGCCTGATAGTCACTTTCCACGAAGCAATGACATGACAAACCAAGAAGGAAAGTGATCGATGGATGGTGCCTTACCTAGAAGAAGTTCAAACAAAGACTTCATGACATCAAGAAAGAAAGGAGATCAAGCAGCTGAAGGACCCACGAAGAAGAAGTTGTTGATGAAGGAAAGAGTCTCTAGTTAAGAGGGAGCTCTGGCAAGTCCCTAATAAAGAGGGAGTTTTTGGATCACCCCTGATTACAAAGGAGTGACAATTATGTTTTCCATTTCATGTGTCATGCACTAGACAAGGACTAACAGCTGTAAGTCTAAATGAAGGCCATGAATAGAAATGTACACACAGAATAGGCAACATTTTTGTCTTCACTTGGGAAGAAAGAATGGGAGGATCAAGTAATCGTCTGGCATCCAAGACGAGTAGGCAAGAGGACCGATATTCTTTGAGGGTTGGGAACCCAAGATAAGAATAGTCCTAGAAGGTCATACTCAAATAACCACTCGGTGGGTGACAATGATGAAGGTGTCTATAAATCATTGGTCTCGCCAGCATGGTAGCTCATGGTCTCGTAAAGAGATGGAGTTGTTAGTCAAGGCCTTGCACTATGACAATGTTGATAGATATGATGCTATAACAGATGGATTGCAAATCCGGTTTCTCTCGTGAAATCTTCAAGATTGAAACACCTTGTAATATTGTATGAATACCTCCCTATTCAAGAGGGAGTGTTGAAGGAAATGTAACTAGGCTATGTCTCCATAAATGTAATTTTGATATTTGTATTTATTCAAGAAAAGAGAAATTATTTTTTTCATATTTATGAGTTTCTTGCTCATTGAAAATCGGTCAAGCACGTTTTAAAGTGCTTCTAAAATTCAAAGTTAAAATGTAAATATGATAAGACCCTTGAGGGCATGTTACATCAAGTATGTTAAAGTACAAGGTCATGGGAACACCTCCAAGATAAGTCAAATCCTCTCCTAACATCAACAAAGTCTAGCAGCGAAACAACAGATAAAAGTTGAATTATAGTGCAAACTGTAAGTCGGCCTAAAAGAGGGACAAAACTCTATTTATATAGGTTGTCCACTCATTTGATACAAGAACAAGCTCTGAAATCCACAAAAAGAAAAGGGACTAGAAGGACGTAAAAAGCTAAGGAAGCGGGTCTACAAGAGCAACAAGACAAGGAGACAAAACAGCAAAGAAGAAAAGACAGTTTCTAGGGTTTCTGCGACCACACATGCGAGGTTCAAGAAGGCCTGCCTGCGGCCAAAACAACAAAAAAATAAATGTCTTCATATATCATTGTTTTGGGTGAAAACTAGGCCTACAAGGCCTCTCTCTCCAACGAAGAAGGAAGGAAAAGAAAGCAAGGAAAAGGAGGATTGTTTTAGGGTTCTGTTCACACATGCAACGAGGAAATCTTTGCGAATTTGACAGCAGTTGAAGACAGCAACATGAGAAGCCTCATTCAAGTATGCATCTAAGTCTACAAGGTATCCAAGGAAAGCGAAGAAGCCTCTCCCTACAACAAAGTAAAGAAGCCCTAATGTTCTAGGGTTTCTCCTAAGAAGAAAAGAAGCCTAAGCAGCAGAAGAAGGACGAAGTGTTGAGGCATAGAGTGTCAGAAGATAGAGTTCCATGTGCCGGAAGTTAATAGTGCAGAAAGAGGAAGAATTTGACTTATGCTTGGAGGATGTCCCAGTCAAAGGTATAGGGTTTGGCAATTGTTCAAATCAGAAGCTTCAATAAGAGAAAACTTACAAAGGGTTTTCGTCTCAAGAGTCTAGAGTTTTTGTCCCTGGCAGAGAGCCAAACTTTGTGTTCTTGTTATTTTGTTTTGGTCGCAGTTTGATGAAATACACACATATGCACTAATAAGAAGAAGAAGAAGCATACGCTAACAAGAAAAGTAAAAAGACTCCACAAATTGTTATCAAGTAACGAAGAATCATCACAACACTACTTTTCCCTAGGTTCTGAAATCGCACACAAGAAGATGGATGGATAGGACGAAGAAAAGACAAGGAAGAGAGCTACAAGGACAGCGTAATAAGAAAACAGAACAACGAAGTAAAGGAGCATATTTCTGAAGCAACTATAGTCAC
This sequence comes from Pinus tabuliformis, assembly GCA_031772625.1. NCBI lineage: Eukaryota > Viridiplantae > Streptophyta > Pinopsida > Pinales > Pinaceae > Pinus > Pinus tabuliformis. Next base: position 1,146,433,903 of record CM062805.1, read on the forward strand.
ACGCGCGAGGTCAAGGAAGGTTTGATTGCAGCCATAGCAACAAAAAAGAATAGTTCAAGTATCATCATTGTTTGTTTGGAATTTAAGGTCTACAAGGCCTCCCTCTAAAGCGAAGGAGAGACCCTCAAAAACGAAGGAAGAATAGAGAAAGCCGAGGAAGAAATGGATTGTTTCTAGGGCTAGAAACAGTCACACGTGCGAGGTGCAGTAAGGGTATGATAGCAGCTAACGGTTCTTTGTTTGGGTAACAGATCAAGCCTCCAAGGACTCACAACCCTAACAAAGGAGCCCATTATTCTAAAGTAAAAAAGACTCTAATTGGAAGATGAAGTGCTGGAAGACAAAGTGTCGAAAGAAGTGCTGGAAGATGTGTCAAAAGTGATAGTGCAGAAAAAGGAATGATTTGACTTATGCTTGGAGGATATCCTAGTCAAGGGTCTAGGGTTTCACAGTTGTTTAAATAAGAAGCTTCAACAAGAGAAAACTTACCAAGGGTTTTCCTCTCAAGAGTGGAGAGGTTATGTCCCTGGAAAAGAGCTAAATTGTGTTCTTGTTATTTTGTTTTCGTAGTAGTTTGATGAAGTACACACGTATGCACTAATAAGAAGAAGCATAACCTAAGAAAAAAGTAAAAATACTCCACAAATTGTTATCAAGTAATGTAGAATCACACTACACTACTTGGCATTTGATCACAATAAGAATCTTAGAAGACCTACATCATCAAAAGAAAGGAAACATTTGCAAGGCAAGGATCTTTAAGATCCTGCAATAGAATCTACAAAAAAAGGTTCATGGACTCAAGTAAATGTCTCATTGGGAATCCCATTCATGGGTTTCAAGAAAAGAATGATATGCAAGCAGGCTAAGATGAAGCAAGAAGGGCCACACCAAAGGATAATCAAAGGAGAATCAAGATGAGGTATGTATGCATCAAAGCTTAAGTCATCTTATCATTTGTATATTATTGAGTCATGGGTATAGTTCTACAACATGATCAAGCATGAAAGAATCTCTTTCACCAAGGACATGCTCGAAGGCATGCACTACAATGACAACCCTTGACACCTTTGACAACCTTGGAGATACAAAAAGCGCAGATAACTTATTCTACTCTATAGAGATGTCGTTATGAAGAAGCCATCCAACAAAAGAGGCAATATTGAAGCAATATCAGGATGAAGTCATGATGGGCTACTAGGTCAAAGCATGTAACCTAGCAAGTACTATGAAGCATCCATGAGAAGAGTAATCTGAAGCATGGACAAGATGACAAAGTAGTAGCCAAGATGACAAGAAAAACCTGATAGTCACTTTCCACAAAGCAATGACATGACAAACCAAAAAAGTGATCGATGGATGGTGCCCTACCTAGAAGAAGTTCGATCGAAGACTTCATGACATCAAGAAAGCAATCAAGCAGTTAAAGGACCCATGAAGAAGAAGTTGTTGATGAAGGAAAGAGTCCCCGATTAAGAGGGAGTGTTGAAGGAACTGTAACTAGGTTCGGTCTTCATAAATGTAATTTTGATATTTGTACTTATTCAAAACAAAACAAAACGAAACAAAACAAAAAAATATTTTTACAGTATTTGTCAATTTCTTGCTCATTGAAAATAGGTCAAGCGCATTTTAAAGTGCTTCTAGAAAGTCAAAGTCAAAATGTAATTATGAAGACCCTTTGAGGGCATGTTACATCACGTATGTCATCATACAAGGTCATGGGAACACCTCCAAGCATAGTCAAATCCTCTCCTAGTCAAAGACTCCACAAATTGTTATCAAGCAACGAAGAATCATCACAACACTAACTTATCCTTGATGTCCCCAAAATATCATACAACATTTGCAAAGCATTTCTTCATTTGTCATCTCTTTGTTTTCCAGTTAAACACCCCATTTTACTAAGGATCAACGAACCTCCAACTTCATTTTCAATGCAATCGAACAAACATTGCCACATGGCTTACTCTTTAGTGGGTCCAACTCCAAGTCATATTCTTCTTGAATGGTAACTCACCCCACATTCTAAATTAATCAATAAGACCATACCTCCTAAAGGCTTATCCCACTAAACTCCATACTTGGTCCATGTTACCCAACTCCCCAAGTAAAGTTGTTCCTTTGCCCCTCTCTCTCAATAATCATTGCTCGCCTTTTCACTTTGGAACCTTCCCACCAACACTTTCTAAAAACTATTTCTTGACCATAAGAGATGTCCTTCCTTTTGTTGCCCTTTATCTAATTTTGTTTGATAAAGCTTTTACCGCCCTGAGAACAATTTAAAGGTAATTATCACACATCCCCCTATCAAATTGTATCTCTTTCTCTCATCAATCTCACCTTTTCCCTTACGACCCTTCCTACAACACCGTCTAAGAACTATTTCTTGATCATGTAATAAATATCCTTCCTTTCGTTGCCTTCTATCTATTAAATAGAATACTTTATCCAATAAAGCCTTTGCTACACTTGAGTCATTTAAAGATAATTATCGCACATCCCTTCTATCAAATCCTCTCTTTATTCATTACTAACTTTTTCACTGGGAACCCTTACTACCAACACTTTCTAAGAACTATTTACTGACCACATAACAATTGTCCTTTCTTTTGTTACCCTATATCTATTCAATAGAACACTCTATAGGAAGGATAAAGGTTGGCAACCTTGAGAACAATTTTAAGGAACTTACCACATCTCCCCATCAAACCCTCATTCAAGTTGCACCCCCATTTACATCGCTTCCCATTCACATGATTTGCAATAAATCTATATTTTTCATTTTATCATTGCAACTTAAATCTGCACCTCTTCAAAGATCATAAGCACCTTCCCTATCCAATCAAAGTGCCCATGAAGGTGCCATGTTTTGGAAAGTTGTACCTCTTCAAAGTTCAAAATCACTGCTATCACATCAAAATGCTATCACATCAAAATACCTTTCAAAGTGCCCTCTCATATCTTACCTATTATTTTGTTCACGTAAAACTGAACTATTAATTTAAAATCTCTTCAGAAAAAACACTTGTAAATTTTAAGTAATCAATTATTATTTTAAAAAATTCCTTTGAAAATCATTTTTAAAAATTGTAACTCTAAACTTAAATCTAACTTTCAGCCATAATTCCATTTGGTGATGATTAGTTCCACTGCCCAAACCTTTATTAACAAATTGCATTAAAATACATAACCTTTTATTTGCACCTATAAAATTGACTCTTATTTAAGAAACCAATAAATAAAACTCAATAAATATTTTACACAACTATATCCTAATAAATTCCACCCTCTTGAGTTTATTCCCAAACTGGAAATTAAAATTAGAATTCCACACTCGTGAGTTTATTATTTCCAAACTAGAATGGGTTCACTTGGATTAAGGGACAACACAATATATTTGGATTAAGGGACAACACAATATATTTGTTCAATGAATTCTTATATTTAATATTGGCAAATGAATTCTTATTTAATACATGGTTGATGACTGCAGCCAATTTCTAGAAAACTTATAATCAGAACTTCATCCATCTTTACTGTAACATCCGCCCCTATAAATCACAATCTAAATTTTTGGAAATATTAACTGAAATGGAAAGTGGTAGGCCACGTAGCATGTCAAAAATGAGTTGCGTACATGAATTTACTTTCGTAATATATTATATAACGAAAGTAATGAAAGTCATTATAAGAAAGGCATCAAGTTGAGTGGTTCAATAAATCATATTTGATTAAGGATTGGATTTTTGGTTGGAAGTTTTTGTGAAACAATAAAATCGTCTTATGATTAAAAGATACTTGAAAACAAAATTGTAGGATACAGTTTTGTAGATTTTAACTTGCCTTTGTTGGATCAAGTTTAATATTACATTACGTAATATTAAATATATCATATAACAATAAATAATGAAAGTCATTATATGAAAGGCAATGAGTTTGAGTGGTTATTCGATAAATCATATTTATAAGGATTGGCTTGGGTGGGTTTGGTTGGAAGTTTTTGTAAAACAATAAAATCATCTTATACTTAAAATTACAATATAAAATTGTAGGATACATTTTTGAAGATTTTAACTTGGCTTTGTTGGTTTAAGTTCTGACTATAAGTTTTCTAGATATTGGCTGCAGTCATCGACCATGTATTAAATATAAGAATTCATGCGCCAATATTACACTGGACAAATAGATTGTGTTCTGTTAATCCAAGGGAACTCATTTCACTTTGGAAATGAAAAAAGAGATTTAAAAAATAACTCCACTTTCACTCGATATCAAAAGTTATACCTACGAGGATGAACAGGGAAACAGCAAACTCGTGAATACAGAAATGAAAATAGAGAAATTTACAAAATGACCAACTTTCACTTGATATCAGAAGTTGTACGTACGAGGTTGAACAGGGAAACGGTCAACATTTGGCGACCCAAAATCCTAATTTAAAAATTAGTGTTGGCGATAACTGGTTTAAATAAAAAACGACAACCATCTTCACATTACATTTATGCTTTCACTTATTTCACAATTACAGCTCTTGAAACCCAATGCCCTCATTCTCTTTATGAGCATTGCTGCTACTCAGATTTTTTTTATATGTTTAGGTAAAATTACTCTAAATTTCCATATTTCTGCATAAATTAGATATTTCAGATAACATGGATGTAGTTATTATAAAACGCCGACCACATATTAATACCGTTTAATTTTCCCCCGATCGGGTGATGAAGGCGGCGAGACGGGAAGTTAATGAAAGGACAAGGGGAGGCTATGATAAGCCACCTTGCATAAGGAGATCATCGCAGGTGGACAGGATGGCTGGCAGACTGGGCATAATTACAAACAGCAGCAGGGAGGGAATGATCAAAGCCAGAGGTGGTGGAGGTGACGGCGCTCCAGTGATGAGACAAGGGTCAGCTCGCACGAAGGCAAACCGAGGAAGAGTGGGCTATTATGGTGAATGCAGGCAACAGAGGGAGACGACGCAACAGCACAAGAAAGGGAGGCAAGCAAAAGGAAGTGGATACGGGTGGAGTTATAAGGGCAGGTACGCTGTTAATGCCCTCGATGTAAGCGGAGACAAAGGAAAAAAGGTGGCAACCAAAGCAAGAGTTAAAGCAGGGAGAGAGCAGCGGTGGCTTCGACCTCCTGACCTTAGGATAACTCAGGGCAAGATTACAGAGAGTAGAATGAGGAAGACTGTGATGGTCGAGAGTAGGGGAGGAAGACCTTCGGGGACCGAAGGCAATAAGGTGGAACCCCGGGAAGAAAAGAATCAGATCCAGGGGGACATGGAGGAAGCGTATGACTCAGAACGGGACAGTCAAATGCAGACAAGGAGGAGCGGAAGGGGGAAAGGGAGAACTCTGGAGGACATGCAACCAGAAGGGGCTGATTTTAGAGACAAGAAAACCAGAGGCAGAGAAGAGGAAGATTGTATGGGACCACCCTCAAGCGCAATTGGGCAGGGAAGCAGGGTAAAGGAAGGCAACGTAGCCGGAGCAGGCCGTGGAAGGGGTCGTAGAGGAAGAGGGAGACGAAGTCAAGCAGGTAACCAGGAACGAAGCTTTCATCCATCGGCAGGAAGCAAACGCGGCAGGAAGACGATGAAGCGACAGGTTCAGTATGCGGAGAGGGCATACAGTAAAGATACGCATGCGGATATCAGGAAGATAATCCAGCATTTGGAGGAGGAGGCGACCCAGGAGCAATCGGACTCTGAAATGGAAGACTGGGAGTATCTGCTGCCAGACCCAGGAAATACTAGAGGACGTATGTCCCTGTACAAGCAGGCTCTCCATGTGTATTGGGTAATGAAGAGGCTGCTAGCAAAAGCCATGGAACAGGTGGCTATGGAGATGGCAGAATTGGCCCAAGGCATCCCAAATCTGAAGAAAGAGATGAATAATCTCCAGGTAACCCTTCTGATGCAGGATAGCAAGCTTGATGAGATACAGCAACAGTTAAAGAAGATGACTCCTGAAGTCAAGGAGGAAAATTATCAGCCGGATGCAATGGCAGACTGATCTCTTAAGATATGTTAATCATCTCCTTAGTTAGGAAGCTGAAAGCATGATTTCCTTTTGTTATATTTCATAATGCAGATAGGAAACAGTGATAGTCTTTTTGAATGGATAGTTTATTTAGCATGGACAAGTAGACTCAGTAAATTTTGTTTCTGGATGGCAATTAAAAACTTAAGATGGCCAACAGACCCGGTTTCCCTTCGGGGCGGGTTGAGGCCATTGTATGTCTGTACAGGCTTGAACTTGATTTAATATGAATGGTACCACCTTAGCTTACAAAAAAAAATACCATTTAATTTTGAAAGTTCCAGCACTTGGCGACGAAAATCCCTCTCAAATTTGAGTACCAAAAGGCAAATCTCACAGACCTATAATATTCTGCAAAACTATTTGTTGCATTCCTAAACTAAGCAGCAGTGGATATCTTTCATGGCCAAAAAACAATTAGTTCTCCTGCAAAAGTAACCTCTTCATAGTCGTGATGTTCACAGGCAGTCTTCAAATTTAGTTTACTAACAATTTAATTGTTTTCACATTCAATTTATTTCTGCTATTTTTAATGTAACCAGCTAGCTTTCTGGTACATACTACACAAATTGCACTTCACTACAATGCGGTACTAAGTGCACTAACGCTGCTGCAAGATAATCCTAATCCCAATGGGAGTTTTCGAATTGCCCACAGGCCACAAATGATTCACGGAAACATTTGTAACATTAGAAGTAATAACACTTCATAGGCGACTGCAGCAATACCAGTATAGAAAGAAGTGTCATTTACAAGGGCAGTGATATTTGGTTTATACATTACAATATGGAACACCCGACAACCAAACCTTTGTGATCAATTCTCTGCTCTTCATTACCTGCAGGTATACGTCTATGATCAGTCCATTACCACTATTTCTAAATTTTAAACAGATTGCATCATGGAGAACCACTTGACTCTTTCATAACTCATAAATGAACTGTTTCTCATAGCCCGTCAGAAGAGCTAACAAGATTTCAATTTACAAAGAATGCAAGCCCTGATACAAAAGGAAATAATCCTAATTTATTAATCTCACTTCTAATGTTTGGCTTTCATCAAACTCAATTTAGCATATAGATTCCACCCACGAAAAAAAGCACGAGTTTTGATATAGAATCTAGATTCCAAGTGGCAATTTATTTTGACTGTCTAGTAGACATGTAATTTTTTGCATGTCAAGGCTACTGCAAATATAGCAAAAATACACAATTCTGGCATCAGCACACACATCATATTGACACTTCACGAAAAAGTTATAAGCACCATAGATTCAAAGCAGAGTACAATAATAATTCAAGGAACCTGTTTCATGCTCTTACAATTTCAATTTTGACAAAGGAAAATAACAGGTGTACGGGTCATTTGTTAAGCTTTGTTGCTTTAAATTTTGCAAAGCAAGAATGAATACCCCTATGACAAGTGGTAAAGAGACAATAACTTCAACAATGGAAAGATCACATACACCGCATTTGAAGTCATGGGAAGATTATAACACAACGTATTGTCTTTTTATTGCATTGAATCAACCATAATATAGACAAACGACTAGCTATAATAATCAGTTATAGAAATAAATAACAGATCTGCAATAGGTTTGATGTCCATGACATCAATAACTTTGAGATTCATGGAAAAAGTCAGATTACATTAAAACGATGTCCAATTGATCCACAAATTCTTCGTCAACTTCCAAAGCAACTCAAAATGCCCACAGTAACAGTAACGAAGCACTTTCTAGAAGAAGGTACCTTCTGTAGGTTGTGGCAGTTTCCGGTTTTGTGGAGATGCCATTTCTTTCTTTAACTGCTTCAAAATATCTTCCATTGTATATTCACGCCGCCAATTTGCTAGCATTGAAAACAGCCTCGGTTCTACCTGCAGTGTTTATATTTTAAAGGTGAGCGCAAGGAAATTTGACAAGCAGAAACAACTACGAACAAAATTGGACCATTAAAATATTCCCAACTGAAATTCCTAGTGAAAGACATACTCTTTTGAAAATCTTGCTGAAAGACAGCATGTATTGGATAAGTACGAGAGTGTTTGACTTTAATATTTCATGTCTAAGAATACGCAAAAAAAATAATTCCAATATATAAACCAATAATAGAAATAACACGACCTCCTTACATTTATTTAAACCTTCATTGATAGGCAGAAGTCAAACCAGGAAAAGTGCTTGCAGTTCAAAAAAGTCAAATAGTATTTGCAACTAACGAAACAAAAAAAAAGTACAAAACCACGAAACCTATTCCAGTTTCTTAAATTTGGAGCCAATTCTTACCACGCCAGTTTCCTGATTCACACATGTCATGTTTATCCGAGAATGAAACCTAGCAGTTGGAGGCCTTTCAGGATAGTCCTTATCACAAAACAATTTCACTTGATAGATTCGGCCTTCGTGCACAGACTGAAATAAAGTCAACACTGTGAGGAAATGCATCCCATCTTTCACAGTTATCTATAATTAATAAATGTCAAGCATATAACAATGAAAATTAATTAATATAAAAGTGATCTCCTTGCAATGAATAGGAAAAAGGAAATATATCGTACATTATGAGGCCCAATAATAGTCCCAGTCCAGGAGCGCATGTATATGTCATCTCCATCATCCATCCCATAACTGACGGTTCCATCACCTATACCTTTCTCTCCCCTCTCAAGTTCTTCCAGAAGTCTAAAGTTTCGAGGGACTGGGCAACATCAAACAAATTGCATTATTGATTCCATGAAAATGCCTAACAGAAAGCTCATAAATTCATTATTTTGAGAACATCCAATTTAGTATTTTCTTGGCAACCGACTGTAAGTAGAGTATTCATCGTGTTCTAATGCAATTCCTATTTGATATGCAGCATACTATTCTAAGATAAAATTATACTGCTGTCACAGGATAGGTGAGTAATAAAACTCCCGTTAAACAGAACATTGGAATTCAAACTGCCCACATCAATGAAGATTTGCCTTCATATTAACAGATTAGACTCTCCCTCTGTAAGTGGATTGCTACTGAAGCAGGTAAATTGAGTCACGACTCAACCATATTGGTGCAATCAACTCTGAGTAGAGTCCAGTCTTTTTGTTCATTGTCAACTAATTAGAAAAACAATAATTTTATTAATAACTTATGAGCATAAACAAGTAAACATTTTTTCTATTTTCATGACCAACTCATTATCGGTAAATCTTTGTTATCATTTTTATTGTCTTGTGGTAAAGCGCCTCTCGGTGCAATTATGGCCCAGCAAACACAAAAACAAAAAAAAAAATGAAGGGTTGAAATTAAGGCAAATGTTAAGAATTAAATTCCTGGGAAATTATTTTCCACTAACATATATACCAGCCTCTGGAAATAAGGGTAGCAACAGCCACAGGGTAGAAGTTTTGGGTATCACATCAGTAGAGGTTGTTCTGCTTGCAAACTTCTGTTTCATGCCCAATAGAATGCCCTAAAAGATATTAACTGATTTATTTTACCTCGTACAAACGGACTAAAGAACTGCATGTATACCAGTCATCTCTCTGGTAGAGGTCACCAAACTTTAACTTGTACAATGCAAACTTTGAGGAGCTGAATTAAAATTGCAGAATACAGGGGTCCTTTCACAGACACAATTTTGAATTCCATACTATGCAAAACATCAAACACAAGTAGTTCAACTGGTCTACATATCCTGGAGAGGTATGTATTTCCCAGCAAACAGAAGAGGACTAACATGTATGCATCATTAAAATACCAATAAGAACACATATGGAAACAGAAAATTGCAGGAAAACAATAATTAAGGGATCTGATAAAGTTAAACCTGTTTCAAATGGATAGCCTCAACAAAGACAGTGTACTAAAATTGTAGGCTATGATATTGTGCAGGGCAGAACAAAATTGCTAAAGAGTAAACCCAGCGTTACATGAGAACATTCTTATGGTGTGTACTTGCCATGCCAGAGTTAGACCAACAAAGTACAAGGTGGGAAACGGAATGACCTCGTGTTGCACTAAAGTCAACTAAAATCACACATCTACAACAGACTAACTTAAAAAAGAACGCAAACCAAAGCATTAAATTGGACAAGCGATAGTAAAGATAAAAGCCAGAGCTTGTAAAATTCAACTGACACCCAAGAATGGTGTGTCCAGAGAGGGCTCCTTATACCGATATCACTATGAAGATTAGTTGCTATTTAAATATTTTTATACATGAATACATTTAATGAAGAGTTTGAACCTCTTGTGGTCATAACCAGTGTTGGAAGTAAATCAGCCGGGGTGCAAAATCATTGACTTAGAAATAACTCGATAATAGATTGGCCAATTCAGCAAAACAGTGGCACAATAAAAAAATATACAGATTTATACTTTTTAAAAGCAAATTGAAATATGAACTTAAAACAACCTCAGATAAGCACATTGCCACACAAATATGCAAAGGTACATAAACTATATGTATAAGATGCCCAATGACGTCCAGTGTATATCATACATTAATTTTAATTTTTCGGTAGATATTGGGCCAAAATTGAATAGTCCAAACAAAACCACATGAAATGATTCAAATTTAACTCTTCAAGCCCTCTGCACTTCCACAAGCATAGGACATTAATTGTCGGTAGATATTGGGCCAAAATTGAAGAGTCCAAACAAAACCACATGAAATGATTCAAATTTAACTCTTCATGCCCTCTTCACTTCCACAAGCATAGGTACTAGGTCCTCCTCCTCTAGCAGTGGAACTGGATGGCCCTCAGCTGAAATTGAACATCTAGTGGGGTCACTGGGCCTGGCCAGCCTGCAATGGCTCATCTGTCACATGCTCTACTCATCCCAAATACTATTGCTGAAATCTATTGCGATAAATAAACCCACGAACACCAAACCAAAAATGATCTAGATTATACTGAACATGCAATGAAAGATAGCAATAACACAAAAGAAATGGAGAGGTACAATGAAAACCAATTTCTATTAATGAAACAATCATGACAAACACTGATGACTGTACAGCTACAATGGCCAAAATGGTGGTAGCTATCTCTAAAAAGAAATGTGTCTACTACACTCGTTCACAAAAAAGGCCATAACAAGAGGCTAAAACTACATTTTATAATTATACCAATAAATCCTAAGATGCAAGAACCCTAATCCTAACACAAAGTGAAGGTGAGGCTGAGGAGTGGTTGGTAGAGGTAATGTGTACATTTATCCCATTGACTAGTAAGTGTCCCCTAGCTGTGGGGAAGCACTCCCCCGCCACCCCCCCCCCTCCACCCTCCGCCCCTTCTCCAAGCTAATGCTCACACCCTCGAAGCTTGCTTTAGAGGGGAGTGCTCCTGGTACCATCCCTGTTACAACTAGACCAAAGGAGAAGAAACTAGAAAATGCTCGTGGCAAGAGGGTTAAGAAAGCTTAGTAGATTATAAAATTCTCTCCTTTTCACTTTAGAATCTAGATTCTAGAACTTATAATTATTTTCCTTCATTAAAGCCTATTTTGTAAACATTATATCACAGTTGAAGTTTGAACTGCTGACTACATATTATAACTCTTTGGTGGAGTGCTCCTGGTACAATCCTTGTTGCTACTAGACCAAAGGAGAAGAAACTAGAAAATGCTCGTGGCAAGAGGCTTAAGAAAGCCTAGTAGATTATAAAATTCTCTCTTTTTCACTTTAGAATCTAGATTCTAGAACTTATAATTATTTTCCTTTATTAAAGCCTATTTTGTAAACATTATATCACAGTTGAAGTTTGAACTGCTGACTACATATTATAACCCTTTGGTCATGATTTTTTATTCTTTTCATGGTTAATATTGTTTGTTAGAGATTTTTAACACAAGCATTAAAACTTGATACAAGGCTAATGTTATGGTTGATCATTGGATAACTGCCAGATGACTGATGTTATTTTTATACTAAATGGTTCATGCTTTAATGATTATTATTGGTCTACTACAAAAATCTACATTTTCATATTTTCTGCAACTAATTCACCATTCTGCATGCATCAAAATATACTAAAATATATCTTATATAAAAAAGACAATCTTGAAACACTTCACTCCCAGAGCCTTTTGGAAATTGGAAATTTGCAATCCTGCTCCAAATAGCTATGTGTAAGATGTTGAGCTGTCCAAAAAATGGAAGCCTTGTCATAACCATAACTTTTCACTTGTTGGGGCAGCAGGTGCGAGGAGGGGGGCAGGGGGGTTTCCTTTACCAAAAGGAAAACAAGAAACATCATATGCCTCATTAAATGGAGATACTTCAAATAATCAGACCCAGATTTGGCTCTCTGGATGAGTCTAGATTCTGAAGAACCAAGGCATCAAAAAGATGACAATGGTTGGAGATTCAATCATAGTCATTCATTATATGGTCTTTAAAACTCTCCCTAAAAACCCCCGTCTTAATAGACTGCTATGTTGCACTCAAATTGTTAAAAGGACTTGAAGTCAAATTTCTTCATGCCCTGGGAGGACTCAAATTTCAATCAACCAATAGATGTAATGGCCAATAAGGCCTGCTCCTTCACTTTTGGTCAAATTTGGAAAAGTGGGTGGGACAATGCCCCAAGATTTTTACCCACTCTTCTTATTAAATGATCACAATAAAAATGCTGACAAGTGGCAATTCAATTACGACAAGGATTTGCATAGGACATAAGGGTGGCTTGTTGTGTCATTAATTCATTCTGACAAGAGGCACTCTTTATTATCCCTGGTAAAATGTCCAGATGGGATGGCGCAAAGCGTGTAGGATTTTTCTTCACCTTTTGATGGACATCTGGAAGTTTCAATTCTGGTTTAGTAGGAGAGATCAGAGACTTACAATTCTGCTCTTTTCTTTTCCAGTTGGAAGGTCTGGTTCTAGTTGGAAGGTTGGATTTGGAACATTTTTAGTGGGGATTCCTAGGAGGAAGCTGTGAGAACCTGAAAGCTTGACTTTAGGAGCAGGGAAAACAGGACTTGGTTGCAATTTGGATTTCGACCTCAAGCTTCAAGCTCAGGCACTCTATTTGTTAATTCTATGCTTTTCTTCACCTTTTGATGGACATCTGGAAGTTTCAATTCTGGTTTAGTAGAAGAGATCAGAGACTTACAATTCTGCTGTTTTCTTTTCCAGTTGGAAGGTTTGATTAGGAACATTTTTAGTGGGGATTCCTTGGAGGAAGCTGTGAGAACCTGAAAGCTTGACTTTAGGAGCAAGGAAAACAGGACTTGGTTGCAAATTGGATTTTGACCTCAAGCTTCAAGCACAGGCACTCTATTTGTTAATTCTATGCCTTCTTGTTCACAAGATAAAAGAAATTCCTAGGGAACTTTAGGCATATTCCCTTGTGGAGTTTTTCAGAGAGGGATGTTTTCTTAGACAATACAACCCAGCCTAGGACTACTCTCCTTGGGCTCCTCCTTCAGGGGTTTACTAAGTCTGAATAGTTGCTTCCATGAGATCTTGTATAGGTATACTTGTTTTTCACATTCTAATATGATAGAAGAATTCTGGGCTAATACTCAAATTATATACTTTGGATCAAGCGAAAAGGAAAATCACCAAGACCACATTTTTCATTCAATTAGAGATGTTGTGGGTGCCTTTGTGACAACAGTCAAGAAATTCTAGCACAAGCAAAATGGGGAGGATGGAGACATGGAGAAGGGATTGGGAGCACCATTATGAAAAAGAACTAAAACCAACAAGAAAACAAATGCTTAGGATGAATGCCCAGCTGGACAAGCATAAAAAGAAAATAATCCTTGTGGAAGTAGGGGAAGAGAGCATTAGGTAGAAACTGCAAGATCAAGAAGACTTAATACAAGAATTGCAGGAGAGAGTTCGACATTTGGAGCTGGAGCAACATCCAGAGTTTGCAGATCTGAGGTCCCTTGTGCCTCACCAGCAATCTTCATTGGTTCCTTTGGACAAGAGGAAGCAACAGCAAAGGACGAAGACTCTGTGGAACAACATTCTGAGCATTTCAGGAGAACAGACCCATCCATGGTGTCATCAGTTGTAGGAAGAAAAAGGACTGCCCACTTTGGGCATGATAACAAAAATGCTTAATATTATGATGTATTTCAAGTTTGTGATTTTGCTAGGCCAGTTTGTAAGGCTTATACTGGCCAGACAGTTAATAGTAGCAAATTAGCAATAGAGTACTGATAATAGGGCAGCTAGGGAACAATTACCAACATCTTCTGGGCATTCTGGAAGAATTTGGACTGTGTCAACTCTATTTTGTTTGTATTAAAAGGCTGGATGGTATGGTTGCAGCTCCGTCTTTTAAGTCTTATTTAATAGAAATAGTAACCATTTCTGCTGTAAATAAATCAGTGAATTGCTTGTTGCTCCATTTTAGTTCTTTAGCTCGTTGGCGGAGAAAACGAAAAACAAAAACAAAAAAATTGCACACAAGTCAGATGCTAAACCTCAAAAAATGCATGGGAAGGCCTTGAAAAATATGCCAAAAGTTCATGTCCCAAAAACTGCCAATCAGAACTGCCCACTTTGGGCATGGTAAAAGAAATGCTTCATATTATGATGTATTTCAAGTCTGTAATTTTGCCAGGCCAGTTTGTAAGGCTTTATACAAGCCAGAAAGTTCATAGGAGCAACAGAGTATTGATGATAGGACAGCTAGGGAGCAATTTTGAATTACCAACATCTTCTGAACATTCTGGAAGTATTTGGACTGTGTCATCTCTTTTGTTTGTATTAAAAGGCTGGATGGTATGGTTGCAACCCCCTCTCTTTTATTTAATACTAGTAGCCATTTGTTCATGTTTTGGGTCTAATTTAGTGCATTGCGAAGGGAATTTGCAAGACAAAGTTTATCTGTTCAAAAAGGGAAAACCTTGCCAGAATCAGAACTTTTCACTCCTTGCTATAGTTTTGGGTCTAATTTAGTGCATTGGATATAGAATTTGCAAATTGATTCAAATGCTGTAGCACTGAGCATCAGAACCTTGAGAAATTACAAATATCAAGACCAATTCTGAGATGGCCCTAGATGGCAACCTAGATCAAAAACTCAAGCTCCTGTTGCATAAATATGCAAAATAAACAACAAAAAGATACCTAGGATATGCAAAAGATCAGATAGAAATTGTTGCCCAATCTGAAAACAATTTTTGTCACAGATTAAACACCATGTAAGCGCTCTCCCTGCGGGGGAAAACCATGTAAGCGCTCTCCCTGCGGGGGAAAACCATGTAAGCGCTCTCCCTGCGGGGGAAAACCATGTAAGCACTCTCCCTGGGGGAAAAAACCATGTAAGCGCTCTAACATCACATTGGAAGTATGTTCTGACAATCAAAAGTGCAATTAACATGCCAATGTGATAGTCACAAAAAATAGTTTTAGTCTAGGTCATGTGGTCTCCTACACCAACTCCATGCTATGTTGTGTTGGTGGTATAACCAAAAACTGTACTCCATACACTTTTTCCTATGGAATATTCTGCCACATGCAATCTCTAATCCCCAACCTCCATTATATTCTCATCAGTGCACTTTTTACACTTTATCCTCCTTTTTCTATAGAAAATCGCCAGACCATATTAAAGTCTCTAACCACAACCTATTAGAACCCTTCTATATTAGTTTGCTATCTAACACCACATTTCTCTCTGTTTGGAGAATCATTACCATTTTATATTTACATTATATCACAAATTTAACTTCCTAAATGCCACCCACATAACCTTATTATAAGGGCTCTCACCTAAGCTCAAAATATTTTTCTTATAAGAAGGCTAGTCAAAATAGTTTTTGGCTTCAATTAAAAGGTAATTGTGTCCATGGGTCATGACCCTTCATGCTCATAGCATAGCCAAATCAAGTTTCACCTTTATTACTCCTGGTTTGGTAAACAAGAAAAATCAATTTCATCAATTGTAAATAATTTCTTCGTAAAGGTGGTATTTCTGTCAAGACTCTTTAAAGGCTCTCACATTCTGACTTACAGCTCTTATGCTAAACTACTGGGAACGATTTAATGACAATATTTATAGGGGATTGAGTTTGACGGCTTCATAACTTAAAAAGTTCAAACCCTGATATTTTCATTTCCATCAATAAGGACAACTTTTCATATATGTTAGATATTATATGTCTTTCCAAATATTAAGAAATAAAAAATTTTAATATCCAACATACAAAAGAGTATTACGTGGGGTTTTTCTCCAATTGCAAAATTCAAATTCTTCGTAGAATGGCATATCTACGTCCCATTGGCATACACATTGCCCTCACAATCTTACCCACAAATTTCAATGACTTCTCTAGGGACAAAAACTACCTTAAACACATGAATCTATAATAGAAAATTCCATATTGTAATGTTTAGCAGCCTTCCGTCTATATGAAAAAAAAGAGGAGTTTGAGGTTATTGGACTAATTACTTTAAATTTCAATTCATCAACGTCATTCTCCTCCATTGCCGTATCCATTTGTTTAACAGCTACTTTGTGCTAGTTTCATCTTTGTAGATTAAAATAAATATTCATCGGAAAAACATCACTATTTTGCTTCATAACATTTTATAGTTCACATCATTTCATTCTTCAAGGAAATTTTACAAGAAACAATCTTCCAATACCTATTCCAACTACAAGTTTTATCTTTTCAATCAATCATCGCAGGTTTTAAATATACATTCAACAAGAGAAAATATGAACACTGCATGTGCAAATGGTACAATAATACTCTATCAATGTCCATCTCCAATTTCCTCCGTCAAACTTTGTGCTTTCATTATTTTCATCACCTTATCAATAGCAAAGTAGCAAAATCAACTGCTTCCACTCCATCACTACGCTACTTTTTCTCCATTACAAGTTCCATAAACACAACCCTTCACTCATAAATGCTCTTCCCAGTCACCATCAAAATATGGTAATATTGATATGATCGCACCATATCAGATTTCCTTCCCATGGCCAAGGAAGATATACAATGTTCCACCAAGAATCCAGGACGGGGAGACGCACAAGGGGTACATGTGGGAGTAGGGGATGGGGGGACGTCGGGGTATATAATGTTTTTTCCTTTTATATATATATATATATATATATATATATATATTTCAAATTCATATACAGTAATGAAAGCATAAATACAATGATACATAATTGAATTAAATAATGAAATATAGTGATCCATACTCAACATCCTTACTAATACATACATGATTCATCCATAGACCACGAGATTCAATAATAAAATACTCTGATCCATATTCATCATTCATTATTCACCATTCTAGAAACTATATTGGTTTAAAAATTAAATTCATCATTCATCATTCTAGATTCTAAATTGATTTAAATTTAAAATTCATCATTCTATAATCTAATTACTAAGCAAAATAGACTATAATAGATACTGAAGTCTGAAGATTGGAATAGTAAATTGATATAACTAAAACTCAAAAACAATGGATTGATGAGTCTAAAAGTCACTCTAAAGTACACAGAGGGCTTGGTGCTCTTGATTAAATAGTAAATACTAATTCCATACCCTTGTACATGACAAAATGCAATGGAAACATTGCAATCCATCGAATCATGAATTCCTGGAAAACTGTTAAGTCTGCTGGATTTTGAGTGAAATCTAAAATTTTACTTTCTCCATATGAAATCCAATGAGGTCAGAACCACTCTCAAACATCTTGAGTCATTTCATGGTAATGTTAAAAATTTAGTTAAAAGGATGAAAATGAAAGATAAAGGAGAATGTCACTTTTACTTTAAGAATTTAACATTACCATGAATTGCATAGCATTAGTAGGGCAATATGGTCAAACACTAGGTTTCCCCTATCATAAATCATTATTTACAAGCAAATTTAAGGAGGGGTGTATAGCCCATTTTGAGGGGGGACACCCAAGCATCCCCCTTTTGGGGAGTCGCGTCCCCCACACTGGGAAACGTCCCCCCCATGCGTCTCCCCGCATCTCCCCAAAAGGAGGACGTTGAATTGCATAGCATTAGTAGGGCAATATGGTCAAATACTAGGTTTCCCCTGTCATAATTCATTATTTACAAGCAAATTTAAGGAGGGGTGCATAGCCCATTTTGAGGGGGGACGCCCAGGCATCCCCCTTTTGGGGAGTCGCGTCCCCCTCACTGAGGAAACATCCCCACATGTGTCTTCCCACGTCTCCCCAAAAGGGGGATGTGGGGAAATGTTTCCCCAGACATCCCCCTGTCCCAGGTGCAAGGGGTGCGTGCACCTGACACTGGGGGACGTGTCCCCGTGGAACACTGAAAATATAGACTTGAAATTTCTTCAAAAAGAATAACAGCTAAATAAACTCTAAGCCTTCAAAAAAGGGGGTTATCAGAGCCTTTTCCAAACTTTAGTTGAAATAGATTGCTTACTTTTATGTTTTGCAATTGTGTATTGAAAATTCTAAAAATGATGAATTCCGTATAATACAAGTTGAATCCTAATAGCAGGATATTGTAGCAAAGGAATAAATTATGTAAATCTACAAATTTGTTCACACTGGAAATTTCCATATAACTAATATTTTGCTAAAACAAAAATTTGCAAAGTATATTTTGAAGTAAAGATAGTTTCATAAAATCTAAGAAAAAGAAAAACTAACTATTTGAATTCATGTTGACCATTAAAATGTTGTGAAAATATTCATGAAACTTGTAGTAAGTTATTCTTGTAAACCATTAAAAAAGCATTGATGTGTTTAGAGTCTAGACCAAAAAAACTAGTTCAGATTGATTTCTCAACCTTAACTATGAACCGTAGCAAAGGAAAAGAATCAAGAATCCACTGTCACCCACCTAAACTGTGACTCGGAACTAAAATTGGATTTGCAGTGGGCTGAATATAGCCCTCATACCACATTGATACCATCTTTAGAAGTGGGCACAGAATGTTTACAAATTAGGGACTCTTAAGCATAACAATTCCATGGCTAACTTGGGATGGCAACAGAGACGTAGATGCTAATATATTATATTATGACTTATATGCCCTTTTAGGAGTAAATCCGACTCAAAAGGATGTTTGAAAGCTGGCTAGTGGCTATCAGTCGTTTATAAAGTTTCTGGATAATTTCATCGAGAGGATTCAGAAGGCAAATGCCAATTGTTCCAACAAATGTCTCGATAAACTTCACCCAGTCAGTTCATGAAAAACCCCCCGACCATTTTGGAAAACTCATACCCTAAGATTCTTATGGAAATTCCCAAAATTTTATACTTTTAAGTGCACAAAAAACCTTTCAAGTACTAATGGATGCATGCAGCAGTGTTATCAGAACCGGACTGGTCCTTAACTGATGAAACCCAAAAATGTGAACCAGACCAAAATCAGAGAAAAACCATTTCAATAAAATGGTCAACCAAAACATACATAAAATATCCAAATTTTCAAAAAATAAAGACATATTCATGTGCATCCATAGGAATCCAAAACATTTATGCACAAATATGCAAAGTTTCTCATCTATATAGCAGGTAAAAGCACATATAACCAAAATATGCACTGAGTGCAATACATCTTTGAACCAAAATACATCAACAAAGCAGCTCTAAATGGTTTATAAGCATAGTACTAAAGAGTAACTACAGTGACATAGTCTAGACTCCTAGAGTCTAGACTCTACAATCTGATCAAATGGCACTAGTGTCTGGCCATGGTTGCATTGATTGTTGAACTCCTCTGTCATAACCCTAGTGAAAATGTACCCTTAAATTAAGCTGTGTGGAGAGATTAGTGTTCTTGATTAACTTAAGCCAGTTTCATTCTCCCATTAATGATAGAATCAAGTAAAAATGTTGCAATCATACAAATCCTGAAATACTGAAAAATGTTAAGTCGGATGAATTTTGAATGGGATCTAAAATTCTACTTTCTCCATATGAATTCCTATGAGGTTGGAAACTTGGAACCACTTTCAAACAACCTGAAACAATTAATGATAATGTTAAAAGAATTAAGTAAAAGGATATAAAAGGGAAAACAAGGAGAGGAGAATATCAACTTCTACGACAAGAATTTAATGTTACATTTAATTACTAGGGTTAGGTTTTGTGGGGCCCTAGGGCTAGATATTTTGCTTTCCTTAAATTTTTTTATTAAAAAAAGATTGATGGCCTCTAGCCGTACCTTATGGCACCGTACAGAACTGGCCAGTTCAATATCAAGTAGGACTAGCCAGTTCCACCAGTTCCAATAACACTGGTATGCAGCATTTTGAGCTTTTAAACAAAGAAGGCCAATCCTATACTCAATTGGCATTTTGGAGCAATTCCTTTATTGCTAGTGCAACTTAAAAACGATAACCTTCGGACGAAAGCATGATCATTTTTTTTGCACTTCAAGAAAAACGCATGAGCAAAATTTTAGACGTCAGCTGTATAAAATATTCTTGATTGTCAGGGATTTTAATGACCCACTTTAGCAACTAAAAAGTTGTGTTGACAGAAAGGCTTCACCTCTGCTATCATATATGCATGTCAAAGATGATCTCTGCTTCCAGCCTCTATTCCAATGCTCATGAAGATGACACTGTACTTACTACTTCCTCAATGCAGCATAGGCATCACAAGGTGCCGAAGGAATCATTGGTTAATTGATGAGATTGACGCATTCTAAGGTGACCAACGGGGCTCCAATCTCACTGTGGCCTCCCATCACCCAAAGAGCATGAGCTCTAGAGGGAGGAGGCCTGGTAAAAGCCCTGGGCAATTTTGGCAAAATAGCTATCAAACCTAGCAACTCAGCTTAAGGAAGTCTGCTCTTTGCAGGGCAGCATTTAAGGCATGTTTCTTGAAGAATTTTCAGAAAAAACTAATTAAAAAAATGCTCAGACAAGAACCAGTGGGGGCAGACCACACCCTGTGTGGCCACTCTATCTAGTTTTCAATTGCAAAAGCCTAACAATGAACAATGTCTGGTAGGGATACATTTCTACACTCACGAGATGAAAGAAAACATAGGAAAATGTGCCTGGTTTCAATCGCAACCTAATTTATTCGCAAAATACTAAGATCGCCTTCGCCGACTGGAGCATTCCAGAGTATTAAGTCGTCTGGATTCAATTCTCGCTGTAGGCTGCCCCACCCAAATGGCATGTCAGAAAGGACGTTGCCGTGTGCAAGTCCCTGGGCATCTCGAACCTGCTAAAGGAAGTCAATGCTATGTGGTGCAGCCCCCCGAACCAAATCCATTTTTTTAACTTTACATTAGAAACACACAAAAAAAAGATCCTAAGGTTCGATCTACAGTCTACAGCATACACTTGACAGACAGCAAACGTGTCAACCCCAACATGCCAGTGGATAATTCCAACCTATGTGCACTTGATGACTATGTTTATTTCAAGATTTCAGCCATGCCTGCTAGATTTATGTAAATTTACATAGTCATGAAGGATGAAGCCTCTCCTCTGGAAATCATAATCGTATATGGAAATTTAGTCATAAACACTGTCATAAACATTGAAATTACAATACACTGTCCAGTCAAGCCAGTAAAGACCAGGTTTTTCATACCCCACCAAGATTCAAATACCTATAGACACATTATACCCCTTTCTGCGGGCGGTCTTTCATGGGATTGGTTCAGGTGCAAGTCCCTGACGTTTTTGGCAAAACAGTTACCGCATCTGCGGCGAAGTGTTCTCTTAAGTGTTATAAGCCAAGCAGATTAAATGTAATACTTCCATAAATGAGTAAGGGCAGACTTGTCGCATAAACGGAGAAAACTAAAAAATGCACAGATTCGACCATGGCTCTGAAATGCTAAAACTAATGGCGTCAATTACAGAAGAAATTTTAAAAATTGTCATCACGCTCTAATCTTTGAATTCATGAAATACAGGCATGAGGTACTTACCAATGACGCTCGATCCTCCTCCTGAGCCCATGGTCATCGCTGGTAAAAGAAATTTATCACCAACCCAACACAATAGACTTTTTATTATGTTGAACCCACTGCAACCAACCGAAAACACAAACCCAAAAAAAAAACAGGAAAAAGGAAAAAAAAATCCGATCTGGCACAACTCTAAAGGCCACCCACCTCCAATGTGTCACAGCAAACTGAAACAGAAAGGAAAAACTATAAAAGCGCCGATTCAACAGACCGCTAAATGGAAACCCCACAGAGAAAAGTAATGCAGAGAACACGCGAAGAATGCAAGTGTACAAACTAATAAAATAAATCTGATGGGAGAGGGCTTTAGATTGTTTTGAAGAATAATTTCAAGCCCGCATGATCGGTTTCTTTAATATTTTTTTAAATTTTATTTATTAGATGGTTGATATCATCGTTGTGTTTATTTGTTTTAATCAATTAATTTATTTTAATTTATTTAAGATTAGAAAAGACTTTTTAATCTTATTTTTTAATTAATTTATTTATTGAAGATAACAAACTTGTGAATGGGGGCATTCACAATGTTAAAGTGGAAGTGGGGTTCATGAGAATAATCTTCATGTCTATTTTTTTTTGGTTTCTCCTCCTTGCTTTTAAGGAAAGCTTTTGCTACCTTTGTTAAAGAAGATAGTGAAATATGTGTTTGAGTATTATTGATGGCATTGTGATGTCATACTCTATAAAAACATTACATGACATTGGTTGTAGATTAATATTGGTTGAGAAGTGTAAGGAATTTATACATACTCTGTGAAGTAAGGTTTTGTTTTTGTGTGGATGGAAAAATTTGAATAATGGTTGTGATATAAGTTGATATAGATTAGGACTATGTATTAATTTATTTATTTTTATGTGAATAATCAAGAGTATATATATAAAAGTTTGGTAGGTATTGTTTTAGAATTAGAAATAATTGATATAAGTTGATATATATTAGGATTATGTATTGGATTTTTTTTTATATATATATAATTTTAGATTTATCCATTATTGAGAGGAATTAGTTTTTTTTAATATGCAATTTTTTTTTAGGGTAAAATATGAGGAAAAGTTTACACTTACAGAACTTTTATTCTTCTCTATGCTTGGTAGATCTAGAATTAAGATGGATCTATGCTTATTCTATTAAAACCCTCATAATATATATAGCTACATAAATATGTGAATGAGATTTTTCTTTGATATCATAAACCTTACAAAAAGAATTTATTATAAATATTAAGCCTTTATATGGTTATCAAGTAAATTTAAACATAAAGTTCTCAAATATCATAGTTACAATTATGATTCATCATTATTTAAATTTCTTAAGCTCCAGAATTAAGATGGATCTATGTTGGTTCTTAATAATATTATTTATATCTATAAAAAAAAAAAAATTATATTTCTATCAAACAAGCAATTAGGAATATTGAGGCCTTCACGGACTTTATTTGGCAAGCTATCCCAAATAAAATAAAGGAAACAATTGCTTCTATTCCTTGGTCCTCCAAATATTGGGAATGCAATCAACTTGAAAAATTAAATCTAACCAAAATGGGTCTATTGCCCTATTCCTTATGGCAGACTCCCTCTATCCCCAATTTCTTCCCTTCCAACCCTTCCTTCTAGTCCCTCCCTCTGAAGGACTTCATCAAACTTAAATTCAATGGAGCCTCGAAAGGAAATCCAAGCCAAACCAATTATAGTGGAGTCTTTTGTAATGCTCATGGGTAAATTCTACATGCTTGTCCAAGTGCCATATGCCTCAACAACGATAATGTTGTTGAAATCTAGGCACTACAGTAGGGTCTCTATTCACAAAAAAATTCACAAGCTCATTGTTGAAGGAGATTCCAATATCATTATCAATATCTTCCACAAAATCCAATGTGGATCAGATCCTTCCAAAGTATTTAAGAGTTGGAGGTTGGAAGCTTGATTAGGTAATGCTACAAAACTCCTAACAAAAATCACAACTCCTATCCTCTCCCATGTCTACAAAGAAGGCAACAAACTAGATGACAAGCTAGACAATTTTGGTCTCAACATAACAAATTATCCCCTTGACTTGGATTGGAGTGAGGACATTTCAGAATCCATTTGAGCTCAATATCAAGATCTAGCTAAAAAGGACCTTATCCACCAAGGAGGGTGCCCAGGAGTGGGTGTTTCCACCCCTCCCCCACCTTGATATGATGTGAACTCACATGAAAGGGGGGTGTGTCACTTCATCGATAGTGGCACAAAGTCAGCATAAGGTTAAACATCATTTGAATATTACATGTCGCCCAGGGAGATACAAGGGGACTCGACTGGAGAATTCTATCATATTAGTAGAGCTGGAGGGAAAAAATTAATAGTATAGACCACAAGCTGACCATTCTAGCCAGAAGATCAAATAACATCTCCTTCTTCTTGGATGAGGGTAGTGACCAACCAGCGCGGATGCTTGAAGATTTTGCCCAGTACTTGTTATGACTCACTAGTTTTTTGGTTGCAACACTAATAGTTTTTTTTGTCTTTTCATGTTAATGCATGTCAAGGTATGGCATAGCCAACTTGTTTTTATAAGTTTATATTTACAAGATGCTCTAGTTATATGAGGTCTTAGCAACCTTAAGACTCTGAACTTATGTTACTAGTTTGGTTTCCCTTTAGGCATACCAATATCAAAAAAAAAATGGTCTATGTAATCCTCATTTGATGTAATGCAAAGTGCCTAACTTTAAAAAAAAAAAAAAAAAAAATCACATTTCTATAAATAAAAATATTTTTATTTTTTATTTTATTAAAATCCTAACAATACATATAATTACATATATATGTGTTGGCCCTTTTTTTTTACATGCTTTATAATTTTTTAATGTGATTATCATTGATTTAACAAAGAGAGAAGAGTTAGAAAAAAATAAATATATTATGAGTATTAAGTTATAAATGCATATTGTTTAAATTTAAATATATAAGTTTGAAATATAATGGTTATATCCTCGAATTGGGTGATACGAGACATGCATGAAGAAATGGAAGGGGACAACTTGTTGCATTCGCAAGGTGAATTAGTTGGTGATGTGGAGAATGCACCCCCCCCCCCCCACCACTAACCACTAATACGTAGATAGTGAAAGGATATCCACCACAAACCCATTCACTCTCGAAGGAACTAGAGGGCAGTGGACTCAATTAATGCAGGATTAATGTAACAAGAAAAATGGAGGTGGCCATTGATGTTTGTGATCACATCAATGACTCTTGTAGAATTATGGTGTACCAAGGAAGATTAGATGTGATTTTATCATCGCCTCAATTAGAACACATGTGGAATTTGCCAAAGGAGAGCTTCCTCTGGAACTTTATGTAGATTAGGGAGTCCCCCTTCATGTTGTTTATACTTATCTGAAGGAAGGATCAGGACCTCCTAGCCTAACTCCTCCTTCCTACAACCATTTGAAGCTGACTAGTTTTGAAGGAGATTTTTGGATAAGTTGGAATCACGTCAACTCAGATGAGACAAGTGAAGTACCTCTAAGTATCCTCCTCATAATAGCGACAAGACTTTATACATAGGAACTCTTAGCCATTGAGAGAAAGAATGTGTATCTCTTTGGTCTAGTTAACAAATATTTCTTGGCCATAAGATTGCTTTGTGAATTAAGAGAGCGAAATGCTTGGGACATTCTAGAAGGAGTTAACTACACAGGGCTCTAGGCCACATGCCTCACTAGTGAGCTTACTCCAAGAGGGGCATTAGTGGTCGGGTAGACTACAACAGTACTCAAGCTTGTTCCATAGCTCACTCCTTGTAATGACCCCAACCCTCCCACTAGGCGATGCCACTCACACAAATATCAAGACATAACCAAATACATATGCATTATTTAACCAAACATAAATTTATGTGCACAATGATACATTAATAACAAAAAACAAATAGTAGTACATTGAAATATGTGCTAGGAAAATTCATGAAACACACACATAATGGGGTTTTTCCACTTATTTGATAAATTCTCTGATTGAATGTGGACCTCAGATGTTCCTCTCAGTCATAGACCATGTTGCTCAAGTTTGCTCAACAGTTGGTCACCCCTAAGCTATGGCCATGACTCCACTTAGTGTCGGCTTCTCGAGCTAAGTATATGCCTCATACCAAATGTAAATGGGCCAAGGTACCAAACCCAACAACCACCAACCAACAAGCTCACATTCCCCATCAGCTTGCACATATGTGGTGCACACCCTTCTTTACACTTGCAATCCCTTAGGTTGTGTCACCACCTCCAGTGCGACTTACTCAGCTATAAAAGAATGTCTAGAGTCTTGTGGCTTGAGGATTTCCTATCGCCCCCATGGGTCTAAAAGTACCCTCCAGACCCTCACAAGGCCAAGGTACCAAACATGACAACCTCTAACCAACATGTTCACATCCCCCATTAACCACACCGAAATGCACACCCTTCTCTGCACTTGCAGTCCCTCGAGCTTTGTAGGCTATTTCTAAGGTATCGGTCAGGGATGTTCAGAGTATTGCGGCTCCATGACTTCCTGTTGCCCTCATGATTCTCTAGATACCCTCCAATCCCCCATCTAGGGACTCATCTCCTTCACTTATTAATTGTCCATTGAATAGGGGAAGCCACCCTTTTATTGACATAATGCCCCTTATAATGATAAATTATAATATTATAATATAATTTCAAATTACAATGCCTATTTCCTATCATGGAGTCTCAAGCCCCCCATACTCTTTCATCCTTCAATCTGTAGCAAAATGGAAAGTGAGCTAATTGTCATGTCAACTAGGCCCACTAGCCTGATCATCACACATGAACTATGGCCTTAAACTCATAAGTGTGTTAGCCCATCAGAAAAATCATGATACATACATACACAACCATGCAAGCCTCAATGGAACTTGACTCACTAGCCTAATAATATTGGTCATTTGACCCAATACATAGGCACACCAGCCTTAAACATATTTGAAATGTGTCCCACTCACTTAACATATCTATACATGCAAAGGCATGCAAGCCTTAATGGGACTCTGGCTCACTGACCTATTCAACATTTTGACTCACCAACTTATGTGTCACGTGTACATGCATATTACCATTCAGGAATCTAGGTTAGGGGTGTTACATTCCCCTCCCCCTTATTTATGCATTGTCCTCAGTGCATTGACATACATGTATAATCAAAATTTATCAATAGTTGTAGGTACTATTGTTTTCTTAGCACCCTCTAACTCCCACTTGTAGCTTTAATATTGCAACAAGATCTCTGAACTTATGCCTAGTTGATGGTTCTACTTTGATCATGTTGTCCACCGTGTGCAGCGATGGAAATTGGAAGTGTTTTATATGCTCCAACATTGTATACATTCAATTCCAACATGGCCTCCTCACACCTTTTTGTTGGCAGTTGGAGTCTCCAAGAACCCAAAACCAAAATATATGAGGTGTTGTACATCCCTACACTTAACTCTGTTGTCTAATTAAATTCCCTGCATCTTTGTTTTTTTCAATAATTTCATATTATCTTCATGCTTCCATGGGACCTTATATACAAAACAACTTCCAATCTCAACCATGTTATTGCATCATCTTTCAACACAACTATGGAGACTACTTTATTCCATGCTCCCACTGGAGAATTGGTGTCAAAGGTTGCCAAAAACAAAACAACAACACATGCCACTTTGAGGCAACTACAAATTGGACATTCACCATTTTATTATAAATAGAGAGGTTTTCTCCACTCATTCTTAACATGACCATTTCATCGTATGAACCCACTACTCCAAATGGTTTCTAATTAAGATTGAAATACACAGCATATTGTAACAATGTGTCCAACTTTGTTAAACACGCCATACTGGTTAAGACGTTGCTAAGAATCTGGCTAAAATACTGTCACATAATTGGTGCATTGTATATCCCCTTGATTACCAATAAATACCACGTATCTGATTTTAATACTCGAAAGTAATTATTTCACCCCTCTACTACAAAAGGATACAACATTTAGAAAGTTTATCAAAGGAGTAGACCTCAAAAAGGTCCACTTGTAAATTCTTTAATGTTCTACTACACACCACAGGTCGATCTTCAATAAAGCCTTTAGATTAACTCAAACAAAAACTTTCACACAAGTTCAATGCAAGAATGGGAGAACCTTCGGTTGCACATAAACAAAATGGTCATTATTGTCATCAAGAAGACTCTTAACAACCAATGTCGATAAGTGGCCTTGAAATCCATGGAATAGATGACTTGGGTTTTCACAAAAACAACTTGTGTTAAAATTATCAACCTCCTGGTGTGCCTTGTCACATGTTATAAGGGTGATACATTCTTGGATTTAGTTTCACTTAATTTCCTTGATTGTCGAAGGGCATCCATAGACACTTCATCTTTAGCAATAATTGCATCGAAGCGATCACCTAACCATGTTTTTGAGTTTCTTAATGATACTTGTTGGTGGATAGAATGATTTGTAACAAGATGAACTCTTTTAGGTCCTATATACTATCCTCAGAAGGGGGCACTCCCATTTATTATGTTTTCCTAGTACGTTCTAATGCTTGTAAGGATTCAATAAATAATCCTACAACTCTAGGTTTTCCTAAAATGGCAAGTCTTTTTATATATGTTTCCTCAAATAGTTTAAAGGTCTCAGTTTTATGATAAGTTCCAAGCGAACACTCCATGCCTGGGCCCAAAAAAACATTAACATATTTTGTGAAACGCATCTTTTCACAACAATATCCAAACAATTGGAACCTGAGGACCAAGTTCTAAATTTCCTAATAAAATATTATCAAATACATCATATTATTATCACAAAGATAGCCTATTCTCACCAATTTACCTATAAAACCCATCTTCCCACAACAATGTTCAAACACTTGAACCCATGGACCAACTTATATTTTTAAGTTTCCAAATTAATTCATTTCTCACATTTTTGCACAGGAAAGACATTTGCATTGCCCTACAGTATGAACCACAATTTTATCAAAGCTTAAAAGGAATTTCCAGATGAATTGTGATTGCTCCATGATGGACAGTTTGATCAGTCCAACTCTGTCATATTATCAAATCCAAATGCACCTCCTTTTGCCATATCTAAGTCCAAATCAGAGATTGAAGCCCCACTACATGCACTTGACAAAATAGTGTTTGTAGAGGTAAAGTTTGAATATGGTTGTTTCCTAGCCACAAATATAGAATTGACTAGAACTTGAATGGAGGCAGATATGTTGATTATGATGTCCCATTTGTTGTCTAGACCATGTGAAGTATTTCATGCCAATATATGTTACAAATACATAATATTTTATTATCATCTATATATCCTATGGACAGAATACAAAATTGATATACAAATGTCATAACTTCTAAAAGAGTGCAGAACCATGAACCCTCCCTCAATAACTAGCCTCGTGATCAAGATAGAAGAGGTGGCATGATATAACCGCCAACTTAAATTCTTATTTTGCATACCAAGTGTGAAGTGCATCAACACCCCCATAAATTTTGTACCAACATCTAGGGCTGCAAAAAACACATAATTCTATTGTTGCCACCATCTCTTTCTGTAGAGGAATGCACAATAATTGAAGATAATACATGTTATGATCCAAGAAGCAATGTTGAAAAGAGTAGCAAGAGGCACGCCAATGAAGCCATATGTAATTATAAGCATTTTAATCTATGAAATCTTTTCTTGCTAGGGGAATAACTTACTCATAATCTAAAATGGCACAGGGAAAAGTGCTCCCAAAACGAAAAGCCATACCAATTTTTCATCAATTGATGGTGTCCAAATAGGTGCCTTGGACTGATAAGATCCCAAATGGTAGATTTATGAAATGTTACTTCATACTTTGGACATGTCCAATGGATCTTATGGGGTAAAGCATCCCTATTGCAGATGTTATCTGTAGATTTTAGCATCCACCATGCAACACCCAGATTTCCCACACCTGCAAGAATTGTGCCCACAAGCTTAGTATTGTACATATATCATGGAGGAAATTTCATATAGTGACAAAACTTGAGGTCTACATGGAAAGAGAGTGCCTATATGCTCTTGAATAATATATTCGTTATAGGCTTCCCCGACAATATGTAACCAAACATGTACTCTACTATAATATCATCACCTGGTTGCTAGTTTGTAGTTTCTTGAATGGCTCTAATTGGAAGAGTTGTTAACCAAGCCAATGAACATGCTAGTATCAAACCCCATAATGGAATTTGAACCTCATACTTCCATACAATTGATAATAAAAGATAGAATTCCATGTTACCTACTTACAAGACAAGAAACCACCATTCTAGGACTCCCTTATAAATCCTCATCAAGCGTGCATTCACATCTTATCTACCGGCATTTAGAGCATATATGCTCCTCTTAAGAATGTCATGTCCATTGAATGGGATCACATGTGTAAAAGTTGTTGCAATTCTTGAGAAGTCCAATCCAATAGAAAGAGAAAAAAGAGGGCTGAGATATAGCTTGCCATAGTCATTATAAGCCCTTTCATTCCAATTAAACTGTAGTGTCAAGGTTCGTGTTGTATCATGTTTCTAACCAATAGCAGTAAACAAATAACTAGAGAAAATGGGGAACTTCCTAGCTTCAAAGATTTCATATTTCCAATAAGATAAAGGAATGACTATGTAAATGAATATCACAAACCCAACAACAACATTCAAGATTGAAAACCATGGTGTGACTAGGGGACTTCCATGATATGATGAAATTCCAACTCGGTCAAAGGAGAAGGCTCCTAGACCTAGACCAATACAATTTGAACCAAGTTGATTAGTTGTGATATTATATGACCATATCCAACAAACCCGTGAGAAAAATGTTAGAATTGTGAACATGTATCCAAGCAGTGGGTATTATGTGAAGTTGGCCACTGTAAATATTGTGAAGAATTGCATATGTAAGAGTATCTTATGAGAATGGTCCTTTTCATGAAGAGCCTTGAAGAGAGATAGTTGTGCCAAGTTGGAATTCCACCACATATATGTGGGTTCTACAACATAATTCCTCAACAAGCTAGCCTAGTCATAACCTAAAATCTATGTTGTGAGCACCATGATGAGAACTACAATAAAACTAACATTTTGCTTGTAAAAATATTTCATGACATTGATTGCCTCTACTGAACATGCATCTCCACCACCATATGAGATGTCGGAGTTATCAAAGGTGGTTATGATAACATGCTCTTTGATGTTGAGGGGGGTCGAATTCACATTCCATTCCCACCCAAAAAAGGGTACTCGTAATTTCTTAGTTGGTACCATAATTCAAGAACTTATTTGTAAATCATATCATTACCTTGTAATTTCCATTCGCCTCCCCCTTCATAAGGTTAGTGTAAATTTCATGGCATCATTTTCAAATTGATAATTGTTATTCAATATATCATGTAACACACCATGGAGAAATTTTCGTCATCTTCCTCAAAGGATACAACAAGCGTACATTGGCAAAGCATCACAAAAAAATCTATCTTGATGATTTGCAATATGAAAGTCAATCAAACTTTGTTCTTACACAATGACTAGAGATTTTGCCACTCGACCTTGCACTTCTAGTAGCACCCTGTCATTAAGGCCAAGCTTGCATCTTGGCATTCCATTTGTGTCGATGCCAAAACATCCTTAACAAATGAAGCTACATGGGATGGCCTCATGGTAGCTCCTATGATTGCCACACCATGACCATTAAAAGTTGCGTATAATTTCCATATGAACCCATAATTGTCGTATTTGCACCGCATAATCCACTGGCATGTACATTAATTTATTCTTCGAAACACTTGAAATTTTCGCTATGTTATTTTAATCATTTTGAAGGATTGGGCTAACTTTAAGAGAAAGTTGTAATAGCTATAATAATTTTTGTGTGAACACACTTGAAAATTGTGGCATCATGGAAAATTTGGAGGAAATAAAAACAAAAGAGCAATGGAAGCATTACAAGCATGATTTTGGTGATACCTAATCAGCCGAGGGCTTCTATTTTGCATGCATTGTCTATAGAAATATGGTGATAGAATTGCAACTGCTCAAGAATTTTAATCTAAATCATGAGACACAATTCTACTCTATTGCTCTACGGAAATTAATTCACAATTTAGAACAAAATTTGCAAACATGG
Source organism: Pinus tabuliformis (assembly GCA_031772625.1). NCBI lineage: Eukaryota > Viridiplantae > Streptophyta > Pinopsida > Pinales > Pinaceae > Pinus > Pinus tabuliformis. Next base: position 1,146,466,033 of record CM062805.1, read on the forward strand.
ATCAATCACATACACAAGTACATAGATTTATCTAGGGGAAAACAATTGGTAAAAACCCCTTAAGCCTACTTGCATTAATCAAATGAATAGATAATGCATAAACATTTTCTTTCCCTTTCCAACCAATGCAAAGTTTTCTTCATCCTCTCCCTTGGATGAACTTCCATCTCTAGTATTTCTCCTGATTTCTTCTTGTACCAAATCAGACTGTAAGCGTTCCCAATTCGGTAATTTCTCCCTCCTATTCACTAAGTCCTAGTAGCTATGCAAACTTTTGGGAAGGCCTAGAAGAGCTAGGCTCACTAGGTCATCTTCTACAACATTCACATCAACCCCTCCAAGCTCATATCGAACTTGTGTAAATCTGGTAAGATATTGTGGAATAATATCATTCTTATGTATCATAATGTTTCAAAGTTTGTCTTTGAGGGCCAGTTTTCTATGGTCGCTGCTATTCTCTGTGAATAACTTAGTTGGTGCCTTCCACATTGCAAAAGGAGTTTCTTTTCCATGGAGATTTGAGACAATGTGGTCTCTCACTCCCTCTAGGATTATGCTTCTCACCTTGGCTACATCTTTCTTCCATTGGGCTAGGTTTTGGGCATCAACTGATCCTGATTTTGGAATGTATGTCTTGACATAATCCAACAATCCATTGTCATCAAGAACTACCTCTATGCGATCTTCCAGACAATGAAATTCGAGCTACCATCCGGGGCATACTCTAGTCTCAAGCCATTGAAAGACATTCTCCCAACTCTTAAGAAATTATGCTACATTGAAGCTGCCAATTCGAACCTCTTGAGGAACAACATCGAAATTTTTGTTCTAATGTGAACCTTGCTCTAATACCATGTAGAAATATGGTGATAGAATTGCAACTTCTCAAGAAATTTAATCTAAATCAAGGGACACAATTCTACTCTACTGTTATGCGGAAATTAATTCACAATTTAGAACAACATTTACAAACATGCATCAATCACATACAGAGTACATAGATTTGTCTAGGGGAAAACAACTGGTGAAAACCCCTTAACCTTGCTTTCATTAATCAAATGAATAGAGAATGTATTACAATTAATTTCTTGCTCTGAGCTCAACCTACAAGTGAATAATTGTTCTCTCCTCTCAAATGAAAAGCTCTGACCCAGAATTAGTCAATTTCTGCCTCCACTTGATCTCCTATTTCCTTTCACAAATCCTAAGGAAATTGGCCCCTATTCTTTAGGAATTTCCTCCAAATTGATTGCACAATTCCCAAGGATTGATCATTGATTGCATGCAACACTTGTACACTCAAAACTAGTCTACAACTGATGTTACATTGCCTTGGAATCTCCACCACAGCTGAGCAATTCGAATTCCTTGCATGCATGAGCTATTTTTGGTTGATTGATCAGTTAACTAGATGATCTCTGAGTTAGATTGTTGTCCCACTACACAATTAACCTCCAACTAGTTCTATTAACTGTTAGAACTAGTTTAACTGAGTACAACTGGAAATAATTGAACTAAATTGCTACAAATTAGCAATCACACATGCATAACTGAACTCCAAACCCTCTAACTCGAATTTACTGAGCTAACTGAGTGACAAGATCCATGTCACCTCAATTAACTACCTATAAGTTGTCTATTGATATGGAAATTTCAAATTTTCTCAATTTGACGAAGGCTAAGTCAAATTGAGCCTTTCTTGCTACGTTTCTCAACATTGTCAATTTCGTTGGTTGAGAAGGTCAACAAAACCAACGATGAGAAAATTAAGAGTTCAATGCTTCTCTCCTTATCTATTTTAGATTAAAAGGCCTTGATCCAACCGATGAATTGATAAGTCCTTGAATCTATAAAGCTCAGTTTCAACTTTTATCTACAGGTTGAAGCACCAGAGGGTTAATTTTTGCGCAAAATAAAATTTGTGAACTTTGTTGTACCATCTATCATTTTCTTGGTATATAACAATTCCATTTAACTATAGTTGGAGGGTTCATTCTGAATCACTTCCCATACCTATAAAATGGTGTTAGGTGCATACAATTGGTACATAAGAATTCAAATATTGTCTTCAACAATAAAATTTCCCTTCCCCCTTAGCTTACTCACTTATTATAGAATATGAGGCTCCACTGCACCATGTATTCCCCTGATACATCTGCCCTCTGTAATTATTATACAATGGAACAAAAATAGCTTCTAGCCCTGGTTTTCAAAAGTAGATATCAGGGCCTTGACAAAGTGGTTTTAGCAGAGCTCTTTTGGAATTTGATATCAAATGAGGCAACACCATGTAATCGAAGTTGTGTGAGCCAACCTACCCATCAAGTCACTTGGCATAGTTAATCCCCCCCCTTACTTTGCACCCGATATGTATTTTCCACCGCAAATTTATGTGATTAGCTAATCTTTTCCATGTGCTAGATTGATTTGGAAAAAGTACATCAACCATGAGAGAAGGACATTGCTTTACTAACACTTGCTATCCATGCATACCCTTTGGATAAAACATAAAGGGATGTGGTAACAATGTGGATTATAAACAATGAGGATTTCAAGTCTCGATTTGACATGAGCAACTTGACTAATACTTTTTTTCAATGACCTCAAAATATATTGTTAATGGCACAACCTCCTTAAAATAAATTAGCTTCCAGCTCTTTCAAAGTGGCACCATTAATTACATGCATTTACCGTCTCGTTGAATATTGGCAAGACTATAGTGTAGTTGGTTGTTGGCTTGGCGAGAAGACCAAATATTACACATACCCATTTAATTCAATTCCTCATGAACATATTTATTGTCTAGGGTACTATTTGTTGGATCAGTATTATTCAACATATAATGGTTATAAGCACATAAATAGAATGGGCATCACCCTTGCAACGATGCTTGCCAGAAGATGTTGAACAATATAATATTTAATAAAACACATCTGCCAACCTTGAAAAAATTTCTTCATTTATCCTTCTATCTCTGTCTAATAAAAGAAAATCAAGACCTTATCCCGGCGCTAGCTCTAAACATAACCTACTATAATTGTGTTGTGTTGCAACAATGGCCTTATCCCTTAATGTTGCCATACTCCAAACGCATGGGGAACACATGCAGTTTTTTCCATCCTGTTATTACGATATTCCATGAAACCAATATTTCCTCTGCTTTCATCAAACAGTAGTACACAACTTGTGCGCTTCCTATTAGACACCTATATTCAAAGAAATGGTAACACTAGCCTGACTAGGTTTCAAACTTGTTAATTACAACTGTTAGACAATACCCATTCTGCTCCATATCACCAAATCATGACAGACTCTATCACGACACCTTCTTAGGTGTCATACTTCACTAATTAACATAGTCCACTATACCCACCAATTATGACAATCCATAACTAATTATTGGTCTCATTTTTTTTGTCAAACAATTTGTAAATCTGACATTATGGTAGTTAAAATAGTTGAAATCATTTTCACCACAAACACACATATTTTATTTATTTATCTCAACATCTTTTACCATCTAAACATTCATGAACCATAAGAAAACAATCACGTATGAGATTTATCAGTTGCGGAACATGCAACATAATATTTACATGGAAACCCTTTTGGGAGAAAACCACGAAACTTTGTTTTATAAATATTTGTAGGCACCAACCTACTAAATACACCAATCCCCTTTGTTGTTAATATTTGCAGGAACCAACCCACTAGAGACACTAATCCCCCATTGTTGCAAATATTTGTAGGCACCAACCTATTGGAGAGACCAATACCCAGTTCCACAAGTATTCAGAGGCACCAACCTTCTTCACTGAGTCTACTTGCTTATTTTTCCTTCACTATGTCTACTAGTTTCTTCTTCCTTTACCAAGTCTAGTTGTTGCTTCTTTCTTCACCATGTCTACTTCTCCCAAAACTTGTTTTTTGGCCTCTTCCAAAGAATGATCATGTACCACGTGTCACGTATCCAATGTTGCAAATCTGATTTTGAATTTTTTTGTTGAGGCACTTATCTATGTCTCCTCAGATATCTGAAAATTTCATAGATGAAAATTCCTAGAAAAGAAGTTACAACAAAAATTCCAGGATTGCATGTTTGAAACTAATTTCAGGATCATTCAAACACCCTAACTTACACAAGGCATATCTTTGAAAGTATAGTGAACTAAAGTCTAGAATTTTTGAGGTGCTGCTATATGTCTCCACAGGTCTATGGAAATTTCACATTCTAAAACATCCAAGAAAATAAGTTATACTGAAAATTTCAAATTGGCTTGTTTGAAACTTATTTAAGGACTATTTAGAAACCCTAAATTCCACAATGCATCTACGAAGTTACAGCAAAACAAAGTTTGAAATTTTGAACACATATACACATAGATCTTGCCTCTATTTCCTCAAATTTGCACGGTCTGAAACATCTGAGAACTTAGCTTATAGCGAAAATCCCAAGTTGCCTCATTTGAAGAAGATTTTAAGATCAATCATAAACCCTAATTTCCATAAGGCATATCTCATAAAGTATAATGAACCAATGTAATAAATGTTTAAAATATGTATATGAAGATCTCCTCTCTATCTCCTCAAAATTTCACTATCTAAAACATCCTAGAAGAAGATTTATAGCAAAAATGCCCCCAAGAGTATCCTTGAGCTTCTTTTGCACACCTTAGATATCTTCTTACTTGGATGGTCTTCAAATGCAATCATCTATCCTTTATTTAGGGTTTCTACATTTAATTGTGGGGTTGATTTGCAAAATTGGCTTAGGCAACTTGTAATTTCTAGTTGGGTTGACCTAATAGAATCTTTTAATCTCCTCATTCAAATGGAGTTAAAGGGTCTACCATATACCATTAGAAAGGTCTCAAATAAAATTTTCAATAATATATCGTATGCTCCCATTTGAGGTTGGTATTTAGCGTAAAAAGGCCTTCAAAGATAAGGTATCCAAACTGGGCATAAAAAATTTGGGTATCCAAATAAAATTTCCAACCATCTTCATCTTGCAATCTTTAACTTGGACATTTGTAGTTTCCCCCCATATTTTACATCAATGGTAACAATATTTCCAAAACACAACAAATTACAGATATAACCCTAAATACAAATATGTAGTAGAAATAACACTTCATTTCAATAATATCAAATACTGAAATATGCTTACAAACAGAATGGAAATAAGACTAGCTCGGGCGATGGTAGCTTATCTCTGAGAAGAGATGTGGCGGCTACATGCCTCTGAACTGTGTTCCAATGAGGCTTAAGGGCCTATTTGTTATTGAAAAACATGAGAAAACCCTAAACAACGAAAACCCTAACCCCAAGAGATGTAACACGAAGAGTTTGTGGGCTTTGTTGGGGTTAGTTGGGCGGACAACTTCTCGAGGTCATAAATTGGTCATATTATCTTCGTTTGGCGTGTACAATAACTTGTTGGAAAGGTCTCTCCGAGTACTACAAGATTTCCCATAGGCCCTTGCCTTTGGTTATGGGCCTACATCAAACCTCAAAAAACGTCGTTTAGGGGTCAAGATTGCTCCGAAAGTTCAAGACCCAAAAAAACTGCTTAAAATAGTAAATGATGACTCATAAACAAGGAAACAAATGAAACTAACTGGAGGTTTAGGTGGGATAGGTGGGTGGCCACCAATATCCACTTGGATCAATAATACTCCCTCTGTCTACAACTCTCCTCATGTATGCAACTTCTCCCTCTTTGACATCAATGGCAAAGGGTTGTCCCCCCTAAGCTTGTGTTTCCCTTTACTAATGAGATGAGAGGGATATCACTCGTTTCTTTTAGTCATATATGCAAATGTTTCTATGGGAAGGGTTTGGTAAAAATATCTGCAACCTGTTCCTTGGTGGTAATGTATTCTAGCTTTATAGTTTGATTGGCTACATGTTCTATTAGGAAGTGGTACTTGATGGGAAAATGCTTTCTCTTTGAGTGCATAAAAATATTCTTTAAAATTTTGATTGCACTTGTGTTGTCATAGATGATTGAGATTGGCTAATGATATTCTACTTTGATATCCTTTAACATATGCTTCATCCATAGAACTTGTGTGCAACATGTTGCAATTGCAACATATTTAGCTTTTTCCGTGGATAGAGAGATTGAAGTTTGATTCTTGGTCAACCATGATACCACATAGTTTCCTAGAAACAATGCTTGTCTACTTGTACTTTTCTTTTCATCAATACTTCATGCCCAATATGTATATATATATATATATGTATATATAGAGTGAAGTACTTAGTTCTTGAATACCAAAAGCCAAAGTCTAATGTGCCCTTCAAATATCTAAATATTGTTTTTTCTACTTGCACATGTTTCTCCTTTCGTGTAGATTGAAATATTGCAACCAATCTTATTGCTTGCATGATGTTTGGCCTTGATGTTGTCAAATATAGTAGGCTACCAATCATTGACTTGTACAATGTTTGATTTCTTCTGGAGATTCATCATCTTTGTTCAATTTGCATCCTGTGATCATCTGTGTCTTGTGTTAGCACTTTGTAATCTTCCTAGGCCGAGGAAGAAAAGTACAAATGTAACCGCAAACCACTTTTAAAGATGGGATCTAGCCCTTTCAGCTTGAAAGAGGGATCTCTATGTATGATTTAATTTCCGCTTTCAAGATTTTAGGCTAGATATTGAAGTTCGACGTGGGTTTTTTCAAAATTTTGGTTGAAAAATGATGGAAAAGTCCATTAGGTATGGGGACATAAACTTTGGGGTCATCATTTACAAATTGATAAAGTAGTTGTAATAGGGCAGGGGGTAGGCAAAATCCTGGATCTTTAGATGTTTATGGTGTGGCTAAGAAGAAAAAGTAGAAGATCAATTAAATATAAAGCACATTGAAATGAATTTTATATTTAATATCATGAGGAAAACATTATTACTGTTTAAAACAAGACATAGTAGAGTACACTTAAGTAAATTCAACTCTTAATCTTCTTGCAACAATCAGGAAGGGAAATTCATATGGAAACTAAGAAAAGGAATAATTTAACATAAGAGAACACATCACCATTTGATTGACACAAGAATCCTAGAACAAAACTGCCTATGTATTTATGAAAATTGATCACTTTGAGTAAAATCCATGACTTACATCAATATATAACTATTTTCTTCATACATGTTCCAACCCTTACTAAGTCTTATTACAAAATATTTATAGACTTTCTATTGAATTAACTTCGGATTCCAAAAAAGAATTTATTACAAAAAAATATCTAACAAAGATATAGATATTTCTAAAACAAAACTAGAAAATAGGAATTTTGGAGAAAATTTGGTTGTTATGTTGAATCTTTCAGGAAGATTTGTTGCTGACTGTAGCTATTTTCTAGCCCCTTCTGTTTGTCTTGTTGCCAAAATTGTAGGTCTTCTATTTGTGCTTATTCGACCAACTCCAGTAATTGGTCCCATCGCTCTTCACCAGGGATAGAAAAATTTACCACATTTCTGAATCTTTCATCTACCTCTATGTAGGTTTGGAAAGTTGGCTTGTTCAGAAACAAGTGATGAATATCATGCTGAATGTTGAGATCAAATTGTAGGCCTTCCAAAAATGCTTCTCCACTTATAGTTCCCTTTGCCTTTGCAAATTTAGATGTAGCTACAGTTATGTTGTATAATTGATCCTAGTAATTTTCTAATGGAATCAATTTTCCATTAGAATTTCTAAGAGTTGGAAGTCCTTTCTCCTGCAACAAAGAAAACTTATTGTTAAATCTTTTTACCTATAGCTCCAATTCTTTGCACTTATTCTCCAACTGCACCATAAGATTTTTCTTAGTCAATACTCTTTTGACTTCCATTACAATCTTTGTCTTGTCTTGAATATTTATCTCTTCAAGATCATCTATAGTCTTGGAGTTTAGCATTCTTATAATTTTATGTGCTTCTTCTGGCCTATGTTCAATATCAACTTTGTTTTTTTCAATTGTTGCTTTAACTCTCTGTACTAGTTCTTCTTGTTCAAAAATAATTTGAATAGATGGCCATAACTTTGTAACATTTGCATTGATATTGTACCAAATGATGTGTTTGGCTTCTGCTAACATCTGAATTATGAGGGATTGATCCTCATACTTTTGAATCTGCTGAATTAATTTGAAATTATTTTGCACTTCTACCAAGTATGCATTGTCTGCTTTGATCTTGCTCTCCTCCATCTTGGTGAGTGCTTCTGTTAATTTCTCCATTTCCTTATTTGTCAGTGATAATTCCCCTAAAGCTTGAGCTAGATTTTCTGAGGAATCTTAAGTTGATGCTTGTGTTGTTTGTTGCATTGAAATACCTACTGCTGATGTACCTGGTGTTGATGTTCTTGTTGCTTCCCATTGCTCTTTTTCCTTCAGTAGTGCTTCCATGTCTTGTTCCATTTTTTGGATTTGAGCATTCTATTACACTACTATTATGAACAAATTTTCTTTCTCCATCTCCATACTGGTGACTTCCTTAGCCCGAGGGTGTTATGCAGTTGGGAGATTTAGTTGTTTTTTGAGGGCTTAAATATCTTCATTCTTGTTCTTAATTATCTCCTTAGTTGCCTTGACATCACTAGGACCATATCCTAGTTTAATAACTAAACCTTCTAAAGTCTTAATCCTGGTGTCTTTGGCCAAAGAAGACATTTTTTCAATCTTCAACTGTGAGTACATATTATTTAAAGAGGTATGCAATTTAGAAGCAGCCATGGATGAGCTGGTTAGTGTCAAGTAAATCATCTCACTTGCTTGCTTATGAAAATCGATCTGATTGATTGCATGAACCTTCTTAGTATCAACTGAAAATATGTAGACATTACAATCTTCAACACTTATGGGGGCTAGCACTGTGGGTTCCAAAAAGGCCATTTGAAACTGCCCCTTTTTTAGTCAAATGAAGACAACAATCTGTGTTGAGTGGTGGCAGTTTGCTTCCAGAATTATGAGTATGTTGAAGCTTTTAGAGCTTCATTCTTCAACTTGATCTCCCTATACCTTATAAAAATGCTCTGCTTTAGTGGAACCTGAGACGTAGAAGAGATATGAGACTGAGTTGTCTCCTCCATGTATGGGAAATAAGTGGTAGGAGTGCCTATCTAAGCCATACTAGTTTTCTTCTATGAATCCTTTTCTTTTGAAGATTATTCTTGAATAGTGATCACTTGAGGATCAGCCTTATTATCAGACTTGGTAGTGGTCTGTGGATCCTTCTTTCTTCTCTTGAATACAAGGAAATTTGTAGCATGAGCTTCTGAATTTGTAGGGGACATGATTTCCCTTGTTCTCTTGATTTCTTTGTCTTTAGGAATAGGAGTTTGTAAATAATATTTACTGACTAACTGCTCTTCAACCTCCAGTAATGTGTCTTCTGTCTATTGCTCGTGGTTAGCATATTTCTCTATTCCCAGCCTAGGTGTATTTGCATATGGAGTGCTCTTCTGTTCAACCCTCAACTTTGAAATTATCCCTAAAGAATCATAAGACCATGTGAAACTTGGTTTGAACTTCATATGCTTTAAAATTGTCTCCACCTCTTTTGCTGATGCTATGGTATTTACAATATATGGACCTACATTTTCCTTTAGTTTAAATTGTACCTTCTTCTTATTTGATACAAAGTGTAATTAATCCATGTTCAACATGTGTCTAGCATATTTTGTTACATGTCAATTTGTCGCCATGACACTTGATCAGTTTATGGGTCTTTTTACCATCCGTGAACATGTTTGAATCAACTCCCTCAGAAGTCAAACAACCCAAAATATCTTAAAGTAGATGAGGAATTTGGGGAAAATAACTGTCACACCTTGTTAAGTTCCACCTGCGCTAATTTTTCTAGAGTTTCCCGTGCATTCGCTGGAATTAACTCTGAGAACAGTGCAGAGCTGTGCTCTGTCTGCCACTATAAACCCGTGTAGGTGAATTCAAGAAAGTAAAAATAAAAAGTACATTCTAGAAACATAGTTGGTCGAATATTTCCCAACTAAAAGCTTCCAGGTGATGACTATTCGAACTATAACCCTCAGATGATGCATCTTAATCCCTTTTCTCATGGAAATCTAATCCTCAACATGCCTTTGGGATCATACTGGTGATATCCCATCTCACCGAACCTCAAGTACTCTAGTTTTTCAATTTCTTCTTCTGCAACTTGTTCCAAATAAAATGTGATATAATATTGAGATGAAGAGTTCAATTATCCTAACATATACTTCGCTATAACTTTTTTTTTTTTAAAGAAACGGTTAGACTGATATATTCCTTCTTGGCTGAAATGCCTCAATTCAGATTACAAAATGGGGGGGAGGGGCTCAGATTTTGCCTCATCCAGTAACCATATGGCTGTCCTCTTCAAGATCTTTCTGATTTTACATTCTGTTCTTCTAGCAGAATTTTCTATCTGTCCTAATTTAAAAGTGCAAACAAATTGCTTCAGCAGAAAACAATAATACATTTTTATTGGGCTGCTAGGGGATGGGATCCCAGCCTTCTTCTCCGTCTCTTATATAATTTCCGAGAGGGAGACTAACTGCTATATTGGCTTCAGCGTCTGCTTCTTTGTTGTTTTCCCTCTTTATGTGAAGAAATTCCAGCTTATGGAAGGAGGATCTAAGAGTGTTGATTCTGCTCAGCAATCTAGATAGTCTTAAATCAGAGGGAGGTGAATTGTCCACCATGGCGTTTATAATAATCTGAGAATCCCCAAAAACCACTGCCTCTCTGATTCCCAATTTCTTAAGCACCTTGAGACCCTGGAGGAGAGCTAGTGCTTCAGCTTGAATACTGGTGTTGACGCCCACTCCCCAAGCATAACTAGCTTCCGTTATACCTTCTGCACTTTTGATAACCCCACCAGCTCCAGATCTGCCAGGATTTCCTTTAGCTGCACCGTCAAAGAAGAGTGCTTTCGTCACCTTTTTGCTGCAGAATTCGGCAAACTCTGAGTCATTTAGTCGGATTTGCCAAGACTTTAAGGGTGGGGGGGGATTCTTTACAGTGTCTGAGAGGTGGAGATCCAGGGAGGCACCCCAGACTATATCTTGTTCCGTGAGGTCCTTTATGCTTATCTGATCTCCCAAACATTCTTTAAGATGGCTTTTAATTTTAACCCAGATTAGCTTAGGAACACTCTTCTTATTCATAAAAATCCTTTGGTTTCTTTCTAACCAGATATGCCAGCAGATTAGCTTGGGCAGGGCGTGCCATGCATCTCTGATTTGCGAGTTCTGAACAGCGCCCCCTGGATAAATTCGTTTCCATTTAGAAAAAAGCTCTGAGCAGTGGTTGAATGGTCCAAAGTTCATGTTCCATGGCTCTAAGGCCTCCTTCCACAAGTCTGCAGCGAACTTGCAGGATAACATCATGTGAGACGCGTTTTCCTCATGATCCTCACACAGAGAACAGCGTGATGGCCCTGAGTACCCAATTTTCTTGAGTCTGTCTTCTGTCAGGATTCTGTGGTGACATAGCAGCCAGCAGAAGGTATCCACTTTGGGCAGCGTTTCTGAAGACCAAACCCCCTGCCATGGCCTCGGATCAGGCGGAGCACTGGGAATTCGTGTGAGCTGGGCATATCCCTTAGAAACTGTATAATTGCCAGGGATCGGTCCCCAGCCTCTGGTATCAGCTTTCCTTATGTTCAGTGGAGCTTTGCCTTTCAGATGAGCAAGGAGGACAGCGTAATCGTGAACAAGATTCGCAGGCACCTCCAGATGCTTCCACCGCCACCAATCTCCATTGTCCCAGAGGGACAGATCCCACAGAGTTTTGATATTTTCTGAGTTCATCCATTCTCTCAGCGTGGCTAATGAGTGATCTTCTGCCAACGGATCGCTTCCCATAATGCTATCTTCCCAGATGTGTATTCGCTGTCCGTTCCCTGGGATCCAATGTGCGTGCTGATTGATCAGAACTACGGAATTTTCACAATGTTTGTGGATCGGCGTACCTGCTATTCCCTTTGAATTGCTCAGGCAGCGCATTCTCTGCCCTCCGTAGTATTTTTTCCACAAGGCCCGTTGTGCCCAACCCGGTTTTGGAGCGATAATCCTCCAAACCAATTTGGCACCCATCGCTGTGCTTTGGATGTTGAGATTTTTAAAGTTTAAACCGCCTTCTGATCTAGGCAGAGAGATCATATTCCAGCTTAGTAATGGGATTTTTCTCTCGTTGCCTTTGCCCCCTTTCCATTTTTTTTTTTTTTTATATACTCCTCCATCTTCCTCATTATACCCTTGGGCGCCATCATAACTGTTGCCTGAAAAATGGGCAGGCTATTCAATACAGACTTTATCAATACTGTCTTGCCTGCTAGATTGAGCCAATTATATCCCCAGGACTGAATTTTAAGCTTGAATTTTTCCAACAGCGACATCCAATCTCTGCTGAGGATCCTTTTTTGAAAGACAGGGAGCCCCAGATATTTGAATGAAGTCCAAGCAGCGGAGGCTGTAAAACCAAGACAATTAGAAATAGCTTGGATCAATCTGGCAGAGGTGTTCCAACAATAAACTTGGCATTTGCCTTTGTTGAGCTTGCTTCCTGAGTCTGCACAGTACTCTTCCACTACCTCTTTAAATCGGTTTGCCAAAACCACTGAAGCGGCTCCCAGCAACAGAGAGTCATCAACAAACAGCGCATGATTTATACTTTTTACTCCTCTTGCAATGTTTATTCCCATTATTTCTTGCTCTGACTGTTTTCTGTTCAAGAGGAAGCTTAATACTGATGCTTGGAGGACAAAGAGCAAGGGGGAGAGGGGACACCCTTGCCTCAGCCCTCTTGAGGCTTTGAAGAAGTCCGTGGCTCTCCCGTTTACCAGAGGGGCAATCCATGGCTCACTAATGCAAGCCTTGATCCAATTGATGAACTTATGCCCAAACCCGAATTTATGTAGAACCTCCAGCAAGAATCTGTGTCTAACCCTATCAAAGGCACTTTCAAGATCAAGTTTGATAACCATTCCTTTCTCCTTCCGGGCCAAACTTGAGTGGATTGCTTCTTGAACCAAAATATAGTTGTCTGCTATCTGTCTTCCCTGAATGAAGCCCCCCTGATTCTCTGGGATGATGTCCGGGAGAATTGTTTTCAACCTGTTCGCTATCACTTTTGTTATCAGCTTATAGCCAATATTGCAAAGTGAAATAGGGCGGAATCTGGAGAAGGAATTTGCACCTCTTTCCTTGGGGATAAGGGCCAAGAAAGCCGAATTAGTGCTTCCCCCTATCTTCTGACAGTTTTGAGACTTCCGGACCATCCTACACAAATCTTTTTCGATAATCTGCCAACAGTGCTGTAAGAATCTGGCTGTAAAGCCATCAGGGCCTGGAGCCTTGTCCGGCTCCATAGAGAAGAGGGCGGCTTTGATTTCATTGTTTGTGACTTCTGCTTCCAAGAACTGATTCTTTCTGTTAGATATCCGCTTGGGAACCTCATTTACAGTCAATGGAATTTGAGCTTGTTCCTCTTTTTCGCTATACAACTTTTTAAAGTGCTGAAAGGCCACATTTTTTATGCTTTGAGTGTCTCTATAAATAGTGTTCTCTTCCCTGATTTCGGTGATGCTGTTGGAGTTTTTTCGAGCTTGAGCTTGTTTATGAAAAAAGGATGTATTTCTGTCACCTGCCTTGAGCCATAGCCTGCGAGATTTGGTCCTCCAATATTCTTCCTCGGCCAGGCTTGCTTTAAGCAGCTTTTGTTGGAGATCTGCTTCTTTTTCAAGGATTTCTTTTGTGATCTCCTCATTTTCTGAATTAAGCTGATGGGTTTCTAGCTGCTCTTGTAACTTCTTTCTTTCCACTGTAGGGTTTGGGAGAGATTTTGCCCAAACTTTAAGAGCTGCCTTCACTCTCCTGAGTTTTTCCTCCCACACAAAGAACGGAGAGCCATTCACTGGTTGCTTCCACATATCCTTTACTAATTGCAAGAAGGTTTGCTCCTTGATCCAGAGAGGATTGAATTTAAAAGGAGTGGGGCCTTTATCCCAATGAGCCGAGAGATCTAGCTTAATGGGCCTGTGATCAGAGACACTGCATGGAAGAATATGCATTCTAGTATCTAGACCAAGAAGTAAAAAAGAGCTTTGAACAAGAAATCGATCTAACCTTGCAGCGATGTGACCTGGACCAAGCCTTTTATTGGACCAGGTATACTTGCCTGACGAAGATTTGATGTCGATCAAGTCCCAATCCTGGAGTAGGTCTTCAACCCACTCTCGCGCTGGATCCCTTATTATGTTCCCACCACGTTTTTCAGTCGCATATAGTGTAAGGTTAAGATCTCCAACGATGATAATATTTGCTAGATCTTCAGATTCTGCCAGCTCTCTGATAGATTCCCAACAATTCTTTTTTTCTCCTGCATTGACCGGGATATACACATTAAAGAGACAAAGAGTCTCATCTGAATCAACGTGCTTTAGTTTTGAGAATAGCCAGTGGGTTTTGGCGATCTCTTTCACCCTTGTGAGCTTGCGTGGGTTCTAGAGGGTACCCAGACCTCCTCAGGCACCTCTGGCTGAGACTGCTTGCCCTTCACTTTTTTTCCAGAGATTTTTACCTATGTGGAGGAAAGCCTTGTCCTCCATTTTAGTCTCCTGGATGAGGAGTATGTCAGGATATTCAGATCTTATCAAACTTTTTACTGCTTCTTCCTTGATTTTGCTCCCCATACCCCTACAATTCCAGGAGACGATTCTCATTACTTATTTTTGGAGTGGAGAGCTCCTTTAGAGCTCTGGGGCGGATTTCTGTTCATCTTCGGAGTCTTAGCCAGGAGTTTCTCGAGAGTGGGTTGGCTTCCTTGCAATTTGTCTTTGTACGTCTCCTACTCTCTTTTCTCACGGGTTGATTTTCTGCCCCTCAACGATCTTCTGGCAGAGGTTTGTGTTTCTCCTATCTCACCTTCTTCTTCTGAATCCTCTGAACCTTGTACTTCCTCAGCCTCTTCTGAGGGTGTATCTTCCATTCTATCTGTTTTGCTACCTGTTTGCTTTGGTTCCTGGGGGGGCTCTTTTTGAGCCGATTCTTCCTTTTGTGTCTCTAACTCATGGACTTCCTTAGATGCTGAGTTGGGTTGTATAAATTTGTTTCCTTGCTCTTCCCTATGTGGCTTTTGAGACCCCATTTGAATTGCTTTCCCATTGACATTTCCTATTTTTGGGGCTTTGCTTTTTGTCCTTTTGACCTGCATCCACCCGTCCTCTTTGCCTTTCTCTGTTTCAATGTTTTTTGGACATCCTATGGCGAAGTGGCCATAGACCTAGCACTTCCTGCATTTGAACGACAACTGTTCATAATCTAGCTTTTGGAGATGCGTCCAACTGCCAACTCTGATCTTTATTGCCTCTGGCAAGCCAACCTCAAGGTCAACTTCAACACAAATTCTTGCACAATCATATTGATCTTTGCTGTTAGCTCGGTCAATGAATTTACCCAGGGTATTCCCGATGTGCCTAAGGGATTCCCAGTTCCAACAATGCATTGGCAGGTTAGGCAATCTAACCCACACAGGCACGGCAGTGGGCACGTCGACTGCTGGATCAAAGTCTGGCGTCCACTTATTGAGATACAGTCCTTGAGGGCCCATGAAGTAGGGTCCATTTCGGAAGATCAGGTCCTTATCTTCCTTTTCTGAAAATTCGAATAGAAAGAAACACTTCCCCAGAAAGTAAGAAGTGACTTTGCCCGATATCAGAGGCGCCCAGTTCCTTGAGACCCAGCTTTCAGTGGATCTGGGGGAGGGCCAGAGGGCAGTGAACTGTCCCACCAAGGCACGTTCAGACAAAGAAAGGGCAACCTGGATCGGTTTCTCAAGCGGGAGCGAGATCTCCGGAATATCATCAAGTCGTTTCAAAAATTTCGACGCCTCTGTAGTTTTCTTTTTTGGCAGCGAATTCAGCAGATTTGAGAAGGCCTCTGCTTCAGTGGGGAAGGGAAAAGAAGACTCCATGAGGGAGATCTCAGCTCGTCGAGCTCCCCCAGATCTCTCCGGGCATAGTTGCTCAGAACAGCCTGCAGAGTGGTCGATCTAGACTGCCAGGAAGACGGTCTGGCTGCACCACTCGGAAGCCTTCAGGCGGCCGCAAGGCAGAAGTCTCAGCTCGATGCAGCGGCAGACGGCTCAGCACAGCGCTCTTTGATCAGTTGACGCTCAGATCAGCCTGCAGAGTGGTCGTCTGCCAGGAAGACGGTCTGACTGCACCCCTCGGAAGCCCTCAGGCGGCCGCAGGGCCGAAGTCTCAGCTCGATGCAGTGGCAGTCGACTCAGCAGAGCGCTCTCAGTTTATTCTCTCAACATATACTTCGCTATAACTTGTTTCCCATAGTATTTTGAAATATATGTGCACTAGAGGTTTCTCTTTAGCATAGGCCCATTTCCATTCCAACTATGGGAATTCATTCTTTGTGCAAATACCATCTAGCAGATATGAAGACATGCAAAATTTTGGTTGCTCACATTTTGCCACATTCTTTTCTTTCGAAATGCAATTTTGCAATGATTGTTCTATGAGATCAAACAAATTAAAAATAATTCCTTTGCCAAGCACACAGGTATAGTGTTGCGACTAAAGGGATGTAAATCCAAGATATAGTGTTGTCGCGCTTTCCAGAGCTAATTCCTCTGTCTTGTATTGACCTGCCAAGTCAAGAGGAAGTTCCATATGAGTATGTTTGCGGCTTGTAGCAACTGGGGTGTTAGGCTAGGTCTTTATATTTCGTAGGCACATTACAAAAGGTAAGGATGCAGAAGCAAGCAAATTTTGCAGAGGGTGGCTACAAAATGTTAAGGTGTTAATGGTGCAATGAGAAAATATAAAATTAACTAAGTGTGGGAAGGATAGAGATAAGGGAGCATAAGTAAACCAATAAATTAAATCTCTTCACACATCATATATATATATATATATATATATATTCATCCTTAAATTCATTTACTTTTTTAAATGTGAGATTTAAATTTTGTTCCATAGAAGTAGACAAAGGATTGTATTCAGCCATGCTAAACTTCTTCAACAATTTTCTAATGTATTTCTTTTGAGAAAGAAATACATACCTTGGATGTTGTGATACTTCAATGCCCATGTGGTAGTGAAGGTGTCCCAAGTCTCTCATTTCAAATCTTTTCTTCAACTTTCTTTATAGATGCAATATAGTTTTATTTGTTTCCTGTTATATATAGATCATCTACATATACCACAAGATAGAAAACAATTTTTCCATTTTTCTTGAAAAATAGAGTTACATCACCAAGATTAAAGTTTTTAATTTTTTTTTAATATGCTTCGTCAATTTTTCATACCAAGCTTGTGGAGATTGTTTTAGGATATATAAGATTTTGATGAGTTTGCATATTTTTGTTCTTCTCCCTTAACAAAAAAACCTTATTGTTGGGACATGAAGACATTTTCTTTCAATTCTCCATTCAAGAAAGAAATCTTCACATCCATTTGGTGAATTTTCCATCCATTCTAAGGTTCCAAGGTAAAGAGATTCTGAATGGTGGCCCATTTTTTCATGGGGAAAATGTGTCTTTGTAATTGACACCTTCTTGTTTTGCAAATCCTTTTTCCATGAGCCTTAAAGTGATTTTTCTAATTTTTACTTGTTCTTGTAGACCCAAGTGTAGCCAATTAGTTTAGTTCCAAACGCAGGGTCCACCAGCTTCCATGTTTCATCTGTATAAGAGCATCATAATCCTTTTTCCATTCATCTTGAGAAGAAAATTATTTAAAGGAAGTTTTTTCAAATTTAGTAGAAAAATATGTTCACAATCATATGAAACATCCATATCATCAACTGAATCAAAATTATTTACATCAATTCCATTTTGTCTAGTGGATCATTACCCAATTAGAATTTGTTCCTTTACTGGTGACCTAATTGATTGGTTATACCCATTGCAACTTGAGGTGATTTGTGTCCCTTTTTCCATAAAGTTAAATGACCATTGTTGTGGTGTACCTACAACCTAGGTGGAGTTGACTACTGGGGTATATATTTTGATTCTTTATGAATAAAACTTTCTATGTCTCCACCAATCTTACAATACCTCTTAAAGTGAGGAATTCTCATCCAAAAGTGTCCAGAAACTCTTTCTCCAAGTTTAGATCTAAGGATATAAATAATGTATCTTTGAAAATTTTGAATGCTTGTAGGAACCTACTTCCTCTTCAACATCACTTATTATAGTGTGAGTACTAGTTGTGTCATGGTCAAGGAGCCACTTTACCATTATCAGTATGGGAGGATGGCTAGTATTTCCACTATCAAGTGGAGGCCAGAATTTGTGATGTTCTAAAAACCACACCATCCATTTCATCTTCATGACTTCTTCCTTTGAATTCCCCTCCACATCAACCACCTTGATGGGGCCTTTACTCTTAGAGTGCTTAACCTTTTGAAGGGTTTTCTAGATGCTTGACTAATATAGAGAATTCATGTTACTTGTGGTTGGGGATGTGTCAAGGACAAGATTGATGTTGGGATTTTTGTTTTTGTTAAGCACTAAGCTATGAGATGGTCCACACTAGAAAGAGCTTGCTTTCTTGGTGGTGAATTTCATTTTCAATTGTCCTTGAGTATGATCTAGGTGGATATTGGTGGCCACCCACCTATTCCACTTGACCCCCACCATTGCTTCTTTCAGTTTCCACAATTGTAGCACAATTTACTATTTTTGCCATTTTTTTCGGGTCCTGAACATTTGGAGCCATTTCGAGGCTTTAAATGATGTTTTTTTTTTAGAACAGTCAAACAAAAATCTTGAAGTATGTTTGCATTCAATAGTTGTATTCCTCGGATAAATCTTTCTAATGAGGTATCATATATGTCAAACCAAGATTGTAGCAAAAGTTATGACCCTAGGAAGTTGATGTACTAGTTTAACCCAACGGGGCTTGTTTACATTATTTTGTCACACTCCCAGTCTCATATCTTGAAGTGTCACACTTTATGTCATCAATGTCGCAAGTGTCGCAAACTGATGAATGTTGTCGCAAACAATGTATTCACCATGAAACATGTTTGTGAAAATCAGAACAATATCCTCTTTTCATGGATCCTCAACTCACTCTCCTTCCCTATA
Source organism: Pinus tabuliformis (assembly GCA_031772625.1). Lineage (NCBI taxonomy): Eukaryota > Viridiplantae > Streptophyta > Pinopsida > Pinales > Pinaceae > Pinus > Pinus tabuliformis. The sequence goes on from CM062805.1 coordinate 1,146,485,131, forward strand.
ATAAATCTCCCACCATCCACTAATGGTTGGTCATTGGTTGGTTGGTTGCCATCCTACTACTGAATTGTGCCTAAATGCTACCCATTTAAAAAGAAGAAAATATGTTTGAAGGTTAAGGTTTGGACTTGGAATCTGACTTGAAGGAGGCTTTGAACATCAAGGCTTCATTGGTTGTAATGTTACTTTTTCCATATATTAATAATACAATATATACTTTATTTCCATAAATGTGTCAATTATTGTCCATTTATCGTAATGCTCCTTGATTTGTTACATAATTTGTATTAGAAAATGTTATGCTTTGCATAGTTTTGTTGTCTCCACTTGACCCTTTTTGCAGACACTCATCTACACCAGTGAAGAGGAGATCGTAAGCTTGGAAGCCAAAGAGTCATGCTCAACATCAAGGGTATTACCATCAGAGAGAGGTAGGAGATTTATCCTCCTTTGTATTTTTTAATATGAATTAGGAAATATTGCATGTAGTTTTCTTCTGTAGTTACTAGATCCTCCCATAGGACTAGAGGGATCGTTTCTGTCCGCAGAAAGGATTGTCTGCACAAAAAAATGGTGACTCTGCTACAGAGTTCATAACCCTTGAAACCAACTTTTGTTTTTGGTCTCTTTTGATAAGTTCGGCCACCTCTTAGTGATCCGTAACTTTGATTGATTATGGATCTGCATACTGAGTGGTGTCTTGTTTAGAGTGTCAAATATGGATATCTGTTCAATTGTTTATATTTTTTCCTAATTTTTTTCTAAAAAGCAAAGCGTTTTCAGTACAAATTTTTCTCATTATAGTCATGCTAGTCCAAAATTGAGATTTTTTAGGTTTTTTTACAAAATATCTAGAATGTCTTGATCTCTAAAGTTTTTCTCCTGCTCTATTTGCATGGAATTTTTGCTGTTAATTTCTTAATGGTTCGCAAAAGTTAGTTCCATGTTTAAGTAGTGAGAATGAACTTTGGTCGAATCATTCTTTCTTTGGGTAATCGAATTTACTGTTTTGTTACTTGCATGTGTTACTGATTTGTTGTATGATAAGCATTTTTAGTTCTTTTTGAAAACTGGAGAGAAATTGCATTTGCATTTGTTAAACCTTCATCTCAAAATTAATCATTACTTATGGAAATTGCATAAGATTACATTGCTCTGGAAATTTGTTTTTGAGATTTTCATTGAGCATAGATTACATTGCTTGGTGTTGAAAGATGATAAGTGCATCCTCATTCATTTGAAATTTTAGCGAATTAAAATTCATTTACTTTTTGGTTGTTGCATTGGAATCATGAAGTTGAAATTGAAAGGTCTAGTTAGGAAGATATTGTTGGTTGCATAATTGATTGTTGCATCAATGTTTGCACTTATTCCCTACACTAGATAACTTTCATTGAAATGAAAATAATCATTTTTTCATATTAGTTGCATCGTAGGTGTGCTCAGGTGACATTGATTTTTGAGCCTTGAAACTGAAACATAATTCAAGATCAACTTTAAAATTTATCTCAATTAACCTAAGGACCATTTGGAACATTAATGAAAATATATAGATGTCTAGGCTAGAGATGTGTTTCAACATCGTTAAACGTAGGAGTTGTCATTGTTTTCTAGCGTTACATCCCCGGGATGAAATATTGTTCCACGTACGGAAGTGTGTAGGATCGTTCTCCAAGCACCTTCAGGTATATCAAATGGTGCTCCACACATGAAAAAGTATATGGGAACGCTCTCATCAAACGGTTACACATTAGACAACACTACTAGAGACTACACTCCCATGTATCGTCGAGCATATTTTGGGAGTCCTCTATAGGTTGCTATCCATCCATAGGTAACTAAGTCTGCTGCCTTGTATACCATGATACATCGAACACTACATTAAGGGAGATTAGTTGTCATACATTGGGTCCTTCATTCGCCAAGATGTATATTGCAGTTCACGGTTGGTTGGTAAACCCTTTTGCCTACTTACCCCTTTCTTTTGTTTGTGTCTTTAATTTCTAAAATCAATTAGTTGACCATGGAACAACATCCTTGCTTTGGAACAAATCCTTAGTAGATGGAAAACCCTTAACATCCAAAAACCTAACCTTAGAAGATGAAACGCCAAATTGTGGGCCCTGTTTTGGGTAAGTTGATACATCAACTTCCTGGGGTCGTAACTTTGGCACCCGATCTTCGTTTGACGCGGACAATAGCTCGTTAGAAAGATCTATCCGAGCACTACAACTTTGGGAAGAGAAACATCTATCCATGGACCCATGTTGCTCCCAGATTTCCCAAAAAAACATCGTTTAGGGCCTCAAAATGGATCTCAAAGTTCATGACCCGAAAAACTGCTAAAAATAGTAAATTGTGCTACAATTACGGAAACTGAAAAAACTGAAAGAGACAGTTGAGGGTGTCCAAGTGGGATAGGTGGGTGGCCACCAACATCCACCTGGATCATTCCTCCCCCCTTAGGAAGCAATGGTCCCCATTGCGTTGAGTTCCTCCATCTGCTGAACTTGGTCCTTGGTGAGTTGTTTTGCAATCTCAGATGTGTCCAATAATGGTGGGAAGCATGGTCAAGGGCTGTACACATGTGAGTGGGACTCTTATGGAACTCAAACCACTTTCTTGTGTCCTTCTTCGACTTCGTGGTGTTGTTCTTTTCTTGTGGCTTCGATGGGTTGTCTTGGGTTGCCCCGTCTTGGCTTTTTCCTTGGTTCTACGATTTGGGGAAGCCTTTCCCTTGCTTCAGATTTGCAGATCCAAAGTCTCACTTCTTCTATTTAAACTTCTGCTCGATTTTGATAGCGTATCGGTATGCCGTGCCGAGCGAGGAGATGTTCAGGAACTCCATCTCTTCCTGGATGTATCTATGTAGGCAGCAATGGTATTTGAGTACCAGATGTAGCTCAGAATATTTGATACCCAACTGTGTGCGAAGGGTATGAAAAATGTTTGTGAACTCCGGCACATCTTGGTCCTGTCCCCGTCACAACGTGGTCCACTTTATGTATTTGTCCTCATAGCTTTTGATAGGGTTTTACTACTCCTTAATGGCATCCCGGAAGGAATTCCAAGTGGGTGCAGCTGAGAACAGTGAGTTCGTACTTTCATCCTTCTGCTCACAGTAGGTTTCCCACTAGTCCTTGACGTGGGGGGCTACTTTGAGAAGAGCGAAAACAATCTTTTCGCGACTTGAAAATTCATGAACAGAAAAATAACCCTCTAGTAGATTTAACCATTTATCTACGACATCTGTCTATCTGACCCTAGAATATGGGGATTTCAAAATTAACTTGTACCTTAAAGGGTGTGGCGTTTCTAGAGTAGTTGTTGGAAGCCGATGGGGCGCCTCTGGGTAGCCGTTGAAGGATCTGTTGAAAGTTGTCCATCATCGTGTTCCTTTGTTGCTTAAGGGCTTCTTCGAGAAAGATTTTGATAGGATCTCCTGCCCCCTCATCTTTCTTTTCATCCACCATGGGAGGCCATCGAGATGTGCGAGGCTGGTCTTGCAAAGGTTCGACCAATTCAAGCCCTAACTCCTTATATCCCGACCTCATTGGGGACATGCAAAGAAAAATAGAGGAAAAGCATACCGCTCTGATACCATTGATCCAAATTTAAACAGGAACGCAAAAAATTATAGAGATAACCATAAACACAAAGATGTAGTGGAAATAATACTTCATTTCATTACTGCAAAATACTGAAATATGCTTACAAATAGAAATGGAAATAAACCAACTAGGGCGATGGTAGCTTATCTCTGAGAAGAGATGTGACGGCTACATGCCTATGAACTGTGTTACAATGAGGATTTAAGGCCTATTTATTGTTGAGAAACAATGGAAAACCCTTAACATCCCAAAACCTAACCCTAGAAGATGAAACGCCAAATTGTGGGCCCCGTTTTGGGTAAGTTGGTACATCAACTTCCTGGGGTCGTAACTTTGGCACCCGATCTTCGTTTGACGCGTACAATATCTTGTTAGAGATATCTACCCAAGAAATACAACTTTGGGAAGAGCAACATCAGTCCATGGAACCATGTTGCTCCCATATTTCCTAAAAAACGTCATTTAGGGCCTCAAAACGGCTCCAGAAGTTCAGGACCTGAAAAATGCTAAAAATAATAAATTGTGCTATAATTACGGAAACTGAAAAACTGAAAGAGACAGTTGTGGGGGTCCAAATGGGATAGGTGGGTGGCCACCAACATCGACCTGGATCATTCTATCCTCAATTACTTGCAAAGCTTTAGGTTCTCCGCAGCTTGTGCCCATTACCTAGAATCTGTTGGCTTTTAACAGAGGAGCCAGTCAACCATTATGGATCCTTCCTAAGTTTCCTATTACTTTGGAAGGAAATATCATCTATATCGATGTTATGTTTGTCCAAACCTGTTAGGATTTTAAATTATTCCTCGTATGTGACTATGTTTATGTCACAATAGCTCTTGTCTCTTCTCTCTTTCGAGTAATGTGTCTCCCTCGTGAAGGAAGAATTGTGAGCATTGATAACCTTTAATTCATTAGTCCTAATTTGGCTCCCAATCAATGAACATTCCTAAATGGTCCTTATATGCATCATGTACTAGGGCCATTGGAGCCTAATATTTCCATTAGATCCCTTGATATGTATGCTTTCCATAGCATTATTCTCCCATTTGATAAGAACCTCTTGGAAGTGATGGCCTCTTATAGGCCATGATCAAGTTTCTTGGAGCATAGTTACTTTACTTCTGTCAAGCTCCTTAAAAATGAATCAAGGTTCTCGGAGTAGATTTCCTTTACTTGTGTCAAGCTTGTTAAGAAAAGAAAAATAAGGTGTCAGAGCAGAGTTCCTTTTCTTGTGTCAAGCTCCTTAAAAAATGAATTAAGGTTCTCAGAGCAGAGTTCCTTTACTTGTGGCAAGCTCATTAAAAAATGAAGCAAGGTGTCATGAGCATGGTTATGTTATTCAAACTTTTGTAAAAATGAAACCAATCTCAAGCATAGTTTGTCTCTGTTTCAATCTTGTGTAAAAATGAAACCAAATTCAAGCATAGTTTTTCTCATGCTTCAAGCTTGTGAAAAAATGAAACCATCTTCAAGTATCCTGAAGCATAGTTTCCCATGTTTCAAGCTTGTGTAAAAATGAAACCATTCCCACTTTACCTCTCATGACTACCATTTTTATCAGCCAGTTCTTTTCCAAGTGAGCCTTGATTTTCTCATTCCATCATCACCTTCTGCTTGGTCGATCATACGCTTTCACTTGGTTGTTCTACCCTTTCCTCAGGAACAATTGCAATGAGTGGTCTCATTATCCATCCTCTTAACCTTTACATGTTTTGAGCATTTCCATCATGGCCAGAACTAGTTGTTATCCTTTTATACCACTCATTATTCCAGGTGGAGTCCTCTTTCAGGTCTTTTCAGACTCCAAAAATATGAAACAATTTCCGATCACTTGTATTTTCGAACTCGTTAAAGTAAATGAAAAGAAATCTACTCAATATAAGTTTAACCCTTTTCCAAACTGAGATAGACTAGTTACGAAAAAGGAATAAAAAAACCTTAGTCAAACATGGCTAAGAGATTCTCTTGGATATTGTTTTCTACCTTTTTCGGATTCGAGAAACTATCTATAAAAAGGGACATCTGGAGTTTTCTCTTCGCCTCTTTTTCGAACTCTATAAACATGAAAAAGATGTCGAGTTACCCCTCTGTTGGACTCATAAAACTAAAATGACAAAGGACTTGTCACCATGATGAAATAAAGCTACTCCTTCCTAGGTCTCATTAAAAATACTAGGATGGATTCAAACAAAGGATGAACTTATATGACAAGCATATAGTATCTTCTTCAAGCTTGAGATTAAAAATAAAGAGGTACTTGCCAGAAATAGTGGGGGAAAATGGAAAGAAACATATATCATGTATTTTGTATGAAAGGAAGTATGTCGCTCTTGAACATGACACTTATATGTATCTCGTGTTCGGTTTGGGGCATCCTCACTTTGTCACTTGGATTATTGGGTTTGGGAAATCCATATTCCTCTCATTTGATTATATCATATTGTCACCATGACCTCTAATCCTATTTCGAGTCAAACTCTTCCAAATTATGGAGTTGTGCTGCCGATATATTCAAGAGAAGTCCCAATTGAAAATTCAAACCACTTATACCATGTTTGAATTTTTCTGCAACAATACTGAATCACTCTTGCCAAGTTTGCAAAATCCTATGTTTCATGTCGAAGATGTGGGAAACATTATGGCCCTCCTTCAACTGATCACTTCTTTTTGACTCCATCTCATTATCCAAGAAGATGATCTAGAAAATCCCTTTCAATACCTTGGAGCTTGCATGCCTCAATGCCAGGTTCTTGGCATTTGACGATAGTTTCACATCACTGGCCTTCCATCCAATGATTATGCGAGTGTTCAACTTTAGCTTCACTGTTCACACTCGTGGATTGTGTTATTGTACCTTGTGATCCTTCAACATCATTGGTGGTTTCTCTTGTGCCTATTAATGATTTACATCATTAACCGGTATTCAGGTGGTTTCTACCATGTTCGACTTCGACACATTTATTCACATGGTGGGATTCATACTTTGGTTGGATCAAGACTAAGATGAAGACCCTGGGTTTCGTTTGATAAATCCACGCTGGGTGGAGTTATTAAGAATTCATGATTGTAAACATGATCCTTTCTATACAGATGGATGTGTCCATGTTGTGGATCCATGTATTGTTAGATGCTTACACTTTAAAAATACTTACATCATAGATATCGAATATGATGTATTATGTGTGATTTGCGCATCTCCTAACAGTGGTTCTCTAAGTCCTTCACTTTTCTTGTAAAGAACTTCAACCATCACTTCCCGTTTTAACTTCATGCTTTAGGGGACATCTGTTATACAATATTTTGTCACGCTCTCAGTCTCATATCTTGAAGTGTCACATTTTGTGTTCTCAATGTCGCAAGTGTTGCAAAGTGATGAAAGTTGTCACAAACGACGTATTCACCATGAAACATGTTTGTGAAAATCATAAGAATATCCCTGAAGAAAAGGAGAAAAACTTGCCTTCAAAGAATTTTGAAGAGCTAGTCAAAAACCTTGTTTTGTAATCCCAACATGACCTTTATAAGGAAAATCCATGCTGGTAACCTCTGGCATTACACATGTCTAGTGCTACTAGCACGAATTTTATCAGGAAAATCTGCATTGGTCTTCTTCAGGTAATTTTTCCCAAATGGAGGAGAAAATTATCTTACTAGAAGGCTCGAGAACGATGATGTGGTTTTAGGTAGATAAAGTTTGGAAAGAGACCTCCCATTCCTTGCCCTAGATCCTCTTTCCATGGATCTCTCCCTTGAGATGTGGAACTCTTCCCTCTTTTCATGGATCCTCAACTCCCTCTCCTTCCCTATAAATGAATTACCCACCATCCACTAATGGTTGGCTGTTGGTTGGTTGGTTTCCATCCTACTGCTAAATTGTGCCCAAATGTTTCCCATTTACAAAGGAGAAAAGGTGTTTGAAGGCTAAGGCTTGGACTTGGAATCTCACTTGAAGGAGGCTTCCAACATCAAGGCTTCATTGATTGTAATGCTCCCTTTTCCATCTATCAATAATACAATATATGTTTTCTTTCCATCAATGTGTCAATTATTGTCCATTTATTGTAATGCTCCTTGATCTGTTAAATAATTTGTATTAGAAAATTTTATGCTTTATATATTTTGTTGTCTCCACTTGATCTTTCTTACAGGCACTCATCTACACAAGAGAAGAGGAGATCGTGAGGATGGAAGCAAAAGAGTCAAGGTCTGCATCAAGGTAATTAGCATCAGAGAGAGGTAGGAGATCTACCTCATTTGTATTTTCTAATATGAATTAGGAAATATTGCGTGTAGTTGTCTTTTGTAGTTGCTAGATCCTCCCATAGGACTAGAGGGATTGTTTTTGTCCATAGAAAGGATTGATTGGACAACAAGGGCCCACTTACTTTTGGTGCTTCATCTCCTAGGGTTAGGATTTTGGATGTTTAGGGTTTTCCATTGGTTTTCAATAATAAATAGGTCTTTGAGCCTCATTGTAACATAGTTCAGAAGGCATATAGCCACCACATCTCTTATCAGAGATAATCTACCATAGCTTGAGCTAGTTTGTTTCCTTTTAGCATATAAACAATTTGTAGTACTTTGTTATTAATTAATCAAAGTTATGTTTTCACTGTATCTATATGCTTTTTTCATATCTGTATTTCATTTTGTTCCTACATAAATATATATCAGTGGTATCAGAGCCGTATGGTGTTTCTATGTTTTTCTATGCATGTCCGCAACGAGGTCAGGATATAAGGAGTTGGGACTTGAATTGGTTGAACCCTTTCAAGACTGTCCCTGCTGGCATCAACAACCGCCCATGGGGGAAGAAAAGAAATATGAGGGAGCAAGAGATCTTATCAAAATGTTTCTCGAAGAAGCCCTCGAGTAGCAAAGGAATTAGATGATGGATAACATCGCCCAAATCCTTCAACAAATGCCAACAAGTGACGCATCTTCATCCAACAGTCACTTCGGAGGTTCCACCCCCTTTACGGTACAAGTTAACTTTGACATCCATATATTTGAAGGTGAAATAGATGAAGATGCCGTAGATAAATGGTTGAATCTACTGGAAGGATATTTTTGGTTCATGATTTTTCTAATAATGAAAATATTATTTTTTCTCTCCTTAAAGTTGACCCCCCGCATTAAGGACTTGTGGGTAACCCACTGTGAGTAGAAGGATGAGAGGGAACCCTCATTTTTCTCATTCGTAACCACTTGGAATTCCTTTTGAGACGTCGTCAAGGAACAATATTACCCTATCAGGAACTATGAAGATAAGTACATAGAACAGACTACACTGTGGTAGGGAAGGGACCAAGACTTTCTTTTGAGTGGCATCTGGTACTCAAGTACTATGGTTTTCCACCCAAATACACCCAGGATGATATGAAGTTCTTGGACATCTCCTCGCTTGGCGTTACATCCTAATATGCTTTCAAGATCGAGCATAAATTCAAACAGAAGAAGCGAGACTTTGGATTTATGAATATGAAGCAAGGAAAAGGTGCCCCCCAAACCTTAGAACACAAGGGAAAGCTAAGGTGGGTTGACCCAAGACAATCGATCAAAGCCACAAGAAAATAATAACACCACGAAGACAAATAACAACACGAGGAAGTGACGTGAGTTCCAAAAAATCACTACTCACAACACTAGTGAGTGTCATGTCGAACAGTCATTAGTAGATGAGATGAAGGATTTAGAGTTAGATGCATGTTCCGACTCTGATTCAGACCCTAATAAGGGGAATAACAAAGGGAAGAAAATTATTGACGCACAACCCAATGCCACCATTACCACCACCAACGTCCAAAATATGGAGTCCAAAGATCAAGAGGAGGGGGAGCATCTCTTCCACTCACAGATGTGGGTGAAAGGTTCTCTCCTGCAGTTCATTGTCGACAATAGGAGCCAAAATAACCTCATTTCAATAGAGGTCATGAAGTGGTTGGGCCTAACGACCACACCACACCTGCAGTCATACACCATTGGGTGGCTTCACACCACAACCATACACCATTGGGTGGTTTCATGTTGTGTATGAGTTTAGGCCTAACACCGTTATTATTACTTTGGGTAATAGTGTATACAATATATCAGAGGTAGCCATGCCTACTACCATCTCTTTGATATTTGTTAAGAAATTAAGTAAGATCGTCTCCCAGACCAAGAAATTTGTGTTCCTTTTTATTCTCTCTCAAAGTAACGGGAAGATTTTGGCTACATCAATGGCTGTCAAGAAAGGTTCCTCCATGCAAAAAAAGTAGAGACATCTACTCATGTAGAGACCTCCAGTAGGGGGAAACTTCAAGCCAGGTGGGCTAATGGATCGTATGCAGCCATACCTCCAGGTAGGAGGTGGGGTGATGTGGATTGATCGTCCCAAGGAGGAGGGGCAAGATCCTTGAGGTACCCAACCTCTTGGATGAGACCTTGCTACGGGAGCCCCGATGTGGAGTAGCAGGAACTGACCGATTGGGTAGAGACAGATGCGGATGAAGCGGCAGAGAGAGCGACAGTGTAGGGAATCCCAGGACAACGCATAGCTAGTAGGCTGTAGCAATGCGAGAGGCACAAGTGTTTTGCACAATGCTAAGTGGCACAGAGAAGTGTGCAATGGTGCGAGATGCATGGAGATGTTGCAGTAGCGCAGATGTCAGAGAGGGAGCACTTGTCAGTAGCAGGTAGAGCTTCAACATCAGAGTATGTTCCTAGCCCAACAGAGTGGTCAGTTGGGAGTGTTTTTGTTCCAAGTGTTGTTGGAGCAAGTGGACCGGGCGAATGTGTTGCATGCAGAACATTCCCGAGTTGCAGAATAGGGGTTGCAGATAATCCATATCTTGTTGAGAGGGAGTGCTGAAAATGCAACAAGATTATGGAGCTTAGTGGAAAGGAGTCGCCTTCACTAAGTGGGTCCGCAGGCTATTTTTGGCGCAAAGTCTATTTTTAGACATATGGATCATGGTCTATGAGTTGCAGTATGTTGTTTATGGATGATTGGTCATGTTGGGAAAAATAGATGTACTTCTATTTTTGGTTCACATTGGAGTGATCAGAGTCTATTTTTAGACTGCCAGGCTAAAAATAGAAACAGTCAAATATTATTAGCCCTTAGTAATATTTGGACTCTAAACATTATCTTATTCTCTTGGAGCACTTCAGTTCGAGCTACGGATGTGGCACATGCAGCTGAAAAAAGGAATCACGTGGTTTCTTATGTTTTAGTTGAGTTATTGCATGGAGGACTTCAGTTATAACTCATGCATGTGAGTTCTGTGGAGTTGGATGTGGAGTTGATGGAGTTGTGTTTAGTTTGACTTAGTTGAACTAGTTGTATTTAGTCTAACTAAAGAATACACTAGTGATGAGTTGTGTGAATTGATTATTAATTAATTCACTAATTATTAAATCATAAAGAAACTAAAGAATACATCAGTTAACTCAGTGCATGGATAGTTCAATAGAGACAGGTGTTAGAGGTAAGTGAAAGGGTGAGTTGTGACTATTAGTTGTGCATGAGATTTTGCACATGCATGGATTGAGTAATGCCAATGAAGATTGCGCAGTGTGGGCCAATACCAAGGCAATTATAGCTTGTGCTCACATGATTTTGGATCAGCCATTCATCATTCATTCTCTTGCAGGATTGTGCAGTGGAGGCAGGCAAACAATGGAGGAGATTTGAGGCATTAGATCTGAGCTAGTTTGTGTGTAACAGGTGGAGATAGTGCTGGATACTTGTGAGGAGTATTGTACTATGTAATGTTACATGTTCTTAATCATTAATATACAGATAGTGTGGGGTTTTTAGCTGTAAGCTTTCCCCGGGTTACATATTGTGTTAATGTGTGCATGCTATTGATGTTTCATTGTTTTTTATGCTGCTAAATTGATGATCAACGTAGAGGAGGTTATGTATTATGCATGTATTCCGCAATAGTGTATAATCGGGATAATATCTATGAATAAGTACTTAATTATTCAAAATTTCTATCAGAGCTCTTTGATTTGTAGAAAAAGTTCTACAGGATATCAAAACGAGGATTGATCATCGGATCTATTATTCAGAAAGTGTTTACATTTTATTTCTTCAGGCAGAGTCTGTAATCGGGCCAGGTAGCCTCTGGATTCATCCTTCCTTTGGAAGGTGAGATATCCGGTAAAAGCCCATACAGTCAATCTCTGTACAAGAAATACTTTGTTCTCACGAATTTTAGATCAGAGGCAGTTGAGTTTTTGAGCTGGTGGAATGGCGATCAAGGATAAACTCATAAAAATCAAAGCATAAGAATGGAGATGCCACAGATTGTCTGGAGAAGAAGAAAAATAAGCAAGATGTTGGATCTGCAGTGGGAGAGGCCTTAGCCTCGCAGTTTGAGTTGGATTTTTCATTGATCGCATGCTTGGCATCAAGTGTGATGGGATCGGTATGGTTCTTGGACAACGGTGCGTCTTTTCACATGACAGGAGATCGAGATTTGTTTTCTGATCTAGAGGAGAAAGATCTTGGAGTGCACATCGAGATGGGTGATGATGGTAGATACAGTGCGACCGGTATCGGTACCATTTCCTTTAAGAGGGAGTCTGGTAAACCCTTCGTATTGAAGGAAGTGATGCATGTTCCAAGATTGAAGAAGAATCTTATCTCTGTGGCGATGTTAGAAGACAAGGGATATGATGTTGTTTTCAGCGAGGGAAAGGCTTTCCTGCGTAGCAAGACAACTGGAGAAACCCGAAAGATAGGGGTTCGAGTCAGGAACCTTTATCAGTTGCATGTAGATGCATGCAAAGCCTTGAGCATCAAGGCAACTGATGGAGACTTGGTGGTTGAGAGGGAGCGTATATTACCTCTCAACATGCAGAGCCAGAAGAAGTCTCAGACGATTATGGAGGAGCCACGATTGGTGCAACAGCTTCAGGAGGTTGTGGAGCAGCCACAACAAGGGAAGTTGAGAGGAGATCGAGTAGAGACATCTACTCATGCAGAGACCTCTAGTAGGGGGAAACTTCGAGCCAGGTGGGCTGAGGGATTGCATGCAGCCATACCTCCAGGTAGGAGGTGGGGTGATGTGGATTGATTGTCCCAAGGAGGAGGGGCAGGATCCTTGAGGTACCCAACCTCTTGGATGAGACCTTGCTACGAGAGCCCCGATGTGGAGTAGTAGGAATTGATTGATTAGGTAGAGACAGATGCATATGAAGTGGCAGAGAGAGCGATAGTGTAGGGAATCCCAGGACAGCGCATAGCTAACAGGCTGCAGCAATGTGAGAGGCACAAGTGTTTTGCACAGTGCTAAGTGGCACAGAGAGGTGTGCAATGGTGCGAGATGCATGGAGATGTTGTAGTAGCACAAATGTCAGAGAGGGAGCACTTGTCAGCAGCAGGTAGAGCTTCAGCATCAGAGTATGTTCCTAGCCCAACAGAGTGGTCAGTTGGGAGCGTTTTTGTTCGAAGTGTTGTTGGAGCAAGTGGACCGGGCAAATGTATTGCATGCAAAACATTCCAGAGTTGAAGGATAGGGGTTGCAGATAATCCATATCTTGTTGAGAGGGAGTGTTGAAAATGCAACAAGATGATGGAGCTTAGTGGAAAGGAGTCGCCTTCACTAAGTGGATCCGCAAGCTATTTTTGGCGCAAAGTCTATTTTTAGACATATGGATCATGGTCTATGAGTTGCAGTATGTTGTTTATGGATGATTGGTCATGTTGGGAAAAATAGATGGACTTCTATTTTTGGTTCACAGTGGAGTGATCAGAGTCTATTTTTAGACTAGTTGAATTAAGGCTTCTGTGATCCATAATAGTTGAAAGAATAACTTCGGCGTAAATCACATGTAGACAGACATTTGTCGACGCGTTTCGAACCAACAAGTGTGGTTCATCGTCAGGACAAGTTGAAGAAACAGATCCAGCTTAGCATGTTAAATAGTCTGAGTAGAGACTCCAACGGCTAAATCGACCAACGGCTAATTTTGACCTTAGGACCCAGGTCAAATTATTATTCATTAATTTAATATTATTATTATTTTTAATATTAATACATACAATATTTTTAATAGTTAGTTTTAAAAATTAATTTAGTAATAATTATATATATATATATATATATATATATATATATAAGTTATAATATTAGGTTATTAAGATAAAAGTTAGGATTAAAAAATAAAAAAAATACTTTTAGTGGTTAGTTTAAGAAGCTAATTTACTTATTTATTTAAATTATTTAATAATTATTGTTAATATAATATATATATATATATATATATATATATATATAATAATAATAATAGGTTGTTAAGGACGAGAATAATTTCAATGGTTAGTTTAAAAAGTAATTTATTAATTTATTTATTAATAATCACACAAATATATATATATATATATATATAAATTAAAATCATAAAGTTAGGATTAAAAATATAAATAAATAAAATAATTTAAATAGTTAGTTAGAAAAGGTAATTTATTTAATTTAATTTAATTATTTATTATTATATATTAATAATATAGTCTTAATATAGGTAATTTTTTTGTCTAATTATATAATTAATATTATATTAGTAATATAGTCTTGATATTAATATATTAGTAGTCAAATTATTATTTATTAATTTAACCCTAACTTTATGATTTTAATTAATATATATATATGAGATTATTAATCAATTACTTTTATTCTCGTCCCTAACAACCTATTATTATAATTTTAATTATATATATATATATATATATATATATATAATATTAACAATAATTATTAAATAAATAAGTAAATTATCTTTTTAAACTAACCACTAAAAGTATTTTATTTATTATTTTTTAAACCCAACTTTTATCTTAATAACCTAATATTATAATTTTAATATATATATATATATATATATATATATTTATTAATAAATAATTTAAATATATAAATTAAATTAAAGTTTTTAAAACTAACCATTAAAAGTATTTTATTTATCTATATATTTTCACCTAATTTAACTTATTTCCATAAATAATAATAATAATATTAAAAATAATAATCATATTAAATTAATAAATAATAATTTGACTACTAATATTATTAATATATTAATATCAAGGCTATATTACTAATATAATATTGATTATATTTAATAAATAATTTAATTAGACAAAAAATTACCTATATTAAGACTATATTATTAATATATAATAATAAATAATTTAATTTAATTAAATAAATTACCTTTTCTAACTAACCATTTAAATTATTTTATTTATTTATATTTTTAACCCTAACTTTATGATTTTAATTAATATATATATATATATATATGAGATTATTAATAAATTACTTTTTATGCTAACCATTAAAATTATTCTCATCCTTAACAACCTATTATTATATATATATATATATGTATTATATTAACAATAATTATTAAATAATTTAAATAAATAAGTAAATTATCTTCTTAAACTAACCACTAAAAGTATTTTATTTATTTTTTAATCCTAATTTTATCTTAATAACCTAATATTATAACTTTATATATATATATATATATATATATATATATATATATATATATTAATAATTATTAATAAATAAATTAATTAATTTTTAAAACTAACCATTAAAAATATTTTATGTATTAATATTAAAAATAATAATAATATTAAATTAATGAATAATAATTTGACTTGGGTCTTAAGGTCAAAATTAGCCGTTGGCCAATTTAGCTGTTGGAGTCTCTGCTCAGACTATTTAACATGCTAAGCTGGATCTGTTTCTTCAACTTGTCTTGATGATGAACCATACTTGTTGGTTCGAAACGCGTCGACAAATGTCTGTCTACATGTGATTTACGTCGAAGTTATTCTTTCAACTATTTTTAGACTACCGGGGTAAAAATAGAAACAGTCAAATATTATTAGCCCTTAGTAATATTTGGACTCTAAACATTATCTTATTCTCCTAGAGCACTTCAGTTCGAGCTACGGATGTGGCACATGCAGCTGACAAAAGGAATAACGTGGTTTCTTATGTGTTAGTTGAGCTATGCATGGAGGACTTCAGTTAGAACTCATGCATGTGAGTTCTGTAGAGTTGGATGTGGAGTTGATGGAGTTGTGTTCAGTTTGACTTAGTTGAACTAGTTGTATTTAGTCTAACTAAAGAATACACTAGTGATGAATTGTGTGAATTGATTATTAATTAATTCACTAATTATTAAATCATAAAGAAACTAAAGAATACATCAATTAACTCAGTGCATGGATAGTTCAACAGAGACAGGTGTTAGAGGTAAGTGAAAGGGTGAGTTGTGACTATCAGTTGTGCATGAGATTTTGCACATGCATGGATTGAGTAATGCCAATGAAGACTGCACAGTGTGGGCCAATACCAAGGCAATTATAGCTTGTGCTCACATGATTTTGGATCAGTGATTCATCATTCATTCTCTTGCAGGATTGTGCAGTGGAGGCAGGCAAACAGTGGGGGAGATTTGAGGCATCAGATCTGAGCTAGTTTGTATGTAACAGGTGGAGATAGTGCTGGATACTTGTGAGGAGTATTGTACTATGTAATGTTACATGTTCTCAATCATTAATATACAGACACTGTGGGGTTTTCAGCTGTAAGCTTTCCCCGGGTTACATACTGTGTTAATATGTGCATGCTATTGATATTTCATTGTTTTTGATGCTGCTAAATTGATGATCAATGTAGAGGAGTTTATGTATTATGCATGTATTCTGTAATAGTGTATAATCGGGATAATCTCTGTGAATAAGTACTTAATTATTCAAAATTTCTACACAATATCTAGGTTACATCATAGATGAGCAAGGAATGCATGTGTATCTTGCTAAGATCCAAGTCATTCGAGATTGGCCATCCCCAATGAATCTCACAGTGCTTTGAAGCTTTTTGGGCCTTGCCAATTTTTATCGAAGATTGGTGTTGGGATTATCCCATATCACTTGGCCTTTGAGTTAGGTTACCAAGGGTGGAGTGAAAGTAAATTTTTCCTGGTATGAGTCCCAATAGAAGGAATTCGTTGAGTTAAAACAATACCTTTGCTATGCACCTATACTCACATTTCCAAACCTACATCAACATTTGAAATCAAGACAGATGCCTCTGACTATGTTATTGGCACAATTCTTATCCAAAAGGGCATCCAGTGGCCTATCATAGTGAGACATTTCTGACACAATTCAAAACTATCCCATCTATGATAAGAAGATGTGTTCCATTATGTAGACTTTCTGACAATGGAAACATTACATTCTAGGGAAAGAGATGATCATCCACATAGATCACCAACCCCTGCAGTTTATACACACCCAAGGGAAGTTGCATAATGATCTCCATCAGAAGTGGTCCACATATTTGTAACAATTCCATTTGAATACCAAGTATAATAAGGGAAACATCAATCATGCTGCATATTACCTTAATTGGCCACAAGTTGTAGCAATGACCACTTTTCTCAACTCTTGAGGCTACGATACCTCTGAATGGTCGCAATTATATAAAAATGATCTAGAGTTCGCCACCACATACTAGATGATAGTGGATGGTAAGCAAGTTCTAGAATTCCACATCTAGGATGAATTATTATACTACTTGGACCACCTTTGGGTTCCTTCAAGCAAGTGTGCCAAGCTTATTTGGGAGGCGCACTATGGTCAGGTCATAGGACACTTTGGTTTGGAGAAAATTGTGGCCATACTACAAAAGTATTTTTATTGGACAAATCTTGCATTGCCTATGTCATCACCAAGCCAACTATTAAGAAGCAAGGCTTTTATACTCCTCTTTCTACTCCCAACCGACCCTGGGAATCCATCTCCATAGGCTATATGTCTGGCCTTCCTTCTACAAAGAATGGTAACAATTGTATTTGTGGTCGTAAACAAATTTTCTAAGATGGCCATATTATCTACCTGCAGGAAGAGTATCACAACACTGCCAGTCTCTTCTTTGAACGATTATGTCACAAACCATTATATCATATGGGGATAATAGGTTCTTAAACGCATTTTGGTAGAGCCTTTGGTCATTTTTCAACACTAGACTAACCAAGTTGACTACATTCCACCCCCAGACTGATGGCCAGACAAAGGTCGTCAACAAGATGATTGTACACATATTATACAGGTATAAATCTAAGCATACACAGACATGGGGTGAGAGTGTTCCCTCTGTGTAATACAAATATAATAGGGCTATCCATAGCTCGATTGGCCATAGCCCCTTTGAAGTGGGCCTATGATTCTAACCATTATGTCCCCTTAATGTTGCATTCCCTTTTTCAACTACACAAGAAGAATCCACGCATGTACAATTCAAGGCTGATAAAGCAATCCGATTTATTGAACTTGTCCAACACATCCACTAGAAAGTGCACAACATCTTGGATAATTCCAATTCCAATTCCAATTATAGGCATCAACATGATCAACATTGGGTGTGTTAGGTCCCTATAATACTAGTGATTACCCCATTACTATTGTAGTTATATCCCTTACTAATATTGTTGTGCCCCTATTGTCCCCATATTGTTATTTTTGTGCATTTATATTATTATTGTTAGGTTGACTAGGTTATATTGTGACTCCTTAGACTCCTATATATGCAAAGGAGGTTTTGTCATTTGAATCATCAAAGAATCATTCATTTGTGTAATGTAAAGGAGGTTGCCCGCTTGAAGAGGCTGAATTCTAAGGCGTTGAACTATCTTTTCTATCTTTTTGCGAGCTAGTTTCATAACATTTGGTATCAGAGCTTTAGATTCTAGGGTTTCGCTGCTCCAAATAGGTCATCGTGGAATTTTCGCTATAACTTTTTTCTGTGATGTTTCAGAAGTGAGAAAAAAAACCCATTTGAGACAAAATCGTACTGAACCTTGGATCCAAATTTCAGAGCTTTTCGCACTATATTTTTGGAGATATGATCTGAGGAAGTTGGTCTTTTTGTAGACTCTTGAATTACATTCCAAATAAGGGACCTAGGGAAAATCATCATAACTTTCTCTCTGAGCATCAGATTGAAGTTTCATAAGAAGGTACAGAAAGAGGACGAACTATAGTTTCTTGTATATATTTTTCAGAGCCAAAGGTTGAAACAGGGACACGTGGCATGTCGCACAAGTTCACTCTACTGAAGTAGTCTATAATCAGGTCATTGTGGGAGATTTGGCATAACTCTTCCTTGGAGAATCTAATTTGGATCAGACTGGTGGCATTGGAAAGAGGACACAGAGGGTTACTGTAGGTCACAATTTTAGAACTGGATAATCTGAAATTACAGAGACACATCAGAGGCAATATCGAGCTCCTACAAAGTGAAAAAAGGTGTGTAGATTTTTTTAAATTTTTGCTTAAGCTTGGTTTGAAAAATTATTTTGAAGGAATTCAAAGGGCATAGTAGAGCATTATTATCGGTAACTGATGCCCCGATGAAAGAAAATGCAAACACCTAGTAAGCAACTTGAAAGTTCTAGCATGACTCATGAAGAAGAGGAAGAAATGCTACATGATATATCAAACTTACAAGACCAAATGCAACGAATGTCACTCTCACAAAAGCTAACAGAAGCTAAGATAAATGGCGTGGAATATAAGCTAAACGGCGTGGAAGCTAATATGAATGGCGTGGAAGCTAAGATGGACGATTTGAAGATATATTTGAAGACAAATTTGAAGAGAGACATGGCAGATTTGAAGACAAACATGCCAGATTTGACAAATTTTCTACAAGAAATACTTACAAATGGTGAAAGGGTAGTATAGGAAACTCATGATGCGAACAAAATAAATGTTAATCATGATTTCATAGACTCTAATGTTGGATCGAAGACCCACCATATTCCAAAAATCGATATGAGCAAGTTTGATGGCAAGGATCCCGCAACATGGATATTACAGATGGAACAATTTTTTGATCTCAATAATGTGGAAAACACACAAAAGGTACGTATTGCAACTTTATATTTGGAACCAAATCAATTTGTATGGTATCACTGGTTTTGCTCTCATAAACAAATTATCACTTGGACAATTTTTATGGAAGAATTGACAGCACATTATGAGGATACAAAAAGCAACACTTTTTTTAGCCAATTGATAAGTCTCAAACAAAAGGGTTCAATAATGGAGCACATTGAAGAGTTCCAAAAATTGAACATAAGGGTAAAAAATATTCCAGAGGAGCATATGATTGATGTGTTCATAGGGACTTTAAAGGATAATATCCAACATGATGTTTGCCTTTGGGAACCTGATTCATTAGAGAAGGAATTTAGGTTAGCAAGAAAAATGGAAAGCAAAATTATGGAAACAAGGAAGCATACCACTCACAACTATAAAGATGGAAGTGTTGTTGCCCCTAGTCTTCCACAACCTATAAAGTTGACACCACAATAATTGGAAAAAAAAAGAGCAAAAGGGCTTTGTTACAGTTGTGATAGCAAATACACTAAAGGTCATAAGTGTGCTGAGAAGAAATTATTCTACATAGATTGTGAAGAGGAAGAAGAAAATGAGCAAGAAAGGTCAAAAGAAGAGGATATACTCCAGGAACAAAGCCTAGATAAAGAAGAAATGAATCCGACCATATATTGTAATGCATTAGCGAGAATTACCACTCCCCAAACCATCAAGATAGAAGGACAAATCAAGAAGAAAAAGGTAATAGTGTTGATTAATTCAGGAAGTACCAACAATTTTATTCATTGTAAGGTAGCAAAAGAATTGAATTGCTTCCTATATCCAGCAAACAATGTAAACTTTGAAACGAGAACTGATATTGTTACCCGTTTCGTAGAGATAGCAAAAAAATGACCTGATTTTGAAAATGGGTGATGCAGAACACACATGTTTTTTTTAGAGCATAGTTTTTGGAACTTTAATTTTTTTCATGTGCATTACATTTTAGAATGGTAGTGATTTTCATGTTGATTTAAAAAAGTGAGTATTCTGCATCACATCGTTTTTTTAAAAAACCTATTTTTTAACTTTAAATTTTCTAGTGTATGAAATGTAAATAATTATTTTCTAAATTTGATAGTTTTTGAAGTGGTTGTTTTCTTCATATTTTCTTGATTTCTATTTTATTTTATTTTTTTTTTGTAGTGGGGTTTTTATTGTTTTGCATTTTTAAATTAGAAAGTCGATAGTTTGAATTTTAGATAATCTACATATTTATACATCCTTAATTAATTTTTCAATCCACATGAAATAATTGTTTCTAAAAAACAATATTTTATAACAATGGACATAAAAATAACCATTTTTAACATAAAAATAACAAAAAAACTACACGTTTTGATAATATTTTGCTAGAATTAACATGTCAAAATCACAATTTTTATACAAAAATTTTAACTAAAAATGGTCAAATAATAGTTTTTTAATGAATTTCATGTAAAAAAAAAACAATAATCGTTTTTTTTTTTCAAAAAACAATAATTAACTTAAAAAACAATGCGAAAATAACAAATTACAAATATTGAACACATAACAACTTTAATTGATTGATTATTCTTTTCATAAAATGTCAGAGTCAAAACATTGCAAAACTTGATTTCCAAGAATAACTTAAATTTAATCAACAATGTCACGTAATCCAAACTCTTCGTCCTCTAGAGTTTCATCATTGTCTTTTTCCATAATATTTTTTGCTTCATTTTGCTCATTTTCCTCTTCTAATGGGTCTTTGATGTCTGCGAATCTCCCAATGTATGTCTTTCCAAACATACCATGTAATGGTGGTTGGGGTTCCTTTGCCTTTTTTGCCACACGTGATTCACTAAAGTCCCCTTTCTTCAACCCAATTTCTTGCATTGCATCTGGAAGAAATTGAAGAGCATTAATTCTTTGCTGAATGAAATTGCATTGTAATGGATCTTTCTCAATTGCAATGCAATTTCTTCCTTTTTGAAGGCAGCATGCTAGTGTTGTACCTAATTATCAAGCACAAAAAAAATAGTGAAGTAAATTAGTACAGTGACATATTAATTAAAAAAAGAACATATTGAAATTCAATTCCATATAGCAAAACCTCCCTGAGCCAGAAAATAAATCCAGAACCCAATCTCCTTCATTTGAACATATGTCTATAAGATAGTTAATCAATAATTGTGGTTTTTGATAAATGTTAACTATCTCTCCTTTCGTTTCTTTGTCTTCATATGTTAGTTTTCTCACAACAACATCATAAGTCAGTATTTGGCTATGACTCTTTCCGTCCACCCGATTAAAAATCATAGACATATGGCTATCATTTTTTGCCCAACTATCAATATGAATGAACTCACAGTCATTTATAAATTGTTGATCTTCATTGTTAAGAAGATTTGACTTTTGCCTGTAACATGAAATAGTAAAAGTTCAGTTAACTTGTACATAAATGAATTTTTCAACATTAATCAAATATACCTATTAAACGTCTTACCATGTAAGCTGCATCCTTGAATTTTTTTTCCCCTTGAAGCTTGACAATATCATTGCCAATTGTGTGTCTGAATGAAATGTCACAAATCTCCATAATGGTGATGACGTCACTTCTACAAATCCCGCAACCACTTTATTAAAAGCTTGATAAGTATAAGGGTCACTATCATAGTAAATGTTTGGAATATTGAAACCATGGGGAATATCTGCAATAACTAGGGCATAATCCCTTTTTGGTATGAGTTTAGCAATGTCTTCACAGTCGCCTTGTATTACTTGATATTGAATAGTGTCTAGCCCATTCCAAATGAAATGATTAAGAGTTGGATCAAGTTCAACATTCTTAATACGTTGCTTCCTTGGTCTTTCAACCTTTATTTTTTCAATAAAAGTCTTGAAACTGTCTGGTGCTCCATTATCTTCCTTCCTCATCTTTTATCAAATAAACAAATATATGTGTAAGTTTTAAATTAAAAATAGTACACAGATGAATAAAACTGAATGTATAAATCAAGATACCTTTTTAAATGCAAGATAAAAAACTTTTAATGTTGATGTAGAACTTGAATCTGGATAGTTGCGTACAACATCATCCCAACTATCTTCATTCAACAATCTAACCATTTGTTCCTGAATTTTCATGTAAACTTTGTGACTGCATAGATAAAGTCACAAAAAGTTAATATAATGATATGTATAACAAATAGTACCAAGAACAACATGTTTTATTTAAAAGATAACTATAATCCTAGAAATAAATAAAAATAATTCAGCAAACTTACTTTTGAAATTCTTCAGACATTTCTTCCAATGATAATTCCCCTGACCTCACACAAGATAATATTGTTTTGACAATTTTTTCATCTTTCACTCCTTGCATCGCCCTCCAAGGCGTGATGGTCATATCGTCTGGAAGTTGCTTCAGTTCAGGAGCTGATTTACTGTTGCTACATATCAATGGCTTAGATTTTTTGACCCTCTGGTTTTTAATGCCAATGTCTTCCCACATGGTAAAAGTTGACCTCATCAATGTCTTCAAGTTGTGAACATGTAGATGATGTGGCTTTCTGACTTGATATTGGCATTGTCCTTCACTTGCCTTATAGGTTTGTCTGACATTTAGCTGAAATGTACGACCACCATCAATTAAGTTTATTTTTGTCAAGTTCTGTCGAATGGAATTTTGTTTTGTTTTGATAATGCCATCATCTAAATCAGCTCCTGGTGTAATGATTTCTCTACTTTCTTTTGAAGTTTCACTAGGTTCTTGACTGCTGGTAATGACTACTTCAAGATCTTCAACTCTACTTTTCTTCGTCATAACATTCTCAACAGATTTATTCTTGGGCATTGTTACTTTTGGTCTTTTACGACTTTTCTCAGTTCCAATGTCATCTTCAGTAATGGCAACATATGCTTCACTGTCAATTTCAACTTCATCGTCCTCAAAAGTAACTTGTTTACCCTTGCTAGATTTATCCACCAGAGACCTTTTTTTCTGATTCTTTGGATGTAGTTTTGTAGCATCATCAATTACTACATTTTCCATGTTTTCCATATCTACTTCTGACACTAAGTAAAAATGGCTGACAACTTTCATGATATCATGCTCTATGAAATGAATGCCTCCCAACCTAATTGAACAACTTTCAACAAAATTCTGCCAAACAAAATATCATATGTCAATAAAAACAAAATTAAAAAAATATAGCGAGACACTTTCAAGAACGCAAAATAAAAATACAAATAACAATACTTACGATGTTTTGTGTCATCTCGTTTACGATTTGTTTACACAACTTTGTAGATACCTCTCTCGTGTCATATAATGAATATGATAGTCGGTATTTAATCCTTTCATGTGACTTGAGAGCTTTTGTAAGTACGTAAACAACTTCAGTGTTCGGTACCGAACACATATCTATGACTCTTCCCATCACCTCCAAATTTTCATTATGATGGGGTGTATCAATATATAGATATATATTCACATTTGTGCTCTCTCTTTCTTTCACATACCAGGCCCTTGATGAAAATTTAAGCTCTTTTGAAGTTTTCCAGTCTGAAATTATCTTCTTATCACTTAAGGCACTTGAATGATTTGTAGCCATGAGCTCAGGTGGAGTTCGTTCACCAATGTTTTTCGAAGATGCACCTCTAAGAGTCTTTTGTCCAGAAAGATTCACATAAATTTTCCTTGATGCCATTTTCCTAAAAAATAAAAACACATAAATTAGTAAATAAAAAAAAGCATATCAACTTAAATTAACAACGAAAATATACCATAAATTTGTTATTTGTATAATCAAAATAGCCCAGCCACCTCTAACGGGTGGGCGGGCGGGAGCTCGGGTCAGGGACGACGAAGCTAAGTGGACTACTGGGCAAGTGAGGGCGAGCCGCCTACCCCCTACCCATGCACCCCCCACAACCCCCTACCCAGCCTCCCCCCCACAGCCCCCCTAACTCCCCCCCTCCCCCGGCCCCCCCACCTAACTCCCCTACCCCCCCGACCCCCCCACCTAACTCCCCTACACACCCCCCCCTAACTCCCCTACCCCCCTCGGCCCCCCCATCTAACTCCCCTACACACCCCACGACCGCCCACCCCTAACCCCCCTGCCAGCCCACGGCCCTCGACCCCTAACCCCTCCACCCTTCCCCCCTCCCACCCCATAACCCGTGCGCCCCCCGCCCACCCCCCCTCACCTCGTAACCCCTACCCCATGCCCACCCCCAACCCCCCCACCCCCACCCCCTAACCCCTACCCGTGCCCCCCCCCTTAACCCCCCCGTCACCCCCGTCACCCCTACCCGTGCCCCCCCCCTAACCCTTACCCCGTGTCCACCCCCCCCTCCCCTCCCCTCCCCCCCGGCCCACGGCCCCCCCTCCTCACCCCCCGGCCCCTTCGCCCTCTCCCTGCTGCTCCCCACCTACCACCGCCCATGCGGCCCTCCGCCTCGCCCGGGGAGGGGGCGGAGGGGCCAGGGGGTGGGGAGGGGGGGGGCACGGGGGTAGGGGTACGAGGTTGGGGGGGGGGAGGGGGGGGGTAGGGGTAGGGGGTGAGGGGGGGGGGGGGAAGGGAAGGGGGGCGGCGGCCATGGGGTAGGGGGTTTGGGGGTGGCACGGGGTAGGGGTTGGGGGGGGGGGGGGGAAGGATGGGGGTTATGGGGTGGCGGGGTGCTGGCCGGGGGTAGGGGTGTTGGGTAGGGGCGGCCCCGGGGGTAGGGGTTAGGGGGTAAGGTGGGGGGGGGAGGGCGGGGGGACCCACGGGGGGTGGGGGGGCCGTTGGCCGGAGGGGGGTTAGGGGGGAGGGGGAGGAGGAGGGGGGTTGGGGGGATGGGGGGGTAGGGGGATGGACCCACGGGGCGGGGGGATGGGGTGTTAGGGGGGCGTGGGCCGGGGATTGGGTTGGGCGGGGCGCGTGGGAGTTAGGGGGTGGGGGAGGTGAGGGAGGGGAGTTGAGGAGGGGGGGCGCATGGGTTGGGTAGGAAGGTGAAGAGGGCATGGGTGAGGGGGAGAGGTCGGTAATGGGTTGGGGGGAGGCTGAGAGGTGAGGGGGGAGGGCGCATGGGTTGAGGGAGGGTGGCGTGGGACATGGGGGGCACGATGACGGCCTACCCATGGTTATTGGGCGATTGAGTTTGATCGGGCCCACCATGCTCAAAAAAATTATTAATTTAAAAAAAAAATCTTCTTCATTAAATTAATTTAATATGAAAATTTTGAAGGAAAAAAATTGAACTTACCTTTCAATTGCGAGAATTCTTTGTTCAATATGTTGTTGATAACAATACAGCTGCTCCACGAATTCACAAGTCTTTCAACGAACCTCAGAAAACCTGGATGTGACGTGAGTAATAATGATAATGAAATTTAATATATAAGTGAAATTACGAAGATGTTTTTCCGTACGATTAATGTGGGATAATTTGTTTTAAAATATTATAGAGCGAATATTGTAGAATTGTTTTACAGCGGATTGAATGTGGGATTAATTTGTTTTAGAATATATTATAAAAATTTAAAAAAAATTCAGTTGTTAGTAAATATTATATACTTTAACTATTACAATAATTAATGTACAAGTTATAGTTTACAATTTTAATTTTAGTGATTTATTTCATAAAAAAATTTAGTTTGCATTTTTCAATAAATTGTAGAATAAATTAATGAAGGTAAATACATCTAACAAACTTTTGGAGGGAAATTATTTCGCGAAAATTTTTGGAGGGAAATATTTTCGCGAAACTTTTTGGAGGGAATAATTTTGGAGGGAATATTTTTCTTTAAGCTATATAATATCCTTAGGAGACTCCATTTGTATCATTCAACATCTCCTATTTCAAAGGGATGGATTGTTCTGATAGTGAAGTTTCGATTTATGCACCATCAACATCTTCATCGCGTAACAATCCTATTCATATTGATGAATATAGCGGGAATTCTTCCACTATGAATAGAAAGTCAATTCTTCCACTTAGTCCCCATTCTAAAGACTATGAGAGCAGCACTGATGAAAGAGGGGATGGAGAATTTCAAATTAATAAAGAGTCACAGATTCCACTTAGTCCTAATTCTAAGGACTATGAAAGCAGCGGTGATGAAGAGCATGATGGTGAAGTTCAAATGAATGGAGTGTCACGATGTCCACTTAGTCCTAATTCTGAGGACTATGAGAGTAGCAGTTTTGAAGAGCATGATGGTGAAGTTCAAAAGGATGGGGTGCCACGGTGTCCACTTAGTCCTAATTCTGAGGACTATGAGAGCAACAATTTTGAAGTGCATGATGGCGAATTTCAAAAGAATGGAGTGTCACGGTGTCCACTTAGTCCTAATTCTGAGGACTATGAGAGCAGCAGTGATGAAGAGCGTGGTGATGAATTTCAAAAGAATGGAGTGTCAAAGTGTCCACTTAGTCCTAATTCTAAGGACTATGAGAGCAGCAGTGATGAAGAGCGTGGTGATGATTTCAAAAGAATGGAGTGTCAAAGTGTCCACTTAGTCCTAATTCTAAGGACTATGAGAGCAGCAGTGATGAAAAGCGTGGTGATGAATTTCAAAAGAATGGAGTGTCAAAGTGTCCACTTAGTCCTAATTCTAAGGACTATGAGAGCAGCAGTGATGAAGAGCGTGGTGATGAATTTCAAAAGAATGGAGTGTCAAAGTGTCCACTTAGTCCTAACTCTAAGGACTATGAGAGCAGCAGTGATGAAGAGCGTGGTGATGAATTTCAAAAGTATGGAGTGTCAAAGTGTCCACTTAGTCCTAATTCGAAGGACTATGAGAGCAGCAGTGATGAAGCGCGGGATGATGAATTTTAAAAGATTAGAGTGTCACAGTGTCCTCTTAGTCCTAATTCTAAGGACTATGAGAGCAGCAGTGATGAAGGACATGATCATGCAGTTAGTCCTAATTCTAATGATTATAAAGGTAGCAGTGACAAAGGACAGGATGTAGCATCTTCAATAAGTAAA
The DNA here is from genome assembly GCA_031772625.1 of Pinus tabuliformis. Classification (NCBI taxonomy): domain Eukaryota; kingdom Viridiplantae; phylum Streptophyta; class Pinopsida; order Pinales; family Pinaceae; genus Pinus; species Pinus tabuliformis. The sequence goes on from CM062805.1 coordinate 1,146,512,650, forward strand.
CAGTCTCATTTTCAACGTAGTCCTAATTCTATGGACTATGAGAGTAGCACTGACAATGCACATGAGGAAGAATATCCATTAAACATTGAGTGAAATTTTCCATTCAGTCCGAATTCTAAAGACTATGACAGTGGCACTGAAGAAGGGGAAGATGAAGAGTATCCTCTAAGTCAATATCTGAAAAGCAGAGCTGATGATAGTGTGGATAACATTCCTCTTAATGATGATGAAAATCCTTATAAAAATGATGATCCAATGATGGAGATGTTGCCAAGAAATATTGTATCGAGGAGTAGGAGCAGACCTTTTCGTATAAATGCAAGTTGTTCTAGTTATACAAGGGGTAGAGCAGAATATCTGACGACAAGAAGTTCTATCAGTGCTCTCATTTCAAGTGAATGTTGCCAAAAAAATTGCTTGAAACATATGGATTTCAGATTTGCATTAGAAAGCAAGAAGAGATATTTGTCAATGAATAAAAGCATGCAAAATTCATATTTAGTTGGATGCATGCAATCTACATTGTCAGATTATGATTATCATATTAGGAATTTATTATTATGTAAAAAAGCTTTCAAAATGTTTCATTCGATTGGGAATTTTCGTCTCTCGAGAATTCAAGAAAATTTGGAAAAGGATCCCACATTTTATTCAGAAGTATGTCATAAAAGACAGTTTGCGCGATTATCAAACACTGCAATGTCATGGATGAAAGATTTCTTTTCAAAGCATGGAGAGTGTATGCCAAATAGAGAGACAATACATATTCCAGATAATTTTTCAAGACGAGAAATCTACAACTTATACAAAGAATATGCAGAAGGTGCTGAGGGACATGGCCAATTTATTACATATCAATATTTTGTGAAGATATGGAAGAAAGAATTCAATAATGTCCGTATTCCTAAGAAGACAAGGATGGGGATTTGCAGTACATGTGCTTCTCTTAAATAAAAAAGGGACAAATGTGAAGGCTCAGGAAGAGGTAAGCGTTCATAACTTTAACTTTTAAAATTGTATAGTCATCAACTATGAAAACATATTTCTTAATGAATTTCTTTTATGTTGTGTAGATTTAATTGTCAAAGAACTTCAGGAGCATCGTGAACAACAAACAAATGAAAGGAAGAAGTTGTACAAGCATCGAAAGAAGTGTTATGATAATCCGAATAAATATTTGGGTTTGATAATTGATGGTATGGACAAGAAGAAAACACTTTTACCACATTTTGTTCGCACACCCAAAAATTTAAAAGAGGAAAATTTTATTCAGTTTCACTTGGTCGGTTGTATGGTCTTCAATGGGAAAATGTTGCCAAGGGTGTACTTCACAGCTCCAAATATTCAGAATGATGCAAATCTGACCATAACCATAATTCATGATGTGATTTCTCATTGGTCTGGTAATCTTCCTGAAGTTTTGTATCTACAATTGGACAACACTTGCCATGAAAACAAAAATCAAGTTGTTTTTGGATATCTAAACATGCTTGTTGAATTGAGAATTTTTCAAAAGGTAAAGGTTGGTTTGCTTCTTGTTGGGCACACTCATGACCATATTGATCAGATGTTCAGTCGTTTTTCAGTCACATTGAGGAGGAAGGAAGTTGGGAGCTTGCCATCACTAATTGAATGTATTAAGAAATCATACATGCCAGAGCCTACGTTTGATGTGTTGGAAGAAATCGTTGACATGCGAAGGTTTATTCTGGGATCATATGGTGAGGGGAAATGCATTGAACAACTTAATGACATTAGCTTCCAACATCAATTTCATATCCAAAAAATTGATGGGAAAACACTAATATGGGGCAAGAAGTTTTCAACTACTACAGAATGGGCGCCGTCATCAGGTTTGCAATTTTTTAAGTTCATTCCAGATCGTCCAATATTTGCATCAAAAATATTGTTATTATAATCAGTTGGTGAAGTTCAGAATGCACGCAGACAAAATAGACATATAAATTATTTTGATTGCCTGGAAGAAATTAAAAAATGTATTAGATATACATATGAGTACTTTGACATTGTTGATTCAGTTTGGTGGGAATCATTTTTCAATAATCAAAGTGATATCATTTCAACAACAACAAATGAAGATATACCTTTGAAAAATCCATTTAGTTGGCCACAAAATGTGTCGAATGAACATGAGGAAGTAAACATTGTTGAACAACAACAAAGTCAAGGTATTATTAATTCTTCACAGGCAACGGAAAGAGAGATGTATATTGGTCCCAGAAGATCTTGTGCACAACGTGAAGCCATGGATGACCTTTACAGGGGTTCAGTACAGGATATTAAGGAGGGTTGCATGATTGCAGTGCTAGCAGATGGAGATCCCAATGGTGATCCATTTTGGGTTGCTAAAGTTATAAAGGTCTTTACAGAAAATGAGGATGTTACAGGTGTTGAAGTACATTGGTATGCCACAAATACACACCCATTCAATGGTGTGTATAAGCCAGAGATGGTAGCTGACAAAAAAAATGGCGGAAAAAGAAAAAAAAAGGGTACAAATATAAATCGTCGCCGCACAGACATATTACAATTAGAGGATGTTGACATACTTGTTTATGACTTCAATTTAACAAAGAGAGGAACTCTTCGCTTCAAGACGATAGAGATTTTGAAAAGGTTGTTACCAGAAGGAACAATGTTGACATGGGATTCTGCTGAAACCAGTCGTAGATCTAGAAGAAATTTGAAACCTGGAATGTTCGGCATGCATGTGGACTCAGATGGGGCACTAGTTGATGAAAGAGAAGAATATGGAACATCTTCGTCAGCATCCAGTCACTCATCTGAAGATGTGAATTCTGATGGTGTGCAAGAAAATATGAGTGATTTTGAATAATTGTTTAAGACAATTTATATAACTGATGTATGCATCGTATCTTCAAATAAAATTAATGTTTTCCATATGGTGTTAAATGAGAAGTTATGAATCATTTTTATATTGTTGGATTATATGTCTTAAGTATGATAAATTTTATTGTTTAAATATCTACAATGCAATATCAAATTAGAGATATAATGTATGTTTTATTTAGTATACAAATAAAGACTTTTGAATTCATTTAGTGATTTATTTTTTTCATAATGTCATGGTTTCTTAATTTTATAGTTGAAAAATTTTCAATTTCTTTTGTATCTAGCATGTTATGGTTGAAAACATGTTAAATTTATACTTAGGAAAGAAAAATGATATTCTACCAAAAACATTAATGTGTTTTTTCCTCATAAATAAATTTGTTTGAGACATAAAAATTTGGTTTTATTAGCATTTTTTAAAAATTTCGAAAATTGACCCTAAAAAAAAAAATCATTGTTCCAGTATCATTACTTTCATTTTGTAGCTATTATTTGCACATAAATTTCATAGTAAATTTCGTATTCACTGCCATTTTTAAAACATGTTCAAAATTTACGCCTAAAAAATAAACACATCGTTCCAGTATACACACTTTTCGTTTTTAGCACTATTTTTGATGTTTTTTTGGGGTTTTTGGGCCAGAGTTCCCGTGTTGAGTTTATAGTTCCCGTTTCAAAGTTTACATTGTTAGCACCAGAGTGTCAAATGATGGTTACAAATGGAGGAACAATAAATCGCTCTGGAAAGTGCCATAATATCAAGCTATCCATGCGAGAATATGTATTGATTAGCCCAATGCTTTCCATTCCAATGGGAGGTGCTGATGTTGTACTAGGAGTCCAATGGCTACAATCGTTGGGTAAAATAGCTTTTAATTTTCAAGAACTTTTCATGAAATTTTCTGCAAAAGGAAAGGAAGTTGAATTAAGGGGTATTGTAGGGAAACCGGGAAAGATAATCAACTCTAACGGTAATACAAAGCTTCTAAAAAAGGAACAAAGAGGTGTAATTGCACAATTATGTTCGCTAGATGTTTCCACATCGAAATCATCTATTTCTCCAGATCTCCAAAAAGTCTTGGAGAATCATTCCAAGGTACTTCAGACTCCCAAAGGTCTCCCACCTATTCGTGATCATGATCATGCTATTCATCTGATTCTAGGAAGTGTTCCTCCAAACATCAGGCCGTACAGATATCCCTATGCCAAAAGAGTGAAATTGAACGTATGGCTGTAGAAATGGTAGAGGCTGGTATAATTCAACCTAGTCAAAGTTCTTTCTCTGCTCCAGTGGTATTGGTGCACAAGAAGGATGGATCATGGTGCATGTGTCCGGATTATAGGGAGCTCAACATGCTCACTATTAAAGATAAGTTTCCCATTCCTGTCATTAATGAATTACTGGATGAATTTCATGGATCAATTTACTTCACCAAGTTGGATCTTCGTTCAGGATATCATCAAATCAAAATGAAGACTAAAGACATTCCGAAAACAACATTTAGAACTCATGAGGGTCACTATGATTTTTTGGTCATGCCTTTTGGCCAATGCACCTTCTACATTTCAAGGTTTGATGAATTCCATTTTCAAACCCTTCCTTAGAAAATTTGTGTTAGTATTTTTTTATGATATACTAATCTACAAGAAGTCTTGGAAGGATCATGTTGAACATGTTGACAGGGTGCTACAACTATTGGAGGAGAAACAATTATATGCAAAAAGATCCAAATGTTTCTTTGGAGTACAAGAGGTGGAATATCTGGGTCATATTGTATCTCATGAAGGAGTTAAGGTAGACCCTAGCAAAATTAAAGCCATTAAGTAATGGAAAATCCCCACATCCATAAAGCATCTGCAACGATTTCTCAGGTTGATAGGGTATTATCGCAAGTTTGTTAAAAATTATGGGAGAATAGTAGCACCTCTAACAACATTATTGAAGAAAGATGCATTTTCATGGACTCCAGAAGCAACAAAGGCCTTTGAACATCTTAAAGAGGCAATGTGCCAAGCACCGGTCTTAGCTACACCGAACCTCACAAAAACCTTTATTGTGGAATGTGATGCTTTAGGAAATGGAATTGGTGCTGTTTTAATGCAAGATGAAAGACCCATTGCTTTTGAAAGTCGTCCAATCAAGGGAAAGTTTTTACACAAAGCCATTTATGAGAAGGTTCAAGCAGTGGAACATCACATCGAGCATCAACAAAAAGTCCTCCAACTCTTAAAGGATAACCTCATGTTGGCACAAAATAGAATGAAACAACAGGCAGATCAACATCGCAAGAAAAGAAGTTTTGATGTAGGTGATTGGGTATTCCTACGGCTATAACCATATAAACAAATGTCCCTCAAGCAAGCTAAGAATGATAATAAATTATCACCAAAGTATTATGGTCCATACAAGGTGTTGCAAAAGATTGGTACTATTGCATACAGATTGGAGCTTCCTACAGCTTCTCGAGTGCACCCAGTTTTCCATGTTTCATGTTTAAAGAAGGTTATAGGCGACAACCTCCCAGTTCAAACAATATTGCCAGAACTTGACGAGGAAGGAAAAATTATATTGGAACCAGAAGCAGTCACAGAAACAAGAACTCGATAGCTATGAAATCGATCAATTTCGGAGTATCTCATCAAGTGTAAGAACTTATCCACTAAAGATTCCACTTGGGAGGATGAGATTTTTTTATAGAAGCATCCTGAACTACTCAAGCGTTGAGGACAACACTTTTTTGAAGGAGGGGAATTTTAGGTCCCTATAATACTAGTGATTACCCCATTACTATTATAGTTATATCCCTTATTAATATTGTTGTGCCCCTATTGTCCCCATATTGTTATTACTGTGCCCCATAGAATCCCTCTATTGTTATTTTTGTGCCTTTATGTTATTATTGTTAGCTCGACTGGGTTATATTGTGACTCATACTCCTATATATGGAAAGGAGGTTTTGTCATTTGAATCATAAAAGAATCATTCATTTGTGTGATGTAAAGGAGGTTGCCCCCTCGAAGAGGCTAAATTCTAAGGCGTTGATCTATCTTTTCTATCTTTTTGTGAGCTGGTTTCATAACAGGGTGCCACACAAGTTTCAGGTGGGCGACAAATTTTGGTTTCATTTGCAGAAAGAACACCTTACTTGAGCCCACTGGAAGATCAAAACACTTTGATATGGGCCTTACACCATCACCAAGTCTATGGGAGACACTAATTTAGAGCTCAACATTCTCCCATTCCTTTGCTTGCACCCAATGTTCAATGTGGACTGCCTTCAGCCATACTTTCCACCATTATTGAACACATTAAACATTGCAGAAAAAGTCACACCATTAAAGATAAACCCAAAACACATAGAAAAAGCCACAACTGGTCAGATAATGGACACTCATATCAAGAAAAATTGCCAACATAATATCCAACTGTATTGGGTTATCAAAGCGGGCCAACTCCTGCACCAAGGCAAGTGTCTCACCAGAGACCAAGTTTAGCATAAGTTTCCCCATCTCATGGAGGAACTCAACACAATGGGGAAAATTGATTCATAAGGGGGGACTAATCCAGGTGGATATTGGTGGCCACCCTCTTGTTCCACTTGGATCCCGACCATTATTTCTTTGAGTTTCCTTAATTGTAGCACAATTTACTATTTTTGGCTTTTTTCGGGTCTTGAACTTCTGGAGCCGTTTTGAGGCCCAAATTGACGTTTTATTGGAAGATGTGCAATCATAACACTTTGATTGATATTTGTAATCAAAAGTTGTAGTTCTTGGATATATCTTTCTAACGAGGTATCATACACATCAAATGAAGATCACATGCCAAAGTTACAACCTCGAGAAGTTGATGTACCAATTTACCTGAACAGAGCCCATAGAACTTTGGCACTTCATTTCCTAGGGTTAGGTTTTTGGATGTTTAGTATTTTCCATTGTTTTTCAATCATAAATAGGCCTCTGAACCTCATTGTAACATAGTTCAGATGGCATGTAGATGCCACATCTCTTCTCAAAGATAAACTACCATCGCCTGAGCTAGTTTATTTCCTTTAGGCATGTAAACAATTTTCAATACTTTGTTATTAATTAATTGAAGTTATGTTTTCATTGTATCTCTATGTTTTGTTCATATATGTATTTCATTTCATTCCTACATAAATCCAAATCAAAGTATCTATGAGCAATGTGAACTAGAATTAATCGAGACAATCAAACTCCTACCATGAAAGCGAGAAAAAATTGCATTTGAAAGGTCAAAATTTAAATATTACTAAGAATAATGGAAGGTAAATCAAACTTACTAATCCTAAAAAATCTTTCCGCTAGTGAGCTTGGTGAAAAAGTAATGATTTTTACTTTAAACCTTCTAGGCACTGTTGTTCTATGTTTGAAAAATGGAAATGTTTTAGAAAATTGCTTACTTAAGGCTTTATTTCTAAATTTTAGTGGGAATAGAGTTTCAATGTAAATTTATTATCATGGTATAGTAAAGGAGTATGCATTAACATGGAGTTCACTTGTTGGCATGATCCTAATGATGGAACTCAACATTAATAGCAAATTTTGAAGCTTTGGATGGCATAGTTTTCATGTAGGCTACTTGATAGTGAGTGTAAGCATAGGATGAGGGATAAGTAATGAACATGATCATAAAATTTGGTAAGGAATCCAATCATGAAATTTGTCAACTAGTTAATGTAGCAGGTTAGTAGGTTGTGAACCAAAATGCTATGAAGTATTAAGCGAACATCTATTGTGATAGGCTTGAAAATGGGATATGTGGAAGCTCATCGAGTTATTAGAGGTTAGGTTACTAGAGTGAAATGTGATTCTTGTAGATTATCCCATAGATTTAGAAGCTCATGTAATCTACTAAAACCAGAGACAAGAATATAATTCTACTCTTTACAACGGAAGCCCATAAAGATCGAGCAAAACAATAATCGACAAGTGGGAGAACATCAATGGCACATAACACAATTAGTATCTAGGGAAAGCCACAGCTCAAAACCCCACTATCTATATTGCATTAATTAGAAATCCAAGATGATAATAGAATGCTTGTTCTCACAAGAAAAAATCCAACACTTAGTAAAATCAATCTCCCATCTCACAAGCAAGCTCAAGCAAAATCTAGGCCTCATCTCTACTCTCCAAGCCTCCTATTTCCTTGCGCCCTTGGTCAAAGAATTTGGATAAATACAATATGCTCTGCTCAAACTTGAGCTTAACCTGCACAAATATTTCCTATCCTCTGCCTCATGACTTCCTTTGGCCAATACGTAGCCAAATTTCTAAGCCTCCAAGATTCTAATTCTTTGCACAATTCCTCATATAATTAACCCATATTTAAAGGGAAATTCCTCATCCATAATTGTGCAATACCTTCTAGGTTCAGTTCCTAATTGCATGCACCATTTGTACAACTCATCAAATTATACAACAAATAGTACATTGTCCCTACACTCTAGTCTCAACTGGTTCTTTCTTAGAATCGACATGCATGAGTTTTTGATGAGGGAATCTTCAATTAATTGGAGTAGCACTAGTTGAGTGAACTAATGCATCAACTGATTGTTAACTCACTGTTAGTTCCTCAAACAATTTGGAACTAATTTAATTGGACTTAACTCAGTAAATAGAGTTAACTAATTACCACTCATACTTAACTCATCCTGGACCCCTATAATATAGGGATAACATATACATGACTTCAGAAAGACTTCCAACTCAAAATTCCTATGTTAAATAAGTCAACTCACTCTACTTAACTAGTACAAGTTACTATGAGAATAAAATTCGATTTTAATTCTCAGTTTAATTCAAGGAAAAATTAAGAAATTTCTGGATTCTATTTTTATCATTTCTTGTTGCTATTTTCAACACTCCCTCTCAACAAGAAAGAAATTCAACTTGATCTTGATCCTGAAGCTTTGGAATGTTTTGCATGCAACACTTCTCTCTAGTGTTGTTGCTCCAACAACTCCAAAAACAAAAAAACATCCAACCTAAATCAGAACGATGCCTTTGTCATCAAAGTCTCTAACTACTTGTAATGGAACCAGCTCACAAAAGGATAGAAAAGATAGATCAACACCTTATACTTCAACCTCTTCAAGGGGGAAACCTCCTTCACATTACACAAATGAAAAATTCTTAGATGATACAAATGAAAAGACCTCCTTTCTATATATAGGAGTCTAAGGGGTCATCATATAATAAGAGCCGACATAACAATAATAATGTAAGGGCACAATAATAACTATAGTGGGCTTCTATGGGGCACAATAATAACAATATGGGGATTACATGGGTACAACTATATAATAGGGGGGTTGTACTAATAACAATAAGGGGTTACACTAGTAGTATAGGGGCCTAACATGCCCCTCTCCTTCAAAAAGTTTTGTCCTCAACGCTTGAGTAGTTCTTGATGCTTCTGTATATAATTCTTGTCCTTCCATGTGAAATCTTCAGTGGGTAAGTTCTTCCACTTGATGAAATACTCAAAATTGCTCGATTTCGTAGCTGTCAGGTTATTGTTTCTGTGACTGCTCTAGGTTCCAATATGATTTTTCCTTCCTCTTCAAGTTCTGGCAATATTGTTTGAATTGGGATCTTCTACAACTTTTAAATGAGTGGACATACTTCTTTGTCCTTCTTCCATTCATCCCTTGCTTTGTTTATCCAATCTGGTTGGATAATAGAAATAGCACAAAACAATGCTTCCACATCCTCATCCTTTCTTGAGAGTGCATCTGCAACAAAATTTTTCTTCCCTATTCTATAGATGATGTCAAAGTCATAACCCAACATATTTGTGACCCATTTTTTCTGTTCTTCTAAAGATAATAGTTGTTCTAAAAAGTATTTAAGACTATCATGATCCATTTTTACCTTGAAGTGTCTTCCCATTCAGTAAGGTCGCCATTTCTTAAGTGCATGTAGTATTGCCAACATTTCTTTCTCATAAATAGCTTGCTTGAGATGTAATAGTAAAAACACCCAATCACCTACATAAAAAAAAATTTCACTGTGATGTTGATCTACCTGTTGTTTCATTTGATTTTGCACCAAAGTGGCGTTATCCTTTAAAAGTCGGAGAACTTGTCATTGATGCTCGATGTGATCTTTCACTGCTTGAACCTTTTTCTTCTTGATATGTCCTTATATCTTGAGAGTTTGAGGAGTGGTAATTTCTTCCAATGCTTTACAAGATATGGTCTGATTCATTTCTTGATGCTCGTTGTGATCTTTCACTTCTTCAACATTTTTTTTCTTGATATGTCCATCTGTTTGGATAGTTTGAGGAGTGGTAATTCCAGCCAATGCATTACAAGATATGGTTGGATTCATTTCTTCTTTCTTGATGTGATCTTTCACTTCTTGAACCTTTTTCTTCTTGATATTCCTTCCATCTTGAGAGTTTGAGGAGTGGTAATTCTTGCCGATGCTTTACAAGATATGGTCAGATTCATTTCTTCTTTCTCTGGGGTTGGGTCCTGGGGTATATCCTCTTCTTTTGATGTTTCTTGATCCTTTTATTCCTCCTCTTCATACTCTACGTAAAATAATTTCTTCTCAGCACACTTATGACCTTTAGTGCATTTACTATCACAATTGTAACAAAGCCCTTTTTCTCTTTTTTCTTCCAATTGTTGTGGTGTAATCCTTGTAGGTTGTGGAAGGCTAGGATCAACAACACTTCCATCTTTATAGTTGTGAGGGGTAGAATTCCTTGTTGCCATATTTTTCCTTCCACTTTGTAACAAAGCCCTTTTTCTCTTTGTTCTTCCAATTGTTGTGGTGTTGCTCTAAAGAAGGTGTTGCTCTTTGTATTCTCATAATGTGTTATAATTTCCTCCGTGAAAATTGACCACGTAACAAGTTGTTTACGAGAACAAAGCCCTTTATAAAATTGATCTTGTTCTAAATATGAAGATGCAATACATACCCTTTGTAATAGTGCTACACCATGTAGATCAAAATATTTCTCCATCTGTAGTTTCCAATTTATCGGATCCTTGCCATCAAACTTCCTCATCTCACTTTTTCTTGATTTTAGGAGCTCGATCTTGAAATGACTGTAACTCTGTACTTTCAGATTTTTAAGTTCTGAAATTGCGACCTGTAGTAGTCCTCTGCCTCCTCTTTCCATTGCCACCAGTCTGATTGAATTTAGATTCTCCAAGAAAGAGTTATGCACAATCTCCCAAGGTGACCTAATTATATACCTTTTTAGAAGAGAGAACTTGTATGAAGTGCCACGTGTCACTATTTTAACCTTAGGATCTAAAAAATATATACAGGAAACTACAATCCATCCTCTTTCTGTAACTTCTTACAAAATTTCAATTTGATGCTCAAAACAAAAGTTATGACTATTTTCCCCAGGTCACCTGTTTGGAATGTAATTCATGAGTCTGCAAAAAGGCCAAATTCCTCAGATCATATCTCCGCAAATAGAGCACGAAAATCTCTGAAATTTAGACCCGAGGTTCAAAACGATTTCAACCAAAATGGGTTTTTGTTTTAGCATTTGAAACATTGCAGAAAAAACGTTATAGTGAAAATTCCATGACGACCTGTTTGGAGCAGCAAAACCCTAGAATCCAAAGCTCTGATACCAAATGTTATGAAACCAGCTCACAAAAAGATAGAAAAGATAGATCAACTCCTTATAATTTAGCCTCTTTGAGGGGGAAACCTCTTTTACATTACAAAAATGAACAATTCTTAGATGATACAAATGAAAAGACCTCCTTTCTATATATATGAGTCTAAGGGGTCATCATATAATCAAAGCCGACATAACAATAATAATGTAAGGGCACAATAATAACTATAGTGGGATTCTATGGGGCACAACAGTAACAAGATGGGTACTACATGGGTACAAAAATATAATAAGGGGGTTGTACTAATAACAATAAAGGGTTATAATAGTAGTATAGGGGCCTAACACTACTATTGCCTTTGTCGACTGAAAACTCTGTGCTTTTGTTGACTGTACCTTTCTGCATTGTTGTCAATCCTCTCTATGTTCTTCAATATCTAACTACTCTAGCCTCTAGCACTTTGATCTTTGACTGCATCAATCCCACTGACTCCTCCCACTACTATGTACGTTGGGCTCCCATAGCAAGGTATGATCCATGAGATAAAACCACTCAATGGACCCTGTCCAATTTCAGCCCTCTTGGGACTATCACTTCAAATCGCCCCACCTCACACCTGGAGATATGGCTACATGTTATCCCTCTGCCCACTTGGCTTGAAATTTCCCCCTACTAGAGGTATCTACATGACTAGATGACTCCACTCGATCTCCTCTCGGCTTCTCCAATTGTGGCTACTGCACAATTGTCTAAGACTGCTTCTTCTCTACTTGAATGGATCTTTCCACTCAGTCTCCTCTTAGCTTTTCTAGTTGTGGTTGCTCCATAACTTCTTGAAGCAGCTTCAGAGGCTTCTTCTGGGGCTGTGTGTTGAGAGGTAATTTACTCTCCCTCTCAACCACCAAGTCTCTAAACTTTTCCTTGCTCCTTAAGACTTTGCATGCATCTTGAGACTCAAGAGCATAAAAGTTCTTGGCTAGCACACCAATCTGTTTCATCTGTCCCGCTGTCATGAATTTTTTTGGAAAAAGCGCTCACTTTAAATCAGTGATATCTCCCTCATCAAAATTCCGATTTAGCCGATTTTTTTATTTTTTATTTTTATTTTATTTTTTTATTTATTTTATTTTTATTTTTTAATTTGGGTATTTTTTCACAAAGAATCCAAATCTACTATTTGTTTTTGAAAAATTTTGCACAAAAAAATTCAGATCTTCTCTACAAACTCACAACCCAAAACTCAAAACTTCGAAATCTCCTCTAGTATATTGTTCTCAACTCCGATTCCATGTAGATTATCCTATAAATTCACAATCTCATGTAATATACTAAAAAAGGATACAAGAATCTACTTATACTCTTTATAGCAGAAGCCCATAAATATTGAGCAAAACAATAATCCACAAGGGAAGAATGCTAATGGCACATAACACAATAAGTATACAGGGAAAGCCACAACTCAAAACCTCACTATATGTATTGCATTAATCAGAAATCCAAGATTATAATACAAAGATTTTTCTCATAAGAATAATCCCAGCACTTAGTAAAATTAATCTCCAAGCTCACAAGCAAGCTCAAGCCAAATCCAGGCCTCTTCTCTGCTCTCCAAGCCTCCTACTTCCTTGCGTCCTTGGTCAAAGAAATTGGATAAATAAAATATGCTTTGCTCAACCTTGAGCTTAACCTGCACAAGTATTTCCTATCCTCCACCTGATGACTTCCTTTGCCCAATAATTAGCCAAATTTCCAAGCCTCCATGCTTATAATTCTTTGCACAATTCCTCAAAGAATTAACCCGTATTTAAAGGGAAATTCCTCATCCATAAGTGCGCAATCCCTTCTAGGTTCAGTTCTTAATTGCATGCACCATATGTAAAACTCATAAAATTATACAACAAATAGTGCATTGTCCCTGCACTCTAGTCTCAACTGGGTCTTTCTCAAAATCAACATGCATGACTTTTTGATGAGGGAATATTCAATTAAGTGGAGTAGCACTAGTTGAGTGCACTAATGCATCAACAGACTATTAACTCACTATTAGTTCCTCAAATAGTTTGGAACTAATTTAACTGGACTTAACTCAGTAAACTGAGTTAACTAATTACCACTCGTACTTAACTCATCTTGGACCCCTATAATATAGGGAGAACATATACATGAATTCATGAAGACTTCCAACCCAAAATTCCTAGGTTAACTAAGTCAACTCACTCTAGTTAACTATTAGATTCTTACACTTTAAGAATACTTACATCAGAGATGTCAGGTATGCTGTATCATGTGTGATTTGCATCTCTCCTGGTGGTTTTTCTCTAAGTCCTTGACTTTCTTTTAAAGAACTTCAACTATCACTTCCCGTTTTGACTTCATGCTTTAGGGGACATCTGCTATATAATATTTTGTCACACTCCCAATCTCATATCTTGAAGCGTCACATTTTGTGTTGTCAATGTCTCAAGTGTTGCAAAGTGACAAAAGTTGTTGAAAACAACGTATTCACCATGAAACATGTTTGTGAAAATCATAAGAATATCCCTAGAGAAAAGGAGGAAAACTTTCCTTGAAAGAATTCAGAAGATCTTGTCAAAAACCTTGTTTTGCAAGACCAACATGACTTTTATAAGGAAAATTTACGCTGGTAACCTATGGCATTACAAATGTCTAGCGCTACCACCATGACTTTTATCATGCAAATTTGTGGTGGTCCTCTTCAGGAAGTTCTTCCCAAATAGAGGAGAATCTTCTCTTACTAGAAGGCTCAAGAATGATGATGTCATTTTAGGTAGATGAATATTGGAATGAGACCTCCCATGCCTTACCCTAGATCCTCTTTCCATGGATCTATCCCTTGAGATGTGGAACTCTTCCCTCTTTTCATGGATCCTCAACCCCCTATCCTTCCCTATAAATGAATTTCGCATCATCCACTAATGGTCGTTTGTTGGTTGGTTGGTTGTCATTCTACTGCTGAATTATGCCCAAATTCTGGCCATTTACAAAGGAGAAAAGGTGTTTGAAGGTTAAGGCTTGGAATTGGAATCTCACTTGAAGGAGGCTTCCAACATCAAGGCTTCATTGGTTGTACTGCTCCCTTTTCCATCTACTAAAAATACAATATATGTTTTATTTTCATAAATGTGTGAAATATTGTCCATTTATTGTAATGTTCCTTGATCTGTTACATAATTTGTATTAGAAAATGTTATGCTTTGCATATTTTTGTTCCCTGCACTTGATCTTTCTTGTAGGCACTCATCTACACCAAGGAAGGGGAGATCGTGAGCTTGGAAGCCACAGAGTTAGGGTAGACATCAAGGGTATTAGCATCACAGAGAGGTAGGAGATCTATCCTCCTTTGTATTTTCTAATGTGAATTAGGAAAAATTACATGTAACTGTCTTCTGTAGTTCTAGATCCTCCTATAGGACTAGAGGGATTGTTTATGTCCATAGAAAGGATTGCCTGCACAACTGGGGCCCACATACTTTTGGTTCTTGATATCCTAGGGTTAGGTGTTTGGATGTTTAGGGTTTTGCATTGTTTTTAAATAATAAATAGGTCTCTGAGCTTGATTGCAACATGGTTCAGAAGGCATATCGCCACCACATCTCTTACCATGGATAAAGTACCTTCGCTTGAGCTAGTTTGTTTCCTTTTTGCATGTAAACAATTTGCAGTACTTTGTTATTAATTAATCAAAGTTATGTTTTCAATTTATTTTTTACTTTGTTCATATCTGTATTTCATTTTGTTCCCACATAAATCTAGATCACTGGTATTAGAGTGGTCCAGTCTTTCTATGTTTTTCTATGCATGTCATGAGTGAGGTCAGGGTATAATGAGTTGGGACTTGAATTGGTTGAACCCCTACAAGACTGTCCCCACTGACATCGATGACCGCCCATGAGGGAATAAAATAAATACGAGGGAGAATGAGATCTTATCAAAATGTTGCTTGAAGAATCCCTCAAGCAACAAAGGAACGAGAAGATGGATAACCTTGTCCAAATCCTTCGGCGAATGCCAACAAGTGATGCATTTTCATCCAACAGTCACTTCAGAGGTTCCGCCCCCTTCAAGGTACAAGTTAACTTTGACATCCCTATATTTGAAGGTCAAATAGATGCAGATGCCATAGATAAATGGTTGAATCTACTGGAATTATATTTTGGGTTCATGATTTTTCTCATAGGGAAAAGATTACTTTTTACCTCCTCAAAGTCGCCCCCACGTCAAGGACTGGTGGGATACCTATTGTGAGCAGAAGGATGAGAGGGAACCCTCATTGTTTTCATTCGCACCCACTTGTAATTCCTTTCGAGATGCTGTGAATCTGAAGCAAGGAAATGTGCCCCCAAACCTTATAACAAAGGGAAAATCTAAGGTGAGTTGACCCAAGACAACCCATCGAAGCCACAAGCAAATAATAACACCATGAAGACACATAAGGACACAGGGAAATGGAGTGAGTTCCACAAAATCCCTACTCACAACACAAGTGAGTGTCATGCCAAATAGTCATTTGTGGCCGAGTTGAAGGATTTAGAGTTAGATGCATGTTCTGACTCTGAGTCAGACCCCAATAAGGGGAATAAAAAAGGGAAGAAAATTTGTGAGGTAGAGTCCAATCCCATCATTGCCACCACCAAGGTCCTTAATATTGAGTCCAAAGATAAAGAGGAGGGGGAGCATCTCTTCCACTCACAGATGTGGGTGAAATATTCTCTGCTACAGTTTATTGTCGACAATAGGAGCCAAACTAACCTCATTTCAGTAGAGGTCGTGAAGTGGTTGGGCCTAATGAACACACCACACCTGCAGTCATACACCATCGGGTGGCTTCACAAGGAATGAGATCTTTGCATCATCCAATAGTGTGGCCTTCCCTACAACATCAAGCCCTTCATGAATGTGGTATTGTTTGATGTTTCTACTATTGAGGTTTGTGATGTTTTATTAGGTCAACCATATAGAAATTTTGAATAATTTAACACATATTCAACAGAGATTATCCTGATCATACAATTTAAGCGGAACATGTATAATACATAATCTCCTCTACGTTGATCAAGAATATAGCAGCATCAATAACAATAAAACATCAAGAGCATTCACACGTTAACACAGTATGTATCACGGGGAAAGCATCTCGCTAAAAACCCCACACTATCTGTATATTAATGATTGAGTCATGTAACATTACACAGCATAATACTTCTCACAAGTATCTCCACCTCTGTTACACACAATACAGCTCAGATCTGATCTCCAAATCTCTTCCACTGCTTGCTTGCCTCCACTGCTCAATACCTGCTCAAGAACTGATGAGAATTTCTTCCCAAACTCGATTTTCACCTGCAAAATAGTCACTCACTCTTTGTGGACGTGAGCAAAGGCTAAAATGCGGGCCAAATACGTGAGCAAACTCATTGGCATACTCAATCCCTTGATTGTGCAAGATCTGGTGCACAACTATAGTCACAACTGATAGCAATCTGATTCTCTACCACCTGTCCCTGTTGAACTGAACATGCACTGACATGCAACTGAGTTAACTGATGTATTCTTTAGTTGTATTATGAGTTAATAATTAGTTTAACAACTCATCATTAGTCTATCTGCAGTTAGACTAACTACAACCAGTTTAACTAAGTTAAACTGAACACAACTCCATCAACTGTACCTCCAGTCCACTAAACTCAACTCACTTGAGTTCTAACTGAAGTCATGCATGCAACAACTCAACTGACTCATAAGAAAAACGAATTTCCTACTGACAGCTGCATGTGCCACTTCCGTAGCTCAAACTGAAGTGCTCCAAGAGAATAAGATTAAGTTTATAGTCCAAATATTATTGTGAGATAATAATATTTGACTTTTCTATTTTTGACAGCCAGTCTAAAAATAGACTTGATCACTCACACTGTGATCACTCACACTTTCACCAAAAATAGAAGTCCATCTATTTTTCCCAACTTGATCAATCATCCATAAACATAGACATGATCCATATGTCTAAAAATAGACATAGTCTAAAAATAGACTTGCGCCAAAAATAGCCTGCGGGCCCACTTAGTGAAGGCGACTCTTTTCACTAAGCTCCATCATCTTGTTGCAATCTCAACACTCCCTCTCGACAAGATATGGATTATCAGCAACCCCTATCCTGCCTCGGTGGTACTCGAATTTTCTCCTGGTGAGAGCCTTCGTCAGAATATCAGCATCCTGATCCTCCGTTGGAATGTACGAAAGTAACATGATCCTCCGCTGCACACAATCTCTGATATGATGGTACCTGATGTCAATATGTTTAGATCTATCATGAAATACAGGATTAGCCGAGAGTTTAATGCAACTCTGGTTATCACAGTAAATCACAGTAGGATCCAAATGAGAACCGAACAAACCAACCAGGATCTTCCTCATCCATATAGCCTCGCATGCAGCCAAACTTGCTGCCATATACTCGACCTCCGCTGAACTGAGTGCCACGGATCTCTGCTTCCTGCTGTACCAAGAAACATATCCCGATGTGCCTCTCAAGTAGCGCAATACATGCTTGCCCGCCTTCCAGAAGAGCTTGGTAGGCTTAACCATAGCTTGTGAAAGCTGGTTAACTGCATAGCATATATCAGGTCGTGTATTGACCAAATACATCAGCGACCCCACCAACTGTCGATAAACAGTGGCATCCACTTCTTCTCCCGAAGTGGCATCCTCCTTCCTCCAACCTCCAGGAAGAGGAGTATCAACAGGCTTGCAGCCATGCATGTTGAACTTCTCCAGTATCTCCCGAGCATACTTGCCCTGAGAAACAAACAGTCCACCACTGCGCTGCCATATTTCCAATCCTAGGAAATAGTGAAGGAGGCCCAAGTCCTTCATCTCAAACTCTGTAGCAAGATCCTTCTTGCATGACAGTATCAACAGCTCATCACCCGTTAGAATCAAATCATCAACATACAGTACAATGATAAGCAACTTACCCTCCACCACAATCTGGTATAGGTTCAGATCCGCCTCGCTCTTGGAGAATCCAAGTCCTGTGAAATAGCTGTCTATCCGTGTGTACCAAGCACGTGGTGCTTGCTTCAACCCATACAGCGCTCTCTTGAGCCTGCACACATGCGACTCGCTGCTGAAGACTTCAAAGCCTTCGGGTTGCTCAATGTACACCTCCTCCTCAATGACTCCGTTGAGGAACGCAGTCTTCACATCCATCTAATGAATGTGCCATCCCATCTGCGCTGAGAGAGCAAGAATCGTCCGTATGGAAGAATACCTTGCGACAGGTGCAAAGGTCTCCTCATAATCGATCCCCTCAATCTGTGAAAAGCCTCGGGCAACAAATCTTGCCTTGTACTTCTCCACACTCCCGTCAGCTGCCTGCTTAACTTTGTAGATCCATCTCGAACCCACCACTGATTTCCCTTCCGGTCTAGGAACAATCTCCCATGCACTGTTTCTGACAATAGAATCATACTCTTCCACCATGGCGTCTACCCATGCGGGATCCTCCACAGCTTCCTCGAAAGAGGATGGCTCAGTCACAACACACTTGCTCATAAGAGCCATGTATCCAGTGTACCGATCAGGTGACTGTCTCTACCTGCGTTGGGCTGTAGGTGGTCCTACAACTTTCTCTGCATCTTGAGCCAGTCGCTCAGCTTCTGTCAAGCGCTTTCTCCCTCTGATGGTTGGCGCTGCATGAGTGGTCTCTTCCACTCCATGAACCTCGTCCTGTGGCTGATCCACGTCCTGAAGCTCATCCTTAGGAACTAATAGCTCCTCATCTGCATGCAAGTGTAGCTCCCTCTCAAGCGAACACTTCATGGCTTTCTCCTCCTGAAATTTTATATCCCGTCGCACAACAGTTTTACCACTGTCTGGCAAATACACACGATAGTTGTGGGGCGTATCAGTGTACCCCACAAATATCCCAACCTCTGCAGTCGGCTCCAACTTCTTTCTGGCATCCTTCGTCACATGCATGTAAACATTAGCACCAAAAATCCTCAAATGAGAAAGATCAGGCTTCTTACCAGAATAAGCCTCCTCGGGTGTACTCATGCCAAGTATCCTATGAGGACAACGGTTCTGCACATAAACTGCTGTATTGCATGCTTTCGCCCACAAGTGAAGGGGTAGGCCCTGATCATGCAACATTGCCCGTGCAGCACCCACAATCGTTCTGTTCTTCCGCTCAGCTACCCCGTTCTGCTGTGGGTTATGGGGAGCTATGAGCTCTCTACGAATCCCTTCTGCCTTGCAGAAATCCTTGAACTCGTCCGAGATGTATTCACCACCATTATCGCTCCTAAGAGCCTTCACCTTCTTCCCCGACTCCTTCTCGACCAGTGCTTTGAATTCACAGAACTTTGAATATGTCTCGCTCTTCTTCTGCATGAAGAAGATCCAGCACTTACGAGAGAAATCATCAACAAAAATCACATAATACCTGTGTTTTTCTGTCGAAGCAACTGAGAAAGGTCCACACACGTCTGTGTGAATTCTCTCAAGGATCGTCGTGGCGCGACTATCCTTCTCGTGAAAGGTGGCTCACTCGAACCCCTATCTTCCGGGTCTCACCAGTTGTCTTGCTGCGCAGGAAGGCCTTTCCCTCGCTGAAAACAACATCATACCCCTTGTCTTCTAATATCGCCACTGAGATGAGATTCTTCTTCAATCCTGGAACATGCATGACTTCCTTCAATACAAAGGGTTTACCAGACTCCCTCTCAAAGGAAATGGTACCGATACCGGTCGCACTGTATCTACCATCATCGCCCATCTCGATGTGCACTCCAAGATCTTTGTCCTCCAGATCAGAGAACAAATCTCTATCTCCCGTCATGTGAAAAGACGCACCACTGTCCAAGAACCACACTGATCCCATCACACTTGAAACCAAGCATGCGATCAATGAAAAATCAAGCTCAAACTGAGAAGCTAAAGCCTCTCCCCCTGCAGATCCAGTAGCTTGCTTGTTCTTCTTCTTCTGCGGACAATTTGTGGCATAGTGTCCATGCTGGTGACAGTGAAAACACTTCACTTTGGACATATCCTGCTTCTTGCCTTTCGCACCAGACTGAGAAGCTTTCTTGCTCTTCCCTTTCTTTGCTTTGGCAGCCAAAGCACAATTCTCTTCATCAGATACCTTTGATGAAGATCCATTCTCACCTTTATTGTTATTGAGTTTATCCTTGAGCGCCAGGTCGCTCTTGCTTTGGAATAACATTCGCAATCTGTTGAAAGACATTTCAACAACACTGTTGCAAATTCGAATTCCACCAGCAACCAACTCAACTGCTTTCGATCTAGAATTCGTGAGTAAACACTTCCTGAATAGTAGATCTGATGATCAACCCTCGCTTGATATCCTGTAAAAATCTCTTCTACAAATCAAGCTGCTCCGATACCATGTAGAAACTTTTTCTACAATTATCTAGCTCTGATACCATGTAGAAATTTTTCTACAATTATCTAGCTCTGATACCATATAGAAATTTTGAATAATTTAACACATATTCAACAGAGATTATCCTGATCATACAATTTAAGCGGAACATGTATAATACATAATCTCCTCTACGTTGATCAAGAATATAGCAGCATCAATAACAATAAAACATCAAGAGCATTCACACATTAACACAGTATGTATCACGGGGAAAGCATCTCGCTAAAAACCCCACACTATCTGTATATTAATGATTGAGTCATGTAACATTACACAGCATAATACTTCTCACAAGTATCTCCACCTCTGTTACACACAATACAGCTCAGATCTGATCTCCAAATCTCTTCCACTGCTTGCTTGCCTCCACTGCTCAATACCTGCTCAAGAACTGATGAGAATTTCTTCCCAAACTCGATTTTCACCTGCAAAATAGTCACTCACTCTTTGTGGACGTGAGCAAAGGCTAAAATGCGGGCCAAATACGTGAGCAAACTCATTGGCATACTCAATCCCTTGATTGTGCAAGATCTGGTGCACAACTATAGTCACAACTGATAGCAATCTGATTCTCTACCACCTGTCCCTGTTGAACTGAACATGCACTGACATGCAACTGAGTTAACTGATGTATTCTTTAGTTGTATTATGAGTTAATAATTAGTTTAACAACTCATCATTAGTCTATCTGCAGTTAGACTAACTACAACCAGTTTAACTAAGTTAAACTGAACACAACTCCATCAACTGTACCTCCAGTCCACTAAACTCAACTCACTTGAGTTCTAACTGAAGTCATGCATGCAACAACTCAACTGACTCATAAGAAAAACGAATTTCCTACTGACAGCTGCATGTGCCACTTCCGTAGCTCAAACTGAAGTGCTCCAAGAGAATAAGATTAAGTTTATAGTCCAAATATTATTGTGAGATAATAATATTTGACTTTTCTATTTTTGACAGCCAGTCTAAAAATAGACTTGATCACTCACACTGTGATCACTCACACTTTCACCAAAAATAGAAGTCCATCTATTTTTCCCAACTTGATCAATCATCCATAAACATAGACATGATCCATATGTCTAAAAATAGACTTGCGCCAAAAATAGCCTGCGGGCCCACTTAGTGAAGGCGACTCTTTTCACTAAGCTCCATCATCTTGTTGCAATCTCAACAAACCATACTTGTGGAAGTGTCATGTTGTGTATGAGTTTAGGCCTAACACTATTATTATTACTTTGGGCAATAAGGTATACAGGATATCAGAGGTAGCCATGCTTACCACCATCTCTTTGATCTCTGCTAAGAAATGTAGTAAGATCATCTCCCAGGTCGGGAAATTTGTGTTCCTTTTTATTCGCTCTCAAAGTAAGGAGAATATTGTGACTGCATCAATGGCCCCTAGGAAAGGTTATTCAATGAAAAAAAGTAGGTGGATAAAGGTCATGGAATAATACAGGGACATCTTCTCCTCTACCCAATTGATCTGACCCTTCGAGCACCTCTACCCAATGGGCCAATATACTGTCACTCCATTATGGAAAATGAAGATATCTAATGGTAGATCTAGGAGATGTTGCAAAAGAGGCACATCCTACCAAGTTCCTCACCTTGTGGTTGCCCGATTGTGATTTTACAGAAGAAGGATGAGACCTAAAGGCTCTGCATTAATTAAAAAGCACTAAACAATATCACTACCAAATACATGTTTCAAATCCCGTGGATTGATGACCTTCTTGACTAGCTCAAGGGGGCCATGTATTTCAACAAGATCAAAATGAAGTCAGGCTATCACCAGGTTCTAATAGAGCCCACAAATGTATGGAAGATTGCCTTCAAGTCCAAGGAGGGCCTTTTTGAGTGGTTGGTCATGCCCTTCGGGTTGACAAATTCCCTTGCCACTTTTATGAGGTTGATGGATGTCATCTTGTGTCCCTTAACCAACTCATTTGTGGTTGTATATCTGATGACATTATTATCATCAACAAGGGTTGGGAATAGAACTTGCAACACATTCGATAGGTCCTTCAAACCCTGTGGTAGAACAAACTATGTACCAACCTATGAGGCAGGAATGCATGTGGATCTTGCTAAGATCCAAGTCATTCTTGATTAGCCGGCCCCAACCACTCTCATAATGTTTCGCAGATTTTTGGGCCTTACCAATTTTTATGGAAGATTCATGTTATTCTCCATTATAACTTGGCCTTTGAGTCAAGTTACCAAGGGTGGAGCGAAAGTAAAGTTTTCTTGGTTTGAGTCCCAATAGAAGGAATTCGTTGAGTTAAAGCAATGCCTCTGCTATGCACCTATACTCACATTTTGCAAACCTGCAACAACCATTTGAAATCAAGAGAGACACATCTGAGTATGCTATTGGTGCAGTTCTTACCCAGCAAGGGAATCTGGTGGCCTACCATAGTAAGACACTTTATGATGCAATTTAGGACTACCCCTTATATGATAAGAAAATGTATTCCATTATGTAGAATTTTTGACAATAGAAACATTACATTATGGGGAAAAATATGGTCATCCACATAGATCACTGACCCCTACATCTTATACATATCCAAGTGAAGTTTCATAAAGATATCCATTAGAAGTGGTCCACATATATGCAACAATTCCATTTGAATATCAAGTAAAAGAAGGGAAACATCAATCATGTTTTATATTACCTCAGTTGGCCACCGATTGTAGCACTGACCCATGTTCTCAACTCTTGTTGCCAGAGACCTCTGAATGGTTGTAAATATATAAACATGATCTAGAGTTTGCCACCACATACTAGATGATAGTGGATGGCAAGCAAGTTTTAGACTTACTAATCCTAAGAAACCTTTCCGCTAGTGAGCCTTGTGAAAAAATAATGGATTTCTACTTTAAACCATCTAGGAACTCTTGATTTATGTTTGAAAAATGGAAATGTTTTAGAAAATTGTTTAATTAAGGCTTTATTTCTAAATTTTAGTGGGAGCAGAGTTTCAATGTAAATTTATTATCATGGTATAGTAAAGGAGTATGCATTAACATGGAGTGAACTTGTTGGCATGATCCTAATGATGGAACTCAACATTAATGACACATTTTGAAGCTCTGGGTGGCATAATTTTCATGTAGGCTACTTGATAGTGAATGTAAGCATAGGATGAGGGATAAGTAACGAGCACGATCATGAAATTTGGTAAGAGGTGCAATCATGAACTTTTTCAACTAGTTAATGTAGCAGGCTAGTAGGTTGTGAACCAAAATTCTAAGAAGTATTAAGCATGCATCTATTGTGACAAGCTTGCAAATGGGATATGTGGAAGCTCATCAAGCTATTAGAGGTTAGGTTACCAGAGTGAAATGTGATTATATTACCTTACATGTCTCCATTGAAGGAAAAATGAGAGGGCACAACAATTCACCATGTAGAGTGGACACATGAAAACAAGGATTCAAACTATTCAATGTAAATAATGTCAAGACATCACTATCTTCATTTCTTTAGGAAAACCTTCAAATTTTCTCATGTAACTACGATGCAACTTTGAAGTATTAAATGTTTAGGGGAGAGATTTATTAAGATAAGTGATGCCAACTTCTCCAAAAGGGACTTCTATATTTTCATTACTCTGAGAATTGTTCCCATGTAAGCAGTGAAGATGGAAATAATTGTTCCCTTCTTTTGTTATTACACCAAAGGCACGTCATGATCATATTTTTTCCTTTTTTTTCAAATTTTCATGCTTTGGTGAATATTTTTGTTCTAACAAAGATATGTTGGGCTTGAAACCAAAAAATATCTCCTTTCGGCTTCATGTAGGGACATGGACTTCCTCATAACAACCCCTTATGATTTTAGGTGTAACCTCTTCTAATTTTCTACTGGTGTAAACATCCCTTTCTCCATTTCAAATATAAGAACATATTTTGGCTTTCCATATACTCTTTTGGTTTCCTGCTATCTTCTTGAAATGTTATTACCACCATCTTAGCTCATTCATGGGTTTCCTCTATGTGTGTTTCCCATTTGATATTTTCTATTTAGAATGACTTTGAGTTATCAATTAAACTTACTAGAGTTGATGATGAAATCTCTGAGTAGTAAGTTTCTCTCCTAATAATTGCACACACGAATTAAAGAATGAATACATGTGAATGATTGGGAGTAGAATATATATAAATAGGACCAATTCCTATGAATGTGTTCTATGTTAATCCATTAATCCCAAGATGAGTTTTACTTCAGTGGCTCATGGGATTGTGGTTGTTTTAATGTCTCCTCCCACATTTACCCAAATTCACAAGCTCGCCAGGGTAAACATGAGATGAGTGTCGCTATGACATGACTTAACCTCCAAGTTCAAGTTAAGGAAGTGGGGCGTACATACTAAATACATACTAACATCCCACAAGGACTATAGATCACTCAAGAGTTAGAAAACCACCGTAGGTGATCAATCCCTGAGTTGTGACCCATTTTCTCTAACCTAGCTCAATAATTGCACCCTTGACACTGCATCCATGCAATTGGAAGCCTATAACTGCACTCATAGGCTTGTCTCCATGTTTTTATGACCCAAATACTCCAATTTTGTGTATGTAGTTTCGAGATCTAAGCCACTTTTTCAGGCTAGCATCCAAACCAATACCCATAACTACCTATAACTTTCCATAAGCATAGAAAAGATGATAACAATGCTGTGTGTTTAAACTCAAGTAAGAAATCGACCTAGAGATGCCTAATCCACATCAGACATTTCACCAAACATATGGTAAACATATAATATATAGGTCATGAATGCATATTTGATCATACACTGATAATCTTCATATGAAAATCACTAAGAAGGCTTTAAGCCCTTTCTAGCTAGTTGTAATAACACTTGTTAGTCCATGCATTAATAAACCATTCAAATACTTATCAAAACATGTCTAGAGCCATAGATATGATACATCATATAACCAACATATATCCAACAAATAACCAGCATAGAAACCATGGAAAAGCAACCATAATGTCAACATGATAACCAATACAAGTGCTCATAAATCACAATATGAAAATAGCTCTTATTAACATATGAAAATACCAACCAAGTAAAGGTCTTCCACATACCACTCGACCATAGATTGGTCTGAATACATATCTCTTTCAGCCAATTACCCAAGTTCAATATTCCAAGCATGAATGTGGGATCTCATGGAATAAACAAGAAAAAACCAATGAGGGCTTCTAGAGGCCAAACCACCTCAATCCTCAACTGCAGTGATTCGACTTCTATGGTCTAGAAATCACTAACATCAGCCAGATCAGTCTCTACCCAAGCTATCCACAGCTCCATAAACTAGTAACTCAACCCATAGCCTTCTAAAGCTCCAAAGTTTTTGTTCTAATCACGGCTCCAGGAACCAGTAACTCAACCCACCAAGGGCTCTAGAGTGTTTTTCCCACCTATGGATCTAGGAACTCGTAACTCAACACAAGTTCTTCCAGGGTGTTTGTTCCAGCCCACAACCATAGAGAACTTGAGCACTAATCCAAACAAGTAGAAAAACCCTCAATGCGATGGTTATCAAGGAAATGGAAAGGCAAGGCTGAAACAACTATCAATCTAGGAAAATCTCCATGCCAATGAAAACACATAACCAAGGAATCACATGCATATACCATGCATCCAAAAATCAACAAGCAAATCACATATGAAACTTGTTACCTGCAAAGAAATCTAGTTATAGTTATTGATCCAACTATCTCCCTTCCGCTCCCTTTCTTTCCTTTACTTTATTTCTCCAATCCAAGTGAATGCTAGAATGCTCCAAGCATGCTCCAAGAATTCTCTAAGTGTGCAAGAGTAAGAGAGAACAAGAGTGTGAGAGAATGAACTAGAGCTCCACCACAAAATTGTTAAAAAGTTGTAACACTGATCAAAGTAGAGAGGTTCAATGTCAAATTGCCATGTGTATAAGGCACTTGTCATGTTGATATGGCATTGGTCTCATGGGGGAAATAGATGATATCATCGCGAAGGGACATTTCAATGCATGAGAGGTTGATGGTGAGTTAAATATAGATGAAACACATTGACACAATTCCATGACTATAGTGAGCACCCTTATAGTGGAAGCCCACAAGCTTGATACACAGATGATTGTTGGGAAAGTGACATGTTAGAGATTTAGTTCATCATTAAAACAAGCATGACCATGAAAGGTTAATGGTAGAGGGAGAAAAGGCATGCCATGTAATTAAACAACTTAATTCATACCAATAATATTTAAATTAAATTAATAATATTTAAATTAAATTTATATGTATTCTTTATTACTATACCTAATTTCCATCTCCTTCATTCTAAATTGATATTATTTTTCTTATTTATTTATTATTAATTAATTATAGTCTAACCCCCTCCCAATTAATCTTATTTAAAAATTTCCCCTTCCCCTAATTAATAATATTCAAATAAAATTTATATGTATTCTTTATGACTATGCCTGTAATTAAATTCACATCTAAGTTGAATATGCGAATCAATTTACAAGGTGAATTGTATTACCAAATAGTTAAGGAACCCAACCCAAGAGAGAGGACGAATTAGAATCTTCCATATTTGTGATAGTTGAATTCTTTTGATTATGTTTCCCAACAACTAGTTTCATTGAGATTTAATGCTAAATATGAATAAAAATAGGGAAAACCTTCAAAACACTATCCTACATGCTATGAAGCTATGAATTGTAATTCAACAAAGGGGATTATGCTAGGTATACTAAAGAACAATTCGAGCACTAATTTACAAAGAAATAGAGTAGACTAAAGCTACAATTTAACAAATATGATTAGTCCAAATTTACTAAATGACAATGTTAAAAATCTAAAAATGGAAAAGATTAATCTATATTGATAAAAAAAAAGAATGAAACTATGTTGCGCTAATAATAGGAGTAAGAATTTCGTTTAAACATGTGAAGGAGCATGCACCTATACAAAAAAGTCTATCAACACACAAATTATTATCACATGAGTCCATTGATTTCTCATTTAGAAATAATCCCTATTTGAAAAATTGGAGGGATGTTAATAGTTGATTTAATTAACTTGAAACTAAAAGAAACAACTCTAATCAACAAACTTCTTTTTAAACAATGTGTTTCGACTTAAGGCTTAGGGCATGAACTTCCTCATATCTTTCCTTTATGGTCATGAGGGTGGAGCTTCAAACTTGAGGTGAAGTGATAATATCCCATAACCTATACAAGCATGCTTGACCTTCCAATTCTTATTCTCTTGTCAAAGTGCCATAGTCACCATTTGATCTTGTTCCTAAGCATATTGATAGAATATTTAAGTGGTGTATGGCATCTTGGAAGCTTGAGGAAAAAATTATTAATTTAGTGAAGGTAGCCATATAGATGGATAAAATTTTAGCTACTTGAAACTGTTAAAGGGAAAGGAATGAAAAATTTTAGAGGCCATCGAACATTTTATAGGCTAGAGAGCACCCTTTATGAGTACAACACCATCCAAAACTTCCAGGCCTGATATATTTCACTATATTTTCTGCACTTAGGGAGAGATAATATTCCTTGATTCTCTTAACTAATTCAAATCTTACCTCATGGCTGGTAGAAGGATTTTATTGTATGATTATCATCTTTGTATATGTTATCAATATGGTTAACCCACCACTTCAAGTTTTTCTATATTTGTTGACATCTTAAATAAATCCCTTGTGTGTAACACCCTTCTCCCACACTTACCCAATCTTACGAGGTTAAATATGTGACAAAGTGAAATAAATGAACCAACATTGTACAAACCTCCCTCAGATGCTACAAGACCCCCAAGAGCTAACCAATCACTCCATGTGCCTAACCCCTGAGTTAACTTAGCCTTTCACTGAACTAAGCCACCCAGTCGCTCCTATGACGAGGCCTCCATGCGACTGAAAACCTTTAGTCTCTCTCGCATGTCTGCTTCCCAGCAACTAAAACCCTTTAGCCTCTCCCACATGCTTTCTTTCCAATGATTGTAGTCTTTTTTCAGCCAGTTCTGTGCTAGTGACCCCAAGATTTAAGCCACTTTTTCAGGGCTAGGGCCGAGGCCTTTTCCCATAAATAAATGAAACACTTAGAACTAATAAATAAAAATAAGACAAGGCCTCTAATGAAAAACTTGAACAAGGACCTAGCTTGACCCATCCTAACCATGATAGGAATTTCGTCAAACACATCATGAACATGTAATGTATAGGTCATAAATACACATCTGAACATAGGGGCATCATACTTATTTGAAATTCGTCAATAAGGTCTAGTGCCCTCTCACTATAGCTGAATTATCATCTATTAGGTCATACATTCATTAACATTTCATTTACTAAAACCATGATGAGAGCCATAACTAAAGTCTGTCATAAAATCATGTTTATAACCAGAGAAATATCAATGATAGAACAACCATTAAAGACACATAATAAAAAGTATAATTACTCATGAAATACAAGTGGTAAAGATATCTTATTAACAGATGCAAAATCCAAGCATGGATGCCTCCAAATCTTTCCACCTAAACCATGAGAAATTTCCCATCTACACCCTCAAGCTTTACCACATTACACACCTTTACCGGTCCAACCTAAAATTGACAAAAGATTGTAAACTGATCCTCAAAATCCTTTTATCAAAGATGCCTATATTTTCTTCAATTTCCATTATTTTTCTTCTTTTTCCTCCTCACATGCAACTTGTGACCTTTCACCTTTATTTTCTCTTAATTTCCTTTATTTCCATAAATAAAATGTCAATTAATGCCTCTTTTCCTTTTCAAAGCCTTTGTCAATTTCCTTTTAGCTATAATAAACAAAATGAAAACCCACTAGGATGTTTTTCCGAACATTCAGCTTGGGATACGTGTCCCATGACCTTTGTCTTATTTTTCCCCCGAGGCTATTATATTGTACATGGGAGAGAACTTGAAGGAATGTAAACCAAGTTATTTCATACCACTAATGCACTTTTCAACCTCAAGGTTACCTAATCAATTCAATGCCCACAACCTTGGTTCTTATGGTGAGGGATGCAAGGAAATATTAAGCCAAGGGTATACAATCCGGTTATGCTACATGAGATTGTGAGAGTGGGAACGAGTGTCACATCATTGACAAGTAAAAGTAAATGTGAAATGATGTCACATTGCCATGTTATAGGGATATGCATTAGAGAATCAATACATCAAAACAATTCAGGGAAAAGTAGCAATAATTGCTTCACATACAAGTGTTTCAATCACAAGGAAAATACCAACCATACAAATAAATGATAGAAGGAAACAAGGATTGGAGTATCAAGAAAACACATCAAGAGCACCAACATATGATATGATTGCAATGATTTGATAGTAGAAACTCTATTAACCCCACACATGGAAAAAATGAGACAACATGGAGACAAAGGTGTTGGTTCACTCACACGAAATGAAGTAGGGTGGTTAATGTGGGAGTGAAAGACAAAATATCATGCATAAAAAAATGCATCTAACATAATATTATTAATATAATATTATTTCAAATTAGCTAAACAAAGTTATTTCCAGGTAATTAGAATGATATTTAAACAAGTTTGAATAATATACATTATTACTACCTAATACTTTATTTTGTGTATTATGAACTATATTATATTGATTTCATAATAACAAAAAATGCTCCTTTTTCATCATTAAGCTGAAAAGAAATTTCCATATGAAATGTACATCTGCAAAAATAACACATGTTCCAAAAAATAATCCACAAAGCTTTAGTGATTGAAGTTTCATGAAATCTATATCAAAATTCAAGATTTAAGATTTATCATCAAAATCTGATGATATAAAGTGAAAAGGTGCCAGAATGAACCGATATACAGAAATCAAGAAATGCAAAACCCTAAAATTATCGGATGAGAAAACCGTGGAAAACGGAAAAAGAATATAAGACTCGTACCCACAAACATTTTTCTATCAACAAACATGCAGACTGATATACCGTACTGTGCTGGTCGAAATCTCATTCCCAGGTCATGGAGATCAGAGAATTGGAAACTCCAGAGTCTTCAAAGCTTACGTTGGTATCATAATCCAATGTTCCAGGTGACGCACCAGGAATTGCGTTTGTCAATCTAAATTGCCTGCCACCTGCAGCTTCTTCGAGTTGGGAGGAACAGAAGGACCAAAGCAGCTGTATTGGGTCACCCTGCAAAAACTTCCTCTGCACCCTCCTGCCATCAGGGAAACGGACACCTACCCTACATATATTCACTCCTTTACCACCTTGTGGCTCCTCTGGCAATGCTGGGTACACACGTGGTTCCACTGCGTTTTGTTGACTGTCTTCTTCTTTGATGTCCAAATTAGAAGCAGAAACAGCCAAAGCTTTCCCTCGCGCTTCATCTGCTCTGGCCCTCCTGGAATGGCTATATTCCTTGGGGCCGTTTTCCATAAAAGGTATCAAGTCCTCTAACAATCGCTCTGGGTTGATCATGCCTGTCCAAGCCTGCATTTTCTGTCCGGTGATGGAATCAATAACAAGTGTTGATGGCATCTCTGTCAAACCATAGTAGGTGCACACCTTCCTTCCTTCTTCGTTGTCGTCATAAATCTGCCAGAAAATGAAACTTGCACCAATGCTCTCCCTCACACCTTGGTTGGCCCAAGTGTCTCTATTAAGCATATAAGAGCTGAACTCTTTGGGGGATTGTATATTTGCGATCACCCATTTTCCCTGGCGTGCAGCTTCAGATTTGGCCTGCTCAAAACTGCCCTTGAACATCAATTCCAAAGGTGGGCGATAAAGTGCTTCCAATTTATCATTTCCTTCATCCCAGAAAGCCCAGGCAGAACTAGCTGGTTGAGTAGACCACTGTGCCGATCTTCGATCTCCATTTTGGATGAAATAATCATCGTATAATGCTTCCCTCTTAACTGGTAATGGTGGGCGTACATAGTGAGAGTCAATTTCATGGCTTTGCCTTTCCAGTGGAGCACTACTAAAAGGAGGTGGAGATGAGGGCAATTGAGTATCTGAATGAGCATAGAATAGAGGTGGAGATGAGGGCAATTGAGTATCTGAATGAGCATAGAATAGTTGTATTGCTTCGTCGAGCTTCCAGTTGGTTGCCTGCAAAAACTGCCGCGCCTTCTCTGTGGACTCCCCAACTATTTCAACAAAAGAAGCAATCTGTTGGTTTTTCTCTGCCGAGGACTCCATTAAATGAGATTCCTTACGCGGAAAACTGAATATTTGAGGATAGAGTAGCGAGAAATATATGTCTATGTCTGTAGAAAACATACACCGAAAAACCCAAAACGAAGACAACGTACTACCTATCGCAAAAGAAGTCTCTGATGCTTTTGGCAAACCCACGAAGAGCTCAATGTTATATAGTAGGGTGGTTGGAAATTATTATTAAGACGACGCGACAAATAGGTTTTCTCAATTCAAATTAATTAATTTAATTTTATTTATTTTATCTAGGTTGAGTTTAGGCGGGGTTAATTGTATATGGAATGGGACAATTATGTGTACACTAGCAAGACGTTATTATTAAGATTGTGCAAAGTTTGGACGATAGGTTAATTCAGCCCAAAAAAAATGACTTCAAATTGATTCAGGAGATTTGAACCTATAAAGAAATATAGAAATCAAATTAATATTTATTGATTAATTCACATGGGTAAGTAAATAATATCAAGATGTTTTTATTTATTATAAAGATGTATTTTTATATATGAAAAAAAAGTAGACTAATAATGAACTATTATATAATTTTTTAGATAGTTTTTGGATATGGGTATATTTGAATAAGGAAATGCATACTAGATGTGTGGGAGGAGCCCCAAAATTTAAGGAAATTAAAAAAAAACGATGAGACTTTGCAATATGTATATATATGAATAATTTAAATTCAAATTTAATAACGAAATATATTGATTCATGATTCAATGAAATAGAAATAATCAAATATTGCATATATTAATTTATATTCATCATTCATTATTCTAGCATATGATTAATACTCAGCAAAATAATACATACTAAAGTTTGAAGATTAAAATAGTAAAGTGAAATTATTCAAACTCAAAAATAATAAAATTGATGGGTCAAAGGCTTGGTATAAGTTCATTAATAAATATATAGGCTCAAGACTCAAAACTTAAAATTAAAGATGAACAATTGACTATCAACCAATATTATCAGAACTAGGCTAGTGATCAAATTAGTCAACACCAAAATTGGAAACCAAAGAAAAACACTACTTGATGAAAAAATACACAAATATTCAAATTTTGAAAGGGAAAAAATTCAAATATTCATGTGCACCCATACTAATTCAAACCATTATACACAAATATGTAAAGTTTCTCATATATATAGCAAGGGTACATATAACCAAAATAACCAAAATAACACAGAGTGAAATTCATATTTGAACAAAAAATACATCAACAAAGTGACTATAGATGACCTCTATAATTCAAAAAAATCATGCTACAAAAAATACCTAGATATCATCAAAATTATTGCGTATAGTGGGACCCTCATCATAAATATCACCCTCTAAGCAAGTTAAAATAAGATATAACATGTCAAGTCAATATTTTGTTTGAGTGATAGGTACAATTTTACTCGGGTCATGACGAAAGAGTTCAATAATCAATGCCACCAATTGTTGGTTTCTACAAGTGCAATAGATGCAAACACAAATTCTTGAATCTTATAATTACTTCTAATGATATTGATATTATTTTTAATACTTCTTGTTTATCATTAAGCAATTATACTTCATAAATTCAACCATAGAAAAACAGTAGAAAAATAGAGATCACGTATGGGTATCTCTTCTTGAACGCCGACTTGATTTTTTTTGTGCCAAGAAATTGAATTTAAAAATTTGAAATTTCCCTTTTTTAATTGACTTGAAAACCATATTTGTGTTTATCATAACATATATATTTTAAGGGATAAAATTTTTAATAATGAAGACCGACTATAGCTACGAAATTCAACGCCAACATAGAGGTACATAGAGGGCTTGGTGCTCTTGATTAAATATTAGTTCCATGCCCTTATACATGAAAAAATCCAACTGAAACATTGCAGTTCCCGAAATCCTAAAATCCTAAAAATTGTTAAGTCTACTGCATTTTCAATGGGATATAAAATTCTACTTTTTCTATATAAAATCCAATGAGGTCAAGACCACTCTCAAACATCCCAAGTCAATTAATGGTACTGTTAAAAATCTAAGAAAAAGGATGAAACTGAAAGATAAAAGAGAATGTCACTTATTTAACATTATCATTAATTGCATAGCATTAGTAGGGCATTAAGGTTGAATATTAGGCTTCTCCATTCACAAATTATTATTTTCATGCAAAATTCAGGGGGCATGCCCAACCCTTTTTTAGCAGGGATGCCCATAAGCACCTCTTTTGGGGAAATATTCCTCCCTACATCTCCTTGATATCCCTAAAGGTGGGTGTGGGGAAAGGGGCAAATTTGTTAAGAATTTTTATTGACCCCTACTTGACGACATTTGTGGTAGTGTACCTGTCATTTCCCCAGGCATTCCCCCATCCCTAGAGCATGGGAAATGTGGGGAGCATGCCACCCACCTTGGGAAACACATCATTGTGGAACACTGCTATCATATAAGGTAATTTTTTTAAACCTAAATTTATATGTTGTGGATTGTATGAGTTTTTTGATAAAATAGATTTATATTTCTTGAAATAGAAAAAATCTATATTTTTTATGTATTACAATTATGTATTTTTTTTATGCATGAAAATAAAATAAAGTTAATAGTCACCTATTATGTGAGGTGCTTTTGTATTTTTTAAACTTAAATTTATATGTTGTGGATTGTTATGAGCTTTCTTCCCCAAGGAAAAATCGTAATTCTATTTAAGAAAATAAAATTACATGTTGTAGAAGCTCCAAGAGTTTTCAGCAAGGCCAGTAAAATACTGGGACCCAGAAAAACAAAAGAGAAGAGACCAGAAGAAAAACTTGGGTCTAAGTGAAAATACTTAGTTACCATTTTCTACCTTTTTTCTTTTCCACTTTTCGTCATCCTCCCTGATCACGAGTGCAAAGTGTAATGACTAATTGGTTTTATGCTACCATCCTCTAATTTTCCTTGTTTGAGTCTAAACTCTTAGATGAATAGGGACCTTTGAATCCTCCTGTCTCCTCCTTCTGTGCGTCTTGGATTGGAGTACTTGTGCATTTTGATTTTGAAAACTTGATACCCTAATTCCTTCTTCATTTGCTGACGTTTCTTGGGGATTTTGGTTTCCTCATTTATTGGATTTCCCATTTCCTCATCATCCTCTTCTTCATCAAGTTACTGCTATGGAAATTTCCATCCCCTAGGATTTTTAGATGGTTTCCTTTTCTTCCTTAGGTCTTTCTTTGGGATATGACATGAGATTTGTAAGTGTCTAGTTTACAGAAAAAGGTGACACCTGAAAGTTGTGTTTTGAAAATCTAAAAGCTGGGTCCAACACTAATTGTTATGTGTCAGGAGAATACGGTTATAAAGTCCTTTGCTGAGGTATACCTCCAGACAAATTATGGCAAATGTGTAGTTTGCTTCTTCAGTTCTTTGAGTATCCATCTTGATATATCTCCCCAACATGTTCCCAATTCCTTCTAGTATCTTTTGATGCCATAAATGAAGGGAAAGATTATGCAATCTGAACCAGATCAACATTTTGGAAACCACCATTGTATTAGCATCAAATTTAAGGAACCATGGAGTAATAAAAAGACCTGCATTGCCCTAGAACCTGTTGTGGCCAGCAACAACCCCCTTTTTATTTAGTATTAATAATAAAACTAAATAAGTGGGGACCCTTCTAAAAAATAAAAAGTAGCACTTATGTTTCCCTTTGAATAAAACACACTATCATAAGCTTAAGAAAACACCCTTAAAACCCAAAAAACTTAAGTTTTATGATAAGTTCCGAATAAAATTGTTCTTTCAACAATAAAACATTACATCACAAAAGGTAATGGAGGACATCATATAAACAAGCTTTCGAAATTGTGAAAAACGCGATGCGAGATCGCATGCCTTAAAAACTCATCGCACATCACGTATTTCATATGCCGCAAGTATCACCTAAATGAAATATCCCAATCCAGCGATATGCGATAGGGCATCTCATAAATCACATCTCGCAAACACATAAGGTGATAAATGATTGTTAATGACACATATTAGCGATATTGCGATCTGCGACATTGTGAAGCAAATCGCAAAATCGCTTTATCGCAGATCTGTAGGGCTCATTGTTCAATAAACTAATTCTCGTAATCCGATACCGAGTTATGGGCATTAATGTAAATTTAGTGGCTAGTTGATGGTCATTTATGAGATAAGATTTAGATCTGATCGAAAGGTTGTTTCACATAGGGTGATATATCTAATATGATTTTAGAATTAAAGAGCTTTCCCGTCACCTTATCTCTTACCATTATTCTTTCCTTAATTGTAAATTTGTAGGAGCTACAAGCAGAATAATATATGCAGCAGTTTGCAGAGCATAATGGGAAAGAGGGGAAAAGCTCTGATTGATGAGGACAAAGAGATGGTGCCCTTATACATAGACACCACCTGTAACAAAGATGGTGGCTTAACCACTTGGGAAGGCATGTACAATCTGCTCGAAGAAGAAAACCCCAGAGTCATGGAAGTTAAAGCAATAGCAGACTCACAAAGGTCGTCTGAGGCATCAATCACTGAACTTGCATGTTCATTCCTTCATTGAATAGTGGCAAGACCTAATATTCTTCCATACACAGACATGGTCAAATGGTTACTGGACAGTGCTGATATAACAGACAAAAAATTCAAGACTCGGAGCCAAGACCTCATTGGGTCATTCACTCCACAAGATTTAAGGCTTATGTATCACCTACCAGAGCCCCAAGCAGCCTACAACAAAAAGTTTGTGAAGAAGTTCGCCAAAGAAAGTGAAGATTTAGCAGAGTGCACCAAGAATTGGTTGGCGAGGGAAGAACCATTGAAAAAAGGACAAACACGGTATGTACAGTACTGGTTCCCTCTCCTCCCCATATTGCTTTACTGCTGCTATGCTATGTAGACTATTTGGAAGGCCCGACATCAACAATTTCTCATCTAAGTGGCTACCCCTATTAGATGTAGCCACTAACGCCACTATCATGGATTGGGCTCAGATTTTGTCTGATAATTTAGCTTTGGCTATTTAGAACTACTGATCCAAAAGAACTACCACTTAGAGGATTTATCCTCCTTTCTATTTAGTTTCTTATGTTATGGATGCAATCTGTTATGTTTCCAAATTTCCTTTAATGGGTTGGAAGTGGACTACACATAATCCCTTACCCATTCCCATTTATCATAAAGAATTGTGGGATTCCAAGTTTATCCCGCATTTTTATAGAATTTGTCATGGAGTCATGTTACCTCTGCACAAAATGTTGTATAATAAGGACACCCAAAGATTTCCGCCCCGAAGCGGAAGTTGACATTCTCCCTGTCACAAGATGGTTTGGGGAAGAGTTTTTTACCTATGTTAGAGTATTTGGAAGCATTGCTTCCCCTCATGTGCTACCATTATATGTCCCTGATAAGTTATTGGCTCAAGAAATTGCTTACCAGACCTGCAGGGTGGGAGGAATGAGCAAAGAGTTGAAAGACAAGAAGAAGGCCATTTGGCCACAATTTCCTATGGCCTGTGGGGCCTTTTCATTGTTTGATTTAGGTCATGCATTTAAAGAAGTAGAAACTATGTTGTGTCTATGACTATTCAATTTTCCAGGGAGACAATTTGACCCTTTGGATGTCATTAAGAATTTTACTATTGCTGTCAAGATAAAGGTATTTTGTAAAGAAGATGATCTTTTTGATGATACCTTCCAACAGAAAAACACACTGAAAGAAGTTTTCCATATGGCTCAAATTCAGTTTCCCCTAGCAGAATTCCAAGAATTCAAATTGTACATAGAAAGGAGACTAGCTAACCCCCTTGGATAAGTTGCACTTGGAACCAATAAGGGAGCCAACTCCCAGTATCGGTTTAAGTGGAAGTTCAGGTACAGACAAGTCTAGATCTAAATTTGGGAAAGAATCACTAGAACGCTCTAAACAGTCCAAGAGCGACCATAATAAAAGTGAAGGGTTAGTTAGAGATACTGCCCAATCTAAAGAGTGCCCAGAGCAACAAGTTTTGACTACAACACAGGTAAAGGTTCCCCCTCCCATCATCCAGCCACCAAAGCCAGTCAGAACTGAGCTGGATAAAGAGTGGGAAACATTCAATGAATTGATTAATACTGAAGAGTAAAACATGAAGATACCCGAGAGTACAGTGCAGACAGTGACAAATATGGTCATTGGAACAGTCAGCAATGCTCCAGAAATGCAACATATTCCCATTACCCCATCTTTTGAAATCATGCTTAAGATAGAGGAGATTCCTCCTCTAGATGTATTTTATAGCCCACAACACAAGATAGTGGTAAGAAGGTGAAGAAAGAAAAGGAAACTGGACAGCATGCTCTCACCCGAGGCAGAGCAGCTAGACGTTCTTTGGCGAGACCCTACCACTGACCCTACTGAAAATCTAACTAAGTTATCTCAAATTGCAGGAGCCTATGCTTCTGCTACCATTGATAAAGTGTCCGAGGTACGGCAATTACTTAAGGATAGAGAGGAAAAAATACAAGTTTTTCAGTGATAGATACAACAAGCCAGTGCCCACTGTAAGCAAAGGAAAAGTTAGAAAAATTACAGCAAGATTTTCAATAGATGCCGCTAGGATACGAGAACAATTGGCCGAAAAAGAAAATCAGTTTCAAGCTATGCTAGAAATGCATAGAGATGATCCCAAGTTTACAGAATTCGTCTCTGAAGCCCTTGCCTTAAATGACCAACTCTTGCAACAGTAAGAGGCATTATGCCAAAGAATATCACTTTGGAGTTCCCATTGCAAGATGAGCAATAAAATTACCAATCAAGTTGTGGACTTGCAACATGATTATGATTTAATTGACAAAAGAATTTCTGATTATTTGACTTGGTAGGAATCAGAAGAAGGAAAGAAAGCAGGTGCACTTAGAATCAATGAATCCCACAAGGAAATTCTCTTTCATCAGTGGGACGCACAAATTAGGAAGGCAGAACAGGCAGTAGAAGAAGCGGCTACAGCAGTAAACAACATCATTGATTGTGTCAATGAAAACCTGCACAAAGCAAACCTCATATCAGAGACCACTCCAGGATTTATCCCAAAGGCACAGCAACTGCAAAGAAGCTGGAGACAAAAAGTTGAGGAAAGAGCAGAGTCCATCAAAAAGTTAACCAAGTTGAATTGGATACTTACTGGCTGTACTTGGTTAAATCGCACAGTCAATGCATGACTCTCAAATGCCTTATGAACTCTGCCGAGAAGATAGTGCCAGCACTTTCCGATTCTGTTTTTGCAGGGCAACTAAAATCAAAAGTCGACCAACCGATGCTCCTCAAGCCAATGTTGAATGCTTGCGATCTCAGAGAATAGATACATAGATAGTTGATTTCTAGATACAGTTTTAGTTTTATTTTTGATTTATTTTTGCCTTAGATGAGGATGGTCATTTAAACCTCCTCCTATATTTTTGTAATAAACTATTTTTAGTATTTAGGTAGTAGTATTTTAACCCCTCTCATGCATTTAGAGAGGGGTCCTGAAATTTGTCAAAAACGTTTCCTCAGAACATGCACTTTTGCACCCTCAGAGGAGGTTTTGATGAATGAATGGAACGAGATTTATTGATATATGTTTTTTAATGTCTGCTACTGGAATGCATTTCTGTACTCTTAGTAGATATTGAATTAGGAAGAGATAAATCTATATTGCTGAAGCTCATGAGTAGGACTTGTTATCAATGGTATTTTTATCTCTTAATAATTCCTGCTTATGTTTCAAAGTAATATTTTATATTCAGTTATTTATATATGAAGGCTTGAATGTTTGAGTTATCATTTGGCACTTTTGTACGGTGATGACTATGATGTTTATGCTTAATGTATGAATGACTTATTATGTGATATTCTTCTCACAATTGTTTCGGCTAATTTCTTATACGAAACAATTCATTTTTAATTAATTCTTTTCTCGTAGTGATTGAATGATCATTATTAGCAATTGCTGTTAGAAATAATTTTAGATTGCATAAGTGAAAAGTTAAATCCCGGGTTAGTTTTAGAACTAGATGTTTCTATCCATTATAATATAATTGCATGTTTTAAATTAGAATTAGATTAAAAGCATTTTATTTATAAATCTTTGAAAAAGGAAACATCAACTCTTATCACACGCACACAAATTGGGAAACTGGTCTCATTATCCCCAGTCAGACCCACCATCCCAAACGGAAAAGGAGTTGCTTTCAAGGTCCGGACCGGGTGGGTATCCCCCTTGTTGTAGACCTGATTTTTGGGGCTTCAACAGAACCATAGACCCTCTCTTAAGGAAAATTATTTTTCTTCTAGTATTTCAAATTTTATGATGAAGAAGCCCCTGGAGCATAAATGAACATCACAATTGGTTATCCACGTATTAAAGATCCACTAAAATAGGTCCATTGGTTTTGTCCAGAATCTATTGAATCTGTAGATGATAGCCTGAGATTGAAAGATTGTATGCAGATCATTTACCTCTATTAGATATATTGTAATTATTGTTGCTTCATTCAGATGTTCCACTATATAAGGCCTTGGAACATTAAGGATCTGATTAGCTTTGACTCGGGTCTTAAACTTCCCCTTGAGATCATCTTTGAATGATGTTAATTGATTTGGTTTTTTTGAGTTTTGATTGGCTCATCCACCCCTGATTCTCATACCCAAAATAAATTTGGAGTCTTTTCCTACTCCATAATCTCTTAATTTAGACTAATTTTGAAGCACCTTTCCTTCATATTCAAGAATATGTGGATATGCTAGGATACCCATCTAGATTTCGATGGAGTACTTAAAATTTTGCACGAGATCTCTTTCCCGGATCCAAAAAATAAAATATTTCCAAATTGGGTTATTGATAAAAATCTACAAATCATTCTTCCTTTGTTGTATCTTTAAGGGATCTACCATATCTGATGTTTTTCTAATCAGATCTAAAGTGGGAAAATCCATATTTGGGCATTTAGCATCCTTCTTCATGTGATTTTCCCCCATATTTAGATGGTAGCTCTCTTCCTAATTCGTTCGTTGCTGTTGCATATCCTTCTCATGGATAGAAAAAAAGAGAGACCAAGTTAGGGTTTTTGGCCTAGGCCTAGATCTCGATCCATGGAGTACAGGTTCCTCACACCACTGTCTATCACCCTGCCACAAGTGTTGTAGCTCTGATCCAAAAATATTATGAGAATAGAAATAACCCAAGAATAACAAGATCTGAATATAGATAGAAATGATTCACTTTATTGATCTCAAACCCTTAAGGTATATAACATTCCACTCCCCTAAGCATGTTTCGTCCCCGAAACATGGGAAGAACACAAATAATAAGATCTACTCAAAAGAGTAGTCCACTGATACCATGCACGTGCATCTAGCCATCCAAGAGAAAGGTGAACCCTCGATCTCGCTGGTGCCTCGCTCGCTTGAGATGGAAGTTGACCGTGGCAGCTCTTCTGTGTTGATGTGTAGTAGGTGGATCGTCTCTCCTTTCTCTCCATCATTTGACTACTTGGTTTCCATGATGGTTGTCTTGCGGGGTGATGTGGGTGATGATATGTTGCAGTTTTAACCCACGATGGCTTTTGCTTGACTTCACCCTGCTGTGGTACCTGTTGTGGTGTCTTCTTTTTCAATATGACTTCAACCACTGAGCCCTCCTCTGATGTATCATCACCTGTAACCTTTTCTTCTGCAGCCTCTGTTTGTGTTTGATTGTCGATCATCAAAGGCTCATCATCTGATATGTCAGTCCCTTGAACATCTTCTACTTCAGCCTCCATGTGCTCTACCTGTTTATGGATGGAAATATCCTGTAATGTAATTTTCTTCTTTTTATACCATAGCTTCAGGAATTTCTTCTGCCCATTAATATTGATAGTACCCATGGATTCCATCCAAGGATATCCCAAAACAACATCCATATTATCCATCTCTGAGGCATAAAAATCACCATGCAACACATATTTATCCATAGAAATCTTCAAATCCTTGTACACTTGAACATCCTCATTATCAACCTGTGTATGTTCAATTTGTTTTGCTGGGACTTGCAATTTTTTTGCCAAATTAACACTGATAAAATTATGTTTACAACTAGGATTGATAGAAACAATGATCTTCTCTTTCTGAATCAATCCATGAATCTGCAATAAGGATATACCAGTAGGAAATAACCCTTTAGGTTCCTTGGTTTCCTTCTTGTCTGTAAAAATAAAATCTTTGCTAGGCTGTGTGTCTGTCTGTGTGTGCTTATTCACAAGATTTGATTTACGGTCAAAGCGCTCTATAAGAGCTTTTTTGAAGGCATCCCAAGTCACAAACCTTCCATTGGAACGTTGATGCCATTCCGCCCATAGCCATCGTTGATTGTCCAGGTACCTGGTCCCCTCCATAAGCTTAGTCCAATCATCTAGGATGTGATTCAATCTGAAATACTGCTCCATTTGTGCTAGCCATGTTGACGTGTGAGAACCGTCAAATTTATACAAGTCCCTTGAACTCCGATCTAGGCCCGCCATCACAAAAATATTGGTGAAAAATTGAATTGGTCACAGATCCGTCAATATTGCTCAGAATCTCTATTATAACCTGTTTTTATAAATGGAACAACCACTCTTCATCTGCCCATGTGGTAGAAATCTTGATCCCGGCACTTGAAATTTCAGATCTGCTCTGCTACTCTCCCGCCGTCACCCAAAATTTCTGCAAAAAGAGCTGATGTTAATTTAGCGATATCTCCCTCATCCGGACTCCGATTCGACTGATTTTTTTTTTGAACTCATGTGTTTTTTCACAAAGATTCCAGATCTACAATTAGATTTTGCAGATCTGGAACCAAGATGTCTAGATCTGCGCCGCAAACTCGCTGTCCTGAAAATTGTCTGCAACCCCACTGATTTTTAAATCAGCGATATCTCCTTCATCCAGACTCCGATTCAACTGATTTTTTTTTTTTGAATTTGGGTATTTTTTCACAAGGAATACAGATCTATAATTAGATTCTGCAGATCTGGCACCAAAACGTACAGATCTGATCTGCAATTTCGCCATCCAAAAATCCCTGCAAAAAAAAAAAAAAAAAAATTTCCACGGTTTGCCCAAGAAAGTGCTCTGATACCACTTGTTGTAGCTTCGATCCAAAAATATTAT
This sequence comes from Pinus tabuliformis, assembly GCA_031772625.1. Taxonomy (NCBI): domain Eukaryota; kingdom Viridiplantae; phylum Streptophyta; class Pinopsida; order Pinales; family Pinaceae; genus Pinus; species Pinus tabuliformis. The sequence continues at coordinate 1,146,556,009 of CM062805.1, forward strand.
GAGAATAGAAATAACCCAAGAATAACAAGATCTGAATATAGATAGAAATGATTCACTTTATTGATTTCAAACCCTTAGGGGGGTGGAATGTTATATACCTAGGGGGGATAATATGGGGTACCAAGGGTGGTACCCAAGGTAATAATGTAATAATGGGATGGGCCATAGTAATAAATAAGGTGGTTAACCCATATCATGTAAGGGACCACAAGTAGTTAATAATAATGTAATGGGCCCATGGTATTAGTTGATGGTATGAGAGAACCATGGTAATGATGCATGGTATTGTATGTAGGAGGCCTATATAAAGGCTAGAGACTCCACATGGAGAGATATGAAGAGAGAGAAGTATTCTTGTATGAACAGGCATATGGCTTGTGGAGTGTTTTCCTTCCTTAAGGAGTGAATGTATGGTGTTGCCCTACCTTAAGGGTTTGATTAATAAAGAATCATTTCATATTATTTCTTGGTTTCTTTGCATTATCTTATATTTTCGTATCTGATCTATAGTATTTCTGGGTTAGATCTACAACAACAAGTCGAGAAGAAACGAAAGTGAGAGAAAGTCCATTCTTCCAAGGGGTCTATTTTCCATATATGTGAGGAGAAGGCGCAGATCAGGGCATAAAATCGTTTGTATTGCCTTCTCTCCAATCTCTAGTGAAAACCATAGATTTTTTTTGTATTTCATGCTGAAGAAAAGTTCCCCATTGATCTTCTTTCTCACCTCCTCCAAATTATGCGAGCAAAGCCCATTCTAGATTTGTATTAGAAGGGGATGGCTTCTCATCATGCATTTCTCCTCCCTTTCTTGCATTCATGTTGAAAACATTAAAAGCTTCTAAAGAAAAAACCCTTTTACAGATCACCATCCTTCCACCTCAGCTATACTTCTCACGTAAATTCTCTAAAGATTGTTATGAAATTTTTAATAAAATATATTTATATTTTTGAGATAATAAAAATCTATACCTTTTTATCTCTTTTAACATAAGGACTATGATCTATTAGAGATTTTATATATAAAGGATTGTTATGATTAATCATATTTTAACCAGATTGTATGGAATTATTATTAGAAAGCCATAGTAAAATATTTAAATGTCAACTTGGTTTTAGGAGATATCATTTAATTGTGGAAAATGTAGTTACTTTCAATATCATTGCAGAGGAATGTTGAAATAATAAAAGCGATAATTTTTGTTGTTTTATTGACTTTCAAAAAGTTATTCAAATTGTTCCTAAGACATAATTGTGGAAGAGGCTGGAACATAAAATGATTCCTCTCTAGTTGGTTATTACCAAGTTTATGACCACTAAGTGTTGGTCATAATAAATTAAATGCAATATCAGAGTTAAGTAAGGGTGTCCCTTATCCTTATCCTTTTTGGCATATACTAAGCTAGAAGAGTGCTTGGAAGCCACAATTTTTGTTGGCCCCACACTCACTCTTCTCCTTTATGTTAATGATATTATTCTTTTGGTGATTATCCATTACAATCTTGGTAAACAACTTAGAATCCTCCAAGATTTCTATTCTAAGATGGGTATGAGTATTAATACTAGTAAAACTAAATTCATGATAATTAAATAAAAAAGATCACATATATTACTTTCATGTATGAAAACAACTATGTAGAGGAAGTTGCTTCATACAAACATCTTAGAATCGATAGTCATCACGCGTTCAATTGGAATTTTAGTATTGAGAAAAGGATAAATGGAGGATGGAAAGGTTGTTATGGGCTTGATAATGATTGTAAGTCAATATATCTTTAGATATGAGATAAAAATAAACTCCTCTTTGTGAATGTCATCACTCATATAATTTGTATAGGTGTGATGTTTAGGATTACAATGTCTCTGAAGAGTCATGGAGGGAGATAAAATAAATCCAAAAGTAGTTTATAGCCTACAATGTTAAGATTAAAGTTAATGCTCCCTATAATGTCCTCCTAATTGCAGCAAACATTTTCCCCATTGAAAACATGGCTATGACTATGTATATTATGTATAATAAGATGTCAATCAACATGGAAGACAAGATCTTTCTTAAAATTTCTTCTAACTCTAGCCAAAACCCCCACCTTTGGCTTTAATAAGGATAGCATAAGGATTCCTAGTCTTGACTAGAATTTTGGGGGATGAGGATGCCATTCTACAAAAATAGAATAATATTAAAAATATCATTACTTCATCATTTAAAGATAAGTTATGGGGTGATAAAGAGTTAGAGAGAGAAAAAAAATAATATATCATAAGGAGGTGATCAACCCTAATCTTGAAAATAAAAATATCTCTATATCTTTAACTAATGCTAAGAAGAAAATGAACAACTTTAAAGTATAAACAAATTCTTATGAGCTTCATAGTGACTCTGAGTGTTGGTTCACTTCTAAAACACCATGGGATGAAAGAGTGTCTAACCTTCGTGCCACTAAGAGGGTTGAACATTAAAAACACTTTCTCTTATATTATCCATATTATGCTCATGTTTGATCTAATTTTCAAAATATTTGTCACAATACCAACCTTCTTAACCTTTTAAGTCAGTGAAACTATCGTGATCTTGTAATGTTTCTCTTAATGCTTTTCAAGCATAGAAATAAAATGCCAAAAAATTCCAAGTAATCTCTTACCATCTTAAGGTCTAAAAGAACATATTGGTCTTAGTGGATGTTAATCATTATGTTCATCATCACATTATATGATATAGGTTATTATCGCCTTCTTATAAAATAAATTTATGGTTTTTTATAACATGAATTATTATTGAAAAAAATAAAACAAATTTATGTGTGTGTGTGTGTTTTTAAACAAAAACTTATCAATTCATACCAATTTTTGTTTGATAGGACAAGTCAATAACTCTCTCTATTTATTTCTTTATTTTGTTCAATAATTAATAATTATCAATTAAATTGGAGATAAGAAATTAATTGATTTTCTTTAACATTTTATTTTATATTTGGAAATATTAATTTCTATTAAAAATATTGAGTAAGCATTTGTTTTTAAACATTTTGTTTTATACTTGAAAATATTGATATGAGTGAAAACCCCCATTGTAATTTTATAGTTAGATCTAAAATTTTATTTGATTAACTAAGAGTTTGTTTTCTGAAAATATAAGGAAATATGCTAATCATACAAGATTTGAAGATATAACTCGCTAGTCCTTTTTTTTGGTTAATTTCTTGTCTTCAATTCCTTAATAACTCAAACATAAAAATAATAATCTTACTGTGGTGGCCTACCACAAAGGAAACTAGACCAATGGCAGTATAGATGTTGTAAGATTCATCTTTCTATCAAAATTACCCAATATAATGCTACCACATAACTCTAGAACATAACACATGGTTGTCCATGACAACATATAGATTACAAAAAAACAACAAGTATAGGATATTGTCCACTACTATGTAAAATAGAAAATAATAACTTACAATTTAGAAAACACCTATATACAAATTTGATAAACCTCGGGCGTCATCCTTCATCAAAAGAAGTTGCAGTGGCAGGATCTTGAGTGTTCAGTCCTTGTGATGTTTGTCTCTCATATCGAATATATGTCTCAATATGTGCCAACTAACTGTCCAAGCTAACTATTCATGATCGCAAATGCTTCTAAAATTGTTGAATACCATTGAGATGGAAAATTATATTGTTGCATTCCTCCCATTTATCCTAGATGAATCTTCCTCGTATCATTTTCATTTGTTAGTATAGAGTGATAGGGTGGATATATTGAACCCCTAGTGTGTATGAGATATGGAACCCAATTAACAACGTCGACCTGAATCTCAAAGTTAGAGTGGGTATTTGTATCATGACTTCCCCATTTTCAAGCAACCAAATTTGGTCCTAAACTTCTAGTGGGGTAGTCGTACGGTAGAGGTAAGCAACAGTTTGGGCTTGCAACTAGGCTCAGGGCCTTCCAAAGGAGCCACAACCACCTAAGCCATGTCTTGGTAGCATATGCTACTGAGGCATGGTGATAATGTGATGAGTAAACCCAACTAGTGAAGCCCCAGGAAATAAAAGAAGTTCAGGGAGTTGGAAACCAAAGTGAAGCCAACACACAACATGTAGAGTGGAGAACTTCAAGGATAGGGGTTGTAGGTAATCTATAAGCTAAAGAAGCTACAGGGGAGTGGTAAAATCGAGAAAAGGTGTCGTGAGGTCCATCTTGGGCAGGAGTAGGGCTAAGCTACCTCACCCTCAAATACCATGTTAAGCCTTGCCCAAAAATACTCGACCAAACAAATTAAATAAATAAAACCGTAACTAAAAGACTAGTTGAAAGAAGTTAAAAGTAGAGACAATACCAATAGACTTGTGGCATTCAAGCTCCCAAAAAATCCAAAAGAGTTCTAGTAAAGATCCTCCCACTAGCAGACAGTGAGCTAACCCCATGTAACCCCATGAATACTTAGAAATTGCAGATATTCTAGCTAGTGAAATGCAATGAATGATAGAAGACTACATTAGGAGGGGCTAAACCTTCCACAATGGTTAAGCCACTACTATATTTGTTGTGAAGTAAAAATACCAAAAGCTTCTTGGCAAGAAAAAATTGGCACCAAATATTAGTAATTCACCCCTAACAATTCTAGGAAGTCGAGGAGGACTTAAAGGTTTCTAGATTAATGCTCTACATTGTTAATAAGTATTGGCATATCTACTTGCATGGGAGTGGTTGGCCACACCATCCCTCTCTTTAACGATTGGGGTGGAAAGTCAACTCCCCTCCCTCCTTGTCAATCATTTCAACACCCCATCAGAGATAATCCTTTTTTAAATAACAATAATGATGCTCTTTCAAATGAATCCTACCTATTCTCATCGTTAATTAATTACTAAATTGTAATAAATTTTGTCATTTTTTTTAATGGAAAATCATTCTATTTAAATATAAATTCACTTTCCTTGATGGGGGAGGTAACAAAAGGAGTGGAGGCTCAAAACACATCATATAATTCCCCTCCCATGCATCATTTAACATGAACAAGCATGTTGAGGAAGTTTCATTTGGCATATTCTTGGTGAAGGTTCTAGAGAACTTCATAAGATTATTTGGAATTGGCTTTATTATAGTGTTTGATTGTGGTTTTTTGGCGATGAGTGGTAAGTTTGTGACGAGAGGAACTTCTTCAAGTGTGCAGGGTGGCTTCCAATCCAAGCCACTCCTTGTCCCTTGCTTCAATATTATTAAGTTATGTTATGCGTTTTGGAAGCTTGGTGCTTCTTTAGCTCTGATAAGGGTTCTGGGAGTATTTATTTGTGACACTAGGTCATTTTGCTAAGAAATGAAAAGTGATAAACCCTTGAAAATTGGTTGTGTAGGAGTGTAATGTGGAGGTTTGCCGTTACACCAAAACCCGCAGGTGTTGGTAAACATTACAAGCCAGTAACTAGGATCCCCAGGGTGGAAATTACGGATTCTATAGAGGTGCGGTGATTGTTCCAACACCCCCCCTCAAACGAAACTTGGGGGAATCGAACCTGGGTCCAAGCTCTGATACCATGTAGAGATTTACAGGGTAAGTTCCTCAGAAAGAACACCAAAAGGACACCGCTCACAACCAGATCGCAGATCAGTACACCAGTATTTTGACGTGGTTAAAACCCTCAAAGAGGGAAACAATCCACGACCTGCGCCAACGTGGCTACTACAGGCAATTTATTAATCAAAGAATGAAAATTTACATAAGCTTCTCTCATGCACGGATTACCCGAACAATGACCCTCCATGCGCTTTAAATAGAACTCATGGACCAATCGGGTGTCAAATAGCTGGATCAGAGCTATTTGAGGGTCGCGTCCGTTGGTGATCCAAATCTGAAGCCGGTAGAACTGCATCCGACTGTCGTTTCCTAGATCTGCTGTTTCTGACTACTGTCGGGCTGAGAGGACTGCTCTGTTGTGTTCGGAGCATCTGTTCCAGTGAAGAACCCCTTTCGTTTCACGCGAAAAGGTTTCCAGTAGCCCTAGTTACGTCATTTTTAAGATCTGGAGGTATATAGTCTTTATTTGCAGTTTATTGTTATTTTCTCTTTGCTTATTTCGGTTTCGGTTTATTTAGCTTTTTTTTTAACCGGATCTATACCTTTCATTTTTGCGTATGCTCTTTGCCCTGCGACTCTGTGCGATCTGGGCAAATCAGAAACAGAAAGGAAGGATTTTTCTCATGCGTATGCTCTTTTCCCTGCACCTTAGTGTGATCTCGGAAAATCAGAAACATTGAGAAAAATATTTAGTTTTTCGACTAAAGCTAACTTTGAGCCGCAAGGTTCATTTTTTTTAAATATCTAGTTTTTTGGCTAAAGCTAACTTCGAGCCATAAGGTTCGTTTTCTTTGCATGTCCGTGTTGGGTTTTGTGTTTTGTGTTTTGTAGGGAAAAAGAGCTTTCTCAAGGCAAGCACGCAAACCAAGGCCCCCCCCCCCCCTCTCTCTCTCTCTCAAATTTTTTGTATAGATCAATTGGTTCAAAGCTATCTCTCTCTCTCTCTCTCTCCCTCTCTCTCAATTTTTTTGTATAGATCAATTGGTTCAAAGCTATTTTAAGAGAGTAGAGGTCTTGGGTTCAAGTCTCCATTTTGTGGGGGCGGATTATTTCATTCCCGCACATTCGCGCACTTTGCCGGCAACTTCAATTTTTTTTTTTTTCAAAAAGCCATAACTTCTTCATCCGGAAGCCTTTTTCAGAGCCGTTTTTTTTAAAACAGCCTAATTTTTCGAGATCTATCCATTGGAACACTTACTTTCAGCATCTTCAGCTTTAGTTTAAAAAAAAAAAAATGGAAAGTTCATGCCAAGTCATTCTTGACAGCACTAACTACTTCCAATGGATATCCTACATGGAAGATTTACTTAGAAGTAAAGGTCTTTGCAGAATAGCCACAGACCAAGAGAAGAAACCAAAAGATGAAGACAAGGCTACAAAATGGGAAAATATACAAGATCAAGCATGTGGTTTGATAGGGATGTCTATTTCTCCTGATCTTAGATTCCATATTGCAGAACTTGAAACTCCTCATGAAGCATTGGAACAAATCACTAAAGTTTTTGGGATTAAAAATGAAATTAGAGCCCATCAACTTGAAAATGAGTTGCTTACATTGGATCCTAATAATTTTTCTTGCATTGAAGATTTCTTCTCCAAATTCAAGACCCTTAGATATCTCTTGGAAGGTGTTAAGGTTAAGAAAGAAGATAGTAACCTTATTTATTCCATCCTTACTAAGTTGGGACCAGCCTACTCTGTATTTGTTTCCACCTTCCATTCTACAAGGGAAGCTTTCATTTGTCAAGGAAAAGACTACAAGGCCCCTTCCTTTGACTCTTTTTGTGATTCTTTAATAAGAGAACAAGAAAAACTCTTACACCTTTGTCTTCTTAATCTTGGAAACTATTCCAAGAAAGTGTTAGCCGCCCAGCAGCAACCAAATTCAAAGAATCCTAAGAAGTCATATCCTAAAAAGAATGGTCCTAAACCAAACAAGGGTCCTAAGCAAACTCAACCTCAAAATGAAAGATCATTTCAGCAAAATGATAAGACCAATAAAAACAAATGGAAGAAGACTGATAGACATTGTAACTTTTGTAATCGAGATGGCCACTTAGAATCTAAATGCTTTAAGAAGATGGAAGCCTTGGAAGCCACAATGAAGAAACATAACATCCATGTGGAGCATTCTTCAACTTCAACTTCAACTTCATCTTCAGGAATGGAACTTTCTGCATGTCGCTGTCAATCATCTCAGTCTGGTTATGCATTAAATGTATCTTCTTCTTCTCATTCTCATGAGTGGCTCATTGATTCTGGAGCCTCTTATCACATGGCAAAAAACCAAGCCATGTTTTCTTCTTTAAATGATTGTAACACCAAAAATATATATGTTGGTGATGATAGATCTCTTAATGTTGTAGGGACTGGAACTGTTCATCTAGACAATGGTCAATTTAATGATGTATTATGTGTTCCAACCTTATCCTGCAACCTTCTATCTGTATATCAGATAACTCATTCAGGTGAAGGTAAAATTGTTGAATTTTCACCTCATGATGTTGTAATCAAGGATCTGAGAGATCCTAAACAGATTCTAGCTACTGGTATTGCTAATGATTCCACAAGGTTGTACAAGTTTCACAACTTTGGGTCATCAAATCTTCCCTCAGTATTTGTTGCTCATAATGATGAAGTGAGCAAACTTTGGCATGAGCGATTTGGTCACTTAAACTATCGCTCCCTTCAGCATCTATGTAAAGAAAATATGGTGACAGGTCTTCCTATGGTATCTTGCAGAGATGGTGTTTGTTCCGGATGTGTACTCGGAAAACATCATCGGGACAGTTTTGAAAAACGTGCCTCTTGGCACGCCTCAGCCCCTTTACAGCTTGTGCACAGTGATTTATGTGGTCCACTTCCTGTTGCTTCATTCTCTGGCTGCAAGTATTTCTTAACTTTCATTGATGATTTCTCTAGACGCACTTGGGTATACTTCTTAAAACTCAAGAGCGAAGTATTTAACACTTTTTTGGCCTTCAAAGCCTTTGTTGAAAAACAATCTGGACATCAAATTCTTAAGCTAAGAACTGATAATGGTGGAGAATATGTTAAAAACACATTCATCAACTTTTGCACCGAAAATGGAATTCAAATGCAACATACTGTTCCATACACTCCACAACAAAATGGTGTAGCTGAAAGGAAAAATCACACCTTAAAGGAAATGGCTAATTGTATGCTGCAATCTAAAGGACTCAGTCTTAGTTTTTGGGCCGAAGCAATTAATTGTGCAAATTATATAATCAATCGCACTCCTACTAAGGTTCTAAAGAATATCACTCCAGAAGAAGCTTGGAGTTCCATTAAACCAGATGTAAGTCACTTTCGTGTTTTTGGAAGTGAAGCATGGGCCCATATTCGAGATGAAAAGCATAAAGCTTTAGAACATAAGAGTGAGAAATGTACTTTTGTTGGATATTCTGAAGATGTAAAAGGTTATAGACTTATTCCATTTAAGTCCAAAAATGTTATCATTAGAAGAGATGTAAAATTTGATGAAAATAAATCGGCCTGCGAGCCTAGTCCGGCGAATGTGCCACCTCTTCCTATCTCTTCTACTTTTGAAAACATTTCTTCTTCAGATGATGAAAGTGCGGATGACAATCCTCCCCCACCTTCTCAGGATCCTCAACTTCCAAGATGGGTCCGTGCTACTCGGGATGCAGCAGGTGATCTTGTCGGTGATCCTACAGATCAGCGACGTACACGTTCTCAGTTTGAAAGAGCCTCTTCTTTACTGGCTCAAGCTCCAGTAAATCATGATCCTGACACTTTTGCAGAAGCTTCAGGCCATCCACATTGGGAAGCAGCTATGAATGAAGAATATCATTCATTGTTGGCAAATGATACATGGGATCTTGTTCCTCTACCAAAGGGACGCAAACTTGTTAGATGTAAATGGGTTTACAGAACCAAGTATGGACCAGATGGGAAAGTTGATAAACATAAAGCTCGTCTTGTTGCTAAGGGCTTTTCACAGGTTGAAGGCATTGACTACATTGAAACCTTCTCCCCTGTTGCCAAAATGAACTCTATCCGCCTTGTTCTTTCCCTTGCTGCCTCTTTAAAATGGGAAGTCCATCAGATGGATGTTAAATCTGCCTTCTTGCATGGGGACTTGCATGAAGAAATCTATATGGAACAACCCATTGGCTTCATCCAAACAGACTCCAGCCTTGTATGTCGACTTAAGAAATCTCTTTATGGTCTCAAGCAAGCTCCTCGGGCTTGGTATGCCAAAATGGATAGCTTTCTTTTAGAATTTGGCTTTTCTACGTGTTATTCTGACAATACTGTCTACACCAAGAAAGTGGGAAACTCTCTTATCATCCTTGTTCTTTATGTTGATGATCTTATTCTTACTGGTAGTGATCCCAACCTTATAAACCATGTGAAGTCCAGCCTTAAAAAGAAATTTGAAATGACAGACTTAGGACACTTACACTATTTTCTCGGTCTTCAAGTCTTGCAATCCAAGGAGGGTATTTCCCTTTCCCAGTCCAAGTATGCTTGTGATATTCTTCGTCATTTTCACATGGAAGACTGTAAGCCAGCCCCTTCTCCCTTTCAGTCTGGAGTCAAACTTTCAGTCTCTTGTACTTCTCCTGAAGTTGATGCTACCTTATACCGTCAACTTGTAGGAAAACTCTTGCATTTAACCCATACTCGTCCTGACCTTTCCTTTGCTGTTGGCCTTGTTGCCCGTTTTATGCAAAACCCCCGTGAAAGTCATTGGAAAGCAACCAAAAGAATACTTCGTTATGTTCTAGGTACAGTACAGTTTGGGATTCATTACAGTGCCAAAGCAGCTCCTCTATTAGTTGGTTTCACTGATTCTGATTGGGCTGGTGACCCTGATGATCGGAAGTCTACTGCCGGTTATGTCTTCACTCTTGGTTCAGGACCTATTACATGGGCTTGTAAGAAACAGGCTGCCATTTCTCTTTCGTCAACAGAAGCAGAGTATCGTGGTGCCGTGGAAGCTAGTAAGGAAGCCTTGTGGCTTCGTCAAATCCTATCAGAGTTTGGCTTTGAGCAGCATCATCCAACCACACTTTGGTGTGATAATCAAAGTGCCATTCAGCTATGCAAAGATCCAGTCCAGCATCAGCGCAGCAAACACATTGAACTACACATGCACTTCATCAGAAAGCTCATTCATGACCATGTTCTTGAAGTGCAATATTGTTCAACAGATGATCAGGTTGCAGACATCTTCACAAAGGCTCTCACAGAGGCGAAGTTCACTAAACTTCGATATATGCTTGGAGTTCAGGAAGTTGTCACTAAGGGGGGATAGGCTCTAGTGCCTCCTTCCTTCTCCTATTGTGTCATATTTGTAAATCCTTCAATCCTATCCCAAGTTGTTCTTAAGGGGGGATGTTAGGATATTCCGACACATAGGAAATAGTTAAGTTCAACTTGGTCTAGTATAGAGTTAGGTAAAGTGTGTTTCTTTACCGTTGTACATTTTGTAACTTACAATCCGACGGTCACGATATGTAGTGATCCGACGGTTCACTCTCTCCTCGGTATTACCGACACTTGATCCGTGGCTTGACACCCGATTGGTCCATGAGTTCTATTTAAAGCGCATGGAGGGTCATTGTTCGGGTAATCCGTGCATGAGAGAAGCTTATGTAAATTTTCATTCTTTGATTAATAAATTGCCTGTAGTAGCCACGTTGGCGCAGGCCGTGGACTGTTTCCCTCTTTGAGGGTTTTAACCATGTCAAAATACTGGTGTACTGATCTGCGATCTGGTTGTGAGCGGTGTCCTTTTGGTGTTCTTTCTGAGGAACTTACCCTGTAAATTCCTACATGTAAGCAACCCGGAACACCCCCACATTTTCTCTCAGGACCTCCAATTTATCTATCTCATAGGTATATTTACATAGTATGACTATTTCTAACTCTTTTTAATGGAGCACTTAGCAGTCTGGTATTATTCTCTTTGTGGGAGTTGTTGAGTGGCCATGTGATCCAAAATGGATTCAATTTTGCCTCAAGATCAAAGTCTTCAAATTCAGTTGAAAGTGGGATAAAGTCTAAGTGCTCGATGAGATGATTCCAATGGTGTGAATGGCGCGAAAATCCAAGTTCGGATGAAGAAGTTAAGGCCAATCAAAGTTTCAAGGCAAACTAGGGAAAAAAGTCAAAAAGTCAAAGTCAAACTGGTCAACAGTCAACACTTACGTCAATAGGACATGTGTTGTCTCAGGAATGCGCCACGTGGTTTTGATAACGTTAGAAAGGAAGGTGACATGGTAGTTTTTTATTGGTTCACATGGGCCAATCCGGTGCTGACATGTGGCAGCCTGAATTTTCCCAATATTGACATGCAAATCCCAAAATTTGGGGGTCAGGGAGGATTGAACCCCTGACCTCCAGATTACTAAGATCTCGCCGGATTCCACTCACCGGATGAGCTAACACACTGCTTGTTCATTATGGCAAAGATATTTTATTTATTGTTTCGGGTTAGATTTGCTGGAAAAGTCCCTTGGCATTTACTGTCTAAATAAACCGCGGGATTTCACATAGTCTGAACCACATATATATACAACTAACCATATCATAAATCCCACATGCGACGTGAAATATATATATATATCGCTTATGATATATATATCATATACATATTAATGTAAAGCAAGGAATAAGGTGGAAGGGTCAGGTAGAAGTTTGAACCACCGACCTTCCCAAAACCATTATATAACAACGCTTTCACATTGGTCCACTAGTCAACTTGCCATATGGTGGAGCTTGTTATTCAAGCCACCAAAACTTTTATATGTTTATGCAGGTGCCGAACTAGGCCGAAAACACCAACGCAAATTCCAAGGCATATTTCAGTTGTAGAGGCAGTATTTCACAAGCAGAGGTGGTTTTGTGCAACATAAAAGTGGTTTTGCTATAGACAGAGGTGGTTTTTGACTTTCCAGGGGGCCTGGACGTCTCTGTGACAAAAAATGGTCAATTTTATACTTAATTGACTTGAAATTTCGAGATGGATGTAGTGGTGACGTCCATTTTCTCATCTGAGACTTTATTTTTAAGCTCATTCCTGTAACAACATTTTTGAAGACAAAATAAAGAGGTCAACACTGGAAGCGAAAGGACCAGGTGACATAGCTAGGAATTCTAGTGAACTCCTTTATTAAATTTTGTTGTGTTGATGTGTTTGAATATGTTTTCAAATGGTTTAATTGTTTATGTTAGTCGCAGTCTTTTCGATCCATTGCATTAAGTAACATAAGTGAATTCACACATATTCTATAATACCTTTTTCATTAATGGATCACTATGATTCGATGTCGTGATCACAAAAGGTGGTGGAAACCATCCTAGGTGTAATTTGCCTTTAGGGCTCCAATGTTATGGTTAGTCAAGCAGCGCAGGGTGGTGGCTCTAGGCCTTAAGTTCTGGACATTTACCAATGCGTAAGGAGGAAGGGTGTGTTATATTCTTTCCACGACTAGCCTACGTAGTTAACCGGGGGATTAGAGTGGGGTCGAAGCCCCCCTTTCATTGCGTCAATTGTGTAGCGGGGGGGTCGCAGGGGGTTTGAGGGGTGCAGTTAACCCCCCTCTATGGGGTCTAGGGCAGCGTCCTGGAAAGTTTTGTTTTTTTGACCCTATATTAGGTTGGGCAGACCTACCTATGGTTTTGTGCATGATTTTTGCACATGGTTTTGGAGGCGATGGTTTTCGGTCCATGGTTTAGGACGAGATGGTTTTCGGTCCATGGTATTGGATGCTTCGGCATCTATAAATATGTATTGTAACATTGAAAGGAACATAATGAAAAATCAAGATGGTAGTCCTGGTTTTGGGATCTGGGGGAAAATATACGTGTATATGTGTTCTCTGTGTTATGCTCTCACATTGTTTATTTTCTGTGTTTTAGAATTCGTATGCAAGTAATTTTTGTACGGGGTTAAAACCTACATTTGGTTTCAGAGTTGTTTTGGCTTCAAGAGGATGCCTTTATTGCTGAGGGGTTTCGCTCAGGCCTCTAGTAGACCCCGTTCAGTGGGAGATCTGCGAGATTGATTCTGGAGGTGAAAGAAGATGGCGAGCAGTAGAAAGATAGAGATCGAGAAATTTAATGGTCATAGTTTTGAGTTGTGGAAACTTAAGATGGAGGATTTGTTGGTGGATAAATATTAGTGGATCATGGTAGATCCGAGTACTAAACCAATGGGAGTGTCCGATGAAGAATGGAATAAGTTGGATCGGAAGGAAAAGAGCACAATACGATTGTGTATCTCAGATTCAATATTGCTGAATGTATTAGGGGAAGCTATGACGAAGGCGTTGTGGGACAAGTTAGGAACTTTGTACCAATCTAAGACTCTAGTGAATAAATTGTTCTTGCAGAAAATGCTATATAACCTAAGGATAAAAGATGGAGACTCGGTGACAGAGCATCTGAAGGCATTTAATACTGTGATAAGTCAGTTATTATCTGTTGATATTAAAATTTCAGATGAAGATACGTGTATTAGTTTGTTGTTTTCTCTACCAGATTCATGGAATAGTCTGGTTATTGCAATAGGTAGCAATACAACTACCTTGCAGTTTGATGAAATAGTCTCATCCTTGCTGATGGAGGAGATGAGATGGAAAAATATGGAGAGCCAGAATGGTGATGCCTTGTCTGTATGAGGATGGTCCCAGAACAGAAACAAAAATAAGTCATCGAGTGGGAGATCTAAATCTCTAGGAAAACCTGTAAAATTAGTGTGCTAGAAATGCAGAAAGGAAGGACACTACAAAAGGGATTGTAAATCTAAAGCTCCTGATAAAGGAAAGGTATCTGGTGATGCTATTTTCGCAGAGGCGATAGCCACCTCAGATGAAGGTGGGGATGTGTACTTGGCTTCTTCAAGTACACATGTAGATCATGTGGCATGGTTGATTGACTCAGGTGCATCCTTTCACTTCACTCCCCATAGAGAGTGGTTCTACGAGTATGAGAAATATGATGGTGGTGATGTCTTCTTAGGGGATGACAAGAAGGCTATAATTGTTGGTCATGGAAAAGTAAAGTTGAAGTTGCAAGGTGGAAGGGTTAGAACACTTCCAGGTGTTCTGCATATTCCTACATTAGCCAGAAATCTGATTTCTGTAAGCAACCTGGATGATGCAGGAGTAAAAACGGTGTTAGAGAAGGATACCTGCAAGATGGTTTGGGGGGCACTAGTATTGATGCAGGGAGTTCAAATTGAAACTATATACAAGCTGCAAGGTAGCATTTTTGTTGATGGGTGCAACATTTCTGTGGTTCCTAAAAGTGGAGCAAAAAATCCAGTGGTCTCTTGTTATGAAACCAGTTCACAAAAAGGTAGAAAAGATAGATCAACCCCTTAGAATTCAGCCTCTTCGACAGGACAACCTCCTTTACATTACACAAATGAATGATTCTTTGATGAATCAAATGACAAAACCTCCTTTCTATATATAGGAGTCTAAGGAGTCATAATATAACCCATCCGACCTAACAATAATAATATAAAGGCACAAAAATAACAATAAAGATATTCTATGGAGCACAGTAATAACAATATGGGGACAATAGGGGCACAACAATATTAATAAGGGATACAACTGCAATAGTAATGGGGTAATCACTAGTATTATAGGGACATAACATGCCCCTCTCCTTCAAAAAAGTGTTGTCCTCAATGCTTGAGTAGTTTTGGATGCTTCTGTATAGAATTCTCATCCTCCCATGTGGAATCTTCAGCAAATAAGTTCTTCCACTTGATGAGATACTTCGAAATTGATCAATTTCGTAGCTGTCGAGTTCTTGTTTCTGTGATTGCTTCCGGTTCCAATATAATTTTTCCTTCCTTGTCATGTTTTGGCAATATTGTTTGAACGAGCTTGTCGCCTATAACCTTATTTAAACATGAAACATGGAAAACTGGGTGTACTCAAGAAGCTGCAGGAAGCTCCAATTTGTATGCCATAGTACCAGTATTTTGCAACACCTTGTACAGACCATAATACTTTGGTGATAATTTATTATCCTTCTTAACTTGCTTGAGGGACATTTTTTTATATGGTTGTAGCCGTAGGAATACCCAATCACCTACATCAAAACTTCTTTCACTGCGATGTTGATCTGCCTATTGTTTCATTCTATTCTGCGCCAATACGAGGTTATCCTTTAAAAGTTGGAGGACTTGTTGTTGATGCTTGATGTGATGTTCCACTGCTTGAACCTTAGAATTTTCTCTTAAATAAGATGTGATGGATGGTGGCTGATATCCATAAAGTGCCATAAATGGAGTCATTTTTGTTGCTGTATGGAAGGAAGTGTTATACCACCATTCAGGTAGAGGCAACCATTTGACCCATTGTGTCTGTTTATCAGATACAAAGCAACGAAGATATCCTTCCAAACATTTGTTTACTATCTCAGTCTGCCCATCAGATTGAGGATGATAAGATGAGCTATGAGCTAACTGAGTACCAAGACAAGAAAATAATTCTATCCAAAAATTTCCAGTGAAAATGGGATCTCTGTCACTTACAATAATCTTTGGGTTTCCATGTAGCTTTTGAATTGTTTCCATAAATGCAGTGGAAACTGTACTAGCTTTAAATGGATGTGATAATGCACAAAAGTGTGCATACTTGGTAAGTCTGTCAACTACCACCATGATGACACTCCTTCCCTCAAACTTGGGTAAACCTGTGATAAAATCCATTGAAACCTCCTCCTAACATTAGCTTGGAATGGATAAAGGTTGTAATAGACCCAGGGTCTTAATTGTTTCAACTTGCTTTTGTTGGAAAACCAAACATTCTGCCACAAACTTTTGAATATTTGATTAAAGGCCATCCCAAAAAATTCCTTCTTAACCCTGTGGTAAGTTTTTAAAAATCCTGAGTGCCCTCCTAAGGGAGAAGTGTGCAATTCCATAAGAATCTTTTGTTTGAGTTGGGAATTCTTACAGAGGTATAAGCGATCTTTGTACCATAATGAATCATTTTGCTAGCTAAATGTATCAGATGTACTGGAATATTGTTGTAACTTTTGAATAAGTGCCCACACTTCTTCATCATTCTTCCATTCCTCCCTTGCTTCGTTTATCCAATCTGGTTGGATAATAGAAATGGCGCACAACAATGCTTCCACATCCTCATCCTTTCTTGAGAGTGCATCTGCCACCACATTTTTCTTCCCTTTTTTGTAGATGATTTCAAAGTCATGACACAACATCTTTGTGACCCACTTTTGTTGCTCTTCAGAGGATAATCTTTGTTCTAAAAAGTATTTAAGGCTATCATGATCCTTTTTTACCTTGAAGTGTCTTCCCATTAGGTAGGGTCGCGATTTCTTAAGTGCATGTAGTATCGCCAACATTTCCTTCTCATAAATAGCTTTGTGTAAAAACTTTCCCTTGATTGGATGACTTTCAAAAGCAATGGGTCTTTCATCTTACATTAAAACAGAACCAGTTCCATTTCTTGAAGCATCACATTCCACAATAAAGGTTTTTATGAAGTCCAGTGTAGCTAAGACCGGTTCTTGGCACATTGCCTCTTTAAGATGTTTGAAGGCCTTTATTGCTTCTAGAGTCCATGAAAATGCATCTTTCTTCAATAATGTTGTTAGAGGTGCTTCTATTCTCACATAATTCTTAACAAACTTGCCATAATACCTTGTCAACCCCAAAAATCCTCGTAGATGTTTTATGGATGTGGGGCTTTTCCATTCCTTTATGGCTTTAATTTTGCTAGGGTCTACCTTAACTCCTTCATGAGATACAATATGACCCAGATATTGCACCTCTTGTACACCAAAGAAACATTTGGATCTTTTTGCATATAATTTTTTCTCCTCCAATAGTTGTAGCACCCTGTCAACATGTTTAACATGATCCTTCCAAGACTTGCTGTAGATTAGTATATCATCAAAAAATACTAACACAAATTTTATAAGGGTGGGTTTGAAAATGGAATTCATCAAACCTTGAAATGTAGAAGGTGCATTGGTAAGGTCAAAAGGCATGACCAAAAATTCATAATGACCCTCATGAGTTCTAAATGTTGTTTTTGGAATGTCTTTAGTCTTCATTCTGATTTGATGATATCCTGAACGAAGATCCAACTTGGTGAAGTAAATTAATACATGCAATTCATCCAGTAATTCATCAATGACAGGAATGGGAAACTTATCTTTAATAGTGATCTTGTTGATCTCCCTATAACTGAGACACATGTGCCATGATCCATCCTTCTTGTGCACCAATACTACTGGAGTAGAGAAAGAACTTTGACTAGGTTGAATTATACCAACCTATAACATTTCTACAACCATATGTTCAATTTCACTCTTTTGGGCATAGGGATATCTGTACAACTTGATGTTTGGAGGAACACTTCCTGGAATCAGATGAATAGAATGATCATGATCACCAATAGGTGGGAGACCTTTGGGAGTCTCAAATACCTTGGAATGATTGTCCAAGACTTTTTGGAGATCTGGAGAAATAGATGATTTCGATGTGGAAACATCTAGTGAACATAATTGTGCAATTACACCTCTTTGTTCCCTTTTTAGAAGCTTTGTCATACTGTTAGAGCCGATTGTCTTTCCCTGTTTCCCTGCAATACCCCTTAATTCAACTTCCTTTCCTTCCGCAGAAAATTTCATGAAAATTTCTTGAAAATTAAATGCTATTGTACCCAAGGATTGTAGCCATTGGACTCGTAGTACAACATCAACACCTCCCATTGGAATGGAAAGCATTGGGCTAGTCAATACATATTCTCCCTTGGATAGTTTGATATTATGGAACTTTCCAGAGCAATTTATTGTTCCTCCATTTGCAACCATCACTTGACACTCTGGTGTTGGATACAGGAAGCAATTCAATTCTTTTGCTACCTTACAATGAATAAAATTGTGGGTACTTCCTGAATCAATAAACACTATTACCTTTTTCTTCTTGATTTGTCCTTCTATATTGATGGTTTGAGGAGTGGTAATTCCAGCCAATGCATTACAAGATATGGTCAGATTCATTTCTTCTTTATCTAGGCTTTTTTCCTGGAGTATATCCTCTTCTTTTGACCTTTCTTGCTCCTTTTCTTCTTCCTCTTCACAATCTATGTAGAATAATTTCTTCTCAGCACACTTATGAACTTTAGTGTATTTGCTATCACAACTGTAACAAAGCCCTTTTTCTCTTTTTTCTTCCAATTGTTGTGGTGTCAACCTTATAAGTTGTGGAAGACTAGGGGCAACAACACTTCAATCTTTATAGTTGTGAGTGGTATGATTCTTGGTTGCCATAATTTTGCTTTCAATTTTTCTTGCTAACCTGAATGCCTTCTCTAATGAATCAAGTTCCTAAAGGCGAACATCATGTTGGATATTATCCTTTAAATTCCCCATGAACACATCAATCCCATGATCCTCTGGAATATTTTTTACCCTTATGTTAAATTTTTGGAACTCCTCAATGTGCTCCATTATTGAACCCTTTTGTTTGAGACTTATCAATTGGCTAAATAAAATGTTGCTTTTTGTATCCTCATAATGTGCTGTCAATTCTTCCGTAAAATTTGTCCAAGTGATAATTTTTTTACGAGAGAGAAGCCATTGATACCATACAAACTGATTTGGTTCCAAATATAAAGTTGTAATACGTACCTTTTGTGTGTTTTGCACATTATTGAGATCGAAAAATTGCTCCATCTGTAATATCCATGTTGTGGGATCCTTGCCATCAAACTTCCTCATATCGATTTTTGGAATATGGTGGGTCTTTGATCCAACATTAGAGTCTATGAAATCATGATTAACATTTCTTTTGTTCGCATGAGTTTCCTTTACTACCCTGTCACCATTAGTAAGTGTTTCTTGTAGAAAATTTGTCAAATCTGTCTTCAAATCTGCCATGCCTGTCTTCAAATCTATCTTCAAATCATCCATCTTATCTTCTGCACCATTCATCTTAGTTTCCATGCCCTTTATCTTAGATTCCACGCCATTTATCTTAGCTTCTGTTAGCTTTTGTGAGAGTGACATTTGTTGCACTTGGTCTTGTAATTTTGATATATGATGTAGCATTTCTTCCTCTTCTTCATGAGTCATGCTAGATATTTCAGGTTGCTTACTAGGTGTTTTCATTTTCTTTCCTTGGGGCATCAGTTACCGATAATAATGCTCTACTATGCCCTTTGAATTCCTTCAAAATAAATTTTCAAACCAAGATTAAGCAAAAATTAAAAAAAAATCTACACACCTTTTTTCACTTTGTAGGAGCTCAATATTACCTATGATGTATCTCTATAATTTTGGATCATCCAATTCTAAAATTGTGACCTACAGTAGCCCTCTGTTTCCTCTTTCCAATGCCACCAATATTATCCAAATTGGATTCTCCAAGGAAGAGTTATGCTAAATCTCCCACAGTGACCTGATTATAGACTAGTTCAGTAGAGCGAACTTGTATGACATGCCACGTGTCCCTGTTTTGACCTTTGGCTCTGAAAAATATACACAAGAAACTACAGTCTGTCCTCTTTTTGTATTTTCTTATGAAATTTCAATCCGATGCTCAGAGAGAAAGTTATGACAATTTTCCTCAGGTCACCTGTTTAGAATGTAATTCATGAGTCTGCAAAAAGACCAAATTCCTCAAATCATATCTCCGCAAATATAGCGCTAAAAGCTCTGAAATTCAGACTCGAGGTTCAGTGCGATTTCAAATAAAATGGGTTTTTTTTTGCTTCTAAAACGTCGCAGAAAAAAATTTATAGCGAAAATTCCACGATGACCTATTTGGAGCAACGAAACCCTAGATTCCAAACCTTTGATACCAAATGTTATGAAACCAACTCACAAAAAGATAGAAAAGATAGATCAACGCCTTAGAATTCAGCCTCTTTGAGGGGGGAACCTCGTTTACATTACACAAATGAATGATTCTTTGATGATTCAAATGACAAAACCTCCTTTCTATATATATGAGTCTAAGGAGTCACAATATAACCCACCCGATCTAATAATAATAATATAATGGCACAAAAATAACAATAGAGAGATTCTATGGGGCACAATAATAACAATATGGGGACAATAGGTGCACAAGAATATTAATAAGGGATACAACTACAATAGTAATGGGGTAATCACTAGTATTATAGGGACCTAACATCTCTAGAGAGAAGACCATGTTGTGGCATCAAAGGCTTGGACAGATTGGAGAGAAAGGCCTTCGAATACTTTATGGTAAAGGTATGGTAGAAGGTATGAATAATAGCTCTCTGGATTTTGATTTCTGTGAAAATTGTGTATATGGGAAGCATAATCTAGTGAGTTTCCCCTCTGGTGGTAATAGGGTGAAACATATATTAGAACTTATGCACAGTGATGTGTTTGGACATGTGAAGGTTCCATCACTGGGTAAGTCTGTGTACTATGTATCATTTATAAATGAATTCTCAAGGAATACATGGATATATTTCCTTAAGGAGAAATATTAAGTCTTTGATAGGTTTAAAAAATTTAAGGCTCTGGTGGAAAACCAGACAGAGAAGAAGATAAAGGTGTTGAGGACAGATAATGGTGGAGAGTTTTGCAACAAGGAATTTGAAGAATTCTGTAAGAAGTGTGGTATAGCACGGCAGAAGACTACTCCATACACATCTGAGCAAAATGGAGTTGCAGAAAGAATGAACAAGACGTCGATGGAAAGGGCAAGAAGCATGCTCAGTGGTGTCAGGTTAGGACAAGAATTCTTGGCAGAGGCAGTGGAGACAACATATTACCTGGTCAACATATCACCTTCATTAGCGTTGGAGGATAAGACTCCACAAGAGGTATGGACTGGTAAGAAACCCTCTCTTTCACATATAAAGGTATTTGGATGTGATTCATATGTACATGTTCCAAAGGAGAAAAGAACCAAGTTGGATAGTAAATCTAAAAAGTGCATCTTTATTGGTTATAAGGATGGTTTAAAGGGTTATAAGCTTTGGAACCTAGTAACAAGGAAGGTTGTGTACAACCGAGATGTGGTGTTCAGAGAGGTGAAAGATGTTATTAACATGAATTCCAACCAAAGGAACCTAAGAAGATAGAGTTTGAGCTTAAGGAGGAAGAATCAAACTCTACAGCAGAGGAGGAATTAGAAGATGAAGAGCCACAAACTTTGGGTGTGAGAAGATCAGTTCGAGAAAGAAGGCAGCCAAAAAGGTATAGTCCATTTGCTTTCTATTCAAATTTTTCTTTATCTGTTACTGATAATGATCCCAGAACTATGAAGGAAGCAGTAGATTCAGAGGATGGAAAACTCTGGAAAGAGGCCATGGTTGATGAAATGGCATCTTTACACAAAATTGAGGCTTGGGATCTGGTGGAGTTGTCGACTGGAAGGAAACCCATTGGCAGAAAATGGGTGTTCAAGAAGAAGACAAATGCAGAAGGAAAGGTGTAGAAATACAAAGCTCGGTTGGTAGCAAAAGGTTATTCCCAGGTGCTAGGAATTTATTTTGGTGATATTTTTCTCCTGTTGCCAAGGTAGCTTCTATTAGATTACTTTTATCTATTGTTGCTGCTTTTGATTTTGAGGTAGAACAAATGGATGTAAAGACAACATTTCTTCACGAGGATCTGGAAGAGGAGATCTACATGAAGCAACCTGAAGGTTTTGCAGTGAAGGGTAAGAAAGAAATGGTATGCAAGTTAAAGAAGTCTCTATATGGGTTAAAACAGTCACCAAGGATGTGGTATCAGAAATTTGATAAATTTATACGGGGACTTGGCTTCACGAGAAGCAAAGCAGATCATTGTGTGTATTTTAAATTAATTGGTAACCGTGTTATTTATCTAGTATTGTATGTGGATGATATGTTGCTGGTTGGAAATGACAAAGAAATTATCCAGGATTTGAAGACCCAATTCTCCTCCAAATTCAACATGAAATATCTTGGTGCTGCAAACTATATTTTGGGCATGGAAATTAAAAGAGACTGGGAAAAGAGGAAGCTCTGGTTAAACCAAAGGAAGTACGTCGAGAGAATACAGCAGAGGTTTAATATATATGATAGTAAACCAATGAAGGTTCCTATTCTTGTAGGTGTGAGGTTATCTGTTGAACAGTGTCCCAAGACATAAGAAGAGGAAGAGGACAAGTCCCTTGTTCCATATGCAAGTGCAGTCGATAGCCTGATATATGCAATGGTCTGTACTAGACTAGACATTGCACATGTAGTGGCAGTATTGAGCAGGTTCATGTCAAAACCAGGGAAGGAGCACTGGATAGCAGCGAAGCGAGTTTTCAGGTATTTGCGTGGCACTAGTGATTATGGTTTGTGCTACCAAGGAAGATCAGGATTGAATAGAGTGTTGGATATTCGTGGCTTTGTTGATGCAGACTGAGCTGGAGATCTGGATCAGAGAAGATCTACAAGTGGCTATGTGTTTAACCTATTTGAAGGTGTATTCAGTTGGATGAGTAAGAAATAATTTGTAGTGGCACTATCAACTACAGAGACAGAATACATGGCAGCCACTCATGCAAGCAAGGAAGTAGTTTGGTTGCAAATATTGTGTTCAAGTATGGGATTAGTACAAGGAGTTATAAGGATAGACCGTGACAGCCAAAGTGAATTTTTCTTGGCAAAAAACCCTGCATATCATTCAAAGACAAAGCACATTGATGTTCAGTATCACTTTGTGAGGGATATGATAGAAGAAAAAAAGGTGTGGCTGGTAAAGGTGGACACTTTGAAGAATACTGCAGATGCATTGACAAAATATATGAGCTTTGAGAAGTTCTCTTGGTTTAGAGAAACAATGGGTATTGGAGGGTTGGATAAATGACTAAGCCCTCTTGTGGCCCCTTGTGGAAAGAAAACAACGAGTGGGAGAATGTTGGGTTGCGCTATATTCTTTCCACGATTAGCCCACTAGTTAACCGGGGGATTAGAGGGGGGGCGGAGCCCCCCCTTTGTTGTGTCAATTGCGTAGCAAGGGGATCATAGGGGGTTTGAAGGGTGTAGGTAACCCCCCTCGAAAATTTCATTTTTTGGACCCTATGTTAGGTTTGGCAGACCTACCTATGGTTTTGTGCATGATTTTCGCACATGGTTTTGGATGCAATGGTTTTTGGTCCATGATTTTGGACGCGATGGTTTTCGGTCCATGGTATTGGATGCTTCGATATGTATAAATATGTATTGTAACATTGAAAGGAACATAATGAAAAATCAAGCTGGTAATCCTGGTTTTGGGGTTCGGGGGAAAATCTTTGTCTATATGTGTTTTATGTGTTATGCTCTCGCATTGTTTATTTTCTGTGTTTTAGAATTCGTATACAGGTAATTTCTATATGGGGTTAAAACCTACAGGTTGGTTGTTGTGTCTGGGGTTGATGTGGCTTGGTGTGGGCAGAAAAGGGTTCCAATTATCCTTGCAACCAGAAGAGGGCTCTTGTTTTAATTTTCTTATTGTCTCGTCTTGTAGGTTCTGGGTTGGTGCTTCAAGGGCCGCAATGGGACACCCACAATTGTTGGTATGCTTGGCACAATCCTTTATCATATTTGGGTGAGTGGGTAGGCAAGAAAACTATGCAACGCAAAATAGGTCATGCTCACAAGGGTGTTCTCCCTTTAGGTCTTGACAATGTGCATCATGGGTAGCAGCGAGATGTTGGGGAAGAGGTTGATCAATATCTTTCCAACTCTGCAGGCCGAGTCGAATTAACCCCTCCATTTGATTCTCTTGAAGCTCAGTTGCATCAAGTTACTTTTCTTGTGGAAAAATTAGCCCGACATTGACACGATGAACGAAACGAGATCATTGCCTTCATGAATGCTCCAACACAACTAGTGGCATGTGATGGATAGGATGGTTCCTCTCCAGCGTGGGAAAAAATAAATCTAGGATAGACATGATTGTCTAGAAGGCAGGTTGGCACATATGGAAGCTCACCTGCATGAGGCCTTACGTCTTCCTCCACATCCTAGCAATGTGCCAGATGCCCCTATGTTGCACAATGTTGTTGACTAAAGATGGTTGTTAGTTATTTTTAGGTTTTAGGATTATTTTGGTTAATGTGGGCAATCTGCATAAGGTTACCTAGCTTTCTTTTGTTGTTGTCTTTTTGTTTTTGCCATTATCTTCTGGCCAACAATTACAGTAGGAATGAGGTTAGGAGAATTTTGCCTATAAGCTTACCATGATGTACTTTTATGATAAATTAATAGAGAATATCAATTCACAAATATATATATATATATATATCACTTTTTAAATTATATAATTTTTACAAAAAAAATGCAAAATTAAACTACACATTTAACAAAGTTATATGCTTAACAGTGCATGATTTTCATTGAAAGCGTGGTTTCTCTCTCATCGCCATGTGTTTCGTTGTAGATTTCTTTTCTTTATTATCTCTAAAGTTTATCCTTTGACAATGTTGTTATTATATATATAATTATGTATTTATTTTGGGCATTCTTTATTTATCTAATTAAGTTTTTGTTCATAATGAATATAGGGTGGGAGATTTTTTTTTTTTTTTAACTGTGATGAGGATATTGTATTTAATCAAAATCCATATCTATAGCATGGCATGTACAATAGGTGAGTACAATAAAAATACTTCAATACCAACTATACTTGTGACCTCATGACGTTATTTATTCTTAATATCTGTTATTCATTTTATTATCTTAAAGGATACATGCTCTTTAAAGATGTAGATTCTCCAAAAGACCTATAGATATTGAAAAATTCACATTGCATATCAGGCCCACTATTAAGAAACAATTGTAAAGGAAGGAATACCATTTCTCATTAGGAATCCTGTGTCCAAGTTCACACCATTATTCCTAAGATCATCTAATTTATTTTCATAATGAAGATAGGGTGGGAGAATTTTTTTTTAACCACGATGAGAATATTGTATTTAATCAAAATCCATACCTATAACATGGCATGTATAATAGGTGAGTACAATTAAAATCCTTCAATACCAACTATACTTGATACCTCATGATGATATTTATTCTTAATAGCTATTATCCATTTTACTATCTTAAAGGACACATGGTATTTAGAGTTGTAGATTCTCCAAAAGACATGTAGAGACTAACAAAATTCACACTGCATATTAGACCCACTATTAATAAATAGTTGCAAAGGAATGAATACCATTTCTCATTAGGAATATTGTGTCCAAGTTTACACATTTATTCCTAAGATCATCTACAACAGAATTGTACATTCTCAACATATGAAAGAAGCTAGTAGTAGAGAAGGCTAGTTTAAGATTCCTTATTCAATCGATATTGTTTCACAACTTGCAATCCTTAGGAAAATATCCATGAAAAAGGTGATAGATAACCAACCATGAATCTCCCAACATCATCAAATCTTTTATTTTTGCTTCTTTGGCCAGAAGGATCCCTTTCAGTAATCCATATGCCTCTGCCACATTATTTGTGCAATTTCTTAACTCCCAACTGTAGTCAATTTCAATTTTTCCATCAAAGCTGATAATAACCCTTCTCAATTGTGGCACCCTCAAGGTTAGAAAATATTAAAAAAACATAATATTAAATTATAAATTTAACATATTCGCGATCAAACATTTTCACTCTTATTAAATACTAAATGCATTGTTGTTGTGGAAAATATTAACAATTTAATTTGGAAAAATAAAATTATATAGCCAATGATGCATAAGGAGATTCTGACAATATTAAAATTCTCTGAAACCCCTCTACTAGAGTTTTAAAAAATTATTTTAGCACTCAACGTGCCATTACAACTCAATTTCATATTATTGGTTCTTCCAGTATTGGTTATATAACTATTGTTTTTGGACCCTATCTAGATTAGGATAAAAGACATCTCATCTAATTCATTTTCTAATATCCAAGCTTTTAGATCATCAACCTTTGATATCAGGGGACATTTAAATATGATTACCTCTTTCTCAGAAAAGAGAGTTGGTATTCAAAGGCTAGAGGAAGAAGCAACCTTGTTTTGTAACTCCATTAATTAAGCTAGACTCATTGACATAGAAACAAAAAAATAGAATTTTAAGCCAGAATAATAAATGTGGAGGAGGCCCACATTTAATGAACAAGGATGTCTAGTATGAACAAGGAAGCCTCCATTCTTCTGATTCATAGCTTAAATCACTAGCTAATCCAGTTACTACTTGATTGAAGAGGAAGTCCAAAAAATACCCTTTTAATTTTGAGGCTTTTTGGTTGTGACATCCTGACTTTCTCGAAAATATTCAAATATGGTGGCAAGAATAGAATTCCATACCAAGGAACCCTATGAAAAAATTCCACTATAGGCTAAAATACATAAAACATCAATTGGAAATATGGAATTTGGATGTCTTTGGTAACATCCACATGCACAAAAAAAATGGAATAAGAAATGGCCAACATTGAAAAAACTATAATATAGTGGTAGATCAGAGGAACTCAATATGCAAGAATATCACATTTAGTTGAAACTAGTGGAATGTCAAAAACAACAAGAAATTATTTGGAAATAAAAATCTATAATCCAATGGTTGAAAGAAAGTGAAAACAAATAAAAATGAAAATCATCGCTTCATGATACTACATAGAAAACATAATAAAATTATCACTCTTAAGAATATCATAAATCAAAAGTTGTAGGATCATAAGGATATCACTCAATAATTGACATAACACTTCAAATTCTCCTCTTTAAACACACTAGGTACCAAATACAAGCCATCAAAAATAGTGTCAAGCACATTCCTAAATGTATATCCATGGATAAAAATGTGCTCCTCATTAAAGAGATCACAATCAAGTAAGTTAAAGAGGTGGTGATGAACATGTCGACAAGTAAATCTTGCGTACCACACAGATTTATAGATGAATTATTTCAACATTGTTGGATAATTCTAGGGAAATATTTATGACATTTTATGGAAGTCTCACAATCTGCTTCCTCCTTCCCTTCTTATTTTGATGCTACCTTCTTAGCTCTTATTCCCAAGAAATCCAAATCTAAGTACTCCTCATAATTTTGACCCATTGTTTTATGTTATGTGCTATATAAAATTGTCTCCAAAGTCATAGCCAATCATCTAAAACCTCTTTTTCCCACCCCCGTCTCTAATGAATAGATAATATATGTGGAAGGACGCCAAATTATTAATATTATCATCTTAATCCAAGAGCATATCCATGCTCTCAAAATAACTAAAATCCTAGGTATGCTCATCAATTTAGATATGTTCAAATACTTTGAGTGATTGAGCTAGAAACATATTTTTTACATTCTTAAAGCCTCTGGCTTTATTTAATATTGGAGTCATTGGGCATTATATCTAATTTCAAAAGCCATATTTTCTATTCTTGTTAATGGAACCCCCTCTCCTATGGCATTTCCTTCAAGGGGAATAAGGCAGGGGGATCCACTATC
Organism: Pinus tabuliformis; assembly: GCA_031772625.1. NCBI lineage: Eukaryota > Viridiplantae > Streptophyta > Pinopsida > Pinales > Pinaceae > Pinus > Pinus tabuliformis. Next base: position 1,146,584,046 of record CM062805.1, read on the forward strand.
ACCCCACCTCTTTTTTCTTATGATGGAATATCTAGGAAGATCCATTAAAGTTGTAACACTCTGTCGTAAGATAAAGGCATGTATGTTTCCCCTTTGGAAACCCCAAATACCCATTAGTATTTTGTAGATGACATCATGCTCTTAGGCTGGCCGACTATTCAAAAAGAAATCACATTCAAAAATATTCTTAATGACTTTGAAAAATCTTGTCACCTCTATTAATTTTTCCAAATCTCAGATATTCATTTTTAATACACTCTTAGCTATAGGGACTCATATTTATCATATTTTAGGCATTCAAAAGAGCTCTTTTCCATCCAAATATTTGGGAATTCCCTTAATCATTAATCTTCTCCAAATATTTCTTTGGGAATTTTTTTTTTTTTTTTTTTTTTGAAAATAAATTATCCTCTTATACTTTTTTTGACATCAATATGGTTGCACACTTGACTCTTCTAAAATTTATGTTGCAAGTTATCCCCTTATACCTACTCTCGAAGATGGCTTCTCATAGAGGAATTCTATAGAAAATAAAATATCCAATGCAACATTTTCTAGGGAGGAGCCAATCTGGAGAAAAAATAGGCCTTGCTATTTTGGGATTCCCTATATAAATCCAAATTTCAAGGGGGGGCTTCTCCTTTGAGATTCGAAAAGTCTTTGTAACACTCTTGGGGCTAAAACATAGTGGTATTGGATTACAAATCTAACTGCCTTATGGAATCGACTCTGCAGGCAAAAATATCCCACTACAAATATTTGAATACAAACTCATAAAAATGGAAAACAAATATTAAATAATCACATCTCTAGAATGAGGCATGGATCAATCAATATCTAATAAAAAAACATAGCTTTTGGGAAATCATAAATGGAGAATCAAACTTCTTCTAGAAATATTCTTAGCAATAATGGCCACCATTAGAGAAGGAGGTATAACTTACATCAATCAAGGACCATTTATTCTCAAGAGGTAAATTAAAGGTTTATTATTACTGGTACTCATCCCAAGGTACTTGTTGGGTCTCACAAATGTCATTCATTTCACCCTCTTGTATTTCACTTTGCTTCAAAATTTGCTATATTTCGTAGCTCCATAACCATGCACTAAGACCATCTTCATGATCAAATATGGGTTTAGACATGATTTTCCAATACATTTATTTTGGTATTTTGAGATAATTTATGGTTAAATATTAGAAAAATAACATGTATTCACTTATATATAAAAGTTTGATGAGTTTTGTGACATGTGTAGGCATATTTTAAGGTTCCATGACAATCATATTTAGCCTCCAAGACTCAATTTCGAATTTCCTCTTAAAACTCCTGAAGATTTGAAGAAAATTTGAGATCATTGGTCAAGCACAATTCTTGGACAAAAATCATGGAAGTTTCATAAGCGTCTCCTATCAAAGTTAGGAGAGATTTGTGAGAGGATATGAAGAGATGAAAATTTCTAGATGTCAACACATGGTTGTAACCACATGATATATCTGTGGATCTACATTTATGAGTTAGTTATCTTAATTTTTGTATAAATAGGGTTGCCTACTCCTCTGAAAGTGTGTGAAAAAGTTTGGGAGCTATGCTCATGCTTCAATGTAGAATTTTGGATTGGCACTATACTTATGAGTGATGTAATGAATACCATTTTAGTTCACTTTGATATGGTTGTGCCTTCATTTGGTGTTTCACCTAGATTTTTATCAACTTTCCACCTCTCATGCACTTTGGTATGGCCACCTAATGAGTATGGGATGTATTCTAATGTTTTATTTTTTAGTTTCTTTATTTTATTTTTAAGTCTTTTGATTGGATGCATCGTTTACATTTTTTTTCCATGCTCATTCCACTTATGTTCTTTTGCATGTTAAGCGTTATTGCTCCCATTTCATAGATTCATTGCTTTTCAATTTCTTTGATAGATACTCATGAATGATTCTGATTTGAAAATGCAGATATTAGTAATTTCAATTGATCTCTCACTACTTTCAAAATAGGTTGTCTTTAAATTTTGTAGTTTAAGAATTCAATGCCTTCTTAGTATAGGACTTGTTGGTTTCTAGATTGGATTTACTTCCAATTCATTAGAATACATTTATTTTCATGTCACTAGAATAGATTTATTTTCATGACAATAGACTAATTTTACTTTCATGTTAATCGTCATCTCAGTTTCATATATTAAATATTTCTTACCAAGTTCCGAATGTGATACTTTTGAAAAAGAAAGTGTGTGCATAGTCATCTTTGAAATTTTTCATGAATAGGTTTATTGTAGTTTTGTCGTTTCTTTCAATAGATTAGAATTCCCTTTTGAAATTGAAAGTTGGTTCCTAACATATATTATGCAAGTATACTTCACAAGTTCACGAACCCTGCATTTGAAAACTTAATGACAATTAATTTAACTAAAAATTAAATTACCCAACAATACTTCTCATTAGCATTAATGGATCAAAAACCCTCTATAAATCCCCAACATTTCCCAATTTTAGCTTTCCAATTTGAAAAGGAGATTGAAAATGGGAAAATTTGGGTTCAAGGCTAAACATCCTCGTTGGATGGATCAATTGTCCTTTTTATTCAAAACAACCAATCTAACTTTAACATAAATTGTGAATCCAGGTAATCTATTTGTTTCAAGGATATCATGCAAAGTATATGCAAGAACATTTTGGAAACAATCACTATTTAAATTTCAAAACCACTCATTGTAATATCACTCTCAACACTCAAGTCACAATTGTTGTCACACCCCAAACCTTGCTCACTCTTGCAAAAAGAAAAGACACATAGTTTCATAATAAATCACGCATTGTCACAAAATCACTCTTATTCAAAAGGAACAACACTTCTGGAAACCATTTAACACTCGAAAAAATGTTGAAACACCCACTCAATGAAATAAACAAATGAAAGAGTTGTAATAGAAATCAAATAAATATCACGCTAATGAAGGAACTGGTCCAAGACCTATGTTGTTACACAATGATAGAGGTTAATTTTGTAACTACTCAATGTAAGAACAAGATTTGTAATAGTAATATTAAATCATACAAGAATCACAATTAAGAGAAAATAAATACACAACTACAATACCTCTCTGACCAGTGATCCTTGGTAAGAAGGAGGGCCGTTCCTCCTTAGCATGGGCTGGTGATCTACACAACACACAAGCTAATCAAGAGAAAGATATGGAGCCATGAATGGTAGATATTTGCATTGATGAAAAATTGCAGTACGCGATTATAATGTTGGTACTCCCTTTCTATTCCTATTTATGCATGCCTCAGAGGCAGAGATTACATTATTTTATAATTTCAGACTACATGCATATTTCTAAAAAGAAAAATCATCATGAGAAACTATTGATTCTCACGTGAATATCTTGATTCTCATGTGATCTAAATCGATAATATACAATAATGGTCTTATAACAAATTACCCTAGTTGAAACAGAGTTGTAACAACTTCTCTAAATTACAATGATTTATCAATTGAGAATCCTCATTGTTTCAACTGAGTCAGTTGTGTTGTCCATAGATGTCTCCTTTCAACAGTCAAGTTGGCTCTGACCAAGTTTCCAAATCAACCTTCATTACTAATTATAGGAGAATAGAATATCCAAAATAAGCTTAATGTGTATCAACAATGTTAGTAGAGTCTTTGTTCCATCCTTAGCGAGATAAAAATAGGGAAAATGTTGTCTTGTAACAACATCTCAACAAACCACACAACCTAAAATAGTATTTTGTCAATTCATTAATAAAATGGCCTAAAAAATTAGCTTTTATGAAAAAATATAAGGAAAACTAGATAATAAGGATGACATTCAAAAAGGAAACATACTCTAATCAATGATGGATATCAGAGTGACAAGGCATGGCTTTAAGAGTCAAAATAATAAGAAAAGGCAGGGAAAATAGGTGCAAAAATATGCCATTCTACGTCCCAATATATCCCCCAACTTAAACATATGCATGTCCTAATGTAGACCCTTATAAATAGTTTCTAATATACTCTGAATGGAACTTTGAAAAATCAAATGCCCTTTTTGTGTCCTCAATTGGTGCTTAGTATCCCAAGGGGACAAAAAATTCCACTTCCCATAATCCATTATCTATTTGGTACATGTGATGATACTTGTAAACAAAGAGCCAAATAAGTGGAAATCTGAATATAAGTCCATACCAACCAGAGCAACTTTTTCCTGATACACTCTACATATTGGGGTACCCTAGTAAGAGTGTTTACAAAATTTTGAAAGCAGTATGGGTCTTCATTCCTCAATTCCTCCTTACATGCTTCCCATCTAAGCCTACTTCCTTCTAATTCTTTTTTTCTCAGCACCCTAATACTCCTAAGGCCAATATTCCAAAACCTTGTTCCTAACTTCCATAAACATCTTTTCAGTGGTTGGGTATTTCCACATCCTATTATATACCACAAAAATGGTTTGAGCCGACCCTAGCTCATTTCAGATAAACAATTTCATAACTCCCTCATCTGTTGTTACAGTATCACAAGCGACCTTTCGGCTGACTTGATTATGCATTAATGATGTGAAATACGTTAATTGAACATATCCAACATAGGGTGTAATATTAAAGGTCCTTGCTCCAAAACAAGAACAATAATGTAGATATAGCTCACATAACAGATGTTGCTAAGGAAAATTGGCATCCTGGAATTTTTTTAGGAAGGCTTGAACTTCCCTTCCCACATATGGTTGTTGTTCTTTAATTGTTGTTAATTGGAAGAGGAAAAGTTCTTCTTATAGGTATAGTGCGTAGGAAGGAGAATGAGTTTTGCAACTCAATGCATTCTCTGCAAGCTCATACATGTTCTCCTGCTCTTACTATAACAACTTTACTTCTTTATGCAATTCTCCTACCTAGAATATTGCTTGCTTCCTTTCTTATTTAATCTTTACTAGGTATTGAACCAAAAAAAAAATCATCCCAATTCCTCTTAAGATTGTCAATAATATCCTTATGTTTACTTAGATGGATAACCTCATTGTTCAACATATTTCCAACCTTTTCCATTTATATAACTCCTCAAGCAAGAATGTTAATTTCAATGACTCTTCAGATTTTGATTGACCTTTATCTGTTGTTGTTACAATAGTAGATTCAACAATTTTTTGCAATATTTCTTCATTTCCCTCCTCCTTCTGTTGCGCTATCTCAACTATTGGTTCTTGTGGAATAGCAACATTGTTGATATGTTCTTATGGAGTATTTGTTTGATTTATTTTATTCTACTCTATTTTATCTATAGGTTCTTATGGAGAAGCAACATCGTTAATAGGTCCTTGTGGAACATCAAACTAATTTTCTCCATCCCACTTTACTTCGTTTGTTGGCTCTTGTGTAACACAAGGTCATCAACAAGTTCTTGTGGAATAATGGTCTGTAACTCCACATCATGTTCTTCCACTTGAACTCCAACCAAAAAAGTGGTTAGATCCTCGCATTCTATCTACTTAAGTATTTGTCTATAATCCATGCATATTTTTTTAGTTGTTTCAGTAGGTGACACCATTCTTGCCACCTCTACTAAGGTTTCAAACCCTATTTTCTTATTGAATTGAAATTTTTCTTTAAGCATGACAAGTTGTTTCTTCAAGTTTTCATTTTCCTCTTTTAATTCATTAATTTGTTGAGAGAGAGAATCAATTTACACTTACCTGATGAAGGAATGCTTTCCTGCTCCAATGTGGTTCTTCTTTCTTTCCTTCACTCTGTTATTCCTCTGTTTCATTGAATTCCCTCGATTCTTCTATAACAACATGGACTTCCAACATTGAGGTACTTTACAGTGGAATAATTACTTGTATTATGTTCTTAGGGTTTTTACCCCCCATTGCCTTCTTCAATGAACTCTTCTTTACTCTCATTTGTAGAGACATTTATTTCCCATATACTTCTTCAGATATCTCTTTCTCGGGTACCTATGTTTTAGGTGTCTCCTCTATAATACAAAATCCATACTCAATAATTACAAATTGTCCACTAGATACATCCACTATTCCTTTAGTATGAACCCTTTTTACAAAACGCTTGATTCAAAGATGCCTCCAACGAGGCCTAGGAAGTGTAACTTCCCTTACTTTTGGCATTGTTTCAAGACTTTCCTCTGATTCTTTGGTTTCACTATTTGCCTCCTCAAAGGTTGGTGCATGTGGTCCTGCTATCAATCTAGTCCATGTGTTTTCTTGTTGTTGCAGTGTGTTCCCATCTTTAGTTAAGTAGGCTTTAGGATGCTTCGCCATACTACAACTTCTACCATTTGTTATAAAGATTTTAACAGATAATAAGGCATCTTGATTAACTTTATATTGCATAAATGAGCTAGAAACTGATAGTGGTAATGAAATACAATCCCAAAGAACCCTTTTCAAGTGATAAATTTCTAAATATAATAGGCTACACATCCCAGGGACGAGGAAGGAATTTTTTGTCAATACCTTCCCTTATGCCTTACCTCTTCACCTTGTTGTAATAATGCAGCTTTAGCTGTTGGGATTGCTAATTTCTTACAAAACCAACATGTTCTTATTTAATGAAAACTCGTCACCCAACAGTTACTTCTTCTGTAACAACAATATTAACTCCTCCAACCATTGATCCCTGCTTATTCAAAGCCTACTGAAACTCCAAATAAATGTGTTCATTAAATCCTACAACTTCTTAAAATAGGCTAACCAACCCTCATTTTGAAATATCTCTATGGATTCAAGATGGTGTAACAAAGCATTAATAGAATCAAATTCATGGCATATTGTTTCTCATAAATGATTACAGGGTTAACACTTGGTTCATGCAAACATTCACTAGAATAGAGAATATCAGTCTGCTATAATAAACAATGTTTACCCTTTCGACAATTTTTAGTTTTATGCCATAATTGATAGTCATTGGGAATAATTTTGGGTAGTCATATTGGGCTTCAAGGGTAATGGCAAGAGTAACAATGACTTATTTTTATTAATACAGGGTTTAATTAATAATTACTAAATTGGGATGGAGGTAAGGTATATCGTGCAATAGATAATTACTAAATTAGGATAGTGGTATGGTGTATCGTATGACATATATGATCCACTCCCACCCCCCCCCCCCCCACAAACTTAATGATAACAAACATCCTTGGCATGTGTGGCAATAGGTCTTGTCATCCTTAAATCTGGAGATGAAAGTAAATGATAAAAAACATACCTACCAACAACTTACCATTATGCTGACGTGGAGAATGTACAGGTGTAATGACTTGATCAATGTTTTTCAACATTTCATCCATGGCATATGTCTATAGGTGAATTCTTCCATTGAAATGATGTGATGAGAGAAAAACTTATGTGTCAGTTTACTCAAGTGTATCAACCCAGAATTATAGTTGTCAACCATAAGAATGCAAAGACACATGTGACCTTGTGATGGTGAAAAAATGAAAATATCCTTGAACTTTATCAACAAAACTATATGAAGTTGGAGAAGTGCCTTGTAAATGTGCACAAATGTATCAAAAAAGTTCTAAAGAATTGTATCAGTTAAATTTGTTCAATGCAATCCTATGATAAGTGTAGAAAATTGTGATGATTGATATATGTTCAGTCTATAATAGTAGGCATATCAAATAATAAACCAATTAAAGACATAAAAGAAGAATTTTGTTACAAAAGAATAAAAATGATGTGTTAACCACCAATAAGCTGGTTTTCAGCCACCAAATTCATCCAATGGTGCCCCAAAGGGGGTTTCACCATTAGACATATTATTTTATTCTATTTTTTCTCTTTTTATTTTTTCTTTTTAATAATGAAAAAAAAGTGGTTGGCATTGCAGGATAAATTTCCCTTACCCCAACAAATTCAAGGTTTGAATCTGCATTTGAGATAATTTTTACAAATGAATCCGTAGAAGTAGGTTTGTGATACAACCACAAATGGTGTCTACTGGAAATAAAATATGTCTCAGACCCATCAATGGTTGTCAATTTCATAGTCCCATTGTCAAAGATTGTATCTACCTCATAAGGACCTAGCCACTTGGTGCACAACTTCCCTTTGAAATCATTAAATCTAGAGTCATATAACAGAGCCTAATCATCCCTTTGAAACACCTTCTTCTTAATAAATTTATCATGACACTTGGCATGTTGTTGTTAGATGATATCTATTCATTGCACAACAACCAAGTTCTTCTCATATAATTCATTCATTTGTTCTAATCGATGTTTCTAAGTTGCACTCAAGTATAAATTCTCCTCCAAAGCAGTTCTAAGTGTCTTAATATCAAATTCAATAGGAAATATAGGACTCTTACCAAATACCAGCTCATAGGGAGAGAATCTTGTAATGTTCCTCCAAGTAGTTTAATAAGGCCATAACACTTTTGGAATTTTCTCAACACAATCCCTTCAGTGGCTTGCCATAGTCTTCATGAGGATAGCTTCAAGCACTTTATTGGTACTTTCCACTTTCCCATTCGTCTTTGGATGGTAAGGTCAAGTGACTTGGTGATGAAACTTATACTTTCTGACAAAGTCTTGTATCATCCGAGAATTAAATTGTGCTCCTCCATCTGTAACTATCTCCTTTGGCACTCCATACTGAGAAAAAAATTAATCAAATAAAAAGTTTAAAACAACATGTCTAGTTTCCCTAGTGAGTGCTTTTTCCTCCACCCACTTGGTGACGTATTTTATGCATACCAAAATATAGGTCTTTTGCTGAGATGGGGGATTAATTAGTCCAACAAAATCTAAAGCTCATCTCTTGAATGGTTCCATCACTAACTTAGGCTATAATGACATTTCATCTAATTGAGTAGGTTGAGCCATCCTCTAACAACTATCACAAACCTACACATATTTCCTTGCATCTCAGAACACAATAAGCCAAAAATAACCCATCTAAAGCACCTTATGACCTATTTTCATATTTTAAAAATGAACTCCACAAGGCTCATCATGACAAGCCTTGAGAATATCATGAATCTGTCCTCCCTCACATGCATTCTAATATGCTGATCAAAACCAGTGAGGAAGAGGTAACCATCTAACCAAAAATACCAGGCATTTTGATGAAAAAAATTCTCTTTTCCCTAGGAGAAAGGTGATGGGGAAGTTTTCCTCAAGCAATTTAATTGGAAATGTCTACATACCAAGGTGAATAAGTGGATACTGCAAAAAGATACTCAAAGGGAAAGAGTCTTCAACAAGCAGATGATCACTAACATTAGTCAATCTAGAAAGAAAATCTGCAACAACATTATCCTTACTAGGTTTATCTAATAGTAGTATCAAATTCTTGGAGTAATAGTAACCACCCAATAACCCTATCATTAGTAACTATATTATTCATTAAAAATCGGATAGAAGAGTGGCTTGTATGCACACAATTTTGGTAACCAATAAAATAATTATTGAATTTGTTGATAGCATGAATAACAAAAAGAAAATATTTTTTTGTCACCGTATAATTTACCTCTGCAAGGTTCAGGTTCTTACTGATATAGTAGATGGCATCAGATTTATTTTCCTCCTATTGGCCCAACATAATTCCAATGGTTGTATCTAAAGCATTAGTGGAAATGTGAAATGGAAGACTCTAGTTGGATCCTCGTAAAATAGGAGCTATTGTTACACATCTTTTCAACTCTGCAAAAGTGTTGTTATACTTATCATTCCAGAAAAAATCTTTATCCTTTGTTAATAGGTAAATTAATGGGAATGCAATCTCGGTAAAATTTTCTATAAATCATCTATAATAACCTACATACCCAAAAAAATTGTGTACCTCCTTTTGTGTCTTAGGAGTGGGAATTCTCATAATTACCTCAACTTTTGTTGGATCGACCTATATACTTGCAACAGAGAGATAGTGACATAAATTGATACCTTTAGTCACACTTCTTAGTACTGAGGCAAAGGTGGGTTTGTATGCAATGTTTAAATATGTAGAAAAACCTGTAGATTCACAAGCTCATGTAATCTACTAAAACAATATACAAGAATCTACTTCTACTCTTTACAACGGAAACCCATAAACATCGAGCAAACAATAATCATTAGAGGAAGAGAATCAAAGGCACATAATACAATAAATATATGGGGAAAACCACAGCTCAAAACCCCACTATCTGTTTTGTATTAATTAGGAAAATCAAGATGAAATTACAATGCTTTTTCTCTCTAGAACAATCCCAGCACTCAGCAAATTCAATCTCCAACTCATAAGCAAGCTCAAGGCCAAAGCTTAGCCAATTCACAAGCTCTCCAAGTCTCTATTCCAATGTGTAATTCCTATGAAGGATAGCTTGTATTTAAAGGGAAATAAAACCTCTAAAAATAGTGCAATCCCTCAAGGATCAGTTCCTGAATGTATGCACTATCAGTGCAACTCAAAAAAATCTAAAACAAATAGTACATTGTCCTTGCACTCTAGTCTCAACTGGGTCTTTCTCATAATCAACATGCATGAGTTTTTGATGGTGGAATCTTCAGTTAACTAGAGTAGCACTAATTAGGTCACTAGTGTCCCAACTGATTGTTTACTCACTATTAGTTCATGAAATTGATTGGAACTAATTTAACTGGAATTAACTCAATAAACTGAGTTAACTAATTACAACTCATTCATAACTCATCTTGAACTCTTATAAGTTAGGGAGAACATATACATGTCTTCTAAAATACTTCCAATTCAAATTTCCTAAATTAATTAATTTAATTAAACTTAATTAATTATTTTCAAATTTCTATGAGAAAAGAATTCTATTCTAATTCACAGTTTAATTCAAGGACAAATTAAATTGGAATTTCTCGTTGCCACTTCTTAACACTCCCTCTCAAAAAGAAAGGGATTATCCACTACCCCAATCATGTCTCCGTGAAACACAAATTTACATCTTGGAAATGCCTTTGTCAAGATGTCAACATCTTGCTTCTCCATGGGAATGTAATTTAACAACATGATCTGCCTCAATACACAATCTCTGAGATGATGATACCAGATATATATATGCTTGGACTGATCATGAAAAAATGGATTTTTAGAGAGTTTCATACAACTTTGATTGTCACAATAAATCACTATCGGATCCATATGTTGACCAAACAAACCAACCAAGATATTCTTCATCCAAATAGCCTCACATGCTGCTTGACTTGTAGCCATGTACTCTACCTCTTCCAAACTAAGTGCAACCAATCTTTGTTTCCTGTTGTACCAAGAAACTGCAGCTGACCCAATACTAAATATCCCTCCTAATGTTCTCTTCCTGTCAGATGGACTCCCCACCCAATCTGCATCAGTGAAGCCTTTAAGCTTCACTCCCTCTGTCTGTATGTACCACAACCCAAATTGAGTAGTGCCTCTGAGGTATCTCAATACATGATTTTCTTCCTTCCAATACAACTTGGTAGGCCAACCCATTGCTTGACTAAGATGGTTAATTGCATAACACATATACGGTCGTGTGTTCACCAAATAAATGAGTGAACCCACAAGTTGCCTGTAAATAGTAGCTTCCACTACTTCCCCTGAAGTAGCATCCTCCTTCCTCCAGTTACCAGCTAGAGGAGTCTCCATGGGTTTACTTCTCTCCATGCAGAATCTCTTGAGTATCTTAGTGGCATACTTGCCTTGAGAAACAAACAACTCCCCATCTCCCTGTAATACCTCCATGCCAAGAATGTAATGCATGAGCCCCATGTCCTTCATCTCAAACTCTCTTGCAAGGTCCTCCTTGCAAGATTTGATGAGCTTCTCATCACCTGTTAGTATGAGATCATCTACATAAAGTACAATGATCAAAATCTTACCTTCCACCACTATGTGATACAAGTTTGCATCTGCTTCACTCTTTGTGAAGCCCAACCCAGTGAAGTAGCTATCTATCCTAGTGTACCAAGCACAGGGTGCTTGCTTCAGCCCATACAACGCTCTCTTGAGTTGGCACACATGCAACTCATGGTCCAAGGTTTCAAAACCTTTGAGCTGCTCTCTGTACACCTCTTCCTAAATCATGTTATTCAGGAATGTAGTCTCCACATCCATCTGATGGATACTCCAACCCATCTATGCATATAGTGCCAAAATAGATCTGATAGATGAGTACCTTACAACAGGAGCAAAGGTCTCATCATAGTCAATCCCCTCTACCTGTGAAAATCCACATGCCACAAATCTGGCCTTATGCTTCTCAACACTACCATCTACAACTTTCTTTACCTTGTAAAGCCAACAGGAGCTCACAACTGACTTGTCCTCTGGTCTTGGGACCACATCCCAAACATTTTTTCGAACTATGGAGTCATACTCCTCGACCATCGCATCAACCCAAATTGGTTGCTACACTGCTTCCTGAAAGGAAGATGGCTTTTTCACAACACATGCACCCATAAGTTCCATGTATCCAGAGTAGCTATTTGGTGACCTCCTCTGTCTGTGATGAGAAGAGGGTGCTCCCACATTCCCCCATGCATCATCCAACAATTTGTCAGCCTCTCTAATGCACTTTCTTCCTTCTCTAGAAGACTCTACCTGAGTGGATGTCTCCACTCCCGGAACCTCTACATGTGACTGCTCCACATCAATCTGAGGCTCCTCAACCATAGGAACTAAAATTTCCTCCTCCACATGTATCTCAAGCTCCCTCTCAAGGGATACTTGCATGGCCTTCTCCTCATCAAACTTGACATCCCTGTGAACCACTATCATCCGATTAGTTTGCATGTACACCCGATAGTTGTGGGGAGTATCAGTGTACCCCATAAATATCTCCAACTTTGTTTTTGGCTCAAGCTTCTTCCGTGCATCTTTGGTCACATGGAAATAAACCAATGACCCAAAAATCCTAAAGTGACCAACATTAGGCCTCTTACCGGAATAAGCTTCCTCTGGTTTTTTTACTCTCAAGTATCTAATGTGGACTACGGTTGTAAACCTAAATTGTTGTGTTGCATGCCTCAGCCCAAAAGTGTAGTGGTGGGCCCTGATGATGCAACATTGCCCTTGTTTCCCCTACTATGATCATGTTCTTCCTCTCAGTAACCCCATTATTTTGAGGGTTATGAGGTGTCATCAACTCTCGTTTAATCCCTTCCGCTACACAGAAGTTCTTAAACTCATTGGAGGCATATTCTCCACCGTTATCACTCTGTAGAGCTTTAACCTTCTTGCCTGATTCTTTCTTGACCAATGCTTTGAATTCAAAAAACTTTGTGAATGTTTGATCCTTTCTCTGCATAAAAAATATCCAGCATTTACGAGAATAGGCATCTACAAATATAACATAATACCTTTGTTTGGTGTTGGATACTGTCAAGAATGACCCACACACATCTGAATGGACTCTCTCCAGAATAGACTCTAATTGATTGACTCTAAATCCAAAGGAATTCTTGGTGTATTTTCCTAAAGTACAACCCTTGCATGTATCAACTTTCTCAAGCGTACCTTTGGGAAGACCGGTAGAGATTTACTGCAATATCTTCGAAGTCCCGTGATGCAAGTTGCCCAATCACCTATGCCACAACTCACCGACGTCTTGTCTCAACATCTTTTCCACTTTTTAACTCAAAGCAACACAATCCTCTACCTCTATCTTATAGAGATTCTAAACTCGAACCCCTATCTTCTTTACTTGACGCATGGCTATGTGTCGAAGGAATGCCTTTCCTTTTGAAAATATCACATCATAGCCTCTATCCTCAAGCATGGCAATGGATACCAAGTTCTTCATCAATCCGAGTACATGCATAACATTCTTCAAGGTGAGTGGATTTTTATGCTCCCTCTGAAAAGTAATAGTGCCCACACCAGTAACACTATACTTACCATCATCACCCATCTCGATATGCATCTTGAGAGCTTTCTCCTCCAGTTCAATGAATAACTCTTTGTCACTAGTCATGTGGAAAGAAGCTCCACTATCTAAGTGCCAGACACTTCCCATCATTGAAGACACCATGCATGCAATGAGGGAAAAGTATAATTCGAAATGGGAGGCCAAAGCCTCACCCACCTCTCCTACTGAGGACTTCTCCTTGGACTTCTTCAATGGAAAATTTGTAGCAAAGTGGCCCATCTTGTGACCATGAAAGCATTTAACTTTCATCATGTCCTTATTCTTACCTCCATGATAAGAATCTGATTTGGAATGAGAAGTTTTACCTTTCCCCTTCCTTTCCTTAATTTCTAAGGAACAATTCTCTTCATCATCAGTCTTTGATAAAGAGCCATCCCTGGTGTTCCTCTTGATCTCATCCTGCATCAAATCTTACCATAGTCGTTCCCAAGCTGCCAGCTTCTCCCAACCATTGACAAAGTCCTGATAACTATGCCAACTTTTTGGGAGTCCAAGAAGAGCAAGTCTCACCATATCCTCCTCGGCAACTATGATTCCAACACTTCCAAGTTCATCCTAACATAGAGTGAACTTGGTCAAGTACTTTGGAATCATCCCGCCTTTCTCCATCTTGATTTTCAAAGTTTATCCTTCAATCCCAACTTCCTTTGATCACTACTATTATGATACAAGTCTGTCAATGTTTTCCACATAGCATGCAGAGTTCCCTTGCCATGGAGACTCAAGACAATGTGGTCTCGAACTCCCTCAAGTATTATCTGCCTTGCCCTCACCACACACTTCTTCCATTCGGCCAAGTTCTTTGCATTCGTAGTTGCTGGCTTGGGGACTTCTTGATCAATGAATTCCATCAAGCCATTATCTTCTAGCACAATCTCCATCACGTCCCTCTAGGATATAAAATTTGAGTTGCCTTCCAAGGCATACTCAAGCCTCAACCCATGGAATGCCATCTGTCGATCCTAAAGTATGTATGCAAATTCGACTTTCACCTGTAACCTAGAAACTCAAAACTTTAAAATCTCCTCTAGAGAGCTTATTTTAAATTAGCGATATCTCCCTCATCCAAACTCTGATTCAGTTGATTTTCTTTTTAATTTGGGTATCTTTTCCCAAGGAATCCAAATCTGCAATTTGTTTCTAAAAATTTTGCACAAAAATTCTCATAAGATCCCTACAAACTTTTGGCCCAAAAAGCAATCTTTCTTTGATACCATGTAGAAAAACCTGTAGATTCACAAGCTCATGTAATCTACTAAAACAAGAGACAAGAAACTACTTCTACTCTTTACAGTGGAAGTCCATAAACATCAAGAAAACAATAATCAATAGAGGAATATAATCAAAGGCACATAACACAATAAAAAACTAGGGAAAGCCACAACTCAAAACCCCACTATCTATTTTGTATTAATCAGGAAAATCAAGATGAAGTTACAATGCTTGTTCTCTCTATAAAAATCCTAGCACTCAGCAAATTCAATCTCAAACTCATAAGAAATCTCAAGGCCAAAGATTAGCCAAATCACAAGCTCTCCAAGTCTCTATTCCAATGTGTAATTCCTATGAAGGATAGCTTGTATTTAAAGAGAATTAAAACCTCTAAAAATAGCACAATCCCTCAAGGATCAGTTCCTAAATGCATGAACTATCAATGAAACTGAGAAAAATCTAAAACAAATAGTACATTATCCCTGCACTCTAGTCTCAACTGGGTCTTTCTCAGAATCAACATGCATGAGTTTTTGATGGTGGAATCTTCAATTAACTAGAGTAGCACTAATTAGGTCACTAGTGTCCCAACTGACTGTTTACTCACTATTAGTTCCTGAAATTGATTGGAAGTAATTTAACTGGACTTAACTCAATAAATTGAGTTAACTAATTACAACTCATTCACAACTCATCCTAAACTCCTATAAGTTAGGGAGAACATAAACATGTCTTCTAAAAGACTTCCAATTCGAATTCCCTAAATTAATTAAGTTAATTAAACTTAATTAATTATTTTCAAATTTCTATGAGAAAATAATTATATTTTAATTCACAGTTTAATTCAAGGACAAATTAAACTGAAATTTCTTGTTGCCATTTCTCAACAAAGTACCTTTTCAAGGCTATGCATAGCTTCATCAAACTCATACCCATAGGCTGTAAATTCATCCATAAATATTTCCAAACAAGGGAACACTGCTTGATAGAAGGTTGCAGGTGTGTTACAAAGTAAAAAATGTAGGACTTTATAGTAAAACGTACCCCAGGGGGAAGTGAAGGTAGTTTTGTCCTAGTCCTCAGGAGTCATTTGAGTTTGGTTTTAGCCACTAAATCTATCCAGAAAAGAGAAAAAAAATAAAAGACAAAGTGTCTAGGACCTGATCAATAAAGGGTAGTGGGAATGGTCCTTTTGAGTGGATTTTTTCAAATCCCTATATTCCACATGGACTCTCCACTTTCCATTTTTCTTAGGGACAATAACAAGTGGACATACCCGTTGACTGTCAGGAATTAGATAAATGAAATTTTCATTTAAAAGCTTTCGAATTTCTTCCTTGACAACAATTTTCAATGTTGGATTCATTTTACATTGAGGTTGTTAGACAAGTTGAGATCCTTCCTTTAAATATATATGATGAGTGCACAAAGTAGGATGGATATCCTTCATATCCTTCTAATCCCACACAAGGGATTCTTTATTCTTTCTCAATAACTACACTAATATCTATTTTTGTACAGGGGATGGATTAGGGTTAGTATTTACAGTCTTCTCGGGCTCTATTTCCACTTGAATACCCTTAAGACTAGGGGTTGTAGGTATTTCTTCTATACCAGAATCGTCAAGAGTCTCTTCCTCATTGGATTTGTCTATCACAAAACTTAACAATTGAGATGTTGATGGTGTAACAACATAAGGGTCATTAATAAAGTTATTAATAGTATCATCCTCTATCTCATTTTTAAAGTGCAAGGTTTTTCCTTTAATGATCAATGAACGTGTATCATCTTCTTCTAATTCAAAATTTGACCATAAAGGATTCTCACATTCCAAACATGGTTTAGCTAGAGGGTAAAGAATAAAATCCTTGGTAGTGTTACCAGCAAATATGGCCATACACCTAGGTTTGCATCCAATAAAAGTGTTTCAGTGGCCAGCCATGACCTGCCTAAAATAAGAGGATGTCACCCTAGGCATGTCTTAGGATATAAAGCCACAAAATCTATTAGGTATTGCCAAGAATCTACTGAAGTAATATCCTCCAATATTCCTTCAAGTTGGATCTTAGACCTATCTACTAATTTCTAAAACAATGGGATTTGGTCTCAAATTGGTAAGGCCAAGTAGTTCAAAATTTTCCTTAGTTATTATGTTAATTGTTTCTCCTAAGTCAATCATGGTATTTGGAAGATTTATTCCTCCAATATGAACAACTATTGTTGGGTTCCTAGGATCTTGATATTTAGTAGATGTATTATCCACTATCATCAATTCTGATAATTTTCCAATTACATGTACAATAGGGTGATCCTGAGGTTTCCTACCAGGAATTTTAACACATAATTATTTAACTATTTTAGCATAAATTATAACATCTTATAGTGCTTGAAGTAAAGGATCCAGACATGCAAGTTTTCTAACTCGTTTAAGAAATTAGATTCGGGCTTAGGAGTATTTTTTACTTAAGTTAATATTTCGAGATAATGGGGGCACAACTAATTCTCACTATTAGTAGTTGTTACAAGTCTCATAGATGGGGTAACAAAATTTATTACAATGACATCAAATATATTTCCATCTATTATAGTGGTGTTAGTAGCAGCACCAACTGTTACAACTTCATGGATATTATCAACTGGTGCAACACTATTGGTAACATTGACTGTTACAACCTACTATTTTTCTAAAGATCCTTGAATTGAGTTTTCTTATCCTAAAAATTTATCTTACCCATTTTCTATGATAATAGGAGAAACAATGGGGTTTACTATCCTTCC
Source organism: Pinus tabuliformis (assembly GCA_031772625.1). NCBI lineage: Eukaryota > Viridiplantae > Streptophyta > Pinopsida > Pinales > Pinaceae > Pinus > Pinus tabuliformis. The sequence continues at coordinate 1,146,601,922 of CM062805.1, forward strand.
TGATCGTAATTGTATTTCATTGCATTCCACAGGTGAGATACACTAGGTAGGGAGAATTGGTGTTTCAACTTGTTGCATTGACTTATTACTGGGATTAGGGTTAGGTTGTCTAGGTAGTTGGGGATGTAATGGATGTATACTTATAGGTACATTTGATGAAAATTGTAACTATTATTATTGCATTGGTATCTGAATGGGAATTCTGTAAGGAAAGGCAGTCCCTCGCCATTGTTGAGGCTATGAAGGAGAATATCGTTAAGGCCAAGATATGGGGTATTGGACCAAATGGGGATTAGGAGGATTCCATGGAACTACTGGATATTACAGTTGATGGGGAATTTGTTGATAACCATCCATACCAAACCAAGAATTAAACGAAGAGAATATTTCTTGCACCATACCTGATGGCCTATACTACTAAGGCTTCTTAGTGCCAATAAAATATGTTGCTTCAGTATCATCTCTTGTCTCCTTGTAGATGGATTTTAGTCTAGGTAATGAGGGGAACTATTCTATAGAACAATCCTTCTCATATATTTTTGCAACTATTAAGTGAGAATTCCCTCAATGGATGATTCTTCTTGCACCAAGAGGAGAATATAGCCAGGGCTTGCTATACTTTCTTCTATTTATGCTTTTCATGTAACACATCAAATTGAGAGGAAAATGAACTCCTAATGTCAGTTTTAAAAGTCTCTAGCAAATTTCCATTTTTTTCTTATATTTCCCCATTATTGACTAACTTTAGAATCCTATTAGAAGCATCATATATCATGGTCTTATTTCTTGTTGATCCTCTTGAACTCCTTCAACAAGTTGAATAATTTCATCATAAGGTTCCTTAGATATATATCCTTTCCATAGAATATTTAACATGTCAAGGAAGTCATATCAAAACTATTCTAACTATTTCCTTATCTAGATTACTATGTTGAGATCTCTCCAGATTGTACTGGAGGTGCTTAACATATTCTTCCAAGTTTTAGTGTGGTGTATAAGTGATCCTAAATAGCTCTTCCATCTAATATCTAAAATGACAATAGTCCCGGTACTTTTCTAAAAAGGTCTTCTTCATCCCATCCAAGGAGGTAATGGATGCCCCACTGAGCCCTGTAAACCATATAAGTCCAACTCCCTTTAATGTAGCTAGGAAAAATTTTTAGTTTGTGTTCATCATTGGTGTAAACATAACTCCTGTAGAGGATGTCAAATTCAAAGAGAAATGTATCCAGGCCTTCTATAATTGTAACATGAAAAGTAGGAAGTGTAGACAAAGGGATGTTCTTCATTGGGGCTTGTCCTTGGCGATTCCTAATGGGGAACTCAAAGGTGGTAATTGAGCTACTTGTTGTTGGAAAATGTAACTAGGTTTAGTCTTCATAATTATCATTGTATTTCTATCATCATGTATTTCACGAAAAGTAAAAGAAGAATTTTTTTATTATTGTTACTATTATTACTTCATTAGTCAAGCATGTTATTCATGCTTTTAGGGTTTATTGAGTCAAAATAAAATTTGTCAGAAGTCAATATATTTTATTAGATTCAAGTGCCATTTCGAATTTTGAAAGAAAAAGGAAAGAGAATTTTATTTGAGTCAAAATAGTCAATTTTGTCCCCATAAGACCAAGTCGACCCTACCTAGACAAGTCAACCCTAGAAGGGACCTATTCGACCTCTTGGATGTGTATATATAGAGAGAATTTTGACTTAAGTTTATCATCACTAAAAACTTATATTTCTATTCCATGAAGAGAAAAAGTCAAAGGAGAGATAATTCTACCACACGTGTGAATGTTCAGATTTGTTGCAGGGGTCAAAAAAATTCAGAAGTGTTGCAGGTCTGAAAATTAGATTTTGACCAAGATTTGAAGAGATTTGACCATTCTTAACTTGGTTGAGGAAGGTTTGAAGGAGGGTTGACTTGGTGTCTTCTGGGAGGTCTTGTTATTAATTTTTGAGTCTTGGATCTCTCACTTTGATATGATTCTATAAAAAGAGAAGTTGGTTGGGTTTTCCCCCTTGTGGAGTTTTTCCCTATCTTTGAGCCTATATCTTGTTTTCATTTTCTTTTGTGATGTTCATGGTTTATGTTTTGGTAATTGTTTAATGAAGAATAACATGACATAATAAGAATTCAATGCATATTCACAAGCAATTATCAAGGAATAAAAATCAACCCTAATTTTCTACCCTAGTGATTTCTCAACATGGAATCAGATCTAAGGGGAGGAGAAGGAAACATGAATATCACTCTTGTTGGAGTAAGTGAAAGGCATTCCTATGGTAATCATCCAAGCTACTTTGGAGGAAATCATTTGCAAAGGGAATAGGGAAGAAGACATAAATACCATCGTTCATATTGAAGGGAGACCACTACATCAATTATCCATCTCTCTTTATCATGGAAGGCTCTTGATTACTCATCATCATTTTGAAGAAGATCACCATCTCTTTCTCTTGGAAGCTCTTTGATCGTCACTCATTTTGGAAGACACCTCTACAAAAATCAACACTTAAGGAAGATCAAGATTCTTGGGAACATCATCTATATTCTTGGAATCATCATTCACTATTGAAGCAGTTTGAATTTACTATTACACCAACCATCCTAGAAGTCATCATTCTAGGAGATCTTTGAAGACTATTGGAATATTGGGAGCATCAAGATATTTGAAGACATCATCATCAAGCAGGTCACTCTTTTGACAAGTGCTATATTACTCTCTATGTCTCAATCTTCAAATCAAATGACTTCATTTTGTAAGGAAGGCAACAAACTCGATGGGTCATCAAACTTTCAAGCATGGAAGAAGAGAATTGATTTGGTGCTCATAGAAAATGAAGTCATGGATCATGTTCTAGGAAAAGATATAAAACAAGATAAGGATAAGACTCAAGAATTGGACAAGTACAATAAAGGAGAGTTTATGGCTCAAATAATTCTCATTGATTCCATAAAAGATCATCTTATCCCATTTGTTGCATATTTGAGCACATATAAAGAAATCTATGATAAATTGGTAAAACTATATGCAGTCAATACCATAGGTCATAAAAATATCTTTGAGGAATCAACTTTACAAAACAAGGTTGTTGAAAGATGAAGACTTGGCCTCATATCTTATAAAAATCTTGCAATTGAAATATCAACTACAAGGGCTTGGATAAGTTATTTTCGATTTTGAATTAGCCACTTTTGTACCCAATGCTTTCCTTCAGAATGGAGTAGTTTTGTGACTACAATCTATTCAAGAAAGGACACTCCAAAATTCGATGTGCTATGGGCTTTGTGTATTCTAGAAGAAACCATATTGAAAGCCAAGGATGACATTGAACCCAACAATGAAAAGTATCAAGCTTTTTTTGCTAGATCAAAGAAGAAATTTGGAAAATTTGGAAGATTTGAACCTTGTCGAAAGTACAACAACAACAACAAACAACCATGTGGAAGAAAAGATATGTCCAAAGTACAATGCCTTGGGTGTAACGAATATGGACACTTTAGAAGGGATTATCCCAAGGATCCTTAAAACAAGAAGAGAAATAAGAGGAAGGAAAGAAGGGGAGTTCACATTTCTCAAGAAATTGAAGAACCTAAAAAGAAACTAAAGAATGAAGATCACAAGGATCTCTATTATTGAAGAACTCCACCACTACCAAGTCTACTAGCAGATTGTTTCATTTTTATTAAAATATGATAGTTAGAGTAGCATATGTAGTTACATTTGTAGCAGAATCTTGGATTTTAAAAAAATATGATATCATGGAAAGAAGCATATAGAATTGGAAGAATTAGAGTCTACATAATCAGTTGCAATCATCTAGAAAGGTAAGCATAGAAGGATTTGGACTATCTATCACTTCACAATTCATGCAGCAACTACATGCCATCATGTTGATATAGAAGCAGTCATTCAGTACAAAACAATCATAAGGATCCCTAACATTAACAAAACCATCGTTATAGAAGTTTCTTTAGCGTATGGAAGAATCATAGCAACATGGAAAAATTATATTCCACTAAAATATTATGGAGACAGTATCAAAAGCAGTCTAGAAGTTTGGAAGTATGAAGATAGACAAGAAGTAGCTTGAATATATGATTGAAACATTTCTCATCTTAGAGAAGGAATTTCATCTTAGACATCATCTTGAAAGAAAGAAGTAGTTCATTCAGAAGGAAGTCAACTAGATGGAAATATGAAATGTAGAGGTATGCGTATCTTTATGAAAAAGGATCTTCATTAGAAAGTATATTCATATCTTCTGAAAATATTGAAGGAAGAGCTAGATGCAGAAATATACTTGAACGCATAAGCATGGAATGTCTTGATTAGATTGAAAAGATAGGACTCTTCCATATGGTTATTCAACATATATTAGCATAACAAATGGGTAGAACACATGGTAATATTGATCAAAATCTGATTTGGTCCCTTGAAGAATGTAAGAAAAGTAGTAATGACAACTTCAGAGGGAGCTAGAAGCACGAAGTGGTTTGAAGAAACTTGTACTCTGAAATTTGAAGTAGTTTCAATTGGTTTGGAAATTCTGATGTTGAGAAAAGATGATTGGATATGGTATGACTTCCAAAAGGAGTATATGGCATAAATATGTACACTATAAAGGAAAGAAAGAAAATAATTTGATATAGGAAGGCACAAGTTGGTTTGTTGATCACTTGATGATATGATGGATTCAATGTTGATCTAACAGAAGTTCACTTCCCCAAATGGATGAGGGGGATATAATTAGCTCTACATTGATTGGTTTGACAAGATACTTTCGATGACAAAGATACTACAAATTATGGTTGATGGAAAGAACCTTGTCACAAAGATTGACTGAGAAATATTTTGGCTTCGTAAAATGATTAACATCCAGGAAGGTCAATCATTAGGTATGATGTGATGTGAGATGGGAGCACTTGCATATAGTATTAAGATCTCCATAGAAGAATGAGCAGTTGATGAATGAGACAATTGGAATCTTATGGTTATGTCTACCTAGTTGAGAGGGAGTAAGTATCTCCTCCTTGTTTGAAAGGGAGTGAGGATTACCTCCCTGGTTGAGAGGGAGTGATGATGGGCATCGTATTCTCCATATTTCATGCACTAGGCCAGTACTAATAACCGTAAGTATAGTGAAGGCACTAGTAGGGCGAATGGAGGATTGGATAATCATCTAGGACCAATACTCCTTGAGGATTTAGAATCCAAGATAGGAAGTAGTATCATGGACCGATAAGATAGGATAGGGTATCCAAGATAAGAGTAGTCAAAGAGGACCGATATTTTTTGAGGAATGGGAATCCAAGATAAGAATAGTTTTGTAAATACATACCTGGTGAATGTTCGGATGGGGTATGTGCCTTGCGAGGCGACAGTGGTGGTGTCCAAATGTATGCCTCCTAACATTGTGTTCTAATCTAGTGGAGAGGTAGAGCTTATTATTCAAGGCCTTGCTATATTCCAAATTGACAATGTTGGTTATGATGTTGATGCTTAATGATGATTATCAATTTGAACTCTTTTTATGAGAATGCTCATATTTCGCTTTAAGAGTATCCTTTTATTCAGTTGTGTAATTATGAATACCTCCCTAGTTAAGAGGGAGTGTTAGAAAATGTAACTAGGTTTAGACTTCATAGGTATCATTATATTTGTATCATCTTGTATTTCATGAAAAAGAAAAAGAAGAAAAAGAATTTATTATTATTACTATTATTAGTTCATTAGTAAAACATGTTCTTCATGCTTCTAGGGTATATTGAGTAAAGGAAAAAATTTCATGAGTCAATCTATTATACTGTCCAGTCAAGTCCCATTTGGACTTTTGAAAGCAAAAGTGAAGGAATTTTACTAGAGTCAAAATAGCTAGTTTTATCCCCACAAGACCAAGTCGGCCTTGGAAGGGACCTATTAGACCATCCTGGATGTGTGTATATAGAGAGTATTTCAGCCTCATTTGATAATCATCGACAACTTCGATTTCTATGTCAATAAGAGAGAAATATCAATGAGAAAGTCAAGCAAGAAGAGTGAAAGTCAAAGGAGAGAGAGCGAAGGTCAAAGGAGAGATAATTTTTCCACACGTGCAAAGTTGGTTCATATCTATTGTAGGGGCTAAAAAAAAATCATAAGTGTTGTAGGTCTGAAAAGCATAGTTTGACCAAGATTTGAAGAGCTTTGAGCATTGTTGAATTAGTTGGATTTGACTTGGTTGAGGAAGGTTTGAAAGAGAGCTCACTTGGATATTGTGGGAGGTCTTGGTCTTGATTTTTTGGGTCTTGGATTTCTCACTTTGATCTGATTCTATAAGAAGATAAGTTGGTTGGGTTTTCCCCCTTGTGGGGTTTTTCCCTAGCTTGGAGCCTATATCTTTTGTTCAATGTCTTTTGTGATCTTCATGGTTTATGTTTTGGTAATCGTTTAATGAATAAGAACACAACATAATAAGAAGAATTCAACATATATTCACAAACAATAGTAAAGGAATACAAATCAACCCTAATTTGTTGCCCTAGTGATTTATCAACATTTTTCATTCAATTATTCTTAAAATATTGAGGGTTTTGTATAGTTGTGTTGTAGCGGCTACAACTACCCTCCAAAATTTTGGCCTGCACCCAATTTCGGAGCCTCCCTTGAGAGTTTCACTTGATGACTGCACACACTCGGGTTCACTCCATGAATTCATGTGAGTCTTAGCATTTGCCTTGCTCCTTCATTTCACCAAGTCTTCCATGTTGATGTCAAAGTCATGTTTGTGACCATGTTCTAGTTATGCCCAAATTCCTCTCTTCGTGTGTACTTGTTGTGTTTTCTATGAAAGCATCTGTTAGATTCACACACGGAGTCACATCCACTGTCGCACAAGAGTCGTCATGGTCAATCAATGATCAATCACGAGTTTCGTGCTTGTCACCTGCATCATCGGTCAGTCATGTTGAACGTGTGTGTCGGGTTGGTTTGAGTTGTCTCTTCGTCATGTCATGTTGGTGTGTGTTTGTAAAATCACATTTGCATCTTTCACTCAGTCACACACTTACTCATTTTGCTGAAGTTTTGATGACCATACTTCCCTCTGACAGCTGAACCATCACCACGCCATCGACTCGATCGATTGTCACCTAGAACAACACAAAAGAACTAGGCAAGTCTTTTCAAGTTGCGTTACCTACAAGAAATTCAATCAACCTTCATGTTGGCCACCTAGAGAGTTGGACTCGGCAGCCACCCAGGGACTGACTTCCCTCAAAAATTTTGTAAAGAACGTTGACGTTGCTCGCTCTGCTGACTGAGGAAATTTCACAGACAGGTCGGACAGACACCCAGTGCCCGTCCCTGTCTCCCTTAGGAAATTGTGCATTTTTCCCAGTCAGTCCTCCTAACAGTCGACCCGCTGCTCATCTAGAAAATTGCACAGTTTTCATGAGCAGGCCTTTTGCTGCCCAGCAATCCGCTCAGCTTAGAAATTGCACATAGATGATTAGCAGGTTGGCCTCCCAGCCTCAGTGCAGTTACTCTCACTAGCATCTCCAAGCAAAAGACTGACATTTCCCTCCTTGAATTACGCAGTTTCTGCTACCAAGCTCCTAGCAGCTGACTGCCAGTTCCCCTTGTAAATTACGTAATTTCTGTTGCCAGTGACCCACCAGCCAAATGCCAGTTCCCTCTAGGAATTGTACAGTTTTGGCTACCAAGCTCCTCGCCAATTCCTCCAAAAACCTGCACAATTTCTGCCTACTAATCCTCCATACAGGCCAGCATGTTCCTGCGGAAAATTGCACATTTTTTTTTTTCAAGCCCTTGTTTCCAGCTCGTTCCAGAAAATGCGTAGATTCTATCTGCCTTGCCTTCTTGAAGCTTAGACTTTCCCTCCCAAAATTTGCACAGTTTTTTCTTCTAGCCTAGCCAGACCTCACGGACAATCACTGTCAACTCGAATTTCCCATCTCCATCACCCTGTGACTATTGCATAGTTTTCATCAGCAGTGCCCAGAGCCTTCATCCTGCCTCACAACCTTGCTGCCTCTTCCAATCACTGGCATCCGAAATGATCACGTGTCATGGTAGACTAGGAGGTTTTTGGATTTGATGTCATCTTGTCATGAGTGAATGCAGGTACAGGTACACTAATAAACATGGCGCAATGATGAATGGGATGAACGAAGGGAGCACATGCAGAAGGATAGGTTCACCAATGGACGAACGAATGATGCATGTGAAGAGATGTACTCGCAAATGGATGATCATACAAAGATGTGTTAGCGGACGGACAGCTGAGAAAACTTGCAAGATGTGCTCATGTACAGATAAATAGGTGAACATGCACCTTTCACGAACAGATGATCCTGTCAAGCCTTCCAACACACAGTCAAGGAGCAATGTGCCAAAGAAACATCAAACGAACCAATAACCATCGAAGACTCCACACACATTTCCATGCAGAGGTGAAGCTATGACACACCATGAAGACATCCATCACCCAACATCACTGCGACTCGACATGCACTCCAGCAGCAGCACAAATGTACCAACATTGTCATGTCGAGTCATGACATCCACATCTCTATTGTGGGCCATGTTCTCAATCAATGGAATGTAATGTGTAAGTCCAAGAGACCCACTTGTTGTACAAAGAGTCATGTAAAGTCGAAAAGTCATGGAAGTCAAACAGTCATGAGGGTAGTCAAACAACCACAAGGGTCAGTTTCACCCTTGGCTATAAATACCCCCTCATTTGTACATGCAAGGGACTTTTCACCTCAACTCCTCCCACATAGCCATGAGAGTCTGTAATCTTTTCTTTAGGATTAAGTAGTGGCTCCAATGCCCCTCGCACGGGTTTAGTAATGTATGGTGTAACGATGTGTCTTGGAACTTTCACTTAATTTCGAAGCTTGCTAATAGGCTAGCACGTTTTCACACATGTATTGTAACTGTTGTAAGACTAATCTTTAACACTTGTGATGCATGTTGCTTTAACCTGTGTTCTACATTTGAACTATTTCACTTGTTGTAATACATAATCTATTAATGGAAATGTGTTGTATATGTTGTTAATGCTATCTTGCCTGTGTAGACTACTCTCCTGGAGATCGAATAGACCTTTCACATAGAAATTTCTATAACAACCATTGTACTTGTGTGGACTAATCTGTTGAGCGTTATATGTGTTATCTTCCCTTGTGTGTTGCGACTGCCGCATCCGTGTGGACTGTTCCACTGGAAGTTGCGCATGCCCTGTTGTGTTGTGTGTTCTTAGCAGAGTTGGCACTTCTCCCAACTAACTTAGAACTCACTCCCACCCTCTCCCTCTATGGTGAAAGAACCATTGACACAAGTGACACTTACACTCACTAGGCACGTGAACCTCACTTCTCGAAGACAAAGAATACCACTCTCCTATGTTGACAAGCAAGAGTTGAGGCAAATCCTTAAGATAATGGAAACTGGACCATTGTACCAGATCCGAATCCCACACCAAATGGTGTGAGGTCTAGTTGGGACTTCATACCGGGGTGATCCCCTAAATTTTATCGAATCCAGAACCGTCAAAATTTCTGGCGTTAGAAGGAGGGCCTGACAATCTGTGTCCTCTCATCCTCTTTTCAATCTTTGCATATCTATCATGGATTCTTGTACTCTCCTCCCTCCGCGATGTTTTTCGAATTATGAATATGTCACCATCATGAGGGAGTTTTTCAATCACTTGTCCACTTACACGTATTATGGTGAAGGCGAAGTGGCCTGGCCTGAGTTCTTACATGACTTTCTTTCCATGCTTCATGAGGAAGATGGATGTTATGACAAACAGGTCAGCTTGTTCCTTTCATACACACTTCACGAATCTCCACATCGATGGTTGTGTAGCCTACTCGCTGACAGCTTGTACTCACTTGAGCACTTTTGTGATCTCAGTGAAGACACTTTCTAATATTTTGTTCTAGTACATATTTGTTGGGTTGTGTTATATTCTTTCCATGACTAGTCGCCCTAGTAAATGGGGGGGTTAGTGGGGGGGTGGAGCCCCCTCTTCGTTGTGTCGATTGCGCAGGGGAGGGGTCACAAGGGGGGAAGCAAGCCCCCCTGTACGGGGTGTTTGAGGGGGGGTGGTTAACCCCCCTCTACGGGGTTCGGGGCAGTGCCCTGGGGAAAAAAATTTGGACCCTATATTAGGTGGGCAGACCTACCTATGGTTTTGTGCATGGTTTTCACACATGGTTTTGGGCGCGATGGTTTTCGGTCCATGGTATTGGATGCTTTGGCATGTATATATATGTATTGTAACATTGAAAGGAACATAATGAAAAATCAATCTGGTAGTCCCAGTTTTGGGATCCAGGGGAAAATCTTTGTGTATGTGTGTTTTATGTGTTATGCTCTCGTTATTGTTTATTTTCTATTTTTAGAATTCGTATGTAGTTAATTTTTGTACAGGGTTAAAACCTACAATCTTGACCAAAAACTGCAACAACAATGGAAGGCTCTACATGAATCACCTATGGATTTTTGGCAACGCTTCCGTGATTTGCAGTTTCAAGCTCTGAAGAGCCAGATGAAACTTTTCCATCTTTGGGGCCGATTCGAGTACTTTCTTAAGAAATCTGCTCATCCCAAGAAGAATTTCAAGCTCAAACCCTACTCATCATTCTTCAGTGATGGATTTGCACAATCATAGACGAACTCGGTCATTGTCACAAGTGACTTTCCACCGTCCTCCTATCAAACATCTCCACCATCACAGAATGATTTGGAAGATCATGAACACACATTTGTTGAACTGTCACATCCTCCCGACATCATTCCTTCCAATTTTCATGCAGACTTGATTATGATTCCCATACCTTGTCACATGTATTTTGTACCTCAACCTCCGTCTTCATATTCTGATCATCCTCCGGATGACACTGCCTTGTGTTCTTCCATTCCAGACTCTACACTTGTTTGAATGAGGATCGATCTATCAACAGAGTTAGTGTTGCACAACCAACATGCACTAGCATTCATGAAGAACATGATGGGGAGCTTGAACATCCACTGGCAACATGAGACCATCCATGTCTGCTCATACCTCCTCCACTTTTTCCTGGCATCCTTGTTGATCTTGCCATCGTTGATTTTTCATGTGTATCTCTGTCCATGGATGCACCCATTGTTTATCTTTCGCAGGACACGTCATATGTCAGCCCATCATCCAACAACGGAGAGGAACAATCATTCATCAAAAATCCACTTTATCTTTCATCTACTCTTTTTGGAAACACAAAGGGTGAACATCCTTCCTTCTCATCTACCCCTTTGTGTGATTCATTGAACCATTAGGATGCCAACCAACATCCTGAATTTTTTGATCCTGGTTGTCGATATCTCTTCACCTCATCATCTGATCATGATGTTGATTCACTCGTTGTTAAATTTTCTAAGCCACTGGTCTACAAAGATCCATTTGTCAATGAAATCGAAACCCGACAAGTTATCGAGGCACTTCAATCTGAGCTAATGGTTATGTCAGGTCCTCGTTGTTTTGAGTTTGGTTTCAATTTTGATCAAGAAATTGTTCAAACACTCAAGGCTCCTCATCACTCATCTGTATGCACTCAAGATCAATATAACACTCATATTTTGCTTCCTCTACTCGAACTACATGTTCCCATCGCTCATGCATTGGAGGAATCTTACACAGCAAGCACACTTGTCCAACGTAAGTGGTCTACCTTTCTCATGTTTGCTTGCATATCAAGGTCAAGGGAATTCTTACACCCAACATATGCACGTAGTGTAGCACAGCACCATGGAAAGTCTACAGAGTACATGTCATGCACTTTCACTCATTTTTGTTCTGTGGACACTTGTAAGCTTGGAGTGTGTCTATTTTCATTGTTGTATATTTCACATTTGTTGGTTCGCATAATTGGGTTGCTCACGGACCAAGCCTTCACCAACATGGGTCAACCAATGTGTCGGTGGCTACATTGGAAATATCACTTCACATGATCAGGCCATGCACCATTAGATTAGGAGTAGGAGTAGTGTTTGATTTCAATTTTCTTGCTTGCAAGCTTGTTTTCTTTCTTGCTTTGCATGTTTGTTTATTTTCTTACTTGTGTGTTTTCTTACTCACTTTTCTTTCATTTTTACTTCTTCTTTTGTTTTCAATTTGGTTGCTTCACTTACTATTTTTGTTTTCATTTGTTCGAGTTTCTTAATACCTTACTGTTTTTTATTTCCAAAAATAAGTGTTGCCAACTACCGCGTTTTGGATTTTGAATAGAGTATGCGGCTGAGATTTGAAGAAACTTGTGAGACTGCAACACTTCACCAATCTTGTGCACGCCTTCTCTATGCTTGGTTATAACCTTCGGCCGATGAAGTCTTAACAAAAAATATGAACCATCTGCGAGGGAAGTTTTGGTCGAACCATGAACCTGTGTCAGCACTTGGAAGCCCCATGCCTGCACTCAACGTTCTACTCTGTGTGTTTAAGCTCATCCAACTAGTAGAAACGGAGAAGTGGAAAATCTAAACGAGTAAACTTATGTCAGAGGTCTTACATGCTTCTCTAAAGGAACAACCTCTTCTGCTCTCAATAAGTCAGGATCCCTCTTTCGCCCCAAAAATAAATAATTTTCAATGCAAATTCCTCTTTAAAAAATACAAAGGCGAAAGAAGAGAAAGGCTTCCTGTGCAAAGAGGTGAAGCATGCAACTCCACTGGGGTACTAACAAGGCTCACTAGAAGTGGAGCAATGTGTGTGTTCCTGCATGATTCCATTGGGGTACTGTCCAACCCTGCTGGCAGCAGAGAATCACTAGAGATGAAAACTTATACTCTAAAAATCTTCAACTCACAAGCTAAAGTACCATTCCTAGATTCGAAACATTGTGATTAAGCTGAAATTTTGATTGTGTTTGATTGAGTTGTAAAAAGGTGAACCATGTATTTCCATGGGGTAAGTAGGGAAGCAGAAGTAACCCACGCAGCGATTCAATACTCCCCGAAAGACCAAGGTCCTGTGCTAGCAATGAACCAAAACAGAGAAGCTAGAGTTATACCAATGTGTCACAAAGTGTTGTAGCGGCTACAACCACCCTCCAAATTTTTGGCATGCACCCAATTTCAGAGCCTCCCTTGAGAGTTTCACTTGATCACTACAAACACTCGGGTTCACTCCATGAACTTGTGTGAGTCTTAGCAATCGCCTTGCTTATTCATTTCACCAATTCTTGCATGTTGATGTCAAAGTCATGCTTATGACCATGTTCTGGTTATGCCCAAATTCCTTGCTTTGTGCGTACTTGTTGTGTTCACTATGAAAGCATTTGTCGCACTCACACGCAGAGTCACATCCACTATGGCACAAGCTTCATCACGGTCGATCAACGATCAATCACAAGTGTCATGCTTATCACTTGCACCATCGGTCAATGATGTTGAACATGTGTGTCGGTTGGTTTGAGTCATCTCGTCGTCAAGTCATGTTGGTGTGTGTTTGTAAGATCACATTTGCATCTTTCACTCATTCACACACTTAGTCATTTTGCTGAAGTTCTGACGACCGGACTTCCCTCTAATAGTCAAACCATCACCCTGCGATCGACTTGATCGACTGTCACCCATAGCAATGCAGAAGCACCAAGAAAGTATTTTCAAGTTGCACTGCCCGCAAGCAATTCAATCAATCTTCATGTTGGCCACCTAGAGAGTTGGACCTCGCAGCCACCTGGGGACTGACTCCCCTAAAAAATTTCACAGAGGCTGCTGACCTTGCTCGCTCTGCTAACTAATAAAATTTCAGAGACAGGTCGAACAGACACCCAATGCCCGTCCCTGTCTCCCTCAGAAAATTAAGTAGTTTTCCCAGTTATTCCTCCCGACAGTCGACCAGTTGCTAGTCCAGAAAATTGTGCAGTTTTCATGAGCAGGCCTTTTGCTACCTAATAGTCCACTCAGCTCATAAATTATGCAGAGATGATCAGCAATTCGGCCTCCCAGCCTCAGTACAGTTTCTCTCACCAGTAGCTCCAAGCAGTAAACTAACAGTTCCCTCCAAGTATTGTGTAGTTTCCGCTACCAAGCTCCCGGCAGCTGACTGTCAGTACCCCTTGGAAATGGCGCAATTTTTGCTGCCAGTGACCCAACAGCCAACTGCCAGTTCCCTCCAAGAATTACGTAGTTTTGGCTAGTAGGCTCCCAGCCAGTTCCTCCAAAAAATTGCGCAATTTCTGCTTGTTGATCCTCCATGCAGCCCAGCCTGTTCCTCCAAAAAATTGTGCAAATTTTATTGTCAAGCCCTTACTGCCCACTCGTTCCAAAAAATGCGCAGATTCTGTCTGCCTTGCCTTCCTGCGGCTCGGACTGTCCCTCCCAAATTTTGTGCAATTTTACCTTCCAACCAAGCCAAACCTTGCAAACAGTCACTGTCGACACAGATTACCCATCTCCATCACCTTGTGACTATTCCGTAGTGCCTAGAGCCATCATCCCGCCTTGCAACCTTGGTACCTCTCCCGTCACTTGTATCCGAAATGATCATGTGTCATGGTAGACTAGGAGGTTTTTAGATTTGATGCCATCTCATCATGAGTGAATGCAAGTACAGGTACACTAACAAACATGGTGTGACGGTGAATGGGATGAACGAAGGAGAACATGCAAAAAGGAAGGTTCACCAAGGGACAAATGAACGATTCATGCGAAGAGATGTGCTCGAGAACAGATGATCATGCAAATATGTGTTCGCAAACGGATAGATGAGAAAACATGCAAGATGTGCTCACGAACGAACATAAGCATGAACATGCACCTTTTGCGAACAGATGATCCTGCCAATCCTTCCAATATATCAGTAAGGAGCAACATGCCAAAGCAACATCAAGCAAACCAACGACCATCGAAGACTCCATGCACCTTTCAATGCGGAGGTGAATCTATGACACACCATGAAGATATCCATCACCCAGCAGCACTGCAACTCGACATGCACTCCAGCAACAGCATGAATATACCAGCACTGTCATGTCGAGTCATGTCATGAGTCATGTCATCCACATCTCTTCTATGGACCATGTTTTCAATCAATGAAATGTAATGTGGAAGTCCAAGAGACCCACTTATTGTATAAAGAGTCATGTAAATTCGAAAAGTCATGGAAGTCAAATAGTCATGAGGGTAGTCGAACAACCACAAGGGTCAATTTCACCCTTGGCTATAAATACTCCCTCATTTTTACATGCAAGGGACTTTTCACCTCATCTCCT
The DNA here is from genome assembly GCA_031772625.1 of Pinus tabuliformis. Classification (NCBI taxonomy): domain Eukaryota; kingdom Viridiplantae; phylum Streptophyta; class Pinopsida; order Pinales; family Pinaceae; genus Pinus; species Pinus tabuliformis. The sequence goes on from CM062805.1 coordinate 1,146,617,190, forward strand.
CCCACATAGCCAAGAGAGTTTGTAATCTTTCCTTTGAGGAGTAAGCAATGGCTCCAACACCCCTCACATGGGGTTAGTGATGTATGGTGTAACGATGTGTCTTGGAACTTTTTCTTAATTCAGAAGCCTGCTAACAGGCCAACACGTTTTCACACATGTATTGTAATTGTTGTAAGACTAATCTTTAACACTTGTGATGCATGTTGCTTTAACCTGTGTTCTACATTTGAACTATTTCACTTGTTGTAATACATAATCTATTAATGGAAAATTGTTGTATATGCTATTAATGTTGTCTCGCCCGTGTAGACTACTCTCCCGGACATCAGACAGACCTTTCACATAGAACTTTCTATAAAGACAGTTGTACTTGCATGGATTAATCCGCTAAATGTTATATGTGCTATCTTCCCTTGTGTGTTGTGATTTCCGCATCCATGTGGACTGTTTCGCTGGAAGTTGTGCATGTCCTGTTGTGTTGTGTGTTCCTAGCAGAGTTGGGACTTCTCCCAACCGACTTGGGACTCACTCCCACCCTCTCCCTCTATAGTGAAAGAACCATTGACACAAGTGACACTTACACTCACCAGGCACGCGAACCTCACTTCTCAAAAATAAAGCAGACCACTCTCCTGTGCTGACAAGTAAGAATTGAGTCAAATACTTAAGATAATGGCAACCAGGCCATCATATTGGATGGGAATCCTGCACCAAATGGTGTGAGGTCTAGTTGGGACTTCATACCGGGGTGATCCCCTGAATGTTGGTTGATACAACACTGTCAACAAGTTGTTACAGGTGATTCCCCTTGTGAAGGAAATTACTCTCTTTTTGGTGATTGTTATTCCTCAATTTGTTCAAGTTGTTCACATTGTTCAAACAATTTACGTTTTCTAGGTGGCACTAATGGTCTCACAACACCTATTATAACAGTATGCTCAACAGGTTGTTTAACAACACTACCTAAATTTGGAATGTATTGATCAAGTGATCATTCTTTTGGAATTGATTCTAAATCACATTCTTCTATATCCCCTTGTCCTTATATCAAGCCTTGATATCATTCGCGTGTTGATACAGATGGGATAGAAACTCTAGGGAATGTCACTGAGATCGAAGGTTCATAAAATCCCTCCCTAATATGTGCACCCAACACATATAACTAAGGGGAGGTTTTCTTTTGTTGAGCATCTATATCTGATCTTTTCTTCTTAGGTGTTACTCCCTGAGTAGATGATTTTTCTTTAGATTTTGAGATGATCTCTTATATATATGTTACTCTTCCCAAATCTCAATTCTTCTTATTTCTTCCTCGTCCTCTTCTTCTCGCATGGTTATTTTCTTTGGGGGCATCATATTTTCTTACTCACTATTCATATAATGCAATCCTATGTGCCCTAACTCCTCACAAGGACACTCCCGCTTCAGTATCCTAAAGCGATGCATAGGTTATTACCTCTCATCTTACCACTTGGAAACCTTAGAGCCAGTGATACATCTACCGCACTTTCAATTAGTGCATGAAAACAAGCTAGTCACACATATGCAACACTAATAGCCTCCCCGAAAATGGCACCAAAATATTGGGTGGATCAATTGTCCTTTTTATTCAAAATAACCAAGCCAACTTACCCATAAATTGTTAATTTGGGTAGGTTTTTTTATTTCAAGGCTATCACGTAAAGTATATGCAGGAACAAATGATAACTAGCACTAATGAAACCTCAAAACTAATTGATGTAATGTCACTCTTAGCACTCAGAGCACACTTGCTATCACACCCCAAACCTTGCTTACACTTGCAGAAAGAAAACACACAGTTGTATCATAAAGCACATTTTGTCACACAATCACTCTTATTCCAAAGGAACAACATTCCTAGAAACCACTCAACGCTCAAACAATTGTTAAAACACCCATTTAATGAAATAAACTAGCCAAATATTTGTAACAATAATAAAATAATTATCATGCTAATGAAGGTACCAGCCTATGACCTATGTTGTTACACAATGATAGAGGTTATAATTATGAAACTACTCAATGTATAAAGAAGATTTGTAAAAATAATAGTATATTACACATGAACCATAACTAAGAGAAAATAAATACACAACTACAATACCTCTCCTTAGTAGGGGTTGGTGATTTACACGACACATAAGCTAATCAAGAGAAAGATATGGAGCCACAAATGGTAGATATTTGCATTAATGAAAATTTGTAGTACATGATTAAAATGTTGGTACTCCTTTTCTAATCTTATCTATGCATGCCTCGTGGGAAGGTAGTACATTCTTTTATAATTTCAGAGTACATGCCTATTTTTTAAAAGCAAGATCATCATGAGAATCTATCGATTCTCATGTGATCTAGATCATGAATATACAATAACTATCTTATAACAAATTACCCCAGTTGAAATAGTGTTGTAACAACTTTTCTAAATAGCAATGATTTATCAAGTGAGAATCCTAATTATTTCAACTGAGTCAATTATGTTGTTCATGGATGTCCCCTTTCAATGGTCGAGTTGGCTCTCACTAGGTGTTGGTCCAAATCAATCTTGTTACTAAGCATAGGACTAGAACAAAGTATCCAAAATAAGCTCAGCGTTTATCAACACTAGTCATCAATAGAGTTTATGTTCCATCCTTAGCAAGTCAAAACTAGGGAAAATGTTATCTTGTAACATCATCTCAACAAACCAAACAACCTGAAACAACCTTTCATTAATTTATTAATAAAATAACCTAAATCAGTTAGCTTTTATGTCAAATTACAAGGGAAAATAGATAATAAGGATGACATACAAAAAGGAAACACACTTTAGTCAATGATGGTTGTCAGAGTGATAACACATTTCTTTGAGATAGGGTTTCCAATTATGGACCCCAACAATCCTCAAATGGGGCCTCCAAATATTGTTGTACACACGAAAATATTTTCAATGATGTGAAAATCACCTCAATAAAAATTCACATGAGGAATGTATACCTACCACAAATTGAATTACTCTATTAACCATCATGGTATCAAGTGGAAGCCATTTCAACCCCCATATCTCACACATGTGGGGCTAGCTACATGAGGAATTTCAAGCATATTTTAGAGGGTCCATAACACTAACACTAATTGAGAGTTCATACATGCATACACACAAACCCTAACTCTAGATGATGATCAAGTTATGTTAAATATTGGGCCCATAAAACTAATTAAGAGTTTAGGCATGCAAACACCCAAACACTAACTTTATATGATTGTCAAGTTGCCTTAGGCATTGGGCCACTAGAAAGAGAAGGGGTTTTGGTATTCTTGTGGTATAGTTATTGTTATATACTTGATATTGAAGCATAAGATTTTGTGATATCCATTCATGATGACTATGAAGTTATGTTAAATATTGGGCCACTAGAAGGAGAAGTGGTTCCATTATTTTGGTATCGTTATTTTTATCATCAAGTTATGATAAATATTGGGCCAATGAAAGGAGAATGGATTCCATCCTTTTGGTATCATTATTGCTATGTAGTTGATATTATTTAGCATAAGATTTTGTAATAGTCATTCACGCAACAATGCCCATCACAACTCCATAAAGAGTGCCCCTTTTCTCTCATATTAAGTTTCTCAAATCAAATGTTTCATTCATGTGTGTGTGTGTGTGCGTGTGTGGTTGGCTTGACCCATGGTGGATTTGAACTTTGAATCTCATGGTTTACATAATACTTCATAGCATGTGAATATCAATTGAGGTGACTTTGTGTGTTTTGTGATCATTTATATTGATAATAGTTTTATTTTCTACATGTCCATACGAGGGAGTGTACCACAAGATTCGAACCCAATATCTTGGTTCGGTGAGACTTCATTGCACGGCCATTGCCACTTGAGCTACCTTGAGAGGACGCCTTTTCTACCATTTTAATCAAATTGATTAATTAAGAAAAAATCATTATATGAACAAGTACCATAAGAAATGTGTTACGGATTTTTGAGCATGTGGTATTGATAAACTATGACTTATTTATAACTTACAAATATTCATCGTAAAAAAAGTTGAATCTCCATGATAAGAATCTTACATATTTTTTAAATGTATCAAATCATATATTTAATTTTTTTATAGTTAATAATAATAATTTAAAATAAAATACAATTTAATTAATTTTTAATGATATTAAATATATTATAAAATATTTTGATATTTATGATACATTGATACCTATCTATATTTATCACACCTTTAATTTATAAATTTTTATAACTACATTAGTTTGTTCATATCAAATTGTTATATAAAACTATCCACAAATCAATTATATAAAATTTCATGTAAAATTTAGGTGATGGAACTAATAACTCAATTGGATTACTAGCTTTAAAGATGCTTATAATATGTGTACAATGTGTATAAATATTACAATATTTCAATGGTTTTTTTATGCTAGTTTAGCAATAATTTCACAAGGTTTTGCTTAGCCATGGAATGACAATTTTAAAGTGGTGAACTTATTTTTTTATTTTATTTTTGGTATTTTAAGAAAAATAAAGTAATTGATTTACTACGAGTATAGATTTATCTAGGGATTTAACATGAGAAATCTGATATTATTTAAATATTTTGTATAGTTATTTAATTTTTAAATTTTTAAAAATTCTATTTTGATGAATATGGTCAAAATTTCAACTTTGAGAACAAATAAACATTGTTACACATTATTCCAAACATGCCCAAAATAAACCTCTTGACTCAATAACCAAAACTTGAATTTCTTCTCGTGCATTATTTCATAACATTAACACACAAAAAAGCTAACTTAAATATCTATTTGCTATTCTTAAAAAAAAATACTGCCTCAAGTTTTAACGATGTGGTAATTATTATTGGATTTTATTTTCATGGCTTTTAAGGCCAAAAAGCAATTAGACTACGGCATTATTTACTTTACTGAAAAAACGAAATTAATGCACAATAACTACTTAAACCAGCAATTAGACTACGGCATTATTTACTTTACTGAAAAAACGAAATTAATGCACAATAACTACTTAAACCATATTTTAGAGGGAAAGGACATCCATTCGGCCAAATGTTCGCGACTTTTGGTTGAATCGGTCTGGGAGTTTAAAATAGTTTAGGCGGATTTTGTAGAATATTCAACATATGGACCCAACGTCCAACTTCGTAATTTGTCAGATACATCCATTGTTTTATTTTTTAGGGTTACCATGGCCTCCCCTAATGAACAGGCACCCGCTGATGTTTCTAATACAAGTTTGAGTCAAGAACTGCAACAGTATCTGATTGATGCTAATGTTTATGAGAGCAGTTCCATGAACAAACAGAGGGAAGAGGCTCTCAGAGATCTTCGTAGCGTGAGTATAACCAATAAATTACAGCAGAGGAATTCGTAAAAACGAAAGTCTGTCGAATCTTTCTCTGTCATAGAAAATAGAATTTGTATTGAAGTTTTAAAACATATTCAATATTAATAGTTAAATTGAGGCTTCTCTAATTACATATAGACGGACATTTGTCGACGCGTTTCAAACCAACTAGTGTGGTTCATCGTAAAGACATCTATTAAACTTGTCTTGACAATAAACCACACTAGTAGTTCATCAACAAATGTCTGTCTACATAAGATTTACGTGATTTATGCCAAAATTATTCTTTCAAATATTCAATACCAACTAGTGTGGTTCATCGTAAAGACATCTATTAAACTTGTCTTGACAATGAATCACACTAGTAGTTCATCAACAAATGTCTGTCTACATGTGATTTACGTGATTTATGCCAAAATTATTCTTTCAAATATTCAATATTAAGTAGGCTTATTTGTTTTTTATCAGATTTTGGAACAATCTTTCGACTGGTCATTTAATGTTGTGATGTTTATCTTCGGATCTTACAGTCTGAAAGTATGTATAAAATTTCTGCAATCTTTCAATCACATTTATCTTCATTCATTAGAATATTGTAGCTGCACCACCCTGGAGAACTCCTGTACTAATTGAAATCTTGGAACTTGGATGAAGGTGCATGGCCCTGGTTCAGACATTGATGTGTTGTGTGTTACTCCAAATCATTATTCACGTTTTGAGGTTAGAACATGAACATGATTTTTAATTTTTTTTGTGTTATATTTTTTTTTCAATTAATTGTGTTTAGGTTTATATAGACTATTTAAAATCAGATTATCAAATTAATAAAAACCAAACTTCCTCACTTAATAATTAGATTATCGCAAAAAAACTTTCTAACTTATTTAGTAAAAACCAAACCTCCTCACCTAATAATCAGATTATCGCCAAAAAAAAAACATAATTTTGTAATCTATTTAATAAAAATCAAACCTCCTCACCTAATAATAATCATACTACCGCAAAAAAAAATGATTTTTTAATCTATTTACTCTTTCTGACACGTTGTTAGGCCATACATTTTTTTTTTGTACTAGTCTTTTTCCTTTCCATTTTGTTGACACTGAATAAAGATTGTTTGTTTAAATTATCCAAAGATTTTTAACAGACTCGAAGGGACATTACCACGGCAGACTCAAGTCACAGAACTGTTATCGATTCCCGGAGCAAGAGTGCCTGTAATCAAATTTAAATTCAGTGGAGTATCAATCGATTTGGTCTTCGCTATAACGTCCCTGCCAGAGACACCAAATGTAATTAATTATCAATTTCCTGGCCATGAATGTCATTTGTCTGTTTAATAATTTCTGTCACTGATGTCGATTATTTTCATGTGAAGAGTTTAAACCCTATGAATATGACGTTAGAGGGAATGGATCCCAAGAGTATTAGCAGTTTGAACGGATATAAAAATATAGAACAGATTAAAGCAGTGGTTAATGAAAATATGGAGGTAATGAATAAAATATTTTTCTATTCATAATCATGGTGGCTGGTCATTATTCATAATCATGGTGGTTGGTCATTTTTAAGTTGATTGTAGATTTCTCAAATATTTTGAGATACCATAGACATGATCAGGATTGCGGCCAATTTTTTGACCGTCTCTATATTTTTTGGATTCTAGAATATTTTAAAAATCTACAATCAACTTAAGCTTAGAGAAAGATTCTTCGGTGAAATCACATGGAATCTCATTTGTCCGACGCGTTTAGAATCAACTAGTGTGGTTCATCGTCAAGACAAGTTGGTTCGAAATGCGTTGACAAATGAGATTCCATGTGATAACTAGTGTGGTTCATCGTGAAGACAAGTTGGTTCGAAACGCGTCGACAAATGAGATTCCATGTAATTTTCGCGGAAAAATCTTTCTCTAGATTATCACATTAATTAATATATAAATTCATCTTGTTGCAGAGTTATCGCACGGCACTGCGGTGTCTGAAACTGTGGGCTAAAAGTCGAGGCATATATTCAAATGTAAGTAGTAGTTTTTGCGATCTTTATTTCGTTGGTAAGTTTTGGGAATATTTAATTGGAGCATTGAAAGTCAAAGTTCTAATTTTTAACCAGGGGTATTTTTATGTTTAGGAATGAGAGTTCAATTTTTTTATCTTTTTATTATCAAATTTCTGGATATTTTAGAGCCCGTAGTTTGTTGGTTTTGGGAAATTTCAGAAAATGAACAGGAGCAAAGTTCAGTAATTAATTTCTGCTTGGCTAGAAGCATTTTTATGTTTATTGCAGATTTCTCCAATATTTAGGAATGAGAGGGTCAATTAGTTAATTTTTTTAATCATCAAATTTCCAAATATTTTTCTAGCCTACAAAATTTTTGCTCGTACCAATTTTGAAATATTTCTGAAATCTACAATTAATTTAAATTCAAATACTATGAAGATCTCCCAAAAAAACAAAAAAATTATAATATTTTGATTCATGACTTGTGATAACCATCAGCTAAAAAAAAGAATAATTTATGAATTCATGCAGATTGTCGGATATTTTGGTGGAGTAAACTTGGCTTTGCTCCTCTGTCTAGTCGTCAACGAATGTGCGAGACCCCTCCAGAGCGAACAACGTCGGAGACCCCTCCCGAGCGAGTTGGTATCAAGATTCTTCAATTTGTATTCCAACTGGCACTGGCCAAGCCCCGTTAAACCATGTAGAATGGATATAGCCCATATAGCCCAAACAAATTATAATCTGACAGACTGGGACCCCATTAATTCGCAGAGCAAGCTCGATCTTATGCCCATCATAACACCTGTATTTCCTTCCATCAATTCTAGCTACAATGTATCTCCATCTACTTTAACAATTATAAAGCAAGAAATTCAGAGGGCCCAAATCATCTGCCAGGTATTATGAATAATAAGCACAGATAATTCATAGATCACCATTGACGACCTTGTAATTACACACAAATAACAAATTGTACTGCAGATAAATTAATAGAATGGTCTTAATTAATCCTTCAAATTACAGGATATCATGGCGAGGAAAAAGACCTGGAGCGATCTTTTCGAGTACTCCCCCTTCTTTTCGGCTTACAAGAATTATTTCCAAATAGATATAAGGGCTAACAACGCAGCCAATTTCAGGACATGGAAGGGATGGATTGAATCTAGACTCAGGATTTTTATTCAGCAGGTTTGGCAAATCATATTTACATCGCAGTAGTTTTTATGGCGCAAATTATGGTAAATCATATTACATAGTAGTAGTTTTGAAGTGTAATTTTTTGGAATTTTTTTAATAGATTGCTGTTTGTATTTGGTAGAAAAAATATGATTAAAGCTTGATTTATGTTGTTTAAACTGATTTTTTGATGGCATATAGATTCAATACTCTAGCAATTTTTTGGGGCTCTTAGATTGTGAGAAGCTCACCCATCAAACTTGTGATTTTAACCAATCCTTGATTTTAAAGAATCCGCTATATTATAGATAAATTAGATTGAAAAATAAAATAAAAAACTTTCCCAAAAATTCCCATACCATTAATTAATTATAACAAAAATATATATACTAGATTATTTACTGGAAAGGGTTTTTCCATTTTTTCAAACAAATTTATGCAGATTGAAAACAATACAAAATTGGGGCTGCATGCTCATCTTCACCCTCGAGATTTTATGGATCCATCAAATTCCGAAGACGTTGGCTATAAATGTTACTTCTACGTTGGGCTGCGACGGAACGAAAGGATTGCGATGCAGGAAGGTCAGGAGTTCGATCTCACTCAAGTGGCGTTCGAATTCAGGCATGCGGAGTCATTGAGGTTCACCAAGTGGGACCGAAAGGATATGCATATATACATTACGTATATCAATGCACGCGCTATTCCTGATTTTGTGCTGAGGAGTGACAAAGGTAAAAGGAAACGAAATTCTCAACCTCGCCCTGCTGACAACGACGCGGGGAATGAGTCTGAAAAGCGAGCTGCAGTCTCTCCGACCGCGGGTGATAAACCAATCTCCTCCCCTGTAAAATCATAGTTGGAAATAATCCTTTCCACGTCAGATTGGTTTTTTCAATCCAGTTCAATCTGAAAAATTCATATTATATTCCATTAAACTGGTTAATATTAAATATGTGGAAAAGATTAATATGTTATGGTATTTGTTTATCAAGTAAATTTTCTAAAAAAGTGATAACCAAAGATGTATTATGAAGTAAATGTTTTGATGTTTATTTTGAATTGATGTCTATTTACATTTACCAACCATTTAATTTATATGCTTGTGCAAGTTCAGAGAATCAAATTTCTTGATATGAAAACCTTTTTTCAAAATAAAATTAACTCTATTGACATTCTATCGATGATTATGCAATCTTCAATGAAAATGAGCTCTTTAAAAAGTTCGTAATTTTTTCATGAGTTGGGTTTACAATAATTTATAAAATATGATTAAAAAAATTAGAAGAAAAAAACAAATTTAGTTTTCCAAATAAATATTATATTATTTTTATATTAATATAAAGTAAATAAAATTTTAATTCTCCATTATTTCCTTTTTTAATATGAATTGTTTTATTTTTTTTATAAAGTAAATAAAATTTTAATTCTCCATTATTTCCTTTTTTTAATATGAATTGTTTTATTTTTTTAGTTTTGTTTATTTATAAACTTCATCCTAAAGTATTTAAAAATATGAGTTTATATTTATAAATATATTTGAAAATATGAAAATAAGGTAATTTACATGAATTTAATAGGAGTGTAGATTTATTTTAATCTCAGATCTAACATTCTATATATTTGATCACTTTAGATATTTAATGTTTAATAAATATATGTGGTTAGTATGGATCTATATTATACCATGTGAAATTTTTCATTTTTTAAATTGCATTTTTGAATTTATAAATGAATTTAAAGTTTTTAAAATCTTCTTGGGCACTTGGATGGTGTAATCTACAAAACTTAAACTTGCAATTAAATACATGTTAATATGTTTGTTTATGAGTTTATATTGTATTACATTGGAAATTTATGTGAAAAAAAAGTACATCCTTTAGGCATCATCATCATATATGTCATAGGGTATGTGGTCTCAATTCGCCCAATAGGAAACTATAATTTTGACTACCCACCTATAGAATAATTGGTCCAAAACTCAAGGAGTGTTATCATTACAAGCATAACAAGACTATAACAAGACTATCTATAAGTGCATTGTAAAAGGAAAAACTGAACATTAACATGAAAACTCAAGTATCTGAAGGAGTGACCAAAGCAATGTCTCTAGCACTTGCTCTTAGCGGAGCATGAGAATATAGTTTACATTGAAAATGAAGCTTGATGTCTGCAACACTCTCTTCAATCATATCTAGGTGATAATTCTAATTGTGTTGGTGTCTCTTAACATCCTTCAACCTAGCAAAGGTGTTGTGCCTCTTAGCTTGCTTATCCGTCAATATTATGCCTAGTAGAGTCTTCATCTTCTAATACAAGGTTAATGCTCCAAAATAGTGTTTCCTTTTTCCCCAGGTGTTCCCCAAGTTAGGAATCCAAGTGGCTACATCTTCTAAGATTGCATAATCTGAGAAGACATGTCTTTCTTAAACAACCTAGGATTCTAAATTATGAATCTCATTCTAGGTATTAAGGGGAATAGATGCATGATAGCTCTCAAAAGCTTCCTCGACTTGTTGTCACATCTCTACTACACCCTTAGTGGTCGTGAACCCTTCCCCCGCGTCTATTGCACATCCTTTGTTTCTCTACCGTTCATTGCTAACAAAGAGCATTTTCTTTAACACTCACGGGACTTAACCCAATCTCGAGGGAATGTAATTACCAACCTTGGTAAATATTACAATGCTAATGATAGAATCCCCCACAGACAACTAACATGAGCTGTAGAGAGAGTAAACCCATGTTAAATGGAAATTACACCTACTAACAAACAACCCATGGATAAGTTTGGCTACCGGCAATAGCTCAGGATGACATCAAAGGTGAGAACACATAGACATTGACCTCTATAGATCAACAAGCCACAAATATCAGAAAAAAGGTGAAACTCAAGAGAGTTCTAGACTCTGCTCACTAGAAGGATGTTGGAAGCATCACCATAAAGTGTACAAGCACATGCATTTGGCTCAAGCATGAATTCATAGTTGATACCCCACAAACTAATCAAAATATCACAAGAATCCCCCTATATCTTTTGGTAGATAAACATTATCCCAAAAACATACCATATAAAATTCAGGGTCTTATTTTGAAGCTTAATAAAAACCCAGTACCCTTCCACTGCAAGTCCAAAGAGGCTCCTTTCTCTAGGAAGGGATCTCAACTCCCATAATCATGAGCTCAACCAAAACTAGAGGTCGTTCAGAACCGCCTCTATCAACTCTAGCAGCTTCCCCTAGTTAGTATGCCATGCCAAGCATAGACCAATAACTCCAACGCCTTTTATAATGAATACCATTAAAAATTTCTCCCTGTACCACGTCCCAAAAACATCTCTATAAAATTTCATTTTGTTGATGTCTCTACAAGATTTCTCTAAATTCTCTCATAGTGCAAGGAAATAACCCATTGGTGCATAAGTAACTAAACTAGACCTCACCACCTCTCGATTTCTTCACGTTAACACAAGTCATAATTAAGGAAAGGAATTTAATCAACATACTTCTGCATGCAATGAAGCAGCCACACCAACTGCTATAGTAATGCTCCTAGTATTTCTAGGTTGGTTAGTATGGCCCCTAGTCTCCTCCTCCTCTCTATACTCACCCCCATTAAGGGCAAATGCATGTTAATATGATTTAGCCTTGCACATTGAAATTTTTTTATTTATGACCTACTTTGAATTTTTTTATTATTACTAATATTTTAAATGAAATATATTCATTTTAAATTAAATGTTTGAATAAATTACAAATCTTCCTTTTATTATTCTTTTCAGAAGTGAACTTTTTTACTTTCAATTACTTATTCTCTTTATTGATCATAATTCAAATTCCATAAGAACAAGTGTCATATAAAGTGGGTTATATATTTGTGGGCATGTGATATTGATAAGTCATGGTATTGGCTCATGGTATTATAACAAAGCATGTTTATAAATTAAGAATCTCCAAGATAAAGTAAGATAAATCTCCATGGTTAAATCTTGTTCCATTATATATACCCACTTAACTTTTATATTAATTATTTTTATAATTGATAATTATTATTATTGTAACCCCGAGGGTTAGCTCAGTTGGTCAAAATCAGTGCCTCGCCATCGGAAGGTCACAAGGTCCATTCTCCCCAAAGCCCTTGGGGTTAGGCCTAGCTAGTGGGCCGCGGGGCTAGATTCCCTTCAGGGTCGATGGGTCGATAAACCCAGATTTTTCCATGGATGTAGCGCCACCCGTTGACCAAGGTGTGCGTGAACCACAGGCAAAAAAAAAGATATAACCAAAGATGTATCATGAAGTGAGTGCTTAGATGCTTATTATGAATTGATGTCTATCTTCATTTACTAACCATTTAATTTATATGGTTGTGCAAGTCCATATAATCAAATTTCTTGATATAAAAACCTCTTTTCAAAACAAACTCACCAAATGCTTGCACTTTAAGGAATATCTTGAGTATAAAAACATGATAAATGTAGAGTTAAGATTCATCTTAAGTCTAGGAGAGCAAAGCTCTTTTTAGAGTGTAACACTGAAAGAAAAAGAAAAAAAACAAAACAAAACTACAAAAGATTAAATCCCTTATACCACATTAGAATCAAAAAAAATTACATTAACTTAATTTAGTTTAACTTTTCAACTTTTAAACAAATTTTAAATATAAAATATAAAAGAAAAATAAAATAAAATAAAAAAATTATTATTATTATTAAATAAATTAATTATCATATAAATATATTAATATATGACTATGACCAACTATCGAAAAACAAACCACGGTGTTCTTTGTTGTGCCTAAAGACAACATCTTGTTAAATATTACTTCTAATTTTAGAAGATGAGTGAAACATGAGCTCTTTAAAAAGTTTGTAAATTTTTCATTAGTTGGGTCTACAATAATTTATACAATATTAAGGGAAAAAAATCAAATTTAATTATCTAAATAAATATTATATTATTTTTATATTAATATAAAGCGAATAAAATTACAATTTTTTGGTTTTTTAATGTGAATTATTTTGTTTTTTTAGTATTTTTTTTTTTTTTTTAACTTTATTATAAAATATTTAAATATATCTAATTTTATGTTGATAAATGTATATGAAAATAAGGTATTTTACATAAATTTAACATTAATATAGATTCATTTTAATCAAGAATTAAGCTTCAAGGATTCATTTTAATCAAGAATAAGCTTCAAGGCATAATTAATTTGGTTGAACTTTTATTATTAAGTATTTTGCTTTATCAGGAGGTCACAAGGTCAAATCTCCTTGACACCCTTTAGGTTAGGCCTTGCTAGTTTGGTCGGCGAGTAGATCCCTTTGGGTTGATCTACCTGGATTTTCCGTTGGATGTAACGATCACTTAGTATCGTGAACCACATTTAAAAAAAATCTTAATCTCGGATCTAGCACTCAAACATGTAACGACCACTGAGTATTGTGAACCACATTTAAAAAAAAATCTTAATCTTGGATCTACCACTCTATATATTTGATCTAGGTGCTTAGTGTTTCATAGATTTGTGTGGTTAGTATCAATCTATACTATACCATGTGAAAATTTTCATCTTTTAAATTGAATTTTTGAATATGTAAATGAATTTAATGTCTAATACCACAGTGTCGTGAACCACATTTAAAAAAAAAAAAAAATCTTAATCTCGATTCTAGCACTCTGTATATTTGATCGAGGTGCTTAGTGTTCATAGATGTGTGTGGTTAGTATGAATCTATACTATACCATGTGAAAATTTTCATCTTTTAAATTGCATTTTTGAATATGTAAATGAATTTAATATCTAAGACCACTTAGTGTCGTGAACCACATTTAAAAAAGAAAAATCTTAATCACAGATCTAGCATTCTATATATTTGATCTAGGTGCTCAATGTTTCATAGATTTGTGTGGTTAGTATGAATCTATACTATACCATGTGAAAATTTTCATCTTTTAAACTGCATTTTTGAATATATAAATGAATTTAATGTCTTTAAAATCTTTGCTCGATTTTAGGCAAAGTTGACAAGAAAATATATTTAAAAAGAAGCTAAAATGTAAAATAGTGAGATTATTTGAAATGTTTTAATCATAAGAATTATTTATTTCAAATGTTTTTATGTTATTAATATATTTTTTAAATACACATTAATATTTGTGTTCGTAAGTTTATATTGTCTTACCTTGGAAAATCATGTGAAAACAAGTACATCCTTCAGACATCATCATCATATATGTGACAAGGTAGGTGGTCTCAATCTGCCCAGCAGGAGCCTAGATAATTTTGACTACTTACCTATAGAATAATTGGTCCAAAACTCAAGGATTATCAACATTACAAGCATAACAAGACTATCTATAAGTGCATTGTAAAAGCAAAAATTGAACATGAACATACAAACTCAAGCATCTAAAGGAGTGACCCGGGAAATGTCTCTAGCACTTATCCTTAGTGGACCATGAGAATCTAGTTTACATTGAAAATGAAGCTCGATGTGTGCAATCCTCTCCTCACTCATATCTAGGTGATAATTCTGATTGTGTTGGTATCTCTTAACATCCTCCAACCTAGAAAAGTCGTTGTACCTCTCTGCTTGCTTATCCATCAATATTCTTCCTAGCAAATTATTCATCTTCCAATACAAGGTTAATGCTCCAAAATAGTGTTTCCTTCATACCTAGGTGTTCCCCAAGTTAGGAATCCAAGTGGCTACATTTTCTAAAATCACATAATCTGAGAAGACATTTCTTTCTTAAACAACCAAGGATTTTAAATTATGAATATTATTTTTGGTATTAGGGGCAATCACTACATGATATCTCTCAACATCATCCTCGACCTATTGCTTATCTCTACTGCACCCCTAGGGGTTGGAACCCCCTCCCCCACATATATTGCACATCCTTTGTTTCTCTCTCTTCCACTAATAACAATGAGTGTACGTTTATATTGCACATCCTTTGTTTCTCTCTCTTCCACTAATAACAATGAGTGTACGTTTTAACACCCACGAGGATTAACCCCAAACTCGAGGGAACACAGCTACCAACCCTAGTAAATATTACAACGCTAATGATAGACTCCCCCATAAATGACTGACACAGGATGTAGAGAGAGTAAACCCACATTGAATGGAAACTGCACCTACCAATAGACAACTCACAGATGAGGTCGGCTACCAACAACAGCTTAGGGATGACATCAAAGGTGAGAACACATATACATTGACCTCCATTTATCAACAAGCCCCAAATATAAAAAAAAAGGTGAAACTCAAGAGAGTTCCAGTCTTTGCTCACCAGACGGATGCTGGAAGTATCACCATAAAGTGCACAAGTGCATGCAATTGGTTCAATCATGAATTCATATTTGATACCCCACAAACTAATCAAAACATCACTAGAATCCCATTGTATCTTCTGGTAGATAAAAATTATCCCAAAAACATACCATATAAAATCAAGGGACTTATTATGAAGCTTAAGAAAAACCCAGTAAAAATGAAATGTTACCCTTTCAATGCAGTCCAGAGAGACTCCTTTCTCTAGGAAGGGATCTCAAGTCCAAAAATCTTGAGCTTAATCAAAACAAGACGTTCACAATTACCTCTATCTATGTTTTCCTCTATCAACTCTAGCAGCTTCCCCTAGTTAGTATGTCATGCCAAGCACAGGCGAATAACTCCAACTCCTCGTACAATGAATACCATCAAAAATTTATCCCTATACCGAGTCCCAAAAAAAACTTTTGACATTTCTACAATATTTCTCTCTAAATTCTCTCATAGTGCAACGAAACAACCCATTGGTGCATCAAGTAACTAAACCAGACCTTGCCATGTCCCTATTTCTTCATGTTAACACAAGTTATAATTAAGGAAGGGAATTTAACTAGGATACTTATGCATGCAAGGGGGCGGCCACACCAACCCCTATATTAATGCTCCTTGTAATTCTAGGGTGGCAGGTATGACCTTTCTCCTCATATTCACCCACATAAGGAATAAATACATGTTAATATGATTTAACCTTGAACATTGAAATTTTTTTATTTATGACTTACATTGAATTTTTTTATTAGTACTAATATTTTAAATGCAACATATACATTTTAAATTAAAATTTTGAATAAATTACAAATCTTCCTTTTATTATTCTTTTCAAGAAGTAATTGAACTTTTTTACTTTCCATTACTTATTCTCTTTGTTGGTCATAATTTATTTAAGTTATGTATTGAAATAGAAAAAAGTATAAGAATTATACATTTTGAAGACTCATAAGAGAAAATATAAGACTTTTTTTTAATTATTTTATTTCTCTAAATTTGTTATTAAATTATGTTACTCATATGAATATTGAAATATTTTATTCATGGCTAAGAGTGAGAGTGAACAATTTTCATACTGGGTTGTTATATCAACCGAACGCAGTGAGATAATTAAAACTAGCCAAAGATATAAATTCATTATTATCTTTTATCGTATTTTTATTTACAAAATATCTTATTTTTATCACGGAAAGAATCATTCTCATATTGGGTTGTAGAATGCGCTTCTCACCCAACAAGATATATTATATTGTTATAGATTCATCTTAACCACAAATTTTCATTTGATAAATTTGTGGTTAAAATGAATGTGTAAATTTAAATGTTTTAAAATGTTTAACCATAAAGATTTATATTTTTAATTGCTTTATCTAATATATACATATATGCATAGTTTACATTAGAATATTTTACTTAAATGAGCATTGAAATATTTTATTTATGGACCATATTGTTCATATTTAAAAAAAAATTATGTTACTAATATATTTTTTTAATACACATCAAATTCTCAAATTGGATGTTTTTGTGATTCATGATATAAAGCTAAGATCTTTTGGAGAATTTTTTTAAATTTTTAACCATAAAGATTTATATTTTTAATTGCTTTATCTAATATATACATATATGCATAGTTGACCTTAGAATATTTTACTTAGATGAGCATTAAAATATTTTATTTATGGACCATATTGTTCATATTTAAATGTTTTTATGTTACTAGTATATTTTTTTAATACACATCAATATTCTCAGATTGGATGCTTTTATGATTCATGATATAAAGCTAA
Organism: Pinus tabuliformis; assembly: GCA_031772625.1. NCBI lineage: Eukaryota > Viridiplantae > Streptophyta > Pinopsida > Pinales > Pinaceae > Pinus > Pinus tabuliformis. Next base: position 1,146,634,884 of record CM062805.1, read on the forward strand.
GATCTTCCGGAGAAATCACATAGAAAACATAGAGTCGACGTGTTTCGAACCTTAATCTAGGTTCATCATCAGGACCATGATTAGGAGCAAGATTAAAAGATCACTAATATATATCTCAGAGATGCAATATTACTTAACTTTGCATGGTGAAATGTTTTATTTATCACCCACATTGAATATTGTTATTACTAATAATATTTTGTGAATCTCACATATCAATTTTATATCAAGGATTGAATGAATTATACATTTTCCTCTTATTAGGAAGTAAATTAATTATTTTACTTTTACTTACATCTTACTTTCGGACATTGAAATATTTTACTATGGTAAACCTATAAATATATATGAATTTTGTATTGAAATATATTGGTTAGCATGGATATTCAAATTTTATCCATCTAAAGTTGATAGAAATATTGTATATATGGCTCCAAGAGTGAAAGTGAAATATTCCTTCTCCGATCAGGGTGATCAGAGGGGTTGTATAAGTTTTGGGAGAGGCACCTGCCACCTCACCATCTCTCGATGTTATTAATGGAAGGGGGTGGCATCCCTCACGCACCCCCCCCAAACAAAAAAGATGTTTGCATGCAGATTGTCCATTCATACAAGTATGTCAACTGGTGCATTGTGTAGAAATTTTGAATAATTTAACACATATTCAATGGAGATTATCCTGATCATGTACTAATGCGGAAAACATACACAATACATAAGCTCCTCTACGTTGATCAAGAATATAGCAGCATCAATAACAATAAAACATCAAGAGCATTCACACATTAACACAGTATGTATCACGGGGAAAGCATCTCGCTAAAAACCCCACACTATCTGTATATTAATGATTGAGTCATGTAACATTACACAGCATAATACTTCTCACAAGTATCTCCACCTCTGTTACACACAATACAGCTCAGATCTGATCTCCAAATCTCTTCCACTGCTTGCCTGCCTCCACTGCTCAATACCTGCTCAAGAACTGATGAGAATTGCTTCCCAAACTCGATTTTCACCTGCAAAATAGTCACTCACTCTTTGTGGACGTGAGCAAAGGCTAAAATGCGGGCCAAATACGTGAGCAAACTCATTGGCATACTCAATCCTTTGATTGTGCAAGATCTGGTGCACAACTATAGTCACAACTGATAGCAATCTGATTCTCTACCACCTGTCCCTGTTGAACTGAACATGCACTGACATGCAACTGAGTTAACTGATGTATTCTTTAGTTGTATTATGAGTTAATAATTAGTTTAACAACTCATCATTAGTCTATCTGCAGTTAGACTAACTACAACCAGTTTAACTAAGTTAAACTGAACACAACTCCATCAACTGTACCTCCAGTCCACTAAACTCAACTCACTTGAGTTCTAACTGAAGTCATGCATGCAACAACTCAACTGACTCATAAGAAAAACGAATTTCCTTCTGACAGCTGCATGTGCCACTTCCGTAGCTCAAACTGAAGTGCTCCAAGAGAATAAGATTAAGTTTATAGTCCAAATATTATTGTGAGATAATAATATTTGACTTTTCTATTTTTGACAGCCAGTCTAAAAATAGACTTGATCACTCACACTGTGATCACTCACACTTTCATCAAAAATAGAAGTCCATCTATTTTCCCAACTTGATCAATCATCCATAAACATAGACATGATCCATATGTCTAAAAATAGACATAGTCTAAAAATAGACTTGCGCCAAAAATAGCCTGCGGGCCCACTTAGTGAAGGCGACTCTTTTCACTAAGCTCCATCATCTTGTTGCAATCTCAACACTCCCTCTCGACAAGATATGGATTATCAGCAACCCCTATCCTGCCTCGGTGGTACTCGAATTTGCTCCTGGTGAGAGCCTTCGTCAGAATATCAGCATCCTGATCCTCCGTTGGAATGTACGAAAGTAACATGATCCTCCGCTGCACACAATCTCTGATATGATGGTACCTGATGTCAATATGTTTAGATCTATCATGAAATACAGGATTAGCCGAGAGTTTAATGCAACTCTGGTTATCACAGTAAATCACAGTAGGATCCAAATGAGAACCGAACAAACCAACCAGGATCTTCCTCATCCATATAGCCTCGCATGCAGCCAAACTTGCTGCCATATACTCGGCCTCCGCTGAACTGAGTGCCACGGATCTCTGCTTCCTGCTGTACCAAGAAACTGCTGTCGATCCGATACTGAAGACCCCTCCTGATGTGCTCTTTCTGTCTGTTGGGCTCCCTGCCCAATCTGCATCCGTGAAGCCACATAGCTTCACCTCATCCTCCTGTCTGTACCACAAACCATATCCCGATGTGCCTCTCAAGTAGCGCAATACATGCTTGCCCGCCTTCCAGAAGAGCTTGGTAGGCTTAACCATAGCTTGTGAAAGCTGGTTAACTGCATAGCATATATCAGGTCGTGTATTGACCAAATACATCAGCGACCCCACCAACTGTCGATAAACAGTGGCATCCACTTCTTCTCCCGAAGTGGCATCCTCCTTCCTCCAACCTCCAGGAAGAGGAGTATCAACAGGCTTGCAGCCATGCATGTTGAACTTCTCCAGTATCTCCCGAGCATACTTGCCCTGAGAAACAAACAGTCCACCACTGCGCTGCCATATTTCCAATCCTAGGAAATAGTGAAGGAGGCCCAAATCCTTCATCTCAAACTCTGTAGCAAGATCCTTCTTGCATGACAGTATCAACAGCTCATCACCCGTTAGAATCAAATCATCAACATACAGTACAATGATAAGCAACTTACCCTCCACCACAATCTGGTATAGGTTCGGATCCGCCTCGCTCTTGGAGAATCCAAGTCCTGTGAAATAGCTGTCTATCCGTGTGTACCAAGCACGTGGTGCTTGCTTCAACCCATACAGCGCTCTCTTGAGCCTGCACACATGCGACTCGCTGCTGAAGACTTCAAAGCCTTCGGGTTGCTCAATGTACACCTCCTCCTCAATGACTCCGTTGAGGAACGCAGTCTTCACATCCATCTGATGAATGTGCCATCCCATCTGCGCTGAGAGAGCAAGAATCGTCCGTATGGAAGAATACCTTGCGACAGGTGCAAAGGTCTCCTCATAATCGATCCCCTTAATCTGTGAAAAGCCTCGGGCAACAAATCTTGCCTTGTACTTCTCCACACTCCCGTCAGCTGCCTGCTTAACTTTGTAGATCCATCTCGAACCTACCACTGATTTCCCTTCCGGTCTAGGAACAATCTCCCATGCACTGTTTCTGACAATAGAATCATACTCTTCCACCATGGCGTCTACCCATGCGGGATCCTCCACAGCTTCCTCGAAAGAGGATGGCTCAGTCACAACACACTTGCTCATAAGAGCCATGTATCCAGTGTACCGATCAGGTGACTGTCTCTGCCTGCGTTGGGCTGTAGGTGGTCCTACAACTTTCTCTGCATCTTGAGCCAGTCGCTCAGCTTCTGTCAAGCGCTTTCGCCCTCTGATGGTTGGCGCTGCATGAGTGGTCTCTTCCACTCCATGAACCTCGTCCTGTGGCTGATCCACGTCCTGAAGCTCATCCTTAGGAACTAATAGCTCCTCATCTGCATGCAAGTGTAGCTCCCTCTCAAGCGAACACTTCATGGCTTTCTCCTCCTGAAATTTTATATCCCGTCGCACAACAGTTTTACCACTGTCTGGCAAATACACACGATAGTTGTGGGGCGTATCAGTGTACCCCACAAATATCCCAACCTCTGCAGTCGGCTCCAACTTCTTTCTGGCATCCTTCGTCACATGCATGTAAACGTTAGCACCAAAAATCCTCAAATGAGAAAGATCAGGCTTCTTACCAGAATAAGCCTCCTCGGGTGTACTCATGCCAAGTATCCTATGAGGACAACGGTTCTGCACATAAACTGCTGTATTGCATGCTTCCGCCCACAAGTGAAGGGGTAGGCCCTGATCATGCAACATTTCCCGTGCAGCACCCACAATCGTTCTGTTCTTCCGCTCAGCTACCCCGTTCTGCTGTGGGTTATGGGGAGCTATGAGCTCTCTACGAATCCCTTCTGCCTTGCAGAAATCCTTGAACTCGTCCGAGATGTATTCACCACCATTATCGCTCCTAAGAGCCTTCACCTTCTTCCCCGACTCCTTCTCGACCAGTGCTTTGAATTCACAGAACTTTGAATATGTCTCGCTCTTCTTCTGCATGAAGAAGATCCAGCACTTACGAGAGAAATCATCAACAAAAATCACATAATACCTGTGTTTTGCTGTCGAAGCAACTGAGAAAGGTCCACACACGTCTGTGTGAATTCTCTCAAGGATCGTCGTGGCGCGACTATCCTTCTCGTGAAAGGTGGCTTTCACAAACTTCCCCAAAGTACACCCCTTGCATTGATCTGACTGCGCAAGTGTGCCTTTAGGAAGCCCTGTAGTGATCTGCTGCAGTATCTTCAAGGCTCCATGGTGAAGGTGACCCAATCTCCTGTGCCACAACTCGCCATCATCCCGGCTCACCAATCCTTCTGCCTTGCCTGCCATTGCTGCGCATCCATCTACATGCAACTGATAAAGGTTCCTCACTCGAACCCCTATCTTCCGGGTCTCACCAGTTGTCTTGCTGCGCAGGAAGGCCTTTCCCTCGCTGAAAACAACATCATACCCCTTGTCTTCTAACATCGCCACTGAGATGAGATTCTTCTTCAATCCTGGAACATGCATGACTTCCTTCAATACAAAGGGTTTACCAGACTCCCTCTCAAAGGAAATGGTACCGATACCGGTCGCACTGTATCTACCATCATCGCCCATCTCGATGTGCACTCCAAGATCTTTGTCCTCCAGATCAGAGAACAAATCTCTATCTCCCGTCATGTGAAAAGACGCACCACTGTCCAGAAACCACACTGATCCCATCACACTTGAAACCAAGCATGCGATCAATGAAAAATCAAGCTCAAACTGAGAAGCTAAAGCCTCTCCCCCTGCAGATCCAGCAGCTTGCTTGTTCTTCTTCTTCTGCAGACAATTTGTGGCATAGTGTCCATGCTGGTGACAGTGAAAACACTTCACCTTGGACATATCCTGCTTCTTGCCTTTCGCACCAGACTGAGAAGCTTTCTTGCTCTTCCCTTTCTTTGCTTTGGCAGCCAAAGCACAATTCTCTTCATCAGCTCCCTTTGACGAAGATCCGTCCCTGGTACTCCGCCTGATCTCCTCCTGCACAAGATCTGACCATAGTCTTTCCCATCCTGGCAACTTCTCCCGACCATTGACAGAGTCCTGATAGGAATGCCAACTCTTCGGAAGACCAAGGAGAGCCAAGCTCACCAAGTCCTCATCATCGACAGTAACCCCCACACTTCCCAGCTCATCTCGACACTGAGTGAACTTCGTGAGATACTTGGGAATACTGTCTCCCTTCTCGCATTTGATGTTTCTGAGTTTATCTTTGAGCGCCAGCTTCCTCTGATCGCTCTTGCTTTGGAATAATTCTGTTAATGATTTCCACATCAAATATGGAGTAGCCTTTCCATGGAGGCTGGACACAATGTGATCCTTCACGCCCTCCAACAGAATTCTTCGACATTTTGCGATCTTCTTTTGCCAAGCATCAGCTTGAGTAGCATCAGTAGGCTTTGGGATATCCGTATCTATGAATTCCTTCAGCCCGTTATCATCCAATACTGCCTCCATCCTGTCCTTCCATGCAATATAGTTTGAGCTGCCCTCAAGAGCATACTCCAATCGCAATCCGTTGAAAGACATTGCTGCGTTGTCACCAAGAAAACACTGCTGCAAATTCGAATTCCACCAGCAACCAACTCAACTGCTTCCGATCAACCCTCGCTTGATATCCTGTAAAAATCTCTTCTACAAATCAAGCTGCTCCGATACCATGTAGAAACTTTTTCTACAATTATCTAGCTCTGATACCATGTAGAAACTTTTTCTACAAATCATCTAGCTTTGATACCATGTAGAAACTTTTTCTACAAATCATCTAGCTCTGATACCATGTAGAAATTTTGAATAATTTAACACATATTCAATGGAGATTATCCTGATCATGTACTAATGCGGAAAACATACACAATACATAAGCTCCTCTACGTTGATCAAGAATATAGCAGCATCAATAACAATAAAACATCAAGAGCATTCACACATTAACACAGTATGTATCACGGGGAAAGCATCTCGCTAAAAACCCCACACTATCTGTATATTAATGATTGAGTCATGTAACATTACACAACATAATACTTCTCACAAGTATCTCCACCTCTGTTACACACAATACAGCTCAGATCTGATCTCCAAATCTCTTCCACTGCTTGCCTGCCTCCACTGCTCAATACCTGCTCAAGAACTGATGAGAATTGCTTCCCAAACTCGATTTTCACCTGCAAAATAGTCACTCACTCTTTGTGGACGTGAGCAAAGGCTAAAATGCGGGCCAAATACGTGAGCAAACTCATTGGCATACTCAATCCTTTGATTGTGCAAGATCTGGTGCACAACTATAGTCACAACTGATAGCAATCTGATTCTCTACCACCTGTCCCTGTTGAACTGAACATGCACTGACATGCAACTGAGTTAACTGATGTATTCTTTAGTTGTATTATGAGTTAATAATTAGTTTAACAACTCATCATTAGTCTATCTGCAGTTAGACTAACTACAACCAGTTTAACTAAGTTAAACTGAACACAACTCCATCAACTGTACCTCCAGTCCACTAAACTCAACTCACTTGAGTTCTAACTGAAGTCATGCATGCAACAACTCAACTGACTCATAAGAAAAACGAATTTCCTTCTGACAGCTGCATGTGCCACTTCCGTAGCTCAAACTGAAGTGCTCCAAGAGAATAAGATTAAGTTTATAGTCCAAATATTATTGTGAGATAATAATATTTGACTTTTCTATTTTTGACAGCCAGTCTAAAAATAGACTTGATCACTCACACTGTGATCACTCACACTTTCATCAAAAATAGAAGTCCATCTATTTTCCCAACTTGATCAATCATCCATAAACATAGACATGATCCATATGTCTAAAAATAGACATAGTCTAAAAATAGACTTGCGCCAAAAATAGCCTGCGGGCCCACTTAGTGAAGGCGACTCTTTTCACTAAGCTCCATCATCTTGTTGCAATCTCAACAATTTTATCCATCTAAAGTTGATAGAAATATTGTATATATGGCTCCAAGAGTGAAAGTGAAATATTCCTTCTCCGAACAGGGTGATCAGAGGGGTTGTATAAGTTTTGGGAGAGGCACCTGCCACCTCACCATCTCTCGATGTTATTAATGGAAGGGGGTGGCATCCCTCACGCACCCCCCCCCCCAAACAAAAAAGATGTTTGCATGCAGATTGTCCATTCATACAAGTATGTCAACTGGTGCATTGTGTATTCCCTTTACATGGTGGTAAATAGTGTTTTTTGCTATATAAGACTCATCGTTAAGATGGTTTTGGTGAATTTTGGGCTACTCCTAGCCTTGGTTGGATGGGAAACATAGGCTACCCAGCCAAACAAGGGGAGCAATTGTCTTGAATATGATTATCTCATGGTAGATTTCTCATAAAGTTGGCCAACCTTGATAGTGGTCTTTCTAGGGTTTATGGAGGAGACTAGGTATCGAATATACTTTTTTGGCAGTTGGGTGGAGTGGGCTAACTCACCAAAGTCACCTCTTTGGCTCATATGTTTGGGCTACTACTCTGGGAAGGACCAAATTGTGGTAGTGGCATGGCTTGAAAGATTTAGTTTCAACAATTATAAGGTATATTCTATTTTCAATTTGCATTCATTTCCTTAGGCTTGTTCTTGCAATCAATTTTTTTTTGTTTTTGTCTTTAGAAGTTTTAGTTGGTTCGGTGGCACCTATGATTTCTTGTACCTCCTTTGTGGATTATTTGGTGGTTAAAACCCTCCAATTCATAAGAGAATGCCTAGTACTTTTTTGGGAATTGTGGCGTAATCGGTTTGTCTGGTGGGGGGGTTGTCTTGTAAGTATGGTTTGGTGGCTCCTCTTATTTTACATGGTCTGTTCAAAATTCAAGTTCTAGTTAGTGGTTGTGCTAAAGTTTCGAAGTTGGGTTTGAAAACTTGGCAAGTGTCTCTCTTCTAACGTATCTTTTATCTATCAAGGGGACTAGTTATTCTTTGTTTGGTGTCATGCTTATTGGAATCTCTCTTCCTTTATGTGGTACCAAATCAGTAGCAATTTGTTGGTCCTTCCTAAGATTTTTTCATCACTCTAGGTCAGGTTCAAGAGCCCTTGGTTTTTGTTTCTAGACGTGGGGAATTGTTATTTATGTTTAGTGTAAGCCTTGTGGGTTCAAGGACTCTGAGCATGGATTTATGGTGTAGATTTTTCATTTGGATATTTTGGTTGGGGTTGTTTATTAGTGGTGGGATTATGAGGCTACAGTGTAGTGGGTCACTCCGAGATTTCATGGGTGTGTGACTCTGGTCCCAGTCTATTCCTTCTAGTATGGATAGATGATGTATGAGGTTTCTTTGAGGCCCATAAGGGTGGGGTGGCCAAAATTATAAAGGTATGCTTTGTACCCAATTTCAAGTGCAGGAGGATACCTCTAATTATCATACCTCCACCTCCCTGTATACGAGAGTAAGCATTCATCAATTGGAGTCTTAGGTGGTGTGACAGCACCAAGCGTTCTTAGACTCAAAACTTACTACAAAGGTATATTGTTGGCTTCTCAACCCTTGGTATATACTAGGGATGAAAGAACCAATATTTTCATTATGCCACTCTACATTGGGAGATGAAGACTCTTCTTCTACACGTTCTGAAGGAAAAAAAGAGAGGACATAAATGAAATAATCTCATTCCTCAATGATATTAAGAGGATCTAGAGCCATCAAAAGTATTGTCTACAATGGTTGGATGTTCGTATTGCGCATTTGGAGGGTAATATCCAATGTCAGGGAAAGATTTTGGGCCCTACGGGTACCACTGCTTAGGATTGGAAACTGGTGACTTTGTTATTATTCTTAATCTTCTCTTATGTGCTTTTTACACCTGGCTAAAGTCCATTATCCCAATTTTTTGTGCATGGGGTAAATTTTTGAACCCATAGCGATGTAACTTTGAAATCTAAATGTAATATAATTTTCAACTTACAAAAAAAATGAAATATTTTTAACACCTCTTTCATATTGGGTTGTAATATTAACAATGGACCAAATAAGCATAGTGAGAGTGGAATTATTGATGTTTTATAATTCTTTTAATTAAAATTAACTAAATATGTATATTCATTTCTATTTGTATTATAGTCGAAATTGTTTTCTTTATTTAAAGTATATTATTTTATTTGTAAGACAATCAAACTGGAAACCAAATAAATTGTATTAAATGATATCAATCAATGATGTACAATGTGTACATATTAATACATACAGGAAATAGGTGAATTAGTCTACGGATCTTCTTGGACTCCAATAACTACTCAAATTAACCCAACCTTAATCCCAAGGATTAATTGTCTAAAATTCCCCCCTTAATCTGAAGGGATGTACCAAAATCCAAGAATGAGAGCTCAAAATGCAAAAAAAATGCATCTCAAACAAAGAGTTAAATGTCTTTCATGAAATGGTTTTTAAGGATGACCACAAACCAATATGGGAGAACTCAAGGTATCAACAAACAACAACTCTGGAAGCTTCATAGTAGTTCTCAGAACAACAAAAAATGTGGTTTTATGGTGACCACAAACTCTGGAACAATCATTGTAGTTGCTCGAACAATTCCAAATATGGAAATGCGTGTTCACAAACAACTCAATAAACTTAACTCTGACTCAGGCTCACTTGACATCTCGAATAAACCTGATATCTCAAACTCAAACTTGTAGCAGACCACCAAAAATTCCCCCCTTATCAGATACAAGGTGAGAAGTATTCTTCATCACTGCAAGGTTGGTAATCACTCTCAAACATATTCTTCGGTATGCTTATAAATCTTCTTGGTTGTTTTCATCCAATCCCAAGAAGCAATCCATCTTAAATTTAGATTCTCTCTTGCAATAGTCTTATTTCTGGAACATCTGTTTGAATGGCGATTTTCCTTTCCACAATACTCACATGGGTGAAGATCAAAACATTGATCTTTGACATGTCCAACTCAGTTGACCTCGATCAATTTGTTCTGTAACAATACCATCCAAAAATCCAGCACTTCGATATTGTATAGGTTTATAAAAATCAGCAAGATGAAAAGATATATCCAGGATATCCTTGTTATAACACAAACCAATTATGTGTTTATTATGTTTAATCTCTTCCCATGGTCTTATAATAGGGTTCACATCCAAACATCTAACTACATCCAAATTTTCTCCTAAAATCACTTCATTACTCTGATCATTTTATTGTTGATGATCAGGTTCAAACAAACTATTGTTCTGAACAAGAACATGTTTGATCCAGGTGGATATTGGTGGACACCCACCTATTCCACTTGGACCTTCACCATTGTTCTTTCATTTTTTTTTCAGTTTCCTTAATTGTAGCATAGTTTACTATTTTTGGCAGTTTTTCGAGTCTTGAACTTCCGGAGTTGTTTTGAGGCCCTAAACGACGTTTTTTTTGCAAAATATGTTCAATGATTTCATAAAAAAAATCATATTTTTAGATTTAGTCCTCAGAGAGAGCTTTCCAACGAGGTATCATGCGCGTCAAACAGAGATAATATGACCAAGTTACAACCCCGAGAAGTTGGCTACCTAACTAACCCCAACGGGACCCATAAACTCTTGGTGTTACATCTCCTCAGGTTAGGGTTTTGGTTGTTTAGGGTTTTCTCTTATTGTTTAATAATAAAAAGGCCCTTGAGCCTCATTGTAACTCAGTTCAGAGGCATGTAGCCGCTACATCTCTTCTCTAAGATAAGCTACCATCGCCCGATCTAGTCTCATTTCCATTATGTTTGTAAGCATATCCCATTATTTGATATCAATGAAAGGAAGTGTTATTTCTGTTGCATCTTTGTATTTATGGTTATATTTGTACTTTGTTGTGTTCTTGCTTAAATTGGATCAATGGTATCTGAGCAGTCTGCTCTTTCTCTGTTTTTCTTTGCATGTCCCCAAGAAGGTCGGTATATAAGGAGTTAGGGCTCGAACTAGTCGAACCTTTGCATGACCAGCCTCGCAAATCCCAACGACCTCCCATGGGGGGGGAAGGAAATATGAGGGAACAGAAGATACTATAAAATATTGTTCGAGGAGGTCCTTGAGAAACAAAGGAATGTGATGATGGATAACTTTGTCAAGATCCTTCAACGGTTGCCCACCGATGGCGCATCCACATCCAATAGCTACTCTAGAGGCCCCACACCTTTTAAGGTACAAGTAAACTTTGAAATTCCCATATTTGAGGACCAAATAGATGCAAACATCGTATATAAATGGTTGAATCTGCTAGAAGGATATTTTATGTTCATGATTTTTCCAGCCGGGAAAAGATTACTTTTTTTCTTCTCAAAGTTGCCCCCCACATCAAGAACTAGTGGGAAACCTACTGTGAGCAAAAGAATGAAAGTAAAACCTCACCGTTTTCAGTTGCTCCCACTTGGAATTAGTTCTAGGATGCCATCAAGGAGAAGTACTACCCTATTGGGAGCTATGAGGACAAATACATAAAGTGGACCATGCTATGGTAGGGAAGGGACCAAGATGTGTCAGAGTTTACCAATGTTTTTCATACCCTTCGCACAAAGTTGGGTATCAAGGATTCTGAGAAACATGTGGTACTCAAGTACTGTGGTTGCCTACATAGATACATCCAAGACAATATGGAGTCCTTGGACATCTCCTCACTCGTCACAGCGTACCAATACGCCGTCAAGATCGAGAAAAAGTTTAAACAGAAGAAGCGAGACTTTAGATCTGTGAATCTGAAGCAAGGGAAAGATGCCCCCAAAATGCAGAGCAAAGGACAAATCCAAGGTGGAAAGGCCAAGGACAAACCACTAAATCCACAAGAAAAGGAAAACATTGTGAAGGGGAAAAAGGACACGGAAAGTGGTGTGAGTTCCATAAGAGCTCCGCTCACAACACAAGTGAGTGTTGGGCCAAGCAGTCACTAGTGGACAAGCTAAAGGCTTCAGAATCAGATGCATGTTATGACTCTGAGTCAGAACCCAACAAGGGGAATGAAAAAGGGAAGCATATTATCGATGTGGAGCCCAATACTATTGTTTCCACCATGAAGATCTAGAAAGAGGAAACTAAATATCCATAGGAGGAGGAGGGTCTCTTCCACTCCCAGATATGGGTAAAGGGTTCCCTGCTACAATTCATTGTTAACAGCGGGTGCCAAAATAACCTCATTGCAGCAGAGATTGTGAAGCGTTTGGGCTTACCGGCCACAACACAACCACAACCGTACACCATCGGGTGGCTTCCCCAAGGACAGGATTTGCGCATGAGCCAACAATGACACCTTCCATACAGCATCAAGCCCTTCAAGAATGAGGTTTTATGTGATGTTGATCCCCTTGATATTTGTGATGTATTATTAGGATAACCATACTTGTGGAAGAAACATGTTGTGTATGAGTCAAAGCCTCACGTTGTTACTGTTGCCTTGGGAAATAATTTGTATAGGATACCGGAAGTAGCACCGCTTACCACCATCTCTCTCATTACTACAAAACAATTTAGTAGCTCATTTCCAAAACTGGGAAATTTATTTTCCCGATGATGCGTCCTCATGGAAAGAGGAAGACAGAGGTCACGACCTCCAGACAGGGCCCCTTTGCACAACAACAAAGGATGGACAAGGTCATGGAGGAGTACGAGGACATCTTCACCTCCCCTACAGGGGTGCCTCTACACTGTTAGGTTAATCACTCCATCAATCTGACCCCATGAGCATTGTTACCCAATGGACCAATCTATCAACGCTCTGTTCTAGAGAACGATGAAATCAAGAGGCAAATTCAGGAGTTGTTGCAGAAATGTCACATCTAGCCGAGTTCATCACCCTATGGCAGCCCGATCGTGTTGGTACAGAAGAAGGATGGGACTTGGAGACTCTGTATTGACTATTAGGCATTGAACAAGATCACTGTTTGGAATAGGTACCCGATCCCATGGATTGATGACCTTCTGGACCAACTCAAGGAGGAAAAACATTTCAACAAGATCGACTTGAAGTCCAAATATCACCAGGTACCAATCGAACCCTACGATATGTGGAAGGATGCCTTCAACAGTAAAGATAACCTTTTCGAATGGTTAGTTATGCATTTCGTGTTGACGAATGCTCTTGCAATCTTCATGAGGTTGATGGAAGACATCTTGCGTCCATTCACCAACTCATTTGTAGTGGTGTACTTTGATGACATCTTGATCTTTAGCCAAAGTTGGGAAAAGCACTTCCACCACATCTGACAGGTTCTCCAAACACTACGGCAACTCAAGTTGTGTGCCAATTTGGAGAAATGCACTTTTGGCATGACCCAAGTTCAGTATTTGGGATACATTATTGATGAATGGAGAGTGCATGTGGATCCATCCAGGATCCAAGTCATTTGGGATTAGCCAGCCCCAACCACTCTGACAGAGCTCCAAAGCTTTCGTGGTCTTGCCAATTTCTACCATAGGTTCGTGTTGGGGTTCTCTCATATCACTTGGCCCTTAAGTCAAGTCACCAAGGGAGGAGTGAAAGAAAAATTCTTTTGGTCTGAATCTCAACAGAAGGCATTCACAAAGTTGAAACGTCACCTCTGCTCTGCACCAGTGCTCACATTACCAGACTTGCAACAGCCATTTGAGATCAAGACAGATGCCTCTGACTATGCTATGGAAGAATTCCTTACTCAACGGGGGCATCTTGTGGCATATCACAGTGAGACACTTTCAGACATAGTCCAGAAGCATCTCAATTATGACAAAGAGATGTATTCCATTGTGCAGAACTGTCGACAATGGAAGCATTACATTTTGGGGATGGAAACGGTCATCTACATAGACCACTAACCCCTGCAGTTCATACTGATGCAAGGGAAGTTGCAGAGTTATCATTCATCAGAAGTGGTTCACATACCTGTAACAGTTCCATTTGAATATCAAGTAAAAGAAGGGCAGCACCAAAAATGTTGCAACTGCCTCACCCAACTATCAATCATGGCGTTAGCCACCATGCTCAACTCTTGTGAGCACGAGACTTCAAATTGGCCACTTCTCTACAAAAGCAACCTAGAATTTGGCCACACATACCATACGCTCTTGGAGGGTCAGCAAGTTCCAAATTTTCACCTCCAAGATGCTCTATTATGCCACATGGGACACCTTTGTGTTCCTTCAAGCAAGCATGCCAAGAGGATTCAGGTAGCGCACTATAGTTAGGACGTTGGGCATTTCGGGGTCAAGAAAACGGTGGCAGTATTGGAGAAGTATTTCTATTGGCTGAATCTTCGACAGGATGACAGGAAGTACATCAAATACTGCACTGCCTGCGCCATTGCCAAACCGACCATCAAGAAGAAAGGCCTCTATACTCTGCTGCCTACCCCTTGTCGACCTTGGGAATCCATCTCCATGGATTGCATGTCAGGCCTTCCTTCTACTAAGCATGGCAATGACTGTTTTTTATGGTCGTCAACAGATTCTCGAAGATTGCCATTATGGTGGCCTACAAGAAGAGTATCACAGCAAAAGCCACTGCTAAACTCTTCTTTGAATGAGTGTCCATACACTTTGGGATCCCACGATCTATCATCTCAGATTAGGATAGAAGGTTCCTCAGTACATTTTGGTCTAGTCTCTAGTCGATGCTGGACACCAACCTCACTAAGTCCACAACTTTCCATCCCCAAATTGATGGCTAGGCAAAGGTCGTCAACAGGATGATTGTACACATTCTGCACATTTACAACTCAAAGAATCCATCACATGGGATGATAGCCTCCCCTATGTCTGGTACAACTACAATCGGGCTCTCCATTGCTCGACTAGCCACAATCCTTTCCAGGTGGGCTTGGAATTCCAGCCACTATGTCCCATTGATATGGCCATACCATTTGCAATGACTCAGGTAGATTCAGCTCATGTCCAGTCCGAAGCGGACAAGGAAAATAGCTTCATTTAGCACATTCAACACATCCACCAATAAGTCCATGACATATTGGACAAAGCCAATGCTAAGTACAAGCAGCGACATGATCAGCATCGGGTGCCACACAAGTTCTAGGTGGGCAACAAAGTTTGTCTACATTTGTAGAAGGAGCGCCTCGTTGGGCCCCACCGCAAGATTTGTGTGCTTCGATATGGGTCATACACCATCACCAAGGTTGTGGGAAATAATTCTTTTGAGTTCAACATTCCCCCATTCCTTGGCCTGCACCCAGTGTTCAATGTGGATCACCTTCGACCATACTTTCCACCATTACTGGACACATCCGACATTACAAAACATCTCACACCAATAGAGTTAAATCCAGACTGCATGGAACAAGTTGCAACTGATCAGATCATGGACACACATATCAAGAACACTCGCCAGTAGAAGATCCAACTGCATCGAGTTGTCAAAGCCAGCCAACTCCTGCACCAAGTAAAATGACTCACGAGGGACCAAGTTCAGCAGAAGTTTCCTCATCTCATGGAGGAACTCAATGCAATGGAGACCATTTCTTCCTAAGGGGGGAGGAATGATACAGGTGGATATTAGTGGCCACCCACCTATTCCACTTGGACCCTCACCACAGTTCTTTCAATGTTTTTTCAGTTTCCTTAATTATAGCACAGTTTACTATTTTTTGCAGTTTTGCGGGTCCTGAACTTCTGGAGCCATTTTGAGGCCCTAAATGACGTTTTTTTTGGAAAAATATGTCAAATGATTTATAAATAAATCATGTTTTTATTGTAGTCCTCGAAGAGATCTTTCCAACAAGGTATCATGCACGTCAAATGGAGATAATATGACCAAGTTGACTACCCAACGGGGCCCATAAATTCTTGGTATTACATCTCCTCGGGTTAGGGTTTCGGTTGTTTAGGGTTTTCTCTTATTGTTCAATAATAAAACGGCCCTTGAGCCTCATTGTAACTCAGTTGAGAGGCATGTAGCTGCCACATCTCTTCATAGAGATAAGCTACCATCACCCAAGCTAGTCTCATTTCCATTTTGTTTGTAAGCATATCTCATTATTTGATACTAATGAAAGGAAGTGTTATTTCTGATGCATCTTTGTATTTATGGTTATATATGTAATTTATTGCATTCCTATTTAAATTTGGATCAACGTTCATAATTCTTCTTTTGTAATTCATGTGGTTCATCTCACTGAAATTGGGACTCTACCTCCAGGAATTCAATTTTGCTTTTAACATTTTGCAAACATGTTTAGATGTCAAAGAGTGTGTCCTCGCTGACTTGGACATCATTATGGACAATAGAAAACATTATATTGCTTAACAACTATAGCAAATCATCAACCTTGGCCATTTTCCCAGGAATCAACTTGAAAAAGTGTTTCGGCTACCACCGAAAATGTACCCAATAAACTTACAATATAATATCAACAATGTTCTGATAAAAGTGAAACTATTAGAAAACTTATGTCCTCTTAACAACTTCCAAAATTGTCTCCAAATATTTGAACTTGTGACCTACAATATACCAAATAACTATATAAACTTTGCCAACCACAATGCCCTTTTCCTTTCTTCTATTTATATTCATAGGTTAACCAAATTAAACTTTAAAGCACAATCAAAAACTAATGTCAATTTCTTGTTGCTACCTTTGGATTGCGACAATAGTCAAATTGCAATATGACACTCCTGAAATCATTAATCCATGTTTAAAACATCCTTTGACTTGATTTCTTATCAAGTCTCATTTTTCTTCAAATACTTCAGTGCAATTATCCTTCCTCTTAATTTTCCTTCCTCTAATGTCTTCAAGAGCTCGGTAGCTTGTGGAAACCATCGAAAACACATCAATGATATAGGTGAAATATTTTGCCTAAGTTTGGCATGTATTTATTTAGAAAAAAATAAATCTATATAGACAGAATTTCGAGATAGTTGAGCTAGAACACAACCATGCTTGTGAGGATCTGGATCACTTGCAAAACCCCTGGACGCAAAGATAAAACCAGAGTTTGAAACTGTCACTTTGAAATTACCCCCTCATCTCTCCTTCTTTTTAGAGACTATAAAAAAAATTGAAAAATCTAAATCAACAGCAAATTTATGGCATCAACAGAAAATTTTGAGATGTTGATTTGTGGTAGAGGCAACTAAGCTAACGCTTTCATCGTACAGTTTCATTCTCAGCAGATTGCAAATATTGTTTCAATAGCAAATTATTTGGCGGTGCAGTCCCATCTCTCTGTTGAAGCCGATTCTAGGGAATATATATGGTCCCCATCTAATTCTAGGGAATATATATACAAAGTAAATTTAAAAAACAAACAATACCTCCGAAACTAAACATAGATTAAAAAATAAACAATGCTTGAATTTTTTAAAAAGTGGGATACATTTATATGTAATGGGATTAAATTTAAGTGATAAAGAAAAACATAAACATGGGCCACAAAACCATTTCTCAAATAAGTCCCACGTTTTTTTGAACTTATTTCTTCACCTAAAAGTTAATTAGGTAAAAGTGAATATGAAATTCAGTCTAAGACCAATAGCTATAATTCGGATTATATTAATTAAAATTTTATAAATAGAAATTTGTAAGAATTAATATTTTTTAATAGCGAGTAAATTTACATACTAATGTTTATAACATTATTTTGATGTTAGGATAATTTTCAAAATTACTTTATTTCACTTTATTTTATTTTACTTTATTTAAATTAGTATAAAAATTTGATTTAAATGGTGTATTGTAAATATGAAATGATATTATAAAGTTTTATGGAAAGAAAGCAGACACGAGTCATGGGATATAATGAAAATAAAAGATTTTATAGGTGGAAACATTAAAAAAAACAATTATGGATTGGTGGTTATCTGCCTATTTTTTCTTTCTCTGGAAAGAGAACTCTTGGAAAAAGAGGAAAGGAAAAACCAAAAAGGTAATCTAAACCCGAGGTGTGAGAGAGAGAAGAACTGTAAGAAAATCTAGACAAAATGCTGTCGAGATGTTGGTATTGCATCAAGCCCTAAGTCCTTGACCTGGTTGGCCAGTGGGACTTCTTGAAATACCTATGACTAAAGCTGGTTGGGACCAGGTGGTCTAGGGAATCAAAAGGAAAAACAAATATGTTTCCTAATATGAAATTGACCCGGGGGGAGTACCAATAGAGATTTTGGTTCTCATAGGATGGGAGGAACATTTGACTCCCTGTGATTCTATGGTTGATGACTCAGAAGAACACAGATAAGTATAATTTGTTGGCTATTATGCTAGTTAATGAGAAATTGAACGAAGTATGACTTAACCATGAATGATTGTCGAATGTATGTCAAAATATTGTTGATTATGAATTTGACAATAAACTATTTGTTTATAAGCAATAACTGTAAAAAAAAACACAGTATTGTGGAGATAAAAAGAAATAAATAAGGAAATCTTTTAGTTGACCTTACAAGTATGTTAAGAAAATGTTCTAAATATTTCAAGTTACAGGAGGTCAAATCATTTATTTTAACTGGGTTAGCTACGAGGGATCCCACTAGGGCCACCCGTAAGCAGTCTTGTTGTACAGAGAATAACCTTTACTACATTAGCACTATAAGAAAGTGAGAACCTCGAAGAACAGGGTTTTCTCTATGAATTATTTAAATAAAATACCGAGATAGCAAGAAAATTGAACAAAGTTTTCCCTTTGAATAAATTAAGTAAAATACCCAGATTACAAGAAAACTCGGTGGGCATCTTCTAAATTGTACAAGAATAAACACAACAAAGTCCACATCTGTATATTAAATAAATTATGGAAAAGAGTTCAAACAAGAAATAACCTCGAAGATTTTACAGAGTTCTGGGTACGAAAGGTAGACTCTGTCTTATACAGAAGTTGATTGTATCCAAAAATTAACAAAAGAACCCAAACCAAATACATTGCCATATAATGCCCCAAACCATGCTTATACCAAAACATACACTTAGTTTAATCCTGCTCGTGGAGTAGATATAATGTCCAACTATACAGTAAGGATTGAAAAGGGCAAATTAAACCTATATTTGAGCAAGGTAGCACTAGCATGTCGTTAGGAACCCATCAAATTACTGTCATGCAAACCCAAATGCCACTACCATCACGTATAATGGCACAATGCCAAACCCAGTACATCAAAATTAAGACGAGAACCACACTTGGAGGTCAAAGGCATGGCAGAGAAACCTGCAGCACGTCCAACCGTTCACAAAATTTCGTTGCATACTAAAACCCCAACACAAAGTGATAAATTAAGTTAGTTGGGTGCAAATGAACGAATTAACATGGGAACCCAAAGTTATAGCTGATTTCACAAAAATTACCTGAAGGGAGCGCTGGAGGTACAAACACCTATTGAGCAAACTTAATTTCTCTGCAGAAGGAAGAAACGAATCTACAGCCTGCACAGAAAATTTGGGGTAAGTTCTTTGTAGTTTTAAGTAAGAGGCATAACCTGTCAAGAGTGAAAAATCGGAAACAAACCCTTCATTCGAGTCGTTATCTTGGCGAATTTATTGGAGAGAAGTGCCTCTGTGTGTTTCCCTTTAGCTGAAAGTGACCAGGGAAGGGAGAGGGTTTCCATTAACCTTTGGTTCAGGAAGAAAACTTGAAACCTCGACTGAGTTGTAGAGGGAGGTAGAGCAACCAGAGAATGATCCGAATGAGGGTATGGGTAGCGCAGGAGGCGAAGGTAGTTACCCTCTACCCTCCAGCTATCCCTCTCAGCTGTCGATGAGCCTCCAAGCTTCTGCCCTCCGTTGATCAAGTGTTAATCCCAAGACAAGTTATCATCGTTGATCCGTTGCCAATCCATCAGTGGTGAGCGCTCTAGGTGGCAAGAAATTAAATGTGTCTAGAAGCCTTAGGAGGTTTGGGTTACATTAACCCTCAAGTCATTTAAATTGATCTCCAAAACTTTGCAAAGGTCGTATCCACATTATGTTTGAAAAGAATGAACCACAAAACGAACTAATGCTTCATAACCTCATCTGGATGACTATTAAACAAATATATATATAAATGTTTAGAAAAAATTTAGGGGAATATGAATGGCTAAAATAAATTTTTATGGGGAAAAGTTACATGTGGTATCAGATCTTAGGTTCTATACTGAGGACCTAATTGGATGCGAACAAAACTGTGTTGTGTGAGTACACAGAGAAAGAGATAAAGAGAAAGAGAGATAAATATGAGGAGAAGAGGTGGACCCGCTTTCACACCATCAGCAAGACACAGCTAAGCCTGAATCAATACTGATAGAAGGGACTAATCTTGAGCTATGGATTCAATTGGAGAATTAATCTCATAACATAATTGCCGCAATGATGGAAACAATCCAGCAACTCCAGTTAGACATGGAAACCCTTCGGACTGAAAATGAACGTTTTATACGTGAACAAGAACACATTATGAAGAGCTTGAAAGATAGATAGAACCATCGGAATTCTAAACCAAGCTCTAACAATGGTAATCAAGTAGAATCTTACAGAAGGAGAGAGGACACCATACCAGAAGAAAGTAAAACACCGGAATCAAAGGGGAATCGGAAAATGCAAGAAAAATAGTTTGGAGACATATCAGATAGTAACAAATGCAAAAAGGAAAAGAAACAAAAAGTTGAATTACAAGGTGAATTCAAGAATATTAAGCCTCTAAGTTATGATGGCGAAGCTGAGGAATCAGTGGAGTCTTGGTTAATCAATATAGCCAAGTACTTTCAAATCTATGATTATGATGAAAATTTAAAAGCTCAGCTAGCCATTTACCAGTTATAAGGAAAGGCTACCATGTGGTGGGAAGAAATAAATGTGATGCATATTTTTTATGAGTAATCGATTACTTGGGAAGCATTCTAGAAATATTTCAGGAATAAATATCTAACAAAATGGTTTTATGATGATAAGGCTAAGGAATTCCATGAGTTAATGTTGGGGCAGTTGACTATGGATGAATATGTGCACAAGTTTACCTCCTTACTACAATATGCACCGTACATACGAGAGGAGAAAGAAAATGTGCAAAGGTTTATTTGCAGTTTTCCAATGCATATGAAGGAACAACTTGAGTTTGATTATCCCAAAACTATGGATGACGTTGTAAGGAAAGCGTGAATCTACTATCAGCAGATGCAGAAAAATGATAATGGTAAAAGTTGGGCTAGCAAGAAGATACAAAATATTGCACAAAATAGTAAAAATAATAGAATAGTCAATTCTAGGAATACTTTTAAGGGTAACCTAGTAGATAATGCTGCCAAACTAGGGCAGACAATATTTAGCAAACCGATCATCGGATTTATTTCACCAAAAAATGCAGCCTTCAGAGGAGAGTCAGTTACACCTACAACGTATTTCTAAGAGAGAGTCTGATGGTCAACGCTGGTCAAACTTATGATTTGCAGTTGCAGCCCTAAATTCTGCATCTTCCTTCCACACGTGTGAGAGAAGAGTCTCTTTCTGCGCAGTAGGAGAAGAGCCTCTTTTCTGCACAAGAGAGAGAGAGAGATGTGATGAGATGAGTGAGTGCAAATGAGGAAAATTCCTCTTGTATTTATACACAACCATTGATGTTTGAATACATGTGACTGTTGGGCTTTTGAGCCTACATGAGTTTTAGGTCGGCTTGATAATTATTCCATAATCAAAATAAATTCATAACTCCATAAATACTTATCGGAATCGGATGATCTTTAGATCAATCCTACACCTCTCGACGAGAAGAATCTAATAAAAATATTATCAGCCATGAATAAGATGACCCACATGGAGTTTGGCCCTAGTTGCCAATTTTAACAATCCCCATGGGGAGGTCTGGTGTTGCTTGTTAAAAATAAGGATGGCACCCTAAGACTATGCATTGATTATTGACAGCTAAACAAATTGACTGCCAAAAATAAATATCCACTCCCCAGAATTGACAATCTATTTAATCAAATCAAGGGTGCCAAGGTATTCTCAAAAATTAATTTACGATCAGGGTACCATCAGATTAGAATAAAATGGAAATATATATGTAATACTGCATTCAACACTTGCTATGGGCATTATGAGTTTGTAGTCATGCCCTTCGGACTAACTAATGCCCCAGCTACGTTCATGAGTCTTATGAACGAGATCTTTAACTCGTATCTTGACAAATTTGTATTTTTTTTTATCGATGACATTTTGATTTATTCTAAAATTCTATAGGAGCATCAAAAGCACTTACAAATTGTGTTGCAAACCTTAAGGTAACACCAACAATATGAAAAATAAAGCAAGTGTGAATTCTACAAGGAACAAATTACAGTATATGGGGCATATTATCACACAAGAGGGTGTAGCATAGATCCAGATAAAATTAAATTGATCATGGATTGGCCTATCCCTAAGAACATGGCAGATATGTGTTCTTTCCTGGGGTTGGTCGGGTACTATCGTTGTTTTATTGAAGGATTCTATAAAGTGGCTCATCCCTTGACATCTTTGCAAAAAAAAGAAAAGGTATTCAAGTGGTCTATGGAATGTCAGCAAAGCTTTGATTAGTTGAGGCATTTGCTACTTATCACACCCATTCTAAGGATAGTATATCTGAATAAAGAATTCCTAGTTTGTACATATGCATGCCAAACTGGGATTGGGGGTGTATTGATGCAAGAGGATCGAGTGGCAGCATATGAATCACGGAAAATAAAGGAGCATGAATGACACTACTCAGCCTATGATTTAGAGCTTGCATCAATAATTCATGCTTTAAAAATTTGGCGGCATTATCTACCAGGAAAGAAATTCATCCTTATGACAGACCACAATAGCATAATCAATTGTTTTCATCAACTGTATTTGAATGCCTATCATGCACGATGGACTGCGTTTTTAGGTGAATTTAATTTTGACATTAAACACGTGAAGAGCAAGGAGAATTGAGTAGTTGATGCCTTAGGCCGAAAATTGAATTGTATTTATGAGATTTCTGTGAGTAAAATAAAATTAAGGAAGTTGCTCAAAAAGATCGAGAATATCACTTCTTATGACAACAAGCAAAGCAAGAGGAAAACTCTGAAAGGAAATTGGGCTATGATGTTAATAAATAGGGTTGGTATATAGGAATCACATATATGTACCAAACTAACAAGTTGTTAAAATAATTATTTTGGATGAGTACCATAGAAACCTGTATACTACGCACCTAGGATACCAAAAACTTAATTATAGAATTAAGGAGAGACTATTTTTGGCCCGGCATGAAGTCAGAGACAACCGAGTACTTAGCACGGTGTTTAGAGTGCCATCAAGTGAAGACAGAGCATCAGCACCCCGCAAACTTGCTTCACCCTCTGCCTATTCCAGAGTGGAAGTGGGAGGTTGTAACATTAGATTGTATCATTGGTTGCCAAGTTTAAAAAGATAGAATGACTCCATAATGGTAGTAATAGATAAATTGAGTAAGGTTTCTCATTTTATACTTGTACAATCAACCTATAAGGTTGTACAATTTTTTGAATCTTTATGAAAAGAAATAAGGTTACATGGGATACCTATGATGGTAATCTCAGATAGAGACGTAAAGGTTAATTTTGCCTTCTGGAAGGCCTTGTTTACTAGTTTGGTCACCCAAATACCATTTAGTATTGCCTATCACCCGCAAACAACTGGGAAAATTGAAAGAGTAAATTAGGTGTTAGAAGATATGATTAGCATATATGTGATGCAACAACCCACAAAATGGGAGGAATATTTACACTTGGTGGAATTTTCATATAACAATAGTTATCATGCATTGTTAAAAATGAGTCCATTCAAGGTATTATATGGAAGGAGATGTAGAATACCTGGCACTATGAATAGTCCAAAGGAGAAGTTGATGCTAGGACTTGAGATGCTTAAGGAGATGGAAGCTACAGTGAAAAAAGTTCGATACAACTTAAAGGCAGCCCAAGATCAACAAAAATACTATGTTGACTAGCGGAGAACCTACCGAGAATATCAAATCGGAGAACATG
The DNA here is from genome assembly GCA_031772625.1 of Pinus tabuliformis. Classification (NCBI taxonomy): domain Eukaryota; kingdom Viridiplantae; phylum Streptophyta; class Pinopsida; order Pinales; family Pinaceae; genus Pinus; species Pinus tabuliformis. Next base: position 1,146,659,031 of record CM062805.1, read on the forward strand.
TATATGTGAGGGTAAAACCCAAGTGGAGTACTTTAAGATCGAGCAAGTGCTCTAAATTAGCCCCTGGGCTTTGTGGCCCATTCTAGATCATTGTTAGAATTTCTACGGTGGCTTATAAGCTAGCCCTATCCAGTCATATACGGGTAGACAATGTGTTTCACGTCTCTTTACCAAAAAATTACATACATGACCCTAGACACATTATTCATTGGCAAGATGTGCAGGTAGTGGAAATTAATTTCTGTTATAAAAAAACTTTATTTCAAGTACCTTGTTAAGAAATAACAATAATGATGTTTCCCTTGTGTATTCCCGACCGGAGAGAAATAGCATTGCAGAATCGAGTTATCCCCGAGGTTAAGGTGTAATGGCAGTACTTCAGTCTGAAGGAGGCTACCTAGGAGGATGACCAGTTTACGCGAGAAGCATACCCGAACCTATTCCAAAGGGAAGAAAACATCAAGGACAGTGTTTCCCTCAAGGGGGGAAATATGTAACACCCCTCTGGTGTTATGATATTTTTCTAGAATTAATTTACTTTACTTTATTTCACTTTACTGTAGCCAAACTAGTATGAAGATTTGATTTAAATGGTGCATTATCAATATGAAATTATATTATAGTTTTTTATGGAAAGAAAGCAGCCACAAGTCACGGGGATATAATGAAAAGAAAAGATTTCATATGTGGAAGCAATTAAAAAAAAACAGTTATTGGTTGGCGATTACCTACCCAATTTCTCTCTCTCTAGAAAGAGAACCCTTGGAAAAAGAGGAAAGGAAAAACAAAAAGAGTAATCTGAACCTGAGGTGTGAGAGAGAGAGAAGAACTGAAAGAAAATCTAGACAGAATGTTGCCAGGTTGTTGGTATTGCATCAAGCCCTGATTCCTTGATGTGGTTGGCCAATGGGACTTCTTGAAAGACCTATGATTGAAGCTGGTAGGGATGAGGTGGTCTAGGGAATCAGAAGGAGAAAAAAAACATGTTTCCTAGTATGAAATCGGCTCGGCAAGGGGGTTCCAGTAGAGATTCTAGTTCTCACAGGTTGGGAGGAAAATTCTACTCCCCATGATTTTGTGGTTGATGACTCAAAAGAACACAGATAAGTATAATTTGTTGGCTATTTTGCTAGTTAATAAAAAATTGAACGAAGTATGACTTAACCATGAACGATTGAAAAATGTATGTCAAAATATTGTTGTTTATGAAGTTGACAATAAACTATTTTTTTATAAGCAATAACTGTAAAAAAAAAAAACACAGTTCTGTGGAGATAAAAAGAAATAAATAAGGAAATATTTTAGCTGACCTTACAAATATGTTAAAAAGATGTTCTAAAAATTTCAAGTTATGAGAGGTCAAATCAATTATTTTAACTGGGTTAGCTATGAGGGAGCTGAGTACGCCCACCCGTGAGCAATCCCAATGTACAGAGAATAACCTTTGCTACATTAGCACTGTAAGAAAGGGAGAACCTCAGAGAACATAGTTTTCTCTTTAAATTAATTAAATAAAATACCGAGATAGCAAGAAAACTAAACAGTTGTTTCTCTTTGAATAAATTAAGTAAAATACCTAGATAGCAGGAAAACCCGGTGGGCGTCTTCTAAAATGTAAAAGAATAAACAAAACAAATTCCACAGCTGCATATTAAATACATTATGGAAAATAGTTCAAACAAGAAATAACCTCGAACAGTTTACAGAGTTCTGGGTATGAAAGGTAGACTTTGTCTTATAAAGAAGTTCATTGTATCGAAAAATTAACAAAAGAACTCAAACCAAATACATTGCCATATAATGTCGAAAACCATGCTTATACTGAAACATGCATTTAGTTTAATCCTACTCGTGGGGTAGATATAATGTCAAAATATACAGTAAGGATTGAAAAAGGAAAACTAAACCTATATTCGAGCAAGGTAGCACCAACATGTCGTTAGCAACCCATCAAATTACTACCATGCAAATCCAAATGGGACTACCATCTCGTATAATGGCACAATTCCAAACCAGTACATCAAAATTAAGACGATAACCACACATGGAGGTCGAAGGCATGGCAGAGAAACCCGTAGCAGGTCAAACCCCTCCCATAAATTTCGCTAAATACTGAAATCCCAACAAAGAGAAAGAAATTAAGTTAGTTTGGTGCAAATGATAAAATTAATGTGGGAACCCAATTTTACAATTGATTTCAAAAAAGTTACTTAAAGTGAGTGCTTGAGGTATGAACACTTCTTGAGAAACCTTAATTTTTCCGTAGAAGGAAGAAACGAATCTACACCCTGCACAGAAAATTTGGGGTAATTTTTTTGTAGTTTTAAGTAGCAGGCAGAACCTGTTAAGAGTGAAAAACCAAAAACAACCCCTTCATTCGAGTCATTACATTGGCAAATTTAATGGATAAAATTGCCTATGTGTGTTTCCATTTAGATGAAAGCAAATAGGGAAGGAGAGGGTTGCCATTAACCTGTGGTTCAGGAAAAAAAATTGAAATCCCAACTGAGTTACAGAGGTAGGAAGAACAACCCGAGAATGAGCCGAATGAGGGTATAGGTAATGAGGGAGGTGAAGGTATTTACCCTCTACCCTCCAGTTATCCCTCTAAGTTGTCAATGATCCTCCAACCCTCTGCCACCATTGATCGAGTGTTAATCCCAAGATAAGTTTTCGTTGTTGATCCGTTGCCAATCCATTAGTGGTGAGTGTTCCAAGTGGCAGGAAATTAAATGTGTCTAGAAGCCTCGAGCTATCTGGGTTACATTAACCCTCACATCATTTAAATTGATCTCCAAAACTTTGCAAAGGTCTTATCCTCTTTATGTTTTAAAACAATGAACTAACACTTCATAAACTCATGTGGATGACTATTGAACAATTATATATATAAATGTTTAGACATTTTTTAGGGGAATGTGAATGGTTAAAAGAAAACTTTATGGGTAAACATTACAGGTGGTATCAGATCTCAGGTTCTACACTGAGGACCTGGATGCAAACATAATTGTGTTATGTGTGTACATAGAGAGAGAGAAAGAGAAAGAGAGATCGCTATGAGGACAAGAGGTGGACCCGATTTCACACCATCAGCAAGACCCAACACGGAGCCTGAATCAATACTGGTAGAAGGGACTAATCCTGAGCTATGGATTCAATTGGAGAATGAATTTCGTAACAAGACTACCGCAATGATGGAAACAATCCATCAACTCCAGTAAGAAATGGCAACCCTTTGGACTAAAAATGAACATTTGATACATGAATAAGAAAGCATTATGAAGAGCTTGACAATTAGATAAAACCATTGGAATTGTAATCCAGGCTCTAACAATGTTAATCGAGCATAATCTCACAGAAGGAGAGAGGACACCATACCAGAAGAAAGCCAAACATAGGAATCAGAGGGGAATCGTAAAACACAAGAAAAAGAGTCTGGAGACACATCAAATAGTGACGGATGCACAAAGGCAAAGAAAACGAAAGTTGAATTTCAAGGTGAATTCAAGAAGATTAAGCCTCTAAGTTATGATGGTGAAGCTGAGGAATTAGAAGAGTATTGGTTAATAAATATAACCAATTACTTTCAAATCTATGATTATGATGAAAATTTAAAAGCTTGGCTAACCATTTACCAGTTACGAGGAAAGGCTACCTTGTGGTGGGAAGAAATAAAAGTGGTGCATGTTGTTGATGAGCAATCTATTAATTGGGAAGCATTCTAGAAATATTTCAGGAATAAATATCTATCATATTGGTTTTATGATGATAAGGCTAAATAATTTCATGAGTTAAGGTTGGAGCAGCTGACTATGGATGAATATGTGGCCAAGTTTACCTCCTTACTACGATATGTATCGTACTAACGAGAGGAGAAAACTAAAGTGAAAAGGTTTGTTTGCAGTTTACCAATGCATATGAAGGAATGACTTGAGTTTGATTATCCCAAAACTATGGATGATGATATAAGGAAAGCATGAATCTGCTATCAGCAAATGTAGAAAAAGGATCAGCAAGACGAGATAAAAGAATTCACAAAATAGTAGAAATAATAGAACGTTCAATTCTATGAATACTTTTAAGGGGCAGAAAGCAGAAATATGGAGAAAATCAACAGAAACTTTGACCTCATAATGAGACCAAACCAGTGGAAACATATACCAAGTCTTAGGGTAATCAAGGACAAAAATTTCCCCTACAATGATGACGTTGTGGAGAGTCGCATTACATTAATAATTGCCCTCACCGTGGGAGATTGGAACCAATAAATAATATACCAAAGCAGCAAGAAGCATACTAAAAATTAATGCAGCCTTTGAAGATTGTCGGGCAAACTATCATCCCAGCATGATCGAAATAGAAGGTAAAATTTTTAAGCATATTGTTTCAATTTTGATATATCCTTACACTAGTTTAAATGACATAATTCCTAGAATAGTAGAACTTTGTTAGTTACAAACCCATAAATTTAAAAACCCTTGGCTAGTTTAACTAGCCACAGGAGCTATGAGGTGAGTAGGATCTAAATTAGAAGACTTCTCTATCGAATTAGCATACCAAACCATTAAAGTGAGCGATGTCTTTCCTTTGGGATCTTGTGACATTTTAATAGGAATGGATTGGTTGGAGGCTCACTCGTATTTGGTGAATTGTAAAGATAAAACTGTGAGCTTTTTGAATGAGGCAGGTGTTAGGTGTGAAGCGCAAGGGATTAAGAGACTTGTAATATTGAGGCCAATTATTGCCTCTCAACTAGGTAAATGTTTGCGGAAGGGTTTTCATATCTATGCAGTGCAAGTTGGTTATGCTAGAACTTATGCAGTAATAGCTGAATAGACGTATCTGCCAATAGTCCAAGAGTTCGCATATGTATTTCCTGAAGAGGTACCAGGGTTACCACCGAAAAGGGATATATATTTCATTATTGATTTAATTCTAAGGATCGCCCCAGTATCAAGATCTCCCTATAGGATGAGTATATCATAGCTCACATAATTAAAAATTCAGCTACAAGAATTGCTAGATAAAAACTCTATATGCCCCAATGTATCCCCATGGGGAGCTCTAGTGTTGTTTGTTAATTAGAAGGATGGCACCCTAATATTGTGCATCGATTATCGACAACTAAACAAATTTCCTGTCAAAAATAAATATCCATTGCCCAGAATTGACAATTGGTTTGATCAAGTCAAGGGCTCTAAGGTATTCTCTAAAATTGACTTATGATCAGGGTACCATTATATTAGAATAAAAGAGGAAGATATATGTAAGACTGCATTCATCACTCGCTACGGTCATTATGCATTTGTAGTCTTACCCTTTGGACTAACTAATTCCCTATCTACATTCATGAGTCTTATGAATAGGATATTTCACCCGTATCTTGACAAATTTGTATTGGTTTTTATCGATGACATTTTGATTTATTCTAAAAGTCTAGAGGATCATCATAAGCACTTACAAATTGTGTTGCATACCTTAAGGGAACACCAATTGTATGAAAAATACAGCAAGTGTGAATTCTACAAGGAATAAATATAATATATGGGGCATATTATCACATAAGAGGGTGTAGAGATAGACCCAGAGAAAATTAAATTGATCATGGATTGGCATGTCCCTAAGAACATGGCAAATATTTGTTCTTTCCTCGGGCTAGTCGGGTAGTACCATCGCTTTATTGAAGGATTCTATAAAGTGGCTCATCCCTTGACATCTTTACAGAAAAAAGGCAAAGTGTTCAAGTGGTCTACGTAATGTCAGCAAATCTTTGATCAGTTGAGGCATTTGCTGACTACCACACCCATTCTGAGGATGGCAGAGCCGAATAAAGAATTCTTTATTTGTACAGATGTGTGCCAAACCAGAATTGGGAGTGTATTGATGCAAGAGGGTCGAGTGGTGGCATATGAATCACAGAAACTAAAGGAGCATGAACAACGCTACTCGGCCTATGATTTAGAGATTACAACAATAATTCATTCTTTAATAAATTGGCGACATTATCTACTAGGAAAGAAATTCATCCTTATGACAAACCACAACAGCCTAACCAATTTTTTTCATCACCTGAATTTGAATGCCCATCAGCGATCTAAATGTCAAAATGGTCTTACAAACATGTTAAAAATTCCAATTATTTTAATGTGTGCAACAAATCAATAAGAATGTGAATTAACATAAGTAAAAGAACATAAAGCCAAATCAGAGCAAACACAAACAAATAACACAGTATTTGATTATGGAGTTTACCAGAACCTCCCTGGCTACCTCTCTAGGTCGCTTCTCAATCAACAAATCACTCTTATTAGGCTTCAAATGTGCACTTACAAAAATGATCTCAAAATCAGAGGTTCAGATGCAGAAAAGGACTGCAGAATCAAAATCATCATGAAAAAACAAGAAATTTGAGTATAAACTTGATTATATTTGGACCAGGTGATGTCTTGACCCCCCAAAATTAATTATCCACTTACAACACTGCCAAATTTTGAGAAAATCCATCAATCTAGAGCAATTATGCTAACTGTAGCAGAGGTCCGCTAACTCTGGCTGGCGCCCCTGGTTCTTACAACTTCAAAATAATTTAAGTTCCTTTCTCTCTACGTGAACGTGCCCTGGTGCATTGGTTATAAAGCTTTGTGGGGGAGAGAAATTCAGAGGTTCGACTCCCCTCGACCCCATTCCATGGCGTGTTTTATGTGATAACCATTTACTTATGCGATTTGATAAAGTTTTGATGCATTGGTCATATCCGCATTATAATTTAGTGGTGGGGGTGGCGGGCTCCATCCCCTCTCCTTTACTCTGCCTTCACCAATTAATGATAAGTAAAACCAAATCCGTTATATGGTCACGAACTACCCGTTGGATATGTTGGTTAGCCGAATTTGTTGAGGTTTTTGCAAGATTTGAGGTTACGGGTTCAATTCTCTCGAAGTCTTGTTGCAACCTTTTTTGAAATTCCTTGGGCCACTTGGCCTCAATCTGAACTACCACATAGCAGCTTTGGATTATAGGATGAGTATATCATAGCTCACATAATTAAAAATTCAGCTACAAGAATTGCTAGATAAAAACTCTATATGCCCCAATGTATCCCCATGGGGAGCTCTAGTGTTGTTTGTTAATTAGAAGGATGGCACCCTAATATTGTGCATCGATTATCGACAACAAAACAAATTTCCTGTCAAAAATAAATATCCATTGCCCAGAATTGACAATTGGTTTGATCAAGTCAAGGGCTCTAAGGTATTCTCTAAAAGTGACTTATGATCAGGGTACCATTAGATTAGAATAAAAGAGGAAGATATATGTAAGACTGCATTCATCACTCGCTACGGTCATTATGCATTTGTAGTCTTACCCTTTGGACTAACTAATTCCCTATCTACATTCATGAGTCTTATGAATAGGATATTTCACCCGTATCTTGACAAATTTGTATTGGTTTTTATCAATGACATTCTGATTTATTCTAAAAGTCTAGAGGATCATCATAAGCACTTACAAATTGTGTTGCATACCTTAAGGGAACACCAATTGTATGAAAAATATAGCAAGTGTGAATTCTACAAGGAACAAATATAATATATGGGGCATATTATCACACAAGAGGGTGTAGAGATAGACCCAGAGAAAATTAAATCGATCATGGATTGGCATGTCCCTAAGAACATGGAAAATATTCGTTCTTTCCTCGGGCTAGTCAGGTCCATCGCTTTATTGAAGGATTTTATAAAGTGGCTCATCCCTTGACATCTTTACAGAAAAAAGGGAAAGTGTTCAAGTGGTCTACGTAATGTCAGCAAATCTTTGATCAGTTGAGGCATTTGCTGACTACCACACCCATTCTAAGGATGGCAGAGCCGAATAAAGAATTCTTTATTTGTACAGATGTGTGCCAAACCGGAATTGGGAGTGTATTGATGCAAGAGGATCGAGTGGTGGCATATGAATCACAGAAACTAAAGGAGCATGAACAACGCTACTCGGCCTATGATTTAGAGATTACAACAATAATTCATTCTTTAACAAATTGGCGACATTATCTACTAGGAAAGAAATTCATCCTTATGACAAACCACAACAGCCTAACCAATTTTTTTCATCACCTGAATTTGAATGCCCATCAGTGATCTAAATGTCAAAATGGTCTTACAAACATGTTAAAAATTCCATTTATGTTAACGTGTGCAACAGATCAATAAGACTGTGAATTAACATAAATAAAAGAACATAAAGCCAAATCAAACCAAACACAAACAAATAACACAGTATTTGATTATGGAGTTTACCAGTACCTCCCTGGCTATCTCTCTAGGTCGCTTCTCAATCAACAAATCACTCTTATTAGGCTCCAAATGTGCACTTATAACAATGATCTCAAAATCAGAGGTTCAGATGCAGAAAAGGACTGCAGAATCAAAATCATCATGAAAAAACATGAAATTTGAGTATAAACTTGATTATATTTGGACCAGGTGATGTCTTGACCCCCCAAAATTAATTATCCACTTACAACACTGCCAAATTTGAGAAAATCCATCAATCTAGAGCAATTTTGCTAACTGTAGCGGAGGTCCGCTAACTCTGGCTGGCGCCCCTGGCTCTTGCAACTTCAAAATAATTTAAATCCTTTCTCTCTACGTGAACGTGCCCTGGCGCATTGGTTATAAAGCTTTGTGTGGGAGGGAAAGTCAGAGGTTCGACTCCCCTCGGCCCCATTCCATGGCGTGTTTTATGTGATAACCATTTACTTATGCGATTTGATAAAGTTTTGATGCATCGGTCATATCCGCCTTATAATTTAGTGGTGTGGGTGGTGGGCTCCGTCCCCTCTCCTTTACTCTGCCTTCACCAATTAATGATAAGTAATACCAAATCCGTTATATGGTCATGAACTACCCGTTGGATATGTTGGTTAGCCGAATTTGTTGAGGTTTTTGCAAGATTTGAGGTTACGGGTTCGATTCTCTCGGAGTCTTGTTGCAACATTTTTTGAAATTCCTTGGGCCACTTGGCCTCAATCCGAACTACCACATAGTAGCTCTGGATTGGTTGTGTGGTCCAAAATGTCCAACTATGTGCCCAGTCACTACTGAGGCATGGGGTCATGTGGCGCTCGTGAGTAGTGCCATGAGGCCCTTCTTTTTGTAAAACGGGACAAACTTCAACTAAGCATAGAATTCGCATACGATGTCTATTTGATGTGTCGTTCACGGTGTTGGGTGTGTATCGCCGAGCACTTCAACATGGTACTATGTGCCAATGCATTTGAAGCCTTTTGAAAATGAGTGTTTGCATTAGTCCACTTGGATCAATTAGGCACGATGGACCACATTTTTAAGTGAATTTCATTTTGACATTAAGCACATGAAGAGAAAGGAGAATTAGGTGGTTGATGCCTTTCGCTGAAAATGTAATTGTATTTATGAAATTTCCGTGAGTAAAATAAAATTTGACTTTACAAATCAAATTAAGTAAGCTGCTCAAAAAGATCTAGAATATTAATTCTTATGGCAGCAAGCAAAGAAAGAGGACAACTCTAAAAGAAAATTGGGCTATGATGTTAATAACGAGGGTATGCTGGTATATAGGAATCACATATATGTACCAAACCAACAAGATCTTAAAAGATTTATTCTAAATGAATACCATAGAAACCCATATACTATGCACCCAGGATACCAAAAAATTGATTACAGCATTAAGGAGAGACTATTTTTGGTCAAACATTTAGTCAGAGATAGCCCAGTACTTAGCATAGTGTTTAGAGTGCCAGCGAGTGAAGACAGAGCATCAACACCCCGCAAGCCTACGTCCCCCTCTGCCTATTCCAGAGTGGAAGTGGGAGGTTGTAACATTAGATTTTATCATTGGGTTGCCAAGGTCAAAAAGACAGAATGACTCCATAATGGTAGTAGTAAATAAATTGAGCAAGGTTGCTCATTTTATATATAGACAATCAACCTATAAGGTTGTACAAATTGATGATATTTTTATGAATGAAATTTTCAGGTTACACGGGATACCTAAGATGATAATCTCAGACATAGATGTAAAGTTTACTTTTGCCTTCTAGAAGGCCTTGTTTACTAGTTTAGGCACCCAAATACAATTTAGTACTACCTATCACCTGCAAACGGATGGGAAAATCGAAAGATTAAATCAGGTTTTAGAAGATATGCTTAGGATGTATGTGATGTAGCAGCTCACAAAATTGGAAGAATATTTACACTTGGTGGAATTTACATATAACAATAGTTATCATGCATCATTAAAAATGATTCCTTTTGAGATATTATATGGAAGGAGATGTAGAATACCTGGTAATTAGAATAGCCCAGAGGATAAGTTGATGTTAGGACCTGAGATTCTTAAGGAGATGGAAGCTACAGTGAAAAAGGTTCGATACAACTTAAAGGCAGCCCAAGATCGACAAAAAACTATGCTGACCAGCAGAGAATCTACAGATAATATGAAATCAGAGAATGTGTATATGTGAGGGTAAAACCCAAGCGGAGTACTTTAAGATGGAGCGGATGCTCTAAATTAGCCCCTCAGTTTTGTGGCCCATTCTAGATCATTGCTAGAATTGGCCTAGTGGCTTATCAGCTAGCCCTACCCAGTCATATATGGGTGCACAATATATTTCACGTCTCTTTACTAAAACAAATACATACATGACCCTGGACACATTATTCATTGGCAGGATATGCAAGTAGTGGAAATAAATTTTGGTTAAAAAAAAAAATTATTTCAAGTACCTTGCTAAGAAATAACAATAATGATGTTTGATGACAAGTCGAACCGGACGGGGAGTTCCTATTTGAACCCTTGCGTATTCTCGATCGGAGAGAAACAACATTGCGGAAGTGAGTTATCCCCCAGGTTAAGGTGCAATGGCAGCACTTTAGTCTGGAGGAGGCTACTTGGGAGGATGAACAGTTTATGCAAGGAGCATACCCGAGCCTTTTCCAGAGGGAAGAAAACATTGAGGATGGTTTTTCCCTTAAGGGGGTAAAGATGTAACACCCCTCTGGTGTTAGGATAATTTTCCAGAATTACTTTACTTTACTTTATTTTACTTTACTACAATCAACCTAGTATAAAGATTTGATTTAAATGGTGCATTGTCAATATGAAATTATATTATAAAGTTTTATGGAAAGAAAGTAGCCACAAGTCATGGGGATAGAATGAAAAGAAAAGATTTCATATGTGGAAACAATTAAAAATAGCAGTTATGTGCTGGCGGTTACCTACCCAACTTCTCTCTCTCTCTGGAAATAGAACCCTTGGAAAGAGAGGAAAGGAAAAACCAAAGGGGTAATTTGAACCTGAGGTGAGAGAGAGAGAGAGGAGAACTAAAAGAAAATCTAAACTAAATGTTGCCAGGTTAATGGTATCACATCAATCCCTGAGTACTTAAGATGGTTGGCTAGTGGGACTTCTTGAAAGATCTATGACTGAAGTTGGTTGGGACTAGGTGGTGTTAGGGTCCCACCCTAACCCCCATATTTATGTCATGGGATCACGTCATAGTCAAGAGTTAATAAATCCCATATTAATATTTGTAAATGGTTAACCCGCAATTAATGACGGGACCACAGTTAGTTGCAAATGGGTCGTAGTATTAGATAGATGGTATTAATAAAACCCACGGTATTGGCCCGTGGTATTGTATGTATGAGTCATATATAAAGGATAGAGACTCCCTGCGAGGAGCATCGTGTCTTATTTTGTAGTCGAGCTCTGCTCTATTGGAGGTTGCCCCCTCGAAGAGGCAAGTGAACATTACTCTCTGAATAATAAAATCATTGCTATTCTGTGTTCTGGGTATCTTTTCTTCGCATATTATGTATTTGGGTATCATTTTGCAGGTTAAGAGCATAACAAGTGGTATCAGAGCACTTTCCAAGGCCGGTGGGATCTCCAATTCTTAGCAAAAAAAATTTTGGCTAGAGACGTGTTCCGGCGTCTTTAAACCACAGGATCTGTCGTTGAGCGCATAAACCTGCGGATTTGGGGAGGCATGCACGCAGGAAATACAAGAGGTGGTCACGTCTGTTAGACTCCCTTGTAACCCCTGTGGGTACCCCTTCGAGTAGTAGCGCATTAGACAGAACCGCGCACGGAGTGTCTTCCACGTACCCTCTGGGTATATCGGAAGCCCCCTAGGCTCCCTTGAAACCTCGCCATAGATAAACTGTCAGCCGTCTTGTGGCTACAGTACACCGAGAACAACACTCGGAGAGATTACTCGCCCGTACGATAGGGTAGTCGGGTTGTACGGCTAAGGGTACGGTAGATCCTCCTTAGTTAGAGCCCTGAAACATTGGGCCGAGTACTACTGCCAGACCCTTATGTATATTGCGATCTGTAGCACCTGACACTCCTCAAGACCATAGTTCCCTTTTCTATCGGGGGATCGCACATCATCTATATCAGATCCGCTTGTGCAAAGGAGTGCAGTAGCAACAGCAGACATCAGTCCCGCAGTCTCGAGTTCACAGATTAGTCATTCCGATCTATTCGGCCCAGCCGATCCGCAGCAGCAGTCTGTTCCGTAGCCCAGAGCTATCCGATCCGCCATTCAGATCTCTCAGATCCACCAGATCGGAGTTGTTGTGAAGGGTTCCTATACCGGGGTATAATTTTCGCAGGACTTTTGGCCGCATTGACATTTTGAGGATTTGGCGACTGCAGTATTGATCAGGAAGGAGTAAAACTCCGTTAGGAGTTTTCAAAAAAAAAAAAAAGTCTGAGATCTTCCGGGGCGCTTATTGGTGATCTAGCCCATCAGAATCAGGACGACGAGCTAAGCACGATGGTACCATTCAATTATTAGTGAAAAAATTTTCGATGGTCCCAATTGTTCATCAGGTTGGTGTATGGTAGAAACTAGAGCCCAAGCGATGGCCAATGAAAGGATAGACAAACTTGAAGAATCCATGCAAGCCCTCAACAATCAGCTTAACGGACTATGTATCCAGGTCCAGCAATTAATCCCGAAGGGCAAGGAGCAAGCCCACGAGGAGGTGTATAATGGCCATGAATATAATGAGGGTGATTCTAGCCACTCTCCTCACGTCTGGCACACCCACCAATCACCCAGTCAGTGACCTCCCAAGTTGGATATGCATAAATTTGACGGTTCACACCCGTCAGCATGGATAGCACAAATGGACCAGTATTTCAAACTGAACCGCATCTTAGATGATGTGACTCAGCTTATGTTGGGGAGCATGTACTTGGACAATGAAAGGTGGCAATGGTGGGAATGGCATCAACGTTGCAATGGACCTTTTAAGACTTGGAACCAATTTACAAAAGCTCTTCAAAGCCGCTTTGAACAGGAGGACTCTTTTTTGGGTCGTCTTACTAAGCTCCGACAGACGGGTACAGTGGATGAATATATTACAGCTTTTGAAGCCTTAGCCTTCCGCAGTTGGGGTCTCTCAGATGTGTTCTACATGGAATGTTTTATCAGCGGTCTTAAAGAAGCCATCAAAGCTCAAGTCTTACTGCACCACCCTCCCACATGGACAGAGGCTTGCAAGGTAGCCCGTAACGTGGAACGTGCATTAGCAGCCCAATACAGTCGCCCAAATTTCTACACTAAATTTCACCCCCCACAAGCTCACAACACGACTCAAACACTTAAGGTCCAAAAGGTGTCACCTGCGGAAATGGCCGAAAGAAGAAAGCAAGGACTATGTTACTACTGTGATGAAAAATACTCCCCAGGTCATAAATGCAAGGAGCCTAAATTTTTTCAAATAGATGCCACTGACTACAACTCAACAGAGGAAGATCCACCACTTGAGGAACATGAGGCGCTAGAAGAAGACAACCAAAAGGACAATGTCTCTGACAAACCAGTTATTTTGTTACATGCATTGGCAGGGATTTCTTCCCCTCAAACTCTCAAAATCAGAGGTTTTCTTAAATATCGCCCAGTAGTAGTCTTGATTGATAGTGGAAGTACACATAATTTCATCCATCAAAAAGTCGCAGAAGCAGTGAATTGTTTTGTACGAGCAGTTTCTAACTTCCAAGTCCAAATTGCGGATGGGGGCACAATGAAATGTGAAGGCCGCTATGAAAATGTCAAACTTCAAATGGGGGATTATCAGTTGAAAACCCACATGTTTGCCATAAACATGGGGGGTTGCGACATTGTCCTCGGCGCTGAATGGCTCCGCACTCGTGGGCCAATCACAATGGATTTCTAGGAGTTATATATGAGTTTTAAGCAGAACAAATCCACACATACCCTCCGTGGACTCCAAGCGGGAGCCCCCTCTATCATCAGCTCGCATAGGATGGAAAAATTGTTAAAAAAGGGCCATCATGGAGTGGTAGCTCAATTTAATGCCATCCAGGTAGTCGACACCAAGTCTCTGCCAATTCCTCCTGAGATGCAACCGATTTTAAATAACCATCTGCCGGTCTTTGAAAAGCCTCATGAGCTTCCACCCTCGCGAGGGGAACATGATCATAGCATCACCTTGGTTCCAGGGGCCCAACCCCCAAATGTGTGGCCATACAGATATCCGTTCACCCAAAAGAATGAAATAGAAAAAATAATCAAGGAACTTTTGGAAGCAGGTGTCATTCGTCCCAGCATTAGTCCTTATTCATCCCCAGTGGTCATGGTGCTCAAGAAAGATGGGGAGTGGCGGATGTGTCCCGACTTCAGGGCCCTCAATAAACTGACAGTCAAAGATAAATTTCCCATCCCGGTGGTTGACGATTTGCTGGACAAACTCAATGGGGCTCAATTCTTCACTAAGTTGGATCTTCGCTCAGGCTACCACCAAATTCGCATGAAGGAAGGCGACATTCCCAAGACTGCTTTCAGAACTCATGAAGGCCATTATGAGTTCCTGGTCATTCCATTTGGTCTTTGTAATGCCCCCTCTACTTTTCAGAGCCTTATGAATCACATTCTCAAACCATATCTCAGGAAATTTGTCCTTATCTTCTTCGATGACATCCTCATCTATAGTGGCACTTGGGCTGCACATCTTCAGCTTGTCGATCTACTCTTGCAACTACTCCGCAAGCATAAATTATTTGTCAAGATGTCCAAGTGTTCGTTTGGCATGGAAGAATTTGAGTATTTGGGCCACATTGTGGGGCGTGAAGGTGTCAAGGTGGACCCCAAAAAGATCCAGGCAATGCAAGAATGGCCTCAACCTAAGACCTTGAAGAGCTTGAGAGGATTTTTGGGTCTCACAGGCTATTATCGTAAATTTGTCCGCAACTATGGCCGCATAGCAAAGCCCCTCACTCAACTCCTAAAGAAAAATTCCTTCTTCTGGAACGAGGAAGCACAACAGGCATTTACCGCTCTCAAAAACGCCATGTGTTCCACTCCAGTCTTAGCACTACCTGACTTCACCAAATCCTTTGTCATTGAATGTGATGCTTCGGGGACAGGTATTGGGGCGATCTTAATGCAGGAAGGGCGACCTTTGGCCTTCACAAGCCAACAACTAAGTGGGAGGAATCTGGGCCAATCTACCTACGAAAAAGAAATGATGGCCATCTTACATGCAGTCGAGACCTAGCGACCTTACTTATTGGGGCGACATTTTCAAATCCGCACAGATCATCACAGTCTTAAATATTTTTTGGAGCAACGCCTATCCTCCCCACAACAAAATAAATGGCTTGCCAAAATGCTGGGATATGATTATGAGATCATTTACAAGAAAGGGAAAGACAATAGTGTAGCAGATGCATTATCTCACCAATTTGAGGAAGAAAGTACTCTGCTAGCAATTTCCCTCCCCATTCCAGAGTGGATTGAAGAGGCTCACAAGGAATGGTTTTCACACCCCGGGCTATCCCAACTCATTTCTCAATTGCAGGTAGATCCAAATTCCACCAAGGGCTACTCGTGGTAGGATGATATTCTTTGCTATAGGGACAGAGTCATAATAGCACCAACATCCACTCTCAAAAGTCACATTTTGGCAGAATTGCACTCATCTCCCATTGCAGGACATTCGGGCTTTCAGAAGACGTATGCTCGCACCAGAAGATCATTTTTTTGGACAGGCATGAAAAAGGACATCCTTACTTTCGTAGCAGAATGCGATGTCTGTCAATGCCACAAAGGGGAAACCGTCAACACACCAGGCACATTACAACCACTGCCCATTCCGACGTCAATTTGGACGGAGGTTTCTATGGATTTCATTACAGGTCTTCCAAAGTCCGGGAACAAGTCAGTGATCATGGTGGTTGTGGACCGACTGTCGAAGTATGGTCATTTTTGTGCCCTACCCCATCCGTTTACACCAACTTTGGTTGCTCAATCTTTCATGGATCAGATTTTCAAATTGGATGGCATGCCCACTTCTATTGTGTCTGATCGCGACCCGATCTTCACCAGTAATTTTTGGCAGGAACTTTTCAGGATACAAGGCACTCAACTAAAACTCAGCACTTCCTATCATCCACAAACAGATGGTCAAACTGAAGCCATCATCAAATGTCTAGAAACCTACCTTAGGTGTTTCACTTCAGAAAAGCAACACCTTTGGGTACAGTGGTTACCTCTGGCTGAATGGTGGTATAACACCAACTATCATGCCACCACCAAAATGACTCGCTATGAAGCAGTATATGGTCAACTTCCGCCTTCTCCTACTTCTTATCTCAAGGGGTGCTCTAAAGTACAAGCAGTGGATCAACTCCTACAACACCACGCAACCATGCTCGCCCATCTTAGAGAGAATCTTCATCAAGCTCAGAACCGCATGAAGCAACAGGTCGACCAGCATCGCTCAGAGCGCCAATTTCAAGAAGGGGATCAGGTCTTTTTGAGGCTGCAACCAAGACAAGGGTTGTCAAAAGCTCTCTCCAAAATTCTACGGACCATACCAAGTACTTCAGCGCATTGGAGAAGTGGCTTACAAGTTGGCTTTGCCACTTACTGCAAAAATCCATCCAGTTGTCCATGTATCGTGCCTCAAGAAAGTGATTGGGAACAATTGCCGAGTTCAAACCAGTCTACCTGAATTGCAAGAAGAAGGGTCAATCTGGCTTCAACCCGAACAGGTTCTAGACACACGAGACAAGCAACTGCACGGCCGCATGATTAAGGAAGTCCTCGTCAAATGGAAAGACACCTCTCCGGAAGATGCAACTTGGGAACCAGCCACTATTCTTCAGCAGTTTCCGCAGCTTCAGCCTTGAGGACAAGGCTAGTCTTAAGGGGGAGGGCATGTTAGGGTCCCACCCTAACCCCCTTATTTATGTCGTGGGATCACGTCATAGTCAAGAGTCAATAAAGCCCATATTAATATTTGTAAATGGTTAACCCGCAATTAATGACGGGACCACAGTTAGTTGCAAATGGGCCGTAGTATTAGATAGATGGTATTAATAAAACCCACAGTATTGGCCCGTGGTATTGCATGTATGAGTCATATATAAAGGATAGAGACTCCCTGCGAGGAGCATTGTTTCTTATTTTGTAGTCGAGCTCTGCTCTATTGGAGGTTGCCCCCTCGAAGAGGCAAGTGAACATTACTCTCAAATAAAATCATTGCTACTCTGTGTTCTGGGTATCTTTTCTTCGCATATTCTGTATTTGGGTATCATTTTTCAGGTTAAGAGCATAACAGGTGGTCTATGGAATCAGAAGGACCTAAACAATTATGTTTCCTAGTATGAAATAATCTTGGGGGGAGTACCAGAAGAGATTCTAGTTCTCACAGGATGGGAGGAACATTCGACTCCCCGTGATTTTGTGTTTGGGGACTTGGAAGAACATAGATAATTAAAATCAGAAATTGAACAAAGTATGAATTAACCATGAATGATTGCAGAATGTATGTCAAAATATTGTTGTTTATGAATTTGACAATAAACTATTTGTTTATAAACTATAAAAAACACAGTATTGTTGAGATAAAAAGAAAAAAATAAGGAAATATTTTAGTTTACCTTACAAGTAGGTAAGTAGTTGTTCTAAACATTTCAAGTTACAA
This sequence comes from Pinus tabuliformis, assembly GCA_031772625.1. Classification (NCBI taxonomy): domain Eukaryota; kingdom Viridiplantae; phylum Streptophyta; class Pinopsida; order Pinales; family Pinaceae; genus Pinus; species Pinus tabuliformis. The sequence goes on from CM062805.1 coordinate 1,146,677,045, forward strand.
GAGGTCAAATCATTTATTTTAAATGGTTTAGCTACGAGGGAGTTGAGTAAGGCCACCCGTAAACAGTCTCGTTGTACAAAGAATAACCTTTGCTACATTAGCACTGTAAGAATGGGAGAACCTTGGAGAATAGAATTTTCTTTGTGAATTAATAAAATAAAATACTTAGATAACAGGAAAAATGAACAGAGTTTTCTCTTTGAATAAATTAAGTAAAATACCTAGATAGCAGGAAAACCTGGTGGGCATCTTCTAAACTGTACAAGAATAAACATAACAAAGTCCACAGTTGCATAACAAAGTCCACAGTTGCATATTAAATACATTATGGAAAAGAGGTCAAACAAGAAATAACCTTGAATACATTATGGAAAAGAGGTCAAACAAGAAATAACCTTGAACAGTTTACAGAGTTATGGGTATGAAAGGTAGTTTACAGAGTAATGGGTATGAAAGGTAGATTCTCTCTTATATAGAAGTTGATTGTATCAAAAAATTAACAAAAAAAAAACTCAAACCAAATACATTACCATATAATTCTGAAAAACATTCTTATACCAAAACATACATTTAGTTTAATCTTGCTCGTGGAGTATATATAATGTCCAACTATACAGTAAGGATTGGAAAAGGAAAACTAAACCTATAGTAAGATAGCACCAGGATTACATTAGGAACCCATCAAATTACTGCCATGCAAATCTAATTGGGATCACCATCTCGTAAAATGGCATAGTGCCAAACCAAGTACATGAAAATTAAGGCGAGAACCACACGTGGAGGTCGAAGACATGGCAGAGAAACCCTCAGCACGTTAAACACTTCTAGAATTTTGTTGCATACTGAAACCCCAACACAGAGCGAGAAATTAAGTTAGCTAGGTGCAAATGAATAAATTAATGTGGGAACCCAATTTTACAAATGATTTCATAAAAATTACGTGAAGGGAGCGCTAAAGGTATGAACACTTGTTGAGAAAACTTAAATTTTCCGCAGAAGGAAGAAACGAATCTACACCCTACACAGAAAAATCTGTGTAAGTCCTTTGCAGTTTTAAGTAGCATGCAAAACCTATTACAAAGTAAACAAAATGAAAAATAAGAAAGCAATATGGAATCGTAGAGAATTTAATGTTGACGTTGTTGGGCCCTTAAATCTTTCTGCAATATTTTCTTGATTAAAAGAATAATATTTTGCCTACTTTTCTTGATGTTGTTGTTAGTACCATTATTTTGAAATGGAAATATTGTTTGATTAACAAATTATTTTATATCAGTCTAGATGTATTTTAGCTCTGAATTTACTAAGCCACGAGAGGGATCAAATCGCTTTTCATTTTAAAATAAGATTGTATCTCAAGATATTTGGTCCCTCTCACCACTTGGTAGATCTAGAGTTAAATGGATCTAGGTTGGTTTTAAAAATAATATAATTTATAATTTTTATGTGTTTTGTTTACAGTAAATATTATTTTTATAAATTAATATAAATCATCATATGTTAATAATAATTTATGTTGAAAATTTTGAAAAAAAAAATTATAATAAATATTTATTTATTTATTTTAATTTATTAATGGTTAATTGTTAATATAAATAATTATTATCTTAAACTTAATTGAACTTAGTATATACCAAATAAATTCTTATCTAGCATGTTTGTGATTTCTTGTTCTCTTAAATATGCTTTTGAATGCCTAAATGGGTTTTGCACACTAAAAAAACCCATGGGGCACTCTTTATCTTTGTAAATTAAACACACGTATTTTTAAAAATTTGTATTAGATTTTGAATAGAATTGACTACAAAAAAAACAAACAAACAAACAAAAACTTAGACTAGCTAAACTATTAATTAGACTACCCAAACTTAATTCATAATCTTGATAATGTTGGAAGTAATGCTTCCATGTCATGTGTAGTTATCATTGTGAGTCCTTGGCCATCAATCTAGAAGTTGGTGCTCCCTATGTGTGAGTTGTAGTAGCTATCTAGATGTGTCGTAATGAGTTATTTATATACTACAAATATGTAACCATTAAGATCAATAAAATCATAGTGTAATTTGTGTTGTGTATGAATCTCTCTTTGATCTTTCTCTCTCAATTTTTCTAACATATAATAAATTAAACAAAAAAATATTTTATTAATCTAATTTTTATAACTCATGCACCTCTACTATTTATATCTAATGATAGATCCATTTTTTTCATCTTTGTCTCATAATAAACAATATTATATGGTTCAATAAGTCAACCAACAACTAATGATGTGATTAATTTGAAAGACATTCTCAAAAACAATATGGATCACAAAAGTTTGAAATCAAAAAAAATATCATAACGTTTATTATTAATCCATTTATAAATTATATTGTTTAATTCTCAATTTATTTATTTATAATTTTTTAATTTCCCTTATAAATTGAGATGAACATTTTCATTTATATTATTTACAGTAATTATTGTTAAAGTATTTAATTGATCTCTCATATACATATATTTACATTTATTAAATTATTAATATATATAGTTATATTTTATAACTATAATTATAATAAAATAAAAATTAATTAATTAAATTATTAATACAAATTTCCAATTTTTCTCTATTTTCCTGGCCCAGTCAAATATAGCCATTTCCTAGTTGTTAGAAGGCCCATCTCCCTATTTAACCTAGAGCTATGATGTGATTCCTCATCTTGTCGTGATGAATCCTGATGATGAACCACACTAGTTGGTTCCAAACGCTTCACCTAATTCTTCTGATGTGATTTCTTCTAAAAATATTTCTATTATTCAGTTATATTTTATATTAATTATTTTAATAGACAATACACATAAATGCACATAATTTGTATAATAAATATAGTAAAAGTAAATTTTATATAATGTATCATATATATATATATATATAGCATTCATATAATTGTATAATAAATTTATTATTATATTAAATTTTGATGGTTAAATTTAACTATCTTACATTAATATTAGTTATTTTATATTAATCTTAATTGATTTTAAAAATATTATTAAATTATTAATTTTTTTAATTTCTATTAAAATAAATATTATATATGAATATTATTTGAGTCATCATGTTTGTATTGAAGAGGCCAGTGTTATTGCTAAGGTTTCGCATTTCCATCATCGAAAATTCAGGGAAGCGCTTGAGATTGAAAAGAGACCAAGCAATCTCAATAGAGACGATGGTTGGAAAGTCACTGGGTGTTGGGTCCCTACCCTGGTTGGAAAGTCAGTAGGTGTTGGGTCCCTGCCCTCTCGTCCTAGTCGTTTTTCATCCTCTTTGTTTTTTTTTTTTTTTTAATTACTATTATTTTATTTATTTTGATCTATTATATATATATATATATATAATTATTTTTATTTATATATTAAAATTTTATTTATTCATTTTTATTTTTTATTTATTTATTTATTTATTATTATTTTTTTAATCTATTTATTTTTATTTTTTCTTTTTATTTAACTAATTTATTTTATTTATTTTAATTTTAGTGTGATTTCTATTTTTGTTTTCTCCTTTCTTTCTATTTCTTCTGATATTTCAAGACCTTCTTATTTTGAGGTCCTTCTTATAACTATTTTTGTTCCTTTTATTTTTAACTAATTTTGGGTCCTTTTTTACCTTTTTGTAGTAATTAGCATACATTCTTTAAGGATTCTTCTAAATAATATTATTTTATTTATTCTTTTTATTTTATTGAGGCAATTACCTTTTCATAAGGTCTTTTTCCTATTAACTTATGGTAATTAACTTTGATTTCTAACCTAATTTCCTTTTATTTATTAATGAAATTTAATTAAAATTATTATTTTTATATTAATAAAATGTAAATAAAATTATTATTTTAGGTCATTTATTTAACTAGCTGCCCTTTAAATTATTAATCAACTTATAATTTTTAATGATTCTTTTAATTAATATTATTCTATTGAAGCATTTACCTTTTTCATAAGGTCATGTATTTAACTAATTTCCCTTAACTTATGATAGTTGGCCTTGATTTTTGAACTTAATTACCTTTTATCTATTAATAAAAATTTAAAGAAAATTATTAAATTATTATTTTTATATTAATAAAATTTAAATAAAATTATTATTTTCTATATTAATTTTTAGGTATTCTATAAGGTCATTTATTCAACTAACTTTCCGTTAAATTATTAATAATTTTTAATAATTATGTCTTTAAACAATATTAAACAAATATAATAATTTTGACCTTTGTCCTTGAGTCAAACTAGTCATTAGAAAAGATAGTTGTTGGAGGCTCCGATTAGACTATTTAACATGATGAGCTTGATCTGTTTCTTCAACTTGTCCTGACGATGAACCACACTGGTTGGTTCGAAACGCGTCGACAAATGATATTCCATGTGATTTTCGCCGAAGAATCTTTCTTAACTTGATATGGATCACAGAAGCCTGAACTCTATTACTAAACCATTCATTTACCATTCATTTTTAGTAGTTATATTTGATCATGTTACAGTAGCTTTTGAGAAAAGTGTTATAGCCCATGATTTGGTTAGAGTGGTTTTGTACTTTAATCTATTAGGTTTTGTCCATGATTTTGTACTTTGTATTTATCCAATTTGTTAATTTTTATTTGGTAAATTTCTTTTTATAAATAAAGATAATCAAAGTAAACCATTGTTAGATGAAATTATTTAACATTAGTTTAAATTTTACATTTATATTTATATGTTTTAACTTCACTATTAATTAAAACATATAACTAATCTCAAAGATAAGATGGATCAACCTCTTCCCAACTTGGGGTGAAGGTAAAACTAACCATGCTCCAAAGAGGAGCCAAATGTCGGTCAACAACACGCTAAATAAATATGAAAAAGTATGAGATAAGAAACCCATATATAGGGAGACAAGTAGCATTGCGAAGAAGGAAAAGAAGAAGATTGAAGTTGTTAAACGCGATTTTTCCCTTCATCTGAGCTCTTATAGTTCCACGGTTTTCGATTGTTCTCGAGCTCTGAAGGTTGGAGCTTCCTCCTCTTCAATTTTTGCAGAGGGTTTGCAAACAGTGGATCTGTTGTGTCCTAATAAATCTGACATACAATGCGAAGGGTTTCATCTTCAAGTAATATTGTCATAAGATTTCTCTGCGCCGTAAAGAATTGAGTCGGATTCAGCAAGCCAATTTTTCCAAAATGAATCGCTTCGACGGCAGATATGGCGACCCTAACTCCTATCGGGAGCTCAAAAGTGAGTTCGAAGGGGACTTCGGCGATGGCGCTTTTAACGGTGGTGGCGGTGGCAGGGGTGGACCTCCTAGTTTTGGACGTGGTGGAGCACCTGCTTGGGGGGGTTCTGGGGGTGGATGGGGAGGAGCTGGCGGACGGGGAGGAGTTGCTGTACGGGGAGTGTCACGCCCCCAATCTTTTTTTCTTTTATTGGGCGGGGTGCGGCACCACCGAACGCTCACTTTTAACCAAGTGCACGTTTATGGACTACGCCTTAACCAATATCAACAGCTTTAAACCAATATAAATATATCTTCACTTATTACCATAAGCATAAATCTTCTTCAAACTTCACAAACCATTCTTAACATTATCATATGCAATTTAACCAAATACAATTGCAAGACAACCGAGAAGAATGGGAGGGGCAACTCCCAGAAAGTCTGCCCAAATATATTATATCATGAACTTTCTTCAATAATACAATAAACAAGTGTGCCGGGCAAATCCACGGCCAACACTTAAGATCTTTTACAATATATACAATCAGGCATAAGAAGCCTTTCAACGCACACAATTCTGCACCTTTATTCGTGAACGGGCACCCCTACGGGTCACCAAGACATTCACGAAAACCTGCAGCAAACTGCGCACGTCCAACCCTCGACCGACCACAAAACAGTCCTCCACCGAGACCATAAAACAGTCCTCCACCGAGAGTATAAAACAGTCCTCACATAAGTCAATCTGAAAATATGCGAAGGTCCCTTTACCTTATTCCTCATGCGTATGAGGAATGCGCATTACAAGACCTCGCACTTTTCTCTTTCCACTTATGCCAAGACATGTGAGCGAAGATGTGATGTGATGGAGAGAATGAACTCCATCTCTCTCCATTTATACGTATCTTTCCATGTTTACAAAGGGGGTTGCTTCTTTTTATGGCCGACCACCCTCATTACATAATAAGCCCACGTATTATGTTTAATTTACATTATTATATTCTTATTAATTCCATATCCATACAATATGCTTTGCTCTCATGTTTATAAAGGGGTTTCTCACTCATGGTTGCCCCATTATCATACACGTATGCACCCACATATTATATTTTAATTATTTCCATATGTGCGTACAAGCCTCCATACGCCCATATGTTATGTCGGACTTTACCATATGTAAAGCTCCCAACCAAGGTATAAAACACTTCGCATTATCCATTATTGCTAAGTGTCGTGCGTGCTCCGTTATGTCGCACTTTGTCACAAGCCTTCGTCGCAACCGCAGCTCGTCGTTTTGTCGCATGGTCGGGTCGTTCGCCCGGTTTGTCCGCCCGTCGTGCGCGGTCGTCCACCGGGGCGCTCGCCCACCTACTGTAAACCAGCTCGCCTGCGTATGCTGCCGCCCAGCTCGTCGTTCTGCTGCACCCGCTCGCCCATCTGCTGCACCGTGTTCACATCCCAACTCGCTGGTGACTCATTCGCCGGGTCCGCCCATCGTCGGGTCCGCCCATTGTCGGGTCCGCCCATATGTCGGAGGTTTGCCCCGCCGCCCGTTGTCGTGTCAAAACGCACCCGTCGTCGTGCACGGGGCGCTCGCGCCATCGTGCACGCCTGCCCGAGACTCGAGGGCGTTACATTCTCCTCCACCTGAAGTCGTTGTCGTCCTCGACAACATATCATCTCGGTAGCTCTCCACCAAGATCAACATCCACGGGAAGTCATCTCGATCACCATATGTCGTCCTCATGTGAACTGCTGCCATGATACTCCAACAAATGCCAACACATCTCTGTACACTGTTAACCCCCATGTCTGAACTAGTTGGGTAGCTAATCCAACCGTCACGTCCAACCCATGAGAATGCACATCCTCATGTCACCATCAGTTGTTCCTCAAAGCATCCTGCCACATCCCCAACTCACCAAGAATCAGCTCCCATAATCCATGCTCAGGTCCATGAAAAACTCCATCCATCTCATCTGCAACATGCTGTCCACGAAGTGTTGGTATCAATGTGCTAAGTCTGCCACCTCTATCCCAACATCATCACGTGTGTAAAGTAGTTGAGTCTCGGCTCAACCCCATGCCAAAGTGCGGCCACCAAGGCATCATCATCATCATCGTAACCCCATCACCTCAAAGTGTCTCATCGATCCTCCACACCAAGTCACTCTTCCAAGCCATGCCCATACATGTACTTTGGAAGTATGCATCCCATACTGCATCAAAGTCACCTGACCTCAGCTCCTCAATGCATCAGACCTCTAAGTCACCATATATGATGTCCCAAAAGTCACAACGATCTCATGTCATCATGAACTCCTCCACCAAAGGTCCACCAAGACTATCTCTTGGTCTCGGCCATGAGAAGTCCATCATCATCCAAGTAATCGATCTTTGGTTTAGTGAACTCGGTCACCAACCATATCACCATGTCATCACGAGTCCCTTCTTCATAGCTCCTCCAAAAGTTCGGCCATGAGAAGTCCACCCAAGGGTGTGCCCTTCAATCAGTCCATGAGTCATGCCGGGCACTTAGCCATGTGGCTAAAGCATGACCCAAATCATCCACAACGGTCATCAAGTTCCACCCTTGTCTGGGGGTCTTGCACCTTCCATCTCAAGGTAGCAAGCATCCTCAACAAGTCCTTCAGCAGGTAACAACCCTTGCTTCTCCATACAAGGCTCCATCATAGTCATCCATGGTAAAATGCCTCCATGCTTAGGCAAGCTGACCTTGCCATCTCCTACACATGATCCATCTACCAAATGTCCAAATGAAACACAAGTACCAATACTTACTTCATCATCATACGGTCCCTCCATGTGAGTGACCTTGTCCATACATGTTGTCAAACCGCACGATCCTGGGTCGACCCGACCATCCTCAAGTTCATCCTTCATCGTAGTCGAGCTTGCAACATCTTCTTCTTCCATGGCTTCCTCTCCCTGGGCTGCACAATTTGCAACTCTACCTTGCTCCATTGTCCAACCGAGTTGAAGAAGTTCTTCTTCGATGTTTCTCTCCAAGGCTTCAAGTTCTGCCTCTATCGAGTCCTCATCATCATGTGGTTCTTCCATGTGAGCGTCCATCCATGTTGTCAACCTGTGTGATCCCGGTTCAACCTGATTAAACTCAAGTTCGGCCTCCACCATATCCTCATCATCACATGGCCCTTCCATATGAGTATCTTCATCGGTCCATGTCCATGAGCTACATGATTCGGGCTTAGCTTGATCATTTTCAAGTCTAACCTCCATCATAGTCAAGTCTTCAACATCTTCGGCCACCATGACTTCCTCTTCTGGGTCTGCAATCTCATCTATTGCCTAACTGATTTGAAGAAGTCCATCTCGTCCAAGCATTACATCAATGCCATCTGTATTTATCACCACGAAGTCCAACTGACCTCTACATCTTTCCAACTGTACAGGTACATCTCGTATCATGCCCACTGCCAAATTCCACGAGGTTATCTCCCAGTTTTCCATAGTAGATATCAGCTCCATTTCTTCTATCAACCGTGCCGATATAAGGTTATATGGTCCACCTGAGTTTGCCAACGCTTGAACATCTCTGCCACAAATATTCAAAGTTACAAGACCTCGGTTGTTCTCCATACCTTATCTTCACCTGTCAACTGCCAGCTCCGACCGAGCTCTGATACCACCTGTCACGCCCCCAATCTTTTTTTCTTTTATTGGGCAGGGTGCGGCACCACCGAACGCTCACTTTTAACCAAGTGCACGTTTATGGACTACACCTTAACCAATATCAACAGCTTTAAACCAATATAAATATATCTTCACTTATTACCATAAGCATAAATCTTCGTAGACCATTCTTAACATTATCATATGCAATTTAACCAAATACAATTGCAAGACAACCGAGAAGAGTGGGAGAGGCAACTCCCAGAAAGTCTGCCCAAATATATTATATCATGAACTTTCTTCAATAATACAATAAACAAGTGTGCCGGGCAAATCCACGGCCAACACTTAAGATCTTTTACAAAACATTCACGAAAACCTGCAGCACACTGCACACGTCCAACCCTCGACCGACCACAAAACAATCCTCCACCGAGACCATAAAACACTCCTCCACCGAGAGTATAAAACGGTCCTCACATAAGGTCGTGATGTTCCAAAGCCGCTTCGGGGCTTCCGTGAAGCAAGTTTCACAGATCATGTTCTCAGAGAGCTCGAGAGAGCGGGCTTCAGTGAACCTACGGCTATTCAAGCTCAAGGATGGCCAATGGCCCTAAAGGGCAGGGATTTAATTGGTATTGCTGAAACTGGATCAGGCAAAACACTGGCCTACCTCTTGCCAGCCATTGTTCACATCAATGCACAACCCCGTTTAGCTCATGGTGATGGTCCCATAGTTCTAGTGTTAGCACCTACCCGTGAACTTGCGGTCCAGATTCAGCAGGAAGCCGTTAAATTTGGAACATCTTCCAAAATTAAGAGCACATGCATTTATGGAGGTGCCCCAAAAGGACCCCAAATTCGGGATCTCCAAAGAGGAGTTGAGATTGTTATTGCTACACCAGGTCGACTGATTGATATGCTGGAAGCCAGGCATACAAACTTATGCAGAGTGACATATCTTGTGTTAGATGAAGCTGATCGCATGCTAGACATGGGATTTGAACCGCAAATTAGAAAAATTATAACTCAAATTCGCCCGGATAGGCAGACATTGTATTGGAGTGCTACTTGGCCAAGAGAAGTGGAAAATTTAGTAAGGCAGTTTTTGCATAATCCTTACAAGGTCATTATTGGATCTTCAGATTTGAAAGCTAACCATGCAATTAATCAGATTGTTGAGGTTATCTCGGAGTACGAGAAGTATCCCAAATTGATGAAGCTACTAGAAGAGATCATGGATGGAAGTCGGATTCTTATTTTCATGGAAACCAAGAAGGGATGTGATCAGGTTACCAAGCAACTTCGCGTGGATGGTTGGCCGGCATTATCCATCCACGGTGATAAAAGCCAGGCCGAAAGGGACTGGGTGTTGGGAGAGTTTAAGGCTGGCAAAAGCCCTATCATGAATGCTACGGATGTTGCAGCCCGTGGTTTGGATGTCAAGGATATAAAATGTGTCATTAACTATGACTTTCCTGGCTCACTGGAGGATTATGTACATCGTATTGGACGTACTGGTAGAGCTGGTGCAAAGGGCACAGCATATTCATTTTTTACTGCTGCAAATGGAAGATTTGCAGGGGAGTTGGTTGGCATTCTTCAAGAAGCCGGGCAGCGTGTTAATCCTGAATTGGCTGCAATGACTCACGGAGGTGGAGGTGGTAGTGGCGGTTTTGGAGGAGGATACGGTGGGCGTGGTCGCGGACGAGGAGGGTATGGAAATCGAAATGTTATTTCAGGCTCAAACACTATTCCTCTTGGTAATTCTGCGCACAGGCAATGGTAGAGTTAATACAATTGCGACTCTGTTAGGGAGCACATTCAAGAACAATCTGATATTTTGTGTATCATAGTATTTTTTGGTAGACACAATATTTACTGGACACATTGAATGTTTTAACTTATTTATATAATTCAATTCCAAAATTTTATCTACAATGTGAACAAATGCAAAAATCTACATTAAAACAATATTGTATATTGTATTTGTATGTCCTTAGTTTTTGTGATTTTGAAAGTCCATAATCATAGATTGAAATATATAAACATTTAATATATGAAGTTCTACACAAAAAACAATTTAACAGTAGGAAACACAAAATGCATTTGAATAATGGATCTTGTAAATAAATGCATACATACACTAATCAAATCATCAAAATAAACCTATTAGTATTCATACTAATTGAATCATAAAAGTTTTGTGTGTATGTTAGTATGAAAAGAAATCATGAAGTAAAGTTTCAATAAAAATAGTCTTCTTACTTGTAAGGAAAATTGTGCCAAACCTATTGAGGGTTCCAAGATGATCTTAGAGGTTGAACATAGATAAAGGTACACAATAAGAAATCATTTTCAAAACTATTAGAAATATTCAAAATCAAAGCACAACAAATTATAGTCTACTAGTGAGTGGAGAGTAGTGAGTGGAGAGTGGCTCGTTTCATTTTTTTTGAGAGACAATTCATGTGCAATAGTTTCTAGGATAGCTAGGCTAAACTGCTATCAGCAACCACCTCCAGCTAACACACCAGATATAAATCCATATGATGGTTACACGGAACTAGATAATAGAAGTTGCATATACTATCAATTTGTTTAATAAGGTTACACGATCCCATGCATGATCCCCATGAACACTTGTGAGGTTGCAGGGTGAGAATTTCATTGTTAATATGGGATAGAAGTCGGGAACCCTTGTGAGAAACCAAGTGTAGCAGAACTAGGCTTGATTTCTCTACTTGATAATTATTTGTGAATGTTTAGATTTCTTCTTTATTATTTATTATGTCTTCTTCATCAACCAATTATATGAAATGTTTAATCTTCAAGGAAAATAAAGAGACGAGACACAAAATTAGGCTACTAGCCAGGGCAAAACCCCACAAGGGGAAAACCCAACAAGCCTTCCCTTATGGAATCATATCAAAGTGAGATATCTAAGACCAAGACCAAGACTAAGCCCAAGACAAAAAATGCAACTGAAAATGCTAAGTCAAACCCTCCTCCAAGTCACATCTAAGGTCAAAGTCAACAATGGTCAAATTGTCCCAAATTTGGTCAACTCCTGAAATTTTGGCCCCTGAAATTTTGCACTTGTTGTAAAAAAAATATGTTCGTCAAGTTTGAAATTCAGCCAAGAAAAAATATTATTCTCTCTTCTTTGACTTTGTTTTTCTCTCCTTTGACTTCTGCTTATTATCCTTCTTCGCATGGTTCAAATGTACTTCTTATGTGTGATTGATGATCTCTAAGAGGGTCAAACTTCCTTCTTATATATAGTTATCTAAGAGGTCGAACATGTGTCTGTTGGAGGCCTAAGCCGACTTGTTCCAAGTTGGGTCGACTTAACATTTTGTGGACTTATTAACTTAACATAAAATTCAAAATTATTTTCTTACAAATGTCCAAATGCCATATGACTCAAGAACATTCTTATTTGACTTAAAATAATAATAAAAATTGACTCTTTTTCACTCCATAAGCATGAAGAACATGCTTTGACCAAAAATGATGCAAACAATTTGTGGGGGTTTACCATTTCAAGTTTTCTTGTGATCTCGATCCTAGGACATGTGGATTATGAGCCCACAAACTCATCTCATATTCACTTCCACTGCAAATTGAAGAACCCTGTGTCCTACATGTAACATTAATTCATCAAATAAAGTTAACAAATCTATGCATCAAGCCATTAATGCATTAAATCTACATGCACACACATAGAATTACATAAAGTAGAAATCAAGTTTCATTAATTATACCCACTAAACTATTACATAGCATTTATTGGCGCCTTCCCTGGCCATATCTTCATTCTAATGGTTGCCTCTTTTCAATGCCCAAAGGCTACAATTTATAGAGGACATTACAATATTGTGGATCATTTCAAGATCCATGATCTTCTCCATAAAGCTCCCAACATGGTTATCTCCACAAATATCTCAACATGATATTTTTCACAAAGCTCTCAACATAATCCCTAAGATCCCTCATAGATCTAATTTTTCAAGATTTTTAACAAATCTCTTGCCTTTTGATGTCTTTTTCTCATTTTTTCCTTCCAAAAGTCATTCTTGCTCATTTTTTTCAAAGGATGGGTCGATGCTCTTGCATCAAACTCCCAAGGTACAAAAATTTATGACCTCTTCATCATATGCATCTAGTCTTCTCGTAACTGCTTCAACTTGTAAGATACAACTCACCTCTACAGTAGCAAGTCAACACCTTGCTACATGATACCTCACAAAACTTTCTCCTGAGTTTGGGCTTTTGGCATCTTCCTAGTTCTCTTCTCTATAACCCTTCGAGCACTCCTTGTTATAGGTTGTTGCAAATCTTCTCACCTTCCTTTGTTTTCACCTACACAGAGAAAACAAATCTATTACCATATCTTCAATCACTTGTACCTTATTAGGTTGCTTCTCCTCCACACTACACACATAAATGTTTTGTGCTCTGATACCATTTGATGCAAACGATTTATGGGGGTTTATCATTTCAAGTTTTCTTATGGTCCTAATCCTAAGCCCTATGGATTATGATCCCACAAACTTATCTCATCCTCGCTTCCACTGCAAACTGAAGAACCTTGTGGCCTACATGTAACATTAATTCATCAAACAAAGTCAATGGATTTGTGCATCAAGCCATCAATGCATTAAATCACCATGCACACACATAGAATTACATAAAGTAGAAATCAAATTTCATTAATTAAACCCATTAAACTATTACATAGCATCTATTGGCACCTTGGCTGGCCAAATCTTCATTCTAATGGCCACAAATTTTGAGTGCCCAAAGGCTATAATTTATAGAGGAAAGCACAATATTGTGGATCATTTCAATGTAGAAATTCCTTGTAGATTCAAATTGTAAATTGTAATAAACTAAAACAATTGACTTGAATCTACTCCACTCATCAGTGAAAACAATAAATGATCGATGAAATCATGAAGCATATAAGAGAAAGAATTCAATCACACATAACACAATGATTTTTTGGGGAAATACATAGCTAAAAACCCCTACTATTTGTATATTGCATTAATCAGATAATATGAAAATATTAAAATGCTTTCCTCAAGCTCGAGCAACCTCTGCACTATCTCTATCTATCTCATTTCTTCCTAAACAAGCTTAAGCCAATAATTAGCCAAATTATTTCTTTCCCAAGTCCATATTACCTTGCGTTGTTCCTCAAGGAATTTTCCTTTATTTAATTAGGAAATTCCCCAATTATGAATTGTGCAAACCTCATAGGTCTTCCTCTGATTTCATGCACCATCGGTTTAATTTAGATGAGTTTACAACTAATATTACATTGTCCCTGAACTCCAATCTCAACTGGGTCTTTCTTTGATCTAACATGATTGAGTTAATTATGAGTGAATCTTCAGTTTACTAGTTGATCATTGTAGGCAACACCTCACTACTACAGGAAGCACCTCACTACTGCAGGAAGCACCCTACTACTGCAGTTTACACCACACTACTACAAATTACACCCCACTACTACAAGTTACACCCAATTACTGGACCTCCCACTAATTTCTCCATCAGTTGGAACTAGTTTAACTGATTGTAACTCAGTTAAACTGAATTAAATAATTACAACTCAAAATAAACTCAAGTAGTGCTCCTAATTGTAGGAGACACTCTACATGGCTCTATTTAGACCCCCAAATCGAATTAACTAAGCTAAGTCAAATTAACTTATTTAACTATTACAAGTTGTCATGAGATATGGAGTTACAATTTTATTCCCAATTTTTTTAAAGGACAAAATTAAATTAGGATCTTTCTTGATGTTATTTTTAACATTTCTTATTTCTATTTTCAACACTCCCTCTCAACAAGAAAGGAATTCAACTATATCCCGTTCTGATACCTTTGGAATGTTCTGCATGCAGCACTTGTCATTGTTGTTGTTGTTATTTCAACATCTGTAACCCAAAAAAAGCATCCAAACAAAATAAACTAAATCAACTATGTTTACAACTGTCTACTGGAAAAATTATGATGTTTCTAACTCTGCTACTAAGTATCTTGCTCTATTTTCAACACTGCTTTGGTATCCTTAGTATCATACTAACACTGATCCTCCTTCCACTAAATATTGTGGGCCCCCGTAGTAAGTTAATGATCCATGAGGAAAAAAACACCTTAATGGACCTTGCCCAAATTTATACACTCTTGGGAATATGGTTTCACATCGTCCCACCTCACACCTTGAGGCATGGATGCATGTGCTCACTCTGCCCACTTGGCTTGAAATTTCTCCCTACTACGTCTCAACTTGAGTGGATGTCTCCACTCGACATCCTCTTTGCTTCTCCATCTGTGGATTCTCCACAACTTACTAAGGATTCTTATAAGTCTACATGTTAAGAGGTAATTCATGCTCCCTCTCAACCACCAAATCTCTAGTCTCTTCCTTGCTCCTCAAGGATTTGCATGCATGATCTAAATCTGATATACTCATACTATTGTTGTTGCTTCTGCAATGTTGTTGCAACTAGTACAATAATGAGTCTGATATCCCCAGATCTTGAAGGACTAGCTTCCATAGGGCTACTCCCTATAGAACTAGACTTCCTTTGAGTCTCGATCTCCCTATGGGAAATCCCTCTACTCCCTCCTAGAAACTTGCACTGTCCTCCTACAATGGAACTTGGATTGCAAAGCTCTGCGTTGGGAATATCCTGGCTGGAATTCCACCTGCATACTGCAACTGGACAATTCGCACTACCTATGTCTGCAAGGACAACTTTGAATTCTTCTCTTCTATCGTAATTTCAACTCCAATACCATGAAGAAATTCCTTGTAGATTCAAATTGAAGATTATAATATGTTAAAATAATTGAATTGAATATACTCTACTCATTAGCGGAAACAATAAACGATCGATGAAATCACGAAGCATATAAGAGAAAGAATTCAATCACACATAACCCAATGATTTTTTGGGGAAATCCACAGCTAAAAAACCTTGTTATCAGTATATTGCATTAATCAGAAAATATGATAAGATTACAATGTTGTGCTTGAGCCCGAGCAACCTCTGCACTATCTCTATCTATCTCACTACTTCCTATACAATCTCAAGCCAATACTTAGCCAAATTATTGCTTGCCCAAGTCCCTATTTATTTGTGTTGTTCCTCAAGTAATTAGCCTCTATTTAATTAGGAAATTCCTCAATTATGAATTGCACAAGCCTCATAGGCCTTCCTCTGATTGCATGCACCAGCAGTTTAATTTAGATGATTTTCCAACTGATAGTACATTGTCCCTGAAATCCTATCTCAACTAGGTATTTCTCTGATCTAACATGCATGAGTTAATTATGAGTGAATCTTCAGTTTACTGGTTGATTAGTGCAGGCAGCACCCCACTACTGCAGGCAACATCCCACTATTGCAAGTTACACCCCACTCCTTCAAGTTACACCTCACTACTGGACCTACCACTAATTCCTCCATCAGTTGGAACTAGTTTAACTAACTTTAATGCAGTTAGGTTGAATTAAATAATTACAACTCAAAATAAACTCAACTAGTGCTCCTAATTGTAGGAGATACTCTACATGACTCTAGCTAGACCCTCAACTCAAATTAACTTAGTTAACTAAGTCAAATTAAATTAGTTAATTATTACAAGTTGTCATGAGATGTGGAGTTACAATTTTATTCCCAATTTAATTCAAGGACAAAATTAAATTAGGATTTTTCTTGATGTTATTTTTAACATTTCTTGTTGTTATTTTCAACATTCAAGATCCATGATCTTCTCCATAAGCTCTCAACATGATCCTCTCCACAAAGATCTCATCATGATATTTTTCACAAAGCTCTCAACATAATCCTTAAGATCCTTCAAAGATCTTAGTTTTCAAGCTTTTTAACAAATCCCTTGCCTTCTGATGTGTTTTTCTCATTTTAGCCTTCCAAAAGTCGTTCTTGCTAAATTTTCAGAGGATGGGTCAATGCTCCTGCAATATATATATATATATATATATCTATATATATATATATATATATATATATATATTAATGAATGTAATAGATACATCAATGATAGTTTTTACATTACAATATGAAGACCGACACTAGTTACAACTTCAACATTCCCTCTTAACTATGGAGGTATTCATAAATGGTTCAACAAGATATTCTCAGTTGAAATACTCATATAAGGAAGGATCTTGATTAATAAGTGCCAATGGTGATTACATCATCATCACCAACATTGTAAAAATACCAAGGCCTTGACAAGTATGCTCTATCTCTCCACTAGATCATATAACAATGACTGGAGGCATAAATTTGGATACCTCTGCCTCTAAAGTCACATACCCCACCTAGGTGTTCCCAAGGTATGATCTCATAGGACCATTTCCTAATCAAAGGAAAATTCCATCCTCTGGACCATTCTTTACCAAGTCCATGTATCCAACTAAGGATCTTAATCCTAGTCAACCAGAATACATGACTCAAGAATATACGTCCCTATTGTTTATCCAATCCACAATTCTCCCCACCAGTGTTCATGCACTAGGCTTATGGTTGTTAGTCTAGGCCATAGTATGTGACACATGGAGAACACAATGTCCATCTTCACTCCCTCTCAACCAGGGAGGACATATCCACAAGCCCAAGCTTGTCTCAAAAATACTCATCCTTTTGTTTGGAAGGGACATCATCAATGCTTCGACTACCTATTTGTTTATGGATATCTATTGTAGCTTCTCGGCTCCATTTTTCATCGAGGCTCGAGCATACTATGCTTCAAGCTTTCGGGTTCTCTAACGATCCTCATAAAGAGTATTACAAATGAATCTAGCATGTCATCAAATAGTATATCAAACATTTTATAGAGCCAAACTACTTCGTAGCTTATTGTACAAATTTCCATATCGTCTTTCTTAACATAATCTTACTTCATGCTCTTCCAAGAAACCATACCAGATCCCAACCATTAGTTGTATCTTTACTCTTCATTAATTTAACTACCAACCCAGATGATGTATCCTCAATTCTTAAGCCAAATTTGTCTTCCAACTCCCTATAAAGTCAATATTTCTTCCTTTGGTTCATGAATCTTCATTCCTAAAGTATGATATCATCTTTAATCATGAGGCTTCTTCAAAATATAGGATAAATCTTCTAATTGAAGCAAACACCTTAATATTATCCTCTCCCTCTTACTAAAAGAACCTTTTCAAGTCTTGTTTTCATGCTGCTAGGTGTTGACTTCTTTAGTTCATACTTAAAATGGCTTTATCCTTCTTCATTTTACATCTTCTAGGAAAGCCTTCTTGCCTTGATACATTCTTTCATGTGTTGTCAAAGTTTACTCAGATCTTGTTATTGATTGTCCTGCAACTTTTATTAAGAGGCCATGAAAGAACAAATATAGTTTAAGAAAAGTACTAAAAAAATAACATTAATAGTAATTAAGGAGATGTAGAGTACTTATCTTTTGAGGAATGTCATCTACCTCTTAATCTTTGATATTTTTATCAACCTTGTCCTCACATCAGCATGATGTCATTCCTAAATATTCTTCTTTCAGCGGAAACAATTAGTTAGGGTTTTTGTTCCTAGGGTTTTTATAATTCAAACCTTTGCTAGTGTTTACAAACCCTATATGCTTCAATGTATAAAGTCTTCAAGACCTTCCATTCTTTAAAAATTGCAATCTCTACAAGTACACTAATGTGTTAGCTTCAAGCCCTAGACATGTTATTGATAAGCCTTCTAAAGATGTTTTGTTTCTTGATCACAAAAACTATATGCAAGGAAAAACTATAAATGCTAGCCTATCACATATGTCACAATTTCTAATATATCTAAACAGTACCTTTTATAATATGTCATTGTCTTTGAAAAGGGAATTAGATTGTTAGCTTTAGTACTATAGTTGATGTAAAAAAAAAAAAGTATATGTAGCTCATTTAATCTTACCTGCCCATCCTTTTAGTCTTTCTTTCATAGGGATCTGATCCAGGGATTATTTGACATTATATCATCTTCATTCAATAGAGGTGCCTCGAACCTTTAGCCATCAAAATGGAATACATAGATCTATTTTTGGGTTGCTTCAAAGAGATATGTTCACAATAGAATCATGGTTCTCATCAAGATTTCTCAAGTTAGTTCTGCAATTATTTTCAATTTGATCATAAGAGGTCTTGTAACTTTGTCTTCGTATGGTCTCCTAGAATCCCACACATCAACTTTCAACTATACTTCTCTTTTTTCCGAATTCAAACTCCATATTAAGAACTTTTATTTTGTGAATTCTTCACATAGCATATCTTGTGTAAGGAGATTCTTTTGAATCAACTAATTATCAGTTTCTTCCTTTTATGTCATCAAGTATTACTATGAGTTGCTCAGATCGACCCTTTTGCAATCAGGATCTTGTAACCCTTCATTATGGGTTGACATGAAGTCTCTGAAGTTTGTTGGCTCAGATATGATGCTTGGTTTAAGAAGATCAAAATTATTTCAACTAACTAGATTTTAGAGAGGTCATATGACTTGGAATCCTTAGAAAATTTCAAATGAATTCCTTTGATATTTGAATCATCTTTCTTCCACAAAGTTCACAAGGTTTTGGTCCTTTAATTATACATATGATCCACATTGTTTTGGTCCCCTCCACATACTATTTAGGTCTAGCAAGGTGATCTTGTAAAAAGCAAAAAACTAAAATGTCATGAGTCTGTCATCCCCTCTAATGAGGTCAACTTAAAACTACATTGAACATCAGCACTTCATACATGTCACAAGGATGATGATCCTTAGATAACAAACTTATGTCCTTTGCATATATCTTGGAGTAACGTCTCGCAAGTCGTCACATATAATGTGTCTCAAGATTCAAATATAATCACAAAAGGAATTTCTATAAAAATGCATAAGAGATATAGACACATATTGTCACAGAATTCACTAATACATAGCCATAGAACTTTGCACAAGTTCTCATAGAATGGAATCTTGGATTCTTCCACAGAGAAATTTATCATTTTACTGCTTAGAAAATTTCAAATATATTTCAGTGTCACCATAAAGGTTTGATGATATAGTAAGCTTAGATGTCATAGAGAAATATTGCCTCAAAACCTTCATATTGATCACATGAAAAATGCTTCATATATCCGCATGTCACGGAGAAATTTGTGCCTCATATTTGTATTAATTATAGTGCATCAAAACTTTGCAGAGTAGAGATGATTAATTCCAGAACTTTGCTTGGATTTATTGTCCTTCTATATTTCAACCTCCATTCTTTATGAATTTTGCAAAGATGGATAACTTGTTATCAAATTATTCTTTGGATTATATGAATTAGAAGGTTTGAACTTCCATGGATTGATATTTTCCATAGCAAATAAGAGTAGTCCTCGATCTCAACAATCCTTATGATCTTGGCTTCTTAAAACCGCACTTTTGCTCTATTTTTCCTTCAGAGTTATCCTTACTTAGGGCTTCTTTAACAATGCTCATGTCTTCACTATAGTGTTGATACCATGTTGAGAAACCAAGTATAGTGGAATTATTCTTGACAATTACTTGTTAATGTTTAGATTTATTCCTTATTATTTATCATGTCTTCTTCATCAAGAAATTATACAAAATGTTTAATCTTCCAGGAAAATAAACAGATGAGAGACACCAACATCAAGCTACTAGCCATGGAAAAACCCCACTAGGGGAAAACCAAACAATCATTCTCTTATAGAATCAAATCAAAGTTAGATATCCAAGACTAAGACCAAGACCAAAATTTCCACAAAAAATGCCAATTCAAACCCTCCTCCAAGTCACCTCTAAGGTCAAAGTCAATGATGGTCAAATTTTCCCAAGTTTGGTCGACTCTTGAAATTTTAGTCTTGAAATTTTGGCCCGTGAAATTTCAAGCCTACAGTAGCACAAAAAAATTGACGTCATTTCTCTCTCCTTTGACTTCTGCTTCTTGTCCTTCTTCACATGGTTTAGATGTACTTCTTGTGTGTTATTGATGATCTCCAAGAGGGTCAAAATTCCTTCTTATGTATAGTTGTCCAAGAGGTTGAACATGTGTCTCTTAGAGGCCGAGGTTGATTTGTTCCAAGTTGGGACGACTTGACATTTTGTGAACTTATTGACTCAACATAAAATTAAAAATTATTTTCTTACAAAAGTCCAAATGGGAAATGACTCGAGTACATTTTTTCTTTGACTCATAAAAAATAAATAAATAAATATTACTCTATAAGCATGAAGAACATTCTTTAACCAAAAATAAATATAATAAATACATTAATAATAGGTTTACATTACATTATGAAGATTGACACTAGTTACAAATTCAACAACCTTTAAATAAGACATACAGATTTTTAGCCAATGAAATGCTGGAAAATTATTTTTTAAATTAAAATAGAAATATATATAGATATAGATATAATTTAAACAATAGAACATGTATTGGTCAAGCTAAACTAATAGTGATCAATAGACAAATCAATTGCTAGAGTCCTACCTATGCAAGGACTAATAAGAAACGTGTTCAAATGTCAATCACCATATTTTATGCATTTGACATTGCATGACATCTATAAAATTGGTGCTGGCCAATTTCCTTAGGTGATTACATCACATTGACAAAAAAAATCCAGACACATATTTTTAAGCATCCAAACACTCCTTGTCAATCAGATTTTGATATAGGGTAATATATTTTGATATATATATTACATGATGAGAATTGTTTAAAATCTATTTTGGAAATGTTTTTTTAATGTATAAATGTTTGTTTGGTAAAAATTATAGTGTCGAGTTTAACAAGAAATTTGATCTCAAAACAAGAATAATGGTCCATATAATTCATATTCTTTTATTAAAAACAATAAAATCAAACCCCAAACGAAAATGTAGTAGTTCTAGTAGTATAATTTTTTAGCATGGTTGAAATTCTGAATTTGTTTGAAATTATGACTTTGCTAATAAGAGAATGTGGCCTTAACAACTAGAGAATACCCTAAAGTTGATCGTCATATAGAAAAGTAACACTGTTAGTAGCACCAAAAAAAAGAGTTTAGAGTTAACAATACAATGTAATTGAAAATGTAGCTTTGACGACTAGTACCATCACATATAAAAATTTAAAAACAATAAAATAAAATAAAAATAAAAAATAACTCATAAATACTTGTTTGGATAATTATTAATTAATCACAATGAGTTTTAAAATATTATATAAATAGATAGTGTGTTAGCTTGTAAGTAAGTCTAAATAATCCTTAGGAAATCAAAACATGTATATTCTTTCTATATATATATAACTTAAATTTATTTTTAAAAGTAGGGAAAAAAATAAACTAAATTTTAAAATAATAATAATAATAATAAATTCAAAATAATAATAATAAATTGAAAAAAAAAAATTAAAAAAAAAAAATTGCAAAATGAATAAAAACCAAAAACCAAAAAAACAATTGTGCAGCGATTGGCAGCCTAGGTGGAGGAGCATGCATAATCGCGATCAGAGGATTTCTTCTTACAGGTTTTGTTGGGTTGCCTTTTGTTGATCGTAGTGGGATCTTGTTGCTTGTGGAGGCTCGACGCTTCAGTGTTTTCATTCCATCTAGCCTTATTTCTAGAGGGGCTTATGAGATGGTGAATGCACCTAAGCAAATCAAACGCATGGGCAAGATGGTTTTCTGTAATATGTTTGACAGAATTTCTGAAGGGGATTCTCAATGTGGGTTTTGGATATCTTTCAAAGTTTTTGACACATTGCTCCTACCAGGAAAGTTTCTTAGGCTAGTTATGGTTGGATTATGGTGTCAACCGTTTGATCATAGGAAGGAGGTTGACAAAGTGTTAGTTGAATCTTTAAAAAGACGAGCCAATCTAGGGTTTCGACAAATCTGCAATTTGTTTCATGAAAGCATCCTACCAGAGAGTCAGCTTAGGGGTGTTGAGGGTGAGGATTTTCAAATGTTCTCCATCTTTTTTAGGTCCCTATCTGGAGATTTTCTATGTTTTAAGGTAAAAGAGGAGGATTTGGTAGTTTCAATAATTGTCCACATTCATAAATATATAGGTATCCTTATGGAAGCATTTAAACTCCTCTATGAAGTGAGGATGTTGAAGATGAAAAGTGATCTTAAAGCTTCTAGTATTAAAAAGGATGCCTCTATCTCCCTTGTTGCAGGTTTGTGAGAAGGTTCCAGGGGTTGCGGGGACTCTTCTTCTTCAAGGCCTATGTCTTTTAAAGAAGCCCTAAAGTTGGGCCCTAATCCTTAGACTTCAAAGGAGCTCTCAGGTCAGGGTTTTTTAGTTGAACATTCGTTGGATATCCAAACATTAGAGGTGAATGAGACCATTAATAAGAGAAGAACAACAAAATTTGAAATCCAGGCGATTATATGTCATCTTAATGGCTTCTAGCCTTCATCATCTAACCTTAGAGAATGGGTTCACCATCACTGGTCCCAAAACATAGATTTGTTTTTTTTCTTGAAGGGATACTTCATGACTTTCTTTAAACATTTGGAAGACCAAAAGAAGGACTTCGATCAGGGGCCTAGATCAAATTATAGTTATGTTAATCCTAACTTGGTGGATAAGTGTGCTTTGAGAAAAGAAGTGCATGGAGATTCTTGGTTGGTGTAGTTGGCTATGGGTACTATGAAAAGAGTTCATCATTGTGTAAGAGTTTGTGCATTTGAGATGAATGGTATGCTTACATCAACACATATGAATGTGCTTCCATTCAAATCATACAATATGCTTCTGGGTATGCATTGATTGTACCTTCACATGACTAAGGTGGATTGTTATGAGAAGGTTATTGAGTGTTTGGACGATGATGGAGAGAAGAGAATATTGTAGGGTAAGAAGAAGCCTACATTGGTGAGAATGGTTATGGCTATGTAGGCAAAGCGCAGTTGTAGGAAAGGGTGTGTATTATTTTCAGTGCATGTTTTCGGTGATAAAGGTAAGGATGTTGAGGATGCAGAAGTCTTGAAGAGGTATCTGATTTTGCAACAATTTCAAGATGTATTTCCACCATAGCTTTCAGAGTTACTGCCTCACAGGGAAGTGAAAATTTCTATTGAGTTGGTACGAGGAGCAACACCAACATCAAAGGCACCTTACAAGATGAACACTCTAGAGTTAGTGTAATTGAAGCTGTAGTTGAAGGAAATGATTAACAATGGATACATTAGGTCAAGTGTGTCACCTTGGGGTGCACTAGTGTTTTTTTTGAAGAAGAAGGATGGTACTCTCAGGTTGTGCATTGATTACAAGCAGTTGAACAAGATGATGATCAAGAACAAGTATTTGTTACCAAGGGTCAATGATTTGTTTGATCTGTTGAAGGGCGAAGCAATGTTCTTGAATATTGATTTGAGATCAGGATATCATCAGGTACGCATCAAATAAGAGGACATCTACATGACTTCTTTCTGGACTAGGTATGGGCATTATGAGTTTGTTGTAGTTCCTTTTGGTTTGACTAATGCTTCAGCTACTTTCATATGTTTGATAAATATTGTGTTGTGTCCTTATCTGGAAAAGTTTGTGACAATATTCACTGATGATATATTGATATATTCTAAGAATGAGGAAGAGAATGGCGAACACTTAGCAGCAACATTTAGATTTCTAAGAGAGCAGTATTCTTTCACACAGAGGTACATTACTTGGGACATGTTTCCACGGAAGGCATAGCAATGGATCTGAAAAATATTAGTTATCATGGAATGGGAAGCTCCTAAGAATGTGGACAAGATTAGATCATTTATGGGGTTAGAAAATTATTACAGGAGGTTCATCAAGAACTTCTCACAGATTTCCTATCTTATTACATCATTACATATAAAGGGAAAGAAATTTGAATGGACAGAGTGTTGAAAAGTGTAACTAGGTTCGATCTTCATAATGAGATGTAATTATGACTTTTGTAAATTATGTAAAGAAGAAAATAAAATTATTATTGTAAGGATTGCTTTGTGGGTTTCATGAGCAAGGGATTTTTATTTTAGATGGCTCCTATTGGGAGCCTTTAGGATTTGTCATAAAATTCATATAGAGTTAATCTCATGTATGAAGAATTTATATGAGTCAATAGAATGATCTAATAGCCCTCCAAGACAAGCACAAGGTATTTCTTCCTCATGTCAGCTTCAAGATGAAGTGAAGAACTCATGTCGGCTTCACATTATGGAGACACACCTATTCATATACTCATGTCGGCTTATTTATAGAGGGAAACCACTATATATATGGGTGAAGGGTCTTTGCATTTCTATAGCCATCAAGCTCGGACCCCTCTGAAATTAAAATCATAGAAAGAAACAAGTTTGGATGGAACTCGGAGAGGTGATAAAGGGACAGTGAAGATCCTTTCTGGGCTAATCATAGTAATCAAGTTCGGATATCTTTGAATTCGGGTGGCCTAGTGCAAATATAGGTTCGGATATCTATGTGATTTGTATAGGAGATTACAATGACAAGAAAAGAAGACAAATTTAGATGTCAAGTTGCAGAAGGAAATCAAGGGACAGCGAGGATCCTTTTGGGCTAAACAAAAGTTCGGATTTTGAGAAAAGATCTCGGTGCTATAGCAGGTCGAACAAGGATATATATACTACAATTTGGTTCTAGATAATACTATAGTTTGGTGATATCACAGTGACATCCCCTCATTGTCTTGGTACTATATTGCAATAAGGACCTTGGTATAATATTTGTCTTACAGCAAAGAGAATTTGGTGCTAACATGGGAAGAAGGTCATAAGTGTATGGCAAGGTCTTGGTACTATTACATGAATAAGGTCTCAAAGAGAAGAAGGTCTAAGTGGAAGAGGAGTCAAGAAGATGGTTGGTTGTCAAGAGAGCTTGTGTCTTGGCCTTGGAGTGGAAAATAAGTCAAGTGTCTTGGTCTTGGTATTCGTCAATTGGAATCTCTATAATAATAGTTTGTGTGGGTTTTCCTCTCAAAGAGTGTGAGGTTTTGGCCCTACCTGATAGCCTACATTCTGTCTCTTGTCCATTTATGTTTAAGCATTGTTAGTTGTTTGATGAAGAAGAACACTAATAGTCTAAGTAGAAGAAGATCCTCATATAAATTTATAAAAACACTCACAAGTAGTTATTAATCAAGAGAAAACACCTAAATATTGATGCCCTAGATTTCTCAACATGGTATCAGAGCTAAGGTAATAGTTAAGGAAGGGAATCTAATCAAGGTACATTCAAGGTGCAAACTCGAGAAAGGAATCAAAGCAGGTTGAAGTATATCAAAGTAAAGTCAAGATCTACATGGAACCCTAGATCGAAGAAGAATTTTACACCTGCAAAAGATTTGGATCATTTAGTCATCATCAAAAGACCATAAAAACCCTCATCAAGTTGAAGAGATATTCAAAGCAAGGTAGCCCAAAGTATATACATCCTAGAGAATAATTTATGATCTGCACTCATTCACCACCAAGGAAGTCGAAGTATCTTAAAGGCTAGAAGACATTTTCATCATCTTCAAAAGGCTATAAGGAAAGTTCCTTCTCATTAAAGCAAGGTCCCCTCCCTTATCCTTAAAGATTATTATCTGAGGAAGCATCAATACATCATCATTAATCACCTTCATCAAAGGGAGCTAGATCAAAGGCGTTGTCATCATAAAATAGGAAATCTCCTTTTATTTAAGAAGGGATTTCATTTGGAAAAAGATCATCCAAAAGGGCACTAATAAATCTTCATCAACCACCATCAAAGGGATCAAGTTGAAAATTTCATCTTCACTTGTCAAGTAAGTATCTTCATTCTATAATCTAATCTAGTAAAATGACTTCATTTTGCAATGAGATCTATAATTTGGTTGGTTCATCGAACTTCCTTGCATGAAAAAGGAGTATAGACATAATCCTCGAAGAAAGTGAAGTCATTGATCATACCTATGCAAAAGTCTCCAAACCATCTGAAGGTCAAGCATTATCTGAATACATGGAAAGGGATCAAGGGCTTAAGGGATTCTTATAAAATCAGTCAAAGGTCTCCTCATTCCCTATATACTAGGATTGGAGACATCAAAGAGATATATGATAAGTTGGTAGAACTATTCTTTGAAGATGTGTTAAGAAAGGTCATATCACTTAGATCTTATCTACACAAATTGAAGGTAACAAATGTCTATAAGGATAAGAAATATAACCCATTCAACAACTTATGGTTTTTATGCAAGATAAGAGATGACAGGTTGAGGGAAAAAAGTGTTGAAGGATCAAATGAAAGGCATTCAAACATTTGTCGAAAGGAATGGGAAGTTTGAAAAAATTGGTCCTCAAAAAGTAAAGAATATCATAGCT
The DNA here is from genome assembly GCA_031772625.1 of Pinus tabuliformis. Lineage (NCBI taxonomy): Eukaryota > Viridiplantae > Streptophyta > Pinopsida > Pinales > Pinaceae > Pinus > Pinus tabuliformis. The sequence goes on from CM062805.1 coordinate 1,146,704,309, forward strand.
AAGATCAATGTTATGTGCATTACATGAAAGATTTTCCTAAGATTAAGAAGGGGAATAACAATAAAGATAGAGAAGAATCCCATTTCACCGAAGAAGTGGAGGAAATTGAAAAGAAGAAATCCTACGAAAAGGAAAAGCATTAGAACTAAGAGCTCGTGACATCACCATAGGAAACATGAAGAGCGTCTGATAGTCAACTATGAAGGATATAACTCTTGGTGACCTCATTAAAAGCTCAAGTAAAAAGGAAGAAGTCATCCAGGACAAGTCTCATCATACATCAGTCAAAAGGAAACTCCATTGGATAGGGATATACAAGATCCTCAAGATTCTCTGATGGAATCCTCATCGGAAGGTTCAAGGATTTAGAGAAGAAGAAATTGTTTTATCGGGAACTCCAACTTGTGGAATTCATGGAATGATGGTATGATGACATAAGAGATGAATCAGTTCAAGGGGATGAAGCTTGTTTCAATCAAGGAATTTGTTGAAAGAAGCCTAAATGACCTTAAGTTAAATGAGGTATGTATGCTTGTATTCAATATTATAAATTCATGTTGTATGGTTGCAAGTAACATGGATCGCTTCTCTATCTTGAGAAGCATGATCAAAGGAAAGTAATCTCCTCCTATTAAAGGATGTCGGAAGGCATAGGTCGCACTAGATGAAATCAACATAATATGTCCTCATATGAAAATGAGATGGTTGACAGTAATTAGAGGAACTCTGATTGGAAGTTCTTGGGAATGAAATATGTGAAGAACGAAAGGAAGATATCATAGACTATACAACCATGGAAGAAGGCATTCAACATCCGAGACCAAAAATATTTGACTAAGAGATCTCTCAAAAAGATATGAAGACTCCGATGGAAGTCTAGAAAAGATGGAGACCCTTGACAATGGATATCTTTAAGAGATATGTTAACATGTATGCAAGATGCTGATGCAAACTGGAAGATGTCATGATGAAAGACCATCACAAGGGTGATTTTGTTTTAAGTGTTCATTTCTTATTTTTGAACAAAAAAATGGATGGGTTTATGTAGGTCTGCCAAGGGAAGAATTGTGGATGTCTTCCAAGAGGACCATATAGAGGATGTAATATCCTTCTGGAAAATATGGCATGAAGAAGGCAGCATGATATGAAGCAAGGCCATATGTAGACTGATGGATCACTTTCTGATGAAAGGAATTATGACATGACTAACTCATTAATGAAAGTGATGGATGGTTTGTGCCCCATGAAGAAGTCCCAAAAGATGAAGACTCTATGACAAAGAAATTCATGACATTGAAGGAAGGAGTTCTTCAAGCAACTTGTTGTCCCATCATCTCCACCTGAGAAGCTATTGTAGGTCCCTAATTAAGAGGGAGCCTGAAAACAAGTTTCTTACTTGTAAGAAACTTGGAAATTCCTAAGCCAAGAGGGAGCTCAGGTACATTCCTTCTGTAGGAATGAGTACATTCCTTTATTGGAACATGTTTTTCCTCCCTAATTGAGAGAGACAGATAGACACATCATTCTGGTCTTCACCTGGGGAGATAGACACATCATTCTGGTCTTCACCTGGGAAGACAGAATGGAGGATTGGGTAATCATTTGGCCTCTGATGCTCTTTAAGGATGAGATAAGGCATCCAAGATAAAAGTATTCGTAGAGAACCGTTATTCTTTGAGGACTAGGAAATCCAAGATAAGAATAATCCTAATGGAACACACCCTAAGAGCCTGGGTGGGTTATGTTCTGGGAGAGAAAATTATGAGAGTGTCTATAAATCATTGGTCTCACCAGCATTGAGCTCAGATCTTGTGGAGAGATAGAGTTGTTAGTCAAGGCCTTGCTATATAAAAATGTTGGTTAATATGATGTTAAATGGATCCAGGTGGATATTGGTGGCCACTTGCCTATTCCACCTAGACCCCCCAGTCAGTTTCATCTATTTCCTTGTTCATTTCAACCTTTACTACTTTTAGCAATTTTTTGGGTCCTGAACTTCTAGAGAAGTTTTGGCCCCCTAAACGGCGTTTTCTGGGGTCTGCAACAGGCTCACAAATATAGCAAGGGTCTGCGTGAAACCTATAGTACTCGAAGAGACATTTCCAAAAGGTATCGTACACGCAAAAAGGAGATAATATGACCAAGTTATGACCTCGGGAAGTTGTCTTCCCAACTAACCCCAACAGGGCCCACAAACTCTTAGTGTTACATCTCCTTGGGTTATGGTTTAGGTCATTTAGGTTTTTCTCATTTTTTCAAATAATAAATAGGCCCTTGAGCCTCATTGTAACATAGTTTAGAGGTATGTAGCTGCCACATCTCTTCTCAGAGATGAGTTACCATCGCCTAAGATAGTCTTATTTCCATTATGTTTGTAAGCATACTTCAGTATTTGATATTAATGAAATGAAGTGTTATTTATGTTGCATCTTTGTATTTATGGTTATATCTATAATTTTTTGTGTTCATGTTTAAATTTGGATCAGTGGTATCAGAGTGGTCTGCTCTTTCTCTATTTTTCTTTGCATGTCTCCAACGAGATCAGGGTATAAGGAGTTAGGGCTCGAACTGGTCAAACCTTTGCAAGACCATCCTCATAAATCTCGATGGCCTCCCATGGCGGAAGAAAAGAAAGAAAAGGGGGCAAAATATCCTATCAAAATCTTTCTCAAAGAAGCCCTTGAGCAATAAAGGAACGTGATGATGGACAACTTTTCCCAGATCCTTCAGCGGCTACCTAGGGGTGACACATCTACTTCCAAAAACTACTCTGGAAGCGCCACACCCTTTAAGGTACAAGTTAACTTTGACATTCCCATATTCAAGGATCAGATAGATGCAGATGTCGTAGATAAATGGTTAAATCTGCTAGAAGGATATTTTTTTGTTCATGATTTTTCCAGTCAGGAAAATATTACTTTTTCACTTCTCAAAGTCACCCCCCCACGTCAAGGACTGGTGGGAAACCTACTGTGAGAAAAAGGACAAGAGGGAACCCTCACTATTTTCAGCCACGCCCACATGGAATTCGTTCTGCGATTCCATTAAGGAGAAATACTACCCTGTCAAGAGAAATGAGGATAAATACATAAAATTGACCATGTTGTGGCAGGGAAGGGACCAAGATGTGCCATAGTTTACCAATATTTTTCATACCCTTAACACGAAGTTGGGTATCAAGGATTCTGAGTGTAATATGGTACTCAAATATCGGGGCTTCCTACACAGGTACATCCAAGACGAGATGGAGTTCCTAGACATCTCCTTGCTTAGCACAGTGTGTCGATACACTGTCAAGATCAAGCAGAATTTTAAACAAAATAAGCAAGACTTTGGATGTGTGAGTCTGAAGCAACAAACCAAAGAACAAACGACAAATCCAAGACAGGGTGACCCAAGGCAACTCATCGGAGCCGTAATAAAAGAACAACACCACGACATCAAAGAAGGACATAGGAAAGTGGTGTGAGTTCCATAAGAGCCCCACTCATAACACAGGTGAGTGTTGTCCAAGTGACCGTTGGTGGACGAGTTGAAGGCTTCATTATCAGTGCATGTTCTAACCCTAAATCAGAACCTGACAAGAGGAATGACAAAGGGAAGCATATTATTCATGTGAAGCCTAGCACCATTGTTTCCATCACCAAGATCCAGAAGATTGAGCCTAAAAATCTAGAGGATGGGGAACGCCTCTTCCACTCATAGATGTGGGTGAAGGGTTCTCTGTTGTAGGTCATTTTTTATAGTGGGAGCCAAAAGAACCTCATTTCAGTAGAGGTCGTGAAGTGTATGGGCCTACTAACCACAATACACCAGCATCGGGTGGCTTCACCAAGGATGAGATCTCTGAGTCAGCCAGCAGTGTCGCCTTCATTATAGCATCAAGCCCTTCATGGATGAGGTATTGTGTGATGTTTCTCCTCTCACCATTTGTGATGTATTATTAGGAAAACCATACTTTTGGAAGCAACATGTTGTATATGAGTCGAGACCTCACACTGTTATTATTTCTTTGGGCAATACATTATATACGATACTGGAGGTAGCCCCACTTTCTGCCACCTCTTTGATCTCTGTGAAGGAATGTAGTAAGATCGTCTCTCGGACTAGGAAATTTATTTTATTTCTTGTTCACTCTCAAAGTAAGGGGAAATCATAGCCACATCCATGGCCCTCGGGAAGGGTTCCTCCACGCAGTAGAAGCATGTAGATACAGTCATGAATGAATACAAGGACATCTTTTCCTCACCCACAAAGGTAGCATTGCACTATCAGGTAAATCATTCGTTCAATCTGACTCCCAAAGCACCTCTACCCAACGGGCTGATATATCGCCGCTCCATTCTGAAAAATGAAGGGATCAAGTGGAAAATACAGGATTTACTGCAAACAGGACACATCTGCCAATAGGTTCACAACATCTTGTAGAAGTCAAATGCAAAGTACAAGCAGTGCCATGATCAACATCGAGTGTCGCACAAGTTATAGGTGGGCGATAAAGTTTGGCTACATTTTCAGAAGGAGCACCTTGTTGAACCCCACCACAAGCTTCACTCGCTCCGATATGGGCCATACACCATCACCAAGGTCATTGGTGACAATGCCTTCGAGTTTAGCATCCCATCATTCCTTCGTTTGCACCCAGTGTTCAATGTAGACCGCCTTCGGCCATACTTTCCACCATTATTGGGCACATTTGACATAGCGGAACAGCTCACACCAACATAGCTCAACCCAGACTGCATGGAACAAGCCACAACTAATCATACCATGCACACGCAGATCAAGAACACTCGCTAAAAGAGAATATAGCTATATCAAGTTGTCAAAGTGGGTCAACTCCTTCACCAGGGCAAGTGGTTCACTAGGGACTAGGTTCAACATAAATTTCCTCACCTCATGGAGGCTCTACACACGATGGGGACCATTACTTCCTAAGGGGATAGGAATGATCCAGGTGGATATTAGTGGCCACCCGCCTATTCCACCTAGACCCCCCAATCAGTTTCATTTTACTATTTTTAGCAGTTTTTCAGATCCTGAACTTCTAGAGCAGTTTTGACCCCCTAAACGGCATTATTTTGGGTTTTGTGGTGGGCCCATTGTCATAGGCAAGGGCCTACAGTGAAACCTATAGTACTCAACGATACCTTTCGAACAAGGTATTGTACGCACCAAAGGGAGATAATATGACCAATTTACGACCCTGGGAAGTTGGTTGCCTAGCTAAACCCAACAGGGCCCTCAAACTCTTGGTGTTACATCTCTTGGGGTTAGGGTTTTGGTCGTTTAGGGTTTTCTCATGTTTTCCAATAATAAATAGGCCATTGGGCCTCATTGTAATACAGTTCAGAGCCATGTAGCCACCACATCTCTTCTCAGAGATAAGCTACCATTGCCCTAGCTAGTCTTATTTCCATTATGTCTGTAAGCATACTTCAGTATTTGATATTAATGAAATGAAGTGTTATTTTTGTAGCATATCTATAATTATGGTTATATATGTAATTTGTGTGTTCATGTTTAAAACCAGATTAGTGGTATCAGAGCGATCTTCTCTTTCTCTGTTTTTCTTTGCATGTCCCCAACAAGGTTGGGATATAAGGAGTTAGGGCTCGAATTGGTCGAACCTTTGCAAGACCAGTCTCGTAAATCTTGACAACCTCCCATGGTGAAAGAAAAGAAAGACAAGGGGGTAGGAGATCCTATCAAAATCTTACTCGAAGAATCCCTCGAGCGACAAAGGAAGCGATGATGGACAACTTTGCCCAAATTCTTCAACGGCTACCCAAGGGCGATGCATCTACTTCCAAAATATAATCTAGAAGCGCCACACCCTTTAAGGTACAAGTTAACTTTGACATTCCCATATTCAAGGGTCAGATAGATGTGGACACCGTAGATAAATGGTTAAATCTACTAGAAGGATATTTTTTTTCATGATTTTTCCAGCCGGGAAAAGATTACTTTTTCACTTCTCAAAGCCGCCCCTCATGTCAAGGACTAGTGGGAAACCTACTGTGAGCAAAAGGATGAAAGGGAACCCTCATTGTTTTCAGTCACACCCACTTGGAATTCGTTCTGGGATGCCATCAAGGAGCAGTACTAACATTTCGATAGCAAGGAGGATAAATACATAAAATGGACCACACTGTGGTAGGGAAGGGACCAAGACGTGCCATAATTTACCAATATTTTTCATATCCTTTGCATGAAGTTAGGTATCAAGGATTGTGAGTGGAATTTGGTACTCAAATATTGTGGGTACCTACAAAAGCACATCCAATATGAGTTGGAATTCCTAGACATCTCCTCGCTCAGCAAGGTGTACCGATACGCTGTCAAGATTGAGTAGAAGTTTAAACAAAATAAGTGAGACTTTGGATCTGTGAATTCGAGGTAAGGGAAGGGCATCCCCAAACCAGAGAACAAAGGACAAACCTAAGGCGGGGTGACCCAAGATAATTGTCGAAGCCACAAGAAAAGAACAACACCAAGACGTCAAAGAAGGACACAAGTAAGTGGTGTGAGTTCCATAAGAGCCCCACTCATAACAAAATTGAGTGTCAGTCACCGAGTTGAAGGCTTCATTATCATATGCATGTTTCGACCTTGAGTCAAAACTCGACAAGAGAAATGACAAAGGGAAGCAAATTATTGATGCGGGTCCCAGCGCCAATGTTTCCATCACCAAGATCCAGAATATTGCGCCTTAAGATCTAGAGGAGGAGGAACGCCTCTTCCTCTCACAGATGTGGGTGAAGGGTTCTCTGCTGCAGTTCATTGTTGATAGTGGGAGCCAAAAGAACCTCATTTCAGCAGAGGTTGTGAAGCAGCTGGGCCTACTGTCCACATTACACCCACATCTATATAGCATCGGGTGGCTTCACCAAGTACAAGATCTTTGAGTCAGCCAGTAGTATCGCCTTCCCTACAACATCAAGCCCTTCACGGATGAGGTATTGTCTAATGTTGCTCCTCTCACAGTTTGTGATGTATTATTATGAAAACCATACTTGTGGAAGAAACAAGTTGTATATGAGTTGAGACCTCACTCTGTTATTATTTCTTTGGGTAATACATTATACAGGATAGTGGAGGTAGCCCCACCTACTGCCACCTCTTTGATCTCTGTGAATCATTGTAGTAAGACATCTCCCATACTAGAAAATTTATTTTCTTTCTGGTTCACTCTCAAAGTAAAGGGAAAATCGTAGCCACATCCATGAACCCCCGGCAAGGGTTCCTCCATGCAGCAGAAGTAGGTTGATACGGTCATGAAAGAATATAGGGACATATTCTCCTCACCCACAGGGATACAGTTGCACTGGCAGGTAAATCATTCATTCGATCTGACTCCCGAAGCACCTCTATGCAACGGGACGATACATTGTTGCTCCATTTTGGAAAATGAAGGGATCAAGCAGCAAATCCAGGGTGTACTGAAAATAAGACACATTCTCCAGCAAGTTCACAACATCTTAGATAAGTCAAATGCAAAGTACAAGCAACACCATGATTAGCATCGAGTGTCGCACAAGTTCCAGGTGGGTGACAAAGTTTGGCTACATTTGCAGAAGGAGCACCTTTCTGGAACCCACTGTAAGATTCTCCTGCTTTGATATGGGCCATACACCAACACCAAGGTCGTAAGTGACAATGCCTTCAAGCTCACTATCCCACCGTTCCTTGATTTGCACCTAGTTTTAAATGTAGACCACCTTCGGCCATACTTTCCAACAATGTTGGACACAACTGACATTGTAGGACACCTTACATCAATAGAGATCATCCCGGACTGCATGGAACAGGACACAACTAATCAAATCATGGACACACAAATCAAGAACACTCGCCAATAGAGGATACAGCTATATCGAGTTGTCAGAGCAAGCCAACTCCTTCACCAGGGCAAGTGGTTCACTAGGGACAAGGTTCAACAGAAATTTCCTCACCTCATGGACACTCCATGTGCAATGGGGACCATTGCTTCCTAAGGGGGGAGGAATGATCTTAGTGGATATTGGTGGCCACTTGCCTATTCCACCTAGACCCCCCCAATCAATTTCATCTATTTCCTTGTTCATTTTAGCATTTACTAGTTTTAGCAGTTTTTCGGGTCATGAACTTCCATAGCAGTTTTGACCCCTGAAACGGCATTTTTTTATGGTCCACGGTAGGCCCATTACCATGGGCATGGGCCTGTTGCAAAACATGTAGTACTTGAATTGATCTTTCCAAAAAGGTATTATAAGCACCAAACGGAGATAATATGACCAACTAACCCCAACGGGGCCCATAAACTCTTCATGTTACATCTCCTGGGGTTAGGGTTTTGGTCATTCAGGGTTTTCTCATGTTTTCCAATAATAAATAGGCCTTTGAGCCTCATTGTAACACAATTCAGAGGCATGTAGCAGCCACATCTCTTCTCAAACATAAGCTACCATCACCCAAGCTAGTCTTATTTCCATTCTATTTGTAAGCATACTTTAGTATTTGATATTAATGAAATGAAGTGTTATTTTTGCTACATCTCTGTATTTATGGTTATATCTATAATTTTTTGTGTTCCTGTTTAAATCCGGATCATAAACAAATGGGTTATCAATCTGATTCTTCTTATGAGAAATTCTTTAGATTGAGAATGACCAAGAACCATTATGAATACCTCCCTAGTTAAGAGGGAGTGTTGAAAAGTGTAACTAGGTTCACTCTTCATAATGAGATGTAATTGTGACTTTTGTAAATGATGTAAAGAATAAAATAAAATTATTATTGTAAGGCTTTCTTCATGTGTTTCATGAGCAAGGGATTTTTATTTTAGATGGCTCCCATTGAGAGCCTTTAGGATTTGTCATAAAAGTCATATAGAGTCAATGTCATGTATGAAGAATGTATATGAGTCAATAGAATGGTCTAGTAGCCCTCAAAGACAAGCACAAGGTATTTCTTCCTCATGTCGGCTTCAAGATGAAGTGAATAACTCATGTCGGTTTCACATTATGGAGACACACCTATTCATATACTCATGATGGCTTATTTATAGACAAAAACCACTATATATATGGTTGAAGGGTCTTCCCATTTCTACAATCATCAAGCTCGAATCCCTCTGAAATTTGGAAAACAGAAAGAGACAAGTTCTGATAGAACTCAGAGAGGTGATAAAGGGACATCGAAGATCCTTTTTGGGCTAATCATATTAATCAAGTTCAGATATCTCTGAATTTTGGTGACCTAGTGCAGAGATAGGTACGGATATCTCTGTGATTTTTATAGGAGATCACAGTGATAAGAAAATAAGACAAATCCGGATGTCAAGTTGCAGAAGAAACTCAAGGGAAAACGAGGATATTTTTGGGCTAAACAGAAGTTTGGATTCCTGCGAAAAGGTCTCGGTTCTGTAGCAGCTCGAACAAGGATATATATACTACAATTTGATGCTAGAGAAGACCACAGTTTGGTGATCCAAGAAGGCTACAATTTTGTGATACGGCAATGACATTCCCTCACTATCATGGTACTATATCACAGTAACGACCTCAGTATAATATATGTCTTATGGCAAAGAGAATTCGGTGCTACCACATCAAAGAGAATTTGGTGCTAACATAGGAAGAAGGTCACAAGTGTGTTACATGGTCTTGGTATTATTACATGAAGAAGGTCTCAAAGTGAAGAAGGTCTAAGTGGAAGAGGAGTCAAGAAGAAGGTTGAATATCAAGAGAACTTGTGTCTTGGTCTTAGAGTCGAAAATAGGTCAAGGGTCTTGGTCTTGGTATTTGTCAATTAGAATCTCTATAAGAGAAATTTGTGTGGGTTTTGCTCTCAAAGAGTGAGAGGTTTGGCCCTAGCTAATAGACTACATTCTGTGTCTCTTGTCCATTTATGTTCATGCATTGGTAGTTGTTTGATGAATAAGAACACTAATAATATAATTAGAAGAAGATCCTAATTTAAAGTTGTAAAATTCACTCACAAGCAGCTACTAATCAAGAGAAATCACCTAACTATTGATGTCCTAGATTTCTCAACATAGAGGAATGTGCAGCTAGTTTTGAGCAGTTGAAGCAATTGCTTACAAATGCTTCAATTCTAAGTCTTACAAATCCAGATGTTGTGAAAAGATGCTTGCAAGAGGGGACTTGGTGGAGTCATGATGTAGGAGGGACATGTGGTATGCTACGATTCAAGGAAATTGAATGAGAATGAGCATAACTATGTGACACGTGCTCTTGAGTTTGCAATGATCATTCATGCATTGAAGATGTGGAGGCACTGTCTTGTTAAGTGATCATAGTGGATTGAGGTGCTTGTTTGACCAACCTAATATGAATGTTAAGCAATCTAGGTGGTTTTCCATGTTTAGTGAGTTTGACTTCGAGATCAAGTACATTAAGGGTAAGGAGAACAGGGTTGCATATGCTCTTAGCAGAAGAGTGCAAGTAAGTCACGTATCAACTATGAGTTCATACAGGATAGATTTATATGATCGGATCTCAATGGCAAGACAGCAGGATGATAGGTACAAGGAGCTTAAGCATAGGTTACAGTAGCAGGGTACAGGTGTTCACGATGTGGATTATCAACTCACAGCAGATGGTTTGGTGAGATTTAGGGACAGGATCTATTTGTCGAGCAATAGTGAGCTCAAGAATATTATCTTAAGGGAATGCCATGCTAAGTCGTATTCAGGTCATCTGGGATATTAAAAGACTCTAATAACTGTGAATAAATTCTACTTGTTGAATCTAAAAAAAGAGGTAGCTGAGTTCATCATTAGGTGTTTGGATTGTCAACAAGTAAAAATAGAGTGCAAGCATCTAGGTGGTCTATTTTAGTCAATTCTGATTCTAAAATGGAAATGGGAGGTGATTTGCATGGATTTCATCATATTTTTTTCTGAGGACATCTAGGCAACATGATTCCATCATGGTTTTTGTTGACATGATGAAAAAGGTAGATCACTTCATAGCAATTAATTCTACTTATTCAGCTAGTGAGGTAGCTCAGGTCCTCATCAAGGAGATAGTGAGGTTACATGGTATTGCTAGGAAGCTTGTGTCAGAAACAGATGCCAATTTCACTTCTAGGTTTTGGAAAGAGTTATTTCTAGGTTTGGGTACAGAGTTGGTCTTCAGTACAACTTATCATCCACAGACAAATGGACAGCTAGAGAGGGTCAACAGGATTCTAGAGGACATGTTGAGGATGTAGGTTATGCACCAGCATTGGAGGTGGGAGGATCATCTTCCAATGGTTGAGATTACTTACAACAGTGGGTATCAGGAGTCACTAAGGATGAGTCTATTTGAGACACTTTAATAGGACTAGACATGTTGGCAGAGATGGAATAGGAAATGTAGGCTATCAAGAAGAATATAAAGGCAACACATGATATACATAAGAGTTGTGTATATCAGCACAAGGTGTTTAAAGAGTTTCAGGTAAGGGAGCATGTGTATTTGCGCATCAAGACCAAGAAAATCTCCTTGAGGATTGGGTCATGTGCCAATTTGGCACCTCAGTATTGTGGGCCTTTCAAGATCCTTGAGAGGATTGGACTAGTGGCCTACAGACTTTCACTATCTCTGACAATGAAAGTCCACGATGTTTTCCATGTTTCATTGCTTAAAATATATGTGAAGGATGCTGATCATGTGATTGACTAGTCTTTATTACAAGTGGAGCTAGAAGGAGAATTCCAGCCGGAACCACGCAATCAAGCAAGTTAAATTCCAATAGAATCACTTTGGTCCTGATGAAGCTACATGGGAGATGTTTGATCAAATGTGGGCTATGTATCCTTCATTATTTTTCAGTTGAGGAAAGGGAGTTTTGGTATATGTACATATTTATATATGGTGTTTATTATAAATATCGCAATAAGATGTGTTATAAAGCTCGAATAAGTGGTATGGTTGTCATGGTGTCATGTTTTTCATGTTGGTTTTTCTTTTCAGCAAGTTGTTCATTGTAAATACTACATCGAGTTAAGTTATAAAGCTCCATGGGTAGTATGTTTTTCTTTTCAGTGATCTTGCTAGTCATAGACGTCATAGAGCACCGATGACGGTGTTCCCCTAAGGGGGAGGGGTCTATAATAGCCCCAGGTTAAAATATCATATACTAAAGTTAATAAAGGCAAAATAAGACCAAGGTCATGGGACACATATTCCAAGCTAAATGTTGGGCAAAACATCCTAGTGGGTGTTTACTTCAGTTTACTATGGCTAAGGAAATTGGCAAAGGATTTGGAAAGGAAAAGAGACATTAATTGGAATTTTATTTATGAAAATAAAATAACATAGGATAAAGGGAGATGAAAGATTACAGTTTTGCATGAGAGGGCAACAAAAGGAAAATTAGAGGAAATTGAAGAAAATAGAGACCTCAATAATAAAAGGGCTTATGAGGATCAGTTCACATCTTTTTTCCATTTTATATTGGAGCTCTCTCTCTATTCTCTCATACTCTTACACACTTTGAACATTTTTGGGGCACTCTAACATTGGAGAAAGGAAGGAAAAGGAAGGATAAGGAAGTGAAGGAAATCAAGGGACAAGCGAGGTAAAAGGTTGATAAAGCATCTTCAGCAGGAATACTTGTAGGTAACAAGTTGCATGTTTGTTTTCCTAGCTGGTTTGTGAATGCATGGTACATGCGTGTGTGTATTTGGTTCTCTTGTTGTCATGGGCATGGGTTTTTCCAGGTGTGACAGTGGTTTTAGCCTTGCCTTGCCATTTTTAGATAGCCATGGTGTGATGGGGTTCTTTTATTAGGTTGAGCTTTGGATTACCGAACTGTTTTGGAATTGGGTGAAGTGGTCTCAGGAAAATTCCCATAGGGCCAAGGAATCCCTTGACCAGTTTTGGCGGGAATGCAATAAAGCCTAAGGGTGGAGAAGGAAATTTACTCAAGTTATTAGTGAAGAAATTCTGAGGTATCAAAGCTTGTTTTGGGCATATTAATCCCTTGATCAGTTTTGGTGGGATTGTGGTAAAGCTTGAGGGTGGAGGTGGTTTAATATTTGGAACCCTGGCTATTTATGTGATTGCTTTGGTCCTAGTAATACATTACCCAGTTATTACAGCATTGCAGTAAAGCCTAACGGTGGAGGTGGTTTAAAATTTGGGATGCCGTGATTTTTTTATCTTGAGTCCCACATTCATGTTTGGAATATGGCACGGGCATGATTGGCTGAAAGAAAGATTTGTTTCAGCCCAATCTATGGTCAGGTGGTACATGGAAGTCCTTGACTTGGTTGGTTTTTGCATAAGTTAATAAGATCTATTTTCCTATTGTATTTCATGAGTACTTGTACTTGTTATTATGTGGTTTTTATGGTTGTTCGATCATGGTTAATATTCTAGTTATTTGTTGGTTATAAGTATGGTTTCATAACAGGTTCTAGCTATGGCTCTTGACATGTTTTGATTAGTTGATGAATGGTTATTGAATGCATGAGCTAACAAATGTTATTACAGCTATTTTGAGAGGGCATTAGACATTACTGATGATTCTCAAATAAGTTTTAGACCGCTATGTTTATATATGCATCATGACCTATAGATTTCATGTTCTCAATATGTTTGACGAAATGACTATCATGGTTAGGCCTAGTTAGGTCAATTTTGTGAATCAAGTTTGTATGTTTAGCCTTTTCATTGAGTTACTTATCATTCTGGAAAGTCTCATAAAGTTATGGGTAGTGGCCTTGAGGCTGGCTTGGAATTTAGGCTCAAATCTCGGGATCATGTTCTCCTAACAAGAAAAATTGGGTTGCAACCACATGGATGTAGGCTTGTGCATGCGGTTGGAGGCTTCCAACTATATGGAGGCCTTGTTGTGGGTGGAGTTGAGGGCCTAGGGCACATAAGGAGGGGTCCATCTCAAGATTTGGCCACTTGGGATCGTTTCTTAGCCTCTGATGGGTCCCATAGCCCCTGTAGGATGTTTTGAAATGTCAGTTTGTCGTCAATAGTCGGCCCCACTTCCTTAATGGGACCTAGGAGGTTGAGTCATTTCATAGTATCCTTCAGTTCATGTTTACCCTAGTAAGCTAGTTAAAGTGGATAAATTTGGGAAGGATGCTTACATATATGTCAAGAATTGGGTTGAGCATTGGCCAGGAACCATTTGCCACTCCACTCAATAAACCTGATGCTACCTTTTGAGATTTAGATGATCGACTTTATCGGGACATTTCACAAAAGAGCTAGACAAATGGGAGTAAAATATATTATAACAACATTGGAGTATTTAATAAAGTGGGTGGAATCAAATTCAGTTGAGTCATGTAGAAAGGAAGTAGCAGCGAAATTTATCTATGGGAATAATTTAGTAACTCGGTATGGCTACACACTAACTATAATCAGTGATAATGGAACTCATTTTATCAATGCTTCAATCCAGGCATTGATGCAAAAACTCATGATTAAGCATAGAAAAACCATTGCTTACCATCCACAAGCAAATGACACCATCAAATCATTTAATAAAACATTGCATAAAGGACCGACTAAAATATTCAACCTAGATATAGACGACTGGGATGAAAAAATTCAAGCTATCTTGTGGGAATATCGTACAACATATAAGCAATCAAATGGATTTACACCTTTCAAATTGGTCTATGGGTAGCAGGCAGTCATACCACTTCATTATACATCAAATGTTTTAAGTGTGTTGAATGTCCTATAATATAATAAAAAAGTAGAAAATGAACAAATCCATCAACTGTAGCGTTTAGAAGAAGATATACTTCATGTGCTTCATCACCAACAAGTTAATAAGAATTAGCAAAAAGCATGGCATGACATAAATCTGCAGACCAATAATTTAAAAGTCAAAACCTAGCTTTTCTTTATGAAATTCGAGTGAAGGGAAATCTTGAAAAGTTAGAAGTTGCATGGCTTGGACCTTTTGTTATTGAATATATACATTCTGCAGGTGTCGTACAATTGAAGACACTGCAAGGGCACTTATTTAGGTCACTTATAAATGGTGCCCAACTTAAGAAATATATCTCTTGATAGCATTTGTAACTGATTGGTGAAAACCTCTATTAGTCACTGGTCACATAGGCTAGTATTAAAACCACATTGTCGAAGACTAAGCTAACCAATCAAATGTATATTAGTATATTTCTACTTAATTTTGTCATTAAATATTCTAAGTTAGTAGGTTAGCATAAATAGTTACAAAATATTGGGAAAATAATAATTGTACCAGCAAAACAAAAATTTATTAAGAAGGAAATCATCAAAATAAAGAAACGAGCCTATAGAAAAATGGAGCAAGGGTAAGATCTGAGGAAATATTTAAACAACGAAGCACAATTGAGGAACTGAAATCATCATGAAACAGGAGAAGAACGACAAAGCAAATTTATAGAACATCATCACATAGTCTAAATTGACTCGACTAGATGGAACAAAGATCAAATCATAAGTTGGTCTGACCAACCAACTGATTTGACCAAAAGGATCAATGTTAGACATCAAGTCGGCGATATCAACCAAAGAAATGCATTCAACTCGACCAATGAAAAGAAGATATATCAAAAAGAAAAATTCAGAAAAATAAAACAGATATATTTGACCATCATACCTTGTTTGACAGTACAATCACATCACGTTTAAGACTCCATGATGTCACATCAAAATTTAAATCAGAATTGAATGTCAAATCTCAAAGAGGAACCTAGTCATGTGCATGACACGAATTGACAAATATACAAAAGTTGAGTATTAATGTGAAGAGACGCCTTTGAATAGAGGTCAAGGTAGAAATCAATGTAGCATTGAATTTGAAAAATATAAAACACAGACAAATGCCCATCACTATCCAACAATTTTCCTAAAATTTCCCCAAACAGAGCGGATGAACTTGCAAAAATCCCATAATTGTCGAGCCTTGATATTTCTAACCCTGAACTACTCAAGTGTCTAAGAATAAAATAATTCCAAGAAGATTTCAATATGGCCAAAAAGTGAGTTCACTTTCAAGAGCCAAATGTCACCATAGAACTAAGAACAAAGGCTCGATTCAACAAATCGACTACAACAGAGTTGCAGATCTGAATTAATAACATTAAACAAGCAAAAATGGATTAGCCCTCTTGGGAAAACATGCCAAATCATTCAAAAAATGGGGAAAATTCTATAACAAGTGGATTGAAGAGTCTAAAATGCTATATGTAGCCAGCATTCGAGATATCCTAATTGCTCCATTAGCCACAGACTTACACGGGCTGAAGAAAAGAGTTGCTAGGTTTATCATTAGTCAGTACCACAATGGTGTTTTGTGGCTAGAAAATCCACTAACTATTTTGGTGACGACTATTCACAACATCATCTACTTACCACACCAAGGATACAAGACCCCAAAAATAGTTGATACAACTACGTGGATCCATAAATTTACAGGAAGAATGAAAACCAGGAACTCTAAGGGTCTAATTAACGACCAATTTTTTAATTTACAAGCTAAATGGGCATGTACCATTGTCACCCTTTACCTCACTCAAGAAGGTAAAGCCTTTGATCTCAAATTTAATATGCTAGAAATAATTAGTCAAATTGTGAAAACTGGGAAAGTATATGATTAGGCACAACATGTAGCTGACATGGTTAGAGAAGATTTCCAAGAATGCCAAAACTCGGGTAAGGCCATCAGATTCCCATCCCTGTTAATTTACCTAGCTATGAGATAAGTCTCCCCAGTCAGAGAAAATGCATTTACCAAGAAGCTAAATCCCCTTATGAACAATTTTAAAATATTTGCACATGGGTGGTCATGGAAACTACAGTCGATTAGACCCCATGAAATATTTTGAAATTTGTTATTGAATTTAAAGTCATTATCGAATAGATGGAGGGTTCCCCAACACATCTCACATATATTTCCCACTACGTCGCATATTCAATTATCTCTTGATACAACTAATGTATTGTATGTCGAATATAATGATGTCAACCCCTAGGAACTCCCATACTAGCTTACTGTCGATCATATATTTGCATAATTAAGTTGGAAAACCAATACAATGTTTCCAATTCCATCACCGAATACAGAACCATAGACATAAGTAATTCTACCACCTACAGATGTATATTAAGAAGAGGAAAGAGAGGAAGAGTTATACGCAGAACCATTCAAAGTCGATCTATCAGTGCCCCTAACAAAATCCCCACAAAAGTCTATGAGTAGAGAAATACATAGTTTGACATAGGTTAACATGCAAGTAGGAGAAATAAACTGGCAAGAAGTCTTCATTGATATCATATTTGATGACCCACAATTGTAGATTAGAAGAGATGCAATTGCAAAGCAAGTACACGAAAATGTGCAAGAAAACGGCAAAGAAATTAAGAAGTCGAGGAGATCACGACAATTTGTAGGGTCATCTATTGGACCAGAATTTTTTATTCCTTAGGTCAGGCAAAGGATATATTTATTGAAATATTAAAACAAAAATTAATCGATGACCAACAAACACAAGTGCAACAACAATTGACTCCAGTAGATTCGAGCACCCCAAAGGAAACTTCAATTCATAAACAAACTCAAGGCCAATCAAGTGGGGTCAAGAAGAAAAAGGAACAAGTCTTAGAGATCAACCTATATTTAGGCTCACCTACTGACTCTCCAACAACTATTATCGAGGAAGTGAATGGTGGAAAATGGGAAACACCCTCCCAACAATTCAACACACAACAAGTCTTGTTGGAGCACAGTAAGTCAGATGACATAGTTAAAGGTTCGTCGGTAAAGAGTGATCCAAATAATGTAGACACCTTGAGTACACCGACAATCGAACAACAAACTCCATTAGAAAAACCGACCACAATTGGTAATTCTACCCCATCAAAACAAAAGCATCTACTAAAATATACATATGGTATGGTATTTTAACTCAAGGATGCCTCCGACTGACAAGTATTTGCTTGCTTACAAAATGTTGTTCTAGAAGCCAAGGGAGATGGAAGAAGATACCATAGATAGTAATAAGCTCAAAGAGAGAAAGAAATAAGAAACAGAAGTTTTTTTAGACTATAGGAATTGGGCAACAGAAAAACTTAACATTGACATTCTGACCAAAAGTTGATGATCCACTTGCTATGATAAAATAACTAGTTTATCAATTGGTCAACCACCATGAGCAACTAAGTGCTCAAATAGTCAATCTCCAACAACATGTAACAACACAAGGGAAATAGGAAATGTTGACTATCATTTAGGATGTTTTTGATGGTGTTGGGCCCGCCAACATTCAGGGGATCTCCCTGATATGAAGTCCCAACTAGACCTCAAACTTTTTGGAGTAGGAGTCCCAACAGTGGGTGGTAGTGTAATGCCTTGACTGCAATAGTGCGCAGAGGTAAGTATGATAACTTTGGGTGAGAGCAAGTGTGTGACCCTACAGAGAGTCAAGTGTGATGCGTGAAGTTTCTAACACATGGAGGGGAAAAGGAAGTGTACCCCTTAGAAGCATGTAAGAGTACGCAGGTTGAAAGGAACACACAAGTGGAATGACATCACAAGCTAAAATGTAGAATAATCCACAAATTAAAGTGATTATTTAATCCAACAACACACATTCAACAGGATTCGTACAATTGTATACAAAGTAGTTCATAAGAATTTGCATAAGTTAAATAACATACATTGCTAAAGAAACCAGAATAGTCCAACTACATTAACAGTATATGCATGAAAGCGTGTTGGGTCTGATATTATTATTATAAGTGAAAGTTCCATCCATACATACACCATTGACGATCACTAGCCCCAATAGTGGAACATTAAAGGAGTATATTTGCTCTACACTATGGAGAAGCCAAGGTTCTTCACAATACTCCCAAGCCTTTTCTCAGCCTAAGCTTAGCCAAAATCTTGGCTCCCAAAATCTTGTTCTATCAGTTACGAGGTTCTATTTATAACAAAGGGTGGGGTGACCCTTAACATTCTCCTTTGTGACTCTTTGAGTACCCTCATGACTCTTCAACTTCTTTACAAGTAACTCATTACAAAACATGATGACCTTTCACATTCCACTAATGACACTTGGAATTTCACATAAAACATATTTACAAATAATATTAGATTTTCCACATGTACCCATGTAAGACAAAATAGGCTAGAGACAACCTAACAAGGAAAAACACTATGATTGTAAAGTTTGGGGAAATTCCAACTCAATAACCTCCACTTGGTGCTTCTCGGTCACATATTGATGCCAAGCTTGGTACTACATGATGGTGTCCCCAAATTGTTTGATGTTGTCTTTCTAAAAGAAGACTCTTTCCTCCATGGCATCCAGGTATATGGTCTTGGAACCTGTATCCAACTCGTTCTGAATCATGTGTAACATGGTGTTGACCTTGATAGGACCACCAATGCACTTCTGCATGTTGTTTGTGTTCAGCTCCAAGTCTTCCCTGGTGGCCTCCTGTCTTAGTTGCTTCATGTACTCATCAATATATAACCGGACTTGGCTCTTGGGTCTAGCATCGCTGAGGGAACCAATTGATGGGATCTTATGCTTCCTCACTATGAGATCTAAATGGTTGTACAACCACAAATGTGAGGCTTGTATGCTACTAATGAATGGGGCGATCTGCTCATAGTTATGATTAACATCTAGAACTTTTCTTTCACCAGCTCTGCTTCTGGCTTCATCTTCTTTACTAATTCAAGCGAGACCCCTTTGTAATGCATTTCCCACTCTTGTACATGGGCGATGGTAGCATGCATGTTCTTGAGAGTTTGAACAAACTCTTTGCTCTGTTGTTATAATTCATGCACACGGACAACTACTTTATGCACGGTGAAAAATTCATCATAGAGCTTCCACATGGTACCCTCAAGTGGTTATACTTCAATGAGTATCACTTTCCTCATCTCCTCCATTGCGGAAACTGCATTCTGCATTGACACTTGAAGTTGTTTTGCCTCTTTCCTGGTAACCTGCAAGTTCTTTGCCAGTTGTTCATTCTTGGTCGTCGAGTACTTAGCATTTGAGCTTGTTGCTCCTACATAGACCAAGCTAGGTTTCGGCAAGGGAAGTTTGATGCTTCCTAATGTCTGACACTATCACCCTTTCCTTGATGAATACAAGTGATGCGCAATCATCTGGAAAGTTCTTCCTCCACGCCTATACAATCTTCTTCTGCAACTCATTGAATGATAGGTTGTACACATCCATGACCAAATCATCATCAAGGAGAACAACTTCTCCTTGCTCGCTCGAGGCTGGTTCTGACACTAGAGGTGGCGGAGATTGAGAGATGACCTCTGGTGCTCTCGGCATAAGGTTAGTATCTTCATTTTGTGGCTCCTATTCCAACTCCATGTCTGTCACTTCAATCAGTTTCTCAAATTGATTAGAAAGCTCTCAATCCTACATTTGTTCACCCTCTTCCTCAACTGGCAGTTGTTCCGACTCCTCAACATGTATGGGCATTGTTTGCTCTGTCATCGCACCTTGCCTTTATTCCTCTTCTTACTTCTGCTTCTCTTCTCTTCCTCTCCTCCTCAACTCTTGTTCTTCCTTCAAATTCTTCTCTGTCTCCTACAACTTTAGCTCTACTTCTGGAGCCTCCGCTTTTCTCTCTTCCTTTGCTCTACTCCCTTTATGCGTTGTTCCCTCTTTTCTTCCGCTACCAAAGTTGATTTCTCCAAAAGAGGATCTACCTTTGTAATGTCCCCTAATAATAATAAAAATAATAAATAATATAATATAATATTAAAATATAAGTAAATAAACAATAAATAAAAGATAATAATGATAAATAAAGAAAGAAAATATAATAATAGTAAATAATGAGGATAATATAATAATAGTAAGTAATAAACTGGAGTTCTAAATAAAAATATATAAAAGTAAATTATAAAAATAGTAAAAATAAGTAAAGTTAACAAAATGTAAAAAGGAATAATATAATAAAGAATTAAATTAAGAGAAATATTAAATTAAGTAAAACTTAAAATAAATAAATAAAAGTCACATGTTGACACATGGAATGTGTGCATGCGGTCTCCTTTCTATTTTTTGGTCTATTTAATGGGCGATGAGAAAGATGAGATTGGGACAAAAGTGTTGTGAGAGAAAGGATGTCTTGGCAGTAGTACGTTGATTGAGGACTCGGGGTTGGCCAGCTATAGAAAGATTATGTGTAGCTGATCCTACGGTTGGGTGGAGAGTCATCCCCAAAATCTTCATTATGGTTAGCAGAATTCAACTAGCATTCAACTCCAAAAGCACAAGTAAGGAATATCGTTGATGTATCTACTCATGTTTTTTGAAAATTCTATGTTAAATAGTTGAATAATTGGGTGTTGATTATTAATCACATGATTGATCTAATTAGTTGCATATTTTAATTTTGGGGTTGTTACATATAGTATCAAAGTTAGATTCAAACACTAGAGACCTAGGATTGAAAGAAAATATATACAACTATCATTAATGTTGATTTGTTTAAATTAGTTATCTAAGGATTCTCAATTTCCAAAATCTCATTTTTATATATATTTCTATCCTTATATATTTAAAATATATTTAAATAACATTAAATCATTATTCAGACCTCCATCCCTTTACTTGTGTGAACTAATTTTTAATACTTCAATATGATTATTTTATTTTTTTCAATAAAATCATTTCAAGTTTTCCAAATTGTGTGTGGATTCTTAGATCTGAATTTAGATTTTGAGAGCTTATAATGTGACCTCTTACATCCAAAAACTCAGAAAAAAATATTTAAACACATAATTGCATTAAGACTACAGGGTCAAGGGTTGTTGCATGGTCATGTACAAATCTTGAGACATAAACATTACAACAACAACAACAAAAATCATTATATATTTAATAAAACTCTAAATCCTTATGATATACAACATTAAAGTATTTAATAATTTTAAAAGTTATATGATAAGTCTAAGAAATTTAAAATAAATGATAATAGTTTGCATCAAAAAAATAACATCAATTGAGACATGTGAGCCTTTAGAGTGTTTTAAGATAACGTCTTTGTGTGCTAGCCAATATTGCCATTTGCTCAAGAATTGGAGAAGTCTAATGGAAATCGTGAATATTAGAAAAAATAGAAGAGAGAGCAAAGAGTCATTACACACAACATAAATCACCCTTGATGCTATTATTGATCACCACAAGTACAAATATTCAAGACACAAATTACTGACTTTGACACAAACAGATCATCATTACAACTCACACGTTGGAAATAACATTACAACTCACACATTGGAAACAAGATTGACTCGTCGTAACCCCTAATGACAACTACACATGACCTAGAAGCATTACTTCTAACACCCTCCCTTAATGCTTACATGGAAAACATATTACAACAACAATATGATATTTGTCTGACTGGTCTTCATCAGCACTCACATCCACTCTGGAATCTTGCAAACTCTACTCTTTCACCACCACATCTTCAAGTTGTTACTTGTCCTCCATTTAAAACGTAACCGCCTTTGAGCATCATTGATGAACTTTGTAGGATCAACAATATTGACAACTCAACTCGTCGAGGCTTACGCGATAAGAGCCATCAAGTAATGAACCATCCTATGGACCAACCACCATCTGTCGGATATTTCACTTTCGACTATCTTTCAGTTGATAGGATGGAGGTATCAATACTGAATGTGCTCAAGAGTTGATCAAACAACTTGACCTTACATAAGAATTGATCAGGGCTTCCAGTTTAAGAACCACCAACCCTTTTTATAACCAAAAGTACTAACATACAAGAATTGATGTTTTGGATACCGGGGCTTCGAGTTTAAGAACCACAAAATCTTTCTATAACCAATAAAAACACAAACACTGATACAGTATTTCATGTTTTTTTTAATAATAATAATATAACTAAGCCACCAAGTTCAAAGTAGATCCCTAAAAATCCACAGAAACTGCCCACAAATTGAAGCTTTGAGCTCCAAATAATCCATGGTGAACCTTATATATTCCTCCGTGATTTTTTTACTGGCCATTTGAACAAGACAAAGAACTTCATATAATGGTTTCCTGTTGAGATCCTTGGCAGGGCTCATGGCATAGGCAATGCCTATTACATTCCCATATAATCCTTCCTTCAGCCAAGGTTTGAACATGGACCTCCTATTTGCTGAGAAATGTTCATTAGAACTGGCGACATTAAGGGAGAAAGCTGAACAACACACATCCATACACAGGTTTACACCAAATCTGTGATCTTTGAAATAGGGCACACTAGAGATCCAGTTGTCCTTTCCATCTCCCGCCAAATCTACTCGGTACTGAGTTGAAGTCGTATATTTTCCGATGTACAAAACACATTCTCCTAGAATGACATTGAAGTTCCTAATATTATTCATCTCCACGTTCATTTTCCAGCTCTCGCAGTAATTCTTGAGGTTGATCTTATGATTGTTTTCTTTAAACCACACACACTTTACTCTTCATTAAGAAAACTCAAACAAGTGATACAACTCATGACCATTTAAATGCATTGACTTTTAGAAAGCAAAGGTTTTCTCCATGCAACCTTATTCGCTCAAATTAATTTCCTACTGAAGGTGATACTCAACGCAACCACGAGTCTACAATCCTCAGACAATGAGCATGCAGTTTCAAATGCAATTCTTTTACACGATATCAGTCGATTGCAAATTTGTAACACCAAAATGCAGATCCACTTGCAAATTTCAGTGAGTAAAACACCGTATCAAAACTGAACAATCCAGATCGCACCCATAGTAACTTCGATCTCTCCTTCTCAGATTTTGGCCAGATGCAGACACAACTTTACGAACAACGGCACCAAACAAGCTCACATGAGTCACAGATCTTGGCATGTTGGCTCTCAGATCTGAAGCTTTCTAGATTTCCCCCTCTAGCTCTAATACCATATTAGAAAAAATAGAAGAGAGAGCAGAGAGTCATTACACACAACATAAATCACCCTTGATGCTTTTATTGATCACCACGGGTACAAATATACAAGACACAAATTACTGACTTCGACACAAACAGATCACCATTACAACTCACACATTGGAAATAAAATTGACTCGTCGTAACTCCTAATAACAAATACATATGACATGGAAGCATTACTTCCAACGTTGAACTCTAAACTTATTTGGAGACCATTTGTCTTTATTTATTTTTTATTTGGGTAACCTTTTAAATTTAATATTCCAGATATATTTATATGTCA
This sequence comes from Pinus tabuliformis, assembly GCA_031772625.1. Taxonomy (NCBI): domain Eukaryota; kingdom Viridiplantae; phylum Streptophyta; class Pinopsida; order Pinales; family Pinaceae; genus Pinus; species Pinus tabuliformis. The sequence goes on from CM062805.1 coordinate 1,146,728,554, forward strand.
TATCCATAACCTTGTAGATTGATAATTGGTTTTTGAAATAATTTCTTTTGGAGTGAAAGAGAATACTAGTTCGATTTTCACAAAACCCATTCAATAATGGGACTTAGAGATAACCATAATATTTTATTTAGTTAAATTAAAGTCAAGTGAAGTAATTTGAAAAAAAAAAAAATTATAACAATACAAGTTCAGGAAAAGAAAAATTAAAAATAAAAATAACAAAACAAGTTCAAGAGAAAAAAAGAAATTGATAATAAAATAAATATTAAAATAGCTAAATTAAAAAATATATATTTAGTTAAGTTTGAAGTTAATAAAAATACTTTTTTCCTACAATTTAAGGAGCATTATGTAAAATAGATATATGTTTTTTTTATATGATTGTTTTTAGTAAAGATGGAGTGTTTCAAGGATGAATTTTATATGATTGTGGATACATAATTTTAGATTTATTTAGTATGATTTTGGATTTAATATTATATATATAAGTTTTAAATTTATTTTGGAAAAAGAGGAAGTAAATGGTGAAATAATGTGTAATTTTCATAAAACAGTGAAAAAAGTACATGTATGAAAATTTAAAAAATAAAAAGACAACATTTTTGGTGTCAAAATAGAAAAGAAAAGGTAATTATTAATTCAAAAAGTAGTCATTAAATGTAGTTATAATCACTTTTAATAAAAAAATTATTATGCATACAGTGTTAGCTAAATTATATGAAAGTTTTAAAAATAAAAATAAATGAGAATTATAATGAACAATACAAAATGTAAAGATAATGATATTTAATTCATGAAATCCTACCCTATTTTGATTTCATATTTTATTTTAGTTTATATTCGCATGTCATTGTCAATATGCAACTTTTAATTATTATATATTATAAGCATGTGCTTTTTATGCATATATAATGGTAACTATATAATAGTAATTGGAATGGTGATTATGTTTTGATCTTACCAAATTATATGGTACAACGATCATGAGACATTGACAAGCTGAAGTATTAATATATATTGACAAAATATTTAATGTATTGATGACAAGCTAAAGTATTAATATATATTGATAAAATATTTAATGTATTAATGTAGATTTTTATTATGTTTGAGCCTTAAAGTGAAACATGTCATTATATAGATTTGAAAATAGTAATAAAAGGTATGAGGTCTTTTCTTTTATATGTAATTATAGAAGTTTTTTAAGTGATTTATTGAAGAAAAAAAATAATAACAATAACAATTTTTGTGAAACATTTAAATTTTATTAAACCACTATGGTACTATATAAGAGCTTATGATTTCAGTTATGGTTTTAGTTAATTGTTATGTCAAAATATGATTCTTGAGTGTAATATTGGGATGAGGTTTCATGACATGATGATATGAGGATAATGATGCACATGTGATTTTTATTTATTTAATTTCTACGATAATGATGATGAATGAATATGATATGCATAGGGATCATCATGTTATGATATGAGGCATATTGACATGTGGTTTATTTATTATGTGATGACATGTCTTTGATGTTGATATGTGATGTTACAACTTATGAGGATATTATGATGTGAAGCATGTGGTAATTGCATGCAAATTTTATGACATGCATGAGCATGCAATTCTTTACTATCCAAAATGTGGTGATTAACAATGATGTTATGTTCTCATGATGGCATACAAGACTTGACATGTGGATTATTTTTTATATGATACTATGATGTTATAGCTAATGCATTGGTTGCATGTTGAGATGTGGTGCTTCACAAGAAATCCACAAATAGGCTGAGAGGGCCAGTTATTTGATGATCTCGTGGAAGCCCACATCTAACACCATATGAGCTGGGGACATACTCAATCAACACTACATATGCCAGTGGTTCCTTTGTCTTGTATAGCTGTTGATGGATAACTCTTGAGAGGCTATGGGACCATATTGAGGAGGTTGAGTACCTAATATTAGATTGGGATGCCGAAGTCTGGTGGGGGTGTAAGGACTTTGATGCATGGGGTTGTGCACCTTAATGAGTGTGGAGGGAGCGGGTCAGCCTTTCGAGATGCCTGGAGTACTATCGCATGGAGTATTGAGTCGGGTGCCTGCATTGGGGCAGATGAGGTCTGATTTGGGCGCAAGCCTTGGGGCTAGCCTTGGGCTATGGTACAAAACGATGAGGCTTATGCCTGGTTCCAAAAGTGGGAAAAATGATAGAGATTCCTTGATATTTCCTGGGTGTTGTGGAAACTTTCGATGTCTACTAGTTATACTAGTTCAACATAGGGTCTAGAGAAAACGTGAAGTAATAAATAACTAAATAAATAAAATGTTAAATGATTCAACTTAACTTTGGGACAAAGTTCCTTAAAGAGGGGGAGAATATGTAATGTCCCCTAATAATAATAAAAATAAATAAATAAAATGACATAATATTAAAATATAAGTAAATAAACAATAAACAATAAAGAAAAGATAATAATGATAAATAAATAGTGAAAATAAATGAAGAAAAGATAATAATAGTAAATAAATAATAAATATAATAATAGTAAATAAATAATAAATAATGATAAGAATATAATAATAATAAATAAATAAATTAGTAAATAATAAACTGGAGCTTTTTAAATAAAAATATATAAAAGTAAGCAAGTAAAGTTAACAAAAAGTAAAAAAGAATAATATAAGAAAGAGTTAAATTAAGAGAAATATTAAATTAAGTAAAACTTAAAATAAAGAAATAAAAATTACATGTTGACACATGGAATGTGTGCATGCGGTCCCCTTTCCATTTTTTTGGTTTATTTAGTAGATGATGAGGAAGATAAGATTCATCATCCTTCAATCATTCTCTTGGGAGAAAAGCGTTGTGAGACAAAATATGCCTTGGCAGTAGTACATTGATTGATGGCTCGGGAGTGGCTAGTTGTAGAAAGATTATGTGCAGTTGAACCTACAGTTGGGTGGAGAGTCATCCCCAAAATATTTGTTGTGATTAGCATAGTTTAGAGAGCATTCAACTCCAAAAGCATAAGTAAGGAATATCATTGATATAGGTAAGTAGTCTCTACTCGTGTTTTTTGAAAATTCTATGTAAAATAGTTGAATAATTGAGTGTTGATTATTAATCACACGATTGATCTAATTAGTTGCATATTTTAATTTTGGGGTTGTTACAGCCTTCATCTTGCAGCTTTTCTCTGCCTCTCGGTTCTCAGCAATCTTCCTCTTCCCCTTGTCCTGCACTGGATTGTTATCTTAATTGTTGTTGTTGTTGCTTCTGGAGCTATTATTCTCTATAGAGAATCCTTCCAAGTTGTTTCTATACTGACCAACTCATCGATTTTGGTGGCATTATAACAGTACCTCCAAGGGTCCTCCTCTAGCCAATGACATGCCCCATGGATCCATGGAAAATACGCCCTCACACAGTGATCCTTGAAAATACCGTGGGGATCATACATATTAAATTCTTTGGCGTCGAACTCGAATTTCACTATCTCCTTAGCCTCGGCATCTACATCCTTCAAGCTCTTAATCTCGTATAATATGATCTGCAAAGGAAGAGCGGGCCATGGTGCTTTCTTCTTCCTATGCAGTCCTACTGACAACCCTGTAGAGAGGTGATATGACACTTCTTGCATGATCAACTTGTCAATGGCATACCTTGGTAGAACATGCAGAGGCTTCTCTCCACTAAACACTCTGATGAAGGTGCCACCTAGTGAGGCATACCAATATGTAATGTTTATTATTGCCTCCATTGCTTCTCGAGACATGCAAGGTGGATCCTACTCAAAGATAAGCTTGTACAACGGGATGATAAAATGGTCAGTTAGCCTTTCCATCGCTCCTCGAGAGCTACAATTGGAAAGAAAATTGCAATATATGTTAATGACAGTCCCTTTTGGTGTCAATGTCCATCTCATGCCAGGGAACTATTGTTGGACACATATTGCATCCAGTAAGTATGTGGACATGTAAAACCTTGCTTGCTCATTCTTGGGCGGATTCCGAGTATTAGTCACATGGATCTTCAACTAATGAGCCAACAAATCTGACCAGTTGAATGGCTTCCCATCATTCACCAACTGGTCTAGTACAACTACGCACCCTTTAGGAAAGGTTTTTCTACTCTCTTGACCATATATTATTCACGCAAAGATGATCAAGAATTGATAAGCCTTCCTAAACGACTTTGTCTTGTAAACATGATTGGGTGTATGTTAAAACTTTGATAGTTCTTTCACCCAACGCTTAACAATATCTATAGTGTTCAAAAAGTTATGGGTGGCATAGAAAAATGAGTCCATGCACTTCACTGGCTGGGGTAAATGATACATCTTCTGAAATTTCTTTGCCTTGAAGGTGGCAACCTCTATCCTATTGGCACTGCTCAATGTCATAGTATATTCATATGTGTGTTAGACAATCTAGTTGATAATGTCCACACATGGGAAGGCAAGGTACCTACATGCAACCTTGTATAAGCCTGACCGCTGGATACTAAGATAAACCTGTCAGCGCTCTAAGTATTCCTTGAATTTCTCTACAAGCGTATCTTTGATTTATTGCCATTTCAATGTTGAACCCGTCTCAATGAACAGTTGAGTATCTACAAACTAGTATATCAACTGATATCTACTCGACTACTTCCCCAATACTACTCTCGGCGCTTTCCTTTGATGCAACTCTCTTGGATTCCATGTTAAATGTAACCGCTTGAGAGATGCTCAAAAACTATTGTACCTATGGGATACAGAGGACACTCATGCAAGAAAATTTTAACTTAAAAACCGAAGTAACTTCAACACAAGATCAAGCAACAAGTCGGGCTCATGATGGGAAATATTGCACAATTCTAGCTATCTGTGGGAACTAAGCATTGCATAGTCCCAGTAGTAAAAGTAACTTCAAGACAAGATCAAGCAACAAGTCGGGTTCATGATGGAAAATATTGCGCAATTCTGGCTGACTGTGGGAACTACGCATTGCGTAGTCCCAGTAGTAAGTCGGGAAGCTTGATGACTAGAACTGCACGATGTGCAGTTCAGTCTTAGGTCAGTGGCCAAGCTGGGAGGCTGGCTCCTAGAACTGTGCAATGCACAGTTGGAGTCAGGCTAGGATAGGCTCTGCGCAATTCAAGAATCCAAGGCAGGGACCTTGAGCTCCCAGATTGCACAATGGATGTAGTGAAGTCTGAGATCCAGGAAAAGGGACGCAGATATGCCCTAGGGGAGTGTGAAACCAATCATATCTGAAGGATGGTGTGATATTAAGTGAAAATCTGACTAAGTGTTGATGCATGCATGTGAAACAAGTACAGGAATCAACTAAAATGAAGGAAAACGAAGCATGTGCAGAGAGTCACCGGAACGACGAACGTTGATGAAAAATCAAGGTAATACATGTGACACTTGGGAAAGGAAATCTAAAACTTGAAACAACACTTATACAAGCTAAAATAAGCTAAAAATCTAGTATTCATTCAAAGAAACAAGTGAAACAATGCTCTCACAAGCCAAACAACAAAAAGCGACAAAAGACGAGAAAAGCAAAACTCAACCAGAAAAGCAATGACGATGGCACCAAAGGTTCCTTGATCTCCTTGGGAATCCCATATCTCCAAGATCGAATGTGAAAATGAGCTCTAGTGACGTTGATTAAATAGATTTGGTCAAGTTAGGGTTTATGACGTGCATGCCAAAAATCAAGGAAAAAGCGACACTTGACGACAGTTTCTAAAATAACTCAAGTGCCTCCTTCGGGTTGCTAAAAATAGATCCCTATTTTTTACGGATGTTTTTTTATTTTCTTTTTTTCTTTTTAGGGAAAAATTTCCATGCATTTCCCGGAAATATTATGCATTTCTGAGAAGAACCGGGCAACTCTCTAGCTCATGCACTGAGCAGTTTCTGATCACAGTAGGTTCTACACAACTTTTGGGTTGAGTTGCTCTAGGTTGCCTCTCATGTATGTGTTATTTCCCAACTCAAGGCTAAATTCCATCCAGTATTAAGCATTTCCTAAGATTAAGGCTCACTAGCAGTCAAGACTACACAATTCCCAAGAGCAAGGCGAGTTGCCCTCAAGAATTGTGCAGTTCTCTGAGGAAAGCCGAGAACTCTCAAAGGACCAAGTTAAGAGATCGACTTGTGGGTTATAAAAAGAACTAAGTGGGAAAACACAAACCAAGATGAAAAGAATAAATCTCATTCTAAGAACAAGTACCTGGATTAGCGCCAAATGAGTTTTTGTGGTTTAGAAGGGAGCCTCCAAAATGAAGCATAGGAAAAATTTTGGAGGGTGGTTGTAGCCGCTACAACATTGATGACACACTCATAGAACTCCATCTCTATGTATGGATGTTGTCTCATTCAAAGCGATTTTAACTCTTACAAAACTATTGTTTAGTTCTTCGATTATCATAGCTTCTTCACTTAGCTTGAGTTGAAGGTATAGTCCCTACCATTCTCTTTATCGGCAGCACACATACCAAGCCAAGTCAAATTGAGTTGTTTCGATTGGGGATGAGGGGTATATAGATGCACAAGTAAAATAGACTGTCATGTTTTAATTTCATCTCAGGTGTTGCTTCGCTGCCAGCAAACCTAGATAGTACCTCGGCGGATTCACTTCAGGAACACAAGCATCGCTCTACTGCCAGCGAGCCTGGACAATACCTCGGCGGAGTTACTTGCTTCACTTCTCTACGCAGGAATAATTTCTCTTTTTTCTCCTTTTATTTCATTCTTTTATTTTTTTCATTTTTCAAAGAACTATGCATAGGCACTTATTTATTTCATGAGGTGGAAGAGGGAACTGGTTTATAGAGAGTAGAAGAGGTTTTCCCTTCAGAGAAGGATATTTATATATACCTCTGACATACTTGTTAAGGTTTTCCCCCTCTCCTTATTCTACTTTAATGAGTTGACAAGGGTTAACCCAATATAGAAAACCGATTAGAGTAGGAGGTACTAGTTAAGAGTGCAATCATCGTGATTACACCATGACTCTTTCTAAAAGCAACGTATTTTCCATCAGGGTATCATCGACTAGAAGAAATGCAAGATTCACATAAAGAAAGGGAATAAATAGATAACCAAGTGTTGATAGGTGTACAAGTTCCTCTTGGATTTCACCCTGCTTGTCTAAGAAGCCAAGCACAGTTTCATTCATACACTAACCTACAAGTGAAAAAGAAAACAAACAAAGGAAAGAAGCAATACAAAGCAAAACAAAGTAAGCAAATCAGGAAACAAACAAGAAAATAAAACACTACTCCTACTCCTAACCTAAGCAGAGCATAGGCCAACTCACGTAAAGTGATACTTCCAATGTAGCCATCGGTGCATTAGTTGGCCCATGTAGGCGAGAGCATGATCGATAAGAAAGATATGTAAGCAAACCAACAGATAAGAAAGATACAACAATGTAAACCAATACATTCGAAGCTTTAATGCATCCATAGAAAAGTAAAGACGGAAAGCACATGAAAGGCGCTCTACGGACATATCATGGTGTCCTATCACATTTCACGTGGAATAAAAGCATGTACACACCTTCGAATTTGAAAAAAATAGAAAACATAAAGAAAGAAGAAAACTTTTGTTTCACAACAGTGCTTGCTACATATGATTCCTCCAATGCTTGAGCAATAGGATCGTGTGATTCTGGTGGAGGATGTGAAAACATTAAGATAGATTGATTTCTAGTGTAAACAACATAGTGATGAGGAGCCTGGAAAAGTTCAACAGATTTCTAATCAGAAGTGGAACTAACCTCAAGGCTACGAGAACCTAACATAACCATCAGCTCGGGTTGAAGTGCCTTGATAGCTTGAGGAGTTTCCAATTCATCAGAAGATGGATCATCAAAGACCGATGGCTTAGAAAGATCAATAGTAGGCAAATCAAAATCATGATCGGATGAATGGATGAAAAGATCATGACATCCATGATTATAAAATTAAAGATGATGGACAACGACATCCTCATGATCTAATGAATCGTACAAAGGAGATGAGGAAAAATGAGAATTTTCACCCTCTATGTTTCCAGAAAGGTAAGATGAGAGACTAGGAGGATCAGATAATATAGATTTTTCCTCTCTGCAATCAAATGAAAAAATGGCATTCCACATGCTCTATGAATGATCAAATATAGAAACATCTGGAAATGAATTTTCACAAGATGGAATAGAAACGGCAGAATCATGGAAGATGTCAGGATAAAGTGGACGAGGTGCGAACAAAAGGAGGTCATCCTTCACCATAAATTCTTATTCAAATTCCCACACAAACTCGTCAAAAATGATATGGCATGTTGGTTTTTCAACATGAACTCTATCAAGAACTTGATCCTCATGAACATCACATGTGAGATCTGAGATGGATGAACGCAAAACACCAAAATCCGTAGGATCAAAGGGGCCAAAGAACAGAGGCTGAGGAGATAAGACCACATGAAAACCATCGGGGATACAATCCAAATCTGTGTAGAAATCTAGAGTAGGTGGGGTAGGAGGAGATGGTGACAGATCAACAGGTGGATTCTCAACTCCTCCCACCTCGACCTGTAGAGCTAGAGATTATTGATGAGAAGGGGATGAAGGGTCACTTGGGACAACAACCTTTTCCATCTCAAATTTGGAAGCTCTAACACTGAGGTATGTTGGGAGAGGTTCAAAAAATTCTAACTCATGTGGATTCTTAGAAACATGAAAAAAGATACTAAAATATTTCCTCCAGAAATTCCCAGTCAACTTCATCTTCGGGAAATTCATAACAGTAGTGAAGAAAATGTTCGTGAAAATATTGAAGAGATTTGTCAAGTGAATTTTGCGATTTTAAAAATTCTTGATTAAGGGCTTTGCGATCATAAAGAGCAAAAAAACGACATAATTCTCCAAAGAAGTGATCAAAAAAGTGTATAGAGGTTGCAGTAAATGTGTCACACCATTTCTTTGCACGCCCTTCAAACGTGAAAGCAAACAACCCACAAGTGATGTCATAAGTTGATACATCATGCGTGTCACAGAATCTAGCAAAAGAAACTATGTTCCTGAACAAGGTTGTTCCATCCTCGCCATTGAACTTATCTCTGGACAAGTCATATATGATTCTCATCAACACTTCGAAATCAGCAAAGTTAGAAAAACATGTCACGGTTATGATTTGGACAGTAGTCATGAAATATGTCCAGAAATTCAAAACAAACTTCAAGGGATCACCTTGTCATCTAGCCCTCCTTCTAGCGCTAGAAATGTTGACATTGTTGGACCCACCAACATTCAAGGGATCTCCCCAATATGAAGTCCCAACTAGACCTCAAACCATTTGGAGTAGGAGTCCCAGTAGTGGGTGGTAGTGTAATGCCTTGACCACGGTAGCACGCAGAGGTAAGTATGATAACTTTGGGTGAGAGCAAGTGTGTGACCCTACGAAGAGTCAAGTGTGATGCATGAAGGTTCTAACACACGGAGGGGAAAAGGAAGTGTGCCCCTTAGAAGCCTATAATAGTACATAGCTTGAAAGGAACACATGAGCAGAATGACATCACAAGCTAAAATGTAGAATAGTCCACAAATTAAAGTGATGAGTTAATCCAACAACACACATTCAACAGGATTCATACAATTGCATACAAAGTAGTTCATAAGCAAATTCGTAAGTTAAACAACATACATTGTTAAAGCAACCAGAATAGTCCAACTACATTAATAACATATGCATGAAAGCGTGTTGGCTCTGATATTATTATTATAAGTGAAATTTCCATCCATACATACACCATTGACGACCACTAGCCCCAATAGTGGAACATTACAGTCAAGAACACCTGCTCCTCCACATAAGTATACTCTCTCTACGCTATGGAGAAGCCAAGGCTCTTCACAATACTCCTAAGCCTTTTCTAAGCCTAAGCCTAGCCAAAATCTTGGCTCCCAAAAGCATGTTCTACGAGTTATGAGGTTCTCTTTATAACAAAGGGTGGGGTGACCCTTTGACATTCCCCTTTGTGACTCTTTGATTGCCCTCGTGACTCTTCAAATTCTTTACAAGTAACTCATTCCATAACATGATGACCTTTCACATTCCACTAATGACACTTGGAATTTCACTTACGACATATTACAAATAATATTACATTTTCCACATGTACCCATGTAAGACAAAATAGGATAGAGACAGCCTAACAAGACAAAACAATATGATTCTGAAGTTTGGGGAAAGACCAACTCGACAACCTGCACTTGGTGCTTCTCGGTCACATATTAATGACAAGCTTGGTACTGCAGGATGGTGTCCCATAATTGTTTGATGGTGTCTTTGTGAAAGTGGACTCTTGCCTTCATGGCATCTGGGTATGTGATCTTGGAACCTGTATCCAACTCGTTCTGAAGCATGTGCGGCATGTTTTTGACCTTGACGGGACCACTGATCTACTTATGCATGTTGTGTGTGTTCAGCTCCAAGTGGTCCCTGGTGGCCTCCCATCTTAGCTACTCCATGTACTCATCGATCTCTAGTCAGGCTTGGTTCTTGGGTCTAGCATTGGTGAGGAAACCAATTGATGTTGTGATTCCTCACCATGAGATACAAATTATTGTACAACCGCACATATGAGACTTGTATGTTGTTGATGAATGGGGCGAGTTGCTCGCAGTTCTGGACTACATACAGACCTTCGCTTTCTCCAGCTCTACCTGTGGCTTCATCTTCTTTACTAAGTCAAGTGGGGCCCCTTTGTACCACATTTTCAACTCTTGTACATGGGCGATGGCAGCATGTATGTTCTTGAGAGTTTAAACAAAATATTTTCTCTGTTGCTGTAGGCCATGCACACATACAATTGCTTTATGAAAGGTGACAAATTCTTCATAGAGCTTCTGCATGGTACCCTCAAGTGTTCATAATTTAGTGTGTATCACTTTCCTCACCCCCCCCCATTATGGAAATTGCATTCTGTGTTGACGCTCGAAGTTTTTCTGCCTCTTGCCTGACATCCTGCAAGTTCTTTTCCAGTTGTTCATTCTCAGTCATCAGGTACTTAACATTTGAGCTTGTTTCTTGTCATGTCCCCATTTTTATTCTCCTTCATAGTACAGCGAGGGTGAATTTCCAGGGCAAGGGATGGCTAGGTCAGTGGAGCAGGTTTATGTCATCAAGGGTCCCGATGGAGTTTTGAGGAATTTTTATGGAATTTGATGGCATTCGCTTGGCATATTCCATCATCCACACAGTTTTCCTTTCATTCTGCATTTTGACAACTTTCAAAATCAGTGTTATTATTGGGCATAACTTAATTAATTATGCTCGAGGTGGCATTTTGAGGAGAGTAATTGATGGAACACCTCAGTGTAATAGCTCGATGGAACCATCAAGTGAAGATCTATAGGTTGTGATGCTAAGAAGAGACGTCCAGTGGTCAAAGAGGAAAAGTAATTAATTGGAGAAAAAGGGACAAAAGTGCCTTAAGTGAAATAAAATTAAATTAAAGTCTCACTTGATAAATTCAATGGAGAAGCTTCTAGAATAATAATAAAATAATAAAATAAGATGCTTCTAGAGGCTTGGAGATATATCCATGAGATATATAAAAGAGGAGAAGGTCATTTGGAGGCATCTTGGATTTGTGTGTTGTCTTTATTGAGAGGTTTGATAACGTGGTTCTCTAATTCAACAGTAGCCCCAGACAAAAACCCTCGAGTGATTCAGTGAGAGTCGCAAGCACCCATGATCTCCCCATGGTGGATTCATTCAGAATACATAGGTATAGTGATTTATTTCCTGTTTTAGTTTGGAGGCCAGCATTAGCACTATTATCTGGAGGGTCATTCCCAACTATTGTATCAACATACATTTCTATATAATAAAGCTGGATTTTGTTGCTACATTTCTCATTGTTCTTCATGTTGTGATCTTCAATGAGATTTTAATGTAATTTGTGGGTTTATTGTTTCTGTCAAATTTCTGGTATTTGGGTTTTTACATGGCAATCTTTTGTTAAGCACATGATAATTTTGTGTGAAGGGTTTGTTCCAAATTTTCTTCATTTGGGACATTACATTGCTCCTTCATAGGCCAATTTAGCTTCGACAAGGGAAATTGGATGCTTCCTGATGTCTGACACTATCATCCTTTCCTTAATGAATGCAGGTGATGTGTGATCATTCGGAAAGTGATTCCTTCACGCCTGTACAATCTTATTCTGCATTCGGAAAGTGATTCCTTCGTTCATGTACAATCTTCTTCTACAACTTCTTGAATGATAGATTATACACATCCATGACCGGATAATCATCAAGGAGAACAATTTCTCCTTGCTCACTCATAGTTGGTTCTAACACTAGAGGTGGCAGAGACTGAGAGATGACCTTTGATGCTCTCAGCATAAGGTCAGTATCTTCATTTTGTGTCTCATGTTCCAAATCCATGCCTGTCACTTCAATCAATTGCTCAATTTGTTGAGAAAGCTCCTGATCCTACATCTGTTCACCCTCTTCCTCAGTTGTTGGTTGTTCCGACTCATCAACTTGTATGGGTGTTGTTTGCTTAGTCATCGTGCCTTGCCTTTGTTCCTCTTCCCGCTTCTTCTTCTCTTCTCTTTCTCTCCTCCTCAACTCTTGTTCCTCCAAATTCGTCTTTGTCTCCTGCAGCTTTAGTTCTACTTCCTGCAACCTCTGCTTTACTCTCTTCCTTCGCTCTACTCTCTTTATGTATTTCTCCCTCTTTGCTTCCACTACTAAATTTGCTTTCTCCAAGAGAGGATTTTCCTTCATCTTGCAACTCTGCTCTACCTCTGGGTTCTCAGCAATCTTCCTCTTCCCCTTGTCCTGCACTGGATTGTTGCATATTTTTGATGTTGTTATTGCTTCTAGAGCTACCACTGTCTGCAGAGTAAACTTCCAAGTTATTGCTATACTGACCAGCTCATGGAGTTTGGTGGCATTGTAATAGTACCTCCAAGGATCCTCCTCTAGCCAATGACATGCCCCGTGGATCCATGGAAAATACACCCTCACACAGTGGTCCTTACAAATCTCGTGGGGATCATACAAATTAAATTATTTGGTGTCGAACTCAAAATTCATTATCTCCTTAGCCTCGACATATGCATCCTTCAAGCTCTTAATCTCATATAATCTGATCCGTAAAGGAAGAGAGGGCCATGACGCTTTCTTCTTCCTATGCATTCCTACTGACAACCTCGTAAAGAGGTGATGTGACACTTCTTGCATGATCAACTTGTCAAATGGCATACCTCGGTAGAATATGTGAAGGCTTCTCTCCACCAAAATCTCTGATGAAGGTGCCACTTGGTGAGGCATAGGAATCTGCAATGTTTTCTTTTGCCTCTGTTGCTTCTCGGGACATGCAAGGTGGATCCTACTCAAAGATAGGTTTGTAAAACAAGATGATAAAATGGTCAATTAGCCTTGCCATCACTCCTCGATAGTTGCAGTCAAAAAGAAATTTGAAATAGATGTTGATGGTGGTCTCTTTTGGTGTCCATTTCTAGCTCATGCCAAGGAACTGTTGATGGTCACAGATTGCATCCAGTAAGTATGCGGACGTGTAAAACCTTGCTTGCTCATTCTTGGGTGGATTCTGTTCATTAGTCACATGGATCTTCAACTAATGAGCCAACAAATATGACCAGTGGAATGGCTTCCCATCGTTCACCAACTGTTCCAATACGACTACCCACCCTTCAGGAAAAGTTTATGTGTTCTCTTGATCATATATTATGCAGGAAAAGATGATCAAGAATGGATAAGCCTTCCTAAGGGACTTTGTCTTATAAGCATGATTAGGTGTCTGTCTAAACTTTGATGACTCTTTCACCCAACACTTAATGATATATCTAGTGTTCACAAAGCTATGGGTGGCATAGAAAAATGATTCCATGCGCTTCACCGGCTGGGGTAAATGATACATCTGTTGAAAGTTCTTTGCCCTAAAGGTGGCAAGATCTATCCCGTTGGCACTACTCAATTTCATAGTCTATTCATTTGTGTGTGAGACAATCTAGCTGATAATGTCCACACATGGGAAGGTGGGGTACCTGCATGCAACCTTGTATAAGCCTAACCATTGGATACTAAGATAAACTTGTCAGCCCTCTAAGTCTTCCTTGAAGTTCTCTGCAAACGTATCTTTGATTTGTTTCCATGTTAGTGTTTAACCCTTCTCAATGAACAGATGAGTATATGCATAAACTGGTAGATCAACTGATATCTGCTCAACTACTTCCCAGGTACTACTCTCAACGGTTTCCTTTGATGTAGCTCTCTTGGATGCCATGTTAACTATAATCACTTGAGATATTCTCAACAGTTGTTGTACCTATGGGATAAAGAGGACACTCATGGCAAGAAAATGTCAGAGTAAAAACCAAAGCAACTTCAAGACAAGATCAAGCAACAATTCAGGCTCATGATGGGAAGTATTACACAATTTTGGCTGGCAGAGGTCACTGGATGAATGTGGGAACTATGCATTGCACAGTCCCAATAGTCTGATTAGGAAGCATGATGACTAGAACTGCACAATGCGTAGTTTAGTCTTGGGCCAAGGCCGAGAGAAATTGTGCATTGCGTAGTCTCAGTGGCCAAGCTAGGAAGCTAGTGATCTGAACTTAAACAGGAACACAACAAAATACAGATATAAACATGAACATAGAGATGAATTTGAAGTAAAACTTCATTTCATCAATATCAAAGAATAAATTATGCTTACATACAGAATGGAAATAAACTAGCTCATGTGATGGTAGCTTATCTCTGAGAAGAGATGTGGTGGCTACATGCCTCTGAACTGTGTTATAATGAGGCTCAGAGGCCTATTTATTATTGAGAAACAATGGAAAACCCTAAATATCCAAAAACCTAACCCTAGGAGATGAAGTGCCAAAACTATGGGCCCCGTTTGGGTAAATTGGTATATCAACTTCCCAGGGTCGTAACTTTGGCATACGATCTATGTTTAACGTGCACAAGACCTCGTTAGAAAGATCTATCCTAGAAATACAACTTTTGACTGAATAACATTGATCAAGTTCTCATTTGGGCCCTGATTTTCCCAAAAAAATGTCATTTAGGGCCTCAAAACGGCTCTGAAATTTTAGGACCCGAAAAACTGCCAAAAATATAAAATTGTGCTATAATTAAGGAAACTAAAAAATTGAAAGAGATAGTGGTGGGGTTCCAAGTGGAATAGGTAGGTGGCCACCAACATCCACCTAGATCATTCCTCCTCCCTTAGGAAGAAATGATCCCCATTGCATTGAGTGCATCCATGAGATAAGGAAACTTTTGTTGAACTTTGTCCCTCGTGAGCCACTTGCCTTAGTGTAGGAGTTGGCCAACTTTGACAACCCGATATAGTTGGATCTTCTGCTGACGAGTTTTCTTGACCTGTGTGTCCATAATCCGATCATTTGTGGCTTTTTCCATGCAGTCTGGGTTTAACTCTATTAGTGTGAGTTGTTCTGCAATGTCGGATGTGTCCAGTAATGGTGGGAAGTATGGTTGAAGGCAGTCCACATTGAACACTAGGTGTAGGCAAAGGAATGGGGGAATGCGGAGCTCAAAACAATTTTCTCCCACGGCATAAGTAATGGTGTAAGGACCATATCGGAGTGGTCTGAGCTTTCGATGGTCTCCGGTAAGGCGTTATTTCTGCAAATGCAACCAAACTTTGTCACCCACTTGAAACTTGTGTGGAACCCGATGTTGATCATGTCGTTGCTTGTACTTGGTATTTTCCATAATGGAGCGGAGATATATCGGCCCGTTGGGTAGAGGTGCTCTGGGAGTCAGATTGAATGAATGCTTGACCTGACAGTGCAAAGGTAACCCTGTGGGTGAGGAGAAGATGTCCATGTATTCTTCCACCACCTGGTTCTATTGCATGGAGGAACCCTTCCTAGGGGCCATGGATGTGGCTATGCTCTTCCCCTTACTTTGCAAGAGAATCGGAAAGAAAACAAATTTCCTAGTTTGGGAGATGATCTTACTACATTTCTTAGTAGAGATCAAAGAGATGGCAGTAGGGGGAGCTACCTCCGGTATCCTGGATAACATATTGCCCAAATAAATAATAACATAGCAAGGTCTCGACTCATATACAGCATGTCACTTCCACAAGTATGGTTGTCATAATAATACATCACAAACCTCAAGAGGAGAAACATCACACAACACCTCATCTGTGAAGGGATTGATGTTGTAGGGAAGGCGGCACTATTTGTTGACTCGGAGATCTCATCCTTGGTGAAGCCACTCAATGTTGTACAGTTGTGGGTGTGGTATCGTCGGTAGGCCCAAATGCTTCATGACCTCTACTGAGATGAGGTTCTTTCGTCTCCCACTATCGAAAATGAATTGCAACGGTGAACCCTTCACCCACATCTATGAGTGGAAGAGATGCTCCCCCTCCTCTGGATCTTTGGGCTCATTCTTCTGGATCTTGGTAGTGGCAATAGTGGCATTGGGCTCCACATCAATAATATGTGTCCCTTTTTCATTCCCCTTACTAGGTTCTGACTCAGGGTTGGAACATGCATCTTATTCTGAAGCCTTCAACTCGACCACGAGCAACTGCTTGGCCTGACACTCACTTGTTTTGTGAGTGCGGCTCTTATGGAACTCACACCACTTTCCTATGTCCTTCTTTGACTTCGTGGTGTTGTTCTTTTCTTGCGGCTTCGACAGGTTGTCTTGGGTCACCTCGCCTTGGCTTTGTCCTTTGTTCTTTGGTTTGGAGGAACCTTTCCCTTTCTTCGGATTCGCAGATCCAAAGTCTCGCTTCTTTTGTTTAAACTTTTTCTTGATCTTGATAGCATATAGGTATGTTGTTTCGGGCGAGGAGATGTCCAGGAACTCCATATCGTCCTGGATGTACCTGTGTAGGTAGTTGTGGTATTTGAGTACCAAATGCCGCTAAGAATCCTTGATACCCAACTTCGTGCGAAGGGTATGAAAAATATTGATAAAATCTGGCACGTCTTGGTCCCGACGGGGTAGTGTGGTTCCTTGATGGCATCCCAGAATAAATTCCAAGTGGGTGCAGCTGAAAATAGTGCAGTTTCCCTCTTGTCCTTCTACTCACAGTAGTTTTCCACCAGTCCTTGACATTGGGGGCGGCTTTGAGAAGTGCAAAAGTAATCTTTTCCCGGCTAGAAAAATCACGAACAAAAAAATATCCTTCTAGCATATTTAACCATTTATCTATGGTATCTACATCTATTGGACCCTTAAATATGGGGATGTCAAAGTTAACTTGTACCTTAAAGGGTGTGGCGCTTCCAGAGTAGCTATTGAAAGGAGATGTGTCTCCCTTTGGTAGCCGTTGAAGGATTTGGGAAAAGTTGTCCATTATCATGTTCCTCTATTGCTCGAGGGCTTCTTTGAGCAAGATTTTGAAAGGATCTCCTACCCCCTCATATTTCTTCTCTTCCGCCATGGGAGGCCATCGGGATTTGTGAGGCTGGTCTTGCAAAGGTTCGACCAGTTTGAGCGCTAACTCCTTATATCCCAACCTTGTTGGGGACATGCAAAGAAAAACAGAGAAAGAGCAGACCGCTTTGATACCACTGATCCAAACTTAAATAGGAATAAAACAAAATACATATATAAAAATGAACACAGAGATGAAGCAAAAGTAAAACTTCATTTCATTTAATATCAAAGAACTTAATTATGCTTACATATAGAATGGAAGTAAACTAGGTCGGCGATGGTATCTTAACTCTGAGAAGAGATGTGGTGGCTACATGCCTTTGAATTGTGTTACAATGAGGCTCAGAGGCCTATTTATTATTGAAAAATAATGGTAAACCCTAAACATCCAAAAACCTAACCCTAGGAGATGAAGCGCCAAAACTATGGGCCCCATTTGGGTAAATTGGTACATCAACTTCCTGGGGTCGTACCTTTGGAATACAATCTTCGTTTAATGCACACAATACCTCGTTAGAAAGATCTATCCAAGGACTACAACTTCCAACCAACCAACACCAAGACACGTCCATTGTTGGCCCCGGTTTTCCCAAAAACATCATTTAGGGCCTCAAAATGGCTCTAGAAGTTTAGGACCTAAAAAACTGCGAAAAATAGTAAATTGTGCTATAATTAAGAAAAACAATGTAAACTCTAAAACGGGAACTGATACTATTACTCGTTTTGTAGAGATAGCAAAAAAGTGACCCGATTTTGAAAAGGGGTGATGCAGAACGAACATGTTTTTTTAGAGCATAGTTTTTGGCACTTTAATTTTTTTATGTACATTACGTTTTAGAATCGTTTTAAAATGGTAGTGATTTTCATGCTGATTTTAAAAAGTGAGTATTCTTCATCACCCCCTTTTTTTAAAAGACCTGTTTTTTGGCTTTAAATTTTCTAATGTATAAAATGTAAATAATTATTTTGTAAATTTGATCATTTTTGAAGTGGTCGTTTTCTTCACATTTTCTTGTTTTTTATTTTAATTTTAACTTTTTTTTAGTGAGGTTTTTATTGTTTTGCATTTTTAAATTAGGAGGTTGATATTTAGAATTTTCGATATTCTACATATTTATACATCCTTAATTAATTTTTCAATCCACATGAAATAATTGTTTCTAAAAAACAATATTTTTTAACAATGGACATAAAAATAACCATTTTTAACATAAATATAACTAAAAAACTACACGTTTTGATAATTTTTTGCTAGAATTGACATGTCAAAATCACAATTTTTATATGATAATTTTAACTAAAAATGGTTAAATAATAGCTTTTTTTATGAATTTCATGTCAAAAAAATAATAATAATCACTTTTTTTTCAAAAAATAATGATTAACTTAAAAATCAATGTGAAAATCACATATTACAAATATTGAACGTATAACAACCCTAATTGAGTGTTTATTCTTCTCATAAAATGTCAAAGTCAAAGCATTGCAAAGCTTGATTTACAAGCATAACTTAAATTTAATCAACAATGTCACGTAATCCAAACTCTTCGTCCTCTAGAGTTTCATCATTGTCTTCTTCCACACTATTTTATGTTTCCTTTTGCTCATTTTCCTCTTCTAATGGGTCTTTGATGTCTGCGAATCTCGCACACAACCCCCCGCACCCCAACCCTCTCACCCCCCCTCCCCCGGCCCGGGCGCCCTCACCCGCCCCCCCAACCGACCCCCCACCGGGCCCCGGTGCCCTCACCTGCTGGTGAGCTCCAGTATTGTAGCAATAATGCTACAACTCCTGGGGCTTCCTGTCTCTCATTTTATCAACCCGGTAGTTCGTACAAACTTGGAAGCGACGGTGCTATATGCACAAGTACTAGCTCTTGTCGCAGCTGTCACTTGGTCAGCTGGCATAAGTCCGCTAGGGTTCAAGCCAACTTCTATAGGCTCTCAGAAGAAGCTTGCTAATTGATGGACGAAAGCTAATCTCAAAGGAAAGCTACTTTACTTGACAAAAATGAACTGAAAGCAAATCAAAGCATGTAAACCTAGGAAACCCTAATTTAACTAGTCTAACCTCTACAATGCAAGAAAGGTGAATGAAACTTCTACCAATGCTGCTGTTACCTCTAATAAGTGCAAATGCATGGATCTAAACTATTTGCATCATGGAAGATATGTTTTTGTATTTTTCCTTTAAGTGTGTGGAATGATTGTGATCTTGTGCTAACTAGGGTTTGGTTGTGCAGATGGGATGGAGAAGGAAGGAAAGCGTGGGATAGGTTGGGGAGGCTAAGAGAGGTCCCTAGGGATCCTTAGCATCCATCCACAGAGGTTCCTCGCATTCAGATGCTCAGCAACCGAGAGAGTGGCCTCCTACAGGATGGTTGTGGAGGATCCTACAGGATACTCTGTTTTCTACAGGATGTCTACAAATGGCTACAGGATGACCTACCATGAGTGTTTGGAGTGATGGAGGAGTAATGGAATGGTAGGGGAAGATGTGTAAGGTAGGAATGAGGCTGGTGATGGCTGTAGAAGTGGAGAAATAGGATAGGGAGTGAATGTAAGGAGTAGGTTGGAAGATAGAGGGCTAGGTCAATGAAAGGGCTAGAGAATGGAAGTACGTGAGGAGTGAAAGACTTTGGGAGATAACAGAGTGGAGCAGGGGTCGAAGATGTGGTTGCATGCGTGATCAAGATGGAGAATGAAGTAATGGAACGAGAGAGAGCAGTGTAAATGGAACAAATGCTTATGACTGTCACTTAACCAAAAATGCATCAACCTAAACTACTTGTGCTTGTAAATTCGATGAGCAGCAATCTAAACGTGAAAGAGAACGTGCATGAAGCTGTGGTAAGGAAGTGTGGTGCAGGTGTGAATCATGTAGAAGCAGCTAACTTAACGTGACTGTATTGGCAGCAATCATGGAATAAAGAAATGCGTATTTTTGGTGGTTAATCATGGACTTCACTCCAATCCCAGATGAGACGGCAGTGAGCCTTAACAACCTTTTTGTTGGAGCTCCAATGGACTATATCTATCCTCTGCTACACTAAACAATTGTAAACAAACTCACCATAAGCAAATCCTATCTAACTCATGAGAAAGACCAACTTAACAACCTGTAATTCGAATTGCATGTGCAAATGAAAACTCAAAGTGCTGAAAATGAAATGGAAACAACACTACAGCAGAGGGGACCTATGGCTCTCAGGTTGGGCCCTAACCTGAGAGCTATAGTCTCCTTAAGAAACTCAGAACTAGATCACAAACTGCCTTCTTTATTCATAACTGATATCATGCCAAATTGGCTTACAAAAAGGAACGAAAACTGAACTGTGCTCCCAAAATTACAATAGCAATACGAGAGTTTCAACAACCTATCTAAGGCTAAAGCCTTCATACTTATACAAAAACGATGATCCAACAAGTGTCCTACATTTTAGGAGCTCGGCTGTCCAACTAGAGTTTAACTGCTGATCCTGTAGGATGGTCATAATTGTTGTTCCTGTAGAGCAGTTTATAACTGATGTTCCTGTAGAACAGCTGGCCGTTTTTTAAGCTCGGAGGGGAGATGGATTAGAGCTCAGAGTTCTTGATGGGAATCACGAGGGATGTCCCTAGAACCGTGGACATCCTCTCCCAAAACCCGCAGTGCCACCTCGTTGTCTCCTTAACTCCTTTTTCGTTGTCTTTTGCTCCCTTTTAATGCCAAAACCTGGAATCAAAATGCATTAGTCACGTAGAGAGAGTGCCTACCCTTCTTCCTACAAACAACATGAATAAACTAAGAAATGCATGCATAAGCAATAAAAAATGAATGGTTTGAGCAAGTAGAATAGGCCAAAATGAGCTCAAATTGTACCAAAATTGGGGCTCATCATCACCCCCCAGCTGAACCATTTGCTCATCCTTGAGCAATTTTGCCCCGGCTCCTTGTCCTTGGCCGAGAGCTGGGGCCCATAACCTGCTCCTTCTTCTATATTTTTGGGCCCTCTGTTTTCTCTGCCTCAGGTGGAGACGAGGGTGGTGCTTCTTCCCCCTTTTTCATTTCCTTGAGCCGGGCTTCAGAAGGCGACTGGCCTATTTTCCGCGTCCAGGAAGTGACTTTTGGGCTTCCCTTCTCAGGGGTGGCCTGTGTTTTAGAGGGAGTTCTTGTACTGGGTGAAGTAGGGATGTCTCCTGAAGTAGGTTGGCTGCTGGGTGGAGGCAGCGACTTGTCTGTTTTCATTCTCTGACTCCTCCTTGTTTCGGAAGGTAGAGGGATCTCCCTCTCTCTCTTTTCTTTGGGTTTTGCCGGTGTGTTGAGGGCAGCCAGTGCTGCTGCCGCCTCCTTTTCGAGGATGCTAGACTTCTCTTTCTTGTGCTTTGCTCTCTCAGAGCTCCTTGTAGAGGGGCCCTCCTCCTTTGGTTTCGGGCCTCCTGCAGAAGACCCTTCTTTGACCGGTTTTGGGCTCCCTGCAGGAGCATCTTCCTTAGCTCTTGGGCTTCCCGTAGGAGCCTTTTCTTTTAGCACGTCTGGGCTTCCTGCAGGAGCTCTTTCCTTTAGCAGTTTTGGGCTTCCTGTAGAAGCCTTTGTCTTTGTTTCCAGACTTCCTGTAGAATTCTGTTCCTTAGTGATTTTCGGGCTTCCTGTAGAAGACCCTTTCTTTACGCTCTGTGGGTCTTTTGTAGAAGATCCCTTCTCTGTTTTTGAGCCTCTTGTAGAAGCCTTCGTCTGCTTTCCTGTAGGCGTTGTTCTTGGGCTTCCTGTAGAAGCCTGCGTTTGTTTCCCTGTAGATGTAGCTGTCACCACCTTTTCTTGCTTGGCTGCGTGGATTTTGCTTTTGGCTTTGCCTGCAGGAGCTGACGAGGTGCTTGGGCTGGCAGGGACCACCTTAGTCTTGACTGCCCTGCTTTTCAACCTCTTTTCTCTTGCTGACAGGATGGGGGTGTCTTCTTTTGCTCTGTCATCCTTTCCCTCCTCCTTTTCCTTTCGTTCTTCCTTCTGTGTCGGAGTCGGGACCTTTTTGCTTTACCCTTTCTTACTCTTGGCTACGGGCTCTTCTTCTTCACCGCTAGAGGACTCCGTTCCTTCAAGCAACATTTTTATGTCCCCTTCCCGTGTTAAGTTCCTAAATGATTCCCATGCGAGGGGGACTTTATATGAGTGAAGAGCATCCTCCACAAGCAATTTTATCAGCCCATGATGGGCTATCTGATCAGGGATTCCGTCCTTGAGCTTTGTAGAGCACTCCATCAAGGACTGCAGTAAAAAGTAAGGAATGCTCAGCCTCTGTGCTGCAGGGAGGTCAATCTGGTGTCTTAGTTCATTGAGCAGCCTGAAGTGATACGCATATATGATGCTGTAACGACCCTCACAGGTGATATATTTCATAATTTGCAAACTGACTTCGTTCCACGGTGGCAACAGGCTTGTCCTTTTCACCCCATTTTTGTCCTCTGTGAATGATTCTTCAGGCGGGAAGAACTCCTTCTTTGCTTGCTGGCTCTGCTTCCGTTCTTCTTTATCCCACAGCAGACCCATGGGCAGTTCCGTGACTCGACTTATGTGCTCTGGGGTGAGTTGGAGGCTGAGGCCTCGGAAGCTTACCGTGGCCAGTGTCAGGGATTTAGGCTTCAAGGCCTGCAAGAATTCCTCGGCTACTTCATCATCGTAGCCTTGTAGCTTATCACAAAAGGGCATCCATTGTGCTCTAGTGAAGAGCTCAACCACTGCCGGGTTTCTCCTTAATGTATTTGAATCAGTGGGCTCTCACCTGATAAACCCACCAGGCATGACGAACACAGTGGTTTTGACCAAAGGCGGTAAATACAAAAGGAATTCGGTCTTATAGACAGAGCATGCAATGAATTCACAAAACCACAGTCTAATTATACTGCTATCCTGTAGAAGCGATAGTATGGGCACGGCAATCCAATGTTTTTTTATGACCAGACTGTGAATAATGACCTTGCCACCTTTTAAAACCAATTGCGGAGGGGATCTCAGGGTTACCTCTTTTCCGCCACCTTTTTTTTACGTGAAGACTTCACCTTCCTGTAGAGACTGCTTTCCTGTAGATACTGCTTCCTGTAGGACTGCGTTCCTGTAGAAACTATTCCTGTAGGAGCAGTGCGCAGACTTCGGGGGGAGCTATAGTTGAACAGCGGTCGAGAGGTGCCTTACCAGCGTTCAGGTAGCCGAGAGCTTGGCGTATCAACATGCAGAAGTAATCAGAGGAGCTACTCGAGTCTTGAAGTGAGGTTGATGGATATACACGCTTAATCGAGCCGATTAGATTTTGAATCGGCGCAGCTCGTGGCGCGGGGGGGTGAGCTGTCCCCGCCGGACCGTTGGGTGACGTCACCCATCATCCGCCTGCACATTCGCTTGCTGCTGCATTCATTCCCACAGATCTGCCGCCGCCCTTTTCGATTAAACTCGTTTCATGGTTGACGGGACTGATCTTCACGTGCGTGCTACGTGTGTCCTTTGTTGTGGCTGCCACCTCATCATCCTACTATCCCTTCACTAGCCGATGTGGCCAGTCAACTGGCCTTACGGCCGCTCAACCATTCACCTTTATGCCATGCAAAACAAATCAAAGTAATATCCATGCGATTTGATGGAGAGAAGGATTAGAACACTTACCTACGCGCGTCTGCATATGATTTTCAGGTTTTTGGACGACGGATCTACCTGCTGCATGTGGCTTACACAGTCCGGAGGCTCGTGGTCACGGGATGCTGGCGCTGTGGTGGACGTTCTGGTTGCATGCGCCTGCGTTTTGCTTGCAGATGGCTGGCCGATGAATGGCATCCACTCCTGCAGGTTTGACTGCTACAGGATTCCCGCGGGAGCCTTGCAACAGTCTCACCTCCTTGGGTGCATGCTGCATGCTGGCGGTTCTGGCTTCTCGATCACGATCCCAGCGCTTCTGATGCATAACGTGGATGTGGTATGGCTCTCGGTGCTTGGTTTTTCTTTGACAGATGTTTTTTCACGAGAACTCATTGCTTTGTTGTGCTGCTGCAGGGATCTTGGTTGCATGGCGACGAGGATGGTGGAGCAAGATAATAGCAATGTTCAGGGGTACCATCAGTGGCATGCATGTGTTCAATCCACTCCTCAGTCGCTAGATCTTCATTTGAAACACATTTCGGTCGTCGCAACCTTCTATAGGAAGTTTCCTGTAGAACACAGAGCTTCCTGTAGAAATTTTGCACTTTCCTGTAGAAGATCCGCGTCTTCCTGTAGGAAGACTGTCTCTTCCTGTAGAAAACTGTATCTTCCTGTAGAAGATCCAAATCATGATGAAAATTGCACATACCTTGAAAAACATTGTTATTCTTGGAGGAGGTGTTGATGACATCCTTTGATAGCATGATGAAGGCCCCTGGCTTGGAGTGGAGAGGCTTCTTCTCCTCCATAGAACATCTGCATGCAAAACTTTTATTGTGCTTATTGATTTTTCTTTTTTCTATTTCTTTTTTTTTTTTTTTTTTTTTTTTCGAAAAGATAGCAGGGGCGCCCCAAAGAGGTTTTCACCCTTGCTACCTGCCTTGAGCGCCTCAAAGAGGTTTTCACTCAAGGATCTTTTTTAAACTTTCTTCTTTTTTTTTTTTTTTTTTTTTTGAAAGACAATAGGAGCGCCTCAATGAGGTTTTCACCCCTACTGCCTGCCTTGGGCGCCTCAGAGAGGTTTTCACCCAAGGATCTTTATTTTTTTTTCTCTCTTTTTTCGTTTTTCTTCGCTTTTTTTTTCTCCTTTTTTTTTCTTTTTTTTCTCTTCAGGGTATGCCCAAAGTGGAGGCATAACCCTTCTCTATGACCAAAACAGATTTTTCCATAGTGTTGATAAACTCTTGCCTTGAGGGAGGCTTCCTGTAGATCTTCAGTCGGTGCCCATTGACAAGCATGGGAATGGCTTCCTCATCAATGGTTCGAATGAGGACAGATCCATTGTCATGGCACTGCTCCACTACATATGGTCCTAGCCATCTGGTTCTCAACTTCCCCTTGAAATCTTTGAATCTGGAGTCATACAACAAAGCCCAATCTCCCGGCTGAAATTGCTTGTCATGGAGATGTTGGTCATGCCACACCTTCCTCTGAAGTTGAACCACTTCTGAGTGAAGGAGGGCCTGCATGCGGTGCTCATCCAGCCCATTCAGCTGCAACAACCTTTCTTGCTGTGCATGGCTGAGATCTAAGTCCAGCTGAGCTGCCATCCTCAAAGTGTTATACTCAAACTCAATGGACAGCAAAGCCTTCTTCCCATAGACCAGCTCATAAGGTGTGAAGCCGGTGGTGGTCTTCCAAGTGGTGTTGTAAGCCCAGGTGGCTTCAACCAAGCGATCTGCCCAGTCCTTTCTGCTGCTGCTCACCACTTTGGTCAAGATCCCCTCTAATGCTCTATTGGTGACCTCCACCTGCCCATTTCCTTGAGGATGATAGGGAGTGGAGGTTCTATGCTTGATCTTGTGATGAGCTAGAACATCTTCAATCAAGTTGGATGTGAACTGGCTCCCCTGATCGGTCACCAGCTCTCTTGGGTAGCCAAACTTGTAGAAGATGTTCTCTCTCAAGAACTCGACCACCTTCTCTTCTGTTGCTGCTTTGATTGCTTTAGTCTCTGCCCACTTTGTCAAGTAGTCAGTACACACAATGATGTAGGATCTCTACCTCGAAGAGGGATTGATTGGACCCACAAAGTCCATGCCCCACTTCTCAAATGGCTCAAGAGTCACTTGAGGTTGGAGAGGCATCTCATCCCTTTGGGTCGGTTTCCCCATTCTTTGGCATTGGTCACACTGGCTGACATATCTTCTGACATCTTGATGAAGTGTGGGCCAATAGTAGCCTGCCTGCAGAATCTTGAAGGCAGTTCTCTTTGCTACAAAATGTCCTCCACAAGGCCCATCGTGACAGGTGAGGAGGATGTCAAAGACTTCCTCTTCCCTTACACAACGCCTTAAGATCTGATCAGGGCCAAGCTTGAACAGGTTGCCCCCGATCCAAGTGAATGAGGCACTTTTTCTGATGATTTTGCTCTTCTCTTTTGAAGAGAGGTGCGGAGGGAACTGAGCTGAAACAAGGTAGTTTGCTATATCAGCAAACCATGGAGAGAGTACTGAGATAGCAAACAGATGCTCATCAGGCATCTGGTCATCCACCGTCCCATCTTCACCTGCAGACAAATCCAATCTAGATAAAAAGTCAGCAACAACATTCTCTCTACCTAGTTTATCAACAATGGTTAGATCAAACTGCTGCAATAAAAGTAACCATCTAATAATACGAGCATTCACATCTGCTTTATTCATCAAATATCTAATAGCAGCATGGTCAGTATGTACAAAAGTCTGGTAACCAGTAATGTAATGACGAAACTTGTTCAGTGCATGGACCACAGCTAAGAATTCCTTCTCGGTTACAGTGTAGTTCAACTCGGCTTTGGACAAGTTTTTGCTAACGAAGTAAATGGCATATGGAAGTTTTTCCTCAACTTGTCCTAAGGCTGCACCTATGGCTTTGTTTGAGGCATCAGTGTGGATGTGGAAAGGTAGGGCCCAGTTTGGACCTCTCAAGATTGGTGCTGACACCAACTTGTCCTTTATCTCATTCAAACTCCTCTGACAATCGTCAGTCCACTTAAACTCCACATCTTTTGCCAACAGACCAAACAATGGTGAGGCTAACTTGCTGCAGTCCTTAATGAATCTCCAGTAGTATCCTGCTAATCCCAAGAAACTCCGGACATCCCTTACTTTTTGAGGAGGTGGAACCCTCTTGATGAGAGCAATTTTGTTGGGATCCACCTGCAATCCTTGGGAAGAAATAGTATGGCCTAGCACGGTCCCCTCAGTCATTAGGAATTCACATTTTTCAGGACTAAGGGACAAGTTCATCTCAGTGCACTTGGTTAGGACCTTTCCCAAGTTGGACAATGCTTCCTGGAAGTTGGCCCCATAAGGGGTAAAGTCATCCATGTATATTTCCACTGCATCATGGACCAACTCCGAGAAGATGCTCAAGACAGCTCTTTGAAAAGTAGCAGGAGCATTGCATAGCCCAAAGGGAAGGACTCGGTAGGCAAAGGTACCCCAAGGACAGGTGAAGGTGGTCTTATCTTGGTCTTCCGGGCTGATTTGGATTTGATTGTACCCGCTAAACCCATCCAGGAAAGAGAAGAACTTCTTTCCTGCCAGTCCATCCAACACTTGATCTATGAAGGGTAGGGGGAAATGGTCTTTCTTGGTAGCTTTGTTCAGCTCACGGTAATCTACACAGATCCTCCACTTCCCATTCTTCTTGGGAACCAACACTAGAGGGGACACCCATTCACTATCTGAGATGGGGTAGATGAATCCGGCATCCAACAGTTTTTGCAGCTCTTCCTTGACAATGTCCTTAAGGGCTGGATTCATTCTCCTCTGGGGTTGCCTAACTGGTTTACAATCCTCTTTGATGTATATATGATGGGTACAGACCGAGGGATGGACTCCTTTCATCTCCTTATAGCTCCAAGCAAAAGCATCTAAGTGGCTGGCCAATAGGCTACACAACTCCTTCTCCTGGGAAGGAGATAGGGAGGAGCTGATCTTTAATGCTCTCTCAGGGCCAAACTCCACACGTTTGACTCTGGGAGTGATAGGGCCGGTTGTACAAAGGTCCACTGAGGTGCTAGCTTGGGCATCCTCCACCAATTTTTCTAAAGGTAGTGCACTGGTAGGTGGATTCTGGATCAAGTTCTCGATCAAATAATCCTCGGTTGGGGGATTTCTTCCATTGGTTTCTATGGTACAGAAAGGTGCTGAATACACCTCGTCTTCTTCTCCTTCTTCCAACCAGAGTGGTAAATCATGCTCTAAAGAAGGTTGGGCAGGAGGGTATAGGACAAGCTACTTGGACATGGGACCATTCTTGATGGTCATGTTTCCTGCCCGACAACTTATGTAAGCATCTGCAGTAGCTAACCAAGGCCTTCCCAAGATTAGAGGATATCCAGTAAGCTTGGCCTTTGGTTGCAGAACTAGGAAGTCTGCAGGGTATTCCCAAGAATCAATAGAGACCAAGACATCCTCCACAATCCCTTCGGGAGTCACGGTGGAGCGATCTGCTAATTGCAGTACTGTCGAGGTCTTCCTCAAGGAACCCTGAAGATTGAGTTTAAGCATGGTATCTCTGGTCATCACATTGATGGCTGCCCCCAGATCAATCAAGGTGTGGGGGATAATGGTGCCATTGATGTGAACATCTACTACAGGGCTTCCAGGATCTAGGTACTTTGGGCAGATGACTTGTCCTAGCATAAGGTCAGACAGTTGTCCTATGACATTGATAGTTGAGGCATCTTTCTTCCGTCTGCCTGGGTGTTTGAAACACTTCTCCTTAACCAGCTTGTTATATATAGGCACATCCTTGATGGCTTGGAGAAGTGGGATTTTTACACACAACTGCTTGAGCTCACCCAAAAGCTCATCTTCTTCGGGTTAGGTTGTGTGGTGGCTGTTAGTCTCTCAGGAAATGGTGGAATAGGCTTTGGTTCACTCTCCTGATGGTTTTCCTCATCCTCTGGGGGAGGAGGTTGGCGATCTGGAAGAGTCTTTCCAGATCTAAGATTGATCTCCTGGATCTCCACAGCATAGGTAGGGCATGAGGTCTCCCCAATATATACCTGCTGAGCCTGTCTATTGTTGGGGTTCGGGTTCGGTTGAGCAGGCATCTGAGGTTGCCTAGGAGGAGCAGGAGGTAAAGGCTGAGGTTGAACTGGTGGTGGAGGCAAAATGGCAGGAGGAGTGTTGTATTGGGGCCTCCACCCCGACTGAGGAGCACTCCATTGAGGCTGCGACTGGGGATGTGAGTGATATGGATGAGAGGGAGGTTGAGTAGGATACTGAGGTGGATAAGACCATGGAGGAGGCATGGACCAAGAAGGATGAGCAGGGGGACCCCAGGAAGGCATAGGAGTCGATTGGTTAGGGTTGTAATAAGCTTGAGATGCCCCTTGCATCCCCTGCTGATAAGGTCTAGATCCTTGAGGCCTCCGTTGGTTGATGAAGTAGAGAGGTTCAGTGGGGCTTCAGTCCCTTGGTACATGGCTTTAAATCCAGGTAAGGTTGGACACTGATTTGTTGGGTGGTCCTCCTCACAAACGAAACACACTTCAATCGAATGCAATGGACATTCGTTCTTAGGGTGTCTTCTGGTGCACCTAGGACAGAAGATAGCCAAGGCTCTCTCAGCTTCTTCTTTCTTCTGCTGGATCCTGAATGTGTCCAGCTGCATGGCAATGGTCTGTCTCACCTCACTCTTAAGATCTTCTAATTGGTTTGTAAACTCATGTTTGGAGAAAGGGACACCAGTGGAGAGGAGATTTCCTCTACCTCTTTTCCTAGCTGCCCTAGAATGATTTCGGAACACAGTCTTGATGTCCTCATAAGGCAGTTGGTAAATGTCCCCCCCAGCTAACATGTGAAGGGTGTCTAAGAGATCTTCAGGGACTCCTCGGAGTAGAACCAACTTGAGGGATTCAGGGTCAAGTGTGCACCTGGCCCGTTTATAGCTAAGTTGGAACCTCTCCTCATAATCCTCTAAAGACTCATCATTCCCCATGGTCATTCGAAAGATCTCTCCCTTAGTTTCCTTGGACCTACAATAATCCCTATACTTGGTATTGAAGGCTTGCTGCATCTGAGCCCAAGTAGCTATGCTATTCCCAGGTAATCCCATGAACCAGCGTAGGGTTGCATCCTTAAGGGTGGAAGGGAAAAGCTTCAGCTTTTGCTCATCTTCAGTATAGTCATAGGTTCTACAAAGGACAGCAAACTCAAACAAGAAGGTATCAGGATCCTCAGTGGTCAGTCCATGGAAGTGAGGCAAAGCAGAGGGGCTAATGTTTTTCATTTTCATCTCCCCATTGGTCTCTCGGATGGGGAAAGCTCCTTCTATTCTCTCATCTTCTCTATTGTCAGCCATAGCTACAGATGGAGTGGTCTCTAACTCTTCTTCTTCTATAGGGTCTTGGTATATCTCAGGATGTTCACCTATAGGTTCCTCTGGGTCACTGTCACCAAAGAAGAGAGAAGGGTGACTCAGTGATGTGGTGGGGGTGTTTGGTAGGAATTTGCCTGATCAATCACGGTTCCTACGAGGCATGAAATGGAAAGGACTTTTCTTTCTTTTGTTTTGAGTGCTTTTGTTTTTTCCTTGATGGCATCCCAGAATAAATTCCAAGTGGGTGCAGCTAAAAATAGTGCAGTTTCCCTCTCGTCCTTCTACTCACAGTAGTTTTCCACCAGTCCTTGACATTGGGGGCGGCTTTGAGAAGTGCAAAAGTAATCTTTTCCCGGCTAGAAAAATCGCGAACAAAAAAATATCCTTCTAGCATATTTAACCATTTATCTATGGTATCTACATCTATTGGACCCTTAAATATGGGGATGTCAAAGTTAACTTGTACCTTAAAGGGTGTGGCGCTTCCAGAGTAGCTATTGAAAGGAGATGTGTCTCCCTTTGGTAGCCGTTGAAGGATTTGGGAAAAGTTGTCCATTATCATGTTCCTCTATTGCTCGAGGGCTTCTTTGAGCAAGATTTTGAAAGGATCTCCTACCCCCTCATATTTCTTCTCTTCCGCCATGGGAGGCCATCGGGATTTGTGAGGCTGGTCTTGCAAAGGTTCGACCAGTTTGAGCGCTAACTCCTTATATCCCAACCTTGTTGGGGACATGCAAAGAAAAACAGAGAAAGAGCAGACCGCTTTGATACCACTGATCCAAACTTAAATAGGAATAAAACAAAATACATATATAAAAATGAACACAGAGATGAAGCAAAAGTAAAACTTCATTTCATTTAATATCAAAGAACTTAATTATGCTTACATATAGAATGGAAGTAAACTAGGTCGGCGATGGTATCTTAACTCTGAGAAGAGATGTGGTGGCTACATGCCTTTGAATTGTGTTACAATGAGGCTCAGAGGCCTATTTATTATTGAAAAATAATGGTAAACCCTAAACATCCAAAAACCTAACCCTAGGAGATGAAGAGCCAAAACTATGGGCCCCATTTGGGTAAATTGGTACATCAACTTCCTGGGGTCGTACCTTTGGAATACAATCTTCGTTTAATGCACACAATACCTCGTTAGAAAGATCTATCCAAGGACTACAACTTCCAACCAACCAACACCAAGACACGTCCATTGTTGGCCCCGGTTTTCCCAAAAACATCATTTAGGGCCTCAAAATGGCTCTAGAAGTTTAGGACCTAAAAAACTGCGAAAAATAGTAAATTGTGCTATAATTAAGAAAAACAATGTAAACTTTAAAACGGGAACTGATACTGTTACTCGTTTTGTAGAGATAGCAAAAAAGTGACCCGATTTTGAAAAGGGGTGATGCAGAACGAACATGTTTTTTTAGAGCATAGTTTTTGGCACTTTAATTTTTTTATGTACATTACGTTTTAGAATCGTTTTAAAATGGTAGTGATTTTCATGTTGATTTTAAAAAGTGAGTATTCTGCGTCACCCCCTTTTTTTAAAAGACCTGTTTTTTGGCTTTAAATTTTCTAATGTATAAAATGTAAATAATTATTTTGTAAATTTGATCATTTTTGAAGTGGTCGTTTTCTTCACATTTTCTTGTTTTTTATTTTAATTTTAACTTTTTTTTAGTGAGGTTTTTATTGTTTTGCATTTTTAAATTAGGAGGTTGATATTTAGAATTTTCGATATTCTACATATTTATACATCCTTAATTAATTTTTCAATCCACATGAAATAATTGTTTCTAAAAAACAATATTTTTTAACAATGGACATAAAAATAACCATTTTTAACATAAATATAACTAAAAAACTACACGTTTTGATAATTTTTTGCTAGAATTGACATGTCAAAATCACAATTTTTATATGATAATTTTAACTAAAAATGGTTAAATAATAGCTTTTTTTATGAATTTCATGTCAAAAAAATAATAATAATCACTTTTTTTTCAAAAAATAATGATTAACTTAAAAATCAATGTGAAAATCACATATTACAAATATTGAACGTATAACAACCCTAATTGAGTGTTTATTCTTCTCATAAAATGTCAAAGTCAAAACATTGCAAAGCTTGATTTACAAGCATAACTTAAATTTAATCAACAATGTCACGTAATCCAAACTCTTCGTCCTCTAGAGTTTCATCATTGTCTTCTTCCACAATATTTTCTGTTTCCTTTTGCTCATTTTCCTCTTCTAATGGGTCTTTGATGTCTGCGAATCTCGCACACAACCCCCCGCGCCCCAACCCTCTCAACCCCCCCTCCCCCGCCCGGGCGCCCTCACCCGCCCCCCCAACCGACCCCCCACCGGGCCCCGGCGCCCTCACCTGCTGGTGAGCTCCAGTATTGTAGCAATAATGCTACAACTCCTGGGGCTTCCTGTCTCTCATTTTATCAACCCGGTAGTTCGTACAAACTTGGAAGCGACGGTGCTATATGCACAAGTACTAGCTCTTGTCGCAGCTGTCACTTGGTCAGCTGGCACAAGTCCGCTAGGGCTCAAGCCAACTTCTATAGGCTCTCAGAAGAAGCTTGCTAATTGATGGACGAAAGCTAATCTCAAAGGAAAGCTACTTTACTTGACAAAAATGAACTGAAAGCAAATCAAAGCATGTAAACCTAGGAAACCCTAATTTAACTAGTCTAACCTCTACAATGCAAGAAAGGTGAATGAAACTTCTACCAATGCTGCTGTTACCTCTAATAAGTGCAAATGCATGGATCTAAACTATTTGCATCATGGAAGATATGTTTTTGTATTTTTCCTTTAAGTGTGTGGAATGATTGTGATCTTGTGCTAACTAGGATTTGGTTGTGCAGATGGGATGGAGAAGGAAGGAAAGCGTGGGATAGGTTGGGGAGGCTAAGAGAGGTCCCTAGGGATCCTTAGCATCCATCCACAGAGGTTCCTCGCATTCAGATGCTCAGCAACCGAGAGAGTGGCCTCCTACAGGATGGCTGTGGAGGATCCTACAGGATACTCTGTTTTCTACAGGATGTCTACAAATGGCTACAGGATGACCTACCGTGAGTGTTTGGAGTGATGGAGGAGTAATGGAATGGTAGGGTAAGATGTGTAAGGTAGGAATGAGGCTGGTGATGGCTGTAGAAGTGGAGGAATAGGATAGGGAGTGAATGTAAGGAGTAGGTTGGAAGATAGAGAGCTAGGTCAATGAAAGGGCTAGAGAATGGAAGTACGTGAGGAGTGAAAGACTTTGGGAGATAACAGAGCGGAGCAGGGGTTGAAGATGTGGTTGCATGCGTGATCAAGATGGAGAATGAAGTAATGGAATGAGAGAGAGCAGTGTAAATGGAACAAATGCTTATGACTGTCACTTAACCAAAAATGCATCAACCTAAACTACTTGTGCTTGTAAATTCGATGAGCAGCAATCTAAACGTGAAAGAGAACGTGCATGAAGCTGTGGTAAGGAAGTGTGGTGCAGGTGTGAATCATGTAGAAGCAGCTAACTTAACGTGACTGTGTTGGCAGCAATCATGGAATAAAGAAATGCGTATTTTTGGTGGTTAATCATGGACTTCACTCCAATCCCAGATGAGACGGCAGTGAGCCTTAACAACCTTTTTGTTGGAGCTCCAATGGACTATATCTATCCTCTGCTACACTAAACAACTGTAAACAAACTCACCATAAGCAAATCCTATCTAACTCATGAGAAAGACCAACTTAACAACCTGTAATTCGAATTGCATGTGCAAATGAAAACTCAAAGTGCTGAAAACGAAATGGAAACAACACTACATCAGAGGGGACCTATGGCTCTCAGGTTGGGCCCTAACCTGAGAGCTATAGTCTCCTTAAGAAACTCAGAACTAGATCACAAACTGCCTTCTTTATTCATAACTGATATCATGCCAAATTGGCTTACAAAAAGGAACGAAAATTGAACTGTGCTCCCAAAATTACAATAGCAATACGAGAGTTTCAACAACCTATCTAAGGCTAAAGCCTTCATACTTATACAAAAACGATGATCCAACAAGTGTCCTACATTTTAGGAGCTCGGCTGTCCAACTAGAGTTTAACTGCTGATCCTGTAGGATGGTCATAATTGTTGTTCCTGTAGAGCAGTTTATAACTGCTGTTCCTGTAGAACAGCTGGCCGTTTTTTAAGCTCGGAGGGGAGATGGATTAGAGCTCGGAGTTCTTGATGGGAATCACGAGGGATGTCCCTAGAACCGTGGACATCCTCTCCCAAAACCCGCAGTGCCACCTCGTTGTCTCCTTAACTCCTTTTTCGTTGTCTTTTGCTCCCTTTTAATGCCAAAACCTGGAATCAAAATGCATTAGTCACGTAGAGAGAGTGCCTACCCTTCTTCCTACAAACAACATGAATAAACTAAGAAATGCATGCATAAGCAATAAAAAATGAATGGTTTGAGCAAGTAGAATAGGCCAAAATGAGCCCAAATTGTACCAAAATTGGGGCTCATCATCACCCCCCAGCTGAACCATTTGCTCATCCTTGAGCAATTTTTCCCCGGCTCCTTGTCCTTGGCCGAGAGCTGGGGCCCATAACCTGCTCCTTCTTCTCTATTTTTGGGCCCTCTGTTTTCTCTGCCTCAGGTGGAGACGAGGGTGGTGCTTCTTCCCCCTTTTTCATTTCCTTGAGCCGGGCTTCAGAAGGCGACTGGCCTATTTTCCGCGTCCAGGAAGTGACTTTTGGGCTTCCCTTCTCAGGGGTGGCCTGTGTTTT
This sequence comes from Pinus tabuliformis, assembly GCA_031772625.1. Taxonomy (NCBI): domain Eukaryota; kingdom Viridiplantae; phylum Streptophyta; class Pinopsida; order Pinales; family Pinaceae; genus Pinus; species Pinus tabuliformis. The sequence goes on from CM062805.1 coordinate 1,146,763,777, forward strand.
AGAGGGAGTTCTTGTACTGGGTGAAGTAGGGATGTCTCTTGAAGTAGGTTGGCTGCTGGGTGGAGGCAGCGACTTGTCTGTTTTCATTCTCTGACTCCTCCTTGTTTCGGAAGGTAGAGGGATCTCCCTCTCTCTCTTTTCTTTGGGTTTTGCCGGTGTGTTGAGGGCAGCCAGTGCCGCTGCCGCCTCCTTTTCGAGGATGCTAGACTTCTCTTTCTTGTGCTTTGCTCTCTCAAAGCTCCTTGTAGAGGGGACCTCCTCCTTTGGTTTCGGGCCTCCTGCAGAAGACCCTTCTTTGACCGGTTTTGGGCTCCCTGCAGGAGCATCTTCCTTAGCTCTTGGGCTTCCCGTAGGAGCCTTTTCTTTTAGCACGTCTGGGCTTCCTGCAGGAGCTCTTTCCTTTAGCAGTTTTGGGCTTCCTGTAGAAGCCTTTTCTTGAATTTTTGGGCTTCCTGTAGAAGCCTTTGTCTTTGTTTCCAGACTTCCTGTAGAAGTCTGTTCCTTAGTGATTTTCGGGCTTCCTGTAGAAGACCCTTTCTTTACGCTCTGTGGGTCTTTTGTAGAAGATCCCTTCTCTGTTTTTGAGCCTCTTGTAGAAGCCTTCGTCTGCTTTCCTGTAGGCATTGTTCTTGGGCTTCCTGTAGAAGCCTGCGTTTGTTTCCCTGTAGATGCAGCTGTCACCACCTTTTCTTGCTTGGCTGCGTGGATTTTGCTTTTGGCTTTGCCTGCAGGAGCTGACGAGGTGCTTGGGCTGGCAGGGACCACCTCAGTCTTGACTGCCCTGCTTTTCAACCTCTGTTCTCTTGCTGACAGGATGGGGGTGTCTTCTTTTGCTCTGTCATCCTTTCCCTCCTCCTTTTCCTTTCGTTCTTCCTTCTGTGTCGGAGTCGGGACCTTTTTGCTTTTCCCTTTCTTACTCTTGGCTATGGGCTCTTCTTCTTCACCGCTAGAGGACTCCGTTTCTTCAAGCAACATTTTTATGTCCCCTTCCCGTGTTAAGTTCCTAAATGATTCCCATGCGAGGGGGACTTTATATGAGTGAAGAGCATCCTCCACAAGCAATTTTATCAGCCCATGATGGGCTATCTGATCAGGGATTCCGTCCTTGAGCTTTGTAGAGCACTCCATCAAGGACTGCAGTGAAAAGTAAGGAATGCTCAGCCTCTGTGCTGCAGGGAGGTCAATCTGGTGTCTTAGTTCATTGAGCAGCCTGAAGTGATACGCATATATGATGCTGTAACGACCCTCACAGGTGATATATTTCATAATTTGCAAACTGACTTCTTTCCATGGTGGCAACAGGCTTGTCCTTTTCACCCCATTTTTGTCCTCTGTGAATGATTCTTCAGGCGGGAAGAACTCCTTCTTTGCTTGCTGGCTCTGCTTCCGTTCTTCTTTATCCCACGGCAGACCCATGGGCAGTTCCGTGACTCGACTTATGTGCTCTGGGGTGAGTTGGAGGCTGAGGCCTCGGAAGCTTACCGTGGCCAGTGTCAGGGATTTAGGCTTCAAGGCCTGCAAGAATTCCTCGGCTACTTCATCATCGTAGCCTTGTAGCTTATCACAAAAAGGCATCCATTGTGCTCTAGTGAAGAGCTCAACCACTGCTGGGTTTCTCCTTAATGTATTTGAATCAGTGGGCTCTCGCCTGATAAACCCACCAGGCATGACGAACACAGTGGTTTTGACCAAAGGCGGTAAATACAAAAGGAATTCGGTCTTATAGACAGAGCATGCAATGAATTCACAAAACCACGGTCTAATTATACTGCTATCCTGTAGAAGCGATAGTATGGGCACGGCAATCCAATGTTTTTTTATGACCAGACTGTGAATAATGACCTTGCCACCTTTGAAAACCAATTGCGGAGGGAGTCTCAGGGTTACCTCTTTTCCGCCACCTTTTTTTACGTGAAGACTTCACCTTCCTGTAGAGACTGCTTTCCTGTAGATACTGCTTCCAGTAGGACTGCGTTCCTGTAGAAACTGTTCCTGTAGGAGCAGTGCGCAGACTTCGGGGGGAGCTATAGTTGAACAGCGGTCGAGAGGTGCCTTACCAGCGTTCAGGTAGCCGAGAGCTTGGCGTATCAACATGCAGAAGTAATCAGAGGAGCTACTCGAGTCTTGAAGTGAGGTTGATGGATATACACGCTTAATCGAGCCAATTAGATTTTGAATCGGCGCAGTTCGTGGCGCGGGGGGGTGAACTATCCCCGCCGGACCGTTGGGTGACGTCACCCATCATCCGCCTGCACATTCGCTTGCTGCTGCATTCATTCCCACAGATCTGCCGCCGCCCATTTCGGTTAAACTCGTTTCACGGTTGACGGGACTGATCTTCACGTGCGTGCTACGTGTGTCCTTTGTTGTGGCTGCCACCTCATCATCCTACTATCCCTTCACTAGCCGATGTGGCCAGTCAACTGGCCTTACGGCCGCTCAACCATTCACCTTTATGCCATGCAAAACAAATCAAAGTAATATCCATGCGATTTGATGGAGAGAAGGATTAGAACACTTACCTGCGCGCGTCTGCATATGATTTTCAGGTTTTTGGACGACGGATCTACCTGCTGCATGTGGCTTACACAGTCCGGAGGCTCGTGGTCACGGGATGCTGGCACTGTGGTGGACGTTCTGGTTGCATGCGCCCGCGTTTTGCTTGCAGATGGCTGGCCGATGAATGGCATCCACTCCTGCAGGTTTGACTGCTACAGGATTCCCGCGGGAGCCTTGCAACAGTCTCACCTCCTTGGGTGCATGCTGCATGCTGGCGGTTCTGGCTTCTCGATCACGATCCCAGCGCTTCTGATGCATAACGTGGATGTGGTATGGCTCTCGGTGCTTGGTTTTTCTTTGACAGATGTTTTTTCACGAGAACTCATTGCTTTGTTGTGCTGCTGCAGGGATCTTGGTTGCATGGCGACAAGGATGGTGGAGCAAGATAATAGCAATGTTCAGGGGTACCATCAGTGGCATGCATGCGTTCAATCCACTCCTCAGTCGCTAGATCTTCATTTGAAACACATTTCGGCCGTCGCAACCTTCTACAGGAAGTTTCCTGTAGAACACAGAGCTTCCTGTAGAAATTTTGCACTTTCCTGTAGAAGATCCGCGTCTTCCTGTAGGAAGACTGTCTGTTCCTGTAGAAAACTGTATCTTCGTGTAGAAGATCCAAATCATGATGAAAATTGCACATACCTTGAAAAACATTGTTATTCTTGGAGGAGGTGTTGATGACATCCTTTGATAGCATGATGAAGGCCCCTGGCTTGGAGTGGAGAGGCTTCTTCTCCTCCATAGAACATCTGCATGCAAAACTTTTATTGTGCTTATTGATTTTTCTTTTTTTTTTTCTTTTTTTTTTTTTTTTTTTTTTTTTTTTTTTTTTTTTTTTCGAAAAGATAGCAGGGGCGCCCCAAAGAGGTTTTCACCCTTTCTACCTGCCTTGAGCGCCTCAAAGAGGTTTTCACTCAAGGATCTTTTTTAAACTTTCTTTTTTTTTTTTTTTTTTTTTTTTTTGAAAGACAATAGGAGCGCCTCAATGAGGTTTTCACCCCTACTGCCTGCCTTGGGCGCCTCAGAGAGGTTTTCACCCAAGGATCTTTATTTTTTTTTCTCTCTTTTTTCGTTTTTCTTCTCTCTTTTTTTCTCCTTTTTTTCTCTTTTTTTTCTCTTCAGGGTATGCCGAAAGTGGAGGCATAACCCTTCTCTATGACCAAAACAGATTTTTCCATAGTGCTGATAAACTCTTGCCTTGAGGGAGGCTTCCTGTAGATCTTCAGTCGGTGCCCATTGACAAGCATGGGAATGGCTTCCTCATCAATGGTTCGAATGAGGACAGATCCATTGTCATGGCACTGCTCCACTACATATGGTCCTAGCCATCTGGTTCTCAACTTCCCCTTGAAATCTTTGAATCTGGAGTCATACAACAAAGCCCAATCTCCCGGCTGAAATTGCTTGTCATGGAGATGTTGGTCATGCCACACCTTCCTCTGAAGTTGAACCACTTCTGAGTGAAGGAGGGCCTGCATGCGGTGCTCATCCAGCCCATTCAGCTGCAACAACCTTTCTTGCTGTGCATGGATGAGATCTAAGTCCAGCTGAGCTGCCATCCTCAAAGTGTTATACTCAAACTCAATGGACAGCAAAGCCTTCTTCCCATAGACCAGCTCATAAGGTGTGAAGCCGGTGGTGGTCTTCCAAGTGGTGTTGTAAGCCCAGGTGGCTTCAACCAAGTGATCTGCCCAGTCCTTTCTGCTGCTGCTCACCACTTTGGTCAAGATCCCCTCTAATGCTCTATTGGTGACCTCCACCTGCCCATTTGCTTGAGGATGATAGGGAGTGGAGGTTCTATGCTTGATCTTGTGATGAGCTAGAAGATCTTCAATCAAGTTGGATGTGAACTGGCTCCCCTGATCGGTCACCAGCTCTCTTGGGTAGCCAAACTTGTAGAAGATGTTCTCTCTCAAGAACTCGACCACCTTCTCTTCTGTTGCTGCTTTGATTGCTTTAGTCTCTGCCCACTTTGTCAAGTAGTCAGTACACACAATGATGTAGGATCTCTGCCTCGAAGAGGGATTGATTGGACCCACAAAGTCCATGCCCCACTTCTCAAATGGCTCAAGAGTCACTTGAGGTTGGAGAGGCATCTCATCCCTTTGGGTCGGTTTCCCCATTCTTTGGCATTGGTCACACTGGCTGACATATCTTCTGACATCTTGATGAAGTGTGGGCCAATAGTAGCCTGCCTGCAGAATCTTGAAGGCAGTTCTCTTTGCTGCAAAATGTCCTCCACAAGGCCCATCGTGACAGGTGAGGAGGATGTCAAAGACTTCCTCTTCCCTTACACAACGCCTTAAGATCTGATCAGGGCCAAGCTTGAACAGGTTGCCCCCGATCCAATTGAATGAGGCACTTTTTCTGATGATTTTGCTCTTCTCTTTTGAAGAGAGGTGCGGAGGGAACTGAGCTGAAACAAGGTAGTTTGCTATATCAGCAAACCATGGAGAGAGTACTGAGATAGCAAACAGATGCTCATCAGGCATCTGGTCATCCACCGTCCCATCTTCACCTGCAGACAAATCCAATCTAGATAAAAAGTCAGCAACAACATTCTCTCTACCTGGTTTATCAACAATGGTTAGATCAAACTGCTGCAATAAAAGTAACCATCTAATAATACGAGCATTCACATCTGCTTTATTCATCAAATATCTAATAGCAGCATGGTCAGTATGTACAAAAGTCTGGTAACCAGTAATGTAATGACGGAACTTGTTCAGTGCATGGACCACAGCTAAGAATTCCTTCTCGGTTACAGTGTAGTTCAACTCGGCTTTGGACAAGTTTTTGCTAACGAAGTAAATGGCATATGGAAGTTTTTCCTCAACTTGTCCTAAGGTTGCACCTATGGCTTTGTTTGAGGCATCAGTGTGGATGTGGAAAGGTAGGGCCCAGTTTGGACCTCTCAAGATTGGTGCTAACACCAACTTGTCCTTTATCTCATTCAAACTCCTCTGACAATCGTCAGTCCACTTAAACTCCACATCTTTTGCCAACAGACCAAACGATGGTGAGGCTAACTTGCTGTAGTCCTTAATGAATCTCCGGTAGTATCCTGCTAATCCCAAGAAACTCCGGACATCCCTTACTTTTTGAGGAGGTGGAACCCTCTTGATGAGAGCAATTTTGTTGGGATCCACCTGCAATCCTTGGGAAGAAATAGTATGGCCTAGCACGGTCCCCTCAATCATTAGGAATTCACATTTTTCAGGACTAAGGGACAAGTTCATCTCAGTGCACTTGGTTAGGACCTTTCCCAAGTTGGACAATGCTTCCTGGAAGTTGTCCCCATAAGGGGTAAAGTCATCCATGTATATTTCCACTGCATGATGGACCAACTCCGAGAAGATGCTCAAGACAGCTCTTTGAAAAGTAGCAGGAGCATTGCATAGCCCAAAGGGAAGGACTCGGTAGGCAAAGGTACCCCAAGGACAGGTGAAGGTGGTCTTATCTTGGTCTTCCAGGCTGATTTGGATTTGATTGTACCTGCTAAACCCATCCAGGAAAGAGAAGAACTTCTTTCCTGCCAGTCCATCCAACACTTGATCTATGAAGGGTAGGGGGAAATGGTCTCTCTTGGTAGCTTTGTTCAGCTCACGGTAATCTGCACAGATCCTCCACTTCCCATTCTTCTTGGGAACCAACACTAGAGGGGACACCCATTCACTATCTGAGATGGGGTAGATGAATCCGGCATCCAACAGTTTTTGCAGCTCTTCCTTGACAATGTCCTTAAGGGCTGGATTCATTCTCCTCTGGGGTTGCCTAACTGGTTTACAATCCTCTTTGATGTATATATGATGGGTACAGACCGAGGGATGGACTCCTTTCATCTCCTTATAGCTCCAAGCAAAAGCATCTAAGTGGCTGGCCAATAGGCTACACAACTCCTTCTCCTGGGAAGGAGATAGGGAGGAGCTGATCTTTAATGCTCTCTCAGGGCCAAACTCCACACTTTTGACTCTGGGAGTGACAGGGCCGGTTGTACAAAGGTCCACTGAGGTGCTAGCTTGGGCATCGTCCACCAATTTTTCTAAAGATAGTGCACTGGTAGGTGGATTCTGGATCAAGTTCTCGATCAAATAATCCTCGGTTGGGGGATTTCTTCTATTGGTTTCTATGGTACACAGAGGTGCTGAATACACCTCGTCTTCTTCTCCTTCTTCCAACCAGAGTGGTAAATCATGCTCTAAAGAAGGTTGGGCAGGAGGGTATAGGACAAGCTGCTTGGACATGGGACCATTCTTGATGGTCATGTTTCCTGCCCGACAACTTATGTAAGCATATGCAGTAGCTAACCAAGGCCTTCCCAAGATGAGAGGATATCCAGTAAGCTTGGCCTTTGGTTGCAGAACCAGGAAGTCTGCAGGGTATTCCCAAGAATCAATAGAGACCAAGACATCCTCCACAATCCCTTCGGGAGTCACGGTGGAGCGATCTGCTAATTGCAGTACTGTCGAGGTCTTCCTCAAGGAACCCTGAAGATTGAGTTTAAGCATGGTATCTCTGGTCATCACATTGATGGCTGCCCCCAGATCAATCAAGGTGTGGGGGATAATGGTGCCATTGATGTGAACATCTACTACAGGGCTTCCAGGATCTAGGTACTTTGGGCAGATGACTTGTCCTAGCATAAGGTCAGACAGTTGTCCTATGACATTGATAGTTGAGGCATCTTTCTTCCGTCTGCCTGGGTGTTTGAAACACTTCTCCTTAACCAGCTTGTTATATATAGGCACATCCTTGATGGCTTGGAGAAGTGGGATTTTTACACACAACTGCTTGAGCTCACCCAAAAGCTCATCTTCTTCGGTGTTAGGTTGTGTGGTGGCTGTTAGTCTCTCAGGAAAGGGTGGAATAGGCTTTGGTTCACTCTCCTGATGGTTTTCCTCATCCTCTGGGGGAGGAGGTTGGCGATCTGGAAGAGTCTTTCCAGATCTAAGATTGATCTCCTGGATCTCCACAGCATAGGTAGGGCATGAGGTCTCCCCAGTATATACCTGCTGAGCCTGTCTATTGTTGGGGTTCGGGTTCGGTTGAGCAGGCATCTGAGGTTGCCTAGGAGGAGCAGGAGGTAAAGGCTGAGGTTGAACTGGTGGTGGAGGCAAAATGGCAGGAGGAGTGTTGTATTGGGGCCTCCACCCCGACTGAGGAGCACTCCATTGAGGCTGCGACTGGGGATGTGAGTGATATGGATGAGAGGGAGGTTAAGTAGGATACTCAGGTGGATAAGACCATGCAGGAGGCATGGACCAAGAAGGATGAGCAGGGGGACCCCAGGAAGGCATAGGAGTTGATTGGTTGGGGTTGTAATAAGCTTGAGATGCCCCTTGCATCCCATGCTGATAAGGTCTAGATCCTTGAGGCCTCCGTTGGTTGATGAAGTAGAGAGGTTCAGTGGGGGCTTCAGTCCCTTGGTACATGGCTTTAAATCCAAGTAAGGTTGGACATTGATTTGTTGGGTGGTCCTCCTCACAAACGAAACACACTTCAATCGAATGCAATGGACATTCGTTCTTAGGGTGTCTTCTGGTGCACCTAGGACAGAAGATAGCCAAGGCTCTCTCAGCTTCTTCTTTCTTCTGCTGGATCCTGAATGTGTCCAGCTGCATGGCAATGCCTGTCTCACCTCACTCTTAAGATCTTCTAATTGGTTTGTAAACTCATGTTTGGAGAAAGGGACACCAGTGGAGAGGAGATTTCCTCTACCTCTTTTCCTAGCTGCCCTAGAATGATTTCGGAACACAGTCTTGATGTCCTCATAAGGCAGTTGGTAAATGTCCCCCCCAGCTAACATGTGAAGGGTGTCTAAGATATCTTCAGGGACTCCTCAGAGTAGAACCAACTTGAGGGATTCAGGGTCAAGTGTGCACCTGGCCCGTTTATAGCTAAGTTGGAACCTCTCCTCATAATCCTCTAAAGACTCATCATTCCCCATGGTCATTCGAAAGATCTCTCCCTTAGTTTCCTTGGACCTACAATAATCCCTATACTTGGTATTGAAGGCTTGCTGCATCTGAGCCCAAGTAGCTATGCTATTCCCAGGTAATCCCATGAACCAGCGTAGGGCTGCATCCTTAAGGGTGGAAGGGAAAAGCTTCAGCTTTTGCTCATCTTCAGTATAGTCATAGGTTCTACAAAGGACAGCAAACTCAAACAAGAAGGTATCAGGATCCTCAGTGGTCAGTCCATGGAAGTGAGGCAAAGCAGAGGGGCTAATGTTTTTCATTTTCATCTCCCCATTGGTCTCTCGGATGGGGAAAGCTCCTTCTATTCTCTCATCTTCTCTATTGTCAGCCATAGCTACAGATGGAGTGGTCTCTAACTCTTCTTCTTCTATAGGGTCTTGGTATATCTCAGGATGTTCACCTATAGGTTCCTCTGGGTCACTGTCACCAAAGAAGAGAGAAGGGTGACTCAGTGATGTGGTGGGGGTGTTTGGTAGGAATTTGCCTGATCTATCACGGTTCCTACGAGGCATGAAATGGAAAGGACTTTTCTTTCTTTTGTTTTGAGTGCTTTTGTTTTTTCCTTGATGGCATCCCAGAATAAATTCCAAGTGGGTGCAGCTGAAAATAGTGCAGTTTCCCTCTCGTCCTTCTACTCACAGTAATTTTCCACCAGTCCTTGACATTGGGGGCGGCTTTGAGAAGTGCAAAAGTAATCTTTTCCCGGCTAGAAAAATCACGAACAAAAAAATATCCTTCTAGCATATTTAACCATTTATCTATGGTATCTACATCTATTGGACCCTTAAATATGGGGATGTCAAAGTTAACTTGTACCTTAAAGGGTGTGGCGCTTCCAGAGTAGCTATTGAAAGGAGATGTGTCTCCCTTTGGTAGTCGTTGAAGGATTTGGGAAAAGTTGTCCATTATCATGTTCCTCTATTGCTCGAGGGCTTCTTTGAGCAAGATTTTGAAAGGATCTCCTACCCCCTCATATTTCTTCTCTTCCGCCATGGGAGGCCATCGGGATTTGTGAGGCTGGTCTTGCAAAGGTTCGACCAGTTTGAGCGCTAACTCCTTATATCCCAACCTTGTTGGGGACATGCAAAGAAAAACAGAGAAAGAGCAGACCGCTTTGATACCACTGATCCAAACTTAAATAGGAATAAAACAAAATACATATATAAAAATGAACACAGAGATGAAGCAAAAGTAAAACTTCATTTCATTTAATATCAAAGAACTTAATTATGCTTACATATAGAATGGAAGTAAACTAGGTCGGCGATGGTATCTTAACTCTGAGAAGAGATGTGGTGGCTACATGCCTTTGAATTGTGTTACAATGAGGCTCAGAGGCCTATTTATTATTGAAAAATAATGGTAAACCCTAAACATCCAAAAACCTAACCCTAGGAGATGAAGCGCCAAAACTATGGGCCCCATTTGGGTAAATTGGTACATCAACTTCCTGGGGTCGTACCTTTGGAATACAATCTTCGTTTAATGCACACAATACCTCGTTAGAAAGATCTATCCAAGGACTACAACTTCCAACCAACCAACACCAAGACACGTCCATTGTTGGCCCCGGTTTTCCCAAAAACATCATTTAGGGCCTCAAAATGGCTCTAGAAGTTTAGGACCTAAAAAACTGCGAAAAATAGTAAATTGTGCTATAATTAAGAAAAACAATGTAAACTTTAAAACGGGAACTGATACTGTTACTCGTTTTGTAGAGATAGCAAAAAAGTGACCCGATTTTGAAAAGGGGTGATGCAGAACGAACATGTTTTTTTAGAGCATAGTTTTTGGCACTTTAATTTTTTTATGTACATTACGTTTTAGAATCGTTTTAAAATGGTAGTGATTTTCATGCTGATTTTAAAAAGTGAGTATTCTGCATCACCCCCTTTTTTAAAAGACCTGTTTTTTGGCTTTAAATTTTCTAATGTATAAAATGTAAATAATTATTTTGTAAATTTGATCATTTTTGAAGTGATCGTTTTCTTCACATTTTCTTGTTTTTTATTTTAATTTTAACTTTTTTTTAGTGAGGTTTTTATTGTTTTGCATTTTTAAATTAGGAGGTTGATATTTAGAATTTTCGATATTCTACATATTTATACATCCTTAATTAATTTTTCAATCCACATGAAATAATTGTTTCTAAAAAACAATATTTTTTAACAATGGACATAAAAATAACCATTTTTAACATAAATATAACTAAAAAACTACACGTTTTGATAATTTTTTGCTAGAATTGACATGTCAAAATCACAATTTTTATATGATAATTTTAACTAAAAATGGTTAAATAATAGCTTTTTTTATGAATTTCATGTCAAAAAAATAATAATAATCACTTTTTTTTCAAAAAATAATGATTAACTTAAAAATCAATGTGAAAATCACATATTACAAATATTGAACGTATAACAACCCTAATTGAGTGTTTATTCTTCTCATAAAATGTCAAAGTCAAAACATTGCAAAGCTTGATTTACAAGCATAACTTAAATTTAATCAACAATGTCACGTAATCCAAACTCTTCGTCCTCTAGAGTTTCATCATTGTCTTCTTCCACAATATTTTCTGTTTCCTTTTGCTCATTTTCCTCTTCTAATGGGTCTTTGATGTCTGCGAATCTCGCACACAACCCCCCGCACCCCAACCCTCTCACCCCCCCTCCCCCGGCCCGGGCGCCCTCACCCACCCCCCCAACCGACCCCCCACCGGGCCCTGGCGCCCTCACCTGCTGGTGAGCTCCAGTATTGTAGCAATAATGCTACAACTCCTGGGGCTTCCTGTCTCTCATTTTATCAACCCGGTAGTTCGTACAAACTTGGAAGCGACGGTGCTATATGCACAAGTACTAGCTCTTGTCGCAGCTGTCACTTGGTCAGCTGGCACAAGTCCACTAGGGCTCAAGCCAACTTCTATAGGCTCTCAGAAGAAGCTTGCTAATTGATGGACGAAAGCTAATCTCAAAGGAAAGCTACTTTACTTGACAAAAATGAACTGAAAGCAAATCAAAGCATGTAAACCTAGGAAACCCTAATTTAACTAGTCTAACCTCTACAATGTAAGAAAGGTGAATGAAACTTCTACCAATGCTGCTGTTACCTCTAATAAGTGCAAATGCATGGATCTAAACTATTTGCATCATGGAAGATATGTTTTTGTATTTTTCCTTTAAGTGTGTGGAATGATTGTGATCTTGTGCTAACTAGGGTTTGGTTGTGCAGATGGGATGGAGAAGGAAGGAAAGCGTGGGATAGGTTGGGGAGGCTAAGAGAGGTCCCTAGGGATCCTTAGCATCCATCCACAAAGGTTCCTCGCATTCAGATGCTCAGCAACCGAGAGAGTGGCCTCCTATAGGATGGCTGTGGAGGATCCTACAGGATACTCTGTTTTCTACAGGATGTCTACAAATGGCTACAGGATGACCTACCATGAGTGTTTGGAGTGATGGAGGAGTAATGGAATGGTAGGGGAAGATGTGTAAGGTAGGAATGAGGCTGGTGATGGCTGTAGAAGTGGAGGAATAGGATAGGGAGTGAATGTAAGGAGTAGGTTGGAAGATAGAGGGCTAGGTCAATGAAAGGGCTAGAGAATGGAAGTACGTGAGGAGTGAAAGACTTTGGGAGATAACAGAGCAGAGCAGGGGTCGAAGATGTGGTTGCATGCGTGATCAAGATGGAGAATGAAGTAATGGAACGAGAGAGAGCAGTGTAAATGGAACAAATGCTTATGACTGTCACTTAACCAAAAATGCATCAACCTAAACTACTTGTGCTTGTAAATTCGATGAGCAGCAATCTAAACGTGAAAGAGAACGTGCATGAAGCTGTGGTAAGGAAGTGTGGTGCAGGTGTGAATCATGTAGAAGCAGCTAACTTAACGTGACTGTGTTGGCAGCAATCATGGAATAAAGAAATGCGTATTTTTGGTGGTTAATCATGGACTTCACTCCAATCCCAGATGAGACGGCAGTGAGCCTTAACAACCTTTTTGTTGGAGCTCCAATGGACTATATCTATCCTCTGCTACACTAAACAATTGTAAACAAACTCACCATAAGCAAATCCTATCTAACTCATGAGAAAGACCAACTTAACAACCTGTAATTCGAATTGCATGTGCAAATGAAAACTCAAAGTGCTGAAAACGAAATGGAAACAACACTACAGCAGAGGGGACCTATGGCTCTCAGGTTGGGCCCTAACCTGAGAGTTATAGTCTCCTTAAGAAACTCAGAACTAGATCACAAACTGCCTTCTTTATTCATAACTGATATCATGCCAAATTGGCTTACAAAAAGGAACGAAAACTGAACTGTGCTCCCAAAATTACAATAGCAATACGAGAGTTTCAACAACCTATCTAAGGCTAAAGCCTTCATACTTATACAAAAACGATGATCCAACAAGTGTCCTACATTTTAGGAGCTCGGCTGTCCAACTAGAGTTTAACTGCTGATCCTGTAGGATGGTCATAATTGCTGTTCCTGTAGAGCAGTTTATAACTGTTGTTCCTGTAGAACAGCTGGCCGTTTTTTAAGCTCGGAGGGGAGATGGATTAGAGCTCGGAGTTTTTGATGGGAATCACGAGGGATGTCCCTAGAACCGTGGACATCCTCTCCCAAAACCCGCAGTGCCACCTCGTTGTCTCCTTAACTCCTTTTTCGTTGTCTTTTGCTCCCTTTTAATGCCAAAACCTGGAATCAAAATGCATTAGTCACGTAGAGAGAGTGCCTACCCTTCTTCCTACAAACAACATGAATAAACTAAGAAATGCATGCATAAGCAATAAAAAATGAATGGTTTGAGCAAGTAGAATAGGCCAAAATGAGCCCAAATTGTACCAAAATTGGGGCTCATCACCTGCCCCCCGACCGGGCGCCCTGCCAAAACCCCTGCCCGGGAGCCCACACAACCCCCCTCGCCCCAACCCTCTTAACCCCCCCCCAGCTTGGGCGCCCTCACCCGACCCCCCACCCAACCCGGCACCCTCACCCGCCCCCCGGCCCGGGCACCCTCACCCACCTTCACCCTCCCCCCACCTCGGCTCGGGCGCCCTCACCCATCCTCACCCGCTCCCCCACCCGGCTCGGGCGCCCTCACCCGCCCCCCCGCCAGGCGCCCTCACCCGCCCCCCAGCCCGGCGCCCTCACCCGCTCGCCCACCCGGCCAAGTGCCCTCACTCGCCCCCCTGCCCGGCGCCCTCACCTGCCCCCCGCGCCCGGGCGCCCTCACCCGCCCGCCCTCACACGGCCCCCTACCGGGCGCCCTCACCCTCCCCCCCGCCCGGCACCCTCATCCGCTCGCCCGCTCGGCGCCCTCACCCGCCCCCACCGCCCGCCCGCCAGGCCCGGGCGCCCTCACCCGTCCGCCCACCCGGCGCCCACGCTCGCCCGGCGCCCTCACCCGCCTCACCCGCCCGGGCGCCCTCGCCCACCCAGCGCCCTCGCCCGCCCAGCACCCTCACTCGCCTCACCTGCCCGGGCGCCCTCGGCCGCCCACCCACCCGGCGCCCTCACCCACCTCACCCGCACCGGCGCCCTCGCCCGCCCGACGCCCTTGCCCGCCTAGCGCCCTCACCTGCCTCACCCACCCGAGCACCCTCGCCCGCCCGCCCAGGCACCCTCACCCTCCCGGCGCCCTCACTCGCCCGCCCGCCCAGCGCCCTCACCCGCCTCAACTGTCCAGGGGCTCTCGCCGGCCCGCCCGCCCGCCGCAGCGCCCTCACCCGCCCGCCCCTCCACCCTCACCCGCCCGCCCGCCCACCCCGGTGCCCTCACCCGCCCGCCCGACTGGCGCCCTCACCCGCCCGCCCCCCCGTCCGGGCGCCCTCACCCGCCCGCCCCCCCGGTCACCCTCACCCACCCTGCCTCGGCCGCGCCACCCGAGCGACCCACGCCCCCGCCCGCCCGAGCCGGGGGAATCGCCTTGCCGCCTGCCAGGCAAGGGCGCAGGCCGCTCGGGTGGCGCGGCCGAGGTAGGGTGAGTGAGGGCGCCCGGGGGGTGGGTGAGGGCGCCCGGGGGGCGGGCAGGTCAGGGCACTAGGCGGGCGAGCGGGTCAGGGCGCCGGGCAGGTGAGGCGGGTGAGGGCGCCGGGAGGGCGAGCGGGAAGGTGGGTGCCCGGGTGGGCGGGCGAGGGTGCCCAGGCAGGTGAGGCGGGTGAGGGTTTTGGGCGGTCGGGCGAGAGCACCTGGGCGGGTGAGGCAGGTGAGGGCGCCGGGCAGGCGGGCCAGGGCGCTAGGCGGGCGAGCAAGCGAGCTAGGGTGTCACGCCCCTACACCTGTTGTAGTCTTCCAACCGCTTATAGCGAGGTGCGGCACCACCGAACACTTTCTTTTCACCAATACTAATGTTCATGGACTACGCCTAATTCACTTTTCCTTACTTAGTTTGTGTTTCACAACCAAGCAATATTATGTTTAGCCTTTATACTAATGAACACCCATGCTCATTCATTATCATCAGCAATTATAAAAGAGAACAACAATTGCACAGTATAAAGGGAGGGGCAACTCCCTGAACAATTAGTCTGCCCAGCAATATATAATAATCAATCTTTCTTTGATAATACAATCATCACAAGTATGCTTGTCTATACTTAGTCTCTTTTACAACATAGGCAAAACAGCCTTTACAACACTTGTGCACACCTTGCACGGTGGGAGGGTGCTCACCCGAGACACCAAGACCCCCTCCTCAAGTCTCACACAAATCTGCACCTTAGAACGACCCCGGGCACACCTTGCCCAACCTTCGACCAACTCCAAGAATGCTAATCAAGCGTGCAACCATCTATGAGAAGAGCGCATGAGTTATGCGCATTCCCTTCTCTTTTCTGCGCACTCCTTCTTGAGCTCTAGCGAAGATGCTTGAGTCGAATGAGTTGTTGATTGAACGCTCAACCTCCATGTATATATATGCATGTTCAAGGGTGGGGTGGTGGCTTGGCCGACCACCCAAACTCATGTTGCACACCCCTTTAAGCGCCCCAAACATATGATGTTTTCCCATCATGTAGTCGGCCTTCACCATCGTTCATCGCTCCAAAGAGTTGGTATAAACACCGTCGCATTCCCCCTTGTATTTTCCATCGCATATTGTTTCGTCGCACTGAACTCGCCAAAACGTCGCATTGTCATGTGCGTCCGCCCGCCCGCACGCCCGTGCACCCGCCCGTGCACTTCAACTCGCCCGCGAGCCCGTTGTCTCACCCGTGCGCCCGTGCCCGTGCCCGATCCACCCGACGCCCAACCGAGTCATCAACCCGAGGACCTTACATCCTCCTCCACCTGAAATCGTTGTCGTCCTCGACAACATACCATCCTGGTAGCCATCCACCAAGATCATCACTATCCATGATGTCAACTCCTCCACATAAGGCAAACATCCCTGCAACATATGTAGAACTCCATCTCCATCATGTCTCCAACTTAGTGACCAACTGCCACCAAGCTCACCATACCAAGGTATACACCTCAACGGTATGTCCTCCATCAGATATCATCTCGATCCATGATCATCGACCCCTCTGCCACAATCTCCACTGCAACATCTCGTGTCGACCTCATCATGTGTCCCCATGTGAACCTCTGTCATGATACTCCAACACAATGCTAACACATCTCTGCACACTTCGCGACCCCATGTCTGAACTAGTTGGGTAGCTAATCCAACTGTCACGCTCAAACCATGAGAGTGAACATCCTCATGCCATCATCAGTTGTTCCTCAAAACATCTTGACTCATCAATAATCTATCTCCATAATCCATGCTCGGGTCCATGGAAACTCCATCCACCTCATCTGCAACATGTCATGATGCTTGATGCCAAGCCATCCCTGCACCATCAATCATATCTGCTCAACATGTTTAGGGACTCACTACCATGAGCAGCTAACAATGAGCCCCATCTTCTCATCCATCTAAGAAGATGTAGAGGGAGTAGAGCCTGAAGGCTCTCCCTCACTAATCAATTTGATCCATCTATCAGGATCCTCAATCTCCATCCTTTGTAGATAAGCAACCCGGTCTTCCTTCTGGACATCCGGCCTCACATACACCTCCTCATCATCATCATCATCCTCAACCAACTCTAGCCTTCTTGACAAATCCAAGATGCTATCTGAAAGTGACCTGATGACCAATGACTGCTCGGTAAGCTTTGCCTCAACAATAGACAACCGCTTACTCATGTCTCCCATTCTCTTCTCATCCTCCATCTGCATCACCCCCAATTTACAATCAGGCTTAGTCACACCAATGGTTGGCACACCAATGTGTACATCTTCCCTTCCAGCATAAATGTAGAGCTTCTTCAAATGTGGAACAATCATAGCATCAAATTGTTTCATGAATTCCATCCCCAATACAGCCTCATAGTCATCAATCCGCACTATAGTGAAATCAACCTTCCCTGTCCATTCACCAAGTGTAGTGTCCACCCTTTCAGCTATACCAAGAATCTCAATAGGAGGAGAATTCACTGTCTTCATTTGTGCCTTTTCCGGTACAAATTTCAGCCCAATTCTTCTCGCAGTATCTTCACCCATGAAGTTGTGAGAAGCCCCACTATCCACCATAGTGAGTACATCAGCACCCCCAACATTCATTTGAACATACTCCAATCTGTTCCTCTCAGGATCCCTCCTAGAGACCACCTCCGTAGTAGCAGAAGCACCAAGTATCTGCATCATCCCCATAGAAGCACCTTCATTCTTTGCATCAGATTGTGCAATAGCAGCCACCTTTGGTCTAGAAGGACAATTCTTCACCGTGTGTGGTCCAACACATATCCAACACTTCAAGGCTTTCTTTATCTTCGAACTATCATCTGATTTCGAAGCATCATCCTTCTTCTTATCTTTCGGTTTATCGGACTTCTTCTTCTTATCATCAGAAGTCTCATCATAATGCTCCACCAACCTGTCAACAGCAGCAAAAGCTTCCTCAAGTGTCCTAATCTTCTGCCTCTTCACTTCATTGCGTGCCCAAGGCTTCAACCCAATAATGAAGTTGAACACCTTGTCCCTCTCCGCCATGTCAGGAAGTTCTAGAGCTGCACTTGCAAACTCTCGCTGATATGCTTGTAGGCTCCTGGTCTGCTTTATGTACTTAATCTTCGTCCTTGCTTCCCATGTTTCATCCTGAGGACTGAAATGGGTCTGCAAAGCCTTCTTCATTTCATCCCACGAAGTAATGTCATCAGCACTACCATTGGCAATCTGATCCATCCTCCTTCGCCACCACATCTTAGCATCCTTTGTTAAGAACTGAGCAGCTACCTTGACCTTTGTCTCATCATCAGATAGACCCAACCATTCCAAGTATTGCTCCATGTCCCATAGAAAGTTGCCAAGAGTCTTTGCATTCCTTGTGC
This sequence comes from Pinus tabuliformis, assembly GCA_031772625.1. Lineage (NCBI taxonomy): Eukaryota > Viridiplantae > Streptophyta > Pinopsida > Pinales > Pinaceae > Pinus > Pinus tabuliformis. The sequence continues at coordinate 1,146,781,696 of CM062805.1, forward strand.
CATCATAAGATTCTGGTTCCTTGACTTTCACATGAGGCACTCCTCCACCTGAGTTATGCCTCATGGCCTTCTTCAACACCGCGATCTCATCCTTGGCTTCGTCAAGAGTTTTCTTCAAGTTCACGATCTCTGCAAGACCCTGATCCCTTGCTTCTTCAACCTCCTTGACCCTTATTTCAAGTTGTGTACACATAAGATCAGTGTACTCATGTTGTGTCCGGAGTTCATCAAACTCTTCCTTCATCTTTGAATTGGCCTCTTGTTCCCTAGCGAACAAGTCCATCTTCTTATCCCAGGAAGTTTCCATAACCTCCATCCTCAACAGCATCTTTTCCATAAGTGCTAAAGTAGCATCTTGTCCATGACTAGACCCAGCCTGAGATTCAGCCGCCATCTCTAACAGCTTCTTCTTCTTTTGCAATCTAGTTTCGACCATCCAACAGCTTCACCAAGTCACCTGCAACCTGAACCAACCCTTGTTCCACTTGTGTGAAACGGCTTCCTTCACCTGCAAGTACCCTTTCCACTGTCACGAGCAACCCTGCTCAACAGCTCCAAACCGAAGCTCTGATACCACCTTCACTTCGGTGAAGGTGTGTAGCAGCTTCCACCTTCAATACCCTGAATCAGCTGCTCTGATACCACCTGTCACGCCCCTACACCTGCGGTAGTCTTCCAACCGCTTATAGTGAGGTGCGGCACCACCGAACACTTTCTTTTCACCAATACTAATGTTCATGGACTACGACTAATTCACTTTTCCTTACTTAGTTTGTGTTTCGCAACCAAGCAATATTATGTTTAGCCTTTATACTAATGAACACCCATACTCATTCATTATCATCAGCAATTATAAAAGAGAACAACAATTGCACAGTATAAAGGGAGGGGCAACTCCCTGAACAATGAGTCTGCCCAGCAATATATAATAATCAATCTTTCTTTGATAATACAATCATCACAAGTATGCTTGTCTATACTTAGTCTCTTTTACAACATAGGCAAAACAGCCTTTACAACACTTGTGCACACCTTGCACGGTGGGAGGGTGCTCACCCGAGACACCAAGACCCCTCCTCAAGTCTCACACAAATCTGCACCTTAGAACAACCCCGGGCACACCTTGCCCAACCTTCGACCAACTCCAAGTGTGCAACCATCTATGAGAAGAGCGCATGAGTTATGCGCATTCCCTTCTCTTTTCTACGCACTCCTTCTTGAGCTCTAGCGAAGATGCTTGAGTCGAATGAGTTGTTGATTGAACGCTCAACCTCCATGTATATATATGCATGTTCAAGGGTGGGGTGGTGGCTTGGCCGACCACCCAAACTCATGTTGCACACCCCTTTAAGCACCCCAAACATATGATGTTTGCCCATCGTGTAGTCGGCCTTCACCATCGTTCATCGCTCCAAAGAGTTGGTATAAACACCGTCGCATTTCCCCTTGTATTCTCCATCGCATGTTGTATCGTCGCACTAAACTTGCCAAAACGTCGCATTGTTGTGTGTGTCCGCCCACCCGCACGCTCGTCGTGCGGCTCGACTCGCCCGCACGCCTGCCCGTGCACTTCAACTCGCCTGCGTGCCCGTGCCCGTGCCCAGTCTGCCTGATGCCCAACCGAGTCATCAACCCGAGGACCTTACACAGGGCGTCGGACGGGCGGGTGGGCGGGGGCGGGTGAGCAGGTGAGGCGGGTGAGGGCGCCAGGCGGGCGGGCGAGGGCGCCGGGCGGGTGAGGGCGTCGAGCGGGCGAGGGCGCCAGGCTGGCGGGCGAGCGAGGGCGCCCGAACGGGTGAGGCAGGTGAGGGCGCCAGGCGGGCGAGCGAGGGCGACGGGCGGGTGAGGGCGTCGAGTGGGCGAGGGAGCCGGGCTGGCGGGTGAGGCGGGTGAGGGTGCCGGGCAGGTGGGCGGGCGAGGGCGCCCGGGCAGGTGAGGCGGGTGAGGGCGTCGGGCGGGCAGGCGGCCCTCAGCCGCCCGCCCGCCCGGCGCGCTCACCCGCCTCACCCGCTCGGGCAACCTCGCCCGCCCGCCCGGGCGATTCCCGGAATCGCCCTGCTGCCTGCCGGGCGGGGGTGCGGGCCGCCCAGGTGGCGCCGCCGCGCGGCCGAGGCAGGCCTCACTTGGGCGACCCGTGCCCCCGCCCGGCAGGCGGCAGGGCGATTCCCAGAATCACCCTATCACCTTCCAGGCGGGGGCGAGAGCTGCCCGGGTGACGCGGCCGAGGCAGGCGCCACCCGGGCGGCCCGTGCCCCCGCTCGGCAAGCTGCAGGGTGATTCCGGGAATCGCCCTGCCGCCTGCCGGGCGAGGGCGCGGGCCTCCCTGGTGGCGCGACCGAGGCAGGGTGGGTGAGGGCGTCCGGGGGGGCGGGCGGGTTAGGGCGCCCGGGAGGGGGGCGAGCATCGGGCGGGTGAGGGCGCGCGGGCAGGTGAGGACTCCTGGGCCGGGCGGGTGGGCGGGTGAGGGCGCCCGGGTGGGGGGGCGAGTGAGGGCACCGGGCGGGCGGGCAGGTGAGGGCACCTGGCACGGGGGCAAGTGAGGGCGCCCGGGCGGGGGGGGGAGGGTGAGGGCGCCGGGCAGGCGGGCAGGTGAGGGCGCCCGGGTGGGGGGGGCGGGTGAGGGTGCCGAGCAGGTGGGCGGGTTAGGGCACTGGGCGGGGGGTGCCGGTGAGGGCGTCGGGCGAGGGGGCAGGTGAGGGCGCCGGGCGGGCGGGCGGGTGAGTGCGCCGGGCGGGCGGGCGGGTGAGGGCGCCCGACAAGGGGGCGGGTGAGGGCGCCTGGGCTGGGCGGGTGGGCGAGTGAGGGCGCCGGGCGGGGGGGCGGGTGAGGGTGCCCGAGGCGGGGTGGGGGGCGGGTGAAGGTGGGTCAGGTCGCCCGGGCGGGGGGGCGGGTGAGGGCGCCGAGGCCGGGTGGGGGGGTAGTTGGGGGGGCGGTTGAAGGCGCCCGGGCCGGGGGGAGTGGGGGTTGAGAGGGTTGGGGTGCGGGGGGTTGTGTGGACGCCCAGGCGGGGGGGGTTGGCAGGGCGCCCGAGTCGGTTGGGGGGGCGGGTGAGGGTGGGTGAGGGCGTCGGGGCCGTGGGGCCGGGTGGGGGGTCGTTTGGGGGGAAGGGTGAGGGCGCTCAGGCGGACATTGGGTTGGGTTGGTAGGATTAAGGGGGGTAGGGGCGCGGGGTGTGGGTGAAGGTAGTGAGGGTGTCGAGAGGGGGGTTAGAGGTAGGGGATGAGTCGAGCTGTGGCGCCCACCCTAGTATGTTATGGTTGAAAACATGTTAAATTTATACTTAGGAAAGAAAAATGATATTCTACCAAAAACATTAATGTGTTTTTTTCCTCATAAACAACTTTGTTTGACACAAAAATTTGGTTTTATTAGCATTTTTTAAAAATGTTGAAAATTGACCCTAAAAAAAAAAATCATTATTCTAGTATCATCACTTTCATTTTGAAGCTATATTTTGCACGAAAAATTCATAGTAAAGTTCGTAGTCACTGCCATTTTTAAAACATGTTCAAAATTAACGCCTAAAAAATAAAAACATCGTTCCAGTATACACATTTTTCGTTTTTAGCACTGTTTTTTATGGTTTTTTTGGGGTTTTTTGGCCAGAGTTCCCGTTTTGAGTTTATAGTTCCCGTTTCAAAGTTTACATTGTTGAAAACTGAAAAACTGAAATAGATAGTGGTTGGGGTCCAAGTGGAATAGGCGAGTGGCCACCAAAATCCACCTGGATCAACTGGATCTTGGAACTGCTCAGTGTGAAGTTGGATCCAGGTCAAGATAGGCTTTGTGTAATTCCAGAAGCCAAGGAAGAGGCCTTAAGCTCCCAGATTTTGCAGTGCATGCAGTGAAGTGTGAGATCCAGGAAAAGGGACCCAAATCTGCCCAAGGGGAGTGTGAAATCAAGCAGATCTGAAGGATGGTGTGATACTAAGTGCAGACCTGGCTAATTTTTTATGCATGCCTGTGAAACAAGTGCATGAATCAATTAAACTAAAGGAAAATGAAGCATGTGAAGAGAGTTGTTGCAACGGGGACTATTGGTGCAAAAATAGGGTAACACATGTGACACTTGGGAAAGCAAATCTAAAAATTTAAACAACACTTCTACAAGCTAAAACAAGTTAAAACTCCAGCATTTGTTCAAAGAAACAAGTGAAACAACAATCTCACAAGCTAAAGAACAAAAGGCGACAAAAAAATGGCAGAAGACAAGAAAAGCAAAACTCACTCCGAAAAGCGATGACGATCGCACCAAAGGTTCCTTGATCTCCTTGGGAATGCCAGAGCTCCAAGATCGAATGTGCAAATGAGCTCTAGCAGTGTCGATTAAATAGATTTGGTCAAGTTAGGGTTTATGACGCGCATGTCAAAAATCAAGGAAAAATGACACTTGCCGCAGTTTCTAAAATAACTCAAGTGCCTCCTTCAGGTTGCTAAAAATATATCCCTGTTTTTTAGGGATGTTTTTTTATTTTTTCTTTTTTTCTTTTTTTAGGAAAATTGACATGCAGTTCTCGGAAATATTACGTTGTTCTAGGAAGAACCAGCAACTCTTTGGCTCATGCACTGAGCAGTTTTTGAGCACAATGGGTTCTACACAATTTCTGAGCTGAGGGGATTTGGGCTTCCTCTCATGTCTGCGCAATTTCCCATCTCAAGTTTGGCTTACATCCAGTACTATGCATTTCCTAAGCTCAAGTCTCACTGGTAATCAGGACTACACAATTTCCAAGCGCAAGGCCAGTTTCCCTCAAGAATTGTGCAATTCTCTAAAGCAAGCCTGGAACTGTTAAAGGACCAAGTCAAGAGATCGGATTTTGGGTTAGAAAAAGAACTAAGTCATACAACACAAGCCAATATGAAAAGAATAAAGCTCAGTCGAAGCACAAGTACTTGGATCAATGCAAGATGAGTTGTTGTGGTTTAGAAGGGAGGCTCCAAAATTTTAGAAGGTGGTTCTAGTCGTTACAACAAATGCATATAAATCATTTTCCCAAGCTAAGAAGGAATAAGAATAGACACTTAACAAGGGTTCCACACTAAACATAATTCCCAACAATTGGTTGACCTACTTATCTTCTGCATGCAGTTGGTTAAGGGCTCAATAAATTCTCATCCATGACCTATATTTATGACAAGTTTTTCAACCTCGAGAAAAGTCTACACTAGAAAATAAGATTGTGCAGGGGGGAACCTACAAATACAGTTGATGCAGGAAGAAAGACAGTGGCTGAGAGAGGGGAAAAAGGCACAGACAAAAGCCTCTAATGCCACTCAATACTTACATGGAATCCATAGCAAAGTACAACAATTGGAACAAAAAGGATCATTTAATCATTGATTGTCAAAGTAGACAATAGTAGTTGATAAAATACAATACTCAGCAGATCTGAAAACACTCAAAGCCCAAGCATGATTGGTTATGAAAGAATGGTCGATATTTGACTAGTACCTCTAGATGATCACACCTTTTATTCATTAAACAACATTTCCAAAGACTCTAGCACCAACATAGTCATCTGAGTCGACTCCACCTCGGCCTAAGTTCCAGTATTTTGAACCAAGTTTGTCGAGATGTGGCAAGACCCCCAATAAGGACTTAGACATTCAGGAAATTGAAGTAGAATCAGTTAATCAGTCAGTCACAGAAAGTTGAGATGAGGAATCAAAACTTTAAATGAGCAGGAACCATTGGTTAATCAATTGACCAAACTCGTAGGTCATCCAACTCATGAACAAACACCACCACAGCCTCCCTCTTCAGCAGCTCCATGACATTGTTGAATACTTGATCATTTTTCTCCCTTTCTATTGTATCAAATTTTGTAAAATTTGTTAAATCTGTAAATCTCCCCCTTCTTCGAGAAGAAGAAGGAATTGGGGGTGGGGGAGATGTTGGAAGGGCTAGTTAACTCAATTGACTATCCTCGTTGAGTCGACTGAAAGCATAAATTGTAAATTCAAGTTAATCCTCTAACCAAGTCGACTATGTATGCACTTCAATGTACTAGTTCAATTTTCTCATTGAGAAGATATAAAAAGTGTTGTTTTGTTGGTTCGATGTTACTTTGTGTCTCTTCTATCTTCCTTATGTTGCATATGATTATATATGTTCTTATTGTCCTTTCTACTAGTAACAAATGCACACTTTCTGCTAGACTACAAAATGAGGCCAGCATATCATACCACATTCAAAAGCTAGACACATCCACTGACTAGTTAGCATTTGAATCCAAAGTTTCATTTTTCTCTGTTGTGGTTGTTCTCTTTTCTTACAGATTCTTTGATTATCGACTCCTCTAAATTCGTGCAAAGGTGCTTAATCAACTTGGTCAAAGATTCAAATGTTTCCAAAAAATCCAATTAAATGAAATTCCTGATTTTTGGATCTTTCTACAGTCAACAAGTCAACTCTTCGAATATGTGAATATGAAAACTCTAAATAACCCAATTTTATAAAAAGTTTGATTTCTGCATATTCAAATTTTTTACTTTTATGGATTCAATGGGAAATCCAAATCTTCCAGATTCCATGTCACCTTTGTCGCAGCGACTACCACATAGCCTCCAATTCAACATTGTCCCACTCTAATATCCATGTCAGCATTACATTAGGCTAGTTAGTCAACATAGTCAATCTTTCAAATATCCATATTTTGCAAATTTTGAAAATTCATTTAGAAACACAAATCTTCCAAACCCATCTGGATACGGAAAACCCCAAAAACGCCATTTTTACAAAACTTTGGATTTCTATACTTTTAGATTTGATGACGTCTCTACCATGGTGACTGCCACATCAACTCTTTCATATTATAATGAAAAGTCACCCAAACCTGTCCTAATGTACCATAGCACTAACATAGCTTGGGCCCTTCCACATAACAACCATATCGATTGTCCAACTAATATTTGAATTTGAGTTTTCCGAAATGTTGGTATTTAAATGTTTTTCATATTCCAAATCCCTCGTAATCATGATGTTGGGGTTCCATTAGCTTTGGGTTCCATCATTATGGAATCCACCCCTCTGGTCCTTCTACATCCAATTTTTTTAGAAAAGTCCCCTTATATAAATTTATGGATGCTTAGATATCTGGATATCTGGAACATCCATTTTTTTGTTGGTTCTCGTGCATGCAAAACTTTTGGATGCTCAAGTATCTAGATATCCATGTCATTTGAATTTTCTTGGTCTTCAACCCTTTAACCCCTTTCAATTAGGCCCATGGTCATGTCCCCCATCGACTAATGTGGAAAGGGACTAGGATTAAAATTTCCCATCCAAAATTTCCAAAATTACAAACTTTTGGTAGACATTTTGAGGCCTACTTCCGAGGAGTCGACTAAAACTAGCACCGAAAAGGAAAACCATCTTTTTACCCAAATACCATCTTTTTACCAACCTTTCACTTCACTTTTAAACCATATTTCTCTTTCCCATACCCTTACATTAAACTATTTTCATGATTACATCGGGTTTAGACCTATTATTTTCCAATGCATATGTTTTAGTGTTTTTGAGTGAATTTATGATTAAATTTTGGAAAAATAACATGTTTTCACTTATATATGGAAGTGGGATAAGTTTCATGATGTTTGTAGGTGTATTTGAAGACTTCAACAAAGTCATATTTGACCACCAAGCCTCAAATTCGAATTTCTTCTTCAACCCCTTGAAGATTTGATGAAGATTTGGGAGATTCCTTCAAGCATACTTTATGGAGAAGAATCATGGAACTTTTGATAAGATTTCTTATCAAATATATTAGATATTTGTGAGAGGATTTTTAGATATGTTACTTGCTAAGTGTTGGCACATGGTTGTAACCACGTGAGACATTTGTGGATTGAGGAGAGATTTATGGATCTGAAATCTTTGTTAGTTATCTTAATTTTATGTATTATTAAATAGGAGTGCCTCCTCCATTCCAAGAGGAGGACTCTTGGAGCATGTATCCAACTTATGATGGAATAGAATAAAGCTTCATTTTACATAAATTTCCATTCTATAGTTACTTAGATGTGTTATGATTTTTGTATGATTTTTGGATGATTTTGGTTTAAAATCTAATTTGCGTATGAAAGGACAACCAAGGATTTAAGTTAAATTTTCTTTCTATCAAATTATGAATCGCAACTAAAAAATCATCCTTTTGTATTTCTTGAATTGTTTTTTGAATTCCAATTCATGATTTGATGCAATGGTAATGTTGTTGGAGTAGATCTGTGAGGAAAGACAACCAGAACCTCCTAAGTTAAGAGCCTCTTCTCTTGCTTTCTACACATCACAAACGGTTGCTCTTTAGTTTCTCTTCTTGAGGATAGTACTGTGGTGAAGGACAACCGAGACCTCCTAAGTTAGGAGCCTCTTCCTTCGCTTATTGCATCTTGAATCAGAGACTTTGCTTATTTATGCATGTAGATCAAGTTTTTATGGATTTACATAATAGTTTGTCACTTTGATCTTAGGAGAATTGAGCTCACTCCAAATGGATAAATGAAGCATTTTATTTCATTATGACCAAGTTTTCTTATCTTAGAGACAATTACCTACTCCTGCATATATTTTGATGGCATCATCACAAGCTTATGAGTATCCTTGGTTGATAATTTAATGAAAGCAATTTAAGCAATTGAATTGCCAAACATTTCGGCGTCGGTGTCGGGGTTGATGCTAAGGGATTAGGCATTAGGAATTTAATTCAGTACCAATACTTTTCTTTGGTTTGATTAATGGAAAAGCTAACTCATGTTGAAAGGATGACTTGGTGACAACAAGATCTTAGTAACATGGGGAAGTGTACATAGGAGTTAGTTTTGAATCTCATTTTTAGCTACATAGATAAAGCATGGTAAATTTGATGCATAAATTTGAATCAATCTTTGCACTATAAGAGTTTCGAACTAATCCATTTATGGATAGGAGATTTAGAATGATATTCAAGCATTTGGAGGAGAGCCAAGAGAATGAGGACTACATTGAAGATTGGTTTCAAAAGGTGACTAGGCCACAACATTCTTCCATTCTTCAACAAATCCTAGCATTTAATCCAAATGTGCAATTGATCTCTCATATCCTTGTAAACATTCAGGTATATTTTTCACATTTGGATGTGAGCATACTAGAGATTTTGATCCGTAAATGGCTTCATTGGAAATACTCCTACACTTGAAAAAAAAATATTTCTCAAAATAGAGTAAGATAGAATAGGAAAATAAAACCAAGCTTGGAGAGTTTTTTTAAGTTTTTGATTTTCAAATTTGATTTCATTTATTTTTTGGAAATTTTGGTGGTGCAGTAAGAGCCACCTCATTCACTAACCATTGGCAGGAATATCTACAATCAAAGGGACATTCATGAACAAGGAGCACAAGTGGAGTTTACAGATCTAAAATTTGAGGTTTGAGATCAATTATTCTAACTTTAATTCCAAATTTCAAATGAATAAAAACAGCACAATAATCTTAAGTATGCTCTCTTCTTGCGCCTTGCTGCGACCTCGAAGATCAGAAAGGAAAATTGGATATGTTAGCCTTGAAATTTTGCAATAAAAATCATTGATCTAAAAATGACTAGGAGACCTAAATTTACTATTCATTCTAAAAAAAATCCTTAAGTTTTGATCTCCAACTCAATTACTTTTGTCTCCTACCTTGCTAAAATAATTTATTTCTTTATTAAAAAAAACAAACAAACAAACAAACCAACCAACCTAATTAAATTTTTCTCATAAACTTCTAAAATAAAATTTCTTTTTAATTTTAAAACAAAAATAAAACATAAAAAAATAGAATAATATAAAAAAACAATTAAAAAAAAAAAAAAAAACCACACACAACAATAAAACAAAACACATGAAACACAAAAATTAAAAAATTAAAAATTAAACCTAAAAAACAAATAATACAAAACCCAAAAAAAATAAAAAAAATAATAATAATTAAATATAAACAAAACCAAATCAAATAAAACAATCTCCATAAAACTAAAATAATAATAATAATTAAATATAAACAAAACCAAATCAAATAAAACAATCTCCATAAAACTCAAAGAGGGCCGAAAATAAAGCAAATTGCATTACTCGTAAAAATGTTATGCAACTTCTTTAACATTTTAATTGCTCAAGCTTCAGCTCGGCTTGAAACCCTGCAAGAAAAATGAACCCCGCGAATAAAATTAAAAACAAGCGTTCAAATAAAAAAATGAATTTGATATTTCCAATTGTTGGTGTGGTTTGCTTAATAAAGTCGGCATATCAAAACGGTTACATAAATTCTCTGTGTGATGTATTGTAGCAAACGTGTGGGGCATAATAGTTGGCAAATCCATTTCGTTAAGCAGAAATCTGGTGGAATAGTTTTAATTGAATAAAAATTCTCAGTTTAAGACTAATGACCAAACACGTCGTTGACATAACAGTTGGTGCATTCAATTATTTAGGTTGAGGCCCTGGCTATTTATCAATTTGTTGAGTGGTTAGTTATTTTGTTGTACTGTTAACTTTTCACCATTCAAATAAGTTTATTTTCAAATTTAAGTTGCAAAGTAATCATGTGGTGTAGTGGTAAATCATTTGAGTTGTGTATGAGGTCATGATTTCAAATACAATAAAAGTCAAAATTTGTTAATTATTTGACAATTTTTAATTAGGCAACAATTTCACTGTCATATGGTGACATTGGATTGGTCCATGTGACAATTTAGTATTGGTCAACATTATATAGTCATCGCCTAGCTATCTACCATGTCACCTTGTCCAGTCAGCGTTCACATCAACATCTATACTACCACGTGGCACCTTCTGGCGCTGCCACATGACACTCCCTGATGCTGCCACGTGGCATTCATGCCTCCGTTTTCACCATTTTTCTAAAACTTCAAACATCAATAACTTTATCATACGATGTTCGTTTGAGGCGATTCAAACATCGTTCGAAAGATCTTGGCAAGATCTACAGAATGAGATAGGTTTCAATAACATTTGAGACAATTAAAAAAAATGGTCAATTTTAATGGATTTTACCGTAATTGGACTTGGAAAAAGCATTCAATCATTAAAAACATGTTTCTGATATGAATTTGCTTTACCCTGGTTTTTTAATCACTCAAATTCGATATCAAACGAATAAATTATTAATGAAACACTAACGGGCATTCCAAGGTGCACCACTTCCTAGCAGGTAAAAAGTGCATTTCATTTTTATTTATCTTCCTTGAATTTGTTTTATTGGCACTATTTATTAATTTGTTGTGTATATATCATATGAAGAGAGAGTGATCACCTCTCTCCTTTGAGAATCTTACTTTTTATTGCAGATAAGTGCTAAGTTTTTGCAAGTTCTAGGAAGATCAAAGAATACCAATTTATGCACAAGTGATTTTCAAAGACCAATCTATTTTTCAAAAAGGAACACGAAGAAGTCAAGTCCATTTCAAACGTCCATAATACCATTGCTACTAAATCATTTTCCTCTTTCTAAGCTTACAGTCCATCCACTAATTTCCATCTTCCTAGAGCATAACTTTAAATCATTCTTCCTTTACAAGTTTCACACTTTCCTGCATCACTTACATTTCATTCCTAACCCATGAATAAAGTCATTCAGCTCACTTACAATGTTAAATTACCTCATGGTCCTTTTCCTTTTGAAAAATAAAACCTGCTTCATAAATGAAATTCTTTCATCTATGGTCCTCTAAATCATTACTTTATGCTCGTATTAGATGATGGGGGATTCATTAAGGCTCTCCTTCTAGCAAGTTTTCACCCATCAACTTCAGAACATTATTTGGGTTTCAGACTAGAGTTATTTTTAGTACCTTGAGGCTTGCATGCCTTAATGGCAAGTTCTCTCACCAATGAACATTGGGAATATATCAATGTCCCATGTTTGTCGAATCTTCTAGGTGACTCGACTTCAACTCATTTATTCGTACCTAGTAAGATGTACTTGGGCATCTTGACTCTCATTGCCATTAAAAGTGAGTAGTCTCGTGTTGGTTAACGACATTCATTAACGGTCGGTAATCCAAAAATTTCTTTTTATGTTTGACATCAGCAAAATTTATTCACGTAGAAAAGAATTATACCATGATGTGGATATGAATGAAGACTATATGGTTCCATGACATTTATAGCAGATTGTAGCAGTGTTCCAATAAATCAAAATTTAGCTCCAGAGTTCAACACCAGCAACTTAGTTCCAGCAATAAGATGGTACAAATGTACCAATTTTAGATCTCATTCTATGTTCATACAACCAAGCAGATCAGATTGTTTCACTTCAAAGATCGATGATCCAACAGTAGCAGCCAAAAATATTCCAGCCATACAAAGATCTCTCATATGCATATCTCAGAACCTTCTCAGGTAGGTGAAGGTATGTTGTTTTCCACTCTTTAATCAATAATTCCTTGAATGCTAAAATACATGTATTTGGAAAATTTCCCTATTTGTCCTTTTGTATCCTTCCCTATTTCATGTCATTCTAGGTCTTCCTTATTCTCTACATTTTCCAAGGATGGAGAAGGCCTTCAATTGGGAGGCGGGGGCGGGGATATTCATCATTCCTCATATTCATTACACCATTTTTTGATCCCATATTTCATAGCCTCATATTTTTATTTTTTTTTGGGGGGGGGGGGAGATATTCATCATTCCTCATATTCATTACACCATTTTTTGATCCCATATTTCATAGCCTCATATTTTCTTCACCAACATGTTTTTCCAAATTGAAAGTTGTTGTTCTTATAAACACCATTATTGACATCCATAATGCATCGATAGTTTTCAAATGAAGCATGCATTCCTAAGAAAAATTACCATGTGGAGGATGTTCCAAATAATTTTTACAGCCATTGAAACATAAATTTTCAATAAGCTATCCATAATTTTGTGGTTGCCTATATATAGGCTATTTGAAGAGCATGTTTTTCACAACAATTTCAAGCAAATGACGCTAAAATGATTGAATGGTTGATGCACACCTTGCCGAATCATCATTTGGAATGTATTCATATGGTTGAATTTTCAAGATCATTCTTTGTTGTAGTAAGAAGAAGAGTAAAAAGGAAAGTGTTGTCATACAAGAACCAACACTTGCAATATTTATGGTTGTCACACAAGAACCAACCATATAAAAAAAAATTGTTGCTACACATCAGAAAAGAAGACTCCATTACACAGTTCAAGAAAGTCAATGCAAGGTTGCATGAGGACATGCAACACCTTCAGTTGGGGGGAATGTTGGGTCACCCAAATACCATCTTTTTACCAACCTTTCATTTCACTTTCACTTCACTTTTAAACCATATTTCTCTTTCTGATACCCTTACATTAAACTATTTTCAAGATTACATCGGGTTTAGACCTATTATTTTCCAATGCATATGTTTTAGTATTTTTGAGTGAATTTATGATTAAATTTCGGAAAAATAACATGTTTTCACTTATATATGGAAGTGGGATAAGTTTCATGATGTTTGTAGGTGTATTTGAAGACTTCAACAAAGTCATATTTGACCACTATGCCTCAAATTCGAATTTCTTCTTCAACCCCTTGAAGATTTGATGAAGATTTGGGAGATTCCTTCAAGCATACTTTATGGAGAAGAATAATGGAACTTTTGATAAGATTTCTTATAAAATATATTAGATATTTGTGAGAGGATTTTTAGAGATGTTACTTGCTAAGTGTTAGCACATGGTTGTAACCACATGAGACATTTGTGGAGTTAGGAGTGATTTGTGGATCTCAAATCTTTGTTAGTTATCTCAATTTTATGTATAAATAGGAGTGCCTCCTCCATTCCAAGAGGACTCTTGGAGCATGTATCCAACTTATGATGGAATAGAATAAAGCTTCATTTTATATAAATTTCCATTCTATAGTTAATTAGATGTGTTATGATTTCTGTATGATTTTTGGATGATTTTGGTTTAAAATCTAATTTGTGTACAAAAGGACAACCAAGGATATAAGTTAAATTATCTTTCTATAAAATTATGAATCACAACTAAAAAATCTTCCTCTTGCATTTCTTGAATTCTAGTTATGATTTGATGCAGTGGTAATCTTATTGGAGTAGAATTGTGAGGAAGGACAACCAGGACATCCTAAGTTAGGAGCCTCTTCTCTTGCTTTCTACACATCACAAACTATTGCTCTTTAGTTTCTATTCTTGAGGACATTACTGTGGGGAAGGACAACCGGGACCTCCTAAGTTAGGAGTCTTTTCCTTCGCTTACTGCATCTTGAATCAGAGACTCTGCTTATTTATGCATGTAGATCAAGTTTTTATGGATTTATGGAATAGTTTTTCATTTTGATCTAGGAGAATTGAGCTCACTCCAAATGGATCAATGAAGCATTTTATTTCATTATGACTAAGTTTTCTTATCTTAGAGACAATTTCCTACTCCTGCATATATTTGTATGGCATCATCACAAGCTTACGAGTATCCATGGTTGATAATTTAATTAAAGCAACTTAAGCAATTGAATTGCCAAACAATCATGATGTTGGGGTTCCATTAGCTTTGGGTTCCATCATTGTGGAATCCACCCCTCTGGTCCTTCAACATCCAATTTTTTTATAAAAGGCCCCTTATATAAATTTATGGATGCTTAGATATCTGGATATCTGGAACATCCATTTTTTGTTAGTTCTCGTGCATGCAAAACTTTTGGATGCTCAAATATCCAGATATCCATTTCATTCGAATTTTCTTGATATTCCACCCTTTAGCCCCTTTCAATTAGGCCCATGGTCATGGCCCCCATCGACTAATGCGAAAAGGGGCTAGGATTAAAATCTTCCTTCCAAAATTTCCAAAATTACAAACTTTCGGTACACATTTTGAGGCCTACTTCCAAGGACTAAAATTAGCTCCGAAAAGGAAAAAAACTACCCAATATACTTTTGAAGATATAGAAATCCTCATCTACCCATAAGGAATTCAAAACCGTTACTCCACTACCATTAACCATGATTCTCCTCAATGAGGTCAAAGGGAGGCATAATGGCTAAATCCCTAAACTTCACCCAAATAATTATGAATTCTTCTCACACTTTTGAAGCTAAAAACTTCATACTTCAACTCCAGACACTTTGTTATGCTCTTAACCTACAAGACAATACCAGAATACCAAATATGCAAAGAAATATACCCAGAACATAGAACAATGAGAAATAACATCAAGTATTTTATTATTCAGAAAGCAAAGTTCACTTGCCTCTTCAAGGGGGCAACCTCCAATAGAGCTGAGCTCTATTACAAAATAAGACACGATGCTCCTCGAAGGGAGTCTCTATCTTTTATATAGGATTCATACATTTAATACCATTGGGCAATACCATGGTTCTTATTAATACCATCTATCTAATACCATGGCCCATTTGCAACTAACTGTGGTCCCGTCATTAAATGTGGGTTAACCACTTACAATTATTAATATGGGCTTTATTGACTCTTTACTTAACTATAACTATGACTCGATCCTATTACATAAATAAGGGGGTTAGGGTGGGACCCTAAAATGCCCTCCCCCATAAGAATAGCCTTGTCCTCAAGGCTGAAACTGCGGAAACTGCTGAAGAATAGTGGTTGGTTCCCAGGTTGCATCTTCCGAAGAGGTTTCTTTCCACTTGACGAGGACTTCCTTGATCATGCAGCTACGCAGGTGTCATTCTCGTGTGTCTAGGACCTGTTCAGGTTGGAACCAGGTTGACCCTTCTTCATCTAGTTCAGGTAGACTGGTTTGAATTCTGCAATTGTTCCCAATCACTTTCTTGAGGCATGAGACATGGAAAACTGGATGGATTTTTGCAGTGAGTGGCAAAGCTAGCTTGTAGGCAACTTCTCCAATGCGTTGAAGTACTTGATACGGTCCGTAGAATTTTGGAGATAGTTTCTGACAACCCTTTTCTTTGAGTGATTTTTACTTATATGGTTACAGCCTCAAAAATACCTGATCCCCTTCTTGAAATTGGCGTTCTAAGTGATGTTGATCTACCTGTTGCTTCATGCGGTTTTGAGCTTGATGAAGATTCTCTCTAAGATGGGCCAGCATGGTTGTGCGGTTCTGTAGGAGTTGATCCACTGCTTGTACCTTCGAGCACCCCTTGATATAAGAAGTAGGGGAAGGAGGGATTTGACCATAAACTACTTCATATGGAGTCATTTTGGTGGTGGCATGATAGTTGGTGTTATACCACCATTCAGCTAGAGGTAACCACTATACCCATAGATGTTACTTTTCTGAAGTGAAATACCTAAGGTAGGTTTCCAGACATTTTTTGACTGCTTCAGTTTGACCATCAGTTTGTGGATGATAGGAAGTACTAAGTTATAGTTGGGTACCTTATAGCTGGAAGAGTTCCTGCCAAAAGTTACTGGTGAAGACCGGGTCACGATCAAACACAATGGAAGTGGGCATGCCATGCAATTTGAAGATATGATCCATGAAAGATTGAGCGACCAAAGTCGGTGTAAAAGGGTGGGGTAGGGCACAAAAATGAGCATACTTAGAAAGTATGTCCACAACCACCATGATGACTAACTTGTTTCCTGACTTTGGAAGACCTGTAATGAAATCCATAAAAACCTCCATCCATATTGATGTCGGGATGGGTAATGGATGTAATGTGCCTAGTGCTTTGACTGTTTCTCCTTTGTGGCACTAACAGACGTCGCATTCAGCTACAAAAGTAAGAATTTCCTTTTTCATGTCTATCCAAAAAAATGAACTTCGAGTGCGAGCATACGTCTTCCGAAAGCCTGAATGTCCTGCAGTGAGAGATGAGTGCAACTCCGCCAAAATGCGGCTTTTGAGGGTGGATGTTGGTGATATTACGACTCTGTCCTTGTAGCGAAGAATCTCATCCTGCCACGAGTAGACCTCTGTGGAATTTGGATCCGCCTGCAATTGAGAAATGAGTTGGGAGAGCTAGGGATGTGAAAACCATTCCTTGCGAGCCTCTTCAATCCATTCTGGAATGGGAAGGGAAATTGTAAGCAGGGTACTTTCCTCCTCAAATTGGCGGGATAATGCATCTGCTACAATATTTCCGTGCCCTTTCGTGTAAATTATCTCATAATCATATCCCAGCATTTTGGCGAGACATTTATTTTGTTGTGGTGAGGATAGGTGTTGCTCCAAAAAATATTTAAGGCTTTGATTGTCTATGCGGATTTGGAAACGTCGCCCCAATAAGTATGGTCACCAGGTATCTACTTCATGTAAGATGGCCATCATCTCCTTCTCATAGGTACATTGTCCGAGATTCTTCCCACTTAGTTGTTGGTCTGTGAAGGCCAAGGGTCGACCTTCCTGAATTAAGACCGTCCCAATACCCGTACCCGAAGCATCACATTCAATGACAAAAGATTTGGTGAAGTCGGGTAGTGCTAAGACTGCAGTGGAACACATGGAATTTTTTAGCACTGTAAAGGCCTATTGTGCTTCATCATTCCAGAGGAATGAATTTTTCTTGAGGAGTTGAGTGAGGGGCCTCGCAATGCAACCATAATTGCGGAAAAATTTGCGATAGTAGCCCGTGAGACCCAAAAATCCTCTCAGGCTCTTCAAGGTCTTAGGTTGAGGCCAATACTGCATTGCCTGGATCTTTTTGGGGTCCACCCTGACACCTTCACGCCCCACAATGTGGCCCAAATACTCAACTTCTTCCATGCCAAAAGAACACTTGGACATCTTAACAAATAATTTATGCTCGCGGAGTAGTTGCAACAGCAGATCTACATGTTGAAGATGTGCGGCCCAAGTGCGACTGTATATGAGGATGTCATCAAAGAAAACATGGAAAAATTTTCTAAGATATGGTTTGAGCAGGTGGTTCATAAGGCTTTGAAAAGTGGATGGTTCATTACAAAGACAAAATGGCATGACTAGGAACTCATAATGGCCTTCGTGAGTTCGGAAAGCAGTCTTTGGAATGTTGACTTCTTTCATGCGAATTTGGTGGTAGCCTGAGCAAAGATCAAGCTTAGTGAAGAATTGAACCCCATTTAGTTCATCCAGAAAATCATCAATAACTGAGATGGGAAATTTATCTTTGACTATCAACTTATTAAGGGCCCTGAAGTCTGGACACATACACCATTCCCCATCTTTCTTGAGCACTATGACCATCGGTGATGAATAAGGACTAATGTTGGGACGAATGACGCCTGCTTCCAAAAGTTCCTTGATTATTTTTTCTATTTCATTCTTTTGGGCAAACGGATATCTATATGGGCACACATGTGGTGGTTGGGCCCCTGGGACCAAAGTGATGTTATGATCATGTTCCCCTCTCGAAGGTGGAAGCTCATGAGGTTTGTCAAAGACTAGCAGATGATTATTTATGATCTGTTGCATCTCCGGATGAATCTGAAGAGAATTGGGTTCGAAGGCCTGGATTGCATTAAATTGAGCTATAACTCCATGGTGGCCCTTTTTTAACAATTTTTCCATCTGATGTGAGTTGATGATAGAGGGAGCTCCCGCCTGGAGTCTGCGGAGGGTATGTGTGTGATTGTTCTGCTTAAAGCTCATAACTCCTGGAAATCCATTGTGATTGGGCCAAGTGTGCGAAGCCATTCAGCACCTAGGACAATGTCGCACCCTCCCATGTGTATGGCAAACATGTGGGTCTTTAATTGATAATCCCCCATTTTAAGTTTGACATTTTCACAGCGGCCTTCACATTTCATTGTTCCCCCATCAGCAGTTTGGACCTGGAAGTTAGAAACTGCTCGTACAAAACAATGCACTGCTTCCGCAACTCTTTGATGGATAAAATTATGTGTACTGCCACTATCAATCAAGACTACTACTGGGCGATGCTTAATAAAACCTATGATTTTGAGAGTTTGAGGTGAAGAAATCCCTACCAAAGCATGCAGCGAAATAACTGGTTCTTCAAGTACATTGTCCTGTTGGTTGTCCTCTTCTTCGTCCTCTGGTTCCTCAAGTGGTGGGGCTTCCTCTAATGAACTATGACCAGTAGCATCAATTTGAAAGAATTTGGGCTCCTTGCATTTATGCCTGGGGGAGTATTTTTCATCACAGTAGTAACATAATCCTTGCTTTCTTCTTTCTGTCATTTCTGCAAGTGACACCTTTTGAACCTTAAGTGTTTGGGTAGTGCTGTGAGCATATGGGGGGCAACCCTTGGCAGTGAAATTTGGGCGATTGGGCTGGGCCGCTAACACACATTCTACTTCACGAGCTATCCTGCAAGCCTGCAACCATGAGGGAGGGTGGTGCAGTCGAACGTGGGCTTGTATGGCTTATTTAAGACCACTGATAAAACATTCCGCATAAAACTCATCTTGTAAACCTCCAGTGCGGAAAGCTAAGGCTTCAAAGGTTGTAATATATTCATCCATTGTTCTTGTCTGTCAGAGCTTAATGAGATGACCCAAAAAGGTAGATTCATGGTCAAAGCGATCCATAAGAGGTTTTTTGAATGTCTCCCAAGTCAAGGGCCTTCCATAGCAACGTTGATGCCATTGCCACCGTTGCCATCTTTCATTGTCCAAGTACATGATACCCACACTAAGCTGAGTGGCATTATCCAAGATGTAATTCAGATTGAAATATTGCTTCATTTGTGCTATCCATGTTGCCGAGTGAGAGCCATCAAATTTATACATGTCCAGCTTGGGTGGTCACGGATGGGATTGTTTGTGGGTGCCAAAGAGGTGAAGAGACTGGCTAGACTCACCCTCATTGTGTTCAATGTCAATATATGCCTCCTCGCGTGCCTCCGCCTTGCCCTTAGAGAGTGTTGCATTTAATTCCTTCAGCTGCGCCACTACGGCTGTCAAGGCTTTCCATCCTCTCATTCGCCATTTTTTGAGCTCTAGTTTGTACCATGCACCGAGGCGATGTGCTAGAAATTTGGGACTGCCCGAATTTTTTTTGGCACTAACAATTGAATGGTAACACCTTGCTCAGCTCTTCGTCCTGATTCTTATGGGCTAAGTCACCAATAAGCGCCTCGGGGGGTCTCTTGTTGGGTTGTTGTTTTTCATTCAGTATCTTGGTTCATTTAGCAATTAAAGGCGTTCCTTTCTTGCACTACTTTTGGCTATTGCATATTATTCTTTTGAACAACATACTTCATTTTATCCTCTCATCTAGCTTTCACAAGAGTTGTCCTTTCTTTGTCTGTGAATATGTCAACTAAAGGCCTAGGTGACTAGGAAGGCCAACATAATATACTCTCTCTTAGAGAATGATATAACAAAAATTCTACAAATTTCCTTGCATTCTTCTATTGTTTCTTAATGCACAAAGTCATTGTATTTATTCTTCATAAGCATAGCCAAGAGTGAAATGAAGTTAGACCAAACCTTCTGCATTGCGTAGGAAATAAATATGTTTGGCCCAACTTCCCCCTTGAAATTGTATCTTTTGGACTCATGATTGTTACCAATACTACAATAACTACTTGTTGATGGAGAGCCTCAAAACTTTGTTGCATATTTATACTACACTGAAGTGTTTTTTCACTTGCTTCAAAATATCATATGAATTATTGCCAATGTTGTTCTCTGGTGCTTATGGATCTTCAATCGAAAGTATGTCGTCACTTTAAGTTTGAAAATCATCTTATAATAGATCTACACGATACCCCAAGATTTGATATAGACAGAACTTCAACATTCTCAAATGTTAGTCAGAAACTGGACCAAGATCTTGGAAATTCCCTTTATAAGAAATGCAATTGGTTAGTAGACTCAAGATATTTGCTATTAGAATGTTCTCAGAGCCAAAATTATTAAGCTATGCATGCGATGAATAGAACTGAATGAATACAAAAGAGTTATGAATAATCTTCTCTTGAATATCAAACAGTGACTTCTAAAACTCTGGTAGAAGATGCACCCAGATCTAAAAAAGCATTTTCATGATATCCAAGCTTCTAATTCCAAGCCACAAAGGAAACATGCACCCAACAACCAACCTTCAAATAAAGGATCAGTTGTTTTGCAAAACTCGGCCATGCCAAAAACTGAGTATATACCCTTTAGAAAACCAACAAAATCTCCCAAACTGTTGACAATTTTTAAAAAAATCTCGTGTCTCATTTAATTGAGGCCATTTTTCAAAAACTCCATTGTTTGGAATTTTGAAATTCTCCTTCAATTTCTTGGAAACTTCACCTAAAGTTCATTGTTGGAAAATGCCCACGAAATTTTGATGAGTGGTTTCCAAAAGCAATTTCTCGGTGGAGGGGGAGAGGAGGGATGGGTTCCATGGTATTGAAAACTGTCAAGGGGGTGCTACTATGAACCTGTTGCTGCCACATCACCAACAGTTTTTTTCACTCCCTTTGGTAAACATCGAACACACAAAGGGGGTTCACGATTTATCATAACTATCGATCTTCTTCTGCATGTGCTTCAAGGAAAATAAGCTCCTTCATGTGAACAACTTGGTCATAGACACCACTGAAGCCATCTCTATTATCAACATTTTGCTGCTCTATTTTGAATCCATGACCAAATTGCAGAGGTAGCACCTTCTCGTGCCTAAGAAACTGCATAGATTGAGATTGATGGAAGCCATCATTAGATTACATACATAAACTTGTAGCTAACATACACATTATACAATATTAAATATTGAATATTTCTCCATAGACCTTGACCCCATAGTAGACCTATAAACAAAAACCTTGATAATATATTGTACAATTTTGACATTCACTTGCTTGTTTACAAACACACTCTCCAAATTATCTAAACAGCTCCTTGGATTGGCAAGATCAAAAATCCAGATCAGCATCAAGATGATACCAAACCAAAGCATTCTCTTTAGCTTCTATGGAAAAACCATCAGTAGTCTCAGTACATAATTCCATAACAGGCTTTGTTATTTTCTTCCAGTAAAAGTTTGTAGTGGGTTGTTGTTTTTCATTCAGTATCTTGGTTCATTTAGCAATTAAAGGTGTTCCTTTCTTGCACTACTTTTGGCTATTGCATATTCCTTTATTCTTTTGAGTGACATACTTCATTTATCCTCTCATCTAGCTTTCACAAGAGCTATCCTTTCTTTGGCTATGAATATTTCAACTAAAGACCTGGGTGACTAGGAAGGCCAACATAATATACTCTCTCTTAGAGAATGATATAACAAAAATTCTGCAAATTTCCTTGCATTCTTCTGTTATTTCTTAATGCACAAAGTCATTGTATTTATTCTTCATAAGCAT
Organism: Pinus tabuliformis; assembly: GCA_031772625.1. Classification (NCBI taxonomy): domain Eukaryota; kingdom Viridiplantae; phylum Streptophyta; class Pinopsida; order Pinales; family Pinaceae; genus Pinus; species Pinus tabuliformis. Next base: position 1,146,803,933 of record CM062805.1, read on the forward strand.
AGCCAAGAGTGAAATGAAGTTAGACCAAACCTTCTACATTATGTAGGAAATAAATATCTTTGGCCCAACTTCCCCCCTGAAATTGTATCTTTTGGACTCACGATTGTTACCAATACTACAATAACTACCTGTTGATGGAGAGCCTCAAAACCTTGTTGCATATTTATACTACACTGAAGTGTTTTTTTCACTTGCTTCAAAATATTATATGAATTATTGCCAATGTTGTTCTTTGGTGCTTGTGGATCTTCAATCGAAAGTATGTCGTCACTTTAAGTTTGAAAATCGTCTTATACTAGATCTACACGATACCCCAAGATTTGATATAGACAGAACTTCAACATTCTCAAATGTTAGTCGGAAACTGGACCAAGATCTTGGAAATTCCCTTTATAACAAATGCAATTGGTTAGCAGACTCAAGATATTTGCTATTAGAATGTGCTCAGAGCCAAAATTATTAAGCTATGCATGCGATGAATAAAACTGAATGAATACAAAAGAGTTATGAATAATCTTCTCTTGAATATCAAAACCAGTGACTTCTAAAACTCTGGTAGAAGATGCACCCAGATCTGAAAAAGCATTTTCATGATATCAAAGCTTCTAATTCCAAGCCACGAAGGAAACATGCACCCAACAACCAACCTTCAAATAAAAGATCAGTTGTTTTGCAAAACTCGGCCATGCCAAAAACTGAGTATATACCCTTTAGAAAACCAACAAAATCTCCCAATCTTCGACTAACAATATATAAATCCCCATGGCAAAGGTAACTTCATTTCCATTCATTCCAAATGCATTTTAACACAACTCACATGCAAAGTATTACTAATAAATTTCCACAATTAATTTACATATTACAAATTCTAACAAAATATACATTTTGCAGGTTCATTACTGCTTCTTCAGGTCTTCGATGCCTCCAACAATTTTTTATGCAACTGCAAATATGGAATTACAACCACAATGTTCTTTAGAATATTATATTGCTTCTCTAACCTCTTCTGTTACAATTCACTAGTTGTATTTTCCAATTGAAACTTGAAAAAGGATGTTTCAAGATCAAATACCATTTTGATAGTTTATGTCTTCACAACCAATTCATTATCAATGGGTTTTAACATATTTTGTTAACAAAATCAATTTATTTTAATGAATATAATACATGTTTTAAATATCTCTTGATATTAATTAAATTTCATGTTTGAATAATGATTTCTTAAATAACCCTATCCAAATCGATATGGTCGCGTGAATTCATTCGTTTACCTTCACCTTCAACTACGCAATTTTTATCCAGATACGAAGGTGTCTAAACAAGTTCAATGGATATTTATGACTACTTGTATTCCATTTCGTCGCCACTTTAACCCCCAAATATGGTTTTCAACATGGCTTCCTCAAATTAAAACTCAAAATCATTGACCCTTGCTTTCAAATAAGCCCATAAAAGCCCATTCACATTTCAATATTCTTCCACACACTATGCCTTACGGCGTTTCCTTTGCAACATTAGGTGCAAATGCTAGTTATGAAATAAATGAAAATATGAGAAAAGGAAGGTGAATAGACACATATTTGCATGAGGGGGAAATTGAAGGAAAAATGAAGAAAATAGAGGCCTCAATGACAAAAAGGCTTCTAAGGATCAATTGCTATCCTTTTGATAGTTTTTGGTTGTAGCTCTCTTTTATTCCCTCATTCTTTTGTACCCTTGCACACTTAAATCATTCTTGGAAGATGCTTGGAGAATTCTAGTTTCACTTCAGTTTAGAGAAAGAAGACACAAGAAAGAAGGAAATCACAAGAGAACAAGGCGATCAACAGCTACAGTTGGATTGCTTGGCAGGTAATAGGTTGCATGTGTGATTTCCTTATTTATTTATGGATGTATGGTATGTGCATGTGTTTCTCTAGTTATGTGTTGTCATTAGCATGGATATTTTCCTGGATTAACAGTGGTTCTAGCCTTGCCTTTTCATTTCCTGGATAGCCATGGTGTTGTGGGTTTTTCCAGCTATTGTTTTCTTATTGGTGCCCAGGTTTCTTATGGTCGTGGGTTGGAACAAATGCTCTGGAAGCCTTAGAACAACTTGGGTTGAGTTACTAATCCTGGAGCCTAGGTTGGGTCAACCGCTCTAGAGCCCTTGGTGGGTTGAGTTACTAGTCCCTAGAGCTGGGTTGGACAAACTTTTTGGAGCCTTGGAAGGTTGTGCATCGAGTTATTAGTTATCAACAGCTACAGTTGGATTGCTTGGCAGGTAATAGGTTGCATGTGTGATTTCCTTATTTATTTATGGATGTATGGTATGTGCATGTGTTTCTCTAGTTATGTGTTGTCATTAGCATGGATATTTTCCTGGATTAACAGTGGTTCTAGCCTTGCCTTTCCATTTCCTGGATAGCCATGGTGTTGTGGGTTTTTCCAGCTATTGTTTTCTTATTGGTGCCCAGGTTTCTTATGGTCGTGGGTTGGAACAAATGCTCTGGAAGCCTTAGAACAACTTGGGTTGAGTTACAATCCTGGAGCCTAGGTTGGGTCAACCGCTCTAGAGCCCTTGGTGGGTTGAGTTACTAGTCCCTAGAGCTGGGTTGGACAAACTCTTTGGAGCCTTGGAAGGTTGTGCATCGAGTTATTAGTTCCTAAATCCTTGGACAAGTTAGGTAGAGACTGATTTAGTTGGTTTTAGTGATGTTGAATCATTGTGGTTGAGGATTGAGGTGGTTTGGCCTCTGGAAGCCCTAGTTTGGTTTTGCTTGGTTTATTCCATGCCTACATTCATGTTTGGAATATGATGCGGGGGTTATTAGCTAAAAGAGAGATTTGGTTCAGCCCAACAGATGGTTGAGTGGTACATGGAAGTCCCTGACTTGGTTGGTATTTTCATATGTTAATAATATTTATTCTTCTACAATGAATGATGTATACTTGTAGTGATTGTATTGTTGATATTATGGGTGAGTTGTGATGTTTCCTATGCTGGTTATTTTATGGCTATATGCTAGTTATTTGATGTGTACAATCTATGGATCTTATCATGAATTGTTTAGTTATTAATTGGTTGATGAATGTAAGGACTAATAATTGTTGTTGTATCTACGTGGAAAGGGAATAGATCCTTCTTGGTGATTCTTATATGAATCTTAAACTATTATGATAAGATATGTATTCATGACGTATAGCTTACATGTTTTCCATGTGTTTGGCGAAATGTCCAGTGTGTTCTAGGTAGTCTAGGTTAAGTTTTTTATTTCAGTTTGAATGTTTAGATTTGTCATCATGTCAATAATGATTCTGGAAAGTCTCAGGCAGTTTGGGCAGTGGTCTAGAGGCTGGCTTGGAATTGTGTCTTAGATCTCGAGACCGCACCCTATGAACTGGGAAATTTGGGTCACAATCGTATGGAGGTAGTGTTGTGCATGTTGTTGCAGGCCTATAACCGAACCCAAGCCTTGTCATGCATTCGGTTGGGGATTTAGGATAGTAAAAATAGCCCCATCTCAGGGTTTGGTCACCTAGGGTGGTCCTTTGGCCCCTGAGTGTCCTGTAGCCCTAAGGGATGTGGTGAGTTGTCAATTTGTAGGTCTCACTTTCTTGATTGGAGCTTAGAGGTTGGGTCATGTCATAGTAATTCTTCATCCCATGTTTACCCTAGTAGGCTGGTGAAATTAGGAAAATATGGTAGGGAGTGGTTACAGAGTGGTATCAGAGCGAGTTTCATTCTCTTTGGGTGATATATGATACCACAGGGCGATATCTGATACCACAGGGTGGTATCAAAGCTTCCAAATTCAAACACTTGGACTATATGGGATAAATGCATATGGTTATGCATGCATAGTAGATCATACATGCATCATGGTGGTCATTATTCACTTTGTGTCATAATGATGTTGTTGGTATGTTATGATGTTGATATGTTGGCTGAGATGGAGTAGGGGATGCAGATTATCTGAGCGAGGTTGCAACACTGGACCTCGGTTAAGAGCATATCATCATATAGGTTTGTATGTTGGGAATGTAGGTATGTTGGTTAATGGTTGTTATAAGCATTATGGTTACGTACATGCATGTCATTCTATTGTTGTTGTGGTTACATGCATGATAGATATTAGTTAATCAGTGCAGTCATATGCACATGAGTCAGATAGTCATGCAAGGTAGTTAACTTGTTGATATATGCATTGTGGTCATACACATGAGGATTATGGTCATTGTATTTAGATTTTAATATTATATGTATCGTGCTAATCTAGATTGGTTTGTGCAAATGGTTATGGTTATGATATTCAAGTATGAGTCGATAGATTTGTGACAATGTGTCATACTAATCTAAATTGATTGTGCAAATATGATAGCCTCCCCTAAGATACATTGAGGTGTGACTTTGATTATGTCATTTATTTGGTTTATCTAACATGGTATATTTGCAAGAGATAGAAGATTAGGGATGAAGAGCAGAGTAGTGGACTATGGTTCACATGACTCCCTTTATAGACCTGACGTGAAATCTGTGGAATGGAAAAGCATCATTATGTGGTATGTGAGACTTGGAGATCCCATTGGAGATCATACCATTGTAGTAATTTCCTCCTTCTACCTTAGTGTGGACCATAGACAATAAGGGGTTATGTTTACAAGTTCTTTGAATGTTTGATTAATTTCATGATATGAGTATGTGCCTTAAGATTTCATGAAGGAATGATCTTTTTTTTAAGATGGTTGTACTAACAGAATATGTGTTGAGACAACTGATATGCACTTGAGTGCAAGTGGGTGCTAGTTGTAGTATTATGACTAATGATTGTGAGTTGATTATGACATGGTTGTTAGTGTTGGTAAGGGCTGATTTCAAATTAATAGACAAGATGTCTTGACCTTTGTAACATGTGACTCACATGTGTGAACAATTACAAGGAAACATGCTTAGTATTAGTGTGACAAGGTAACAATTGATTTGTTTATATAACTAACATCTAAGTGATGAGATAGCACATAATAAGACTCAATTACAGAAGGAAAAAGGTAAAAGAAAGGAATTGGGTGAGAATTCCTTTGGTTATGTTTGGCAACCACAATTCCAAATGAATGAGCGTTTGTGTGAACAAAAGAAGTCTTCTTAACCTTGATTTTGTTTGACATTATGTGAATATGTGCTAGATTCATGAACATATATTTGATGGGTATAAGAGCTAGTTTCTAGTTATTGTTGGATTCATCAAGGAATTGGAGTCCCTTGAGAGATAATATATGTACATGTTCAGTTGAAAGGCAGCGTACTAGGTACAACAAGGTAAGGTAACCGATATATTGTTAAATTTATTTATGCATTGATAGTTACGTGTTTATGGCAGTATGATGCAAGGGATCGCATGGCAAAAGAGACTTCCATGAAATATTGAAGAAGGCTCGGGTTGAGCTTTCCCTTGGAACCATTGGGAACCCATGGGGATTGAGTCATGGTGGATGTTGAAATTTTTGTGCTTTCAGTACTTTGTGATTTGTTTGCACTTGATTTGCAGTTTTGTTTATGTCTAGTGCATGGACATGACACTTTTTTTGTGGTGTCGTATTGTTATTGGTTTTCCATGGGTTTCTTCTTATTTGTTTCTTGTTCTTGCCTTTTATGTTTTAAGGGTCTCGGGAATTGGTTGGGGAAAGAGGAAAGTTAAGGGATCTTGGGGGGAGTTGAATTAAACCCAACAGGTAATGTAAGACCTAAATGAAACCCAGTGCATGAGAAAAGGGCATTGAAGGCAAGAATATGACATCCAGTTGGATTAGTTGGGTCCATTGGGATAAATGGATAGTGCCAAGATAATCATGAGAAAGATAACAAAAAATGTAAAGTAAATATATTTGAGGTGTCATATGCCTTGGTTATGTTGGGAACTATTGTTATCAATGTTGTGCATGTTGTGCACGGATAAAGGGAGTTCTATTAACCTTAACCTTATGATATTTGGTAGTTGTGTTGTGATTATAATTATGTTGATGTCTATATATGTATGTATGTATGTACGTATGTCGTTATCTAATAGGGTCTCCAGGGATCATGATTGCTTTATGCTAATGTTTATATGTATATATCCATGTATGTATGTTGTTGTCTAACATGATCATTATGGATCATGCTTGTGGAGGAATGATTGTTTAAGCGGGTGAATGGCATGAAGAGGTTCCTAATTTATGAGGAATCAAGTAGGTAGAGTAGCCCTGACATATCCATGAGGTTAGTATATTATGTGCTTATACTATGCATATGTTTATCCCATGGTAGGTAATGTTGAGGGATGCATCAACGAAATGGAAGTAATGCGATCTGCGACATGTTGGGACAAGCATGGATAGTCGAAACACATTAGAAGCAAGGTTTCTTGGAAGAGACAATGTGGTCATTGGATGTGTAGGCTATTATTGTATACATGTTGTGCAGGTGGTGTCGTGTACATGTGGTGTCGTGTACATTTTGTACATGTGGTGTTATTTACATGGGGTGTTGTGCAAGTGGTGTTGTGTATATGTGGTGATGTGTATACATTGTGCATGTGGTGCTATGTACATGTGGTGTTGTGTGCATGTTGTATGTAATAGCCCCGAGTTAAAAGTTCATGTAATAAAAGTTAATAAAGGAAAAATACGACCAAGGTCAAGGGACACTTATTCCAAGCTAAATGTTGGGAAAAATATCCTAGTGGGCATCACTTGATGTGTTTATGGCTAAAGGGAAATTGGAAAAGGCAATGGCAAAGGCTTTGAAAAGGAAAAAAGGCATTATTGGTATTTTATTTATGAAAATAAAGGAAATTAGGAGAAAAGGGAGGTAAAAGGTCATAGGTTGCATGTGAGGAGGAAAAATAAGGAAAATAATGGGAAAATGAAGAAATTAGAGGCATTGAGAATAAAAAAACATCAAAGGATTAGTTTGTAGGATTTTGTCAGTTCAGTTTTAGAATTAGTTTTCAAAGAGGAGAAGAGCACCAAGAGGAGAAGGAAAGCAAGCAAGCAAAGAAAGGACAAGGAAATCCAAGGAAGGACAAGGAAAGCAAGGATCAAGCAAGGAAAAGTTAGATCAAGCAGCTTCAGTAGGAATACTTGCAAGTAACATGTTGTATGTATGATTTCCTAGTTGGTTTTGGCATGCATGGTATGTGCATGTTGGTATTTGGTTCTCTTGTTGTCATTGGCATGGGTTTTGCTGGGTTTGACAGTGGATTTTAGTCTAGCCTTTCCATTTTCGAGTAGCCATGGTGTGATGGGGTTGTTCTCGGTTTGAGCTTTGGATTGCTAGAAGATTCTAGATCTGGGTGAGGTATTCTCAAGAAAATTCCCATGGGCCTAGGAATCCCTTGACCAATAATGGAGGGATACACTATAAAGCCTTAGGGCACAGATAGGAAAATTCCTCAAGGTATTGGAGAAGAAATTCTTAGGCATCCAAGCTCAGTTTGGTTTTGTGATCTTGGCATTGGTTTAGGTGAGGTCATGGTATGGTGTGGGTGGAGGTGGTTTAACCTCTAGATTCCCTTTGTTGTTTATGGATTGGTTTATCCCATGAGATCCCACATTCATGTTTGGAATATGGCATGGGGGTGATTGGCTAAAATAAAGATTTGGTTCAACCAATCCATGGTCGGGTGATACGTGGAAGTCTCAAACCTGGTTGGCTTTTGTGTATGTTTAATAAGAGCCAAATTTCCCTTGCTTTTGATGAGTACATCTACTTATTATTATGTTACTTTAATGGTTGTTCTCTCATTTTTATTTATCTAGTTATATGTTAGTTATAAGCATGGTAATTAGACTTTTCTTAGTCATGGCCCTTTTCATGTCTTTACTTGTAATTGAATGAATAATGAATGCAAGACCTAATTGATGTTATGATAGTTAATGTGAGAAGGTAGCGACCCTTCTTGTTAAACCTCATATAAGTTTTCAGCTCCTTATGTTCAAACTTTCATTCATGACCTATAGTTTGCAAGTTTACCAAGTGTTTGATGGAATGTCAGTCCCGGTTGGGGAAGGTCAGGTCAAGTCCTAGTTTAATTTTTGGTTTACAAGCATTGTTTTTATGTCTTTATGAGTTATGTAAGTTTCATGGAGTTCTAGGTAGAGACTGGTTCCTAGCCCTGGAAAATAGCGTTAAATCTCACAATCACTGGAATAGAACTAGCAAAAAAAGGCTATAGTCATGCTCAGGTAGGCTCATGAGAGCGATTAGAGCCTCTCAGTTGATTGCATTCCTTGGCAAGGGAGTGTTTGAGGCTCTAGGTCAGTGAAAAAGAGAGCTATCTTAGGGGTTGGACACCTAGATGGGTTGGGTTGTTTTTGGAGGTCTTGTAGCACCTGAGGGAAGTCAGTAAGGTCTCAAGTTATCAACTCCATTTCCTTAAGGTCATATAGGAGGTTGAGTCTTATCATAGTGATCCTCATCTCATGTCTACCTCAAGCAAACCAGTGAAAATGGGTAAATGTGGGAGGAGGTGGTTATAAGATGGTATCAGAGTGGGTTGCGCTCTCTTAGGTAAAGTCTAATGTTGTCAAGGTTTTGGTTGTCACCCATGCGGTTATGGTATACAGTTGGCATGGTCATGCATGATGTTGTTATGTTGTTATGTTGTTATGTTGATGTGTTGCTATGATTATATGGATATGATTATGATTATAAATGTATATGCTAATGTGGATTGATCTTATAGATGAGATAAGCCTCCCTGAACATCACTAAGGTATGGATTTGATTTTGGTATCTATTTGGTTTATCTGACATGGTACACTTGCAGAAGAAGAGAATCAAAGATGACGAGAAAAATGGTAGAGTAAAACTCATGTGACTCTCCCTACAAATCAGTTGGGTGTCAAGGAGAAGAGTATTCTCCTAGTATAGAAGGTGCATTGAGGAGCTTGAGGGTAGAGATCAAAAGTTGCAAAGCAAGCAATGACAGGTTGGTTAAGGCTCAGGAAAGACTTGCAAGGGCTCAGGAGAAGTATGTAGAGGTTAATGCAACAATCCTTTAGAGCTTGTAAGAGTTACAGAGACAAGGACAGTTGAGGATTAGTCAAGAGTAGGAAGAGAAAACTAATGGAGCCTATTGTAGCAGGTCTCAATCCAGATACAGGTTGGATAGATGGGACACAGTTAGAGGTGGAAGATCATTGGACACACCTAATGGGAGGACTAGTATGTATGGGCATTATTCTAGTTCCTCATCTAGGAGACATCATCACAGTCATCATCCTTATAGGAGGGATGAATACATCCTAAGGAGTTCAATAAAGTCAAGCCTCCTACATTTGATGGAGAGATGAAGAAGGTAGAAGATGCAGAGGCATGGTTGCTTGGGATGAAGAAATTCTTTAGATTTCATAGCTACTCAGAGAACATGAAATCCAAGGTAGCCACCTTCAGTCTTAAAGGGAAATCAAATATTTGGTGGGAAGATGTGAAGAATGACAAGGGAATTTAGGAAGATGAGTTGATTTGGGAGGAATTTGAGAGACTCTTTATGAAGAATTACTTGTCAGATAGGTACTATGATAACAAAGCTAAGGAATTTTATGAGTTGCGGATGGGTTCTATGAAATATGATGAGTATACTTATAGGTTCTTGGAGTTGTTGAGATATGTGCCTTATCTCAAGGATGAGAAGGCTAAGATTCAAAGGTTCATCAGTGGGTTTCCAACAGCATGTAGAGAACGGATTGAGTTTGATGAACCTAGATCACTAGAGGAATCCATCTGAAAATTGAAGCATTGTTATGAGCAGTCAAAGCACAATGGTGAGCCTAAACATGGTTTGAAAGGAAATGAGAAATTTAAAGGAAAGTGGCCACCAAAGCGGGGAAGGCCTCAGGATGTAGGTGAGAAAGAAAACATTGCTCCTTACAAGAAGTTCAATTTCATTGAGAAGGGACATGGGTCACAACCTGGGGAGTAGCAAAATAGAGGTGATGTTAGAGGACCATTGCAATGTTTGATATGTGGCAAAGATCATTGCAAGAGGGATTGTCCATTGTATCAGGGTGGTAGGCCTTATATCTACAGTGCTCAGGAGGCACAGAGAATTGGGGATGTTGGCCATAGAATTGCTCATATTTATGTAGTTGTGGACAAGAAGTAGGAAGATCATCAAGCTTCCATCATTGAGATGGAAGGTAAGCTTTGTGGTCGAGTTGTTTCTATTTGGATTGATCCTAGATCTAATTATAGTTATGTTAATCCCGACCTGGTGGATAAGTGTGGCTTGAGAAAATAAGTGCATGCAGAGTCTTGGTTGGTGCAGTTAGCTACAAGTACTAAGAAGAGAGTGCATCACTAGGTAAGAGCTTGTGCATTTGAGTTGAATGGTATGCCTACAAAAACACATTTGAATGTAATACCATTTGGATCATATAGTATGCTTTTGGGTATGGATTGGTTGTATCTTCACATGACCAAAGTAGGTTGTTATGAAAAGGTTATTGAGTGCTTGTATGATAATGGGGAAAATAGAATCTTGAGGGAAATGAGAAGCCTACATCAGTGAGGATGGTCACCGCTATGGAGGATAAGCGCAGTTAGAAAAAGCGATGTGTGATGTTTGTAGTCCATATCTCTAGTAACAAGGGTAAGGATGTGGAGGGTGCATAAATATTCAAGAGGTACCCTATATTATAGCAGTTTCAGGATGTGTTTCCACAGTGATTCCATAGTTTCCTCCCCACATGGAAGTGGACTTTTCTATTGAGTTGGTACCAGGGGTAGCACCAACATCAAAAGCACCTTACAGGATGAGCACACTAGAGTTGGTGGAGTTGAAGTTGCAGTTGAAGGAAATGCTTGATAAGGAATACATGATTCCAAGTGTACCGCCTCTAGGTGCACTAGTATTGTTCATGAAGAAGAAGGATGGTACCCTGTTGTGGTCACCAACAACCCCCCTCTTTGTTTGATATTAGTAATAACATCAAGCAAAGGGGGACCCTTAACCAAAAAATCCAAAAAATATTTTTGTTTGAAAAATATTTTGTATTAACTCCTTAAGAGCTATATCGCGTCGCAAAGGAAAAAGGAGCGCTTTCCCAAAGCGCATAAACACACCAAGGAAGAGCGACGCGAGAAATCATCGCATCGCGTGCATTAAAGGCGCTCAAAAGGGGAAAACCTAAAGAACCGCCGACAGTCGATATGCGACATCGCACATCGCAATCTCGTATAAGCAGCACAAAGTGACAAAGCGAAAAACCTTGCGACCTTGCGATATTGCGATATGCAATCTGCGACCATGCAAAGCTGTGACCTGCGATCTATGGTGTGCGACAAATGAGACTATCAATCACTGCGATGCCACCTATTTACCTCACAATCTTCGATGCTGCGATGCAAATCACAGAAGCCAATCGTCGCAGGCATTCCTCGGCATGATCTGTGAGCCTAAAGTTAGGCGCGCACCTTACGGGAAATTAATGATTGTACGCCTGTGTATCCAAAGATGATTATGTTGCGTTTTTCGAAGAGTCAAGTCATAATGGGTGACATGATTATGCATTCATTAGAACTTAATTGCTTTCATGTCAATCTTTTCTTCTGTCTCTTTTCATTTACGTGAACTATAAGTCAGCAACTGATATAAATATATATGCAGGAAACATCTAAGGAAAAGCGCCAGAACTAGAAGAACAGAGAGGAGATGACTTCGCAGATGGATACCGCATACAGCAGGACCGCGGATCCCAGAGTATCACTCAACAAATGCTGATGGAAATAGGCTATCTAGGACTCAGAGTCAAAGGGGCACAAAAGCAAAGCGTTTATGAAAGATCCTGAGTCCCAAATTGGGTAAAGCAAAAAGAAAAACGCTTAAGGGGAAAGACGTCTCAGAAAAGCCTGGAACAAAGAATGGAAACAAGTTTCAATTGAGAAAATCGTTCAGGCAACAAAATCCCCAGCTCATTGAGTCATTCGCACGGCCGGAAACCGAAATAGCAACAGCACAATCAGTTTGAAAGAAATCTGAGTTGTACTAAGTATACACGCCGTGAAGACACTCCTCCAGAAGAACACTTTCAAAAATATCTTCTAGTTTGTCAGAAAGAGGTGCCAGCTCTTGTTATTTCTAATTTTCAAGCTTGAACAAAAGGAAAGGACAAGCAGCCTACTCTTTCACGGCGAACAGCGCATCGCTTACAGCACTAAGGAGCAGATACAGAAATGGTTAGAAATTAGATTCAGTTTTTAGAAATAAATTTGTTTTAGTAAAAGGGCGGTCATTTGAAGTCGTTCCCTAAATTTGTGTAATTAAAATTAGCCGGTTAGTAGTATTTAACCCTTCTCGTTACATTGGAGAAGGGTCCGGAAATTTGTCAAAAAACTTGTCCTCAGAACATGCACTTTTGCAGGGGGTTTTTGATGAATGGACGGATCAAGATTTATTTATGTTTGCATTTTAATACCTGCTACTGATGTTGCACTTCTGTTCTCTTAGTAGACATTAGAAGTAAGTAGAAATAGATCATTATTGCTTCAGGTCTGTGAGTATAAAGTCAGTCATAAATGGTACTTTTATCTCTTGACGAGTTTCTGCTTGCATTCTTAGAGTAATATACAGTTGATGTTGTTTATATGTTAACGTATGAATGAGTAGACTACCATTTGGCACTTTTGTACGGTGGAGTCATTGATTTATGCTTAATACATGAATAACTGATTATGCGATATGCTGTTCACAACCGTTTTGTTTAACTTCTTATGCAGGATGGTTCATCTTAATTGATTTATATTCTCATAATAGCTGAATAATCTTCATTACCAGTTATTGTGTGAAATCTTTCTAGATCGCATAATGGAAAAAGTTCTATCCCGGGTTAGCGTAGATTAGATGTGTTGTTCTTGATAGATTAAAGTAGTATAAAATTCAGTCTCAGAGTTTAGAACTAGATTAGCTTAGAAATAATTCCATATATTCATTATCAAATTCTACACACACACACATCACCAAATTCTACACACACACACACCCTTAGAACGGGAAGCTGGTCCCGTTATCCCCAGTCGGACCCGCTACACCAAACGGGCACGGAGCCGCCAACCAAGTTCCCGACCGGGTGGGTATCCCCCTTGTTGTTGACCCGATTTCAGGGCCCTCAACATATTTGGCGCTAGAAGGAGGGCACGAACTATGAATGGCACCTAAAGAAATATCAAAATACCATTCTGAGAGTAATACACCCTCATCAACTCCCTCGACTTCTCCAACACGGTTAAACCCGGAATTTGAAGTCGCTCGAGTATCTACCGCTGCTACATATTCGAATATATCAGACCAATCTATCATTGATCCCCCTGAAATTCGAACTTTGATTCGTAAACTCCAGGGATTCTCTATTTTTAACCAGAAGTCTGATAAATCTAAAAGCAGCGTGACTTCGCAGTACAACCCTGCTCATCCCCTTACCAGATCAAAGAGTGAAAAATTTGGCATACAACCAAGTGAACTCCCTCTCCCTACCAGAAAAAGAGCAAGGAAAACACCACCAGAGTCTGACAGTCAGACTCCTTCATCCACTTCGTCCATATCAACTCCCTCACCGCGAAGTCAACCACCCACTCTTTCATTCCAACTCACTCACCCATCTTCTACAAACCTTCCTCTTCAAACATCAAAGATCTTAATATCTTCATCTTCTCAGCATCAGAGACCGTCTTCTGCACTTCCATTAACTAGCAGCTCAACGATGGCTCAGTCTCCATGGAACAATCCTGGGGCGGTTTTAATGCCTCCACCCCTGAACCCTATACCGGCCCATCCTGAGAAATGGCTGCCTAAATTCAATCCGGAAGCAGGAATTCTAGCCGAGGAACATATCAATAATTTCATGCTTTCTGTTAATCTCAACGGAGTCACTAACGAAGACGCTGTTGTCCGGCTTTTCCCTTATACAATGCAAGGAACAGCCGGGTCATGGTACTTTTCGTTACCTTCCGGATCCATCACAAGCTGGGACATTTTTCAAAGTCAGTTCCTCACCAAGTTTGGTGATGACAGATCCACGACGACATTGAACAATGACCTATCTAATCTTAAGGCTGAGGCTAGAGAACCCATTAAAGATTTTAACTTAAGGTTCAATAAGATCCTCAACAAAATCCCCGCTGCCTCACAACCCAGCGAGGAAGTAAGATGTGAATGGTACATCACGGCTTTACCTCCAAACTTGGCTATCTTCGTAGATAGGGCAAACAAGACCACCTTAGTTGACAACTTGACAGAAGCGTTAGCAGTGGAAAAACGCGTGGTAGCCCTAGAAAAGAGATCCGCTATAGAAGAACGCAAATCTAAGAAGATCTCTTTCAAAGAAGACACCAAGAAGAAGCAAACGAAAGATCCTTTCGATTTGGAAGGATTACAAAAAGTGTTGAAAGCCATGTCAAATGAGATGATTGATATTAAGAAACAAGTAGCAGAGACTTCTTCGAAAAAACCCTTTAGGACTTTTAAAAGAAATCCTCCAATGGAGGTAAGACCACCTAGTGTTGTCTCAAACGTTGAATCTGAAGAAGACGAAGAAGAAGAGAATACCACTGAAGGGCAGACCGACGAGGAAGAGGTCGTAGAACTACAAGGAATGTGGGACTCCATCCTCCCACAAGAAGAGGATCAAGAAGCATTTCCTGTTAGCACGAGAAGCAAAAATCAACTTGATCCTCCCCTAACTACCCCAAAACAAAAGGGCGCAAGCCCTGCAACAAAAGAAAAGGTCGCAACAAAAAAGACAACTGCTAAAGCGACCCAGTTTACCCCAGTCCAATCTGATCAAATGCCTCCATCAAGAACACTAATAGTGTCGGATGAAATGGAATATAACATCATTGATGACATGAAGAAGACTAGGGCTAATATCACTCTGTATGAATTGAGTAAATTGAAACACCAGCAGAAAATAATGATGAAAGAATTACATGCTGTGCCTACTACATCTTTACCTACAGCTGTAGCTTCCCACAATCTGGGAAGGCCTCCAACCAACACGATCAATAAAATTGATCCAAATGACATCGCCTTGATTGGAGGAAGATCAAGATCTCATACTCCTCTTTTTCTTCTCACATATGAAATCTTCAACAAAAACGTGCACAATTGCTTGGTCGATTCTGGTGCTTCAACGAATATTTTACCCAGGTCAATATGTGCCAAATTGAATGTGCAACCTCAAAAATCCGCAGTACGTATAGTTCAACTTGATCGATCCCAAGTCGAAGTGATTGGTGAACTCAATCAGGTGACCATAAGATTGTCGTCTAACCCAAAAGTGTGTCAGGTTATCGACATTCTAGTAGCTGATATCCCTGAATTCTATGGTTTGATTCTTAGCAGGGATTGGTCGGAAAAACTCCACGGATATTTTTCAACCGATTGGTCGCACATGTGGTTACCATACAATGGTAAACCAAATCAGATAAAGGTTGAACGAGAATTGCACCAAAAATACATAGTGACAGAACTGGAAGGAGAAAATGAGGCCATAACGTACAATAGCAGCATTGTAGGCAATTACGCAATAGATTCTTTCCTAGGTAATTTCAATGCTCATATTTCAGCATACTTAGAGAATTCAGTTTTATCCCAAGTTGAAAATTTCTCCCAAACTGATGACTCAAAATGTTTTAGTTTTTTAGATAATTCTGTAAATACATCTTTATTTTGGAAATTATATTTTGACGGATCTAAATCAAATGAGGGGGCAGGAGCAGGATGCGTTATGATTAACCCAGACGGGAATAATATTATGCTTACATGCAGACTTGAGTTCGATTGCACGAACAACACAGCGGAGTACGAAGCCTTGGTTCAAGGCCTATACAAAGCAATCGGATTGAACGTTAAGTATCTTCAAGTCTTTGGAGATTCGGAGATCGTCGTAAAACAGGTACGTAACACCATACATTGCCTGTCAAGTCATTTAAAGCATTATCAATCATTAGTTCAAGATCTCACTGCACATTTCGTAGCATTCAATATCTCGTCAATTCCAAGAATTCAAAACGCGAGCGCAGACCTGTTAGCTAACCTAGCCTCTAGACTTATCCCTTCTGAAGATTTTAGTCCTGATAGGTTTTCAATACAATTAATCTTCAGACCATCCATCCCTAACAATATCACCAATTGGAGAGTGTTCAACGACGATCCTGACATCGTAAATTTCCTTACTTCTGAAGGATCCTACTCAAATCAGATAATCGACGAAGACCATCATGATCATCAAATACAACAAAATGGCTCTGACAATGCTATACCGAAATCGGTGGTCAAGTTAGAAGATTTATATGATTTGAAAAGTCGGTTTAAAAGGTCCGCCAATGCTAAACTTTGCAGTTCTACCCTGAACTATGAATTAGTAAACCTAGGGACCGATCAGAAGCCACAAAACGTTAACCTAGGTCACGGCCTAGCCCCTGAAGAGAAATCAGCATATATCCGTCTTCTGAGACAATACAAAAACGTTTTTGCCTGGAATTACGATGAGCTAAAAACATACAACACTTCTATCATTCAACATGTTATCCCTATGATTGACAATGAAAAACCTGTCCAGCAGAAGCTCAGAAAAATACACCCTAACCTAGAAAATCAGATAAAAACTGAGCTTAATAAGTTGTTGAGAGCCAGGATAATTTTCCCCGTAAGGCATTCTAAATGGGTATCCAATATGGTACCCGTTAGGAAGAAAAACGGAGACATTAGAATCTGTATCGATTTCCGAAATCTCAACAAAGCCTGTCAGAAAGATAACTTTCCCCTCCCACCTATGGAGCAAATATTACAGGCGGTAGCAGGCTCAGAACTAATGTCATTCCTGGATGGATTTTCAGGATACAATCAAGTACTGGTGCATCCCGATGATCAGTTAAAGACTTCGTTCCGAACCAAATGGGGCACTTATGCATATCGGAAGATGCCATTTGGGCTGATCAATGCCGGAGCTACCTTTCAGAGAGCCATGGACATCGCGTTTAAAGGGTTAGTCAATAAATCAGTAGTGATTTACTTGGATGATATAACAGTGTACTCCAAAAAACGAAACAACCACCTCAAAGATTTGAAGCAAATCTTTCAAAGATGCTTGAGGTATGGGATTTCGCTCAACCCAAAGAAATCTTTCTTTGCGTTAAGCGAAGGGAAATTGCTCGGATTCATAGTGTCGAAATCTGGTATTCATATAGAACCCGACAGAATCAAGGAAATTTCCGAAATATCCATACCCCATAACAAGAAAGCCATGCAATCCTTCCTTGGACAGATCAATTTTGTCAAAAGATTTGTCCCGGATTTTTCACGTATTATTTCTCCCTTACAAAATATGATAAAAAAGAATTCAAATTTCAAATGGGATCTAGATGAGCACGAAGCGTTCAACTTAATCAAACAAGCTATCATCAATGCTCCATATTTGGCCACCCCAAATTTTTCAGAATCTTTTACCTTATACACTTTTGCCTCAGAGAAATCCTATGCCGCGATTTTGACCCAAGCAAGTCAAGAGAAAGCGGAGGCTCCAATCGCATTCTTTAGCTCGAACTTACAAGGTGCTGAAATTAATTACTCAGACGTAGAGAAACAAGCATATGCTGTTTTCAAAGCGATCAAATATTTCAGACCTTTCTTGCTTAAAGCCCACACTAAAGTCGTAGTACCGTTTCCGGTGGTAAGAAACCTTTTGGTGCAGAAAGACGTGGGCGAAAAGAGAGCTAATTGGATTACCGCTTTACAAGAATATGATTTTGAGATCAAACCAGCAAACATCGTAAGAGGTCAAGGCTTCTGCAAGATGTTAGCCGGAGCATCGCAAATCTCGGAGAACTCATCTGAAGAGGTACAAGCGTACGAGGTAAGCCTAAACGATGCAGAATCATCATATCCTGACACCATTTATTTTCTTAAGAACGGGTATGCTCCATCACGTCTGGATCATACCAAGAAAAGAGCTCTGAGATTAAAAGCTAAACAATACCAGCTCATAAATGATGTCTTGTTTAAAAGGAATTACGATTCTGTGCTTCTTAGGTGTCTTGAGAAAACTGAAGCCGAAAAGGTTTTGCAGGAACTCCACGATGGACCAGCGGGCGGACACTATGCCGGAGATGCGACTGCACATAAAATCTTGCGTGCAGGATATTATTGGCCCACGCTGTTCAAAGACTCATACAATCACGTAAGGAAATGCCAAGTCTGCCAGACTGCTGCAGGAAAACAAAGGAAACCGTCCATGCCGCTACAACCATTCATCATCGACCAACCATTCAGTCAATGGGGCTTGGACATAATAGGTGAGATCGTTCCTCACTCTTCTAAGCAGCATAAGTATATCCTTACGGAAACTGATTATTTTACCAAATGGGTAGAAGCAGTTCCTCTCAAGACAGTTCATTCTGAAAATATTATTGAATTCATAGATCAATTTATCATCACTAGGTTTGGATTGCCAACAGCATTAATGTTTGATAACGCTTCATATTTTTCTGGAAATACTATGACTGAGTTTGCGCTTAAAAGAGGGTTCAAACTGAAATATTCTGCCAACTACTATCCGCAAGGTAATGGATTGGCTGAATCAACAAACAAGAACCTAATCAGAATTATCAAAAGAACAGACGACCAAAACCAAAGGAATTGGCACAAAGCGCTGGTAAATGCTTTATGGGCTGATAGAATCACAAAGAAAGCTTCAATCGGCACTTCTCCCTTTAATTTAGTTTATGGGAGAGAAGTGGTTCTTCCGACTCACCTAGTCATTCCCTCTTTGTCTTTAGTGCAATATATCGATGAAGTATCTACTTCCTCTTTACAATTAAGACAAATGGAAATAATCAAACTAGAAGAACAAAGAGAACAAGCTAGGAAAACCCATGCCCATCACCAAGCGCTAATAAAATCTTCTTTTGACTCAAGCATCATAACCAGAAAAAACTTTCAGATGGGTGATTTAGTTTTGAAATGGGATAAGGCTCATGAAGAAAAGGGCAAACATACGAAATTTCAGAAGCCGTGGCTTGGCCCTTTTCAGATTGTAGAAGTCGTAGGCCCGTCTACATTCGTGTTGCAGGATCTGGCAGGAAGGAGAGATTCTTTACCTGTCAATGGACTGATTCTTAAATTATATTTTCCATAGAAGAGAAATCTTCTAATTTTTGTAGGATAGTTTTAGTTTTTAGTTTTTATTTTGTTTTGCTTTTCTCTTTTTATGAATAAAACCCGTTGTAAATGATCATTTAAAAAGGATTCATGAAAGAGCATGCCAATTCTCTATCAGATTTTGATTTCGCTTGTACAAATAGCAAAATTTTTTGAAAAATCTGAATTTTATTATTGACAAATAGAGTTAACTTCACTTTGATTACGATACTCGTTTCGACCTCTAAAAAACTTTGACAAAAGCAACCTCTGATAAAAGAATTGTTTTGTATCAGCACCATGAAAGGTATCATCAATAATAAAATAAGCATTCTCTGCAAAGCTGTTGTTTTCAAAAACTCTATTATTGTCGTCCAGAGCTTTCTTAAGGAAAAACAATGACTTCCTCCCTGCTAAAAGGAAACTACAGCGTTCAGAGAAACAATCCAAACAAAACACCATATCTCAAAGAATAAGAGGTCTCATCACGAGCCGGCTTATCATGATCACAGATATTATAACTTGCTGACTTTGCTAATATTGTCTATCAAAACAGGGCAACGACTTAAGATTGTTGCAATCAAAAGACAAGAGGTCTCATCACGAGCCGGCTTGTTCAGCAAAAGTGTAAATCAGGTGAATGATTGTGTCATAATTTGGCCACCAAACCAAGACATTGTTCTTTAGAGAATTAAAAAAGGAAAAGTGTGTTAAAAAGGATTTTTCTCTGGAATGTTGCGAGTAAACTCAAGCAGGAAAAAGGATCATTGCTGGATAACATGGTAACCCTGTCGAGGCTATGGACGCTTGCGGGCAGCAGAGGCTCTACCTACGACAAATGAGCATACTTTTAAGCCAGTACGCAGAGAAGGCCTTATTTTATCTTTTATCAAGACCAAGTAATGTCTGATGCGAATGCAAGAAAAAACCTGAGGAAGCAAGAAATTGAGATATAAAAAGGGTTGAGACAAAATATCGTCGACAAGGTGAGGGGCAATCTACTCTATTTGTCCATAACAAAATTTAGACATATAAATATTTTTGCTGTTTCAGAAGTGAACGGTCAATAGAAATGCAGAGATAACTGGTTCTTCACAGTGAATCGCCATTGTTGTGGTCACCAACAACCCCCCTCTTTGTTTGATATTAGTAATAACATCAAGCAAAGGGGGACCCTTAACCAAAAAATCCAAAAAATATTTTTGTTTGAAAAATCTTTTGTATTAACTCCCTAAGAGCTATATCGCGTCGCAAAGGAAAAAGGAGCGCTTTCCCAAAGCGCATAAACACATCAAGGAAGAGCGACGCGAGAACTCATCGCATCGCGTGCATTAAAGGCGCTCAAAATGGGAAAACCTAAAGAACCGCTGACGGCCGATATGCGATGTCGCACATCGCAATGTCGAATAAGCAGCACAAAGTGACAAAGCGAAAAACCTTGCGATATTGCGATATGCGATCTGCGACCATGCAAAGCTGCGACCTGCGATCTATGGTGTGCGACAAATGAGACTATCAATCGCTGCGATGCCACCTATTTACCTCGCAATCTTCGATGCTGCGATGCAAATCGCAGAAGCCAATCGTCGCAGGCATTCCTCGGCATGATCTGTGAGCCTAAAGTTAGGCGCGCACCTTACAGGAAATTAATGATTGTACGCCTGTGTATCCAAAGATGATTATGTTGCGTTTTTCGAAGAGTCAAGTCATAATGGGTGACATGATTATGCATTCATTAGAACTTAATTGCTTTCATGTCAATCTTTTCTTCTGTCTCTTTTCATTTACGTGAACTATAAGTCAGCAACTGATATAAATCTATATGCAGGAAACATCTAAGGAAAAGCGCCAGAACTAGAAGAACAGAGAGGAGATGACTTCGCAGATGGATACCGCATACAGCAGGACCGCGGATCCCAGAGTATCACTCAAAAAATGCTGATGGAAATAGGCTATCTAGGACTCAGAGTCAAAGGCGCACAAAAGCAAAGCGTTTATGAAAGATCCTGAGTCCCAAATTGGGTAAAGCAAAAAGAAAAACGCTTAAGGGGAAAGACGTCTCAGAAAAGCCTGGAACAAAGAATGGAAACAAGTTTCAATTGAGAAAATCATTCAGGCAACAAAATCCCCAGCTCATTGAGTCATTCGCACGGCCGGAAACCAAAATAGCAACAGCACAATCAGTTTGAAAGAAATCTGAGTTGTACTAAGTATACATGCCATGAAGACACTCCTCCAGAAGAACACTTTCAAAAATATCTTCTAGTTTGTCAGAAAGAGGTGCCAGCTCTTGTTATTTCTAATTTTCAAGCTTGAACAAAAGGAAAGGACAAGCAGCCTACTCTTTCACGGCGAACAATGCATCGCTTACAGCACTAAGGAGCAGATACAGAAATGGTTAGAAATTAGATTCAGTTTTTAGAAATAAATTTGTTTTAGTAAAAGGGCGATCATTTGAAGCCGTTCCCTAAATTTGTGTAATTAAAATTAGCCGGTTAGTAGTATTTAACCCTTCTCGTTGCATTGGAGAAGGGTCCGGAAATTTTTCAAAAAACTTGTCCTCAGAACATGCACTTTTGCACCCTCGGAGGGGGTTTTTGATGAATGGACGGATCAAGATTTATTTATGTTTGCATTTTAATACCTGCTACTGATGTTGCACTTCTATACTCTTAGTAGACATTAGAAGTAAGTAGAAATAGATCATTATTGCTTCAGGTCTGTGAGTATAAAGTCAGTCATAAATGGTACTTTTATCTCTTGATGAGTTTCTGCTTGCATTCTTAGAGTAATATACAGTTGATGTTGTTTATATGTTAACGTATGAATGAGTAGACTACCATTTGGCACTTTTGTACGGTGGAGTCATTGATTTATGCTTAATACATGAATAACTGATTATGCGATATGTTGTTCACAACCGTTTTGTTTAACTTCTTATGTAGGATGGTTCATCTTAATTGATTTATATTCTCATAATAGCTGAATAATCTTCATTACCAGTTATTGTGTGAAATCTTTCTAGATCGCATAATGGAAAAAGTTCTATCCCGGGTTAGCGTAGATTAGATGTGTTGTTCTTGATAGATTAAAGTAGTATAAAATTCAGTCTCAGAGTTTAGAACTAGATTAGCTTAGAAATAATTCCATATATTCATTATCAAATTCTACACACACACACATCACCAAATTCTACACACACACACCCCCTTAGAACGGGAAGCTGGTCCTGTTATCCCCAGTCGGACCCACTACACCAAACGGGCACGGAGCCGCCAACCAGGTTCCCGACCGGGGGGGTATCCCCCTTGTTGTTGACCCGATTTCAAGGCCCTCAACATACCCTCAGGCTCTGAATTGATTACAGGCAATTGAAAAAGGTGACGATTAAGAACAGATATTCATTGTTGATTATTTATGACTTGTTCGATCAATTGAAGGGAGAAATAGTGTTCTGAAAGATTGACTTGACATTAGGATAACATCAAGTACGCATCAAAGAAGAGGACATTTACAAGAATGTGTTCAAGACCAGGTATCAGCATTATGAGTTTTTTGTAATTCCAGTTGGTTTGACTAATTCTCCAACTATATTTATGTGCTTGATGAATAGTGTGTTGCATCCTTATCTCAACAAGTTTGTTATTATATTCATTGATGACATCCTGATATATTCTAAGAATGAGGAAGAGCATGTTGAGCATTTAGCAACGTGTTGAGGTTGCTAAAAGAAAATCAGTTGTATTCCAAACTTAGCAAGTGTGGTTTCTTTTAGATAGAGGTGCACTACTTGGGACATGTTGTCTCCAAGGAAGGCATAGTAGTAGATCCAAAAAAGGTAAGAGCTATCATGGAGTGGACAACTCCTAGAAATGTGGATGAATTCAGATCATTCATGAGGTTAGCAGGTTACTATAAGAGGTTCATCAGGAACTTCTCACACATTTCCTACCCTATTACATCATTACAGAGGAAAGGTAAGAAGTTCAAATGGATAGAGGAGTGTGCAGCCAGATTTGAACAGTTAAAGTAGTTGTTGACGAATGCTCCAGTGTTAAAGATTGCAGATCTAGATAAAGAGTTTGTAGTGTGTACAAATGCTTGCAAGAGAGGGCTTGGTGGAGTCCTTATGAAGGAGGAATATGTGATATGTTATGAGTCCAGGAAACAAAATGAGCAAGAGCATAGTTATCCGACTCATGGTCTTGAGTTGGCGGCTATTATTCATGATTTGAAGACGTGGAGACATTATCTTCTTGGTAGAAGGTTTGTCTTGATGAGCTATCATAGCGAGTTGAGATATATGTTTGACCAACCGAATATGAATGCAAGGAAAGCTAGATGGCTGGCCACAATTAGTGAGTTTGAATTTGAGATTAGATACATCAAGAGTAAGGAGAACATGGTTGCAGATGCTCTAAGTAGGGAAGTGCAGTTGAACCATGTTGCAGCAGTGAGCTCATATGGGACAGATTTACAAGATCGAATCTTACGGGAAGGACAACGGGATGACAAGTACATGGAGCTTATGCACAGGCTACATCAGGGTATAGGTGACCAAGATGTAGATAATCGTCTCACAACAGATGGCTTGGTGAGATTTAAGGACAGGATCTATGTGTCGGATGACAGTGAACTCAAGAACCTTATCTTGAGGGATTTTCATGTAAAATTGTATTCAGGTCACCCAAGGTACTAGAAGACATTGACAACAATGAAGAAGTTCTACTATTGGCCGAATCTGAAGAAGGAAGTGGCAGAATTCGTGGCTAGATGTTTGGATTGTCAGCAAGTGAAAGCAGAGAGTAAGCATCCAGGTGGGTTGCTTCAGACTATTCTAATTCCAAAATGGAAATGGGAGGTCATTTCCATGGATTTCATTATAGTTCTTCCAAGGAAATTGAGACAAGATGATTCTATCATGGTTGTGATAGATAGGTTGAGCAAGGTAGCTCACTTCATTCCAGTAAAGACTACTTATTCAGCTAATGAGTTAGCATTGGTATTCATCAGGGAGATCGTGAGATTGCATGGTGTTCCAAAGAAGATTGTGTCAGACAGGAATGCTAAGTTCACCTCCAAGTTTTGGAAGGAGTTATTTGCAGGTTTGGGGACAGATTTGGCCTTCAGTACAGCTTATCATGCCCGGAAAGATGGACAGACAGAGAGGGTCAAAAGGATACCGGAGGATATGTTGTGGATGTATGTGATGCATCGGTAGAGGAGATTGGAGGAGAACCTTCCATTGGTTGAGTTTGCTTATAACAACGGTTATCAGGAGTCACTAAGGATGAGTTTGTTTGAGGCACTATATGGGCGGAGTTGTAACACTCCCATCAGTTGGAATGATCTAGTGAACAGGGTACTGATTGGACCAGACATATTGGTAGACATGGAATAGGAAATGCAGGCTATAAAGAAGAATATAAAAGCATCATAGGATAGGAAAAAGAGTTATGCAAACCAACACAAGGCATTTAAGGAGTTTCAAGTTGGGGAGCATGTGTATTTGCACATCAAGCCTAAGAAAAGGTCATTGAGGATTGAATTATGTGTCAAGTTGGCACCACGGTATTGTGGACCTTTTGATATCCTTAAGAGGATTAGACTAGTGGCCAACAGAGTTGCATTGCCCCCAACAATGAAAGTCCATGATGTTTTGCATGTTTCATTGGTTAAAAGATATGTAAAGGATGTTGATCATGTTATTGATTGGTTTGTATTGTAGGTGTAGCAAGAAGGATAATTCTAGTCGGAACCTCAGTGCATAATGCAATGGAAACATCGCATTCTCTGAAACAGAGCAATTGAGCAAGTTAAAGTGTAGTGGAAGCACTTTGTTCTAGATGAAGCTACATGGGAGATGGATGATCATATGAGGTTATGTATCCTTGATTTTTTGTCGGTGGAGGCAAATGAATTTTTGGTAGTGCGCATATTAATGTATGGTTTCTATAGTAAATACCACCATGAGTTGTGTTATAAAGCTCCAACAAGCAGTATGGTTGTCAAGTTGTCATGTTTGTCATGATGGTTTTGCTTTTGAGAATGTTGTTATTGTAAATATTATAACGAGTTGGGTTATAAAGCTCCATGGGCAATATGATTTTCCTTTCAATGTTTTTGTTGGTTGTAGGTGTCACAGAACACTGAGGACGATGTTCCCCTAAGGGGGAAGCGTTTGCAATAGCCCCAAGTTAAAATTTCATGTAATAAAAGTTAATAAATTCAAAATAAGACCACAGTCAAGGGACATTTATTCCAAGATGAATGTTGGGAAAAATATCCTGGTGGGCATCACTTGATGTGTTTATGGCTAAGGGTAAATTGGAAAATGATTTGAAAAGGAAAAAAGGCAATATTAGTATTTTATTTATGAAAATAAAGGAAATTAGGAGAAAAGGGAGTGAAAGGTCACAAGTTGCATGTTAGGAGTAAAATGAAGGAAAATAATGGAAAAATGAAGAAATTAGAGGCATCAATAATTAAAAAATTCAGAGGATCAATTTGTAGCTTTTTGTCAAATCATTTTTGGAATTAGTTTGAAAAGAGGATAAGAGCACTAAGAGGAGAAGGAAAGCAATCATGAAAAGAAAGGACAAGGAAAGCAAAGGAAAGGAAGGAAAAGTTGGATCAAGCAGCTTCAATAGGAATAGTTGCAGGTAACAGGTTGCATGTATGATTTCCTAACTGGTTTTGGCATGCATGGTATGTGCATGTTGGAATTTGGTTCTCTTGTTATCATTGCCATGGGTTTTGTCATGTTTGACAGCGGATTTTAGCCTATCCTTTCCATTTCTAGATAGCCATGGTGTGATGGGGTTGTTCTCAGTTTGAGCTTTGGATTGCCAAAAGATTTTGGATCTAGGTGAGGTGGTCTCAAGAAAATTCCCAAAGGCCTAGGAATCCCTTGACCGATAATGGTGAGATACACGGTAAAGCCTTAGGGTGGAGACAGGAAAATTCCTCAAGGTATTGGAGAAGAAATTCTAAGGCATCCAAGCTCGGTTTGATTCTGTGATCTTGGCACCAGTTTAGGCGAGGTCATGGTATGGTGAGGGTGGAGGTGGTTTAACATTTGGATTCCCTTGGTTGTTTATGGATTGTTTTATCCCATGAGATCCCACATTCATGCTTGGGATATGGCACAGGGTGCTCAGCTGAAAGAAATATTTGGTTCAACCTATCTATAGTTAGGTGGTACATGGAAGTCCCAAACCTAGTTGGATTTTGCCTATCTTTAATAAGAGCTAAGTTTCACTTGATTTTGATGAGTAAATGTACTTGTTATTATGTGGCTTTAATGGTTATTCTCTCATTGTTATTTATCTGGTTGTATGATGGTTATAAGCATGGCTATTTGACAGTTCTTAACCATGGCTCTTTTCATGTTTTTACTTGTAATTGAATGAATAATAAATGCAAGACCTAATTGACATTATGACATCTAATGTGAGAAGGAAAGGACCCCTCTTGTTAAACCTTAGATAATTTTTCATCTCCTTATGTTCAAACTTGCATTCATGACCTGTAGGTTGCAGGTTTACTAAGTGTTTGACGGACTGTCAGTCCCAGTTTGGAAAGGTCAAGTCAAATATTGGTTTCGGTTTTGGTTTACAAGCATTTTTTTTCTATATTTTATAAGTTCTGTAAGTTTCATGGAATTCTAGGCTGGGATTAGGTCCTAGCCTTGGAAAATAGCCTTAAATCTCATAGTCACTAGCATAGCATTGGCAGAAAAAGGATATAGTCGCCCTCAGGCATGCTCATGAGAGTGACTAGAGGCTAATAGTCATTTGCATGCCTTGGAAAGGGAGCAACTCAGACTCTAAGTTAGTGAAAAAGAGAGTTATCTTAGGGGTTGGGTTGCTCCTGGAGGTCCTGTAGCACCTGAGGGAAGTTAGTAAGGTCTCAAGTTATCGACTCCATTTCCTTAAGGTCATATAAGAGGTTGAGTCTTATCATAGTGACCCTCATCTGATGTTTACCTCAAGCAAACTGGTGAAAATGGGTAAATGTGGGAGGAGGCGGTTACAAAGTGGTATGAGAGTGGGTTGCGCTCTCTTAGGTAAAGTATGATGTTGTCAAGGTTTTGGGTGTCATGCATGTGGTCATGGTATACAGTTGGCATGGCCATGCATGATGTTGTTATGTTGTTATGTTGATGTGTTGATATGATTGTATGGCTATGCTTATGATTATAAATGTACATGTTAATGTGGATTGATCTTACAAATGAGATAAGCCTCCCTGAACATCACTAAGGTATGGATTTGATTTTGGTATCTATTTGGTTTATCTAACGTCATACACTTGCAGAAAGAAGAGAATCAAAGATGGTGAGCAAAATAGTAAACTACAGTTCCTGTGACTCTCCCTACAAATCAGTTGGGCAGCAAGGAGAAGAGTATTCTCCTAGTATAGAAGATACATCAAGGAGCTTGAGGGTAGAGATCATAAGTTGCAATGAAGACAATGACAGGTTGGTTAAGGCTCAGGAAAGACTAGCAAGGGCTCAGTAGAAGTTGTCAACTCCATTTCCTTAAGGTCATATAGGAGGTTGATTCTTATCATAGTGATCCCCATCTCATGTTTACCTCGGGAAATCTGGTGAAAGAGGGTAGATATGGGAGGAGGCAGTTACATTGTACATGTGGTTTTGTGTGCATGTGGTGTTGTGTATATGTTGTACATTTGGAGTTGTGTACAGTCATGTAAGTGGCATTGTGTACACATTGTGCAGGTGGTGTTGTGTACACGTTTTACAAGTGGTGTTGTGTACATGTGGTGTTGTATACACGTTGTGTAGGTGGTGTTGTGTACATGCCATACATGTTATGTTGTGTGGTACTATGTTATGAGTATTGTGTAGTTGTTTTGTTGCAACATGTGTATTCGTTGTATTGTATGGTCTGTATGTATATGTATAGTGTAGTACATTGGGAGTAGGTGTATGCGTTGTGTTATACATCGAGTGTAGGTGTATGTGTTGTGTTGTACACTGGGTGTAGGTGTATGTGTCGTGTTGTACACCAAGTGCAGGTGTATTTGTTATGTTGTACACTATGTATGTGTATGTGTTGTACAATGTGATGGGACAGGCAGGTATGGGACTGTTTAGGTCCTTGTTATTGATATTGAGGGTTGAGGTGGTTTATTCTATGGATGCCCTTGTTTTTGATATTGAGGGTTCGGGTGGTTTAGTCTCTCCATTCCCTTATTGTTTATATTGAGGGTTGAGACGGTTTAGTCTCAGGATACCCTTGTTGCTAATATTGAGGGAGGAAGCAGTTTAGCCTTCATATTCCCTTGTCGCTTTGAAGGGAAGATAAGGCACCGGGTGCTTGCCAGGTTTCGAAACTGATCCAATGTGTATTCAAGATTGAAGAGAAGAGAAGGCACTAGGTGCTTACCATGTTTTGCAACTAATCCAGTGTGTGTACAAGATTGAAGAGAAGAGAAGGCACTGGGAGCTTTTCGGGTTTAGCAACCAATTCAGTGTATGTACGGAATGAGCAAAGAATAAAGGCAAAAGAAAAGAACCATTTGAAAGATAAGTATCAGTATTTTATTTCAGTTTTTCCTTATGCAAGTGATATATGATTCTGATTTATGATGGTTAAGTTTTTAGCTAACTAGATGTGATATGTGTATACATGATGATTTGATCAAAGAGCTAGTTTGACTTGTTGTGACAGGTAGTAAATAGAATTATAAGTGTACCTTATTGATGGGCAACCAATGAGGTATGATTTGAATTTATTTTAATTCCTTTTTAGTCTAATGTAAATTATGTGCTTGGTATAGGAAGCAAGGAAATACTCGGGTTGGGTTGTTGGAACTGGCTACCAGAGAATTAGTAGCAGCAGAAAAAGGGATTGGAACAAGAAGCAATATGTTGGTAAAACACTTTAGGAGTAGAGCCATTGTGGGACACTGGTACCCAATAGTGTCCATTGATTTCCATTAGCAAGTTATGACCGATATGATGGTTTTGAGGTAGGGATATGCCTTGGTTTTTGGATATTCAAATGCAAGGAAACCTCGCCAAGGGATGGATTTATTGAGGGACTGTGTAGTAGATAAGGGCATGCCAGCGGAACTTGGAAGGTGTGTGACTGCACGAAAAGGGTTGACCAAAGAGCCCAAGGTACTTTGTAGCAGAGAAGGACGACCAGTGAATAAATTTGTTTTGTTCATTAGTATTGTAAGATGGAATCAAAAGCATAATGGGAGTGTGCCCTAGAACAATGAGTTGGTAACTGTTCACTGAGAGAACAAGTAGCGCAAGGATCGTAGTGTTGGACATTGGATGCAGGTTTAACTTTGGCAGTGGATTTTGGACTTCCTGGGAAGGAGGTGAATCCTGGTACTACTTTTGAGGGTGGAGGTGTGAGCCTCTAGATTCCCTTGTTGATTGATATAGGCATCATATCCTTTTATTTGTTGGTTAGAGAAAATGTGCATATGTATATGTGTATGTTATTGTAAATACTATATTGATTTGTGGTTATAAAGCTCCATAGATAGTATAATTATTTGTTGGTAGAAGAAAATGTGCATAAATATATGTGGTTATTATTGTAAATATCTTAATGAGGTGTTATAAAGCTCTAGTAAGCGGTATGTTTGTCATGTTGGTCATGGTTTTCAGCAGTTTTTTATTGTAAATACTGCATCGAGCTAGGTTATAAAACTCCATAAGCAATATGTTCTTTTTTAGCAGTTTGTTGGTCATATGTGTCATAGAACACCAGGGACAGTGTTCCCCCAAGGGGGAGGGGCTTGTAACAACCCTTGGTTGATTTTCTATGTAAAAAAAATACAAGACCAAGATCATGGGACACATATTCCAAACTGAATGGTGGGAAAAATATCCTAGTGGGTGTCACTTTTGGTTTATTTATGGCTAAGGAAATTGACAAAGGCATTGTCATAGGAAAAGTGGTAATAATTGACATTTTATTTATGAAATGAAGTAAAATAGGAGAAAAGGAGAGACACATATTTGCATGAGAGGTAAATTGAAGGGAAAATAAAGAAAATAGAGGCCTCAATGATAAAAAGGCTTCTGAGGATCATTTGCTAGCATTTTGACAGTTTTTGGGTGGGGCTATCTTTTATTCTCACATTCTCTCGTACTCTTGCACACTTAGAGCATTCTTGGAGAATGCTTGGATATTCTAGTTTCACTTGAATTTGGAGAAATAAGGTAAAGGAAAGTAGGAAAGCGCAAGGGAATAGGTGGTTCAATAGCTATAGTTGGATTGCTTGGAAAGTAACAGGCTCCAAGTGTGATTTCCTTGGTGATTTATGGATGTATGGTATATGCATGTGTTTCTCTGGTTATATGATTTCATTGGCATGGAGATTTTCCTAGATTGACAGTAGTTCTAACCTTGCCTTTCCATTTCCTAGATATCCATGGTGTTGTGGGTTTTTCCACTTGTTTTTTTATTGGTGCTCAGGTTCCTTATGGTTGTGGGTTGGAACAAATGCTTTGGAAACCCAAGAACAACTTGGGTTGAGTTACTAGTCCTGGAGCCTAGGTTGAGACAAATGCTCTGGAGCCCTTGGTGGGTTGAGTTACTAGTCCCCAGATCTGGGTTGGACAAATGCTCTTGACCCCTGGAAGGCTTTGGGTTGAGTTATTAGTTCTTGTAGCCCTAAACAACTTAGGTAGAGACCGATATGGTTGGTGTTAGTGATGTCTGACCATGGAGGTGGAATCATTATGTTTGAGGGTTGAGGTGGTTTGGCCTCTCGAAGCCCTAGTTTGGTTTTGTTTGTTTTATTCCATGAGGTCACATATTCATGATTAGGATATGGTGCAGGGGTGATTGGCTGAAAGAGAGATTTGGTTCAGCTCAATTTATGGTCGAGTGGTACATGGAAGTCCTTGACTTGGTTGGTATTTTCATATGTTAATAAGAGCTATTCTTCTATGATGAATCATGTATACTTGTAGTGATTTTATTGATGTTATTATGGTTGATTTTCCATGGTTCCTATGCTGGTTATTTTTTGGTTATATGTTGGTTATATGATGTGTACCATCTATGCTCTTGTCATGAATTGTTTAGTTATTGATTGGTTGATGAATGTAAGGATTGATAAGCATTGTTGGAGTTATGTGGAGAGGGAATAGATCCTTCTTGGTGATTCTCAGATGAATCTCAAACTATTATGATCATATATGAATTCATGACCCGTAGCTTAAATTTTTGCTGTGTGTTTGACAAAATGTCTAGTGTGTTCTAGGCAGTCTAGGTCAACTTCTTGATTCAATTTTGAATGTTTAGCATTATCATCATGTCAATAATGATTCTGGAAATTCTGAGGCAGTTCTAAGTAGTGGTCTAGAGGTTGGCTTGGAATTATGGCTCGGATCTTGGGACCACACCCTCTGAATTGGGCAAGTTTGGTCACAACCACATGGAAGCAATGTTGTGCATCTATTTGGAGGCCTATAACGCACCCAGGCCTTGTCATGCATGCAGTTGGGGATCTAGGTAAGTAAACAGAGCCCCAGTCCAGGGTTTGGTCACCTGGGGTTGTCCTTTGGCCCTTGAGTGTCCTGTAGCCCTCAGGGATGTTGTGAGTTGTGACTTTGTGGTCAATTTGTAGGCCCCACTTCCCTAACTATAGCTTGGAGGTCAAGTCATGTCATAGTAACTCTTTGTCTCATGTTTACCATGGCAGACTAGTGAAATTGGGTAAATGTGGGATGGGGTGGTTACACTGTGAGTTGGACTAAATATGTCATCATTTGCATACAAAACCACTGATTAACAATCATCATGCCAAGAACGTACTTGGCCATCTCTATCTATAAACTCATCAAGGAATCCAACCCAATAATATTTCGACAACAATATACTCCCAGCAACAAGTCACAAATGGATTTACTCACACTTAGCGATACATGATATGACAATATAAAATACATGGCAGCTACAACAGTATCCATAAAACTCTAGTTCCATACTTACTCTCAACATATCAAACTTTTGTTTAGTAATACATCTCTATGTACACACAAACTTTAGTAGCATCATGAATCCTCAACATCATCAGCATTGACAAGAGATTTGTAATACAAATCTTGTTCAACATGCATATAGCCATAATCCTCTCAAAGCTTCATATCCCTACAACATAAACCCTATCTAGCATATGAGTAAAATTGATTCATAAATTGTCGTGGATATTCTACTCGACAATTTGTCACAACATATCAAATAATAATATATTAAAATTTTGAATTTCTATGTTATTACAGTTTTATTGAACTTTAATATATGTAAATTTAACTGTAATTAGTACATGCATGTGAATATAAATTATGCAAAAAAATAGATAACGACAAAATAAGGTCACACACACACACATAAGACACAATATATGCTCTGGGAAACCCTTTCGAGAGAAAACCTAGCTGGAAGGTGAGGTTGCTTTGCTCTCTTTCTTTATCTGGAAATATGGTTGCAGGTACAAAGAAGTAATGTTTGTGGCTCGTGGGCTGATATAGTGCACATATCCTCTTTGTGTGCTCTACTTTCTATATCTCTTGGCTATCTTGACTCAACTATGAAACAAAATTATCTCGAAAGAATGGAATGCCTCTTCCTCCTAGTGGCCCAGTTATAACACAACCCGATAACCTACTGGTGGTTAAGTTTGACTACATCAAATCTCAACTAAAGTTAAGATATAGACTCTTCTAGAGTCTTTAACATTAGAATCACGTGGCTAGCCACTTTTTCCATAAATAATGGGGGTTGATGCGGCATCCTCCTGAATTATAGGTGTGAAAACAGGACGGTCAACTTTTGCATGGCATAACTTTTGCAGACAGACATTGATTGACGTGCTTCTTGTGCCGTTGGAAAGATATGTGTGTGTAGAATAGCATGAAAAGTTGTTGTGCTAAAGCGGTGAAGTTTTACCCCAAAAAAATGTCATTTTATTCCTCAAAACACTCCCAGAATGTTTCAGACCCCGTTTTGCCAAACTTGGTCCCGCTGGTAAAAACGGTCCCATGAATTGATTCCTCCACTTTTTTCCACTCTGAATGCATTGAGATGGATGAAAAACAATATAATGATCCAATCCAGATCAAAAATACAAAGAATTTGCTTAACAATAGTCACATCTTATTTACAACTAGTCATCCCATTACAAAGTCTTCTTCAATAATATCAATAATAATGAAACCTGAATTGGGTCTTAAACAATCAACAACTTTTACCAATGGCCTAAGAATGCATCAGATAATCAACATACTAACTATGATACATGAGCAACTAGATAAACAACATTTCAATGGAGCATGGATATTCTTGGAGCAATGGAGATCCCTGGTCACTACAACAACAACAAAAGATTTGTCATGCCAACCCTAACTCCACAATATCCAAGGCACACTCTCTTTTTATATGACATATGTGTCATTAACACTTACTCTGATCAGCATGATCCTCTTCAACAATAACAGACACAAATCCTGATAAATATTAGAAATATGTCATCAATAATCCAAGCTACAAATAGGTTTTACATCCCATCATCAACATGTACTTGAAAACACAACCCACATAAACAAGATTCAAACCATAATTAGTTGTTATGGACAAGTGGCACACTTGGCAAAATAAATTCTTCAACACATTCTTAAACCAGTGGTAAATTTACAAGAATAACTTAATAAGGTCTTTGCAAAGGGCAGATGTGGTTTTAAATTTTAGATCAAATCTTCAACTCTACAAATCTCCCGCATCATTATAAACTGGAGCATTGATAACCTCTGTAGTAAAACAATGTTAGATAAACACAAAGGCATAGTATGAGAAACATGACAAGCTCCTCCAAGATGATCATAATGGCAACAATATGTTAGTCCATCAAAGGCATTTGAAATGCTACCTCCTAAAACATGTGCCTTCTTATCAAAATTTCCAAGTTTTAACAAATTCTTCCCCTTAGGGATTTACATCCTTACATATATGAATGTTGCTCAGTTTTTCTCATGGTTTCCCTTAAAAGGAAATTATGTGGAAAACAATAGACTGCTCCAAAGGCTAAGAAAAATGCATGGGTGATCCAATCAATTATCTATCATGCATGATTGTAAACTAAAATAATAATGAATCAGAAAGATATGAAACCCTTCCATTCCTTGCTTCCTATGAAAATCATGTTAGCTTTTGTTGGATGCACAACTCCCCTCGAGCTCATGCACTCTTATTCTATGCCTTATGCTAATCTTGTGGACCTGAAAGTAATCTTATGCGTAATGTTTGATATTATTTTCTTTGTTTCTTGCATCTATCATATTTGGCTTCTCCTGAAGCCATCTTGTGTTGAGCACAGATTAAGGATATACTCACCCTGAGTCGATTATATTTATGCAAGTCACTAGCTAAGGAATTAAGGATAAAATGTCCTTCCTTAAAGTCCTTCGAAGGTCCACTAGGTCTAGCTCTTGCTCTTCATTTTTCTTCCAAGCCTTCTTTGTATTCACTTGCTAGGGTGTTCCTTTTTTATATTTTCTCCTACCATATTTGCAAACTAATGCCTTTTGGCCAAGGTTTTCACACTTGAAACAAATGTTATTAAATAACCTCTATCTTCTTGAAACATATCTACATTCCATTGCTCCATGTCCAAAATTATTACAGGAAAAACAATACCCATAAAATAAACTTTCATACCTTGGCCTTTGATTCCTTATACCATGAGAAGAATAAAGTCATGGTTGTTTATTTTCTCCTTTTGAATGCTTCTTCCTATCGTGACTGTGATCTACTTATATTTGATATTGTTGATGATTTTTTTTCTTCCTGAATTTCCTTGTTCCTACTACTTCTTATGTCTTCCTTTCGCTTTAATGCTAATGAACTTATGATCTTCTGCAACGCGGTTGTCCACTACTTTCTGTTTTGGTTTATTTGATAATGATTTTTGTTTAAAGCCCAAACCGGTCTTGATGTGTGGGGATCTTTGGTTGAGGAAAATATTATCCAATATTATGATACTTTTATCTAGGTTATGATATTGAGATATTTGATGATTAACCTTTTCTAGATCGCATCTCAATGAAGCTAGTTCAACTTCTAATTTCACACAATAGGTTTCACGATATTACAGCTGATTTGACAACATTTCATTTACTTTGTTAGCTTCTTCATGTAGTCTCTTTAGTTCAATGATTTACACATTGTTTCGCTCATGATTGATTTCACTTCATTTTTATGAAGAGTCTACATCTACTATTGCTACAAATGTAAAATATTCTGCACTATTCTCTTGATTGTAGCAAGGTAATTCAACCTATTCTGGAGCCTAAAATTCTTCTCCTTCATACATATTTTGTAAATTTTCCAACATCTCTTTTGAAGTATTACAAAGCCTTACTTTATGAGAAACTAATTATGATAACCCCTTTAAAATGATCTTTCTTGCTTCTTCATCAAAATCATCATTCACAATGTACTCCATTGAAAGAAAAATATTTGAATCAAGAGACATAAAATACGCTTCCAATCGCATCTTACATAATGCATAATCAGGTCCATGAAGAAAAGGAACTCCATTTACTACAAACCTTTCCTAGTTATCCATGATCTACCTTCCAGTAGTGAATTTGCACCAAAAGGTTCAGGCTTTGATACTAATTGTTGGTAACTAGGTCACTATTGGGGGGGGTGTGTGAATTAGTAGTGATACAATTATTAAACTTTTTCTGCTCTTTTAAACTTCATAAACACATGAAACGGTAGAAATAAAGAATTCGCATAACATCATAGCTAACATAGACAAGGAACAACAATGTTTCTGATGGAAACCCTCAAGGGGAGAAACAACACATTGTTACTATGTTTCTTCTCTTCTTTTATTAATTCATCAAATTCATTGCATAGTTTAGCCAACCAATACCGGCTAGGATCCACCACCCTATTGACGATGTTGGACCCACCAGCATTCAAGGGGTCTCCCCGATATATGGTCCCAATTATAAT
Source organism: Pinus tabuliformis (assembly GCA_031772625.1). NCBI lineage: Eukaryota > Viridiplantae > Streptophyta > Pinopsida > Pinales > Pinaceae > Pinus > Pinus tabuliformis. The sequence goes on from CM062805.1 coordinate 1,146,840,105, forward strand.
TCAAACTGCTTGGCATAGGAGGCCCATCTGGAATATGGCTTGGTTGTTAGTTTCTTAAATATTTTCCTTGGCTCTAACTATCAACAAGAGAGAGGAATGAAAATGTGCCTTCGAAAATCAAGTGAGTGTGCCTAGTGAATGTTTGGTTGTAAGTGTGTCAAGGTTCTTATACTACAAAAGGAGAAAATAAAGTGATCCTTTAAGGGAGAGGTAATAGTACTATGTCGAGACACACGTGACCAAGAATCATTTGTCTAACATCTAGAAGAATAGTCCAAAAAGATGCGATAGTCAGTATAGCCAATCAACAAAAAATATATGTATACTATCCAGCGAAATATTCTATAAGGATACGACAACATTAACAACCATTACAACACATTCTCAATATGATAAGTACTAAAATAACTGAAATAGTTCAAATACTTTAGCACAGACGAAAGAAAACATGAATTACAAACATCCACATAATAATCTTATAAATATTCATAATCCATGCATGAAGAACATGTTGGCCATGAGGCGTCTAAAATTAAGTAAAAGTTCCAAGAGACATGTATACATTGAACGCCACTAACTCCAATAGTGGAGAGTTTGAGCCACTCCTTGCTCCCCAAAAGAACTAGCTTGTCTATCTAATGCCTTGTGTGAAGAGCCAAGGTGAAAAGTCCTTTGCTCATATAATGAGGTTGTATATATAACTAATAGGATGATGCTTCACCTCCCTTGTGAATCTTTAACTACCCTCATGATTGTTTGACTTCCTATGACTTTTCAACTTTACATGATTCTTCATATTTTGTACATGTCCTTTGGACTTGCACTTTACAATACATTTTCGAATAAGAAATTACATGATCCATAATAATGATGTAGCATATGACAACTCATGACATGACACTGCTGACATGGAAATTTGAAGCCACTTTTGTTGTTGCTTGCTACATGTGTTCTTGAGGATGCTCTTCTATCCACCTACTTATGGCTTGGAGGTAAGGAGTCTTCAATGATATCAATTCTTAAGTTGTGGTCGCAAACTGGTGTGCCTTTGTCTTCTCTTGATTGATCAACTTGCATAATCAGCTACATAGATGTCTTTTAGCATGTCTCCCTTCTCCATCCCCGTATTCATCATCCTGTCATGGTGTGATAGAGTACTTGCATCTGTAATTTACTCATGACGAGACGCCATCAGTCTGATAAGCCCCTAGTCTAATATGGTACATGTCGATGCACTAACTGAGATGGAACCGGGTGACAGGATGAGGGAGAGGCTCAGTGACTAAGCAATTGTGCAGCTCATGTAGTTAGGGATGAATCTTGAACCTTGAGTCTACGGAATGCACATTTCAGGTTGGACGGGGCAAGAAGATTGCGAAGTTTTGGGACTCAATGAGTCGAGTTGATGGGTTTTGCATTGTTTTAGCTAATTGAGTAGTTCGAGGAGGCAAATCAAACCTGGTGATTGCGTAATTGCGCAGATCAAGAGCTCAAGGGTTGATATTGAGCTCAGAGACTACGCAATGTGCAGTTGAGGCTAGGCTGGAGGGATGGATTGCATAATTATGGGGGCCAAGGTTCTTGCTTGAGCACAGGAATTACGCAATGCATAGTCCTAGCTATGCATTTTGCAGTGTCAAGGGGTTGGGTTGCTACTTGAGGGTTAGAACTACATAATGAGCAGTTGAGGAAGGCCGGATGAGGCTAAGTCACTGGGAAATTTCTAAAATTTGGCTAAGTGTAGGATCGGTGAGCTTATGTGAACAATGATATGACTTGACTATGATCACACACTTAGAAAACTTGATGACACAACAACATAGATCATCCAAGACATATGAACGATACTTTTCCCTCAGCATGACAACTTTGCGATGACTTATGACAAGTGTGACACCAAAGATACACTTTGCAATCACCATGACGACACTTGTGCAACAATGCTTAAAACTTTTGGAATTAGTGTGATAGATATTTACAAGGTTAGATCAACTCATTTACATAAAGATAACCCCTTAAAACAACCAAAATAATCTTATACACATTGTGCGACATGTAACAGCCCAAAATAAATATCTAATTAACATTAAATTTAAATCAAAGTGGCACTTACCTTAGCCAAATAAACATATAATTAATACACTAAATTCAAACTATGAATAGTGCTTACCTGTGGTAGAAGTAGGCTTACCGCAACAAGGTTTTGGGGACGACTCTCCACCCAACCGTAAGTTCAATTGCGCAAGGATTTGCTATAACTGGCCACCCCCGAGCCCTCAATTAACGTACTACTGCCAGTGACTCCTATGTCTTAGAACATCATTCTTCCAAGAGAATGAAAGATAGAATCTTGGAATGATGGAATGCCTCCCATCCTCTTCACCATCTAATAAATAGAACAAACATTGGATGGGAAACCACATGTACACACTCCATGTGTCTACATGCGACTTTCTTTTAATTTTTATCTTTCTTGTTTTATTTCTTTACTTTTCTTTTGATTTTTAGCTTTCTTGTTTTATTTTCTTCTTTTTGATAGTTTTCTTGTTTTATTTCTATTTATTCTTATTTAGAGCTTTAGTATGGTTATTACTATTTTTATTTTTATTATTTTTATTTATTTTCTTGTATATATTTTTAATATCATTTATTATTTAACATTTATGATTTATTATTTTTATTATTTATTATTAAGTGATTTATTTATTATTATTTATTATTTATATTATTATTTATTATTTATTATTTATTATTTATTATTAAGGGGAGGGATATTACACTCTCCCACTTTAAGTAACTTCGTCCCGAAGTTAAGTTGAATTATTTATTATTTATTATTTATTATTTATTATTTTTATTATTTATTATTTTATTTACTTCATCTTGCCAACACCCTCTGCTGAACTAGTATAAGCAGCAGGCATCGAAAGTTCCACAACACCCGGAAATCTCAAGGAATCTCTGTCCTTTTTCCCACTTTCAGCACCAAGCATAAGCCTAACCCGGTCTGTATCTTAGTCCAAGGCTAGCCCCAAGGCTCACGCTTGACTCAGACCTCATCTGCCCCAAGGCAGGCATCCAGTACAGTACTCAATGACTTCGAGCATCTCGCAAAGCTAGCCCACTCCCTCCACAACTACTAAGGCGCACAGCCCCAGGCATCAAAGTCCTTACATCACCACCAAACTTTGGCATCCCAATCCAATAATAGGCACCTAGCCTAGAACATCAGGCACTTGGCCTCCTCAAGATGGTCCCATAACCCTCAAGAGCTATCCATCGAGACCTATACACAAGACAAAGGAACCACTGGCATATGTAGTGTTGATTGAGTTTTGTCCCTAACCCATATGGTCTTACTTATTCTCCCTCGTGCGTATGGGCTCGCACGAGATCATCAAATAAACCGGCCCTCTCAGCCCATTTGTGGAGTCCTGTGAATCATCGCACCTCAACATGCATCCAATGCATTAACTATACCATCTTAGTATCATAGAAAATAATCCACATGCCAAGTCGTGCATGTCATCAAGAAACATTCATTATTGTTAATCGCAACATTAGGAGTAATAACGCATTGCATGCTTATGCATGTCATAAATTTGTACGCAACTATCGCATGCTTCAGTTATACCATCAACATAAAGACATATCATGACTTCACATAAATGAACCACATGTCAGTAAACCGCATATTACAGCATCATAACTCTTATGCCATGTTATTCTTCCTTTCCCAAGGAAATTCTGCTGAAATTCATTGTTTAAGATATTACTAGTTATTCCATCATCATCTATCTCAAAATTAAAATTCCTTGATTTACATCCATTTACGCTTTGACTTACTGATTCTAATACTGCTATATGAAATTGCATATAAACATCATTTCATCATGATTTAATTTTATATCATGCTTAATTTACTTGCACGAGGATTTTTTGATCCATGTTGACTTATTTAACAATTAGCACTTCATCCACAGAAATATTTTCTTATCTCGTCGAGTTCGTCAAGTTCGTATCTCGATACCACTTGATTGCTTTATCATAAATTCACCCCTTCCTCAAGTTGGGCAAAGATTCTTTCTTATTAAATAGTATCATTATGTGAGATTTTGAAACAGTTGGAAACACTACTACCATCATTTGTCCATGAAAAATTTAAATGTGAGGTGTTATGTGGAAACAACCTCTTTTAACGTTATGGGAAGTCCTACTCATGAAACAATGAGTGAAAGTTAGTCAATACAACCTCTATTAATTGACTTTTACTTCTTTGTCACTATGTACACAATCCTTCTCATGGTATCCTTATAAAATTTCTAGCAACATTCCTTCGTTTATCATTACTTGGTCATCATGCGACTTCATACCTTCACATTACTCTTTCCCAACTTGGGTAATACCTGAAAAAATAAATTCATTAAGATAGCTACCAAATGTAATCCGCTTATCAACATAATAAAATTACCTGATCATACGTCTTGTTATCCATAATTCATCCATATAGTTAGTCACCTATGGAAAACTTTACAATGTGGCTCTCCCATTAGAGGGAAAATTGTTATAGATGTTGTCACGCACACAACTTATCTTCTCCAATCATTCTATGTTATCATACTGTTCAAGTTCTGTAAAATTGTCCTTCATTATTACCATGATTATTCAACTTCATTGGTTGATTGCCAATATTTTCTTCTTTATGTGCATCATCCTTAGATAGACCTTATAGTGATACCTTTAGAGTACCAAGTTATGTTTATACCAAACTCTTCCATTATGTTCCAAAATAAGTTGTCTCTTCTTACTGATTTGTTACCTTTTTTGTGATACTTCTTCTTTGTTGTTAACTTTATCCACTATATGCAATTAACCTTGAATCACGAAACCTCATATAACATTATACTCAACATCTACACTGAAATCCAAATCTGTACGATTTGCCACTGAGACTAAAATATACCATCCTATGGTTTATATATATATATATATATATATATATATATATATATATATATATATATATATACTGCAAACCCAACTGATTCACTCAAGAATGAAGGGAACTTCAATGGTAGCTTGATGATGTTTAATATACAAATGATATGAGTAGTAAATGAACAGATACATGTAATCTGACTGGCAATTGTAATGCAAAATTAAATTTATTAGAAGATCATATTGAGAGAGTTGTGTTCTTGCAATAATAGACCAAAGAAATGCCAAGCAACTGCTATCGCTAAAGGACAATGAGAACAGCAATCCAACCCAAATAATGAGTGAATAGTGTTGGCATTATGATGAATGTGTTGTACTTGATGGCAACCCTCTTGTAGCAGAACAACTCACTTATACATGGTAACTAGATGAATCTTTAGAAGAGATATCAGATGTGACAGAATGCATGACAATAGTATTTGCAAGGCGGCTTCGAGGAACCAGTTCAGATGGAAACTCACTCAGATGATAGTTCAGGCTCTCAGAATGAAAGAAAAGATATATACGCAGGTTCCCCTTGACCAAGTCGCGTATACACGCAGGTTAGCAGTACTGAAGGCGCGTATGCGTATACATGCACTTTCATGCAAGGAAAGGCACGTACATTTGGTTTTGGTCCGTGGTATTTGGACCATGGTATTGTGATCTATGGTATTGGTCCAAGATATCTTGTCCAACGTGTTGACCCCAGGTATTTGGTCTAAGGTATTGGTTCTAAGTGGTTTTGGACCATGGTATTGAGTAAGGCCTAAGACTATAAAAGGAGGAGAAGATCATTAGGCAAAAGCACTCAGAAAGTCTTAAATATTTGATGAAGTGTGAGATCCAGTATGTAGGTTATGGGTTTATAATGCTTTACTTGATCTGAGCCAAGGAGGAATCTCAGCGGTTGATGGAGGACAAGATCTAATGATGGATCGGGATCTTATGGCTTGGAATGAATCATCTCTATATGGTTTGATCATGCTTATTCTAGATCTGTATACTAAGACATGTAATGTTCTGTAAATATTATGATCTGGGTATAACTCAAGTTTGGAATAGCTGCAAATCATGAATGAATATTTACAGATGTATACACTGGTTGACATTGATAAAAACGTGTACATACAAAGGTTAGATACATCTAAATAGCATATACCATATAAACTATGATGTTTGAAGTTACAGGTGGTTCTGTTTGTTGATGCATATTTCTAAGTTCTGGTGACTATTTACTGGTGTCAGTATTTTGCATATTCAAATTGGTTGATTGTGTTTAGCTTCAGTGTTGATGGATGAGATCTAATAATGGATCAGGATCATAATATGTGATCTAATGGACTAGATCTGGCTAATAACACACGTATTATCCTTTTGTATGTAATGATCCGGGTATGTCTAAATTCTGGAAGTGCGACGAAGTTATAAATACGTATTTGATGACATACAAGCTGGTTCACTTTGGTGAAGTTGCGTATACACGCTGGTTCGACTCTTCCAAGTAGCGTATGCACTCTGATGCATGATTTTTGATGATATAGTGGCTCTAAATATTGTTGCAGAGTTCTGTGTTCTACTCTGTGTTCCAGTGACTGCATTTTGTTGACATGGTTTCAGTGATTCAGTATTGGGTGATTCAGAGATTGATGATGCAAGTGGTGATTGATATTGATGGGTCCAGTATGAAAATTGGATGAAACGTGGCCTTCAAATTATGATGTTGTGTTCCATGAGTATCTAGCCTGAAAATTTATGAAACGTGGTACCTGGAGGAAGAAAGAGAAGGTTGTAGCCTTCTGTAGGTCAGCACCTACATACTAGTACATCAGCTTGTACAAGAGCTAAGGGGGTTGTAGCTCCTTTCCGGCAGAAGCTAGAGAACGAGAGAAGGTTGTAGCCTTCTGTAGTTCAGCACCTACGTACTAGTACATCAGCTAGTACAAGAGCTAAGAGGGTTGTAGCTCCCTTCCCAGAGAAGCTGGAGAATGAGAGAAGGTTGTAGCCTTCTGCAGGTATAAGCCTGCGTACTGGTATAAGACTACACCAGTATATAAATATTGTAAAAATAAGTTTCTTATTAAAAGAAGATAGAGATGAATTGCAGCAGGTGGTTTTCACCCACATTGGGTTTCCACCTTACATCATGGTGTTCATGTGTGCTTCTTATGTGTGATGATATGTTATGTTTTACTACACCTGTTTACTGTTCATATGGTTAATGAAGTTCTGATGCACTGATTAAAGATCAACATTTAACAGATTAATTGAATCATAAGTTTACTGGACATATGTTAGTTGCATTAGACAAAGTTGCATGTACACGCAGGTTCTCTTAACTGAAGTAGCGTACATGAATCTAAGTATAGAAAAGAAAAGGATTGTTGATTTGCTAATATTGATACTAATTCACCCCCCCTAGTATTATTTCCAACAATTGGAATCAGAGCAGGTCCTTTGGTAGAAGCTTGATCGCTTGAAGGAGATCCGTAGAACAATGGGAAGGAAGCTAAAGAAGAAAGCACCTCAGAAGAAGAAGACATCTCAAAGGAACTATGACAATGGGAGAATCGATTGGGGAATATGTGGAAGAAACACTTCAGATTCAGAATCACCTCAGAATGAAGATGAACAAGCAAAATAACTATCAGGTATGAGTTTGTTATCCTCTGGTGATACATTTCTCCATCCATTTGAAGATGATGAAAGTGATAGTGAAACAATTGAACTTGCTCTTATGGGTGAGGATGAAAGATACCAAATAGAGACAGAATTTAAAAGGCTTACGGACAAAATTAAAGATCAACAAGATCTATTGGACAAAAGGGAATGTGCCTCCAAAGAAGAAGCTACCAAACTAAAAGCTCAACTAGAGGAAGGAAACAGGGTAAGGAAGCTATTCAAGGAAAAGGAAGATCAATGTCAAAAGCTACAAGATGAAGTGACATCATTAAGAAATGAAGTAAATGAAAGGAGCACAACAATCAAGAAACTCATAGAAATATCCAGTTACTATGAAAGTATTGAAGCTAAGATCCTCTCACTAAAAGAAAATCTTGAAGAATCAAATAAGCATAATAAAGAACTTCTCCAAGCTCTTGAAAAACAAGAAAACAAAGTTCTTGAAATAAGTCATCAGTTGGAAGAAGGAAGAAAAGTTGAAGGAACCATGAAGAAATAGTATCTTGAAAAGGAAGAGCAACATCAGGTTGAGGTAAATATTCTAAAAGATAAATTAAAAGAAAAGGATAAGCTCTTGCGGTTTCAAGATAGTACTAAGATCTTGGATGATATTCTTAGTAGTCAAAGGTATCCTGCTATCAAAACTAGTCTTAGTTTTCATGAATCTATTGAAGGTGAACCTAGTTCACAAAGTAAGACAAGGAACTCTAATGCAAAATCTGAAATTCTCAACAAGGAGATGAGAGGTCAATCCCATCAACAACCAAGGAAAGAAATTCTTCAAATAAAATCTCTTACTCCTAACTATGGAAGTGATAGTTGGTCAATTCCTCAAATGAATAATGTTGAATGTTATGTATGTCATAATTTTGGACATGTTGCAGCCAGATGCAGAAGAAGAATGGTTCAAGACCATCACACAAAAAGATCATCATGTTCCAGGTACTTTAAGGGATATTGTTTTTCTTGCAATATGTTTGGTCACAAAGCCATTGACTGCTACAGAAGGAATATAAAACATATGAGATGTTATGCATGTAACAAGCTTGGACATTTAGCAAAGGAATGCAAGAACAGAGTACGGGCACCATACCAAAAGGAGAAAATGTCATCATACTTGAAGATATGGAAGAAGAAGGAAGTACAATCAGAAAGATGTGGCATAGCATAATGTACAGACATAACAGACTCAGAGGGAGCTGAAAGTGTAAAACTTCAGTGTTCTAAATCTCATACGCAAGTTTCATGAAGAGAATTCGCATATATATGCGAGTTAGACACTGCGAGTTTGAGAAAAGCAGTGGGACAGACTCAGGAAAAAGGATCTGATATGGTTCAGTCAATTATTTCTCTGTTTAATGATGGTTACAATCTGTTGATAATGTGTGGAAATGTCTTGGTACTCATAAGATGTTTTTGATCCTAACTTGATGATGATGATGCCTTGATACTTCTTGCTTATATATGCATGATCAGATCTGACAGTGAATAGATAGCACAGGTTCAAGGGGAGCATATGCTTTGAATAATGCATTGTTGGCATTATGGTTAGAAGTCCTTGGTTATGATGCTTATATGGCTAAATGATATATCTTGTTATGATATGGTTATGAATTGCCCATGACAAAATCTCATATGATTCTTGGGGTTACATAGTTGGTGTTTAGATCAGATTTTCTGATAATGCATATATGTTGCTTACATGGTAATATTCATAAGGATAAGGAGAAGTACAAAGCTTGAATACACAACTTCATTACTTGATGATGAGTCACTCATATGTTGTTGTTGTCATATGCATAAAGATCATATAATACAGTTATGATGCAGGATTCCTATAGTTCTTGGCTCTCACATGATTGAGGATTGTTGCTTGAGCTCAAGGTTTGCTAGATACATAGTGCTATATACAGTATGATGGATACATGGATGATTACTTAAGTTGCATATTGTTGGTTGGCCAAGAGAATGGTGTTATTGCAGGTCGCATGGAGACATAGCTATTCGAAGACATGGCTTACTTAATCACTTTGAGTTCTTACCTTATGATGATAGGTTGATACTCACATATGTTGATTATCATGGTTGATGCTTATCAGATGTGGGATTTTCCCTAGTGATGATACATGGTTGATATATTGAAGGCTCTTGTGGAAAGATCATACTGTTATTTATGACAATGTTATGATCATAGATGATGACCATGGTGTTTTTCACATACAGATGATATGATGTGAATGATTGGAGATATGACATATGCTGAGGTTATGATAAGTCTCTTTCTACTAAGGAAACGAAGCAAGTTGATATTGATGTAATGAGGAGGATGAGTTGATATCTATATGCAGACATACCTTGTCACAGATTGATTATATCTACACTAATGGACATATACAGGTTGTTGGTCTGGATGGTGTTGACAGATACTTATGGAGCAGATCATACATTGTGTATGATAGTTGTTGATGACTATCATGGTCTTGTTTAGATATTTGGTCTCTGTTATAAATGTCATGTATATCATTCAATGTAAAGGTCATATCAAGACCCATGATGTAATAGTTTGTCTCTGTCTATTGTAGTCGTTTGATGAATCCCTTTTGGTCATATGATGTAATTTGTACCCCCACTATGCATGGGAAGGATGATGTAATATTTCAGTCATGTATAAACAATTGGTATTTGGTATATCCCCACTTGGTTGGGTGGATGAGTCAAGTTTATCCCCACTTGGTTGGGAGAATGAATGTATGTATGAGTCATTGGTGATAGGAAGGTCAAACTCACATAGTTGAGTTATAGAGTCATGTTATTTTCTTGAAAATGTTTGCAGACTCTGCATGTGCTCAGGGGGAGTATGGATGATATAGTACATCTCAGCATGAACAAAGGGGGAGTTCAATCAAAGATTTCAACATGTGCCTAGGGGGAGCATGATTAATATTTAGCTATTCAGATATGAAAGTCTTCTGCTCTTAGGGGGAGAAGATCTTGGTTCGCCCTTTGCCCTTGATGTCAAAGGGGGAGAGTGACTTGGTGTTGTTGTTGCCATCAAGTCCAAAGGGGGAGATTGTTGGCATTATGATGAATGTGTTGTACTTGATGGCAACCCTCTTGTAGGATAACAACTCACTTATACATGGTAACTAGATGAATCTCTAGAAGAGATATCATATGTGACAGAATGCATGACAGTAGTATTTGCAGGGCAGCTTCAAGGAATCAATTCAGATGGCAACTCACTCAGATGACAGTTCAGGCTCTCAGAATGAAAGAAAATATATATATGCAGGTTCCCCTTGACCAAGCCGCATATACACACGGGTTAGCAGTACCGAAGGCACGTATGCGTATACACGCACTTTCATGCAAGGAAAGACACATACATTTGGTTTTGGTCCATGGTATTGGTCCAAGGTATCTTGTCCGACATATTGACCCTAGGTATTTGTTCCAAGGTATTGGTTCTAAGTGGTTTTGGACCATGGTATTGAATAAGGCCTAAGACTATAAAAGGAGGAGAAGATCATTAGGCAAAAGCACTAAGAAAGTCTTAAATTTCTGATGAAGTGTGAGATTCAGTATGCATGTTATGGGTTTATAACGCTTTACTTAATATGAACCAAGGAGGAATCTCAGCAGTTGATGGAGGACAAGATCTAATGATGGATCGGGATCTTATGGCTTGGAATGAATCATCTCTATATGGTTTGATCATGATTATTCTAGATCTGTATACTAAGACATGTAATGTTCTGTAAATATTATGATCTGGGTATAACTCAAGTTTGGAATAGCTGCAAATCATGAATGAATATTTACAGATGTATACGCTGGTTGACTTTGATAAAAGCGCATACATATGCAGGTTAGATACATCTAAATAGTGTATACCATATAAACTATGATGTTTGAAGTTATAGGTGGTTCTGGTTGTTGATGCAAAGTTCTGAGTTCTGGTGACTGTTTATTGGTGTCAGTATTCTGCATATTCAGATTGGTTGATTGTGTTTAGCTTCAGTGTTGATGGATGAGATCTAATAATGGATCAGGATCATAATATGTGATCTAATGGACTAGATCTGGCTGCTAACACACGTATTATCCTTTTGTATGTAATGATCTGGGTATGTCTAAAGTCTGGAAGTGCAGCGAAGTTATAAGTAAGTATTTGATGACATATACGTTGGTTCACCTTGGTGAAGTTGCGTATACATGCTGGTTCGGCTCTTCCAAGTAGTGTATGCACTCTGATGCATGATTTTTGATGATACAGTTGGCTCTAAATATTGTTGCAGAGTTTTGTGTTCTTCTCTGTGTTCTGGTGACTGTATTTTGTTGACAGGGTTTCAGTGATTCAGTATTGGGTGATTTAGAGATTGATGATGCAAGTGGTGATGGATATTGATGGGTCCAGTATGAAAATTGGATGAAACGTGGCCTTCAGATTATGATGTTGTGTTCCATGAGTATCCAGTCTAAAAATTTATGAAACGTGGTACCTGGAGGAAGAAAGAGAAGGTTGTAGCCTTCTATAGGTTAGCACCTACATACTAGTACATGAGCTAGTACAGGAGCTAAGGGGTTTGTAGCTCCCTTCCAAGAGAAGCTGGAGAATGAGAGAAGGTTGTAGCCTTCTGTAGGTCAGCACCTATGTACTAGTACATCAGCTAGTACAAGAGCTAAGGGGGTTGTAGCTCCCTTCCAGGAGAAGCTAGAGAACGAGAGAAGGTTGTAGCCTTCTGCAGGTAGAAGCCTGTGTACTGGTATAACATTGCGCCAGTACAAAAATATTGTAAAAGGAAGTTTCCTATTAAAAGAAGATAGAGACGAATTGCAGCAGGTGGTTTTCACCCACATTGGGTTTCCAACTTACATCATGGTGTTCATGTGTGCTTCTTATGTGTGATGATCTATTCTATTTTACTGCACCTGTTTATTGTTCATATGGTTAATGAAGTTTTGATACACTGATTAAAGATCAACATTTAATGGATTAATTGAATCATAAGTTTACTGGACATACGCTAGTTGCATTAAACAAAGTTGTGTGTACACACAGGTTCTCTTAACTGAAGTAGCGTACATGAATCTAAGTATAGAAAAGAAAAAGATTGTTGATTTGCTAATACTGATTCACCCCCCCCCCCCCTCTCAGTATTATTTCCACCAAATAGTATGATCAACATTCAAGGAATGTTATCTCTGTGGTCTTAGATCAGCTTGATCAATAAAATAATGAACAGATGCAAGTGAACAACGATCATCTAAAGGTAATAAGATATCAGAATTTATCCATTGTGAATTGGAACAGATTTCACTATTTTAGAGCACTTTAATTGGTGACAAATTTCAACATCAATTATCCAAATACTTCAAGTGCTATGTAAACTGTGTTGTAAAATGAACCGGTGGTGAGTAGTTACACTAGTATTAAAGATTTGTTCCTCCACAAAAGCATGCCAGTATCCCATATCAATAGTGCAATATTTCAGAGAATTATACATCGTCCATCACCATACAAGATTATATACTTTTCCAATGAATCAATGAGTCATAACAAAACTATATACCTTTAATTATGTGACTCATTTAGAATTTCGCTTTGTTATATGGTTGTAATGGGGAGAGCTATGTCACAAACAACTCAAGAAAATGAGATAGTGGTTTTACCATGTAATGATATTTTAATGAGAGCAGAGAACCATAGAGGAAAGAGCCAGTATTCAAACCAAAGAATATGTTGTCTATGATGATGCATGAGAAAAACCAATGAGGAACTAATGAGTGCATCAAACTTTAACTTATACCGGCCAAACACTTACAGTTGATCTTCCAAAATAAATGGTAATACCCCTGGAATTTCAGGTCTCACTTCTAATATCATACTTTTATAATGATTCTAAAGAAATAAGCTAGCTGTAGTTAGTTTAAAAGTATATCAGTCTACCAAAGCCAGATCAGTTATCAAAATGTAATGAAAAGAAAGTTGATGAATTGTAAAAAGAAAAGAAGGTTGATATAGAGACCTTGTACGAGAAATAAAACACTATTGTAACTCAATATCAAGATTTCTCCCTTGAGGAAGTATAAATTAAGAACCAATATACTCAATAATAATTATTATTGGAGTCTAATAATAATAAGTTATCCTTATTATCAGAGTTTATGAGTTTTAATAAGATATATTTTATCGTAAATTATCAACAATCACAATTTTGTAGTATAAAACCATTGAAAACATGAGTTAGAAGGTAATAATGATGTCATAATATAACTTAGAGAATTGTTTCAATGTAAAATCCAAATTCGAATGACTAAAGCTTAAGAATATTGGTGGCATTATTATGTTAAAAAGGTACTTGAATTTCGAAATAAAATTTACTCATCATTGTATGTCACACCAATATTAATTCTACAGATTCATGACCTTTATGTGCAAAGATAAATTGAAATTTTGTGTTTTAAGTATCTGTTTAAGCAATCAACACTCATGTTAGAAGAAAGATGTTAAAAATTAAATGGACTACTTTTAACAAAATAAATTGTTAAAAATTGTTTCTTAAGATTCTTATGGTTAAGAAATCAATTCACCAAAGAAATATTCCACAACATAAACAAGAGGAGATATTGCCACCCGACTCAGAACCGGATCTGATGACTGGGAAGGTTATCCCTCCCCAAAACACAAAATAAAATCCTTTTATTAATAAGATGGCTCCCCTGCAAGTGCACTCGCATGTTAATGCCTAAATCTACCTCATGCTAGGAAAGGTAGGATCTAGGATAACATCAAACCACGCTTAACCTGGTAGCTAGCCCTACCAGGTCGGGAGAGGGCTCTCTCCTTGTCAATCTCAGCAAAATATGATCAATGAGGGCTTGAGATGACTGATGTGAATACTGATCTTAGGCTAGGTATGTGTGCAGAAGAGCTTGATTGAATATAATGATGTTTTGTTGGCTCAAATGGAAAGGCAGATTTGGGTCTGGGGAATGAGGCTCAGTTTTGCAGAGATCTCTATGGGGCAAGGTAGGCAACTGATTTGGCACTTCAAATTGAATGAAATGGAGAGATTTAGACAAGTGAGGAGTTGAAGAGGGCAAGAAAACCTTAGGGATCCTCTTCAAACAGCTGAAAACATCAATAACTAAGCAAACCCTAGGTAGAGCACTGCAAATTCAATGGATTCTACCTTTATCCTTGTTTGTTTTAGTTAAGAATAAACAAGAGAGATAATGGTATACATAAACACATATAAGCTTACAATTTACAGAAGGAAACACAATACCAAAGCAAGATGCCACATGGATCCCATAAAGTGCTGCAAACCCTGGTCTATTCCTTAGCCAAAACCGCTGAGATGAGTATACAATGAAGCTCTAAACTTTCTCAAAAGTCCAACCATGATAATGACTGAAAAAACATAAGATATAGGAAAAAAAAAACTCATCCTAGCCTCTAGGGGTCGAGCTCATGAGTTTAGGAGTTGTTCCAACAAATTCTAAGCTGAGAACTAAAAAGTAGGCAGTGGAACCGCATGCCTCTAAAAACTAGGGAACTTATTCATTCAGTTGCAAACTACCTTTTCATGAATGAATCTACCTCTATGAGTAAAAATTCAACATAATTACATCAATATCCATCAAATTACATTAAATTACATCATGAGTTTTACATTAAGTCAAATTTTCAAGAAACTTGGTGAAAAACAAAGTATTTTGGTCAAACTGAGGAAAATTTCTCCAATGCGTCGCGTTGATTTCCCTATGCGTAGTGCCTTTTTGAAGCTACTTTTGGAGGCCTTCCTGGTGTCCAAATTTGCTTCAAGTGGGCTTGTTGGAAAGGTATGTCTGTCTACTTTCCAACACAAGTGGAATTTTTAAATTTGGCCTCTATTTTCCCCTCCAAAACTAAGTTCTCCCAATACTGCTACCTATGTGTCAAAAAAGGGGTAGAAAGGTCATTTTTAGGGCCTTTTTGGCGGCTCAAAACCTGTCAAAAATTCTTGTAAATTGGTGAGAATGCATATTTTTTCATGAAAAATCCAAAAATTTTGAGTTTTCATCAAAAGGAGTCCCCCATCAAAAGCGAGCGCTAGGTGGCACGGCGCATTGGGCAGAAAAACCTGTTTTTTGGCCCAAAATTTCCAAAAATGCAAAAAGTGCACCAAATTTTTTGAAATTTGGGTTGAGTGTCTTCCATTAGGTGCTATTCTAGGCCAAGGAAGCCTCGGCCAAGATCTGAAGTTTATCTTACGCTTTTTGCCTCCTCAATCTCTTCTTCAACTTGGCCTTCAAGTTCCTGATTCTAGCTTGGCACACCATATTCCTTGACAAATAGTGATATGCCATGTTTCTCAACATATTTTTCTTTTTGATGGCCTTCTCCAGCATCCTCTCCAAGTGGATATTAGTCCTCTCTAACCAAGACTCAAGATCAAGCATTGATTTCTTTCTCAAGTGTTGTGAACTTGACTTTCCTCCTTTTAGCAGCTTGTTGGTTTTCTCGTATGTTTCTTAGCTCCATTATGGTTTTCTGATCCTCTAGTTGTTTGTTTCTTTGCTCCAGATATTTGACGATTCACTTGGCTCTTTGTAGATTGAGAGAAAAATGTTGAATGTTGGCTTGTTGCTCCTGGAAGATCTATCTAAGCTTTGAGCTTTGTGGGCCCAAATCAGTTCATCATCCTAAATGAGAATGAAATTGGTCTCCTGCTCACCTGAAGGCCCCTCATCATGTAATGGCCTCTTGCCTTTGTCCTGAACCTATTGTGTTGATGAAGGAAGCGAGACCCCTTCCACCCCGAGTGGAGATAATACTCACTTTGCTGCTGCAAACAACCTTCTAGTGCCCTTTTGATAGGTGACAAACACCGGCACACTAGCGGTCTGTGTCTCATGACCCTCCTGCTGATGTGAAGGTCCACCTGTCTCATGAAAATCTTCTGGAGGTACCTGAGGAGCCGTGAAGAACTCATGAGAAATGAAATCCTCCCATGTGATGCCCTGCAAACCAAGCTGATGCATGACCACAATTTTGATGAGTGCAAAATGATATATACTGTTAAATTGTTGCTGAGGAGTCTTCTATTGTACTAGGGTGGTCATCTTCTCAATATTTCGGCACATGAAGTAGGGGAGATTCATCATTCTCACCCTGGTAAAGTGCATCAACAATTTGATATGATAGGCATATAGGTGAGAAAACCGGCCCTCACAGCTGAAATACTTCATTATGAGTTTCATCAAGGGAGCATATGAGTCTTTTAAGTACCGAAAGGGAAAAACTCTGCTGAGTTGTCTCAAATAACCGGGCTTGATGTATGGCTCATAATGTTCCCTGTCAATTTGCTGCCTTTTATTCCACTGCTCTCCGACATTAGGAATGTCAATTGCTAGAGAAATAGACTCTGGTGTCAAGGTGAATGTCACACCAACTAGAGTGGCTTGGCCATTATGTAGATGAAGCACAAACAACCTAGCCAACTCATGATGGTACTGGACTCTAGCAACCATCTCACAAAACTGATAACAGGATTGGTGTTGGAAGCATGTGATAGCAAGAGGGCAGGCCTGCAGCTCGGCAAGTGAAGTAGGTTCCTCTCTGATATGTTTACCACCCTTGTGAGGTCTCCTTGGAGCATGCATTTCGGTAGGAGAGTCATTGTGTGTCTCTTCATCTCGGTCATAGGAAGGATCAGACACTATGTTTACCAAATGTTTGTGTTGTCTTAGATGAGTATGAAGAGATTTTAGGTGTCTTTGATCTTTTCCTACCAAGTGTATGAAAATGTATGAGGGACTATGAAGAGAGAGGGTAAGAGGGATTTTGGGAATGTTGCTGACTGGAATTTGGGGAATTGAAGGGTTTTAG
This sequence comes from Pinus tabuliformis, assembly GCA_031772625.1. Classification (NCBI taxonomy): domain Eukaryota; kingdom Viridiplantae; phylum Streptophyta; class Pinopsida; order Pinales; family Pinaceae; genus Pinus; species Pinus tabuliformis. The sequence goes on from CM062805.1 coordinate 1,146,857,641, forward strand.
GGATAGTTTTTAGGCTTTTGGGATAGCAATTAGGGTTTGGGAATTTTGTAGCTAGGGTTTGGGATAATGGGAATTGGGAATAGGGATGAATGAATTTAGGGATATGGGGGGATAGTAAAGTGAGTTAATGAAACTAGAAAAGAAGTGAGGGAATAAACGGTGAGGGAGTGATGGCAACAAAAACAAATTTACAAACCCTAAGCAATCATGTTTTGAGCAAAAATTGCAAGGAAGTAGGGTTTGAAATTTTTTTTTACCAAATCATCATAAACATCTTAAGACACACTTTCATTGGCATTTAAACAATTTTTGACTTACTTTGGACCGAAGGAAACCAAGAAAATTGAGAATTTGGATGAATTTGTGGTGAAAATGGCTTGCAGCTCTATGCGCCACACCACAAACCCAACGCGTCGTGCCTCCTATATGCGTCGCGCTAGTATAGTTTTTACACTGTGGAAGGCGGCCCAATGTGTTGCGCCTTCTCTGTGTGCCGCGCCGCTCACCCAATGCGCCGCGCCCCCGAAACTGAAACTCTTTGCTGCGATTTTGCTTCCTTTCTCCAACACGACCTTCACTTGCTCAATCTTTCTTCTTTGAATGCAAATAAGCTTTTTGAATCATGAAAAATGATTTATATACAAGAGATTTTGATTTTTCATTCATAAAACCCACTTTTATAATGTTTGCATTATAACTTACTTTTTCAACTCTGTTTTTTGGGCAGTTTACTTTATTTGTGCCTTTGATGAACTAAATGACTTGATTTTTTGTTTGCCTTGCAGGGGATGGAGCAGCTGAAGCTTGGAAAGGTGACCAAGGTTGCCACTGAAGTTTTTTACATATGAGAGAACTGAAATTACATCAATTTATAATAAAAACCTAAAATACTCTGTTTTTCCTCAAAACAGGGTTTTGAGGAAAAATACATTTCTGAGCATGAGATTATGAATTTATTGGTACTGGAACTTTATTCAACCTCCTCATGTGCCTGTTGACCGTTATTGGACATTTTGAAGACCTTTTTGATGAAACCCTAGACCTAATGAAACTAAAACCCTAGAAATGACTCTTGCAAATTTAAAGACAAAAGGTGACTGCAGATGATCTTGATGAATGGAAATGGGCCAGCAGGTAAAGGACATGAGGGAAAATGTACAACAAGCCACTACCGTCAGATGATCCATGCTCCTAATGGAATGCAGTTGATTGAGCGAGACACCTAATATGCAATGCAACAAGAGAATTTGATCTCTGACGGAGGGATGAAGATACCGACACTAACACCGCAAAGGCAACACCATGTCAAAACCCTTAAATTACAATACATTTTAGCCATAATGATTTCCTGGATAAGATATAAAATTGTAGTTCTACATGACCGAGCATTAAACTATACCCAGTGCCATGATGATATGCCTACAGAATTCCAGAAATCTTTGCTTCCGATTTTTTTTTACACAATTTACAAAAATTCCAAATTGGACTATGTCTATGATCCAATTCCTATATTGAAACAAGAACCCATGTTTCTTTGAGAAACATGCCCTAGCTGCACCACAAAGAATGGATTTCCTTAGGAGCGAAACCATACCATGGGAAATGACAGATAAATTAGTATATATATGAAATAAATGCACTCATTATAAAAATATGATATGATTAGCTGAGACTAGAGATATTATCTTGTTTCTTGGGCATTTTCTGTTCAATTCATCATCATCATTATGTCCTCTGTCAATTTGAGCCAAGGACGTCACCAATTTCTGCCCACAGATTCTTCTTGATAGTCAAACACGTTGAACCTTTGAGATCGAATGGAGCTTGGTTTAGAATCATCAACCCACAGATCAGTCATATTATAGTAAAATTCAACCTTCACAATTTGAAGTTCAGACTTTCGACATTAAAGTCAGTGTATGGCGTCAATCTATTCGTCTAAATGTTTGCTAGGGAGAAAAAAAATTGTCGGAAAAATGACATGTATAGAAGTGTAAGGACATGGATCAATGATAAAAATCTAGAGCAGATTTCAATTCCAGGGCAGATCAATGATAGAATTCCAGGACAGAATGCTAGACACAGTTAACTAATTTTGATATCCGTCATATTTGACAAGGTACGAGACTTCCACCAAATTTGATCAAGGAAAATATTCTGAGATTCACAAATCATTCATTTCCAACAACCAGTTATCACTTTTCAATATGATCGTATAACCACTGTGTTATCAAGCACTGGAATTGCTCAGAAATTTGGCATAGTCGGGGGTCGGGTTTAACTAAACCTTGGTTCAGATTGAGCCTTTGTGAAGGAGCATTTCCTTAGTGACCAAATATGTACTTCCAACGTGTTGCTTCCAAAATAATTTTATCCCTTGAGCTAAACAAGATTCACGATAATTCCTCCTGTACATCGAACCAAGAAAATAGATAACATTCATAAACTAGTAATCAAAAGATAAAAATTAACCCCATGACCAAGTAAATATGTCCATCAATTGTCGTGGGACAAGTCTTCCTATCAATTGCCAATTCTGTGGGTCTCTCTCTAGACTTGCTGGGAAACTACTCCGAGAATACTTCTGAGTTTGTTTTCAGCCCGAACCTTTGCGCAGGCATACAGACCAAGCAGGAAAAGAGTTCAAACTCGCATTATTACTAAAGTCAAAAATATTAGATAAAACAAAAAGAAAACTCGGAGAGAGTACGTGTATGGTTACTCTACAATAGGAGCCGCAAATTACAATAATGTGTGTCCAAAAGGACACAGAGATTGCCGTTACCTGGTCTAAACCCCATTGATTTTCCAGAGAATCCATCGAAGGCCTTGTATAGCAGGAACCTGGCTTCGCAAAGTGAAGAATACTCCCCTGGATTCAGCCTGCAAAGGCGACCTCTCAGATGTAGGCGCAAAGTGGAGGTCTCATGCATGGCCTTCTGTGCTACCATAGTGAGCTTAGTTGCGAGGCTCAATTTTCTGTGCATGCGGAACATGGTCAGAGAAGTTATATGGCCATGGCATTCGGTGGACTCCTCATCCATTTTCACAAGAATATAACTCACAATCTTCTTATTGTAATCCTCGGCCACATAGAGAAGTGTCTGAAGTTGGATAAAATTGGGATTCCCCCGATACAGCAAAACAGTCTTAAAGGTTGGCCATACTTGCCCACATCTTGGCAAAGGCTCTTCATCCAATTCACCTTATCTAACAAATGAAAGCATGCACCATAGTAGCTAATGTAAGATATAAAAGATTTTCCTAGATTAAACCCTAAACCAACGAATAAAAGTAGAGAAAAGCGAAAACAGAAAGAAAGAAATTAACAGAAAAACGAATGGTTATCATCATAAAACACACACTACTCAATTTATGTTGTGGCAGAGCCTGGAAACAATTAAAAATTGCTAACGAATTAATGAAAACAAATCTGCACTCAGAATTGCGGAAATCTAGAAACCCCGATCCCAAAGTTTAGTTGTCGTGGAAACCACTCGTAGGAAAAAAATAAATATGCAGCCTCCCGGAAGTAAGCATCCTGTAACTTTCAAAACAAGTCAAGTTAAAATCCCAACAAAATAATTTTTTTTTAAGATACTCATAGGCCCTAAGGGTTGAACTTGCTCTGATACCATATGTAATAGCCCAAAATAAATATCTAATTAACATTAAATTTAAATCAAAGTGGCACTTACCTTAGCCAAATAAACATATAATTAATAAACTAAATTCAAACTATGAATAGTGCTTACTTGTGGTAGAAGTAGGCTTACCGCAACAAGGTTTTGGGGACGACTCTCCACCCAACCATAGGCTCAATTGTGCAAGGATTTGCTACAACTGGCCACCCCCGAGCCCTCAATCAATGTACTATTGCCACTGAATCCTATGTCTTAGAACACCATTCTCCAAAGAGAATGAAAGATAGAATCTTGGAATGATGGAATGCATCCCATCCTCCTCACCATCTAATAAATAGAACAAACATTGGATGGGAAACCACATGTACACACTCCATGTGTTTACATGCGAATTTCTTTTGATTTTTAGCTTTCTTGTTTTATTTCTTTACTTTTCTTTTGATTTTTAGCTTTCTTGTTTTATTTTCTTCTTTTTGATAGTTTTCTTGTTTTATTTCTATTTATTCTTATTTAGAACTTTAGTATGGTTATTACTATTTTTATTTTTATTATTTTTATTTATTTCCTGGATATATTTTTAATAACATTTATTATTTATTATTTTTATTATTTATTATTAAGTGATTTATTTATTATTATTTATTATTTTTGTATTATTTATTATTTATTATTAAGGGGAGGGATATTACACGACAACTAACATGTGAAAAGATGACATTTTTCCTTTCTTGCAAAAGGGACCAAAACACTTAAAGAAAACACATGAAATGAGTCTCAATGATTGCGATGATAATATACAAGACCAAGGTAGGCTCTAAAATTTGGTGCAAGCCAAAATTTTGGAGAGCGTTATAGCAGTTACAACACTTGGTGACACACTGGTAGAATTCGAGCTTCTTTGTCTCGGTTAACTCTTTCGTGTAAGGTCTCGGTTTTTCAAAGAGTTTTGATTCATCATTTAGATCACTTTGGCTTCCCCACTTACCCTATGAATAAACATGGTCCCTTTTGTTTCTCTCTCGGTTTAACACAAGCATAAGATTCAACAATATCACAATGTTTCGAATTGGAAAGGGCAATGAAGTTCGCGATCTTTATATTTTCGTAGTATAGTTTTTCATCTTCGGTGTTGCTCTGCTGCTAGCAAACCTAGACAATATCCTAGTGGAGCCACTACAGGAACACAAACATTGCTCTACTACCAACAAACCTGGATAGTACCCCAACGAAGTTTCTTGCTTCACCTCTCTAAGCAGGAATCTTTTCTTTTCTTCCACCTTTATTTATATATTTAAAAGGACTATGCATTGGCACTTATTTATTTTACGAGCGGAAGAGGGATCCTGACTTATTGAGAGAAGGAGAGGTTGTTCCTTCAAAGAATCATATAAATACCTCTAATTTAGGTTTGCTCATTTATATTTTTCCCCTTTTCCTCATCTACTAATTGGATAAGCGTGAAAACATCAAAACACAGAACCAAGTGTGGCATAAGGTTTCCACAATAGACACAAGTATCATGGTTTGACCAAAACTCTCCTTACAGATGGATCGTATTTTCCATCAGAACTTCATCGACCAAAAGATGTAACCAACACAAGGAAGAAGGACCAAAAGTTAGCCAAATGGTCTAGTGTCGCAAGACTCTTTTCAATTCATCCACATGCAAAGAAGTCATAAAACATGTTGACATACAATGCTTATTTACACAAAAGAAAACAAAACAAGACTAAAAAATAAATAAGCAAGAAAATAAATTATGTACATAAGGCAAGGCATATCGGGAAGAGAGTCAACCCTCACATCTAGTGATTGAAGATGATATGTGTGTTAGCCAAGCTTTTCATGTATGGTGAATGGTTTGATCCACAGGGATTGGAACTTAGTGTGTTTTCCTTTGTCCTCGTGGGATTTGTCCCACTTCAAGATTAAGTCACCCACACTGAATTCAATCTTCCCTACATAATTCTTGTCGAACCACCTCTTGATACGACTCTCCTGAAGTCAGAATTTTTCTTTTTCCTTTTTCCTTTCTTCTTGTAGCTTGTGAAGGGTGTCTATCCTACGCTAAACCAATAAGAAAGGCTTGCCCTAAGATTCCTTTGCAATTTGAAGGGTAGGCAAGTAGATGTTTGGGGGTAGGATAGCTTCTTTTCCATACACCAGGAAGTAAGGAGGCGTATTTCGAGAGGGTTTTGGCGTGACTCAGTTAGCCCATAAGGCATTCACCAAAGCAGAGTGCCAATTCCTATTTCAGAGAAAATGGTATTTTTGATAATGCATATGAGATTCTTATTTGTAGACTCAACAAGGCCATTTCCATGTGGATAATAATTAGTTGAATGTTTCAATATGATTCCATTTTCCAATGTAAAGTCATATAATTTTAATGATGAGAAACATGTTGCATTGTCAAAAACAAGTGAATTTGGAATTTCGAGCCTCGAGATGATATTCTACTTAAGGAAGTTGATGACTTCTTGATCATTCGCTTGTTTGAGTGGAACTACTTCTACCCACCACGTGAAGTAGTCTATAGCAGTAAGGATATAGTGATGTTTCTTTGATGAGTACAGAAAAAATTCATCAATCACATCTAAGCCCCATTGTTGAAATGGTTCTTCCAGTGCAATAGGTTGTAATGGGGTGACTGACTTCTTTTCCCTGCCAACACACTTTTGACAAACCAAACACTTGCAAGAATAGGCATGAGCATCTTTGAATAACATGGGCCAATAGTAGTCAACCCACATAACCTTGTGGGTAGTTGTGTCATCCGCGGAGTGTCCCCCAGCTGGTCCGTCATGGATATCACACAGTACTCTCTCTAAATCATGTGCTTCCAAGCACTTGAGAAGAACTCCCTTATGGTGCTTTTTGAAAATAATTCCATGCACCAACTGGTAAGATAATGATTTGAGCCTAAGTGCCCTCTTTTCACATGGATAAGTGAGAGGGAAAGGTTCCATGCTCAATATATTGGTGCACATTCGCATACCAAGAGTTTGTGATGGTAGTGGGGGAAGCTAGCTCAACATTATAAATATCTATTTCATGCTCCCATCCAGATGGATCTTCTTATTTTGCATCTATTTCTTCTACTTCTAGATGACAAATACTGTGGCCCTTGATCATGTGAACTAGCTTGAACTCTAAGTCATGCTCCTGCAAATCAATGATCAAGTTCGCTCTTCTTTCACCCAGCTCTTGTTGAACAAACAATGATCTAACTACTGGGTGTGACACAAAGATAATACAATTATTTTTTAAGAGATAGGGTCAGCAGTGCTTCACTGCCTTGTAGGCTACATAAGCTTGTTTTTCAATGGCGGGATAGTTGATTTTAGGTCCTTGAAGGCTAACACTCATGAAAGATATTGGTTGCTCATTATTTTAATCATCCTTTTGTGTAATCATAGTGGCGAGAGAAGCATCATAAGCGAAAGTGTAGAGCAAAAAATATTCGTTGAAATCTGGGTTGTACAAAGCAGGTGCGTCTATGATATCTTGCTTGATATAGGAAAATGTATCATTTTCCCTCTTATCCCACTTATATATTGCATCCTTCCTTACCACCTCCTGCATGGGTTTCACGATCCAAGCGTAATTGGCTATGAATTTGTGAATTAAAAATGTCTTTCCCAAGAAGAACTGCATAGCTTTTTTGTTTACCAGGAAGGGAATCTGCATTATAGCTTTGACCCTTTTCGAGTCTACCTTAATCCCACTCTTCACAATAATATGGCCCAAGAGATTACCCTTATACATTGTAAAAATACTCTTCTTGGGATTAAGGGATATCCTGTATTTCCGACATCGCTCAAAAATTTTATTCAGATGGCGTAGATGGTCAAATATTTTCTTGGAAAACATTGTAACATCATCTAGATAGACCACTATGTTCTCCCCAATCAATCCACGAAATGCGATGTCCATTGCATTTTGAAATGTCGTGCCGACATTTACTAGCCCAAATGGCATTCTTCTGAATGCGAATGTACCCCACTTCATGTGAAATGTTGTCTTAAGTTTGTCAGGCTCTGAGACCAGAACCTAGTTGTAACTGGAATACCCATCTAGCAAAGAAAATATTTCTAACCTTGATATTGTCTGAAGTATTTGTTCCATAAATGGCACGGGGTAGTTATCTTTGTTCGAGGCGTGATTTAAGTTGCGGAAATCAACACACAATCATATTTCCATATACTTCTTTCTTACTAGGACAAGATTTGATACCCAGTTCGAATGTCACACTTTATATATGATCCAAGCATCCAACAGCTTCCTTAACTCCTTTTGAATCAAAGGCTCAAGCATTAGATGTACCTTTCACAGCTTTTGTTGAAAAGGCTTGGTCCCTTCTTTAATCAAAATCACATGCTGGATTATTCACATGCCATAAGTTTTGAGATCATCATATGTCCACGCGAAAACATCTCGATACTACTTGAATAAACAGATGAAATCTTGTCACTCCTGTGGTGTGAAGCAAGTATCAAGATTAACAAAATTTAGATATTTTTCTGTTCCAAGATTTATTTTCTCATGTGACAACGTTGAGCTATGGGTTTTTGTGTTAACTGGCCCTTAGAAGTTGTTTTGCAAGTCATATAGCTTTTCCGATGATACCACACCTTTATGCATGGGGTTCTCTTTATTTGCACGAGATGCATTCTACAATGCTTTCTCGTGCTTGTGCTCATCTTTGTCAATAGTTGCATCCATGAATACATCAATGTTCACAATGAAGTGTAGTATTTGTTGGTCATCACTGAAAACATGTAAATTAGTAATATTGTCAAGGACGAATGGTTTATAAAGAATCTCTACAGAAAAATCGTCCCTAAGTAGTGATAACCTAGCATCAACATTTGCTAATGCAGCTATAGTTGCGTTATGCATCCTAGGAACATCAATCATATTGAAAGCTTAGAAATGAGAAATCAAACATCATACCTCTTGTTGATAACCTTTTAGATGAGGTGACACAAAGTCTATAGTATCATGTACCTGTGATATGACAATTTCTGAGTCACCCACTACTTTGAGAATTCCAACATTGAGGTCGATGGCCCTTTGTAAGCCCAATATGAGTGCTTCATATTCCGTTGTGTTGTTCGTGCACTTGAATTCCAAGTGGTTGGAGATCAGATGTTTTCTCTGTCACGGGTCTACTAAAACACAACTAGCTTCAGAGCCCTCATATGTCTTTGAACCATCAAATACAATGTCCAAACATCATATATACAAGGACTATGTATTCCAGTTGGACTAAGAAGGAGTTCCAACTGTGTGTCAATTGGGATTGGGAATTACTGAGCAAGATAATACCCTAGATCAGTTTCCAAGAAGCAATTTCCAAAGATAAGATCCGCGAAATCCACTGGCTCATTTTTACCTTCGAAGGGAGTGACAATATGTTTCATGTAAGGATCTGAGTTCACCCAAATTTGATTGTTTCTGCCCTTATGCGGAAGCCATAAGTGTGACCATTCCGTAGAAAAATACCCTTGTAATTTTCTAGACCAATCTCTGCTCAGCAATACACCGTATGCTTCTAGAATGTCCACAATTACTATATTTATACATTGGTGAACTCGTTGGTCAGATGATAAGCGTATGAGGTCATTTTTGAGTTCACCAATAGCATGGATAAGAGTCATGTCCATTTGAATGATCTATGAATCTATTTTATTCCATTTTGCATTGATTTTATTTGCTACAGATAAAGGTATTACATTTATAAATGCATCAAATTTGACTAAGAAATTGTGCACATTATAATTGAAAATTTAAAACATTAACAAAAATGGAGGATAGAGTGTATTTGCATCCAACGTTAAAGCGTTAAGTATAGATTCCAAGGAACAATGGGACTTACCAAATCCCTTTTGTGAAGAAGCATCATTACCTGAGGTGGATTGTTCAAGTGCACGGACAAGCAGTTCCCGTTGGCTCGTGATCTTTGTTAGTTCAAAAAGTGAGATATTCGCGTAAGCTTTCTTCATGTCATCCACTATGTTATAATCCAATGCAAGAGACATTACTGAAGTGTCTAGAGGAGTCAATTTAATGCTACTTCCGAAATGATGGGCTTACTTTTACTATTTCTGGAAGTAATTTTCATTGTAGCTGCACTTCTAGACTTGTCTTGAGTATTCTGGGTTGAGTTTACAGGCAGTGTGATCTTCCTTAGTAAATTCTCCTTTCATTTTTTCTTCATCAACTCTTATACAGAGGTCATCCCTTGGGTTTTCAAGTTGTATTGAGTGTTCTGTTGTTGGGTGAGGGCCTCACTTGGTGGTTATTCTTCGACACTCTTCTTCTCAGCTGCGAAAACACAACTGAGTGTATTCACTGCGTGTAGTGACATTCACAATTTCTTCATCTATAGCATTATCTTCCTTCTCTTAAGCTGGCTCAGTCTGGTTTTCTGAAAGTACTATATCAATGAAATGCATAGTAATATCATTCACGTTTTGGTTCCATTGTGGGCATGTTTTTTCTGAATGATACTCTTGATGAAATGAACAATATTAGTCCATACCCATACTCTCAACATTCAACACAATATTCGAGCTCTGTGTTGACTTGGGTGGCCAGTTGATGCTACTACTGGAGTTGGCAGCCCTTCTCAGCAAATTGAACCTATGATGTTTGTTGCTCATAGTGGTCTCACTTGACCATTGTTTCAATTCTGCCAACTCATTTGACAGAGACTTGATGGTGCGAGTCAATCTCTCAAGATTGGTTGCTTCCTTCTCCTTGGCCTTACTTATGGAGGTCTGAGACCTTTTACCCGTGTCTTTGGAGTCCTTTGTTGGTTCATAATTTGCAATGACTCCAATCGCACAGAAGTCATTTTCAACTACGATCGCTTCTTCGTAATTTTAAGCTAATGTGGCTTCACAATTCTTTTCACGAACTATGCAATGCTTGTTCGTAAGGTAGATGTGTAATAATCAATAGTGATGGATTCGTGAGGTTTTGTGTCAATGGTAAATATATTAAATATACAATTAAACCTCTAATTGAAATATTTCACTTTCTCTTTCTTCTCCATCTTAACAATACCCAACTCTCTTAAAGCCTGGTGGGGATTTTATCATCAACAAACTTCTAAAAAATAATTTATTAAAACCCCTCAGTTCTGGATTGAGTTTGGAGGAAGGATGTGATACCATACAGCTTCTTTGTCATCTAAGGTACATGGAAAAAGTCTACGTGCAACAACATAGTAACGTACCTCAATCATTTTCAGATGCGGGTAAAATTTGTCCAAGTGGTTCGTTTCCTTCACTTCTTTGTCAAGGTCACACTTTGTCAACAGCTTCTCTAGGTGCCTCTGCATCTTGTGTAACACACACAGCAGTGCAAGTGGTCCTTGAGTCATCCAGTCTAGTTCTTGGTTCATCGTATCTGCATCATTGTTTTCCTCCTCTTCTTCAGAATCTGATGGATCTTCTTCTTCTTCTTCACCGCCTAACTCGCAGAAAGCATCGTCTGAGAGTACAACGTTGCCATTGTCACCATCATTAAAACATGGAGGATGCTCTAGTTTTTCTACATTTTCTGCAGTCTCCGCCAACTCTTCAAGGGTGGCGAGAACCAAATCTTCAACTATTGAAACCACTATCCCAGTAATAGAGGTCATGTTCTTATTTGGAAAATATGGAAGATTGTATACTCCATATATCAATCCGATAGCTCTTGCAAACTTATGTGTGATAGGGCAGATGGCTTGTATCTAGTCGTAGGTCTGTATGAGACCAAGTTGAGAAGAATCACCAATTTCAGGAATGTGAGTAGGGGAGGTGTTGGGAATATTATTGCCTTGACCGAAAGAAGTAGGATTTGGATGGGTGAGGTTATCGGCCATAAAAATCAGGTTGACCTCCTTCTAGCGCTAGAAATGTTGACGGTGGTGGACCCACCAGCATTCAAGGGGTCTCCCGATTATGTGGTCCCAATTAGACCTCACATTGTTTGGGATAGAAGCCCCATCTAAAATATGGCCTGGTTGTTGGTTTCTTAAAGATTTTCCTTGGCTCTAACTGTTAACAAGAAAGAGGAAAGAAAATGTGCCTTCGAAAAGCAAGTGAGTGTGTTTGGTGAGCGTTCAGTTGTAAGTGTGTCAAATTTATTCTACTACGGAGGGAGAAAAGAAAGTGATCCTCTATGAGAGAGGTAATAGTACCACCCTAGTAGAGACACACACGACCAAGAAGGATTCGTCTAACATCCAATGGAATAGTCCACAAAGATGCGACGGTCAATACAACCAATCAACAAGAAAGATTTGTCTAGTATATAATGGAATAGCCCACAAGGATGTGACAAAAATCACAACCATTACAACACATTATCAATATGATAAGTACTAAAATAACCGAACTAGTTCAACTACTTTAGCACAGATGAAAGCAAACATGAATTACAAACATTCGCAGAGTAGTTTTACAAATATACATAATCCGTGCATGAAGAATGTGCTCACCATGAGGCTTATGATATTAAGTAAATTTTCCAAGGCACATTTATACAATGAACACCATTAGCTCCAACAGTGGAGCGTTGGAGCCATTCCTTACTCCCCAAAAGAACCAATTTGTCTCTATAATGCCTTGCAAGAGGAGCCAAGGTGAAAAGTTCATTGCTTATACAATGAGGGTGTTTATATAACCAATGGGGTGATGCTTCACCTCCCTTGTAACTCTTAGACTACCCTGGTGACTGTTTGACTTCCTATGAATTTTTGAATTTACATGATTCTTCATCTTTTGAACGTCTTTTGGACTTCCAATTTACAATACATTTTCAAATAATAAATTACATGATCTGCAAGAATGATGTGGCATATGGAAACTCATGACATGATATGACATGGCACTACTGACATGGACTGCTTGATGACATGGCAATTTCAAGCCACTTTTGTTGTTGCTTGCTACATGTCTTCTTAAGGATGCCCTTCTATCCACCTCCTTATGGCTTAGAGGTAAGAAGTCTTCAATGTTATCAAGTCTTGAGTTGTGGTCGCAAACTAGTGTCCCTTTGTCTTCTCTTGATTGATCAACTTGCATAATCAACTACAAATATGTATTTCAACATGTTTCCCTTCTTCATCATCATGTCATGGTGTGATAGAGTACTTGGATCTACAATTCACTCATGACGAGACGACAACAGTTTAACAAACCCTTCGTCTAAGATTGTGCATGTCGATCCATTGACTAAGCCGAAACCGGGTGATAGGTTGAGGGAGAGACTTAGTGACTGTGCAATTGCACAACTCAGGTATTCAGGGGTGAAGCTTGAGCCTTGAGACTACGTAATGCGCAGTTGGTGCTGGACTAGGTAGGAAAATTGCGCAGTTTTGGGACTCAGTGAGAAGGGTTGAGGGGTTTTGCATTGTTTCAGTTAACTGCATAATTCTGGGAGGCATAGAAGACCTGGTGATTATGAAATTACGCAACTCAAGAGCTTAAGGGATGAGCTTGAGTTCAAAAACTACATAATGCATAGTTGAGGCCATGCTGGAGGGTTAGATTACGCAATTCTGGGGGCCAAGGTTCGGGCTTGAGAGCTATAATTGCACACTGCACAATCCTGGGAGGTAGAAACTACTCATTGTGTAGTGTTAAGGGGCTAGGTTGTAGCTTGAGAGTTGGAATTCCACAATGCGCGGTTGAAGAAGGTCGGATGAGGCTAAGTTGCTGGGAAATTTCTGAAATTTGGTTAAGTGTGGGATCAGTGAGCTGATGTGAACAATGATATGACTTGACTATGATCACACACTTAGAACACTTGATGACACAACAACATAGATCATCCAATACATATGAATAATAATTTTCCCTCAGTGTGACAAATTTGTGATGACTTATGAGAAGTGTGACACCAAAGATACACTTTGCCACGACCGTGACGACACTTGTGTGACAGTGCTTAAAATTTTTGGAATGAGTGCGATGAATGTTTACATGGTTATATAAACTCATTTGCACAAATATAACCCCTTGAAACCACCAAAACAAGATTATACACATTATGCGATAGCTAACATGTGAAAAGATGACAACTTTCCTTTCTTACAAAAGGGACCAAAACACTTAAAGAAAACACATGAAATTGGTCTCAATGATTGCGACGACAATATACAAGACCAAGGTAGGCTTTGAAATTTGATGTAGGACAAAATTTGGAGGGTGTTGTAGCAACGAAAGCACACCCTGACTATAGTTTGTTGGCTACCACGGATTCTAATAGCCCCTTTAAAATGATCCTCCTTGCTTCTTCATTAAAATCATCCTTCATACTGTACTCTACTGAAAGTAGAAAATTTGAATCAAGAGACAAAAATACGCTTCCAATATCACTTTCCATAATGCATGATCAGGTCAATAAAGAAAAGGAACTCCATCCACTGCAAACCTTTCCTTATTACCCATGGTCTACCTTCCAGCAGTGAATCTGCACCAAAAGGTTCAGGCTCTGATACCAATTGTTGGTAACTAGGTCACCATTGAGAGTGGGGATGAATTAGTAGTGATACAATTATTAAAACTTTTTTTGGTCTTTTAAAATTCATCAACACATGAAACAATAGCAATAAATAATGCAAAATAACATAATAACAAACATAGACAAGGAACAACAATGTTTCTGGTGGAAACCCTCAAGGGGAGAAAAACCACCCTACTATTGTGTTTCTTCTATTCTTTTATTACTTCATCAAATTCATTGCATATTTTAGTTGACCACTACCAACTAGGAGTCACCACCCCTACTACAGTTTGTTGGCCACCACTAGCTAAGAAGCCCCAACTCCCTTTCAACTATTTGTTGGCCACTACCGTTAAGGAGCCATTGCTCCTATATTGTTAAGTCAATACATGTCGAAGGCCCCAACCTCCTCAAACTCTAAGGGCCACTTTTCATATACTTTAATATTCGACCCCATATAATCATCGGTGTAAACTCCTTGCAACAAACTCATCTCTTCAAACCTCACAAAAACAATCCACTCTTGCTATTAGCATAGAGCAACAACACTCACTCCAATAACCATCAACAAAATGTAACTTAACATATATCTTACTTCTATAAAAAATACACTCTTGCAATCCTCCAGCATCCACATATATGCACTATGCACCATACACATGAGTATACCTTCTCACATACACTTCTTAGTCAACACAAGCATCATCATATACAAAGCTATAGAAATGATGCAACAATAGTGACATACTCAGACCCTAGAACCATTTAAGACTTTATCCCCTTAACACTATGATTAAGCTAGAAAAATATCCTAATGGAACATAATTTACTTAACCATATAAAATTAACCTCAGCAATACAAAACATTAATATCAACAATAGCCCCTACAAAACAATGTCAACCATACAAACAATAATTTTCATTCAGACAATCTCATCATATGTAAGTTGCATAATTAATACTCTGCTATACACAACAAATCACACTCTATCACTATTCTCATGCATTGTCCCTACAACATCACTATTAGCACACTATAACACAACAATTATGAAAGTGTATGCACCAGTGCACTGTCAAAGCCTTTAACCAAGATCCTCAGTTACCCCATGTGTAGGTTCCATCTCTATCATGCACATTGTCTATATGTTTTGATCCATATGCACCTAAAACACTTAGTCCAAAACCACTCCATCGCACAACATCTATCCACACTCAATTTCTCTACATGGGTTTATTTGTCAATATTTAACTGTGTCAATACAAACCATCAATTCAAATCCTCTCCATTCAACCTTTAGTATTCTTATTTGTGCACAAAATATTAAGTTTGTCTCACACTATGTGTCACTATCACTCCATGTGCACACATGCTCAACAGATCACTACATGTGAGTTTTACAACCATGATCAATCTAGCCTACAAAATTAGATCCATGGATCAAAACAATTAAAAAAGGTTTGTTTTGTATTAAAAATTATCCAATTTACTTGGGACTGGTGCACACATAATCATTCCTTAGAGCACACTTTGCCCCCAACAACCAGCGATCTAATTCATGACCAGATTATTTAACATTAGTTACACCCAAATCAACGAGACATTATATTTTAGAGACCGAATTGAACCACATTAATTGACTAGATCCAACATATTAATTATAATCGACTATATCAAATTTGGACTAGATCAATTCATTTCATAACTTGCATATCGGATCATAAGTATATCCATGCACTGCAACACATTCTTTAGGCTCCTCCTTTTGTTGAAAACATATTACAACACTTGGTGTGTGCAATGGGCTCTGTAGCTGACATCATTGAATCCCATAAATAACCATGGCATAGTATTTTTTAGCCTACTTCACAATTGCTAAATTGAACCACAATAAGATGATCGATCGCTCCACTTTCTTGGTGACCAAGTCAACAAAACAATTTTGAATAGATTGCACCATACATACTACGACAAATACTAGACTTACATATTGTGTAAAGGAGATCCTTTTCAACTCATAGATGTCAGATTTCATAATTTTCTTTGACAATGATTCGATTTTCCAGTTCAACCATTAACACCACAACCAAATTAATTAAAGAATTCACACACAAATTTTGTGACCAAAACAATCACCAATTCAGAGAGGTTTAAAGAATGAGTACTTCAATAATCATTTAAATAGATCAATAGAATATTTGGACCAATGATCCACTAAGACAGTGATTTTCCACTTCATCCATAACATCTGAATGCATTCACATGAGCATTGAAGAACCGAGACAATTCAAACCTTCTTTTCTTTACCATGGGCAATTACAATGGTTGAAGCTTGAGGTTTTTCATGTTTGTCACCTACAGGGAGTGCCGCAAGAAGCAAGTTGTGCTGGAAAAGTGAGGGAAGACAACAACACTTAACCAAGTATTTCCCTATGAAGGAGATATGACCACAACACTACTCTAACTCGTAGAAAATCCAAAGCTTCTTGCCCAAAAATGCTTCCAACCTACTTCATCACATCCTCAAGTACTTGTACAATGTGTGAACGCATTCAATCAACTCTATAGCACCTGTAGCATCAAAAATTTATCAAAATCATGAGGGCAACTACCTATAGGTTGACATCAATGCAAACATGCTAGCTTGCCATAATGCCAACAAACTAGACATTTAATTCATGGTAAGATAGGGAATTTCCCCATCATCCCTCACGACTTCCTCTAGGGCATAAGGATTTATGTAGACTTCTCCCTTCTTTAGAATTTGTTAAAATACAATGTATTACATCATACAAAATATAGCATGACATCCATGTTATCCATTTCCATTAATACAAGTCATAATTATAATTACAAAATAGGGGTTCAAAATGGGGTGTTACAAGGGGTGTGAAATTTATTGTATTTTGAGCTTAGCTCATTGAAAGGTTGCCAAACCTTAAGAGGAAACTAAAAAGGATTGGATTCCTTCCTTAAAATTATTAATTATAAGGTGTTACCTTACCTTAAATGTTTTGATTTTAATAAGGTGTGGAGCCTATTTTATATATTTTGCATGTTTCAATTTATTGGTTTAAGGACATAACAACACATGTGACTTGGTGACATGTTTTATGAGGCACACACATAGATGTTAGTGGGTTGCTTGGGAGGATGATCCATTTGGAGGATGAGTTTTTCACATCTAGAAAGAGGGCCTTGAGTCTTGGGTAACATGGGGACACTTGGTACCTTACATACAAGATTGGATTCCTTCCTTAAAATTATTAATTATAAGGTGTTACCTTACCTTAAATGTTTTGATTTTAATAAGTTGTGGAGCCTATTTTATATATTTTGCGTGTTTCACTTTATTGGTTTAAGGACATGTTGATGCCTCGAAAATCGCTGCAACAACAATGGGGGATAACCACCCGGTCCGGACCTTAAAGCAGCTGCTTTTCCGTTTGATGTGGTGGCTCCGACTGGTTTAACTAGGTCCAGTTACCTTTTCCCTATTGCTATTGGTTTATGATGTATCTTTACCTACCAATAGACAGGGATATCAGATCACTTCTTCTTGTTGATCAGGCAAGAGAATGACCCTTAAGCTGATTTGGGTTCAGCCAAGCCACAACTAAAATTTTGCCTCTTTGAGGAGAGGACTTAAAAGAATGTAAAAATTACTCTAAATGCAAACTTATTCTATAATGCAAGCAAAAAGAAACTAATCTTAATCTTATCTTAATTAGGCAGATATAGATCTAACCCAACTAAGAGCAAGATAATTAAAGCTCTGGGATTTAAATATGTCTTGTTTATAATGAATATCAAGTTAATGAAGTAGTTCAATTAACTGATATTATGGTTACCAAAACAAATCCTATTGAGACCTCTTAACTAAAATAATAAACCAACCACATTCAGGAAGTAGTTCACAAAAATGATATTAATTATCAAATCAGAAATCCAATAATTAAATAATGATATGTGGAAATAGTTCACAACACATTACCATTCAATAAATCAGTTTTATAAGACAGATTTCTGAGTAAGTAGTTACTCAAAAATGAGAAATTAATTCATAAGAACAGAGATACATAATAACAACACTGAGACAAATTACCCATATTGACAATAGTGCACAAACATGAATAAAATGACGCATTCCTGTTACCATAAAAATAAAACTAATATTTGAAACAGTAGTATTAGAAATACCAATTTATTGCATCCATCTCTCTGTCCCTGGTCTCCAACAGCTCTTTACATTGCTTGAACTTCTATTTTCAAAGCTAAAGCTCCAATAATGCAAACTTTGCCCTTCATGCATAATTCAAGATACAAAGGGAAAATCCTCAATAATCCTCAAATCTGAGATTTTCCCTCCTCTCTCCTACAATTCTAAATTCTTATTACAGTAGTGTTTTTAGAAGTCTAAAATTGCAGAGGAGAGCAGCCCCATTTTACATTCTGCAATCTATTATTTATACTATTTGTAATGGAATTCTTGAGAGGAAAGTTGGTTGAAGAGAAATCTGCGCAATCTAATTTTATTTGCTTAAAATTCCAATTTTTAATTGTTGGAGCTTTCTCATTGATTGAGATCCTTTTCTCCATATTTCTTCTACTGTTTTCCTGCAAAAAGAAATCAAAACGAATTAAGATGCAACAATAAAATCAAAATATCATTGCTCGCATTTAAAATAAATCCAATCAAATTCAATTAAATAAATAATTGAAAATAAAATGTAAGTTTTCTATTGATGCATGGAATGGTTTGATTGGCCAAAGATATTATTGACGAATGGATCTGCAATGAGAAGAGGCTTGGACAAATGAAAATGCAGAAAATAAAACTCAGAAAATTGATTTTGTTTTAGAAATTTGTAGTTTGATCTTCTGTCTGATTTTTGACCCAATAAATGACCAAATCTGTTAGTGAAACCTCCTCAGAAATATTCTCCTTGATTTTATCTTTCCAATGAGCCGTCCTAAGCTTCATTTGGCCAAGTAAAACTCATTCTATGAGCTTTCAAAGTTGGTGAGTCAAGTCTTGCACAATTCTAGAATTTCTGCTGCTAGGCTAAAAATCTGAATTTTAATTAAAAATTAAATCCTAAATTAAAATTTTATTTAACTAATAATTAATTCTAATTTAATTGTTAATCATAAATTAAACTAATTATTTAATAAACTATTATTAATTAATGTTAATCTAAATAATTACTATTTATAAACTAAATAATATTAATCTAAATAATATTTAAATTTTATTTAATTTAACTAATTAAATTTTATATTAATTAATTAGTATAAAATAAAACATTAAATATTATAACGGACCACCAGCAGGGTTATGCCAGGTGGCGTGGTTTTCCTATTTAACAGTGATGAGTCAAACCCAGCATTCGCGGATAGCAGCCAGAGATGGTTGTCCTCACTGTTGGTTTGACACCTGAGTTGATAGGTTTTACCACCTTCGGAAAAAAAAAAATTACCTCATCATTTTTCACTCATACGTATGAGTGTTGAAACTTAAAACAAAATTTAAAAGATAACCTAAGTTAATGCCCCCCATGTCTTCTGATTTTTCTGATTTTTCGCAATCGTCATATCGGATCGGGAGAATGAGGGTTATCAAGGTTTTGTTAAACTTGCGATATATAAAATCTCCCATGCGATCCTATCCGATTTCTGATGCGATTTAATAAAAAAAAATTATTATTTTTTATTTTATATATATTATGTTTTAAATTTTAATTTAATTAAATTAATTAAATTTTTAATATATTAATTAATTTAAAATTTAATATTAAACAACATTTTTTCTATTTTGGTTTTATTTTATAAATTTTAGTTTTCAAACTACAACCACTTTAATGAAAATAAATGAAAAATAAACTACAGCCACTTCGAAATTTTGGGTTTTCGAGATTAATAATCAATTTGGGAAATTAGAGCAAATTACTAAAATCCCGATAATTCATGATTTGACTGAAAAATGAAAAATGTTAATAATAACTCACTGGGGGTTAATATTTGAAAAAATGCGTTATTGAACTAATTTATTTACAAAATGTGCAATATTGTACATTTTATGCATTTTTAACCTAGGCTAGATAAATGACGAGAATCCAAAGGAGTACCATTTTCAAACCAGTTGACCAAATGAGGCGAAACAAGCGTCAATGGGAAGCTTATTAAAAATCGATTTTAACAAAGCAATCAAAACAAGAATCCAAAGAAAATGAAGAATTAACGAAAGCGTAGGGCAATCAACTATATAAAAATCTAAAAAGGCGTTTAGCCAAAAAATTTATAGAAAGGGTCCCCATTATCTGAAGTGAACACATCAATAATGGGGGGTTGTGTTTTTACCACAACAGGACATAACAACACATGTGACTGGTGACATGTTTTGAGGCACACTCATAGATGTTAGTGGGTTGCTTGGGAGGATGATCCATTTGTAGGATGAGTTTTTCACATCTCGAAAGAGGGTATTGAGTCTTGGGTAACATGAGGACACTTGGTACCTTGCATAGAGGCTTTTGCTTGACTTAAGAATGCTTGTGTTGAACAATGTTCTTTTGTGGTGTGATGGACCCAAGAATGCACATGGCTTAAGAGAGAATTTGAGCATTAGAGGCCTTTTGAGGAGGAGCATTAGACACTTCTTATGGGGTTCGCACTTCAGGTTCCTTGCTTTAAGGGTTTGCATACCTTGGAGCTTAACAAGTGTCACTTCGAGTAGGAGTACTTCATGTGTGGACCTATCTAGTGATTAGTTAGGTTACTTGTTGTGGAAATTACCCACTTCGTTATAGTTGGCCTCTCTCACTTTTCATATAAATAAGGGGAGGATAGAGTTTTTTTCATTTATCACGTCAATTACATTAATGTATTATATATTTTAGAGCTAGAGCCAACTTGTTTATTTTACTTGTACTCTTCTTTATTGTATTTTGGCTTATTCATCTTTGAAATTAGGGTCTGATTAAAGAATAATACTAGCATTAGAGGACAAGAGAAGCTACAACTTGGGAGAAACTCCAAAAGAGCAAAGCAATCACTTGTTCTTATGGTTTTTGTGAGATAAGAACACTAGGGTTGTGCGGCATTTGTAAATCTTGTGATTTTTTGGAGTGCTTGATGTGGAGAGGATAATATGAGACTATCTTATTTTTTATTATACACTTGTGTGATGCAAGTGTGGGTACAAAGAGGAATTATCAATTCTCACCTATTGTGGATCTTTAGTGAAGCAATGAACTTTGGTCGAGAGTTATCCATGGATTAAAGGAGATGGTAGCTAGGGTTTGTTATTTATGGTGGATGGTCTAAATAGGGTTTGGAGAGCATGACAAGTACCAACTTTTGAAAAGCTAATGTTATGTACTTGTAACTTCATCTTGTGTATGTATGAAAATTTATTTATTGTCCAAAAATTTCATACCTCATATTTTATTTTTAGTGCATGTTCTCATGATGTTGAAGTCATTTCTAGAGCTTGTAGTGCATACATATTTGACATAATGATGAGCAATTTTTTTTAAATGGTTTAAACAACATAAAGCAGCTAAGTGGGTATATTTATGGCCATTACGGTTACAATGCAAGTGTTTTTTAATCTATTAAACATTGAGATTTGTGATATAATGACTAGAAACATTGTCCTTGGAAGTATATTTCTTCAATGTTTACTTTCTTAGGTTGAATTTTTATAATTAGTTAGATAGGAGTGAAATAAATATTCTTTTAATTTATATTACTTTTTCAACTATAAGGTTGAAAGCTCACACTAATGGGTCTAGAGATATCTTTTGAAAACTATTCATCTCAATCTTCACTCCTTAGCAATGCACAATGTATACTTACTAATATCCTATATCATTTGTTAACCATAAATCTCAAAAAAATTCCACAAGTAAAATAAATTAATCTCCTTTTCTAGAAAGGTGGTCATGGCAATTGGTGTCAATGCACTAACACGTTAGTTACACCAATTACTAGTCAATTGGGTTGTGGTCTAGTGACAACTTTGATTAGTTGTCGTGGCAATGGCTCATATTGAAATCCTAGGAGGCATGCTCCTACACTGCACAAGCTTTGTTGGATGTGGCTATTAATTATATTAAGTATTGTTGATGTACTATTAACGTATATTATTAAATGGCACTGATAAGATACCAACAAACTCGATACTTCTCTTAAGTATGTGACAATGGGTCGAGCTCTTCTTTGGGTTTATTGTTTGTAAAAGTACATGTCCCACTTAAAAAAAATGTGCATCAGTCACTTAAATTCTTATTAGCTTCAAAAATCAACAAAGGATATCGATGACTACCATAATGTAATAAGGTTCTTGTTGAAATCAATGAGTACAATCCCAATAGTCACATCTATCTACAATAGTGTATGTAGTGTTTGTGTTTTAAGTGGAAAGAGTAGTATTGTTATTGCTTTAATGAGAATGTCATCGACTTTGAACCTTGGCACATAGAGAGTGCATTAAATATATGGATGAACCTATCACATTTGGATCAAATTGAGGGCATTCCTATTACAAGATGAATGACCATGCAATTTTTAAAAAAAAGGTGGAAACAATATGGATTTCATTCGAAAATAAAATCCATATCATATGGAATCATACGTGTAGGTAATCTAACTCACACTAAATGGGACCAGTGTTGTTGGTGTTTAAACTCTAAGCCAAATTATATGAAGAAACAACACATATTGACATACCATAAGTATAAGCCACAACGTTACACTATTAACATATTTACACTTTAAGTTGAAAACACCAAGTGCAATATTGCAATAACCTATAGATGTAGGAAACCTAAACATATACACAAGATACATAAATGTCACACATTATAATATACTCGATAAAGATCTTATTTGCAGTGTAATATAAAACAATGTGATATAAATGTGCTCATGTGATTGTCTTTTGCTATGTAATCATAGGTATAAATACATTCTTATTAGAACAAGACACAATATTTATGTACATGTGCTAATGCACAAATACACATGAATACAACAAATTGTCCTATATTAACACATAGAATGCACATACATACAAAATATATATGTAATAACTCATAAATCAAGGGCCTAGATGGCTTTCTCACTAAACATGTATACTATCTCAATAGGCAAACATTCAAGATAAAAGAGGTCATTAACACACTTCATTATGAATCCATGATCTTCATTTCTAAGACCTAGTGCATTCTAGCACATTCTTTGACCGAACATTAACCCAACTTTGTGTGCTAATTCATCACCTTCATGATCAATGGATTATGAATCAATAAACTATCCATATGCCTTTGCAAATGCTTTACACATTTAAATATTTCATACATAGTGTTATCAATCAGGTTGTTCCCTAAAGTTGTAAGAAAGGGAATAAGGTCGAGGTAACCACAGACCAATCTTTTAGATGCAAATTCTAGCCAACCTGCATCCAGAGAGGGCTCTCTCTTTATGATTTAGCTTTGTTTGAGGTATATTAGGCTAGTTATGAAGTGCAAGGGTTTTGTTTAGAGTTTGGTTGGAAGGATGGGGACTCAATAGAACAGTGAGGTAAAACTGAAACATTTCAGTCCATTGGGCATGATGGAGTCAAAGAGGGATGGCTTCCTGGGTTAGGTTTCTTATCAGAGGATTTATCACAGAGCAAGGTACTCAAATATGGAACAATTTATAGGCTGGAATCAGATGGAATGGAGTCAATGGGTGAAGGGCAATTAAGAATCCTTCATCATGTTGACAAAGGGAAAATGGATGATTACTGCTAAGGAGAAATTAAGAATTCCTTAGCTAATATTCAAGATGAAAGAACCAGGGGAAACATGAGCAATTAAGAATTCACTGTTTATGCTAATTCTGAAGAAAACATTAATAATAACAAAGACTGAACACAGAGTGCAAACAAGCAAATTCTGAGTTATTCTTTTTCTCTATTATTTAGATCATGAAACATATATGATATAGTAAACACAGAAACTATAAGACACAAGTTAGAAGGGACTTATTGATCCATAAAACGATTCAAGAATTCTGTAACATGGTCCTTAGCATCAATTCTTCATCCAGTGAGCTCGACAAAAATGGTTCCAACAGCTTTTTTATTTCCAAAATTGTTCAGTATTACAGTCAAAACTATGAACATCCACCACCAACCAACCCCAAATACTTCGTCTGGGGGGTATTTATACAAAAATATCAAATATCTTACAAAATATCTGAGGAAATAATATCTGCTGACAATTAATGCTTCTTTTACACAGACAGAGACAAATAGTCTTGAAAACAGGGAGACAATAAATAGATGCAATAAATTCAAGCTGCGCTGGTTCTTCCGTCTTTATGAGATGTACTGAAGGTAGGTGTTGCAAGTCAGTTCACAGCCTATCTTCTTCTGATACTCTGTACTGGTTATTCTGCCTTGGCCTGGACTTTCCTTAACACTGATGTGATGCACTTTGACCCACGTGAGTGTGATTAATTCTTATTTTCTGCATTAGAGTAGATGGTCCAAAATTTTGAATTGACCAAGTATAAGTTTATAAGATCTCTAACATGCTTTGCCACCACTCTGGTCCTGGTAATTTATGTCTCTGTAGCTTCCTTAAAGTCTCATCAGTCTCTGTGTACCTGAAGAAATTAGGTGGGATGGTGAACAGATGCTTCACCTCATGCTCTATGTAGAATAAATTTTCTAGGTTGTCATAGAGGGACTGGCCAAATGGAAGTGCTTTTTCTCCTGAAGTACTTGATGATGTATTAGCTTGATTGAAAGCATATGTATTTACTTTATGTACATAGTCCTTGTGTTTCATCTGACGATCATTTCTTCCCAAAGGACTTGGCAAACCTTTTTGATGCAGGACTGTAAATTTTTCTGTGAAAGAATCAATCTCTACCTGCATGTCCTGGCATCTTTTGTCCAAACTTTGCATTAGATTTCTCATGGTTAGAACTCTCCTGATGTCAAGAATGGTGTTTGTTCTGCCTCTAATATCCAGTGCTTCCAGTTCTTCACTAGTCTTGGTGTTCAAAAAATGTATTAGCCTGTTAGCTTGCTCAGGCATCTGTCCCAATAAGGCTCTTATTTTCTGAATTTCCACTTGGGCCACTCTTATCAAATCAATCTGTTCATAAATAGTTTGAATAGACCTCCACACATCACTAATGGATTGAGTGATGTTGGTCCACAAAATTCCTCTGATTTCTGCTAGAGACTTATCCAGAGAGGGATCTTTTTCTAAAGCTCTTACCTTGTTCTCCAATGCTTTGATATCCCTTGTTTTCTCTGCCACATTCATCTTGGATTTATCATAGCTCTATTCAACCTTTGCCAATTTTTCTTTGACTTGCTTCAGCTCTGATACTTGGAGTTTCAACTCCTCCATGGCTTTTATTAATTGCTCTGTAGTCATAGTTGTACTGCTGCCTGGTGCTGTTGCTGTTGCTATGGTGATTTCTGCTGTTGATGCCGAGATAGTGGGAGGCACTGCTGTCATAACTATGGAAGGGGTAGTTGTGACTGTTGGAGCTACTTTAGGTGGCTGGGAGGTTGATTCTCCCTGCTTTTCTTGTAGTGCTTTCTCCAATGCCTGCTCTGTCTCACTCAATATTTCATTCAGTCTCATGAGCAGGTCCATCATGTCCTCTTCAGATTTCTGCTGTACAACATTTGTTGTCTGTGGATGCATAGAAGGAGGCATTTTGAGCTGTTTTCTGAGGGCAGCAATGTCCTCTTCCGTTTTCTTCATTAGTGCTTTTATGCCTTTGGCATCTTTGGGATCATGTCCCAATTCAATGATGATGTCCTCCAAAGATTTTATCCTATTGTCCTTTGCTATAGAAGAAGCTTTCTCTAAATCTAATTGAGCCGAGGTATTATTCAAGGAGTTTTGTAATTTATGAGCCAACATTGCTTTATCAGCTAGTGTGGAGTATATCATCTCTCCAATCTATTTATGCAGCTCAATCTGGTCTATTGGATGAATGTCTTTGGCAAAGACCTCCATATTTGTCCTAATATAATCAGCTGCTGATTGTGATTGCTGCATCTTGGGCTTGAAATAACTCATGATCATCTTCCCTTCTTTAATGTCATAGGCAGACATCAATCTTTGTTGTTTTGTAGGGGCCATCTTGAGATATTGGTTGTAAATTTGCAGCCTCAATGGGTCATTTCTAGCCTTTATCTCTATAAATGTTCTCTTGATGTCAGAGGTCTGCTTACTTGGTGGCCTAGTGGATGAAACTTCCACACTATGCTACCTTTCTAGCTCCTGCCTATGTGAGCTAGTTGATGTCTCTATCACTGGGGAGGTCTGTTGGCTAGTTGCCCTCTCACCTCTTAGACTTTCTGTTGTTTCTTCAATGATTTCCTCTTCAAACAGAGGATCCAATCTTTGCCTTTTTGCACCTGGCTATTCTGCAGGTCCACTGATGGGTGTGGCCTCTTCTCGGTCTCTTTTCTTGCCCTTTTCCTCATTTAGAGGAGTCTGTAATGCAGGAATCTCTGTTGCTTTGGTCTGGACCGGAGGAATTTTCCCCTGCTGATCAGTCATTGCTTGCTGCTCCGTGCCTACCACTTCCTTGCCCTTAGAAGACCCTGTACCTGGTGCACTAGTTTCTTGTACAGGTTGCTGTGAAGTTCCAATAGAAGATGTACCCACTCCGGTTTGCTGAGGCAGCTTGAAAGATACCTGTCCAAAAGAGTCCAGGTCAAGGGTCTTTTCAAGATCTTTCATAGCTTGTTCCATCACTTCTTGCTAAGTAAGTTCTTCTATTAATGTACCCTCTACCCACTCATCCTGATTAGCAAATTGCTCTATTTCAGGGATCCTAAAATGTTTATAGGCCGATAGCCTGTTTTTTACTTTTCTGTCACTTATAAAGCTATTTGGATCATATGGTACCCACCAGAAACTTTTCTTCAATTTAAGGTCTTCCCCTAATATCTTATCAGCATCTTCCCATGCTTCCCTCTTGTTAATGATAAAAGGGCCTAACTGGTTTCTTATTCTCAGCTGAGCCTTTTTCTTTACATTGCAAAAGTGAGTTAAATCTGCATTGATAAGTTGCCTGAAATACTCCAGTGCAAACAGTCTCATGGGCACATATTTGGGCAGCTTATAAGGGCACAGTTCACAGCCATAAATTCTGATTTCAGTATGATTCTAGTAGAGGTACCAGTCACCTATTCTGTAATTTTTGGAGAGATGTAAAATCTTCTTTATATCCCCAGAGAGCCTAGGAAGGGGAGCTCCTATTAATAAAGTGGAAGATGGATGTATAAACTAGTCAATGAATTCACAGTAGGTATAAGAGGATTCACAAACATTGTGGAAGACCGAGGTCCAAAAGATCACATACCTCCTCTCTCCTTTGGAATCCAATTTCCTGATGAGAAATGAAAAGTTGTCTGTCTGATAATATAGCAAAAGGTGATATATGAAAGAGGTGTACTTGAAGACTCCTTCTCTTTCCAGATTTATGAATTGCTCATTGATTTTATTGGCAATGAAAGAGGCATAATCATATTCGACAACAGGGGGCTATCCTGGAGTAAACATTGGCAACATAACAAAGATGGTCTCATCAACAAATTCACTGGTTTTGAAACCCAATATAAAGGATATCATGTCAAGAATAAGTTTGCTAGTTTCAGTGAACCAGGCATGAACATAGGGAGGTGGGCCTTGAGGCTGGAAATCTGGCTTCATAAATAACTTAGCAATCCGGGTTATTTCTGCACTGGGCAATTGAGAGCTTTGCTCAAGCAAAAATCCCATGGAAAGAGGAGCAAGGGGCTAAGCTGGATGGAAGTGTAACATCTCATTGATAGATTCAACAGTTATGTAGAAAAGAACAGTTTGTGATGGAGTCATAACTACTTTACTGACAGGGTCATAGTTTGCACAGCAATGGTGGATAAGATCTGGGAACACATTAACTGAGGGAAGGTAATACCTAGGGAGATTAGATTCCCATATTCCAAGGATATCAGAGTTGCTCAGATGACTATTTCTAATTCTGCAAAATGCCTGGAGATGGTTCATATCACCAGATAACTCTTTAATTTGAAAATATCTGTCAGCCAAGGGTAACCAGTCCTGGTCTTTGTGAGGTGCATTGAGGGGCGCAACATTGAGGGCCACAGGGGCTTCCATGTTCAGTTCTCTGTGTTTTTTAAACTGGAGGTGGCTTCTGTAGGAAAATGGGCTAAACAGCAGTGGTTCTGGTGTCTTTGTATGGCAACTGTGGACTGCTTCAGCTTGAATTTAGCTCTTTTGGGTGAAATTCACAGAGGAAAACCGAAATTACAGGTTTGGGAAGTGAAAACAGGGTAAATACCTGTATTTTGGAGGCGAACCAGTGTAATTTGCAGGTTGATCGACGAGTTGCGGAGCAGGATGCTGGACTTTGCTTGGTCGGGTGGCAGACTGGACGCTTCTGTAGTTGCTTGGACGTAGTTTGCATGCAACAGTTTCGCGAAAAAAACGAATGAAAATGGGCGAAAATGACATTTTCTCGACTTTTTAACAAAAATTGGCTTTCGTGGGGATTTTTGGTGCTTTTTGGTCGGATGACATCATCGGGATGTGACGTTTTGTCATGACGCGGGGGTACGGGATGCTGACTCGGCAATGACGTGGCAATGACGTCAGCGGGTGGGGTTAGCGGGAGGGCGGTAAGCGGTATTGGCCTGCACCGCTTATGAGCTAAGGCAGTTTCGAGCGGAGGGGCCGCAAGCATGGCGGGAGGAGGACGTGTGTCCACGGTATGGCGGAAATACCACCGACTCCCCGGGTAGTAAACATCAGCGGCGGAGGGCCTCGCGATATGATCGTGGGCCGTTGGATGGGCGGGCCCAAATCCGACGGCTGGCGGTCAATGGAGCTGACGGAGGGTTACGGTGTGGGGGCCCATGCATTTAAATCATCGCTTAATGTTTTTCAGGCTTGATATGATTGGTGGCGAGGTGATTTGTTAATCAATCAACGTGGGGTTAATTGATTCCAAAACAATGAGTGGGGGATGGTTATTATAAGGTTTTGAATAAACCTATAATTCCGTTGAAATAATGACATATTTCTATAGTTAGCCGAGGCGGGAATAAATAAAATTTGGGGTTTTTCTTTTATATACGTAATACGGGTAGGGGGAGGAATATAGGGATTCATATAATAATGTTAATGGTCAAAATGAATCTATGAAAGATATGCGCCAAGTTATAAAGTTCAACAACTTAGGCTTAGGGGAAAACAGAGGTTTGTAAGTGATTTTGTACAATATCTTAAGCAAACGGGTTTTACTTGGGGTTTTTATGAAATGAGATGGAGTGAATTGGGGACATTGAGCAGATCTCAATATCTCTGGGGGGAGTTAGTGAATGATCTGGAAAAAGGATGAAGGGAAGTTAGTCATGCCTCACTTGATTTGTAACAAAACAGTTGCCATGGTACTTATGATAACAATAAGGTGAACATCTTTGAGAGAAAAAATTAATCATAAGCATGCTTCTGCAACACCAGAACTACCTACCCAGCCTATTATACCTAAAAAAATTTCTTTTTCTTCCATGGGTGCACTTGGACTGGCAAACCCTCATTCTCTTCTTTTCTTTTGATTGCAATCCTATCTAGATCTACCCTTATCACATCCAAGGGCTCAGGTTTAACAATTGAGCTCCTTTGCTTCTCTACCTAACTATTTATCTGCCAAGTTTGAACAGTTTGGATAGATTTTATTCTCTATCTCTAAAACAAGAAATTGAAACATGAACCAGCCAAGATTAAGCTATTTGGCCATTCATCAATTGTAGCATTAAGTTCTACAAACTGCACATGAAACTTTTATGTACAGAACATGAAATAGTAGTGGCATTTGGACTTGCACACTTTCCTGGTCTTTTCCTTTGGGGCTCATTTCTTTCATTTTTTCTTTTGACCATTTCATTCTTTTTACCCTTTGATCTTTCTTTTTGGGTATACCCTCTTTTCTTTTTTTTCTTTTTTGATCTTTTCAAAATATGGAAACCTTTGCAGCAAGGAAATGATGAACATATTAGGGATTTTACCAGTCAATCATGAAATATAACACCTATTGGTATAGGAGTGTTGAGCCTCAATCCTGCACCTTCCTATACACCCTCTCAGCCTTCTTTTTCCACTTACTTCATCCATAAAGCTGTTAAATCATTGCATTATAGTCTAAAAAGAGCTTCTGACATGGTTTTCTAACTATGCTTATGACTGTTGTTTGGTTTAGATTTTTGTTCAGGCAGCTGCGGAAACTTGTCAGTTTCCGCAGCCAGCACAGGTTTCCGCAGCCAGCACAGGATTCCGCAGCCATTTTGTTAAAGGCTATGCTACAGGTGTCCTATGAAGAAACGAGCCACATGGGCAAGCTACAGGTGACGGGTACATGGAACGTGTCCCTTCAGATCAGCCAAATCATCCATAGAAGGTCACGGTCAACAAGGGTCAAAGGCAAAGCCAACCAAGGAATTTAGCGGTGGCACGTCTCTGTTTTGAGCACATGAAAGTTTACGTGGCACAGTCCTCAGCCCACGGAGACATCGGCACACCTGGAGATCATCCCCATAACCTGAATCCAACAGCTACCACTCCGAAGATTTAATAGACATGATGACTGTTACGCTAGATCTCGGCTGAGGAGATCTACGTGTCTCTAGCAACGCAGTTAATAGCATAGGATTCAGTTAGTTAGTTTCAGCACTTTTTCATTATAAATAACGCGTTGATGAATGCTGTGTAGAAGCTTTTTGCCATGTAATTTTTGAACTGTTGCTATTACCACCCTACTGTACTCTGTTTTATATATTTTGTTGTTGCTTTAATACATGAGAAGACTACTTTCCTAAGTTCATTCTTGTGACTGTTCGTTGACTGGCTGAGGTGGCAGATGGCCCCTGCGCACTAAAGCCCTGTATAGTTTTCATTTGATTTTATTATATTTCTGTTTTCATAATCATTAGCTTGTATATAACATGTTGTTTTGATGTTTTTAATTCACTGTTGTTTACATTTTCACTTCTGTTTTCTTATAGCTGTCAGCTGATCAATGCTTTTCTACAGGTTTTCTTAGGTAGCCCGGGCGAATTTTTTATCTTTTTGATAACTATTGACATATGAGATCATCTTGTCCTTCCTGCTAATTTTCATTTTCTGAAGTTTAATTCCAGCACTGTCCTTTTTCAAATTGTGTTTTGCTTATTTATTTTCTGCTACTTAGACATCATACTACTCATTTGTTTATGGTTTCTTTCTATAGTCAAGTGACTCTATTAGTAAGGAATCAGAATATTATTTATTGTAGTGTGATTTAGATATCATATTGCTTAACTTGTTCATGATTGCTTCCCACAAGGTAGATTGAGCTGAAGGGTAAAGGATCAGAAGAGTTGAAGTAGTGTGATTAGTTTCCTTTATGCAATTTAATTTCTTGCCATTTAGATATCATATTGCTTAAACTTGTTCATGATTGCTTCCCACAAGGTAGATTGAGCTGAAGGGTAAAGGATCAGAAGAGTTGAAGTAGTGTGATTAGTTTCCTTTATGCAATTTAATTTCTTGCCATTTAGATATCATATTGCTTAACTTGTTCATGATTGCTTCCCACAAGGTAGATTGAGCTGAAGGGTAAAGGATCAGAAGAGTTGAAGTAGTGTGAATTAGTTGCTTTGCTTTTAGTTTGAGTTGCTTTAAGTTCAGTTTTTACTTTCTTTTTCATTCAGCAGCAAGGATACTGGGCCATTGTCATTAGTTCACTGTTTGATACAT
The DNA here is from genome assembly GCA_031772625.1 of Pinus tabuliformis. Classification (NCBI taxonomy): domain Eukaryota; kingdom Viridiplantae; phylum Streptophyta; class Pinopsida; order Pinales; family Pinaceae; genus Pinus; species Pinus tabuliformis. Next base: position 1,146,889,621 of record CM062805.1, read on the forward strand.
TTACTTCCTCTTAAGAATTGATTTCATTACAGTTGTTTTAAAGATTTCTTTTTGAACACTTTTAAGTTTGGGAAAATCACTGTAGAAATCACCATTACCATCCATACTTAACTTTCATTTTCGCCATCACACATTAGGGAAAGATAAATCCAAAAACAAACTAAAAAACTCAAAAACGACAAAAGACTAAGGAAATGGTTATCTTGTACATATAGTACACTTCACTTCGTCAGTTTACGAATCCCAGATTGACATTTTAAATAGCAATTTAGAACACACTAAATTGACCAAACAAGGAGCATAACACATAGTACCTTTTATATTGTGTCAACTACCACAAACCACAATTAACCCCTATGTCACAAGGTTTGCTAAACTTCAAGGTTCAAAATTCAACAAACCTGATTTATTTTTTTTGAGATGAACCTCAGCAAACCTCAGCACCATTAACAAAGTTCATAGCTCAAACCCATAGCATCATGTCAACATTCAATCTTGTAATCTATTCTTTGAATTTCCAAATTCATGCTAACAATTTTTATATTTATTAATATTAATTTCATTCCATTATTGTATCACATTTAAGAGTGAGTAATGCATATATATATAAAACAAGAGTGAGTAATATTTTTATTAAATATGTGCCCATTCACAACGATTACACGAGAAAGTTTACAATATAAGCATCCTCTTGCGAGTCCAAAGGGCTATTAAATATTGGTAACATACCAACAAGACTACAGACTATATCAAAATACAAATCATTCCTAAAACTATATATATGACAAAAACTTCCTAACAAAAGAAAAAATTGAATGGAAACATATGTCAAGTTCATTTATATTCCTCCCTTATTGTTGGTCTATTAAGGTCAAGAAGTTTCTCATCTGGGGTCTTGGATGCATCATCACTTTCATTGAGCCTTGCTTTTAGAAGATTAATTTGATCCTAGAGATCCAAGAGGTGGTTATACAAGGCCTCCATCTCATCATCTTGCCTAGCCAACTGTTCTTTGAGGGATTTGTTTTCGTCCAACACTTGGACTGTGGACAATAATTAATCTTCTATCTTCACATTTAAGATAAGAAATTCAACCTGTAGGACATCTATTTTCTGCTTCAACTATGTAACTATGTCCAAACTTCCACAATTCAGCCTCTCGTCTCATTAGCTACTTTCTACCATACTTGTGTGGCTCTTCCATATTTTGAATACAACTTTGTCTCGAAGAACCAATACCTTCATCCTTCCTCCTAATTTGTTGCACTAGTTAATGTGAATAGAGGAGTTGTGCTCTGAGAAATTGGTTTTAAAGCAACACCATGGAGAGGGACGATTATTTTCCCTACCAAAGGATGAGATAGAATCAGTCTGAAGGAGCCAAAGACCCTCGACTGGGGAAAGCACTAGAAATAAAACAAACAAATTTGAAAAACAATTGATGCAACTATTGAAGTCCCTTGCTTAACATTGTCATAGAGGCCATTGATAATGCTAAGAGCACCAATAATTCTGCACTAAATCACCCTTCTCATACTTTTCTCTTCTTGTTATGGTTTCCTGTTATGATTGTATTAACAGGGGACATTCCAGTTGAGTAATCAGTTGCTAATTTGGAAAAAGCATCACCTTTTGAGCTGAGGGATCAGATGGTGACTCCCATATTACTCTGGAGATGCAAGTTCCCAACCCACATGCAATTTTCAAGAATGAATGTTGTACGGAACTAAGATTGTGTTTCATAGGCTAGAATTGGACCCCTACCACTTGGTTTGGAGACCATGAGGTTTTCCTATAGATGCTTCTAGTTTCCACATAATTATGACTTAAATAGGAAATGCCCCCATGTTTGGGTAGAGCTAGAATTGTCATTCTATGACACTGCCTTGTTAAACTACATGCAAGAGGATTGAATGTCATAGTATATTTCATAATCGTTATGCTATGGATAACAATCATACTTCCAAGTGGATGGTGTGTTATGTACTCTCTGTATGACTTTCGAACGAAGAGTTTGCATTTAAATGTGATGAGTCTTGCATAAGTAGGAAGGTTGAAATGATTATGGGATGCCACGACTATATTCAGGCTCCCAGCCACCTGTGGGGATTGATATTCCATTGATAACTTAAGATCATGGAGATTTTTCCTTCTTGTGTGAATGATTATATGGACAAAGGCCATATTATTCATGGTGCCATATGGGTAAGATTTGGTTTATGGTAAATTGCACCATCCCTAGTTGGCACACTTGTCAGCCTCAGAGTTTTGCTTTTGTAGAATATAAAATAAATCTTTATGATGGAATTCATCCAACAACAGTTTAATTATTTTCAAAATGTTTTCAAGATGACTATATTTTGGCCAAGTTCTGATGAGAAGGTTGTTGAAAAATGCAACAAGAAATTCTCAATTTGACTTTGCCTTGGTCAAATTGGGAAAATTCGAATTTCCACATTAGCAGACGACTTGGATACAGTTAACTTGTGTGACATGGCTCTTGTCACTTAGTTAGCTCATTAAATTCGAGTTAGAGGAGTTGGAGTTTACTTAACCATGTGTGATTTCTAATTTGTAGCAATCAAGGTCAGTTATTTCAAGTTGTTTTCAGTTCAACTAGTTTTAATTGTTGGAGAAACTAGTGGAAGGTGAGTTGTGTAGTGGGACTTCAATCAAACTCAGTGATAATCCAGTTAACTGATCAATCGACCCAAAATAGCTAGTGCATGCAGAGAATTCAAGTTCCCCAGTTGTGGTGGAGATTCTAAGACTATGTAACATCAATTGTAGACTAGTCTTGATGTACAAGTGTTGCATGTAGTCTGATGATAAACCTTGGGAATTGCGTAATAATTTTGGAGGAATTTCCTAAATAATAGGGGCCTAATTTCTCATGCTTTGCACAAGGAAATATGGGCTCAAGTAAAGGCAGAAATTGACTATGTCTAGGTCAGAGCTTCTTAGTGAGAAAAGAGATAGGTTATTTAGTTGCAGGTTGTGCTCAGTTGAGCAAAGCAATTGTAATACATCTCTATTCATCATATTAATACAAGAAAGCAAAGGGGTTTTTAGCAAATGGATTTCCCCTGGAAAAATATTGTGTGCGTGTGTGTTATTTCTCATCGCATGTTTGTGATTGATGTTTTAAATTGTGAATTGAACTCCATAAAGCAATAGAGTAGGTTTATGTCTTGTGATTTTGATTAAAATTTCATGCGCAGTTTCAAATCTACATCATAATTTCTACATGATATCAGAGCAAGATTCACATTAGAGCGGGAATTTTGAAGTTGTTCTCAAGAGGATCAATTTTGCAGTTCACTGTTGCAGGATTTCTACAAAGTTTGGAAGATGACCTTCAAAGGGTTGAGGTTAGAGTATTCCTTGGAAGGCATCTCTAATTTCATTGTATGGAAGGATCACATGGAGGTTGTATTGGATGAAAACAAATTGCTAGAATACATCAAGATAGATGTTCCAAAACCATAAGCATCTGATGCCCAAAACCTTGCTCAGTGGAAGAAAGATGTAGCCAAGGTGAGAAGAATAATCTTAGAGGGAGTGCGAGATCACATTGTCTCAAATCTCCACGAGAAATAAACTTTGTTCACAATGTGGAAAGCATTGACATAATTGTTCGAGAATAGTAGTGACCATAGGAAGCTGGCACTTAAGGATAAACTTCGAAATATAGAGATGTAGAAGAATGGCATTATTCCGCAGTATTTGAGCAAGTTCACGCAAGTTTGTGATGAACTTGATGGGGTTGGTGTAAATGTTGCAAAAGATGACTTGGTAAGCCTAGATTTTCTAAGCCTTCCCAAAAGATGCCATAACTATCAAGATTCGGTGAACGGGAGGGAGAAATTACAGAATTGGGAATGCTTATGGTCTGATTTGGTACAGGAGGAAATAACGCAGAATACTAGAGATGGGACTTCATCCAAGGGCAAGGATGAAAAAAACCTTGCATTGATTGGAAAGGGAAAGAAGGAAAAAGGGAATAAATCTCAAACCAAACCAAAATCCATCCAAGGGGGCAAGAAGAAAGATTTGTCTAAAATCAAATGCTTCAATTGTCATGAATTTGGGCACAATGCCATGAAGTGTCCACACAAAAAGGAAAGCAATAAGAACTCACGAGAAGCAACAAGTGAATCCTTGGCTTCATAGTTCGAGATTGACTTTACCTTCATTGCATGCATGGCCAACACAATGATGGGGAGCATGTGGTATTTGGAATCAGGTGCATCATTCCACATGACAAGGTGTAGAGACTTTTTCAGTGACTTGGAGCAAAAATATTTGTAGATGCACATCGAGTTGGGAGACGACGGAAGATACGACGTGACCAGGATTGGTATAGTCACCTTTCAGAGGGAGTCAAGATCCCCTCTCAAACTCAAAGATGTCATGTTCGTTCCAGGCCTAAAGAAAAATCTCATCTCTGTTGCAATTTTGGAAGACCATGGTTATGATGTGATCTTCAGCAAAGGAAAGGAATTCTTGAGATACCCAGTCGCGGGATAAGTGAAGCAGATCGGGGTTCATGTGAAGAACCTATATAAGCTAGATGTGGAAGATTGTGTTGCAATAAGCATTAAGGCAAAGAAAGTGCAGGGTCACGATGTCAGTGAATTTTGGCACATAATACTTGGCCATTTGCATCATGGGACCTTGAAGATTATGCAACAAATAACCACTTGCCTCCCTAAAGAAGAACTTGAGCAACATGATGTATGCAAAAGATGTACCTTAGGGAAGTACACAAAATCCACATTCCATGATTGGGACAACAAATCACATGTATTCCTTAAAAGGATCCACTCTGATGTGTGTGGACCTTTCTCAACAATCTCCACTACCATATACAAATATTTTGTCATTTTTATTAATGACTTCTCAAGGAAGTGTTGGATCTTCTTCACACGGAAGAAGGATGAGACATTCTCCAAGTTCGTAGAATTCATGGCACTGGTTGATAAAGAAACTAGAAAGAAGGTGAAGGATCTCAGGAGTGATAATGGAGGTGAGTATGTGTTGAATAAATTCAAAAATTTATGTGTGAAAGAAGGCATTCGATGAGAGTTGAAAACACCCAACAACCCACAACAGAATGGGGTGGTTGAGAGAAAGAATTGTAGCATTGTAGGAGCTGCGAGGGCTATGTTGCATGACCAAGGCCTACCACTGCATTTGTGGGTAGAGGCATACAACACAGTAGTATACTTGCAAAACCAGTGTCCTCATAGAATTCTTGGTATGATTACACCGGAATAGGCTTTCTCTGGAAGAAAGTCGGATGTGTCGCACCTCAAGATTTTTGGAGCCTCTATTTACTACCATGTCTCCAAAGAATCAAGGAAGAATCTTGAGCTGACAACAAAATTTGGGGTGTTTATGGGTTACACAGAAACTCATCACAACTACCATGTGTACTTACTATCCATCAGAATGACAGTTGTGTGAAGGGATGTAAATTTTGATGAGGAGAAAGTGATGTGGTGCTCTCTTGAGAGGGAGCTTCAAATCCCACCAGAAGAGGATCTTTTAGCTCCAAAGGAGGAACCTCAGGAAGTTGTGGAGAGACCACAAATTGAGGAGTAGAGAGTGGAGACATCCACTTAAGAAAAACCATCCAAAGAAGGTAGAAAAAGGACCAGGGAAGCTGATAGGCTTGTGTAAGATGCGAGGGAGAATGTGGGAGCTCCTTCAAATTTGCGCAAGTAGAGAAGGTCACCTGATTGGTACATTGTCTACATGAATATAATGACTGAGCTTATAGAGACTGAGCCATCCTATTTTGAGGAAGTAGTAGACCAACCTGTATGGGTTAATGCAATGGTGAAGGAATATGAATCCATTGTAAAGAACAATGTTTGGGAAGTGGTCCCAATACCAACAGATAAATCAGTTGTGGAAGCATAGAGAAGTATAAGGCCAAATTTGTGGCCAAGGGATACTCTCAAGTTGAGGGAATTTACTATGAAGAGACCTTTTCTCCCATAGTAAGGTACTCATCCATTAGATCAATTCTTGCCTTGGCTATGCAGATGGGGTGGAAGATCAAGCAGATGGACGTAAAAACAACATTTCTCAATGGGGTTATTAAAGAAGAGGTGTACATCGAGATACCAATAGGTTTTGAGACATTTGATCGAGAGTCTAATGTGTGCATACTCAAGTGAGCATTGTACAATCTCAAACAAGCACCCTGTTCTTAGTACATAGATCAACAACTATCTTACTGGTTTGGGCTTCACCAAAAGTGAAGCAGATGCAAACCTCTATCACATCTTGGTAGAATGTAAATTAATTATTATTTTATTATATGTTGATGATTTATTTTAACTGGGATGAGCAATTAATCATATCTTACAAGGAGGACCTTGCAACAGAATTTGAAATGAAGGAGATTGGTCTCATGCACTATTTCCTCAGATTGGAAGTATGGCAAGGTGATGGGGAATTGTTTGTGTCTCAAGGAAAATATGAAAATGAGATACTATAGAGATTATGCAAGGAGATTTGTAAGCCCATGGAGACACCTCTAGTGACCAACTGGAGGAAGGAGGATGTCACTTCAGATGAAGAAGTGGATGCTACCATTTATCTGCAACTAGTGGGTTCACTGATGTATCTTGTGAACACACAACCAGATATGTGTTATGTTGTCAACCAACTGAGCCAAGTTATGGTTAGGCCAACCAAATTATTATAGAAGGAAATTAAGCATGTTTTATAGTACCTCAGAGGCATTGCCCAGTTTGGAGTCTGGATTATGGTACAAACGGACAAAGGGAGTGAAGTTGTGTGGCTTCACAGATGCAGATTGGCCAGGGAGTCCATCATACTGAAAATGGTACATCAGGTGGAATTTTCAGTGTTGGGTCCACATTTGTTTCCTCGTACAACAAGAAGCAAAGATCTGTAGTGCTCAACTCAACAAAAGCAAAGTACATGGCTGCAAGTCAAGCAACATGTGAGGCGATTTGGATGAGAAAGATACTTGTGGGACTGTTTGGTTAGATGATGGATTCAACTATGATCTACTTGTTGAGATTGCAACAAGATAATGGAGCTTAGTGAAAAGAGTCGCCTTCACTAAGTGGGCCTGCAGGCTATTTTTGGCGCAAGTCTATTTTTAGACTATGTCTATTTTTAGACATATGGATCATGTCTATGGATTGCAGGTTGCTGTTTATGGATGATTGGTCAAGTAGGGAAAAATAGATGGACTTCTATTTTTGATCAAAGTGTGAGTGATCACAGTGTGAGTGATCAAAGTCTATTTTTAGACTGGCTGTCAAAAATAGAAAAGTCAAATATTATTGTCTCATAATAATATTTGGACTGTAAACTTGATCTTATTCTCTTGGAGCACTTCAGTTTGAGCTACAGAGGTGGCACATGCAGCTGTCAGAAGGAAATACGCTTTTCTTATGAGTCAGTTGAGTTGTTGCATGCATGACTTCAGTTAGAACTCAATCAGTTGAGTTTGGTGGAGTTGATTGTGGAGTTGATGGAGTTGTGTTCAGTTTGACTTGGTTAAACTAGTTGTAGTTAGTCTAACTGCAAATAGACTAATGATGAGTTGTTAAACTAATTATTAACTCATAATAAAACTATAAAATACATCAGTTAACTCAGTTGCATGTCAGTGCATGTTCAGTTCAGCAGGGACAGGTGTTAGAGAATCAGATTGTTATCAGTTGTGACTATAGTTGTGCACCAGATCTTGCACAATCAAGGGATTGAGTATGCCAATGAGTTTGCTCACGTATTTGCCCAGTATTGTAGCCTTTTCTCACGTCCAACAAAGTGTGAGTGATTATTTTGAGGTGAAATACAAGTTTGGTAAGCCATTCTCATCAGTTCTTGAGCAGGTATTGAGAAGTGGAGGCAGGCAAGCAGTGGAATAGATTTGGAGATCAGATCTTAGCTGTATTGTGTGTAACAGGTGGAGCTGGCACTGGATTGCTTGTGATAAGCATTGTACTTTGTAATGTTACATGGTCTCAATCATTAATATACAAATAGTGTGGGGTTTTTAGCGAGATGCTTTCCCCGGGTTACATACTGTGTTAATGTGTGAATGCTCTTGATGTTTTATTGTTATTGATGTTGCTATATTGATGATCAACGTAGAGGAGCTTATGTATTGTGTATGTATTCCGCAATAGTACATGATCAGGATAATCTCTATTGAATATGTGTTAAATTATTCAAAATTTCTACATGGTATCGGAGCTGCTTGATTTGTAGAAGAGATTTTTACAGGATATCAAGCGAGGATTGATCATCAGATCTACTATTCAGGAAGTGTTTACATTCTATTTCTTTAGGCAGAGTCTGTAATCGGGCCAGGTAGCCTCTGGATTCATCCTTCCTTTGGAAGGTGAGATATCCGGTGAATTCCCATACAGTCAATCTCTGTACGAGAAATATTGTGTTCTCGCGAATCTTAGATCCGAGGCGGTTGAGTTGGTTGCTGGTGGAATTCGAATTTGCAGCAGTGTTTTCTTAGTGACAACGCAGCAATGTCTTTCAACGGATTGCGATTGGAGTATGCTCTTGAGGGCAGCTCAAACTATATTGCATGGAAGGACAGGATGGAGGCAGTATTGGATGATAACGGGCTGAAGGAGTTCATAGATACGGATATCCCAAAGCCTACTGATGTTACTCAAGCTGATGCTTGGCAAAAGAAGATCGCAAAATGTCGAAGGATTCTGTTGGAGGGCGTGAAGGATCACATTGTGTCCAGCCTCCATGGAAAGGCTACTCCATATTTGATGTGGGAATCATTAACAGAATTATTCCAAACCAAGAGCGATCAGAGGAAGCTGGCGCTCAAAGATAAACTCAGAAACATCAAATGCGAGAAGGGTGACAATATTCCCAAGTATCTCACGAAGTTCACTCAATGTCGAGATGAGCTGGGAAGTGTGGGGGTTACTGTCGATGATGAGGACTTGGTGAGCTTGGCTCTCCTTGGTCTTCCGAAGAGTTGGCATTCCTATCAGGATTATGTCAATGGTAGGGAGAAATTGCCAGGATGGGAAAGACTATGGTCAGATCTTGTGCAGGAGGAGATCAGGTGGAGTACCAGGGACGAATCTTCGTCAAAGGGAGCTGATGAAGAGAATTGTGCTTTGGCTGCCAAAGCAAAGAAAGGGAAGAGCAAGAAAGCTTCTCAGTCTGGTGTGAAAGGCAAGAAGCAGGATATGTCCAAGGTGAAGTGTTTTCATTGTCACCAGCACGGACACTATGCCACAAATTGTCCGCAGAAGAAGAAGAAAAAGCAAGCTGCTGGATCTGCAGGGGGAGAGGCCTTAGCTTCTCAGTTTGAGCTTGATTTTTCATTGATCGCATGCTTGGTTTCAAGTGTGATGGGATCGGTGTGGTTCTTGGACAGTGGTGCGTCTTTTCACATGACGGGAGATAGAGATTTGTTCTCTGATCTGGAGGACAAAGATCTTGGAGTGCACATCGAGATGGGCGATGATGGTAGATACAGTGCGACCGGTATCGATACCATTTCCTTTAAGAGGGAGTCTGGTAAACCCTTTGTATTGAAGGAAGTCATGCATGTTCCAGGATTGAAGAAGAATCTCATCTCAGTGGCGATGTTAGAAGACAAGGGGTATGATGTTGTTTTCAGCGAGGGAAAGGCCTTCCTGCGCAGCAAGACAACCGGTGAGACCCGGAAGATAGGGATTCGAGTGAGGAACCTTTATCAGTTGCATGTAGATGGATGCACAGCAATGGCAAGCAAGGCAGAAGGATTGGTGAGCCGGGATGATGGCGAGTTGTGGCACAGGAGATTGGGTCACCTTCACCATGGAGCCTTGAAGATACTGCAACAGATCACTACAGGGCTTCCTAAAGGCACACTTGCACGGTCAGATCAGTGCAAGGGGTGTACTTTGGGGAAGTTTGTGAAAGCCACCTTTCATGAGAAGGATAGTCACGCCACGACGATCCTTGAGAGAATTCACACAGACGTGTGTGGACCTTTCTCAGTTGCTTCGACAGCAAAACACAGGTATTATGTGATTTTTGTTGATGATTTCTCTTGTAAGTGTTGGATCTTCTTCATGCAGAAGAAGAGCGAGACATATTCAAAGTTCTGTGAATTCAAAGCACTGGTCGAGAAGGAGTCAGGGAAGAAGGTGAAGGCTCTTAGGAGCGATAATGGTGGTGAATACATCTCGGACGAGTTCAAGGATTTCTGCAAGGCAGAAGGGATTCGTAGAGAGCTCATAGCTCCCCATAACCCACAGCAGAACGGGGTAGCTGAGCGGAAGAACAAAACAATCGTGGGTGCTGCATGGGCAATGTTGCATGATCAGGGCCTAGCCCTTCACTTGTGGGCGGAAGCATGCAATACAGCAGTTTATGTGCAGAACCATTGTCCTCATAGGATACTTGGCATGAGTACACCCGAGGAGGCTTATTCTGGTAAGAAGCTTGATCTTTCTCATTTGAGGATTTTTGGTGCTAACGTTTACATGCATGTGACGAAGGATGCCAGGAAGAAGTTGGAGCCGACTGCAGAGGTTGGGATATTTGTGGGGTACACTGATACGCCCCACAACTATCGTGTGTATTTGTCAGACAGTGGTAAAACTGTTGTGCGACGGGATATAAAATTTCAGGAGGAGAAAGCCATGAAGTGTTCGCTTGAGAGGGAGCTACACTTGCATGCAAATGAGGACCTATTAGTTCCTAAGGATGAGCTTCAGGACGTGGATCAGCCACAGGACGAGGTTCATGGAGTGGAAGAGACCACTCATGCAGCGCCAACCATCAGAGGGCGAAAGCGCTTGACAGAAGCTGAGCGACTGGCTCAAGATGCAGAGAAACTTGTAGGACCACCTACAGCCCAACGCAGGCAGAGACAGTCACCTGATCGGTACACTGGATACATGGCTCTTATGAGAAAGTGTGTTGTGACTGAGCCATCCTCTTTTGAGGAAGCTGTGGAGAATCTCGCATGGGTAGACGCCATGGTGGAAGAGTATGATTCTATTGTCAGAAACAGTGCATGGGAGATTGTTCCTAGACCAGAAGGGAAATCAGTGGTGGGTTCGAGATGGATCTACAAAGTTAACCAGGCAGCTGACGGGAGTGTGGAGAAGTATAAGGCAAGATTTGTTGTCCGAGGCTTTTCACAGATTGAGGGGATCAATTATGAGGAGACCTTTGCACCTGTCGCAAGGTATTCTTCCATACGGACGATTCTTGCTCTCTCAGCGCAGATGGGATGGCACATTCATCAGATGGATGTGAAGACTGCGTTCCTCAACGGAGTCATTGAGGAGGAGGTGTACATTGAGCAACCCGAAGGCTTTGAAGTCTTCAGCAACGAGTCACATGTGTGTAGGCTCAAGAGAGCGTTGTATGGGTTGAAGCAAGCACCACGTGCTTGGTACACACGGATAGACAGCTATTTCACAGGACTTGGATTCTCCAAGAGCGAGGCGGATCCTAACCTATACCAGATTGTGGTGGAGGGTAAGTTGCTTATCATTGTACTGTATGTTGATGATTTGATTCTAATGGGTGATGAGCTATTGATACTGTCATGCAAGAAGGATCTTGCTACAGAGTTTGAGATGAAGGACTTGGGCCTCCTTCACTATTTCCTAGGATTGGAAATATGGCAGCGTAGTGGTGGACTGTTTGTTTCTCAGGGCAAGTATGCTCGGGAGATACTGGAGAAGTTCAACATGCATGGCTGCAAGCTTGTTGATACTCCTCTTCCTGGAGGTTGGAGGAAGGAGGATGCCACTTCGGGAGAAGAAGTGGATGCCACTGTTTATCGACAGTTGGTGGGGTCGCTGATGTCTTTGGTCAATACACGACCTGATATATGCTATGCAGTTAACCAGCTTTCACAAGCTATGGTTAAGCCTACCAAGCTCTTCTGGAAGGCGGGCAAGCATGTATTGCGCTACTTGAGAGGCACATCGGGATATGGTTTGTGGTACAGACAGGAGGATGAGGTGAAGCTATGTGGCTTCACGGATGCAGATTGGGCAGGGAGCCCAACGGACAAAAAGAGCACATCAGGAGGGGTCTTTAGTATCGGATCGACAGCAGTTTCTTGGTACAGCAGGAAGCAGAGATCCGTGGCACTCAGTTCAGCGGAGGCCGAGTATATGGCAGCAAGTTTGGCTGCATGCGAGGCTATATGGATGAGGAAGATCATGGTTGGTTTGTTCGGTTCTCATTTGGATCCTACTGTGATTTACTGTGATAACCAGAGTTGCATTAAACTCTCGGCTAATCCTGTATTTCATGATAGATCTAAACATATTGACATCAGGTACCATCATATCAGAGATTGTGTGCAGCGGAGGATCATGTTGCTTTCATACATTCCAACAGAGGATCAGGATGCTGATATTTTGACGAAGGCTCTCACCAGGAGCAAATTCGAGTACCACCGAGGCAGGATAGGGGTTGCTGATAATCCATATCTTGTCAAGAGGGAGTGTTGAGATTGCAACAAGATGATGGAGCTTAGTGAAAAGAGTCGCCTTCACTAAGTGGGCCCGCAGGCTATTTTTGGCACAAGTCTATTTTTAGACTATGTCTATTTTTAGGCATATGGATCATGTCTATGGATTGCAGGTTGTTGTTTATGGATGATTGGTCAAGTTGGGAAAAATAGATGGACTTCTATTTTTGATCAAAGTGTGAGTGATCACAGTGTGAGTGATCAAAGTCTATTTTTAGAATGGCTGTCAAAAATAGAAAAGTCAAATATTATTGTCTCATAATAATATTTGGACTATAAACTTGATCTTATTCTCTTGGAGCACTTCAGTTTGAGCTACAGAGGTGGCACATGCAGTTGTCAGAAGGAAATACGCTTTTCTTATGAGTCAGTTGAGTTGTTGCATGCATGACTTCAGTTATAACTCAATCAGTTGAGTTTGGTGGAGTTGATTGTGGAGTTGATGGAGTTGTGTTCAGTTTGACTTGGTTAAACTAGTTGTAGTTAGTCTAACTGCAAATAGACTAATGATGAGTTGTTAAACTAATTATTAACTCATAATAAAACTATAGAATACATCAGTTAACTCAGTTGCATGTTAGTGCATGTTCAGTTCAGCAGGGACAGGTGTTAGAGAATCAGATTGCTATCAGTTGTGACTATAGTTGTGCACCAGATCTTGCACAATCAAGGGATTGAGTATGCCAATGAGTTTGCTCACGTATTTGCCCAGTATTGTAGCCTTTGCTCACGTCCAACAAAGTGTGAGGGATTATTTTGAGGTGAAATACAAGTTTGGTAAGCCATTCTCATCAGTTCTTGAGCAGGTATTGAGCAGTGGAAGCAGGCAAGCAGTGGAATAGATTTGGAGATCAGATCTTAGTTGTATTGTGTGTAACAGGTGGAGCTGGCACTGGATTGCTTGTGATAAGCATTGTACTTTGTAATGTTACATGGTCTCAATCATTAATATACAGATAGTGTGGGGTTTTTAGCGAGATGCTTTCCCCGGGTTACATACTGTGTTAATGTGTGAATGCTCTTGATGTTTTATTGTTATTGATGCTGCTATATTGATGATCAATGTAGAGGAGCTTATGTATTGTGTATGTATTCCGCAATAGTACATGATCAGGATAATCTCTGTTGAATATGTGTTAAATTATTCAAAATTTCTACACTACTATGATAACCAAATTTGCATCAATCTCTTTGATAATCCTATATTTCATGATCGATCCAAGCATATAGGTATTCGATATCACCATTTACGGGACTGTGTGTAAAGGTGGATAATGCTGCTACACATTCTGATAGAGGAACAAGATGTTAACATTTTGACAAAGGCCTTGTTAAGTGGGAAGTTCGAGTTCCACAGATTTAGGATACGGGTGGTTGATAATCCCTTTCTTGCTAAGAGGGAGTGTTGAAAAATGCAACAACAAATTCTCAATTTGATTTTGCCTTGGTCAAAATGGGAAATTTTGAATTTCCACATGAGCAGACAACTTGGATGTTGTTAACTTGTCTGACATTGCTCTTATCACTTAGTTAGCTCAGTAAACTTGAGTTAGAGGAATTGGGGTTTAGTTAAGCATTTGTGATTTCTAATTTGTAGCAATCAAGGTTAGTTATTTCAAGTTGTTTTCAATTAAACTAGTTCTAACTGTTGGAGGAACTAGTGGAAGGTTAGTTGTGTAGTGGGACTTTAGTGAAACTCAATGATCATCCAATTAACTGATCAATCAACCCAAAATAGTTAGGGCATGCATAAAGTTCAAGTTCCCTAGTTGTGGTGGAGATTCCAAGGCAATCTAACATCAATTGTATACTAGTCTTGAGTGTACAGGTGTTGCATGCAGTTCAATGATCAACCTTGGTAATTGTGTAATCTTTTTGAAGGAAATTCCTAAATAATAGGGGCCTAATTTCTCATGATTTACGCAAGGAAATATGGGCTCAAGCAAAGGCATAAATTGACTATGTTTGGGTCAGAGCTTCTCAGTGAGTAGAGAGATAGGTTATTATTTGCAGGTTGTGCTCAGTCGAACAAAGCAATTGTAATGCATGTCTATTCATCATATTAATGCAAGCATGCAAAGGGTTTTTTAGCATATCACTTTCCCCTAGAAAAATACTATGTGCATGTGTGTTATTTCTTATTGCATGTTTGTGACTGATGTTCCAAATTGTGAATTGAATTCCACATAGTAGTAGAGTAGGTTTGTGTCTTGTGATTTTGATTAAAATTTCATGAGCATTTGGAAATCTACATCATCATATTTCTACAAAGGTGTTGAATTATGACAGGTGAATCTCCAAGGATGATTACATGAGTTACTTGGGTATCTCTTTCCAGTAGCAGGCCTTGTAACAAGCCATACAATTTAGCATGGTTGTTGGTCATAGTTCCCAATCCCCATGCATATCTTATAACTAATTTTTCATCAGGGCTAATCAAAACCCCTCCCCCTCCTGCCACCCCTAGATTTTTCTTTGAGGCACCATCAAAATGGAGTATCCAACTTAACGTTTCCTTCTTCCATTTTAATAGATCATGGTCTGGAATTCGAAGAAGTCAACTACGACCAACTCATTTATCTTACGGATTGTAACGATGCCTTTGTTTATAAGATCCATAAGCTTGAAAAGCCATTTGTGTTCCCCAATGGTGAGATTTTGGTCTGCTTTGCCTGAGATGAGAGATCCATATTCAATGCACATACATATTTCTTTCATAGTTGTTGATTAAGGGGTAGGAATATTATTTTTAAAAGTGGCACAATCCTTGCCAAACATATTTTCCAAATCAGGAATTTGAGGAAGGAATCCCAAAACCATTTGAATCGAGGTTTGCCTGCAAATGAGCCATTGTAGAGTTTGGGCTAGGAAGAGAGGAGTGCCTAGAGATTATAGGGCCAATAGATGCAGTTGTACAAAGAAGAAAGGGCTTCCTTCCGTACTTTCTTGGTAAAGGGGCAGTGTAAGAAAAGATGGATAAGCATTTCTTCATGTTGTTTTCATGAGGGGCACCTCGAGGGCCCTTGAATTTCTCTTTTCAAGAGGTTCTCAATAATTAGAAATTTCATATGGGCTAGCATCCAAAAAAATGCATTGATATTTGGATTAACATTATTGCACCATATCTTTTTCCAAAGAGAGGATTTTGGAGGCAGGTGTCCAACATAATGCATCATTTCATAGCCTCCATGACATAACAATAGGAATTTTCCAACCCATCCTATCTTCAGCTTGTTGGATCTAAGGAGCACATCCCACTAGGCGATCTTATAAAATTGTCACATGATGGGTTAGTCTATTGGGGATTCCACAAATGTCCCAAACAATCCAATGTCTACTTTCATCCCACATTGAGGTGTCTACCTGTGAGGTTCTTCCTCATGCCTTAAGGGCCTCTTTGATAGGCATTAATTTTCATGTTTCCTCCAGATGTGGGTTTCCCATGATTGAGGTCAACCAAATACTTATATAAGCATTTTTCCTTCAGATCTAATAAATATTATTGTGAATTATTGAAGCCACTAAGGAAATAAGCTTTCATATTGTCGAACTTGTTCTGTTGGGTTGTTACTATACAAGGCCCCGATCACTTCTAGATGGAAAATATTTGGCATTTAGCACCTGACACCATTAGCAAGCAGGTTGAGTAATGAAGTGACAAGCCAAATTCGCACCCATCACCTGATTCAAAAGAGTGGGGTCACATATCCCTAAACCACCATGGAGTTTAGGTGCACGAACTATTGCTCAATTTATCATATGGATTCTTTTTGTTTTTTTCATCCCCACTTCCTAGAGGAACTTTGTGATTACTTTAGCCAATTAATGCAAAATAGTCCGGTGTGCTAAGAGAGAAAAAAAATTGGTAAAGAGGAAGGGCATCTAAGATCACTTTTATTGGCACAATGCAACCAACCAAATTGAGCCAACGTGCTCCCCAAGCTTCAAATTTCCCTTTGAATTTCGAAAGAAATTCCTCATATGTTTGGGTCGAATGTGATTTAAGGCAGATAGGGATACCCAGATATTTAAATTCTTTCTAGTTTTCCACTAATTAAAATCCAAAGGTTTCTCCAATTTGATGTTATTTTAGGATTGATATATTCCAAGAGTAGATTTGAGATTTCACTAAATTTGTTTGTCCATCAAAGGCTAAGAGAAAGAGGTCCAAAACTTGCTTGGATCTTTTTGCAATGATAACAAATGGTCCTCTAAGAAGGAGAATGTCATTTGCAAATTGTGGGTGATTGAGACTCCTTATTCCTCCAACAAATTTGATTCCTGAAAGACGCTCCATTCTTTGCTTGTGATTCAGCTTGCGACCAAGAGTATCAACCATAATTATATATAGGAAGGGAGAGAGAGGGAAACCTTATTATTGGGAAAAATACTTAGAGTGGGGGGAATTAGTATTTTAAAACCACTTTAGATTTTTCATTTCATACTCTGATTTCTATACACTATTGTTATTTAAACAACCAGTGTATGTATGTGACTTCAATGAAAGCAAACAACGTATATCAGTTAAAAAAAAAATCATAAGTTCCATCAGATCTTTATCTTTAACCAGTGCATTATTAATTTCAACAAACATATATTATGCAGTAAAGAGCATAATAAACCATCACACATAAGCAACACAAC
This sequence comes from Pinus tabuliformis, assembly GCA_031772625.1. Classification (NCBI taxonomy): domain Eukaryota; kingdom Viridiplantae; phylum Streptophyta; class Pinopsida; order Pinales; family Pinaceae; genus Pinus; species Pinus tabuliformis. Next base: position 1,146,906,794 of record CM062805.1, read on the forward strand.
AACACATGAGAACAACGAGATTTTTAGGTGGAAACCCATTGTGGGAGAAAACCACCATTGTCATTGTCTATGTCTTCTTCTTTTATTATACAGGAAAACATCTTACAATCTTGTACTAGCGCATATTTATACGAGTACACAGGAACCCACCTGCAAAAGGCTACAACCTTCTCTTGTTCTCTAGCACCCATTAGAAGGGAGCTCCAACTCCCTAATCTTGTTTACAAGCTCTTGTCGGAAGGGAGCACTACCCCCTGCACAAATTTACTAGCTACCATTAGAAGGAAGCTCTGACTCCCTCACTGAAGGCTCCAACCTTCAACACCTATGTGGACCATGTTTCATAATATTTCATACTGGATCGACCTAACTCAAAACATTAACCCTGTAGGCCACCTTTCATCATATTTTCAAACTGGACCCACACCCATCATTAAGCTCAATATCAAACTAAATACTGAATCTGAAAAATAATCATTGAACCAACTAAATCACTGTGATACTAACAAACCAATCACTAAATTTCAACCAACCAATGTTACTAGATCAAACCAATCCATAACATATCTAAATCCTCAGATCATACCAATGCAAAACCATTCATGAATATACTAATCTATACATTGTTAGTCATCACATAAACCAATTGTTGTCATTGCAAACCCTGGTCAAACACACATCAAAATGTATACACTATTGTTCTAAATCACACCCACGTATATATGTGCTCCCTCTGTATAAGACCTGCATACAAATCGCAAATCACTAACAATCGAATATGAATCACTACATTATTGAAACAACCACTGAATCATGTACTAAATCAATTACAGATCACTAATCCAATTACATATCACAACAATGTAACATCATCACTAATCAAAATTCCATTCCATAACCAACTTAACTCAATCAATATTGTCAAACACAAATCATCATGATAGAGACGTCATCAACAGACAACAACAAACAGAACAAAATTGTTCAAATGTCATCAATGAGTCATGCTACAAAACCCTTGTATATACATAGGGCTTCCAAAAAGCATGTTGATGTATGTACGCACTTACAATAGACAACACCTACGTATATATATGAACATTCTGGAAACACTTTGCAAAATATACACATGACTACCCAGAAGTAGATCCACCTATGTACGCGAATAACCTGATACAAACCTACGTACAAATATGAAAACTTTTATTGTAAACATAAGCTTCACATTTTGCAACCTTCGTTTTCAACATTACAAACTTTTGAATAATTCATTTAGATCACAACATCATTATAACCACTTGTCTTTCATTATTAGCTACTTAGACAACATGCAAATCAATCAAGCATATATGTCAACACATCTTCAGATCTTTCAGATCTGAGTCTTCTCCTTGCTCCCTGGTACACACCTGTTCCAAATTAGATTACACATGTATAACACATTACTTTCACACTTAACACTTTGATCTCCATCTCCTAATATAGCTTTAGGCTTAGCCAATACGTTAGGTCAATCCCTTAGTAATGTCATTGGTATTCTTTGACGGGATCAAATAGCCATTGTCGCACTCATTACTATGTTCCAATACCATGGTAAGGACCCTTGGTATCCATATTACCATGGTGTAGATTATGTGTGCGACTTTCCTTCACAATACCTGCGTATGTACGTGACCTTTCTTCTCAAGAACTATGTATACTTTCTCAAACATCACCTTTATCATTCATTTGTCTCTAAACTGATATTCCTTTCTCCATATCACTTGTAACATCTGTATCACTCTGCATAAACATCTTGATATCTAAATATTGACATCTTTATCAAATAGGTTGCCATCAAGGACAACACATTAGCCATAATGCCAACAGTCTCCCTCTTTGGACTTGATGGAAACCACTTTGATGTTTGGTCATCACCTGTAATCAATTTCAAACACACTTGCCAATACCAAGGCTTTTCACCAAGATTATCCAAGCATTATTCTCCAAACACCAAGCTTCTCTCCCCCTTTTACGTCAAGGGAAAAGGGCTAACTAATCCTGAATGAAGGCTTCTCTCCCCTTTGTAGAGAGGATCATTGTAGGTCTGATTTGCTGAATATGAAAACTGCATACTAACCATGATCCCCTTGAGCATATGTTGGAACTTCTAAAGATATAAAAAAAAGCACAAGACTTTATGAATCAACCAATTATGACCTTTACTATCACCAATGACTCATGATTACATCAATCGCCCAACATAGCAGGGTTACATATTTGACCCAACATTACATGAATTTCACAAAATAATGGAATTTCATCCATAACTAACTTGACCACAATAGCCCACATATGATTGAATTTTACAATGATTTACAACACAGGTCTTTAGATGACCTTTACATTAAGAGATATCTATTACATTTATAACAAAAACAAGAGACCTCAATATTGAGTTAGCAAGACCATGATAGTCATCAATAACCATCATACACCATATAAGAACCTGCAACATGAACATATGATCATAGTTGTTGTCACTCACTGCTAAATGTGTTTTCAGCTGTGAAAAGGGTGAGAAAGAGAGCAATGAAGTTTGAAGCCACCTTCCAAGCCACAAAATATATCTAAGCTAAACCAGACTGACTCCATCGGATAGTGCTCAGAATAAGATTTCCAACTGTATGTGGAACTCCTCAAATGGACCCCAGAATCAGAAGATATGGCCTGTTAAAGATGGGGGTTCTGTTGCCTTGAAATGAAGGAGAAGAGCATATCGGAGGTCCAGGAGCCCATTACAAATCGCTATTGGCCCATTCCCCTTTGTCATACATCTCTGCTCATCTCCCTTATCCTTTTGTGATTGTGATATCACATATGGCAAAGTTTCCCACTCACCACTATAGAGCTCTGTCTCCCTTCGTCGATTGCGATATTGCATATCGCAATTTCCCCGTTGGTTGTCACATCTAAATCCCTTCTCCGCCCGCTAATTGTGATAAGGTCCTCTCCACCGATCATGATAAATCCTCCCCCGCCGATTACAATATCACAATCGGGGGTCACACAAAAACATAACTCCCTCCTCCGCTAAACTCCCTTCTGACTTACGATTTGTGATGGACCCGAGAGGTTATGTATTATGGTTTTAAGAAATTTCAAATCCGGCATATTGGGAAACCACCATAAAATCATTGTTAAAGCCCATTTTTGCCTTCTAATGGCAATATACGAGTCTTGTCTCTGGATGCGATATTTTATGTGTGTCATGCTTTATTGAAGGTTCGTGTCCAAACAATCGGCAAGCACTATGAAATGTGGTAAAAAGGCCCTCTCTTGCATTTGTGATTGCGATATCCCAAGTGGGCCCAATCCTACATACCGGTGATCGCAATTGTCAAGGGGAGGCACTCTCGTCCCGTAAGGACCTTTAATGTAAAACCCCAATGCGATAGCTCTGCGATGAAGTAACGCAAAGCTTTAAAGGCATGGTGGGTCAGTAGCTAAGGCATTTAAGAAAGGAGGTGCAACATTCAAAATCGGCATGGGTTGACCCAGAAAGGCCCACTATGACACGAAACCAGGGTCGATGAATATAGAGTAAATGAAGACATGGAAGGTCAGGGGAACTCGATAATTCAGAATAGTGCTCCATACAGAGGGAAGAGGAAGTACTACCCAGACATCCTTTGTGTCTGTACTATGGTATTAAATTGATAAGTTGACTGCTCCCAGTTTTGAAGAATGAACGATTCGAGTAGTTAAGGCAAAAGCGACAGGGATCGGATGAGAAACAGGAAAGGAATCATGGCAGAGACGTGGCCTAATCAAGGGACTTCATAAGAGCATCAAAAGGAAATTTTTCTCCATCATCATTCAATTTCCCTTGTTTCTATTTTATGTAATTTCTGTTTATTCTATAGTTTTTATGTATTTCCAAGAAAGAAATCAAATCCTTAGAAATCATTTTGGGCAGCAGAGATATCATAGGCCGAGGCAGCCAGTCCATAGGACAGCTGGCCCTTGGCTGAGATATTTTATAACTGTTAAGTCAAAGCTCCCCCTCTTCTTATAAATAAGGTAAAGAAACACTTAATACTAGTTCCAAAATTTTGCACCCGTAGGGTCTGAATTCTGTGATTCCATTTTTGGTTCTATTTGCCTGTTCATGGGGGACTTGAGTGATATATGGCTAAATGTAATGGACTAGTATGTTGGACTCATATTGGATTAATGAAACTCTTTGGTGATTCCAATCAGAGCAATGTGCAGTATGTTTTCCCCTTTGTAAATCTCATTTCATATATGTTTTTCTTTCTACTGAAATTGTGTAATGAAGTTGTCGGTCTCATGCTTTCATGGTCATATATTTTGCTGCTAAATAGAGAATAGTACCTGTGTATATTACATATTTACTTGTGTTATTCAATAGCCTATAGTACCTGTAGTAATTACAGATTTACTTGTGTTATTATATTAACCTGTAGTACCTGTATGAGCACAAATTTACTCACACTATTTGGTGATAGAGGTACCCATGATGTATATGCATGAAACCTTAATTCACACTCCACTCTTTCTTCTCTTTCATCTCCTCAGTCTTCCATACTTCTCCTGGAATATTGCTGCTTAGGATTATGTCCAATTTACATCCCTATGCATCGAATTCCCTCCTTCCTTTCCTCCTCTTCACTTTACTACAACTTCAATATAAAGTTGCCTGTTGTTGTGTGTTGGCCACCAAAACCAAACATTTCTCTTTGAGGTTGGCCTAATTTACCCCCTGAGCATTTGGATCCATGTATCAACTTGAGTTTACCTAGATGACAAACTATTGAACCAAGCCCCCTTTATTCTCTTTTAATTACATGACAATTGGAGTGTTGCAGAAACCCCCTCACAGATAATCTTCCATTCACTCCTCTCTTTAAGATGTCCTAGGCACTAGTCTACAATCAACCCAGAGGCTATCTCTAGGAAGCTTTTTATGTCTCCCGAAGCACTTGTGCTATTGGTGTCGTTACAAGCGACAGCATCTTTCTCGCTCTATTGTTGGGGAACAGATTAGAATATTTTTCGATGGATACGACAAAATTGTTACATTCCCTCTGTTAGGTGAGCAAGGAAAGTGTGGGTTGAAGATCTCTCAACTTGGAGACTCCACCATTCATTTTATGGTAAACATCCTAGCGAATCCACTATTCATTTCTCTATTTGATCATCCTGGCTTTCAAGCAGCCTCATACTTGCCCTGATGCTAGAGCAGCCGAAATATTTCCCTACCTTTGAACCTGAAACCACTCATCTAGGAAGGTTTTTCGAAATGGCCATCCCTGAATTCCTGGCCAACAAATTTGCCCCACTGGATTTTTCTTCTGTTGTTGGCTACCCCAATCATGTCCCTTCATTTCATGAATGGTATACCTATTTGCCTAGATTCAGTGGAAGCACAGATAGAAGTCTTGACGAGCACCTCAAATAATTTCATGAATGCATGGAACAATAGGGTATTTTTATTGAAGATGTACAAATGAAATTGTTCATGTATTCTTTAGATGAGGATGCTAGAGTTTGGTACAAAACAATACCTCGTGGCAACATGTCTTCCTTAAAACGATTTCATAAAACATTCCATCTTTATTGTGAAATATTATATCCATCGAATGCTCTGTTTGAAGATTGTTGCACACATTTTAATGTTGAAAATATTTCTAAGATTGATGACCCTGTTGAAGATGTTTGTGGAGCTCCACTCCAAGAAAACATCTACTTGCATCAAGAAGAATCACCCAATGAGAAAGAAAGAGATGAAGGAAACATCATCGAGCTGCAAATAAACCCTCCGAGGTCTTATTCGGCCAAATTTAATGTTTCTCCTTCTCATGATGTATATGACTCTGATGGAGAGTCAAGTGATGCAGAGCCACAACAATCCCAATCATGGGAAGTTGCACAAGAAGAGGAGGCCCATCAAGAGGTCAACAAAGAGGCTCCAGTTTACAATGCACATCCTTCACCTGGAGAAATGGATCGAGAACCTCCCCCAATTTATGATTCATATCATTCAGAAGAGGATGAGATGGTCGAGGATTGTCTAATGGATATGTTTACCGGCAAGTGAGGAAGAGGCTTCCAACAACCAATTTTGATCAAAAAATGTAAAGCTGGGGAGTCAAACCATATTTACAATTGCCCTAACTAAGAAAATATCATTCAGCAAACTTTACATGAAAAAAAGGTAGCTACAAATCTTTCTTGTCAATTTTGTGACCCTGTAGCTGACTACATGAGGACATTCTTAAGTCAGCAACAAAGGTTGTTCCTAGAGCATGTATCAGACTTTTCAGTTGAAGATTTTTCATGGTGCATGCTTGTTTTATTTTTTTAATTTCAGTAGCATGAAGGTATTAGGTCCAGCACCCAAATGATAGCCTGGCTCGATTAGAGGGTTGAACTCACTTAGGTGAATCGAACCCTATACATAAGTAGGATTTGTATATAAATAAGCTCACTAGCTAAGCATTGACTTTCCAATTGGTAGAATTTATTTTTCTGCATTTCAATTTGATAAGGAAAGGACACCCTACAAACAAAGATTCATGGAGATTTTATGGTTGTTCAAGTTCATTATATGTTTAACTCCATGCCCAATGAAGAAGGCTATTGGTCTGCAGGTTCTCAGCACCTTGCCAGCAAGGCATTGTCCCCAATTCGAGCCAATGTTGTCACTCTCTGCTAAATGCGTTTTCAACTGTGAAAAAGGTGGAAAAGGGAGTACTGAAGTTTGAAGCCACCTTCCAAGCCAAAAAATCTCTCTAATCTAAATCAAACCCACTCCATCAGATAGTTCTCGGAATAAGCTTTCCAACGGTATGTGGAACTCCTCAAATGGGCCCCGGAATCAAAACATATGGCCTGCTAAATATGGGGGTTATGTTGCCTTGAAATGAAGGATAAGAGCATATCGGAGGTCTGGGAGCCCATCGCATATCGCTATCGGCACTTCCCCTTTGTCATACATCTCTGCTCATCTCCCTTATTCTTTTGTGATTGTGATATCTCATATCACAAAGTTTCCTGCTTACTACAATAGAGCTTTGTCTCCCCTCGCCGATTGCGATATCGCAAACTCCTCTGATATCACATATTGCAATTTCCCTGCCAATTATCACATCTAAGTCCCTTCTCCACCCGCCAATTATGATAAGGTCCTCTCCACCGATCGCAATGAATCGTCCCCCCATTGATTGTGATATCTCAATTAGGGGTCGCACAAAAATATAACTCCCTCCTCCACTGAACTCCCTTCTGACTTGTGATTTGAGATGAACTTGAGAGGTTATGTATTATGGTTTTGAGAAATTTCAGATCCAGCATATTGGGAAATCACCCTAAAATCAATGTTAAATCCCCTTTTCACCTTCCAATGACGATATACGAGTCTTAGCTCTGGATGCAATATTTTATGTGTGTCATGCTTTATTGAAGGTTCATGTCCAGACAATCGACAAGCACTATGAAATGTGGTAAAAATGCCCTCTCCTACATTTGCGATTGTGATATCCCGGGTGGGCCCAATCCCGCATATCGACAATCGCAATTGTCAACGGGAGGCACTCTCGTCCCGTAAGGACCTTTAATGTAAAACCCTGATGTGATAGCTCTGCGATGTAGTAATGCAAAGCTTTAAAGGCATGGTGGGTCAACAGCTAATGCATTTAAGAAAGGAGGTGCAACATTTAAAATCGACATACGTTGACCCAGAAAGGCCCACTGTGACACGACAACAAGGTCGAAGAATAAAAAGTAAATGAAGACATGGAAGGTCAGGGGGGCTCGATGATCCAGCATGGCGCTCCATACAGAGGGAAGACAAAGAACTGCCCAGGCCTCCTCTACGTTTGTATTGTGGTATTAAACTGATAAGTTGATCACTCCCAGTTTTGAAGAACAGATGATTCGGGCAGTTAAGGTGAAAGCGACAGGGACCAGCCGAGCAGCAGGAAAGGAATCATGGCAGAGACGTGGCCTGATTAAGGGCCTTCACAAGAGAAACAAAAGGTCATTTTCCTCCATCATCATTTAATTTCCCTTGTTTCTATTTTCTATCATTTATGTTTATTCTATAGTTTTTATATATTTCCAAGAAAGGAATCTAATCCTTAGAAATCATTTTGGGTAGCAGAGCTATCGCAGGCCGAGGCAGCCAGTCCATCGAACAGCTGGCCCTTGGCTGAGATATTTTGTAACTGTTAATTCAAATTGCCCCCTCTTCTTATAAACAAGGGAAAGAAACACTTAATACTGGTTTCATAATTTTGCACTTGCAGGGTCTGAATTATGTGATTCCATTTTTGGTTCTATTTGCATGTCCATGGGGTAATTGAGTGATATCTGACTGAATGTAATGGACTGGTATGTTGGACTCATATTGGATTAATGAAACGCTTTGGTGAGTCCAATCAGAGCAATGCACAGTATGTTTTTCCCTTTGTAAATATCATTTCATATATGTTTTTCTTTCTACTGAAATTGTGTAATGAAGTTGTCGGTCTCATGCTTTCATGGTTGTATATTTTGTTGCTAAATAGAGAATAGTACCTATGTATATTATAGATTTACTTGTGTTATTCAATAGCATATAGTACCTGTAGTATTTATAGATTTACTTGTGTTATTAGATTAACCTGCAGTACCTGTATGAGCACTGATTTACTCACATTGTTTGGTGATCGAGATACCCATGATGTATATGCATGAAACCTTAATTCACACTCCACTCTTTCTGCTCTTTCATCTCCTCAGCCTTCCGTACTTCTGCTGGAATATTGTTGCTTAGGATTTTGTCCTATTTACAGCCCTACACATCGAATTCCCCCCTTCCTTTCCTCCTCTTCACTTTACTACAACTTCAATATAAAGATGCCTGTTGTTGTGTTTCGGCCACTAGAACAGACATTTTTCTTTGAGGTTGGCCCGATTTACCCCTTGAGCATTTGGATCCATCTATCGAGTTGAGTTTAATTGGATGAAAAACTATTGAACCAAGCCCCCTTTATTCTCTTTTAATTACTTGAGAATTGAAGTGTTGCAGAAACCCCCTCACAGATAATCTTCCATGCACTCCTCTCTTTAAGATGTCCTAGGCACTAGTCTACAATCAACCCAGAGGTTGTCTCTAGGAAGCTTTCTATGTCTCCTGAAGCACTTGTGCTACGGGTTCCGATAAAAGCGACAACAATAGCAATATAGACAACATCATGAACATCCTCACCATCATTATGTAGGACAGTGTAGTCATCAATATGTGACCAAATGTGTAGTGTTTCCAAGCATCACCAAGCAATTCAAGAAATAACATATCAATAAATATCCTCTTGACTTCATGTAACATGCTCCATCTATGTATAGGAAGAGCTATACTCCATGGGAAATAATATCAATCTCTTGAACCATAATTCCATCATATTATCTTCATGCATCCATCAAAGACAAGGAGAACCTTCAACATCAATAATGACCATAACATATACTTCATCAAGTGTATTAAGTAGAATTATCACATCATAAACAACTTCACCAAAATGAAACTCAAGCAATCATCCATAAGATCACTATCTACAATTCATCCATCATTGATAACTCATGACATAGTGACAAAAATATGTATATATCTTCTCATCAATGAGAGATGCCAACAACAATGAGTAATCATGAACTCATCATCATCAACCAATCATATCATAAGATTGTACAATCAAGCTATGTTAGTAACTCGTCTCCTAGGTCTCATGTCATCAAGGATAAACATGCTCTCTTCACTCATAAGAAGAGCCACAATCCTCAATCATCATATGCATCAACAACATGTGTGCAAATAAAGAGATCCTTCAGTCATCACAAGTCTGATCAGCAACATCACATCTTCAATATACACATCTTCAAGCAACTTTACCAAACTTGAGCAATATATAGGCATCATCCATATTGTTGATTTTAGTGTAGCTTGGGAGGTACTCCAAGCCCTAGTGTTCGAGGGTTGGAGGCTAAAGTGCCACAAGTAGGCTTGTGGGCTTAGAACCCAAGCCTGGGGTTTTGCACCCAATCATGTTTGGGGGAATTCTGGAATCACATTTCTACATGTGATGGCACAAGATGATAGAAGGTGGAAAGGAGAATCCAATGCTTCAACAATCATCGAATTCCGAGTTGTAGAAGTGGAGAAATGAATTTTTGAAGTTGGCAAGTAATTATTGGTTTTCAAGTCATGTAGGCTTGAAGTATAATTTGGCCAATAGATGTGTCTCTTCACTAATTCATGGAGCCCTTTCTATTGTGTATAAATATAAGGTGGAGGAGAGTCATTTAATACATCCAAGGAGCATCTTTCATAGTCTACACACCATGAAAGCTAGCTCATGTGTGGGCAGCGCGAGTGCGGGAATGCGAGTGTAGGAACACGAGTACAAGAATGTGAGTGCAGGAATGTGAGTGTAGGAACACGCAAGTGCATGAATGCATGAGTGCAGGAACGTGAGTACAAGAACGCACAATTCCAGGAACACAAGTACAGAAACGGTGAGTTAAGGAACGAGCTAGGTATGTATTGCATTTATGTGTTAAGGTTGAATTGATGCTAGTGGATGATGTCCTAGGAGATGATAGTTTGGAAGTTTGTTAGCAGCCATGTGGAAGGGTTTCCTAGGTGTTGGATGCCCTAACTAGGAGCAGATGCTACAACACGGATTGGTCACTCGTGGACAGTTGGAGGGCAGCGTGAGAGTGGACCAAGTGTGGACGTGATTGGGCACTTATGGTCTGCTGGAGGACAATGATATAGTGTCCAAGTTAGAGCCTAGTGAACAACACATTGATGGACAAAGGTAGTTGCAAGAGAGGCAGTTGTTGAGCTCAAGGGTTTGATCAACTAGGAATAGTTTGTGGAGCGTGTGGAGAAGGACATCTACAGCAGATGAAAAGCAATCCCCCTAGCCCATGTTAATGGTAGGAGATGGACATCTTGCAGTGCCCTTCGGGCCCTATGTTGGTATTCATCGGTGCAACACAGGAAGACCATAGTGGGTTGAAGTCCTTAAGTAGCTGAGGAGCAGCAGTGGGCAGATTGAGAGTTATTCACAAGTGGAGCTATGAATAACTCGACAGGAGTCTCAATGTGTTGTTCCCTTGATGGACTAAGGCACAACTAGTGAGCATATTGATAGCCGAGATTTAGTGACCAGATGGACTCAGATCGTTGATAGAGGCAGTGTTGTAGATCGGGGGCTGAAGGATCGGATAGGTACAGGGTACGACGGAGAGGAGCTGAGAGAGTCAACTACATCAACCAATTGTGAGAGTATCTTGTTGAGGGTAGATTGGTTGTTGATGGACTGACACCAAGCCTAGTTTTATATCTTGTACTAGTGGATGTATGAGGGCCATTATCATTGGTACGGGAGCCCTAAACTATTGTATTATATGTTGTTTAATATAACGAAGTTGGGTTGAAAATTGCAAAAAATTGTCCATATTCTGTGCATGTGTGATTCGCTGTTGTTTATATTCCACTGTGCAAAGTAGTTTTGTTGAGATTCATGGTTTGGTAGCGTTAGAGATTTCAAGATTATGTCCTAGACCTAGCACCGTGGAAATTTAACGTGGTATCAGAGCGTATCTGAGCTACTTTGAGGGACAGTGAATGAGAGAGTGCACAACAAAGCAACTCAAAGGGAGTTGTGGGTGTCGAGATCATGGAGCAGAGGGTTTGGATGAAGACATGGAGATGTGGTCTTGATTGTCTTGGTAGTGAGATTGGCTGGGAGTTCTGGTGGATTGGTGGTGAGCCTGGTGAACAATTGTTTGTTGTAGGGCAGGTTGTTGATCATGGAATTCTGTTGATTCGTCATAGATGGTTGGGACAACTCGAGGATTGATTTGGCATGGATGACATCAGGTTGATTGAGATGGTTTCATGTGATGGAATACAGGTTGGCAGGCTAGAGTCTTCAACGAATCGTGATGTTGCATATCCCAGATTGGTGGGATTTGCATGAGTGGTATTTGATCCAGGAGGATGAGTGCTTGCAGGACTGAGCCAGTGGAGATCGTGTAGGCTTAGAGGGAGTCTAGCCTCAGAGGGAGCAACCCTATGGAGGTTTGGGGTCTTCAAGTTTAGTTGTGATGAGGCAAAGGCACTACCGAGATTGCTAGATTCATTCTACAAGGTATGCTGCAGTGATGGATGTCAGATGGGCTAGTGTCACCGGATGATGATGGTTACTTCCTTATTTTTGAAGTACCTCCCTCGCTAAGAGGGAGTGTTGAATTTTGTGTAGCTTGGGAGGTACTCCAAGCCCTAGAGTTCATGGGTTGGAGATCAAAGCGCCACAAGTAGACTTGTGGGCTTAGAACCCAAGCCTAGGGTTTTGCACCCAATCATGTTTGGGGCAATTCCAAAAGCACATTTCTACATGTGATGGCATGATATGATATAGGATGGAAAGGAGAATCCAACGCTTCAATAATCGTCGAATTTCGAGTTGTATAAGTGGAGAAGTGAATTTTTGAAGTTGACAAGTAAGTATTGGTTTTCAAGTCATGGAGGCTTGAAGTAAAATTTGGCCAATAGATGTTTCTCTTCACTAATTCATGGAGACATTTTGATTGTGTATAAATATAAGGTGGAGGAGAGTCATTTAATACACCCAAGAATCAACTTTCATATTCTACACATCAAGAAAGCTAGCTCAGGTGTGAGCAGTGTGAGTGCAGGAGCGTTAGTGTAGGAACGCGTGAGTGCAGGAATGTGTGAGTGCTTGAATGCGAGTGCAGGAACACATGAGCATAGGAACGCGAGTGCAAGAATAAGAGTGTAGGAACGTGTAAGTGCATGAACGCGTGAATGCATGAACAAGAGTGCAGGAACACACGAGTGCAGGAACGCACAAGTGTAGGAACAGGATAGGTATGTATTGTATTAATGTTTTAAGGTTGGATTGATGTTAGTAGATGATGTCTTAGGAGAGGACATTTTGGAATTATGTTAGGAGCCATGTGGAAGGGTTTCCTAGGTGTTGGATGCCCTAACTAGGAGCATATGCTACAACGAGGATTGGTCACTTGTGGACTGTTGGAGGGCAGTGTGAAAGTGGACCAAGTGTGGATGTGATTGGGCACTTATGGTCTGCTGGAGGACAGCGAGATAGTGTCCAAGTTGGAGCCCGGTGAGCAACACCTTGATGGAAAAAGGTAGTTGCGAGAGAGGCAATTGTTGAGCTCAAGGGTCTGATCAACCAAGAGCAGTTTGTGGAGCCCAAGACATGTGTGTGGAGAAGGACATCTACAACAGATGATGGGAAGTCCTCCTAATGACCCTCATGAGTTCTAAATTATTTTTTCGGAATGTCTTCAGTCTTCATTTTGATTTGATGATATCCTGAACGAAGATCCAACTTGGTGAAGTAAATTGATCCTTGCAATTCATCCAATAATTCATCAATGACATGAATGGGAAATTTATCTTTAATAGTGAGCTTGTTGAGATCCCTATAATCTAGACACATGTGCCATGATCCATCCTTCTTGTGCACCAATACTATTGGAGTAGAGAAAGAACTTTGACTAGGTTGAATTATACCAAGCTCTAGCATTTCTGCAACCATATGTTCAATTTCACTCTTTTGGGCATAGGGATATTTGTAACGCCTGATGTTTGGAGAAACACTTCCTGGAATCAAATGAATAGCATGATCATGATCATGAATAGGTGGGATGCCTTTGGGAGTCTCAAATACCTTGGAATGATTGTCCAAGGCTTTTCGGAGATCTGGAGAAATAGATGATTTTAATGTGGAAACCTCTAGCGAACTTAATTATGCAATTATGCCTCGTTGTTCTTTCTTTAGAAGCTTTGTCATGTCGTTAGACCTGATTATCTTTCTCATTTTCCCTGCAATACCCCCTAATTCAACTTCCTTTCCTTCCGAAAAATAAATAAATAAATAAATAATAATAATAATAATAATAATAATAAAAATAATAATAAAATAATAAAAAATAAAAAATAAATTCAAGAAAAGTTCTTGAAGATTAAAAGTTATCGTACCTAAAGATTGTAGCCATTGGACTCCTAGTACAACATCAACACCACCCATTGGAATGGAAAGCATTGGACTATTCAATACATATTCTCCCATGGATAGCTTGATATTATGGCACTTTCCAGAGCAAAAGTAATTCAACACATTGTAGTACGTAGAACAGATTGTGGCACTATCCAAGGTATTTTCGTAAGTCCCATTTGAGGTCGAGAGAGGGACAAAAATGAAATTGTTGTACGAACACAAATACTGATTGGTCGTGTGCTAGCAGATGATGTATATATAAATAGGAGATGCATTGCCACGTGCAATCAAGATATTGGAGTTGGACTTGCCAATCAATTAATAAATTATGGTTCCTCCATTTGCAACCATCACTTGACACTCCGGTGTTGGATATAGGAAGCAATTCAATTCCTTGGCTATCTTACAATGAATAAAATTATGTGTACTGCCCAAATCAATAAACACTATTACCTTTTTCTTATTGATATGTCCTTCTATCTCAAGAGTTTGAGGAGTGGTAATTCCGGCCAATGCACTACAATATATGGTTGGATTCATTTCTTCTTTCTCACGGGTTTGTTCCTGGTGTATATCCTCTTCTTTTGACGTTTCTTGTTCATTTTCTTCCTCCTCTTCACAATCTATGTAAAGTAATTTCTTCTCAGCACACTTATGACCTTTAGTGTATTTGCTATCACAACTGTAACAAAGCCCTTTTGCTCTTTTTTCTTCCAATTGTTGCGGTGTCAACCTTGTTGGTTGTGGAAGGCTAGCGGCAACAACACTTCCATCTTTATAGTTGTGAGTGGTAGGCTTCCTTGTTGCCATAATTTTGCTTTCAATTTTTCTTACCAACCTGGATTCCTTCTCCAATGAATCAAATTCCCAAAGGCAAACCTCATGTTGGATTTTATCCTTTAATGTCCCTATGAACACATCAATCCTATGCTCCCTGAGAATATATTTTACCCTTATATTCAATTTTTGGAAGTCCTCAATGTGCTCCACCATTGAACCTTTTTGTTTGAGATTTATCAATTGGCTAAAAAAAATGTTGCTTTTTGTATACTCATAATGTGATATAATTTCTTCCGTAAAAATTTCCCAAGTAACAATTTGTTTACGAGAGAAAAGCCATTGATACCATACAAACTGATTGGGTTCCAAATATAAAGTTGCAATGCATACATTTTGTGTGTTTTGCACATTATGGAGATCAAAATATTGCTCCATCTGTAGTATCCATGTTATGGGATCCTTTCCATCAAACTTCCTCATATCAATCTTTGGAACATGGTGGTTCTTGAATCCAACGTTAGAGTCTACGAAATATTGATTAACATTTATTTTGTTCTCATCATGAGTTTTCTTTACTACCCTTTCACCATTAGTAAACATTTCTTGTAGCAACTTTGTCAAATCTATCTTCAAATCTTCCATGTTGCCTTTAATTTTTGTTTCTATACCATCCATCTTAGCTTCCATGCCATCCATCTTAGCTTCCATTCCATTCATATTAGATTCCATGCCTTTCTTTAAACCATCCATCTTAGCTTCTGTTACTTTTTGTGAGAGTGAAAATTGTTGCATTTGGTCTCGTAATTTTGATATATCATGTTGCATTTGTTCCTCTTCTTCATTAATCATGGTAGAGATTTCATGTTTATTACTAGGAGTTTCCATTTTATTTCTTCGGGGCATCAATTAATGATAAGTATTCTTCACTATGTCCTTTGAATTCCTTCAGACTAATTTTTCAAACCAAACTTTTACAAAATTTTAAATAGACTACACACCTTTTTTAGCTTTGTAGGAGCTCGATATTGAATCTATTGTATCTCTGTAATTTCGGATCTCCAAGGTCTGAAATTGCATCCTGTGGTAGCCCTATGATTCCTTCTTCCAACCCTGCAAGACTGACCAATATTGGATTCTCCAAGAAAGAGTTATTCCAAAGCTCCCACAATGTCCTGATTATAGACTAGTTCAATAGAGCGAACTTGGACGAAGTGCCACGTGTCACTGTTTTGACCTTAGGACCTGAAAACAATATTAAAAAAACTACAATCCGTCATCTTTCTGTGCCTTCTTATGAAATTTCAATCTAATGATCAGAGAGAAAGTTATGATGATTTTCCCCAGGTCACTTGTTTGAGATATAATTCGAGAGCCTGTAAAAACCCTAACTTCCTTGGATCATATCTCCGAAAATATAGTGAGACAAGATTCGTACATGAGGTTCATCAATATTTTGGATCAAATGGTTTTTAATTTCAGCTTTTGAAACGTCGTTAAAAAAAAAAAAAGTTATAACGAAAATGCCACGATGACCTGTTTGAAGTAGCGAAACCCTAGAATCCAAAGCTCTGATACCAATTGTTATTCAACCAACTCACAAAATAGAAGAAAAGATAGATCAACGACTTCAAAATCAGCCTCTTCGAGGGGGAAACCTCCTTTACATTACACAAATGAAAAATTCTTGGATGATA
The DNA here is from genome assembly GCA_031772625.1 of Pinus tabuliformis. Lineage (NCBI taxonomy): Eukaryota > Viridiplantae > Streptophyta > Pinopsida > Pinales > Pinaceae > Pinus > Pinus tabuliformis. The sequence goes on from CM062805.1 coordinate 1,146,923,373, forward strand.
CAAATGAAAATACCTCCTTTCTATATATATGAGTCTAAGGGGTCACAATATAATCAGAGTCAACATAACAATAATAATGTAAGGGCACAACAATAATAATAGTGGGCTTCTATGGGGCACAATAATAACAATATGGGGACAACATGGGAACAACAATAACAATAAGGGGCTACAATGACAATAATAATAAGGGAATGCACTAGTATTATAGGGACCTAACATGTTCATTGTAGGAGATGGGCATCTTGCAGTGATATGTGGTAGCCTTGCGTGCCCTGTGTTAGTCTTCATCGGTGCAACATAGGAAGACCATAGTGGGCTGAAGTCCCTAAGTAGCTGAGGAGAAGCAGTGGGCAGATCAAGAATTATTCACAAGTGGAGCTATGAATAACTTCATAGGAGTCTCAATGTGTTGTGCCCTTGATGGACTAAGGCACAACTAGTGAGCAGATTGATAGCCGAGGTTCAGTGACCAGATGGACTTAGATCATTGATAGAGGCAATGTTTCAAATCGGGGGCCGAAAGACCAAGCATGTATAGGGTACGTGTTGGCACAAAAATGTCATTAAGGAAGGACCCTGGGTTCAGGCACAAATGTCCAACAAGGGACCATTGTAGCCTAGGACAACGATAACATTTTCACCTTACCCCAGGGGATAAGGAGTCTCACCCAAGGCGTGTTGTGACCAAAACTAAGAAGGGTTTAGAAGGATATCAAGGATACCCCAACCATCACTCTAAGTATAACTTAAAGCATACATTCACCATAACATTATATAATTATAGAGATCGTATTCATATGAGGAAAGACCTTCAACATTAAAACTTTCTAACAAGCCCATAAATCACAACCAAATACACAAATAATACTACGCAATTGATCCAAGTGCTCATTCATACTAATTCATTAGGAGATTCATTACAATATACATCCGGCGTATAGCCGTGAGTAACTACATAAAATACAATGACTACAGAATGTTCCACATCTCAAACCAAGCCCAACTCTGGTCTTCCCGCCACTACTCCACTCTTCTAATCGAGTTCTTTTGTGCATCGGACTCCCTCATATACCGAAACCAACAACCCCTTTCTCCTTGCAGTCTTTCTCTTTTATCTTCTACTCCACTTCTTTAACTTCTAGTTTCATTTGGTTGTCTTTCCCCTTGGTTGCTTCCCGTCCTCCTCCTTGTTTGCTCGGTTGTTTTTGCTTTCTCCTACACCTTGTCGTAACTGCCCCACAACTACATGGTCTTGTCTCCTTTCCTAGTTGTCCTTTCCACAACTTGACCATTTCTCCCGCCACCTCTTTTTCCCTCTTCGAATCTTCAAAACTTTCAAAATTCAAAACAAAAGCCCTAACAGGCCCCGACCACAGTTCCTTGACTCGTCCCTGAGTCAATCTATCTCAAGTGTTGCGGGTCCTTTTGTTGTTTCTGTGGGTATTTCTATTGGTGGCTACTCTTGTCCTTCCCTTTGAGGTGTTACTGCTTCTGTTGCTTCTTCTGCCATCTGCTAACCTCCTTTTCCAAACGAAGGCCCAATTCAGGAACAACTGTTGTCATTTCCTGCCTGAAATTATTGTGTTTTTGAGTGTTGTTTTCCATGCAATTGCTATGGCGTCGACTTGTCTGATGAAGTCTTCTGTTGTGTTGGATGTTAGCTGGCTTAGCCCGCTACTTTATAGATTATTCCATTGTTATTCATTGTTGTTGCAGACTTCCTTCAGGGCAAGGAAATGTAAGCGGACCAGAGGTCTGAGGTCTCTGATCTTTTTCTTGGTTTTTGTCGATTCCTCCTCTATCTGGTTGACTTGGGCCTGAATGCTAGTGATTTCCTCATCAATCTTTAGTAGTTGAGTGAAGTCTATGAATTTCTTGTTATCGTTAAGTGAAACTTGGAGTTGTTCTCTTAGAGGATACACCAGTTGATTCTTTATGGCTAGGCTTCCCGACCAGTCATGTATTTTATCCATTAGGGCATACCTATCAGCCAGTGCTTTGACAAGGGATTCCTTGGCAGCTACAATGGTGTTTATCTTCTCATCTATCATTTGGGCGTATATCTCAACCGAATCAAGCAAAGTCATTCTGACTGTCTCCAATTGTTTCTTCATATCTGCGTTTTGCTGCTAAATTCAAGCATGCTGCCTGGTTGTGGTCTAATCAGCTAGCCAGTGTACAAGATGTAATATCCTCAGGGCCTTCTGTAATAACCTCTATTATTTTCGGCCAAAGTGACCAAAATCTGTCTGTAACCTGATCTACCTGTGCATGTATATCATTGTTTGCTTGTTTCAGTTGGTCTCTCTCTTCCGTGACCTCTTGTAGTTGTCACTTCTACTGCTCATGCTCACGGATAAGATCATCATGCAATTTTTTTGTTCTCTGTGTAGCTTGCTGGATGAATCCGAACAACTGCATCGATGACCAGTGCTCCAAAGTGTCTGCCTGCATTGTATTTGGATCTGGAAATCTGCTTTGAATTGGTAGGCCATTGGCAATAGATTTGTCTGAGTGGGATGGGGGAGAATTTGTTGGATGTGGAGGCAGAGTGAACTGAGGCGTAGGTGGAATAATGATTGGGCTAGGGATCAATGAGAAATTTAGAGGTAATGTTGCCCGGTACTGTGCAGTTCTCGTTGACTACGGATTGGATATTATTGGATCATCCCTTGGTAATGGGCCTGACCTTACAATTAGGGATACTAATGAGGACGTTTAAGCACCATTGCCTTGGGAAGGCTCACTATACTGCTGGGTAGAGTCAACTTCCATTTCATCTGTAACTACTTGCATACCAGAGGGGATGGTTTCGAACAGGGTTGTAGAGGTGGAGATAGTATGTGGGGATGGATCCCGCGACCTTGGTGAGATTGCAGATGAGGTTTGAGGATTTTCTTCAACCATTGGGGATGCAGACACTGATAGACCGAACTTGTCAGTGAGATCGACAATCGGGACTATTTTAGTTGTCTTGGGTTTCTTTGTGACTAGCTTCTTAATTCCCTTTTTCTATTTTGGCTTTGGGATTGCTGGCCTTGATTGTGCATGGGGACCAACATTGGGAATTGCTACCTCTAGAGGAGTGATGATAATTGGAGTAAACAGAGTAGAACCTTGAAAGGCTATGGATTGTGTTACCTCACCTGAAGGTTTTGTGACGTTCGCAATGGTTTACCTGAGTGAAGACATCTGTTGCTCCATTTGAATAACCATCAGCTCCAAGTCATCCTCTACTTGTCACTTCCTGTTGCTCCCTGCTTCTTCTCTTGTTAGTGGATATGGCCTCATTCCACCAAATAGGTATCTTTATTTTCCCACGGTGATATCACAGGCGACCACCAGCCACGAACCCACCTCGAAATGGAACATTGTTTCTAATGAACCAAATTTTTGCTGCCTCATTTGAAATGTCTCTGGGTGGACGCACCTCGACCTGAGGTATGAGTGCCCATGGGTAACCCCGAACCATGTATCTTGCAAAAATTCATCTGGCAGTTGCTTGGGTATCCTCTTTGTTGTCCTTATTGTGATTAGCATCAACCCATACCATTCGGTAAAGGTTACCTCGTTGATTTCCTTGATAATGGGGTCCCCTAAAGTTCTCCACGGCTCATACTTGAGCGTTATGGGTTGGTCATCTCTAATTTATAACTTTTATCTTCCTCTTGGTGGTCGCCATTTCCACATTACGAGAGTCATTAATATGTATCCAAATATGAAATTTGTTCTCCTCTTGTAGATGTCCTCGCAGGCTTCAAAAAGTTCATTCAAGACAAAGGTCGACCAGTTAAGTACCTCCCCCTTGCAACAGTGTTCTGCAACCGAGATTGCATCCAGGGTACATTCATTTCTTTTGAAATGCCTCATTGTTTTCCCTTCTATTATGTAACAGGCAAATCTCATTTCATCTTGGTCGATAAGATCAATTTTCGCGCCTTTTCCCCTGCACTTGGTCTTGTATTTCTCATGATAGTCCTTGTCACCTTCTTTCTTCACTCTCTTCGTTCCTCCTTGGAATGTTGTAGAAACTACATTTCCTCCTGCAGAAAGTCTTGCCAGTTGATGGATATCATCAACATGAATCAGGTATTCTTTATCGAGCCATAGCAATCCTCCATGGATCTTGCTGGCTATTAGCTTTGTGAATTGCATCACAACTAATTGTGTGCTAAAAACAGGAAGGCTTCTAAGATTAGTCAGCGTTGATCTCTAGAGGTCTCTGAAATCCTCTTTGATCTTTGTTGTCATGGTGCCATCTCCCTTTGGCACTTCCTCCATATATATTTCCTTCTTCAGAGCTGGAAATTGGAAACAATATGTGAGATGATTGTCTACTAATGTTGCTTTGTCATACTTTCCATAAAGGTTCTCTAACGTTGTAATTCACCCATCCAGTTGTCCCTCTGGAACCGAGAGAATTGATTTTGTCATATTTGTGCGCCTCTAGTAGACAACCGTTATCGGAGGTTTACAGCCTTTGCGTCTATGCTGCTTTTGGTTCTCAGGCTGATTTTGAATTATTTTTTTCACCTGCGTTTGAAATTCTGTAACTCCCTACATCGCCATGCAAATTAAGTAGACGAAACTTGACATGACGTTTTTTACTAGACTTGATAACTAATTACTACAACAACTTTCCCTATGTTGCTTAATCGTGTTATGTCATTGTCTGGTGACCTAGCTCTGACTAATATGACGTAGCACAGGAGAGGACCGAGTGGGCCGCATGGATAATAAAATTTCCATAATGATGGGTAATTATTAACTTATTGATCCAGGTGGATATTGGTGGCCACCTGCCAAGTCCACTTGGACCCCCACCATTGCTTCTTTCAACATTTCAGCTTCCTTAATTATAGCACAGTTTACTATTTTTAGCAGCTTTTCGGGTCCTGAACTTCTGGAGCCATTTTGAGGCCCTAAACGACATTTTTTGGGAAAACTGGGAGCAACATGGGTCCATGGACCTATGTTGCTCTTCCCAAAGTTATAGATCTCGAATAGATCTTTCTAACGAGATATTGTGTGCGTCAAATGGAGATCGTATGCCAAAGTTACGACCCTGGGAAGTTAATGTACCGATTTACCCAAACGGGGCCCACATTTTGGTGTTTCATCTTCTAGGGTTAGGTTTTTGGATATTTAGGGTTTTCCATTGCTTCTCAACAATAAATAGGCCTTTGAGCGTCATTGTAACACAGTTCAGAGGCATGTAGCCGCCACATCTCTTCTCAGAGATAAGCTACCATCACCCTAGCTGGTTTATTTGCATTGTTGTTTGTAAGCATATTTCAGTATTTTACATTAATGAAATGAAGTATTATTTCTGTTGCATCTCTCTGTTTATGGTTATCTCTGTGATTTTTTGTGTTCCTATTTAAATCTGAATCATTGGTATCAGAGCGGTCTGCTTTTTCTTTGTTTTTCTTTGCATGTCCCCAACGAGGTCGGGATATAAGGAGTTAGGGCTTGAACTGGTCGAACCTTTGCAAGACCAGCCTCGTAAATCTCGATGGCCTCCCATGGAGGATGAAAAGAAAGACGGGGGGTAGGAGATCCTATCAAAATCTTGCTCGAAGAAGCCCTCGAGTGACAGAGGAACGTGATGATGGACAACTTTACCCAGATCCTTTAGCGGCTACCCAAGGGCGACGCATCAACATCCAACAACTACTCTGGAAACGCCACACCGTTTAAGGTACAAGTTAATTTTGAAATCCCCATATTTGAGGGTCATACAGACTCAGATGCCATTGATAAATGGTTAAATCTGCTAGAGGGTTATTTTTCTGTTCATGATTTTTCCAGTCGGGAAAAGATTATTTTTGCTCTTCTCAAAGCAGCCCCCCACGTCAAGGACTGGTGGGAAACCTACTACGCGCAGAAGGATGAAAGTAAATCCTCACTATTTTCAGCTGCACCCACTTGGGATTCATTCCAGGATGCCATCAAGGCGTAGTACTACCCTGTCAGGAGCTATGAGGATCAATACATAAAGCGGACCACGTTGCAGCAGGGAAGGGACCAAGACGTGGCGGAGTTTACCAATATTTTCCATACCCTTTGAACAAATTTGGGTATCAAGGATTCGAAGAAGCATTTGGTACTCAAATACCGTGGCTACCTGCACAAGTACATCCAAGAAGAAATAGAATTCCTGAACATCCCCTCGCTCGGCACAACATACCGATATGCCATCAAGGTCGAACAAAAGTTTAAACAAAAGAAGTGAGACTTTGGATCTGCGAATTCAAAGCAAGGGAAAGGTGCCCCCAAACCGCAAAACAAAGGACAAAGCCAAGGCAGGGTGGCCCAAGACAACCCGCCAAAACTGCAAGAAAATAACAGCGTCGTGAAGCCGAAAGAGGACATGGGAAAGTGGTGTGAGTTCCATAAGAGCTCCACTCACAACACAAGTGAGTGTCGGGCCAAGCAGTCACTGGTGGCCAAGCTAAAGGTTTCAGAATCAGATGCATGTTCCGACTTTGAGTCAGAACCTGACAAGGGGAATGACAAATGGAAGCAGATTATTGATGCAGAGCCCAACGCCACCATTGCCACCACGAAGATCCAAAAGGAGGAACCCAAAGATCCATAGGAGGAGGAGCATCTCTTCCACTCCCAGATGTGGGTAAAGGGCTCCCCACTACAGTTCATTGTCAATAGCGGGAGCCAAAAGAACCTCATTTCGGCATAGGTCGTGAAGCGGCTGGGCTTACCAACCACAGCATATCCACAACTGTACACCATCGGGTGGCTTCACCAAGGACGGGATCTTCGCGTGAGCCAGCAGTGTCGCCTTCCATACAACATCAAGCCCTTCGCGGATGAGGTATTGTGTGACATTGCTCCTTTGAAGTTTGTGATGTATTATTAGGACAACCATACTTGTGGAAGCGACATGTTGTGTATGAATCAAGGTCCCGTGTTGTTATTGTTAATTTGGGAAATAAGTTGTACAGGATACCGGAGGTAGCACCGCCTACCGCCATCTCTTTGGTTACTGCAAAATAATGCAGTAAGCTCATTTCCAAATCTGGGAAATTTGTTTTCCTGATGATACGCCCTCAAGGAAAGAAGAAGACGGTGGCCACGACCTCCAGACAGGGCCCCTCCGTACAACAACTACAGATGGACAAGGTCGTGGAGGAGTACGAGGACATCTTCACCTCCCCCGCAGGGGTTCCTCTGCACTGTCAGGTCAAGCACTCCATCAATCTGACCCCAGGTGTGCCACTACCCAATGGACCAATCTATCAGTGCTCCGTTACGGAGAACGATGAAATCAAGAGATAGATTCAAGAGCTGCTTCAGAAAGGTCACATCCATCTGAGTTCATCGCCTTGTGGAAGCCCAATCGTGTTGGTACATAAGAAGGATGGGACTTGGAGACTCTGTATTGACTATCGAGCGCTGAACAAGATCACTGTCCATAATAGGTACCCAATCCCACGGATTGATGACCTCCTAGACCAACGAAAGGGGGAAAAATATTTCAACAAGATCGATTTGAAGTTAAGATATCACCAGGTACCAATCGAACCCTCCGCTGTGTGGAAGACTGCCTTCAAAGCCAAGGAGGGCCTTTTCGAATGGTTGGTTATGCCTTTTGGATTTACGAATGCTCCTGCAACCTTCATGAGGCTAATGGATGACATCTTGTGGACATTCACTAACTCATTTGTAGTGGTATACTTGGATGACATCCTGATCTTCAACTAGAATTGGGAAGAGAAACTCCACCACATCTGACAGGTTCTCAAAACACTGCGACAACACAAGTTATGTGCTAATTTGGAGAAATCCACTTTTGGCATGACCCAAGTTCAGTATATGAGATACATTATTGATGAACAGGGGGTGCATGTGGATCCAGCCAAGATCCGAGTCATTCAGGATTGGCCATCTCCAACCACTTTGATAAAGCTCCGCAACTTTTTAGGTCTTGCCAACTTCTACCACAAGTTCGTGTTGGGATTTTCTCATATCACTTGGCCCTTGAGTCAAGTCACCAAGGGAGGAGTGAAAGCAAAATTCTTTTGGTCTGAATCTCAACAGAAGGCATTCACAGAGTTGAAAGATCGCCTCTGCATGGCACCAATGCTCGCATTACCAGACTTGCAACAACCATTTGAGGTCGAGACAGATGCCTCTGACTATGCTATTGGGGTAGTCCTTACTCAACACGGGCATCTAGTGGCATATCACAGTGAGGCACTTTCAGACACAGTCTGGAAGTATCCCACTTATGACAAAGAGATGTATTCCATTATGCAGGCCTGCCGACAATGGAAGCATTACATTTTGGGGAAGGAAACGGTCATCCACACAGACCACCGACCCTTGCAGTTCATACAAACCCAAGGGAAATTGCAGAATGATCGCCATCAAAAGTGGTCCACATACCCGCAACAGTTCCATTTGAATATCGAGTATAAGAAGGGAAGCACCAATAATGTTGCAGATTGCCTCAGTCGACCATCGATCATGGCGTTAACCACCGTGCCCAACTCTTATGGGCATGAGACTTCTGATTGGCCACTTCTCTACAAAAGTGACCCAGAATTCGGCCACACATACCATACACTCTTGGAGGGTCAGTATGCTCCAAATTTTCACCTCCAAGATGCCCTGTTATGCCACCTGGGTCACCTATGTGTTCCTTCAAGCAAGTGTGCCAAGATCATTTGGGAAGCACACTACAGTCGGGCTGCTGGGCATTTCGGGGTCGAGAAAATGGTGGCAGTACTGCAAAAGTATTTCTATTGGTCGAATCTTCTACAGGATGTCGGGAAGTACATCATATCATGCACTTCCTGCGCCATTCGTAACCGACCATCAAGAAGCAAGGCCTCTATACCCCGTTGCCTACCCCTAGTCGACATTGGGAATCCATTCCATCGATTACATGTCAGGCCTTCCTTCCACTAATCATGGAAATGACTGTGTTTTTGTGGTCGTCGACAGGTTCTCGAAGATGGCCATTATGGTGGCCTACAAGAAGAATATCACAGCAGAAGTCACTGCTAAACTCTTCTTTGAACGAGTGTGCGTACACTTTGGGATCCCACAATCTATCATCTTAGATAGGGACAACAAGTTCCTCAGTACATTTTGATCTAGTCTCTGGTTGATGCTGGACACCAAACTCACTAAGTCCACAACCTTCCATCCTCAAACTGATGGCCAGATAGAGGTTGTCGACTGGATGATCATACACATTCTGCACATGTACAACTCAAAGCATCCACGCACATGGGACGAGAGCCTCCCCTATGTTCAGCACAGCTACAACCGGGATCTCCACAACTCAACTAGCCACAACCCTTTTCAGGTGGGCTTGGGATTCCAACCACTATGTCCCATTGATGTGGCCATGCCATTTGCAGCTACTCACACAGATTCAGCTCATGTCCAGTCCAAAACAGATAAGAAAAACAACTTCATTAAGCACATCCAACATATTTGTCAGCAAGTCCATGACATTCTAGAGAAATCAAATTCCAAGTACAAGCAACGACATGATCAACATCGGGTGCCACACAAGTTTCAGGTGGGTTTGACAAAGTCTGGTTGCATTTGCAAAAGGAACGCCTTACCAGAGCCTATCGGAAACTTAGACCACTCCGATATGGTTCGTACATCATTACCAAGGTTGTGGGAGACAATGCATTTGAGCTCAGCATTCCCCCATTCCTTGGCCTACACCCAGTGTTCAAAGTGGACCACCTTCGGCCATACTTTCCACCATTACTAGACACATCCGACATTGCAGAACAACTCACACCCACAGAGTTAAATCCATATTGCATGGAACAAGTTGCAACTGATCGGATCATGGACACACAGATCAAGCACACTATCTAGTAGAATATCCAACTATATCAAGTTGTTAAAGCAGGCCAACTCCTTCACCAGGGCAAGTGGCTTACCAGGGACCAAGTTCAGCAGAAGTTTCCTCATCTCATGGAGGAACTCAATGTAATGGGGACCATTGCTTCCTAAGGGGGGAGGAATGATCCAGGTGGATATTGTGGCCACCTGCCAAGTCCACTTGGACCCCCACCATTGTTTCTTTCAACATTTCAGTTTCCTTAATAGTAGCACAGTTTACTATTTTTGTGGTTTTTTGGGTCCTGAAATTCCGGAGCCATTTTGAGGCCCTAAATGACGTTTTTGGAAAAAATAGGAGAAACATGGGCCCATGGACTAATGTTCTTCTTCCTAAAGTTATAGTTCTTGGATAGTTCTTTCTAACGAGATATTGTGCGCGTCAAACAGAGATTGTATGCCAAAGTTACGACCCCGGGAAGTTGATGTACCAATTTACCCAAATAAGGCTCCTTAGTTTGGCGTTTCATCTTTTAGGGTTAGGTTTTTGGATGTTTAGGGTTTTACATTGTTTCTCAATAATAAAGAGACCTTTGAGCCTCATTGTAACACAGTTCATAGGCATGTAGCCGCTACATCTCTTCTTAGAGATAAGCTACCATTGCCCTAGCTGGTTTATTTCCATTGTTGTTTGTAAGCATATTTCAGTATTTTACATTAATGAAATGAAGTATTATTTCCATTGTATCTCTATGTTAATGTTTATCTCTATGATTTGTTGCGTTCCTGTTTAAATCCAGATCACTTATTTATTCCCCAACTGGAAAAGTTTTTACGAAACTCCGTCTAACATGTGTATTATTTCTTACTTATTATGGACAAGACCTATAGTACAGTAAAATGACTCTTGGAGCATGTGACTCCCCCCCCCCGCGACCACAAGTGGGTTGTGTGACATGGATTTATTGCCGCAACCATATTGTTACCTGTTCTTTATTTTCGAAAAATTTAAAAAATGAAAACATGGACTGTAAATGAATATGCTACTGACTGAATCATTATTATGGACTAACTATTTCTTATTAACTAAAAACCAACTTGCAGGCTCGTCTCCAAGACCCCTTCACTTTGATGGCACAGTTGTGGGCTTTTGGAAAGGTTTTAGCCGTGCATCGTTCACCCATCCTGGTAACATTATGTCGTCCAGTTGCGCTAGCTTTACGCACCAAAATCTTTAATCTCCGCAACTATGAAAGGTCCCAACCAATGCATTTGTAGTTTTCCAGAAACTTTTGAAACTTATTGTTGTATAGTAGAGTGCGATCCCCTATCTCAAAGGTTTTCTTTTTGATGCGTCTATCGTGCCAGGACTTTTGTCTTCTTTGTTCCACTGATTGGTGAAACTCCGCTAAAAATCTTGATTCGTCCAACTCCGTCAGTTGTTCCATACTCTATTTCAAAGCTACATCGTGTTATGAAACCAACTCACAAAAAGATAGAAAAGATAGATCAACGCCTTAGAATTTAGTCTCTTCGAGGGGGCAACCTCCTTTACATTACACAAATGAACAATTCTTGGATGATACAAATGAAAAGACCTCCTTTCTATATATAGGCGTCTAAGGGGTCATAATATAATCAGAGCCGACATAACAATAATAATGTAAGGGCACAATAATAACAATAGTGGGCTTCTATGGGGCACAATAGTAACAATATGGGGACTACATGGGTACAACAATATAATAAGGGAGTTGTACTAATAACAATAAGGGGTTACACTAGTAGTATAGGGGCCTAACATGCCCCTCTCCTTCAAAAAGTGTTGTCCTCAACGCTTGAGTAGTTCTTGATGCTTTTGTATAAAATTCTTGTCCTCCCATGTGGAATCTTCAACGGGTAAGTTCTTCCACTTCCACTTGATGAGATATTCTGAAATTGATCGATTTCGTAGTTGTCGGGTTCTTGTTTTTGTGACTGCTCCAGGTTCCAATATGATTTTTCCTTCCTCTTCAATTTCTGGCAATATTGTTTGAATTGGGATCTTCTGCAACTTTTGAATGAGTGGCCATACTTCTTCGTCCCTCTTCCATTCATCCCTTGCTGTGTTTATCCAATCTGGTGTTGTGTGTGGAGCATGATTGTTCAAAGGTCTTTGTTTCAGTCGGATGTATATCCCAGGAAGTTTTGTACACCCCTCCACGCGGGGGGGATTTGTCCCCCCCGCAGGGGTCCGGGGACCAGCGGTCCCCTGGCGGGGGCTCGAGGGCAGCGCCATCGAAGCCAAAAATAAATGTAAAATTGCCTTGTAAAAGTATAGTAATTTTTAGTCAATTTGGGTCGTTCATTAGGCGGATGATCTAACGGTAGAACTTATGTTTAGTTTAGGGTTTTTTGCCCTAGAAGGCAACCCCTCTCTTTGTATGACGGCATTGTATTTGAGGCTGTGTGATAGATGTGTATTCTGTGAGCGAGAAACAGAGAGCTGAGACTGTGAGAGAAAACAGAGGATATTACAGCGGATTTGCTGTAGGTTGTATCTCTTCATTTTGCTGGATAATAGAAAGTAAGGACTGGCTATTCGGGGTGGACGTAGCCCAAACTGGGTGAACCACATATATCTGTGTCTCTCTTGTTTTGTGCATTTTCTGTGTTTATATTTCTGCAATATTTTATGTGTTCCATTGCTCCGTAATATATAATTTTCTAACAACTGGTATCAGAGCTGAAGGTATATTTGGCTGATAAACTCGTAGGAAAGAAGGGTTCCTGGTTCGAGTGGGAGCAATGGTGGAAGATGGTAAGTTTAGGGTCAAGAAATTTAACGGCCAAAACTTCTCGCTGTGGAAGATGCAGATGGAAGATTATCTGTATCAGAAAGATCTATACCTACCATTGGGCTGAAAAACAAAGATGTCGACGGGTATGAAAGACAAAGAATGGAACCTTCTCGATAGAAAGGCACTCGGAAAAATACGGTTGTGCCTTGCTGCGTCAGTCGCCTTCAACATTTCGAAGGAAACCATGACAGAGGGTTTGATGAAGACGTTGTCGAAACTATATGAAAAACCCTCAGCCCCAAACAAGGTATTTCTTATGAAACGATTATTTAATATGAATATGTCGGAAGGTGGATCTGTTGCAAACCATTTAAATGATTTTAATATAGTTACAAGTCAATTAAGTTCTGTAGGGGTAAACTTTGATGATGAAGTTAGAGCTCTGTTATTCTTGTGCTCATTACCAGAAAGTTGGAATGGTTTGGTAATGGCCATTAGTAACTCTGTTTCTAGATCTAGTACTTTAAAGTTTGATAATGTTGTCGGTGCTATCCTTAGCGAGGAAATGCGACGAAAAAGCTTCGGTGAGACATCGGGAAATGCTTTGAGTGCAGAGTCTAGAGGAAGAAAAATGGAAAGAGGAAAGAGCTCAGGATATCGCAGTAAATCAAGGAAAGGCAGATCCAAGTCCAGATCGGGGATAGTGTGCTGGAAATGTGGAAAGAAAGGACACCTAAAGAAAGACTGTAGATCTCGGAAGGGAAAAGAAGGAGATGCACAGCAAGAAAACAATCATGAAGCAAATGTGACAGGTGAGGTGTTACAAGATGCTTTGATTCTTTCTTTCGAAAATATTATTGATTCCTGGGTGGTAGATTCAGGGGCTTCATTCCATGCCACACCTGATAAGAAATACTTTCATTACTATGTTCAAGGAGATTTTGGACAAGTTCGTTTGGGTGATGATAAACCGTGTAAAATCGTTGGAATGGGTAAGGTTCTTGTAAAACAGCAGAATGGAAACCAATGGCTATTAAAGGAGGTAAGGCATGTTCTAGATCTAAAGAAAAATCTGATTTCAACAGGGCAGTTAGGCGGTGAAGGTTGTGTGACAACTTTCACAGATAAAGCTTGGAAGGTCACTAAAGGAGCCCTGGTAATAGCAAAAGGCGAAAAGGTTGGTACATTGTATTTATGCAATGGTATTTCTAACTCTGTTAATGCTTTAACTTCCAAAGGAGCAGATGCAGCATTATGGCATCATAGGCTCGGACACATGAGTGAAAAGGGGATGAAGATTCTTCACTCAAAAAATTTGTTGCCGGGTTTCAAGAATGTTGATTTGGACTTCTGTGAGAACTGCATTTATGGAAAACAGAAGAGAGTCAGATTTCTCAGAGTTGGGAAAGAAAAGAAGAACGAAAAATTAGAGCTTTTGCATACAGACGTATGGGGACCTGCTCAGGTGTCATCTCTCGGTGGCTCTCGTTATTATATTACTTTTATTGATGATGCAACTAGAAAAACTTGGATTTATTGTATCAAGAATAAATCTGATTGTTATGAAACCAGCTCACAAAAAGATAGAAAAGAGAGATCCACGCCTTAGAATTCAGCCTCTTCGAGGGGGAAACCTCCTTTACATTACATAAATGAACAATTCTTGGATGATACAAATGACAAAACCTCCTTTCTATATATAGGAGTCTAAGGAGTCACAATATAATCCAGCCGACCTAACAATAATAATATAAAGCCACAAAAATAACAATAGAGGGATTCTATGGGCACATTAATAACAATATGGGGGTAATAGGGGCACAACAATATAAATAAGGGGTATAACTACAATAGTAATGGGGTAATCACTAGTATTATAGGGACCCAACATGCCCCTCTCCTTCAAAAAAGTGTTGTCCTCAACGCTTGAGTAGTTCTGGATACTTCTGCATAAAATTCTCATCCTCCCATGTGGAATCTTCAGCGGATAAGTTCTTCCACTTGATAAGATACTCTGAAATTGATCGATTTCGTAGCTGTCGAGTTCTTGTTTCTGTGACTGCTTCTGGTTCCAATATAATTTTTCCTTCCTCGTCAAGTTCTGGCAATATTGTTTGAACTGGGAGCTTGTCACCTATAACCTTCTTTAAACATGAAACATGGAAAACTGGGTGCAATCGAGAAGCTGCAGGAAGCTCCAATTTGTATGCCATAGTACCAATCTTTTGCAACACCTTGTACGGACCATAATACTTTGGTGATAATTTATTATCCTTCTTAGCTTGCTTGAGGGACATTTGCTTATATGGTTGTAGCCGTAGGAATACCCAATCACCTACATCAAAACTTCTTTCACTGCGATGTTGATCTGCCTGTTGTTTCATTCTATTCTGTGCCAACACGAGGTTATCCTTTAAGAGTTGGAGGACTTGTTGTTGATGTTCGATGTGATGTTCCACTGCCTGAACCTTAGAATTTTCTCTTAAATATGATGTGATGGATGGTGGTTGATACCCATAAAGTGCCATAAATGGGGTCATTTTTGTTGCTGTATGGAAGGAAGTGTTATACCACCATTCAGCCAGAGGCAACCATTTGACCCATTGTGTCTGTTTATCAGATACAAAGCAACGAAGATATCCTTCCAAACATTTGTTTACTATCTCAGTTTTCCCATCAGATTGAGGATGATAAGATGAGCTATGAGCTAACTGAGTACCAAGACAAGAAAATAATTCTGTCCAAAAATTTCCAGTGAAAATGGGATCTCTGTCACTTACAATAATCTTTGGGTTTCCATGTAGCTTTTGAATTGTTTCCATAAATGCAGTAGAAACTGTACTGGCTTTAAATGGATGTGATAATGCACAAAAGTGTGCATACTTGGTAAGTCTGTCAACTACCACCATGATGACACTCTTTCCCTCAGACTTGGGTAAACCTGTGATAAAATCCATTGATACCTCCTCCCAACGTTGGCTTGGAATGGATAAAGGTTGTAATAGACCTGGTGTCTTCAACTTTATTTTGTTGGCAAACCAAACATTCTGCCACAAACTTTTGAATATCTGATTTAAGGCCATCCCAATAAAATTCCTTCTTAACCCTGTGGTAAGTTTTTAAAAATCCTGAGTGCCCTCCTAAGGGAGAAGTGTGCAATTCCATAAGAATCTTTTGTTTTAGCTGGGAATTCTTACAGAGGTATAAGCGATCTTTGTACCATAACGAATCATTTTTCCAGCTAAATGTATCAGACGTACTGGAATCTTGTTGTAGCTTTCGAATAAGTGCCCACACTTCTTCGTCATTCTTCCATTCCTCCCTTGCTTCATTTATCCAATCTGGTTGGATAATAGAAATGGCGCACAACAATGCTTCCACATCCTCATCCTTTCTTGAGAGTGCATCTGCCACCACATTTTGCTTCCCTTTTTTGTAGATGATTTCAAAGTCATAACCCAACATCTTTGTGACCCACTTTTGTTGCTCTTCAGAGGATAATCTTTGTTCTAAAAAGTATTTAAGGCTATCATGATCCGTTTTTACCTTGAAGTGTCTTCCCATTAGGTAGGGTCGCCATTTCTTAAGTGCATGGAGTATTGCCAACATTTCCTTCTCATAAATAGCTTTGCTTAAAAACTTTCCCTTGATTGGACGACTTTCAAAAGCAATGGGTCTTTCATCTTGCATTAGAACAGCACCAATTCCATTTCCTGAAGCATCACATTCCACAATAAAGGTTTTTGTGAAGTCCGGTGTAGCTAAGACCGGTGCTTGGCACATTGCCTCTTTAAGATGTTCAAAGGCCTTTGTTGCTTCCGGAGTCCATGAAAATGCATCTTTCTTCAATAATGTTGTTAGAGGTGCTGCTATTCTCCCATAATTCTTAACAAACTTGCGATAATACCCTGTCAACCCAAGAAATCCTCGCAGATGCTTTATGGATGTGGGGATTTTCCATTCCTTAATGGCTTTAATTTTGCTAGGGTCTACCTTAACTCCTTCATGAGATACAATATGACCCAAATATTCCACCTCCTGGACTCCAAAGAAACATTTGGATCTTTTTGCATATAATTGTTTCTCCTCCAATAGTTGTAGCACCCTGTCAACATGTTCAACATGATCCTTCCAAGACTTGCTGTAGATTAGTATATCATCAAAAAATACTAACACAAATTTTCTAAGGAATGGTTTGAAAATTGAATTCATCAAACCTTGAAATGTTGAAGGTGCATTGGTAAGGCCAAAAGGCATGACCAAAAATTCATAATGACCCTCATGAGTTCTAAATGCCGTTTTCGGAATGTCTTCAATCTTCATTCTGATTTGATGATATCCCGAACGAAGATCCAACTTGGTGAAGTAAATTGATCCATGCAATTCATCCAGTAATTCATCAATGACAGGAATGGGGAACTTATCTTTAATAGTGAGCTTGTTGAGCTCCCTATAATCCGGACACATGCGCCATGATCCATCCTTCTTGTGCACCAATACTACTGGAGCAGAGAAAGAACTTTGACTCGGTTGAATTATACCAGCCTCTAGCATTTCTGCAACCATACGTTCAATTTCACTTTTTTGGACATAGGGATATCTGTACGGCCTGATGTTTGGAGGAACACTTCCTGGAATCAGATGAATAGCATGATCATGATCACGCATAGGTGGGAGACCTTTGGGAGTCTCAAATACCTTGGAATGATTGTCCAGGACTTTTTGGAGATCTGGAGAAATAGATGATTCCAATGTGGAAACATCTAGCGAACATAATTGTGCAATTACACCTCTTTGCTCCTTTTTTAGAAGCTTTGTCATACCATTAGAGCTGATTATCTTTCCTGGTTTCCCTGCAATACCCCTTAATTCAACTTCCTTTCCTTCCACAGAAAATTTGATGAAAAGTTCTTGAAAATTAAAAGCTATTGTACCCAAGGATTGTAGCCATTGGACTCCTAGTACAACATCAGCACCTCCCATTGGAATGGAAAGCATTGGGCTAGTCAATACATATTCTCCCATGGATAGCTTGATATTATGGCACTTTCCAGAGCAATTTATTGTTCCTCCATTTGCAATCATCACTTGACACTCTGGTGCTGGATATAGGAAGCAATTCAATTCTTTTGCTACCCTACAATGAATAAAATTGTGGGTGCTTCCTGAATCAATCAACACTATTACCTTTTTCTTCTTGATTTGTCCTTCTATCTTGATGGTTTGAGGAGTGGTAATTCCCGCCAATGCATTACAAGATATGGTCGGATTTATTTGTTCTTCATCTAGGCTTTGTTCCTGGAGTATATCCTCTTCTTTTGACCTTTCTTGCTCCTTTTCTTCTTCCTCTTCACAATCTATGTAGAATAATTTCTTCTCAGCACACTTATGACCTTTAGTGTATTTGCTATCACAACTGTAACAAAGCCCTTTTGCTCTTTTTTCTTCCAATTGTTGTGGTGTCAACCTTATAGGTTGTGGAAGACTAGGGGCAACAACACTTCCGTCTTTATAGTTGTGAGTGGTATGCTTCCTGGTTGCCATAATTTTGCTTTCCATTTTTCTTGCTAACCTGAATGCCTTCTCTAATGAATCAGGTTCCCAAAGGCGAACATCATGTTGGATATTATCCTTTAAAGACCCTATGAACACATCAATCCTATGCTCCTCTGGAATATCTTTTACCCTTATGTTCAATTTTTGGAACTCCTCAATGTGCTCCATTATTGAACCCTTTTGTTTGAGACTTATCAATTGGCTAAAAAAAGTGTTGCTTTTTGTATCCTCATAATGTGCTATCAATTCTTCCGTAAAAATTGCCCAAGTGATAAATTGTTTACGAGAGCAAAGCCATTGATACCATACAAACTGATTTGGTTCCAAATATAAAGTTGCCATACGTACCTTTTGTGTGTTTTGCACATTATTGAGATCGAAGAATTGCTCCATCTGTAATATCCATGTGGCGGGATCCTTGCCATCAAACTTCCTCATATCGATTTTTGGAATATGGTGATTCTTCGATCCAACATTAGAGTCTATGGAATCATGATTAACATTTCTTTTGTTCTCATCATGAGTTTCCTTTACTACCCTTTCACCATTAGTGACCATTTCTTGTAGCAACTTATTCATATTTATCTTCAATTCGTCCATGTCTGTCTTCAAATCTATCTTCAAATCATCCATCTTAGCTTCCACGTCAATCATCTTAGCTTCTACGCCTTTCTTTAAACATCCATCTTAGCTTCTACACCTTTCTTTAAACCATCCATCTTAGCTTCTACATCTTTCTTTAAACCATCCATCTTAGATTCTGTTCCCTTTTGTGCAAGGGACATTTGTTGCACTTGTTCTTGTAATTTTGATATATCATGTAGCATTTCTTCCTCTTCTTCATGAGTCATGCTAGAGCTTTCAGGTTCCTTACTAGGTGTTTGCATTTTCTTTCCTCGGGGCATCAGTTACCGATAATAATGCTTTACTATGCCCTTTGAATTCCTTCAAACCAAGCTTATGCAAAAATAAAAAAAAAACTACACACCTTTTTTCACTTTGTAGAAGCCTGATATTGAATCTGATGTATCTCTGTAATTTCGAATCATCCAGTTCTGAAATTGTGACCTGTAGTAGCCTTCTATGTCCTCTTTCCAATGCCACAAGTCTGATCCAAATTGGATTCTCCAAGAAAGAGTTATGTGAAATCTCCCACAGTGACCTGATTATAGACTAGTTCAGTAGAGCGAACTTGTACGAAGTGCCACGTGTCACTGTTTCAACCTTTGACTCTGAAAAATATATAAAAGAAACTACAGTCCGTCCTCTTTCTGTACCTTCTTACGAAATTTCAATCCGATGCTCAGAAAGAAAGTTATGACGATTTTCCCCAGGTCACCTGTTTTGAATGTAATTCAGGAGTCTGCAAAAAGACCAACTTCCTCAGATCATATCTCCGAAATATCACGCGAAAAGCTCTGAAATTCGGACCCAAGGTTCAGCGCGATTTCTTCTCAAATGGGTTTTTTTTGCGACTTCTGAAACGTCACAGAAAAAAAGTTATAGCGAAAATGCCACGATGACCTGTTTGGAGCAGCGAAACCCTAGAATCCAAAGCTCTGATACCAAATGTTATGAAACCAGCTCACAAAAAGATAGAAAAGAGATCAACGCCTTAGAATTCAGCCTCTTCGAGGGGGCAACCTCCTTTACATTACATAAATGAACAATTCTTGGATGATACAAATGACAAAACCTCCTTTCTATATATAGGAGTCTAAGGAGTCACAATATAATCCAGCCGACCTAACAATAATAATATAAAGCCACAAAAATAACAATAGAGGGATTCTATGGGCACATTAATAACAATATGGGGGTAATGGGGGCACAACAATATAAATAAGGGGTATAACTACAACAGTAATGGGGTAATCACTAGTATTATAGGGACCCAACACTGATGTATTTGATACTTTCAAGAAATGGAAAGCTTTGGTTGAGATTGAGAGAGGAAAGAAATTGAAGTGTCTTAGATAAGACAATGGAGGTGAATATTGCAGCAAAGAGTTTGATAGGTACTGTTCAGAGCATGGAATTCGCAGAGAGAAGACAGTTCCAAGAACACCACAAGAAAATGGTGTGTCAGAAAGGATGAACAGAATAATCATGGAGCGTGCAAGGTGCATGAGATTGCATGCAGGATTGCCTTTACAGTTTTGGGAAGATGCTGTAGATATTGTTGTTTATCTAATAAACAGAGGGCCTTCAAGTTCCTTGGATGGTGGTGTTCCGGAGGAAGCATGGACAGGTAAAAAAGTAAACTACTCTTTTTTAAAGCCTTTTGGTTGTGAGGCCTTTGTCCATATTGATAAAGAAAATAGAACAAAGCTTGAGGCAAAGTCAAAGAAATGTACCTTTATTGGATATGGTGTTAATGATTTTGGTTATCTCTTATATGATTATGAAAATCACAAAATCATTAGGAGCAGAGATGTAATATTCAATGAAAAGGTCTTGTATAAGAATCAGTTGCAGGGAAAGAAGCAAGAAAAAGAAAACAAGGAATATGCAATTCTTGACGAAATCACTGAAAAAGTAAAGGTGCCTGAAAATAATAATAATCAACAACCACAACAACAGCAACCACCACAACAGCAACAGGCACCCCAAACACCCGAAAGTGGTGTTAGAAGATCTACCAGGATAAGTAGACCCCCTCAACGTTACTCTCCTGCATTATATTGTTTATTGTTGACTGATTCTGGTGAACCCGAATTTTATGAAGAAGCAGTGCAGGTATAAACCAAGAAGAAGTGGGAGCAAGCCATGAAAGAAGATATGGACTCCTTAGCACATAACCAGACTTGGGACTTAGTCAGGTTGCCTGCAGGTAAAACAGCATTGCAGAATAAATGGGTTTACAGGCTGAAGGAAGAAGATGGAGGAAAACAGAGGTATAAAGCTAGACTTGTGGTGAAGGGGTTTGCACAGAAGAAAGGTATTGATTTTGATGAAATATTTCCTCCTGTTGTTAAAATGACTTCAATCAGAACTATTTTAAGTCTTGTAGCAGCTGAAGATTTGCATCTTGAGCAGTTAGATGTAAAGACAGCCTTTCTCCATGGGGATTTGGAGGAAGAGATATATATGCAGCAGCCACAAGGATATGAGGTGAAAGAGAAGGAGAAACTAGTGTGCATGTTGAAGAAGAGCTTGTATGGCTTAAAACAGGCTCCAAGGCAGTGGTATCTAAAATTTGACAATTTTATGTCTGAACAAGGTTATACTAGATGTCACTCTGATCATTGTGTTTATTTGAAAAAGAAAAATGATGGCAGCTATATTATATTGTTATTGTATGTAGATGACATGTTTGTTGTAGGATCTAACATGCAGGAAATAAATGTGCTCAAAAGAAAATTGGCAAATTCATTTGCAATGAAGGATTTGGGAGCTGCAAAACAAATCCTTGGTATGAGAATAACTAGAGACAGGAAAAATCGTAAATTAACATTGTCTCAAAATGAGTACATACAAAAGGTGTTGAAAAGATTTAACATGCACAATGCAAAACCAGTTAGTACACCTTTTGCTAGCCATTTCAAACTTAGCAAGGAAATGTGCCCAAAGACCCAAGAAGACATGGATTATATGTCCAAAGTTCCATATGCATCAGCAGTTGGAAGCTTAATGTATGCAATTATCTGCACAAGGCCTGATATTGCACATGCAGTGGGAGTTGTAAGCAGGTACATGAACAATCCAGGAAAGGAACATTGGATGGCAATGAAATGGATTCTCAGATATTTGAAAGGTACAACAAATCAAGCATTATGCTTTGGTGGTTCAAACATCTCCCTACAAGGATATGTTGATGTAGATATGGCAGGTGACAGAGATAACAGGAGGAGCACTACAGGATATGTATTTACTGTTGGAGGAACAACTGTCAGTTGGGTTTCAAAAATCCAAAGTGTTGTTGCACTTTCAACAACAGAAGCAGAGTATGTTGCTGCTACAGAGGCTAGTAAAGAAATGATTTGGTTACAAAGGTTTATGGGTGAATTGGGTAAGGAGCATGATATGGGCACTTTATACAGTGATAGCCAAAGTGTCATTCATCTTGCAAAGAACTCAGCATTTCATTCCAGGACTAAACACATACAGCTCAAGTACCATTTCATACGATCAGTGTTGGAAGATGGAGAGTTGAAGCTGGAAAAGATACACACTAGCCAGAATCCTGCAGATATGCTAACAAAAGTTGTAACCAGGGAGAAACTGAGAACATGCTCAGTTTCAATTGGTCTTCAAGGATGACGATGAAGATGAGAAATAGCCAGGTCCAAAGAGGAGTCATTGTCCAGCAAATGAAGCAGCGGTGGAGTTGCTACAATCATTCTCCAAGTGGGAGATTTTTGTGTGTGGAGCATGATTGTTCAGAGGTCTTTGTTTTGGTCGGATGTATACCCCAGGAAGTTTTGTACACCCCTCCATGCGGGGGGGTGCGGGGGGGACTTGTCCCCCCCGCGGGGGTCCGGGGGCCAGCGGTCCCCAGCGCTGCCCCCGAGGCCAAAAATAAATGTAAAATTGCCTTGTAAAAGTATAGTAATTTTTAGTCAATCTGAGCCGTTCATTAGGCGGATGATCTGACAGTAGAACTTATGTTTAGTTTAGGGTTTTTTTCCCTAGAAGGCAACCCCTCTCTTTGTATGAGGGCATTGTATTTGAGGCTGTGTGATAGATGTGTATTCTGTGAGCGAGAAACAGAGAGCTGAGACTGTGAGAGAAAACAGAGGATATTACAGCGGATTTGCTGTAGGTTGTATCTCTTCATTTTGCTGGATAATAGAAAGGAAGGACTGGCTGTTCGGGGTGGACGTAGCCCAAACTAGGTGAACCACATATATCTGTGTCTCTCTTGTTTTGTGCATTTTCTGTGTTTATATTTCTGCAATATTTTATGTGTTCCATTGCTCCGTAATATATAATTTTCTAACATCTGGTTGGATAATAGTAATAGCACAAAACAATGCTTCCACATCCTCATCCTTTTTTGAGAGTGCATCTGCAACAAAATTTTTCTTCCCTTTTCTATAGATGATGTCAAAGTCATAACCCAACATATTTGTGACCCATTTTTCTGTTCTTCTAAAGATAATAGTTGTTCTAAGAAGTATTTAAGACTGTCATGATCCATTTTTACCTTGAAGTGCCTTCCCATTCGGTAAGGTCGCCATTTCTTAAGTGCATGTACTATTACCAACATTTCCTTCTCATAAATATCTTGCTTGAGATGTAGCAGTAAAAATACCCAATCACCTACATCAAAACATTTTTCACTACTATGTTGATCTACCTGTTGTTACATTCGATTTTGCACCAAAGTGGAATTATCCTTTAAAAGTTGGAGAACTTGTTGTTGACGCTCGATGTGATCTTTCGCTACTTGAACCTTTTTCTTCTTGATATGTCCTTCTATCTTGATGGTTTGAGGAGTGTTAATTTCTTCCAACACTTTACAAGATATGGTCGGATTCATTTCTAAATGTTGGATGTGATCTTTCACTTCTTGAACATTTTTTTTCTTTATATATCCTTCTATCTGGATAGTTTGAGGAGTGGTAATTCCGGCCAATGCATTACAAGATATGGTTGGATTCATTTCTTCTTTCTCGATGTGATCTTTCACTTCTTGAACCTCTTTCTTCTTGATATGTCCTTCTATCTTGAGAGTTTGAGGAGTGGTAATTCTTGCCAATTCTCTACAAGATATGGCCGGATTCATTTCTTCTTTCTCTGGGGTTTGGTCCTGGTGCATATCCTCTTATTTTGATGTTTCTTGATCCTTTTCTTCCTCCTCTTCATACTCTATGTAAAATAATTTCTTCTCAGCACACTTATGACCTTTAGTGCATTTGCTATCACAATTGTAACAAAGCCCTTTTTATCTTTTTTCTTCCAATTGTTGTGGTGTAACCCTTGTAGGTTGTGGAAGGCTACGAGAAACGACACTTCCATTATTATAGTTGTGGGGGGTAGACTTCCTTATTGCCATAATTTTACTTTCCACTTTGTAACAAGTCCATTTTTCTCTTTCCAATTGTTGTGGTGTTGCTCCGAAGAAGGTGTTGCTCTTAATATCCTCATAATGTGCTATCATTTCCTCTGTGAAAATTGACCACATAACAAATTGTTTACGAGAACAAAGCCCTTTATACCATAAAAATTGATATGGTTCTAAATATAAAGATGCAATACATACCTTTTGTAACAGTGGTACACCATGTAGATCAAAATATTTCTCCATTTGTAGTATCCAATTTACCAGATCCTTGCCATCAAACTTCCTCATCTCGCTTTTTCTTGATTTTAGGAGCTCGGTCTTGAAACAACTGTAACTCTGTACTTTCGAATATTTAAGTTCTAAAATTGTGACCTGTAGTAGCCCTCTGTGTCCTCTTTCTAATGCCACCAGTCTGATCGAATTTAGATTCTCCAATAAAGAGTTATCCACAATCTCCCAAGATGACTTGATTATATACCTTTCTAGAAGAGCGAAATTTTATGAAGTGCCACGTCTCACTGTGTTAACCTTGGGATCTGAAAAATATACACAGGAAACTACAGTCTGTTCTCTTTCTGTAACTCCTTATGAAATTTCAATTTGATGCTCAAAACAAAAGTTATGATTATTTTCCCCAGGTCACCTGTTTGGAATATAATTCGAGAGTCTGCAAAAATTCCAACTTCCTCTGATCATATCTCCGCAAATGTAGCACGAAAAGCTCTAAAATTCAGACCCGAGGTTCAGCGCGATTGCGTCTCAAATGGGTTTTTTTTTTTGCTTCTAAAACGTCACAGAAAAAAAAAGTTATAGTGAAAATGCCACAATGACCTATTTGGAGCAGCAAAACCCTAGAATCCAAAGCTATGTCATTTTGATGGATTGAGAGATAAAAATGCTCGGGACAATGAATTCTTCTGGCACTACTACTTCTCTATTGTATACCAATTGGAATGGAGTTTGCTTGTGTGTCCTTTTTACTGTCGTTTTATAAGCCCATAATGTCGTTGGTACCCCTCTCGAGTATTTTATTAATTGCCTCAATTGTTCCATTAGCTTGCGGATGATACGAGTTGCTATTGTGATGCTAGACCATGAAGTTCTTTAGGAGAGAAGTGACAATTTCATTAATGAAATGTGTCTCTTGATAACTGGTTAAGATTTTTTGACATCCAAATTTGGATATAATGCACTCAAAGATAAATCTTGTTGCAGTATTGGCTGTACAATCCTTGACTGGCATTACCTCTACCCACCGAGTAAGGTACTTTGTAGCGGTTATTATGTATCTGGCTTGGGAATGACGCGCTGGTGGCGTGATAGGGCCAATGAAATCTACTGCCCATTTCTCAAAGATTTGTACCGTGTGAACTGGATTTAAAGGTAGTTCATCTCAATGTGATGACTTCTTGACTCTCTGACAAACATCGCAACTCTTTATGTATTCTTTAGCATCCTTGTGGATGGTCATCGACCACAACCCAACCTGCAGTATTTTTCTTGCGGTAGCTTTTCCTCCAACATGGCACTCCCATAACACTTCTTGCCTCTCATGTTGAAGTAAACAATGTTGCAGAATTTGATCGAGACCTAACTTGTATAGATGTCTTGCAATTAATTGATAATTCGTCACTCTTACTATTAGGTGTCGCTTCTGCATCGACGTGTATCCCTCTAGGAAATACCCTATTGTTATTAGCACAACAATTTCCTCCACGTAGTCTAGAATTGCTTCTATTCTGAATAAGTCAGCGTCTGGCAATTAGTCGTCTAATGGTCCTCCATTCTCTCCTAACTCTAACCTTGATAGATGGTCTGGTCCCACATTTAACCTTCATGATTTTATGCCCACCTCGAATGTGAGTTCTCAGAACATTAGTAACCATCGAAAGATTCTGCCCTCCAACACTGACTTGTTCACCAGATATTTTAAAGTTGAGTGGTCCGTGAAGAACTTGAATGGTGCCCCCAACATATAGTCTGTTATCACCAAAATAGGACCCTGATAGGCTGCTGATCAGACTATCTTAGTGTAACTATTTCAAACCTACTTTAGGCTGAGGCTTAGCCTCCTCAACTTGAGAGGGCTCTCTCTGGATGGGTTAATGATTTTGATTAAGATAAGATGGCTAACTCTTTGTGAAATAACTGAGACAAATATGGATGCTGGAAACATACTAAACAACTATCCATTGGGCCTATGGAGTCAACAACACCTCAACATAACAAATATCTTGACCTTACATGGAAGTCAGGGCATTCAGCATTTGAATATTCAGAATATATACTCATAAGGAACCACACAGTTTATAGATGCATACAGGAAATCAGAGCACATTCAGTGAATTCTGAGTGATTATACATCCATACCACTGTAAACAAACTAAGAAGAAGACAACATCACACATTCTGAATATGAAAAATCCTTCATGAATCCTGAGAAGTAAAACCAAAATTATATTACTGAAAGTGAGTCTTTACATAAGCCAAATACAAGCTTTGTTCATAAAATTTCCAACCCTTTGTACATCAGATGTTCTTCTATATATAGAGCTCTTTACATGCTTGGATTCCTTCCCCCATCATGAGGGGAATTCGAATTTACCATCAGTGACACCTATTCTAACCATAAAACAAGACTTTAAATGCATTTGACACCTAACTAGCAGTCCTAGAGACCTAATACAACTAGGAGTGTAACTCCTTATTATGATTACAACAAACTTATCTAAACATTTAAAACATTCTTTGACACCTAACACTCCATGAAGTCGAATTTGATGAAGCCTCCCACGTGGTCACCCAACTGCTGATGACAAACCCTAGAAATTAGGGAACATGTTTCCCTGTTTTTAGGATTAGATACTTGAAAACTGGCACGTGGGACAGAGCCTTTATCTCTTCATCCATGACACATTTTACGAAACTGAAGGAGGTTTTTGTAGCCCATGTTGTCCAGAACAAAAACCTCTCCTGGTTTTTTAAAAAATTTCTCCAGCTGTCCAGAAACTGTCCTTGAAAAACATGTGTCAAACAGGAAACTGTCCCTTGCTCTGTTCTGGCTGAAAAATAGGTCTTGGGACAGAGGTCATAACTTCTCGTACAAAATGTATTTGGAAAAACTGAAGGAGGTTTTTGTGAACCAATCCGTGCTTAACAAAAACCTCTCTTGGTTTTTTGAAACATATTTTCTACCGCCCAGAATGAGTCTTTGAAAAACAGGTGTAAAACAGGAGATGAAAAACTGCACCTACAGCAGTTTCGTAGCGCAACTTTGGTCCTTCATTTCTCCCAGATCATAATGGATTTGAAGAAAGTGGAAGAGGTTTTTGTACTTTAGTATCTTAGGAATAAAAATATCTTTCAATTTTCAGAGATGAGTTTTCAACTGCTCAGAAAAGCTTCTGGAAGTTAACTAGTAAAACAGTTTTTTCTGCTGAAACAGGCTGCTACAGGGGTTTCGTAGCGCTATGAAAACACTGATTTCGTAGCGCAAAACAGGATTTTTACACTGTCTGCGCTACGAAAACGTGGATTCGTAGCTAGTTTCAAAATTTCTCCGAAATTATGTGAGATATGTCTTCTAAACACATGGTGAGGCTTCTAGGACATGGAATGAGGCTATCAAACTTTATTTGAAGATGGACATGAGACTCTAACCCTATGACTTAGACTCTAAAACATAAAAATGACTTCACCATGACTGATACAAGAAGTGAGAAACCATGTAAGTTGTCCAAATTTTTTAAGGAAGTTTTACAGTGATAACATAGTCTCTGACTTTTTGTAGGGAGTAAACCATAGTCAGTGCTTCTCTGTTTGTTGTTGTGTTGTTATTTTTGGTTGTTGACAATTTCCGACTGGCGAAGTAAACTAGATGATCCATATTTCTTTCTCTAGGTTGCGCAAGTACTGCTCCTAATGTTATTCTTGATGCATCAATATGTACAGGAAACTGCTTATTCTAGTATGGGTATATAAGAATAGGGGTGCTTACCAATTTTTCTTTTAATTTGTTCAATGCTGCTTGACAGGCCTCCGCCCACTTGAAAGCTTTTGTCTTGTTCAACAGTTTCTCCATAGGAGCTGTAATTGAGGCATAATTTCGAATAAATCGATGTAATATTCTGTATGGCCAGTGTTGATCGCAGTTGCTTTACGTTATTTGGTGGCTCCATGTTTATAATTTCCATAACCTTTGCGGGATCAACGCACACCCCATCTCTGCAAACAATATGGCCTAGTAATGTTCTGAATGGAACTGTAAAGATGCACTTCTTTAGATTTAGTGAAATTTGTAATTTCCTACACCTCTTGAACATGACCCGTAGTAGACTGATGTGTTTCTTTAGTAAACTATACATTGTCCAATTATCCATGTACACTTCTAAGAACCTGTGAATATAGTCTCTAAAGGTGGCTATGACAATCCGTGAGAAAATTGTTGCTGCATTCTTTAGACCGAATGGCATTACATGATAGGCATATGACCCCCATTCTGTCATGAATGTTGTTTTCTTCTTATCTTCTTCCACTACCCGAACTTGATGATGGCTTGAAAATCCGTCAATGAAGGAATATGCTTCATTTCCGGCAACGTTGTCTAGCACTCATCACTAAATGACGTTGGGAACGGATAATGTACACATGCATTGTTCAGACTCCTGTAATCTACACAAACCCTAATTTCTGTGGCATCTTTCTTATTCTGTATTACAATCGGGCTAATCCATTCCACTTCATCCACCGGGAATATGAGTCTGGCTTCTAGCATTTTGTCAATCTCTTTCTTGACCTTTTCTTTCACTCTTGGGTTTAGCCTATATGGTCTGTGCTTCACTGGACATGCATATGGTTTCAGCATGATCTTCATCTCTCTGATATCCCCTTTTATCACTTTTAATTCCTGAAGCTGGAAATAAGTCTTCATATTAATGCAGTAGGTCAAAAATCTCCCTAGTTGTCTACTCATCTCAATAACCTCCAATGGATGCCACTTAGTTTTATTCTCTGAACCAATGTTATGTTTCTGCAACTTCACTGGGAGCAAGCGTGCATCATCCGCTGAAGGGCTTTCTTGAATATCTCGTTCTCCTTCCGTCTCTTAAAATGTTATGTGCCTAAGTCCTTCTAGATCATCCTCTTCTGGATCTGTGTTTACCTTGCCGCAAGACATATATTTTGGATATCCTGCTTCGTAGAAATACTGTAGGAATTTCTCATCAACGCAACCTTCCCATAGCTGCCTCGGGGTGAATAAGATTCTTTTAATGGCATACAGAGTTTCAGTCAGTCGTCGATCACTATCTTTAAATGTGAAATTGATGTTGAATTGGTTTGCCATAATATCCCATTCTACTGTTTGCCTACGAATATCCTCCTGTATATACCATGCTTGTGGGATTGTACCTAGGGTATGTATGCATAAATGTACCCAGAGTTCCTTCGGTACTTTCTCTTTTTCCCATTTCTCAGTGCAGTCCTCTAACTGTTTTCTGGGATTTGAGTTTCCTCTATACTTCACCTTGACCTGCAATTGTTCTCCTTCTTATCTAAACCTCTCCCTCATGGCCCGCTTGATAGTCTCCCATTCTCCTAAAGTGTTGTGATGCGCACTCCAGCACCTTGTCAAGGTGGATTGTGACACGATATCCAAGAGCAAAAATTTGTGTTCTTCCCTTATAGTCATGTCCACTTTACTCAGAAAGGTGTCTACAGATTCAATATCGTGGAAGGTAGGATAATTGCTTACCTTTGCCCCAATCCAATTTATTCTACATATCTTGGCGCAACGTCTGGTATCGATCTCATACCCTCCTTGTTGCCATGCATGCCAAGCGGCTTTTGAACCAACTTCTAAACTTTGTATGCTTCTCCAACTTACCGATCCTCCTGTTGTAGGATTTATGTAGTCCTCTCTTTTTCCCACTGTTAGCCTGTATAGCTGATCCAGCATTCCCGGCTCATCTCAATCATCCACAGGTTCGGTGAACCTTGGTCCTTAATATGGATCTAGCGGTTGTATTACCTGCATTCCTTCTACTTCAAAAATCGTTAATTCCTTCTTTAGGTCAATGATAACATAATTCTCATATTCTCAGTCGATACTAAAGAGTGTTGGGTAGGGGTCCTTATCACCCATTATATCTATGACTTCAAATTTAGTATAAGTTTTTACCCCTGCTACATCTACTTCTACATCTTCCAACCTTCCGATGGGCAAGATGCAATACTGATTTTCCATTCGTAGTTGTATTGGTGAATATTTAAGTTGCAGCTTCCCTAGCACTTCCCATATCTTTTTGGGTAGCATATTTATGTCTGACCCCAGATCTAGCATCGTATCTTTAATCTGGAATCCCGCGACTTAGCAGCAATATGGAATTCTCTACCGGTTCTCTTCTTGTTCCATCGTACTCTTCTTGTGTGTCTTTCAAGTAAGTTTGCTGATATTGTTTCACCCTTTTCTTCATCTTCTGGAAACCTTGCCTTCAGACTCTTGCGCAACTCTTTTAACATTTGTTCATTGTCAACAATCTGCAAGAATAGCTTAAACAATTCTTTGATTGGTCGAATGTCACCTGCTATGTGTGTGTCTTGTTTCTTATCTCCTTTTATCCCTGCTAACCCATCAAATTACTTGGACACTTCTTGATAGTATTGTTTTTGTTGGGTGGGGTTATATGACCGCTTTGGGGATGCTACCCGAACAATTGAAGATGGGTCTACCATACCTCGATCATCCCCTATTTTCTTACCTCCCATGGTAACTATATTGATATTAGTTACTCGAAGTGTGTCAGCAGTTCTACATTGATCAAATTAGTCCCCCTCTGTCTGGTTCTTTCTTCCCATTTCGCAATCAGCTTAGGACAATCCTATGTAGCATGCACATTGACCCTGAATTTTGAGCACCAAGGTCTTCTTGAGAGCGGACATTCTCTGGTGACATGTCCCTCCTGATCACAATTATAGCACCTTACGGGACCTCTTCCCCCTTCTCTTCCTCCTCTCATAGCACCTCCTCCTCATCCCCCGCGACCAAATTCATTGACTCTGAATGTGGACCTGTCTAGTCGTTATGCTAAGGCGTCTAATGCCCTGCACTAATCAGTGTGGTGCGTTGTGGATGAACAAAATTCACAATAGTTGTTATTAGGTACACTAGAATACTTTTGTAGTATTGGACATACCTGCGACAAATGTCCATAGTTCCTGTAAACTTCACAGTAGTCTTGCGTGTTTCAGCCTGGGAAAGCTCCTTGCGATCCCACTACCGCAAATCCTGTTGTTGGCAGGGCCCCTGATGATTTCATTATTCCTCCTTAACTATTTGTGCCTCTCAACCTTGGGCATTCAGTCGCCACATGACTTCCACTAGGCAGTGAGTACACCATATGTTGGGTCTGGCTGGTCGAATTGGTTGTAGATCTTTTAGTATCTCCGTTAAATTGGCAATATGATTTTGGAGACTCATGATTGATGGGTCTTGCGATCCCATCCCTCCTCGATACTCATGTGGGTATCTTTCCATGGCTTTAATGCATGATGCTTGCTCTAAAGCATCTTGAAGAGTTCCAATCTTTTGTTGCATCAACAGTGTCCTTGTAAGGGGTAGGAGTGCTTTGATGAACCAATCCCTCTGATGATTGGGATATATGGTATAGCTTAGCTTGCCAATGGCATCCTTAAACCTCTGCATCAATTCCCAAGCACTCTCTCCTTACTTTTGTTTGATCTCCCATAGTTCGGACAGTCCTTACTGATCTGTTTGTGGCACCTTTAATTCTTGGACAAAGACTCTCTTAATATCATCCACTGAAGGATTTTGGTTCTATTCTACCCATTTAATAAACCATCGTAAAGCTCGTTCTCTTAATGTAGTTTGGAACTCAATTGACTTTACATTATCTGGTGTTTGGCGTGCTCGCCATATAGCTTCACACAGGTACCAATGTTGTTCTAGGTCTTCATCCCCTCTACCTCCAAACTCGGGATATCTGGTAAAAGACCCTGCCATGTTGCTTCACGTGTGTACTAAGAGCACAAATCCTTGGTTTCTAGGTTGCTGAGATCCTTGTAACCCCAGATTACTAACACTACTAGTCCCATTGCTATTAAATGTATTAAAGCTTGCTCTATAATTTTCATGCACACTGTTTATTCGTATTACTTTAATAAACTTAGCAACAATTTTATCAGGGTTTTTGTAAAGCACTAGGGATAGGTCAAGGTGAACACTACCTGAACTTTGGGGGTTTTGTTGCTGAATTCTAGTGGACGTATCATCCTCGGCGAATAATCTTCTCATGACATCGCACATCTCACCTTCCATTTCCTCTTCGTAACTGCCATGAGCACTTCCTTCTGGTACTTTTCCCATAACCTGTAGGGGAGAGTCACTGTCATTATCCCGGTTTCTGTCTATCCAGTTGGCATCCATATCTTGTTCTGCCTCTTTATCCATATTGTTTCCTTCTTTTGGCTCCCTGACACCGCTCCTGCTTGGTGGGGTCCCATATGTCTCTTTTCCAACACTTGTACTGCTCTTTCCTACCACTTTTCTGCTAGTAGCGCTCTCCTTTGCACCCTAATATCTCTAGCTCTCCACAATCCTTCTATGTCCATTCCTTCAGTAACATCTACATTTCCCCAAATAGTAGCATTCTCCCCTTAGGCCCTTCCCCTAGTACTAGGGTTTTATGCTACCATAGTTGCTTCGGGTAAAGGTAACAGTCGTTCTTCCACCATGAACATCTTAATCCACAAAGGCACTTCGTCCACTAGCTTCCCTCTTAACCCTGATCTAAATACTGTGTCCGCCTTTGAGGACTAATAGTTCTCTGCTGCGAACTCGACTACATACTCGTCTACAGTATTTTGTACCCAAAAATCCACTACCCTTATCATATCACTATCTAAGTGTCGAAGTGTTGCGAAGTCTGCAGGAACCTAGTCGTGATGAGTTGGTGTAACTCCTTCTGGTCAACTCTTTACTTTTAGCCTCATCAACCAATTATACAAGTCTTCCGGAAACTAACACCAGAAGATCTCGTATTGATCACTCGCAACCTCTGAGTACAAAATCTATCCGTTCACTTTAGCAAGAGGGTGGCTTCAATAAGTAGCATGCTTTGATATGAACTGGTCTACTCTGTTATCCCACCAATCCCGAATCTCTTTCTTAAATATCCTTGACACCATATTCCAAACCAGTTCTAGTGATTTCAGGTCCCGACAACGGAACCATTTGTTGGCACAAAAATGTCATCAGGGAAGGATCCTGGGTTCAAGCATAAGGGGCTAACAAGGGACCGTTGTGGTCTAGGACAACGTCAGCATTTTCACCTTACCCCAGGGGATAAGGAGTCTCACCCGAGGCGTGTCGTGACCAAAACTAAGAAGGGTTTAGAAGGATATCAAGGATATCCTAACCATCACTCTAAGTACAACTTAAAGCATACATTCACCCTAACATTATATAATTATAGAGATCATATTCATATGAGGAAATACCTTCAACATTAAAACTTTTTAGCAGGCCCATAAATTACAACCAAATACACAGATAATACTACACAACTAATCCAAGTGCGCATTCATATTAATTCAACAGGAGATTCATTACGATATACATCCAGCGTATAGCCATGAGCAACTACATAAAATACCATGACTACAGAATGTTCCAGATCTCATACCAAGGCCAACTTTGATCTTCCTTCCACTTCTCCACTCTTCTGATCGAGTTCTTATGTGCATCGAACTCCCTCAGATACCGAAACCAACAACCCCTTTCTCCTTGCGGTCTTTCTCTTTTATCTTCTGCTCCGCTACTTGAACTACCAGTTTCATTCGGTTGTCTTTCCCCTAAGCTACTCCACATCCTCCTCCTTGTTCGCTTGGCTGTTTCTGCTTTCTCTTGACACCTTGCCGCAACTGCCCCATGACTACATGGTCTTGTCTACTTTCCCAATTGTCCTTTCTGAAACTTGATCGTTGCTCCCACCACCTATTTTTCCCTCTTCAAATCTTCAAAACTTTCAAAATTCAAAACGAAGGCCCCAACAATATGACCAAGAGGAGCCAAGAGAGTCAAATACATTAGCCAGATGGTCATAGTATGTTGTTGAGGGTAGATTGGTTGTCGATGGACTGACACCAAGCCCCAATTTTGTATCTTATATTAGTGGATGTATGAGGGCCGGTATCTCTGGTACGAGAGCCCTACACTATTGTATTATATGTTATTTAAAACGAAGTTAGGTTGAAAATTGTAAAAAGTTGTCCATATTCTGTGCATGTGTGATTTACTCCTGTTTATATTCTGATGTGCAAAGTAGTTTTGTCGAGATTCTTAGTTTGGTAGTGTTAGAGATTTTAAGATTATATCCTAGACCCAAGATCGTGGAAATTCAACACATATGACATAATGACAACAACATATCAATGTCAACAAGCAGTGAGTGAATCATAAACTCATCATCATCCATGCCAACAAAGACCATAGCCTACACTTCCCTTTATCAAGTGCAACTCAAGTAACATATAAACATCAACCATAAGTTCATCATATCCAATTCATGCCTAATGATCAACTTTAGCAAAGAGTGAGCAAGCCCAAAAACACCATCATGCAACAAGGAACCATAATGCCAACAATTCACCATCAATCAACTAATGCATCAAAGAACCATTTCATCAACAACACTAGCATAAGACTTGCAACAACTCATAACTTCATCATTCCTAAGCATCATATCACTAGTAGCCTGCACCAAACTAATATAAGAACCAGAAAGCTAATAATAATTTGATGGAATCATATGAGAAGCCCCCCCTGAATCTATGTTACTTTTATCCATCTCATAGAAACATACGTGACTGTCTAGATCAAAACTTGAGTATATACACGACTATCCTTCATGTGATCTGCATACGGAAAGTAAAATGTTGAAATTTTGATAAATGTAACTCCCACCTAAACATACCATGCATGTTCCTGTTCATTGTTACTTCATCAATGAAATTTTAGCAGTATAAGCACCACCAAATGAATATCAAACCAAACTAGATAACTATCACCAAGATACTCATGCATAGTTCCCCCTGAGATCATACATTACTCATCTTGTGCACTTGGTAATCATCAATTGTTTTCATGAAGGTCATGTACCTCGCATCACTTTTGCAATCACTGTTAGAAGTATGCTTTAAACAAAATATAATGCAATGGGAACTATCTTCTTTTATTCCGAGTCTAAGGAAGAAGAGGAACTATACCTCATATTTACGACTGAATTATTCTAAGCTAACATATATAATTTCTCTGGATTTTTGTATCCTCTTGCTATAACTTTTCCAGTTTCTTCGTCTATAACTTTGCATTTAGTTGATGTAAATACAATTATACGTCCTTTGTCAACCATTTGACCTACACTTAGAATATTATGATTTAGCCCTTGAACTAATAATGCATCAACTTCTTTTGCATACTTCTCAAGTTTGATTCTACCTTTTCCCATAACTTTTGCTAGAGCACTATTTCCAAGAATTACCTTACCATATTTGTTTTTCTTGAGAAATTCAAACTTGTCCTTATCTCCAGTCATGTGATGAGAGCATCTACTATCTATGTACCATTCTTCTTCATCTTCAAATGAGCACAGAGCAAGACCACACCTTATTTGTTCTTCTTCTTTCAGCTTATTAAGAGAAGTGTGGGTGGATCCATCCTTCTCAGGTCATTTGGAAACAATATTCTTATTTGATTGTTGCCATGTTGTCTGTGGAGGTCCATTAACTTGTTCCTGTATTCTTTTGTTACATGCCCAAACTTGTTACAATCATAACAACTTATATGACAGG
The DNA here is from genome assembly GCA_031772625.1 of Pinus tabuliformis. Taxonomy (NCBI): domain Eukaryota; kingdom Viridiplantae; phylum Streptophyta; class Pinopsida; order Pinales; family Pinaceae; genus Pinus; species Pinus tabuliformis. Next base: position 1,146,959,424 of record CM062805.1, read on the forward strand.
AAAATGTAGTTGACGAATCATTATATATCTGTTTCATATTCCTTATATTATAATTAATAGGTTTGTGACCAAATATGTTGCAAGAAAAACCACACCCCTTAAAGAAACCTGAGCACCTGGGAGTTGATGACCTTCTTGTGAAGTGGTTATTTGTTTGAGATTGAAACAATCTGCTTCTACAATTGGCTGCAACATGTCCATAATTATGACATATAAAGCATTCAACATTATTGATCAGAGGAGAGAATCGATTAATGTTTCTATTATTAGGAGCAAATTATTTCTTTTGAAAATTCATCTTCCTTGGATGTTGATCTGGTATCTCTTTAACAAGAATTTTAGATTTTGTATTGTTATCCTTCAAGATCCTTGCACAAGCTTGTGAACTAGATTCTCCTTTTACAATTTCATGAAAACCAAGACCAGATTTAATGGAAGGAGACCTTTGACTACTAAGAATGTTATCCAAAATCTTAGTACTATCTTGAAATCTCAAGTGTTTATCCTTTTCTTCTAATTTACCTTTTAGAATGTTTACCTCAACCTCCATTCTTTGGTATTGTTCTTCCTTTTCCAAATACTGCTTCCTCATTCCTTCTTCAACCTTTCTTCCTTCTTCCAATTGCTCCTTTAATTTGATAATCTCTTCCTTCAGCCCATTCTCTTGTTCTTCAAATACTTGAAGTAGCTCTTCATTTCTCTTGTTTGACTTTTCAAGGTCTGCTCTTAGAGAGATGATCTTAGCTTCAAGTCCTTCACAATATTGTTTAGATTCTACTGCAACACTTATTGATTTAACATGATCCTTGTTATCATATGCCTGCAACTTATCCTTAAGATTGTTAATCCTTTTTAAAGCAAAATCAAGTTTTCTTCTAAGATTAAGAACTTCCTCTATGTAAGGCCCTATCCTAGGGTCTTCTAACGGGTCTATTTTCTCGGGAATTTAAATGCAATAAGAGGCAATAATTTACTTTCTTGCAAGACTTTCAAACAATGAAAATTTTACCATTTACATTCTAATCCCTATAACTTATAGTGAACATTTCATTTCAATAATTTACATGAGTAATCTATGCATAGAGGAATACCTATAGCGGTGGCTGGTGGAACTTTGAGTTGCGACTCCTGCTTAAACGCTCCTCTTGACTAACCCAACTGGATTTACCTCCCAGCCAACTAGGAAATAATTCTTAGCCCATGAAACCTCCACAGGTTCCCTAGCCCTCCGAGCCCAAGTCCAACCAGATGTAATGTGTCCAAAATGAATAATCCAGACCAAGATAAACAATATTAACCTCCTCTCAACAACCCAAGAAACCTCCACAGGTTCCTAAGGTCTCCAAAATCACAACAATCGTAAAATCACAGCCAACCCCAAAAGCAAAGCAAGACCCCCACATCTCCCCCTTTTTCCCTTTTTATACCCTCCCTCTCTTCTCCACCTCAACCACCTCTCATTAATGTCATTAACTTCTCCTCCATCCTTACAGTTGACTTCTATTCTCCCAAGTAAATCTGGGAGTACATTTGGAAATGTGATATGAATATAAAATTGGGAAATTAATGGGAGAGGACCATGTCTTCTCCCCAGTAAATCTGGAAGTACATTTGGGAATGTGAGATGAATATATATATTGGTAATTGAATGGAGATGACCATATCTTCTCCCAAGCAAATGTGAGAGTACATTTGGGAATGTAAAATGTAATTAAATGGAGAGGACCATGTCTTCTCCTAAGTAAATGTGAGAGTACATTTGGGAATGTGAGATGTAATTAAATGGAGAGGACCATGTCTTCTCCCTAGTAAATGTGAGAGTACATTTGGGAATGTGAGATGTAATTAAATGGAGAGGACCATGTCTTCTCCTAAGTAAATGTGAGAGCACATTTGGGAATGTGAGATGAATATATATATAATTTGAAATAATGGAAGGAGACTATATCCTACCTAAGATTCAATTTGAGAAGGCAAGTTGGGAATTTGAATAAAATAGAAATAATGAATTTTACATTAGTAAATAATTTATAGTTTCCAAAATGAAGGTATTCTCCAATATTTCTCAATATTTTCATATAATGTAAACATTAATAAAATTTGCATGATAAGATTTAAGTGGGGCATTACATACACCCCTCCTTCAAAAAACTTCGTCCTGAAGTTAGAATGAAAAGATACCAGGAGTTTGAAGCATAACAAACCATAAAGAGAGTTATAGCAGTAAAATTTGATAAGTTAGACAATGACATTACTTTTCATCAAGAGTCTCCAACTGATCCATATCCTCCTATCCATGGTAACCTACTTCTGTTCCCACCCTATCCGTCCTCTGCTGCTTTATCAGTGGCAACGGCCATACTAACCACTGATAAAACCGACATGGTGGAAGCGTCAACTATATCAACCTAACATCCTCAACAGGCAGCTGGTAATCGTCATCACACGTCCAGGGGAGCGTGTCCACCACTGCCCTCCCACGATTCCAGGTTTCGGAGGATACACGGTGGGAAATGCCTCCACCCCTCCTTCACAACTAGGGTCACACAGACCACACTACAGAGCTGGTTGGACTTGTCATCAAATAATCCAGTCAAGTCGTCCCAACACTTGTCATTTGCATTTTACTTGTGTCATAAGAGTGCATATCAAGTAGATACTAAATGTAGTAGAACAATGTACATTATACCTTCCCCACGAGATGTCTCGACTTTCTCACAATGGAAGAGTAGATCTTGGCTATCATATAGTTCTTTCCCCCTGCGGGTTAGCTCTTATTCATGCATTTATATAACAATGAGATATATAATCCTCATGTTATTAAGTCTAGTATCCACATATCAATCTTGCAATTCATACTGGAAATAAATCATAAATTCACTAAGTCATTTGTTTAAACCAAGCATATCCAGTTGAGCCATATATGAACAAAATAATTCTGATAAGTCACGCATTGGATAATTCACCACTAAGTGAGTCATACATTTAGGCCATACATCAACCATTTCCATCATCAATATCAAATCTATCAATTGATTTATATAAGTAGTTTCACGTGTCCAACCAAATTCATCAATATTACATAATGTTCATAAATAATAACATGGGGCTGCAAAATAGAGCCTTAGCATGGGTAGCTATCTAAGTCAAAATGGGCATCACAGATGCTCATGTGACAACCTTGTGAAATCCCTTGATAATAATTAGAGTTGAAACAGATTCAACTGTCCACCATGGAAAATAGCATTTGAACCCGGATATGCTATAAGGTGGTACCAAAACCAAAATATTGGCAAGCAACTGATTAGTGCACTATCAATTCCACCAGAAGGTGCTAGTATAAGTTTCATGCATATAAATACCTTAGTGAATATAAAAGTCTCACTCTTCCAATTTGCTAGCTTTTCATCTTCCAACCCAATTAGTTAACTTGAAAATAAAAGACTCAAAACTTCAGAAACTGTTTCCCTCATGATTTTCATACTTTATTTTTTTTTGTAAATTGAGAGAAATGTCCTCTAAATGTCAAAGGTTTTATATATTTAATCATTGTTTACTGTTACTAAAACAATTTCATGATATATATTACAACTCACAATATGACCAGACAAATGAGAAATAAATAACGAATAGAATAATTTCCTTTGATCCGAATTGGTCGTTTCAGCCTGCAGTAACGTCTGCAACCCAGAACTTCAATGAAGCAATGCAGATGCCATTACAGCAAGAGATTCTTCTAATTTGTCGGAAGCCTTTTCAGGGCCTTATCTGGAGTGGCCAAGTGTTGCTGACTGTGGACAGTCTCTTACTCTTGAGGAATCAACAAGTTCCAAGGGGAACAAATTTATCACAGCAGATGCAATCAGATGAAAATCTCAAACACAGTCAGATGGCTGCATTTGTGCCCCAACAATCTGTAGTTGGGGAAGGTCTGCCATCTGATGTTTGGGCAGTTTCTAAGACAGAGATGTTGTCCAAAGTTCAGACAACATCTATTTCATCTCCATATGAGCAATTAGAAAAGGCATCAAAGGAACAACATATGCCTCATCAGTTAGGTGATGATACCCACAATCCTTCAGTTGTGAATGACTTGTCACGGGGAATATCCTTGTCCCAAGTCTCACCAAAAGCAGAGCATGTCATTGGAGTTTCAGTGTTAAGATTATTTCACATCATCTTCTTTACTGCGAGAACTGTTTAATTGTTTCACATCATCTTCTTTACAGCGAGAACTTTTTAAAATGGCTTAGATAAATGATGTTAACTCCATTACACAAGGGCTCAGCATTGCAATCCAGTGGATGCTTTGCATGTTTTGTGGAAGCTTCATTTTGAAAAAAAAAAGTTCAATGAATGGTGTTTTCTTTTCTTATATAGAAAAATGTCTTTTTGTCAAATTAGATGTCCAATGTATGCAGAGTGAAAAGCCATCTCGAAGCTTTTCTTTATCCTTTAAGTGGATTCGTCTCTCTTTTTTTATAATATACCATATTTTTTGTCAATATATCCAACATTTTTTTACTAAGGAATCCATAATGCCCCAGCTGTAAACTATTTTCAATTCTATAAACATAGACAAACAAAAGAAGCAAAAGGCAGAAGAGGGATGCCCAACATTTTTTTTGTTCAAAAGTCGAAGACCAAGAAAACCCTGATAACTCAACTGTAAACTTGGACGGATGCAACAAAGGAAGGTGGAAGAGCCAAATCCAAACCACTTACTTCAGAATATAATACAACATCACCATTTAAAGCACCCGAGAGAAGAAATCTACATCTATAATCTCATTATTTAGCTCATCCACCCCTCCTCTCCTGTGATGGATGGCCAACAGATACAACAAGCCAAGGTTGATATCCAACTAACATACAACACTTACCACTGGCGATGAAAAACAGCAACTAATAGTTCCAAAGATACTTGTTATGCACGCAGAGGCACAAAACCCTAACAAACAATCTCAGAAAAAGAAAAGACATAGAGAAATCAGAGAGTAGAGAGGAGTTTACATGTCTAAGGTATATCGGGCTGGGGGGTGAGGCGGATGTATTCCTTGCCTGAGGGGAGTGGAACCGTGCGGAAGCCCTTGGGGAACAATTCATTGGCAGTATGGTTTGGGATAGAGGGAAGAACCATGCAATCCTCCCCGTGCTTCCAGTCCACAGGCGTCGCAACGCTGTAATTGGCGGTGAGCAACAACGAATCAATGACTCTGAGAATCTTGGAGAAGTTGCGGCCGGTGGTGGCAAGGTAAAGAATGGACAGCTTCAGCCTCTTGTCAGGGCCAATCACGAAAATGACCCTTGTAGTTACGGGCATTCCGACCTTGTCCTTCTCGTCGGGATCTAGCATTCCATATTTCACAGCCACCTCTCTCTCGGGGTCGGCCACGATGGGGTAAGTTACCATGGCCTTCCCTTCATTGAAGCCCTCGATGTCTTCAATCCAAGCCCTGTGGCGTTCCGCTTCGTCGCAGCTCAACGCCAGGACTTTGATGCCGCGCTCCTCGAACTCGGGCATCAGTTTCCCAACCGCCACCAGCTCCGTCGTGCACACCGGTGTAAAATCATTCGGATGGGAGAATAGAATCGCCCAACTGTTATCAATATATTCATAGAGTTTAATAGGCCCCATGCTCAAGTCTGCAACAAAGTTTGGCACTGTATCCCCCAGTTTCAGAGCCATGGCTTCACACTATAATTTTCTCTCTTTCTCTGTCATGTTGGACTTTGAAGGTCTGGGTAGTTTTGAGCGGACAAAACAAGAATATATGCTACTATTTCTTCTTAATGCAACCATAAGCAATTTAACATGTCTTTACTTCAGTTTTATTGCTTTCCATGGCAATAAAGAGGGTATCATTTTCCATCTAAAAACAAATTGTTATATGTATATATTAGGATTACAAGTCCTTATAAGGGGTACAAGCTCTTACAACAAAATTTGGGTTTAGTGGGCTTTGGGTCCAGATTTGGAACCAAAGCTCTGATACCATGTGTAAGGCCCTATCCTAGGGTCTTTTAACGGATCTATTTTCTCGGGAATTTAAATGCAATAAGAGGCAATAATTTACTTTCTTGCAAGACTTTCAAACAATGAAAATTTTACCATTTACATTCTAATCCCTACAACTTATAGTGAACATTTCATTTCATTAATTTACATGAGTAATATGTGCATAGAGGAATACCTGTACCAATGGTTGGTGGAGATGCCTTTGAGTTGCGATTCATACTGAAACACTCCTCTCGACTAACCCAACTGGATCTACCTCCCAGCCAACTAGGAAATAATTCCTAGCCCATGAAACCTCCATAGGTTCCCTAGCCCTCCGAGCCCAAGTCCAACCAGATGTAGTGTGTCCAAAATGAATAATCCAGACCAAGATAAACAATATTTTTCTCCTCTCAACAACCCAAGAAACCTCCATAGGTTCCTAAGGTCTCCAAAATCATAGCAATCGTAAAATCACAACCAACCCCAAAATCAAAGCAAGACCCCCACATCTCCCCCTTTTCCCTTCCTCCTTCCCTTTTATACCCTCCCTCTCTTCTCCACCTCAGCCACCTCTCATTAATGTCATTAACTTCTCCTCCATCCTTACAGTTGACTTCTATTCTCCCAAGTAAATCTGGGAGTACATTTGGAAATCTGATATGAATATAAAATTGGGAAATTAATGGGAGAGGACCATGTCTTCTCCCCAGTAAATCTGGGAGTACATTTGGGAACGTGAGATGAATATATATATTAGTAATTGAATGGCGATGACCATGTCTTCTCCCAAGTAAATGTGAGAGTACATTTGGGAATGTGAGATGTAATTAAATGGAGAGGACCATGTCTTCTCCTAAGTAAATGTGAGAGTACATTTGGGAATGTGAGATGTAACTAAACGGAGAGGACCATGTCTTCTTCCTAGTAAATGTGAGAGTACATTTGGGAATGTGAGATGTAATTAAATGGAGAGGGCCATGTCTTCTCCTAAGTAAATGTGAGAGTACATTTGGGAATGTGAGATGAATATATCTATATATATATATATATATATATATATATATATATAACTTGAAATAATGGAAGGAGACCATATCCTACCTAAGATTCAATTTGAGAAGGCAAGTTGGGAATTTGAATAAAATAGAAATAATGAATTTTATATTAGTAAATAATTTATAGTTTCCAAAATGAAGGTATTCACCAATATTTCTCAATATTTTCAGGTAATGTAAACATTAAATAAAATTTGCATGATAAGATTTAAGTGGGGCATTACACTCTATCATGTCTTCTTCTGAATCAATAACTCCATCAAACATAATATACTCATCTTTTGATACATCATTATTTTCTTTAAAAATAATATTACCAATTGGTTCTCCTAATGAATAGCCTTCCTTTGTTCTCCCTTCATAGATTTCTTGTAGATTACCCCATACTTCCTTTGCAATTTCATAGTGCAGAACCTTTCTTAATGCTAAATCAGGTATGTTACCAAAGATTTCATTTAATGCTACATTATTATTTTGTAATTCTTCACTTGATGGAGGAGTTTTAGTGCAACCATTACATACTAAATTCCAAACATCAAATCCTATGATCATTAACTTAGACTTCATCTCTTCTTTCCATTCCTGATAATTATCATCACTTAACATAAACATACCTCTATTGTCCATTGTTTATTACTTTCCTTGCTCTTCTGCTATAGATTGTCCTTGACCCATAGATGCAGATATTGCCACATCATCATATGCATCACTTCCATTGTTCTCCTGAATTGACTTCTTCCTTTGAGTTGCCTTCTTTTGCTTTTTTCCCATTGTCCCCGATCCACATCAAGTGGTTAAGATTTCGTTGGAGTGACCTGCTCTGATACCAATTGTTGGGAAAAATACTTTGGGGGGGTGGGGGGTGAATCAATATTTTAAAACCACTTTATCTTTTTCATTTCATATTTTGAAAATTATACGCTACTGTCATTTAAACAACTAGCGTATGTAGGCAACTTTAGTGAAAGCAAGCAACATATATTAGTTAACTTAATTCTTTATAAGTTCCATTAGATCTTTATCTTTAACCAGTGTATTATTAGTTTCGTCAGACATATATTATGTAGTAAAGAGGAAAATAAACCATAACACATAAGCAACACAACAACACATGAGAACACCAAAAATTTTAGGTGGAAACCCAATGTGGGAGAAAACCACTGTTGTTGTTGTCTCTGTCTTCTTCTTTTATTATAAATGAAAACATCTTACAATCTTGTATTGGCGCAGACTTATACCAGTATGCAGGCACCCACCTGCAGAAGGCTACAACCTTCTCTTGTTTTTCAACACCCACTAGAAGGGAGCCCCAACCCTTGATCTTGTTTACTGGCTCCTACCAGAAGGGAGTAGCTACTCCTTGCAAAAATTTGCCAGCTACCATTGGAAGGAAGCTCTGACTCCCTCACTGAAGGCTCCAACCTTTAGCATCTCTATGGACCACGTTTCATAATATTTCATATTGGATCCACCTTACTCAAAACATCAACCTTGTAGGCAAACTTTCATCAAATTTTCAAACTGGACCCACACCCATCATTAAGCTCAATATCAAACAAATACCGAATATGAAAGATAATAACTGAACCAACTAAATCATTGTAATACAAGCAAACCAATCACTGAATCTCAATCAACTAATGCTACTAGATCAAACCAATCTATAGCATATCTAAATCATCAGATCATACCAATGCAAAACCATTCATCAATATACCAATATATACACCATTAGTCATCACAGGAACCAATTGTTTTCACTGCAAACCCTGATCAAACATACATCATAATGTATATGCTACTATCTGAAGCACACCTGTGTATATACACACTTCATTTGTATAAGACCTGCGTACAAATCTCAAATCACTAACAACTGAATCTGAATCACTACATTACTGAAACAACCACTGAATCATGTACTAAATCAATTACAGATCACCACAATGTAGCATCATCACTAATCAACATTCCATTCCATAACTAACTTAACTCAATCAATACTGTCAAACACAAATTATCATGATAGATACATCATCGACAGACAATAACAAATAGAATAGAACTGATCAAATGTCATCAACAAGCCATACTACAAAACCCTAGTATATACACGCGACTTCCATAAAGCATGTCGATGTATGTATGCCCTTACCATACACAACACCCACGTATAGATCTGAACATACTGAAAACACTTTGCAAAATATATACGCGACTACCCAGAAGCAGATCTGCGTATGTAGGCGACTAACGTGAGACAAACCCGTGTACATATCTGAAAACTTTTGTTGTAAACATAATCTTCACACTCTACAACCTTCATTGTCATCATTACAAAAATTGAATAATTCATTTAGATCACAACATCATTATCATCACAAATCTATCATTGTTAGATACTTAGACATTTTCAACATGCAAATCAATCAAGCATATATGTCAACACATCTTCATATCTTTCAAATCTGAGTCTTCTCCTTGCTCCCTAGTGCACACCTGTTCCAAATCAGATCACACATGTATAACACATTACTTGCACACTTAACACTTTGATCTCCATCTCCTTATATATCTTTAGCCTTAGCCAATACCTTAGGCCAATCCCTTAGTAATGTCATTGGTATTCTTTGACGGGATCAAATAACTGTTGTCACACCCATTACTATGGGCCAATACCATGGTAAAGACCCCTGGTATCCAGATTACTGTGGTGCGGATTCTATATGCGAATTTCCTTCACAATACTTGCGTATGTACGCGACCTTTCTTCTTAGGACCCGCGTATACTTTCTCAAACATCACCTTTATCATTCATTTGTCTATGAACTGATATTCCTTTGTCCATATCACTTGTAACATCTGTATCACTTTGCATAAACATCCTGTTATCATAATGTTGACATCTTTATCAAGTAGGTTGCCATCAAGGACAACACATTAGCCATAATGCCAACACTTGTTGTAGTCCTCTAGTTGCGTTGCAAAAGCCTATTGGTTTTCTATTCACAAGTGGAGCAATCCAAGGAGAGTTGATGCATAATCTTATCCATTGTATGAAGTGCTCAACAAAGCCTAATTGATTCATAATTGTGAATATAAAACTGTGCCTGACTCGGTCAAAGGCATTTGCCTTATCCAATTTAATAACCATGCCTTTTTCATCTCATTTATGTCTGGAGTCAATTGCGTCCTGGACCAAGACAATGTTTTCTAAGATCTGTCTTTGAGGGACAAAGCCTCCTTGATTTTCAGAGATGACGCGTGGAAGAAATATCTTGAGACGATTGGTAAGAATTTTAGATATCACCTTATATGATACATTACAAAGAGATATTGGGAGGAAGTGAGAGAAACAAGAAGGATTGGATTCTTTCAGGATCAAAGCCAGAAAAGACGTGTTGATTCCTCCACCAATGTATTTTTGTTTTAGCGAGTAACCCACAATTCTACATAGGTTTGATTTGATAACGTCCTAATAAAATTACTAGAAGTGTGCTGGAAAGCCGTCATGCCATGAGGCTTTGTGCGGGCTAAAGGAGAACATTGCCTACTTGATTTCATCCTCTGAGGGGAGTTGTGTGAGCATTTGATTCCAATCTATTGTGATTAATGCAAGAACATGTTGTAGCATGTTCTCAACTTCCGGTGAGGGTGTGTCAACTTGACTATATAAAAAGTGAAAGTTTTGTACCACCTAAGTTTTAATCAATTGAAAGTACTCAATATTTCTCCCTTGAACCATAATTTCTTGGATATTGTTTTTCCATTCTCAACTTCTATCTTGCTTATGAAAAAACTTGGAATTTCCATCCTTAACTTTGAGCCAATTGCTTCTTGATTTTAATCTCCACACTATTCTCATATTTTTTGAGGGTTATATTTCTTTGGCACAATGTTTTATTCCCCCCTTTAGCCTCTTATTTTTTTGTTCCCAAATGTTGATTGGGATACTTGTGACCCATTCCTTCCATGAATTTTCTACTAATTTATTGAATCTTGGTTACGTTATCTAGAGAGGGCATAATCTAAAGGGAATTGATCCATAATTAATAATGCTCTGAAATTCCAATGTTATTGGTTTGTGATTAGATCCATACCATGGGAGAATGTGTGTCTGGGCTATGAAGCACTGAGTGAGGAATGAATATGAAATAAAAAACCTATCCAGATGAGCAGTGATATGGTCAGGCCTTGATCTTCCATTATCCCAAGTGTATTTGTTGATGGAAGGCTTAGTGTCCATAAGCTTGAGTTTCTAGAGTAGATCTTCCATATTTTCTTGGGAAGGATCTCTTATGGGAGGGCCCCATTTTTTTCCCATTTATGAAGAGTGGTATTGGAATCACCTCCTAGAGTGTTATTTGCAGAACATATAGTTTCATCAAAAGATAATGAGGAGGACCAACAATCTTGCTTCTCCCTAAATTGAACATGCATATAAATTTTAACAAAGGAGCATACCTAGTTAGTGGGAAGGTGTTGAAGTTGGACTACTAACCAATGGATAGTAGAATGTTGTCTGAATAGCTTGTAGTGGTATGGTTTCCACATTGTGGATAGACCGTTGGAGGCTTCCCTTGAACTAACTATCACAATAACATTACCATTCCAAAGCTTATGATGCCTTTGGTGGACTTCTAGTTACTCCATTTTCATCTCTTGGAGCAAGGTTATTTGGGGTTTTTCCTTTTTTAATAGAGATTTAACTTCTACCATACTTTTTTCTGACCCAAATCCCTTGCAATTCCATGAGAGGACCTTCATCATTTACTACAAGTTTGAGGGGCCCTATGAGATAGGGTGGAACTCTTTCCTTTTTTGGTGCTTCTGACTTCCATAGTTTTTGGGTCCAAAGTGTATTGGTAGCCCATTTCCTTCTCTTTTTATTTATTCTCTGTGTATACTTTCCTATTTGTTTTCCTACCAGCCTTTTGCTTCTGCATCTATTTCTCTTTTCCTTTCTCATCCTTCAATTTCTCTTCAACTGAGCTAGTAAGAGTGGAGCCTACTTTAGCATTTCGTGGGGAGAAGAATTCGTCCTTTATCTCTGAGAGATGGTTTTGGGTTAGATCTTGATCCTCATATGAGTGAGATTTGACATCCTCTAGGTTTCGATCTTTTGCCTCTTTATGTTGCACCTAAGCTGGAGAACGTGGAAGAGTAGATGGGAGTTCCCCTTCTTCTTCTTCCAAATCTAGTGCTTCAAATCTATTCTCACTTTCACCTCCATGAACTATTTTACTCATACCTTCTCCACTACTTTGCTCATATTTGCTTGGGGAACAAGTATTTTTTTTGGTTCTTGTATTGTCTTGTTGCGAACCCAAGGTGGGTTGGAATCTAATTGGCCCTTTTCTTCATTTAGCTTGCTACCATTATTCCCCTGATTCCCCTTGTTTGGACTATTCATCTTGTCCTTTTGTTCAACTTTTGGCAAAATGGCCATATTCATGGCAATACTTGCATTTAAACAAGACATGATCATAGTCAACTTCTTGAATATGGCTCCAACAATCCAAATTTAAATTCATGGTTGTTGGCAATCCTTTGTCCAGATCCTCTTTGTCACAAATCCAGGCATAGGGGAACAAACCCTCATGGGGTTCAACCTGATTTATGTATTTCCTAAGATCATTGCCTATACTTCAAAATGTTGCATCTTTCCAACAATGTATGGGTAAGAAAGGAAGCTTGACCCATACAGGAACAACAAAAGGAACATCATTGTCTGAGTTGAAGTTAGGGCTTCAATGATCTAGATATAGACCTTGTCCCCCATGAAGTATGACCCACTTCGAAAGATCAAATCTTGATCTGCCTTATTTTCAAAGTAAAATGTGAAGAACCCTTTTTCATAGAAGGAGGAGATCTCTCCTTTGATAAGGGGTTTCCAAATTTTCTCTACCCATAATCAGACTTAGCCAGGGGAAGGCCATAACCCCATAAATTGTCCCACCGATCCTCTTTCTACCAATTGAAGAGCCCTCGATCTAGCTTAAGGGGCCAAAACTTCTACCTTTGGAATTTTGATCCATCTTTTTAACAAACCGAGAGGGTTTGGCCTTATAGTATCTGGGTCCATTCACTACCAGCTGGTTGAAGGCCTCAATGTCAAAAGGAGGAGGAGATGAAGAGGTTGGATTGGTTATAATAACCACTCAACCTTACTCTACCCTTACAGGCCACAAATCTAAAACTGTTTCGACTATACTATCCTTAGAAAACTCCATTCAAAACATCGTAAATTTGACAAAAATTTAAAAAACAAAATGTCTCATATACTATATATAATATTAAACCTCATAATTTTTTTTTACAATACCTAATAATTACCAAACCCAAACTCAAACTCAAATCCAATTAAATTATATGACTTTGATAAATATATATTTTTTCCCTACTTAGATTATATATATATATACATAAACCCAAATCCTATCCCCTAGATTTTAACCATAACTTAAAGTATGCTTATAGTGAACACAATACCATCATGAAATAAGAGAACAAATATTAAATATACTACAAAATTTTTACATATCCCAAAAACCTTCATATCCCAAAAAACTTGAGGGGGCTTCATTGGATCTCATCCTAGAACACACCCTACACCTTAGGAGAGGGGATAACTCTATCGGGTGCACATTGCCGAGACTCACACGCCTCCCGCGAGGAGAGGTAGGCGCTATGTACCCTTTTTTTGGGCCCTAAAGCCAAACAATTTCATTTCTACCGTTAAAGGAGGACTCGCCGTCACCAAACGGGAAAAGGAAAACAGCCGGTTGAGACGACATTTAAAAGAAAGTTCGAGAAGGAAATCTTTCGTTAGTGGACGCGAAGACCTAATTCCAAAGCACTTAATATCTAGAACTATCTCCAAACCCCCAGTGACACGCCCCATTTCTTTATCTATCTCAGATGTATTAGTTGGTATTTCAGTTGTATGTGGCATGATTCTTGCCCTGCGGCTAACTGGATCCTCGGCGCTTTGTTTATGCTCATCTCTATCTCTGTGTTATTAGCACAAAATCTAGCAAGGTACGTTTTCGTTAATGTTAGTTTAACCCTTTTTTGTCAAAGAGGTTCGCCTGGCCTCTTTATACTACTTGCTCGTTCGTGTGATCTTCGCAATAGAGCATTTTGCTGCACTTTTTAGCAGATATGGATTTGATTATTATGCTTTGTTGGGTTTAATTGTTAAGGTCCTGATGGAGTTAGAATTAGGGTTTTACAGACATGAAAATGGAAATAATTGATTACAGGAGTTGTGCTTGGGCACGTCAATTAGGGTTTAGCCTTTACTTCTATAATATAAGTAATTGGGCTGGCATACCAATGCTTGGCTTAACTTTTTCTTCTTTTATATAATTTATTGGGGGTGGAACGGCAATGCCCGTTTTTGCAGTCGTATTTTGTAATTGTATATTTTCCGGAAATTTCAACTATTTTTTTTAATTACTTTAATTTATCCTGATGGTTAGTTATGTTGAGTTTTGATGTTAATGCAATAGTGGTTTTTTTTGTCCTTTGATCTTTTTGAAGTTTCAACAAATTATATCGAAGCATTGAGACAAACAAGAGAATCTAAATCAAGTGGATGAAAATTGATGTTTTTGCATTTGTTTACTTTTCTGTGTTTTTGTTTGGAGGTGTTCTGCTCTCTAGGATTTTTGGGGTAAGGTTGTTTCTATTTTTTTGGATTTGTTTCGTTTAATTTATCAAGTCTTTTCCTGCAAATGAAGATTCATGATATAAAGAGGCTTGCAAGAGTATCATAACTACCACCGGCCTTGGACATTGCAAGCCTCGAAACTTACTTCAAACCTCCCTTAACTACCAAAACCTAGTAGAAAAATATCAGTAGTGACGCATAGTTTCCCAAAACGTTCAATAGTTAAGACTCTCATCATAGGAACCTTGTTCCCTGGTTCGTGTTTTCCAATCCGAGATAATGTAATTTGGAAAGAATTCAACATTGCAACGAAGTATGATAAAAGTTGCCGTTGTTCAGCGAATTACATTTGAACTTCATAAAATCAAAGTAGAAAGAATACAAATGTTTTTTTGACTTCAAATTTGATGGAAAAATGAGTCCACTATCTAAATCGATATATAATGTATGTCTGGTTTTGTTTTTATATATTTAATCTAGGAAACGAATTTAAGCATTTATGACTAAGATGGCGAGTGGAGCACAATTGGTGCTAAGTGAACTATTCAAATAATGAGAAATTAGTACTTACGACTACCTCTCATAGAAATGGCCATACCTGAATGACTTACTTAACGCAGTTGAATCCCAAAAATGATATCTGATATAATGCACTGCGTAAACCCCCTATACTTAAATGAAAAACACGTTTGGAAAAACCAAAGATTAAACAGCTGCTGGGGTTATGGAACAAGTTAGTGGCTGGTGTATCAATCTTGCTATTATTCTGTGATTCTGTCAATTCCTCTTAGGCTCTGGGTCTGGTGCATCAACTTCCAATCTATCATTCTCTCGCCCTGGAAGCTTCCCTACTTTAAAAATTGCCAGGGTCAGTGTGGGGAACGTGGTCGTCAGTGCCTAGTTCTGATGGCTTCAAGGATATCTGTGATTTGTTCCTGGTGTCGTATGTTCATGTGCCTGGCTTCTGGTGAACTAGTGATGAAATAGAAAATTGTTCAAGTAACTAAGAGAGTTTCCGATGATAGCTTTACATTTTAAGGCACGCCTTTGGCTTAGGAACGGAGACTCGATTACTGTAAAATCAATTTTGAGAGCTGTGTGTGTGGTCTTCGGTGCCTAGTTCTGATGAAATTGTTCAAGTAACTAAGAGTTTCCAATTATAGCTTTACATTTTAAGGCACGCTTGTGGCTAAGGAATGGAGGCTCGATTACTGTAAGATCAATTTTGAAAGCTGTGTGTGCATTATAGGTTATAGTGCTAATAGAAAAAGAGTACCTTTATTTATAAATATACAAATATTGAATGTTGTTGGATTTTATAAACAAGCTTTTTAAAGTTTCTTTTACTTGAATATACATTGCAACTAGATTTGTAGGAACCTTGATCAATTATGGATTGAGGGTGAATCAGTAGTTCGAGTGGTATAAAGATTGCCTTTTGCAGGATTAGGGCTAGAAGATTCTCCAAAAATTTCCCCTGAATGTGAGCCAATATAATTGAATCAAGATGATTGTAATTTATGGATATTGTGGAACATGTTAGATTTGTCCATGTTATGATATCCCCTTCGTATGGTATTCTTTGGGATTGAATCACAGGTTTATGGAGCATAAACTTGTGTCGGTTGTAACTCTTTTAATTTACCCAAGTGGTGAGAAGTTTTATTGTAGCTTTAATTGTTTCCTTTTGTTTTACCTACAAAGATGTGAGCGGCTTTATGTTTTATCCAAGCCCAACGGATGGACTCTGTTTAGAGTTTTTTTCTAAGCTCATTGAAAAACAGAAGGGAATTACATGCTAGAGGCTTGGGGATAGAAATAAATTGACACTTAGAAAAATTAATTTAATTTATACATTTATCTAAGTGGTAAAAAGCTATAGCTTTTAATGCCACCTTTAGTTTTATGTACAAAGATGTGAGCACTAATGTGCTACCTATTCCATGTGTATTATGGCTTATCTGTCATAATGTACACATCTCTGTCTGTGTTCAGCATTGTGTTGATGGGTTTTGCGGTTTTTGTGAATTGTGATAGTGGTCCTAGTATTCAAAACCGGAACCAGTGACTCAAACTGGGTTTCAAATCATAACTGGTCAAACTGAGACTGGTCAGATCTCAATGAAACAGTCTTTAAAAAAATATATGAAATAATCAGTTTTTAATGAAAAAAACTATTTTTAAGATTTAAAACCATGATTCCAAACAATAGAGATAAAACATTCAAAGTTTTCTCATTTATATACCAGGTAAAGGTGAATATATCAAATTGACACCGAGTGCAATACAATTCAGCAACAAAATACATAATCAATGAGGCTCTAAATGACCTCTAGAGTCCAAAAAACAATGCTATAAGCTATGGGGTCACTGACCTGGTACAAGTCTACATATTAGTGATCAACATGATCACTCCTCATCATGATCAAATTCATCACCACCACTAGAAAAGGGATCATCAACATGAGCTACATAAATAAACTGGCTTAGTGTTTGAAGACTCCTAAAACTTCTCTTTAACCTAATCAGTAGTGGTAGTAGTAGCAGCAAAAATAGACATCAAAACTACAAATCACTGATCAACTTGATCACTCAGGAAACTCATCATTGATTCAGTGCTACTCGAAATGGGATCATCAGCAAGAGATACATAAACATCATGTCGTTCAGAGTCTTCAGACTTGGATTGGTCAACCTTATTATATGATAAAAATTGAAAAAGTTTAACATGCCTAACCAGTGATTTTGGTTTGAGTGAAGGGTTCATCTCCTCAACCTTATAATGTGGTAGGAAAAGCTTGGCCAATTATTTCCCTTTGAGTGAAGGGTACATTCTTGTTAAGGCCATGGTAGAGGAATTCAACAATCAATACCACCAACATAAACAAAGTTCGAAAAACAATGCTACCAACATCAAGGTTCTTAAAGGGCTTCATGCTCTCGATCAAATGACAATCTCGTACCCTCATGCATGATAGAATCAAATGGAAACATTGCAAGCCCCCAAACCATGAAATCCTGAGAATAATCAAGTCTGCTGAATTTTGAGTGAACTCTAAAATTCTGGTTTCTCAATATGAAATCCAGTGAGGTTGAAACCACTCTCAAACATCCTGAGTCATTTCATGGTAATGTTAAAATTTAACATTACCATTGATTATTTGTGTTGCTAGGGTTGGTATGTGCGAGGCAAATGAGACTGGAGGCATGCTTTTCTTACAGGGGATGTTTTTGGAGGGAGACAACCCCAAATTTCCCTCAAAATGGCATTGAAACTCACAAAACTACATTTGTGGGTTCTGTAGCCTGCCGGTTTATGGCCGGTCAGACCACCATTGGGCTGCTCAAATAACTGGGTTTTTCAACCGGTTTGATGGCCAAGGCTAATGAATTGGCCGGTTTGACTGGTTTAGACCAGCTGGTTTTGAATACTATGATAGTAATACAACATTTGATAGATGATTCCCAAAATTATGGGGCACTTGTCTTTCGTGAGATGGTCTTTAATTCAAGATGCTCTATATTTGTTCAATCTTTCAAAATGCTCTATATTTGTTAAATCCTTCAAAATGCTCTAATTGTTCAATCCCAGTGGATGGACTCTAACTGGGGTTTTGTTCTAAGCTCACTGAAAAAGCACAAAGGGTTTATGTCATAGTGATTGGGGCTAGAAAGAAAATTGACACGTGAAAAGGGCTATCTGAATTTACATCGGTCATTGTTGGAAGTTTCAAGGTTGCTGTTGGAAGTTTGAAGGTTGCTGTGAATTGTCATAGTCTTTCATGGGATAGTGTTGGTTTATATTTTGTTCAGGCCCAACGGATGGACTCTGTTTGGGGCTTTTTGTTCTAGGCTCATCTAAAAGCACAAGTGTATTATGTGATTGGGTTGACGTGTGAAAAAAGGCATGTGATTCTACAATGGCCATTGATTAAAACACTAGAAATTAGAGCTAGGAAGAAAACTGACATGTAAAAGGGGCTAGGTGAATTGGACATGGACATGCATTATTGCTTGCCCAGGTAAAAAGGGTTAGGTTAAAATTGATATGGACACTGATTATTGTTTCCGAAGGTAGCTTGTGCACCTGGTTGTGTGGCTCAATATTATTATTTTCATTACTGTAGATAGCATTGCCTATCCCACACTTGAGACAAATATGGTACTCAGATTTCTATTATATGAACAGTAAGGAATGGGTTTAGGAGTCAGGATTTGAAGCCATGTATCATACTTTGAAAATTGTTGTGTGGCTGAATAATGTAACGTTCATGCATGCTGGATGAAGTTCAAGGGAATGTGTTCTTGTTAATTAACACCTTTGCTTGATGAGTTTGAAGAGATTTTGTACAATTCCATAAGGAGGTAAAAAAATAGAGGGCAGTGCTTGATTAGATAACGAGTGAAATAATTTGAGGCAAATTTTGCCTGCCTTGTTGGCAGATAATTGTGGTAGTGTTACAGTAAGGAATGGGTTTAGTAGGCAGGATTTGAAGCCATGTATCATACTTTGAAAATTGTTGTGTGGCTGAATAATCTGACGTTCATGCATGCTGGATGAAGTTCAAGGGAATGTGTTCTTGTTAATTAACACCTTTGCTTGATGAGTTTGAAGAGATTTTATACAATTCCATAAGGAGGTTAAAAAATAGAGGGGCAGTGCTCGATTAGATAACAAGTGTTAGTGAAGTAATTTGAGGCAAATTTTGTCTGCCTTATTGGCAGATAATTGTGGCAGTGTTACCTTTTGTCCTTATTGTCTTGCAATTACATTTTTATAGCAATTTCATTTCCCCTCTTTAATCATAAGTCTGCAGTGCATCCTTTGTGTGTCTAGACTCTAAAGTAACGTAAATTTTTTTGCTATTGATTTAAGGGCTTGGGTTATTTTTTGTTCAGGCCCAATGCATGAACTCTGGGGCTTTGTTCTAAGCTCATTGAAAAACACAAAGGGATTATGTGATAGAGATTGGGAATAGAGAGAAAATTGACATGTGAAAAAGGCTATGTGATTTTACAGTGGTCATTGATGAAAAACATGAAGAGATCATGTGTTAGAAATTAGAGCTAGGAAGAAAACTGACATGTAAAAAGGGCTAGGTGAATTGGACATGGGCATGGATTGTTGCTTGCCCAGGTAAAAAGGGTTATGTTAAAATTGACATGGAAATTGATTACTGTTTCTCTTCAAATTGTTTAACCATGTCTGTGGTTTGGGACCAATTTGTGACATTTGTGTGCCATTTGAAAGTTTCATTTTCTCTATTTAAGAACACCAATCTTAAGAGAGCCTAGCAGCATTTATTTAACATCGTAACTAAAATTCTGATGTACATTATGGTAAAACTTGAGTTATCTGCAAAATCTTGAATTTTTGTTTAATGTCTGTTTGTTGCATATCAACATTTGGTTGGAACGTGGCTCAAGTATTCTCTTACTTTGGGGGTTTCTTTTCATTATGCTCTGACCAGAGTGTCAAATAATACATTATTTTCCACAAGAAAATGTGAATTTGTTTGATTATTGAGTTTTCTAATTTGACTTGTTCAATGCAGATAGTTAGGTTTGAAGAAAGAAATGGCTGATGAAGCAAAGTCAAAAGGAAATGCTGCATTTTCTTCAGGAAACTACGAGGAAGCTATAAAACATTTCTCTGAAGCCATAGCTCTTGCTCCGACCAATCATGTTTTATATTCAAATCGTTCTGCAGCATATGCTTCATTAAATAAGTATAATGAAGCTCTTCAGGATGCTAAGAAGACAGTGGAAATTAAGGCAGATTGGTCCAAGGGCTACAGCAGGCTTGGGGCAGCATATGTTGGGCTTGGAAAATATGATGATGCAATTTCTTCTTACAAAAAGGGCCTGGAGTTTGATCCTTCAAATGAAGCATTAAAATCAGGCCTTGCTGATGCACAGGCAGCAAGTAGATCTCGGGCTGCATCCTCTCCATTTGGAAACATATTCCAGGGGCCAGAATTGTGGGCAAAATTAACAGCTGACCCAAAAACAAGATTATATTTGCAGCAACCTGATTTTGTTAAGATGATTCAAGATGTTCAGAAAAATCCTAACAACATTAATATGTATCTTAATGATCAACGCATGATGCAGGTTTTGGGTGTGTTACTAAATGTTAACTTACGTAATGCCACATCAGAGGAGGATGCTTTTGAGCATACTAGTTCACCCAAGCCACAGCCAAAACGAGAACCAGAACCTCAGCCAGAGCCAGAGCCAGAACCAATGGATATTCCAGATGAGGAGAAAGAGAAGAAGGCTCGGAAAGCAGAGGCACAGAAGGAAAAGGAACTTGGAAATGCAGCTTATAAGAAAAAAGATTTTGAGGTTGCTATTCAGCATTATTCGAAAGCAATGGATCTGGATGATGAAGATATCTCCTTCTTAACAAACAGAGCAGCTGTCTATTTGGAAATGGGGAAGGTAGGTCGCTGGTCACTGTTTTCTTTAGAGGGTGTTTTAGGGGGGATGGTTCTGAAATTTTTATAATGCAGTTAGGATGCTGAAGTCAAAATGTAGAAATGAAGCCTATTGAGAAATTAAGTCCTGTAGGAATAGAATATAAAATGCTAGGATGTTAAAAATGGTTGTGCTTGGTATCAAGGTAGCTTGCTTTTGGAAGAAACTGGCTTTCTGCGTCTTGAGTGCTTAGGATAAAAGGTTATGTTGCCTACACGTGATTGTAAAAATCATTTGCATGTTCTTTTTTCCTTGTTTGTAGAATCTGGTAATCAATAGGTTGTCTGTTCTGTACAGTATGAAGATTGCATTAAAGACTGTGACAAGGCTGTCGAAAGAGGGAGGGAGCTTCATTCAGATTATAAAATGATTGCACGGGCTTTGACTAGAAAAGGAACTGCATATGTTAAGATGGCTAAATGTTCAAAGGACTATGAGCCAGCAATTGAAGCTTTCCAGAAAGCACTTACAGAACATCGTAATCCAGATACATTGAAGAAACTTAATGAAGCTGAGAAAGCAAAGAAAGATTTGGAACAACAGGAAGATTTTGATCCAAAGTTGGCGGATGAAGAGCGGGAGAAAGGTATGAGATGTATTTTTGGTTACATGTGATGATTTGGCATGATCTTGGATGGGGAGGTAGCAGAAATCAACAATTCTTTGGCTCTGAATTTGTCAAGAAAGATGCTCAATGATTTTGGTGCATTATAAGGGGATAGCTAAAGATGAATAATATTCCGAGACAACTGAAATTAGAAAGGACGTGGCCGTGTGATTGGTTTTCAAGTCAATGTTTTGCTTCTATTCATTTGACTACTATTTTTATCATTCAATATTACATGACCTGGAAGGATACTCGAAATTGCACTGTGTAGCTGGGATATGTTTGTGTTGGTTGACATCAGTTTCTAGCTATCTAGATTGTTTGCTGTACCTTAGTCATTAAGAATTTTGTATTGTAGGAAATGAATTCTTTAAGCAGCAGCAGTATCCAGAGGCTATAAAGCATTACACTGAAGCTCTTAGAAGAAATCCCAATGATGCGAGGGTAAGCAGTCTTATTATCTTTTATATGTGTGCTTAGGTAAGGTTCCAATGGTTGAGATTTTGGTTTGATTAGTTCCATGCATCTGTAAACACAGGTATACAGTAACAGAGCAGCTTGCTATACGAAGCTTGCAGCTTTGCCAGAAGGTCTCAAGGATGCAAATAAGTGTATTGAGTTGGATCCATCATTTACAAAAGGCTATTCAAGGAAAGCTGCTATTCAGTTCTTCATGAAAGAATATGACAAAGCCTTGGAAACCTATCAGGTAGGCTATATTTCGCTAACAGGTATTCGAACTGTAATTGTTTTTGTTGTTTTTAGTCTATGATCTTTTGTCTTTCTTTTCTCAGGGTAGCGGGCAAATACCATATCATACATATAGTTTCCTTTTTCTTCTTGTGCTTATGCCATAAGTGTGTATGTATTATTTGACTTGTAACAGGAAGGTCTCAAACTTGATGAAAACAACCAGGAACTGTTAGAAGGTGTCCGGAGGTATGATAATTAATATAGTAAAATTGCCTAATATAAGTAGTCCATTATCATGTATTATTTAATCCTATATATTGTAGTTAAAATTTCATCGCTGACAAGAAGTTATTTTACCAGACACATAAGCTCATTCCTATTATGTATTACATGCAGATGTATTGAGCAAATCAACAAAACCAACAGGGGTGATATAAGCCCTGACGAAATGAAGGAGAGACAGGTGATTTTCTGAACTTTGTTGTCTGTAATCGTTTGGATGCTAGGGTTGGGATTAGGAGATTGTTTCAGTTATTCCATTGCTTTGAATTTGATGGTGATAATAATAGTGAAGTGCTATTGATTATTGTGCTTTTGTATTATTTGCAGGCAAAAGCAATGCAAGATCCAGATATTCAGCATATTCTTTCGGATCCTGTTATGAGACAGGTAACGTGAAGCCTTTTTTATTAAAGGCTAATTCGTTCGTTTAATAGTTTAATAGTTAATGGCATTCTTGTTCGTTAAAGATTGCGTTTGAAAATATTATGGTAGATGATGCTTGCTGATTCAGCGTGGACAGAAAGACTAGTGTTTATATTCCCTAATTGATGTTCTACCTTTTCCCAGATTCTAATGGATTTCCAAGAGAACCCAAAGGCAGCACAGGATCATCTGAAGAATCCTGAAGTAATGCATAAGATTCAGAAGCTTGTGAGTGCGGGTATTGTACAAGTGAGATGAAGAGGGCCATTGTTTTGTTCAGAAAGCTCTTCCTATGAATTTGTAGAGAACACTTGCCTTTTGTTTGTATCTGAAAGAGCCTTCAATAAAATGCATGCCAAAATTTATTCTAGGAACTGAGATTTGGATTTATATAGTTTTTGGCAAGCTGCTGTACTTTTTGATGGGTAGAAATGCCAGATGAAAATCTGGTAAATTATCTGTTTTTTTGACCCGTAATATCATGTTCAAGCATTGTATCTTTTTATTGGTCTTGAGAAAACTGCTCCGTGTAACAGTAATCAATCCTGTCCAATTGCTATAGGATTGTTGAATATTTCAAAATCTCATGAGTGATTTCAAGTTGAGTTGGTCATTATGTGCCTGTGTTATGATTCCCCAGAAATGAATGATTCAAATCCCTCTTTAAAATGGGGCCTTGTGATGAAAGAAGGGCCCACTTGAACAGCAAGAGGGAAACTAAAATCTGCAAGATAACAGAATAACATCTGATGCGAAGATTAAGGCTTACTTGTTTAGGTTTCCACTGCAAGGATGATGCACGTGTCTTGAATTATTTTATTTGAAACAATTCTTGTTAAGATGTCTCCTCAGATTCTCTTTGGCGATCCCTTCAATTATCTAGAAAGGTATACTGTTTATCCAATGAGCGTTATTTACCCGCTGAACTTGGTAATGCTAACAATTATTCGAAACATGAAACATTTGGAGATGCAACGTGTGGGTTTTGAAATGGTTGTGGTTGTAGAACTTCAATGCACAGCCCTTTAACATAAAGCTGTCGTTGTTGCTTATAGCACCTAACAAAGGCCTTATTTTTTTTATGGGTGTGCTAATCCCTAGAGTTGCTCAAGGATTGCTAAACCCGTCATTGTTAAATGTAACAACTGATCTGAAAGGGACCTCAAGCGATATATATATATATATATATATGTTTTATGAGTGCTATAGCCTTAAAACTGATCAAGGGTTGCAACTTTGCAAGTCAAGATTGAAAGTCGTCTACCCTGTCATAGATTCATTTCAAGCAAGATGTGTGTTAATCTATTTAGTATTTTGTTTTTTGTTTTGTAGATATTGATGGTCAATCGATAGGAAACCTCTTTTCGCAAAGGATCACTTTTTTCGCCTTGTTGACATGATATTTGTGATAACCTTGTAATTAGAAGCCATATACAATATATGGAAATTTTCATGAAACTAGATGGGTTTTACATTGTTCAGAACTTCTGCTTTATTTTGCCACGTAGCAGTATAATTGAATTGGTTAAAATGAAACAAAAATTGAACAAGGCTCAGGCTTATCAACGTTCGCTATAATCACCATAGGAAATGAGTAAACCTTGTTTGCCGAAGTCATGATGCTCAGGCTTATCAATGCTAGCTAGCTATAATCATCATCCAGAAAACAGGCTTATCTAGGTTAACGCAGAACAATGGGATCAGCTACGATATTCCATGCTATATTGTGCTGAGTCTGTCATCTCAGTTTAAAAAAAGGTTATTCTTTGTGTCTTCTTTTTATCCAATTCAAGTTTTTTTGTCTCGTTTAAATAATATATCTTGCATGTCTGACAGCCTGCCCTTGTCCAGTAATTCTGCTGATTAAATGTTGATTATGCTATGTGATGCTGATTCGTATCTGAGGCTTGAGAGTTATGGCAAGTCTGTTTAGTTTGAATAGCGTATCCTGTGACGTCTACTATGGGAATAATGCTGATATGTGTCGGTGGCTTGAGAATTATGGCAAGTTGATTAGGCTATCTTAGATGTCTGGTTATTTACTATGGTGTCTATCTTTGACCAAATTAAGGGGTAAGTTTAACTATGTAATCAGCTCTCTGGCTTTACATTTCTGTCTCTAAAAACAGTTCCCTCGCACTGGCCTTTACATTTCTCTGCATTTTTTTTGTTTCTCTACAAACATTTCTCTGATTCTCTGGTGAATGTCTTAGGGACAATGGTGTCTAATCATTTACCGTGGTGGCCATGTTTGAGCAAATTAATCTGAGTTTGACTTTGAGACAAGTCCCTGGCGCACGTTTATCTGACGAGTCCAGGTGTATTTTATTATTTTTAATTTATGGGTGGTTGCCGGAAAGAATGGAGGCATATTTAGTTTATTTAACGAGTATTTAAGGAAAGCATGCAAGAGCAGTATAATGAAGTGGCAGTTGTAGGCAATAAATTTTGTTGGCTAATTGAGCAACTTGCATGTAGGTAATTCATTAGGCACGTGAGTGATTAGGTATGTGGGCAGGTAGCTTTTATTAAATATTCGTCTTCTATATTTACTTCATAATAAATATTTAGAATAGAAATTATAAAAAATAGCGTAATCATGTTGTCTTGCAATTTTTTTTTAAGAAATTACAAAAGCAAACCTGCAACTTTGAAGGCAATTCTTCTTTAATCATTGCGCCATTCAATAATAATTTTTTGATAGTTGATCTGTTTATCAAGGGAAATCATCTTTTTTAGAGTTGATAAAACATTCTTCATTTTTTTGATAGTTGATCTGTTTATCAATTTTAATTGATTTGTTTATCAATTTTTTTTTAAAGGAAATCATCTTTTTCTGAGTGTTAATAAACATTCTTCATAGGCACATAGCCATTACAACTGTATTTACGAGGGAGATAACAACTATACTTTCCAGTCACCTGAGATTTTATATCCCCCAATTTTGTTCTATAAATATAAAGTGCAATCGAGATTTGATATCCTCAATTTTGATTTATCCCTCAATAATTTTGTTTTATAAATGTAAAGTGCAAAATATTACCTCTATAAAGTGATTCACTTGAGATTTGATATCCCTCAATTTTGTTGTATAAATATAAAGTGCAAAATATTGCCTCGAAGCTATTTGATGTGGCTCTTATTTAATCATTAAGATTTTTTTATATCAATATATTTAAATACAAGTCAGGGCCATTCATCCTTTTGGATCACTAGGTTCAAATCACCAAATCTTAGGGTATTAATTATGTGATCTTGTTAAGATGGAGGATACAACCTGCATTGCTTCTGCTTTGAGTGTCTTGGCTTGAATCATCAAAGATTTCTCAATCTTGTTCTTTGTTAATAACCTAGCCTTTGTTAATAACCTAGCCTGCTTATTCTGTGTGCATATGCCAAGGGGTTGATTTGATATGCAACTTAAAATGTGGAAATTCATTTTTTTGCAAACAGCGAGGACATCTTGCTAAATAGTCCTCACATTGAAAAGGAACATTTTTTCACATCTCTTGAACCACTCGTAGTACTCAAATGTGAGTTACATACGATGTCGATGTCTTAAATCTACAACGTGATTCATCTTATTATGATAACAGATTTTGATTATTAAATAATAAATACTAACATAATGATATTAGTAAAAAAATCAATTTTTGAAAAAACACACTACATAAATCTTAGAACCATAATTACTACCTTAACAAAATGAAAGGTTGATTTGATTGTGGTTAGGTTGATTTGATTGTGGTTGGTCTGATTGTTAGAAAAATTAAGAATTAAGAGTAGAGATTGAAATAAGAATTATAGATATAATTAAATGCAGATTGTAATGTGATTCTTACTTTTGCTTAAAAAATTAAAAATTATTCATGGTATAGCAATTTGTAGGGTGTTTGAAAAATTTAGCTTAGCTATGATACTTGGTGAGATTAGGAATTGGATATTTTTTTTTTTCCGAAGAAAAAAGCGAAACTTTTTATTAAGAAAATAAAAAGTTACATTCTGTATGCTTTGAGCAATCCTGATGGCTCATATGATTGCTGTTTTGATCTTCTGTAAGTAACAACAAAAATCTCAGTCTTTTTTGACTGATTGTGGATGATAAAATATGTCTGGAAACTGCTGAAAAGAAGTCTAATAGAATCTGTCTAGTCTTCCTCCCCTCAGGAGGCTAGGAATTGGATATCTTATTGCACACTGTTTTGAAATTTCAGTTAAAGTTGGCACATGTAATTTGCGATGACCCAATGTCAAAAGAAAGAAAGAAATTGCGATGACCCAATGTCAAAAGAAAGAAAGAAATTGCGATGACCCGATGTCAAAAGAAAGAAAGAAATTGAGGTGAAGAAGGCTCTAGTTTTAGTGAGAAGGATGTTATAAAATTTGAAAATCCAGGAAGAAAGGATTCCACTTGGGTTGAATTGGTGTTGTGGCAAAATTCTTAGGTCCTTTGGCCGGCAATACAGAGTGGTAAACAGATTGGATCCCCAAACCATGAATTGGTGATGTATGTGGCAAAAATCTTGGTCCCTTGGTAGGCAATACTTAGTGTTCTGAAACTGCCCTTGAAGTTGGTACATGTAATTTGTCATGACATGATGTCAAAAGAAATTGAGGGTTAAGAAGGCTATAACAGATTCTAGTTTTTATCAGAGGTTTTGAAAATCCATAAAGAAAGGGTTCCTACTTAGATTGATTGTTAACAAAATTATATCCCCAACCCAAGAATTGGTGATGTACGTGGAAAAAGTTTAGGTCCCTTGCCAGGGAAAATTTCATTAGCACTCACTAAATTAATCAATGAAGTTATATGTTCAAATATTGTAATATGGTAGAAGTATGTTTCCATTCAACATTTAATCTTAGAAGGGAATTCTATCTACAAGGGTTTAGCAATGGGATTCATAGCTGCACATGGAATCACAACCTACTGCCTACTGTCCTTTTGATGATGTGAATTTTGGTGCCCTTTTGATAATGTGAATTTTGGACAATGAACATCTTGAGTAGAGAAAAATTACTTATTTATTGGTTGAGACCTAACATTAAAGGATTGGGATTTGGTATATTTATTTTTGGTGAGATTAGGAATTGGATATCTTATTGCACACTGTTTTGAAATTTCAGTTAAAGTTGGCACATGTAATTTGGGATGACCCGATGTCAAAAGAAAGAAAGAAATTGGGATGACCCGATGTCAAAAGAAAGAAAGAAATTGAGGTTAAGAAGGCTCCAGTTTTAGTGAGAAGGATGTTATAAAATTTGAAAATCTAGGAAGAAAGGATTCCACTTGGGTTGAATTGGTGTTGTGGCAAAATTCTTAGGTCCTTTGGCCGGCAATACAGAGTGGTAAACATTGGATCCCCAAACCATGAATTGGTGATGTATGTGGCAAAACTCTTGGGTCCCTTGGTAGGCAATACTTAGTGTTCTGAAACTGCCCTTGAAGTTGGTACATGTAATTTGTCATGACATGATGTCAAAAGAAATTGAGGGTTAAGAAGGCTATAACAGATTCTAGTTTTTATAAGAGGTTTTGAAAATCCATAAAGAAAGGGTTCCTACTTAGATTGATTGTTAACAAAATTATATCCCCAACCCAAGAATTGGTGATGTACGTGGAAAAAGTTTAGGTCCCTTTCCAGGCAAAATTTCATTAGCACTAACTAAATTAATCAATGAAGTTATATGTTCAAATATTGTAATATGGTAGAAGTATGTTTCCATTCAACATTTAATCTTAGAAGGGAATTCTATCTACAAGGGTTTAGCAATGGGATTCATAGCTGCACATGGAATCCCAACCTACTGCCTACTGTCCTTTTGATGATGTGAATTTTGGTGCCCTTTTGATAATGTGAATTTTGGACAATGAACATCTTGAGTAGAGAAAAATTACTTATTTATTGGTTGACACCTAACATTAAAGGATTGGGATTTGGTATATTTATTTTTCTGGAAAAAAGAAAGATCTCCCATTCCATTATAATTATGATGGAATATATTAAATAGGGAGGCCACTGTCACGTGGTTTGAATTGAGACCACCATAGGAATGAGCCGGAAACATAGTTACAAAACAAATCATAAAGAAGGATATGTCTGCAATAAGCAGAAATAAGGATGGATTATGGAATATATTAAATAAGGAGGCCACTGTCATGTGGTTCGAATCGAGACCACCATAGGAATGAGCCATCAGAAACATAGTTACAAAACAAATCATAAAGAAGGATATGTCTGCAATAAGCAGAAACAAGGATAGATAGAATTAACAATGATTTATGCACCAAAACAAAGACAATTCATCCTAGAGAAGATTGAAGAACTAATAAATTGAAACGAGGATTTGATAGTCAACTACAAAAAACAACTTTGGAGAGCGATCCAACATAAAATTAAGAGAGAGATGATGTTGGATCAACTTATGATCACATTGAACCTATATAGATCCCCTCTTAAGAAGCTAAAGGCCTCTTCTCTCTTCGATGAAAATCCTTCCTTCCTCTTGCAGGGCTTTTTTAGATAGGAGGTTAGCCTATAGGTTCCACTCTCTTAAGGTGTGTTGGAAGGTTAGGTTTTGGAAAAGTCCTTTTAGATGATGGATTCAATTCATCCAACAGGTTAATAAAAAGGACCCTCAAAAGAGTCTTTCCTTCCATCCAATATTCAAAGATATGCAATGATGACATATTCAAAGGGGCAACAACAAATAAGAGAACCCAAGCCACTATCACTTCAACTTTAATATTTGAACCCTCACTAGAATTTAACCAGATGTAATAGGACATATTGCCAGGGAGGAAAATAGTAGCGCCTCCTCCACAAACCCCTGCTTGATAAGCACCATAAAAAAACCCAACATATTCAGAGACAAGGCAGGGAGGAAAAAGAAAGGATTTGTAGGATTTGTTGCTGGCAGGTTTCTTGTCTTTGACATAATCCAAAAAAACCTATAAGTAGGGTTTTGTTTCCGGTTTTCTTCAAAAATAAATTTATTTCTTACCTTCCAACTTCCCCAAGCCATGAAGACAGGAAGAGATTTGAAATATCCCATGTTCTGATCCCACCAGAGAAGACATTGGTCCAGAGGCTCAATAGGTTCAACTGCCTTGATGTTAAGAGCACTAAGAACTTCAAACCACAATGTCCTAGAAAGTTCACACTTGAAGAAGAGACGAGGAAAATGTTTAGACTCATTTAGGCGGAGTGGACATGCACACAATGCATAAAAGCCTTTCCTCATTAAGACATTCCTTGTTTGAATATGATTCCTTTGAGCCAACCGTATAAAGCATTTAAGTTTCATAGCTAAGGGCCAATTCCAGATTTTTACATATCACTAATTGACCCTTTGTGCTAAGGACTCAGAAATTGGATTGTATGCATGACGAGAAGTGATGTGTCCCTTTGAAGCTTTCCAAGTGTACGAGTCATCCTCATCCAATAAGGTGAGCCCATTGCTTTGTTTATTTTTTATAAACATGTTCCATTTGACAACAATAGAACCAAGTAAACCCAACTCACAAGCATTTTTCCACTTGTTAGTAGAAGCTTGGTTCAAGGAAAAATTGAAACCCTGTCGTAGATAGGAAATGCCTTGAGCTCTGAGTTGGTTAATGAGATCATAAGATAGATGAGAGACAGATGGTCCACCAATGAAAGGAAAAGTACCCAATTTTACTTGTTACCTTCGTTGACCTTCTAGCTTACCCAATTTTTGATCCAAGGGACAGTAGCCATCATTCCCTTCCAAAAGATTGAACTGACAATTTGAGAGGGTTGTTTAAAAGACCATAGCCAATCCATAATTCATTGATTATGAAGATATTTTTTAGGATAATTTTGCTCCATAATTTGTCACTTGTAAAAACCTTCCAAGTGCTTTTCATAGCCAAAGCAAGGCTAAACAAGGTTTTTAAAACCCCATCCACCACGACGCTTTGGTTGAGCTAGAGTGTCCCACTAAACCAAACGCTAGAAGGCACACCTATTCTTGTCATCATTCCAAATAAAGTTACTCATACATTGCCATATTTTATTAATGGTTGATTTGGCAATCTTTATGAGAGTAAACTAGAAAACAGAGAATCCCTCCATTGCTAATTTGATTAAGGTCATTCTTTTTCTTGTTAGCACTTGTAAAGTTTGTCTTCGCTGTAGGAGAGAAATTCCCAAGGTAACCTTTTCACTACAACTTATAGATTGAAGGCTAGCCCCTTCAATCCAGAGGGCTCTCTCTGACTTTGACACCATGGCTAGATATTTTGGATAGGTGGTGTTGATGTAGGGTTTGGTTGGCCCTGTAAATAATAACTCATTGGGTGCTGGAGTCAAATAGCTAGGGTTTTTAAGGTAATTTACCAAGACACTCGCTATCTAATCAAGATTGATAAAGGCAAGGTGGATAGTAGATCGTAGACTTTTGCCATTTGTTGTATATGGGTGAAGAAGCAGAAACACATTCCACCACAATAGGCCGTGAACAATGAATCATAAGGTGGCTTTAAAGGATTACAATGAGAACCTTTGAAAACCTAATTCAAAGCATCACGAAATAATGAATTTTGAATTAATTTTAACTTTCTAAACATTAAGAGGAAATGTAGTTATGATATTATTAAAGGAGAAATTAAAAAACACAGAGATACATACTAACATCCACTATCTCATGAACTTTATATCATTGTTTGGAATTTATTGATCTTGGAAAATGAAAAGATTGAAGCATTCAAAACACACAGACAATGAAACTTTAATTTTTAGAAATACCAACCCTTTCTTCATATTCTTGATGCAATATATAGAAATTACAATAGATTTCAACTCCTTGAAGTATGGTATGAGTAATTACAAAATATTTACATAGCCTTTGAAATCAACTGACAAAATTATAAAAAACCATATCCTCTGATATATTCAGGGCACTAATCTCGTACATAATCCCTAGTCAAAACAGAGTATAGGGATTGCTATACGCTTTTGTTTCTAGTATTTTGGAAGAAGAGCAAGCTATTCATTGCAAGATAGGATTTGGGATAGTTTGCTACTATACAGACTTAAACTCTGAAGCTAAACTCACAATCCCTCCTTGTAACCCACTGATGCATGAACTTGGAAATGATGCCAAAATTGTGCAACTGTTTGCCCTCTTTACTGCTTGCTTTCCTCATGTTGAATTGTACTCCTCAGGCCACAAAAATCTCTGATATGTTACCACAATATACTCAAAATTAATGCTTGACCATTTAACCATGGTAAACCAAACTGTTAAAGAATCATTAGGGTTTGATGCAACAAAATTAGGGTTTATGTAATACTTTACCCCTGAAGTCAATTGGTAATTTTTCTATGTTTTTTGCAACTTGAGCAAGGATAACCAACTTGTTTTGACTCATTGTCGTCATTTTAGTGAGTTTTTGTGGACTTTTATTAGTGTTTAGGGTTTTTCCTTTGTTCTTCTTAGCGTACTCTATTTTCCTCTATATTTTTCTACTTTTTGAAGTCTGTTATGTTTTTTCTTCTTCATCAAGGATGATGACCGTTTCTTTGTACTTAGGATTCATTCTAGCCTTGAAATTCAACCTTAGTTTGTTAGTAGGCCAAGCATGAGGTTTTTTGTCTTGAACCATAATCTCTGTCTCAGTTTCCTCATCCTCTATTTTAACATTCCGTTTTTTGAGATTTCCTATTTTGTTTCTTCCTCCTATATCAAAATTCTTTGTTGGTGTCTTTGGCTTCTAGTCCTCCCTTCATAAATTTCGATCTCTGACATCTTCATGGCTAGACTGACCCATTTGCAATGCTACAAGACTTGCAAACACCTTTACTAACCTTGAAATACCCCAACAGAGGACTGCAAGACAAGTAACAACCTTTCTACACTGGAAAACAATAAATCTAGGCTTGCTGGAAAACTTGTTTTAATAAAATCAGGGCAACTAGGTTTTGATTTAAAACGACTTAAGTGGACTAAAAAATGTTGGCAAATGTAACATCATGCAAGGGGAGAATCATTATTTTACAAACCACCACTTTAGAGCTAAAATAAGTTGACTTAACAGGTCAAGTTTTAAATATTTTCGAGAAGCGCTAAGAAAACATTTCATAACGCCACTCAGTTTTTTTGCTATAGGTTAAATCACTAAGTGAAATTTTGCATAGAACTAGGGTTAGGTAAAATATTTTTAATGCCAGAATTCCCTAGGATTAGAATACCTTATAATGATTACAACACTCCCCTTTACATGATTTATGACTTGCAAAAAGATAAACTGACATCATTGACTTGAAATGACGATGTAAACTTGATTCTAATAGATGGCTCTAACAGGGATACTGTCTCCCCATGAGGCAATAAAGAACACGTAGACCTTGTGCCTGATCCATTGGGGATACTCCCAAGCTTTACCTTGCATCTTGTAACCTGACTTGCAATTGAAACCAAAATGAAATCCACATTATACACCACTGCAAACTGAAAAAAAAAACACTGAAATAAACACTGAAACTCATGGTTTCCCTGACAAGATTATTGCACACCTCTATCTACACTATCCTACTGAAAGTCTCCCCAATCAGGCGATACAAAATTCCCAGTGCAGTGAGGCAAGGAGATAGCCACTCATCGAAATTCTGCTCACACCTTTCGTAAGAAAACAGAGAAATGTAAAGGATGGCAACTCAAAACAATAATTGAATCCAAAACTTGAGCTTATAAACAAAAGAACTCCACCTCCATTGATGACTACAATAAACTAGCCAAAGGTTCGTGGAAAACGTGCAAATTCAGCTCTTTTTGATGAGCAAGAATAGGAGAACAAAATTCATTTACAATTGCTAGTTGTTCTTGATTTATACCTTGATTCTCAACATCATTCTAAAAAAATCGCAGTAGATTGTTCATTGTTCTCATCATAAAAATACTCTATACCATATAGAATAGGTTCAGATATGACAACCACATCATATGCATTAAAAACACTCTTGCTCATCAAACAATTCTGATCTTGCCTCATTAACCTTTAATATCTTTGTTTGAAAACTGTTAGTTTGACTTTCAGATGAAATAAGTTTTTGTACATGATTCTCTTGTGAATGTGAGAAAACACCAATATGAACACTTTCACAATTTTGATTTTGAGTGATTTCATCATGGGACAAAAATTGAGAAAATGATTGATTTGAAGAGGCAACTATTTGACTATCCTCATACTCTTGGTCATATAAAAGTTGACAAACCTGCTGCATATCTTCGTCAATTTCAGGGGATGAACTTGATTGTTTACACCAAGAAGCCGAACTATTTCATTTTCAGTTAAGGGAGAAACTCTAATCTATCGAGAATTGTACTTATTATCACAACAACTAGTTTCTATTGTTTCTTGTTGAGAAGAATATTCATAAAGGGATTATATAATTTCATCATCCATAAGCTCCTCATCATCATAAATATCTTGCAAGTACTAAATAAAATCCTCACAATACTCACAATAGTTTTGGAACAATGACAAAGAAGGATGAAATGTTGCATAATACTCCAAGAATACTGTGTGGAAATCTTTAAGAGAGTATAAGCTACCTAGTTTTAATCTCTCATACCATGATCTAGATTTGTCTAGCAAGGTAGCCATAAACATCTTCATTAAACAATCCTCATGAAACTTAATCCCAAGCTTATATATATGTCTATGAAACTTAATCAAATGAAAAACTACATCATCTCCTTCCTGATCATTGAACTTTGGGAGATATGTTTTCTAGTATATGCGGGGAAAATGGTTTGGAAAACTAGGAAAATGCGAGCAGTTCATAATAGAGCATACCTTATATATCTGTAAGCCTCCATGGAAGCCATCTTCATATTTTGGAGTCACCAATGACACTTTAAATTCTGGATCTCACTGACAATTGAGTTCCAGGACAAGTCAAACAACCAATCTATTTTCTAACCTTATGTTTGCCCTCAGAGAGTAGATCCGATCTTCAAAGTAGTTTTGGGGAAGATCGACCTTTCGAATCCGTAGTATGGTTGCCAAGATATTAGCACTTAGAAAGATTATCTTAGCTGTAGGAGAGAAATTCCCAAGGTAACCTTTTCAATCCAACTTATAGATTGAAGGCTAGTCGTTTCAATCCAGAGAGGGCTTTCTTTGACCTTTACATTGTGGCTAGATCTTTTGGATAGGTGGTGCTGATGTAGGGTTTGGTTGGGCTTGGAAACAATAACTGAATGGGTGATGGAGTCAAATAGCTAGGGTTTTTAAGGTACTTTACCAAGACATTGAGTATCTAATTAGGATTGATAAAGGCAAGGTGGATAACAGATCCTTGACCTTTGCCATTTGTTGTAGATGGGTGAAGAAGAAGAAACATAGTCCACCAAAATAGGGCATGCACAATGAATCCTAAGGTGGCTTTAGAGGATCAGAATGAGAACCTTTGAAAACCTAACTCAGAGCATCAATAAATAATGAATTTTGAATTAATTTAACTTTCCAAACATTCAGAGGAAATGTAGTTATGAGATTATTGAAGGAGAAATTCAAAAACATAGAGATACATACTAACATCCACTATTTCATGAATCTTTATATCACTGTTTAGAATCTATTGATCCTGGTAAATGAAAAGATTGAAGCTCAAAACACACAGAAGTGAAACTATAATTTTCAGAAAAATCCAATCATTTCTTCATATTCTTGATGCAATATCTATAAATTACAATAGAGTTCAACTCCTTGAAGTATGGTATTAGTAATTACAAAATATTTACATAGTCTTTGACATTTTAATTGAATTTTTTTTTACAAAAAAGCCTATCATTTGATCTATTTAGATCACTAATTTGGTACATAATCCCTAGACAAAACATAGTACAAGGGCTGCTATACAATTCTGTTGTTCGTATCCTAGAAGAAGAATGAGCTATCTGATGCAAGAAAGGACCTGGAACAATTTGTTGCTATACAGGCTTAAACTCTAAAGCTAAACTCGCATGCCCTCCTTGTAAAATGCATGAATTTGGAAATGATGCCAAAACTGTGTAGTTGTTTTCCTTCTTCACTGCTTTCTTTCCTCATGTTGACTCGTACTCCTCGAGCCACAAAAATATTTGATATCTTACCACAATATACTCAAAATTATTACTGCTTGAACATTTAACCATGGTAAACCAAATTGTTGAAGAATCATTAGGGTTTGATGCAACAAAATTAGGGTTTATGTAATACTCTGCCCTTGAAGTCAACTAGCTATTTTTCTTTGTCTTTTGCAACTTGAGAAAGGACAACCAACTTGTTTTGACTCATTGTCATCCTTTTAGTGAGTTTTTGTGGACTTTTATAAGCTTTTAGTGTTTCCCCTTCGTTCTTTTCAGAGTACTCTATTTTCCTCTATCTTTTTCTACTTTTTGAAGTCTGTTCTATTTTTTCTTCTTCATCAAGGATGATGACCGTTTCTTTGTACTTAGGATTCATTCTAGCCTTGAAATTCAACCTCAGTTTGTTAGTAGGCCAAGTGTGAGGTCTTTTGTCTTGAACCATAATCTCTGTCTCAGTTTCCTCATCCTCTATTTTAACATTTCGTTTTTTGAGATTTCCTATTTTGTTTCTTCCTCCTATATCAAAATTCTTTGTTGGTGTCTTTGGCTTCTAGTTCTCCCTTCATAAATTTCGACCTCTGACATCTTCACATGGCCAGACTGACCCATTTTCAGTGCTCCAATACTTGCAAACACCTTCACTGACCTTGAAATACCTTGATAGAGGACTGCAAGACAAGTCACAACCTTTCTACACTGGAAAACAAGAAATCTAGGTTTTCCGAAAACCCCGTTTTAATAAAAACAGGGCAAACGACTCAAATGGGCTAAAAAAATGTTGGAAAATTTCACATCATGCAGGAGAACCATTATTTTACAAACCACTACTTAAGTGCTAAAAAATATGACTTAATGGGTTGAAAATCAAGTTTTAAAATATTTTCGAAAAGCGCTACGAAAACATTTCGTAGCGCCATGTGATTTTTACTATAATTCAAATCATTAAGCGGAATTTTGCATAGACCTAGGGTTAGGTAAAAATTTTTAATGACACATTTTCCTAGGCTTAGAAAACCTTATAATGAATACAACACCCCCCTTTACATGACTTATGACTTGCAAAAAGATACACTGACATCATTGACTTGAAATGAAGGTGTAAACTTGATGCTAATCAACACCCCCCTTTACATGACTTATGACTTGCAAAAAGATACACTGACATCATTGACTTGAAATGAAGGTGTAAACTTGATGCTAATACTTCCTAAAGAGAGCCATTTATAACACCAATGATTGGCTTTGCCTTCCATCCTTTTAATTAGCTAGCTCTAGTGGTCCACCCTATCATTTAAGGTATTTTTTAAGGATTTAATATTTTTCTTATATATAATGTTGTAAGCGACTATTCTGGTTTAGAAATTCATACATATAAAATACAGACGAATATTCAATTTAAAACATGTAATTTACTATTAAATTTGGTAATTGTTTTGGCGAATATAATCCATTTAATTATATATATGTTAATGAAATATATATATATAATTTTTTTTTTCCCAGAAAATGTCCAAAAAATAGTCCATTTGCAAATTTTTGCCCCTAAAATTTTCGCTACTATCATTGTTAGGTTTGAAAAAGAAACCCAAGTAATGGAAACCTAAATCAATTGGGTTCATATTGAAAGCAAAAACCGATCTGATACACCTGACAGTTTGCTCCGAGATACTAGTGAAATAGAATGCAGATTTCAGCGCAATGATCAACATACATGAAGCTACACAAAAGGTAGAGAATAAACATATAAAGGTATCCCACTTAGCTTCCGAACCATCACCTAGAATGAGGATATCATCTACAAAAAAGAGATGACTCAAATGTAGAAGATTTTTCACTTTTACTCCTTTTAGACGTCCTTCATTCCTTGCTGCAATAATCATCCTACTTAAACCTTCCATAATAGGGGGGGATAATAAAGGAGAAAGGGGACATCCTTGACGTAAACCTCTTGAAGAAGAAAAGAATGCAGATGGGGTCCCATTTACAAGCACTGGAAAGTTCACCAATGATATACAACCCATAATCTAATTTGTCGTTAGATGGTTAATGCCAATATGAAGGAGAAGAAGATGTAAAAAGGACTAATTTACCCTTTCATATGCCTTAAAAAGATCAATCTTAAAGATAATTGAACAATGCTTCCTTGTTTTAAGATTGATCTTAAAAAGATCAATCTTAAAGATAATTGAACAAAGGCACAATCGTTCCCACTCATTAGCGCTAACTGAACATGCAGAGAAATCAAAGCACCATATATGCTTCGAGGATTCCAAAGTCATTGCTAAGGTTGATCACTTCCACCATAGGAAGCTTAAAGGCGCTGTTGAGATTGGAACACATGCAGTCAATTTCAACATGTATGATGGTTGGAAATTAAGTAAGAGCTACATTCCGACCCTCTCTTCTTAATTCTAACCCTTTGTTTCTTCCTTTTTTTTTAATTAGAATTATGACTCATTTTAATGTTGTTGTTGTTTTTTTTTGATATTGGAATTCTCTTTAATTAATATAATTATGAAACTTTTTCTTTCAAATATTCTAATTCTTGCTCTTGTCATTTTATTATTTTGTTTAATTATTTTATTGGTATTTTTTTTAATTTATTTTAATGAATAAAGATTTATATAATTATAGATAAATATCATTTTAATTAATTTAGTGACTAATTTACCAATGGTTAATTCCTAACAACTAATTTATAATTAAATCTTATTTTAATTAATTTAATACCTTATTAACTAATTTTCTAACTGCTAAGTCCTACTCGCTATTTATGGACTTTGATGCATTCTTGTTATTTATTCTTTAGGATCAACTGATTTTTTCAGACTTTGATGCATTCTTGTTATTTATTTCTTAGGATCAACTGATTTTTTCACCTTTGTCCCAGAGGTTGAACCATGACCAAATCTTAATGATTTGATTAATCTAAAAGACATTATTATTCACGATATGGATCACAAAAGTCTAAGATTTAACATCATCTTATAAATTAATTTGCAGAGTAAAATTAGGTAAAAATTATTGAAGGTCGTATAACTTTGATGTCTTAGAAATCAAAGCTAAAAAATTAGAACTTACTACTCAAGATACCTTCCTGGTCACCCTTGCCTCCTCAACAACTCTGAAGATGTCTTCACCCAACAATTCTAAAAAATCCAAAAGCCAAGTAGAACTTTAAGGAGTTCAACACATCTTTGATCTCTTTAAGATTGACAGGTTTTCCCAAATCAAAACTTTCCTTCTCCGAAAAAAATCCTAGGGAGATATTGAATGAGCCTGAGTTGGTTCTGAAAATTGCATTCATTCGTAATCTCTTAGCAGGTCGGCAAAGTGATTCCTTGCAAGCTTTTCGAAATCCTACTGAGAAGTATAAGAATTGCCTTCTGCATCTGAGATATCCCAAATGGCATTTTTATTCTTCTTGAAGGATGCAAATTTGCGAAATTTTTTAGTGTTTTGGTCACTCTCTTTGATCCAAATTCCCTGACATTTAAGCCTCGAACGTTCCTCCTCCATTCTAAGCAGATTTGCCTTTTTTTAGTTAATGAACATATCCTTTTCTTCAGCTCATCAGAAAAACCTAATTGGATACAAGCATTTTGGCATGTGGATAATTATGACTCGATAGACTCCAATTCTCTACTCTACTCTCCAACAAACTTTCGGGCCCAAGTTTTAACATGACTCTTTAGATATTTCATCTCAGAAGTCCAAGCCTCCATTGCTGAAGAAGAGGGGTTGACCTGAAAATTTCCCAACATTCATAAACCAACGAATTAAAGGACTGCTCCTTGAGCCAAGGCTTGTTAAATTTGAAAGGATACTTCGATATGGAAGAATGTAAGTCCAATTGTAAAAAAAATGGGCAATGATAGAAAATGGACTCATGAGAGATCCAAGACCTGTATTTTCCAAATTTGGAAAGTAGGGAATCAAATAACAAGAACCTATTGAGAAGCTTTGCCACCCCGTCCGATCTTGTTCTTCTGTTCTTCCATGTTGGTTCAAGAGGGGCTGGGGGATGTCTACTATATTTGACTCACTAATGATCCTCGATATAACCTGAGAAAAAGGATCAAGCTTGGTTTTTTCACCCTAGATCTCTCTGACAGTTGAAGTAAAGTTTAAGTCTCAGCCAAGAATGAGGGATCAATCCTGCAGGAGTCCATTAGCAAACAAGAGGTCCCAGAATACTTCTCTCTCCGAGTAAGTGCCATAGCAATTAACAAGGACAACCGGGTCAACCATGCCTCTAAGGCGACCCTCCATAATTATGCCCGCCACCGAGGAGCATGGTCTGAGAGTGGCTTCCCTTGGATTCCATAGAACCGTCAGGCCTCCCGATTGACCTTCAAGGTCCACTGCACTAAAGTACCAATCAGGACATATTTTATGAAGGGAGTCTCTGGCTTTTACCATCCCCACCATTCTCTCTTGGAAAAATATTACAGAATGTTTATGAATGGAAATCAGTGTATGAATCGCTCTGATCTTAGGAGGACCACCAACAACTCTTAGGTTCGGAGACATAATAATCATCTAGTGAAAAGTAAGAGGCTTGCATTTCTCCAAGGGCCCTATCAGATTCAGAAGGATAACCGGGTTCAATAGGAGAATCACTCTGTGAAAAGGATTCTTGAAATCACTTGTGAAAAAGATTTGGTATATTGTATTTTGTAAATAGATTTGATATATTATATATTTTGTAAATATTTATAAGAGGATGAATCCGGAAAACTAGAATATGAAGATACCATGAAAAGCTAGAATATAGAGATACAATGAAAAATAAAAATGAAACAAAGGAAAATGAGATCAAGAGTTATGATACTTTGTACTTTGTATATATCAATGTTTTTAAGTTAATGAAAAATAATGAAAAATGACAATTTAATTTCTGTCACTTCAATAATGTGAAGATATAATGAAAAATAAAAATGAAACAAAGGAAAATGAGATTAAGGGTCATGATACTTTGTATATATCAATGTTTTTAAGTTGATGAAAGATAATGATAAACGGCGATTTAATTTTTGTCACTTCAATAATGGTATCAAATTTGGTTGTATCTCCAAGATTTACTTTGTTCTATGTTAGATTGTTCTTTTGCTTTAATGAAAGATAATGACAAATGACATTTCAATCTCACAATGGTACAAATTTGGTTGTATCTCCAAGATTTGCTTTATTCTATGTTAGACTTATTTTACCGGGTCTGATCTATGTGTCATATTCTATTCTCTACAAATCTGTTTTTTTTTTTGAAATAATGATTCCATACAGGTAAATTGAATAAAAAGATGTGGGAAAACTTGAGGCGTTTTTTCTAAAATAAACTTGGCAT
This sequence comes from Pinus tabuliformis, assembly GCA_031772625.1. Taxonomy (NCBI): domain Eukaryota; kingdom Viridiplantae; phylum Streptophyta; class Pinopsida; order Pinales; family Pinaceae; genus Pinus; species Pinus tabuliformis. Next base: position 1,147,001,088 of record CM062805.1, read on the forward strand.
TTTTTCAGGGAAAACACCTCAGGTTTTTCCATATCCTTTTATTCAATTCACTTGTATGGAGTAATTATTTCAATATGATCTTTGTCATATTCTTTGTAGGTCTGATTTTTGAGATATGCCATTACTTGGCCCAATATTTTTTTTAAGATGCAGAGAAACCCTAGCAAATGCATTCTCTCCTTCGCGACACCATAAATGCTAGAAAACAATCTTGTGTGCATTCTCTCTTGCTTACATTTCCATGTCATGTTCTGATGATTTCATTATCTTGGCTCCATTTTCGAGGTAGGTTTTCATCTCGTGTTTTAACAACACTTTTTTTTTTGAACTGAAGAAATATTTTAGACATACATAATCCTACCTGGGATTGGACCACAAAACCTTTGGAGACCAAACTTCCCCATTTAACCATTGGACCACATCCTCAAAACTACTTATCCAACACAACGCGGGTCAATGTGTTAGGCATCTTGTTCTTAGTATTGAATTTTCAGGATGGGGACTAGAAACCTGCTTTCCTACTAAATATGTTCTAAATATTTTGTGTATTAGTTTAGTCTCAAATCAAATCCTTCTTTATTTTTGCTCCTTATTCTGCGCATAATGGTATTTTCCAGTTAGACTTAAACGAGGGGTGTTAGGGTCCTGTAATTTATAGGATCAATGATTATTGAGTATTTTCTTTTAGTATTTTAGATTGTAAATAATATAGATTTTTGCAAATGATTTCCAAAAATATAGAAAAATGAAAATAAAAAATGAAAAGAGGGTATAAATACAAGAAATAGAAAGAAGAGAAAAATAAAAGAAATGATAAATGAACCCCACAAAAAATGAATAAACATGAAAGTGATGCTAGATTGTCACTACTAGCCTTTTGGCTTTGTAAAAAATAAATTTGTGAAATTGTGTGCAACTTGTTTAAAATGCCACAATTCCTTTTTGCTTGAGTCATACAATTTAATCATGTTCAAGTAGTTTTCAATTTATGTTAATTAGGTTAGAGTGAATAACTTAACCAAACAGTTTAATCTTGGTTAAGATTAGATAGGTAGAATTAGGTGAATAAAGTAAATACAATTGTTTTAATCTAGATTAATTTAGTTGATTAGAGTAGTTTAGTGTTGAAATGAACATTCTTTGTCTTTTTAAAAGGAAAAATTGATAAGGTTTGCATGCTCAAATGCACCCTCATTTGCTTTAAGAATAACATTAAGATAGGAAAATAAAGCTTTTTGATGTAATAAGTCTGAATTGGTTCACTGTCCTAAGTTTTGGATCTTGGGTTATATTTCATGTGCCCGAAAGATATGGCGGGGCCCTCTAATGTTAAATCTTTCCTTATTCCGCCATCCCTGATCAATCACCACATCGATTTGACGACCCACGACAGTTTTCGGGTCCCCCTGAAGCGACAACATTTAACGATGGGGGGGGGGGGGGGGGGTCCGAAAAGCGGTTTACTGTTCCCCTACGTGTCACTACCATATGATTTTAGACCCGCCCCCCACTCCCCTCCACCGCCTCCCCCTCAAATAAAACAAACAACCATCACCCCCTTCGGAAAACGGTTTCCTCCATCCCATTGTTTCCCACATTCCCGCCAACGTTCATCTGCCACGACTCCATTCAACCTCCATTTCCCTACTGCCACACATCCTCCTCCGCTGATCTCACTCCTGCTTACTGTTCCACTCCCACCAACACTCCTGCCAACATTTGACCTCGCTGTCACTCCCGCACCACTCACTGCTGGCCACTTGGACTATTTTCTCCACTCACTTCCACGTCATTTCTCCACATCACCATTGCGGACCCCACTTCCTTTCCCCCCACCATGTCCCTCCACATCATTTGTGATCATTTTGAAATCTTTATACAATAACTGGTAGGTTACTATGAAGATGATCAGTTTATGGATGATGAGATTATAGAGGTTATGCATGAGAGACCTTTCAACCATGAAGAAGTTGAAGAAGCTAGTTACAAACTTTCAGCAAGTAGTTATTTCTCCCATGATTGAAAATGAATCAGATCTGCATTTCAATGATTCAATTTCACATGAACTCGTTGACGACATTTCAAAACCTCTATACATCTCAGAAGAACAAGAGAACAAGAAGCTCAGTTGTAATGAAGAAACAAAGGTTACCAATGATAGTTTGGAGCAATCTTCTTAGATTGTCACAAATACAAATGATCATTCTAATTGCCTTGCATTCCTTTCTTCTCCTGAGTTTTTAATCCATGAAAAAATTTCTGAAAATCATCATTTTGAGTTTGCTAGCATAAAAACTCAAGAAATCCATGACCCATCCATTATTTTTAGCAATAATATGTAGCAAGTTTGTTCCTTTAATCTTAATGCAGAAATTTTTGAAGATCAGATTGTTTTAGACCCTGTGGGTGTAGACCTTTTTGTTATTCAAGATGTGGCTACCTTAATTGAGAATTCGTCTCCAGCTTCAGATAATGAAGATTTTGCTGAATAAGAATAGGTTGTCCCAAAACCTGTGGATGTTATTATTGTGAATGAATTGGTTGTTTCAATTGAAGATAGTAAGATTGATGATCAAATTACTCCCTTTCCCTTAGAAGGTAGTCCTTTTGCAAATCATCAAAATGTAACTTTTCATGTTTTTAAAAATCCTATAACCAATCTATTGCGGTCATCAAGGAAAATGGTTGTTTTTATGTTTGTAAATTATGGTCAACAACTTCATTGGCATTTTAGGTTGCCAATGTCATATCTTTTCTGCCTTCTCATGAGAAGTATGAGCCAAATTCAGTTAAGTATCCATTTTCTTGACTGGCTTCATTGGAATTTTTGTATTATTTGATTCAACATGATTTTCAACAGATTAGAGTGAGTAGGTGTGTGCCAATAAGCTTAGTACTCTGAGCATATTTGCAATATTTTTAGTTTCAGTTTCAGATAGCAGTACAACTTTCAGTTCAGTGTATATTTCAGATTCAGTGTCCAGAATGATTTTAATTTCAGTTCAAGAGTATCTGTCGCATAGATTTTTGTGACAGAGCAGGTTGTAGATATGGGATCGGCCCAATGGATCAGGCTACTGGTCTACGGTGTTCTTGACAGTTCACTAGGAAGTGCCATCCCTAGCTGGAGCCACTGTTAGGGTCCTATAATTTATAAGATCAATGATTATTGAGTATTTTCTTTCACTATTTCAGTTTGTAAATAATATAGCTTTTTGCAAATGATTTCCAAAAAATATAGAAAAATGAAAATAAAAAGATAAAAGAGGGTATAAATACGAAAAATAGAAAAAAGGGAAAAAGAAAAGAAATGATAAATGAACTCCACAAAAATGAATAAACATGAAAGTGATGCTAGCTTAAGTGCCACTGCTAGCCTTCTGGCTTTATAAAAAACAAATTTGTGAAATTGTGTGCAACTTGTTTAAAATGCCATGATCCCTTTCTACTTGAGACATACAGTTTAATCATGTTGAAGCAGTTTTCAATTTATGTTAATTATGTTAGAGTAAATAACTTAACCAAACAATTTAATCTTGGTTAAGATTAGATTGGTAGAATTAGGTGAATAAAGTTAATCCAATTGTTTAATCTGGATTAATTTAGTTGATTAGAGTAGTTTAGTGTTGAAATGAACATTCTTTGTCTTTTTAAAAGGAAAAATTGACAGGGTTTGCATGCTCAAATTCACCCTCATTTGCTTTAAGAATATAATTAAGATAGGAAAATAAATCTCGTTGATGTAACAAGTCCAAATTGGTTCGTTGTCCTAAGTTTTGGACCTTGGGTTATATTTCATGCGCTCGAAAGATATGGCGGGGCCCTCCGATGTTAAACCTTTCCTTAATCGCCATCCCCGATCAGTCACCACATCGATCCGACAGCCCACGATAATTTTCGGACCCCCTCGAAGCGACAACGTTTAACGACAGGGGGGGTGAAAAGTGGTTTACCGCTCCCCTACGTGTCGCCACCATATGATTTCGGACCCCCCTCAAATACCGCAAACAACTATCACCCCCCTTCGAAAGCGGTTTCCTCCATCCCGTTGTTTCCCACATTCCCGCCAACGTTCATCTGCCACAAATCCACTCAACCACTATTTACCTACCACCATGCATCCTCCTCCCTTGATCCCGCTTCTGCTTACCGTTCCATTCCCACCAACACTTCTGCCAATATTTGACCTTGCTGTCACTCTCGCACCACTCACTGCCTGCCACTTGGACTGTTTTCCCCACTCACCTCCACATCATTTCTCCACATCACCATTGCAGACCCCACTTCCTTTCCACCAAGCATGTCTCTCCACATCATCCCCCACCTCCATGTCACCTCCCGCCTCCACATCATATGTCTGTTTCATGGTCAGTCAAACTATGCTTTTTCCTATACAACACAATAATTTAAAACATGGTTTACAAATAGCTAAAAACAAATTTTGAGAAAATGAAATAATTTTTTGTTGCTAACATCCTAATGTACAAAAACCTCTCTCAGTTTTCTAACAGCTATTATGGTTTGGGAGATTCAGATGAATCTTTGTAGGCACATTTTCCCGAATTTTCCTATTTTTAGACAGTGTTTGCAAATGCGGTTTCTGAGCAAGTGGAAATGAATTCTCAAAAATTGAAAGATATTTTTGTTTCCAACATCATCATTTACAAAAACCTCTCTCAGTTTTCTAACAACTATTATGGTTTGGGATATACAAAGGGATTATAGGACCCTATTTTTCAGAATTTCGGGAGGAAAAAGCTCAAAGACAGTTAGTGACTTGGATACCACCTCATCAAATAAGAGTTGCTATCAAATTTGAATTTCTCTTCTTTGTCCCCATAAATACATTAAGATAGTGTCAAGTAGATTCATTAGTTTTGAATGTCCTATATTTCAGTTCTATTTGTGTAATATAGTTTGAGATATTTGTAACAAATCTTGATATTTTTTCAAGATATTTTAGTTTATAATTTTTATAAATACTTCATCATTTGAAGTAATAGATGTTGGTTTTTGGACAAAGAAACACTATTGTATATCTTTTGCTGAAGCATTAGCTAATTTTCCAAAGTAATACAGAAGCTCTTTCACAGGATTCATGTGTCAAATTCGTGGTGAAGTACATCTATTTGTTATATGTGTTTATATCTCTTTGTTTATAGCACATGATTGTTTTCTAAAATCTGAATTATTCAATAGATAAACAAAGGGTAGAATTTGTTTAAATCTACACTCTGCAACTGGCTACGAATAATTTCTATGTTTTCTTCTGATCTTTGAATATAGAATTCAGGTAACAATTCTCTATATTATAAAGTGAACCTTATTATGTTATTTTTCTCCATTTCACAAAATTTAAAGAATATAGTTAGTTTGGCTACCTTGCCTTGTGATATTTATCTGTAGATACTCTAGTTAATCTATATTTTATGTAACAGACTCCATAGCCAAATGGAAATCTAAGTTATCAACAAACCACTCAAATAAAAATCAAACCCAAAACTTCATAACTAGCCTAATATTCAATCAAACAAAGTTAAATCTTACAGAGAGAGCCCTCTCTGAAGCTAGAAGGGCTAGATCCCAACTTCCAAATTTGGTTTGTGGTTACCTTGGTGATTTTCTTCTGCAACCTCAGAAAATTACTAAGTGCTAACAAAATGAAGTAAATTCTTTGTAGCTTGTGATGCATTTCTCACAAATCACTAGCTTCATGGTGAAGTTGTGAAGGATGAGGGACTTGTTTTCCCTGTAGTTGTAGGCATTATTAGGCGCTGAAAATAAGTAGCCTTACAATGGCCATTAAATGAGCAGGACTATATATGTCTACAGTTTGATTTTGGTAGGCCATTTATCCAACCATGGGCATATACATCCTCGCTCATTTAATTCCCATTGGCAAGACATATTTTTTTTCCATTGTTAGGTATCTGTGAACACAGATCCCACTCAAGAAGCATATACGTGAAGGACTTCTTCATCAAATCCAATGTTTCGATCTCATTTGTATACCATGTTTGTGAGAAGATGAATCCCATGAAAACATGAGCTAACGTGATGTTGTAAGGCTTAAACCTCGGGAAATCATAACAACCGACACATGTTTGAAGGGGAATTAGTAATAAATGTAAACATTCTCATTGAGAACATTCGATAGAGGAGGAAGCGAGATCTACTTGCATTCAATATTATTGCATTCTCTTGTTTAGTACCATTGCTTTGTATTAAAATCACTTTATCGAAGAAAATGCATAGGTTAGAATTTCTAAGTGCTTCTTGTGGAGTCTACAAGTCTTTAATCATGTCTTGTGCATCATGTTGAAGAAAATTATAACTAGGTTCAGTATTTGTCAATGTAATTTTCATCTTTGTACTTGTCAAGAAATATAAATATTATTTTTTGTAAATTATATGAATGATTTTCTTGCTCATTACATAGGTCTAGGAAAGTCAAAGAGTCAAAATCATGTTAAAGAGATCTTCTTGAGCATTTATGTAATGTACATGGGTCAACATAGTGTCAAGTAGCCCTTCAATACAAGCACCATCCTCCAAAGAAGAAGATTGCAAGCAAAAAAAATGAAGAGAACATCATGTCGGCCTCAATATAGATATATATATTAATGTCATGTCGGCTCATATAAAAGACACAACGATTCACCTGGACAAGTCGGCTCAAAATGGAGACATAAAACCTATATACACCCAATAGGGGTATCCTCACAAGATAGGAATAATCTCGGACTTGTCTGAGATTTTTCAGAAGTGTAATACAGGATCTTCGATAAGCATGTTGAGTATAGAACTTCGGACTAGCTTTACAACTTCAGATAAGAAGACAAAACATCAGACATGTCTAAAGTTTTTGGTGGTGACTGAAGCAAGTAATCACAGTCTTAAGATCTCGCAAAACTCTGAAATCACTGTTCTTTGAATGAGTATTATCAAGATATATGTACTTTGTCTCCTCCCTGTCTCGGTGATAACAGAAGAAATGTTACAATCTTAACATACATATGGAAAGGAAGATACTCTTTGTCTCAACCTCCTCACACTCACTACCTCAATATTTAGTCATAGTCTCGGCATACATGAAGGATCTCAGTCACACTCTGTTTCAAAATATCACTGTCTCACAAGTCTCGGCGATGATATCAGTGGTAGTGCAGCAAGGTGTAATAAATATGTAACAACAATAATGACATAATACAGATAATGTCAGTAAGATGATGACACAAGGAAGGAGAAGCGATGGTGCAGAAATAATGATCTCATCATTATGATGAAGTCCTCCATGAAGGTCTAGCTATGATTTTATAGCAATGAAGATCTTCATAGTGCAATTGTGATGAAGCAATAATGATGATCTCAACAACGACAGAAAGGAGGATTGGTGTCTTGGTCTTGGAGGGTATATCACAGGGGCTTCACTCAATGAACCTCTGACCTATCACATGCGTTCATGGCATATTAAACATTACCCCTAATTTGACTACATATTGGAAAATACCCCTAAAAATCACATTATTTAACCCCCTTCCAATACAAACCCAATACGCCTTCCCAATTTAAAAAACCCCTACTTCCACTAGATATTGTGGGTATCCATTTTTTCATTAACATTTTTTATACCCCTTTATATTTTTTTCATTGACTTTGAGCTCCATTTTTTATACCTACCAATATAAAAACCATTTACCCACTATATATCCCCCAATATATTGTGCCATTTTTTCCTCAATATATATCCCCCAATATGAATCTCTATAAGAAGAATTTAGTGCGGGTTTTCCTCTCCAAGAGGGAGAGGTTTTGGCCCTGGCAGAATGCCAAATATCTTGTGTTCTTGTCTCTTTGTTTTAATAAGATATTTTGTGAACTAACGAGGACACACTCTAATAATGTCAAAGAGAAGAATGTGCTATAAGAAAATGAAAAACATCTCACAAATAGTTATCTATCATAAGAAGAATCTTACTAATTCTAACTGCCCTAGATTCTTCAACATGGTATCAGAGCTAAGGTGCTGAAGTCAGAAGGACAACAAAAAGAGACATCAAAGCAAGGTTTAAGGATTTTTGTTAAGATTAAAAGGATCAACTTCACAACAAGCAGTCTACAACAACAAAGGATTTTTGTCTATATAATAAAGGATACAACCTTCAACAGTCTATAATACTCACAGTGTCGGTGCTATACTATTGAGATCTCAGTGCCACAATAGGATTAAGCAATCTCAGTCAAAGAATGAAGTTTTGATCACAAGTACTTAGAACTCGGGTTCATGGCAGCAATTTCGATGCCTCTCACAGTGTTAGTCTATGTCATACCACAGGGATCTCAATATAGAATGAAGGTGTTTGATGATGGGTATCTACTATAAAATGATCATCATGGAAAGCAACATCAAGACTTTATGGTTAAACACAATGTTGCATACTACAAGATTCCATAATCCACTCATGTGATAGCAAGACAATGCCATCTCAAATTCATCAACAATTTTTTAATCAGATGTTTAAGTTGAAGAAACTTGAAGGCAAGAAGGCAGGCTTCATTACATCAAGGATCTCATCTGGAGGACGCATCAATGCATCTGCTTCAACCATCATCAAAGAAATCAAGGTGAATATTTCATCTTCACATGAAAAGTAAGTATCTTTTCATGTAAGTATCTTTTCGATTTATAAATTTGGTTAAATGACTTCATGATTGCAAGGACATCTATAGGTTGGATGGGTCATCAAGATTCCTTGCATGAAGAGGGAGGATAGAAATAGTTCTCTAAGTAGCTGAAGTCATTAACATATCAATAGGTCTCCACTAAATTTATGGAAAGGAATGCTTATAAAAGATTTCCTCACATAGAAATACTAGAGACATCAAAGTAATGTAGATGATAAACTCATTCTCTAAAGATGCAATGAAGAAGGTCACATGAAATTTGATCTACATGAAAGTAAAGGGTATCAAAGGATGAAGGATATCTTCCATCTACAAGATCTAGGAAGGAAGATAATCATCATCATTCTAACTGATAAGCAAGATAACCAATGTACATGAATAAGAAGGTTACCTCATTCAACAACTTGTGTTCTCTATGATAGATAGAGAAAGAAAAGTTGATGAAAAAAATATTGAAGGTTAAAAGAACTCAACCATGTGCAGAGAAGAAAGGCAATGTTGGTACTCAAGCAAGACAAGATAAGTATAGTTAAGATTCAATGCTATAGAAAGATTTTGGAAACTCATATCACCGAAAGATGGAGAAAGCTGAAGAAAAGTACCAATGAAAGAGGGAGTAACAAATCTCTCCTATGAGTAAGATAGTATCCGTCACAAAACGAACCTGTCATAAGATCCTAAATCTTGTGCTATAAGAAATGAAAATGATAAGAATATGCATCATGGCATCATGGAAGCATTAGAAACAAGAGGTTGTGACATCACCATGGGAATGATAAAGGACAAAATTCATGGAAGATAAATATATAGGGTATATAGCTCTTGGGAACCGCAGTGGACATCGAAGGAAAGAAATAAGTCATCTAAGGCTCATCATAAATCAAGTCCAAAGGGAAACATCTACCAGTTGGGGATATACAAGATCCTCAAAATTCTTTGATGGAATCCTCATTGTAGAATTCATTAATCTAGAGAGGAAGCAAGTGTTTAAACAAGAGCTCTAACTTATGGAATCCATGAGATGATGATATGATAACATAAAGTAGATCAAGGGATTGAAGATCTTTTCAATCAAGGAAGCTGCTGGAAGAAGCCTCGAATACCTAAAGGTAAAATAAGGTATGTATTCTTGTGTTTAATATTATAATGTCATGTCATATATTTGCAGGTAACACAGATCATTACTTCTATCTTAAGAATCATGATCAAGAGAAAAATGATCTCCTCCTATGAAAGGATGCAAGAAGGCATGAGTCGCACCAGATGAAATCAACATAATATGTCCTCATATGAAGTATAAGATGATTTAATACAATGAAGAAACTCTGATTGAAAGCTACTGGGAATGGAATGTGTGAGTAAGGAAGATATCGTGAGATATACAACCATGATGAAGGCAATCAACATCCAAAAGAACACGATGACTTAACTAAGAAATCTCCTAGAAAGATATGAAGACTCTGATGAAAGTCTAAAAAAGATGAATACCCTTGACAATGGATATGTCTGGGAAATGTGTCAATATGTGTGCAATATGCTGATACCTACAAGAAGATGTCATGATGAAGAGCCATCTCATAAGGTATGATTTAATTTAATATGATGTTTTGATTTCTTGAATAATATTTGGATGAGTTCATGCAGGGCTACTAGAACAATACTTGTAAGTACAAGTACAACCAACATTCATGCAATGGATGGAAACTCCTAAAAGAAGCACGAAGAGAAAAGAAGTAGCCATATGAAGAAGGTTCGAGATATGTACCAAAGGCCACTTTACATGAAGAAAGGAATGACATGACAAAATAAGAAGGAAAGCGATCAATGGATGTTTCCCTACAAGGAAGAAGCTCAACTAAATTTCATGACATCAAGGAGGGAAGTTGATCAAGTAGCTGAAGGACCCACAAAGAAGAAGTTGCTGATGTATAGAAGAATCCCTAGCTAAGAGGAAGCTCTGAAAAGTCCCTGATCAAGAGGGAGCTTGAATTAGATCACCCTTGATCACAAAGGAGTGACAATTATGTTTTTCTATTTCATGTGTCATGCACTGACCAGGACTAATAAACTTAAGTATAGGTGAAGGCCATCAATGGAAAAGTAGACACATGATAGACACAACATTCTTGTCTTCACTTGGGAAGAAAGAATGGAGGGTTGGGTAATCATATGACATCCAATACTCTTTGAGGATGCGTAAGGCATCCAAGGTAAGAGTAGGCAAGAGGATTGATGTTCTTTGAGGGTTGGGAACCCAAGATAAGAATAGTCCTAGAAGGTCATACTCAATGAACACCTGGGTGGGTATGTACCTTGAGAAACAATGGTGAAGGTGTTTATAAACCATTGGTCTCACTAGCATTGTAGCTCATGGTATCATGGAGAGATGGAGCTATTAGTCAAGGCCTTGCACTGTGACAACGCTGGTTGATATGATGCTATACAGATGGGATAACCAATCCGATTCTTCTTACAAGAAATTATTCAGATTGAGAATAACCAAGTACCATTGTAAACAAATCCCTAGTTAAGATGGAGTGTTGAAGGAAAGTGTAACTAGATTCGTATTTGTCAATGTAATTTTGATCTTTGTACTTATCAAGAAAAAGAAATATTATTTATAAATTATATGAATGATTCCATAGGTCTAGGAAAGTCAGAGTCAAAATCATGTTAAAGAGCTCTTCTTAAGCATTTATGTAATGTACATGGGTCAACCTAGCGTCAGGTAGCCCTCAAATACCAACACCATCCTCCAAAGAAGAAGACTGCAAGCAAAATAATGAAGCATTTCGGCCTCAAAATATATATATTAATGTCACGTCGGCTCATATAAAAGACACAATGATTCACCTGGACGAGTTGGCTCAAAATGGAGACATAACACCTATATACCCAGCTGGGGTATCCGCAAAAGATAGGAAGAATCTCGGACTTGTCTAAGAATTTTCGGAAGTATACTATAGGATCTCGGATAAGCACATTGAGTACAGAAATTCAGACTAGATTTACAACTTCGGATAAGAAGACAAAACCTTAGATATGTTTGAATTTTTTGGTGGTGATTATAGTAAGTAATCACAGTCCTAAGATCTCACAAAACTCTGAAATTACTGTTCTTCGAATACGTTTTATCAAGATGAATTTACTCCGTCTCCTCCCTGTCTCGGTGATCACAGAAGAAGCGTTACAGTCTTAACATACATATGGAAAGGAAGACACTCTTTGTCTCAACCTCCTCACACTCATTGCCTCAGTATTCAGTCATAGTCTTGACATACATGAAGGATCTCAGTCACACTCTATTTCATCATATACATTACTTGATGATCACTATCTCACAAGTCTCGGTGATGATATTGGTGGTAGTGCAACACGATGTAATAAATATGTAACAACAATGATGACATATTAGAGATAATATTAGTAAGATGATGATACAAGGAAGGAGTAGTGGTGGTGCCGAAACAATGATCTCATCATTATGATGAAGCTCTCCATGAAGGTTTAGCCATGTTGTTATAGCAATGAAGATATTGATAGTGCAACAGTGATGAAGCAATAATGATGATCTCAACAACGACACAAAGGAAGATTAGCTTCTTGGTCTTGGAGGGGTATATTAGGTCAAGGGTCAAGGTCTTGGTATTCATCAATTGGAACATTTATAAGAAGAATTTAGTGTGGGTTTTCCTCTCCAAGAGGGAGAGGTTTTAGCCCCGGTAGAATGCCAAATATCTTGTGTTTTTGTCTCTTTGTTTTGATAAGATATTTGATGAACTAACGAAGACACACTCTAACAATGTCAAAGAGAAGATCGTGCTATTAAAAAAGATGTGCTGAAGCTCGGTTCTTCACTGACTCCTCAACAGAACACAAGCTGCTTGGTCTCTCCCCATGAAATGTTTTTTGCTGGATTTTACATGGTCGGTGACAATGCTTATGTTTTTTCCATCTGGTATACTCAGACACGCGACCGAACAGTTGCCTGGGTGGCAAACAGAGACCAACCTGTCAACGGAAGAGATTCCCGTCTTCTTCTGAGAAAAGATGGGAACCTCCTTCTGTCGGATGCAGACGGATCAATTGTGTGGAGTACCAACACCGGTAGTAACTCCAATGTAAAGGAGGCTGCCCTTTTAGAAACAGGAAATCTGGTATTACGTGGATTTTCGGTAGATCATGTACCGTGGGAAAGCTTCCAGTATCCAACCGATACTCTTCTTCCACAGCAGCCCCTCAGGAATAATATGCAGTTAATATCCAGATTGGGAAGGGGCACGTTTAAACCAGGCTACTATTGTCTCTACTTTGATAGCTACAACATTCTTTGACTCATTTACGACGACAGATCAGGATTGAAGGACAACTACGGGCCTTATGGCAGGCAAAACACATTATATGTCCAAGCTATGTTGAATGCCTCCGGTAATTTCAGGTCAAACGACGGGTTTAACATTGCGGCATCAGATTATGGAGAAGGCCCCAAGAGAAGATTAACTCTGGACATTGATGGAAACTTGAGGCTATACAGTTTGGTGGAAGAGAAAGGTACATGGACCATTGTTTGGATGGCGGTCCCTGATCAATGTAGAGTTCATGGCTTCAGTGGAATGTACGGTCTGTGCATATACACTCCAAAGCCTAGTTGTACATGTCCCCTTGGATTTCACATGAAAGATTCCATCAGTTTGTTCCAAGGTTGCGAGCGGAATCAAGAACTGAATGGGCATAGCGCGTCCAATACAAAGCTTCTTCATCTTCGACATACAAATTATCCTAACTTCGATCTATCTAGCCTTGTTGAGTATACGCTGGAAGAGTGTAAATTTGTGTGCATGAATGACAACCGTTGTGAAGGCTTTGTCTACAGAATGGATGGCACCGGATTGTGTTTTCCTAAGTATTTACTGATCAGTGGATACCGATCTCCCGGTGAGGTGGCCCACATGTACATCAAAGTTTCCAGCAATGATTCTACTGTTTCTAATATTACCAGTGTGTCTCAGCCTTTGCCATTAAACTGTTCGCCTTCCAGGGACGAAGACAAAAACATAAGACAAGAAGCCCTAATGTCAAATCTGCACTAAGATATTTTTCTATTGCATTTTGTGTTGCAGAGCTGTTTTGTGTAATACTTGGTTGGTGGCATATGTCCAGAACATATAGAGATCTTGGCTATGAACGTTTAGCCTACTCAGACATACCAGCGGGATTCAAGAACTTCAGCTTTGCAGAATTGAAGAAAGCGACAAATAACTTCAAGATAAGACTGGGAGAAGGAGGCTCTGGGACGATGTACAAAGGCATTCTGACTAATCGTGAGGTGGTAGTAGTGAAGCGACTGGAAGGAGTATCCCAGGGTCATGATCAGTTCTAGGTAGAAGTGAGTGTGATTGGGAGAGTCCATCACATGAACTTAGTTCGTATGTTTGGCTTCTGTGCGGAAGGAAATCATAGATTTCTCGTTTACGAGTACATTGAAAATGGGTCTCTAGACAAGTATCTGACTGTAGAAAGCCAAGAAGTTGGCAATGACAGAGTTTTGGGTTGGAAAGAAAGATTTGGGATTGCAGTGGGCACAACCAAGGGGTTAGCCTACCTTCACGAAGAATGTTTGGAATGGATTCTGCACTGTGACATCAAGCCCCAAAACATACTTCTGGACATGAATTTTTGTCCCAAGGTTGCGGACTTTGGCTTGGCGAAGCTGGTAGATAGGGATCACTCATTCGCCTTCTCCACCATTAGAGGCACACGGGGTTACTTAGCACCGGAGTGGACAATGAATCTGCCAATCAGGTACAAGGTGGATGTTTATAGCTTTGGGATTGTTTTGTTAGAGATAGTGACCAGAAGAAGCTAATTATCCAATTCAACATGACATCTGGTTCAGTGGGTCTCTGCAATCATGAGGGAAGGGAGGGTGATTGAGGAAGTGGTGGATCCGAGGTTGCATGGAGATTTTAATTCAGCAGAGGTGAAGAGAATGCTAAAAACAACACTGCTATGCATCGATCAAGACAAGGATGTTAGACCATCCATGAGTCAGGCCTTCGAAATGCTTTCTCAACCTGATTCCTTTACATCATCAGATTCTATTTTTCCGAACGATTCAGCCAAATCATTTCCAACTGTCTCTTCCTCTTCGTTCGCAGTTGAGAGTCAACAACATGCGGCAGAATCATAATGGGTATAATTTTAGGGTTAGGATTTACTATTTGTAAGAGTTTGTATGTTGGGTAGAAGTAAGCTATGGGGTTAGGGTTTAATATTGGGAAGCGTTGGTATGTTAGGTACAAGTAAGATAAAGATATGAGGTTAGGGTTAAGTATTCCCAAGAGTTTGTAGGCCAGGGATATGTGTAAGATTTTTTTCCAGATATTTAAATTTTAAGATAGATTTTTATTTTTATTATTCATATATAATATATATTATTACGGATATTATTATTATATTATATTTTTTCCATCAAACTATTTATATGATATTATTGTTGTTGATGAATTAATTTTATCTATAATAATAAGCTTAATGACTGGGTGTGTGCAGTATTGAATATGTGCTTAACATGTCAGGAAAAATATTGTATCACATGCTAAGCCTGTTGTTAAATATAAACTTAGAGACTGCAGCGTATGCAATATTGAATATGTGGCAATAAAATAAACGCGTTCATCATGCTCTGTAAGTTGGAGATGAACCAGAAGTTCCCATGACCGCTTTATTAGTTTACAACATGCATGGTTTAGTTTCCAATGGCAGCAGAGTCAAACAAGTTAACGATATGCTGACACAAATTATGGAACTTTCCTACCAAAATTCTTTGAGCGACTCCGTGGTAATGCTTTATAAGGCCGACCTAAAGGATAATGGAATTGTTTACACGGGGATCTTTAATTTTGATAAGAGATTCATCACCTTTGCAATTTTCCTTTTAAAATGATAATTAATATTTAATATATTATTAATATTATTTTAAATTCTTTTTCTTTTTTTCCCCTGGGAAAAAGTCGTAATTTCTATTAGTATTGAGAAATTACATTTTGTAGATGCCGAAGCATTCATATGGAGGCAGCTGTGCCTGTCAAGTTCATAGTCTGTAAGTGTAGAAAGTGAAAAAAAAACAAGTTGTCTCCACGCAGGGAGCAATTTTCAAAACTGTAAACTAGTAGTGATCAAAATTGTGTCCATGCTCTGCGCAGAGAGCTATATGTATGCTGATAATATAAAAAATATAGAGCTGTACTCAGGACTAGATAATGGAAATATATACAAGCTATAAACAAAATTGGTTCTGTAAGTGGGCTTTATAGCCCATCTCCCATATGATCATCAAAAGGTCTGTGGTAGTGCTGGTAGTATGTTCCGTCGATTTCCTCCTGGATCAGCCAGTTATCTCCTTGTCTGTGCGCTGCCTCTTTGGAGAGCTGGTCGGCGATGGTGTTCTGTTCCCTGTAAATGTGTCGACAGACAAATGATTCAAAGGAAGCAGTCAGTCTTTTAGCTTCATCTAGTATGTGTCTCAATGAAAATGCATGACAATGAGATGCATCATTCAGCCAATTGCATACTATTTTAGAGTCTCCAAACAGCTGTAGGTGTCTGCAATGTTTATGGATGGCAAAGTGAATGATGTGTTTAGCCGTGCACAATTCAACATAATTGTTAGTGCCTCTGCCTAGGTTTATTTGTATCTTATAGCAGTGCATTTCGTTGAGATAAAGTATTGCTCCTCCCCCACAGCCCGCATCTTGCGCCGAGCCATCAAAGAAAGCCCATGGTTTTGACTTGTCGATGTTCACAGGTCTTATGATACGAGTTGGGGCTGTGGTTTCCTCTTCAGGTATCATGTTATAGTCTGCAATAGTATGGTGTAATATAGTGGGCCAGTGTGGGGCTCTGTGGTTAAAGATAGCCTGATTGCGTGCGATCCAAACAGCCCAGCAGGCCAGCAGCGGAATGTTGATAGATTTCCCCGAGTGATTCTGGCACCAGTTCCCCCATGCATCCATAAGGTTATTGCCTTGCCAATTTTTCAAATGCGGGAAGTGTGTGGTGAGGGCATGCCAATATTGTAAAGTAGTGTTGCAATTCAAGAATAAATGTTCTGTGCTTTCTTCCTC
The DNA here is from genome assembly GCA_031772625.1 of Pinus tabuliformis. Classification (NCBI taxonomy): domain Eukaryota; kingdom Viridiplantae; phylum Streptophyta; class Pinopsida; order Pinales; family Pinaceae; genus Pinus; species Pinus tabuliformis. Next base: position 1,147,017,899 of record CM062805.1, read on the forward strand.
CCCTAGGCATAAATGGCAGCGAAATGGCCCATGAAAGGATCTCTTCATGAGATTGGTGCCAGTTGGAATTTTATCAAACAGAATGTTCCACATTAGTAATCGTGTGCGGGGAGCCGACTTGAGTTTCCACAGTGCTTTCCAGGTGGGATGGATATTCGGAGGTTTGTAAGGTTCCATGAGCCTTAGATATCCTAGCTTCGGGACGTATGCTCCATGCTTAGCAAAGGCCCATATAATTTCATCAGGTCCTTCTGTGAGCCTGATGTGGGCTTGTGTGAGAGCATCCGTATATTCCATCCATTCATTCTGCCACTGATCCGGGATTTCTAATGCCTGCGCATTGGTCCAAGCTTGCTGGAGGAAGGTGGAGTTTGCATTATCTCCAATGTGCATAATGTGCGTTATCCCTCTGTCATTTAGGTGCCTAATAAGGCCAGCTGATAATCTGTGGACATTTCCACATCCGACCCACGGGTCCTGACCAATACGCACCGCATTGCCTTCCTTAATGCGCCATGTTAATCCTTCACGTAGCAGAGGTAAGGTACCAATAACCGCTTTCCATATAATGGAGATGTTTTGATTAGTTCCATGTTGAGTACAGATCCAGTCCAGCACGTTCTGAGGCTTAATGTATTTCGCATATGCTACCCGAGTCCAAAGTCCATCGGAGGTGAGGAGCTGCCACCCAAGTTTGGCAGCCAGTGCCCTGGAGAAAAGGTCAAGCCTCTTTATACCCCATCCCCCCCAGCGTTTGGGTTTGGCGATGGTGTCCCATTTGACCCAAGCAAAAAGTCTTCCCGGCTGATGACCCTTCCAAAGAAATCTGCTGCATATATTTTGTAACCTATTCAATATGCCCTTAGGTATCCAGGTTAGGGCCATCCAATAGACTGGCGTGGCTTCAATCACAGCTTTAATGAGGATCAATCTGCCAGCACGAGAGAGATATCTGTGATACCATACCTGTAGTCTCTTTTCCACTTTAGCTATGAGCCATAACCAGTCTGCTATTCTGTAGCCATTAGGTTTCAATCTGAAACCGAGGTACTTTATACCATCCGACAGGTTCAAGTTGATGAAGGGGAAGCGTTGAGTAGCAAAGGCGGTTTCATGTATAGAGCAGCCAACTGTAGTAATCGTGGATTTATTCTCATTGATCTTCATACCTGTAGCTTGCTGGAAGAGAAGAATGGAGTTATGAAGGGTAGTGGAGTCCCCAATACTGCCATTCAAGAAGATCAGGATGTCATCAACAAATAATAGATGAGTGAGGTAGAAGTTATCCGCAAGCTTAATGCCAGACAATAGATGCCTATCACGAGCAGATGAGATAACTCTACTTAATCCTTCCATAATTAGCAAAAACAGCAGAGGTGAGAGCGGACATCCCTGTCTGAGTCCTCTCTCAGAAGTAAAAAATGAGGTAGCTTCCCCATTGAGTAATACACTATAGGATACATCGGTGATACAGCTCATCGTCCATTTGATAAAATCATAGGGGAACCCCAGATGTGTAAGCAGCAGCCTCAAGTACAACCAATTTGTTCTGTCAAAAGCCTTGGATAAATCCACTTTTAGTATCATTCCTTTCTGCTTTTTGATCTGCATGGTGTGCATAAGTTCTTGGGCTGTGGCTATAGCCTCGTGGATCTGTCTGTGGTGTAAGAAAGCGAATTGTTCAGAGGATATGTGATGCGAGAGTATGGGCTTGAGGCGGTTGGCAATGGTCTTGGCTATAATCTTGTAGAGGCAGTTACAGAGAGAGATGGGGCGGAAGTCATCGTAAGTGCTCGGGGCATTAGATTTGGGGATGAGGGCGATGAAGGTGGATTTAATAGCAGAGGATATTCTGCCCCTCCTTCTGCTGTCCTCTACAATCTTCAGAAGGTCGTTGCCCAGGATTTCAAAAAAAGCGAGGTAGAATTCAATGGTCCATCCATCTGGGCCCGGGCTTTTATCTTTTTTAAACCATTTCAGTGTAGCCTCCAGTTCTTCCATGGTCACTTCCTTCAGTAGTTCATCAGACTCTTCCTGTTCAACATATCTGGGGAAAAGTTCGGCCACCCTCATGATTTCCAAGATATTAACTTCTCCAGGAGCTTTATAAATGCCTTTAAAGTGCTCTGTGGCCAGTCTGGCCAGGTTCTGTTGTGTAGAAACAGGGTGCCCTCGATCGTTTCTTAACTCCCAAATAGTATTGATGACTTTGCGGCCATTAGCAAATTTATGATAAAATTTTGTATTATCATCCCCCTCCGTGAGCCAAATAGCCCTGCTTCTAAGCCTCCAGCTTTCTTCTCTTTCTTTCAGAATTTGTGAGCGCTTTGCAATAAGTGAGGTGTAATTCTCCTTGCTCTCAGGGGTGGGGAAGGTCCCAGATGATGAATCCTCGAATTCTGCAATGACTCTTTCCGCCTCTTTCAGTGTATGATTATCTTGGATGCGCTTTTGATGAGCCCAGATTTTAGTAATCTGCTTGAGTTCTGTAAGTTTTCTAACAAAGCCCGCTGAGATATCCTCGTCTTCCCTGATGAGGTTGGTCTGCCAATAATTATGGACCAATTGAATGTAAGAGGGGTCCTGTAACCAAGAGGCATTAAACTTGAAGGGGCTTTTGATTTTGTGGATAAAGTCCTCTGCTTCTAAGAAAATAGGCCGATGATCGGAAATGCCTCCCGATCCAACCCATTGTCGAATTCTGGGGAGGTTATTAATCAGAGATTCCTTAATAAGAAATCTATCGAGTCTTCTGGCCAGGCTTTGTTCTCCACTTCTGTTATTTGACCAGGTATATTGAAGTCTAGCAGACGGTATATCCACCCACTGATGTTCCTCTAGTAGGCTAGACAAAGTATCTGTTAGGGAATCGACCTGTGCCAGGTGCCCCCAAGACTCGCTGAATCCAAGGGAGAAGTTTAGATCACCTCCAAGAATAATGTTGTCTGCTTGGAATAATTCTGATTCCAGTAAGGACCGCCAGTAGTTGGCTCGGTCAGCACAAGGGCCATAGACATTGATGATTCTGATGTCCCTCTCTACAGAATGAGAGAAAATGTCTAGTCCAATGTATCCTCTTCCTCCCCAAATGTTCCGGATCTCCAAAGCTCTGTTACTAACCCCAATGGCCAAACCACCTGATCGACCGGACGCATCCAGTGCATGGAAGGTCCAGTTAGGTAGCCAGGATGAGAGGGTATGGATAAGGGGTTCGGCCAAACAGAGAGTTTCTTGAAGAAATATAATGTCCTGCTGAGATGATAAGAGCAGTCTCCTAAGCGCTAGTTTTTTGGCTGAACTAGCAAACCCACGGCAATTGAAGGAAAGAATCTTCATGTGGGGAAGGATAGCGGGCCATCCTTCGCTCTAAGGGCCCTGAAGATAGTTTGCTGTCGCCCAAGGGCAACTTCTTCATCAGCAGTGTGTCTCGCTTTGGTAATACGGGAGGGTCGACCACGGGAGTTCTTGAGGGCATTGGGCGCGTTAACCGGGTCGAGGCCAACGGCATCAGGACCTCTGTCCTTTGTGCGGGATCGGAGAGAATAACGGGGGGATGGCTGGGTCGAAAGAAAGGAGAGGGATGCGAGGGACGAAGTGATCAGCGATGGAGGGGCCACCGGTGAAGGGAACGGAAGGGAGCAGATGAGTGAAGCGTGTGTGCGAATACTCTGGGGGTAATGTTGTGTGGCAGGGGATAATATAGCGGAGATAGGTTTAGAGCCAATATTATTATGAGATGAGATGCCCAATGATATGCAAGAAATAGGAGATATCGGAGAAGGGAAAGTGTAAGACTTACCCGATGTCTCAAAGCCCGCTTGTTCAGTCGACGGCTGCACAGGTGCTGGCGATGCAGGAGGAGGAGCAGTGGAGACTATAGCAGTGTCTGCTGCCTCCGGAGTGCTCCGAGGTTCACCAACATTCTGTGTAAGCTCATGTTCCACATGATTCTGATCAGGCTGCGGCCTGGGGGAGTTGTCCAGAGGCTGTTCGGCTACACCTTCCTTGTCATTCCTCACCGCTTTCCGGAGGAGTGGACAGTCCCTATATAAATGTCCCACTTTGTGGCATCTGCGGCAGCGATAGGGAATACCTTCGTAGTCAATAATCTGTTTGCGAGCCGTATCTCTCCATTGAATGGTTATGAATTCTTGCAGACCTCCCCTGGTGTCCAGGTTAATGAGTATCCTGGCATAAGCCATCATGCCAGTCTGCTGGTAGGATTTGTCGTAATCCATGAATGTGCCAATGGCATTGCCGATTCTCCTGAAGATATCTTCTGACCAGTAATGAAGTGGTAGTCCTGGGAGCCGAATCCATACCGGTCCGATGCCTATCTGTTCTGTCTCGGGGTCAAACAATGGAGTCCATCTCTTCAGGAGCATCGGGGCATGTTCAAAGTGCCAGTAGGAGGACAAAACCCAGTTGGTATGATCAGCACGAGCGAATCTCAATGCGAACCATCCCCTCACGAAGGTTTGCACGAAAGGGATGTCCACCAAATGATGGCCCCAAACTTCAGCTGCCCAGGTCTTCAAGCGTGCTGCCGAGTAGCTTCGTCCCCTGATGCGTCCGACCAAAACTCGATCTGCAAAATCCATAGTCTCTCCCCACTGAATGTCCTCCTCCAATCTGAGAAAGATGTCGTCCTCTTTGGACTTGAAGCACTTGTATTTCCGTTTAGGGCCCCGAGGAGGGGGAATGTTCTGAGGGCGACCGGGGGGGGGGGCGTTAACGTTCAGCGGTGCCGGGATCTGATGAGAAGAGGAGGGGTCGCTGATGCCTGAAACGATAGGAGGGCCCGAGAGCGGAGGTACGGAGGTGAAACTTCCAGAAGAAGGACCAAGGGAGCCCGGGATTCCGGCGGAGGAGGTGGGTAAAGAAGGGTTTTGAAGCGGATGAGAAAAGGAGCCAGATGCCGGAGGATGAAAACCAGGGTTAGGGTTTAGGCAGCCGGAAACAAAACCAAGGGTTGCCGGAGAGTGAGGGGGGTGGAGAGTGCAGGCCATGTCGGTGGATCATCCGGGAGGACCACGGGATAAGACCTCTGCTGTTCACCTAGCGAAAACGGAGAGAAATTTTCGGAGAAACCTGTACTGAACATACCTCCTGATGTGGCAAAGGGTGAGCGCCAGATGGAGACCCCTTCCAAAGGGTCGGCTGAATAATCAACGACATCTATATCCTCCATTGCCAGCTGCGTCTCGGAACTGCGGACACCTCGGAGCGGAGAGAAAACCGGAGAAAACGACAGTTCACAGTTAACTGTAACGGACCGTGCAGGGCATTCCAAACCGTCACAGAAAGTTGCTGGTTGTCGCGGCACAGTCTCGTCCCTCCAATAAAGCTTCCAGCATGATAGCGGCAGGGTTCTCGGCGGTTAAGGTAGGCCGGTAACAGAGGATGGCGGGCGAGTAAACGGGAAGCGTCGTGTTCAGCGGCTGCAGAGGGTTCGTAACCCTAACCTAATCCAACTCGAGACTTCGCCCGTCCGGTCTCCATCGCGCTCCCGTTCCAATATTATTTTAAATTCATTAATGAATAGTAAATAATATATATAAGTTGTTTTTTAAAATAAATTATTGTAAATATTTATTTAAAATTATTGAATTGTTTATTTGGTAAAAGGATGTGAATTTTTTAATTGAGAAGTTCAATTATGATGATTCATGTTGAAATTTTTTGATGTTTGTAGATTTGTGAATCAAATTTTATTTTATTTTATTTTTTTTAGTTGTAAGTGATTTCATTTTTATTAGCATTGGTATTATCTTTTCTATGTTATTATAATTGATTAATCAGTTGGTTTGTACATAAAGTTATATAGAGCTTTTATTTGGTATTAGAGAAGGTTTTTTTTTGGGGGGGATAATCATGTCAAATTCTTGTTAAAATTGGAGTGTAGACATCATTTCTAACCAAAATTGTATTGACACTCTAACTTAATCAAATAATGTTGCACATATAAATACACAATTCTTGTTTCAAGATAGACAAACTATCTTGGACACATAATCTATCGATTGAAGGAATATCTCAACTACACACTAATTTAAGAAGCTAGCTAGTTGGAGAATAGATCTCTTAAACCAATTAGATCTTACACTCTTAGAAAATATGAACAAACTCTCTACATAGAGATGAAATCTACCTAATAATAACCAATAATCCTAACAATCAAATAAGATCACACACATAAAACAAGTAGGAGGTACATACTCCAACAATCCTAACCCCTTGCTCATTCTAGAATTTAATGGAAGTGATTATCAGTAATGGTGCATCATGACGATGACATTTAAAAAAAAAACATATTTATAGGAGATTGTAGAAATAGGTTATGAGGAGCCAACTAATTGGAACACTTTTACAACCAATGATAGAGCGACTAAGATAGAGGTAAAAAAGAAAAATGTTGAAGATTTATTTCACATTCATATAGTTCTAGATAAGAGCTTATTTCTAAGAATTGCAAGTGCAGAGACAACTTAGGGTGCTCACTCTACAAGAAGCTTACCAGGGCAGTGATCAAGACAAAGTTATCAAACTATGGACACTAAAAATAGAGTTTGAGAATCTAAATATGCAAGAAGTTGAAAATGTGATGACTATTGTGTGTGAGTAAAAGATGTATTCAATAAAATGGCTACTTTTGGAGAAAATGTAAACAAAGAGGTTGTGATTTAAAAGGTGTTGAGGTCTCTAACACTAAGGTGGAACCACATTGCCATAATCATTGAAGAAAGCAAGGATTTGTCTACCCTTTAGTTTGATCTCCTAGTTGGATCTCCTATGTCTCATGAAGAAAGATTGAGAGATTCATTTAGAAAAAGTGATGAGAAAGCTTTCTCCTCCAAATTGCAAATTACAAAGAATGAATATGCCAACACTAGCACCAAAATAAACCAAACCCAAGGTAGAAGTCAAAATCAAAAGTATTCAAGAGGAAGTAGAGGAAGAGGTGGTTCAAGAGGTAGAGGTAGAGGCCGATTTGATAGAAGAAATAGCTTGTGTTATCATTGTAATAGATATGGGAACTTTGAAAGGGATTGTGGATTCAAAGAATGTAATAATAAAAGGGTGTTAATTATGCTCAAGAGGGTGATGAGGCCTCTCCAAACTATTTATTTTTATCTTATGACAAAGTTGAAAATGGTACTAAAGATGTATGATATTTAAATTAGAGGTGTTCTAACCACATATCAAGAAATAAGGATCTTCATTCTACAATGGATGAAAGTTTCAAATCCAAAATCAAGCTTGGTGATGACAAAACATTTGAGGTTGTTGCAAAAGGAGTTATGGGAATCCATATTAAAGAAGGTACATAAAGTATTAAAGACATTTATTACACTTCACAATTAAAGCATAATTTATTGGTTGTCACATGAATGTCAAATGAAGGTGGTAGTCTTCTAAGAATTTTCTCAACCACCTTTTGATCTATGACACTCTCCCCATGAGCTCTAACCTCATTTACTACCTCCCTGACCTGAGTAATAAACTGATCTACTAATTCAACATCTTTCTTTTGTAGATTTTCAAACTCGTTCCTAATGCCTTGATATAACTTTTCCAATATCTCCTAACCTTGATGGACACTAGTTGCTACGAAAATCTTAAGAAATATGGAGTCTTCAACTCAATTCTGCAAATTCCATAGTGCTCTTGAATCCTTTCTTTTTCTCTCTGCTAGTGCATCTCTTTGGGCTCTAGCCATTACTACTAAATATCTAGTTCTTCATATTTGTTGACTACTGCTTCCCAGTAGTCCAAATTCTTCAAAAATATTTATCTTTGTTTCCCATAGTGGATAGTTGGTACTATTCATTATGGAACCTTTGTGAGTTCTAATTATTGGTGGAAGCCATGATTGACTTCTGTAATATCTCTTCCTTACTATAAATTGGAAAGTTTCTCATTGATTTTGAAACCCTTATAAAAGTCTCATTGCTTCACTTTTGGAAAGGAAAAAAAAAATACTCAAAACACCCAATTATAATAACAAAATCACTTTTCACCAATTTTTTAATTTATTTTGGAATAACCATTTTTGGTTTTTCTTAAATACCCATATCTCAAATATATATATATAGATAAAACATTAAATCACCTTTTTTAAATATGAAAAATAAATAACTAAATTAATAAACCACTTTTATCTAGTGATTTTTTTTAATTTTTTGAAAAAGTATTTGTAAACCAACACCTTGAAACTTGAAACAATTGACATTTTATTATTAATCGAAAAGATTCACGTGTATTTTTATTCCCTTAAAAAATATTCGTCCTTCTCAAACTTGAAGCTGATCTCCTCCATCCCTCAACAAATTATGAAGTTCAGCTCAATTTTTTTCTTCCTTATACAATGGAGCTTTGATGTAGATGGCATCCCTTCTAGATCATTTTGCGAGGGCAAATAGCGGCTCCTGCAAAGAAAATTAGTTCCTCTTGGCTTATTTATACGAGAGAGTGTCTTCCTTTAGTGGTTGTAGCTTAGGGAAAATTTGCTTCAACAATTTTTTTTTTTAATAATATCGACTACTTCCTTAATCACAACTCTCACATGGCTCCAATGCCTATGGATTCAATGGCAGCAGATAGTTCTGGATACTTGCGTTAGCCCTTTGATACAATAACTTGATCAAAAAAAATTCATACTACAATGTTTTATGAACAAATTTTTGTGGTTGCTTCTCTTCTTTTCTTAATAGTGGTGGAATCAACCTACGACTCTCCCTATGTGTTGGAAACCCATCTAAACTTTTTTTCACAAGATTTTACTAACAGCTAGGGAAATCTATGGTCAAGTTTAGTGAAACTCCATATATATATATTATTAACTTGATGGATTGAACTAATGTTATAATACGATGTTAAATTAATAGGCACAAATATGAATAAAGATAATGCGAAACACATGGGGCATAGTTTGCCTTTCTAGCCATTAAATAGATTTTACAATGCATGAGAAATTTTTAGAATTTTCTAGTAACACTATGAGATTCTAGAGATGTTTAGAATTAACGAGCTTTAAATATATTAGTTATGTAAAAATGACTTGATTTAACATGAAATTGATTGTTCCACTTTAAACAACATGCAACTAATTGCTCACTCTAGTTAACAGAGGAGATTACTATACTTTAACAGTTTACTTAATAGATCTTTTGGCCTTTTTTTTTGGAATCTGGTGATATTTATAATTAAATGAGTAGTTTAATTAATATATATTTTTGTTTTTTTTTTGGGAATATGGTAATACAATATTGAGATTGTGATTTCTTGATATTTAAAATATGCTTTTGAATGCATAAATGGATTGAGTGCCCTAAACAATTTCTAAGGCACTTAGACAAATTACACAAATAAACCTGTAATAGTTAGACTACATTGTTTTTAAGCATCTCATGTCTAACTCTTTTACCTTTTGGCTCTTTTTGAGCTTGCATTCATTTCAATTTGGAATCACAAGTATCATTGTGGACATGACATTTTTTTTAATTAAATTGAAAAACAAAAAAAGCATAACTATATTTGATATAAATCTCAACCCTCTATGATTACTTTTAAAAATATTATGTGGAGTTTAAATCTAATGTAGGAGCATCGCCCCCACCCCAACCAAATTCGATCCTAGCAACTTCCACAAGGGCATTGTGGAAGACATTGAGTAGGACATGAAATTCCTTTCATTTTTTATGTAATTGTAAATGTTTAGAAGCATCTCGAAGGCTATCATGGAAATATTCCTCACTAGGCAGTTGGGTTTTTTTAGTTGTGTCATGGGCTACCATCTTCAATGTAATATTAGGCCAGAAAGGGCTAGGAAAATTTTGAGTTAGGCCAAGGGCCTTAGGCCTAAGAGGCCAAATCTGTAATCATTTTATTTCTTCTAATATATAACATGTGCACCTATTTGAATGCTTGTGAATTTTATCATGTCCATGGTCTTTTTAGAACCAATAGGGGTTGTTATGTTTGCAGGTGGTCGGAATCTCTACTCAACAAGATTTCACCAAAGCAGAGTTAACTCAAGGACCCTTGTAGTCGACCCACGAGCTTCAACACGACAAGTGCACATCGAGACCCCAACTAGCCCGACCTCCTACTTGGGGCAGAGCCCAGTTGGGCAGTCGAGTCCATCTCTAGTCAAGATCTGCCATAAAGGATTGAAATCTCCAACCCCAACTAACACAATTTGCCCAAATTCTGACGTCAAGGGAAATGTTTTTGTGATATTTTGGCATAGTTGAAGTGTGGTTTGGGGATCTAATTGTTGCACAAAAGATCGTGAGTTGTTGTTGCTGAAATTAAAGAATGCATGGGCCCATAAACCACATGCTCCCGGATTGGAGCCACTAGGGGTTGGAATGAGGAACCCCTGGAATCGACCATTAATCAAGTGGTATCAGAGTGCGAGAAGGAGGCGCAAGAGAACAAGATAATTTCTCAAGAGGTGAGGAAAGGAGAAACTGCCAAGCGAGAAAGGGAAGCTTGAAAGTTACAAGGGGAGGCAAACCAAGATGCAAAAAGCGTTAGCCAAAGGAGGAGAGTCGACGACGTCATGTCAGTGAAGGATGCATAGTTGCAAATCACTCAAAGATACTTGTGGAGATTTAATACCCCAATGGTGAAGATGGGCGATATGCAACAGTAAACACACATGATCAGGAGATCATGGAAATTTTCAAGTGCGGGAGTTTGATGCAGGAGCATCGACCCCACCCTAACCGAATTCGATTCCAACAACCTCCAGAAGGGCGTTGTGGAAGCCATTAAGGAGGACATGAAATTCCTTGATTTTTTTTATGTAATTGTAAATGTTTAGAAGCCTCTTGAAGGCTATCGTGGCAAAATTCCTCCCTAGGAAGTTAGGTTTTTACAAGCTATGTGAGGGGTAGCCATCTTCAATGTAATATCAAACCAGAAAGGGCTAGGAAAAATTTGAGTCAGTCTAAGGGCCTCAAGCCTGAGAGGCCAAATATGTAATCATTTTCTTTCTTCTAATATATATCATGTGCACCCATTTAAATGTTTGTGCATTTTATCGTGTCCATGATCATTTTAGAAGCCACAAAATTTGTTGTGCTTACATATGGTCGCAGTCCCTTCTCAACAATATTTCACCAAGGTTGGTCGTAGGTGTGAATGAAGAGTTAACTCAGGGACCATTATAGTCATCCTGCGAGTTTCAATATGACAAGTGCACATGGAGACCCCAACTAACCTGACCTCTGACTTGGGGTGAGGCCCAGTCAGGTGGTTGGGCCCATATCTAATCGAGATCCACCATAAAGGATTTAAAGCTCTGACCCCAACCAATGCAATTTGACCTTATCTCTGATGTCAAGGGAAATGTTTTTGTGAGATTTTGGTGCAGTCAAAGCATGGTTTTGGGATCCCATTGTTGTACAGAAGATCGTGAGTAATTTCTACTGAAATTAGAGAATGCATGGGCCCATAATCCATAGGCTCCTGGATTGGGTCCACCATGGGTTGGGATGAGGGACCCCTGGAATCTATCATTCATCAAAATCTCTACCATCCATAATTATGGATACTTAAATTAAAATTCTGGAAACCTATTATGAAATAAATGCTTGAAATATTAGAAATTGTAGCAAGAAAAGGCTCAATTTTGACTTGATCCTAAGCCAAATTGAGTAATTCAATTTTCCATATCTGCAAGATGAGTTGGATAGTAGTTAACTTGTGTTCCATGGCCTTGTCTACCAGTCTACTCAGTGAATTCGAGTTATAAGCTAGAAGTAAAGTTGTGCATGTAGTGATTGCTAAGAGTTAGCAATCTAGTTGAGATATTGTTAGTTGAACTCAGTTAACTGAGATCAAGTCATTAGTTGAGTTAGTTGAAGGTCATTTGAGTAGTAGAATTGTTGTTAACTCACTTATCTCTCATTTAACTAGTCAATCAGCTAAAAATAGACACAGTAATGCATGTAATTCGAATTGCCTAGTTGAGGTGGAGAAAAAGTCATGTTTGTATTTATATGTGTATATTATTGAGTGTACAATGCTTTTGCATAGGTGATCAATTCCCCTTGGATTTTCATAAGTAAATAGGGAATTTCCCTATTTTTTAGGAGCTTAATTCCTCTAGGATTTTGCAAGGACATAAGAGGTTAGATGAGGCTTGAATTGGCTAAATGTTGGCCATAGCAGGTCAGGAGGCAGGAGACCAATATTGTACTGCAGGGTGTGCTTCAGAGTTGAAGCAAGACATTGTAATTATTTCTCTTTTCATTTGAATTAATGCAAAGCATCGGTGCAGTTTTCCGAGTTAAGTTCCCCTGTAAATCATTGTGTTATTGTGGTTTTGATGGTTGCATTCTATTGCATGTGTTTCTAAATTGTGATTTCCATTCCACAGAATAGTAGAAGAAGTTTGTAATCTCTTGTCTTCAATTCCAATACATCAGTAGTAGTAAATTTCTATTAATTTTTGCACAAAATTCTATTCCAAAATACACACATATTCATACATGTTATGTTATGTTATCTAAACATTTCAACTATGTCAAATTAGATAAAAATAAAAATAAAAATAAATAAAATAAAATAATAAATTTAATAATTATAATTATTAATTAAAACATTTTAATTGGGTCAAATTCCATAAATAAAAATAAAAGTAAAATAAAATTAAAAAAATAATATCATGTAATATAAACATTAGCTGTTTTGGGACTTACAACCCATGGTATTCTTAACTCATGGTTTTTCCCATGGTATTCTTGTAAACATTTTAAGGTTTCATAATAAAAACATTTCTATTAAACTCCCTGCTTTTCCTTTTCACTATTGGTATTAGTTGTTGTGCGAATGATATATGGTTTGGAAAAGCACAGAGAGATATGTATCAATAATTACTTCCATGAATGGTTTTTTACCACTTGTAAGTGATTTCAAATCTAATAATTAATTAATTAAATTATTTCTATTAAACTTTTAAGTTGAAATTTTAATTGTTATGTATTATTGGCAAATATAACTTGATTTAATATAAACTACATAATCTCTTAATTTGCTTCACTACAACACAAAGGGGGTTTTAAAACAATTTTTGGGTAAATTGTCTTAACTTGAGACAAAAGAAAACTTGTCTATTATCTTAAATATTATCTTTAAGCAGGTGTCTCAAATTAAATTGTCTTAAATATTGTCTCTATAAAGACAATATATAACACAAGCATTTTTGTCTCTCCAGAGACAATTTCATTTTTGTCTCTCTAGAGACAATAGTTTGGATTAAAGACATATTGTCTTTTGTTGGACACCTAATCCTAAATGGGTTAGTGTGGAAGCCGAATAGACCAAAGCAGTCCAAGAGACCTTGGGATCTGAAACCCAAGAGTCACATATTGTACTATAAATGTATATCTCATGTTAATAAAAAATGTATTGCATGTTTTATCTTTCATATTCTCTTGCTGTCCATGTGTGTTTAACATGGTATCAGAGCAGGCGTATTCCTGCCCTGCATAATTATTTTTGAGCCATTTGTTTTATGGCCCTTATCTGTATGTGCAAATCATTTCATGAATATTTTCTCATGAATATTTCTTCAGCTCAATTTTAGCTGCAACCTGATTATAGTGCTGCTGGTGTCTATTGTCCATAAAATTTGCTGCCCCTCTGTCTGACTGTTCAGATCTCCGACTGTCATAAACGTTTCAAAAAGGGCGTTTTTTGCACCTGCACTTTCATTGATTATTCTGTGCTCAGATCTGAAATAATCTGCCTCTGCCTTATTCCAGCACTGCCTCATAACGCATCTGTCCATTCTCAGAAGCGCTGTACGTTAAATTTCTTCATGAATAGCGCTGGTTCATGACTGACAATGCTGAGTGGTGTATGATGAATCTGCGTTGAAATGGTACTTGAAACGCTGACATGTTGAATGATGAGCCGTTTTGATGAACGCCCAGAATCCGCTCCTGTTGAATGCGTTACGTCCAAAGTTGAATGCGTTGAATGTTGAATGAGCTGGTCGAAAGTTAAACATTATACCATACCTTGAATTTTGTGAATAGCCGTAATACGCCAGAGCGCATATCTAAAATTAGTTTTATATAGTGTAACTCCTGTCAGATTTCTTTGCCATATTTTCTGCCCTCTGCGGGATAATCTGGTGTAACGCTTGGTGTACCTCCCCTTACATTAAATTGAATGAACACTCAGTTTTTTAGCGTTGAAGGATTGTTCTCAGTGCCTTTGAAGGACTGTGCTTTGTGTCGTGGAAGGACTGTGCTCGATGTGCGTTGGTGTTGTTCTTACCAGTGTTGAAATACAAAACTTCATTGACTGAGTGCGTTGTATACTCCGTTAGAAAACTGGTTATCAGTGTATGGCGAGTGTATTGGCATCGGTTGATGGTATTTACTTGGTTGATGGTATTTACTTATTATATGTGACTGGTGTTGAACATTGTGCAATAAAAACCGCTCCAGTGCCTGAAGCATACCACCAAACCCAGTAATCCCACTCCACTATGTCGTTGTGTTGTTGTATGCGATACTACAAGCCTGACATAAGCCTGAATCCATCATTGCAAACCTGCCCTGCAAACTGCCCTTCGTGGACCCATAATATTGGAGTGTTAACGCTGCCATACCTGGTTGGTATACCACTGCCATAAATATCAGATGGTTCCTTTTCATTGTCATCACTGCCTCTATTGAATACTGTGTGGCTCTTCTTTTGCCTACATCAATAATACTCCGAAGACAATCACGAAATTCTGACAGATTAAGTCTCTCTTGTTCGGCAAATGTCTGTGTTGTATGATGACTACAAGGCATCCTACAACCACCAGAGGGTGAAGACGGGGCTGTAAAGAGAGTATCTTGTTCATCACACATCAGAGCTAATGTACCTGGTGACATGGCTCTTTGCTTAGAAGAATTGGCACCACTATCAAATTCTGCCTCTTCAGCACAATTAGTAGATGATGCACCATCAGCAACCTTGTACCCTCGAAGAAGGAGACGAATAACCTACAGGTGCAGTTGTTCCAGACATAGAATCATTTGATGCAGGCTGAGGATAATTTAAGCTTCCGGTAATATCACTTTGATAGAGATCCTTTCTTTCGTAACTTTTTTCGTAATTCTTGCAATCAATGCATTTGCAATTTTCAGAGCATAAAATATTTCCTTGGATCCATCATAAGTTGGAGAACCGGACTCCGCATCTGGAGAGCTCCCATCACCTTCTTGAGCCTGAACAGGGACCAGTACTTCGTCCTTCTTCTTCTTGGTAGACTTTCTTCACTTGTAGCAGCGCTCTAATGAACGGGTTAATTCTGAAGGGGTTGGTGCACATAACTGAGGCTGGAATGAAGCGTTGAACTTCCGTTGATCTTGAATCGTTTGATATGCCACAAGAGTCTGAATTGTGAAACACGATATCAGAAAGATTGTCCATAATACACTTGGTTCATATTAATGTTGTCCGTTAGCTGTATTGTAGCCGGAGATTGCTGGAAGAAAACACTGAGCATACCTTATTTTTGAGGGAGGCACTGTGTGGGTTCCAATTTGTATTAACCCATCTGGATGGTAGGCAACTGCTTATCAAATCAAGTGCGGCTGAAGTTGTCAAGCCGAGTCAGTTCAAGGTTTTTGAATATGAAGGAATGCCGGTTTACCATCGACCTTCTATGAAAGGTAATTTGTACATTCATTTCTCTGTAGATTTTCCAGATTCTGAGTATTTTCAAACACGATTCTGTAGCAGTCTCGTGTAGAAATCTTGCTCACCAAACCAAGAGCGTAAGTCGACGGGCGGTTGCTTCGCATCAACTTCCTGAAAGTCTGTGTCGAGGGTTCATCACTTGCTAGAATATCACAGTCACCAGAGGACAAGTTTTGGGAAAGAAGGGAACGTATTTCCATCAGGCTGTAAATTATATTTGAATGTTGGACACGCTTTTCTCCCATAAAAAGCTGCCTTCAGTAAAATCGTGACCTGGGTAACTGAGCGTATAGATTTCTGGGCACATTCTTGTCATAACTGAGTACATTCCTTGCTGGAGGTTTATTTCAGGAGCAACGCATTATCTCAATGATAATAATGATGAGGGATGGCTGATATTACATAGGTTGTTGCCTGAATGAAGCTTGTGCATGTTTCCTTGGGCAACGTTACTCTTTAACAAGTGTTGGGACGTTTTTCTAAGGGGCTGATATTTACACATTGTTAAGGATTGTATCCACTTCCAGGTTCTATATCTCAAATCTGCTCACTGTATATTCAGTTCATTTAATAAATGCTGTCTTCTTACAAAAAAAAAAAAAAGATATTAATCTTTTCCAGCAACTTTTTCTCATTCTCTACAAGCGCCGGTTGTGCATTGAGAGCATCCCTATGAACATGACATAGTTCTTGATACCGAGCTAAGTCACCAGCATTAAAAGCTTGTAAAATATAATATAGCCACTCTACACTCGTACCCAGAAGACTCTTCACAATTGGATGTGCCTAACAGTTCTCCAAAGTTGTATATGTTATCTGTTATTCATTTATCAAGGTTGGAGCGTTCCATGTATGTTTGAAGACAAAGTTGATGTGACCCGTTTTAAAGTAGTGAGTTTTTAAAGTATCAGAGCTTTCATACACTTGCTGGAGAGTATTCTTGTACACAGGATTTCGTTTGTGAGCACTGAGAGTAGTGTAGGGATAGATATTTCTTGAGAATGATTTTTGTCAGAACTTGAAAGTAAGAACAACATTCAGTGCAAATTTACGGTGGTAATTGTACAGTTGGGAATCTTGTAATTATATAATTAAAACATTCAGCTAGACTGCTTGTCCTTGAGCAGCTGTACCTTGTAACAAAATACTTGAGAGGCAGGAACTAGTGATGATGCGTTTTGTGAATGTAGTTGGATCCTGCTGAAGAGTGGAGCATGCTTTGTTGGAAGTTAAATTCTCAGGTGAATTGAAGAAAATTCATTTTTGAATGAGGAGTTTGTTTTCCGGATATCACCATTCTTTATGTATTGAATCTATTGCAAGCTGATTGATTTGAAGTTGTTGCCATAAGTTTATATAAAAGAACAATTGGTGTCCATCTTTTCCTCATTATTTTACTATTTTTTGAGGTTAAAAATGGCTCCAATTGGTGCAATATTAGAGTTACTGGACAATCTAATACTCTCTACTATGGATAATACAGTCAAAATCAACAAGTATTTTCTCACTGATATTCATAGTTGTTTACAAGATGTACATGAAAAGATTGATTTTTTGCAGCTTGAATCACAGCTACAGCAAGAAGAGCTACATCAAAATAGACATCATTCTGAACCTGTTTCTGTTCAAAACATTGAAACAACAACCCATCAACAACAAGTCAATAATGTTACAATTCATTCAAATAAAGCAGCAGTTGTATATGCAGATGCAAAAACTCAGTCTGCACTTCCCAAGCCCATCATCAGACCTTGGGAACAGCTTGTCCACAACAAGCACAAAACTGGTCTTGGATATGACAAGGACTTGTCCTTTCATATTACAGACTATACCAAGCCCATTCAGTTTCAGAGTGCTGGATTCATTCATGAGAGTTCACCTGCTCTTCATGACAGTTCAGCTTCAGCTGTTCCAGATTCCGCCCCTCTTCCACCGCAACAACAACAACAGATTGTGAAATGCCAACACTGTGATCGAGTTGGCCATCTGAAAGATCACTGTTTTGATCTTCAACCATGTAAGCACTGTCATAAAACCAATCATTCTTCACACAGATGCTTTAGAAACAAACGTCCTGCAAGAACAAAGATTCATCTTGGATGGATCGCTTCTTGGCAATGGGAATCAACAGCCAAGAAGTTATTCCAAACACATGTCAGAACTTGTTCCAGAGTATTGAAGAGTCTTGCAGTTGATTTTTCTCCATCTTCTCACCTTGTATCTGACAGGGGGGGAAATGATGGTCATCTACAAGCTTCAAAGCCACATCAAGCGAGCCTGAGCCACAACTTGCCACACCAGTTTCAGAGTTGTAGCCAGAGACAAAGATGCCCCTGAGCATGCCTTCAGTTGGCAATCTGGGACACTTCCTCTAGCAGAAGACCTCAGCTTCTTGCTAGTTTTGGAAGAGTTCCAGGAACACAATTGAGAACACTTCTTCTAGCAGAAGACTCCAGCTTCTTGCCAGTTTTGGAAGAGTTCCAGGAATTGCATTAAGCATTCCAGAGTTGTTGGTCATCCTTAAACCATCACAGGTTGAGACTTCCCTTTTCAGGTTGAAGTTTTACCTTTTATGTGGGGTGAGACCTCCCTTTTATGGTTGAAGTTTTCCCTCTTTAAAACAATAGGATCACTTCCTCTAGCAGAAAAATTCAGTTTCTTGCCAGTTTTGGAAGAGTTCCGGGAACTGCACTAAGCGTTCCAGTGTTGGTGGTCATCCTTAAACCACCGCCCTTTTTACCAACATTTCATAGAGCACATTCAGCCTAGTGCTGCCATGCATTTTTTGCACATTTTGTATTACAGCTCTCTTCTTGGACTCATACATAACCCTTCGGATTAAGGGGGGGAATGTTGGACACCTAATCCTAAATGGGTTAGTGTGGAAGCCGAATAGACCAAAGCAGTCCAAGAGACCTTGGGATCTGAAACCCAAGAGTCACATATTGTACTATAAATGTATATCTCATGTTAATAAAAAATGTATTGCATGTTTTATCTTTCATATTCTCTTGCTGTCCATGTGTGTTTAACATCTTTAAAGAGACAATGTCTTTGATCCTAACTATTGTCTCTCTAGAGACAATAAAAAATTATATTCAAAGATAATACAACATCACTTTTGTCTCTTTAGAGACAATATAAGATAATGAATCTAGAAAAATATCTCACCATTGAAATAAACCAATATTAAAAGTATTTAATTAAAAATAAACTACAATATTATTTATTAATTCATATTAGGACACAGTGGAATTGAACCACCAACCTCCTTCTTATAAAGAAGATGCTCTTCCATTAAGCTAGCATCCTTTAAATAATTATGTGAGAGTTATTAAATAGTTAAAATAAAAATACATCCAGATTAAAATCACAACAACTGAAATTATATCAAAATCGCTCTCAAAATAAATTTAATAAAAGAACTTTACAAAGCAGTCACAAATATCAGTAAATTGAAAATAATACTTTTGAATGGAATGGTTGAAAACACAATAGCTAGATTTACATTAAAGTTGGACCAAAAATAATAAAACAACAAAAACCCTTGAAACACAAATATGCCAATAACTTTGCAAATAATATAGGCATGATGATCCTTTATTTTTGGTGGCTCCTTTGCACTAATGGTGAAGAAAAACATCATCAACATCTAAAACCTAACTCAAGGTGGAAGAGAATAATACCTGCTCTTGCTACTAGGTATTTGGCATCACCAAGCTCATGTTATACTACTTAGTCTTGTGAGGAGTTTCTCGAATTAATTCAGTATTGGGATTTAGTCGAGGTTCATACTATAAGTAGCTTGATTCCAGTCCAACTAGTTTAGTTGCATCTTCATTTTCATACTATCCATCTAAGGACAAGTCCATCAGCACTAACACATTCTTCCCTCGTATAAAATATAAGGCCCGCAACAACAGTTCCCATATCATAATTTCTGACATAATTTCAAATAACCATGGAGATTGGAATCTATAAGTATCATCAGAGAAACTTCAACCTGTACTGGACATATATGAAAATGAGGGTAAAAGATACCTGCTTTTCTATCTGTCCCCAAGTATTTGAGATGGAAACCAACAAAGGGAAGGAAATGAGTTTCTGTAAACAAGAACACTTAAGATAGATTTTTTAGGAAACTGCAGGAAACAAAGGTAATGCTAGGAAACAATTTTGAAAAATGTGAACAGAAGATCTTTTCATTAAGGTTATTTCCCTTCACCTCCCATAAAATATCTTATTTTTTTTACTTGAGCTTTCATGTTTTAGAGATATTTCTTTTGATTTAGTGAGCTAGGGAAGGATTAGAAAACCCTTTATTTCCTTCTTTCTATTTTTTCAAATACAACTTCTAAAAAATTAATGCAAAAACATTGAAAGCTCGCAAGAAATTGCCAGAAACGGTTGAGGCATTTCCAGCCTTTTGGAAATGATTTCTCGCATCTAAATTGATGAGCCTCATCATTGGGTAGAGCTATATGGACCTTAATCCACCTCCTAGCTTAGTCAAATCAACTCTTCTCAAAATCTATTAGATATTTTGATTGTATTTTGTTTAATGAGATGAGTCAAAGTGAGATATTATGCCTAGTGGGTTAATGTGCATTGATTACAGGTTTGTGAGAGAAAATCATGGAATTTTGGCTAATTAAGGACTGAAAATCGAATGAGACAAGGAGGAGAGATTTTAGGAGGAAGATCCTTCTCATTGACTCCTCCCTCATTTGAATATTCCTCCATCAATCACACTAGCTCGAAGTACAAGCATCCAAGTCATGGAGATAAAAAGGTAGTCGAGCAAGTGACAGTTAAAGAGCTAGTTTATCTCAATTTTGGGAGCTGAGCCTCCCTAGATTTAAGGAATTCGTTGGATACTTCACTTGTATAAATAAAGAGGCCTAGAGCCTCATTAGGATTTGAATTTTTGCTGTAAAAACACTAGTCATTTTCGAGTTCAAGACTTGTGGAAGACATTGTTATGTAATTTTCTGTTTTGATAATGAGAATGAACAATTCCTTGATCCAGCATTGAGTTAACTTAGAGGGATGAAGCTCTTGGGTTAGGACCCAAACCTAGTAGCAAAGGCTTCTCTTCTTGTATTTGTATGCTTAGATTGATTTCATAGATTAATGGTTGAATTGTCTTTAGAATTATTTCATTGCAAGTAGTGTAGATTTGACCATTTTTCTTATTAGTTTGTTTCCATTTATGCTTTACTTCAGCAGTAGCTTATAAGAGATAAAGGAACATCAAAATGTTGTCAGTAGGTGGTTTTGGCCTCACTCCTTCCTTCAAGGATCATGGTTTGAGGAAAGAACTCCTATGCAACCCCAAAAAGATAGAATTCTACTTTCTCATGGAATTTGGGGTTTTATGTACTTAGGCTAGCATTTAATCAGTCCGAAATAGTAGGATTTAGTTATCATTTCTTTTATCTTCAGTCTTACATTAGATCTCATCAATGTTCCATCTTATTCTACAAGTTTTCCTTATGCATGAAGTAGGCAACTAGCTCATGAAATTCTGTTTTCCTTAGATAATTGAAATTCTTCTTGTTTGCATAATTTTAGGGTAAATGTCCATGTATGATGTAGTGCAGGTGTTTCAGAAGTACAGAGAGATTTCATAGTCAACACCCTCATCACAACTTCATCCATCCATGATCATTCCTTGCTTTCACTAAAACCCTCACCAGTTTCATCATTTCATAAGGAAACTTGTCTAAGCTTGTTGAGCAAATCTAGCCATCTCCCAACTTTGGTTTTGAGTTATGAAGTGGTCCTAGGCACTCCCTTGCCTCATTCCATCCACCAACCACCTTCCCTAAGCCTTCCATCACCTTCAACACCCATCCTTTTTCTCTCAGTTGTATCCTGTAGAAATACAGGGGATCTTGTAGGTTTTCAAGACATCTTGTAGAACGCATTAGGATATCCTATAGGTTGACCTGTAGTGGCCTGTTTTGAGGAAGAATTGAGGAAAACGCCTCAAGGAAGCTAGCAAAGTGTCCCTACTTGTCTCCCAAGCCTTCTGACCATTCACCATCATCCCTAAGCCACCTGCCACATCACCAAAAGAGATTAGCTTTCACACTCTCACATAAGAAGAAGACAAAAAGAAAAACATATTTATTTTATTCATTTACATGCACAACAATAGAAGGTTTGATGGTTTGAATCTGTGTGCTTAGGATAGTAGGATTTAATACATGTTCACTTAGCATTATTTTGAAGCAAGGTCTCTTAGCAGTTAGTTAGAAAATGGTGTGTTTTAGCATTTGATTTCAGTCTTTTTCCTTACTGCAATAGACGAGCTTTCTTTTAGAGTAGATTTCCCTTTCCCTTATTGGTAATCAAGCTGCTTCTGAATCCATAGAAGTTTGGTTTGGAAAACCTTAGTGGTCTATCACCAGCTTAGCAGTGACAAAGAGCAGACCCATCACATTTACTTGTGTATACAACACTGTCACCTCCAAGTTTGTACAAACCCCGGGTTCATAAAGTAAAGTTGGTAGCCTGAGGAGTTGCAGCATTCTTGCTGCAATAATGGCGCTCATCACTTTTTGGCATCGTTTCCAGGGAGGTGTCTGAGTAATATGTGATTACTGCTTTCTTTTTTCCATTTCTTGTTTTTAATATTCTGCTATTAGCTTCATTTTTGCAAAAGTACTTTAGATGGTTTTCTTTTCCATTCTGCATTCTTTGCTTTCCTTTCCATTCTGAAAGTAAGATTTCATTCAAGCAGTTAGTTTTCATTCAGTCTGCAATTTAAATTCTACAATTATTTTCAAATCTTGAAAAAAAATTACAAAACAAAACAAAAACACTTCTTTCATGCCTCATAGGAATAGGGTTAACTTAGGGAAATTTTTGCCAAATACCCCCACCGCTTCGAACATCCAACCTTCCCTCTTCTTCGGTGGCTGTGAATTGGAGGAACCCTTAGGTGAACAACCAGATACATTTGAAGAACCTATAGGGGGAGAATAAGAAGAAGAACCCATTCCAACTGACCCAATGGCTGAAAATAGAAATGACAGAGGAAATAGAGAAAGAGTTGTGTAGAAATTCTCACTGTAGATCACCTGATAGTACAATATACTAAAGCAAAATACTTGATCCACTTCTACAAACAAGTATGCGGAAGCTTAATAGAATATGAGCAAGATCAATTGAACACATATAATTGATAAGAAGAAATCAATCACACATAACACAGAAGATATAACCAGGGGAAGGCACCAGCCTAAAACCCCAACTTTGTATTATCATACAAGTGGAAATATAACCAGTATTACAAAAATAATCATCTCAAAAGATATCCTGCTCTCTTTGCAATACCTATGCTACTCATAGACAGTCAAAGGCCTCTATCTAACCTCTGGTCTGCCCTCCAAGCCTCCTATTTTTTGTGCAATTTTGATTGGGGTCCAATGCAGCCACTTGTGTTAATTTGCCTCTTCACACAATCACTAACCTCTGATCCAACTACGCAGTCTTGAAGGAGATAAATCCTCATCATGGATGAGCTTCCTTTATAGGAAAAATATTCATCCAACTGATAGTACACTGTCCCTTCTCTAATCTCAACTGGGTCTCCGTCTGAACTAACATGCATGAGTTATTCATGAGAGAATATTCAGTTATTTAAAGTGCAACAGTTATATGCAAGCATGCATTAACTAACTGAACTCACATTAAGTTTAAATCAATCTAACTGGACTTGACTCAGTTAACTGATCCAACTAATTACAACTCAAATTAGAACTCATCCTTATCTCTTTAACTGATGGATA
Organism: Pinus tabuliformis; assembly: GCA_031772625.1. Taxonomy (NCBI): domain Eukaryota; kingdom Viridiplantae; phylum Streptophyta; class Pinopsida; order Pinales; family Pinaceae; genus Pinus; species Pinus tabuliformis. Next base: position 1,147,041,415 of record CM062805.1, read on the forward strand.
AATTCCTCAATTAATGGATAAACTGTTGCATGTCCTCATATAGACTTCATGTTTTATTTTTCACAACTAATTAACTCATGGAGAATTAATTAATTTATTTTCAAACAACTGTTAAGTTCAAATTCGAATTTTACTTCCTATTTCTAGTCCATGGAATGAATAGGAATCCATCCTGAACTGCTAAAAATAGAATTCTATTTTTAGCACTTCCATTTTTCATTCCCTGTTGCCCAATCCAACACTAGTACTCAAACTGCTATTTTTAGCACTTCTATTTTTAGCATTTCTTGTTGCCATTTTCAACACTCCCTCTCAACAAGAAAGGCATTCAACTTGAACCCAATCCTATACCTTTGGAATGTTCTGCATGCAATACTTCTACCAAGTGTGGTTGCTCCAGCAACTCTCAGAACAAAAAAACTCCCCACTGACCTCTCTGTTGGGCTAGAAACATACTATGATGTTGAAGCTCTACCTGTTGCTGACAAGTGCTCCCTCTCTGACCTCTGAGTTGCTGCAACACTCCATGCATCTCGCACCGTTGCACACCTCTATGTGCCATCCTGCACTGGTGCAACATTCCTATGCCTCTCACATTGTTGCAGCCTGCTAGCTCTACAAAGTCCTGGGACTCCTGCACTATAGCTCTCTCTGCCTCTCCATCCACATTTGTCTCTACCCAATCAGTCAGTCCTGCTACTCCTCATCAGGGCTCCCGTAGCAAAGTCGAATCAAGGAGGTTGGGTACCTCAAGGATCATGCCCCCATATCAGCCTTCGTGGGACGATCACTCCACATCACCCCACCTTCTACCTAGAGGTATGGCTTCATGTGATCCCTCTTCCCACCTGGCTTGAAATTTCCCCCTACTGGATGTCTCTGCATGAGTAGATGTCTGTACTCGATCTCCTCTTAGCTTCTCTAGTTGTGGCTACTCCACAACCTCCTGAAGCTGCTTCACCAATCGTGGCTCCTCCACAATCGCCTGAGACTTCTTCTGGCACTGCATGTGGAGAGGTAATGTAATATCCCTCTCAACCACCAAGTATCTAACCTTTGCCTTGCTCCTCAAGGATTTGCATGCATCTTGTACCTCAAGTGCATACAGGTTCTTGGCTAGCACGCCAATCTGTTTCATATTTCCCACCGTCACGAAATTTTCTAGAAAAAAAGTTGATTTTAAATCAGCGATATCTCCCTCATCCGAACTCCGATTCAGCCGATTTTTTATTTTATTTTTATTTTGGGTATTTTTCTGCAAGGAATCCAAATATGCTATTTGTTTTTGAAAATTTTGTACAGAAATTTTTAGATCTGCTCTGCAAACTCTTGGCCCAAAACTCAAAACTTTGAAATCTCCTCTTAGTATACTGTTGTCTCCTTTGATCACCTTTCCTCTGATACCATGTAGAAATTCTCACTGTAGATCACCTGATAATGTAATATACTAAAGCAAAATACTTGATCCACTTCTACAAACAATTATGCAGAAGTTTAATCAAATATAACTGATAAGAAGAAATCAATCACACATAACACATAAGATATAACCAAGGGAAAGCACCAGCCTAAAACCCCAACTTTGTATTATCATACAAGTGGAAATATAACCAATATTGCAAAAATAATTAGCTTAAAAGCTATCCTGCTCTCTCTGCAATGCCTCTGCTGCTCATAGACAGTCAAAGGCCTCTATCTAACCTCTGGTCTGCCCTCCAAGCCTCCTATTTCGTTGCGCAATTTTGATTGGGGTCCAATGCAACCACTTGTGTGAATTTGCCTCTTCACACACTCACTAACCTCTGATCCAACTACGTAGTCTTGAAGGAGATAAATCCTCATCATGGATGAGCTTCCTTTATAGGAAAAATATTCATCCAACTGATAGTACACTGTCCCTTCTCTGATCTCAACTAGGTCTCCGTCTGAACTGACATGCATGGGTTATTCATGAGAGAATATTCAGTTATCTGAAATGCAGTAGTCATATGCAAGCATGCATTAACTAACTGAACTCACATTAATTTAAACAAACTGTTTAAATCAATCTAACTGGACTTGACTCAGTTAACTGAGCCAACTAATTACAACTCAAATTAGAACTCATCCTTATCTCTTTAACTAATGGATAAATTCCTGAATTAATGGATAAACTGTTGCATTTCCTCACGTAGACTTCATGTTTGATTTTTCACAACAAATTAACTCATGGAGAATTAATTAATTTATTTTCAAACAATTGTTAAGTTCAAATTCGAATTTTACTTCCTATTTCTAGTCCAGGGACTGACTAAAATAGGAATCCATCATGAACTACTAAAAATAGAATTCTATTTTTAGCACTTCCATTTTTCATTCCCTATTTCACAATCCAGCACTGGTACTCAAACTGCTATTTTTAGTAGTGTTATTTTTAGCACTTCTATTTTTTAGCATTTCTTATTGCCATTTTCAACAAGTTGAGGGTGCCTTTCCCATTAGAGAAACTAATGGGGATACAAAGATGAAGAATATAAGCCCCTCTGCTCTTCCTAATTTCCATGGCCTGACCTCAGAAGATACAGACACTTTCTTGTTTGAGTTTGTTGTTATATGCAGAACCTATGATTACACTAATGATGAGTAGAAGTTGAAACTATTCCCATCCACTCTCAAGGATGCAGCTTTGCGCTGGTTCATGGGTTTACCTGGGGATAGCATCACAACTTGGGCTCAGATGCAACAAGCCTTCAACAACAAGTATCGAGACTACTATAGGTCTAAAGACACTAAAGACAAAAAAAATTAGGATGACCTTAAGGCATTATGAATCCCTAGAGGATTATGAAGAAAGATTCCAGCTTAGCTACAAAAGGGCCAAGAGCACACTTGACCTTCAGTCGTTGAAGCTAGTCCTGCTTAGAGGGGTAAGGGAAGATCTTCTGGATACCCTAAACTTGCTGGTAGGAGGGTACATCTACGAGCTACCCTATGAAGATATCAAGACTATCTTTAGAAACCATTCTAGGGCAGCTAGGAAAAAGGGTAGGGGTAGTCAACCTATGGTCAGTCCATCCTCTTCCAATACATCCATCAAGGGTGAAATTGGAAACATGCTGGAAGATTTCAAGAGTGAGATGTTGCAAACCCTTGCCCTATAGATGGACATTATCCACATTAAGATAAAACCAGAGGAAGTAGATAGATCCTTAGCCATTTTCTACCCTAGATGCACAAGGAGGCACCCTAGGAATGAATGTCCATTAAACCTGGTTGAAGTCTTCTCAGTCTGTGAATAAAACCACTCCATAGAGAAGTGCCCTTCTCTACCTAGACTAAAAGTTGTATATCAGGGAGCTAAAGGGGTGAGTAAACATCTCTGCTACATAAATCAAAGGAGACCTCATGGGCCTCAGCCATACTAGCAGGGCATGCAAGGGTCATCCCATGCATATTCAACCCCAACCATACCACATCCATTCCCTCTTGGGGGCCTCCTTATCATCATGCTTGGTCTACACCTCCTCCTTGGTCCTTTGCACCTCAGTACCATTCCCATCCGACCATCCAATCATTTCAGCCATATGCTCTAACACAACCTCAGTGGAATGCATCACCCTAGGGGTGGAGGCCCCCGTACAATAATGCTCGAACTTTATTGCCTTCACCAGCTACTCAACCACAGCTTTTATACCCTTCTCCACCTAAACAACCCCAGATGCTTGCCCAGCCAAATCCAAACCCAAACAATAGATAGGCACAACAAGTATACAGTGGAGAGACATCATATCCTTCTTATGTTGTGGAGATTCAGGAAATCAACCTGAGATCTGGGAGAGTACTCTCAGACAACTAACTTCTACCTCCACCTAGGGAGAGTGAGGAAGAAAGAGAGGAAAGGATGCCTAAAGTAAATCCACCACCCTTTCTTGAGAGATTAACCCAACCACTCTAGCCTACCCCAGAAGAGAGTGAACTTCTAGGAGAATTGAAAAATCTGTGTCAAAATTCCACTTCTCCAAGCCATAAAGGATGTACCTATTTACAAAAAGCTTATTAAGGAGAAGTTCTTCAAACATCCAGGGAGGCGAAAAAGAGATGCCCCTACCATTAATGTCATTGGACAGTTGTCCGACTTAATGTTGGGGCAGGTAATTTGTCCAAAGTATTTGGACTCTGGAAGCCCTGTAGTAGATGTGCACATGAATGGCACCATTGTCCCACACACTTTGATTGATCTTGGGGCTGACCTTAATGTGATGACTAAGGACACCATGCTCAAGCTAAATCTCCAGGGTTCATTGAGAAAGACCACAACAGTCTTGTAGCTGGTAGACCGTTCCACAGTGACCCCTGAGGGGTTTGTGGAGTATGTGATGGTATCCATTGACTCTTGGGAGTACCCTATAGATTTCCTAGTTCTCCAGCCTAAGTCCAAGCTTACTGGTTACCCTCTCATCCTTGGGAGGCCATGGTTGGCCACTGCCAATGCCTACATTAGTTGCAGGGCTGGAAATATGACTATAAAAAATGGGCATATGTCCAAGTAGTTAGTCCTATACCCTCCTGCCCAACCATCTCTAGAACATGACTTACCTTTATGGCTAGAGGAGGAGGAAGAAGATGAATTTTATTCAGCCCAACTCTATACCTTAGAGACAACCATGGGAGGAGGACAAACAGATGAAGATGATTTGATTGAACACATACTCCAAAGTCCAACTCCCAATACATTGTCCTTAGAGGAAGTAGTAAAAGAAACCCAGAACAACCATCAGATCGACCTATGCTTAGATGATTCAAACCCTACCCATGTCAAAACCATAGAATTCGGCCCTGAGAGAACTTTGAAGATCAACCCATCTCTTTCTGTACAGCAAGAAGAAAAGTTGTGCAACATGCTAAAGGAACATTTGGATGCCTTTGCTTGGAGTTATAAAGAAATGAAGGGAGTACACCCCTCGGTGTGTACTCACCGCATTTATATGAAAGAAGGTTTAAAACCAGTCCGATAACCCACAAGGAGAATGAATCCAACTCTCAAGGATATAGTCAAAGAAGAACTGCAAAAGCTGCTAGATGCAAGATTCATTTACCCTATCTCAGACAGTGAGTGGTTCTCTCCTTTGGTGTTGGTTCCAAAGAAAAATGGGAAGTGGAGGATTTGTGTTGATTACAAAGAGTTAAACAAAGCCACAAAGAAGGACCATTTCCCTCTACCTTTCATTGACCAAGTGCTAGATGGCTTGGCAGGGAAAAAAATTATCTCTTTCCTAGATGGGTTCAACGGGTACAATCAAATCCAGATCAACCTGGAAGACCAGAATAAAACCATCTTCACTTGTCCTTAGGGTACTTTCGCCTATAAGGTCCTTCCTTTTGGCCTATGTAATGCCCCTGCCACTTTCAAGAGAGCAGTCCTAAGTATCTTTGCCGAGCTTGTCCATGATGCAGTAGAGATTTATATGGATGATTTTACACCTTATGGGTGTGATTTCCAGGAGGCTCTGTCCAACTTAGGTGAGGTGCTGAAAAAACACATTGAAATGAACCTATCCCTTAGTCTCGAAAAATGTGAGTTATTGATGATTGTAGGGACTGTTCCAGGTCATTCAATATCCCAACAAGGACTACAGGTGGACCCAAACAAAATAGTCATCATCCAAAGGGTCCCACCTTCGCAAAAACAGAGAGATCTAGTTGGATACTATCGGAGGTTTATAAAAGACTTCAGCAAATTAGCTTCTCCTTTATTTGGGTTGTTGGCCAAAGACTCTGAGTTTGTATGGTCAAAAAGTTGTCAAGAGGCCGTGGGCACCCTAAAGGACAAATTGACCACTGCACCTATTCTTTGAGGCCCAAATTGGGCCCTTCCTTTTCATATACACTCTGATGCCTCACACAAAGCCATAAGAGTAGCTCTAGGCCCAATAGATGACAAATTGCCTTATGCCATTTACTTTCTGAGTAAGAATCTGTCAAAGGCCGAGCTGAACTACACAGTGACTGAAAAGGAGCTCCTGGATGTTGTGCATTCATTGAAAAAATTTAGGCATTACATTACAGGTTATCAAACATTTGTACATATTGACCATGCTGCAATTAAATATTTAATGAATAAACCTGTTGTGAATTCCCAGATAATTAGATGGTTACTTTTATTATAGTAGTTTGATCTAACTATTGTTCATAAGCCTAGCAAGGAAAATGTTGTTGCAGATTTTTGTCTAGATTAACTTTTCCTGCAGGGGAGGAAGGAATGGTTGATGATTAGTTACCGGATAAACACTTATTCACCATTTCAGTTCTCTCTCCATGGTTTGTTGACATAGAAAACTATTTGGTGTCTGCACGTTCCCACCGAATTTGTCCTCCAAAGAGAAAAGAAAGATTGTGAGGAAGAGCGCCCATTCACTTGGATTGGGGGCAACCTCTTCAAACTAGGCCCAGATCAAATTCTGAGGAGATGTGTTAGGGAGGAGGAAGTCTTTTACATCCTTTTGTCCTGTCATGATGGGCCTTGTGGAGGTCACTTTGCAGCCAAGAGGACAACATTCAAGGTGTTACAAGATGGTTATTATTGGCCCACTCTTCATCAGGATGTGAGAAGGTATACTAGTCAGTGTAATCGGTTCCAAGGGATGGGAAAGCCTACTCCAAGGGATGAAATGCCTCTGCAACCTCAAGTGACTTTCAAGCCATTTGACAAGTGGGGCATGGATTTCATTGGACCTATTGAACCTCCTTCCAAGCAAAAGCAATACATCATTGTGTGCACTGACTATTTGACCAAGTGGGTTAAAACCAAGGCAATCAAGGCAACAACAGAGGAGAAGGTGGTTGAGTTCTTAAGGGAAAATGTATTTTACAAGTTTGGGTACCCTAGAGAACTGGTCACTGATCAAGGCAGCCATTTTACATCCAACATGATTGAAGACTTGTTAAGCCAACACAAGATCAAGCATAGAACATCCACTCCCTATCACCCACATGCTAATGGGAAAGTGGAGGTGACCAACAGAGCGTTGGAAGGCATTCTAACCGAAGTGGTTAGCAGCAACAGAAAATATTGGGGAGATAGATTAGTTGAGGCCACTTGGGCCTACAATACCACCTGGAAGACCACCACTGGATTCACACCCTATGAGTTGGTCTATGGGAAGAAGGCTCTGTTGTCCATTGAATTTGAGTACAATACATTGAGGATGGCAGCCTGGCTAGATCTAGATCTCAGCAGTGCACAAAAAGAGAGATTGCTCTAGTTGAATGGGTTAGATGAGTTCATAATGTAGGCCATCCTACACACAGAGGTGACTCCAATTCAGAGGAAGATCTGGCATGACAAGAACATCGAGGACAAGAAATTTCAAGAAGGTGATTGGGCTTTGTTATATGATTCCAGATATAAAGAATTTAAGGGAAAGTTAAGGACTAGATGGTTAGGGCCTTATGTCATAGAGAAATGTCATGATAATGGTTCAGTGTAGATTAGAACCATAGATGCAGAGGTTATTCCTTTACTTGTTAATGGGCACAGATTGAAGGTTTACAAGAAGCCATTGTCAAAGCAAGAGTTCATTGATGGTATCAGAAAAATAGTGATGGTGGTGGAGCAAGTCTCAACTCCTACCTCATCAAGTCATTGAGAGAGGAAAAAGAAAAAAGAAAAAAAAAAAGAAGAGAAAAATAAGGAGACTCAGGTGAGAACCTCCATGAGGCACCTGAGTCCCACTGTTGGGTTGAAAACCTCTTGAGGCGGCCCAATGGTTTAAGAAAAAAAGAGAAATAAAAAAATCCTTGGGTGAAAACCTCTTTTGAGGTGCCCAAGACAAGCAGCTAGGATGAAAACCTCTTGGAGGCAGACTAGTTGCTTTCAAAAAGAAAAAGAAAAAAAAGAGAAAAGAAAACTTTGAAAATATTGTTTGTAGGTCAACAGGAGGAGGATCAGAGCAACAAGAGAGAATCAAAAGGGACCTATCTAGCTCATGTTTTTATTTTTCCATTCATTATCCTTCATCATTCCATCATTCCCTCCATTTTTTCCACTCATTTACCTCAGTTTGCAAGGGTTCTGTCTTTTCTACAGGATTCCCTATAAACCTACAGGGTTCCCTGAAAACCTACAGGATGATGCTATAGGAATTACAGTGGCTTGGGAGTCCTAAAGGAAGTAACCCTAGAGCAAGAGAATGAATTGCCCATGTCAAAAAGAAAAAAAAATCTACTTCACCATCTCATCACCATACCTCTCTCCACCATGATCACCCTTGCATTCATAAAAAAAGTCAGTTTCATTTTTTTTTTTTTTTTTTTTACAGTTTTCAAAGAAAAAACAGAGAAAAGAGGATGAAGACAGAGAACAAGGGGACAACACCTGAAGGCTATTTTCCTCATTCACAAATCCCTAGACCCCTTCTCTACCCATGCCAACCATCCTCAGGCTCCAGCAGTGGAAAATGATTAAAATTTTTGAGGGAGGAATAGCTACATGACATCCTGTAGGAAATCCTGTAGTAGCCTATCCCACAAAACAAAAATCATAGGTTGCTGTTACCTTCAAGCATGGAGATCCAAAGGTAGAAGAAGCTCCTCCAAAGCCTAGCAGAAGCGTCAGGATCATCAACATCAACATCCAAGTACCTACACATCAATGAAAATCATCAGAGGACAATAAAAATAAAAAATAATGGAGAAAAGAGCATCCAACAATCACACAACAAAGACTTCATTTTTCAACAAACAACATCAAGGCACCATTACCACAGGTAAGTATCTCACTTCCACTCTCTCATTAGCATAATATGATAAAACATGCAAAAGTTGAGAAAGAGTTGTTTTACAAGCAAAAGGTGGCCAGTTAACTTGGCCACCTTCGCTTAGTCAACGAGGAGAAGATAGTTAGTCCTTACACATGTGGCAACAGTCAAGTCAAGGAAAAGAAGAGATGAGGTCAAAAGTAGTTAAGCTACGAATTCTCGAAGTGGGAGTTGATTACGAGGTGAGGAGAATGATGATGTGGTAGTGGGACCAACGGTCCAAAAATGTATACTCTTACCTCGGCTGCCATAAGAACACCCCACTCAAATCACCCATATGAGGAAATAAATGTTGATCCCCATGCATAGAAGCATTCACATTCTCGAGTCTACACACTATAAAGTTGCTCTCAGCCCTCAAGCAGTCTACAGGAAAGGTAAAATTCATTTTTTTCCTGCACAGGTCCACCTATAGGATCCTACAGGATATATTCCAACACCTACAGGATTGGCAATGAGCAGGTTTAAAAGGGAAAAATAGGGGTTGGCTTCATCAAGCCGTGATAAGGAGGCAGGCTCTATATTTCCCCACATTTTTCCAAGTGAAAAAATATATATAAAAAAACTTCTAGTTTGTTGGAAATGATTGCAGCATAAGGGAATTGCATACATAGAATTTTCATTTAAATTTCCTCATTCATTAAATTTTGTATTAGACATATACACCCCTCCATCCATCAGAGAAAATTATAGGGGGATTTAATAAGAGGGAACCCATCAACACAGTGAGGATTCATCATCTCCCTCCTGTACTAGAGATATTCACAAGGCGCAATTGGATGGGTTTCTTTGAGAAATTAAGGAGGTATGATGATGAAGTAGCCAATGATTTTTCTCTCTCCTACATTCCACTAACTAGGACCCATGCCACTATTGTGGTGAAAGGCCTCTCCATAGATCTCACCCTTGAAATCATAGGCATAATTACCACACTTCCCTTAGGAGTGCCTTGGAGAAAGGAGGATAAGGGAAATAGCCAAACTGCAAAGAAGAAATTCTTTTTAGAAGGAGAGGAGGCCATGGAAGACAAAAATGGAGTGAGAATAGAAAGCCTACCCTATCCTTGGAACAAAATTAGCTACCACCTTATAAAGTATATCTCATGTGAAGGTAGGTACAGTGTGGTATATGGATACCATTTTAGGCTTCTCCAAGAATTGAGGTTTGGAGCAAACACACCTCCTCAAAACAGACTTAGCATACCCTACTTCCTTCTTCAATCAGTGATATATATGAGCATGAAGGTGCAGGAAGGGAACCATAAAAAACTAGCCCAGCATGGGTTAATTAGACTTACCATACAAGATGCCCTCCAAAACCTCAGAATCCCTATCACATGGGAAACTTTCAGAGACATGCATATAGAGGAAGATATAAAAGCCCTTGAATATGACAAGAGCCCCACTGCTAGTGAAAGGGATGAAGAAGAAACTGAAAAGGAGGAAGAAGAAATAGAGAGGGATGAAGAGGAAATAGATGAGGAAGAAGAGGAAGAAAAAGAAAAGGAAAGTGATGAAGAGACAAAAGAAGATGCAAAGGAGGAAACTGATGAACAGAGTGAGGAACTAGAGGGAGAAGAAGAGGAGAAAGAAAAAGATGAGAGGGGGAATAGAAAACAGGAGGAAAAAGACAAGGAGGAATCACTAAGGGTATGTCCAAAACTCACTGAGAAAGAGGCAGCAACTGCCCTCACTTCCCTTAGTACCCCTATCAAGCAAAAAGGGAAAAGACAGAGACAAACTCCATTGTACTTTAGGAAAAGAAAAAGTACAAGAATAAGGTAGGGAAAACCTCAAATTCCCACCAAGGTTCCTATTGTTATTGAAGACTCACCCAAACAACAGGAGAAGATGGCTCCTCTAATGAAAAATCAAGGAGAAGGATCATTAGGACAATCCTCTCCCAAGTCTCTTATCACTTATGTTAGAAGGCCTGTGACTAGATTTGCCTCATCCAAAGGAAAAGGCATCCTATAGGATACACATAAGCACCTATAGGAAGCAGAGGAAATCCTATAGGAAACTTTTCTAAACCTACAGGAAACACAAAAATTAGATAAAGAAGAGAGTATGTAGCAAGAAACAAAGAAGGAGGATCTAGAGCTAAGGGAACCTAGTCCTCAACCTAACCTTGACTCCTACTACAGATTTATTGAAGGGGATAGGTTCATTGCACATAAATTTTCCATCCCATTATTCTTTGAGCTTGATAAAGAAAGGGTAAGAACACATAGATGGATGCAGATTGCCAAATCCAAAGGAGTGGAGGACATAGGTCACATGGAGGAAAAAGTTAAAGAGATGGGTAGAGAACTGAGTAGCTTGAGGGACAGAGAGGAAACGATGAAAGCTTAGTTGGAGGCAGAAAATGCATGGTTAAGGGGATAACTACAAGAAAGAGAGAATCAATTGGCATCCATGGCCAGTCTATCCTTAGAGGCAATCCAGTGCAGGATGCCAGCTAAGTCCTATGCATTATGCCTTAAGGAATAGTGGCTGCAGTTCCAAATCAAGACCCTAGCACAAAGAGGCACTATGCCATTCCAGGATTATAGATAGTTCATTGATCTTTGTGATCAATGCACATTGGAGGATAGGGCTAAACTGTCTGAGTTCTACCTACATAATTAATCCTTGATAGATCTGAATGTATGGGACCCTAATTCAAAACTAGGGGACTTACAGTTGATGGCTTTGGAATCATGGATGAACCATGAGGAAGCAAGGGCTACAGAAATGAAGAAAATAATGGAAAGGGAAGAAACAGAACCTCTCATGATAAGAGTTGAGAAGTCAAATTCAATGGATGTCATCAGCACACATAACTTGATTGCAAATGACCCTCAAATTGCACCTAGGTACCTTGCTGCCCAAGAGAAAGAAATTACACATTTTGAGGATATGTTCAGGCTGTTAGGAGATGAAAGCATGCAAGATTTCCAAAGGAGATGGAATACTTTTCCCTACAGTTTGAAAATCAGAGAGTACCATTCTCCTCAAAGAATGAGAGAAGCACTTAACAGGACACCCATGTACAAGCAAGCTCTCCAAAGACTCAAATTCAATTGGATTGGCTTGAGACTCATTCCATCACTGCTCTTAGGAATGTTGGAAGGAAGGAAAAAAGAGGAAGAAAGAAATAATTGGGAGGAGATAGAAAGGAAGGCATGATTCTATGCACAGGAAGAGGAAACTACAATAGAAGCATGGGATGTCAAGGAGGCCACTAGAGCCATGAAAGACATGGATATTGATTGAGTTGCTCAGAGGATGAGAAAAAATTTCATTAGGCGGGTGATGATGAGCCTCATCATTGGGTAACTATATGGACCTTAATCCACCTCCTAGCTTAGTCAAATCAACTCTTCTTACAATTTATTACATATTTTGATTGTATTTTGTTTAATGAGATGAGTCAAACTGAGATATTATGCCTAGTGGACTAATGTGCATTGATTGCAGGTTGTGAGAGAAAATCATGGAATTTTGTTTAATTCAGGGCTGAAACTCGAATGAGAGAAGGAGGAGAGATTGTAGGAGGAAGATCCTCCTCATTGACTCCTCCCTCATTTGAATATTCCTCCATCAATCACACTAGCTCGGAGTACAAGAAGCCAAGTCATGGAGATCAAAAGGTAGTCGAGCAAGTGACAGTTAAAGAGCTAGTTTATCTCAAGTTTGGGATTCGAGCCTCCCTAGATTTAAGGAAGTCATTGGAGACTTCAGTTGTATAAATAAATAGGCTTAGAGCCTCATTAGGATTCAAATTTTTCATGTAAAAACACTAGTCATTTTCGAGTTCAAGACTTGTGGAAGACATTGTTATGTAATTTTCTGTTTTGATAATGAGAATAAGCAATTCCTTGATCCAGCACTAAGTTAACTCAGAGAGCTGAAGCTCTTGGGTTAGGGCCCAACCCTAGTAGAAAAGTCTCCTCTTCTTGTATTTGTATGCTTAGATTTATTTCATAGATTAATGGTTGAGTTGTCTTTAGAATTATTTCATTGCAAGTAGTGTAGATTTGATCAGTTTGCTTATTAGTTTGCTTCAATTTGTGCTTTATTTTAGCAGTAGCTTAGAAGAGATAAAGGAACATCAAAAATATATCAGTAGGTTTTTTTTGGCCTCACTCCTTCCTTCAAGGATCATGGTTTGAGGAAAGAACTCATATGCAGCGCCAAAAAGACAGAATTCTACTTTCTCATGGAATTTAGGGTTTTTTGTACTTAGGTCAGCATTTGATCAGTTTGCAAGAGTAGGATTTAGTTATCATTTCTTTTATCTTCAGTATTACATTAGATCTCATCAATTTTCCATCTTATTCTGCAAGTTTTCCTCATGCATGAAGTAGGCAGCTAGCTCATGAAATTCTGTTTTCCTTAGATAATTGAAATTCTTCTTGTTTGCATAATTTTTGGGTAAATGTCCATGTATGATGCAGTGCAGGTGTTTCAAAAGTACGGAGAGATTTCATAGTCAGCACCCTCATCACAACTTCATCCATCCATGATCATTCCTTGTTTTCACTAAAACCCTCACCAATTTCATCATTTCACAAGGAAACTTGTCCAAGCTTGTTGAGAAAATCCAACCATCTCCCAACTTTGGTTTTGAGTTCTAAAGTGGTCCTAGATACTCCCTTACTTCATTCCATCAACCAACCACCTTCCCTAAGCCTTCCATCACCTTCAACACCCATCCTTTTGCTCTCAGCTATATCCTGTAGAAATATAGCGGATCTTGTAGGTTTTCAGGACATCCGGTAGAATGCATTAGGATATCCTAGTGGCTTGTTTTTAGGCAGAATTGAGGAAAAATCCTCTAGGAAGCTGTCAAAGGGTCCCTACTTGTCTCCCAATCCTTTTGACCATTAACCATCATCCTGAAGCCACCTGCCACATCACTAAAAGAGATTAGATTTCACACTCTCACATAAGAAGAAGACAAAAAGAAAAACATATTTATTTTATTCATTTACATGCACAACAGTAGAAGGTTTGATGGTTTGAATCTGCATGCTTAGGGCAGTAGGATTACATACATGTTCACTTAGCATTCTTTTGAAGCAAAGCCTCTTAGCAGTTATTTAGAAAATGGTGTGTTTTAGCATGTGATTTCAATCTTTTTCCTTACTGCAATACACGAGATTTATTTTAGAGTAGATTTCCCTTTCCCTCATTGTTAATCAAGTTTCTTTTGAATCCATAGAAGTCTGGTTTGAAAAACCTTAGTAGTCTATCGCCAGCTTAGCAGTGACAAAGATCAGACCCATCACATTTACTTGTGTATACAACACTGTCACCTCCAAGATTGTACGAACCCCGGGTTGATAAAGTAAAGTTGGTAGCCTGAGTTGCAACATTCTTGCTACAACACTGGTGCTCATCATAAATGTATTTCAAAAACCAAAATACTTTCAATATTGGCCAAAAATAATTCCCTGAATGCATTGTCGCTTTTAAATCCAGTGAAAAAAATATACTAAGATCAATTAGATGTTGAAGAACTCCTGAACAATGAAACATAATAAAGCAAAGCAATCACAAATTACAAGATGAAATGTTATAGGAATTATAGTCTATATAAAATGGTTCATATCCATTATGATTATAAATGACTATGCTACCAGACTAGTAGTAGTAATGAGAGTTTAGAAAATTATCAGAGAAATGATTTATAATTGTAATCTTTGATTCTCTTGTAATGGTGATGACAGGAACAATAAATGTATAACATATGCTGGAAAGTATTGGTTGATTGGGAACAATAGGGTTGTAAGATGGAAACTATAGCTAAATAAAAAGAACATAAATTTATGGATTCAAATTTCATATACAATTCTAGCCACCATATCAACTTTAAAAGCTAATAAAAAATTATAAAATCTTACATATTTATTTGCCGTAATTTCCATTTTTCATCTTAGCTTCATAAAAACACAGAGATGAGTGGTCGAAGTAGGATGAAATCCAAATTCATTGAATATTTGCAAACCAATAGTATCCTATATGATGAGAATACAGCTCACATAAAACAACATTTGATCAAGTTAAACAAGTTAAAAGGAAAAATGGTCAAATTTAAAATTGAAATGACTCAAGGCTTATGTTGTTTAATGAATTTGGTACCTTTTCCTTCAATGGAAATGTGAAAAAGAGAGCGAGACTTGTTTATGCTACTTGATTGTATATTATACTTTAATTTTGCCTATGAGAAGGGAAAAAAGTTGAGAGGATGTTTGTCTGAAAGAGATTTGAAAAATTGTAGCATTGACCCACAATAAAACATGAAAGTAGATAAATAACAAGTGTGTTTGTGGCTATCACAAAGATAGAGAGAGATAGAGAGCATATACATGACTAGGCGGGATGTATTTCCCACTAAGAAGGTCCAATAGAACTATCCCATAGCTATATATTACACTTTCAAGAGTTACCCTACCTACATCAATGAGAAGGAATATCTATTAAATACATTTAATGCTTGCATGTCTCAAAATAATCTCCTAGAAAAGCTTCGAGTTGAGAGGATGTTTTTGTGAAAGAGATTTGAAAAATTGTAGCGTTGACCCACAATAAAACATGAAAGTAGATAAAAAAAACAAGTGTGTTTGTGGTTGTCATAGACATAGAGAGAGAGAGAGAGCATATACATGACTAGGCGGGATGTGTTTCCCACTAAGAAGGTCTAATAGAACTGTCCCATAGATATTCAGGAGTTATTATGCCTACATTAATGAGAAGGAATATCCATTAAATACATTTAATGCTTGCATGTCACAAAATAATTTCCTAGAAAATCTGGGAGTGTTATGCACAAGAAAGAGATAAAATTAATTGATAAGGAAGATCCATTAAATACATTTAATGATTGCATGTCACAAAATAATTTGCTAGCAAATCTACCAATCTTACGCACTAGAAAGAGATCAACCGAATGCTAGATGTTGAACTAATAGCTATTCTAAAGAGAAAAAAATGAAAACAATCTATCAACAAAGTCAACAATTCTTGTATAAATAGAATTCAACATAGAAAAAACACAAATATGACAAGGATGGACAAAGGTTGAAGACAAAGCAAGATCGATTACACATATATTGCTCGTTTTATAAACAAAAACAACAAGAGAATTGACATTAAATAATATATAATGAACGAACTTTATACTAATATTGAATTAATAAGATTCTTTAATCTCGAAATCTAAGATGCTGAGAAATATAAGTGGGAATTTTAAATTCCATAAATTTATCTTTCGAATTATTGAAATGTGAAATTATTTTTAACTAACATGATATGTGGTGGATGAAGTCAAAGTGAAATGGTAATAATGAAAGAATATAAATCCAATAATGAAGAGTCACAAATATAAGAGATGCCAGCTAAAACCAAAAATATGGTTGGAGTGACATAAAGCTTTCATGTTAGCTCTCCAGCATGCATTATTGAAAATATCATGTATTAAAAGCCCCTCTATGCAAAAGCATATTGAAATTCCTTTCACTTATTTTTGAAGTAGAAAAATTTATTCTAATCAGATATTGCCACCTGCACAAATGAAAGGCCCCTCTTCCACACTCTGGGGACACATATTTATGATTGAGGTGTGGAGCTCGTGTGTGGCTAACATATTAAGCAATACTTTCTTTCGGTAGAAATCACATCACAGAATTTTATGGCCGATGTGTTTCAAACTAGCCAGTGTGGTTCATCATCAGGACCAGATGAAGAGGTAGACCATGGCAATGGCTTAAATAGAGAGCAATGTAGAGACAAAAATTTCAAATAACGGCTATTTTTGAAAAATAATATTTAAATTAATTTATTAAAATCAAATATTATTAATAATATTTGATTTTAATAAATTAATTTAAATGTTATTTTTCAAAAACTAGATGTTTAATATAGCCGTTACTTAATAATAATTGTTAATATCATAATTTAAATATTATTTTTCAAAAATAACCGTTATTTGAAATTTTGGTCTCTACATTGCTCTCTATTTAAGTTGTAGCCATGGTTTGCCTCTTCATCTGGTCCTGATGA
Organism: Pinus tabuliformis; assembly: GCA_031772625.1. Taxonomy (NCBI): domain Eukaryota; kingdom Viridiplantae; phylum Streptophyta; class Pinopsida; order Pinales; family Pinaceae; genus Pinus; species Pinus tabuliformis. The sequence continues at coordinate 1,147,058,258 of CM062805.1, forward strand.
TGAACCACACTGGTTGGTTCGAAACGCATCGACCAAAAACTTATGTTATGTGATTTTTACTGAAATACTTTTCATAATTCATTATGGATCACAAAAGCCTGAATTCAGACAATACTTTCTTATCGAAGCATATTATCGTAGAGGAAACAGTTATACGCCATCATCTTAGCCAAGTTCAGTTCCCATCTTCTCTTCACATCAATGATTTTCCACAATGACCATATTGCACAGGATACAGTGCATTGCCAGCTCTTACTTGAATCACAACAAATATCGATACCTAGCACTTCAATCATCAATGCCATAAGCTATGGTCAATGCACTAGAACTAGTTGATAGGTCAAGGTTACACTTCTCCTCCAACATCTAAACTTTGACATTGAGAACCGTCTCTCCCCACCTCTTTGGTTCTCTATTAATGCCCCTGTTCTCATTAGGACATATGCTAATATAGGTATTCAGGAGAAGATCTACAAAGCTTATTTGAAATTCAAATGAATTGCGCCATAACGACCCCTATTCCAAAACTTTAGGTTGGCCTTATCCACACCTTAGGGTAGTTCATATACAACTACACTATAACATAAGAGTCCCGAAGGTGGGCGTCCTACACTAGAAAGGGTTTTCCAACCAATATAGGGGCCCCGCCCAGGTTTGAAACTTGGTTTATCTGTCTAGCAAGGCGTGCGGGCAGTTGGCAGTCCCACTGAATTGATCTCAGGTCTTCTCGGTGACAGGAAATAGGTCTACCAATTCTCTTGATTAAAAAAAGAAAACTTCAGGCTTGTTATCACCAATTGTATACTGGAACCGATCGTCATCTTCAAAGGGGGCATAATATTTGTGCATATTCTTTATTTGACAACCTGAATCTCAGGATCATTTTTTTTATGTGCTATAAATTACAAAAACCATGGTTGATTCATTGTTTGTTTAGTGATTCACATCATGCATGCTCTGTATGGGACTTATCTACATTAAGAAAACCAAAGTTGTCTTGTTCCTTTGCAAGGTGCTACCCCTTAAGAATAATTCTCACAGACAAGACCTCCTATAACATGAATTCGATGTTAATTCCTGAATACCAGATCTTATTTGTGTCCCAAGCAATTTTTATAACCCAGAAATTTAATTTACCCAGTAAAGCTTTTATGAAATTGTTGAATAAAAATACTTTGGTATTTTAACAAAAAAATTGACAGCAAAATCACAAATATCAAATCAATCACATGCCAAAAACTATAAACCCTTCGAGTTATCCTTCACTTTTATTTCTCATAATAAATAAGAAGATGGCACACAGAGAAATACAATTTTTTTACAGCAAATGGAACCTGGAAATTCGACTCCCTGAAAAAAACAAACTGCACCCACACTGCCTCCCTCCCTCCTAGTCATCATACGTGTGGCCCATGTGTAGTACTATCCACACATGTAGATTGTGAGCAATACTATTTACACGTGCCACGTCCCTGAACAAGTTAGCCTGTGAAACTCTTAAAGATATAGATCTTGGCCATCTGTGAATCTGGTGCTCAACAGCTCATATTGTCTTAACAAGTGAATCTGGGCCTCCACTAATAACAAGTGCAGATTAGAGTACCAACAGGATTCTAGTTTTAAAAGAAAACAATTCAACAGGTCTCCTTTCTTCAAGAAAATAGGTGGTTAGAGAACATACACAAGCTCATAGCTCAAAAACATGACTGTTGACATTCAAGTTGAGCTTAGAATACCAATGGGATCCTAGTTTCAATAGAAGCCAATGGGATTCATAGATCCTATTTTTAAATTTCATTTATTTTCCGTATTAGAAGTGGAAGTAGTTTTCTATTAGAATATTCATCCTACTACATAATCTTTATTTATTCCTTGATTGAATCCTTTCAAGGCAGTCAAATTTCATAAGATTCCTCTAGGTGAAAAGTAAACACAGGTTATCATAATCCATTAAAAACTAATAAGAATACATGTCCTCAAAAACTCTGGTGGTGTGTATGCCAAGTTTGTGCTATAGCTCTTTCCATCTCTGTTGTTTTTCATAAGGCCAAAGCTTGAAAGTTTGGGATCCCCATCCTAAGAAACAAAATAGAAACAACTGACGAATCTCAAATTGAAATACAAAGTAAGTTCACAGTCAAGAAGTGCTCAAGCACTTTAGGCTATTTAATATCATCAACAACAATGGTCATCTTATGCAGAACTATTGGACAAAATATAGCACCAATGTTAAAGAGACCAAACAAAATTAATATTTTTTAAGGAACTGTTAGAGTTGGTTTGTTCAGCCCTCTGTCAGAGATCAAAACCTCTTTTGTTGCATTTCATTTTAGGTGTCTCATTCAGCTCGATCATCTGCATTCCATTAGGAGCATTGATCTTCCGACGGAAGGGTCTTGTCTCCATTCTTCCCTCATGTCATGTACCTGCTGGTTCGTGTCTGATCATCAAAGTTCATCAAAGTTAATTTTACAGTCATTATGGATGGTCTTTTGGTTAGCCAAGAGTTATTTCAGTCATTAGGTCTAGGGTTTCACAAATTTTGTCTCCAAAGTGTCTAATAATGCGAGCAGGCCATGACGATGTTCCTAATAAGTTTTATTCCATAATTTTCATCATCAATAATGCTTGAGAATGATTCTTCTTCAAAACTCCGTTTTGAAGAAGAAATCGTTAAATTTCTTTTTTGTAATAAATATGTAATTTGTTAAGGTTTTTCAAGTTCTACAGTTCTTTAGTGCAGCCCTAGTCATCCTTTGCCGACATCCAATTCCATCATCCCTGCAAAAAATTTCCAAGAATTTCATCATTTCAGTCAAAAGTCAAAGGAAGCAACAAAAAACAGAGTTTGTATTAGAAAGTGAAAAGTGCCAAAGTGGAAACATTATAAAGTGGGTTATTGAAATCAAAAATTTAAATCCATTGGTCATATAAGATATTTTGGTGTCCAAAACAATTCATTTGTCTGCAAGAAATCTCAGTGAAGCCGAATCAAGTTTGGAGGAGCGAAAGCATGTTTTGGAAGCCGGGACTGTGTGTTGGAAGGTTGCGCGGCGCATTGGGTGGAGGTAGCGACGCACCGGGAGGTCGTGGCGCATAGAGCCGCTGTTCACCATGTAAATTTTAACATGCGGTGCACTCATCAGGCGCGGCACATTGGGTTGTGTGCGCGACGCATACAACAAGAGGCCTGAAATTTTCCAGAAAGACCTCCAATCGCCCAAAACAAAGCACGGATTTGCCAGGTAGAGTCTCCATCATTGGTTTTCATTCCAAGTTTGTGCTTATATCATGGTGGTTGAAACATGATAATTGTTTTAAACACGAAATCAAACCCTATCATTTGACATTCTAGGAACTTGCTGCCTAGGGTTTGAAAAACCATTTTGCTACCAAGTCTATCATTCATCCATCACTCCCTTATCACATTTATCCCTTGAGTTCATTGTTCCCTAAGTTCCTCTGACCCCTAAATTCACTAATCCCCTATTCCCCCATTTATTCCCATCCCTATCACTTTTCCATGTCATTTTCAAAAAATCCCCAAACCCCACATTCCTAACACACAGTAAAGTGACTGTTATTCTGTGTTAATTTCACCTGGCAGTCCACTTTATCCACTGTCCCTTTTCTTTTCCTACACTCCCGTCCTACTTAGCACACATTTGGAAATTGGAGGCAAATACACCAAATTGTTGTTTCCATCTCATACAGATCAACATTCACTTGGCATAGACTTGCAACATCATGATAGACACTGAGTCATCATATGAACAAGACAGTGATTCTACCACAGAACTTAATGCACCAAGAAGGCCTTGAAAGGGTGGCAGACATGTCAGAGAAGAGCCTACCTCATTGAATCAATTGCAGGCCTGTCCACTTGCTATGGCATGTTTCCAGCAACAATCATGCTTTCAGTATTGCGAGATGATTGCTTAGATTCAACATCACGAGGAGTTGGCCCGGTTGTTTGTTTTACATTTGTGTGATGGTCATGTTACTCTTGCTGGTGTAAATTTTATCTTGACACCAGAGGCTATTTCTCAAGCAACAGGAATACCGAATGTAGGGGAGGAGTGGAACAAAAGACAACAGGTAGAAAGAGTACATTATGAACCATACATCAGGCCTAGCTATGTGAGACAGCTCAACAGGGTGTTCCCGTTCCGGTTTTTGAAAGAATCCTATGCGCCGTTGATGAGACTCATTATTAGATATTTCAGTTGTGAGGGCCGCTTCTCATGCCTCTATTCATACCATATCAGGTTATTGATGCATTTCACGAGAGTGAAGATGATGAACATTCCATATTTCATGTGCCGAAAAATCGAGAGGATGACTACTCTTGTGCAGAAGAAGACTCCTGAATAGCAGTACAACATCATTTACCATTATGCGCTCATCAAGATCATTGTTGTTCATCGGCTTGGCTTGCAGGGTATTACATGGGAAGACTTTATTTCCTGTGAGTTCTTCATAGTTTCAGCAGCTCATCAGGAGATTTTCCATGATGCGGGTGAACCTTCACATCAGTATGGAGGTCAGGAGGCAGAGATTACTAGCATGTCGACATATGTCACTTATCAGAGAGGCATGAGAGGATTGTTTGCAGTAGCTCGACGAGTACTATCTCCACCTCTGGTGGAAGGGGTCTCGTTGCCGTCATCAGCAGCACAGATACAGGTATAGGACAAATGCAAGGAGCCTATGTAGGATGAGGGCCCTTCAGGAGGCCAAGACACTGATTTCATACTCATAGATGATGATCTGAGCTCGCCTAGCTCAAAGCTGAGGGAGACTATTCAGGAGTAGAAGGCCGAGATAGATGCATTGACCAACAAGTTGCGGAAGGCTCAATGGGTAATAAATTATTTAGAGCAGTGAAACAAACAATTGGAGGATCAACATACAGTCATGGAGTTGTAAAACATCCGTGAAAACCAGCAGGCTGCCTAAGAAGCCTAGATGAGATGACACCCATTTAGTAGGAGATAGAGGCCGATCGAGAGATTTGGCTTGAGAAGGACAAAATTCATCTTGAGAAGCTATTGGCTAATGCAAAAAAGGACAAGGACATGCTCAGGCACATGAAAAATCATTATTGGGCACGAAATCATGTTTGCAAAACGAGGATCAAAATTCTGAAGGCAAGACTTAGGAGGGCACTAAAACAATGCAAAAATCATGATGGGCTCCAAAGCTTGGCCGAAGCTTCTTTGGCTGAGCATGGTACTTGATGATGGACCTTCAATCCAAGTTTCAGCAAATTTGGAGAAAATTTTGGCCTAAAACAGGTTTTTTCGCCCAATGCGTAGTGCCACTTGGCACGCTCTTATAATTGGTAGCTCTGCAGGAGGAAAACTTTACATTTTTGGATTTTTCATCAAAAGTTATGCATGCTCATGGATTACCTAAGGATTTCATCAAATTCTGGGTTGCCTAAAGGGTCAAAAACACCCTAAAAATCACCTCTCTGCCACCTTTTGCACCCACGGGAAGCAGTGTTGGGAGATTGGATGTTTGTATGGGAAAATGGACACCAAATCCAGAAATTCCAATTGGGTTGGAGAGTAGACAGGCAGGCCTTTCCACCAAGCTATCATGGGCTCAATTTGGACTTCGGGAAGGGCCTCAAAATCAGCTCCAAAGTTGTGCTACGCATAGAGATTTTGGGTGCGGCGCATAGAGAATTTTGGCCTATTTTTCACTCTTCAGCTCAGAATTTTGGCCAGTTTTGACTAGTTTCACTTTTTGATGTTACTCTTAATCTAACTTGATTTAATTTCATGAACATGATGTAATTTTGGCACATTTTTACTTGTCTTAGTAGATTCATTCACCAAAAGGTGAAATGTGAGTGAATGAATCAGTTTCCTAGCATATAGAGGCAAGTTGTTTCATTGCCTATTTTTTAGTTCCTTGTTTAGATATGGTTGAAACAGCTCCTAGAATGATGAGCTCGACCCCTAGAGGCATGGTAAGGAGTTAGGCTTGTCTATATCATGTAATTTCTCAGTCATTTTCAGGGTTGGACACTTGGGATTGCTTGGCACTTCATTGTACATCTGATTTTTGCATTTTTGGCAAAGGAAAGACCAGGGTTTTGCAACACTTGTTGGGATCCTTGTGGCTCTGTGTTTTGATGGTGTTTTTCTTCATGTAATTGTAAGTTCATTGATGTTTCATGTATGCCATTTCCTTTCTCTCTGCTTCTGAAATTAAACAAATGAGTGACAAAGGTAGAATTCATTAGCTTGTTGTGCTCTGCCTTTCAGTTCTGTTTAATTTTCAATGTTTTCTTCAGTTTGAGGAGGATTCTTGCAGCCTCTTGCCCTCTTCAGCTCCTCAGCAGTCTTCTCTACCCATTCATTGAATCTAAAGCATCAAAACTACTGCCTACCTTGCCCCAATTAGAACTCTGCAAAAATTTGGCCTCATCCCCGGACCCAAATTTGCCTTTCCCTTTTTCCAACAAAAAACCCCCAAAAAATCAAATCAAATCCTTGCACTTCATACCTAGCCTAAGATTAGTTGTTAAATCAGTCATCTCAAGCCCCATCTAATTATCTTTTGCTGAGATTGACCCGGAGAGAGCCCTCTCCTGTCCTCGTAGGGCTAGCTACGAGGCTGAGCGTGGTTTGATGTGGACCTAGAAGCTTGCCTTTTCAGCCTGAGGTAAATCTAGGCTCTAACAGGAACAATCCCATCAATAAAGCAAAAAATGAAACACTATCTAAAAAAAATCATTTTAAATTGGAGTTATATTGCTAACAATAGCCTTTTATGAGTAAATAGAAATTGCAAGCGAGATGTTACCCATTATCTTCAATATGGTACAACTGCATAGTACATGGAAATTGAAGGCTAGATTTCTCCTACTTTTATATGCAATACGATATAACTACAAAATATCATGAGCCAGGTAGCTTATTTGTGAATATCATTTGGCATTTGTCTAAAAATGCTACATTTTTATTTTTTGGCCAGAATCTGGCAAAAAAAAATGGCGAACTCTTAATTTTTGTTGTTTAAATGGGTTTTTGACTCCATATATGGATTCAACACCTTGAAAAACCCATGGGGCACTTGGATTGTGGAAATTTTACAATTCAAACTTGTGATTCTATGAAATCCCTGTTGGATTCTGGACAAATTAGACTAGAAAATATGCCAGAAAGCCCTCCTAAACAAAGAACATATATATATACGAAAAATTTTAAGCATGAAAATTATCTTTAAGTTTAAAAACATTGGTGAATCTCACTAATCCTTAATATGCAAACTATAAAATATTTATTGATATATTTGTAAAATTATTCAAATTTATAATGATTTTATATATGCCCTCTATATAATGTTGGCGATTTTTAAGGTAGAATAATTTTATATTGTAAAATTTGGGCGAATCATTTTTATAAAAAATGGAAATTGATGAATCTTTTTTGTGGACAATTCATGGAAAATTAGGCCACCTATGAATATTAGCCCCTAAAATTTTCCATGGTTATATAGATATAATAAAAATGATATTTTCTTTGATATATTTTATAATTTGTTTTAATTTAATTTGATATATTTTATAATTTGTTTTAATTTAATTTTTTAATGTGATATGCATAGAAAAATTATATTTACAAACTCTATGGTGGATATATGTCCAGGGCCCATTGTGTTGACTTGGAGGAACTGCAGGGTTAGTATCAAACACATTGTAAAAAGTTTGGACCGATTTTTAGTTCATCAAAATCTCCTGGACAGGATGGGGTACATGCGATCCTGGGTCTCTTCGACAACTCTCTTTGACCACACTCTGATCATTTTACAGTGGAAGGAAAATATGATGTGGAAAGGATTGATCTTCAAGTTCAATAAAACTTGGCTGACCAATGAGGATTTTTGCAAGACAATCCATGAATCATTGTCCCAGTTATCTATGGTTGGACAAATGCTTTGGAAGCCCTGCAATAGCTTGGGTTGAGTTACTAGTACTAGAAACCTTGGTTTGACCAATGCTCTGGAAGCCCTTGGTGGGTTGAGTTACTAGTCCTGGAAGCCTTGGTTGAACAAACGCTCTAGAAGCCCAGCGACAACTGTGGGTTGAGTTACTAGTCCTGGAAGCCTTAGTTGGAACAAACGCTATGGAAGCCCTGGAAGGCTTGGATAGAAACCAATCTGATGATGGTTTTGTGATGTCCGATCGTGAGGTGGAATCGTTGTTTTATGGGTTGAGGTGGATGGCCTTTGGAAGCCTTGGATGAGTTTTGATTGATGTGTTCTATGAGATCCCACATTCATGCTAGGAATATGGCATGGGGATGAATGGATGAAGAGATATTTGGTTCATCCATTCTACGGTTGGGTGGAATGTGGAATTACCATCCCTAGTTTGGATTTTGCATCATTAATGAAAGGTTATTTCTCCTTGTATTTCTATAAGAATTTTGATGGATTATTTGTGTCTATATGGATGTACTTTCATTATTATTTATGTTGCTACTATGTTGGTTATTTATGTGTTTTATGACAACAACCATGTATGGATTTCATCATGTTTTTACTTGTAATTGAACTATCAATGTATCTATGACCTAATGGACGGAATGGAATTTGATGTATTGAGGCATCAATGGTTCTTAGCGATTCTCAACTAAGTATGAGACCCCTATGCTCATAACTGTTATTTACACCTGTAGTTTACATATTCGTGATATGTTTGACGAAATGTCTTTTATGGCTAGTAGGGGTCCAAATAAGGTCTTAAACAAGTATTTGCTAAAGCACTGTCATTTCCATGTTATTTTACTATTCTAAAGAGATGGTTCAATTATGGGTAGTGACTTGGGCTCTGGGCCTGAAAAAGTGGCTCAAATCTCGGGGATGCTAGCATAGCACTGACTAAATGTGTCTCTAAACGCTAGCAGGTAAGCCTGTGAGAGTGAATTTAGATTTCTAGACACTATCATGCCTATAGCATGAGAGCGACTAAGGCTTAAGTTGTCCAAAAGTTTAGTGGGACCCAAGGGCAAGTTGTTTGTAGTGTTGGATTGGTTCCTGAGGGTCCTAAAGCTGATGTTCAATGTTTGTATGGTGTGTTTTCATCGGTTCCACTTCCTTAACATGACTTAGGAGGTCGAATCATATCATGGTTCACCCCTCGGACTGGATGGGCTATGTGTTGGTCATGCATGGATGTCAGTTGCATGTGTGTCTCTCACACTTTCATTTCATGTGCTTGTTGGATTTGCATGATGTTGTTCATGGTTGCAGTGATGTCGTCATGTGAAACTTGAGGTTTTTGTGGTGGAATGCAACGTCATGAGTGTATGACTAGTTACATGTCAATTTATGTTGCTTACATGTATTGTTGTAGAATGCTTGGTTACATTATTGCATTTTTGGTTACATTCTTGTATGCTTGGTTGCATGTATTATTCGTGTAGGTTTGATTTCAAGTATCGTTCATTCATGCTTGATCATACGTGCTTATGCATATCTGTAGTTGGTTATGCATCACTTATGCATGTTCATGTTTGCATTTGGTCAAGTGTACAATGATGTAGTGGTTTTTGTCATGCATGAGGTTGTAGTATGTGTTGTTGTTAAGGTCATGCATTGACGACTGGAACCTAGCTAGGATGATGGTTGCATGGTCATATGCTTATGTATTAAGTTTCTATATGTTGTCATGATTATGTTATACATGTACCACACTGATTTGTTGATCTTGCAGACAAGGTATCCTCCCTGATCTATGCTAAGGTACATTGGTTTATTGTGATTTGGTTTAGCTCACATGATATACCTTGCAGGAAGAAATATCAAATGGCTAGCAAGATGGTTGACTAAAAATACTCTCCCTATGAATTCGAAGAGGAATATGGTGTTCAGAACTCTTCTAATTTGGAAGTTACACTGAGAAGCTTAAAGGAAGAAATAATGAGTTGTGTGGCAGATAATGACATAATCGTGCAGGCACAGGAGAAACCAGTAGAGGTAAATGTAGTAATACTTCAAAGTTTATCAGATTTGCAACAACAGGGACCACGTCAGATCAACTATGAGAAAGAGGATAAAACTAATGGGGCATATGGTAGTAAGGCAAGGTTTGTTTCCCGTGGTTTCTCACAGGTCGAGGGGATCGACTATGATGAGATTTTTGCCCCTATAGCAAGGTACTCATCTATCAGATTGATGTTGGCACTATTAGTATAGATGGGTTGGAAGATCCATTAGATGGATGTGAAGACTGCATTCCTCAATGACAAGATTGAGGAAGAGGTGTACATAGAGCATCCTGAAGGTTTTGAGACCTTTGATCATGAGTCACATGTGTGTCGACTCAAGAGAGCTTTGTACAGGCTGAAGCAAGCACCTCGTGATTGGTACACTAAGATCGACAACTACTTCATCGGGTTGGGCTTCACAAAGAGTGAAGCGGATGCGTACTTGTACCACATCATGGTGGAAGGTAAGCAGTTGATCATTTTTCTTTATGTTGATGATCTGATATTGACAGGTGATGATTGGTTGATCATGTCTTGCAAGGAGGACCTTGCAAAAGAGTTCAAGATGAAAGACACGGGTCTCATGCACTCCTTTCTAGGCATGGAAGTGTGGCAGAAGGATGGGGAGTTGTTTATGTCTGAAGGCAAGTATGCCAATGATAGACTCACGAGATTCCACATGGAGAAGTGCAAGCCCATGCAGACTCCTCTAGTAGGTAACTAGAGGAAGGAGCATGCTACTTCAGGTGAGGTAGTAGAGGCTACTGTATATTGACAACTTGTGGGTTCACTGATGTACTTAGTGAACACACGACCATATTTGTGCTTTGCAGTGAACTAGCTAAGTCAAGATATGGTGCAGCCTACCAACTTGTTTTGGAAGGAAACGAAGCATGTTTTGAGATACCTTAGAGACACATCTCATTTTGGATTATGGTATAGATGGTCAGAGGGAGTGAAGATATTGGGCTTCACAGATGCAGATTGGGCAGGGAATCCATCAGATTGGAAGAGCACATTAGGAGGAATTTTCAACCTTGGTACAACAGGAAATAGAGGTCAGTTGCACTTAGCTCAATAGAGGTTGAATACATGGCTACAAGTTAGGCAGCATGTGAGGCCATTTGGATGCGGAAAATTCTAGTTGGTTTGTTTGATCAGAGGATGGATCCAATTGTGATCTATTGTGATAATCAGAGTTGTATCAAACTCTTTGAGAATCCAGTATTTCATGACAGGTCCAAGCATATCGACATTCGGTATCATCATCTCAGAGACTGTGTGGCGAGGAGGATCATGTTGTTGCAGTATATTTCAACCAAGGAGCAAGATGCTGACATTTTGACTAAGGAATTGTCAAAGTGTAAATTTGAGTTCCATAGAGACATGATCAGGGTGGCAGATAGTCCCTTTCTTGTTGAGAGGGAGTGATGAAAATAGAAACAAGAAATGCTAAAAATATCATTGCTATAGATAGCATTTTAGGATATATTCCAATTTTAATTTGTCCTTGAATCAAAATTGAGAATCAAAATTCGAATTTAGTTTCACCAGTTATTTTAAAAATAATTAATTAATTCATCTTGAGTTAATTAGTTGGTGAAAAACAAACATGAAGTCTTTGTGAAGACATGCAACAATTATCCCTTTGATTGAGGAAGTTATCCCTTAATTAAGGAGATAAGGATGAGTTGTATTTTAGTTGTAATTAGTTAGCTCAGTTAACTGAGTTAAGTCCAGTTAAATTAGTTCCAAACAGTTTTTGGAACTAATTGTGAGTTCAACCAGTTAATGCATGCATGCATGCAACTAGTGTTCTCCAGATAACTGAATGTTCTCTCACAAATAACTCATGCATGTCACTTCAGACAAAGACCTAGTTGAGATTAAAGGCAGGGAAAGTGTACTATTAGTTGCTAGAATATTCCCATGTGAATGTCTGTGGCATGTAGAAGGAATTCATTCCTTGAGGATTGCGCAGTTAATACAGAGGTCAGAGTAGTGTGTGAGGTGAGAATCACACAGGTGGTAGCTGGAGGACCCATGAGAAACTACGCAAGGAAATAGGAGGCTTGGAGGACTGAAGGAAGGCATATGTGTTGTCTATTTTGTCTATGAGCAACAGTGAGGAATTGTATTGAGAGTTGGATAGCTTGAGAGCAGCAGTTGAGGCTTTCCCCAAAGTATTCTTCTGTGTTTCATGTGTGATTGAATCTTCTTCTCTATTTTATGTGTTCTGTTTGATCTTGCTCAAAATCGATTAAGCTTCTTCAAGTTTGATTGTAGAAGTAAATTAAGTATTTTTCTTTAGTACATTGCATAATCAATTTAATCTACAGTGAGAATTTCTACAGTTAATAAAGTGTTTCATCATTTTATTCTCTAAACGAATTGATTTAACCATGAAAAGATGAGTTACACTTACAATTTGAAATGATAACTGACAGGGATTCCGATAAGCAGATGTTGTTCCTTGGATAGTTGGACAAGAGCAAGTTACATGGAGTTGCTTGGGTTAGTTGTGACCTGGATAAGCAAGATTAACAATCATCATGGAAAGACCAGTTGTGAACGAGATTTTTTCCATCTATTCTGAGGGAACTTAAGAGATTTTGTAACTCGAATTGAGCATCCTGAGAATATTTAGATTCTCAAGATCACTCCTTTATTTTTAATTATAGACTTGGTTGTAATTATAAAAGCGAGGAATAAAGCCTCGGTGAAAAATATTTTATTGTTATTCTCATGCTTATGCTCTGAGTTTTTTACAGACATTGTAATATTGTTGTTGATTAATATAATGGAGACTTACACAGTTTAGTTTTAATTCTTGCACTGATTTCACTCTAAGGCAGTTGAATTCTAGTGATCGTGGGCCCAATCCTGGAGTGACTACTGCCCTCTTTGTATTATTAAATTTACATTTCATCTTTCTCATTCCTGTTCTGCAATTATTCGATTTCCTTCCAGAATTGATCATTGATTACTGAATTGTTCATTATAGCGATAGTTGCTACAATAGTTTGAGTAAATATCATTAGAATTAGATTTATGATAATTGATTTTCTAAAGCGATTATTTATTTTGTCACTTTCTATGATTGATAAAGAATTGTTAAGAGCAAGGTGTGATATTTCTTTCAGCATATTTCTTTCTAGTCAAGTGTGTTGTTTCTTTCCTGTAGCTGCAGTTTCCTAGGAAACAACTTGTACTTAACATAATTGTTTTTAGAAGGTTTAATGTTTCGATTATCTTAGATAAGCTCTTGATTGTTTGAATTCATGAATTTGTGTGTAAAGTTGTTCTTTTAAGAAATCCTAGTTGTTTCTTGTGTTTTCATGCATTTACCTTTCAATAGGACTAGATAGACTAGGTTACATAAACATTATTCTTTGCACATATAGTGTGGAAAACCTTGAAATAACTAGACGAGTTCTAGGTTGACAATTTAATGTTTAAAGGTATGTTGGTCTTTTTAAAGAAAAACTAAGTAACCCAACATTTTGGCATTGTTGTCATGGAGGTTGTCAAAGAAGTGTTAGTTGTATCCCTGTAGGGTTGGGTATTAAAGACGAAAGGTAAGAACCTGCACACACACCAAGTAAAAATCTTGTGCCAGTGCCTACCCTCAACTCATACTTTTAGAATTTTAAATAGAGGAGGAATGACCTGTTATAGAATTGTTTAGTGTGCATGACTAGGAAAACCATATGACTGTAAATGAAGAAGTTATAGATTCAAAACCTATTTCAAAAACCACCAAAACTCAAGGTCACTCTGGCCTTGGAAGAAATACCTTTATAGACGAAATCATTCGCCATTCAGAATCTCAAGCATTGGTAGGTCCCTGAACAACATCTGGGAAGGGTTCTACTATTTCCTCTCAAGTAGCAAGATCATCATCTGCAACTCATGCTGAGATTCACGATAAGACTATGAGGTCTGAGCAGAGTTTCCAAAATACATTTATTAATAACCCCAATCCTTCTAGTAAAAGAGAGGGGAATTCTTGTAACCTAAGAGAGGGAGGAGGTGAAACAAGTGAGCCACAACTACAATCTTCTGAATTTCCAACAACACTTGTTGCAAAGGGGGAATCTGAAATTCTTGATCTAAGTAGTGTTGTAAGACCTACTCAGAACCCAGAACTTAGCCAACACATTGTTCTTTGGATAATATCCCATGACCACGAAATACCTGAGGATTACTGGAAATTTTTTGACCAAATGGAAAATTCAACACTGAAACCCAGACTTCGACCATAGAATACCCTATTTTTGATCTGCAAGCTAATGCACAAACGAAAGCCATCCCATTACAGAATATTCCAAATTTTCATGGAATGGATTCTTAGGATCTTGACACATTTTTATTTGAATTTGACATCTTATGCCGAGGTTATGACTATACCACTGATCCTCAAAAACTGAAATTGTTTCCTTCCACTTTAAAGGGAGAAACTCTATGTTGGTTTATGGGATTAGGGGGAGGTACCATAACTTCGTGGGATCAGATGAAAAATGCTTTCCTCACTAAATACCAGGACTATTGTCGATCTAGGGATCTGAAAGAAGAAATATTTAAAATGATGTCTAAAGAAGATGAGACTTTAGAAGAATATGTCGAAATATTCCAATACAACTTACAAAGATCACCTTATACCACTCTACCTAGAGAAGTCCTAAAAACTGCTTTGATTAGAGGAATGAAAGATGAATGGATAGAGACACTTAATTTAATGGGAAAAGGTGATATTTCTAAGGAAGAATATGATGACATTGTAAATTTGTGTATCAGGTGCTTGTGAGGAAGTACACGAACCAAATCTGGAGTTTGGGACCCCCTCAATAGAACTAGCAGAACTATAGGAGGAGGGGTGACGCATGCAGAGATTGGTAATCTCCTAGAAGACTTTAAAACTAATATTTTGAGTATGTTAACTACACATATGGATGTCTTGCAGGTAAAACAAAAACAAGCAGAGGCAGAACAAGCTTTAGCCATTTTTTCCCTCGCTACCGAAAGAAGCATAGTCGCAAAGAGTTCTCGTTGGATGCAGTCAAAATATGTGCCATATGTGCCAAAGATCACTCCACATAACATTTTCCTTCACTCCCAAAACTTAAATTTGTGTTTAAGGAGGTGGAGGAATATCATGAGCCGCCATATCTTATGGCACAACAACGACGGTGGAAAATACGCCCTCTAGGTATGATCCAAGATCCTACTTTGTTTTATTTTGGAAAGTATACCCAACAACAGATTCCTAGATCACAGTGGCAACAACCTTTTAATACCACATGGAAATCCCAATCATACTCTGCACCGTCATTGGAGCATCAGTAGTTTTTTGGTCCTCATGGCCTAATCAACAATATTCTATGTCCCTGTGGAGAAATTCTTCAAATAACCTATACCCGTCCCATTGGGAAAATTCCTCCACACAGGGACCAATGTGGTCTCAGAATTGGCAATGCCCTATGGGGCCAGTCAACCCATCTATCAGGTCATTACCTTAGCCGCAAGTACCATTACAAACTCCTCTCTAATTACCCCCAAATGTTCCACCTCCATTGCACCCTCAGCTACCTGCCTAGCCAAATCCTAATCCTAATAATAGACATGTCCAATATTTGGAAATGGTCAAAAATATACAGTATGACTCCACCTCCTTCGAATGTAATGAGATGCGGTTAAGATTTGGACAGACAATCTTCCCAAAAGATGATATGGGTAAACAAGGGCAAGAAGATAATTAAAATATTACCGAAGAGAAGCCTTTAACAGAACACTCTTCGTCACCCATAGTTATCACTAAAATAGAAACGCCTAATAAATTAGCGAAACAACAAGAGTCTACTACACTATGGATGTTGCTCCACCAAACCCCAAGATACTTATTGTAATTAAATAACTAGTTTATTGTGATTTTGATCTCATTGGGGAATTGAGAAATTTATGCATTAAAATTTGTCTTCTCCAAGCTATTCGAGACATTCCAATTTATGCCAAAACTATTAAGGAACGATGCATTAAGAAGCCTGGGAGAAAAAAAAAAGAACCTCCTATAGTCCATGTGTCATGAATAACTTTTGACCTTATCCTAGGAAAGCAAGTACCTGTTAAGTATGATGATCCTGGAAACCCAGTAGTTACCATTCAAATCTAGGGGCATAACTTCCCAAACACCCTTGTGGACTTAGGAGTTGCAATAAATATCTTGACTGTAGAAAATTATGGGATCCTTAGGATTATATCATTTAAACCAACCACCATTATGGTGGAATTGGCTGACATAATGATAGTTAGACTAGAAGGCACTCTGGAAGACATTATTGTCTCTATGGATTCCTAGGAATACCCAATAGACTTCCTGGTTATCAACCCCATAAATCGGTTGGATGGACACCCTATGATACTAGGAAGGCCATGGTTGGAAATTGCGGATGTCAAACATGAAACATGACAATTGCAAAAGGGATTGTTGTTAAAAACCTCATCCTATATCCACCCGCCAGACCTAGCCTATCAATTAATAATTATCAATCGTCTCCTCCAAAATATCAAGAAGAAAATTTGTGTCCTCCTCTTACTTTAGATGAAGCTCTTACTTTTAAAAGGCAGAATGAGGATGATGTGATTAGTGGTTTTATTAACTACTATTGGGAATCTGACGTGTCAAATGTTAAATGAAATGTTTGATAATGAGTCCCAGGGAGATCCATTGAATGTTCCAAATAATGATCATATACTCACAACTATGGTTCACAACAGTACTCCCATTGAAATTGAACTAGGGAATACTTTGAACATCAATGCTAATCTGGATGAACTACAACATGAAAAATTGATTCAGGTCCTCTAGAAATATAAACAGGCTTCACTTGGGAGTATTCTGATATGAAAGGCATCGACCCTCAATTATGTACACATCATATTTACATTGAGAAAGATGTCTGTGTCATTCACCAACCACAAAGAATATTAAATCCACACCTTAGGGACATAGTAAAATAGGAACTGTAAAAGCTTCTTGATGTTAATTTTATATATCCTATTTCTGATAGTTAGTGGGTTTCACCTCTAGTTTTGGTCCCCAAGAAAAATGACAAATGGAGAATTTGTGTGGATTACAAGGAATTGAATAAAGCTACACAAAAAGATCATTTCCCTCTTCCTTTTTTAGATTAGGTCCTTGATACTCTCTCTAGGAAGATTTTTTTCCTTCCCTTGACAGTTTCAGTGGATATAATCAAATCCAAATTGCTCCTGAAGATCGGGACAAAACCACATTTACCTGTCCATGGGGAACCTTTGCATACAGGGTTTTACCATTTGGGTTGTGTAATGCGCCAACCACCTTCCAGAGAGAAATCCTGAGTATTTTTTCTGATTTAATTAGTGAAGGAATTGAACTCTACATGGATGATTTCCCCCCTATGGTAATGAATTTGAGCAAGCTTTATAGAATCTAGAGAAAGTTCTTGAATGATCTATTGCCACTAGATTATTCCTTAGCAATGAAAAATGCCACATGATGATGAAAAAAGGTGTAGTTCTGGGGAATTATATCTCCATTGTAGGTATTCAAGTCGATCCAGCAAAATTTGAGGTAATTCTTATGCTGCCTACTCCATGTACGCAGACAGAGGTATGCAATTTCCTTGGTTATGCTAGTTATTATTGTTGCTTTATAGCACATTTTTCAAAGATAACAACACATCTGTATGTGTTAATGGGAAATGTGGAATTTCAATTGACTGACAAATGTGATGTTGCTTTTGTAGATCTTAAGAAGTTGGTCACAACAACCCCTGTGTTACGAGGGCCAAATTGGAACTTGCTATTCCATGTTTCAATAGATGCATATGATACGGCATATGATACGACAATAGGAGATGTACTTGGGCAAGTAGGAGACAAAAATCCATATGTTATCTATTATATTAGCAATAATCTTACACTAGCATAGATAAACTACACAATGACGAAAAATGAATTTTTAGCTATTGTTTACTCTATCAATAAATTTTGTCACTATATAACATGATATCCTTTTTTTTTATACACTGATCTTTCGACCATTAGATATTTAGCTAATAAACATGTTACTAATGGTCAAATAACACACTGGTTGTTGTTATTATAGGAATTTTACATTATCATAAAATATCGACAAGGGAAGGAGAACTTGGTCGCAGACGTTTTATCTAGAATCCCTGTAATAGCCAACTCTTTCTTCACCTGTGGAAGACCAATTTCTGGTTGAACACCTATTTATTGTTATGGTCAAAACACCTTAGTATGTAGATGTGGAAAACTATCTGGGAGCAGGGAAACTACCAACACATTTACCATCTCGGGAAAGGAAGCTCATTGTTCAATGTAGTGCACAATTTTCTTGGATTGACGGATGTCTCTTTCATACAGGATTTAATCTACAAATTTGCAGATGCATCAGGGAAGATGAGATTTATGATATCATTAAAGATTTCCATAACGAACCATGTTGTGGGAATTTTTCTAATTGGAGGACTGGGAATACAGTATTGCAGATGGGCTAATTTTGGCCCACAATATTTAAGGATGAAAAAAAGATGTCCAGAGTTATGATAGATGTCAGAGGATGGGTCACCCCATTCAAGCTGATGAAATTCCCCTACAACCTCAAATTTCACTTGAACCCTTTGAAATATGGGCATTAGATTTTGTGGGCCCCTTTAATCCACCTTCAAACCAAAATACATATATTTTGGTTTACATAGATTATGTGACTAAATGGGTGGAAGCGGTAGCTCTCTCAAAAGCTACAGAAGAGGCAATTATTAACTTCCTGTTTGAACTGTTTGTGCGATATGGATTTCCCAAAGAGATCATAACATATGGAGGTTCACAATTCACTGCCCACAATATTTCTACTACAATGCAAAAGTATCACATCAAACACAAGGTTACTTCCCCTTACCATCCTCAAGAAAATGGATAGGTGGAAAGTACCAATAAAGTTTTGGAGGTGATTCTAAATAAAACTGTATCCATTGATCATTAGGACTGGGCTGCCAAGATTTCTAAGGACCTATGGGCCTACTGAACAATTTGGCGCAACACTATTAATTATTTGCCATACCAACTCGTTTTTAGGAAGGAACCCATTTTCCCCATAGAATTTGAAATTAAGACTCTCAAAATCGCAAGGGAAGTCAGACTGGATTTAACAGAAGCACAAAAACACCCCCTGGAACAACTTAATGAATTGGATGAAATACACTTGGCAATCTTATAGCACACAACTATTTTTCAACAAAAAAGGGCCAAATGGCATGATTGCCTTATCAAGAAGAAAGCTTTCCAAAAATGTGATTGGGCACTATTGTACGATTCCATATTCCAGGATTTCCCGGGGAAGATTCAAACTAGATGGTTGGGACCATATGAGGTCACCAAAGTTCATGACAATGGTACGGTAAGCCTTACTACCATTGATGGGTCTGGCATATATCTCCTTACCAGTGGACACTGATTATGCCTATACACCGATTACACCTATATCACTGGCTGCTTATGTGGGAGTCTTTTTTTCATGAGGTAAACAATGATTTGAATTTGCAGGTTTTAGCTGATCGGGGAGGTAACCCCGCAACTACAACCCGCTAAATCATCCTTTTTCGAAATTATTTCCATTTTGTACATAATGTATATATTTATTGAGGAAATCATTATATATATATATAATAAACAATAAATAATAATAAATAAATAAATAAACTTCATAATACAATAATAAAACATGGGGGAATGTTGTTCCCTTAGGTCGCAGTTGTTGTTCCCTTAGGTCACAATTGTTGTTCCCTTAGGTCGCATTTGATGTTCCCTTAGGTCGCAGTTGATGTTCCCTTAGGTTACAGTTGATGTCCCCTTAGGTCATATTTGTTGTTCCCTTAGGTTGCAATTTTTGTTCCCTTAGGTCACAGTGGTTGTTCCCTTAGGTTGCAGTTGTTATTCCCTTAGCTCACAGTTGTTGTTCCCTTAGGTCGCAACTATTTTTCCCTTTTCACAATTGTTGTTCCCTTAGTCACATTCATTGTTCCCTTGTAATAGATGTTGTACCCTTAGTTGCATCCATTAATCCATTGTCACAACTGTTGTTCCCTTACTCATAGCTAGTGTTCCCTTAGTCGTAGCTGTTGTTCCCTTGTCACAGCTGATGTTCCCTTAGTTGGAGCCATTGTTCCCTTAGTAAGTTGATAAGAAATTGAGTTGACTTAGCCTTCAACTCAGCTTGGGGGCCCATTTTGGTACCAAACTGGCCTGAACCAGCCCGAACCTGTCTGAGTTGATGCAGACGATGATGTCCCCAAGGGGTCTGAGGAGTTTGAAGACTCTAAGCTAGAAGATATTTTTATAACTCTTGCTTATGATCCCATTTCTAGTAGTGGTGACAAGTCTGATGAGTTATCATTTTGATCAAATGATTTGTAGTAGGCCAGTAGATTGTATAATGGCTTTTCAACTCCGAAGGTTATTTAGAGCCTCACTGATTATGAATTTTGTTGTTGATATGTATTGCACTTGGTGCCATTTTGATATATTCAACCTCAGATAGTGTATAGATGAGAAAGCTTTGCATATTTTGTCTCTAATGGTTTGGAATCTCAAAAATATTTTTTCATTAAAATTTAATTATTTTTGTATTTCTTCTAAAAACCGAGTCAAAATTCAAGTTGATAGGTGGTAGAGTCAAAGTATGAGTATGATATTTAAAAATATGGTTCTATAGGGAAGGGACTTTATAAAATAAAATGAAGAATTATCTCTACAACTTCCTTGCAAACAAATTAGCTACTGGGACCATATCTACTCCCCTTTGTAAATTTTCCTATGTAAGAACCTTTCTCTGAGCACCAACTAAGGTTCAAAATTGCTAACTAAAGAGTGGTTTGAACTTCAAAATACTCTTAAAATACAATTCCAAATTCACCACATCATTTTCCTAGGAGTATGAAGACCACTACGTAGATCCTTATAACCCAACCTAGGGGTATAAAGACCACCAGATATATCCTTCAGTAAATTTTTCCTTAGGGTCCTTTACACAAACATGATTGGATCACAATGAAGCAATATACCCATCCCAAGCAGTAGCATCCTTATTGGTCAAACCATTTAATTGTGCAGGTTTCCACTCTTGTTTCCAAATCGTAGTAACATTTATATCAGACACTAGGTCAAGCGTGAAAAATTCTTTTTCAAGCAATGTGTTCACCAAATTTCCTAGAAGTCTGTAGCTTGCATTACAGTCAATCCAAGGATCCTTACCCACTCTCCCTGTTCTCTTCCGATAAAATGGAATGTCAAAACTATTACCTTCCATATGATGGAAGCATTATGATAGGATTTTTTAGGCTTCCTAATCTAGTCCTCTACATTATTATGATCTCTATATTTTTGGTGTTACTTTGTGTCATGTCTTTTATTAATATTTAGTTATATATCAAATGATTATATATTCTAACATATAGTAGATAAATGTTTGAAGAGGAGATTGATATTGAACATAAATTTTCTGATTGTTGGGAGTCACTAGATATAAGATATTAACTTCAGTAGTTTAGGATTATGATCATTTTCCCATATAAAGGCACCATATATTCAATGTAAAACCATAATTGGACTCTCTTATATAATCCTTCACTCAGTGTGATATATCCCTGCCTTCCTTGTGCAGTTAGAATATTATTTCTTCTCATCTTTATCTACTACCTAGATCATCTTGATATCAGAGCTCATGTAATAGGCTTCAAGTTTTGTTCATTATTATAATTCTCTATTTTCTAAAGAGGTCCCTTTCTCTTGCAACTACATGTCTTCTAGCTTCTCATCTTGCTTCATATTTTCTCATCTCATTTTAATTGTGATTGTAATGCAACTATAACATCTTCATACATATAGTTGGATTTGTTGTATTTGTTTATGCAAGCACAATCGTGTTGCTCCTTATGGAAATTCTTAGTGCTTTTCTCCATGCATTGCATATTCACTAGGTTGAGTTTCAAAATAAGTTCTATGAAGGGGATGGTTACAAATTC
Source organism: Pinus tabuliformis (assembly GCA_031772625.1). Lineage (NCBI taxonomy): Eukaryota > Viridiplantae > Streptophyta > Pinopsida > Pinales > Pinaceae > Pinus > Pinus tabuliformis. Next base: position 1,147,080,351 of record CM062805.1, read on the forward strand.
CATCCATTCTCCCATTGTATATATGAATCTCATTTTGTTAGCCTCACACAAACAATGCTCTGGCACAAGATTACAACGTCTATGCAACAACATAAACCTTTTTCTCCCCAAGCTTGTGCATTTCCAGCCAAGGCATAATGGCCCTCCACCAACCCACAATTTTATGGTTCAAGCACAATATACTTCTGTTTAGCTTGTAAATACCTACAACATAAGTCTAGCCTCATGCAAATGAGACTTTGGCACAAGATTATAGCCTCTATGCAGCAACATAAACCTTTTTCTCCCCAAGCTTGCACATTTCCCAGCCAAGGTATGATGGGAAACATTGGAGTATGGAAAAATATCCCAAAAACCAAAAATATAACCATCTTAAGAACCAACCACTAAACTCACCGAGAAATATGAAGAGAACCAAAAAGAAAGAACCTTTCATAATCTCAAAATGCAGTATAATATTAAATTATTAATGGAATTGGTTGGTGGTGCAATAGGTACACTAGAGAGTGAGGTGTCCAACATCCTACTTTTCATCCTTTCTGTTATGCCACATTTCACTAATAGTGGTAAATGAGTTAGGTACATGTCCCAACCTATCTCTTCCCTTTTCTCCATACCACTTTTCATATCATAGCCCCCCCATTCCAATAGATTCCACTCTCTTGCTTTTATTAGCTTGCATTTGAGCTTACATCATATGTACATAGTGTCTTCATAGCTTGGGGAGACAAAATTAGGCCAACTGAGTTAATTATGTCTCACTAGAAACTTTACTATATCCTACAATTTACTACATAAGTACAAACATATAATATGTGGTGCCTTGCATAAAATCCTCATGACTTGGCATCTAGGAAAATGTTTACTTGATATGTGATAGTGTATTCCATAGTCCATACACAAAACATGAAGGTACCAAATGGGTGTTACAATAGTATTTGTCCCTATTTTGTACAGAATGGGGTATTTTAAGACATTTAATTGAGCCAAAATTTTAATTTCCCCTTAAAAGACTACGTTAATTTTTTAATTATTGTCTTGAATCAATACAATAAGAAAAACAAATTTGCATGTAATTTTAATTGTGTTGAATTAAGACAATAGGAAGAACAATCAGAAAAACAATTTTTTAGCTGCATCCGCTGGTCAAATTAAGTCATTTACACTTTTATTAACTCGGATTTGGGGATAAGGGAGAGGTTGGAGCCAGGAGAATCGATCGCTCTGAAAATTTGATAGCCATGCCTCTAAAGCTCGATCTTTCCCAAGTGGTGGAGGTGTACGTGAGGGTTATAGGGGGCAAAGTGGTGAAGTGGGAACTGCTTCGTCTTTGGTCGTAAGATTAGTCCTTTGGGTCTATTTCCAAAGAAGATCAAAGAAGGCATTGCAAAGAAAACAACAATAAATTGGAAGGGTTTGAGCGTCAGGGTAAATTTCACTGTTCAGAACAAGAATGCCAAGTTCAATGTGGTGTTGAGTGCGCCTGCCCTGGTCAAGAGCTTAGGTTCCGAGCTCTGGTTTCCCTATGAAATAAGGTGGTTTCCCTATGAAGATAAAATGCCCCCCTCCCTATGAATATTAACGTGGTTTTCCTCTGGTTTAACTAGTGAATTCATGGGCCAGGTGGTAGTGGAAGCATAATGATAACAAGTCCCTTTGGTCTCTCGTCCGTTCGATCTTACTAACACAGCTACCCGGTTGATGATCTTCTCTTGTCCTTTTGATGTCTTGGTGTTGTTTTTTTCTTTTCCTAATGTTGTGTTGCCATGTCTCATATTCATAGGATAGGACAGGTGGTGCTTGCATCATGGATTTCATTGGTAATAAGTAGTGGGATGGAACAAATAAATCTAGCACATAAGGGTGTATAGAAAAGAGCAGGGTACATCAACCAAAGCCATTAGAAGCATAGACAAGGAACAAACATTCCTATGATCTTCATTACGTCCCTCATCAAGAAAGGATCAAGGTGGCAAGACAAGCTTTCAATGGTGAAGCTCGTTGAAATTTCTAGGGTTATGAGGCCGAGGTCCATGGCAAAGGAATTGTCCGGGACGACGAAGGATATTCTGGGCACATGCCTCTTTGTTAGCAGCATGGTGGATGGAAATTATCCTACGGATGACCAGGCTGAGATCTACGGAGGAGAGGTCAATATCAATGAAGGAGAGGTTGAGATCGACGAAGGAGAGGTGTATATTTCTAAAGAATGAAGGAAGAATTCTCAATTGGTAAATGAAATGAAAGCCTTTCATTATTTTTACTATTGGTTATTTGTTCGTTTGTTTAGGGTGTTTAAGGTTTAATGAAGTTGAAAATTGGAAGAAGGTGGTCTTTGAATTTTCTTTTAGAAACATGGGAATTTTGAGACATTTAGGGGCCTGCGAATTTCATTTAGGGGTTAATGTTGCAATGATCCAACACCTCTCTTCAAGCCTAACTTTGGCTTAGATCTGCTATTCACTGCCAATCAATTTCTAGACCTTGCTCTTACACCATGTTGAAAATTGACCCCAGTATTTGCACTTGGTTAGCATGTTTATCTCATGATGGGCATCCTTCCAACAAAAACCACTTTCCAAGTCATTTCTTCTGGGAAGAAATTTGGAGAATGTTCCATGTCACTAGAACTAACAAAATCTCACTGATAGGACTTTGCTAGCTAGAGTGTACCATGTTAGGAACTAAAACATATTTTTAATAATAGTAATGGAAGTAGAATTATTTTTTATTATTTATACAATATAATAAGTATAGTAGATCAAAATTACCCAGTAATAAAACCTATGAAACAAATTTATGTAATTACAAGTATGATATATATATAGAGAGCTAGCCCACAACAAACTCAATGCTTCAATAAATATATAAATATAAATATAAATATAAATATAAATATAAATATAAATATATATATATATATACATATATATACACACTTTTTTTTTCTTCTAACTATGTTGCTCCCCATAAGGAATTTGAAATAGGAGGTAAACACACTCTCACATTATAGATTATTGTTGTTTTCTTTCAACCTGCACGACTACAAATATTATGAATACAAAAATAAATATTGTAGTAGAAATGTAGTAAAAAGTGTTTTATTATCAACATTGAAACCATTGGAAGACGTCCTTGACAAGGACTGCAAGAATGAAATTTAGGGAAAAACCTTCATTCACTCCAAAATACAGGGAGATATTTTTTTGACAAGGACTGCAAGAACGAAATTTAGGGAACAACCTTCACTCACTCCAAAATACAAGTAGATATTTCTTAAGAGTAACAAAGAACTCAAATCACGATTGTACATAGTTTGAATCATATTATCGTTTCCTTTGTTTATTTTATTTGAAGGGGTAGTTCTTCCATTCTCTCTCTTTGAATTGTTGAAGTAGGGAATCATAGCTTTAAGTTGTTATTTTTTTAGGATTCTTAATTCCCTTCCCATTCGTTTCTTCACATGAACCATGTTAAGATGATCAAACAAAGTTGGGGTCCATTTGTTTCATATCAATTTTTCTACATTGGATCTGCCCCTTGTGTGTATTAACATGGGAGTGTGATTCACTTTCTAGATACAAGCCATCTATAACATGAAAATTTTCAGCTAGCGCCCTTGTAACAAAGCTTGATGTGTTGTTGACACCTTCACAAGTTTCAATCAGAGTCACCCTGAACCTTAGTTTTTGGCATCTCATCCTTCCATTGAAAGATTTTAGCTTCAATCAGTTCTTCAAGAGATTCATACTTATGCATAGTTAGGCTCACTTCAATAGTCTTTCCAATCTTTATTCCTACTTACAGGTTCAGTCCCATTTGGTTCTTTTTCAACAACTTCAAAATTCAACAAATTTTCATTGTCTCCATCATTGGTGGTGTTTCCAATTAAAATCTTCGAATCTAAAGGTTTGGTTTCCTTTTGATCTTAAACAACTTCAAATTTCTGCAGAGTTAATCCATTCATATCACTTTTGCCAGAAGAATTTTTTAAATTGGTGCTTGTGATTTAATTACCATCCTTGGTATATTCATCAATAGGTTCATCTTTTGGATTGTTTGAAATTTCTTGTTTGAGGCTAAAAGGTCTTTCGTCGGACTTTTATGGTAAATCTTTTTCAGAAGATGCTTTTTCCAATGGTCTCCTGGTAGTTCTCTTTCCCACCATGTCCTTATCTGTAGTTTTCTTCATGTCTGCATATACCCATTGCTCTTTTTTTGGTCCAAATTAAAGTGAGATATTCTACAAACTTGATTTGGAACACTTTCAAATTCTACACCAACATAGCTCTTTCTTTGCCCTAACTTGGGGGATTTTGGGTGGGTAAGAGGCATCTTCTTCAGCTCAATCTTTGTTAGAGCTACTTCATGATAGAATGAAGGCATGGGAGATGCTTTAAATGTCAAACATTTCCTAAGCATCTCTATCTCATCTTCTTGCAGCTCCTTTTGTTTAACTTGCAATTGGTTTTTCTCAGCTTCCTTTGCATTCAATTTTGCCTCTAATTTTGTGAAAAAAACTATAAGCTTCTCAGCCCTCTCATTACATCTAAATCTGAAAACAACTCCAGAAGGAGCACTGCCAGACTCACCCTTAGAATATCTGATTGATTTTGCACTTGTAGTTGAGGAAAAAGTGGAATGAGCATCTTTCTCTAGCTTTGTATTCACTTGCTTGGGAGGATTCACATTCTAGTCATCTAGATGAGTATTTTCATAGAGAAAAGAATTGCATCTAGCTTGTGTATCCAATTCACTGACATCTTGTCCATTTTAGGAACTAAAGAAGACGAGGTACAAGAACCAAATATCCTTATTGCAACTTCTCACGTTATATTCTGGATTTGCACTATTGAAATCATAATCTATTTATAAGAAATCTCCAATTGGATAGAATTTTTTAAAAGACCTTGATTTCTTAGTTCTTGAAAAAATCAAACAACATTGCAATGATTTACTTTGCTTGGGGAGATCCAACTGAACCTTACTACCATTATAGATTTTATCATTTGGGTAAATTGATATGATATTCATAGTTATTGTAATTTGATGATGTGGTCAAGAAATCAAATCGCAGATGGTAAGAAGTCTTGACTGTCTCAAAAGTAGTCTTCATGTGGCTATAGGTAATGAAAATGGAGGACATTTGATTGCTCAATTCTAGATAGCTAGGACTGACGAAAAACTAGGAACATAGCGTATTGAGAGATGTTGGTAGAGCCATCCTTGTACTGATTTTAAAGACTCTTGAGATGGATTAAAATTAGTTATGTTGATCGTTTTGTAGATTAGAAGGAAAACTTCCAAACGTATAGTGGAGTATGAAAGGAAGAGTGAAGAGCTTACTAGGGAGTATGAATTGGCGAAAAATTAATGCCATGAAGCCCTAATTTCACTTAATGACTCTAATCGCCAAAATGAAAACGTGAGGACTGAACTTGATAACATGTCATTTCATGTTGAATGTCTAGGTGGAACAAATTTATCTTTTTTTCTTATTACTGATAAGCCAACGAATTGGAATTATATGATGCAAAAATTTCCTTGTTATAGATCAATCTATAGAAGGCCAAACTTCTCAGTTAAGGGAGCTTCAAGACACATACCTAAGGCATAAATTTTTTTGGGCTTCATTAGTTCAAGAATTGAAGGCTAAAATTCAAATAACTTTGGTATCGAATACTTGGTAGAAAATTCTAAAGAGAGATTATGACAACCTTTCAGAAGAGGCACACAAATGTTCCAGTGTATCCCTGACATTGCTGGGATGACATCTGTTGTGCAATCTCTATGTAAGTGTGATAAATATTTTGTTTCTAAGAAAATCATTGCTAACGTTTATTAATTTTGATGAAGTTGTTAAGTTCTGCAATGTGAAGACCTCAAGAACAATTTCAACTAAGAGACAATGTAAAGGAAAAAAAATTACAATAAAGTGTTGGAGCTTACAGGAAACTTGTTGATTACATTCTTTTTATGCATTACACAAGGATTAGCAGGTTAGATAACGTGATTTTCTGGTATTGTTTAGGAAACATCAGAGCATTTTGTAGATGTTTTCCATTGAGTGATGGAGAAATATTAGTGGGAGCTTCTCCAGTGGCAGAATTTGATACAAATAGAGACAATGAATTGAGCATCATCTTAATGGTTATTCAAAGAAGGTGTTCAAATTTGATCATGTTTTTAGTATTTACTAATCAAGAAAATCAATGTAAGATGTACAAAATAATATGTTTTGGATCTGAAATTTATTATTAGCAAGTACACATATTAATTGATTAAATATATTTCCATGGGAAATGGTTGTTTTTGCCGATGCTGCACCATTTTTCATGTCAGTTTTGGAACTAGGAAGACATTTACCATGGAGGGTACACATGCTGATAGGGGAGTAAACTACAGAACATTGGAGGAGCTCTTTTCATGTAGCTAATGAGAGAAATGGATTATTTAAATACGATATCTCAGTAAGTGTATTGGAAGTTTATAATGAGAATATTCATGACCTACTTGCATCCCCAATTCTACCAGGGCATACTGTTAAAAAGTAACTTCTGCCTTTCTTGGTGTTTAAGTTCATTTCTAGTTTCCTGAACAAAGATGAGATACATTTGACACATATATTGTACTATTATATGAAACAATTTTAGTATAATGAATTGAGAATGACTCGGTGGTCTGTCATTAGGCAAGCTTGAAGTAAAGCAAGGTAGAAAAATATGTCCATCATGTTCCAGGCCTTAGTGAAGCACAAGTACACACTATGAATGAGGTTTGGGAAGTTTTACAAACTGGAAGCAGTGAAAGGGCCATTGGCTCTACCAATTCTAATGAACATAATAGTCATTCTCGCTGGTGTGTATTCTTTCATCAAGGCTCACTTCATACTGTTACATAAAATGATAAATGAGGATAAATTCATAGAAGAACATATAATAAAATTTCTCCTATGCTACAACTTATTGGGCAGTTTTGTTGGATAAAAAATATTGACTAAATTGAGTCGAATAGTGCCAATTTGTAAAATAGTTGACAACCCACTTGAAGCAATTATCAAAATTTATCTTATAGTTTATGTCATAGAAAGTACTTATTTGAATAGTTTAAGACCCACTCGAAGAAAATTACAATATTTTATTTTTGCTTGTGAGAATCACATGACAATATCAACCAGTGAAGCAGTTCTGATTTGTTTGTGTTGTTTCCTCTGGTAACGAGTTATTGAAAGTTTGTGAATTCAATGTTACCATGCACAATGTACTTTGTGTGTTGGTAAAGGGAGAAAAATTAGTCATTGGGGAATGTACCAGGAGCAAGTTGTGGCTTGTTGATCTAGAAAAAAGTGAGAGAATATCAAAAACAAATGTTCATTGGGAGTGCCTTAAGGAAGCTCGATCTATCAACAAATATATTTCTGCTCTTGGTGATGTTATATCTACGTTAGAAACCAAAAATAGCCACATACCCTATAGGTTTGTTGCATTGCAACTATCTGAAGGGTTCAAAAGAGTTTCACTATTATTCATTTGTCACTTCCTTTTGCATATGCTGTCTCTTTTTGAAATCATATTTAATAATGACATGACTATTTTTTTTGGTGATTTTAGGAATTCTAAGCTTACAAATTTTCTCCAAGATTCATTAGGTTCCATTCCAATACCTTTTCTCTTCATGTGCTTTTTCCTTTAAGTTCATTGAAATTTGCCACCAGAGTAAGGGGCATAAAACTAGGTAGATTATGGAAACAATTTGATTCCTGTGAGATTTTGAAGTATAACCAAATGGTACTTTCAAATAAATTTATTCTACATTGATTGTTAGCATTAAATTAGAATGATTTTGCATGCATATTTTCAATGAGTATTTTATTAAATTCATAAAATTCCTTGTACGTTAGGTTGGTTAGAATATTCCTAAAAGTGTGAATGCCTCTGTGTAGTTTGAGAAGGAAAAACAAGAAGGAAAGGTAAAGGATGGCATGATGTATAAGATGGACAAGAACATGCAGAACTTGGATGTGAAACTCAAGGGAAGAGAACACCTTTGTAGAAATTTTCAAGAAAAGGTATTGATTGTGCATTCATTTTTTCCAGTACATGTGATGGCCAGGAAGTTCATTTTTAGAGTGTGTTAAAGAGATTCAGGTTCTGTAGGTAAAGGAACTAGAAGGACAACTTGAAACCAAGCTCATAGAGAAACAAAAACAATGGGAGAAGGAGATCATGCAATATGGGGAAAAATTCAGAGGAAAAGAATAGATGTGTAGGAACTCTTCAAGAGAAGGTAATTCTTATTTTCATTTTCTATTTAACTTTCTTTTTAATTGCTAAAACTATCATTTGTTTGATTTAGTGTACTAAAGTAAGATTTTTCCTAATATTACTAGTCATGCAGGTAAAGGATATTGAAGCACAACTTGAGGAAAATGTGAAAGGGAAATGATTACAAACACAAAAAGAACTAGAAAAACAACTTGAGATTAGGCTCAAAGAGCAAAGACAACAAGAAGAGAAGGAGAGATTGCAATATTTGGAAAACATAAAGGAAAAGAAAAGATGTGTCGAAATCTTCAAGACAAGGTAATGTTGAAACTTTATATTCTCTTTTCGGATTGAATTTACCTTTGAGTTTAATGCACTACAGTCTCATCTGCTAGGGATAGTTATTTGTTATGTTGTACAATATTAAGGGTTTGGATAATTTTACATGTCATGCAAGTAAAGGATCTTGAAGCACAATTGGAGGCCAACGTGAAAGAGCAACAATCACTTCCAGACAGAGTGTTTGAGAAACCACCACCAATCCATCAGTTAGGGGGCTTCATAAATTGTGACATATGATATACTGTTTGAGGGGTTTGGCAATGAAGGGAGAGTTGAGGAGGAGAAAAATATTTTTCTTGAGTTTTTGTAAAAGGGTTGCTTGACTGAGGAGCCTCATGGTTAGTTTGAGTAGAAACAATCTTATATGTTTTTTTGGATGTTTTCTTTCTCAGGGATCTGACATATGGTCTTATAGAATTAGTAATTATCTTTCCATCCTTGTTTTTTAGGCTATTTATAAACATTATCACAACAGTGGTAATATTAAATTGTAAGAATTCATCATTTTGTTTGGTGTGTTTGAATTGTTTTTGTCACAATTTCCAGACATCCATTCTTTGAGATGGGTGAATTCAATGTGCACATTCATCACTGCTGAATTTTCTGCCATATCTATTGGTTTCTCTTTATATGATGGTACTCATATCTATCCCTGAGCAGCTGATTATTGTAAGAACCTGTGCATATGTTTCTTTGAGCTGCATGCATATTTGTTTTGGGTTAATTTGGCCTTTGTCTATATACTTTATTTTGGGAAAGATATATCAAAACCGACATGCCACTGAAAAATATTTGAGATGACTAGGCATTAGATGCCATCCATCCAGAATCATTGCATAGAAAATGAGCTTCTAGGCATGCAATTGATTGACAAATGGTAACAAAAACAAGCTAATCTCAACAAACTAATTGACTACAGGTTACATAGGACTATTGTGTAACCTTTTGCATTTGATTCCTCAAAGACACATGGGCAAAACATTTTTTCGGAGGGTCACATCGTTTCATTTTTGCGGTCGACGAAAAATATTGACAGATTTTTAGCTGAACTTTTAAAAAAATTCTGTCAAACTTTTAAATTAATTCAGGTGAATTAATTTTCTGTTTATTTTAATGAGTGTCGACGACAAACACAAGTTTGGCCGAACTACTTTAACCTATAAATTTGCAACAACTCGACTTTGGTCACCTTTGTCTAACTTTGGAATGGTTAGAATCCATCAAATTTGGTGAATTTTCTTTTGGAACCAATATCAAAATTTGTAGAATTGAATCTACTTTCAGTAGATAGAAATTTTATGGAATTTCATAGAAATTTGCTAATTTTAATTAATTTTCTAATAAAATGTGTGCAAATTTTTTTTGAAGGTCATTATGATTCAGTGAAATAAAAAATATGTATCTTCCAAAATACACTATAAAAAAAAAATATAAAATTTTTATGGTTCATTACATTGGTCCATCTTCTATAATGGGTAGTTTTTAGATTTTTAGTTTATAACTAATATGTTGAGAAACTTCATGCCAAGCTAAACATCTTCAAAATCTGTAATTTTTTCACATTGGTTCAATTCAAAAAATTCTAGTAATTATGATGTGCATTAGTTGGTTTTGTAAATATAACGATATCGAGGTAGAGTCTATCTAGATTGTTGCAACACATTTTTTTTCAAAACACCAAGTTAACAAAGAATACACTAGTGCTAAAAAACATGACTTCTATGAATCCCTTGATTTTTAAAGAACACACAACCAAACAATTGCTAAGTTGACATATCAAATGTGAATAAGCAAATTCCAAAAAATAAGTAATAGAAAGCTAATAAAATTTCTCACAAGTTTTTTTTTTTATATATTGTAAAATCAAATTCTAAACAGAAGAATTTCTTTGGCTTGCCGAAAGTTGAAGAACTTCTAAAAATGATATTTTTTTTCTCAAAAAAGAGAAAAAACTGTAACTCAACTTCATATTTTCACCTTGTACCTTTACCTTCTTTCTACAATGGCTAATATTACCTTTATGGGCATTATAAGTCCAGGAACTTTCACCCTTGTAATGGAACTTTATAATACATGAGTGTCAATCCTCACACTCTTTAGTCTGCATACGATACCATCAATTTCTTTCTGCACATTGACCCCTAAATATATTATGAAACCTACTAGCTTACTGCAGAATCTACCAACACATAGCAGGTTTTCAAAATGGAAAAATATTCTTCAACTCATTGATCCATAAATAATAAGTTTATGGTTCGTCTGTCTCTTCAACATGGATCCTTTATATATATATATATATATATATATATATATATATATATATATATATATAGATATATATATATATCAAAATGTATACATATGTATAATTCACTTCACTCCTCAGCCATCAATGGATGATGGATCACTATAGTGATTCCACAAGTAAGAAGACACTTCGTTCCAAAGCTCATTCAACCATGATTACCTAAAGCACCATTCTTCAAGTCTTTGCACCATATTGGAAGTCATTCGATATGACACTCTTAGTCCATATCAAGTTTATTTTTTGAATATTAATTATGAAGAGTGGATAAGACGAACACACCACTCATTTTAAACATATTACAAGCAACAAGAAAATATTTTTTGCTCAAACCATTGATCTAAGAACAACAACCAAGTCACATAGCTTTGGAGGAAGACATTCAATGAGCCAAAAGAGTGTATAGCTTGAGGGAAGGTGTGTGGCCTAGACAAGGAAGAAATTAGTTCAGGGAGACGTGTGTGGCCCGTGGGAAAGAGAAGAAGCCAAAAAAAAGAAAAAATTGGCACTGCGAGGGTGTTTGAGTTGTCGAGGGTTTTTTCAGACACGTTTTTCTAACTATCTTTGATTGTTGTGTTCTTAGCTTGTGTTTTTTTCAGTTTAGATATCGAGTTTCAGTAAAAGATAAACAAATCCCATAAGCTAATGAATTTTGCTTCAAACATGACATATAAAACCATACAGATAAGAGAAATTAGTGAGATTCTTGTTATAAGTAGTGGACATAATTCTATTCTTTTGGTTGATAAATTATAACATTAAAATGTAGGAAACTAATCTAGAATTAAACTGATGTTTCATGCATCCATGATTTCGATTATTAGTGAATATGCAGAAAGGATTGACAATGCTAATGAATTGACTGAAATCTTTTTGGAGACTTTTCCTCAAGAGCCAGCTCAAATGCAATTGCAGTTACTCATTGCTATTGCCAAATTATTGGTCAAGAATCCTACTGAAGGGGTCAGCCAATGATTCAAGTCTTTTGCATTCATCCCCACTACCTTCTCTTAGAAACCCATGCCTCCTTTCATATTTTCCTGGATATTTGATCTCCTATTTATGTTTTATCGTACTTAATATCTACATTAATTGAAAATTTAGGAAAATATGAAAATTTCATTGGCGTCATTTTCATCCTTGTTTTTGGGACGAGAAATATTCCCTAGTCTCGTGGACACATTCCCTAGGGCAAGGGATGCATCTCCACATAACAAAGTGTTGGTTATTCTTCAATAGTCTTCTTAGTCCCATGGGGCACGAAGAAGTTGCAGACCCCAAGGCTACATTAGTTTCTTATGCCTCACATTTGGACAACCTACATCTAAAACATTCAGAGGATCCAAAATTTTATCTTAAAGTTGATGAGAGAGTCAGGTAATGTTGATTGGTATAATGAAGTAGTGTTCGAGATACATCATTTTCTTAGGACCATGGTCAACAAATTGTGACCATAAGAAGGTGTGTAGACAAAGTAATGGTTGGAACATGGAGAAAGTTAATAAACTTTATCACATCTAGCCATATGATGAAATCTTGCAGGAAAATGTTGTAATTCTTAGGCATTATGCTATAGTAGTCAATATATGAATAACAAAGGGTCTAGTTGGCATGGACTTTTTCTCTCCTCCACTTGCTTAGTGATAAGAAAAAATCCTTGAAAGTTTTTTTTTTCAAAGCTTTGGATTCGTTATTTTTAAAACAAGCCCACGAGTGGGTTGCAACTATCAAATTGAAAGCAAGATGTGTTGTAGGTTGGAATTGATAATTTTTTTGTCTCCACTACAAACTTGTTTCCGATTGCAAGTGATCCTAAAGTACTTCAGGTGCCCATGTTGGCCTACCTCAATTTGATCCTTCAAAAGGTCATAGATACTTAAAATGATGGGTTACCAACACCTAATTTTGGATGAGTGAAGGCATCTCTATTTGGACGTTTAAAAATTGTCCAAATTCATATTCCAGGAAACCAAATATGTTATTATCGAACCTACCATCGATTTCAACATAACCATTTTCCATTTTGGGCATGAAATTATCTCCAAGATCTTCTGAATTGTAGGCTTGTTTCTCATCCTTACTTCTTGTGCATTATGGGTGTTCTCCTATAACAGAAACCACATAATGTTCATGCTATCTGTTGTTGAAATTCCCTAAGCCAATGTCTATTTTCATTGCAATAATACTTTTATGCCCAAATTTGATCCAGGTGGGTATTGGTGGCGACTTGCCTATTCCACTTAGACCCCCACCATTGTTTCTTTTAGTTTTTCAGTTTCCTTATTTGTATCACAATTTACTATTTTTGGTAGTTTTTCCGGGTCCTAGACTTTTGGAGCCGTTTTAAGGCCCTAAAGGACGTTTTTTTGGGAAAAATGGGACCAACATTGGTTATAAGCCATGTTGGTCATTCAAAAGTTATAGTCCTCGGATAGATCTTTCTAATGAGGTATTGTGCGTGTCAAACGGAGATCGTATGCCAAAGTTACGACCCCGAGAAGTTTATGTACTAGTTTACCCAAACGGGGCCAATAGTTTGGTGCTTCATGTCCTCGGGTTAGATTTTTGGATGTTTAGGGTTTTCCATTGTTTCTCAATAATAGATAGGCCTTTGAGCCTCATTGTAACATAGTTCAGAGGCATGTAGCCGCCACATCTCTTCTTAGAGATAAACTACCATCACCCGAGCTAGTCTTATTTCCATTTTGTTTGTAAGCGGATTTGATATTAATGAAATGAAGTGTTGTTTCTGCTGCATCTTTGTATTTATGGTTATATTTGTAATTTATTATATTCCTGTTTAAATCTAGATCAGTGGTATCAGAGTGGTTTTCTCTTTCTCTATTTTTCTTTGCATGTCCCCAACGAGGCCGTAATATAAGGAGTTAGGGCTCGATCTAGTTGAACCTTTGCAAGATCAGCCTCACAAACCTTTACGGTCACCCATGGGGGAAGAAAATAAGGACGAGGGGTTAAGAGATCCTATCAAAATATTGCTCAAGGAGGCCCTCGAGAAACAAAGGAACGTGATGATGGATAACTTTGCCTAGATCCTTCAATGGTTGCCCACCAGCGACACATCCACATCCAGTAGCCACTCTAGAGGCTCCACTCCTTTCAAGGTACAAGTAAAATTTGACATTCCCATATTTGAGGGCCAAATAGATGTAGATGCCATAGATAAATGGTTAAATCTGCCAGAAGGATATTTTCTGTTCACGATTTTTCCAGCAGAGAAAAAATTACTTTTTCTCTTCTTAAAGCTGCCCCTCATGTCAAGGACTGGTGGGAAACCTACTATGAGCAGAATGATGAAAGTACGACCTCACCTTTTTTAGCCGCACCCGCTTGAATTTGTTTCGAGATGCCATCAAGGAGCAGTACTACCCTGTCAGGAGCTATGAGGATAAATACACAGAGTGGACAATGTTGCGGCAGGGAAGGGACCAAGATGTGCCAAAGTTTACCAATGTTTTTCATACCCTTCGCACAAAGTTGGGTATCAAGGATTCTGAGAAACATTTGGTACTCAAGTACCGTGGTTGCCTACATAGGTACATCTAGGACAAGATTGAGTTCTTGGACATCTCCTCGCTTGGCACAACATACCAATACGCTGTCAAGATCGACTAGAAGTTTAAACAAAAGAAGTGAGACTTTGGATCTACAAATCCAAAGCAAGGGAAAGATGCCCCCAAATAGCAAAACAAAGGAAAAATCTAAGGTGAGGGTGGCCCAAGACAACCCTGCAAAGCTGCAACCAAAGAACAACACCCACGAAGCCGAAGAAGTAAGCGGGAAAGTGGTCTGAGTTCCATAAGAGCTCCACTCACAACACAAGTGAGTGTTGAGCCAAGCAGCCACTAGTGGTCGAGCTGAAGGCTTCAGAATTAGATGCATGTTCTAACTCTAAGTCAGAACCTGACAAAGGGAATGACAAAGGGAAGAAGATTATCGATGCAGAGCCCAATGCCACTGTTGCTACCACAAAGATCCAGAAGGAGGAATCTGAAGATCTAGAGGAGGAGGAGCATCTCTTCCACTCCCAGATGTGAGTAAAGGGCTCCCTGCTACAGTTCATTGTCGACAACGAGAGCCAAAAGAACCTCATTTCAGCTGAAATCGTGAAGTTGTTGGGCTTATTGACCACATCAGACCCACAACCATACACCATCGGGTGGCTTCACTAAGGATGGGATCTTCGCGTGAGCCAGCAATGTCTCCTCCCATACAACATCAAGCCCTTCACGGATGAGGTATTGTGTGACGTTGCTCCCCTTGATGTTTGTTATGTATTATTAGCCCAACCATACTTGTGGAAGGGACATACTATGTATGAGTCAAGGCCTTGCGCTGTTATTTTTACTTTGGGAAATAAGTTGTACACGATACTGAAGGTAGCACCACCTACTGCCATCTCTTTGGTTACTGCAAAACAATGCAACAAGCTCATTTCAAAAATCGGATTTTTTTTTTCTTGATGATACGCCCTCAGGGAAAGAAGAAGATGGTGGCCACGACCTCCAGACAGGGCCCATCCACACGACAACAACAGATGGACAAGGTCATGGAGGAGTATGAGGACATCTTCACCTCCCCTATAGGGGTGCCTCTGCATTGTTAGGTCAAGCACTAAATCGATATGACCCCAGGTGCGTCATTGTCCAATGGACCAATCTATTGGCACTCTATTCTAGAGAACGACGAAATCAAGAGGTAGATTTAGGAGATGTTGCAGAAAGGTCACATCCGGTTGAGTTCATTGCCATGCGAGAGTTCGATCGTGTTGGTACAGAAGAAGGATGGGACTTGGAGACTCTATATTGAATATGAAGTGCTAAACAAGATCACTGTTCGGAATAGGTACTCGATCCCACATATTGATGACCTTCTAGACCAACTTAAGGGGGGAAAATATTTCAACAAGATCAACTTGAAGTCCGGATGTCACCAGGTACCAATCGAACCCTCTAATGTCTAGAAGATTGCCTTCAAAGCTAAGGAGGGCCTTTCCAAATGGTTGGTTATGCCTTTCGAGTTGATGAATGCTCCTGCAACCATTCATGAGGCTGATGGATGAGATATTGCGGCCGTTCACCAACTCATTTGTAGTGGTATACTTGGATGAAATCCTAATCTTAAACCAGAGTTGGGAAGAGCACCTTCGCCACATCCAACACATTCTCCAAACACTGTGGCAACACAAGTTGTGTGCCAATTTGAAGAAATAAACTTTTGGCATGACCCATGTTCAATATCTAGGATACATTATTGATGAACGGGGGGTGCATGTGGATCCAACCAAGATCCAAGTCATTCAGGATTGGCCAACCCCAACCACTCTGATAGAGCTCTGCAGCTTTTTGGGTCTTGCCAATTTCTAACGCAGGTTTGTGTTGGGATTGTCTCATATCACTTGGCCCTTGAGTCAAGTCACCAAGGGAGGAGCGAAAGCAAAATTATTTTGGTCTGAATCTCAACAGAGGGGATTCGCAGAGTTGAAACATCGCCTCTTCTTTGCACTAGTTCTCACTTTACCAGACTTGAAACAACTATTTGAGATCGAGACATATGCCTCTCATTATGCCCTGTGGGCAGTCCTTACTCAACAGGGGCATCTAGTGGCATATCAAAGTGAGACACTTTCAAACACAGTTCAGAAGTATCAAACTTATGACAAAGAGATGTATTCCATTGTTCAGGCATGCCGAAAATTGAAACATTACATTTTAGGGAAGGAAACAGTCATCCACACAGACCACTGACCCCTGCAATTCATATAGATGCAAGGGAAGTTGGAGAATGATCGCCATCAGAAGTAGTCCACATACCTACAACAGTTCCATTTGAATATCAAGTATAAGAAGGGAAACACCAACAATGTTGTAGACAGCCTCAACCAACTACCGATCATGGTGTTAACCATCGTGCTCAATGTTGGGTTGTGTTATATTCTTTCCATGACTAGCTGCCCTAGTTAATCGGGGGGTTAGAGGCAGGGAAAAATTTAATAACCACCCTAAATTTATATGTATAATAAATGGGCTAATCCCCATGATACATAGGAAAAATGGGAGGCGATTTTATCAATAATATAATATGTATATATAATTTTTTTGGCGAATCTCTCGCCAGATTATATTATCTTATACAGTGATGGAGAATCTTTCATTGAATTATAAAATCTTGTAAGATCTTGGCAAATCTTTTACTGAATAATAAAACATTGTGAAGTCTTGGATAATGTTTTGTTAAAGTATGAAACCATATATGATAATAAGAAAACATATTCATTAAACTGTAATATACTAACATATATGTTTGGAAAAAAGAAACATAATTTTCTCTTCTTACAAACAATGTTCCAAGTTTTAGTGGTCGCGTTTGTTAAGGTTCTTACAATCAACTCTTTCATATCCTTCTATTAATTTTGATAATATTCCATAACAAAGTTCTTGTAGGTGTTGATATTGACCATGAGTTCTGTCAAGGTAGGAGAGATTAATCGTTTCTCTACAACTTTTGTCAAGCTACCACTTTTTTCAAGTTATAAAATTTCTTTCTTATTCCATAGACTCCAACTGCGAGATGAAAAAAAACAAATCAAGTTTGTTTACCCCAACACGCCAACAAGTAGAAAGCCCCAACTATATTATATAAGAAAGTATTAGGTATCCCAAAGGCTTGAAGGGGATCTAATTGAAAGAAGTGACCATTGTGAGAAGCCTTCCAATCAATATATGAATATATAAATGTAGATTTATTATTATTTTAATTGGAAATCTTCAATTAAATAATAAAATTTAATTACGTCTCTCCCAATCTACATTGCTTATTAGCATAATTCACTACCCTAATACGTCTTGCATTTTTTAACAACGTTGTAACATGTAGATTAATTTCCTTTTTGGTGAACAATCTCCACCTTTTAGGAAAATATGGTGCAGTGGCTCCAACCCCTGCAGATCATTAGGACAAACTAAGAATAGCACAGAAGATGAAAGGTTGTACAAACTAGCTTATTTTTCAAACAACTAAACATATTGAGAATGTTTGAAAATGGTGGGAAATATTCTGCAAGGGTGATGCGAAAGAGTGATAAGGTTTCACTGTTTTGAATTTTTTTTGTTAAATCAGAAAAACCAATATTAATGGAGATATTGGTATTTTTTACTAGATTTTGTGAAGTGACTAAATGTAGCTTTAACCATTCACATTAAGATGTTTTTAAAATACAATTTACTAAGTCTATTTAATATCTTCATTATCATAAAAACCAACCTATATCCATCTTAACTCCACATCTACCACTATTAGAGGGATGAAATCTATTTATCGCTTTGAGGAATTGGTAGACCCAGAATTAAGATGGATCTAAGATGATAGAATTTCCCCTTTAAATAGTCTATGCTCACATGAATACCATGGTATTACCATGAGTCAATACCATGGGTTATCATAAACTTGGAGCTTAAAAATTACTATTAGTAATTTATAAAAATTAATAGTTGATTTTTATTTTAACCAAGTTAAAATGTTTAATGTACATTAAATTACAAAATCCATTTTTACTCTTGATCCACCAAGCCTTGAGAGGGATCAAATATTTTTTCGCTCTATGCTAGTTTGCATATCACGATATTTGATCCCTCTCGGGGCTTAGTAGATCCAGAGTAAAGATGAATCTATGCTGGTTTAATTCCCCCCTTTAAATAGGCTACATTCCACGTGAATACCATGGGTCAATACCATGTGCCATTTTTATTTTTATTAATAATGTTTTTTTGCATGGTATTAATAATAATCTAGCCCATGGTATTTGGCCCATAGTATTTTGCCCATAGGTTTCACCTAAATATAATGCATTTTTTGAGTGTTCGTAAATATAAGGTGACTTATGGAGTAAATTTAAAAAATGTTTTATTTATTTACCATACCTCTTTTACAAATATGGTATTTGGCTCATAGGATTCACTTAAATAAAACCTCTTTTTTGATCCTTCATAAATAGAAAGAGGGTTATGGACTAAATATAAAAAGAGGTTTTATTTATTTACCATACCTCTAGTTTATTTATATTTTTATTTATTTACCATACCTTTTGAGTAAATATAAAAAGAGGTTTTATTTATTTACCATACCTCCACTTTATTTATATTTTTATTTGTTTACACCTTGCATGTATATAAGGTGACTTATGGAGAAAAAATGTTTTATTTATTTACCATACCTCTCATTTGTTTATATTTTTATTAATTTACCATACCTCTTTTATAAATATGGTATTTGGCCCATAGGATTCACTTAAATAAAACCTATTTTTGAAAATTAGGGCAAATGGAAGGTTGTAACTCCTAATTTCAAGGGCTAAATTTACCTTTTTTACCCTTTCCCTTAAAATAAGGTGGGCTAACCTCCATACCTATTTTTTTTATAAAATAAGTTTGAGGCTATTTGTAAAAATTTACTATGATAAAAAATATTCACCCATTAAAAATTTAAAACCCCTTAATTTCGCATAAGGGCGAAAATTCGCCCCTAAAATTTTCCATGGTTAGAGGGGGGGGGGGGGTGGAGCCCCCCCTTTGTTGCGCCAACTGCATAGCGGGGCGGGGGGCGGGGAGGGGTCATAGGGGGTTTAAGGGGGGTGGTTAGCCCACCCGCCTTCCTCCTCCCTCACCCCCCTCTCCCCTCCCATCCCCCTCCCCTCGACCCACGCTCACCCACCTCCCCTCCCCGCCCAGGCCCCAAACCAGTGGCCTGCCCCCTCTACGAGGTCTGGGGCAGCGTCTCGAGGAAATTTTTTTTTGGACCCTATATTAGGTGGGTGGACCTACCTATGGTTTTGTGCATGGTTTTGGGCGCGATGGTTTTCGGTCCATGGTATTGGATGTTGTGGCATGTATATATGTGTATTGTAAAATTGAAAGGAATATAATGAAAAATCAATTTGGTAGTCTTGGTTTTGGGATCCAGGGGAAAATCTCTGTGTATATTTGTTTTATGTGTTATGATCTTGATATGTTTATTTTCTGTGTTTCAGAACTTGTATGCAGGTAATTTCTGTATGGGGTTAAAACCTACATTTGGTATCAGAATTGTTTTAGCTTCAAGGGGACGCCTTTTTTGTTGAGGGGTTTCGCTCGGGCCTGTGGTAGACCTTGTTCAGTGGGAGATTTACGGGATCGATTTTGGTGGTGAAATAGACGGAAAGCCATGGAAGGATAGAGATAGATAAATTTAATAGTCAGAGTTTTGAGTTATGGAAACTCAAGATGGAGAATCTGTTGGTAGATAAAGATCAGTTGGTTGCCGTAGATCTGGGTACTAAACCAACGGGAGTGTCCGATGAAGAATGGAAGAAGTTGGATCGAAAGGCAAAGAGCACAATACGATTGTGTGTCTCAGATTCAGTATTTCTGAATGTATCAGGGGAAGCTACGGATGAGGCTTTGTGGGACAAGTTAGGGACATTGTACCAATCTAAGTCTCTTGTGAATAAACTATTCCTACGAAAAAAGTTGTATAACCTGAGGATGAAAGATTGAGACTCGGTGACAGAGCATCTGAGCACATTTAATCCTGTGGTAAGTCAATTATTATCTGTTGATATTAAAATTTCAGATGAAGATAAGTGCATCAGTTTGTTATGTTCTCTACCATATTCGTGGCATAGTCTGGTTATTGCAATAGGTAGCAATGCAATTGCCTTGCAGTTTGATGAAATAATCTCATCCTTACTGACGGAAAATATGAGACAAAAAAATATGGAGAGCCATAATGGTGAAGTCTTGTCTGTATGAGGAAGGTCCCAGAACAGAAACAAAAACAAGTCATCGATTGAGAGATCTAAATCTAGAGGGAGATCTAAATCTCCAGGAAAACTTGTAAAGGTGTGTTGGAAATGCAGAAAGGAAGGGCACTACAAAAAGGACTGGAAATATAAATCTCCTGAGAAAGGAAAGGGATCTAATGATGCTCCTTTTGCAGAGGTGAAAACCACCTCAAATGAACGTGGGGATGTGTACTTGGTTTCTTCAAGTACACATGTAGATCATGAGGCATGGTTGATTGACTCAGTTGCATCCTTTCACTTCACTCCCCATAGAGTGGTTTTGTGAGTATGATAAATATGATGGTGGTGATGTCTTCTTGGGGGATGATAGGAAGGCTAAAATCGTTGGTCGCGGCAAAGTTAAGTTGAATTTGCAAGGTGGAAGGATTAGAACACTTCCAGGTGTTCTGCATATTCCTGCATTGGCCAGAAATCTGATTTTTGTAAGCAAGATGGGGGATGCAAGTGCAAAAATAGTGTTCGAGAAAGATACTTGCAAGATGGTTTGGGGAGCACTGGTATTGATGCGGGGAGTTTGGATTGGAACTTTGTACAAGCTGCAAGGTAGCATGGTTGTTGATGGATGCAACAGTTCTGTGGTTCCTGAAAGTGGAGCAGAAAATC
The DNA here is from genome assembly GCA_031772625.1 of Pinus tabuliformis. Taxonomy (NCBI): domain Eukaryota; kingdom Viridiplantae; phylum Streptophyta; class Pinopsida; order Pinales; family Pinaceae; genus Pinus; species Pinus tabuliformis. The sequence goes on from CM062805.1 coordinate 1,147,101,721, forward strand.
TAGTGGTCTTTGGAGAAAATACCATGCTATGGCATCAAAGGCTTAGACATATTGGAGAGAAGGGCCTTTGAATACTTCATGGTAAAGGTATGGTAGAAGGTATGACTAATAGCTCTCTGGATTTTGATTTCTGTGAATATTGTGTATATTGGAAGCATAATCAGGTGAGTTTCCTCTCTGGTGGTAAGAGGGCGAAACATATATTAGAGCTTGTGCACAGTGATGTGTTTGGACATGTGAAGGTTCCATCATTGGGTAAGTCTATGTACTATGTATCATTTATAGATGACTTCTCAAGGAATACATGGATATATTTCCTTAATAAGAAATCTGAAGTCTTTGACATGTTTAAAGAATTTAAGGCTCTGGTGGAAAACCAGACAGAGAAGAAGATAAAGGTGTTGAGGACAGATAATGGTGGAGAGTTTTGCAAGAAGGAATTTGAAGAATTCTGTAAGAAGTGTGGTATAGCACGATAGAAGACTACTCCATACACACCTGAGAAAAATGGAGTTGCAGAAAGAATGAAAAAGACGTTGATGGAAAGGGCAAGAAGCATGCTCAGTGGTGCCGGGTTAGGACAAGAATTCTGGGCAGAGGCAATGGAGACTGCATGTTGCCTGGTCAACAGATCACCTTCATCAGCGTTGGAGGATAAGACTCCACAAAAGGTATGGACTAGTAAGAAACCCTCTCTTTCACATCTAAGGGTATTTGGATGTGATGCATATGTACATGTTCCAAAGGAGAAAATAACAAAGTTGGATAGTAAATCTAAAAAGTGCATATTTATTGGGTATAAAGATGGTTTAAAGGGATAAACTTTGGAACCCAGTAACAAGGAAGGTTGTGTACAACTGATATGTGGTGTTCAGAGACGTGAAATATGTTATTAAACATGAATTCCCTTCAACGGAACCTAAGAAGATAGAGTTTGAGCTAAAGGAGGAAGAATCATACTCTACAGCAGAAGAGGAATCAAAAGATGAAGAGGCACAAACTCCAGTTGTGAGAAGATCAGTTTGAGAAAGAAGGAAGCCAAAAAGGTATAGTCCATCTACTTTCTGTTCAAATCTTTCTTTATCTATTACTGATGATGATCCCAAAACTGTGAAGGAAGCAATAGATTTAGAGTATGGAAAACTTTGGAAAGAGGCCATGGTTGATGAAATGGCATTTTTTCACAAAATGAGGCTTGGGATCTGGTGGAGTTGTCGGCAGGAAGGAAACCCATTGGCAGCAAATGGGTGTTTAATAAGAAGACAAATGCAGAAGGAAAGTTGGAGAAATACAAAGCTTGGTTGGTAGCAAAACTTTATTCCCAGGTGCCAAGAATTGATTTTGGTGATATTTTTTCTCCTATTGCCAAGGTAGCTTCTATTAGATTATTTTTATCTGTTGCTGCTGCTTTTGATTTTGAGGTAGAACAGATGGATGTGAAGACAACATTTCTTCATGGGGATCTGGAAGAGGAGATATACATGAAGCAACGGAAGGCTTTGCGGTGAAGGGTAAGAAAGAACTGGTATGCAAGTTAAAAAAGTCTCTATATGGGTTAAAATAGTCACCAAGGATGTGGTATCAGAAATTTGATACATTTATACAGGGACTTGGATTCACCAGAAGCAAAGTATATCACTGTGTGTATTTTAAATTGATTGGTGACCGTGTTATTTATCTGGTCTTGTATGTGGATGATATGTTGCTGGTTGGAAATGACAAAGAAATTATCTAGGATTTGAAGACCCAATTATCCTCCAAATTCGACATGAAAGATCTTGGTGCTGCAAACTATATTTTGGGCATGGAAATTAAAAGAGATCGGGAAAAGAGGAAGCTCTGGTTAAACCAGAGGAAGTATGTCGAGACAATATTGCAGAGGTTTAATATGTAGGATAGTAAACCAGTGAATGTTCCTATTCCTGTAGGTGTGAAGTTATCTGTTGAACAATGTCCCAAGACACAAGAAGAGGGATAGGACATGTCCCATGTTCCATATGCAAGTGTAGTCGATAGCCTGATGCATGCGATGGTTTGTACTAGACCAGACATTGTACATGAAATGGGAGTATTGAGTAGGTTTATGTCAAAACTAGGGAAGGAGCACAAGACAATAGTGAAGCGGGTTTTCAGGTATTTGCTTGGCACTAGTGATTATGGTTTGTGCTACCAAGGAAGACCAGGATTGGACAGAGTGTTGGATATTCTTGGCTTTGTTGATGCAGATTGGGCTGGCAATCTAGATTAGAGAAGATCTACAAGTGGGTATGTGTTTAACCTATTTGGAGGTGTAGTCAGTTGGATGAGTAAGAAACAATCTGTAGTGGCACTAACAACTACAGAGGCAGAATACATGGCAGCCACTCATGCAAGAAAGGAAGAAGTTTGGTTGCAGAGATTGTGTTCAAGCATGGGGTTAGTACAGGGAGCTATAAGGATAAACTGTGACAACCAAAGTGCAATTTTCTTGGCAAAGAACTGTGCTTATCATTCAAAGACAAAGCACATTGATGTTTAGTATCACTTTGTGAGGGATATGATAGAAGACAAGAAGGTGTTGTTTGTAAAGTTGGACACTTTGAAGAATACTACAGATGCCTTGACAAAACATGTGAGCTCTAAGAAGTTCTCTTGGTGTAGAGAAACAATGGGTATTGCAGGGCTGGATAAATTACTAAGCTCTCATGTGGCCCCCTATGGACAAAAAACAACAAGTGGGAGAATGTTGGGTTGTGTTATATTCTTTCCACGACTAGCTGCCCTAGTTAACTGGGGAGTTAGAGGGGGGGAGGAACCCCCCCTTCGTTGCGCCGACTGTGCAGCGGGGGGGTCACATCCCCCCCTCATTGCGTCGACTACGCAGTGGGGGGGTGGTAGCCCCCCCTTCGACTAGCTTCCCTAGTTAACCGGGGGGTTAGAGGGGGGGAAAAGCCCCCCCTTTGTTGCACCGACTGTGCTGCGGGGGGGTCGCAACCCCCCTTCATTGCACCGACTATGCAGTGCGGGGGGGGGGGGGGTGGCAGCCCCCCCCTTCGTTGCACCTACGCGTAGCGGGGGGCCCCCCCTTCGTTGAACTGACTGCGTAGCGGGGGGGTGGCAACCCCCCTTTGTTGCACTAACTGCGCAGTGGGTGGGTGGAAGCCCCCCCTATATGGGGGGTTTGAGGGGGAGGTTAGCCTCCCTCTACGGGGTCTGGGTTAGTGGCCCGGGGATTTTTTTTTTTTGACCCTATATTAGGTGGGCGGACCTACCTATGGTTTTGTGCATGGTTTTGGCCGTGATGGTTTTCGGTCCATGGTATTGGATGATTCGACATGTATATATATGTATTGTAACATTGAAAGGAATATAATGAAAAATCAATCTGGTAGTCTCGGTTTTGGGATCTAGGGGAAAATCATTGTGTATATTTGTTTTATGTGTTATGCTCTCGATATTATTTATTTTTTGTGTTTGAGAATTTGTATGTAGGTAATTTCTGTACGGAGTTAAAACCTACACTCAAATCTTGTGGGCACAAGACTTCTAATTGGCCATTTCTCTACAAAAGAAACCTAAAATTTGGCCACACATCAGAGATGCCCTTGGAGGGTCAACAAGTTCCATATTTTCACCTCCAGGATGCCTTGTTATGCCACCTGGGACACCTTTGTGTTCCTTCAAGCGAGCATGCCAAGATGATTTGGGAAGCACACTAAATTCGGGCTGCTGGGCATTTTGGGGTCGAGAAAATGGTGGTAGTACTACATAAGTATTTCTATTGGCTGAATCTTCGATAGGATGTCGGGAATTACATTAGATCCTACACTGCCTGCACCATTGCCAAACTGACCATCAAGAAGCAAGTCATCTATACTCCGTTGCCTACCCCTAGTCAACCTTGGGAATCCATCTCCATGGATTACATGTCGGGCCTTCCTTCTACTAAGCATGGCAATGACTGTGTTTTTGTGGTTGTCGATAGATTCTCGAAGATGGCCATTATAGCGGCCTGCAAGAAGAATATCACAGCAGAAGCCATTGCTAAACTCTTCTTTGAACGAGTGCGGGTACACTTTGGGATCCCACAATCTCTCATCTCAGATCGGGACAATAGGTTCCTCAGTACATTTTGGTCCAATCTCTGGTCGATGTTGGACACCAAACTCACTAAGTCCATAACTTTCCATCCCCAAACTGATGGCTAGACAAAGGTCGTCAACAGGATGATCATACACATTCTATGCATATACAACTCAAATCATCCACGCACATGGTATGAGAGCCTCCCCTATGTTGATCACAACTATAACCAGGCTCTCCACGGCTCGACTGGCCACAACCCTTTTCAAGTGGGCTTGGGATTCCATCCACTATGTCCCATTGATGTGGCCATGCCATTTGCAGCTACTCAGGCAGATTCAGCTCATGTCTAGTTTGAAGCCGATAAGGCAAACAACTTCATTGAGCACATCCAACATATCCACCGGTAGGTCCATGACATTTTTGAGAAATCAAATGCCAAGTACAAGTAGCATCATGATCAACATTGTGTGTCACACAATTTTCACGTGGGCGACAAAGTTAGGTTGCATTTGCAGAAGGAACGCCTGACCGGAGCCTATCAGAAACTCAGACTACTCTGATATGGTCCTTACACCATCACCAAGGCTATGGGAGACAATGCATTTGAGCTCAACATTCCCCCATTCCTTGGCCTGCACCCAGTGTTCAATGTGGACCGCCTTTGACCATACTTCCCACCATTGCTGGACACATCAGACATTGCAGAACAACTCACACCTACAGACTTAAATCCATATTTCATGGAACATGCCACAACTGATTGGATCATGGACACAGAGATCACAAACACCCAAAAACAAAGGATCCAACTATATCGAGTTGTCAAAGCAGGCCAATTCCTTCACCAAGTGGCTCACTAGGGACCAAGTTCAACAAAAGTTTCCTCATCTCATGGAGGAACTCAACACAATGGGGACCATTGCTTCCTAAGGGGGGAGGAATGATCCAAGTGGATATTGGTGGCCACCTACCTATTCCACTTGGACCCCCACCATTTTTTTCTTTCATTTTTTCAGTTCCCTTATTTGTAGCACAATTTACTATTTTGGCAGTTTTTTTGGTCCTGGACTTCCGGAGCTGTTTTGAGGCCCTAAACGACGTTTTTTGGGAAAACTGGGACCAAAATGGGCCATGGATTGATGTTGGTCATTAACAAGTTGTATTCCTTAGATATATTTTTCTAACGAGGTATTGTGTGCGTCACATGAAGATCGTATGCCAAAGTTATGACCCCGGAAGTTGATGTACCAATTTACCCAAACGGGGTCCATAGTTTGGCGCTTCATCTCCTAGGGTTAGGTTTTTGGATGTTTAGGGTTTTCCATTGTTTCTCAATAATAAATAGGCCTTTGAGCCTCATTGTAACATAGTTCAGAGGCATGCACCTGCCACATCTCTTCTCAGAGATAAGCTACCATCGCCTGAGCTAGTCTTATTTGCATTTTGTTTGTAAGCATATTTCAGTATTTGATATTAATGAAATGAAGTGTTGTTCCTACTGCATCTTTGTATTTGTGGTTATATCTATAATTTGTTGTGTTCTTGTTTAAATCCAGATCAAAATTTAAAATAACAAATAATTGTCTCTATTTGTTTCTGATTCTGAAAATCATATTTTAGGTCACCAATCTTTATAACCTCTTGGTCAATAGACTGTTTACTTATGCTCCAATGAACTCCCTATGCATATTGTCTCATCCAGGACACGATATCTCACTACATCTGGTTCTTACATGTTTTCCATAGACATCATCAACCCTCATATTAATATTTTCACCTTGACTCTCATCGTCTACATCATAACAAGGATCTTCATCAATGTCTCTGGAATTCAATTTTTCTTCATTTCTTAATTCACATAATTTTCCCTTAGTGGTATTAATTTTTAGGCCCTTGGGAAAATCGTCATTTTTGTCTTTGTTTGTTGGTTGTGCCTCTCTATCCTCTTCACTTTTATTGCCCATTGTACATAATGGAGATATGTTACTGGAACTCTTGTTACTAATAGGAAGGGGGAGGATATATTTATCCCTGGAGCGAACAATGTGGCTCAGTCCAAATTTGGGGCATAAGTTTTCCTTTAGAGTAGTAAATTCATTATCAAAGCCTGAAGCATACATCTGGGTAGCCTCTTGTTTCTCCTCCTGACTTGAGGCATTGGTGCTATCACTTGTGTGGTGAGAAGCATTACCTTCTTTAAAAAAATTATCATTTTTATAGTGGAACTCATGAACACCCATAATTCCATCATGCCTAATTTTTTTCCATAAAGAATTGGTAGAATATCAATTCCTTATTTATTAAAGATATTCTTGGGTTTGTAGTAGGCTGGTTCTAACTTATATGTCTGTCAAGAATTTATTGCTGCCTATTGTCTGTCTAGGTAAAATGATCATAGTGTGTAACATTAGCCTCCAAAATTTCATCAGCTTGACTGAAAGAAATTGTATTTTCATTCACATGATGATCAGCTTCAATATTGGTCTGGACTCTGACCCAAAATATGGATGTACTTCTTATTAAGGCCTCCTTATACTTACATACATAATGCTTGACCTTATATGCCTGTTAGTTGATTATCCTTGGATCCTTATCTTTCGGGTGCATCATTCTCCTTTCCAGAAACTTTGTTTGTAATTTTAGAATTCTCTATTATTATTTCACTTTTGTTACCTTCAAGTAGACCAAAAATATTTCACTTGTACATGGATCCTTTATATATAAATATCAATCAAAATATATACATATGTATAATTCACTTCACTCAACCATCGATGGATGATGGATCACTATAGCGATTCCACAAGTAAGAAGACACTTCGTTCCAAAGCTCATTTAACCATGATTACCTAAAGCACCATTCTTCAAGTCTTTGCACCATATTGGAAGCCATTAAATATGGAACTCTTAGTCCATATCAAGTTTATTTTTTGAATATTAATTATGAAGAGTGGATAAGACAAACACACCAATCATTTTCAGCATATTCCAAGAAACAAGAAAATATTTTTTTCTCAAAACATTGGTTTAAGAACAACAACCAAGTCACAAAGCTTTGGAGGAAGACATTCAACGAGCCAAAAGAGTGTATAGCTTGAGGGAAGGTGTGTGGCCCAGCCAAGGAAGAAATTAGCTCAGGGAGATGTGTGTGACTTGTGGGAAAGAGAAGAAGCCTAACAAAGGAAAAAATTGGCACTGCGAGGGTGTTTGAGCTATCGAGGGTTTTTTCAGACATGTTTTTCTCACTATCTTTGATTGTTGTGTGCTTAGCTTGTGTTTTCTTCAGTTTAGATATCGAGTTTCATTAAGAGACAAACAAATCCCGTAAGCTAATGAAATTTTCTTCAAATGTGACATATAAAACCTTACAGATAAGAGAAACTAATTAGATTCGTGTTATAAGTAGTGGACACATTTCTATTATTTTGGTTGATAAATTATAACATTCAAATGTACGTAACTAATCCAGAATTAAACTGATGCTTCATGCATCCATGATTTGGATTATTGGTGAATATGCATAAAGTATTGACAATGCTAATGAATTGCTTGAAAGCTTTTTGGAAACTTTTCCTGAAGAGCGAGCTCAAGTGAAATTGCAGTTACTCACTGCTACTGCCAAATTATTGCTTAAGAATCCTACTGAAGGGCTTCAACAAATTATTCAAGTCTTTTGCATTCATCCCAACTACCTTCTCTTAGAGACCCATGCCTCCTTTCATATTTTCTTGTATATTTTATCTCCTATTTATTTTTTATTGTACTTAATATATGCATGAATTGAAAATTTAGGAAAATGTGAAAATTTCATTGGCGACATTTTCATCTTTGTTTTGGAGATGGGAAATATTCCCTAGTCTTGTGGACACAAACCCTAGGGCAAGGGATGCATCTCCATGTAACACAATGTTGGTTATTAGTCAATAGTGTTCTTGGTCCCATGGGGCACAAAGAAGTTGCAGACCCCAAGGCTACATAGTTGCGTATGCCTCACATTTGGACAACCCACCTCTGAAACGTTCAGAGGATTCAAAATTTGATCTTAAAGTTGATGAGAGAGTTAGGTAAGGTTGATTGGTATAATGAAGTAGTCTTCGAGAGACATCATTTGCATAGGACCATGGTCAACAAATTGTAACCATAAGAAGGTGTGTAGACAAATTAATGATCGGAACATGGAGAAAGTTAATAAACTTTATCATATCTAGCTATATGATGAAATCTTGCAGGAAAAGGTTGGAATGCTTAGGCATTATGCTATAGTAGTCAATATAATAATAATAAAGGGCCTAGCTGGCATGGATTTTTTCTCTCCTCCACTTGCTTTGGGATAAGAACAAACTTTCGAAAGTTAATTTTTTTTCAAAGCTTTGGATTCGTTATTTTTAAAACCAGCCCACGAGTGCGTTGAAACTATCAAATTGAAACAAGATGTGTTGTAGGGTTGAATTGATAAAATGTTTGTCTCTACTACAAACTTGTTTTCTAATTTCAAGTGGTCCTAAAGTACTTCAGGTTCCCATGTTGGTCTACCTCAATTTGGTCCTTCAAAAGGTCATAGATACTTAAAATGATGGGTGACCAACACCTACTTTTGGATGAGCTATCAACACCTTGCAATCATTTGGATGAATGAAGGAACCTCTATTTGGACGTTTAAAAATTGTCCAAATTCATATACTAGGAAACCAAATATGTTATTATCAAACCCACCATCGATTTCAACATAACCATTTTCTATTTTGGGCATGAAATAATCACCAAGATCTTATGAATTGTAGGCTTGTTGCTCATCCTTACTTTTTATGCATTATGTTGTTCTCCTGTCAGAGAAACCACATAATTTTCGTGATATCTGTTGTTGAAATTCTCTAGGCCAATGTCTATTTTCATTGCAACAATACTTTTATGCCCAAATTTCAAATAACAAATAATTATCTCTATTTGTTTCTGATTCTGAAAATCATATTTCAGGTCACCAATCTTTATAACCTCTTGGTCAATGGACTGTTTACTTATGCTCCAATCAACTCCCTATGCCTATTGTCTCATCCAGGACATAAGATCTCACTACATCTAGTTCTTACATGTTTTCCATAAACATCATCAACCTTCATATTAATATTTTCACCATGACTCTCATCGTCTACATCATAAGAAGGATCTTCATTAATGTCTTTGGAATTCAATTTTTCTTCATTAATTCACATAATTTTCCCTTAGTGGTATTCATTTTGAGGCCCTTGGGAAAATCATCACTTTTTGTCTTTGTTTTTTGATTATGCCTCTCTATCTTGTTCACTTTTCTTTCCCATTTTCCAGAAAGGCGATATGCTACTGGAACGCTTGTTACCAATAGGAAGGGGGAGGATAGATTTATCCCTGGAGTGAACAATGTGGCTCAGTCCAAATTTGGGGCATAAGTTTTCCTTTAGAATAGTAAATTCATTATCAAAACCTGAAGCATAAATTTGGTTAGCCTCTTGTTTCTCCTCCTAACTTGAGGCATCGGTGCTATCACTTGTTTGGTGAGTAGCATTACCTTCTTTAAAAAATTATCATCTTTAAAGTGGAACTCATGAACACCCATAATTCCATCATGCCTAATTTTTGTCCATGAAGAATTGGTAGAATATCAATTCCTTCTTTATTAAAGATATTCTTGGGTTTACAGCAGTCTGTTTCTAACTTTCACGTCTGTCAAGAATTTATTGCTGCCTATTGTTTGTCTAGGTAAAATGATCATAGTGTGTAACATTAACCTCCAAAATTTCATCAACTTCACTAAAAGCAATTCTATTTTCATTCACATGATGACCAGCTTGAGTATTATTCTGGACTCTAACCCAAAATATGGATGTACTTCTCATTAAGGCCTCTTTATACATGCATACGTTATACTTGACCTTCTATGTCTATTAATTCATTATCCTTGTATCCTTATCTTTCAGGTTCATCGTTCTCCTTTCCAGAAATTGTGTTTGTAATTTTAGAATTCTCTATTATTATTTCACCTTTGTTACCTTCAAGTAGACCAAAAATATTTCACTTCTATAGGGCTGCTAGTAGCTCCTAATATGTGTCTTCAAAACATTTACTTGTAATTTGATCCTTCTTGGGCTAAAAAATGAGTGATTGATTTCTATATTTCTCTTTTGCTCTTTGCAAGCCTCATTCCTTGCATTCTGCTCTTCGATACACATGTCAAGCACTATCATCAACATATTCATCCTAACCTTTAGTATCATACACTGGAGGGTATTCAAAGTTCATAATATTTATTCTTTTTTCTATTCAAATGAAAGAATAAGAGTTTTGTCACTTGCAAATTCAAAGGCACGCATTTTTCTTGCATCAACGGACAACAATTTGTTATTCAGGTCATCCTCATCTTTATCACATTGATGACCAAAATTCGAACTGTCACATTCATGAGCTCCAGTGAATGTGAATTATATCATATGGCTAGAAATAAACATAAGCTTCTATAGACTGGGAATATAGGTTGAAAAATGCTCTTCCATAATTGCTTCCCCAACATATCCTAACCAATTGACTTGCACAATCTCATTGTTTTCCTCTGGAAATGTATTATCAAATCTATTGCTATTTTAAAATAGTTGGTCCTTATCCTCCTTTAGAAAATTGTGCATATCATCAATATTTGGAAGAGCCTTGAGGCTCTCTTTCAGACTTGAAGCTCCATTATCTTCAGGGAAGTAATTTAGAATGAAATTTTAAGAAATTTAGGCTCTAAATTATTTTGAATGTAAGTGGGTGTTTTTTTATAATATCTGATTTTTACAGAGGAACGTGATTTGATTGTGATGAAAAACATTTCTATTTACAGTGCATACAGTCGTTCCCTGTTGTTGGATATGACCTCACCCCCTTCCTCTCTAGTAGCTTCAACTCCACTAGCTTCACCTTATGCATGTACATACTGTACATTAATAATTAATTCTTGAATGATACAATCAAGGTGATTTCTCCAAGTTAAATCCAAGATATTTGTGTTTGGGATTGGATACACAAAACAGCCCATCTCCATGGCTGTGGCATGCATATAGTTCTAGATTTGAATGTAATTAGCTACTAGGTGTTAAAAAAAATTGTACCTGAGACCACCTAGTGTTATTTCCCCAGGGTATGAGAACATAATTTCTTTCTCTTATATGGGATCAACAATCAATGTTGAATAAAATGTGTGGTATAAAACATGAAAAATGCATAAAGCATATTTCCATCTCGTTTATCCTTTACCATGAAATCTTATATTGAAAACTAATCTATTTATAAAGCCCTGCATTCTATTATATATATGATACCAACTTTATAATTTGTTATATTTTTGGTATGGTATTCCAGAGTTCCATAACATTTTCTTATAATTTTTCTATTAGACTCTAATTGTGTGAATGTGATACCATGCCGGATAGTTGAGTTTCAATGTTTAATATGGTTACTTGACCTTGCCATACAACATTAAATTCTATGCATTAGGATCTATATTCCTTTTACATATGCCACTGTTTCGGAGCAACAATGACCTTCTATCTATTCTCATGCTCTGGAGTCTAACCTAGTTGTTTTTGTAGTCCCATGTAAACTCCAACATAATCACCCAGATTGTATTCTAGTTGTAACATCTACCAAAAAATTATGTTTTGCTTGTATTAAGTCATACATGGTTGCAGGTGTATGGTGTTCCTTTTGTTTTTACTCTAATTTTCCTATGTTTTAAATCTTGGATACAACATGTATAAATTCATTCCTATCAATAATTTTTTCATGTTTCCTTATCTACTCCACTATCTAATATGCATGTTTCCTTTTTGGATGTTTGCTAGACTTCCTCATATTCTTGTCACACCCATATTCCTTAGATGAAAATCTCCCACATGAGTTTTTTCTCTACCTGGAGTCAACACTAATGCTTTTAGTGCTCCCTGACATGATCCTTTTACAATAGATACTAGATGTCACAATTATGTTTCCTGATGAAATTCATAGTTGGGATGATAATCTTCCTCCGTGTTAATATTTGCTAATCTCTAGCCACTATCTTTGTGATTTTCTTTTCTGGCCAATGATGTTTGTATAAATCCTTGTGCACAGTGATGCGACAGTTGAATGTGGAGGGGCAGAGACATATTGGTTAATCTAGTCTTGTGGGCTTTCAAAACCCCAAAAAATCTGGTGAGGGGCAAGTTCCCTTCAAGAATCAAGATATATTTTCTATCTACATTGTTTTTGCTGGTGTGTGTATTCCTACTCTACTCTTGGTAAGCCGTGACATGTATAAGTGGAGAGATGACAACTGGGGCATTTCTCGTGGGGTTTATTTGTTTGTTGGTATATGTACATTACATAGAGGTGATCTACAACTTGTGTAGGGGAAGATGTCTGTTATTTCCATTTGTTTTTTTATTTGATATTATCTAAATTCATATACAAAACATGTCTAACATAAAATAAAGGAGAGGCAGAGGTGGTTTACATCTTGAGTAAGAGAAGATGTTTGTTACTTCTGTGTGTTTATTATATATTCATACACATATAAAAGATAAATCTATATTAATTTCCCTTTTCACTTGTTCTACTGAACCCATTGACACCCTGTTAATTGATTAAAATGTGGGTGTTGTTGCTTTGTGCAACTATTCCACTATTACTTGGGGAGATTCTCCTCATCATGTTCGAGAACTTGATGTATTTTATGGTTATAGGGATACCACCGCAACCAATGTTGTCTTCTGTGTGTTTGATGTGTTTAACACACTAGGAGAGATTTCATTTGCTTATGATGGAAACAACATGGTTTTGGAAAATCAAGCCACCATTCCTACGAGTCCTAAGAAGCCATTGAAGATACCAGTGTGGAGTGGTGTAGTTGTGGCATATATGATAGTTTCTATATGTTTCTTTCATGTTGCATTAGTTGGGTATTACGCCTTTGGGCAAAGCGTCAAAGATAGTGTGTTTATGGTGTTATTCCATCTCATTGGAAGTTGTCAAGTATATTTCTAAGTCTTTAGACCTATGTTTTTTTTTTTTTATTTGTGTAAGTTTTTATTTATTTAATATAAACAATTATAAAGAAATTAGTGAGTGGTAAGTGGTTGAGAGAGGTGTTATTATATAACTAACTTAGATTCAAATAAGTAAATAAGTGAGGGGTTGTGACAGAGTGTAGTAGGTTCAATGACTCAAGTCGGGTTGGGTATAGAGTTATTGTATGTAGGTTTAAATTTTGTTGAGTATAGAGTTATTGTATGTGAGGAAAGTTGTTGAGCTTCTTAGAGTTGGTTTTGTTACCTAAAACTTTAGTGTAATTAGATTGCAGATTTTGGAATATATAGGAAAATCTATAGATTTAGCAAAGTCAATGGTTTTTCTTCACTCATGTCTCTAGATTTTTAAAATATTTTGAAATTTGTAATTGTGATAAGGATGGCCCTTTCCAAAAAAAACCCGGTACATTAATTATTGAACTTAGAATTAGTTTTGTTTCATAAAACCTGAGTGTAATTAGATTACAGATTTTAGAATATTTAGGAAATTATACAGACACAAGCGAAGTCAGTGGTTTGACTTCACTCATGTCCGTGAAATTTCCGAAATATTTTAAAATCTATAATCAAGATAAACATGGCCCTTTCCCAAAAAACACTAATACATATCCCTCAAAATCACTTGCAAGTTTAAACTGCCTTTATACCAGTATATCATATATTGTGCAGGCTACCACATTCCCAACGACTCTGAAGGTCATGCCACTTTTCAGAAACATTTATCATAATCTATAATTATTTTCGGGTCCTCATACATTTGATCCTTCCAGATTTGAGAATAGTGAATGTGATGTTTCCAGAATGTTTCGATTTTGAGGAGAATCGTTGGTCTTATATTTGTATATGTATATGTATATGTTCTCTAGGTCCAAAGTGGACGTTAATGAAAATTTGTGATTTTCTTTGTCGAGGGTTTGCAGTGGACATTAATGAAATCTATGATTTTCACTGTCTTCTTTTCAAGATCTACTGATATATTATTTACTTAAAACAGATTAAGATTGTGTCTTTGTTGTTGTAGAGACCTCCAAAACAGAACATGTTTCTTCCCCTTGGCAGTGGAGTCCACTCATGCCCCGGGAATGAATTAGCAACGTTGGACATGCTTATCTCGATCCACAATCTCAAAACCAAGTACAGGTACCATTTCTATCAGTATTTGATTTCCTAAATCTATCGAAAAAATTAAAAGCTACAAAATTAGATTTTTAGATCATTTCAATCCTAAAGTTTTCAAGATGCGAAGTAGATTTGAGCTTTGGCTAATAGATATACATAAAACTTATTTTTTTTTGCACCCATCTCCGTCGGTTCTCCGCACATACCTCGCTATGTTATGGATATAAAAGTGGCTAAAGTAGAAAAGAATACGTTGACAATATTTTAGGCAATAGATTTTGTAATTATTTAGCTATATTTGGGAGGCCTTTCACCAATATAATGAAATATTTCGAGAAGTACAAGGTTTTCAACAAATGAATAATATGCTCATGAAAAAATTTGACTGTAAGGAGAAGCATATAGCAAAATATTGCAAGGTGGAGACATGGTGGTGAATTTCTTGTTTATTGTTAATGGTGATCTATCAAGACTTCTGATACTTGTTTTTGGACTTCATGCAGGTTGGATGTTGTAGGTACTGAGAGAAGAATTCAATATGGCCCCTTCCTTGTTTCCAAACAAGGACTTCCAGTAAAATTCAAGCCCAAGATTGAAAAATCTCCAGGCACATGATCCTACTCATCACATACTTCGCAGTAGTACAAATGATAGCAATAATGGTAGTAGGAGACACAGATATGCAAGATTTATGCATTACTACACAGGGGGTTTAAGAAAATTAATTAAGATGAAATTAATATTTTGTCTGAAGAATTTAATTAAATTAATTTGGATCTAAGATCATGTATGAGACTTTTCACTGTTTTCATTTTTATATTAAAATTTGTTGACATATATGTAAAATCAAGGTTTTCATATAGACATGGTAGGGAGGAGCGTAGGTTGGGCTAAAGGAGCTATTCAGTTTGCTAAATGAGGTTTTCATACAGACATGAGTGTTCAAATGGGTTAAAAGAACTATTCATTTTGTTGCAATCAATCAAACCAAGTGGTAATGGTGTCAATGAAGTGATTTGAAGCCTTTTTGGGACCCTTTTTTGTATTTCTTTATTGACAAAATTTGATGCAGAAAGCAATATGAAAGTTCATTGTTGTAGCAAGATATTAACAATGCGTGCTAATTCTAGTTACTTTTCTTTGTAGGACTAGATTAAATTGTTTGTAGATTATTGTGTATTATTAGCTTGTTGTGTGGGTCATGCTACAAGGGTGTGAAATTTAGCTAACTCCATTGAGTTATTTTTTATTAAGTTAAAAATAGGTGTTGCATGATTATAGATTTTATAAAGATTGTACCCTTTTGTGTTGATATATATTTTTTTAAATCAATGCCTACACATGCAATTTCAAGGATTGCTATAACTCACATAATTTTTAAAAGGGTACTAGCTTAATAGAAAAGCATCTGCCTTATAAGCAGGAGGTTGGTGGTTCAATCATAGTGTGCCCTAACATGAATTAATGAATGATATTGTATTTTATTTTTAAATTATGTATTTTTTATATTGATTTATTTCAATGGTGAGATATTTTTCTAAATTCACTATTTTATATTGTCTCTAAAGAGACAAAATTGATATTGTATTGCTTTTAAATATATATTTTTATTGTCTCTAGAGAGACAATAGCTAGGATTAAAAACTTATTGTCTCTATAAAGACAACATGTCTTTAATCCCAACTATTGTCTTTGGAGAGACAAAAATGAAATTGTCTCTTGAGAGAAAATAATGTTTGTGTTATATATTGTCTTTATAGAGACAATTTTTTAAGACGATTAATTTGAGGCACCAGCGTAAAGACAATACGCAAGTTTTTTTTCTCAAGTCGAGACAATTTACGCAAAAATTGTCTCAAATATTGTCTTAAACACCCCTTATGTGTAGTAGTGCTGTGAACCTGCGTTTATTAATTATTAATTTTGGATTTATGAGTTGTGATAATATTGGCCAATAGTTTTAATTTTAGTCCATGCATCTTTGGTATAGACGGTTCTATCACTTTTAGTTAATGTATTAAAATTATTTTTATTGGGTTAAGAATTTGTTTCTCTTCCAAAAAAGAGACAGATTTATAATGCAAAACCTTGAATTTTTAACATAAGTAAAAAACTACTCCCTACATACCATTAGCAGACTAATTCCAAATAACATGGTTTTTATTAAATAAAAGTCACTGATAACTATCCCACTTAACATAGTTTTTATTAAATAAAAATAATAAATCAACCAACATTATTAAATAAGAGTCCGTTAACATAGTTTTTATTAAATAAAAATAATAAATCAACCAACATTATTAAATAAGAGTCCGTAATAACTATGGCACTAACATTATTAAAATAAAGTTTGCTAACTATCCCACTAGCCTTATTAAATAAAAATCGGTTATAACATGGAATTTGACGGGCAATTTGGCCGTCATAAGGCATTTTGACCGTATTTGATGGTCAGACATATTTAAAACCCGTTTTCCTAGACGTGTTTGGAACGGTTCAAGACGTATATTTGACGCTTAACTTTTCGTTGAAACCGTCATTAATACTCATTCACGAAAGAAAGCGGAAGCAAAGGTAGTAGACTGAGTAGCCGGGTGCTTGTTCTCCTTGATATGGGCACTTGTCTGACCTCCGGCAAGCCATCGTGTCTCCGGCAGCATTTGTCTCTGAAATCATCTTCATCTTTTTGGGAAGTGAATTCCAAGAGGCAATGCACTGCCACTAATAGAACAAATGACGAGTTTGAGGAAATCTTTCCTCTGTTTGAACAAATGGAAGCTTCCCAGGAGCACTGCAAGGAATCGCTGTAAAATACATTGAGGTGAGGAAGGCCAGTGATGCGGCTAATCTGCAAGAGCTCGCTGCAAAATGCATTGAGTTTCGGCTGACGAAGGCCCGTGATGTCAACGTTGTTACATCTGAGGCATCGTGCCGACCTTCATTCGAATGGTCAAATTTTTTCAAATCATGGGAATATAGCCTATTACATTCAAGAGAAGGCGGAATATAGCCTATTACATTCAAGAGAAGGCCAACGAAAAAAAATCAAGAGTAATTCTGACTGGAGGTGAACCTGACAGAGAAAAAGGCTAGCTATGAATTTATCGTCAGAGTTAACATCTCTGTAATTAATTACAATTGGCTTAAAAAAAATTGTCGTGCCGAAACGGAAGACTCACACATTAAAGATATATTCACCATATAAATACAGCTTTACAATTGGCTTAAAAAAAATTGTCGTGCCGAAACGGAAGACTCACACATTAAAGATATATTCACCATATAAATACAGCTTTACAATGGCCTATGCAAACAGTCAACCTGAGCAATTCATTGGAAAAAAAATCAATGACCATGTAAATGCACACGATGTAATATTTTACGCATTAATTTTTATTTTTTTGTAAATTGGGTATCTTGGTTTTAAGACTAATGCTATTTATTTGAACGTAGTATTAGTATTTGTAAGTAGTAATGAATACTTCAGTGTGTGGAGATGTATCTCAAATTTTTTTGTAAATTGGGTATCTTGGATTTAAGACTAATGCTATTTATTTGAACTTAGTATTAGTATTTGCAAGTAGTAATGAATACTTCAGTATGTGGAGATGTCTCAAGCAAGATTTTCATGCTGGTGTTGCTAATCTATTTAAAGCATAATCTCAATTTTGAATACATTAAATTAAAATATTTATATGAATATATTTAAATTAAAATATTTATATAAATAATTATGAAAATTAGTGTTTTTAATTAATATAATAATATTTATTGACTTTTATTTGAAATTATATACTAAAAAATTAATATTTATATTAAAAAATAATTATGATTTTAATTGAATTTATTATAAGAGAATTTATTTTCTTTTAAATTGTAGATAAGAAAGGTGCACTTTAATTTATATATGAAAGGGCTTTTTGCACTACCTCATATAATTTAAGATCGTGGTTTTTTGTTGGACTTTAATTTATACATGAAAGGGCTTTTTGCACTATGTCATATATTTCAAGTAAGATTGTGATTTTTTGTTTTTTTAATGTGTAAGTGGATTTAGTACTCTAAAACTTAAAAATCTCTGCCAAATTTCAATTAAAATTAACAAAAAAAACCATGAAAAAAGTCATTTCGTGGAAAAGAAATAATTTGATTACTAATAATAATCATTCTAACATATTTAGATGGACTTTCCTAAACTAAATAATCAATAAAAACAACATACTTCAACATGAAAGGGCTTTTTGCACTATGTCATATAAGTTCAAGTAAGATTGTGATTTTTTGTTTTTTTATGTGGAAGTGGATTTAGTACTCTAAAACTTAAAAATCTTTGCCAAATTTCAATTAAAATTAACAAAAAAAACCATGAAAAAAGTCATTTCGTGGATAAGAAATAATTTGATTACTAATAATAATCATTCTAACATATTTAGATGGACTTCCCTAAACTAAATAATCAATAAAACAACATACTTCAATTAAATGGGGATATTTTTTTAATATTATATTTGAATAATGATTTTTTCATTTAATAAATTGGTTTGGATGTAGATACTATTTTTTGTTTATATATATATATATATATAGAGAGAGAGAAAGATATAGATATAGATATAGATATAGAAAATGAGGATTTCCTTATTTTCTAAAGATATGTAATGGATAACCATCAAGTGCTCTACCTAGGACTAATTATACACTTTCAATAAGCAAAATAAACATGTTTCAAATGTTCAACAATTTTTGTTGAAACCTCCACAATTGTAGTTGTCAAAGTAATTATAATTTACAAATATTTAATTTTTAGTTGATATGTCTACAAGTTAGATTAAAGTGTATAGCCTCTAAATAATGCGCGTAAAAATTATTTTGAATTTTCAATAAAACTCTTTCGCCTAAAAATATAAACTAGTTAGATATGATATGGAGCCCTTTTAGAGTGAGTTTGTTATGACTATATTCAATGTCACTTTAATACAAGTTTTTTTTTTTTTTTTATATATATTGATTTCACTACATTTTGGTGATAAATAAAATGGAGGATTTGATTTTCCAGATTTAATACTTATGAGTGTTTGATCTCTAAGAATGCAATAATGGAGGAAATAATATAATATGATGTTAAAAGATCTACAATGTCCAAAGCAATGCTAAAATATATAAGGTACAATGTACTTTATCTTTATATCCACTAGTACATATTAGATTAAATAAATCATAACATAAATCATATTAATTCATCTACTTTCGAGTTTTTATTGATAACATAAAATAGTTTTACTATGTTTGTCATCTTATATGTCACATAAGATATTCTTAGTCATATCTCATATATACAAATGCTATGGACATTTGATTTCAAGTTCCAAAATTTTTATTGTAAGTGTTCCATGCAATTTCAAACCAAGATTCAAGATTTAATAAGTCATTTGTTTATTATGGTCTTTTTGTTTTATTCCTTATGGTAAATATGTGAAATTTTAACATAATTATGTTATTTAAGAGTAATTTTTTAATCAAAATATTATTAGTGAAGGGTTAATTTATTGTAAAAACATCACTCTTGATGAACAAAATTTTAAACATAACGTTTTTTTAAGGGAGCATAAGAACCCAAAACGTCCCCAAAAAAAATTGCAGTTGAAGTTTCTTGTGACAACTTTCGAGTCAAATTTGAGGTGCTGTCGTGTGCGATAACGAACGTAGAACGTAATCAATCGCGTGTTAGGTAATCCGTAAGCAATCGCGTGTTACGTAATCCGGAAATAAACAATCTCCTGTACCGAACCATTTTGAAATTGTCAATGTCCTCCAGATTCAGACAATTCACAGCCATTTAGTGGCAGGTTCCCAGTTTATTAGAATAACTCTCCTACTACTTGTTTCTGATTTAGGACGTTTCTCTGCAACTTGACACGCGACACCATTACTCTATTAGTCTGGGGATGGACAAAGAGGATTTCCTGATTTGATTAATATCTCTGGCCGCAATGGAAGCAGAGCTGGGATTCCACTGCCGCTTCTTCTCTGCTCAGCGAACATGTTTGATGCTTCTGTTCGCCTGCAGCCACGTTTCTGGAATTTACATTTCCAAAAATCAGTGCAACATTAAAAATGATGTGCTGAAGCTCGGTTCTTCACTGACTCCTCAACAGAACACAACCTGCTTGGTTTCTCCCCATGAAACGTTTTCTGCTGGATTTTACAGAGTGGGTGACAATGCTTATGTTTTTGCCATTTGGTATACTCAAACACTCGACCGAACAGTTGCCTGGGTGGCAAACAGAGATCAACCCGTCAACGGAAGAGATTCCCGTCTTCTTCTGAGAAAAGATGGAAACCTCCTTCTGTCGGATGCAGACGGATCAGTTGTGTGGAGCACCAACACCGGCAGTAACTCCAATGTAAAGGAGGCTGCCCTTTTAGAAACGGGAAATCTGGTATTACGTGGCTTTTCAGGAGATCATGTGTGGGAAAGCTTCCAGTATCCAACCGATACTCTTCTTCCACTGCAGCCCCTCGGGAATAATATGCAGTTAATATCCAGATTGGGAAGGGGCACGTTTAAACCAGGCTACTATCGTCTCTACTTTGATAGCTCCAGCATTCTTCGACTCATTTACGACGACGGATCAGGATTGACGGACAACTACGGGCCTTATGGCACGCAAAACACATTATATGTCCAAGCTATGTTAAATGCCTCCGGTAATTTCATGTCAAACGACGGGTTTAACATTGCGGCATCAGATTATGGAGAAGGCCCCAAGAGAAGATTAACTCTGGACATTGATGGAAACCTGAGGCTATACAGTTTGGTGGAAGAGAAAGGTACATGGACCATTGTTTGGATGGCGGTCTCTGATCAATGCAGTGTTCATGGCTTCTGTGGAATGTACGGTCTGTGCATATACACTCCAAAGCCCAGTTGTACATGTCCCCCTGGATTTCACATGAAAGATTCCACCAGTTGGTTCCAAGGTTGCCAGCGGAATCAAGAACTGAATGGGCACAGCGCGTCCAGTACAAAGCTTCTTCATCTTCCACATACAAATTATCCTGACTTCGATCTATCTCGCCTTGTTGAGCTTACGCTGGAAGAGTGTAAATTTGTGTGCATGAATGACAGCCGTTGTGAAGGCTTTGTCTACCAAATGGATGGCACCGGATTGTGTTATCCCAAGTATTTACTGATCAATGGATTCCGATCTCCCGGTGAGGAGAGCCACATGTACATCAAAGTTTCCAGCAATGATTCCACTGTTTTTAATATTACCAGTGCGCCTCAGCCTTTGCCATTAAACGGTTCGGCTTCCACGGACGAAGACAAAAGGCATAAGACAAGAAGCCCTAATCTCAAATCTGCGCTAAGATATTTTGCTATTGCATTTGGTGTTGCAGAGCTGTTTTGTGTAATACTCGGTTGGTGGTATATGTCCAGAACATATAGAGATCTTGGCTATGAACGTCTAGCCTACTCAGACATCCCCGGGGGATTCAAGAACTTCAGCTTAGCAGAATTGAAGAAAGCGACAGATAACTTCAAGATAAGACTGGGAGAAGGAGGCTTTGGGACGGTGTACAAAGGCGTGCTGACCGATGGTGAGGTTGTAGCAGTGAAGCGACTGGAAGGAGTATCCCAGGGTCATGATCAGTTCTGGGCAGAAGTGAGTGTGATTGGGAGAGTCCATCACATGAACTTAGTTCGTATGTTTGGCTTCTGTGCGGAAGGAAATCACAGGTTGCTCGTTTACGAGTACATTGAAAATGGGTCTCTAGACAAGTATCTGACTGCAGAAAGCCAAGAAGTTGGCAACGACAGAGTTTTGGGTTGGAAAGAAAGATTTGGGATTGCGGTCGGCACAGCCAAGGGGTTAGCGTACCTTCACGAAGAATGTTTGGAATGGATTCTGCACTGTGACATCAAGCCCCAAAACATACTTCTGGACATGAATTTTTGTCCCAAGGTTGCGGACTTTGGCTTGGCGAAGCTGGTAGATAGGGATCACTCATTCGCCTTCTCCACCATTAGAGGCACGCGGGGTTACTTAGCACCGGAGTGGGCAATGAATCTGCCAATCACGTCCAAGGTGGATGTTTATAGCTTTGGGATTGTTTTGTTAGAGATAGTGACCGGAAGAAGCTCGTTATCCAGTTCAACAGGACATCTGGTTCAGTGGGTCTCTGCAATCATGAGGGAAGGGAGGGAGATTGAGGAAGTGGTGGATCCGAGGTTGCATGGAGATTTTAATTCGGCAGAGGTGAAGAGAATCCTGAAAACAGCACTGCTCTGCATCGAGCAAGACAAGGATGTTAGACCATCCATGAGTCAGGCCGTCGAAATGCTTTCTCAACCTGATTCCTTTACATCATCAGATTCTATTTTGCCGAACGATTCAGCCAAATCATTTCCAACTCCTCTTCCTCTTCGTTCGCAGTTGAGAGTCAGCAACATGCGGCAGAATCATAACGGGTATAATTTTAGGGTTAGGATTTACTATTTGTAAGAGTAGAAGTAAGATATGGGGTTAGGGTTTAATATTGGGAAGCGTTGGTATGTTAGGTACAAGTAAGATAAAGATATTCCCAAGAGTTTGTAGGCCAGGGATATCTAAGATTTTTTCCATATATAATATATAATATTACATATATTATTATTATATTATATATTTTCCATCAAACTATTTATATGATATTATTTTTGTTGTTAGGCCAGGGATATGTAAGATTTTGTAGGCCAGGGATATCTAATTTTTTTTCCATATATAATATATAACATACATATATTATTATTATATTATATATTTTCCATCAAACTATTTATATGATATTATTGTTGTTGAATTAATTTTATCTATAATAATAAGCTTAATGACTGGGTGTGTGCAGTATCGAATATTGTATCACATGCTAAGCCTGTTGTTAAATATAAACTTAGAGACTGCAATGTATGCAATATTGGATATGTGGCAATAAAATAAATGCGTTCATCATGTTCTGTAAGTTGGAGATAAACCAGAAGTTCCCATGACCGCTTATTAGTTTACAACATGCATGGTTTAGTTTCCAATGGCAGCAGAGTGAAACAAGTTAACGATACGCTGACACAAAATATGGAACTTTCCTACCAAAATTCTTTGAGCGACTCCGTGGTAATGCTTTAATGGAATTGTTTACACGGGGATCTTTAATTTTGATAAGAGATTCATCACCTTTGCAATTTTCCCTTTTTAATAGTTTTAAATGATAATTAATATTTAGATATTATTTATATTATTTTAAATTCATTAATGAATAGTAAATAATATATATAAGTTGTTTTTTAAATAAATTATTGTAAATATTTATTTAAAATTATTGAATTGTGTATTTTGTAAAAGGATGTGAATTTCTTTATTGAGAAGTTCAATTATGATGATTTGTGTTGAAAAATTTTGATGTTTGTAGATTTGTGAATCAAATTTTATTTTATTTTATTTTTTAGTTGTAAGTGATTTCACTTTTATTAGCATTGGTATTATCTTTTTTATGTTATTATAATTGATTAATAATTGGTTTGTACATAAAGTTATATAGAGCTTTTATTTGGGATAATCATGTCAAATTCTTGTTAAAATTGGAGTGTAGACATCATTTCCAACCAAAATTGTATTGAGTACTCTAACTTAATCAAATAATGTTGCACATATAAATACACAATTCTTGTTTCAAGATGAACAAACTATCTTGGACACATAATCTATGGATTGAAGGAATATCTCAACTACACACTAATTTAAGAAGCTAGCTAGTTGGAGAATAGATCTCTTAAACCAATTAGATCTTACACTCTTAGAAAATATGAACAAACTCTCTACATAGAGATGAACTCTACCTAATAATAACCAATAATCCTAACAATCAAATAAGATCACACACGTAAAACAAGTAGGAGGTACATACTCCAACAATCCTAACCCCTTGCTCATTCTAGAATTTAACGGAAGTGGTACATACTCCAACAATCCTAACCCCTTGCTCATTCTAGAATTTAATGGAAGTGATTATTAGTAACGGTGCATCATGACGATGACATTTAAAAAAAAACATATTTATAGGAGATTGTAGAAATAGGTTATGAGGAGCCAACTGATTGGAACACTTTTATAACCAATGATAGAGCGACTAAGATGGAGGTAAAAAAGAAGAATGTTGAAGATTTATTTCACATTCATATAGTTCTAGATAAGAGCTTATTTCTAAGAATTGCAAGTGCAGAGACAACTTAGGGTGCTCACTCTACAAGAAGCTTACCAGGGCAGTGATCAAGACAAAGTTATCAAACTATGGCCAGTAAAAATAGAGTTTGAGAATCTAAATATGCAAGAATTTTAAAATATGATGACTATTGTGTGTGAGTAAAAGATGTATTCAATAAAATGGCTACTTTTGGAGAAAATGTAAACAAAGAGATTGTGATTTAAAAGGTGTTGAGGTCTCTAACACTAAGGTGGAACCACATTGCCAATATGATGACTATTGTGTGTGAGTAAAAGATGTATTCAATAAAATGGCTACTTTTGGAGAAAATGTAAACAAAGAGGTTGTGATTTAAAAGGTGTTGAGGTCTCTAACACTAAGGTGGAACCACATTACCATAGTCACTGAAGAAAGCAAGGATTTGTCTACCCTTTAGTTTGATCTCCTAGTTGGATATCCTATGTCTCATGAAGAAAGATTGAGAGATTCATTTAGAAAAAGTGATGAGAAAGCTTTCTCCTACAAATTGCAAATTACAAAGAATGAATATGCCAACACTAGCACCAAAATAAACCAAACCCAAGGTAGAAGTCAAAATTAAAAGTGTTCAAGAGGAAGTAGAGGAAGAGGTGGTTCAAGAGGTAGAGGTAGACGCCAATTTGATAGAAGAAATAGCTTGTGGTATCATTGTAATAGATATGGGAACTTTGAAAGGGATTGTGGATTCAAAGGATGTAATAATAAAAGGGTGTTAATTATGCTCAAGAGGGTGATGAGGCCTCTCCAAACTATTTATTTTTATCTTATTACAAAGTTGAAAATGGTACTAAAGATGTATGATATTTAAATTAGAGGTGTTCTAACCACATATCAAGAAATAAGGATCTTCATTCTACAATGGATGAAAGTTTCAAATCCAAAATCAAGCTTGGTGATGACAAAACATTTGAGGTTGTTGCAAAAGGAGTTATGGGAATCCATATTAAAGAAGGTACATAAAGTATTAAAGACATTTATTACACTTCACAATTAAAGCATAATTTATTGGTTGTCACATGAATGTCAAATGAAGGTGGTAGTCTTCTAAGAATTTTCTCAACCACCTTTTGATCTGTGACACTCTCCCCATGAGCTCTAACCTCATTTACTACCTCCATGACCTGAGTAATAAACGATCTACTAATTCAACATCTTTCTTTTGTAGATTTTCAAACTCGTTCCTGATGCCTTGATATAACTTTTCCAATATCTCCTAACCTTGATGG
The DNA here is from genome assembly GCA_031772625.1 of Pinus tabuliformis. Classification (NCBI taxonomy): domain Eukaryota; kingdom Viridiplantae; phylum Streptophyta; class Pinopsida; order Pinales; family Pinaceae; genus Pinus; species Pinus tabuliformis. Next base: position 1,147,127,483 of record CM062805.1, read on the forward strand.
ACACTAGTTGCTACAAAAATCTTAAGAAATATGGAGTCTTCAACTCAATTCTGCAAATTCCATAGTGCTCTTGAATCCTTTCTTTTTCTCTCTACTAGTGCATCTCTTTGGGCTCTTTCCATTACTACTAAATATCTAGTTCTTCATATTTGTTGACTACTGCTTCCGAGTAGTCCAAATTCTTCAAAAAACTATTTATCTTTATTTCCCATAGTGGATAGTTGGTACTATTCATTATGGAACCTTTGTGAGTTCTAATTATTGGTGGAAGCCATGATTGACTTCTGTAATATCTCTTCCTTACTATAAATTGGAAAGTTTCTCATTGATTTTGAAACCCTTATAAAAGTCTCATTGCTTCACTTCTGGAAAGGAAAAAAAAAATACTAAAAACACCCAATTATAATAACAAAATCACTTTTCACGAGTTTTTTAATTTATTTTGGAATGACCATTTTTCGTTTTTCTTAAATACCCATATCTCATATATATATATATATATATATATATCTATATATATATATATATATATATATATATATATCTATATATATATCTATATATATATATAGATAGATAAAACTTTAAATCACCTTTTTTATATATGAAAAATAAATAACTAAATTAATAAATCACTTTTATCTAGTGATTTTTTTTAATTTTTTGAAATAGTATTTGTAAGCTAACACACCTTGAAACTTGAAACAATTGACATTTTATTATTAATCGAAAAGATTCACGGGTATTTTTCTTCCCTAAAAAAATATTCGTCCTTCTCAAACTTGAAGCTGATCTCCTCCATCCCTCAACAAATTATGAAGTTCAGCACAATTTTTTTCTTCTTTATACAATGGAGCTTTGATGTAGATGGCTCCTGCAAAGAAAAGTAGTTCCTCTTGGCTTATTTATACGAGAGAGTGTCTTCCTTTAGTGGTTGTAGCTTAGGGAAAATTTGCTTCAGCATTTTTTTTTAATAATATCGACTACTTCCTTAATCACAACTCTCACATGGCTCCAATGCCTATGGATTCAATGGCAGCAGACAGTTCTGGACACTTGCGTTAGCCCTTTGATACAATAACTTGATCAAAAAAAAATTGGTGGTCGCTTCTTTTCTTTTCTTAATAGTGGTGGGATCAACCTACAACTCTCCCTATGTGTTGAAAACCCATCTAAACTTTTTTTCACAAGATTTTACTAGCAGCTAGGGAGATCTATGGTCAAGTTTAGTGAAACTATATATATATATATATATATATATATATATATATATATATATATATATTAATTATTAACTTGATGGATTGAACTAATGTTATAATACGATGTTAAATTAATAGGCACAAATATGAATAAAGATAATGCAAAACACATGGGCATAGTTTGCCTTTCTAGCCATTAAATAGATTTTACAATGCATGAGAAATTTTTAGAATTTTCTAGTAACACTATGATTCTAGAGATGTTTATAATTAACGAGCTTTAAATATATTAGTTATGTAAAAATGACTTGATTTAACATGCAATTGAGTGTTCCACTTTAAACAACATGCAACTAATTGCTCACTCTAGTTAACAGAGGAGATTACTATACTTTAACAGTTTACTTAATAGATCTTTTGCCTTTTTTTGGGAATTTGGTGATATTTATAATTAATATATTTTTGTTTTTTTTGTTTTTGTTTGTTTTTGTTTGTTTTTTTTTTGTTTTTTTTTGTTTTTGTTTTTGTTTTTTTTGTTTTTGTTTTTGTTTTTTTTTTTTTTCGGAATATGGTGATACAATATTGAGATTGTGATTTCTTGATATTTAAAATATTCTTTTGAATTCATAAATGGATTGAGTGCCCTAAACAATTTCTAAGGCACTTAGACAAATTACACAAATAAACTTGTAATAGTTAGACTACATTGTTTTTAAGCATCTCATGTCTAACTCTTTTACCTTTTGGCTCTTTTTGAGCTTGCATTCATGTCAATTTGGAATCACAAGTATCATAATTCCACCCAAAATTGTGGACATGACATTTTTTTTAATTAAATTGAAAAACAAAAAAAACATAACTATATTTGATATAAATCTCAACCCTCTATGATTACTTTTAAAAATATTATGTGGAGTTTAAATCTAATGTAGGAGCATCGCCCCCACCCCAACCAAATTTGATCCTAGCAACTTCCACAAGGGCATTGTGGAAGCCATTGAGCAGGACATGAAATTCCTTTCATTTTTTTATGTAATTGTAAATGTTTAGAAGCATCTCCAAGGCTATCGTGGCAATATTCCTCACTAGGCAGTTGGGTTTTTTTAGTTGTGTCATGGGCTACCATCTTCAATGTAATATTAGGCCAGAAAGGGCTAGGAAAATTTTGAGTTAGGCCAAGGGCCTTAGGCCTAAGAGGCCAAATCTGTAATCATTTTATTTCTTCTAATATATAACATGTGCACCTATTTGAATGCTTGTGAATTTTATCATATCCATGGTCTTTTTAGAATCAATAGGGGTTGTTATGTTTGCAGGTGGTCAGAATCTCTACTCAACAAGATTTCACCAAAGCAGAGTTAACTCAAGGACCCTTGTAGTCGATCCACGAGCTTCAACACGAAAAGTGCACATCGAGACCCCAACTAGCTCGACCTCCTACTTGGGGCAGATCCCAGTTGGGTAGTCGAGTCCATCTCTAGTCAAGATCCGCCATAAAGGATTGAAATCTCCAACCCAAACTAACACAATTTGCCCAAATTTTGACATCGAGGGAAATGTTTTTGTGATATTTTGGCATAGTTGAAGTGTGGTTTTGGGATCTAATTATTGCACAAAAGATCGTGAGTTGTCGTTGCTGAAATTAAAGAATGCATGGGCCCATAAACCACATGCTCCCGGATTGGAGCCACTAGGGGTTGGAATAAGGAACCCCTGGAATCGACCATTAATCAAGTGGTATCAGAGTGCGAGAAGGAGGCGCAAGAGAACAAGATAATTTCTCAAGAGGTGAGGAAAGGAGAAACTGCAAAGAGAGAAAGGGAAGCTCGAAAGGTTCAAGGGGAGGAAAACCAAGATGCCAAAGGCGTTAGCCAAAGGAGGAGAGTCGACGATGTCATGTCAGTGAAGGATGCATAATTGCAAATCACTCAAAGATACATGTGGAGATTTAATACCCCAATGGTGAAGATGGACGATATGCAACAGTAAACACACATGATCAGGAGATCATGGAAATTTTCAAGTGTGAGAGTTTGATGCAGGAGCATCGACCCCACCCCAACCGAATTCAATTCCAACAACTTCCAGAACGGCGTCGTGGAAGCCATTAAGGAGGACATGAAATTCCTTGATTTTTTTTATGTAATTGTAAATGTTTAGAAGCCTCTTGAAGGCTATCGTGGCAAAATTCCTCCCTAGGAAGTTAGGTTTTTACAAGCTATGTGAGGGGTGGCCATCTTCAATGTAATATCAGACTAGAAAGGGCCAGGAAAAATTTGAGTCAGTCTAAGCGCCTCAACCCTGAGAGGCCAAATATGTAATCATTTTCTTTCTTCTAATATATATCATGTGCGCCCATTTAAATGTTTGTGCATTTTATCGTGTCCATGATCATTTTAGAAGCCACAAAAGTTGTTGTGTTTGCATATGATCGCAGTCCCTTCTCAGCAAGATTTCACCAAGGTTGGTCCTAGGTGTGAATGCAGAGTTAACTTAGGGACCATTGTAGTCATCCTGCGAGTTTCAATATGACAAGTGCACATGAAGACCCCGACTAACCTAACCTCTGACTTGGGGTGAGGCCCAGTCAGGTGGTTGGACCCATCTCTAATCGAGATTCGCCACAAAGGATTTAAAGCTCTGACCCCAACCAATGCAATTTGACCTTACCTCTGATGTCAAGGGAAATGTTTTTGTGAGATTTTGGTGCAGTCAAAGCATGGTTTGGGGATCCCATTATTGTACAGAAGATCTTGAGTAATTTCTACTGAAATTAGAGAATGCATGGGCCCATAATCCATAGGCTCCTGGATTGGGTCCACCATGGGTTGGAATGAGGGACCCTTGGAATCTATCATTCATCAAAATCTCTACCATCCATAATTATGGATACTTAAATTAAAATTTTGGAAACCTATTATGAAATAAATGCTTGAAATATTAGAAATTGTAGCAAGAAAAAGGCTCAATTTTGACTTGTGCCTTAGTCAAATTGAGTAATTCGATTTTCCATATCTGCAAGATGAGTTGGATAGTAGTTAACTTGTGTTCCATGGCCTTGTCTACTAGTCTACTCAGTAAATTCAAGTTATAAGCTAGAAGTAAAGTTGTGCATCTAGTGATTGCTAAGAGTTAGCAATCTAGTTGAGATATTGTTAGTTGAACTCAGTTAACTGAGATCAAGTCATTAGTTGAGTCAGTTGATGGTCATTTGAGTAGTAGAATTGTTGTTAACTCACTTATCTCTCAGTTAACTAGTCAATCAGCTAAAAATAGACATAATAATGCATGTAATTCGAATTGCCTAGTTGAGGTGGAGAAAAAGTCATGTTTGTATTTATATTTGTATATTATTGAGTGTACAGTGCTTTTGCATAGGTGATCAATTCCCCTTGGATTTTCACAAGTAAATAGGGAATTTCCCTATTTTTTAGGAGCTTAATTCCTCTAGGATTTTGCAAGGAAATAGGAGGTTAGATGAGGTTTGAATTGGCTAAGTGTTGGCTATAGCAGGTCAAGAGGCAGGAGACCAACATTGTACTGCAGGGTGTGCTTCAGAGTTGAAGCAAGACATTGTAATTATTTCTCTTTTCATTTGAATTAATGCAAAGCATCGGTGCGGTTTTTCGAGTTAAGTTCCCCTATAAATCATTGTGTTATTGTGGTTTTGATGGTTGCATTCTATTGCATGTGTTTCTAAATTGTGATTTCCATTCCACACAATAGTAGAAGAAGTTTGTAATCTCTTGTCTTCAATTCCAATACATCAGTAGTAGTAAATTTCTATTAATTTTTACACAAAATTCTATTCCAAAATACACACATATTCATACATGTCATGTTATGTTATCTAAACATTTCAACTATGTCAAATTAGATAAAAATAAAAATAAAAATAAAAATAAATAAAATAAAATAATAAATTTAATAATTATAATTATTAATTAAAACATTTTAATTGGATCAAATTACATAAATAAAAATAAAAGTAAAATAAAATTAAAAAATAATATCATGTAATATAAACATTGGCTGTTTTGGGACTTACAACCCATGGTATTCTTAGCTCATGGTTTTTCCCATGGTATTCTGTTGGCATTATGACACAGGTTTGGCGCTATGACACAGGTGTTGTCCTTGATGGCAAATCACTCAGATGACAGATCACAATTCAGGCTCACGGAATGAAAGAAAAAGAAGTATATACAGGTTCCTCTTGACCAAGCCGTGTATACACATGAGCTAGCAAACCAAAAGGCGCGTATGTGTATACACACACTTTCACGCAAGGAAAAGCCCATACATGTTGGAAAACTTGGTTTTGGTCCGTGGTATTTGGTCCCTGGTATTTTGACCCGTGGTATTGATCCAAGGTATCTTGACCGAAGTGTTGACCCCAGGTATTTGGTCCTAGGTATTGCTTCTAAGTGGTTTTGGACCATGGTATTGATTAAGGCCTAAGACTATAAAAGGAGAAGGAGATCATTAGGCAAAGGCACTCAAGCATTGAATATCTAATGAAGAGCAAGATCTAGACTACTGGTCATTGGGTTATGGTGCATAGCTAGATCTGAATCAAGGAGGAACCTGAGCGCTTGAAGAAGGATAAATTTCTATTGATGGCTCAAGATCTTTAGGCTTGAAGAGAAGTATCTTTGTGTGGTTTTGATATTTTATTGGTGCATCTGTAAATCTGATGATCTGGGTATAACTGATGTCTTAATAGTTGTAAAGGTTAAATCATCTTTTACAGATCTGTACGCAGGTTCAGTATAGAAAAGGCGCGTATACACGCTGGTTCGACATTTCAAAACAACGTATACACAGGTCGACTTTCAGATAACAGTGTATGAATGCAGGTTCAACACATTGAAGTAGCGTACGTCTCATAAAATATGTTTTAGCTACTTCGGTTTGCTGTTGCAGTGTTTTGGGTTCTGCATTGGGTTCTGGTTATTGTTACTGTCTTCTGGTTACAACTTTCAGAAAAGTGATTGTTTGATTCAGTTTTGGTTGGTGCAAAGGAGATTGATTGATGCATATATATTTGATGTTTGATTGATGTTAATGATGGATCCAGTCTAAAAATTTATGAAACGTGGTCCCTGGAAGAAAAGAGAAGGTTGTAGCCTTCTGTAGATCAGCACCTACATACTAGTACATCAGCTAGTACAAGAGCTAAGGGGGTTGTAGCTCCCTTCCAAGAGAAGCGGGAGAATGAGAGAAGGTTGTAGCCTTCTGCAGGTAGAAGCCTGTGTGTTGGCGTAAGACTGCGCCAGTACATAAATATTGTAAAAAGAAGTTTCTTATTAAAAGAAGATAGAGACAAATTGCAGCAGGTGGTTCTCACCCACATTGGGTTTCCACCTCATATCTTGTGTTCTTGTGTGTGATTTTCTGTTCTATTTTTACTAAACCTGTTACTACTTATATGGTTCTGATACACAAATTAAATATCAACTGACTAAATAATAAGTCTACAAGGTATACGCTGGTTGCTCTAAACACAGTTGCGTATATACGCAAGTTTCATTAACAGAAGTAGCATATACAGATCTGTTTATGGAAATGAAATATTGTTAAGTTGCTAATACTGATTCACCCTCCCCCCCCTCCCCTCTCAGTACTATTTCTAACAATTGGTATCAGAGCAAGTCCTTCAGAAGAAGCTTGATCACTTGAAGGAAGATATATCATCAAGAGAAACTACGAAAGAGAGGCATCCATCAGGTCACCAATATTTGATGGGAGCAACTTCGTCTATTGGAAGGTAAGAACTACAACCTATCTTCAATCTCTTGGAACAAAAGTTTGGGATATCGTGGAAGGAGGATACACATTTCCATCAGCAACTCCTACAGATATGGCAGGTAAAAAGCAGTATGAAACAAATGCAAAGGTTGCAAATACTCTATTGGGGAGTCTATCACAATCAGAATTCGTTAAGGTTATGTAGCTCAAAACCATCAAAGAAAAATGGGACAAGATAATTGTAAGCTATGAAGGAGACGATCAGGTAAAACGTGCAAAACTACAATCTCTTAGAATTCAATATGAAATTCTCAGAATGCACAATGATGAAAGTGTAGCTAATTATTTCTTACGTATAGATGAGATTGTTAATCACATGAAAAACTTGGGTGAAGAGATAAAAGAAGTTACTTTAGTTGAAAAGGTTCTACGATCTTTGTCTTCCAAGTTTAAATCAAAAGTTTCTGCCATAGAAGAAAAGCAGGATCTTCAGAGTATTACTATGTCACAGCTGAACGAAATCCTAAGTGCTTTCGAAATGAGAAAATGGGGTCCATCAGATATGAGAGAAGCTGCATTCAAAGCTTCAGGAAAGGAGAAATCAATGAGTCAGGACATACATCAGAAGGAGAGGAAGAATCAAACTTTGTCAAGAACCTTCAACGGGGTTTTGGAAGATTTGGAGGTAAATTACCTTTCAAATGTTTTTCTTGTGGAAGAGTACGTCATTATGCTACCAAATGTCCTCACAAAGATAAGCTTGATAAAGGTAAGGAATCAACAAAATGGAATAGAAAACAAAGTGTAAATAAGAAGAGCTACTATACGCATGAAGATACTGATGGTTTATCAAATAGTGATGAAGATGAAAATAATAATGATTATAGACTTCTGATGGCTTTTGAAGATGATGATTTCTTGGATGCTTTAGATAAAGATGGTCTCTATGAAGAAATTTCTAAACTTAAAGTCTGTTTAGAAGAAAATAGTATGATTATAGATACTCTTACATTCCAACTTGTTGAAAGGGAAAAACACAATGAAAAGTTAGAATGTGAAATTGTGGGTCAAAGAAAAGAAATTGAGAGAACAAAATCTCTCCATATTAAGTTTGCTAAAGGTTCAGAAACTTCAAATGAAATTATCAAAGTGTAGCGTTCTCCTTTGATAAAGACAGGTATTGGATATGTTGAAAATGCAACAAGATGATGGAGCTTAGTGAAAAGAAGTCGCCTTCACTAAGTGGGCCTGCAGGCTATTTTTGGCGCAAAGTCTATTTTTAGACTATGTCTATTTTTAGACATATGGATCATGGTCTATGAGTTGTAGGATGCTATTTATGGATGATTGATCATGTTGGTAAAAATAGATGGACCTCTATTTTTAGACATATGGGCAGAGTCTATTTTTAGACTGCCAGTCTAAAAATAGAACAGTCAAATATTATTAGCTCTTAATAATATTTGGACTATAAACATTATCTTATCCTCTTGCAGCACTTCAGTTCGAGCTACGGATGTGGCACATGCAACTGCCAGAAGGAAATACGCTTTTCCTATGGGTTAGTTGAGCTATTGCATGATGGACTTCAGTTAGAACTCAAGTGATTGAGTTTGGTGGAGTTGATTGAGGAGTTGATGGAGTTGTGTTCAGTTTGACTTAGTTGAACTAGTTGTATTTAGTCTAACTGCCAAATACACTAGTGATGAGTGATGTGAATTAATTATTAATTAATTCACTAATTATTAACTCATAAATCAACTAAAGAATACATCAGTTAACTCAGTGCATGGACAGTTCAGTGGAGACAAGTGTTAGAGGTGGGTGAAAGGGTGAGACTACTATCAGTTGTGACTATAGCTGTGCATGAGATTTGCACAATCATTGATGGAGATTGCCAATGAGGATTGCGCAGTACATGGAAAAGGAAAATGAGCTTGGATCATTCCTATTCTCATCTTGGATTGCGCAGTAGAGGTAGGCAAACAGTGGAGGAGATTTGAACCTGTGACTTGATTCAGATCTAAGCTAGTTTGTGTGTAATAGGTGGAGACAGTACTGAGTACTTGTGAGGAGTATTGTACTATGTATTGTTACATGTTCTCTATCATTATAATATATAGATAGATGGGGGTTTTCAGCTGTATTCTTTCCCCAGTACATACTGTGTTGATATGTGTGATTGATGTTTCAATGTGCGCATGTGATTGTTTTTGATTCCGCAAATTGATGATCAACGTAGAGGAGGTTATGTATTATGCATGCATTCCGCAAATAGTGTATAATCAGGATAATATCTGTGAAAAAGTGTTATATTATTCAAAATTTCTACATGGTATCAGAGCTAAGTTGATTATCAGATCTATTATTCAGAAAGTGATTACATTGTATTTCTTCAAGCAGAGTTTGTAATCGGGCCAGGTAGCCTCTAGATTCATTCTTCTTTTGGAAGGTGAGATATCCGGTAAATGCCCATACAGTCAATCTCTGTACGAGAAATACTTTGTTCTCACGAATTTTAGATTAGAAGCAGTTGAGTTTTGAGCTGGTGGAATTCGAATTTGTGGCAGTGTTTTCTTGGTGTCAAAGCTGAAATGTCTTTCAATGGATTGCGATTGGGGTATGCCCTTGAAGGCAACTCGAATTATATTGCATGGAAAGACAGGATGGAGGTGGTGTTAGATGACAATGGGTTGAAGGAGTTCATAGATGTTGAGGTCCCAGAGCCTACTGATGTTGCTCACGTTGAGGTTTGGCAAAAGAAGACAGCAAAGTGTCGAAGGATTCTACTGGAGGGCGTGAAGGATCACATTGTATCCAACCTACATGGAAAGGATTCTCCATACTTGATGTGGAAAGCATTGACAGATTTATTCCAAAGCAAGAGTGACCAGAGGAAGTTGGCACTCAAGGATAAACTCAGAAACATTAAGTGTGAGAATGGAGACAGTATGCCCAAGTATCTCATGAAGCTCACCCAATGCCGGGATGAGCTGGGAAGTGTGGGGGTGATTGTTGATGATGAGGACTTAGTGAGCTTAGCTCTCCTTGGTCTTCCGAAGAGTTTGCATTCCTATCAGGACTCTGTCAATGGTCGGGAGAAATTGCCAGGATGGGAGAGACTTTGGTCTGATCTTGTGCAAGAGGAGTCAGGCGGAATACCAGGGACAGATCTTCATCAAAGGCATATGATGAAGAAAATTACGCTTTGGCTACCAAAGCAAAGAAGGTGAAGGAGAAGGTTTCTCTTTCCAAATCCAGTTCTTCCAATGATGGGAATAAGTTTGACAAATTGAAAGTGCGATGCTTTCGTTGTCATGAGGTGGGCCATTATGCTGCAAATTTTCCACGGAGGAAATCCAAGAAGGGATCCGGGAAAGGATCTGAAGGTGAGGCACTTGCTTCATAGTTTGAGTTCGATTTCACACTCTTTGCATGCATGGTTTCATCCATGGTGGGAAGCGGTTGGTTTCTTGACAATGGAGCTTCTTTCCACATGACCGGTGACAAGATTTTGTTCAGTACTTTGGAGGAGGATGATCTCCAGATACTCATAGCAATGGGTAATGACGAGAAGTATAATGTCTCAGGTGTAGGCACGATTATTTTTCAGAGGGAGCATGGAGCTTTCCTTACCTTTACCGTCGTCAAGTATATACCAGGACTGAAGAGAAACTTGGTGTCGATCACAATGCTGGAAGACAGAGGCTATGATGTAGTCTTCAGTAAGGGAAAGGTTTTCCTTAGACACATCATCACTAGACAGGTGAAGCAGATTGGTTCACGGGTCAAGAACCTGTATGCTCTTGAGGTTCAAGTTGCATGCAAAGCCTTGAGCAGCGAGGCAACTGATGGAGACTTGGTGGTTGAGATGGAGCATATATTACCTCTCAACATGCAGAGCCAGAAGAAGTCTCAGACGATTGTGGAGGAGCCACAATTGGTGCAACGGCTTCAGGAGGTTGTGGAGCAGCCACAACAAGGGAAGCTGAGAGGAGATCAAGTAGAGACATCTACTCATGTAGAGACCTCCAATAAGGGGAAACTACGAGCCAGGTGGGCTGAGGGATCACATGTAGCCATACCTCCAGGTAGGAGGTGGGGCGATATAGAGTGATCGTCCCAAGGAGGAGGGGCAAGATCCTTGAGGTACCCAACCTCTTGGATGAGACCTTGCTATGGGAGCCCGATGTGGAGTAGCAGGAACTAGCTGATTGGGTAGAGACAGATGCGGATGGAGCGACAGAGAGAGCGACAGTGCAGGGAATACCATGACAATGCATAGCTAGCAGGCTGCAGCAATGCGAGAGGCACAAGTGTTTTGCACAGTGCTAGGTGGCACAGAGAGGTGTGCAATGGTGTGAGATGCATGGAGATGTTGCAGTAGTGTAGATGTCAGAGAGGGAGCACCTGTCAGCAGCAGGTAGAGCTTCAACATCAGAGTATATTCCTAGCCCAACAGAGTGGTCAGTTGGGAGTGTTTTTTGTTCCAAGTGTTGTTGGATCAAGTGGACCGGGCAAATGTGTTGCATGCAGAACATTCCAGAGTTGCAGGATAGGGGTTGCAGATAATCCATATCTTGTTGAGAGGGAGTGTTGAAAATGCAACAAGATGATGGAGCTTAGTGAAAAGAAGTTGCCTTCACTAAGTGGGCCCGCAGGCTATTTTTGGCGCAAAGTCTATTTTTAGACTATGTCTATTTTTAGACATATGGATCATGGTCTATGAGTTGCAGGATGATATTTATGGATGATTGATCATGTTGGTAAAAATATATGGACCTCTATTTTTAGACATATGGGTGGAGTTTATTTTTAGACTGCCAGTCTAAAAATAGAACTATCAAATATTATTAGCTCTTAATAATATTTGGACTATAAACATTATCTTATCCTCTTGCAGCACTTCAGTTCTAGCTATGGATGTGGCACATGCAACTGTCAGAAGGAAATACGCTTTTCCTATGGGTTAGTTGAGCTATTGCATGATGGACTTCAGTTAGAACTCAAGTGATTGATTTTGGTAGAGTTGATTGAGGAGTTGATGGAGTTGTGTTTAGTTTGACTTAGTTGAACTAGTTGTATTTAGTCTAACTGCCAAATACACTAGTGATGAGTGATGTGAATTAATTATTAATTAATTCACTAATTATTAACTCATAAATCAACTAAAGAATACATTAGTTAACTCAGTGCATGGACAGTTCAGTGGAGACAAGTGTTAGAGGTGGGTGAATGGGTGAGACTATTATCAGTTGTGACTATAGCTATGCATGAGATTTGCACAATCATTGATGGAGATTGCCAATGAGGATCGCGCAGTACATGGAAAAGGAAAACGATCTTGGATCATTCCTATTCTCATCTTGGATTGCGCAGTAGAGGCAGGCAAACAATGGAGGAGATTTGAACCTGTGACTTGATTCAGATCTGAGCTAGTTTTTGTGTAACAGGTGGAGATAGTACTGAGTACTTGTGAGGAGTATTGTACTATGCATTGTTACATGTTCTCTATCATTATAATATACAGATAGTTGGGGGTTTTCAGCTGTATGCTTTCCGCAGTACATACTGTGTTGATATGTGTGATTGATGTTTCAATGTGTGCATGCGATTGTTTTTGATTTCGCAAATTGATGATCAACGTAGAGGAGGTTATGTATTATGCATACATTCTGCAAATAGTGTATAATCAGGATAATCTCTGTGAATAAGTGTTATATTATTCAAAATTTCTAGAGGATATACTGAAGAACCATCTCCAACACAGAAGCCATCAAACTCCAAAAGCTATCTTGATGCAGCAAGGAGAAATGAACAGGTTGACAATCATCAGCGGAGGCTTAAAGCAGATCACCAGGTAAATCGAGGTCAATCTACTTCAAGGACGAACAGAAGCTATAACCAACCACAGGTAAATCATTCTCAATTTGCTTCAAGAATGAATGTCAATGGAAACTACAATCATCAGGTTAGTAAATTCGATAATTGCAGGAATTTCTTTAATGGCCAATTTTTTTCATGTCATAACTTTGGACACAAAGCTGCTCAATGTGTTGCTTACAAGACCATCATGACTAGAGAAGTACGAAATGAAAGTAATGTGATTGGGATCATGAAAAGGACCTACAATAACTTTTCTTCTCTTGAAAATGAAACATAATGCTCTATTTGCAACAACTTCAGTCATGGAGACTCTGAATGCAGAAGTAAATTTCGGAAAACATCTCAAAAGGAGCAAGCTTCATTGGGTCCCAAAACATGGAAAAAGAAAGAACTACAAATCGAAAGATGTGGTATGGCCTTATGTTATAGACATTTTTGTGCCTTACAGCATTGAGCATGAAATGTCCATAATCCAAGGGATCCAAAGTCCCTAAAAGAGTTGTTCCTACCCCTAAAGGAACAAGGTCAACCAATGACAGCTTCTCCCAGAAGTTCTCCACCAAAAACCACTCAGAAACAGTCAATTCAGGATCAATTCAGAGGTTCCACTAGCTGCCTGCGTTGAAATGCAGAGGCTACACTGGCTAGGTGCACTACAACGTAGGTGGAAGCACTACCAGGGTGCACTGAGTGGGAAATGACAAATGGCAAGCTCATTCAACGAGGTGGAAAGACCATGGAAGCTTCCAGAATCTTCTCCAATGACACTTGTCTCAATGAATTCGACTAGTGATGAGTAAGAGGCTCTCAACCTCCAAGTGGAAGCAAGAACTGACAGAGAGAAGCCACAAGTCAAAACATAAGCTGACTCATCCTCTCTGCTTACATCTATATATGGATCTCTCACCGAGAGGTTCAGGAGGCTGGAATTTTGTACTTTGCAGAGAATTGCTGTTGGTTTGAGATTGAGATTAGTACATTGGGTGATTTATCCTTTGTTGGAGGAGAGGAAGGGATTCCTTTGCTGGGAGGTAGATGCTGGATCAGAGTTCACTTGGTTGTATCTCCTATTGGACTTTATTATCATATCAATAAACTATTTGAGTTTATCCTACATGCTGTGTACCAATGATGTTTTGTTATGCTTACATGTTTAGCTTAATCTGATCTTGAGCTTTTTATGAATGTATATCTATATCTTTGTGTAGTTTCTCTCTCTTGTGATCTTGCAGGAATTCAGTGAAGCTGGGCCGGTGAAGGAGCAAGGAGCTGAGAGCCACTGAAGAGAGGAGTGATTGGATCAACAAACTAGCGTAAGACACAGGTTAGTTACATCCTTTCTCCTCATTTACATTTCATAAAGAAGAAATACTCAATTAGTTTTCTTTGTTTGTTGCTAAGGCACTATCACACCTTAGAGTGGGATAGGGGCATTCCGAATGGATACTTTTCCCAACAACAAATTGGCGACTCCACTGGGGAGCGTATCTTGTTAGTTTATTTGTGTTTCTATTGTTGTTCTTCTCATAAACTCAGGAGTGCCGAATCGAAATGCATTTGCCACTTTCAAATGCAAAGTAGAGATCTGCCACTCTAGTCCACTCACTGGGCCTGTCTTTATGATCTGAACAGCTGATCCACAAGTGCTCTAACAGCCCTTTGTGATAGATCTTAGTCCTCCTTTAAATCATCCTCCTAATTGTACCTAATTGATAGCTTTTATCCGGCCAAAAACTGTAGATTAAACTGCAAACCGTGACCCAGAACCCAGAAACAACTCTCGTTTCTGCTTCAGCGCAGACTTTGTGAAGAGGTTTTGCATTTCAACGCAGGTCCCGTGAAGGCTACTTGCGCTGAAGTTCAGTTTCTCTGTGCTGAGGGTGCGCTGATTAGCCTTTGCCTTGTGCAGCTGTGGTTCCCTGTTTCCTTTTGCTCAGTTTTATCTCTGTTTTTTGCAGCCTATTATCAGTCAGTGTACCTATCTGAAACCCCTTTTCTTTGCCTCAATTCCACCTCAGTTGTATAAAGAAACTGTATTTGTTCTTTGTGTATTTGTTACATCATTTGCAGTTTCCCATTACAAAAGTAAACTAGTCATACTGTCGCCCTTAGATCTAGACCTGTCGTAAGTGTCGTTTTGATCTTAGGAGTGAGTTTGTTTGCTGTTCACAGTTGATTAAGCTTTTACTTTTGTCATTTGGTTTGAATTTATGCATTTCTAGTGTCGAAACAAGTAAATCATAAAGTGTCGTAATCGTCTTTTTGATTTCAAAAAAGGAGCTTGTTTATGTTTTCACTTGAAATCGAATTCAAATTTGTACAACAGCTTTCTTTTTAGGCATCAATATTAAGAAAGCGAAAACAAATACATGCATATGTGCATTTGCATTTTGATAGTTTGCATGCTTTGATTTAGGAAAAGTGCATTTACAGTGTGCTCTATTCTCTTTGAGAAAAGATTGTGTCTTTCTTTTCCCCTTGTAGCTAGGATTTTCATTGTTGAAAAGATATAAAAGCTTGCTTATCATCTTTAGACTGCATTTAGGAATTGTATCATACATCTCGTGGTGATCCAAAAAGGAAAACTTCTAAGAAAGATCAACCTAAAATAAATTGAATGAACTTAACAACGCTTTGTAACTTAACGCACAACATAGAGGTCTAGGCTAGAGACGTGTTCCGGCGTCGTAAAACCTGGTGACTGTCGATCTCGCTGATGGTTGGGTGATTCCTCCTGAGAGACGATAAGCACCAGTACGGATTGTGCTCCCACGTACCGTCGAGTATATATTGGGAGACCCCTATAGGCATAAAACCTTTATCCTTAGGAAGCCGTGTCGGCCGCCCTACTGATCGCAATGCACTGAACACAGCATTCGGGAAGATTGACTGCCCGTAACTTAAAAAGTATTCTGCGGTTTTGCGAAAAGTTTGGCACACCCTCTACCCAGAACTCCAGAGCAGTTCCTTTTGGCCTTTTTCAGACTCTATAACGGAAAAAGTCCATCCGAGCATTTGTCACTTCGGGCTCGTTAAAACATCGAAGGCGACTAGAGTCATCTTTAGCTTTTTCTCGACTCTTTAAAATTGAAAAAGCAAGTTGTGTCTAAGCGTCGTTAAAATTTATTTTAAACAGAACAATCACCCCTTTTTTCCTGCGTTGGTCTTTAGGTTGAGAAAATGGAGCCTACCAACCAAGGAATTCCCCTTGGTGGAAATCCTAGTCCCTTCTCCTGTTGGGGAGATGTTGGTGCGCCCCATATGGCCACATTGTCGCTTCCAAGACTGACAATTGGCTTGCCGGTCTGGCTCTTCTCAACCAATGTCGTTCAGAACACCACTATTCCTGAACAGTCGAATCAACAGTTAGACCAGTCCAGAGTTACCCACCAGCCTTCTACTTCCTCTAATTCTTCCTCTCCTCCTTCCTCTTCGCTTGACAGAACTGGTAAAACAAAAAACCAAGTTCCTAAGGAGAAGAAGGAAAAGAAGAAGAAAGAGAAGAAGAAGAAGGAGCCAAAAGCGTATTGGGGCAAACAAGTGTCGTCTGACAAAAATCCACACACAGCATTGACTAGGCCTAAATCGCCATTTGTCATATGCAAGGGAGACCATTTCCACAGAGATTGTCCCTGCATCCCTCGGATACTAAGGGACTGGTCTCCCCGTTTGCACAATCCGGTGGCATCAACCTCTGATAGCCATGTTGAATGCACACCGTCAACTAGCGAAAGTGAAGTCCCTGGACAAAAAGGGAGAGCTAGATCTCCCTGTAGACTGTGCGAAGGCAACCACGCCATCCACCGTTGTCCCTTCTTAGACGAAGCGAAAAGAGTTTTGGATGATCGTCCGGTTTCACCATTACGACTTCCTCCTGGATATAAAAAACTCTTGCCGAGTCCTTCGTTAGTTGAAAATCTAGCTGGCCCACTCAAGTGGTCAGCTGAAGCGTCGGTCATTGAAGATGAACCAGCTGAATCCATACCCGACGAAAGTCAAAAGGTCGAGGCGACAGTTGACCCGGTCTTGCCTTCAGAGGATTTATCTTCGAATGATGCAGTCACCGAAGAGGATAAAGATGACACCATCCAAATTATCTTCATCAACACAGACTCCGACGAGCACGGGGGCAATCCTCCCATTCCTTTATCGCAGGAAGGAATTTCGTCAGAGTGATACTCGGCCATCTACTCGGTCCCACCACCAAGCAACCTAGTTGTCTCCTTCGACTGGAACCAACTAGGCAGACCCCGTTTGCCAGCAAGCATACCATTCAGAATTATCGTCCAAATATACAGAATGGTCATGGCTGGCACCATCATTGATGAGGGGGCATCTGTGAGTATCCTTTCCTCTACTGCTTGGAAAGCGCTTGGTTCGCTAGCGCTTTTGCTTGAAATGAGAAATCTGACAGGCTTTGATAAAGGAACCAGTCGACCTTTAGGGATCCTCCCCAATGTGCCCATCACATTGAAAGGGAAGACCGTTCAAATGAACGTGATGGTCATTCAAGGACCCTTGGATTATAACCTACTCCTTGGACGAGACTATATATATTGCATGGGAGCCATCGTCTCCTCACTCTTTAGAGTAATGTGTTTTCCGCATGAAGGAAGAGTGGTCAAGCTCGTGGACCAGCTTTCATTTCCCGGATCACGCATCGCAAATAGTCATATACCATCCCTAAATGGTCTATTCACGCAAGAAATGTCTCAACCCATGGTCCGTCCTCCTGATGAGCACGAGTGATTCGGAAGGATATGACTGGAACCCAGGGGGCATGCGTCCTGGTCTGCTTCGGCAGGAAAACTTTGGGTATAGGGTAGGTTTCCGCGGGAGAATATGACTAGTCTGTACCCCGCCCATGCTGGAAGAGGGTTATTCTAGAATAAGATTCTCTTGTCAAAGTTATGTGAGTTGACAGAACTGAGTCAATCACCTTTGTCTATCTCGGTAGACATTGCCGAAGAAGTGTTTTGTTTGAAAGAATAGAACAATCTTTGGGTGACCTGTAAGAGGTAGGCCTCTCTTGCTGAAACACATGTTTTATCGGACTAAAGTAGGGGCAACCTTGAAACCATACTTTATACCTGGGGGCATGCAAACCTTTTGGAGTGCAAGCAAAGAGCGGTTATTTATCTGTTTTTTGGGTTAATCGTTTCCTAACTTGCATAAAGAAAGGATGCGGAGCAAATCTTTGTAAGGCGCAAGCTCCATAAAAATGGGATCTTACATGAGACATTCTTATCATATGACTGGATAATCAAGCAGTTTTAGCACATAGTTCATGCTCGTTAAAAAATAAACATAAGATCGAGCAGTTTTAGCACATAGTTCATGCTCGTTAAAAAATAAACATAAGATCGAGCAGTTTTAGCACATAGTTCATGCTCGTTAAAAAATAAACATAAGACCGAGCAATGTTTTTCCGCGTTTAAGCTCGTTAAAAAATGAACTATCTTCCGGTAAATAACCACCATGAATGTAACATTATCAGCCATTAAAGCCTTGGTCGTGTTTGCACCGTCACCTCCACTTTTCCATTGGCCGATCATTCACCTCCATATTGATTGTTTACCCATTTTGAGGAACAACTACGAAGAGTGATTTCACTAGCCATCCTTGTGACACTGCCATGATTGGAAAATTCCAACCCTTACCTGGAATCAACTGCTAACCCGTTTTATCACTCGTTCCTCAAAAGACGAGTCTTCTTTAAGCTCTTTTCATCTGACTCGTAAAATATGAAAAGATTGCCGAGTTTTGGCCTTCCAGCTCATTAAAGCGACCGGGAGTGCTATCCCTCCTCTAGATTTTAATCTTTTTGGACCTAAGGGATTATTGCACAAAAAGATCGAGCGCTTGTTTTGTTCGGCTCGTAAAAACTATCGAAAATTCATCCCTTCTGTATTGTTTTATACTTTTTCGGACTTAAGGGATTAGATGACGAAAAAGGAACTTTGGAGTTATCTTTACGTACCTTTTTAGACTCTCTAAAAATGAAAAGGGACCGAGTTATCTTTGTCGTTAAACTCGTTAAAAAACATTAATAGCGACAAACTTGTCTTTAGACGAGAACGAGTTTCACTATCGCTAGGCTCGTTAAAACATAGCGATGGGTTTTCCCGAAGGGAAAATTATAGAACAAGCATATGTTATCCTCCTCAAGCTTGACAAAAATAAAGAGGTACTGGTCAGAAATGACTGGGGAAAATTGGGAAGAAACTCAAAGAACTTTTATTGGTAGCAAGTCGCTCTTGAACATGACACTTCGCTCCGTGCCTGAGTCGGGTTGGGTTGTTTCATTCATCGGTCACATCACCATGGTCTCGCCATACCATCCATCTTTGGGGTAAATGATACCAATCCATCACATAAGTGTCACCGATATGTTCAAGAGAAGTCATCCAGAGAAGTCAACCGTGTCCCATCCACTACCATACATTATCTTTCATTCTTTCATGACCGCCACCTTGAACCATATATCATCAAATCGTTTTCACCTCCATCAAAATCATTTGCTCCGTTCCATGTCAATGATGTGGGATACATCAAGGCCCTCCTTTGATGGATCGCTTCTTGTCGACATCAGCTCATTCTCCAAGAAGTTGATCTAGGAACACCCCCTTCAGTACTTTGAAGCTTGCATGCCTCAATGGCAAGTTTCTCACTTCCGGCGACAGGTATACATCAATGACCTTCGACCGAAAGATTTTGCGTGGTGTTCGACGCCAAGTCCTTTATTCACACCACGTGAATTGTACTGCAGTACCTTGAGGGTCATTATCATTATCGGTGATTCCTCTCGCGCTTGTTAACAATTTACATCATTGACTGCTAATCAAGCGATGTCTTTCCATGTTCGACTTCAGAACATTTCTCACATGGATCGACTTGTACTTAGAGTGAAGATCGGACGAGATTGAAGACCCCGGATCTAGTTTCATCCATCCGGGTTGCGATATATATTCAGGAAAAATAAAGACATTGACATGTACAGCATTGCAGCACAGATAATCATCCTACCAAAAGGATGATGATTTCATCAAAATCATCAGTCTACCATCAGACGATTGTCTGTTCTATGTACAGAAAAATGAATTTATAAAGCTGAGCATGGGAATGCCCGCCTCAGCCAGATCATGAGAACAGTATGAAAAATAATGTATTGTATTGTATCTTATTACAGGTCTCCTCCCAGCATTGGAAGAACTTCGGATCCTCCTAATAAAGCATTTCACCCGATAAACGGCCTCATACTTTAGGGGGCAACTGTTATAGACATTTTTGTGCCTTACAACATTGAGCATGAAATGTCCATAATCCAAGGGATCCAAAGTCCCTAAAAGAGTTGTTCCTACCCCTAAAGGAACAAGGTCAACCAATGACAGCTTCTCCCAGAAGTTCTCCACCAAAAACCACTCAGAAACAGTCAATTCAGGATCAATTCAGAGGTTCCACTAGCTGCCTGTGTTGAAATGCAGAGGCTACACTGGCTAGGTGCACTGCAACGCAGGTGGAAGCACTACCAGGGTGCGCTGAGCGGGAAATGACAAATGGCAAGCTCATTCAACGAGGTGGAAAGACCATGGAAGCTTCCAGAATCTTCTCCAATGACACTTGCCTCAATGAATTCGACTAGTGATGAGTAAGAGGCTCTCAACCTCCAAGTGGAAGCAAGAACTGACAGAGAGAAGCCACAAGTCAAAACATAAGCTGACTCATCCTCTCTGCTTACATCTATATATGGATCTCTCACCCAGAGGTTTAGGAGGCTGGAATTTTGTACTTTGCAGAGAATTGCTGTTGGTTTGAGATTGAGATTAGTACATTGGGTGATTTATGCTTTGTCGGAGGAGAGGAAGAGATTCCTTTGCTGGGAGGTAGATGCTGGATCGGAACTCACTTGGTTGTATCTCCTCTTGGACTTTATTATCATATCAATAAACTATTTGAGTTTCTCCTACATGCTGTGTACCAATGATGTTTTGTTATGCTTACATGTTTAGCTTAATCTGATCTTGAGCTTTTTATGAATGTATATCTATATCTTTGTGTAGTTTCTCTCTCTTGTGATCTTGCAGGAATTCGGTGAAGCTGGGCCAGTGAAGGAGCAAGGAGCTGAGAGCCACTGAAGAAAGGAGTGATTGGATCAACAAACTAGCGTAAGACACAGGTTAGTTACATCCTTTCTCCTCATTTACATTTCATAAAGAAGAAATACTCAATTAGTTTTCTTTGTTTGTTGCTAAGGCACTATCACACCTTAGAGTGGGATAGGGGCATTCCGAATGGATACTTTTCCCAACAACACCTTATATGCAGAAGGACAAGAAAATCAATGGTACATCGATAGTGGATGCTCGAAACACATGACAGGTGATAAAGAAAAACTTCAGTCATATTGTGCCTTAGAAAAGGAAAGGAAGGTCTCATTTGGAAATGACACCCCTGCAATCATAAAAGGTAAAGGCTCTATTCTCTTAAAAGAAAAGGTCAAAGCTGGGAATGTTATGTATGTTGATGGTTTAAAGCATAATCTGTTGAGTGTTAGTCAAATGTGTGATCAAGGAAATGAAGTAGTATTTCGATCAAATGGATGCATTGTTTGTGAGCTTGATACAGGAGAAACAATGATCAAAGGAATAAGAACTCCAAATAATTTATACATACTCAAGGGAGGATAGCAACAATGTTATCTAAGCAAAAATGATGAACACTAGCTATGGCACAGAAGATTGGGGCATCTAAGCTTCCCTCAGATAAGGAAAGCATGCAAATTCTAGGCTGTTCGTGATCTTCCTAACATCAGAATTCCAAAAAATACAATATGCAAATCATGTCAATTTGGTAAGCAAACCAGAACACATTTCCCTGAGAAAGAAGGGTCAACTAGTAAGCCGCTTGAACTTGTCCATACTGATTTATGTGGTCCATCAAGGAAAAGGTCACCTCGTGGAGAAGAAAACTTTATATTGTTCATTGACGACTTTTCCAGAATGTGTTGGATAGGACTTCTAAAGCATAAAGACGAAGCATTTGCAAAGTTCAAAGCCTTTAAAGCTTTGGTTGAAAATGAATCAGATTGCAAAATCAAATGTCTCATATCTGATCGAGGAGGGGAATTTACCTCGGATGAATTCTTTGACTTCTATGAAGAACATGGAATAAGAAGGGCATTCTCCACCGCAAGGACTCCTCATCAAAATGGAATGGTAGAAAGGATGAACATAACTGTTCAACAAATGGCTCGTGTTATATTAGATGAGTTTGGAACTCCTGCAACCTTCTAGGGTGAAGCTGCATTTGTTGTTGTCACTATTCTAAATAAAACGAATGTTAGGGTAAACATCACTCAAACTCCTCATGAACTTTTTTATGGTAAGACTCCTACTGTAAAATACTTCAAATTTTTTGGAAGCAAATGTTACATCAAAAGGATTGATGAAAAACTGGGAAAGTTTGAACCTAGAGCAGATGAAGGCATTCTCCTTGGTTACTCTTCCCAAAGTAAAGGATACAAGTGTTATAATAAAAGACTAGGAAAAATTGTTGGAAGTATTGATGTTGTAGTTGATGAAGCAGGCGAAAATCCAAAGCAGGTAAAAACTGAAGAGTGGGAAGATGATGAGGACTATCCTTCCACATAAAATCAGACTAATGCTGAAGTAGAAGAAACCAATGAAGCACTAGAAGAGCAGATAACGGCAGAAGAAAAGACTCCATCTAGAGATGTTCAGAAAAATCATCTAGAGACTCAAATTTTGGGACAGAAAGAGACAGGTGTGTAGACAAGAAGAACTATTATAGAAGCTTCAAGTTATCTAGCATTGCTCTCTTCCATAGAACCGCAAAATGTACATGAAGCATGCAAAGATGAATGTTGGGTCAAGGTCATGAATGAAGATCTTGAGCAAATTGAAAAGAATAATACTTGGGAATGAGTTCCTAGACCTCATGATAAGAATGTCATAGGAACCAAATGGATATTCAAAAACAAGCTAAATGAAAATGGAGAAGTTATTAGAAACAAGGCCAGACTTGTTTTTAAAGGGTATGCTCAACAAGAAGGTATAGACTTTGAGGAAATTTTTGCACCTATCGCCAGACTTGAAGCCATAAGAATGTTCCTTGCTCTTTCTAGCTTTCAGAAGTTCAAAGTATATCGAATGGATGTGAAATCTGCCTTTCTTAATGAAGACCTAGAAGAAGAGATATATATTGAGAAACCAGACAGATTCATCCTTGGAAATGATCCAAAACTTGTATGCAGACTCAGAAAGGCTCTCTATGGTCTAAAAAAAGCTCCAAGGGCCTGGTATTATCGTCTTCACAAATACCTTCATCAACAAAGTTTTTCAAAAGGATCAGCTGATAGCAATCTATATATAAAAGTTGACAATGATAAATTGCTAATACTTGTTGTGTATGTTGATGATATCATTTTTGGGAGTAATGAAGAAGCCATGAGTCAAAACTTTGCTTTGGTAATGCAAAAAGAATTTCAAATGTCCCTTCTTAGTGAGCTCACATATTTTCTTGGTTTACGAGTTCAACAAAATAAAGATGGTATTTTTCTATAAAAAACCAAGTACCTCGAGCACATCTTGAAGAAATATAGAATGGAAGATTCTAAACTAGTATGTACTCCTATGGTAACAGGATGTAGCCTCAGCGCAAATGATGAATTAGCAGCAGTACATCAACCAACCTACAGATCCATGATTGGTAGTTTTCTCTATCTAACAGGTACCCGACTAGACATCATGCATGCAATGGGAATAGTTGGAAGATTCCAAGCAAATCCAAAGGAAGCACACCTTCAAGCAGTCAAAAGGATTTTTAAATATCTTCAAGGGACACAAAACTTTGGTTTATGGTATCCCAGAGATACAGATCTCACACTTCATGCATATACAGATGCAGATTGGGCAGGAAGCATGGATGACAGAAAAAGCACTAGTGGTGGTGCATTCTATATGGGTTCCAGATTGGTGTCTTGGTTCAGCAAGAAACAAAGTTCAATTGCATTATCTACAGCTGAAGCAGAATATGTGGCTACTACATCTTGTTGCACATAACTCCTTTGGATGATGCAAACATTGCAAGACATTCAGATCACATGTACTCCACCCATCTCTATTCTATGTGATAATACAAGTGCAATCAATATTTCAAAGAATCCAGCCATGCATTCCAAGACCAAGCACATACCTATCAAATATCATTTTCTCCGGGCACAAGTACTTGAACAAAAGGTCAAATTGGAGTATGTTCCCTCCAAGGAATAGGTTGTTGATATATTCACCAAACCTCTACCTAGAGAGACATTTGAATACCTCAAACAGAAGCTGGGAGTAGTTGATGCATCATCTTGCTTTTGACACTTATCTATTTCAGAGAACAATGGTTGTACATGAGTTTCATGAAGCATATCCGTGTACATACACTGGTTGCTATAGATACAACTGCGTATATGTTGGTTTGAAGAATATCAGTGGGCCAGACTCAAGATGAAAAGAGTCTGATATGGGTTTGACCGTGATCATCTAGCACAGGTTTAGGGGGAGCATATACTTCTAATAATGCATTGTTGGCATTATTGTTATAGACATTTTTGTGCCTTACAGCATGAAGCATGAAATGTCAATAATCCAAGGGATCCAAAGTCCCTAAACATGTTGTTCCTACCCCTAGAGGAACAAGGTCAGCAAACCACAGCACTGAATATCAGTTCTCCACCTGAAAACACTCAAAAACAAGCTAATTCTGGATCATGACAACTGCTCCACTGAGCATCTGCGCTGAATGTCAAGTGCTCCACTGTGTACCTGCGCTGAATGTCAACTGCAAAGAAGGCTACCTACGCTGGGCGAGTTTGGCCAAGTGGCACAGTCATTCCTCAAGGTGTCAATGCCCAGGAAGCTTCCAAAATGACACTTGGATCAGAGAATTCGACTGGTGATGAGTAAGAGGATCTAGATCTCCAAGTGGAAGCAAGAACCTCCAAGTGGACTCAAGAACTGAAGAATAACTGAAGTGGGAGAGGACACTAGTCAGCTTCATGCCAGCCTCAAGCTGACTCATCCTTTCTCCAAAACTCCTATATATAGAGCTCTCTCATGAGGTCTAGGGGGGCTGGAATCTTGTGAATGTAAGGAAGTGCTGTTGGTTTGAGTATAGAACTATTGGGTGATTTGCTTGAAGGAGGTGAAGAGGAGATTTCTTTCTACTGGGAGGTGATGCTGGATTGGGCCTTTTATGGTTGTATCATTTCCTGAACTTTACTTCTTCCATTAATAAATCATTTGAGGTTCTTCTATATACATGTGTCTCAATGGTGTATTGTTATACTTGTGTATTTGATTTATTCTAATCCTTGAATCAATTATGAATGTATGCTTCTTGTAGTTTCCCTCTCTTGCCATTTTGCAGGATCTTGGTGTAGCTGGGCCAGCGAAAGAGCAAGGAGCTGGGAGCAAGCAGCAAGGAGAGAAGATTGGATCAATCATTAGCGGAAGACATTGGTTAGTGGATCTCTTTCTCCCCTCTCTTACATCTCATAAAGAAGTAATCTTGAATAGCTTTGCTTTGATTGTTGCTGAGGTACTATCACCCTTAGAGTGGGATAGGGTCATTCCGTATTGGATACTTTTCCCAACAACAAATTGGCGACTCCGCTGGGGACCGTATCTTGTTGGTTGTTTGTGTTTTTGCTATTCATTTCATAAACACAGGGAGTACCGAATCGAACTGCATTTGGATCTTTCAAATGCAAAGTAGAGGGCAGCTACTCTAGCTCAGTTTCTGGGCATGTTTATGATTTGAAGAGCTGATCCACAAGGACTCTGAACAACTCTTAGTGATAGCTTTTCATCCTCCTTTTCATCCCTTAGTGTGTACTTGATTGATAGCTTCTGATTTGGCCAAAAACTATGAATTTTTTAGCAATCTGTGACCCGGAAACTGAGAAAAACGAGAGTTTATCTCTTGAGTGCAGGCACTGTGAAGGCAGTCTGCATTTCAGCGCAGTTCCCAAAGGGGCTACCTGCGCTGAAGGTCAAACTGCCAGTGTACTACCTGCGCTGAACCAATTTTGCCTAGTGCTACTGGGGTTCCCTCCTGTTTATTGCCCTGTTTTCACCCTTGTTTTTGCAGCCTGTTGTTAGTCAATGTACCTATCTGAAACCAACTTTCCTTGCCACTATTCTGCCTCGGTTGTATAAAGAAACTGTATTTTTTCTTTGTGTATTTCTTACATCATTTACAGTTTCCCATAACGAAAGTGAACTAGTCTTGCTGTGGCCTCTTAGATCTAGACCTGTGATAAAGTGTCATTTTGATCTTAAGAGTTAGTTTGTTTGCTGTTCATAGCTGATTGAGCATTTGCTTTCGTCATATGGTTTGAATTTATGTATTTCTAGTGTCGAAACAAGTAAATCTTAAGGTGTCTTTTGATTTTGGACAAGCTTGTTTGCTTTCACTTGAAATTGAATTCAAAGTTATACAATAGCTTTCTTTTTGTATTACATCAACATTAAGAAAGAGAAAAGAAATACCTGCATTGTGCATGTGCATTTTGACAGTTTGCATGCTGATTTAGGGAAAAGTGCATTAGTGTGTGCTCTATGATCTGTGTGAAAAGATGATGTCTTTCTTTTCCCTCAGTAGTTAAGATTTTCAAAGTTGAAAGATTGAAAAGCTTGCTTATCATCTTAGACTGCATTTAGTAGTGTTATCATACATCTCGTGGTGATCCATAAAGGCAAACTACTAAACAAGATCAACCTTAAAATAAATTGAATTTACATAACAACGCATTGAAACATAACGCAAACACATAGAGGTCTAAGCTAGAGACGTGTTCCGGCGTCGTTAAACGTGATATCTTAGCGTTGAGTGGTTGGGTGATTCCTCCACGGTGAAGCGATAATTATCAATACGGACTTGTGCTCCCACGTACCGTCGCGTATATATTGGGAGACCCCTATAGGAACAAAGTCTTTATCCATAGGAAACCGTGTCGGCCGCCCTACTGATCGCAATGCAGTGAACACAGCATTCACGAAGATCAACCACTCGTACCGTAAAACGTATTCTGTGGTTTTGCGAAAAGTTTGGCACACCCTCTGCCTAGAACTCCAGAGTAGTTTCTTTTGGCCTTTTTCAAACTCTATAACTGAAAAAGTCCATCCGAGCATTTGTCACTTCGGGCTCGTTAAAACATCGAAGGAGACTAGAGTCATATTTAGCTTTTTCTCGACTCTTAAAAAGTGAAAAAGCAAGTTGTGTCTAAAGCGTCGTTATAAAATTTATTTTAAACGGAACATAATCACCTCCTATTCCTGCGTTGATCTGTAGGTTGAGAACATGGAACGCCCCAACCAAGGAATTCCACATGATGGAAATCCTAGTCCTTTCTCCTCTTGGGGAGAAGTTGGTGCGCCCCACATGGCCACATTGTCGCTTCCAGGACTGACAATTGGCCTGCCAATTTGGCTATTCTCAACCAATGTAGTTCAGAACACCATGGTTCCTGAACAGTCGAGTCAACAGTTAGATCAGTCTAGAGCTGCACACCAGCCTTCTACTTCCTATAACTCTTCCTCCGATCCTTCATCTTCGCAAGGTAGAGCCGGCAAAAGCCAAGCTCCCATGGAGAAGAAGGAGAAGAAGAAGAGAGAGAACAAGAAGAAGGAGCCTAAGGCGACTGGGGGCAAGCAAAAGACATCTGACAAATCCACACACAGCACAGACCGGGCCTAAATCGCCATGTGTCATATGTAAAGGAGACCACTTCCATAGAGATTGTCCCTGTATTCCCCGGATACTAAGGGACTGGTCTCCTCGTTTGCACAATTCGGGAGCATCAACCTCTGATAGCCATGTTGAATGCTTACCGTCGACCAGCGAAAGTGAAGGTTCAAGACAAAGAGGAGGAGCAAGATCCCCCTGCAGACTGTGTGAAGGCAATCATGCCATCCACCGTTGTCCCTTCTTAGACGAAGCGAAGAGAGTTGTGGAAGATCGCCCGGTTTCACCGTTGAGACTTCCTCCTGGATACAAAAAACTCGTGCCAAGTCCTTCGTTGGTTGAAAATACAGCTGGCCCGCTCAAGTGGTCAGCTGAAGCGTCAGTCATTGAAAATGAACCTACTGAATCCAGACCAGACGAAAGTCTAAAGGTCGAAACGGCAGTTGACCCGGTTCCGCCTTCAGAGGTTTCATCTTCAAATGACACCGTCACTGAAGATTCATCTTCAAATGACACCCTCACTGAAGAGAATAAGGATGACACCATCCAGATTCTTTTCATCAACACCGACTCTGATGAGCATTAGGGCAATGCACCCATTCCTTTATCGTAGGAAGGAACATCGTTAGGGTCATATCCGGCCGTGTATTCGGTCCCACCGCCAAGCAACCTGGTTGTGTCCTTTGATTGGAACCAACTAGGCAGACCCCGGTTACCAGCCAGTATACCATTCAGAATTATAGTCCAAATTTACAGAATGGTAATGGCTAGAACTATCATTGATGAAGGGGCATCTGTGAGTATCCTTTCCTCTATTGCTTGGAAAGCACTAGGTTCCCCGGCGCTTTTGCCTGAGATAAGAAATCTCTCGGGTTTTGATAAAGGAACCAGTCGACCATTAGGGATCCTCCCCAATGTGCCCGTTACATTGAAAGGGAAGACCGTTCAAATGAACATGATGGTCGTTCAAGGACCCTTGGATTATAACCTACTCCTTGGACGAGACTATATATATTGCATGGGAGCTATAGTCTCCTCACTCTTTAGAGTAATGTGTTTTCCACACGAAGGAAGGATGGTCAAGCTCGTAGACCAACTTTCATTTCCGGGATCACGCATCGCAAATAGTCACATACCAACCCTGAATGGTCTATTCAATCAAGAAATGTCTCCACCCCCAGTCCTCCTTCCTGGTGAGTGCGAGTGATTCGGAAAGATGGGACTGGAACCCAGGGGGCATGCATCCTGGTCTGCTTCGGGCAGAGGAAACCTTGGGTAGAAGGTAGAATTTCCGCGAGAGAATATGACTAGTCCGTACCCCGTCCGTGGTTGGAAGAGGGGTTGTTCTGGAATAAGATTCTGTTGTCAAGGTCACTTGTTTGACAAAGGTCATTCACCATTGTCTACTTCGGTAGATAGTGCCGAAGAAATGTTTTCGTTTGAAGAAGTTAACAAAACAATCTTTGGGTAACCAGAAAGAGGCAAGCTTCCCTCAATAACACATATGTTTTGTCTTTGAGTAGTGTTCTTCTCTTGTCGCAAGTAGCTGCTCTCTTGTCGCAAGTAGCTGTTCTCTTGCGATCTTGCAAAAGAGCTGTCAAAAGTTAGGCTGACGGGAAGACAAGTACCGCATAAGCCCTGTTAAAAATAACGAGAAGACAAGTATCGTTAACATTAGACTAGCAAGATGACAAGTAGCTGTGAACACCCAAAGAAAAGCAGAGGTGGGGGAGAGGAGGGGCAGCCTTGAAATTGTACCTTATACCTGGGGGCATGCAAACCTTTTGGAGTGTAAGCTAAGAGCGGTTATTTATCTGTTTTTGGGATTAGCCGTTTCCGAACTTGCATAAAGAAAGGATGAGAGGGAGCATAGCTTATGTGAGGCGCGAGCTCTATAAAAAATGGGATCTTACAGGAGACATTTCTTATCTTATGACTGGTATATCGAGCAGTTTTACTGCGGAATTTATGCTCGTTAAAAAATAGAAAAGCGAGATCCGAGCAGTTTTAGCACATAGTTCATGCTCGTTAAAAAATAAACATAAGATTGAGCAGTGTTTTGGCGCATTCGAGCTCTTTAAAAAATGAACCCAGTACCGGTAAATAACCATTTGTGATCGTAAAATTATTAGCCATAAAAAGCCTTGGTCGTGTTTTGCACCTGCCACCTCCATTCCATTTGGCCGATCGTTCACCTCCATATGATTGTTTACCCATTTTGAGGAATAGCTGCGAAGAGTGATTTCACCTAGCCATCCTTGTGACACTGCCGTGATTGGAAAATTCCAACCTGTACCTGGAATCTGCTGCTATCCCTGTTTATCACTCGTTCCTCAAAAGACGAGTCTTCTTTGAGCTCTTTTCATCTGACTCGTAAAATATGAAAAGTTTGCCGAGTTTTGGCCTTCCAGCTCGTTAAAATGACCGGAAGAGCTATCCCTCCTCTAGATTTTAATCTTTTTGGACCTGAGGGATTATTGCATAAAAAGGTCGAGCGCTTGTTTTATTCGGCTCGTTAAAATTATCGAAAACTCATCCCTTCTGTATTGTTTTATACTTTTTCGGACTTAAGGGATTAGATGACGAAAAAGGAATTTTGGAGTTAACTTTCTGTACCTTTTCAGACTCTCTAAAAACGAAAAGGACCGAGTTTTCCTTGTCGTTAGACTCGTTAAAATGATTAAATAGCGACAAACTTGTCTTTAGACGAGAACGAGTTTCCCTATCTCTAGGCTCGTTAAAACATAGCGATAGGCTTGCCCGAAGGGCAGGTTATAGAACAAGCATATGTTATCCTCCTCAAGCTTGACAAAAATAAAGAGGTACTGGTCAGAAATGACTGGGGAAAAATTGGGAGAACCTCAAAGCTTTAATGGTAGCAAGTCGCTCTTGAACATGACACTTTTCCTCCGTATCACATTGGGTTGGGTTGTTTCATTCACCGGTCTCATCACCATGGTCTTCGCCAAACCATCCATTTGGGGTAATGCTACCGATCCATCGCATCAGTGTCGTTATATGTTCAAGAGATGTTGTTCAGAAAGAGTCAACCGTGTCCCATCCACTACCGTACATTATCCTTCATCCATTCATGACCGCCACCCTGAATCATATTTCACAGACTGTTTTCACCTCCACTAAAATCATTAGCTCCGTTCCGTGTCACTGATGTGGGATTCATTAAGGCCCTCATTTGACGGATCGCTTCTTGTCGACTTCAGCTCATTATCCAAGAAGTTGATCTAGGAACACCCCCCTCAGTACTTTGAAGCTTGCATGCCTCATGGCAAGTTTCTCACTTCCGGCGACAGGTATACATCAATGACCTTCGACCAGAAGATTTTGCGTGGTGTTCGATGCCAAGTCCTATATTCACACCACGTGAATTGTACTGCAGTACCTTGAGGGTCATTATCATTATTGGTGATTCCTCTCGCGCTTGTTAACGGTTTACATCATTGGCCGGTAATCAAGCGATGTCTTTCCATGTTCGACTTTAGCGCAATTCTCACATGGATCGACTTGTACTTAGAGTGAAGATCGAACGAGTTTGAAGACCCTGGATCTAGTTTCATCCATCCGGGCTGCGATATATATTCAGGAAAAATAAAGACATTTGACATGTACATCATTGCAGCAGATGATCATCCTACTCAAAGGATGATAATTTCAACAGAGAATTATCAGTCTACCATCAGACGATCGTCTGTTCTATGTACCAAAATGAATTTATAAAGCTGAGCATGGGAATGCCCGCCTCAGCTAGATCATGAAAGCAGAATGAAAAATAATGTATTGTATTGTATTTTATTACAGGTCACCTCTCAGCGATTGAATGAACTTCGGATCCTCCTGATAAAGCATTTCACCCGATAAACGACCTCATACTTTAGGGGGCAACTGTTATAGACATTTTTGTGCCTTATAGCATGAAGCATGAAATGTCAATAATCCAAGGGATCCAAAGTCCCTAAACATGTTGTTCCTACCCCTAGAGGAACAAGGTCAGCAAACCACAGCACTGAATATCAGTTCTCCACCTGAAAACACTCAAAAACAAGCTAATTATGGATCATGTCAACTGCTCCACTGAGCATCTGCGCTGAATGTCAAGTGCTCCACTGTGTACCTGCGCTGAATGTCAACTGCAAAGAAGGCTACCTGCGCTGGGCGAGTTTGGCCAAGTGGCACAGTCATTCCTCAAGGTGTCAATGCCCAGGAAGCTTCCAAAATGACACTTGGATCAGAGAATTCGACTGGTGATGAGTAAGAGGATCTAGATCTCCAAGTGGAAGCAAGAACCTCCAAGTGGACTCAAGAACTGAAGAATAACTGAAGTGGGAGAGGACACTAGTCAGCTTCATGCCAGCCTCAAGCTGACTCATCCTTTCTCCAAAACTCCTATATATAGAGCTCTCTCATGAGGTCTAGGGAGGATGGAATATTGTGAATGTAAGGAAGTGTTGTTGGTTTGAGTATAGAACTATTGGGTGATTTGCTTGAAGGAGGTGAAGAGGAGATTTCTTTTTGCTGGGAGGTGATGCTGGATTGGGCCTTTTATGGTTGTATCATTTCCTGAACTTTACTTCTTCCATTAATAAAGCATTTGAGGTTCTTCTATATACATGTGTCTCAATGGTGTATTGTTATACTTGTGTATTTGATTTATTCTAATCCTTGAATCAATTATGAATGTATGCTTCTTGTAGTTTCCCTCTCTTGCCATTTTGCAGGATCTTGGTGTAGCTGGGCCAGCGAAAGAGCAAGGAGCTGGGAGCAAGCAGCAAGGAGAGAAGATTGGATCAATCATTAGTGGAAGACATCGGTTAGTGGATCTCTTTCTCCCCTCTTTTACATCTCATAAAGAAGTAATCTTGAATAGCTTTGCTTTGATTGTTGCTGAGGTACTATCACCCTTAGAGTGGGATAGGGTCATTCCGTATTGGATACTTTTCCCAACAACAAATATCTTAGAAGATCTTGGTACAATTTTACAGTTGTTTTTTTTTCAAGCGCAGAGGGACATCATGGTTGCTAGTCTGGATGGTGATTGACAGATGTTGCTGATGACTATCATAGTCTTGTTTTAGATATTTTGTCTGTATGTCATGTATATCTTTTATTATCAAGGTAATGTAACGACCTATTTTGTTTCCCCACTATGCCTGTGATGGATGATGTAATGTTATTATTTTATCATGTATAAACTTTTGGTATATCCCCACTTGGTTGGATGGATGAGTCAATATTGGTATATCCCCACTTGGTTGGGAGATGGAAGTGTGTACAAGTCTTTGGTAATAGGAAGGTCATTTATGATGTATAGAGTCATGTTCTTCTTGTAGAACATCTTTTTGCAGACCTTGCTTACAGTCAAGGGGAGCATGATCTGCACACTTCAGCATATCTGAGAATTCAGCATGTACTCAGAGGGAGCATAGCCCTTTGCGTTGATGACAAAAGGGGAGAATGACTTGGGGTTGCCATCAAGTCCAAAGGGGGAGATTGTTGGAATTATGACACAGGTTTGGCACTATGACACAGGTGTTTTCCTTGATGGCAACTCACTCAAATGACAGATCACAGTTCAGGCTCACATAATGAAAGAAAAAGAAGTATACGCAGGTTCCCCTTGACCAAGCCGCGTATACATGTAGGCTAGAAGAACAAAAGGCACATATCTATATACACGCACTTTCATGGAAGGAAAAGCGCATACATGTTGGAAAACTTGGTTTTGGTTCATGGTATTTGGTCCCCGATATTTTGACCCGTGGTATTGATCCAAGGTATCTTGACTGAAGTGTTGACCCCAGGTATTTGGTCTTAGGTATTAATTCTAAGTGGTTTTGGACCATGGTATTGAGTAAGGCCTAAGACTACAAAAGAAGAAGGAGATCATTAGGCAAAGGCACTCAAGCATTGAATATCTAATGAAGAGCAAGATCTAGACTATTGGTCATTGGGTTATGGTGCATAGCTAGATCTGAATCAAGGAGGAACCTGAGAGCTTGTAGAAGGATAAAGTTTTATTGATGGGTCAAGATATCTAGGTTTGAAGAGAAGTATCTTTGTGTGGTTTTGATCTTTTATTAGCGCATCTGTAAATCTAATGATCTGGGTATAACTGATTTCTGAATAGTTGTAAAGGTTAAATCATCTTTTATAGATCTGTACGTAGGTTCAGTGTAGAAAAGGCACATACACACACTGGTTCAACATTTCAAAATAGTGTATACGTAGGTCGGCCTTCAGATAATAGCGCTTGTACATAGTTTCGACACAGTGAATTAGCGTACATCTCATAAAATATGTTTTAGCTACCTCGGTTTGCTGTTGCAGTGTTCTGAGTTCTGCATTGGGTTTTGGTTACTGTTACTGTGTTCTGGTTACAACTTTTAGAAAAGTGATTGTTTGATTCAGTTTTGGTTGGTGCAAAGGAGATTGATTGATGCAGATATATTTGATGTTTGATTGATGTTATTGATGGATCCAGTCTGAAAATTTATGAAATGTGGTCCCTGGAAGAAAAGAGAAGGTTGTAGCCTTCTATAGGTCAGCACCTACGTACTAGTACAAGAGCTAAGGGGGTTGTAGCTCCCTTCCAGGAGAAGTTGGAGAATGAGAGAAGGTTGTAGCCTTCTGCAGGTAGAAGCCTGCATGGTGGTATAAGACTATGCCAGTACAAAAATATTGTAAAAAGAAGTTTCTTATTAAAAGAAGATAGAGACAAATTGCAGCATGTGGTTTTCACCCACATTGGGTTTCCACCTTATATCTTGTGTTCTTGTGTGTGATTTTCTACTCTGTTTTTAATATAATTGTTACTGCTTATATGGTTCTGATACATAGATTAAAGATCAATTGACTAAATAATAAGTTTACAAGGTATACGCTGGTTTCTCTAAACATAGTTGTGTATATATGCAAGTTGCATTAACAGAAGTAACGCATACAAATCTGTTTATGGAAATGAAATATTGTTAAGTTGCTAACACTGATTCACCGCCCCCCCTCTCAGTATTATTTCCAACATATTCTTCTAAACATTTTAAGGTTTCATAATAAAAACATTTCTATTAAACTCCCTGCGTTTCCTTTCACTATTGTTTATTATTGGGATATGTATGCATAAAACTAACTTAATTTAATATAGAATAAATAATCTCTTTATTAATGTGATTATATATATATATATATATATATATATATATATATATATATATATAAGTTACCATAATTTGGGTATTAGTTGTTGTGCGAATGATATATGGTGTGGAAAAGCACAAAGAGATATGTATCAATAATTACTTCCATGAATGGTTTTTTACCACTTGTAAGTGATTTCAAGTCTAATAATTAAATAATTAAACTATTTCTATTAAACGTTTTTGTTGACTTTTTAATTGTTATGTATTATTGGCAAATATAACTTGATTTAATATAAACTACATAATCTCTTAATTTGCTTCACTACAACACAAAGGGGGTTTTAAAACAATTTTTGGGTAAATTGTCTTAACTTGAGACAAAAGAAAACTTGTCTATTATCTTAAATATTATCTTTTTTCTTTTTTTCTCTGAATTTGGCTACTCCTATATTGATACAAAAATATGATTACAGAGAGGCAGAGGCCTCGAGAGTTCTAGCCTCGGGGAAAGGCATGCTTACAAAGTCTCGCTTAAAAGCAACAAAAGACTTGCCTAATGACTTGCTTAAAGACTTGATATATCTAAAAACTGTGACTGAAGACTGACCAGAAATATATCTAGACCAGGACAGAGTGATTGGACTCATTCAAATACTCAGTACAACGCAACCCTTTTTGACTTATAGACAGAATGATCCAAGACTGTGACCAAAAAACAAGAGAGTGCCGCCCACGCAGGGGAAACCGGCAAATCAAAATTGGAGTCAGATCTGCTCCTGAGCACTATAAAACATGAAATGACAATAAACCCAGAAGGGATGTAGCAAATTCTTACAGCAGCGAAACAAAAACAGTAGGCACAGTCCATGTTAATCTTCATGAGAGGTTGGAGGCGATTCTTCAACAATGCGACACCCGAATTGGTAGGGATCTTCAGTCTCAAAAGGATGGCCCTTATTGCTTGGGGAGCCACCACCTGCAGGAACGCTCGGACCTACATGGATGGTTGTATCCTAGGTAGCAGAGTCACCTGGGTCCTTTCTCTGCTTATTTGCAAACAACGAGTTTTCATTCTTGTCTTCCGGCCTCGGCTCCAAAGGATCCCCTGGATTAACAACACCCAAACCAACAGAATCCTCACACAGCTCAACAATGACTGACACGATGAAGGAGGAGGAGCTTAGAGTGTAGGGGAAATGAAAGCGAGCCGTATGAGTTTGGGAATGATGAGGGCGTAGTTCAGTGAGAAGCAACCCTCGTCCTCAGCCACGACCACTTCTTGTCACAAGATATCTGTCAAAGCAGAAATCCGAGGTATCAGATGAAGGGTCCGAGGTTGTGGAGGAAGGCTGGCGGGTAACACGGCCCTGGGAGCCACCTCTTCTGCTGCAAATCCTTGAGCGCACCTTGGGCATTTTGAAATGTGCTGGAGAAGCGGAACAAACAACAGTGGAAAAGACAGAGAGGGGGCAACAGAGGAGGATGCAGAACGGACTATTTGAAGCATGAAAACACAGAGAAGTATCACCACTGCGATCCAGAGCTAGACCATAACCTGAGATGTCTCGTGAGCGAGGAGCTTCAGCAGCGCTTGACCGGTATGAGTGTAGGGGAGGAACAGGAGTGAAAGCCAAGTAGAGCATCATCGCAAATAAACTAGCATGCTAGAGAGAGGGAAGGAGTTGCGTTAATGCAACATTAAATTTGTTGGCCGGAGACATTAACTCATACTGCATGCGAAGCCCGATGGCAATGATGATTAGCCACGCGCCCACCCTCCACATCGTCGTTGTATTGCTCCTCAAGCTAAACACCCGCATCCGGGGCTAAATATTATCTTTAAGCAGGTGTCTCAAATTAAATTGTCTTAAATATTGTTTGTATAAAGGAAATATATAACACAAGCATTTTTGTCTCTCCAGAGACAATTTCATTTTTGTCTCTCTAGAGACAATAAAAATCAAATTCAAAGATAATACAACATCACTTTTGTCTCTTTAGAGACAATATCATATAATGAATCTAGAAAAATATCTCACCATTGAAATAAACCAATATTAAAAGTATTTAATTAAAAATAAACTACAATAATATTTATTAATTCATATTAGGACACAGTGGAATCGAACCACCAACCTCATTCTTATAAAGAATATGCTCTTCCGCTAAGCTAGCATGCTTTAAATAATTATGTGAGAGTTATTAAATAGTTAAAATAAAAATACATCCAAATTAAAATCACAACAACTAAAGTTATATCAAAATCACTCTCAAAATAAAATTAATAAAAGAACTTTACAAATCAGTCACAAATATCAATAAATTGAAAATAATACTTTTGACTGGAATGGTTGAAAACACAATAGCTAGATTTACATTAAAGTTGGACCAAAAATAATAAAACAAAAAAAAACCCTTGAAACACAAATATGTCAATAACTTTGCAAATAATATAGGTATGATGATCCTTTATTTTTGGTGGATCCTTTGCACTAATGGTGAAGAAAAACATCATCAACATCTAAAACCTAACTCAAGGTGGAAGAGAATAATACCTACTCTTGCTACTAGGTATTTGGCATCACCAATCTCATGTTATACTACTTAGTCTTGTGAGGAGTTTCTCGAATCAATTCAGTATTGGGATTTAGTCG
This sequence comes from Pinus tabuliformis, assembly GCA_031772625.1. NCBI lineage: Eukaryota > Viridiplantae > Streptophyta > Pinopsida > Pinales > Pinaceae > Pinus > Pinus tabuliformis. The sequence continues at coordinate 1,147,164,881 of CM062805.1, forward strand.
AGGTTCATACTGCAAGCAGCTTGATGCCAGTCCAACTAGTTCAATTGCATCTTCATTTGCATACTATCCATCTAAGGACAAGTCCATCAACACTAACACATTCTTCCCTCGTATAAAATATAAGGCCCGCAACAACAGTTCCCATATCATAATTTCTGACATAATTTCAAATAACCATGGAGATTGGAATCGATAAGTATCATCAGAGAAAATTCAACCTGTACTGGACATATATGAAAATGAGGGTAAAAAGTACCTGCTTTCTATCTGTCCCCAAGTATTTGAGATGGAAACCAACAAAGGGAAGGAAATGAGTTTCCGTAAACAAGAACACTTAGGATAGATTTTTTAGGAAATTGTAGGAAGCAAAGGTAATTCCAGGAAACAATTTTGAAAAAGGTGAATAGAAGATCTTTTCATTGAGGTTATTTCCCTTCACCTCCCATAAAATATCTTATTTTTTTTACTTGAGCTTTCATGTTTTAGAGATATTTCTTTTGATTTAGTGAGCTAGGGAAGGATTAGAAAACCCTTTATTTCCTTCTTTCTATTTTTTCAAATACAACTTCTAAAAAATTAATGCAAAAACATCGGAAGCTCCCAAGAAATTGCAAGAAACGATTGAGGCATTTCCAGCCTTTTGGAAATGATTTCTCGCATCTAAATTGATGAGACTCATCATTGGGTAACTATATGGACCTTAATCCACCTCCTAGCTTAGTCAAATCAACTCTTCTCACAATTTATTAGATATTTTGATTGTAATTTGTTTAATGAGATGAGTCAAAGTGAGATATTATGCCTAGTGGGTTAATGTACATTGATTACAGGTTTGTGAGAAAAAATCATGGAATATTGGCTAATTAAGGGCTGAAACTCAAATGAGACAAGCAGGAGAGATTTTAGGAGGAAGATCCTTCTCATTGACTCCTCCCTCATTCGAATATTCCTCCATCAATCACACTAGCTTGAAGTACAAGCATCCAAGTCATGGAGATCAAAAGGAAGTCGAGCAAGTGACAGTTAAAGAGCTAGTTTATCTCAAGTTTGGGAGCCGAGCCTCCCTAGATTTAAGGAATTCGTTGGAGACTTCACTTGTATAAATAAAGAGGCCTAGAGCCTCATTAGGATTTAAATTTTTGTTGTAAAAACACAAGTCATTTTCGAGTTCAAGACTTGTGGAAGACATTGTTATGTAATTTTATGTTTTGATAATGAGAATGAGCAATTCCTTGATCCAGCACTAAGTTAACTCAGAGGGATGAAGCTCTTGGGTTAGGGCCAAAACCTAGCAGCAAAGGCTTCTCTTCTTATATTTGTATGCTTAGATTGATTTCATAGATTAATGGTTGAATTGTCTTTAGAATTATTTCATTGCAAGTAGTGTAGATTTGATCAGTATTCTTATTAGTTTGCTTCCATTTATGCTTTACTTCAGCAGTAGCTTATAAGAGATAAAGGAACATAAAAAAGTTGTCAGTAGGTGGTTTTGGCCTCACTCCTTCCTTCAAGGATCATGGTTTGAGGAAAGAACTCCTATGCAGCCCAAAAAATATAGAATTCTACTTTCTCATGGAATTTAAGGTTTTCTGTACTTAGGCTAGCATTTGATCAATTTGAAATAGTAGGATTTAGTTATCATTTCTTTTATCTTCAGTCTTACATTAGATATCATCAATGTTCCATCTTATTCTGCAAGTTTTCCTCATGCATGAAGTAGGCAGCTAGCTCATGAAATTTTGTTTTCCTTAGATAATTGAAATTCTTCTTGTTTGCATAATTTTTGGGTAAATGTCCATGTATGATGCAGTGCAGGTATTTTAGAAGTATAGAGAGATTTCATAGTCAACACCCTTATCACAACTTCATCCATCCATGATCATTCCTTTGTTTCACTAAAACCCTCACCAATTTCATCATTTCACAAGGAAACTTGTCCAAGCTTGTTGAGCAAGTCCAGCCATCTCCCAAATTTGGTTTTGAGTTATGAAGTGGTATTAGGCACTCTCTTGCCTCATTCCATCCACCAACCACCTTCCATAAGCCTCCATCACCTTCAAGACCCATCCTTTTTCTCTTAGTTGTATCCTGTAGAAATACAAGGGATCTTATAGGTTTTCAAGACATCCTGTAGAATGCATTAGGATATCCTATAGGTTGACCTGTAGTGGCCTGTTTTGAGGAAGAATTGAGGAAAAAGCCTCTAGGAAGCTAGCAAAGGGTCCCTACTTGTCTCCCAAGCCTTCTGACCATTCACCATCATCCCTAAGCCACCTGCCACATCACCAAAAGAGATTAGCTTTCACACTCTCACATAAGAAGAAGACAAAAAGAAAAACAGATTTATTTTATTCATTTACATGCACAATAGTAGAAGGTTTGATGGTTTGAATCTACATGCTTAGGACAGTAGGATTGCATACATGTTCACTTAGCATTCTTTTGAAGCAAGGCCTCTTAGCAGTTAGTTAGAAAATGGTGTGTTTTAGCCTTTGATTTCAGTCTTTTTCCTTACTGCAGTAGATGAGGTTTCTTTTAGAGTAGATTTCCCTTTCCCTCATTGGTAATCAAGCTTCTTCTGAATCCATAGAAGTCTGGTTTGGAAAACCTTAGTGGTCTATTGCCAGCTTAGCAATGACAAATAGTAGGCCCATCACATTTACTTTTGTATACAACACTGTCACCTCCAAGTTTGTATGAACCCCGAGTTCATAAAGTAAAGTTGGTAGCTCCAGGAGTTGCAGCATTCTTGCTGCAATACTGGTGCTCATCACTTTTTGGTGCCCATCACTTTTTGGCGTCGTTTCCAGTGAGGTGTCTGAGTAATATGTGATTACTGCTTTCTTTCTTCCATTTCTTGTTTTTGATATTCTACTATTAGCTTCATTTCTGCAAAAGTGCTTTAGATGGTTTTCTTTTCCATTCTGCATTCTTTGATTTCCTTTCCATTCTGAAAGTAAGATTTCATTCAAGTAGTTAGTTTTCATTCAGTCTGCAATTTCAATTCTACAATTATTTTCAAATCTTGAAAAAAAAACACAAAACAAAACAAAAACACTTCTTTCATGCCTCATAGGAATAGGGATAACTTAGGGAAATTTTTGCCAAATACCCCCACCGCTTCGAACATCCAACCTTCCCTCTCCTTAAGTGGCTGTGAATTGGAGGAACCCTTAGGTGAACAACCAGATATATTTGAAGAACCTACAGGGGGAGAATAAGAAGAAGAACCCATTCCAACTGACACAATGACTAAAAATAGAAATGACGGAGGAAATAGAGAGAGAGTTGTGTAGAAATTCTCACTATAGATCACCTGATAGTGCAATATACTAAAGCAAAATACTTGATCCACTTCTATAAACAATTATTCGGAAGCTTAATTGAATATGAGAAAAGATCAATTTAACACATATAACTGATAAGAAGAAATCAATCACACATAAAACAGAAGATATAACCAGGGGAAAGAACTAGCCTAAAATCCCATCTCTGTATTATCAAACAAGTGGAAATATAATCAATATTACAAAAAGAATCATCTCAAAAGCTATCCTGCTCTCTTTGCAATACCTTTGCTGCTCATAGACGATCAAAGGCCTCTATCTAACCTCTGGTCTGCCCTCCAAGCCTCCTATTTTTTGCGCAATTTTGATTGGGGTCCAGTGCAACCACTTGTGTGAATTTTCCTCTTCACACACTCACTAACCTCTAATCCAACTACGCATTCTTGAAGGAGATAAATCCTCATCATGGATGAGCTTCCTTTATAGGAAAAATATTCATCCAACTGATAGTACACTGTCCCTTCTCTGATCTCAACTGGGTATTTTCTGAACTGACATGCATGAGTTATTCATGAGAGAATATTTAGTTATCTAAAGTGCAACAGTTATATGCAAGCATGCATTAACTAACTAAACTCACATTAATTTAAACAAATTGTTTAAATCAATCTAACTGGACTTGACTCAGTTAACTGAGCCAACTAATTACATCTCAAATTAGAACTCATCATTATCTCTTTAACTGATGGATAAATTCCTCAATTAATGGATAAACTATTGCATGTCCTCACATAGACTTCATGTTTGATTTTTCACAACTAATTAACTCATGGAGAATTAATCAATTTATTTTCAAACAGTTGTTAAGTTCAAATTCGAATTTTACTTCCTATTTCTAGTCTAGGGACTAAATAGGAATCCATCCTGAACTGATAAAAATAGAATGCTATTTTTAGCACTTCCAGTTTTCATTCCCTGTTGCCAAATCCAGCAGTAGTACTCAAACTGATATTTTTACCAGTGCTATTTTTAACACTTCTATTTTTAGCATTTCTTATTGCCATTTTCAACACTCCCTGTCAACAAGAAAGGCATTCGACTCGAACCCGATCCTGTACCTTTGGAATGTTCTGCATGTAATACTTCTACCAAGTGTGGTTGCTCCAACAACTCTCGGAACAAAAAAAAAACTCCCCACCGACCTATCTATTGGGCTAGAAACATACTCTGATGCTAAAGCTCTACCTGCTACTGACAAGTGATCCCTCTCTAACCTCTAAGCTACTACAACACTCCATGCATCTCGCACCGTTACACACCTATATGTGCCATCTTGCACTGGTGCAACACTCCTGTGCCTCTCGCTTTGTTGCAGCCTGCTAGCTCTACAAAGTCTTGGGACTCCTGCACTGTAGCTCTCTCTGCCACTCCATCTGCATCTGTCTCTACCCAATTAGTGAGTCCTGCTACTCCTCTTTGGGGCTTCCGTAGCAAAGTCAAATCAAGGAGGTTGGGTACCTCAAGGATCCTACCCCATATCAGCCTCCATGGGACGATCACTCCACATCGCCCCACCTCCTACCTGGAGGCATGGCTTCATGTGATCCCTCTGCCCACCTGGCTCGAAGTTTCCCCCTACTAAGGGTCTCTGCATGAGTAGATGTCTCTACTCGATCTCCTCTTAGCTTCTCTAGTTATGGTTGCCCCACAACCTCCTGAAGCTGCTTCACTAATTGTGACTCCTCCACAATCGCCTGAGACTTCTTCTGGCGCTGCATGCGGAGAGGTAATGTAATCTCCCTCTCAACCACCAAGTATCTAACCTTTGCCTTGCTCCTCAAGGATTTGCATGCATCTTGTACCTCAAGTGCATATAGGTTCTTGGCTAGCATGCCAATCTGTTTCATATTTCCTGCCGTCACGAAATTTTCTAGAAAAAAATTTGATTTTAAATCAGCGATATCTCCCTCATCTGAACTATGATTCAGCCGATTTTTTTTTTTTGAATTTGGGTATTTTTCCACAAGGAATCCAAATATGCTATTTGTTTATGAAAATTTTGTCCAGAAATTTTCAGATATGCTCTACAAACTCTCAACCCAAAACTCAAAACTTTGAAATCTCCTCTCAGTATTACTGTTGTCTCCTTTGATCATCTTTCCATTGATACCATGTAGAAATTCTCACTGTAGATCACCTGATAATGCAATATACTAAAGCAAAATACTTGATCCACTTCTACAAACAATTATGCAGAAGCTTAATCGAATACGAATAAGATCAATTGAACACATATAATTGATAAGAAGAAATCAATCACACATAACACAAAAGATATAACCAAGGGAAAGCACCAGCCTAAATCCCCAACAATGTATTATCATACAAGTGGAAATATAACCAGTATTACAAAAAGAATCAGCTTAAAATATATCCTTCTCCCTCTGCAATACCTTTGTTGCTCATAGATAGTCAAAGGCCTCAATCTAACCTCTGGTCTACTCTCCAAGCCTCCTATTTTGTTGCGCAAATTTGATTGGGGTCCAGTGCAGCCACTTGTGTGAATTTGCCTCTTCACACACTCACTAACGTCTGATCCAACTACGCAATCCTGAAGGAGATAAATCTTCATCATGGATGAGCTTCCTTTATAGGAAAAATATTCTTCCAATTGATATTACATTGTCCCTTCTCTGATCTCAACTGGATCTCTGTCTGAACTGACATGCATGAGTTATTCATGAGAGAATATTCAGTTATCTGAAATGCAACAGTTATATGCAAGCATGCATTAACTAACTGAACTTACATTAATTTAAACAAACTGTTTAAATCAATCTAACCAGACTTGACTCAGTTAATTGAGCCAACTAATTACAACTGAAATTAGAACTCATCCTTATCTCTTTAACTGATGGATAAATTCCTCAATTAATGGATAAAATGTCGCATTTACTCACATAGACTTCATGTTTGATTTTTCACAACTAATTAACTCATGGAGAATTAATTAATTTATTTTCAAACAATTTTTAAGTTCAAATTCGAATTTTACTTCCTATTTCTAGTCCAGGGACTGACTAAAATAGGAATCCATCCTGAACTACTAAAAATAGAATGCTATTTTTAGCACTTCCATTTTTCATTCCCTGTTGCCCAATTCAGTATTGGTACTCAAACTGCTGTTTTTAGCATTTCTTGTTGCCATTTTCAACAAGTTGAGGGTGCCTTTCCCATTAGAGAAACTAATGGGGATACAAAGATGAAGAATATAAGCCCCTCTTCTCTTCCTAATTTCCATGGCCTGACCTCAGAAGATACATACACTTTCTTGTTTGAGTTTGTTGTTATATGAAAAACTTATGATTACACCAATGATGAGTAGAAGTTGAAACTATTCCCATCCACTCTCAAGGATGCAACTTTGCACTGGTTCATGGGTTTACCTGGGGATAGTATCACAACTTGGGCTCAGACGTAGCAAGCCTTCAACAACAAGTATCGAGACTATTACAGGTCTAATGACACTAAAGAAAAAAAAAATTAGGATGACCTTAGGGCATTATGAATCCCTAGAGGACTATGAAGAAAGATTATAGCTTAGCTACAAAAGGGCCAGGAGCACACTTGACCTTCAGCCGTTGAAGCTAGTCCTGCTTAGAGGGGTCAAGGAAGATCTTTTGGATACCCTAAACTTGCTGGCAGGAGGGGACATCTATGAGCTACCCTATGAAGATATCAAGACTATCTTTAGAAACCATAGGCAGCTAGGAAAAAGGGTAGGGCTAGTCAACCTATGGTCAATCCATCCTCTTCCAATACAGCTATCAAGGGTGAAATTGGAAACATGCTGGAAGATTTCAAGAGTGAGATGTTGCAAACCCTTGCCCTATAGATGGACACTATCCACATTAAGATAAAACCAAAGGAAGTAGAGAGAGCCTTAGCCATTTTCTGCCCTAGATGCACAAGGAGGCACCCTAGGAATGAATGTCCATTAAACCTGGTTGAAGTCTTCTCAGTCTGTGAAGAAAACCACTCCACAGACAAGTGCCCTTCTCTACCTAGACTAAAAGTTGTATACCAGGGAGCTAAAGGGGTGACTGAACATCTCTGCTACATAAATCAAAGGAGACCTCATGGGCCTTGACCATACCAGTAGGGCATGTAAGGGTCATCCCATGCATATTCAACCGCAACCAGATCACATCCATTCCCTCTTGGGGGCCCCCTTATCATCATTCCTGGTCTACACCTCCTCCTTGGTCCTTTGCACCTCATTACCATTCCCATCCAACCAGCCAATCATTTCAGCCATATGCTCTGCCACAACCTCAGTGGAATGCATCGCCCTAGGGGTGGAGGCCCCCATACAATAATGCTCCAGCTTTATTGCCTTCACCACCTACTCAACCACAACTTTTACACCCTTCTCCACCTAAACAACCCCAGATGCTTGCCCAGCCAAATCCGAACCCAAACAATAGACAGGCACAACAAGTATACAATGGAGAGACATCATATCCTTCTTATGCTGTGGAGATTCAAGAAATCAACCTGAGATCTGGGAGAGTACTCCCAGACAACCAACTTCTACCTCCACCTAGGGAGAGTGAGGAAGAAAGAGAGGAAAGGATGCCTAAAGTAAATCCACCACCCTTTCCTAAGAGATTAACCCAACCACTCCAGCCTACCCCAGAAGAGAGTGAACTTCTAGGAGAATTGAAAAATATATGTGTCAAAATTCCACTTCTCCAAGCCATAAAGGATGTACCTATTTACAACAAGCTTATTAAGGAGAAGTGCTTCAAATATCCAGGGAGGTGAAAAAGAGATGCCCCTACCATTAATGTCATTGGACAGTTGTCCGACTTAATGCTGGGGCAAGTAATTTGTGCAAAGTATATGGACCCTGGAAGCCTTGTAGTAGATGTGCACATCAATGACACCATTGTCCCACACACTTTGATTGATCTTGGGGCTGCCCTTAATGTGATGACTAAGGACACCATGCTCAAGCTCAATCTCTAGGGTTCATTGAGAAAGACCACAACAATCTTGAAACTTGCAGACTGTTCCACAGTGACCCCTAGGGGCATTGTGGAGTATGTGATGTTTTCCATTGACTCTTGGGAGTACCCTGCAGATTTCATAGTTCTTCAGCCTAAGTCCAAGCTTACTAGTTACCCTCTCATCCCTGGGAGGCCCTGGTTAGCCACTGCCAATGCCTACATTAGTTGCAGGGCTGGAAATATGACTATAAAAAATGGGCATATGTCCAAGCAGTTAGTCTTATACCCTCCCGCCCAACCATCTCTAGAACATGACTTACCTTTATGGCTAGAGGAGGAGGAAGAAGAAGAATTTTATTCAGCCCAACTCTATACCTTAGAGACAACCATGGGAGGAGGACAACTGACTGAAGATGATTTGATTGAAGACATACTCCAAAGTCCAACTCCCAATACATTGTCCGTAGAGGAAGTAGTAAAATAAACCCAAAAAAACCATCAAATCGACCTATTCTTAGATGATTCAAACCCTACCTGTGTCAAAACCATAGAATTCGGCCGTGAGAGAACTTTGAAGATCAACCCATCTCTTTCTGTACAACAAGAAGAAAAGTTGTGCAACATGCTAAAGGAACATTTGGATGCCTTTGATTGGAGTTATAAAGAAATGAAGGGAGTGCACCTCTCGGTGTGTACTCACCACATTTATATGAAAAAAGGTCTAAAACCAATCTGATAACCCCAAAGGAGAATGAATCCAACTCTCAAGGATATAGTCAAAGAAGAACTGCAAAAGCTTCTAGATGAAAGATTCATTTACCCTATCTCAAACAGTGAGTGGGTCTCTCCTTTGGTGTTGGTTCCAAAGAAAAATGGGAAGTGGAGGATTTGTGTCGATTACATAGAGTTAAACAAAGCCACAAACAAGGACCATTTCCCTCTACCTTTCATTGACCAAGTGCTAGATGGCCTGGCAGGGAAAAAAATTATCTCTTTCCTAGATGGGTTCAACGAGTACAATCAAACCCAGATCAACCTGGAAGACCAAGATAAAACCATCTTCACTTGTCCTTAGGGTACTTTTTCCTATAAGGTCCTTCCTTTTGGCCTATGCAATGCCCCTACCACTTTCTAGAGAGCAGTCCTGAGTATCTTTATCGAGCTAGTCCATGATGTAGTAGAGATTTATATGGATGATTTTACACCCTATGGGTGTGATTTCCAGGAGGCTCTATCCAACTTAGGTAAGGTGCTAAAAAACACATTGAAATGAACCTATCCCTTAGTCTCAAAAAATGTGAATTATCGATGACTGCAGGGTCTGTTCCAGGTTATTCAATATCCCAACAAAGACTGCAGGTGGACACAAACAAAATAGTCATCATCCAAAGGGTCCCACCTTTGCAAAAATAGAGAGATGTTAGAAGTTTTCTAGGTCTAGTTGGATACTATCGGAGGTTTATAAAAGACTTCAACAAATTATCTTCTCCTTTATTTGGGTTGTTGGCCAAAGACTCTGAGTTTGTATGGTCAAAAAGTTGTCAAGAGGTCGTGGGCACCTTGAAGGACAAATTGACCACTGCACCTATTCTTCGAGGCCCAAATTGGGCCCTTCCTTTTCATATGCAGGCTGGTGCCTCACACAAAGCCATAGGAGTAGCTCTAGGCCGGATAGATGACAAATTACCTTATGCCATTTACTTTCTGAGTAAGAATCTGTCAAAGCCTGAGCTGAACTACACAGTGACTGAAAAGGAGTTCCTGGATGTTGTGCATCCATTGAACAAATTTAGGCATTACATTACAAGTTATCAAACATTTTTACATACTGACCATGCTGCAATTAAATATTTAATGAATAAACTTGATGTGAATGCCTGGATAATTAGATGGTTACTTTTATTATAGTATTTTGATCTAACTATTGTTAATAAGCCTAGCAAGGAAAATGTTGTTGCAGAATTTTTGTCTAGATTAACTTTTCCTGTAGGGGAGGAAGGAATGGTTGATGATTAGTTACCAGATGAACACTTATTCGCCATTTTAGTTCTCTCTCCATGGTTTTTTGACATAGAAAACTATTTGGTGTCTACACAGTTCCCACCGAATTTGTCCTCCAAAGAGAAAAGAAAGATTGTGAGGAAGAGTGCCCCATTCACTTGGATTGGGGGCAACCTCTTCAAACTAGGCCCAGATCAAATTATGAGGAGACGTTTTAGGGAGGAGGAAGTCTTTGACATCCTTTTGTCTTGTCATGATGGGCCTTGTGGAGGTCACTTTGTAGCTAAGAGGAAAACATTCAAGGTGTTACAAGCTAGTTATTATTGGCCCACTCTTCATCAGGGTGTGAGAAGGTATACTAGTTAGTGTAATCGTTGCCAAAGGATGGGAAAGCCTACTCCAAGGGATGAAATGCCTCCGCAACCTCAAGTGACTTTCAAGCCATTTGACAAGTGGGGCATGGATTTCATTGGACCTATTGAACCTCCTTCCAAGAAAAAGCAGTACATCATTGTGTGCACTGACTATTTGACCAAGTGGGTTGAAAGCAAGGAAAACAAGGCAACAACAGAGGAGAAGGTGGTTGAGTTCTTAAGGGAAAATGTATTTTACAAGTTTGGGTACCCTAGAGAACTGGTCATTGATCAGGGCAACCATTTTACATCCAACATGATTGAAGACTTGTTAAGCCAACACAAGTTCAAGCATAGAACATCCACTCCCTATCACCCACATGCTAATGGGAAAGTGGAGGTGACCAACAAAGCGTTGGAAGGCATTCTAACCAAAGTGGTTAGCAGCAATAGAAAATATTGGGGAGATAGATTGGTTGAGACCACTTGGGCCTACAATACCACCCGGAAGACCACCACTGGATTCACACCCTATGAGTTGGTCTATGGGAAGAAGGCCTTGTTGTCCATTGAATTTGAGTACAATACATTGAGGATGCCAGCCCGGCTAGATCTAGATCTCAGCAGTGCACAAAAAGAGATATTGCTTTAGTTGAATGGGTTAGATGAGTTCATAATGTAGGCCCTCCTACACATAGAGGTGACTCAAATTTAGAGGAAGATTTGGCATGACAAGAACATCGAGGACAAGAAATTTCAAGAAGGTGATTGGGATTTGTTATATGATTCCAGATATAGAGAATTTAAGATAAAGTTAAGGACTATATGGTTAGGGCCTTATGTCATAGAGAAATGTCATGATAATGGTTCAATGTAGATTAGAACCATAGATGTAGAGGTCATTCCTTTACTTGTTAATGGGCACAGATTGAAGGTTTACAAGAAGCCATTGTCAAAGCAAGAGTTCATTGATGGTATCAGAAAAATAGTGATGGTGGTGGAGCAAGTCTCAACTCCTACCTCATCAAGTCATTGAGAGAGAAAAAAGAAAAAAGAAAAAAAAGAAGAGAAAAATAAGGAGACTCAGGTGAGAACCTCCATGAGGCACCTGAGTCCCACTGTTGGGTTGAAAACCTCTTGAGGCGGCCCAATGGTGTCAAAAAAAAAAGAGAAATAAAAAAATCCTTGGGTGAAAACCTCTTTTGAGGCACCTAGGACAAGCAGCTAGGATGAAAACCTCTTGGAGGCAGACTAGTTGCTTTCAAAAAGAAAAAAAAAGAAAAGAAAAAAAAGAGAAAATAAAACTTTGAAAATATTGTTTGCAGGTCAACAAGAGGAGGATCAAAGCAACAAGAGAGAATCAAAAGGGACCTATCCAGCTCATGTTTTTATTTCTCCATTCATTATCCTTCATCATTCCATCATTCCCTCCATTTTTTCCACTCATTTACCTCAGTTTGAAAGGGTTCTATCTTTTCTACAAGATTCCCTGTAAACCTACAGGATTCCTTGAAAACCTACAGGATGATCCTATAGGAATTACAGTGGCTTGGGAATCCTAAAGGAAGTAACCCTAGAGCAAGGGAATGACCTGCCCATGTCAAAAATAAAAATAAAAAAATCTACTTCACCATCTCATCACCATATCTCTCTCCACCATGATCACCCTTGCATTCATCAAAAAAGTTAGTTTCAAAAAAAAAAATACAGTTTTCAAAGAAAAACAGAGAAAAGAGGAAGAAGACAGAGAAAAAGGGGACAGCACGTGAAGGCTATTTTCCTCATTCACAAATCCATAGACCCCTTCTCTACCCATGCCAACCATCCTCAGGCTCCAGCAGTGGAAAATGATTAAAATTTTTGAGGGAGGAGTAGCTATAGGACATCTTCTAGGAAATCCTATAGCAGCCTATCCCACAAAACAAAAATCACAGGTTGTTGTTAGCTTCAAGCATGGACATCTAGAGGTAGAAGAAGCTCCTCCGGAGCCTAGCAACAACATCAAGATCATCAACATCAACATCCAAGTACCTACACATCAAAGAAAATCATCAGAGGACAATAAAAATAAAAAATAAAGGAGAAAAGCACATCCAGCAAACACACAACAAATACTTCATTCTTCAACAAACAACATCAAGGCACCATTACCATAGGTAAGTATCTTGCTTCCACTCTCTCATTAGCATGATATGATCAAACATGCAAAAGTTGAGAAAGAGTAGTTTTACAAGCAAAAGGTGGCCAGTTAACTTGGCCACCTTCGCTCAGTCAACGAGGAGAAGATAGTTAGTCCTTACACATGTGGCAACAGTCAAGTCAAGGAAAAGAAGAGATGAGGTTGAAAGTAGTTAAGCTATGGATTCCCGAAGTGGGAGTTGATTACGAGGTGATAAGAATGATGATGTGGTAGTGGGACCAATGGTCCAAAAATGTATACTCGTACCTTGGCTGCCATCAGAACACCCCACTCAAATCACCAATATGAGGAAATAAATGTTGATCCCCATGCATAGAAGCATTCACATTCTCGAGTCTACACACTAGAATAGTCGCTCTCAACCCTCAAGCAGTCTACAGGAAAGGTAGAATTCATTTTTTTCCTGCGTAGGACCACCTACAAGATCCTATAGGAGATCCTACAGGATATAGTCCAACACCTACAGGATTGGTAGTGAGCAGGTTTAAAAGGGAAAAATAGGGGTTGGCTTCATCAAGCCATGATAAGGAGGTAGGCTCTATATTTCCCCACATTTTTCCAAGTGAAAAAAAAAACACTTCTAGTTTGTTGGAAATGATTGCAGCATAAGGGAATTGCATACACAGAATTTTCATTTAAATTTCCTCATTCATTAAATTTTGTATCAGACATATACACCCCTCCATCCATCAGAGAAAATGATAGGGGGATTTAATAAGAGGGAACCCATCAACACAGTGAGGATTCATCAGCACCCTCCTATGCTAGAGATATTCACAAGGCACAATTGGATGGGTTTCTTTGAGAAATTGAGGGGGTATGATGATGAAGTAGCCAAAGATTTTTCTCTCTCCTACATTCCACTAACTAGGACCCATGCCACTGTTGTGGTGAAAGGCCTCTCCATAGAGCTCACCCTTGAAATCATAGGCATAATTACCACACTTCCCTTAGGAGTGCCTTGGAGAAAGGAGGATAAGGGAAATAGCCAAATTGCAAAGAAGAAATTCTTTTTAGAAGGAGAGGAGGCCATGGAAGACAAAAATGGAGTGAGAATAGAAAGCCTACCCTATCCTTGGAACAAAATTAGCTACCACCTTATAAAGTATATCTCATGTGAAGGTAGGTATAGTGTGGTATATGGATACCATTTTAGGCTTCTCCAAGAATTGAGGTTTGGAGCAGACACACCTCCTCAAAACATACTTAGCATACCCTACTTCCTTCTTCAATCAGTGATATATATGAGCATGAAGGTGCAGGAAGGAAACCATCAATAGCTAGCCCATCATGGGTTAATTAGACTTACCATAGAAGATGCCCTCCAAAACCTCAAAATCCCTATCACATGGGAAACTTTCAGAGACATGCAGATAGAGGAAGATATAAAAGCCCTTGAATATGACAAGAGCCCCACTGCCAGTGAAAGGGATGAAGAAGAAACTGAAAAGGAGAAAGAAGAAACAAAGAGGGATGAAGAGGAAATAGATGAGGAAGAAGAGGAAGAAAAAGAGAAGGAAAGTCGTGAAGAGACAAAAGAAGATGCAAAGGAGGAAACTGATGAATAGAGTGAGGAACTAGAGGGAGAAGAAGAGGAGAAAGTCAAATATGAGAAGAGGAATAAAAAATAGGAGGTAAAAGACAAGGAGGAAACACTGAGGGTATGTCCAGAACTCACTAAGAAAGAGGCAGCAACTGCCCTCACTGCCCTTAGTACCCCTATCAAGCAAAAAGGGAAATGACAGAGACAAACTCCATTGTACTTTAGGAAAAGAAAAAGTACAAGAATAAGGCAGGGAAAACCTCAAACTCCCACCAAGGTTCCTATTGTTATTGAAGACTCACCCAAACAACAGGAGAAAATGGCTCCTCTAATGAAAATTCAAGGAGAAGGATCATTAGGACAATCATGTCCCAAGTCTCTTATCACTTATGTTAGAAGGCCTATGACTAGATTTTCCTCATCCAAAGGAAAAGGCATCCTATAAGATACAGAAGGACCTACAGGAAGCAGAGGAAATCACATAGGAAACTCTGCTAAACCTACATGAAACACATAAATTGGATAAAGAAGAGAGTATGTAGCAAGAAACAAAGAAGGAGGATCCAGAGCTAAGGGAACGTAGTCCTCAACCTAACCTTGATTCCTACTACAGATTTATTGAAGGGGATAGGGTCATTCCACAGAAATTTTCCATCCCATTATTCTTTGAGCTTGAGAAAGAAATGGTAAGAACACATAGATGGATGCGGATTGCCAAATCCAAAGGAGTGGAGGACATCGGTCACATGGAGGAAAAAGTGAAAAAGATGGGTAGAGAAATGAGTAGCTTGAGGGACAGAGAGGCAATGATGAAAGCTCAGTTGGAGGCAGAAAATGCATGGTTAAGGGGATAACTACAAGAAAGAGGGAATCAATTGGAATCCATGGCTAGTATATCCTTAGAGGTAATCTAGTGCAAGATGCTAGCTAAGTCCTATGCATTATGCCTTAAGGAATAGTGGCTGCAGTTCCAAATTAAGACCCTAGCACAAAGAGGCACTATGCCATTCCAAGATTATAGATAGTTCATTGATCTTTGTGATCAATGCACATTGGAGGATAGGGATAAATTGTCTGAGTTCTACCTACATAATTTAGCCTTGACAGATCTGAATGTATGGGACCCTAATTCAAAACTAGGGGACTTACAGTTGATGGCTTTGGAATCATGGATGAACCATGAGGAAGCAAGGGCTACAAAAATGAAGAAAATAATGGAAAGGGAAGAAACAGAACCTCTCATGATAAGAGTTGAGAAGTCAAATTCAATGGATGTCATCAGCACACATAACTTGATTGCAAATGACCCTCAACTTGCACCTAGGTACCTTGCTACCTAAGAGAAAGAAATTACACACTTTGAGGATATGTTTGTCTGTTAGGAGATGAAAGCATGCGAGATTGCCAAAGGAGATGGAATACTTTTCCCTACAGTTTGAAAATCAAAGAGTGCCATTCTACTCAAAGAATGAGAGAAGCACTTAACAGGACACCCATGTACAAGCAAGCTCTCCAAAGACTCAAATTCAATTGGATTGGCTTGAGACTCATTCCACCACTACTCTTAGGAATGTTGGAAGGAAGGAAGGAAGAGGAAGAAAGAAAGCATTGGGAGGAGATAGAAAGGAAGGCATGATTCTATGCACAGGAAGAGGAAACTACAACAGAAGCATGGGATGTCAGGGAGGCCACTAGAGCCATGAAAGACATGGATATTGATTGAGTTGCTCAAAGGATGAGCAACACTTTCAGTAGGTGGGTGATGATGAGCCTCATCATTGGGTAACTATATGGACCTTAATCCACCTCCTAGCTTAGTCAAATCAACTCTTCTCACAATTTACTACATATTTTGATTGTATTTTGTTTAATAAGATGAGTCAAAGTGAGGTATTATTGCTAGTGGACTAATGTGCATTGATTGCAGGTTTGTGAGAGAAAATCATGGAATTTTGGCTAATTAAGGGCTGAAACTCAAATGAGAGAAGGAGGAGAGATTGTAGGAGGAAGATCCTCCTCATTGACTCCTCCCTCATTTGAATATTCCTCCATCAATCACACTAGCTTGGAGTACAAGAAGCCAAGTCATGGAGATCAAAAGGCAGTCGAGCAAGTGACAGTTAAAGAGCTAGTTTATCTCGAGTTTGGGAGTCAAGCCTCCCTAGATTTAAGGAAGTCATTGGAGACTTCAGTTGTATAAATAAAGAGGCCTAGAGCCTCATTAGGATTCAAATTTTTGCTATAAAAACACTAGTCATTTTCGAGTTCAAGACTTGTGGAAGACATTGTTATGTAATTTTATGTTTTGATAATGAGAATAAGCAATTCTTTGATCCAGCACTGAGTTAACTCAGAGGGTTGTGTAGAAATTTTGAATAATTTAACACATATTCACGGAGATTATCCTGATCATACAATTATAAACGGAACATGTATAATACATAATCTCCTCTACGTTGATCATCAATTTACAGAAGCAGAAACATTCACAGGCACACATAGAAGCATCAATCAAACTCATTAACACAGTATGTATCCCGGGGAAAGCATCTCGCTAAAAACCCCACATTATCTATATATTATATTGATTGAATCATGTAACAATACACAGCATAATACTTCTCACAAGTATCTCCACCTGTTACACACAATATAGCTCAGATCTGATCTCCAAATCTATTCCACTGCTTGCCTGCCTCCACTGCTCAATACCTGCTCAAGAACTGATGAGAATGGCTTCCCAAACTCGTATTTCACCTCAAAATAATCACTCACACTTTTTTGGACATGAGAAAAGGCTACAATACTGGGAAAATACGTGAGAAAACTCATTGGCATACTCAATCCCTTGATTGTGCAAGATCTAGTGCACAACTATAGTCACAACTGATAGCAATCTGATTCTCTACCACCTGTCCCTGTTGAACTGAACATGCACTGACATGCAACTGAGTTAACTGATGTATTCATTAGTTGCATCATGAGTTAATAATTAGTTTAACAACTCATCTTAGTCTATCTGCAGTTAGACTAACTACAACTAGTTTAACCAAGTCAAACTGAACACAACTCCATCAACTCCACAATCAACTCCACCAAACTCAACTGATTGAGTTCTAACTGAAGTCATGCATGCAACAACTCAACTAACTCATAAGAAAAGAGTATTTCCTTCTGACAGCTGCATGTGCCACCTCTGTAGCTCAAACTGAAGTGCTCCAAGAGAATAAGATCAAGTTTATAGTCCAAATTTATTATGAGACAATAATATTTGACTTTTCTATTTTTGCCAGCCAGTCTAAAAATAGACTTTGATCACTCACACTGTGATCATTCACACTTTGATAAAAAATAGAAGTCCATCTATTTTTCCCAACTTGACCAATCATCCATAAACAACAACCTGCAATCCATAGACATGATCCATATGTCTAAAAATAGACATAGTCTAAAAATAGACTTGCGCCAAAAATAGCCTGCGGGCCCACTTAGTGAAGGCGACTCTTTTCACTAAGCTCCATCATCTTGTTGCAATCTCAACAAGCATTTCTTGTTGCACACTTTTCAACACTCCCTCTCAACAAGAAAGGCTTCCTCTCAAACCCGATCCTGTAACTCTGGAATGTTCTCCATGCAACACATCTGGCCGGTCCACTTGCTCTGTCATCAAAGTCTCTGACTGCTATTGCCTCTGTCGACTGAAACTCTACATCTCTGTGCTCTTCAGTATCTGACTGCTCTAGCCTCTGTCACTTTGATCTCTGACTGCATCTGTGCTGCTGCTGGTTCTATCTCCCAGCATTGCATTCGCACTGCACCTCCCAACTGACCTCCCTGTTGGGATAGAAACACCCTCTGATGCTGAAGCTCTACATGCTGCTGACAAGTGCTCCCTCTCTAACATCTGCGCTACTGCAACATCTCCATGCATCTCGCACCATTTCACACCTCTCTGTGCCACCTAGCACTGTGCAAAACACTTGTGCCTCTCGCATTGCTACAACCTGCTAGCTATGCGTTGTCCTGGGATTCCCTGCACTGTCGCTCTCTCTGCCGCTCCATCTGCATTTATCTCTACCCAATCAGTCAGTTCCTGCTACTACACATCGGGGCTCCCATAGCAAGGTCTCATCCAAGAGGTTGGGTACCTCAAGAATCTTGCCCCTCCTCCTTGGGACGATCAATCCACATCACCCCACCTCCTACCTGGAGGTATGGCTGCATGCAATCCCTCAGCCCACCTGGCTTGAAGTTTCCCCCTACTCGAGGTCTCTGGATGAGTAGATGTCTCTACTCGATCTCCTCTCAGCTTCCCCTGTTGTGGCTCCTCCACAACCTCCTGAAGCTGCTGCACCAATCGTGGCTCCTCCACAATCGTCTGAGACTTCTTCTGGCTCTGCATGTTGAGAGGTAATATACGCTCCCTCTCAACCACCAAGTCTCCATCAGTTGCCTCGCTGCTCAAGGCTTTGCATGCATCTTGAACCTCAAGAGCATACAGGTTCTTGACCCGTGAATCAATCTGCTTCACCTGTCTAGTGATGATGTGTCCAAGGAAAACCTTTCCCTTACTGAAGACCACATCATAGCCTCTGTCTTCCAGCATCGCGATCGACACCAAGTTTCTCTTCAGTCCTGGTACATACTTGACATCAGTCAAGGTAAGGCGAGCTCCATGCTCCCTCTGAAAAATAACCGTGCCTACACCTGAGACACTATACTTCTCATCATTACCCATCCCTATGAGTATCTGGAGATCTCTCTCCTCCAAAGTACCGAACAAACTTTTATCACCGGTCATGTGGAAAGAAGCTCCACTGTCAAGAAATCAACCACTTCCCACCATGGATGAAACCATGCATGCGAAGAGTGTGAAGTCCAACTCAAACTGTGAAGCAAGTGAGGCTGCCTCACCTTCAGATCCTTCCCCGGATCCCTTCTTGGACTTCTTCTTTGGGCAATTAGTAGCATAATGACCCAAATCATGACAACGAAATCATCTCACCTTCGCCTTGTCAACCTTCTTCCCATCATTGGAAGAACAAGATTCGGAAAGAGAAACCTTCTCCTTCCCCTTCTTCACCTTACTCGCTAAGGCACAGTTCTCCTCATCCTGCATAGATGAAGAACTGTCTCTGGTGCACCGTCTAATCTCCTCCTGCATCAAATCCGACCATGGTCATTCCCAATTTGGCAGTTTCTCCCTTCCATTCACCGAGTCCTGGTAGCTATGCCAACTCTTAGGAAGGTCAAGGAGTGCTAGACTCACCATCCTCATCCGACAGTCACCCCCACACTTCCCAACTCATCCCGGCATTGGGTGAACTTCGTGAGATACTGGGGCAAACTGTATCCATTCTCACACTTAATGTTTCTGAGTTTATCTCTTGCTTTGGAATTAAATTCGAATTCCACCAGCACAAAACTCAACTGCTTCCGATCTAGAATTCGTGAGAACAAAGTATTTCTTGTACAGAGATCGGCTGTATGGGCATTCACCGGATATCTCACCTTCCAAAAGAAGGATGAATCCAGAGGCTACCTGGCCTGATTACAGACTCCGCCTGAAGAAATAAAATGTAAACACTTTCTGAATAATAGATCCGATGATCAATCCTCGCTTGATATCCTGTAAAAATCTCTTCTACAAATCAAGCAGCTCCGATACCATGTAGAAACTTTTTCTACAAATCATCTAGCTCTGATACCATGTAGAAATTTTGAATAATTTAACACATATTCATGGAGATTATCCTGATCATACAATTATAAGCGGAAAATGTATAATACATAATCTCCTCTACGTTGATCATCAATGTACAGAAGCAGAAACATTCACAGGCACACATAGAAGCATCGATCAAACTCATTAACACAGTATGTATCCCGGGGAAAGCATCTCACTAAAAACCCCACACTATCTGTATATTATATTGATTGAATCATGTAACAATACATAGCATAATACTTCTCACAAGTATCTCCACCTGTTACACACAATACAGCTCAGATCTGATCTCCAAATCTATTCCACTGCTTGCCTGCCTCCACTGCTCAATACCTGCTCAAGAACTGATGAGAATGGCTTCCCAAACTCGTATTTCACCTCAAAATAATCACTCACACTTTGTTGGACGTGAGAAAAGGCTACAATACTGGGCAAATACGTGAGCAAACTCATTGGCATACTCAATCCCTTGATTGTGCAAGATCTGGTGCACAACTATAGTCACAACTGATAGCAATCTGATTCTCTACCACCTGTCCCTGTTGAACTGAACATGCACTGACATGCAACTGAGTTAACTGATGTATTCATTAGTTGCATCATGAGTTAATAATTAGTTTAACAACTCATCATTAGTCTATCTGTAGTTAGACTAACTACAACTAGTTTAACCAAGTCAAACTGAACACAACTCCATCAACTCCACAATCAACTCCACCAAACTCAACTGATTGAGTTCTAACTGAAGTCATGCATGCAACAACTCAACTGACTCATAAGAAAAGAGTATTTCCTTCTAACAGCTACATGTGCCACCTCTGTAGCTCAAACTGAAGTGCTCCAAGAGAATAAGATCAAGTTTATAGTCCAAATATTATTATGAGACAATAATATTTGACTTTTCTAATTTTGACAGCCAGTCTAAAAATAGACTTTGATCACTCACATTGTGATCATTCACACTTTGATCAAAAATAGAAGTCCATCTATTTTTCCCAACTTGACCAATCATCCATAAACAGCAACCTGCAATCCATAGACATGATCCATATGTCTAAAAATAGACATAGTCTAAAAATAGACTTGCGCCAAAAATAGCCTGCGGGCCCACTTAGTGAAGGCGACTCTTTTCACTAAGCTCCATCATCTTGTTGCACTCTCAACAAGCATTTCTTGTTGAACACTTTTCAATAGGCTGAAGCTCTTGGGCTAGGGCCCAACCCTAGCAAGAAAAGTCTCCTCTTCTTGTGTTTTTATGCTTAGATTGATTTCATAGATTAATGGTTGAATTGTCTTTAGAATTATTTCATTGCAAGTAGTGTAGATTTGATCAGTTTGCTTATTAGTTTGCTTCCATTTGTGCTTTACTTCAGCAGTAGCTTAGAAGAGATAAAGGAACATCAAAAATATATCAGTAGGTGGTTTTGGCCTCACTCCTTCCTTAAAGGATCATGGTTTGAGGAAAGAACTCATATGCAGCCCCAAAAAGATAGAATTCTACTTTCTCATGGAATTTAGCATTTTTTGTACTTAGGTCAGCATTTGATCAGTTTGCAAGAGTAGGATTTAGTTATCATTTCTTTTATCTTTAGTATTACATTAGATCTCATCAATGTTCCATCTTATTCTGCAAGTTTTCCTCATGCATGAAGTAGGTAGCTAGCTCATGAAATTCTGTTTTCCTTAGATAATTGAAATTCTTCTTGTTTGCATAATTTTTGGGTAAGTGTCCATGTATGATGCAGTGCAGGTGTTTCAGAAGTACAAAGAGATTTCATAGTCAACACCCTCATCACAACTTCATCCATCCATGATCATTCCTTTCTTTCACTAAAACCCTCACCAATTTCATCATTTCACAAGGAAACTTCTCCAAGCTTGTTGAGAAAATCCAGCCATCTCCCAACTTTGGTTTTGAATTTTGAAGTGGTCCTAGGTACTCCTTTGCTTCATTCCATCAACCAACCACCTTCCCTAAGCCTTCCATCACCTTCAACACCCATCCTTTTGCTCTCAGTTGTATCCTGTAGAAATATAGGGGATCTTGTAGGTTTTTGGGACATCTGGTAGAACGCATTAGGATATCCTATAGGTTGACCTGTAGTGGCCTGTTTTTAGGCAGAATTGAGGAAAAATCTTCTAGGAAGCTATCAAAGGGTCCCTACTTGTCTCCCAAGCCTTCTAACCATTCACCATCATCCCTAAGCCACTTGCCACATCACCAAAAGAGATTAGATTTCACACTCTCACATAAGAAGAAGACAAAAAGAAAAACATATTTATTTTATTCATTTACATGCACAACAGTAGAAGGTTTGATCATTTGAATCTGCATGCTTAGGGTAGTAGGATTACATACATGTTCACTTAGCATTCTTTTGAAGCAAATCCTCTTAGCAGTTAGTCAGAAAATGGTGTGTTTCAGCATGTGATTTAAATATTTTTCCTTACTGCAGTAGACGAGCTTTATTTTAGAGTAGATTTCCCTTTTCCTCATTGGTAATCAAGTTTCTTCTGAATCCATAGAAGTCTAGTTTGAAAAACCTTAGTAGTCTATCGCCATCTTAGCAGTGACAAAGATCAAACCCATCACATTTACTTGTGTATACAACACTGTCACCTTCAAGATTGTACGCACCTCGGGTTGATAAAGTAAAGTTGGTAGCTCGAGTTGTAGCATTCTTGCTGCAACACTAGTGCTCATCATAAATGTATTTCAAAAACCAAAATACTTTCAATATTGGCCAAAAATAATTCCCTGAATGCAGTGTCGCTTTTAAATCTAGTGAAAAAAATATATTAAGATCAATTCGATGTTGAAGAACTCTTGAAAAATGAAACATAATAAATCAAAGTAATCACAAATTACAAGATGAAATGTTATAGGAATTATAGTCTATATAAAATGGTTCATATCCATTATGATTATAAATGACTATGCTACCAGACTAGTAGCAGTAAGAGGAGTTTAGAAAATTATCAGAGAAACGATTTATAATTGTAATCTTTGATTCTCTTGTAATGGTGATGACAGGAATAGTAAATGTATAACATATGCTAGAAAGTATTGGTTGATTGAGAATAGTAGGGTTGTAAGATGGAAACTATAGCTAATTAAAAAGAACATAAATTTATGGATTCAAATTTCATACACAATTCTAGCCACCATATTAACTTTAAAAGCTAATAAAAAATTATAAAATCTTACATATTTATTTGCCGTAATTTCCATTTTTCATCTTAGCTTCATAAAAGGACAGAGATGAGCGGTCGAAGTAGGATGAAATCCAAATTCATTGAATATTTTCAAACCTATAGTATCCTATATGATGAGAATACAACACACATAAAACAACATTTGATCAAGTTAAACAAGTAACAAGGAAAAATGATCAAATTTAAAAGAGAAATGACTCAAGGCTTCTGTTGTTTAATGAAGCTGGTACCTTTTCCTTCAATGGAAATGTGAAAAAGAGAGCGAGACTTGTTTATGCTACTTGATTGTATATTCTACTTTAATTTTTCCTACAAGAAGGGAAAAGTTGAGAGGATGTTTGTGTGAAAGAGATTTGAAAAATTGTAGCATTGACCCACAATAAAACATGAAAGTAGATAAATAACAAGTGTGTTTGTGGTTATCACAAAGATAGAGAGAGACAGAGAGCATATACATGACTAGGCGGGATGTGTTTCCCACTAAAAAGGTCCAATAGAACTATCCCATAGCTATATATTACACTTTCAAGAGTTACCCTACCTACATCAATGAGAAGGAATATCTATTAAATACATTTAATGCTTGCATGTCACAAAATAATTTCCTAGAAAAACTTCGAGTTGAGAGGATGTTTTTGTGAAAGAGATTTGAAAAATTGTAGCATTGACCCACAATAAAACATGAAAGTAGATAAAAAAAACAAGTGTGTTTGTGGTTGTCATAGACATAGAGAGAGAGAGAGAGAGAGAGAGAGAGAGAGAGAGAGAGAGAGCATATACATGACTAGGCGGGATGTGTTTCCTGTTAGTGTCGGTATCTTCATCCCTCCGTCAGAGATCAAATCCTCTTGTTGGATTTCATATTAGGTGTCCCGCCAAGTAATTTGAATTCCATTAGGTGCATGGATCATCTGACGGTAGTGGCATTCCTACAGTTTCCCTCATGTTATCTACCTGTTGGCTCATGTCTGTTCATTAAAAAGCATATACAGTCTTCTTTTTATTTTAAAGATTGCAAAGGCTGTCTTTAGGGTTTCATTGTCAATTAGGTCTAGGGTTTCATTAGGGTTTTGTCAAAAAATGTTTCAAAGTGTCTAATAATTACCAGCAGGCCATGAGGAGGTTCCAGCATCAATAAAATTTTATCACCAAATGTTCGAAAATGTGTTTTTCCTCAAAACTCTGTTTTGAGGAAAAAACAGAGTATTTTGCTTTTATTGTACAAAAATCATGAAATTTTGTTTTTCTCATTGTAAATCCCTTCATCTGTAATCTTGGTTCCTTTCCTTAGCCCCAGTAGTTCCAACACCTGCAAAACAAGCAAAGCTCAGGTCATTTAGTTCATCACAAAACTTAAAAGAAGTGAAAAAGTCCAAAAAACAGAGTTTGAAAATAAATTCATTTGCAAAACATTATGAAAGTGGGTTTTGGAAAAATTAAATTTGAAAAGCTCATGCATAAATAATTTCTCCAAGTGTTTGAAGTTCATTTCTATTCCAAGAGCAAAGAGAACCAAAGCAAGACGGTTTGGGTGAGTGAGTGTGAAGTTTGGGTAAAAAACTGTTGTAAGTTGCTGGCGCGGCGCACTGGGCAGGAGGCACAGCGCACTCACCGGGCGTGGTGCATTGGGCAGGCCCATCCAGTGTAAAATAACATGGGCACGGTGCATATGGAGGGCACAGCGCATTGGGCTGGATGCGCGGCGCATACAGCTAGAGGGCCCGAAAATCGCCAGAACGACCTCCAATCGCCAAAAATCGCACGGTTTTGCCTTGTGACAAGTAGGTTAACCCTCTGTCACTAATTTACATCCAAGTTTGATGATTGTGTGATGATGTTTATTGCATGATGAATGTGTAAAGGAAAACAAACCCTATCTCTTCAAACTGTCAAAGGAGATTGCTGCTAGGGTTTTAAGTGACTGTTTTGCTACTAAGTGTATCATTCCTCCATCACTCCCTTATCCCATTTGTCCCTTAATTTCATTATTCCCTAAGTTCCCCTACCCCCTAAATTCATTAATCCCCTATCCCAAGTTCCCTTTCCCAAATTTCCAAATGTAAAACCCCAAACCCCAATCCTATATAAAAACTCCCAAAACATCCCATATTTCGCCTAACTAAATCTATCCCAACAACCCCTAATCCCCCATTATTTTTCCCTCCCCTTACAGTCCCTTGTTTCACTATTTTCCCTTGGTGGCAGAGGTCAAACAATCATCAAAGGCAGTCCAACACAGTTTGACACATCAGCACCTATTTCTCCAAGGCAATTTGTCTACCAACAACTATGGCATCTGATCCTTCATATGATTATGAAGAGGAGACCCAAAGTGACTCACCCACGGAGGGACATGCACCTAGGAGGCCTCATAGAGGTGGCAGAAATATCAGAGAAGAACCAACCACTCTTGCCGAGTTATAGGCCTACCCTCTTGCCATCTTTTGTTTCCAACATCAGTCATGTTATGAATTTTGCGAGAAGGTTGCTAATATTCAGTTTCATCATGAGTTGGCCCGCTTATTTGTGTTGCATTTACATGGTGATCAAGCCACTCTTGCTGGTGTCACTTTCAAATTAACACCAGAAACCATTTCATTGGAAACTGGCATACCAAACATTGGAGAACCATGGAACAAGAGGCAGAAAATTGACCGGCAACACTATGAACCATACATCAAACCCGGGTTTTTGAGACAGCTCAAGAGAGTGTTTCCTTTTCGGTACCTCAAGGATGAATATGCTCCTTTAATGAAACTCATCATGAAGTATTTCACCTGTGAGGGCAGGTTCTCCCACTTGTATGCTTATCATATCAGGCTGCTGATGCATTTTACTCGGGTACAGATGATGAAAATTCCTTATTTCATATGCCAAAACATAGAGAAGATGACCACTCTTGTGCAACACAAGACCCCTCAGCAGCAGTTCAACAATATTTATCATTTTGCTCACATGAAAATTGTGGTCGTTCATCAGCTTGGTTTACAGGGCATCACTTGGGATGACTTCATTTCTCGTGAGTTTTTCAGAGCTTCACAGGGACCTTCAGAGGCTGGGCATGAGACAGGTGGACCTTCTTATCAACATGAGGGCCATGAGACCGATAGTGTGCCTGTGTTCATCTCGTATCAGAGGGGCACTAGATGGTTGTTTGCAGCAGCAAAGCGAGTGTTATCTCCACCTGGGGTGGAAGGGGCCTCACTTCCTTCATTAGCATAGAAGGTTCAGGACCGAGGTAAGAGGCCACTACAGGAGGAAGGACCATCAAGTGAGCAAGAGACTGATTTCATCCTCATTGAGGGTGATGACACTGGTATGGGCTCGCAAAGTGCAAATCTTAGAGAGATCATTAAGGAGCAGCATGTGGACATTGATGCCTTGTCTACCAACTT
This sequence comes from Pinus tabuliformis, assembly GCA_031772625.1. NCBI lineage: Eukaryota > Viridiplantae > Streptophyta > Pinopsida > Pinales > Pinaceae > Pinus > Pinus tabuliformis. The sequence continues at coordinate 1,147,191,616 of CM062805.1, forward strand.
GGATAGATCCCAATGTACTATACAGTACTTGGATTAGAGGAATAAGCAGCTTGAGGATCAGCAGGTGGTTATGGAGTTGCAAAACATTCGGCAAAACTGCCAAGCTGCCCGAAGGAGGAGGGTGGAGTTCACTTCCTTGGAGCAAGAGATCAATGTTGACATGGAGTCATGGCTCGAAAGAGTCAATATCCACTTGGAGAGGAAGCTTGAGAAGGCAATAAATGAGAATAATATGCTTAGAAACTTGTCATATCATTACTTGTCCTGGAACTTGGTGTGCCAAGCAAGAATCAGGAATTTGAAAGCAAAGTTGAAGAGAGCATCAAGGAGGCAAAAAGAGGATGAAGGACTTTAGATCTTGGTTGAGGCTTCCTTGGCGCATCACAGAACTTGATAGAGAAGACTCAGCCCAAATTTCAAAAAATTTGGAGCAATTTTTGTATTTTTGCAAATTTTTGGCACAAAAACAGGTTTTCCTGCCCGATGTGCCGTGCCACGTGGGGCTTTCTTTTGCTAGAGGCCTCCAAATCTCAAAAACTCAGCATTTTTGGATTTTTCATGCAAAATTACACTTTTCTACCTATGGCCAAGAAATTTGGGCAGGTTTTGAGCCCTCAAAAAGGTCAAAAACACTCAAAACATGACCTCACTGCCCCTATTTTGACACACAGGAAGCAATGTTGGGAGAATGGACTTTTGGGGGGGGGAAATGGAGAGAAAATTGAAAAATTCCACTTGGGTTGGAAAATAGACAGGCAGAACTTTCCAGCAAGCACACCTAGAGCTCATTTGGACATCGGAAAGGCCTCCAAAAGTGGGTCCAAACAGGCGCTATGCATAGAGAATTAGGCGCAACACATAGAGGAAAAATTGCCAGTTTGACCAAGTTTTGCTCTGTTTTTCGCCCAGCTTCGCCTAGTTTGACTTTTTCACTTTCCTAATGGAAAATTTATGATGTAATTTGATGAAAATTGATGGATTATGATGTAAATATGTTGGATTTTCACTTGTAGAGGTAGATTCATCAGTTTAAAGGTTGTTTGAAACTAAATGAATCAGTTCCCTTGTTTCTAGAGGCATGCTGTTATGTTGCCTAGTTTCTAGTTCTCAGTTTAGAATCAGTTGGATCAGCCCCTAAACTTGTGAGCTCGACCCCTAGAGGCAAGGATGAGCTATGTTTTTCTATATTATGTTATTTTTAAGTCATTAGCATGGTTGGACTCTTGAGAAAGACTTGAGCTTCATTGTACATTCATTTTCAGTATTTTGGCTAGGGAATTGAGACCAAGATTTGCAGCACTCTTTGGGATTCATGTGGCAATTTTTCTTGGTACAATGCTTCTCTTTGTGATTGTGAATTTGTTTATGTGATTGCATTTCTATCTTATTTCTTCTGAACTAAACAAACAAGAGTGTAAGTAGAATTCATTGAAAGTGCAATGCTCTACTTGAAGTTTGCTTTAGTTGTTTGATGTTTTCAGCTGTTTGGGGAGGATTCATGATTGATTTTGCCCTCTTCAACACCTCACCTGTCTTTTCCTTCCATCTCACTAAAATTTAAGTGCTAAAATGATTTCCTACCTTGCCCCATCAAGATCTCTGCAGAACTGAGCCTCAATCCCTGCACCCCAAAATGTGTCTTTCCCTTTGAGCCAACAAATCATCATTTTATCAAATCAAACTCTCTTGCACATATACCTAGCCTAAAATCAGAAGATATTTCAGTCATCTCAAGCCCCATACATCATCATTTGCTGAGATTGACTCGGAGAGAGCCCTATCCTAACCTAGTAAGGCTAGCTACCAGGCTGAGCGTGGTTTGACGCTGGCCCTGGATCCTGCCTTTTCAGCTTGAGGTAAATCTAGGCTCTAACATCCCACTAAGAAGGTCTAATAGAACTATCCCATAGATATTTAGGAGTTATTATGCCTACATTAATGAGAAGGAATATCCATTAAATACATTTAATGCTTGCATGTCACAAAATAATTTCCTAGAAAATCTGCAAGTGTTATGCACAAGAAAGAGATAAACTTAACTGATAAGGAAGGTCCATTAAATACATTTAATGATTGCATGTCACAAAATAATTTTCTAGCAAGTCTGCCAATCTTACGCACTAGAAAGATATCAACCAAATGCTAGATGTTGAACTAATAGCTATTCTAAAGAGAAAAGATTGAAAACAGTCTATCAAAAAAGTCAACAGTTCTTGTATAAATAGAATTCAACATATAAAAAACACAAATATGACAAGGATGGACAAAGGTTGAAGACAAAGAAAGATTGATTACACATATATTGGTCGTTTTATAAACAAAAACAACAAGAGAATTGACATTAAATAATATATAATGAACGAGCTTTATAATATTATTGAATTAATAATATTCTTTAATCTCGAAATCTAAGATGCTGAGAACTATAAGTAAGAATTTTAAATTCCACAAATTTATCTTTTGAATTATTGAAATGTGAAATTATTTTTAACTAACATGATATGTGGTGGATGAAGGCAAAGCGAAATGGTAATAATGAAAGAATATAAATCCAACAATGAAGAGTCGCAAATATAAGAGATGCCATCTAAAACCCAAAATATGGTTGGAGTGATATAAAGCTTTCATGTTAGCTCTCCAGCATGCATTATTGAAAATATCATGTATTAAAAGCCCCTCTATGCAAAAGCATATTGAAATTCCTTTCACTTATTTTTGAAGTAGAAAAATTTATTCTAATCAGATATTGCCACCTACACAAATGAAAGGCCCCTCTTCCACACTTTGGGGACACATATTTATGATTGAGGTGTGGAGCTCATGTGTGGAAAACATATTTAAGCAATACTTTCTTTCGGTAGAAATCACATAACAGAATTTTATGGCCGACACGTTTCAAACCAACCAGTGTGGTTCATCATCAAGACCAAATGAAGAGGCAGACCATGGCAATGGCTTAAATAGAGAGCAATGTAGAGACCAAAATTTCAAATAACAACTATTTTTGAAAAATAATATTTAAATTATGATATTAACAAATATTATTAAGTAACGACTATATTAAATGGCTAGTTTTTGAAAAATAATATTTAAATTAATTTATTAAAATCAAATATTATTAATAATATTTGATTTTAATAAATTAATTTAAATGTTACTTTCAAAAACTAGATGTTTAATATAGCCGTTACTTAATAATAATTGTTAATATCATAATTTAAATATTATTTTTCAAAAATAGTCGTTATTTGAAATTTTGGTCTCTACATTACTCTCTATTTAAGTCGTAGCCGTGGTCTGCCTCTTCATCTGGTCCTGATGATGAACCACACTGGTTGGTTCGAAACGCACTGACCAAAAACTTATGTTATGTGATTTCTACCGAAATACTTTTCGTAATTCATTATGGATCACAAAAGCCTGAATTCAAACAATACTTTCTTATCGAAGCATATTCTCGTAGAAGAAACAGTTCTATGCCATCATCTTAGCCAAGTTCAATTCCCATCTTCTCTTCACATCAATGATTTTCCACAATGACCATATTGCATAGGATACAGTGCATTGCCAACTCTTACTTGAATCACAACAAATTTCGATACCTAGCACTTCAATCATCAATGCCATAAGCTATGGTCAATGCACTGGAACTAGTTGATAGGTCAAGGTTACACTTCTCCTCCAACATCTAAACTTGGACATTGAGAACCCTCTCTCCCCACCTCTTTGGTTCTCTATTAATGCCCCTGGTCTCATTAGGACATATGCTAATATAGGTATTCAGGAGAAGATCTACAAAGCTTATTTGAAATTCAAATGAATTGCACCATAATGACCCCTATTTCAAACTTTAGGTTGGCCTTATCCACACCCTGGGGTAGTTCATATATAACTACACTATAACATAAGAGTCCCAAAGGTGGGCATCCTGCACTAGAAATGGTTTTCCAATGAATATAGGGGCCCTGCCCAAGTTTGAAATTTGGTTTATCTATCTAGTAAGGCGTGCGGGCAGTTGGCAGTCCCATTGAATTGATCTTGGGTCTTCTCGGTGACAGGAAATAGGTCTGCCAATTCTCTTGATTAAAAAAAGAAAACTTCAGGCTTGTTATCACCAATTGTATACTAAAACCGATCATCATCTTCAAAGGGGGCATAATATTTGTGCATATTCTTTATTAGAATCTCAGGATCATTTTTTTTATGTGCTATACATTACAAAAACTATGGTTGATTCCATTGTTTGTTTAGTGATTCACATCATGCATGCTCTCTATGGGACTTCTCTACAGTAAGAAAACCAAAGTTGTCTTGTTCCTTTGCAAGGTGCTACCCCTTAAGAATAATTCTCACAGACAAGACCTCCTATAACATGAATTCGATGTTAATTCCTGAATACCAGATCTTATTTGTGTCCCAAGCAATTTTTATAACCCAGAAATTTAATTTACCCAGTAAATATTTTATGAAATTGTTGAATAAAAATACTCTGGTATTTTAACAATAAAATTGACAGAAAAATCACAAATATCAAATCAATCACATGCCAAAAACTATAAACCCTTCGAGTTATCCTTCACTTTTATTTCTCATAATAAATAAGAAGATGGCAAACAAAGAAATGCAATTTTTTTTACAACAAATGGAACATGGAAATTCGACTCCCTAAAAAAAACAAACTGTACCCACACTGCCTCCCTCCCTCCTAGTCATCATGTGTGTGGCCCATGTGTATTACTATCCACACATGCAAATTGTGAGCAATACTATTTACACGTGCCACGTCCCTGAACAAGTCAGCCTATGAAACTCTTATAGATCTAGATCTTGGCCATCTGTGAAGCTGGTGCTCAGCAGCTCATATTGTATTAACAAGTGAATCTAGGCCTCCACCAATAACAAGTGCAGATTAGAGTAACAATAGGATTCTAGTTTTAAAAGAAAACAATTCAATAGGTATCCTTTCTTCAAGAAAATAGGTGGTTAGAGAACATACACAAGCTCATAGCTCAACAACATGATTGGTGACATTCAAGTTGAGCTTAGAATACCAATGGGATGCTAGTTTCAATAGAAGCGAATGGGATTCATAGATCCTATTTTTAAATTTCATTTATTTTCCGTATTAGAAGTGGAAGTAGTTTTCTATTAGAATATGCATCCTACTACATAATCTTTATTTATTCCTCGATTGAATCCTTTCAAGGCAGTCAAATTTCATAAGATTCCTCTAGGTGAAAAGTAAACACAGGTTATCATAATCCATTAAAAACTAATAAGAATACATGTCCTCAAAAACTTTGGTGGTGTGTATGCCAAGTTTGTGCTATATCTCTTTCCATCTCTGTTGTTTTTCATAAGGCCAAAGCTTGAAAGTCTGGGATCCCCATCCTAAGAAACAAAATAGAAACAACTAACGAATCTCAAATTGAAATACAAAGTAAGTTCACAGTCAAGAAGTGCTCAAGCACTTTAGGCTATTTAATATCATCAACAACAATGGTCATCTTATGCAGAACTATTGGACAAACTATAGCACCAAAGTTAAAGAGACCAAACAAAATTAATGTTTTTTAAGGAACAATCCCATCAATAAAGAAACAAATGAAACACTATCTAAAAACAATCATTTTTGGTTGGAGTTAGATTGCTAACAATAGCCTTTTATGAGTAAATAGAAATTGCAAGCGAGATGTTACCCATTATCTTCAATATGGTACAACTGCATAGTACATGGAAATGGAAGGCTATATTTCTCCTACTTTTATATGCAATACGATATAGCTGCAAAATATCATGAGCTAGGTAACTTATTTGTGAATATCATGTGGCATTTGTCTAAAAATGCTACATTTTTATTTTTTGGCCAGAATCTGGCAAAAAAAAATGGTGAACACTTAATTTTTGTTGTTTAAATGGGTTTTTGACTCCATATATGGATTCAACACCCTAAAAAACCCATGGGGCACTTGGATTGTGGAAATTTTACAATTCAAACTTGTGATTCTATGAAATCCCTCTTGGATTTTGGACAAATTAGACTAGAAAATATGCCAGAAAGCCCTCCTAAACAAAGAACACACACACACACACACACACACACACACATATATATACATAAAATTTTAAGCATGAAAATTACCTTGAAGTTTAAAAACATTGGTGAATGTTACTAATCCTTAATATGCAAACTATAAAATGTTTATTGATATATTTGTAAAATTATTCAAGTTTATAATGATTTTATATATGGCCTCTATATAATGTTGGCATTTTTTAAGGTAAAATAATTTTATATTGTAAAATTTGGGCGAATCATTTTTATAAAAAATGGAAATTGACGAATCTTTTTTGTGGACAATTCATGGAAAATTAGGCCACCTATGAATATTAGCCCCAAAAAAATTCCATGGTTATATAGATATAATAAAAATGATATTTTCTTTGATATGTTTTATAATTTGTTTTAATTTAATTTGATATATTTTATAATTGGTTTTATTTTATATTTTAATGTGATATGCATAGCAAAAATTATATATAAAAACTCTATGTTGGATATATGTCCAAGGCCCATTGTGTTGACTTGGAGGAACTGCAGGGTTAGTATAAAACACATTGTAAAAAGTTTGGACCGAGTTTTATTTCATCAAAATCTCCTGGATAGGATGGGGTACATGCGATCCTGGGTCTCTTCGACAACTCTCTTTGACCACACTCCAATCATTCTACAGTCGAAGGAAAATATGATGTGGAAAGGATTGATCTTCAAGTTCAACAAAACTTCGCTAACCAATGAGGTTTTTTGCAAGACAATTCATGAATCATTGTCCCAGTTATCTATGGTTGGACAAATGCTTTGGAAGCCTTGCAACAGCTTGGGTTGAGTTACTAGTACTAGAAACCTTAGTTTGACCAATGCTTTGGAAGCCCTTGGTGGGTTGAGTTACTAGTCCTGGAAGCCTTAGTTGGAACAAACGCTATGGAAGCCCTAGAAGGCTTGGATATAAACCAATTTGATGATGGTTTTGTGATGTCTGACTGTGAGGTGGAATCGTTGTTTGATGGGTTGATGTGGATGGCCTCTAGAAGCCCTGGATGAGTTTTGATTGATGTGTTCTATGAGATCCCACATTCATGCTAGGAATATGGCATGGGGGTGAATGGCCGAAGAGAGATTTGGCTCATCCATTCTAATGTGGAAGTCCCATCCCTGGTTTGGATTTTGCATCATTAATGAAAGGCTATTTCTCCTTGTATTTCTATGAGAATTTTGATGGATTATATGTGTCTATATGGATGTACTTTCATGAGTATTTATGTTGCTATTATGCTAGTTATTTATGTGTTTTATGACAACAACCATGTATGGATTTCATCATGTTTTTACTTGTAATTGAACTATCAATGTATCTTTGACCTAATGGATGGAATGGAATTTGATGTATTGAGGCATCAATGGTTCTTAGCGATTCTCAGCTAAGTATGAGACCCCTATGCTCATAACTGTTATTTACACCTGTAGTTTACATATTCGTGATATGTTTGACGAAATGTCTTTTATGGCTAGTAGGGGTCCAGTCAAGGTCTTAAACAAGTATTTGCTAAAGCACTGTCATTTCCATGTTATTTTACTATTCTGAAGAGATGGTTCAATTATGGGTAGTGACTTGGGCTCTGGGCCTGAAAAATTGGCTCAAATCTTGGGGATGCTGGCATAGCACTGACTAAATGTGTCTCTAAACGCTAGCAGGCAACCTTGTGAGAGTGAATTTATATTTCTAGACACTATCATGCCTATAGCATGAGAGTGACTAAGGCTTAAGTTGTCCAAAAGTTCAGTGGGACCCAAGGGCAAGTTGCCTGTAGTGTTGGATTGGTTCCTGAGGGTCTTGAAGCTGATGTTCAATGTTTGTACGGTGTGTTTCCATTAGTTCCACTTCCTTAACATGACTTAGGAGGTTGAATCATATCATGGTTCACCCCTCGAACTGGATGGGCTATGTGTTGGTCATGCATGGATGTCAGTTGCATGTGTGTCTCTCACACTTTCATTTCGTGTGCTTGTTGGATTTGCATGATGTTGTTCATGGTTGTAGTGATGTCGTCATGTGAAACTTGAGGTTGTTGTGGTGGAATGCAGTGTCATGAGTGTATGACTGGTTACATGTCAATTTATGTTGCTTACATGTATCGTTGTAACATGCTTGGTTACATTATTGCATTTTTGGTTACATTCTTGTATGCTTGGTTGCATGTATTATTCATGTAGGTTTGATTTCAAGTATCATTCATTTATGCTTGATCATATGTGCTTATGCATATCTGTAGTTGGTTATGCATCACTTATGCATGTTCATGTTTGCATTTGGTCAAGTGTACAGTGATGTAGTGGTTGTTGTCATGCATGAGGTCGTAGTATGTGTTGTTGTTAAGGTCATGCATTGATGACTAGACCCTAGCTAGGATGATGGTTGCATGGTCATATGCTTATGTATTAAGTTTATATATGTTGTCATGATTATGTTATACGTGTACCACGCTGTCTTGCAAACAAGGTATCCTCCCTGATCTATGCTAAGGTACGTTTGTTTATTGTGATTTGGTTTAGCTCACATGATATACCTTGCAGGAAGAAATATCAAATGGATAGCAAGATGCTTGACTACAAGTACTCTCACTATGAATTTGAAGAGGAATATGGTGTTCAGAACGCTTCCGATTTGGAAGTTACACTGAGAAGCTTAAAGAAAGAAATAAGGAGTTGTATGGCAGATAATGACATAATCGTGCAGGCACAGGAGAAACAAGTAGAGGTAAATGTAGTAATACTTCAAAGTTTGTCAGATTTGCAACGATAGGGACCACGTTAGATCAACTATGAGAAAGAGGATAGAACTAATGGGGCATATGGTAGTTGGTCTCATGGTGGTCACAAGTCAGATAGAGATGACACAATTAGAGATGGATGATTGTTGGACACTCCAGATAGGAGAGCGAATAGACACATGTATTATTCTAGTTTTGATTCAGATAGGCATAATGATCGTCATCATTATCATCCTTATAGGAGGAGTGATAGGGGATATTTTCCGGATGATTTAAGAAAGAAAGGCCACCAACATTTGATAGAGAGATGAAGAAACTTCAGGATGCAGAGGCATGGTTGCTTGGCATGAAGAAATTCTTCAGATTGCATGACTATTCAGAGAACATGGAAGCTAGAGTGGCTACATTCAGTCTCAAAGGTAAATTAAACATTTGGTGGGAATATGTGAAGAATGTCAGATGTATTCATGAGGAGGATTTGACTTGGAGTGAGTTTGAGTGGATATTCAAGAATTACTTGTCAAAGAGATACTTTGATGACAGGGAAAAATAATTTTATGAGCTAAGGATGGGTTCCATGACAGATGATGAGTACACTATCAAGTTCTTGGAGTTACTGAGGTATGTGCCTTATCTCACAGAGGAAAAGGCCAAGATTCATAGGTTCATTATTGGATTACCGGTTGCAAAGGCAAGATTGAGTTCGATGAGCCTAGATCATTGGAGGAAGTTATTCGGAAGCTAAGGAATTGCTATGAAAAATCAAAGCACAAAGCTAAGACTAAGCCAGACTGGAGAGGTAATGCAAAGAACAAAGGAAAATGGGACAGAAAGCGAGCAAGGCCTCAAGATACAGGTAAAAAGGAGAATGTTGCACCACCTAAGAAGTTTAATGCATTAGATAGAGGACAAGGATTCTGATAAGGAGAAAAGAACAAGGAGACAGGTTGGAAGCCCATAGAGTATTGGATTTGTGGAAAGGATCATCGCAGGAGAGATTTTCCGCAAAATCAGGGTGGTATACCTCATATATACAGTGCACAGGAGGCACAAACTATTGGGGATGTTGGTCAGATTATTCCATGTATCTATGCAACATTGGATAACAAACATGCAGATCATCAGGCATCTATCATTGAGATGGATGGTAAGATTTGTGATAAAGTTATTTCTATTTTGATTGACCTTGGATCTAATTATAGCTATGTTAGTTTTGACTTGGTGGATAAGTGTGGTTTGAGTAAGGAATTACATGTAGAGTCTTGGTTAGTGCAGTTGTCTATAGGTACGAAGAAGCGATTTGATCATTGGGTAAGCGCTTGTGCATTTTATTTGAATGGTATGCCTACCGCAACACATTTGAATGTACAACCATTGGGTTCATACATTATGTTGTTGGGCATGGATTGGTTGTATCTTCATAGAACCAAGGTAGATTGTTATGACAAAGCCATTGAGTGTGTTGATGACAATGGGGAACCAAGAGTCTTATAGGGTAAGAAGAAAGCTACATCAGTTAGGATGGTGACAACTATGCAAACAAAGTGTAGTCACAAAAAAGGGTGTAAACTATTTGCAGTGCACATTTATAGTGATAAGGGTAAGGAAGTTGAGGATATAGATGTGTTGAGTAGGTACCCAGTTTTGCAGAAATTCAAGGATGTATTTCCTGAGGACATTACAGAGTTTCCACCGCACAGGGAGGTAGACTTTTCTATTGAGTTAGTGCCAGGGGAAACTCCATCATCAAAAACACCTTACAGGATGAGGACGCCTGAGTTGGTTGAATTAAATCTATAGGTGAAGGAAATGTTGGACAAGGGATACATTAGGCCAAGTGTATCACCTTAGGGCGCACCGGTATTGTTTGTGAAGAAGAAATATGGTACTCTCAGATTATGAATTGACTACAAGAAGTTGAGCAAAGTGACCATCAAGAATAGGGATCTGTTACTGAGGATTGATGACTTGTTCAACCAGTTGAAGGGAGAAACAGTGTTCTCTAAGATCGACTTGAGATACAGATATCATTAGGTATGCATCAAAGAGGAGGAAATTTACAAGACCGCATTCAAGACCAGGCATGGGCATTATGAGTTTGTGTTAGTTCCATTTGGTGTAACTAATGCTCCAACTACATTTATGTGTTTGATGAATAATGTGTTGCATCTGTACTTAGATAAGTTTGTTATTGTGTTCATTGATGATATACTGGTATATTCTAAAAATGAGGAAGAGCATGTCGAGCATTTAGCAGTAGTGTTGAGGTTATTGAGAGAGCATCAATTGTATGTTAAGTTCAACAAGTGTAGTTTCTTTCAGACTGAGGTACACTACTTGGGGAATGTTGTCTCCAAGGAGGGAATTGTAGTAGATCTAGAAAAGATAAGAGCCATCATGGAATGGGTAGCTCCTAAGAATGTGGATGAGGTGAGATATTTCATGGGTTTGGAAGGCTATTATAGGAGATTCATCAGGAACTTCTCATGGATTTCTTATCTTATTACATCATTGCAAAGGAAAGGTAAGAAGTTTGAATGGATAGAGAAGTGTGAGGCTATTTTTTAGCAGCCCAAGCAATTGTTGACACATGCACCAGTGCTAAAGATTGTAGATCCAGACAAAGAGTTTGTAGTATGCATAGACACTTGCAAGAGAGGACTTGGTGGAGTCCTTATGCAGGATGGACAGGTGGTATGTTATGAGTTGCAGAAACTAAATGAGCATGAGCAAAACTACCCCACACATGATCTTGACCTAGCAGCGATTATACATGTGTTGAAAATATGGAGACACTATCTTCTGGCCAGGAGATTTACATTGATGAGTGATCACAGTGGTTTGCAATATCTATTTAACCAACCGAATCTGAATGGTAGGAAGGCTCAGTGGTTGGATACGATCAGTGAGTCTGATTTCAATATCTGATATATCAAAGGTAAAGAGAATAGAGTGGCATATGCTCTTAGTAGGGGGGTACAAGTAAATTACTTAGCAGTTGTGAGCTCTTATGGGATAGATCTACAGGATATGATCTTGCGAGCAGGTCACTAGGAAGTCAGATATATGGATATTGTGCACAGGTTGCAGCAGAGCACATGTAAAGGTACAGGTGATGGTATAGGTATAGGTATAGGTGATAGTACAGGTATAGGTATAGGTGATGGTACAGGTATAGGTAGTAGTACAGGTAGTGGTATAGGTATAGCTATAGGTGTAGGTGCACAGGATATGGATTATTGTCTTACAATGGAGGGAATGGTCAGGTTCTGAGATAGGATATATGTGTTAGATAACAGTGAGCTTAATGTTGGGTGTGAAGCCTGATTATCTTCTGTATTCAAAGGTATTGCTGCATTGGACCCCAGTTCGTAATGGGGCAGAAAAGCCACCCATAAAATATACGCTGCAGGGGGGCGACTGCTAAAAATAGAAGTAATTTCGTAGTCAATTTGGCCCATTCATTAGGTGGAGATCTGATGGTAGAAGTCATGTTTAATTTAGGGTTTTTTTCCCTAGAAGGCAACCCCTCATTATATATGATGGAATTGTATTGCGTCTATGCAAATCTGGATTATGAGCAAGAAGAGAGAGGAGCTCGAGCGAGAGAGAAGAGGCAATTACAACAGATCTGTTGTAGGTTGTATCTCTTCAGTTTGCTAGATAATATAAAGGGAAGGACTGGCTATTTCTCCATGGACGTAGCCCAAATTGGGTGAACCATGTATATCTGTGTCTATCTTGTTTTATGAGTTTTTTGTGTTTATATTTCTACAATATTTTATGTGTTCCATTGCTCTGTAATATATAATTTTCTGACACTCAAGAAGGTGATCCTCAGGGAGTTTCATGCAAAACCTTATTCAGGTCACCCAGGTTATCAGAAGACACAAACAACAGTGAAGATATTTTACTATTGACCAAATCTGAATAGGGATGTAGTAGATTTTGTGGAGAGATGTTTTGACTGTCAGCGTGTGAAGGTAGAGTGTAAACATCCAGGTGGACTGCTAGAGCCGATTGTGATTCCAGAGTGGAAATGGGAGGTCATTTCCATGGACTTCATTATGGGGTTGTCAAGAACAGTGAGACAGCATGATTCCATCATGGTTGTTGTGGATAGGTTTAAAAAGGTTTCACATTTCATTCCAGTGAAGTCTACATTCTCAGCTAGCGATGTAACATAGGTGTTCATCCAAGATGTGGTCACATTGCATGGTGTTCCGAAGAAGATTGTGTCAGACAGGGATGCGAAGTTCACTTCCAAGTTTTTGAAGGATTTATTTGCAAGTTTGGGCACATAGTTGGCCTTCATTACAGCTTATCATCCACAGACAGATATGTTGGCAGACATGGAACAAGAAATGTAGGTTATAAAGAAAAATATAAAGGAAACATAAGATAGGCAGAAAAGTTATGTAGATCAAAATAGGTTGTTCAAAGAGTTCTAGGTTGGGGAATAGGTGTATTTGCACATCAAATTAAAGAAGAGATCCTAGCGGATTGGATCATGTGTCAAGCTAGCACCATGGTTTTGTGGACCCTTCAGCATTGTTGAGAGGATTGGTCCAGTAACCTATCGACTTGCATTGCCTCCGACAGTGAAAGTCCATGATGTTTTCCAAGTGTCATTACTTAAGAAGAAATGTTAGAGATGTTGATCATGTGATTGACTGGTCAGTATTGCAGGTGGAACCAGATGGAGAATTCCAGCTAGAGACTCAGTGCATATTGGAGAAAAAGGTGCTCATGCTCCAAAATTGAGCAATCGAACAATTTAAGGTGCATTGGAAGCACTTTGGGCCTGATGAAGCTACATGGGAGATGGTGGATTAGATGTGGAAGGAGAGTGTTACACATGGCGACTAAAAATTCATGTTATATGGTTAAAGGCAGGGGACAAAAAAACTTGTTTTTTCTAGAGGTATGCTACAATGTGCAGGAACAAAAACACTATTAGGGAGGTTGTACCAGTTTGGGACGCTATCAGCATTTGAAATCCATCAAGCCTAAGAACTCTTCATCATCCAAGGGAAGAAAAATCATATAGAAGGTGTATGGATGGCTTGATGAAGGTTTTTCTAGAGATACATTTCACTATGAGGATCCATTCGGGCATGTTTTACATGTAATTGGAGGAATGGTTACATGTATTACATTCTCTTTTATTATGTCATTGATGGATATCCTTGTTCTTAGGTTAAAACTAGGGCCTAAGACAATGTGGATGAAGGATCTCAACAAAAAGGGAGCTTTACAAGATGAACATCCAACTTAAGATCATGCTATGTAGCACTAAGCTACACATGGGTTTGGTCAAAGGCCCACTTGAGTCTTGAGGTTGGACACCCTCTTCAAGGAGGTGGTTGGGGGATGTTGTAGGTAAGAAGGGGTGAGAAATAACCCTAATGGAAGAGCTTCCATGTATTTGAAGGTGTGTTTCCCCGTCAAATAGAATTTTTTGGGGGTAAGGACACATTTTCACATATTTGGAGGCATATTTCACCTGTTCAGGTATTTTTGGTTAAGTGCATTACAAAAATTCAACCCTAGGTGACTATTATCCATATGATCCTAGTTAAATAGATAAATTTCTAAATTTAATTTAATGTAGAAATTACTTTCAGATCATAGCATCAATCACACAATAATTGAAAATGACACAAGGCCACCAATAGAGCCGCCATAGAATAAATCAGAATAGATTTGATAGGAACCAAAATGATCGTGAAGCCCCAACCATGGCCACCCTAATGCAAGACAACAACCTGCACTAGCAAATAAGCAGAGAAAAAGGACCGCAGGGCCCATGGAATCATGCCATCCTTCACACCGACGAACGTCATCCATAATTGTATCCATCAAATTATGCCCCAACACTAGCTAACTGTTGAGGGCCCCGAAATTGGGTCAACAACAAGGAGGATACCCACCCGGTCGGGAACCTGGTTGGCGGCTCCGTGCCCGTTTGGAGTAGCGGGTCCGACTGAGGGTAATGGGACCAGTTTCCCAATATGAGCGGTGTGTGTGTGTGTAGAGTTTGATAGTATTGATTTAGGGGTATTTTAAGCTAATTTAATTCTAACTTCTAAACTAACTCTATGCTATTGTAATCTAATGAAAAACAATACATCTAATCTACGCTAACCCGGGGTAAAATTCTTTCTTTATGCGATCTAAAAAGATTTCGAACAATAGCTGGTAATAAAGATCATTCAGCTATCATAAGAATATAAATCAATTAAGATGAACCATTCTGCATAAGAAGTTAGGCAAAACAGTTGTGAACAACATATCGCATAATTAGTTATTCATATTTCAAGCACAAATAAATGACTCCACCGTACAGAAGTGCCAAATGGTAATACACACATTCATACATTAACATATAAAGAACTCAGCTGCATATCACTTTAGGAATACAAGCAGAAATTAGTCAAGAGATAAAAGTACCATTTATGACTGATTTCACTAATAAACTTCAAGCAATAACGATTTATTTCTACTTGTTCTAATATCTGCTAAGAGTACAGAAGTGCAACATCAGTAACAGACATTAAAATGCAAACATAAATAAATCTCGATCCATCCATTCATCAAAAACCCCCTCCGAGGGTGCAAAAGTGCATGTTCTGAGGACAAGTTTTTTGACAGATTTCCGGACCCTTCTCCAAATGCCATGAGAAGGGTTAAATACTACTAACTAATTAATCTTAATTACACAAATTTAGGGAACGGCTTCAAATGACCGCCCTTTTACTAAAAGCAAATTTATTTCTAAAAATCAAATCTAATTTCTAACTGTTTCTGTATCTGCTCCTTAGTGCTGTAAGCAATGCACTGTTCGCCCTGAAAGAGTCGGCTGGTTGTTCTTTCCTTTTGTTCGAGCTTGAAAATTAGAAATAACAAGAGCTGGCACCTCTTTCTGATAGACTAGAAGATATTTTCGAAAACCTTTCTCTAGCTGGGTGTATTCGCTGTGCGTATACTTAGTACAACCCAGGTTCCTTTCGAACTGATTTTGCTGTTGCTATTTCGGTTTCCGGTCGTGCGAATGACTCAATGAGTTAGGAGTCGCGTTGTATGGACAATCCCCTGTATCGAGAATTGCTTCCGTTCTTTGTTCCAGGCTTTTCTGGAGCGTCCTCCTTCTTTTGCGTTTCTCTTTTTGCTTTACCCAGTCTGAGCTTCAAGATCTTTTGCAAACACGCTGCTTTTGTGTGCCTTTGACTCTGAGTCTTAGATAGTCTATTTTCATCAGTGCCTGTTGGGCGATACTCTGGAATCCGCGGTCCTGCTGCATGCGGCATCCATTCGCGGAGGCATATTCTCTCTGTTACCCCATTGGCGCTTTCCTCTTTTCCTTGGATGTTTCCTGCATATAGATTTATATCAGTTACATGTCTTGCAGTTTACGCAAAGAAGAAGAGAAATGACGAAAAGATTGACATGAAAGCATTAAGTTCTAATGAATGCGTAATTCTGACACTCATCATGATTTGACTCTTCAAAAAACGCGATATAATCATTCTTGGATACTGAAGCATGCGATCATTAATTTCCCTTAAGGTGCGCGCTCAATATTGGGTTTACCGTTTATGTTGGAGAATTCTTGCGATGAGTCCTTTTTGCGATTGGAATCGCAGTATCGAGGACTGCGACGTCATTAAGTGCTATCGCAAATTGCCGATATCGCAGATCGCAGCTTTGTATGATCGCAGATCGCAAGATCGCAAGGTTTTCACTTTATCACTCTGTGTTGCTTATGCGACGTTGCGACGTGCGACGTCGCATATCGGCCGTCGGCGATTCCTTAGGTTTTCCCTTTATCAACATTTTTAATGCACGCGATGCGATGGGTTCTCGCGTCGCTCTTTTTTAGTGTATCTATGTGCTTTGGGGAAACGCTTCTCTCTACCTTTGTGATGCGATATAGCTCTTAGGGAGTTAATACAAAAGATTTTTAAAACAAAATATTTTTTGGATTCTTGGTTAAGGGTCCCCCTTTGCTTGATGTTATTACTAATATCAAACAAAGAGGGGGGTTGTTGGTGACCACAACAATGGCGATTCACTGTGAAGAACCAGTTATCTCTGCTTTTCTATTGACCGTTCACTTCCGAAACAACAAAATTTTTATATGTCTAAATTTTGTTATGGACAGATAGAGTAGATTACCCCTCACCTTGTCAACGATACTTTGTCTCAACCTTTTTATATCCCAATTGCTTGCTTCCTCAGGCTTTTTCTTGCATTCGCACCAGACATTACTTGGTCTTGATTAAAGATAAAATAAGGTCTTCTCTGCGTACTGGCTTAAAAGTATGCTCATTTGTCGTAGGTAGAGCCTCTGCTGCCCGCAAGCGTCCATAGCCTCGACAGGGTTACCATGTTATCCAGCAATGATCCTTTTTCCTGCTTGAGGTTACTCGCAACATTCCAGAGAAAAAAAATCCTTTTTGACACACTTTTCCTTTTTTTTTTTTTTTAATTCTCTAAAGAACAATGTCTTGG
Source organism: Pinus tabuliformis (assembly GCA_031772625.1). Lineage (NCBI taxonomy): Eukaryota > Viridiplantae > Streptophyta > Pinopsida > Pinales > Pinaceae > Pinus > Pinus tabuliformis. The sequence goes on from CM062805.1 coordinate 1,147,208,959, forward strand.
TTTGGTGGCCAAATTATGACACAGTCATTCACTTGATTTACACTTTTACTGAACAAGCTGGCTCGTGATGAGACCTCTTGTCTTTTGATTGCAACAATCTTAAGTCGTTGCCCTGTTTTGATAGACAGTATTGGCAAAGTCAGCAAGTTATAATATCTGTGATCATGATAAGCCGGCTCGTGATGAGACCTCTTATTCTTTGAGATATAGTGTTTTCCTTGGATTGTTTCTCTGAATGCTGCAATTTCCTTTTAGCAGGGAGGAATTCATTGTTTTTCCTTAAGAAAGCTCTGGACAACAATAATAGAGTTTTTGAAAACAACAGTTTTGCAAAGAATACTTATTTTATTATTGATGATACCTTTCATTGTGCTGATACAAAACAATTCTTTACCAAAGGTTGCTTTCGTCAAAGTTTTTTGAGGTTGAAACTAATATCGTAATCAGGGTGAAGTTAACTCTATTCGTCAATAATAAAATTCAGATTTTTCAAAAAATTTGCTATTTGTACAAGCGAAATCAAAATCTGATAGAGAATTGGCGTGCTCTTTCATGAATCCTTTTAAATGATCATTTACAACCGGTTTTATTCATAAAAAGAGAAAAACAAAAGAAAATAAAAACTAAAAATTAAATCTATCCTACAAAAATTAGAAGAATTCTCTTCTATGGAAAATACATTTTGAGAATTTGTCCATTCACAGGCAGAGAATCTCTCCTGCCTGTTAAATCCTGCAACACAAAAGTCGATGGGCCTATGACCTCTACAATCTGAAAAGGACCAAGCCACAACTTCTGGAATTTCATATGTTTTCCCTTTTCTTCATGAGCCTTATCCCATTTTAAAACTAAATCTCCCATCTGAAAATTTTTTCTGGTCATTATGTTTGAGTCAAAAGAGGATTTTATTAGCGCTTGGTGGTGAGCATGGGTTTTCTTAGCTTGTTCTCTTTGCTCTTCTAGTTTGATTATTTCCATTTGTCTTAATCGTAAAGAGGAAGTAGATACTTCATCGATATATTGCACTAAAGACAAAGAGGGAATGACTAGGTGAGTCGGAAGAACCACTTCTCTCCCATAAACTAAATTAAAGGGAGAAGTGCCGATAGAAGCTTTCCTTGTAATTCTATCTGCCCATAAGGCATTTACCAGCGCTTTGTGCCAATTCTTTTGGTTTTGGTCAACTGTCTTTTTAATAATCCTGATTAGGTTCTTGTTTGTTGATTCGGCCAACCCATTACCTTGCGGATAGTGGTTGACAGAATATTTCAGTTTGAACCCTCTTTTGAGCGCAAACTCAGTCATTGCATTTCCAGAAAAATATGATGCATTATCAAACATTAAGGCCGTTGGCAATCCAAACCTAGTGATGATAAACTGATCTATGAATTCAATAATGTTTTCAGAATTAGCTGTCTTGAGAGGAACTGCTTCTACCCATTTGGTAAAATAGTCAGTTGCCGTGAGGATATACCTATGCTGTTTAGAAGAGTGAGGAACGATCTCACCTATTATGTCCAGGCCCCATTGACTGAACGGTTGCTCAATGTTAACCAGCTGCAGTGGCATGGATGACTTCTTTTGTTTCCCTGCAGCAGTCTGGCAGACTTGGCATTTCCTTACGTAATTGTATGAGTCTTTGAACAGGGTGGGCCAGTAATATCCTGCACGCAAGATTTTATGGGCAGTGGCTTCTCCAGCATAGTGTCCACCTGCTGGTCCATCGTGAAGTTCCTGCAAAACTTTTTCGGCTTCAGTTTTCTCAAGACATCTAAGAAGCACAGAATCGTAATTTCTTTTAAACAGAACATCATTTATGAGCTGGTATTGTTTTGCTTTCAACCTCAGGGCTCTCTTCTTGGTGTGATCCAGGTGAAATGGAGCATACCCGTTCTTAAGAAAATAAATGGTGTCAGCATATAATGATTCTGCGTCGTTTAGGCTTACCTCATACGTGTGTACCTCTTCAGACGAGTTCTCAGGAATTTGCGATGCTCCAGCTAACATCTTGCAGAAGCCTTGACCTCTCAATATGTGTGCTGGCTTGATCTCAAGATCGTATTCTTGTAAGGCGGTGATCCAATTCGCTCTCTTTTTGCCCAAATCCTTCTGTATCAGGAGGTTTCTTACCGCTGGGAATGGTACTATGACTTTGGTATGGGCTTTTAGCAAGAAAGGTCTGAAATATTTGATTGCTTTGAAAACGGCATATGCCTATTTCTCTACGTCTGAGTAATTAAGTTCAGCACCTTGTAAGTTCGAGCTAAAGAATGCGATTGGAGCTTCTGCCTTTTCTTGATTCGCTTGAGTTAAAATCGCAGCATAGGATTTCTCTGAGGCAAACGTGTATAAGATAAAAGGTTCTGAAAAATTTGGGGTTGCTAGAGATGGAGCGTTGATGATAGCTTGTTTGATTAAGTTGAATGCTTCGTGCTCATCTAGACCCCATTTGAAATTTGAATTCTTTTTTATCATATTTTGTAAGGGAGAAATAATACGTGAAAAATCCGGGACAAATCTTTTGACAAAATTGATCTGTCCAAGGAAGGATTGCATGGCTTTCTTGTTATGGGGCATGGATATCTCGGAAATTTCCTTGATTCTGTCGGGTTCTATGTGAATACCAGATTTCGACACTATGAATCCGAGCAATTTCCCTTCGCTTAATGCAAAGAAAGATTTCTTTGGGTTGAGAGAAATCCCATACCTCAAGCACCTTTGAAAGATTTGCTTCAAATCTTTGAGATGGTTGCTTCGTTTTTTGGAGTACACTGTTATATCATCCAGGTAAATCACTACTGATTTATTGACTAACCCTTTAAACGCGATGTCCATGGCTCTCTGAAAGGTAGCTCCGGCATTGATCAGACCAAATGGCATCTTCCGATATGCATAAGTGCCCCATTTGGTTCGGAACGTAGTCTTTAACTGATCATCGGGATGCACCAGTACTTGATTGTATCCTGAAAATCCATCCAGGAAAGACATTAATTCTGAGCCTGCTACTGCCTGTAATATTTGTTCCATAGGTGGGAGGGGAAAGTTATCTTTCTGACAGACTTTGTTGAGATTTCGGAAATCGATACAGATTCTAATGTCTCCGTTTTTCTTCCTAACGGGTACCATATTGGACACCCATTTGGAATGCCTGATGGGGAAAATTATTCTGGCTCTCAACAACTTATTAAGCTCAGTTTTTATCTGATTTTCTAAGTTAGGGTGTATTTTTCTGAGCTTCTGCTGGACAGGTTTTTCATTGTCAATCATAGGGATAGTATGTTGAATGATAGAAGTGTTGTAAGTCTTCAGCTCATCGTAATTCCAGGCAAAAACGTTTTTGTACTGTCTCAGAAGACGGATGTATGCTGATTTCTCTTCAAGGGCTAGGCTGTGGCCTAGGTTAACGTTTTGTGGCTTCTCGTCGGTTCCTAGGTTCACCAATTCATAGTTCAGAGTTGAACTGTAGAGTTTGGCATTAGCTGACCTTTTGAACCGACTTTTCAAATCATATAAATCTTCTAACTTGACCACTGATTTCGGTATAGCATTGTCAGTGCTACTTTGTTGTATTTGGTGATCATGATGGCCTTCGTCGATTATCTGATTTGAGTAGGATCCTTCAGAGGTGAGGAAACTTACGATGTCTGGATCGTCGTTGAATACTCTCCAGTTGGTGATGTTGTCAGGGATGGACGGTCTAAAGATTAATTCTATTGAAAACCTATCAGGACTAAAATCTTCGGAAGGAATAAGTCTAGAGGCTACGTTAGCTAACAGGTCTGCGCTCACATTTTGAATTCTTGGAATTGACGAGATGTTGAATGCTATGAAATGTGCAGTGAGATCTTGAACTAACGATTGATAGTGCTTTAAATGACTTGACAGGCAGTGTATGGTGTTACGTACCTGTTTTACGACGATCTCAGAATCTCCAAAGACTTGAAGATACTTAACGTTCAATCCGATTGCTTTGTATAGGCCTTGAACCAAGGCTTCGTACTCCGCTGTGTTGTTCGTGCAATCGAACTCAAGTCTGCATGTGAGCATAATCTTGTTCCCGTCCGGGCTGATCAGAACGCATCCTGCTCCTGCTCCCTCATTGGATTTAGACCCGTCAAAATATAATTTCCAAAATAAAGATGTATTTACAGAATTATCTAAAAAACTAAAACATTTTGAGTCATCAGTTTGGGAGAAATCTTCAACTTGGGATAAAACTGAATTTTCTAAGGTGAAATATGAGCATTGAAATTGCCGAGGAAAGAATCTACTACGTAATTGCCTACAATGCTGCTATTGTATGTTATGGCCCCATTTTCTCCTTCCAGTTCTGTCACTATATATTTTTGGTGCAACTCTCGTTCAACCTTTATCTAATTTGGTTTACCATTGTATGGTAACCACATGTGCGACCAGTCGGTTGAGAAATATCCGTGGAGTTTCTCCGACCAATCCCTGCTAAGAATCAAACCATAGAACTCAGGGATATCAGCTACTAGAATGTCGATAACCTGACACACTTTTGGGTTAGACGACAATCTTATGGTCACCTGATTAAGTTCACCAATCACTTCGACTTGGGATCGATCAAGTTGAACTATACGTACTGCGGATTTTTGAGGTTGCACATTCAATTTAGCACATATTGACCTGGGTAAAATATTCATTGAAGCACCAGAATCGACCAAGCAATTGTGCACGTTTTTATTGAAGATTTCGTATGTGAGAAGAAAAGGAGGAGTATGAGATCTTGATCTTCCTCCAATCCAGGCGATGTAATTTGGATCAATCTTATTGATCGCGTTGGTTGGAGGCCTTCCCAGATTGTGGGAAGTTACAGCTGTAGGTAAAGATGTAGTAGGCACAGCATGTAATTCTTTCATCATTATTTTCTGCTGGTGTTTCAATTTACTCAATTCATAAAGAGTGATGTTAGCCCTAGTCTTCTTCATGTCGTCAATGATGTTATACTCCATTTCATCCGACACTATCAGTGTTCTTGATGGAGGTGCTTGATCAGATTGGACAGGGCTAGACTGGGTCGCTTTAGCAGTTGTCTTTTTCATCGCGACCTTATCTTTTGTTGCAGGGCTTGCGCCCTTTTGTTTTGGGGTAGTTTGGGGAGGATCAAGTTGATTTCTGCTTCTCGTGCTAACAGGAAATGCTTCTTGATCCTCTTCTTGTGGGAGGATGAAATCCCACATTCCTTGTAGTTCTACCACCTCTTCATCGTCGGTCTGCCCTTCAGTGGTATTCTCTTCTTCTTCTTCTTCAGATTCAACGTTTGAGACAGTATTGGGTGGCTTCGTCTCCATGGGAGGGTTTCTTTTAAAAGTCCTGAAAGGCTTTCTTGAAGACGTTTCTGCTACTTGTTTTCTTATATCAATCATCTCATTGGACATGGCCTTTAATACTTTTTGTAATCCTTCCATATCGAAAGGATCTTTCGTTTGCTTCTTCTTGGTGTCTTCTTTGAAAGATATCTTCTTAGATTTACGTTCTTCAATTGCAGATCTCTTTTCAAGGGCTACTACACGTTTTTCAACTGCTAACGCCTCGGTCAAGTTGTCAACTAAGGTGGTCTTGTTTGCCCTATCTACGAAGATAGCCAAGTTTGGAGGTAAGGCCGTGACGTACCATTCACATCTTACTTCCTCGCTGGGTTGTGAAGCAGCGGGGATTTTGTTGAGGATCTTATTGAACTGTAAGTTAAAATATTTAATGGGTTCTCTAGCCTCAGCCTTAAGATTAGATAGGTCATTGATCAATGTCGCCGTGGATCTGTCATCACCAAACTTGGTGAGGAACTGACTTTGAAAAATGTCCCAGCTTGTGATGGATCTGGAAGGTAACGAAAAGTACCACGACCCGGCTGTTCCTTGCATTGTATAAGGGAAAAGCCGGACAACAGCGTCTTCGTTAGTAACTCCGTTGAGATTAACAGAAAGCATGAAATTATTGATATGTTCTTCGGCTAGCATGCCTGTTTCTGGATTGAATTTAGGCAGCCACTTCTCAGGATGGGCCGGTATAGGGCTCAGGGGTGGAGGCATTAAAACCGCCCCAGGATTGTTCCATGGAGACTGGGCCATCGTTGAGCTGCTAGTCAATGGAAGTGCAGAAGATGATCCCTGATGCTGAGAAGATGGAGATATTAAGGTCTTTGATGTTCGAAGAGGAAGGGTTGTGGAAGATGGATGAGTGATCTGGGGTGAAGATGTGGGTGGCTGACTTCGCGGTGAGGGAGTTGAAATGGACGAGGTAGATGAAAGAGTCTCTCTGTCAGAATCTGGAAGTGCTTTCCTTGCTCTTTTCCTAGTGGGGAGAGGGATTTCAGTTGGCTGGATGCCAAACTTTTCACTCTTCAATCTGGTCAGGGGATGAGCAGGATTGTACTGCGAAGTCATGCTGCCTTTAGATTTATCAGACCTCTGAGTAAAAATAGAGAATCCCTGGAGTTTACGAATCAAAGTTTGAAGTTCAGGGGGATCAATGATAAGTTGGTCTGATATATTAGAGTGTGTAGCAGCGGTGGATGCCCGAGCGACTTCTAGCTCCAATTTTAATCGTACCGGAGAAGTCGGGGGAGTTGGTGAGGGTGATTTGCTCTCAGAATGGTATTCAGATTTTGACTTATGTGCCATTCATAGCTCGTGCCCTCCTTCTAGCGCCAAATATGTTGAGGGCCCCGAAATCGGGTCAACAACAAGGGGGATACCCACCCGGTCGGGAACCTGGTTGGCGGCTCCGTGCCCGTTTGGAGTAGCAGGTCCGACTGGGGGTAATGGGACCAGTTTCCCAATATGAGGGGTGTGTGTGTGTGTAGAGTTTGATAGTATTGATTTAGGGGTATTTTAAGCTAATTTAATTCTAACTTCTAAACTATCTCTATGCTATTGTAATCTAATGAAAAACAATACATCTAATCTACGCTAACCCGAGGTAAAATTCTTTCATTATGCGATCTAAAAAGATTTCGAACAATAGCTGGTAATAAAGATCATTCAGCTATCATAAGAATATAAATCAATTAAGATGAACCATTCTGCATAAGAAGTTAGGCAAAACAGTTGTGAACAACATATCGCATAATTAGTTATTCATATGTCAAGCACAAATAAATGACTCCACCGTACAGAAGTGCCAAATGGTAATACACACATTCATACATTAACATATAAAGAATTCAGCTGCATATCACTTTAGGAATACAAGCAGAAATTAGTCAAGAGATAAAAGTACCATTTATGACTGATTTCACTAATAAACTTCAAGCAATAACGATTTATTTCTACTTGTTCTAATATCTGCTAAGAGTACAGAAGTGCAACATCAGTAACAGACATTAAAATGCAAACATAAATAAATCTCGATCCATCCATTCATCAAAAACCCCCTCCGAGGGTGCAAAAGTGCATGTTCTGAGGACAAGTTTTTTGACAGATTTCCGGACCCTTCTCCAAATGCCATGAGAAGGGTTAAATACTACTAACTAATTAATCTTAATTACACAAATTTAGGGAACGGCTTCAAATGACCGCCCTTTTACTAAAAGCAAATTTATTTCTAAAAATCAAATCTAATTTCTAACCGTTTCTGTATCTGCTCCTTAGTGCTGTAAGCAATGCGCTGTTCACCCATGAACGAGTCAGCTGGTTGTTCTTTCCTTTTGTTCGAGCTTGAAAATTAGAAATAACAAGAGCTGGCACCTCTTTCTGATAGACTAGAAGATATTTTCGAAAACCTTTCTCTAGCTGGGTGTATTCGCTGTGCGTATACTTAGTACAACCCAGGTTCCTTTCGAACTGATTTTGCTGTTGCTATTTTGGTTTCTGGTCGTGTGAATGACTCAATGAGTTAGGAGTCGCATTGTATGGACAATCCCCTGTATCGAGAATTGCTTCCGTTCTTTGTTCCAGGCTTTTCTGGAGCGTCCTCCTTCTTTTGTGTTTCTCTTTTTGCTTTACCCAGTCTGAGCTTCAAGATCTTTTGAAAACACGCTGCTTTTGTGTGCCTTTGACTCTGAGTCTTAGATAGTCTATTTTCATCAGCGCCTGTTGGGCGATACTCTGGAATCCGCGGTCCTGCTGCATGCGGCATCCATTCGCGGAGGCATCTTCTCTCTGTTACCCCATTGGTGCTTTCCTCTTTTCCTTGTATGTTTCCTGCATATAGATTTATATCAGTTACATGTCTTGCAGTTTACGCAAAGAAGAAGAGAAATGACGAAAATATTGACATGAAAGCATTAAGTTCTAATGAATGCGTAATTCTGACACTCATCATGATTTGACTCTTCGAAAAACGCGATACAATCATTCTTGGATACTGAAGCATGCGATCATTAATTTCCCTTAAGGTGCGCGCTCAATATTGGGTTTACCGTTTATGTTGGAGAATTCTTGCGATGAGTCCTTTCTGCGATTGGAATCGCAGTATCGAGGACTGCGACGTCATTAAGTGCTATCGCAAATTGCCGATATCGCAGATCGCAGCTTTGTATGGTCGCAGATCGCAAGATCGCAAGGTTTTCGCTTTATCACTCTGTGTTGCTTATGCGACATTGCGACGTGCGACGTCGCATATCGGCCGTCGGCGATTCCTTAGGTTTTCCCTTTATCAGCGTTTTTAATGCACGCGATGCGATGGGTTCTCGCGTCGCTCTTTTTCAGTGTATCTATGCGATTTGGGGAAACGATTCTCTCTACCTTTGTGACGCGATATAGCTCTTAGGGAGTTAATACAAAAGATTTTTAAAACAAAATAGTTTTTGGATTCTTGGTTAAGGGTCCCCCTTTGCTTGATGTTATTACTAATATCAAACAAAGAGGGGGGTTGTTGATGACCACAACACTAACCAACACAAAAAACCATTGAGGAGAAAATGTCATTGACGATGATGTCAAAAGGCACAAATGCATTTTCCATTGCCCCCTTGTTGTGTATAGCTCCCACCAAAGAAGAGGAGTCTAACCTACTCTTCCTCAGCGAAGAACAATTGTCATTGTCCTCGCAGATGCTAGAATGCACCTTGCAACCTTTGGAATCTTCACCACGCCCAAATCTACAATTGAATCCACCTCCTCTGACCACATTGCATTGGATAACACCTCCTCATGCCACCATTCTGATAAACTATCAAAGGCTAGAAACCCTTGACCCTCGCAGAAAACCTTCGCAAAGTCCTCTCCATTCACATCTGATTTGAAACCTGTAAAAAAGTACTGGTAATGTATAATCCTCTCCCTCGTGTGGCTATTTGAACTCATAACATCCTTTCAAGTGGTGAGATAAACAACCATCAATGTGTTCACATTTTAGATTACCCTTTTCTTTTTATTACTAAATAATCGATACTACCCCATGCCTATTTTAGTAGATATCCCCTAGTTTTACCAAATACTCATTTTAATACCTCCAAAATCTATAACCCTCTACCCAAAATCCCCACCCCCAATATCTATAATATATTGGCTCTATTTTTTACAATTTTAAAACCCCCTTTATGAATGAACATGATAATTAATAAAGTGAAGCCCCTATGGTAAGTCGTCCCTTGAAGCGGTGATGCCATTTCGGCCTTTGGTAATGGTCATTCCCATATCCTCTGATGATCTATCACATATTCCCCATCCCTCTGCGGATTGCATGAATGACTTCGGCCGTGACGCTCCTTTCCCTCAAACTCAGCCTATATCTGAGTCCTCCCCTCTTTACAATAAGTCGTCCTATGTAGTTGGGTTACCATTCCGACCTTTGGATATGGTCTCGTCCCCTAGTACATTTTCCCCTGACAAGGAATTGGAGGTTATTTTGTCCTCGTCTGAGAATCTAGCTCCCCTTTCTATTAAAATATCCATTTCCATAATCCTCTGGATTCTGGAGGTCAATCATATAAAAATGTCACACATAGGAAGAAGCAATCCCCTAAACATAAAAAGGTTTCATCCTGTAACAAGATCGAATTGGATTATGTCGATCTCCCAATAACTGGTTTGATATTGATTCTGATTTTACTTTTGGGAATGCCTATATTTCTTATTTCCATCAACATCCGGGATTTAATAAGCTCCCTCGGAGGTATTGTTCGGGTTCATAAACCCTCTCTAATCCTTTTCTGAGAAATGATGGTTTGCAAAGATAAAGCATGGGAGGAAATGTTGTTTGTGCGCCCTGCATGGCATGTAGTTGCAAATGATGTTATTGGATTATCTGGTGGTCTGGGGGTTATTTGGGATCCAAAAATTATTGAAATGCAGGCATTTATGTCATGTGCAGGGATTATTATGACTGTGCACATGATGGGAAACTATCAAAGGGTCTGAATTGTCAATTCATATGCTCCATATGTGGGGCATAGATTATTTTGGGACCAGGATGCGCAATCTAGAATCCTTACATTAAGTTCCATGATCATCGTAGGGGATCTTAATTTTTCTATGGGGAGGGAAGAGATTTGGGGACAAAAGTCTAGAATTGATAGTATGGCTGCTTATTTCAGAGGTTTGATGGAGGATTTTTCCCTATTGGATGTGACATCAGATCCTCTTGGCCCCACTTGGAGGAATTGCGGAACTAGTGAGGAGGGTGTCTAAAAATGGACAGGTTTATGGTTAATAAGACTATGGTTAATCATCCAACATATATAAGATCTTATATTATTCCAACATTTATTTCTGATCACTTGCTCATTACGCTGACATGGGACGAAGGGGAACATAAGAGATCATAACCCTTCAAATTCAACCTGAAATGGCTTAAAATGGATGAATTTGGGGCTCTGGTCTGAAATGTTTGGTCTTGGTCATTGATCCTCCTACACAAAATCACATGACATCCATATGTCGAAAGCTTAGAGAGCTAAAAGGGTCACTCAGGAATGGATTAGGGGGATGAAGGAGGGAAAAACTAAAGCTCTTAGGGAGATTAACATTTTCCTATGTTATTTCAATGATCCTCAGGACCCATTATTCTTCTCAGAGGAATACCGACACAAGATCATTGAATTGGAGTGTAAGAGAAGGGACATTCTTCGTTCATGGGAAGAAGACATCCACATGAAGAGCAGGGCAACATGGATAAAAGCTGGAGATAAAAATACTAGATATTTCCACACACATTTCAATGCCAGGAAACATATCAATTCCATAACGAGGATAAGAGATGAAGCCATAAACATATTCAGTTCGTAGAGATCTATTGAACAAGAAACATTCACACATTTCAAAGGCGAATTCTCAACACAAGAGACATCTTTCTGGTTGCAAATGAATTTCATCGAAGAAGTTCCAAACATGTTCACATCAGAGGATAATGACAGATTGGGACAACCAATCACAAGGGAGGAATTGATGAAGATATTGAAGGAATGTGAAAAGGAGAAAATTTTGGGCCCAAATGGGTGGGGGGTTGAACTTTTTATTCACTTCATTGATTTGATGATCCCAAATTTGTTGGCAGTAGCTGAAGAATCTAGGATTCATGGGTTCATCTCAGGGGCCATAAATGCAACTTTCATAGCATTAATCCCCAAAAGGGTGGAACCAAGAACCTTTCCAGATTATCATCCCATATCTCTCTATAACGCGGTGTACAAAATGATATCAAAATTGATTGTGAGTAGGTTGAAGCCAGTATTGTCGAAGCATATTACAAAGGAATAGTTTGGTTTCTTAGAAGTTAGACAAATATAAGATGTAATTGGTATTGCCTAGGAGATGATGCACTCTATTAAATCATAGAAACAAAGAGATTTCCTTCTAAAGGTAGACTTGAGCAAGGCATATGATTGCATTGACTAGGAATTCCTCTTCTTGGTCTTGTTAAAATATGGTATGTCTCTATTTAACATTAAATGGATTTTGGCATGTTGCAAAACTACAAATTTTGTTGTCATTATTAATGGCTTGCCTTCATAGTTTTTCAATGCATATAGAGGAATTATACAGGGATGTGCCATGTCTCCATTACTCTTTCTCTTAGTAGAAAAATGAAGGTGTCAAAGGATAATGGAATTATTAAAGGGATCAGAGTAACCAGAAATATTTCCATCTCTCATTTAATGTTCGTAGATGATATTTTACTCGGTGGGGAATCCACTGTGGGGGAGTGGAGAACCATGAGATACCTCATTAAATCATTTGGAGTTGTGTCTGGTTTGTGTATGAATGAAGGAAAATCGATCTTGTTACACGATGATAGTGAGGAGAATGTAACAAAGGACATATGTGATATGTTTTGGGTAGCATCATCAATCTTGGATGATGGTTTCACCTACCTTAGGTTTAAGATGAAACCGAAAGGATACTATAACCAGGATTGGGCATGGTTAATTGAAAGATTTCACAAAAAAAATTGATAGTTGGAAGTACAGATGGTTGACGATGGGAGGAAGGATGGTAATGATGAAATCAATGCTACAAAACATTTCAATATATTGTATCCGCCTTTATTTAATGCCATGGGAGATCATACATAAGATAGAATCTATCATGAGCCACTTCTTATGCACTGGAACACAATTACAAGACAAAATTCATATGGTACGATGGTCAACACTTGTAAGGCCAATGGACAAAGGAGGTTGGGGTTTCATAGATACATCCACTTTTAACAAGGATTTGACTATAAAAAATATGTGGAGGGAAGTGTCTAGAAATGGTGTGTGGTCTCATATCATTAAGGAAAAGATATATGTTTGGTCAAAATTTCTCCTCGCGGATTAGCAGCGGTGCCAAGAAGAAATCTGTTATATCACACATATGGAGAAGTATGATGCACACTCTGTTGAGAAATCTAGGGCATAGAAATTAGGTGATTTCTCTTGTAATGATAACTTCTTGTGAATGCTTTCTACTCCTTTAGATTATTATCTTCTCTTTAGTTAGATTATTATAGTGTTATTCATCAAATAGATTTATCCAAAATGGATCTTAAACAATACTTTTAAAAGCCTTCAAATATGTTAAAACCATAGAAAACAACATCGGGGTTAAATCGCAACAATAAAGCATTGATATCACATCATAGAAAGCCAAACAGTGTTAATGGGCCTTAGCCTTAAGAAAAATGCGATAGTGATAGAAGAAAAACAATTTGAACGGTTGATCAAGCGCACAGATCAATGGTCCAGATCAACTACCAAAATTGCATCGCATGGAACGTAAGGGAGGACTTCACACAAGCAGACCCGAAGGAGTTATGAAATAAAATAGTGAAGGATTTGAGTTTCGTGGTAGGTGGTATTGGTGGGCTCCAGTATTGCAGCAATAATGTTGCAACTCTTGGGACTCCCTTCTTTACTTTTATCAACCCGATAGTTCGTAACAAACTTGGAAGCGACGGTGCTGTATGCACAAGTACTAGCTCTTGCCGCAGCTGTCACTTGGTCAACTAGCACAAGTCCGCTAGGAGCTTAAGCCAACTTCTATTAGCTCTGAGAAGAATCTTTTTAACTGATGGATGAAAGCTAACTCAAAGAAGGTTGTTCTACTTGCAAAAAGAAACTGGAACGCTGAAAGGAAACGTAAACCCTAGCAAACCCTAATTTTACCAGCTAGCCCCACTGATGCAAGAAAGAGGGATGCAAGATACTGGAAGAGATGCCATTGACTTCTAGGAAGGTAAAATACATGTGTCTAAGCTACTTCTATAGTAACATCTGAAAAAACCATATTTTTGTATTTTTGAATAAGTTGCCAGAATTATCATGCATGCAATTTAACTATTTTTGACTGTGCAGAGGTGGATTGGTGAGAGGAAATGCTTGGAGGAGGTCAGGAAGGTTTAGAGAGGGCCTAAGGGGTCCCTGACACCCTTCCAGAGAGTTTCATAGAGTTTGGCTATCAAGAAACCTCATTCGTGAGCCTCTACAGGAAGTCTGCAGGGGTTCTACAGGATGTCTGTAATTTTCTACAGGATGTTCAGAAATGGGATTTTGGAGGATGGGTGGAGAGAGAAAGGTGAAGGAGTGAGTATGGAGGTAGGACAGGGGTGTAAGGAGGTCCAGGACTTGGTGGATGGAGTTGAGGAGAGATGAAGATGGCTGGATTTGTTCAAGGAGGAATGAAGCAATGTTGCACAAAAATTAGGGTTGTGTGAGCAAGTGTGGCAAATGTGAGGCAAGAATCCAAGTTAGGGGATGGAGTAGATGGGATTGATGGAGGATGGGCAGATAGAGAAGTGGTACAGGTGCTCTGCAAGTTGTTTTTTCAACTGAACCAGCGAAGACTTGTAAAATCTGAGACCTAGTTACGTTGACCTAATCTGATCTAGCTCATAGTAAAGAGAATGAACATAAGTTTTAATCGCAAGGAAACCATGTATATTAACTATGAAACGAAGCAATCAAGAATACGAACATGTAACCAACTGCTGCAAATAAAAATCAAACACTAATAATTGCATGGCAAAGCAAAGCCAATGTTTTTGTTGGTAGTAAGGTCACCTTGATCCTAGCCCCTGATCCCACTAAGGGAGAGGTGAAATTAGAGGTGCTTGATGGCCTTTTTCTGGAGCTTTTCCTTGTCAATAACCTATCAACTCAATCTAAACATAAAAAGTCTTTCTAATCATCAACATTGACCTTGTTAATCAGCAAGATTTAATCTACTTAATAGAAATGATTTTGCAAAGACATAAAGAACAAATAACAATACATAAAGGAGGCCTTGGCACTTGGGTTGGGCCCAACCCCAAGAGCTGCAGGTTCCTATAGAGAACTCAGATCTGATGCCAAGTAAAGCTACTTTTCATTACTCAAAAATAATCATCACAAGAAAGTTATACAGCAGTAGCTACAAGAAAATGGCCTGAGAAAATGACAACACTATAGTGCAAATACCAATAGTTCCAAAAGTAAACTACGAAGGCTGAGGCCTTCCTATTTATACACTATGAGGGGCCTAGTAGCCCTCCTTAATTCAAGGGACTCGGCTGTTCCAATTGCTAGTAAACAGTCACTCTTCCCAAAGTTGCTCGGTTGCCTTTAGGATTCGTTTTGGTGGCCTGTTGAGCTCGGAGTTGAGGGTGGAGATTTCGAGGAAGGGCCATTTAATGCCAAAGACAACCTCCCTACAAATCCTCACCTCAAGCTTGGCTATCACCTAGCCCATAATTGCTTGGTTTTGCTCCAAAATTTGTCCAAAAAACCTGAAATAACCACGTATTAACCTCCTTGGTAGAGTGACCACCCTTATTCATTCAAATAACATAAAAATACTAAGAAAACATGCATAATCTATGAAAAATGGTGGATTGATCAAGGAAAATTAGGCAAAATGAGCCCAATAAGTTACCCAATTCGGGGCTCATCATCACCCCCCTGCTAAATGGGTTGCTCATCCTCTGAGCAACTAGTCCAGCTCATCATCCTTTATAGCTTTGATCGCCTCCCTCACATCCCAGGCCTCTGCGGTGATATCTTCTTACCGGTCGTGGAATCCTGCTTTCCTTTCCACTTCCTCCCATTGTCTATCTTCCTCCTCTTCCTTAAATCCTTCTAATAATCCCAAAAGCAAAGGAGGACTGAATTTCAAGCCAATCCAATTAGCCTGCAGATTCTGCATCAACTGTTTGTAGAGAGGTACCCTTGCTAAGGCCTCCCTCATCCTGGTGGGAGAGTGGTATTCGCTTATCTTCAATCTGTGAGGCAGTGTGTTCCACTGCCTTGTGTAGGCATGCATGCAGTTTTCTCCCAACAGTCTCTCCATGTCCTTAAAGTGGGAAATAGCTTGAGCCTGTTGCTCAATGTATTCCGGTAAATCTTGAGGGTTGTTGGCCAAGTGCTGGTGGGAGCTTATCACTGCCGAGGGGTCATCCAGCTCTGCTCTGATCATTAGTGGCTCACTGAGTTCTCTGCCTATGATACTGCAGACCTCTGTTGCTCTCTTCTCCTCATGATTCATCCAAGAGGCCATGGCCATAAGTTGGACATCTCCTATCACAGTGTTGGGGTCCCATGCATTCATATTAAGAAGGGCGAAGTTGTGCAAGTAAAACTCTGATAATTTGGCCCTGTCTTTTGATGAACTACTGCCACATAGAGCTGCAAATTGATGATGATTTTGGAATGGGGTGATGCCCCTTTTGGCCAAGGTGTTGATCTGAAACTGTAACCATTGATCCTTGAGATATAGGGCGTAGGATTTGGCAGGCTGCCTACACTGCAGGGCTTCCATTGCCCAGCTGGCCATGCAGGCCAGTTGGGCCTCCTTTTCTTGTACTTGCTATTTCAGAGACTGTATCTCTTGGCCTGCTTGCAATTCCTTCTCCTGTAGCTGTCTATTCAATGTCTCAATTTCAGCTTGCAACCCATCTCTCTTCTGATGTTCATTAGGGATTTCTTTGACTATTGTGGGCTCCTCTTATTGTTGTTGTTCTCCTAAGATGTGAGGCCTATCTTCCTTCTTCTGTCCTTGCAACTGTAGCTGCTGTTTAAGAAACTCATTTTCTTCCTGTAGCTTGGCCCACTGGCTTCTCTCCACATGTTGTACCATAGCCAATTCCCTTCTTGCCTCTTTGATTTGTTCTTCCAGAGGACCTATATCTGCCACACCCTTGGACTTAGTGATCTTCATCCAAGTGTGGGTCCTCACTCTCTCTTCTTCTAGTGCAAGGAAAAGTGGCACTGTGAATTTTTGTGGAATGGTCTTTCTGGCCTCTAAGAAGTTATAGTAGGAGCCCAAACTGGGCTAGGGGCTAGGTTCCACAATTTTCTCCACCTTTTCTTCCTCCCGTGGTGATTTAGCTGCCTCTCCTGCCATTTCTTCGGTCTCCTTTAGCCTAGCCAGTGTTTCCTGTAGAACAGTCTGAGCATCCTGTAGAGAGGCCTTTGTGTCAAACATTTTCATTCTTTCTCTCCAGGTGGATGTCTTCGAGCTTCCCCGTTCATAAGTGATGGATGAATTGGAGGGAGACCTCTCCTTTTGTGTAGCTAGGGTGTCTACAATCACGATTGGTTCTTTCGACGGTGGCTGGGGTCTGCCAGTCTTTATCCTCATGCTCCTTATTGCCTTAAAATACATGGAAGGCTACCTCTTTCACTTCCCTGTTTGCTTTGGAGATGTGGTCAGGGTGGCCAGCACAGCTGCTACCTCTCTATCTAGAATCTCAGGCGATTTTTCCTTCTATTGCCTTGTTTCCAGACTTCTTGTAGAAAGTCCTGTGTTGACTGTTTTCTGGCTTCCTGTAGAAATGGTTTTTTGGCTTCCTGTAGAAACTGTCTTCACTGTTTTGGTCTGATTGGCTGGGGGTGCTTGCCCTTTTAATTTTTCTGTGGTTGCCTTGGTTGTGTCTTCACTTGCTTGGACTTTTTCAGTCCTCTCTGCCATGATTTGCAATCATTTCTCCCTTGGTGTTTGTGCCTTTATTCCACCCACAGTTTTGGGCTCAGCAGCTTGGATTTTCTCTTGTTTCTCTTCTTGTTCTTTCTGTGGTGGTCTGTCCTAGGTTTCCTTACCCTTGGCTTTCTCTTCTGCCTCAATGTGCTCCCTTTCCTTGCTGATGGATGAAGTGAGTTCCTCGGTTAGAATCTGAATATCATCATCCTTGGAAATATTGCGGAAAATCTCCCAGGAGAGAGGGACAGTGTAGGTATGGAGGGAATCTTCCACTAGAAGCTTGATAAGCCCATGATGAGACAGCTGATCCGGTGTCCCTTCCTTAAATTTTGTGCCACACTCAATTAATGATTGTAGGAGGAAATAGGGGATGCTTAACTTTTGTTCTGGGGGTAAATCCATCCTATGTCTGAGTTCACTTAGCAACCGAAAGTGATAACCATAAACAATACTAAACCGCCCCTCACAGGTAATGTATTTCATGATTTGAAGGCTGACCTCGCTCCAAAAAGGGTGTAGACTGGCTCTCTGGACCCCATTCTTATCTTCTGAAAACTATTCCTCTGGTAGGAAGAATTCTTTCTTGGCTTTTTGGCCCAATGCCCTCTCCTCTTTGCTCCAGGGTATCCCCAATGGCAGATCAGTGACTCGACTAATCAGTTGTAGAGTAAGCTTTAAGGTCAACCCTTTGAAATTTATAGTGGCCAGTGTCTTGGATTTAGGCTGCATGGACATTAAGAACTCTCTTGTTACCTCATCGTCATGACCTTGAATTCTGTCACAGAAGGCCATCCAATTGGCACGGGTGAATAGGTCCACCACCTCGGGAGTTTCTCGTAATTTCTTGGAATCCAAGGGTTCCTTTCTGATAAACCCTCCTGGCATGGTGAGAGTGCCCTGTTTCAATGCTCTAAGCAGAAAGGGACTGCTGTTTTATGGTTTCCTCTTTTGATTCTCAGGGCAGGGTTTCTCAGGTGTTTGTATTTCACTTTGCACCAATTCCCTGGTTATAATGTTGTTGCTGCCCAAAACTCGACTGTCAAAAGGGAATTAGGCTCCCACAGACAGAGTGTAGAGCTTAATTTTCATCCCCAACATGCATACAACCACATAAAAGTCACATTCTTCATGCACAGGTTAGCCCTTACAGTGGTTTATCGTTTCTATAGGAGGAATTTGTTAACAAGAACCGTGGAGGAGAATTTGATGCAGAACCAACTGAAAAATTTCGTGTATCACATAGGAAAATTACTATTCTTGACCCACAGGCAGACTTGCTTCTAACTCTCCTACTCCAGATAGTTTAATTCACCACCTTTCGAAATATCATGCATGGGAATGGTGTTTTCGACCCTACCTCTCTTCGAAACTCTAACTTCGACGCAGAAAGTCTAGGTTTCTCTGCTCCGGGAGGCTATGTCATTCTTCCTGTAGAAAGCTTTGCTGGCTTCTAGAGGATGTCATGGTGCTTCTGAACGAACCTGGGACGTGGGAGGATTTTGAAACAGGCCGAGAAGCTCGGGCTAACAAACTGCAGAGGAGGAGGACGCGTACTTTGCTGAGAACGGTTGCAAGTGTAAATGACAGTGGTTAATGTGAGTTCTTCGGCCGAGAAATTTTGAATTACGGTGAAATTCATGGCAAGGGGCTGAGGTGTCCAAGCCGATCCATTAGCCAACATCACGTCCATCATTCCTTGGCGTGTCTCTGACCGCCATTTCCTTTCTCTGCCATTAACCATCGCCATCACTGCCAATCCGCCGATTCTCCCCGACTGGACACTTCCCACATGTCGGCTCCACGTCCCTTTGATAGATTCGAGCGTAACCAAGCTCATTTGGAACCCACGATGCCATTCGACTGACTGTGGGTGGCCAGTTGACTGGCCACCGAATTCTTTCAATACGCACCATTTCACAAACATATAGTTTTCATAGTATAGTTTATGCAATTTGACGAATAAGGTTAGACACTTACCTGTGTGGCCGTGGACATGTTCTGCAGGCTTCGGGACATGGAATGATGGCTTTGCTCACTACTGCTTCGTGCACAGGTGCTAGAACTCCTTCTTTCATTGGTTGATGTTATATGCATGGCTTCGTGACCCGATCCTCTGGTTGTAAATGCTACATGCACAGGATCCATCTGATTTCAGCTGTCGAGGAGGTGCTCCGGTCCAAGCGGAGTTTGTTACATGTCCCCTGTGTCAATTTCAGCTGCTATTGACTCCATAGTATGTGCTCCAGACGGATAAGCTACTACAGGATTCCTGTAGGACATCCTGTAGCTACTTCTCCTCCTAGGATGCATGCTGAAACGAGCAAGCTTGTATTTACGGATGAAGGGTCCTGATGGAGCTTTGACAGGCAAAGTGTACGAGCCTTTGTGTGCTTGATTTGTCACTTGGAAAAAAAAGATTTCAATCTGAGGAAAACAGGACTCTCTGTATGACTGTGCAGGAATACATAACCAGATTGTTGCAATGGCGGAGGAAAGAGATGAAACCGGTGATGGATGGAAGAGAGGGGTGGCTGCAGGCCTAATCAACAGACTTCAAGCTTTAAATCCCTTTCCAAAGTCAATTTTGGCCTACTCGAAGGCTCTACAGGATGTTTCCTGTAGAAATGCAGAACTTCCTGTAGAAAGCCCCAAAGCTTCCTGTAGAAAGCTTAGGACTTCCTATAGGAGGTTGAATCCCGACCCGATTGTGCTCAAATCCTATAAAAAGTGAGTGGCTATGGAGGGAGTGTCTGTAAGAATTTCTTGTAGCCGGGTACGGACCCCTGTCCTCATTTTGCGCGACCTTCTTTGTCTGCAATGTATTCTCTGCAACCTGCAATAATTTTACAGAGATTAGACCTGTTCCTTTTTTCTGTTCTTTCTTTTTTCTTTTTTCTTTTTCTCTTTTTTGAGAGACAGCAGGGGCGCCTCCATGAGGTTTTCACCCCCACTATCTGCCCTGGGCACCTTAGAGAGGTTTTCTCCCAAGGATCTTTTTTCTTTATTTTCTGAGAGATAGCTAGGGTGCCTCCATGAGGTTTTCACCCTCACTGTTTGCCCTAGGCGCCTCAGAGAGGTTTTCACCTAGGGATCTTTTTATTCCCCTTTTTTTTCTTTTTTACTTTTTTTTTTTCTTTTTTATGATCAAGGTGTGGCCAAAATAGAGGTAGAACCCTGCTCTACTACTAGCAATGATTTTTCCACAGTTTCAATGAACTCTTGCCTCGAAAGGGGTTTCTTGTAGATTTTCAATCGATGCCCATTGACAAGCATTGGGATGGCTTCTTCATCAACGGTCCTGATAAGGACTGAACTATTGTCATTGCATTTCTCCACTATATATGGTCCTAACCATCTTGTCCTCAGCTTTCCTTTGAAATCCTTGTATCTTGAGTCATACAACAACGCCCAATCTCCTGGCTGGAATTGCTTTTCATTAAGGTGCCAGTCATGCCATATCTTCCTCTGGAGTTGAACTACTTCTAAGTGGAGGAGGGCCTGCATTCTATGTTCATCTAATCCATTCAGCTGCAATAATCTTTCACGTTGAGCATGGCTGAGATCTAGGTCCAGCTGAGCTGCCACCCTTAATGTGTTGTACTCGAACTCTATGGATAGCAAAGCTTTCTTCCCGTAGACCAGCTCATAAGGTGTGAAACCTATTGTAGTCTTCCAAGTGGTGTTGTAGGCCCAGGTGGCCTCAACCAGGCGATCTGCCCAATCCTTTTTGCTGCTACTAACCACCTTAGTCAAAATCCCTTCCAATGCTCTATTAGTGACTTCCACCTCCCCATTTGCTTGTGGATGATATGGGTGGAAGTCCTGTGCTTGATCTTGTGATGAGTGAGCAAGTCTTCAATCAGGTTGGAGGTGAACTAGCTTCCTTGATCGGTGACTAACTCTCTTGGGTAGCCAAACTTGTAGAAGATATTTTCCCTTAAAAACTCAACCACCTTTTCTTCTGTTGCTGCTTTGATTTCCTTTGTTTCTGCACACTTTGTTAGATAGTCGGTGCACACAATGATGTAAGACCTTTGCTTTGAAGGAGGGTTGATAGGAACCACAAAATCCATGCCCCACTTCTCAAATGGCTCGAAGGTCACTTGAGGTTGGAGAGGCATTTCATCCCTTGGAGTCGGTTTCCCCATCCTCTGACATCGGTCACACTGGTTGATGTATCTTCTAACATCTTGATGAAGAGTAGGCCAATAGTGGCCTTCCTGTAGAATTTTGAAGGCAGTCCTTTTTGCTGCAAAGTGGCCTCCATAAGGCCCATCATGACAGGTTAGGAGGATGTCAAAGACTTCCTCCTCCCTAACACAATGCCTCAAGATTTGATCTGGGCCAAGTTTAAATAGGTTGCCCCTGATCCAAGTGAACGTGGCGCTCTTCCTTACAATTCTGCTCTTCTCCTTTGAGGATAGATGCAGAGGGAACTGTACTAAGACCAAGTAATTTGCTATATCAGAAAACCATGGAGAGAGTACTGAGATAGAAAACAAGTGTTCATCTAGCATCTGGTCATCCACTGTCCCTTCTTCACCTGCAGGCAAATCCAATCTAGACAAGAAGTCAGCAACAACATTTTCCTTACCTGGCTTGTCGACAATAGTAAAATCAAATTGCTGCAACAAAAGTAACCATCTAATGATACGAGCATTGACATCAGGTTTATTCATTAAATATCTAATCGCAGCATGATCAATGTGTACAAATGTTTGATAACCAGTGATATAGTGTATGAACTTGTTTAGGGAATGTACTACAGCCAGTAACTCTTTCTCGGTTACAATATAGTTCATTTCTGCCTTGGACAGGTTTTTGTTGACGAAGTATATGGCATATGGTAGTTTCTCCTCAACTTGTCCTAAGGCTGCCCCTATGGCTTTGTTCGAGGCATCAATGTGGATGTGGAAAGGTAGGGCCCAGTTTGGACCTCTCAAGATCGGGGCGGAAAACAGCTTATCTTTCAACTCATCCAGTGCCCCTTGACAATTGTCAGTCCATTTAAACTCAACATCTTTCCCTAAGAGGCCAAACAATGGCGAGGCTAGCTTATTGAAATCTTTAATGAATCTTCGTTAATATCTTGCTAAGGTTAGGAAACTCCAAACATATCTTACCTTTTGAGGAGGTGGGACCTTTTGCATGATAGCAATCTTATTAGGATCCACCTATAATCCTTGCCGAGAAATGGTATGACCTAGCACGGTCCCTTTAGTCATCAGGAATTCACATTTTTCGGGACTGAGAGACAGGTTCATCTCAATGCACTTGGTTAGAACTTTTCCTAGATTAGTCAATGCCTCTTGGAAGTTGGACCTATAAGGAGTAAAGTCATCCATATAGATTTCTACCGAATCATGGACCAACTCAGAAAATATGCTCAATACTACTCTTTGGAAAGTGGCAGGAGCATTGCATGGCCCAAAGGGAAGGACTCGGTAGGCAAAGGTACCCCATGGACAAGTGAAGGTGGTTTTATCTTGGTCCTCCGGGCTTATTTGGACCTGGTTATACCCACTAAACCCATCTAGGAAAGAGAAGAACTTCTTTCCTGCCAGTCCATCCAACACTTGATCTATGAAAGGCAAAGGGAAATGGTCTTTCTTGGTGGCTTTGTTAAGTTCTCGGTAATCTACATAGATTCTCCACTTCCCATTCTTCTTGGGCACAAGCACTAGAGGTGAAACCCACTCACTATCGGAGATAAGGTAGATGAATCCTGCATCCAACAATTTTTGCAATTCTTCTTTGACAATGTCTTTAAGGGCTGGATTCATTCTCCTCTGAGGCTGCCTGACTGGTTTACAATCTTCTTTAATATAGATATGATGGGTACAGACCGAAGGGTGGACTCCTTTCATCTCCTTATAACTCCAAGCGAAAGCATCCAAGTGATTGTTCAGTAAGCTACACAGCTCCTTCTCCTAGGAGGGAGTAAGGGAGGAGCTGATCTTCAAGGTTCTTTCAGGGCCAAATTCCACATTCTTAATTCTAGGAGAGGTCGGAACAGTCACACAAAGGTCTACTAAAGTGTTGGCTTGGGTATCTTCGACCAGTTCCTCTAAGGACAGTGCACTGGGGGTTTGATTTTGAATCAAAGTCTCAATAAAATCATCCTCGGTTGGAGGGCCTCCCCTGGTGGTTTCTACTGTGCACAATGGTGCAGATTAGACCTCATCCTTGTCTCCCTCTTCCAACCAGAGTGGTAAGTCATGTTCTAACAGAGGTTGGGTAGGAGGGTATAGGACTAGCTGCTTGGACATAGGCCCATTCTTGATGGTCATGCTTCCAGCTCGACAACTGATGTAAGCGTCCGTAGTGGCTAACCATGGCCTTCCAAAAATGAGGGGGTATCCAGTGAGCTTTGCCTTTGGTTGAAGGACCAAGAAGTCCGCAGAGTACTCCCAAGAGTCAATAGATACCAAGACATCTTCCACAATCCCTTCAGAAGTCACAGTGGAGCGATCTACCAACTGTAGGACTGTCGAGGTCTTCCTTAAGGAACTCTGAAGGTTGAGTTTAAGCATGGTGTCCCTGGTCATCACCTTAATGGCAGCCCCTAGATCAATCAAGGTATGGGGGATTATGGTGCCATTGATGTGGAAATCAACTACAGGACTCCTAGGGTCCAAATACGTTGGATAGATTACTTGCCCCAACATTAGATCGGACAGTTGTCCTATGACATTGATAGTCGAGGCATCTCTCTTTCACCTGCCTAGGTGCCTGAAACACTTCTCCTTAATCAATTTGTTTTATATCGCTACATCTTTTATGGCCTGGAGAAGTGGTATTTTGACACACAACTGTTTAAGTCTTCCCAGAAGTTCAGTCTCCTCTGGGTTTGGTTGCGTGTTTACTGTTAGTCGCTCAGGAAAGGGTGGAATGGCTTTGGGTTCAATTTCAGTTTCTCTTCCTCGTCCTCTGGGGGAGGAGGTTGGCGATCTGGAAGGGTATTCCTAGATCGCAGGTTGATCTCCTGGATCTCCACAACATAGGTAGGGCATGTTGTCTCCCCATTGTATACCTGTTGGGCCAGTCGGTTGTTGGGGTTTGGGTTCGGTTGAGCATGCATCTAGGGTTGTCTTGGAGGAGTAGGAGGTAATGGTTGTGTCTGAGCCGGTGGTGGAGGCATAATGGTGGGAGGAGAGTTGTATTGGGACCTCCACCCCAGTTGAGGTGCATTCCACTGAGGTTGTGGCTGGACATGTGAGTGAAACGAATGAGCAGTGGGTTGAGTATGGTATTGAGGTGGATAAGACGATGGAGGAGGTGCGGACCAGGAAGGATGAGCAGGGGGACCCCAAGAAGGTATGTGAGCAAATTGGTTGGGGCTATAATAAGCTTGGGATGTCCCTTGCATCCCCTGCTGGTACGGTATGGGCCCATGCGGCCTCCTTTGGTTGAGGAAGTAGAGAGGTTCAATGGTTGCCTTAGTCCCTTGGTACATGGCTTTAAATCCAGGTAAGGTTAGGCATTGGTTTGTGGAGTGGTTTTTCTCACAAATGAAACATACCTCTACTGAGTGCAATGGACACTCGTTCTTAGGGTGCTTCCTCGTACATCTAGGACAAAAAATGGCCAAAGCCCTCTCAGCTTCCTCTTTCTTTTGTTGGATTTGGAAAGTATCGAGTTGCATGGCAATGAACTGTCTCATCTCACTTTTGATGTCTTCCATCTGATTGGCAAACTCATGCTTGGAGAAGGTAGTACTAGCTAAAAGTGGATTCGCCCTACCTCTTTTCCGGGCTGCCCTAGAGTGGTTTCTAAACACAGTCTTTATGTCCTCATAAGGTAGTTGGTAGATGTCTCCTCCAGCTAGCATGTGAAGGGTATCTAGAGGTCTTCAGGGACTCCTCAGAGCAGAACCATCTTTAGAGATTCAGGGTCAAGTGTGCACCTGGCCCATTTATAGCTGAGTTGGAACCTTTCCTCGTAGTCCTATAAAGACTCATCATTTCCCATGGTCATCCGAAAGATTTCTCCCTTTGTTTCCTTTGACCTACAGTAGTCCCGATATTTGTTGTTAAAGGCTTGCTGCATTTGAGCCCAAGTGGTGATACTGTTTCCAGGTAACCCCATGAACCAGCGTAATGCTGCATCCTTGAGGGTAGAGGGAAAGAGTTTCAACTTTTGCTTGTCTTCTGCATAGTCATAAGTTCTACAAAGGATAGAAAACTCAAACAGGAAGGTATCAGGGTCTTCAGTGGTCAATCCATGGAAATGAGGTAACGTTGAGGGACTTATGTTCTTCATCTTCATGTCCCCGTTGGTCTCTTGGATGGGGAAGGTACCTTCTATTCTCTCATCATCTTCTCTACCATTTCGGTTTTCAGCCATGGTCTCAAAAGGAATGTTTTCTTGCTCTTCTTCTGTTATAGGATCTTTGTATATCTCAGAAGGTTCACCTATAGGTTCTTTTGGGTCACTACCACCAAAGAAGAGAGAAGGGTGACTCAGTGAAGTGGTGGGGGTGTTGGGTAGGAATTTTCCGGTATTATCTCTGTTCCTACGAGGCATGAAAAGATTTTTGGTTGCTTTTTCTTTTTTCTGCTTGTACCTGCAAAACTGAAACAAATGGAATTGCAACTAACTAAAATCTATCTTGCGGAAATGAAAATGCGGAATTGAAATGAAAGCAGGAAATGACTAATCTATTTTGCTGAAATCAAATTGCGAGAATGAAATGCTAGACTACGCTTGCAGAATTGAAATTCTATTCTATGCTTGCAGAATTGAAATTGCGGAATTGAAAGGCTAATCTATGAAAGCAGGAAATGTCTAATTTACTTTTGCAGAAATGAAATTGCAGAATGGAACTGAAATAAACTACTTAGCAGAAGGTTAGAGTAGGAAAATAGAAGAAAAGCAGTAATCACAAATACTCTGACGCTTCCCCGGCAACGACGCCAAAAAGAGTGGTGGGCTCCAGTATTGTAGTAATAATGTTGCAACTCCTGGGACTCCCTTCTTTACTTTTATCAAACCAGTAGTTCGTAACAAACTTGGAAGCGACGGTGTTGTATGCACAAGTACTAGCTCTTGCGGCAGCTATCACTTGGTCAGCTGGCACAAGTCTGCTAGGAGCTTAAGCCAACTTCTATGAGCTCTGAGAAGAAAATTTTTAACTGATGGATGAAAGCTAACTCAAAGAAGGTTGTTCTACTTGCAGAAAGAAACTGGAACGCTGAAAGGAAACGTAAATCCTAGCAAACCCTAATTTTACTAGCTAGCCCTACTGATACAAGAAAGAGGATGCAAGCTACTGGAAGAGATGCCATTGACTTCAAGGAAGGTAAAATACATGTGTCTAAGCTACTTCTACAGTAACATCTGAAAAAACCATCTTTTTGTATTTTTGAATAAGTTGCCAGAATTATCATGCATGCGATTTAATTGTTTTTTACTGTGTAGATGTGGATTGGCAAGAGGAAATGCTTGGAGGAGGTTGGGAAGGTTCAGAGAGGGCCTAAGGGGTCCCTAACACCCTTCCAGAGAGTTTCACAGAGTTTGGCTATCAAGAAACCTCATTCGAGCCTTTACAGGAAGTCTCCAGGGGTTCTACAGGATGTCTGTAATTTTCTACAGGATGTTCAGAAATGGGATTTTCGAGGATGGGTGGAGAGAGAAAGGTGAAGGAGTGAGTATGGAGGTACAACAGGGGTGTAAGGAGGTCCAGGACTTGGTGGATGGAGTTGAGGAGAGATGAAGATGGCTGGATTTGTTCAAGGAGGAATGAAGCAATGTTGCACAAAAATTAGGGTTTTGTGAGCAAGTGTGGCAACTGTGAGGCAAGAATCTGAGTTAGGGGATGGAGCAGATGGGATTGATGGAGTATGGGCAGATAGAGAAGTGGTATAGGTGCTTTGCAAGTTGTTTTTTCAACTGAACCAACGAAGACTTGTAAAATCTGAGACCTAGTTACGTTGACCTAATCTGATCTAACTGACAGTAAAGAGAATGAACAAAAGTTTTAATCGCAAGGAAACCATGTATATTAACTATGCAATGAAGCAATCAAGAATCTAAACATGTAACCAACTTCTGCAAATAAAAATCAAACACTAATAATTGCATGGCAAAGCAAAGTCAGTGTTTTTGTTGGCAGCAAGGTCACCTTGATCCCAGCTCCTGATCCCACTGAGGGAGAGGTGAAATCAAAGGTGCTTGATGGCCTTTTTATGGAGATTTTCCCTATCAATAACCTATCAACTCAATCTGAACATCAAAAGTCTTTCTAATCATCAACAGTGACCTAGTTAATCAGTGAGATTTAATCTACTTAACAGAAATGATTTTGCAAAGACATAAAGAACAAATAACAATACATAAAGGAGGCCTTGGCACTTAGGTTGGGCCCAACCCCAAGATCTACAGGCTCCTATAGAGAACTCAGATCTAATGCCAAGTAAGGATGCTTTTCATTACTCAAAAATGATCATCACAAGAAAGTTATACAACAGTAGCTACAAGAAAATGAGCTGAGAAAATGACATCACTATAGTGCAAATACCAACAGTTCCAAAAGTAAACTACCAAGGCTGAGGCCTTCCTATTTATACACTATGAGGGGCCTAGCAGCCCTCCTTAATTCAAAGGACTCAGCTTTTCCAACTGCTAGTAAACAGTCACTCTTCCCAAAGCTACTCGGCTGCCTTTAGGATTCGTTTTGGTGGCCTGTTGAGCTCAGAGTTGAGGGTGGAGATTTCGAGGAAGGGTCATTTAATGCCGGAGACAACCTCCCTACAAATCCTCACCTCAAGCTTGGCTGTCACCTGGCCCATAATTGCTTGGTTTTGCTCCAAAATTTGTCCAAAAAACCTGAAATAACCACGTATTAGCCTCCTTGGTAGAGTGACCACCCTTATTCGTTCAAATAACATAAACATACTAAAAAAAAATGCATAATATATGAAAAATGGTGGATTGATCAAGGACAATTAGGAAAAATGAGCCCAATAAGTTACCCAATTCGGGGCTCATCAGGTATTTCGGGTGGGCTTCAGGTGGTAAGTGGTATTGGATAGGCACCGCCTAATTCCATACACTGGCTGACATGTAGCACACCGCAGGAGAGAGAAAACCGCTTTTTTGGGCGGGTAATCTCCATGCAAGTGGGCCGCCCGAATTGATCGTCAACCGTGGATTATCGATCTCTGATCAGATGGTGGACGATGAACAAGCTATTTTACAGACCTGGCAGGGTTATAGATGTGACACTATAAAATTTGAAATCTGATATGCGGCATTTTTTCGGGTTTTTCTGTGTTTTAGTATATTTTCATTTTTGATGTGTGTGTATTATGTTTTATAACTATTCATTGTGTATGTTATTCATAATCTTTTAGATCCGTTGCACTAAATAATATATGCATTCCTTCACATGAGTCTGTAATACCTTTTCTTCTTGATTTAACATCCGAGTTCGGATCAAGTGGTATCAGAGCATTTGGTTTTGTTAAGGTTAGGCAAACTTGTGTTGGATTTTGAATGCTAACTAGATTAAAGCTCAAACTAGGATAAGGAGAACATGTTGAGGCTAATCCAAAGATTGGAAGAGTCTATCCTCATAGGAGAATGGTAGAAGAAGTTCCACTGGGATCAAAATATCAATTTATAGAAAGTTTTATGACAATCCGAGCTATGGTAGAAGAGATGTATCTAGAGTTTAAGAGATGTATATGAATCAACAGTTACAACCACAAGTATTAAAGGTAAAGATTCTGAAGCATCCATGAGTAATTTTGCACAATCTGTTGATAATGAAAATAATGAGAGGGAAAGAAATGAGCTTTTTTGTATTAGAGTGATCTCCAAGCATAATAAGATTGATAATTTATTTGATAGTGGATCACAAGTAAATTTTATTTCTAAAACAATTGTAAAGAAGTTGGGATTACAAACAAAACCTCATGAGAAGCCATATCCATTAGGTTGGGTGTGTGATAAAATAAAGGTACAAGTAACGAGACAATGTAAACTTAGGTTTTCTATTGGATCAACATTTGTAGATGAGGTTGAGTTAGATATAGTTCCATTGGATATATGTGGTATTGCTTTGGGAAGTCCATACTTGTATGATAGGAAAGCTATTTTCTATAGAGCTGAGAATAAGTATCAACTCACTAAAGATGGAATAGAATATATTGTAAGAGCTCATAAACTCAAAGATAACTATTCTCTCATAAACTCAAGACAGATGAAAAGAATTGTGAATTCAAGCAGGCAATTTTTACTAATGGTTGTAAAGGCAAAGGATCCTGAAAAGTCCAATGCATTTAAAGGTTGCGATTCTAAACAGAAAGCTGATTTAGTTAAAGTTGTTTTAGAATATGGTGTTCTATTTCAAGAACCTAAAGGCCTGCCACCCAAGCAAGAAATAGTACATGACATTTATTTGCAGCAAGATGCTCCATTACTTAACATTGGAATGTACAGGTTGTCAGCTTTATAGAATGAAGAGATAAAGAAGCAGGTACAGGAGTTGCTTGATAAAGGGTTTATACAACCAAGAACATCACCATGTGGATCTCCAATGGTGCTGGTGAGAAATAAATATGGTTCATGGAGAATATGCATTGATTATAGAGCACTAAATAAAATAACGCTCAAGAATTGTTATCCTCTTCCTCGTATTGATGATTTATTAGATCAATTGAAAGAAGCAGTTTACTTTTCTAAGTTAGACTTGCGAAGTGGTTATCATCAGGTCAGAGTTGTAGAACAGGATGAATAGAAGACTGCTTTCAAGACAAACCAAGGACTTTATGAATGGTTGGTTATTCCTTTTGGCTTAACTAATGCTCTTGCTACATTTATGAGAGTTATGAATGATGTACTCAAACCATTTATTGATGACTTTGTAATTGTTTATTTAGATGACATTATTGTTTTTAGTAATACATGGGAAGACCATGTAAAGCAGACTTTAGATGTTTTAAAAAGAGAAAATCTCTATGTAAAACTGTCAAAATGTGAATTTGGCAGAACATATTTAAATTATTTGGGTCATATTGTAAGGGGTGGTGAATTGAAGATAGATCCCTCTAAGTTTGAAGTCATTGTGAATTGGCCTAAACCCAAATCTGCTACAGAGGTTAGGAGTTTCCTAGGGGCTACACAATATTGGAGAAAGTTTATTGCTAACTTTTCTTTGATTGTAGCTCCATTACATGCTTTAACAGGATTGAAACAGGTGTTTAAGTGGGGAGGAAAACAACAGAAAGCCTTCGACACCTTAAAAGATAAAATCAATACATCACCAACACTAGCATTGCCATATCTTCAACATCCATTTGATTTTGAGACAGATGCTAGTGACTATGCCATGGGAGCAGTGTTGATGCAACACGGAAAACCCATATGCTATCATTCTGAGACATTTACTTCTACAATAGTTAATTATCCCACTTATGATAAAGAATTGTATGCATTAGTACAAAGTGTGAAAAAATGGAAACATTACCTAATGGGTAAAGAAATAATCATACATACAGATCATCAACCACTTCAATATTTGCACTCACAAACTAAGTTGCAGCAATCAAGACATTATAGGTGATGGGTTTTCTACAGTGATTTCATCTTGTCATCAGATATAAGAAAGGGATACACAATAAGGTTGCAGACATGTTATCAAGACCAATCATAAATGCATCTTCTATACTTAAGCATAAATTAGTAATGCATGAAAGTTACATTGAACAATATACTCAAGATGTAGATTTTAAAGATGTATATGCAAATTTAAGTCATGGAAAGCAAGTAGAAGAATTGGATTATTATGTAAAGGACCAACTCTTATATCATTTGGGAAATTTATGCATTCCAAAAACTGAAAGAGTTAACATAATTCGAGAAGCACATACTTCTCTCATATCATGTCATTTTGGTGTAAGTAAAATAGCTGCACAATTGCAAAGGTTCTGTTATTGGCCAAGAATGCATGAGATAGTTCCTAGATATATCAAAGGATGTACTATGTGTGCTACAAGCAAGCCCAATAATAAAAACTTACGCTTGTACACTCCACTTCCAATTCCTTCTTTTCCTTGGGAAAGTGTTTCCATGGATTTTGTTGGGGGATTGCCAAAGTCTAGGAAAGGTCATGATTATTTGTATGTTTTGTGGATAGGTTCGGTAAAATGTGTATTTTGATACCATGTAACAAGCAGGTTATAGCTGAACAAACAACAAAGTTGTTCTTTCAGAATGTATGGGTTCATCTTGGGTTACCCACTTCTATTGTTTCTGATCAAGATTCTCGATTTTTTGGGAAGTTTTGGTCAAATCTATGGGTGTTGATGGACACCAGGTTGAAGAAGAGCACAACGTTTCATCCCCAAGGAGATGGTTAGACAGAAGTGGTCAACAGGACAATGATCCAGTTGCTCAGAGGCTATTGTTGTAGGTTTTAACCCTGTACAGAAATTACTTGCATACGAATTCTAAAACACAGAAAATAAACAATGTGAAAGCATAACACATAAAACACATATACATAGAGATTTTCCCCTGAATGCCAAAACCGGGACTACTAGATTGATTTTTCATTATGTTCCTTCCAATGTTACAATACATATTTATACATGCCGAAGCATCCAATACCATGGACTGAAAACCATCACGTCTAAAAC
This sequence comes from Pinus tabuliformis, assembly GCA_031772625.1. NCBI lineage: Eukaryota > Viridiplantae > Streptophyta > Pinopsida > Pinales > Pinaceae > Pinus > Pinus tabuliformis. Next base: position 1,147,240,940 of record CM062805.1, read on the forward strand.
CATGGACCGAAAACCATAGGTAGTTCTGCCAAACCTAATATAGGGTCCAAAAAAAAATTCATGGGGCACTGCCCTAGACCCCGTAGAGGGGGGCTACCCGCCCCCCTCTAACCCCCCGGTTCACTATGTAGGTTAGCCATGGAAAGAATATAACACAAGCCAACAATTGCAGCAAGCATCCCTAGCTTTGGGATGAGCATTTGTGTTATGTGCAACATGCTTACAACCGTACTAAACACTCTTCTACTCAAAGATCTCCTTTTGAGACTTGTTCTAGTTTTATACCAAAGTCTCCCTTGGATTTTTTCTTTGGTAAAGACATAGTAGTTGATGGAAACAATGATGTGGACAAAGTCACCAAGTTCATTGAAAAAATCCAAGAAATTCACAGGTAATACAGGAACAACTGGAAAGAAGTCAAGCCAAGTACAAGGCAAGACATGACAAGCATCAAGTTGAGCATACTTTCCAAGTTGGTGATCAAGTATGGCTATACATCAGCAAAGACAGAACACAGGGTGAAGTTAAAAAGCTAAAACCAATAAGGTATGGACCTTTCAACATACTTGATAAAATTGGTGAAAACACTTTTTGCCTTGATTTTCCAGCTTATATGTAGATCTATTCAGTCGTTAATGCAAAAAACTTGAGATTATATGAACCTTCATTGATTGAGGATCCTGAAGAGAAAAGTCAGTTGCCTTCTATTGAGGATTTGTTGCCTAAATATCTCAATGAGTTACAGGAGGACACATTTCTGGATAGGAAGGTAAGAACTATGCATCAAGGGGATGTTGAGTGCCTGAGAGTAGGAATCAAAGGTTCAAATCCAAGCAAGGCGCGATGGATAGAAATTGGACAAGTGAGGGAACTGTATCCTCACCTGATCGATGCCTAAAACCAACTTTTGGTGGTCCAAAAGCGTTTCAGTGGGAAGGCGTGATCCAAAATGGATCTTAAACAATCCTTTTAAAAGCCTTCAAATATGTTAAAACCACAGAAAACAACATCGGGGTTAAATCGCAGCAATAAAGCATTGATATCACATCGGAGAAAGCCAATCAGTGTTAACGGGCCTTAGCCTTAAGAAAAATGCGATAACAATACAAGTGAAACAATGTGAACCGTTGATCGAGCGCATAGATCAATGGTCCAGATCAATTACCAAAATCGCATTGCATGGAACCTAAGCAAGGACTTCACACAAGCGGACCCGAAGGAGTTATGAAATAAAATAGCGAAGGATTTGAGTTCCATGGTAAGCGGTATTTCGAGCGGGCTTCAGGTGGTAAGTGGTATTGGAGAGGCTCCGCCCGATTCCATAAACTGGCTGACACATAGCACACTACAGGAGAGAGAAAACCTCTTTTTTGGGCAGGTAATCTCCGTGCAAGTGGGCCGCCCGACATTATCGTCAGCCATGGATTATCGATCACTGATCGGATGGTGGACAATGAATGAGTTATTTTACGGACCCGACAAGGTTATAAATGCAACGCTATAAAATTGAAATCCGATATGCGACATTTTGTTAGGTTTTTCTGTGTTTTAGTGTATTTCCGTTTTTGAATGAGAAGTGTATTTTCGGGGATTTTCACCTGCGCCCAAAGATCCTTCTGTTTGTAAACAACTGTCTACTGCCTTAAGTGTTTATTACAATGAGTGTTTAACACTCAAAAGGGAGATGAACAGACAGGGGCCGGGAGCCCGAGAGCTCGAAATGGAGGTGAACAGACAACGCCGATAAGCTTAAAAATCCATCCCACAATAGAACATAGACAAGTCAGAGTTCGGAGACAGAGGGGAGATAGAGAGTCAGAGAAACACACAACTACGAATAGTTGATCAGAGGCACTAAGAGGGAGAGTCTGTGCACTCTTTAGACTCGAGGTTTTTGAGTGAAATCCCTGTGTAATATCACTGTTGTTGTGTTATGGCTCTGATTGAGCTCACACCTATAAACTATGTTCTTGAAGACATAATATAAAGGTTTACACTAAAAGCTAGACCAGGAGACGTAGCCAGGGGTCTGGTGAACTCCTTCATTATTTTAACTGTGTTGATGTGTGCGTATTATGTTTATAATTATTCATTGTCTATGTTATTCGCAATCTTTTTTATCTGTTGCACTAAATAATATAGGCATTCCTACACATGAGCCTATAATACCTTTTCTTCTTGAGTTAGCATTCGAGTTCAGATCACAAAGACCGAAGCATAAACAATAAAGAGACAAGAGACACATAATATAGGTGATCAGTCAGGGCCAAAACCTCTCCCACTTGAGAGGAAAACCCAAACGAATTCTTCTCATTATAGAGACTTCAATTGATGAATACCAAGACCAAGACCCTTGATCTATTTGACCTCTCCAAGACCATTGCACCAAGCTTCTTATTTTGACCTATATTTCTTAATAGAGTCAATGATAGTCAACTACATGTTTCTTCTTTATGCCTCTGCTACCTTTCAGATCTCAACTTCCTTTTCTCTGCTTCAGACCTACAACTTCTCGGCCCTAATTCATAAACCCTAGTACATGTAGATGACCTTCTCTTGTACCTTAATTTCCTTCTCTTTAGTTGGAGGCTACCTCCTTGACAACTCAGCTTAAGATACTACTTAGTTTTCTCCTTGACTTGACCTTCAAAAGGGACTGTAGTACTTTGGCTTTTTCTGCAATAGATATCATCTATACTTCGCACCTATGGAGTGATTCAACCCAAAACAGACCCAAAAACAAAGCTAAGGACATCACTCTTCCTTTCCTTCTCTTCATTGGTTAAGAGGTTGCTTTCCTAATGATTCTCGCACTCCTTATTGCATACTTCTCCTTGACTGAAATTATGTCCTTGAAATGAGGTCGAGTTTCCCTATTTATAGTGGGTTTCCCATGTAAATTGGCCGACTTGAGTTGTGTGTGAGCCGACATGTCCTTTGGTGAAGCTTCATAATTTCATTTAAGGCCGACTTGAAGGAGATGCTTGAGCTTGATCTTGGAGGGTCTCTTTGATTCTTTCATTGACTCACATATATTCGTAACATGCCCAAGAAGGGTCTTCCATACATAACATTGACTCAATAGAATATTATGACTTGATGACAAACCCAAAGGCTCACAATGGGAACCTTAACTAAAATAAAATTCCTTGATCATGAAACCCATGATTCAAGCATTACAAAAATAATTTTATTTTCTTCTTTACATCAATTACATAAAATCATATTTACACATGTCATTATGAAGACCGAACCTAGTTACACTTTTCAACACACTCTACATTGGATGTTGGGGTTTGTCCATTGGGGGGCTGGTGATGGATCCAAGATCAAAATTGGATTAGCTGCCATCATGGGGAAGGCTGGAAATCATTCATTATCCTTTCATCTGCTTGCAGTGGATATATTTTTCAGGGACTCAAAACATTGATCAACAGAGTTGGAGAAGGGCCGAAGATCTTGGCATACCAGAGACATATCATGAGGAATGGGGGTCACACGTAGTGCAACTTCAATCTATTGGCATCACTCTTGGTGATAAGAAAGACTATATGATATGGGGGGTAAAATGAAAAAGAACAATCTGATGGTCCAAGACATCTACTTGAAGTTGCCAAGGCCCGAGAGGATCAATGACTATAATAAGCGTCTACGGGATATATGGAGATGGAATCTCCCAAACAAATTAAAATATTTTTGCTCGCTAGCAGAACATGATCGTATATTAACATGGGACAACTTACAAAAGTGTGGGTTCATTGGTCCTGGAATATGCCCTCTATGCATGGCAGGGGGGGGGGGGGGAGATACAGATCATTTATTGATCAAATGCTCATATGCGAGGCTAATTTGGGATGTGGTTATGGAATAAATGAAGCTTCATTTTGTTGGCACTTATCAACCTTTGTTCAGATGTATTTTTTCATGGTTCACTTCACACAGGAAGTATAGGTCCCTCCCATTATATATCATATGTATTATATGGCGAAGTAGGAATGATAACCTTTTTTATCAGAAAAATGCAATTGTTAGAGAAGCCATTATCAAGACAATTGCTTTTTTCAATGAGATCAGGCTGGTGATCAAGTCTAACAGAAACAAGAAATGAAAATTCATTGATATTTGGAAAGAATATCCAGTTGGATTTTTTTACGGAGCCAACAATCGAAGGAAATGTGGATGTGGTGCACTCATAGTTACTAAGCCTGATAATTTCTTCCACTTCTGGTGGGAGGGCGGAATGGGATCAAACAACAAATCAGAGATTACAACATTAGGGGGAATCCTTATCGCAGCAAAATGGCTAAGGTTAGACAAAATTTAGGTATATGGAGATGCAAAAGGAATCATTGACTGGGTAAACAAGCATACTAATGTCAACCCCACCATACTTGCAAATTGGATGATGAGGATTCAGAACCTGGTAAGGACTTTTAATCATATACATTTCCAACATATATACAGAGAACACAATTGGACAACGAACCTCCTATCTAAAAGAGGTATTTCGAAGGAAATAGGTAAATTTTTTAGCAGGGTATCATGGTAAATGCAGGCAACATCAACTACTCTTAGGAGACATTTTAACACAGACTTGATTTTGATGGAAGTTATGTATCTTTAGATAATGAAAGTGTTCATTTATGAAAATGTAATGGTTATAAGCTAAAGTTTGATGTTAAGAAATACACTTTTTGTAGAACAGGAAAATAGAAATGTATGGGCATAGGAATGATAGGAGAAGTATGAAAGGATAATATAATGAATAGAATCTGAATTATGTACTATCCTTATATTTTAATACAAACATACCGTTTTTTTTTTCTTTCTGAAAAAAGAAGAAGAAGAAGTAGCGTTCAAAATAAATGAAACAATCAAGAAACACATAGTAAAACACAATCGATGGAGACCCTGAAAAGTACTCCAACTATGTTATTGCCTATCCATGTTCAGTGAAAGTTCCTCCATTGCTCCTCCCACAAAGCACACCTCTGTTGTCGGCCTCCATCACCCTAAATCCCATTAGTTATTGTCGGCCTCCATTGCTCCACTTCCTAAAGAACCCATCAACAATGTAAATATGAACTCCTAATCCTTTACCTTTTTTACTAGCACCTCGTATTGAAAATTTTAAGACAAAATATTTATTGTCTTAAAATCCCCCTCCGTGTAGTAGTGTCGAATGCAACAAAAGACAAGTTGTCTCTAATCGTATCAACAAAGATCGAAGGGACATAAGATGAATTGGTGTCCAGGAAATTTTTCAAGGAAAAGTTGTCGCATTCTTCAGAGTCAGCTGCCCCAACAAAATGAAGAGCCCAACAAATTGTCGTCTTTATATAAGATGACATGAATGGTAAGTGAAATATCAATTAATTACAAATCAATTCGATAGTCGGTTACAATCGTTCCCAATGGCCTCCGCCATTGTTTGAAAATATTGCGGGGCATACGAGTGTTGTTTCTTTACATGTGCCATGTTGATAGAAAAAATACAAGGTTGATGTACAATGCTGAGCTACCATAGACAATCTTGTTTGGTCCCCACACAATGTAAAGAGTGAGAAATTGGAACTTGTTAACAAAGGTGACCTACAAAAAGTGTGTGGACCCTACCTACGACAAGTCACTGTTTTGAAAACCATAAGAGGAGGAAGGTGCCTTGTTTGGTCCCCACACAATGTAAAGAGTGAGAAATTGGAACTTGTTAACAAAGGTGACCTACAAAAAGTGTGTGGACCCTACCTACGACAAGTCACTGTTTTGAAAACCATAAGAGGAGGAAGGTCGAAGGAGAACCATGGATTTGACACCCTAATAATGTGGGATTCATTGCAGGGTTTGGGCACATTTGTTTTCCATAATGCTAGTGAATCGAGGTCTATATTGCATGTGGCCCCTACCCGCCGCAAGTCAATGTTTCGAAAACCATAAGAGGAGGAAGGTCGAAGGAGAACCATGGATTTGATAGGTAACCTACTAGATTTAATTAGTGCCAAAGCTTCTCTCGCCCTAATAATGTGGGATTCATTGCAGGGTTTCGACACATTTGTTTTCCATAATGCCGGTGAATCCAGGTCTGCATTTCTGAAAGTTTACTGCGTAGAGAAGGAACATGTCTCTTTTTGTGCAGAGAGGAGGTAAATACATGGCTATTTTCGGTTGATTTTCCCTTTCCAACATACTCTAACTAAACGACTTCTTGTATTCCACTCTTTTGGAAATTTATGGTGATGTAGTAACCAGATCCAAAAACGGAGCATTTGTCCAAAAACGGAGCATTTGTTAAATGACGATGACAGAGCATTTGTTAAATGGAAATGAAGTGTTGCTTCATACTTCAAAGAAAGGTCTATGATGACGTCAATGAACAATGAACGATGAGTTGTTTGTTGTCTTTATTTTGTTGGTGTAAGGAGGAGATCTTGCAGTGGAATCACATACCTGTGTCTGGAGTGACAGATTGCGTGAAGTTGCTCCAATGCGATTTCATTTTTTCTGGCTGGATTTCGGGTCTATGGTGGTGCCTCTACCTATGGTGCTTCTTAAGCCTGGTATGTTTTGACATAGATCCTTGTTCCTCTTCTGCTAATTTCCAAATTCACCTGCTTATTCCACGTCGTACAATTTTTTATTTTCAATTTCCATCCGATTTCAATTTCTGATTTGATATGTGAGCTAGATTTATTCTTTGTTATTGTCGATATAACTTTGATACCGTGATTATAATTAACTAGGTTTTCGTTGTAAGCTGACGCGGATATTTATTTAGTGTAAACGTTAACTTTAAAAAAAAACATAAATTTCATAATATTATTTATCAAAATTTAATATAATGTTTTATATATTTCTAAATGAAAATTCATTATTTTTTTCTAGGTTAGTTACGTTGATACTATGTTAGTTATGTTGATATTAATTTTATTTTTTAATTGAAATATATATATTCTTTTATTATGTACATATTTATTTCCATTCTGAATTTAATAATATTTTTTAATCAAAACTTAATACTATGTAAATTTCATGGTATTTTATAATGTAAATTTCATAGTATTTTTTAATATTTTTTAATAATTGTTTAAATATATATAAGTTGAATTTGAGAGAATTATATATACATATATATATATATAGATATCGATATAGATATAGATATTGTAGTGGAAGTTGAATCTGGGAGGATAATAATAATTTCTTCCAACTACTCAAAATAACCTTAATCAACAACAACAAAACCTTACATAAAACTTTATATAATATAATAAAATAAATCATTTTAAACAACATATTATAAAAAGTAATCTTATTTTGTACTAAGGATTAACCCTAATCATCAACAACAAAAACCTTATAAAAAACTCTATATGATATAATAAAATAAATCATTTTATAAAACATATCGTGGAAAAGAATCTAAAATAGAATCAAATTGATCTCTTAGTTGTTTTGCCTTAGCATGGAACTTCACTTTAGATGACTTGATTTCATCCTTAAGATCATTAAGCTTAGCATTAGAATGCACCTTATCAACCATGTTAGTCTAGATCTTATAGTCAATCATTGGATTCACTTAGTACATTGTAATGCAAAAAAAAATATTGAGATCAATTATTTAGAAACAATAAAATAGGGTTTCTAGTTAGATGATTTTAGCTATTTTTAGGTTTTGTATTTTTAAGAAAGCTCAACTTTGACAAATGAATTTGCAAGTGATTTTAGTAGAACTTAGAATAATTGAATTCAACAAATTACATATAAGGTGGAAAATTTCCGATCAAATTGTTATGCACATGGAAAATCACACATTAATCGCTTATGACCCAGAACCATTTCCAATAGAATTTATCAAGGTGGCTTTGATGCAATTAGCCAGAGGTAGGCATTATCACACTCATAACCATTGCATGCATATTTGAGATAGACACTTAACAACACCAAAGAAATGCATTTCAAGCATTAAAGGCAGTAAATGGTAGGTTAATTGTCAAATTGTTATGCAGATGAAAAATCACACATTAATCACTTATGGAACAAAACCATTTCTAGTCAACTTTTGTGCCAAAAGAAATAAGTTGGCTTTGATGTGATTGGCCAAAGGTAGTTATTATAGCATTTGGACCCTCACAAAGAATCAACCATAACTTCTCTATTTTTTGTGAGGATTGATAGTATCCTTGAAGAGGAGGAAGAATTACTCTCTCTAACTAAACAACTTTTAACCTCTCTATTTTTTGTGAGGATTGATAGTATCCTTGAAGAGGAGTAAGAATTACTCTCTCTAAGTGAACAACTTTTAACTGAGTTAATGAAGACAAGGTTGATATGCCTTGGAGTGTAACACACTTATAATTGTGATTGAAAATTATTAGAACCTTTAATTTATGCATTGATTTCATAAATGGTGGAAGAAAGTATTCACTTGCAGAAAAGTTTAAGGTAAGATCCTTGGCATTTGGAAAGTTCATATGACACCAATCCTTCTCCTCCATTGGACCTTGACATACAATAATGCAAAAATCAACACATTTAGAAACAAATTATGTTAAGGTTGAATGTAACAGACTGTCGGCTTTTGATTAAGTGAGTGCACTTAGCAACCTTTTTCCACTTTTTCCGAATAAAGTCTTCTTTCTGAGGCATTAAAAGCCTTTTGCGTTTATTCTTAGCAACCTTTTTCCACTTTTTCCGAATAAAGTCTTCTTTCTGAGGCCTTAAAAGCCTTTTGCGTTTATTCTTAGTAACCTTTTCCCACTTTTTCCGAATAAAGTTTTCTTTGTGAGGCATCAATATTCTTAGACCTTTTTCCACTTTTTCCGAATAAAGTCTTTTTTCTGAGGCATTAAAAGTCTTTTGCGTTTATTTATAGGCCCATGCTTGGTCAAATACATAGCCAATCTCCCAAAATATCATGTCGAATAAATGAAAGCTTTTAATTACTAACATAAAACTTCACCATGACACTTCTCAATAGAGAATTACATTTTTATTATATTATTATTCAAATAATTATATTATTTTAAAATTAAATAATTACAAATAAAATTTAATAAAATTAATTTAGATGGGCGAAGTTATATGATATTTCACATTTGATACTTGAACGATTGGGTTTCTCTTGATCGGCGAAGATGGCTAGGGTTTTTGGGGCCGCCAACACTCTGCAGCACTGCGAAGGGACTGAGGAAACGGAGAGACCTTGGGGGAAATCGACCGCAGGAATAACGGATCTGTACACGCCGTCATGGATTTGGTACCGTAGCGGAACAAAACACAATCTTTCTGCACCAAATCGATCCCTGAAGGCCGTTTTGACTGCCCACAGGTCATGGACGAGCCCTTATTACCTGTCTAAGGGTCATTTTTATTGCAAACTGTTTACTTCTATTGAAACAGGTCACGGCAAGGATGATACAGCTAGCCAACGACCAGATCCGCAAACGTATTCAGAACACCATCTTGAATCAGAGACATTATGTGCGCTTTTGGACAAGGGCGAAGCGGAATGGCTGGAGATGGCTGTGTGTGCGGGAGCCAAACAGAGTGAGGATGGCCAGATCTGGGGCTTTCTCATGGACATCAATGCTGAAAGAGCTGGATCTGCCGCAGTTCACATCGAATCTGCGATAGCAGCATCGGGTAAATCGTTGGATGGAGGCGGACTTTTCTCTCCCACAGTAGGAAGATATGTGAACCCCAGATCTGCCATATTTCCGCCAGATCTGGCTCATAAACCAGTGAATCAGGGCCTACTCCTCACGAACACAGATCTGATCCAGATCTTCATTAAATCGATTGAAGGCAAACATTTTTGCATGAGAATCAGTAAGGGGATGAGCATACACGAGTTAAAGAAGAAGATCCAGGGTCACCTTGGAACCCCAGCTCAATATCAAAACCTTATATATTCTGGGTTCAGTTTGCAGGACAACCAAACACTCCAGCACTACGGCATTACCAACGATTCAACCATCACTCTTAATCTGCGACTGTGTGGTGGAAGCACTGGTTCCAGCTCAAAAAATACCAGCTCTTTTCGGGATGCAGTGAAAGGAAAAAAAATGGAAAATAAAACAGTACCACCATCAGGGTTGCCAGGACCCTACATCGTTGAACAAAAGCCAGAATCACCAACTCTGCAAGTAACTATGCCAGAGGTAAATAGCCTATACACCGATTTATCTAATACTGCAGTTATTTGTAGATTCAATGGCTTCTGGCCTAAATCAGATGCCCTGCATCAATGGATCTACTCAACATGGACACCTAACTGTGAAATTTATCTCTGCCCCAAGGGGTTTTTCATAGTTAGATTTAATACAGAACAGGAAAGAGACAGCATTATCAATCAGGGGCCTTGGTTCTGGGGCAGTGCCGGCCTCTTTACCACCCCCTGGTTCTCGGATTTTGATGCTACTACAATGATAGTCTCAAAAATGCCTGTATGGGTGAGGCTACATGGACTCCCACTACACTTCTGGCATCAAAAAGTGTTAATCGCCATTGGGAATTCTCTAGGGAAATTCCTAAAAATGGATGAAGATAGAGCTATCAGGGGAATCTTCACATTTGCCAGAATATGTGTAGAAGTGGACTTGAGTGAGGGGCTACCTGACCACATCACGCTGAACTTTAATAATACTCAATGGATACAGCAGCTTGACTATGAAAACACAGCATTCCGATGCAGGAGCTGTATGCAGACAGGGCACCTTCAATATGACTGCCCATTAGCTCGAAAGGACCCCCGGAAAACTAAGAAACAACAAAAAAAGCCCAAAGGCTGGCAGCACACAGACCCATTGGAAGAAGAGGACATAAATGAGGAACCCACAGAGAACCAGACGGAACCAGACTCTCAAATGGGACAGAAACAAACTCAGGAAGCGATTACCCCTTCTACTCACACGGGACCGATCATTACAGATCTGCATCAAGAGTTACAAATGGAAGTAAGTGGCATAAAGAGAACCCACGACTCAGAGGGCTCAGAATCAGACAAAGAACTACAAATGAACACAATGGAAAACCAGCTAGCTATTATTACACCCACTGCTGACTCGGGAGGATGGCGTCGGGTGGAGAAGAAGAAGGGAAGAAAAGTATAGGCTTGCTGGAACATATTATTTTTTCTTTTATCTGTTACTCTGTTGTTTCCTGTCCTTACAGGAACAGTTCTTTTGCTATTTAGTGTTATTGTCTCTGTTTTTTCGCTGCCTATCATTACAGGATCAGCCATCTGCATATGCCTTGGCATCTACAAAATGTAATTTTATCAATTATGAATAAAATTACGACTTTTTCCTAGGGGAAAAAAAATGATATTTCACATTTTAAAATAAATTTAATAAAATCTTATTATTTTGAATAATTATATTGAAATTTCTTTAAATATTTTTAATATTATTAACATATTTTATTGAATTTATAAATAAAAATAATTTTGGAAAAAGAAATTAATATTAATGATTTCATATAAATTTGTTAATTAAAAAAAATGAAAAAAAAATTATGTTTATGATTTCATATGTATTAGGTGAGAAAGTTTTATCTTCCAATATTACTTAATATCATAATCATTTCAATATCTAATATGAAAATGATTTAATTTGGTTCTTCAAAATCTATCCAATATTTTTTATTGGAACTTGAAAGAGCATCTTTGAAGATTAAGAGACAATCTATACTCAGGGTATTGAATATGTGAATTTGACATAATGTAAGTGATTTAGCTTTATCTTCTAGCTTTGAATGACATTTTTTACTTTCCACTCTTCAATAACTTTTTATATGTCATGATTTTTCTCAAATTATACTTTACTGCATTTTTTTAACCCTTGCTAATTATATTTAACATGATATTAAAATAAATACTCTGCCCATATTTATCACAATTTAGAATTTAGTGGTATAGAGCGTGTTGCCCCATCATTTGGAATTAGTCCATACATATTTGGTATAGATGGTCCCGTGAAGGGAGAGTCTAACCGGTAGACTACGGATATTTGCTCATAATTTGGGAATTAGTAATTTTGAATGGTGGGTTTTGTCTCCTCGGTAGTGATGGAATGGAATTCTAGAAGTTTGTGGACCTTTTCTTTTTTAATTTGGAATGGAATTTAGTCAATGCATGTTTGGTATCGCACGTGTCATGAAGGGTGGGTTTTCTTGTCTTAGATTAATTATTTAATTAGATTGTTTTGTGAGAAAATTTAGTAGGAATTTTTCTAAATTGTTAAATTTTAATATTTTTCAAATTAAAAAAGATTGGTTAATTTTGTTCAAAATTTAATATAAATTTAAATTCATTATTTTTCTAAAAATTTATCAACAATTTTTAAGATGTGAAACTACTTACATATTTAAACCAAAAAAATATATAAATTCAAATCATAAAATTAGGTGTATAAGACGAAGCCACCCAAAACCCAATTGAGAGGATAACACTCAATTGTCCAAAAATAATTGAAACTTTCAAACCCAATCTTCTTTAACACTGAGCCACCTTCATTGTTAAAATAGACGACTTCTCTCTATATATTATTTCACATTCCTACTACTTGTTTCTTAGGACGTTTCTCTGCAACTTGACATGGGACACCATTACTCTGTTACTCCTGGGTGGGGATGGACAAAGAGGATTTCCTGATTTGATTAATACCTCTGGCCGCAATGGAAGCAGAGCTGGGATTCCACTGGCGCTTCTTCTCTGCTCAGCTAACATGTTTGATGCTTCTGTTCACCTGCAGCCACGTTTCTGGAATTTACATTTCCAATAATCAGTACAACATATCTCACAAATAGTTATCAAGTATAAGAAGAATCTTACTAATGCTAACTTCCCTAGATTCTTCAACACATCAATGGTATTTGTACTATATATATATATATATATATATATATGTCTTGGGCATAATTGGTGTGAGTACTCTATATATTTGATAAGGGCAAGTTTAAAAGAAATATATATATATATATATGTCTTGGGCATAATTGGTGTGAGTACTCTATATATTTGATAAGGGCAAGTTTAAAAGAAATGTATTGTAAAATGTGCTAAGATTTTCTTAAAATCCTTTCTCACCTATAGTTTATTTAAACCAACTATAACTTAGCTTGGAACGTTCGAGACAAGGATGTATTTCTTATTTCTATTATGGGTGTGGAATTGACCAGCAAAAAACGAAATGGTCCCGTTGGTATTTAATGATTTATGAGATGGGATTTGTGAAGGAGAGGTGAAACCATAGCTTAATGGATTTATCAAACTTATATCAACAAATGAGCTTGCCGTTTGGAAGAAAAAAGAGAAGAAAAATTATATTTTAATTTTTATCATAGTAAGTGAAGAGATGAGTGGTTATATAGTTTAATGAATCTATCAAACCTATATCAGTGAATGAGCTTGCCATTTGGAAGAACAAAGACAAGAAATCTTATGTTATGGCTTTTATGATAGTAGTGAAGATGTGAGTGGCCATATAGTTCACATTAATGATTTGTATGGAGCCTTAAAGAAATTAGATGACTTGTATGACTCTCATTTAGAACTTGAACTTGTAGAATTGTTGGTGAAGCCCTTTAGTCTAAAGTTTTGAAGGATGATGATCCCATCATTTTAGCCTTTGAGATCAAAGCCATCATACATGACATAGATGCCATTGGAGTGAAGAAATACATTCCTTTCACAACCTCCATCAAGTCCATCCATTCTACATACTCTCGCTATCTAAAGACTTCCTTTTTTAGTCATCATTATTCCTCCCATAACTACAACACCACCTAAATCACTACAAGGATGCCTATCTTGGCATATATAGTGCACAATATTTTACTAGTTTTATGCACATTCTTGGTTGGTAGTTAAATGCATGGTTTTCTACTTATCTTTTTGAGAAATTAGGAATGTGAATAAAAGATTCGTCATTTTCGCATCGTTGTGAAGCATTGTCATAAGTATAATGTTATTTATTGCATTTTTTTGGATTACTGGTTTTAGTCATGTGTTTATGTTTGAACAATGTCTTTCCTTTTCCTTTGTAATGTTTTGTTTATAGCTAATGTGTTTTTATTTTAAGATAGAGTAAATGTGCCTTTGGATAATGGAAAATTAGAAATAATAAGACAAGAGGTAAGAATCCACACACTCTATGGTGAGTTTCTATTTTCCGAGCCACAAGGCATGTCAGTTGTATAAATAAAGAGAATGAACTCTAAAATTAATTTAGAAGTATAATGTTTCTTTAAATCATAAAAAAAAATTAAATGCCTCAAGGAAGATTGAGTAACACTGTCAAAGATCGTTAAGATACTACATTGTAGGGGGACTGTGAGAAGGGTTAATCAATTGTTGTTGATGGCCTGGAAATTTTAGTTACCAATAAGAATAATATCATTTCATTAAGGATCCAATTAGGTCTATGCTCTCATTTGGTATGGTGATATCCAGCGATATGTGGGTCTAGTTTCCATTAAGGTATATTACAAACAAAATTTCTTAATAATAGAGATAATTCTAATCTAATCTATAACAACTCAACAAATTAAATACAAAAAAGAATAATAAATTATTAAGTTATGGAAATAATTCACATACTTAGTAATTGTAAAACCCAAATGCATATCTATTGTTCAAAAATTAAGAACTATTCATATCCCACAATCTACATACTCATATATAATATAATATTAATTGATTAATTCAAGTAGATTATGGAAAATAAAAGAAAACACTAAATAAATATAAATTTACATAAATGAAAATTCGGTTTATAATCTCTTTGTTCAAGCTAAATTAATCAATAAATACATGTATTTAATTTTATTTTCAAAAATATGGAGTCTTGATTAGAAATTTTTTCAATCCTTTTCCTATTGAAAGTGATAGTATTTATACTTATCTAATACTCTATTCTCTTGTTCAAATTCCTCACGAGAAAATATTCCCATTATTTAATATTATTATTGAGAAATGTCTTATTTTTATTGGTGTATGAGCAAATTTTATATATATATATATATAGTCGTAAAATAATATGACACTATTAATATATTGGATCAACTTAAAATCAAACCTAACAAGATTAGGGGTCAACCATTTTCCTTTAAAAGAATTAATGTAACTCACAATTTAATCTCTAAACAATAGGATCAAATCTAATCTCTAAACAATAGTATCAAATCTCATTATATTGTAGGAATAACACTTTGTTTGTCTAATAGTTTGCATGTTTAATATGACACTATTAATATACTTGATCAACTTAAAATAAAACATAATAAGGTTAAGGGTCAACCATTTTCCTTTAAAAGAAATAATGTAACTCAATTTAATCTCTAAACAATAGGGATCAAATCTCATTAGGGTGTAGGAATAACGCTTTGTTTGCCTAATAGTTAGCCTGTTTATCACGTGAAATAATAACAAATGGTTTAAAATAAGCTTTCAGTTCGATGTATATCATGTATGATTTTAACATGATGAGTAGTTGATAGCATATGTGGTATTATTTTGGCCTCAATCTTGAATTAAAATTACATGTAACCTTGTGATTTTAACTTTTTCTCAGCATGTATGCATCATTAATGACACGTGATCACATTCGAAATATGTGGCAATTTATTAGGGCACCTTGACACATTCAAATTGTTTAGATATCTAGGTATTTGGGTATTTGAGATTGTCAAATGGTATATATATCCATTGCACGACCTCGGATTTGGATACCATTCCTCATGAAAAAGTAAGCTAGGATTAAGGTATTCAATACTTCGTCATGGTGTGCCTTAAAATACTTCCCAAATACTAGATGTGTTTGAGAACGAAGGTGATCTAAGTATTTGTGTATTCGAGTGCTCATGATGTTGTGCCTTAAATAACTTCTCAAATATTGGATATGTAGGTAATTTGGGTATTGAGAGCTCATATATGACTTACATTCGTTAACTTCTGAATACATAATGAAAGAAATGGAATTTGACATGCATGTATTGGAGACTTTAGTTAAACATTTCTTATGAATCGTACCAAATTTTAATATGTTCCTTCTATTGACAAGTGATCAATATAGGTTAGTTAACATGTTAATCTGAATTTCAAGGTGATCAATATAGGTTAGTTAACATGTTATTCTGAATTCTGAATTTCAATGATGACACATCATCATCAATTAAGCGATACAAAAATAAAATAAAATAAAATAGAGAACGATGAGTGTAAATAATAAAACATTGAAAGGAAAAATGAAATATAGGTCTTCAATATTTAGATATTTGAGGAGCTTGAGATAAAAATTAAATATTTCATCTGGATTTAGATAACACTAATTCAATATCTGCCTTGAAAGAAACCAAAATGGCTTAGAAAGCATCTAAATATGGATATAACTAAAAAACATGAAGGTGATCCAAGTATTCGAGAATTTTATATGACTTATTTTCGTTAAGAATGTAAGTCACTTTGAAGAATGTTGCACTTTAATGGTTTATGGGATGTGGCAGCGACACCATAACATATGGGCATAAATTAAGAGAGAATTCCTTAACAAGTATCAAGGTTGCTACAAGAACAAGGATTTCGAGGAACCAATTTTCAAGAGGTTAGAGAAAGAGGATGAGAACTTGGGAGATTATTTAAAACATTTTAAGTACAATCCTACAATGGTCAAGATAGAGCCACTTCGATGTGAAAACTTTATAAATCTTTCCATTTTGAAGAATCGTGGATGATCATATGAACATTATTAACCTGATGGGTGGAGGTAAGGTATTGTAGTAATCCTATGAGCTCATTTTTGAATTATGTTGAAGATATTCTAGAGGAGAATCAAGATTGGGAAAGGGATCGAGAGATATATTGACAATAATTTTTTGAAAATAGCAACAAGAAATGTTAAAAATAACATCAAGAAAAGATCCTAATTTAATTTGTCCTTGAATTAAATTTGGAATTAAATTGTAATTATATTCTCATAGCATCTTGTAACAATTAACTATGTTAAGTTGACTTAGTTGGCTAAGTAAATTTGAGTTGGAAGTCTATCTAGAGTCATGTAGAGTGATCCCTAAATTTTAGGGGCCTAAGTTGAGTTATTATTGAGTTGTAATTATTTAATTAAGTTTAACTGAATTAAATTCAGTTAGACAAGTTCTAACTGTTGGAGGAACTACTGAGTGGTCAAGTGAATTAAATTGGATTTAATTCACATGCAATGATCAATCAAATAACTGATAAATCATTCAAAATAGCTCATGCATGTCAATTTAGATGAGGACCCAATTGAGATTAGAGTTCAAGGACAATGTACTATCAGTTGTATAATTTTCCAAGTTGTACAAATGGTGCATGCAGTCAGTAGAAGACCTATGATGCTTTGTGCAATTGTGGCGAGAAATTTTCCCAATTAAATGCGGGTTAATTCTCTTAGGGATTACGCAACGAAGTAGGGGCTTGGCAGGTAGAAGATTTGGCTAAGTGTTGGCTTGAGCTGGTTTATGAAGCAGTGAGATAGTTTGCACTTGTGTAGAGATTGTTCGGGTTGAACAAGCATTGTAGTTCTTCTCAGATCTTCTTGGTCAATGCAATATAGATAATCGGGGTTTCTAGCTATTTCTTTCCCTAGAAAAATAGTATTTTATGTGCGATTGAAATTCTTCCTTTTCTGCTTTGTGATTTCATCGATCAATTTTTGTTTCTGACGATGAGTAGAGTAGATTCATGTATCTTGTTTTAGCATATCACATAAGCAGTTTGAATCTACAGAAAAAATCTACATGGTATCAAAGCTAGATTTTTAGAAATTTCTACATGGTATCAAAGCTAGATTTATAGAAATTTCTACATGGTATCATAAATAGATTTGTAGAAATTTTTACATGGTATCAGAGCTAGATTTGTAGAAATCTCGACATGGTATCAGATCTAGATTTGTAGAAATTTCTACATGCTATTAGAGCTAGATTTGTAGGAATTTCTACATGGCATCGGAGCTGAAATCTCAATAGAAGAGAAGAATTTGTAGCTGTCCTTGCATATTAATGGAGCTCTAGTTCATGGTAGATCCAAAAGACCCTATGTGTGGACTTCTTAATGGATCTAGAAGGCTGCTAGTGGGAAGATCAGTGAGCCAATGTTTAGTGACACAAAAAGGACATGTGATCATTGATATTGGTAGATTGAGGAGCAACGAGATTTCCCACGGGGAGATTGAAACTCAAAGGGAGTCTAGTTTCAGAGGGAGCAACCCTGTGGAAGCTAGTACTTTAGGATTTGGGGAGATCAGACTCATTATTTCAGTAATTGTAGCAGCAGTGCGGAAGCAACAACAGAGGAGCAACAACAATAGTATGAGTAGATAATATTTAGCTTATGCATGCAAAGCCTTGAGGAGCAAGGAAAATGCTACATATTTGGTGGTTGAGAGGGTGCATGAATTACCTCTCAACATGTAGCCTCAGATATAGCCTCAGAAGCAACTTCAACAAAATGTGGAGCAACCAAAATTGGAGAAGCAGAGAGGAGACCGAGTGGAGACATCCACTCAAGCAGAGACCTCCATTAGGTGGAAATTTTGATCCAAGTGGGCAGAGGTAGCGCATGAAAACATACCTCCAAGTGAGATGTGGGGTGATGTGAAGCAATAGTCCCAAGGGTGCAACAATTTGGGCAGGGTCAATTGAGGTGTTTTTTGTCTCATGGATCATTACCTTGCTACGGGGGCCCACATATTTAGTAGTAGGAGGATCAATGTCAGTAAGATACTCAGAAGTGTAGAGAAGTGTTGACAACAAAGAAAGAGGCTTAGTAACAGAGCTAGTAGCAACACAATTTTTTTTTCCAGTAGACAGTTGCAAACACAGTTGATTCAAGTTATTTTGTTTGGATTCTTTTTTTGGTTAGCAGATGTTGCAGTAGCAACAACAACAGTGGAAAGAGTTGCATGTAGAACATTCCAAAGGTACCATATCGAGATAGAGTTGAATTCATTTCTTGTTGAGAGGGAGTGTTGAAAATACCAACAAGAAATGTTAAAAATAACATGAAGAAAAATCTTAACTTAATTTGTCCTTGAATTAAATTGGGAATTAAATTGTAATTCTATTCTCATATCAACTTGTAACAATTAACTAAGTTAATTTGACTTAGTTGGCTTAGTAAATTTGAGTTGGAACTCTATCTAGAGTCATGTAGAGTGATCCCTAAATTTTAGAGGCCCCAGGTTGAATTATTATTGAGTTGTAATTATTTAATTAAGTTTAAGTGAGTTAAATTCAGTTAAACTAGTTCTAACCGTTGGAGGAACTAGTGAGTGGTCAAGTGATGAGTAGAGTAGATTCATGTCTTTTGTTTTAGCATATCACATAAGAAGTTTGAATCTACAGTAAAAATCTACAGAATTAACAAGATATCTGATAAGGGAATCACTTGAGATGAGATCGTAAATTTATTGGAAGACTTCAAGATAGATTATACTTGGCATGTTATGTTCATAGTTGGACACACTATAAATGAAGAAAAAAAAGGAGGAAGAATGGACTTAACCATCTTATACCAAAAATTCATGAGAAAACATTCATTGAAGGAATGCCCATTAAATAGGTTTGAAACTTATGAATAGAAACATGTCACCAATAGTTGCCCTTCCTTACTATGACTAAAAGCAATTTATCAAGAGGTGAGAAAATAAGCAAACATATATACATTATCTCACAAAAGAAACCATGGAAACCACAACCCTAAGGTATAACTCCTAAACAATCTCAATATTACAATTCATATTGGGATACCTCTTCAATGTTGTTTTCTCCTCAATAGTATTCACCTCAAAACATTCTTAGCAACACAAAGGAATCCACATTTTGGGTGACCTCATCAACACATGCAACCTCATGAAATTATGAGAAATTTGGTCAATTGAGACTAACACTCATGGATATGGTAATAGTTTAATAACTTAATTTACACAATTAATAAAAAAAATGATACCTAATATGTTTCATTGCAGACTATTCAAAATCATGAGAAATTTAGTCAACTAAGACTAATAGTCATGGACATAGTCATAGCTATGAAGAGAGAAAAGGGAGCTCTAATTGAATAGTTCATATGGTATAATACTTCCTAAGGTTTTGCAAATGGGGTAACATCCTAAGCTAGCTTGATTGTGGTGGAAAGTCCACAGTTAAGCATGATTGAGCCAGAAGGGTCTTGGGATGGGTGAAATCTTGGGAAGTCCTGGTTATCAAGTGCAAGCCTTAGAGGCATTGATGGATTCTATGCCATTTATTTCAATACTATCAATCCCACGTCTTCCGCCTGTGAGCATCACTTGATGCAATGAGTTAATGATATCTAATATGTTGCACTGCAAAATCCCCATGTTGAAATCAAAAGTCATTTGTGGGCGAGGGGTGAACTCCGCAATCCCCCAATTATCCTCTACTTTCATTATGAATTGTTGACATTAAATCCCATTGTGTCAAGTGAATTAAGACCTTAAGAGAAGATGCTCCACTGACTTTCCAAAAACAATGGTTTGAGGAAATTGAATAAATTAGAAGAAAATATGCCTTCAATCTTGACAACCTTGATATAAATTTGTAAAGGTTGGATAAACATTGCAAATGTATCAAGAGATGTGGACCTAGGTGAAATGGCTTGAGATTTCAGTAACCTTTGATATGGTTTCCCTCACCAAAATATCAATTTAACTATAGATTTGAACCTACAATGGGAGCTCATTATTGACAAGAATTCAAATTCAATGCAAGGCATTGCTTAACTAAAGGATATGGATATCCTAATTACAACCTCCAACAAATACATTCAAATGGAGATTCATATTCAGAGTGATCACATTGATTGCATGAGGATATGCAACATTTGTAGTTGAGGGGCAATGATGGGCACTACAAATGCCATCTTTTCCATATTTACCTTAATTTACCTTTTTACTAATTTTGGCCATCTTTCATAACCATTTCTAAGCCTATCATTACCTATAATGATGCATTTTTTGTACGTTTTCTCACATTCTATGTCAATTTAGTGAATAATGCTCGTATATGTGAGGATGATAAGCCTTTTTTTACACTTAATTAGGATGGTTACAAGTTGCTACTCTAGGTTTTTATGTAGGATGCTGCTATAGTGCTGCTACCCCCATTACACTGCTACAATGCTGCTACTCCATCATGTTGCAATGTTGCTATTCTTAACATGTTGTAGTGCTGCTACTTGGCATTTTGCAATGTTGCTACTCCTGGCTTGTTGCAATGATGCTACTCTTGGCTGGTTGTGGTGGGTTTCTCTTGGTTTGTTGCAGTGTTGCTACCACTCCAAATGCATCCCTTATTTTTCCTTGATATTGTGACTCCAAGGGAAGGATATGTTAGAGATATAACTTCCTATATACTCACAATAATATATGGAATATTTGTCTTCCACACCTTAGCTCTAACATGTTATAACGTCTATGCTGATCTATAGAATCTCGCGAGAATTGATTAAGGACACCCAAGAAACATTATTGTAGATGTGCTCGATTTCAATAGTTGATGTGGTGGCATTGTAATAGAAAGAAATACTTGTGTTATTTTGGAATGATTGTTGAAGCCAGACTATGGAATTAGTCAAGTAGGATAGAACATCTTGAGAATCATATATTCTCATGGATGTTCTTTAAATATTTTCCAAGGATGATCCCTTGGGGGGAATCTCACAAGAATAAATGGAATAGTTGTCTCCCCCACCATAGCTCTAACATGTTATAATGGCTATGTTGATATGGAGAACCTCATGAGGATCAATTAAGGAAACCCAAGAACCATTATTGTAGATGTGCTTGATTGCAATAGTTGTTGTGGTGACATTGCAATAGAAAGAAGGACTTGGGTTATTTTTGAATGGTTGTTGAAGCCAGGCTATGGAATTAGTCAAGTAGGATAGAACATCTTGAGAATCATATATTCTCATGGATGTTCTTTAAATATTTTCTAAGGATAAGCCCTTGGGGGGGAACTCAATTGTCAAGTGTTGTGAAAATGAAGTGTAGTGTTGAAAATAACAACAAGAAATGTTAAAAATAGCATCAAGAAAGAAAATCATAATTTAATTTGTCTTTGAATTAATTTAGGAATTAAATTGTACTTCTAATTCTCACAACAACTTGTAGTAGTTAACTAAGTTAATTTGACTTAGTTGAATCAGTTAATTCGAGTTGGGAGTCTATCTAGAGTCATGTAGAATGGTTCGTAAATTTTAGAGGCCCAGGTTGAGTTATTATTGAGTTGTAATTATTTAATTCAGCTTAACTGAGTTAAATTTATTTAAACTAGTTCTAACTGATGGAGGAACTAGTGAGAGGTCAAGTGAATTAAATTGGATTTAATTCACATGCAATGATCAATCAGATAACTGATAATTCACTCGTAAATAACTCATGCATGTCAGTTTAGAGGAAGACCTAGTTGAGATTAGAGTTTAGGGAAAGTGTGCTATCAATTGTAAAATCATCTAAATTAAACCAATAGTGCCTGAAATTAGAGAAAGGCTTATGGATGGATTGCACAATTATGAGTGATTTTTTTCCCAATTAAGTATGGGCTAATTCCCAAGGAAACTGGGCAAGGAAGTAGAAGATTCACAGGCATAAGATTTGGCTAAGTAGTGGCTTGAGCTGGGTTATGAAGCAGTGAGTGAGATTGTACTTGTGCAGAGATTGTTCGGATTGAACAAGCATTGTATTTTCTTCTCAGATCTTTTGATTAATGAAATATATAGATAAAAGGGGTTTTTAGCTGAGGCTTTCCCCAAAAATTATTGGGTTATGTGTGATTGAAATTCTTCCTTTTTGCTTCATGATTTCAATGATCAATTTTTATTTCCGTTGATGAGTAGAGTAGATTCAAGTCAATTGTTTTAGCATATCACAATCTGCAGTTTGAATCTACAAGGAATTTCTACATGGTACTAGAGCTAGATTTGTAGAAATTTCTACATGGTATCAAAACTAAAATCACAATAGAAGAGAAAAATTTGAAGTTGTCCTTGTAGATTGATGGAGCTCTAGTTTAGGGCAGATATAGAAGACCCTATGTGCATACTTCTTAATGGAGCAAGAAGGCTGCTAGTGGGCAGATTCGTGAGCCAATGTTTAATGACACAAAAAAGGAGTTGTGATAATTGATATTGATAGATTGAGGAACAGAGATATTTCCCACAGGGAGATCAAAACTCATGAGGAGTTTAGTTTCAGAGGGATCATCCCTATGGAATCTAGTACTTTGGGATCTGGGCAAATCAGACTCATTATTGCAGTAGTTGCAGCAACAATGCGAAAGCAAAATCAAAGAAGTAGCAACATCAGTATGAGTAAATCAGATTTAGCTCATGCATGCAAATCCTTGAGGAGCAAGGAAAAGACTAGAGATTTGATGGTTGAGAGGGAGTATGTTAGACCTCTCAACATGAAGCCTCAGAAACAACCTCAGCAAGTTGTGGAGAAACCACAATTAGAGAAGCAGAGAGGAGACTGAGTGGAGACATCCACTTAAGTAGCGACCTCTAGTAGGGGGAAATTTTGATCCAAGTGGGCAGAGGGAACACATGTAACCATACCTCCAGGTGAGAGGTGGGGCGATGTGAAGCAATAGTCCCAAGGGTGAAAAAATTTGGGCAGGATCCATTGAGGTGTTTTTTTTTTTATGGATCATTACCTTGTTATGCGGGCCCACAGTATTCAGTAGCAGGAGGATCAATATCAGTCAGATACTCAGGAGTACAAAGTAGTGTTGACAACATAGCAGGCGGCTCAGTAGCAGAGTTAGTAGCAAAACAATTTTCCCAGAAGATAGGTGCAGACACAATTGATTCAGTTTATTTTGGATGCTTTTTGGTTACATATGTTGTAGTAGAAAAAAAACAGTGACAAGAGTTACATGCAGAACATTCCAAAGGCACTATATCGGGATAGAGTTGAATTCATTTCTTGTTGAGAGGGAGTGTTGAAAATAACAACAAGAAATGTTAAAAATAACATCAAGAAAGAAAATACTAATTTATTTTGTCCTTGAATTAAATTAGGAATTAAATTGTAATTCTAATTCTCATAGCAACTTATAGTAGTTAACTAAGTTAATTTGACTTAGTTGACTTAGTTAATGCGAGTTGGGAGTCTATCTAGAGTCATGTAGAGTGGTTCCTAAATTTTTGGGGCCCATGATGAGTTATTATTGAGTTGTAATTATTTAATTCAGTTTAACTGAGTTAAATTCAGTTAAACTAGTTCTAATTGATGGAGGAACTAGTGAAAGGTCAAGTGAATTAAATTGGATTTAATTCACATGCAATGATCAATCAAATAACTGATAATTCACTCATAAATAACTCATGCATGTGAGTTCAGAGGAATACCCAGTTGAAATTGGAGTTCAGGGACAGTGTACTATCAGTTGTAAAATCATCTAAATTAAACTGACGGTGCTTGCAATAAGAGAAAGGCCTATGGATGGATTGCAAAATTATGAGTGTATTTTTTCCAATTAAATATGGGATAATTCCCAAGGAAATTGGGCAAGGAGTATTGGCTAAGTATTGGCTTGAGCTGGTTTGTGAAGCAGTGAGTGAGATTGTACTTGTGCAGAGATTGTTCGGGTTGAACAAGCATTGTATTTTCTTCTCAGATCTTCTGATTAATGCAATAAACAAATATCAGGGGTTTTTTGTTGAAGCTTTCCCCGGAAAATTATTTTGTTATGTGTGATTGAAATGATTCCTTTTCTGCTTTGTGATTTCATCGATCAATTTTTGTTTCCGTTGATGAGTAGAGTATATTCAATCAATTTTTTTAGCATATCACAATCTGCAGTTTGAATCTACAAGGAATTTCTACAAGTAGCTCAAGGGGGTAGCTCAATTGGTGATCTCCATGATATGAAGTATTATGTAAAGAATGAGCTTCAATGTTCAAATCCCTATGGGTAAAGCCATATATATATATATATATATATATATATATATATTCTAAGGATGGATAATTAGAAAAGGGTATAAAACCATCTTCCCTTTAGTCAAAGAGGGGAGGCAAATTGTATTATTGTAATGCTATTAAGTTGTAAGTCAATTTGTAGTTAATAAAGAAGCTCACATGAGTTTTGTGCCTTTGTCTTGTTGTGGATGAAGATTCAACTGAAACAATCATTGTTCTTTCCTTCCAATATCTCATTTAAGGAGGTAGGCCCCCTGATTGACAAGGTGTTATTTTATTCTATTAAACTGATTAGTTTACTTCCGTTAACTTTTTCTTTTATATTTTTGTGCGTAGCAATATTAATTCATAGTAATAATTTCAAGAAATGAAACATGTGTCAACAATATTTTGGGTTTAATATTTATTTGTTCTCTTGTACGAACAATCATATTATTTTTACAGTTTAGGTAAGTAATTATTGTTGGTAGAGTTGAAGTATTTGATGTGTTGGATAAATTGAGATCACATATTTTAGGAAACAGACCTTGGAATCTCCCTATCATTATATGCTTTGTTTCAAATATAATGTGCATTCAGTTACAACCTAAGAGTGTGTCAGTTATTGAGTGACAAAATCATATTGTAGTTCTTTTTCATGCATAATTATTTCCTTCCAAGTCATATTTCCTTTTAAGAAAGATTTCATTTACTTTCTTATAATAGATTTAGATTTTCTGAAGTGATGATTGTTTAGGAGCATAACAATTTACTTTCTTTTACACACAAGTTCAATTTCATACAAAAAAATTTGTTTACTTTTTAGTTAAATAGCTAATTTCTATCTACAATTGAATTTATTTGTTTCTAAATTAAAATGATTTATTTTCTTTTGCAATGGAGTTAATTTCCAAATTTTGTTCTTTCAATCTTAGTAAGAAGTCACTCATTTGATCAATCTTAGTTTAGAGTGACTTTGCTGGAGCATCTAAAGACTCTCTCTTTGTAATCATCATTGTTCCTCTAACTACAACACCACACCTAAATCACAACTTGAATTGTTGTCTTAACATATATAGTGCACAAAAATTCACAAGTGTTATACAAATCTTTGGTTGATAATTAAATGCACATTCTTCTACTTATCTTTCTGAGCCTAATTAGGAAGTAGATTAAAAGATTCATTAGAAGTAGTCAAATTCATCAATGGGTATCTTTATTAGGGGATTCTAACCACAATCCAATTCTTCTTGAAGTGGCCCCAACATAAGAGAAACCACCTAGACCCTCCAAATTGAACCCTTAATGGATAAAGGATGAGATTTTTGTGAATAAGATAGAAAATTATAGAATTCATTCAATGATCTCTTAATGAAACAACTCCTATTTAATGTCATCAAAATATTATAAGAGAAAAACATACTGCAATAAAATGTTCTATGTAGAAAAAAATAAGAATGATAACACATTTAAATATATCAAATAAATATTAAATACTTGTTATAAGAATGAGGGGTTTGAATTCTTGGTAGAGAATCAGATAAATGACTTAAAATTCTTGAAAAAGAGGAAAATTTTCCTAGACAAAGAGAAAGAATGGAGGCTTTAAAGAAGGGCTATCTGACTAAATGTAGGAGCCAAGGTCACCAAAATTTTCCACAAATATGTTAACCATAGAAAAAAATATAACCTATGTTTGGAGGATAGAAAAATAAAATGGAAATATGGATATAGAGCAACAAACTTCTCTAGGGTGGCAATTAAGGGGGTAAATTATTTCCATTTTCTATTTAAATAATAATCTTGAATAACCATCACAAAAATAATCAAATTGAAAAAATACTTTCCAATATTTGTTAAAATAAAATATAATTCAGTTTTAATGGAAGAAATATGGGAAATAAGAGCTTCTTCCAACCCTCCATAACATTTAGAAGTACAAAATCCCTAGTCTAGATGGCCTCCTTATATAATTATTTTTGGGCAATTATGAATTCATTGAAGAGGACATACAAAGTGTGGTTGAGAATTCAAGATACACAAGGAAAAAATTGACAACCTTTAATATATTTGATCCCCAAGTCTTACGATCTCTCTTTCTTAAGAACTCCAAATCAATTTCCTTATCTAATTACATCTACAAAATTATTTGTAAAAAATCATAGTCAAAAGGACGAAAGGTTTTATCCCAATAAATCTCTCATGAAAAATTTGGTTTCATGGAAGGGAGACAATTACATGAGGTTGTGGGGTTAGCAGAAGAAGGGCTACACTAGATAAAGACTAGGAATTTAATGGATTTGACTATAAAAGTGGATCTTTCCAAGTCTTTCAATCAAGTAAGTTGGGTTTTTATCAACTTGATACTTTTTCATTTGGGTATTTGACATTGGTTTGTCTCATGGGTGATGAGTTGCATTAGCTTGGTCTCGTTTGCAAGCCTTATTTATTGTTCCACCTCTACTATTTTAAATACTGAAAGCGGTATAAGATAGGATGTCTTCTACCCCCCTCATTTTTCTTATTATCGTAGAGGGTATCAATAGATCTCTGAAGGTGGCCTTGGGAAATTGTAGCTTAAAAAGTATAATTATGGGAAACTCTTGTAATGTTACTCTTCTTTTTTATGGTGACATCATAATATTTTATCGAAGCTCCAAAATAATGGTTGAGAAACTCTATGAGATCATTGATCTATTATGTGATATAACTTGATTGAATATAAACATTTCAAATAAATGATCTCTTCATAGGGACTATCAGAGATAGAAAAGTATCAAATATCACAAGCATTTCTCTCCAATGTAGTGGATTTAGATGTTGGAATGAAATATTTAGGTTTTCAAATAAAATAAAACTTATATAAAAAAGGTTTTTAGATTTGATTGACAACAAAGGTGGAGAAAAAGATAAACACTTGGTGTAACCAATGGCTATTTAGATTGGTACTAGTCAAAGTGGTCCTTGAAGCCATTCCCATATATTGGATTCCCCTTTCTTAGATTCTAAAGGTGTACCAGAAAAAAATAGACAATTATCCTTTAGTTTTATTTGGTCCAAAAAGTTAGGGAATAAAGAGATGATGCTAACATACTAGAAAAAACTTACAGTCCAAAATATCAAGGTGAATCGGGCCTCAAGAACAAATTTCTTTTCTCAAAGCATTTAGTAACAAAGAAAGTATTAATGTTTGTTCAAGGCTTTAGGCTATGGGCTTGAGTCATAAAAGACAAATACAATTTCTTAACCTTGTAGAGGATTGGGTTATCCTTTAGTTTTATTTGGTCCAAAAAGGTAGGGAAGAAAGAGATGTTGCTAGCATACTAGAAAAGACTTGTAGTCCAAAATATCAAGGTGGACCGGGCCTCAAGAACAATTTTATTTCTCAAAGAATTTAGTAACAAAGAAAGTATTAAGGCTTGTTCAAGGCTTTGGGTTATGGGCTTGAGTCATAAAAGACAAATATAATTCTCTTAAACTTGTAGAGGATTGGGTTAGAAAATCTATAAGAAAAATTTATAATGCTTTAATTATTGGGAAACCAATCATCTCGATATTCCATTTGATTGGCAACTGGATGGTTTGGAAAATACAGAAAGGAGATAAGGCTCAGATTGGTTTAGAACCCTGGATAAGAAGCAAGGATGCTTATAAGCTTCTAGGCCATTTAATAGTTGATGGAAAAACATAGTACTTTATACATTGAGGCAAATTGTAAGAGGAAATAGAGACACAAAAAAGAAACAACAATGGTTGTTCTTGTCTTGGAGAGAGTTTGGTCTCAAGGAAACTTGAGAGAATTACACTTTAAATCTAAGAAATTGTTTTGTTAGACAAAGAGATGACTCAGATGATCAACTAATTTGGTCTCTAAATCCCACATGAAAATATGAAATAAGAATGAGGTGTAAATCAATTTTTGTTGATTGCAATGATAATTTACATATTTGGTGGACGTATATTTCAATATTTAAATTTCTAGCAAAACCCAAAATTTTCATGGTGTTGTCTAATAATCTTGACATTGAAACCAACTTAAATCTTATTATGTGTTGTATTTTTAATAGGGAGGTTCAGAAAGAAATGAAAGTATTGGCGAGCTTGAAAAATGCTCGAAGTTAAAATACCATAGAGAAAGTCCTCATAAACTAACATTTGATCAAAGAAACCAAGAGTACGAATCTCTTCCTCGAACAATAGTCTGGGAGTGTAGTTGACTAAAAATTCCAAACACTTTGAAGAAAAAACATACCTTACCATTGAAATGATCCATCCAAAATTTAAATATTCTTTCTAATTTTCCTCAATATAAGTACAATTTACAAAGAAAACACTGAATAAGTAATAAAAAAGGAAATAGAGTGGGATTCCTTTAATGGTGCCTCTTAGGAAACCCCCTAGCGGAGGGGTGGGGGGAATCATTCATCTTTCCACAACGTCTCTTCTAAAAATGGAATAAGCAACAAAACAAACAAATTCTGTGAATTATTGGCAATTAAACTAGTGTTAATGCCACTGCAAGAATTTTTTAACAAATTCAAATATTTGAAGATTCTCTTCTTGTTATCCAATGGATGAAATTGGAATTAAACTTGAGTAATTTCACTATGCATATTTATTTATTAACATCCTAAACACTAAATAAACTTTCTCTTATATCATTGCTCCATATATTTACAAGAATAGGAACAAGGAAGAAGATCAATTATCTAAAGAAGGAAATGAGCTGGAAAAATAGATATAGAACATCTTTGAAAGCTCCCAAGCACACTCTTCTACCTACCTCACGATCCTTGGTTATAATATTAGACTTGCATTGAGTATGAGTACTTATATCTATGTAGTCCTATAGGAAGTCTAGATGATTATTTCAACATATAAAAACTAATTTTTATTTAGAACATGTGTAGGAGATTGATTAGGCTATTTCTTTTAAATAAAAAAAACTTTTTAGTGGAGATGGGAAAGATAGACATATATATTTTTGTTTTCATAGATATGTACAAATAGAGGACTCTCTCAAGTCTTAAGCTATAGGCCTTGGAAGGCTATTGAATGCTATACAATATATAACTTTGTAATTTTGTTTATAAAATAAAATTACTTGACTTTTTCCTTGGAAAAAAAAGCAACTGTAATTCATCATTATGTGTTGTAGTTCATTCTACCTCTAATTCTCCCATAAGACTTATACAAATTAAACAAAATCATCTATAAACTTTTAGAGTACATGAGGTGAGTAAGAAACTATAAATTTTATGTTTTAACTTTGTACAATTAATTGTTGCAAACAATTTCTGAATAAATCATAAAAGATGCCATGGAAAATACACACATTAAAACAAATGTTTTATCTTGGAAATTCAAAACTAGGAAAACTAGAAATATTTTTAAGTATATTATTCTTTATACAATTGTAAGACAATATATATATTTCATAGGACTAATAAACTGCTAATCCATTTACACTAGATTGAAATACAACCATAGTTAATTAATTGAAACTAGAAAACCACGGGCTAAACCACCATGCACAACATAAATGCCAAAGGCGAAAACCATGTGAATAAAATCACAAAAAATAGATGCAATTATATCTATCTATCTATATATATGTGTATATATATATATATATATATATATATATATATATATATATATATATATATATATATATATATTATGTTTCCCAATGCAACATACAACACATAGGATTAGTCATGCAAATAATATAACACATACCCAACATTTTCCCATTTGTTGTTTTCTTTGCACACAAGGGGTCGAAGGAGTATATGATCAGCAATCTAGGGAAATAATGCTTATTGTTTCTTTATACCAAGATAGATTCTCAATGCTCATATATGTTTTTAATGGATCTACAACATTCTTTAAAATGTACACCTTCACTAGCAACATCTTCTTTTCTTCAGTCATATCTCTCACAAAGTGATACTAGACATCTATGTTCTTTGTCTTAGATTTATATGCTGGGTTCTTTTCTAGGAAGATTGCACTTTGATTTTCACAATATATCCTCATACCTTGTTGTATCAACCCAATACTTGAACAAAATATCTATAACCATACTGCTATCTTGTTTGCATGAGTGGATGTCATGTATTCGGTAAATGTTGCTGAGAGTGCCATTATAGATTATATTTTGCTCATCTAATTGTTTTATCATCTAAATAGGTTAACCAATAGGTGCATCTGTATGTCCCTTCCATAGATAGGTAAATCGAGGAGATTTGAACATGAAATTTCTTGGTACATAACACTCCATTATCACGACCATCGCCAATTGAGCTACCCCTTCGTTAAAGTAGAAAAGCTTGACAAAGCTCATCCCAAGTTGTTATTAAGGGGTGAAGTGAGTATATTTAGACATTAAGAAGTTAGTTAAGATCAACTTCGTTTAATGTGCCTTTAGATAAAAATGTGTTTCTTTAGTATGCATTTGTAGTTATACAATCTAACGGTCATGATATGTTCTATGCATTCTCATTAACACTAATCCCTATTGATCCATGGCTAAACATTTGATTGGTCCATGATCTCTATTTAAATAACACGGATGGTCATTTCCCAATGATCAATTATGAGAAACATTATTATGTGCAAATTTTCCTTTTCATTAATAAATTGTCCTAGGTGGCCACATTGGATAGGGTTGTGGATTGTTTCCCTCTTTGATTATTTTAATCATGTACAAACACTAGTGTTATGATCTTTGATCTAATTTTGTGATCAGTTACTTAATGTATTCATTTTGTATGCAATACCCTATTTTGTTGAACAATTTAAGAATTGTCATCCATATATTTTGTTTCTTGTGTAACAACTATCAAGTCACATATATTACAAGTAACATCAACCTTATGCATTATGTTTTTAGTGTGCCAAGTTCCATCAACCTTTCGTATAAAGTCATTTGTGGCACATGTGACATCAACAATGTTCTCAATTTGTTGCTCATTTTCTATAATTTTTTAATTGAAGTGCCTTGATCAATCTTCCTTCAAAACAATTTGTTTGTAAAAATCAATGATCCAAGTATCCAATTCAAGTAAGGATTCTTGTGATCTTTGATTTCTTGATTGATAATTTGCAAAATACTTTCATCCTTTACCCATTTTTATTTTTAATTACATATTGTTTATTTGTATCACTCTAATTTGCAATTTCTTCTTTTATATGACACTTGTTTTATCTCATTTCACACTTAAGGTTTTAGGTACTACCATTTAGTGTCAAATATTTGGAAATAACACATAATTGTTTATCAATTTATAAGGATGAGAAGTGTAATTGTTGCAATTATCATTGCACTTCATGAACACATAAATTTTCTAATTTGTGTCCTTGTTTTGTTTGATAAAATAAATATGTCTCAGAAAACTAAATATAAAACAATATAAACATAAAAAAAACATACATAATGCAACTAATCTTAAATTCCCATATTCCAATTTAAAAATAAGTTTAAGATGATTTTTTTTTTTTTTGTAACAAGAGGAATAGGTGCGATGCAACATAGTTCTTGCCTCTACCGCTATTTAATTGAATTTTTTTGCATAGTGTTTTCTCATCAATGATGTATTCGTTTTCCAATAATAAAATAAAATAAATAAGTCCTCACAATGAGCTAAGTTTCGCACAATAGGCTAGATAAACTCTTCACAATGAGCTAAGTTCCGCACAATAGGCTATGTTTCTCGCTTCCTCACAATAGGCTAAGTTTTTTGCACAAAAGTTATTAGTTATTTTCTCGGTAATGATGTATTCACTTTCCAATATTAAAATAAATAAAAACAATATTGTAGCTTATTGTGCAGACTTAGCTCATTGTGCGGAGCTCTACTATTGAAATGTGTGGGGTTGTGGGCTATAAGTTTCACATTTATTGAGTACAATGTTTTCTCGGTAATGACATATTCATTTTCCAATAATAAAATAAAGTAAATAGCTTCACACAATCCAACTTATGCTTTATATGAATAGGAAATTTTGTGCGGAAGCGTGAACATTTTCTCTAATAGTGATATTTGTGTTTTCGTTGTGTGGAAGTGTGAAATTTTTTGTTTAATAGTAATATTTGTGTTTTCGTTGTGCATAAAAGTTATCCATGTAAAATAATGATCGAAAACATAAAACATTAACACAAGGGAATTAATAGCTATAATTAAATTCACAATAGTTTATTAATAGTCAAGTTAATAATAGTTAAATGTAATAGTTATTGTAGTGTGAAGTTTAACTCAATAATTATTAACTATTAATAAAAAGGTTAAAATCTATAATATTATGATAGCTATCCATGTAAAATAATTATCAAAAGAAAGTATTAATGATGGAGAAATAATAGCTATAATCAAATGCACAATAGTCTATTAATAGCTATTGCAGTGCGTAGTTTAACTCATTAATTATTAACTATTAATGAAAACAGTTAATCGCTATAGTATTATAGGTTAGTAGGTTTCCTTGTAATAGCTATAATATTATAAAAATGTAATAGTTTAAGGAAAATATTGTTGTCATTTAATTATTACAATTATTAATAGTTATAGCTCATTTTGCTATTACTATTGTGCTGCTATCATTTATAGCTTTATAATTAACTATGGACAATTAATTAATTAATAGTTATTAACTATTCTTTATGCTTTCATTTATGTTTTATCGTTAATGCTTTGTGTAGAGATTTTTGCTTTCATTTTCATTGTGCGGAGGTACTACTAAAACAGTTGAAATCAAAATAACCAATTTAAAAAGTTGGATGGTTGAAGAGTGTGCATTGGCATTGAAAAGAGGCGTAGAGTTAACAGTGTACGGAGAATTGCTTGTGCAAAGATTTTTGCACACAAAAATTTCTGCACAAGAGGTAGTTTGTCTCCACTTTATCAAAAGCGGAAAACATTAATGCATGAGAATTAGTAGCTATAATTATGTTGAGAAGTGTAGCAAAAAAGTCTCAATTTGACTTTGCCTTGGTCAAACTGAGAAAATTCGAATTTCCATATTAGCAAACAACTTGGAGGCAATTAACTGAGGTGACATGGCTCTTGTCACTCAATTTGCTCAATAAATCCGAGTTAGAGAGCTTGGAGTTCAGTTAAGCAAGTGTGATTGCTAAATTTTAGTAATCCAGTTTAGTTATTTCCAGTTGTATTAAGTTAAACTAGTTCCAACTATTGATAGAACTAGTGGAAGGTCAGTTGTGCAATGGGACAATAGTTTAACTTAGTGATCATCCAGTTAACTGATCAATCAACTCAAAATAGGTAGTGCATGCACGAAATTCGTTTTCCTCAGTTGTGGTGGAGATTCCAGGGTAGTGTAACAAGCAATTGTAAACTAGTTTGAGTGTACAAGTGTTGCATGCAGTCAGATGATCAATCCTTGGGAATTGTGCAATCAATTGGAGGAAAAAATTCTCAAAAATAGGGGCTAATCCCTTAGGATTTGTGCAAGGAAATAGGGGCTCAAGCTGAAGAAAAAATTGACCAAGTCTGAGTCAAAGCTTCTCATTGAGACAAAGTTTCGAAACACTGGAGATTACTGCAAGTTTATCATCGTATTCAATTCCACCTACGCACCATGAGAACCCTTAGGTTCACTCATGTGCAAAGAACTATCAACAGGTTAGCAAATATTATGGCTAATGAGGGTGTTCTATGTGCCAAAAACAATAAAATATATGAATGGACAGAGACTCCTTAGGGCTGTTTGAGGGATGAGTGCCACAAACAGGCATCAACAAACAGGGAGATCTGCTAGAAAAGAGGAAAAAAGCAGGATGATGTATAAGCAGGGTGTTCTGCATGTTCAGAGGACTTTTAGTCAGTATGAGGAAAAACTTGTGAGGGAGGTCAAAAGTGAACATAGGGGTTTACTCTGTTTATCAGAATTCTACAGTTATCAGTTTAACAGGTGGGAAACTATCTATAGAACAAGTCTGCAGTTTAACAGGCAGGAAACTATTAACAAAACAAGTCTTCAAATCCTTTTAATGTTTAGTGCCGAGAACTTCACTAAAGAGTGGGCAGGTCAACATAATCGCAGAAATATAATGCATTTCGCACAACAAACTGCTCGGTGGTTAACCCTCCATTCGGACCCGAAATGTATTTCAGATTGGACTCTATAAGACTTTGGGTTCGAAGGCGTAGTTAAGTTCCACGCTAGTTGGAGACAATTTTTATGTCCGCTTGCATCTGGTGCATTTCGGGTGGATAAAATGCCCGAAGGTTATCAATCCATTCAGACCCGATATGGATTTTAATGACGGTTTATTATTTTTTCAGGTCTGTTTTTGGCATTATAATGTGAGCATGTTGCTCACCTGATATTCACCTGGTCTGTTAGATCTGCAGGGCGTGATCGAACGACCTTGTTTGGGCTCGAGGCTTGGTTTGTGGGTCTGAGGCTTGGGTTGTGGGCCCGAAGCTTGGGCTTGGCTTTAGCTTGGGCAATTGCGCCATTTTTGTATATTTTGTATCTTTTATTTGAATTTAAATAGAAGGACCTACACTTGCTTTAGCCAAAAAAAAAAACAAAGCTTCTCATTGAGCAGAGATAAAGGTTATTCACTTGCAGGTTGAGCTCAAAGTGAGAAAGAAATTGTAATACATTCTCTATTCATTTGATTAATGCAAAGAATCTTGAGGGGTTTTTTCCCAGTTGGGTTCCCCTAGAAAAATATCGTGCATGTTGTAGGTTTTAACCCCGTACAGAAATTACCTACATACGAATTATAAAAGAATAAAAAATAAACAATGCGAGAGCATAACACATAAAACACATATACACAGAGATTTTTCTCTGGATCCCAAAACGGGGACTACCAGCTTGATTTTTCATTATGTTCCTTTCAATGTTACAATATATATATATATATAGATATAGATATAGATATAGATATAGATATATATATATATATATATATATATATATATATATATATACATGCCGAAGCATCCAATACCATGGACCGAAAACCATCGCGCCCAAAACCATGTGCGAAAACCATGCACAAAACCATAGGTAGGTTTGCCCCACCTAATATAGGGTCCAAAACAATTTTCCCCGAGGAGCTACCCTGGACCCCGTAGAGGGGGGCTACCCATCCCCCTCAAGCCCCCTTAACAGGGGGGCTGCCCCCCCCCATGACCCCTTCGCTACATAATTGACGCAACGAAGAGGGGGCTCCGCCCCCCCTTTAACTCCCTGGTTAACTAGGGGAGCTAGTCTTGGAAAGAATATAACGCAACTCAACACATGTGTGATTTTTTTTATTGCACATTTGTGAATGTTGTTCTAAATTGTAAATTAAATTCGGCATATCAGTAGAGTATAATTGTGTCTCTTAATTTTAGATTAAATTTCTTGAGCAATTGCAATTCTATCACCACATTTCTACAAATTAAATGCACAATAATATATTAATAGTCAAGTTAATAATAGTTGAATGTAATAATTATTGCAATGTGGAGTTTAACTCATTAATTATTAACTATTAATGAAAATGTGAACAGTTTTGTTTAATAATAATATTTGTGTTTTCATTGTGTGGAAAAGTTGTCCATGTAAAATAATTGACATATTCATTTTCTAATCATATAAATATCTCCGCACAATGAGTTAAGTTCTCCACAATAGGCTATAAGCTCCACACAATGAGTTAAGTTTCTCAATTTCGCACAATAGGTTGAGTATTTCGCACAAAAGTTATTAGTTGTTTTCTCAGTAATGATGTATTCTCTTTCTAATAAAAATAATAATAATATTATAGCTTATTGTGTGGAGCTTTTCTATTGATATGTGTGGGGTCATGGGCTATAAGTCTCACATTTATCGAGTACATTGTTTTATCGGTAATGACATATTAGTTTTTCAATAATAAAATAAAATAAATAGCTACACACAGTCCAACTTATGGTTTATATGAATAAGATATTTTGTGCGGAAGTGTGAACATTTTTGTTTAGTATTAATTTTGTGCTTTCGTTGTGTGGAAAAGCTTTCCATGTAAAATAATTATCGAAAGCAGAAAGTATTAATGCGAGAGAATTAATAGCTATAATTAAATGCACAATAGTCTATTAATAGTCAAGTTAATAATAGTTAAATGTAATAGCTATTGCAGTGTGGAGTTTAACTCATTAATTATTAACTATTAATAAAAAAAGTTAATAACTATAGTATTATAATAGTTGTCCATGTAAAATAATTATCAAAAGAAAGCATTAATGACAAATAATTAATAGTTATAATCAAATGCACAATAGTCTATTAATAGTAAATTAATAATAGTTAAATGTAATAGCTATTGCAGTGCAAACTTTAACTCATTAATTATTAACTATTAATGAAAATAGCTAATCCCTATAACATTATAGGTTAGTAGGTTTCCTTGTAATAGCTATAGTATTATAAAAATGTAATTCATTTTGCTATTACTATTGTGTTGCTATCATTTATAGCTTCATAATTAACTCTGAACAACTAATTAATCTTCATTTTGGGGAGGCACTGCCAGAATGGTTGAAATCAAAATAACCAATTTAAAAAGTTGAATAGTTAAAGAGCATGCATTAGCATTGAAAATGGGGCATAGAGTTAGCAGTGTGCGAAGCATTTCTTGTGTCTGCACAAGCAAAGCTCCGCACAAGACATAGTTTGTCGCCACTTTATCAAAAACATAAATCATTAATACGAGAGAATTAATAGCTATAACTAAATGCACAATAGTCTATTAATAATTAAGTTAATAAAAGTTAAATGTAAAAGCTACTGCAGTGCAGAGTTTAACTCATTAATTATTAGCTATTAATGAAAGTGTGAACATTTTTATTTAATAGTAATATTTGTGTTTTCATTGTGCGAAAAAAAATGTCCATGTAAAATAATTATCAAAAACAGAAAACATTAATGCGATAGACATAATAGATAATCAAATTAATAATAGTTAAATGTAATATCTATTGCAGTGCAAAATTTAACTCTGACATTGATTATTAACTATTAATGAAAGTATGAACATTTTTGTTTAATAGTAATATTTGTGTTTTTGTTGTGTGAAAAGCTGCCAATGTAAAATAATTATCAAAAATAGAAAACATTAATGCTAGAGAATTAATAGCTATTATTAAATTCACAATAATCTATTAATATTCAAGTTAATAATATTAAATGTAATAGCTATTACGCACCTATTACAATGCGAATTTTAACTCATTAATTATTAACTATTAGTCCATTAACCGTTCCTCATGTTGCACAATTAAGATTTTAATAATTTGAATATATGGTTTAAAGTTGGATTGAGATACGATTATGTTTTTTAATAATTTGAATATATAGTTATATTTATGTTTTCGAAATTAGAAAACAATTATGTTTTTAATAATTTGAATATATAGTTTTATTCATGTTTTTGAAATTAAAAAATATCATAAAGGAACATTTTTCACATCAAGCATAGGCATAATAAAGGATAAGATATTGTTTGCAGTAGTAGTGCGGAGAAGTTGATTGTCTGGAGAAATGTGTTTTCCATGAAATCCCGTACCACCATTCACTCATTGTGCAATTAAGTTTTTAATAATTTGAATATATAGTTTAAAGATGGATTGAGTTACAATTATATTTTTAATAATTTTAATATATAGCTTTATTTCTGTTTTCGTTTGTTTTTTTTTTGTTTTTTTTGGTTTTTTTTTTTCTAAGCTTGGCAAGAATACATCTTCAACATGTCCAATATGACTACATCTTCAACATGTCCAATATATCACCTCGAGCGAGGCAAGGAATTGAGCCAGTGACTTCACATTACAAAGTGCCTTAACAGAACACCTGATCACTGTCTATCCAAGACCTTGTGGACATTTCTGTTTCGAAATTAAAAAAAAATATGTTTTTAATAATTTAGATATATAGTTTTATTTATATATTTGAAATTAAAAAACATTATAAAGAAACAATTTCTCACGTCAAGCATAGGCATAATAAACAATAATATATCATTTACAGTAGTAGTGCAGAGAAGTTGATTGTGCATAGAAATGTGTTTTCTTCGCACTACCGAACAACCATTCACTCATGTTGTGCAGTTAAGTTTTTAATAATTTGAATATATATTTTTTATTTATGTTATCAAAATAAAAAAAACAATTACATTTTTAGTAATATGTATATATAGTTTATTCATATTTTCAAAATTAAAAAACATCATAATGGAACAATTTCTCACGTCAAGCATAATCATAATAAAGGATAAGATATAGTTTGCAGTAGTAGTGCAGAAAAGTTGATTGTGCGGAGAAATGTGTTTTTTCTGCACTCCTGCACAACGATCTGTGCAATTGAATTTTTAATAATATATAGTTTAAAGTTAGATTGAGTTAAAATTACGTTTTAAAAAAATTGAATATATAGTTTTTAATTGTAATGTGTGAGTAGCTAGTGTGTGAAATCCTTGTGTTCCATGTTAATAGTTTTTTGGAGGCTTTTAATTATTAATATGTATTCACACAAACTGGGGAGTTTAGTGAATGGTATTGTGCGGGAATTTGGAAGTTGTTTGAAACTAGTTTGTATGGAGAATTGTAATGTGCAGGAAGCTAGTGTGCAAAACTTTGATCTTCAACAGTGTGTGGAGCTTTACCCCTCCCTCCACCCGTTCTCCCATGTATGGGACTTGCAACATTGGGAAGAGAAGTAGCAGTGTCAAGAATAACAGGGTGAAGCATAATAGTGTCAATGTCAGAGCACTCACTGATGGGATAACCACTCTAAAAAATAGTTTTATTTTTTTATTTTATTTTTTTTTTTGTTTTTCAATGAATTATCAGGGACTTATAAATACTGAAAACAAAATTCTCTCCACCAGCGGAATTATGTCCCATCAAAGCACATTGAGCCAATAAAAAATTAGAAATTAGATTTCCAAAAACTTGCAAAATTATTTTTGAATTTATAGGAAAATAGAAATATTGAGCATTTTCATGAAACTTTAGTTAAAAGTGCAAAAAAATAGCAAATTATGCAGAGTCAATGCACTTTGACCACGAGGCGAATGTTAGTCCCTGGCGAGGTAGTGACTAATAATATACCGAACTATTTTAAAACCTTCTTTAATAATTTCTCTCTCTCACACACATATATTTATATA
This sequence comes from Pinus tabuliformis, assembly GCA_031772625.1. NCBI lineage: Eukaryota > Viridiplantae > Streptophyta > Pinopsida > Pinales > Pinaceae > Pinus > Pinus tabuliformis. The sequence continues at coordinate 1,147,281,083 of CM062805.1, forward strand.
ATAAAATCTAATCATGCAAAAAAGATCAATTGTACCTTTACCAGGCTTTTAAAAAACCACCTATAACAATATAGTCAACCCTAAGCCAACTCACAACCAAAGTTTATAACAACCAAAGTCAATAATACTTTTATAAAGCTTTTGAATAATTTGAGGAACAACTGTAAGGTGATCGACCATGTTTCAACTTGATTACATAATTACCAACAACTATACCTTTACCAGGATTTTGAAAAAGCACCTATAACAATATAGTCAACCCGAATCCTTCCCACAACCAAGATCAATAATACCTTTATAAAGATTTTGAGGAATTTGAGGAACAACTATAAGGTGATCGACCATGTTTCAACTTGATTACATAATTACCAACAATATTTCCACTGAAGAGCCTTTCACATCAATTAAAATATAATTTTCATTTGAATATATCAGGGCATCATTATTTTGAACATGATAGATCCCCTTTATTTATATATATATATATATATATATACGAGGCTCTTCCGTATTTGCGAGAGGTTCTTCCGTTTTTGCGAGAGGTTCTTCCAGATGCGTCAGGGAGAGGTTCTTCCATCTGCGGCTGCGGGTAAACAAATTTATGAAGGCATGCCGTTAAGCTGCGGTTGCGGTTCTTATATTTTTATAAGTTGTGTTTTTCCTTCTGCGGCTCTGATTCTCAGATCTGCGCTATTTTTTATTTTTTTTGAAGACTACGTTCAGCGTTCTCCATAATGATCACCGATCTCAGATCTGCGAAAATAGATCTGTGAGCAAGTCTTTTTTTGACGTGGGCATCCCAGATCGAGTGGTTCATGAAGCGAAAGTCGGTGATTTATTTTTCCTGCTAGGTTCTAGATCCAATCTTCTGCCACTAGATCTAGATCTAGATCTAATCTTCTTTGCGGCTGGGTTCTAGATATAATCCTCTGCGGCTAGATCTAGATCTAATCTTCTGCCTTACTTGTCTGCGACTGGGTCTCAGCTTTCTACGGGCAAATATGGCTCCCAGCTTTGCGAAAATAGTTGTTGGCTCAATTCCATCCGCTTCTCGAGGGCAAGCTCCTGCGCATATCGTCAGTGAAGCCCCAGCTCCCACTGTCTAGGTGGTCTAGGCCTCACTCGATGAGGCTTTGAAGTTTTCCGAAAGTGCCCTAATCTGTCGGTTCAATGGTTTTTGGCCGCAGTTGACAACTCTTCACAATTGGATCTCGGAGGTATGGAAGCCTATCATTTCTGATGAAATTAATATCTACCCCTATGCTAGGGGTTCCTTTATAGTAGATTTTGAAAATCCTGAAAGCAGACAATGTATTCTAGATTCCAGCCCTTGGTTTTGGGAAAACTCAGGCCTATTCATGAAGCCATGGAACCCATCATTCGATCCCTCAACCGCAGTCATAACTTCAGCACCAATTTGGGTGAGATTGCCAAGCCTACCCTTGCATCTCTGGAATCTCTCCTCGCTAAAAGCCATTGGAGATGCAATTGGGAAATTTCACTGCATGTGCCTAGAAACAGAGGAATATGCCAGAACCACCTATGCACGCATCTGTGTGGAAATGGACTTCAGCGCCAGATTCCCAGCTGAAATAAACCTAACAAGTAAAGATTATGTGTGGAACCAGAAACTAGATTATGAAAGTGTCCTCTTCAGATGTCGATCCTGCTTTGAGACGGGCCATCTAGCCAAAAATTGCACAAAAGCCTCCCAGAAAAATTCTGCTAGAAAAAAACACCACAGATCTACATGGTGGGAAGGAGCACAAAAAGAACATTACACTGTCATCAAAGAAGAATACTGTAGAGAAAACTCTGAATCACAAGAAAGAAACAACTCTCAAGACAAGCAGGGAGAAAGCCTCGCCCAGCAACAAAAAAGTGAACTCGACAACCCCTCAAGCATCAACAGTTATGAGGATTCGAATACCGCACAAAATAAATCGTCATTTAACAGCAAAGCAGATCTCCTAGACCAAACTTCTTCTCCGTCTATCTTCAAGAGGATGAACATAATAGATCGCGAAGTGAAGACACCAATGTCCCAAGAACCAGAAGAGATGAAGGAGATGCAAGAAACAGGAAGTTGGAAGACCGTAGAGAAAAAAAAGAAAGCTACAGCATCAATCTCGCCAAGAAAGACAAGGAGCCAGACAATTAAAAACTAAGAAAATTATAGGTCCGATAGACCAATTTGGTCTCAGTGGACGTTAACCACTATCATCATCATCATATATATATATATATATCTATATATATATATATATATATATATATATATATATATATATATATATATAGTTTTAAGTAATTTTTATTTGAAATTGATAGATCATCTTTATTTAAATTAAAACATAATTTCTCTTTGAATATGATAGGACAACTTTATCTAAATGATATTTATTAAATATTTTTTATTTTAACTTACTAGAGCATCAATTCTTGAACACGATAAAGTACTCTTATCACATGTAATTTTTTATTATTTAATGTTATAAACAAAATTAACAATTTGAAGTTGATTTTAATGAGAATTTTGTAATTGATATTAACTCAAACAAGGCTAATCGCCATGATGCATCATAATCCTTGCTTTTATCTCTATTTAATTGATTCTCATTGCATGAAGCTTCTTGCACAGTGAAAGTAACTACTTTCATACTCAATAATGCCTTTTTGTAAACCTTTTATTAATCGATAAATACTTCACATTAAAGACTTTTATTGCTAATATTTTAGTAAGCGATTGACATATACGATATTATTGATATTATTTGAAGTGTAAATAATGCTTATATTTGTATTTTTGAATATCTTTTTGTTTATGCTTGTATGCGGAAGTGCGAAAGAACATTAGAGAAATTTTGAGGTCTAAAATGGGCCTCCTAAGAAACATTATAAAACAATTGTGGAAATAATAAAATAATATTATATTACATTATCAAATTTTAGAGGGAAAAAAGAAAAAACTACTTTGTCAACTTGTATTTTCAACTTATCTCCCTAGGGTTTTACTCAAATTTAGAGCAAGAACACTCATTGGATGTTGAATTTAGTTATTCATCCAAAGAATACCCATATTGCATACTGTTGATGGACCCTCCTGCACTAAAAAAGAGAAATGCATGAAAAAACATGATTGCAGTACCACGTTTTCATGTATTTCTGATTTTACGTGCAATAGGGTCCATCAAAAGTATGAAACATGGGTATTGTTTGGATGAGGAATTAAATTATGTATGCAACGAGTGATCCCACTTGAAATCTGAGTACAACCGTAGGGAGATAAGTTGAAAATACGAGTTGAAAAAGTAGTTTTTTTTTTAATCCTTTTACTTTTTTATTTCAAAAGTGGTGAATCATCCCCCATGGTTGACATCATCATATTGAATCTTATTGGTTTTTATAAATTTTATTTTGTTGTACAATTTTGTTTTGAGACCCATTTTAGACCTCAAAATTTCTCTAAGGGTCCATTGTGCAAACAAAGCTTTCTTGCACAGTGAAAGCCCTGACCACTTCCATAGGTCAACCATTGACATTGGAAGTTGTTATTAATTGATAAATATGTTTGCATTAAAGACATTTATTTTTAGTATTTTAATAAGCGGTTGACGTATATAATATTATTGGTAATGTTTTAATTGTAAATAATGTTTATCTTCATATTGTCAAATATTTCAAATATCTGTTTGTTTAGGCTCTTGTGCATAAGTTCTCTGAAATTGTGCGGATCTCCACACTTTGCACTAAACACTTTTATTTTTAATATTATTGGTAATATTTTAGTTATAAATAATGCATATCTATGTATTCCCTCTTGCTGGAAGATCCCTTAAGAGATATTGGTCTTTTATAAATATCAACAACCAATTGAGTAAAAGTTGTGTGGAGTGCACACAAAGTTCTGTACAAAACTGCATTTCGTTGGGCATAAACTTTGTTGTTTCTTATTTAATGTTTATTAAAGTTTTTATTGCAATAAATTAATGTATCTTATTTAAAAGAAAATATTAATGTCTCTTATTTAATGTTTATCAGACTTTCTGTAATCCCAATGAAACCTCTTAATGCACTGAAATCTATCTGTATGAAACTTTATGCCTAAGCACAAATGTCAATGAACATCTTTTGCAGACTGAGAGAGATTTCTTCTCTAGCACAATCAACTTCTTTTCCACTACTTTTCCAATCAATTGATTAAAGGTCGTTCTCTCCGCACAGTGAAAGGTTTGTTTATGGTTATTTTTGTGTAAATTGGCATATGTGTAGACCTCAAGCTTTCATTGTGCGATTCTTCACACTCCACACAATCATAGACCTTCTGCATTATTCATTCACACTTTCATTCATAAACAAGTTAATTTTCATTGTGTGGAGCTTTTACAATGTGGAGGACAAGGTTTGTGCAGGAGAATAAGTGGTGCATAGGGAAATTAATGTTTAACTATTAATGTTAATTTGTTAGATTTTTTGCACACAATGGATTTGTTGTCAAATGCCGCATATATGCATTTGTGTTGTATAAGAAGTATACGGGCTTTTTATTTATCTGAGGATAAACATCGGGATGATAAAAAATATGGAAAATAGGGTATGTGTGGGAGAACGAGGGTTTTCACGAGTGTTATGACAACATGTTATTACTCTAAGAATTGGTGTTACAATCGAATTGGGGCATGTGCAAGAGAACATAATAGTTAATATTACTATATTTCATTGTGCGAAGCTTTTACTATGCTGAGAAAAATAAATTTAAAATTTTTGTTATGTGGATATCTGCATTTTGCACTGAAGACTTTCATTACTAATATTATGGTATTAAAACATAATCCATATTTTCTATTTGCAATAACATTGTTTATGCTTATATTATTGATAATATTTTAATTGTAAATAATGTATACTACTCTATTTAATCGATTCTATACAAAACCACATTTCATTGAGCATAAAATTTGTTTATGGGATATCCAGAAGTGCAAAGAACGTCTATTGTGCGGAGGAAGCTCTTAGGATTTCCTTGTGCGAAGGAAGCTTTCAAGATTTCATTTTTTAGATGTTCGCACTCCACATTGAAAACTTTCATTGCTAATATTTTAGTATCGAAACATAATCCATCTTTTATATTTGCAATAACATTGTCTATGCTTATATTATTGATAATATTTTAGTTGCAAATAATTCATACTATTGCTATTTAATTGATTCATTGTACAAAGGAAACTTTATTGCTAATATTTTAGTATTAAAAAGAATCCATATTTTTTTATAACCAATGAATTGACTCATTTCGTTTTACCGTACTATGCAATTTATTTAGCACTCTCGTCTATGCAAAGGAGCCCCAGTTCTTTCCCCACAGTGAAATCCCTTTGCACTTCTGTATATAGCTACTTTCATATTCAATAATGCCTTTCGATCAACTATTGAGTACACATTACAATTAAAAGGTCTCTCTTCACTTCCCTCATTCTGCACAAATTCCATACAGGCATTTGTTTATGCATAATTTCCGTACACACATAACACAATGCGCTATCAGTACTAATTGCCATTTTTTGTGGCATATACTTTTATCTTGTTTCATTTACTTCAATGTATACAATATAATTAGTATAATCGTTCCCCCCTTCTCCTCCACAAAGATTCATAGCTCTACGCAATTCCTCTCTCGCACATACTTCATCCTCAGTGCAGTAAAAGCTCTGCACAAGGAAAGATTTTAACATTAATTTCGTCCTTGCAAAATAAAGTTCCTTATGCACCCCCGTTCTCCCGCATATACCTCATTCTACGCATAGTAAAAGTCTACACAATGAAGCATAATAATATTCCCCGCTCTCCCATACATACTCCTTCCTCTGTAAACATTCATACGATATACACTATACGATATAAGATGCAGAAATCTGTAAAAATAATAGTCATCTCCACACATTATGCATCATTGTGTTGCAAAAATTATGTGCAATTATGCATCATAAATATGGATCATCTGTTGGCATTATGATACAGGTTTGGCTCGATGACATAAGTGTTGTCCTTGATGGCAACTCACTCAAATAGCAGATCACATGTTCGGGCTCTCAAAATAGTAGAAAATGGGATACCCGCAGGTTCATGTTCACAAAGTCGTGGGCATATGCAGGTGCACCGAACAAAAGGTGCAGACATATACGCAGGTGCACCGAACAAAAGGTGTGTACGTAAAGTACACGCACTTTCATGCAGAGAAAAATGCGCGCACGTGGGAAATCTTATGGTTGGTCCATGGTATTTAGTCCGACATTTTTGATCCTATGGTTTTGGTCCGTGGTTTTGCATCTAAAGTATTGAACCCAGGTTTTGGGTCCCTAGTATTGGATCTTTATGGTTTTGGACCATGGTTTGAGTAAGGCCTAGACTATAAAAAGGAAAGGAGATCATTTGGTTGGAGTGACTGATGTGTTGAATATCTTGAGAAGAGCAAGATCTGAAATACTGGTGATTGGTTGGTGAGTTATAGCTGGACCTGAATCAAGGAGAAACCTGAGCATTACAAGACGGATCTACTGATGGGTCGAGATCTCTTTGGCACATGATCAGATCTGTAAATCTGATAATCTGGGGTATAATTGAAGTCTGATAAATTATCTATACCCGTAGGTTTGCCACAGCGCAAGCGCGGATACCCACAGTCTCGACACAGTGCAGACGCGGATACCCACAGGTTTGACACAGCGCAGGCGCGGATACCCGCAGGTTCAACACAGCACAGGCGCGGATACCCGCAGATTGAGGAAGTGAATATTGCGTATGTACGCAGGTTTCTAGTGGTGAAGTTGTAGACTTTTCTTGAAATATGTTTTAGCTACTTTTGTCTATTACTGCAGTGTTCAGGGTTCTGAATTAGTGTCTGGTTACTGGTACTGTGTTCTGAGAAGTTATTGATTCAGTATTTGTACAAGGAAGTTGGTTGATTGCAGATCTATTTGATGTTTGATTGATATTCATGGATCCAGTCTGAAAATTTATGAAACGTGGTCCTTGGAAGAAAAGAGAAGTCTTCTGTAGGTCAGCACCTATGTACTAGTACCTCAGCTAGTACAAGAGCTAAGGGGGTTGTAGCTCCCTTCCAGAAGAGTCTGGAGAATGAGAGAAGGTTGTAGCCTTCTGCAGGTTGAAGCCTGCGTACTGGTATAAGACTGCACCAGTACATAATCATTGTAAAAAGAAGTTTTTAATTGAAAGAAGATAGAGACATATTGCAGTAGGTGGTTTTCACCCATATTGGGTTTCCACCTTATATCTTGTGTTCTTTTGTGTGACTGTCTGCTCTACTTTTTTGTTCCTGCTTACTGTTATATGATTCTGACACACAGATTAATGATCAAAATCTATAGAATAAATTAAATTATAAGTTTGGGAGGTATACACAAGTTTCATTAGTCAGAAATGCAAATCTTAGTATAAATTGAAAAAGAATTTGATAATATTGATTCACCCCCCCTCTCAGTATTATTTTAAACAATTGGTATCAGAGCAGGTCCTTTAGGAAAAGCTTGATCGCTTGAAGGAAGATCTATCATCATGAGCAACTATGAAAAGGAAGCATCTATCAGGCCACCGATTTTTGATGGGAGAAACTTCGTCTATTGGAAGGTAAGAATCACTGCCTATCTTCAATCTCTTGGTACAGAAGTTTGGGATATTGTGGAAACAGGATACACATTTCCATCAGCAACTCCTACAAATGCAGCTAGTAAGAAGCAGTATGAAACAAATGCAAAAGTTGTCAATACTCTATTAGGAAGTCTATCTCAATCAGAATTCGTCAAGGTTATGCAGCTCAAAAGCGCAAAAGAAATATGGGACAAGATCGTTCTGAGCTATGAAGGAGATGAACAGGTAAAATGAGAAAAATTACAAACTCTTAGAATTCAATATGAAAGTCTCAGAATGCATAATGATGAAAGTGTGGCTAGCTATTTCCTACGTATAGATGAGATCGTAAATTGTATGAAAAACTTGGGTGAAGAAATAAAAGAAGTTGTTTTGGTTGAAAAGGTTCTAAGATCTTTGTCTCCTAAGTTTGATTCAAAAGTTTCTGCCATAGAAGAAAAGCAGAATCTACAGAGCCTTACCATGTCATAGCTACACGGAATTCTAACTGCTTACGAAATGAGAAAAGGAGGACCATCATACAGGAGAGAAGTTGCATTCAAGGCTTCAAGAGAAGGAGATTACTATGAGTCAAGACATATGTTAGAAGAAGAGGAAGAATCAAATTTTGTTAAGAACCTTCAACGGGTAACTGGAAGATTCAGAGGTAAGCTGCCTTTCAAATGCTTTGCTTGTGGTAGAGACGATCATTATGCTGCAAAATGTCCTCATAAAGATAAACTAGACAAAGGTAAGGAACCTGTTAGATGGAACAAAAAACAGAATGTAAATAAGAAGAGCTATTACACGCATGAAGACAGTGATGGATTGTCAAATAGTGATGGAGATGAACAAGGTAATGATGATAGACTTTTGATGGCTTTTGAAGATGATGATTTCTTGGATGCTATAAATGAAGAAGGTATTTATGAAGAAATTTCTAAACTTAAAGTTTGTTTAGAGGAAAAGAATATGATTATAGATAAATTCCAACTTGCTAAAAAAGATAAACACAATGAAGAGTTAAAATGTGAAATTGTGGGACTTAGAAAAGAAATTGTGAAAACAAAAGCCCTTAATCTCAGATTTGCTAAAGGATCTGAAACTCTAGATGAGATTATCAAAGTGCAGCGTTCTCCTCTAATCAAGACTAGTCTCAGATATTCTGAAGAAGCATCTCAAGCTCAGAAGCAAGCGCAGAAGCCATCCACCTCCAAAAGTTATCTTGATGCAGCAAGGAGAAGTGAACAAGTTGACAATCGATAGCAAAAGCATAATGCAGATCACCAGGTAAATCAAGGACAATTTTCTTCAAGAATGATCAAAGATTATCAAGTAAATCGGGGGCAATCTACGTCAAGGATGAACAGAAGCCTCAACCGACCACAGGTAAATCATTCTCAATTTGGCTCAAGAATGGATGGAAACTACAATCATATGGTTGGTAGATTTGATAATCACAGGAATTTCTTCAATGGCCAATGTTTCTCTTGTCATAACTTTGGTCATAAAGCTGCTCAATGTGTTGCCTACAAGACCATCATGACTAGGGAAGCTCAAAAACAAAGGAGTATGACAGGAATCATGAAAAGAACCTACAATAAATTCTCTGCTCTTGAAAATGAAATAGAATGTTCTATCTATAACAACTTCGGTCATGAAGATTCTAAATGCAGAAGCAGGTTTCGGAAAACAACTCAGAAGGAGCAAGCTTCATTGAGTTCCAAAACATGGAAAAAGAAATAAACACAACCGGAAACATGTGGGATAGCCTTATATGTGGAAGGACAGGAAAATCAATGGTACATCGACAGTGGATGCTCGAAACATATGATAGGTAATAAAGAAAAACTTCAGTCATATAGTGCCTTAGAAAAGGAAAAGAAGGTCTCATTTGGAAATGACACCCCTGCATTCATAAAAGGTAAAGGCTCTGTTCATTTGAAAGAAAAGGTCAAGGCTGGTAATGTTATGTATGTTGATGGCTTAAATCATAATCTATTGAGTGTCAGTCAGATGTGTGATCAAGGAACTGAGGTAACATTTCGATCAAATGGATGTATTGTTCGTGAGCTTGATACAGGATAGACAGTGATCAGAGGCATAAGAACTACAAATAAATTATACATACTCAAGGGAGAACAACAACAATGCTATTTAAGCAAGAATGATGAACACTGGCTATGGCATAGAAGACTGGGGCATCTTAGCTTCTCTCAGATAAGGAAAACATGCAAATATCAGGTAGTTCGTGATCTTCCTGACATCAGAATTCCAGACAATACAATATGAAAATCATGTCAATTTGGTAAGCAAAACAGAACTAATTTCCCTAAGAAGGAAGGATCAGCTAGCAGGCCACTTGAACTTGTCCACACTGATATATGTGGTCCAACTAAGAAGAGGTCACCTCGAGGAGAAGAGTATTTCATATTGTTCATTGACGACTTTTCAAGGATGTGTTGGATAGGACTCATGAAGTATAAAGACGAAGCTTTCGAAAATTTCAAGTCATTCAAAGCTTTGGTTGAAAACAAATTAGATCGCAGAATCAAATGCCGCAGATCTAATCGAGGAGGGGAATTTACCTCAGATGAATTTTTCGATTTTTGTGAAGAACATGGAATAAGAAGGGAATTTTCTGTTGCAAGGACTCCTCAGCAAAATGGAGTAGTGGAAAGGATGAACAGAACGGTTCAACAAATGGCTCGTGCTATGCTTGATGAGTCTGGAACTCCCGCAACCTTCTGGGGTGAAGCCGCATTTGTTGCTGTTACTATTCTCAACAAGACAAACGTCTGGGTAAACAACACTCACACTCCTCATGAACTTTGGTACGGTAAGACTCCCACGGTAAAATACTTCAAAATTTTTGGAAGCAAATGCTACATTAAAAGGACTGATGAAAATCTTGGCAAGTTTAAACCTAGAGCAGATGAAGGCATTTTACTTGGCTACTCTCCCCATAGCAAAGCTTACAAATGTTACAATAAAAGACTTGGTAAAATTGTTGAAAGTATTGATGTAGTGGTTGATGAAGAAGGAAACACTCCTAGGCAGGTAAAATCTGAAGATTTCGAAGATGGAGAAGACTATCTGTCAACATCAAAGCAGATTCATGACGAAGAAGAAACCCATGAGGCACCAGAAAAACAGATAAGGATAGAAGAAAAGACTCCATCCAGATACGTTTAGAAGAATCATCCAGAATCTCAAATTTTGGGGCAGAAAGAGGCAGGTGTACAAACAAGAAGAACCATTTCAGAAGCTTCAAGCTATCTAGCATTACTCTCCTCCATTGAACCACAGAACGCAAGAGAGGCTTGCAAAGATGAATGCTGGGTCAAGGCCATGGAAGAAGAATTCGAGCAGATTGAAAAGAATAACACTTGGGAGTTGGTTCCTAGACCAAAAGATAAGAATGTCATAGGGACAAAATGGATTTTCAAAAATAAGCTGAATGAAAATGGGGATGTGGTTAGAAACAAGGCAAGACTTGTTTGTAAAGGATATGCGCAACAAGAAGGAATAGACTTTGAAGAAACTTTTGCTCCAGTTGCCAGACTTGAGGCCATAAGAATGTTCCTTGCTCTCTCTAGCTTTCAGAAGTTCAAAGTATTTCATATGGACGTAAAATCTGCCTTTATGAATGGAGACTTAAATGAAGAAGTATATATTGAACAACCAGATGGGTTTATTCTTGGAAATTATCCAAAACTTGTATGCAGACTCAAAGAGGCTCTCTATGGCCTTAAACAGGCTCCAAGGGTGTGGTATTATTGGTTGGATAAGTACCTCCATCAACAAGGTTTTATAAAAGGATCAACTGATAGCAATCTATATATAAAAATTGACAATGATAACTTGTTGATACTTGTTATGTATGTTGATGATATCATCTTTGGTAGCAATGAAGAAGACATGAGTCAAAATTTTGCCTTGGTGATGCTGAAAGAGTTTGAAATGTCCATGCTTGGTGAGCTCACATATTTTCTTGGTTTACAAGTCCAACAAAACAAAGATGGCATTTTTCTATCACAAACCAAATATCTCAAGCAGATATTGAAGAAATATGGGATGGAGGATTCGAAACCAGTATGTACCCTATGGTGACAGGATGCAGCCTCAGCGCAAATGATGAATCGGAAGCTGTACATCAACCAACCTATAGATCCATGATTGGTATTCTGCTCTATCTAACAGGTACCCAACCAGACATTATGCATGCAGTGGGAATAGTTGGAAGGTTTCAGGCAAATCCAAAGGAAACTCATCTTCAGGCAGTTAAGAGAATCTTCAAGTATCTTCAAGGAACTCAAAACTATGGCTTATGGTATCCTAGAGGTACAGATCTCACACTGCATGCATACACTGATGCGGATTGGGCAAGAAGCGTGGATGATAGGAAAAGCACTAGTGGTGGTGCATTCTTCATGGGTCCTATATTAGTATCTTGGTTCAGCAAGAAACAAAGCTCTATTGCATTATCTACAGCTGAAGCAGAATATGCAGCTACAGCATCTTGCTGCACACAACTCCTTTGGATGATGCAAACATTGCAAGATCTTCAAATCACTTGTACTCCACCTATCTCCATTTTTTGTGATAATACAAGTGCAATCATTATTTCAAAGAATCTTGTCATGCATTCAAAGACTAAGCACATACCGATCAAGTATCATTTTCTTCGAGAACAAGTGCTTGAACAAAAGGTCAAATTGGAGTATGTTCCCTCTAAGGAACAAGTTACTAATATTCTCACCAAACCACTGCCCAGGGAGACCTTTGAATACCTCAGACAAAAGCTGGGGGTAGTTGATGCATCATCCTACTGTTGAATCTTGTCTGTTTCAGAGACTGTTGGTTGTACATGAGTTTCATATGGGGTATACGCGTACATACACTGGTTTATGTGGGTACAGTCGACTTGAAGAAAAGAAAGGATGAGAAGAGTCCGATATGGGTCTGTCAGAGACCATCTGGCACAGGTTCAAGGGGAGCATATATTCTTCAAATAATGCATTGTTGGAATTATCATAGAAGATCTTGGTTCAATTCTTTAGTTGTTTTGATTTCAGGAGGAGAAAGTGCAAAAGGAGAACATGGATATTGATCTGAATAATGATTGACAGATGCTGCTGATATTTTGTCTCTATATTTATTTTGTCAAGGTCATGTAATGGCCTACCTTGGTTGCCCCACTATGTCTGGGATGGATAATGTAATATGCTTATTATATCATGTATCCCCACTTGGTTGGGAGTCGTATGTATGAGTCTTTGGTGATAGGAAGGTCATTTATGATGTATAAAGTCATATTTCTTTTGTAGAACATCTTCTTACAGATCTTGCCTATATGTCACGGGGAGCTTGGACAGCACAGTAGAGTAGAGATTTCATCATGTACCCAGGGGGAGCATAACCCTTTGCCCTTGATGTCAAAGGGGGAGAAAATACTTTGAGTGACTTTGGGTTGCCATCAAGTCCAAAGGGGGAGATTGTTGGCATTATGACATAGGTTTGGCACAGGTTTGGCTTGATGACATAAGTGTTGTCCTTGATGGAAACTCACTCAAATAGCAAATCACATGTTCAGGCTCTCAAAATAGTAGAAAATGAGATACCCGCAAGTTCCTGTTCACAAAGCCGCAGACATATGCAGGTGCGCCGAACAAAAGGTGCAGACATATACGCAGGTGCACCGAACAAAAAGTTCGTACGTAAAGTACACGCACTTTCATGCAAAGAAAAACGTGCGCACGTGGGAAATCTTATGGTTGGTCCATGGTATTTAGTCCGACATTTTTGATCCTATGGTTTTGGTCCGTGGTTTTGCATCTAAAGTATTGAACCCAGGTTTTGGGTCCCTAGTATTGGATCTTTATGGTTTTGGACCATGGTTTGAGTAAGGCCTAGACTATAAAAAGGAAAGGAGATCATTTGGCTGGAGTGACTGATGTGTTGAATATCTTGAGAAGAGCAAGATCTGAAATACTGGTGATTGGTTGGTGAGTTATAGCTGGACTTGAATCAAGGAGAAACCTGAGCATTACAAGACAGATCTACTGATGGGTTGAGATCTCTTTGGTGCATGATCAGATCTGTAAATCTGATAATCTGGGGTATAATTGAAGTCCGATAAATTATCTATACCCGCAGGTTTGCCACAGTGCAGGCGCGGATACCTGTAAGCTCGACACAGCGCAGGCGTGGATATACGCAGGTTTGACACAGCGCAGGCGCAGATACCTGCAGTCTCAACACAATGCAGGCGCGGATACCCGCAGGGTTGACACAGCACAGGCGTGGATACCCGCAGGCTCGACACAGTGCAGACGCGGATACCCGCAGGCTTGACACTGCTATAAGACTGCACCAGTACAAAATCATTGTAAAAAGAAGTTTCTAATTGAAAGAAGATAGAGACATATTGCACCAGGTGGTTTTCACCCACATTGGGTTTCCACCTTATATATTGTGTTCTTTTTTGTGACTGTCTACTCTACGTTTTTGTTCCTGCTTACTGTTATATGATTCTGACACACAGATTAATGATCAACATCTAAAGAATAAATTAAATCATAAGTCTGGGAGGTATACGCAAATTTCATTAGTCAAATCTGCAAATCTTAGTATAAATTGAAAAAGAATTTGATAATACTGATTCACCCCCCCCCCCCCTCTCAATATTATTTTTAACATCATCATACTCATTCTTCATCAAGTAACATATTATGCGGAAATATTTTAACAATAATTTCGTTAATGGCAAATAAAATTATCTGTGCACCCCCGTTCTCTCGTACATACCTCGTCCTGCACATTATAAAAGCTCCGCAAAATGAAACATAATAATATGAATTCAAAATTTTCTCATAGTTAAACTAATTAAAGTTCCCTCTGAATCCCTGTAAAATGATTTATTTGTGCGTATATTTGCACATGGCACTAAAGGCTTCTATTACAATTTTTTTTTTTATAATATTTTAGTTGTAAATAATGTGTATCTATATATATATATATATATATATATATATATATATATATATATATATATATATATATATATATTTTTTTTTTTTTTTTTTTTTTTTTTTTTTTTTTTTTTTTTTCTTGAATAACCTTTTATAGGTATCGGTATTTTATAGATATTAATAATCAATTGAATAAAGGTAGTGTGGTGTGAAGACAGATTTTGATAGAAAGCTGCATTTCATTGAGCAAAAACTTTGTTTATGGTTATGTTCATGAAATTAGGCATGCGTGGAAGTGTAGACAAGGTTCATTATGAGGATTTTTACTAATATTTTAATTTAAAACACAATCCATACTTGTTCACAATAATATTTTATATGCTTATATTATTGATATTATTTTAATTGTAAATAATGCATATCTTCGTATTTGCAAATATGTTTCAAAGTAGACACATGTGCGGAAGTGCAAAGGAAGTCCATTATGCGGAGGAAGCTTTCATTGTGCATAAATACACAGTTATGCCATCACCAATCCCTCTCCCACTTGAAAGAAATGCGAGGGGAAAATATTATCAGAGGAACTACTCAGTTGATAGGTATACTCTATAATTGTAACTAATATTTTAGTATTAAAAATGCATACTTTATGCTTATATATTTGCTATTATTTTAATTGTAAATAATGCATATCTTTGTATTTTTTAGTATTTTTCAAATTAGGTACATGTACGGAAGTACGGAGGAAGTTGTCATTGTGCAGATGTCTGCATTTCGCATTGAAGGCTTTTATTGCTATTATTTTAGTATTAAATAATGCATATTTGTTGTTCGCAATAACACCGAAGGAAGCGCTAGAGTTATACCATATTATTGCTAGATTTTAGTCATAAATAATGTGTATCTCTATATTAAATTTTAATGCAATAGAACTTCAGATTATTTTTGATAATATAGAGGTACTGCTTGCTTATCAAGCAGATCAATTTTTGCATCTTTGACCGCAAGCTTTGTTTATGGAAATTTTTTCTAAAATTAGGCATATGTGCAATTAGGCATATGTGCGAAAATGTAGAGAAAGTCCATTGTGCGGGGGAAGCTTGGAAGCTTTCATTGTGTGGATCTACAAAATCTGAATTGAAGGCTTTTATTACTAATATTTTAGTATTAAATAATCCATATTTGTTGTTCACAATGACACCAAGACAAACAGTGGACCCATATGATATTATTGATAATATTTTAATATTAAATAATCCATATTTTCTCTTGGAAATATTTTAATTATAAATAATGTGTATCTTCGTATTCTCAAATATCAATAGTGAATTGAGTAAAGGTTATGCGAAGTGCGAAGAAAATTGGATCATTGAGAACAAGCTTTATTTATGGTTATGTTACTGAAATTAGTCAAATGTGTAGAAATACAGAGGAAGTCCATTGTGCAAAGGAAGCTTTCAAGGTTTTATTTTACGAATCCCCGCATTCTACACTAAATAATTTTGTAGATTTTTTCTTAGAACATATGCGTGAGTGAAAAGTCTGACTGTGGAAAAGTTCAACGCTAACTTACAATATCAATTTTCATTTATCAAATTTAATATCACATATTATACTCGTTATTTGTGTAATATGACATTAGTGTTTATAACATATTTTATTACATAATTATTGTAGATTCTACTTGGGTAGTTGCAAGGGTCAGTGAGAGATCAATGAGACACAATGGTTGAAATTCTAATACCACTTGAAAGGGGTTGTTTCTAGTTGAGCTATGCAAAGCTCTATTGTCATTAGTCAGAAACGTTAGTCGTAAATTTTTAATTCCACAACTATAAACAATGCACCAGTAGATAGACAGTAGGCTAGGTTACAGGTGAAGTGATAGTTATGCGAATTGATCCGATTCCATTTATTTGAGGTTAGATTCAATCTAGTTTGAATGCTATTTTTTGACTAAATAATTTCAGACTTATTTCTATTATGTTGTGCCTATATGAAAATGAAACATGGAAATGGATAGTGTTATTCAACAATACTTTTATGGTGATTTTTAGAGCAAAATGGTTTTTGGCAATGCAATGATCCTACAAGTTTTCCGAATGCTGAAATTTTTGTTAGATTGTTGCAAAGTTTACAATCGAAGCTTTTGTTGTACAAAAAAGCTTATAATAGTTTTGGAATGCTAGTTTTTAGCTTAACGCAAAATGACAGAAACCATACGAAGTTATAAACCATTACCTAATTTACTTATTTTAGTTAATAGAGTTCATTTAATATTTGGATAATGTGACAAAGGAAAAAAGGCATTCAAGCCACAAATTGACATCTAGGATTTGAAATTACTTTTGCAAAGTAAAAGATGGAAAATATTAAGGCAAGTCTACATAGTAAATGTGCTAAATACACGTTAGTTCAGTGAATAATTATGGAAAATAGTTTTATTTATTGGTAAAAGAGATTTAGTTAATGAAAATAAAATGTGGTTTATGATATTAATTAAAAAGTATCCCGATATCGATTTCTAAAGCATGTAAGATGGATTAATCATGAAACATAATCGTGTCAATTGGACTATATCAAATTTGGATTTAAGTAAAAAGTATATGATTTGAAGTAATACATTTCACAAAAGTATTTTCTAATTAAAGATAAGATAAATCAGTACTATCCCAATTGATGATGATTACTAGTTAGTGGATACCATTAAAATCAATAGTAGTTAAATGTCATTTTAGAACATAGATGTCAATTCTTGATTTAAATGACTTATTTCCTCTGACGTATTATATATACGCCTGTTGCTTGTAAAAGCAATTTGTCAATGTTCATTTTGTTCTAGACTCGTTAGTAAGTTATAGGCAATTGACTTGCTTTGTTGTTCCAAAAATGTTAAATATTTTAAGGTTTTGCTTTATAATTTGTCTATTATTTTTTTCATTTGTTACTGACAACGTATAAATGGCCTAAAGCAATAATGGAAGGAGCACAGAGGAAGAGGTACATGTAGGAAGCCAATATATATTCATGCTTATCAAAGATATTTTAATGCTAATGGATAAAATACTAAAACTTCAACAAATGCTTAGGCATCTCAAAGATGGACTAGATGCCGTAAGAATGTTGTCAGAAGAGCTATTGCAAAATATAAACAAATGGATTGGTTCTCGATTCTAGCATCATACTCAATAGAAGCACTAATGTCTAGAAACTATGGTTAATTAGTAAAGAAATCACTACCAATTTTTCCTATTTGTTGAACCAATTTTGAAATTCAGTATATGCTACAGGCTATTTATTGTAATATTCTTGACATAGTTAAATCAAAAAAATATCATACTATTCTGGATTACAAATAAATGTATAAATGCAATATATTTTATAAGTCATATCGTAATCTTGGTTATTTGGTTTAGAAATTTGTTTCAACTTTGTATTACAACTTATTTAGTTACTTGTTTAATTCTTGTATGTAAGAGCTGTTTAAATAGAAAAAAATACTAGATTTGTCGACACTGTAAACGCAGAAAATTTTGATTGTAAAGAAATGTCACTAAAAATTGCAATGTAACCAACTTGTAATATTCCCTAGGTAGTTACAGAACTTGCAAGTTTGTTAAATAAACAAAACAATGTAAGAAACAAGACTGCAAGAAAGCAAAAAACAACATAACACAGTAAAAAAACATAGATCTGAAACAAAAATAGTTCATTGGATTACGCTTTTGTACAATGTCATACGAAACAAAAATAGTTCATTGGATTACTCTTCTATACAATGTCAAACTTGCATTTGCATTGGTAGAAGAAATCATCTTTTTTGATATGATGATTACATTTCTAATCTTGTTCCCATGAGTATAGTATATTGATTGATAATGTGAAATCATATCCCCAATTTCAATTAAAATGAAAGAGTTGTTTTACAAAAAATATAAAAAATAATCCGTGAACCAAAAACTTTGAGACAATGTTAGGATGTTGGTAATGCAAGGAGAGACTACTATGATATTACCGAATTGCTTAGTAACGTAAACAAATAAACCTGTCATTGTATACATACAACTATGTTTTGATGGTCTATTGTAAATGTGCCATGTGTCATGAAGTTGGTCAATATTTCAATAACATCTGTTTTGTCTGCACAATATTGGTTGTAGGAAATTTGTCATAGTGCAGGTAATACTCTTTCTAGTTCAACGCCCTTCAGAATACATTGTATTTTAGTCCTGTCACTTGCATGTATGATGCAGTTTAAGTGATGAAAATAAAGAAAGCAAGACTCTTGCTTGCAAGCACTGCAATAAATTATAGTTTTTTTCATAGTTCTAGTAGTTGTAATTGGAATATTTCATCTTGTGCATAAATTCTCGAATGGATTCATATACACGCTAATCACTCTCAGGTATCCTTGGAAATATTGTAAAATTGATATAGAAAACAAGCACTTAGTAATATGAAATCAAGTGCCTTTTTTATTTCTTATTATTTATCTGTCTATTTAAACAATATGATCTAACTTACTGTGCATAGTCCAGTTGGAGAGAAAATAAGGTTTCTTAGATTGTCATATTTCTATCCTGTGTTCAATGCACATATGAAGGTCGATTATGAAGTTAATAAAACTCTTTCTTATTTTTTAACTTTTTTTTTTTTTAACAAGATCAACAAAAAAACGTTTTGTTGCAAATCTCTTGGAATTGAAACACAAGTCGGAAAAAGTTTATAATGTACTTGAACCTGTTACATATGTAGCATTTGTAAAACAATACATGAAAAATGTACAATACATGAAGAATGATTTATTACCCGAATATTGGGATATACAGACTTACGCATATGTAACTTTTTTTCTTTCTTTTTTTTTCTTTTCTTTTTCTTTTTTTCTTCTTTTCTTTTTCTTTTTTTCAATGAAAATTGGGTTTTCTAGTGGCGAAAAGAAAAAAAAACAAATGGATAATAACTTTGAAATAATAAAATGTTCAAATAAAACAATGCTTACTATAGCCCTGTCCTATTCTCCGCTATCGTCTTTGATTTCTAGTACATATTGCATTGTTGTGTGCGTTACTGAAATTGTAATAATTGCGATTGTGCCCACCGGAAACACATCATCATTACGTGACATATTTGCAATCATCATGTTTGGAAAAAATTGATAGTCTGCACAAACAAGACAAATGTTTTCTACACTACTAAAACTATTTAGAAAAATAGTTTTTTCAAAATCACAACTATTGTATTTATGCTTTGGAATAATTTCAAAATCTTTACTAGAAACATCAAAATTTGCAACAAAATTTGACTCATGTTGTTTGATTAATGGTGTTGGCAAAAGCAATGTTATTGTCATTTCCGCTTTCTTATCTATTAAGTTTTCACAGAGTATTGCTTTTGACTTAATTGATTTATCCAAAAGTGTTCGATATGTAGCTAAGACAATGCCATGAAAAATATTATTACTGATATCTTCGATCAACAATGGCGTAGAATCGACCTCATTTTGTCTAGTCATGAGCGCTGAATTAAAATATATTTTATTTTTTTTCTTTTTTAAGAAAAAGAGAGAAAAGAATAGAAAGACAAAGGGGATAAAAAGAGTAAA
The DNA here is from genome assembly GCA_031772625.1 of Pinus tabuliformis. NCBI lineage: Eukaryota > Viridiplantae > Streptophyta > Pinopsida > Pinales > Pinaceae > Pinus > Pinus tabuliformis. The sequence continues at coordinate 1,147,301,306 of CM062805.1, forward strand.
AGAAATAAAGAAGAAATCCTATAGAAAGTTAACTGAATGTGTGCGAAAATAATTGTTTACGTTTATTTATTTTCTTATTTCTATTGCTTAAGAGTCGTGATACTTTGTATATATCAATGTTTTTAAGTTGATGAAAGATAATGATAAATGGTGCTTTAATTTTTGTCACTTCAATAATGGTATCAAATTCGGTTGTATCTCCAAGATTTACTTTGTTCTATGTTAGATTTTTTTTTGCTTTAATGAAAGATAATGACAAATGACATTTTAATTTCACAATGGTACAAATTTGGTTGTATCTCCAAGATTTGCTTTATTCTATGTTAGACTTCTTTTTCCAGGTCTGATCTATGTGTCATATTCTCTACAAATCTTTTTTTTTTTTGAAATAAAGATTCCATACAGGTAAATTGAATAAAAAGATGCGGGAAAACTTGAGGTGTTTTTTCTAAAATAAACTTGGCGTTTTTCAGGAAAAAACACCTCAAGTTTTTCCACATCCTTTTATTCAATTCACCTGTATGGAGTAATTATTTCAATATGATCTTTGTCATATTCTTTGCAGGTCTGATTTTTGAGATATGCCATTACTTGGCCCAATATTTTTTTTTAAGATGCTGAGAAACCCTAGCAAATGCATTCTCTCCTTCGCGACACCATAAACGCTAGAAAACAATCTTTTGTGCATTCTCTCTTGCTTACGTTTCCATGTCATGTTCCGATAATTTCATTATCTTAGCTCCATTTTCGAGGTAAGTTTTCTTTTTTTGCTGAAGCAAGAGTAGTTCCTTCTATTTCAAAATAACGAGAAAAATTTATAGAATATACAAGAACCCTGAACCCCAAGAGGTGACAGGGAAACAAAGGGCATGAAGCCAAAGAAAAGCAACACCCCGCTACAACCAGCAGCCAAAACTTACATTACAAACTATTGGCAGAAACAAACAAACTAAAGGCCTGATCTCTGGTCTACAGCCAACCAAGAAACTCAAGCAATAGCCCAAAAGGTACCAACCGAGATGACGGGAAACACCCCCCCCCGCAAACGGACGACACCCCAAAGAATTGCCCCACCAAAACTACTCGCCGAATCCGCGGACCCCACCAACCCCACGGCCCCACAAAACAACACGTTGGATCTAGGCCGTTGAATCACCAAGCGCGATCGGACGGCTGAGCAGGAAATCGCACGCCCAAAGCCGACGATCTTTAGGGTGCAGGGAGGGTGGTATAAGGACCGGGCCCTCCTCCACGTGTAATGAAATCTGTGGCATCGCTGCGAATAAACAAAAAACCACTTTTTATAAAAAAACGGTGCGATATCCGTGAAACCGCCTACCCCACCAAACCCACGGGCCCTACCAAAGTGCCCGTTGGATCCTGGGCATTGATTCACCTTGCACCATCGGATGGCAAAGCAGAAAATTGCATGCCCAATGTGCTCAAACTTTATGGCACGGGGAAAGTGGTTTATGTACCGGGCCCTCCTCCACGTGGCATTAATTCTATGGCATCGCTGCGAATAAACAAAAAACCACTTTTTATAAAAAAGTGGTGCGATATCCGCGAAACCGCCTACCCCACCAAACCCGCGGGCCCTACCAAAGTGCCCGATGGATCCTGGGCGTTGATTCACCTTGCACCATCGGACGACAGAGCAGAAAATCGCACGCCCAATGTGCTCGAACTTTATGGCGCGGGGAAAGTGGTTTAAGTACTGGGCCCTCCTCCACGTGGCATTGATTCTATGGCATCGCTGCTAGAAATCCGAAACGCTTTTGACTTGTGAGCGGTACGATCCCTGTGAGCCCGCCTAGAGGCGGTTTTGACTTCCATCACAGAAAAATTAGGATGCTGCGAGAGTTTCTGATGCTGCTGTGTACGGTCCAGGAAGCTCTCTCTCCTGTCTCTTAGAGTTGCCCTGTAATTTGCCTCTACCCTTGTCTTACCTGTCATTGTGCACCTTTCTATCCAACTTGGTGTAGCCCTCCGACCGCTGACCATTGCTAATTGGGATCTGTCATTTTACGAATGTACTCTTCTTTTTCCTCCTCTGCCTAGTTATGGCAAAGTTTTTTCAGGTTACTCTGCACCATTGTATTCCACCTCCTTAAGATTGCGTTGTCCTTGCTGCTAACACCTTGGTTGGCAAGAATGTCAGCCAATTTGTTAGCCTTTCTCCTCACATGAATAAATCTGAGAGTACGAATTTCCTATAAATGCACTTGAATTCTCTGAAGGACTCGCGTTAATCTCCAGTGTTTTGTGACCTTTTCTGGCCCTGTTCCATTACTAATTCTTTTGGCAGTGTTTATGACTAACTCTAAATCCGCTTCTATTATGACATTTTGGCAATTACTCTGTATAAAAAATTCTAAGCATTGTTCCAATGCCATTAGTTCTGCCATGTTGTTAGTGGCTTTTCCTAAGTGACCATGGAAGAGGGAGATAATGCTACCTGTGTCATCCCTTAGAACTCCCCCAAAACCAGCATCTCCCGGGTTGCCTTTGGAAGCTCCATCGATGTTGTACTTTAAAAAACCTTCAAGGGGGGAATGCCAGAATTCCTCCCCCTGTTCTCTCATGCTTGCTATCCTTGGCCCTTGAGGAATAAGCCCTTTCAAGTCTAACAGCTGGAGGATTCTCAACTCTCCAACTGAGGGAGGAGTTTTGGGGAGATTTCTAACCGTGGTGCCCACTGTCTCCTTTAGTTGTTTTACGATCAGTTCCACCAGGCTAAGAGAGGCGGACTTTTCCTCTTTGAATATTCTTTTGCTCCTTTCCTTCCACACATTTCAAATGATGAAACTAGGCAGAAGATTCCAAGCACAGTTGAGAATTTCATTTTCTGAAAAATTATTCCTCCAGTTGTTTAGAGTGTTGGCAATACTTTCTTTGTCTCTATCAGACTGTTTGAAGATGTTGGTAAAAAATTCCCATATCCTGTCAGTGAAAATGCAGTTGTTGAGAAGATGCTCTATAGTCTCCTCCTGGATCTCACAGAGTTGACATCTGGAGGGTCCCAGCATGCCCCTTTTTTTAAGGTTGTCCCAGGTTAAAATTTTTCTGTGGAGAACTAACCACATGAAAAGTTTGATTTTCATCCAGCCCTTGTGCTTCCAAAGCTTCTGCCAAGTTTTATCAGGAGCTTGGGGTTCTGTGTCGAGGAGAAAACCTTTAGCTTCCTTGATGTTAAAGTTGCCCTCTTTGTTGTTACCCCATCTCAGTTGGTCCTGCCCTTCCATTACTAAAATTATTCTCTGCTCCAGCAGTCTCTTGAGGGATTCTGCTTTACTGTTGAGGGTTTTGTCCTCTCTGCCCTCAATTTTTTTCCAGATTCTCCACTTTCCCACATTATGTGGGTTCTCCCAAAAGTATTTCACCTTTACTAATCCTTGATTGTCAGTCTCTTGCTTGAGGCCTAAAAATTATTCCTTTAGAAGATTTGGTTCCTGTTGCCATTTGTCTTCCCAGAAAAGTGCCTGGTCTCCCTCTCTGATTTCCCAGAAACTATTTTTTTGCACCACTTCTCTGTTCTCCCAGGCCTTGTTCCATATGGGGGAGCCTTTCACTGTTCCTGTCATACGTATGATATCCGAATCCGGCCAGTCCTTGGCATATTTTTCCTTCCAAATGCTTGCCCATTGAGCTTTAGGATCCTTAACCCACCTCCACCAAAGCTTGGCTCCTAGAGCCATGTTGAGAATCTCTGGGTTGTCTAAACCCAGGCCTCCTTGGTTCTTGGGTTTGCAAACATTTTCCCAAGAGACTAAAGCCCATTTTTTCCTAGTATCCTCTTTGCCCCACAGAAAGTCTCGTTGAATATTCTGAAATTGCTGCAAAACTCCTAATGGAGCTGGGAGGGCTGATAACATGAAGATTGGGATGACCTGGAGAACTGCTTTAGTAAGAACCAGTCTACCAGCTAAGTTTAAAGATCTGTTTGTCCATTTCCTGACCTTGTCTTGAATTTTAGTTATTAAAGGATCCCATATACTCTTATGTCAGGGTTTAGCTATAAGTGGAACTCCCAAATACTTGGAGTGAAGAGATTCTCTTTGAAAGCCTAAAATTCTGGAGACATTTCTCTAGATGGCAATATGAGTGTTAAAGAAAAAGACTTTAGATTTGGTAAGGTTGACTTCCATACCTAAGGCTTTCGCAAAGTCATCCAAAATCTATTTGTAAGCAAGTGCTTCTTTGACTGTGGGAATTCCCTGTAACATGGTATCATCTAAAAACTGTTGATGAGTTAGAACTTGGCCATTCTCCGTAAGTTGGAGACCTCGAATTTTTCCCGTAACTCTTGCATGCTTGATGGACCACCCTAGCCCTTCCATCATGAGGATGAAAAGAAAGGGAGAGAGCATATCTCCCTGTCTTAGACCCCTGGATGGGAGAAAAAGCTCAGAAGGAGAGCCATTCGCTAAAATTGAAAAGCTAGACAAAGTTACAAGGGCCATGACCCATCTGACCCAATTATGATCAAAACCAAACGCTCTGAGCACTTTTTTGATGTATAGCCAATTCACTTTGTCATAAGCTTTGGCTATATCCAGTTGCATGATCATTATCGCTCTCTTATTTCCAGTTAACAAGTGGACCACCTCGTGAGCTTGTATTATGTTTTCCATAATTTGTCTTCCTTCCACATACCATGTTTGTTCCCTGGAGATAAGCATGGGCAGTAGGGGTTTGAGTCTATTAGCCACCACCTTGGAGATTATTTTAAAGACAACATTGCATAAGGCGATGGGCCTAAATTTCTCTGGTGTTTTAGCATTATCTTGTTTTGGAATAAGGGCAATAAAGGAAGTATTGAGAGTTTTCAAGATGGTTTTGTTTCGCCTGGAATCTTCTACTATCTCTACAATATCCCTTTTAACAATATTCTAGCAGGCTTTGAAGAAGTCCACATTAAATCCATCCGGGCTTGGTGCCTTGCCATTTTTCATTTCCTTGAGGACCTCAATGATCTCCTTTTCAGTTACAGATCTGTTGAGGTTACCATTGTCCTCTCTGGAAACCAATTTATGTATGTGTTTAATTAAATTCTTAATGAAAGGTTCTCTTCCTGAAAAGTTTTCCCTGGCAATGTCCCGAAAATGCTTTACTAACACTGCTTCTATCTCCTCATGGGCTTGATGAATTTGGCCATTCTCGTCCTTGATCAAAGAGATTATGTTGTGAGTTCTGTTCGCAATGGTAGATTTGTGGAAAAATTTAGTATTGCGTTCTCCCTCTTTTAGCCATAGAACTCTATATTTTTGTTTCCAAAAAATTTCTTCTTGTTTGCATAACCTTTCCCATTCTTGGTGGTATTTCTCCACTTGGTTGTTTTTGTCTTTGTCAAAGCCATTCTTGATCAAATCTTGATTGAGTTATAGGATTTTGGTTTCCACAATTTTTTTACTTGTAAAAATATTGCCAAATTCCTTCTGGTTCCATTCCTTTAGCTTCTGCTTGATGTGTTTTAATCTTTTATGTAGCAGGAACATAGATGATCCCTGAATCTGCAGGTCTTTAGCCCACCATTTTCCAATGTTGCTGATGAAATCCGGGTGTGAAAGCCACATATTTTCAAACCTGAACGGTTTGTTTCTTGGGATGCCAATGCCCTTGATCTCCATTTGAATAGGCTAGTGATCTGAGCCTCCAAAAGGAAGAATATCCGCTATTATTTCGTTGTTTAGAAGCAGGAGCTCTTCAGAGATCATGAATTTGTCTAGCTTGGAAGCTACCTGGGAATCCCCTCCTCTTTTCTTGTTCCATGTGCAAAGACCATTGTTTGTCTCAACGTCCACTAGCTTCATGTTTTCAGAAAAACAATGGAAAGCTGAGGAATCTTTGTATAGTGCTCTTGTCCCTCCTTTTTTCTCCGAGAGAGATTTGATCATGTTGAAATCTCCTCCTATAACCCACGGTATCGCTGTGAATCTGCTCCGAAGGTCCACTAAGGAATCAATAAACTTGATTTTGTCATCTAACCTTTGAGGGTCATAAACATTCGTTACTAAATATGTGACCCTGTCTCCTACAGGATGTATAACAACTGATAAATAATTTCTTGATGCCTCCGCATCAATAATACCTATTTTGTGGGGGTTCCAGAGGATGAGGATACCCCCTGCTTTATTTTCTGCTTTGACTTCTATAAACTCATATCTGCTGAGCCACCTGCTGTGGATTTGTCTTATCTTTTGCACAGGGCATTTGTTTCTTGGAAAAAAATTATATCGAGAGTTACCTGTTTCATCCTATTATTCAGCATTCTCTATTTCCTTTTGCTTCCTAGACCTCTTACATTCCAAGTTGTAAACTTCATAATTACAGATTAGTAAAGGAGTAACTGGTTAGATCTTTCATCTTACCTGAGTCTATCATGAGCTTTCCACATTCCATTAGAAGCTCATTCTGCTTTTTTCTGCCCCTTTTTTTCCCTGGGTTTCTTGGAGCTAATTCTAGGGTGGATTTTACTGCTTTTCTTCCATGATTACCCGGTCTTTCAATGCTGTTATTTTCTATCAAGCTTTTTGCCTGTGTTTTCCATAAGAATATCTGTTTTATTCGATTACATTCTTCTTTTGGTAGAGATTCTACCGCACCTGTTGTTCCCTTACTCAAGAACCCTTCGAGATCTAGGTTTTCTCTGTCAAGAATCTCTTGTAACTCACTGTCTTCCAGTTCCATTTTTCTTTGAGTCATATCTTGATCCATATCCATCTATGATTCACTCATCATTATCCCTTTCTATTTTTCCTTTACCTGTTCTTGATTCTGTTCTTCTTCCTTTTCCTGCTTATCATTTCCCTCCTTCATTACTTGATTTTCACCTGCTGTATCTTCCTCCTCTTCAAGAACATGGAACTGATTCAGCCTCCCTTTTTGGTCCTCTCTTGGGTGTTGATTTGGCCCTTTTTTTCCATTTTTTCCTTTGTGAGCTACCTTGTGAAATCCATCTGTTTCTTTCATTATGTTAGGTTTGCTTTTGTTCTCTACCTTGCTGAGAGGGCAGTCTCTAAGAAGGTGTCCGTGTTCATGACATTTTCAGCATCTAAATGGAATATGCTCATAGTCGACAGTCTGTGTCCATTCCTCATCATGAACCTCCAGTATGACCTCATCTGGAAGTGCTCTAGATAGGTCCATCTCTACACATATCCTGGCAAAGGAGGTGTATTTACCCCTTCTTGTAGCTTCAGAAGTTTTAACATACCTCCCTAGTTTATTACCTATGGATGTTAGTGATTCTATTTGCCAGTAATCCAGAGGAAGTGAATAGATTCTTACCCAAACTGGGACTGAGGTAAAGGTTTCCCACTCTGGCACGAAGTTCATCATTCACGGCCGCATGTAGAGCCCCACCTTCAAACACTTTGTCTTTGTCCTCAATGTTTGCAAACACCACAGTGAAAAAACCCTTGGATCCTAGATGAAGATCGATGCTTCCTTTAGGCTTCCAGTGGTATCTGATCCATGTTTGTAAATCCTTTTCGGTGGGCCATAGTCCCATGAACTTGCAAATGATAGCATAAGTCTGCATGTTGGGCCTGCAGCTCTGGATTATTTAAGATTACTCTGGGAGTGATTTCAGCTTTAGGTTTGCATGGTCCCTTTTGTTTTCTGTCTTTTGTTCCCTGTTCTTTGTCATTTTCCTCCTTGTCTTTTGTGCCTTCATTCTCCTTCTTCTTGTTACCTTCTGTATCCTCTTCCCTATTTTTTTGTCCTTCCTTCTTGCTACCTCTGCCTACTTCTGGGGGAGTCTTGCCTTTGTTAACCACCACCTCTTTGAAGGAGGGAGGGGAGCTCCCTCCTCGACCCCCATCCATGGAAAAAGGCGTGCGCAGACACCCTCAACCCTGTTCTCCGATCGTTCGCTCTTCCCGCTCCGCTCCCGCCCTCTCCGTCATTTTCGAGGTAAGTTTTCATCTCGTTTTTTAATAACACTTTTTTTTTTAGCTGAAGAAATATTTTTGACATACATAATCCTACCAGGATTGGACCACAAAACCTTTGGAGACCAAACTTCCCCATCTAACCATTGGACCACATACTCAAAACTACTTATCCAACACAAAGCAGGTCAATGTGTTAGGAATCTTGTTCTTAGTATTGCATTTTCAGGATGGGGACCAGAAACCTGCTTTCCTGCTAATTATGCAACTCTCCTATGGTTTGTCTAACCAAGCATTTAATATGTTCTAAATATTTTGTGTATTAGTTTAGTCTCAAATCAAATCCTTCTTTATTTTTGCTCCTTATTCTGCACATAATGGTATTTTCTAGTTAGACTTAAGTGAAGGGTGTTAGGGTCCTATAAGTTATAGGATCAATGATTATTGAGTATTTTCTTTCAGTATTTTAGATTGTAAATAATATAGTTTTCTCCAAATGATTTCCAAGAAATATATAAAAATGAAAAGAGAGTATAAATACAAAAAAGAGAAAAAAGAGAAAAAGAAAAGAAATGATAAATGAACCACACAAAAAATGAATAAACATGAAAGTGATGCTAGATTAAGTTCCACTACTAGCCTTCTGGCTTTGTAAAAAATAAATTTGTGAAATTGTGTGCAACTTGTTCAAAATGCCACAATTCTTTTCTGCTTGAGACATACAATTTAATCATGTTCAAGTAGTTTTCAATTTATGTTAATTAGGTTAGAGTGAATAACTTAACCAAACAGTTTAATCTTGGTTAAGATTAGATAGGTAGAATTAGGTGAATAAAGTAAATCCAATTGTTTAATCTAGATTAATTTAGTTTATTAGAGTAGTTTAGTGTTGAAATGAACATTCTTTGTCTCTTTAAAAGTAAAAATTGATAGGGTTTGCATGCTCAAATGCACCCTCATTTTCTTTAAGAATAACATTAAGATAGGAAAATGAAGATTGTTGATGTAATAATTCTGAATTGGTTCGTTGTCCTAAGTTTTGGATCTATATTTCATGCGCCCGAAATATATGGCAGGGCCCTCCGATGTTAAACCTTTCCTTATTCCGCCATCCCTGAACAATGACCACATTGATCTGATGACCCATGACAGTTTTCGGATCCCCCTTAAGTGACAACGTTTAACGATGGGGGGGGGGGGGCTGGGGTGGTGTCTGAAAAGTGGTTTACCGCTCCCCTATGTGTCACCACCATATGATTTCAGACCATCCCCCACTCCTCTCCACTGCCTCCCCCTCAAATAGAACAAAAAACCATCATCCCCCTCCGAAAGCGGTTTCCTCCATCCCATTTTTTTCCACATTCCCACCAACATTCATCTGCCACGACTCCACTCAACCTCCATTTCCCTACCGTCACACATCCTCCTCCCCTAATCCTGCTCCCGCTTACCGTTCCACTCCCACCAACACTCCCGCCAACATTTGACCTCATTGTCGCTCCCCCACCACTCACTGCTGGCCACTTGGACTGTTTTCCCCACTCACTTCCACGTAATTTCTCCACATCACCATTGCAGACCCCACTTCCTTTCCACTAACCATGTCCCTCCACATCATCCCCCACCTCCATGTCACCTCGTGACTCCAGGTCATGTCTGTTTCATGGGCAGTTAAACTATGTTTTTTCCTATACAAAACAGTAATTTAAAACATGGTTTACAAATATCAGAGAACGAATTTTGACAAAATGAAATATTTTTTTGTTCCTAACATCCTAATTTACAAAAGCCTCTCTCAGTTTTATAACAACTATTATGGTTTGGGAGATTCAGATGAATATTTGTAGGTATGTTTTCCTGAATTTTCCTTTTTTTAGCCAGTGTTTTCAAATGCAGTTTCCAAGCAGGTGGAAATGAATTTTAAAAAATTGAAAGGGTTTTTTGTTTTGAACATCATCATTTACAAAAACCTCTCTCATTTTTCTAACAACTATTACGGTTTGGGATATACAAAGTGATTACAAGACCATATTTTTCATAATTTCAAGTGGAAAAAGCTCAAAGACAGTTAGTGACTTGGATGCCACCTCATCAAATAAGAGTTTCTATCAAATTCGAATTGCTCTTCTTTGTCACTAGAAATCCATAAAGATAGTGCCAAGTAGATTCATTAGTTTTGAATATCCTATATTTCAGTTCTATTTGTGTAATACAATTTGAGATATTTGTAACAAATCTTGATATTTTTTCAAGATATTTTAGTTTAGAATTTTTATAAATACTTCATCATTTGAAGTAATAGATGTTGGTTTTTGGACAAAGAAACACTATTGTATATCTTTTGCTGAAGCATTATCTGATTTTCCAAAGTAATACATAAGCTCTTTCACAAGATTCATGTGTCAAATTGGTGGTGAAGTACATCTATCTGTTACATGTGTTTATATCTCTCTGTTTACATCTCATTATTGTTTTCTAAAATTTGAATTATTCAATAGATAAATAAAGGGAAAAATTTGTTTAAATCTACACTCTGCAACTAGCGACAAATAATTTCTAGATTTTCTTATGATATTTGAATATAGAATTCAGGTAACAATGCTCTATATTTTAAAGTGAACCTTATTCATTTCTTCTTCTCCATTTCACAAAATTTAAAGAATCCAGTTAGTTTGGATACCTTGCCTTGTGAGATATATCTGTAGATACTCTACTTAAGCTATATTTTATGTAACAGAGTCCATAGCCCAATGGAAATCTAAGTTATCAACCAACCACTCAAATAAAAATCAAACCCCAAACTTCATAACTAGCCTAATATTCAATCAATCAAAGTTAAATATTACAAAGAGAGCCCTCTCTAAAGCTGGCAGGGCTAGATCGCAGCTTCCAAAGTTGGTTTGTGGTTACCTTGGTGATTTTCTTCTGCAACCTTAGAAAATTACTGAGTGCTAACATTCTGGCGACCATACTGGGGATAAGCCCAGAAAAGTGTATCAAGTTCCAAATCTGATTACTAATGGTGGACAGTGATCAGACACAAGAAGGTTGTATTATTCACCTGGCGACTCCACGTTCAAAGTATCTAGAGCTCAAAGCTTTCATGGCGACTCCATTGTCAAAAAATCCAGATTGTAGAACACTCATGGTGACTCCACTATGTGAAGGTCTGTAATTTCATCAATTATTGTTGATTTTTTTCAAGATGAGTTCAAGAATAGAATGCAGGTATGCTCCTATGGATAGATCTAGTATCCCTAGATTTCCACATCACACGCCTTGCATAGATTAGAAATCATATTTGCTAGAGTTCAAAGATGGGAAAGGTAATAATGCTACTTTACATCTTATCAAATTCCTATGCATTTATGGAGGCTACAAGTTGAATGACATGAAGATTGTCTTATGAAGCTGTTCATGATTACGTTGGAAGGAAATTCCAGGTGTTGGTATGAAAATTTACTAGCTACTAGTGTATGTTCTTTAAAGCATTTTCATACTATATTTTTTGAGAAATACAAAGAAAATTATCCATGTTTGTTGCTGGTTCAAAACTGTTGTGATCATTTTGAAAGTTTTATACAATACCTGGCAGGTTACTATGAATATGATTAGTTTATGGATGATGAGATTATAGAGGCTATTCATGAGAGACCTTTCAACGATGTCGAAGTTGAAGAAGCTGGTTGCTACGACACTCAAGAAAATTTTCAGCAAGTAGTTATTTCTCCCATGATTGAAATAAAGCAAATATGCATTTCAATGATTTAATTTCACATGAACTTGTTGACGACATTTGACAACCTCTATACATCTCAGAAGAACAAGAGAACAAGAAGCTCAGTTGTAATGAAGAAACAAAGGTTACTGATGATAGTTTGGAGCAATCTTCTTAGATTTTCACAAATACAAATGATCATTCTAGTTGCCTTGCATTCCCTTCTTCTCCTAAGTTTTTAATCCATGAAAAAAAATTTGAAAATCATAATTCTGAGTTTGATAGCATAAAAACTCAAGAAATCCATGACCCATCCATTATTTTCAGCAATAATATGCAGCAAGTTTGGTCCTTTAAATTTAATGCAGAAATTTTTGAAGATCGGATTGTTTTAGACCCTGTGGGTGTAGACCTTTTTGTTATTCAAGATCTGGCTACCTTAACTGAGAATCTGCCTCCAGTTTCAGATAATGAAGATTTTTTTGAAGAAGAATAGGTTGTCCCAAAACCCCTGGATGTTATTATTGTGGATGAATTGGTTGTTTCAATTGAAGATAGTAAGATTGATTATCAAATTACTCCCTTTCCCTTAGAAGGTAGTCCTTTTGTAGATCATCAAAATATAACTTTTCATATTTTTCAAAATCCTATAGCCAATCTATTGCGGTCATTAAGGGAAATGGTTGTTATTATGTTTGTAAATTATGGTCAACAGCTTCAGTGGCAGTTTAGGTTGCCAGTGTCATGTCTTTTTTGCCTTCTCATGAGAAGTATGAGCCAAATTCAGTTAAGTATCCATTTTCTTGACTGGCTTCATTGGAATTTTTGTATTATTTGATTCAACATGATTTTCAACAAATTAGAGTGAGTAGGTGTATGCCAATAAGCTTAGTACTCTGAGCATATTTGCAATATTTTTAGTTTCAGTTTCAGATAGCAGTCTAACTTTTAGTTCAGTGTGTATTTCAGATTCAGTTTCCAGAATGGTTTTAATTTCAGTTTAAGAGTATCAGTCGCAGAGATTTTTATGACAGAGTAGGTTGCAGATTTGGGATCGACCTAATGGATCAGGCTAGGTCTATGATGTTCTTAACACTTCACCAGGAAGTGCCATCCCCAGCTGGAGCCACTGTTAGGGTCCTATAATTTATAAGATCAATGATTATTGGGTATTTTCTTTCACTATTTCAGATTGTAAATAATATAGCTTTTTGCAAATGATTTCCAAAAAATATAAAAAAATGAAAAGAGGGTATAAATACAAAAAATAGAAAAAAGAGAAAAAGAAAAGAAATGATAAATGAACCCCACAAAAAATGAATAAACATGAAAGTGATGCTAGCTTAAGTGCCACTACTAGCCTTCTGGCTTTGTAAAAAATAAATTTGTGAAATTGTGTGCAACTTGTTTAAAATGCCACAATCCCTTTCTACTTGAGACATACAGTTTAATCATGTTCAAGCAGTTTTCAATTTATGTTAATTAGGTTAGAGTGAATAACTTAACCAAACAGTTTAATCTTGGTTAAGATTAGATAGGTAGAAATAGGTGAATAAAGTTAATCCAACTGTTTAATCTGGATTAATTTAGTTGATTAGAGTAGTTTAGTGTTGAAATGAACATTCTTTGTCTTTATAAAAGGAAAAATTGATAGGGTTTGCATGCTCAAATTCACCCTCATTTGCTTTAAGAATATCATTAAGATAGGAAAATAAAGCTTGTTGATGTAATAAGTCCGAATTGGTTTGTTGTCCTAAGTTTTGGACCTTGGGTTATATTTCATGCACTCAAAAGATATGGTGGGGCCCTTTGATGTTAAACCTTTCCTTATTCCGCCATCCTCGATCAGTCACCACATCGATCCGACAACCCACGACAATTTTCGGACCCCCCTGAAGTGACAATGTTTAACGACGGGGGGGGTGAGAAGCGGTTTACCACTCCCCTACGTGTCACCACCATATGATTTCACACCCCCCCTCCACCCGTCAAATACCGCAAACAACTATCACCCCCCTCCGAAAGCGGTTTCCTCCATCCCATTGTTTCCCACATTCCCGCCAACATTCATTTGCCACAAATCCACTCAACCGCTATTTCCCTACCACCACACATCCTCCTCCCTTGATCCCACTTCTGCTTACCATTCCATTCCCACCAACACTCCCGCCAACATTTGACCTTGCTGTCACTGTCGTACCACTCACTGCCTGCCACTTGGACTGTTTTCCCCACTCACCTCCATGTCATTTCTCCACATCACCATTATAGACCTCACTTCCTTTCCACCAACCATGTCACTCCACATCATCCCCCACCTCCACGTCACCTCCCGCCTCCACGTCATATGTTTGTTTCATGGTCAGTTAAACTATGTTTTTTTCCTATACAACACAGTAATTTATAACATGGTTTACAAATAGCTGAGAACAAATTTTGACAAAATGAAATATATTTTGTTGCTAACATCCTAATGTACAAAAACCTCTCTCAAGTTTCTAACAGCTATTATGGTTTGGGAGATTCGGACGAATCTTTATAGGCACGTTTTCCTGAATTTTCTTGTTTTTAGATAGTGTTTGCAAATGTGGTTTCCGAGCAGGTGGAAGTGAATTCTCAAAAATTGAAAGAGGTTTTTGTTTCAAACATCATTTACAAAAACCTCTCTCAGTTTTCTAACAACTATTATAATTTGGGATATACAAAGGGATTATAGGACCCTATTTTTCAGAATTTCTCGAGGAAAAGGCTCAAAGACAGTTAGTGACTTGGATACCACCTCATCAAATAAGAGTTGCTATCAAATTCGAATTGCTCTTCTTTGTCACCAGAAATCCATAAAGATAGTGTCAAGTAGATTCATTAGTTTTGAATGTCCTATATTTCAGTTCTATTTGTGTAATATAGTTTGAGATGTTTGTAACAATTTTTGATATTTTTTCAAGATATTTTAGTTTAGAATTTTTATAAATACTTCATCATTTGAAGTAACAGATGTTGGTTTTTGGACAAAGAAACACTGTTGTATATCTTTTGTTGAAGCATTAGCTGATTTTCCAAAGTAATAGAGAAGCTCTTTCAAAGGATTCATGTGTCAAATTGGTGGTGAAGTACATCTATCTGTTATATGTGTTTATATCTCTCTATTTATAGCACGTGATTGTTTTCTAAAATATGAATTATTCAATAAATAAATAAAAGGCAAAATTTGTTTAAATCTACACTCTGCACCTGGCTACGAATAATTTCTATGTTTTCTTCTGATCTTTGAATATAGAATTCAAGTAACAATTCTCTATATTTTAGAGTGAACCTTATTCTGTTATTCTTCTGCATTTCACAAAATTTAAAGAATATAGTTATTCCTGCTACCTTGCCTTGTGAGGTTTATATGTACATACTCTAGTTGATCTCTATTTTATGTAACAGACTTCATAGCCCAATGGAAATCTAAGTTATCAACAAACCACTCAAATACAAATCAAACCCCAAACTTCATAACTAGCCTAATATTCAATCAAACAAAGTTAAATATTACAGAGAGAGCCCTCTCTGAAGCTGGAAGGGCTAGATCCCAACTTCCAAAGTTGGTTTGTGGTTACCTTGGTGATTTTCTTCTGCAACCACAGAAAATTACTGAGTGCTAACAAAGGGAAGTAAATTCTTTGTAGCTTGTGATGCATTTCTCACAAATCACTAGCTTTAAGGTGAAGTTGTGAGGACGAGGCACTTGTTTTCCCTGTAGTTGTTGGCATTGTTAGATGCTGAAAATAAGTAGCCTTCCAATGGCCATTAAATGAGCGGGACTATATATGCCTATGGTTTGATTTTGGTAGGCCATTTATCCAACCGTGGGCATATACATCCTCGCTCATTTAATGCCCATTGGCAAGACACATATTTGTTTCCATTGTTAGGTATCTGTGAACACAGATCCCACTCAAGTAGCATATACGTGAAGGACATATTCATCAGATCCAATGTTTCGATCTCATTTGTATACCATGTTTGTGAGAAGATGAATCCCATGAAAACCTGAGCTAATGGGACATTGTAAGGCTTAAACCTTGGGAAATCATAACAACCGACACATGTTTGAAGGGGAATTAGTAATAAATGTAAACATTCTCATTAAGAACATTTGATAGAGGAGGAAGCGAGATCTACTTGCATTCAATATTATTGCATTCTCTTGTTTAGTACCATTGTTTTGTATTAAAATCACTTTATCGAAGAAAATGCATAGGTTTCCATTTATAAGTGCTTCTTGTGGAGTCTACAAGTCTTTAATCATGTCTTGTGCATCAAGTTGAAGAAAATTATAATTAGGTTCGGTATTTGTCAATGTAATTTTCATCTTTGTACTTGTCAAGAAAAATAAATATTATTTTTTATAAATTATATGAATAAGTTTCTTGCTCATTCCATAGGTCTAGGAAGGTCAAAGAGTCAAAATCATGTTAAAGAGATCTTCTTTAGCATTTATGTAATGTACATGGGTCAACATAGTGTCAAGTATCCCTTCAATACAAGCACCATCCTCCAAAGAAGAAGATTGCAAGCAAAAAAATGAAGAGAACATCATGTCGGCCTCAATATATATATATATATATATATATATATATATATATATATATATATATATATATATATATATATATATATATATATATATATATTAATGTCATGTCCGCTCATATAAAAGACACAACGATTCACCTGGACAAGGCAGCTCAAAATGGAGACATAACACCTATATATACCCAGTTGGGGTATCCTCAAAGGACAGGAATAATCTCAGACTTGTCTGAGATTTTTCGGAAGTCTACTACAGGATCTCTGATAAGCATGTTGATTATAGAACTTCAGACTAGCTTTACAACTTCGCATAAGAAGATAGAACATCGGATATGTCTAAAGTTTTCGGTGGTCACTACAGTAAGTAATCACAGTCCTAAGATCTCGTAAAACTCTGAAATCATTGGTCTTCGAATGAGTATTATCAAGATGTATGTACTTTGTCTCCTCCCTGTCTTGGTGATCACAGAAGAAACGTTGCATTCTTAACATACATATGGAAAGGAAGATACTCTTTGTCTGAGCCTCCTCACACTCACTGCCTCAGTATTTAGTCATAGTCTCGGCATACATGAAGGATCTCAGTCACAATCTGTTTCAACATATCACTATCTCACAAGTCTCGGTGATGATATCGGTGGTAGTGCAGCAAGGTGTAATAAATATGTAACAAAAATAATGACATAATAGAGATCATGTCAGCAAGATGATGATACAAGGAAGGAGAAGTGATGGTGCAGAAAAAATGATCTCATCTTTATGATGAAGTTCTCCATGAAGGTCTAGTTATGATGTTATAGCAATGAAGATCTTGATAGTGCAATTATGATGAAGCAATAATGATGATCTCAACAACGACACAAAGGAGGATTGGTGTCTTGGTCTTGGAGGGGTATATCATAGGGGCTTCACTCAATGAACCTCTGACGTATCACATGCGTTCATGACATATTAAAAAATACCCCTAATTTGACTACATATTGGAAAATACCCCTAAAAATCACATTATTTAACCCCCTACCAATACAAACCCAAAACACCTTCCAAATTTAAAAAACCCCTACTTCCACTAGATATTGTGGGTATCCATTTTTTCATTAACATTTTTTTATACCCCTTTATATTTTTTCATTGACTTTGAGCTCCATTTTTTATACCTACCAATATAAAAACCATTTACCCACTATATATCCCCCAATATATTGTGCCATTTTTTCCTCAATATATATGCCCCAATATGAATCTCTATAAGAAGAATTTAGTGCGTGTTTTCCTCTCCAAGAGGGAGAGGTTTTGGCCCTTGCAAAATGCCAAATATCTTGTGTTCTTGTCTCTTTGTTTGATAAGATATTTGATGAACTAACGAAGACACACTCTAATAATGTCAAAGAGAAGAATGTGTTCTTCATTAAATTGTTCTTTGAACCTACTCGAACTCCCTTACTCGGATGATGGCTCAATTGAGGAATTACATATACAATAATAAATTTGGAGTTATCTACCTAATCAAGCCCTAGATCTATCCTTCGATCTTCCTCCACTGATATGGATGTCTCCCTCGCTGCTCCTTGCACCTCCCTCAGAATTGGCACACTCGAGTTTCACACTCGTCCTTCTCCTGAGGCTAGTGTCACTATATGGTGTGTCTTCTCCTTAAACCCATCTCGACCTCCTCCTGGTAGAGCTCGAAGTAACATCTCACTCCATATATATAGGATGCATTCCTGTTGCTAGTGTTGTTGGTTCATTTTCAACCTTGGGAACCTCTTACTCTTAATCCTCTACCCTATCTAGCTCTCTCTACCATGCTCAAATCGCTTGGTCCTTCCAGCCCTACTTGACTTTGTTGGCCCTCTCAGCTCTCTTTCCAAGATATGAGAATGAATCACTCACCCTTGTACCTATACTTTTCCAAAGGATGCAATACCATGGGTAATATCATAGTTCATCAAAATACCACAGGTAATACCATGGGTCTATGGGTACAAAGCCCCATCACTTGCCCCAAACATGAAAATACTCCTCTTTCTACCCAAAATATCAGCACTCCCTCATAGTGAGGGATCTATTCTCACAATACTACCTGGAAGTGGCTCTGCCTTCAAACCTAAAACACATTTCCAACCTTGATTTGTGACCACAATTGCTTCATATGACACAGAAGAAATTATCTATGTATGATAGGGACCATTCTTCGAAGACATCCTTCTCCTAGAAGCCTCCTACTCCTAAGAATCATGCATGGCCATCTTGTACCATGACTTCCTCCTGCTCTTAAGCATCGTGCATGGCCATCTTATACCATGACTTCCTGAACTTAAAGGTTGTCTTACTTTAAGCTGTTGACTCCCTCGGAGCCTCCTAACTCCCTTTAAAGACAGAATCTATGAGCCTTCTAACACCCTCTAAAGACTGACTCCGTCCGAAGTCTTCTTACTCCCTATGAAGTATGACGCCCTTTGACTCCATATCATAAATCTTCTTGGCCCTCAAGGTCTCTGGTTGAATTTCACTCCAAGTTTCTCACTTGGATCTCCAATGGCTATCTCAACCCTCTCACCATCTCGGTCTTGCCTTCTCGACCCTTCTCTTATCATAGGAATTGATATGGCCCTCAAGGGGTCTGAGGCCTACTTGGCCTTCCCCTCCACAAGGTGCTCTCTTGCAAACCACAATCCACACTCCCTCTCAGTCCTTAAGGGCTCTAAGGCCTATTCGTCTTCTCCACAAGATTCTCTCATTTCAACCACCTTCCATAGGCCCACTCGAACTTCAAGGAGTCTTAAGCCACTCAACCTTCTCCTCATAAGATTCTCTCTTGTCGACCACACTCCACTAGCCCTCTCAGCCCTCAAGGGGTCTGAGGCCTACTCTTCCTTCTCCTCACAAGATGCACTCTTGCCAACCATCTTCCACAAGCCCTCTTTTCCAATAGTAGGCCCTCTTGGCCCTTCATAGAGCCTCTCAGCCCTCTCAGCCAACCACAAGTTTGAGGCCTACTAAACCTTCTGCACAAGATTCTCTCTTTCCAACCACCTTCCATTGGAATTTTTTGATCAGGAATTAAAGTCGACTGTGATACATTGTGACAATCAAAGTTGCATCAAGTTCTCTAAAAATCCAATGTTTCATGACACGTCAAAACAAAGGTTTTTCTATGTAAGTTTTTCCTTTTGATTTTGCATCTTCACATTTTTGGGTTCTTTGTTTATTGTGATGTTCCATGCGAGAAGAGGGTTGAATTGGGTGAAACACAGGAAAGTCAACCATTTGAGGAGAGGGCCATACTCTAGGCAAAGAAAATAGGAAAAGAGGCCAAGTTTTATGTTGAAGAGATCGAGTCTTGGGCTATGGAAAGGGGTCATACAGAGCTGTGGAAAGAGGCCATGCTTTAGGCCATACCAAGCAGAAGGGAAGGGTTGATTTCTAGAGCTATTGATTGGTTGTAATATCTCTAATTTTACCGTAATATTTTCTTGAAATGTAATAAAATCCCTATGCTGGTTTTTCCCCACACAGGCATTTTCCAAGGTAAATAGTTATGTAGAAATTGAGTATTTGAATTTCTATTTCTAGTGTGTATAAATTGGTAAAATTTAATCTATGCTAAC
The DNA here is from genome assembly GCA_031772625.1 of Pinus tabuliformis. Taxonomy (NCBI): domain Eukaryota; kingdom Viridiplantae; phylum Streptophyta; class Pinopsida; order Pinales; family Pinaceae; genus Pinus; species Pinus tabuliformis. Next base: position 1,147,321,108 of record CM062805.1, read on the forward strand.
TGTGTGTAGATTTCATATTTACATTTTATGGGTTTTTAGTAATAATAAATTGGGCATAAAAATTTACTAGCACATTAATCTAATTGTTGGGCTTAGAGAATTTAACATGGTATTAGAGCATGTTCTCTGAAAAGGGAAATTAGATTTGAGATTTGCAAATGTGACAACTTTGAGAGGGATTTGCATGAAATATTGCATGTAGCACCAGTGTTTTGAAGAACCATGCAAAGAGAGTTAAATATGTATGGAAAATTGCCTGTATGGGCCTTGAAGGCCAAGGTCAACAGGCCTAGTGAGACATGGAGCAAATCGTTCATGTGATGAATTGTGGACAATTGCATCTTGGTGCGTAGATAGAGAGAAATGGACGAGAGATTCATTCATCATATATGTTAGGGTCTTGATTGGAGATCAACACAAGAAGAATGAGTGAGTGAAGAACATATTACTTTTGAAATCACTTTGAGTGAGAGAAGAGGGTCGACTTGGGTAAAAAAACAAGAAAGTCGAGTAGTTGAGGAGAGGGGTCGTACTCTAGGCAGAGTGAACAGGAAAAGAGGTCAAGTTTTCTATTGAAAAGGTCGAGTCCTAGGCCGTGGAAAGCGGTTGTATGCTATTGTGGAAAGAGGTCATGCTTCAAGTCGTACCAAGCAAGAAGGAATGATTTCTAGGGTTGTTGATGAGCTATAATATATCTAGTATTATTGTTGTAATATTTTCTTGAAAACCTAATAAAATACCTTTTTGTTATTTTCCCCACATTAGGGTTTTCAAAGGTAAATAGTTGTGCAAAATTTGAGTGTTTAAATTTTTGTTTCTAGTGTGAATAAATTGTTAGAAGCTCAATTACGTTAACTCTGTGTAGATTTCAAATTTATATTTTTTGAGTTTTCAATAAAATGAAGGGTCTAAAAATTTACTAGCACATTAATATGATTGCTAGGCTTTGAGAATTTAACATTGTACATGTCATTAAAACTTATTTGATTACATAACCCCCTAACAAAACCTAAGGGGAATCCTTGGATTACAAAGAGGGGTTAAGTTCTTTTGAAGTGGATAGTGCAAGAAGAACTAAGTTTTTTCTTGAAACAAGTAGCCTAGGTTCAAATTCCAAAGGTAAGATATTCCTCAATTATATAAAATAACATTTCCTTTGTTCCAAAAATACACCATTATTAAAATTATTTTTTATTTGAGATTTTTCTAGTGTTATTTTTGTACCTTAATTCAACAAGATATGTACCTTAATTCAACAAGACATGTAACCAAGTCCATATTGAAATGGGGTCAAATGAACACAACTTTCAATCAATTTTGAACCTCGGGATCCTAACACACTCAATTTTGTCCAAGTGTTAATTTTATAATCTAGATACAAAAAGAACATCAAATAGAAGTTAGAAATTAGACAATCTTTTCAAGCTATATTTGTGTAGAACCTTGCCACTAAGTCACAATGATCACTCAATTTCTCATAAAAATTACTATGAGGCAACGTTTTTAGATTATTGATTTGACCTAATCCTAAGTGGTTGTAAAACTACTCAAATTATACTGCTTGGAGGTAGGAAATATATGGTGTGCCCAAAGCAAATTGGTCTTAACAATCTCGAATAAACTAAATAAAATAATAATTTTGTGAAAAGGAATTAACTGAACAATCTTTGTGCTTGGTTTTTCCACTAATATGTACATGTTGGAGGAACCACCCCACACCCCTACCCCAAATGGATTAGAGAATGGAACTATGAATCATGTGGATATGTGCTTGAACCACACTTCCAAATTTCACAACCACACCTAGGTAAAAAAATTGACAATTACTGGTTTTTTGGAACCATTATGGTGACGTGCGTGTTTTTGCAAGTTGACATTGTAAGCTTGTGCACGATTCCATGGGCTGGAACTGCAAATTCATCCATGGTTCTCGATCAGTTCTAGAGGAACATGCACAATTCCACAAGAGCCTCTTTTTAATATATATATATATATATATATATATATATATATATATATATATATATATATATATATATATATAGTCTCGACCATAGTTTGGTGTGTCTAGGATGAGTTAAGGTGAGTTAAGAAAAGGAAGGATGAGGTTAAAAGGCCTCTTCCCCCTCTCTTTTCCTCATTATTGCACCATCGGCTTGAGCTCAAAGAAGATATGAGGAGACTAAAGGAGAGAGTTGGGTTTTGAGAGAATATTTATGAGGGGTTGGAGGAGAAATCAAAGGAGAGCTTGGTGTGAAGAAGGAGGAGCTTGGAGTAGATATCAAAGGATGTCATCTACCTCAACTTCTCAAGAGCTAAAGAGATAAGTGAAAACCCCAACTCCCTCAGTTTCTTGTATTTATTGTTTGTGTTTTCTTTCCTCCTCTCCTATTCTTTCTTCATCCTCATTCTATTGCACATTATCCATCCTAGCTTTGAGAAAAATAGTGTTCTTTTGGCTTATCTTTCCATTTTTTATTTTCATGGTGTTGGTGGGGGTAGGCATCAAAGGGAATAAATAGAAGAAGAGGATAATGATCACACTCATAGTGATCCAATCTATGACAAGGAGGAAGCATTTGAAGGGGAAGGCTATGAAGAGGGCAATGAAATGCAAGGGGGGAAAGCTTCATTAAAATTCCTATGGAATTTTGTGACAAAATTGGAGGAAGAGGTGGTGGAACCTTCAAATTTATATACCCTCACAATTGTAATGGTAAAAAATCTTATAGCGGTTCATATAACCATGTAAGGAGACATCTTTAGGGGTCATAGAGAGTGATGACTGTTATCACTCATTAATTTCCCAAGGTTAAAGAAAGAAGTCACCAAGGTAACCACAAACCACTTTTGGAGCATAGGCTCTAGCCAACCTAGGCTCAGAGAGAGCTCTCTCTATATGATTTAGCTTTGTTTGTTGGGATTTTAGGCTAGTTCTGAATGTTCAGGGGGTTTTTTATTTGTATTAAAGATTGGGAGGTAGGATTCTTTAAACATATGGATAGAATGGTGTCTCTAGACCATTGGGCTATGGAGTCAAAAGAGGGGCGGCAAAACTAGATCAACTCACTAAAAGGAATGTTCAAAGGGCAAGCTAGCATAGTAAAGTGCAGTTCTTTGGGCCAGAGGGGTGAAATGGTCTTAACTAGGGTGAGAGAGCAATTAATAATTCTCGGGTCAGGATTGAAATGAGGAACAAAGTGTAATCGAAAACAAAGGGCAATTAAGAATCCTTTGCTATAGATTATAAAGAGAGCCTAAACTAAGGAGCAATTATGAATTCCTTGACTTAGATATCAGTAGAAAACATGTATTTTCCTGACAGTTAAAATAGAGTGTAATTAAAAAAATTATAAGATAATACTCCAGTTATAGCATTCAGATTCAAATATACATTATGAAAAAGCTTGAAAAAAAATAACAACAATGTGAGAAAATACTTTTCTGCACTTTGCTCAACACATGAATCCTTTGAAATATTTGGTCTTTATTCATCAATCCAGCTTGCTGGCTCAGTCAATAATCTAATGGCTTTACAGTCTTTTGACCAAGAAGTCTATAGAAATGTCTAAGAATCCACCCCTACATACTTCGAATTGTGAAGTATTTATACTAAAGTTTTATTACAAAATATCTCAAACTAACTTGAGATTTAATCTAGGAAATACAAATATCTTTTTGCAGGAAGATAGAGACAGCTAATGAATGGCTTTCATGCTGTCCCATTTATTGTGGTACTGATGACCTTTATGGTTTGGTTTTTCCCTTTATGCTCTTTGATGTTTGGATCTTTCACGCTGGAGGCTTCATTTACTGCAAGCTTTCATCTGATACTCTCTGTCACTAATACTCTTTCACCTTGATGACCTGTCTTTATCCTTCACCGTGATTTTATTTTTTACTGCACATTTTAACCTTTTATTGTGTGTTTCAATAGTAGATTATTTAGTTTTTATTTGTGTCAGCATTTGGCAGTGGATATTGGTCAAGTCTCTAAATGTTTTATATGTTTTTCTTCTAACTATATACTCTATCTGGTTCCTCTGTTTTTCTTCTAACTATATACTCTGTCTGGTTCCTCTGTTTTGACAGTCAATGCTCTATGTGAATGTTTTCTTCTCGACTCTATGTGTAATTGTCTTCTTCTCTGTTCCTTGTATAATTGCATTTTTCTTCAAAACAGGCTTTTGCATAGGTTTCCTATCGAGTCTTAGAGTAAACAAGTTCTGCAACTAGTATTATCCGAGGTCTAGTCTTCTACGGATTGCCTGCAAAATTTCAACAATTATTAAGAAAACACAAGTCGGCAGGGAAGGAAATTGATGGCTTTCTGGCACAAGGATGTCTGAGGAAGGAGTCGTGGCAGTGTTTTGAACGTAATCGGAGGTCGAATTATGTTGCAGAGGTTCAGGGTGGCGCTGAAGGGTTTAATGGGTTTTACTGTGAAATGGGGCAAAAGGCACGAAAACAAGAGTTTTCAAGGTTTAAGTCTTAACGGGAAACTTTTTAAATATGGCGCAGAAATTCATATTTATGGATAATAGGTGGTTTATCGAGTTGGCGGGGAGGCGGTATTGGAGGTCGTCGCACCACTTATGAGGCGAAGGCAGTATTTAGGAGGGGTCACCCGATATACTCCAGCGCCTGACACATAGCCTTCAGGGGGGTCAGGGAAAACCGCTTTATCGAGTGGGTAATGATCGGCCATCGAGCGCAACCGATATGGCTGTGGACCGTTGGATGAGGGGGATGTTGATCGGATGGCAATCAGGCAAGGGAAGTGCGCGGGTGATAAAAGAATGGGCTTGGGGGGGGGGGGGGGGGGCGGGCAGAGCTTTAATCCTCGGCAGTATGGGTTTATTTAAGAGGTTAATGATGGGTTAAATCGATCGGGCGAGGCTTAATGAAGGTTTAACTTATCTTTGGGTAAAGGTCGGGCATCGGGTGAGCCTAATATGGTTGCGCATCATAGGATTTGGGCGCAAATGATCGGACGTTGCTCGGGTGGTGAAATAGCACAGATGAAATGAACTAAGGTTTTGGGGGGGGGCAGGACTTTAATCACAAGTGATTTGCGGATTGTGATTATTTAGGGTTAATGAGGGGATTTGCTTATTTTGTCGGGATAGGGGGTAAACGTATAGTTTTCATTTAAACTAAGAGTTGGGGGTATTTACATAGGGATTTAATTAATATACATGAAAAGGTTTTATTGGGAATTATATAATAACATTAATAATTAATATAAAATGAGATGTGCGGTGTGGATATTCCCCTAAGTAAAATGGTAAAGTGTAATATTTGTGCATCTGCTTTATACTTAGGATAAAGTGTTTTTTGTGGATTTTTGGGTGAAAAATGATTTACATGGGGATTTTTACCTTTCCTAAGTAAATGAAGTTTATCCTTAGGAAAATGGGTTTTCTTAGGGTGATGAGGGAGAATGAATTTTGTGAATGGGATTCTAGCACTTGATGTCCATAAGTCATTAATCCGAGGGTCCGGTCCCACCAAAAGTCAAAGAAATGCTCTGAGTCTCTTTGACTTGTAGGATTAAAAGTACTAGAACATGTTGTGGATAGGAAATTAGTAAGTATAGGGGAAAAAATGAATGAGGGGAGTTAATCACATTAACTTATAAACCTTTTCTTTTTCCAGTTCATAACTGATCATACATGTTGAAATATGTGTCTAAGCATGATGAATGTGTTTTGATCCAATCATTTTTGTAGTTCAGCAACCTTTCTTCTACTTACCCATTTCTTACCATAACATGTTTTCTTCATTTCTTTAGGTGCATTTAGGCTATCAAACCCTTATTCTATCTTTTATTTTATAAAACAAATTATCTAATTCTAACCTTATATCATCCAAAGGCTCAGATTAAACTTATGAGCTCCTTTTATTTTCTCTACCTATCTATGATCTGCCAAGATTAAACTGTTTGGTCATATTTTATTCTCTAACTATAAACATAAAATTCAAAGCATGAAATAACCAAGATTAAATAGTTTGATTACCATGGATTGTGGCATGAATAACAAGCTACACACAATCATTATTATGCATAAAAGTAAATAGTAGTGGCATTTAGACTTGCACACTTTCATGGTCTTTTTTTGTTTTTGGGGTTCATATATTTTCATTTTTTGACCTTCTCTTATTCTTTTTGTCCTTTGATTTTTCTTTTAGGACATACCCTCTTTACATTTTTTAATTTTTTAATATGGAAAACATTTGCAGAAAGAAAAGGTATGTACAATATTACAAGGCTTAACCTTAGTCATTCAAAATTATGACTCCTATTGGTATAGGAACCTAACAGTGGCTCCACATGGGGATGGCATCTCCTTGTGAGATGTCAAGAACACCGTCGACTAGTACCCTGATCCATTGGGCCAATCCCAAACATGTATATGCTTTGTTGTATAATCTCTGTGACTGAAACTCTTGAACTGAAAATACACCTTTTTCTGCAAACTGAAATCCGATCTAACATAAACTTGTTCCTAAAAAACTAATTTTTTTCAAACTAAAATCCTACCTACTTACTCTAATCAGCTATCCAACTGTTGGTTAAGTAAAATGAAACAACCAATGCAACCATTCAAGCATCATATACATTGGTGGATTTTGCTGCTTGGGCTTGTTTGTGATTAAAACTGAGATTCTAAAGCCAGTTGTAACCTTGTCAACCAATGAGAAGATAAGGAAATACTTGATTTCCTTTGTGGACTCCAAAAATTGTACAAAAGGATCTTCTAAAATATATACACTGTTGTTCAACTGTTTTAAGCCATTGTACAATTGTTCTAAATGGCCTCCATGCCATGAAACTGAAATTTCATTTTTATCTTTAACACCCTACAGACTTTCAGATAAGCTTTGTGATGATATTTCTACTGATTGAAATGTCTGTCTGATGAAACCTTTATCATCTTGATTTTGACTCTCATAGTTAATTAATGGAGAAAAATTCTAATTGCATTCATCACCCATCCTATCAGCTATTGGATCATAAACAACTTGAAAAGATTGTTGCAACTTATTGCATATAGGTTTGAATGGAACTTCATAGATTTCTTCAAGCTGCTCATCCTTTTCTTTAGAGATTTTATACCACATTTCCTTTAAAAACTAAAATGATTCAAAACAAAGGGGCAAAGAAGCTCCACTTATTTCCAAACTTTCTGCACTTTCTTGCTCACTTTCATAGCTGATATGGATTAGATGATCACTGTTTTCAAGCTGCTGAAACTGATTTCCTTCATTTCCCAAACTAATTTCTGATTTCTCTGTAAAGTTAGTTTGGATTTGGAGAACATAATTATCATCAAACCGATCATATTTAAGGAAATTATCAAAAGAAGTAATGTCATCAAACATACACATTAGATCAGCAGATTGCTCTTCCACATATTGCTCTATGAATCTATCTTCTAATCTATGGTAGTTGGAATTAGCAGGAATTTGTTCATGGTTGTCAACCTCTTTTTTTTGTGAAATAAATGTGTCATGGTGATTTTGAGCAAAAAAATTATCTTTCATGGTGATCTTTTGTATCCTTTCCTCTATTTTCTTTACCAAGATGTCGAGTTTTACCTCTGCAATGTTGTTCTCCTCTGCTTCTGCTTTCAACTTTTCTCCTCTAATTTGCAGATTAACTTCTACATCTACTGCAATGTTCTACATCTGTTCCAGTGTTGAGGGGTTTCTTTCTCTTAGCTTAAATTTTATCTTTGGATCAAATTCTTTTGGATAATGCAAGAGAGTTGAATCAGAAGGAGGTCTTATATTTGATGGCATTGAATAATAGACTTGATTAAATTTGTCATAAAATTGTTGTATTGTTTCATTTGGTTTTCTTTTTAACTAATTATATTCTTCTATGATCACAAAAAGATTGACTTTTATTATCCATCTATCAAAGAAAAATTTGACAAACTGTTGAAAATTTGAGATGCTTGCAATAGGTAAATTCTTGAACCAACTCGTTACTTTACTTTGTAAAAAAAGAGCAAAAACCTGATAATAACATCATCTTCATCAATTTCAAATAAGTCCAGATAATTCTCAAAACCTTAAATATGTTTTTGGGTAGTGATACCATTCTCTCCATCAAACCTAGGGAGATACTTGTAATAATTGTTAGGGAAAGCATGGAGTGTAGAAGGTAAGATGAGTGGCTTATATCTATCAGGAACTTTATAAGGTACAGGAATATGTACAAGGATTGTATGATTAGTCTTGATTGTTTGATGCTCCTCAATTGGAAAATGATCTTCATAAGAGTTAGAAGAATGCTACTCAAATGTGTAAGGAGACTTTATATCTACAATTTTCAAAGGGAAATAATCAAAAATTAATTTAAAATCTTCTCTAAAACACAATATACATTGAAAAACTTTATTGATGAGAAAGAACCTAATGTCTTGGATAACAATCCAAGTTAAAAGCCTGATCTTTTCATATTGTTCTTTCAAGTTCATTCCTCCAATGGAGTCTTGATTGTGAAATTGATTTGGAGTCGCCAAGCGGATGATTTTAACATTTGTGTGTCTGATCACTATCCACCATCATAGATCAACTATGAATCTGTAAAATATTTCTAAGAAAATGTTAGTCTTCCCCAATATGGTCGCCACTATGTTATCACTCAGTAATTTCCCAAGGTTAAAGAAAGAAGTCACCGAAGTAACCACAAACCACTTTTGGAGCATAGGCTCTAGCCAACCTAAGCTCAGACAGGGCTCTCTATATGATTTAGCTTTGTTTGTTGGGATTTTAGGCTAATTCTAAATGTTCATGGGGTTTTTGATTTGTATTGAAAATTTGGTGGTGGGATTCTTTAAATAAATGGATAGAATGATGTCTCTAGATCATTGGGCTATGGATTCAAAAGAAGGGCAGCAGAACTAGATCAACTCACTAAAGAGAATGTTCAAAGGGAAAGCTAGAAGAGTAAAGTGTAGTTCTTTGGGCTAGAGGGGTGAAATGGTCTTAACCAGGGTGAGAGAGCAATTAAGAATTCTTTAACTTAGATATCAGTAGAAAACATGTATTTTCCTAACTATTAAAATAAAGTGTAATTAAACAAATTCTGAGATAATACTCCAGTTATAGCATTCAGATTCAGATATAAATTATGGAAAAACTTTAAGAAAGATAACAACAACGTGAGAAAGTCTGCACTTCGCTCAACACATGAATCCTTTGAAATATCTGGTCTTTATTCATCAATCCAGCTTGCTGGCTCAGTGAATGATCCAATAGCTTTACAGTCTTTTGATCAAGAAGTCTATAGAAATGTCTAAAAAACCACCCCTACATACTTCGAATTGATAAGTATTTATACTAAAGTTTTATTACAAAATATCTCAAACTAACTTGAAATTTAATCTAAAAAATACAAATATCTTTTGCAGGAAGATAAAGATAGCTAATGATCTGCTTTCATGTTGTCCCATTTATTGTGGTACTGTTGGCCTTTATTGTTTGGTTTTTCCCTTTATGCTCTTTGTTGTTTGGATCTTTCACATTGGAGGCTTCATTTACTTCAGGCTTTCATCTGATACTCTCTGTCACTAATACTCTTTCACCTTGATGCTCTGTCTTTATCCTTCACTGTGATTTTACTTTTTACTGTACACTTTAACCTTTTATTGTGTTTCAACAGCAAGTTATTTAGTTTTTATATGTGTCAACATCTGGTAGTGGATATTGGTCAAGTCTCTAAATGTTTTATCTGTCTGTTTTCTAACTGTATACTCTATCTGGTTCCTCTGTTTTGACAATCAATGCTCTATGTGAATGTTTTCTTCTCGACTCTGTGTGTAATTGTTTTCTTCTCTATTCCTTGTATAATTGTTTTTTTCTTCAATACAGAGTGTTGAATAGATTTCATGTCGAGTCTTGGAGTAAACAAGTTCTGCTACTAGTATCATTGTTTATCCAAGGTCTCGTCTTCTGTGGATTGCCTGCAAAATTTCAACAATTATTAAGAAAACACATGTCGGCAGGGAAGGCGATTAATGGCTTTCTGACACAGGGATGTCTGAGGAAGGAGTCGTGGCAGTGTTTTGAATGTAATCGGAGGCCGAATTACGTTGCATAAGTTCATGGTGGCACCGAAGGGTTTAATGGGTTTCACTGTGAAATGGGGAGAGAAAGGCACGAAAACAAGAGTTTTCAAGGTTTAAATCTTAACAGGCAACTTTTTAAATATGGCGCAGAAATTAATATTTATGGATAATATGAGGCTTATCAAGTTGGCAGGGAGGCGGTATTGGAGGTCGTCACACCACTTATGAGGCGAAGGCGGTATTTAGAAGGGGTCACCTGATATACTCCAGCGCCTGACACGTAGCCTTCAGGGGGTCAGGAAAAACCGCTTTATCGGGCAAGTAATGATCGGCCATCGAGCGCGGCTAATATCGTTGTGGACTGTTGGATGAGGGGGATGTTGATCGGACGGCAATCGAGCAAGGGAAGCGCGCGGGAGATAAAAGCATGGGCTTGGGGGGGGGCCAGAGCTTTAATCCTCGGCGCTATGGGTTTATTTAAGAGGTTAATGATGGGTTAAATCAATCGAGCAGGGCTTAATGAAGGTTTAACTTATCTTTGGGTAAAGTTCGGGCGTCGAGTGATCCCGATATGGTTGCGCATCGTAGGATTTGGGCACAAATGATCGGATAGTGATCGGGTGGTGAAATAGCACGGATGAAATGAACTGAGGTTTAAGGGGGGGCCAGGACTTTAATCACGAGTGATTTGCGGATTGTGATTATTTAGGGTTAATGAGGGGATTTGCTTGTTTTGTAGGATAAGGGGTAGACGTATAGTTTTCATTAAAACTAAGGGTGGGGGGTATTTACATAGGGATTTAATTAAAATACGGGAAAAGGTTTTATCAGAAATTATATAATAAAGTTAATAATTAATATGAAATGCGATGTGCGGAGTGGATATTCCCATAAGCAAAAAGGTAAAGTGTAATATTTGCGCATCCGCTTTATACTTAGGATAAAGTGTTTTTTGTTGGGTTTTTGGGTGAAATAGGATTTACATGGGGGTTTTTACTTTTCCTAAGTAAATGAAGTTTATCCTTAAGAAAAGGGGTTTTCTTAAGGTGATGAAGAAGAATGAATTTTGTGAAGGGAATTCTAGCACTTGATGTCCATAAGTCATTAAGTCGAGAGTCCAGTCCCACCAAAAGTCAGAGAAATGCTCTAAGCCTATTTGACTTGTAGGATTAAAAATACTAGAACATGCTTGTGGATAGGAAATTAATAAGTATAGGGGAAAAATGAATGAGGAGCAGTTAATCACATTAACTTGTAAACCTTTGCTTTTGCCTTCATAATTGATCTTACATGTTGAAATATGTGTCTAAACATGATGAATGTATTTTTATCCAATCAACTTTGTAGTTCAGCAACCTTTCTTCTATTTACCCATTTCTTACCTTAACATGTTTTCTTCATTTCTTTGGGTGCATTTAGGCTAGCAAACCCTTATTCTATCTTTTATTTTATAAAACAAACTATATAATTCTAACCTTATATCATCCAAGGGATTAGATTAAGCTTATGAACTCCTTTTACTTTCTCTATCTATTTATGATCTGCCAAGATTAAACTCTTTGGTCAGATTTTATTCTCTAACTATAAACATAAAATTCAAAGCATGATATAACCAAGATTAAATAATTTGATTACCATGGATTGTGGCATGAATAACAAGCGGCACACAATCATTATTATGCATAAAAGTAAATAATAGTGGCATTTACACTTGCACATTTTCATGGTCTCTTTTTGTTTTTGGGGTTCATATATTTTTATTTTTTGACCTTCTCTTATTATTTTTGTCCTTTGATTTTTCTTTTAGGACATACCCTTTTTACATTTTTTAATTTTTTAATATGGAAAACATTTGCAGAAAGCAAAAGTATGTACAATATTACAAGGCTTAACCTTAGTCATTCAAAATTATGACTCCTATTAGTATAGGAACCTAACAATGACAATACGAGTGCCATAGGGATCTCAGTTTTCCCTAAGGTATCAATGGAACAAAGAAAAAAATACATCCAAATAAAGGAGGTTGCACAAAAAAAAGTAAGAAATAAAAGCTTTAGTCTAATGCAATTACAACCTCTAAGTTTGGTGGTGGTGTCCACACTTCGTCTCCTCTTGGAACTTTTGGAACCTCTAAATCTAGAAGAAAGATAGCAAATTTCCATATTATTGGTGGGAGGGATGATGTAGATGCAAAAGTGGTGTGGTTTTTTAGTGCTTGTGTTATACCATTCAGTGTGTTTCACTCTCCCTACTAGGATTATTGGGTTAAGGCCATTAATGAACTCCCCAAAGGATACAAGAGCCCCAACTCTGAGTAAGCTAAAACATTATTACTACACAGAGAAAAACAAAGATTCATAAAGCTTTGACGTGGTTTACAAATAAGTAGGGGATTACGAGGTATCCATTATATCAGATGGTTGGACAAATGTTAGAAACCAACATTTGATAAATGTTCTTGGTGCTTTTGTTAGTGATGCAGTGCTTTTCACAAGTCATGACTCCATTGCTTCATCTTTTCAAAATGTTACAATATCTTCTATTGAAAACAATTAATGATGTTGGTCCAAATAATGTGGTTCAAGTAATCACCGATAATGCAACAAAATTGTAAGGAAGCAAGAAAAATCATTGAGCAACATCATCCACACATCTTTCGGTTCGAGTGCTTGGTGCACAACATTGAATCTTTTAATGCGTGATATTGTGAAGCACAAAAAATGTGGATGGATTAATAAATTGTACAAGAAAGGTAAGCAACTCATGTAATTTGTCACATGGTATAGAAGGGTAAATTACTTTTATGGCACATACCCCAAGTTGCAACTTCTTACTAGATTGCAAAAACTAGATTTGCAAGCTAATACCTCACATTTAGGTGCACATTGAAGTTTAGACAAACTTTAAGTGCTATGGTGACATGTGATGCTAACGTAGTGAAGGGCACTGTTCTTGACAACCACTTTTGGTCACAAGTTAAATATGTTTTGCAATTCACCAATCCAATTTATTACATGAACAAATTTGCATGTTTAACTCGGCCAATAATTGGAAAGGTGTACACGAAAATGGATAGCAAATTGGGGTAGATTAAAGACATTGTTGAGCCTAGATATATCAACTTGTATAATTGCATTTGTATACTAGATGTGGAAAAAAATGGGAAATGTTTAACATCCCTGAGCATTCCTGAGCATATGTTCTTACACCAAATACTATCATGTAGCATAGCTTCCACCACCAACACCTAGGGGGGACCAAAAGAAAACCACACCAAGATCTAGAGGTTTGAGTTAGTTATCTGAAAGCACTGGATAAATTAGTCCCTGATGAGGAGTGTGACACCACAGAAAGACGGTTGAGCAACTACATCCTTGGCACTATGCGTTTGAGACCAATCATGTAGTTGGAAATTGAGGGAATTTATCTTCTTTCGAGTGGTGGAACATGCATGTAGTGCCCGCTCTAGTTGACTGGCAGTGATATGACACAAACATTTATTTAGCCATAAGGCCCACACTTTATTCTTTGAGGACCTCAGGTTGAGGATCCGGGCACTTGACACTATTATTAGTGATTGAGATATTCATGGTTGTGATGTTTATGAATGCTTTCCATTGATATTATGATAGCATGAATGGTTATGTATTGGTGTTCGGATGATTGCAACATTAAATAGTTTCTGTATCTTATCTATTGGTGTTCTGATGATTGCAACATTAAATAGTTAAGTTTGGTCTCTAGTTGAATTTATGATGATGAGGGTAGTAAAGAATATGTATGCTCTCTACTAAAAGCATGATGATGATAAATTTGATGGATAGGTATATTTTCTAATTGCTGTTACGATGTTGATAGATTAATAAATATGTATTTTTCCATTGATGTTTAATGATGATAGCCATGATGGATGTGTACCTACTTCTTTTAGTTCAGGCTTACAATGGACAATGATGTGAATGACTAGGGATTGTCAATGATGCTATTATGACAATGACTAACATTGAGAAACCTTGTTACTGATGATTATTGAGTATGGCAGGAAACCATCAGAGGCACTCGCATATGACGAGTTGATGACACTTGGTTTGATGAAATTCATATTATTTTTATATTTGAAAGTCTAAGTCGATCTTGAAATCTGCCATATATGTTTAACTATATTCTGATGATATGTTAATGGTTGCAGGCACAGATTAGTTGCTTGACCGAATGACTCACATATGGGTGATGGGGTTGTACAAGTGGATGGAACTACATGGGAGGGGTGGGACAGAGTCCCTGATCTCACCCACTAGCACTCTCGCCATGACTTGGGTTGGAAGGGTTGAAACACCTTCGCCTTGAAGATCACGATGCCATGAGGGCAGGTCCCAAAGTTGGGTCGCTCATGAGGATTTTACCGGGGGGCGCGCATCAAGGCGGATTCCTTGATCCCCGACACCATTAGTCTCACTATAGCAGGCAACATAAGAGATGATAGTAGTCTATGATGTTGCACTATACTTTCCCCTCGTAGTCACTGGATGCTTGAAGGGCAAGTGGTGTGGCACCCTTGGAACTTCAGGAGAATTTCTTGAAGGGCACGACCAACTTGGCACCCTTGGCATCACAAATAAACTATTAGGTGTGGCACCCTTGGAACTTCTAGGGAAGTTCTTGAAGGGCACAACCAAACTGGCACCCTTGACATCACAAATAAACTATTAGGTGTGGCACCCTTGGAACTTCTAGGGAAGTTCTTGAAGGGCACAACCGAACTTGGCACCCTTGGAATATTTAAAGATAAATAATAATAAATAAATATAAGCAAGGAATGAAAACTAGGTAAATTTACATCAAGGGTAAATGGTGATTAGAAACCAATGTAATTAAATCAAAATGAAACTTGGAATAAGGAAGATCATAGGAAGAATTAAAATAGAGTACCTTAAAAACTCTATCCTTCCCATGTTGGAAAGTACTAGGAAGATTATGTGGTTTAATCAGGAAAAAGGGGAAAGACAAACATAATTGTAAGGATAAAGATTAATCCTAAAACTAATTTAAACCTAATTAAGAAAGAGGAAGGTGAATTAAAATGAGAATAATAAATTAAATTTAGAGAAATGTAGAGAAGCTCCATGTGTCATCAACCAACATAAGAATACCCATCTAAGAGATAACCTGAGTTAAATTAGGGAGTAGATTGGGGATAAAATCCTAACTCATTAATTGACTTCAAGTAATGAACACAAATTAAGGAATAAAAGGAGGGAATAAAGAGACAACTAGGAGAAGAAATAGGAATCTTGTTGAGGTGAGGAAAATATTAGTTTTAAATAAAAAGTTAAGTAAATAATTTTGGGTGACCCTTGATGAGAGAGTGACACATGGGTTGGTGAATAATCAAACTATTAAATTATAAAAAAAAATATAATTATGCATGACATGCCAAGTGTCATCTAGGAGGACTCTTATAAAAGAAGGGGCAAGCCATAGGAGAAAGGACTTTTTGAAACCCTATTGTTGGATGGATGAGATGTTGTCAGAGCAGTGATTACGAAGCTACAGTGAGTTTGGTGAGGTAGAGGATTTTTAGAGAGGGGACTCTCGAGCCAAGGTGTGCTCTCCTCTACTAGCTAGTGCCTTCCTCCATTGTACAACCCCATTGCAGCTCGGGGGTCCGGGGGGAAGAAGATTACCCAAGGAGTAGGCTGGGAGGTTAACCAGTGAGTCTTCGCATTCGGATCAAGTGCGTCATCATTCACTCGCGGAGGTGACCAGCTACAAGGGAATACCAGCAACAGCAGAGCAATTGGAGTCTCACCTTCTAGTGAACGGTACATATGTATTTCATGCCTATTGATCTTAGTTAACAGTATGAAAATGTTATGATATGTTTCTTGGAATGAGTAGCAGGAATGTGTGTGTTAAATAAATTGAATTTCAATGCGTTTCTTCTCTGGTTGTATTTGTTGTTTAAAAAAAAAAAATGTATATAGTCTCTATACGGTCCTTACATTTGGTATCGTAGTCTATGATGTTGCACTATACTTTCCCCTCGTAGTCACTGGATGCTTGAAGGGCAAGTGGTGTGGCACCCTTGGAACTTCAGGAGAATTTCTTGAAGGGCACGACCAACTTGGCACCCTTGGCATCACAAATAAACTATTAGGTGTGGCACCCTTGGAACTTCTAGGGAAGTTCTTGAAGGGCACAACCAAACTGGCACCCTTGACATCACAAATAAACTATTAGGTGTGGCACCCTTGGAACTTCTAGGGAAGTTCTTGAAGGGCACAACCGAACTTGGCACCCTTGGAATCTTTAAAGATAAATAATAATAAATAAATATAAGCAAGGAATGAAAACTAGGTAAATTTACATCAAGGGTAAATGGTGATTAGAAACCAATGTAATTAAATCAAAATGAAACTTGGAATAAAGAGGATCATAGGAAGAATTAAAATAGAGTACCTTAAAAACTCTATCCTTCCATGTTGGAAAGTACTAGGAAGATTATGTGGTTTAATCAGGAAAAAGGGGAAAGACAAACATAATTGTAAGGATAAAGATTAATCCTAAAACTAATTTAAACCTAATTAAGAAAGAGGAAGGTGAATTAAAATGAGAATAATAAATTAAATTTAGAGAAATGTAGAGAAGCTCCATGTGTCATCAACCAACATAAGAATACCCATCTAAGAGATAACCTGAGTTAAATTAGGGAGTAGATTGGGGATAAAATCCTGACTCATTAATTGACTTCAAGTAATGAACACAAATTAAGGAATAAAAGGGGGAAATAAAGAGACAACTAGGAGAAGAAATAGGAATCTTGTTGAGGTGAGGAAAATATTAGTTTTAAATAAAAAGTTAAGTAAATAATTTTGGGTGACCCTTGATGAGAGAGTGACACATGGGTAGGTGAATAATCAAACTATTAAATTATAAAAAAATATATAATTATGCATGACATGCCAAGTGTCATCTAGGAGGACTCTTATAAAAGAAGGGGCAAGCCATAGGAGAAAGGACTATTTGAAACCCTATTGTTGGATGGATGAGATGTTATCAGAGCAGTGATTACGAAGCTACAGTGAGTTTGGTGAGGTAGAGGATTTTTAGAGAGGGGACTCTTGAGCCAAGGTGTGCTCTCCTCTACTAGCTAGTGCCTTCCTCTATTGTACAACCCCATTGCAGCTCGGGGGTCCGCGGGGAAGAAGAGTACCCAAGGAGTAGGCTAGGAGGTTAACCGGTGAGTCTTCGCATTCGGATCAAGTGCGTCATCATTCACTCGCGGAGGTGACCAGCTACAAGGGAATCCCAGCAACAGCAGAGCAATTGGAGTCTCGCCTTCTGGTGAACGGTACATATGTATTTCATGCCTATTGATCTTAGTTAACAGTATGAAAATGTTATGATATGTTTCATGAAATGAGTAGCAGGAATGTGTGTGTTAAATAAATTGAATTTCAATGAGTTTCTTCTCTGGTTGTATTTGTTGTTTAAAAAAAAAAAAAAAAATGTATATAGTCTCTATACGGTCCTTACATTTGGTATCAGAGCCAAGTTTAACCCTTGAGACCTATGAGCCCATGCATGTATGACTTGTTGTTAGATATCAATTACAACTCAAAAAAAAAAAAAAAAAATTCGACAGATGAATTATCATTGCATGCTCCTCAGCAGATGTTTGTTTCACTACATGTCCCATTCACCAAACAGCGTTGAACTCAATGCTGACCGTGATGTACCCTGTCCGCTTGGAGGATATCTCCACTATCATTGGGAATACCTTTGCAGCAGAAATTTCAATTTTCAAACGCTCTGCGTGTTACAACTTTCATATAAAAATGTAGTATCCTGCAAAACAGGCAACTTCAGATATATAACTGCGCTCAGCTCTTTCCTGCGCTCTTTCTATATATAACTGCGCGCGTTTCCCTTGGCCTTCATACACACAATTGCTTCAATTGCTTCAATTTCATTGCAGCCCTCTGTTAGTTCCAGGTTTACAAATTTTAGGCACCAATGTCTCCTTGCGTTGAAAATTCTTCTTATGGCTGCCACTGGTCTAAATTTAGTGATTCACAGAAATCCCTTTTTGTTAAGAATTCAGACCCCTGCTCCCAACTCTCAGAATCTGCTTGGAGATCGCATTCTGAGGCCGAAGAGGCGCTGGAATCTGATAATCTGTGGCTGAAAATGCGAGCCGAAGCGAGGAAAGATGCAGAGGACGAACCCCTGCTTGCAGGTTTTCTGTGCACTTCGGTCTTAGCTCACAAATCTATGGAAGATGCCCTGGCTTTCCAATTGGCCAGTAAGCTTTCAAATTGCACTCTTTCAAGCACCGTCCTCTACAATGTCATTAAAGGTGTTTTACTGGAAGATGAAGAGATCCGAGAAGCGATAAGAGCGGATCTTAGGGCTGTGAAAGAGAGGGACCCTGCATGCGTTTCTTATATACATTGCCTGCTCCATTTCAAGGGCTTTCTGGCTTGCCAGGCGCACAGAGTGGCGCATAAGCTTTGGAGCAGGGGAAGGGTTCCTCTCGCCCTTGCAATTCAGAGTAGGGTTTCGGAGGTTTTTGCGGTTGACATCCATCCCGGCGCTCAAATTGGCAAGGGGGTTATGTTTGATCATGCGACTGGAGTGGTGGTGGGGGAGACTGCTATAATTGGGAATAATGTTTCCATTCTGCACAATGTTACCCTTGGAGGCACTGGAAAACAAGGGGGCGACCGCCATCCCAAGATTGGAGATGGCGTGCTAATTGGCGCTGGAACGAATGTTCTGGGCAATATCAGTATTGGGGAGGATGCCAAGATCGGAGCAGGGTCTGTAGTGCTCACTAATGTGCCCCCTTATACTACGGCTGTTGGCAATCCAGCACGGTTAATTGGCGGTAAGCTTGATAAGACTGACAGTTTAGCCATGGATCATACCTCCTTCATCTCTGAGTGGTCAGACTATGTAATCTAGTCTCCTTGCCAAAAATGTTTTCCCTGCCCACCAGGGATTAGCAATGCCAATTGCGTTCTAGTTTGCTATAAAAAAAAAAAAACTTCAGATAAAAATATAGTCCCCTGCAAAAAAGGAAAAACATCATAATTATGTGGGAGAGCGCTTAAACTTAGGTATTCTACTCTGATTAAAATCATAACAGAACAAGCAATGACAAATTTATGAAACACAAATCGTAAGCAATGACAAATTCAACAGAAATTGAAATGGAGGATTTCTAAAACACAATTCCTTACCTCATCTCCAGAGCAACGAAATACTTGGAGATAACTACATGAGTTACGATGAGCTATTTCATTATTAACTGGACGAAATACTCGGAGATAACTACATGAGTTACGATGAGCTATTAGTTTGAGTTATTAAGAAAATTAAATTTAGCTGTCAGTCGTGTCAGTTGGGGTAACAATATAATAAAAATAAAAAATAAAAAAGATACCATGTCGCCACCCCAAAACTTCAGGACTTCCTTGTTTTGCACAGTTTGAATGCAATAGTTAATATAAATATATTATGAAACGCTTCATGACTATTGCACTATTAGCGAATATAATGTCATTCATGCCATGCGTGTAGTTCGTTTATTACCAGGATTTATAATTAATATAATTTTAATGATATTGTCGAATAAGGTTGGGAAATATTAAATTATTATGATCAACACTCCTTAAAAATTTGTAAACAACTTCGTTAAAAAAAAAAAAAACAAACAAACAGAAAATTATATGAATTTATCATGGGGCAATTTGTTTAAAATATATATATATATGCAATTCAATGCATGTATGAATTTGTTTTATTAATGCTCCGCTGGCAAATTTATTTTAAGAAGTATTAACTTTTTTCGCTTTATAGACAAAAAAAAAAAAAAAAAAAAAATTACACATAAATCTTAAATTAAAATAGAAATAAATTGATTTATGAGGTTTCACTAAGTTTCTAAATGCCAAATTGTTAGAGTTGCATGGTACTCTGTCAACTAAAATGAGATCTACATCGTTTTCACAGCATGGTATATATATTTTAGAAATTTATTTGCTATCGCTAAATTAATTATGGAAAATTAAATGATAGCTAAATTAATTATGGAAATTAAATTATATAATTCGCTAAAAGTATGAATAAATTTTATTCATGATAATTTTTCCTATTATATCGAATGGTTCTCGGGTTCAAATAATAACAAATTAGATAGTTAAGTGAGGTAAGGATTGATAAATGAAATAACTTTTAACACTCAGTCAGGTAGGTTGAGATTTAGAAAACACTTTGGAGTGGATATTATACCAAATCTTATGCTAAATACGCTTCATTTTCTGAAATTTTATTCTAGTAAATAGGATTATATGTTTTATTTATAAAAATAATTATAGTGGCAAGTTGTATGAATTAAAATGAATTGAAAGCTCTAAAAAAAATATATATATATATGAGAATTTTGAGCTCTAAAATGAGATTCGTAGAAAATAAAATAGTTAATTAACAATCGTGAAGTTTAATATTTTTTTTAATTATATTTTTGATAATTTTTATTGGTTTATTTAAAATATATATATATATATATATATATATATATATATATATATATATATTTAAAAAAAATAATAATAATAATAATATATATATATATATAAGTAAAATAAAGTTGACTTGAGCTTTCTGTAATAGTTAAAATGATTGGAAAGTAGGTTTTATTTATAAAGGCAAATTGTGATAATGAAGATTAGAAAGATAAATATGTTAGGAGTGATAAAGAAGTTTTCTTCATGGAGTATTTATCAAGATTCGGGAAGTTTGAGAATTTTAATTTAGCATTTCTCAAATTTTCCGTATCTCATTAATAAATTTTATTTATTTTTATTTTGATTGGTTTTTACTTTATAAGGAAAAATCGTATTAAACTGTGGCAGGTGAACCATGGTTAGGAGAGGTACCAGAAGGAGTGGGGCAGCTAAAGGGTACAACATGGCGCCACCACAACAGCCAACTCCTACCACCCCACCTAATGAGGGGGAAAACATCTCCACACAAGAGCAGATACCCGCGGGAGAAGTGTTGAACTTAATGAGATCATTCCAACACATGTCTGAGGCACTAATAAACCGTTTGGAACGGGAGCATGGAGGACCGATCGTACAAAATGAAACACCCCAAAGCACCACCAGAAATGATGTACGTCGAGACTTGGAAAAGGTAAAATTTCCAGAGTTTTGGGGTTCCACTGATGGTCAATCTGCAGAGGCATGGTTGGAAAACATGGCTATGTGTTTTACCCTTAAAAATTACACCTCAAACATGAAGGCCAAGATGGGTATATTCCAGCTAAAGGAAAACGCATTACTTTGGTGGAAGACATTATTAACCCAATTGGGGATGGATATATCAGAAGTAACTTGGGAGCTATTTGAAGAAAAATTTAGAGAGCGTTACCTGTCAGAAGAGTTCCTTGAGAGGCAACTAAATGAATTCAATTCATTAAAGCAAGGGAGTCGCTCCCTACCAGAGTATGAGGCACGTTTCATGGAATTACTTCGTTATGCCCCTCACCTAAACACAGAGAAGCTCAAGGTAAACAAATTTGTGTATGGATTAAATGTTAACATTCGGAACAAGGTTAGAATCTTAATGCCTCGCACCTTGCACGAGGCAGTTCAGCGGGCAATCATTGCAGAGGAGGAGATCATGAGCAGTGCACATAGTAAGTCATCAAGGCCCACAGAATCAGGAGTACCAGGTAGAAACAATATGGAACATGGAAATTTGCAAGGGGGTCCTGTGCTAAATCATCAAAGGTGGCCAGGGAGAAGTCAAAGAACACCATATAGGCATCCAGCTCAGCATTCGCGCAGGGTACCGCAACAAACTCGTCAACCACAACCGCACCAGCCTATGCGACAGCACCAAGTCACACCACCTCAGCACCGATCTTCCTTCCAGCAAAGTTCTAGACCAACTCACAGTTCAGTTGGTAGTAGGAGCCAAGTCCCTAGGAAGGGGTGTTGGAATTGTGGGGGTCCTCACTACGAGAGGGATTGCCCTCAAAAGACAGGTAATATCAACTCAACTAAGAATGCAACTACAGTGGGGGATCTGGGGAAAGCTCATCGCATCCATGCAGCGGTGAACAATCGCCAGGTCGAACACCAGTCCACTGTGTTAGAAACCTCAGGTAATATTGATGGTATGAGTTTTGTCATTTTAATAGATCCAGGGGCTACTGATTCATTTATTTCTATAAATGCATTAGCAAAGATTAAACATAAAGCAATTCCACAATATGAATTTAAACATGTAGAAATGGCATGTGGTATGAAAAGAACTGTAGGAAAAATGGTAAAGGATTGTGAGGTGGACCTGGGTGTATGTAAGACCAAGATATCCCTGTACTCGACAATTCTAGGAGTTTATGACGTAGTTATAGGAATGGATTGGTTGGAGCGGCATGAGGCACTCCTAGACTGCAAGGACAAGATTCTACATTTCACGGACGATGATGGCCAACGAAAATCATTAAGGGGAAAGAACCGAGGGGTGTCCTTGAGGTTCATCTCCTCCTTGCAACTAATGAAATTTAGGCGAAAGGGGTGTCAATTGTTCTCAGTGGTCACTCTAAACGAAAAGAGTGACTCTGAAGGTCTTGATAAACACCCAATTCTTGTTGAATTTAAGGATGTATTTCCCGAAGAACTACCCGGGCTACCCCCAAGGAGGGAAATTGATTTCACCATCGACCTTAAACCAGGCTCGGAGCCTATTGCAAAGGCACCCTATCGGATGTCGGCTCCAGAGCTAAAGGAATTGCAGTTCCAATTAAAGGAACTACTAGACTTGGGGTTCATACGACCTAGCACATCTCCATGGGGAGCCCCAGTGATTTTTGTTAAAAAAAAGGATGGGTCTTGGCGACTGTGCATTGATTACCGCCAGTTGAATAAAGTGACTATAAAGAATCAATACCCTTTGCCTAGGATAGATGACTTATTTGATCAAATGAAAGGGGCAACGGTGTTTTCAAAAATAGATCTGAGGTCGGGATATCATCAGTTGAGAATCAAAGAAGAAGATATTTCGAAGACAGCCTTTAAAACAAGATTTGGGCATTATGAATTTGTAGTCTTACCCTTTGGACTGACAAATGCCCCGGGTGTTTTCATGAGTTTGATGAACGGAATATTTCGGGATTACTTAGACAAGTTTGTACAAGTCTTTATCGATGACATTTTGATCTACTCAAAGACCCCAGAAGAGCATGATGAACACTTGAGGATAGTTCTTCAATGTCTTAGAGAAAACCAATTGTACGGGAAGTTGTCAAAGTGTTCCTTTTACCAAACCAAGATTCATTATCTTGGACACATTATCTCTGGGGAGGGTATTGCAGTAGACCCAGTAAAGATCGAGGCCATCATGGAATGGCCAACACCAACCAATGTTCATGAAATACGAAGTTTCATGGGCATGGCAGGATACTATCGTAGATTTGTCGAAGGGTTTTCAAAAATAGCAAACCCCATTACTGAGCTCCAAAGAAAGAACAAGAAATTCATCTGGACTGAAAAATGTGAAGAGGCATTCCAAAGGTTAAAGGTGTTATTAACGACAACACCAATTTTGAAGGTGCCGGATATGGAACAAGAATTTTTGGTTTGCACTGATGCCTCCAAAGAAGGATTGGGTTGTGTGTTGATGCAAGAAGGAAGAGTAATAGCCTATGCATCAAGGAAACTCAGACCCCACGAAGAAAAATACGCAACCCATGATCTAGAAATGGCAGCAATTGTTTATGCACTAAAAATTTGGAGACACTACCTTCTAAGAAGGAAGTTTGATCTTAGGACTGACCATTGTGGGTTACAACACATATTCACTCAAGATCACTTAAATGCAAGGCAAAGGCGATGGTCTGAGCTAATTAGTGAATATGATTTCGATATCACCTACATCAAAGGAATAGTGAATAGGGTGGTTGATGCTTTAAGTAGGAGGCCGCGGATATTTTCAGTCATTCCCTTGAAAACAAATTTGAGGGAGAAACTGCTTGAATTACAAATTAGAGACGCCTGGTATCAGGAGGTTAGAAAAAGTTTGAGGGAGGATGAAATGAGGGTCCCAAAATATGAGGAATACTCCCTTGATAATGATGGGCTACTACGATTTCGAGGAAGGATATATGTACCACCAAATGAAGATATTCGCCAATTAATCTTAAATGAAGCACATCGCGCTGTATACATGGCACACCCTGGTGTTAAGAAAATGAGTGCGGATCTAAAGCCACTCTTCTTTTGGAAAGGGATGAAGAAGGACATCGTGAACTTGGTAGCTAGATGCTTAGAGTGTCAGCGAGTAAAAGCCGAGCACAGGCATCCGGCAGGCTTATTGCAGCCCCATGAGATACCAAAATCTAAATGGGAAGTTATATCAATGGACTTCATTGTGGGACTACCAATGACCTCAAGAAGACATGATTCCATATTTGTGGTAGTGGACACGTTGACCAAAAGCGCCCATTTCATACCAGTTAAGACTACATATAAGGCACCAGAAATTGCGAGGGTTTTTATTAATGAGATTATGAGATTACATGGAGTGCCTAGAAAGATCATATCCGATAGGGGAGCAGTGTTTACTGGAAGATTTTGGACCAGTTTCCAAGAAGCTTTGGGAACCCAGTTGAACTTCAGCACTGCTTATCACCCAGAAACAGATGGGCAGTCTGAGAGGACAAACCAAATCCTTGAAGACATGCTTCGGATGTATGTGATGGACCAACAAAAGAGATGGGAGGAGTTTTTACCACTCGTAGAATTTGCTTACAATAATAGTTATCAGAGTTCCATAAAGATGGCACCATTTGAGTTCTTATATGGAAGACCTTGCAGAACACCTCTCAGTTGGGACCGACTAGAGGACCGAGTATTAATAGGACCTGAAGTGGTGCAAGAGATGGAAGAACAAATGACCATGATTAGGAGGAGGTTAAAGGAAGCGCAAGATCGACAAAAGAGCTATGTTGATGCTCATCGAGTAGACCGAAGTTATGAAGTGGGGGATAGGGTGTTCCTGAGAGTGAGGCCCCAAAAAAGCTCTATAAAATTTGGAAAAGGAGAAAAATTGTCTCCACGGTTTGTGGGACCTTTTGAAATCTTAGAAAGGAAAAGCCCAGTGGCATATAGGCTTGCCTTACCTCCATCTTTAGCACGTATGCATGATGTGTTTCATGTGTCTGTTTTACGTCATTATATTTCAGATCCTTCGCATATTATTGATTTTGGTCATTTGCAGGTTTCGGACGAGGGAGCAGTGATGACTGAACCAGTTTGCATACTGGACCAGAGAAATTTGCAGCTTAGACGACGGTTGGTGGACCAGGTCAAGGTCCAGTGGGACAATTATAGTCCTAGTTCAGCTACTTGGGAGGACGCCGAGGAGATGCGTCACCGTTTTCCTTACCTATTCCAGTGACTTCGAGACGAAGTCTATTATTAAGAGGGGGTGTATGTAGTGCCCGCTCTAGTTGACTGACAGTGATATGACACAAACATTTATTTAGCCATAAGGCCCACACTTTATTCTTTGAGGACCTCAGGTTGAGGATCCGGGCACTTGACACTATTATTAGTGATTGAGATATTCATGGTTGTGATGTTTATGAATGCTTTCCATTGATATTATGATAGCATGAATGGTTATGTATTGGTGTTCGGATGATTGCAACATTAAATAGTCTCTGTATCTTATCTATTGGTGTTCTGATGATTGCAACATTAAATAGTTAAGTTTGGTCTCTAGTTGAATTTATGATGATGAGGGTAGTAAAGAATATGTATGCTCTCTACTAAAAGCATGATGATGATAAATTTGATGGATAGGCATATTTTCTAATTGCTGTTACGATGTTGATAGATTAATAAATATGTATTTTTCCATTGATGTTTAATGATGATAGCCATGATGGATGTGTACCTACTTCCTTTAGTTCAGGCTTACAATGGACAATGATGTGAATGACTAGGGATTGTTAATGATGCTATTATGACAATGACTAACATTGAGAAACCTTGTTACTGATGATTATTGAGTATGGCAGGAAACCATCAGAGGCACTCGCATATGACGAGTTGATGACACCTGGTTTGATGAAAATTCATATTATTTTTATATTTGAAAGTCTAAGTCGATCTTGAAATCTGCCATATATGTTTAACTATATTCTGATGATATGTTAATGGTTGCAGGCACAGATTAGTTGCTTGACCGAATGACTCACATATGGGTGATGGGGTTGTACAAGTGGATGGAACTACATGGGAGGGGTGGGACAGAGTCCCTGATCTCACCCACTAGCACTCCCGCCGTGACTTGGGTTGGAAGGGTTGAAACACCTTCGCCTTGAAGATCACGATGCCATGAGGGCAAGTCCCAAAGTTGGGTCGCTCATGAGGACTTTACCGGGGGGCGCGCATCAAGGCGGATTCCTTGATCCCCGACACCATTAGTCTCACTATAGCAGGCAACATAAGAGATGATAGTAGTCTATGATGTTGCACTATACTTTCCCCTCGTAGTCACTGGATGCTTGAAGGGCAAGTGGTGTGGCACCCTTGGAACTTCAGGAGAATTTCTTGAAGGGCACAACCAACTTGGCACCCTTGGCATCACAAATAAACTATTAGGTGTGACACCCTTGGAACTTCTAGGGAAGTTCTTGAAGGGCACAACCAAACTGACACCCTTGACATCACAAATAAACTATTAGGTGTGGCACCCTTGGAACTTCTAGGGAAGTTCTTGAAGGGCACAACCGAACTTGGCACCCTTGGAATCTTTAAAGATAAATAATAATAAATAAATATAAGCAAGGAATGAAAACTAGGTAAATTTACATCAAGGGTAAATGGTGATTAGAAACCAATGTAATTAAATCAAAATGAAACTTGGAATAAGGAAGATCATAGGAAGAATTAAAATAGAGTACCTTAAAAACTCTATCCTTCCCATGTTGGAAAGTACTAGGAAGATTATGTTGTTTAATCAGGAAAAAGGGGAAAGACAAACATAATTGTAAGGATAAAGATTAATCCTAAAACTAATTTAAACCTAATTAAGAAAGAGGAAGGTGAATTAAAATGAGAATAATAAATTAAATTTAAAGAAATGTAGAGAAGCTCCATGTGTCATCAACCAACATAAGAATACCCATCTAAGAGATAACCTGAGTTAAATTAGGGAGTAGATTGGGGATAAAATCCTGACTCATTAATTGACTTCAAGTAATGAACACAAATTAAAGAATAAAAGGGGGGAATAAAGAGACAACTAGGAGAAGAAATAGGAATCTTGTTGAGGTGAGGAAAATATTAGTTTTAAATAAAAAGTTAAGTAAATAATTTTGGGTGACCCTTGATGAGAAAGTGACACATGGATAGGTGAATAATCAAACTATTAAATTATAAAAAAAAAATATAATTATGCATGACATGCCAAGTGTCATCTAGGAGGACTCTTATAAAAGAAGGGGCAAGCCATAGGAGAAAGGACTTTTTGAAACCCTATTGTTGGATGGATGAGATGTTGTCAGAGCAGTGATTACGAAGCTACAGTGAGTTTGGTGAGGTAGAGGATTTTTAGAGAAGGGACTCTTGAGCCAAGGTGTTCTCTCCTCTACTAGCTAGTGCCTTCCTCCATTGTACAACCCCATTGCAGCTCGGGGGTCCGCGGGGAAGAAGAGTACCCAAGGAGTAGGCTGGGAGGTTAACCAGTGAGTCTTCGCATTCGATCAAGTGCGTCATCATTCACTCGCGGAGGTGACCAGCTACAAGGGAATACCAGCAACAGCAGAGCAATTGGAGTCTCGCCTTCTGGTGAACGGTACATATGTATTTCATGCCTATTGATCTTAGTTAACAGTATGAAAATGTTATGATATGTTTCATGAAATGAGTAGCAGGAATGTGTGTGTTAAATAAATTGAATTTCAATGCGCTTCTTCTCTGGTTGTATTTGTTGTTTAAAAAAAAAAAAATGTATATAGTCTCCATACGGTCCTTACAATGCATGGCGGTGCTACTCCACATCTACAATGTTTGATAATATGTGTGCTCTCATAGGTGAACACTTCTTCTGCAGAGAGTTGTTGAAGCACTTATAGTTTCATCCACAATGTCAAAAGAAACATGTTAAATGTAAATCAGGGAAAGAGCTTGATTTATGTTCATTACAACTTGTGATTGTTCTCCCATTACTTTAAGGAGGCAAAAACAAATAAAGACTTAAAGGTTTGCGAAAAAATTCCAAAGGATAATTTGGAGGACAGAGTGTTGTATTTAGAGAAATTGGATGATGCTCTTATCCAGGATGATGATGATAGTGTTGAAATGCCACCCCCATCCACTACCCTTGTTCCCATGTTCAAGTCTTCAACATCAACAACAAAGGCTTCATCTTCAGTTCCATGGCCACAATCTACTTCACTGCCACCACATGGAGGCCCACACAATAGTCATGGTGGTGTACTGAGAAGAGATTAGTAGATAGATCATAGCTTCACAGTTAACTATCTTATTTGACATAGTCTATAGATGATATATTAGAGTCTTAGAAATTATTGTTGTGAATTTGAGCTTTTTAGCCTCCCTACTTTAGTGTGCCGATGGTGTGGCCTATTCTGTGAACATTATTGTTTGGTTATGTTGAACAAATGACAGTTGCTTCATTAGTTATTTGAATATTTTTAGCTTCATTAGTTATTATCTTGCATATGCTTAAAATTTGATACTTTGTACCTTTTATTGTCTGTGATATGATTACAAATTTGATGTTTGTTGGTAATCAATAGAATCTAGATGGTTGGTGCTCGAATAATTAATTAGTAATGTACTATGGATGTCATTTCTATCTTAATTTATATACAAATATGTGTGTTTTCATTTCTTCTACAACTAATTTGGCATTCTAGATGTATTTTTTGAATATAAATACATATATATATATATATGGAAAATAGCACTTTTTGACACTTGCTTCCAGAAAGCACACTTTGTCCTCACTTAGTACAAGACTGATACATGCTAAAAATTTATGTGGCAAAAATTTAGTATCTGTCCTTACATTTCTTGGTTTACATTTCTTGGTTTACATACTATTGGGAAAAAAAAAAAAGTTACTGAAAGATGAAGCATGCAATTACATAATCAATTAAATAAACAAAAATACTTCAGAATTTGTACAAATAACCATACTCGACATATGCAACGCATGTTTCAATCATGTTAGTCATGCCATAACAGTGGAGGGTCTAGAGTCGAGGGCTATTTTTCTTCCGTATAGTTCGAGGGTATAGAGTATAGGGATGGGGGATATGTGCTGCCATGATCAATGGTTGGGGCTCTTATGTGAAAAGAAGGGGGAAAATCACATATGCATTGCTCCTGCAATACCAGCTGCTGCACCAAGAACTGTTGTTGGAATGAACACGTTCACAACTGTGCCAACAGTGGGCCCTATAATAGGTATCTTCGTAACAGTTCCTTTTAACAAATGGACCACCAAAATACCTCCCACAATGAAAAAACCTAGTCTTTTACCCCTCTCCAGTGCTACACGCTTCAAAACTTTTCTGGCTATCTCGTCAAAGCGTTCTATGTTGATAGGTCGTTCAATGTTGATAGTTGGATCACTTTGTAGCACTGCATCAATGTCATCTTGAGTAATAGGCCTAAGGCACAGTTTCCCAACCTTCGCATCCAGTTCATCTTTTATCTTCTGCAGTTGCAAAAGATCAAAAATATGTATATTAGGATAACGGGAATATAGCAACATATCTTGAGATTTCATCATAAATTCCTCTAAAGTCATTAGATACCCATTAAAACCTATGGAAATGTCTCTGCCCACACATTAACAATACAAGAAAGTTCACGGGCGATATCTCAACCTTACCCAAGAAAAACCAAAACAAAAAGGAAGAGGAATTTTTGAAGCATAGAGAAAATCTGTGTTAGAATTTTCAATTTCCAACCTTCCGCACTATTGCAACATAGTATATCAAATTTCCCTAAGGATACTATGTCTTAGTACTATGGAACGTTCGAAGTTAAAAATTCCAACAGTTTTTCCTGACCCTTGAAATATCACTATCATGTGGAAAAGATGAATACAAGGAAAATTTATGCACACCCATAAGAATGTCCTAAGTCTATTGCCATCAACGTTACTGTAACTTGTTCAATTTTCACGTGTTACATATTATGTCATTTTATGAACCTCAAGTTCTATGTAGTCAACAACAGTACTATATGACAGATAAGGAAATTTACAACATAAAAATTTTAAAAAATGCATCTTATATTTACAGAAAAATAATTACAAATTAAGAACAAAAAGGAGGATGTATATAATGAACATCATGATCACTTCCATAATGTAACTAAAAAAGAAATAAAGTCAGAATAAACCATGCGTTGTAAATAGTGAGCATCCTTGATCAACAGTGCACAATTGGCTAAATGCTGATGGTGTCCCTCACTATGCTACATGCTACAAAACAGGCAATGAACTGGCCTCATGCTCAAAAACAAATTTACACCTGATTTTCCAAAGAATGAATAATGCTGAAATCCTCAAACAGTGCCATACCCCTGTCAAAGAAGAACAAATCAAGAAACCACAACCACAAAACAAAGCAGCTTGGCGAAAAACCCTGCCCTGAAATGGGAATGAACACTGATCTTGCAAATACCTCCAACAACTCTGAGAAAAATACAATCCTTGAGGATGTGCTTCATTGTCTTTTGAGTGGCTACAAACATAGAAAAGTGCATCCAAGAGCCTACTCTTGGCCAAACGGGTTTTAGATAGGATCCCCAAATACAACACCAACCACATAAATCCCCTCAGCTTATAAGAAAGCCGACAAATCCATCTCCCCTCCAGGTCAAAAGACATCCCCAGATACAGCACCAACCATATAAATACCCTCAGCTTATAAGAAAGCCAACAAATTCATCTCTCCTCCAGGACAAAGGACACCCATCATGCATTAAGGACCAGGGATAACAGATGTCAAAGATGCAATACCATAAAGAGTCGTCAGCATAGTTACCAGATTCACCTTAAGGCACCCCACACCTGCATCCAATTTTTAATGGAATCTCGAACCCATGTTGGATTCTTGGGATTTTTCGTATTTTGGAGCAAATCTGTTTCCTAAAATTGGATCTGTTTCCAATATAAGTAGATCCAGATCGGAATGACAGAATTGTGGAAGATTTACCCCTTACTTGCATGTTTTGAACAATTTTTAACATCATCAGATCCAAGAACAATGAGCACACAGTTTACATGATAATTATTTGCTAACTTGGTCAAATTTGAATAATTTGTTCCCAAATGCTCAAGCTGATCATTTTAGAGTTAGTATTATTGTAGTTGTAATCATCATGCTTATATCAATACTGTATTTTAGTAATTCTGTACATTGAGTTGTCCTTAGAGTATGCCTTCCAGAGAACTATAACTCTCATCTGCACGGTTAAATTTCACTTGCAATGTGTCTCTCTACTTGATGGATCTCTCTTTGCATATAGCTTTTGTCGTTAATGTTGTCATAGGTTGGTAATCTGAATTCAGAAGCATTCACACTACATAGTTTTCCACTACTTCTAAATTTTGTCTCTCCTCTTGCAATTAGAGAAATCCGTTTTGCTTCTTCTCACCGTTCTTCAATTTGGCTAATAACATTTTGGTGTTATAGCTGTAAATATTTGATGATGCTATCTACTTAGCAATTGCAGCCATTGAATCTCCAGCAAACTTGGTGGTTTTGTCCCATTCCTCAATTGGCAATGAGTAAGAAAGTGAAACGGTTGATATGTTTTAACTCAAGTTTCCTTGGTTTTGTTTTAATACAAAATTTAAATTTTTAAATATTGATTTATAAAAAAAACAGTTAGGGTCCAGGTTCTGAATCTTGATTCCTAATTTCGAAACAAGCACAGCACTTGCACTGGATTCTTCTGTCAATTTCAATAGCACCCACAATTCATGTTACTTCAGTCATCATGAATCGCAATAGAGGGTGACCAAAACTTCATCCCTAATCCCTCCAGAAAGACTCAGGCATCCCAATATTCAATTGAAAGTATCCACCTCTAGTACAAGTTGTCACAACTCCATAGTCACTAGATGATAAAAGGAAAGCAATCTATACTCCTAGCTAAATGGTTTATGTTATAGAAAAATCTAGCACCCACAAAATATAAAGTTTCAAGTGCAAGGTGTTATTTGTGCGACTCAGGAAGGCTACTCATCGTCATCTTTCCAGCTCTTCCTTTGTCTTTAGGTTGGCTCTTCTCCAACTCAAGGGGGCTTACCCCTAAGGCAAGTCCAAGGTTTAAATGTGTCAATGGAGTGCTCAAGGACTTAATGTGATTCGGTTTCTAATCTACTTTGCAAGTGTTTCGATGAAGTGTGTATGTTTAGATTCCCAACCAAGTACATAGGGTAGTGAATGTTAAGTGCAATAAACCCAAAATAAAAATATCTATTTTATTATTTAACTCATTATATGTTACATTGATGCATGGCCTGCATTGTATACAAATAGGGTGTAAGAGTCATGACTTTTCATATGGCCACAATATACATTGGAATATAGTAATTTATTAATTATTTACCTATATCTAATCCTATTTTAAATATACTATATTATGTGTTTAGACTTTTGTCAAATCTCAAGTTTAAATGATGCTATGTGGAGATGTTTTCTCTGATTTGCAAATAAACAATGCGAGCAAAATAAAGTACGAAATGCTGATGCTCACTAATGCAATATAGAAATTATTTTTCTCTGTTAAATATGAGTACAAAATGCAGAAATTTACAAGTGAAATTCTAATGTAATATTCTAAAATGCTAAATACTCAAATTGAGCCTAATATGTGATCTAAAGGTGAAGCTCAAAGCTCTAATACAATCTGGAAAAAGTGGATTTCTTAAACTTGATGTAACACAGAAATTTAAACTAATTATAGAATGTGGAAAATCCCGTATTCCATGGGAAAATGGCCCCCAGGGTGGGGGGTGTGCCTCGAACATTTCCCATGCTTCGGGGACAGGGAGACACCTGGGGAAAGACTTCCCCACGTCCCCTTTTGGGGAAACTCAGGGAAATGTATAGGGAAATGTTTCCTAGTGTGGGGGTCATGTTTCCCTAAAAGGGGGACATCTGAGCACCCCTCGTCCCCTATAAGGGAGACACCTATGTGCTCCTCTTCCCACCCACAAATTTTTTTGTCTAACAACCCATAAAGATAGAAAAAGAAGGGATAGAAATTTGAGCAGTCTAGGAACTTGGTCAGTAATGGTAATATTAAATTCTTAAAGTACAATTTCATATTCTATTTGGATTCTGGAATTCGGCAGACTTAATAGTATTCATGATTTCAGGAATAACAAGATTATAACATTTCCACTAGATTGCACAATGGTGAATTTGCATGGGATGAATTGCTATTATTGGGATTTTATAATTATTCTTTTTATCTTTTATGATTTTAGAGACAGGGACCCCAACGTCACCCCATCCCCCCTGAATTTTCCTAAAATTTGGAGGTGCTCCCACACATCCCCCTTGTGTGTCACCCTGCTCATGCGCTCCCGTCCTAAAGAATTGGCGAAACATAGGGAAAATCAGATTTTACCTAGGCTATTATGAAATTTGAGGTTTTAGGTCATCATGCAAGGCTTGAAATGTGATTTCTGAAGTGTTGAAATTGCACAAAACTCAAAACCGGGATCTAAAATATCATTTCTAACATGCATAAAATCAAATTACTCTAGTATAAGGTATAAAATTAAGATCCTTAACTAAAATTAAATTTCTAAACAAAACGTGTGGTAAAAATTACAAAATACTCAAAATAGAAATTTATATGTGATTTCCAGAATATAAAAGAAGTAGAAATTGCTAGGAAAAAAAAATATTTGTTTCATTGTATGATGGATGAAAGAGGTAGACTAGTGCCTAGCCTATCCCTGGGCTAATAGAGTCATAAACTATTCATGAGGTTCTAAATTTATCCATTTTTGAGGATCAAAGGGCTGCCCCAAAGCATGCTATAAGAATCCTCTATGGCCGAAAACTTGAGCTAGGCATTATGCAAGAAAATTATCCTAAAAGGTATCAATTTCAATATCAAACCTAGCTATTTGCTTGCCTAAATATCATTAAATCTAGTTGCTACTATTTAAGAAATTAGATTATAAGTATCTAAAAGAAACAATATAAAATAAACAAGAGAGAGCTCACACACGAACTGATCCACCACTTGAAGTTGTTTCTTGCTTGGATGGCCTTGGTCCAATCCCTTGGCTCCCAGAAATAAAGCTCCAACCCACAACAAATTGCTCACACAACATAAAATCAATGATCTCCAATATATTTTCTCCAAGAAGTAATGCTCTAATGTTATCTTACTCAACAACCAAAACAAATGAGAGTGGCTTTTTATTTATAGAGTTCTACGCTCAACCTCCTCACAATAAAAAATAATAACCTAGTGATCGTGTTTGATGAGTCAAACAAGTAATGAAAAAAAGTCACAATGGATTTGAATTGGTCATCAAGTAATAGTATGATTCTACCATGAAAGAATCAATAAGCTAAAGCACATAACAAGGTGGTCTATCCAACATATAATAATAAAATACTCTCCATAAGGGCACACTCTAGGAGATGGTTCAAGGTGGTTGCAACCACTATCCCAAAATAGAATGTAACAACCTGCAGCAAGTGTGCCATCCAAATAGCACAAGTGATCGACAAAGAGAGGGTATAACACTCCAAAAATAGCATGAGACCACGTCAATGAATAACGTAACAGTCTCCAAGAGAATCTCAAACCATGTGAAGAGTCTCCCAAAATAGCAAGGGTGTATGAGTT
This sequence comes from Pinus tabuliformis, assembly GCA_031772625.1. Classification (NCBI taxonomy): domain Eukaryota; kingdom Viridiplantae; phylum Streptophyta; class Pinopsida; order Pinales; family Pinaceae; genus Pinus; species Pinus tabuliformis. The sequence continues at coordinate 1,147,356,143 of CM062805.1, forward strand.
CCAAGTCAAAAACTCTTCATCAAGGTGAACACATAGTGTGACCATGGCTTATTCAAAGGTGTAAATGGACATTCCAACAGAGCAAACCACCTAGAATGACTAGAAAAGTAGCTAAAATGAATGTGAAAATAAACAAATGACTAGGGTGTGTTGTCGCACAAAATGTCTAGGCACTGCGACAACGGCTCAAATCGAGGGTTGTCACACTGATATCCAATCACTCCATTTGAGTTGTCTCCGAATAGCAGATTAAAGCGGGTAGGCCCTATGGAAATGGAAAAATGATAGATTAGTTGGGAACCAACCAACCTGGGAGACACAGCTAAGCAACCAATACTTGTTTTAGATTGCGCAAGGTTTTAAAAGTTCAAAATGATTTGAATAGAATGATACCAATGCCTTGTGGAGTCAACTATCTTGCAAAGAAAATAAGGTTCAAGTAAAGGATGGGAAACTGTTGCTGAAAAGATTCCACTGTCTCATATGCAAATGCAAAATTTAAAACCATGTGAAATGTAGAGACTTAAGTCTCAAAAAGGTGGTGTTCTAACTTCTAAATGTGAACGCAGATACTTATTCCAGCACTGCAAAATGTAAAATCTGCACAAATAATTACTGAAATGCACAATGAACTGAAATGTAAAATGATGGAATAAAACACCTTTAAATTCAAAAATTCATTTGTATAAAATACTCAATCAAGATCATTAGATGCATAAGTAAAACTACATTAGTCATACTTGCATAAGCATGTAAAAAACAAATAAACTTCAGAAATTAAACTAAATGTTTTAAACTCAAATCACATTAATGAAATATCAGTGTAGTAATCAGCGCTTACATCAAATGTTAAAACCAACAATATATTCTAAAACATCAGTGATGTAACCATGCAATATTCATAAATTTCGATGTATAACAGCAGAAAATTTTAAATGACAAACTGATAACTACAATTAAGAAAATTTCTAAGTTTAATTATTTCTGATCTATGGATGTATTTGATCTAAAAAACTCATAAATAAACTACCAAACAGCAGTAAAACAATTTTCGGAAAATTGTTTGCAAAAGTTACTGCAGTTAACTTCTATTTCTGTGATTATAGAGTGGTAAAAATGTAAATTAAATCTGCTGCTAGAGTCAGAAAATTTCTGAGTTTAATTCTTTTTGATCTATTGATATATTTGATCTAAAAACTCAGAAAATTACTAAAAAAACAGTGAAATAATATTTAGAAAATAGCATGCAAAAATTTCTAAAAGTAATTATATTTCTGAAATGTATTGCAGTGAAATATGCAAACTAATTTGCTGCTAAATTTCAGATAACTATAATTTTATGTCAGTATTAATCTTGCTTTCAATTAGATAAGACGTAAGGGTTTAGAGGATGTGCACCAATCAGCCCCTAGGGGCTTGAAAACACTTGAAGATGGGCTGCCCAAGTCACTAAAAATTCCCCAATGCAAATGCCAAACTCAGAAATTTTTTGTTAAATTTTTTAGGGAAATTAATGGAGAAAATTTAGTGATAAAGGAGGGTGAAGAAAGGAAGGCTGAAAGAAGAATGATGTGAAGCCGTAAGGAGGTGGGAGATGGCCAATGCAGGGCCTCAAGGCCCTAAAAAAAAATTCCCACAATCTTCTTGCAAATTTTCTTCAACTTTGTAAGTAAGATATTCTATAAGATGACTTCATAAATTAAAAACACAGTGGACTCTTTTAGATTATGTAAACTGAGAGTCGATCCAGCTAAGGACTTCCCCAAACGCTCAAATTCTGAATGATAACTTCTGCACACTTAAATCTGTTTGTTAGGTTAATAGGGATTTAAAAAATGATCATAAAATTGTCAAGAAATAGAGATACCTGCTACTTCTATCAAATTAAAATGCTTTTCTAAAAAACCCAAAAATCTGTGCAAAATCCCTGTACACAGATCAATCCTCAAAGGCTATTAACCAGCAAATGCAAATAAAAGCAGCAAAGGATTAAGAACAATATTACCACATAAATCTGAAAGAAGAACACCGCGATCTGAAACCCCAAAGTCTTTGCGTTTTATTAATCAGAAAAAATTACAAGAGTTTTCTTAGAGCAAGTACACAATTCAAAAATCGAATCCAAATAATAGAAAGAAGCCTCTCATTTATAAAAAAAAAATTCTCCAATGGCTAATTAGCTTCATCCCCGTTAAAACAATCTCAACCGTTGATGAAGATCAAATGATCTTTTAATCATCACCGTTGAAATAAAGTTACTTTTTGAGGAAATTCGAATTTCACTTTTAATTAACTCAAAAATGATTATTTTGAGTTAGTTGCCGCAAAAAGTTGAATTTGACTTGGCCCAAGGGTTCAAAATATCTTGAAATTTTCAATTTTCTTGGCTAGGGACCTCCAAAAATTAAAAGCTTTAAAACCCACGAATTTTAAATGTTGGAGAATTTAATTTTGCCTAGGACCTTAATTAATTAAATTTTTAGCTTTAGCATTTTAATTTATTTTAGCCAGAAATTTTAATTAATTGACTTATGAGGGGATTATTAATTTTAATTTTTCCAACCCTCTAGTATTTAGCCATGGTGTCTAACTATGAAGGACCATGCACTAAATATTTTTTTACATGAAATATTATATTTCTAGCCCATGAAGGGGGAACACCCATTCGTTATAGACCCTCAATAATTACCCATTTCTACGACAAAATATGATCTAGTAGACTAAGTGACTTGTAATAAAATAATATAACCAAATAGTTAGAATTATTCCCAAATCACTTTTACTGATACTCGATAAATAATCCACCCTAACTTTGGGGTGAGGCTGGAGGGAAAAACTTTGTCGATCATCCGTGTTTAGAAACACACATGAATCAGTGAGACTAAAAACCTCCTAGGATAGAAATCATCATCAGAAAAATAAATTTACCTAGGTTGTTACATACATTTGTCTTACTGGGATCATTTACATTACAAAATGCAGAATGGGTTTACATAACTCCAGTGTACATATAGATGATAATGATGAATCTGTGGATCATCTGAGTGCTCGGACATGATGGAAATCCCTACACAAAAAGATGTATAGCTATCGGGTAGTTGACATGGAGTGGTCAATAGGAAGCACGCATAACTAGCCCTCAAAAATTGTGTAAGCTCAACCACCTCCTCAACACGTGCCAATAAAAAAGAATGATCAATAAGTGTGGCACGTGTATCGCTAGGATTCAACAGGTTCGTGAAGAACTATCAGTTGTAGGGGAAGTCGTGGATGATTCAGAGCTTGTAAAAGTAGCCTTGAAGGGTTGTGCCAAGCAATAGACCATTTTTGTGGAGGGGATCCTTGTTAGGCAACAACTTCCAGATTATAACTAGTTATGGGATGACATTACCTAGAAGGAGATCTGAGAAAGTTCGATGACTGGTGGGCAGCGCAAGGGTGGAGATGAGAACCTTGCTCTTGTTGGGCAAGTGAATAAGGGCAAGGGAAATCCAAGCATAACTAGGGTGGAGGAGCACCTTCACAAGGGAAAAAGGATTATCAACAAAGTTAAATGCTTTGCATGTCAAAAGTTCAATCATTGTGCCAGACAATGTCCCAACAAAAAGAAAGGCGAAGGGAAAACTTCTACAGCAATAGTAGCGCAGATGGATGATCATTCCAAGAAGTTTGAAAAGGAGTTTGCTTTGGTCTCTTGCTTTTTTGGCACCATCGCTCGTGGTCGGTAGTTTGTGGGCAATGGAGCTTCTCATCATAGTGTCATACAAAAGGATCTCAAGACCTCTTTACCAACTTTACCAAGGAGCACCAAGATCTCCATGCAGAGCTTGGAGATAATGGGAGATGTGTAGTAGAGGGCGTTGGCAGCATATTCCAAGTGGACTCAAGGAGTCCTATGGAAGTTAAGGAGGTGTTATATGTATCGGGGTTGAAGAAGAACTTGCTCTCCATATTGGCCATGGTAGACAGGGGACTTAAGGTCAACTTCATGGGAGATGAAGTTTCTGTGAGGCCTAGAGGAGTTGATCCCAGGATGAGGCGTGTGATATGGATCAAGGAGAGCAACCTATATTTGTTGAGAGGACAACTTGTAAAGGCCCTGGTGCATGACAGTGACAAGTACAATGAGCTTTGGCACAAGAGGATGGGGCATCTACATTACAGGGCTTTACCACACTATTGGGGGAGATTGTCACTGGTTTTCTAGAGATCAGGGTGGAGTAGGAGGGTGTGCGTAATGGATGTGCACTTAGCAAACATGCCAAGGCAACCTCTCCTCACAGTGAGACCAATTCCAAGAGAGTATTGGACTTGGTGGATTCGTATGCATGTGGTCCTATGTCAGTAGCGTCAATCACAAGGTTCAGTTACCTTCATATATGACTATTCCGAGAAGACATAGATCTACTTCTTGAAGACCAAGGATGAGCTCTTCAATGGGTTCCAAGAGTTTAAAACTCTTGTGGAGAATCATACTAGAAAGAAGATCAAGGCGGTGAGATCAAACAACGAGGATGAGTATACCTCCAATGAGTTCAAGGGTTTCCTTAGGGAGGGAGGAATCAAGAGAGAACTCATGGTGCCTTATAGCCCTCAAGAGAATAGGGTTGTGGAGAGGAAGAACAGGACCACAGTTCGAGCAATGAAGGTAATGATCCACAATTAAGACTTGCTTATGTTCTTGTGAGCGGAGGCTTGCAATACAACAATATACCTACAAAACAGGAGTTCTCACAAGGCAATCAAGGGCAAGACTCCTTAGGGGGCAACTTTTACAAGAGTGAGACTAGAGGTGAGCCACCTTCTTATATTTGGTAGTCCATTTTATGTCCATATTCTATCAGAGAAGAAGACTAAGTTGGAGCCCTCTTCTGAGAGAGGGATCTTTGTGGGCTATAGTGAGGTCTCAAAGGCCTACAGGGTCTACATTCCAACACAAAAGAGAGTCACCATCAACATGGATGTTAGATTCGAGGAGCGTAGGACCTTTAGGAGGTCACATGATACTAAGCCAATGGTGATAGAGGAGTGGGAGTGAGAGGCACCGAAGGTTGAGGAGGGACTAGCGACACCGGCAGTGGGGAAATAGCCTTTAGTTTAGGAGGAGCAAGGTATTCCTTCTAGCTTTACCAGGAGGAGGTTGAGATGGGCCGAGCAAAATTTGAGAGATGCAGAGGAGCATGTGGAAGCTCCTAGTAGGATGTTCAAGCAGAGTAGAAGACCAACTAGATTTTCCAGCTACATGGCCTTGACAAACAACATCAGTGATTTCGAGCCTTCTACTTTCGAGGAAGCAGTCTGGAGGGATGCCATGGTGGAGGAATACAATTCCATTGTGAGGAACGATATATGGGACATAGTGTCGAGGCCTGAGACGAAGTTAACGATCACTTCTTGATAGATCTATAAGATCAAGCATACAACATATGGCAATGTCGAGAAGTATGAGGCAAGGTTCGTGGCAAGAGGATTCTCCTAGAAGAAGGGAGTGGACTACGAAGAGACCTTTGCACTTGTCACTAAACATGCATCTATCAAGGTGGTCCTATCTATTGCTTCAAAGATGGGGAGGAGGATACATTAGATGGATTTGAAGACTGTCTTCCTCAATGGGGTGATTGAGGAAGAGGAGTATGTTGAGCAGCCTCAGGGATTTGAAGTGCATGCGAGGGAGTTTCATGTTTGGAAATTGACGAAGGCCCTTTATGGACTTAAGCAGGCATCGCATGCACGATGGGTACTTTCTTGGATTGGGCTTCACCAAGAGTGTGGTGGGCTCAAACTTGTAATATGTACTTGTTGAGGGTGAGCTACTCATCTTGGTCCTCTATGTTGATGATCTCTTCTTGATGGGATCAAAGAGGCTCATTGGGATGTGTAAGAAGGACCTTGCTTCAGAGTTCGAGATGGAGGATATTGGGCTGATGCACTTCTTTTTGGGATTGGAGGTGTGGCAACAGGCAAGAGAAATTTTCCTTGGGCAAGGCAAATATGCAATTGAGATTCTATGTAGATTCAGGATGGGGGATTGTAGGCCCGTGTCTACATCCATGATCACCAACTTCAAGAAGATTGATGTTTTTGAGAGTGAGTTGGTGGATCCCACTAACTTATTGGGCCCTTGATGTATCTAGTCAATATTAAGCTAGATCTATGCTTTGCAATGAACACACTCAACGAATTTATGGTGGAGTCGAGGCAAGTTCATTACAGGATTGCGGGGGAGCGGTCCCCCCCCTCTCGAATCCGCTCCCAGAGCGCACTCCCTTCAGGAGAGACTCAAGAGCGACCCCGGGAGCATGCTCCCACAGGGAGCGACCCTGAGAGTGAAATTTTCGCCCCCTAGCCTTTTTTGCAATTGAGAGTCGTTCCGACCTCATTGGATTTCATATGGACAAAGTAGAATTTTAGAACTCATTCAAAATCCAGCAGACTTATCAGTTTTCTAGGATTGGGGGAATTGCAATGTTTCCATTAGATTTTGTCATGTATTAGGGTATGGAACTCGTTTTTAATCAAGAGCACCAATCCCTCTATGTACCTTGATGTTAGTGACATTGTTTGTCGAACTCCTCTATCATGACCCTACTAAAAATGTACCCATCACTCAAGCAAAATCTTGACTTGACATGCCATGTTTTTTCTATCTCATGTTAATGCTTAGAGGATGATATTAATGACAAATATCCCTATGCAGATCCAGAGGTAATGACAAAGATACCTCTGGATATTAATGCTTAGAGGGTGATATTAATGACAAAGATCCTGATTTTCAAACAAGACTAAAAAATTAGACATTTCTCGTGGCGGGAAGAGGCCCAAGCATTAGCAATAGATAATAGATTTACTTGTCTTTTCTAGTTTCTAGTAGTTTTTATAGTTGTTGACTCTCTCATATTTATTATGATATTTTTTGTAAACAATATATGACAATTTAAGTTTGGAGTTTGAAGTTGGCAATTACAACTCATTGGTCATGAATTATGAATATGATGCTTCGTGAAAGTTGAAAGTTGTTTCATTTCATTTCATTTTATAACATTTCATTTCATGTTAGAATTTTTATATAATTTTGGTGACCAATGATGATAAATGTTACGTATTGAATTTTGAAAGCTTGAAACTTTAAGATTGATGAATCATAAAACTCGATATGTTGTATGTTACTAACTTGTGGACGTGGTTGACAAAGATTATAACTTCTAGACGATTGATGTTATATGGTTCAATCTATGTTTTTATGCTTTTTTATATCTAATTCATCATTCTACATGCTTTTGTTGACATATATGCATCAAAATATACAAAATATATATTATATAAAAATTCGTTCCCAAACCGAGAGCTTTTGAAAATGTCACTCTGCCCCCACCCCTGCTCCTAAGTAACCTTGGTTCATTAAGAGGCAACAAAACATGTGTTGAAGTGCCTTCATGGTATAGTGGATTTTGGATTGAGGTATGTCAAAGTTGGTGAAGTACAGTTGTAAGCGTATACATATTTTGATTGGGCAAGGAGTGCAATAGATGGGAAATCTACTTCTAGGTTAGTTTTAGCTTGGGTTCATCAATGACCTTGAGGTTCAACAATCAACATTCAATGGCACTTAGCTCAGAAGATGGGGAGTACATGGCAATGAGTCTGGCAAGTGGTGAGGCCATCTGACTTCACAAGATGCTCATAGGTTTATTTGATCTCAATATGGGACCTACCATTATACACTACGATAACCAAAGTTGCATCAAACTTTTGGAGATTCCAGTGTTTCATTGTAAGTCCAAGCACATAGAGATCAGATATCACTTCATCAAAGATATGGTCAAGAGAGGTGTTGTGAGATCGCAGTACATACCTAAAGGGAAGGAGGTTGTAGATATTCTCACCAAGCCTCTAGTGAAGGGGGAAGTTCAAGTTTTACAAGGATTGGGGGTGGTAGAGAATCCCTTCCTAGCTCGGAGGCAGTGTTGACTTTTGTTGTTGTGGAAGGTATTCTTCTAGCTTGGTGTCTTAGCTGTTGAAAATGTAGCGAGTGAAGGTCTTCTACCTTGTGCCTTAGCCAGTGAAGACCTCAATTTGTCTTTCTCTAGCATGAGTGTGAGCTCATGAGTTAGACTTCAGTTAGGATGAGTTTATTTCTAGTTTACTGGAATGATCATCAAGACGGCATGCGTAGAGTTGGAGCTTCAGTTACGTGGTGTCTTCTTCAATTTGACTACAAAACGAGGTGGCAGTTACAAGTTCAGCTAGAACGAGTTAGTTTTCACTATTGATTGAGGGGAGAACGAGTTAAGGCTCCAAGTGTTGATTGGAGAGAGAATTAATTGAACTCTCAGTTGACACGCAATCACAACTTGACTTCTAAAATTGAACTGGGTCTTCCTTGCATGCTCTAATTGTGTCTATAAAGAAAAGGACGAAGGCACATAATTAACATATTGTTGTGAGATCATTCTTTGATTATGTGTGCACAAATTGGAGGAGCTTGTGTCCTAAGAAATAGGAGATCACAAGTGCGCAAGGAAATAGGGACCTAAGCTATAAAATAGGGGCCTCTTGTGTGCTAGGAAATAAGAGAATTTGCACAAGGATATAGGGGTTGCTAGTGCGCAAGCTAAGAAACCAGGTTCATCAAAACCCCCTCTCGTGTCCCGAATCCCACGAATCAGACATGATTTGTTGGGACAGGGGTCCTGTGAGCATGTCCAACGTGTCCTGGATCATAGGAGTCGACAGACAAGCGAATCCTAACAACGTGCTCCACGTGTCTCAATTTCGGAACACGTGTCCCCTCAAAAAGTGTCGCGCGGCCAATTAATCCTGATTTTGGGCTCATTTGGCACTCATTGTTGAGTGTGTCTTCTATTGTGAGTGTGTGGCAGCTTCTAGCAAAGGGTTTGGGAGCATTTTGGAGGTGATTCAAGCAACAAGTGCATTTTGGAGGTGATTCAAGCAACAAGTAAGTGCATTTTGCTTCTTTTTTTGCATTTTTACTACAACAATTTGCATGTGCATTTTGTTGGCATTATGACTGATGTGTTGTCCTTGATGAGGTGTCCTTTGATGGAAACCTACTTGATGAAGATGTCAACGAGATGTGTCTACATGTGACAGAGAGTTTGATCAAAGGTATAGCAGTTCAGAGATAGAGAAACGATAAAGATGAAGTTTGAAAAAGTATACACAGGTTTCGTGAAGCAAAGTCGAGTATACACAAGTTATATGAAGCAAAGTCGAGTATACAAAGGTTCTATGAAGCAAAGTAGCGTACACACTGAGGTTTAGAGAAGCAAAGTAAAGTATACGTGGGTTCTGTGAAGCAAAGACGCGCATCCACACACGTGTATGAAATAGCAAAGGCACGTACAGTTTCTACATCATGGTATTTTAAATACCAAGGGTCCTTACCATGGTATTGCCCTGTGGTATTGAGCCCAGCAATAATTGTTTTGATCCCATCTAAGAAAACCATCAGCTGGAGTATAGTTTTGACCTGTGGTATTGGGTAAGGGCTACGCTATATAAAGAGATGAAGATCAAAGTGGTAGTGGTTATGCAAGTGATGAATATTTTATGAATAGTTAGATCTGAAGCAAATATGCATATAATGGATTGTTAATGTTTTGCTTGATCTAAAACTAAGTATACACCCGAGAATTTGATGATGGATCAGATATAATAAATCTGAGATGACAATCTTGATTATAAGGTGATTTGATCTGTGTTGGTAGTGTCTTGACGCATGATTTTTTTGTGTATGCCGAGATTTGGGTATGTCTGAAGTTTTGTGATGCAGTGAAGTTTTTGTGCGAGTAAATGCATAATTGTATGCGGTTTTTCTAGCCTAAAGGGCGCGTATACATGCGGTTTTGATTCTGGTAAGTCGCGTATATATCTTGATCTATATGCGGGCTTGTTTCCTGAAAAACGCGTATACATGCAGATATGCTTTGAGGAAAGCGCATACAGAAACTAGGGTTTTGATGAAAAGGATGTCTGATCAGTTTAATCAATCCTGATATATTTCTCATGTTTGTCAATGAAGTCTTCTTGATGATATGGGCTTAAACAGTGATGTTTTGATTAAGGATTGATTGATTGAAGAATGATGATGATACTTATTGTTTGTGATTGAAGTTCAGTGAAGGTTTTGTGATTATTTCAAAATGATGCAGTGGTTTTGTGTATGACACAGTGTTTAGTTCAAGATGACAGTGGTTCACTTTCAAGATTCAGTGGTTTAATATCTGTACACGAGTATGCTTTATGAAAAGCGCGTACACATGCGGGTTTGCTACTGTAAAATAGCATATATATTTTGATATATGGTTGATCAAGGTTTGCAGTAACAAAATCTGGTTTTTGTGATGTGCAGTATGTTGATTGGTATTCTGGTTATAGTGATCTGACTATTTTGGTTGTTTAAGTTTGGGTTTCAGTTGATTGGTTGAGTTTTGGTTGATTCAGTTGATTCAGTGATTGGGTTTCAGTTGATGGTTGATTCAATTGGGTCAAATATTGGTTGTTTCAAATGATGATTGAGTGATTTGTTGCAGTGATCAGTTTCAATTTTGATATTTGTTTTTGGGCTTAAATGTTGGTAGTGGATTCAATATGAAAATTTGATGAAACAATGCCTACAAGTTGTAATGTATTGTAGCAAGTGGATCCAGTATGAAAATTTATTAAACGTGGTCCCCGAAGGTGTTGAAGGTTGGAGCCTTCAATGAGGGAGTTGAAGCTTCCTTCCAGTGGTAGCTGGTAAATCTAATCAGGGAGTTGGAGCTCCCTTCCGATGGGTGCCAGTAAACGAGATCAAGGAGTTGGAGCTCCCTTCCAGTGGGTGCTGGAGAACGAGAGAAGGTTGTAGCCTTCTGTAGGTGGGTGCTGGTATGAGTTTGCGCCAGCAATGGTCTTTTCCCACATTGGGTTTCAATCTTAAATCCTGGTGTTCATGTGTGATGGTTTATTTTGTTCTTACTGCACATGGTTACTGTTTATATAATGTTGAATAAGTACTGATGCATTGGCTTAAGATAAACAAAAGATGAATTAACTGAAGAAAATAAATAAATAAATAAATAAAATGAAAAAAAATGTTTTACTGGATATACGCTACTTGTATGAATAACAGTCACGTACAAACGTGGGTTCCCTTCAGTAAAGTCGCGTACAAAAATCAGGTTGTGAAATTGAAAAGTTTAATTATTTGAAAATATTGATTCATCCCCCCCCCCCCCCAATTTTTTTCCCAACAATTGGTATTAGAGAAAGTCCTTCAAAGGAAGCTTGATCGCTTGAAGGAGATCTGTCAAAACAATGGGTAAGAAGCAAAAGAAGAAGACATCTCAAAGAAATTGTGACAGTGAAGATTTTCTATTAGATGGAAGCGAATATTCAGATTCAAAATCACCTCCCTTTGTATTAATCCAAAATGAAGATGATCAAACAAAAGAATTATCAGGTATTGATTTTTGTTCCACTTGTGATCCATTTCCCTGTTCATGTAATATTGAAGATAGTGAATATGACGGTGAATCAACTGAATTTGCTCTTATGGGTAAAAGTGAAATAAATCTAATGGTCCTAGAAGTAGAGGTTAAAAGGCTCACAGATAAAATTAGAGATCAGCAAAATATATTTGATAAAAGGGATTGTACCTACAAAGAAGAGATTACCAGGTTAAAGACTCAGTTGCAAGAGGGAAACAAAATAAGGAAGCAGTACAAGGAAAAGGAAGATCAATGTCAAAGGCTACAAGATGAAGTAACATCATTAAGAAATCAAGTGAATGAAAAAGATACAACAACCAAGGAACTTAAAGAAAGAACCAGTTATTGTGAAGGACTTGAAGCAGAAATCATTTCTCTCAAATCCAATCTTGAAAAGTCAAACAAACGATATGAGGAGACTCTTCAAGTATTCGAAGAACAAGGAAACAGGTTTAAGAAGGAAATCATTGAGTTAAGAACTCAATTGGAAAAGACTAGAAGTGAAAAAGAGGTTGAGGTAAGTATTCTAGAAGGTAAGTTAGCAGAAAAGGATAAGCAATTGAGATTTCAAGATAGCTCAAAGATATTAGACAATATCCTTAGCAATCAAAGGTCTCCCTCCATCAAATCTAGTCTTGGATTTGTTGAAAATGAAAAAGAAGAATCTAGCTCACAAGCTTGTGCAAGCAATCATAAAGCTATCAAAGCAAATTCTGAAAAACCAGATAAAGAAGTGAACAGTCAATCAATCCAACAACCAAAGAAAGAAAATTTTCAAAGGAAATCATTTTCTCCTAACTATAGAAGTAACAATCACAAGAATGTTGAATGTTTTATCTGTCATAACTTTGGACATGTTGCAGCCAACTGCAGAAGCAGATTGTTTCAATCTCAAGCAAATAGCCACTTCACAACAAGATCAGCTCCTAGACATAAAGGATGGTTTTATGGGTATTGCTTTTCTTGTAACTCATTTGGGCATAAGGCCATTGATTGCAGGTCTAGTATGCAAAACAAAACTAGGAGATGGGATAAGTTCCAACACATGGGTAAAAAGTGCAAACAGATTTGGAGGAAGAAGGAACATCAGTCAGAAACATAGGGAAGATTGACCCTACTACAGTCCATTATTTTAAAAGCTTACTTCTCACAGTGATTGCAGAAGTGATGTGAGGTACATGACCTCATGAGAACATAAGATGATTATCAGGTCCTCAGGATCAATGATGTATAATCTTAGGGGGAGCAATACATGTTTTGTCTTGATGATGTTTCCCATGATTGTTTTGATATTCATGTTGCTTATATTACTGACAGAGCATCTGGTGTAGTAACAATGAATAGGTACAGACAGTACAGGCTCAGGGGGAGTTGAAGGTGTGAAATTTCAGTATTTCACTTTTTGTATGTGGATCCTATAAAGACAAGCCACGTATATACACGAGTTCTAAACTGAACAGACGCATATATCTTGGTATGATGAAGAAACAGTGGGACAGACTCGGGAAAAAGGTTTGATATGCTTCAGTCAATTATTGTTTGGCTTTCCTGTTCTGATGGTTGATGATTACAGTCTATTATAAGTTGTTGATACCTTGATGGATGACTGATTGACGAAGATACTTTGATGTCCTCACTGATGGATGAGTTGATGTGATCAGATCTAACAGTGAACAACTGGCACAGGTTTAGGGGGAGCATTTGCTATGCTTCTAATAATGCATTGTTGGCATTATGTTTGCTTGGTACGTAATAATGCTTATCAATGGTGATGATGCTTATGTTGCTGAAGTTTTTAAATGATGCATCATGTTATGTTGCGGTCATGGGTTGCCTATGATGAAATCATGGATGATACTTATATATTGCTTGAGCCACATAGTTGTTATGATGCTACTAATCAGATTTATGGATGATTCTTTTGATGATGCATATGGTACATATGTTATGTTGCTTACATGGTAATCTTCATAAGTTCAAGGAGATAGATAGAGCTTGATTATACAACCTCATTATTTGATGATGATGAGTGTCGCTCATTACTTTTATGATGTTGTCATTATGCCTTCAAAGATGCATAATTTTCATATGGTGCAGTTATGGATGATGATTCCTATAGTGCTTGGCTCTCACATGGTATATTGTTTCTTTTGATGAGATGAGTTACTAACAAAGTTTGACAAATGATGGTGAGCTCATGGTTTGCTTTTCTCATTGATGAGAAGAGAGATGCATACTGCTATCTCATTGATGAGAAGAGAGATGCATACTGCTATCTCTATGATGGATGAACTACAGATAAGGATCTTATGGATGACTACTTAAGTTGCATGTTGATGAAGTGATGTTGGTGTGATAGTTCTTGCATTAAGAAAATTGGCCAAGAGAACCGTGTTACTGCAGGTTTCATGAAGACATGGCTATTTGGAGACACGGCATACTTAGTCACATATTGATGATGTTAAGTAATGATGAATACTTCTCCCTATCTTACTTTATGATGATATGCTTGGTTCTCACATATGTTGATTGATGCATGAGTTGTTAATCATGGTTGATGCTTATTAGTTGTGGGATGTTAGAAAAACTCCCTAGCAATGATACATGTATGATATGTTGGGGGTTGTTGTGGAAAGAACGTGTAGTTCTTGCTATGATTATTTGATGATGATGTTCTTGTCATGGATGATGACTATGGTGCTTACACGTATACATGATATGATGTGAATGGTTTTGTGAAGATATGGTTATTACTGTTATATCTACTAGATGATACTTGGAGACATGACATATGCTTGGTTGATACATGAAAAACTATGCTTTGATGAACATGGATTAAGGCTTTTTCTACTAAGGGAAAACAGCAACTTGGCCTTGATGAGGTCAAGAGGATAAGTTAATAGTCGACCTCTACATGTTGCATACATGGTCACAGATTGATGATATTAAAACTACATTGTCTTATATTGTGAATTAATGATGGAAATGTACATGTTGTTGTTCTTGGTGTTGCTAACAGTTGTTGATAACTATCATGGTCTTATTGAGGTCTTTGTCTTGGTTATACATGTCATATTTATCATTTGATGTAAAGGTCATGTAAAGACCTATGATGTAATCATTGTAAAATTCAATCATGTATGGACTATTGTGGTCAAGTCCTTTTGGACATGTGATGTAGTTTCTAACCTCACTGTGCTTGGGAAGTTGATGTAATAATGATATCAAATATGTAAACCCACTTTGATTGGGTGATTGATGTAAGTTTGAGTCCTTGGTGATAGCAAAAGTCATATGAGTCATAAAGTCATGTACTTCATTGTACATCCTTCAAAAATTTCAGCATGTGCTCAAGGGGAGCATGGTCAGTATTCAGTGTTCACAATCAGCAGTGCAAATATACCGAAGCCTTCATTCAGTATTGGTCATCCCTTTGCCCTTGATGTCAAAGGGGGAGAGCAACTTGGTGTTTGAAAAGCTTGGTTCTTAGCTTGATGTGTTTTTGTTAAAATTGGCAACTAGGGCCAAACTCCACATGGGTTATCTTATGACAGCTGATATTTTTCTTGGATTCCTCTCTCCGAGAGGTATAGGATTGATCTAAAGATCATCCGATTCTGACATGTACAAATGAAGATATGAATTTATTTATGTTATGGACAAATTGTCAAGGTCGGCCAGCAAACTCAGGTAGGCTCAGAAGCCCAACAGTCACGTATATTCATCCTCAACGCTTGCCTATAAATACATGATGCCTCATCCTCATTTGAACATCACTCATCTTCACACATCTCTCTCTCCTCATCTGATTGGGTACGGATTTCTTGGCAGCTTCCCTCTCCACACGTGCAAAGGGATGGAAGGGCTTTTTCTGTTTCAGCGTTGACCAGGTTTGACCGAAAATTTCAAAGGTTGTTTTTGGGTTGCATTGACCAAGCATTAACCTGTTTTTAATGCGATTTTGGGTGGAGGAATTTTGTCCTAGCTGGCCATAGATCTGGGCACGAGAACCGAGGCAATATGACCTCTTGTTTGACCAACGTTGATTGTACTAAGGCTGACCACAAGGTTGACTTTTGTTGACCAATTTTGATTGGACTTTTTCAGACTATTTTGGGTTGATTAGACTTGTTGGAGGCCAAAGTTGACTAGGTTTGACCGAGCTTAATTGAGGAAGAAATCTTCCCTGTTGACCAGCATTGACTTTTCTGGTTAGGGCTCTTTTGCTGCTGTTATAAATTATCAAAATTTGTAAATTGTACTATCTCTCTCTGTTGAACTATTGAAGACTAAAAGAATATTTGATCAAGGGTTTCCCCACATTGGTGTTTGTCCTTGGCTGGTGCCATATCTTGTGTCCTCTTGTCTTGGCTTGTCTTCTACTGTTTATGTTTATGTTCTATCAGCGTTTTACTTACATGTTTATGTGATTGCTAAACTGAAATTGATATTGGGCTCTTAAAGAAATTGAAGTAAAATTGCTCTAAAGCATAGAACATACCATTGTTGCCTAAAATTAATAGTTTTACAGGTATCTACAGGGTGTGGTGACCAAACACCAAAGTGGTTGCCATCAAATCCAAAGGAGGAGATTGTTGGCATTATGATTGATGTGTTGTCCTTAATGGATACCTACATGATGAGGTGTCCTTTGATGGAAACCTACTTGATGAAGATGTCAACAGGATGTGTCTACATGTGATAGAGAGTTTGATCAAAGGCATATCAGTTCAAAGACAGAGAAATGCTAAAGATGATTAATGTGTTGAAAGGCATAGCAGTTTAGAGACAGAGAAATGATAAAGATGAAGTTTGAAAAAGTATACGCAAGTTTGGTGAAGCAAAGTAGAGTATACACAAGTTATATGAAGCAAAGTCGAGTATACACAAGTTCTATGAAGCAAAGTAGCGTACACACTCAGGTTTGGTGAAGCAAAGTAGATTATACGCGAGTTCTGTGAAGCAAATCCACATACACACGCGGGTATGATGAAGCAAAGGCGCGTACAGTTTCCACACCATGGTATTTTAAATACCAAGGGTCCTTACCATGGTATTGCCCTGCGGTATTGAGCCCAACAATGGATGTTTTGATCCCGTATAAGAAAACCATCAGCTGGAGTATGGTTTTGACCTGTGGTATTGGATAAAGGCTAAGCTATATAAGGAGATGAAGATCAAAGTGGTAGTGGGTGTGGGTGTGCAAGTGATGAATATTTTATGAAAAGTTAGATCTGAAGCAAATATGCATTTAATGGGCTGTTAATGTTTTGCTTGATCTAAAACTAAGTATGCGCCTAGGAATTTAATGATGGATCAGATCTAATAGATCTGAGATGACAATCTTGATTATGAGGTAATTTGATCTATGTTGGTAGTGTCTTGATGCATGATTCTTCTATGTATGCCGAGATTTGGGTATGTCTGAAGTTCTATGATGCAACGAAGTTTTTGTGCGAGTAAATGTAGATCTGTATGCGGTTTTTATAGCTTGAAGGGCGCATATACACACGGGTTTAATACTGGTAAGTCGCATATATATCCTTATCTATACGCGGGTTTGTTTCCTGAAAAACGCATATACACACGAATATTCTTTGAGGAAAGCGCGTACAGAAACTAGAATTTTGATGAAAAGGAAGTTTGATCAGTTTAATCAGTCTTGCTATATTTCTGAAGTTTGTTAATGATCTGGGCTTAAACAGTGATGTTTTGATTACGGATTGATTGATTGAAGAATGATGATCATGATACTTCTTGTTTGTGATTGAAGTTCAGTGAAGGTTCTGTGATTAATTCAGAATGTTGCAGTGGTTGTGTGTATGACACGCTGTTTAGTTCAGGATGACAATGGTTCACTTTCAAGATTCAGTGGTTTAAGATCTGTACGCAGGTATGCTTTATGAAAAGAGCGTACACACGCCTCAAAGGCCTTTCGGATTTACTTTGCTTCATATAACTTGTGTATACTCGACTTTGCTTCACGAAACCTGTGTATACTTTTTCAAACTTCATCTTTATCGTTTCTCTATCTCTGAACTGCTATACCTTTGATCAAACTCTCTGTCACATGTAGACACATCTCGTTGACATCTTCATCAAGTAGGTTTCCATCAAAGGACACCTCATCAAGGACAACACATCAGTCATAATGCCAACAAAATGCACATGCAAATTGTTGTAGTAAAAATGCAAAAAAAATAAGCAAAATGCACTTACTTGTTGCTTGAATCACCTCCAAAATGCACTTGTTGCTTGAATCACCTCCAAAATGCTCCCAAACCCTTTGCTAGAAGCTGCCACACACTCACAATAGAAGACACACTCAACGATGAGTGCCAAATGAGCCCAAAATCAGGATTTATTGGCCGCGCGACACTTTTTGAGGGGACACGTGTTCCGAAATTGAGACACGTCGAGCACGTTGTTAGGATTCGCTTGTCTGTCGACTCCTATGATCCAGGACACGTTGGACATGCTCACAGGACCCCTGTCCCAACAAATCATGTCTGATTCGTGGGATTCGGGACACGAGAGGGGGCTTTGATGAACCTAGTTTCTTAGCTTGCGCACTAGCAACCCCTATATCCTTGTGCAAATTCTCTTATTTCCTAGAACACAAGAGGCCCCTATTTTATAGCTTAGGTCCCTATTTCCTTGCGCACTTGTGATCTCCTATTTCTTAGGACACAAGCTCCTCCAATTTGTGCACACATAATCAAAGAATGATCTCACAACAATATGTTAATTATGTGCCTTCGTCCTCTTCTTTATAGACACAATTAGAGCATGCAAGGAAGACCCAGTGCAATTTTAGAAGGCAAGTTGTGATTGCGTGTCAACTGAGAGTTCAATTAATTCTCTCTCCAATCAACACTTGGAGCCTTAACTCGTTCTCCCCTCAATCAATAGTGAAAACTAACTCGTTCTAGCTGAACTTGTAACTGCCACCTCGTTTTGTAGTCAAATTGAAGAAGACACCACGTAACTGAAGCTCCAACTCTACGCATGCCGTCTTGATGATCATTCCAGTAAACTAGAAATAAACTCATCCTAACTGAAGTCTAACTCATGAGCTCACACTCATGCTAGAGAAAGACAAATTGAGGTCTTCACTGGCTAAGGCACAAGGTAGAAGACCTTCACTCGCTACATTTTCAACAGCTAAGACACCAAGCTAGAAGAATACCTTCCACAACAACAAAAGTCAACACTGCCTCCGAGCTAGGAAGGGATTCTCTACCACCCCCAATCCTTGTAAAACTTGAACTTCCCCCTTCACTAGAGGCTTGGTGAGAATATCTACAACCTCCTTCCCTTTAGGTATGTACTGCGATCTCACAACACCTCTCTTGACCATATCTTTGATGAAGTGATATCTGATCTCTATGTGCTTGGACTTACAATGAAACACTGGAATCTCCAAAAGTTTGATGCAACTTTGGTTACCGTAGTGTATAATGGTAGGTCCCATATTGAGATCAAATAAACCTATGAGCATCTTGTGAAGTCAGATGGCCTCACCACTTGCCAGACTCATTGCCATGTACTCCCCATCTTCTGAGCTAAGTGCCATTGAATGTTGTTGATTGTTGAACCACAAGATCATTGATGAACCCAAGCTAAAACTAACCTAGAAGTAGATTTCCCATCTATTGCACTCCTTGCCCAATCAAAATATGTAAACGCTTACAACTGTACTTCACCAACTTTGACATACCTCAATCCAAAATCCACTATACCATGAAGGCACCTCAACACATGTTTTGTTGCCTCTTAATGAACCAAGGTTACTTAGGAGCAGGGCGGGGGCGGAGTGACATTTTCAAAAGCTCTCGGTTTGGGAGCGAATTTTTATATAATATATATTTTGTATATTTTGATGCATATATGTCAACAAAAGCATGTAGAATGATGAATTAGATATAAAAAGCATAAAAACATAGATTGAACCATATAACATCAATCGTCTAGAAGTTATAATCTTTGTCAACCACGTCCACAAGTTAGTAACATACAACATATCGAGTTTTATGATTCATCAATCTTAAAGTTTCAAGCTTTCAAAATTCAATACGTAACATTTATCATCATTGGTCACCAAAATTATATAAAAATTCTAACATGAAATGAAATGTTATAAAATGAAATGAAATGAAACAACTTTCAACTTTCACGAAGCATCATATTCATAATTCATGACCAATGAGTTGTAATTGCCAACTTCAAACTCCAAATTTAAATTGTCATATATTGTTTACAAAAAATATCATAATAAATATGAGAGAGTCAACAACTATAAAAACTACTAGAAACTAGAAAAGACAAGTAAATCTATTATCTATTGCTAATGCTTGGGCCTCTTCCCGCCACGAGAAATGTCTAATTTTTTATGCTTTATGAAGAGAAGGGTATCTTTGTGGGCTACAGTGAGACCTCAAAGGCCTTTCGGATTTACATTCCTGCACAGAGGAGAGTTGTTGTCAGACGGGATGTGAAGTTCGAGGAGGACAGGGCCTTTAGGAGGTCACGGGAGTTAGAGTATCTGGATCAGCCAGACCCTCAGCAGCAGTTGAGTCAGTCGCAGGGATCCAATGGGCAGGGATCAGGAGGATCCGGAGGTACATCTATGAGGATGTCAGGTCCGTCAGTGAGCAGTGGCTCGTCGAGCCAAAGGGGTGGTGCTCCGGGCAGCATGCAGAGCAGTTCACAAAGCAGTTCACTAGGGAGTCCACTGATGGACAGTTCACACGGTACCTCAGCTTCTACAGGTTCAGGTGCAGGCAGGACGACAACAGACAGACAGTCAGGAGTTCAGGCTACTGATGGTGATGAGGAGGAGGAGTTTCATTCTCCTATGGGAGAAGCATGCTCAGGGAAGAGAAAGCCCAAGTGGCTTCAGGACACCTTGAGAGATGCCACATCTGTTGCTGAGCCGAAGAGGCCGGTCAGAGAGAGTAGACCACCTGAGAGGTTTTGTAGCTATATGGCGATGGTTACCAGCATCCTTGACTCTGAGCCTTCTAGCTATGAGGAGGCAGCTAGCCAGCAGGTCTGGAGAGTGGCCATGCAGGAGGAGTATTCTTCTATCATGAAGAATGATGTTTGGGAGGTGGTGCCGAGGCCTGAGGGCAAATCCGTGGTTACTTCCAGATGGCTTTACAAGGTAAAGCATGCTGCAGATGGCAGCATTGAGAAATTCAAAGCGAGGTTTGTGGCTAGAGGGTTCTCCCAGGTAGAGGGAGTTGATTATGAGGAGACCTTCGCTCCCGTGGCTCGATATACTTCGATCCACTCCATTATATCGATAGCAGCAGAGATGGGTTGGAAGATCCACCAGATGGATGTGAAGACCACATTTCTCAATGGCTTCATACAGGAGGAGGTGTACATTGAGCAACCACAGGGCTTTGAAGTGCATGGGAAGGAGTCCCATGTGTGCAGACTGAAGAAGGCCCTTTATGGCCTGAAGCAAGCTCCCAGAGCTTGGTACTCCAGGATAGATACATATTTGCAGGGGATGGGTTTCACAAGAGTGAGGCAGATCCGAACCTTTACTTTATTGTGATTGGTGAGGAGCCTCTCATTCTGGTGCTGTATGTGGATGACTTGATCATTACAGGTGCAGAGAGACTCATAGAGCACTGCAAGAGAGATCTTGCAACGGAGTTTGAGATGAAGGACATCGGCTTGATGCATTACTTTTTGGGTTTGGAGGTGTGGCAGGAGGAGGGGCATTTCTTCTTGGGGCAGGGGAAGTATATTGTGGACATCCTTAGCAGATTCCACATGGAGGATTGTAGACCCATGTCGACATCGATGATCACCAACTGGAAGAAGCTTCATGCTTCGGATTCCGAGTTGGTGGATCCCACATTGTACAGGCAGCTGATTGGTTCCTTGATGTATTTGGTCAACACTACACCAGATATCTGTTTTGCAGTCAACACGATGAGTCAGTTTATGTGTGAGCCTAGGAAGGTTCACTGGGTGGCTGCAAAACACATTTTGCGATACTTGCAGGGGATAGTGGATTATGGTCTGGACTACAGGCAGGGAGATGGAGTGAGATTGGCAGGATACACTGATTCTGATTGGGCAGGTTGTGCTTCTGATAGGAAGAGCACTTCAGGGTGCTGTTTTGGGTTGGGTTCAGCAGTAGTGTCATGGTTCAGCCGGAAGCAGCAGTCAGTAGCACTGAGTTCAGTGGAAGCAGAGTATATGGCAGCCAGTCTAGCTAGTTGTGAGGCTATCTGGCTTCGCAAGATGTTGTTTGGCTTATTTGGTCAGCCGTTGAGACCTTCAGTGATTTACTGTGATAATCAGAGTTGCATTAAACTCACGGAGAATCCAGTATTTCATGACAGGTCAAAGCATATCGGGATCAAATATCATTTCATCAGAGACTATGTTCAGAAGGGAGTTGTGAAGCTTGAGTATATTTCCACTGATGAGCAGGTTGCAGATATCCTTACCAAAGCCTTACCACGGGGCAAGCATGTCTACTTCAGAGACAAGATGGGTGTGGTGAGGAACACCTTCCTCAGTAAGAGGGAGTGTTGAAATTTGGTACCGGAGGACAAGTGGTTCCCTTAGGCTTTGATCTTTGGCCTACGGAAAAGTGTCCAAAAGAATTTAATTTTTCTCCTAAAGTGACTTTATAATTTTATAAAGTTAAATCTAATTTAAAAGTGACTTTAAGTGATAAAGTTACTAAGTCTAATTTTAAAGTGACTTTTATAAAGTCAATGAAAAATTAGAAAGGAAAAGTGACTTTGGAAATAAATGACTAAGTGGGTCTTTATTAAAGTGGGGTGAATTAAAAAATAAAAAGTGAGATTTAAATGAGCATTTAATCTCAGCCATTGATCTAAATCTATTTCAGCCATTGGATTTAGAGATCACCCAAAAGTCACTTGGGTCACCCAAAAGTCATTTGGAGTTATATTAAGGGAGGAAAAGGAGGAAAAGATAACATTCGATTCAATTCTTTCATGAGCAGATTGGGAGAAGGAGAGCAAGAGAGCAAGAGAGATTTCTGAGCAGGGAGGAGAAGGAAACAGCAGCTTGGCACACATTCCAAGGCAGCAGTTGAGCAGATTTGTACAGCTAATTCAGCACACAGTGAAAGGCAGATTTTGGCACGATTTTCGAGGAGAGGTTTGCACAAAAATCGAGGAGCAGTTTGCTGGTTTTTCTGCACGCAAAACGAGGGCCATACAGCAGCATTTAATGCTGAAAGTGGGCACGAAAATCGAGGAGACCGTACAACATTTATTGCTGTCATGTTTGCTGTAATTTCCAGTTTGCTGTGAAGCATGGGAAAAGAGATAAGTTGTAAATTTGCTTGCTGATTTTTTTGCTGAAAATTTCTCACTGTAAAGGGCAATTTTCAAAAATAAAGAAGAGCTCTCAAACTGGTTATCCCCAAGAGTTGTAGGGGGTTTTTCCAGGGTCACATTGACCAAAAATCTCAGTGTTTAAATGTGTTTTAATGGCTGTTTATTACTGCTGATTTTTATTTCTGCAATTTCCAGCATTCTATAAAATTTCCAGAATTTGTGTTTTCAGCAAATTTATTTTTTTCAGCTTGTTAAATGTATGATTATGGGAAAGGGCATTTAACTATATGGGAGAAATAAGGAGAAACTGAAAACCGGGGTGGGAAAAACAGAAATTTCTACAGAAAAAGAGGCCAATGTTGGTGTGGCAATGGTGGTTGCATCATCTAAAAAAACAAGAATGATGATCCCCTTCCATTCTTAAGGAAGAGCAACAACAAATTTCCATTTGAGAGTTTTGGTGGGGGTGTGGGTCAAGTAGCAAAAAGAAAGGCAATGGCACTTGGTCCAATGGACAAGATTTTTCAGAAAGAGAGACGGGAAGAGTTTGATCTCACCATTGCATTCTTTTTCTATCAAAACTTCATATCCTTTAATGTTGCACGTTCACCTTCATTTCTTGAGATGTGTCGAGCTCTAACTCAAGGAGCTCCATCAGGGTATGTGCCTCCTAGTTCAGAGAAGCTTAGAACCACATTGTTGACTAAGGCAAAGAAAAAGGTGGACAAAATGCTTGAGCCTATTAAATTAGCATGGCCAACATTTGGGGTTAATACTGTTTCTGATGGATGGACAGATCCAGCACGCAACCCACTCATCAACTTCATGGTGTCTTCCTTGAATGGACAAGTTTTCTTGAAATTAGTAGATGCATTTGGACAATACAAAGATGCACAATATATATTGAAGATGTAGGTGTTGATTCTTGTGTGCAAATCATTACAGATAATGCACTTGTTTGCAAGGTTGCTAGCATGATTGTGGAAGCTAAATATCCACTAGTATTTTGGACACCTTGCATTGTCCATTCCTTGAATTTAGCACTTAAATCTATTGCTTCTGATGTGCCTTGGATTGGAAGTATTATTGAGGATGCACGACATATCCGCAACTTTGTACAAAATCATACAAATGCCCTCACAATCTACGAGTACACCAATCTATCATTGTTGAAGATTGCAGATACACAGTTTGCCTCTTCATTCATCATGTTGAAGAGGTTGAGGGAGGTCAAGACCGCTCTTGGGGCCATGGCTATTTCAGTATTTTGGTCTTTTTGGAGACAGATAGATCAAGCAGCCCCAAAAAGAGTCAAGGACACAGTGTTAGATGATACTTGTTGGTAGAGGGTAGATCTCACTATTAAAATCATGGACCCTATCATTGCTTTGCTACGATTTGCAGATACAGACCAACCCATCCTAAGAGAGTACGATTTGTAGATACAAACCAACCCATCCTAAGAGAGGTTTATGAGGGTTGGGCTCAAATGATTGAGTTCGCGAGGACCATCATTTTACAGAGTGAGTGCCCTAAGTATGAGACATCATCAGAGGCCTTCTTCACCACCATACAAGATATTCTTGTCAACATATGGGACAAGAATTGCACACCTTTGCATTGTTTGGCTCACTCATTGAACCCAAAATACTACAACCATGAGTGGCTAAATGGTGGACCTTTTCGCAGATTCGCTCTTCACATGGATGATGAACTTTCATAGGGGTGGAAGGATGCATTGAGGAGGATATTTCAAGATAGAGCATCCCTTGATGAGGTGGAGGATGCCTTTCCAAATTTTTCCACTGGCATTGGGCAATTTGCAAGCTCTGATTTGATTAGAGACAGGGGGGCTAAGAAGCCCTATTCTTGGTGGGCAACTCATGGGGCAACAAGCCCTCCTCTACAACAGTTAGCCATGAGGCTCCTCTCTTAGGTGACTTCATCCTCTTGTTGCGAGAGGAATTGGAGCACATATGGGAATTTGTATAGTGTCAAGAAGAGCAGGCTTGGGAAATCTAGGGCAAAGACAATGGGGTATGTGCAAACCAACCTTCGTCTTATTTACAGGCAGAGGGATGAGTGGTTGAAGGGAAAGACAAAGATGTGGGATGTCTTCCCTGATGATATGGTTTTGGACAGAAGTGTAGAGATGGCATTGGCCAACTTGGATCTTAATGAGCCAATGCTAGAGCCTGTCAGTTTTGATGATGGTGATGCTATTGAGGGGTCATCCTCCACACCAACAGATACAGAGGAGGAGAATGCAGCAGAGGAGAGCAGTGGTGACCATGACAGTGATGTTGATTTTGATGATGATGATTGATGACTCATGAGTCATGAGCTACCTACTACCTTGAGGCTTGTAGTTGTTTTGTATTTGCTATTTCTATTTTCCATTGGCATTGCTACTACCTATGTAACACATTTTGATTTTGATGACTTAATGAGAAAACTATAGTTTCTTGTCTTTCTCCTATTGGATCATTGATGAATCTGTCACAATTGTATTTGTATGCATAATGTTACTTTGTAAAACTTACAAATTTTAAATTTACAATGTAGAATCTAGATCTATGTCTGAATTTGTATCATGAATGAGAATTTGTGTAAGAAATATTTATTTAGTATTAATTTTTAATATATATATATATATATATATATAAGTGTCCTATTCTGGGGGGTCAATGTGTCCTTGTCGGACACTCGAATTTTCGTGTCCTGCGTGTCCCCATGTCAGATGACTTAGCTAAGTAGGGACCGATCCAACAAACTACAGGGGTATTTTGCTACCAACTGGTCACATTTATGGCTTCTGTATAAGGGCAGGAACAACCAAATCTAGGTTGACTCAGAACCTTACATGAAGCACACTGTCACACCCTTCGAGGGAAAGAACAAACCAGTTGCTTTCACAGATCCTAGCTTTGGAAATTGCTTCTTGGAGACTAACCTAGGGTGTTACCTTGCTCAACCTTCCCTAGTCCCACTAGACACACAGTTGGAACTCCTTCCTAGTCCAACTGGCAGAAATGACCTTTGTACAATAGATAGTAGTAGTACTAGTGTAGGGCATAGTTCTTGTACATATGATGTTTGGACTTTGTTTTTTGATGGTTCTAAGACACAAGAGGGCTCTGGAGCTGGTTTTGTTTTAATAGACCCGTGACAAAGAAAACACCTGATCTCTAGCTGCTTGGAATTCGAGTGCACTAAGAATGTTGTGGAATATGAGGCACTCATCTTGGGCTTACAGAAGGCCATTGACCTCAAATTTGTTCTTAAAGTAGTAAGTGACTCTGAGATCGTCGTACAGAAGGTACGAGATACTATGCATTGTGTCACCTAATTTGAAAAGTTATCAACAAGAGGTATGGCGTTTAATTTCTCAATTCCAAGCTTTCAATATTGTATCTGTTCCTAGAATGTGTAACGTAGCTGTAGATGCATTAGCAAATGTTGTTGCTAGGTTGTCACCGCTTAGGGACGGTTTTTCTATTGAAATTCTTTATAAGCCATATGTCCCCGATAATATCACTAATTTATGCGTTTTTAGTGATGACCAACAAATACTTTATTTCATGGCGAACATTGAGGTATTCAAAGATGCAGCCATTGGCGAGGACAAGCACGATAAGCGTTGCAAGATGCAGCTTGGGCAAGCAAGGAGAACCCCATGTCGAAGGGTGTGGTATCATTAGAGAAGTTGTATGACTTGCAGAATCGCTTTAGAGGACCAGTCAACGTCAAAACCCACAGTTCAATGTTGTCACATGAGTAGACCAATCTTGGAAAAAGAAAAGATCCAAAGTTTGTTAATCTCGGTACTTGTTGCACACCACAAGAGCGACAAGCCTTCATCCGCTTATTCAAGCAATATTGAGATGTTTTCATGTGGACATATGATGAGCTCAAAACTTACGACACAAATAATCCAACATGTCATCCCAATTAAGGAAGAGGCCAAGCCTTTTCAGCAGAAGCTACAAAAGGTGCATCCGACGCTTAAGCCCTTGATTCAAAAGGAGTTGAGGAAGTTGTTGGATGCTTGGATCATTTACAAGGTGCAACATTCAACATGGGTGTCAAATTTGGTCCCAGTAAGGAAGAAGTTCAGGTAAATACGCTTCTACGTGGACTTCTGAAATCTCAACCGCACCTCGAACAAAGACAATTACCCTGTGTCGTGAATGGAGCAGATATTATAACACAGTATTGGGTTAGAAATGTTTTCTTTACTTGACGAATATTCGAGTTACAACCACGTTCTAGTCTCCGAGCCTGATAGACTTAAAACTACCTTTCAAACTAAGTGGGGCATGTTCGCATTCAAAAGAATGCCTTTTGGGCTAGTTAATGTTGGTGCAACCTTTCAATGTGCGATGGACATCACCTTTTGTGGACTGACCGGTCAAAGCGTGGTGGTGTATCTTAATGATGTCATGGTGTTTTCAAAGAAGAGATCCGCCCATCTATGCCATTTGAAGCAAATATTTGAGCGATGTCAAAAATACAAGATATCTCTTAATCCCAAGAAGAACATTTTTGCAAGGTCCAATGGAAACCTCTTGGGCCATATCATAGCGAAAAGTGGGATTAAAGTAGACCCTGAAATGGGCAAAGCAATTATGCAGATTCCCTTCCCAATGAACAAGAAAGCCATACAGTCCTTCATGGGGAAGATAAACTTTCTTTGCAAGTTCATCTTTGATAACACTCAAATTGTGAAGCCTATGCAGGAGATGGTGAGGAAGGATGCAATTTACAAGTGGTACAAAATGAAAAAGGATGCATTTTCTCGTATTAAGCAAGCTATCGCAGAAGAAACAGCCTTGTACAGCCCATATTTCAACAAATATTTTCTGCTCTACACCTTTGCTTCTAATACTTCTCTTGTCATCGTGCATACGTAGAAAGATGATCAAAACAATGAGCAGCCCATATCTTTTATGAGTGCTAGCCTCCAAGGACCTAAACTTAACTATCTTGCCATCGATAAACAGGCGTATGTAGTCTATGAGGCGGTGAAGCAGTTCCGGCCCTATCTCCTAAAAAAACATTGTATTATCTTTGTTCCACACCCAGCAGTTAGATCGTTGTTTGTCCAACAAGAGCTGGGTGAGAGAAGAGTGAACTGGATAACCAATTTACAAGAGTATGATCTAGAATTCAAACCAGTTCACATTATTAAGGTCCATGGTCTATGTCAGTGAGCAGCAGCAGCGATGAACGCAACAAAAGATGATCCATTCGGTTGGGAGCAGGAAATCAAGATGAATAATGTTGAGCAAGCCATCCCCACTACTATCGCAGACTCTTGGTAAACAGATGTGTGCCAGTATCTTGAGCATGGCACTTTGTCCTCTCACTTATCTGCACGACAAAAGAGGGTAGTCAGGTTGAAAGCATTATCTTACTAGTTAGTGCATGGGATGATTTACATAAAGCACCATAATAGAGTATTGCTCAAATTCTTGGAAGCACATGATTCAGAGAAAGTGTTGCGTGATCTCCATGATGGACCAGCCAAAGGACACTTCGCGGGTGACACTACAGCGCATAAAGTCATGTGGGTTGGTGTTTATTGGCCCACATTATTCAAAGATGCTCACGCATATGCTCACAAGTGCCTGGTCTGTCAAAAGTGTGTTGGCCGAGGAAAGAAGTCAATCACCCCGTTACAGCCTATCACTATGGAAGAACCATTTTAATAATGGGGCCTAGATGTCATTAATGAGATTTTTTCGCACTCATCGAAGCAGCACCACTATATTCTCACTGCCACTAATTACTTTACACGGTGGACAAAAGCGGTTCCACTCAAGCAAGTGAATGATCAGGAAGTCATCAACTTCCTCAACAAAATATCATTTCTAGGTTTGGTGTTCCGACTTCACTTGTTTTTGACAATGCAATGTACTTTTCATCATTAAGATTATATGATTTTGCATTAGAAAATGGTATTGTATTGAAACATTCTGCTAATTACTATCCGCAGGGAAATGGTCTTGCTGAGTCTACCAATAAGAACCTTATATGTATCATTAAGAAGACCATTTTCTCTAAACAGAGGAATTGGCACTCCGCTTTGGTGAATGCCTTATGGGTTGACCGAGTCACACCTAAACCTTCTCTGAATACGTCTCCCTACTTCCTGGTGTATGGAAAAGAAGCCATCCTACCCCCGAACATCTATTTTCCTTCCCTTCAACTTTCACAAGAATCCCAGGGCAAGCCATGCTTATTGGTTCAGAGTAGGATAGACACCGATGTAGGAAGAGAGACAAAAGGCTAAAGAGAAATTTTATCTTCATCAAAGTCATATCAAGAGGTGGTTTGATAAGAAGTCTGCAGGGAAAAATGAATTCAGTGTGGGTGACCTAGTCTTGAAGTGGGACAAAGCCCACGAAGACAAAGGCAAACATACTAAGTTCCAATCCCTGTGGATCAGACCGTTCACTGTAAACGAAAAGCTTGGCCAACACACATATCGTATTCAATCTTTAGACAAGAAGATTGACTCTCTTCCTGTTAATGGCCAAGATTTAAAACAATATTTTCAATGATGGTCTAGGGTTGTGCCCTACCCTATGTACATAGTTTGTTTTCTTGTTTCTTTGTTTGTTTGGTCTTGTGTTTTGTTTTCATTCATGTAAATAAGCGTCATGTGTGAACGTGTTTTCCAGCTTCTTTGTGTGTGGCTGAGTTGAAAAGAGTCTTATGACACTACAACATTTGGCTAACCTTTGGTCCTCCTTTGTTTTGGTTACGTCTTTTGGTCAATGATGTTCTAATGCAAAATACAATCCTTTCGTAAGGAGAGTTTTGTGTTGAACCATGATACCTGTGTTTATTCTGGAAAACCTTATGCCCATGCTCGATTCTTTATGTTTCGATATTTTCACGCTTATCCAATCAAGTAGAAGATGAAAAGGGGAAAATCTAAATGAGCAAACCTAAATCAAAGGTCCTTATATGCTTCTCTGTAAGAACAACCTCTCTCGGTCCTCCTTTGTTTTTGGTTACGTCTTTTGGTCAATGATGTTCTGACGGAAAATGCAATCCTTTCGTAAGGAGAGTTTTGTGTTGAACCATGATACATGTGTCTATTTTGGAAAACCTTATGCCTATAATCGATTCTTTATGTTTCAATGTTTTCACGCTTATCCAATCAAGTAGAAGATGAAAAGGAGAAAAATCTAAATGAGAAAACCTAAATCAGAGGTCCTTATATGCTTCTCTGAAAGAACAACCTCTCTTGCTCTCAATAAGTCGAGATCCTTCTTCCACCCACGAAATAAATAAGTGCCTACGAACAGTCCTATATAAATATATAAATAAAGGCGAAAGAATCGAAAGGCTTCCTGCGTAGAGAGGTGAAGCAAGCAACTCTGCCAGGGTATTGTCTGGGCTCGTTGGGAACGAAGCAATGTTTATGTTCCGATAGTGACTCTGCCTAGGTACTGTCTAGGCCTGCTGGCAGCAGAGCAACACCAGAGATGAAAAACTATACACTGAAAATCTAAAGCTCGCAAACTATAACCCTTTCCTAATTCGAAACATTGCGATATTTTTTATCTTATATCTGTGCTCAACCGAGAAGGGACGAAGGGGACTATGATTATTCACGGGGTAAGTGGGGAAACCAAAGTGATCTGCACGATGAATCAATACTCCCTAAAGAACTAGACCCTGCACAAAAGAATCAACCTAGACAAAGAAGTTGGAATTCTACCAGTGTGTTGCCAAGTGTTGTCGCTGCTACAACACCCTCCAAAATTTTGGCCTACACCCAAATTTCGGAGCCTACCTTGATCTTGCATATTGTCGTCGCAAGCATTAGAACTTGTTACATGTGTTTTTTCAAGTGTCTTTGTCCCATTTGCAAGAAAATCAAAGTGTCGTCTTTTCGCATGTCAAGTGTCGCACATCGCATGAAAGCTAGTTTTGGTGGTTTCAAGGGGTAATCTTTGCGTAAATGAGTTGGTCTTACCATGTAAACATATGTCGCACTCATTTCCAAAGTTTTAAGCATTGTCGCACAAGTGTCGTCACAGTCGTCGTAAAGTGTATCTTTGGTGTCACACTTGTCGTCGCAAAGTTGTCGCACTAAGGGAAGTATGTTGTTCATGTTTTCTGGATGATCTATGTTGTGTCATCAAGTGTTCTAAGTGTGTGATCACAATCAAGTCTTGTCACTGTTCACATCAGCTTCATAGATCCCACACTTAGTCAAATTCAGAAAACTTCCCAACCAAGCAACTTAGCCTCATCTGACCCTCCTGAACTGCGCATTGCGCAGTCTCAGCCCTCAAGCAGCAACCCTGCCTCTTGGCACTGCACAATGCACAATTCCTGCCTCCTAGGACTGTGCACTGTGCAGTCTTAGTGCTCAAGCCCGGCCCCTGAGCTCCAAAATTGCGCAATCCATCTCTCCATCCAGGCCTAAACTGCAGTCTCAGTCCTCAAGTCTAGCCCTTGAGCTCTTGAACTGGGCAATTGCACAGTCACCTGGCCTTCCTATCCTTCCAGCACTGCGCAGTGGGCAACTTCAGTCATCAAACCCTCAACCTGGCTCCTTGAGCTCCCCAACTACGCAATCAGCAAGTCTAGTTCAGCTTGAACTGCGCATTGTACAGTCTCAAGGCTTAGCCCTGACCCTTGACTGCCTGAGCTGCCCAATTGCGCGGTCACTGAGCCTCTCCCTCAACCTGCGACTCAGTTCTGGTTCAGTCAGTGGATCATCTTGTAGCCATCTTAGACTAGGGGTTTATGGGACTGATGTTGTCTTGTCATGAGTGAATTTCAAATGGAGGAACTCTACCATGCTATGACAGGATGATGAAGAAGGAGATGGAGAAGGAGTTGTCATGAGTGAATTTCAAATGGAGGAACTCTATCATGCTATGACAGGATGATGAAGAAGGAGATGGAGAAGGAGAACATGCTAGAAGACACCTTTGTAGCTGAAGATGCAAGTTGATCAATTAGGAGAATGCAAAGGGACATCAGTTTGCGACCGCAACTCAAGACTTGATAACACTGAAGACTCCTCATCTCTAAGCCATTTGGAGGTGGACAGAAGATCATTCTCAAGAAGACACATAGCAAGAAGCAGCAAGAATGACTTGACATTGCCATATCATGAATCATCATATGCCACATCATTTTGTGGATTACATAAATTCTTCTTTGAAAATGTATTGTAAAGTGGAAGTCCAAAGAACATGTAGAGAATATGAAGAGTCATGTAAAGTCGAAAAGTCATAGGGAAGTCAAACAGTCATGAGGGTAGTCAAAGAGTCACAAGGGAGATGAAGGATCACCCCATTGGTTATATATACACCCTCATTGTACAAGCAAAGGACTTTTCACCTTGGCTCCCCCCACAAGGCATCAGAGAGTCAAGCTAGTTCTTTTGGGGAGCAAGTAGTGGCTCCAACACTCCACTATTGGAGCTAGTGGAGTTCGTTGTATATATGTTGTAGGAATTTACAGGGTAAGTTCCTCAGAAAGAATACCAAAAGGACACCGCTCACAACCAGATCACAGATCAATACACCAGTATTTTTGACGTGGTTAAAACCCTCAAAGAGGGAAACAGTCCACGGCCTGTCCCAACGTGGGTACTACAGGCAATTTATTAATCAAAGAATGAAAATTTACATAAGCTTCTCTCATGCACGGATTACCCGAACAATGACCCTCCATGCGCTTTAAATAGAACTCATGGACCAATCGGGTGTCAAGCCACGGATCAAGTGTCGGTAATACCGAGGAGAGAATGAACCGTCGGATCACTACATATCGTGACCGTCGGATTGTAAGTTACAAAATGTACAACGGTAAAGAAACACACTTTACCTAACTCTATACCTAACTCTACACTAGACCAAGTTGAACTTAACTATATCCTATGTGTCGGAATATCCTAACATCCCCCCTTAAGAACAACTTGGGATAGGATTGAAGGATTTACAAATATGACACAATAGGAGAAGGAAGGAGGCACTAGAGCCTATCCCCCCTTAGTGACAACTTCCTGAACTCCAAGCATATATCGAAGTTTAGTGAACTTCGCCTCTGTGAGAGCCTTTGTGAAGATGTCTGCAACCTGATCATCTGTTGGACAATATTGCACTTCAAGAACATGGTCATGAATGAGCTTTCTGATGAAGTGCATGTGTAGTTCAATGTGTTTGCTGCGCTGATGCTGGACTGGATCTTTGCATAGCTGAATGGCACTTTGATTATCACACCAAAGTGTGGTTGGATGCTGCTGCTCAAAGCCAAACTCTGATAGGATCTGACGAAGCCACAAGGCTTCCTTACTAGCTTCCACGGCACCACGATACTCTGCTTCTGCTGACGAAAGAGAAATGGCAGCCTGTTTCTTACAAGCCCATGTAATAGGTCCTGAACCAAGAGTGAAGACATAACCGGCAGTAGACTTCCGATCATCAGGGTCACCAGCCCAATCAGAATCAGTGAAACCAACTAACAGAGGAGCTGCTTTGGCACTGTAATGAATCCCAAACTGTACTGTACCTCGAACATAACGAAGTATTCTTTTAGCTGCTTTCCAATGACTTTCACGGGGGTTTTGCATAAAACGAGCAACAAGGCCAACAGCAAAGGAAAGATCAGGACGAGTATGGGTTAAATACAAGAGTTTTCCTACAAGTTGACGGTATAAGGTAGCATCAACTTCAGGAGAAGTACAAGAGACTGAAAGTTTGACTCCAGACTGAAAGGGAGAAGGGGCTGGCTTACAGTCTTCCATGTGAAAATGACGAAGAATATCACAAGCATACTTGGACTGGGAAAGGAAAATACCCTCCTTGGATTGCAAGACTTGAAGACCGAGAAAATAGTGTAAGTGTCCTAAGTCTGTCATTTCAAATTTCTTTTTAAGGCTGGACTTCACATGGTTTATAAGGTTGGGATCACTACCAGTAAGAATAAGATCATCAACATAAAGAACAAGGATGATAAGAGAGTTGCCCACTTTCTTGGTGTAGACAGTATTGTCAGAATGACACCTAGAAAAGCCAGATTCTAAAAGAAAGCTATCCATTTTGGCATACCAAGCCCGAGGAGCTTGCTTGAGGCCATAAAGGGATTTCTTAAGTCGACAAACAAGGCTGGAGTCTGTTTGTATGAAGCCAATGGGTTGTTCCATATAGATTTCTTCCTGCAAGTCCCCATGCAAGAAGGCAGATTTAACATCCATCTGATGGACTTCCCATTTTAAAGAGGCAGCAAGGGAAAGAACAAGGCGGATAGAGTTCATTTTGGCAACAGGGGAGAAGGTTTCA
The DNA here is from genome assembly GCA_031772625.1 of Pinus tabuliformis. NCBI lineage: Eukaryota > Viridiplantae > Streptophyta > Pinopsida > Pinales > Pinaceae > Pinus > Pinus tabuliformis. The sequence continues at coordinate 1,147,390,292 of CM062805.1, forward strand.
GTGTAGTCAATGCCTTCAACCTGTGAAAAGCCCTTAGCAACGAGACGAGCTTTATGTTTATCAACTTTCCCATCTGGTCCATACTTGGTTCTGTAAACCCATTTACATCTAACAAGTTTGCGTCCCTTTGGTAGAGGAACAAGATCCCATGTATCATTTGTCAACAATGAATGATATTCTTCATTCATAGCTGCTTCCCAATGTGGATGGCCTGAAGCTTCTGCAAAAGTGTCAGGATCATGATTTACTGGAGCTTGAGCCAGTAAAGAAGAGGCTCTTTCAAACTGAGAACGTGTACGTCGCTGATCTGTAGGATCACCGGCAAGATCACCTGCTGCATCCCGAGTAGCACGGACCCATCTTGGAAGTTGAGGATCCTGAGAAGGTGGGGGAGGATTATCATCCTCGCTTTCATCATCTGAAGAAGAAATGTTTTCAAAAGTAGAAGAGATAGGAAGAGGTGGCACATCCGCCGGACTAGGCTCGCAGGCCGATTTATTTTCATCAAATTTTACATCTCTTCTAATGATAACATTTTTGGACTTAAATGGAATAAGTCTATAACCTTTTACATCTTCAGAATATCCAACAAAAGTACATTTCTCACTCTTAGGTTCTAAAGCTTTATGCTTTTCATCTGGAATATGGGCCCATGCTTCACTTCCAAACACACGAAAGTGACTTACATCTGGTTTAATGGAACTCCAAGCTTCTTCTGGAGTGATATTCTCTAGAACCTTAGTAGGAGTGCGATTGATTATATAATTTGCACAATTAATTGCTTCGGCCCAAAAACTAAGACTGAGTCCTTTAGATTGCAGCATACAATTAGCCATTTCCTTTAAGGTGCGATTTTTCCTTTCAGCTACACCATTTTGTTGTGGAGTGTATGGAACAGTATGTTGCATTTGAATTCCATTTTCGGTGCAAAAGTTGATGAATGTGTTTTTAACATATTCTCCACCATTATCAGTTCTTAGCTTAAGAATTTGATGTCCAGATTGTTTTTCAACAAAGGCTTTGAAGGCCAAAAATGTGTTAAATACTTCGCTCTTGAGTTTTAAGAAGTATACCCAAGTGCGTCTGGAGAAATCATCAATGAAAGTTAAGAAGTACTTGCAGCCAGAGAATGAAGCAACAGGAAGAGGACCACATAAATCACTGTGCACAAGCTGTAAAGGGGCTGAGGCGTGCCAAGAGGCACGTTTGTCAAAACTGTCCCGATGATGTTTTCCGAGTACACATCCGGAACAAACACCATCTCTGCAAGATACCATAGGAAGACCTGTCACCATATTTTCTTTACATAGATGCTGAAGGGAGCGATAGTTTAAGTGACCAAATCGCTCATGCCAAAGTTTGCTCACTTCATCATTATGAGCAACAAATACTGAGGGAAGATTTGATGACCCAAAGTTGTGAAACTTATACAACCTTGTGGAATCATCAGCAAGACCAGTAGCTAGAATCTGTTTAGGATCTTTTAGATCCTTGATTACAACATCATGAGGTGAAAATTCAACAATTTTACCTTCACCTGAATGAGTTATCTGATAGACAGATAGAAGGTTGCAGGATAAGGTTGGAACACATAATACATCATTAAACTGACCATTGTCTAGATGAACAGTTCCAGTCCCTACAACATTAAGAGATCTATCATCACCAACATATATATTTTTGGTGTTACAATCATTTAAAGAAGAAAACATGGCTTGGTTTTTGGCCATGTGATAAGAGGCTCCAGAATCAATGAGCCACTCATGAGAATGAGAAGAAGAAGAAGATACATTTAATGCATAACCAGACTGAGATGATTGACAACGACATGCAGAAAGTGCCATTCCGGAAGTTGAAGTTGAAGTAGGCTCCACATGGATGTTATGTTTCTTCATTGCGGCTTCCAAGGCTTCCATCTTCTTAAAGCATTTAGATTCTAAGTGGCCATCTCGATTACAAAAGTTACAATGTCTATCAGTCTTCTTCCATTTGTTTTTATTGGTCTTATCATTTTGCTGAAATGATCTTTCATTTTGAGGCTGAGTTGGTTTAGGACCATTCTTTTGAGGATATGACTTCTTAGGATTCTTTGAATTTGGTTGCTGCTGGGCGGCTAACGCTTTCGTGGAAGAGTTTCCAAGATTAAGAAGACCAAGGTGTAAGAGTTTTTCTTGTTCTCTTATTAAGGAATCACAAAAGGAGTCAAAGGAAGGGGCCTTGTAGTCTTTTCCTTGACAAATGAAAGCTTCCCTTGTAGAATGGAAAGTGGAAACAAATACAGAGTAGGCTGGTCCCAACTTAGTAAGGATGGAATAAATAAGGTTACCATCTTCTTTCTTAACTTTAACACCTTCCAAGAGATATCTAAGGGTCTTGAATTTGGACAAGAAATCTTCAATGCAAGAAAAATTATTAGGATCCAAAGTAAGCAACTCATTTTCAAGTTGATGGGCTCTAATTTCATTTTTAATCCCAAAAACTTTAGCGAGTTTTTCTAATGCTTCATGAGGAGTCTCAAGTTTTGCAATGTGGAATCTAAGATCAGGAGAAATAGACATCCCTATCAAACCACGTGCTTGATCTTGTCTATTTTCCCATTTTGCAGCCTTGTCTTCATCTTTTGGTTTCTTCTCTTGGTCTGTGGCTATTCTGAAGAGACCTTTACTTCTAAGTAAATCTTCCATGTAGGCTACCCATTGGAAGTAGTTAGTGCTGTCAAGAATGACTTGGCATGGACTTTCCATTTTTTAAAAAACTGAAGCTGAAGATGCTGAAAGTAAGTGTTCCAATGGATAGATCTCGAAAAAATAGGCGGTTTTAAAAAAAACGGCTCTGAAAAAGGCTTCCGGATGAAGAAGTTATGGCTTTTTGAAAAAAAATTGTTGACGTTGCCGGCAAAGTGCGCGAATGTGCGGGAATGAAAAAATCCGCCCCCACAAAATGGAGACTTGAACCCAAGACCTCTACTCTCTTAAAATAGCTTTGAACCAATTGATCTATACAAAAAATTTGAGAGAGAGAGAGGGGGGGGGCCTTGGTTTGCGTGCTTGCCTTGAGAAAGCTCTTTTTCCCTACAAAACACAAAACACAAAACCCAACACGAATATGCAAAGAAAAACGAACCTTGCGGCTCGAAGTTAGCTTTAGCCAAAAAAACTAGAAATTTTTAAAAAAAATCTCAAAGTTAGCTTTAGCCGAAAAACTAAATATTTTTCTCAATGTTTCTGATTTTCCGAGATCACACTAAGGTGCAGGGAAAAGAGCATACGCATGAGAAAAATCCTTCCTTTCTGTTTCTGATTTGCCCAGATCGCACAGAGTCGCAGGGCAAAGAGCATACGCAGAAATGAAAGGTATAGATCCGGTTAAAAAAAAGGCTAAATAAACCGAAACCGAAATAAGCAGAGAGAAAATAACAGTAAACTGCAAAAAACACTGTATACCTCCCGATCTGAAAAATGACGCAGCTAGGGCTACCGGAAACCTTTTCGCGTGAAACGAAAGGGGTTCCTCACTGGAACAGATGCTCCGAACGCAACAGAGCAGTCCTCTCGGCCCGAAAGCAGTCAGAAACAGCAGATCTAGGAAACGACAGCCGCATGCAGTTCTACCGGCTTCAGATTTGGATCACCAACGGACGCGGCCCTCAAATAGCTCTGATACCATGTAGGAATTTACAGGGTAAGTTCCTACAACCAGATCACAGATCAATACACCAGTATTTTTGACGTGGTTAAAACCCTCAAAGAGGGAAACAGTCCACGGCCTGTCCCAACGTGGGTACTACAGGCAATTTATTAATCAAAGAATGAAAATTTACATAAACTTCTCTCATGCACGGATTACCCGAACAATGACCCTCCATGCGCTTTAAATAGAACTCATGGACCAATCGGGTGTCAAGCCACGGATCAAGTGTCGGTAATACCGAGGAGAGAATGAACCGTCGGATCACTACATATCGTGACCGTCGGATTGTAAGTTACAAAATGTACAACGGTAAAGAAACACACTTTACCTAACTCTATACCTAACTCTACACTAGACCAAGTTGAACTTAACTATATCCTATGTGTCGGAATATCCTAACATATGTGTCTTGGGACATTTACTTAATATATGAAGCCTGATGGCCAGCACGTTCTTCATTCATGGATTATGAATAGTTGTAAGATTGTTCTGTGAATGTTTATGATTCATGTTTGTTTTCCCCTGTACTAAAGTAGTTGAACTATTTTGGTTATTTTAAGGCTTATCATATTGATAATGTGTTGTAATGGTTGCAATGATCGTCGCATCTTTGGGGACTATTACGTTGAATGTTAGACGGATCTCTCTTGTTTGTGTCTGTCTCTACTAGGGTAGTACTACTACCTCTCTCTTAGACTCACTTTCTCTTCCCCTCCACAGTAGAATAACCTCGACACACCTACTATCAAACACTCACCAGGCACACTCACTTACTTTTTGAAGGCACATATGTGTTCCTCTCTCTTGCTAACAATTAGAGCCAAGGCAAACCTTTAAGAAAACGGTAACCGGACTGTATTTTGGATGGGGCTCCTATCCCAAATGGTGTGAGGTCTAATTGGGACCACATATCGGGGAGACCCCTTGAATGTTGGCAGGTCCAACACTATCAACATAATTGTTGCACACGAATGCTTGTTTGAGGCCTAAACTCTCTTATATTTATACCTTTTAGTGGGTGCACACGGATGCTTGTTTGAGACCTACACTCTCTTATATTTATACCTTCTAGTGGGTGCAACGAACAACCCTTGAAAGGGTACCTCTAATCACAAGACCGACATGTAATTCTTGTAGCAAACCCACACTTAACATATAAAAAATCATATCTCGCTTTGCAAACCTCCGATCTTGGTGCTTGAAGTTGCCCCTTGCTCCTCTAAGGGTCCTCTTCCATCTCCAAGAGTCAAACCAACAAAAGTCAACATGGTTTTAGCCCAACTCCCATGGGTACAGAACCCCCCACCTTAGGTTCTAAGCCCACAAACCATTAGGGCTTGGAGTACCTCCCAAGCTACAAATCTTAACAATCCTCTGCCCTATCAACCTAAGCTGCTTTTCAACCCCCCATCCAACTATTGGCTCGTTCACTACCCCTACCCTTGCACTCACACATAACCCTGTACAATGGTTGCTCTTTTCATTTCAATTGCTACCCCCCCCCCGATATATAATACACGACAACTCTATCAAACTTGCAGTGGATGGCAGTTATCGACCACTGCTTGGTAGTCAACCCTTTTTCTGGATGCAACTTGACTACTCCAATCACTCACAGCGGCTCCGTTGACTCAGCCAACTCCTAGCTACTCCTGTCGACCTAGTCCCTATAGTCTGCGCTAACTTGTCCAAGGCTTCCTCTTTGTGTGGTTGAGTAGTCAGTATAGATCCATATGGCCGATCTCCTTCAACCCTGAAAAAAAAATAAAAAATATTGAAAAAAAATTGTGACTCTCGCACGATCATGGCCCCGACGATCCTGTATGAACTTGGCTCCTTGAGTGATTTGGAGATTGGTTTTCAGAGATCAAGCTCTAATACCATGTTAATTTCCTTTAAACCTAGCATCTGACACTTTATTGACCTAGTAGATTACTAATCTACTAAATAAAGGCACGACTAAGTTCTTAACATTCAATGGAAGAAAATATATATCAACCAATCTCATAACATGACAAACATATTCTGCCCAATCAAATCAATTCATCATGAACAATGATTCAAAACCTAATTTGGCTCCTATACTAGGATAATGGTCCAACTAAGAAAATACTATATACAAAATAAACCTAGACCTGATCCAACAAATCTACCCTAGATCAATGATTGATCTTCTCTACAAATCTGGATCTCTAGTCTGCCCACACTCCCTTGCTCCCTTGGACCCAACAGACTACTCACTGAGTTGCCTCTCTTAATCTTGTGTTGTTGTAGTGTGTCTTTCTCCTCTCCTTAACCTTGCTTTATAACTTTACATTCAGCTAAATCCCTAACCCTAATCTCAAATTGATTAACATCCAACATTAGATCTCGCCTCACTTGAGATCAACAACTAAGATTAAAACATAATCAGTAAAGTAAATTATTTACTTTTCCTAAGTTTCTTTAGCTCAATAGGTCAACATAACAATATGTTCTTTTTCCTATGTTAGACTTAGGCTAAGTTGCATTAGCAACTTGTGCACACTTGAGCAAGCATTCTAAGGAGAATGTGGGCAACTTTTGCATGCCTAGACACAAAGCCTATGCAGAAGTATCTGCTCAAGCTTCAAACATCAACAAAAATTCCTTGAGTGAAGCATTCTTTAGACATCGAATCCAGCTCAACAATCTCCAGTTGCAAGAACCTTAGAGTATAGTTATGCCTACCATTAGGTGGAGAGTGGTTTTCCCTTCTTCAGTTTCTAGCTATGTTGCATGAAACTTCTAGGAACCCAACATTTCAGGACGTACCTGTACCCGAAACTTCGAAACTCAACCGAAACTCGACCATCATGTAATCATCTATGAGTGTTAATATAGACTTGGCTTTCCTTCTAAATTGTCATCTATGGGTCCTATTCCCCTTTTTCTTGCAAGATAATGTGTTATTCACTTATTTATAACCTTCTTTTTATATATATAAGAATATATGATGTTTCGGCCAACGTTTCTAGTTTTGGGAGGTAACGTTTCTAAACGTACCTGTTTCAGAAACTCTGAAACGTTTCGGCGCTTCGAGCAACTTAGGTTTCCAACAAGTTTAATTGAATCAAATAAGTGAAATATATCTTGTTCTAAAAATGCATGAACTCTGATGTTGAATTTGGTTGAAGGACTGACTATGATAGCAATAGTTTCTAAACTAAAGTGGTAAGTGTATGTTGATATGAGCTTATTAAGGCCCCCTGTGTCCCTAGAAATAAGACAACTTATGGTCCCTTCTCTGTTACCTAAGAAATGGAGAGGAGGAAGCCTGAAGTAGCCTAGTTAAAGGCAATGGATTGATTTGTTTTCAAAGTTGTTGAAGAGCTATTAATATCAAATGTGATTATGTAGAAATTTTGGATTTTACTTGAATTTTGGAGTTTGGGAAGTCTCAATCTTAGCCCCTGATCACATGGCCCAATGGTAGCCGTGACCAAGAGCCACGCAGAAGGGGTGGCTTACTAGAATACTAGGACACTAGAAGAATAAAAGAAATGACCTTTAGGGAACTCCGGTATTGCACTTCTCTGGTCAACAAAATTCACTCAACGACAAAAACTATGTTAATTGGACACGTTATCTAAGGGCACTAAATACCAAAGTACCAAAGAATCTTGAAGAACGATGTCGCCATGACGTTGCAAATGATGACATGGAAGTGCCAAGTGGAGGACACCTGTCAGTTATATATGACATTTTAAGACCACAAAAGGTATGAGAACTAGTGTCACATGTCAAAGGAAACATCAACATTCACCACATGTCAAATGGTGATTGGGTATTAGAGAATGATGTGGCATGCTGAGTTATCATACTAGCCTACTGACATATTAGGATATTTTGTCATACCGACATATCAATATATCGAGATACAAGAACACAAGAATTGGAAAACACACATTTTATGAAAACTTTGGCATGACGAACTGGCAGCACATGTGGACCAATACGGGAGTGACATGTGAACATGAAATTGTGTGACCTTCATAAGATCATTGTTGATTATGTCTAATTTGGTCACCTCCATGGCTCGCAATTTGTTCCACAATACCAAATTTTTGTTTATATTCTCACTCTAGTAAAGACTAACCAAGGCATTGAACATCTCCTTCATCGTTTTCTTCTCAGTATATGAGGGATGAAATGATTCTTTAATGTATCCAAGATTATCTACTTGGTTGTCTCTTTCTTCTTGTAAATCGCCAACTAATGTGAATCTATAGGCAGAGAGATCATTCTCCTCTAATAAATGTAACCCTCTATTTCCATGATAAAAAATTCAAAGCACCATCCAATTTGTCCTCAAATTTGGTGCTCGTTGATGCCATCTCTAAGGTCTACCACAAAAACTCCCAAATCTCATAATTATTTTTCAAACCTTCTAACCACTAGTCCTTTCTTGCAATTGATTTACCATTGTAAATACTTAACAATCTCAATCAAAGAAGCAGATCCAGAACCATGTGAAAATTTCCAAGCCTAAGGGACTAATGTCCTTATGATCTCAATTAAACAAATAAATGTGGAATTGAAATAATGCAAAAATAAATTTCAAAGCATATCATCAATCACACAATCACTGGAAATTAAATAACATAAGCATAATATTAATTTCACACATACACATGTAGTTACTCCTTCAAATCAGCTTTTAATTCCTTTGAAAAAACTTACAAGGAAACTTGCACATGTTTCCCACTAAAAAAACACAATGCATGACTCCAAGAATCACCTTGAACTAACTGGAATGGCCTACTGAGAAAGTATAGCCTTCTATGCAACTATGCAACCAATTGTATAGACTACTAAGAAAGTACAACCTTCTAAGCAGTTGTGCAACCAATTGTACAACCTATCCATACAAGTTGTCTACACACAATGTACAAGTGCCTATACAATCTATTCATACAAATGTATGTATCTGTATGGTCCTATCCATATGACTGTACAGGATTGTGTGCCACCCAGAAATGTCTTTCTTAGCTACCTACACTTTATCTCTCTCTCTCTATCAATCAATCTACTCAAATGCTCAAGTGTATGTGAAAACCTCTATCTCGACCTACCATGATACTCTTAGATAAGACCAAAACCCTTATCTATTTTTTAATTTACTCCTAGTATAAGTCATGCCATAGTCTTTAAACTCAAACACAAAATCAGTCGAGGGTTAGCTCAAACTCTGGCTCGAACATGGATCGACACGAACCAATCTAATTCTAGTGACTCGGTCCACTAAAAAATACATAATATAATTAAATGTTAGTGAAAAAAATTGAGGATTTTATACCATTAGAGACAATTTATGCAAAATTTGCTCATGTATATACCATGTAAGATGTAGGGACCTTCCCTGTGACACTTTTTTTAACTATAAATAATGCAGTTAAGTTTGGAGTACAACCATAAGCAAATAGGTATTTTCAATTTAACTAATCATTTGCTAGTGACATCCATACCAAGATCACATAATACCTTAAATATCCACCAACATTGAAAACACAGATATTTTAAGGCATTTACATCAAACGTCTATAATTTACAATGCATTCCACATATCATCTATTTTTACATTCTGGTAATTATTGATACAACAAAATCAGGTAATAGAACATCATGAATACAACAGGAAGATTTGATTTTGGCCTTGCCACTACTTGCACTCCCTTGCTGTCATCCACATCCAAGTGTGCATGTTGTTGTGTTCCGACCAAATGTTAGTAACCCATCAATAGACCTCCAAGCCTACTCCTTGGGTACTTTTCTTCCCCGTGGACCCCCGAGCTGCAATGGGGCTATATAATAGAGTAAGAATGCTAACTAATGAAGGTGAGCACTCTTTGGCTCAGGAGTCCCCTCTCTAAAGACCTCCACCTCACCAAAATCACTATAACTCATACTCACTCACAATAACATAATCTCATCCATCCAACAATAGGGTAAGCAAAAGTCCCTTCTCCCATAGGTTGCCCCTTCTTTTATAGGAGCCTTCATAGGTGACACTTAGCACTTCATGCATGTTAAAATTAGGATAGCATGTTCTTTGCTTAGGTCAATTACTTAATAAGCCCATTTATCCTTTAGCAATCACATTAACCATTATCTTATGACAGTAACTAATGAAAGAACATTCAACATAATTGCAGAAGACAGGAATTGGCTCAAGCCAGGGAAAAACCCCAAGATGGGGAAAACCCTTGATCAATCTTCTTATTAAATATATCAAATGTTCAGTAGAGAGAGATAAGATTACAATAATCTAAAGTCAATTGATTTAACATCACAGCCTCTAGACAAATCGATGGTACACACAAAAATGCAATCCTAACATGAACTAAATGAAGAGGGTTGAACTGGTTAGGATTGCATGTTGTCCCTTCGCATTGTATCATAACTCCTCCTCGTATTTGCGGCTTTGCTTGACAAGAAGGATGCTATCCTTTGTCGGCTCTTAGGGCTAAACTATGATTCAGACCTAAAGTTCATCTTGTAGCATCATTCTTCCAAAAAGGCTACAACCTTCCTTCCTTATATTTCGAATCAATCTGGCAGCAAAAATACAAGATCAAGATACCTTGTATATCCTCCTAGGCCATACTACAATTCATCGAGCTGCTACACAAGGACTTTTGATCACGGTTACAAAGAATACACCCTCTGTCCAAGTTGCAGTGTACTCCTTGCACCTGCGGTTTAGAGAGAAGACACAACACTGGGCCTCTCAATCCTCCAACAAGTTACTCCAACCTTGTTGTAGCTACAGCAAGCTCTGCAGCCTAGAACAAATGGTAAATAACACTTGAAATTAGCACATAATGGCTCACACTTACCTTTGATATCTCGGCCCTGCTCCTCCAAGAGATCCGCACCAAAACATCAAGACAATCCTCCCCAAACTTCGTCTTCCTACTCAGCCTCAGTCCTGCGATATTTCAGAGGTGTCTCTAATGAGGATGGAGGATGCCTATATATACAAATAGATATGTTGATTTTCCCTTATGGAGGTGAAGCCAACCTTGACACTTGGAGGCAAATTCAAATTTCAAATTTACAACTTTTCCTACCTTGATAAGGTCATGCCTTATAGAATTTATTTTTGTATAAATTAATATTTTTCTTTATCCAAATTTGGAGATCTTTTGGTCAATTTTGATCCTCTCGAGAAGAGGAATTTAATGCAAGGATTATCTTCATCAGATGAGCTGACCAAAGTGGAATTTGGCCTAGTTTCCAATTTTAACAATGCCTAATTAATTATTTTTATTAATCCAAAAGTTTGATTATTCACCCACCCATGTGTCACCCTCTCACCAAGGCTCTCCAAAATTATTTACTTAAATTTTAATTCAAAAATAATATTTTTCCTCACCCCAACAAGACTCCCTATTTCTTCTCCTAGTTGTCTCTTGATCCCCCTTTTCTACTCCTTAATTTGTGTTCATTACTGAAGTCAACTGACAAGTCTCAAATTTGGTCCCCTAACTACCTCTTAATTTAACTCAATTTGCCTCTTAGATGGATATTCTTATGTTGGCTCTTGCCACATGGAGGTTCTCTAAATTTCTTTAATTTAATTTATTAATCTTTATTTTTATTCACCACCCTCTTTTCTTAATGAAGTTTAACTATTTTAGGATTAATCTTTCTAATTAACTCTATGTCCCTCTTCCCCCCTTTCACCTACCTAATATTTTCCAACATGGGAAGGGTAGAGTTCTCAAGTGGTACAATATTTTTATTTCTTCCTATTCTCCCTTTACCCCAAGTTTTATTCTTGATTTAATTTCCTTGGTTCTAAAACCTCATTTACCACCTTATGTGAATTAGTAGGATTTTCATATCTTGATTATATTCAGTAATTTCTTCTTGATGCCAAGGGTGCCAAGTCAGTTGTGCCCTTCAAGAACTTCCCTTGAAGTTCCAAAGGTGCCACGCCACTTGCCATTCAAGCATCCAGTTACTGAGGGGAAGATATAGGTGCAATGACAGAGACCGCCATCGTCTCTCATGTTGCCCTCTATAGTGAGGCTAATGGTGTTGGGGATCAAGGAAATTGCCTCGATGCATGCCCCCCAATAAAATCCTCGTGAGAGGCCCAATCTAGGGCCTTCCCCCATGACATCGTGATCTTCAAGGCAAAGGTATACCAACCTTTCCAGCCAATGTCACGGTGGGAGTACTAGTGGGTGAAATCAAGGACGTTGTCCCACCCCTCCCATGAAGTTCCATCTATCTGTACGACCCTATCACCCATGTGTGAGTCATTGGTCAAACAACTAACCTGTGTCTGCAACCACGAATATGTCATTAGAATTTATAGCAAAATCCAAACTAAACTTTAAAATTTTGGAGACAAAATATTGAATTCCATCAAATCAAAGGTCGTCGACTCATCACATGTGAGTGCATTTGGTGGTCTCCTACCATATTCGATAATCAGTAGTAATAATGTTGCATAGTGTTAGTCATTAACATAATAGCATATGTTAAATCATCAACATCATTGTTCACCATGAGCCATAACAATGTAAATAGCCAACATAATGAATCCATCACATGATTAGACACTCATAAAACACATCCATCACAGTTATTACCATCATAACATCAACCAGAAAACATACATATCCATCACAGCTATCATCATCATAACATTAACTAGCAAGCAACACATCCATCATAGCTATTATCATCATAACAACGACTACGAAAAAAACACAACCATCATAGCTATCATCATCGTAACATCGACTAGGAAACAAACACATTCATCATCCACTAATAGTAAGAGTCAAGTATCTGAATCCTCAACCTGAGGTCCTCAAAGAATAATGAGTGAGCCTTAAGGCTATATCAATGCTAATGTCATATCAAGGTCAGTAAACAAGAGCAGGGCACCACATAAGAGTGGATATATAAAAATAGCACCAAGAGATACATTTCGGCAACAAAATGCATAATCAATGAGGCTCTAAATGGCCTCTAGATCCTAGAAAACATGCTACACACTATTGGCCTATTACACAGTACATACTATATAGCAAAAACCATTGATGAAATGATCAGTGATCAAACTCATCACCACTACTAGCAATGGGATCATCAATAGGAGCTACAAAACCATCCTCTAGCTCAAAGTCTTCAAACTCCTCAAACTCCTAATACTTTTCACATGGTAGAAAAAGCTTAACATGCCTAACTAATGATTTCGTTTTGAGTGAAGGCTACATTTTTGCTAAGGCCATGGCAGAGAATTTCAATGATCAATACCACTAAGATCAAGGTACATAAAGGACTCGGTGCTCTTGATTAAATGCCAATCCCATACCATACTTTCATACATGATAGAATTCAATGAAAATGTTGCAATCTTACCAATCCTAAAATCCTAAAATTGTTAAGTCTGTTGAATTTTGATCGAGTTCAAGTCAACTCAAATTGACTTTCAAAACTATGAGTCATGCATGCATGAGATACATTTTTTTAGCTTAACAGCTAAATATAAAACTTTCACTTTTTTATTGAAGTGAATTACAAAATAGAATTATTTTTTTAAAATAGAATTACTTTTCTAAAGAATCTCGTCCAAATTCTCACACATTCACATTGAACCTGTGCGGAAAGTTCCTATCTGAGCTCTGATTCTCAACATAGTTGACTGTATATTTTGAGTTTATGGTGGTTGTGTTCTAGCTATTAACCAATAATTAATAACAGATATTCTTAATCATCTCTATCTATATATTTCCTCTAATGCAAAGGGAAATCATATAATTATATTTGAGATACCCACTTATTTGTTCAAATAAATGTGATGTAAAAAAAGGATTCCAAAATAGTAAGATAGGATTGGTTTAATCTCATAAAATGAAGCATATTGAATGAAAAAAATGTCCTCGGATTGGAATGCCCTTAAATCGATATTCTTAAATGCAAATTATTGATTGTTTGGGAGTCACTATTTTCAGCGTATGAATAAAATTTTCTCCCAAATGTGATATTCATTAAGTTGCATATGTTATTTTAATATGGTTTCACACAACTCTATATACCAACACATCTTAACATGAGTAGTTCAAAATGAATATTCAAATTGTTGAACATGAGCAATTTAGAATGTAAATTCAGATTGTGTTCAACTTGTAAATGAATATAAAATTATTGTCGTACCAATTCTTCTATTTTGGCCTTTACTCCATAATTTAGTTGGCTTCCAAAGGATGGTGACCAATTCAACAATGGTTGTGTTTCTTGGAGAGGTGAGCTAATTGATTATGACAAGTTGCCATTTAAGCCCAGAACCAGTTCCAACTTTCAGAGAGAGAGAGTGACAGCAATAGTGATAGCTGTGAGAAGAAACTGGAAGCCCTTGCCATTGTAACATATGCAAGGATAGCTATTAGTGCTATGGAAATTGTCAGAGAACACTATCATTGTCTTCAAAAAGTAACCGTGGATTATGAAACCATTCATGATGTTGGAAAGCTGAAAATACCTCAGGGTCACTAAGCTTACGAATATTTGCATTTACAGTATGTAAATGTCACAGATGAAGCCTTAAAAGTTGTAGGTCAATTCAATGTTTAACCTAAAACACTTATATTGTGTAGTTTCCAAAATTTTACAAACAAGAGCTTTCATGCAATAGGAAATGGATGCTTGACATTAAATGTTTTTTTCTTGGACTGACTTATTTTTTTAAACAACCAAAGTTTAATTGTAATTGCTAATGGGTGTAGTGAACTTAAATGACTTAATGGGTGTAGTGAACTTAAATGACTTGAACTGAATGGTTGGATTCTTAAGACTCTCTAATTGTTGATATTTCCATCCACGTTATGTGACATTTGGTCTTTCATTACTGGTTCAATATACTATATGAATTATTGACAATACTACCAACTACTTCATGCATAGTATAAAGGACCACCAGTGTATTTATACATCTACCATATTTATTGATTAATGAGCGCCTATGATCTTTGGGAATCACTTTTGCATCTGAGGTAATTTTGAAATGAGTTGTAAGATAAAAGCAAAAGAATCATGGAAGGATCTTTCAAATGAAGAACAAATCCTTGTATAATCTTCAATGGATCTAAAGTTTATATGCAAGAACAACTGTTACTTGGGTCTTCATGTTTACTTTTGAAATGCACATGCATTTTGAAGGGAATGTACAAAGGAAAATGAGACGTTTTCAAAATTGATTCACAGAATAACATGATCCTTAGAGTAGGAACCTACACAGTAGATATTTGTGGCGGTAATCATTTCTCCAGGAAATTTCAGTTATGTCAATCTAAATTTAGAAGCTTTCACTTTGTCTCAGTAACTACTTAAATTTGAGAACTATAACTGATTTTGGAAGGACAAGAAATCACCAAGCTGTAAACAATTCCATTCACCAAATGGATCATTGTTGAGAAGCTCTACCAGTACCTCTACTCCTGCCACCTGATTATGCTAACCTAAACATGGTTCAGGGTTGGGAATGAAACCTCATCAGGAGCAAGGGTAATTAGTACCTTCAAGAAGAAGAATTGCTGGCATATAACAGTTCTAATGAGAACAATGGACTGAATGTAGTGTTTTGATCTAAGTCTCGTAATATTCACCTACAAGTTAGCTAAGCAATAGGCAGCGGTCTTTTTAATTACTTCTTGAAGCTCTTTGTGACACCTAAATCAGCATAGCCAGCGTTTCATCCGTCAGTGGACCCTTTTTAAAACAAAAGAGGAAATAGTGAAGGATCTTCACTTTCGCAAATGTATTTTCCATAGAATTATTTCATTCTGTGAATTGTTTAGGCAATTATTCCTTTGCCAGGTCTAGGTATTTTTTTTCCATCAATGGTTGTAGACTCATTGTTGATTGGCACTAGAACCTATGTGGGATTTATTGTCTTTCATCAAGTAGACCGTCTTCAACAGATGGCTTGAGATAGACCTTGATATCCGGACAGGTTCTTGAATTACCACATAAGGAATTTAGCAGTCCTTCAATTCCACTTATATGGAAATCCTATATGGTAACTTCAGATTTTTGAGGACAAAGAAGTTGGATCTAGCACCGTATACAGGTATCTAAGCAAGGCCTATGTTGATAGGGATTCATAATTTTTTTTCACGTAGTTTGTTAAAAGGTTTGTTCTTTTGGTAGTTAAAAGGTACGGAGCTCCATCCAAAATCTGCTTTCAATCCAGCTACCTTTGGCTGAGAAGCATGACAAAGGGTATCTATAAGTTACCCAGGAACTGCATCATCCAGTGGAAAGCTATCTTTGGCTAAGAGCCACAACTAAGGGTAATCTATTCTATCAAGGTTACTTAGGAATTGCCTTTGGCCTCATCCCCATGGAAGACCCTATTAAGAAGCAGAGTGAGCCCATCGGTTTCGAACTTCTTTGGCTGAGAAGCATGACAAAGGGTATCTATAAGTTACCCAGGAATTGCATCGTCCAGTGGAAAGCTATCTTTGGCTAAGAGCCACAACCAAGGGTAATCTATTCTATCAAAGTTACTTAGGAATTGCCTTTGGCCTCATCCCCATGGAAGATCCTATTAAGAAGCAGAGTGAGCCCATCGGTTTCGAACTTCCGTCATTATTAATGCAAGTACTCCAACTTGCCCCCAAACCACAGCCCAATATGCTTGTTTTTCAACACTAGGCTCTTGTGAATTCCAAAATTCTGTGGCAAAATCAGTGCATAGTTGAGATAAGTCTATAGCAGTCGACAGTAAAATTTGACATTAAACGCAGTGGTCCTCACAACCAGGATTAGAATGGTATTCGCGCCGCTAATACATCAAACCATGGGTTGAATCAATGGGAAATGAACTAAAGACCACCTTGAGATAACACGCGTTTAAAACCCAACTTAGAAAAATCCAGAACCATTGTATTTCATGGAATTAAACAAAGTAAACAAGTTACAGTACCTGTACAAGAAACTGTAGAGCAAGCAGTAGGTGGGCAGTTGGAAGAATTGCATTGGGTGGTGGAGTTTGAAATCGAACGAAAGCTGATCTGAGTGCTGTCACATAGCGAGGCGTTGCGTCCAGTAGTTTGTCAACCCTCTCCGCCCAACTTGGAGTTTCTCCCTTGTTATTATTCCTCGCTTCTTCGCCCATTAGTCCTGTCTGATCACCCACCACTTTATTTCGCATAACCCACCAATCTATTTCGCTAAAATATACAGAGGCGATTTAAACAATTAATATTGTTTCTCTTGCAGGAGAATTTTACAGAAGCTCCCCTCGTTTGAATTATATATGACCCTTACCATTTGGCACTCATTACATTTGCTATTTTCCAACCTATCTATATACATGACCCTTACCATTTGGTACTCATTACATTTGCTATTTTCCAACCTATCTATATATATGACCCTTACCATTTGGCACTCATTACATTTGTTATTTTCCAACTTATCTAAATATATGACCCGTACCAAGCCCTGACGGGTAGCCTGATCGGTCGATTTTCCCTGCCATTCCATTAACCCTCTCTCACGAGGCGGAGATTCTAGATCGGGTTCACCCGGATCAGGCTCCGATACTCGAGTCGAATGAGCATGTAGTTTGTTTTTGTTTTTGTTTTTGTTTTTGTTTTTGTTTTTTGTTTTGGTTTTTTTTTTTTTTTTCCGAAGGTGACAAAACCTATCAAACTCAGGTGTCAAACCAACAGTGAGGACAGCCATCTCTGGCTGCTATCCGCGAATGTCGGTTTGACTCATCACTGTTATCAAGGAAAACCACGCCACCTGTAATAACCCGCTGGTGGTCCGTAAGGGAGCAGGTTTCACTCCTGCCAGATGCCTCTGGGTCTTGGGCCGTTAACCTGTTTCCTTACGTCCGAGGAAGACGAGCTCTTAGCCAAGCAGAAGCAGTTTTACGGCATACTCCAGGCCGAGAATGAGCATGTAGTTTGGGTGGTAGGATGGTTATTAATTTTAAAAATAAAATTTTAAAAACCGAAAGAAAAAAAAAATGGTTAAAATCATAAGTTTTATAAGTGAACTCTTCACAATTGAAATGCCTTAGAGGTTTTTGAGGGTGTTGAATTCATATTTCTAGTCAAAAAACGAGTTTAAACAACACAAATCAATATTTGGCCATAAATTTTTTCACTGAACTCTGACCAAAAATTCATCGAAAACTCAAAAAAGTCGCACTTAAAGACTACACCAAAAAAAAACGGCCCCTACCATTTCACATTCATTACATTTGTTTTTTCCTTTTATATCAAAGTGGTTGAAATAATTTTGACTAGGCTCAAGGTAAAATTTTGTGACTCTCACTATAAGAGCCCTAGGGTCATTGCTATGATAAAAATAAAATATGACCCCTACCAATTGGCGTTCATTACATTTGTTTTTTCCTTTTATATCAAGGTGGTTGAAGTAATTTTGACGAGTTCTAAGATAAAATTTTGTGATTGTCATTATAACAACCGTGGGTAGCCTAGTTGGTTGAAGCCCCCCTGCAAAGTCTTTAGCCCTATATCATGAGGTTGTGGGTTTAATTTTCCTTGGATCCATCAAGGCTAGGCTCCATTAGTTGAGTTGACTTGGCACACCCCTTTGGGTTGAATTTGCCCTGGCCGATATACGAGGAAAAAAAAACAACCCATAAGCCACATATACCAAGAATTAATGATTTAGCAAGACCCTGAATTCAATGGGTTGGGAGCCTACCCATTGAAACTTATCACAAGGGGCCAAGCGCAAGACAAAACTTCTTTGTTGTCATTATAACTACCCATAAGCTGGATATACCAAGAATTTATGATTTAACAAGAATTGAGATTCCATGGGGTGGTGAGTGGGGAGCCTACTCATCGACACTTATAACAAGGGGTCAAAGATATTCCCTCGTCGTATTTGAAATAGAGATATAACATCCCATTATTCCAACCACTCAATCCTCCCACAAGAATGCATGTACTACACCTTAATAGCCTTTACCTTTTGACATAATGGATGTACTTATTCATAATTATTTTAAACTTTTTTAATAACCTTTTAGCATATCTTCTAAAGTTTCATCCATGTAATTTATTTTCTTCCCATGGTTGCTTTACTTCTTTCTTTACCTATTTAGCTTTATTGATTATATCATTTTAGAAATATATATATATATAAGCATATATGCACAGTTTAGTAGCCTTTTAGTACCTTTTAAC
Source organism: Pinus tabuliformis (assembly GCA_031772625.1). NCBI lineage: Eukaryota > Viridiplantae > Streptophyta > Pinopsida > Pinales > Pinaceae > Pinus > Pinus tabuliformis. Next base: position 1,147,409,197 of record CM062805.1, read on the forward strand.
ATAGTAGATGTACTTGTTCATAATTATTCTTAACTTCGTAATAGTTTTAAAAATCATTTGTAGATCTTTTTTCAAATTTATAATATTTTTTACACGTATTCATTGAAGAATGAAATATTTAATTCTCTAAATAACTATGCAAATTAATCATTTGTCAAGTTTTCTTTTATCCCTTTAGTTTTGTTGACTATATCATTTTTAGCAATATTAAATGTAAACACATGTACAAAGGTTAAATGTAAGCGTGTGTGCAATGCCTCAAGAGCCTTTTAACATGTGGATGTACTTGTTCACGACTATTCTTAACCCCTTGAGAGTCTTTTAGCACCGCTTGTAAAGTTTCCTCGATTAACCATCCTACAAACTTTGCAGACTACTAGGGCATAAAAATGGTTGTACATGTATTATTGTAATAGTTGCATTATCCTCTTATTAGCATGTCTTTACCATGTGTGATTCATTATTTGCATGCATTTGTTTCATTGCATATCATTATCCAAGTTTCTCTTTTGCATGATGCTATTGTCTTTCTTTGAAATATTCATGTGTTTTCCCTCTATGCATCTTGAATGTTGTCAACATATTATCTCATGTTCTTTGTGTTTGTCTATCCCTTTCCATCCCTTTCAATCTTTGTTGCCTATAATATCATCTTCTACATGGTTGGGGTCCCTTTCCATGCATACAGCAACAAGTCTCACAAGTGAGAGTTGTATTTATAATGAACATGTAAAATAATAGTATATATTCCAATATTTTATCGAGCTGGATTTTTCAATATGGGTTGTTTTTAATCATATCAATTATTCTAAATTTGAACTATATATGTTAATTATAGTTAAATTAAAACAATAATTGATTATTAGTGGTTATTCTTGTTCATTCAAGTAATTTGGAGCCATGAAAGAGGCATGCATCTCCACCATTATAGAATGTGAGTCTCATCTTATCATTTCCACATTTTGTTGGCATATTAGTTGTTATTCATGTTTCCTATAAAAGGGTTAGCCTTCCTTGACCCATAGTTAGCACAATAGCCACTATCATGCTAACAATAAATGCCATTATATCAAATTCCCTTTTCTCATTGCTTCTTGCATCACTTAAAGGTTGTACGTGTGTTGTTAGAGGTTTTTTAAGTAAAAAAGGAAAGGTGATCCATGATCTCAAGAATGAATTCAAATGAACCCCAATTGATTTACAATTAATGTTCTTTCCCTTGTGTCTATGATTCGAGACTTTTTTGAAGGCTTTCTTAAACCAAAATCTCCATCTGCATGACCTTTTACTAACACTTATATCTGCATGTGAAACATGAGCATTACATTCTCTAAACAATACTTCAGAAATCCATCAACATAAACAAGAAGCAAATAACCATGAAGCAATCATAACACAACACATGATAATGGAGTTCGTCTAGTGTGGACTACGTCTCTAGGCCCTGGGTCAATAGTGGGGAGGCCGCTTCATTAGTCTCAACAAAAGATAATGAGTACATGGCAGATCTTCGTCAACACAAGGATAGATCTCTCATCTTGAGTGGCAATGTCTCTCCTATAGAGACATGTTCTCCTACAAAAAACTCTCACTCACAGAGTCTTCTCCTTTAACAAGATAAAGAAATGACTTCTCACAAAAGTCGCATAAAATGGACACTCTCGAATAAGTGGCAATGGGTCCCTCTGAATTCGCTGATCAAATTCAAAACATAATCATCATCATCATAATTGTCTCGAAATTATGATACCAATGGTTGTAAACATAACTACTTTATGATGAAGTGTCAACATGGCCCTCTTTCATCACCACACCATCTTATTTTTTGTGCAATGGCTAAAATGATGAATTTATTGCAAAGATTCAGATCTCGTTGTCCTACTGTGGCATACAAAGATCACCAGAACCTGCAACACACATCCATCCTTTCAACAACAACAAAAAACAAACAAACTGGCCAAAATGCATCATTATACCTCCCAATCTGACGATGGCCTAAAAGTTGGCTGCTTAAATGCCAAAACAAACTACGCCATCACAATCCTTGCGAAAATTCGTGAAATTTGAGTATAAATTTGACCCCATTTTGAAAATTCCAAATCTAGGCCTCTAAGGAATCTAAAATATTCCTCACAGATCCATGCATCAAGGTCCCACCCTCAAGGTTCCACAGTCAAGGTTCAACCTCTAGAAAATAGGTTGCTCATATCAGAAAACTATCTACAGTATCAGATTCCTGGCGAAATTTTGAGCAATCTAAGTATAAAGTTGACCCCATTTCGTCACTATCAATTTTAAGCCCCTGAGGAATCTAAAACATTCCTCGCATATTCCTACATCAGGGTTCCACCTCCTGGAACTGCGTCAAGGTTCCACTACTCAGGGTTCCGCACTGTGTCACGATTTTTCACCTCGTTCTCTGCTCATTGTTTTGTGGCTCCTCTGCCTGACGCGCAAATGAATTGGGTTTATATACAAAAATTGTTGGTATATTTACCAACGCTTGGTCATTGGCTCAATGGCTAATATATGGTAATTGTGTGTTTGGGGTTTCGTTGGGTGTGGGTTCAAACCTCGCCCGCTGAGTATTTTTGGTGTGTTGTTTTAATTTGTTGGCGTGTTTTATCTGGAGGGTTATTGTTGGGCGGCCAACCCTATATATAATGTGGTAATTGAAGGTTGGGCGGGTCTACTGATGGTGGCCTGCCCACCATATATATTATATTTTTATATGTTGACTATGGGATGACGGGGTTATGGGCCTGCCACCTTTTTTTTTAATGTTTTTTTAACAAAATGTTTTGAAATTGTCTATCGGATTTTGAGGGGTCACTGAAAAAATTAATGAATTTGACCATTCCTAGCTGTCGTTAAGTACTAATTTGTCACTCGGCCAGTTGCCACCAAATTTATTGGGTTTCACCAAATTTAGTCAGGCTGCCAAATTTAGTTGTGCTCCAAATTTATCTCGCGACAAAAGTCCTACTCCTTTGACTTAAAAATTTGACTATCAATTACTTACACATACGAAGTAAGATCTGAGTGTTGTTTGCGCTGTTGGAATCAAGATGATGAGCTCTTCGATCTGGTCCTAGTTTCGATGAAATCTGAAGACTTCGATATTTTAGCCTCTCCAGAGCCACCTAGATCATTCCTCCCCACTAAGGAGCTTTTGGTCCTCCAAAAACATAAACATGATTGCATCTTGATTTTCATAATAAATGCCTATGACAGGCCACCTTCCCTTTCCTTCACCTTTATACTTCCAAACTCGGAATGATGAAACCGACACTTGTACCCATATGCAAACTCGTAGCTGCTAATACATGCTCAATTATAAGAGTAGACATGACCCAAGAAAACCCCCTACTTGCCAAGAGTTTATAACACGCTCATGGTCAAGTTTACAACATAATTATAATAGAAACCATATCCTAGGCTATCAACTAAAAGGCCAAAATATCGCCATGTTGCATTCATAAGTAATGGCAAACATTTCAACACTTTTACAAACATTTTTCGCAACGTGTGATTTACAAATGTGGCCATACTCAACTATTTAAAAATTTTTTGATGCCACCATATCTCACCCAACTAGTTGAATGGGTCTTCTTCTTGTATCTAATTCTCTTGTTTGAACCGCTTCAATGGCTAGTTCCTTCACAAGTGCTTTCACATGCTTCATGTTCTTCTTTAGTCATTGCTCTGAATGGATCTTCCAACACGTAGCTCTCTGATGTCCACCTTTGTTTCAATGGTTGCAAAAGTTCTTTCTTTCTCAGGATTTCATTACCTTCTTTCTACCCTAATGTGGGGAAGGGTCCTCATGTCTCCTCTTCCTTGTTGCCATTCTTTTCCAAAACTTGGCAACAAAATGGTTATTCAAACCACAAAAGGTACATGGTTTTCTATGTCACAATTTTTGCTCATCATTATTCATTTGCTTGTAATCAAAATGAACATTAAAATATCGATATTGTTTATACATTACTTGGTTGTCTCTGGTGCAAGCATGGCGAGAAGTACTTGCCTTAACTCTTCCTCTGCAATTCTCACTATCATGGGAAGATTGTGATGTACTCTCAATATCCTCTTTCCTCGATGGTTTTGGTAATGGCTTGGATTCTTTTTTTGAAGAATCCCTTGCTTCTGCTGCCTTTGAACATTCTCCTTCAATAGACCCCAATCCTGCAAATTGAGGCCTTCTTACAACCTCCAATGGTTGAGTAATTCCTTGGCCATTAATACCAAGTCCTCCTCCTTTATACCCCATCTTAGTGAGGAGTCTCATGTCAATCCCTAAAATAGGTATCTCAATGCTTCGAATAGAAATAACATCATGAGAAGAAGAATTTTCTTTTACCTTCGATCCTGTTGGTGATGTTTGGTCATCTTCTTTGGCCAACTCTCCTTTTGTAGTGGAACATTCTCCCATTTGTTCCTCCATAGCTTGCTCTAACATGAGCCTCAATTTTCGCTTCTCTTCCTCTGCATCTTGTAGAAGCCTTCTAAGCTTTGCATTCTCTGCTTGAATGCAATGGTTAATCTCTTCCAACTCTTGAAGTCTTGCTCGCTTCAATCCTTTGCCCATGATGACATTCACAATCCCTAGAAAAATGGTCAAACTGCTCTAATACCACTTGATCCCAGATTTTTTTAAAGTCTTTCCTAAACCAAATTCTCCATCTACAGGACCCTTTACTGACACTTATATTTACATGTGAAACATGAGCAATACATTCTCCAAACAATACTTCAGAAGTCCATCAACATAAACAAGAAACAAATAACCATGAAGCAATCATAACACAACACGTGATAATGGAGTTCATCTAGTGTGAATTACGTCTCCAGGCCTTGGGTCAATGATTGGGAGGTCGCTTCATTAGTCTCAACAAATAATAACGAGTACATGTAAATCTTTGTCAACACAAGGATATATCTCTCATCATGAGTGGCAATGTCTCTCCTACAAAGAACTGTCACTCACTGAGTCTTCTCCTTTAACAAGACAAAGAAATGACTTCTCACAAAAGTGTCATAAAATGTACACTCAGACATAAGTGGCAATGGGTCCCTCTGAATATGCTAATCAAATCCAAAACATATTCATCATCATTATAATCGTCTTGAGATTCTAAGACCAATGGTTGTAAACATGACTAGTTTTGGATGAAGTGTCAACATGGCCCTCTTTCATCTCCGCACCATCTTGGTTTTCATTCAACGGCTAAAATGATGAATTTCCTACAAAGATTCAGATCTCGTTGTCCTACTGCAAAATACAAAGATCACTAAAACATGCAACAGACATCCATCCTTTTGCCAAAACAAAAACAAGAAAAGTGGCCAAAATACATCATTATACCTCCCAATCTGACGATGGCCTCAAAATTGGCTGCTCAAATGCCAAAACAGATAGTGTCGCCGTGATCCTTGTGAAGAATCATGAAATTTGATTATAAATTTGACCCGATTCTGAAACTACCAAATTTGGGCCTCCAGGGAATCTAAAAGATTCCTCACAGATTCTTGCGTCAAGGTTCCATGCTCAAGGTTCTGCCTCTGGTTAATCAGTTGCTCAAATCATAAAACTGTTTACACCATCATATTCCTGGTGAAATTCTGAGCAATCTGAGTATAAAGTTGATCCCATTTCGTCACTATCAATTTTGGGCCTCTAAGGAATCTAAAAGACACCTCACATATTCTTGTGTCAGGGTTCCACCTCCTGGAAATGTGTCAAGGTTCCACTACAAAAGGTTCTGCACTGTGTCACGGTTCCACACCTCGTTCTCCAGTCATTGTTATGCAACTTCTCTACCTGACACACAAATGAATTGGGGTTTATATATAAAAATTGTTGGCGGATTTACCAACATTTGGTTGTTGTCCCGATGGCTAATATATGATAATTGTGTGTTTGGGGTTCTGTTGGGCATAGGTTCAAACCCCACCCACTGAGTACTTTTGGCGTGTTGTTTTAATTTGATAGCATTTGTTAGTTGGAGGGTCGTTGTTGGGCAAGTCAGCCGACAGTCAACGCGAGTTTGATACCCGCTGACCTTATATATAATGTGGTCGTTGAAGGTTGGGAAAGTCTGCTGGTGGTGGGCTGCCCATCATATCTATTATATTGTTATATGTTGATTTTGGGGTGATGGGGTTGATGGACCACCACCCTATTTTTTTAATATTTTTTTTTTTTTTTTTAACAAACCATTTTGAAATTGTTTGTCGAATTCCGAGGGCCACTAGAAAAATTGACTAGGCTAGCAAATTTAGTTTTGCTCCAAATTTAGCTGGCGACAAAAGTCCTACTCCTTTGACTTGAAACTTTGACAGACAATAACTTAAACATACGAAGTCGGATTTGAGTGTTGTTTGCGCCATTGGAATCAGGATGATGAGATCTTCGATTGTTCCTGGTTTTGATGAAATCAAAAGGCTTCATTTTTTGGGCTTCTCTAGAGCCACTTGAATCAGTCTATACAAACCTAATAAAACCTCATTATATTGTAGATGCATGGGAATGAATAAGCAAGAGAGAAGTACAAAAGTAAAGAAGAAGCAAAAAATTACAAATGAATAGTACTACATTATAACCATTGTTATTACCCATGCTACAAGTGTTTTGATGTGTCATCTAAGTACCTTCATACTTAACATCCATGTTGTGAAGCTATAAGCATACATTTAGCTGAGAACACATTTTTTCCTCTACACCTCACAAAATGCTAATATTGAACCCTAAAGTTACCTTTTGATGGCTCAAAAAGAAGATAATGCTTTTTAATTACGTTACCTAAGATCAATATAAGAAAGAAATAAAAAAGCATGTAGATAAAAAAAATCCTATTTGAATACAAGTGGCACCCACGAGAGGCATAAACTAAGATCTTCCACACATTACCAAGCCAATGAAATACCTACTAACATTAGAATACTAATAGTACAATGATCTAGGATGAAACATTAGCAAAGTGAAATGAAAAAAGAAAATTACAATGTCAATGATATTAATACGAGTGGATTATCCAAATAGCAACTCGTAAATAACACCAGATTCTAGTACATAGGTAATGTGAAAGTTGGCCTACACAATAACTTTCTATAAATGTTTCCTATGCAATTGATTTCAGTAGGAGGCATAGGTAACCTCGTAAATAACACTATATGTTATTATAGAGGAGATGTGAAAGTTGTCCTACACAAGATCTCTCTCTATAAAAGTAGATTTTTAATATAAAACTATATAAAATAGAAAAGGAAATTACCATGAACTTTATAATTAATGGAATGAGCAGTGAGTAGAGTGTATAATTTTTCATGGCTTACCCTTTCAACTATCAAAAACTTGACTTGCTATTCAAACTTGGTAATATAATCATTTTCCCACTTTAGTTGCTCTAGGAGATCATGAACATTTATCTTTGTGGCTTGAGAGAATGTTGTGCCTACTAAAGCCATAGAAATTGGATCGTTTCTAGTGTCAGGCATGATAGGTCTCTCAGTGGTGACCTACACTAGAGGCAAATGTGGGGTAGAGAATTTTTTCTATGTATTCTCTTGATCTAGGTGGATATTGGTGGCCACCCTCCTATTCCACCTAGACCTCCAGACAGTTTCGTTCATTTCCTTGATTATAGTAGCATTTACTATTTTTAGCAGTTTTTTGAGTCCTGAACTTCTGAATCTATTTTGACCCCCTAAACAACATTTTTTTTTAGGCCTACAGCAGGCCTATAGCCGTAGGTATTAATTGGAGAGATATTTCCAATAAGGTATCGTACGTGCCAAACAGATATCATATGACCAAGTTACGACTCTGAGAAGTTGGCTGCCCAACTAACCTTAATGAGGCCCACAAACTCTTGGCATTTCATCTCTTGGGGTTAGGGTTTTGGTTGTTTAGGGTTTTCCCTTGTTGTTCAATAATAAAAAGGCCCTTGCGCATCATTGTAACACATTTCAGAGGCATGTAGCTGCCACATCTCTTCTTAGAGATAAGCTACCATCACCTGAGCTAGTTTATTTACATTCTGTATGTAAGCATATTTCAGTTCTTTGTTATTAATGAAATGAAGTTTTATTTTTGTTGCATCTTTGTGTTCATGTTTATATCTATATTTTGTTGCGTTCCTGCATAAGTCTGGATCAGTGGTCTCAGAGTAGTCTGCTCTTTCTCTGTTTTTCTTTGCATGTCCCCAAAGAGGTCAGGGTATAAGGAGTTAGGGCTCGAACTCGTTGAACCTTTGCAAGACCAACCTTGCAAACCCTAATGACCTCCTATGGTGAAAGAAAATAAAAACGAGGGGGCAAGATATCCTTTCAAAATATTGCTCGAGGACACCCTCGAGCGACATAAGAACGTGATGATGGATAACTTGGCCCAAATCCTTCGGTGGCTACCCGCCAGTGACGCATCTTCATCTAGCAACCACTTTGGAGGCGCCGCTCCTTTTAAGGTACAAGTTAACTTTGATATTCCCATATTTTAAGGCCAGATAAATGCAGACGCCATAGATAGATGGTTAAATATATTGGAAGGATATTTTTTGGTTCATGACTTTTCCAATAGGGAAAATATTACTTTTTCACTCCTCAAATCTACCCCACATGTCAAGGATTGGTGGGAAACCTACTACGAACAAAAGGACGAGAGGGAATCCTCAATGTTTTCAGTTGCACGCACTTGGAATTCTTTTCGAGACGTTATCAAGGAACAATATTACCCTGTTGAGAGTTATGAAGATAAATACATAAAGTGGACCCTATTGCGGTAGGGAAGGGACAAAGATGTACCGAAGTTCACAAATATTTTCCATACCCTTTGCACGAAGCTAGGCATCAAGAATTCTAAGCGATATTTGGTACTCAAGTACCGCAGTTGTTTACACAAGTACATTCCGGACGAGATGGAGTTCCTGGACATCTCCTCGCTTGGTGTCACCTATCGATATGCTGTTAAGATCGAGCATAAATTTAAACAGAAGAAGCGAGACTTTGGATCTGCGAATTTGAAGCAAGGGAAAGGCACTCCAAAACTGCAGAACAAAGGACAAAGCCAAGGCAGGGTGACCCAGGAAAACCTGTCGAAGCCGCAAGAAAAGAACAACACCATGAAGACAAAGAAGGACATAGGGAAATGTTGTGAGCTCCATAAGATCCTCACTCACAACACAAGTGAGTGTTAAGCCAAGTAGTCACTGGTGGCCGAGCTGAAGGCTTCCAAATCAGATGCATATTCTGACTATAAGTCAGAAACCAACAAGGGGAATGAAAAAGGGAAGCAGATTATGATGTGGAGCCTAGAGCCACCATTTCCATCATTAAGACCCAAAAGGTTGAGCCCGAAGATCTAGAGGAGGGAGTGACTCTTCCACTCACATGTGTGGGTGAAGGGTTCTCTACTGTAGTTCATTGTTGATAGTGGAGGCCAAAAGAACCTCATTTCAGTAGAGGTCGTGAAGCAGTTGGGCCTACCGACCACACCACACCTACAACCATACACCATCGGGTGGCTTCACCAAGGGCGAGATCTTCGCATCAACCAACAATGTTGCCCTCCTGACAACATCAAGTCCTTCACATATGAGGTATTGTGTGATGTTTCTCCTCTCGAAGTTTGTTATGTATTATTAGGCCAACTATACTTGTGGAAACATCATGCTGTGTATGAGTCTAGGCCTCGCACTGTCATTATTTCTTTGGGAAATAAGTTATATAGGATACCGGAGGTAGCACCACTTACCATCATCTCTTTCATCTCTGTGAAGCAATACAATAAGATCATTTCCCAGACCAGGAAATTTATCTTCCTTATGATTTTCCCTTATGGAAAGAAGAAGACCGTGGTCACATCCACAACCTCCAGACAAGGCTCCTCCACAAAGAAAAAACAAATGGACAAGGTCATGGAAGAGTACAGGGAAATCTTCACCTCACCCACAGGGGTACCCCTACATTTCCAGGTCAAGCACTCCATTGATCTGACACCGGGCGCGTCACTACACAACGGACCGATCTACATACACTCTTTTTTGGAGAACGATGGAATTAAGAGGCAAATTCAAGAGCTCTTGTAGAAAGGGCACATTAGGCCAAGTTCATCACCCTGTGGAAGCATGATCGTGTTGGTGCAAAAGAGATACGACACCTGGAGACTCTGTATTGACTATCGGGCGCTGAATAAGATCACTGTCTAGAATAAGTATCTAATCCCATAAATTGATGATCTTCTGGACCAGCTCAAGGGGGTCAAATATCTCAACAAGATTGACTTGAAGTCTAGGTACCAATTGAACCCTTAGATGTGTGAAAGACTGCCTTCAAAACCAAGGAGGGCCTTTTCGAATGGCTAGTCATGCCTTTCGGGTTGACGAATGCCCCCACAACGTTCATGGAGTAGATGGAAGACATGTTGCGGCCCTTTACCAACTCATTCATGGTGGTGTACCTAGACGACAACCTACTCTTCAACAGTAGTTGGGAAGAACACATACACCATATCTGACAGGTCCTCCAAACCCTGCGATAACACAAATTGTGTGCCAATTTGGAGAAATGCACTTTTGGTATGACCCAGGTTCAATATATCGAGTACATCATGATGCGTCGAAATTCGTTGCAACAACATGGTCAAGGACTTGAATACGTCCCTTTTCTGTTTGGAATAGTGGCTCCAACTAGGGATAATGGGACCTGTTTCCCAATGAAATGTGATAGAGTTGATGTATAATGCTTATAACCAAAACTAAGTGATGAATGGAAGTGATTGTAAACTGAAATACATGTATATATCTATCTATTACTTGGGTTTATTTGTGTTCATTTGTATGTGATCTAAAGTGATTGTCGTTAGTGTATGATAATAAAGATTAATCAAACACTTGTAGAAATGAAAACATTTAAGATAATTACTTTGATTAAAAAATTTAAGCAAAATAATTGATGAAACATGTGTCGCATCAAATAACATAATAAATCATTGATATATGTATTAAAGATGGCAACTCTAGCATGTTTTGAAGTGAATTAATGCAAAATTGTGTTAAAAATGTACATATAAAAACAATGCAAAGAGGAATGATTGTTAATTACATAAACAGAACAAAATACAAAGTAGAAATACCCGATGTATGTTACTCTGCATATGAAAGAAAGCAGTCATGGTCTGGTCTTCTTATTATGATTCTTCTAAAAGTACAAAAGTGCAAGCTCTCCAAGGCTTTCCTTCTAAAATCTGGGGGCCACTTTTACATATACATGAAAGGGTTTATATAGTGAATACAAAAATGCAAAAATAGAAATTACACAAAACGCTTATGAGGTTTGAACAATTCCCCTTATAATCAGTGATAATAAGACACAAATAGAATTAGTTTGATGACGCGCTGAGGAGTATCATTTTGTCTCTTCTCTCATTTGCTGCCTGAGCCCGAAATATCTAACATTAGCTGACTTTAGGGGATGACTTGTCTTTAATGCGCAATTGTCCATTATAGGTGGCACCTGAAAGTGTAGAAACAAGTAAGCAGATAAGTCAATAGGTAAATGCGAAATATCTAAGTACTTACATTGCGAATTGTCGAAGTACCTTGAGACCTGAAACCACAAACATCGTTAAGCCTTCATAATAATTAAAAATATGAGTTTGGTGATTAATGAAGACAATTCAACTTGCTATTGAATGGACAAATCACATCGCAAAAGACTTCTTGTGACACCTTTAAAGCATGACTAACTTCTTCCTCGAAATGCGATATGCGATCCTAATATTGCATATCTCACAGAATCGCAATCGCAATCGCAATTTCGCAACATCGTAGTGTATGGTGAAGGTTTAATGAACAATGACATTGCGATGCAATATATCGCCTCAGAAGTTCGAAGGCGAAGAATCACAATAAGTGATAGAGGGATTCACGATTGCGGACTCACGATGGGTCACGTGGCATTGGGATGATGTGGCATCGGGATGGGTCCTGCCAGTGACTTACTCTGTTTCAATGTGCTTTTCCTTTGTTATTTATTCATTGTTCGTTTATGAATTTAAAGTTGTTCTTTGTGATAAACTTTATCGCAACCGGGAGATCGGAGGTGAATGGAGTGGCATGCCTCTGCAAATCTGCGATCCATCTAGACACGACATATTATAGATTTGCATTGACTGTTATATCAAGGCCTGAGGGTTTATCGCATATCACAATCGGAGTGGTCATCAGAGTTTTTAAACTGCGCTCGTTATAACTTTTGTGATGTTGGAAGCTCTGATATGGAGCGGACTTTGGATAAATGATTTGGATTATAGTCAAACTTTGGTTAATGGTTTTTTATTATAACTTTGATATATGATATTCAATCAATTATCACATTTAATAATACTTAAGGTTTAAAGCCTAAGTATTTCTCTTGTTCTCGAGGGCTATGTTCATTGGGATTTGTGATATGCGATATACTTTATCGCATGGCATTGTTTCAAGAGATAAAATAATGGGTGCTTATTAAGATTGCGAAATGCGATAAGCAGTGGGACTTTTTAAAACATGTTTATTTGAATTGCGCAGGCCAATGAGATTTGAGGTTTTAAATTCAAATAAATTCAAATTTGTCCTAAAAACACTAAAATGTTTTATTTTTCTATGATTTAGAAATTAAAAAGGGTCCCCATTATTTATGTAATAATTTCCTAAGACATTTATATATAAATAATGGGGGGTTGTTGAATACCACAACAATTGGCGATTCACTGGAAGAACCAGTTATCTCTGATAAATAATAATGAAATTTCAAAAATTAAGTAAAAATAATTCAGGAAAGGGAAACTATTTTCAAAATATTTAGATAAATAAAATTACTCTGAATATAAAAACTCACTTAATTGCAACCTCTTTTAAAACCTTTCATAGATGAAAATACCTATTTGTCTACATCAATCCTTAATTGGTTATAAAGATAAAGTAGGGGGCCTTTTACAACTTAGCCTTTTGATTTAGAATCCCATCCTTTTAAGAGTGTAGTCGTTAGAGATAAACTCAAAAACATATATATTTATTTTTCTTTGTTTTTTTCTTTTTTTTTGTTAATTTTTTCAACAGTAACTAAAAGCCATTGTCCTAGCTTGGTGGCTAGAAAGTGACAATGCCATTCACTGGTTGTAATTAAACTGAACAAGCTGGCTCATGATGAGACCCCTTGTCTTATAATTGAAATAATCATAAGCCATTACCCTGGTTTGATATTCAGTAATTGGTAATGTCAGTCTATTAATTCCCTATGATCATGGTAAGCAGGCTCGTGATGAGACCTCTTATCTTTTAGGTTTAATATATTTTTGAATTACACTCTAAAAAATATGTCTTAATAGATGGAGAGAATCATTGACTCTTTAAGAGTTTTGGATGACAATTTTAGAGTTAAAGATGCCTAGATGTAAGACAATCTTTACTTTGTTAAAGAAAACCTTTCTTGACTGATAATAGAGTAAAAGGATTTTATAAATTTTAGGTTTAAAAGAATTTACAACTTCAATGGAAAAATTTCAGAGTTTTATGATTTTTATTTAATTTTCAATTTTGTAATCACTTCCTTAAGAATTCCTACTTTCAAAGTGAAAAAATCATAAAATGATTTAAGAGATGTTTATGGAAAGCCAAAAGTATGTCATTTAACATTATTATCTAACAAAAAATGTAAATGCAATAATATTTACAAAATAGAAGATATGATATTCTAATAAAAGAATTTTCTCAAAATAAGCCTATTCACATAAATGATGTGAGAGTCACCAAAACCAAATCAAAAGGAAAAGGAAAAGAAAAAGAACTCTAATCTAAAGTAAGAAAAGAAATCAGCAGACAAAATAAAAATAAAAAAATGAAGAAGAAGAAAGGTGAAAGAAAAACGAAATCTAAAAGATAAACTCCAACCAGATTGTTTATACAAATTTCTTAACAAAAGAAGTAAAAGAAGATAATCATATAAACGTTCCTTCTTAGTTTGAGATTTAGATAAATTTTAGCTTGCAAATTTATAATCATTTAATAACAGTCACGATAAAATTTAGTCCAAATGAAGAAATTTCTATCTGCTGTAGATTTTCTTGTTCAAAAGAAAAATCGACAAAAAGCATCTTAAACATTTTCTAATAAAAGTAATGCTTAAAGAAACAGATGAAAGGTTTAGAAACTTCTCAGTTTAGTTGATTCGATGAGGATCGTTACTGCTTCTTTTAAAAACTTAAAATCAAACCCAGAGAATGAGCTTAAAATCTGATCTGGTAGAGGTATGAAAAGTTTATGAAGAGTTGCAAAAGAGAGCTTTATATAAGGAAAAACTTAAAAACAAAATTGTACCTAAAAAGTAAAGAAATGAAAATGAATGAAAGTGGGCACAGTGAAACTTACCATTGAAGAATTTCATTTAACCTTACCTGAGAGATATGACTTTCTCCAATGCAAGGTAACTTCTTCTTTTAATTGAAATTTAAAACATGAAGAGGTTGAATTCTTTTGAAATTTCATTATCCCAAAATCATTATTTATTAAATCTAATCTAAAGTAAGCAGTAAACTTAAGAAAGTAATGTCTCTTGTTCAAGGAATCAGAAGTAAACCAAATCTATCAGAAAATGAAAAATGAGGATATGCTTCTTTATGAATTGCGATGTTTTTTTTTTTTTTTGAATTTATATCAGCCCCAAAATATTGAAATCGATTCAAAATCCAAATAATGTAGCAATTATGTATATGATGAGGACTTGAACCTTTATATAATAAGTATGGAGTGATATATCAAAAATTTTAAAAAAGAATTCAAAAATGAATTAACCATGGTCCATTAGCTTTACATGTTCCATATTCTTTATTAACGAAGCAAATTGCCAAGAAGAGTGAAAAGACCCATGTGCATGCATTATGAAGAATATATCTATATATATATATATATATATATATATATATATATATATATATATATATATATATATATATATATATATATATATATATATATATATATATATATATATATAGATATATATATATATAGTCACTAAGTCATCCTGCTGGATGAATGCTTGGATTTTCTTGAAATTATGATTAAACTACATCCAAGCTCTGTTCCAACATGATAACATGAAAGTACCATGTATAAAATGATAATCAAACAAGACTTCATGTTAACATAGTGAAAGATCATAATGAATTGATCAGAGACCTACGAAGTTTCTTAACCAGATATTCTTAAAATTACATGTTTACAAGAGAATCAAAGTAAAAGAAAAGAGCTAAAGTTTTCCAAAAATTATGGGTAAAACTTCGATAATCAAAAACCTTGCTTTATAATGTTTCAAAATATTAAAAGAAAGCAAGATATTGGAACAAAAGTTTTTTGTGTAATTTTTACAAACAAAACTTGCGATATTGATCATGTCCAATAACGAATGTTTGTTAGATGTATAATGTAGGAACATTGTCTTTCTGGAACATCAAACATTCATGTCTCGGAGGTTAAACATTTCATAAGATTTTATAAAGTAGTTCTTATGACTTTCATCCCAATAATAAGAAGGTTTTGTAAAAATTATTGCAAGAGCACTTACATTTACTTGTAAAATAAGCTTCGAAGGAAAGGAATCTGATACTTAATGATTATGAAAACAAATCAACTGTCAAAGGTCTCGGAAACCTTTTCTAAAGCCAAAATTATCATAGAAAATCTCTAAAAAATGAAAAGCATAAAATTGGGATTTCAAAATTCACCGATTAGAGGCTTTGAATCCCTTCGGAAGAAAGGAGTATCAATAAAGGGCAATAATGTGCATGAGTGTTATGCAATGGTTTATCTCAACTTGGCAAATTGTAATATTTGGAACACGCGTAAATAAAATCACAGATAATATCATTTGCCATAAGATTCAAAAGAAAGCACTCGACTAAACTTTGCTTTTAAAATAAAAACCCTTTTAATAATTTAAGTAATCATCGAGAGTTTCAATCGGAGAAAGATGCTATCGGTACTTTCTTATGACGAGAGTTACAAAATATAACGATTCGATTGAAATCTTTCAATAATGTATTTTTTCCGAGAAAAAAATTGAACTTTTCATTACAAGACAAAAAGTTACATTGTATATGTTGTTAGGCATTCAAGTGACTGTATGATTTTTAGTCATAGAGTTGCTGAGATGTTGCTTGAGGGATGCACCCTTTTGTCATCTCGATTATCTGATTCTGATTCACTGATCAATTTTGAAACCAAGGCCTCCTCAGAGAGGAGAAAAGCCCCGGTTGATCAATTTCCTGAGCATCATAACCACATCATTGGTCTCTATATTCAACAGTAAAACTAAACTGATGTGGCTGAATCATTCTCGGGTCTCCTCAGAAGGGAAAACAACCCAAACAGGAATGAGTCAGCTGGAAACTTTTGAGAGTTTTTAAATTGTTAAGGAGTTTAAATAGTGCAAGTAGTTGTTGTTTTGAACGGAAAAGAAAAGAAAAAGAAAAAAACTAAAAAGGAAGGAGAGTGCTTGAGCCCAAGTCTTGGACTTAGAGAGATTGAATTTAAGCATAGGGTGGATGATCCGACACACGGATCTCGTCCATCTCTGTGTCCTCTATCCACCAACTGCCCACATTTTGTTGCAGACACGCTTTAGAAAGCTAGTCTGCAGAGTCATTGTGTTCCCTGTATATATGACATAGAGAAATGATGCTAAAATGAAATTTAAATGTAAGGTTTCTTCTAGTAATGGAGATAGAATGTAATTCTGACATCTACTTGTTCCATTGAACCATTTGACAATATTCAGAGAATCCCTGAAGAGCTAAATCGTGGATATGCCCAGTTGGATGAGCCAGCAAAGAAGGAGTTTTAAGGTTGTCAGCTCGGCGAAGTTATTAGTTCCAGTCCCTATACCCACTGAGGCTTTGAGGCATCTATGGGGTTGTAGGTGAATGATCAACCCAACATCGCATTTTGTGTTTTGGCCGGAGGACCCATCGAAATATGCCCATGGAACCCCTTCCTTAATACTCTCTTCTTTGACTGGGCGGGGTAAATCCTTGTGAATGGGCTTAGGAATGCTTGTGAAGATAGATGCACTTCCGACAGATGTGCTCTCCACCGAGGGAATTTGATCTTAAAAGATACTTTTATTCCTTGCGATCCATAACCCCCATGAGATGATTAGGGGAAGGTTCCTCATATTTTCTTCAGGATGTTGGATCCACCAAGATTTCCAGGCTTCAGCTATCGTCCACCCATTCCATGAGACTCTTTTGTGGATCAGTTCCCCGACAGCTTGCTAGACTGCTTTGGAGAAGGAACAATCAATAAAGAGGTGAAAAATTGACTCAGAGGCCATTTTACAGAGGGCGCATCTCCCTGGACCTGACTTATATCTTTTCTGTAGGATGTCCCAGGTTGGTACCTTCTCCTTTAGGATGCACCAGAAGAACATTTGGGCTTTGGATGGGCATTGCATTTTCCAGATTGAGGTTACCCACCAGTCCTGATTTCCCCAACCTTTCTTTGTCATTAGGTAATCGTAACCTTGTTTTGGGGAGTATTTGCCTGAGTTTGCATGGGCCCAAACTAACTGATCTGGTCTATCTCTTAGTCGGACATTTGATCGAGATAGCTCTGAGGTGAAAGTGATTCATTCCCCTCTCCATTGAGGGTTGAGATTTAGGTCTGATCCTGTAAGCCATGCTTGGCCCCAGATGGAGGAGTTACCATGGTTCTCAATCTGGCTAAGGTTATTAATGCCTCTTGTATTAGGATGGTTGATGAGACTTGAGGATAGTATGAATCTTTGTTGCATCGTACCCAAGGATCCTTCCCTATTTGGACATGTTCTCCATTCCCTACCTGCCAGGATAGGCCTTGTTCAATGATCTTAAAGCCATCTAATGTTGCTTTCCACACCACTAAGGCACTGCCTTTCTTTTTGGTTGGGCTTTTGATCCAATCTTCCAACGACATTGGATCAATATATTTTCGTTTGACCACCATAGTCTAGAGGTTCTCCATTTTGATAAGCCTCCATCCCAACTTTGCTGCCAGCGATGGTCCGAAGGTGGTTAAATATTTTATTCCCCATCCTCCCCAATCCTTTGGCCTTGCCACCTTTTCCCAGGCCACCCATGGGAGTACCGAGTCTTCCTTTGATCCTGCCCATAAGAATTTGTTGCAGACTCTTCTGATTTTCTCCAGAATCCCTTTCGGGACCTAGGTTAATGCAACCCAGTAGACTGGTATAGCCAGGAGGACTGATTTGATAAGTGTCAATCTGCCAGCTCTAGATAGCCATTTGAAACTCCAGTGGGTGATTCTTGATTCGATTTTTGCTATTAGCCAGTGCCAATCCTGCTTCCTGTATGAGCAGGGCTTTAGGAAGAACCCAAGGTATTTGAAGTAGTCTTGGAGCCTCCTGTCCTTGAAGGGAAAGTCCTCTTTGATTTGGGTTACTTCTTGCTTGTTGAATCCTTCCAGCAAAAGTTGTGATTTATCTTTGTTAACTTGTAGTCTTGTTGCCTTTAAGAAGAGATTTAGTATCCTTTTTAATTCCTGAGTTTCAGACCTTCTTCCATTAGAGAATAGCAGGATGTCATCCACGAACAGGAGGTGGGTTATTTTTAGATTGACTGCCACTTCCAGCCCTTGGATATTTCCTTTCCTTCGGGCATCAAGGAGCAATTGACTGAGGCCTTCTACTGCTAGAAGGAAGAGGAGGGGAGAGAGGGGGCATCCTTGTCATAATCCTCTCTGACTTTGAAAAAATGAGGAGGTTGCTCCGTTGATGAGGACTGCAAAGCTTACACTGGTTAAGCATCCCATTACCCAGTTTATGAAGTCAATATGAAACCCCAGGTGCATGAGAAGCATCCGAATGTACATCCAACTGACCCTGTCAAATGCTTTGGATAGGTCTATTTTCACTACTGCTCCTTTGATTTTTTTTTTCCTGGATGATACTATGAATGGTTTCCTGGGCTACTCCAACTGCTTCATGGATCTGCCTCCCATTCAGAAAACCAAACTATTCTCTTGACATGTGCCTGGATAAAATTGGTTTAACCCGGAGGGCTATCACCTTTGCTATGATTTTATAGATACAGTTGCAGAGGGAGATCGGTCGGAAGTCCCAGAAAGAGGAAGGGTATTCTTTTTTCAGTATGAGGGCTATGAAGGTTGAGTTGAAGGGTGGATAGATTACCCCTTTTCTTCTAGATTCTTCAACAACTTCAGTAAGATCTTGCCCTAATTGCTCGAAGAAATGTTGGAACAGCTCCACTGTCCAATCGTCTGGGCTAGGGCTTTTATCTTTTGGCATTTCTTTTACAATTCCTTCCACCTCCCCCTTGGTGACTTCTCCCATTAGTTCCAACGAATCCTCTTCTTCCACATAACAAGCAAAAGTCTGGGCTATTTGGATTACTTTCGCAAGGAAATTCTGCCCTGGTCTGAGAATAGGTTTTGAAAGTGTCTTGTGCCCATCTGGGATCCTCGAAGGATCGGGCCTCTCTGCCTCCTTCTTCTTTTAGGTGCCAGATGGTGTTTGTGTTCTTCCTTCCTCTGGCATAATTTTGGAAGAATTTGGTGTTTTCATCCCCTGCCTTTAGCCAAATGGCTCTGCTTTTCATTCGCCATTGTTCTTCTCTTGCCAAGAGAATTTTATTCCTTTGGGCTTCCTGCTGCATGATTTTTTCCCTTTTCTCTTGAGTTTCATAGCCATCGGCTTCAGGGCTTTCAAGCCATTGGAGATTCCTTCCTATTTGGATGAGGTCTTCATCTTCTTTCAATTTCTTTTCCTTGGCCCAATTCACTGTGGCTTTTTTAAGGCACTTCAGATTCTCCATAAAGAGGAAGGCTTTATCATCGGAGTCTCTGGTCCTTGTAAGTCTCCAAGTGGACTTAAAGAGGGAGTTGGAGGAATCCTCTTGAAGCTAGGTGGGATTGAATTTGAAGGGGGCTGCCGATTTTTTGGGGAGCTTGGATAGTTCTAGCAAGACTAGCATATGGTTCGAGTTCCCCCTTCACCCACCCACTGACGAAAGGCTGGGATCTTTGCTGCTGCTTCCTCCCGCGGGAGGAAATGGTCCAATCTTTTTGCTACACGGCCATCCCCTATTCTCCTATTTCTCCAGGTAGGTCTTACCTTTAGCAAGTTAATGTCCAACAATTTGTTGTCTCTGAAAAGATTGGTGAAAAACTCTGATAGTTGATCTTCTCTGGCCGATAACCAAGTCGGGATTGTTCATTAAGGATTTGGAGAGGAGGGTCTTCCAGAAGAGGGCTCTTCCCTGGCAGGGGCCATAAATGTTTACTATCAACAGAGTGGTGCAGAGTTCTTAGGAGTAGACTTCCAACCCCATTACCTGGTCCATCCCATAGGAGTTTAGGGATTTAAATTTCTCTTGCTTAAATGCCATGGCTAGGCTCCCAGAATGACCTTTGGCGTCCAAGACCTGGATGATCCAGCTTGGCAGAATTTTTAATAGTGATTTTGAGACTTCTTCGCCTACTCCCAGGGTTTCTTGAAGGAGGAGAATATCCAGACTGTAGGTTCGGAATACTTCTTTTAAGGCCAACTTTTTTGGGTTGCTGGCTAAACCTCTGCAATTCCATGAGAGAATGATCATTGGTTAACCTCTAGAGGGGGTTTTGCTGCTCTAAGTGCCCCAAAAATGGAAATTTGCTTACCATCTACAATGTCTATCTTGGCTCTTAGCTGAGCCTTGGATAGGTTTGTTTTTCTCCCTCTTGTCTTCCTGTCTCCTCGATGGGAGGATTGCATGTCGATTCCTCCCACTACCTCCAAAATTCCCCACGGGGGAGGTTTTATCTCTCGAGGCCTAAGGTTATAAGGATTGGATGCAGTGAGGGTTTCTTATCTTAGAGTGATAGCATTGGTTAGGGCATATTCACGATTCAAATCTGTGTTGGGAATGGAGGTGATTATACTCTCAACTTGCATATTTTCTGAGTGAAGAATATAAGCCACAATGTTCTGTTGCCTGGAGGGACCAGGCACTAGTTCAACTATATTTAAAGAATTTACAGGAGAAACAGAAGGTGGGTTTAAGGCTAGACCCATACCCTCTTTGTCGATAGTGTGGCTTTCTTCAATCTCTGCTTGAGAGTCCTGGATTGTTGCATTCCCTTCGAGCTAGATGGGAAGCTGGTGCTACTGGCTGGCCTTCTGGTGCTCTTCTATTTTCCCGTCTGGTCCTTCTGGGGTCCGTCTATGTCCATTAGATCTTCCCCCTTGTTTCCTTTCGGTGGGTTGGTTCTTTGCATTTCCACTGCTAATCCCCCTATCTCGGCCTTCTTTTTCTTTCCTCGACGTTTGAGATCCATCGAGCATTCTTTTGTCAAGTGTCCATAAATGTGACACTTGTGGCATCTAAATGGCAGGTGTTAATAGTCGATTTGTTGTAGGTATTTGAACTCTTTGTAATGCAACTGGATTTCTTCTGCCAATCCTGCCCGAGGGGTGAGGCTTACCAAGATGCGAGCCATCCCCAAATCTCTGGTTTGTAAAAAGGACATGTCCATTTCCATGTATTTCCCTAGGTGGTTCTCGATAGACCTGAAGACTGATTCAACCCAGAGGAACGATGGGAGCCCTAGCAAGCAGACCCAAACTAGTAACTCATCGACTCTTTCCCTCTTAGCATCAAACAGAGGGTTCCATCGCTTGAATAGGATCGGGTTCCTTCCAAATGCCCAATTTTTTCCCAATACCAAGTCTGTCACTTCTCTTTTTGCAAATTTAACCATAAACCATCCCTTTGTGAGTGTCGAGACTTGAAAGGCTGAGTCTGGGGCTTCCTTCCAGTGATGGGAAGCCCACTCCTGAATGAAATTTGCTGAGTGCTTTTTCCCTCTTTCCCTTCCAACCAGCATTAGATCTGTGATTTCCATGGCTTCGTCTATTAACACATTCATTCCTAGGATCAGGTTTGCAACCAATTCTTTTCTCTTAATTATCTTAGGCTTTTTCCTCTTTTCCCCCGCCTGCCTCTGCCATGTCCCTTCCTCCCTTCCCTGAGCGGTCACTTCCACATCTGCAGCTTATACTTGGAGCGTTCTTGTTCTCCTTTCTTCCTTGGTAAGCCCTCTTCCTTCGTTTGATCTGCCTTCTACTTGTCCATCTTTGCTTCTTTCCTCTGCCCCTCTGAGTGTTGTTTCCTCCCCTTGCTTCAGACCCCCCTCCGCTGTCTTCCCCTCTTCCTCAACCCCATCTGCTAGGTTCAGAATCCCCGCAAAACTAGACCCTGGACCCAGAATTTGTTGTTTTGCCTGTCTGCGGCTAGTAGGGTTTTGGGGTTTTGCAGCCTGATCTAGGCTCCAACGTGGCTGTGCATTTCTTCCTTGAGCCACTCCTGGCTTCAAGCCTGAGTTATTTCCTTCAATGCTTCCCAGCCCACAGCTTATCACGACGTCTTCTAACCCTCTAGAAAAGAATAGGCTAAGGGGATGGGGGTTTGCTTGACTTACTTGCAGGTTTTTTGATGCCGCTGCTGCCGATTCTTCCTGAGTCTGCATCTCTTGGATGAAAGGGAATTCTTTCTGACTGTTTAGAAATGACAGACCTAGGTTGTCCTCCAGCTGCCCTAGGGTTCCCTTCTAATCCCAGGCCTCCTCCGAACCTCGAGTTTCCTTCCCATATCTTCCAGCTGGATGAATATACCGTTCTATGTTCTGATCTGTGACCTCCAGACCCTAGACCGACAGGATGTCGCCAGGTTCAGGGTCCAGATCAACGGTGTCATTCGGGTTGACCATCCTCTTGCCGGCTGCTCCTTGGTAACTGTTGGCTACACCTTGGTAACTACTGGTCGTAAAAATCGCCTTTGTTCGAGCTTCCACCATTTGCGTGTTGTGGGCTAAGAGCAGAAGCACTGCTAGCCTTGCTGGTTAACCCCGTTTTGGTTCCCATGTCCATTTCCTTAAGCCGCGCATGGATTCTTTTTCCTCTGTTTCGGGTTGGGCTCATCTGTCGTCCTTTTCCAGCTATCTCCTTCCTCGTGCCCTTCTCTGATGTCCTTTCCCGACTAGCATCCAACCGTCTACCTCCCGTACATGCCCCTGTCCTTGTCTAGGCCTTGAGGCCTCCACCTGTAGGCCTTCTTGCCCCTACACCCACCTGCTTCCTTGCTTCAAAACCCTAGCCTCCATCCTGCCACCTTTGTTGCATCAAACCAAGAATATGATATAAATGCCCCTTTTTTCATTAAACCACAGGACCTTAAGGTAGGGCAACACCATACAACAATCCTTTTATGAAAGGATAAACACCTTTATGAAAGTGGTTACTTGTATTTGAAGACATTCCTAAGATAATACAAGTTTGTTAATGTCAAGAGGATTTGTCTTTCCAGGATCAAAAGGAGTACACCACTGTACCAATAGACACATCAACTTCGAGGGGCCTTCTCTTCCGATAATGTATTAAAGAGTTCTAAATCGAATTTTAATGAATAGAAGCAAATTTAAAGAATTCTCAAATTTTGACAAAACAATAAATACTTCCTTGAACATGTTGCAGATTTATATAATAAAAAGTTGGCCGCTTGCTTTATTTCAAGCCTCGAAAATAAAATCAGGTTGAAGACTTGCAAAAGAAACAGAAAAATAAGAAATAATGATGAAGAAGAAAAACTAACAATAGATGAAGATGAACTTGTAAAATGCATACCTGGAATAATTTTGACTGTAATTTACCTCATGAATCTTCAGATTCTCCCATGTATTTGTCAAATTTTTCATATGTTCAATATCATCTATTTATTTAATCTAAAATGCTAAGTAATGAACTTTCAGATTGCATCCACCTCAAATTTACATCAAAAGACAAGAGTGGCGACTATGAGCTTTTCAAAGGTCCTTGTGAATCAAAGATTGCCAAGCCATAGCAATTCTTTTTAATTTCTTCACATATGTTTTTAAAAGCATTATTGTCAGTGTGATTGAGTTTTTGCAAAATCAAGAAAATCAAGTGGTTCACAAGCCTATGATATGTTCTAAGCCACTTTGTCATAAAATGAAAAGGGACGCCGAAAATATCAGATTCATTACTTGCTTATTGAAATCTGCAATAATAAAGTAAGCGCAAACATAAAAGGAATCTAACCTGAATTAATATATTCCTAATTACTAATTGAATGGGAGGAAACATGATTAGGTATAGTCATACTTCCAATATAACCATTCTCTCATTTTAACTCCTGCATGTATGTACAGGTCAAACATTAGTAACAATATAACGAAATCAAACAAAATAAAACAAAATTCATTATATATATAAAATTATGTACAAAAGTAAGTTTATTTATAAAAAACCTCTTAGTAAACCATCTGCTTTGGAAATCATTCTCTAAACAAATATCTATTGGATCATCAAAGAATAAATGAATATTTGTCAGAGAGTGAAGACTTACCAAATGGGATGATGGCAAGGCATGCTGTGAGGGAACACTCTCAAGATTTAGATCTAAATGACGATGCGATGATTGGAATGAACTTCTGAATATCAAGTTAAATTGGAAACAAAATGATTTTTGATATTTAGGGTTTTGAAAAACCAATTCATCGTTATTACTTCATAGATCTCGAGGACGTTCAATATTGCAAGATTGAACATGCTTGCAATAAAAAGAGAAAACAAAACAAAAGAATGAAGAAACAAACAAATTGTTATAAAAACTAAAATTACAAGATAATGTTACTAGGCAACTTAGGAATCTATTATTAAATTTAGGGCTTGTAATCGTTGAATTTCCACTAAAAGGACATTCCATCACAGACTTATAAATGCAAGTTTCTCTCAAAGTTAAATCATCAAAATTGTTAAAATTAAATTTGTGTTTAGTAAGAGGAGACATAATTAAAGCATGTGAACCTTCACGAGATAGATCAAATTTTGAAATTGGCACACTTTGTATAAGATGTGATTCTTTGTCACCATTGTCATGATAATTATCATAAATTACCTTCTTCTCATGATAATCAAATGGCTGATCTGAACTAACAGAATCATAAAATATAAAAGAAGAGGGTTTTGAAATTAAAGAATGATCATCCAAATGAGTGATAGATGCAGATTTTTCAGAACAAGGACTAGGACCATTTTCAAATGAAAGATTGAGATGATCATCATTGACTATACTTTGATTTGAAAAGACATTAGGATAAAGAAAATAATGTATGCCAGAGTATAATGACAGCTAGAATGATTCATCTATACAACTTGCTACATTATAATCCTGGTTTAAGGAAATTATTTCAATTAAAGAAACATGTTCTGAATTTTCTGAATTCGCCTTAAAAAAAGATAAACTAAAATGTTCATTATTCAAATCTTGTTGTAGATTGTATTTTATTGGATTTGTTGATTGATCACATACATCATTAAAAATTGTTTCAATTGCATTTTCAGATTCTGTGTTTATATTTGAAATATTCGTTTCAGAAATGAGAAAATGAGAATTGAAATTTTCTAAAGATAAAGGTTGTGATCCAATTACGATTTCAGGTTCGGGTTCAATAAAATCGTTTACTGATTCAAGACTAATAAATGAATTATATATGTCTTGTTATTCATTAATTAATTCATTATCTTCAGAATTGGAGAAAATAAGAGAAGTGAAATGTCAATTAAATCTTCAGTTAAAGGAAAATCATCTAAATGAAATCTATAGAAAAGTGTCCAAAATCTATTATAAAAAACATCTAAAGATTCATCATCTTACATGTAAAGATTATCCAATTCTAAACACAAACAATCGTAACTATAATTTTGATGCGCTTTGAGAAATACCTGGCAAAAATGTTTCCATGAATGAATCGACTTTGTAGGAAGCACTAGGAACCATTTGTGGATTCGTCCTCTGAATGTGAGAGTGAAAAGTTTGCAAATCTCGTTATTGACGATTATATTAAAATATTTACATCTATTAACAAAATAAGAAGTATGGGAAGTTTTTTTGCCAAGGAGAAATTCCTGAGCTCTGCGATCAGCTCTGAGCGCTGCCGCCTCAGCTCGGCCTTCGGCCTTTCCGCCCCCAGCGCATAGCAGATCGAGCCTCGGATCTGTTGATCAGATCGCTGCTCCTTGACCATCTTTTGTCCCCTGCGCGCTTCTTCTGCAGGTGAGCTATCTGAGGATCTGCCCAAGCGTGGCCCCAGGTCATGGACAACCAGATCTAGGGCCCATGGAGGTGTTGGGTACCCCCCAGGCCCCTTCCTCCTCCCCTCCGTCGGCAAGCTCCCTAGCTGAAGCGTTCAGTCGACTTCTGGAAAGGTTGCCCAGGAAGAAAAATGCAGAAGCAGCGAAATTCGTCAAGAAACTCGACGATATCCCCGAGATTTCTTTACCCCCGGAAACCCCGATCCAGGTTGCTCTGTCCCTGTCTGAGCGGGCCCTCATAGGCCAGTTTACTGGTCTATGGCCTTCTCCCAAGACGACAGAGAGTTGGGTTAAAAGAAACTGGTCGCCGCTGATCAACGAAAGTGTGACATCTTATTTCCTGGGCCGAGGATTCTTCCTCTTTGAATTTACCTCCAAAGAAGATAAAGAGCTGATCTTTCGAAATGGCCCTTACTTTATGGGCCCCCAGGGTCTGTACCTGAATAAATGGACCCCTGACTTTGACCCAGCAATAGACGTACCCAAAGCTGTTCCGGTATGGGTAAGGCTCCCCAATCTCCCGGTTCATTGCTGGAACTGGGATTCCCTGATGCATATTGGAAATGCCCTGGGGAAATTCATAGACCGAGCGAACAGCAAGGATCAATACGACTGCACAAGGATCTGCGTAGAGGTGGATCTGGAGGAGGGGCTTCCGGAGGCCATCAAACTCAAAGTAGGAAAATGGACGCATGTGCAGAAGCTAGATTATGAACAGTTGCCTTTCAAATGCCGGAAATGCCAGGTCTATGGGCACTTCGCCAGAAACTGCCCAACGACCAATGAAGCAGCTCAAGGGAAGGAGGCCGGCTGGAATCAGGTAAAACGATCCAAAATGGCATCCAAGACTCAGAAGCCGGGAGGAGCTATAGGCAAAGGCCTCCCGCAGGACCCAGTTCAGCAGATCCAGCAGCCCCAGCCCTCGTTCAATCTAGAGAACAGGTTCGGCCCTCTCAGCTCCCAACCAGAGGACTCTCATGAAGTAGCAGTTCAAAAGCCAGAGTCCCCAGACAAAGGTTCCCAACCGCCCAGCGTTAAGGACAAGGGAGCTGCTGAAAGCTCAAAAGGAACCCCTGAAGTAGTCGAGGAGGAGGATCAAGAATCAGAAGAATCAGAGGAGGAAGGGGAAATAGGAGAATCCCAATCCTCGGTAAGGAGATCTACAAGAGGACGTAAAACGGATCAGGAGAAAAGAGAGCATGAAACATACAAAGATAAACTCCAGGGCAGCCAACCAACATTGGAAAAGCTGTTAGCAAAAAAGCCAAAGATGGTAAGAAACCAGCATCAAGGCTCCAAGGGAGCCCAGCCAAACAAAGGTAAATAATGAAGATCATCTCCTGGAACTGTAGGGGTATGGGCAACAAAATAAAAGAAGAAGCTACTCGAAATCTAATAAGAACAGAGGCCCCGGACATACTCCTTCTCCAGGAGACTAAGATGGAGGAACTTGATTTTCTTCAGGTAGGTAAAAAACTATGGAAAAACAATAATGCATCAGTTGTCTCAGCCCGAGGAGCCTCTGGAGGGTTGTGCACTCTTTGGAATGAAAACAGATATTTCGCTGGTGGCAGAGGCATCAAATACCCACTGGGCGATATTAAAGATGCAGCATGTTACTACAAAGGAAATCCTTTGCCTTTTTAATGTTTATGTTCCGGTAAATGCTGGAGAAAAAAAGAGCTGCTGGGACTTCTTAAGGCAGCAAGTAGATCTGGATACTTTAGAAAATGTCATCATAGCAGGAGACCTGAACATCACTTTGCATTCTTCTGAAAAGAGAGGAGGCTCCATTGTACGAGACCTGGCAAGGGAATGGGTCAAGGATCTCCTCCAAGACTGGGATCTGCTAGATATCAAGCCCGTCTCAGGTATGTACACTTGGTCCAATAAAAGAATAGGTCCAGGCCATATTGCAACAAGGCTGGATAGATTCTTGGTGCAGAGCTCTTTTCTCCTGCTTGGTCTAGACGCTAGCATGCATATTCTTCCTCGTAGCATCTCTGATCACAAGCCAATCAAGCTCACCCTCCGAGCTCACGTTGATCTAGGTCCCATTCCCTTCAAGTTTAGCCCATTGTGGATCAAGGAACCAAATTTCTTGCAGATTGTGAAAGAAAGCTGGTTTCAGCCAGTTACTGGATCTCCATTTTATATCTGGGAAGAAAAGCTCAGGAGATTGAAATCAGTCCTGAAGAGTTGGGCCAAATCTATTGCAAATCCAGCAGCTGATAGGAAAAATATCCAAAGCCAGCTTGAAGCATTTCATCTGAACGCAGAAGAGGCGCACATAACCAGAGAGACTTTAGACAAGGAGGCACATCTTCAACAATGCTACCATAAAGCTTGCCTGGCTGAAGAGGAAACGTGGAGGATCAAATCGCGATGCCTCTGGCTAAAGGCAGGTGACAAAAATACATCATTCTTTCATAAGCACGCGGAAGCCAGAAAAGGTTTCAACTCCATCAATGAAATTAAGGAAGCGGATATCACTCATAAGGACTTTGCAAGTATTAAACAGGCAGCTCATCACCATTTCAAAGGGTTGTACAGTGAAGATAATAATACGAATCAGAACTTTAGTTTGTTGGACGGGATTCCCTCCTCAATATCTGTTGATATGAACCAGCATCTAGAAAGTAAAGTCACTATGGATGAAGTCAAAAGAGCCCTCTATGCCATGAATCCTGACAAATCCCCTGGCCCTGATGGCTTTTCTGCCTCTTTCCTTCAAACCTGCTGGCACATAGTGGGGAAAGACCTATATAAAATGGTCCTAAAATCGCAGGCTTGCCAGAAATTAGGAGGAAGTACCAACTCCTCTTTCCTAGCACTCATTCCCAAGGAAAAGGGAGCCAATTCCTTCAATAGGTTTCGCCCTATATCCCTGTGCAACATTGGCTACAAACTGATCACAAAAGTTATTGCTAATAGGCTGAGGCATATTCTTCCTAAAGTCATCCCGGAGAACCAAGGAGGCTTCATTCACGGAAGGCATTTAGTGGACAATTTCACACTTGTCCAAGAGGCAATTCTATCAAGTCAGCAGCGCAAGGAACAAGGTATGGCTATCAAACTGGACCTAGCAAATGCCTTTGACCAAGTTAATCATAGTTTTCTTTTGAATGTGTTGAAAAAATTTGGTTTTAGGGTGAGATTCATCAATTGGATCTGGGCCTGCATCTTGGAACCATGGATCGCCCCTTTAATCAATGGTAGATCTGCAGGTTTATTCAAAGCTACAAGAGGGTTAAGACAGGGTTGCCCCATGTCTCCCCTGCTGTTTGTAATCCAAGCTACAGTCCTCAGTTTCCACCTAAACAATCAAATGCAAGCACAGGAGATATTAGGGATATCCATAGCAAGGGGGGTCCAAAATATAAATCATGCATTATTTGCAGATGACACTCTGCTGCTTGGGACAGCTTTGATCCATTCGGCCAGAAGATTTAAAGAGACGCTCGATGAGTACTGCATGGAGTCTGGTAGCAGCCTCAACAAGGGTAAGTGCCACACTTACTGCTGGAATACCCCGCCCTCTTTGATCAACTCCATCTCCAGATGCCTAGGATTCGCAGCTTCCTCAGAATGGACATCGTTCAAGTATCTGGGGCTGCCCATCTTCCTCAAACGAGCCCACAGTAGGGACTGGATGCCTCAGGTAGAAAAATTTAAAAGTAAACTCCAGGCATGGGGAGTTAATTGGTTAAATATGGCAGGTAAGACAGTCCTCATTAAAGCTGTCCTTAGCAGCCTCCCGTTATTTCAGTTTTCTGTGCTTCTGGCGCCCAAGGGTATACTCCAGAAAATGGAACAATATATCAGAAATTTCTTTTGGAAAGGGGGTAAACACAATGAGAGAAGATTCCAGCTTGTCAAATGGGAGACTGTTCTCAAGCCTAAGATGGAGGGAGGGCTCAATTTCAAAAAACTCCTTCATCAGAACATAGCAATGGGAGCTAAACTTCTATGGAGACTAATTGCGCCTAAGCCAGGCTGGGCACAGACAGCTCTCTGGCGAAAATATCTCAAAGGCGCAAGACTGAGATGCTTAGACGGACCCCTGCCTCAAGGAAACACGCCTTTCGTCAAACTCTGTTCCAAAGCCGCCCCCTTGATTCAATCAAAAGCCTATTGGATTCCCGGAAATGGTAAAAAAATTAATTTATGGAAGGACTGGATCATGGATCGAGAACCTATCGGAGAAAGTCCAAAGCTGAAATCGCTGAAGGATTGGTTGGTGGCTGCAGGGAAGAACAAATTGTGGGATATCTCCACTTGGAATGGCATGCAGTGGGCGGGCTGGAGCCTACCGGATCTGCCCTCAGACCTGCAACAAGAAGCCGCCAACCTCCGCGATCTACTAAATGGCATAGCAACCGCGCGAGTTAACAAGAAGGACAGGCGAGGATGGGGCGACCATTCGACTGGTTACACAGTCGCCCAAGGATATGCGTGCCTAGACGCAATTCCAAATGCGCCCATTGACCCGGCCTCGTGGAAAGCAGTATGGGGCAATCCCACGCTGCCGAAAATCGATATCTTTTGCTGGATACTATGTCACAGAAAAATATTAACCGAAGATAAACTTCAGAGGCGCGGTTTCTACGGACCATCCAGGTGCTCGTTATGCCATGACTATGAGGAAAGCGCCACACATCTGATTCTTAATTGCAAATTCTCAATTCAGGCCTGGAGAGAACTGATGGAGTATTGGAACCCCAAATTCGAGCTTCCAGCGACCATATTAGACCTGTTTGCCACCTGGAAAACCTGCTATCCCGGACCCCCTCCCAAAAACAAAGGGATCAAAGCGGCCTGGGCATCACTACTAAAAATCTGTTGTTGGCAGCTATGGCTTGAGCGCAACAGCAGAATCTTCAGGAATCTCCATCACAATGCCAAGACGGTGGCGACCAAGGTAAAGTCCCAAATAAAAGAATGTTTGGGAGGTCACAAAGATGACTCCAACCTTACCCAGTTAGACAGAGATTGGGGGTCCTCCTTGAACCTGAATTTCCAACAAAATATCAGAAGCATGGCTCCTCCAGAGGAATGGAAAATAAGGGGAAAAGGCAGAGAGGACTTCCAAAACTGGATTCTCAATCAGAGGATGCACTCCCTCTTCTTTGACGGTGCAGCAAAAGGTAACCCGGGCAGCGCTGGAGCAGGGGGAGTAATTAAAAACATAGATGGTGCAGAGATCCTCCATTTTGCCTGGGGATTAGGAATCAACTCCAGCATCCAAGCTGAAGCATTTGCCCTCTTCCAAGGACTCAAACAGCTTCAGAACCTGGAAATCAAGGAGGCCAATATCCTGGGGGACTCTGAAGTGATCATCAAACTTATGGTGACTAGCTCTATTCCACAGGATTTAAGATTAGCAAGACTGATCCATAGAATCAGAGGAATGGCAACGATGTTCCAAAATCTGAAATTCTTTCACGTGCTGAGAGACCACAACAAAGAGGCAGATCTCGAAGCCAATAAAGTTGCTCAGCTATCGGTCAGGACATTGAAAAGAGATGGGGAAGAAGCATGGGTTCCAATTCCTTAAAGCATTTCAAAAGATGTTTTTTTGCTTAATTCTAAAGCTGTTTGTATGTATATTTAAACTAGGGCAAATAGGAAATAAAAGCGCAATTGTTGATTCCAAATGGAAGCGGACAACAAGGCTAAAAGAATCTCAGAAGGAAGAATCCAACTGGATAGTGCCCATACCTATTGTATTCAGAAGACTGGTATTTAAGCCAACTCATTAATACAATTCATAACCGTTCCTGTTAAAAAGAAAAAACAAAATAAGAAGTGTGATTTAATGTAAAAATATTACTCTCACCATTGAATTTTAATTTTGACAAGGACTCAATCTGCTTCTTGGACATGCCTTGTGTAGGCTTAGGTGAATTGAATGCATGACCAAGTGTAGGAATGCATATAGGAGCCATGATTAGTTAAAAAATGATATAACAAAATTTAAACAAATAACTAATTCAAGGCCCTCCTTCTAGCACCAAAATTTTGATGCCTCGAAATTCGCTGCAACAACATGGGGGATAACCACCCAGTCGGGGACTTGAATACCGCCCCTTTTCCGTTTGGAATAGTGGCTCTCACTGGGGATAATGGGACCAATTTCCCAATGAAATGTGATAGAGTGGATGTATAATGCTTATAACCAAAACTAAGTGATTAATGTAAATTATTGTAAACTAAAATACATGTATATATCTATCTATTACCCGGGTTTATTTGTGTTCCTTTGTATGCAATCTAAAGTGATTGTCCTTAGTGTATGATAATAAAGAATACTCAAACACTTGTAGAAATGAAAACATTTAAGATAATTACTTTGATTAAAAAGTTAAGCAAAATAATTGATGAAGCATGTATCACATCAAATAACATAATAAATCACTGATATATGTATTAAAGATGGCAATTCTAGCATGTTCAGAAGTGAATTAATGCAGAATTGTGTTAAAAAGATACATATAAAAACAATGCAAAGAGGAATGACTGTTAATTACATAAACAGAACATAATACAAAGATAGAAATACCCGATGTATGTTACTCTGCATATGAAAGAAAACAGTCGTGGTCTGGTCTTCTTATTTTGATGCTTCCAAAAGTACAAAAGTGCAAGCTTCCAAAAGCCTTCTTTACAAAAATCCAGAACCTTGATCCGGTCGTTCTATTAAGAGGAGTTCGAGAAGTACAAAAGTGCAAGCTTCTCAAAATCATTCTTATAAAATTTTGAGACCTGACCCAGTCTTCCTATTAGGATAAGCTTGAAGAGTACAAAAGTGCAAGCTCTCCAAGGCTTTCCTTCTAAAATCTGGGTGCCACTTTTACATATACATGAAAGGGTTTATATAGTGAATACAAAAACGCAAAAATAGAAATTACACATAACGCTCGGGAGGTTTAAACAATTCCCCTTATAATCAGTGATAATAAGACACAAATAAAATCTATTTGATGACGAGATGCGGAGTATCATTTTGTCTCTTCTCTCATTTGCTTCTTGAGCTTGAAATATCTAACATTGGCTGACTTTAGGGGGATGACCTATCTTTTATGCGCAACTGTCCTATATATGTGGGACCTAAAAGCGTAAAAACAAGTAAGCGGATGAGTCAATAGGTAAATGTGAAATATCTAAGTACTTACATTGTGAACCGTCGAATTACCTTGAGACCTGAAACCACAAACATCATTAAGCCTTCATAATAATTAAAAATATGAGTATGATGATTAATGAAGACAACTCAACTTTTGTTATGAAACCAGTTCACACAAGATATAAAAGATAGATCAATGACTTCAAAATCAGTGTCTTCGAGGGGGCAACCTCCTTTAAATTATACAAATGAACAATTCTTGGATGATACAAATGACAGGACCTCCTTTCTATATATAGGAGTCTAAGTGGTCCCAATACAGTCAGAGCCTACATAACAATAATATTGTAGGTGCACAATTATTAACAATAGTGGGCTTCTATGGGGTACAATAATAACAACATGGGGACTATATGGGCACAATAATACAATAAGGGGGCTGCACTAATAACATTAAGGGTTTACACTAGTTGTATAGGGACCTAACATGCCCCTCTCCTTCAAAAAGTGTTGTCCTCAATGCTTGAGTAGTTCTGGATGCTTCTGTATAAAATTCTCATCCTCCCATGTGGAATCTTCAGTGGGTAAGTTCTTCCACATGATGAGATACTCTGAAATTGATCGATTTCGTAGCTGTCAATTTCTTGTTTCTGTGACTGCTTCGGGTTCCAATATGATTTTTCCTTCTTTGTCAAGTTCTGGCAATATTGTTTGAACTAGGATCTTCTGAAACTTTTGAATGAGTGCCCACACTTCTTCATCATTGTACCATTCATCCTTTGCTTTGTTTGTCCAATCTAGTTGGATAATAGAACTGGCACAAAACAATGCTTCCACATCCTCATCCTTTCTTGAGAGTGCATCTGCAACAATGTTTTGCTCCCCTTTTTTGTATATGATTTCAAAGTCATAACCCAACATCTTTGTGACCCATTTTTGTTGTTCTTCTCAAGATAATCTTTGTTCTAAAAAGTATTTAAGACTATCGTGATCCATTTTTACCTTTAAGTGTCTTCGCATTCGTTAGGTCTGATGTTTGGAGGAACACTTCCTAGAATCAAATGGATAGCATGATCATGATCACGAATAGGTTGGAGGCCTTTAGGAGTCTCAAATACCTTGGAATGATTGTCCAAGACTTTTTGGATATCTAGAGAAATAGATGATTTCGATGTGGGAACCTCTAGCGAACATAATTGTGCAATTATGCCTCGTTGTTCTGTCTTTAGAAGCTTTGTCATTACGTTAAAGCTGATTATCTTTCCGAGATTCCGTGTGATACCCCTTAATTCAACTTCCTTTCCTTTTGAAAAAAAAATTTGATGAAAAGTTCTTGAAAATTAAAAGCTATTGTACCCAAGGATTGTAGCCATTGGATTCCTAGTACAACATCAACACCACCCATTGGAATGGAAAGCATTGGGCTATTCAATACATATTCTCCCATGGATAGCTTGATATTATGGCACTTTCCAGAGAAATTTATGGTTCCTCCAC
Source organism: Pinus tabuliformis (assembly GCA_031772625.1). Classification (NCBI taxonomy): domain Eukaryota; kingdom Viridiplantae; phylum Streptophyta; class Pinopsida; order Pinales; family Pinaceae; genus Pinus; species Pinus tabuliformis. The sequence goes on from CM062805.1 coordinate 1,147,444,022, forward strand.
TTGCAATCGTCACTTGACACTCTGGTGCCGGATATAGGAAGCAATTCAATTCCTTGGCTATCTTACAATGATTAAATTATGGGTACTGCCCGAATCAATCAACACTATTACCTTTTTCTTCTTGATATGTCCTTCTATTTTGATAGTTTGAGAAGTGGTAATTCCAGCCAATGCATTACAAGATATGGTCGGATTCATTTCTTCTTTCTATAGGATTTGTTCCTGGTGTATATCCTCTTCTTTTGATGTTTCTTGTTCCTTTTCTTCCTCCTCTTCACAATCTATGTAAAATAATTTCCTCTCAGCACACTTATGACCTTTAGTGTATTTTCTATCACAACTGTAGCAAAGCCATTTTTCTCTTTTTTCTTCCAATTGTTGTGGTGTCAACCTTGTAGGTTGTGGAAGGCTAGGGGCAACAACACTTCCATCTTTATAGTTATGAGTGGTAGGCTTCCTTGTTGCCATAATTTTGCTTTCCATTTTTCTTGCCAACCTGAATGCCTTCTCCAATGAATCAGGTTCCTAAAGACGAACCTCATGTTGAATGTTATCCTTTAAAGTCCCTGTGAAGACAACAATCCTATGTTTCTCTGGAATATCATTTACCCTTATATTCAATTTTTGGAAGTCCTCAATGTGCTTTGCCATTGAACCCTTTTGTTTGAGATTTATCAATTGGCTAAAGAAGGTGTTTTTCTTTGTATCCTCATAATGTGCTATCATTTCCTCCATGAAAATTGATCAAGTGACAAGTGGTTTACGAGAACAAAGCCCTTTATACCATAAAAATTGATTCGATTCTAAATATAAAGATGCAATACATACCTTTTGTAACAATTGAACATCATGTAGATCAAAATATTTCTCCATCTGTAGTATCCATGATATGTGATCCTTGACATCAAACTTCCTCATATCGATATTTGGAATATGGTTGGTCTTCAATCCAATGTTAGATTCTATGAGATCATGATTAACATTTATTTTTTTCTCATCATTAGTTTCCTCTACTACCTTTTCATCATTAGGAGGCATTTCTTGTAGCATCTTTGTCCCACCTTCCTTCAAACCTTCCATGGATTTCTTTAAATCTTCCATGCCTTTCTTCAAATCTGCTTCCATGGCACATATAAAACTGTTTATCTTAGCTTCGATCACATTCTTCAAATCATCCATCCAATTTTTCTTACTAGGTGTTTCTATTTTCTTGATTCGAGTCATTATTTTTCTTAGTTTTAGGATCTCAATCTTGAATCTATGGTATCTTTGAAATTTCGGAGCTCCAAGGTCTGAAATTGCAACCTATTGTAGCCCTCTGCGTCCTCTTTCCAATTCCACAAGTCTGATTAATATTGGATTCTTCAATAAAGAGTTATGCCAAATCTCCTACAATGACCTGATTATAGACTAGTTCAGGAGAGCGAACTTGTACGACCTGCCATGTGTCATTGTTTTGACCTTCGGACCTGAAAAAAATACATAGAAAAGTAAAATCCTTCCTCTTTCCGTATCTTCTTACGAAATTTCAATCTAATGCTCAGAGAGAAAGTTATGACGATTTTCCCAAGGTCACCTATTTGGAATGTAATTCGGGAGTCTACAAAAACCCTAAATGTCTTGGACCGTATATCCGAAAATATAGCGAAACAAGATCTAAAATTCGGGTTCGAGCTTCACCAAGATTTCGGATAAAATGGGTTTTAATTTGAGAGTCTGAACCTTCGTAGATTTTTTTTTTTAGCGAAAATTCCATGATGGCTTGTTTGAGATGGAATTCTAGAGCTTGCAAAAACCCTAAGTTCCTCAGATCATATTTCCAAAAATATAGTGAGACAAGCTCTGAAATTTGGACCCAAGGATCACCGAGATTTCGGCTCAAATGAGTTTTTTTTAGCTTCTAAAATGTCGTAGAAAAAATGTTATAGTGAAAATGCCACAATGTTCTTTTTTGGAGCAACGAAACCCTAGAATCCAAAGCTCTGATACCAAATGTTATGAAACCAGTTCACAAAAGATAGAAGATATAGATCAACGACTTCAAAATCAGCCTCTTCAAGGGGGCAACCTCCTTTACATTACACAAATGAACAATTATTGGATGATGCAAATGACAATACGTCCTTTCTATATATAGGAGTGCAAGCGGTCCCAATACAATCAGAGCCTACATAACAATAATATTGTAGGGGCACAATAATAACAATAGTGGGCTTCTATGGTGTACAATAATAACAACATGGGGACTATATGGGCACAATAATACAATAAGGGGGTTGCACTAATAACAATAAGGGTTTACACTAGTAGTATAGGGACCTAACAACTTTCTATTAAATGGAGAAATTGCATCGCAAAAGACCTCTTGTGACAACTTTAAAACATGACTAATTGCTTCCCCGAAATGCGATATGCGATCGCAATATCACAAATCTCGCAGAATCGCAATCCTATTTAATCATAGTCTCGCAACATCACAATGTATGGCGAAGGTTTTAATGAAAAGTGACATTGTGATGCAATATATCACATCGAAAGTTCGAAGGCGAAGATTCATAATAAGTGATAGAGGGATTCACGATTGCAGAATCGCGATGGGTGACATGGCATTGGGATGACGTGGCATCGGGATGGGTCCCACCAGTGACTTACTCTATTTCAATGTGATTTTCCTTTGTTATTTATTCATTGTTCGTTTATGAATTTAACATTGTGCTTTGTGATAAACTTTATCGCAATCGGGAGATCGGAGGTGAATGGAGTGACATGCCTTTGCAAATCTACGATCCATTCAGATGCGACATATTATAGATTTGTGTTGACTGCTATATCGGGTCCAGAGGGTTTATCGCATATCGCAATCGGAGTGGTCATAAGAGTTTTTAACCTACACTTTTATAACTTTTGCAATGTGGGAAGCTCTGATATGGAGCAGACTTTGGATAAATGATTTGGATTATAGTCAAAATTTGGTTAATGGTTTTGTATTATAACTCTGATATATGATATTCAATCAATTATCACATTTAATAATACTTAAGGTTTAAGCCTAAGTATTATTCTTGTTCTCGAGGGCTATGTTCATTGGGATTTGCAATATGTGGTATACTTTATCACATCACATTGTTTCAAGAGATAAAAGAATGGGTGCTTATTAAGATTGCAAAATGCAATAAGCGGTGGGATTTTTTTTTTTTAAACAGGTTTATTGAATTGCGCGAGCCAATGACATTTGAGGTTTTAAATTTAAATAAATTCAAATTTGTCCTAAAAACACTAAAATGTTTTATTTTTTTATGATTTAGAAATTAAAAAGGATCCCCATTATTTATGTAATAATTTCCTAAGACATTTATATATAAATAATGGGGGGTTGTTGAATAACACAACAGGAACCAACCAAGATACAAGTTATTTGAGATTGGTCAACCCCAACCACTCTAACAAAGCTCGCAACTTTCTAGGCCTTGCCAATTTCTATCACAAGTTCATGTTGGGATTCTCTCATATTACTTGGCCTTTGAGTCAAGTTACTAAGGGCAGAGCAAAAGAAAAGTTCTTTTGGTCTGAATCCCAACAGAAGGCATTTGTCAAGTTGAAGCATCGCCTCTGCTATGCACCAGTGCTCACATTACCAGACCTGCAACAACCATTTGAAATTGAGACATACCGCCTCTGACTATGCTATTGGTGCAGTTCTTACCCAGCAAAGGCGTTCGATGGCATATCACAGCAAGACACTTTCAGATACAGTCTGAAAGCATCCCACTTACGAAAAAGAGATGTATTCTATTATGCAGGCCTACTGATAATGGAAGCATTACATTTTGGGGAAGGAAACGGTCATCCACACAGACCACTGACCCCTATAGTTCATACAAACATAAGGGAAGTTGCAGAACGATTGCCATCATAAATGGTCCACATATCTGCAAAAATTCCATTTGAACATTAAGTATAAGAAGGACAACACCAACAATGTTGCATACTGTCTCAGCTGACCACCGGTCATGGCACTGACCACTGTGCTCGACTCTTGTGGACACGAGACTTCGCGGTGGGCACATCTTTACAAGAGCGATCTAGAATTCGACAACACCTACCAAATTCTCCTGGAAGGCAGGAAAGTTCCATATTTTCACCTCCAGGGCTCACTATTATGCCACATGGGACACCTCTATGTTCCTATAAGCGAGTATGCCAAGATTATTTGGAAGGCGAATTGTAGTCCGGTCACTAGACACTTCAGAGTAGAGAAAACAATGGCAGTGTTGCAGAAGTATTTTTATTAGCCGAACCTTTGACATGATGTTAAGAAGTACATCAGATCCTGCACTGCCTGCGTCATTTCCAAACCAAAAATCAAGAAGCAAGGCCTATATACTCCTCTACCTACTCCTATTCGGCCTTGGGAATCCATCTCCTTGGATTACATGTCGGACCTTCCTTCTACTAAGGATGACAATGACTACGTGTTCGTGGTCATCGACAGATTCTCTAAGATGGCCATTTTGGCGGCTTGCGAGAAGAGTATCATAGCAGAAGCCACTGCTAACCTCTTCTTTGAATGAGTTGGGTACATTTTGGGATCCCACAGTCCATTATCTTAGATCAGGATAGGAGATTCTTGAGTACATTTTGGTCAATCCTCTAGTCAATGTTGGATACCAAGCTCACTAAGTTCGCGACCTTCCACCCCCAAACTGATGGCCAAATAGAGGTTGTCAATAAGATGATCATGCACATTTTTCACATGTACAACTTGAAGCATCCACGCACATGGGATGAAAGCCTCCCTTATGTCCAACACAACTACAACAAAGCTATCCATTGCTCCATTAGCCATAACCCTTTTCAGGTGGGGTTGGGATTCCAACCACTATGTCCCATTGATGTGACCATACCATTTACAGCTACTCAAGAAGATTCAGCTCATGTCCAATCCGAAGTTGACCGGGCTAACAACTTCATTGAGTACATTCAGCACATCCACCAGCAGGTCCATGACATATTGGATAGAGCCAATGCTAAGTACAAGCAGCGTCATGATCAACATCGGGTGCCACATAAGTTCCAGGTGGGTGACAAAGTTTAGTTACATTTGTAGAAGGATCGCCTCATTGGGCCCCACCATAAGCTTCGCCTGCTCCGATATGGGTTGTACACCATCATCAAGGTTGTAGGGGACAATGCCTTTGAGCTCAACATTCCACCTCTCCTTGGTCTGCAACCAATATTCAATGTGGACCGGTTGTGACCATACTTTCCTCCATTGTTGGAAACATCTGACGTCGCAGAGCAGCTAACACCAACAGAGCTCAACCCAAGCTGCATTGAGCAGGCCACAACCGACAAGATCATGGAAACACAAATTAAAAACACTCGCCATCAGAGGATCTAGCTATATCGAGTTGTCAAAGAAGGCCAACTCCTTCACCAAGGCAAGTGGTTCACCAGGGACCAGGTTCAACAAAAATTTTCTCACCTAATGGAGGCTTTGCACGCATTGGGGACCATTTCTTCCTAAGGGGGAGGACTGATCCAAGTGGATATTGGTGGCCACTCGCCTATTCCACTTAGACCTCCTGTCGGTTTTGTCTATTTCCTTGGTTATAGCAACATTTACTATTTTTAGTATTTTTTTGGGTCCTGAACTTCCAGAGCTGTTTTGACCCCCTAAATGACGTTTTTTTGAGGTCCGCAACAAGCTATTGGCCTTTGGCATATCGTGTATTACTTGGAGAGATATTTCCAGCAAGGTATCGTATGCGCCAAACATAGATCATATGACCAAGTTATGACCCTGGGAAGTTGGATACCCAACTAATCTTAATGGGGTCCGCAAACCCTTAGCGTTTCATCTCCTGAGATTAGGGTTTTGGGTTTTTAGGGTTTTCCCTTATTGTTCAATAATAAAAAGGCCCTTGAGCCTCATTGTAACACAATTCATAGGCATGTAGCCACCACATCTCTTCTCAAAGATAATCTACCATCGCCCGAGCTAGTTTATTTCCATTCTGTATGTAAGCATATTTCAGTTCTTTGATATTAATGAAATGAAGTTTTATTTCTGCTACATCTAGGTGTTCATGTTTATATATGTATTTTTTTACATTCCTGCATAAGCCTGGATCAATTATGCTATCAGGTTCAAGCTGAACAAACCTGTATCTACCTAGATTGACCACTTTCTTCCTTTTAGTTGTTGTGATGCCCATTTCTGTCACTAGCAAGTGGCCCGGTGTAATCACAGAAGCTACTAGTTGGATTGGGTCTACATCCATGGCATTCAAATATGGTTGTACAATTGGCTTCTCTTATTCTTGTTGGGCCTTAAGAACTTCTTCTCTAAATTTGGCTTATAATTCATCTTATTCATATAATTCATTTTATTCTTTCTTCCTCTACCCTTCTCTCTCTCTCTCTCTCTCTCTATCATCCTTTCTCCCTCCCATTATTTAAGCTCACTTTCTTGGGCTATAAGGGATGCTTCTTGGTCCCACTTCAACTTTTTCTCTTACTTGATTCTAGTTGACTCTTGTTGTTGAGCAACCTGATTCTAGGCCAAGGATTCCTTATCATATTGAGACTTTTATTTTTTGGTTTTGGTAGGATTGTAACCTATTCTTAAAATAACCTTTGATAAATTTAAGGCATTCTTTTATTTCTCCTCCTCTGCCCAAATCTCTTATTGGTAATCCCACCTATACTTGCATGACTTGCAATAAATTTTCACTACAAATTTTGGATCATACCTATGGAATGTCAAGTTCCCAAAATGGAAAAATGTTTGTGCATAAAAATCTTCTTTGGCTTTCTTGATATCCTTTAACTAATATTTCCCTGGGTGTAAAGTCACGTGTGGCCAGGGATGCTTCTTGTCCCGTGAGAGTGCTCCACCTTCGCTTGTGTAAACATGATATGTTATTTCTTGAAGTACCACTATGTCAGTTGCAAACTTGGGTAGTGTTACCACAAAATCTAGTAGGACTTGGAGACAGAAACCCTAAAAGACAAGATCTAGACAAGTGCTAACAATGGGGTAGAGGCCCAATGTCACCTTAGCCCAAACCCCCTGCTCTTTATGGGTTTTCACCAATGGGAGGAGTCATGGTAAGAGAGGAAGAGATTGATTCTAAGATAGATAGGTTGCAGATATGGTATAAGATGATGTCACTAGGGCTCATTCAAGAGAGAGATGCAATATAAGTTCAAAGGCTTCTTTAAGGAAGTAATTCGTTCTTAATGAAAAGACCTAGAAAAGGGAGGTACAAGACCTAGGATTTGATGTATTTGATGATAATGGGGGCTCCAAAGGTGACGACTAAAGAGAAAAAGGTTCCTTGTTATGGATTCCAATAATTACAAGGCTCGTGAAACCTTCAAGAAAGTCCTCAAGTTGAGGGAGAAGAAACTAGGGTTTCCCTCTTAGGGAAACACCTAAGGCAAGAAATTTTATGGATGAAATTTAAGTGGATGCCCACTACAATGATAGATCATGCTATCAAGACCTACTTCTTGATGTTTAGGCTCTTAAACCACAAAAAGCCTCCTCCATAGAATTTCGCTCTAAGCCCTAGATCTCCTTCATAGACTTAAATGAACCTTAAGGAGATAAATTTTATAGAGGAAATTTCAAGATGATCACCAAGTGATAAGGCTAGTACCTTGTCTTATGGGCGTATGGAGTCTAGGATGCTTATGATAAGCTAAATTTGTTCCCAAGGAGGCAAAAACTTGATGTCCTAGCTATCAAATTTCTAGCATTTACCCATTCAATGGAAAAATGGAGTTTCGTGGGAGAGCTACAAGGAGATCACCACTAGGAACATTCATTACATGTTATGATGAGTAATGCATACAACATCCATCTAGATATTCTTCAATAAATTGATCTTCAACATATTAGGGCACCAATTCAACCTATAATCAATAGTTCCATGCATTATACATTCAAGAAAAGATATTCAACAATAGTATCTACTTACAAGATAACAAGCAATATATCCTTCCATTAAACCAAGAATAGCTCCCAAAAAATCCAAAAATCAACTTTCAAACATGAAAGTGCATCCTATGATCTCCAACTCACCCATAAGAAGCAAGTGTGAGTTCTATAAGGAGCTCTAAATTCACAAAGTTGGTGATGAGAGAGATCAAAAGAAGTCTCTCTAATATCTATGTGCCCAATGATGTCTAATTTAACCTATTAATCCCTCAAAAAATAATATAATGGGCAAATACTAGGTAAGGGCTATAGGATTTAACCTTGTATAGAAATTCCCTGCACTCAAATTCTAAAAACAAAAAATAAACAATGGTGAGAACACAAAACAAAAAACATCTATACACAAATATTTTCCCCTAGATCCCAAAACCGGATTACTAGATTGATTTTTCATTATCTTCCTTTTAATGTTACAATACATATATATTCATGCCGAAGAATTCATAAACCCCAACCATTAACCCTAGATTAGTACATAACCTTAGTTTCCTTGTCCAGATCTACAAAATATCATGGGTAGAAAACCATCATGCCCAAAACCATGTGCGAAACCCATGCACAAAACCATAGGTAGGTCCGCCCACCTAATATAGGGTCCAAAAAAAATTCACGGGATGTTTCCTCGGACCCCGTACAGGGGGGCTACTACCCCCCTAAAACCCCTTGATAGGGGGGTCTGTGCCCCCCTTGTAACTCCCCTATTGCGCGTGTGACTAGTCGTGGAAAGAATATAACACACATCCAACATTCTCCCACTTGTTGTTTTATTTTCCATGCAAGAGGCCACAAGAGAGCTTAGTCATTGGTCCAACCCTACAACTCCCATTGTTTATCTACACCAAGAAAACTTCTCACTGGTCACAGAGTTCGTTAATGCATCTGCAACATTCTTCAAAGTTTCCACCTTTACCAGCAACAACTTTTTGTCCTAAACCATACCCCTCACAAAGTGATACTGAACAACAATGTGCTTTGTCTTTGAATGATAAGTAGGGTTCTTTGCCAAGAAAATTACACTTTGACTGTTACAGTTTATCCTTATAGCTCGTTTTACTAACCCCATACTTGAACACAATATATGCAACCAAACTACTTCCTTGCTTGCATGAGTGGATGACATGTATTCTGTCTCTGTAGTTGAAAGTGCCACTACATACTGTCTCTTTCTCATCCAATTGACTACATCTCCAAATAAGTTAAACACATACCCACTTGTAGATCTTCTTTGATCCGGATCTCTAGCCCAATCTACATCAAAAAAGCCATAGATGTCCAAAACTTTGTCCAACCCTGGTCTTCCTTGGTAGCACAAACCATAATCACTAGTGCCATGCAAATACCTGAAAACTGGCTTCACTGCTATCCAATGCTCCTTCCCTGGTTTTGACATAAATTTGCTCAATACTCCCATTGCATGTGCAATGTCTGGTCTAATACAGACCATTGCATACATGAGGCTACTGGCTGCACTTGTGTATGGGACACAGGACATGTCTTCTTCCTCTTCTTGTGTCCTGGGACATTGTTCAGCAAATAGATTTAAACCTACAGGAATAGGAACCTTCATCGGTTTACTATCTTGCATATTAAATCTCTACAGTATTGTCCCGACATACTTCCACTGGTTTAACCAGAGCTTCCTCTTTGCCTGATATCATTTAATTTCCATGCCCAAAATATAGTTTGCAGCATCAAGATCCTTCATGTTGAATTTGGAGGACAATCGGGTCTTCAAATCCTGGATAGTTTATTTGTCATTTCCGATCAACAACATATCATCCACATACAAGACTAGATAAATAACATAGTCACCAATTAATTTAAAATACACATAGTGATCCACTTTGCTTCTGGTGAAGCCAAGTCCCTGTATATATGTATCAAATTTCTGATACCACATCCTTGGTGACTGTTTTAACCCATACAAAGACTATTTTAACCTGCATACCAATTATTTCTTTCCCTTTATTGCAAAGGCTTCAAGTTGCTTCAGGTAAATCTCTTCTTCCAGATCTCCATGAAGAAATGTTGTCTTCACATCTATCTATTCTACCTCAAAATAAAAATCAACAACAACATATCAAAGTAATCTTATAGAAGCTACCTTGGCAACAAGAGAAAAAATACCACCAAAATAAATTCTCAGCACCTGGGAATAACCTTTTGCTAACAACAGAGCTTTGTCTTTCTCCACCTTGCCTTTTTCATTCATCTTCTTCTTAAACACCCATTTTCTTCCAATGGGTTTCCTTCCAGCCGGCAACTCCACCAGATCCCAAGCCTCATTTTTGTCCAAAGATGCCATTTCATCAACCATGGCCTCTTTCCAGAGTTTGCCATCTTCTGAATTTCCTGTCTTCTTGACAATTCTGGCATCATCATCAATAATAGATAAAGAAAAATTTGAACAAAAAGTAGATGGACTATACCTTTATGGTTGCCTTCTTTCTTGAATTGATATTCTTAGAACTGGAGTTTGTGGATCTTCATCTCCTGATTCCTATTCTGCTGTAGAGTCCGATTCTTCCTCCTTTAGCTCAAAATCTATATTCTCGGGTTCCTTTTGTAGGACTTCATGTTTAATAACATCTTTCACCTCTCTAAACACCACATCTCAGTTGTACACAACCTTCATTGTTTCTAGGTTACAAAGCTTATAACCTTGTAAACCATCCTTATACCCAATAAATATGCACCTTTTAGATTTACTATCCAACTTGGTTCTTTTCTCCTTTGGAACATGTACATATACATCACAAACAAATACCCTCAAATGTGAAAGAGAGGGTTTCTTACTAGTCCACACCTCATGTGGAGTCTTATCCTCCAACACTGATGAAGGTGACCTATTAACAAGGTAACATGCAGTCTCGACCGCCTCTGCCCAGAATTCCTATCCTAACCCGACACCACTCAGCATGCTTCTTGCCTTTTCCATCAATGTCATGTTCAATATTTCCGCAACTCCGTTTTTTTGAGGTGTGTATGGTGTAGTATTCTTCCGTGACATACCACACTTCTTACAAAAATCTTCAAATTCCTTCTTACAAAACTCTCCACCATTATCTGTCCTCAACACCTTTATATTTTTCTCTATATGGTTATTCACCAGAGCCTTAAATATTTTAAACCTGTTAAGGACTTCAGATTTATACTTAAGGAAATATATCCATGTATTTCTTGAGAAGTCATCTATAAATGATACATAATACATAGACTTACCTAGTGATGGAACCGACATAGGTCCAAACACATCACTGTGCACAAGCTCTAATATCCCTTTCGCCCTCTTAGTACCAGAGGGCAAACTCACTTGATTCTGCTTCCCATATACACAATGTTCATAGAAATTGAAACCCAGAGAGCAATTAGACATACCTTCTACCATACCATTACCATGAAGTATTCGAATTCCCTTCTCTCCAATATGTCCAAGCCTTTGATGCCATAGCATGGCCTTTTCTCCAGAGACCACTATATTTTTTGCTCCACTTTCAAGAACCACAAGACTGTTGCACCCATCAATAATAGTACTACCTAGAAGCTTGTACAGAGTTCAAATCCCAACTCCCCGCATCAATACGAGTGCTCCCCAAACCATCTTGCAGGTATCTTTCTCGAACACTATTTTTACACCTGCATCATCCATCTTGCTTATAGAAATCAGATCTCCGGCCAATGCAGGAATATGCAGAAAACCCAAAAATGTTCTAATCCTTCCACCTTGCAGCTTCATCTTGACTTTCTGTGTTCGACGATTCTAGCCTTCCTATCATCCCCTAAGAAGACATCACCACCATCATATTTCTCATACTCGCACAACCACTCCCTATGGGGAGTGAAGTGAAAGGATGCACCTGAGTCAATAAACCATGCCTCATGATCTACATGTGTATTTGAATAAGAAGCCAAGTACACATCCCCACCTTCATCTGAGGTGGTTTTCGCCTTTGCAGAAGGAGCATCATCATATCCCTTTCATTTCTCAGGAGCTTTAGATCTACAGTCCTTTTTAAAATGCCCTTCCTTTATGCATTTCTAACACACCTTTACAGGTTTTCCTGGAGATTTAGATCTCCCACTCGAGGACTTATTTTTCTTTATGTTTTGGGACCATCCTCGTACAAACAAGGCATCTCCAATCTATCCCTCTATATTTTTCTGTCTCATCTCCTCCGAAAGAAAGGATGAGACTATTTCATCAAACTTCAAGGTAGTTGTATTGCTACCTATTGCAACAACCATACTATCCCACGAATCTGGTAGAGAACACAACAAACTAATGCACTTATCTTCATCTAAATTTTAATATCAACAAATAACAACTAGCTTACCACAGTATTAAAAGCGTTCAGATGCTCTGTAACCGAGTCTCCATCCTTCATCCTCTGGCTATACAACTTTTTCTGTAGGAACAGTTTGTTCACCAGAGACTTGGATTGGTACAAAGTCCCTAACTTTTCCCACAAAGCCTTTGACATAGCTTCCCTTGATACATTCAATGATATTGAATTTGAGATACACAACTATATTGTGCTCTTTACTTTCCGATCAAAATTTGTCGAGTTTGACATTGTCGTTGGTTTAGTACCCAAATCTACCGCGATCCATTGATCTTTATCCACCAGCAAATCCTCCATCTTGAGTTTCCACAACTTAAAACTCTGACCATTAAATTTCTTGATCTCTATCTTTGCACTGCTCACCATATTATTTCATTGCAAGAATCGATCTTGCAGATCTCCCACTGAACAGAGACTACCACAGGCCTAAGCAAAACCCCTCAGCAGCAAAGGCGTCTCCTTGAAGTCGAAACAAATATGATACCAAATGTAAGTTTTAACCATGTACATAAATTACCTACATATGAATTCTAAAAACAAAAAATAAACAATGGCGAGAACATAAAACATAAAACATATATACACAGAGATTTTCCCGTGGATCCCAAAATCGAGACTACAAGATTGATTTTTCATTATCTTCCTTTCAATGTTACAATACATATATATACATGTTAAAGCATTCATAACCCCAATCCATTAACCCTGGATTAGAACATAATTGTAGTTCCCTTGACCGGATCTACAAAATACCATGGGCAGAAAACCATCATGCCCAAAACCATGTGTGAAATCCATGCACAAAACTATAGGTAGGTCTGCCCACCTAATATAGGGTCAATTTTTTTTTCCCAAGGCACTACCCCAAACCCCGTATAGGGGGGCTACTGCCCCCCTGAAACCCCCCAACAGGAGGGGCCGCAGCCCCCCCTGCTGCGCATGTGACTAGTCGTGGAAATAATATAACACACACCCAACAAGGGCACAATATGACCTTATAGCCAATGTGAAAACATAATAATTAACCCATAGGAGGGAAAAATGTTGGTTTCATGCATGCATAAGCCTCCTTTAGGCAACTATTGGGCTCCTCTAGTGCAAAATGAATGTAGAGGGCTCCAAAAATTCAATGTCTAGGGGTTGGCCCCTAGATTTCCATGAAAATCATTCTACGGATCCCAGTTTTGGGTTTTGGGTTTGGGCATAAAAGCTGGTCTCATGGGTCTATTGGTGGTGAAATAGACTATTTTTTGTCCAACCTTGAGGGCTTTGAGGATGGTGATAGCTCACCCATGTCTCAAGCGATGAGACAAACCTCATTTAGGCCTTGAATCATTACCAAACCATGTGATGACTTCTAAGCCGACCAGGGCATGTTGGTCCAAGTGCATCATCTCATGAATAATATGGGGAAAAGTGTAAGTTTGTTGAGGTGTTGAGGGTGCCCCATGGATATGAATGATGTTATGCAAGTGGACTCCCATGGCTCTTAATGCTTCACATGTAGGGTGTCATATTCTCCTGTAATGGGTTTGGGTCCTAGTTAAGTTGCCTGGCCACGATGAAAACCACCTAGCAATCACACACAATATCCAATGTTGTATATTCACCATTAGGTATAATAATCATTAGTGCATCTAAGTGGACCAAGCTTGTTAATCAAGGGAAAAATGACACTTCATACATGTCTTCCCTTCCAAATTTGGGGATTTGATCACGTAATAGTGTTACCTCCCTAGGTTGGAGTGGCTAATGGGTGACCCTATTAGGTGTTCCCAACCCCTAAGGGGAAAGACAAGTCCCTGGTACATCCTTCAATCAATAGGTGACATATGAATGATGATGGAACAAAGGGGAAAAGGGGTCTTCGAGCCAAATTCCATGGTTAAATGGGTAGAATGATGAGAAAACCCACATTTTGGGCATATAGATGTGAGGAGGGAGAAATCATGGATGCATGAGTTACCCTGACCTTTAATTTTCTACCCCTCTTATTGCCTTTTTATTTTTCTTGATTTTTCTTTGTATTACTGCCTGAAGCTCTAGGAAAGTAGAACATGCTTTGAATGATGTGTAACAGTCGTTACCCCCTTAGTGGTGGGTTAGTGCATCACCCACCAGTAGTAGGGACATGCAAGGGTTCCTTTCCATCACGTGGGAGGGAAACATTGGCCCTATGAACTGGGTGATGGCCATAATGATAAGGGGTAGAGCTCATGCTTAGCTTTTTCCCACATGCTAATGTTAATGTCCCAACCATCTTTTGAATTTTACAATTTTCTTTATTTTGTATCTTGTTTGTGGCCATGATATGCTCTTTCCTTTTCTTTTAGCTACATCAACCTCTCGAGGCAAAATTTCTAGGCCTGACCGAGATATGCAGAAAAAGGGAGGGGGTGTGTTAAATCTTAGTGGACCCATGGTTAAGTGGTCCTGAAGATGGGAGGTGGAGTATAGGGCTCGTAATGTACAGAGGAAAGTGATAAGTATGGATTGGGGGAAAAAGGGACCATGTGATCTCAATCAGGGTTTCCAAGTAGTGCCCTTCCTAAATCCATGGGCCATCAGGGAAGGTCACACAAGACTAGGATCGAAGATTAACCCCCTGAGGGAAAAAAACCATGGTCAAAACCCTTCCTTCTTCCAAGCCACCCCATAATCCATGCCAAATGCCCAAATGAAAAACATGTTAGGATCACACAAAACCTTTAAATAGGCTACATCGAAGATGAATACCATGGGGAAAACCATGGATGCCCATAAACCTGGAGCCCAAAACCATGGGTAACGTGACCAAGTCAAGTTTACCAAATCCACCCTAATAATCCCCCCTTTAAACTTGACTATGAGAGATTGACCTAGTCCCATTCATTTTTGTTGAAGTCCATATAAAAAAGTTTTTGTCTACTAGATTACATGGGTAACTAGCCCAATTCTGTAGGACACCTTTTTGCGTACATGATTCATTAGCCATCTCATCTACGATCTCACATTACCCTCCTTAAGCTAGGATACTGGTATATTTGTCACCCTGGTATCTCTCCAAATGATTTATTCCATATCTTGATGAATCCATGCACAACTGCACTGCATGTATGCCTGAGCAAACTATTAAGGCCTTACAACTATGCGTGCTTCCGCACAACATGTCTACCTAAACATTAGATCTTACAAATTCCTAGGGAAATGCCTTCCTTATACCAAAACCCTTAGGGTGTTCACTCATTACACATTAGCTCCTTCATTAAACTTCAACACTCTTTAGTCCATCTTAGTTCTTCTCTGTTATATACGACCACTCTCTTGGATTCCATATCTAGGTCGATCCGTACCTTTACCTTTGGTTTCAATATGACTTCCATTCGACTGGTCCTTAACTTGGCAGCCACAACTCAACACTTTACAATGCAACATTTTGCTACATTCAACATTCCCATGCAACACAACAACAACTTTCAATGCATCACAAATTTAGTGCATACACAACCACACTTCAACACTCAACTTCATTGCTCAAAGGTTTTTGAAAATCCGATGCTCCTCCTTGTTAGGAAGTGAGAAATACTTCTAACCAAGAGTTGCAAGCCAACCTTATTGAGACCCTGAAATAGACTTTCCAGATTTTTCCTTGTCACAATTGTCGTTCTCCTTTACCTCCATGGCCATTTCATTGTTGGCCCTTTATATTCCATGCTGACTGCAGCAAAACCAACTACACACACTAGCAGTTGCAAACACCAACAACTACACAACTAGACACATGGGCTCACAAGGACTTTGAAATAACCAGAATTCTGGTAGCTTGTTACCATGCACAATATAATGCATATCCACTTATACTTTAATTTAGCTCCACACAACCTCGGTTGACCTTATGTGCAACTCCACTCGACGATCTATTCCTTTCCAATGCAACTCAACTCTAATTCAAGGTTTAAATGCGTGAATTTACATTTCCACAAGCTCTGCTCTATATCTCATACAATTCATATGCTCAACACCTCCACAACGCACTGTTTTCTCAGCTCCAACTCGGCTCTAGACATGGATTCAACACAGTACATAGCTCCAAATAAAAAAATTCTCCTCGCACATCCTTCAAAGCTCATGCTGCTAGGTCCACACACAACTCTCCACCCGCTATAAATCTTTGCACACGCTCATATTTCCACCATGGATTAATGATCACAATTCCTGGTGGTCCAGACTTTATCTGTCAGTCCAAATCCACAACAAAACATAGTTGTTCTGGTCATTTCTTCTTCTACTGGCTCTTTCAAGCAACGCTTCTTGGAGCAATACCTTTTACTGGCTAATATCTCCTTCTAAATGCACTCACACTACTAAGTAGGATTTTGAAGGTGATTCACAAACAACACAACAATCATGTCTTTATAAACGTATTCCTCTTAATGTTACAATATATTATATACATGTCAAAGCATTCATAATTCCTAATCCATGAACCCTGGATTAGAACATAATAGTAGTTCCCTTGATAAGATCTACAAAATAACATAGGAAAAAACCACCATGCCCAAAACACTGCACAAAAAACCATTCACAAAAACATGGGTAGGTCTTCCCACCATCCTTGGGTTTGCCCTCCGTCCTTGGGTCTATCCTCCATCCTTGGGTCCACCTAACCATTATTGGGTCCGCATAACAATATTTTTTTTTGTTGGTTTTTTCTTTAGCATATCTTCTCACATTTCCACTCTTAGAGCATTCCCTTTCCATCACACTCTCCGAGATGTATGCTCTCCTAATGAATCTAACTTCCATGGTTGCCTTCACTGGTCTAAACTGAACATATGCACCATGTTCTTCTAAATCCGCAACTTCATGCTTGCTTTAATCACTTCTCAATTTCCAAGTTCTTTATTGAACCAAAATTCTAATAAAATTTCAATTATACACACCCACATGACTTCCTTAAATCCTTTCATGCACATGTTTTAGTGTTGTCGAGTGTGCCATGGATCTGGTTCCCAAACTGCCTGTTTAATTTAACTAAACCTAGATCATTTCACCTCCTATCGTTTCTAACTCCCGTCAACAATATCGGTGCTCCATGAACCATCTTGTCGGTATCATTCTTGAACACTATTTTTACATTTGCAACATCCATCTTGTTTATAGAAATTAGATTTTTGGCCAGTCCAGGAATGTGTAGAACACTAGGAAGTGTTCTAATCCTTCCACCTTGCAATTTCAACTTGATTTTTCCACGTCCTATGATTCTGGTCTTCCTGTCATCACCTAGGAAGACATCACCACCATCATGTTTCTCGTACTCACACCCGATTCAATCAACCATGCCTCATGATCTACATGTGTACTTGAAGAAGAAGCAAAGTACACATCCCCACCTTCATTTGAGGCAATTTTCACCTCTACAGAAGGAACATCATTCGATCCCTTTCCTTTCTTAGGAGTTTTAGATCTACAATCCTTTTTATAGTGCCTTTCTTTTATGCATTTCCAACATAACTTTATAGATTTTCTTGGAGATTTAGATCTCCATATATATTTAGATCTCCCACTTGAGTACTTATTTATGTTTATGTTATGGGGTATGTTTTGCATAATTTACGATTGCGGACAAAAGTATATTCCCTAGACTGAGTGGACTAGTCTAAAACAACAGAAAGAAAAGAATATAGAGTTTCCCTTAGAGAAATTGAAGAATGGGAAAGAGGCTTACTTGGTGTTATAGGCCATTTTATCGCATCTGGTCAATAGGCCTGTAAACTAGATCAATCACCGTCCATGAACATGTTGTCATCATCCCTACACAAAGCCCTAAGCATGAAATTTCCAAATGCCTAAGTTTTTGGGTCTAACTCCTTCAAATCAATGCTTTTAAGGCCCGGCGCACCTTGCCCCTTTAGAGACCTGCGTTTAGTAGCAGGTTGCTCCATTTGCACCAAAGTTGATAAGCAACAACTTGTCCCTTGCTTGGGGTGCGCTAATTCTAGAAATTTGGTAAAATTAAAAAGGATATCGAAGCTTCCTCTTCCAAAAGCTTCCAGAAGTTGTTTTAACCATTTCCCTTGGATAAGAAGTTCAAATCCTATCTGAGCCTACCTTGGAGATTTCACCTCTTATCCCTTGAGCTCATCCTCCCATCTTAAGTGGATCCCAAGCTTAGATTGGTAAATGGATAAGAATTTTTAAACTACAATGCCTCTCCTATAAGTTTACTGTCATCTACAACATCAAGGTTCGATTTTGGAGACTGATCATGCCCTCATGTTGTTGCCTTGAATCTAAGAGAGTCATCATCTTCATGCATTAGGGTGACATTGAGGTGTGCTTTGTGGCAAGCAAGGATAAGTCAATTTGGGGAGATCTCTACAAGATCAATTATTATTCTTGGTTGTAAACTCTGTTAGGTCCCTATAATACGAGTGTATTCCATCACTATTACTAGTGTAGCCCCCTTATTGTTATTGTTGTGCCCCATAGAAGCTCGCTATTGTTATTGTTGTGCCCTTACATTATTATTGCTATGTCGGCTTTGATTATATTTTGACCCCTTAGACTCCTATATATAAAAAGATGGTTTTGTCATTTGAATTATCCAAGAATCATTCATTTGTGTAATGTAAAGGAGGTTTCCCCTTGAAGAGGTTGATTTTGAAGTCGTTGATCTATATTTTCTTCTAATTTGTGAGTTGGTTGCATAACATTTGGTATCAGAGCTTTGAATTCTAGGGTTTCACTGCTTCAAACAGGTCATCGTGGAAGTTTTGCTATAACTTTGTTTATAGGAAGTTTCAGAAGCTGAAAAAAACCCATTTGAGAAGGCATCTTGAAAATATTCCTACCCAAATTTCATACCATTTCTCGCAAAATTTTCGGATATATGAACCGAGGAAGTTAGGGTTTTTACAGGCTCCCGAATTCCATCCCAAACAGGTGACCTTGGGAAAATCGTCATAACTTTCTATCTGAGAATTAGATTCAAATCTTGTAAGAAGATACAAAAATAGGATGGACTATAGTTTGTTGGGTATCGTTTTTAAAGCCGAAGGTTAAAACAATGACACGTGACACTTCGTACAAGTTCTCTCTACTGAACTAATTTAGAATCAGGCCATTGTGGGAGATTGGGCATAAATCTTTCTTGGAAAATCCAATCTTGACCGGACTTGTGGGGTTGGAAAGAGGAATCATAAGTATATGAGAGGAAGACATTTCAAACCGTGGAGATCTGAAATTTCATAGATACATCAGATTCAAAATCGAGCTCCTACAAAGCAAAACAAACAAATATAAGGTGTGTAGTCTTTTTTAAAGTTTGCATAAGTTTTGTTTGAAAAATTAGTTTGAAGTGATTTAAAGCGAATAGTTAAGCATAATTATCATTAATTGATGCCCCAAAGAAATAAAATGTAAACACCTAGTAAGAAACCCGAAATCTCTTCTATGACTCATGAAGAAGAGGAAGAAATGCAACATGATATATCAAAATTACGAGACCAAGTGCAACAAATTTCACTCTCACAAAAAGTAATAGAAGCTAAGATGGATGGTTTGAAGAATGGCATGGAAGATAAGATGGATGGTTTGAAGAATGGCATGGAAGCTAAGATGGATGGTTTGAAGAATGGAATGGAAGCTAATATTTATGGTTTGAAGAATGGCATCAATGAATCAAAAGGCAACATTGAAGATTTGAAGAAAGACATGGAAGGTTTGAAGGGAGGTTTGGCAAAGTTGCTACACGAAATGCTTCCTAATGGCGAAAAGGTAGTAGAGGAAACTCATGATGAGAACAAAATAAATGTTAATCATGATTTCATAGACTCTAATATTGGATTGAAGACCCACCATATTCCAAAGATCGATATGAGGAAGTTTGATGGCAAGGATCCCGTAACATGGATACTACAGATGGAGCAATATTTTGATCTCCATAATGTGCAAAACACACAAAAGTTACGCATTGCAACTTTATATTTAGAACCGAATCAGTTTGTATGGTATCGATGGATTTTCTATTGTAAACAAATTGTTATTTGGTTACTTTTTACGAAGGAAATGATAGCACATTGTGAGGATTGAAAGAGCAACTCCTTCTTTAGCCAATTGATAAATCTCAAACAAAATGGTTTAATAGTGGAGCACATTGAGGACTTCCAAAGTTGAATATAAGGGTAAATTATATTTCATAGGAGCATAGGATTGATGTATTCATAGGGAATCTAAAGGATAACATCCAACATGAGGTTCTCCTTTGGGAACTTGATTAATTGGAGAAGACATTCAGGTTGGTAAGAAAAATTGGAAGCTAAATTATGGAAAATGGAAATAAGGAAGCCTACCACTCATAACTATAAAGATGGAAGTGTGGTTGCTCCTATCCTTTTACAACCTACAAGGTTGACCCCACAAAAATTGGAAGAAAAAAGAGCAAAAGGGCTTTGTTACAGTTGTGATAGCAAGTACACTAAAGGTCATAAGTGTGCTGAGAATAAATTATTTTACATTGATTGTGAAGAGGAGGAAGAAAATGAATAAGAAATTTCAAAAGAAGAAGATATACACCGGGAACCAACCCCAGAGAAAGAAGAAATGATTCCGACCATATCTTGTAATGCATTGGCAGGAATTACCACTCCTCAAACTCTCAAGATATAAGGACATATCAAGAAGAAAAAGGTAATAGTGTTGATTGATTCGGGTAGTACCCATAATTTTATTCATTGTAAGATAGCTAAGAATTAAATTTCTTCCTATATCCAGCACCAGAGTGTCAAGTGATGGTTGCAAATGGAGGAACCATAAATTGCTTGGGAAAGTGCCATAATATCAAGCTATCCATGGGAGAATATGTATTGAATAGTCCAATGCTTTCCATTCCAATGGGTGGTGCTGATGTTGTATTAGGAGTCCAATGGTTACAATCTTTGGGTATGATAGCTTTTAATTTTCAAGAACTTTCCTTGAATTTTTTTTGGGAAGGAAAGGAATTTGAATTAAGGGGTATCGCAGGGAAACCAAGAAAGATAATCAACTATAATAGCATGACAAAGCTTCTAATGAAAGAACAACAGGGTGTAATTGCACAATTATGTTCACTTGAGGCTCAAACATCGAAATCATCTATTTCTCCAGAACTTCAAAAAGTCTTGGAAAAACATTCCAAGGTATTTGAGACTCCCAAAGGCCTCCTACCTATTCGTGATCATGATCATGCTATTCATTTGATTCCAGGAAGTATTCCTCCAAACATCAGGGTTTATAGATATCCCTATGCCCAAAAGAGTGAAATTGAGCATATGGTTGCAGAAATGCTAAAGGCTGGTATAATTCAACCTAGTCAAAGTTCTTTTTCTGCTCCAGTGGTATTGGTGCACAAGAAGGATGGATCATGGCACATGTGTTCGGATTATAGTGAGGTCAACAAGCTCACTATTAAATATAAATTTCCCATTCGTGTCATTGATGAATTATTGGATGAATTACATGGAGAAATTTACTTCACCAAGTTGGATCTTCATTCAGGATATCATCAAATAAGAATGACGACTGAAGATGTTTTGAAAACAACATTTAGAACTCATGAGGGTCATTATGAATTTTTGGTCATGCCTTTTGGCCTTACCAATGCACCTTCTACATTTCAAGGTTTGATGAATTCCATTTTCAAACCCTTAGAAAATTTGTGTTAGTATTTTTTGATGATATTGTAGAGTCCAAGGACTGCCTTACCTTGACACCCTTTTTGCCTTTACTTCTTCCTTTTTCCTATACCTATCACCTAAATAAATACAATAGACACAAGGTTTTGTTAAGGTAAGCACTTACATGTCATTTTTTTCATAATTTGTCTACATACCTTGTTGTTTTATTAAAGTTTTCATTCAGCTATGGAATTGGCCTGTTTCTGTAGCTAATCCGTATTTCCACAACTACCTCCATGGTTGAGAGGGTTTGAGTCAACTAAGGAAAAGAAGATATGGATGGATGAGGAATGATCCCCTCGTGGATTCTTTCCTATTATCTCGAGCCAACCCTTCAAGAAGATCACATTGTAACACAGTCAACCTCAAAGTCAACTGCAAGATTATGTGTCGGGACAGAGTTCGAATTTTCTGAAATCTTATCGATTTGCTTTTACAAATAGCAAATCAATTATTTAGTGATATAGTTTGTTTAATAAGGATCACAATAAAGATATGTAGTATTAAAACTCTCATACTGTTACTTGGATAAATATTATAAGAGCAATGGTCACTCTGTGTTTGGGGGCACGCGGTTATATGTAAATTTTAAAGAACATCCTGTTAAACTTGTTTGTGAGTAATAGACTTGGTTCATATTTTCCATGCTGCATTGATTGAAGATTGTCAACTGTCTCGTGGAGGGACCCTACGTCCAATACAGGTCTTTGATTGATTGCAAATAGATTTCTTTGATTTCTTAAAGTTAAATTATGGATGCTCTGTTTTGTGTTTTGAAATGCAGTATAATGGAATTCACGATTAAACTGTTGTCTGCATAAGCAATTTCCTTTGCTTTCTACCTAGCATAATCCTGTTATTTCATTTGATTTTTACTTGGTACAATTTGATCATATCATTTGCTTTCTACCTAGTGTAATTCAGTTGTCTCATTTCACAACTTAGTTGTTTTCTAGTTTATCAGTTTTAGTTCTTGTTTGAATGAAGTTGCATTAGCTAAAGAGTGTCATCCTTTTCCTTGGAAATTAAGTTCAGACATCCTTCATTTTCAATTTGATAGAATAGATCTCTCTTACACATATTAATCTAGTTTGGCTACAACATAAAATTCAAGATAAAATAAAAAAACATTCTAACAGAGTAGAGTTTAGGATCACTCTCCAACCATCCTCAAAACTTGATTCAACTGAGATTATTTTTTAGGATAACTAGCTAACAACTTTAAGAATAATACTCTAATATAATCAATAATACCATATCCATATTCATTCTAAGTTTAGACCTTAACAATAACATAGATATCTTAACAACATAAAATAACTTTCTAGCACATATAATGCACTTGTGCTTCATCAGTATACCTGCCCTGGTTGATAATTTATGCTGACAATTTAAGAACATTAAATTGGCTAAACATTTTGGCGCCGTTTATGGGAAGTACAAATAGAAGTTAAATAAAGAGAGAAAAATTTTCAATTCAAAACATGATATTTATAGGGATAGAGACTTTAGAGGTAGATTTGTAGGAAGAGGAAGAAGCTTGATTCCCACAAATCCACTCACTTCACCACGACTTCGAAATTCCACACCACCTACTCAAATTTGAATTCTATTTGCAGGTCGACAAAGACTTCTTGAAGTCTCAAGATCAGAAATCCAATCTAGAACTTCACCTACTTCATCCAATGAAGCTGTAATTGAAGAAAATACTGCATCCCCAACTACAGGAGTAGTTTTTTCTATCCTCCACTGGTGAACAAATTTAGGAGAAGAATTAGAAGTTCCTAGCGAAGAAGAGGAACATGAAACTTATTTTGACCACCCATTAATAGAGGAACCAGAAGAATTAGAAGAACCTTACATTAGTTCTGAGGAATCTATCATGGCTGAAGAAGGGGAAGGAGAGGTACACAATGTCAATGGTGAGGGAAATAGGATTGGGGGAGGAATAGGAAGAGGAGGAGGTGGAGATAGGAATAGAGGAGGGGGTAGAGGTAGAGGAAATCAAGATCCTTTTGGATTTCCTATTTTTGATGAAGATACAACCCTCACAATGAAAAATATATCACCCTCAATTCTTTTTAATTTCCACAGAAAAAAAAAATGAAGACCCAAAGACATTTCTCTTCAAATTTGAAGTATTATGTAGATCATATGACTATCTGCATGATGCTTAAAAATTGAAATTGTTCCCTGCTACCTTAAAGGATTCAAAATTAAAATGGTTCATGAGTTTAGGAATGAATTCTATAAGAACATGGGCAGAAATGAAAGAGGCTTTCTTACGCAAATATAGAGATTAATGTATGCCTAGCAACCTTAAAGATGAAGTCTTCAAAATGACACAAAAGGAAGATGAAAATATTGAAGACTTAGTAGAGAGATTTGTCTACAATATTAAAAGAGCAAAAATGAATAATTTGGATGAGGAAACTTTGAAAACCCTCCTGCTCAAAGCTATCAAAGATGAATGGATCGATCTCCTTAACTTAACAGGGAAAGGAGATATTTCTCAATTACCATTTGCAGATATTTGTGATCTATGTGTACATATCTCAAGGGGTAAAGCACGAGTTGGAAGGAGTCCTAGAGACCCTCTCTTATCAAGAATTAATAAATATGCAGCTGGGACAGTCAGCAGGGTAGAATTAGGAATCTTGCTTGATACCTTAAAGACAAATATTTTAGGGAGTCTAAGTGAACAGATAGACACCCTTAAAATACAAAATAAGCAAAAATCTGAAAATGTTGCATTATCTATTTTCTATCCTAGATGTTGAAAGAAGCATGCCTTAAGAGAGTGTCCCTTAGATTCAAAAGCTATAGAAACTTGTGCCATATGTGCAGATAATCATGATACTAAGGAGTGTCCTTCTTTACCAGGTCTCAAGGCTATATTTAATGATGAAGGAATATAAGAACAAGTAGACCCTCTTTACTTTATAGCCAAGAGACCATGGAAAAAATCCCAACCAAATCAACCACAAGGCTTCAGACCACAACAATTTGCTCAGTCTTCACAAAATAATTGGAATCCATCTTTGCAACCTTAGGTTCGTCCACAATCACAATCTTGGAATCAAGAATGGCAAAGTCCTTATGGGGCTTATGCTCAATATCAACAATATTCACCATCCTATCTTCCACTGCAATTTCTACCCCAATCTAATCAAATTCCCCAAGCTAATCAATTACCTCAAATCTAAGTTCAGAATAAAAACCCACAGCTCTCCCTACCATTTACACAAAAACCAAATCAACCACCTGCTCAACCACTTCTGAATCCTAATAATAAAATGCCACAATGACCTGTGTACAACATGGAAGGGAAAAATCCTCAAACTTATGTAATAACTCCACTAGATCTGAATAATGTCCAATTAAGGTACGAAAGAGTGTTACAAAGAAAACCCCCTGTTGTTATTCAGGAAGCAAGACCAAATCTTCAAAAACATAAAAATCAATCTGAAGAAGGAGAGACCTCTCTCCCTCAAAAAGAGAATAATCAAACAAAAAATGTTCCAATAAATACTCCTATTATAGAACAACCTTGGGTATCAATTAGACCACCTTTTCCTGAACGGTTGAAAATTGATGAAGGAGTAGAAAAACAAATCACATTGTTTGATTATAATATGTTGGATGAATTAAGAAATGTCTGTATCAAAATTCCTTTGTTACAAGCCATAAAATAAATACCAATCTTTGCAAAAACAATTAAGGAATTAAGTACTCAAAGATCAGGAAGAAAAATAAAAGACATAAAAAGAATTCAATTAGTTGGGAAAATTGCAGACATCATGATGGGGAAAACAAAAATCCAAAAATATCTAGATCCAGGAAGCCCCATTGTAAAAATTCACATCAATGGAATAGAAATACCAAACACACTGATTGATCTAGGAGTAGCCATAAACATAATGAGTATACAAGTTATGGATTCACTTAGGCTTCCTAACCTTCAATACACACCAACACTATTACAATTAGCATATAGGTATGTGATTAAACCTGATGGTGTGTTGGAAGATGTTTGTGTATCTTTATATTCTTGGGAATATCCTGTTGATTTCATGGTCTTAACGACCAAGAATAATTTAGGAGGACATCCATTAATCATAGGAAGACCTTGGTTAGCTATAGCTGATGCTTTTATCGGTTGTAGATCAGGTGACATGTTTATCTCAAATGGAAATTCTACAAATAAATTTACATTATACCCTCCTACAAGAACAACAATAGAAACATAGAATGAGGAATGGATAGATGATGAAGATGATATACAACCTGTTTTCACTGATGGACAAGTAAGAGAGGAAGACCAAATTTTAAATCTATTGGAAAATAATGAATCTTCCTCACATTATGACCATAGTCGAAATGAATATCTCTCATCTAGACAAGTATCATTGCTATCCCTGGAAAAATTTGGGAATTCTTTGATAGAAATATTTCCAGATAAAACTTTGAATGTTAATGAAAACTTGGAAGGATTACAAAATAATCAACTGGTAGAAGTCTTACAGAAAAATTATTCTTCTTTTGCATGGGAATACATTGATATGAGATGAATTGATCCTAAAACTTGCATACATCATATCTACATCGAACAAAGTGCAAGACCAGTTAGACAGTCGCAACGAAGAATGAACCCAAATCTAAAAGAAATTGTTAAGGAGGAATTGCAAAAGCTACTAAATGTAAATTTCATCTATCCAATATCAGACAGTCAGTGGGTCTCACCCCTAGTAATCATTCCAAAGAAAAATGGAAAATGGAGAGTATGCATCGATTACAGGGAATTGAATAAAGCAACATTAAAAGACCACTTTCCACTTCCTTTCATAGACCAAGTCTTAGACACATTAGCAGGGAAAAAGTACTTTTCATTTTTGGACGGTTTTAGTGGATATAACCAGATTCAAGTAGCACCTGAAGATCAAGATAAAACCACATTCACCTGTCCATGGGGAACTTATGCTTATCGAGTACTTCCCTTTGGATTATGCAATGCTCCAACAACATTCCAAAGAGCAGTCCTCAGAATTTTCTTTGATCTTATTCATGATTGTGTGGAAGTGTACATGGATGATTTCACAGTTTATGGAGATTCTTTTAATGAAGCACTTGAAAATTTAGAAAAAGTTTTAATAAGATGTAAAGAAACAAATCTCTCGTTAAGTCATGAGAAATGTTTCATGATGTTTAACGAAGGAATTGTTTTAGGTCACCATATTTCAGGAGATGGAATTAAGGTAGACTCATCTAAAGTCGAGGTCATTTCTAAATTATCAGTGCCAAACTATCAACGAGATGTTAGGAGTTTTCTTGGTTTTATTGGATATTATAGAAGATTTATAGAAAAATTCACAAAAATTGCATCTCCACTCTTTAAACTACTTACCAAGGACTGTGAATTCAATTGGAATTCTGATTGTCAAGTTTCCTTTGAAACTTTGAAAAAGATAATTTCTGAAGCACCTATCCTAAAAGGACCTAATTGGAAGTTTCCTTTCCATATATCAACTGATGCTTCAGATACAGCCTTGAGAGCTATCTTAGGGCAAAAAATACCTTACTCCTTATGAAATCTATTATACCAGTAAAAATTTAACTCCTATAGAGCTAAATTATACTATAACTGAGAAGGAGTTTTTAGCCGTAGTTCATGCCATTAACAAATTCAGAGATTATATAATTGACTATGAAACTTTCATTCACACAGACCATTCTGCCATTAGATACCTAATGAATAAACCAATCACTAATAGAAGAATAACCATATGGCTCTTATTGTTACAATAATTCAACATCGTTATTCTAGATATACCCATAAAACATAACACAATCGCTGACTTTTTATCTAGAATTCAGAATGATAATAATGATCAACCTGTAGAAGATAAATTTCTTGATGAATATCTTTTTGCAATATCTACTAAATCACTTTGGTATGTAGATATTGCTAATTATTTAGCTATAGGGAAAATGCCATTTCATTTGTCTCCTAGAGAAAAGAGGAGGATAGTTCACAATAGCACATCTTATTCATGGATAAACGAAGAGTTATACAAAACAGGACCAGATCTCATCATCAGAAGATGTGTTCGAGAGGATGAAATACTAGAAATACTTAAAGCTTGCCATGATGAACCATGTGGAGGACATTTTTCTGATTTAAAAAAAAAAAAAAAACAAACAAACAAAACCATGCTTATAAAGTCTTACTTTTAGGATATTATTGGCCTTCCATTTTCACGGATACCAATGAATATGTTAAAAGGTGTGATAGTTGTCAGAGAATGGGCAAACCCACTCTTTCAAGTGAAATTCCATTAGAGCCACAGGTGGTTATTCGACCATTTGAAAAATGGGCACTAGATTTTGTTGGTCCAATTAGCCCACCTTCAAAGCAAAAAAGGTATATTCTGGTATGTACTGATTATGTCACTAAATGGGTAGAAGCTAAAGAACTTCCTTTTGCTACTGAAAATGCTGTAGTTTCATTTCTTTTTGAGGATATTTTCACTCATTTTGGTGTTCCAAGAGAAATTGTAACATATCAAGGAACACAGTTTACATCTGGATTAGTGCAGAAGCTTATGGAGCAGTACAAAATCAAACATTGAAAGTCCACTCCATACCATCCACAAGCCAATGGACAAGTTGAGTCTACAAATAAGGTGATTGAAATAATCCTTACCAATATTGTACATTTACACAGGAAGGACTGGGTAAAAAAGCTTCCAGAAGCTTTGTGAGCTTATAGAACTACATGGAGATGTAATAGAGGACATACTCCCTATGAACTTGTTTATGTGAAGCAGGTCTTACTTCCAATAGAGTTCCAGATCCAGACTTATAAAACAATAGTCCAGCTAGATCTTGACTTATCAGAAGCACAAAAGCAAAGGATGAGACAACTTAATGAGCTTGATGAAATAAGATAAGAAGCCCTCCAGAAGACCAGCCTAGTTCAACAACAGAGATCCAAATGGCATGATAAGTACATTAAAGAAAGAAAATTTCATCCAGGAGACTAGGCATTACTCTTCGATTCAAAGTTCAAGAATTTCCAAGGAAAATTCCAAACCCACTGGCTTGGACCTTATGAAGTTGAAAATGTCTTTGACAATGGTGCAGTTAGAATCAGGACTATTGATGAAGAGAAAATTCCTCTTTTAGTAAATGGACATTGACTTAGACTTTATCAAAAGCCATTGACAAAAGAAGAATTTGTCAAAATTTTCCAAGATAATTCAGAATTGAAGATGGTTGAGAAGAGTTCTTCTTCTTTTCCACCTTAGAAATTTTCTATAAAAAATAATAATAAAATAAATAATAAATAAATAATATATATATATATATTAAAAAAATAAAAAATAAAAAAATAAAGTATAAACATGAAAACCAACAAGTTGTTGGCATGCTTATACAAAAAATTTGAAGTGAAAACCAACTCTTGTTGGCACCTTAAATTTTCTTTCCAAAAATAAATTCCCTTTCCTAAAGTTTTTTTCTCAGCTACAGAATTAGTGACTTTCTACAGCTCGGACAAGTTTCTGCAGCTCTAATAAAATTTTTGTAGCCAACTTGACAGGAACACTTGGTGATTTGAATTGAAGAATAATTGACAGTGCAAAGTACCTGCAAGAGATATCAAAGGACAAATAAGGTTAGCAAGTTAGTCAAAGGTATGTGATACTTTAATTTTACAATGAGGATTAATATATTGCATATATGAACTAAGAGGACATAGCACTGCCAAAATAAAACGAAATCATTGCAAATTGTGGGTGATGGTCGCTTGTCAAAATCATCATAATCCACCACTTAAACTCCCGTCTTGTCCTCATTTCGAATCTATCGAAGTAATTGCCGAATCATTATTTTGAATGCACTCTAACGGTCAATTCATTCCCACAGCCTTCATTATAATTTACCTATTCTCCCATTTCTCCGAATTCACATAACCTCCCCATCTCTCCGCCACTGAACAAAACCCTACCAACACCATTTTTCCTGTCAAGTGAGTAGTCCTTGAGACGAAGCATCTTCCATAATGGGTGTTATTGTTTGAAACGAACCAGCAGGGAAGAAGTTCTTAGAAGGATATCCTCAGACCAGGGAGTTGTTGCAGAAAATATAGTGGTTACAATTTATAGAGAAATTCAATAGTTTCCACAAGGAGGTGACGAAGACTTTTGCACGTTCTTTTGATGGGATGAAGGTTGAAATAGGAGACATCAAATTCACCATAACGGAGTCCCTGATCACAGAAGCTACTGAATTACCCAGAAGTGGAGAAAAATGGTTTAAAAACAAAGGAATCAATGGGGAAGATTGGAAAGTTTTCCTGAAAAATCCAAACATGGACACCACAATCTTCAAGAAAGGTATTCCTAGTACAACCCTTAAGAGTAAATGGAGGAACTTGCTTCTTGTACTTTAGAAATTTATTACTTGTGAAGGTCGGTTTGGATACATGTATTTCTACCACATTAGAATAATGATGAATTTTCTTGAGGAGCACCAAATGAATCTTCCTTACTTCCTCTTGCATAGTCTTAAGAAAATGTCCATGAATGTTCAAAAGAAAATTCAATTCATAGACAATACCATGTACCATCATGGATTGATAAAGATCTTGGTTGAGTTTCACCTTCAAAGTATAGGGGATAAATGGGAAAATTTTCTAGTAAGGAACCATTTTGAAGAAAGAGCTCTTGAACAACCCAGCAGTAGTAGAATCCTTAGGGGAAGGAAGAGAACAATGGAAACAATAAAAGAAAAAGAACCAAAGTCTCAACAGGAATGATCAAAGGATGAACCACCTATAGTGGATATTTTGTAGAAAATGAAAAAAGGAAATCTTAGAAGAAAGAAAGCTAGCAAAATAACAGAGGATTTACCACAAACCAAGATCCTTCCTCGGGAAAAGAAGCCAAAAGCTAAAAAGAGGAAAGCACAGGGATCACTGACCTCAGGACTAAGGAGAAGTACCAGATTGAATATGATGCAACAAGTAGTTTCAGGAGCTGCAAAATATATCGATCTTGAGGAGAGGGGGCCGACTGAAGACCCTGAAGGTTCTCCAGAAGGATTACGAAAACTGTCACCAAGGGTGTCATCAGCACCTTGCAGTTCAAATCCAAGAATTCCAGTGCACAGTCCAGGTGTTGATCCTATTCAATAAGAGATTTATGACTGCATAGAGTCATTAGAAAGGAAGAAAGAAACAACTAAAGAATCAATCCAAATTCCAGGAGAAGGAAGCAATCAGTTCAATGAACCACAAGAACCTTCAGCATCTAATGTTTTAAAGCAAGAGATATTTGAGCTGGAGACATTGAACATATATCTCAAAAATGAAAATCAGACATTAAAAGCACAGGATGGGATTCAAATTTCAAAGAGTGACAACCTTATTCTTCATTTGAGTTTATGGTACAAAAAGAACAAGAAGTTGAAGAAAGAAAATAGGGCAATGCAAAGAGAAATAATCAACCTAAAATATAAGATCCTCATGAAGAAACCAAGAATGCCAGTGGTTGCCAGAAAGAAGAAGAAAGTGAATCATGAATGTGATAACTAGAGGGCACAAGAGAATAACAATGATGAATTGTATGAGGACATACAAAACCTCTAGCGCGGGGGAATGTAGAGTCCAAGGATTGCCTTACCTTGACACCCTTTTTGCCTATACTTCTTCCTTTTTCCTATACCTATCACCTAAATAAATGCAATAGACACAAGGTTTTGTTAAGGTAAGCACTTACATGTCCTCTTTTTCATATTTTGTCTATATACCTTATTGTTTTATTAAATTTTGCATTCAGCTACGGAATTGGCCTCTTTCTGCAGCTAACCCGTATTTCCACAACTATGTCCATGGTTGACAGGGTTCGAGTGAACCAGATAAGGAAAAGAAGATATGGATGGATGAGGAATGATCTCCTCGTGGATTCTTTTATATTCTCTCGAGCCAATCCTTCAAGAAGATCGCACTGTAACACGGTCAACCTCAAAGTCAAATACAAGATTATGTGCTGGGACAGAGTGTGAATTTTCTGAAATCTTATTGGTTTGCTTTTCCAAATAGCAAATCGATTGTTTAGTGATATAGTTTGTTTAATAGGGATCGTAATAAAGATATGTAGGCTTAAAACTCTCATACTGTTACTTGGAGAAATATTATAAGAGCAATGGCTGCTCTGTGTTTGGGGGTGCGTCGTTATATGTAAAATTTGAAGAACATGTTGTTAAACTTGTTTGTGAGTAATAGACTTGGTTCATATTTTTCATGCTGCGTTGATTGAAGATTGTCAACTATCTCGTGGAGGGCCCCTATGTCTAGTACAGGTCTTTGATCGATTGCAAATATATTTCTTTGATTTCTTAAAGTTAAATTATGGATGCTCTGTTTTGTGTTTTGAAATGCAGTATAATGGAATTCACGATTAAACTGTTGTCTGCATAAGCAATTTCCTTTGATTTCTACCTAGCATAATCTTGTTATTTCATTTGATTTTTACCTGGTACAGTTTGATCATATTATTTTCTTTCTACCTAGTGTAATTCAATTGTCTCATTTCACAGCTTAGTTGTTTTCCAGTTTATCAGTTTTAGTTCTTGTTTGAATGAAGTTGCATTAGCTAAAGAGTGACAGTCTTTTCCTTGGCAATTAAGTTCAAACATCATTCATTTTCAATTTGATAGAATAAATCTCTCTTACACATAGTAATCTAGTTTGGCTGCAACATAAAATTCAAAATAAAATAAAAAACAATCTAACATAGTAGAGTTTAGGATCACTCTCCAACCATCCACAAATATTGATTCAACTAAGATTAATTTTTAGGATAACCAACCAAAAAATTTAAGAATAATACACTAATATAATCAGTAATACCATCTCCATATTAATTCTAAGTTTAGACCTTAACAATAACATAGATATCTTAACGATATAAAATAAATTCTATCACATATAGTGCACTTGTGCTTCATTAGTATACCTACCCTGGTCGATAATTTATGCTGACAATTTAAGAACATTGAATTGGCTAAACAAATATACTAATCTACAGCAAGTCTTGGAAGTATCATGTTCAACATGTTGATAGGGTGCTCAAGCTATTAGAGGAGAAACAAATTATATGCAAAAACCTCCAAATGTTTCTTTGGAGTACAGGAGGTGGAATATTTGGGTCATATTGTATCTCACGAGGGTGTTAAGGTAGACCCTAGAAAAATTAAATCCATTAAGGAATGGAAAATACCCACATCCATAAAGCATCTGCGAGGATTTCTCGGGTTGACAGGGTATTATCGCAAGTTTGTTAAGAATTATGGGAGAATAACAACACCTCTAACAACATTACTGAAGAAAGATGCATTTTCTTGGACTCTAGAAGAAACTAAGGCCTTTGAGCATCTTAAAGAGGCAATGTGCCAAGCACCAGTCTTAGCTACACCATACTTCACAAATTTTTTTAATGTGGAAGGTGATACCTCAAGAAATGGAATTGGTGTTGTTTTAATGCAAGAAGGAAGACCCATTGCTTTTGAAAGTCATCCAATCAAAGGAAAGTATTTACAAAAAGCTATTTATGAGAAGGAAATGTTGGCAATACTACACGCACTTAAGAAATGGCGACCTTACCTAATGGAAAGAAAATTCAAGGTAAAAACAGATCATGCTATTCTTAAATACTTTTTAGAACAAAGATTATATTTAGAAGAGCAAGAAAAATGGGTCACAAAGATGTTGGGTTATGACTTTTAAAGTATCTACAAAAAAGGGAAGAAAAATGTTGTTGGAGATGCACTCTCAAGAAAGGATGAGGATGTGGAAACATTGCTTTGTGCCATTTCTATTATCCAACCAGATTGGATAACCGAAGTAAGGGATGAATGGAAGAATGACGAATAAGTGTGGGCACTCATTCAAAAGTTGTAGCAAGATACTAGTACATCTAAGACATTCAGTTGGAATAACGATTCATTATGGTACAAAGATCGCTTGTACCTTTGTAAGAATTCCCAACTCAAACAAAAGATTCTTCGAGAATTGCACACCTCTCCCTTAGGAGGGCACTCAGGATTTTTAAAAACTTACCACAGGGTTAAGAATGATTTTTTTTGGGATGGTCTTAAATCTAATATTCAAAAGTTTGTGGTTGAATGTTTGGTTTTCCAACAAAATAAAGTTGATACAATTAAGGCCTCGGGTCTGTTACAACCTTTATCCATTCCAAGTCAACATTGGGAGTAAGTTTCAATGGATTTTATCACAGGTTTACCCAAGTCTGTAGGAAAGAGTGTCATCATGGTGGTAGTTGATAAAATTACCAAGTATGCACACTTTTGTGCATTATCTCATCCATTTAAAGCTAGTACGGTTGCCACTGCATTTGTGGAAACAATTCAAAAGCTACATGGAGACCCAAAGATTATTGTAACTGACAGAGATACTATTTTCATTGGAAATTTTTGGACAAAATTATTTTCTTGTTTGGGTACTCAACTAGCTCATAACTCATCTTATCATCCTTAATCATATGGGCAAACTGAGATAGTGAAAAAATGTTTGGAAGGATATCTTCATTGCTTTGTATATGATAAATAGACACAATGGGTCAAGTGGTTACCTCTGGCTAAATGGTGGTATAACACTTCCTTCCATACTGCATAAAAAATGACCCCATTTATGGCACTTTAGGATATTATCCACCGTCCATCACATCATATTTACAAGAAAATTCTAAGGTTCAAGTAGTGGAAGATCACATTGAGCATCAACAACAAGCTCTCCAACTGTTAAAGAATAACCTCACTTTGGCACAAAATAGAATGAAACAATAGGCTGATCAACATCGCAGTGAAAGAAGTTTTGATGTAGGCGACTGGGTATTTTTACGGCTACAACCATACAAACAAATGTCCCTCAAGCAAGCTAAGAACGATAATAAATTATCACCAAATTATTATGGTCCTTACAAGGTGGCTCAATATTGGTACTATGACATACAAATTGGAGCTTCGTACATCTTCTTGAGTGCACCCAGTTTTGCATGTTTCATGCTTAAAGAATATTATAGGTGACAAGCTCCTAGTTTAAACAATATTGCTAGAACTTGATGAGGAAGGAAAAATCATATTGGAACTTGAAGCAATCACGGAAACAAGAACTCGACAGCTACGAAATCGATCAATTTTAGAGTATCTGACCAAGTGGAAGAACTTACCCGTGGAAGATTCCACATGGGAGGATGAAAATTTTATACAAAAGCATCCAAAACTATTGAAGCGTTGAGGAAAACACTTTTTTTGAAGGAGAGGGGCATGTTAGGTCGCTATAATACTAGTGTATTCCCTCATTGTTATTAGCCTCCTTATTATTATTGTTGTGCCCCATAGAAGCCCACTATTGTTATCTTTGTGCCCTTACATTATTATTATTATGTCGAATCTGATTCTATTTTGACCCTTTAGACTCCTATATATAGAAAGGAGGTTTTGTCATTTGAATCATCCAAGCATTGTTCATTTGTGTAATATAAAGGTGGTTTCCCCCTCGAAGAGGTTGATTTTGAAGTCATTGATCTATCTTTTCTTCTATTTTGTGAGCTGGTTGCATAACAAACTCTCTTCTATTCATCTTAATACAAAGAGTATATCATTTTCCTATATGTGTTATGTTACATTTACATTCATGTATTTCAATTCTTTTTTTATCCTTTAAATAAAGTAATTGAATTATGCTACATAGATGTTGTGGATACTTGGCTTGCTCTGGTTGTATGTGCAGGTTCTAATTATAGGAATCAAAGCTATGATTGGAGCTTACAAGCTAGGGAAAAAGTAAAGCTTGCGACGGATTCCAAGTAAGCCTCTTTCCCATTCTTCAATTTCTCTAAGGGAAACTCTATATTCTTTGTTTTCTATTGTTCTAGACCACTCCAATAGGTCAAGGGAATATACTTTTGTCCGCAATCGTAAATTTCACATAACAAATTGGCGACTCCACTAGGGATCGTTTCTTTCCCTTAATGGTTTCCTCGACCTTAGCCCTTGTTTCATCTCTTGAACATACCTCCATTACCTCACTCATTCTGGATTGAACCTAGGAAGACCTTTAATTGAGCTTGAATTGGCTTTTTGTGTTGGAACTTGGTCCAATCTTAATCAACGCTCCCCCTGGTCTGGAGACAGAGCATTGCATCGCTATCTACCTTTTCTGCACCTACACTACAGAGCACGGGTTTCCTTTCAGCACCTACGTTGACCCTTGTTTGATGCAAAAATTTCCATTTTGTGCTTTTCTTTGTTCTAGCTAGTTCTCCTTGTGTCCCTGAGTGTACCTTGGCCTCTAGAAGCCTTCATCTTGTTTTATTTTAGTTTTGATTTCCTTTGATAAGAATTTGTTTGGATTTTTCTTTGTTCTTTTTTTTTATATCAAGTAAGAGTAGGACCTTCTATTAATCTATCCAAAAATACATAACCTACATGTAGCCGCATCCGCTCTGTGAGATTTCAATAGGCAGCAGGGCAGGCAAAACTCTGAACCATGCACCCAAAACCATGAGAAACCTGAACAAGAAAACCGGGGAGTTCCAGCCAAACACTTTGGACAAAAAGCAAGCAATAGACCATCTGGTCATACTGTTGTGACCAAAAGAAACCCTGAGCGCCTTAGAAGACGGGTTCACTGATCCGAGGCCCACAAAATGCCACAAGTGACCCGCCAAGAGTCCACAAGGCTGCCACCAAAGACCAGCTAAAAATAACAGTAAGCTTGTAGGGCCGCCGACCGTGCGACCCGACTTACCAGGATCCAACAAACATGTGCTGAAAATGGGCCAACATCAAACCACACAAAAAACCTTTCTTACGAACTCGAAGAAAACTTTAGGCCAGCTCTCTAAACTTTTTTGGGTCTGAAATGCCAAACCAACTTGGCCGATCACATATTCACCATTGAGCACCCGACTTGGATCCAACGGTCTTCATAGATATCAGGTGGACAAGTAGTGCAAGGATTAACCACCCGATAAGAGTGGTTTCCCTCGCCTCCTCGCTGCTACGTGTCACACAATGAGTGGAATCAGGGGCCATCCTCAAAAAACCAGATACCACTTGAACCCTGCCCGATAAACCACTTGTGGTTTTTGAATCGATTGCCTCACGGAAAAGCATGCGTGCTCTTTCGCCAAGCAATAACCGTTAATCAAGTCCATCGAACGGTTCTTGAGCCTTCCTCCCAGATTCTCTGCCAAACACCATCTAAACTATATGAAAATGGATGACCAAACCTGTGGTATTTCCCAAGTCGTTCCTTTCGCCACACATCCGATGGAATATTGAGCTTTGGATTGCAGCCAATACCAAAATGGGTAGACAGTTTAGGGTTCCCTATCCTCCCGCCTGTCTCCTGAATCACTTCGATCCATTCTCTTAATCCATAGCTCCATATCTTTGTTCGCCTGATAGAGAGAGTCCTCCAACAGTTTGCTTGGGGGTAACAAATCCCAAGCATACCGCGAATCCCTGTCCATATTGGTGACTCCTTCATTTGCCAAATGATCCGCTAACATGTTAGCTTTCCTTTTCACATGGACAAATCTGATAGCTTTTAAGGTTGTAGGTGGGAGTAGATACGGTGAAAGACTTGCAAAAGCTTCCAATGCTTCGACACTTTATCTGGAGAAGTTCCATTGCATATTTTCTTGGCCGCTCTAATAATCAATTCCGAATTTGCTTCAATGATAACATTATGTGAATTTGAATCCACCAAGATTTCCAAGCATTTCTCTAGTGCCATGAGCTCCGCCATGTTATTAGTGGCCTTCCCCAAGTGGCCATGGAAGATCTTCTTTATTTGACCCTGATCATCTCTTATAGCACCCCCAAAGCCAGCTAACCC
Organism: Pinus tabuliformis; assembly: GCA_031772625.1. Lineage (NCBI taxonomy): Eukaryota > Viridiplantae > Streptophyta > Pinopsida > Pinales > Pinaceae > Pinus > Pinus tabuliformis. Next base: position 1,147,481,996 of record CM062805.1, read on the forward strand.
TGGGTTGCCCTTAGATGCTCCATCTATATTAACCTTTAAGAAACCATAAGGAGGAGTCTTCCAAAAGTTAATATCTGTATTTATTTGGCTCATTCCCTTAATTATGCCCTGTGGGCTTATGGACTGGAGACCCAAATGAAGTATAATACTTGCCTCTTGGGGCAGAGGAGGATCCTTAGGAAGTGTCCTCAACAAGCTTCTTACTGTGTCTTTGAGCTACCTTAGAATTTGGTCAATTATGTGTTGGGGCTTGCTGACTTTGTTTTTGAAGATCCGACTGTTGCACTCTTTCCAAACTTTCCAGATAACAAAGCCTGGAACTAGAATCCAGACTTTATTAATAATTTCATTCCCTGAGAAGTTTTTCCTCCAGTTCTTCAAAGTATTGGATATGCTAAGTCTGTCCCTGTCTGTTTGTCTAACGATTGAGGCCATCCAGTCCCACACGTTGGATGTGAAAGGACAGAGGTTGAGTAGGTGTTCCATCGTCTCCTCATATGAGCCACAAAGGTAACATTTGGAATGACCAGTGAAGCCTTTTTTTAGGAGATTATCCGAAGTCAAGATTTTCCTTTGATGCACTAGCTAGATGAATAACTTTATTTTCATCTAGTGGGGGCTCTGCCATAGTTTCTTCCAGACTTGATCAAGATTTAGATAGTTAAATCCTGTTACTTCCCGTTTAGCCTCTTTGAGGTTAAAGTTACCTTCGGTGTTCTTTCCCCATCTTAATTGGTCAAGTGAGGAGGATACTAGAATCCTTCTGTGCTCTATATCCTGGGTGAGAGTGTCTGCCTGGGCCTTCAGAGGACTTTCATCACTGTGGCCTAGATCCTTCCAATTCCTCCATTTTCCATTATTCCTTTCTTGGTCCCAGAAGTCTCTTACCATAAGGGATTTTTCTTTGTTCTTGTCAATTAGGTCATTAGCAAATTGATTGCTTGAAATAAATGGTATTTCAGTGATTGTTCTGAATAGTTTTATTTATCAGTGATTTAGCAAATATCTTAGTTTTCATCTAAAAATTAAGTAGATCAAAAAGAAAAATCTCATGCATCATGCATTGCATTTAGGGTTTTGTGTGTGAAATTGAAATTTGGAACAGTTGCATTAGGGGAATTGATTTAAAGATCTTGTTTGTTGCATCTTGTATGTTGCATCACTCTTTGTTATGTTCCCTCCTGTAAATCGATTTTCATTGAAAAGAAGATTTCATTTTGTCATGCTAGATTGAATCTTTAGGATATTCACGTGAAATTCGCAGTGAGCCTTGAAAATTGAAACATAATTCAAGATAAACTTTAAATTTTTTTGAATCAATCTAAAGGATAATTTGAAACATTAACACAAACATCTAGGGGTCTAGGCTAGAGACGTGTTTCGACGTCTATAAACATAGGAGCTGTCATTTTTTGGCAGTGTTGCATTTCAAGGTTGATATCTCGTTCCATGTACATAAGTGTATCAGACCATTCTCCACTTACCTCTGGGTATATTAGATGGTGTTCTAGACATGAAAAGTATATGGGAGCGCTCTCATCGTATGGTTACACATTAGAAAACACTAAGATAGACTGCACTTCCACATACCATCAATTATATTTTTGAAGTCCACCATATGTTGATATCCTCACCTTAGGTAATCGAGTGGGTCCCCTTGTAAACTGTGATACACCAAACACACCATTTAGGGAGATTTCCTACCCGTATATAATTACTTGGTTCTCCAAGGTGGTATATTGTAGTTCACAGTTGCTTGGTAAACTTTTATGCCTAGATTACCCTCTTTGATTTATTTTTGTTGTTAATTTTTAAAATTTAGTAAACCAACATGGAATAACATCACCCTACACTCTTTCGTTCATGTAGAATGAAAAATAAGCCTCCTCTTCCACCTGAGGCAATGCAGACTACCGAATCTAGTGCTTCAGGAGATACTACTTCTAGTCCTCCACCTGAGATAGATCCACCAGAATCATCCTTTCCTATGAGTACTAAACCCGAGATTACTTCTCCATTGGCTGGTGATTTTGACACAGTCAAAACAAAAGCACCTGAAATCTCATTACCTGAGGTTATTGAACCTGACTATACTAAATCAGATACAACACAACCTGAGGTTATACAACCTAAGGCACCTTAGTTATCTACACCTATTACTTTAGGACCTTCCTCTTCTCTTCCTCTGTCTTAGACCCAACCACAACCTATATATCTTGGACCTGACGGTGAACCACTTCCACCTGGTCTTGTGAGTATCGAAGAGATTCCATAGGAAGGTCCTCAACCCTCTTCTCTTATTCGAGTAGGAGCTCATTTCCATCAGGCCCACCCTTTTCCTTCTCCTCATACTCCATCACAAACTCCTTTTTCTAGTTCTTTTCCTTTCAACTCACCCTTGAGCTTCCATCGACAACCCTCTTTGGAATAATTAACCATGATTGAATCTGCTATGGTTTCTTAGCATGTATTTACTACCATGGCCAAGACAACCCATGTTGCAACTTCATCCATGTTTGTAACATCACCAAAGACACATTTGTATGACAGCCCATCCATCCTTCCTGATTACAAATATTTTTCTGGTAGCTTTTCTGGCGCAACATCTAGTCCATGGACCTCTCCCATGTCATCTACATCTAGAATTCCATCTGGCACTTCTTTGATGAGTGCTACACAGTCTTCTCCTCCTCCCCCGTCTACTCTTATTGTTCAACAATAGGTTGGTCCTTATGTTAGTGGGTATGGACACCTACAACAACACAATACACCTCTTATTTGGAACCCTCCTCTTGGGGGAAGTTGCCTCTATATAAACCTCCTCTTTCGGTAGGGGAGAAACCTGTTGCAGGGATATTTCCATCTCCTCAAGTTAGTGCTTAGCCTCATATGAGTCCTCCACATTCAGGAAGGGAAACTAATGCGTTGCAACCCACTACGCTCGTAGAACCTGGTTAAGTTGTGGCTTCATCTTTAGTTCCTTAACCTATTCAAGCTCAACTGAATGTAAGCCAACCTTTACAGGCTACATCTTTAACTCAATCTATTCAACCGTTATCTGGCGCCTTGCAAGCCATGTATACCCAACCTTTTGAAGGTAACTTACAATCACAACCGCTTGTTCAGGCCATTCCTCAAATTCAAGTCGGTCAGAATGTATATGTTATGACACAGGCACAATCTAAACAACCTTATGTTGGGATGATGCAAAATCCCACATGGAAACAATATCAACCATATTAAGGTATACCTCAAATACCTTACAGTCAACAAATCCAAACCCAACCGTTTCAACATTTACAAGGTTATCCTAGAGCTGGGTAACAAGGTTATGTGTATTATGGTTATCAAAATCATCCCTATCTTGGAACACATATACTTATTGTTCAGGCCATCCCATCTTACCCAGGGTATCCTCCATCGGACCTCAACATGCAATTTCCATTTGTGTAACTCTCGAATTATCGGATATGACCAGGCTCACTAATGATCCCATTGCTTATTCTCCTTGGTGGCCTGTTATTCCCACAAAATTTCCCATTGATATCCCTAAATTAAATGGAAATCCTAGAGACGACCCATCTGCACATGTGATGACTTATCATTTGTGGTGTTCTTCGTGTTAAACAAAACTATGGAAAAGACAAATATATGAATGATCGACCTTGAAATGCATTATTATTCACAATGATACATATTTATACAAGTCTAGTGACCCTTGGTTTCATATTCCAAGTGGTCTCTTGGACTCCATTTGACTATTTAACTTCCACACCAACCCCTAGAGGATTAGGTGTCCAACATCCCCCCCTTAATTCGAAGGGGTATGTATGAGTGCAAAAAGAGAGTTGTAATACAAAATGTGAAAAAATGCATGGCAGCACTAGGATGAATGTGCTCTCTGAAATGTTGATATAAGCTGATGGTTTAAGGATGACCACCAACACTGGAATGCTTAGTGAAGTTCCCATAACTCTTCCAAATTTGGCAAGAAGCTAAAGTCTTTTGCTAGAGGAAATGTCCTTAATGATTTGAAGAGGGAAACCTTCAACCTAGAAGAAGGGAGGTCTACAACCTTAGGTGGTTTAAGGATGACCAACAATTCTGGAATGCTTAATGTAATTCCTGGAAATCTTCTAGAATTGATAAGAAGTTGAAGTCTTATACTAGAGGAAGTGTCCCCAATTATTTGAAGAGGGATAAGCTCAACCTAAAAAGGGAGGTCTCAACCCCGCATAGATGGTTTAAGGCTGACCACCAACCAAAGGCATGCTCAGGGGAATCTTTGTCTCTGGCTACAACTCTGAATCTGGTATGGCAGGTTGTGGCCCAGGATCACTTGATGTGGATTTGAAACTTGTATATGACCATCGCTTCCCCCCTGTCAAATAAAAGGTGAGAAGATGGAGAAAACTCAACTGCAAAACTGTTCAATATTCTAGAACAAGTTCTGACATATGACTGAAATATCTTCTTGGATGTTGAAGCCCATTGCCAAGAAGCAATCCATCCAAGGTGAATCTTTTCTCTTGCATAAGGCTTGTTTTTGAAGCATCTGTTTGAATAACGAGTGTGCTAACCACAATGCTTGCATGGGTGAAGATCAAAACAATGGTCTTTCACATGGCCAACTCTATCACAATGTTGGCATTTAACAATCGGTGGCAGCTTTGGAAGAGGACCAGAATCTAGAACAACTGAAGATGAAATTTCATAAAGAAACCCAACACTTTGAAATTGGATGGGCTTGGAATAGTTGGAATATGAAAGGAAACCTCCTTGTCATACCCAAGACCTATTTTGTGCTTGTTGCTGACAAGCTCTTCCCAAGGTCTGATGATTGGCTTGAGAAGTGTAGGTTGAATTTCTGCTTCTGCATGCAAATCTGCTCTTGAACTAGGCACTAAATGTGAATCAACCTCAACTTTATATTCTTGTTGTTGATGGGAGTCTGTCTCAATGTTCTGAATATAAACATGTTTAGAATGATGACTCCACTGTTGTAATTATTCTAGTTGAAACTGAGATTCAAGTTACAAAAAATCAATCTTGTCATGTGCATTTCATAGACAGGTTTGAATGTTAGAGAGAGTGTCTTCTCCAATTTCAATTGTATCATGAACATTGGAGTGCATTAAAGTATTTAGAAACTCTAATAACTTAGTAATTCTCGCCATTTTTCAAGCTCAACTAATAAGTGCAAGTAAAAATTCTGGCCTCAAAGATAGAAAATTATACCAACACTGAGTTTTTAGGTGTATAATTTAACTCAAGAAATATGTGAGAGGGAGATATTACTTCCTTGTACAGGTCATGAGATCAAATATTGTTGCTAAGGATGATTTTAGAAAGAATACTGACAATAAAAGTCACAGCTAGCACTTCAGATTCCACCCTCTTACACCAATAGAAGGTAAACCAATGTGGTCAAATTCAAACCTCTCAAAATGAGGCACCACTTCAAAGTTTTTGAGATTTCGTTGGTTTCCTTGGAGCAATTTGAGTTTCAACCTCCTTCCTTTTGAAACAATATCAACTCTATAAAAGAAATTCAGTAAACTTGCTAGAAACTCAGTTGATTGTACCTAGATGTTCACTGATGGTGATGAGCCCCAAAAATGGATGATTATTTGGGCTCATTCAACCTCCTAATTCAACTTAATCCACCATTCCATTAGTTTATTGCATGTTTTGATTATATTTATGCTAATAGAGTGAATTGGGTTAGTCATTATGCCGACAAGTCTAATGTGTGCTTTGTGTAGCCTTTTTTGTCAATTTGGAGACAAAGTCAATGGTTGAAATGAGCACTTGGCAGCGAAATTTGTGGAGAGTATTTTTAGGAAGTTGTTCCCTTCATTTATGGGCCCTTACCTCGAATTCTCCACCATCAGCTCGGAGTTCAAGGGCCACCAAATCAATTAGCACAAGGGCAGCCAAGCAAGTCAAGTAGGACTGCTGTTAACTACAAGTTTTGGGCAGCCGAGTCCCTAAAGTTTAGGAGGACTGTTGGGGTCCTCAATTTGTATAAATAAGAAGGCTTAGGGCCTCATTTTGGTTAGCTAGTGGTTAGTCATTTTTGGGAGCCAGTAGTTAGTCACTTTATAGTCATTTTGTATTCATTTTGTAGTCATTTTGTAGTTCGATTTTTAGGCAGTAGATTAGCTTTGCTTTCAGCGCATTTTCAAGTTCTCCTTGTGGACAGTTTTTGGAATGTAACATTTCTTTTGCTCAATAAAGATGAATCCAGCTTTGCACCAGCTCTAAATCTCTCTTAGGAGGCTGTAGCTCTTGGGGTTGGGCCCATCTCAAGTGCCCAGTACCTCCTTTGTTTATCTTTATGTGTTTTTGCTGCATTCTCAAAATAAAATATGCTATTTAGATTTAAATCTTGCTTTGATATTTAGATTGCTTTTGATGGTTGAAGTAGCGTTTTATGTTTAGAATAGATTGGTAGGATAATAAGAGGAAAAAATCTCCAAGAAAAGGGTCAACAACACTCTCGGTTTCACCTCATCCTTATTGGATCAGGGGCTGGAATTGAAGAAACCATGTTGTCCGAAACAAAAACACTAATTTGCTTTACCATGCAATCCTTAGTGTGTTGTTTTCATTTGCAAAGGTTGGTTACATGTTCAGATCTTTGAATGCTTCATTTCATAGTTAATATACATGGTTTCCTTGCAAATAAAGCTGCTGTCCATTCTCGTTACTGTTAGCCAGATCATATTAGGGTAGCATAACTAGATCTTTGTTTTCTTGCATGTCTTTGTTGGTTCAGTTGAAAACACAAATTACAGAGCACCTGTACCACTTCTCTATCTGCCCAGACTCCCTCAAACCCATCTTCTCCATCTCCTAACTTGGTTTCTTGCCTCACGTTGCCACATTGCCCTCATAACCCTACCTTTTGTGCAGCATTATTCCAGTCTTCTTAGAACAAGTCCAGCCATCTACACCTTCTCCTCAACTCCATCCTCCAAGTCTTGAACTCCCCTACACCCCTATTTCACCTCCATACTCATTCCTCCACCTTTTTCCCTCCATCCATGCTCCAAAATTCCATTTCAGAACATCCTGTAGAAATCCCAGAACATCCTGTAGAACCCCTGCAGACTTCCTGTAGAAGCTCACGAATGAGGTTTCTTGATAGCCAAACTCTGTGAAACTCTCTGGAAGGGTGCTAGGGACCCCTTAGGCCCTCTCTGTACCTTCCCAACCTTTTCCAAGCATTTCTCCTCCTTGATCCACCTCTGCACAGTAAAAAGCTAGTTAAAAGCACATGCATGATAATTCTAATAACTGATTCAAAAATACAAAAAGATGTTTTCTTCAGGTAGAGGTAGTCTAGACACATGTATTTTACCTTCATAGAAGTAACAACATCTCTTTTAGTAGTTTGAATTCTCATCTTTGCATCAGTAGGACTAGCTGGTAGAATTAGGGTTTGCTAGGGTTTGCGTTTCTGTTTGGCTTTCAGTTTCTTTCCGCAAGTAAATTAGCCCCTTTGAGTTAGCTTTCATTCATCAGTTAAAAAGCTTTTTCTAAGAGCTCATAGAAGTTGGCTTAAGCTCCTAGCAGACTTGTGCCAGCTGACCAAGTGACAGCTGCAGCAAGAGCTAGTACTTGTGCATACAGCACCGTCGCTTCCAAGTTTGTTACGAACTACCGGGTTGATAAAATTAAAGAAGGGAGTTCCAGGAGTTGCAGCATTATTGTTGCAATACTGGGGCCCACCAGATGGCAGTGACACATATAAATGACTTGACTTCAAAGCTTAATGCACATGGACACTTTGGCATTCAATAGATCAACAAACATACAATTGAGGCCATATTATGCTTAGCATCTGAATGGAACCCACAAGGCGCATGTTTATAAACGTTTTAAGACATGAATTAAACTCTCGAACACCATGAATGGCACAATAGATGCATTGAAAATGGCACTATCACTCATGCCAGAAAGAAGCAGTCGCCTTATTAGTCAAAATATCCACATCTAACGAGGATAGATCATGACATTTCAAGGTGTGTATATGGGGGAGGTGTATGGCACTGGAGGTAATGATTGGACCGACAAAGTTATGGCGGGGGAGGTGATCCGAATGGAAAATGGCATCAACCCATGGTATTCATCCAGCCATGGAATTTACCCATGGTATTGTAAATGGCAACCACCCATGGTATTTATACACCCATGGTATTGTAAGTGACATCCACCCATGGTATTTGCCAATGGTATTGTGACATCCACCCATGGTATTCATTCACCCATGGAATTGACCCATGGTATTATAACTGAAAAATACTCTAAGTAACAAGTCACATTTTGTAAAATGACAGTTTGTCCGCCACAATGTAGCTTTTACAGTTATTCTCTGTTTTAATAAAAAGTTCTTTTTGTAGTTTTATTTATTGTGTGTTCTGTCATTTTCTTTCTAACATTGCAATTATTCAGATCTTGGGGGCGTCCCCCCAAGATCCATATCAGTGGTATCAGAGCAGGTTATGATTCCATAGGAATGAGGGTTTGATGCATATTTCAGTTTCAAAATTTGCAGAAATATTCAAAAAACTTCAAGCATGTGCTACGTCTTCCACAAATCATTTTCTTGGGCCAAGCGGAAAGAATTTTTCTTTTTTTTTTTTTTTTTTTTTTTTTTCATTTTTTTTTTATAGGAATATTTTTGGGTGGCAAGTTTGCAGATCACATATGAAATTTTTGGTGGGAAATTTACAAAACTAAATAACAGATCTATATTTCTTGCAAAAAAAATTCCCAAATTCAAAAAAAAAAAAATTGGCCGAATCGGAGTCTGGATGAGGGATATATCACTGATTTAAAATCAGCTATGTTGTAGAAATGTTTCTGACGGCAATTTTTGGATGGCGGCTCTCCTATATTTTTTTGCAATTTTGGTGCAGAATTTCAGAAAATTGATTGTAGATCTGATCTCCTCTCGAAAAATCACTCAATTTCAAGAAAAAAATGGGTCGAATCGGACTTCGGATGTGGGATATATCATTGATTTAAAATCAACTATTTTTTGAGAACGTTTGTGATGACGGAAAAGTTGCAGCGTGAAACTGAGATTCTAGAGTGTCTAGATAAGGATTTCCAACATATGGGAAGATGCAAAATGGTCATTTTTTTCCAAAAACAGGTTATAATAAATATTCTCAGTTATATTCATTGAGTTATGTCCATTTTAATTCTGGAGAAGTATTCAAAGTGGGTTCCCGTTGGAGACGTGCCCTCCCACACCACTTTAGTAGGCACCTGCTTCACATTCATCAGTTTCAATATAACAGCATTCAGCTTGGGTTATTTGGAGATGTGCACTCCCACCCCAGGCTATGTAGGCACTTGCTACTTCATCAACAATCAATATCACGGTTATGGGTCAACCACACAAAATCCTTGTCATCGAAATCCATTTGCTAGGCCACACACTGTTAGTATCACAGTTGGTCACAAGCATTACATGGTATCTTTATCCTCAGATTTTCATTTGTCATGGTTATGGATCATCCACAAACCCACACTTCATCGAAGTCCATTTTCTAGGCCGCAGACTGTCAGTATCACAGTTGGTCATAAGCATTACAGGGTATCTCTATCCTCAGATATTCGTTCATCATGGTTATGGGTCATCCAAAAACCCACACTTCATCGAATTCCATTTTCTGGGCCACACATTGTCAGTATCACAGTTGGTCACAAGAATTACAGGGTACCTCTATCCTCAGATCTTTGTTCAGCATGGTTATGGGTTAATCACATAAAACCCTTCTCTTCAGTGGGTCTTCATATTCAACAGAGGTTTCACAGGAGGGAACTTCACGCAATGGGGACCATTGCTTCTTAAGGAGGGAGGAATGGTTCGAATGGAAAATGGCATCAACCCATGGTATTAATCCACCCATGTTATTCATCCACCTACGGAATTTACCCATGGTATTGTAAGTGGCATCCACCCATGGTATTGTAATTGACATCCACCCATGGTATTCATTCACCCATGGTATTTTCCCATGGTATTGTGACATCCACCCATGGTATTCATTCACCCATGGAATTGACCCATGGTATTGTAACTGAAAAATACTTTAAGCAACAAGTCGCATTTTGTAAAAGGAAAATTTGTCCGCCACAATGTAGCTTTTACAGTTATTCTCCGTTTTAATAAAAAGTTTTTTTGTGGTTTTATTTATTGTGTGTTCAATCATCTTCTTTCTAACATTGCAATTCTTCAGATCTTGGGGGCCTCCCCCCACAATATCCATTTCAATCTTTTAGATTTTGGGGGTGTCGAGGTTATATCTGGGTGATATAACAATTGTTATATAATTGTGATATCAAAACACATGGTATTGCAGTGGTAATGGAAAACCGAGTATTGCAGACATTATATAGTGGTGGCGGTATGTATTAAAAAACACATAGTAATATATTAAAACGAAAACCAATGGTATGGGAAGGAAAACTAGTGGTATGATAGTGGCCCGAATGCAGGGTTTTGAGCGTGGTGAATGATATGACAATGTTTGTACTAGCTTCTATTGCGGAAGGAGTGGCGGTGGTAGAGTATGTGTAACCATGTTGAATGATATGACAATGTTTGCGTTTGAGGTGGGTTTCACTACAAGTGGTATGGAGTGGTATATGAAATAGTAATAGTGGTAGGATATCGGGATTGGGAGCATGGAGTTATTAACGTATGGACCAGGTCCAAGGAGCGCAGTGGACTGTGGATTACCAGTGAGCCAAGAGGAGGAGTCAGCATGTCATGAGGGGAGTCCATGCAATAATAATATGTGGGAGTTGAGGCGTTTGCAGTGTGGAGTATGGAACTGCGTTCAAGGTAGGAGGCGATGATGCCAATTATATAACGTAGTATTGAAGTTTGGAGGATCGACATTATGTGGGAAGGTATTATATAAGGGAGGAAATAGTCACGATGCTAGTGGGAGGTATTAAAAACCAATGTAAACCGAGAGTTGGAAACCAATGCGAGCATTTTGGATGGGAGGTATGGAGTGTTTTATGGCAGAGTGGTATGATGGAAGCCACAAGTGATGGTATTAACACGAGGGTTGACTGTGTAATACCGATGTGTAGAGGCCGAATATGTAATACCACTCAATGCTAGTCAAGTTTTGACCTCCACAGAGAATACGCATTCGAGTAGGGTCTACTAGAGAGAAACACTCAACGATAGAGAATTCAACTAACCAAAATGACCACCAACGCTTAACGCAGAGAATGGAGTAATGGGAGAGGTGTCATTTCTGCAAAATAGGAAAAACATAGGCAGGAGGGAGTTACAACAGGGCAAGAATTCGCTTGCTCTAATACCATGTTAAACACAACTATGGCGAAGACAGAGATCTGAATGATCAGCCTTGAAATGCATTATTATTCACAATGATACATATTTGTCTAGTGACCCTTGATTTCATGTTCCAAGTGGTCTCTTGGACTCCCTTTGACTCTTCAGCTTCCACACCAACCCTTAGAGGATTAGGTGTCCAATACTTCGAACTCTCTCAATTATGACTCTATTCATTTGCGTCTTTTCTAGCGCACACTCACTGCTATGACAACAAAATGGTATATTGAACTACCACAAGCTTCGTTCAATAATTTCAGCACCTTCCCTACCACATTCCTAAAATTTTAACCAATTTCAAACAAACTAATGCCACTCACATTTCAGATCACATTCATGAGTGGCGACGTTCTCATCGTTTGGTTTAAACTTTTGTTCCTGACTATTTGTTAGCTGAATGGCTCATTAAGTTTCTATTTTTGTCTATCACATAAGACATTACTAAGGGCGGAGTTGTGACTGAAGAGTAGGTAATTGCTCGTGCGCAATATTTGGATCTTATTTATAACCAATTTGGCATGCTTTACGATAAAATACCAAATTCTCCACAACCTTCCACTATTGTTCCTCAACCTCCTAGTAAAGAATCACATGTCATTGATGGAATGATTGGTTCTGCCAACCAATAGTCAATGAGTAAACCATCTGGTTCGACTCTTGTTGTGGCTACTCAAAACTCTCCTTCCACCACTCTTGCGACTTCTACTTTCGAGATCAATGTCATTCAATCTTCTAAAGGAAAATCTCAACAACCAGGAAGTAAGAAGAAAAGCAAAGGTAAAAAGAAGAAAGATAATCCTCCGCAGGATAAACAAAACAATTAGTCTTCTGAAGAAAAGTGGAAACCTCATTATCCATGTTTGATTTGTAACGAGGAACAATGCACTCGTGATTGTACACACCGGGCGGAACTGAATCAATACCTTAAATCCTCTATTCCACCTGCTATGTTGATAGATCCGTTTCTGAATCAAGAGACCAAGATGGTTGCCCTGGATCCCACATCCTCTAACTCGATTTTGATGCTTTCCTTTGCTAAGCTGAAAAATGATGTTATGGTGGCCACCTGAAGTGTTCAGGCTACCAATTAACCTACTAGTTTGACTACATCTACATCAGATCTTGCTCCAAATGCATTTTCTACCGAATTGGCAATTAAGCCTCCCAAATGTGTTATCCATAAATCTACATTCAACCCTTGTGCAAGAGTTACTGAGAAGTATAACATAGTTGAGGATCTAGCTTAGGCTCCTTCAGCTATGTTGACTCTTGAGGTGTTGCAAAATTGTCCCACCCAAAAGAAGGCTTTGCTTTCTGCAATTGGATGTATTGATCCTTTGGATTCCAACCTAGTAGTTTTTAACCATGAGAATCATACACCTCGACTTCCAGCCCAATTAGCTTTCATGATTCAAGTTGTTATTCGCAGTAAGAATATCCATCGTTCCATTATGGACAAAGGAGCCTTAACCTGTATCATGTCCCTTTCTTGCTGGAAGGCCATTGGTTCTCCCCAATTGAATCAATCATCGACTACTTTTAAGGATTTTGACAGAAGAGGCTTCAAGCCTTGTGGAATTTTGAATTCGTTACTAGTAGAATTAGGCAACAAGACAATATTAGCAGAAGTCAAATATATCGACAGACCACCAGATTATAACCTTCTACTGGGTTTTACGTGGGTTTATGTTATGGTTGCTATTATTTCAACATATTTTAGAATGATTTCTTTCCCTCATAAGGGAGGAATAATAGCCATTGATCAACTCACTTTATTTTCCACTGATTCTCAAGTTAATGGAAGTGTCCGTCTTGTGGGAGAAAACCCTCACCCATATCAGCATGTCAGGGTAGGACTACTTAAGAATTATTCCCTCATTGGAACCTTTTCTATTCCCCCTCCTTCTCCTGACAACTCTAATCCGGTTTCCCATGTCAGCATGATATCTTTTTGTACTACTCCAGCTGATCCATGGGTAGTACTAGATGAGTCCAATATTGACACTTTAGGTGACCGCATGTCACTCAATCCCATTGAGCTCGAATACGAAGCCATTTATTTGGCCTGTGCAACGCACTCTTCTCTCTCCTCTTCGATCAATTGGGTTGACTGTTCCTTAGATTATGGCATATCCTTTTATTAACAATGTAAACTTTGAAACAGGAATTGATATTGTGACCCGTTTCGTAGAGATAGCAAAAAGTGACCCGATTTTGAAAAGGGGTGATGCAGAACACATGTTTTTTTATAGCATAGTTTTTGGCACTTTAAATTTTTTATGTACGTTGCGTTTTAGAATGGTAGTGATTTTCATGCTGATTTTAAAAAGTGGTAATTCTGCATCAGGCCCTTTTTTTAAAAAACCTATTTTTTTACTTTAAATTTTCTAATGTATGAAATGTAAACAATTATTTTCTAAATTTAATAATTTTTGATGTGGTCTTCTTCTTCATATTTTCTTGTTTTTATTTATTTATTTTTTTGTAGTGAGGTTTTTATTGTTTTGCATATCTAAAGAAGAAGGCCGATATTTTGAATTTTCAATATTCTACATATTTATACATCGTTAATTAATTTTTCAATCCACATGAAATAATTGTCTCTAAGAAACAATAATTTTTAACAATTGACATAAAAATAACCATTTTTAACATAAATATAACTAAAAAAATACACGTTTTGATAACTTTTTTGTAATTTTTTGCTAGAAATGACATGTCAAACGCACAATTTTTATAGGAAAATTTTAATTAAAAATGGTTAAATAATAGTTTTTTTTTTTATGAATTTCATGTAAAAAAAAATAATAATAATCACTGTTTTTTTCAAAAAATAATGATTAACATAAAAATTAATGCGAAAATCACATAATACAAATATTGAATGCATAACAACCTTAATTGAGTGCTTATTCTTCTCATAAAATGTCGAAGTCAAAACATTACAAGTATAACTAATTAATAGTTACAAAAAATGAGTTTGATTTCCAAGCATAACTTAAATTTACTCAACAATGTTACGTAATCCAAACTCTTCGTCCTATAGAGTTTCATCATTGTCTTCTTCCACAATATTTTCTGCTTCATTTTTGTCATTTTCTTCTTCTAATGGATCTTTGATGTCTGCGAATCTCCCAATGTTTGCCTTTCCAATCATTTCGTGTAATGGTGGTTGGGGTTCCTTTGCCTTTTTTGCCACACGTGATTCACTAAAGTCCCCTTTCTTCAACCCAATTTCTTGCATTGCATCTAGAAGAAATTGAGAGCATTAATTATTTGTTGAATAAAATTGCACTGTATTGGATCTTTTTTAATGGCAATGCAATTTCTTCCTTTTTGAAGGCAACATGCTAGTGTTGTACCTAATTATCAAGCACAAAAGAAATAATGAAGTAAATTAGTACAATGACATATAAATTAAGAAATAACATATTTAAATTCAATTCCATATAATAAAACTTACCTGAGCCAGAAAATAAATCCAGAACCCAATCTCCTTCATTTGAACATATGTCTATAAGATAGTTCATCAATAACTGTGGTTTTTGATAAATGTTAACTATATCTCATTTTGCTTCTTTGTCTTCATATGTTAGTTTTCTTACAACAACATCATAAGTCAGTATTTGGCTACGACTCTTTCCATTTACCCGATTAAAAATCATAGACATATAGCTATCATCTTTTGCCCAAATATCAATATGGATGAACTCAATCATTTTTAAATAGTTGATCTTCACGGTTACTTTTGCCTGTAACATGAAATGGTAAAAGTTCAATTAACTTGTACATAAATGATTTTTTTAACATTAATCAAATATACATTTTAAACGTCTTACCATGTAAGCTGCATCCTTGAATTTGTTTTCCCCTTGAAGCTTAAAAATAGCCCCGCCATCCTCGCGTGTCATTGGGCTACCGGGGTGGGGCGGAGGGCGGGGTGATTCCGGGAATCACCCCGCCACCCCCGCGAGCCGTTGGGCTGTCGGGGTGGGGCGGAGGACAACGTGATTCCCGGAATCACCCTGCTAGCCCCGCAGGCCGTTGGGCCGCTAGGGTGAGGTAGAGGGAGGGGTGATTCCCGAAATCACCCCGCCACCCCCACAAACCATTGGGCGGCCGGGGTTGGGCGGAGGGCGGGGTGATTCTCGGAATCACCCTGCCACCCCCTGGGCTGTTGGGCCGCTGGGTGGGGCGAAGGGTGGGGTGACTCCGAGAATCACCTCGACACCCCTGTGAGCCGTTGGGCCACCGGGGTGTTGCGGAGGGTGGGGTGATTCTCGGAATCACCTTGCCACCCCACGGGCCGTTGGGCCACCGGGGTGGGGTAGAGGGCGACGTGATTCGCAAAATCACCCCGCCATCCCCTCGGGCCATTGGCCCGCCGGGGTCGGGTGGAGGGCGGGGTGATTTCCGGAATCACCCCGCCACCATCGCGAGTCATTATGCCGCCCGGGTGGGGTGAAGGGCGGGGTCATTCCCGGAACCACCCCACCACCCTCACGGGCTGTTGGGCCGCCAGGGTGGGGTGATTCTCGGAACCACCACGCCACCCCCGCGAGCATGGGTGGGGCAGAGGACAGGGAGATTCACGGAATCAGCCCACCAGCACCACGAACCATTGGGGCGCTAGGGTGGGGTGGAGGGTGAGGTGATTCCTAGAATCACCCCACCACCCCCGTGGGTCGTTGGGTCGCCACATTGGGGTGGAGGGCAAGGTGATTCGCAGAATCACCCCGGCACCCCCACGAGCCATTGGGCCGCCGGGTTGGGGTGGAGGGCGAGGTGATTCTCGGAATCACCTGGCCACCCTCGCAAGTCGTTGGGCCGCCAAGGTGGGGCGGAGGGCAGGGTGATTCCCGGAATCACCCTGCCACCCCCGCGGGCCATTGGGCCGCTGGGGTGGGGCGGAGGGCGGGGTGATTCCCAGAATCACCCCGCCACCCCCGTGGGCCATTGGGCCACCAGGGTGGGGCGGAGGGCGGGGTGATTCCCGGAATCACCCTGCCACCCCCGCGGGCCGTTGGGCCGCCGAGGTGGGGTGGAGGGTGGGGTGATTCTTAGAATCACCTCGCCACACCCGCGGGTCGTTGGGTCGCCGAGTTGGGGCAGAGGCTGGGATGACTCCCGGAATCACCCCACCACCCTCGCAAGCTGTTGGGCCGCCGAGGTGGGCTGGAGGCCGGGGTGATTCCCGAAATCACACCGCCACCCCTGTAGGCCGTTGGGCCGCCAGTGTGGGGCGGAGGCTGGGATGATTCCCACAATCACCTCACCACTCCTGCGGGTCGTTGGGCCACCAGGGCCGGGCAGAGCGGGGGTGATTCCTAGAATCACCCCGCCAGCCCCGCAGGCCTTTGTGCCATCGGGGTGGGGCGGAGGGCGGGGTGATTCCACCCCCAACCTCTGCCCCACACGGGGGGTCAAACGGGTCGCGGGGGTGGTGGGGTGATTCCCAGAATCAGCCAACCACGTCCGCCGGTGTAAGGATCTGCGGTCTGAGGCCTCATCACCATGCGAAGTGCGAGCGGGAGACTTGTGAAAAATGCGAAGGAAACAAGTTCGAAGGCAAGTTTATAGGTGCTGGGCGAGTTGAGGGGGCGGTCTCATGAGTTGGGCGGGCCAACCCACCTCGTGGGCGAGCTACACGCTATGGACAAGTCAGCTGGGTGAGTTAGGCATGGGTCAGCCGGGTGAGCTAACCTTGCCACTGCCCGTATATATTGATGGATGGCTGGACGAGTTGGAGGATCATTCAACAACCATCACAATGAGTTCATACGAGCCAAGGTTGAGGTGCGAAGTTGAGCACAGGTCGGAGAAGTGCGAGGAGGGCGCAGGTCGATGTGCCTGCACTTCGGGTGAGTTGCACAGTGAACAACGTTTTGGGTGACTTGGTTGAACAGGCGGGTAGGCCTGCACGGAGGTCGTGCTGTTGAGCGGGCGACCCGGGTGAGTGATCGTGGATGGTGGAGGTGCGGTTGGCCGGTCGTGCGAAAGGTGAGTCTGGGTGAGGTGTTGGAGTCGGTTGACAAGTTCGGTTGGAGGGCCACACGAAGGCGCGCCCGCCCAACGGTCGTGTAAGCTT
Source organism: Pinus tabuliformis (assembly GCA_031772625.1). Taxonomy (NCBI): domain Eukaryota; kingdom Viridiplantae; phylum Streptophyta; class Pinopsida; order Pinales; family Pinaceae; genus Pinus; species Pinus tabuliformis. Next base: position 1,147,499,479 of record CM062805.1, read on the forward strand.
AGGGTGAAGGCGAGTTGGGGTGAAGGGCCGCATGAAGGTGCGCCTGCCCAACGGTCGTGCAAGCTTCGGGTGAAGGCGAGTTGGGTGGAGGGCCACACGAAGGCGCGCCCGCCCAAATGAGTCGTGCATGCCGAGTTGGGTAGCACGACGAACCAACCAAGGGCGGTGGGTGACCCGGGTGAGGGCACCCGTGCACATGCGTTGGGTGAACCTGGAAAATCGGTTAAGTGTGGATTGTAAGGTGCGACCACCATGCAAGGCATGCACGAGGTGGGTGCCCGGTGACAAATGACACAGGTTGAAATCTGGTTAAGTATAAACTTGGGGTTTCCAAGGTTTATCTTGTATTTTTATGAAATTGGAAAATATATATTGATATCGGGCAGACTCATATTAAGGAGTTGCCCCTCCCTTTATACTGTTGCAATTGTGTATATGTGTTAATTGTTGTGGATAATGAATGTGTATGGGTTTTCATTAGTATAAAGGCTAATCTTAATACTTCGTAACGAAAAAATAAACTAAGTATCGAATGTTAAGGTGTAGTCCATGAACATAAGTATTGGTGAAAAAAAATTGTTCGGTGGTGCCGCACCTCGCTATAAGTGGTTGAAATACTACCGCTAGTGTAGGGGCGTGACAGGTGGTATCAGAGCTCGTGGTTGAAGCTGATTATCAGAGCTGGTGAAGTGCAAAGGGGATTTGCGGAAGAAGCTGATCCCACTGTCACTTCGTGACACGTGGTATCAGAGCTGGTGAAGTGCAAAGGGGATTTGCGGAAGAAGCTGATCCCACTGTCACTTCGTGACACGTGGTATCAGAGCTGATCAAGCAGCTGACTGGGTTGACAGTGTTGAGGCTGGTATCGTGCAGTGATATCAGGGAGCTCACAGTTGAGCTGGTGAAAGTGACTTGCAGGTGAAGGAAGCTGGTTTCACATACAAGTGGAATCAAGAGCTGGTTCGGTTTTGTAGGGAACTTGGTGAAGCTGGTGGATGGTCTATACTAGATCACAAAGAAGGAAGCTGATGGTAGAGATCATAGGTGAAACTCATGTTGTGACAGATGAATCTAGCCACAATGCAACCGAGGCTTTCATAAATAGGATATCGGAAAGAATGGAGGAATTGGAGTCTTACTGGACTTCGAGAATGGCCGAGGTCGCTAGAGATCAACAAGCCAATGCGAAGATGAGAGAATAACTCGATGAACTCTGGACTCAATATGAGTACACTGATCTCAAGTGTACACAACTTGAAGATGAAGTCGAGGAGATTGGAGAGGCAAGAGACCGAGGTTTGGCAAAAATCTCTTGATGAAGCAAAAGATGAGATAGCAGTGTTGAAGAAGGCCGTGAGGCATAACCCAGGTAGAGGAGTGTCTCATGTGAAGATCAAGGAACCAGAATCTTATGATGGTACAAGAAGTGCGAAGACTCTTGGTAACTTTCTATGGGATATGGAGCAATACTTGGAACGCTTGGGTCTATCTGATGATGAGATAAAGGTGAAAGTGGCTGCTCAATTCTTGACGAAGGATGCTAAGATGTGGTGGCGAAGGAGGATGGATCAGATTACCAATGGTAGTGCTGATGACATAACTTCGTGGGATGAGATGAAGAAGGCTTTGCAGACCCACTTCAGTCCTCAGGATGAAACATGGGAAGCAAGAATGAAAATTAAGTTTATTAAGTAGACAGGGAACCTACAAACATATCAGTGGGAGTTTGCAAGTGCAGTTCTGGAACTTCCCGACATGGCAGAGAGGGACAAGGTGTTCAACTTCATTATTGGACTGAAACCTTGGGCACGCAATGAAGTGAAGAGGCAGAAGATTAAGACACTTGAGGAAGCTTTTGCTGCTGTGGATCAACTGGTGGAGCATTATGACGAAACTTCTGATGAGAAAAAGAAGAAGTTCGATAAGCTGAAAGAGAAGAAGAAAGATGATGCTTCGAAATCGAATGAGAAGACGAAGACAAAGAAACCATTGAAGTGTTGGATATGTGCTGAACCACATACGGTGAAGAATTGTCCTTCCAGACCGAAAGTGGCTACTATTGCATAGTCTAATATGAAGAAAGAAGAAGCTTCTGTGGGGATGATGCAGATACTTGGAGCTGCAGCTGCTACAGAAGTGGTCTCTCGAAGAGATCCAGAGAGGAACAGCTTGGAGTATGTTCGGATGAAGGTTGGGGGTGCTGATGTGCTCACTATGGTAGATAGTGGGGCTACTCACAACTTCATGAGTGAAGATGTTGCGAGAAGGATTGGGCTGAAGTTTGTACCAATGAAGGCACAAATGAAGACAGTGAATTCTCCTCCTGATTCTGTGATTGGTGTAGCTGAAAGAGTGGACACAACACTAGGTGAGTGGACCGGGAAAGTCAACTTCACTATAGTGCGGATTGATGACTATGAAGCTGTGCTGGGAATGGAATTCTTGAAACAATATGATGCTATGATTGTTCCACATTTGAAGAAGCTGTACATTTACGATGGAAGGGAAGATGTACCCATTGGTGTTCCAACCATTGGTGTGACAAGGCCTGATTGTAAACTAGCAGTGATGCAAATGGAGGATGAGAAGCGCATGGATGATGTGTGTAAGTGGTTGTCTACTGTTGAGGCAAAGCTTACTGAACAATCATTGGTTATCAGGACACTATCTGATAGTATCTTGGATTTGTCAAGAAGGCTAGAGGAAGTTGAGGATGATGATGACGACGATGTTTATGTGAGGTCGAATGTCCAGGGGGAGGATCGGGTTGCATATCTACAGAGGATGGAGATAGAGGATCCTGACAGATGGATTGAGCTTATTAGTGAGGGTGAGCCTTCAGGCTCTACTCCCTCCACATCTTCTTAGATGACAGAGAAGATGGGGCTCATTGTTAGCTGCTCATGGCAGTGAGTCCTTGAAACAGGCTGAGCAGGTATGATAGGTGATGCAGGAATGGTTTGGCATTAGCATCATGACATGTTGCAGATGGGATGGAGTTTCCATGGACCTGAGCATGGGAGAGATTCTTGGTGAGTCCAGGATGTGGCAGAGTCTGAGAAAAGACTGGTGTAGGCATAAGGATGTGCATTCTTATGGTTTGAGCGTGGCAATTAGACTGATTACCCGCTTAGTTCAAATCATGAGGTCCGGAAGTGTGCAGAGAGATGTTGGCATTATGTTGGAGTATCTTGACGACAGTTCACAGGATGGGACGACACATGGTGGAGGCAGTCGTTTTGCATATGTTGCAGGGATGTTGCAATGTATGGGCTGGTTGATATCATGGACCGAGGATGAGATAATGATCTTGGTGGCAGATGGTTACCAGGATGGTATATTGTCGAGGACGACAATGACTTCAGGTGGAGGAGGATGTAAGGACCTACAGTCTGAGGCCTCATCACCGTGCGAAGTGGGAGTGGGAGACTTGTGAAAAATGCGAAGGAAACAAGTCCAAAGGCAAGTTTATAGGCGCTGGGCGAGTTGAGGGGGCGGTCCCACGAGTTGGTCGGGCCGACCCACCTCATGGGCAAGCTACACGCTATGGATGAGTCGGTTGGGCAAGTTAGGCATGGGTCGGCCAGGTGAGCTAACCTTGCCACCACCCGTATTTATTGATGGATGGCTAGATGAGTTGGAGGATCATTCAACAATCATCACAACGAGTTCATACGAGCCAAGGTTGAGGTGCGAAGTTGAGTGCAGGTCAGAGAAGTGCGAGGAGGGTGCAGGTCGATGTGCCCACACTTCAGGCGAGCTGCACGGTGAACAACATTTCGGGTGACTCGGTTGAACAGGCGGGCAGGCCTGCACGGAGGTCGTGCAGTTGAGCGGGCGACTCAGGTGGGTGCTCATGCACGGTGGAGGTGCGGTTGGCTGGCCATGCGAAAGGCGAGTCCGGGTGAGGCATTGGAGTTGGTTGACGAGTTCGGGTGGAGGGCTGCACGAAGGCACGCCCGCCCGATGGTCATGCAAGCTTCAGGTGAAGGGCCGCAAGAAGGCGCGCTCGCCCAACGGTCGTGCAAGCTTTAGGTGAAGGCAAGTTGGGTGGAGAGCCGCACTAAGGCGCGCCCGCCCAAACGAGTCGCGCACGATGAGTTGGGTAACACGACGAACCAACCAAGGGCGGTGGGTGACCCGGGTGAGGGCACCCGTGCACATGTGTTAGGTGAGCTTGGAAAATCGGTTAAGTGTGGATTGTAAGGTGCGACCACCGTGCAAGGCGTGCACGAGGTGGGTGCCCAGTGACAAACGACATGGGTTGAAATCTGGTTAAGTATAAACTTGGGGTTTCCAAGGTTTATCTTGTATTTTTATGAAATTGGAAAATATATATTGATATCAGGCAGACTCATATCAGGGAGTTGCCCCTCCCTTTATACTGTTGAAATTGTGTATGTGTGTTAATTGCTGTGGATAATGAATGTGTATGGGTGTTCATTAGTATAAAGGCTAATCTTAATACTTGGTAACGAAAAAATAAACTAAGTATCAAATGTTAAGGTGTAGTCCATGAACATAAATATTGGTGAAAAGAAAGTGTTCGGTGGTGCCGCACCTCACTATAAGTGGTTGAAAGACTACCGCTAGTGTGGGGGCGTGACAGCGGGGGTGGGGCGAAGGCTGTCCGCAGCTGTCTGCACCAACCCGGTGGCCACAACGACCTACGGGAGTGGCGGGGTGATTCTCGGAATCACTCCACCACCCTTGCGAGCCGTTGGGCTGCCGGGGTGGGGCGGAGGGCGGGACCGGAATCACCCCGCCTCCCCCGGGGCTGTTGGGCTGCCGGGGTGGGGCAGAGGTTAGGGTGATTCCCGGAGTCACCCCACCATCCCCGCACACCGTTGGACCGCAAGGGTGGGGCAGAGGTTGTCTGCAGCCCTTCGCACCACCCTGGAAGCCCAATGGCCCGCAGGGGTGGCGAGGTGATTCTCAGAATCACCCAGCCACCCCGCGGGCAGTTAGGCCGCCGGGGTGGGGTGGAGGGCACAACCTTCGCCCCACCCCGGTGGCCCAACGGCCCGCGGGGGTGTCGGGGTGATTGCCAGAATCACCCCGCCAACCCCACGGGCCGTTCGGCCGCCGGTGTAAGGACCTGTGGTCCTTGGCACGCCCATCGGCACAATGTGCGAAGTCGACTTGGCGGACGAGCGACTTGAACGAAGGAAAATATGTGAAGTATGGAGCTCAGACTTAAAGTGCGATGAAGTCATGTGATAATGCACACAAGGAAGGGAGAGCGACTTGGTTTTATAAGGCGTGGAGCATGGTTGGATTACCCACGGGCCGACCTACACTTGGAACGAAGGCCGACGGTGTTTTGAGGGCATTTGCGATGGAAGTGTAGGGTGTTGGCAAGTCGGCTGGGCAGCCAAGACTTGCCCAACGCACCATATAAGTAAACAAGGCGTGGAGGCATTTGGAGCACGCACAACTTCGCTCATCTAATGTAGAGAAGTGTGCAAGACAAGTGTAGCCGCAGCAATAGAAGGGAAGGCGCAGATTTGGTGATGTGCCCGCTCTTGGGCAAGGCCGCATGGAGGTAGGCACGCTGTCTCGGTTTTGGGTGAGGGCGCGGGTAGGAGTACCCGCCGGTTGGTAAATGGTGGAGACTTGGTGGAGTCGCCCGCCAGTGCGAAGTTGGTGAACGGTGGAACGTTGGTGAAGCCGAGTGAACGGTGGAATGTGGTGAAGCCAGGTGAACGGTGGAACGTTGGTGAAGTCGGTTGTGCGAAGAGGGTGTCTTGGTGACTTGGTGGAGTCACTCGCCCGTCGTGCACGAAAACAAGGTTCGGTTGTGAAGTGCAGAAGGCAGCTCGTGTGAGGGCATGCCCGCCCGACTTGGGCAAGGAAATCTTGGTTGTCACACGGTGGTGTGATGAAGTTGTAAATTTGGCTAAGTATGAAACTTGGTGTTTCCAAGTATACTTGTAAAGCTTTGTAATATTGAAAGATTTTATAACATATTATTCAGGCGGACTTATTGTTCAGGGAGTTGCCCCTCCCTTTATACTGTGCAATTGTGTTCTCTTGTATAATTGCTAATGATAATGAATGTGTATGGGTGTTCATTGGTATAAAGGAAACAATAATAATACTTGGTTGAGAAAAACAAACTAAGTAGGATAAGTGGTTAGGTGTAGTCCACGAACATAAGTATTGGTGAAAAGAAAGTGTTCGGTGGTGTCGCACCTCGCCAAGAGCGGTTGAAACACTACCGCCGGCATGGGGGCGTGACAGCCGGGGTGTGGCAGAGGCTATCCGTAGCCCTCGGCCCCACCCCGATGGCCCAACGGCTCACGGGGGTGGCAGGGTGATTCCTGGAATCACCTAGCCACCCCCATGGGCCTTTGGGCCACTGGCGTAAGGACCTGCGATCCGGGTCACCTTCACCGTGCGAAGTGCGTGCGAGGAGCATGAGAAAAATGCAAAGTGAACGAGCCAAGAAATGAGTTTATAAGGTGTTGGGCGAGTTGAGGGGGCGGTCCCACGAGTTTGGCGGGCCGACCCTCCTCTTGGGCGAGACAACACATTGTGAACGAGTCGGCTTGGGCGTTGGGCATGGGTCAGCCAGGTGACACAACCTGCCACCCACCTGTATATATTGGCGTATGTTTGTGGAGGCAAAGGAATCATTCGACCAACACGAGTTCGATAAAAGGAGTTCTGTAGTGACGACGGGCAGCACTCGGGTGAGAAACTCGTGCAGAAAACTCGGGTGAGAAACTCGTGCAGGAAACCCGAGCGAGGTCGTCGGGCAGAAAACTCAGGTGAGGTCGTTCGGGTGAGCCAGGTGAGGTCGTTCGGGCAGACTCAGGTGAAGTCGTCGGGCGACTCCGGTGAAGTAGTTCAGGCGAGCCAGGTAAGGTCGTCGGGTGACCCGGGTGAAGTCATTCAGGTGAGCCGGGTGAGGTCGTTGGGCGATCTGGGTGAAGCTGTTCGAGCGAGCCGGGTGAGGTCGTCGGGCGACCCAGGTGAACGAGTTCGGGTGAAGGTGTTCAGGTGGACTCGGGTGAGTCATGCAAAGGCGGGGGTGGACAGGAAGATGGGCGATCGGGCAAGGGCACGCTGTGCCCGCTGAAACAAAGGTTGGAACATGAGGTCGTAAACGTGAGTTAGGAAGGCGGGACTGCGTGTGGTCCACCGAACGGAGGTCGGGCAGGATAGCATGATTTGGGCGTTTGCTGAACAAACGGAGAGCGAGTCGGGTGAAGACGTGCGACGAGGTGAACGAAGGGTTGGTGAGTCATGCAGCGACCGTGCAGAGGCGCCGACGAGCTGGGCAACCAAGTTTGCCGAAAGTTGGAAATTTGGCTAAGTGTAAATTTGGGGTTTCCCAAGATTTAGCTTATACTTTGTAAAAGTGGAAAATTATATATATTGATATCGAGCAGACTCATATTGTAGGGAGTTGCCCCTCCCTTTATACTGTTGTGCAATTGTATATGTGTTAATTTCTGTTGATGATGAATATGTATGGGTTTTCATCTATATAAAGGACAAAGATAATACTTGGTAACGAAAAATAAACTAAGTATGGAATGTTAGGCGTAGTCTACAATCGTAAGTATTGGTGAAAAGAAAACGGTTGGTAGTGCTGCACCTCACTATAGTGCTGTTGGAAGAGTACCACCAGTGTATGGGCATGACAGGTGGTATCAAAGCTAATGATAAGGAAGCTGATCGGGTTAACGATGAAGTGCTGATCCCATTGCACTATCGTGATAGGTGGTATCAGAGCTGATGATCAGGAAATTGATTGGGTTGACAATGAAGAGCTGATCCCACTGTCACTTCATGACAGATGGTATCAGAGCTGGTCTAGGTTTTGCAGGAAACCTAGTGAAGTGCAAAGGGGATTTGCGAAAGAAGCTGATCCCACTGTCACTTCGTGACAGATGGTATCAGAGCTGATTCAGGTGGAGTGCAAGTGAAGGAAGCTGATCTCACCAATAGGTGGAATCAAGAGCTAGTTCAGTTTTGCCGAGAACCTGGTGAATGATGAAGAAATCTGGATAGGTGATTCAGGTTACCGAGATGGTATAAGAACCTATGGCAGGTCAATCTAGCCATGAGTAGATGGAGTTCTGAATGGACTTTGATGAAGGCCGAGAACATGATGATTCGGGAAGGCTATTCGAAGATCAAAGAAAAACTTGAAGAACTCAAGGACCAATACGGGGAAAGTGGATGGCCGAGATGGTATAAGAACCTATGGCAGGTCAATCTAGCCATGATGTAGGTGAAGCTTTCCGATACAAGGTATTGGAACAGATGAGTAGATGGAGTTCTGAATGGACTTCGATGAAGGCCGAGAACATGATGATTCGGGAAGGCTATTCGAAGATCAAAGAAGAACTTGAAGAACTCAAGGACCAATACGGGGATGTTGCAGATGTGACAATGATGGAGGATGAACTTGAGATTGATCAAGTTGAACCAAGATCATACAGTTTGCAAACATTGATGAATGAGGATACTCACATGGAGGAGCCTCATGATGATGATGTAAGTACTATTGATATTTGTGTTTCACTTGAGCATTTGGTAGATGAACCGTATGCAGGGAAGAGCAAAGTCAGTTTTCCAATGCAAGGGAACATCTTACCATGGATGTCTATGATGAGACCTTGTATGGAGAAGCAAGGATTGTTGACTGTTGTAGGACTTGTTGGGGTTGTTTGTGACCTTGTGGCAGAAGGTACAAGGGCCCGTGACAAGGGAGGAACATGATGATCATTGCAGAGGATTGGGTCATGCTTTAGCCACATGGAGAATTGGCTAAGTGCCCGACATGACTCATGGACAAATTGGAGAAGGGCACACACTTGAGTTACTTGGGTGAACTTCTCATGGCCGAGACCAAGAGAAAGTCTTGGTGGAACCTTTAGTGGGGGAGCTATGATGGAGAGACTCATGTGATGATGATATGGTTGGGTGATCGAGTTCACTAGACTGAAAAATGCAAACTTGGATGGGGATGACCGATTATTGTGATGGGTCTACTTGGTTGGATTACATGGGCAACTTAGTCATGGACATCAGGTTGGAGACATGGAGCATGGCAGTCTTATGTAGGGACATTATGTAGAAGCACTTGTAGAGGTGTCACTTATGGACATCCAATGAGGAGTGCCAAGGCAGGGATGTTGTGCAGGTAGATTTGCTGGTGTGACATGGAGATGTTTTACTTATGAGCCGATGGAGATGTTGTGCACTATTGTATAACAAGGCCATGGACTTGGTTGTGGTTGTGAGCAGACTATGGAGCATTCCTACTACATGGAGAGCTGAGGCATCTTGCAAAGACCTTTGGGCTGAGACTTGTATGCTTGTTGGATGTTGGTTGGAGATGATTCATGGAGCTCATGATGACATGAGGTTGTGACTTTTGGACTTCATATATGGTGGACTTGGAAGATCTAATGCATTGAGGAGCTAAGGTCAGAGAATTTGATGCAGGATGGGGTGCACACTTTCGAGTACATGTATGGGTGTGGCTTGAAAGAGTGACTTGATGAGGAGGATCGATATGAGACACTTTGGAGTGATGGAGTTACGACGATGATGATGCCTTGGTAGCAACACTTGGGCATAGGTTGAGTCGAGACTTAACCACTTTTGACACAAGGGAGCTGATTGATCTATGATCATGGGCAGCACATGGATAAATGAGACAGGTGTATACTTGTTTCCACAGTAGACTTGAGGGATGGCACATCACAGATATGATGGAGGTAGCTTCATGGACCTGGATGTGGCACATCGAGAGTCGGAGTTTGATGAGATGATCTCTTCATATTGAGGAGATACACATATGGATGATGATGTTGGGATAGATGCAACTGATTTCATGTAGCACATTGACACCAAACATCATGGACAACATGTTGCAGATGAGATGGAGTTTACTTCATGGACCTGACCATGGCTTACACTTATATGGAGATGGATTCTTGATCGAGTTGATGATGTGACAGGATGTTCTGAGAAACGACTGATGGTGGCATGAGGATGTACATTCTCATGGTTTGAGCGTGACAGTTGGACTGATCACCTGACTAGTTTAAACATGGGAAGGCTGCAGCATGTACAGAGATGTGTTAGCATTATGTTGGAGTATCATGGCAGCAGTTCACATGAGGATGACACATGATGAGGTCAACACGATATGTTGCAGGAAGCATGTAGCTTGAGATGGAGGGACCAGCCTCCACGATGGAGAGCAGCATGTGGAGATTGCGATAAGATGGTTGATGATCATGGATTGAGATGATTTTCCGATGTATGACATACCGATGGAGTATATGCCTTGGTATGGATATCTTGGTGACAGATGGTTGCCGGGATGAGATATTGTCGAGGACGACAATGACTTCAAGTGGGGGAGGATGTAAGGACCTGCGGTCCGGGTCACCTTCACCATGCGAAGTGTGTGCGAGGAGCATGAGAAAATGCGAAGTGAACGAGCAAGGAAACGAGTTTATAAGGTGTTGGGCGAGTTGAGGGGGCGGTCCCACGAGTTGGGTGGGCCGACCCTCCTCCTGGGCGAGACAACACATTGTGAACGAGTTGGCTTGGGCGTTGGGCGTGGGTCGGCCGGGTGACACAACCTGCCACCCACTCGTATATATTGGCATGCATTTGTGGAGGCAAAGGCATCATTCAATCAACACGAGTTCGATCAAAGGAGTTCTGCAGTGCGTGGATGAGCCTGCACGACAGGCAAAACTCGGGTGAGAAACTCGTGCAGAAAACTCGGGTGAGAAACTCGTGCAGGAAACTCGGGCGAGGTCGTCAGGCAGAAAACTCGGGTGAGGTCGTTCGAGCGAGCTAAGTGAGGTCATTCGGACGAACTCAGGTGAAGTCATCGAGCAACCCGAGGGAAGTCATTCGGGTGAGCCGGGTCAGGTCGTCGGGCGACCCGGGTGAAGTCGTTCGGGTGAGGTCGTCAGGTGACCTAGGTGAACGAGTTAGGGTGAAGGCGTTCGGGTGGACTTGGGTGAGTCGTGCGAAGGCGGGGGTGGACGTACGGACGGACGATCGAGCAAGGGCACGTCGTGCATGCCAAAACGAAGGTTGGAATCGGAGGTCGTAAACGTGAGTCAGGCAGGCAGGACTGCATGTGGTCCACCGAATGGAGGTCAGGAAGGATAACATGATTTGGGCGTTTGCTGAACAAACAGAGAGCGAGTCGGGTGAAGACGTGCAATGAGGTGAACAAAGGGTTGGTGAGTCGTGTGGCGACCGTGCAGAGGCACTGACGAGCTGGGCAACCAAGTTTGCCAAAAGTTGGAAATTTGGTTAAGTGTAAATTTGGGGTTTCCCAAGATTTAGCTTATACTTTGTAAAAGTGGAAAATTATATATATTGATATTGGGCAGACTCATATTGCAGGGAGTTGCCCCTCCCTTTATACTGTTGTGCAATTGTATATGTGTTAATTGTTGTTGATGATGAATATGTATGGGTTTTCATCTGTATAAAGGACAAAGATAATACTTGGTAACGAAAAATAAACTAAGTATGGAATGTTAGGTGTAGTCTACAATCGTAAGTATTGGTGAAAAGAAAACGGTTGGTAATGCTGCACCTCGCTATAGTGTGGTTGGAAGAGTACCTCCAGTGTAGGGGCGTGATAGCCGGGGTGGTGTGGAGGCTGTTCGCAACCCTCTATCGCACCCTGGCGGCCCAACGGCCCGCGGGGGTGGCAGGGTGATCTTCGGAATCGCTTCGCCACCCCTCGCGGGTCGTTGGGTGCCGGGGTGAGGCGAAGGGCAGGGTGATTCCAAGAATCACCCCACCACCCCACAGGTCGTTGCCTCTGCCCCACCTCAGCGGCCCAATGTCCTGTGGGGGTGGCGAGGTGATTCCCGGAATCACCTCGCCACCCTCGTTGGCCATTGAGACGCTAAGGTGGGAGGGGAGGTGATTCTGGGAATCACCCTGCCCTCCCACCTCGGCGGCTTAATGGCCAACGGGGGTGGCGAGGTGATTCCCGGAATCACCTCGCCACCCCCGCTGGCCATTGAGCCTCCGAGGTGGGAGAGCGGGGTGATTCCCAGAATCACCCCACCACCCTCACGAGTCGTTGGTCTGTCGGGTTGGGGAGGAGGGCTGCGGACAGCCTCCGCCCCACCCTGGCAGCCTAACGACCCATGGGGGTCATGTGGTGATTCCGGGAATCACCTCTCCCTTTGCCGCACCCCGATGGTCCAATGGCCTGAATCACACCGCTAACCTAGCAGGCCGTTGGGTCGCCGGGGTGGGGCGGAGGGCGAGGTGTTTCCCGGAATCACCCCGCGACCCCTGCAGGCCGTTGGGCCGTCGGGGTGGGGCAGAGGGCGAGGTGATTCCTGGAATCACCTCGCCACCCCCGCGGGCCGTTGGGCCATTGGGGTGGGGTGGAGGGTGGGGCGATTCCTAGAATCGCTTTGCCACCCTCGCGGGCCATTGGGCCTCCGGGGTGGGGTGGAGGGCGGGGTGATTCCCAGAATCACCTCGCCACTCCTGTGGGCCGTTGGGCCACCGGGGTTGGGTGAAGGGCGGGGTGATTCCCATAATCACCTCGCCACCCCTGCGGGCCATTGGGCTGCTGGGGTGTGGCGTAGGGTGGTGTAATTCCGAGAATCACCCCACCACCCCCAGTGGAGGGCGGGGTGATTCCCAGAATCACCCCACCACCCCAAGTGGAGGGCAGGGTGATTCCCGGAATCACCTCGACACCCTCGCGGGCTGTTGGGTTGCCGGGGTGAGGTGGAGGGCAGGGTGATTCCCGGAATCAGCTCGCCACCTTCGCGGGTAGTTGGGCCGTCGAGGTGGCGGAGGGCGAGGTGATTCCCGGAATCACCCCGCCACCCCCGCGGGTCATTGGGTTGCCGAGGTGGGGCAGAGTGCGGGGAATCACCCTCGTGAACCTTTGGGCCGCCGGGGTGGGGCGGAGGGCGGGGTGATTCCCAGAATCACCCCGCCACCCCCACGGGCCGTTGGGATGCTGGGGTGTGGCAAAGGGCAGGGTGATTCCCAGAATCACCCTGCCACTACTGCGGCCGTTGTGTCGCCGGGGTGTGGCGGAGGGCGGTGTGATTCCCGGAATCAGCTTGCCTCCTCTGCGGGCCGTTGGGCTGCCTGGGTGGGGCGAAGGGTGACGTGATTCCTAGAATCACCCTGTGACCCCCGTGGGCCGTTGGGCTGCTGGGGTGGGGCGGAGGGAGGGTGATTCTCGGAATCACCGCGCCACCCCCGCGGGTCGTTCGGCTGCCAGGGGGGGGCGAAGGACCGGGTGATTCCCAGAATCACCCCACCACCCTTGTGGGCCGTTGGGTCGCCAGGGTGGTGTAGAGGGCGGGGTGATTCCCGGAATCACCCTGCCACCCCTGCAGGTCGTTGGGTTGCTCGGGTGGGGCGGAGGGCGGGCTGATTCCCGGAATCACCCTGCCACCCCTGCGAGCCATTGGGCCGCTGTGGTGGGGCAGAGGGCGGGGTGATTCCCATAATCACCTCGCCACCCTCGCACGCCATTGGGCCGCTGGGGTGGGTGGAGGGCGGGGTGATTCCCCTGAATCACCCTACCACCCCCGCAGGCCGTTTGGCCACCGGGGTGGGGCTAAGGGCGGGGTGATTCACAGAATCACCCCGCCACCACCGTGGGTCGTTGGGCTGTCAGGGTGGGGCAGAGGGCGTGGTGATTCCTAGATTCACCCCGCCACTCCCACGGGCCACTGGGCCGCCGGGGTGGGGCGGAGGGCGGGGTGATTTCCGGAATCACCCCGCCAGTCCCGCGAGTCGTTGGGCCACTGGGGTGCGGCGGAGGGCGGGGTGATTCTCGGAATCACACTGCCAACCCCGCGAGCTGTTGGGCCGCCTAGGTGGGGCAGAGGGCGAGGTGATTCCCAAAATCACCTCGCCACCCCAGTGGGTCGTTGGGCTGCCGAGGTCGGTAGCCTCTGCCCCACTTTGGTGACCCAACGGCCCGTGGGGGTGGCGGGGTGATCCCGGGATCACCCCGCCACCCCCAGCCTCCGCCCCACCTCGGCGGCCCAATGGCTTGTGGGGGCGGCGGGGTGATTCCCGAAATCACCCCGCCGCCTCCGCAGGTCATTGGGTCACTGGAGTGCGCAGCCTCCGCCCCACCCCGATGGACCAATGGCCCTTGAGGGTGGTGGGGTGATTCAGGGAATCACCCCGCTACCCCCAGCCTCCCCCACCCTGGTTGCCCAATGGCTCGTGAGGTGGCGGGGTGATTCCGGGAATCACCCCGTCACCCCCTGTGAGCCGTTGGGCTGTAGGGGTGTGGCGGAGGGTTGCGGACAGCCTTCGCCCCACCCCTGCGGCCCAACGGCCCGCTTGGGTGGCGGGGCGATTCTGGGAATCACCCCACCACCCCCTTGGGCCGTTGGGCTGCCGGGGTGGGGCGGAGGGCGGGATGATTCTCGGAATCACCCCGCCACTCCCCTAGCCTGTTTGGCCATTGGGTGGGGTGGAGGCTGTTCGCAGCCCTCCACCCCACCCTGGCTACCCAATGGCCCTTGGAGGTGGCGAGGTGATTCCCAGAATCACCTCGCCACCCCCGCGGGCCATTGGGCCACCGGGGTGGGGTGGAGGGCGAGCTGATTCCCGGAATCACCCCACCACCCCTACGGGCCGCCGGGGTGGGGCGGAGGCTGTCTGCAGCCCTTTGCCCCACCCCTCGCAGTTTGTTGGGCCACCGAGGTGGGGCGGAGGCTATCTGCAACCCTCCGCCCCACCCCCGCGGGCTGTTGGGCCGCTGGGGTTTGATGGAGGCTGTCCGCAACCCTCCGCCCCACCCTGGCGGCCCAATGTCCCACGGAGTGGTGGGTCGATTCCAGACAGTCCTCCGCCCCTCCCCGACGGCCCAACGGCCTGCGGGTGTGGCAGGGTGATTCCGGGGTAATAGAATTTTAATGTATTTCAGATCCCATTATTTTATCTTTATGGTCATTACTAAAACATGTTGAATTTATACTTAGGAAAGAAAAATGTTATTCTACCAAAAACATTAGTGTGTTTTTTTCCTCATAAACAATTGTTTTTTTACACATAAAAATTCGGTTTTACTAACATTTTTTAAAAATGTTAAAAATTGACCCTAAAAGAAAAATCATCGTTCCAGTATCAACACTTTACGTTTTCAGGGTGTTTTTTGCACGAAAGTTTTGTTTCACTACCATTTTTAAAACATGTTCAAAATCGACCCTAAAAAAAAAACCATCGTTCCAGTATACACACTTTTCATTTTTAGCACTGTTTTTGATGTTTTTTCAGAGTTTTTTGGCCAGAGTTTCCGTTTTGAGTTTATAGTTCCCGTTTCAAAGTTTACATTGTTGATTCCTTCTCTCATACATTTTCTACGAATGGGACCATCATGGAGATCATGATGCCGGATGATGCGTCGTGGGACAATCATCATCACCATTCCTCCTTGCCAAATTCCTTCGAGTATAATCTTAGTGAACTATATCGGCCCAATATCATTGATACGTCTATGAATTCTATATCCATCCATGGTGTCGATTCTAAGAATATTTTGTCGAATATTGAAGAGACTATCCTTCTCTACATTTCAATCAAACACGACATTGTTGAGAACGTACATATCAATGTGTCTTTTCTCTCCTAATGAGATCAAGACCTATAAAGCCCTTTTCTAGGATTTTCGAGAAGTTTTTGCTTGGTCTTAGGAAGAGATGCCAAGTATCGACCCAAACATCATTGTACATGAACTTAAGACGTATCCCGATGCTAAGCCGGTTTGGTAGCACTTTCGTCCGGTCCATCCTAAGAAGGATGTCGCTATTAAAGTTGAAGTTGAAAACATTCTACACATTAGTTTCATCTACCTAGTACCTTTAACCGATTGGGTGTCAAACATTGTTCCTGTAATGTAGAAATATGGAACAATTTGTGTGTGTGTCGATTATCGAGACATTAATAATGCTTGTTCTAAGGACAATTATCCTACCTCATTCATCGACCAGATTATTGATGATTGTGCTGGTTGTGAGATATTTTCATTTATGGATGGTTTTTCCAGATACAATCAAATCAATATTCTCCCAGCGAACCAACATAAAATTGCATTTATCTGTCCCTGGGGCACATTTGCATATCAAAAGCTCCCTTTCGGATTGAAAATGTTGGGGCCACGTTTCAGAGGGAAATGAATTATGCCTTCCATGGCATAAAACATATCGTACAACCATATTTGGACGAGCTTCCTGCTCACTCGAAACTTCGTATTGATCATCTTATGCACCTTAGGGCTATCTTTTTACATTTTCGACACTGTAAAATCAGGCTCAATCCATACAAATGTGTGTTTTGTGTCAGTTTTGGTTGAATTCTTACTTTTGTTGCATCGAAACATGGAATTCATATTAACCCATTAAAAGTCCATGCAATCATAGATCTGCCTGGTCCTTCTTACCTCCTTCAGCTTCAACAATTCCAGGGGAAAGCTAACTTTCTTCAGAGGTTCATTCCCAACTATGCTGAACTGACCAAAGGATTTACTCACTTGTTAAATAAAGGGGTTCCCTTCCATTTGGACAATGCTACTCAAAAGGTGTTTGATGCCTTAAAAGATGTTCTAATTCAGGCCTTCTTGTTGTATCCTCGAGATTACCGACGCGATTACTTCATGTACTTCGCTGATGCAGATACTACCATCGCTATGGTATTGTTCCAAGAGGACAATGTAAGGACCGAACATCCTATTTATTATTTGAGTTGGAACTTGAATGATAGATCAAATATACCCATGTCAAAAAGTTAGCTTTAACAGCTGTCCAAGCCGTCCAAAGGTTCCGCCATTATATATTGCTTCAAAAAACTATGGTTTTTTCTTATTGCAACCCCATGACATAAGTATTCTCACAACAATTGTTGGGGGGAAAGTATTCCAAGTGGATTGTCATCCTTTAGGAGTTCGATTTCGAGTTCATCAAATCCAAGTCAAAGAAATCCTTAATTTTTGTTGAACTAATTTGTGACCTTCGCACAACCGAAACTGAAATAACGTCTGGTGATTCTACTTTGGATTAGTCGTTGTTCCTGATCACATAATTTGACCCATGGTATGGATATATTATCATATATATCCAAACCCATACTTTATGGTCTGATACCTCTCATTCTGACCAACGACGTACCCAATATCAAGCTAAAAACTATATTATAATCGGAGATACACTTTGTCGACGATCTTTCCGAAGGTTCCTCACACATGAGGAGGCCGAGAAAGTCTTGAATGAATGTCATTCTGGGGAATGTGGTGGTTATATGTCTGGGTATGCCATTGCATAGAAAATTTTACATGTTGGCTACTTTTGGCCTACTATGTTTTGAGACTACATTCTCATAGTTCAAAAGTGTCATGCCTGCCACATATACGATTGTAAAATCCATGCTTGACCTACTCCTTTACACCCCGTTATCATCGTTGGACCATTTGCAAAATGGGGTATTGATTTCATGACATGTAACCCTCACTTTGTCGAGGGGCATGATTATATCATTATAGTGGTTGATTATTTTACTATGTGGGTCGAGGTGATGCCTAGATACAATAACACTGATGAAACAACTACTCACTTTTTCTTCACTCATTTCATTGGGAGGTTTGGTGTACCACAGGCTATAGTTACAAACCAAGGGAAACATTTTCGTAACCACATGATGTCTGAGCTGATTTCTAAGTTGGGTCTCTCCCATGAGATTTCAACCCCCTATTACCCTCAGGTGAATGGGAAAGTTGAGGCCGTCAATAAAATTTTGAAGACAATGCTTCAACGTATTATAGGGGTTCGCAAATCAAATTGACATCTTATCCTTTATGCTGCCTTGTGGGCATATCGAAATTCTGTTCAGACTGCTACTGGGTTTACACCATTTCAATTGGTATATGATATGGAAGCAATCCTTCCTATTGAGTGTGAAATTCTGTCTTTGAGACTGGTTGTTGAGCTCCTCCCTGCCACTTCTGCAGAAGAAGAGCATCTCTTACATCTGATGCACTTAGATGAACCCATAGTGATGCCACGTTGGCTAATGAAGCTCATAAGATACACATTAAGGCACAATACGAAAACAATGTCAAGCCTCGTGTCTTCTCATAAGGTGACCTTGTCTTCTTGTATGATCAAGAGTCTGAAAAGTTAGGATCGAGGAATTTCAAGCAAATGTGGCTAGGCCCATATATTGTCAAGCATGTTCTTGCTAAAGGGGCCTATGAGCTTTTTTATTTCAATGGAGTTCCATTGGCACAACCTAGAAATGGGTTGTACCTTAAAGATACTATGCTTGAGAATTTTTGGGTAATTCACAGTGTACATTCTATATATAGGCGTGTTGAGTGTGTTTGCAGTGTGACTCCCTTCGGAGTTTCTTACAGTTTCTATTAATCTTGTTTACATTTGGTTTGTAGATGTTGGCATTGCTTCAATCATATGTTGGTTATGCTGATGGTGCTAGTCATAGTATTGGGAATATTTCTTCCGTAGCATGGGCTATATATGCTCAAAATGGCGAGTTAGTGAGTTTACAAGGGATTTGTATTAGTTGCTTTACAAATAATATTGCTGAGTATAATGCAATGATCAAACTGTTGTCTGATGTTATTTCTCATGGTATCTGCCTTATAGTTATCAGACTTAACTCATAACTTGTAGTACTACAATTAACTAATGTTTATTTAGTAAGGAGTCAAACTATGCTTCGTATGTTCTTAAAGGTTCACCTTCTGGAAATATATTTTGATTATATCCAATATCAACACATTTTTATAAATCTAAACACATTAGCAAATGCATTAGAAAATCATGTTTTAGATAGACATTTGCGACACATGTAAATTAAATTCAAGTCACATCACATACATTGAATGAGATAATAGAACATATAAGAAACAACGATAGATAGATATATGTATATATATCAAATTTTTTGTTTTACAAAAAATTGTTCCTGAGACACATATGGTCACACAACCTGTCATATCAAAATATACATGCAATCAAAATATGGCTATATAAATAAGCCTCCTAGTAGAATAATAATGGTGCTCATGATAGTAAGCCACTGCACGAGTCATCTTACAGAGTAGATGGTTGATACAACCAGGTATGCCAATAGTATGACGTTATAGTCTCATAGGGATCTGGTTGACCCTAGTATTGTCTATACCTTGGGTCAACCCCTCCATGTGTCGCTCAACCTTTGCAAGAGTCTCGACCACATTGAGATCTTGCAATACCTCTCGTGCACATGTAGTAACCTATACTCCTACTAGTTCCTGTTGTGTTTCTCCCACACACTAAAGATAGGGGGAATGCATAGGTCGAATGGGTCCAACGTCTGCATGTAGAAAAATCAATAGTTTAGTCTCGGATATGTAAAAACTTGTAAAACTTAAAAAAACCTCAAAAAATTATCAAAATGATTCTTGATTTATCTATGGCAGCCCATCACTTGCCATCAGGAAGCACGAGCTTCGGGTCTCCATAGAATTCCATCCCTGCATATGGATAACCTTCAATCATAATGAGTTGCATGCACAACCATCAAAAGAAGACTGGTGTGAAGGTCATTGATGATGGACCTGCATGTTTGGACATGAGATCCACCCACCTCCTCATCTGTGGTACTCTCAGATATGCAGGCTCGAGTGAGATATGTTGTTTCCTTAGCAATGGAATCTGTTGTAAGGCAAATGAAATCAAAATCAAACCATAAGAAAAGTTCTTCAACTGTCCATCCTTTTCCTTGGTCAGTTGTTCCTTCATATTTACCAATACTCCCTCACTCTAGTTGAATACTATCGACTCCATACACTTTAGAGCGTAGTGCATATGAGACCTATTGGGAAAATGTAGAGTAGCACTACCAGTCAATTTGGCAATGATAAACAAGATTGTCCTCTGAGGAAAACATACCACATCCCTGATCTCAATCTTGCCACCGTGGTCGGTCAGGATCTCAGTCTACAATGTGCATTAATGTAATCCTTGATTGTCTCTCCACCCCTTCTCGCACCAGATAAAGAGATGGGGGCCCCTCGCATCGATAAACCTATCAAGAAGTATATAGTTTCCACTTATATCTCAAGCATATGTGCACCAAGTCTGAATGCTTATGCCTAAACACCCATGCTCAGACAAGATACTGCAATAGCTCCATTTGTTGCCTCATCCCAGGAAGCCAAATTTTTTTTGAGAGCCCACAATCTCTCAAAGCCTGCATAATGGCTGCATCATTAGCTTCATTTAAATCTTGTTACTCATGTTCTCTTTCTCTCCATATTAAATCCATTTTGTTTCGATGAAGACCTAAAACATGACAAGAAGAATCATTAGGGTGAGTTTCATGCAAAAAAATGCAAGAATTTTGAGAGCATAGGGAAAAACCAATTTGGGAATTGCGCTCAACGCAACCCTCTAAGGGGAGATAATGCACTACAACACCCTCCTTAGTGAATTTATTGCCTATTCAATGCTCCTTTCGAATTTTTGGGGGTGAGTTGGACCTAGGGCGAGAAATTAGAGGCCTAAGCCCCTAAAAAATGAGAAAACTTGCATGAAATGACAAAATGGAAGCATGAAAAGAAAGAGGAAGGTTATAGCTCCTACCTAGAAGTGACAATGCTCGAAATGATCCACTAGATTGGCCGCAATCAATTGCAGAAGATCGAGGGTAAAAAACACTTAGAACTTACTCACTAAGAGGTAAAATGTGAAATGGTAAAAATGAATTACTTTTTGCCTATTTTATGGTCATTTTCATAATTATTTTATTAATATTTTAATATTTTGACCTAAATGTGACTCAATTTTATCATGGATCAGGTATTTTTAATCCTTTCGTGGTGTTTTGAGCAATTTGACAAATGTTTAACAAATTTGATGATGTCTAGATTGAAATAGATCATTTTGACCAAAAAGAATACTTTTATCGCTTTTTCGGGCTTTGTAAACTTACAAAAAAGGAACCCCTTGGAGTCCTCTTTTAGCTCTTTTCAGACTCCCAAAATATGAAAATATTGTCGAGCACTTGTCTTTTCGAACTCATTAAAGTAAATGAAAAGACACTCAATATAAGTTTAACCCTTTTCCAGACTGAGATAAACTATTTATGAAAAAGGAATACCTTAGTCGAACATGGCTAAGAGGTTCTCCTGAGTATTATTTTCTACCTTTTCGGACTCAAGAGACTATTTACGAAAATGAACCTTTGGAGTTTTCTTTTTCACCTCTTTTCAAACTCTCTAAACATGAAAAAGGAGTTGAGTTAGATCTTTGATGGAATCGTAAAAACATTAAACAACGACGGACTCGTCGAACATGACGAGACTGAACCACTCCTTCTTAGGGTTCGTGAAAAATACTTAGAGGGATTCATCTGAAGGATGAACCTATGCATCAAGCATATGTTATCCTCCTCAAGCTTGTTAAAAAACAAAGAGGTACTGACCAGAAATGGTTGGGAAAATTGGGGAAACAGGGTACTCCACATATTAATGGCAATGAGTTGCTCTTGAACATGACACGCTTCCACTTCATCTCAGCGGTTGTTGGGTTTCGAAATATGTTTGTATCTTGGTTCATCATACCGTGTCAAGCCTCCGCTTTCGGTTTTAGGTCAATGCTGCAACCTCCATTCAGTGTCGCTGATATGTTCAAGAGAATTCCTTCAACTTATTTTTCTATGATACTCTTAAGCTTTCATTCCATGTATGTTGTTCCTAAACTAGTTCCACATCAATATCATTATACCTAAAATATTGATACCCACTTTGTGTCGTTGATGGGGGATACATCAAGGCCCTCCTACAACGAGTCGCTTCCTATCGACATCAACTCATTATCCAGGAAGTTGACTTAGAAACTCTTCCTTCAGTACCTTGGGACTTGTATACATAAATAACAAGTTTCCTCACTCTTGAAAATGATTTTCATCATTGGCCTTTGACTGAAAGTTCTGTGTGGTGTTTATCTTCAACTCATTCATTCACACCATACGAATTGTACTACTCTACCTTAAGATCCATTAACATCATCGATGGTTTCTCTCGCATATGTTAATGACTTACATCATTGACTAGTAATCATATGGTGCCTTCCATGTTCGAGTCCAACTCCTTTATTCACATGGTTAGACTCGTGCATTGGACGATTAAGTGAACGAGATAGAAGACCCCAGATCTAGTTTTGTCTATCCGGGTTGTGCTTTCAGGATTAATGTAATATTACCAAGAATGATGGTTATGATCATATAGATAGTAATCCAATCATGGATCCACACCTTGACATCGGTGGACACTACTTCTTGATCATTGTACATGTAATTTTAGCTTATGTGTTGAGCATGGGTATGCCTCACTCAACAAATATATCATGATGAAATGTATTGTAACAGATGACGGTCTCGACCGATTGTTCTTGATCCGAACTTGTCACAAGGTAGAGCACTTCAGTCATTAGCCACCGTTTCTGACTTTGA
Organism: Pinus tabuliformis; assembly: GCA_031772625.1. NCBI lineage: Eukaryota > Viridiplantae > Streptophyta > Pinopsida > Pinales > Pinaceae > Pinus > Pinus tabuliformis. The sequence continues at coordinate 1,147,521,997 of CM062805.1, forward strand.
TCTTTAGAGGGCAATCTGTTATAGGCCATTTATCACATCTGGTTAATAGGCCTACAAACTGGATCAATCACTGTCCGTGAACATGTTGTCATCATCCCTACACAAATCCCTAAGAATGAAATTTCCAAATGCCCTAGTTTCTGGGTCTAACTGCTTCAAATCAGTTCTTTTAAGGCTCAACACACCCTGCCCCTTTAGAGACATGTGTTCAACAACAGGTTGCTCCATTCTACACTAGCGCTGATCAACAACAACTTGTCCCTTGCTGGGGGTGCGTTGATTCTAGAAATTTAGGAAAATTAATAAGGATCCCAAAGTTGTGTCTTCCAAAAGCTTCCAGTAGTTGTTTTAACCATTTACCTTGATTAAGAAGTTCAAATCCTATCTGATCCTTCCTTGGATATTTCACCTCTTATCCATTAATCTCATCCTCCCATCTTAAGTGGATCTCAAGCCTAGATTGGTAAATGGATAAGAATTCCTAAACTACCATCCCTCTCCTATAAATTTATTGGCATCTACAACATCAGGGTTGGCTTTTGGAGACTAATCATGCGTTCAAGTTGCTATATTGAATCTAAGAGAGTCATCATCTTCATGCATTAGGCTGAAATTGAGGTATGCTTTGTGATAAGGAATGACAAGTCAACTTGGGGGGGATCTCTACAATGTCAACTACTTGAATTGGTTGTAAAATCTCTCCTATTCATATTAATACAAAGAGTATATAGTTTTCCTATATGTGTTATGTTACTTTTACATTCACATATTTCAATGTTTTGCTGATCCATTGAGTAGAGTAATTCAGTTATGCTACGTAGATGTTGTGGATCCTTGGCTTGTTTTGGATGTATGTGCAGGTTCTAATTATAGAATTCAGAGCTACGGTTGGAGCTTACAAGCCAGGAGGAAAGTGAAGCTTGCAATGGATTCCATGTAAGCCTATTTTCCATTCTTCAATTTCTCTAAGGGAAACTATATGTTCTTTGCTTTCTATTGTTCTAGACCAGTCCACTAGGTCTAGGGAAGATACTTTTGTCCACAATTGAAATTTCCTCATAACACTTGGAATCCGTCGCAAGATTTACTTTCCTCCTGGCTTGTAAGCTCCAATCGTAGCTCCGCTTGCTATAATTAGAACTTGCACATATATTCACAACAAGCCAAAGATCCACAACATCTACATAACATAATTCAATTACTCTATTTAATGGATCCGTAAAGAATTGAAGTACATTAATGTAAATGTAACATAACACATATAGGAAAACAATATACTCTTTGTATTAATAGAAATAGGAGAGAGTTTATAACCAAGAATAGTAGTTGATCTTGTAGAGATCTCCCCAAGTTGACTTGTCCTTCCTTGTCACAAAGAACACCTCAATGTCACCCTAATGCATGAAGATGATGACTCTCTTAGATTCAAGGCAGCAACATGAGGGCATGATTAGTCTCCAAAAGCCAACCCTGATGTTGTAGATGGCAGTAAATTTATAGGAGAGGGATGGTAGTTTAGGAATTATTATCCATTTACCAATCTAGGCTTGAGATCCACTTAAGATGAGAGGATGAGCTCAAGGGATAAGAGGTGAAGTCTCCAAGGTAGGATTAGAGAGGACTCAAGCTTCTTATCCAAGGTAAATGGTTAAAACAACCACTGGAAGCTTATGGAAGAGGAAGCTTCGGGATTCTTTTTAATTTTCCTAAATTTCTAGAATCAACGCACCCCCAGCAAGGAGCAAGCTGCTACTAAACAAAAGTCTTTAAAGGGGCATGATGCACTGGGGATTAAAAACTATAATTTGAAGTAGTTAGACCCAGAAAATTAGTTATTTAGAAAGGTCATGCTTAGGACTTTGTGTATTTAGAAAGTGATTTACGTTGTGACAAGTTTAGATCAAGAACCACTGGTCGAGATTATCATTTGTTACAATACATTTTCATCATGATATCTTTTGACGAGGAAGGCATACTCATGCTCAACACATAAGCTAACATTACATGTAAAATGATCAAGAAGTCGTGTCCACTAGTGAAAAAGTATGGATCCATGATTGGATGACTGTTTGAATGGTCATAGCCATCGTGCTTTGTAATGTTGCATTAATCCTGAAAGCGTAGCTCAGATGGATGGAATTAGATCTGGGGTCTTCTATCTTGTTCACTCGAGCATCCAATGTACGGGTCTAACCATGTGAATAAAGGAACTGGAGTCAAACATCGTAGACACCATTTGATTACTTTCTAATGATGTAAGACATTAACAGACGCGAGAGAAACCGCCGATGATGTTAATGGCTCTCAAGGTACAACAATACAATCTGTATGGCATGAATGAATGAGTTGAAGTTGAACAACACACAAAACCTTTCGGTAGAAGGCCAATGATGAGAGCTTGTCGCCGAGAGCGAGGAAACTTGACATTGATGTATGCAAGCTCCAAGGTACCGAAGGAAGTTTCTAAGTCAACTTCCTGGAAAATGAGATGATGTCGACATGAAGCAACCCGTCGTAGGAGGGACTAGATGTATCCCCCATCAAAAACATGAAATGGGTATCATGATTTGAGACTGAATGATGCTAATGTGGAATTGGTTCAGGAATGGAAGACATGGAATGAAGGCTTAAGAGTATATTAGTTGAATGACTTCTTTGAACATATTGGCGACACTGAATGGAGTTGGCAGCATTGACCCAGAACCAAAGTGGAGGCTTTGATATGGTATGATGAACCAAAAAGACAAGCAAATTCCCCAACCCAATAACCACTCAGATGAAGTGGACGAGTGTCATGTTCAAGGGCGACTCGTTTCCATTAATAGGTAGAGTACACTATTTTCCCAATTTCCCCAACCATTTCTGGTCAGTACCTCTTTACTTTTTAACAAGCCTGAGGAGGATAACATATCCCTGATCTGTAAGTTCATCCTTTGGATGAATCCCTTTGAGTATATTTAACAAAACCTGAGAAGGAGTGGCCTAGTCTCATCATGCTCGATAAGTCCATCACTGTTTGAAGTTTTTACGAGTCCAACGAAGGTCTAACTCGACTCCTTTTTCATGTTTAAAGGGTTTGAAAAAGAGGTGAAAAATAAAAATCCAAAGGTTCCTTTTCATAAAGTTGTCTCTTGTGTCTGAAAAGGCATAAAACAATACTTACGAGAACCTCTTAGCCATGTTCAACTAAGGTATTCCGTTTTCGTAATTAGTCTTTCTCAGTCCAGAAAAGGGTTAAACCTGTACTGAGTAGATGTATTTTCATTTACTTTAACGAGTTTGAAAGGACAAGTGCTTGAAAATATTTTCATATTGGGAGTCTAAAAAGAGCTAAAAGGAGACTCTAGGGGGTTCCCTTTTTGTGGGTTTACAAAGCCTTAAAAAGTGATAAAGTATGCTCTTTGGTCAAAATGATCTGTTTCAATTCAGGCAACATCAAATCCATTAAAAAACTATTAACCTGCTCAAAACACCACCAAAATATTAAAAATACCTAATTCATGATAAATTGAGTCACATTTAGGTCAAAATATTAAAATATTAATAAAATAATTATGAAAATGACCATAAATAGGCAAAAAAGTAATTTATTTTTACCATTTTACCTCTTGGTGAGTGAGTTTTGAGTGCTTTTTGCCCTCAATCTTCTGCAGCTAATTACGACCAATCTAGTGGATCATTTCGAGTGTCACCACTTCCAGGTAGGAGACCTCACCTTCTTCTTTCGTTCTACATTTTGGTTTGATTGATTTATATTTTATTTATTTATTTTTTATCTTTTTTTGGAGGGATTTAGGGCTTTAATTTTTCGCCCTAGCTCCAACGCACCCCAACAGTGTCGAAAGGTGCGTTGGGTAGGAAAAAATGCACTTTCTAGGGCGAAGCAGAACACTGTCCTCCCTTAGGAGGGTGCGTTGGACGCAATTCACAAATTTATTTTTCCCATTTCACTCAGAATCTTCCTAGTTTTTTGCATGAAATTCACTCTAATGATTCTTCTTTTCGTGTTTCAGGTTTTCATCGGAACAAAATGGCTCTGATATGGCGAGAAAGAGAACATGAGGAATAAGATATGAATGCAACTAATGATCCAACCATTATCCAAGCATTGAGAGATTATGGGCTCCTGAAATTTTTTTGGCTTCCTGGGATGAGGCAAAAGATGGAGATGTTGGAGTATCTTATCTGAGCATGGGATGTTCAGGCACAAGATTTTATACTTGGAGCACATATGCTTGAGATACAGGTGGAATACATATACTTATTGACAGGTCTATCGAGGCAAAGTGCCCCCATATCATTATTTGGTTCGAGGAAGGGTGGAGAGAAAATCAAGGATTACATCAACACACACTCTAGACCTCGATCCTAACTAACCAAGAATGAGAAATCGAGATAAAGGATGTGGTCCATTTACCTTTGAGGATGATCTTGTTTATAATTGCTAGATTGGTTGGTAGTGCTACTCTACATTTGGCCAATAGGTCTCATATACAATATGCTCTAGAATGTATGGAGTCAACAATATTCAACTAGAGCGAGGGAGTACTAGAAAATATGAAGGAACAACTGACCAAGGAAAAGGATGGATGGTTGAAGAACTTTGGTTATGGTTCAATCTTGATTTCATTTTCCTTGGAGCAGATTCCATTACTTCGACCATAACATATCTCACTAGATCCTGTAGATTTGAGAGTCCCATGGATGAGGAGATGGGTGGATCTCATGTCCAGACATGCAGGTCCATCATCGATGAGCTTCACACCAGTCTTCTTCCGATGGTTGTGCATGCAACTCATTATGATTGAAGACTATCCATATGCAGGGATGGATTTCTGTGGAGACCCAGAGCTCGTGCTTCCTGATGGTGAGCGATGGGGTGTCATAGGTAAAACAAGAAACATTTTGATAATTTTTTGAGTTTTTAAGTTTTATATTTATTTTTTTGTATTTTCTATGTATCTAAGACTAAACTATTGATTTTTTCACATGCAGACATTGGACCTGTTTGACCTATGGGTTCCTCCTATCTTCAGCGTGTGGAAGAACCACAACAGGCACCAGTAGGAGTACATGTTGCTACAAGGGGACAAGAGGTATTGTAGGATCTCAATGTGGCCTAGACTCTCACAGAGGTTGAGTGACACATGGAGGGGTTGACCCAGGGCATAGACGGACTAGATTCGACCAAATCCCTATGAGACTGCAATGTCATACTGTTGGCGTGCCTGGTCATATCACTCAGCTACTATGCAAGATGGCTCACGTAGTTGCTTGCTATCATGAGCATCATGACTAGTCTACTAGGAGGCTTATATATATAGCCATATTTTGACTGCATGTATATTTTTTGATATGACAGGTTGTGTGGCCATATGTGTCTCGGGCACAAGTTTTTGTAAAACCAAACTTTGATATATATATATATATATATATATATATATAGTTATTTACCTATTAGTGTTTCTTATATGTTCTATTATCTCATTCAATGTATGTGACGTGACTTGAATTTAATTTACATGTGTCGCAAATGGCTATCTAAAACATGATTTGCTAATGCATTTGTGAATGTGTTTAGACTTCTATAAATGTGTTGATATTGGATATAATCAAAATATCTTTCCAGAAGGTGAACCCTTAAGAACATACGAAGCATAGTTGGACTTCTAACTGAATAGACATTAGTCAACTATAGTACTACAAGTTGTGAGTCAAGTCTGATAACTATACGATGAATACCATGGGAAATAACATCAAACAATAGTTTCATCACTGCACTATACTCAACGATATTATTTTTAGAGCGATCAATAAAAATCCCTTGTAAACTTACTAAATCGTCATTTAGAGCAAATATGGACCATGCTGTGGAAGAAAGGTTATGAGTACTATGACTAGTGCCATCAGCATAACAAACATATGGTTGATGAGATGTTGACATCTGCAAACCAAATGTAAACAAAATTAACAGAAATCGTAAGAAACTTCAAGGGGAATCACACTGCAAACACACTCAACACACCTATATATAACAGGTACAAAGTGAACTACGCAAAAATCACTCAAGCATAGTATTTTTTAAGGTACAACCCATTTCTAGGTTGCACCAATGGAATTGCATCGAAATAAACAAGATCATAGGCTCCTTTATCAAGAATACGTTTAACAATGTATGGGCTTAGACACATTGGCTCGAACTTCCTCAATCCCAACCTTTCAGGATCCTGATCATATAACACGACAAGGTCACCTTTCGAGAAGACATGAGGCTTGACATTCTTGTCGTATTTCACCTTAATGTGTTTCTTATGAACTTCATTAGCAATCACGGAATCATTCCAACTTTCATCTAAACGCGTCATATGTAAGAGACACTCTCTGTCTACAGAAGTGGTAGGGAGGATTTCGATAGAAAATTTCAAAGATGAAATTTCACACTCAATAGGAAGGATTTCTTCTCGATTATATACCAATTGGAATGGTGCAAAGTTGGTAGCAATCCGAATAGAGGTTCGATATGCCCACATGGTTGCATAAAGGATCAGATTCCAGTCTGATTTGTAGACCCCTATCATGTGTTGAAGCATTGTTTTCAAAAATTTATTAATGGCCTCAACTTGCCCATTCACTTGAGGGTAGTATGGAGTTGAACTCTCATGGGAGAGACCCAACTTAGCAGTTAATTCAAACATCATGTGGTTATGGAAATGTTTCCCATGGTCTGTAACTATATCATGTGGTACACCAAACCTCACGATAACATGATTGAAAAAGAAGAGGGAAACTGTTTTGCTAGTATTATTGTATGTAGGCATCACCTCGAACCACTTGGTAAAATAGTCAACTGCTACAATGATATAATCATGCCCTCAACCAAGTGAGGGTTACATGTCATGAAATCAATGCCCCATTTTGTTAGGAAATTATATATTACGGAGCAATGGAACACATAAAATATTGCAGAAATATAAACACAGAAAACGCATAAAACAAGAGAGACACAGATATATGTGGTTCACCTAGTTTGGGCTACGTCCACGGAGAAACAACCAGTCCTTCCTTTTATATTATCCAGCAAACTGAAGAGATACAACCTACAACAGATCCACTGTAACACCCTCTTCGCTCTCAATGTCCTCTCTCTTTCTCACTCAGAATACAAATCTACATAGACACAATACAATTCCCTCATATATAGTGAGGGGTTGCCTTCTAGGGTAAAAAAACCCTAAATTAAACATAACTTCTACTGTTAGATCTCTGCCTAATGAACGACCTAGATTGACTAGAAATTACTATACTTTTACAAGGCAATTTTACATCTATTCTTAGCTTCGGGGGCACTGCCCCCAGAACCCCTCGCCAGGGAGGGGGCTCCCCAAAGGTCGCAGCCGCCCCCCCCTAAACCCCCCCTGCAACGAATATTTTATGGGCGGCAACGAAATTGGGGTCCAATGTGGCAATACCTTTGAATACAGAAGATAATCAGGCTCCACACCCAACAATCTCCCACTTGGAGACTGATTATAGCAACTCCACCGCTACTTCATTTGCTGGACAATGACTCCTCTTTGGAATTGGTTGTTTCTCATCATCTTCATCATACTTGAAGACCAATTGAAACTGAGCATATTCTCAGTTTCTTCCTGGTTACAACTTTTGTTAGCATATCTGTAGGATTCTGGCTAGTGTGTATCTTTTCCAGCTTCAACTCTTCATCTTTCAACACTGATCGTATGAAATGGTACTTGAGTTGTATGTGTTTAGTCCTAGAATGAAATGTTGAGTTCTTTGCAAGATGAATGGCACTTTGGCTATCACTGTATAACGTGCCCATATCATGCTCCTTACCCAATTCACCCATAAACCTTTGTAACCAAATCATTTCTTTACTAGCTTCTGTAGCAGCAACAAACTCTGCTACTGTTGTTGAAAGTGCAACAACACTTTGGATTTTTGAAACCCAACTGACAGCTGTTCCACCTACATTAAATACATATCCTGTAGTGCTCCTCCTGTTATCTCTGTCACCTGCCATATCTGCATCAACATATCCCTGTAGAGAAATGCTAGAACCACCAAAGCATAATGCTTGATTTGTGGTGCCTTTCAAATATATGAGAATCCATTTCACTGCCATCCAATGTTCCTTTCTTGGATTGTTCATGTACCTGCTTACAACTCCCATTGCATGTGCAATATCAGGCCTTGTGCAGACCATTGCATACATTAAGCTTCCAACTGCTGATGCATATGGAACTTTAGACATATAATCTATGTCTTCTTGGGTCTTTGGGCACATTTCCTTACTAAGTTTAAAATGGCTAGCAAAAGGTGTACTAACTGGTTTTACATTGTGCATATTAAATCTTTTCAACACCTTTTGTATGTACTCATTCTGAGACAATGTTAGTTTGTGATTTTTTCTGTCTCTAGTTATTCTCATACCGAGGATTTGTTTTGCAGCTCCCAAATCCTTCATTGCAAATGAATTTGCCAATTTTATTTTGAGAACATTTATTTCCTGCATGTTAGACCCTGCAACAAGCATGTCATCTACATACAATAACAATATAATATAGCTGCCATCATTTTGCTTTTTCAGATAAACACAATGATCAGAGTGACGTCTAGTATAACCTTGTTCAGACATAAACTTGTCAAATTTTAGATACCACTGCCTTGGAGCCCGTTTTAAGCCATACAAGCTCTTCTTCAACCTGCACACTAGTTTATCCTTCCCTTTTACCTCATATCCTTGTGGCTACTGCATATATATCTCTTCCTCCAAATCCACATGGACAAAGGCTGTCTTTACATCTAATTGCTCAAGATGCAAATCTTCAGCTGCTACTAGACTTAGAATAGTTCTGATTGAAGTCATTTTAACAACAAGAGAAAATATTTCATCAAAATCAATACCTTGCTTCTGTGCAAACCCCTTCACCACAACTCTAGCTTTGTACCTCTGTTTTCCTCCATCTTCTTCCTTCAGTCTGTAAACCCATTTATTCTGCAATGTAGTTTTACCTGCAGGAAACCTGACTAAGTCCCAAGTCTGGTTCTGCATTAAGGAGTCCATCTCTTCTTCCATGGATAGCTCCCACTTCTTCCTACTTTCAACCTGCATTGCTTCTTCATAACTTCGGGTTCACCATAATCAGTCAACAATAAATAATATAATGAAGGAGAGCATCGTTCAGGGGGTCTACTTATCCTAGTAGATCTTCTAACACCACTTTCAGGTGTTTGGGGTGCTTGTTGCTATTGTGGTGGTTTCTGTTGTTGTGGTTGTTGATTATTATTATTTTCAGGCACCTTTACTTTCTCAACGATCTCATCAAGAACTGTGTATTCCTTGTTTTCTTTTTCATGTTTCTTTTCCTGCAACTGATTCTTATACAAGACCTTTTCATTGAATATTACATCTCTGCTCCTAATGATTTTGTGATTTTCATAATCATATAAGCGATAACCAAAATCATTAACACCATATCCAATAAAGGTACATTTCTTTGATTTTGCCTCAAGCTTTGTTCTATTTTCTTTATTAATATGGACAAAGGCCTCACAACCAAAAGGCTTTAAAAAAGAGTAGTTTACCTTTTTACCTGTCCATGCTTCCTCTGGAACACCACCATCCAAGGAACTTGAAGGCCCTCTGTTTATTAGATAAACAACAATATCTACAACATTTGCCCAAAACTATAAAGGCAATCCTGCATGCAATCTCATGCACCTTGCACGCTCCATGATTGTTCTGTTCATCCTTTCTGACACACCATTTTCTTGTGGTGTTCTTGGAACTGTCTTCTCTCTGCGAATTCCATGCTCTGAACAATACCTATCAAACTCGTTGCTGCAATATTCACCTCCATTGTCTAATCTGAGACACTTCAATTTCTTTCCTGTCTCAATCTCAACCAAAGCTTTCCATTTCTTGAAAGTATCAAATACATCAAATTTATTCTTAATACAATAAATCCAAGTTTTTCTAGTTGCATCATCAATAAAAGTAACATAATAACAAGATCCACCGAGAAATGATACCTGAGCAGGTCCCCATACATCTGTATGCACAAGCTCTAATTTTTCGCTCTTCTTTTCTTTCCCAACTCTGAGAAATCTGACTCTTTTCTGTTTTCCATAAATGCAATTCTCACATAAGTCCAAATCAACATTCTTCAAACCCGGCAACAAATTCCTTGAGTGAAGGATCTTCATTCCCTTCTCACTCATGTGTCCGAGCCTATGATGCCATAATGCTGCATCTGTGCCTTTTGAAGTTAAAGCATTAATAGAGTTATAAATACCATTGCATAAATACAATGTACCAACCTTTTCGCCTTTTGCTATTACCAGGGCTCCTTTGGTGACCTTCCAAGCTTTATCTGTGAAAGTTGCCACACAACCTTCACTGCCTAATTGCCCTGTTGAAATCATATTTTTCTTTAGATTTGGAACATGCCTTACCTCCTTTAGTAGCCATTGGTTTCCATTCTGCTGTTTTACAAGAACCTTACCCATTCCAACAATTTTACAGGGTTTATCATCACCCAAACGGACTTGTCCAAAATCTCCTTTAATATATTCATGAAAGTATTTCTTATTAGGTGTGGCATGGAATGAGGCCCCTGAATCTACCACCTAGGAATCAATAATATTTTCGAAAGAAAGAATCAAAGCATCTTGTAACACCTCACCTGTCACATTTGCTTCATGATTGTTTTCTTGCTGTGCATCTCCTTCTTTTCCCTTCTGAGATCTATAGTCTTTCTTTAGGTGTCCTTTCTTTCCGCATTTCCAGCAGACTATCCCTGATCTGGACGTGGATTTGTGTTTCCTTGATTTACTGCGATATCCTGAGCTCTTTCCTCTTTCCATTTTTCTTCCCCTAGACTCTGCACTCAAAGCATTACCCGATGTCTCATCGGAGCTTTTCCGTCGCATTTCCTCACTAAGGATAGCACCGACAACATCATCAAACTTTAAAGTACTAGATCCAGAAACAGAGTTACTAATGGCCATTACTAAACCATTCCAACTTTCTGGCAATGAGCACAAGAATAACAAAGCTCTAACTTCATCATCAAAGTTTACCCATACAGAACTTAACTAACTTGTAATAGTATTAAAATCATTTAAATGGTCTGCAACAGATCCACCTTCTGACATCTTCATATTAAATAAATGCTTCATAAGAAATACCTTATTTGAGGCCGAGGGTTTTTCATATAGTTTCACCAACACCTTAATCAAACCCTCTGTCGTTGTTTCCTTCAAAATGTTGAAGGCGATCGACGCTGCGAGGCACAACCGTACTATTCCAAGTGCCTTTCTATCGAGAAGGTTCCATTCTTCATCTGTTATACCCGTTGGCATCTTTGTTTTTCCACCCAATGGTAGGTACAGATCTTTCTGATACAGATAATCTTCCATTTGCATCTTCCACAGCGAGGAGTTTTGGCCGTTAAATTTCTCGACCCTAAACTTACCATCTTTCGCCATTGCTCCCACTCGAACCAGGAATCCTTCTCTCCTACGAGTTTGTCAGCTAAAAACACCTTCGGCTCTGATACCAGTTGTTAGAAAATTATATATTACGAAGCAATGGAACACATAAAATATTGCAGAAATATAAACATAGAAAACACATAAAACAAGAGAGACACAGATATACGTGGTTCACCCAGTTTGGGCTACGTCCACGAAGAAACAACCAGTCCTTCCTTTTATATTATCCAGCAAACTGAAGAGATACAACCTATAGCAGATCCATTGTAACACCCTCTTTGCTCTTAATCTCCTCCCTCTTTCTCATTTAGAATACAGATCTACATAGACGCAATACAATTTCCTCATATATAGTGAGGGGTTGCCTTCTAGGGTAAAAAACCCTAAATTAAACATAACTTCTACCGTCAAATCTCCACCTAATGAACGACCCAGATTGACTAGAAATTACTATACTTTTAAAAGGCAATTTTACATCTATTCTTAGCTTCGGCCCCCCCCCCCGTGCAGCGAATATTTCAAACTGGGGTCCAATGTGGCAATACCTTTGAATACAAAAGATAATCAGGCTCCACACCCAACACATTTTGGAAATGGTTCGACGATGATAACATGGTGTAAGGAAGTGTGTGGAGCATGGGTTTTACGATCGTATATCTAGCAAGCATGACATTTCTAAATCGTGAGGATGCAATCACGAAACATAGTAGGCCAAAATTAGCCATCACGCAAAATCTTCTATGTGGTGGCATAGCCAGACATTTTAACACAACATGCCCCAAAATGACATTCATTTAGGACTTTCTTTGCTTCCTCATAAGTGAGGCACCTTCAAAAAATCATATCGATACCATGATGATAGAGGGTGTCACCAATTATAATATAGTTTTTAGCTTGATATCAGATATGTTATTGGTCAAAGCGAGAGGTATCGGGCCGGAAAGTATGGGTTTGGAGATATATGATAATGTCTCCATCACATGGGTCAGATGACATGATAAGGAACAAAGACTCACTTGGAATAGAATCACCAGATGTTGTTTCAATTTCAGTAGTGCGAAGGTGGCAAATCAACTCAACAAAAACTAAGGATTTCTTCAATTTGGATTTGATGAATTCTAAATCGAACTCCTAGAGGATGAAAATCCATTTGGAGTACTTTACCCCTAACAATTTTCGTGACAAGATGTACACCATGGGGTTGTAATTAGAAATGACCATAGTCTTGCGAAGCATGATATAGTGGCAAAATATTTGAACAGCCTCGACAACTGCCAAAGATAACTTTTCAACATGAGTATATTTAATCTCGGTATCATTCAAGTTCTAACTCAAATAATAAATAGGATTTTTGATCCCTACATTATCCTCTTGGACCAATACCATAGCGATGGTAGTAACTACAGTGGCAAGGTACAAGAAATAATTGCGTTGGTAATCCGCGGGATACAACAAGGATGCCCGAATCAGAACATCTTTCAAGGCATCGAACGACTTTTGGGCAACGTCATCCCAATGGAAGGGAACCCATTTCTTTAACAAGCGAGTGAATCCTTTGGTCAATTTGGCGTAGTTGGGAACGAATCTCGTAGAAAGTTAGCCTTCCCTTGGAGTCATTGAAGCTCAAGAAGGGAAGAAGGAGCAGACAAATCTATAATCACCTAAACTTTCAATGGCTCAATACGAATTCCATGTTTCAATAAAAAAAAACCGAGAAGTCAATCGGAGCCAACACAAAGCACACACTTGTGCAGATTGAGCCTAATTTTATAGTGTCAACAACATAGAAATATAGCTTTAAGGTGCATCAGATGATCAACATGATGTTTTGAGTGAGCAGATAGGTCATACAAATATGGTTGTATGATGTGTTTGATGGCATGGAACGCATACTTCATTTCCCTCTAAAATGTAGCCCCAACATTTTTAAATCTAAAGGGGAGTTTTCGATATGAAAATGTGCCCCAGGGACAAATAAATGCAATTTTATGTTGGTCTGCTGGGAGAATGTTGATTTGATTATAGCTGGAAAAACCATCCATAAACAAAAATATTTCAAAACCAGCATAATAATCAATAATCTGGCTGATGAACAGGGTAGGATAATTTTCCTTAGGACAAGCACGACTAATGTCCCAATAATCAACAAACGCACGAATTTTCCCAATACTAGGTAGATGAGACCAATGCATAGAAGCTTTTCAACTTCAACTTTAATAGTGGCAAGCAAACTAACTTAGCATCAGGATACATCTTAATTTCATGTACAATGATGTTTGGATTGATACTTGGAATCTCTTCATAAGACTGGGCGAAAACGTTGTGAAACTCGTGGAAAATGGATTTATAGGTCTTGATCTCATTAGTAGAGTAAGATGCACCGATATGTACGTTCTCAACAATCTCTTCAATATTCGACAAATTATTCTCAGAATCGATACCATGGATGGATATGAAATTCACAGACATCTCAATGACATTGGGTCAATATAGTCCATTAAGATCACCCTCTAAGAAATATGGCAAGGAGGAATGATGATGATGATATTCCCACATCGCATCATCCGACATCATGATTTCCATGATTCTCTCATCAGTAGAAAATGTATGAGAGAAGGAATCAGAGGACATGTTGTAATCTAAGGAACGATCAACCCAATTGATCAAAGATGAGAGAGCAAAATGCATCACACAGGTTGAATAAATGAATTCATAATTGAGCTCGATGGGAATAAGTGGCATGCGGCCACCAAAAGTGCCAATATTGGATTCCTTTGGCACTACCCAAGGACCAAATAAAGTAGTACAAGAAGATATCATGTTGACATGGGCAACTAGATTAGAGTTGCTGGGAGGAGGAGGAAGAGAAAAAGGTTCCCATGAGGGAAGAATCCTTAAGCAATCCCACCATGACATGCTAAGATGGATGTGGGGTTTCTCCCATAAGAAGGAAACTTCCAGTAACTCGAGAATTGGTGGCAAAGAAAGTGAGCTGATCAATGGCTACTATCCTTCCCTTATGAGGGAAAGTAGTCATTCTGAAATGTGTCGAAACAGTAACAAACATAGCATAAACCCACGTATGACCCAGTAGAAGGTTATAATTTAATGGTTCATCGATAACTTAGACTTCTACTGACAATATCTTGCCGCCTAATTCTACTTGTAACCAATGCAGAATTCCACAAGGCTTGAAGCCTCTTCCATCAAAATCCTTTAGAGCAGTCGATGATTTATTCAATTGGGGAGAACCAATGGCCTTCTAGCAAGAGAGAGACATGATACAGGTTGAGGCTCCTTCGTCCACAATGGAACGATGGATATTATTACCGTGAATAACAACTTGGATCATGAAGACCAATTGGGTTATAATTTGAGGCATATGATTCTCATGGTTAAAAAATACAAGGTTGGAATCCGAAGGATCAATACAACCAATTGAATAAAGAAAATCCTTCTTCTGGGTGGGACAATTTTGCAACACCTCAAGAGTTGACATAACTGCTGGAGATTGATCAAGATCCTCAACTATGTTATAATTATGAGTAGCTCTTGCACGAGGGTTGAATGTAGATTTATGGATAACACCTTTGGGAGGCTTAATTTTCAATTCGGTAGGAAACACATTTGGAGCAGGATCCGATGGATATGTGGTAGAAATAGTAGGTTGATCAGTATCTTGACCATTCGAGGGATTCACATTACCGTAATATTTATTTCAGGAGGCCACCATAACGTAATTTTTCTTCTTAACGGAGGAAAGCATTAGAACCAAGTTAGAGGAATCAGGATCCCGAGCAACCATATTGGTCTCCTGATTAGGAAATGGATTTGTTAACATAGTGGGTGTACCAGATGAATTAAGGGATCGATTCATTTCCTCCTAATGTGGACAATCATGAGTGAAATTATCCTCATTACAAATAAAGAATGGATAATCAGGTTTTCACTTTTCGTCAAAATACTGATTATTTTATTTATCTTGCGGAGGATTATCTTTCTTATTTTTACCTGTGCATTTCTTATTACTTGCTGGTTGCTAAGATTTTGTTTGGAAGATTGAACAACATTGATCTTGGAAGTAGAAGTCACAGGAGTAGTGGAAGGAGGGCTTTGGGCAACCACAATTAGAGTCGAACTAGATGGTTTGCTCATCGATTTTTGGCTAGCAGAATCTATCACGCCATTGACGGGATGTGATTCTTTGCTGGGAGGTTGAGGAACAATATTGGAAGGTCATGGATAATTTCGTATTTTATCATAGAGTGTGCCATATTGAGTATAAATAAGATCCAAATACTAGGCATGAGTAATCACCTACTCTTTGGTCACAACCCCATCTTTAGCAACGTCTTCTATGATGGATGGTAATAGAGACTTAATAAACCATTAAGCTAACAATTGATTAAGAACAAAAGTTTTAACTAAATGACAACGACGTCGCCACTCATGGATGTGATCAGAAATATGAGTGGATTTAGTTTGTTTGAAATTGGTTAAAAATTCAGTTCCAGTCCAATATAGAATGGTTAACTGGAAATGTGTTAGGAATTTGGTCGCTAAGGCACTGAAATTATCAAATAAAGCTCATGGTAGTTCAATATACCATTTTTCTACCATATCGGCAAGTGAGTGCTGGAAAAGACACAAACGGACAAGGTCATCTTTGAGAGAGTTCGAAGAACAACACAAATGAGAAGTCATAACATGTGTAGATGGTTCTTCTCCATGATTTCCATTAAATTTAGGGATATCGCTAGAAAATTTCGTGGGAATAACCGACCACAAAGGAGAATGAGCATTGGGATCATTGGTGAGCCCGGTCAAATCTGGAAATTCAAGAGTTGCTACGAATGGAAACTTCCTGTTGAGGTCCAGTGGAGGATACCCTGGGTAAGATGGGATGGCTTGAGAAACATGTACTTGCGTTTCGAGATAGGGAGGATTATCATAACCATAATACACATAACCTTGCTTTCCAACTCCAGGATAACCTTGTAAAGGTTGAAACAAATGGGTTTGGATTTGTTGACTGTAAGGAATTTGAGGTATACCTTAATACAATTAATACGGTTGCCAGGTGGGATTTTGCATCATCCCAACATAAGGTTGATTAGGTTGTCCCTACACCATACCATATACATTCTGACCCACTTGAATTTTAGGAATGGCCTGACTAAGTGGTTGTATGTTGAAATATGGAAACAAGAATATTCCAATTTAATTTGTCCTTGAATTAAATTGTGAACTAAAATCGAATTTAGTCTTAACAACTACTTGGAAATAATTAATTAGTTTATTTTAAATTAATTAGTTGGAGAAATTCAAGTTAGAAGTCTTTCTGAAGTCATGCAAGAGTTATCCCTTAAATTAAGGAGATAAGATTGAGTTATATTTGAGTTGTAATTAGTTAACTCAGTTTACTAAGTTAAGTCCAGTTAAATTAGTTCCAAACTATTTGAGGAACTAATAGTGAGTTAACAATTAGTTGATGCATTAATGCACTCAGCTAGTGCTACTCTAGTTAACTGAAGATTCCCTCATCAGAAACTCATGCATGTCTATTTTGAGAAAGACCTAGTTGAGATTAATGTTCAAGGACAATGTACTATCAGTTGCATGTGTTTTCTCATGGAGAAAACTCATGCATGTAGTCAAGGATTCATCCTTGAGGATTGCACAGTTATGAAGGAATGGTTTTCCACTTGGTAATAGGCAAATCATCCATAAGGCAAGTGCAAGGAAATAGGAGCTTAGAGGGCAGAGAGGAAGGCTGGAGAGAAGCCAAGATTTCATGTGAGCATCTGTGAGGATTGTACTGAGCGATGGCTAGCTGTGAGAGCTAAGACTTTGTATAATTCCTATGTATTTCCACCATGTATGATAATACAATAGTGTGGGGTTTTTAGTTGAGGCTTTCCACAAAGTATTTTCATGTGTATTGTGCCATTGATTCTTCTTCTTCTGGTTATATTGTTCAGATCGATCTTTAAGCTTCCACAAATTGATAGTAGAAGTAGTTATAGTATTTTGTTTTGATTTATATTGCATTATCGGGTTAACCTATCCAAGACAGATTTTCTACATGGTATCAGAGCTAAGAACAGTATGCTGAGAAGAGAATTCGAAGTTTGAAGTTCGGGGTTGCAGGTGCAAATCGAATTCATATCATACTTCAAGGTGGGCCAATGGCGTTCTGTGGCTTGAGACTCGAGTATGCCTTGGAAGGTAGCTTGAATTACATAGCATGGAAAGATAGAATGGAGGCTGTATTAGAAGACAATGGCTTGAATGAATTCATTGATCAAGAAATCCCAAAGCCAGCTTCAACTAATGCACAAGAGTCGGCTAAGTGGAAGAAGTGTGTGGTGAAGGCGAGACAAATCATCCTTGAGGGAGTTCGAGACCATATTGTCTCGAGTTCCATGGGAGGGATACTCCATTTTCAATGTGGAAGACATTGAAGGACCTCTACCAGAACAGTAGCGACCAAAGGAATTTGGCGCTCAAGGATAAGATTCAAAGAATCGAGATGGAGAAGGGCGATACTATTTCCACATATCTAAACAAGCTCACCACCTGCAGAGATGAGCTTAACAATGTGGGAATAAATACTGCCGATGATGATATGGTGAGCCTCGCTCTCCTTGGCCTTCCAAAGAGTTGGAATAGCTACCAGGACTCTGTGAATGGAAGGGAGAAACTGCCGGATTGGGAACGACTATGGTTGAATCTTATGCAAGAGGAGCACACGAGATGGTTCTTCATCCAAGAATGATGATGAAGAAAATATGGCCTTAGCAAGTAAGGTAAGGAAAGGGAAGGGGAAGGCTTCCCATTTCAAATTGAATTCTTCTCATGGAGGGAAGAAGGGTGACATGTCTAAAGTAAGATGCTTTAATTGTCACAAGATGGGACATTATGCGACTAATTTACCATAAAATAAGTCCAAGAAGGGATCCTCAGAAGGATCGGAAGGTGAGGCATTAGCCTCTTAGTTCGAAATGGACTTTACCCTCATCACATGCATGGTGTCATCGATGATGGGTTGTGTCTAGTATCTTGACAGTGGAGCCTCATTCCAAAAGACCGGTGATAAAAATTTATTCAGTGCCTTGGAGGAGAAAGACCTCAATATGTGCATAGAGATGGGTGACGACGGAAGGTATAGTGTTTCAGGAGTGGGCACAGTATAGTGTTTCAAGAGTGATCTCCTCTCACCTTGGTAGATGTGATGTATGTGCCTGGACTGAAGCAGAACTTGGTATAGGTCGCGATGTTGGAGGACAAAGGCTACGATGTTGTCTTTAGTAATGGAAAGGCGTTCCTAAGACACATAGCCACGGGTCAGACCAAGAGGATAGGGATTCAGGTGAATTATCTCTATAAAATAGAGGTAGATGATTATGCAACATTGAGTACGAAAAAAGAATTGGTGCAAACCCAAGACATTGGCGAGTTGTGGCACAGGTGGTTGGGCCATTTGCATCATGGACTTTGAAGATAATGTAGTAGATATCTACAGGACTTCCCAAAGTTAAAATTGAGCAAGTTGACACATGCAAAGGTTGTACCTTGGGAAAGTACACCAAGTCTTCCTTTCATGATCGAGACAGTCAAGTAGAGGCTATCTTAGTACGAGTTCATACTGATTTGTGTGGACCATTCTCAATGGCATCCACAACGAAGCAAAGGTATTATGTGATTTTCGTTGATGACTATTCTCATAAATGTTGGATTTATTTCATGTAGAAGAAGGACCAAACCTTCACAAAGTTTTGTGAGTTCAAAGCTTTGGTTGAGAAAGAGCCAGGGAAGAAGATCAAGGCCTTGAGAAGCGACAATGGTGGAGAATATGTCTCTCAAGAGTTTAAGGACTTCTCTGCAGCGGAAGGAATTAAACGAGAGTTGATGGCACCTCATAACCCACAACAGAATGGGGTGGTTGAGAGGAAGAATAGAACTATTGTAGGGGCAACACGGGCAATGCTGCATGACCAAGGCCTACCACTTCACTTGTGGGCTGAGGCATGAAACATAGCAGTCTATTTGTAGAAAAGAAGCCGACATCACATACTTGGGATGAAGACACCAAAGGAAGATTTCTCCAGTAAGAGACCAAATGTGGGTCACTTCAAGATCTTTGACTCATCGGTATATTGCCATGTGACAAATGATGCACAGAAGAAGCTTGATCCGACAACAGAGTTGGGGATATTGGTGGGGTACACTGATACACCTCACAACTATCGGGTGTACTTGCCTACCAGTTGGAGGACAGTGGTTTGCAAAGATGTCAAGTTTGATGAGCAGAAGGCCATGCGAGTTTCCCTTGAGAGGGAACTCCAACTATAGGGTGTGGAGGAACTATTGGTTCATAAGGAGGAGAAGCCTTAGACTGATGCGGAACGACCACATGCAAAGGTTCGAGGAGTGGAGACATCCACTTAAGCAGAGTCTTCTAGAGATGGATGGAAGTGCACAAGAGAAGTTGACAAATTGTTAGAGGATGCGAGAGAGAATGTGGGAGCACCATCTTCTTCGTGTAGACAGAGGAGTTCACCTGAGAGGTACACTGGATACATGGCCCTTGCTGGGGAATGTGTTGAGACCGAGCCATATTCCTTTGAGGAAGCAATGCTGAAACCAATCTTGGTTGATGCTATGGTGGAGGAGTATGAATCCATAGTTCGTAATAGTGTTTGGGATGTGGTTCCGAGACTGGAGAACAAGTCAGTTGTGAGTTCCCGTTGGATTTACAAGGTAAAGCAAGCTGTTGATGGTAGTGTGGAGAGGCATAAGGCAAGATTTGTTGCCCATGGATTTTCACAGGTTGAGGGGATTGACTATGATGAGACTTTTTCTCCTGTCTCAAGGTACTCATCTATCAAATCTATGTTGGCACTATCAGCACAGATGTGTTGGAAGATGCATCAGATGGATGTGAAGACTGCATTCCTCAATGGCCAGATTGAGGAAGAGGTGTACATAGAGTGGCCAAAAGGTTTTGAGACCTTCGATAGTGAGTCGCATGTGTGCCGACTCAAGAGAGTGTTGTATGGGCTGAAGCAAGAACCTCATGCTTGGTACACCAGGATAGACAACTACTTCATTGGGTTGGGCTTCACAAAGAGTGAAGCGGATGCGAACCTATACCACATCGTGGTGAAAGGTAAGCTGTTGATCATCGTACTTTATGTTGATGATCTCATATTGACTGGTGATGATCAGTTGATCATGTCTTGCAAGGAGGACCTTGCAAGAGAATTCAAGATGAAAGACATGGGTCTCATGCATTACTTCCTTAGCATGGAAGTGTGGCAGAAGGATGGGGAGTTTTTTGTGTCTCAAGGAAAGTATGCCAACGAGATACTCAGGAGATTCCACATGGAGAAGTGCAAGCCCATGCAGACTCCTCTAGCAGGTAACTGGAGGAAGGAGGTTGCTACTTCAAGAGAAGTGGTAGAGGCTACTGTGTACAGGCAGCTTGTGGGTTCACTAATGTACTTAATGAACACATGACCAGATTTGTGCTATGTGGTGAACCAGTTGAGTCAAGCGATGGTTCAACCTACCGAGATGTTTTGGAAGGTGGAAAAGCATGTATTGAGATACCTTAGAGGTACATATCAGTATGGATTATGGTACAGACAGATAAAGGGAGTGAAGATACAGGGCTTCGCTAATGCAAATTGGGCAGCGAGTCCATCAAATCAGAAGAGCACATCAGGAGGGATTTTCAACCTTTGGTCAGTGGCAGTTTCTTGGTACATCAAGAAACAGAGGTCGGTTGCACTCAGCTCGGCGGAGGCAGAATACATGGTTGCAAGTTAGGCAGCATGTGAGGCCATCTGGATGTGGAAAATCCTAGTTGGTTTGTTTGATTAGAGGATGGATCCAACTGTGATCTATTGTGATAATCAGAGTTGTATCAAACTCTTTGAGAATCCAGTATTTCATGATAGGTCCAAGCACATCAACATCTGGTATCATCATATCAGAGACTGTGTAGCAAGGAGGATGATCCGGATTTAAACAGTAACGCAAAAAATTACAGAGATAACCATAAACACAGATATGCAATGGAAATAATACTTCATTTCATTAATGTAAAATACTAAAATATGCTTACAAAAAGAAATGGAAATAAACTAGCTAGGGCGATGGTAGCTTATCTCTGAGAAGAGATGTGGCGGCTACATGCCTCTGAACTATCTTACAATGAGGCTCGAAGGCCTATTTATTGTTGAGAAACAATGGAAAACCTTTAACATTCCAAAACCTAACCATAGAAGATGAAACGCCAAATTGTGGGCCCCATTTTGGGTAAGTTGGTACATCAAATTCTCGGGGTCGTAACTTTGGCACCCGAAATTCGTTTGACACGTACAATAGCTCATTAGAAAGATCTATTTGAGCACTACAACTTTGGGAAGAGAAACATTAGCCTATGGATCAATGTTAATCCCAGATTTCCAAAAAAACATCGTTTAGGGCCTCAAAACGGCTCCGGAAGTTCAGGACCCAAAAACTACTAAAAATAGTAAATTGTGCTACAATTACGGAAACTGAAAAACTGAAAGAGACAGTTGTGGGGGTCCAAATGGGATAGGTGGGTGGCCACCAACATCCACCTGGGTCAGAGGATCATGTCGCTACAATATATTTCGACAGAGGAGCAAGATGCTGACATTTTGACAAAGGCATTGTCAAAGTGTAAATTCGAGTTCCATATAGATAGGATCGGGGTGGCAGATAATCCCTTTCTTGTTGAGGGAGTGCTGAAATATGGAAACAAGAATATTCCAATTTAATTTTTCCTTGAATTAAATTGTGAATTAAAATCGAATTTAGTCTTAACAACTACTTGGAAATAATTAATTAGTTTATTTTAAATTAATTAGTTGAACAAATTCAAGTTAGAAGTCTTTCTGAAGTCATGCAAGAGTTATCCCTTAAATTAAGGAGATAAGATTGAGTTATATTTGAGTTGTAATTAGTTAACTCAGTTTGCTGAGTTAATTCCAGTTAAATTAGTTCCAAACTGTTTGAGGAACTAATAGTGCTACTCCATTTAACTAAATATTCCCTCATCAGAAACTCACGCATGTCTATTATGAGAAAGACCCAGTTGAGATTAATGTTCAAGGATAGTGTATTATCAGTTGCATGTGTTTTCTCATGGAGAAAACTCATGCATCCAGTCAAGGATTCATCCTTGAGGATTGCACAATTTTGAAGGAATGGTTTTCCACTTGGTAATAGGCAAATCATCCACAAGGAACAACGCAAGGAAATAGGAGCTTGGAGGGCAGAGAGGAAGGCTGGAGAGAAGCCAAGATTTCCTGTGAGCATCTGTGAGGATTGTATTGAGAGCTTGCTAGCTGTGAGAGCTAACACTTTGTATAATTCCTATGTATTTCCACCATGTATGATAATACAATAGTGTGGGGTTTTTAGCTGAGGCTTTCCCCAAAGTATTTTCATGTGTATTGTGCCATTGATTCTTCTTCTTTTGGTTATATTGTTCAACTCAATATTTAAGCTCCACAAATTGGTAGTAGAAGTAGGTTATAGTATTCTTCTTTGATTTATATTGCATTATCGGGTTAACCTATCCAAGACAGATTTTCTACATTGTAATTGTAAGCTACCTTGAAAAGGTTGAGTGTACGTGGCTTGAGAGGCACTAGATACCGATGGAATAGATGGAGTTAAAGATGCAACCTATGAAGGTTGGATTACATTAATTTGAGATTAAACAGGTTGAGATATATGTTGATGAACATGAATATAAGATGTAGATGGAACAAGTTGAGAGATTAAAGATGAAGCCACAACCGATCCAGGTTGTACGGGCATAGTGGGTTGCCACACATTAGTAGTCATTCCTGAATGTGGAGGACTCATATGAGGCTAAGCACTAACTTGAGGAGATGGAAGTATCCTTGCAACAAGTCCCCCCCCTGCCGAAAGAGGATGGGAATACATAGGCAACTGCCCCTAAAGAGGAGGGTTCCCAATAAGAGGTGGATTAGGTTGTTGCATGTGTCCATACCCGCTAACATAGGGACTAGTATGTTGCTAAACTGTAGGAGTATATGGAGGAGGAAGAGGAGACTATGTAGCGCTCATCAAAAGAAGTGCTAGATGGAATTCCAGAAGAGGATGACAAGGGAGAGGTTCATGGATTGGATGCTGCACCAGAAAAGGTACCAGACAATGATTGGTAACCAGGTGGGATGAACAAGCCACCATACAAATGTGTCTCTAGTTATGTTACAAATATGGATGAAGTTGCAACATGGTTTTTCTTGGTCATAGTAGTAGATACAGACTAAGAAACCATACCAGATTCAGTCATGGTTAACTCTCCCAAAGAGGGTTGTCGAGGGAAACTCAAGGGTGAGTTGAAAAGAAATAACCAGACAAAGGAGCTTGTGATGGAGTATGATGAGAAGGAAAAGGACGGGGTTGATGAAAATGAGTCCCTTCCTAGATAGAAGAGGAGGGTCGAGGCTCTTCATGAGGATTCTTTTCAATACTCACAAGACCAGGTGGGAGCGGTTCACTATCGGGTCCAAGATATATAGGTGGTGGTTGGGTCTAAGATAGAGGAAGATAAGAAGAAGGTCTTGAAGTAACATGTATAGATAATTGAGGTGCCTTAGGTTGTATAACCTCAGGTTGTGTTGTCTCTAATTCAGTATAGTTAGGTTCAATAACCTCAGGTTGTGTTGTCTCTAATTCAGTATATTCAGGTTCAATAACCTCAGGTAATGAGTTTTCATGTGTTTTTGTTTCGATTGTGTTAGAATCACCAGCCAATGGAGAAGTAATCTTGATTTCAGTACTCACAGGAAAGGATGATTCTGGTGGATCTATTTCAGGTGGAGGACCAAAAGTAGTATCTCCTGAAGCACTAGATTCAGTAGTTTACGTCTTTTTGTGCTTCTAACAATGGCCAGGAGTTGCCTCAAGTGAAAGAGGAGGCTTATTTTGCATTCTATGTGAACGACAAAGTGTATGGTAATGTTCTTCCACACTGGTTTGATAAATTTTAAAAATTAACTACAAAAATAAATCAAAGAAGGTAATCTAGGCATAAAGGTTTACCAAGCAACTGTGAATTGCAATAAAACGCCTTGGAGAGCCAAGTATTTACGTATGGGCACACAATCTCCTTGAATGTTGTGTTTCGTGTATCACAGCATACAAGGCGATTGACTCAGTTACCTAAGGTGAGGATAGAAACCTATGGTGGACTTCCAAAATATACTTGATGTTATGTGGAAGTGCAGTCTGTGTTAGTGTTGTATAATGTGTAACCATGCGATGAGAGCGTTCCCATATACTTTTCATGTGTGGAGCACCATCCAATATACTCGGAGGTACATGGAGAACAATCTGATACACCATACATGGAATGAGATATCACCCCTGGAATGCAACACTACCAAAAAATGGCATCTCTTATGTTTATAAATGTCGGAACACGTCTCTAGCCTAGACCTCTAGATGTTTGTGTTAATTTTTCAAATGATCCTTAAGATTGATTCAATAAATTTTAAAGTTTATTTTGAATTATGTTTCAATTTTCAAGGCTCACTGTGAATTTCAACTAAATATCCTAAAGATGCAATCTAACATGACAAAATGTAATCTCTTTTCAATGAAAATATATGTACGAGAGGGAAGAGAATAAAGAGTGATGCAACATACATGACACAACAAACAAAATTGTTAAGTCAATACCCATAACAAAACTGTTCCAATTTCCAATTTCACACACAAAACCCTAAATGCAATGCAAAATGCATGATATTTTCCTTTTCGATCCACTTAATTTTCAAATGAGATGAAAACTAAGATACTTGCTAAATCATTGACAAAATAAACTATATAGAATGATGTTTGCAATAGAAATTCTTTCAAACAATCAATGATAAAGAAACATTTTGCTAATGACCTATCTGACAAGAACAAAGCAAAATCCAAACAAATTCTTATCAAAGGCTATAAAAACCAAAAGCAAACAAAGTCAAGGTTTTTCAGAGACCAAGAAACACTCAGGGATAGAATGAAAACTAGTTGGAACCAAGAAAACGAGAGAGAAAGGCACAAAATGAATTTTTTTTTGCATTTAATAGGGGCCAACGTAGGCGTAGAAAGGGCACTAGTGCTCTGCATCACAGGTGAAGAGAAGGCTAGTGTGCACTACAACACTCTATATTGAGACTAGGGGGAACGTTGATGTAGATTTGGCCAAATTAAAACACAAAAAATCAGTCCAAGCTCAGAGAAAGGTCTTCCTAGGGTCAATCTAGAGATGAGTGAGGTAATGAAGGCATGCTCAAGAGGTGAAACAAGGGCTAAGATAAAGGACACAACTAAGGGAAAGTAACGATTGGGGAATTTACGATTGCAAACAAAAGTATCTTCCCTAGACCTAGTGGATTGGTCTAGAACAACAGAAAGCAAAGAATATAGAGTTTCCTTAGAGAAATTGAAGAATGCGAAATAGGCTTACTTGGAATTTGTTGCAAGCTTTACTTTCCTCCCGGCTTTGAAGATCCAATCATAGCTCCGATTCCTATAATTAGAACTTTCACATGCATTAACAAAAATCCAAAGATTCACAACATCTTTATAGCATAATTCAATTACCCTATTCAATGGATCAATGAAGCATCGAAATAAATGAATGTAAATGTAACATAACCCATATAAGAAAAAATATACTCTTTGTATTAATAAAAATAGGAGACAATTTACAACCAAGAATAATAACTGATCTTGTAGAGATCTCCCCAAGTTGACTTGTCCTTCCTTGTCACAAAACACACCTCAATGTCACCCTAATGCATGAAGATGATGGCTCTCTTAGATTCAAGGCAACAACATGAGGGCATGATCAGTCTCTAAAATCCAACCCTGATGTTGTAGATGGAAGTAAATTTATAGGAGAGGGACGGTAGTTTAGGAATTCTTATCCATTTACCAAAAGAGGCTTGAGATCCACTTATGATGGGAGGATAAACTCAAGGGATAAGAGGTGAAGTATCCAAGGTAGGATCAGATAGAACTCAAGCTTCTTATCCAAGGTAAATGGTTAAAAAAACCCATGGAATATTATAGAAGAGGAAGATTTGGGATTCTTTTTAATTTTCTCGAATTTCTAGAATTAGCGCACCCCCAGCAAGGAGCAAGTTGCTACTGAATGTAGGCCTCTAATGGGTAGGGTGCACTGGGGCTTACAAGCTCTGATTTGAAGCAGTAAGACCCAAAAAATCAGTTATTTATAAAGGTCATTCTTAGGGATTTGTGTATGGATGATGACAACATGTTCACGGATGATGATTGATCCGGTTTGTAGGCCTATTGACTAGAATTGAAAAGATGTCGTATAATAGGGTCGTCCTCTTAGAGATAAGGCATCTCCATTTTGGCTCTCCATATTTTTCCATCTCATCTCCCTTGATAACAATGATGAGACTATTTCATCAAACTTCAAGGTAGTTGTATTATTACCTATAGAAACAACCAAACTATCCCACGAGTCTGGTAGAGAACACAACAAACTGATGCATTTATCTTCATCTAAAATTTTAATATCAACATATAACAATTGACTTACCTCAATATTAAAGGCGTTTAAATGCTCTATCACAACTGAGTCTCCATCCTTCATGGCCCAAAACCATGGGTAACTTGATCAAGTAAAGTTTACCAAATACACCCTAACAAAACAAGCAAAAGCACCCAATTGCATAATGAATAAAGTACCTTTTGGGTCAGATTTACCACCTTCCAACTTGTGCTCCTGAAAAATGGGTGAGGAAACATACAATTGTTGTAGGTGGAGGAGATAAGAATGGAAAATGACATCGATTACTCGGTAGCTATCAAGGGTTGTTGGCTGTCGGCTAGAAGAGATGACTAGGAGAAACATTCTCCTATGTTGTCACCCACTTTTATTGGGTCATAAGTACTATATGGGAAGGTTTGATTGCTCCAAATATTTTCAAGTTAGTCCATCTTGGTCCACAAAACGATCACCAACTTAGGACACTACCTACTTATTCCTCTCAAACATACATGGAGTAGATTCACTGAATAGGACCTCATACATTGGAACTAAAAAGTCTTGGCATATCTTTGCATATGACTATATGTAGTAGTCCTCCCATGGGACTTTAAAATATATATGGACCAATTACTCATGAATTATCCACTTCCATCCCATTGTTGGGAATACTTATTTCACACATACAATGTGTAGGGGATAACAAGCCATTAAAAACCAAGGGTACTGTCATTCTTTAGGATTAGGAGCTTATTTAATGTTGCCCCTTAGAGAGATTACATGATGTTTTCCTAGTTGAATACTATTCCTTCAAATGTTGTAGTGTACAAGAGGGATACCCATCCTTTCAATAAGGTCTCAACATTGGACTGGCCATATAACCTACATAGCATGGAAGCTACTAGCCGAAACAATATTTTTAATGTGTTTATTTGATATTCCTTATTTTCTCAGGTCCTAAAATTTCATCTACTAGCCCACCATGTCTTCAATAAATCTTTGGGAAAAATCCTAAAACTCGTCACTCAGTCCTCATCTAGGTTTACTTCCGCTTCGAGAAGCTTTTAATGCCTTTCAATGTCTGAGGCATTGAAAGAAGTGGTGTGATTCCCATGGTTGTCCTTGGTAATGGATTCCTCAAGATCAACATGTTTCACTAGCCACCTAACTGCCTCTTCACATGAAAGGGAAAGTGGAAGATCAACCACTTTAGGTAGCCAAGATCTTTTAACATCCTTGTAAACCTCTAATTTTGGGTCATCTAGAGGTGGATTTTATATTTGAAATAACCAACACGCTTTTGATAATGTATATGTAGTATATTTGTTAATGAGGCATGGAGTATCCCATAACTTAGGGCTAGATGAGTTGTTAGGTGCCTCGTTATTTGAGGTCTCAACTATTGGGGCTTTCCAAGCCCTTTTCTTTGACATGTCCATGATTCATATGTAATAAAAAAACAAGAACCCAACATATGGATTGGATCATGATATTATATTTTTTATGGTTTCATTGAGCCAAAGGTAACATGTTCCTGAGCTAAAAAGGAAAAATCAAGGCTAGCAGAGAGTGACCAAAGCATCATAATCCTTAAAATCACATTCTTGAATAAGATGGCTCCACATTCTACAACATAAATGAGTGATTGTGCTATAAAGACTAAGGCACAGGTTTCTAGGTGAGGAACACTTATATTTATCCACTCAGTGTTGGGTATTGAAGCAATGGTTAAAATTTAGCTAAAAAAGCTAAGATGGGGTGCAGAGAGGTTTCCTTGGAAATGAAACCCTAGGTATCTCGATGAGGTTAACCCTAGGAGGTGAGGAGAGAGATATCTTAGCACTAGTATCCATAGAGAAAGAAAATACCAAGAGTTTTTCTACCATAGTGGGTTGACCCATAGGCTAAAAAGCTAACTTGTGGGTTATAGGGCACTCTTATATGGTTAGACTATTGGAAAACCGAGAGAGATTAGTCGGGGGGTTGTGAGGGCATTTATCTTGTTGTGAGGATTCTCTCTTTATTCGAGTCAAGGTATTTCATCACCTTGTGAGCGTGTTGGGAGCTTGATAAGACTAGGGTCGATAGAGGGAGAGCCAACACAACCATATTATTAGAAGAGAAAGCTAAAAATGTTCATTACATGAAAGAAAAAGGGGTAAGGGAGTGTTCTAAATGAAGAAAATACAAGAATAGGCAAAAGAAAATTCTTAAAATAAGCCAACAGGACAAATTTGAAGCTGAGTATGCATAATTTGGCACATACCTAAGTTGAGTTTCCTCACACCTAGCGCTGGCAAGGAGAGAGGAAGCACTTTACCCCATAGATGCTCTTAATTCTCACACGAAGACAAGAGTTTAGTGATATGATTGAGAGAGGGTGCTATGGTGCATTTTTAAAGAGTTTTATTGGGCCTAAGTGCGTATAATTTCCTTTTTCACTTCATTTTCACCAATAGATGAGTCATTGATACCCTAGAAAAGCTAGAATTTAAGTGTCATTAGTGAGAGAGGATAAGAAAGCTGCCATATCACTAGCTTGACTATGAAGTAAGTGTTATAGTGTTGGCTAGAGGCTCAATGATGCACCATATTTCCAGATTAAGTCTTAGTGGAGCAATATAATGTGTTGGAAGAGACACAGGGTGTGATTAAAGATGGATGCTAAGAGTGTCATTAACTTAAGGAAGACTAAGCTGATACAATGCTAAGTAGAGGCTCAATGGAGTGATACGGTGAGGCAAGATTGGCACAAAATGAGTTTCATGCCAAAAAATGAAGATGTTTCACTAGGACGGGGCTTAGTGGAGCATTGTATCACTGAAATAATGCTCAATGGAGCAACACAATGTATTGGAAAGGAAAAAAATAATGAAAAAACTCAAGTTAGGCCACTTCCCAAAGTTATATTCTTGGCTTGAGGCTCAATGGAGCAATATAAGGCTTAAAAAAGAAAATTTACAAGAGAAAACATGAGTTAAAACCTTTTCCCTAAGTGTCATTTCATTGGGATGCAGATCTATTGGTGTGATTATGTTGTTGGAATAACCATCAGTGGCCCCTGGTATTGTTGGACTAACCTTCAATTCCCCCCTATATCACTGGGATAAGGAATAGTGCTCCTCTATATCATTGGGTTGAGGAACAATGTTCTTTTATGCTAAAAAATCCTTCTTAAGGGGTCTTACGGGCTACAAAAGAGTGATCTGAGCTCAGGGAAGGTCAAACAAGTTTTGTAAGTTGAATCATGAGCCTTTCGATTAGGTGGGACATCATTTTACTCTATGTAACAAGATACCTTAAGGAATATGGGGGTTGGTTGTAGCTACTATAACCATTAGTGATGCGTTAGCCAAACCTCTAAATCTTTGAGTGTTATCCATGAATCTATTCCAAGTCATCCGTTATTTCTATGCCTATAATGTGTATTGATTCTACCATGAGGATACCACAACAAAAGATTGTGGAATGGTGAGTTACATGAACTTCCCTTTCTCGACCTTGGTTGAAACCTATGAAGGACTAGAAGGGTATAACTTATAATGGAGGCATGCCTTTTCACTTTGGGCCTTGATTCTATGAAGACAAAAATACTTTAGGGGATTAAAATCTCAAGTATTAAATATGATTTTATTGGTGTTGCTCTACTACCATCAAGCATCCATAGACCCCATAGAGTCCCTAAGAAATGATAGACATTGCTTCATGTCCACCAATAGAATGTACATGAATCATACCACATATGTCAGAATGAATGAGTTGGAGGATGTTTTCATCTTGTTCTCGCTAGAGGGGAATGGTCCCCTTGTCTTCTTCCCACTGGAACATTGAGGACATAATCCATCATGATGGGCTTGAACATCGAGAATTCCAGAGACCAATTTCTTCAATTTTGGAAGAGCAACATAATGTAGATGGGCCAATATTTGGTGTCATAGCTCACTTAGATGATTACTATCATGGACCAATGCTAGAATAAGTCTACCAGTGACTCTATAGAGTCCTTAAAATCTCGATCCCAATGTGAATACATCTCTCATAAAGGATTCGAAAGACTAAGTAAGAATTTTTACCTTGATGAAGGAAATCCTCATCCCTTTGTCTTCAAAAGAAGATATTGATACCAAATTCTTCTTCAATCCTGGCACATACATCACATCACGGAGCAAAATATATTCCTCGTAATCCAAATGAAATTTGACGGACCCAAAACCTTTAACGGGATGAGTGGAATTGTCTCCAAGAACAATTTTCAAATTTGACTCCCTCTCCACCAAATTAGAGATAACTTCCTTATACCTAGAGAAATAATGAGTGGCCCTAATATCAAGAAGAAATAATAATATATTTAGATTGATTGGAAACATTATTTTCATACATAGAGTATCTTGACTTCTTTTGAGGACGATGATCTTCTTCATGATCACTTGGAGCACATCTTCTTATTATTTCATATCTTCCATTACAATCATTCCTTTGGTAATCTCTTCTTCTTCGATCGTTAAACCTATTATTGTTTCTTCTAGTGTTGTAGCGTGGACCATTATTCTTCTCAGGGCAATCTTGAGCATAATGACATTTCTTGTGATAATTGTAACATTCAATGTGTGATGATTCTCTATCATTCCTTTTCTTTGAATTTCGAGGAGGAGGTTTCCTTGAATTTTATGGAACTCCTTTTCCTTTCTTCTTCTTGTTTTGAGTGACGAATGCAACAGACTCTCCTTCTTCATGCTTTTGAATCTCACCCCTTAATATAATCCTTGATTCTTCTTGAGTGAGCTTTCCAACAATCACATCAAATGATGGGAAGGTATTGTTGTTGCTTATAGCAGTAATGAAGGTTTCCCAAATGGGAGGGAGACTTCTAAGGGTTACAATCACCAAAACCATGTCAGGCACAGTTTCCCCAACTCTTTGCAATTGATATCTCAGACGAGATATCCTTATAATGTAGGATTGCACAAACTCTCCTTTATTCATCTTCATTTCTTTGAGTTTATATTTCAAGGAGAAGATTTTATTGAAATTATTGACTTCATACATGCCAACTATCTTATCATACATGTCCTTAAACTTCTTCAAATTTCCAACATATGCAATAAATTATCTTGTAAACCATCAATTATATTTTGCTTTGTTTTTAACTCACCTTTCTTGTGCTTGTTCTCGATATAAACTGAAGCATTCTTTAGAGGCTCAGGTACCTTTCCTTGAATGAATTCTAAAACATCGTTTTTATCAACTATGATCTCAAACCTAATCTTCCAAGCAACAAAGTTAGATGAGTCACCCAACTTCTCATGTTCCTTGAAGAAAGTCAAAGACATATTGACTTGATTAGATAGGCTCCTTCAACTTTCCAAAGATGATTGCTTCAATTATTGTCTCCTTTTGGGCTTTTCCTTCACCTTAGCTTTGATACCATGTTAAATTTCAGACTGCTCTATGCTGTTTCAATTACTTTAGCCTAATTCAATTCTTCAATTAGCAATCTTTCATCAATAATTAATATTTCTAATCATCAACAATAATTGAAGATAGAACAATAAATGCAATGACAAAGGAGACAATCAACACATCAATAAGAGACACCAGATTTTCGGTCAATAACTAGGGAAAAACCCACTATGGGGAAACCCTTTGAAATTCTTCTTCTATTAGATTGTCATAAAATGTTCAACAGAGAGTACAATGAGCCAATACAAAAATGATCCAACAAAATTAACCCAACAACATTCATAAATATGTTCCCAAGATCAATCTAGATCATAAACAACTTCTCCCATTTGTGGTCAACTGCACTCAAATTTGAAATTGTAACCCTAGATCCCAACCACACGGAGGAAGAGTTATGTGTGCAGTTGAGATATTCCAATTGCACAAATGAATATACATGCCTAGAGTTATAGCTGAAAGATTGTCTATGTCAAGCCTGTGGTTGCAAACCAAAACCCTAAAAAACTTGCGAGCTTCAAAACCTGCAATCTCGAACCTGTATGAACCAATCTCCTCGACCCAACCTCAGAATTATGCAAACCAATCAATGAAGAAGTGAAGAAGAAGAATATGCTTGGTGATTTCCAAATGAGCTTGAGGTCAGTTGAATTTAGAGGCTTCCAAGGGTGTCCAATTTCCTGTTAGGGTCGACCTTTCCTTTTGAGGACATGTGGGATTTTATTAAAAAATACACTTTCCCTTGTCCAAATTAAGCACTTCAATAGTCAAAATTGGTCCTCTAGAAAAGACTAATCTAGACCCATGGTTGGAATTTGTCACTGATATGCCAAATTAACAAGATTATGGGCTCTAGTTTGAAATGTGGTCCACAAGAGCTTGAAGGTTGGGGCCTTCAATGCAAAAGTGGGTTCTTTCCAACAAGTAGTGGCTTGTTTATTCAAGGAGTGGTGGCTTCCTTCGGGTTGTGGGCTGAAAATTTTGGGAATGATGGCTTTCCCCATGTGGTGTCCTAGGAAACCATTGGAGGTCTACAACGAGTAGGGTTTGCAGCAGGTAGTGTGACCTACAGTAGTTAGTGGTCTACATAGTTGAGGGAGTGGCGGCTTCTAGTAGGTGGTGGCCTAAAAATTTGAGGAATTGGTGGATTCCATCAAGTAGTGGCTTGGAGTGAGTGGTTGCTCGCATGCATCAAAATTTGGGTCTTTCACAATGGTGAGGGCTAATGCATGACGTAAGAGAAGAATTTAATTATAACAAGAAGCTAAAGAGAAAGACAAGAAGATGTTGGTTTTTCTCCTAGAAGGGTTTCTACCTTATATCCTGTGTTGATGTGTTTTATGTGTTGCTGCTCTCATTTTATGTGTGTTGATGTTTATATGCCAATCATGGTTTAATTATTGTTGATTATATTTGGTGTCGCTAATTAATAATTCAGTTAATTGGTAAAGGAAAGACAAAAAGTAGTTAAAGTGATCCATCGTGCAAAACACTGATTCACCCCCTCCCCTCCCCCCCTAAGTATTATCAAGCTCCCAACACTAGGGTTGTGTCAGACGTGTAGCTAATTTACTTTTCATGATTCACTCTCATAGGATATTCAGTTCACATGAATGAAAAATTAGAAGCATTTTAGCTCACATGTTTATACAATGGGACTTTCCAAATTATATGACCTTTCAATATTTAGAATTTGCATTTTTTTAAGGCATTTCTTCATCAAGACTTGAATCACAAGTTTCAGATTGAAGAATTAGATATGATATCATAAATTTCAGATTGAAGAATTAGATATGATATCATTTTTATGTTACATTGCTGGTATTATTGTGTTTAGGCTTATGATCAATATATTTATTTTTTCAAAGAGGGGTGGAATTGTTAACGTGTGACACCCTATTAAAACATCAAGTTATAGATCACCTTATGTATTTCACATTATGGGCTATAATTTTTTTGCAATGAGTTTATTAGATCTTATTTTTCCTCCACTCAGATTATCTCTTAACGAGGTGTCAACGTGAGAACAAATTTAGTTTATGAGGTGGTTTCACTCATATAGTATAAGAGTGCATCATTGAAATAAATTTGCGGAATACAAGAATATGGCTTTAGGCCTTTTCCACTAAGCTTTGTGTCATATCATGTGTTATATTTTTTAACAATTAATATCATGAATGTAAGGAAGAAATTCATCTTGGAGGAACAAAAGAAAGTTGCTTGGTTTTGGTTTTGGTTTCCGATTTTTAGAGGAGAATAAAACACAAAAGGTTTGTTAATTTAGGAAATAGAATAACCATTAACGTGTAGTATTTTTATAAGACACAATCTTTTTTAACTTAAATGTTGAGGATTGAAGTTAATTTTTTTTTTAAATAATATATTTTCAAATTGTTGAATTGAGGTTTTATAATTAAAATTAATTTACAATGTATCTTTCGGATCCATCACATGAGATTTTAAATTTCGAACAATCAAGTGTGGTTCATCTTTTGGACACAATGATGAGAAAGTTTGGTCAAGCTCAACGAATAAATAGGGAGAGACCTTCAAGTCAAAAACTCAAACAATAACGTTGTTGAAGGAGAATGTTAGAATAAATGGAAAAATATATTTTTAATATTAATATATAAATATTTATTAAAAATAAAAAAAAGAGAGGAAGGTATATGCAGGGAAAGAAATACAATAGGCTAATTATTAATTCTTAATGTTATGGTATTAAAGAACCCATTAAAAACTAATAAAAACAAGAACCATGTGGCATGTTACTGCATATTTGTATACATGAATGTTGTGCATATAGTTTTTTAGTTTATTTGAGTGAAATGATGCGTGAAAATAAAATTATTTGAAATCAGGAATATTCGAGCAGTAACATCTCAAATTTTAACCTACATGTCTATCATTATCAGGCTGTAACAACTCAAATTTTAACCTACATGCCAAAATAGATAGAATTGGCTATGGCTCTAGTGTTGGAGGTCTGTTGCATATTGGGGGCCAAAATTTGATTTCGTTAGAGCCTTAATTTTCTAGGAAGAATTTTGATAAAGCATCACACTTGATCTTGTTTGTCTCTGTTGTAAACTACCTTTCCTTTTCTTTTTGCATCTGTAGAAGCAATTCCTAAGTGCTAAGTGTTGTTCTTACACAAGAGCGCATAGGTTGGTGTTGGTGATGGTGCTTTCCTAACAACTTTTATTACTTGGAGTGATTATCTTCTCATTAGGTGTGTGTGATGTAACTTTTAAGTGTTGTTTTTATATGAGAGCGCTTAGGGTGGTGTTGGTGATGGTGCTTGCCTCACAACTTTTATTATTTAGAGTGAAATTATCTTCTCATTAGGTGTGTATGATGTAACTTTTTGTTATTAGTCCCCTGCCGTATGGCATGGGACTATAGTAATCGGAAATGGTTGTTTAAGCATCACTTCACATACTCCATGTTATAATTAACCTAAACTTTTTAACACTACATTGTATTGACCATATTGCATTCTATTTGATCATCTTATTTGGCCTCTTCCCGAGGCGAAGAGGCAAAAACCATATATTAAGTTGAATTTGTTTGGTTCATATTTTGGAAATGTAAACTAATGCTAGCATTAGTTTAGAGGTATTAAATGCTATGCTATTTAGTGAGCCATTCTTATGTTATGTTATGATAGACTGTCTCATCGTTGATTTCCAAGTGGTGAGTGCATGCACAGTGCATGTGCAGCCACACTCTGTTCTCTCCAGCACACAACCAAGTGGTGAGTTGATTTCCAAGTGGTGAGTGCATGCACAATGCATGTGCAACGACACTCTATTCTCTCTAGCAACACGTTGGTTGTGTGCATATAACCGAAAAGCACGTTAGGAAAGCAATGTCATTGAGGAGGCTTCCCTTCCAGTTATTAGAGCACTGAGTTTTCCAGTTATCAGAGCACTGATTTATCAAAGAGTACTGAGTAGGTAGTGAACCTTCAAGGCAATGAACCTTCGAGTTAAGTCAAGAGCCCAAC
Source organism: Pinus tabuliformis (assembly GCA_031772625.1). NCBI lineage: Eukaryota > Viridiplantae > Streptophyta > Pinopsida > Pinales > Pinaceae > Pinus > Pinus tabuliformis. Next base: position 1,147,558,566 of record CM062805.1, read on the forward strand.
CTTACCCTTCCTTTAAAGATCCACGAAGGAGCTATTTCCGGCTGGATATTAATTCCTGGTATGATAGATCCACGAAGGAGCTATTTTCGGCTGGGAATTAATTTGTTGTACGATAGTTGCAGCCTCATCCAAGCAATGGAGCTCAACAAGTGAGCTTAATCGCCAACTTGCTGCAAATGCAAAATATCATTGTTAGTGCTCTGTATATCTTAATTTTTTATATCATGTTTCTTGGTAAGCACATAATTACCTCCAACAGTGACAACAAAGCTAAGAATTTGTTTAAGCTTCTTGTTGTAAAAAGCATAATTGAAAGACCATCTGCGATATAGAAAAGGCATAAATTCAATTAAAATAGGGTGAATTCATTAGAGTGAATAGATTGAATGGCTTCATTGAATTTATATAAGTCTATGATCCAGAGATATTTTTGCTGATGCTAAGTTTTGTAACATTCATAAACGCTAAGAAAGTTATGGGCTATTGTCTGGTCAAAGTAGTTGCCGATTAAAAACAAAATTTTGGATGATGCCTATGCATATCAGGACAACTACATTTTGATGCATATCAGGCCAACTGTATTTCAAAATAAACAAAAGATGCTTAACAGAACATAATAAATTTAATAACTTTGGTCAATGAGAAACACCCATATTTTCAATCCAATATGTGAGATCATTCCTTTACAGGTGTTCTGAATATTGAAAAAGAAAAAGAACTTGGAAGATAGAGAAGCAAAGGAGCATTTGGCGGACGCTTTCCATAGTCGAGAGGAGTGAACCAGTTAGGAGGACTGCACTAACTAGATTTCTTCATCATCTACTTCACCTGCTTTATAATATCTTCCCACCAAGTATACTTCTTTGACTTTGACAAGATATTATTCCGAGTTTGAAGACTTTTCTGTATGGTAACTGCTTTGAGTTCGGGTATTCAGTGAATGTTCTTCTGCAATGTAACTGTAACTGTTTTGGGCGCTCTCTAAAAGCACAAAGAGACATAGCATTGACCATTGTTTCCATCTTCACTACTAATTATGCTTGCTATCACTTCTATGGCGAAAAACAAACTATTGTGTTAATAAATTAGTGACTACCTCTATCACAGTGTTTATTAACCAATGCATATGAAATATAGACACAGTGACTAACTCTATCACAGTGCTTATTAACCATTGTATACGAAATATACACACAAAGTAAATAAGAAATATACGCACAAAGTAAAAAGAAGAGGGAGAAGGTAAAACAAACAAGCATGATAGACAACCACTATTTTTTTATGGAGAGAATCTCTCCATTGACCAATGCACACAAACTACATAGAGGAAGAAAAACAAAGTCAAACAAATAAGCACAATGAGCAACCATGATATTACAGAGGAATCACACATGTTTAAGACTGCTTCCATTGATTTACACATATAAAGCAAAGAGAATTATACACATACCAAGTATAAGAAAAATAGAAGAAAAACTGAATAGATACAATCACTTTATAACCAATCACAGGAACCACCACTACATCTGAGAAGACTTTCATGGACTAACCTGCATTGAAGTTCTGAAGATGTACTCGTAACCTTCAACAGATTGGATAAATTGATTCTAAACCAAACATTCAAACCTCACCGAAGCATGCTTCAGAAATTCTGCCGAAGACTTTCATGGACTAACCTGCATTGAATTTATGAAGATGTACTCGTAACCTCACTGGATAAATTGATTCTAAACCGAACATTCAAACCTCACCGAAGCATGCTTCAGAAATTATGCCGAAGCAGAGGGTTGCAAAAGGAGAAAAGCCACTCCTTGGTTTTCTGCTGGTATCATGATTCGACCGTGGCCCTGCCTTAAGCCCAGTGCTGCTATTCTTTCCAACCACTATTGTTGGAGGAAAAAATGGAACAAGAAAACCCCTAATAACTACCCAACTACCCAACTATGCTGAGACTAAGATACTCTAGCTGCCTTGGAGTCGTCTCCAAGCCTGAAAGCATAATTCAGAGGATCAGAGTATATATCGACATGAATAAGATCACCATTGCATCAAGAGACAGGGAAAGGGGCATGATTTCCACTTCGAACCGAGCTTCAAACAAGACATTAGTAGCTGAAGCCCCATAATAGACTTGAATTTCATTAATATCTTCTCCAATGCGACAAAAAATGGATGCGTTAATGTGGGAAAAGATGAGGCAGAAAAGCAAGTAAAAGATCAAGAGAAACTTACAGATTGTGATAAAATTGTGGTTGCATTCGATGCATATGTAAATGGGACTATAGCCAGAGATATATTTTCTGCATTTCTATGCCACGAGAAACCAATCCATTCCCTCCACTATTACGTCCTGACGTCCTGTGAATGAAGCCAATGCTTTTGAGATCTCCAAAGATTAAAGTCTCTCTCAACTTCTCTAGAGGCAGACACACTAGGGTAGGCAAGCACAAAGTAAACTCTGCTTTGATATTCGAGGATGAAACAACTGTATCTGTTTTGGTTTTGGAGTGTCTCACCACATGATTGTCTTCATCGGAGGAATGACGACAAGTTTCATTTTCATTTTCTCTGACCATGTGTTTTTCCATTGACCTCCTCGACATTTGTTCACCGGGAAAATGATAACAAAGGTAGATCACTTTGATACATGCAAATGGAGGCAGATCTCTCCCCTGTGAGGACTAAGGTAAATAGAGTGGAATATTCTTGGACCCACCCGAGTTTATAGTGTGTTCCAACTTTTTGCATATCCTAATACCAGGGAAGGTGGATGTTGGTATCTGTGAAATTTGTAGTAACCCTAGACATGATCCCCATCATTGCTCGCTATTGTAGAAGTATGCAGCACTACGGTGGTAGTACATTGTGACTTTTGTGGGGTAAAAACTCACCATACAAAGGACTGTCATGCATTGTCCGCGCTCGCAGATAAATTTGAGAAGAATATATTCTAGGAAAAGGGTGAAAAATCATATCATTATGGCGTTCTAGTCATTACGTCCAGCTATTGCTATTATCCTACCGAAATAATATAACTATGTCATTCTAGCCCAGTGGTTGGACCAATCCTCCTCGAGGGCTTTCGGGGTAACCAATCGATTGATTTAGAAAAGAGTGAATTCGCTTCTTTCTATATTTCTATTTCGCTTACCCCACCTCGACTAACGATTTGACTCTGGCTCATAACGACCAGCTTGGCTTGTCTCTCGTGGTGGGGCTTAGGAAAACACAAGCGGTATAGGAGGGATAAATGTTCCATGGCATTCAATTTCATCCATTTCGATTTGTGGGATGGACATGACATATCTAAGACTGCATGCAACTGAGCCTCACAAGTTGTTTCCAAATAAGCCCTCCCAGACAGTGATCCAGTTCGAAGGCCCTACTCTTGGAATAATTAGCTTAATAGGTCCAAGCTATCTCTGTTCACCCGAAGTCAATCCCGGATCAATTCGACAAATTATTCTTCTTGATTATGAATTGTGTTACCTGTTTCTCATTAATATTTGTTGGGAACTAGGGTATCTCACCAATGGATGTGCTTTCACGCTCCCACCAACATATGAGATGGGCGAATGATTGACAGATGGGATGGGCAAACGACTCCATCTTGTGTTTTGGTTCCCAAAGTGCCGAACTCGAGTTCGACCTCCTGAACTACTGAGCATTGGTAGTCACTACTTGGTGCTTCAACAATGGAGGTGGGATCATCAGCCTCAACGACAAACATGGGGTAAACTCGTAAAAAATAGCAGAGACCATAGCACGCACGAATCTCTCCCGGATGGAATAGAGAGGTGGAAAAGTACGCTCACAGTCTATGTTGCCTGACTTGGCGAGTCAAGGCCCATCATAGAGGCATGTCCAAAAGCACGTCCAAAGTGATGCGCTTGGTTGGAGATTCAGTGTCCTTTATCTCCAGAGCCATTAGTCGCTAAGAGTTGCTAAAGGGTAGTTTCGGGATAGCTCCTTGTTTGGTTTACCGAGCAGCGACAAATTATGTGGAGGCAAAGATAGCTGGGGCAGAGGTGGGCACTACAGGCGGGGGAAGGAACACAGGCAAGGGTGGAAATAAGATAGATAGAGACGAAAGTCGCATGGGTAGTCTCTCTCAAAGCAGAAGTTGTAGATCTTTTTTGGTGAATTGGATATACTACTGCCCCTTTTCAACGCCAAAATAGAAAAATTGAGAATCGATCGATGGTTTTAGGTTTGAAAACCTAGAAATACTTGGATTCTTGAGATGGATGGGCATGAAACGTCATCAATTCTATTTTCTTTTGGACAGATATTCATTGGAGAATCAGTCATATTCCTCAATCTCAGTTTCCATCCATCCATCCATTTCTACTCCTCCCTCTGCCATAACTAACCCAGACATTCACGTAATATAAGCATTCCCCAAGATCCGCTACGAGAGCCATATGAAAAATATGCGAAACTACACTCACCAAATTCATTCATTTTATATCCTTCCACCCATCACCTCCAATTCATATGGAAACATCCTGATCTATCTTGCACATCCTCCCTTCCCTACCTCCCCTGCTATGCTTAGGGACCAACGAACGGGGGAACCAATTTCTTTCAGACGTAAACTACCTGCACGAAATACCTCGAGATACTCCCTACTAATATACCACTATGGCCAATGCCAAAGATGCATGAAACTTGACAATCACTCAATTTTCTACGCGCTTGTTTCTTCCCCACCCTCATTTCGATACCTCACTGACTAGGCCCCTCTTGATTGTATTCTCTATACAAAGCACTTCCTCTAATTCCTTTACAGAGACGAGTAACATGGTTTATGCTGTAGCAATATAACTAGGTAATATTTAGTGAAGCAGTGTTGAACGATTATGGAGAGCGTGTCGCAACATCGTTCGGCCGGACCAATACGACGATGGTTATATCTGGCCTTGCTTTTCGTAGCAATTGTAATAAAAGAGGTAGGTCTAAGTTCGATGACTTCATCTAGAAGACAAAGTTTGACAAGCCATGATGCATGTTTACATGGTATTTGACTGTGAACAATATATCTAGCCCCCCTACAACAAGATATGCTCCTTCTCAGTGAGTGAGATCTTAGTAGTAATGTTCTAAATGCCTAAACAAGTCCATACTTTTCTTCGCGTTGCGACAAGGATTTGTTGCTCAGCAACACCCCTTGTTTTTGACTTGTTTATGCTGTTTGGTTTTAGCCGATATGAACTCCTAATACATATAAATAATGCTTTTGATTGTTGAAAATGCTAACTATGGTTGGTTTCAGCACTTGAGTTATGATTTATAATTGTCTGACCCGTATTATGAAAATGATTGTTAAAGTTTGGTTTTGGTTTTGTTTCTTTACTTGTTTTATCTCTAGTTAATGCTAGAGCCATTTCGGGTCTCATTCACTAGCTATTGTGGTTATCTGTTTGACATAAATAAAATTAATCGTATATTATGGTATTCATTCACCCACTATTGTGGTTATCAGTTTGACATAAATAAAATTAGTCGTATATTATGGTTTTCAAGACAACGATGTTGTAAATTGTGTGAATCTTATTTGTAATGTAATATTTATAGTTAATCCAATTTATTTGTTAAAATGCATTTGAGTTAGCTACTCTTTCATCTTCAAGATGTTAAGCAATGGCTCTAATATTGAATTGAAATAGAATTTTAGAACCTTTGGGAGCCTTCGCTATTGTCTATTACTACTGCGTTTAAATGTATTAGTGGAGAGATTTAGCACTTTTGTTATGAATTTAGGATGAGCATGGTAGTGTCAATTTCTGACGCTGTACTTTTATTAGATTTGTAGCTTATTGTTTGCTTTTTATCCCCATTCAGGTTGATTCTTGGCAATTGGAAGTGAGGCTTTTTAAGTATGATTGTTAAGTCCTCGGCATTGGAGCCTATTCTTTAGTTGTATAGAACTGTATGATTACTACACTTAATGGCGTCTGCCCTTATAGTAATTCGTGAGCAACACCAACCTAACAACCTCAACATAAATTCCAACATGAAGAAATCTAAAAAGGTATCAACATGAATTCCATCATGAAGAAATCTAAAAATGTATCAGCTAGGACTTCATATAATATTCTCCTCAATTACCCTTATGCGATGGAGGTTACAGGGGATTCAGATGGAAGGAGGCATAAGGTTCAATACGTAAAATTTGAAAGCGTTGGAGCTTCTACTAGGTTTGATTCTGAGATTTCCTCAGAGGATTCCTGTTCCCTCAAGAGAAAGTATATAAATCTTAATTCTGCAGGCTAGAAAATGGATGCTCTTGGAGTTCCCACTTATTTTATTGCAGTTTCATAGATGTCTAGGAGTGAAAAGATGGTGCTAAGAAAGAATATCAAGTTGGATCTGGACCAGGTGAGATCCATTGCACATAGAATTGAAGAATTACAACTTCTTTGTCTCGTAATGTGCCAACTATTAGTGAAGGACATATTTCAAGGTTGGTGAATAGTTGCCCAGGGTGGCATTCCCAGAAAATCAATCATTGGGCCGGGTGCAGTTTAGGCTTCAGTATTATGTCAAAAAGATAGTGGTTTTTGCAGACAATCATCATTTGTGAGTGATGGAAGTAAGGGTGTTTTACATTCATTCGGTAAAGATAAGCGAACTCCTAAAGAAAATAAACTCTACCTCAATTATGAGTATGTTTCTAGTGATGATAAGAGCTGCAGAAGTCTAAATTTGGTGCTATATGTGTTAAGCGCGACCTTCTTGGAAAATTTGAATCGAAAGACGTGAAGAGGAAGAAAATGGATCCTTTCCAAAGAAAAACAGTTGCTGAGTACATGACCCAGTGTGCTGATACTTTGAAGAAGCTCAGGACACATAAATTTGCCTGGGTATTCAATGGGCCTATTGATCTAGTTAAATTAAACATCCCTGACTATTTTCATATTATCACTAAGCCCATGGATTTGGGCACTATACAAAGTAGGTTAAATAACGAGGACTATTCCACCCCAATGGAATTTACTGAAGATGTAAGATTGAATTTTGCCAATGCAATGAAATATAATCCTCCTGGAAATGATGCTCATTATATGGTAGTCAATATGAGTCAATTATTTGAGGACAAATGGAAAATTATTGAGCAGAAGTTGGTTGGAGAAGAAGTTTATAGAGAATTAACTTAGGATGTTTAGCTTATTCCAACCAAGAACAACAATAACAAAATTATAGAAACAAGAAATAAACCAAAGGTGCAACCTCCAAATTCTTCTCCTCTCTCAGATGCACCAAGTCAGTAGAAACTGAAGGTTGAAAAATGCAAGCACCCGATGTCATTTAATGAAAAGAAGAAGCTTAGTCAAGATCTTGAACAATTACTAGATGACAAGTTGGTACCCATAATTACATTCTTAAGGAAGCACACTGGTCTAAGTCAAAATGAGGAGGAAATAGAAGTTGATATTGATTCTTTTGATGATGATTCTTTATGGGATCTATAGAACCTTGTTTCCAATTGCCTCAAAGAGATAGGCTAAGGCACCAAAAATGCCGAGGCTCCAGTAGGGCTTCCTAATCCTAAGGTAAGTTGTCCCAACATTATGACTGTCTTATATTTTAAATATAGTATGGAATGGCCATATCATCATTTGGTTCTTTTCAATATTCACTCATTTTCGGTTTGTTTGTCCTTACAAGAGCCACTGACATTTTCTATAACAGCCTGTGAATGCTAGGGTTGGATCACAATTGGAGAGTCAACCCACAAAAGTAGTCCAACAAGGTTTACTCTTTATTCTAGTCAGAATTTCAAGTTTGTATTTATTCTTTTTAGATGAAATTTCTGCAGTTCGTTCATTGTTCATGTTAAGCATTTGTACATGTGTAGGTGGAAACCTTGGTGATGAATATGTTGATGTTGGTGGGGATGAGATGCCTACAACAAACTTCCCTAGTGTTGATATTGAGAAAGATACAACAATAATTAACATCAAATGTAGTAGCTCAAGTAGCTCAAGTAGTGATTCTGGATCTTCCTCTAGTGGTATTGTCTTTGGACAGGAATTGAGCTTTTTGATGTTTCTCAAGTGGTATTCTGTATTAGAGTCCATTCATTTACTTTGGTCATTCCTTTTTATCAGATTCTGATTCCGGAAGTTCCTCAGGAAATGAGTCAGATGCAGATGAAGCACATTCTACCGATGCACCACTTAAGGTACGAATTCAAACAATAAATTGGAATTAATAGTATGCACGATTGAATTTCTGAGTTTTAGCAGAACTAGCTTCAGTTATTTTTGTGTTATGTGTCGGGTGTCAAGATTGATTTGACATTTGGTGGGGAGAAAATTGCCTGAGGAATAATCTACTACGATTTAGATGAGTCTTGGGGTGAAAGTATCTTACGTATTGTAGCTATCCGATAGAAATCTGTGGATTTAGGTGCCGACTGTAAGGAGTGGGGCAACTTTGACCCTAAGAATACTGTTGCGAAAAGTGCGTTTTCATTATGTATATTTGCTCTGCAATTTAGGATTGTGGTTTGTGTAACTAGTTTTTCTGAATTGCTGTCACAAACAATTGTTAACGTCTATTTGATTATACTATTTTTCCTTGTAATATAGTTTGTGGCTTCCACAGGGGCTATAAGTGTTTTAGATGAAGAGAATGCTCAGTGGAAGGCTATGGTTTCTAAGACAAACACCCACCAAGAAGGTTATTCAAGTGCCTATCTAGGATCATAAATACTGTCTAGTGGTATTTTACGTTTTCTATGTTATGATTTGGCCCTCACCTTTTTAGCATGATACATTGTTAGGGGAGAGTGCTCCACCTAAGAGATAGGTCTCCCTAGACAAGCAAATTCGAACTGCCTTGTTGAGAATTCGTTTTTCTGAAACAATTTTGAAAGCCCAAGAAAAGAAATTTAATCAGGCATTTTATTCATTAAAGTCTTCGAGTAAGGAAGTTGGAATTTGGTGTTTGTTAGGTAGATTGGTGATAGTTGTAACTTTTGATTATTAAGGGTAATAAAGGAGATACAGAAAAATTACGACGTGACATGGATCAATTGGAAAAGTGGCAACGAGAAGGTTGGTGAATATAGGAGATGTTTAGTCGTGTTTCATGGTTAGCTTTCGGCATTAGGAATTTATTTGACATTTCCATTCTCTCTTTAATCAGAAAAAGCAAGAATTCAAGCCGAAGAAAAGGCTACAGAAGTGGTTGTATGAAAGTTGGAGCAAAAGGCACAACTAAAGCAAAATGAAAAAGGGAGATGGAACGTGAAGCTGCTCGCTTGGAATTGCAAAAAGTAAAAAATGACTTTTTGTTTAACCAACTTTATGAACGTTCTGTCGGAAAATGGAGAAGATTTTGGAAATTAATGAGAACAATAAGATTCTTGAGGGCTCTCGATATCCATCTGCTGAACACATTCCAAGTTCTGGTGATGAGACCAACCTTGTTCAATCTAAGGATGTAGTGAAAGCCTTTCCATTATAGGGTGGAAATCCTTTGGATCAACTTGGTTTGAGTTTGAATAAATTGGATGAGGAGGAGGAAGGAACCCCAACATATTGTGTTGCTGGTAATGGTAACGTGGAGAAAGGGGAGATTGATTAAGTTGTACATTTTATTTTATTGCTTTATTATTTTCAGGGGTTGAGAAGTCATTTCAAGGACAAATCCTCAACTTGAGGTGATAAACCTCCTCATCTATATATTGTAGAAATTTCACCTGTAGAACAAACTGATATATGCAATGTCCTAAAGCATAATACTTGTTCTACTTCTACAAAACATTAAGCAGAAGCATAATCGAATTCATGAGCAACATCAAGAAGAAACATGCATAACTGATCAAGAGAAATAATCACACATAACACAAGATATATCTAGGGGAAAGCACCAGCATAAAACCCCAACACTGTATTATCAATCAAGTGTAGATCCTCAACAACATACAAAAAGAATCAACTCAATAGCTATCCTTCTCCCTCTGTAATCAGAAGATCCTGATGATCTTCAATCAGAAGATGAAAATCATGGACCACCTAGGCCTCATTATATAGGCTGAAAATTGGCCTAATCATACTTGCTGTCACCTCAGGTCCACCTACGTACTCATAGAAGAAAATAGATTTCTTCCTCGTGCAAGGAATACTTACTAGAAATATCCTAGCATCTGATTGTACACTGTCCCTCATCTAATCTCAACCGGGTCTCTGATAGAACTGACATGCAACAGTTATCCATGAGTGAATCCTCAGTTATATAAAATAACTGTTGTCACATGCATGCAAGCATTAACAAACTATATTTTATTATTTTAACAACTTGTTAAAATAATATAACTAGACTTGACTAGTTAGAACTAAGTCAACTGATTCTCTCATTATAGAACTCATACTTATTTCCTCAATCAGTGGAGGAAATTAAGGATAAATTCCTCAATCAGTGGGACAACTCATGTGCATGCTCACAAAGACTTCAAATTCGAATTTCCTTAACTAATTAACTCAACTGAATTAATTAATTAATATTTCCAACTGCTGTTAAGACCAAAATTAATTTTACTTCCTATAGATAGACTAGGGACTGCTATAAATAGGAAGGGACCCAGAAATGCTATTTTTAGAACTTTCTATTTTTAGTAGTTTCACCTCTCACCCAATGTGGCCAATGACCTCACTGGCCAAACTGCTATTTTTAGCACATTCTAAATTTAACATTTCTTGTTGCACATTTTTCAACACTCCCTCTCAACAAGAAAGGCTTTCTCTCGAACCTGATCCTGTAACTCTGGAATGTTCTGCATGCAACACATCTACCTGGTCCACTTGCTCCAACAACACTTGGAACAAAAACACTCCTAACTGACCACTCTGTTGGGCTAGGAACATACTCTGATGCTGAAGCTCTACCTGCTGCTAACAAGTGCTCCCTCTATGACATCTGTGCTATTGCAACATCTCCATGCATCTCGCACCATTGCACACCTCTATGTGCCACCTAGCATTGTGCAAAACACTTGTGCCTCTTGCATTGCTGCAGCCTGCTAGCTATTCGCTGTCCTGGGATTCCGTGCACTGTCACTCTCTCTGCCGCTCCATCCGCATCTGTCTCTACCCAATCAGTCAGTTCCTGCTACTCCACATTGGGGCTCCTGTAGCAAGGTCTCATCCAAGAGGTTGGGTACCTCAAGGATCCTGCCCCTCCTCCTTGGGACGATCACTCTATATTGCCCCACCTCCTATCTGGAGGTATGGCTGCATATGATCCCTCAGCCCACCTAGCTCGAAGTTTCCCCCTACTGGAGGTCTCTACATGAGTAGATGTCTCTACTCGATCTCCACTTAACAACCCCTGTTATGGATACTCTACAACCTCCTGAAGCTGCTGCACCAATCGTGGCTCCTCCACAATCGTTTGAGACTTCTTCTGGCTCTGCATGTTGAGAGGTAATATACCCTCCCTCTCAACCACCAAGTCTCCATTAGTTGCCTTGCTGCTCAAGGCTTTGCATGCATCTTGAACCTCAAGAGCATACAGGTTCTTGACCCGTGAACCAATCTGCTTCACCTGACTAGTGATGATGTGTCTAAGGAAAACCTTTCCCTTACTGAAGACTACATCATAGCCTCTGTCTTCCAGCATTGCGATCGACACCAAGTTTCTCTTCAGTCCTGGTACATACTTGACATCGGTCAAGGTAAGGCAAGCTCCATGCTCCCTCTGAAAGATAACCATGCCTACACCTGAGACACTATACTTCTCATCATTACCCATCGCTATGAGTATCTGAAGATCTTTCTCCTCCAAAGTACTGAACAAACTCTTGTTGCCGGTCATGTGGAAAGAAGCTCCACTGTCAAGAAACCAACCACTTCCCACCATGGATGAAACCATGCATGTGAAGAGTGTGAAATCCAACTCAAACTGTGAAGCAAGTGCCTCACCTTCAGATCCTTCCCTGGATCCCTTCTTGGATTTCCTCCATGGACAATTTGCAGCATAATGGCCCACCTCATGACAACGAAAGCATCAAACTTTCGATTTGTCAACCTTCTTTCCATCATTGGAAGAACCAGATTCAAAAAGAGAAACCTTCTCCTTCCCCTTCTTTGCCTTACTCACTAAGGCACAATTCTCCTCATCATGCATAGATGAAGAACTGTCTTTGGTGCTTCGTCTGATCTCCTTCTGCATCAAATCCGACCATAGTCGTTCACAATCTGGCAGTTTCTCCCTTCCATCCACCGAGTCCTGGTAGCTATGCTAGCTCTTAGGAAGGCCAAGGAGTGCTAGACTCACCAAATCCTCATCCAATGTCACGACCCCTACACTTGCAAGCTCATCCCTGCATGTGATGAGCTTGGCAGATACATAGAGATCGTCTCATCCCTTTCACACTTGATCTTTCGAAGTTTGTCCTTTAGTGCCAACTTCCTCTTATCACTGCTATTCTAATATAAATCTTTCAATGTTTTCCACATTGCATGTGGAGTCTCCTTCCCATGGAGGCTCGAGACAATGTGATCTCGCACTCCCTCCAAGAGAATTCTCCTAGCACTAGCCACACACTTTCTCCATTCCACCTGCTCAGTCTTGTCAGTAGGCTAAGGAATTTCTTGATCAATGAAATCCTTAAGACCATTATCTTCCAAAACTGCCTCCATGCGATCCTTCCAAGCTATATAGTTTGAGCTGCCATCAAGGGCATACTTAAGCCTCAAACCATAGAACACCATCGATGAAATGGATGTGATAAGAACTTGAGATCTATATCCCGAATAATAAACTTCGAATTTCTCCTACTAGTATATTGTTCTTGCTTGATCACCTGTGCTCTGATACCATGTAGAAATTTCACCTGTAGAACAAACCGATATATGCAATGTCCTAAAGCATAATACTTGTTCTACTTCTACAAAACATTAAGTAGAAGCATAATCGAATTCATGAGCAACATCAAGTAGAAACATGCATAACTGATCAAGAGAAATAATCACACATAACACAAGATATATCCAGGGGAAAGCACCAGCATAAAACCCCAACACTGTATTATCAATCAAGTGTAGATCCTCAACAACATGCAAAAAGAATGAGCTCAATAGCTATCCTGCTCCCTCTGTAATCAAAAGATCCTGATGATCTTCAATCAGAAGATGAAAATCATGGACTACCTAGGCCTCATTATATAGGTTGAAAATTGGCCTAATCATACCTGCTCTCACCTCGGGTCCACCTACGTAGTCATAAAAGAAAATAGATTTCTTCCTCATGCAAGGAATACTTACTAGAAATATCCTAGCATCTGATAGTACACTGCCCCTCATCTGATCTCAACTGGGTCTCTGACGAAACTGACATGCAACAATTATCCATGAGTGAATGCTTAGTTATCTAAAATAATAGTTGTCACATGCATGCAAGCATTAACAAACTATATTTTATTATTTTAACAACTTGTTAAAATAATCTAACTGGACTTGACTAGTTAGAACTAAGTCAACTGATTCTCTCATTATAGAACTCATACTTATTTCCTCAATCAGTGGAGGAAATTAAGGATAAATCCCTCAATCAGTGGGACAACTCATGTGCATGCTCACAAAGACTTCAAATTCAAATTTCCTTAACTAATTAACTCAACTGAATTAATTAATTAACATTTCCAACTGCTGTTAAGACCAAAATTAATTTTACTTCCTATATATAGACTAGGGACTACTATAAATAGGAAGGGACCCAAAAATTCTATTTTTAGAACTTTCTATTTTTAGCAGTTTCACCTCTCACCCAATGTGGGCAATGACCTCACTGGCCAAACTGCTATTTTTAGACATGCTATTTTTAGCAAGTCTATTTTTAGCACATTCTAAAATTAACATTTCTTGTTGCACATTTTTCAACATATATGAGCAAAGACACGATGTAGCTACGAGTTTAGAACAACAATTAAACCCATAAAGGACTTCAATCAAAATTACAAATACTATATTTCAACAGACATCAAAATAATCATAGTGTATGGGTGAAACTATAGGTAATTATGAATAAACAATATATCAAAATAGGGGAATGACCACACCACAACTAGATAATAATATAAATTGTATTACAATTCTATTAAAAAATATGACCAGCCACAATAAAAAAATCCAATACAACTACGATAAAAAATCCAAATAGTAGTAATGGGACCACGCTAGTTAATGGTCTTTAAATACCACTGGCCAAAACAAGGATTTATCAAATACTTACTGTATTCACGACATAATAGCTACCAATTTTAACATTGGCACCAAACTGTTAACAATTCACAAAATAGAATGAAAGCTTCAAATTAATGGTATTGGGTACCATTATATCTCAATATATACATTAAATGATTTACAATGATAGTAATATTCATCTATTCAAACCCTAATTAGGGTAGAAGTTTTCTTCCACCTTGAAGACAAGAGAATGCAAGTTTTAATTCAATCATCTCTGGTAAAGGTTGAAGCACCTGGAAACAAGAATAAAAGAAAGTGTAAGGATACTGGATTCCGTAGTTGTTCTTCCTTCACAAATTCAACCCATAAAAAATGAGAACCAGGTCTCACCTGTATAGGGAAAGTGGGTGTTAGTAGAGAGAAACTTGGGTTTATAATCAAATCTTAAATGACGAATTTCGACTAAAGAAATGTACCAACTAGAAAAGTAAGTAATCACTTGAAAAGAGAATCCTAAACTTCAATAGATCCACACATCTAGAGGGAATCGTAGGTTAGAACTTAGAAACCAAATTTATAGGTAATGTTTCTATAAAAAGGATAGTCGATGACAAATATGCTGAATCGTAGGTTAGAACTTAGAAACCATATTTATAGGTAATGCTTCTATAAAAAGGATAGTCGATGACAAATATGCTCATATGGCTTTACGCAATAGACTATACTTGAGTCCTTTTGTCGGTACAAATGTTAATCGTTGAGATGAGAATATCATATCTTAAGAATTTTTCATCACTAGTACCGAAGTCAAGAACCTATGAGGTAAGCTAAAACATTCAGTAAAGTTTCAAGGAAAATGTTGTACTCGTTAAGGTAAGAAAACTTATCGCAACAATAAAAAAAGGTTCATGAAGTGGTTGCCTCCATGTTGTTTTCACACATTGTTGCAGGGAAGAAAGAAAACAACGGAGGCTCCACACCCTAATCCCATAAATTACAGAGCTGTGAGTTCACCAGAGGAAACAAGAGAATGAGTTGAGGCATTAAGGGTGGAGGGTGGTTACCCTCTAACCACCACTCCTTCTGAGAATTGTAGATCTAGGCTGGGCTAAGGTGAGCCCTATATTTGGCATCTCGCCATTCCCAAGAAGAGAGAGAGATATGCAACCAACTCCCCATTAAATGACTGACAATCAACTATGGTCTTATTTACATCAACCCTCGAAAAATGGCCCGAGCATGTGATAGTGCAATGATCTTAGCACATTGCAAACACCAAAAGCTAATGTTAACATTAGCCAATGTACAAAAAATTCTCTAATTTTTTGGTACAACTGAGAATAATGCCTCCAAGGCAAAGCTATATGCTACTGCATATGCAATAACATAACAATTAAAATTATGATATTAGTTAGTTAAAATTAAATAATTAATACTAATTAATGAGAAAAATAATTATTACGAATAATGATAAAAATAACCAAAATAAATTAACAAAAACTACATTAAAAAAATATTAAAACAAGAAATATTATAAAAAATAGTAATAATAATAATAATAAAACAACCCATAATAATAATAACCATAAAATTATCATGAGTAGACATAATAGTAATTATTACATTAAAAAACTAGCCTAAAGAAAACTATTATTAAAATCATAGTATTAACCATATTACTAGTAATAAATTAAAAATTGAAGTCTATAGTATTAACCATAAAACTAATAAATTAATGATAAAGAACCTAAATTATTGAAGTTCATAATAATAAGGTAATAAAAAAACAAAATAATGAATCCAACAAAAAGAATCAACCACGAAAAAAATCATCTACAAAGGAAATAGATTAGGAGGAAACGAACCTAGAGGCAAAGGCCAAAATCTAGTTTTTGCTCATTTTCCAATCATGATCCCTATTAAGATAATAACTTCTTTGAAATTTTTGAGATGGTAGTGATCAATTTTAGCAAGCACATAAGAGTCTTCAATACATATATGGTGCTTGGTTTTCTCAAAATATTCAAAAAAAAATTGAGAAGCGAAAATGATTATACTTAATATTAACATAATGCACTTAAATTTTCATGAGATTTCCCCCAAAAAAAAAAACATAAAATTCATTAAATAAACAGCTTTTATATGTGAAATATCTTTAAAATCATTTACATATTTTCAAATAATTAAAATAATATTAAAATATTTATTATATAAATATTTTTATAATAAATTTGATGAAAAATATAACCACCACATTCCGCGCCATGTGATAAGCTAATCAAATGTCATTTTGTCATAGCATTGTCTACGGGATGTGATAAGCTAATGACGGGCTATTGTCCATGGCACCTTTTCAAAACAAAAACAAGACCTCTAACTCCCCTCCAAACATGTCAGGGAAAGGAGGCATTGAAAAACTTTATGTCAAATCATTTGATAGGGCCAATAAATTCTTACCTTTGGTTTTTACATGGTTGGTTAGTTAGCTCTTTGTGGGGTTAGTTTCACAATTCAAATTATTTGAACGATATATTCATTATCCATTTTCTTGGACTTCAAACCATACAAGTATTTTACTTGCATACATTATTCATTATCTTGGCTTCCTTTCATACATTTTATCCTTTATATATGAGCACGGTACTCATAAAATGGACTTCAAACCATGCAAGTATTTTACTTGCATACATTACTCATTATCATGCCTTCCTTTCATACATTTTAACCATTATTTATAAGCACGGTACTCATTAAGGTTTATTAATTTTTAATAGGAAAATTGTAAAATATTTTGTAATTTTGTAATAATTTTATTTTTTAGAAGTAACATTTTATATAATCTTTATAAAATATTGATATTTTAAAGTAATATAGTTTTATATTATAAAATTTGAGTAAATCATTTAAAAAATATAAAAATATAAAAATCATTTTTTTGGGTAAATTTCGGTAATTAATTTTTACTGATAGCAAAAAAGATTATATTGGTAAACTTTCATGCCTACTACACACTTGGAGGATCATGGCTATTGTCCAAGATAACAAAACACGATTGTTCAAAAGACTACTGAGAATAGACATGGATAAAGGATTACATATGTAAATATCCTGGATTGGCTGAAGTAAACAAAGTACTATAACTGACATAACAAAAGAACAACCAAGAACTAGTGACATACAACCAGGAACTATTCACATTACTAACAAAACAAACGTAAAGTGGTTACAAACGCAACGTGTTGCTGCCAACAGCTAGAACCATAAAGCATGCAATGTGGACGTTCTAGTCTAGAATGATAACTAGTGAGTGAGGAGAAGAGTTTGCATGAGCAGTTTTCAGAGGTGGAACATTGATGACTGAAACTCCATCCTTGTGGCCATTTGAGTTTGTCTTTGAGTCTGAGACCACGAATCGTTCCACTCGATTTAATTTGACCACCATATCACTCAATTTAATCTGACCACCATATCATCCAAATCATATATATTGTTTCTCAGTGTTCACTTAGTGTGATTTTTTGTTTTTTTGTTCTTTTTTTTTTTGATTTTGAAAAACATAGAAAATTAACCTAACCAAGCCCTTAAAATTTTCTTTAATTTTTCTAAAAGAAACAATTAGTAATTTTATTTGTAAAATACAATTATATATTTTTCAACATTCAAAAAATATTAAAAATTATGTATATCAACAAACTATATTATTAATAATAGAGTTTTTCATTTTCTCAAAAAATTACATAAAGAATTACAACATTTAAAAAGTAAAATTATAAACAATTATTTTGTTTGATCTAAGATTTAAAGTTAAATCATAGAGTGTCTATAATTTAAGATGGATATCACTCAACTTTTGTACTATAATTTCAATCCAAGTTTTAAATGGCCATTTGCTATGCTATTTTTGCCAAAGATATGTGAGAAAATCGGCATTTATATATGTACATAATCATAGAGGGGTTGTAAAGTGAAATTTTTGATTGAAGCTTCCTTGTGTATCCATTTGATAACCAAAAGAGAGCTACCACATATTTGAATTTCTGAAACCTCATGCTATTGCATTAGCTAAATAATTAATTTGAGTATCGCTAATTTCATAGAGGTGGTTAGATTCTCTGCCAACCCCAGTTTGAAAGATATATAATGATTAAAAGAAAGATCTAAGATTCATCTTGGGAGATTTCCCTATGAGGCACCATCAAAAATATACTTAAGGGATAACTTTGCTCATTACCTCTTCTTTCTGATTATCACTTTTTTGTTTTTCCTCCACTTGAAGATAAGCATTTAGGATAATTGGAAATTGGATCACACATTTGAGAGGGAAAGACTCCTTTCCTTAAATAAAGTGAAATCTCTAGCAAGTCATACTCTCCAACTTATGTTAAGGGGAAGAGCTTTGATCTTATTTATGTCCTTTATTAAATACCAAAGCTAAAAGGTTCTTTTGTATTTACTCCACAAATGTTTTTTAAGCCTTATCATGCTTTCCACTTCTTTAGAAACTTGGTAAAGTCACAATTAGATGTTGTATGGTTTAATGTGCTTGTTTGCGTAGATTGTACAAACCACAACCATTAATTTTATTCTTTTTTTATTTAATTTTTCTTTTCTCTCTGAAGCACCTCCCATGTAGGACTTTATGTTTAATATCAACCGCATAAAAAATTTAATTTTGGAAAGATACCTTACTTTCGACATGATTCTCCAACACCAAACTTTTTGTCCCTCCAATCCTTCCTCGACAAGTACTCTATATTCTAGATTAGGTACATAAGTTCTCAAGAAATACTGATAATCTTTTCCTCATATTTCAACATTGTGTTATTTTAAAACCTCTATATAACATTTCGAGGCTTCAAAAAAGTCTCCTCTCATACCCAACTCCTCCCAAGTGAACCATTGTTGTTGCCACTTTGTAAACCACTTCCGAATCACAATCTATGTAAAAGTATACAAATCCTTCTAAGTGTGTTTCAAGTGAAGAGGCAATGAGTGCAAAGTTTTACCACCTATTTGAAATTTATCACCTTGATCCACCTTCCAAATCAATTCCAAATCACACAATTACCTACCAAATAAAACATAATTCACAACTATCCAATTTTAAATTTAAATAGAAATATTATAATTTAATTTTATATCAACGATTAAAAAAAATTATAATTCATAACTTAAATTTAATACTTATAAATTTAAGATTAATATAAATATACGTTTATAATGAAAATCAAAATGTTAAAAAATGTAGCAAGAAAGACTCAATTTGACTTTAGCCTTAGTCAAATTGAGTAAATAAAATTTCCACATTAGCAGGACAACTTGGAGGCAGTTAACTAGTGTGACATGGCTCTTGTCACTTAGTTAGCTCAGTAAATTCGAGTTAGGGGCTTGGAGTTCAGTTATGCATGTGTTGATTGCTAAATTTTAGCAATCTAGTTCAATCATTTTCAATTGCATTTAGTTGACCGACCTCTAACTACTGATAGAGTCAGTCGAAGGTCAATTGTGTAGTGGGACAATAGTCTAACTTAGGGGTATGTCAGTTAAGTGATCAATCAACCCAAAGTAGCTAGTCTATGCACAAAATTCAAATTCCTTAACTAAAGTGGAAGAGTTAAGGCCAATGTAATATAAGTTGTATACTAGTATGAGTGTACAATTGTTTCATGAGTCAGGGGATCAATCCTTGGGAATTTCAAAAGAAAATAGGAGGAAAGTCCTATCTTTTAGGAGCTAATTTCCTTAGGAATTATGCAAGGAAATAGGAGGCTAGCTGAGCAGATATTTGGCTAAGTGTTGGCCAGAGTTTCTAATTCAATAGAGAACATTATTCTTTTGCAGGTTGTGCTTAGAGTTGGAGCAAGAAATTGCAATAGTTTCTCTATTCAACTGATTAGTGAAAAGAGGATTGAGGGGTTTTTCCCAGTTGGGTTACCCTTGAAATCACTGTGTACTTGTGGTTTTTCTTGTTGCATGTCTTTACATGTTGTTCTAAATTGCGATTTCCATTCCGTAGATCAATAAAGTAGAATTGTGTCTCTTGTTTTTCAGTTTGAAATCTTGAGCAATTGCAATTTCTATCAAAATTCTACATGGTATAAGATCCCTTAAATCACATTAGAATGAATATTTCAACCTCGTCTCTCAGGAATTTCAGTTTTGCAGCTTTAGTGCAACAATTTTTTCTTCAGGATTGGGAGAATGTCTTTCAACGGATTGAGATTGGAGTATGCCCTAGAGGGTAGCTCGAATTTCATAGCTTGGAAGGATCAAATGGAAGTAATGCTCGATGACAATGGTGTGTTAGAATATGTTAAAACTGACATTGCCACACCTCAACAGTTTGATGCACAACAATTAGCCCAATGGAAGAAGGATGTTGCAAAGGCCAGGAGAATTCTTTTAGAAGGTGTGAGAGACCATGTGGTCTCAAATCTCCATGGAAAAGAGACACCATTTGCTATGTGGAAGACACTAATTGAGTTATTAAAAAATAACAGTGACCATAGAAAATTGGCCTTGAAAGACAAACTTCGAAACATAAGAATGCAGAAGAATGATATTATTCCATAATATCTCTCCAGGTTTACACAAGTTCGTGATGAGCTTGGAGGGGTTGGGGTGAATGTTGCAGAAGATGACCTGGTAAGCCTAGTTATTTAGGCCTTCCAAAACCCTGGCACAACTACCAGGAATCTGTGAATGGAAGGGAAAAATTACCAAATTGGGAAAGGTTGTGGTTCAATTTTGTTCAAGAAGACTTCAAGAGAAACACTAGAGACAAAACGTCATCCATAGTAGAGGATGAAGATAATTTTTCATTTGTTGTAAAGAAGAAGAATGGAAACCGAAAGAGGACTCAAAGAAAACCTGAATCCAACCAAAATAATGGTAAGATGAAAGATTTGACAAAGATAAAATGCTTTCACTACCACGAATATAGGCATTATGCAACAAAATGTCTACACAAGAAGTCTAACAAGAAGCCTTCAGGAGGAGCAATTGGTGAAGCATAGGTTTCACAATTTGAATCAGAGTTATAACATGCATGGTCAACACTGATATGGGGAGTATGAGGTACCTTGATTCCCATGCCTCGTTCCATTTTACAGGGTGCAAGGAGTTTTTCAGTAGCCTGGAGGAGAAGGATCTCCAGATGCATATTGAAATGGGGGATGATGGGAGGTACAATGGTACATCAATTGTTACTTTCACCTTTGAGAAGGATAAATCCTCTCCTCTTTGCCTCAAAGATGTTATATTTGTACCTGGGCTGAATAAGAACCTGATCTCTATAGCAATATTGGAGGATAGAGGCTATGATGTTATTTTCAGTAAAGGGAAAGCCTTTCTAAGACACGTAGCTATCGGGAAAGTGAAGAAGATCGAGGTTCAAGTGAAGAACTTATACAAACTTGAGGTGGGAAATTACACTGCATTGAGCAGTAAGGATGAAAAAGTGGAGAGTCGAGATGTTGGAGAACTCTAGCACATGACATTGGGTCATCTACACCATGGTGCCTTAAAAAATCATGCAGCAGATTACCACTGGTCTCCCTAAAGGATCCCTTGACCAACAAGATGTCTACAAGGTCCGCACATTGAGAAAATATGTCAAATCCACATCCCATAACCAAGATAACAGAGAATATGCAATCTTGGAGCGAGTCCACTCTGATGTTTGTGGACCCTTTTCAACAAACTCCACGAAATAACAAAAGTACTATGTCATTTTTGTTGATTATTTCTCTAGAAAATGTTGGGTCTTCTTCATGCAGAAGAAGGATGGAGTTTTCTCAAAATTTGTTGAATTCAAGGCATTGGTTGAGAAGGAGGATAAGAAGAAGGTGAAGGCTTCGAGGAGCGACAATGGAGGTGAATTTGTTTTGCATGCCTTCAAGGATTTCCGTGCCAAAGAAGGTATTCAAAGAGAACTGATAGCACCCTATAACCCATAACAGAATGGGGTAAACAAAGTAAACTATCAAATGAGAACTGTACTGAGTACCCATTTTTTTGATGTAGCAAAAAATCATACGATTTTGAAAATTTTTGATTCGAAATACACCCTTTTTTTGGAGCATATTTTTGACACTTTAAATTTTCTTTTGTATCAAGTATGAACATTTTTTTAAAATGTTAGTGATTTTCATGCTGATTTTAAAAGTGTTGATGCAACATCAACCCTTTTTTTTAGAGGGCTTATTTTTGACACTTTAAATTTTCTAATGTATTAAGTGTGGATTAATTTTTTTAAATGTTGGTGATTTTCATGCGGATTTTGAAAAGAACTAACATTTTTTTAAGGCATATTTTTGACACTTTAAATTTTCTTATGTCTTAAGTATGCACAATTTTTTTAAATGTTGATTATTTAACCATTTTTCAAGTTGTTTTATTCCTCTTCTTGTTTTTTGTCCTAAGATGTTTGTTTTTTAAGGGTTTTCCAAACACGTGTTTTTTGTTTTTCTTTGCAATGAATTTTTATAATGAAAATTTTAATTTTTTTTCCTAAGTTAAAAAAATAACATTAATATTTTGAGGTTAGGATTTTTTTATATATTTATATATCGTTAATTATACTTCAATACACATAAAATAATTGTCACTAAAGATAAATAATTTTAAACACTCACAAAAAATACACATTTTGCATATAGATATAATTAAAAAAATACGTTTCACAAAAAAGACATGTTAAATAAAATATTTTTATGAAAAAATTGAATAAAAATAATTGGAAAATTAACAAATTTTACGAATTTTATATCCAAAGATGACGACATTTGAAGTTAAAAAAAAATAAAAAATGATTCAAATAAAAGTTTAAGTAAAAATAACAAAAAAAAAAAAGGTAAAAAAGTAAAATAAAACATATTATTTAAAAAAAATAAAAATCCTTAAAAAAATTAAAAACATAAAAAAAATACAATTAAATTAAAAAAACATAAAAAAACAATAAAAACGTTAAAAGAAACAAAATAAAAATAAATAAACAAACATTTAACAATTTTTTTTGGAAAATTTAAAAAACAAACATTACAAAAAACAAATTGAAAAAAACACATTAAAAAAAAAAAACAAAAAACATTAAAAAATAATTTAAAGTAAATTAACTAAAATAAATAAATAAATAGAAGTAAGGAAAACACATTAATTTTTTGTAAAAAAATAAAACAATAATAATTTAAAAAAATCATTTAAAAAAAATGAGGCCCCATGGGCCTTGGGCGATTATGGGAATCACCCTTGCCCTGCCCAAGCCCCATGCGACTGCTAGAATTGGCAGGGAGGAGCTGTTGTAGCTGCCCTCTGCCTAGGTCGACAACCCCTCGGCCCCTCGCCGGGGCAAGGGTGATTCTTGGAATCACCCATGCCACACCAAGGGCCAGTGAGACTGTTGGCTTGAGCGGGGAGGAGCTACAACAACTCCTCCCCACCTAGGCCAGCGGTTGCACGGGTCCTGCGCAACTCCCCCCTGTTGAGTCCTACGGCCCCATGGGTCTTGGGCGGGGCAAGGCTATTTTCAGAATCACCCTTGTAAGATGGGGCAAGATGATTCCTGGAATCACCCTTGCAAGGTAGGGCAAGGCGATTCCCGAAATCGCCCTTGCAAGGTGAGGCAAGGCGATTCCCAGAATCTCCCTTGCCCTGACGGGGCAAGGTGATTCTCGGAATCGCCCTTGTAAGGTGGGGTGAGGCGATTCCTGAAATCACCCTTGGAAGGAGAGGAAAGGTGATTCCCATAATTGATGGGGGAAACACGAGGCAAGGTGATTCCTAGAATCACCCTTGCAAGGTGGGGCATGACGATTTCCGGAATATTGCTTGCAAGACAGGGAAGGGCAATTTTTGAAATTGCCTGGGACAAGGTTGGGCAAAGTGATTCTTGGAAATGTCCTTGCCCCTGGGGGATAAGGTGATTCCCAGAATTTCCCTTGCAAGGTGGGGCAAGGTGATTCCCAAAATTTCTTGAGGAAAGGAGGGGCAAGGGGATTCTCAGAATCACCCTTGCCTTGTTGGGGTAAGGCAATTCCTGGAAACAATCTTGCAAGGTGGTGGGGAAGGGCGATTCCTAGAATCTCCATTGCAAGGTAGGGTAAGGCAATTCCAAAAACCGTTAAGGGAAAGATGAGGAAAGGCAATTCCTGGAATCTCCCAAGGGAAGGCGATTCCCGGAATCACCCTTGCAAGGCGATTCCTGAAATAGCTAGGGGCAAGGCGATTTCCAGAATCGCCCTTGCCTCGGTAGGGAAAGCCGATTCCCATAATCGCCCTTGTAAGGTGGGGCAAGGAAATTACCAGAATCACCTGGGCTAACGTAGGGCAAGGCAATTCTCAGAGTCGCCCTTGCAAGGAGGGGCAAGACAATTCCTAGAATCACCCTTGTAAGGCAGGGCAAGGAAATTCCTGGAATCACCCTTGCAAGGAGGGGCAAGGCGATTTTAGGAATCACTTGAGGCAAGGCGATTCTGAGAATCACCCTTGCCCCAGTGAGGCGAGGTGATTCCCAGAATCGCCCTTGCAAGGCGAATCCTGGAATCACCTGGGGCAAGGCAAGGAAAGGTGATTCTTGGAATCGCCCTTGCCTTGACAGGGCAAGGTGATTCCTGGAATCGCCCTTGCAAGGTGGGGCAAGGCGATTCCTGGAATCGCCTAGGGAAAGATAGGTTAAGATGATTCCCAGAATCACCCTTGCAAGGTGATTCCCAGAATCACTCAGGGCAAGGCGATTCTCGAAATTGCCATTACAAGGCAAGGTAAGGTGATTTCTAGAATTGCCTATGTAAGGCGGGGCAAGGCGATTTCTAGAATCACCCTTGCAAGGCGGGGTAAGAATTAGGGAAGTTTTGAGGTCTAAAATGGGACTCCTAAGTAAATTATAAAATAATAGTGGAAATAATAAAATACGATTAGATTACATCATCAAACTTTAGAGGTAAAAAATACAAAAATGTTGACATTATGATGCATGTGCTGTACTTGATGGAAACCCACTTGTAGCAGAATAAGTACATGGTAACTAGATAAATCTACAGGACAGATCAGAGGTGACAAAATGATGGAACAAATAATGGTCAAAGGTTTTATACAGGGAGATTGTTAATGTGTGTTGTCCTTGATAACAGTTGTTCTTTGACGAATGAACTAATTGATAAAATTATAAACAGGATGTGACAGAATGCATAATAGTTGTATTTACAGATGTGACAAAATGCAGGGTAGTTCAGAGGAATCAATTTCGAAGTAATATACAATGGAAAATCACATTATAACAAGTCTATTCAGGGTTACAAAGTAATGGTACAAAAGAACAGGATGATGGAACAAAGGACTACAAATCAGAATCAAGCAATAGAGGAAAGATAATATTTTCAGGTATGTTAAGTTGTATATGCAGGTTCACTGTAAAAAAAGAGTGTATACAAGCGGGTTCACTATACAAAAAGAGCGTATACGCATGCACACACTTTCACAAGAGGAAAAGCGTGTATGGGATTGAAAATTAAGGAAATTAAGGTGAAAGAATACCAAGGGTCCATACCATGGTATTAGCCCACAATATTGAGCGGAGTAATGAATATTTCATCCCGTCCAAGAATACCACAGGTTCTAAGTGTTGTTTTGGTATGAGGTATTGAGGAAGGCTAAAACTATATAAGGAGGAGTATATCAAAGGGATAAGTGCATAAGAAATGAATATCTTATGAAGTGTTAGATCAAAAGAAAATATGCATGTTATGGGTTTCTAATGCTTTGCTTGATTTGGACTAAGTATGCACCTGAGTGTTTTGATGATGGATGAGATCTAATGATGGAGCAGGATCATAATGAATTATCATTATGTGATTAGATAATGGATAGGCTAGATCTGAGTGCTAACAAATGTTGTGTTCTTTAAATGCTATGATATGGATATATCTGAAGTCTGGAATAACTGCGTAGGTATAAGTTTTTATTTGCAGATCTATACGTTGGTTCACCTTGGTGAAGGTGCATATATATGCTGGTTCGGCACTTCCAAGTAGCGTATGCAAAAGAAAAGCTTGTTGTTCAGGGATGAATGATCTATCTAATAAGTGCTGATGTTTTACTGTTGTTAGTCAATGATGTCTTCATTAGATCTGAAAGTAAAATTGATTGTATAAGGAGATTAAGTCTGGTTGATTGATTGATTGAGTAAGAAGGGTGATCCTTGCTGCTATCTGCTTAGAACTCTGTAATATGACAATAGATCTTCAGAATGTCATTCGTTGTTACAATTTTGATTCAGAAGTGCCATGATTCAGTATCTTTAGAGGTATACACAAGTTGGGTTAAAGGAAGTAGCGTATACATGCAGGTTGGATTCATTGAAGTAGTGTATACATTCTGACATATGATTTTTAAGGTTGCAGTTGGTTCTGGTTGATGATACAGGTTTCTGGGTTCGACACAATGTTCTGGTGACATTGATCTGACTGTTTAGATTGAATGATGGTTGCTTATTGAAGTTATTATTGAGTTTGAGCTTCAATGTTACTCATGGGTCCAGTGTGAAAATTTGTTGAAATTTGGCCTTCATATTATGTTGTTCTGTACCAGGAGTATCCAGTCTGGAAATTTATGAAACATGGTCCCTGGAGGATACTGAGGGTTGGAGCTTTCAGTGAGGAAGTCGAAGCTTCCTGCCAGTAGTGGCTGGTGATTAGATCAGGGGATTAGAGCTCCCTTCCAGTAGTAGCTGGAGAAAGAGTGAAGGTTGAAGCCTTCTGTAGGCCGGTTCCTACGTACTGGTAAACATATTGGCTAGTACAAGAGACAGGGAGTTGGAGCTCCCTTCCAGTAGAAGTTGGAGAATGAGAGAAGGTTGTAGCCTTCTGCAGGTGGGTGCCTGTGTACTAGTATGAGTCTGCACTAATACAAGATTGTAAACAGATTATTCTTTATATTAAAAAGAAGACAAAGACAACAACAACAGGTGGTTTTTCTCCCGCATTGGGTTTCCACCTTAAATATTGGTGTTCATGTGTGTTGCTTATGTGTGATGGTTTATTATGTTATTACTGCACATGGTTACTGTTTAATGTTTAATAAAGTAATGATGCACTGACTAAAGATGAAGATATGATGAATTAATTGAATCATAAGTTCACTAGATATACGTTGGTTTCCTTAAGAACAATTACGTGCACACGCGAGTTCCCTTCACTGAAGTAGCGTATATAAATCTGATTATGAAATGGAAAAAATTATTGATTTGTAAATACTGATTCACCCCCCCCCCCCAGTATTATTCCCAAAAAATATTTTTTCAACTCATATTTTCAACTTATCTCCCTATGAGTTTACTCAAATTTCGAGCGGAAACACTCATTTGATGCAAAATTTGAATGCTCATCCAAGGAGTACCCATGTTGCATATTTTCAATGGACCCTACTACACGAAAAATGAGAAATACATGAAAAACGTGATTGCAATGAAATTTTTTCATGTATTTCTCATTTCTCATATAGCAGGGTCCATTTAAAGTATGCAACAAGGGTACTCCTTGGATAAGGAATTAAATTTTTCATCTAATGAGTACTCCCACTCGAAATTTGAGTAAAATATTAGGGAGATAAGTTGAAAATACGAGTTGAAAAAGTAGTTTCATTATTTTATTATTTTTAAATATTTTTACTTTTTAACTCAAAAAATGGTGAATCATCCCCCATGGTTGACACTATCATCTTGAATCCTATTGGTTCTTATAAAGTTTATTTTGGTTGTACATTTTTCTTAGGAGGCCCATTTTAGACCTAAAAATTATCCTAATGGAAATTCCTCGAATCGCCCTTGCCCTGTGATTCCCAGAATCGCCCAAGGGAAGATGATTCCTAGAATTGCCCAAGGGAAGACAGTTCCCGCAATCACCCTTCCAAGGCGGGGCAAGGCGATTCCTGAAATCGCCCTTGCAAGGTGGGGTAGGGTGATTCCTGGAATCGCCTGGGGCAAAGCGATTCTTGGAATCACCCTTGCCCTAGTGGGGTAAGATGATTCTCAAAATTTCCTTTGCAAGGTGGGGCAAGGCGATTCCCGAAATCGCCCGGGCCAAGGCGGGGCTAGGCGATTCAAAATAGATTCCCTTGAAATGTGGGGCAAGGTGATTCCCAGAATCACCCTTGAAAGGTGGGGAAAGGAAATTCCTGGAATTTCCCTTGCAAGGCGATTCACCCTTACAAGTCGGGGCAAGACGATTCCTGGAATCACATTTGCAAGTCGGCAGGGCGATTCTTGGAATCACCCTTGCAAGGCGATTCCTAGAATTTCCACAAGAAATTTAGGGAAAGGCCATTATTAGAATTGCCCTTACCTCGATGGGGCAAGGTAATTCCCAGAATTGCCCATGCAAGGCGGGGCAAGGAGATTCTCGGAATCATCTAGGGCAAGGCAATTCCCAAAATCTCCCAGGGCAAGGTGATTCCTGGAATCACCCTTGCAAGGCTGGGTGAGACGATTTCCAGAATGACCCAGGGAAAGACAATTATCAGAATCACCCTTGTAAGGCAGGGGAAGGTGATTCTCAGAATTGCTCTTGCAAGGTGGGGCAAGGTGATTCCCGGAATCGACCTTGCAAGGCATGGCAAGGTGATTCTAGGAATTGCTCGGGGCAAGGTGATTCCCAAAATCTCCCTTGCAAGGAAGGGCAAGGTGATTCCCATAATCATCTTTACAAAGCGGGGCAAGGTGATTTCTGGAATCACCCTTGTAAGGTGGGGCAAGGTGATTCCCGAAATCACCCTTGTAAGGCGGGGCAAAGCGATTCTCGAAATCGCTCGGGGTAAGGTGATTCTTGGAATTGCCCGGGGCAAGGCGATTCCTGGAATTTCCCTTGCAAGGTAGGGCAAGGTGATTCCTATAATCACCCTTGGAAGGTGAGGCAAGGCGATTCTCGGAAATGCCCTTGCAAGGCGGGGCAATGAAATTCATAGAATCACCTGGGGCTAAGTAGTGTAAGGAGATTCCTGAAATTTCCCTTGCAAGGTGGAGCAAGGTGATTCTTGGAATCACCTGGGGCAAGGTGATTCTTGGAATCACCTGGGGCAAGGTGATTCCTAAAATCACTCGGGGCAAGGAGCTTCCTAGAATCACCCACGGCAAGGCGATTCCTAGAATCTCCCTTGTAAGGTGGGGGAAGGAAATTCTTGAAATCACCCTTGCGAGGTGGGGCAAGGTAATTCCTGGAACTACTTAAGGCAAGACGAGACAAGATGATTCCTGGAATCGCCCTTGTAAGGCGATTCCCAGAATCGCCTAGGGCTTTGGCAGAGTAAGGCAATTTCTAGAATCACTCTTATAAGGCGAGGCAAGGATATTCTCGAAATCACCCTTGCAAGGTGGGAAAAAGTGATTCCAGGAATCGCCCTTGCCCTAGTAAATCACCATTGCATCTTTGGGGCAAGGAAATTCCCATAATCTCTCTTGCAAGGCGATTCCCGGAATCACCCGAGGCAAGGCGAGGCAAGGAGATTCCCAAAATCGCCCTTGCAAGGCAGGGAAAGGTGATTCTAGAAATCGCCCAGGGAAAGGCGATTCCTAGAATCGCCCTTGCCTTGCTGAGGCATGATGATTCCCATAACCATCTTTGGAATGAGGGGCAAGGCGATTCTCATAATCATCCTGGGCAAGGCGATTCTCGAAATCGTCATTGCAAGGCGGTTCTCAGAATCGCCTAGGGTAAGGTAGGGAAAGACGATTCGTGGAATCGACCTTGTAAGGCGGGGAAGGGAAATTCCTAGAATCACCTAGGGAAAGGCGATTCCAGAAATCCCCCTTGCAAGGCAGGGAAAGGTGATTCCTGGAATCACCCTTGCAAGGAAGGGCAAGGAAATTCCTAGAATCACCCTTGTAAGGTGGGGCAAGGTGATTCCCGGAATTGCCCTTGCACCGATTGGGAAAGGCAATTTCGAGAATCACCCTTGCAAGGCTAGGCAAGGTGATTCCCGAAATTACCTAGGGCAAGGCAGGGCAAGGCGATTCCCGAAATTGCCTAGGGCAAGGTAGGGCAAGGCGATTCCCAAAATTATAACATCACAATGTATCAATTTCATGGTTGGTCTTTATGTTTTCATTACAATGGGTCGAGTTCACCTACACTGTGTGTCAATTTGATGGTTGATTTTTAAATTTTTGTTTCAATGTGTCAAGTTGTCTTAGGCTAAGATTTTAAAATCGCTATACTTTTAACATTTAAAAAAGAAATTACTCTTGGTATAATGACTCTTTTATTCATGTGTTCATTTTTAAAGTTTTTTTAGTCATAATTTTTTTCCATAATGCCATGGTTGAAATATGTTGAAAAATTAGGGTTTTTTGTAGTCATGATCTTTGGTTTTAATCCATGGTTGAAAAATTATCAAAATTTTAAGGTTTTTCTAAGTCATTATATTTTATCTTTAATGCTATGGTTGAAAACAATTATAAGTGTTTTTTCTTTAACACATGGCTAAAAATTGTTGGAATTTTAAGGATTTTCAGAGATGTGATATTTTATCTTTAATGCGATTCCTAAAATTCATTGGAATTTTAAGGCTTTTCAAACTCATAATATTTTAACTTTAATGTCATTATTAAAAAATGTTGAAAATTTACACCCCCCCCCCCCCAAAAAAAAAAAGACGTTATTCCAACATCAACACTTTGTTTTCATGGTGTTTTTTCCACAACAAAAATTGGCTTTTGCAGAACGAGGTATCTGAAAGGAAAAAGAAAATCATAGTGGGAGAAATACGGGATGTTGCATGATCAGGGGCTTCCATTACATCTATGGGTAGAAGCATGCAACACCACAGTCTACTTGCAGAACCAGAGTCCTCATAGAATACTTGGTATGATCACATTGAAATAGGCTTTCTCTTGGACAAAGCTTGATGTTACTCATTTCAGAATTTTTGGACCTTCAATTTATTGTCATGTCTCCAAAAATTTGAGTAAGAAACTTGAGCCTACAACAAAGTTGGGAGTTTCTGTAGGATACACCGAAACTCCACACAATTACCGAGTGTATTTTCCTTCATTGAGGATGACAATCGTGAGGAGAGATGTTAATTTCGATGAGGAGAAGGCTATGCGATGCTCTATGGAATGAGATATGAGTATCCCACCAGAACAGGAGCTTCTAGCTTCAAAGGAGGAGCCTCAATATGAGCTTAAGGAGGATGCGGAGTAGCCACATGCATAGGACTAGACATGAGGTAGAGTGGAGGCACCCTCTCAACCATAATCTTCTAGAATGGGGGGAAGAGAACCAAAGAAGATGATAGATTGTTGCATGATGCTAGGGAGAATGTGGGAGGCCCTACATCACAACACAGACAAAGGAGGTCACCTGATAGGTACACTAGTTAATTAACTCTCATGAAAGAGATCATTGAGACAAAGCCTTCTTCATTTGAGGAAGAAATTTTTCAACTTGTTTGGGTTGATGCCATGGTGGAAGAATATGAATCCATCATGAAGAATAGTGTATGGGAGGTGGTGCCGAGACTAGAAGGGAAATTAGTGGTTGGTTCCAGATGGATCTACAAAGTGAAGCATGCAACTGATGGGAGCATCGAGATGTACAAGGCCAAAGTTGTGTCCAAATGATTCTCTTAGGTTGAGGGAGTGGACTATGAGGAAAATTTTGCACCAATTGAAAGATATTCCTCAATCAGATCCATTATAGTATTGGTTGCGCAGATTGGTGGAAAATCCACGAGATGGATGTGAAGACCACCTTTCTCAATGATGTTGTTGAGGAGGAAATTTAAGACCGCCTTTCTCAACGGTGTTGTTGAGGATGAAATTTACATAGAGCATCCAGAAGGATTTGAGACATATGACCTGGAGACACAGGTGTGCAGACTCAGGAGAGCATTGTATGGTCTCAAACATGCGCCCCGAGCATGGTACACTTAGATTGACAACTATCACATCGTGGTAGATGGTAAGTTTCTTATTATTGTTTTGTATGTTGATGATTTAATATTGACTGGTGATGAGAATCTAATCCGCTCTTGCAAATGGAATTTGTGATGAAAGACATGGGCTTAATGCATTTCTTCCTTTGGCTGGAAGTATAATAAGGTGATGATGAATTCTTTGTGTCTCATGGGAAGTATGCCTTTGAAATACTTTAGAGATTTCACATGGATAATTGTAAGGACATGGAAACACCTCTAGCTAGAAACTGGAGGAAGGAGAATGCCACTTTAGGTGAAGAGGTTGATGTTAACATTTACAGACAGCTTGTGGGGTCTTTGGTGTATCTTGTGAACACAAGACCTAACATGTGCTATGCAGTAAACTAGCTTAGTCAAGCTATGGTGAGGTCTACCAAGCTATATTGAAAGGCAATAAAGCATGTGTTATGGTACCTTAGAGGCATTACTGAGTATGGATTATGGTATAGGAGGATGGAGGGAGTGAAGCTCCAAGAATTCACTAATGAAGATTGGGCAGGGATTCCATCAAACATGAAAAGTACTTCAAGTGCAATCTTTAGTGTTGGGTCCGCAACCTCTTCCTGGTACAGTAGAAAGCAAAGGTTTGTGGCACTTAGCTCAGTAGAGGCTGAATACATGGCTGCAAGTCAAGAAACATGTGAGGCCATATGGATGAGGAAAATACTTGTGGGTCTTTTCAGTTAGGAGATGGATCTGACAATGATATATTATGATAATCATAGTTGCATTAATCTCTCTGAGATTCTGATATTTCATGACAAGTCCTAACACATTGATATTTGGTATCATCATTCGCAAGATTGTGTATAGAGGAGAATTATGTTGCTACAGTACATTATGACTAAGGAGCAAGATGCTCACATCTTGAAAAAGGCATTGTCAAGAGGTGAATTCAAATTACATCGGTGCAGGATAGGGGTAGTGAAAAATGCCTTTCTTGCTAAGAGGGAGTGTTAAAAAATGTAGCAAGAAAGGCTCAATTTGACTTTAGGCTTAGTCAAATTCATTAAATCAAATTTGCACATTAGCAGGACAACTTGGAGGCAGTTTAATAGTGTGACATGGCTCTTGTCACTCAGTTGGCTAAGTAAATTCGAGTTAGGGGCTTGGAGTTCAATTATGCAAATGTTGATTACTAAATTTTAGCAATCTAGTCTAGTCATTTTCAATTGTATTCAGTTAAATAATCTCTAACTATTGATAGAGTCAGTTGAAGGTCAGTTGTGTAGTGGGACAACAACCTAACTCAAAGATTTTCCATTTAACTGATCAATCAACCCAAAATAGCTAGTGCATGCATGGAATTTAAATTCCTTAGTTGAAGTGGAAGAGTTAAGGCCAATGTAACATCAGTTGTATACTAGTCTGAGTGTTATAGTTGTTGCATGAGTAAGGAGATCAATCCTTAGGAATTTCACAAACAAATAAGAGGAACATCATATCTTTTAGGAGCTAATTTCCTCAAGAATTGCACAAGGAAATAATAGGTTAGATGAGAAGATAATTGGCTAAGTATTGGCTATAGTTTCTCATTCAGTAGAGAGAACAATTATTCTTTTGTAGTTTGTGCTCAGAGCTAGAGCAAGCAATTGTAATTGTTTCTCTATTCAACTGATTAATGCAAAAAGACTTGAGGGGTTTTTCCCAGTTGGGTTCCCCTATAAATCACTGTGTACTTGTGGTTTTGCTTGTTGCATGTTGTTATGAATTGTGATTTCCATTCCGTTGACCAGTAGAGTAGAATTGTGTCTCTTATTTTTCAATTTGAAATTTTGAGCAGTTGCAATTTCTATCAAATTTCTACACAAAATTTATAATACAATAATTTCATTACAATATTTTTCTTATACATTAATTATTATACTTTTGATCATATCTTTTTTCCCCTAGGAAAAATTTGGGCAGATCAACCCCAGAGGAAATCTTTTAAAGCCCGTCAGCTAGACTAGCAGGGCCTAATCCCAAGGGCGTCTAGGAGAATTGATTCTGTGACCTCCCGATCGACGAGGTACTCAAAAACAGGGACTCGACCAATTGAGCTAACCCTTGGGGCTATACTTTTGATCATATTATATTAATGGTGATTTATTTATATCTTAACTATTATACTTCTAGTAAGGGTTGATTATTCACCCTGAGAATAATATAGAATTCAAATTTGCACGGGAATATGGAGAAGCAACCAACAATGTCGTTGAAGAATATGCTCTCTATCATGGGATAAACCAAAAAATGAATTTAAACATATGAGATATCATTGCGATTAGGGATTCACTTATCATTCTATCCAGGATTTTAAATAGATTTCTTCCTAGCGATGTCAAACTTGTTAATATTATCAAAAGGATATTTAACATGCTCTGCCTCATCCCCAAAAATAAGTACTTCCATGTATTAAGAGGGAATAATTTGGTAGCTGATGATCTAGCCAACCTTGGAGCTACACTCGAGAATTAGTTTTCCAAGGTCAAACTTAAAGGGCCCCTCTTCCCTATTACAAAACACGAAACACATAGGGTGCAACTTTGTTGATTCTAATGAACAATACAAGGAGGGCCCTTCTTTGTGTTTCAAAGCTCAACCCGAGGGAACCATGTGGCATACTCAGTATGAGACATCTCATAAACCCTTAAGTTTGCATCCAAGCATAAAACACGAAACATGGTTAATGACGATCACTATGAGTACAATTTCACTCACCTTCTCATGATGGATAATTATCTCTAGCCATTGTGTTAGTCTTAGACCAAGATGGAAAGTACTGATGCAATCGATGCTTGTAGGTGGCCGACAAAGTTTGTAGGATACACACATCAACAACGTATGCTTTATAAATCTCCTCTTTGGGATTTCCTCCACTCTTGTTCTATTATCTTGATGCTATTCCTCTTTTAGA
This sequence comes from Pinus tabuliformis, assembly GCA_031772625.1. Lineage (NCBI taxonomy): Eukaryota > Viridiplantae > Streptophyta > Pinopsida > Pinales > Pinaceae > Pinus > Pinus tabuliformis. Next base: position 1,147,593,630 of record CM062805.1, read on the forward strand.
GCGTTCGTACAATGAGGTTCCTTATCTGTTCTTTTCATCCTAAATCTCTATCTTTTGATACTCTAGCCTCTCGTTCTTTGCAAATCCATTACTCTCCTTCTCGATGGTTTGAAACCTGGTTCTCTGGACTTCATTATTGTCTCACTATGCTACTTGGACGCTCTACTTCTATCCCCCCTAGTGTTCAACTTCTTTTCCTCCTCACAAAATCTATGCGATTACAGACTTGCAATGGCCAACTCACAATTTCGGTCCATGTTTATTGGCCCGATGATTATATTTTTTTTGCATTTGTTGGAAGAGTGGTGCCCAAGCTACCCATGTTGAATCTCAAAACTCCTATTCACAAGGCAGAGTTAAAAACGAACATAAGTTTCGGTGCACCCTCTCTTGGTTATCAAGTGATTATAATATCTCAGAAGATAAATTCTTTAGTTGAAGATAACTGTCTTAGACCAACACTTCGGGAAACATCCCTCACTTTGGAAGGACACCTTCTCTACTAGTTATGCTCCTACAAAGTGATGTTTCTAGTCAAAGCATGGCATTTCCATTTGGATGAAACTCCATACATACTAGGGGATTAATCACCAGGTGAAATGAAGTTTGAATCAACTTCAAAGATCAACAATTATATAATCAAACTCTGCATGCCTCATGAAATGCAATTTTTGTCTTCTAGTTGATCATTTTTGGCATGTATACAAGTGTTACAATGATATTAGCAATTTTGAAGGTATAGATGTAATGTATGTAGAAAATAAAAATTGGATTCAGGGAATAATTACATCTTTTAGACCAATCTCACCAAATAAGTCTTTTATGTATTGAAGCCCTTTTAATAAAAATGACCCTCACAACCAATATAGTTGGATAGAGATCAAAGACATTAATAATAAAAAGTCCTACATAGCAATATGTTATTTCCCCCCATTAATTCTAACTTCTATAAGAAGAAGAATCTAGATAAAACTAACCCTTACAATGGTTTAGAGAATGATATTTCTAGCCTAAGGAATGACGGTAATATCCTTTTAATAGGTGACTTTAATGTTCAAAATTCAAACAACCAAGCTATTATTCTAAGCAATCATTCCAACCCTAATCCTCTTTGGTTAGACGAAGACCCTACTTTGGCTAGCAGGTACAAAAGGAGCTCTGAAGACCTCGGGGAAAATTTGTTTGGGTTGGAGCTAGTCAAGCTCTGTAGTGCTCAGGATCTCATAATTTGCATCGGTCTAAAGAAGTGGCCCAATTCCAGCAAGATGACCTGCATCCATGGAATTGGTAGCAGCGTGGTAGACTACGTTATTTCCGATCTCCCATTATACAATGAAATAATAATTTTTGACATCTTAAACGACCACAAACCTGACTCTGATCATAGGCCTTTACTTATAACTCTCAATTTTGTCATGCATAGAGTTCCCATAGAAAATAATACTTATAGCCAAAAGAACTTAATATTTGATAGAAATAAAAATGATCTCTTTCTAAATGAATTAAAAACTAATTTGCTTCCTTTATCTAGTATAGACAACATAGAAGACCTCTATCATAAATTTACTACAACCCTCTCATATTCTATTAACAAGTTCTCAATTGAAGTTTCAAATAATAAAAGAAATAGCAAAACCAATCCATGGTATGACAAAGATTGTAAAAGTGCGAGGAGAGCAATTAAGGAAGCTGTTGATGAATCTCTTAAAATGGACAAGATAAAAATATACAAAGCCCTAACTAAAAGGAAAAAGAGGCAGTACATTCGTCGAAGACAGGAGAATCTCTTACACCTCTCTAAGGTAGCTCCTAAGAAATTTTGGAGGCAGATTCTAACTAGGAAGACTAAGGATAATAATAAAATTGCTCTTCACGATTGGAATTCCTATCTTAAAAAGCTTTGTGAATCTCCAAATGTCATGGATAATTTGGAAACCCTTCTCACAACGAAAGAAGTTTTCTCTTTAGAAGACATTAAGTTTGGGGTTAATCGCCTCGCTAATGGGAAAGCTAAGGACATTGAAGGTTACCAAGCGGAAATCTTAAAAATTGGAGGTCCTGTCCTCATCCCCCACATCCACAAGCTTTTCAATCAAGCAGTCAAGCAAGGGTTCCCTAAACCTTGGACTGAGAGCCTCATTATCCCTATTTTTAAAAGTGGGGATACAAATAACCCCTCTAATTATCGAACAATTATGATCAGCCCTCTCTTAGCCAAGTTATATGGTAGTATTTTGGAAAAGAAGTTAAGCATATGGCTTGAAAGTGAAGGTAAGCAGGCTAAAGGCCAAGCAGGTTTCAGAAGGCATCACTCAACAACAGACCACCTTCTTACGCTTAGGATCATTGCAGAGGAATGTCGTAATGATAAATCCAATTTATTTTGTTGCTTTGTGGACTTTAGAAAGGCTTTCGATATGATTCCTAGATACAACCTTTGGAATATATTAGAAGAGCTAAAGGTTCCTCTCGAGTTGAGAGCTGCCGCTATAAGGTTATACGAGAATGTAATTGCCAAGCTAAAGAGCAATGAGGGGTGGTCGAAAGATATTAAGTGTAACATCGGAGTTAAACAAGGTTGCCCCCTCTCCCCTACCCTATTTGGCATTTACATCGTTAAGCTCGAAGTCTATTTAGAGGAAGCATGATGTGATGGCACGATCTTAGTTGGGATAGTCGTCATCCTTCTTCTTTATGCTGACGATATTGTTCTTTTGGCAAGGTGCCCATCTGATCTTGATAAGCAACTCAGGCTTCTTAAGGATTTCTGCTCTACCATGGGTATGACTGTTAACACTGACAAAACAAAAGTTATGATTATCAAATCCAAGAAGGACACTTACGCTAATTTTATGTATGACAATAATAACTTGGAGGAAGTGTATTCTTACAAGTACCTAGGAATTGATATTCATCACAAGCTCAACTGGAACCATAGCATTGAGAAAAGGATTAATGGGGGGTGGAAAGCTTATTTTGGTCTTGAAAATAATTGTAAAATAGCAAACCTCGTAATGTGGGAGAAAAAGAAGTTCCTCTTTGAAACTTTAGTCACTCCTGTTATCTTATATGGCTGTGAGGTTTGGGGTTGCAGCATCTCCAGAGAATCATGGAGAAAGATTGAGCAAATCCAGAAGCGTTTTATAACTTATAACCTGAAAATTAAAAGTAATACACCCTATCCTATTCTCCTTATAGAAGCAGGTCTTTCCCCTATTGAGAGCCTAGCTATGCTTAGGTTTCTGTTGTACAAGCACAAAATCAATAACATAGACGATTATAGACTTCCTAAGCTAGCTTTAAATTCTAGCCAAAACCACCTAAGGCTCAATCGAGGGTGGCATAAAGACACAAGGGCCTGGTTAAACTATTGGGAGATCAACGAAAATGATGCATTGCAAAACATAAATAACATTAAAGATATTGTTACTTCTAAGTTCAAAGAAAAAATGTGGTGTGAGAAAGATTTAGCAGCTAAAAGAAAATTAAGTTATTATAAGAAGGTCATCAACCCCACCCTAGAAGATCAAAAGTATCTCTCTATTTTAACTAGCTCAAAGAAGAAAATTAATATAGCAAAGGTTAGAACGAATTCTCATGAGCTCCATAGTGAAACAGGTCGTTGGGCAGTTCCTAAAACGCCATGGATGGAAAGGATATGCCATATATGTGAGAATAGGAACATCGAGGATGAAAACCACTTCCTCTTAGAGTGCCCCGCGTACAACCACATTAGATCTCAGTTTCACAATTTTTGTAACAATAGTGACCTTCCTAGCCTTTTACAATGTCAAAATTATAGTGAGCTCGGGAGGCTTCTCTCCAAGCTTTTTGAGCATAGGAATAAAATCTTAAATCAAAATAAATAATTTGTTTCTTTAGGTCCGATAGACCATTTTTTGGTCTCAACGGACATTAACCATCATCATCATCATCATCATCATCAATATTATACTTTTAATATTACTATATTAATAATGATAATATCACATATTATATGTGAGACTAAATATATAAATTCAACTATTTACTTCATTTACATAGTACTAAAAAAAATGAAAATATGTAAAAATATTTCTTTAAAATATTAAATTAATTTTATTTACATATTATTAATTAATATAATGTTAACTTTATATTTCCACATCCATGATGCCAAAATATATTCCCATTTAAATTTGTTTATTTATTTATAATTAAAACCTAAAATCGCATGTCCATAAAATCTTAAATAAACAATGATATATTAAACATGATAAAAATATAATCCCCGAACTTTTAAAAAGAAAAAATAAAATAAAAAAGCTACTTATATCACAAATATACATTAAAATATAATCCCTTTAAAAATCATACACATTTTAACACAATTCGAATAACAATGATTTTTAAGAAACAAAATATGCACGACGTGTTTTCACGGATCATCAACTTAATGTGGAGTCCCATGTCTTTAAATTAATTTTAAAGTTGAAATCATGAGGAAACGATGATGTTTAAGAGATTTTAATGTTTATATTTTTTTTAAAATAATTTTATTTTAAAAATAAAATGGAAAGACTTGAGAAATAAAGAAGTGTGTTTTCTTTCCATTTAAATTAAAAATATTTTATATAATTAACCAATGAAAATGATTTGTATAATTGATAAATATAAATAGATGGGATTTTTTATTAACATTTATATTTAATAAATCATATTCCTATAGAAGTATTATAAGAGAGAGTTATTAAGATTTGAATTAACAAGGCTGAATTTTTAAAATATGAAAAAGAATGTTTGTTATTTTGCTTCACATCATGTAGTAAATGATTTCGTTGATATAAGTTTTTGGGATTTTTACTTTGAAAATAAAATTGTATATAAATCAAATTAGAAGAATATATAAGTTTTTGGGATTTTTGTTGTGTAAATAAAATGAGAAGAATTTGAAGATTGTATAATTTTGAGAAATTGAAATAAAGGTTTAGTGTTTTTTTTTTAAATTTGATCGCACATTAATAGGAAAGAACTACTTGGAGTTTCTCAATTCTAGCTTGGCATGGTATCAGAGTCAAGTTTAGGCAACTTTGCCTCACTCAATGTAACTCCTTTGTTTTCCATCTCTTCCATTCCTTAGTGTTTAACTTGTAGCTTTGTTGGTTCTCCTCCCTCTCTCTACTCGTTAGATTTGCTACTCTAGCGTAAGTGTTCCATGTCTTTATTGTTCGATGTTGCTTGTGTCTTGGCTATTCATTGCTTCTTTAGTCACTATTCTCTATGACTAAATACTCCTGGGTGACTGACAGTGAAGAAGTCCTCTGAGGGGAAGGTGAAAAGAACCCTAATAAGGGAGTGAAATAGAACATGAAACTCTAATCTCCCAAGTAGGGGGAGGAAAAATATATCTTTGACTGTGTTCTTGTTAAAGAATGAGTTCGGGACTTATAGGCGGTGGCTTGGTTAAGGGAACCCATCAGAGCCATAACAAGAGCGAATATTCATGGGGAAATTTTCACTGCTTATGGACCCAAACTTGGGTGATCTATCCATGACGAAGATGAAGCTTTGAAACTAAGTGGAGGTTTGAACCGACTAATGTTGAAAAATCAATGGATGAGTCGTGGCGAGGGGTGAAATTCCACTCGAACCTAGAGCTACTTGCCACCCTGTCTTGGTATAAGAGATTCTTGCTTAGCAATGATGTTTTCTCTTTGCATTCCTTTAGTTTTTGTGTGATAACTAGGGTTTGAACTGTGTGTGAAAAATCTTGTTTGCAATTCTCCATAGTTAGCTCCTCCCCTCAACTCTTCTCTTACAACTCGTTTCCAAGTCACACTTGTTTTGTATTGTGGGCTCTTCTTTGTTGGGATCATCTAATCCTAGCACTCACAATACATGTCTTCAATCACACAGGATGGACCTAGAAGATATAACCACTGATGATAAGTTGTGGCAAATTTAACTTACTTGTGGAGTTAACAACAGATGGCTGCTACGCCACGTGAAGTTGACCAATGAAGGAACCTTTGAGGTCGTGGATTTACTTACAGTTTTCTTTGATGAAGCCCTTTTTGTGGGCCATTTTTATAACTTGATTTATAGATTGTAGCTACACTTGGTTCTTGCAATTGATAATGGTCTCACAATTTGGTTTGACTTGGTATTCATATATGCTGTTCACTCTTGCTATTATAACGATAGACTCTCAACCCTTACTAGAGGGAAAAGATGAATTTGTGGTCTTAAATATCTAGGTCTAGTGGTTCGTCATCATGCTCAACGCACTGTGAATTTACATTTGTATATGGGAAAGGCACGTGAAAGGTTAAATTCATCTCAAACTAAAATAAGGCTTTGACATACCATATAACTTACAAAAATGTTGTTTAAACCATGCTTTGTTGGTTGAATGTAAGACATATAAGCATATGGAGTCTAAAGGGACATGAGATATATTGCATGTAGAATTTTGAAATAATTTCAAATATTGCACTAAGATGTTTGGAGAGAACAAATGTCTAACAAATAAAGTATGAGGTTATTATTCTAGTATTGATAACACTTTGAAATTCAAGTAAAAGTCATTACTATTTGTAGAGATATTTTTTTCCATGATGGATTATTATTATTGCAACACTTTTGCTTGACAACGATATGTTTGAACATGTATTCCATCATCTCCATTGTTAGCACTAACTAGCAAGGAGAACTGTAGATAATAGTTCAAAAATCAAACACACCCTCATTTTTAATGACTTGTGGAAAGGCATATATGAAGGAAAGGAGGACTGCACACCCACAAATCACATTAGATAAGGAGCTAGCCATTTGGGAGAACAAGGATAACAAATCCTATGCGTTGATTGCTACATCTATTTAGGTAAATAGGTGAGCCACCATATAGTGTCCATTATAAATTCTTATGGTGCATTGAAGGAGGCTAGTGCCTAGAGGTGTTGGAAACCTGAGTTCACATTGTATGTGCTTTTCCATATGCCTCAGATGGCTACCGCTCGGCCGCCCGTGGGGGTGGCCGGGCGGTGGCTATCCGATTCCGAGAATCAGATAGCCACCCCCATGGGCAGTCAGGTGGTGGTTATTCGATTCCGATTATGGGAACATATACTGTTATGTGTTCAATATTTGTAATATGTGATTTTCGCATTAATTTTTAAGTTAATCATTATTTTTTGAAAAAGAAGAAGTGATTATTATTATTTTTTTGACATGAAATTCATTAAAAAAACTATTATTTAACCATTTTTAGTTAAAATTTTCATATAAAAATTGTGATTTTGACATGTCAATTCTAGCAAAAAACTATCAAAACGTGTAGTTTTTTAGTTATATTTATGTTAAAAATGGTTATTTTTATGTCCATTGTTAAAAAATATTGTTTTTTAGAAACAATTATTTCATGTGGATTGAAAAATTAATTAAGGATGTATAAATATGTAGAATATCGAAAATTCAAAATATCAACCTTCTAATTTAAAAATGCAAAACAATAAAAACCTCACTACAAAAAAAATAAATTAAAATAAAAACAAGAAAATATGAAGAAAACGGACACTTAAAAAATTATTAAATTTACAAAATAATTATTTACATTTCATACATTAGAAAATTTAAAGTCAAAAAATAGGTCTTTTAAAAAAAGGGTCTGATGCAGAATTACCACTTTTTTAAATCAGCATGAAAATCACTACCATTCTAAAACGCAATGTACATAAAAAAAATTAAAGTGTCAAAAACTATGCTCTAAAAAAAACATGTGTGTTCTGCATCACCCCTTTTCAAAATCAGGTCATTTTTTTGCTATCTCTACGAAACGAATAACAGTATCAGTTCCCATTTCAGAGTTTACATTGTTGAATTAAAATATGTGTACGACTTACACTCAGAATTAGATCTTTCTCAATTCATGATCAAACTATTCAAACTTGAGTTGAAAGATGACGATCCCTTAGCTCTATCCTAAAAAATCAGAGCCATCATGCATGGTATAGATGCCACTGAAGTGAATATAGGCATTCCTCTAATAGTTTAATTTAAGGATATTTTCCCGACATACTCTCATTATCTTGAATCTTTACAAGCTAGTGACCAACTCAAGTCCATTACCTTTGACTCTTTGTTGGATAAAATTTCAAAATGAGACAAAGGTTTTGGGAAGTGGAAGAAAACAACTCAGTCCCTTGAAGAAACAATGTGTCTTGCTCATAAAGGAAATAATCAAGCACATGATTCTCCTAAAGGAAATGGTAATATAAGAGGGCATGGAAGAAATAATTCCAAAGGTAGGGGGGTAAACACTGTCAAGGAGAAAGATGTGATCTTCATTACATTCATTGTGGAAAAAACAAACATGATACACCAACATGTAGAATCCCTTAGGAGAAGATAAAAGACAAACATAATAAAAAGGAAGGCAAAGGTAAAACACCAAATCCAACTCAAAGTAAAGCACTTGAATAGGCGCATTATATTGTTGACCATTGCAATATTGGAGTAATTGAAGATTTGTTTCACACTTCAATTTCTTCTTGGATAGATGCATGGATGCTTGATATAGGTGCAACATGCCACATGATATTTTAGAGAGACTTCTTGGAATACTTCAATGACAATATAGATGGAACCATGCATTTTGCAAATAAATCAAGTCTGAAGCCTTAGGAATTAGAACCATCATGCTTAAAATGCTTATATTTCCTAATTTTCTTCTACATGATGCATTGTACCTTTTAGAGTTGTGAAGAAATCTGTTGTCCCTTGTTCACATTTTCCAACAAGGCCACTTTATTCATATCTTTGATATCAAAGTAGAAATAAGAAAGCAATATGACAACATGGTTTTCATGACTGGAGTGGAGTATGAAAGACTATTGAAGTTGAAAGGGTCATATGCTCATACACATAATTTTTCATATATCTCTCATCGTGATAAGGGTACATTTCCATATAGCCTTCTATGGCATGCTATATTTGGACATATTAATTATGATAGCCTTCATATATTGAAAAAGAATGATATTTTTGGTTTTCCTACTATTCCTAAGAAATTGAAGCAATGTGATTCTTGTATCCTTGGAAAGCATAGAAAAAAACCCTTTCATGATTCCACTTCTAGAGCATGTAGAAAATTTGGATTGATACATTCTGATTTGTGTGGCCCTATGCCTATTCTTTTTTACAATGGAAGTAAATATATAATGGATTTAATTGGTGATTACACTAGATTATATTGGGTGTACTTGTTGAAAAGTAAATCTCAAACTTTTGAAACTTTCAAAATTTCATGTATGGATTGAAAATGAAGCGCAATCACATATTGACTTTCTTTGTATTGATAATGGAAGAGAATATATCTCTAATGAACTTGAAAACTATCTTCACCAATATGTGTGATCTGAAATTAAAATTGAAGGTTTCCTATAAAGTTTGCAAGCTAGTTTATGTCTTATGAGCAATAGATAAATATTGCAAACGCACATAAACTAAGTTAAATTTTGTCGATTTTAACAGTGAAAAATAAACAACAAGCAACATCACAAAACAACAATATGATGAGTTCACCCCTCTTAGGCTACATCTCCGGGTCCAACTTCCAATGTTGGCCCTTTAAATTATATGCTCAAATGTGTAATTAAATTAACATATACTTCTCAAATTGCAAAAATAACATTGCCATTGTGTCCAGAACACCCAAAAACCCATATGTAGGCTCTTCTTGGGCTAAAAAAGGATGAAAAATGGTCAAGTTATGCCTCCTTCTTCATTTCGATGCCAACTGTTCTGCAAAATCAACCTTATATCAAAATTGGAAATGAATATGGACTTTGGTGACCTTGCAAAAAATTGAGATTGGTCACGAAACCCGCCGATAATGGTGCAATTTGTTAGACAGTTAATTCAACTCTCGCGGCCTTATTTTCTACCCTCAGGTCAGTCACGTGGAAAACAATATGACTGGGAGTGCGGGCTAGAGGCCACGCCCCTCACCGGCCCCGCTCCTGGTCACATAACCGTTAATATGACTATGGTTTGGTCGCGGGCAGGGTGCCATGCGCCCACCCCTCCCGTTGATCCTGACGGTGGTTATGTGAATACGATGGAAGTGGGGCTAGGGCCTTGCGCCTTGCCCCTCTTGCCTTGGTGCTCGGTCATATAATTCTCATATGCCTTGGGGCTGGGCCGGTCGGGCGAGCCTGCCAGCCCTCCCCACCCCGTCCTCCCCACCGTAAAATGGTGGAACCGTTACACAATAAATAAAACCATGCCACATTGTATTAATAAGTAACAATACAACGTAGTGGTAAGGCAGACAGTTAGTTGATGATAGGTCATGGAGTTGAACCATGCTAAGGTCGGTCGATCGAACATAAAATTTTGCATAAATTTTGAGGGCCATGTGGTGTCTTCTCATAGGACCACATGGCGCCCTCTGATTGGCCCAAACCAAATCCTATCAACCAATAAAATCACGCCAATTTCCAATGTACGACCATGCCACGTGTCCAATTATGATTGGCTCCATGCTTCATAGTCACCCTGCTAACATCAGAATCACATCAGCGCATGGACTGGAACGTGGAATCCGTACACTTCCTAGTCAACCCTGCAAGTTTATTTTTTTACTGTTTGCCAAAAATTTCCGAATGCGATAACTTCCTCATACGATGTCAGATTGAGGCGATTCAAGAATCATTGGAATCCAAATGACAAGATCTACAATTTGGCACCAATTTCGAGAGAATTTAAGAACTTTTATTTTTGAGCATATTTTTGATTCCTTGGATCATTCCTCCCCACTGGAAGCTTTTGGATCACCAAAAGTTTGTTTTTACTCAATAAGTAAGTGAAGATATAACTCCCTCACTTTCCTGATCTCAATCCACCTGTATTTACTTGGATTTGCACCTTTGAGCCCCACTTGAAGATACTCCACATTACCTTTGCGTGAAGTCCTTATCCTCCTATCAAGAATTGAGTCTTGTAAATCATTTAAATATTTAGGAGCAAAATATTCTATAGATGGAATTTTAACATTCTCTTCTTCATCATCGATCATTGGATGCTCATGAAATCTCAATTTTTTCACATTTACAACAAAATAAATTTGCATGTAAGGTGGAAAATCTAATCAGAAAGCATCGTTACCAACCTTCTCCAAGATTTTGAAAGGACCATGTCTGATTGGCTTGAGATTTTTACCTTCTCCTTATTGTCTTTCCTTGCTGATGTACAACCATACTTGATCTCCTACTTGGAAATCATGATCAACTTGATGCTTGTCATGTCTAGCTTTGTACTTGACTTTGCCTTTCTCTAGTCGTTCTTATACTCTTTGATGTGCTTGCCGAATTTGTTCAACCATTTAGTGGAATTTTGAGGTCTAAAATGATCCTCCTAAAGAAATAATAAAATAATAGCTAAAGTAATAAAATAATATTTATGAATTTGCAGTTCACTTTTTGCACCACAATCCATGTAACCATGGTTCAATTCAATTGAAAAGTTGTACCATAATAAAATTAATAAAAAAATCGTTTTGATGTGACTATAAATAAAAATGAGCTTTTCTAGAAAAGGTCTTTATCATTGAAAAACTAATATGTTTGTCCTTTGTTTTTTTTTTTTAAACAAGATCGGGTAGTTGATATATTACCAAAAAAGGGCATGGAGCAAGCTCCTATTACATTTCGCTATATTGAGATAATAGCCTGAGCAGTGAGATGAGAATGCAGTCCCATCTCCTGTGCTTGGCTTCAACAGTGAGATGAGAACGCAGTCCCATCTCCTGTGCTTGGCTTCAAAACTTCATATTTTCTTTTAACTATTCTAGAATACTGCTTGACAAATTGACCTGCTAAGAAAACATATTTACATAACATAAATTCTCTGGAATTTATGGCTTATATACTGAATATTCCGGGGCTGCTTGACTGTTGTTGTTGTTGACTGAATTCTCTCCTTCGCTGCTCGTAGTTTTTCTTTTGTAGTAGTCCACTGCTTCTTCCAGATGCTTGCACTTAGCTTTCAGTGCCATGATCTCCTCATTGTGCACTGACATATTTCTCTTCTGAAAGCTATATTCCATCCTCATTTCATTTCTTAGATCTTTGAGAGATTGTTGCAGCCAATGTATCATGACCTTGTTTCCTTTGCATGCTGGGCATGAGTCGTTCCTAGCTGCCTTTTCAATGGGATTGAACTCCATTTGATTTTTTCCTTCTCTTACTTTGCTGCTACTGCTAGCACTTCTTTGGTCCTGTGATGCACTTCTTTGCTGATTGCTGTCTAGATTTTTGTGTAGAGTTGTTCCCACCAAGCTTATGCAGCTGAGAGGGAGGCTGCGGATTTGAAGGGGCTGGTGATAATCAACAGAGAATGTGGCGAGCTGCTGTAGATGTTGCGTGGTGGTTTGAAGTTTGGTAGTGAACGGAGGGCTGGAACTAAAAAGAGCCTGCGGATTTGGAGAGAATGGAGGGTATAGCATGCTGCAGGGGAGACTGTAAGGCGGCTTGAGGAATGACAGAGAGCAGAAAGCTAGATAACAGATCTGGGAGTAATGAGGGGATGATGTAAGACAGAGAGCCAAAGAGCATAGAGCTAGATAGGTAGAGAGCTGATGATCAGAGACAGGTTGGCGAGGAACAGAGGGCGGAGAGCCTGATAGGCAGAGTGTTAGAAGAACTGAGAGCTGAGCGCTCCTAATGGTCCGCGGGGTAGTCTGTGAAGAGGAGAAGATAGGTAATGCGCAGAGAGCAGCTGCACTTGTTGTCCAGAGAGTGGCTGCGCTGAGAGAGTGCTGGGCTGAGAGGATTATAGTGAAGAGCCGGGGGCCAGTCACAGGGCTCGGGAAATTTAAAGCTTCAATGCAGGGACTACAAATCACAATTCGCTCACCGATCAACTCTCTAATAATAAATTGCATATCCTCTGCTGTCTTACCTCTGTTCTTATAGTTGGGTTGATCAGCCCATGCAATGAATTTGGGAGCTGCCACTTGAGTGCGCTTGTCCTCATTGTCTCGATATTCTCCTGAGCTGTGATTTGTTTGCTCATGAACCTTGTGACTTAGATTGCTTTCTCTGACAGTGATCATTTGCATATCCTTGTTTCCATGCTTTTTCCTCTGCCTACCCATGCTTTTCTGAGATTCCTTTGGGCTGTGTGTTTTTTGATTTGCTGCGTTTTTTGTTTTTTGATTTTCTCCCTGATTTAACATGCTTTGTCCCTCTATTTTCCAGAACTTTAATCTTATCATATTCATTTTGATCTTATGGCACAGAGTGGTAGTATTCTTCTTTGTTCTCCCGAACTCTTCCTTCATTTTTCTCCACTGCTTGATTTGCATAGTGATCCGCCTGCTGATTGTGAAGTCTCAGTATATGTTTGAAGGTTACATTGCTAGAGTCTTCTAAATTCCTTCTGATTCTTTTGATGATTCTGCTCATGAACTCGTTGCTTGGACTTTTGGTTCGGACCATTGCCTCAATTATGATGGCTGAATCTCCCAAGATTATTGGATTTTGGATTCCTCTTTTTTTAATTATTTTTGTCCCCATTAGCAGGCTATAAGCTTCGGCCTTATTATTTGAGATTTGTCCCAATCCCCATTCATATGTGACAATTTTTTTCCCACTTGGGTCAAAAATTATTCCCCCTGCTCCTGCCTTTCCAGGATTATTCTTGGAGGCTCCGTCAAATTGCATACAATATCTTTTTTGAAGTCTTTTCCAACTTTCGATTTCCTCTTCAGTCATTCTTAGTTTCCAATTTTTTCCTGAGCTTTCTTTTCTCTGTCCTTTTTTACCATTGTTGTTTATTATGGCTTTGCTGAGCCAGTCTCTTTCTTCTTGTTGGAGAATACTATAATCCGTTGGAGCAGTTCCTTTTTCATTGAGGATTTCTGAAGTTAGTCCCCATGTTTTTGATAAAGTTTTCCCAATTCTAGGATTTTGGTTTTTGAAGATGCACTTATTCCGAGTCAGCCAAATTTGCCAACATAGGACTATTGGGATGCATTTCCATATTCTTATAATAGTGACTTTCTTCTTTGTTGCATATGGGTAGGCTTTCTCTAGAGTTTTGAGGAATTTCGACAATGGTTTCCCATAGTCTATATTCACTTCCAGCGGGCTCAATAGCTGCTCCCAACATTCTCTTGAGAATTTACAATCTTGAAATAAATGTTGAATGCTTTCTTCAGCCTGCTGGCATAATGGGCATCTTGATGGCCCTTGGAAGCCTCTTTTTTAAGATTTTCACTAGTCAGGATCTTTCCTTTTAATAGAGTCCAAATGAAATTTTTTATCTTAGGCAAACTTTTAGATTTCCATGCTATTTTCCATGATTCCCAATCTTGCTGATTGGTTTGATCTTGGAGGATTTTATATCCAGTTTTGACTATATATTGCCCATTACTTGGGTCCCAAAGGTAATTATCTTCCTCATCAAGATGAATTGGTGCTGCCCCCTTTAAATGCTGCTTTATTTTGCTCCATTGTCCTTCCAGATTTGCTGGTATTGCTGGCCTTTTCCATTCCTGCCATTCCTTCTGATTCCACAGGGAGATTGAGTGTAATGTATTAAAGCCTTTCCCTCTCATCCACTCTTGTATGCCAGCCATTTCCAGTTGATCCTGTAATGGGTCTTTTCCCATGATTCTGTCCTCCCAAATCAATGTTTTTTGTCCATTCCCTGGAGTTTTGGAAATGTGACTGCTCATTATAGGAATGACTCTTTTAACTAGCTTCCATACTTGGGTGCTTTGTCTTATTGGGATGTTTCCATTCAGCAGTTTCTCCTTGGAACCATTCAGGTATTTTTTTATGAGGGATTTTTTCCACCAGCTCTCTTTACCTGTTATGAGTCTCCAAACTATTTTCATTCCCAGGGCTGCATTCATGAGCCCAGGTAACCGAATGGACAGGCCTCCTTGTTCATATGGAAGCACTACTTGTTCCCACCTAACCAAACTGAACTTTTTGTTTTCCTGCTTCCCACCCTGCCATAGAAAGCTTCTTAGAATTAATTCCATCTGTTTGTGGGCACTTGCTGGTGCCATGATTAGTGCATATTGATAGATCGGTAATGCAGCAAGGAGAGCCTTAATTAATATCACCCTTCCGGCCATATTTAGCCACATCATTCCCCAATTCTTTATTCTGTCTTGCATTTTTCCAATTTGTTTTGTCCATATTTCTGCCTTCATGCTCTCTTTTGATATTGGTAGTCCCAGATAAAGGAAGTGATTCCAGTTTTCCTGTGCTGGGATTTCCATGATTTGTGAAATTCTTTGCATGGTTCTAGGCGGAATATTCCACCCATAGATCCTGCATTTTGTATTATTCAATAGCCCACCTGACACCTATAGAAATGCATCCAGTGTTTTTTTGAATCTTCTTGCTATTATTGTTGATGCTCCTCCCAACAACAATGTATCATTTGCAAACAAGGAATGGTTTATGGTTTTTATTCCTTTTGCTATTCTCAGTCCTGTGATAGTTCTTTCTTTCCTCTGAGTTTCCAATGCTCTACTTAGAGTTTTTGCCATTATTATGTAGAGAAATGGGGATAGAGGGCAGCCTTGCCTGAGGCCTCTTGTGCTTTGAAAAAAATCACTAGGTCTTCCATTGATGAGGGGGGCGATCCAGGGAGTGGAGATGCATTCTTGTATCACTTCTATTATTTCTTTTGAGAAGCCCAGTTTCTGGAGTACAACCATTAGATATGGGTGGCTGACTCTATCGAAAGCATTTTCCATATCTAGTTTGATTATCATACCTTTTTCTTGCTTTAGAATACTGGAGTGGACAACTTCCTGAACTATTATGACATTGTCAATGATTTGTCTGTTTGGGACAAACCCTCCTTGATTTTCTGATATAATTAGATGCAACACTTTCTTGATTCTATTTGCCACTATTTTTGTTATTATCTTGTAGGAGGAGTTGCACAGAGAAATGGGCCGAAACCTATTGAAGGTGGAGGGGTTTGCTTCCTTTGGGACCAAAGCAAGATAGGAAGATCTTGTGTGGCTTCCCATTTTTTTTTTTAAACATTCTTTGCCATTCTTAAAAAATCCTTTCTGATTGTATGCCAATGATTTCTATAGAAAGCTATTGTAAATCCATCTGGCCCGGGCGCTTTATCCGGATGCAGACTCCAAATGGCCTCCACAATTTCTTCTTCTGTGAGATCCTTGCACATATCTTTGTTTTGTTCTTTTTTGATTTTCCTTTTTGTATGCTGCAAGATTTCTTCATATTCAGCCATTTCTTCTATTGCTGACAGTAAGTTTTTGAAGTGCTTGTACGTTGCTTTTTTTATTTCTTCCGCTCCTTGATGGAGGGAAATGTTCCCCTAGGGCTTTTTGGGTTGAAACCCTAGTAGACGGAAAGTTGTCTATTCAAAGAAGCACACATTCACACAGCCATTATGCTATTATAAGAAAATTCTATTGTAAAGGGTACGTACCTTAGGTCCTACGTTTGAGAAGGCCTTTAGGGTCCAAACCCTTCTTGGAGTTCCCTTATTCTCTTTTGTCCTGCAAAACAACCAATTCAAAGAACACAACAGTATATGGACAAAACCTTATAAAGAAACGATCTTCATGTTATAAATAAAGGTAGTTAGTTATGAAATCCAAACAACCATTTACATATGAATTCTAAACATGACTATCATTAACATAAAGAAGATTCATTTCAGGAACCAAGACATGTGTTTCTTTTATTATAGACAAATAAAGTACATAAAAAGGAATATTTTCACCTGAGTCACCTTCAACAGGCTCCAAGCAAAGCTTCCTTCCGGATCCGTTCCAACCTCAAGCCTTTAACAAACTCCTTCCATGACTCTCTCCATGATGTCATAAATGGTGGATGAACATCAACACACAAGGAAACAAAGGTTTCCTGGACAAATGGGGGAAGTGCAGAAGGCACAAGGGACTTCAGACCTGGTCAGGGGAAAAATCTCAGCATAATAACCTTTCTCTCTCTTCTCTCTTCCCTTAGGCCTTCCCTTTGAGGTCTTTTTATACCTCTCCCAAAGTAGTTTTTTAGTTGGGAGTTGGCTGGGAAGAGTTGGGCCACGGGCACTAACAGGTGATCAGCAAGTAAAACCCGCGATCTCCGCCCGAAAATAAGGAATTTTATATTTTTAAAGTGTTTTAATACATATACGCGGGTTGGATATACACAGACCCGCGTATACACGCTTTTAACTCAGGGCAATGTCGCGTATAAGGGATAAAACACTGGTTTTTAAATTTTAGGACCAGGTCTGGAAGGAGGGCTTGCCCTAGGCCATGAGTACAGCATCACAAACCATAAGAGTGAGATTTGGAGCTATAACAGATGCCCCCTAATATATGAGGTTTAGAAGGGGTACATGATGGCCGAAATATATTATGCGAGTACATGGAAAGGAAGTCTGTCAAAAACTAAGGAGGACTTCACCAGAATTCAGCCTGCCAAGCCACCAAAGGAGATCAGAAAGAAACACTGTCTGAGGCGGGCATACCCATGCTCAGAAAAAGTAAAGCATGTCCGCATATCAAGTACAAGCGGATCCACTAAGTATACAAGTATAAATGACAGAAAGATACATAATGGATCATCTGATCATAATGAACAAGTACATGTCTGAATATCACATATAAGACTGTCAATGATGCTGAAAGATGCAACGGAGCACTGATATCAAAGACTGATCCCAAAAGGTACCAACTGAACATGATGGAATAGGATGGTACTACACTGCAAACTCAGGTGCCAGCATATAGAATGTCGCCATGACTGACTGCAACAAATAAGGTGGAGTGGTATCAACTAGCAGCAACAGGAGCAACTGTCAAGTGAACCAATGAATGCTGATACAACCTGAGGTCTTCACCGACCGCCGTGGTACATTTCTACACCATGGGAATAAATGATCTAAAGTCGACCATGTGAGAAATCGTTTGATTACCGGTCATTAATGTATACCGTTAACAAACGTGAGACTACTCACCGATAATGATAATGAGTGTCAAGGTACCCAATACAATCTAACAAGTGTGAATAGATGAGCTGGAGTCGAACACCTGTAAGAATCTATCGATAAGGAGACAATGATGATTTCCCACTGTCGATAGTGAAGGATCTGCCACTAATGACTGCAAACCCCAAGGTACTGCCAAATGGACTCTAGATCTTTGCCCCAGAGCAATGAGTCGGAGTCGATAGGGAAAGATCCCCTAGAAGGAAGGCATTAAGGCATCCTTCATCAATCTAGCGCGAGTGTAACCCGTAGGCCAATAATGTGGAAGGAATCGGACGAAAAAGATGTAGGAACCCAACCGAAGTACGTTTTCGGCGTACACAAGATGTGGCTAGCGCACGACAGAAACCCTCTGAACCAACCAATAATGAAAGCTGACACAGAGGCGAGGTATCCACCAATAGGGTCAAATGGAAACCAAGGTACTGCACGAATCCCAATGTGTGATAATGTAAGCTGATGTCGAACACAAGGGAAACCACTCAATCAAAGACCCATGATACTGATCGATGCTGAGCACAAGGTGACCTATCAATAATGAAAATAGGGCCAGGGTGCAGCTCTAGGCCTGTCCTCAGAGCAAGGTGTCGTCGTCGATAAGGAAAAGACCCACCAACAAGAAGTCAATGAGGACCTTGTCAAACCGGCACGAGTAAAGGACCAATATAGCTGATGTGATGATAAACATGACACTGACAACCAGGGATGGCCGACTGAAAAATGAGTCAAGAGACACCGTAGAGAGGCCAACTCAGGCTAACTTCCCTTGAACAAAAGCACGACTCAATGTGACTATGTGGCAGCATATGATGACTCTGTATAAGTTCGCCATGCAGGAGGCACGAACGAACCCTCCATATGATTGGAAGAGATAACCAATCAGGGGAGAACTGACTCAATAACAAGGTTATGGCATACCTAAGTCAAACTAAATCCCACCCATGCGGAGGAGACTTTGTTTTGAGTGCTTTGTTCAAGGGCGGCACGACTGACTCTAGCTGCCAACAATAAATGGAAATACTGTCCCGTTCCCGCTCTTTTTGGAATATTTATTTTTTTGTCTTTTTCTGTTAAGCCGGAAAAAGAATAAAAGAATGCTATGGTACAGTGGAAAGAACGAGTGTCGGTGAAACAGATGATCTAGTTCCTGGGAATGGAACGTTCCTATGCTCAATGTATGGAGGTGAAAATTGGTCAGTGACACTCAAAGGTGTGTTCCTTCCATGGGTCAAGGTGTGTCAAGCTGCAGAAGTCAAAGGTATGCAAGGTTGATTTTGTAGTTGTCATGGTCAAAAGTTGGCTTAAACATGAGTCCAAGTGAAGCCGGCTCTAGGCCAAAAGGTGCAAGTGGTCAACATGCAATGCAGTAGTACAACTCAACACAAAGGAGCCTCTAGGGTATAAGGCCAGAACAAAGCGGAGAAGCTAAGAGGAATGAGTCTTCAACGCATAAGTCATGGCGGGACTACAGAGGACTCCCGAGCCTACTCAATGGAGCAGCATGGGCAACAAATGTCAGTGAGGTGCTAACTACGATGCCCATGTAAAGGATGGCTCTACCATCGTGTCATGATTTAAAGAATCGGCGAGTGAAGATGGCTTACGAACCATAACACGATGGGATCAACCCTATGGCAGATGTATCGGCAAATGGAGGCTAGTATGCATAATGCAACGGAAAAATGGTGTCCCTAACCTATATGCCCATGAGAAAACGATACCTACCATGATGGGTCAGCAGTCATGGAATCGTCTCGAAACTGAAAAACGTCCAAAATGTCCTGAAAAACAAACCATTCTCGACATTCCAAGCTCCCAAGTTAAAAGTCACATGAGGCCAATAAAAATAAAATTTTGAAAAATTTTTGCATTTTCAAAACTTATAAAAAGAATTTTGGACTCACCATTTTTACCATTTGAGTTTGAGAGCAAAGGATTTGGAGCAAAAGGAGCAAACTTCCCATAGCGAGATTCAACCGTTCAAATTCGTCAAAGACCTCCAGGTAACTCTTATACTTAGCTTGCAATTGATTATGACAGGTTTTAAGATTTTTGATTGATGTTTCACCGTTGAAATTTTGTTAAAAATTTTCCCACGGCGTATACGCGGGTTGGTAATATTGAACCCGTGCACACGCGGGCCCTATACGCGACTGTGTGCACAGGGACCCGCGTATACGCCGCGAACCATTTTCAAACAAAAACTAATGGTTTTAAATCGATTTTTTTCTCAAGATGCCTGTCACGTGGCGTGAAAGAGAGCACGCAGCGGTAGATAATGAAGTTATGAACAGTCCTGAAGCATTAGATGCCCTACGGGGATGCGGTTTGCTTAAATTTTTCAAACTGCCAAATATGAAAGCAAACACGCGTCTGCTTGAGATGCTCATTGATTATTGGGACGTTGAGGAGGAAGCCCTTATGATCGATCAGATGCCACTCAGGGTAGAAGTGGATGATATCTATTTTATCACAGGCCTTTCCCGAAGGGGAGAGGTAGTACATTCCCGGGGCAGGACATGGAGTAGCCTCACGATAGAGGACTATGTACAGATATACTGCCTGAGACATCCCAAGAAGGTTGGGAGCCAGATTTCCATCACACATGTGGCGAGTTTGTCATTTAGGATAATCCTGTTCACCATAGCTCGAGTGAACGGATCATCCTCTCTGCATCAGGCGTCACGGGTCATCATGAGCGTGGCAGTTGACTGTCTCACTACTGTGTTCAACTGGTGTACTCTTCTCCTGGCCAACATGAAGAGCCATCTCACTTCTATCAGGAGGGGACACCAAGAACTTTGGATATGGGACTATCCTGTGTACTTTCTTTTTCGAGAAGGTTCCCGCACTCCGCCCCAGGGTAGCAGTTTCCATCAGCACCCCACGCGATCCATGCATGGGCCGGTGGGCCGATCTGATGAAACGTCTGGGGGGTGGGGAGGTCCCAAGGACTGCCTTCGACGATGATTTCTTCACCTGGTGGGATCAGCAGATCATCGCCGTGGATGACTACCCCTATGCTGGGCTGGATTTCCGAGGAGATCCTGATCTAGTGTTACCACCGAACGCAGCATGGGGCGAGATTGGTAAGAATTTTTTGATTTTATGATTTTTTTGGATTTTTCAAATATAATGATGCATTTTGAAAAATATTTTTGATGAGATTCAAATGACTGATATGATGATCATGTTCCAGATATTGGGCCGGTACGACCAGATGGGTTCCCACGGCATGGACGGCGCGGCCGAGGAGCCGAAGAGGCGGCTGCGGATACAGAACGGACTCTAAACAACGTCCAGCGACACTTGGCGAGGCTGAGCTGCCGAGTCTCGATGGCCGCCATAGAGGACCTTCCTGAGGATATGCAGCGTCATGTGGTTGGCATGCCACGTGACTGGGTTCGCACTTTTCAGCGTGTGGCCAATGCGATAGCTACATACTTAGACGCTCATCCTGAGCCGAGGCATTAGATATGTCGGACATGATTATGGGCATTTGAGTCCCAAATTTTGTATATTTTTGGACACACATATGTACACTCGAGACGCTTTACGATATATATATATATATATATATATATATATATATATATATATATATATATACAGTTTGACTTTTTGATGCTTGATTTTATTATGATGAATGATTGAAGTGCCAGTCTAATGCCTGATTAGCGATAGAATCAGCTAACCAATTATGAGATCTTGGAATATGCAAATAATTAATATAAGTAAATAATCTTTGCAACAACCTCACCCTTAAATACTAGCGATATAAAGATGGATCCCTTACCTGATAAATGTTATTTAATTGAGACACTATCAATTGAGAATCAAGATATACTACCAACGAGTCGATCCCATGAGAGATTGCCTCGGATAATAAATTAATAATGGCAGTATACTCGGCCATATTGTTTGAAGCGGGACCGATACACACGCCTCTTGATGCCATCAATTGACCAGTTGGATAATAGAGTACCCAAGCTGCGGAAGCGAGATTCCGAGTGTGCCGACTAGCACCATCGGCGAACCCAAAATAGACCAAATCATCCATCAACACTTGCCACAGCAGACCAAAAAGTGCTAATATCAGAAAACTATCGATGATATATGTACAAATATACATAAAGTACAAAGAAGCCATTGCCTGGCCAAAACTAAGCAAAGTACTTCTTTAAGTAGAGCCCGTTTCGGGGCTCCGCCAGCTTGTTTCCCTCAAAATCGATTAACTCATAGACCAGGACAAGGTCACCTTCAGAAAAGACTTGAGGACGGACAGATTTATCATACTGTGTTTTAACCCTTTTCTTATGAGCTCATTCATCGTGGCGGCATCTCGACGCTGCTCATCGAGATGTTCCAAGTGAAGTAGGCGCTCTTCGAGACTCGAAGTCTCTGGAAGGAGATCAACAACCAATTTAAGAGATGGAATTTCACATTCAACTGGAAAGATAGATTCCATCCCATAAACCAACTGAAAAGGTGTAAAACCAGTAGTCGTTTTCATGGAGGTTCGGTATGCCCAAAGAGCTGAATACAACATAACGTGCCAATTGGACCGATTTTTATTGATTGTCCGTTGGAGTATCGTCTTAAGAGTTTTATTGACTGCCTCGACCTGTCCATTGGCTTGAGGATAATAAGGAGACAAATGCTCTTGGCGGAAACCCAATTTGAGAGCCAATTCGGACATCAGTTGATTCTGAAAATGACTGCCATGGTCAGTGACAATCTCTCTCGGGATACCGAATCTTGAGATAACCTGATTGAAAAGAAACAATGCTGCCGTGTCACTATCATTCTTATAAGTAGGCATGGCCTCAGCCCACTTCGTAAAGTAGTCTACAGCCACGATAATGTACCTGTGATTCACCGCTGAAGGCGGATTACAAGTCGTAAAATCAATACCCCACTTAGTAAAGGGACCGACAGTGACAACGGGAAAAAGAGGAGCTGGATGCGCGCGCATTTTTCGAGTAAAAATTTGACACGGGTGACAGCGTTTGACCGCTTCCACATAGTCTTTAAAGAGTGAAGGCCAAAAATAGCCGGCACGTAAGATGCGCTGGGCTGTAGCAAGCCCTGATAGATGACCACCACAAGCTCCACTGTGGCAGTCATTGAGCACTGACTCTGCTTCCTCTAAGGTTAAACAGCGCCGAAGGATTGAATCAACCCCTCGACGATATAGTGTGTCACCGATGATAACATAGTTTTTAGCCAGGTGACGTAATTTTCGACGTTCATCCTTGGAGAAAGTAGAGGGAAACTTCGAAGTCTGGAGATAGACAATGATATCTCCATACCAAGGGTCGAGTGAAGAGATGAGGAATAAATGTTCGTCGGGAAAACTTTCCTCATAAACAATATCCTCTCCACAAGGTAGCTCAGAAATTAGCTCCGCGAAAACCATGGATTTCTTAGACTTGGCAGACAAGAACTCGAGATCAAATTCTTGCAAAATGACTATCCATCGATTATATTTGCCCCCAATCACTCGCCTACTGAGGACAAATTGAAATGGATTGACTGCCGCTAAGACAAAAGTTTTGCATAGCAGGATATAATGACGGAGCCGCTGGACAGCATGGACAGCTGCCAAGGCCAACTTCTCAACCGGAGAATAGCGAAGTTCAGGACCTATTAAACCTCGGCTCAAATAATAAATCACATGCTTTGCGAGAGCATCGTCTTCCTGAATGAGAACCATACCAATGGTTGATTCTGCTGCAGTGAGATATAAAAGGAAGTCTCTACCATAATCCGGTGGACTCAAAAGCGGGGCAGAGACTAATGCCTTTTTCAAAGCATCAAACGACCGCTGTGCAAAGTCGTCCCACACAAATGGAACTCCTTTCCGTAGCAAACGCATGAACCCTTTAGTGATCTCGGCATAGTTTGCTATAAACCGTCTTAAGAAATTAGCCTTCCCTTGAAGACTTTGAAGTTGTCGAATTGAGGACGGGGGAGGCAACTGAACTATCGCCTCAACCTTGAAGGGATCAACCC
Organism: Pinus tabuliformis; assembly: GCA_031772625.1. Lineage (NCBI taxonomy): Eukaryota > Viridiplantae > Streptophyta > Pinopsida > Pinales > Pinaceae > Pinus > Pinus tabuliformis. Next base: position 1,147,617,684 of record CM062805.1, read on the forward strand.
GAATCCCTTCATTGGACATAATGAACCCTAACAACCGACCGGACGTAACCGTGAAAACGCACTTGTTGGGATTCAACCGGATTTTATAAAAACGACATCGCTCGAAAACCAATCAAAGATGACTAGGGTGATTAGTTCTCTTTTGAGAACGAGCAGCGAGATCATCCAAGTATGCCTCGATGACATGTTTGATGTCGTGGAAAGCATATGACATGGCCCGCTGAAAAGTGGCTCCAACATTTTTAAGACCAAAAGGCATCTTTCTATATGCAAAGGTACCCCAGGGACATATAAAGGCTGTCTTATGTTGATCTGCAGGATGGATAGAAATTTGATTATAACCCGAAAAACCATCCATGAAGGAAAAAATCTCATTACCCGCACACTCATCGATGATCTGATCAATGAATGGCATGGGGTAATTATATTTCGGACAAGCTTTGTTTAGGTCCCTAAAATCGATGCATACTTGGATTGTTCCTTGCTTTTTATCCACAGGGACTGGATTGGAAACCCAATCAGTAAGAGGAACAGGGTATATGAAACCCGCCTTTAGCAGCTTCTCAACTTCAGCTTTGATAGTTGCTGCTTTCCTAGGGTTAACCAGCCGAAGCCTTTAACGAACCGGTTTGGCATTCTCAAACGTCTTGATCTCATGTTGAACTATAGAAGGATCAATGCCATGCATTTACTCATAAGACCAAGCAAATACATCTCGAAATTCCTTAAATAGGTCGGTGTAAATTTGAATTTCTTCAGGGGAACACTCAATTCCGATGAAGAGATTCTCGATGACGTCAGGGTCCCTAGAGATGTTTATAGGTATCGTTTTTGAAATTACCAACATATTACCTTCGACATGAATGTGTGCTGGAGCCAAAGGATTTGACACCGTACAAACATCACTAGTAAAGAGCTCGGATAATCTAGATTCTACTTCTTGCAATGGAGGAAGAAAGTACGAGCGATGGTGTAAGTCTTCCCAACGTCGATCTATACCCATCATTGCTTCGAGGATTGCTTCTTCAGAAGGTAAAACCATATCTAAGCAGTCCAAGGCAAAGGTAGAATCAAGGCTCCAAGCCGGGGCCACATCACCATCTAACTCCTCTTCGGAAAAAGGAGCAGGGTGGTTGTCTGCAGAGTCTACGATAGATTGATATCTAAGCTCAGCTGCAGATATAGGGAATGCCATTCCATTTACTTGTCCTTCAACTAATGTGGTCGTAGGTGAAGGTAAGGTCCAAGGGTCTGAAAAATAACGAGTTCGAAAGGACTCTTCTTGAGGGGACTCCTTAGATGATGAAATGGCATTGATTTTAGTGAAAGGAGAGGGAAGATCAAAGGTACCCATCAATGAGGAATACATACCCACTCCTAAATTCTCAATAGGTGGGCGAGGGTTATCCACTAAAGGAACAGTAGAGTCAGAGCTTGCTTGAGGATTGACTGGACAATAATCCATTTGATCAACCTTAACGATTTTCCCCTCATGAGGAAAGCAAATGACACGAAAAAGAGTCAAAACAACGACGTCCATTTCGTATACCCAGTTCCTTCCTAATAGGAGATTATAGTCTAGGTTAGCAACTATGACCTCTACTTCAATATTGATGACCTTCCCCCCAACACATATAGGAAAGGCCGAGATAATCCCATGCGGCTTATGAGAATGCCCATCAAATGCAGTCAAGACGGTGGGTGAAGGAACAGCCGAAGGCGATCCAATAGCCTTCCAGCATGACATCGACATGATGCACGTGGAAGCTCCTTCATCTATAACGGTACGAAAAATATTGATTTTCCGATATGTAGACTTTATTTGGAAAGCCATATGATGAGGGAGTCGCTTTTTGACATTTAACATGTCAAAAGTGAGCACTAAAGAATTAGCTAGATCGACTGCTCCAATCGCGGAAAGTAAAGCACTTCGCTGAGCTGGACACGACTGGAGAACCTCTAAAGCGGACATGGCGCATGGACTCTGAGCTAGATCCTCCATAATGGAGTAATTCTGGGCAGCCCTGGCATTAGGATTAATAGTCGCGCGTTTAGCGGAACCTTTCGGTATCCTTGGTATAGTCTCAACAGGGGGTCGCTCAATATGAAGGTCGGTATTTCCGGGAACAGTCTTGTCCTTGGAAGTTTCAGCTTCACCATAATCACGTGACCGAGTAGTCACATGGACGTTAGAACCCATCATGAAAACATTCGATGATTTTTCCCCTTCCTGGTTGCCCCCTGCAGAGGTATTAGGATTTGAACTCGCGCCAGCAAGAAGTTGCTGCCCTTGGGGAAACGGGTTAGTTAACACAGCTTGAGAACTAGAAGTCCCTTGTTATCCTAACAAGCGCTGAGCGTCTTCAATCTTAGGGCAGAGATGAGTTAAGTGGTCTCCACTGCACAACTTGCATGGAAACTTGACTTTCTTTCTCGACTCATTTCTACCACCACCAGCGTTGTTGCCGGATTTATTTGCATCAGGCTTCCCATCCTGTTTCTTTTTCTTACCTCGTCCTTTCTTTTTCCCATTGGAATTTTTATTTCCTTTGGGGTTATCAGATTGGACGGCATTAATTGAAGAATTTTGAGAAGCCGGGGGATTAGACGATGTGACTTGGTTGTTAGAAGCAGTTTGTAAGGACAACTGCTGTAATTGATTCAACAAGTTCACGGTAGTTGTGTCTACTGAACCAACAATACCATCCGCGTGGGGACCTGGCTTCGACTTAGCTACGTCAACCTTAGACCCAGGAGCATCTGGCAAGTATTTTTGTAGGATCCCAGACTGAGAGTAGATCAATTCTAATTGTTGGGCCCTAAAAATGGCTTGCTCCTCAGAATAGACTCTAGACATGCAGACATCCTTGGAGATCTCGGGTTGTAAAGATTTCAAAAACCACTCGAGACGGTACTCAGGAGGGATTTCGGCTTTAATGAGCCTCTTTCTTCATCTCCATTCCTGAATATGGTCAGAAATGTGAGTTGCCTTATCCTAACGAAAAGTGGCCAGAAGTTCAGTTCCGGCATCATAACGGACAGGCAACTGGAAATGATTTAAGAAAATATTGGCTAAGTCAGCGAAAGATGTAAAGCTGCCCCCTAGCAACTCTATATACCATTTGGCTGCATTACCAGTCAAGGTGCGCTAAAAGAGTCTCAACCTAATCGAGTCATCGATAAGGGAGTTAGATGAGCACCACAAATGGAATGTGGTTACATGGTCGCCTGGGTCTTCACCGCTCTTCCCTTCGAATTTTGGAATGTCCGAAGGGAGTTTGGTTGGGACCGGAGGCTAGGCCAGATTGTATTTGATTGGGTCATTTGTTAACTTAGTGAGATCTGGCAAGTTCAACGTTGCCAGAAACGGAAGCCTAGGAGGACCTTGGGGATTCCACCCAGACTGGGCAGAACTCCCAAAGTTCTGAAAAGATTGTCCTGGATTTTGGGAGGCACCAGGCTGCCCGAAGTAACCCGTAGAACCGGCTGAACCAAAAGGCAAGCCTTGTGATCCAGCAAAATTCGGAGTTTGACCAACTCCGGCCGCAAAACCTCCATAACCAGCAAAGTTTCCTCCTAAAGGATTATAAGGGGTTGATAACCCCTAATAAGGATTCAAAGCCGAAGCTAGGGGAGGAATACTTTGAAACGAACTAACCGTGGAGTACGACCTATTCCCTTGTTGGCCGATAAACGGATTCCCAGTTCCCGCACCACTAACCCCAGGGTTATTCCAACCTTGGAAAGGATTGCTGCTTTGTCCTACAGAAGAAAAAGGCATGGATCCTATCGTCAGGTTGGAATGTGGTATATGACCCCTTCCGAAAGGAAAACCCTGGAATGAAGCCGATCTGCCCATCATGGACGTAGCGACACTAAACGGAACCGATGGAATACCCTGTGAGTGGGTGCCAAATGGGAAGAATCCAGTACCAAAAGCATTGGTTTGGGCATTTCCACTCGTGGACGGAATGGAGGTAGACCCAACTAAAGATGTGATAGCAAAAGATCCAAACAAGGAAGCAGAGGAGATGGAAATCGTTCCTCCTCCTTGCACCGATGTTGGAGTTTGCATAGTCGTAGCACTTGTAGAAGCCATGCTTCCAGTAGTGGTCACCGATGGTAAGCGTGTAGCGTAACCTGGACTTGACGGTCTATGCGTCGGAGTCCCAAAGTATTGTAATACGTCTGGATGACTAGATGGTAGTGGAGAATTCGGAGCCGCTAACGACTCTAAGAGTTCTTCTACCTCTATGTTATTCTCGCTTGAAATAGAACTCGAGAAAGGACTGGAGTGTCCCTCTCTTGTTCAGAAGTCCCAGGCCTTGCTTGAACACTAATGCCCCCAAGAGGAGGATCAATCCCCGATGTGTCAACCGGCATGGGACGGAACCCACCGGTAGTATTACCTCTGCGCCTTCTAGGAGAAGGCTCTAAACTTGGGTGTGAAAGACCACGAAGTCTTCGAGACCGTCTGGGAGATCGGTCAGCCACTTTGAATTTTTTGTTATGATCTAACTAAAGACTCAAAAAATTGAAAGCTAGGCCAACTAAGAGCACAGATCACACACTATAAAGTCCCTAAAGATAACAACCAGTCAAACAACTTCCAAGTATTTCCGCTCCAAGTGATTAGGACCGGACACCAAAATACAAGAAAGTGAATTAAGGGGCCTTCCGAAGATAGTCTGGGATGATGAGGGCCCAGTCCTATCAGCGAAGGTATCAGAGGAAGTTACGCTGACCTCCTAACAACAGCCTGTGCCGGTGCAAGCCCCCAAGCTTCGCAAGGGTGCCCTCCAGTAGTACTGTCAAGAGTGATGCAACGTCGACCTCAGGTGCCACGGGATTCCCCTCCGCAACCACCTATGTAGATCCATAGGAGTAGCAACTATGGATACCAACTCGTCGCAGAAGCCAGGGGGAATAGTCGTGAGGTAAGTTCAGACAAGTAGGAGAGGCTCTTCCCTGTCTTCACAGACCCTCGTGCTTAACTCCCAGATCCGGAGCTTTCCTGGTCTTCCTAACGCTATTGGATTTTCTCTCGTTATTCAGACTCCTACGTTTGACGTTTATATGGCCTTGGAGAGTTAACTCTCCACTCGCCTAATCCAAGGCCCTAAAATCCTAAACTTGTTGGTGTAACTGACTAAAACAAAAAGTTCTAGTGAATTTTAGTTAGCGCTTGATTTTAAAATAGGCTGTTCTTTAAGTCACAAGGTAACGGAAGTGAAACTAGTGGTGTTTTTTGACGCAAAAGAAATTAATAAAAACTTAACTACATGCACATGCACTTTTTCGTTTTTTGATGAAGAGTAATTTCTATAGGGTTCAGAGGAACTTCTAATAAAACAAAATTTTCTTTTCTTTTCGTTAATTCACGCTTCACACTCACAAAAGTTAACAACTCTATGTATGCCTAAAAAGGTATGCAAATCTATCCTAATGCAACAAATATATGCGGATGCAAGATTTAAAACTACTCTAAAAAACAAAAAAAATGAAAGTTGCTTGCTTATCAATCTTTATCTTGCCACTTAAAATGTCTAGATGGAATATGAGATGCTACTATTCATTTCATCTAAACACTAAAAACAAGTTCTAAGACAAACATAAAGCACTTTCACTCACTAATAGGAAACCAAATGAAAACCAAGTTCAAGAAAGCAAAACTAATTTTTTCAAAAGATTTTCTTCAAAAGCAACAACAAAAGAGTCTTTTCAAAAAATGTTCTCAACAACACTGAAACTTGTGATTGAAGAATATGCAATCAAACACTTTTGCAAGTTGACACCATAAAACGGATGAAAACTCAACAAAAATAAATGTGTTTAAAAGTGCTCTTAAGAATCAAAAGCAGCAATGAAAGCTTTGGCAATGAAAACCAAAAAGATCAAAAAGACAAATTCCAAGAAAGTGTCAATCAACAACTTTTCATGAAACAAAGAAGTGGATGGTCACAAAAAGCGGTTTTTGTCAAGCAAACAAAAAGTCACCAAAAGCAAGGTTAACACAAAGATTGAGATCAATCTTCCTACCCTGATAAATTAGAGCAGCTAAGATTCCTAGCAAGAAATCTTGCGTGCTTTAGCAAAAACGATGACGCTTGCAATCAACGAAAAACAAGACCAATACTTCTTATACTCAGAGAGAATTCAGAACAAGATGCTCGCTGTAAAACAAATAACTGATACTGGAAAATGACTGTTTTAGACTGACTCAAACTACCAGACAGACCTTCAGACACAAAAAGATTTACAAATCTTGAAAATTGCAAGATATACGTGACTGTACTTATGTATAGAATGTGTGTATACGCTACTGTAACTAAGGAAACCTGTGTATACATGGGTTCACTTAAAGCAACATGCGTACATACGCCTCTGTAACTAAGAGAAACAATGTATATAAAAGGTTTCACGAAAAATAAAAAACAAATTGAAGAAACTGGCAAAACTTAAAGTTCAAAAACAGACTAGACAACAACAACAAACAAACAAGTAGCTGAGCCCTGATTAGCTTGAAAAACACCCAAACTAGGAACAACAAGAGTGTAGTCCCCAGTGGAGTCGCCAATTCTGATGGAGGGAAATGTTCCCCTAGGGCTTTTTGGGTTGAAACCCTAGCAGACTGAAAGTTGTCTATTCAAAGAAGCACACGTTCACACAACCATTATGCTATTATAAGCAAATTCTATTGTAAAGGGTATGTACCTTAGGTCCTACGTTTGAGAAGGCCTTTAGGGTCCAAACCCTTCTTGGAGTTCCCTTCTTCTCTTTTGTCCTGCAAAACAACCAATTCAAAGAACACAACAATATATGGACAAAACCTTATAAAGAAACCATCTTCATGTTATAAATAAAGGTAGTTAGTTATGAAATCCAAACAACCATTTACATATGAATTCTAAACATGACTATAATTAACATAAAGAAGATTCATTTAGGGAACCAAGGCGTGTTTCTTTTATTATAGACAAATAAAGTACATAAAAAGGAATATTTTCACCTGAGTCACCTTCAGTAGGCTCCAAGCAAAGCTTCCTTCCGGATCCGTTCCAGCCTCAAGCCTTTAACAAACTCCTTCCATGACTCTCTCCATGATGTCATAAATGGTGAATGAAAATCAACACACAAGGAAACAAAGGTTTCCTGGACAAATGGGGGAAGTGCAGAAGGCACAAGGGACTTCAGACCTGGTCAGGGGAAAAATCTCAGCATAATAACCTTTCTCTCTCTTCTCTCTTCCCTTAGGCCTTCCTTTTGAGGTCTTTTTATACCTCTCCCAAAGTAGTTTTTTAGTTGGGAGTTGGTTGGGAACAGTTGGGCCACGGGCACTAACAGGTGATCAGCAAGTAAAACCCGCGATCTCCACCCAAAAATAAGGAATTTTATATATTTTTAAGTGTTTTAATACATATACGCAGGTTGGATATACACAGACCCGCATATACACGCGTTTAACTCAGGGAAATGTCGCGTATAAGGGATAAAACACTGTTTTTTAAATTTTAGGACCAGGTCTGGAAGGAGGGGTTGCCCTAGGTCATGAGTACAGCATCACAAACCATAAGAGTGAGATTTGGAGCTATAACACTCCTTTGACTTCTTGATTTTCCACTTGTATTTTTTCTATCTGGTTTCTAGCTCTTCTTATTTTCATATTGTTGTGAAAAAATGACGTATTCTTGTCCCCTGCCTTGAGCCAAAGGCTTCTGGATTTCATTCTAGCCTCTTCCTCTTCTTTCTTGTTTTCCTTGTATATCTCCCAGAATATTTCTTTCTCTTTTAAGTAGTCTTGCTTGCTTTCTTCTTTACATTCTTTTGCAGCCTACATGATGTTCATTTTTTGTTGTATCTCTTTTTTTTTTTTAATCTTGCCCATTCCTTTAGCTTAGATCTTACATTTTTTAATTTTGTCTCCCATATGTACTGTGGTGAGCCTGATATTCTTGGTTCCCATGCTACTTTAACTAATTCGCTGATTTCTGTGCTGCTGTCCCAGATTGAGTTGTACCTGAACGAGAGTGGGCCTTGGTTTTCCATTTTTCCCAATGCTATTACAACCGGTTTATGATCAGAAGTTGTGGTGTGAATGATTTTTGATTTGATAGAGTTGTACATTGCTGCTATGTTTTCTTGGATCAGAATTCTATCCAATCTTTCTTTTATGTTACTTTTACCCACTCTCTTGTTATTCCAGGTATATTTTCCATTATTTGGAGGAATATCCAGAAGGCTGTGTTGTTCCATTATTTCTTCTAAAGAATCCCTGGATGGATCCGCTTGATAGTTTCCTCCAAACTTTTCCTCTATACTTCTAACCAGATTTAAATCTCCTCCTAGAATTATTTTCCCAGCTTGTGTTTCTTGTAATACTTCCTTCATTGTTGCCCAACACTGTTCTTTCTCCTTATAGTGATTGGGGGCATATATATTTATCACCCTGTATTTCTCTTCTATGCTGATCCTCCTTAAATCCGTTAAAATCCAGTGTTGCCCTGTTTTTTTCCCATTAATTCCCATATTCCTTTTTTCCAGATTGTGCATATACCTCCTGATGCTCCTGTTGCCTGAATTGCTTCCCCTTCATATTGCTTGAACTTTTTTTTTAAGATTTTCTGATTCTTGATTGTTTACTTTTGTCTCCTGGATCATGAGGATATCCGGGTTTTATTTTGTCAGAATATCTCTTGTTGCATTTTCCTTAAAAGGTGTCCCCATTCCTCTGTAATTCCAGGAGACTATTATCATTATTTACTTGTTGGGTGGTGCATGGTTCCTTTCCCCTTATGCTGGCTTTTCTCTATATTTCTTGTGATTTTCCCTAGGTAAGTATCCATAGGTTGTTGTGTTCCTAGAGCCATTTCTTTTGCTGCTGCTTCATCCCTTATTTCTTTATTTGTCTTTCTTCCAACTTTTTTTTGGTTTTCTGCATTTGGAAAGGCTTCTTTTGCTTGTTTTCTGGTTAATATCTTGTCTACTGAAGGAGGAGGAGAGAGGTGAGTTGAACCTCTGGGGGAAAGAGGGGACTGCGGGGGGTTAGGGGAGCGAGGGGTTCTAGATCTAGATCTAGATTTGGGTCCAGGGGATGGGGATGCTGAAGGGAGTAGTGGATCAAAGGGGTTGTGGCTAGTTAAGACTGCTTTTGGCGAAGGGTGAGCTTCAACAGATGATGAGGGCTGAGAGGAGGGCTGGACTGGTTGTTTGTTAGCTGTCTTCTTTCGTTTGACCTGTTCCCATTTATTTTCCAGATCCTCAACCTTTTCACTTTCATTTTCCTTATTTTTTGTACATCTATTTGCAAAATGACCGTATTCATGACATACCTTGCATTTGAAGGGGATTTGCTCATAGTCCAACTGTTGTATGTGCGTCCACTGATCCACTTTGATTTTGATAGCTTTTGGGAGACCTTTCCCTAGATCCACTTCCACACAGATTCGGGCGCATGCATGCATGTTTTCTTTAGGCTCGCATCTGTCTATGTATTTCCCGACTGCATTTCCTATGGCTTTAACTGAATCATCTCCCCAGTAGTGGAGGGGAAGATGCGGCAATCTTACCCATACTGGTACAACATTTGGAACATCCATTTCTGGATCAAAGTCCGGTGTCCATCTGTTCAGATACAATCCCCTTGTATCCATAAAATACAGACCATTCCTGAATATCAGATCGCGGTCCTCTTTGGTTTCAAAATGGAAGGTGTAATAACCTCTACCACAGAACTTGATTGAGATCTTCCCATTTATTGATGCAGCCCAGTTTCTTTCTACCCACTTTTGAACAGTCTTGGGTGATGGCCACAACCTAGTAAACTTCCCTACTAATCCTCGTTCTGCTAGGGAGAGTGTTGCTTTTCTTGGGAGTGCTGGAGGAAGAGATATTTCTGGTATTTCTTCCATTCTTTTAACAAACTTTGAAACTGACGGTCGGTTCTTTGCCGGACCCATTGCAGAGATAAGGGAGGCAAAAGCTTTTTTTGTTACTTCTGTTTCTTGCTGGTGATCTGAATGATGTTCTTCATCCTCTGATGGATCCATCATGCTCAAGCCTCAACAGCAGAAGGCCGCTGAGGGCCAATACGATCTGGGGACAGTATCTGCCTGCCGAATGTTGAAGCTGCGATCTCGCCTTCCAATGCCTGTCGAAATATCCTCAGTAGCAGGGGCCACTGAGGCGCAGCAGTTGCTGCTTCGCACTGGGAGCTGCAGCAGCAACTAGGGCTGCGCGCAATCCTCCTCAGCTGCTCTTCATGCCATCATCCTCCTCATTCGTTTGTCCTTTGTACTTAAATAACTTAAAATAAATTATAAATATAAATTCATAAATTCTTAATTGTATAATATATCATTAATTAAAATTTATATTTTTTAAATTATACAATTAAATTATATAATAACATGTAATTAATATACTATTTAAAAATCAAATAATATAATATAATAAATGTAATATGTTATTATTTTATGTATTAATTTTATATAAGAGTTGATTTGATTTATAACCCAAGAATAAATAATATATAATATATATTCTATTATATTTAGATTATTAAATCATACAAAAATAATATACTTTTTTTTTTTTAATTTTAATATGCTTGTATTGTTATTAATATTATAATAATATTATCATAGATTTGATTTATCATAAAATTTTAAGGTTACATTTTTATTTATTTTTATTTAATATATATATATATATATATATTAATTTATAATTAATTTAAAATTGTAATATTAAATAAAATGAGATGAATATATAATTTAAAAATAAATATACGAAAATATACAAATATATTATTTATTGAAAAGTGTGTAAAACATGAAGATTGTATAGGGATATGGATTTTTTCTTTCAAAAATATATGAAATGACAATAATAATATTTTATTCAAAAAGTGTGAAATGACTTTTATTATGAGTACTTTGCTTTATGATTTTAAAAGTACTTAGAGCACTACCATGGTTAACCATGAGTTTTTATCTACCATTGAGAATGCGACAAGTAAGTACATTTAACTCAAGCAATGCCACCTCAACCATGGGGGATCATGTCATCCCCTAAATGTGATTGGTTCTCATAAAGTGAATTTTGATTATACATTTTCTTTATGAGACCCATTTTTGAACTCAAAATTTCTCTAATGGAAGTGTTTGGATTTTTCCACATCACTATGTCCATCTACTGCAATATCTTTACCAAAGATAAAATCCAAAAGAGACTTTGGCAAATAACCCAAACAAGCTTCAAATGGAGATACTTGTGTAGATGAATGCTTGGCACGATTGTAGGCATGCTGGATGTAATGCAAATGCTCATCCCAAAGTTTAGGATGCTTACCACAATATCCTCGAAGGAGATGTACTACTATTCTATTTACTACTTCTGTCTGACCATCGGTTTGTGGATGAAATGTGATTCTCCCCTTCAACTGTGTGCCTATGAGTTCCCATAAACTTGACCAAAACTTTTCAAAAAATCGAGAATCTCGATTAGAAATAATAGAAGTGGGTAACCCAAAGTGAACCCATACATTTTGGAAGAACATATTTGCAGTATGTTTAGCTGTAACTTGTTTCTTACATGGCATTAATACACACATTTTGCTGAAACGACCCATAGCAACATATAGATAATCATGACCTTTCCTAGACATTGGTAGCCCCCCTACAAAATCCATAGAAATACGTTCCCAAGGACGAGAATGAATAAGAAGTGGAGCGTACAAACCCAATTTCATATTATTTGGCTTGCTAGTAGCACACATGGAACATCCTCTCACATATTTTGAAATAATGTCATTCATGCGAGGCCAATAACAATACCTCTGAATTTGAGCAACTGTTTTTTCTACACCAAAGTGACCAGCAATAAGAGAAGTGTGGGCTTCCATTATGACATTGACTCTTTCACCCTGTGGAACACATAACTTTCCAAGATGATACAACAACTTGTTATGAACATGATGATCCAACTCTTCAACATGATTATATTGACTCAAAGTTACATAAACATCCTTAAAATATTCATCTTGAGCATACTATTAAATATAACTTTCATCCATGATTGATTTATGCTTAAGAATAACAGATGCATTAAAAATAAACATCGATAAAATATCTGCAACTTTGTTGTATATACCTTTCTTATACCTGATTACCAAATGAAATTGCTGTAGGAATCCCATCCACTTGAAATGTTTAGCTTGTTGTACCTTGGTTTGCAATTGTAAATATTGCAAATATTGATGGTAAATATGAATCATTTCTTTACCCATCAAATAATGCTTCCATTTCTTCATGCTTTGTACCAAAACATACAACTCTTTATCATAAGTTGGATAATTGATTACTGCATTAGTAAATGTTTCAAAATGATAACAAATTGGCTTACCATACTGTGTCAAAACTGCTCCCATAGCATATTTGGTTGCATTAGTTTGAATTTCAAATGGCTTCTTAAGATCTAGAAGTGCTAGAACTGGTGTTGTACTGATTTTCTATTTCAAAGTGTCGAAGGATTTATGTTGCTTGCCTCCCCATTGAAAGACCTGTTTCACATTTGTCAAAGCATGTAATGGTGTTGCAATGAGTGAGAAGTTAGTGATAAATTTTCTCCAATATTGGGCTGCTCCCAAAAATCTCTAAGCTCTATTACATTATTGGGTTTCGATCAATTCACAATGACATCAAATTTTGAGGGATAAATCTTCAATTCACCCTCCTACAATATGACCCAAATAAATCAAAGAGGTTTTCCCAAATTCACATTTAGACATCTTCAAATACAACTTTTCCTTTTTCAAGACATCTAGTACTTGTTTTACATGCTTGACATTCTCTTCATAAGTCTTACTGAAAATAGGGATATCATCTAAGTAGACTATGAAAAAATCATCAAGGAATGGTTGCAATACATCATTCATATCTCTCATGAATGTTGCATGTGCATTGAAAAATCCAAATGACATAACTAATCATTCAAACAAACCTTGTTTTGTCTTGAAAGAAGTTTTCCACATATCATCTTCAACAATCCTTATCTGATGATAACCGCTTCTTAAATATAACTTAGTAAAGTAAACAAATTCCTTTAACTGATCTAACAAATCATCAATGCGAGGGAGAGGATAGTGATCCTTACCGTGATTTTTTCAAAGCTCAGAAATCCTCACACATGCGCCATGTACCATATTTCTTTGGAAACAAGACTATAAGAGACCCACAAGGAGATGTGTTAGTCCCGTTGAACCCTTTTTCAAGCAACTCTTGAATTTTCTTCTTGATCTCTGCATTCTCCAAAACTGACATTCTATACATGCCATTATTTGGAAGTGGTGCATCCCGCTGCAAGTGAATCTAATGTCGGATTCCTCTTTTGGAGGTAACCCTTCAGGTTCCTGAAACATCTTGCCATAAGTGTTAACAACTTCAACTAATTCATGCTTGAGTTTAGAATCACATCCCGTGAAAGCTTCAGATTCAACAATATCTTTTGCTTTAATCATCAACAACAAAAAATTCTTACTATCATCTACAAGCCTTTTCATCTGACCAACACTAATAAGAGATAAGTTCATGTTCTTGCAATGTACTCTAACAATATACTCAATTCCATATTTAAAAATATGATATTTATTCTCATGACGATAAAATATGGATTTTCGGTCATTCAAATATGGAGTCCCTAAAATAATTCCGCAAATATCAAATGGTACAACATCAAGCTCTACCTCATCTATAAATTTAGTAGTGATGGTGAATTTTAGTTTACATTTTCTTGTCACTTTTAATTTGGCATCATCACATACCCAACCCAAAGGGTAAAGTTTATATGAGGTGTAGTTTCTAGATTAAGTTTCTTGACAATTGCTTCATAGATAAGGTTGACTTGGGATCCAATATTTGATAATGTATCAATTTTTGTATGTTTTGTAATGACAATGATATGAAAAATCTCACTTCTTTCTTTATCATTTTGAGATTCTAGGCTTGCTAGAAGAACCGATATTTTCATTAGAAGATATGCCTTTCATTCCCATTGCTGTGATTTTGGTTTCATCACCTGAATCAGATCCTAGATCTTGTTGAGTTGGAGCAACAATATTTTGTTTCCCCTGGTTATTTAATTTCTTTGGTCTAATTTGTGGATGTAATTTTCAACAATGGTCTTCATCATGGCCTTATTCTGAACAATGTGTATTGGCAGAAATTGATGAATGGGTTGAGACCTCGGGTTCAGGCACATGGGCCAAAAAATGCTTCATCATAGTCTAGCATAACGCTGACATTTTCACCTTATTCAAGAAGAATAAGGCATTTCACCTGAGGTGTGATGCGACCTTACTTAGTTAAGGGGTTGGAATTTGGCATCGGGAGAAACCACGTGGAGGCTATCAACAACCAATAAACCCAAAACTAGAACATCAAAGGCACAATCATGATAGCTCAAGCATTCAAGAAGAAAATATACTATGCATGTGCAGTCATAATAAAATTTTAAAAGTCCACATCAAGTCACACATGAAGATTCTCATATAACCCTGTAACTCCTTATTCCATTAGATTCAACAACATTACAACAATATAATAGGCTCGAAGGCCTCGTTGACATAACAAAAACTAACATAACAAGATATTACATGAGAAAGATAAGATAGAATAATGCCGGCTCAGTCGGATCCACGACAACATTTTGGTGTACTCCTTGCTTCCCTTCTCCTGGATTTTCCCTTTGGCTTTCTTAAACCCTGCGCTCTCTTGGGCTGTTACTTCTCCCTTGGATGCTCCACTTTTTCTATCTTTCGGCTGCCTCTTTTGCTTGACTGTGTCCGCTTCGTCGGCTTTAGCATTCCTTCCAGTTCGGTTGTCACTGCTTGAGTCTTGATTTCTCTGGCCGATCCTCCACAACTACTAGTTTTTGGCCAGTCCCTTGTCCTTCTTCGACTGTCTTCTCTGCAAATTTCCAATGGTAACCTTTGGTTAAAATGTGGTAATCTTAGTTCTCAAAATCAAGGACCCAACAGGCCCCGACCAAAGTTCATTGACTCATCCCTGAGTTAATCATTTGCTAGTGCTGGTGGTGCTGTCCACTACTGCAGTGCTTCTTCCTGTGCTGCTCCTCCTTGATTGGTTCCTTCAAACCAAGGACCCAAATCAGGGACATAATCAATGGTTGCATTTTTAAACCTTGTGTACTCATTGAAAGCCACCTACCATGAACCTATGAGAGTGCTTGCTTGATCGAGGAATTTCACTGTGAGTTCGGGGTAAGATGGGAAGGCAGGTCATCAAGAGGGTATTCCATTGAGTTTCTGTGTCCTCGCTAATTTGTTGTAGTGTCTCTAACTTAGCTTGTGTTGGTGGCTTAAGGTCACGAAGAAGGTGTTTGGACTTGCTTGACTCATCCTCTATTTTTTTGATTTGGGTTTCGAGGGCATCCACCTGTGCCAAAATCTCCTTTCGTCGGGCGACTTGTTGAAGCAGGGGGTAATCCGGTTGATTTATTCTTGCAAGATAGCCTGACCAGTCGCAAACTTGTGCTAAGGTTCCCTTGGCTTCCTCTGTAGCCTGAATGATAGAGGCTTTTAGACAAGTCACTTCTGTAATTTTTTGCTCAATATCGTTGGTATACTAGGAAGCGATATTTGGTAGCGCCGTTTGAGTGGCAACAATACTTAGTTTGAGATCTCTATTGGATGAGAGGAGGCTAGTGCAGGTTTACTTGTTGTGTTCACAACATTCCAAGAGCGTGTAGGCTGAGAAGTCTTCTAGGGCATCTGTGACTATCTCTGCAACTGCAGGCCATAGATCTTGGAACTTTGCAGTAATTTGGCTGATCTGATTCTGTAGAGTCTGTTTCTCCTGGAGGATATGATCTTATTCTGCAGCAAGGGAAAGAATATGCTTCTTCTGTTATTCGTGTTCAACTACTAGAAATCTGTGCAACTCCTCTGCTTGACGTGCATCTAGTTTAATGAAATTAAGAAATTGAGTCAAGCCAACCTTAGAGGTCACCAAGGGTCATAATAGAGGGTTTAGGGAACCAAATTTGCAATGGTTGTCCGCTGGCAACTGATTTCTCAGATTTCCCTTGGGGTGATGCTTCTCTCTATGAGGGTTCAATGGTGTGAGGACTAATGTGGATTGGGGTGGAGTGCGGTGGTGATGAGGGGGTGGGATCAATTGGTAGGGGCACAGTGTGGATGGTTTCTGGATTATGATTCTTAGGGGAAATAAACTAACTGATGACCATTAATGGGCCTGATTCAAGTAGTAAAGACAACAAATACGTATGAACAAACTCTGTGCTCGAAGGATGAGCTGTAAGTGTCCAATTTGTAGTTTCGGTAACTGAGTGGATAACAAAGTATACCTCTATTTATGTTTCAGTACTGAGTAGAGTTCCAGATGGAAGTATGTCTGAGGTGATGGTAGAGGTGGAAGCTGGTCGAGGTGAGGGATTGCGTGACCTTGGGGATGCGACGGAAGTGGAAGGTGGCTTCTCTTTAGTGATGGGCATGGTGGTGTGAGATTGGGGTTCCTCATCAGTAAGGTCAACATTTTGGGTAGATGTGGTTTTAATCCTTTTCTTGGGGACCTATGGTGGGTTGGTGGTAAGAGGCTGTATATTCAGAATTGTTGGTTCAAAATGAGGGTGAGGACCCATTAAAGGAATTGAAGCATAACAAGGCTATAGGTCAAATAAATAAGTGAGCTTGAATTAAGAAATTGAGAAAAGGTAGGAAAAGGACTTGTTGATGCCCCGAGATTCTCCGTAGTTTCATGTAACGACTGCGTGCGTGTTTCAAGCTTCTTGATGACTAGACTCAGTGTTTCCTTGACCATTTGCTTCCTTGAGGGCAAAGGGGTTTCTCTAGGTAGTGGCTGATGCACCATTCCTCTAAAAAAGTATACACACTTCCCCTCTTGCACTTCTCTAGTAATCCTAGGCGAGGAAGATACTTCAGTATGGAAGGCTTTTTCTGATAGCATAAAATTTTGGGCCCGCATTTGAAATGTGTCAAAGTTGACGCTCTTAGGCCGCACCTAGGTGCTACCATGAATTACGCCAAACCAGATATCCTGCGAGTATTCATCGAGGAGCAACAATGGGATTCTTGGTCTGGCTTTAGTGACGTCCAACATTTTCTTGTACCATCTGGAAAAAGGGGCCTCATTGATTTCCTTACTGCTGGGCTCCCCGAAGGTACACCATGGTAAATAGCTCAGTGCAAGGGGTTGGTCTTCAGTAACCATCACCATCTCTCTCCCCTCTGGTGGGAACCATTTCCACATAGCTAAGGTGACAACGAGATATCCATATATAAAATGAGTGGCCCTTTTATAGACATCTTCACAAGCATCAAAGAGTTCATTTAACAAAAAACTACACCAATTCAACTATGTGCCTTTCACACAAGCTTTCGAAATTGAGATAATATCCAATGTCCATTCACCTCTTGAGAAGTGTCTCATGAGCTTTCCAGTAATGGTATAACAAGCGAATTTTATGTTAGACTTGTTAATTGGTTCTATCAGGGCACCTTTACCACCATGCTGGGTACCATACCTGTTGTAGTAATTGTCATTGCCTATCTTCTTCCCCCACTTGGAAGTATTTTGAAATGCAGTTGATACCATGGCTCCGATAACAGATGACATGTGAGTCTATGAATGTCAATGGTAGGGAAAGGGTATTCCTTGTCGAGCCATAAAGACCCTCCATGTATCCCGCTAACGAGGAATTTTTTGCATTGCATCGTTGCTCCTGCAAAGAAAAATAGTGGAAGACCTCATAAATTCAACAACGTTGACCTATATAATCATATGAATTCTTCTCTAAATTTCATCGACTGGCTTCCATTAGATTTGGTGACAAATCCTGTGTAGAATTCCTGCTTGAGCGCTAAAAAATGGAACGGGTCTGAGAGATCATTGTCTACAAACACAGCCTTACCGTACTTGCCATAAAAATGCTTGGTTTTTGTAATTATTGAGTTTGGTTCAATGTATGGAACAAAGATTACGGTCTTCATCATGGCTGTAGTGCGATGGTGATACACAAGGAACATTGGAGGCTTGAACTTGGGTTGGGAACAAGGGAAATTTGGTAATTTGACTTGGCAATTCAACCACCTCAGCTTTTGATATTGAGAAGCTTATTGTTTCCATGCAAATTAAATAGAAAGGCTCAACATGATGTTTTTGATTTGACCGATTAACTAATCAATACAGTAACTTTCCCTACTCGATCCCAACCATGGCAACAATAATGGCTGCTATCTGGGCCTGACTCAGATGACGCAAAAAATGGAAAAGGACGATGGGAATGATGGGTAATTATGGTGCTATGATGGAAGGCGCCTAGAAGTTGATGGACATATCATGCTAGGGATATTACAAGAGAGATTTAGCCCAAATTTGAAATGACATAGAGAATCATTACTAATTATTATAGATACGACAATCGAATGTGGGACTCCTCGACCAAAAACGATTGTGGAAGGGTGAAACTACTTCCACAACTGAAGGAACTGACAAAAAATTATTCATTACCAAATTTGACTGAAATGACTGACTAACTAAATTAATTGACGCAATTGACAGACTAACTAAATTAATTGACGCAATTGACAAACTAAAAGAAATAGCTCACTCTCCCTAGACCTATCTATGATCCTCTTTCAGAGATTAAATAATTTTGATGTAGAACTGATTGAGTTTAGGCATGCACCATTCACCCATCCACGCAGGACTCGATCCAATTGTGCAAGCTTGAAAAATCTTGATTCTTTCACTTATGCAACTATGAATTGTCCTAACCAATGCATTTTCAGCTTTCTAGGAAGATTTAAGAACTTACTATCATATAGTAGAACTTGTCCTCCAACTGTAAAAGATTTCCACTTGATGTGACTGTCATGCCTTGATTTATACCTCTGCTTTTTGATAGTTTGGTGGAAGTCTTCTAGAAACCTAGCTGAGTTCTTCCAGCCATTTTAGATTTGATTCATCCTCTATCATGCGAGTGTCCCGCACAATAAAAAGGTTGGGGATGGTAATCTCAACAGGTACTACGAATTCTCATCCATATACTAGCTAGAAGGGCGTATACTTGTGTAAGCACTTGACGGTTGTACGATAAGACCATAGTGTAGCTGGTACCCATTTGTCCCAATCGTCTTTATTGGCTGAGCATATATTGGTGAGTCCCCTCTCTAAAATTTTGTTAAAAGTTTCCACAATACCATTTGCTTGAGGGTGATATGGGCTGCTCTTATGGTGCTGTATCATAAAGTTTTGCAGTAATGAAGCGACCATATCATTAATGAAATGGGTCCCCTAGTCACTGGTGAGGCTTTGGGGGCACCCAAAACGAGTGATAATATTCTTGAAGATGAATCCGGTGGAAGTGTCTGTAGTGCAATATTTGATTGATGTAGCTTCAACCCATTTGGTAAGGTACTCTGTGGCAGTAATAATATATCTGGCATGTGAGTGACGCGTTGGTGGGTTAATAGGTCCCACAAAGTCATCTGCCTATTTCTCAAAGGCCTAGAGTGCTCATACTGGTTATAAAGGAATTTCATCCTGGTGCGATGACTTTCCAACCCTTTGACAAATGTCACATCTCTTGGCGTAATCCTTTGCATCTCGGAAAAATGTGGCTCACCAGAGTCCCACCTGCAACACTTTCCTCATGGTGGCCTTCCCACCAATATGCCCAGCTATAACTCCTGAATAAAATTCCCACAATACATCACATCTCTCATGATTAAGAACACACCTTCGTAATATCTGATCAAGGCTCAACTTGTAAAATTTCCCTACGATCAATTAGTAATCTGCAGCGCAAACCACCATGTGCCTTTGCTGTGTTTTTGTGTATCCCTCTAGGAATTTACTTGTGGCTAGAAATCCTGCAATGTCCTCCAAGAAGTCTAGTATGGCTTCGACTCAAAACAGGTCGACATATAGCAACTGATCATCGACTGACCCTCCAGCTTCACTTGACTCTAATTGAGAAAGGTGTTCATGGCCCATATTCAGTCTTCCTGGCTTGACGATTACTTCAAATGTGAACTCCTGGAACAAAAAAATCCATATAAAAATCATTCCTTCAGGTGACATGCCTATTCACCAAGTATTTTAGGGCAGAATGATTAGTGAAGAATTTTAACAAAGCCCCCAAAAGATAGTGACGAAAGTTTTGTAGTAAATACATCATTGCAAATGCTTCACACCTAGTCGTGGTATAATTCCTTTCTTTTGTGGACAATTTTTTTCTAGCAAAGTAGATGGGGTGATCAAGATTTCCATCTCTGAGCCGAGCTAGGAAAACCCCCAAGGTGATACCCAAAGTGTCAATATGAACATGAAATTTCTTGTTCCAATTTGGATAAACCAGGATTGGTGCACTTGCCAATTTTTCCTTTAGTACATTGAAAGTAGCTTCACATTCATCTGACCATGCTAACCTTTCGACTTTCTTCAATAACTTCTCTAGTGGTGCAATGATCAAGGCATAGTCTCAAATGAACCTCTTGTAATATCCTGTGTGGCCTAGGGTGGATCTCAATTGTTTAACACTTGTTGACAAGCCCATATTCAGGATCAATGCGACCTTAACGAGATCAACACATACTCCCTCTTTGCAGACTATATGGCTCAAAAGTGTTCCAAAAGGGATAATTAATATGCACATTTTTAGGTTTAGGGAGATCTGTAGATGTCTACAATGGTTAAACATTACTCAGAGACAACTGGAATGATTTTTTGGTAAACTGTAGAAGGCCCAATCATCCATGTAAACCTATAGAAACCTTTGAATATAATACCTAAAGGTAGGGATTACAATTCTTGAGAATACTGCTGGCACATTCTTAAGTCCAAAAGGCATGACATGGTACACATAGGAACCCCATTCAATGGTGAATGTGGTTTTCTTCTTATTTTCCTCTACAATCTAGACTTGATGGTAACTAGAAAATCCATCTGTAAAAGAGTAAGGTTCATTTTCTGCCACATTGCCTAGAACTTCATCGCTGAAAGGGGTGGGGAAGGGATCATGAACAAAGGTATCATTCGGACTTTTATAATCTACATAGACCCAAATTTATTCAACGTCATTTTTGTTCTGTATAACAATTGGAATGACCCACTTAGCCTCGTCAACTGGGAAGATAAGCCCTGCTGCCAACATCTTGTTTATCTCCTTCTTCACCTTCTCTTTGACTTTTGGTTTTATCTTATAAAACCGATGTTTCACTGGATTTTCATCAGGTTTAAGCACAATCTTCATCTCCCCTAACTCTTCCTTAATACCTTTAAGCTCTGCAACAGAAGAAGGGAACAAGTCTTTCTATTCTCTTACGAGATTGAAGATTTCCCTTGTACTCTTCTCATCCTAGTAATATTTAATCGAGGCTAACTTCGACTTCTCATCAATTCCAATGTCGTGTTTTCGCAAATTCAAAGGTAGTAGCTGCAGACCATTGGTTACAAGCCCATATTCAACACTCCGTTCCCCCTCAATTTCCTTGAATGTCAAATGTCTCAATTCCTCCAAAACATCTTCATCAAGCTCCTATTATATCTTTCCACAAGCTATAGCTTCATGGAATCTGGATTCATATATATGCTCAAAGGTGTTCTAGTCTATACATCCCTTTGTCAACTGCCCTGTCATGAGAAAAACCCTTTTAACAACTTACAAATCAGTTGTTATTCTTTCGTCACTATCTGTGAAGGAAAATTCACTAATGAATTGAACTGCCATACAGTCCCAATCATCGGTCTATCTTCTTATCTCTTCCTTTTACGTACCATTCCTTCGGAAATTTCCCTAGGGTGTCTACAAAGTTGTGCACCCACAAGTCCTCTAGAAGTCCTTCCTTGATCCATCTAGCCTTACAATCTTGTAGGTGTTGCCGAGGGTCAGAGCTTCCTTGGCACTTAACGAAGTTTTGTGGGTAATCCTCTTAAAAGCTGAATTTGAATCCCATTTCTGTCTTAATCTCATGCCATTCTCTAAGATGGTTGTGGTGAGATCCTCATTGCCTTACTGGTGTTTCTTGTAAGGCAACATACAGTAAGGGAACTTTGTGTACTTCAGAGACGATTTCATCAACTTCATTAAGAAAATCATTAACAAAGCCCATGCCATTACAAACAGGGAATTCTCATACCTTAGTACCAGCCCAGTTGATAGGATGGATCATGGCACAACACCTGGTGTTGATCTCATGTTTTCCCTGCTACCAATTATAATATGCAACCTTTTATTTGACGTCTGAGCTATGAATACTCCTCTAGATGGTTGATCCTCCTGCCATAAGATTAATATAGTCTTATGTTTTTCTCACCGTCGACCGGTATAGCTGATCCAACAACTCAAGTTCTTCTTTATCATCTACCGACTCAGTGAACCTTGGCCCTTGGTATGGGTCTAGGGGCTAGAGCACTCTAACTCCCTCCACTTCAAAGGCCATCAACTCCTTCTTTAGATCGATTATCGCATAATTCTCAAAGGCCCAGAGTTTTCCAAGCAATGCCAGATAGGGGTGTTTTTCCCCCATATTACTTCAAATTCAACATAAGTTTTCACCCCTGCTATGTCAACTTCTACATATTATAGCCTTCCAACTGAGAGTATACAATATTGATTCACCATGCGTAGCTAAATTGGAGAGAACGCCAACTTCGACCTTCCCAAGGCTTCCTAGGTTTTCTTCGGCAGGATATTCATATCTGAGCCTAGGTCTAATATTGTATCCTTGATATGAAAATCTGCAATCCGGGCATCAATCCAGAAATCCCTCTATGTTCTCTTCTTGTTCCTTTGAACCCTCCTGGAATGTATTTCAAGTAAGTTGGAAGAAATTAACCCTTCCTCGACCGCCCTATCGTTGACAACAACTTTAAGACTTTCCCATAATTGTCCAAGCATCTAATCATCATTCACAATCTATAGAAATAACCTGAACCATTCCATTATGGGTTGAGTATTGCGTTGTGATAGGTCTAGGCTCCTAGCTTTTGAAAACCCTGGCTGTTCTCCTTGGGGCTCATTATGTGGCTTCTTTGTAGTACTGCTTCTGTTGATCATAATCATATGAGCACTTTGGTGAGGTTGGTTTTATGATTATTATTTGTTCATCGGCTCCAAAGTGAGCTATGGTTTTCTTCCCTCCCTCGGTGACCATATTAATGTTTGAGAGGGGAGTTGTCTCAGGTACCCTTGTTTCATTGATTAAATTCTCCCCCCTTGGCGGTTTTTCTCTTCCCATTTGGAAATCAATTATGGACACTCTTCCATCGCATGTGTGTTGACCTTTCACTGAGAGCACCAGGGTCTTCTAGGTAGCGGTAAGTCTCTTGCAACATGCCCCTCCTGATCATAGTTGAAGCAAAAGATTAGACCTCTGCCTCCTGTTCTTCCCCCTTTGTTTCTCCACCTCCTTGTCCTCTAGGAGTCTCATTGATACAATAGGCATATCGATCCAATTGATCAGCTAGGGCATCTAGCGCTCTACACTGATCAGTATGGTGAGTTGGAGAACCACAAAATTCACAAAAAGTGTTGTTTGGAACATTGGAATATTTTTGTAGAATTTGACAAAGGCGAGGGATATGTCCATACATTTTTCATATTTCACAGT
Organism: Pinus tabuliformis; assembly: GCA_031772625.1. Classification (NCBI taxonomy): domain Eukaryota; kingdom Viridiplantae; phylum Streptophyta; class Pinopsida; order Pinales; family Pinaceae; genus Pinus; species Pinus tabuliformis. The sequence continues at coordinate 1,147,641,355 of CM062805.1, forward strand.
ACTTGGTTGTTGTTGCACTCTACTGGTTTGGAAATGCATGGAACTGAGTGTGCCCTATGTATAGACCTTGCATACCAATCCATGCAACTCTAGCAACAGCTAAATATGTGGACGACCCCACTAGTACGGAGGGAGTGTTAGGGCCTCGCAACCTTGGGCACTCCATGGTGTGATGCCCGTTGATATGGAAGTTAGTACACCATACATGTGGTTGGGCAGGTCGCGCCGATTATAGGTCCCTCTGCTTCTTTGTCAGATATGCAATTTGGTGCTGCAGTCCTAGGATAGAGGGTCGTGTGAGGCTACTCCCCCCCAAGTGCTCATGTGGGTATCCATCCATAACCTCAATTCGAGTTGCTTTCTCTAGGGAGTCTTGCAGAGTATCAATCTTTTGTTGAGTCAACAACATGCGAGTAAGTGGTAACAATGCTTTAATGAACCAATCTTGTTGATGATTGGGGTCAATCGGGTAGCTCAACTTACCAATCATATCTTTAAACCTCTGCATTAACTCCTAGGCAGTTTATCCTTCCCACTGCTTGATTTACCATAACTCAGACAACCCTTGTTCGCTGGTCTGTAGAAGCTTAAACTCTTAAACAAACTCTCGTATGACTTCATTTACCATTGGATTCTATTGTAATGAAAACCATTTGATGAACCATTTCAATGCTCTCTCTCGAAGAGTGGTTTGAAATTCAATCATCTTTGTAGCATATGGAGTTTGGTGATCCCTCCAGATAGATTCACATAGGTACAAATGTTGCTATACATCCTCATTTCCCCTGCAAAGGGACTCGAGATATCAGGTAAACGACCCCGCATGTTTGATTGAACTTGTGGGATGAGTATAAATCATTGAGAATCAGGTTGTGATGATCCTTGAAGACCTGTACTAATGTTACTATTTCTACTGCTAATGGTACCAACTTTGTAGGTGGCGTGCACACTATGAACCTTTATGACTTTGATTAACTTAGAGTCTTAGACATAAATTGATCAGGGTTGTGATAAAGTACCAGGGTAAGGTACTATCTGAGTTGCTAGGAAGTGAATTGCCACTCATGGTGAAGTGCATGTCATCTTTTGGGCCTTCCTCGGGACCTACGAAGCCCATTCCATTTGGAGTTCCCATCTTTGCTGGCGGGGTGGAGTCTCTACCGCTTCTCTGACCCTCTATCAAGATGATTGTCTTAGCCTCTCCTAGTGGACTAGCTTCCACTTTAGCATTATCCCCACCACTTTGCAACTTCAATCAACTTCTTTCTCTTTCTCATTCTTCTAGACTACCTAACAACACTCCTTCTTGGTGTAGCTTTCTTCACCTTCTATCGATCTCCAGTAGATCTCTCTCTTGCCATTCTTCATCTATCCGCTCTCTGTCCGCCTTCAAATGTATGGCCTTTCAGAAGTATTCCACATCCATTTATTTAATATTTTCATAGCTCCAAGTCAGGGAGCATCCCTCCCGTTAGGTCCTTCCCCCAATACCAAGGATTTAAGCTGCCATGGGTGGGTTCTAGAATACCAACAAGTTCTCTTCTACCATCAGAACCTTAACCCATAGTGGAATTTCCTTTAGCAGTCTTCCCTGAAACCCCGACTTGAACACAACCTCAACCTTAGAGAAGGACTGATGACCCTCCACAACAAACTCAATAATATACCCCTCTAATGGTGTATGCACCTAGAAATCAACAACTCACATCAGATCCATGTCAAGTAGATGTAGTTCAACAAGATCTTCTTGATTCTAGGTACGAAGGGATCAACTCTATCCACTGGTCTTTTCTTTTATTTGGAATCTCCGCAATGAATTGTAGAGCTCCTATGGGAACTTGCACTAGAAGATCTCGTACTGATTGCTTACAGGTTCCACGTGCAAGATTTATTCCTTCAGCTGCTTCACACTTCGACCACAGAGTTGAGCTATTTGAGAAGAAAACTGCTCTACTTGTTCATGCCACCAATCTTGTATCTCCTTCTTAAATATTCTCGACACCATATTCCATACCCCTTAAGAAAATTTCAGGCCCCGACAATATAACCATTTGTTGGCGGAAAATGATGAATGGGTTGAGAGCTTGGTTTCAAGCACAAGGGCTAACAAAGGCTCCATCATAGTCTAGCATAACACTGACATTTTCACCCTATTCAGGAAGAATAGGGCATATCACCCTAGGCGTGCAGCGACCTTACTTAGTTAAGGGGATGGAATCCGACATCGGGAGAAACCACATGGAGGCTATCAACACCTAGTAAACCCAGAACTAGAACATCAAAGGTGCAATCATGACAACTCAAGCATTCAAGAAGAAAATATACTGTGCATGTGCAGTGATAATAAAATTTTAAAAGTCCACATCAAGTCACACATGAAGATTCTCATATAACCCTGCAACTCCTTCCATAAGATTCAACAACATTACAACAATACATCAGGCTCAAAGGCCTTATTGATAAAACAAAAACGAATATAACAAGATATTACAAGAGAAAGATGAGATAGAATAGTGCTAGCTCGGTAGGTTCCACGACAACATTTCAGTGTAATCCTTGCTTCCCTTCTCCTGAATTTTCCCTTAGGATTTCTTAAACCCTGCACTTGCTTGGACTGCTACTTCTCCCTTGAATACTCTGCCTTTTCCCTCTTTCGACTGCCTCTATTGCTCGGTTGTGTTTGCTTCCTCGGCTGTTAGCATTCCTTTAAGCTCAATTGTGACTACTTGAGTCTTGATTTCTCTGGTCGGTCCTCTGCAACTGCTAGTCTTTGGTGGGTCTCTTCTCCTTCTCTGACTAACTTCTCAGCGACTTCCCAACAGTTGCCTCTAGTCAAGTTAGTTCTCAAAACGAAGGACCCAACGATGTTTACAAGTAAGTTTCTCTCCCTCTTTCTTAACAATATCATTCTTTTTGCCTCTACCTTTAAACTTCCCCATACCTTTGTCTCCAGATTTGAAAGGCTTCTTGCTAGTCTCTTGAGGAACATTCTTGCCTCTTGATTCTAAATGATTTTCCTGAACACATACTTCATCTAGATTGGTGGGATTAAACATAAGTATAGTATGTCTCAAATAACTATATAATCCACCTATGCATTTAAGGAGAATATCTTATGAAGACAATTCAATACCCAAGATTAAATCTATTCTTCTAAATTCTTGTGTAACTTTGAACACTCTGACATTTAGCTTGTCTAAAATTTTTCCAATCCATAATTTCTTATTGCATATAAGATAATGGATAAGATTGCCTTCTTACTGCAGCTATAAACCATTCCAAGAAGAGATAATTTTACCACTTGTCTTCAAATCTTCTTGAGTTCTGACCTCCCACCAAATGAAGGTTGCACTTTCCAAGTGAAGAGAAGCAAGGCAGATCTTTGTAACATCATCATCAATCTTTTGAATCCCGCAATAGACTTCAATTTGATGAACCCAATTATCCAACTTTTCAGCATTTACTTCCCCATTGTACATATGAAATTCAAACTTTACATCAAGCTAAATCAAAGGAGACTTAGCATGACCTTTTGAAGATGGAGGAGGAGTAGGTCTATGAGATGGAGGAGGTGTAGATGGAGGTGAAGGAGGTGGTGGAGGTGGAAGATTTCTCCCATCACCACCATTACCTTTTGGTTGATTTTAACTTTCTCCTTGCAACCTCGCTGTCCTCTCATTGTACAACACTTTCACCACCTCAAACATATCATAGAAATATTTTCTAAAAGATCTCTCATCCTCAAACATAAAATCCTATCCTTCTTCATGTGGCATGAATAGTGGAGTTTGTGACCTCTTTGAACAAATTTCAGGTTTGGTTCTTCAAGCACTCCTTCTCCTCTTTTCAATTTAGACCTTGTAACCATTTAACAAAACACTTGCAAAAATGATCAAACCTTCATAACAACCATGTCTGATAGCAAATTGATCTGAAATTAAAATTGAAGGTTTCATGTAAAGTTTTCAAGCTAGTTTATGTCTTATGGGAAATTGATTGATATTGCAAAAGCACATAACATAAGTTAAATTTTACAGATTTTAACAGTGAAAAATAGACAACAAGTAGCATCACAAAACAACAATTTGATGATGGAGCTCACCCCTCCTAGGCTACGTCTCCTGGTCTAGCTTTCATTGTTGGCCCCTTAAATTATATACTCAAATGTGTAATTATATCAACATACAATGCTAAAATTGCAAAAATAACATTGTCATTGTGTCTAGAACACCCAAAAACCCTTGTATCTTGGGCTCAAAAAGGCTGAAAAATGGCCAAGTTAGGCCTCCTTCATTTCCCCACTAAATGTTCCGCAAAATCAACCTTCTATCAAAACTAGAAATGAATCTGGACATTGGCAACCTTGAACAATGACATTTTTTCAAAAAAAAGGTGGTGGGATCAGCCACGAAACCCATCGATAATGGTGCAACTTGTTAGACTATTAATTTGACTCCCGTGTCATTATTTTGCGACCTCCGGTCGATCACATGACAAACGAATGATGACCGGGGGCATGGGCCAGAGGCCACGCACCCCGCCGACCCTACTTCTCATCACATAATGGTTAATATGACTATGGGCTGGGTGCGGGTAGTCTGCCACGCGCCTGCCCCTCCTATTGATCTCGTTGGTGGTTATGTGAATACGATGGAACTGGGGCTAGAGTCTTGCACCTTGACCCTCCCGCCTTGGTGCTCAGTAATATAACACCCATATGCCTTGGGGTTGGTTGGTCGTGCAAGCCTGTTGACCCTCTCCTCCCTCCCCCCCCGATGGTGGAACCATTACACAATAAATAAAACCATGCCACATTGTATTAATAAGTAACAATGCGACGTAGTGGTAAGGCAAGTGAATAGTTGATGATAAGTTGGGGCTTGAACTCCGCCGAGGTTAGTTGGTTGAATAATTTTTTTTTCCACAAATTTCTAGGGCCATGTCACATCTTCTCATAGGGAAATGTGGAGCCCTTTGATTGGCCCAAACCAAATCCTGTCAACCAATAAAATCTCGCCAATTGCCAACATACGACCATGCAACATGTCCAGCTCTGATTGATTATGTGCTACAAAGTCACCCTACTAGCGTCAAAATCATTTTGGTGTACGAAATGCCACATGGCATCTTTACACTGCCTAGTAAACCCTACAAGTTAATTTTTTTACTATTTGCCAAAAAATTCAGAACACGATAACTTCCTCATACGATGTCAGATTGAGGTGATTCAAGCATCGTTGGAATCAGATTGTAAGATATATAATTTGGCACTGGTTTTGGAAAAAATTGAACACTTTGATTTTTGATCCCCTGGATCAATGTGATTGAACATCAAACTATAGTTCCATATAACCCTAAATAAAATGATATAGCTACAAAGATGAATATGATTATCTTGAATATTCTTTGTTTAATGATGTTATTAAAAAATGTAAAGTTGATGTTTTGGGTTGATGCAGTTCTATGTGCAGTTTATGTGAAAAATAGATGCCCATCTCATGCTCTCAGAAATAAAACTCTTGATGAAATGCGGTATGGATGCACTCCTTCGATAAGTCATCTCAGGGTCTTTGGTTCTACTTTCTATGCCTTGGTTTCAAAGGAACAAAGAAGCAAGCTTGATGGAAGGAGTTGGAAGTGCATCTTCTTGTGGTATTCAGATACCACCATGGCATATCATTTTTTCAATGAGGCAAACAAGAAGTTTATTCTTTCTAGATATGTATTTTTTCTTGAAACTTTCAAGATTGACAACACTGTTGAGCGGCAACTTGATTGTTTGGATAGATTCAACATGAAAATACATATCATAAATTTGATAATGATATTTCACATCTTGAAGGGTGATCACTATTTTTGATCAATTTTTGGGATCTTCCTTTGAAGCACTACCTCCCCCTCATAAAGTTTTGACCACTCCATCAGAGTAGACCCAAACCTTTTCAATGACATGATTGAGAGGATTGGAAGGTTAAATATTGATGCACAACATCTTAATTAGTAGAGCAAGCCAGACTAGGAAGGTCCCCTAAAATGGCTCACTAAAACACTTGAAAGTGTTCATCGTGATGATGTCAAAAATAAATGAACCATAGATTCCAAAAGGCAAGATGGAGGTGATGTAGACAATCCTGATTTAGTTGATATTGATGATATGGATGTTTCATGTTTCATGTGAATTTAATTTATCTACTAACTTTGAACCAACTTCCTTTAAAGAAGCTGCTTCTCATGATGAATGGAAAGAATCAAAGTAGGAGTATGTTCCTCTTATAAAAAATGGAACATGGATGTTGGTGGACCCTCTAATCGTAACAAAAAAAATTAGCTGCAAGTGGGTCTACAAGAACAAATTCAAATAAGATTGTTCACTTGACAAGTGCAAGGCAAGGCTCATGGAAAAAGGATTTGCATAGAAAGAAGGTGTTGATTATGAAGAAACTTTTTCCCCCATAGCAAAATGGGCCACCATTCAGACTCTCTTTTCCTTGAAAGCTTATACTCGATGGAAAGTTCATCAAATGGATGTGAAGATTGCTTTCATGAATGGAGACATGAAAGAAAATGTCTTTGTGGCTCAATTGAAAGGTTCTATTGTGAAGGGAAAAAACATAAAGTACATAAACTCATCAAATCCTTGTTTGGATTAAAAAAAGCACCACGACAACATCTTCTGAAATTGCATTATGAACACTTTAATCTTGTTTATGTAATTATATCTGTCAAGAAATCCGGAAAAACTGTTATGTATCTTGTGGTGTATGTGGATGATTTGTTGATAATAGGGAATAATGAAAACTATATTGCATCCATAAAGAAATATTTGAAAAATGGATTTGAGATGACATATTTGGGACACCTTCACTACTACTTGGGCATTGAAGTGACTCAACATCGAAAGTATATATTCATCTCCCAAAAGAAGTGCATTGGAGAATTGTTGAAAAGGCTTGAGATGGCTGACTACAACCTTGTATCTACTTCGATGGAAGAAAAAAATGAAGCTTACATTAAAATAAGGGAATGAATTTGAGGATGCAACCAAGTACAAATAGCTTGTGGGAATTCCTATCTACCTCACCACTACCAAACTAGATATTTCATTTGTTGTTGGAATTCTTTCTAGATTTATGCAAAATCCTTGTGAAGGACATTGGTTTGCAACAAAACGAGTTGTAAAGTAATTGAAAGGATCTCAATACTCTATACTCAAATATTCACAGGTGGAAGACTATACTTTGATTAGATATTTTAAATTAGGCTTTGATGAAGAGCAAGAAAATGAAGTGTCAACTTTAGGATATCTCATGAGTGTTGGATCAACAACTATCTCCTAGATGTCACACAAACAATCAATTCCATTAGATTCCACGAGAGAGGAAGAAAATGTGGCAGCTGCAAAGACAACAAAGGAGATTATGTGGCTAAGGAAAACTTGAAAATTTGCAAGAGAAACAAGTGAATTGTACTCCTCTTCTAGTTGAAAAATCTGTTGTAATCACGTTGGCCAAGAATCCCAAATTCCATTATTGAACCAAACACATCAACGCAAAGGACTAGTTGGTTTCATATTATATAGAGACCGAGACTATTCATTTAAGACATTGTTCCACAAAAACTAGCAAATACAGACATCTTTACCAAAAAACTTAAAAGCAAAAAATTTGAAAACTTTAAAATGATAATTAGACTTACAAGTTCAACTTTTGATTTAAAGGGGAAATTTTTTATAAAATTAAAAAATGTAAAAATAAAAACTAAAAACTAAAAAAATAAAAAAAATAAAAATTAACAATTCTTTATATAAATTTGATAGCCCATTAATGAGAAAAACATCACGACTTACAAATTTAATCATCAATAACATCTTATTTTATAAAGTAGAAATTTAAAATATATTATGACATAACTGTTGACCAATAATCATAAAGTAAATAGTATGCTCAAGTCTGTTGGCCACGGTATGCCAAAATGTGGTTTCAAAAGATGGCATGTAGAAAATTAGGAAAATGGTTAAACAAACAATATGGTAGGGTTGAGTGCTCTGAACAGCACCACATAGAAAACCTGTAATGCATACTATGTGATAAAATGATATAGAGTAACTTTAAAATGAGAACTATAAACTAGCTCAGCTATTATATTATATTCCTTGTCTTCCACACTGCTAACGTAATCATGCTTTTACAACAGTTATATGACATAATCAATGGTGAAAATGAGACGTTGAAAGTTTCTGGACAAATTAATAATGATGCAATAAAAATCACAGTTTGCAGGCTGCAGAGGCTGACAAGGGCTCATAACGAAAAAGAAGCTGGCTTGATGCCCAGGATACCAGATTTTAAAGGCCCCTTGTTAACTTTTGGCCATTGTCCAGATCCACAAAATGTAGAAAGAGGGCAATGTTTATGTTTGCTTTTGATGTTAGTATACAACACAAATTGAAGTGCAATTTAATCAAAATATAAAAGTGTGTGAACTGGGGTTTGGTTACTTCATTTCCGGACACGTTTTTCTTTGTGTCATGTAAATATATTTACTTTTATATTATTAGAATTAGGGTTTGATAAGTAGGAAATTTATCATAATTTAATTGTAAAATAAGTAGTGAGGACAATTATTTCTGCTTCATCATCTTTATTCAAGGAAAACCACGCTACCTGGGATCACCAACTAATGATCCTTAAGGGAGCAGGGTTTCACTCCTATCAGATTAAGTCTTGGCCGTTAAGATTCCAGCTAATGATCCTTAAGGGAGCAGGCTTTCACTCCTATCAGATTAAGTCTTGGCAGTTATTTCCTTATGTCCCAAAAAAAAGAAGTCTTAACTAACCAAAAACAATTTTATAACATACTCCAAACCCTAATCACTTAAACTTATTATCACACCATCTATTAAAACAAATCTAATAAAACTGGTTAAGATCACACAATCCATTAAAATAAATCTAATTAAACTGGTTAAGATAGTCCATTAAGAAAAAAATGAGAAAGTTTGCAATATCATGCATCAATTTACAATAATACAACCATAGTACAGAGTTTACACTGCGCAAAGCCCGAAATTTGGCTTATTGCTAGACTCTATTAAATACTTGTAAGAGGATCTTGCGGGCATCTGCCATCAGAGAGGGAGCTAATATCCTCCTCCGGTGGCAGCGAATGTGTTAACGAGGGCGAGGGCATTACTTATCAATCTGCACACATTCTGCACACGGTCCGTGACCAGGGCCGTGACCTGCCCGCTGGTGTTGAGATCCTGAAAGCCATTGAGGCAGGAGTCCTGGTCTGTGAGGGCCGCGCTCATCCACGTCTGCACGTTGCTCATCTGAAACTGGAAATTTTTGGGCCTCAAGTGCTTCAGCTGTGCCAGAGATACGCTAATCTCGTAAGCCGTGTCCCTGAAATTCCCAATACAATCCTTAAGCGCCGCGCTTTCTCCTTCATTCATCGGAGCGCTTCTCTTTTTCAGGCCGGCGGCCCAGACGGAAATGTTGCGGGCATTGACGAGGCTCACCGTCACGGCCGCCTTCGCGAGATCGCTCTGCTTGGCCTTCAGTGAACCCGGGTAGGAAGAGAGCGACGAATAGCAGACCTCCGGATAGAGAGTCATATTGCACGAAGTTTTGATGAAATCCGCGATGTCCGCGTGGTTGTACACGGGATTCACCTTCTGATTTGTTGCTGCCGCTGCGGCTGAACCCAGTATCACAGCAATTACGATGACAGAAAAACTGGTAGCTCGTAGATCCATTGTTATTCGAACTCGAGACATATTCATAACGGGATGAGGAAAAAATATGGGACGAAGCCGAGGCAAATGCAGCGGTGGAAGCCTGAAGGGAATTGCAGCGCGCCATCTGCTATAGATGCTTCCCTATAAATAAGGAAGACGGCGAGTTTAAGGAATTTGTTAATTCAACAATTACATGTGACTGTGGGCCGCCAATTTGCTGCTTTTGCAAGTTTTTATTATTATTTTATTTGCTCAGATGCTGTTATGGCTGCTTAATAGCGGGAGGCGCTATTTTTATGAATCCACAGGTCACGGGAGGGTGTTGCAGGGTGTACGATGGGTCAAAATTTGGTCCCGCGGCTTTGTTGGACATGATTCGAATTTTTTTTTTGGGGAAGATAATGCCAAGATGATAAAGCCATTTATTAATGTGGAATCAAACCATTATTATGAACATCACATGCATGCATAACGTCAAAGAAGGTCCATCCCAGATGTGTCAGATGTGTCGAATATGTCTATGAAAATGGATGAACTTAAAAGTGATAAATATAACTATTTTTCTTTTTTAGCGTAGGTAAAAGAGGAAAACTATGAAACCATTCAAATTCAGTGATGATTTTTAAAAAAATTGTTGGAAATTTTTCAAATTTAGGGGGTAATTTTCAAGTTTTTTTATGGTTTTAGATGTACTAAAAGTTTTTGATGGTGTTGAATCTATTTTTATTATTATATTATTCTTACAATCATATTTCTTGAAAAAAAACTAATTTTTATGAAAATGGCAGTTTGGATCAGAATTGTCTCATAAGTAGACAACCACCTCTTTTTTAAGCGACATAATTTTATTACACAACAAAAAAAGTACATCAACAAATATTAGTCTTCTTCTTACCATGATTTGTTGCTAGGGAAACTAGACCCCAACACCTCTTTTTTAAGCTACATGATTTTATTACACAACAAAAAAAGAGTACATCAACACATATTAGTCTTTTTCTTACCATGATTTGTTACTAGGGAAATTAGACCAGAGAAGGAAGCTTAGGCTTTTAGTCCAAAATAATAAGTGGATTACATAAACATTGAGTTAATGACCTATCTTTGCATAGCATGTTAGAAGATAACATGTTACAAAGTTGTAGCCCTTGGAGGGCAACTCAATTGATAATGGTTGTGAAAATGTAGTATTATGTGTGACTAGGTTTGAGGTTCCAATTTCCTCAATTCACCTATGCTTTAGTGAGCACCTAAAAATTATAGGCCAACAAAATTGCCCAAAAAAAAATTACAAAATTTCAAAGAAGTAAAAAAAAAAAAAAAAAACACCCGAAGTACATTTCCAAAGGTTATAAACAAGTTATAAACGTTGTATCATATAAGTATGAGACTAGCAACTAAAAATAAATTGCGCCTTTCATACTGAACTTTGAATTTTTTTATACAAAGTTAATTTGAAAATGTGATAAATTTAATTATTCTTTAAAATTAATTTTATATAAGATAATTTTCTCAAAAATTATGATAATATATAATTATCTAAATTTTTATTAAAGTAATCACTTATAAAATTTACAATTATTATTTTAAATTTGAAACCCAATTCATATATATAATTATTTTATTTTTTCGTTTAAAATATGTTTATTGAAATGGTATAAATCACATCTCATATACATATATATTAAAAAATATTTTTAATTTTAATTTTATATTAAATTTTAATATCAAACCATTCTTTATATATATTCTTATAATTTAATTTAATTTATTTTTTTATATTAAATTTTATTTGTTATATATTAAATTAATTTTAATTTTAAAAATAAAATTACTATATTTATATATAAATGAGAAAAAATAAAAATTGAAATTTTATATATTAATTTGAAAAAAATAAAGAAAATACAGTATATTTATGGTACACATGAGTTTACTTAGATCTAGTGACATGAGGTGGATTAAGATAGAGTTTCACTTATTCAAACAGTATTTATTTAGATCGAGTGAAATGAGTGGATTAAGATAGTGTTTCACTTATTTAAACACTATTGATAGAGCCATCCTCACTAGTTTGGGAGATGAGTGAGAGATGAGTGTGTGGGATAAGAGAAAATTTTATATTAAAATAATGAGTTTTATGTTTAATTTAAGAGGTATTAAAAATAAAGAAAAAATGAAATAATATATTGAGTATATAATAAACGGGTAAAGTGTTTTTATATGTTGTATAGTAATATATGTATTATAAGGTATTATTTATACAATTTATTGACTAAAAGAAAATAAGTGGAATGGAGAAATTTATATCTCATTTTATATATATGCACATAATCAACCTTCTTAAAACATGGTTGATCTTTGTGTGCCTTAGACTATTAAATGCCACAAATCATAGTGAGATGTGCTTGAGTGTGGATTGAGTAATTGTATTGCGGGAGAACTAATATGCATCTACAATGTGTATCAAAGAAAAAAGGTACATTGTAGAACGCATGTGGGGTCATAAGAGAGGCATCATATAAAGAAGATATAAAAAAGGGGTATACAAAATAGGAGAGGCATCATATTAGGGATGTAAATATAAAGGGGTATAAAAAAATGTTAATGAAAAAATGGATAGCTACAATATCTAATGAAATTATGCGTTTTTTAAATTGGGAAGGTGTGCATTGGGTTCATATTGGTAGTGGGTTAAATAAAGTGATTTTTAGATGTATTTTCCAGTTTGTAGTCAAATTAAGGTTATTCTTTAGTTTGCCACAAAAACAAGTGCTATGTTAAAGGTTCATTGAGTGAAGTTCCCGTGCTATCCACAAGATGAGTTTCATGGATAATTCAACCTATCTACAAGACGATCTCATGAGAAGGGGTGGCATATGGTAAGAATTACGATTAGGTTTATGGTTAATCTCTTACTCATGTCGATTGCAAGAAGAGGGTGGTTTTAGTAGCTCCAAGGATGCTAAAATTGGGCTAGGTTTCAACTCTTTTGCATGACTTACAATTCTATTAGTTAGTATTTGGTATTTTCTAGTTAAGTATCTTGTTCAAAAGGTATTTTTTTTGTTTGTTATTGTTTTAAAGTTTGGTTTGAATGTAAGAGATTATGTATCTTTTTAAGCATTTGGGAAAGACATGCATGTAGTTTCTCTAGGTGTCTCCATCTCCCTAGCTTTGGTACTTTATGGTACTCTACACAACTACTAGTGTGCATTAGTATTTAATATTTGTAGTGTTGGCATTGTTAGTCTCTGTCATTAAGAAATTTGATTTCTTGGCAACAAAAGAATTTAGGTTTTTTGGTTTTATGCTCTCTTGGGTTAGTCTATCCTTATATAATTACTTTCGGGATATATACTTATAGGCTTGTTGGTAACATTTTGTCATTACTCTAGAAGTTCACTCACTTTCAAGCTTTTTGGGGCACCCTTGCTATTCCCATGAAGGTGTTGTCATATGAATTAAGCCTTACAAGGGATCTACACAAGCTCACTTATTGTCTTCGGTTCCTTACTATGTGTTTCCTTCACTTGTTTTATTCCAAATGACCTACTTTTTTATATGTCAAATCCAAACCTCCCCAATAAAACATATAGGTAAAAGACATAATCTTCAATGCAATCATTGGGATTTCTATAAAAAGCTCCATCTTATATTAAATTTCACCTCCTTGTAAACCCCTCAACACATTACAAGAGATTAGATTGATGCAATGAAAACCGCTCAAATTTCCAATATAAATTAGATTGATGCCATGAGAACCGCTCAAATTTCCAATGTAGATAACTCACAAAAATCTAGGCCAAGGTGGCCAATATGGAGGAAGTTATCAAAATGAAAAGACAAATTCTCTAGAAATAACCTCAAAGACAAATTCAAAGAATAAGTTCTAAAACAAAGAATGAAAAATTCCAAAATAAACTCATTTTAACAAGGCCTTTAGAACAAAAGTGATGAGGAAAAAGACAACCATCAACATGCAATTACATAACTATTTAACACACTATTATTTAGTTTCTGAAATAATAGGCCACAATGAATTATGCAATTTATAAATTAAACTCTTTATATTTATATGAAACTCAAAAATAAAATAATTTCATTTATATAAAACTCAAAAATAATTCTCTACCTAATGTTATGTGATGTGAAAACTAATTAAAATGCTCTGGAACATGTGAAAACTACTCATTAAAATGCTCTGGAACATGTGATCGTGCTGAAAAAGTGTTAAATAGTCTTTTCCATATGTCTGTTTTTTTGCCTAATATTAAATGTGAAACATTTGATTGAGGATCAAGGATAGCCCCAAGATATTCCAAATAAATACTTGTTTAGTAAATAGTTTGAGTTTATGCCACAAAGCCACATGCAACGACTCGTGTTGATACACGCAATGACAAGAACAGTTTTATGAGGTACCGACATCTTGAAGCTCGGCAAAAAGACAAATTGTAAAAGGCATTTGCAGAGTTGGTTAGATTGGGTCACGGGTGATCTTCACTCAAAAGCTGCCCAAAGAAATGACTAATGAATGAGTTTACGTAGCACAGATATTGGGGAACAGGAAGCTAAAGATTTTGCAGTGTGAAATAATTAAAGAGACATGCACAAGGACATGCCCGACACCACTATAGAAAGGGTAATTTTTGACAAGACTTGAAACTGAATGTACATTGCATGACATTATTATGATGAACAATATATTCAGCTATGAATTTTTTCCCACACTAAGTGGGACCTCATTAACCTCCTTTTCCTTTTATATGTCAAATCTTCAGAGCCTCCTGTTCACATTGTATATGAAGGGCCAATAGATAAAGCATAAATGTGTCTGTCATTGTTATGGCAGAACAAAATTGGATTTTCTGTCCACATTGTACTCCTGACAACACTTTTTGCATGTGAATCCACAAGTATAACGTCAATGTTAAATACAATATCTATTGGTCAGTACATCATGTAAGTTTGACTTGTAATTATTTTTCTCATTGATATAATCTTTTATCTTAAACCAATTGGTTCCTTGAACTAAAGAATATTAAATGAAGATGAGGCATAATACCTAATTGATATACTCTAAGTTAACTTTTCAAGATAAACCGGCACTTTTAGTATTATAATGTTACACTGCAGTCTACTTCTATGCAATAAAATTCATTCTTTAATAAACATGATGTAGGGTATGAATCATTAACAGAAGCGTACACGTATCGAACTCAAGAGCACTGGGAAAACTAAATTGGTTCTGTCGTAGTCACAAGTATTTCCATGAACCAACAAATTCATCGATTTTGTAATGCAGTTGCAAGCATGATTCTTGTGTAGCTCAATACCTGCATCAATTTAGGGTTCTCCAGGGATGTATTCAACTATTTATCTGGCCAGTCATGATACCAATCTCAACAACTTATGTCTTAACATGGAGAATTTGAAAAATAAAGTTTGCAATCTGACATGCTTTTTAACCTTCAGGAATCACCAGTAAACTCTGATAATTAGCTTTCAATGAAGTGTCACGTCAAACGAAAGGGACCCAGATTCAGCAGTCAATACCACGTCGCTTTCAGTAAAGAACGGGATACGTAAGATAAGTTGCGAACTCACCGACTTCGGCAAAGATAGGCTACGAGGATTAGGAAAATCGGTGACGCTGTAAGAATTGCGTGTACGATATGAAGATATATACAAAATTTGCTGATAATGTAGGAATTGCGTGTACAGATATTTAGATGAATAGATGTATTAAGTGGAAAGCCGCCTAGTGGAGAAATAAAGCAATGTCATAAAATATACAAGGCGGTTTTGTATTTAATACACTTATATAAATATACTACATGGTGCGTAGTTTATGCCTCGCTTAACAACTATGGAATATCGTTGAGAATCTGATCTCTGTGGCTGGCCGTGCCAACATTTCACAGTGTTAGTTGTGCTGGCATGTCACAATTTAAAGTCATATGTAACTGAAAACATTTAAATTATACATAAAATCCATTTCGAAGAGCACTATTAATATAAAATTAAACTTAAAAAACAGGCCGTGAAAGTTGGGTTGGCATCAAAATAAATAAAAAAAACTTAAATTATAAGATTAAAGCGCATTTTGAAGTAGAACGCACCTCTACGTTGTTTAAAACAATTAAAAATAAACTTGAAAAATAGTCCATCTCGAAGACTACTGCACTATTACGTCGAAAACAAACAAACTTAAAAACAGGCCATTTCTAATTTTTTTTGGTTGGCTAGCCCACAGGGTTTGAACCTTATAGCACATAGTACATAACTCTTTATTAGGAAGGTTTTCACCAATAAAATTTCTCTAATATTAGTATGTCTTCTAAAAATAAATAAAAGTATATTTCTAATATTAGTATGTCTTTTAAAAATAAATAAAAGTAAATTTTAAAGACTAGATAGTGAAATATTTTATCTCATTACCAATATAAATTATATAATAATATATATTTCATTTCAAAAAATTATTTTTATCTTTCTTTTCTTACCCCCTTCTCTCTTCTTTCATTTTTTCTTTTTTCTCTGTCATTATATATATATAGAGGGATGGGGTTATTGTGAAGGAGGGAGTGAGGTAGGGAGGGAGAGAGAGGAGGTGGAAGAGAGAGGAAGAGATAGAGATAGTGAAGGTAGGGTGTGGGGCAGAGGAAGGGGGAGAGAGAGGGGGATATATCTATGTCATGTGAATTCTTCATCAAGCAACAACTTGATATGGCCTCTAGCTCTCTTGTCCGTCTTTTCTTCCACCATGGAGCCACTTGGGCTAGTGAAAGCAATTGATCCCAAGTGAAACTAGCTCAAGACCTAACTCTTTATACCATGACCCCATTAAGGACATGCACCAAGAAACAACATGGAGCAAATTTCTTTGACACCACTGATTTGGGTTGTACATGGAATGGAATGGAAGGTGGTAAAGGAAATGTAACACACACATATAAATATATTATAGAGAATAATAATAGAATTAAAACCTAACTTCTATTAATGAATAAAATAACATAATATTGTAGAACACAAACTTGCTAGAATGGTGGTAGCTTGTCTGAGAGAGAGAGACACATAGAGAGAGAGAGAGGGAGAGGGAGAGAGAGATTG
Source organism: Pinus tabuliformis (assembly GCA_031772625.1). NCBI lineage: Eukaryota > Viridiplantae > Streptophyta > Pinopsida > Pinales > Pinaceae > Pinus > Pinus tabuliformis. The sequence goes on from CM062805.1 coordinate 1,147,658,213, forward strand.
TGGCTATGATTAGTTAAAAGAGCTATTACAAGAGGCTAAAAGGGTGACCTTTTTAATATAAATCAAGAACCCTAAAGGTCCATAACCATAAAACTAGGAGGCAAAGTTCCGAAAGGCTTGTGTGCCTTAAGGTGGTTAGTTGATACGTCAACTTCCCATGGAAACAAATTTTTCATACAACCTTCATTTGTGTGTACAATAGCTTGTTGGAAATATCTAAATAAGAAATACAATTTTTAGTAGGCTTACAAAATCCTACAACGATTCTAACCCTATGAACACAAAAAGAAGAAGAATTGTTTAAGGCTTTAAAACAACCCTAGAAGTTTAGGACCCTAAAAAATCATAATAAAGTTTCCAAGATGGAGAACTATGTTGATCCAATAGAAGAAGTGGATGGCCAGCTATATCCACCTGGGTCATTATAAGTTTATCTATGTGTGGAGTATATACAAAAATCATGTAAGTATTATAAATAAAGAAAATGCATGGTTAAATTAATTACTTTCAGGCAATTAAATTCATAGAAGGAAACAAACATGTATTCTAAACTAATGTTCAAGATAACTTGTTCTTTCCTACTCCTATTAGCTGACTAAGAATTGTGGTTGCTAGGTAAAGTCAAAGATCTAGTGCAACCACTTGAGGAATTCATCATCAAATTTTGGCTTTTGCTTGTGTTTGTTTATGAACAAAAAAAACAACACATTTAGAATCATTTCAGTATTACATAGAATTTTGGTCACTCCTAGATTTGGAACCAAGGTAAGATTATATTCACAAAGCATAAATCCAAAATAATGCCAAGGTTAATTAATACCTCCACAAGCTTCCTACATCAAAATATCATTAGGGTTAATGTAATTATAAGAGTGGGTCAACGCAAATATTTTACTTGTAAAATTTTAGTGGGGAAAAAATGTTCTGAAGCATCTCTAACTGTGATCTACATGGAAATGGTCAAAGTCCTATGTTTATAATGGTTAAAGCTAAGGAAGGATAACACTCATAATTGAAATATCAACAAGGATGATGAAGACACTCATAGGCCAATGACAAGGAAAGAGGATGAGAACACTCATAAGTCAATGTTAACTTCTCACAAGGAAAGGAATAATAATCTACAACAACATACTCACAATTAATATTTTCATAAAAACATGGGATGAATCCTTTCATGTTCCTATAAACTTGGAATAGTGGATTTTTCATAAAAAATTATATGTTATAATATTTATTATATCCAAGTACATCAATCACATCTTCGTCCTTACTAAGGATCACGATCATAAATGGGATCACCTTCAAATTAGAAGGAACTTATATCTCAGTTATGTATTCTAATGTATAAAAGGTAAATGAGTTGTTAACACCAAGGTAATCATGGTTTTCATGGAATGAGAGAAAATCCACTAATCCTTATTCAAATTTCACCCTTTCAAAATGATCAAAATATGGATCATAAGGTAAAAATATTAGAAACCAATGCAAGTCATTAGGTGTAACACTCTCCTCCCACATCTACCCAAGTAACGAGCTAATCGGGTTAAACATGCGACAAGAGGCTACTACGATTGGATTCAACCTCCTATGTGACCTTAAGGAAGTGGAATCGGTGGAACACATCAACCAACCTATCCACATTAGCAACAAAACCCTTAGGAGACATGTTAGCCACTCAGACATCCTATCCCTGGGTCCCACTAATGTTCTAGACATCTTAAGCCTCAGGCACTCTCATACTACAGGCATGAGAACGTCCATAAAACCAAATTCGCTCTCACAGGTTTGCTTGCGAGTGTCCAAAGACCCAATTTTCCAGTGTTATGCTAGCGACCCTAGGATTTGAGCCACTTTTTTAGGCCTAGAGCCCAGGTCACTGCCCAAAATGGAATGATAACTTAGGAGTAATAAAAGAATAGGGAAAAAATGATGCAAAAACAATAAGTTAAATAAGACCTTAATCAAACCCCTACTAGCCATGATAGACATTTCGTCAAACATGTCGCAAGCATGTAATCTACAGGTGTAACCAACATAATTAAACATAGGGATCTTGTACTTATTTGAGAATTGCTAAGAACCATTGTTCCCTCATGTCATTTGTTGCATTACCATCTATTAGGCCATAGATACATTATCTATTCATTTACAAGAAAAAAAACATGTTGAGAGCCACACATAGCTGTTTTAATAAAAACACACATATAACTAGCATAATAACAACATAAATACTCATGAAAGTACAACCATATAAACCACATGTAATCCAACAAAATGCTCATAGAAATAAAAGGAGAAATAACCTTTCATTAATGATGCAAAACCAAACTCAGGATGGGACCTCCACGTTCCACCTAACCATAGAATGGCTGAGCCAAATCTCTCTTCAGCCATTCACCCTCGTGCCATATTCCAAGCATGAATGTGGGGCTCAAACCAAAAGAACCAACTAGGGCATACTTCGGCTAAACCACCTCACCCTCATTAATAGAAACTAGGCTTTACCGTAATCCATCCTAGATCACTAATCCAACACAATGAACACATCATAATAGGATTTACCATTATCTCCACCCAATCACTAGGTTAAACAAGCATGGATGCCACTGGATTTCTCCACCTACACCATGAGGAATTTTTTTGCCTCCTAATCTCTTAGGATTTACCGCAATCCAAATCGAGATCACTAGGCCTTAAATCGAAACCCACTCTCCAGGCTTTACCACATATCCCAAACCCAGGATGACTAGGCCCAATGGAGAGAAAACCACCTCTTGGCTTTACTGTATATCCTGCCATTCACCGATAAGGATTCCTAGTCCCACCGAGGCAACACAATCCTGGATTTACCTCAACCACAATCTGGCTCAGGGGTCATTAGGCCAGTGGCTTTACCATGATCTGCAGTTTGGTTCAGGGACCACTAGGCCATGTGCTCTATCATTCAAAGGTCCACCTCACTCAGCTTCGCATCCATCCGACAATCTAGCACAACCAAAACATGAGAACTCCATCACACCATCGATATTCGAAAATGGCAAGGATAGGTTGAAAACACTGTTACACCTAGAAAAACCCATGCCATGATAGAAAAGAACCACATTCAATACCATACATGTCAAATCTATCAAGGAAAATACACATGCAAGTCGATACCTGCAAAGAAGCTTGTTGTAGCTGCTTGATCTTGCCTTTCCCTACTTGATCTTTTCTTCCTCTTGCCTTCTTTTCCTTTCTTGCTCCAATGCCAAAATTGCTCCAATAAAACTCCAAGTGTCAAAGAGTGAGAGAGAGAGAGATAATAATGAGAGAGCTCCAAAACTCAATTGAAAAAATGTTACCAACTGATCCTCAAAATCCTTTTTATGAATGAGCCCTCTATTTTCCTCATTTTCCATTATTTTCCTTCAATTTCCTCCTCACGTGCAACCTATGACCTTTCACCTCCTTTTTCTCCTAATTTACATTATTTTCATAAATAAATGTGCCAAAAATGCCATTTTGCCTATCCAAAGCCTTAGCCATTGCCTTTTCCAATTTCCTTAGCCATAAACAACCAAATGAACACCCCTAGGATGTCTTGCCCAACATTTAGCTTGGAATAAGTGTCCCATCAACCATGGTTATTATTTTTTCCTTTATTTACTTTTATTACATGGAGGATGTTACAGAACCCTCCCCCTTGGGGAACACCGTTCTCAGTGTTAGACCACCCAAGACCTCAACAAAACTACTAAAAATCAAACATACTGCCCATGGAGCTTTATAGCATAGCTCGATGCAGTATTTACAATGATCACCCTAGTGAAAATCAACTCAACATAACAACATAATAACATGACATCATAATGACATGACACCCATATCGCTTATTAGAGCTTTATAACATACCTCATGGTGGTATTTACATCTATATACATATGTACATATAGAAAAATCATCAGAACATATACCAGAGCATATACAAAGGCATATACCAAAATCAAACCAAAACACCAAGCCAAAACTGCTTTGCCTCAACCGGAAAACAAGGAAGGATACATAGGCCTCATTTGATCTGCCATCTCCCATGTAGCTTCATCGGGCCCAAAGTGCTTCCATTGCACTTTAACTTTCTCGATTTCTAGGTTCTAGAGCATGAGCACATTTTTTTGCAATATACACTGAGGCTCTGGCTGGAATCCTTCATCTGGTTCCACCTGCAATACAGACCAGTCAATCACATGATCAACATATTTAACATACTTCTTAAAGAAATGATACATGGAAAACATCATGTAATTTCATTGTCGGAGGCAATGCAATTTGATAGGCTAATCACCCAATCCTCTCAACAATGTTGAAGGGTCCACAAAATTGTGGTGCTAGCTTCGCACATGATCCAATCCACAAGGAGATCTTCTTCGGCTTGATGTGCAAGTACACCTGCTCCCCAACTTGAACTTCTTGAACAACCTGTTCCTATCTGCATAGCTCTTTTGCCTATCCTGTGTCGCCTTTAGGTTCTTCTTGATCACCTACATTTCCTGTTCCATGTCTGTCAACATCTTTGGTCCAATCAAGACCCTGTTAACCGATCACTCCAATTGATGGGAGTATTGTAACTCTGCCCATACAATGCCTCAAAAGGACTCATCCTCAATGACTCTCAATAACTGTTTTTGTATGCAAAGTCAACCAAGGGGAGATACTCTTCTCACTTCCATTGCTGATGCATCAAATACATCCTCAACATGTCCTCCAATATCCTGTTGACCCTCTCTGTGTATCAATATGTTTGCAGATGATAAGCTGCGCTAAAGGCCAACTATGTACCCAAACCTGCAAATAACTCCTTCCAAAACTAGGAAGTGAACTTAACATCCTTTTCCGAAACAATCTTATTTGGAACACCATGGAATCTGACCACATCTATGATGAATACCTGTGCCGCATCACTAGTTGAGAATGTAGACTTCATCAGAATGAAATATGCAACCTTTGTTAACCTGCCCACAACAACCATGATGGAATCATGCTGTCTCGCTATCTTCGACAACCTTGTGATGAAGTCCATGGAAATGACCTCCCATTTCCACTCTATAATTGCAATCGGCTATAGCAGTCCACCTGGATGTTTACATTCTTCTTTCACTCGCTGACAATCAAAACATCTAGTCACAAACTCTGCTACATCACTCTTGATATTTGACCAATAATATAATTTCTTCACTGCAGTCAATGTCTTCTAATAACCAGGGTGACTTGAATAAGGTTTCACATGAAACTCTCTCAACATCACCTTCTTGAGCTCACTGCTATCTGGCACATATATCTTGTCTCTGAATCTGACCAATCCATCTATTGTAAGACGATAATCCATACCCTGTGCATTTGCACTTGTACCTGTACATGTACCTGTACTGCCACCTATACCTGTACCTGCACCCTGCTGCAACCTATGCACAATCTCTATATACCTAATATCTAGCTGACCTACCTGTAAGATCCTATCCTGTAAGTCTAACCCATAGGAGGTCATGGCTGTCAAGTGATTTACCTGTACCCGCCTGCTAAGAGAATCTGCCACACTATTCCCTTTACCTTTGATATACCTAATCTCGAAATCAAACTCACTGATAGTGGCCAAACATCTAGCGTGCCTGGCATTCAGATTCAGCCGATCAAACAAATACCTCAACCCAATATGATCATTCATCAGTAAAAATGTCCTTCCAAGAAGATAGTGCCTCCACATCTTCAATGCATGTATAATCATTGCCAACTCAAGATCATGCATGGGGTAGGTCTGTTCATGCTCATTCAATTTCCATGAATCATAGCATACCACCTGTCCATCTTGCATAAGGACTCCACCAAGTTCTCTCTTGCAAGCATATGTGCAAACTACAAACTCTTTGTTTGGATCTGCAATTTGTAGCATTGGTGCATGTGTCAACAACTGCTTAAGCTTCTCAAAGCTAGCATCACACTCCTCTATCCATTCAAACTTCTTACCTTTCCTCTGCAATGATGTGATAGGATAAGCAATATGTGAGAAGTTCCTGATGAACCTCCTATAGTAGCCTACCAAACCCATGCAATATCTCACCTCATCCACACTCTTAGGATCTACCCACTCCATGATGACTCTTATCTTCTCTGGATCTACTGCAATTGCCTCCTTGGAGATCACATGCCCCAAGTAATGTATCTCACTCTAAAAGAAACTACACTTGTTGAGCTTAGCATACAATTGATAATAACCTCAACACTGCTGCTAAATGATCGGCATGCTCTTCCTCATTTTTAGAATATACCAATATATCATTAATGAACACAATAAAAAACTTATCCAAACACAAACACAAACACAACACACTATTCATCAAGCACATAAATGTAGCTGGAGCATTAGTTAAGCCAAATGGAACTACAACAAACTCATAATTCCCATACCTGTTCCGGAAAGCGGTCTTGTAAATGCCCTCCTCTTTGATGCATACTTTATGGTATCCATATCTTAGATCGATCTTTGAGAACACTGCTACTCCCTTCAGCTGATCAAACAAGTCATCAATCCTCGACAAAGGGTACCTGTTCTTGATAGTCACTTTGTTCAACTGCCTATAGTCAATGCATAATCCAAGAGTTCCATCTTTCTGCTTCACAAACAAGACCGGTGCACCCCAAAGTGATACACTTGGCCTAACGTATCCCTTGTTCAACATTTCCTTCAACTGCAACTTCAACTCAACCAACTCAAGTGTTCTCATCATATAAGGTGCTTTTGATGTTGGAGCTACCCCTGACACTAGCACAATAGAATAGTCTACCTCGCTATGAGGTGGCAACTATGTAATGTCCTTAGGAAATACATCCTAAAACTACTGCAAAACTGGGTACCTTTTCAACACATCTACATCCTCAACCTCCTTACCCTTGTCACTAGAAATGCGTACTGCAAAATAAGATGCACCCTTTTCTGCGGCTACGCTTTCTTGCATAGATGTCACCATCCTAAGTGATGTGTCTTTCTTCTTACCTTACAAGATTCTTGGTTCCCCATTGTCATCAACACACTCAATGGCTTTGTCATAATAGTCTACCTTGGTCCTATGAAGATACAACCAATCCATGCCCAACAACATACTATATGATCCCAATAGTAATACATTCAAATGTGTTGTAGCAGGCATACCACTCAAATCAAATGCACAAGCTCTTACCCAATGATGAACTCACTTCTTTGTACCAGTAGCCAACTACACTAACCGAGATTTTGGAACTCAAACCACACTTATCCACCAAGTTAGGACTAACATAGCTATAATTATATCCAGGGTCAATCAAAATAGAAATAACTTGATCACAAATCTTACCATCCATCTCAATGATAGATTCCTAGTGTTCTTCCTGTTTGTTGTCCACTACTGCATAGATATGAGGAATGCTATGCCCTACATCCCCAACATTCCATGCCTTCTATGCACTATATATCTAAGGCCTACCACCCTGATTTTGTGGACAATCTCTCTTAAGGTGCTCCTTGCCACATGTTCAACACTCCAACTGACCAATACCAACACCTCTATGTTGCTGCTGTGACTCATGTCCCTGTCTAGTTGCATTAAGCCTATTTTGCGGTGCCACATTTTCTTTCCCATCTGCATTTTGAGGCCTTGTCCTCTTAGGATGCAATTTACCTTTACCTTTGTCTTTTCCCTTCCATCCTTGCTGAGATTCATTCTTACACTTTGATTGTTCATAGCAATGCTTCAGTTTCACAATAACTTCCTCAAGTCATCGAGGTTCATCATACTCAATCCGATCTCTAAATGCTAATGGAAAACCACTGAAAAACTGCTGAACTTCAGCCTTCTAATCAGTAAGATATGGTACATACCTCAATAACTCCATAAACTTGGTCATGCAATATTCATCTGTCATTGATCCCATCTTTAGCTCATATAATCCCTTGGCCTTACTGTCATAGTACCTTTCTGACAAGTACTTCTTCCTGAAAATCCTCTTGAACTCCCACCAACTCAAGTCATCTGTTCTGATGTCTCTGACCTGCTTAACATCTTCCCACCAAATGTTTGCTTTACCTTTCAAGTTGAAGATCGCTACTCTGGCCTTCATGTTATCTGTGTACTCATGCAACTCAAATAATTTGTTCATCCCAAGTATCCAAGCCTCTGCATCTTTCAGCTTCTTCACATCTCCATCAAAAGTAGGTGGCTTCACTTTCTTAAACTCATATGGAAAGTATCCCCTATCATTCCTCTTGTAAGGATGATAACGATGACGATCATGATGTCTATTAGAACTAGAACTAGAATAGTACCTATACTCATTGCCTCTCCTATCTGGAGTGTCCAACAACCTGCCATCTCTCACCATATCAGATCTATCCGACCTATGTCTACCAGGAGACCTACTACCATATGCCCCATTAGTTCTATCCTCATGTCCATGGATGATCCGAAGTGGCCCTTGTCGCTGCAAGTCTGACAAACTCTAAAGAAGTACAACATTAACCTCTACTTGTTTCTCTTGTGCCTGTATGATCCAGTCATTATTTGCCTTACAATTCCTTATTTCTTCTTTCAAGATTCTCAAGGTGTCTGCCAAATTCAAAGAGTGCCCCACACCATGTTGCCCATCTAATTCATAGGGAAATTCTATGTAGTCTACCACCTTGCTATCCATTTGGTCTCTTTCCTACAATGTATAATATGTCAGATAAACCAAATCATAATAAATCAACGTACCTTAGCATAATTCGGGGAGGATACCTTATCTGCAAGATCAATAATCAGCGTGATACATGTATAACATAAACATAATAGCATATAGACATACACAATTAAATGCATCAACACATAAAAATCTTTCTAGTTAGGGTCCAATCATCAATGCAAGGCCATATCAACAATGCATGCTATGACCTCATGCATGACAACAACCATTATTCCATTGTACACATTGCCACATGCAACTATCAACATGCATAATCAATGCCAAATCAACTACACATACGCATAAACGCATGTAGTCGAGCATAAGCGATCAATCCTTGTAACCATCCTATAAGACTGATACATGTAATCAAACCTACAAGAATGTAGCCTAACATACAAGGATGTAAGTAGGTGACATAAAATCAACATGTAAGTGACCTGTAACAATATGTAACTAGTTATCTACTCATGATGATGCATTCCACAAAATCAATCATCAAGTTCCTCATGATAACCTTACTATAATCATGATCAACATCAAGAAAATGCAACAAGCTCATGCAATGCTAGTGTAAGAGACGCACATGCAACTGGCATGCATGCATGACCAATGCACACTGCCCATCCATTCCGAGGGGTGAACCATGATCTGATACAACTTTGTAACACCCTCCTCCCACATCTACCCAAGTAACCAACTAACTGGAGTAAACATACGACGAGAGGCTATTATGATTGGATTCAACCTCCTATGTGACCTTAAGGAAGTGGAATCAATGGAACACATCAACCAACCTATCCACATAAGCAATAAAACCCTTAGGAAACATCTTAATGACTCAGACATCTTTTCAGGGGTCCCACATATTTTCTAGACATCTTAAGCCTCAGTCGCTCTCATTCTATAGGCATGAGAGTGTCCAGAAACCCAAAGTTTCTCTCATAGAGTTGCCTGCTAGCGTCCAAAGACCCAATTTTCTAGTGTTGTGCCAATGACCCCTGGATTTGAGCCACTTTTTCAGGACGAGAGCTGAGGTCACTGCCTAGAATGGAATGTTAACTTAGGAGAAGTAAAATATCAAGGAAACAATGATGCAAAAGCAATAAGTTAAACAAGACCTTAATTAAAGCCCTACTAGCCATGACATTCATTTCATCAAACATGCCATAAGCATGTAATCTACAGGTGTAACCAACATAATTAAACATAGGGATCTTTTACTTATCTGAGAATCATTAAGAACCATTGTTCCCTCATGCCATTTGTTGCATTATCATCTATTAGGCCATAGGTACATTATCCATTCATTTACAAGCAAAAGCATGCTGAGAGCCATACATAGTTGTTGTCATAAAACACACATATAACCAACATAATAACAACATAAATACTCATGAAAGTACAACCATATAAACCACATGCAATCCATCGAAATTCTCATAGAAATACAAGGAGAAATAACCTTTCATTAATGATGCAAAAACCAAACCCAGGATGGGACTTCCATGATCCACCCGACCATAGAGTGGCTGAGCTAAATCTCTCTTCAACCATTCACCCCCATGCCATATTACAAGCATGAACGCGTGACTCAAACCAAAAGAACCAACCAGGGCATACCGAGGCTAAACCACCTCACCCTCATCAATAGAAACTAGGCTTTACCGTAATCCATCGTGGATCACTAAGCCTAATCTGAATGTTGGGAAAAATTGTTAATTCTATGCAAGCTCCCTCATCAATATTAAAAAGACGTGTTTAGGATCATCTCAAGTTAACCAAAATGTGAAGGATTATGTGTCAAGTATTGAGTGTCTTTTATGAGAAATTCATGAGGTTATTTAGCTATTTAAAAACACATTTACAGTAAGTAAAATACATAAGTAAAACACAACAAACTCATAACACACAACTGATAAAGGAGTTCACCCCTCCTGGGCTACATCTCCTTGGACCTGCTTCAATGGCTAGGTTCTCTTTGGATTAATGGTCAATTATATGATTACATGCACATGCAGTGTTCTAATGGATTTGCAACTAGCTCCATTGGATTAAGAAGACCTGGCAAAAACACCAAAAATGACTTCCAAGCTCTACAATTGGACTTCAGTTGATCTAGGCTTGACCTCCTCTCCTGGTGGCCCTAGGCTTCATTAAACTTAAACGTAGAAAAATAATATACAAAAGTGCCTTTCTACCTCTGCAACTTGTTCCATTGTGTTTATAACATCCAAATAATCTAGGAATGACTCTTTCTGAGCCAAAATTGGTCAAAAAATGCCAAAGTTACGGCTTCTTTAGATTTTCCTAGGAAATCTCCACTAAATCTGGAAAAACTCCAAGTAACTCCGCCAAATTTGGAGTTAGCTCTAGATTTGTCAGCTCCACCAAAATTTTGCCAACTTAAACTGCGCTTAATTAATGGATAACCACAAATTAATTAGCACTAATCCTCCACTTAACACTTAATCCATAGTTAGCATAACATGCTAGCGGTTAGTGTTTCAAGGTTGGTCACATGCTAGCGGTTTATCCGACGGTTAATGCTACCTGGTGGTTACATAACTGCTAGCGATTAAGTTTGCAGTTCTGGTCACATGAGTGGTTAAGTCTAGCGGTTAATGCTAGTGGTTAACTCCAAATCCACCGGCGGTTAACAAACATGGTCACATGGGAGAGGGTTAACGCAAGTGGTTATCTCCCAAACTCCACGGTTTAACACTTTAAAATGCATTTGCGCTCATAGCATGTTAAGCAACACATGTGTGGTATGGTGGTAGAGAATTATGCTTTTTGAGGAGAGGTCACGATTTGACTCCCTGGCCTACCCATATAAATTTTACTTGACCTTTGAGAGGGCACGTGGTGGCCTCTGGGCTTGCCACTTGTCAGCCTCTCAATGGTCCTCCCAAATGCACTTTAACCAATTACGTACCGCCACTTGTCATGATCCGGTTGGTCCACCTGTTGGAATATTCCAAGGAATATTCTTTTTTTCTGACTAGGGTGTACGAATGCCTAATCAACATCCCAATCACAAAATTTTGCCTATTTGACCAAACAAACAACAGACTCTAACTTTCTCATACAAACTCCATTTTGAGTGAAACAAGTTGCATTGAGATCATATCACTGAGATAGACACTGTCATTTAGGTTTTGATCGATTGTGAGCACTTTGATTTTTGAGAAATTTTTTGCCCCTAAACCAGATTTTGGTCACTCCTTCCCAGTGACAGCCTTTTGGACCCATAAAAGCTGGTTATATGATGAGACCTGAATACTCTTCTCCTTCCCAAGTGCTATCAATTGATTCTACTTGGAAAAACCTCCATGACAACCACTTGGGTTCATTGACATGCCTTGCCTTGCAAGTGGCTTGGAACTTCAACCAATGTTCTCCTTTTGCTGCTAACCCAATCCAACATTTGTTGGCTGCTTTATGATTAAACACCCTGCTGTACCAAAGTGATCCCTTAGTGATTGGAAAGTTGACTGATGGCCTTCACATTGAGAATAATGTTCCTTCTTTGCAACATATGCATTCGATGCAAGCTTCTCCTTGGAAACCACTTTTCCAAGTTAAGCCCATCTGAGTGAACTACATGAATGAGTTCCAATATTAGTAATAACAAGAAAAGAAATGGCCATTCTTTTACCTCCACGGTTCCAAATTCCACATCTGGAAGAATGCATTCACCATCTCTTTCACTTCTTGGCGTCAACACATCAAATCGCATTGTAGACCATTTGATATTTTACAAGGGCTGCATTTTTTTTTGGCATTTTTGTCCACTTTCGTTGAGTCTTGATTCCATCATCCTCCAGTATTAACATGATGTCCATGTCATGATTTGAGAATGAAGGCTAATTATGAGCCTCTTGCTCAAGCTTGTACCTTCCAAAATCTTGTGACATCTTGTCACAAGAAACACCATTAACCTTGAAAAACACTCATGCAAGAATATAACTTGATGACCTCTTCCTTTTGCTTCTTCAAAGAAACAAATGTCACATCATGTGAACATCACCATTAATATTACATCTTGGTGTATAAAGCATCGACTAAACACAAGTCGACAAAACATACCTCTTCAAATTGACTTTCAAGTCCAGCAAAAGCATGTACAACGATTTGACGATTTACAACAAGAATTCCACATTCTCATGAAACAATTCGTCAGATCTCCCTTTCATCTTTGGAGACAAAATCAACTCTTTCAATTCGATATAACATACATGTAACAATCAATCGACCACACAAGCCAACACTCATGCATGTGCAAATGATCAAGATTCTCAAGTTGACAACATACATGTTAACAAAGTAATCAACGAACACAAGCCAATCACTCATGCATGTTCAAGCAAAATGAAACTATTAACAATTCCACTGTTCACACACACAAACTCTCATGCATGTATAACAATCCTCAACTCTCTCACAAGTACAAGAATCCCATTGGTATGTACGAGTACTTAAAGAGTTGAAATGACCAAATTTGCTGCAATAAAATGAGTCAACACACTCCACTTTCGAACACCTTCTTGGTGTAAACATGCAAGTTCAAGAATGCAACATGCATGCAAATTTGTAGTTGCAAATTGCCATATTTGTTGCATCTAAGTGAGTCAACATAACTCTACTTTTCCAACATCTTGCTTCATGCAATATGCAACATAATTTCAGTAGAAAAGAAATGCATCCAAATAACAAGGAAATGCATCAATAAGGTAAGGTTTGCATCAATTATAAAAATAAATTCAAGACCTTAATTGGTTAAGAAATCTAACCATCTCTTTCCAAACCATTTCAATGGCGCTTCTTTTAGTTGCACTTCATCATGTGTATCATCTTGGCCCACATCAATTATGGAATCCTCTTTTCCATTCTTGCCAAAATCTCTCTCCACCTTCAAATGTCGTGGATGACTTGTTGGATGCAAAGTCCAACACTTGTCTACAAGATGACCCCTCTTATGGCAATGAGTGCAAAATAATTGCATCCTCTTTTCAACATGGTTTCCATTTTCCAATGGACCTTTGGCTTTCTGTCTCTTTTGTTTTGAAAGTTTCCCGTGTATGGCTATCCTCTTCCAACACCTCGAAACAGTATGGTTATTCAAACCATAAAAGGAACATGTAAGTTTTCTTCAAATCTTATGTGAATATTTACCATGTTTATCATAATCAAAAGAAACTTGATTAAAGGCATAATTATACCTTTCACATTCACCATTGTCGCCTTATGGAGGTGAATTTGATGAGGTAGTGGCTCTCTCTGGAATACCAATAATGGTCCCAATGACCTTAGAGCTTTCAACATCATCTTGTTTTCCATTTCCACTAGTTGCATGCTTGTGCACATCTTCTTGCAAAGTGGGTATAAAACTTTTGCATTCCTCATGAACACAAACTTCACCAGTTTGAGGTAATGAACATGTAATAAAAGTCCTTCTTGGAACACCTTCATGTGACTCCTTGGCTTTAGAGCATTCTCCCTCATGTCGTCCATAACCAAGACCCAAATACTTAGGCCTTTCTTCAACAACAATTGGCTCAACTATGCCTTGTGCATGTTGGCATAACCCTTTACCGTCATAACCCATCTTCATCAATAATTTGGACTATATTCCTCTAGTGTGTTTTTCAAAAGCACCAAAAAATTCATTTTGAGAAGAAATTGAAGATAAAATTGAATTTCATACCTCATTTTCATGCACATACTTGGCTAGGGTTTCCTTGGCATCATGGAGTTGAATCTCCATCTCATGCATCTTTTCAAGAAGCTCTTATTTCTCCTCCTTCATGGCCTCAACTCCTCTTGAAGTACAGAGTTCTCCTTCCTATCTTCAAACAACTCTTGCACCCTATCTCTCATGATGATAAGCTCTTGCAACATCTCTTCATCAAAGAGTCTTGCTATGGAAGATGGATTAGAAACATCACTTGTTGAAGCTTGGCAAACCATATCAGGGTTAAAATGAGCTAAAAACCTTGCTTTGATGCCAACTTGATCTAAATGTTGGGCAAACTTGTTAATGTTGTGCAAGATCCCTCATCAATATTAAAAAGATGTGTTTAGGATCGTCTCAAATTAACCAAAATGTGAAGGATTATGTGTCAAGTATTAAGTGTATTTTATGAGAAATTCATAAGGTTAATTAGATGTTTAAAAACACATTTACAGTAAGTAAAATGTAGAAGTAAAACACAACAAACTCATAACACGCAGCTGATAAAGGAGTTCACCCCTCCTAGGCTACATCTCCTTGGACTTGCTTCAATGGTTAGGCCCTCTTTGGATTAATGGTCAATTCTATGATTACATGCACCTACAGTGCTCCAATAGATTTCAAACCTGCTCCATTGGAGTCAAAAGACCCAAAAACGCCAAAAATGACTCTCCAAGCTCTATAATTGGACTTCGGCTGATCTAGGCTTGACCTCCTCTCCTGGTGGTCCTAGGCTTCCTTAAAATTAAACGTAGAAAAATAACATACATAAGTTCCTTTATGCCTCTAAAACCTATTATGTTGTCTTCAGAGCATCCAAATCATCTGGAAATGACTCTTTCTGAGCCAAAATTAATCAAAAATTGCCAAAGTTATGGCTTCTTTAGTTTTTCCTAGGAAATCTCCACTAAATCTAGAAAAACTCCAGTTAACTCCACCAAATTTGAAGTTATCTCTGGATTTTTCGGCTCTGCCAAAAATCCACCAACTTAAAATGCACTTAATTAATGGATAACCATGGATTAATTAGCACTAATCCTCCACTTAGCGCTTAATCCGCAGTTAGCATAAAATGCTAGTGGTTAGTGTTTCAAGGTTGGTCACATGCTAGTGGTTTATCTGGCGGTTAATGCTACCTGGCGGTTACGTAACCACTAGCAGTTAAGTTTGCAGTGATGGTCACATGAGCGGTTAATGCTAGTGGTTAACTCCAAATCCACCGACGGTTAACAAATGTGGTCACATGGGAGAGGGTTAATGCAAGCAGTTATCTCCCAAACTCCACGGTTTAACACTTTAAAATGCATTTGTGCCCATAGTATGTTAAGAAACACATGTGTGGTATGGTGGTAGAGCATTGCGCTTGTTCAGGTGAGGTCATGGGTTCGACTCCCCGACCTGCCCATAAAAAATTTACCTGACTTTGAGAGGGCACGTGGCGGCCTCTAGGCTTGCCATGTGTCAGCCTCTCATTAAAATTTTACCTGACCTTTGAGAGGGCACGTGGCAGCCTCCAAGTTTGCCACGTGTCAGCCTCTCATTGGTCCTCCCAATGCACTTTAACTAATTACGTTCCGCCACTTGTCACCATCTGGTTGGTGTTCATTTGGTCAAACAGACAAAATTTTGTGACTAGGATGATGACTAGGCATCCGTACAACCTAGTGAGCATCCCAGTCACAAAATTTTGATTGTTTGACCAAACAGACAACATGCTCTAACTTTCTCATACGAACTCCATTTTGAGTGAAATGAGTTGCGTTTGGATCATATCGCCGATATGGACGCTGTCGCTCAGGTTTTGATCGATTCCAAGCACTTTGAGTTTTGAGCAAATTTTGCCCCTAATCCAGATTTTGATCAAGGGCAACACAATGAACACATCATAACAATATTTACTATGATCTCCACTAGATCACTAGGCTAAACAAGTGTGGATGCCACTGGATTTCTCCACCAACACCATGAGGAATTTTTCTGTCTCCTAGTCTCTCAAGCTTTGATGCAATCCAAACCTAGATCACTAGGCCCTAAACCGAGACCTACTCTCTAGGATTTACCGTATATACAAAACTCGAGATTACTAGGCCCAATGGGGAGAAAACGACCTCTTGGATTTATCGTATATCTTTCCATTCACTGGCAAGGATTCCTAGGCCCACCGAGACAACACAATCCTGGCTTTACCACAACCCACAGTCTAGCACAGGGGTCACTAGGACAGTGGCTTTACCGTGATCCATAGTTCGGTTCAGGGACCACTAGGCCATGTGATATATCATTTGGATATCCACCTCACTCAGCTTCGAATCCATCAAGCAATCTAGCTCAACTAAAACATGAGAACCACATCACACCATGGTTATTTAGAAATGGCAAAGCTAGGCTAAAAACAATGTTACACCTGGAAAAACCCATGCCATGATACAAAATAACCACATGCAATACCATGCATGCCAAATATAGCAAGGAAAATTCACATGCAAGTCGATACTTGTAATGAAGCCTGCTGTAGTTGCTTGATCCCACCTTTCCTTGCTTGATCTTTTGCTTCCTCTTGTCTTCTTTGCCTTTCTTGCTCCAATGCCAAAATTGCTCTAAGAAAAATCTAAGTGTCCAAGAGTGAGAGAGAGAATAATAAGAGAGCTCCAAAACTCAACTAACAAAAGGTTACCAACTAATCCTCCGAAGCCATTTTATGAATGAGCCCTCTATTTTCTTCATTTTCCATTATTTTCCTTCAATTTATTTCTCACATGCAACTTGTGACTTTTCACCTCCTTTTTCTCCTAATTTCCATTATTTTCATAAATAAATGTGCCAAAAATGCCATTTTGCCTTTCCAAAGCCTTAGCCATTGTGTTTGCCAATTTCCTGAGCCATGAACAACCAAATGAACACCCCCAAGGATGCCTTGCCCAACATTCAACTTGGAATAAGTGTCCCATCAACTGTGGTTATTATTTTTGCCTTGTGAGGCTCCCTCCTAAGTTCTTCTAACTAAAAACTAAATTTCTCTAATTTTAAACACAATAAGATGGGAAATAACTTATTTATGTCTAAACATTTATTTGATGATAATATACCATTAAAATTTATTTACCACAAATTAAATAAGTAAGAATTTCATTGCAACCATTTACATAAGTAATCAATAAACGGAGGAATACCTGTTCCAATAGCTTAGTTGAGATGCTCCTGAGCTCCGGTCTCTGCCGGGATGCTCCTATTGACCACCCGATTGGATTTTCCTCCTAGCCAACTAGGAAGTATTTCCTAGCCCAGGGAACCTCCACAGGTTCCCTAGCCCTCCGAGCCCAAGTCCAACTAGATGTAGTGTGTCCAAGTTAAACAAACACTCTTCTTCTCTCCCTTCTCTTTTCTCCACCTTCCTCCCAAAACAAAACCCCCCAAAACCATAATCAAAACCAAAACCAAAACCAAGACCAAGGATCCCCCTCTCCTCTCATCATCCTTCCCCTTTTATGCCTCTTCCTCCCATCCACCTCAACCACCTATCATTAATGTCATGACTACCCCCTCATCCTTTCATTTGACTTTTCTTACCATATCTTCTCCCAAGTAAATTTGAGAGGACATTTTGGGGATAAGATATGGATATTTAATGTGGAAATTAATTGGGAATACCACATCTTCTCCCAAGTAAATTTGGGAGGAAATTTTGGGGATAAGATATGGATATTTAATTTAGAAATTAATTGGGGAAGACCATATCTTCTCCCAAGTAAATTTGAGAGGACATTTTGGGGATAAGATATGGATATTAAATTTGGAGATTAATTGGGGAAGACCATGTTTTCTCCCAAGTAAATTTGGGAGGACATTTTGGGGATAAGATATGGATATTAAATTTGGAGATTAATTGAGGAAGACCATATCTTCTCCCAAGTATATTTGAGAGGACATTTTGGGGATATGGATATTTAAATTGGAATAATGGAAGGAGACCATATCCTATCCAAGATTAAATTTGAGAAGACAAGTTGGGAATTGAATAATAACAATAATAAATTTTATATCAGTAAATAAAAATTACAGTTTCCCAAATGTAGGTATTTACCAATATTTCTTGATAATTATAAGTCAATATTTTCAGGTAATTTAAACACTAATAAAATTTGCATGATAAGATTAAGTGGGGCATTACATACACCCCTCCTTCAGAAAACTTCATCCCGAAGTTAGAGTGAAAAGATACAAGGAGTTCGAAGGCATAACAAAATAGAGAGAGAGTTATAGTAGTAAAATTTAATAAGTCAGACAATGATACCACTTCCCATCAAGAGTCTCCAACTAATCTATATCCTCCTATCCTTCCTAACCTACTTCCATTCCCACCCTATCCGTCCTCGATTGTTATATATTGGTGCATCAGCTATACCAATATAACCACTGATAAAACCAATATGGTGGAAGCGTCGACTATATCGACCTAACTTCCCCAGCAAGCAAGTGGAAATCGTCATCACACGTCTAGGGAGAGTGTCCATCACTGCCCTCCCACGATTCTAGGTTTGGAGGTTATATGATGGGAAATACATCCACCCCTCCTTACAACTAGGGTCAACATTAACTGGCAATCGTTATCACACATCTAGGGGAGCGTGTCCATCACTGCCCTCCCATGATTCTAGGTATGGATGTTACACGGTGGGAAATACCTCCACCCCTCCTTACACTTGGGTCAACACCCTAATATGGACCACACTACAATGCTGGTTGGATACTTGTCATTGAATAATCCGGTCATGTAGTCTTTTCACCTACCATTTGCATTTTACCTATGTCATAGGAGTGCATACCAAGTAGATACAAAATGTAATAGAATAATGTACATCATACCTTTAGATGTTTCAACCTTCCCCAATGGAAGAGTAGATCTTGGTTATCATATAGTTCTTTCCAATCTGCAGGTTAGTTCTCATTCATGCATATATATAACAACAAAATATATATAGATAAGTGATCTTAAACATCATGTTAATAAGTCTATTATCCACGTGTCAATTTTGTAGTTCACACTCGAAATAAATCTCACATTAGATAAATCGTAATTTCACTAAGTCATTCATTAGATAAATCATATCCACTTAAGCCATACATGAAACAACAATAAATCTGATAAGTTAGGCACTAGATAAATCATAACCAAGTAAGTCATACATTAGGTCATACATCAAACGTTTCCATCATCAATACCTAATCCATCTAATGATTTATATAAGTAGTTTCACCTGTCCAACTAAAGGCATCAATATTACATAGCATTCATAATTAAATAACATGGAACTACAAAATAGAGCTTTAGCATAGGTAGCTATCTAAGTCAAAATGGACATCATAAATGGTTAAAAGTGGGGTAATTACGACATATAGTCTTTGCATCCTCCTGGGTAGCAGATCTTGGGTTATAATTGTCCCATTGTATCTTAACTTGGTCCACCAAGTGATGCTTGAGCTATCGAACCCTATGGTATAATATGCATATTGGTTTGATCATTATGGTTCCCATGTCTGAGACCTATAATTCCCTCTAGTCGAGTTTGTGGGATTCACCAGAAACATAATGTTATAGGGCAGATACAAAAAAAACTTCACGAGTTTTATGCAAGTGGGGTGGTATTACAAGACAATAGGACACTATTCCAATTTTCTCTTTGATTATAAAAGGTCCTATAAATTGAGGTGGTAACTTCATACCTTTCTCAAACTAAATAGTGTTAGGAATAACTCAAAAATAAAAATAAAACTTGGTCCCCCACTTTAAAACTTCGATTAGTACTATGTGCATCAACATAAATATTTTTCCTATCTTGTGCTTCCTTTACCTTCGTTAAATATATCTTATCCATTCCTCCATTTTTTTGAAACAATCCTATGAAGACTATTACTGTGTCTTCCATCATTTCGTCGACTCAATGGTGTCCTACATGGCCTCCCACATAGAGCTTGATAAGGAGGCATCTTAATTGAATTGTGGTTATTTTTATTATAGGAAAAATCTACCAATGGTAAGTACCTTTCCCATCGAGTCTAACTATCCATGACATACATTATAAGCATATATTCTATAACCCGATTTACTCTTTTAGTCTTTCCATCTATTTATAGATGATATGCAGTGCTAAGGTTTAACTAAGCCCCCAACACTAACTGCAAACTTATCCAAAATGTATATGTGAAGCGAGAGTCCCTATCAAAATGATCTTTGTGGGTAACCCATGTAGCTAGATAACTTCACCTACAAATACTTGTTAGCTCTGCTATATAATCAGGATTTTCTAAAGCTGGGGGCCACTTTGTCCATGGTCATGCTCAAAAAGGGGCTTATAATGGTTACCCTCACCTTCCCCTCTACCTCTCTCACCCTCCTTTTGTCTTAACTTCCCGTGCTTATGTTGAAAATCATATTAAAAAGCTCTTTTCAAAGCCCCGGGCATCAATACACAAAACCTTATAAAAACTCGTGCCCACATGACCATGTGCCTCCATAAAACCTTCACCATAACCCCGACTTAACATTTCCCTGTCACATCTGACGAAACCACGCAGTTTAAACCCTGCCGCCCGATCACCTACCAAGCAATCCAACGTCGTTCACCCCTCCCGCACCCGCAAACTGATCGCGCGATAACTCGCGATCAAAAGTGGTTTCATCTCACCCCGTCTGCCACGCGTTGCATGATGATTGAGATCGCTTGTCGTTGTACATTTACTGCTTCCCCCCCAATGGCGGTGCGATCAATACCGCCTACTGCTCGTCCTCCGTCCCCGCTCGTTAACCCCTATGCATGTCCTCCGCCCGATGACCGTTGGATCTGCCCACCCGAGATCCAATGGCTCACAATCGCTTTGCTCCCGTTTCCTCCCGATACTTCCCACCAAGCACTCCCCGTCGTCGATCCGCCCAATCTAATCGTCGATCTTCTTCCTCCATCCATCCTGACTATCCACGTCCATAACCATTCCATACTCCTGAAAGGACGAAGGTGGCCAGCATCCAATACTCGGCGTAGTAGCTCCTCAACAACCGCATTCAACAGGAAGGATGGCCAAGAAGGAAAAGGACAAGCCTTGAGCAGTTAAATGCATTTAGCAGTTATGGAATTTCATCCATATGACACTCCACCTACTCGAGAAGTACAACAGAGCACCCGAGAAGATCAAATTCGTTCACTGAAGCAGGTAGATTGCACCAGAGACTCCATCAAGCAGTTAAAGTGGTTGGTGGTCAATTATGACCCCTCCATGCCTAGAATAGCAGAACGTCTTTGTAATGAAACTCTATATATACCCAGACAACAGATGTAATCAAGGTTGATGGTTGTTGTTTTGATGTAAGGTTCAACTTCTGGAGACTGTAACTGCTTTGATACTTGCAGCGTCTCGTCTTCATTTTCAGCTAATACAAGCTTCTTTTGCTATTAATTGCTCACTTTCCATTTCTATTCTGTTCTAGGCTGTGCTTGATATGCAGTTTTCCTGAACTCTTGATGTATAGCATTAGAGGAGCTGTCATCCTACCTCTATGTTTGAATCTTGCATGTATCAGTGAATGTGTTAATCAGGTTTCTTTTCACTTAGTGACAGAGAGATGTCATCTTGTCTGTGCAGTAGGGAATTAGATTTGCAGACCTCTTTACTAGTTGTAGCCGACCATCACAGGGTCCTGTGCATCTGCTGGTGTGGTCAATATTCTCCATATTCACCCAATCCTTAAGCTGTGAGTAATTGGTGGTCTAAAGCCTTGTAGTTTGGGGATGTTCACACATGTCTGGAGTCAAGAAAAGCAGAAGTGGTTATCTGGCTTGAACAAGCATCATTCCTTCCATTCATCCATTTCCAACATTAAGTTGAGTTTGTAATGTTCCCAAGCATCTCCGAGCTACAACCTATGAGAGTTTCTTGGGGTGATAACATTGATTGGTGCCATTGCCGGGGAGTGGATATTGAAGCTCAGCTTCCTTGGGAGAATGACACAGATCCAGCTTTGATGATAGACAAAGTCTGGACACATTTCTGGTTGTAATCATCTATCTGGTGACTCTACTGGAGAACCTGCCTGGTTGCAACTCCACATTTCAGTTCTAGCTCAGTTTGTGAGGCATACTCGGAGAAATCCTCAGAAATCACCAGAAAGGAGCATCAGGATCAGGTAAGCCTAAGAAATCTTATGCATCTCTGAAAGAGAAAGTTATAGCTAAGGATATACAGTTTGAAGATTTAGAGCCTAGCATTGTTAATAAAGAAATACCTTCAGAGATTCATAAAGCTCCTTGTTCAGTTAGTTCCCCTTTGGATCTCAGTCCAAAGAAAGCCTGTTATGAAACCAGCTCACAAAAAGATAGAAAAGAGAGATCCACGCCTTAGAATTCAGCCTCTTCGAGGGGGCAACCTCCTTTACATTACATAAATGAACAATTCTTGGATGATACAAATGACAAAACCTCCTTTCTATATATAGGAGTCTAAGGAGTCACAGTATAATCCAGCCGACCTAACAATAATAATATAAAGCCACAAAAATAACAATAGAGGGATTCTATGGGCACATTAATAACAATATGGGGGCAATGGGGCACAACAATATAAATAAGGGGTATAACTACAATAGTAATGGGGTAATCACTAGTATTATAGGGACCCAACATGCCCCTCTCCTTCAAAAAAGTGTTGTCCTCAACGCTTGAGTAGTTCTGGATATTTCTGCATAAAATTCTCATCCTCCCATGTGGAATCTTCAGCGGATAAGTTCTTCCACTTGATAAGGTACTCTGAAATTGATCGATTTCGTAGCTGTCGAGTTCTTGTTTCTATAACTGCTTCCGGTTCCAATATAATTTTTCCTTCCTTGTCAAGTTCTGGCAATATTGTTTGAACTGGGAGCTTGTCGCCTATAACCTTCTTTAAGCATGAAACATGGAAAATTGGGTGCAATCGAGAAGCTGCAGGAAGCTCCAATTTGTATGCCATAGTACCAATCTTTTGCAACACCTTGTACGGACCATAATACTTTGGTGATAATTTATTATCCTTCTTAGCTTGCTTGAGGGACATTTTCTTATATGGTTGTAGCCGTAGGAATACCCAATCACCTACATCAAAACTTCTTTCACTGCGATGTTGATCTGCCTGTTGTTTCATTCTATTCTGTGCCAACACAAGGTTATCCTTTAAGAGTTGGAGGACTTGTTGTTGATGTTCGATGTGATGTTCCACTCCCTGAACCTTAGAATTTTCTCTTAAATATGATGTGATGGATGGTGGTTGATACCCATAAAGTGCCATAAATGGGGTCATTTTTGTTGCTGTATGAAAGGAAGTGTTATACCACCATTCAGCCAGAGGCAACCATTTGACCCATTGTGTCTGTTTATCAGATACAAAGCAACGAAGATATCCTTCCAAACATTTGTTTACTATCTCAGTTTGCCCATCAGATTGAGGATGATAAGATGAGCTATGAGCTAACTGAGTACCAAGACAAGAAAATAATTCTGTCCAAAAATTTCCAGTGAAAATGGGATCTCTGTCACTTACAATAATCTTTGGGTTTCCATGTAGCTTTTGAATTGTTTCCATAAATGCAGTAGAAACTGTACTGGCTTTAAATGGATGTGATAATGCACAAAAGTGTGCATACTTGGTAAGTCTGTCAACTACCACCATGATGACACTCTTTCCCTCAGACTTGGGTAAACCTGTGATAAAATCCATTGAAACCTCCTCCCAACGTTGGCTTGGAATGGATAAAGGTTGTAATAGACCCGGTGTCTTAATTGTTTCAACTTTATTTTGTTGGCAAACCAAACATTCTGCCACAAACTTTTGAATATCTGATTTAAGGCCATCCCAAAAAAATTCCTTCTTAACCCTGTGGTAAGTTTTTAAAAATCCTGAGTGCCCTCCTAAGGGAGAAGTGTGCAATTCCATAAGAATCTTTTGTTTTAGCTGGGAATTCTTACAGAGGTATAAGCGATCTTTGTACCATAACGAATCATTTTTCCAGCTAAATGTATCAGACGTACTGGAATCTTGTTGTAGCTTTCGAATAAGTGCCCACACTTCTTCGTCATTCTTCCATTCCTCCCTTGCTTCATTTATCCAATCTGGTTGGATAATAGAAATAGCGCACAACAATGCTTCCACATCCTCATCCTTTCTTGAGAGTGCATCTGCCACCACATTTTGCTTCCCTTTTTTGTAGATGATTTCAAAGTCATAACCCAACATCTTTGTGACCCACTTTTGTTGCTCTTCAGAGGATAATCTTTGTTCTAAAAAGTATTTAAGGCTATCATGATCCGTTTTTACCTTGAAGTGTCTTCCCATTAGGTAGGGTCGCCATTTCTTAAGTGCATGGAGTATTGCCAACATTTCCTTCTCATAAATAGCTTTGCTTAAAAACTTTCCCTTGATTGGACGACTTTCAAAAGCAATGGGTCTTTCATCTTGCATTAGAACAGCACCAATTCCATTTCCTGAAGCATCACATTCCACAATAAAGGTTTTTGTGAAGTCTGGTGTAGCTAAGACCGGTGCTTGGCACATTGCCTCTTTAAGATGTTCAAAGGCCTTTGTTGCTTCCGGAGTCCATGAAAATGCATCTTTCTTCAATAATGTTGTTAGAGGTGCTGCTATTCTCCCATAATTCTTAACAAACTTGCGATAATACCCTGTCAACCCAAGAAATCCTCGCAGATGCTTTATGGATGTGGGGATTTTCCATTCCTTAATGGCTTTAATTTTGCTAGGGTCTACCTTAACTCCTTCATGAGATACAATATGACCCAAATATTCCACCTCCTGGACTCCAAAGAAACATTTGGATCTTTTTGCATATAATTGTTTCTCCTCCAATAGTTGTAGCACCCTGTCAACATGTTCAACATGATCCTTCCAAGACTTGCTGTAGATTAGTATATCATCAAAAAATACTAACACAAATTTTCTAAGGAATGGTTTGAAAATTGAATTCATCAAACCTTGAAATGTTGAAGGTGCATTGGTAAGGCCAAAAGGCATGACCAAAAATTCATAATGACCCTCATGAGTTCTAAATGCTGTTTTCGGAATGTCTTCAATCTTCATTCTGATTTGATGATATCCTGAACGAAGATCCAACTTGGTGAAGTAAATTGATCCATGCAATTCATCCAGTAATTCATCAATGACAGGAATGGGGAACTTATCTTTAATAGTGAGCTTGTTGAGCTCCCTATAATCCGGACACATGCGCCATGATCCATCCTTCTTGTGCACCAATACTACTGGAGCAGAGAAAGAACTTTGACTCGGTTGAATTATACCAGCCTCTAGCATTTCTGCAACCATACGTTCAATTTCACTTTTTTGGACATAGGGATATCTGTACGGCCTGATGTTTGGAGGAACACTTCCTGGAATCAGATGAATAGCATGATCATGATCACGCATAGGTGGGAGACCTTTGGGAGTCTCAAATACCTTGGAATGATTGTCCAGGACTTTTTGGAGATCTGGAGAAATAGATGATTCCAATGTGGAAACATCTAGCGAACATAATTGTGCAATTACACCTCTTTGCTCCTTTTTTAGAAGCTTTGTCATGCCATTAGAGCTGATTATCTTTCCTGGTTTCCCTGCAATACCCCTTAATTCAACTTCCTTTCCTTCCATAGAAAATTTCATGAAAAGTTCTTGAAAATTAAAAGCTATTGTACCCAAGGATTGTAGCCATTGGACTCCTAGTACAACATCAACACCTCCCATTGGAATGGAAAGCATTGGGCTAGTCAATACATATTCTCCCATGGATAGCTTGATATTATGGCACTTTCCAGAAAAATTTATTGTTCCTCCATTTGCAATCATCACTTGACACTCTGGTGCTGGATATAGGAAGCAATTCAATTCTTTTGCTACCCTACAATGAATAAAATTGTGGGTGCTTCCTGAATCAATCAACACTATTACCTTTTTCTTCTTGATTTGTCCTTCTATCTTGATGGTTTGAGGAGTGGTAATTCCCGCCAATGCATTACAAGATATGGTCGGATTTATTTGTTCTTCATCTAGGCTTTGTTCCTGGAATATATCCTCTTCTTTTGACCTTTCTTGCTCCTTTTCTTCTTCCTCTTCACAATCTATGTAGAATAATTTCTTCTCAGCACACTTATGACCTTTTGTGTATTTGCTATCACAATTGTAACAAAGCCCTTTTGCTCTTTTTTCTTCCAATTGTTGTTGTGTCAACCTTGTAGGTTGTGGAAGACTATGGGCAACAACACTTCCGTCTTTATAGTTGTGAATGGTATGCTTCCTAGTTGCCATAATTTTGCTTTCCATTTTTCTTGCTAACCTGAATGCCTTCTCTAATGAATCAGGTTCCCAAAGGCGCACATCATGTTGGATATTATCCTTTAAAGACCCTATGAACACATCAATCCTATGCTCCTCTGGAATATCTTTTACCCTTATGTTCAATTTTTGGAACTCCTCAATGTGCTCCATTATTGAACCCTTTTGTTTGAGACTTATCAATTGGCTAAAAAAAGTGTTGCTTTTTGTATCCTCATAATGTGCTATCAATTCTTCCGTAAAAATTGCCCAAGTGATAAATTGTTTACGAGAACAAAGCCATTGATACCATACAAACTGATTTGGTTCCAAATATAAAGTTGCCATACGTACCTTTTGTGTGTTTTGCACATTATTGAGATCGAAGAATTGCTCCATCTGTAATATCCATGTGGCGGGATCCTTGCCATCAAACTTCCTCATATCGATTTTTGGAACATGGTGAGTCTTCGATCCAACATTAGAGTCTATGGAATCATGATTAACATTTCTTTTGTTCTCATCATGAGTTTCCTTTAGTACTCTTTCACCCTTAGTGACCATTTCTTGTAGCAACTTATTCATATTTATCTTCAATTCTTCCATCTTATCATCCATGCCATCAATTTTACCGTCCATGCCATTCACCTTAGCTTCCATGCCATCCATCTTAGCTTCCATGCCCTTTATCTTAGATTCCACGCCATTTATCTTAGCATCTGTTAGCTTTTGTGAGCGTGACATTTGTTGCACTTGTTCTTGTAATTTTGATATATCATGTAGCATTTCTTCCTCTTCTTCATGAGTCATGCTAGAGCTTTCAGGTTCCTTACTAGGTGTTTGCATTTTCTTTCCTCGGGGCATCAGTTACAGATAATAATGCTTTACTATGCCCTTTGAATTCCTTCAAACCAAGCTTATGCAAAAATTAAAAAAAAAACTACACCTTTTTTTTCTTTGTAGAAGCCTGGTATTGAATCTGATGTATCTCTGTAATTTCGAATCATCCAGTCCTAAAATGTTGACCTGTAGTAGCCTTCTATGTCCTCTTTCTAATGCCACTAGTCTGATCCAAATTGGATTTTCCAAGAAAGAGTTATGCACAATCTCCCGCAGTGACCTGATTATAGATTAGTTCAGTAGAGCGAACTTGTACGAAGTGCCATGTGTCACTGTTTCAACCTTTGACTCTGAAAAATATATAAAAGAAAACTACAGTCCGTCCTCTTTCTGTACCTTCTTACGAAATTTCAATCCGATGCTCAGAAAGAAAGTTATGACGATTTTCCCCAGGTCACCTGTTTTGAGTGTAATTCAGGAGTCTGCAAAAAGACCAACTTCCTAAGATCATATCTCCGAAAATATCACACGAAAAGCTCTGAAATTCGGAGACAAGGTTCAGCGCGATTTCTTCTCAAATGGGTTTTTTTTTGCGACTTCTGAAACGTCACAGAAAAAAAGTTATAGTGAAAATGCCACGATGACCTGTTTGGAGCAGCGAAACCCTAGAATCCAAAGCTCTGATACCAAATGTTATGAAACCAGCTCACAAAAAGATAGAAAAGAGAGATCCACGCCTTAGAATTCAGCCTCTTCGAGGGGGCAACCTCCTTTACATTACATAAATGAACAATTCTTGGATGATACAAATGACAAAACCTCCTTTCTATATATAGGAGTCTAAGGAGTCACAATATAATCCAGCCGACCTAACAATAATAATATAAAGCCACAAAAATAACAATAGAGGGATTCTATGGGCACATTAATAACAATATGGGGGCAATGGGGGCACAACAATATAAATAAGGGGTATAACTACAATAGTAATGGGGTAATCACTAGTATTATAGGGACCCAACAAAGCCTCCCATACAGTTCATCATATTCCTGTGTGTTTGTCATCTATTTCATTACACCTCCTACTATTCAATCTACCAGTATCCTTCCACCTATCCCAGTCATGGCAGGCCAGCAAGCTCCCACGAAGATGGAAATAATTATAGCTGCTAGGTATAGACACCTGGTCTTGCCTGTTCCTTTGAATGCTATGCCTGCAGGAGAATATTAGAAATATATGCCCAAATTCACTGGTATAGAGGGAGTAACAACTGAAGAACACCTTGAATCTTTTTATAGTTATGCTGATAACTTAGATATCAGTGAAGATGATGTGTGGATGAGAGTGTTTGCCCAGAGCCTTGATGGATAGGCCAGAAAGTGGTTCTAAGACTTGCCCCATAAGTCCATAGCAGACATTGAAGCATTGGATGATGCATTCCTGAAGCAATGGGGAGATAGGAAGGATATGCTCTATTACCATATAGAGTTTGGAAACCTGAAGAGAGAAAATGGGGAATCATTGCCTGATTTTAATAAAATATTCAACCATATGTATAATAAGATACCAGCTGAAGTAAAGCCTACCCCCACGTCTGCCAAACTTACTTATGCTAATGCTTTTGACTCAGATTTCTACCTGCTTTTGAGAGAAAGAATATGTGCCACTCTATTTGATATGCAAGATGTAGCACTAGAGGTGGAATCAAATATTATGGCTGTAGAAAAGCTTAAATTCATGTTCATAGAAGGACGCAGAGAGGTGAGGCTTCCTCTTCCTCTGCTTCATCGTCAGAACCTAAATTAGATAAAATGACTAAGATGATAGAGTCATTGGCTGCTGAGATATCTAAGCTGAAAGTTGAGCAGAGTTTTGGGAAAGCAAGGTTTCAAAACACATTTGCTCCAAGAAATCCAAATCCATTTAGGAGAGAAAATGAACAGTTGCAAATCATTCAAATGGGTAAAGAAGTCAATGAAGAACAAAGGGTTAAGGCTCCGTTCTAGAATGTAGTCATGGAGGAAGAGCAGTTTGAAGAAGAGGATGAAATCATTGCATGGAAGATAAAGGTAGTGCTACCTTTTTGACATTGGCTGCATACGAAGAATCATTACTACAGGACCAAACCAGTCAAGAGTGGGATAGAGAGGCTGTTTTGCAGACTGGCGAACAACAAAGATATAATCTGAGGTAAAAATCAAACAATGTCAAGGAGAACCTTGCCCAAAGAGCTGCTGTCCAAACAGAGCAACAAATATCAGACAGAAGAAGCTAGTGGCTGATCCAGTCATCCTCAAAGCACTAGCTTAAGAGGTAAGAGGTCCTAATAAGTCCCTTTCTCCTTTCAGTTTTGAGTCAGAAGTCCAGAAGTTAAAAATATCTGTACCTCTAATAGAACTTGTAAAGAGTGAAGTTTTTAGAAAGCCTATCCTTAATGCTCTTGAGCTGAAAGCCACACAAACCCCCACTGACTATGTCAATTTGCAAGATGGTAAGCCTGCGGTTGTGCTTAGCCCGATGATTAAACCTGTTGATAATAATTCTCCATCATTTTATGTCTCCTTGACCATTCATGACAAAATCCTCCACAATTGCCTGCTAGACACAGGGGCCAGCCACAATTTGATGCCTAAAGTTGTCATGGAGGAGTTAGGCCTTGATATCACTAGACCATATCATGACTTATTCTCATTTGATTCAAGAAAGGTAAAATGCCTAGGATTAATCAAAGACATGGCCATTACCCTGACTCAGTTGCCCATGAAGAGCACGATGATGGATATTGTGGTAGCAGATGTCCCTCCCATGTTTGGCATGCTGTTGTCCAGAGGGTGGATTAAGAGACTAGGTGGGACATTACATAATGACTTATCTTATGCCACTGTCCCAGTCTTTGGAGAGGAAAGCAGGAGATTTTACAGAGAAGCACAACTAGCCTACATTATCAGTGATGAGAGTAATCCTTCTAATCATCCTATCTATGCTGTGGACAATGATTTTGGAGCATGTATTCTCCAAATAGAAGAGTCTCAGAAGGCCTCAATGTAGATCAGGAAACCAATAATCTAGGCCGATGGAGAGCAAGGAAGTCAGGTTTGGGAGATGTTCTTTGATGGAGCATGTTCTAGGGAGACTGCAGGAGCAGGAGTGGTGCTCCAGAACGAGAAAGCACACATTTGTCTTTTAAGCTGGCCTTTCAAGTCACGAACAATATAGCAAAGTATGAGGCTCTGATATTGGGTCTCAATGCAGCTAAAGACAGAGGAATCAGGAACATAAAGGTGTTTGGAGATGCTGATCTTATCATTCAGCAAGTGAATAAAACATTTCAAGCAAAGCACCCAAGGCTGAAAGCATATAGAGATGAGGTATGGAGACTCAAAGATTCTTTTGACAATTTTTGTATCTCATACATCCCTAGAGTAAAAAATTAGCTTACCGATTCCCTTGTTGTGTCTGCTAGCATGTTTATCCCTCCCATGCCTCCAAGACTAGTTTATGAAGTTCAAATGAAATATAGACCATCCTTGCTTGATAATGTCCAGCATTGGAAAGTCTTTGAAGATGATAATGAAATGAATAGATTTCTGCAAGTCATTGATGAATTATCTGAAATGAAAATTGACCAAGATAATGAAGCCTTGGAAGAAAATCCCTAATCCTAGCTTAGAAACAGAATTGGTAAAGATAACATTGTCCAGCTGCCCAGCAATCATATACCTAAGGGTCTAGTTCCTTTAGAAAAGTTGTTTGACCAGAATGATGTTCCTTACAAGGCTGCCCAAAAAGAAGACCAGTCTGTAGTCTGTAAGCACAATATAGGGAGTCCAGATCAACCCAGATACATAAATCTGTCCACTCATATGTTTGCTACCCATAGTGCTGAATACTACAATTTAATGAAGCAATTTGCTGATGTCTTTGCCTGGGGATATAGTGACCTGAAAACATATGAAAAAAAGATCATCCAACATAAAATACCTTTAGAGAAAGACACCATCCCTTTTAAGTAGAAGCTGAGACCCATAAATCCTTTGCTCCTTCCTCTGATTGAAAAAGAAATAAAGAAGTTACTGGCTGCCAAAATCATAGTCCCTCTCAGATATTCAAAGTGGGTAGCCAACTTGGTAGTGGTGAGGAAGAAGAGTGGAGAAATCAGACTCTGCGTTGATTTCAGAAACTTAAACAAATGCTCCAAGAAAGACAACTATCCTCTGCCCAAGATGGAGCATTTGCTGCAGAAGGTCTCAGGGGCCAAAGTGATGTCTTTCCTAGATGGATTTTCAGGGTATAATCAGGTTGCTGTACATCCAGATGACCAAGAGAAGACTGCATTCACCACTCCTTGGGGAAATTTTATGTATTCCAAGATGCCTTTTGGACTGATGAATGCTAGAGCCACCTTTCAGATATCTATGGATATAGCATTTGTGGGAGAGAAGGATAAATTTGTCCTTATCTACTTAGATGATATAACATTGTACACCAGCAGCCATCAAGACCATTTATAGCATTTAAAGAAATTATTCCTGAAGTGCAGAAGGTTTGGGATTTCAGTCAATCCTAAAAAGTCACAATTTGCTTTAGAAGAGAGTAAGCTATTAGGACATGTTGTTTCTGCTGCAGGTGTCCGAATTGACCTAGAAAGAGTAAGAGAAATATAGACTTTGTCTGTCCCGAGATCAAAGAAAGACATATAGTCCTTTCTGGGCAAAATTAATTTTATAAGGAGGTTCATCCCAAATTTTGCAGAACTTGTAAAACATATTACCTCCATGTTGAGAAAGGGGTCCGAAGTCAAATGGTCTGATGCAGCAAGAAGATCCTTTGAGTCCATTAAGAAATCTATTATGGAAGCTCCCATTTTAAGAAGTCCAGATTACAGCAAGGAATTCCATATATTTTAATTTGCCTCTGAAGACACCCTTGTAGCAGTTCTATTGCAAGCAGATGAAGAAGGCTCAGAGCATCCAGTGGCATTCTTCAGCAAAACCTTAAGGGATGCTGAGCTGAGGTATGATATCATTGAAAAACAGGCATATTCTCTTGTCAAGTCTTTGAAAGCATTCAGAATTTACATTCTGCATTCCAAGATAATGGCATACGTACCTTCTGCTTCAATAAAAGATGTTCTGACACAGCCTGATGTTGATGGAAGAAGGGCTAAATGGATTGCAAAGCTGATTGAATTTAACATAGAATTGAAGCCCACTAAGCTGGTCAGAGGTCAGGGCCTTGCCAAATTATTGGCTGAAGAAAATTGCAGAATGCTGGACATAAATCTCATAAGCACAGATGCAGAAAGGGGTCAAATAGAAGAAGAAACAGCTGAACTAGGAAAAAATCAGTCATTGGCAGAAAATTTAGCTTCTTGTGATTGGTACTCTGCAATAGCTCAATTTTTGCTGAAGCTAGAAATTCCTCCAGGCTTTAGTGCAAGCCAAGCCAGAACTATTAAGCTCAGGGCAGCAAAATATTGCATTCATGAAAATCTGCTTTACTGGAGGGACCCCTCTGGAATTCTTTTGAGGTGTCTGGACAAAGAACAATCCATTGAAGTCATGCAACAATTTCATTCCAGCATATGTGGAGGGCATCATTATTGGAAAACTACAGCCCACAAAATCCTTAGAGCTGGGTATTATTGGCCCACCTTGTTTGCTGATGTCTTCTCATTTGTTAAATCATGTGACAGGTGCCAAATATTTGAAGGAAAACATCAATTGAAGTCCCTGCCCTTGAAACCAATACATGCAAACGACCCTTTTTAGCAGTGGGGCTTAGAATTCATTGGAGAAATCAATCCACATATCAGTGGCCAACACAGATGGATCTTAGTTGCCACTAATTACTTCACTAAATGGATTGAAGCAATCCCTTCCAGAAAGGCTAATTAGCATGTTTTCATGAGGTTCTTGACACAGAATATCTTCACCAGATTTGGTTGTCCACATAAAATAATCATAGACAATGCAGCAGCCTTCAAGGCAAAAGAATTGGTGGACATGCGTGACTCAATGGGCATTAAGCTGGTTCATGCCACCTCATATTACCCTCAAGGCAATGGTCTAGCAGAATCTTCCAACAAAAGTCTGATAAGGATAATTAAAAAGTTGTTGGAAGACAACAAAAAGAACTGGGATTCTAAGCTCAAATATGCACTGTGGGCTGACAGAGTAACCACCAAGAAATCCACAGGGAATTATCCATTTAAGCTGGTATATGGCACTGAAGCTGTGTTCCCGATCCAGTTAACTCTCCCTGTGGAAAAGTTCTTACAAGAAGAGCAGAACGACATGGCCAAAAGAATCATTGATTTAGCAGAGGTACTTCAAATCAGGGAACAATTGGTTCAAAAGTCTGCAACACATCAGAAGAAGATCAAGGAAGTCTTTGACGGGAGGACAAAATCAGATAATTTTCAGGTTGGAGACTTGGTTCTTAAGTGGGATGTACTGAAAGAGAAAAAAGGCAACTATGGGAAGTTTGATGCCTTTTGGACAGGGCCTTTTATTATTTCTCAGATCCAAGGGAACAATACTTCATGCTGAAAAGTATGGGAGGAGAAGTAGTTTTTGATGGCCTAGTTAATAGGCGGTTTTTGAAAATTTATGTCATCTAAGGTCTTTTGGCCTTAAGGTTGTAAATATGTTATTTTATTAGTTTTTAGTATAAGCTCAGTTAGACTCCATGCCCAATGGAACACTAGGAAATTTTGCTAATTGGTTTTTACAGGAAAGGCATTGATCTGCAAGTTCTTGAGACCTCACAGGGAGGATCTCATCCAAGGAGCCAGTGTTATCTCTGCTATATAATCAATATTTTCTAAAGCTGGGGGCCCCTTTGTCCATGGTCATGCTAAAAAACGGGGTTTATAATGGTTACCCTCACCTTCCCCTCTACCTTTCTCACCCTCCTTTTGTCTTAACTTCCCGTGCTTATGTTGACAATCATATTAAAAAGTTATTTTCAAAGCCCTGGGCATCAATGCACAAAACCTTATAAAAACCTGTGCCCACACGACCATGTGCCTCCATAAAACCTTCACCGTAACCTCGACTTAACATTTCCTTGTCACATCCGACGAAACCGCGCAGTTTAAACCCTGCCGTCCGATCACCTACCAAGCGATCCAACGTCGTTCACTCCTCCCGCACCCGCAAACTGACCGCGCGATAACTCGCGATCAAAAGCGGTTTCATCCCGCCCCGTCCACCATGCGTCGCACGATGATTGAGATCGCTTGTCATTGTACGTTTACCGCTTCCCCCCCAATGGCGGTGCGATCAATACCACTTACCACCCGTCCTCCGTCCCCGCTCGTTAACCCCCGTGCATGTCCTCCACCCAATGACCGTTGGATCTGCCCACCTGAGATCAAATGGCTCACAATCGCTTTGCTCCCATTTCCTCCTGATACTTCCCGCCAAGCACTCCCCGCCGTCGATCCGTCCAATCTAATGGCTGAACTTCTTCCTCCATCTGTCCTGAATATCCACGTCCATAACCATTCCATACTCTTGAAAGGACGAAGGTGGCCAGCATCCAGTACTCGGCATAGTAGCTCCTCAACAACTGCATTCAACATGAAGGATGATCGAGAAGGAAAAGGACAAGGCTCGAGCAGTTAAAAGCATTTAGCAGTTATGGAATTTCATCCATACGACACTCCACTTGCTCTAGAAGTACAACAGAGCACCCGAGAAGATCAAATTCGTTCACTAAAGCAGGCAGATTGCACCAGAGACTCCATCAAGCAGTTAAAGCGGTTGGTGGTCAATTATGACTCCTCCATGCCTAGAATAGCAGAACGTCTTTGTAATGAAACTCTATATATAGCCAGACAACAGATGTAATCAAGGTTGATGGTTGTTGTTTTGATGTAAGGTTCAACTTCTGGAGACTGTAACTGCTTTGATACTTGCAACATCTCGTCTTCATTTTCAGCGAATACAAGCTTCTTTTGCTGTTAATTGCTCACTTTCCATTTCTATTCTATTCTAGGCTATGCTTGATATGTAGTTTTCCTGAACTCTTGATGTATAGCATTAGAGGAGCTATCATCCTACCTTTGTGTTTGAATATTGCATGTATCAGTGAATGTGTTAATCAGGTTTATTTTCACCTAGTGACAAAGAGTTGTCATCCTGTATGTGCAGTAGGGAATTAGATTTGCAGACCTCTTTACTGGTTGCAACTGGCCATCACAGGGTCCTGTGCATCTGTTGGTGTGGTCAGTATTCTCCATATTCACCCAATCCTTAAGTTGTGAGTAATTGGTGGTCTAAAGCCTTGTAGTCTGGGGGTGTTCATGCATGTCTGGAGTCAAGCAAAGAAGAAGTAGTTATTTGGCTTGAAAAAGCATCATTCCTTCCATTCATCCATTTCCAACATTAAGTTGAGTTTGTAATTTTCCCGAGCATCTCTGAGCTACAACCTAGGAGAGTTTCTTGGGGTGATAACAATACTCAAGCCAAAATGGGAGTAGTCTCTTAGACAAGGTAGTTAGCCACCTTGAGATGCCAAATACATGGCCAAAATAGAATATGTTAAGGTTGTTTATCCAAGAAGAGAGCAACTCATCCTTCAAGGATAATCCATGAAAAAATATTTTTGCAAATAATGGTCATGACCACCTTTACAAGTGGAGTGACTTCAAAGAATATGCCAAGGTAATTAGAGTCTTGTAGACAAATAATGTAACTCCTCCAAATGGAAATAGTAATAAGATGTTAGGGAATTATCTCCCATGGTTAACCAAATTGGCCATAAATAGTAATCCCATAGAAACATGTGCCATAATTTTCCATAAAGTTGTTATAACCTCCTCAAAGAAGTGGGGCGTCCTCAATCAATGTGCCAAACTGGTTAAATGCACATGTACCAACACCTCTCCTCCAAGGAATATGATAAATAGTTCACCCTAAGAGATTGTGTAATGAGACTAGGACACTCTCCAATATAGTAATAAAGGATCTTCCCAAACCAAGAGAAACCATATGATACAATGTGAAAATAACATGCCAAATGACCAAAACCATGGGTGTCAATATAGAAGACCATTCAAGCAAGGTCTAAATGCCTCCAAATGCATGAGAAGATGCCAAATAAGGGTAGTGATTTCCTCTATCAAGAAAATAACTACTCACAACATGCCACATCATAGCCAAACTATAAATATCCATTGGCATTCTTCTAACAAACCACAACCACTTTTCCA
Organism: Pinus tabuliformis; assembly: GCA_031772625.1. NCBI lineage: Eukaryota > Viridiplantae > Streptophyta > Pinopsida > Pinales > Pinaceae > Pinus > Pinus tabuliformis. The sequence continues at coordinate 1,147,695,077 of CM062805.1, forward strand.
TGTCATCAAGACATCCACCAAAAGGGACATAACTTATGCAACAAAGGGTGGGTGTACTACTTCAAGGTTCACCAATCAAAATCATGAAACAATAATCCAAGTGAAACCCTATGAACACATGCAAACATGCCCAAAAACTAATTCACTGTGTCAAGGAGCAATAATTAACCAACAATATTTAAGGAAACTCTTAGTTGATGGATATCCTTAATCATAAATGTGCTAAGGGTGAATCAAATGTTTGAGCAATGTTATGCAAGGCCCTCAATCACATTTCAAACACCATATGTGTGATATGCAAGCCTCCAAACAAGAAATGATGACGTCACCCAAGGACATAATGTGCATTATCTAATATGGGATATCAATAATAAATCATAGTAACAAACCCCCATGGTTATGTGATTTTGAGGGCAACGACACTAGGTAAGTGCGCATAAGAACAATTTTCATTAAGACACCTCAACACTCACTAGAGGTGATCAACAATGTCATAAGGGACAAAAATCCAAAGGAGGCTAATTTACAGGATGGGTTCATAGTTATAGAGTGCTTGGAAGCTGAACTTTTGGGTGATTATATTCATGGAGAAAGCACGCCACCCCCATCTGCTAGCAGTTTTCCGGATGTAGGGGATTTTCCTTTAGCTTCGCAATGCTTAGCATTACATGGGGGCCATGTAGTTGCTGGTCATGTTCCATGAACACTTTCACCTACTCTTGCTTCTCTTCCTCATATATCATGGGAAAAGAAATTAGAAGTTTCTTGTCGCAAGAAGAAAGCTTAGTAGATACTAGATCTCTCTCTTTTTGTTGTTTAAAAGCAGTCCCCAGAAATTAGTAATTTTTTTTTTATTATGGCCTATTTCGTAAATATTATAAGCCTTTTTAAGATTTAACTTTGAACTTGCCTTTAAGGTTTGAACTATAGTTTGAATCTAACAACTCTTTGGTAATGAATATGATGCTTTGCTTCATTTCATGGTTGATGTTATTTATTATTTTTTGTCGATGACAAATTTTATATGTGGAAACTTGAAGGTTGTGATTGATGATAATGCTATAACTAATAAATGATTGTTGTTATTTTTGTACCAAATGGTTGGTGCATAAATGATCATCACTAATCTAGTAGTTAAATATATGTTTTCATGTTTTCTGTAGTTGACTCAACTTTTTGCATGTTTTCTTTTGAAAATACATACATACATACATACATACATACATACATACATACATACATACATACATACATACATACATACATACATACATACATATATATATATATATATGCAACAATTATATGAAAATATGTATATATAAAAATGCTTCTGAAACATTCCTCTACTGGAAGAATTCCGCTTCCAACAGCCTTGGGAGGGGGAATTTTGATAGGCAACTGCACTGGGGCTAAGGTATTGACCGAACCCCTCCCATGATTAATAGTTAACGGAGGTCATTAAAAAAGTTTTTGGCTCTTTTTTTTTTGGGGATCCCCCTCCACTTGTCTTTTGAAGAGCATATCAAGGAGTGGAGGGGTAAATGCCATAGACATCAACCCCCCCTTCATTACAATTTGGTGATTTTTTTTTTACCAGTATTCGATTCCTGTGTGTGAAACTTGATGGCCTTACCCAGGGTTGATGGCTATCATTTCTAGCTTTTAAATTGGCTGCTTAATAAGGGTTATCGATATGTTGAAACATAAGCATGATCATTCTTGTTTGGCTTGAGGGTTTAGTTTGGAGATCCACATTTTGGTGGAGGGCCTGACACTGAGTGACCCCACTGGTTCCCTGGGATCAAGGTGACTCTATTGGTCCTTATTTGAGAGCCTCCATGTCTCACTACTGTTGTTGCATTTTCAGGGAGATTTGGGGTTGAAAGAAGTGCCTTCACCAATGTGATAAAGACATTGTGGATGTCCATGGCAGTTTAATTTACTTGCCACTAGCATGGGCAAATTAGAAGCATGGTTTTGAGGATCACTCAAAGGCAAATAAGGCTGGGGTCTAGTTCACCCTTGAGGCTGTATATGTCATTATCCCTTGAGACTGGTAAGAGGAACCGTGGGCCACTACAGGTTTTGCACAGGAAACATACAAAGTTGTCCACCATTCTAGACAACATATCTGACCTGGTAGTGTGTATTTCAGCTCACATAAATCTTGACCCTACACTTGGCCTGCCTGATTAGTTTGTTGATTTTGCTGCATCTGGCCTCACATAAGAGTCTAAAATGGAAGTTTGGAGAGCATGTTGACTTTGTAGATGATGCTCATTCAGTGCTTTAATTATCTGTTAAAATTTGTTTGTTTTGTCTAATTACATTTTTGTTAATCATGTAAGACAATATAGTTGCAAATTCATAAGCAGGCTGGTTGGGTGCCATAATCTAGTGCCTGTATATGTAATCTGAGCTTTTCACTGAGGTTAAGGTCTATATTCGATTTCACACGAGATTAAAAACACATGCCCTATAGAAACTGTTTAAATCACCTGCATAAAGCGTGACATCCACAGTGCCACCACACTCATCTAATTGTTGGGTGAGAATTTCTGTGATGGATGCTCACAGTTTTCAACATTTCAGGGCCACCTTATGTCATTGTGGGGATAGCTTGTGAAGCTTCTTGAACAAACAACATAACGAAATACCAAAGTACTCCCTTTTGACATTGTGTTACAAGTCATCTGGTCAAAAGATGAGAGGTGATGAGTTGGCTTTTGGAATATTTTTTTTTGAAAGAAATGCTCCAGTTAGGGTGATTTTTCCAAAATCACAAGTGGAGGAGGATTTCCTATTTTCTATGCATCTAGGAGTAGGTGTCAAGCCTGCTGGATCTACAATGATATTATTTGGAGATGGAACAACAACCGTTACTCACTATTGGAATGAAGCTACATCCCTATATCAGTTTGAGTTATCGTGGGATGCAGGGAAGGTTCTAGATGCCTCAATTTTTCCGTCGGTGGATGGTGGTGAGGAAGGTGCATGGATAGTCCTCATAGAGAAAGCAAGTTTATGGGAAATCCCTGAAAAAGCTATTCTATTAGGTGATGTTGAACCAACCAAACGAAGTTTGTCCCATAAAGGGACCTCCAATGAAGGAGTTACAGAAGAAGAAAGGAAAAACTTTGTGGTTGGAGGTAATTTTTCTCTTCGAAGAGAAAGTACTGAGGCATGGATTTCCAGAGATAATGGAGAAAGGGCTGTACTGAAAGGAGTTGGCCAGCGTACTGCCCAAGATGAGGAAGCAGAAAGTTTAATTGGGCATCTATTTCAAAATTTTCTTAACTTAGGGCAAATTGAAGGAGCATTTGAAAAGCTCCATCAGGCTAGTGCATTTGAAAGAGATGGGGAAATGAATGTATTTACCCATCTAAGTCGAGCTATTGTTGACAGACTTGTAAAACACTGGATAGCAAGTAGAGGAGAAAATATAGCAGCAATGGCTACTATATCTTCCCAGCTTTTAGAAAAAAAGCACTGACATCGACATTTTTTGCAGTTTCTTGCTACCTCCAAGTGCCATGAAGAGCTTCAGATGAGGTAGAGAGAATTTTTACAATCTATCATGCGACACGGTGAAAAACTTTCTGCCATGATTCGACTCAAGGAACTGCATAATGCATCTGCCCAAGCTAGGCCACAAAGAAGGCTTGAGTCTCTAAATACTGATTTACAACACAATGAAATTAGTGGCTCTCTTTGGGATCTTGTCCAGATAGTTGGTGAGAAAGGTAGTAAGAAAATGTAATGTTGATGGATAGAGAGAAAGCAAAAGTGTTTTATAGTTGAGTTTTTGAGTTGGAGGAGTTATTTTCCTGTGTTAACAAACATCTAACTTATGTAATAGGAAAGGAGCTGCCACTTCTGTTACAAATAGAACGACTTCGTGAAATCTCAATTGCTTGCACAAGTGTAGTACGCACTGCTATTTGCAATAGAGATATCCAATACTCTTGGTATCCATATCTTGAAGGTCTAACACCTTGGTATTGCCAACTGATAGTACGGTATGGAATTTAGAAGCTAGGATCACTTATCCTAGAATTAAAAATGGAAGCAGATGTTTTAGACCTTCAATGAAATCAATTTTAGCTTCTCAGCTAGAAGAGGTTACTGATATTTTACTAGAAGCATATGCTGGTGAAATTACTGCTAAAGTTGAATGAGAGGAAGAATATCGTGGTTATCAAGCAGAGTATTGGAGTAGACGGCTGGTGATGGGAGATTTGTAGAGAAACCAAATTTCAACAATAAAGGGCAATATGCTAGTGTCCAGATTAAGGCCATGAAGGACCAGAAGGCTTAGGATTACTCAGTCCAGAAAGCATTGCCTTCTGATACGAGTAGATCCCAAGATCAGGGAACTTTACCTTATTCAAGGGAAGGTGTTCAGTCGATGCAAATGGAATGGAATAAACAATTGTACAATCTTGGAAAGCATATGCATGGACTAGCGTAGGTTGCAGAAGGCTACCACAAGTTATGTCCCCCTTCCACCTCACGTGTACGTATAGATTACTAAGGAAGCCCAATACGCCCAATACTTGCTCGACAGTTTGTGGACAAATAAGAGGAGAGAAGGGACTCTAGAGGGCATAGGGTGGAAGGAGGTGGATGAGGCACAAAGTGAGGGGGGGTGGATTAGGGAGGAACAACAATAGCATTAAGGATGTATGCAATGACGTGTGGGTGAGTAAAAGGGAGGGCAAAATTTGAGATTATTTTTATTTTTTATTTATTTATTTATTTTTCTTTCTGAATGTTTTGTTTATTATTATTATTATTATTTTTAATTTAATAATTGATTTTTTTTGTTATATATATATATATATATATATATATATAATTTTTTATTTTAATAATATTTTTGTTTTTTAATAATTTTTTTAATATACAGATATGTTATTTTTTAAATAATAATTTTTATAGATATATTATTTTGTTAATTGTCTTTTTTTAATTTTAATTACGTTTTTTGGTTAATTTTATTTTTATGTTTTAAAATTTTATTTTTGTTTATTTGAAATTGTGTTTTAACTTCTTTCTTTCTTTTAAATTTAAATTTTATTTAAATTAGTTTTTTTGGTTAATTTTATTTTTATGTTTTAAAATTTTATTTTTATTTATTTGAAATTGTGTTTTAACTTTGTTTTTTTTTTTTAAATAAAAGAGATTATTTTTTTAATAATTTTTATTCTTAAGAAAAATCATTAAATTTTTTTATTTAAAATGTACAATCAATTAATAGATAATTCTCAAGTAATATGTCCTTTGGATTTAGGAGTTGATTTTTAGTTTTTTATTTGTGACATTATAGATTGTTAGTGAGATGATTTCAATTGAGTCATAATTTTAGTTTCAAAAATAGAAGTAGTGCTAATGGAATTATTACTTTTCAATTCAACGATCCATTTTAAGGTTTGTTTGTTTGTTTGTTTATTGTTTTTTTTTTTTGTTTTTCTTTTCTAAAATGGAAAGACCATAATGTCAAACAAGTTACAATCAAGTTGACATTTTAACCACTTCCAAAAAATAGTAGTACCACTTTTTGATTTAAGGGTTGATATTGATGTTTTCAACCCAAAAATATGGGGTTTTTGGTCCATAGTTCTCATTTTGAGGTCATATTTCTCGTTAAGTTGGTAACCTTTTTTAAAGTGCCATCTATTATTGCTGTTGTAAATGAATCACCAATATTGCATGTGTCAATTACTATTTATGGTTGTGTTATTAATTGATTTCAATCATAAGATTAAGGATATCAAAAGTGTATTTTAGAGCATATCATTTATCAATATTGTGCATTGTTTGAGCATATTACAACCATGACAAGTAAGTAGTGAATAGTCCCATGAACAAACATAAGCAAACCGAGATATAAAGAGATGTGAATATGCTGATTTAAATGGACTATGTGTTTTAGGGGAGAGTGTATGTTTGATATTAGGCATAGAACCTATATGAAAAAAGGCTAGTGAGTCCCATAATATAAGTTGTAATCACACTTATATATTAATAAAATACATTACCATTGTAGATTGACTCAAACATAATGGTAGGGGGCGATATGACTCCATGAGAGGGAAAATGAACTAAGGGATTAAGGAAAAATGATAAGGATATAATATTATATTCCTTAGTCCTAAGTCATTATTATAATGATTTTATCTTAAGTTTCCAAGTGATGAGATGAGTTCCCAAGTGGTGGGAGAAGTATTTCTTTATGTCCATTTGTCAAGAGAAAAAAATGCATTTTTAAGCTACAAATTTAGTGGAAAAATCACCCATTCTCAACATTGTGACTTGCTAATGGGTTTAGTTATGCTTAGTGCAAGTTAGGGAGCCAATGTAACCTTGCTAATTTGTGAAAACTTATGAATTCTAGGTGGATTTGAGTGGAAAATTCTCCTTGGGTTGCATTGGGGAAGGCTAGAGCCTTGGAGGGATAATTGTTGGGAATAGGTTTCCCATTTGTGAGGCCTAGAGGATTCCTAGTGACTCCATTATAGTAGCTAGAGTTCCTAGAGCCACATAGCTCTAAGACTTCCTAGCCAACTTCTATTGGATTTGTAGAAGGGGAATGGTACAACTTGAGGGATTATAAAGTAGAGAATGGGGTGCACTTCCTTGGGTTATGTATGCTAATGGGGAATGTGAGACTATAGGTTGGAATTATTGGTAGAGTTTGATACATTGGTCAAGCCATTGTTTGCAATGATCGAGAAACCTAGTTGGTTTAGTAGCCTTTGTCATGGTGGAGTCATAACCCTAACTCAAGGGTGACCTGTAATTGGGAGCCCTAGAACAATAATGTCTATGGATATGTGGACTGTCTAGGTTCTACAACTAGTTGGTGCTTTTACACAAAAATAAGTGTTCTATGTTATATACTTTTACATGATGTGTTTTATGTGTTTAATATATGCTATGATATGTATGTATGAAATTATGCATGAAAATACATGTTGGTAGGATTGCGTGTGTGTTTCATATGCATGCCATATTGTTTAGTTCTAATACCAATAGGTAACACGATCATGTTTAGCTTGGGTCTATCTTGTGCTAACCAATTATCCCATGTTTTATCTATCTTAAGTTGGCATATTTAAGCGAGCTTAGCTCGCTGAAATTATAGGTTTATATTGCATATTATTACGACTACACATCTCTCAAAGAATGCCTCATGAGCATCAAGATAGGGAAACCTAGGCTATACAAGATTAAAAGGGAATATAGAATAATAATAGATCCATCTTAAGTATTGAAAATTATAAAAGATTAAGCATCAATCTTAGGTAGGAAGTTAAAAACCTATGATATTGAATTTCAATACTAAAATCTAACTTCAAAATTTATAGAGAAATAAATTAAGCATTCATCATACCTTATTTGCATTGTTTCCCTCAATAATATTCCTTTCCTCAATGTCTGTTGCATGTCAAAACCCTTATATAACTACCCTAGAACAACTACCTCAAGAAAATAGGAAACAAAAGCTACATTAAAATTGGCAATAAGTGTCTTCCAATTAATTTCTAGCCACGAGAAATGATAAAGGATCCCTCATATGGATAAGATGCCTCAATAAACATGAGTAGTAAACCATGTGCTATTATAATACTATGTGCCAATACAAAGTGTTAAAAAAAATGCATGAGTTAAAATAGGAGGCACCCTCAATACCATGTTCTAAAACAATTTTGAGCAATAAAATAATATATCATGAAATAACCACCTCAACCAACTTATACATGTAAGTGGACTAACTAAAGAAAAGAGGTACACTCTACAAAATACTATAACAACCTACATGTGTGGATATGGAGTGCTCAAAACACACAACAATTTTCACATGACAATTTCATCAACATCACTATTTCATTAATTTTTATCCTATTTTCTATTATGACCCCATTTTAGAAATATGATGGCCATTGTACATATCATGATATTGGTAGAATTTTGGGCACTCTATCAAAATATATTTTCCCTTGAAGTTGGACACCTTAAATAATGTGAAAAAATCACCTCATAGTCACCTTTAACCACCCATACAAGTAATAATATTAATCAAAGTCACTCATGCATGTTCCATATGCTAACATTTGTACAAAATGTTGATTTGGACACCTTTGTGATGATGTGACATCCTTGTCATTGTCCACTGTGGTAACCTAGATCCCAATATATTGACACAAATCCCTCGAAATGTGGCATGGATCGAAATATAGGTAGATATTTCTGAACATAGATACATGGATCTCAATGCATGTACATGGATTTTGAAGTGATGTCATGGATCCCAAGGCATATGCATAGATCCTAGTGTGGGTTTCCCCATCCATAATATTGCATCAAGCTTCAAAATAATTCAGTAGGAAATGCACATTAAATAATAGCTTTTAACAACTTCAAAAAATAAGTCAATTTTATAATTTAGCTAATTTTACCATGGTAGGACAACCTTACCCCTATTACATGTGTTAATTCTTACGACAAAAAATGTTTCCTAGCTCACTGGGTTAACATGGGTAAAATAATGAATAATTTATGGAGAAAGTAAGAGGGACCCTGTGTTTTAACCATGGAAGTCATATATAATGATTACTGAGGTATATTATTAGCCCAAATTTCCTTTTTGATCTAGCAATCCTCGCTTTTTTGTACTTAAAAGCCTTTGTGAGGGAGATCTATTTAGAATTATCACCTTGACACCTTATTATTACTCCTCTTTTTTGATACTTTTCTTTAGATATTCATTTTGGCATGGGACTTTGGGTTTGGGTCTTTTTAATGAGGTGCATAGCTCTATCCTCATTATTTCATATTCTTCTTATTCTTATTAAACTTCTTGCTATTGTATTTTTTGGCTTTATTTAACATTGGATTACACTGTTCCTCAATTTCTTCATTTAGAACTTATTGGATGATATTTGCTAAGTCAAACAAAAGTTGCGATAATATCTTCTTATAAATGAAATGATAATGAAAGGAAAATGATGGAAATTTTCAGATATGATTAACATGAAATGGTATGCTATTCAACTAGATCACCAATAATATAATCTAGCCTAAATCAAGATAATACTTATCTAAAGACAATTATGTCCGCCCATAATACATGAGACAAGTAAATAGAATCTTATTATAGTTAACTAAAAATGAGATAAGTAAATAGAATCTTATTATATTAAACTAAAAATTTATTCCTTTCATGGGACAAGTAAATAGAATCTTATTATATCAGAACACACTTAGAAATCAACACAACATGTTTATCCAAAAAAACTACATATGAAATCATAACACATAACCTAAAAATATTATATGCATAAAGACATGTCTATCAATTTTCTTCTGCCACTCGCCAACATACTTTTACCCTGTCACAAAATATTCCATATAATGATTGTTTAGTAAATAGCTTGACGAAGCCACATGCAACGAATTATGTTGATGCATACTCAATCAGATGGTGGACGGGTGATTTTCACACCGACAGAAGAAAACAACTTAAGAAATGACTCGGAGGAAAAGAGGAAGATGAATATTTTTCAAATGTGAATATTTTTATATGTAATACATAAGTGTGTTTAATATCATGTTGCTACGTGTTAGATTTTCAAATAATTGGAATCAAATACATATAAGTGGTGAATATTTATGTTGCTATTTATTATTTAATACTATAGTGTTTGGTATATAAATGGTCAGATTTTAAAACAATTAGAATTTGAGGATTTCTATAAATGGTCAGATTTTAAAACAATTAGAATGTGAGGATTTTAATTAATTTTTTTTAGCATTAAATACGATTTAGTAGTATAAATATTATTTAGCATTTACAAAATGGTGTTTAGCAATATAGATATTATTCACTATAAATAAATAATTATATATTTTAAAATATTTACGCCGTAAGGTGTTTCCCTCTGAGATTAACTCCCCAAATTGCTTTCGTGTCAAAATATGTGCCATTGGATTTTAGTGTTAGACGATTAGGTAATCCTTATCCGTTGATTTGAATTGACTGTTCGTTCGATCCTGCACTAACTGCGACTGTTCGTTCGATCCTGCAATAATATGGACTTCTCCTTTAGTGCAATTGAGAAGATCTTCCAGGACGTGGACAGTATCGGGAACAGCAAGCCAGAGCGCCTCGCTGTGCCAGAGTATCTGATCCTCTGCATCAATGGTGAGGCGGTTTCTTGGTTTTTAAAATTAAATCCTCTGAATCCACATTTCTTGGTTTTTTTAATTAAATCCTTTAAATCCATGCTGAGGCGGTTTCCTTGGTTTTTAAATTAGATCATCTGCATCCATGATGAGGCGGCAACATAGATCCATCGTTCCACAGAAAACGAGAGAACCCGACCTTCCAAATTCACTGTTGAATATGGATGGCCGGCGTCGAAGGGCTTTTGAGGAGAAATTCCTGAGATCCTGCTGTAAAGTGAAGATGTTAAAAGATGAGGCGGTTTCCTTGGTTTTTAAATTAGATCATTTGCATCCATGATGAGGCGGCAACATAGATCCATCGTTCCACAGAAAACGAGAGAACCCGGCCTTCCAAATTCACTGTTGAATATGGATGGCCGGCGTCGAAGGGCTTTTGAGGAGAAATTCCTGAGATCCTGCTGTAAAGTGAAGATGTTAAAAGATTGAGTTGGAGGGCGTATACGGTGCATAGTGTTGGTGCTTGCTCCAGAATGGGTTTCTCGGTTGTGGTATCCGGTAGTGGAATCATGGTTGGGCGACCATTTTCTCCCAATACAGCGGCCATTCTCTCAGATTATTCCTGTAACGTAGACATTGAATCTAAGGGCAAAGAAGAAGGGATTGAGCAACGCCGTAAGCCTTGCAAATATGATGTCTCCCTCAGAGGTAAGCATTTACTTGAAGGACTATGGTAATTTTGTTGGGTGCCATTGTCGATTGCACCAAGGAGAATAGGGGATTTTATCATAAACGCATACATACATGTGTGATAAAGAGAATGTTCAGATTTCACTGTACTTCCTTGTAAGATAATTCATTCATTTATAATTTATAGTCATCGCTGTCATGATTCTGATAATAAATTTATGTATTGCTGTGAAAGAAACATTGGTTTTCCTCTCCAAGATTCCAAAATGGTCAAACTCCATTTTGCACTGCGAATGATATTTGCATTTAATTGATTATATCTTTTAACGATGTTTGCATTTAATTGGTTATATTCGGGGAGTACGATGACTTAGGTTCTGTCTCAAAACATCCTTGAAACTCATCTCTTGCTCTGAGGTTTCTCAGAATCCGCATAACCATGATCTGCTGTTGGCCAGCAGTGTTTTCTTTGTCCAGATTTGCAGTTATTGATTTATTTGGGTTACAAGATTTTTTGAATTTTTTTGCCCAAATTCCAGTCACTTTTGGCCGTCTAAGCAATTCCTCTACCTTGTTAGAAAACTCCTTATTGTATTTATATAAAATTCAATTTCTCCCTACGTATTTGGTGGAATTTCATAAGAATTTGTACTCCCTTAAACATTATGTGGTGTAGAAATCCATGAACAAATAATTAGAAATGGATTTCAGCTGGATGTCATTGTGGTCACTGCCCTATTAGACATGTATGAAAAATGTGGTAGCTTAGACAATGCACGCGACCTGTTTGACATGATGCGACATCGAGATGTTGTCTGTTGGACGGCCATGATTGCAGGATATGCCATGCATGGCCCCTTGGTCTTTAAAAGATTGTCCATGGTAATCATGGAAGTGGCAAAGTTACATGAATACATTTACTGGCCAGCATGCAAGCTGGGGAGTTTCAGATCCAGCTCAATGATACATTTAGCATTACGAGCTAAACCAAATACATTGTTGATTATACTAGAATAAATTGTTTATTCTGAACAGTTTGGAGAGCCCTCAAAAGTTAGTGTCTTTGATGAGATTAGAATGACAAGAAAAGGAGTGACCTTGATATTACATCTTGGCAATAGTCCTGTCTTGCTAACATGCTGTTTGGTGGACTTAGAAGTCTCCCTATTTGGATGAGTGAGGAATGAAATGTAACTTTCAAAGAAATTGCCATTTCAGCAATAACCAGATTCAATGATTGGTTGCATTGTTGAATATAATTGGCAAATCTTGAAATATCATCAATGATGTTTATCATCCTACTAATATTGTTGTCCATGTTTGACTCCCAAGTATCGTCCTGCTAATATTGTTGTCCATGTCTGACTCCCAAGTATCGTCCTGCTAATATTGTTGTCCATGTCTGACTCCCAAGTATCGTCCTGCTAATATTGTTGTCCATGTCTGACTCCCAAGTTCTCCAAGTCATCTTTTTTTTCTTTATTGCTTTGTTCCTGTTATCCTTTGACTTGCCGGGGTAGCTATAGAATCAATTCACTTGTGTTTTGTATCAGAACCAGCAGTTCCATAAATGAGATCTATGGAATTTCCATGGACATTTTCTAGAGATGTTTTTAACATACTTAGCTGACCCTTGTGATGTCAGGTGTTTGGGAGAGAGAGATTATACCAAACTGTGATGCACTCTATGTTCGTCCTCTCACACATGATGATGTTGCTTTTTGGATGTGGGTTGTGATATATGGTAATCATTGGTATATTCTATACTGGCTCATAACACTTTAAATTCTTGTCTTTTACCATGTTGTACCATGGTTTGTTCATAATTTATCTCTAGATAATGTATCACCTTATGAATCAAGTTGAACTACTAGAAACCAAGGTAGGTGTTTTACATCATTTTCCCTACTCATTTTGCACACCCCATCACTTCATCAACATTTTCATGCATTATCATCACTTCTCCTTCCATGCTTGAGTTATCATATGTATTGTAGCAAGGTTCAAAATAAAAAGGAAAATTATTAGGTATGAGAATGTCTAAATAAAAATCAAAGAGCTAAAAAAAATGCTCAAGGTAGAAACAACTAAAGTCACATTATGCACATGAGACATGCTGCCTTGCTATAAAACCCAGGTTCTCCCAGCCCCATTCTCAGATTAAAAAGAAGGAAAGAAAGAACTAAGCATATAAAAAGAGAAAAAGAAAAATAATCTCTAGCTCTTGAAACATCATTTCCCTTGTACCACATTCACCATCATCACTTGCACCCTATTTAGAATCCTAAGAAATACATCTTGTCTTAAGGGTTTTCACATGTAATTAAGGTTAACGATGTCCACATGATGGTCAAGTTAGGAATGAGTGATTAAATTAGTCATCGAGTATTAAGAGATTTCACTTGATTGTAATGATTCGAATTTATGAAGGGAACGATACATATTTATAACCAAAACACAGAGATATAGTGAAATTAAATTTCTATTAATAAATGGAAAATGTTGAAATTGTATCAATGGTATCTCTATCTTTGAATGGAAATTGATGCAAGTAAAAGGAAGTAAGAGTTATGGCCCCCCCTTTTTATTTAGTTTTAGAAATAAAACTAAATAAATGGGGACCCTTCTAAAAAATAAAAACTAGTGCTTATCTTTCCCTTAGTTTATTTTCAAGATATATGTGAAAAAATTAATCAATCCTATAAAAAAAATTTAACAAAGTGATATTTTCTTATATAGTTGAGATGTGAAATGTGAATTAGTTACTTTATGTAAATTTAATATTCTTGAAATTTAAAAGTTCAAATTTATGGAGAAATATTTGAAAGTAAAAACTACTTACAGAAAGCAAGTAGATTCAATTAGTTTTTAAAAAAGTGAATTTATTTATATATTTAAAAATATATTTTTAATAATAATAAATTATTTAAAATATTGAAAAATATAAAATAAAAATTAATAACTTTAAAATTATAAAAAAAAAGTGAGAATGTTTGTAGAGTTTGTTTTAATCCCAACAAAAATTATTCATAAGATATATAAATAGTTTATTTTTTATTTAATTAAGAAGCTTTTCTTTCATGTTATAAAATATATTAATGAACCAAAACCCAAATATATTAGAAAAAGAAATGGAAATTTACCTTCCATTAGCTCCAAAAACTGAATCCATTCCATACTTTAAATAATAAAAAATTAAAAATAATCCATTCCATACTTTAAATAATAAAAAATTAAAAATAAAATAAAAAATAAAAAATAAAATAAAAAATAAAAAATAAAATAAAAATAATCCATTCCATTCTATTTTTTATCTTTTAATTGAAGAATTTACCATCCCAATATATAAAGATGCTATCAATTTATAAGAAAATATAGAGACAGACAAAAAAAACAGCCCTTCTGTAACAAAATTGCCACATATAAGAGAACATTACACACTCCATAAAACAGAAAAAGTGTAACTTCCCATTCCATTCATAACACAACTGATGCTTAAAAAGTGTAACTTCCCATAATGGTAAAACAAACAGGAGGAACTTTCATAATGATAAAACAATTCCAGAGTGTGAGGTATCCACTTTTTATTCACACACAAAACAACCCATCAACAAAGCTTGCTTTCACTTTTCCTTGCAAGGAATCATGAATTTGATTTTACTTCAGAAATTAACCAAAAAAAAAATGCATATGGTAGAGAGCCTTAGTCACATCCTTAAACTTCAATGCTGGTTGTTATGGAAATCGACTTAGGGCTATTGCCAACTATCAAATGAAGGCTGGTGCTCGTAGTGAAGGAAACCGACTTATTGCCAACTATCCAACAAACCTTGAAGTGAAAATTACATTACATTATGTACAAAAATGGATATATTTTGAACATGTAAACTCCCCAAGTTTTCTTGTGCCCCTCATTGATGGCTGCTGTTAAGCTATAACATGGGGAAAAGCTCCCCCCTTCCCTTACAGTTCGCTACTTAGGGTTGCACGGTTTCCATATCCAACCATTAATCTAGTCAGCTTCTTATTACTCAGACACTCTTGGCAAACCGTCGAGTCTTCAAATCTGTTACCAAATTATGAAAAAAATCAAATAAATAATGAATTCATGACTATCTTTGCACAGTATCTATGTATGATTAATTTCATTGTGACATAATAGCTAAGATAAAATATCATTAGGTAAGCAACCTAATTTAAATCTTGAAGATACAGAATCTTCAGTGATTTTAATATCTGAAGAATAATTAATTGCTCTGTACATATCAGGGAACGGTATCAGGTGTTGCAAACTATGTGCTAAATTGACAGCATCTTCTGCATTACTGACTATTTGATTGAAACATATATATCTCCCATAGGCAGATGGATCTTCATAAGCACATATATGTGCATCCACTAGAAACCTTATGTATACAGTAGCTAAAGTGCCCTTCTCGTACATTTGTGCAGCCCCTGCAATCACAAAGACTAGCCACTGTAAATAAACTAGCTAATATTTTGCACTTCCATAGATTGGATCCTCTCCAAGGGATTACCATACCATATTTGTACGTTCTAGAGTAGAGTCTATTTGATATGCAGATCTCTCACCCTCACCTTTAAGATATGCAATGGTAGATCCTGAGCTTTTGTATGTGATACCAAGTCCCACAATTAGAGATGAGTTGATTGTCACCATATTCAGCCCCCTGTCCATGGCCATCACCCATGCAGCCTTCTCTGATAGTGTCTTGGCTAATGTGTACCACAACTGTGAATAGGAAATATTGTGTAATTAGAACATAATACCACAGATCACTGCAAGGTTCAGAATACTGTTATTAAACTGTACAGCTTTGAACTCCACAATCTTTGAGAAACACCCAAATTTTGTACATATACCTCTTCAAAAAAATGATGAATACCGCACCACAATGTATTTAGGTTCTCTCTGTAAAAATATATATACTTAGCACAAAGCCATTTTAGCCCTGATTTAGTATGCACCAAAGATTTAGACAAAGGTTACATATCTAGACTTTCTCATTATTTGATGAATTTATAACCTGGGCAACTTCAAAGACAAAAATGAATTGGATATGGATTGTTGCATATAGAGAAGATATATGCACTATGTTGTCTATGATGTGGTATCACTTCATTAATCTTAAGAGGCAAAAGATCAATTGGATATGGATTATTTCAGGGTTATCTGCAATATGTAGCATGTATTATCATTTGAGCAATTTTAAAAAGCCAAAAGCTAATTGGATATGGATTCATGGACTGAAAGAAGGAAGATGAATATGTAGCATGTATTATCATTTGAGCAATTTCAAAAAGCCAAAATCTAATTGGATATGGATTCATGGATAGAGAGAACGCTAAAGCAAGATGCATTGTATAGCTCAGTAAAATGATGGTGGACGAACTAAAATATGAAAGAGTCAATTGGATTTATTTCTTTAGATTGGAAGGAGAAATTATGCTTTTCCCCACCCAGATACAATTGTTACAAATGTCATGTTTAGCTCATATTAAATATACTACTGTCATGGATTCCATCACCTTGGAAAACTACTATTGTAGCTGGCCTTGAAAAACTGTAGATGCAAACGTTGAAGTTATTTATTAGATTAACTAATCTGATCAAAGAAGCTTTAGATGCAAACTTCTGAGTTACTTACTAGATTAAGCAACTAATCAGACCAATGCTATCAAACATACCATTCAGTTAGATATCGTTAACAAGTTAAAAGGAAAAAGTGATAAATCAGTCCACTTTAATTAGATTGTATACTAAATTTAACATTTTGTCATTTAAAAATTATATATACAAACCTTCAATTTCCTGCAAAGATTTGCATCACTCCAATGCCTCTCATCAAGGGCATTAACCTTGCAGTCTCCATATTCTCTCCAAATTGTTGCAGCCACAAAAGAAGTGAACACAACTTTCTCAATGGTCTAGGTCTGAGCACACGCTTCCAGTGCATTGTGGGCTGCTTGTACTTCAAGTTCTGCCATCACTTCCTGTATTACACAAGTCCACATCTATCAATATCCAACCCTTCCAATACATATACAAAATGCCCACATATTTAATTCAAAGGTTCACTAACTTACATCATAACCTGCAGCACTTTGAGGGTGTTCAAAGCTATAGAATAGACCAGAACAGCCCTTGAGCGCATCAGTAATGTTGTGATAATCCAAGACGTCTGCATAGAAGATCTACAATCGATCCCCATGCAATTTTCTGAGAGACTCAACTTCGCCTGCCACTATTTAAAATCATCAATGAAGAATGCCAACATACTATAAGTTCAATCAAAAAGAAATGTGAAAACCTTCATCTCAATTTCAAGGTGACTGGGAATTCAAAATAGGGATGGGATGGCGCAATTTTCCTATATTTATTCTTAGGCGTTTGAAAAAAAAGGTAATGCATCAAACTTGGGTTAAAATATTAAATTCATAGATTCATCTTAACGTGAAATTTATCAAGAAACTACAAAATCTTGTTCTTTTTTCAATAAATAAACATACCAGCGTCTCTCTGCACAGTGGCGTGCACTGAATAGCCTCGTTGCAGAAGGCCCTGAATAATCTGCAAGCCTACATAACTGGACGCATCCATGACACAGATTACCTTACCATTGCCCTCAGAGGGGTTCAGACCAGAGGTAAACACCAGCATGGCTACTCTCTCCACAAATCGTTTTTCTGAATGCAGGCCTGCAAGAGAGAGACATAAGTAAAAGAGTATGCCTGGTTGACCATGGCAGGAGCTTTCATTGGATTCATGGGATTGACTTCTATGTGAAGTTGAATGGTAGGGAGTAGTCTACCCAGGCAGAGGTATTGGTGAGGGAGCAGTCTGCCGGTTATTTCCGAATTCAAATTCCATGGTGAATTAACTTACCGACGACAAGACATGATGGAAATCGGAATGTCTGTCAGGAACCTGTCAGTCGTCGACATTAATGTGGAGGGTGGTGGAGCTGGGTGGAGGCCGCGGAGGGTGGCGGAGGGCGGAGGAATTGCCGGCGGCCGGAGCCGGAGGTTTTTCCGGGCGGCGACGGAAACTGGGCAATTCCTTCGCCTGGGTAGAGTACTCCCATCTAATTTGTTGAACTTCAACCTTGGGAACTAAGACGGATGATGACTCTTTTTGTTGTGTCGTTTGTTTCTTCTTTCTAAACGATGATGTGCCCAACCACATACTAGCACTTACAGTAATATATTCATCTAAATTTGTCATACGTTTGCTTAATATTTTTAGGTGATTCTGTCAAATTGAGAAAGCTTGTATTGGAAACTCGATTTAAAATGTTACCAAATTCCATTCCTGGGTCTCGAAGCTCGCAAGTTCTCTATTCTTCATGATGGAGTAGCAATAATCTTTGTTCTTCACGATGGAGTAGCTATTTTATAGATAGAAATTAAAACTTATAAAATTGTTTTGTAATTTTTTTTGGAAGCATCATGAAATTGACATTGAAACAGTGAGAAAACATTATCAAGAATGCAAAAATTTAGGGGCCATGAACTTGAAAGCTTGTGGGTGATTCCCGTCAGTTTGTATTGGAAACTCCATTTAAAAATGTTACCAAATTCCATTCCTGGGTCTTGAAGCTCCCAAGTTTTGTGTTGTAGTTTTTAAGGACATTTAATATCTGCATGGCTTATGTTACTATTCCCTGAAGAAGGAAACTTCCATAATAATCCTCTATGCGTGTACGCATTCGTTTGAAACTTTGATGTTCAATCATGTTTCCCTTGTAAAATGTTACCAAATACCAAATTCCATTCCTGGGTCTTGAAGCTCCCAAGTTCTGTGCTTTAGTTTTTAAGGACATTTAATATCCTCATGGCTTATATTACGATTCCCTGAAGAAGGAATCTTCCATAATAATCCTCTATGCGTGTACGCATTCGTTTTGTCTGGACGACAAATTCTGAAATTTGACTGTGGGAGTGTTTAAATTGTTTTTGGATGGCGGAAATGGATTTAGCATCTGTCATGAATGCCTGGGTACCCAAAACACTGAAGCTTGACCGCTATAATTGACACTTTCAAAAAAATGAGTTGGATTTTTTCAAAATCATGCTGTAATTTCTATCATTTTCTGTGCAAAATTAAGGCACTAAAAATTCTAAAACGTGACAACTATAATCCACATTTTCAAAAAATTTAGCTAAATTTTTTCAAAATCATGCTGGAATTTTTAGTATTATCATGATGGCTCAAACAATTTTTCATGCATTTTCAAATATGGAACGACGACCATGATGTTGTTCACAATGTCGTATCACATAACTAATCATTTCAAGTATAACTCATTATCATCCACCCTAGCTTTCAACAATGTCCATTCACATGTTGCTATTTTTCCACACACTACTATTATTTACAAAATATCCATATTCAAAATACACATAACTAATACTTTCAACTCTAAATCATTATCATCCACCCTTTCTTTCAACAATCTCCATTCACATGTTGCTATTCTTCCACTTTCAGAATACACATAACTAACTATTGCAATTGTAACTCATTATCATCCACCCTTGCTTTCAACAATGTCCATTCACATGTCCTTATTCTTCCCCACTCTATGTTATTCTTCCCCACTCTATGCTATTCTTCCCCACTCTATGCCTTACGGCGTTTCCTTTGCAACATAAGGTGCAAATGCTAGTTTAAAATTTTAACTAGTAATTGTATCACATATTATAAAGGAAATGTAGTAAAGTGGTAGTATAGGTAAGAGGAGCATAGAAGAAAGAATTTCTTAATGTTCATTGTAGCTTAACTTATGCAAATAACATATTGGAAATGATTTATTGACTATTGTGACATGTTTGTCCTTTGCTAGTGCTAAGTTTGGATAAAACTATTGTGAGAATGTTCATTTCTTCTACAATCATTTGCAATAAAACAGAGTACTCAATAGCAGAAACCAAATTGGGCAAGATGATTTCCTCTGCAACATGACCCTAAAGATGAAATAATTGTGCAAAACTAAACAGTGACAATGTTGGCTACTCTCAACCTTCTTCCCTTACCTGAACACCATCAACAATGCATCGGTCACCAACATCAAAGGGATGCATAACGAACACAAACACAATTGCTTCAAAGATTGTTTTGCAGGTATTCTCGAATATGAAGCCTGCTAATACCAGCTGAGATGATACCAACAAAATGACATGGGATGTGGCAATCCCTAAAACAAGTAAAATGACAATTATCATGACTACAATGACAATCACATTGGTAATTTTAAATCTTGTATTAAAATATTTATAAGGTAAATATTGAAATATTTAGAAGTTATATCTATATATATATATATATATATAGTAATGCTTGGTAGGACTTTCTATTTTCTATTTATGAAAAACAAGTTTACACCACATAGATGAGATAGGTGGCCTCAACTTGCCCAGTGGGAAACCAAGTCTGTTGGCCACCTATCCGCGTTATATGCCATCCAAAAATCATATAGTTTAAGGCGATCTACCCAAGCTATATATACATCTATATCATAATACGAGTTTGAGTTTCTGTCTATCATAAGCATACATTATAAAAGTAAATGCTATCCGCTAAAAACTTAAAAATAGTTAGGAACTTGACTATTCCTTTTGGTCCTTTGAGGTTGAGTCGACCGAGGTTGGGTCATCAGCGAAGTCTCCTGGTGCATTTTCCAACTCGATGATACAAGGGATATGTCTTTGAATTCGGTCTAGGCGGATCTCCTGCTTGCACAATTGGAACTGTATGGTCTGCAGGTCCTTCTTGTAGTTTAGCATGTCCTGGAGGGTCATTGCCATCCCGATTGATAGTTGCTCCATGGCCTTCCCCATCAAGATCTTCATGAGCCAGTATAGGTATAAAGTCTGCTTAAATTGAGTTAGTCTCCCCCTCGTATTACCTGGGTCCAAGATTACCTCTCGCGAGGCCTCCATTTCCCATAGGTGCTTCGTTGGGGGAGCAATATCATACACCGTGGGTTCATATTGGGGGATATATATTGAGGAAAAAATGAAATAATATATTGGGGGATATATACGGAGTAAAGTGTTTCTATATTGGAAAATATAAAAAATGGAGCTCAAAGTTAATGAAAAAATATAAAGGGGTGTAAAAAATGTTAATGAAAAAATGGATACCTACAATATCTAGTAAAAGTAAGGGTTTTTTAAATTGGGAAGCTATATTGCGTTTATATTTGTAGGAGGTTAAATAATGTGATTTTTAGACGGATTTTCCAATAGGTAGTCAAATTAGGGGTATTGTTTAATAAGCCATGAACGCACGTGATATATCAGAGGTTCACTGAGTGAATCCCCTGTGCCATTTCCTCTTTTGAGTTTGCCTCCTCTTTTATCTGTTCCTCCCAGTCTTCTAAGATCTTCCTGATGCCTGCATTCGTCCCTACTATATACGATGTCGCTGCTTCATGGACTAGTCTTTCTACTGGCTTTCTTCCCCGTCTTGGTTCCGAGGTACCTGGGTCAGCACCCTGAGGCTCCTCCCTTCCCCTTCTTCCGTGTCCTCTGCCACGGGCTGGTCTAGCCATGTCACCTGTTGTGCTCACCTGTTAAAAAAACATTCCAGTTAGCTTACGAGTTACATTTTCCAGCCTTTCCACCATTCTATCGTTTCCCCTCTCCTTGCATCTCCTACCATCCCCGTCTCTGCCCCAATGCCCCTCTACCCACTTCTTTGCTTTCTCATTTCTGTCCGAAGTAGCAGTGCCTCTCCCCTGCCATGCAATAGCCTCTCTGCTAGAGCTAACAACTCCACTCCCCTGCCATGCAATAACCTCTCTGCGAGAGCTAGCAGTGCCACTCCCCTACAATGCAATAGCCTCTCTGCCAGAGCTAACATTTCCGCTCCCCTGCCATGCACTATACCCTCTGCCTTTTTGGAAATTTCGTCTCTTTGCTCTGTTCCCAGGGATAGAGTCCTGGTTCTCAATTCGCATGGAACTTATAGCCTTACCCTCCCGTTCCTCGAACCAAACAATTACTATTACTACCCTCAATTCCTTTCCCTTCTCCCTCCCCTCTAGCCTTAGTGCCTTTCCCTCTTCTCTGTCCCTCGCAATTTCCCCGCCTCTCACTTGCTTATCTCCCTTCTCTCCTTCCACCTTATAGGTTTGGCTGTCTAAATTACTGGTCTGGCCTCCCTCATATGCTGGTCCCTGGTGGTCCCTCTCGATACCATTTACAGGTTCGACCTCACTCCCCTTCCCTCCCTGCACTCCCTTCTCTCTGATCATACCTCTCATTCCCCTTCCATGTAAAAACACAAACATCATTTCAATTAATGAATATGGCCAGATTACATAACCAGTGCCACTTCGAAGGTGTTATTGCAGGTTGATGAGCTGATCTTCCTCATCAGTCCCCTGTCTCAACTTCACAACAATAATCTTCCCATCACCCTTCATTCCTTCATGCTCCCCCTTATTCCTCCTTTGTCCCATCCATCCTCCTGTCCTGTCCTTCCCACCTCTATCACTACCCTGGCACTAGCTGCCACTTCTCCCTTCCAGCCTGTACTCCCTCATGTGGGACAACATCGCACCCATCACCATGAGCGTGTGGGATGCGGTGGGCTGTACCCGTCCTGGTATTTTCCTGACAGCCATATCTGGCCTATTTCCTTGGGCAGCCACCCTGATCAAGGGTACATATATTTATTTTTACTTGATGTAAAATTATATTAATATTTAAGTGATAAAAGTTTCTAGTCTAATTTGTCTAGAATATGGTAGGAATTTCTTGGGATCATACATTTGAGTTATAAACTTTCCACAATATGAGTGTCTCAGGGGTAGGGCATTGAATCCATGAATGTAGTTAAAAACTCATTTTAAACAACTAAATTAAGATTTGGCCAAAATAATGATCAAATTCTGACCAAAATCTCCAAAACATAACATGTTTAGATAATACATTTTATAAATTTTAATTAAAACTAACCAAATATATATGTTTTTGTAGTGTTTTGTAGGTTCAATGTCTCTAGACTTCTGCTCATTTGAAGAACCTCTTTTTCTCCATGCGTTTTTTTTTTTTGTGGGTTAAGAACTGATACTCAGATAAATAGGGTCTGTAAAAGTTGCAGTGTTTGAATTTTCCACAATGTTTGGAGGTCTTTTATTTTGGGCTCTGTTGTAGCATCCATTGCTATTTAAGTTTATTTTCAGTTTTATCACAAAATGAAGGAAAAATAAAAAATATGAAAGAAATGGTTGATTTTTATGGCCTTTGAAAGTGATAAACCCGCGAGAAGATCTGGGCTGTCTGATCAACAGACCATAGTTCTGACAACAATCACGTAGTTAACTAGAATGGGGTTTATTTTGGAGATTAGATGTGATGGTGTATCAAATACAGTTTAATTCACTGAAGTTCGGGCCAAATATAGGGTCTGAATATTGGGTCGGAAAGTAATTAGGTTCTATATTTTAAATCGGACCCGATAAATCATTAAATGGTAGTTTTTATTTCCTATTGGGTCTGTATGATGCTGATAGATATTGGGTCGGCAAGTAATCAGGTTCTATCCCTAAAATCGGCCCGATAAATTATTAACTGGTAGTTTTTATTTCCTATCGGGTTCGTATGGGAGTCAAAAGGGAATTGAAAAACGGACACAATAGGTTTATGAACCAAAGGGTTAATTCTTTTGAGTTCCGTAATAACCGATCCATTGTCTAAAGGTCATGCAGGTTCAAGAGGCGCGATCAAGTGATGGCTTGATAAGTACGTTGAGGTGTGCTGTGGGGGAGAAATGAGCACGAAGATTAATTAAAGCTCAACCCCCGCAATTGACCGTGATGCTAGCATGGTTAACCAAAATGTGTGGCCTGAAATTACTGCGGGGGTTCGTCCTCGTTGAAGCTCCTGTACATTCTTTACCCCCGCAGTGAGCACCCAAAGCTTTCTGCCCCATGTCGCTCATTTGACATCTTCCACCGCTTTCATCTGTTAATTTCCCACGTCACTCACCATACCCCACTCAATATAGTGAAACAGATGTCATCTATGATGATAATGAAATTGATGAATGTTGGAAGTGGTTTTCTGATTTTATGCAGGCAAAACTACATAGGAAATATGACTTGAGATCAAGGAAAAGATCTAGAAGTCAAGAAGATGAAGGTGAGTAGCGAGTTCCAACTCCCTTAGAAAAGGCGACTCCACAAGAACAAGAACCACAACCTGCAAAACAATTGAATAAAGGAAAGCAACAACAAAATACAGGTTGAGGAGCTGATCTTCCTCATTAATCCCTTGTCTCTCCTTCACAACAATACTCTTCCCATCACCCTTCATTCCTTCATGCTCCCCCTTATTCCTCCTCTGTCCCATCCATCCTCCTGTCCTGTCCTTCCCACCTCTATCACTACCCTGGCACTGGCTGCCACTTCTCCCTTCCAGCCTTTACTCCCTCATGTGGGACAACATCTCACCCATCACCATGAGCGTGTGGGATGCGGTGGGCTGTACCCGTCCTGGTATTTTCCTGACAGCCATATCTGGCCTATTTCCTTGGGCAGCCACCCTGATCAAGGGTACATATATTTATTTTTACTTGATGTAAAATTATATTAATATTTAAGTGATAAAAGTTTCTAGTCTAATTTGTCTAGAATATGGTAGGAATAACTTGGGATCATACATTTGAGTTATAAACTTTCCACAATATGAGTATCTCAGGGGTAGGGCATTGAATCCATGTATGTATTTAAAAACTCATTTTAAACAAATAAACTAAGATTTGGCCAAAATAATGATCAAATTCCGACCAAAATCTCCAAAACATAACATGTTTAGATAATACATTTTATAACTTTTAATTAAAACTAACCAAATATATATGTTTTTGTAGTGTTTTGTAGGTTCAATGTCTTTAGACTTCTGCTCATTTGAAGAACCTCTTTTTCTCCATGTGTATTTTTTTTCTTTGGGTTAAGAACTGATACTCAGATAAATAAGGTCTATAAAAGTTGCAGTGTTTGAAATTTCCACAATGTTTGGAGGTATTTTATTTTCGGCTCTGTTGTAGCATCCATTGTTATTTAAGTTTTATTTTTAGTTTCATCACAAAATGAAAGAAAGATCAAAAATATGAAAGAAATGGTTGCTTTTTATGGATTTTGAAAGTAATAAACCCGCGAGAAGATCTGGGCCGTCCGATCAACAGGTCATAGATTTGACAACAATCGCGTAGTTAACTAGAATGGGGTTTATTTCGGAGATCAAACACAATGGTGTATCAAATACAGTTTAATTCGCTGAAGTCCGGGCCAAATATCAAGTCTGAATATTGGGTCGGAAAGTAATTAGGTTCTATCTTTTAAATTGGACCCGATAAATCATTAAATGGCAGTTTTTATTTCCTATCGGGTCTGTATGACGCCGACATATATTGGGTCGGCAAGTAATCAAGTTCTATCTCTAAAATCAGACCCGATAAATTATTAACCGACAATTTTTATTTCCTATCTGGTCCGTATGGGAGTCAAAAGGGCGTTGAAAAACGGATCTGACATGTTTATGAACCAAAGTGTTAATTCTTTTGAGTTCCGTAATAACCGATCCATTGTCTAAAGGTCATGTAGGTTCAAGAGGCACGATCAAGTGATGGCTTGATAAGTACATTGAGGTGTGTTGTGGGGGAGAAATGAGCACGCAGATTAATTAAGGTCAACCCCCGCAATTGACCGTGACATTAGCATGGTTGACCAAAATGTGTGGCCTGAAATTACTGTGGGGGTTCGTCCTCGTTGAAGCTCTCGTACATTCTTTACCCCCATAGTGAGCTCCCAAAGCTTTTTTCCCCACGTCGCTCATTCCACATCTTCCATTGCTTTCATCTGTTAATTTCCCACGTCACTCACCATACCCCGCCACTTCCTCCACTACTCCATTAATGGATGATAGAGCAACACAAAGATACATCAACAAAACCACAGGCTCAAGCTACAGATTTGAACAACGAACAACCATCACCTTCTAATTTCCGTTACTTCTTGTTATTTTATTTTCTTGAGAATGAGGTGTCTTTTACCCTCTATGTAATATTCTGTAATAATTTTTACTTTAGATAGTTAGAGGATAGTTAGGTAGTTTGATAGTTTTGGTGATTACTAACTGTCTCATAATGTATAAAAATAGGAAAGTTTACAGAGAAGGAGTTTGAATTTTGGAGAACCTTGAGACTAGGCCTGATCCGGATTTAAGCAGGAACGCAATAGATTACAGAGATAACCATAAATACAGAGATGTGATAACCATAAAAACAGAGATGCCACAGAAATAATACTTCATTTCATTAATGGAGAATACCGAAATATGCTTACAAATAGAAATAACCTAGCTAGGGCGATGGTAGCTTATCTCTGAGAAGAGATGTGTCGGCTACATGCCTCTAAACTGTTTCGAACTCCCTTTACAATGAGGCTCGAAGGCCTATTTATTATTGAGAAACAATGGAAAACCCTTCACATTCCAAAACCTAACCCTAGAAGATGAAACGCCAAATTGTGGGCCTCGTTTTGGGGTGAGTTGGACAGCCAACTTCCTAGGGTCGCGAATTGGTCGTCTTATTTCCGTTTGACGCGCATGACAGCCCGTTGGAAAGATCTCTCCAAGGACTACGACGGAAAAGACGATTTTTATCAGAAAAATCGCTGGCGGTGGATTTCCCAAAAAACTTCGTTTAGGGCCTCAAAACGGCTCCGGAAGTTTAGGACCCGAAAAACTGCTAAAAATAGTAAACTGCACTATAATTAAGGAAAGTGAAAAACTGAAAGAGACAGTTGTGGGGGTCCAAATGGGATAGGTGGGTGGCCACCAACATCCACCTGGATCAAGGCCACTGTATTCTTGATACAACTGTTGATTAATGAAAGAATTAGAAGTTTTCCATACATTGTTGGGTATGATTTTGTGACTTCTCTGTTATGTGTCATTAAATGTTTTCTTCCTTTAAGTATGGTAATGAAGCTGCAAGTCTTTATTTTCTTATGTAAATGAAGTTAAAATCCCTTAAAAGAGCGCTCTTATACTTGAAGTTCCCACCTCTGCAATTCTTCTAAGTTACAGATAGTAGCTTCTGTGTAAGAAATCATATTATCTTTAACTAAGTTCTCCAAGTGTCACATATAGTAGATTCTATGTAAACCAACATATTGTCTATGACTCCTATACTTGAAGTTCCTACCTCTACAATTCTTCTAAGTTACAGATAGTAGTTTCTCTGTAAGATAACACATTATCTTTAACTTCTCCAAGAGTCACAAATAGTAGATTCTGTGTAAACAACATATTGTCTTTGACTTCTTCAAGCTTTCTTCATTCATCATTTATATTCAACAATCAAATGGCATTTTGAGATTTTCATGTCACCTAAGTATTGAGGGTTTAAAACCAAGTCTTTCAAGTCCTTCATTTGAGAATAAAACATACAATTAAGTGACAAACACGTGACAATAATTATAAACATTAATGTCTTAAGCACAATTTCTATAAAACCAAGAAATTGGTTTCTTAAGGTACAAGATTAATTGGCGCTATTGCCGGGGAGAGAAGACAAGAACACGTTTCCCTGGGTTTTCAATATTTTCCTCTGGTTGTTCAGTGAGGAGGAAATATTTGGCTGTTTTGAACAAAAGCAATAACTCTGGCTCCAAAGAGACCCCATACAAGGTCAGACACGTCACAAAAGAAAGTTCAAGCCCTTTCAGATCCAGAAAGACTAGTTTCCAAGAGGGTTGGAAGGCCTAAAACTCCACTTACACAAAGTCCTACACTGTCTGCACCAGGTAGCAGTTCATCACATATTTCACATTCATCTTTTATTGACCAAGAGTCACTTTATACATCCAATTCATTCCAAGAACACAACTATCAGGAATAGTCTTTAGAGTCTATTACTTTGTTAGTATCTACTATAGTTATTTAGCTTGAACCTATAACTACATTACCACCTTTGCACACTTCATTTACTCCCTAGTCAAGTTCCACATATGCTAGTAATCAAGGTTTAGTAAATTCAGGAGCAAACATGGAAACACCTACATTTTTTATGAATAAGTATGCACCTATTCAATTGCCACAACAGTTGAATCAAATGCCACAAGAATACTTGAAGATTCTTCCTCGTTTCACAGGGGAGGATGAACAAACAACAGAGAATCATGTATCAATATTTTGTAATTTTGCAGAAAACATAAATGTTGAACACCTGGATGTTGTTCTAAGACTTTTTGTCCAATACTTGGATGGAGAAGAAAGAAAATGGTTTAAAGGGATTCCTAATAACTCTATTACAACATGGGAAGAGATGGAGTGCCTGTTCACCCAGGGATGGGGAGAAAAAAGAGACCATGGTTATTCACTCACAAAGTTTAGTACTATCAAGAAGAAATTTGATGAAGGTGTTGTTGAATTCATCAAAATATTTAATAAATTGTACAATAGTATTCTTGTATAAAGGTTTCCCATTTACATTTTACCTATGTCATAAGAGTGAATACCAAGTAGATACAAAATGTAATAGAGCAATGTACATCATACCTTTAGATGTTTCAACCTTCGCCAGTGGAAGAGTAGATCTTGGTTATCATATAGTTCTTTCAAATCTGCAGGTTAGTTCTCATTCATGCATATATATAACAACAAAATATATATAGATAAGTGATCTTAAACATCATGTTATTAAATCTATTATCCACGTGTCAATTTTGTAGTTCACATTGGAAATAAATCTTTCATTAGATAAATCGTAATTTCACTAAGTCATTCATTAGATAAATCATATCCACTTAAGCCATACATGAGACAAGAATAACTCTGATAAGTTATGCACTAGATAAATCGTAACCAAGTAAGTCATACATTAGGTCATACATCAAACATTTCCATCATCAATACCTAATCCATCTAATGATTTATATAAGTATTTTCACCTGTCCAACTAAATGCATCAATATTACATAGCGTTCATAATTAATTAACATGGAACTGCAAAATAGAGCTTTAGCATAGGTAGCTATCTAAGTCAAAATGGACATCATAAACGGTTAAAAACGAGGGGTAATTGCGACATATAGTCTTTGCATCCTCCCGGGTAGTATATCTTGGGTTATAATTGTCCCATTGTATCTTAACTTGGTCCACCAAGTGATGCTTGAGCTATCAAACCCTATGGTATAATATGCATATTGGTTTGATAATTATGGTTCCCACGTCTGAGACTTATAATTCCCTCCAATCGAGTTTGTGGGATTCATCAAAAACATAATGTTATATAGGGCAGATACTTAAAAAACTTCACTAGTTTTATGCAAGTGGGGTGGTAGTACAAGACAATAGGACACTGGTCCAATTTTCTCTTTGATTCTAAAAGGTCCTATAAATCGAGGTGGTAACTTCATACCTTTCTCAAACTAAATAGTGTTAGGAATAACTCAAAAATAAAAATAAAACTTGGTCCCCCACTTTAAAACTTTGATCGGTACTATGTGCATCAACATAAATCTTTTTCCTATCTTGTGCTTCCTTTAACTTCGTTAAATATATCTTATCCATTCCTCCATTTTTTTTTGAAACAATCCTATCATGACTATTACTGTGTCTTCCATCCTTTCGTCGACTCAATGGTGTCCTGCATGGCCTCCCACATAGAGCTTGATAAGGAGGCATCCTAATTGAATTGTGGTTATTTTTATTATAGGAAAACTCTACCAATGGTAAGTACCTTTCCCACCGAGTCTAATTATCCATGACATACATTATAGGCATATATTCTATAACCCGACTTCCTCTTTTAGTCTTTCCATCTATTTATAGATGATATGCAGTTCTAAGGATTAACTAAGCCCAAAACACTAACTGCAAACTTATCCAAAATGTATATGTGAAGCGAGAGTCCCTATCAAAATGATCTTTGTGGGTAATCCATGTAGCTAGATAACTTCACCTATAAATACTCAAGCTAAAATGGGAGCAGTCTCTTAGACAAGGTAGTTAACCACCTTGAGATACCAAATACATGGCCAAAATAGAATATGTTAAGGTTGTTTCTCCAAGAAGAGAGAAACTCATCCTTCAAGAGTAATCCATAAAAAAATATTTTTGCAAATAATGGTCATGACCACCTTTATAAGTGGAGTGACTTCAAAGAATATGCCAAGGTAATTAGAGCCTTGTAGACAAATAATGTAACTCCTCCAAATGGAAATAGTAATAAGATGTTAGGGAATTATCTCCCATGATTAACCAAATTGGCCATAAATAGTAATCCCATAGAAACATGTGCCATAATTGTCCATAAAGTTGTTATAACCTCCTCAAAGAAGTGGGGCGTCCTCAATCAATGTGAAAAAGTGGTTAAATGCACATGTACCAACACCTCTCCTCCAAGGAATATGATAAATACTTCACCCTAAGAGATTGTGTAATGAGACTAGGACACTCTCCAATATAATAATAAAGGATCTTCCCAAACCAAGAGAAACCATATGATACAATGTGAAAATGACATGCCAAATGACCAAAACCATGGGTGTCAATATAGAAGACCATCCGAGCAAGGTCTGAATGCATCCAAATGCATGAGAAGATGCCAAATAATGGGAGTGATTTCCTCTATCAAGAAAATAACTACTCACAACATGCCACATCATAGCCAAACTATAAATATGCATTGGCATTCTTCTAACAAACCACAACCACTTTTCCATGTCATCAAGACATCCACCAAATGGGACATCACATATGCAACAAAGGGTGGGTGTACTACTTCAAGGTTCACCAATCAAAATCATGAAACAATAATCCAAGTGAAACCATATGAACACATGCAAACATGCCCAAAAACTAATTCACTATGTCAAGGAGCAATAATTAACCAACAATATTTAAGGAAACTCTTAGTTGATGGATATCCCTCATCATAAATGTGCTAAGGGTGAATCAAATGTTTGAGCAATGTTATGCAAGGCCCTCAATCACATTTCAAACACCATATGTGCGAGATGCAAGCCTTCAAACAACAAATGATGACATCAACCAAGGACATAATGTGCATTATCTAATATGGGATATCAATAATAAATCATAATAAAAAACCCCCATGGTTATGTGATTTCGAGGGCAACGACACTAGGTAAGTGCGCATAAGAACAACTTTCATTAAGACACCTCAACACTCACCAGAGGTGATCAACAATGTCATGAGGGACAACAATCCAAAGGAGGCTAATTTGCAGGATGGATTCATAGTTATAGAGTGCTTGGAAGCTGAACTTTTGGGTGATTATATTCATGGAGAAAACATGCCACCCCCATCCGCTAGCAGTTTTCCGGATGTAGGGGATTTTCCTTTAGCTTCGCAATGCATAGCGTTACATGGGGGCCATGTAGTTGCTGGTCATGTTCCATGAACACTTTCACCTACTCTTGCTCCTCTTCCTCATATATCATGGGAAAAGAAATTAGAAGTTTCTTGTGGCAAGAAGAAAGCTTAGTAGATACTAGATCTCTCTCTTTTTGTTGTTTAAAAGCAGCCCCTAGAAATTAGTAGTTTTTTTTATTTTTTATTTTTTTTATTATGGCCTATTTCGTAAATATTATAAGACTTTTTAAAATTGATTTTTGAACTTGCCTTTAAGGTTTGAACTGTTGATTGAATCTAACAACTCTTTGGTAATGAATATGATGCTTTTCTTCATTTCATGGTTGATGTTATTTATTATTTTTTGTCGATGACAAATTTTCTATGTTGAAACTTGAAGGTTGTGATTGATGATAATGCTATAACTAATAAATGATTGATGTTATTTGTTTACCAAATGGTTGGTGCTTAAATGATCATCATTAATCTAGTAGTTAAATATATGCTTTCATGTTTTCTATAGTTGACTCAACTTTTTGCATGTTTTCTTATATATATATATATATATATATATATATATATATATATATATATGCAACAATTATATGTAAATATTTATATAATAAAATGCTTCTAAAACATTCCTATACTAGAAGAATTCCGCTTCCAACAACCTTGGGAGGGGGAATTTTGATAAGCAACTGCACTAGGGCTAAGGTATTGACCAAACCCCTCCCATGATTAATAATTAATGGAGGTAATTAAAAAGCTTTTGGCTCTTTTTTTTTTTTGCAATCCCACTCCACTTGTCAATTCAAGAGCATATCAAGGAGTGGAGGGATAAACTTTGGGTTTGGGCCTTTTTAATGAGGTGCATAGCTCTATCCTCATTATTTCATATTCTTCTTCTTATTCTTAAACTTCTTGCTATTGTATTTTTTTGGCTTTATTTAACATTGGATTACATTGTTCCTCAATTTCTTCATTTAGAACTTATTGGATGATATTTGCCAAGTCAAACAAAAGTTGCGATAATATCTTCTTATAAATGAAATGATAGTGAAAGGAAAATGATAGAAATTTTCAAATATGATTAAGATAAGTGGTATGCTATTCAACTAGATCACCAATAATATAATCTAGCCTAAATCAAGATAATACTTATCTAAAGACAATTATGTCCACCCATAATACATGAGACTAGTAAATAGAATCTTATTATATTAAATTAAAAGTTTATTCCTTTCATGAGACAAGTAAATAGAATCTTATTATATTAAACCAAAAGTTTATTACTTTCAAAACACAGTGAGAAATCAACACAACATGTTTATCCAAAAGGACCACATATGAAATCATAACACATAACCTAAAAATATTATATGCATAAAGACATGTCTATCAATTTTCTAGTGCCACTCACCAACATACTCTTGATGATCTTGCTTAATTTTTGTTTTACCCTGTCACAAAATATTCCATATAATGATTGTTTAGTAAATAGCTTGACGAAGCCACATGCAACGAATTATGTTGATGCATACTCAATCAGATGGTGGACGGGTGATTTTCACACCGACAGAAGAAAACAACTTAAGAAATGACTCCGAGGAAAAGAGGAAGATGAATATTGTTTTCAAATGTGAAATAATTGAAAATGCATGTAATTCCATGACATAAAAATGTTTCTGCATCATAAGTGGGACGTTCTTTACTTGTCAAATCTTTAGAGTCTCATAAAGTTGTCTGCCATTGTTATAACAAAATTGGATTTCCCGTAGCACTTTTATATGTAATACATAAGTGTGTTTAATATCATGTTGCTACGTGTTAGATTTTCAAATAATTGGAATCAAATACATATAAGTGGTCAATTTTTATGTTGCTATTTATTATTTAATACTATAGTGTTTGGTATATAAATGGTCAGATTTTAAAACAATTAGAATTTGAGGATTTCTATAAATGGTCAGGTTTCAAAACAATTAGAATGTGAGGATTTTTATTAATTTTTTTTAGCATTAAATATTATTTAGTAGCATAAATATTATTTGGCATTTACAAAATGTTGTTTTAGCAATATAGATATTATTCACTATCAATAAATAATTATATATTTTAAAATATTTTAAAATTTTAACTAGTAATTGTATCACATATTATAAAGGAAATGTCGTAAAGTGGTAGTACATGTAAGAGGAGCATAGAAGAAAGAAGTTCTTAATGCTCATTGTAGCTTAACTTATGCAAATAACATATTGGAAATGATTTATTGACTATTGTGACATGTTTGTCCTTTGCTAGTGCTAAGTTTGGATAAAACTATTGTGAGAATGTTCATTTCTTTTACAATCATCTGCAATAAAACAGAGTACTCAGTAGTAGAAACCAAATTGGGCAAGATGAGTTCCTTTGCAACATGACCCTAAAGAAGAAATGATTGTGGAAAACTAAATAGTGACAATGTTGGCTACTCTCAACCTTCTTCCCTTACTTGAACACCATCAACAATGCATCGGTCACCAACATCAAAGGGATGCATAACGAACACAAACACAATTGGTTCAAAGATTGTTTTGCAGGTATTCTCGAATATGAAGCTTGCTAATACCAACTGAGATGATACCAAAAAAATGACATGGGATGTGGCAATCCCTAAAACAAGTAAAATGACAATTATCATGACTACAGTGACAATCACATTGGTAACTTTAAATCTTGTATTAAAATATTTATAAGGTAAATATTGAAATATTTAGAAGTTATATATATATATATATATATATATATATATATAGTAATGCTTGGTAGGACCTTCTATTTTCTATTTATGAAAAACAAGTTTACACCACATAGATGAGATAGGTGGCCTCAACTTTCCCAATGGGAAACCAAGTCTATTGGCCACCTATCTGCGTTATATGCCATCCAGAAATCATATAGTTTAAGGTGATCTACCCAAGCTATATATACATCTATATCATAATACAAGTCTGAGTTTCTGTCTATCATAAGCATACATTATAAAAGTAAATTATATCCGCTAAAAACTTAAAACAATCAGGAACATGACTATTCCTTTTGGTCCTCTGAGGCTGAGTCGACCGGGGTTGGGTCGTCAGCGGAGTCTCTTGGTGCATCTGCCAACTCGATGATACAAGGGATATGTCTTTGAATTCGGTCTAAGCAGATGTCCTGCTTGGACAATTGGAACTGTATGGTCTACAGGTCCTTCTTGTCGTTTGGCATGTCCTGGAGGGTCATTGCCATCCCCATTGATAGTTGCTTCATGGCCTTCCCCATCAAGATCTTCATGAACCAGTATAGGTATAATGTCTGCTTAAATTGAGTTAGTCTCCCCCTCGTATTACTTGGGTCTGGGATTACCTCTCGCTAGGCCTCCATTTCCCATAGGGGCTTCACTAGGGGAGCAATATCATACCATGTGGGTTCATATTGGGGGATATATATTGAGGAAAAAAATGAAATAATATATTGGAGGATATATAGGGGGTAAAGTGTTTCTATATAAAGGGGTGTAAAAAATGTTAATGAAAAAATGGATACCTACAATATTTAGTCAAAGTAAGGGTTTTTTAAATTGGCAAGCTATATTGGGTTTATATCGGTAGGAGGTTAAATAATGTGATTTTTAGAGGGATTTTCCAATAGGTAGTCAAATTAGGGGTATTGTTTAATATGCCACGAACGCACGTGATATGTCAGAGGTTCACTGAGTGAATCCCCCATGCCATTTCCTCTTCTGAGTTTGCCTCCTCTTTTATCTCTTCCTCCCAGTCTTCTAAGATCTTCCTGATGCCTGCATCCGTCCCTACTCTATACGATGTCGCTGCTTCATGGATTAGTCTTTCT
This sequence comes from Pinus tabuliformis, assembly GCA_031772625.1. Taxonomy (NCBI): domain Eukaryota; kingdom Viridiplantae; phylum Streptophyta; class Pinopsida; order Pinales; family Pinaceae; genus Pinus; species Pinus tabuliformis. The sequence continues at coordinate 1,147,730,247 of CM062805.1, forward strand.
ACTGGCTTTCTTCCCCATCTGGGTTCCAAGGTACCTGGGTCAGCACCCCGAGGCTCCTCCCTTCCCCTTCTTCCGCGTCCTCTGCCACGGGCTGGTCTAGCCATGTCACTTGTTGTGCTCACCTGTTCACAAAACATTCTAGTTAGCTTACGAGTTACATTTCTAGCCTTTCCACCATTCTATCGTTTCCCCTCTCCTTGCATCTCCTACCATCCCCGTCTCTACCCCGATGCCCCTTTGCCCATTTCTTTGCTTTCTCATTTTTTGTTCGAAGTAGTAGCGCCTCTCCCCTGCCATGCAATAGCCTCTCTGCTAGAGCTAACAACTCCACTCCCCTGCCATGCAATAGCCTCTCTGTGAGAGCTAGCAATGCCACTCCCCTGCCATGCAATAGCCTCTCTGCCAGAGCTAACATCGCCGCTCCCCTGCCATGCACTATACCCTCTGCCTTTTTGGAAATTTCCTCTCTCTTCTCTGTTCTCGGGGATAGAGTCCTGGTGCTCAATTCGCATGACACTTATAACCTTACCCTCCCATCCCTCGAACCATACAAATACTATTCCTACCCTCAATTCCTTTCCCCTCTCCCTCCCCTTTGGCCTGAGTGCCTTTCACTCTTCTCTGTCCCTCGCAATTTTCCCACCTCTCACTTGCTTATCTCCCTTCTCTCCTTCCACCTTACAGGTTTGGATGTCTAAATTACTGGTCTGGCCTCCCTCATATGCTGGTCCTTGGTGGTTCCTCTCGATACCATTTACAGGTTCGTCCTCATTCCCCTTCCCTCCCTGCGTTCCCTCCTCTCTGATCATACCTCTCATTCCCCTTCCATGTAAACACACAAACGTCATTTCATTTAACGAATATGGCCAGATTACATACCCAGTGCCACTTCGAAGGTGTCATTGCAGGTTGATGAGCTGATCTTCCTCGTCAGTTCCCTGTCTCTCCTTCGCAACAATACTCTTCCCATCACCCTTCATTCCTTCATGCTCCCCCTTATTCCTCCTCTGTCCCATCCATCCTCTTGTCATGTCCTTCCCACCTCTGTCACTACCCTGGCACTGGCTGCCACTTCTCCCTTCCAACCTGTACTTCCTCATGTAGGACGGCATCGCACCCATTGCCATGAGCGTGTGGGATGCGGTGGGGTGTACCCGTCCTGGTATTTTTCTGACAACCATATCTAGCCTATTTCCTTGGGCAGCCACCACGATCAAGGGTACATATATTTATTTTTAATTGATATAAAATTATATTAATATTTAAGTGATAAAATTTTCTAGTCTAATTTGTCTAGAATATGGTAGGAATTTCTTGGGATCATACATTTGACTTATAAACTTTCCACAATATGAGTGTCTCAGGGGTAGGGTGTTGAATCCATGTATGTAGTTAAAAACTCATTTTAAACAACGAAATTAAGATTTGGCCAAAATAATGATCAAATTTTGACCAAAATCTCCAAAACATAACATGTTTAGATAATACATTTATAACTTTTAATTAAAACTAACCAAATATATATGTTTTTGTAGTGTTTTGTAGGTTCAATGTCTCTAGATTTCTTCTCATTTGAAGAACTTCTTTTTCTCCTTGTGTATTTTGTTTTCTTTGGGTTAAGAACTGACACTCAGATAAATAGGGTCTGTAAAAGTTGCAGTGTTTGAATTTTCTACAATGTTTGGAGGTCTTTTATTTTGCGCTCTGTTGTAGCATCCATTGTTATTTAAGTTTTATTTTAAGTTTTATCACAAAATGAAAGAAAAATAAAAAAATTATGAAAGAAATGGTTGATTTTTATGGCTTTTGAAAGTGATAAACCCGTGAGAAGATCTGGGCCGTCCAATCAACAGGCCACAGATCTGACAACAATTGCGTAGTTAACTAGAATGGGGTTTATTTCGGAGATCATATGCGATGGTGTATGAAATATAGTTTAATTCACTAAAGTCCAGGCCAAATATCGGTTCGGAAAGTAATTAGGTTCTATCTTTTAAATCGGACCCGATAAATCATTAAATGACAGTTTTTATTTCCTATCGGGTCTGTATGACGCCGACAGATATTGGGTCGGCAAGTAATCAGGTTCTATCTCTAAAATCGGACCCGATAAATTATTAACCGGAAGTTTTTATTTCCTATCGAGTCCGTATGGGAGTCAAAAGGGCATTGAAAAACGGACACGACAGGTTTATGAACCAAAGTGTTAATTCTTTTGAGTTCCATAATAACCGATCCATTGTCTAAAGGTCATGCAGGTTTAAGAGGCGCGATCAAGTGATGGCTTGATATGTATGTTGAGGTGTGTTGTGGGGGAGCAATGAGCACGAAGATTAATTAAAGATCAACCCCCGCAATTGACCGTGACGTTAGCATGGTTGACCAAAATGTGTGGCCTGAAATTACTGCGGGGGTTCGTCCTCGTTGAAGCTCTCGTACATTCTTTACCCCCGCAGTGAGTTCCCAAAGCTTTTTGCCCCATGTCGCTCATTCCATATCTTCCACCGCTTTCATCTATTAATTTCCCACGTCACTCACCATACCTCGCCACTTCCTCCACTACTCCATTAATGTATGATAGAGCAACACAAAGATACATCAACAAAACCATAGGCTCAAGCTACAGATTTGAACAACGAACAACCATCACCTTCTAATTTCCGTTACTTCCTGTTATTTTATTTTCTTGAGAATGAGGTGTCTTTTACCCTCTATGTAATATTCTGTAATAATTTTTACTTTAGATAGTTAGAGGATAGTTAGGTAGTTTGATAGTTTTTGTGATTACCAACTATCTCATAATGTATAAAAATAGGAAAGTTTATAGAGAAGGGGTTTGAATTTTGGAGAACCTTGAGACTAGGCCACTATATTCCTGATACAACTGTTGATTAATGAAAGAATCAAAAGTTTTCATACATTGTTGGGTATGCTTTTGTGACTTCTCTGTTATTTGTCATTAAATGTTTTCTTCCTTTAAGTATGGTAATGAAGCTGTAGGTCTTTATTTGCTTATGTAAATGAAGTTAAAATCCCTTAAAAGAGCACTCCTATACTTGAAGTTCCCACCTTTGCAATTCTTCTAAGTTACAGATAGTAGTTTCTGTGTAAGAAATCATATTATCTTTAACTTCTCCAAGTGTCACATATAGTAGATTCTGTGTAAAACAACATATTGTCTATGACTCCTATACTTGAAGTTCCTACCTCTACAATTCTCCTAAGTTACAGATAGTAGTTTCTGTGTAAGATAACATATTATCTTTAACTTCTCCAAGTGTCACAGATAGTAGATTCTGTGTAAACAACATATTGTCTTTTACTTCTTCAAGCTTTCTTCATTCATCATTTATATTCAGCAATCAAATGACATTCTGAGATTTTCATGTCACCTAAGTATTGAGGGTTTAAAACCAAGTCTTTCAAGTCCTTCATTTGAGAATACAACATACAATTAAGTGACGAACACGTGACAATAATTATAAACATTAATGTCTTAAGCACAATTTCTATACAACCAGGAAATTGGTTTCTTAAGGTACAAGATTAATTGGTGCCATTGCTAGGGAGAGAAGACAAGAACACATTTCCTTGGGTTTTCAATATTTTCCTCTGGTTGTTCAGTGAGGAGGAAATATTTGGCTGTTTTGAACAAAAGCAATAACTCTGGCTCCAAAGAGACCCCATACAAGGTCAGACACCTCACAAAAGAAAGTTCAAGCCCTTTCAGATCCTGAAAGGCTAGTTTCCAAGAGGGTTGGAAGGCCTAAAACTCCACTTACACCAAGTCCTACACTGTCTGCACCAGGTAGTAGTTCATCACATCTTTCACATTCATCTTTATTGACCAAGAGTCACTTTCTACATCCAATTCATTCCAAGAACCCAACTATCAGGAATAGTCTTTAGAGTTTGTTACTTTTTCAATATCTGCTATAGTTATTTAGCTTGAACCTATAACTACATTACCACCTTTTCACACTTCATTTACTCCCCAGTCAGGTTCCACATCTGCTAGTAATCAAGGTTCAGTAAATTTAGGAGAAAACATGGAAACACCTACATTTTTTATGAATAAGTATGCACCTATTCAATTGCCACAACAGTTGAATCAAATGCCACAAGAATACTTGAAGATTCTTCCTCGTTTCGCAGGGGAGGATGAACAAATAGCAGAGAATCATGTATCAATATTTTGTAATTTTGCAGAAAACATAAATGTTGAACACCTGGATGTTGTTCTAAGACTTTTTGTCCAATCCTTGGATGGAGAAGCCAGAAAATGGTTTAAAGGGATTCCTAATAACTCTATTACAACATGGGAAGAGATGGAGCGTCTGTTCACCTAGAGATGGGGAGAAAAAAGAGACCATGGTTATTCACTCATAAAGTTTAATACTATCAAAAAGAAATATGATGAAGATGTTGCTGAATTCATCATAATATTTAATAAATTGTACAATAGTCTTCCAGTGGAGATTAAGCCCCCTCCTGCTGGTGCAAAAATAACTTTTGCAGGGGCTTTTGAGTCAAATTTTGCATTCACATTGAGGGAGAGGAGATCCCCAACCCTTGATCAGATCCAAACAGATGCAGTAGAGACAAAAGCAAATCTGGTGGTTGCAGGTAAAACACCAGATACAAAATCTATCCAAGATAAGGGAAAGGCTAAAGTAGAATCCTCTCAAGATCAAACATTAGAGGATATGAGTAATGTAATTAGAAATTTGTATAATAAATTGATTAAATTGGAACTAGAGAGTAAGAATTCTCAGAGACAAGTACAAAAAAATAGAAATTTTAATCCTCAATATAGAAGACAACCTTTGCAAATTTTACAGAAGGAGGGAAAAGATCAAGATCAGATTCAAGCTCCACTGTATATAGAGGCAGATCCTGATGGAGTACCAGAGCATTCCAAGGATCATGATGACCATATTTTCACATTGTATGCAATAGATGAAGATGAACTAGGTGTTGAGGGAGGAGAATATAGTGAAACAGATGTCATCTATGATGATAATGAAATTGATGAATGTTGGAAGTGTTTTTTCTGATTTTATGCAAGCAAAACTACATAAGAAATACGACTTGAGATCAAGGAAAAGATCTAAAATTCAAGAAGATGAAGGTGAGCAGCAAGTTCCAACTCCCTTACAAAAGGCAACTCCATAAGAACAAGAACCACAACCTGCAAAACAATTGAATAAAGGAAAGCAACAACAGAATACAAGTAGCAAGACTCAAATGCTTCAAGGTGAGTCATCTCAAGACAAAAGTGGAAAAATTACTTCAGAGAAACTTGTTTCCATTCCACAAGATATTTCAGTCATGAAGAAAAGTGAAGATGAGAATGAAAGGAATACTATACAGAGTCATGTGTTCAGTTTCACCAAAGAGTTAGAAAATACCAAAATTGAGGTACCCCTCACAGAGTTGGTTAAAACACCAGCTTATCAAAGAGAAATTACAGAGTTTATCAATCTATCTTAGAATGTGAATATAAATGACATTGTGAATTTGCAAGAAGATAAACCAGTAGTGGTTTTTGGTTCACATGTGGAGGAGGTAGATTCTTCAACACCTCCTTTCTACATTTCTTTATTGGTTCATGATTTAGTCTTACACAATTTTATGTTTGATTAAGTAGCCTCACATAACCTTATGCCATTATCAGTGATGAAACAACTAAACCTACAAGTTACTAAACCTTACATAGACTTGTATTCTTTTGATTCACATAAAGTCAAGTGTTTGGGGGGCATTAAAGATGTGGTGGTGTCACTAGCCCAGATTCCAACCAAAAGTTTGGCAATGGATGTAGTGGTAGCAGATATCCCTGCTAGGTTTGGAATGTTACTATCTAGGTCATGGGGGGCTAAATTGGGTGGTGTTTTGAAACTAGATTTTTCTTATGCTGTCATACCAATTTTTAGTGGGGAAGAAAGGAGGTTTTACAGAGAAACAATATTTATTAGAACAATCACAAATAATGAAGCAAGTAATTCACCTATATAGCCAGGAAAAAGATGACTTTTCTTGCTTCATGTTGCATGACAATGCAGAATTGGCTGAAGATAACTAGAGGAAACTTACTTTAGCCTGTGTAAATACAGAGCTGCAAACAGAAGGGGTGTGGAAGTGCTTCTTTGATGGAGCCTATTCTAAAGAAAGAACAGGTGATGGTTTCCTTTCATAGGATGAAGGTCTTCAAGTTCATCAATTGGGTGTTGGACATAGAGAAGAAAACCAGCAAGTGGGAAATGTTGGACAACAATATGTTGAGCCATTTATCATAGCAAAAGAGGCTATCTTATGTAAAAAGAAAGCTGATAAAGAGATTGTTTATCATTGCATTGAAGAACACAATGATGCCCATGGATCAGAGGTAAACAATCTATTTGAAGTTGGCCATATGTCATATAGTGATGTGAAAAATTTTCTTTTATTTCCTGAGGTCATAATTACAAATTATTTTCAATCAAAGCTCAAAGATGAAAAGTGGAGACATAAAAGTGACATAAGTCATTTTCTTAAAGATGTTTCTGACTGTTATGTTGAGCATATTATCCCAATAGAAGGTTTATTCGAGCAAGAACCTTCATACATAGAGATTTTTTTTTTGGGGGCTGATAAGGACCATATTTTTTCTTCTACTTTTGAAGATCCTATGGCAGATTACATGGAGAAATTTATTAGCAGCCTACACATACCATTTTTTGGATATATTCCTAAATTTTGTTGTGAGCTGCCCTTATGCATAGTTTATTTTCCATTCAGGATGAATTGTATTTTCAAAATTCATTGGCAGAATGGTTCTAGATTAGGCATTCAAATACTAACCTGGTACCATTGGAAGATTGAATTCACCTGATTGAGATCAGTCATGTACATAGGTAGGAACATGTACATAAATAAGCTTAGATGTTGAGCATTTGGTTTCCAGTTCCAATTCTTTAGTTTAATTTTAGCTGATAAATAAGGGTGACTGTCCTAGTTGGAAACTGGTTTGCAGAGCTTTCATATTTCAAGAATATCAAGTTTTAGTCTTTCAAATTTCACGGTTTTCAGAATTTTGGACTTCATGCCCAACTAAGGCTACTGCCATAGAATTTGAATTCGTTAAGCAATATATGACTCCATGCCCAAGGTGAAGGCACTGATCTGCAGTTCTTAGTGCTTCTGTGGCAAAAGTAGTATCCCCAAGTGGAGCCAGATGTTGTAGCATCCATTGTTATTTAAGTTTTATTTTCAATTTTATCACAAAATGAAAGAAAAATAAAAAATATGAAAGAAGTGGTTGATTTTTATGGCTTTTGAAAGTGATAAACCCGTGAGAAGATCTGGGCCGTCTGCTCAACAGGCCATAGATCTGATGACAATCGCGTAGTTAACTAGAATGGGGTTTATTTCGGAGATCAGACGCAATGGTGTATCAAATACAGTTTAATTCACTGAAGTTTGGGCCAAATATCGGGTTGGAAAGTAATTAGGTTCTATATTTTAAATCGGACCCGATAAATCATTAAATGGCAGTTTTTATTTCCTATTGGGTCCGTATGATGCCGACGGATATTAGGTCGACAAGTAATCAGGTTCTATTTCTAAAATCGGACTCGATAAATTATTAACTAGCAGTTTTTATTTCCTATCGGGTCTGTATGGGAGTCAAAAGGGCGTTGAAAAATAGGCGCGACAGGTTTATGAACCAAAGTGTTAATTATTTTTAGTTTCGTAATAACCAATCCATTGTCTAAAGGTCATGCAGGTTCAAGAGGTGCGATCAAGTGATGGCTTGATAAGTACGTTGAGGTGTGCTGCGGGGGAGAAATAAGCACAAAGATTAATTAAAGCTCAACCCCCGTAGTTGACCATGACGTTAGCATGGTTGACTGAAATGTGTGGCCAGAAATTACTGTGGGGGTTCGACCTCGTTGAAGCTCCCGTACATTCTTTACCCCTGCAGTGAGCTCCCAAAGCTTTCTCCCCCATGTCTCTCATTCCACATCTTCCACTGCTTTCATTTGTTAATTGCCCATGTCACTCACCATACCCCTCCACTTCCTCCACTACTCCATTAATGGATGACAAAGAAACACAAAGATACATCAACAGAACCACAGGCTCAAGCTAAAAATTCGAACATCGAACAACCATCACCTTCTAATTTCCGTTACTTCCTGTTATTTTATTTTCTTGAGAGTGAGGTGTCTTTTACCCTATATGTAATATTCTATAATAATTTTTACTTTAGACAGTTAGAGGATAGTTAGGTAGTTTGACAATTTTGGTGAGTACCCACTGTCTCATAATGTATAAAAAGAGGAAAGTTTACAGAGAAGGGGTTCGAATCTTGGAGAACTTGGAGACTAGGCCATTGTATTCCTGATACAATTGTTGATTAATGAAAAAATCATAAGTTTTCCATACATTGTTGGGTATGATTTTGTGACTTCTTGTTATGTGTCATTAAATGTTTTCTTCCTTTAAGTATGGTAATGAAGCTGTAGGTCTTTATTTGCTTATGTAAATGAATTTAAAATCCCTTAAAAGAGCGCTCATATACTTGAAGTTCCCACCTCTGTAATTCTCCTAAGCTACAGATAGTAGTTTCTGTGTAAGACATCACATTATCTTTAACTTCTCCAAGTATCATAGATAGTAGATTCTGTGTAAAACAACATATTGTCTGTGACTCCTATACTTGAAGTTCCTACCTCTACAATTCTTCTAAGTTACAGATAGTAGTTTCTGTGTAAGACATCATGTTATCTTTAACTTCTCCAAGTGTCACAGATAGTATATTTTGTGTAAAACAACATATTGTCTCTGAATTCTTCAAGCTTTCTTCATTTATCATTTATATTCAACAATCAAATGGCATTATGAGATGTTCATGTCACCTAAGTATTGAGAGTTTAAAACCAAGTCTTTCAGGTCCTTCATTTGAGAATACAACATACAATTAAGTGACAAACAAGTGACAATAATTATAAACATTAATGTCTTAAGCACAATTTCTATACAGCCAGGAAATTAGTTTTTTAAGGTACAACAGGCTCTTTGATACTAGCCTTTATGTTCCTGGTATTCTTAATTGATTTTTATTTAGTATCTAATATTTTTAGTGAATTTCTTTGTAGGTGATGCTAGCACCTTATATATGTTGCATGTTATATTTTACTATGGTGTTTTAGGAGTAATCTATCCATTGGTTTTCACAGAATAAATATTCTGAGTTGATTCTCATATTCCTATTGCTTCTGTTCTCCTAGTTGATATGCTTATCAATTAGTTGGTGCCCATATGGGTAGGGTGTGTTCTCTTTTTAGGACAGAGTCTCCCCCCATTTTTTGAGTGACCTTGTTGGATCCTTTTGAAGAGGTCATTTGAATTTTGGAGAGTGCTCTAGGTCACTGGCAATACTACGAGTGAAATTGTAAATGTATGGATTATGATCACTAGCAGAAAATTATGAAATTAGTGAATAGGTGACTAAAAACGTTAGTCACCGCAATTATTTCAAGTGAATTACTACTAAATTTGAGCAGTTAGAAGTGACCAAACTAAAAAAGACTAACTTAAACGACTAATTTAGTCTAGGGATAAAATATACGACTAGATAATAAGTGACCAAACTAAAAACGACTAACTTAAATGACTAATTTAGTCCATGACTAAAATATATGACTAGATAATAAGTGATAAAATTAATAATGATTAACGTAAATGACTACTATAGTCCATGAATAAAAATATGACAAAATAACAAGTACAACAAGTATATGAATTACTCATTTATGTTAGTAAATTTTAATTATGCCACTCCAGAAATGGAAAATTGCAATTTTGATATTGAAATGTTACATTTCATTATAGGGGTTGTTAGGTCCCTATAATACTAGTGATTACCCCATTACTATTGTAGTTGTATCCCTTATTAATATTGTTGCGCCCCTATTGCCCCCCATATTTTTATTACTGTGCCCCATAGAATCCCTCTATTGTTATTTTTGTGGCTTTATATTAGTATTGTTAGGTCGGCTGGGTTATATTGTGACTCCTTAGAATCCTATATATAGAAAGGAGGTTTTTTCATTTGTATCATCCAAGAATTGTTCATTTGTGTAATGTAAAGGAGGTTTCCCCCTCGAAGAGGCTGAATTCTAAGGCATTGAACTATCTTTTCTATCTTTTTGTGAGCTGGTTTCATAACATTTGGTATCAAAGCTTTGGGTTCTAGGGTTTCACTACTTCAAATAGGTCATTGTGGCATTTTCGCTATAACTTTTTTCTGCGACATTTCTAATGCAAAAGAAAAAACCAATTTGAGAATAGATCGCGCTAAACCTCGGGTCCGAATTTTAGAGCTTTTCGTGCTATATTTGTGGAGATATGATCTGAGGAAGTTGGTATTTTTGCAGACTCCTGAATTACATTCCAAACAGGTGACATAGGGAAAATCGTCATAACTTTCTCTCTGAGCATCGGATTGAAGTTTCGTAAGAAGCTATAGAAAGAGGACAGACTGTAGTTTCTTTTATATATTTTTCAGAGCCAGAGGTCGAAACAGGGACACGTGGCTTGTCGTACAAGTTCGCTCTACTGAAGTAGTCTATAATCAGGTCATTGTGGGAGATTTGACATAACTCTTCCTTGGAGAATCCTCTTTGGATCAAACTGGTGGCATTGGAAAGACGACACAGAGGGCTACTGCAGGTCACAATTTCAGAACTGGATGGTCTGAAATTACAGAGATACATCGAAGGAAATATCAAGCTCCTTCAAAGTAAAAAAAGGTGTGTAGATTTTTTTAAATTTTTTCTTAAGCTTGATTTGAAAAATTATTTTGAAGAATTCAAAAGTCATAGTAGAGAATTATTATCAGTAACTGATGCTGCGAGGAAAGAAAATTCAAACACCTAGTAAGCAACCTGAAAGCGCTAGCATGACTCATGAAGAAGAGGAAGAAATGTTACATGATATATCAAAATAACAAGACCAAGTGCAACAAATGTCACTCTCACAAAAGCTAACAGAAGCTAAGATAAATGGCGTGGAATCTAAGATAAAGGGCGTGGAAGCTAAGATGAATGGCATGGAAGCTAAGATGGACGATTTGAAGACAGATTTGAAGACAGACATGGAAGAATTGAAGATAAATATGAATAAGTTGCTACAGGAAATGGTCACTAATGGTGAAAGGGTAGTAAAGGAAACTCATTATGAGAACAAAATAAATGTTAATCATGATTCCATAGACTCTAATTTGGATCGAAGACCCACCATATTCCAAGAATCGGTAAGAGGAAGTTTGATGGCAAGGACCCCGCAACATGGATATTACAGATGAGCAATTTTTCGATCTCAATAATGTACAAAACACGCAAAAGGTACGTATTGCAACTTTATATTTGGAACCAAATCAATTTTTATGGTATCAATGGCTTTACTCTCACAAACAAATTATCACTTGGGCAATTTTTACGGAAGAATTGACAACACATTATGAGGACACAAAAAGCAACACTTTTTTTAGCCAATTGATAAGTCTCAAACAAAAGGGTTCAATAATGGAGCACATTGAGGAGTTCCAAAAATTGAAAATAAGAATAAAAAATATTCTGGAGGAGCATAGGATTGATGTGTTCATAGGGACTTTAAAGGATAATATCCAACATGATGTTTGCCTTTGGGAACCTGATTCATTAGAGAAGGCATTCAGGTTAGCAAGAAAAATGGAAAGCAAAATTATGGCAACCAAGAAGCATACCAGTCACAACTATAAAGATGGAAGTGTTGTTACCCCTAGCCTTCCACAACCTATAAGGTTGACACCACAACAATTGGAAGAAAAAAGAACAAAAGGGCTTTGTTACAGTTGTGATAGCAAATACACTAAAGGTCATAAGTGTGCTCAGAAGAAATTATTCTACATAGATTGTGAAGAGGAAGAAGAAAAGGAGCAAGAATGGTCAAAAGAAGAGGATATACTCCAGGAACAAAGCCTAGATAAAGAAGAAATGAATCCGACGATATCTTGTAATGCATTGGCTAGAATTACCACTCCTCAAACCATCAAGATAGAAGGACAAATCAAGAGGAAAAAGGGAATAGTGTTGATTGATTCAGTAAGTACCCACAATTTTATTCATTATAAGGTAGCAAAAGAATTGAATTGCTTCCTATCTAGCACCAGAGTGTCAAGTGATGGTTGCAAATGGAGGAATGATAAATTGCTTTGGAAAGTGCCATAATATCAAGCTATCCATGGGAGAATATGTATTTACGAGCCCAATGCTTTCCATTCCAATGGGAGGTGCTGATGTTGTACTAGGAGTCCAATGGCTACAATCCTTGGGTACAATAGCTTTTAATTTTCAAGAACTTTTCATGAAATTTTCTGCGAAAGGAAAGGAATTTGAATTAAGGGGTATTGCAGGGAAACCAAGAAAGATAATAAGTTCTAACGGTATGACAAAGCTTCTAAAAAAGGAACAAAGAGGTGTAATTTCACAATTATGTTCGCTAGATGTTTCCACATCGGAATCATCTATTTCTGCAGATCTCCAAAAGGTCTTGGACAATCATTCCAAGGTATTTGAGACTCCCAAAGGTCTCCCACCTATTCGTGATCATGATCATGCTATTCATCTGATTCTAGGAAGTGTTCCTCCAAACATCAGGCCGTACAGATATCCCTATGCCCAAAAGAGTGAAATTGAACATATGGTTGCAGAAATGCTAGAGGTTGGTATAATTCAACCTAGTCAAACTTCTTTCTCTGCTCTAGTAGTATTGGTGCACAAGAAGGATGGATCATGGCGCATGTGTCTGAATTATAGGGAGCTCAACAAGCTCACTATTAAAGATAAGTTTCCCATTCCTGTCATTGATGAATTATTGGATGAATTGCATGGATCAATTTACTTCACCAAGTTGGATCTTCGTTCAGGATATCATCAAATCAGAATGAAGACTGAAGACATTCCGAAAACAACATTTAGAACTCATGAGGGTCATTATGAATCTTTGGTCATATCTTTTGGCCTTACCAATGCACCCTTCTACATTTCAAGGTTTGATGAATTCCATTTTCAAACCCTTCCTTAGAAAATTTGTGTTTGTATTTTTTGATGATAGACTAATCTACAGCAAGTCCTGGAAGGATCACGTTGAACATGTTGAAAGGGTGCTAGAACTATTGGAGGAGAAACAATTATATGCAAAAAGATCCAAATGTTTCTTTGGAGTACAAGAGGTGGAATATCTGGGTCATATTGTATCTCATGAAGGAGTTAAGGTGGACCCTAGCAAAATTAAAACCATTAAGGAATGGAAAATCCCCACATCCATAAAGCATCTACGAGGATTTCTTGGGTTGACAGGGTATTATCACAAGTTTGTTAAGAATTATGGGAGAATAGCAGCACCTCTAACAACATTATTGAAGAAAGATGCATTTCCATGGACTCCAAAAGCAACAAAGGCCTTCGAACATCTTAAAGAGGAAATGTGCCAAGCATCGGTCTTAGCTACACCAGACTTCACAAAAACCTTTATTGTGGAATGTGATGCTTCAGGAAATGGAATTGGTGCTGTTTTAATGCAAGATGAAAGACCCATTGCTTTTGAAAGTCGTCCAATCAAGGGAAAGTTTTTACATAAAGCTATTTATGAGAAGGAAATGTTGGCAATACTACATGCACTTAAGAAATGGCAACCCTACCTAATGGGAAGACACTTCAAGGTAAAAACGGATCATGATAGCCTTAAATACTTTTTAGAACAAATATTATCCTATGAAGAGCAATGAAAGTGGGTCACAAAGATGTTGGGTTATGACTTTGAAATCATTTACAAAAAAAGGAAGCAAAATGTGGTGGCAGATGCACTCTCAAGAAAGGATGAGGATGTGGAAGCATTGTTGTGTGCCATTTCTATTATCCAACCAGATTGGATAAACGAAGCAAAGGAGGAATGGAAGAATGATGAAGAAGTGTGGGCACTTATTCGAAAGTTACAACAAGATTCCAGTACATCTGATACATTTAGCTGGCAAAAATGATTCGTTATGGTACAAAGATCGCTTATACCTTTGTAAGAATTCACAACTCAAACAAAAGATTCTTATGGAATTGCACACTTCCCCCTTAGGAGGGCACTCAGTATTTTTAAAAACTTACCACAGGGTTAAGAAGGAATTTGTTTGGGATGGCCTTAAATTGGATATTCAAAAGTTTGTGGCGGAACGTTTGGTTTTCCAACAAAATAAAGTTGAAACAATTAAGACCCTGGGTCTATTAAAACCTTTATCCATTCTAAGCCAACGTTGGGAGGAGGTTTCAATGGATTTTATCACAGGTTTACCCAAGTCCGAGGGAAAGAGTGTCATCATGGTGGTAGTTGACAGACTTACCAAGTATGCACACTTTTGTGTATTATCACATCCATTTAAAGCCAATACAGTTTCTATTTCATTTATGGAAACAATTCAAAAGCTACATGGAAACCCAAAGATTATTGTAAGTGACAGAGATCCCATTTTCATTGGAAATTTTTGGAAAAAATTATTTTCTTGTCTTGGTATTCAGTTAGCTCATAGCTCATCTTATCATCCTCAATCTGATGGGAAAATTGAGATAGTAAACAAATGTTTGGAAGGATATCTTCGTTGCTTTGTATCTGATAAACAGACACAATGGGTCAAATGGTTGCCTCTGGCTTAATGGTGATGTTACACTTCCTTCGGTACAACAACAAAAATGACCCCATTTATGGCACTTTATGGATATCAGCCACCATCCATCACATCATATTTAAGAGAAAATTCTAAGTTTCAAGCAGTGGAACATCACATCGAACATCAACAACAAGTCCTCGAACTCTTAAAGGATAACCTCGTGTTGGCACATAATAGAATGAAACAATAGGTAGATCAACATCGCAGCGAAAGAAGTTTTGATGTAGGTGATTGGGTATTCCTACAGCTACAGCCATATAAACAAATGTACCTCAAGCAAGCTAAGAAGGATAATAAATTATCACCAAAGTATTATGGTCCGTACAAGGTGTTGCAAAAGATTGGTACTATGGCATACAAATTGGAGCTTCCTGTAGTGTCTCGAGTGCACCCAGTTTTCCATGTTTCATGTTTAAAGAAGGTTATAGGTGACAAGCTCCCAATTCAAACAATATTTCTAGAACTTGACGAGGAAGGAAAAATTGTATTGGAACTGGAAGCAGTCACAGAAACAAGAACTCGATAGCTACGAAATCAATCAATTTCGGAGTATCTCATCAAGTGGAAGAACTTATCCGCTAAAGATTCCACATGGGAGGATGAGAATTTTATACAGAAGCATCTAGAACTACTCAAGCATTGAGGACAACACTTTTTTGAAGGAGAGGGGCATGTTAGGTCCCTATAATACTAGTGATTACCCCATTACTATTGTAGTTGTATCCCTTATTAATATTGTTGTGCCCCTATTGTCCCCATATTTTTATTACTGTGCCCCGTAGAATCCCTCTATTGTTATTTTTGTGGCTTTATATTATTATTGTTAGGTCGACTGGGTTATATTGTGACTCCTTAGACTGCTATATATAGAAAGGAGGTTTTGTCATTTGTATCATCCAAGAATTGTTCATTTTTGTAATGTAAAGGAGGTTGCCCCCTTGAAGAGGCTGAATTCTAAGGCGTTGAACTATCTTTTCTATCTTTTTGTGAGTTGGTTTCATAACAGGGGCCTTTGAATCCATATGCAGTGTTAAAATTTAGAGACAAAGGGGTCTCTGAATCCATCTAAAGTGTTAAAATTCAGAATACCCTTTTGTCTCTAAATTTTAACGTTATAGATGGATTCAGAGACCCCCTTCTTTGAATCCATCTACAATGTTAAATTTGAAGACAAAGGGGTCTCTAAGTCTATCTGTAGTGTTAAAATTTAGAGACCCCTTTAGGAAAGTCTCTAAATTCATTTGCAATGTTAAAATTTAGGTAGATGGATTCAACGACCCCTTTAAAGGGGTCCATGAATCCATCTATAATGATAAAATTATAACAATTTTATACAACATAGAGTATAAGTTTACAATATATAATAGTTTTATACTCTCTTTGGAAGGAGGGACAAGAAAGATAGTTGTTTATGTTGCCACCTTCTTGAAGTCTATCTAAAATAATAGACTTTTAAGAAAACAACCCATCTCCATATATATATATATATATATGATTAAAAAAAATCTCATCCCTAGTTATTATAAATTGTGTTCAACATTATCATATTAATTTAATCATGGAGTTATCCATAGGAAATTAATTGTTTTAATATTGAATTTATCATTTACACTAATGACCTGCATGGATATTCAAATCAAATATTGGCATTTATATTTATTTGGGTAAAGTTTAATTTTTTGTTTGCACCAATGCCTTCATAATAATTTTAGTAAAGGCAATATTTAGATAGTCAAATATTGATATTTATATTTATTTGGCCATAAATTTTAATTTTAAACTTAATTGATTTATGTTAAAAGTGTGAGTTCATTTAAATCTAGGGTTCAATATTCATATTTACATTTAATAAATAGATAAACATAACATTGCTTCATGTCAAAAGTGTGAGTTTATTTAATTATATGATTAAATCTTCATATTCACATTTAGTAAATATATAAACCTAACATATATATATTTATATACTTATTGAGGTGCACTTCCCTATTTAGGTAAAACCTATAAACCGTGCCCCAAAATTCACACTGTTAGCTCTTCTATAGACTTCAGCATTTGAAGGTAAAATTCGGGTCTGATGGTGGGTTTATGCCGACAAGGTGCTCGCAGCGGTCATTCACCTTCTTCTCCTTCGGTTTCCTCACACCCTCTTAAACCCCGCTGTCTCTATTTTTCCTCCAAAAATCTTCATTCCCCGCTTTCCTCCATTCTCCTACAAAACTCTTCAAAATCCCGTGTTTCCTCTAACCCCGAGCGTTAAGCTTTAGCCACCTTTTGACTCCACACCCATGTAGCCCCATGCCTTCACCTAATCCTCGAATTAGCCGTTTCCCTGTCATAACAGTTGGAAACCTGTGTAATTAACCCCGCGCCGTTGATCTGTCACGTCCTGATCTAACGGTCGCCGTTGTTTTTCCTACACGTTAAACCTCTCATGCATTCCCCACCATCCAACCGTCCGTCGCATGATCCGACGGTGATCGCTCCTCCCACCGCCGAAACCTGCCTGCGCGTTAACCTGCAGGGGCAACGGTTTTCATCCACCACGCGTCGTAATTTTACTGGATCGCGCCCCCGCATACGGATACCGCCTGCCTCCCGTAGGTGGTGCGGGGAAACCGCTTACCGCCCAAAACCACCATTCTCCCGCGCACCTTTCGCGCCTGATCGCCATCAGATCTACCTGACCGCAATCCAACAGCTCATAATGGTTTCCACTCGCTTCCTCTCGATAGCTCCCTTTGATGTAATCTCAGCCGTTCATCCCGCGATCTGATGGCCCACACTTGTTTGACCCGCTTCTGCCCGATTTTTCCCTTCGATAAATCCCTGTCGTCGATCCACGCGATCCAAAGGCTGAGTTTTGTCCCCGTCACAGTCATGTCTCTGCCATTTTGTTTTTGTCCATAGCCTATCTTGTGTACCCAAGGGAGAAGGAGGCCAGAATCTAGTACCCTGCGTAATAGATCTTCAACAACTGCATTTAAAGGAAAGCATGGCCGAAGAGGAAAATGCAGAGTTCGAGCAGTCAAAGGCATTTACCATTTTACGGAGTTTCACTCATACAGTACGCCACCTACCCGAGAAGGACTGCAGAGCACCAGAGAATGTCAAATTCATCCATTAA
Organism: Pinus tabuliformis; assembly: GCA_031772625.1. Classification (NCBI taxonomy): domain Eukaryota; kingdom Viridiplantae; phylum Streptophyta; class Pinopsida; order Pinales; family Pinaceae; genus Pinus; species Pinus tabuliformis. The sequence continues at coordinate 1,147,748,117 of CM062805.1, forward strand.
AGCAGTAGATCATAGCAGAAGGCCCATTCCAAAGAATTAGTGTGGTTGTTGGTCCATTATGATCCTTCCCCGTATAGCATAGCAGAATGTTTTTGTAATCAACCTCTATATATATCCAGAAGACAGAATGTAATAATGTTGATTAATGTTATTTTGATGTAAAGTTCAACTTCTGGAGACTGTAACTACTGTGATATCTGCAACATCTGGTCTTCATTTTCAGCTAATGCAAGCTTCTTTTGCTGTTAATTGCTCACTTTCCACTTCTTCTTTGTTCTAGGCTATGCCTGTTATGCATTTTTCATGTGCTCTTGATGTTTAGCATTAGAGGGGCTGTCATCCCACCTCTGTGTTAGAATCTAGTAAGTATTATTGAATGTGTATGTAGGTTTCCATTGTTTTAATGCCAGAGAGTTGTCATCCTATCTATGCATTAGGAAATAGATTTACAAACCTTTTAACTGGTTGCAGCTGGCCATCATAGGGTCCTGTGCATCTGCTGGTGTGGTTAGTATTCTCCATCTTCACTTGTCCCTCAAACTGTGAGTAATTGGTGACCTAATGCCTTGTAGTCTGGAGGTGTTCACCCATGTCTGGGGTTAAGCATAGTAGAAGTGGTTATTTGGCTTGAATATGCATCATTCCTTCCATTCATCCTCCATTTTCCAACATTTTTGTTGAGTTTTTAATGTTCCCGAGCATCTCTGATATACAACCTAGGAGAGTTTCTTGGGGTGATAACATTAATTGGCGCTGTTGCCGGGGAGAGGAGATTGAAGCTTAGCTTCCCTGAGAGAACGACACAACTCCAAGCTTTGATGATAGACAAGGTTTGGATACATATTCTGGTTGTAATCATCTATCTGGCAACTCCACTGGAGGAAGACCAACCTTTGGCAACTCCGTATTGAAGTTCTGGCTCAGTTTGTGAGGCATGCTCGAAGAAATTTTCAAAAATCACCAGTTGAACCATTGCCTGATCCTGAGAAGATCGTTAAGCAGAAGAAAGTATTGTAGAAAGGAGCATCAGGACCAAGTAAGCCTTAGAATTTCCATGTATCTCTGCTAGTGAAAGTCACCTTCAGAGATTCATAAAGCTCCTTAGTCATTCATTTCCCTTTCGGACCTCAGTAGAAAGAAGCATCCATGCTGTCCATCATATTCCTCTGTTTCTGTCATTCTTTTCATTGATTCATACCACTCAATCCACCAGTATCCTTTTGTATACCCCAGTCATGGCAGGTCAGCAAGTCCTTACAAAGATAGAAAGAATTGTTGCTGCTAGGTATGGACCCCTGGTCTTGCCTGTCCCTTTGAATGCCATGCCTGCAGGAGATTATCAAGAATTTATGCCAAAGTTTACTGGTGCAGAAGGAGTAACAGCTGAAGAGCATTTAGAGGCCTTTTATAGCTATGATGATAACCTGGATATCAATGAAGAGGATGTCTGGATGAGGGTTTTTGTCCAAAGCCTAGAGGGGGAAGCTAGAAAATGGTTTAGAGAATGACCCCCTAGGTCTATTGTAGATATTGAGGCCCTAGATGATGTGTTCCTAAAGCACTGGGGGGATAATAAAGATCTGCCCTATTATCATACTGAATTTGGGAACTTGCAGAGAGAAGATGGTGAGTTGTTGTCTAATTTCAACATCAGATTCAATCACATGTACAACAGAATGCCAGCTAAAGTAAGACCCACCCCTGCTTCTGTCATTCTTACTTATGCCAATGCCTTCGATTGCCAATTGTGCTTGCTGTTAAGAGAAAGAAAATGTGCTTCTTTGGCTAATATGAAAGATGCAGCCTTTGAAGTAGAAGCAAATATCATTGCTGCAAAAAGACTAGAAGGTGATGTTGAAAGGAGAAGACAGGGAGGTGAATCCTCATCATCCTCAGAGCCTGAGATTGATGAATTAGCCAGGATGATAGAGTTTTTAGCCTCTGAAGTTTCCAAACTAAAAGCTGAGCAGTATTCTGAGGAAGCAGGAGCTCCTTGTTCCTTTACTCTTTCAAAGGCAAATCCATATAGAGGAACACAGGAGCAGTTGCAGATTTTGCAAAGAAATAAAGTTACAAATGAAGATAAAGGGGTGAAGACCCTTTTACAGAATATAGTCATGGAAGAAGAGCAGCCTGAAGAAGAGGAGGAGGTTCATGGTTTAGAAGATAAGGGCAGTGCCCCTTTCTTAACTAGGGTTGCTTATGAAAAAGCATTATCCATAGGCACTGCTCAGGAGTTTGTTGTAGCTGTAGAACAACAAGCTCATCAGTAGAATCAAGTAGCAGCAGATCTCTTCATCCTCCAAGAGTCCAAGCCTGAAGTCAACCCATCTTCCCATGATTATGTAGATCTGCAAATTTTCTAGCCTGCTATTATCCCCAGCACAGTGATAAAAAAGGGAGAGGAAAGCTCCCCATCATCTTGTGTCCCTCTGCCTGCTCAAAGGACAATCCCTCAAAGTTGCCCCCTGAACTTTGAGGCAGGCCATAACTTAATGCCCAAGGCTGATACTGATCACCTCAGTCTTGATATTCTAAAGCCTGCTTAGATGGCCTCCACACAAAATGAAAGGGCAGCTTATCAGATGACAAAGGAAGAGGATGCTCAGTTTTGGGACTCCTCCTTGGATGAAGACCGTTCTAAGCAAAATATAGGAGCAGATGAGGTCTCTGTGTCCTCCACACATGAATACAATGGTTCATCATTCATATTGGTTGTGCAGGCCACAGATGACACAAACAAGTACATAGGAGCCATTGTTACTCATCAAGTGCACCAAGGCTCCCATGAAGAACATCCAAGGAGGAGAGTACACAGAAAGGGGATGAAATTTGATCCATATCTACCTATTAAGGTCAAATGCCCTAAAGTCTTTGAGGTAGAGGATCAAATAAATCCAGTTTTGCAGCTCTATGATGAACTGACCAAGAGCAGGAGAAAAAATTTTGTTGGCTCATCAGTTGGCCAGTTTTTGAATATTTATGTTGTTTAAGGTGCTCTCGCCTTAATGATTGTAAGACTTTTCTTTTACAGGTTTTAGTGTAGACTTAATTTGACTCCATGCCCAATGGAATACTAGGCAATGTTTTTAAGCTGGTTTTGTATGAAGGCATTGGTCTACAGTTCTTGAGACCTCACAGGGAGGATCTCATCCCCAGAAGGAGCCAGTGTTAGCTCTACTACAGAATTCAGCGTTTGAAGGTCAAATTCGGGTCTGGTGGTGGGTTTATGCCGAAAAGGTGCTCGTAGCGGTCATTCACCTTCTTCTCCTTCGGTTTCCTCACACCCTCTTAAACCCCGTTGTCTCTATTTTTCCTTCGAAAATATTTATTCCTCACTTTCCTCCATTCTCCTACAAAACTCTTCAAAATCCCATGTTTCCTCTAACCCCGAGCGTTAGGCTTTAGCCACATTTTGACTCCGTGCCCATGTAGCCCCATGCCTTCGCCTAATCCTCGAATTAGCCGTTTCCCTGTCATAATAGTCGGAAACCTGTGTAGTTAACCCCGCGCCGTTGATCTGTCACGTCCTGATCTAACAGTTGCCGTTGTTTTTCCTACACGTTAAACCTATCACGTGTTCCCTGCCATCCAACCATTTTTCGCATGATCTGATGGTGATCACTCCTCCCGCTGCCGAAACCTACCTGCGCGTTAACCTGCGGGGGCAGCAGTTTTCATTTGCCACGCGTCGTAATTTTACTGGATCACGCCCCCGCATATGGATACTGCTTGCCTCCCGTAGGCGGTGTAGGGAAACTGCTTACCACCCAAAACCGCCATTCTCCCGCGCGTTATCTCCCACGCACTTTTCGCGCCTGATCGCCATCGGATCTGCGCGACCGCAATCTGACATCTCATAATGGTCTCCGCCTACTTCCTCCCGATAGCTCCCTCCGATGTAATCTCAGCTGTTCATCCCGTGATCTGACAGCCCACACTTGTTTGACCCACTTCTGCCCGATTTTTCCCTTCGATAGATCCCCGCCGTCGATCCACGCAATCCAACGGCTGAGTTTTGTCCCCGTCATAGTCATGTCTCCGCCATTCTGTCTCTGTCCATAGCCTGTCTCGTGTACCCGAGGGAGAAGGAGGCCAGAATCCAGTACCCTGCGTAATAAATCTTCAACAACTGCATTTAAAGGAAAGCATGGCCGAAGAGGAAAATGCAGAGTTCGAGCAGTCAAAGGCATTTACCATTTTATGGAGTTTCACTCATATAGTACTCCACCTGCCCGAGAAGGACTGCAGAGCACCAGAGAATGTCAAATTCACCCATTAAAGCAGCAGATCATAGCAGAAGGCCCATTCCAAAGAATTAATGTGGTTGTTGGTCCATTATGATCCTTCCTCGTATAGCATAGCAGAGTGTTTTTGTAATCAACCTCTATATATATCCAGAAGACAGAATGTAATAGGGTTGATGAATGTTATTTTGATGTAAAGTTCAACTTCTGGAGACTGTAACTATTGTGATACCTGTAGTGTTTGGTCTTCATTTTCAGCTAATGCAAGCTTCTTTTTCTGTTAATTGCTCACTTTCTACTTCTTTGTTCTAGGCTGTGCCTATTATTCATTTTTCATGTGCTCTTGATGTTTAGCATTAGAGGGGCTGTCATCCCACCTCTGTGTTAGAATCTCGTAAGTATTATTGAATGTGTATGCAAGTTTTTGTTGTTTTATTTCCAGAGAGCTGTCATCCTGTCTGTGCATTAGGAAATAGATTCACAGACCTTTTAACTGGTTGCAACCGGCCATCACAGGGTCCTGTGCATCTGCTGGTGTGGTCAATGTTCTCCATCTTCACCTGTCCCTCAAACTGTGAGTAATTGGTGGCCTAAAGCCTTGTAGTCTGGGGGTGTTCACCCATGTCTGGGGTTAAGCATAGTAGAAGTGGTTATCTGGCTTGAATATGCATCATTCCTTCCATTCGTCCACCATTTTCCAACATTTTTGTTGAGTTTGTAATGTTCCCGAGCATCTCTGATATACAACCTAGGAGAGTTTCTTGGGGTGATAACACACACATTTAATTTTTTGTGTGCAAAATAAAGGCATATACTAGAACTTGCTTCAAGGAGACTATTATGTATACACGCTTTTCTTTATTAAGAGTCTTAAGCATATGTGTTATGCAAGATCAAAAGGGTGTATGTGAACTCACATTTTTTTTTTTTAAAGATTTATTATGAGGGAAAAAGTCTGCAATGGGGAAGGAATGATATAGTTAGGCCAACATTGGCACCTTCAAACAAGTGTGAAGAAAGATGCTACAATTATGAAAATTTCATCTCTCTTTACACATTGTAATAGAGTGATGCACCACTCCATTTCAAGCTAACTAGAGTGGTGAAACTTCAACTTTTTTCTCATCCTATTAATTGAGGTAAGATAGGGCAGGGGTTCTCTTGTAACAATACGATGTCAAGTAAGGCTATAATACAATTCAACATATGAAGTATATTCCATGTAAAGAGAATTCATAAAATTAAATAAAAATCACATTATACATCGATTCCACTTTCTTTCTAAACATTTAAGGGAATTTATTTAAAAATATCTAAACTTCCTTTCATTTCATCTCACTGATTACCAAGGTTGTATACCACAGGTGCAAAAAGGACTAAATGTGGAAGGATCAATGGGAAGGTGCCTCTTTGGCATGGTTCTATCCTTTAGATGTTCACTAATGGGTTTTGGGAAGAAACCACCTAACATTTTATGCTTTTCACATAACTCATATTTCTCATATTAGTTTTTTAATCATCAATGGAGGTTTAGGTTGTTTAGTGGCCACTTTCATATTACACACTCAAGAACCTAATCCACATTGAATTTTTTATGAATCCATTAAAAACAATTTAAAATCTTAGCGGACAATAGTGGTCGAGAACCTCATCCACATTGAATTTCGTATGCATCCATTAAAAACAATCTAAAATCTCAGCGGACAATAGTGGTCACCAAAATGAAAGAGCATATATGAAAAAACAAAGATCTTGCAATCCTGATTCCAAATACAGGCAGGTCTTCCAATAGGTCAGGATCAAAATCAAATGTTGTTTCCTTCTAATAGGTCTTGATGTAAATTAAATGTTGATTCCTTCCTCACTATCAATTATCACAGATTTCCAGTAGGTTTTCATCTAAAATAAATGTTGTTGTGTTCCTCGTTGTCAATTATCACATATTTTATCTGTGGGTTCCTCTAATTTTGTATGGTCAAACCCAATGTACACGTGGCTTGGGGTTTAATTTGAATTTACCTGGTTTTTATTTTTTTGGTTATTAGCTATCATGTATTTCCTCTCTGGTTTAATACAACAACCCACTATTTACCTGATCGTGGCACATATTCTGATTAGTTGGTTCTCTAATGCTAGTTTGTATTACCATTTGGATTGTAGGTTTCCTCACCCAGGTACCTATAAACCCAAGAATTAGCCTATTTGGGTTCTTGGTTATTGCAGATTTCCTCACATGGGTCCTAGAGTTTAGGTCACATAAATTTTATTGTACTAATTGTTTATTGTTTGATCTATAATGGCTTTGGTACTAGAGACAGTGGGTATATCCTCCCCCTAATAACCTCTAGGCCTTCTTCTTTCATATCCAACTCAGTGGCCCACACATCAGTCCTATGAGGCAAGAGGAGCTTCAAGAAGAAGAACTCATACCTTCTTCCCTCATGTAGAGGATTGAGGATCGAGGGTGAGGACGACTGGGGTCAGTCTCTTTCCTACAATTAAAATAGCATACGTAGCTTCATGAGTAATGTCTGTGAGGCACAAGAGAGAGTGGATCAAGGTAGGTATTCACGGGATTGATTGATTACTCGTGTGATGTTTTACATCTTTTTCAATTGTTATTGTTTCTAGTTTTATATTTTTCTAGCATTACCAGATTAGACTAGTTTTATGTGATGGATTCTGATTGCATATCTTCACAATATTGGTTTTTCAAATTTGATTGTTTAGTGTTAGTTTTTTTTTTTTTTTTAATAAGATAAATTACAGTAGGATTACAGAATCTTGATCTTTGTACTTGTGAATATGAGTTCCCATCAAAAGATCAAATTAGGGGTTTTGACAACTTTTTTTCTTGGCCAATGCAAAAAACCAAATTGGTGAAGAAAACATTGCCTTGATCGTGAATTTCAGGATTATTCTTCCCTTGTTTCTAACTTTACCTTTATGCCCCTTACTAGCATAACCTTTTGTATTCATCAGGGCTTGATTTATATTTACTACCAAGCCCATTTTTGGAAAAATAGCTCTCTGCCTAATAACATGGACACTTAATTTTCACTCCTGCATGCATGGATCAAAAAGAAGCAAAACTAGAAAAGAAAGTTTGCAACATTTATAGACCTATCATGACCAATTCCCCATGGTGTTGAATAGAAATGCTCACGATGTTGTTTTTTCAGCCTGATCGAGTGTCATCTCTTGAAATAGTAAGGCAGTAGACCAGGAGAATGAAATCTCTGTGAAGAGCATGTTGTTCCTCTTGGATTTCCTTACAAGCTTGCATTAGTTTTTCCTTTTTTTTTTAGATTGTACGGGTATGATTCCAACGCCCCAAAAATACATGTAGGTCATTATAGAAAAGAATAAGAGGTTATGGAAGTCTTTGTTAACTTGTCTATATCTGCACTTTTGTCCTCCCCAAACCAAAACTGGAACAACAAACCTGCTAACATATATGGTTGTAGTCGAGAAGTATGGTTGGTTTTTCAGGTGTAGGGTCTGTTTGCATCGGTCGACTCAATTTTGACTGTTACTGGGTTTTCCAGGGCTCCTGGTTGCTGTTGTCTTTCTCCTCCATGATCAGCCTAGAACTGTCTTGGGAATTGGACTTGACACCCTGGTCTTGGTAGTCAATGCCTCCAAGTACTCTAGTGTTTCATTAAGCCTTTGAGGGACATGTTTTCTTGTTCCAAATCCTTAATTCACATCTAATGCTTTTGTTCATATTTATTCAGTTCGGATTTACATTTAGTATGTTACACAAAAAAATAGAATGAAAAAATCCAATACGAAATAAATTTGGCACTATACACCTAAATATTACAAAAAACCCTTGGATGTTCTGGGTTGCACGTATCTTACACAGATGTGGTTAATGAGCGTCTCTCCCTAGTTCACGAGGACTAGGAAATCTTCTTAAATTACATCGTGATGGGAATAGATCATTGGAATATTGATCTTCAATGTAGAATTCCTAGTAAGCATGTGTCATTAGCTCATGTTGACTATTTCCCTGCACTTTATACACATTTTCTTATTGTTCATACCAATTGATAAAGAGTACCAATGGAAAACATTGATTTGTGGCTAATTCTATGATATGGAAGGAATTTGACAACGGATCACATGGTTTTTCCTAAGATCCTCGTGATATAAGGTTGGGTTTAGCTCCAGATGGGGTGAACAATTTCTCAGATCAGAGCACTGAATGGTCAACATGGCTAGTGTTTTTAAATTTTTAATAAATTATAACTTGCCTCCATGATTAGCAACCAAACCATTTTTTTGATGTTGTCATTGATTATACTAGGGAAAAAAGTGTGACTTCAGATACAATTGATGTTTTTTTAAGAAGATAAATTCAAGAGAGTAATTTGCAAAATGTGGGTGTTGAATGAAAAGTATGGAAGTTTAAATCTGTGGAACAAATCAAATGTCAAGTTCTTAGGAGTTAAGACCATAAAGTTTCAAATATCAGTTTGTTGATCTGGCACAAGCGATAAAAGTTGGCTCAATCAAATTTGGTTATAGTAAAATCAAATTTGATCACTAGAAAAGTGGTGCCTACTAAAAGTTGAGCAAGTTAGTTATAGGGATCTACTATAGCACACCCGATGAAGAATCTTTTGACATCTAACTAGCATGTGGATCCAGGAGTGTAGATTGAGATGGAAGAAGAATGAGTCAAAAACAAGTGATCAACCTGAGTTATGATTTATAGATATGTATGTGCAAGATGTTTATGTTTGACACTGAGTTAGTCTGAAGCAATAAAAGCATAGTTTAGAGGGATTGTCTGATTTGTAAAGGGCCATATAATAATCCTCTTGTTTAGGGGCCTGTGAAACATATATAATTTAGAGGCCTTTCCTCTGTGCACAGTTTTGAGTTGGCCTATGAGTTCTAAAATTTGTTTTGGGGCTTTTGAGCCATAAACATAGCCCAATCCGGTTGCATCATTGTTGTAATTGTATTTTTTTGCAGTTTCATTAGTTAATTCAAGCTACTTTTAATGCAAACCTTGTGTGTCATGAAGTACTATACGTCCATGTTCATGCTGAAACTGAGATTGCGTGTTGCATAGTTTCATTTTTTAGTTACTTGTGATGAAACTATGTAGTGCAGTTAACAGAATAAGCAACTTTGGTGGAACTGTTGAGTGAAATCCTATTCAAGTGATTGGTTTGTGGACCATATCTACAATGGTATAAGAGCTAGAGTTAGAAGTGATTATGCATTTTTCTAAACCTGTTACCTAGAATTTTGGCAATTTGTGTGTATTAGTGTACTTAGAGAGTCACGAAAATCCAAACATCAAAAGTTAGAATTTCTCACTTTATTAGAGCCAGTGATTATGGCTTTAGGAGATTGAAGTTAGAGCTCAAGTTGTGGTTTTGGAAGTTTTTTGAAGAGTTTTAATGAATGTGGTTCTGGGAGTTTTTAGAAGAGTTGCTAAAACCCATAAAATTGGGAGTGAGATGGGGCTGCATATTCCAGTGGTAGCACCCTTGTTTAGCATTCCCCTTCTAAAACTAATATGGATAGCTATAATTATGGTATTTGAGAGTACAAGATCTGGAATGCAGTCATAAAATAGAAATTGTTGAAGTTTATTGAAGGCTAGTAGCAGCCTCCAACTGATAAAGTTGAACTAGAGAGCATGGAGCAAGAAATGAAGACACATTGTATATTTTGGGATTGTCTATGATCTATAGCATACCATACCATTCTGCAGAATAGAAGTACAAATACAACAAATATGATATGGATGATGTTGTAGAATCTGTACAAGACCTCAAATCATTTCCAAATTCCAATTAATTTGCTTGCATAATCAGTTGTATGTGTTGAAGATATTGATGGTGAAAGTGTCATTGAGTAGACGACATGAACCCAAAATGTAAGAGATTGGTTAATTGCATATGGCGACAAGGTTGAAGAGAAAGACTGTTTCACTAACTATCAGTGTGTTAGCCAATCTTCAACCCTTTTTCACCAGTTTGAATGTGACAAATAAGACTTTTGGACTCTCCATTATCAAGGAGGCATGTTGTTAGAAGAACAACAACGAAGTATGGGATTGAAGAATAATTCAAGTTTGCAAGCTTGTAGTGCAAAAATAAAAGTCAAGGTCCATAATGGATGTAGGAAACTCAACAAAGTGGATATCAACCAAAAAAAAGCCAAAAACTGGGACCAATGTTATGTGTTATTATTGCATAAAACTATCACACTTAGTGCGAACTTGTTACAATAGAAAGGTAGAAGAATCCTAAGGCAAAGACAATAAGAATTTTGGATAGTATGCAAAAAAGAAGGATCAAGAGAAGAAATCAGATTTTAAGATAGGTGCATTGGTTACCTCATTTGTGGCCAAGAATGCCTTTAATGATGTTTGGTATATTGATATGAGTGTAACTAACCATATCACTAGAGAGAAGGAATGGCTAAAAAATATGAGAGTGTAGTCTTTGGGTGAGTTTGTAATATTTGGAGGTAACCATGTATCCAAAATCTAGGTTGAGGGAAATGAATTGAGAGTAGTGAGGTGCTTTGCAACTTAGTATCGGAAGATGTTGTCATGTAATATTACATTAAATGAAAACAAATAATTATAAATAATTACACTTGTACATAATGTATGTGATAACATTTAAAACAATTAAACTAACCTAGTTCCATCTTAAACTTGGATCTATCAAGCACTGAGAGGGATCAAATTTTTGAATACATGACATGGAATTAAATGATAAAAAATTTCATGTATTAAAAATTTAGATCTCTCTTGGTGCTTGATAGTTTCAGGTTTAAGATGGATCTAGTGTGAGATCCTCCTCTTCCTCCATGAATTTCCTTAGTTGAAGTTTCCTTTTGAATTCCCTCTACCTCATCTTCATTACAATTATCTAGAACCTTGAATTGATTTACAATTGAAGTCGGGGATTTGCTTTCAGTTGTTTGAAGTGAGGGTTGCCTTCTCGTTTTCTTGTTCCTTGTTTCCATGCTTCACTCTTCTTGAGTGGGTTGCATTGGGTTTGGCTAGCTTTGAGGGGAAGGTTTCCCATTTTTTAAATGCTTAGGAAAGTAACCATATTCATGGAATAATTGCATTTAAATGAGATTTTCTCATAGTCTAGCTTTTATAGATGACACCAACTGTCCAGGTTTAGTTGGATAGCCTTAGTTAGGCCTTTTTCTAGATTCTTCTTGATGCAGTGTAGACACATATGAAGTAGTGGCTTTTCTTTCAGTTGTTTGAAGTGAAGGTTGGCTTCTCATTTGCTTGTTCCTTGTTTCCATGCCTTACTCTTCTTGAGTGGGTTGCATTGGGTTTGGATAGCTTTGAGGGGAAGGTTTTCCCTTTTTTAAATGCTTAGGAAAGTAACCATATTCATGGAATAATTACATTTAAATGAGATTGATCATAGTATAGGTTTTGTAGATGACACCAACTGTCCAGGTTTAGTTGGATAGCCTTAGTCAAGCATTTTTCTAGATTCATCTTGATGCAGTGAAGACACATACATATTGTTTAGTCAATTTAGTGTTATCTAAATTGCTAGTATTTATTGTCAACCCGGGGCTCGTAAGCTGATGAAGCGAAGGTGTACTATATGTACTTAAGCAACCTCTTAGAGTTTTTCTTATCGTTGGGGGTGTTGTTGTGGTTAATTATGTTCCTAAGATGGAGTGATAATTTATAAACAAGTGAGTGATGGTGTGTGTGTAGAGTGAATCCTAAATGAGTGAAAGTGTGTGTTTAGTGATCTCTAACTACTTGCTTGAAAGGAAATGCTTGAAAGGAATAAGTGAACTGAAATGACTTGAAATAAAATTGAAAGCAAATGACCACTTCCAATGGCACTAGACACCGTTCAAGCTGTTGCTAATAAAAGAAAAGAAAGTCACTTTTAAAACCCAAAAATAAAGATTATCTCTCTCTAACTCGATGCTTCAAAGCACATGTACTGTGTAAAGCACGGATAGAAAGTAGCTTAAGTTGAATTAGAAAAGTGAGAAAAATCTGCTTGAAAGACTAATGATAATGGTTTGCTCTTTCTAATTCTCTACTTCAGCCATATGTACTATGCAAAGTATGATTAGAAAGTAGTGAAAGAATAGTCTAAGAAGCACTTTAAAATCAAAACTCTACTTTAAAGACTAGTAGTAATATTTTGCTCTTTCTAACTCTCTACTTCAGCCATATGTACTATGCAAAGTATGGTTAGAAAGTAGTGAAAGAATAGTCCAAAAAGCACTCAAAACCGACTGCAGGTTAGTGATATTCTGATCTTAAAAGATAACAGTTTATGATGAAGATCATTCATGTGTTAGCAGCTCTTTGAGAAATAAGATTAAAAATCAGCTATAAAAACAAAAGCAGCACTTGAATTTGTCAACTTCAAATACCAGTAGTTTGTAAAGCAAACACACACACATAAAAATAAATCCCGGGCTAAAAGAAACCTGCAAAGAAATAACACTGATCAGCTTGAAAGAAAGGAAAACAAGTAAATGAAACTATACATGCTTAAGGAAATAAATAAGAAAATAAAGAAATACTGCACATAAAATACTTTACAGAGGCTGAGATGAGCAGGGGCCCTCTATTCATTCAACCACAAGAAAACTCAAAGATCTGGAAACTTCAAAACAGTGCTATGTCTATTCCTCCATTTGCAAAAAGTGTACAAAACAGAGTGCTAGGATAGCACTAAAAAACAGAGTTCACAACGCTCTTAAATTTAACACAAGTTCAGAAATTACAACCAATAAAAGTCTGATGAGCGTACGCAGACGCAACTATTTATAGAGGTTTCTAAGATAGCCTACTCGTACAGCTAATTAACTGAAAAACAACAAACAGTCATGCGTATTTATGGTCCCTGGACACATCATACGGCTGCGTGGATGAGTTTAATGCTTCTGTCGTCATGGGTAATGAATCCCATGTTGGATCATGTCCCCTGCCACCTGTAGAACGTGGACAAGTCACCGTTTAAGATGACGTGACCAAGCAGCTCACAATCACCGTTAAACAGCCTTGAGTTGACCGTAACTTGACCAGCTTTGACCATGGGTAAAGATGACGTGGATGGCTAGAAAAATGGGACAGGAACCTCGAGCACGTTGATACCTAAGTGCCCATGTGGCTCATCTGGCAAACCGACACGTGGAACATTGCGTTTAACAAAAAGGCTGCAGGATCTTCAGATAGCTGCAGGATCGTCAGATAGCTGCGGGATTCCTGCAAGTAAGTCAAAATCTAAACGAATAGTCATTCATTAGCAAAACTTGCTTGATCATGCTTAATGACACCTAATGTAATGATCTGGGTGGTTTTATGGTGAAAATGAGGCAAAAGTGAAGGAAAGATAAGGAAAAACTGAGGAAAATGGTAGACAAGTAGGTGTAGAATAGAGGCTCTACATACCCCCACTCCGAGGGTATTGCATGTCCTCATGCAATGAAAACACAATTCAATCCACCTGCTGGGATGCCTCAGCTAAGACATCCAATCTCCTTCTCTTCCTTTGTGTGGAAACATTAACCTTTGGTCTCTTGAACATGCATCTGAATTTCAAATTGATTAAGGCTCTGTTCAGCCTTCTACATCTCTTCTTGAGTCTGCTGTGTTTCTTCTGCCACATGCTCATGTGAAGAAAGGTGTTATCTTGGATTGCTTTGGCAATATCAGCTTGCTGCTTCATTTCTTCATTTCTCTGTTTAATGTGACGGTTTAGCACCTCAAGTTCATAGATCTCTTGTTTGAGTAAGTCTATTTGCTGCTCATGAGGTATGACATTACTTGGGCCAGCAGTGTTCTGCTCCAATGTTTCAAAATAGTTGTACACCTCTTGTTGAATTGGGTCAACAATTGGTGACTTCCTTGGACTATATTCATGCTCAGTTTCAGTTTCAAACTCCGGCTGAAACGGACTGTCCTCCCTTGGAGGAGTAGCTGCCTCACGTTGTGGACTATCTTCAAGGTCTGTTTTTATAGCACCCTTCTCAGGTGTGCTTAGATCAACGAAGAGTGTCCTTGTGGCTTTCCCTTTATTCTGCAATCTACTACTCCTTCTTACAGTGGCAGCACTCTATGTTTCTTTTTGTGCCTTTTTCCTTGGTTTTTGTACTTTTACTTTCTTGGAGAGGGAAATTTTCTCATGGAGTTTAGCTAACCTTTGTGCTAAGGGCTGGCTATCTCTTTCTTCATCATTAGAATGCTCTGGAGTCTGATCAGTTTCTTGAATTACGGATTTTCCCTTGTCTTGTTTTTGTTTCTTTTTATCTTCTCTTCTCTTTTTGGCAGCTTCTTTGGCAAGTTCAGCGAGGGTTTCTGAGATAATCTCTTGAGCACTGTCTTCAGTAGGTTCAATCTCAGGTTCAGGATGATATACTTCTATTTCCTCTACAGTTTGTCCTTGAACAGTTTCCTCTAAGATATCAGTCTCAGAGATACTTTCTTTTCTCTTCCTTCTGCTTTTCCTAGGTATAGAAGATTCTCCAGGTTCTTCAAAATGATTCCTTACAAGGAATTTCTCCCATGTGTCTTGTTTTTCTTTTAATTGTTCTTCTATCAATAACTTAACAAGACTATGGTGACAGAGGTAAGCTTCTATGTTTCGTGGATTCCGTTGAGCCATGGAACACATTTTCCTAAGGCTTTGGAATAGAAAGTAGGGAAGATTTATATCATGTTCTCCTTGAAATTGCAGCATAATTTTACCATGATAAACGTACAATACTCCAAATCTCCCTTCACACGTGAAAAATTTTTGCACTAACAACAGTAGAACTTTCCATTCTTCTTTAACATGAGAGATAGGAATTCCTTTGGTGAAAACACTTGTATCCATACCTGGGTTTTTAAAAATCCGCTTCCATTGTTGATCCTGGACTGCCCGGTTTTTGAACCAACGTTCACCGGTTTGTGGAAGAGATGTAGCCCTTGCTATGCTTCCTTCACTGACTGCAAATGTTAAATCACCCACCTCTACTTGACTGTCTTTATCCTTGAATGACCTTGCAAAGGCTTTTGTTACTTCTTTGTGGTAGCCCTTAAACTTCTTGATGCACTGTAGCCAATTGGCTTTTTGCAATGCCTCCTCAACCTGAGGGTATGCCTCCAAGAATTTCGAACCTTCTGGTTCAGCCCTTAAAAGTTTTCCCATCGACTCCTCAGCTCTGTTTAAAACACGACTTTGATGGTGACTTTACACAGTAATTCCGTGACTTTACACAGTAATTCCTCGGTTCCTGTTCAGACTTTGTGGAATAGAGGATATATGGGTGCATCAACAGCCTCAGACACCGAGAATTCACGGCTTGAATCAGAGTTAAGTGGTGGATAACAGCGTGAACACAGTGAAACAGTGACTAGCAGTCGTAATACAACTGTATCACACGTTTACTGGCTATACAGCAGAGGGAAAAACAGAGTATGGTTTATGGAGGTAATCGTAGTGAGTGAAACGGAATAAGGGAGATGATAGCGAGGAATGGAGTGTTATGAGCGCAGAGGGTTTCGAAATGATGAATGGAACGGCTATATTCTCCGATTTCGGCTGTGGATTGACACATGGCTGCGGGATGAGAACTGAGAGACGTAATACGGTAGGTTACGTCATTAGGGTATGAGACCTTAATGACAGAAACAGCCATATGTGATTTCAAAAATCATGGGTATTATGAGCTGGTAGACGTGGAGGATTCGTAGATTTGTGGTCGCATGGGAAAAGAAAATGGGTAATCATTATGATTAGTGGCCAACAAGACATAATCCAGAAAATTCCGCGTAATGAAATAACTATAGGTTTAAAATTTTAAACATACCTCAGATCCGCATTTGATTTGGCTTCTGATAATTTGCTACTAACCTTTTGTTAACTTTATTGCTAGCACATGATTCTTTCCTCCTTGTCTTTGATGATTTTGAACTGTACATATTTTCTTCAGACAGACTGTGTTTCTTGTGCAGGTGCAGAAGGCTGCAGAAAGGCTAAACGGCTGCAGAATTGCCAAATAGCTGCAGGAACTGTAATGGAGTCTTCCAGCTGCATAAAATACTTTAGTTGCCTAAAAAAAACTTTATTAATGAAATGAAATGGAATGAATGAATGAGTGAAAAGCATTGAGGTGAAGTGAGGATGGTGAGATGGAAGGAAATGGTGAGATGGAATAAATGAAATGAGATGAAAGAGAGAGAGATTTTTTTTTTTTTGGAAAACATGAGGTGTCAGGTGACCCTGATTTTCACCTCATGTTTTCTGCATGAGACTGCCAATCAGAGATTGGTTTTCAGGCTCATACATTTATTTTTTTATTTTTTTTATTTTTATTTTTATATTGAAATTGAAAGAAACAGAGATTAGGCTAAGGGAGGAGAAGAATTCTTCTCAACCAGCCTCATTTCAGAATCGCCTTGGAATAACTTAGCAAACTCCTCTTTTGAGAGTGGCTTGTGGTAGACTTTCAACCTGTGGCCATTCACAATAAAGGGAGTTTGAAGTTCATCAATAGTCTTCACTCTAACTGCTCCATTATTAAAGACTTCATCAATCTCATATGGCCCAAGCCAATGAGTTTGAAATTTTCCTTTGAAGTCCTTAAATTTTGAATCAAACAAGAGTGCCCAATCACCCTTTTGAAACTTCTTTTCTTTGATATGTCGATCATGCCATTTGCTTCTTTGGTGCTGAACTAGATCGGTTCTTAGAATTGCATCTTGTCTCATTTCATCTAGTTCGTTTAACTGGTCCATTCTGTGCTTCTGGGCTTCTGATAAGCTCATCCCCAATTGAACTGCTGTCTTGAAGGTCTTGATTTGGAACTCAATGGGGAACAGGACTTCCTTCCCATAAACAAGTTCATAGGGAGAATGTCCTGTGGTGTTCCTCCATGTAGTTCTATAGGCCCATAAGGCTTCAGGAAGCCTTTCTGCCCAATCTCTTCTATGAAGATGAACAGTCTTTGTGATGATGCTTTCAAGAACTTTATTTGTAGATTCTACTTGACCATTCGCTTGCGGATGGTATGGAGTAGACGTTCTATGCTTGATCTTATATTCCTCCATCAGCTTCTCTATCATCCTTGATGTAAATTGGCTTCCCTGATCTGTTACAATTTCTCTTGGGACACCAAAACGAGTGAAAATATCCTTGAAAAGAAATTGAACAACTGAATTTTCAGTAGCAGAAGTTAATGCTATAGCTTCTACCCACTTGGTAACATAATCAGTACAAACCAGTATATATCTATTTTGCTTGGATGGCGGATTAATTGGTCCAACAAAATCTAGAGCCCATTTCTCGAAAGGTTCGATGCATACCTGTGGCTGTAGTGGCATTTCATTTGAAAGAGTTGGTCTCCCAATTCTTTGACAACTGTCACACCTTTTAACATATTGCTTTGCATCCTTAAAGAGAGAAGGCCAATAATATCCTGATGAAAGGATTTTATAGGCAGTCCTCTTATCAGAAAAATGTCCGCCACAAGGTTCGTCATGACATGCCTTAAGGATGTCAGGCATCTCATCCTCCCGTACACATCTTCTGATCATCAAATCTGGCCCTGTTCTGAACAATTCATTAGAAATCCAAGAATAATGTGAACTATCCTGAATGATTTTCCTTTTCTCATTAGGAAATAAATGTAAAGGTAACTTTCCAGTAACTAAATAATTAGCAATATCAGCATACCAAGGGGTTTTGGTAGTTACTGTAAACAAATACTCATCTGGAAATTTATCCTCTATAGGAGAGTCCTCATTAGTGTTTTGGATTCTAGACAAGAAGTCAACTACTGTGTTCTGTTTACCTGGTCGATCTAACACAGTTATGTTGAATTCTTGTAAAAGCAAAAGCCATCTTGTAACTCTACCATTAGTGACTGGTTTGTTCATGAGGTATCTAATGGCAGAGTGATCAGTGTGGACAAAGGTTTCATAGCCGGTTATATAGTGTCTAAACTTGTTTATAGCATGAACAACGGCTAGAAATTCCTTTTCAGTAACAGTATAATTTAACTCAGTAGGAGTCAAATTCTTACTTGTGTAATAAATGGCATAAGGGATCAAATCCTTTTGTCCCAAAACAGCTCCTAAAGCTGTATCTGAAGCATCAGTAGAAATGTGGAAAGGGAGTTTCCAATTTGGACCCCTTAAAATGGGTGCTTCAGATATTCTAGTCTTTAAAGCTTCAAAGGCAGATTGACATTCAGGATCCCACTTAAATTCACAATCTTTAGTAAGTAGTTTGAAAAGAGGGGATGCTATCTTAGTGAAGTTTTCAATAAATCTTCTGTAATAACCAGTAAACCCAAGAAAACTTCTAACATCTCTTTGGCAATTTGGAACAGGTAACTTAGAGATGACTTCTACTTTAGATCTATCAACTTTGATTCCATCTCCTGAGATATGATGTCCTAAAACAATCCCTTCAGTAAACATCATAAAACACTTTTCATGACTTAAAGAAAGATTTGTTTCCTTACATCTTACCAGTACTTTTTCCAAATTTGTCAAAGCTTCTTCAAATGTATTACCATAGACTGTGAAATCGTCCATGTATACCTCTACACAATCATGAATCAGATATGAGAAGATTCCTAGTACAGCCCTTTGAAATGTAGCGGGTGCATTGCACAATCCAAAAGGGAGTACTCGATAGGCAAAAGTTCCCCAAGGACAAGTAAAGGTGGTTTTGTCTTGATCTTCAGGTGCTACCTGAATCTGATTGTAACCACTAAAACCATCCAAGAATGAGAAATACTTTTTACCTACTAAAGTGTCTAATACCTGATCAATAAAAGGTAGAGGAAAATGATCCTTTAAGGTTGCCTTGTTCAATTCTCGATAGTCAATGCAAACTCTCCATTTACCATTCTTTTTGGGCACTATAACCAAGGGAGAAACCCATTGGCTATCTGAAATGGGGTAAATGAAGTTTACCTTGAGCAATTTCTGAAGTTCTTCTTTCACAATTTCCCTAAGATTTGGATTCATCCGTCTTTGTGGCTGCCTAATGGGTCTGCTGTTTTCTTCAATATAAATGTGATGAATACAGGTCTTAGGGTCGATTCCTTTCATGTCAGTATATTCCCATGCAAAGGCAGTGGAATGTTTTTGCAACAGTTTAGTTAATTCTTCTTGTTGTAGTCTTTCCAAGTTCTTGTTAATGTTTAATGTTTTTCCTGGAAAGATTTCAACTGTAGAACTACCAAACTCTTCCATTCAGAAGAGAGACATCTGTCTAGAGGAGAGATATTCAATATCTGCATCTAACTGAAACTGTGAAGAGTCATATTCTAAAGGTACCTCAAAATTTTCTAATGTATTTAGAATTTGACTATCCTCACTGATCTCAAAGATGGTTAGAACAGGTTGAAGAGTATCCTCATCATCAATCCACTCATCTTCTCCTATTTCTGTTATTGCCTTTGCGGGAGGATACAAGTTGAATTTCTTGGTAGAATTACCATCTGATATATACATGTCTCCAGACCTACAACTTATGAAAGCATCAGCTGTGGCCAGCCAAGGTCTTCCTAAAATAAGAGGATGTCCTCCTAGATTGTTCTTGGGAGTTAAAATCATAAAATCAACTGGATATTCCCAAGAGTCTAGTGAGACTGGAATATCTTCCAATACACCATCAGGTTTAATGATTGATCTATCTGCAAGTTGCAACAAAGTAGGTGTAAAGAGAAGGTTAGGAAGTTTTAACTGATCCATGGTCTGTCTACTCATGATGTTGATAGCAGCTCCTAAGTCAATCAAGGTATTTGGGATTTCAACCCCATTAATATGAGTTTTAACAATAGGGCTACCGGGATCTACATATTTTTGCATGGTAATTTTACCCATCATAATGTCTGCAATTTTTCCAACTAGATGTATCCTTTTGGTATCTCTGGTTCTTTTTATTGTTTTTTTCAAACTCATCTCCTTTATTGTCTTTGCTAGAATGGGAATCTCCTTAATGGCTGTTAACAAGGGAATCTTGATACAGACATTTTTCAATTCATCTAGAAAGCTATAGTCAGGCAACCAAATCTGCTTCTCCACTCCTTTATCAATTTGCAATCTTTCAGGAAAAAGAGGAATAGCTGAAGATGTGGGTTGCTCTACTAAGGGAGTTGATTCTTTTTCTTTTTCTTTAATGCTTGGGTTTTGAAGGGATACTTCAGAACCCTTATTGGCTTTGAGAGATTCTTCCTCAGAAATGCTTGGTTGTTGAGCACTTGTAGAAGGTTGGTCTAGGATTCTACCTGATCTGAGTTGGACCTCATTGAGAGGAACAACCATATAGGTAGGGAATGGTTGACCTTCCATGAGTGGTTGACCTTCCATCACATAAGCACTTTGAGGATTCCTATTATTGGGGTTTGGTTGAGGTTGAGAGGGAAGTTGATTTGGCCTCTGTTGAGATTGTAACAAGAGTTGAGAATTTTGATTTTGTGGAGGAGGTTGTTGTTGTTGAGGGAATGGTAATGACAATTGTTTACCTTGATTTGGAAGTTGGGGAGCTTGCTGATTTTGAAAGGATTGAGGATATTGATGGAATTGGGCAAATCTCCCATAAGGATTTTGCATTTGCATGCTTTGCAACCATGCTTGGAAAGGATTTTGTGGTTGTGACCAAGGTTGTTTCCAAGGATTCCAATTTGGTGGGGGTTGGAAATTCATAGAGTTATTAAACCCTTGATTTTGCTGCCCTTGCCAAGGTCTTCTTGCAACAAAACAAAGGGATTCAAGCGTACTTGGATCTTCTTGAAAGACTACTTTGAGGCCAGGGATTGAAGGACATTCCTTGGTCTCATGGGTTTCTGAGCAAATTACACAGGTTTCCACAACTTGTGCTTCCAAGGGACATTCCCTTAAAGCATGCTTCTTTCTACACTTCGGGCAAAAGATAGTCATAGCCTCGGCTTCTGCTT
This sequence comes from Pinus tabuliformis, assembly GCA_031772625.1. Taxonomy (NCBI): domain Eukaryota; kingdom Viridiplantae; phylum Streptophyta; class Pinopsida; order Pinales; family Pinaceae; genus Pinus; species Pinus tabuliformis. The sequence continues at coordinate 1,147,769,305 of CM062805.1, forward strand.
TTTGTTTATTTTGAATCTTAAGGGTATCAATTTGTTCACTAAGACTCCCTAAGATGTCAGTTTTAAATTCATCTAGCATATTACCGATTTCAGCCCTACTCACTGATCCTGTTGCAGATTTATTTGCCCTAAGGAGAGAAGGATCTCTAGGCCCTTTTTGAGTTTTTGATTTGCCCCTTGAGAGATGGATACAAAGTTCTGCTATATCATTGAGAGAAAGTTGAGAAATATCCCCCTTTCCCATCATGTTTAAGATATCTATCCATTCATCCCTAATGGCTTTTAATAAGAGGGCTTTTAAGGTCTCTTCATCCAAGGTACTCATTTTTGCTCTTTTTAAATTATATTGAAATCTCTCAAGTAAATCTTCTAAGCTCTCATCTTCTTTTTGCACCATTTTAAAAACCTCATCCTTATGATTAGTAGGCACACAATAGTCTAAATACCTATCCAAAAAGGTTTGTTTCATTTCATCCCAGGTCCTAATGGATTGAGTAAGTAACCCCATGAACCATTTCAAAGCTTGATCTTTTAATGTTGATGGGAACAGTTTGAGTTTCTGAGTATCATCCAGATAGTCATAGGTTCGACACACAACTTCAAATTCAAACAAGAATGTTTCAGGGTCCTCAGTTCTTAATCCATGAAAATTTGGGAGGACGGATGGTGATATGTTTTTCATGGTGGCTCGGGAGTCCTCATCAACAATGGGAAACCCAAATGAATTATCCCCGTCTCTATTTCCTCCAATGGGACCTCTACCTCTACCTCTACCATTGTTATTATTATTTCCTCCTCCTCCTCTACCTCTACCTCTACCACCTCCTTCTTCCTCTGCCATGATGATTCTCCTAGGGATTTCAAAATCTTCTGGTTCTTCTACAAAGGGTGAATGAGAAGAGATTTCTCCTTCCTCCTTAGGTGAGTCTATTTCCTCAATTACAATTGGTTTTCTTGTAGGAGAAAGAGAAGAGTCTCTTCCTAGTTCAAACTCAATAGAAGGTGTAGGAGAGTCAACTCTTGGCTCTTGAATTTCAGGAATTCTAGGACTAGGAGTTTCGGTTGGAGATAAGGGAGGTGTCTCTTGTCTATCTCTTGAAGCAGATGGACTTGTAAAAATTGAACTTCGAGCTCTAGCTAAAAACCTTCCCCTAGAATCTCTAGCTCTATGCATGTCATTTTTTATTTTATCTTCAAGTCAAGTTAAATAGTTCTTTTTCTGATCCTCCAGATCACTTCAAAGTGCAAGAGGAGAGCATACTTAGATAGGCTATTAACTTCTTTCCTTGAAACTTTATATTTTTTTTTCTAAGAATATGGCTACTTAATTTCACTTCCCCGGCAACGGCGCCAAAATGTTTAGTCAATTTAGTGTTATCTAAATTGCTAGTATTTATTGTCAACCCGGGGCTCGTAAGCTGATGAAGCGAAGGTGTACTATATGTACTTAAGCAACCTCTTAGAGTTTTTCTTATCGTTGGGGGTGTTGTTGTGGTTAATTATGTTCCTAAGATGGAGTGATAATTTATAAACAAGTGAGTGATGGTGTGTGTGTAGAGTGAATCCTAAATGAGTGAAAGTGTGTGTTTAGTGATCTCTAACTACTTGCTTGAAAGGAAATGCTTGAAAGGAATAAGTGAACTGAAATGACTTGAAATAAAATTGAAAGCAAATGACCACTTCCAATGGCACTAGACACCGTTCAAGCTGCTGCTAATAAAAGAAAAGAAAGTCACTTTTAAAACCCAAAAATAAAGATTATCTCTCTCTAACTCGATGCTTCAAAGCACATGTACTGTGTAAAGCACGGATAGAAAGTAGCTTAAGTTGAATTAGAAAAGTGAGAAAAATCTGCTTGAAAGACTAATGATAATGGTTTGCTCTTTCTAATTCTCTACTTCAGCCATATGTACTATGCAAAGTATGATTAGAAAGTAGTGAAAGAATAGTCTAAGAAGCACTTTAAAATCAAAACTCTACTTTAAAGACTAGTAGTAATATTTTGCTCTTTCTAACTCTCTACTTCAGCCATATGTACTATGCAAAGTATGGTTAGAAAGTAGTGAAAGAATAGTCCAAAAAGCACTCAAAACTGACTGCAGGTTAGTGATATTCTGATCTTAAAATATAACAGTTTATGATGAAGATCATTCATGTGTTAGCAGCTCTTTGAGAAATAAGATTAAAAATCAGCTATAAAAAAAAAAGCAGCACTTGAATTTGTCAACTTCAAATACCATTAGTTTGTAAAGCAAACACACACACATAAAAATAAATCCAGGGCTAAAAGAAACCTGCAAAGAAATAACACTGATCAGCTTGAAAGAAAGGAAAACAAGTAAATGAAACTATACATGCTTAAGGAAATAAATAAGAAAATAAAGAAATACTGCACATAAAATACTTTACAGAGGCTGAGATGAGCAGGGGCCCTCTATTCATTCAGCCACAAGAAAACTCAAAGATCTGGAAACTTCAAAACAATGCTATGTCTATTCCTCCATTTGCAAAAAGTGTACAAAACAGAGTGCTAGGATAGCACTAAAAAAACAGAGTTCACAATGCTCTTAAATTTAACACAAGTTCAGAAATTACAACCAATAAAAGTCTGATGAGCGTACGCAGACGCAGCTATTTATAGAGGTTTCTAAGATAGCCTACTCGTACAGCTAATTAACTGAAAAACAACAAACAGTCATGCGTATTTATGGTCCCTGGACACATCATACGGCTGCGTGGATGAGTTTAATGCTTCTGTCGTCATGGGTAATGAATCCCATGTTGGATCATGTCCCCTGCCACCTGTAGAACGTGGACAAGTCACCGTTTAAGATGACGTGACCAAGCAGCTCACAATCACCGTTAAACAACCTTGAGTTGACCGTAACTTGACCAGCTTTGACCATGGGTAAAGATGACGTGGATGGCTAGAAAAATGGGACAGGAACCTCGAGCACGTTGATACCTAAGTGCCCATGTGGCTCATCTGGAAAACCGACACGTGGAACATTGCGTTTAACAAAAAGGCTGCAGGATCTTCAGATAGCTGCAGGATCGTCAGATAGCTGCGGGATTCCTGCAAGTAAGTCAAAATCTAAACAAATAGTCATTCATTAGCAAAACTTGCTTGATCATGCTTAATGACACCTAATGTAATGATCTGGGTGGTTTTATGGTGAAAATGAGGCAAAAGTGAAGGAAAGATAAGGAAAAACTGAGGAAAATGGTAGACAAGTAGGTGTAGAATAGAGGCTCTACACATATTGAGCACATTTAGAGTTGGTCTATCAAGAAAGCTACGAACATTCTTTCCCAATCTATTGAAGAGTTAGGTTATCCTAGAATATGAGTGATAGATAAAGAAGACACACCCAAATTGGGATTGTTGTAGCGATAAGTTACGGGAAACACCCATTTTGTCCATGTCCTAGACTCTAGTACTCGAAACACTAAAATGGGTATGAAATTCCTTGCAAACATTGTTGGTTGTATCGTATGATGTTTCCAAATCTATAAATTTTGTACTATACAGTTGATGTGTAATAAGCTAGGGAAAATTTTCCCTAGGGTTTCCTGTAGCAACACTTTTTTTCTTTCCTAGTACATAAACAATAGTAACTAGATACTCCTTTTTATCCTTTCTTTCAAAATCAGGAATAAAATCATCATCAAACTCAACATCCTCTGTAGTTTGTTTGTCCAATCCATGCTTGGTGCTTCCAAGATTTTCCTTGGTGGTGTTACTATCTTTCACACAAGCATCAATTTCACCAATAGTCACAGGATCTACCTCTCCAACAAGAAACTTTGAGCTATTTTTAAACTTTTTCCTTAAATACCAAGCAGCATCATGGTTGGAAGAAAACTTAGATAAGAAGAAATTTTATTGTGACCAAATTCTCTTTTTCAGGTGCTTAATCTTCATTGATTGTTCTAGAACCTCTTAAAGTAGATGTCTACGCATTTTGTTCCACTTAAGCCAATTTTTGAAAACATTATTTACTACAACACAAGATCTTTCTTTAGATATATCGTTGTCAATCACAGTCTCAGTATTATTTATATGGTTAGTAGCCCTGTTACATTTCAAATTTGTATCTTGCACTAAAGCTTGCTGTGTATTTTCTTCATCAACAGACCCTTCCTCTTTGTCCTTTCCTGTATCAAATTAGACCTTCTGTCCCTTCCAGTGGACACTTACAATTTTCTTGGACTTGTTTCGAATTCCCATTCCTTTTTTACTTATTGTAGATTTATCTGATACAAGATTATACATATTTTCTTGGTCCTCCTCACAACATGTATTTTTGAAAACTTGAGCATTTCCCACATCACTATACTGAATTTTTCTCAATGCTACATGCTTCTTCACTCCAGAATCGACTCTAAGAATACTCCTGATCATCAACATGTGGAGGACAAATCTGATCCTATCATCATCATCACATGTGGCACAAATATGACTTTCCTGAAAACATTCACTATTTTGATCACATTCATTTATAGTTGGAAGAGGTTGCTTGATCCTGTAAATAGGGACAAAATCACCTCCTTAGAGTTGTTGTCGTCCATTACCTTCAAACAATACCCATGAATTACATTGAGCAGCACCAGAAATATTTGATTTAAGTTGAGTTGAATCTGGAAGTATCATAGGACAAAATGATAGTGAGTGGCGACATATTGGGGTAAAAAGCATGCATGGGACATTAGGACGCACTATGGAGCTTCCAGCTGATGTAGAATAGGTTGTGCTTCCAGTAGGGGTGGCTACTATGACTCCATCAACTTGCACTTTAGTTATAAGGTGGTTGTGCTCATAACATTCATTCTTACAAAGGTAATTATTGGAAACATGATCATCCCCAACTTTATTAAGGACATCAAACACGTTTCCTGGTATAGCTTTCCCATTGCAGAATATCCCATTACCTAGTCTCATTTTGAGTGTTACATAAACTCCATTTGTTTTAATATTTTCATGAATAATGGAATCCAAATTTCTTCGAAAACTTGTAAAATGATTTGCAGTGAAAAATCCTAGAGAGCCAAGATTGGAGGAAACCACAAGGAAAATTGTTTCATGAAGTATCACATCATCCCCATCCAAGCATGCAACTAAATCTTCTCTTTCATGGAGATAACATGCATACTAAATATGAATGGTTTGAATGAAGTCAAATCCAGGAAGGATGAAAAACATGTTCTCCACCTCAAGCTTCACTAAAACATTCATTTTTTTTTAAGTTCCATGGTTGGTAATATTGACAAAACTCCCAGGTAGTTTTCTTGCATTTTTTTCTTCTATGGTAAGCTTCTTATACTGACAAATTCCTTTCCTTGCTAATTCATTCTTCAAACTATCCACCTATTTTTTAAGTTCATTAAGTTCTCCACTACTTTTATTCAAGCGATCAATACCTGTTTCAAAAAGGGACACCCATTCCTCAATTTTAAGGATGTTTAATTACTCCTCATATGAATATGGTCTAGGACTTATGTGCCCAAACATCGAAGCCTTTGCCTTCCCCCTAATGAAACCTGAAGAAATTGAATCAATGTTATATTTCGATATGGCTATTCGATTCGTATGTGCCAATGCTGCAATAAAATCCCATCAAATGAAAGTGACTTATTTATGTATCACACCTCCTTCAAACGATCTCCAGTAACTTCAAGTTTATCCACCCTCTTACTTCCAACAATATCTACCAATTTGTGGCAGCTATAAAGGTTACAAAGCTATGGGGTTTTGCATCATGTAATCATCTATGAGAGTCAACATAGACATGGGTCTCCTAAAATGTCATTCATGTGTCTCATTCTTACTTTCTTACAAGACAATGTGTTATTTAATAAAAACTACACATCTATGTGTTTGTTTTTTTATATATTGTGCCCATACATATCCATTTTTTGGGTTCATGTTTCCAGGCATTCCCATTATGGAAACTTTTAGATGTTTATGTGTTTTGTCCAGCTTAGCCATATGGAGATCTTCTTCTGTTATGAAACCAGCTCACAAATAGATAGAAAAGATAGATCAACGCCTTATAATTCAACCTCTTTGAGGGGACAACCTCCTTTACATTACACAAATGAATGATTATTTGATGATTCAAATGAAAAAACCTCCTTTTTATATATAGGAGTCTAAGGAGTCACAATATAACCCAGTTGACCTAACAATAATAATATAAAGGCACAAAAATAACAATATAGGGATTCTATGGGGCACAGTAATAACAATATGGGGACAATAGGAGCAACACAATATTAATAACGGATACAACTACAATAGTAATGGGGTAATCACTAGTATTATAGGGACCTAACATGCCCCTCTTCTTCAAAAAAGTGTTGTCCTCAACGCTTGAGTAGTTCTGGATGCTTCTATATAAAATTCTCATCCTCCCATGTGGAATCTTCAATAGATAAGTTCTTCCACTTGATGAGATACTCCGAAATTGATCGATTTCGTAGCTATCGAGTTCTTGTTTCTATGACTGCTTCCGGTTCTAATATAATTTTTCCTTCCTCATCAAGTTCTAGCAATATTGTTTGAACTGGGAGCTTGTCGCCTATAACCTTCTTTAAACATGAAACATGGAAAACTGGGTGCACTCGAGAAGTTGCAGGAAGCTCCAATTTGTATGCCATAGTACCAATCTTTTGGAACACCTTGTATGGACCATAATACTTTGGTGAAAATTTATTATCCTTCTTAGCTTGCTTGAGGGACATTTGTTTATATGGTTGTAGCCGTAGGAATACCCAATCACCTACATCAAAACTTCTTTCACTGCGATGTTGATCTGCCTCTTGTTTCATTCTATTCTGTGCCAACACGAGGTTATCCTTTAAGAGTTGGAGGACTTGTTGTTGATGCTCGATGTGATGTTCCACTGCTTGAACCTTAGAATTTTCTCTGAAATATGATGTGATGGATGGTGGCTGATATCCATAAAGTGCCATAAATGGGGTCATTTTTGTTGCTATATGGAAGGAAGTGTTATACCACCATTCATCCAGAGGCAACCATTTGACCCATTGTGTTTGTTTATCAGATACAAAGCAACAAAGATATCCTTCCAAACATTTTTTTACAATCTCAGTTTGCCCATCAGATTGAGGATGATAAGATGAGCTATGAGCTAACTGAGTACCGAGACAAGAAAATAATTCTGTCCAAAAATTTCCAGTGAAAATGGGATCTATGTCACTTACAATAATCTTTGGGTTTCCATGTAGCTTTTGAATTGTTTCCATAAATGCAGTAGAAAATGTACTCGCTTTAAATGGATGTGATAATGCACAAAAGTGTGCATACTTGGTAAGTCTGTCAACTACCACCATGATGACACTCTTTCCCTCGGAATTGGGTAAACCTGTGATAAAATCCATTGAAACCTCCTCCCAATGTTGGCTTAGAATGGATAAAGGTTGTAATAGACTCGGGGTCTTAATTGTTTCAACTTTATTTTGTTGGAAAACCAAACATTCCGCCACAAACTTTTGAATATCCAATTTAAGGCCATCCCAAACAAATTCCTTCTTAACCCTGTGGTAAGTTTTTAAAAATACTGAGTGCCCTCCTAAGGGGGAAGTGTGCAATTCCATAAGAATCTTTTGTTTGAGTTGCGAATTCTTACAAAGGTATAAGCGATATTTGTACCATAACGAATCATTTTGCCAGCTAAATGTATCAGATGTACTGGTATCTTGTTGTAACTTTCGAACAAGTGCTAACACTTCTTCATCATTCTTCCATTCCTCCCTTGCTTCGTTTATCCAATCTGGTTGGATAATAGAAATGGCACACAACAATGCTTCCACATCCTCATCCTTTCTTGAGAGTGCATCTGCCACCACATTTTGCTTCCCTTTTTTGTAGATGATTTCAAAGTCATAACCCAACATCTTTGTGACCCTCTTTTGTTGCTCTTTAGATGATAATCTTTGTTCTAAAAAGTATTTAAGGCTATCATGATCCGTTTTTACCTTGAAGTGTCTTCCCATTAGGTAGGGTCACCATTTCTTAAGTGCATGTAATATTTCCAACATTTCCTTCTCATAAATAGCTTTGTGTAAAAACTTTCCCTTGATTGGATGACTTTAAAAGCAATGGGTCTTTCATCTTGCATTAAAATAGCACCAATTACATTTCTTGAAGCATCACATTCCACAATAAAGGTTTTTGTGAGGTCCGGTGTAGCTAAGACCGGTGCTTGGCGCATTGCCTCTTTAAGATGTTCGAAGGCCTTTGTTGCTTCTGGAGTCTATGAAAATGCATCTTTCTTCAATAATGTTGTTAGAGGTGCTGCTATTCTCCCATAATTCTTAACAAACTTGTGATAATACCCTGTCAACCCGAGAAATCCTCGCAGGTGCTTTATCTGCCTCTCCAACAACAAACTTTGATCTATTTTCAAACTTTTTGCTTAAATACGAAGCAACATCACGATTGGAAGAAAACTTAGATAAGAAGAAATTTGATTGTGACCAAATTATCCTTTTCAGGTGCTTAATCTCATTAATTGATTTGGAACCCCTTGAAGTAGCTATCTACACATTTTTCTCCACTTAAGCCTATGTCTGAAAACATTATTTACTACAATACACGATATTTCTTTAGATATATCATTGTCAATGAGAGTCTCAGTGTTATTTATATGGTTAGTAGCCCTGTTACGTTTCAAATTTGTATCTTGCACTAAATCTCTTGTGTATTTTCTTCATCGATGAACCCTTCTGCTTTGTCCTTGCTTGTGTCAAAAGAGATCTTCTATCCCTTCGAGTGGACACTTACAATTTTATTGGACTTGTTTCGAATTCCTAGTCCCTGCTTATTTGTTGTAGATTTCCCATTTCCCACATCACTATACTGACTTTTTCTCATTGCTACAGGCTTCTTCACTCCATAATCGGCTCTAAGAAGACTCCTCATCATCAACATATGCAACATAAATCTAATCCCATCATCATCATCATCATATGGAACACAAATTTGACTTTCCTGAAAACATTCACTAGTTTGATCGCATTCATTCATAGTTGGAAGAGGTTGTTGGCTCACGTAAACAAGGAAATAGTCACCTCTTGAGAGTTGTTGCCATCTCTTACCTTCAAACAATACCCATGAATTACTTTGTGAAACACCATAAATATTTGATTCAAGCTGAGTTGAATATGAAAGTATCATAGGATGAAACGATAGTGAGCGGTGACATATTGGGGTAAAAATCATGCAAGGGAAATTAGGATGCACTATGGAGCTTCCAGTTGATGTAGAATAGGTTGTGCTTCCAATAGGAGTGGCTACTATGACTCCATCAACTTTCACTTTAGTTATAATATGGTTGTGCTCATAACATTCATTCTTATAAAGGTAATGATTGGAAAGATGATCATCCCCAACTTTATTAAGGACATCAAACACGTTTCCTAGTATAGATTTCCCATTGCAGAATATCCCATTACCTCATCACATTTTGAGTGTTACGTAAACTCCATCTGTTGTAATATTTCCATGAATAATGGACTCAAATCTCTTCGAAAACTTGTAAAATGACGTGCATTGAAAAATCCCAGAGAGCCAAGATTGGGGGAAACCACAGGGGAAATTGTTTCATGAAGTATCACATCATCCCCATCTAGGCGTGCAACTAAATCTTATGTTTCATGGAGATAACAGGGATATTGAATATGAATGATTTGAATGAATTAAAATCCAACAAGGATGGAAAACATGTTTTGCACCTCAAGCTTCACTAAAAAATTCCTTTTTTTTGAAGTTCCCTGGTTAGTAATATTGACAAAACACCCGAGAACTTTTCTTACATTTTTTTCTATGGTAAGATTCTTATACTGACAACTTCCTTTCCTTGCCAATGCCTTCTTCAAACTGTCCACCTATTTTTTAAGTTCATGAAGTTCTCCACTCCTTTTATTCAAGTGAGCAGTACCTAGTTCAAAAGGGGACACCCATTCGACAATTTTAAGGGTGTTGTTGACTCCTCATATGAATCTGGTTTAAGACTTATGTGCCCAAACATCAAAGACTTTGACTTCCCCCCTAATGAAACCTAAAGAAATTGAATCAGTTTTCTATTTTGATATGGATCGTGGATTCGTATGTGCCAATGTTGCAATAAAATCCCCTCGAGATGAAAGGGACTTATTTATGAATTGCGCCTCCTTCAAACGATCTCCAGTAAATTCAAGTTTATCCATCATCTTACTTCCAACAAGATCTACCAATTTTGGGTTGCTATAAAGGTTACAAGATATGGGATTTTGCATCATGTAATCATTTATGAGTGTCAACATAGACATAGTTCTCCTAAAATGTCATTCATGTGTATCATTCTTACTTTCTTGCAAGACAATGCGTTATTTAATAAAAACTACACATCTATGTGTTTGTTTTTTATATACTGTGCCCATACATACCCATTTTGGGGGTTCATGTTTCTAGGCATTCCCATTTCAGAAACTTTTAGATGTTTATGTGTTTTGTCCAACTTAGCCATAGGGAGATCTTCTTCTATGCTTAATTTCAACATCTAATGATTCAAATGTAGCCTTGAGAGCTTAGGAAGTAGGGACTACTTTTGAATATCAAGCCATGGGCTCTTCTTAAGCTGAAATAAGAAATCCATATCCTCTTTTGTAAAGAAAAACAATGACCAAGCCCTTCATAAAAGGGATCCAATACTCGATTATCTAGATATCAGGGTCCTTGTAACTTGGCCATTGCCCCATCAACTTTCCAACTAAGCTTTTCTCTACAACCAAAAGGGATTTTCTTTGGAGAGTGGGGGTTTTGATCATTATTTCTAGGAACTCTTCTAACTTCCTCACGAAATGCTCATGATTTGAGTGCACCTTCCTTCCTTGCTTTGTAGATTCCACAAAAAGGAGTTGGAAATATGCTACCTCCTCCTTGAAATCCTGATCACTAGGAGTTTTGAGATCTTCCATGGAAAAGAGCTCATCTGAGCAGGGTTGTCTAGCTATCAGTAAAAGAAAAAAGTGGTTTCCAGAGAAGAATTCCTAACCATAAAAAGAAGCTATACTTAATCTTTGCATTATTTTCCTCTATAACCCCCTTAGTGTCATTATCCAAAATAGTTTGTTATTAGTTTATATCTTCATCTTTTGTTGTGAATGGATTTGTTCATTGTCTTTTTTTGCTTTAGAAATTATCCATTTCCTCTTTGTGTCTGTTTGAAGGCCTTTTTTCACTGAGAGAAATGCATGCACAACTTTGTATCTTTTTTAAAGAAAATTGTTATAAATCCATAAGTTTGCATCACATGTTTAATATTTATAGTTACTTCTATGCAATACGGGTGAGAAACTACCACAACACACATTATATCAACAATCATGGAAAAAAATAATTTATGGTTAATTTTGGTGCGAGTAACTATTTTCTTTAGGTTATGATTATCATATATGGCATTCTTTATTTTCTTGCTACTAATTTTCTTTGAGATCATATATCTTCGGGGAAATTCTTATGTAGTGTGATAATATTGGAGTTAAGAATAATTTTCAAAGTGTTCTCCGTGGACGTGAACCAATTGCTTCTTTTTCAGGTTAGTGATGGTTCTTTTTTATTTAAATTTTCTTTGTGGTTTAGTTTTTGTTGCAGAATATAATATTTTGAAGGCTTGTTTTCTTCCCAACATTAGGTGGCCTAAAGACTCTTTAATTTCTTCAGTCAGAGTCAAGTCTTGTGATAGCATATAGTAGTAAGGGGATTGCTGAGTTTTCAAAACTTTTGTGTTGTTCCAATCTGCAGTAGGGTTGGAGATTCTATGTTTGGGAATTGTTGGGATGACGTCAATGATGAAACTAAATGATGACAAACATAAATGACACTAAAGAATGCAAGCTATTTTGGATGCAAGAGTTCCCTTTAAAATGAGGCATCATGCCTGGTTCATTATGTACATGGTGCTCCCAGCTGAAAGAAAGTTACATAAAATAGCATTAATAAACCAGATTATAGCAATTGCCGGAATCTAGAAGATGGTGGCCATGCTTTTTGGAGGGACCCATTTTCTATGTGAAGGTCTAGACTAGGATACAAGGCCTTTTTATAGGTATGTTTATGTTACAACTCTACTAGCATGTAGTAAATCTTAGGAGTCCTTGGTGCTACCACAAATCTGTCTAAATTGTCCAGCAGCTGACTAGGATGGTCACTTTCCAGTTTCCACCTTTTGTGGCAAAAGTGATATGCTATCAAATTTGAAGATTTCCCCAAAAGAGGAAATTAAAATTGACAAATTTTGGGTTTTCTACTCCATAACTATTCAATGTTCATTTTCATGATTTCCTTAAGAAAAGATTGTAAAAATCTAGATGTAGGACCTGGATCTCCTGCATTTGTCATATTTCAATGGAGAGGATAAAGGGAAGGCTATTCTGATTAATGATGGCTTAGCAGATTCGATGACTTAGTAATAGTATGTATTCTTTGAAGGAATGATCAATGTTTCCCCTTTAGTAATATAAGATTAGGGCATTTCTGGTTTGGAAAAAAAAACATTTAACAATATTTGCAAAGGTCCTTCTACAGAGGGGGCTTGATGTTAATGATGGGAAGCCAGAAGTTTTACCTGGCACATGAAGATACCAATGAGGACACTCAGAGGTGGGATCGAACTTATGGCAACACATGGTGGCATTCCATCAAGATGGATTGGTCATGTGTGTTAATAGGTAGTTAGGTCACGTGACCAGATTACAAGCCTAAAAGCTAATTTTGTGATCTCCTTAAGGCCTACCATTTTTTAGTCCAAAAAAATTGTGATCAAGTGGCTAAGGCAAAGCATATTATTGCTCTCACCAAGGTTCAATTTTTCTAAAGATAACAGTAAATTTTTTATTAGAAAACAAAAATAGATATATGGGGTAACTCACATCATATACTGTAATTTCAACAAGAATGGCATATCCAGCATTATTTGTAGTTTTGGCATTGTATTGCTGGCAGAAGGTCATGATGTTAACTCCTTTCGATCCCAATTCCGGATCAACAGGGGGAGCTGGAGTTGCCTTACCAACTTCACCATCCCAATCACTGTTGTTACAAAAACAAATGGGCATGCACTTGGTCACATGGGCATTCCATAAACCAACTGAAAAAAACACAAACACCTATGACATGAACTGGCACCCAAAAAAATAATTCCAAAACACATAATTGAAGAGACTTGTACACAACACTGTTAGAAAGAAAGACCCTATAATGAGCATTATTGTGCTGACCTTTCTTGGGCTTCCCTCCTGGCTTGGGAGGAGCCATGGCTAAGAGATTTTGGTATATCACCTGCCTCTAGAGTCCCTATTTGGAAATAATATTCCATGGACTTTTGGTAGCTAGAATGTTGCCAAAGAAGTGAATGTATTTGAAATCCCAACCTCTAGTTTCTTTTGGTTTAGACAAGGAATAGCATTTGACAAGTGGAATGACCTCTTTCTTCCTCTTACCCATCCACAAAAACTTTAAAGAATTTCTTTCTAATTATTTCAATACCCCTTAGGGATGTAGGCCATAATATGCCAATAGATTGGACTTGCTTCCAACACTGCTGGTTAGTTTTTTTTTTCCTATATTCTTTATCAACCACTTCTACTGATTCTTGAAATGTGGATACTTAAAGCCTTCTTGAAAAGTTGAGCTCTAAAATGAGAACACATACAAGATCATTCTAAGTTATGTCTCCTATAGCCTATTAAAACCAAGTGAAGATTTATACATATTGATTTCGATGCCAGAAACTGTACAATATAGTCAAAGGTTTCCTTTAACTTATTTAAATATTGTCAACATGAAACTGTTCAATGGTCTTACGAAATTTCACTAATAAAGACATGATTATGCAAATCCATGTTGCATCTTTCCATTAACAATGTTTATTTGTGTGATACAATGTTGTCTCTTTTATTTTATTTTGAATTTTCTTTCGGTGCTGCAATTGGAATATATGATATTAATTTATGCCTTGCAATTATAGTTGTTGAGATACTATTATTTTTCTCTATTGTACTGTTATTTGTGGTCCTTTGGGTGCTTTCTTCTTGTTTCTCTTTACTAGTTGAAGGGATTGGTAATTTTATATTTTACCATATTGCTTGCTAGTTCTATGTAGATTTAATTGACATATAATAGGTTGTTTCTGTTTTTGGGATGTCTATGAAGTTTTTGGTACATGAGATTGACTTTCTATAATGTGCAACTCCCTAACATTCAGATAGAACCTTCATTGAAAATTATGAGTGGGGTTTCAAATTCATGTTGGATAACACCATCCTCTATGATAAAGTTTTTAACAAACACAATAATAGAGAAACCATCAGTGACGTCACCAAAATATTAGCCTCTTCAAGGTCTTCCATCCCCTCATCAAGGTCAATAATATATGCACCAAAGATGTTCTATGGCAATGGTGGTTTAAGAAACACAACCACATGAAAACCTTTAGTGAGAACAACCAAATATAAAGCTTCTTCAAGGTCTTCAATCCCCTCATCAAAGTCAATTGTGTTTGTATCAAAGCCAACAACAAAAAAAATTTCAGTGACAACACCAAACTTTGTAGCTTCTTCAAGGTATTATAACCTATCTTTAAAGTTAGTATTGTTTGCATCAAAGTTGTCATCAAGGACATCCATGCAGTCATCAAAACCACTATTTCAATCTTCCATGCCACAACTAAGTCAGAAGAATTCAGTTCCTCCTCCAGAACCTTCTTTTCTGAGAAAAGCTAGCATCATGTCATCTAGAAATTCAGTAATTCCACAAGGAACTTCTCTCAAAGTGAAAACAAATCCTTTGTAACCTTCTTTAATACTTACTTTTTCAGGTGGAACACCTCCAAATTTAAGGACCACAATTCATGAAAAGACAACTTTAGCTAATAGCTGTAGACCTAGAGCCTCCAACTTTGCACGATGTAAAAATGAAGCTCCTACTACAAGCAGTCCAAGAAGACAATCATGGTCACCGAGCAGAGAAAGAGAAAGCATTTGGTATCACAAACTTACCGGTGATAGGTCTAGTTTGCAGACTACAAAAATACAAGGCAATGTCATTCATAACATGACAATGCCCATTTCACTTGGCATCAAGATGGTAGAGAAAGGTATAGATGAAAGAATATCTCTCTCTCAAAGTATAATAAAGCAATCAACTAAGTATGTCAATGCCACCTTGAAACCCTAAGAGATTGTGAATTCAATGTCATATCAAGAGAGCACTGGCTTTGGGAGGACACTCTCAAAGGAAACCTTCGCTATGGCTCTAAAACACATGGTAAGTATTGACTCAACAACCTTGTCTAGATAATTTGACCTTGAATGGACCTAAATGTCATATTATTCTTTTGCCTAAAATGAAAGAAATTTTCCCTAAAACATTTGATAATTCATACTAATGGAACATGCTTGTGTTGCAATTCTGAGAACATCTGATGTATGCATAAGCTTCAATAAAAATTGATAAAAGATGACATTTCTTCTCTGTTGTTTTCGAGATTTAAAGAAAATTACACCAAGTAGCTTCCAGCCTCATATGACCATCATGTCGAACTCATCTCAGGATATTGTCCGAGCAAGAGCCACCAAAAGCAAGCAATCTAGTATACATGACTCTCCAATTTCAATTAACAACAATGATAGTTCTGAGTATGGTGCAAGCATTGCTCCAGATCCTCAATGGGGCATGTTTGATGATAATGATTTTGGGAGTGAGAGAGGTCATTATTACAATAGAATTAAATTCCAGGGAGATGGTAGGAGCACAAACTGGTTGAACAATCCATAATATGGAGAGAATAAATATGGTCAGACTCTCTTTTCTGACCAAGGAGTTGAAATATTATCTGATCCAATATATAATGCCACAAAATCATACATTGGCAGTGAATATTATAAGAATAAAATTGGAAATGAGTATTAATGAAAATTGTATCAGCCAACAAAAAGAAAATATATCATCAAGAACCATTTGATTGGGCATAGTTGCACCATCCTGATATGTTTGTCATGAACTTGTGTACTGCACTAAGTTGTTTTATGGACACATATGCAACCTCCCACTTCTAATGTAGTGTTTGACTTTTGGGTGTTTCCTTAGATAATAGAATTGCAACAAAAGTATTATCAGTATTTTGGGTCATTACTTTTAGAGCCAAAAGAAAAAGTATTTTAGGGCTTTCAAAGCTCAAATAAAGAAGAAAAAAACCGAATCTGCATCAAATATGTCAAATGTTCACACAACTAGGACTCCAAAGCCGTACATGTTTCATGCTTGACAAATCTTCTGCAAATATTTATGAGTAAGATCCATTGTATTTATGGATACATTTGCGGAAACAATTTTTGTACCATGCAATTAGTCTACTTGACAAATCTCCAACTTTTTTTACAAAAATATAAAATATTTTAAAATTATTTTCTGCAAATATTTATGAATATTTGTACCATGTAGTTAGCATGCTTGATAAATCTCCATTTTTTTCCACAATAATATAAAATATTTCATTTGAATGTTATCAGACGCTGGTGTGGGCGGATTACAAGAAATAGGATTGGAAAAAGGATGGAGAGACAATTTAGAGAATCTCTTGGATATGATTCATTTGTTACTAGAGATCCTTTAGGTACCCGATCCATTGACTTTGGAAATGTTTCTAGGAAGGATTCCTATATTTTTTAATTTTGTGATTATTTCACCTCATGGTTATTTTGACCAAGCAATTTTAGGCATGCCAGACACTGGTGGATAGGTATTTTTTTTTTTTTAAATTGCAATGCCCATTCCATGATATCTTCTCTTTATTGTTTGATTGTATTTTCATCTTTTACTTTGATTTTTTTTGTATTTAACTACAAAATTGAACATACTTGTTATCATATCCATTTAAACAACATCCAAAAATTGAAGATAATATTAGTATTATAGTTGTTTCGTGTTAAAATATTTTTAGATTCAAAGTTTATAGATACAAAAGATAAAAACAAATGTCAATGCCTTCGTTTTGTTGTTACTTGACTCTGGTGTGGGCAGGTTATAGGGAATGTGACTGGAAAAAGGATGGAGAGACAATGCAGAGCATGACTTCGATATAATTCATTTGTTGTTGGAGATCCTTCAGGCACCCGAGCCATCGACTTGGAAATGTTTCTAGTAGGGATTCCTATGGTTTTTAATGTTGTGATTCTTTTACCTTATTGGTTATTTTGGGAAAGAAAATGCTTTAGGAATGCTAGATACGACATTGGTGGACAAGTAAACAATTTTTTTTATAATTGCAATATCCATTCCATGATATCTTCTCTTTATTGTTTGATTGTATTTTGAACATTTCTTTTAATTTTTTGTCTTTTAACTATAAAATTGAAAATACTTGGTATCATGTCCATTTAAACAACAACCAAAGCTTGAAGATGAAATTAATATTACACGACATTGATTGAAATCCTTTTAATTGTTTTGTGTTAAAATATTTTCATGACTATTAGAAAAGTTTACTTTCATGTTGTTATTTGAACACATGGTGTTTATATACTTGACCAAGTTCACGCGTTAGAGAATGAAATGTTGTTGTGAATAAAATGACAAGGATTAGACATCATATCTCATATTATTTGTTCTCACAAGTTAGCTACAACTTGAGATTTTTAACATGTAACTTGGTTGGCATGATTATTCCTAAGCTTTCCTTGAAGGTTGAATACTAAGTTACTAATGTGTTCTTTTCTACGGTGAAAATGTAGTTTCTTTGTTTATACAGGTCATCAAGCCACATAATGGCCACTATCGCCCAACTAAAGAAAACTTGTTCAAGTTTCTTTCTTTTATGGGGAAAATGGCTTTGACATTACTGATGTTGAGGTATATGTTGTATAAATCCTTTATAGTCTATTTTAGTTTATATTCTAGTGCTCATCGTATTTCGTGGCTTACACTCTGCACTGTATCTTCTTTTGTTTTTAGAAAATGAACTCAATATTGATGGTAAGAAGCAAGAATTAAAGAAAGAGGATAACAATAACATTGGAGCGAAAAATGAAAAGAGAGAAGGAGAGAAGATAATCGGTTTAGTTATACCCTTAGATCCAATATTCTACATAAGGCACACACATAGAGACTAATGGTCAAGTCTTCAGAGTTAGTGAATTCACCTGCAATGGCTTGGAAATGCAATGATAATGTTTTGAAGTAATGAAACAACATTTCATGTGTAAATTTTAGTCTAATGAATATTAAGTTGGAAACTCATATTGTAATAATTAACATTTGATATAATATAATTTATGTGGTTGAAATTATTTATAGTTGCACTTGATATTGTTTAGTATTGTAATTAACATATGCAACTTTGCTTTTTTTTATTAGATAAACATGCACATTGTATGCTTTTTTTTCTTTTTTTTTTTCTTTTTTTTTTTTTTTTTTTTAATTTTTAATTTAGTCACACAATCATACTAATTAATTTATATTGATTACTAATGAATACATAAAATAAATCTAAAACTACTAAATTAATAGTTTATATTGATTAATGATGAACACAAATAAAATGAATACGACTAAATTAGTTGTTTATAATGATTATTAATGAAAGTAAAATAAAATGAATATACATTACTAAATTAGTTGTTTATATACTAGATATGAAACTACCAAAAAAACATAAATGACTACTGCAAATGATAAATTTGTGGTTATAGATGACGACTAAATTTTGCATATATACAACTATTAGTAGCTAATTTACAATATCTTATAACACGATCAAAATTTAGTCATATTTATTTGGTCATTAATTAGTTTCAAACGATGACTAAAATTTTCATATATATGACTATTGGTAGCTAATTTATAGTATCGTATAACACGACCAACATTTTGGTCATATTTCTTTGATCATTAATTGGTTTTCTTAGGTGATCATATAGTAATATATTTTGTTGTATGTTTGATCATTAATCGTGGCAACTAATGACTAAATCAATGACTAAATTAATGACAAAATTAATGACTAAATATACTACTAGATGATGAAATTGAGACAATAAATTAATGACTAAGCTAAAAATAGCTAAAAGTTGGTTGTGTTATAAGATATTGTAAATTAGCTACTATTGGTCACTGACTGAAAAATGGTTGTTTATATGCAAATTTTAGTTGTTTTTTTAGTAACTAATTAGCCATTTTGTACTAGTGCATGTTCATGATTGAATGATTTTTGCTTTCTGCTACTCCAATTTGCTGTGGAGTATATCTTCTTGTGTTTTGCATGATGATTCCTTGCAGTCGACAAAAGGATTTGAAGTCATTGGAACTATATTCTCTTCCTCTATCTGACCTGAGGACTTTTAAAGGCTTTCCACTCTATTTTTCTGCTTCTGCTTTGAATTCTTTGAACCTTGAGAATGTATTTGATTTATTTTTGAGAAAATACACCCATATCTTCTTGCTATAATCATCAATGAATGTTAGAAAATAAAGACTACCACCAATGGATTGTGTTTGCATTGTGCCACATATATCTATATGGACTAGCTCTAAAGGCTTTTTTGCTCTAGAGGAAGATGTGGGAAAACTATCTCTTTTATGCTTGGATAGAACAAAAATTTCACAATTACAATCTTTTTCATTCATAATAGGGAGACCAATGATGATTGAATGTTTCTGAAGCAAATTTAGATTCTTGAATGGGATGTGGCCATACCTAGAATGCCATAGATGAGACTCATCTATTCTTGACACATTTTGGACTAAAGACTGTGAGATATTTAGATTTATAAGAGTTAATGGAATCATCCTATTTTTGGTTTTTTCGACTTTTGTTATGAGTATTCTATTGGGAGGTTTGTCATAGATATAACATGTGTTTCCTTGAAATATTACATCATAACCATGTTCCATCAATTTTCATACACTAATAAGGTTATGCTTCAGATGTGGAACATAATAAAGATTAGGTATGCGTTTGTGCTGATTCTATTTAGTACGAATAAGGATAGTACCTTTCCCTTCAGCTTTAATACAAGAACGATATCCAAGAGTAATTTCTGATGTTATGGAATCAGGAAGATAAGAAAGCAAATTTTTTTTTCCTGTTATATGATTGCTGCAGCCACTGTCCAACAACCAAAGGTCCTTGTTGTGAGTGTCTTTAGAAAGATGGTAGGAAAGAAACATTGTTTTAGAGGATTCTCCTTCATTGTTGGAGAGATGGACACTGCCTCTTTATTGATTTGACTGTTTCTTTCTGCGTTCATGTTCATAATGCCCAAATTTCTTGTAGTAATAACATTGAACATTAGATTTGCTCCATGTTCTATTTATTTGAGTTTTGTTTTGTGGATGTCTCCATTTTTCTGTTGCATGATTAGTTCCTGATTTGCCTTTGCCTCGACCTCTATCTCCTTTTTTCCTCTGCCACGAGAGAGTTATGCTTTTAAATCTTGTTCCATGGAATCTTCTGCCAAGTTAAGTCTTGTGTCGCGTGCCAGAAGTGATACAGTCAATTGATTTACTAAGAAAGTTGTAAAATCTTTGGATTCCAAATTGGTTGTTACAATCATGTCATATTTCTTGGGAAAAATTCGTAGGGATTTTTCAACAGTCTTCAGACCTATAATTGTTTAACCAATGGGTTTGATCTGATTGACTATTCCCATGACTCTAGTCATGAAATGATCCACATTCTTTTTGTCAGTCATCTTTAGGGTTTTCGAACTGAGCTCTTAATGTCTGTAATTTAACAATATTCACTGTATCAATACCTTGATACACAACTTTCAAGATTTTCCAAGCTTCATTTGCTGTGGATGCACCAGTTATCTTATCAAATATAGAGTCGTTGATTGAGTTTTGTATCCAACATTAGGCTTTGTGGTCTTTCCTTTTGAGTTCAATAGTTGCATTCCTCTAATAATTAGTTATGTCCGCCCATGCCTCTTGGGCCGACTCTACATAGGCGTTCTAAAGTGTATCCCAACACTGTTGGGCTTGCATAAATGTATTCATTCTTAAAGACCAAAACTCGTAATTTTTTCCAAGCAAAGTCGGGGTTTATGGAAAAGCACTGGGTGAAGCCTTTTCTTCAAATACAGATGTGTGCCTTTTTTTTTAAATCCCCTTTTTTATTTAAAAAAAAATTAAATTAAACAATACCTCCTTTAAAAAAAAACCCCTTTTCTCAATGGAACAAGCACCCTCGACTCCTTTTTAAAAAATCTTTAAAAATACTTTTAAATAAAACCCTCTTTTTAAAAACATTTTTATTTAAAACAACTTAACAAAAATCCTTTTAAAAAAATATTTTCATGAATAAAGCCTTTCAATGAAGGCACTAAACTAGAGTTGAAATTTATGAATAAAAAAACAACTTTTTGAGTTTGTTTTGTTGTGAACCTTTTAAGATTCCAGGATCCAAAACAAGTAAACCTTTGATGAGGCTTCGAAAAACATGAAACTTTGACCTTCAAAATTCTTTGACACACTTCATATTTTATTATAAAAAATTGCCTCATCATTTGCGCAACTTCGATGTGTTTTTCTGCGGCATTTTGCGCACTCCTTCAACTCACCTGGTGCACACATATTTTAAGTTTTCGATAATTTCATAAGTTGGAGATGATTTTGCATAGTTTCTTCTTGGCTGAGAAGTGAAAGTGACAAAGTGATCTCTCTTGACAGATGCACAATTGATGTACTTCCTATTCTTCACAGATGCAAAATTCAAGTTACTTTCTCACAGTCTCCTCGGCCTCTCACGACCCTTACTTCTTCTTTGCGTACCTAAAAAAAATTGAAGCACTTCTCTTTGGAGTCTTATGCAACTTGGACATCTGATACTACTTGTTGGTAATCATGATTGTCATTAGACCAAAACCCATAAGTATTAGTCAACAATCGCGTCACCAGAGATAGGATCCATGAGAGGTGGCTAGTCCATGTCATGAAATACAAGGGGAATGTTGGTTTATCCAATGTTTAACAAACTCCCCCCCCCCCAACGCGAGCTGGTTGTGTATCGAACTCGTGACCTACGCTCTGATACCATAACAAAGAATGGAAAGAAATCGTGTCTAAATAGATTACATTGAAAACATCAACAATCTTAGCGGACAAGGGAATCAAATGTGATGACACTTAGCATACAACGAGATTAATATCTCAACATTGCAAGCAAATTCTGTGGTGCATCCATATTTAGAGGTCAATCAGGTCCATTAATGAGTTTCTGTGAAGGGAGCCTTGACTGATTTCTCTGGGAATTTGAATTTATCTATGTTTTTTCTAATATTTACGAGCAAATTGGTAGCTACCTAATAAATTAGTTAATTACATTTACAGAAAGAGAGATGATTCTGCAACAATTGGGTGATTTTCCCATTCAGCAACAACAATAGCAAGTGGGGGGTGTTACATCAAAGAAGCTTTTTAGACAACTCAATTTTTCACCATTCTATGGAGGTGGCTACGCCTCAACCCTGTATCTGTTCTTTAGACCCCGATTTACGAACTTCGCAACTTGTTTTGTGTATGCATTCAACCATTCATTTTAATTTACTTTCCTTTTTCAATTAAACAAAAAATAGCTTTAAAGGGGCAAGTTATTTTCAAATAAACGCTAATTATTTTATTCGCTAGAAAAACGAGTTTTGCAACATGAATATAATTGTGCTTTTGATTGCAATAATTTGAATGAGTGTTGGTGTCATAAGTGAGTCATGGTAGAAGTTAAGTCATATTAAAGGATTATCTAATTTGCCCTCAACAAACTAAATTGATTTCAAATTTGTAATCTCTTTTATTTGGCTTTGCATATGCATGATGCATCTACTTTGATTGTAATCACTGTGTCCTGTGAAGTTTAATACCATTTAAAATAACTACATTTGTAATTTTTATAAGGATATTGTGTTTTGTAGCCTTCGAAATGCCAAGAATTAAAAAAAAACTGTAAATTTGTAAGGTTATGAGGTGATATTTAAAGTGTCATAAATTTATTTTTTCTTATAGGAAATAAAAAAACATTTTAAATAACCGATGTGGTGGAGATGGCTACCCACCAAGATTAATTTCCCGAAAGGCACCTATCAGTGGTTGGGACTAGGCACAAGTCCTAGGTGTTTTTTGTGGAAGGTTAGGCTCTGTTCAGGGATCTTAATTAAACAAATGTGATTATGATAAATGATTCAAAGGCCATTCCTCCTATAAAATAGGGCTCCTTGTGTTGCCTCATGTATTCATGGAAATTATGTTACTTATGCTTTTTTAAGGAAGAACTTTCCAAAAACAAAATAAAAAAACATGGAATTTGGAATTGGAATTGCCAAAGTATGTTAGACAGCTAATCCTTAGGATTTGGTTTGTGTTTTGGGGATTAGTTATTAGAGTATAAGAAGACCCAGAAATTGAATCAACAATTTCACTATGCATTTTTATGTACACATTGTACATCATTCATTGAGATAAATATTTAATATATGTTTGAGTTTCGTTTCTAGTTTGTGTGTCTTACAGTGGTATCAAAGAGTGTAGTTCATTCACCCTGTTGATTGAATTGTGCCACTGGTTTTGTGGCCATTTAGAGCATTGGAAGGAGAAGGAATTTACGTAAAATTGGAGCAGTTGGAATGTAAAGGTGTATGTGGAAGTGGATAGCTGAGAAGGAAGGATGTGTAGACGTATCAAAATATGTAAAGTCTTGATTAAGAATCAAGAACTTTGTATGCCTGAAATCTGTCCATGGCATCGAATGTTGGTCTACGGTCATTGGTGCAGTTATTGTAATTTTCCAACAATGAACATATGCATTTGTTCATGGCTCCTTGAATTGGTGACGGGAGGGTGAGTAGAGTAACACATTCATATATTGTGCCTAAATTATTTTTTTCTTCTAGTTTCTACTGTGAATAACTATTGTCTCAAAACCATAAATATAGAGCGTTAAACCAACTATTGGAATTGGTCGTTTGAATATGTTTTTATTATTATTGTGGCTTGTCTACTTATGTGTAGTAGTAAGCTTTAGGCTTGTCTATGATTGGTACTTGAACCTCATCACATTGGTTTGTGGCGTACAAGGTTTATAGCAAAGGTTGGAATGTTGTTTATATGATATTGGAATGAACACTATTTTTTTTATGAAATGTTTTATTAATCAACTACTGAGCCAATGTCATGGAGATCATAGCATAGAGTGGTGTGGTTCATAAATTGTGGTGAAATAACTTGACTTTTTTACGCTGTGGGCTTGGAACTGTTGTGTATGTAGTTGTTTGTGCAAACTTTTGTCTATTGTTTTGGGGAATCGACTAGCAAGAGTCTCCAAGTACTGATCAACAGGGGCTCAGAGAATTGTAGTTGTACGATTTTTGTGGATAGTGAACTCCTTGCAATGTGGTGTCTGCTCCCCGAATTCTTTAGCGTTAGCCTTGTCGCAGTGAAGGTTGTTGCTCTAGCGAAGTTGAAATGTTAAGGTATTTTTTTGGAAGATTGAGGATTAATTGTATTCAATGCATTAATTCATTGAGACAATTTCCCATACTAATTGAATACAAAACCCCGAACCTACTCTATCTCACGATGATTAGAATCCATCTCTATATATTCTTTGAATACCCACAAAATCTTGGATCAAATCAGTCATTTATCAAGCAAAATCTCCATGTTCAGAGACTCCTTGTGACTGCCAGTCAAATTGATCTGAGACTTCCACTCTATAAATCCATGGAGCTGAATGATTAGATTCCTCATGTGTGGTGGTGTGTAAATATCCTATTTGAAGAAGTGTGATTTGTCTCTTCCCAAATCTGTTATTGAGTCAAACTTGTGTACCTTATCGCATAGGCCAAGATTTAATGAGGAGATTGAACCGTCAGACACACAATGTTGTTGCAAGGGTTTTGGTGTGAATTCCACGATAGTTTGTGCATTATATAGTGACAAAAGGTTGGAATTGCATTGTACAGGGACAAAAGCTTGAAATTTCGTTGCACAGGGACAAAAGCTTGGAATTTTAAAATTCCTATTTTCGTCTTGAAGACCATGTTGCATTGCAAAAGAATTTAACATGAGGTTTTGTTTTTTTTAGCATTGATTTGGTTAAATTATAAAATACTTTAGTATAAAATCAAGAGAGAAAAATGGCATTACGTTTAGAAGAACTCATTTGGTATGTTAAAAATAACAAGGTCATTTTGGAAGAAAAATTTTGTGCCTTTTACCAATAAATTTGTTAAAGTTGAATTCAAAAAGTCAAAGTCTGAATTGAAGATTCAAAGTTAAATTTATGGTTCAAAGTTTAATTAAAATGTTTATTATCAATGTTGTAGATGGGTGTATGATCGGTTGAATCCGACACCTGATTAAATCATTGTAAATTTGTTTATATTGGGTGCAATTTTGGTGGTAGCTGACATCCCTTCTGCTCAGTTGATTGCAAGTGATAGGAAATTGGAGAAAATGATGAAACTCAATGATTTGTTACAATTATTAAGTAGTCTAATGTCATCCACTATTCATAACAGTGTTCAAATCAATAAGGATACACTTTTTGACATTAAAATCTATTTGCAAAATGCTCAAGAGATGATGGAATTTCTTAAAATAGAGTCACAATTACAGAGAGAAAAACTACATGACTTATACAGAAGAATTCAAAACTTATTCTTGTTCAGAACAACTATTTGTTTGAGCTTGATCATTAGTCAGAGAATGATCAGAATAATGAACTGATTTCAGGAGAAAATTTGGATGCAGTTAAAAGTCTCAATGATAAGTCTGTCATTCCCAAAACCTTTATAAGACCGTTGGAATAAATTACACATAACAATAAAAGAACTGGTTTGGGATATAATGTCTTGGATATATCTTTTCATATTCTTGATTTTTCTAAACCTATACAATTTCGAAGTGTTGGATTTCTCGATGGTGTTGTTCCAGAACAAATTGATCAGTGCCAACATTGTGACAGAGTTGGACATGTGAAAGATCAATGTTTTGATCTTCTTCCGTGTAAGCATTGTGGAAAGAGTAATCAACATTGAAACAAGTGTTCCAGAAATAAGACTACTGCAAGAGAGAAACTACATTTCGGATGCATTACTTCTTGAGATTGGTTGAAAACAACTAAGAAGATTTATAGGTCATACCACATGATATGTTTGAGAGTGTTGACCAACCTTGTAATGATGAAGAATACTTCATCTTCTCACTCTATATCTGACAAAGGGGGAATTGCTCATGGTCGGCTACAAGTTCGAAGATTTGTCAAGCGAGCCTAAGTGAGAGATCCACAAGTGAGCCTAAGCCACAACCTATACTGATTAGATCCATAGTTGTAGCCAAAGAGACTTCAATTTTTGCTGAATGAGTTGTTTGTGAATGAGCATTTCCAAATTTGGAATTTTTAGAGGAACTACATTGATGGTTCTAGAACTGACATATTTGATTGGTCTGAGAATTGTTATGAAGGTTTTAGATGAGGGTATCATTTGTGGTTTTCTCTTAAAAACCACTATTCTTGGTTTGTGGTCATGCTTGAAAACCATTTCTGAGAGACACTCAGCTCTTGGCTGAGATGCCTTTATGCATTTTAAGCTCTCATTCTTGGACTTTGATACATTCCTTCGGATTAAGGGGGGAATGTTAGACAACTAACCCTCGGTATTAGGTTTGTGTTTTGGTGAGTAGTTATTAGAGTCCAAGAAGACCCCAAAACTAAATCAATGGTTTCACTATGTATTTATATGTACACATTGTGCACCATTCATTGAGATCAATATTTAATATACGTTTGAGTTTGGTTTCCAGTTTGTGTGTCTTACAAATAAATTATCAAGTTCACATTTAGTAGAGTGAGTTCAGTTTGAGACATGTTTCCTCCACAAGCCTTCTTTGAGTAGAAATTTGTAACTCTTGTTGTCAAAAATTAACTCTACAAATATTATGGTAGAAAGTAATTGATTGAATGTCTCACTTGACTTGGTTGATAGACTGAATCTTAGTAGTCGAGAAGTATGCTACTGTTTTTAAAGTGGTTGCATTCAGTGGTTAGTAGAGAGCCCTAGTAACCCGAACTACTGCAAGTACAAAATCCAAGGGTTGGCATATACTGCCCCAGTGCATTAATAGAGCTATACCACCAAAAATATTGGTTTCCCTCTACCATGTGTTTGCTAAATGCTTTGTTCAATTCACACCTCTGCACATATAACCATTGTGTGAAGATGAAGCTTTCTCAATATTAAGATGTAATTTTATTTTATGTATTATTCTTTCATTTAATCAACTATAATAGTATTTGTGATTTTAAAATATTTTATTATTATTAATGATATTTTAATATCAATGAAAATAATTTAATTTTAAATATTATAAATTATAATAAATTTATGGTGATGATGATGATGATTAACGTCCACTAAGATCAATGTGGTCTATCAAACCTCAAGAAAAAAGTTTAATTGTCATTCTTCAAAATCTTGTTTCTGTGATCAAGGATAAGGGAAAGAAGCACTCCAAGATCATTATAGTTGGGTTGGCTTAATAAGTCAAGAAGATTGGAGGTGTGGCTAATGATAGGGAATTGAGAGCAGATGTGGGCAAGAGTCAGGCAGTCTAAAAGGAAGTGTTTTTCATCTTCCACCTTCTTAGTATCACAAATCTGACAGATTCTATCGTCCCAGGGAGTCTTGGGAGTAGACCACTGCCCGATCTCACTTCGAAGCTCATGAGAATTAGTTCTTATCCTAGCAATGTTCATTTTCTTCTTAGTGCTGGTCAACATAGAGAGATAATTTTAGTTATCAAGGGTGGGGTTGATCACCTCCTTATAGTATCTTAGCTTCCTTTTACCCTCCAGCTCCTTACCATCCCACATCTTGTCCTTAAAATTGGAGGTAATAGTATCTTTGATACTATCCTTGCTTCCCATGATGATCTCCTCCTTAATCCCCCAAAGGTTGAGCCAAGACTGGGCATCCTTATGCCACTCGCGCTTGAGGTGTAGGTGGGGGTTTTGACTAAAATTAGAAGCAATTTTTGGGAGCCTCTTAGATTCCATGTTGTAAAGCTTCTTCTTATACATCAAATATCTAAACATAGCTGTAATTTCAATAGGGTATATACCCGCTTTGATCAAGAGGATAAGATAAGGAGTATTTCCCTTAAGCTTAAGATTATATGTTATGAATTGTAACTGCGACAAATTTCGAGACATCCTTTCCATTTGTAACTATGCCAAATTTGCCAGAGAAAAAGTGTGCCAAGGAGTTTGTCTCTTGTTTACATACAAATTCCCAACATACACATTACCCCATATTTCCTTTCTCCCCACATAAAAATAGAGCTTTCGTGAAAAATCAAAATGCAATCCGAAATTAATGATCTAGAGCAAAGTCATTAAAGATCATGAATTTGATAGCAAAATGAAAGCTCTCACCATTTGGATTAAAAAAAACATAAATATTATTAGGTTAAAGTCGATAAATAGTAAGTGAGATTGTCGCAAACAAATTTGACAAAATCCCACAACAAGCTTCTTCTATTAACAAAAAAGCACCATTTCCGCCTTAGCTTCAGCTTTTTCCAGATGGCTCTTTGTCAAATAAAGAAACCTCCGTTGTCTGGCTAGAAAAATTAATGAGTAAATGTGATTACTTCTGCTGCTAAAAAGAAGAGGAACTTTTATAACACAGAAAGCGTTAGTCATCGAAGCTGCTCCATCAATTGCCTTAATTTTAACTCAACTGATAAATATTTATCATCCGATTTCAATTGGAATTTGAATTCGATTCCAAAATTAGAATTAGAATTCGATTCCATTAGATCTATAAGGAAATGAAAAAATTGGGTTATGTAAGGAAAAAAAATAGAAATAAAACTATTTTTTTACTTAATTATTTATAAATTAAAATAATTAAAAATATTATACATGTATATAATATTACATAATTTTATTTAAAAAACTATAAAATTGTATCATATTTGGAAAAGTGTAATTACATTAAGTCATCAATATTAATATAATTAATAATTTTATTATTAATTAATAACTAAAAACATATATGGCTCATTATCAATTTTGCCTTTCTAGCGCATGTGGTTGAAAGTGCACTCTATCTCTTATTATAAATTTTGCATTTCCAGTGCATTTGGTTGAAAGTGCACTCTGTTCATTCTTAAATGCTGCACATTCTACTCCATTCAAAACATACAGCAGGGGGAAAACACACCTAAATCTTAATTCATAGTTGTCAATTTCGTTAACAGTGAGGAAGAGCATTAGTGTGTACCAAGTATAGCCATTAAATTTGAAAAAAATATCACTATGGAAAAGAATGTGAGTATAAAATTCACTCTTGAAAATAATTGAAATTATATAGCTTACAAATATTTATAAAAGAATTTACTATCTTTTGTTATAAGAATTTATTATTTTTAGCAATTTTAAATTTATTATCTTTTACTATATTTTAAATATAAATGAATTTATTATTCTTTGTTATAAAAATTTATTATTTTTTAGTAATTATAAATTTATTATCTTCTACTATATTTTAAGTTGAAACTTATTATAAGGTAATTTTTTAAAATGTAACTTATAATTTACTGTATAGAAATTTTTGCTTTTCTAATTTTTAATATTAATTTTGTATTAACAAAAATAATTATTAAATTAGACTAAAATTGTAATTTCTTAAATATTAATATAAAAATTTTAGTTTTTAATTTTTTAAATATTAAATTCAGTTTCCTTACCAAAATTCTTTACCAATTCTATCAAAATGTAAATTTTTTTATAATAATTTTGTTTTTTTGTTTTTTGTTTTTTTTTTATAATATTAAAATTCATAATTACGATAATTGGTACCTAACTAGAATCACCGAATTTTCAGCCGAACAAATCGAATAAGCGTATTTTCGATTTTTTTGGGCCAATATGGTTTAAGCTATTGAAACTCACAAAGTGAGCTTGAAGACTCTCCAAGAGAGCTTGTCAATTACATTCAACATCTGTTTATTTATACATAATCTCAGTTGGAGATTCAATAGTGAATTTGCCGACTATCATTTATATTTCAACAACTCTCACCGACTCTTGTTGAATTTTAATTCCCCGCAGACTATCGCCGACTAGCTGTCATGGGAACAGGGACTGAGATTAATATTCTAACAAACCTCCCCTTAATCACAACGACCTAAACTTTAAAGTGCTTGTTGGTCTCAGTCTCAGCTAAGACTTACAACAATACATATAAAAAAAACTTGATAAGGGGGCTTTCATTTTTGCTGTTGGTTTCACACAGCACAACTCTCTTCAGCGGACACAATGTTGCAGACACTCCTATCTGCCAACATTCCACTGGAAACTCTTTGCGATCTACGCCACACAAGCGTCACGGTCTACACAACCTTCTTCAACGGGCACTCAATTACAGACACTATTATCTACCAACACTCCACTGGAAACTCCTATGCCACACAGGGGTCACGGTTGGCAGAACCCTCTTCAGCGGACGCTCAGTTGCAAACACTCCTATATGCAAACACTCCATTGGATCTATGCCACACAGGGCTTAAATAATGCTTTCCAACATTGTCAATAGTAGGGAAAACTACACTTTCCCTTCACAACCAATGAGCCCTCTTCTCGCTCTTCACACCACAGATCCCACAACTTTGCACACCATCGAGCTTACAACTTTGGCTCTAAGCTCACATGCTCATAGGATCACTCTTATGCCCTCTTCCAGGCAACACTGAACCACACACAACTCCACATGATTTTTTCTTCACACAGTGATGAACCTCGAATGGAGCAACTCTTCCAGCTCGATTTTCTCGATACATAGAGCGCAACTCTAACAACAACACGTGCACATAACACAAATTGAACAACAATCACCAACCATCGCAATGCTACTACTAATTCCCAGACAGGCTCCATGACTCCCGACCTTGCAGGTCCTACCTAGAAAGGTTGGCGAGCGCTACACTATTTCTGCCCACGCGTTGGAACGATTGACCTTTCTCAGTATCAAAGTTCACATGATATAATACACCGAAGCATTAACACCTTCTCCACATCTATACACAGTTCATTGTCACAACAAGCTTCTCCTCCCGTGACTCAACCTCCTCAAGCCATGCAGATCCAACACTACTCCAAGCAACTTCACATTGGGTTACATAATACTTCCAGCACTACTCCAGCAGCAGGAAATCAAAACCTACACTTCATCACCAAGCCAAGCAACGCCACTCCACATTCTCTCTGGTTCCACACAAGGCTTGTATACTGTCAACTGATCAGGTGCTTAGTATTTAGCTCAAAAATCAAGGTTCTCAGAATTGCTCGAAACTTGAATGACCACACTCGTCTCGATGCAATGATACCAAAGTAACTCGTTTCACTCAAAACCAAGTTCGTATGAGGAATATATTGCGTTTTGTCCGCTTTTCCAAATAGTGGAATGTTTGAAAAAAATGTACAGTCACTGCATAGTCAGCAATCTGTACTATTAACATGGGAGATGATTAGGCAGGGTCACAGGTCGGTCAACGTCCAATCAGATTACGTCAAGTGCCGAATTTTGGTTGGTCCACAAGTGTGGTGTCATGGCATGATTTTATTGGTTCAGGAAAGGACCAATGAGGAGGGGACAAGTGGCAAGCCCGAAGGCCGCCATGTGTCC
Organism: Pinus tabuliformis; assembly: GCA_031772625.1. NCBI lineage: Eukaryota > Viridiplantae > Streptophyta > Pinopsida > Pinales > Pinaceae > Pinus > Pinus tabuliformis. The sequence continues at coordinate 1,147,801,051 of CM062805.1, forward strand.
CTCTCCAAAAGCTGGCTATCAGTGCGCAATATGGAAAAATAATGGGCAAGTCGATGGGCTTGAACCCATGACCTCGCCCCAACAAACCACACAAAATATCGTTCTACCACCGTGTTGCAACTTAACATATAATAGAGTCAACACATATTTAAAGTTTAATGTGTTTGAAGTTGGCGGTTAGGAGAGAGCCAGCTCGCAGGCTGGCCCCCTCCCGTGTGAACACTCCATCCAGCGGGCGACTACGGTTAATGGTTAACCACAAACCACAACTCAAACCATTGCCACAACATTCAATGCCACCACATATGACCAGTACCAACCATCCGACGGCCAACATAAAACCGTAACTGTTTGCATTAACTGCACCTAGTAATTCGCAGATCTGTCTACTATTGCAAAGACCGCTAGGTTAAGGCTAACTGTTAGCCATTAAAATGCATATTTACGCTAATCACGTTTAGTGATTAATTAATCACGCTTATATTTAATTAAACTGGGGTTAAATTCAATAGATATTTTGGTAGTACCTCCTATTTCGGGGGTAACTCCAATTTTAGTGGAGTTAAGTGGAGTTCCTCCAGTTTTAGAGGAGTTTTATGAGGGAAAACAATTTTGGTCATAACTTTGGAAAAATTTGACCAAATTGAGAGCAAGAAAATATGTTCCTAGCTAATTTGGATATTCTAAGCACGTTGAAGCAGGTTTCAGGAGAAATAAAGCATTGCAAACAACATTTTTTCCATATTGAGTTAATATAGAGGCCCAAGCCATAGAAGTTGGACCAAGGAGATGTAGCCTAGGAGGGGTGAACTCTTTCATCAAAACACTGTGTTAAGTGTTCAATTTGATGATTTGCTATAAATTTACTTGCTGATGTTCAACACTTGATTTTCATGTTATTTTTCTCATGAACTTAACATAAAACTTGATAAAATTTACTTGTTTCATTCACAAGTACCATAAGGGAACCTATGTACATGAAGCAAATGAAAAACATTTGTTTTTAAATCTGAAGTTGAAATTAGCACAACAAAACTAACATTCAACAACAGATCAAGTTGGTATCAGAGCAAATGTTATTTACTTTATTACTTGAGTTTTGTACAAGTAGGGTTTTAATGGTTGCAAATTTGTGATGCTTACAAGGTTAAAGTTGCAGAGAGGAGAAGGGAAACTATTGGTTGCAACTCCTAAGGTAATGCCCAGAAGAAGGAGAGCCACAAGGCCAAAATATCCACCCAAAGTTCCAATTCCAGTTGCACTTGAAGCACCTCAAGTTTTACCTTCAATTGAGATTGAGGAGGTACAAGCAGTACCAGAAGCTTTGCTTGAATCCAAAGCCATCATGTCTAGAGAAAGAGAGACTAAAGGTCTTTAAGAAGAGGAAGCATTCAAGAAATATTTCTATGACTTAACTGACATGGTTAGATTCCTCTATGAAAAGAGCTCAGAGGAATACTAGAATGGCTAGAGAGAGTTCTAAGCCTCCACATGGAGAGGGAAGCCTAAGAGATAAAAAAGATGAAAAGAAGGATTCAAAGGGTAATAAAGGAAAGCCTCCTCCATCTCCACCATCTTCATCTTCCTCATCATCTTCATCATCCTCAACATACAAATCATCTTCCACTTCCACCACAAAAACTGTTCATACTCATTCAAAAACCCCAAAGGAAAAAACTCCCTTACTCAAATAGGACTTTAAGTTTGAACTTCCCATGTACAATGGTGAAGTGAATGCAGAAAAGTTAGACAATTGGATTTGACAATTGGAGCTTTATTGCAGAATTCAGAACCTTTAAGAAGATGACATAAATATTCAGTTGGCTTCATTGAGGCTAGAAGGAGCCACATTAGTCTGGTGGGAAGAAAAGACTCAAGAGGAAATGTGAATTCATGGTAACATATCCATTTCTTGGGTTGAATTTGTTTCTGCAATTAAAATATAGTTTTATCCTTTAGCCTATATAAAAAAAGCCATTATGAGTTGGAAAAATTTTAGGCAACTCAAGGGCCAAACAGTTCAAGACTATACCTATGAGTTTAGAAACAGGGCTTTGTTGTTAGAAGTAAATTTGAATTTCCAAGATACACTGTTGAAATATATTGGGGGTTTACATTCCTACTTAAAACATACTATCCTTATGTTCAATCCAAGTAATTTGGGTGAGGTATGTGAGCAAGCCACACTCCTTGAAGAAAGAGGAAAGAACATTCAGGAAGAGGGTAGTAAGAAGAAGCCATTCAAGGGTAAGGAAGAAGAGAAGGGTGGAAAATGGAAGGGAAAGAAGAATGCAAGTGTGAAGAAAGAAGGGGAGAAAACTATATGCCAACATTGTTCCAAAGCTGGGCATGATGAAACCCATTATTGGAAATTACATCTTGAACTAAGGCCTAAGAAACCAAACAATAAGGGAAAACAAAAGACGACTGCTACCACACAACATGATCTTGGATCAGATTCTGGTGATGAGACCAAGATTTTAGCCATGGTCACAAAAGGAAAAGAAGTTTTTGCAATCACTAGTTCCTCACATAGTCACAACAACACTTCAAATGAAGAATGAAGAATAGAGTTGTTCCATGTAAGGGTAATCTCAAATCATACAAAGATTGATGCATTATTTTGATAGTGGGTCACAATCAAACTTAATTTCAAAAGAATTGGTCAAAAAGCTTAAACTTGAAACTATACCTCATCATAAGCCATATCCATTGGGTTGGATAGTCAATAGTGCAAATTTACAGGTTACAAGGAAATGCTTTTTTTTTTGCAAGCTAACATAGGACCTTTCATATTCTATTAATTCGAGTTGAAACCTGTATAGGCATACAGTGACCTCAACCCGCCCCGAAGGCAAACCGGGTATGTTGGCCACCTTAAATTTTTATAGGCCATCTAGAAACAAAAAATACTAAGTCTGCTTGTCCATGCTAAATATGCTAAACAACCAAAGAGACTAATCTTGTTTCCTGTCTGCATAAAGAACTATGACAAAAGGGAGAGCATGCTCTCAACAACCTATCTAAGAGAACCTTATACATGTCGAGAGGTATCAGTCTGCCATGGTACCCGACTGATTGTCCTCTTCCTTTGCTCCAGGAACTATCTTCTTTAACTGTTACTGAATGTCCTCAAGCTTGCTATCCTACATGAGAAGAGTTATCTGAAGGTTCTTCATCTCTTTTTTCAGATTTGGAATGCCCCGGGCCATTTCTGCCATCTCCATAGCTACCTGTTCCATTGCTTTTGCCAGCAATCTCTTCATTACCCAGTAAACATGAAGGGCCTGCTTATATAGCGATATACGGCCTCTGGTATTTCCTGGGTCTGGCAACAAATATTCCCAATCCTCCATTTCAGGGTCTAACTCCTCCTGCATGGTTTCTTCCTCCAGCTCCTGAATTCCGAATGTCAACATTGGTTTCCTCACTATACGCTCTCTCCGCCTCCTGGACCTTATGCTTCAGCATTTTTCTGCCACGACACTTTCCAATTGGTGATGGGGAGCTCCTCTCCTGACCTCCATCTTGGTATCCTCTTACTCTGCCTCTGCGTTCCCTTCCTTGATCTGGGCGACCAGCTTTATTTTCATCTTTTGCTTTGCTTCCCTGACCAGCTATGACGGAGGGGGCTTCAGGACATCCTTCATCTCCACGCCCCTTGGCTTTCTTCTCCAGGTTCATTGCCTCTTCCAGTTTCCTATCCTCAGAAGGCCTTCCCTTCCTCATTCCACTTTTCTGCGTCTGCACATGATAACCCTGTTCTGGGTTTTTCACCTCCTCCCCTACTATCTTTCTCTCCATACCCAACTGTTTCTGTTCCATAGCTTCTTGGGGGTCAGCTATGCTTCATTCATGCCCAGACCAGCTTCCTTCCCTGCTCGCATCAGTTTCTATCTTGCTCATGCTTCTCTCTGCTGCCCTTCGTTTGGTTTTTCCAAGGATGGGTGGCCGGTCCCTCTGCTTTCGCCTGCATGCTTTATACCTTGAGCTTCCGTCTGAATCCTTACTCCTATTCAAGCTATTGCAGAGGGCAATTACGGATTTCCTTCCTGCACTCCTCTTCCCGTATCCAATTACCTTATCCCGCCGCCCGTCTCTGTTCTTCTGCACCTCCTCCCTCTGCCGCATGCATTTTCCATGATCGCCCACTCCTCCTTTGCTTAATCCTGCGCCAGCTAACCTGTGTCCCATCGTTGTAGCACTGCCTCTCTCACCACCTCTGCCTTTCATTGCTCTGTCTCCACTGCATCTTGGAATTATGTCCTGCCTGCAGTCCGTCCTGTCAACCTGAGTTATTATCCTTGTGCAAGGTGGCTTATCATACCTCCTTCCTGTCATTACAATGATCTCCCTCGTCGCCGCCATTTTCACCCCGATCGGGGACCATTGGTGATCCTTTTTATTAAGCTGTGATTTCATTATTATCCTGAATGATAATTGAGTTGAGAGTCTCCCATTGAGGTTTGTTCATTGATGTTGGCCAAATGCTGTCTACCTTCCCCTCCTGCTCGTTGCATCCCCAGTTTGCGAGGAAGTCTGCTGCTTTGTTTCCTTCTCTCCTAACATGGTTAATAATTTTATACTCAATACGTTTCAATATGTCTGCCAAGTCTTGAATTATCCCTGCAGTCCTCCAGCTCTTTGCTACCTGTTCCCAATTCTTCCCATTATTAAGATTCCTGAGCATTTCAACTACTATCTGTGAGTCACCTTCAATTTCTAGGTTTGTGTATCCATTTCTTATTACTATTCTAATGCCTTGGTAGGCTGCCATAAATTCTGCTTCATTGTTGGTCATTATGCCTCCCCAGTCATCCTACACCCATCTAGTGCGACCTTCATTATCTCTAAAGATACCTCCGAAACCTGCTGGCCCTGGGTTTCCTTTGGAAGCCTCGTCAAAATTCAATTTAATGAAGTTTTCACTAGGATAATTGAACTGTGTAGGACTCTGGACCTGTATTCGCTGGTTTCTTTTCTTTTGGGGACACACCATGTTGTAATCCATGTTTAGGTTGGCTAAGATTCGAACCTCATCTGGAGTCGATTTCCAGTCTTCTTCCTCCCAAGTCTCTACTAGAACAGTCTCCCTTATTAATTTTTGTGATCTTCTCCAGATCATTTCTGGTGGATTGTCTTTGTCCTGAAAGATTCTTTGGTTTCTCTCTTTCCATATAAGCCATATGAAAAATCCCATCGCTAAATTCCAGGCTCTCCTTACTACCGGGCATGAAAATTGGCCTTTTCCCCATTGAAAGATGGTCGGTTTGATATCAAGGGGGTCCCTATTTGATTTTCCAAAGAGGTTCCTGACTTCATCCCATTGACTAGGAAAAGGGGCAAGAGTTCAGAAGGTGTTCCTATGTTTCGATTTCTTGTTTGCATAGGCTACATCTGGGGGGTCCCTGGAATCCTCGCTTCTGTATCTGGTCCCACGTCAGGATTCTTGCTTTTCCTACTAACCACGCGAACATAGTTACCTTCAGCCACCACTTGTTCCTCCATATTTGCTTCCAATCTAGAACTTGCTCTTCTTGTTCCTATTGGGTGATTAAATAATAGGCTTCTTTGACTGTGAAGGTCCCCCTTGTGGACCTTCCCCATCTAAGTATATCTAGTCACGTTCTAATTTTGATTCTTCTTGATTCCATCTCTTTTACTAGTATCTCTTTATGCTCTTGGTCTATATTTTTGTCCCATTCTTCTGGTTTCCTCCAAGTTCGCCAAGTCTCATCTAGCTCCGCTTCTTTCCAATATTCCTTTACGTACTTTAATCCCCCCATTACAGCCTTCTGATATGTACTCTGCAGGGCTTGTATTCCTACCATTCTTTCCCTTTGCTGCCATGCCTCCTCCAAAAATTTAGCTATACTTCCGTTCCTAATTTCCCAGAAGGCATATTTGCCTATGATATCTCTGTTCTGGCTGGCCAGGTCCCATATTGCGGATCCCTTTGGAACTTCCTCCAATCTGAGAATACCTTATGTAGTTGTGGGCATATTATATTTTTGGGTCCATGTCCTTTTCCATAAATCATTACCACCCCTCATCCACCTCCACCACAGCTTCGCCCCTAGAACTCGGTTCAAGATGCTCGGGTCCCTGATACCTAGTCCCCCTTCTTCTTTTTGTTTTGACAGACCATTCCAAGACACAAGGGCCCATTTCCTTTGTTGTTTAGGCCCTCCCCAAATGAATTTTCTGAAAATTTCCTTCATTTTTGTGCGTACTCCTTTGGGGGCCGCCATCACCGAAAGAGGATATATTGGAACCGCCTGGAGAGTTGATTTCAGGAGCACCAGTCCTCCTGCTATGTTCAGCGATCAAAAGGACCAATTTGCAAGTATATTCTTGAGTTTTTCGATTGTTTGCTGCCAGTTTGCATTCTTAGAGGGTTTAAGGCCAATTGATTCCCCAGGTATTTTGTTGGTAATTCTCCAGAGCGGAAGCCCAATGTTCTGGTCAAGTGGGCTTTGATCGGTTCTGGGGTGTTAAAGAGAAATGTACAGGATTTGTCTTTGTTGATTTCCATGCCAAGGCTTCCATAAAAAGGTCCAAAATCCTCTTTACCCTCTTCACTTCTCTTAGTGAGACCTCACAAAAGAGCATGATGTCGTCAACGAACTGCTGATGAGTAATAGGTAAGTTGTTCCCCCATAGCCTCAGTCCCTTGATTTTTCTTTCCCTCATATCTTTCTTGAAGTATCTTCCTAGACCTTCCGCCGCTATAATGAACAAGAAAGGGGATAAGGGATCACCCTGTCTCAGCCCTCTTGTGGCGTTAAAGGTCGAAGTTGGCGTCCTGTTCAGAAGGATAGAGAAATTGGGCGTTGATATCATGTTATAGATCCAGTCAATCCATCTATTACTGAAACCAAATGCCATAAGAATTGCTTTAATGTACTTCCAGTTTAGTCGATCATAAGCTTTTGATAGGTCCAATTTTATCATCATTCCCCTCTCCTTTTTTTGTTTTAGAGAATGGATCACTTCCACAAACCCAGTTTGTTCCAGGGAGATTATACTAGAAAGAATTGGTTTCAATCTCTTAGACATTACCGTAGCAATTATTTTATAAATTACATTACAAAGGGCTATGGGCCGGAAACCTTGGGCATTTTCTGAGTTTGCAGATTTAGGAATAAGAGTCAACAGAGTAGAGTTAAGACCCGGACATACCTTCTGGTGTCTACAAGATTCCTCTACCACCTCCAGAATGTCTTGTCCAAGAAAATTCCAGCCTGCTTGGTAAAATTCTGCTGTAAATCTGTCAAGTCTCGGGGCATTGTTTTTTTCATTCCTTTCACTATATCTTCCACTTCTTCCAATGTTGCTACCCTCATTAGGGCCATGTTTTGGTCCCTTGTTATTATTTTTGGGATTTCGTTACAGACCCTTTCTATAGCCTCTTCTCTGTCAACTTGGGGTTCGGTCAGAATGTCTTTGTAATACCCAACTAGGACCTGTTCAATTCCCTCATGCTGTGTTATTCTTTGCCCTTCGTCATTTTTAATGGAGAAAATTCTGTTCCTTTGTCTGTGTTGGATCATGGCTTGGTGGAAGAACTTTGTGTTCTTTTCTCCTTCTCGAAGCCAGTTTATCCGAGACTTTTGTTTCCATAATATTTCTTCCTGTTTCCTCCGTTCCTCTATTTGGCTAATCAATATCCCCTCTTCTCTGCTTCTTTCCTCATTTTGGCCTTCTGCTATAATTTTTTGTTGCATCTCTTCCATTTTTTTCTCTAATCGTTGCTTCTCCGTGAATATGTTCCCAAACTCCTCTTTATTCCATTTTTTGATTTTCCCTCTGAGTTCTTTGAGCTTTAACTGAAAGGTTTGCATCTTGCTTCGTCCTCTTTGTTGGCTCTGAGTCCACCATTCCTCCACCTTCGGCATGAATTGCTGATTCCTGAGCCAGAAGGCTTCAAACCTAAAGGGCCGTTTGTTAGGGCTCTTATTGATGTCTATCTCCAATCTGATGGGCCAGTGATTTGAGCCCATGGTAGGAAGGATCATTGATTCTACAAATACGTCCCTGTTTATGATCTGTTCCGATATTAAGAATCTATCCAGTCTCGATGCTATTTGGTTTCTGCCTCCTCTTCTATTATTCCATGTATGGATCCCATTTATCGTTGGAATATCAACCAGTCTTTGCTCCGTTATCATTTCACCGAAAGCCTCCATGTCTTGGTCTGATCTTTTTTATCCTCCTCTCTTTTCTCCTATGGCTTTAATCATGTTGAAGTCCCCCCCAACAATCCACGGAATCTCTGGAACGATCCTTCGGATTGCTCTCATGTTTTGAAGGAAATTTTTGCGGTCTCTTGATAGGTGCGGGCCATAGACTCCTGTGATGAGTATCCACTCAGAAGATCCTATCATTCTAAAAGTACCTGAGAGGATTCGGGGAAGGCTTACCCAATCTTTGAATTGCACTTCTTCAGGGTTCCAAAGGACTGCCAACCCTCCTACCGTACCTGCTGCGTCCTGACCCATTACCTCATAATGAATATTGTGTTTTCTCATTATTTCTTCTAAATTTTGGGAACTAATCTTGATTTCTTGGATTATCATTATATTGGGTTTTTCTTTCTTCAGCCCGTCCTTCAGATACCTCTGTTTTCCTTTACTATTAAGACCTCTGATGTTCCAACTTGTGACTGTCATTTTAAAATTTTGGATGGTTGTTGAAATACCTCTGAAAGAGGTATAACTCTACCTGATTTTACCAACGTCTCCCCTACCACTTGAATGGTTTCGCTCATTGGCCGTCTCCCTCTTTTCCTGCCTCCTTTGCCAGTACTGCCCAATCCCATGCTCTGGGCTCCTTGCGCTCCTATTTGTTCCAGTTGACTTGCCAGAAGGGTTCCTTTCTTTTCCTTGTATTTCTGGAACATCTCTTTATACAATTGCTTTTGGTCTTCTGGTATGAACCTCTCATCCAGGTTCTTCCATTCCTGTAGCAGTCTTTTCATTATTCGCTCCTCATCACTTCCACTGTCCTTTTGTAAGTCAATCTCCATCTGAGATTGCTCAACGGGCATGTCCATATTTTCCTCTGTTCCTTCTTGTTCCATTTTTTTCTGGTTTAAGTCTGTCTCCTTTGCTTCTTTAGCTAATTCCATAGGTTCTTCTTTGCTTTCTGCTTTTTCCATCTCACCTTCTTCTTCCTGAAGGACTTTGAACTTATTTTGGCATTCTACTGGCGCTGTTTTGACAGGTTGTTGCATTCTTGGCGTCCGTTTCCCCGGTCTTCTTTTTATGGGGATTTCTTGAAAATCCTCCTCCCCTCCTTTAGTAGCTTCTGTCCCCCTCTTCTCTTCTTCTTTTTCTTTGATGTTTCCTCTGCGGAATTTAATGGGCATTGTTTGAAGAGATGGCCATATTCATGGCATCTTCTGCAACGGAAGGGGATGTGTTCATAATCCATCGGTTGCTGCCAGACTTCGTCATGGTATTATAACTCTATGTACTCCGGTATAGGTTCTGATATATTCATGTATATGCATATCCTTGCATAGGATGTATACCTCCCTCTTTTTGTGGTCTCTTCTACTTTGACAAATGATCTGATTGTATTACCTATTCCTTCAAGAATCTCAGGGTCCAAAAACTCTATTGGTAAGCCAAACAGTCTTATCCAGATGGGCGCCGATAACATTTTTTCTTGGTCTGGATTGTAGCAGTCCTCCCAATGCCTCATGAATAAACCAACATTATTCATGAAATACGGTCCTCCTCCAAAGATTTTTTCCTTGTCCTCTAGATTTGAGAATATAACTATGAAAAATCCCTTTGCCCCTAGCTTCAGATCTATATGCCCTTTCGGTTTCCATCTTTGCTGTATCCACTTCCACAGGTCCTTTTCGGACGGCCAAAACCCTACAAACTTACATATTAAAGCATGGTCTCTCATATAGTATCTGTATTCTTCAAGTTTGTTATTCGGAATTACGAACCTGGGTTTTTTCAGAGCTCTGGGAAGACATCTGCCCCCTAGTCTTGTTTGCCATCGGTTTCCCATTACTGGCGCTTCTCTACTATTTTCCTTTGGGTCTCTTTGTAGTCCGCTTCCACTTGATTCTCCCGCCGTTACGTTTTTGTAGGAGGGGATCTCTCCCCTCCCTAGTTCCTCTGCCATGGCGTCTTTCAGTTCCTCCCTATTTTATGAACCTGCCCTCCACTTTTCTATGCCGTCACTGGTCTGGTTGAGCGCAGGGAGCTCGCCCCCCTGCCCTGATCTCAGCTGTTGCTCCTCGTGCAGTCCCGCCGTTGCTAACCCTAATCAGGTTACAAGGAAATTCTTATTCAAGTTTTCCATTACTAAAAAATTCATTGATGAAGTTGAGATAAATGTAGTTCCATTTGACATCTCAGGAATAATTTTGGGAAGTCCTTATTTGTATGATAGGAAAGAAGTATTTTATCGCCATGATAACAAATATCTCTTGCTCAAGGATTGGGTGGGGTATATTGTGAGAGCCCATCGCAAAAAGTTAAACATTTCTTTGGTTAATGTAGGGCAAATGAAGAGACTAGTAAATGCAAGTAAAAACTTCGTGCTTCTCATGATCAAGAAAAAGAATGATATTGATTATGAATCTTTTGACGGTTGTGATGAAAAATTAAAATATGATTTGTTTGATGTGGTAAGCAAGCATGGCGAGATGTTTCAGGAACCAAAGGGGTTACCTCCCAAGAGGGGATTTCAGCATGAGATACAACTACAACAGGATGTTCCACTTCGAAACATTGGCATGTATTGCATTTCGATTATGGAGAGAATGGAAATCAAGAAGAAAATTCAAGAATTGCTGAACAAAGGTATCATACGCCGATCTACTTTTCCATGTGGTTCACCTATTGTCTTGGTGCCAAAGAAGGATGGGACTTGGCGCATGTGTGTGGATTTCTATGCACTAAACAAAATAACGACAAAGAATCATTATCCACTCCCAATAATTGATGATTTGCTTGACCAATTGAGGTATGAAAAGTATTTCACTAAGTTAGACTTACGAAGTGGTTATCATCAAGTTATAATAGTTGAAAAGGACATTTGGAAAACTGCATTTAAAACTAAACAAGAATTGTTTGAGTGGCTTGTTATGCCTTTCGGTCTTACAAATGCTCTAGCTAATTTCGTGAGAGTTATGAATGATGTATTGAGACCATTCCTAGATGAATTTTTCATTGTTTACATAGATGATATTCTCATATTCAGCAAATCCAGAGATGAACTTGTCATGCATGTAAACAAGGTACTTGATGTCTTGAGAAAAGAACAATTATTTTTAAAGATGTCGAAGTGTGAATTTGGCAAGAATTATTTAGTGTATTTGGGACACATTGTTGGAGGAGGTGAGCTAAAGATAAACCCCTCTAAGGTTGAGGTCATTCTGAATTGGCCCAAGCCCAATACAGTTACAGAGGTAAGAAGCTTTCTAGGGGCAGCACAATATTGGAGGAAATTTATTGCTAATTTTTCTTCCATTGCAACACCAATACATGCATTTAATAGTGTCAAGAAAGTCTTCCATTGGGGAGATGTACAATAAAAATCATTTGATGCTTTAAAGAAAAAGATCAGTTCAACACCGGTATTGTCTCTTCTAGATCTTAGACGGCCATTTGAGATTCAAACAATGCTAGTGATTATGCCATGGGAGCAGTTCGTATGCAGCATGGTAAGCCCATTTCATATCATTCTGAAATTTTTAATGGAGCTGTGACTAACTATTCCACTTATGACAAATAACTTTACGAATTGGTACAAAGTGTCAAAAAATGGAAACACTACTTGATGGGGAAGGAGACCATTATCCATACCTACCATCAACCATTGCAATACTTACAATCACATCAAAGTTGCAGCAATCATGACACTTCAGATGGATGAGTTTTCTACAACAGTTTCATTTGCTTATCAAGTACAAAAAGGGAATCTTCAATAAGGTAGTTGATATGCTTTCTAGGCCTATTGTAAATTCATCTATTTTACTTAAGCACAATTCTATTTTACATGAAAGTTACATTGAGCAATATGCATATGATAATGACTTTCAAGATGTGTATGCAAGCTTGAGGCAAGGAAACCAAATTGAAGAGTTAGATTACCATGTACATAACAGTTTGTTGTATCACTTGGGCAAGTTATGTATTCCACAGGGAGAAAAAAACAATATCATAAGGGAGGCACACACTTCATTGATTGTTGGACACTTTGGTGTAGGAAAGACAGTAGAAAATCTCCAAATGTATTCTTATTGGCCACACATGTTTGATAATATATCTCCTTTCATTAGAGGATGTTCTTTGTGTGCAATAAGTAAGCCTAGCAATAGGAAATTAGGATTATACACTCCACTTTCGGTACCTTCACGTCCATGGGAGAGTATTTCAATGGATTTTGTAGGAGGTCTTCCATTGTCAAGGAAAGGTCATGATTACTTGTATGTAGTTATAGACAGGACAGGAAAGGTCATGATTACTTGTATGTAGTTATAGATGTGTATTCTAACACCATGTGTTGGGCACCAAATCAGGCTATCTTTCTGTTGCCTTTCCATCCCTCTATTTGTCCTTTTTGCACTTATTCACCTATGTTTACTATGCTAAATCTGCAAGGTAATTACCCCTTTCCTGTCTATTGGAATATTTTATTAATGAAGTAAAGTCGCGGGGTTTTACCTATTCACAACACTAAAACATATGTTTGACCACAACTTCTGGAGAACAGGTACCAATCTTTCAGCATCCCGCAACAGATCCATAATTCACAACAACGACCAGCCATAAGGAAGCTGCGTAGCTAGAGTCATAGATCCCTAAACCATTCTTGGACCATTCGCTGATCTTGTTTATCTGGTGTTGGTGCCATTTTGAACTAATGTATATTTCTGGGTATACGGTTACCAGGTTTTGGGGAAAGATGTTGTTCTCCCTTGTTGTGTATAAAAGACAGGTTATTCCTGTAAATGGGGGACTCCCCATCGATATTGTAATAGCTCTTTCCAGATTAATAAAATATCATCTCTTTTGCTGCTCCATTCTTCGTTGTGATTAACGCAACCCTGATCAGAGAGCTAGGCCCGCTCTTCTGATCAGGTGTTGCATATTTCCTGTTGTGTGTTATTTATTATTTCATGGTTGTTGTTACAGCTTGTTAATTCTTGCAATTGCTTTTCTTGAGTACTGTAGCTAGTTCAGTTTTACAACAATGTTTTGAATCTTAATCACGAACCCTTGGTCGTTAACAGATGGTAATATTGCCCCTGCATATACCTTACGTGTTGCCTTGAAAGGATACGCACCTGGATTGATAAATTAATGTAGGAAAAAGGGTGAATAGATTGTTCATACCTGGCCACCAACATTTTGGTGCCGTTGTCGGGGAGGCTAACAAGGTGCAAGACACGATCTGGACCAACCAGAGGGTCAATCTCTCGTCCTGGGGAGAGAACGAGTTTTCTCACTTTGCTCCAAGTCCTAAGCGTAGGTGTTTCTTTCTACGTGTTTTTATTTGCTTCCCTGTTTTGATTGGGCCGACCTCTTGTCCTAGGGAGGGAGGAGTCTTTTGACACCCTGCTCTAGGCCCGAAGTTAGATTTATTTCTTTCAAATCCTTGTGTGTTTTAATTTTGGGAAACCCTAGCTTTTGCCCTGTAGAGGGAGGAGTCTTTTGACGCCTTGCTCTAAATCTGGAAGTATTACGTCTTCTTGGAGGTGTGTGTTGTTCCTGGTTCTTGTCCTGGGGAGGGAGGAGTCCTTCGACGCCCTACTACGGGTCCTGAACCCTAGATTCCTGTTTTTGTTAGCTTTCTCTCTTTTCATAAGCTCTTGGGGAAGGAATGATCCTTTGACACCTTACTTTGAGACTAGAGCATTGGAGGTTGATACCAAGACCTTCTATTATATCAACATTTGTATTAACACAAAACCAAATAAGAGGGGCAGAGGAAGAGCCCCAAAGAGGGGAGGACTAAACTTGGGAAGAAAGACTTACATCCAACAAATTATAGCAAAAGTTGAATTAGAAGCATCCTCTCACGCAACTGTGAGGCTAGGTGCACAGAGAGTAAAATCTAAGGGACAATAAATAGATCAACCAATGCTTTCTACAACATTCTTTCGTGATTCGACACAGCAGGCCCCCCCAGCAGTTGAGGAGACATCCAGTAGTATACCTGACCAGGGGAACCTTACATTGGTAATAGAAGGGGAAGAGGTTGCAAGCAGAACATCGACAGGGTCAAGCCACTCCAGAAATGGAAAGGAGGTCGTAGCTGAGGGATCAAGTCCTCAGGATGCAGAAGAAAGAAACAAAGGGGCACTCGCATCACTAAGGGACTGGGGAAGTGCTGTCAAAGCAACTCGAAATCGAGTGGTAAGGAACCCTCGACCATCTTCCACAGAGCCTGTTGAAATAACCAGCGGTTATTGGAGGATATTTATGGCTCTTACAACCTCCACTATCGAGTTTCCGATCGGGGATCTGGGAGCTGGTGCACCCACAAAGCCTATCCCATTAGCAGCCTTACCAAGCTTTTGTGGGCTTGTTTCAGAAGACCCCAACACATTTTTATTCGAATTTGACATAGTGTGCCAAGGGTATGACTACATGACGAATATCCAGAAGTTAAAATTTTTCTCTGCTACGTTAAAAGGGACAACTTTGTGATGGTTCATGGGCCTTGGAGGAAGTTCTATTTCAACATGGGATGATATGTGGACAACTTTTCTGGAAAAATACCAGGATTACTGCAAATCCTAGAACATCAAGGAGGAACTTTTTAAGTTCACACAAAAAGAAGACAAGAGCTTGGAAGATTGTGTGGAACGATTTAAGTACACATTACAGAGGTCAGGTCACTCCGACCTGGATAAGGAGATTTTAAAAATTATCCTCCTCCGGGCTTTTCGTGAGGACTCTTTGGAATTGTTGAACATCGTAGGAAAGGGAGACATCTCTAAGGAAATCTTCGAGGTTATCTGCGAACTATGCATTCAGTTCTCGAGGGGGCTCACAAGAAGCAGACAAGGGATTTGCTCAAAAAAGGTATCTAGTGGGGGTGTTATGAAGGTAGAAATTGGAAACCTGCTAGACAACTTGAGAATGGATATCCTCAGTACTCTATCGGCACAGATGGATATGCTACAAGTAAAACAGAAGCAGCTGGAATTGGACAGGACCATGGCTATATTCTGCCTGAAGTGTAGAAAGAAGCATCCAAAGAGGGAATGTCCATTGAACTCCATGGAGGAATGTGCAATATGTGAATTAAAATCATGCAACAAGCTCATGCCTGTCCTTGCCAGGCCTGAAAGCAGTATTTCAAGGGACAAGAGAAGACACAGAGCAACTGTACCTCATGGGGTCTAGAAATCCATGGCAGCCTCGACCACCAATGGGAAACCAAGGTATGTATACAGACCCATCTTAATGTTTCAGTAAATTCCATATAAATCCTCAGTGCATGCCCTATCCACCCATGTGGCCATAATACCCATTTCCACCTTGGCAGTAGTGGAACCCTCAAGCTAGTTCGAGCTCTCCATGGGCTCCAACTTGGCGAGGATCCTCTCTTGGGCAATTTCCTTAGCCGATGCCACAATAGTGACTTCAACTGCCCTCTAATGTACCTCCTGGTAGTCAACCTGTCTATCTCCAGCTTCCAATCCAACCTAACCCGAATCCTAATAATAAGGGAGTTCATCAAACCGCCACTCTTAACCTAACTTTGTATAAAATTTCAACTACAGAGTTGTATGAAATGAATTTGCGATCAGGGTGGACAGTCGATGTTCAACCTCCTCCAGTTATCATTGAACAACTTGATAGTGAAGGTAAGGGATCATAATTAATTAATAAAGAACCAAAACAAATTGGTAGAAACCAAATGCCTCCTGCAAAACAACATCAATTTGAACCACCTTATCCAGAGAGACTGACTTTGAGTAAATCAAGCCCTCAAGCTGAATTCAACTTATTAGGTGAATTATAGAACTTATTTGTCAAAATTCCCTTGTTACAAGCTATGAAGGATGTACCGATATATGCAAAGACTCTTAGGGAATATTGTTCAAAGAAACCTGCAAAGAAATCCAAAGACCCCCTTACTATTCATGTCATGGGAAAATTATCAGATTTTATGATGGGAAAGTCAATGCCTGTAAAGTATGGAGATCCAGGGAACCCAATTATGACATTACAAATTAATGGGGTAGAAATTCTGAATGTGTTGGTAGATCTGGGTGCTGCCATCAACATTATCACCACTGAAACTATGCATACATTAGGTCTTCGTAACTTGAAACATACACCTACAGTGTTAGAACTGGCAGATTGATCTATAGTAAAACCAGTAGGGAATTTAGAATATGTAACAATTTCAGTGGATTCATGGCACTATCCCATAGATTTCCTTGTCTTACATAAACAATCTTCGGTTGGCGGCCATCCCCTGATTTTAGGTAGGCCATGGTTGGCTACTACACATGCTTACATCGGGTGTCGTTCAGGGCACATGGTCATTTCAAATGGGCACAACACTAATAATTTAGTGTTATACCCACCTATAGAACCAAACCCATCCACAAAACTAGCAGGTGGCAAGAAAATTTTATCCAGGAAGGAGCCTGAAATGGAAAATGAGGAATTAAGACTAGTCCTTACTATTGGGCAGGCCCTCTAGTTAAAAATGGAATTAGAGGATGATGTAATCACCTCCTTTATGGATGATCCTTGCTCTATTTCAGAGCCAAATCAACAAATCCTAGAATCCATCCTAAGCTGTGAAACACAGGAAACTATTGAAACAGCAAAAGGATCAGAGGAGCTACCCGTAGATGCACCCCATGGAAGTATCCCAGTGGAATTAGAACCAGGAAAGACCCTGAACATTAACCCTGACCTGTCAGAATCCCAGAAGAAGCAACTTGTAGATGTCCTTCGGAAACATAAAGAAGCCTTCGCTTGGGAAGGGGATTCCTGCTAATTTATGTACCCATCATATATATATTAAGGAAGATTGTCGTCCTGTGAGACAACCTCAAAGAAGGATGAACCCTGCATTGAAAAATGTTGTGAAAGAAGAACTTCAGAAATTACTGGACGTAGGTTTTATTTACCCCATTTCAGATAGCCAATGGGTTTCTCCATTAGTAATGGTCCCTAAGAAAAATGGTAAATGGCAAATATGCATGGATTATAGAGAATTAAATAAGGAAACGCAGAAAGATCATTTTCCTTTACCATTTATTGACCAAGTTCTGGACACATTGGCTAGCAAAAAGTTCTTCTCCTTCTTAGACGGATTTAGTGGGTATAACCAGATCCAGATAGCTCCTGAAGATCAGGACAAAACCACTTTCACATGCCCTTGGGGAACATTCGCATACCGAGTCCTTCCTTTTGGCCTGTGTAATGCACCTGCAACGTTCCAGAGGGAAATTTTGGGGATCTTCTCTGATTTGGTGGACGATAGTGTTGAAATTTACATGGATGACTTTACTCCATATGGGGATTCATTTGTAGAAGGGTTGAAAAATTTAGAGAAAGTTCTTGAAAGGTGCATATAGGCGTGTGTCTCCTTAAGTACGGTAAAATGCCATATGATGATGGAGGAAGGAATTGTTCTGGGACATTTGCTCTCGGCTGAAGGAATCCGGATGGACCCAGCTAAAATAAAGGTAATTCTACACTTTCCGATACCCAAAACACCCACGCAGGTACACAACTTTATTGGTTGTGCTGGTTATTACAGACGTTTTATATAAAAAATTTCTAAAGTAGCACAACCACTTTTTCAATTGCTGACAAAAGATGCAAATTTTGTGTGGACAAATGACTGTGATGTAGCCTTCATGAAAATCAAGGAATTGGTCTGTAGCGCTCCAATCCTTAGAGGGCCAGACTGGGCATTACCTTTCCACATTCACACGGATGCTTCCCAAACAGCGGTTGGTGCAATATTAGGACAACAAGAGGACAAGGTACCATATGCAGTTTACTATGTTAGTAAGAATTTGGCTCCTGCTGAATTAAATTACACAATGACTGAAAAAGAGTTCCTTGTTATCATTTATGCCATCAACAAATTCCGACACTACATTACCAAGTATCCTACCTTTGTACATACTGATCATGCAGCTATTAGGTATTTAATGAATAAACCTGTTACCCCTGGTCGCATTACAAGATGGCTTTTGCTACTACAAGAATTTGACATTACTATAGTAGATAAACCAGGGAAGGACAATGTGGTTGCAGATTTCCTGTCTAGGATAGAAAATGATGGTAAGAATACACCAATTGAAGATAATTTTCCAGATGAACATATTTTTGCAGTTTCTGCTAACACTCCGTGGTATGCAGATATTGCTAACTATCTTGCTACAGGGAAGGTGCCTCGTCATTTGTCATATAAGGATCAGAGGAAGATTATTCATCATAGTACCCAATATTCATGGATGGCAAGGTATCTCTTTCATACAGGGGTTGACCAACAGATTCGACGTTGTGTGCAGAGGATGACATCTATGAGATATTAAAGGCCTTCCATGACAGTCCCTATGGAGGACATTTTGCAGATAATAGAACAGGCCATAAATTGCTGCAAATGGGATATTACTGGCCTTCCATCTTCTGTGATGCTCAGGATTATGTCCGTAGATGTGATAGTTGCCAACGGATGGGACAACCTGCAAAAGCAGATGAAATGCCTCTATAGCCCTAGATAGTCCTCGAACCTTTTGAGAAATGGGCCATTGCTTTTTTTAGACCTTTCAATCCACCTTCTTATCAGAAGGCTCACATCTTGGTCTGAACCGATTATGTGACTAAATGGGTAGAATCCAAAGCGGTCGCAAGAGCAACATAGCAAGTAGTGGCAAACTTTCTTTTTGAAGAAATCTTTTCTCGATACGGTACTCCAACAGAAATTGTGTTGGATGGAGGGGCGCAGTGCACATCTCACATGATAGGGAAGCTGATGCAGAAATACGGGGTTAAACATAGAGTGACAACCCCTTATCATCCCCAAGTGAATGGACAGGTAGAAAGTACAAACAAGATACTCAAAAATATCTTGACAAAAACAGTAGCAAGTCATCGCCAAGACTGGGCACAGAAACTTCCAGAAGCTTTATGGGCATATAGAACAACATGGCGGAACACAACCGGGTTTTCACCATTTGAGTTAGTCTATGGGAAATCCCCCTTGTTTTCGGTTGATCCAGGTGGATATTGGTGGCCACCTGCCAAGTACACCTGGACCCCCACCATTGTCTTTCTCAGCATTTTCAGTTTCCTTAATTGTAGCACAACTTACTATTTTTAGCAGTTTTTCGGGTCCTGAATTTCCGGAGCCGTTTTGAGGCCCTAAACGACGTTTTTTGGGAAATCTGGGGGCAACATGGGTCCATGGACCGATGTTGCCCTTCCCAAAGTGGTAGTGCTCGGATAGATCTTTCTAACGAGCTATTGTACGCGTCAAACGGAGATCGTATGCCAAAGTTACGACCCCGGGAAGTTGATGTACCAATTTACCCAAACGGGGCCCACAGTTTGACGTTTCATCTCCTAGGGTTAGGTTTTGGAATGTTAAGGGTTGTCCATTGTTTCTCAACAATAAATAGGCCTTCGAGCCTCATTGTAACAGAGTTCAGAGGCATGTAGCCATCACATCTCTTCTCAGAGATAAGCTACCATCGCCCTAGCTAGTTTATTGCCATTTCTGTTTGTAAGCATATTTCAGTATTTTCCATTAATGAAATGAAGTATTATTTCCGCTGCATCTTTGTGTATATGGTTATCTCTGTAATTTGTTGCGTTCCTGTTTAAATCCGGATCATCGGTAGAATTTTAGATCAGTACGCTCAGAACAACTTTATCAGTAGGCCTAGACCTATGAGAAGCACAGAAACACTGACTGGAATAGCTGAATGAGTTGGACAAGATCCGATCAGTAGCTGTCCAAAAGACTACTGTCGTTCCACAACAAAGAATGAAATGGCATGATAAATTTATCAAGAGCAAGATGTTTCACGTGGGGGATTGGGTGTTACTTTATGACTCCCGATTTAAGGATTTCAAAGGCAAGCTTCGCACTCGCTGGCCGGGACCATATGAAGTGAAAGCAGTATTTGACAATGGAACATTCAGACTAATTACAATAGATGGGAATCATACCTCGTTCTTAGTAAATGGACACCATCTAAAGCTATACCACCATCCAGCCTCTAAAGATGCCTTTGTCAAACACCTTTTTGATTCATCTGGTTTAATGGTTGTTGGTATAAAGGACACTCTCACTCTGCTCTAAATAATAATAATAATAGAAATCCAAAAAAAAATACTGTTATTACTTACTTGTTTGTATTTTACAGGAATAACAAAGGAATATGGCCAGGAGAAATGTAACACCCAATGCTGTTACTCCATTAGTGTTGCCACTAAGCTATTGTTGTTACTCCGCTGGTGATGTTACTCCGCTAGCACTGTTACTCCCCTGGTGCTGTTACTCCACCGGCGCTATTCTCGACCGTTGTTGTTACTTCGCTGGTGCTGTTACTCCGCTGGTGTTGTTACTCTGCTGGTGTTATTACTCCGTTGGTGCTGTTACTCCGCTGTTGTTGTTACTCCACTGGTGCTGTTACTCCGTCGTTGATGGTGCTGTTACTCCGCTGGTGCTGTTACTCCCCTGCTGTTGTTACTCCACTGGTGCTATTACTCAACCGTTGCTGCTACTTCGCCTGTGCTGTTACTCTGTTGTTGTTGTTACTTCGTCGGTGCTGTTACTCTACCTGTGTTGTTACTCCGTCGATGCTTTTACTTCGCCGTGCTATTACTCCGCCGGCGCTGTTACTCCGTCATTGTTGTTACTCCATCATTCCCGTTACTCTGTCATTACTGTTACTCCACCATAAGGTAGGTCCCCAGGTACATCTCCACTGAATTTTACGGATTTAATTAAAATATTCCAAAAAGACACCAATATGTGCCGTGGACGGCTGTAATTAAGTTGGGGGGGTACCATCATAATAAACGACGGCAGACCAACGAAAATGCATTTATGTCACACGATTCACACCAAAATAAATCTAATGATTACAACATTTTGTAATCATGACCTTGATGCATTGGAATGCGCATTCATATGCAAAAGTCACAACCACTCACCTCCCCAACATTCCGCATTAAACCTCTGAAAATATCCAATCATATTGCCATAACTCGCCATCATTCTCTGAGATTTCTTCAAACGTACCAGTATTGTTACCATCCTTTTTCCCGAGGTGACCATGATGTTATTACTGCTACCAATGGTTTGGGTCCCTGTCATTTTCCCCTACCAGTTAACTGTAATCGTCGTGCTGATCCTGCCTCTACAGTGATGGGTGGATGATTTGTGCAGCATGA
The DNA here is from genome assembly GCA_031772625.1 of Pinus tabuliformis. Lineage (NCBI taxonomy): Eukaryota > Viridiplantae > Streptophyta > Pinopsida > Pinales > Pinaceae > Pinus > Pinus tabuliformis. The sequence continues at coordinate 1,147,822,476 of CM062805.1, forward strand.
GCCAGAAGATACAACAAGAGTTTGAAACAGTTGGGAGGCATGGCAGGTCTTCAAAAACACAGGTTGGGATGTCTACCTTGACAGATTGAGGGGATTCAATGAGGAAATTGCAGTAGAATTCGCACTCAACCTCGAAGAAGAAAGTTCTCGGGTCTGCGGGATAGAAGTCCTTGTTACAGAGGAAGCCATTGCAGAAGTTAGCAAGCTCCCTCAAAATGGACAGAGATGATTTTCAAGGAGGACTTCTCTCCTAGAATTCCCCAAAGCCTTTTTGCAGGCAGGAGAAAGCATCACGCAGAAGGGTCGAGGATACGACCGAAACTCGCTACCGCATCCATGGGGAGAGGTAGCAGAGTTTGTCATAAAATATATAACTTGTGAGGGGAGATACTCCACTGTGTTCAAATATCATCTTTGAATATTATCTCACCTCTGATTCCCCTAAGCAGAGGCCTTTTCATTAAATGTGCCTTAATTCTTACTAAGGAGTCTTCACTTGATGGAAAATTTTGCTTAAAGGTTGCGATAGGGGATGGCGGTCATTACCCACCACGGGTTGGTTCAGCTGTTGGTGATGAATGCAATTAGATGAATTCTGATTCCATGGGAATTGTTTCGGTATTCCATGGAGGAAGAGATAGCAGCCGCTATGGCCGCCAGGGAAGATGAACCAAAAGAAATGGAGGAATAATATGCAAAAGGAGATGACTATGTCGACCAAGAGGAGTTGGAGGAGATGGAGATGGAAGCCGAAGATCTTGAAGAAGAGGCTACTCCTCAAGAGCAAGCCGCAACTGCGGAACCAATGGAAGACACAGGAGTTGACATAGAAAGACCCACTAGTACTGCAGTTGAGGTTGTTCCACAAGAACCAGCCTCGACTGTGGAGCTAACAGAACAAATTGATAGCATGAAAACAACAAAGGAAGTACCACAACAAGAAAGGACAGAAGAATTGGTCGATATTGAGACTGAAGATATCCCACAAGGACCTCTTGCCACCGTGGAGCCAATGGAGGAAGACAACCCGAATGAAGAAGAGGTCGTGACCACCCCGACCATAGGACCAATGGAAGAGGATGAACCAGGACAAGAAGAGCTCAGAGCTGGGAGAACCATGGAACATATGGAGGAAGTTCTAGGAGAACTAGGGCATGAGGCTGGCGCTGCTCCACAAGAACCAGCATCAACCTCAGGACCAAACACTGAAGAGCCCTGCCAGTTTTCCTTTTTCTCTTCTATCCCAAGAGGAGCAAGGGTATCTCATTCCCCTTGGTGCACAGAAGAAGATCTCACTGTTCCTCTTGCTTTGAATTTATCACAAAGACCACAACTGGGTGGGATAGATGTTGCCCAGGTAACAAGCACTTCGGAGCCTGAAAGGAGAGAGGAGGTAGAGGTCCCTGAGGCAAGGAAACTAGGAGAGGTTTCAGTAGACACATTAACAAGAGAGCATCTCAAAAGCGCACCACCAGTCATGGTGAGAACACAACAAAGGGAAGCAGCTGTTGGCAAAGAGGAGGGACAAAAATACCAGTTGCAATTTAAAGAAACAATGCGGCTTAAGATGGAGGTTAGGAAACTAAAGGAGAAGGTACAAAAATTGCAGAAGCAGATGAAGAAATAAAAGTGACAGGCCAAAAAGTCCAAAGTCACAGTAGTAGAAGCAGGGACTCAGGTGGACTAGATAGCCACAACTTCTGCTGCCACTCAAACAGACCCGGTCGAGCGACTGTTTGAAGACCGGGAATATGCCCTAATGGCCGAAGTGCAGACTTGGAAATCCACTTTAGCTCGGTATCAAAGCAAGGTTAAGAGAAGTCAGGAACAAGACTCCACAACCATCTTTGAATATGTGGAGCGTATAGATGTCATGAGATTGAGGCATGCGAAGCAGCAACTCAAGATGGAGCAGCTGGAAAAGCAAGTGGCAGAGCTGAAAACTGATAAGGAGTATATGTTTAACTTGGCGCAAGAGGTGATGGCATGTCATCCCCCTGCTTCTTGTTATTCTTTATTCTTGCATGAACGTTTTCTTTTATTCTACATGGAGAGAATCAAGAATGAGATTAGTTAAGAAATAGAGGATGGTGTACAATTTCTCTACATAATGAGGAGCCATGACATGCCAAATCAGCATATGATGTGTGAGTTTTACATGCATGGGTACCTACTACACCTGGACAGAGAATTTAACCCGGTCCCGTATGTGGGGGACATTCATTTAAGGGCTCTCACCTCTTACACTTTTAATCAGATCAGCTGGCCGAAGGCTTTTAATAAATTTGAGTCCAATTAGTTTACAAAACCATTTATAATAAGAGGAGAACATGAAAGGTCAATCATCATGTTCACTAAACACAACACCTTTTCGGGAATTGAGGGAAACAGGGAAAGAATGCTAAGGACACAAAAATGGTGCCTTGATCTTTGTGTCAAACAATTAGTCACATTTCAAGATGAAGCCCTTGATTGTTGTCAGAGAAGGTGGATGATGTCATCTAAAGTTGTCCGGAACAGGGAACTGTTTGGAGCACCAAATTTTGCACGAGCACTCACCAGAGTGCCCAGGTATGTGGCGTGTGTCCAAACATGCGGGGTCCGATGGATGGGGATCCGGTTTCAATTCCCCACCATCTGGTTGCCAGTGGAAAATTACACCCCAGCATATAATGTTCCAGGTGATTGGTGGAAGGAAGTCCTCCTCTCAGATGGTTTTAAAGTTCCAGGGACAGAGATGGCCGAAGAGTATGATCTCACTCAGCTCCAGGAAGCCAACAGTCTGCAAAACCCAGACCTGTGGAGGCAACGAACTGCATGAGGACATGCAGAAGGCTAGTTGGGGGGAGATGTTGGGCACCAAATCGGGCTATCTTTTTGTTGCATTTCCATCCCTCTTTTTGTCCTTTTTGCACTTATTCACCTATGTTTACTATGCTAAATCTGCAAGGTAATTACCCCTTTCCTATCTATTGGAATATTTTATTAATGAAGTAAAGTCACGGGGTTTTACCTATTCAAAGCACTAAAATGTATGTTTGACCATAGCTTCTAGAGAATAGGTACCAATCTTTCAGCATCCTGCAACAGATCCACAATTCACAGCAATGACTAGCCATAAGGAAACCGCGTAGCTGGAGTCGCAAATCCCTGAACCATTCTTGGACTGTTCGCTGATCTTGTTTATCTGGTTTTGGTGCCATTCTGAACTAATCTATATTTCTGGGGATACAGTTACTAGGTTTTGGCGAAAGATGTTGTTCTCCCTTGCTATGTATAAAAGACATGTTATTCCTATAAATGGGGGACTCCCCATCGATATTGTAATAGCTCTTTCTAGATTAATAAAATATCATCTCTTTTTCTGCTCCATTCTTCGCTGTGATTAACGTAGCCCTGATCAGAGAGCTGGGCCCGCTCTTCTGATCAGGTGCTGCGTATTTCTTGTTGTGTGTTATTTATTATTTCATGGTTGCTGTTACAGCTTATTAATTATGGCAATTTCTTTTCTTGAGTACTGTAGCTAGTTCAGTTTTACAGCAATGTTTTGAATCTTAATCACGAACCCTTGGTCGGTAACGGATGGTAATCTTGCCCCTGCATATACCTTGCATGTTGCCTTGAAAGGATACACACCTAGATTGATAAATTAATGTAGGAAAAAGGCTAAATAGATTGTTCATACCTGGCCACCAACAACATGTAAAAAGAAAATTACAGTTGAAAAAACAACTAATCTTTTCTTTCAAAATATTTGGGTTCATTTTGGTCTTCTTACTTCCATTGTAAGTGATCAAGATTCTAGATTTGTTGGGAATTTTTGGTCAAATTTGTGGTACATGATGGACACTAAGTTGAAGAAGAGTACAACCTTTGACAAATAGTTAAGTTCAACCTTTGACAAAATTTTGCTAGTAAAATAAATGACATAGGGAAGCTTACCTTTGAGTTTTCCTAGTGCAAATTTAACTTCTTTATCTCATGCATCTATATGGATATGGAAGGGAAAAGTCCAATTCGGACCTATGAGGACATATGTTGTCATTAGCTTTTCTTTAATTTCCTTCAATTCTTTTTGGCATAAATATGTCCAACAAAACTTTTCATATTTTGTTAGTAATAAAAATAAAGGATAAGCTTTATTTATTAACCTTGGGTTCATATAAACTTAAGAGGGGTTGACACTATGTCTATAGTGAGAACTATCTCTTTCTTTTTCTAACTCTTATATGAGTGGAATTTCTAAGATGAGATCTGGTTATGCATAGACCATTCTAGTTGTTCTATGCTACAAACAAAACTTTAAATCGTAGGGAATGAAAGAAAACGAGCAAATCTATGCTAATTGAATTGAAGGAAGGAAAACCATATTAATTGTTGTGAAATAAATAATATCTATTATACTAAGCAAAGAAAGTAAATACACAACTAAATTAAATTCTTGTAAATAAAAAACCCTAATTACGTAGGAAAAAGTTAAATTCTACAACAAACTAGGTCAACACATCTACTTGGTCTCTCTAATTGTAAATTCAATATTAAGGTTTCTAGGGACATTGTAAGACACTATAGAAGATGAATCATGAATTGGATGCAATATTGGACAAGTTTTGGAAGAAAAATGCAAAAAGCTACAATAGTCTATGTTTCACTACAGGAGATAGTACAATGAGCAGTAAAATGTGCCAAGGGAGAGGTTGGAAACAAAAAGGGGCTAAAAAAAGGCTAATAAATGATAAATCACTCATGTAAATTTCATTACATAAGTGATAGAAATGTTTACTTAACAAAACATGTGGTTGTAGAGTCTCTTGTAGCTGCAAAAGTAGGGGACTGGGCAGTCATGGTGAAACAATAATGATGGAAAACAAATAAATACTAGTAACTAAAGTGAAATAAAATTCATAATAATACTTGAACAATATAACCACTGCTGATCCTACCATCCAATGCTTAAAATCTTTTCAAATAAATTATATTCATAAATCATCTAACCAATCATGCATAAAAATAATATTAAAAAATAAATTGCATGAATGAAAAAATGCATAAAGAATAATGATATAGAAGGGATCTTGAGCACCTAGGGTGGGCCCAAACCCAAGGAAGATCATACCCTAAAGGAGAAGCAGACTAAAAATGGGAATAAAAGATGGCTTTCATTAATTGAAAAATTGCTTGTACAAGATAAAAATTTGCAAAACTTGAAAAATAAACCTCCTAATGCTCTCTACTACTATTCTCTTGCTTATAATTTCTTATGAATGGGTACTTGTGCCCTCTATTATACAAAATGAATGAGGCGAAACCTCCTTGAAAAGAGGATTTCTTTCCCTCCAAAAATCTTTGAAAACTAGATCATGTTCCAAGATTGACCTAACAACTACAGGGAGGAGCATTTATTATCTTAAGGCAAATGAGTTTGAACCTTATGCAGTAAGCGATAGTCCCATGAATCTATCTTGCTGAATATCCTCATGATCTATTCAAAATAATCTTAATATCCCACACAATAATCATATTAGACACATAAAACATGGCAAATCTCTTTAACCATACTTGGAACTCATTTAAGCCAAGAAAATGTTATTAAGTGAAGAAAGGAAGGTCTAATACAAACTTTATGTGCCTAGTAAAGGTTATATGGGCCTTATGTTTTACCTAATTTGGAGGCCCATTAATATATTTGAAGCATCACGCTATAATGCAAGAGGCACTACTAAGAAGGATCATGCCATAAAAAACCTAGGCATGATTTAAGCTATTTATACCTTCTGAGAATCAAATTCCATGGAGGCAGTGAAATATTCATTCAGATTATAGCTTCCTACTCAAGGATTCAACCATGAGAATGCAAAGAATGGGGGATAGGAGGCATCCCTGCCTGAGGCCCTAGAAGATTTAAAGAAACAAATCACAAATCCATTAACAAAGGGGGCAATCCAAGGCCTGGATATACAAGCATTGATCCAAGATATAAAAAAATAAGAGAACCCATTTTTCTTAAAATAGTAAAGAGAAAAGAATAACACACATGATCAATACTGAGTGCTACGCTAGAATTCATATTCTTGTTATCAAGAAATGCCCCCAACATATTAAGTAAATCCTTTATGGCGTGGTCCTTTTATTTCCTTTGTGCGCTATCATGTGTGCAACATTTGTTGTTTAGTGTAATCAATCCAAATTCTGCATACAAACATATAATATAAATTAACCTCTTGCACCACATATGACAATATTTTATTATTTGAACACTAAAATCACATACACTCCATAGGAAACATATAGATATCCCTAATCCCATTTTTGAGACAATAATGTCTTATACATTTAATGAAGTCATAATCTTGACACTTGAAAACATGGATGAGATTGAAGCTAGCATTAATATATAGGGAAATTCTTGGCTCACCAATGCAATGATATAACGCAAGTGTCATAAAATACTTGTGAAAATAATCCTAGATGATGAGGTTATAGTTAAACATGATTAGAGCTTTCACAATGATAATCTAGGGTTTCAATAGCACACAAGAAAAGTGGTGTTTTTCCAAAATCTAATGCAATTGATAGAAATGGTCATGACGAAAATGAAAACATTGACAGGGTTCACTAGTAACTAGGACATTTGATGATCTTCCCAATTCAAAGATGTAACCTTTGAGACCTTGACAAGCGGGGGGGGACCAAAAAATTTGGTAATACGTGGAATTATAGGGTGGTGTCATTAGAGAAATTTTTAAGTAAAAAATGGGACTCAAAACAAAAATGTACAACCAAAATAAACTCTATAATAACCAATAGGATTCAAGATGATCATGTCAAAAATGGGGGATGATTCACTATTTTTTGGAGTAAAAAATTAAAAAGATTAAAAAATAAAAAACCACTTTTTCAATTTGTATTTTCAACTTATCTCCCTACGATTTTACTCAAATTTCAAGTGGGATAACTCGTTGGATGCATAATTTATTTCCTTACCTAAGGAGTACCCATGTTGGATACTTTTAATGCACCCTGCTATGCGAAAAAAAAGAGATACATGAAAAACGTGATTGCAATCACATTTTTCATGTAGTATGGTCCATCGAAAGTATGCAACATGGGTATTTATTTGACGAGGAATTAAACTATGCATCCAACGAGTGCTCTCGCTCAAATTTTGAGTAAAATCGTAGGGAGATAAGTTGAAAATAGAGTTGAAAAAGCAGTTGTCTTTTTTCCCTCTAAAATTTGATGATGTAATCTAATCTTATTTTATCATTTCCACTATTAATTTATAATATTCCTTAGGAGGCCCATTTCAGACCTCAAAATTCCTGTAATGTGTAGTGGCTACAAAAATTGGCGAACCACTGTGTATCGCATGGATCACTTGACCTTTTATAGATATGCCCCTTCCCCGTCTCTCAACTAGGTTCTATCAATCTTTACACACTAGAACAAGGGATCACACATATAAGTCTTCAACGATGATGCATAGAACATGACAGAGGGCTTATTATATTTAGAAATTTCCAGTGGTTCTCCACTGCCAACAAGCCTTTTCAGTACCCCGATGGAGTCACTCAAGACATCACAAGAATTGCTTTGCTCCCAGTAGTCCTGTTTAGTACCTCGATGAAGTTGCTTGAATCACCTCTCTATGCAGGAAGTATTTCTTAATCCTTTACCCTCTATTTAATTATTTTTTCTTTTGCATGCACATTGGCATCATTTATTAGGAGTTCATTGTGCCAAGGCAGAAGAGGGATCCAAACTTATTTTAGGGGCAAGTCAAGTTGTTTCTTGTTTGAAAATAAATGAAATATCTTCTAATTTAGATTTTCCCTCATGCCACGCTTCTACATCTCATTTTCAATTGGTAGGTGAATAGTGAAAACATACTATTGACATATTCAATACAAATCTAGACACATGATTTAGGTTATAGATATATGTCATTTGAACTGATTAGTGTTCCCCATAAGCACCTATTTGTATTTCCCATGGTAATGAACCAAAATCACAGGAAACATGTTTAGGATGCAATTTTGATAATTGGATCTATGAGAGATTGTCTCTTGTAGTAGACATCATAGCCACATGCAACCATTTGTTTAGGGTTTCAATATTAGGGAAAAGTGGCAAGAGGAGATTTTCTAGGGTTTCAAATGTGCAAAGAGGCCAAAGAAGTTCTTCTAGGTTTTCATCATGTGCAAAGGGGCATAAGGGAAGCTTATTGCAACATACAAAACTTGTAGTGAGTAGACATATAACAAGGCTTGCAAAGGGTGACACAGTGGCATGCAATATAGAGAACAAATGTAATGCTCGGGTCAATAACATGCATATGCAATGCAAGGAGAAAAAATATTGCATGATGCAATACAATAGATAAAACTACTTGTGATACATGAAAAGAAATGTATTGCAATGCAATATAGGGCCATGAAACTAAGCTATGTAATTCTTATTTAGATAATGCTTAGATGCAATGCAATGAAGGGTATTGTAGGAGGATGGATGCAAGATAAATGCATAATGTTGTGCAACAAACCAAACTATTTTCAATAAATGAAATTCAACAAAAGCGTGTCTAATCATAAATAATCTAAACCTAAAATCCTAACAAGTGAACCCTAACAAGATTAAAACTAAAACCTTAATTGGTAGACTAATAATAAAAACCTAAAACCCTAACTAATCTAAACCTAAAACCATAATTTAACCAAAGAGGAGACCAGGTTATGTGAAATCAAACTTCTAATGCAACCACCACAGTTGTTCTTGACCTGCAAAAAAAAAGGTCAACAATTAGACCCAATACAAAGTATTGTGCAAAAATAGAAATGCTTACTCGTAAAACATGCATAAGAGTAAGAAGGTCACATTTGCTGGAAATAAAATGTGCCATAAAATGTTGTTCTAACCAGGCCGCAATTCTATCTTGATACACAAAATGATAAACTTGAAAACCCTGAGCATTTCTCCATAGTATGCATTCATTCATGTCTAACCCTAAATCATGCAAAAGAGAGATGAGAAGCCACCTATTTGTAGAGGAATTTGTTAGATAAGACTCTTCCAACCAATCAATAATGTTATCATGGTATTCAAAATGAACAACTTGAAAACCCTAAAAATTTGTCAAAAATGAGCATTCATCGGAAACCCTAATTGGGGCCTATTCATGGATTTTGTCAAGGATGTGAAGATTTATCATAACTATTGATGAGAGCTGAAGTAACTCACTGTACTAACAAAAATCTAAACCCTCAAATGGTAGAGCGTCGAATGTCAGTGGTTTCATAAGATCAACAAATGAATGTAGGCTGTCATCATCAACTATGACAACAAGATCATCATTGACTATATTGCCGGTATGACTAGATTTTCTAGTATTGATAATCTGGTTGCTCAATGGGTAAGATTGTTATCCTTTCCAACATGGGAATAAATCATTCATATGAGTCTAATGAAAGAGATGAGTTATTTGATTTCTTACTTTTCATATAGTGGAATGTAAGACAACACCAACTTGTTCCTAATCACAATATGCACCAGCTATGCAAGAATAAGAAGGATTTGAAACAGTGGTCGGTGTTGAAGTCCAAATTGTTTTCTTTTTGATAACCCTTTTTCTTTCATTTCCATCCTTTTCATGATAATTTTGCTACATTTCCAAGTTGAAATCTCACCTCAGACATGCTCAAACATCATAAAAGGTTTCATGGTTTATAATCTATTGTTTATTTATGAAATTTAATCAAAACATTTGTATAACTACCGAATTGCACTCGTTCTGTAACTAACCAAAGATTCTTCAGCTACATCCATGGTCATATAGGTTCTAGCGCACTTGATAAGGAATAAAGGATACAGGTAGATGGAAAATGATCAACATATGGACATCCACCTATCACAATGGTCTAGCAGTTCATCGAGTTCAAGAGATATAATGGTCAAACCAGAAGTCAACACTAGTTATAATACTCCAAATATGCACAAGATTTGAATGAGGATTGTGGAATTATCAAGCGAGCATGGAATTGGACGAGAATAATTTGGAATCATAAGTTATGATATGTCAAATCAAAATATTCTCATGATTTCCTCTTCTAATAGCAAATCATGAGAATAAATATTCGAATTTTGATTTAATTTCTTAGTTGTCAAAGTAAAAGCTTTCTTCTTGGCTTATAACTCTTAATACTATTATTTAACAGAGGATTATAAAAGGACCTAGGGTGAAGCAATGAATATCGTTACTATTTTTAAACTTGTAATCATTTGCTATTGAAGACTTCGACATTTAATATAAAATTACTTTGTTCCTTTGGTGATCAATGTGTGGGTGAATAGTTTGATAGTTGATTTCATGCTTGCACTCAATATGAGGCCCCTTTGGAGAGTTGTAAGTTGGTTTAGTATTTGGTTATGTTAATCTTAACTCATTTCATGAATAATCTCTTCTTCTTTGCAATTAGTTAACATTTTCAATTGGTATTTTTCTCATTGATTTCTAGTTTAATCTTCAATAGTTTTGAATAGGCCAAATGCTCATAAAAGACAAGAATATTTTTTTTCACAGTTTGAATCATTCAGTTGTTTTTATTTCTAGTTCATGAGTATTGGATGGAGAAATTCTAATCATAACTGCACACATTTGTAATCCTTCAGAGTTACATTTTAGTTTGCTATTTTGCTAAAGTAACTAGATTTAGATTTCCTCTTCTGTTGACTAGAATAGAAATTTTGATTTGCAAGAGCGTTTAGAATAATATTTGAATTTCTTGCAAGTAGATTTAAAATTCCGATTCTTCCCAATAGAATAGTTTTTTCGAACCAGTTCAAATAGAGTAATTTTTAATTCTTGTTGTAGTAGATTAAAGTTTGATTCAGTTTGATAGTTAGAATTTTCAATTGATTTCACTTTGAAGTTAGATTTGATTTTAAAAGAGTATTTTTGATGGAAAGAACATGTGTGTAGGAATGTTTTGAGTTAATCTAGTTCCATTTATATTTAATTCAATTTAATCTTTTAAAATAGAAAATAGAACTCCTAGCACATGTTGTGCGCATGCTTTTCACAAGTAAATCAACATTGGTTAACAATTAATGAAGTAATTTAACCATCAATTAAGTTTCCCAACAGTCGATTCGCTCTCTTTAGTAAACAAATCAGAGTACAAGAAGTGATGCATAGTGGTTGATAGAAGATGAAAAGATTATCTGGAAGAAATATCACTCAGATCAAAAGCTTCCAAAGACGGTCTGCCATCTGGCAACATGGTGTTAAGAGGAGAATCATGCATGGAAGCTCTAATCTGACCTAGTTTAGGGATCTCATGAGGATTATGATAACTTGAAATAACCATCAACGAAAGATGAAGTGCCTCAACTCCCTGACAAGTCCCTAAAGTTTTAAAATGTGGATCATCAAATTGTGATGGTTTAGTGGGATCAACAAGTGCATATGAACAACAATCATCAAAGGTATTGGTGAATACATTGTCAATAAGATAACAATCATTAGAGCCACTAACTTGATTAGATTTGGTGTCTAACACATGGGACTTGTGAAGGATTAAGAATGAGGAAGGATGGTCTGAAGGAATTTCTTGAAACCTTTAAAATGTATAATCTTCCTCTTCACTTGTTAAATATTTGTAGATTGAAAAGGTCATGAACAAGGGATTCAATATCTTCATCTTCTAACTATGCAACAACACAATTATGTACCTGATTGCAATATAAACTAGCATGGTGAAGATCTAAAGGATTTAGAGAAACCACTAGTGTAGCAGACTCATTAAATAGATTAAGGTAAAAAAAAGGAAAAGACTCATGTGAGGAGGCATCAAATCAGACTACAATGGATTGAAGACTCGATTTCTACACATTAGTGTCAGCTTGAGGAAGCATCAGATCAACATGCATGTTATGTTCTAGGAAGTCAATTGAGCATCCACTATCACCCAATATAGAGCCTCATATCATGGGAAGAGGAAAGACAAGTATAATTAGTCAAAGTTAAGTACCTAATATGCCTTGTTAATTTAAACCATGAGAGATTGTAGGAGAAGAATCTTGGCATAGGATGTAAATTTAATTAGTTAGGTTATCATTTCTAAGTTTTTGATTGAAGCATTGTAAGTATGCATGCACAAAATAAAGGTTGGTCAAAATAAAGGAAAAATCAAGCCAAGGAGTGAATCCACAAAATTATTAGTAAGAATGTTCCTGTATATATAACCAAATTAAATGATGCTCGAAATCTGTTATACGAGAGTACTTCAGAAAATCATTGTTTGTAGAGGAGAAACCCACAGTTTTGTACGCTGATATCCATAAGCGATATATACAGAGGAAGAGGTTGAGTATTGTCAGAGTAAGACTAGATCCACAATGGGATTCAAAAGAAATTTATCGACTTGTGTATAAAAGGGAAATGGTCATTGTGTAAGATAGTGATAGTACTTGAACTCGACTAGAGAATTCAGAGAAGGATTTCTGGGAATTTTAAATCTAGACTGTTATGCATGTGTGTAAATTGACCCATTAAATGGACACGTGAATGTAGTACAAGAGTGTGTGTATGTAGTTACTGTAATGGGTTTATGAGGACTTTTGGTTTTTGAGAATAATAGGGATTTATATGTAAGAAGACAAGTTGTGAATATGAGTTGTCATTGGTTTCTAGAATATTAAAATCAAATGGCACGAAACCATATCATCCTGTGTGAAGTCACCTCACGAATGGAATGTGAAACTAAAATTAGAGGGGGTATTTGATAACTGTTTTGATCAAAGGAGGGCAAGTGTTGAAGGGAATCACCACCTGTGTGCTATTTCATCCAAGTTTCTGTTGATTCGAAGAATTAGAGAATGAATTAGAAGGTAGACAAGGCGCAACAACTACAAGAACACCCAAAAATTATTGACCTTGTGAACTTCCTTAATTAAAGAGTTGGTGATGTGAGGATGCTATTATGGAAAACAAACGAGTTACATAAAATGGTAATTAAAGTTGAAACAATGCATTCTATGAGGAGGTGAACAACAAAGGATCAAGAAGGGAGGGTTTAAACCAGAAACCCAATTAAATTGGTGGCTACAAAAGTTCCATTCCTTTTGTGGTTTTTCCTATGACCACATTACACTTCTTGTTACATAAGTACACTTTCTGTTACTAGAAAAAAGCATTCTAGGACAATTTGTTCTAGTTGACAGGTTGAGATTTGTTTGAAATGTGGGAAAAAGGGGATTCCTGCATTAAATTACACTTGAGGTAAACGTTGGCATAATGAAGTTAGGGATCATAATACTTGAAACCCGTGATGATTGACTATCAACTTTCAACTCAAATTTAGATTCCCTCTTAGAAAGGTCAACTAGATAAGAAAATTCTCTCTTTAGATGACACTAATCCATCTCTTTCTTAGGAATTTTATAGCAGATGTTAAGAAACCTCCTGGAAAGATCATCAACGGATTCATTCAGTCTTATTTTGAGCTCATCAATTTCCTTAAGTAAATCCTTAGAATTATAATCTTGGAAAGCAAACAAAAACTCATCAATGAAATGCATAAAAGAATGGATAGATGTAGGTGGTAAGGTCTTACACCATGATTTAGCGTGACCTTGCAAAATAAGAGTAAAAAGTCCACATATAGTACTATCAAGCCGCACATTGTTAGAGATACAACCTTGACTAAAATGAAGGGCATGCTCAAATGCAAATATTTCACCCTCACCATCAAACTTACCTTTTGACAAGAGATTGAATATCTTCTTAGGGATTGAAATTCTTTTACTTTTAGAAAAATAATCCGGGAGAAGGATTTGGGAAAGAGCCATTTAAACATCAAAGACTTAAAACCAAATTCCACAGGGTCAACTTGTCAACTTCCCTCCTTCTAGCGCCAAAAAAATCTATTAATGGGGTAAAATGTCCCGCCAACAGCTAGGGGGTCTCCTTAGTGTGAATTCCCAATTAGACCTCACGCTGTTTGGGATAGGAGCCCCATCCGGCATGTAGGCCCGCCTATCATCATGTAAGTTTCACTCCTGGTTTTCGAATGTGGAGATGTTAGAGAAAGGGAAAGAAAGAAATGCTTGGACAACAGGAAATATGTCAACCCATGATTGATAACCTGCACGATGAGATACAAGGGTATAACAACAACAACAACAACAAAAAAAGAAGAATGCCATAGGAAGGATTAGTAAGCTAAAACCATCTCAGACATACATGGACAAGAAAGTGTTAAAGGTTAATTGCAAATCAATTCACAATAAGTTACGGACATTGCATGGAATAAAGAAACAAAGATTTAAAGTGAACATACAATCGATAAGATAAGAATGAGTTCATTAACATATTTCCCACATGAAAACACACATACAAGCATGATGGAAATACAGGAAAGCCAATACAACCACCATAAATATGCACGAGAATCCATGCCGAGAGTGAATAACTTCTCATTATCCATGTTACATATTCAAGTACATATTGAACAAGTCCATTAAGGCTCAATAGTGGAACATGGGATATTCATACCATCATCCAATCGACTTTTGATGTTCTTCCTTTGGTATTGCTAAATGGTTCTACAAGCATGTATGGAGTTTATTTTTCATCTTGTTGAAACCCTAGTTGTGTAGCCTTCAACTAGATACCATCCTCCATTCATGGGTCTTCTTCTTTACCTACAAGTAAACTACATTGATCAAACACATTTGTAGTCAAAAAATAATATTAGAAATATAAAAAATTAACTGATAGCAAGATATTTATTTGGACCCCTGTACAATCCTTTTCTGTAGTGCAATATCATTAAGATATGTATAGCCTCTTTGCCCCTTTGGCGAGCACTAGGGCATTTCTAGGTGAGTTTTCAGCGTATCACACTTAAGGAAGTGGCCTCAAAGTTGCTCCAAAAGTAGACATGTAGGATCCATGGCATAATCCAAGAGGTACTCCATCAACTTGGTGTTTTATACAAAAGATATAGGGCTTTTCCATCATCCATAGACATTTGAATAAAACCTTCGGAATGATGTTTCTTCAATGATTATGGTCCTAAAGTTGAATCTGGTATACTTTACTACCTTCAAATTCATAATAACCTTCTTGTCATAGCTTATCCAAATAAAATATAAGCAATAAGCTAGGTGATTATATGTGCATTCAACACGCGCTTGGGATTCAACCATATCAAACCTTGAGCCACCCTTCACTTCCTCAACAACATCCTTAACTACTACACTTATGTGTTTAACACTTGCACCAGAACCTTCCAAAGTCATTAGGGATTGCATCTTAGAATCCAATCAGAGGTCGTGCTAATCTTTTATCGTTCCTTGTTTGCAAGGCCTTCTCATCGCTTGAATCTTTTAATAAAACCTTCATATGAAATCAATCTTGGCAGTGGCATCTGTATAATTATTCATATTGTTGATGTATATATGGCCCTTTTGCAGTGTTCAAATGACATTATTGTTATTCCTTTTGAAATGATGTTACTTTATCGTACCACTGAATATACAACTGCCACTAACACACACAGATATATATATACTCATTCCATTGTTTTCTTTTGACTTTGCTTTTGTTATATGGGAGCTAGTGCCATGAGCACGCATGTCGCAATTTTAAGTGCCATGTAAGTCACACTTTTGAGAAATAGGGTAGGTTTCACATGGTGTCTACAGGGTAGGTCGCACTTTCTCAATGCATTGCTAAGGCTCTCAACTGTGATCTGCGACCTAGTGTGCTACTATGACTGTTAGGTCACATACTTGGCTTGCAGGAATGGTCACATATCTGAGGTTGTAATGCTACTACAAATTGAGGGTTTCAATGTGCGATACAAGAATGTAACTTGTGTAATATTTTAATGCAACACCTCTTTCCAATAGCTTTATATTAAGATTTTAACAATGAGAAGTTATTTTCTTAAATGGCATCAACATTCTTGGCCCATGATTTAAGCATAGACTTAATCAGCTGAATGAGCTTCTGTTTATCCAAGTGAATCCCATCATTGATGAGAATTGTGGAAATATAGACAGCCCCAAAATACCTTTAAAAAAGGCCTTCCACGCTCAAAGGGTTGCGACACACCTCAATTGCCCTCCACTGTCGTATCTTATCCAAGTAACATATAAGCAATAAGCTATGTGATTATATGTGCATTCAACGCGAGCTTGGAATTCAACCATAACAAACCTTGAGCCACCCTTCACTTCCTCAACAACATCCTTAACTACTACACTTATGTGTTTAACACTTACACCAGAACCTTCCAAAGTCATTAGGGATTACATCTTAGAATCCAATCAAAGGTCGTGCTAGTCTTTTACCATTCCTTGTTTGCAAGGCCTTCTCATCGCTTGAATCTTTTAATAAAACCTTCATATGAAAACAATCTTGGCAGCAACATTTGTATAATTATTCATATTGTTGATGTATATATGGCCCTTTTACAGTGTTCAAATGACATTATTGTTATTCCTTTTGAAATGATGTTACTCTATCGTACCACTGAATATACAACTGCCACTAACACACACACACACACACACACACACACATATATACTCATTCCTTTGTTTTCTTTTGAATTTGCTTTTTTTTATATGGGAGCTAGTGCCATGAGCACGTAGGTCGCAATTTTAAGTGCCATGTAAGTCACACTTTTGAGAAATAGGGTAGGTTTCACATGGTGTCTGCAGGGTAGGTCGCACTTTCTCAATGCATTGCTAAGGCTCTCAACTGTGATCTGTGACCTAGTGTGCTACTATGATTATTAGGTCACATACTTGGCTCGCAGGAATAGTCACATTTCTGAGGTTGTAATGCTACTACAAATTGAGGATTTCAATGTGCAATACAAGAATGTAACTTGTGTAATATATTAATGCAACACCTCTTTCCAATAGCTTTATATTAAGATCTTAACAATGAGAAGTTATTTGCTTAAATGGCATCAACATTCTTGGCCCATGATTTAAGCATAGACTTAATCAGCTGAATGAGCTTCTGTTTATCCAAGTGAATCCCATCATTGACGAGAATTGTGGAAATATAGACAGCCCCAAAATACCTTAAAAAAAGGCCTTCCACGCTCAAAGGGTTGCGACACACCTCAATTGCCCTCCACTGTCGTATCGTAACTCTTAAGCTTTGCACTATCCATTCTTTTTATATTAGTCAATGGAGGGTTGAATGCTGCCTTGTATTGTGGGATTTATAAAAAATATTTCATTCGTAATGTATATCATTAAGTTCAAAACATCTAACTTGTTAGGGTGTAAGGTGTTCCCTTTGAGAAAGACTCTCTTAAGTGTCACCTTGCACCACTATGTACTTTCAGATTCAATGTTAGAGGATTGAATAATAATGCAGTGTCCGATTAATAGAGAATTAGTAGTTAATAATAGTTTCAAGTTAATAATAAATTAATACTTAATAATAATTAACCAAAAAAATTTAACTCATTCGAAACTGATTTTAACTGTTTTCCTTCATATCGAGAGACTGAGATAGCAGAAATGAGTGACGGAGATAGCAGAAATGAGTGTGCATTCTGGAATTAGGTTTAATGGTTAACCTATTTATTCAGCAATCAGCAATCAAGATTTGAGGAACAACATATTTTTTTTTCTTTCCCTCTACAATCCATACTCAAATCCTGCCAAGGATTCACGGAGGGATTCTATCCTGCCAAAGATGCACGTAGGGATTCTATGCCGCGAAGGAGTCACGGAGGTATTCTTTGGTGCGATAGTGAGCCATAACAGAACACCGCATTTCTCGGATAAAAGGCATGGATAAAAGGTATGGAGTCTTCTCCATTTTCTTTTTAATACATGCGACGGTGAGCCATAACAGAGCACCGCATTGTTTGGATAAAAGGCATGGAGTCTTTTTGTTTTGATGTTATCCTGTTTGCTGAGGGATATAGATATGACAGAATTGAACGGCCTTGTCAGGAGTTTGAAGAGATTCTTAGGTGTTGGCCACGAGTGAAATAAAACAAGCATTGAAAGGCCAAAATCCCACCTTCATAAGCCCTGTAATGATTCTGAAGAGTTCACAACGACTGTAAATTGGAGTCTGCAAAACCACTCAGTGCCCAACTTTTATGCAAAAAGATTTAACATTTTATTCAGAGGATGTTCCCTTTTATACAAATGAATTAATAATTCAGAGGATGTTCATTTTATACAAAGAAATTAATATTTTTTTAATTTTGTTTTCCTTTTTATACAAATAAATTAATAATTCAGAGGATATTCTTTTTATACAAAAAAATTAGGAATTTTTTGTGATTTCGTTTTCCTCTCTACGACTGCGACGGTTAACTGGTCATCGTAATGGACATTTAAAGGGTAAGATGCCAAATATATAAAAGCGGAAATAATTAAGGGTTTGAATTATACAGTTTTTGTGTGGGATTGTGTTTATGTATTTTGAATACATGTAGTTGTAAAATTTAACAATGTGATGGAGGGTTATTTTCATTCATAGTTTAATATAATTAGATAGCTTCAATCTTTTCTCTGTTTTATGTTTGCCTTTATTATTGAATAAAAAGAACTTGTAATATATAATCTTTCATGCTATTATTACAAACACTTGGCTTCTCCATGGTAAATGTTGTTTGTATGGTGTTGCTTTCTATGGCTTTCTATTGTCTTTCTATTTTCATTCCATACTCATTTCATGGAATCTAAGTTGTACTTTTTCATTCTGCTTACACTCACTAAGTAGAGCATGGCTTAATTGTAGTAGTATTAATTTTAAGATCTATTCCGGTGAGATAACCATTGCAATATCCAGTATATATATTCTTTCCAGCCTTGATGCCTCCACCAATGTATTACATTGGTCCCCAGCGTAGTGATAAGGGGAAAAGGTTTACGAAAGTGCCATATAAACATGCGCAATGCGCTATGCGCTATACGATTGATATACATACTCTCTTATCATGGTGTCGCAGTGCATAAATATGACATATGCTCTCTTATCCTTGTTAGCACTAAATATGACATATGCTCTCTTATCCTTGTTAGCAGTCTATCATTGCATCGTGTGCTGGCATATGCACTGTCCCCCTCATATCATTTGACATAGTTTTAATAATGCCTGTGCATGGTTGTGTAATATCACTTTGATCTGCATTGCATCCTCAAAGGA
Organism: Pinus tabuliformis; assembly: GCA_031772625.1. Taxonomy (NCBI): domain Eukaryota; kingdom Viridiplantae; phylum Streptophyta; class Pinopsida; order Pinales; family Pinaceae; genus Pinus; species Pinus tabuliformis. The sequence continues at coordinate 1,147,841,671 of CM062805.1, forward strand.
CTTTAGAAATCTCCTTTTAATAAGTGTATGCATTCTCTTCGTTTGCATTATATGTCTGCTTTACAAGGCATTATAATATTAATTCCTTCCACTCCTTGCATCAGGTGCATTGGCTCGCATATTATATATGATGTTTCCCATCATCCATACCTTCTATATGCAAGGGTGTCGCCATGTAGCTACAGCTACAGAGTATCATTGTATTCTCATGTAGACTGCTATATCACAGTTATGATGCGGAATACCATACCATTCGCCCTTTAAATAACTCTTCAACGCCTTGTTTGGACTATTTTGACCCTGAATCACAAATCACAGTCGGAGATTAGTAAGCCAACAGAGAATCGACCCCACTGCGATTTGTGTCCGCTTTGTGGGATAGAGATCAGTCGCAACTGGGCCAACAATGGCTGCCAATCGTAGTTTGAAACTTTGAAATTCAACCTAAGAGTGATCGCAACTAAGCCAACAATGGATTCCAATCACAGTTTGAATTGCAACTTGTGGGTGATCACAAGTGAAATTGCAACTTGTGGGAGATCGCAATGTATTGCTTTTGTTGCACCTGTAATATGACTCTAATAATACTGGTCTTGGAAGCTTGAATGACTATAGTTCATCCCCTTGTAACACTGGTTACCCTTGGGAGATATATGTCCAATCATAGTCTTCACAAGGCGATATATCAGATGACATGAATCCATCCCATACATAACTTTTAATTATTGGTGATGATTGAACTACACATGATGAATATATAGGACTCCCCTTCTGGAGTAACTTAGAATGATTTAACTTCATGCACAATAAAAGAATTCTTGTGCGACATGTAAGTCAATGTCCCTGAGACATCTTTATCATTTTCTCTTTTGTTTGAGCAACAAGATGGCATACTATCTTCTTCATTCGATGGACACAATGTACATATGATGCTTTTATGCAGATAGTTGTGAGTGTTGGGAGCAAAAATAGGCTCACACATGAAACTTTTCTCCACGGGGTCTAACAAATTCAAGGGCCATCCAATCCCAAGTGCATTGTTTCCTATAATCTGAGACTATGTATATACAACAGGCCAGTGCCCTACACGCAATGGTTTTCGACTTAATTATGTTGCTTTAGTTTGTCCCTTGGTTGTCGCATATTTGATCTTCAGTTTTAGTTGCATATCGATGCATTGGTTCTAAGAGTGTGACCTGCAACCTGAAAGGAGCAGTCGCTAGTTGCAAATTCACTCTTTAGTGCCACTACTGACTAAAATGCGACCCATGACCTGCGACCAAATTTCTCTTTGTCGCATGTGACTTAATCGAGGGCATAATTTAGATGTGACTTCAAACATGCCACCCTGCCTTTGATAACTCTTCAACGTTCAAACTAGCGTCCAGTTCCACTATTCCTTTGTCTTTCTCTTTAACACACAATGGTGGATATATTTAAATGTGGTATTTGTCCAATTTTGCAGTGTGATGTCCCAATCTCTTGGGGAAGGTGCACATCTATGCTCTGGCTCTAACACTAAACGTATTACCTATTGTCAAAAAAATGCTCCATATGATGTTGTTTGTTCTGAGACTGAGCGCAAAATCATATGATCACATTCTCCATCGGGAAGAGTAGCGTTGGCGCTGTCCCCTTTATACCATATAACGTTCAAATTTTGAATGCCATCCCATTGCCTCTTAAATTTCTCGTTTGTTCTTTTGCTACCTCCATCAGATGTGCATAGTTGTCGACCCCTTTTATATCTTGCCTCTATAACTTTATCCTCGTCGGGATCATGCACCAGTTTTATGATGTATTTGATATGCCGTACGGATTATCGTTTCTTTGTTCCAATGCAAACGTAATAAGGATTTTAATGCACCAGTTTTATGATGTACTTGATATGCCTTATGGATTATCATTTCTTTGCTCCAACGCAATCGTAATAAGGTTTTTAATGCCTTTTCCATGGTGATGTGAGGATAATACAACCTGAGGGAATATGTCACGATGACCGTGAGAAAGTTCTTTACGGAGTTCTTCGAGAATGAGTGCTAGGCCAAAATGCGTACTTGTTATCAAGAAATGCTCCCAACATGTTAAGAAAATACTTTTTCAATTGCCTTTGTGCGCTATCACGTGTGCAATGTTTGTTGTTTAATGTAATCACTCCAAATTCTGCACACAAACATATAATATAAATTAACCGCTTGTGTCACATACGAAATATTTTATCCTTTGATCACTAAAAGCGCTGCACGCTCTAGGAAACATATAAATGTGCCTAATCCCATTTTGATATAATAGTGACCGATACATTTAACTTGAAAACATGAATGAGCTTGAAACTGTCATTAATATGTGGGAAAAATTTTGGTTTACCGATGTAATGATATAATGCAAGTGTCATAGAATACTTGTGAAAATCATTTTAGAGGATGAAAGTTTTAGTTTGATTAAAACTTTCACAATGATAATTTAGGATTTCAAGAGTATGTAAGAAAAGTGGCATTTTGCTAAACACTAATGTATTTGATAGAAATGACGGTTAAGATGAAAACATGATCATTTACAGGGTTTATTGTTAACTAGAATATTGGATGATCTGCCTAATTACCTTTGAGATCTGGACAAGTAGGGTTGGGGAGAGTGGGGGCCAAAAATTTGGTAATAAGAAAATTTTTAGGGTGGTGTTGTAGTGGCCACAACACATTCATGGCTAGATTCTTCCATTTTCCATCTCCTTGGTTCACCTCTTTTCACTTTGATTTTCATGAGGGCTATCCAAGCTATTATCATCCTATTTTTTCAGCTTTTCAAAGAAGTGACCCATCAAAGCCATGCTGCTAACATAGTATTTGTAATATTCATCTTGATACAACCATACCAACTTTAATTTTATTTTCATGTTCCACATCAAATAATAGGTCACATTCTCTTCATTGCATTGTGATGTAATGAAAGAAAATACATTACTCATTGCCAAAATAAAAATATTAATCGGTATACATTTTTTCAAATTTTCAATTTTAAGCATTAAGTTTAAGAGGCCAACTATAAATACCATTAGTCTGTAATGAGCCCAATAATGAATTCACGTACCTTCCCTAACAATAATAGAAACACAAGCATGATCTAGTGAAGCCACAAGATTTTTGGTATTCATATCTTACCATATCTTACCATGTCAGTATTGGATGTTGGTGGTTTGGACTAAGAGGGACATATTTCTATTTTTTATAATATCCAGCATTTTCACATCCATCAAGTGTGCACCCCCTCCCACATTTACCCAATTTGACTGGCCTACTAGGGTAAACATGAGATGAAGAGTTACTATGACATGACCCAACCTCCAAGCTCTAGTTAAGGAAGTGGGGCCTACAAACTGGCCATAAATGACAACTCACAACATCCCTTAGGGCTACAGGACACTCAGGTGCCAAAGGACCACCCCAGGTGACCAAACCCTGAGTTGGGCTTCTTTTCACTAACCTAGACTCCCAACAATATACATGTCACTACTTGTGTGCTACTGAAGGCTTTCAACCACATGCACAACACTGCCTGAGTGCGATTGTGACCCAACTTTACCAATTCAGAGGGTGCAGTCACAAGATATGAGTCACAATTCCAGGCCAGCTTCTAGACCACTACCTAAAATTGCCTAAGACTTTGCAGAATTATTATTGGCATGAGGACAAAGCTAAGCATTTAGACTTGAATAAAAAACTTGACCTAGACTGGCCAAAACATACTAGACATTTTGTTAAACATGTGGCAAACATTTAAGCTACAAGTCGTGAATGCATCTCTGATCATATCAGTTTGAGATTCATTTGAGAATCACCAAGAAGGCTCTATGACCTCTCGACATAGATGCAACAACACTTGTTAGTCCATGTATTCCTCAACCAATCAATAAATAAACAATTAATGACAAGAGCCATAGATAACTTACATCATGTAAGCAACAAATAACCAACATAGAAACCATCACAACTCAGCCATAATATCACCAACATAATCGCTACAAGTATATATGAATCGCAGTAGAAGAACAACTCTTATTTATATATGAAAATACCAACCAAGTGAGGGGCTTCCACGTACCACCCAACCATAGATTGGGCTAAACCAAATCTTTGTTTAGTCAATCACCCTTGTGCCATATTCCAAGAATTAATGTGGGATCTCATGGAATAAAATAAACAAAACCAAACCAGGGCTTCCAGAGGCCAAACCACCTCAACCCTCATCCATAGTGATTCCACTTCCATGGTTGGACACCACTAAAACCAACCAGATTGGTCTCTAGCCAAGTTGTCTAGGGCTCCAGGAACTAGTAACTCAACCCACAACCTTCCAAGGCTCCAGAGCATTTGTCCAACCCGGCTCCAGAGCATCTTTCCAACCTAGCTCTAGGACTAGTAAATCAACCCAAGCTATTCTAGGAATTTGAGAGAATTTGTTCCAACCCAAAACCATAAGGAATTATGAGCTCCAATAAAAAAAAAATCAAGTGGAAAAACCCACAACACCATGGTTATCCAGGAAATGGAAAGGCAAGGCTAAACCGCTATCATTCCAGGAAACTTTCCATGCCAATGACAACACAATTAAAAGACCATGAATCCATAAACCAACAAGTAAATCACACATGCAACCTATTACATGCAAAGAAATCCAGCTGTAGTTGTTGATCCCCTTGTTCCCATGCGCTTTCCTGCTTTTCATTTCCTTCTTTTGGCAAATCCAATGTATGCCAAAGTGCTCCAAGAATATTCTAAGTGTGCATGAATATGAGAGACTGAGAGAATGAAATGAGAGCTCCAAAACTGAACTGACAAAAGATGTGAATTGATCCTCATAAGCCTTTTTATCATTTAGGTCTATTTTCTTCATTTTTCATTATTTTTCCTTCAATTTTCCTCTCATGTAAATATGTGTCTCTTCACCTTCCTTTTCTCCTATCTTCCTTTATTTTCATAAATAAAAGGCCAATTAATTCCACTTTGCTTTTGCCAATTTTCATAACCATTAATTAATCACTAGTGATACCGATCACTATGTTTTTCCCAACATTCAACTTGGAATATGTGTCCCGTGACCTTGGTATTATTTTATTTACACAAAAAATCAACCAGGGGTTGTTACGAAGTGCACATCCCCGAGCATGAATATAGAGTCCACAAAAGCACGCATACTTTTGCATCTAAATGGAAAATATGCCACACATGCATTTACTATTAATCGCGTGTAATTCTCTTGGCATAGGTGTAGTTCACAATATCGAGGATATATTGATGTTTCCAAGTAAAAAATTTCAAATGAAATTGCACCATTTCGAATATGAAATATTCTTTTATTGAGAATGTGTTCCAAATTTTGTTGAAAACTCGAGCTTCTATTTGCACACTATAATCTCTTACCTACACATTAGCCTTTCATATTCATGACCTTCATGCCCTAAATGTAATCTACACTAGTTAACTACTTCTAGATACAATTTGATTCGTATCGCACCTTGCTCATTTGGTCCCTTTTGAGTCTTCATTTCACACAAGCACTTATGCCATCATGTCCCCCCTTTCCATGTCTTATCTCCCATAAGCCATAGGTATGCCAAACTCTTTTCTCCTTATGAATTTGACTCAACCAATACAAATAGCATGCTAACTTGAACTACCGTGCACATTCAACAAACCAAATATATTGCTTTGTACATGTTATCTTTTCCTTTATGAATGATTTAGAAATCAACCCAATGCAATGTTGAACAAATAAAGTGTTATGGTAATGATAAACATTGGCATAAAAATGTTACTCCTTAATCACAATGCATGATTTTAGAGTGTTATACTTACCATTAACACTCATTTTTGCATGTTTATACAAATGATGAGTGAATTTAGACACTTACACGTATGATTCATCCATTAGTGAAACCTTAATTCTAGTGCACGGTACCATAATAAATCAAAAAATCATATATGTGGAATCTACACATAAAATACTTTATCAGAATGATAATAATTTCTTCTCTCTCCACAGAGAAAACATGTGATTCTTAGGAAAATTTACCACTAATAAAATTCTGCCTAGGTCAAATAGCACGCGAGAGTCTTTGAATTAGGAAGCTTTCCACCAAGAATTGAGAGTGTTTAATCAATTTTAAATATGGTTTTGAAACTTATGAATAGTGAAACATGGATATTGTACTCAAACAAGTCAATCCTCTTGGAGGCCACACCTAATGAAGATCATAGATTCATCATAATGTATTCATATCTCCTCCATAAGATTGTAATATTTGAGAATCCAAGGTGTGTGGGTTCCATGGAAAACTCCTATGGAACAATGTCAAATTGTCGCATTTAGGGCCCCATATTTTTCTACCCATGCATGTAATACATTTTTTGAAACATGGATCAACCTTGAAATCACCACCAATATTTAACTTCTTGAAGTCCTTGGTGACATAACAACAATTTTAATTACCAAATGAGTAGCTCTGATATTGCTTCTCTTGATTTTTCAAATATATACAATTCTTTTGGTACATTTTATGTGTTATAGGGTCCTATGATGAGTGATTAAAATATAATCCTTACATAGTCCAATAAATTTTGTGCCTACATATTCTACCTATCAAACATAATGTATACACAATAAACTAAGGTATAAATCAAAACTATGAATATAATATGAATTAGGGTTATGTGGTTAAATATTACTGATATTTCACTCCATTAGATGCCTTCAAGATTCTTAAGTTAGAAATAGTGAAGGTTGGGAAATGGGTTAATCAACATATTTGTTTAATTTATTTATTTTGTTATCCTGATTTTGCTTCTCTTTATATCATCCTCTAGCATTCTCTTACACTTCATCTTCTTCAATCTATTGATGATCATATATCCTTTTGCAATTTCTTAGATTCTCGATTATGGTTCCTAATTAAAATGTGGTTTAATATTAAATTGACAAAATTTTCTTTTTCTGTCTTTTTTTGGTTTTTCCACACATGATAATTAAGTGAGTTGATAGCTTGGTCTTGCAAAAGGCCTTTTATTTTTATTTTATTTTAATTTTTCATGTGAATTTTTTGAGTTACAATAATCTCTTTATGGTGGTACTTTTTCCTTTTTTTCCTTTTATTGGGAACAAAAAAATTATAGATGGGGTGTGAGAACAAAGCTCCAATGCATAACAAAAGTAGGTTATTAAGGTGGTGATTAAGGATCATTCCATGACATGAATGACAAATTGTTGTGGCTCATTACAAGTTTGAAGAACTCACCCTGTACGTGATCACCCACATGTCTCTTTCTATGAAATCATTGTACAAATTGACCTTCAGTCATGAGCATGGGATTGATGACCACCAATGGTCCAAGCAACAAAGGTAGCTCACTCAATTAGCGCCTTGTGGGGGTGCATGTTGACATGAATTTCCATTGGATTGAGGCTTTGATTTAGTTCATGCAAAAGAAAAATTCCATGAATGTACTACCATATCCGATGAAGGAGGCAACAAAGTGGTTTAATGGGTTGTGGGTACCTTTCCCAACTCAAAGAATAATTTGGAATTTCCATTGGTTGGAGGTTGTTTTGTATTTATTAGCTAGAGGTTCAGTTAAGCCCTGCTTCATGCAACTTCATTTCAATAACTAGAGGGGATGCAACCTATATAGTGGGAGCTTATAGGTGAAGGAAACCAATTTGATTACAATTTAGTTATAGAGGGCTTAAGAATAGGGGTGATTTTAGGGGCGAATGTTCGCCCTTTGGCGAAATTAAGGGGTTTTAAATTTTTAGTGCGCCCTTTGGCGAAATTAAGGGGTTTTAAATTTTTAGTGGGCGATTATTTTGTATCATAGTACCCTTTTACAAATCACCTCAAATAGCCCACCTTCTTTTAAGGGAGAGGGTAAAAAAGGTAAATTTAGCCCTTGAAATTAGGAGTTACAACCTTCTATTCGCCCATTTTCAAGAATAGGTTTTATTTAAGTGAATCCATTCGCCCATTTTCAAGAATAGGTTTTATTTAAGTGAATCCTATGGGCCAAAGGCCCAAATACCATATTTATAAAAGAGGTATGGTAAATTAATAAAAATATAAATAAATGAGAAGTATGGTAAATAAATAAATAAATAATTATATTTACTCCATAAGTCACCTTATATACATGCAAGGGTGTAAACAAATAAAAATATAAGTAAAGTGGAGGTATGGTAAATAAATAAAACGTTTTTTTATACTTACTCAAAAGGTATGGTAAATAAATAAAAATATAAATAAACTAGACGCATGGTAAATAAATAAAACCTCTTTTTATATTTAGTCCATAACCCTCCTTCTATTTATGAAGGCTCAAGAAAGAGGTTTTATTTAAGTGAATCATATGGGCCAAATACCATATTTGTAAAAGAGGTATGGTAAATTAATAAAAACAAAAATAAACGAGAGGTATGGTAAACAAATAAAACATTTTTTTATATTTACTCCATAATTCACCTTATATTTACGAACACTCAAAAAATGTGTTATATTTAGGTGAAACCTATGGGCAAAATACTTTGGGACAAATACCATGGACTAGATTGTTATTAATACCATGCAATTAACCCTAATATTAGTATTAATAAAAATAAAAATGGCACATGGAATTGACCCATGGTATTCACCAAAATGGCACATGGTATTGACCCATGGTATTCACCTGGAATGTAGCCTATTTAAATGGGGGAATTAAACCAGCAAAGATGGTATTGACCCATGGTATTCACCTGGAATGTAGCCTATTTAAATGGGGGAATTAAACCAGCAAAGATCCATCTTTACTCTGGATCTACTAACCCCCGAAAGGTATCAAATATCGGTAATTTTGATTTCAAAAGATATTTTAAAGAAATGCAATGATTTCATTTGTGTATTCAATAAACACAAGATTTTATAACTGAGTAAAATATTCGCCATGCCTGGTGAGAGATTCGCCAAAAAATTATATATACATATCATATTATTGATAAAATCGCCTTCCATTTTTCCTATATACCATGGAGATTCGCCCATTTATTATACATGTAAATTTAGGGGGGCTTCTTAAAATTTTTCCTGCTTAAGAATCATAACATGAACCCATCATAGGAATAATATAGGGAAAATGTTGATATTAGACTCTAGGGGATCCATTCGTATTAGAGTAACTGGGCAGTAACATGTCACATCAATAAAGATAGACATGGAAAGAGAACACATTTAGTTTGTATACCGGTGTTTGGTGGAAGGAAAAGTAGCTATCAAAAAGGTTGACATGGTAGTGTAGCAGTTATGGGACATCATAGATGCATAGTGACTTTTGGTGGAGACTCAACGTTTGGTATATGAGCCTAGCAACTTATGAACCAGGGAAATGTGATATTTTAGATTAGAAAAGATGTATTAGACCATGAAATATATGGTTGTGTAGGTCATTGCTTCAAAGATTGTCGAAATTGTAGCACTGAGGAAGCAAATCTAAATATTTGAAGGAAAGTTTAAGGCCTTCACGAAAGTAGTGTTCACGCTCACCATTTTAGTTAAAGGTACAACATGGGAGGAGGAGTGCAGAAACAACAAGGATGGCTCAAGGGGATTGAAAGGTTCCTAGGAAAATCCTATTTTGGTGTCTGAGGACCCGCTCCTACCCTCACCCATTTTGGTTTGCACTCCAAACTCATGGACTCTAAGTTTTTTCATGGAGGAAGTAACCCCAAGACCTCCCCAAGAGCATTACCCCTCCAATGATAAATTTTAATTATGCTTATACTATATTTCTTATGAGTCATAGTACTAAGTGTTATGAGATACCATTAGTCCCATTTAAAGTAGACAAGCAAACAAGATACAAAGACTTTTTGATGTTTATAGATTACCAACTTTTGATATTCTTTATGTCCCTTCTATTATTATTTCTATTGATGTGGACTTTATACAAAAATTAATTTCTTTCATTATAACTCCTTACAATTTGTAACTTCTTATATTTTATTATATTTCCATGGAAAAATTTAAATTTTAAAAAATGTTGAAAACAAAAATCAATATTTAATTAAATTCAAAATTTCACATATTAAATAACATTAATATTTTAAAGAATAATGTTATTAAAAAAAATACAAATACATTATAGGTTCTTAATATTGATAAAGGATAATTAATCAAATTTATGCATTAAATGAAAAATAACATCCTATTAGTTTATCTATATATATATATATATATAGACATATATAGTTGAAAATATTAATTAACAAAATAATATAATTATATTTTTATCGAAAATTATTAAATAATTATTCTTTAATATCGAGTAGCATAGAAGATGTAAATTATATAATGAGATTCGAGAGCGAGATGGAGGTAAAAAGAGCATACGAGGGAAAAACTTGCGACGGTGGTCGATGTGCTCCACTGATCCCTCACAACACAAGAGATCATAGAGGTAACTTGCGGCAGATGGAAGAAGGGGAATTCAACTGCGTGTGTCTGGGCTACGATGCTCACTGCAATCGAGCAAAGCATAGATAATGGGGAGGCGTATCTCGAACAAGGACTAGAAGGGTTGTTTCAGAGCCATTTCCCTGTGCTAGAAGGGTTAGGGCACAAAGCGATCTTCATCCGAATACATCTGATCATCAAATCTGAACCTCAATTTGTCTACGAACAAGATGGGGATAACTTACCTTTCATTGATCCACTGTCTAGGGCTAGATCTGAACTAGAAGCACTGTGACAAGGCTCCTCTTTCAGTTTTTTTTATGGGTGTTCTGCCGCATTTGAAGCCATACCTGCTGGAAGCTCTCATCACATTCTTGGGGATGCACAACTCTTTGACATTGGGGACAAATCCGCCTTGATCTAGTGGGAAGGACGAATAGCCTATTCAAAGACTCGTTGTCACATATTAGATATGTGCTCACAGATGTCGTTTGGAGTATATCTGCAGATTATTACACCACTTTCTACAATGACACGCATTAACGAGGTATGGTATGCTAAAAATCTTAGACCCCCCATATCAGATCTCATATTTCCACACATTTTGTGTGCATCTAACTATAGTCAAGGTGGATCCAAATCTATTGTTAGGAAACCAACTCACAAAAAGATAGAAAAGAGAGATCAACGCCTTCAAAATAAGCCTCTTCGAGGGGGCAACCTCCTTTACATTACACAAATGAATAATTCTTTGATGATACAAATGACAAGACCTACTTTCTATATATAGGAGTCTAAAGGGTCATACTATAATTAGAGTTGACATAAGAATAATAATGTAAGGGCACAATAATAACAATAATGGGCTTTTATGAGGTACAATAATAACAATATGGGGACTACATGGGCACAAAAATATAATAAAAGGGTTGTACTAATAACAATAAGGGGTTACACTAGTAGTATAGGGACCTAACATGCCCCTCTCCTTCAAAAAATGTTTTCCTCAACGCTTGAGTAGTTCATGATGCTTCTGTATAAAATTCTTGTCCTCCCATGTGGAATCTTCAGTGGGTAAGTTCTTCCACTTGATGAGATACTCTGAAATTGATCGATTTCGTAGCTATCGAGTTCTTGTTTCTGTGACTTCTCCAGGTTCCAATATGATTTTTCCTTCCTCATCAAGTTCTGGCAATATTGTTTGAACTGGGATCTTCTGCAACTTTTGAATGAGTGGCCACACTTCTTCATCCTTCTTTCATTCATCTCTTGCTTTGTTTATCCAATATGATTGGATAATAGAAATAACATAAAACAATGTATCCACATCCTCATCCTTTCTTGAGAGTGCATCTGCAACAACATTTTGCTTCCCTTTTTTGTAGATTATTTCAAAGTCATAACCCAACATATTTGTGACCCATTTTTTCTGTTCTTCTAATGATAATCTTTGTTCTAAAAAATATTTAAGACTATCATGATCCATTTTTACCTTGAAGTGTCTTCCCATTAGGTAAGATCGCCATTTCTTAAGTGCATGTAGTATTGACAACATTTCCTTCTCATAAATAACTTGCTTGAGATGTAGCCATAAAAATACCCAATTGCCTACCTCAAAACTTCTTTCACTGCGATGTTGATATGACTGTTGTTTCATTTGATTCTGCACCAAAGTGGCGTTATCCTTTAAAAGTTGGAGAACTTGTTGATGATTCTTGATGTGATCTTTTGGTGCTTGAATCTTTTTCTTCTTGATATGTCCTTCTATCTTGAGAGTTTGAGGAGTGGTAATTTATTCCAATGCATTACAAGATATGGTCAGATTCATTTCTTGATGCTTAATGTGATGTTTCACTTCTTGAACATTTTTCTTCTTGATATGTCCTTCCATCTTGATAGTTTCAAGAGTGGTAATTCTTTCCAATGCATTACAAGATATGGTTGGATTCATTTCTTCTTTCTCGATGTGATCTTTCACTTCTTGAACCTTTTTCTTCTTAATATGTCCTTTTATCTTGAGAGTTTGAGGAGTGGTAATTCTTTCCAATGCTTTACAAGATATGGTTGGATTCATTTTTTCTTTCTCTGGGGTTGGTTCCTGGTGTATATCCTCTTCTTTTGATGTTTCTTGATCCTTTTCTTCCTCCTCTTCACAATCTATGTAAAATAATTTATTCTTAGCACACTTATGACCTTTAATGTATTTGTTATCACAATTGTAACAAATCCCTTTTACTCAACACTTCCATCTTTATAGTTGTGAGGGGTAGACTTCCTTGTTGCCATAATTTTGCTTTCCACTTTTCTTGCCAACCTGAATGCCTTCTCCAATGAATCAGGTTCCCAAAGATGAACGTCATGTTGAATGTTATCCTTTAAAGTCCCTATGGATACATCAATCCTCTGCTTCTCTGGAATATCATTTTCCCTTATATTCAATTTTTTAAAGTCCTCAATGTGCTTTTCCATTGAACACTTTTGTTTGAGATTTATCAATTGGCTAAAGAAGGTGTTGCTCTTTGTATCCTCATAATGTGCTATCATTTCCTCCGTAAAAATTGACCACGTAACAAGTGGTTTATGAGAACAAAGGCCTTTATACCATAAAAATTTATCCGGTTCTAAATATGAATATGCAATATGTACCTTTTGTAATAGTTGCACCTCATGTAGATCAAAATATCGCTCCATCCGTAGTATCCAATTTACCAGATTCTTGCCATCAAAATTCCTCATATCGCCTTTTTTTGATTTTAGGAGCTCGATCTTGAAAGGACTGTAACTCTGTAATTTCAAATCTCCAAGTTTTGAAATTTCATCTTGCAGTAGCCCTCTATGTTCTCTTTCTAACCATCCAAGTCTAATCAATATTGGATTCTGCAAGGAATCGTTATGTCAAATCTCCCATGATGACCTGATTATAGACTAGTTCAGTAGAGCGCACTTGTACGAAGTTCCATGTGTCACTGTTTTGAGCTTAGTTCCTAAAACTAATATACAGAAAACTACAGGCCATCCTCTTTCTAAAACTTCTTACGAAATTTCAATCTGATGCTCAGAACAAAAGCTATGACAATTTTCCCCAGGTCACTTGTCTGAAATGTAATTTGGGAGTCTGCAAAAACCCTAACTTCCTCAGATCATATCTACAAAACTATAGCGAGACAAGCTCGGAAATTCAGACCCAAAGTTAAGAATGATTTCAGCTCAAATGGGTTTTTTTAGCTTTTGAGACGTTGCAGAAAAAAAGTTATAACGAAAATTCCACGATGACCTGTTTGGAGCAACGAAACCCTGGAATCCAAAACTCTGATACCAAATGTTAGGAAACCAACTCACAAAAAGATAGAAAAGAGAGATCAACACCTTCAAAATAAGCCTCTTCGAGGGGGCAACCTCCTTTACATTACATAAATGAATAATTCTTTGATGATACAAATGACAAGACCTCATTTCTATATACAAGAGTCTAAGGGGTCATAATATAATCAGAGCCGACATAACAATAATAATGTAAGGGCACAAGAATAACAATAGTGGGCTTCTATGGGGCACAATAATAACAATATGGCTACTACATGGTTACAACAATATAATAAGGGGTTACACTAGTAGTATAGGGACCTAATATCTATATGAGGGACTTCTGAACTCCTTTCATTGGATCTGCCCTCACATACAATTGAACACAGAGTAGCAAGGAATGTATAGTCATTGACTGTGGCTATAATTCAGGCTATTCTACAAGAATCATAAATCTCATATGATGCTAATCCGGATCTCGATACTCAAGCTTCCCTGGATCAGGATGATTAGAAACCCTTCCAATTTTTTCTCAAAACTCCTGATGGTAAATCTTCATTAGTATGGGTACAGGCTTCAGACAAGGTTTCACAATTGAAGCAGAATATCATGCAAAATATTGGTTATCCATCACACCTTCAAAACCTGATCTGTGGTGGAAAATCTATGCAGGATAATCAGAATCTACATGAATACAACATTCTTTCTACATCCACCATCATCCTAAATCTAAGATTGAGAGGCAGAGTAGCGAGATCTAGTAAATCAAAGGGAACTGGAGGTATTGCTGGCTCTAGCTTACCAAAAGGAGCATAACCAAACCAGGAACACATAAATGGTGGACTATCCTACAAAAACATCCTACAGGGAAAATCAATAGATACAACTCACACAGAACAAACACACAATATGCCCAGTCCCTACATAGTGGAGAAAATGAATCATGTCCCAGAACTAAACATAGACATTCCAGAAACAAATGATCTTTGCACAACTTATGAAGCAGAAGCCATCATTTGCAGATTCAACAACTTCTGGCCAAAACCAATGGATCTCTTTCATTGGATATTCACAAACTGGACAACAAACTGTGAAATACACCTTTGCTCCAAAGGTTTTTTCATTGTAAAGTTTGCATCATCAGAGGATCGATAAATTATCCTTCAGGAAGGCCCATGGTTTTGGGGATCAACATGTCTTTTCATTACTCCATGGTTCCCAGATTTTGATGTACATACCATGATTATATCCAGAATGTCGGTCTAGGTTCGACTTCATAACCTTCACCTACATTTCAGCCATAACCAAGTGCTAGAAGGCATTGGGACTATTTTAGGACGATACATAAAAAAACACACAAACAATGGAGGAATGGATCTATACTTTTGCACGAATATTTGTGGAAGTGGACCTCAGCAAAGGCCTGCCAGATCGCATACAATTGATACACAAGAAGTAGAGCTGGACCCAGTTCTTAGATTTCGAAAACATAGCCTTTAGATGTTGAATATGCCGACAAACAATACATCTACAAAACGTGTACCCTGAAGCTAAGAAAGAATCAAAAAGGAAGAAGAAACGAATCAAAAAGGAAGAAGAAAGGATGGCAATTTCCCCCAAATGAGCCAGATGAAGAAGAGAATGAAGAAAAAAAGCACCCATTCCAATGTGGAAAATCAGAATTCGCAAGAAAAAAAAAGGAAAATCATCAATCTTTGACTAAATGATAGAATGTTTTCAAATATATACAACATATATATTTTTTTTCATTAATAAAACTACAATTTTTCATTGGAAAAAAAAATGTTTTCTAATATAAAATTACTTTTCAACTTTAATGAAAAAAATTTCATTAATAAAATTACAACAATTTTTCATTGGAAAAAAAATGTTTTCTAATATAAAATTACTTTTCAACTTTAATGAAAAATATCATTATCCTTTTGAACTTGACTGATAAGTGCTGAGTGTCACCGTGAAAGCCTCCGCACACATTTCCACTCGAACGCCTTTCCACTCAACACCCGACTTTCAATTTGGTGTGAGACATGGTTTTAATGGATAGGCAAAAAGCAAGCTCAACTCAAATGCTTTTTGCATATTATATAAGAACACTAAAATGTAATTGTAGGTAGTTTGTATATTACTCAATATTAATTAACATTTATAACAAAAATAAAATTTAATTATACGTTTGTATATTACTAAATATTAATTATACGAATTGCGTTGAAGATGAATATATATATATATATGATAACGGTATGTGTGTCGATTAGAATATATATTTTGAATTTTATAATTAATAGTTTTAAATTAATGAAAATTCGTGACGAGTTAGCCTGTACTGCGATAGCATTTAGTAATGAAAATTTTAGTTTATATATATATATATATATATTTTTAAATAATGGTAATAAATTAATTAGTAATGACTATCTTAATTAAATTTTTAATAATTTTGTTCTCATTTTTTATTTGATGTCATAATTTTTAGAATTTTTTATTAAATTTTAATAAAATTTTGTTCTCATTTTTGAGTTTGTTCAAGAGTTATTCCTGTGAGAAGTGAAATTTTATCTTATCATTTAAAAATCACTAATAAATAATTTTAAATAAAATGGATTATATTAAATAACAATGATGTATGAGTATACACTATCAATAACAATGATGTATCAGTCTACCTTACCAATTACCAATAACAATAATGACTTGCCACTACTTCTGAATAGCAATGATGCCTGTGCCCACTGCTTCTGACTACTGAATTATGATAAGTGGTGGAAAATAAGTTTTTCCACGGTTTACAAACAAGTAATTCCACTCCATGCTGGTACACAGACGGCCGCAATGCCCTTGAAAGGCTTCCTACCCGGATTTCCGAGTACACCGCTTATAGAGACTGGCCGGTTGTTTAAGCGGGCCTAACTTGTTATAAAGTTTGAACCCTCGTGGAAAGCAAGTGAGTGCAAAACGTTACAGGATTCCCAGCGACATTATTAAAGATCCAGTACAGTGTCACCGACCTTCATACCTCGAAAAGCGGCAATAATCTGGTCAACTCCCCTATTTATAGGGAGCAGAGCAATAAGCATCCCTGCAATTCTCTTCCAGCGCTTGTACTCGCATTCACTTAGTTTTCTATATCATTCATTCTCTTAACGAGTTCGAATCGCCATGGATCAATTCGTCACTATTCTATCTGTTTCTGTTATTACATTTGCTGTGATACTGTCTCCAGGAACAGCAGCAACAACGGAGGACGTGAAGTATCCCGTGTACTATACCCACAAGGATATCGCGGAATTCATTAAAACTTCGTGCAAAGTCACTCTCTATCCGCAGCTCTGCGTTTCGTCGCTTTCTTCCTACGCGGGGCCTCTCAAGGCGAAGCAGAGTGATCTTGTGAAGGCGGCCGTGGTAGTCAGCCTGCTTAATGCTCGCAACGTTTCCGTCTGGGCTGCCGGCCTCAAAGCCAGAGGCGCCATGATGAGTGAAAGAGAAAACGCAGCGCTTAAGGATTGTGTTCAGAATTTCAGGGACACCACGTACCAGATTAGAGGATCTCTAATGGAGCTGAAGCACTTGAGGCCGCACACTTTCAAGTTTCAGATGAGTAACGTGCAGACGTGGATGAGCGCGGCCCTCACAGACCAGGAAACCTGCCTCAATGGCTTTCAGGATCTCAAAGCCACCGGGAATGTTACGGCCATGGTCACCGGCCGCGTGCAGAATGTGCGCAAATTGATAAGTAATGCCCTCGCTCTCGTCAACGCCTTCGCTGCCACCGGAAGAGGAGAGGAGGTCCATGTCTGAAGCCTTCAAGGGCTCCTCGCCTCAAATAATATATTTAGTATTTCATAGAATCTGTATACCATAGCTTTTTGGTTCTGGCCTTGAGCCAACATTTGGGCCTATGATATACTAAATGTTTTGGGCCTTTTTCGTGTAAATTCCGTTATGGTGATATAATAAATGTTCCTTAAAATAATTTCTTATGAATGTATGTGTGTTTTTGCTTTGGAAGGTATACGATATGTTTAAAATACATTTCTGAAGGTCGGGCCGGTTTGGGTGAACAAGTGCACGGGCTTGGTTCAATATTGTCCCTTGGTTGGGTTCAATATTGCTGCTGGGCTACTCTCAGTGGGGAGATTTGTTTTACAGGTTTTGTGGGCTATTTTGAGTTTAAATGGTATTTTTTATTTTTGAGTTTGGAAGTTTAGTTTACAAATAGTATAAGGGTATGTGTAAATTTATTTATATTTTTTTAAAATAAAATTAAAAATTATATTTTAAATAGAAAAATAATGTCTGCTATAATTAAAAAACAATGAATATACTTTAAAGTAATTAAAAGTAAAAAAAAAAAGTGTGAACCAAAATTTTATATTTTATATTTTTGAAAAGATTTTAACAAAAAATTTAAATAAACTATTTCAAGATTTATGCTAATTTATTTATGTCGATATCAACTTTATATATATCTAAATATAGAAAAAAATTAAAATTAAATTTTTTATTTGATCGTATACATACTTTATTTAGCATTCAAAAATACAATTTAAATAATAAAAAATAACACATTATATTTTGCACTATAAAAATATTTACATAAAAAATTTTGATCAAAATTTTTATTATACTCAAATTATTTATAAATTTAAAAACACATTAAAAAAATATTAACTAAAATTTAAGATTTTGCCAAAATCAACATCCAATAGTTAGACGGAGATAGTACATATTGTGTGCACTGTCTAACTATTTTATTAACTTTTACTTAAAGTGGCATACTTAGCTGTTATTATTTATTTATTCCACCGTTTGCTATTTTTTCAATCTTATAGAAAATTTGGTTAGAATTTTTAATTCGTAAAATTATGATTTTAATAATGTTAGCACTGTCAATATTTTAAGTTTTTGTTTTAATATGTGATTTTCCCGTTTGAATTTACGGCACAAACATCGCTTCTTGAATCGTGAGTCAAACACGAAACCAAATAAATAACAGCTTTTGAAAACCATCATTTCTATGCAAGACACTCTCAAGTTGGGGTACGACCATAGGTTATCTTACTCAACTCAAAATCTTAACTTGTATTTATACAAGCAATCATCATATTAATTTTTATTTGTATACTTGTTCATTTTAAATTGGCGGTGGATATAATTATTACTCATTAATGTTTGTTGATTACTATTATTTATGTGTATATTTGTTCCTTTTAAATTGGTGGTGGATATAATTATTACTCATTAATGTTGGTAGATTATTATTATTTAAATATAATTATTTGGATTGATTTATCATTATTATTCAATAATAATGATGTCACATTAAATAAAACCATTAAAAAACGTAAATTTTTATTTGTGGAAATTTGTCTACTTTTTGTGTGGTTAATTTATGTCTTTATGTTTTAAGAAGATTATTCCAAAACCAAAAATAGATTTTAATCAAAATATGATTCTTAAAAGAGGTAGACTTTTACTTGTTCCAAATCTTTTTGGGTTTTGTGTTGCTAACCTCTTTTCTTTTTCTTTTTTCTTTTTTTTTTCCGAAAAGATGAACTAAGTAAAAATAGTGTTAGGCCTTACTCCAAAACCAAAATAAATTTTAATAAAAATAATACTCACAAGAAAGCCAATATCTTTTGTGACCATTATTAAATTTATATCTCTAATACAATTTTATGCCATCCTTCTATTTTATTAAAATAGAAGAAAAAATAAAAAATGGGCAAGTTATTTTTATTTTTAATATAATATTTTATTATTACAAATAAATAAAATTTTAACTTCTTTTGAAAATTTTTGTGAGTGTGAAATAATTTATACTTCATTCAAAATCCATTTTCAATGCAAAGGAGTGAATTTATTATTTTATCAATTTTTTAATGAAGAACATGTCATTGAATTTTGAATTGGATGAACACTGTCATTATATATATATATATATATATCTATCTATATATATATATATATATATAAATGATTGGTAAGTATTACATTGAAATTATCATTTGAACCAAATTAAACCATTTTTCATATTAGATTTTGAAATGATCATGATATTAAGTAATATTGGAAGATAAAACATTATCACCAATGGAAAATAAACAATTTTCTAGTCTAAATTACCATTTGTAGATGAGTGGACCATGTGAGATCTATTTGTGGGAAATATCAAGAGATTCGAAATCCATTTTCAATGCAAATGAGTGAATTTATTATTTTATCAATTTTTGATGAAGAACATGTTACCATTTGTAGATGAGTGAACCATGTGAGATCTATTTGTGGGAAATATCAAGAGATTCAAAATCCATTTTCAATGCAAAAGAGTGAATTTATTATTTTATCAATTTTTGATGAAAAACATATCATATTGAATTGGATGAACACTCTCATTACATATATATATATATATATATATATATATATATATATAAGGAAATGATTGGTAAGTATTACATTAAAATTATCATTTGAACCAAATTAAATAATTTTCATATTAGATTTTGAAATGATCATGATATTAAGTAATATTGAAAGATAAAACTTTATCACCAATGGAAAATAAACAATTTTATTGTTTCTAAGAGTGGTGTGATATATTTCATGTTTTAATATTGTTAAAACAATTGGAATTAAAGACCCGTTGGACAAAGTTATAGAACTTCTGGACTGGAGAAGTGAGAAAAATGCAATGGCAATTGTTATCCATGGGTTTGGGGGAATGGGAAAGACCACCCTTGCCAATTTTGTGTATGCAAGACTCTTCAACCAAAATAATACAAAAGGATGTAAATATTCCATGGTTATATTTTTTGGAGACATAGAAACGAATCCAAATGTAACGAAGTTGCAAAAAGATATAATAAAAGATCATAGGACGAGAAGAAAGGAAAATGAAGACGCTATGCCAAATATTAGAACACTTGAGAAAGGGCAACAAGGAATTGGCCTCTTGTTAAAAGAGGAGGTGGCCTTCATTTTTATTGACAATGTTTTGCTCCGAGAGAAGGTTGAACAAAGGCCGAGATGCAATCCAACAACTCTTGCCTCAGAATATGGGGATTGCAAAGAAAATGAAGTTGCTTATCACTGCACGTGATAGTGATGTAGTGAGAATGCATGAATAACAAGGAATACAAAAAAAAATCTATGCTATTAAAAGCCTTGTCAATGAAAAGGCAATGGAGCTTTTCAAGCAAAACTTGGGTGATAAGGAGAAGCAATTGCATTCAAGCCAAATGAACGGGATAGTCAAGACATGTGGAGGAATTCCAAATCTTTTGACTATGGTAGCAGGATTCATAAGTTCTGAAGTAAATGCAGAAAGAACATATATGATAATGATGGAAGAGAGAAAAAAAACTTGAAGGGTGAAATTGGCGAAGATACAGAGTGCTACATCTTTTCCTACGAAAATCTTGAAAATAGTTTGAAAGATCCATTTTTGGACATTTGTTCATTCTTTCAAGGATGGGACTGGGAAGCACTTTCAAATATTGTGGGAGAGCAAGAACTGAAAAAGCTAGAAAAAAGAGCGCTTGTCACCCTAGATGTGAAAAGCATGACTGCAAGGGTGCACGATGTCATCCTGAAAATTGGTCTCCAAAAATCAGAGGGAGAAATATTAAGATTCTAGAGGATGAGATACTACCTTTGCTTATGTGGGAATTGGGGTAACTCACTTCTACATAGGTCAACTTGACTCAACCTATGGGATAGGGACCATTCATTACCAAAACTCAAATGTGATTTAAGTCAATCCATCTTTCTGTCGCACCGATATACACTAGTTTCGGTCTTGGATTGGTTGGTCTGGTTGGTTAGTTGCTTTGCAACATCGATGGGGAAAGGGTTTGGTTCGATCTATCGATGAAATGGAGGGAACTTAGTTGGTCTTATTGGTTAGTTCGATTGCTCCCGCTTACGCAACTCTGATTTGATTACTATCCACCTTTGGATCCGAAGAGCATGGACATACCCTGTGTAGACAAACTCCATTGGTTGTAAGACCCTCTCCATATATACGAGATTATAGATCCTGAAGGTTAATGTCTTAGGTAAACTTAATGCAATAAACTATCATTTATGGCTCTGTCACTAGTTATGGAACGAGTCCAACTTAATTATCTGCGGCAAGTGAAATTTGAGAGTTCTTAAATCAGAAGGAAGATGAGGTACGCAATCTATCAACTCAAAAATATATGCCATGTACAATTTTGTCACTCCAACAATTTCTTCCTCAGAATATGGGGATTGCAAAAAAACTGAGGTTGCTTTTCAATATACATGATCAAATGCTTATGGTCGAGTGAAAACAATGATCCATTCTATATACCCACATCAAAACTTGATTTGATGTGTAAATCTTAAAGAGTTCTTACACTTGGACCCTTGACAGATGTAGAGGGAAAATGTAAAAGAATATTTGAAAAACTAGTTATTTTCAGTGTGAAAATTTCCCATCTTCCTTTTGATGTGTCAACGTTAAAGGGCTTCAAGGAGTTGAGACATTTATGTTTCCAACCTGCAGATTTACAAAATCTAAGTCAGGGAAGTTTACAACAAGAAGATGCTAACAGTCAAGAACATCAAGCTCTCAGTTCAAAGATGGTATGTTCCTATTTGGGGTGTGTCTAAAACAGGGGGCTCTTCTTACAGTTTCTGGAAATTCCTTGCTCCTGGTCAAGAATAAGGAGTGGATTATAGAATAAAGGAAGGTAAGAGTGGGTGGACTTGCGTGGATGGACATACCTACGTGATAAATTGAGTGGATGGATATCAAGCCTCCCTGCCATCAGGTAGATCCCCCTGCCCATTAAGAAACATCATGCACAATCAAAATATTTTTATGGTTTAACCATTAACAATGGTATCTAGACTAAAATAAATTAAATTGGATGTAGCACCAAACACTCACTTTAAAGATGAATCCAAAACCGCCTTCGCCAAGCTTTCTCTGTGCCTGAAAATTAGACGTGGCTCCTCTCAAAGTCTGGTTTTTGAAAATAAGTTCCAGATTCGCTATAGTCGCTGGCAAGCTAATTTCTCCTTGCGCAAGAAATCTCATATGATTTGCACAAAGAAGTTATGAAATCACCAAAATAAAATCTTTACAAAATCCCCATGATATTTCTGATAATTACAAACTATGAGAAATAAGATACCTATTACTCGAGGTCTTTCTATCGGCGAGGGCGACGACAAGATAATCAGAAGATTGAAAAATGGATAAACCTCGGAATGCATGTAGCAGTTCACAGATTGGAATTTTGATCCAAGAGCTCCAACAATGCAATTGTAATATATTTGCGACAAAGAAAATTGTAGGTACGCTTCCCACTCTATTGTGGACAGAGCTCTCCAACACTGCACCAAGATGTAGGTGTGCTCTGTCAAACTATAATGGGAAACGCCTTTCTCCCCAACAAAAAGATTGGGACTCTTCACAGTTTTATAGAGAATATTGTGGAGCAAGGCCCTAATAGTAATTGTGAACTCTCGTGGATTGGTTTCTGCACTGCTGCATAAAACATATTTTTAGGCGCTCTCACTGAAATTTGTGGAAAAACTATGACAAGTAACGTAAATTCAGTTCTTTTCAGAGGGAAACTGGTGTAACTTGAATAACATTGTAACTGATTAATACATGTTGAAAATCAATATAATGGTCTAGACTACTTTAATCGTCTAACATCTAGATCAATGGCTCATGAAGGTACAAGTGGCCTGG
Organism: Pinus tabuliformis; assembly: GCA_031772625.1. Classification (NCBI taxonomy): domain Eukaryota; kingdom Viridiplantae; phylum Streptophyta; class Pinopsida; order Pinales; family Pinaceae; genus Pinus; species Pinus tabuliformis. The sequence goes on from CM062805.1 coordinate 1,147,865,199, forward strand.
GAGGAGAGTTATTTTCAAAGGGAACGCCTTACGATGTAATTAACAAAAACCGAGGAAATTGTATAAATAAAAAGTGGTTGTAGGAAAAACTTATATTAGAGCTATAAAAAATAGGCTTCCCGTCATAGTAATGTAAATCGAAAGGCCAACTGATTTTGTTAATGTAATGGCCAAGAAATTCTTGATGTCAAAATAAAGTAAATAATAACTTAATAACTAGACATAACATATGTCGGTGTGGATAAGAGGGTAGGAAGGCCAACCACCGCGTCTTTGGTTCATTTAGTTAAATCAGTGGTGTATATTGGTAGGTGTGGAGAGGCGTGGCCATTTTGTTGTGGAAAACATAGAACACTTGTCTTAAATATCATCTACGCTAATGTGGGATAATTGGAGATGTCATGCAATGTGAATCCCCTTGATTATTTATAGTAGCTTGGTTTAATTGATTGAAAAACACTGGAATTTCTAATTTCGATATTATTAATTGCTTCATTTGTTAAAGTAAGACTCTCGTAATGATCTCCACCTTGATATTATGGTTGGTTTTTCATTGACTTGACTTTTTCATGAAGGATTGAAGGGAGATATTCAATTCTTTGATAGAATCCTCATGCCTCTATAGGGTAAGTCACATTTTAGGAAGATCCTTATAATCCATTTTCTCATAGTATTGGTTCATAGGTTTGGGATGAATTCTTCCAAGGTGAGAAGGAAAGGGCATAAACCATTATTATGACAAATTTTATCACCTTAATACAAAGCCTCACTGAGCACTCGAGATCAAGGGCAGCAATGGAATTAGCCCCCATTGACAACTTAGTAATTGTTGACCTTAGTTCTTTGGATGGATGTTATCTCCACAATAAAGGTTCCTCCATAGGGGCACGGGGGCTCCACTGGGGGGCAATACCATACCACGTGGGTTCATATTGGGGGATATATATTGAGGAAAAAATGGCATAATATATTGGGGGATATATAGAGGGTAAAGGGTTTTTATATTGGAAGGTATAAAAAATGGAGTTCAAAGTTAATCAAAAAATATAAAGGGGTATAAAAAATGTTAATGAAAAAATAGATACCTACAATATCTAGTGGAAGTATGGTTTTTTAAATTGGGAGGGTGTATTGGGTTCGTATTGGTAGGGGGTTAGATAATGTGATTTTTAGGGGTATTTTCCAATATGTAGTCAAATTAAGGGTATTGTTTAATATGTCGCGAACGCACGTGATAGGAAAAAAGGTTCATTGAGTGAAGCCCAAGTGCATAGGGGATGCTTACCCAAGAATTTTCAAGCTAAACACCCTCTTAGGATTATGATAAATAAACACCCAAGAATATTAGTCAAAAGGTTAGGTCCGTATAATATTGGGTATGAATTTAAATGACATATATCTAAGTTTAGAGGGCTAAGATAGTCCTAGAGTTTCTCAAGTAGATCCCAAACACATTCTTATACATTTAATTTAAAAATTGTTGTTGTAAATTAAGGTTTATAATAATCACAATTAACAACATGCAAAATTTATGATTGCAATAGAAACACAACCTATGATTAATGATAGACAATAAATAAGAAAGGCCATTTAACTAGTAAATGAAAGAAAAGGTTGTAGGAATTATTCAATGGCTGAAAACACATAAAAATTTACTAAACCCTAGATATAAGTCTAAAAAGATTATTGAAAAAATAATAAAAATGATATGTTTCCTTTTTCAATTTAAATGATTCAAGGCCTAACCTTAAGACTATGCGACCCAAGGTATTTTTTGTTACTTAATGCATATTTTGATGTAACCTAACTTTATTTTAGCATATAAAGCATTAAAAAAGGGAAAAATATTTTATTTTAAAGATTAACTCAGAAAAGACTAGGGTGAATGCATAAAGATGGGTTACACTTTTGGGCTAAATGTGGCGATGAAATTTCAATTTTTTCCTCTTTTATAAAATTGAAGCCCTCAAAATTCAAATAAGCATCGTGAATTTTGATTCAAAGTGAAAATACAATATGCGGAGAATTATGTTGTTGTCCTAATGATATTTTTTCAAAAAAATTTAGTGTCGTATAATCTCTCAATTTTCCATTAAATGCAATACTTGTCCTTGCAAATTTTCACACATCATAAGAGGTATGCGTGTGTTCATGTAGCATAACTTAGTCTAAAATGAATAATTTTAAAAAATTATGTGTATGAGCATGATCTGCACAGAGTGAACTAAGTTTTTCATATTAAAAAAATATTTTTTTTATGCAAAATTATATTTTTTATTATTTTTCGAATTTGGCGAAGTAATATTTCAACGGCATTTTGTAGACGCATGTGTTTGCGTAATATTTTTTCAAATCTTTAAATAAATTAAAAAACCAAGAGTAACATTTTGAGGAGGACTCATATACGAAGATAGTGATATTTTTTGAATTTTTTTCATTGTGTATAGTTTATGTTATTGATTTTTTATTTAGGCCCTTTGAAATTGTCCAAAAAAATTTCAAGCATTATGTTTAAAAGAAATTAGATGTAAAATATCATATGAATTCAAAAGTGTCAAACTCATATGCAATTGGATAGAGGATTTTTTCATGAATCCAACATGATCAACTCTGGAAATTAAGGACAAACTTTATCCTAAATCTACGAGGGTACAAAATTGGGTTGCAAAGAAATCTACAGAACAAGTGCTAAAATTGTGATTTTTAGGACCTCAAGGGCTCGATCAAGCGCTTAAAACACTTGATTGAGCGCTTGATTTTGAGATTCAAATAACTCAATCAAGCTTTAACGAAACCCTCGATCGAGCCATGAAGGTGGTTAACTAGCGAATCGATCAAGATATAAGCTCAATCGAGCCATTAAAAAGTTAACGGCCCACCAACTACTTGGAAAACTTTATTAATTCCATTTATGTTAAATGCTACATATTAGCAACATGATCGAGCTTATAGCTCAATCGAGCGTTTACTGTCAACCTAAAAGATGTTAGTCTAAATTCAATTAAACAGAAAAAGAAAAAGAAAACGACAACAACAACAACAAACGTTCATTCATAGAGAAATATCAAAGTTGTGAAAGTTACATAAGAGTTCACAACAAACATGGAAAATTGGAGATTTGGATCTAGAAAAGGAAGGAAATTTCCAATCACAGGGAAAATGCGAGAAAAAACTAGAGAAACAGAAGGTCATGCAATTCAATAAATTCATGCAAATGCAGGGAATTCAAGTTGTCTCACTTCTCATATTACTTGTTCCATATTGTATGCATTAGGAAATATGATTGAAAAAAAAAAATGGAGAATGAAACAATAAAACTAAGATAAAATAAAAATTGAAAGTAATACCATGTAGTTAAAAATTGAGATTTAACAACAACTAAAGAAAACCACTTGAAATCATGCAAATTATTAAAAACCACTTGAAACCATGGTTTATTGGATTTTTTTGAAACCACTTTAATTCATGCAAATTATGAACCACCTTCGGATTGTAATGGTTTAGGATAACCCACAAAAACTAAGGATGTAATTAACGAAAGAAAACCATTGTAACACAATTTCCATATGTTATTTACATGAATTACAGTTCACGGCAATTTGTTTATAATAGGGATTAACAAAAGTGGTTGGACCACATAGGTGCTCCAAAACTTATAAGCATTAGTTTGATTGATGCTTGATATCCTTGTAGGAGTTAAAAGAGCGAAAATGTGTCAAGATCTAGAAGGAGAAAGAGTATCCCGCCTTCCAATGTGCATGTTGAGAAGACATTTTTTGTTAAACATACATAACAACATTAAATTTCCGTGACATCCATCATCATATATAAAATTTAATGGTTTCCTTGAATCCAAAATGATGATCCCCACCTTTGAACACCTCATACGTTTCTTTTTTCAAGTCTCACATGAAGGTTATGATATTATTTTAAAGAGAAAAAGTTTTTTAAAGACATACAAAGTGTAGTGTAGACTCGTGCTTGCACAAAAATGAGTTTATTATTGCATATCACTATAATGCTTCATGGAAGTCTCATGTGATTAATCAATATTAAATTCATAAATAATAAATTCAAAAGAAATAATTAGCATTCACGTATTGATGATATGGTAGAAATGTTTACAATATTAATATTCATAGATTGTGGAAATATAATGTCGATTAAATTCATCTAGTTGTTTCTCTACATGTAATCGTGAAATATATTGCAAAGTATGGTTCAAAATTAAAAAAGAGGAACCTTATTTTAAACTTTGTTAAGATTTGATGAAAATAATTGAAAACATACAAGAAATTGGATATCCATCTTTGCATGTGCATAAAAAAGGTTCCTTGTAGAAACATGTAGTTTTAAAAATCCTCTTACCCCTCCTTGTGCCCTACTTGATTGTTGTGCTAAAATTTCCATGTACATTCTCACAAAAAAACACTCAAATAATTTGTGCCCCTCTTCACCACAAATGATAACATTGTACATTCATTGCTCATAAGACCTGGAAGCATCTTCCTTGTTCTCTAAATACACTAAAATCTCTATCTCTTAATTTCTTTTTGTTTCCTTATCAACAATTTCATTGGTATTCTCATACTCCTCATCCTACATTTCTTTTATTTTTTTTGGAATTGTGAAATTCTTTGTAGTTATGATAAGTAATTCCTTCAAAAAAGTTCTTCTTACTATTGTTTTATGGTAATTTTAGTTACACATTTTAAAACGCTAAATGATATGGTGCTTCTAATGAAGCAAAACTTTTCTAACTAATTTGTCATCTTGTATAGTAGGCTTTCAAATATTAACATACTTAAAAACTAGTTGAATAGATTCCTTCTTGTACCATGGAGTGTGTATTTATGTATTATATGGTTTTTTAGTCACAAATTATTTTATAGTTCATTAAATATGTATAAATTTATAGATATATATTTTGTTTTCTCTCATGAAATAAACTCGGCCCTTCAATTTGGTAATCACTAGCTTGCTTTTTCAAGAATCTCTAATTCTCCCAAATTCAAAAGATTTGCCATGTCATTAAGTTAGTAATGATTCCCTCTGAAATATTTATTTAGACTTCGTATATAAGAATTTAAGCTTAATTTCTATTAGTCTTTAGTTCATCAACCTTGCAAATTATTATACAATATCTTCTTCATAAACTTTGCTAGATCTTCATCCTCATCGCATTTTTGAGCGACTCCCTTTGGCTTCTTTAGTAAACTCTCCAATTATTCTAATTTCATTCATAATGCCTATTCTTTTTTAATCGCTTAAATATATTTCATTCTCTTCTCTCAATCCATTTTACTTGACATTGGATTTAAATAATTTAAATATTTGGTAAATGAGATATATGAACAAAAATATAATATCATCCTTTTTACAGTAAGGATCACTTTTAGTTTGTGATTTATATAGCCTTTTGAAGAAATGGAAAATTGTTTCTAAGAAGAACTAATTTTGAAAAATGTCAAATGCTTCACTTGGTAAATGTGACTTGTTTTGAAACCAAACAAAGCTTCAAACCTAGATTCACTAGTAAAATTTTTGGGGTATATCTAACAATTGATCACCTTTATCACACACGCTTCAATCCTATCCCCAAATGGTTTTATTTTTTTTTATTTCTTAAACATGTGATGGGGAGAGCGTGAAGAGAGATTATTTCTTGTGGGACTAGAATACTTGGGAAATAGGTATACTGACAATTTGCTCTCCAATTTCTCTAATTTTATTCTTAACACCTATTCTTTTTAAATCATTTTTCTCGTTCCTTCTCTTCTAACAATCCATTTTTGTTAATTCAAATATTTGGTGAATGAGAAGTATGAAAAAAAATATAACACCATCCTTGTTGTACTAGAGATCACTTTTAGTTTATAATTTATATAGTTTCTTGAAGAAACGAAAATTGTTGCTAATAATGAATAATTTTGAAAAAGGTCAGATGCTTCACTTAGTAAATGGAGAGATGGAGGTAGATGTATTAAAAAATATATATTTATGAATTTAATTTTTAATTTTTTTTACATTTTTTGTTTTGTGATTCGCAAAATTGGTAACATGTCAGTTCTCATACTCGTGTGACATGAGGTCGATCCCTGATGAATGCCACTATAACCTCCCCAATGAATAACCCATGGGTAAGATGAGGTTTGAACCTATGACCTGCATAATGACATGAACGCCTTAGCAGTACTTTCGCTGGCCAATAAACCGTACCCTTGGGGTATAATTTTTTTACATTATTAAATGAATAAAACAATTTCAATTTTTTTAGTAGTGTTGAGGCCCAATTTTGCCTAATTTTGACATATTTCCTAGACTTTACCTCACCCATTTTGAACTCTCGTTGACCCCTAATTATGCTTATTTCGATTATAACATCTAGGTTTTGGCCAAAAGGGTGCTATATGCTCAAGGTATGCAAATTAACATAAAAATGTGTCTTTTACCTTAAATCTTAAGCATTCCTTTAGCTAGATGTTTCCTTATTGAATTATCATGCAAACTAATCTAGAAATCTTATACAGATTTGCTTTAGTTCGAAACAATCCCACAATTTCTTGTAGACAACTCGTTCGGTCATATTTCCTGGAAACGCTCCGAAATTCCTCCAGACGCAGATTTCCTGCAACTACCTGATTTCTTGCAGCAAAATCGGTGGTTAGCTATGTTCCACTCACTTCCAAATCAAATGAGAACATGGGTTTTGTGGGGAATTCGTCTTACATGGATGCTGGCCTACTTCCTATTTCAAATCTACCATCAAAATTACCCAGATTTGTAGACCTCTTCTCATTGGCTGCATGAGGGAAAACTCCAGCTATGTAAAGAATTTTATCTAATCCATGCTTTAGTCATGGATTAGACTCAGTAGAGCTAATTTTGACAGTTTGTACCAGTATTAATGACTAATAGCTCAGATTAGTAGTTTTCCTCATTCGAGCCAAATATAGGCTTTTGAACTTGTATAAATTCGACTCTGTTTATATTGTAAGGGGTTGGGTTGGATTCAGGGATAACATATATTAGATTATACTCGGCTGTAATATTTGCAAATTAATATAATACTTTATGTTCTATCTATCTTACTGATCAAGCCCTTTCAATTTTGAAGGGGTTGTGAGTGAGGGAGGGACCCCTTTGCTCACAACTCCCTTAGTTGTAGTGTGCATGTATTTTAATTATGTTATGCAGTAATAACTTGTTTACAAAGCTAATGTACTCTTTCTGATATTCAAGCAGCAAATGTTCCATTGATTGAATGATTATGTTTTCATGTTAATGTGTTGATTTCATTTAATCAAAGATTTGATTTACATTGTTAAATGATTTCTTTAATTGTTGTAAGTTTGATTTCCTATCTTTTCTAATCAACATTAGCAATACTAAGAGTTTTAGAGGGATGTTTCATTCCACTCCATAACCTTTTGATGCCAAATGTTGATGCATAAAAGAGGCATTAGTTCTGTGTATGATTGACTGGTTTGATCAGTAAGCACTCAAGGTATTAAGCATGCATATATTTTGCGCAACATCTCACAAGCTTACCTGCCTTGGGTTGATGATTTATGTTGACAAATTATAAGTCTATAATTTGACTCAACATTTTGGCGCCGTTGCTGGGGAGGTGCTAAGGGATAATACCAAAAGTTTTTAGTATTATGTATACTATTTAAAATTTTCAGGACTGGGGGTGTCGAAGTGGTAAGACAAAGGGAAAATCATACGCACGTGCAGAGGTCAGAAATTCACCAAATCCGTATCCTAATTTCTTGGTAAGTAGTTTTCTTTGAATTTTTTTACATAGTAGATGGTAGGGTCCAATAATTACAAATGTCTTTTGTGGTGGTGTGAGCACCACTTCACTTACTAATAAATTGGAAAGGAAAAAGAAGTCTACAAGATACAAGCCAACAAGGGACAAAGAGTCAGGACAGGAGGTCTGTGGTCCTAAAAAGAGCCCCGAGCATATTCCTACTTCCACAGTAGAAACTTCTACACGAAAATCTTCAGTTGCTGCCCATTTTGAATCTCCCCTTCCAAGGAAGACAACATCTCTGCTCAGTGGTCAACCTAAAAAGGAATTCCTTGTTAATCCTATTCAAGAACTAGAATTTCAAACCATTGATTCCACAAAATCTGTAGTTTACAAAGGTCCTACTTCTTTTTGGTCCAAAATGGCTCATGAAGAAGGAACTGTTAACACATATGGAGGCTATGATGACAAGGAAGAGGAACTGGTCACATTTGAATTCCCTATTAGGGAGACTGGTGGAGAAACTTAGATGAAGAATATTCTACCCTCAGCCTTGCCTAACTTTCATGGAGTCCCCAGTGAAGATCCTGATGCCTTTTTGTTCGAGTTCGACGTGTTATGCAAGAGTTATGACTATTCTTCCAATGCTCAGAAGCTGAAGTTGTTTCCTACAACATTGAAGGATGCAAATCTCAGGTGGTTTACGGCGTTGGCTTCAAACTCCATTACAACCTGGGACGAGATGAAAAAGGTATTCTTAAAGAAATATCAACATTATTGCAAAACTAGGGACCTCAGGGAAGAAATTTTTGGCATGACTCAGAAGGAAGGGGAGAGTCTCGAGGATTTGGTGGAAATATTTCAGTACAATATGTAGAGATCCAAGATGAATCAACTAAGCAAATACACCAAGAGAACAATTTTTCTCAGGGAAATCATACGGGAATCTCTGGATATTTTGAACCTAATGGGAGGAGGTGACATATCAAATTTAAGTTATGATGAGGTGTGTGAGCTGTGTCGATGATATTCAAGAGGAAATTCTAAAGCTGGGGGAGGAACAAGAGATACTTCTTCTAGGCTTGTCAATTCAGTTGCTCGAGATGGAGTCACCAGATCTGAAATGGGTAATCTATTTGAAAATTTTAAAAATGATATTCTTAGCACTTTATCTTCACAATTAGATGTTTTGCAGGCTAAGAAGAAACAAGAAAAATAGGAGGAACTGGAGAAATCCCTGGTCGTGTTTTGCTCGAAATGCAGGAAGAAGCATGCCTTGAGGGAATGTCCTGTAGATAGTATAGAGGTATGCCGAATCTGTGAAGCTGAGAATTCCACTGATCAATGTCCTTCACTTCCTGAGATTAAAGCAACATATCTAGCAGATCAGGGAGTTGTCAATGCACTTTATGCAATGGCACCTCAAAGACCATGGCAACCATGTCCTACAAGTATGTCTCAATCACATTTTCAAGTTCCTTATACTCAAAATCAGATGTGGAATATTCCAATGCCCTGGCAGCCTTGGCCTCCACAACAACTTTGGCAGGGGAACTTTTCTTACCCTACCGCACAAAATTTTCCCTCTCAAAACTTTTATGCACCACAGTCCACATGGCAACAAATGATTCAACCTCAACAACAACAACTTCAGCTGCCTACCCCACCAAATCAACCTCGTCCCACATAACTTCCTGCTCAGCCAGTGTCTAACCCCAATAATAAAACCATCCAATCTGCTCACAACATTGGATTGGTCACTTATCCCAGTTTTCCAACCTACTGTATTGCACCACAACTGCTGCAGGAAATTTTTGTTCCTGTGTTATAGGAACTTCCTGTGTCGCTGCAGGAAATTCAGCTTAGATCTGGAAAAGTGGAGACTCAGCCCGGAAGGATTGAAGAGATTGTAGAGGAATATACTCTGGAAATTCCTAAAGTTGAAGAACAACCTACTTCAAGGCCACAAGAGCCTTCCTCATCCCATACGGTCCAGCCTCCTTTTCCAGAGAGGTTGGAAATGAAACGAAAACAACCCGAGTTTGATCTTGTGTATGAACTAAGAAATGTGTGCATTAAGATACCGTTATTGCAAGAAATCAAGGATATCCCAATTTATATGAAAACAATGAGGGAGCTATGTACCAAGAAACAAGGAAGACAAAATAGAGAACTCTCTACAATTCAAGTAGGTGGAAAGATTGCAAGTTTAATGTCCACCAGATTTGTTACTGTAAAATATGTAGACCCTGAAATCCTTGTGGTTACCACTTTTATCAATGGACATCCCATAAAGAACACTTTAATTGATTTAGGTGCAACCATTAATGTGATGACTATGGAGAATTTATCTCATATAGGATCCTTTGAACTAGCAGACAGGTTTAAGGTAAAGCCAGAGGGGGTATTATAGGACATTGCATGGCTTTTCATGTTGGTATATGGTTCTCTTGTTATCGGTGGCATGGTTTTGCCAGGTTACGACAGTGGTTTTTAGCCTTGCCTTGCCTTTTTTTAGATAGCCATGGTGTGATGGGGTTGTTTTCTCGAATTTGAGCTTTGGAATTGTCGGATGGTTTTGGAATCTGGGGCGGAGGTGGTCTCAGGAAAATTTTCCAAAGGCCTAGGAATACCTTGATTGGTTTTGGTGGGATACATGGTAAAGCCCGAGGGTTGGTTCTAGATTTAGGGCCTAGTGATCCAGTGTGGATTGTGGTAAATCCTGAGAGACTACTGTCTGGGTTTAGGGCATACTGATCCAGTGTGGATTGCGGTAAATCTTGAGAGACAAGGAGACGTAAAATTCCTTAAGGATAGTGATTTAGTCTAGAGGAATTCCTTGCTCGACTTGGCTTTTTGATCTCGGTGTCGGTTTTGGTGAGATAATGGTTTGGTGAGGGTGGAGGTGGTTTAACCTTTGGATTCCCTTTTTAGTTTTTGGATTGGTTTAACCATGAGATCCCACATTCATGCTTGGAATATGGCATAGGGGTGTTTGGCTTAAAGAAATATTTGGTTCAGTCATGTCTATGATCGGGTGGTATGTGAATGTCCCAAACCTAGTCGTCTTTGCCTATGTTTAATAAAATATAAGTACTCTTTCTTTTGTACTTGTTAATATGTGGATTTAATGGTTGTCATATCATTGTTATTTACATGGTTTAATGCTGCTTAAGCATGGTTATCTGACTGGTTATAGTCATGGTAATTTCATGTATTTACTTGTAAATGAAAGGATAATGGATTCAATACCTAATTGATGTCAAACAGTTAAGGGAAGCGGGCGGTGATCCTTCTTTTCAAGTCTCATATGGGTTATCGGTCATTTATGCTCTGTCTTGTATTCATTTCCTATAGATTGCATTGATGGCAAGTGTTTGACATAATGTCAATCCCAGTTGGGTATGGTTAGGCATAGTCCCAAAGTTAGTTTTTTATTTCTAAGTCTTATCATCGTGTAATTTATGGATTTTGAAAGCTACAGGGGTTTATGGGACGTGAGATGGATTATGGGATTGAAAAGTGGAAAAAATACCGGAGTCGCAGGCACAGGTCTAAGGAGAATAGTCCCCAGATGCACACATGCCTTAGTGTGCAAGAGTCTGGAGCCTCCTAGACACACCCTTTTCCATATCAAGGAAGCGTATGGGGGTTTAATGGTCTAAAAATTAGTGGGACCCAGGGACTTGTCAGAGGACTGACTGGGATTCATTTTCAAAGTTGTGTAGCAGGTGAGAAAGGTATGGTATGGTGTGTTTTCATCGGTTCCACTTCCTTAATTGACACATGGGGAGTCGAATCATATCATATTAACTTCTCATGACATGCATACCCTGGTTGGCCAGTTACTTGCGTAGATGTGGGAAGAGGGTGGTTACACATTGGTGGTAGACACATTATGTGTGTTGATATTCATCATGGCCTCTATCAACCATGATGGTGGGCTTACTTGGGTTAGCATGCTCAATTTCTCATTGTTTAATCGTGTTTCATTAGCATTTGAAATCAAGTTTTCATTTTCATTCGCTTGATCAATTGCTTGATATGGAATATCACGTGAATAATTGGCAAGTGGTTCAGTGGGTGTGACAACCTCCATGATATTGACAGTTGGTTAATAACTGAACTGTGTCTCACTCACATGTTCATCATCATCATCATAGAAGTTCCCTTCAGAAAGGGACAATATACCTTTAGTAGCAACAACATATTATTGGGCATCAACATGGTCTTGTAAGTTATTTACTTCTTGACCTTCTACATCAAATGCTTGGCTACACCTAGTATCATGCATAAGAGAATCAACATTAAGTGGCCATATACCAGTCCTCCTAAATCCAACCTTAATATTAGAAGGTGTGAGATCCATTTTAAATGCTTTATGTGCAATCTCAGCTAGCTCAAACCGTTTTACTTCCATCCCTGGATTTTTTTCCATACACGAAGCTCGCTCAACCCTGAAATAGTTCTTGAAAGGCCCAAACATGCTGACATCAAGGGGTCACAATTTGTGAGTGGTATGAATTGACAATGTTAACAATTCAATGCCCAAATTATTGGCCTCCTTAATTGTCTACATAACCATGTGGTTTCCATGGCCATCTAAAATAAGTACGTGTTTGTTTTCAGGTGAGACACCACCTGGTATAGATGCAGCAAAGTGACAAAGCCAATTTAGGAATAGTTCCTTTGTCATCTATGCATGCACCTGGTTCACAATTATGTAAATATTTTTTTAGTTGACTTTTACCTTTGAAGAGATAAAGTCTTGGGATTGAAGAACCAATTTCATTGACACAAAAAAAAATAGTGATCCACTCCCCGCTCTTAGGAAAAATCTTAGGCACATTTTTGCTCCCTCTCTTGGCAATGACCCACATACCACAATTCCTTCCTTGTTGTAAGCCTATTTCATTACAGTTCCATATATGGTATGGGGCATATGATTGTTTCTCATATGCAGCAAAAAGAGTGTTATAGAACTTGGACACAATTTCAGGGCATAGATTTAAAGCCCTATCTCTGTCAAGGCCTTCGATTGTACGTAGCACAAGGACTGGATTCCTTTTTTTAAACCCAGTCCACTATGATTTACCAAAAAATCCATCTTTGAAGGGTTTTGGCCTCCCTTGATAGATTTGAGCTATTGTGGATTTAAGTTGTAAAACATCTAACCCATGTCCCAAATGGGCCATGTAAGAACCCTAGTTAAAAATCCATGTTAGAAAAATATAAGACCACGATCATGGGACACATATTCCAAGCTGAATGGTGGGAAAACATCCTAGTGGGTGTTCATTTCGGTCATTATGGCTTAAGGAAATTGGAAAAGGCAATGGAAAAGGATTTGGAAAGGCAAAATGGAATTTTTGGCACAATTATTTATGAAAATAATGGAAATTAGCAGAGAAGGAAGGTGAAAGGTCACAAGTTGCATGTGAGGAGGAAAATGAAGGAAAATAATGGAAAATGAAGAAAATAGAGGCCTCATTGATAAAAAGGCTTCTGAGGATCAGTTCATGGACTTTTTCAATTCATTTTTTGGCTCTCATTATTCTCTCTCTCTCTCTCTCTCTATTTCTCTCCCTCTCAATCTTGGACACTTAATGTTTTCTTGGAGCACTTTGGCATTGGATCAAGAAAGGAAAAACAAGGCAAGAGGAAGGAAGGTGAAATCAAGGAAGAGCAGGATCAGGCAACTATAGCGGGATTCTTTGCAGGTATCAATTTGTGTTTTCCTTGCTATATTTGGAATTCATGGTATTTCATGTGGTTATTTGTTGTTTCGACATGGTTTTTGCCAGGTGTGATAGTGTTTTTCAACCTAGCCTTGCCATTTCTGAATAGCCATGGTGTGATGGGGTTATCATGTTTTGGTTGAGATGCATTTTCAGATGGATTTGAATCTAAGTGATGTGGATCTCTGAATAATAGAACACATGGCCTAGTAACCCCTGAACCGGACTGTGGGTTGCGTAAAGCTGGATTTTGTGTTGCCTTGGTGGGACTAGGAATCCTTGACCAGTGAATGGCGGGATATAGAGTAAAAACTAGAGGTGGGTGCTCTCCATCAGGCCTATCAATCATGGGATGGTATATGTGGTAAATCCTAGAGAGTGGGTCTTGATTTAGGGCCTAGTGATCTAGTGTGCATTGCAATAAAGCCTGAGAGACTAAGAGACAGGAAAATTTCTCACGGTATAGGTGGAGAAATCTGATGGCATCCATGCTTGTTTTGGCTTAGTGATTTGGTGGAGATCATGGTAAATCCCGTTATTACATGTTTATTGTTTGGCCTAGTGATCCGGGATGGATTATGGTAAAGTCAGGTTCTATTGATGAGGGTGAGGTGGTTTAGCCTCGGGATGCCTTGGATGTTTCTTTTGGTTTAAGTCCCACATTCATGCTTGGAATATGGCACGGGGGTGATTGGCTGAAGAGAGATCTAGATCAACCAATCTATGGTCAGGTAGAAGGTAGTAGTCCCATACTGGGTTGGCTTTTGCATTCATTAATAAGAGGTTCTCTCCATGGTATATTATGTGTAAATGTACTGGTTTAGATGTGGATTATACGACTAATGTATATTTGATATTTCTGTTGTTACTATGTTGGTTATAAGCATGTATTATGATAGTTATGATGTATGGATATCCTTATGTTTTGATTTGTAAATGAATGAACAATGTATCTATGACCTAATAAATGATAATGCAGCTAATGATATAAGGGAAAAATGTTTCTTAGCGATTCTCAGATAAGTATGAGACCCCTATGCTCAAATTTGATGTTTAGACCTGTAGATTACATATTTGTGACATGTTTGACGAAATTCATGTCATGGCTTGTAGGGGTCCAGTCAAGTCCTTGTTCAAGTAATTGAATTTGTATCATCATTTGGTTATTATATTTCTATTTTGAAGGTGTCATTTAGTTTTGGGCAGTGACCCTGGCTTTGGTCTTGAAAAAGTGGTTCAAATCTTGGGGATGTTGGCACAACACTAGGCAAAATAGTCCTTGGATGCTAGCATACCCATCGTGTGGGATTGTCTGGAGCCCCCTGGACACATGCATGCCCATATCAAGGGAGCGTCTAGGAGTTAAATGTCCTAAAATCTAAATGGGACCCAAGAGCTGGTTACCTTAGAGGTTTTGATTGTTCCTGAGAGTCTTATTGCTTATGTGGAAGGTCTTTATGGTGTGTTTCCATCGGTTCCACTTCCTTAAGGTCACCTAGGAGTTTGAATCCCATCATAGTAGCATCTCGTCACATGTTTACCGCTACTAGCTGGTTACTTGGGTAAATGTGGGAGGGGGGTGTTACAAAGTAGTATCAGAGTGGGTTGCACTCTCTTTGGGTCATATCTGATACCACAGAGTGGTATCAGAGCACGGTTCACCCCTTAGACTGGATGGGCTATGTGTTGGTCATGCATTCATGTCAATTGCATATGTGTTCCATATGGTTGTAGTCCATGTGCTTATTGCATTTGCATGGTGTTGATCATGGTTGTAGTGATGTCACCATGTGAAGGTTGATGACGTTGTTGTTGGGTTGCTTTAGTTATGAATGCATGTCAGTTGTATATGCATTCGTTATTCATGTTGGTGTCTATATGTTGTTATGCATGCATTGTCATGGTTATATATATGCGTGTATAGTAGGTCAAACATGCCTTGTGAGGCCATTTCATTCGTTTTAGGTCATCATGATGCTATTGGTTTTTATGATGCTGATGTGTTGGCTGAGAAAGAGCAGGAGATGCAAACCATCAAAGTGAAGTTGCAACATTGGACCTCGAGGCAAGAGCATGTTTTCATATAGGTTTGTATGTTTTATGTAGGTATGTAGGTTAAGGATTGTTATATGCATGATGGTTATGTGTATGCCTTTCATTCTACTAATTCTATGCTTACATTCATGATAGATGCTAGTTCATTAGTGTATTCACATGCACATGTGTCAGATAGTCATGAATGATAGTAACCTGTGGTGGTATGCATTGCTATTGTTGTTTTAGGTTAGATAACTTGATGATTATGTTATATGTTGTTGATGAATGTGTTATAGGTTAACTTGTTGTTGTTATATTATATTTAGGTCGATGATTAGGTTATATGTTGTTGATATATAACTTGTTGTTGTTATATTAAGATCTTGATGTTATATGTATCGCGCTAACCTGTATTGACCTATGCAGAGAGTTAGTATTATGACATTTAGGTATGAGTTAATATGTTGTGATATTATGTCATACTAATCTACACTAACTATACATATGTGATTATTATATATGAATGATAATTTTTTATGAGCTTATGATGTGAACATGTTAGATAGTTACTTTTATGGATATCATGAGCTTATTTATGTTTGAGTTGATATGTCATGAAGTTATATCATGCTCATATGTATTGATTGTGCATACAAGATAGCCTCCCCTGAGATACATTAAGGTATGAGTTTTCTTATGTCGCCTATTTGGTGTTTGACATTTGACTATGTCATTTATTTGGTGTTTGAGTGTTTGGTGTCTATTATGTCATTTATTTGTTGTCTGAATGTTTGATTACTTGAATTACATGAGTATGTTTCTATAAGATTTCTTGTCGAAATGATTTTGCTTTAAGATGGTTGTACTAATGCATATGTTTTGAGACAGGTGATATGTACTTGAGTGTAAGTAGGTGATAGTTGTAGCATTACATATTATGACTAGTGAATGTGAGTTGATTTTTGAGTATGACATGGTTGTTAGACTTGGTAAAGGTTGATTTCAAATTAATATACATGATGTATTGATCTTTGGAATGTGAGACTGACATGTGTAAGCAATTGCAGGGTAACATGCTTGGTATTAGCTTGACAAGATAATAGTTGATGTGCTTATATAACTAATAGTTGGGTGATATGACAGTGCATAATAAGACTCTATTGCAACAAAGTAAAAAGGTAAAAGAAAGGAATTGGGCAAGAATTCCTTTGGCTATGTTTGGAAACCACAATTCCAAATGAATGAGTGCTTTTCATATAGGGATTCTTCTTAACAACCTTAATCGCGACGATGGTTGGAAAATAAGTGATAATTGGATTCTCACTCTAACCTCTAATTCCACCCTCTCCTAAATGCTCCTCACCCTCTTATCACGAGGTTTGCCCTCCATGGTCTTCCCTATAATATACCAACCCTAAAAATTTATTAGAATATTTTAATAATAATCTAAAATCAAGTATGAATAAACGTTTTAGAACTTCAATTTAAAATTAAAAAAATTTAACTTAAAATTTTAACTAAAAACTTTAATTTATTTCATTGTTAATCACCACATTCCATTCTAATTTAAAACTTTACAAATTAATTAATAACTATCAACAATGTTATAATAAAATTGATAAGCACTAAAAATTTATAACAAAACTAACATTTTAAGCATTATTAGTATTAAAGATTATAATTTTTTTATAATTTCTCAATTTATTCAAAAAACAATTAAAGATTAATACAAAAAAATTGTTAAAATTCAAACTTCAAATTTCAATTAAATAATGCATCCAAAAATAATAGGTTTATACATATTATGTATTATATATTAATTTAGTTTTAATTATTGAAACCAAAATTACTTTATACAACTTATTAGAAATAAAAATAATTAAATTCATTTTTTTTTAACTGGAACGGTTATGTTTTATTGATAAAAAGATAGGTTGGGCAAAGCCTAATCAACCATTACATTCTTTAGATTGACTTGAGCACAGTATCCCACTTAGGGGATAAATGCCTTGGTCGGTGTATCTGCATTGATACTGATCATTCCATTTTGTAGCGTGCATCCTATACTTGCCAATCTGTCCGCTTCCTTGTTTAATCCTCTGAGAATGTGGAAAATTTGAGCTGAGGGAAAATCCTTCAGGATTCTGTTCACTCTGGTTAGATGTTTGTTTAGCACCGTATCCTTAAGCCCTTTCTTGCTTACTATTGCTTTTATCAACATTTCTGAGTCTCAAAAAACTAAGATTTCGCTTGGATTTTCTTTTCTGGCCATTTGGCAAGCTTTCAATAGACTGAGAATTTCTGCTTGGTTGTTGGTTTTCAGTGCAAGACCCCAGCTGAAGTCTTCTTTGTTCCCATTTGGAAAGAAGATCGCCCCTCTTGCTCCTGACCTCCCTGGGTTTCCTTTTGAGGCTCCATCAAAAAAGATTGTGCACTTGCCCTATGATTTCCACCATTGTTGGAATCTGTCCTCTGGATCTAGGATCTGCCATCTTTCCTTATGGATTGGTCGTGTGTTTGCTGGGTGTCTGGCCTTACAAGTGTAAGCATCCAACCACATCCTTTCTTCAATTCGGAGAGAGTTGTCATCTTTGACTGAAAAGTGATTCAAGGTTTCTAAGAGGAGGTTCTTTGCCCGCTCAGCCACTTTTGCTGTTGGCAATTCAGTGTTATTGAAGATGATTTCATTCTGGGCTAGCTAAAGCTTCCAGCAGACATACTTAGGGGCAACTATCCACACCTGGTGCCATATAAATTTGCTAACTATGCTGTGAGGGTAGCTAGCTTTCCAATAGGAAAACATGATGTCAAACGAGCTTTGAGATGGGAGACGAACATTCAGTCCATTCAGGAATATGTACCAGACCTCCTTCACAAACTCGAATTCTATAAATAGATGATATGAAGTTTCCAATGCACATTTGCAGAGGATGCATCGATGTGGGCCTGCTATGTTTCTTTTGCACAGATTTCCCCAGTCAGAATTTTTTTGTGGAACAAAGTCTAGAAGAAGAAGTTAATTTTGGGGATGCTGAAGCTATCCTAGATCTGTTTCCACACGGAACCCGGATGAGACGATTCCTTTTTACTTTGCATCTGAAGATACCCTTGACTTGCCATATACACCCCCGTCTTACCCCATCCCCAGGAGTCTTCTTCTTCTATGTGCACCAGAGCAAAATCAGAAATAGCGTCTTTAAGGGCATCTAACTGAGGTTTTAAATGCTCTGGGATTCTAGGGAAAGTCCAGTGCTGCCAGTTCCCATTGCTATCCCAGCCTGATATGTCCTCTATTTTTCGGATTCCTTTCACATGTAACCAGGCTCTTAACTCGGATATTTCGTTAACTTTTGCTTTAGGGGGATGACCTAAGACACTGTCTCTCCATAGCATTGTGTTTTTACCATTTCCAGGAATTCGATACAGGTAGGATCTAAAGAATTCTATGACTCTGCTGCACAACTTCCAGGCCTACGTTCCTTTGGGATTTTTCCCCACTATAAAGAGTTTTATTGACTGATTTTTGAGATATTTGATCTTGAAAATCTGGTTGACTGGGTGATTTGGCTCAGCGTAAAGCTGCCATAATAATTTGCAGCCCATAGCTAAGTTTACATGCAAGGGATCTCGGATTTGCAATCCTCCTTCTGCGAGTGGTCGTTTCACTGTATCCCAACTTATCAAGTGGAATCTGTTATTGTTTCTACGTCCTCCATTCCACAAAAAGTTGCGCATAAGTCCGGAGATTTGATCAGAGATTGATTTTGGAGCCAACATTAGGGAAGCCTGGTATGTAGGAAGAGCCGTGAGGACTGATTTGATGAGCGTGGCAATGGTTGTGAGCCAAGAGCCTCCCCACACAACAATTTTCTTCTTGAATTTCGATATTACTTCCTCCCACAGCTGATTTCTGTTGGAGCCTAGCGTTATTGGGAGGCCCAGATATTTAATTTTATCCCAACCAGCGTATCCTGTAAAGCCAAGATCATTTGCTATTTTCTCAATTATGTATTGCTCTGTGTTCCAACCATACACAGCGCTTTTCCTCTCGCTTATAAGAGCTCCCGAGATGCTACAGAATTTCTGGAGGATGTTTTTGAAGAAATTTGCTAGTCTTGGAGAGGCTCCCCCGAGCAAAAGTGAATCATCTGCAAATAGTGCATGGTTCACTGGGTCAATTCCTTTCTCAATTCTAATCCCAGGTATGCTGCCATCTTGTTTTTCCAAGGTCAACTTTCTACTCAGAGAATCTGCCATTAGTATGTAGAGGAATGGGGATAGAGGACAACCTTTCCTCAATCCCCTGGTGGCTATAAAGAAATTAGCAGGTCTTCCATTTACCACTGGAGCAATCCATATCTTCTCTAAACAAGCTTTGATGAGTTTGATGAAGTCCTGGCTAAACCCAAAGGAAGAAAGAACCCTGTACAAGAAAGAGCGATTAACTCTATCAAAAGCATTGTGCATATCCAGTTTGATGAGCATACCTTGTTCTTTGCGAGAGTGGCTGGAATGTAGGGCTTCCTGAACTTGGATGACATTGTCCAGTATATGTCTTCCTATCACAAACCCCCCTTGTGATGGAGAAATTAATTTTTGCAGAAGAGGTTTGATTCTATTCGCCAGAAGTTTAGCCACAATCTTGTAGGAAGCATTGCAAAGCGAAATCGGCCTGTATCTTTCAAAATATCCTAGGTTTGCTTCCTTGGGGATTAAGGTGAGAAAGGTGGAATTTATTTCGCCTCCGACCTTTGGCTTCCTCATGAATCCATGTATCATAGAAGATCTAGTTTGATTAGCTCCCAACATATTCTGTAGAAATGGATTGAGAATCCATCAGGCCCAGGGGCTTTGTCTGGCTCCATGGACCAAACAATTTTTGATATTTCTTCTTCCCTAATTGGGCTCAAGAGTATGTCGTTATCATCTGGGTTGACTAGGTTCAGAATATTTGAGAGGAAATCTGATATATCCTCCTCGCTCCTGTCCCTTTTAGCACTAAGAAGGTTTTGGAAATGCTTCTCAGCATCTTCCTTTATTTGATCAAATCCTTTGCACACTTGTCCACTGGATGTAGTGATTTTTGCAATATGATTTCACGAAAGGCGAGCCCTATACTGTCTGTGGAAGTATGTAGTGTTTCTGTCCCCAGCTTTGAGCCACAAGCTGCGAGACTTTAAACGCCAATATTCTTCTTCACTTCTAAAGGAGCTATATGTTTTCCTTTGAGCAGATTTTTCTTTATCTAATTCCATGGGGGAGATTTCTTTCTTTTCCAGTTCGAATTGAAATTCTGCCAGCTAATGGACTGCTTCTTTCCTCTGGCTGGTGGGGGATTTTAAAGCCTTCTTTATCCATTCTTTTAGGGCCTTCTTTGCATTTTTCATTTTTTGTTCCCACACAAAGCTTGGGGAGCCTGTTACATCTTTTTCCCAGGCTGATTGAACTGTTTCGAAAAACCCTTCTCTTTCAGCCCAGAGAGGGCTAAAGTGGAAAGGGAGAGGACCTAAGTCTTCTTCTTCCTTTAAGAAGAAAAGGATAGGTTTGTGGTCCGAGGTAAGTTTTGGAAGAATCTTGGTGAAAATAATTCTTTTGTCCATCATGATGGAGCTGCTGGTGAGAAATCTGTCCAGCCTTGCTGAAATATGATTTTCCCCTGTTCTATTGTTGGTCCAAGTGTATTCTCCTTTCACTGGCTTGAAATCTACTAAATCCCACTGGAGAATGAGATTTTCCATTGTGAAGAGAAGAGGATCCCTTGTGAAGGTCCCACCTCTCTTCTCTTTGGGATCCATAATAATGTTCAGATCTCCTCCTATGACTATATTCTTAGGATTGAGGAGTTCTAAATAGTCCGAGAGTGTCTTCCAGCACTCTTTCTTTTCAACATAATGCACGGGAACATACATATTGAAAAGAGCTAAGATGAAGTTGCTTGTTGTATGGCGCAGTTCAGTATAAATCCATTATTGAGTCTCATAGGATCTTTCAAGAGAAAAGGTGGTTTTAGACCAGAATGTGCCTATTCCTCCAGTCGAACCTCTAGCACTAACTACCTTTCCTGAATCAAATTTCCATTTTGTTTTGCCTGTGTTTAGAAGGATCTCCCCTTCTATTTTTGTCTCTTGAAGCATGAGTATGTTTGTGGATTCCATTTTCAATAGATCTTTAATAGCCTTTGCCTTAGTGGGATTCCCCAAACCCCTGCAGTTCCAAGAGACCAGTTGCATCATTTACAACTTGTTGGGGTGGGTCCACCTCCCTTAGGAACCCTTGGTCTAGTATTCCTCCCGAGGGTCATCTCAATGGTGGCTTGACTTCCAAGGGTTTTTTGTCTTTCTGATTCTTCTTCCCTAGTTTCCTTATTTGATTTCCTTTTGGCTCTCTTTGATGGCCTCTCGAAGGTCTCATCATCCGAAGAGCCCGCATTTTCTACATCCTTTTTCATTTTTTTAATTATGTTTGCATATGAAGGGGAAGAAGTATTGCCTGGAATCGGGCTTGTATTATTACCTGGATCTTGAGAGTCAGTGTTGCTCAGCTGGGGGAGACCATCTCGTTCTGCCTCTGGAGAATCTGAAGGTGTTTTGAGAGATTCAAAAGGATTTTTGTCCTCCTCGATGCTGATGGTTTCCTTGCTTCCCATGTTCTGAATGTTTGCACTTTCTTGCCTTGATTTGTTCCCTGTCTCTTTGCCTTTGTTTTTATTGTTCTATCTATTGTTTGTTGTTTTCTTTACTTGTTTCCATTGTTCTCCTTTTTATTTCTCTATTGCCTCCTCATTTTTCTTCTTGCAGTATCTTGAAAAGTGCCCGTGTTCGTGACAGTGTTGGCATTTAAAGGGGAGCTGTTCGTAGTCAAGCTCTTGGATATGTGTCCAATCTGTAACCGAAAGTTTGATGGCTTCAGGTAATCCGACTTCCGGATTGACCTCTACACATATTCGGGCACAAGAGAATTGATCCTTCCTCGGTGCTTGGTCTATGTATCTGCCTAGAGCATTACCAATGGATTGCAGCGATCTCTGGCTCCAGCAGTGAAGGGGGAGATGTGGAAGATGCACCCATACAGGCACTGCCGTGGGTACGTCTTGTGCCGGATCAAAATCTGGTGACCATTTATTCAGATAAAGCCCTTGAGGGCCCATAAAATATGGCCCGTTTCTGAAGATCAGGCTTCTATCTTCCGCATTATCAAACACAAATACAAAAAACCCTTTGCCAACAAAATGGCTTTTTATTCCTTCCGAAACCAGAGGTATCCAGTTCCGTTTAGTTCTTCAACTGCTTTCAGGGATGGCCATAGCCCTGTGAACTAGCCGATGAGGCCTCTTTCGGCTAGGTTCAATGTTGTTCTGCAAGTTTCCTCCACAGGCAAAGTCACCGTGGGGATGTTTTCCAACTTTTTGACGAACTTTTGTTGTGAACTGGAGATTGGAGGTTTCCCAGCAGCTGCGATGAGGGATCTAAAAGCTTCGAGCTCTGGAGACGGGGGAGGAGGGGCCTTAGGGCCACCTCCGAGATCCATAGTGGAGAAGACCACGCGAAGGAGGGAGTAACTAGCTGGGTGCGGCTAGGGTTACAGCAGGGCGGCCATGCGCGCGCTCAGAAGCAAAAAAATAGTATCTTGTTGGTTGGGTTTTTCAAAAATAATTAAATTCATTTTAATCTTAAAATAATTAATATAATTATTTATTTATACATGAATGTAAAGAAAAATAATAGGTTAATTTATCAGCATTAATGAATATAAAGAAATATTAATACTTATTCATGTTAATCATTTAATTAAAACTTAGAAAAAAAAAAAATTCCAAACAAAATTAAAGATATCAAATTTCAATTAATTAATCAGGCAAAAATAATAGGTTAATAAATATTATCTATTGAATATTAATTATTTTACTTATTCAAATGAAATAAAAAAATATAACTTTATACAACTTATTAAATAAAAATAATTTTATTCATTTTAATCTTGAAATTAACAAAATTAACTATTTACACAAAAATGGGAAGAAAAATAATATGTTAATATATCAACACTAATAAATATTAGGAACAATTAATACTTATTTATTTTTAATCATTCAATTAAAAAATGAAGAAATACAAAAAAAAAAAACAAAAAAAAATTAAGAATTGTGTTAAAGCTTTACCATTTTTGTCGACTACCATTCATTCCCAACCCTACCCTCACCATTATTTATTTACGCTACTGAGTTCTGACTTATTCACTCATGGATCTATCCTGATGATGAACCACAGAGGATGGTTCAAAACATCGATTCCAAAAACATGAATGCGATGACTCCGGAAGATAACATCAGACAACCTTGAATCTGTCTAACATTATAAGGATATGTGTTATATTAATAAATATGTATTTGACAGGCATAACAACTAGTTCTAGTTATGGATAGATTCGTCAAAGGATTGGAGTCCCTTGAGAGATGGTGTGGATGTGTTTAGTTGCAAGCAACGTGCTTGGCACAACAAGGTAAGGTAACTGGTGTATTGTTATGTTTATTTGTGCACTAACAATTATGTGTTTATGGAAATATGATGCAGGGGATGGCATGTAAAAGAGTCTACCATGAAATTATGAAGAAGGATGAGGTTTAGCATTCCTTTGGAAGCATTGGGAACAATGGAGATTGAGTCTTGGTGTTTGTTGTCAGTCTTTTTCTTTTGGTCTTTTTTGATTTTATGTGCTTGGTTGTGGTTTTGTTTGCATCTTGTCCATAACCATGCCACTTTGTTTGTGTTGTCGTATTGTTGTTGGTTTTCCATGGTTTTCTTCTTGTTTTCTTCTTGGTCTTGCCTTTTATGTTTTGAGAGCCTTGGGAATTGGTTGGGGAAGGAGGAAGTTAGTTTAGGGAGAGTTGTGTGGTACATGATAGGTAAGGTAAGACCTAGATGAAGCTCGGTGCATGTATAAGGGCAGTTGAAGGTAAGAGTATGACAACCAATTGGAATGGTTGGGTCCATTGGTGTAAGTGGACGATGGGAGGACAATCATGGGAAAGGTAATCAAGAAGGTAAGGTGAATGTATTTGAGGTGTCATATGCCTTGGCTATGTTGGGAATGATTGTTCTCAATGTTGTGCATAGTGTGCACAAATAAAGGGAGTTCTCTTAAGCTTGACCTCATGCTATCTAGTAATTATCTTATGATCATGATTATGTTGATGTTTATATACGTATGTATGCGTGTATGTATGTTGTTGACTGAAAGGATCATGATTTGTTTATGTTGATGTTATCTATATATATATATATATATATATATATACATACCGTTTTCTGACAACGTCATCACGAATTGTTCTTATGGAGGAATGATTGCTTATGTGGGTGAAAGACATGAAGAGGTTCCTGGTTCATGAGGAATCAAGTAGGAAGAGTAACCTTGACAGATTTACGAGGTCATTATCATGCGGATATGAATTGATATTATGTGTTTATACTATGTCTATGTTTATGCTATGGACATGCAATGTTGAGGGATACATCAGCAGAATGGAAGTAATATGACCGGTGGCATGCTAGGATAAGCATGAATGGTGGAGAGACACTGGTAGCAAGGTTGTTTGGTAGAGGCAGTGTGGTTTTGGATGTGCAGTGCTACTGTTGTGTATATTTTGTACATATTGCATATTCAATGATTGTACATTTAGTGTTGTGTGCATGTTGCATATATTGCACTGTGTGTGTTGTATGTGCAGTGATATGTGCATATGGTGCTATGTACATGTTGCATATGTATTATTGTGTACATATGATTTTGTGTGTTTATTGTGTATATGGTGTTGATGTTGTTATGTACATGTTTGATATGCGGTGTTGTGTACATATCATAAATGTGCACATGATGGATATGCGGCGTTGTGTGCATAGGGTGTTGTGCACATGCTGGATATGCAGTGATATGTACAGATGATGTTATGTACATGTGGGATATGTAGTGTTATGTGCATGTGGTGTTGCGTGAATGTTCTACATGTGGTGCTATGTACATATGGTGTTGCGTACATGATTGTACAAGTGATTTTGTGTGCTTGTGGTGTTGTGTACATGTTTTACAAGTGGCATTGTGTGCATTTGGTGTTGTGTACATGTTGTGCATGTGGCACTATGTACATGTGGTGTTGTGTACACATTGTGCAGGTGGTGTTGTGTACATGTGATGTTGGGCACACGTCGTGCAAGTGGTGTTGTGTAAAAGTGGTATTGTGTACATGTTGTACCTATGGTACTGATGTACATGTGGTATTATGTGCATGTCATACATGTTGTGTTGCAGGCATGCAGTACTATAAATGTGCATTGTGTAGTCGTGGTATCGTGACATGTGTATTCGTTGTGTTTTACTCTGTTCATGTATATGTATTGTGTTGTACGTCGAGTGTAGGTGTGTGTATTGTATTGTGGTGTACACCGGATGTAGGAGTATGTGTTGTGTTGTTTTGTACACTATGCGTAGATGTATGTGTGGTATGTTAGGTGTAGGTGCATGTATTGCATGGTGTTGTATGTTGTGTGTGGTTGTATGTGTGTGATGCACACTATGTGTATGTGCACATGGTTGAGGAGAAGGAAATAGGTGTTTTTTGGGTGTGGAAACTGATCCAGTGTGCGTACGGGATAAGGACAAAGGTAGAAGCTAAAGATTGATTAAATGATAAGTATTAATATTTTATTTCAGTTTTATTATGCATGTGATTTATGATTTTGTTATATGATGATTACATGTGATCTATGATTTTGGTTTATGATGGTTACATGTGATTTATTATTTTTATCTATGATGGTTGTGTTTTTAGTTAACTTGATGTGATATGTTTATACATGATGATTTGATCAAAGATGCTAGTTTGACTTTTTGTGATAGGAAGTAAACAAGATTTCAAGTGTACCTTATTAACGAGCTAACAATGAGGAATGATGTGAATTTATTTCAATTTACTTTGAATCTAATGGAAGTTATGTGCTTGGCACAGGAAGTATAGAAATGCCCAGTTGGGTGGTTGAAACTGACTACAATAATTAGCAGGAACAAAAAAAGGAATTGGAACATGCAACAATATGTTGGTAAATCACTTCAGGAGTAGGGCCATTGTGGGACACTGGTACCCAATAGTGTCCATTGATTTCCATGAGCATGCTATGAACGGTATGATGGTTTTGAGGTAGGTATATGCCTTGGTTGTTTGACCTTTTGATGCGAGGAAGCCTTGCTAAGGGATGGATCACCCAGGATAGGGTATGTCAAGGAACTTGGAAGGTGAGTGACTACATGGAAGGGGTGACCAGATTGCCCGAGGGACTATGTAGCAGAGAAGGGAAGGTCGAGGATGGATTTGTTTTGGTCATTAGCATTTCCAGATGGAATCAAATGCACATTTGGAGTGTGCCTATAACAATGAGATGGTAACTGTTCATTAAGGGTATAGTAGCACAATATTGTAGCGTTGGACATTGGATGCAGATTTGACCTTGTAGTGGATTCTAGACTTCCTGGGAAGGAGTTGAATCTTGGTACTACTTTTGAGGGTGAAGGTGTAAGCCTCTGGATTCCCTTGTTGCTAATGTGGGCATCGTATCCATTTATTTGTTGGGTGAAACAAATGTGTATGTGTATATGTGGTTATTATTGTAAATATCGTAATGAGTTGTGTTATAAAGCTCCAGTAAATGGTATGTTTGTCATGTTTTAACAGATGTTCATTGTAAATATTGCAACAAGCTATGTTATAAAGCTCCATGGGAAGTATCTTTTGTTTACATCGATCTTTCTGGTTATATGTGTCATTGAACACCAAGGATGGTGTTCCCCCAAGGGGGAGGGTTCTATAACAACCCTGGTTAAAAATCCATGTAAAAAAAAATATATGACCATGGTCATGGGACACATATTCCAAGTTGAACGGTGGGAAAAGCATCCTAGTGGGTGTTCATTTTGGTTATTATGGCTAAAGGAAATTGGCAAAGGCTTTGGAAAGGAAAAATGGCATTTTTGGAAAATTTATTTATGAAAATATTGGAAATTAGGAGAAAAGGAAGGTGAAAGTTCATAGGTTTCATGTGAGGAGTAAAATGAAAGAAAATAATGGAAAATGAATCAAATAGAGGCCTTGTTGATAAAAAGGCTTCTAAGGATCAGTTCATGAACTTTTTTAGTTCAGTTTTGGGCTGTCTCATTACTCTCTCTCTCTCTCTCTCTCACTCACTCACTCTTGGACACAGAGTTTTATTGGAGCACTTTGGCATTGGATCAAGAAAGGAAAAAGAAGGAAAGACGAAGGAAGAGCAAGATCAAGCAACTACAACAAGATTCTTTGTAGGTATCAATTTTCATGTGTGTTTTCCTTTCTAGATTTGGTATGCGTGATATTGCATGCGGTTCTTTGTTTTTACGGCATGGGTTTGCTAGGTGTGACAACGTTTATCAGCCTAGCCTTGCTATTTCTGGATAGTCATGGTTTGATGGGGTTCTCATGTTTTGGTGAAGCTGGATTGCTGTATGGATTTAAAGATGAGTGAGGTGGATCTCTGAATAATAGAACACATGGCCTAGTAACCCTTGAACCAGACTATAGGTTGTGGTAAAGCCAGATTTTGTGTTACCTCGATGGGCCTAGGAATCCTTGACCGGTGAATGGCGACATATACGATAAAGCCTAGAGGTGGGTGCTATTCATCAGGCCTAGTAATCCCGGGATGGGGTATGCGTAAATCCTAGAGAGTGGATCTCAGTTTAGGGCCTAGTGATCTAGTGTGGATTGTGGTAAAGCCTGAGAGACCAGGAGACAGGAAAATTCCTCATGGTGTAGGTGGAGAAATCTGGTGGCATCCATTCTTTTTTTGGCCTATTGATCTGGTGGAGATCATGGTAAAGCCTATTATTACCTATTTATGGTTTAGACTAGTGATCCAGAATGGATTACGGTAAAACCTATTTTCTATTGGTGAGGGTGAGGTGGTTTAGCCTTGGGATTCCCTGGTTGGTTCTTTTAGTTTGAGTCCCACATTCATGCTTGGAACATGGCATGGGGGTGATTGGTTGAAGAGAGATATGACTCATCCAATCTATGGCTAGGTGGAATGTGGTAGTCCCATACCAGGTTGGATTTTGCATTCATTAATAACAAGTTCTCTCATGGTATATTATGTGTAAATGTACTGGTTTATATGTGGATTTTATAGTTGATGTATCTTTGATATTTATGTTGCTATTATGCTAGTTATAAGCATGTATTATGATAATGATGATGTATGGTTGTCCTCATGTTTTGATTTGTAAATAAATGAACAATGTATCTATGACCTAATAGATGATAATGCAACTCATGATATAAGGGAACAATGCTTCTTAGCAATTATCAGATAAGTATGAGTCCCCTATGCTCAACTCTATTGTTTAGAACTGTAGATCACATATTTGTGACATGTTTGACGAAATTCCTATCATGGCTAGTAGGAGTCCAGTCAAGTCCTTATTAAATAAATTGCATTTGTAAAATCATTCAATTGTTATCTTTCTATTCTAAAGGTGTCATTTAGTTCTGGGCAGTGACCAGGGCTCTGAGTCTGAAAAAAGTGGCTCAAATCCCGGGGATGCTGGCACAACACTAGGGGAAAATTCCTTGGACTCTAGCATACCCTTGTTGTAGGAGTGTCCAAAGCCCCCTGGATGCATGCATGCTCATATCAAGGGAGCATCGAGGAGCTAAATGGTCTAAAATATCAATGGGACTAAAGGGCTGGTTACCTAAGAGGTTGGGATGGTTCCTGGGAGTCATGTTGCTATCGTGGAAGGTTTGTATGGTGCATTTCCTTCGATCCAATTCCTTAAGGTCACCTAGGAGGTTGAATCCAATCATAGTAGCATCTTGTCACATGTTTACCCTAGTTGGATGACTACTTGGGTAGATGTGGGGGGATGGTGTTACATGCCATCTCCTTACACCACTCAACCACCTCATCCTCCACCTCTTCAGTCACAACTATAATATGCCTTCTACACTTTGTATTATTCAACCCATTTATCCAATAATGTATGTTAGAGGCAGCAATACCATGTTTTTTTGAGGAGGCACAGATTGAATATCCCTTAAACTCGATGTCATCAATTGCAGCTAGCATGTCTTACTTTGTCTAGCCTATGATGGCACCAGTTTCCTTTGTTGAAGTTTCACCTTGCACTGTGGCTGAAGGTGGCTCTGTGGTTGATGGTGGGATAACATGATCTGCCACCACAGTGTCCTTTTAAATGACATTGTTGGGAGCATTCACTTCTCCCCCCCATCCTCATATGATGAAGTGGATCTTAGTTGAGTCCCCCTCTTCCCTCACCTTTTCCTATTCCTTGTATGATATGCAATAGAAACTCTTGTCATGGGTGCAACAACCTACAGATTTACCATGAAATTCTGATTTAAAAAAAATGTTGATTTTTCTCAGTAGATCACCAATCATTCATGCACTAGAATTTTCTTAGTGAAAATAAGGCTTATTGCATGGAATTTTATGTTGATTTTCAAGGTAGAGAAATTGATATTACAAGAGGCTTGGAATAATTAATTTCACACAAAGAAATAAGAATGCTATAAAGAAATAGTAAGGATTGACACACAAAATTTCTTTCTAGCATTCTTTTGCATGGTTGTGGGATTTATTTGATTGATTTGTTTAGATTGTGAGGGTCTTCTAAGGCCTGTTGCATGTTATTGATGTTTGGAGTGTATGTTTTCACTCACTTGTAAGCTTACTTCTCCTCAACAGTGACCTATTGCAGACTGTTGAAAAATATTAGGTTTGAAGCATTCTTATTATAGTAGTCTGATTTTAAATTGTAGGGGTCAGATTTGAGGTTACAATGGCATTGAAATTGGTTACTAAACTGGAAGGTATGGTTATTTTCATCTTAAGAATGATTTAAGTGTTGATCTCATCATTTAATTAAATGATATATACTTTCCAGTAAGCTACAACAGTCCAAGTTCCATTGACAGTGGTACATTGAAGGACTAGTACTTTCTTGAGTTAGCATATTGACATTATTGTTGGATTTTCTCCCTAGCCTAGTCAAGGATAGGATAACCTTCTTGGATTCTAAATACCTCATTGAATCTCTCATCAACCTCTTACTACTCAGTGGTCCTCTAGAATCTCTAGATGTTATCTTTTATAGATCTGTAATCACAGAGTTTACTAAGTGTTCTATGCTCGAATCTTGCTCAACCAATATTGTTGACAATGGACTGATATCATTGCTATAGTGGTCCGATAATAAATTGCAAGGGTCGGATTTGAGGTTACAGTTGCATTGAAATTGGTTACTAAAATGTAAGGTATTGTTATTTTCATCTTGAGAATGATTTAAGGGTTGATCTCATCATTTAATTGATTGATATATACTTGCTAGTAAGCTACAACAGTCCATGCTTCATTGAAAGTGGTACATTGAAGGACTAGTACTTTCTTGAGTTAGCATATTGGCATTGTTGTTGGGTTTTTTCCCTAGCCTAGTCAAGGATAGGATAACCTTCATGGATACTAACTACCTCATTGCATCTCTCATCAACATCTTACTACTCAGTGGTCCTCTAGAGTCTTTGGATGCTATATTTTATAGATTTGTAATCGCAAAGGTTAGTAAGTGTTTTATGCTCGAATCTTGCTCAACCAATCTTGTTGAAAATGGAGTTATATCATTATTATAGTAGTATGATATTAAATTGTAAGGGTCATCTTTGAGGTTACAATGGAATTGAAATTGGTTACTAAAATGGAAGGTATGGTTATTTGGATCTTGAGAATGATTTAAGTGGTCCTCTAGAGTCTTTGGATGCTATCTTTTATAGATCTGTAATCCAGCCTTAAAGAAAGTTCATAAGTAATAGATAGTATGGCACAAGGTTATTAGACTCTGAATGGATTGGGGTTCGAACAAACTCATTATATTGAGTAAAGAGCATGAACGAATGGTAGTAACAACAGGCCCATATCACTGAGGAAGGAATAACTTTCTTGACATGAGGAGTGTGAGGTGGGTTCAAATACAATATCTTGAGCCTTAAAGTGCATCCTAAGGCAAAAACGAAATAAATGATTCTTCGTTGCATCTCATATTTCATAGTTGCATTGTATAAGTATCTCTCTCTTGCAAATTGCATTGCATATCTTTTAGTCCATTTGACTAACTAATCTCACTGATAGCAAATTTGTCTAATTCCTTGTAGTTATGCTCTTGCAATCTTTTAGTTGGATCGTCTTAATTTGATAATCTAATAATTAAAAAAGAATTTCTAATAAGCATATACAAGTGATAATGAGACAGTGGTATCGTTATTCATTTAAACGTGCTTCTCTAATCAAATCTTGTGATTTGTTTAACAAGTGATATTGGCTATAATGCCTTTCATTTACCCTTGTCTCTCAATAAAAATAATGATAAAATAATCAATATGATAACATTATTCAACAAAAAAACCTGTATGTCTCCAACAATTGATGAATAAAATGAATGTAACAATGTGCACACACTCTATACTGATGAATAAAATGAATATAACATTGTGCACACACTTTGATTGTATGTCTCTAGTAGCTAATGAGAAGAATGAATGTTTCAAATGAAAATCAATAAGGGTTGCTTTTTCTTTTCTTTTTTTTTATAGTTTTTTGATCTAGAATTTAATTGGTAGGGAAGATTGGCATGGATTTCCATCTCCCAAATTCAAATGTGTGTTTTCGATTGAATTGTACATGATCCAATGGCTGACAAAATTTCATGGTTGATCCTTGTGTTTGATCGTGTTTAATTCCTTAATTGAAAGGGCTAGTGTGTGTAATACTTGAATTGAAAGGGTTGGTGTCATTTATGCATCCTATGAACTAATTCCTGAATTGAATGGTGTTATTTATCATCTTTAATATGTTGAATGGTTAAACACATGTAGATATGGCTAACACGCATTTCACTTGTTCTTGTGCATGTATTACCCAAAAATGCAGATGTGTTCCTCTAGTGGAAATTAGTGGGTGACTGTTTGATGGGATAGGTGTACTTCTGGATATAATTCAATGGAATGTTTTGTAGTCTATGTTGACTTAATTGGAGGTAGTTGGGATAATATGTCTTGTCAACTTTTAATGTTAAGGCTTAGTGTTTGAGAGTTGTTCGTGCAATCAATAAATGGGCCCATTTTGAACATAATTTAATACCTTATATAACTTAATATAAATTATTTATATACCTTATTTTATGGTTTATAGTGATTTTTTTATGGATGTGTGGGACCAATACGAATCCCTACACAACAATAGAAACTTCTCCCTAAATCTAAAAAATTAATTATAAAATTATAAAATAACTTATTATTATACAATTAATTAATTAATAAAATATTATTTTTATTTAAAAATATTAATTAATTATTTTTTAATATTAAATTACTTTTTAATATTAAATTACTTTTCAAACTTTAGTGAGGGCTATCCTGATCCCTTCCAACTTTTCTCAGAAGTACGGCGTGCAGAGTGAAAGTCTCGAACCGACGTTCAATTTGGTCACAGACTTGGCTTTAATGGGGAGGCAAAAAGCAAACTCAAGACAAACACTTCATCACATTATATTATATTATGAAAATCATAATAAGAACAACAAAATTAAATGAATTGTATTTAGCTTTTATATCACTAAATATTGATTATACGAAAATATGATTAGTGTATATGTGTGAATCTGAAATATTTATTATTTAATATTTAAAATCTTATAATTAATAGTTTATATTAAATCTCATGTAGCGTTTGATTCTGTGTTAGGATTACGAAGGAAAGTGGAAAATGAAAGATGATTGGATAATTAGTTTTTTAGTGTTTTAAAATTAATTTAAATAAAATAAAAATTATATTTTATATTGAATAAATAAAAGTTATATTTGGGGCCTGGAGTATGCCCTAAAACTACTTTTGTTTGGCTAAGAGCTCGTCTTCCTCGGACGTAAGGAAACAGGTTAACGGCCCAAGACCCAGAGGCATCTGGCAGGAGTGAAAACCTGCTCCCTTACGGACCACCAGCGGGTTATTTCAGGTGGCGTGGTTTTCCTTGATAACAGTGATGTGTCAACTGACATTTGCGGATAGCAGCCAGAGATGGCTGTCCTCACTGTTGGTTTGACAAACTGAGTTTGATAGGTTTTTCCACCTTTTGAAAAAAAAAAAAAAAAAAAAAAAAAAAAAAAAAAAAAAAAGTTATATTTGGGTAGAGTATGTATTAAAATTGTTTTTGTTTGGGTAAGACTTAGAGGCATCTGGCACGAGTGAAACTCTGCCTCCTCACCGACTGGCAGGGGTTATTTCAAGCCCCGTGGTTTTCCTTGATTAAGGATGATGAGTGAGTGTGCATTTTAACCTTTTTCACGATATCTTTTAATCAAAATTTTATGGAAATTTTTAAAAACTTGAATTTAAATTATTTAATCTATATAATTCGAACCCTCTAGAGTTTTAAACAACAAAAAATAAAAAAATTATATTTTCAGATTATTTTAATAAATTCAGGTGAAAAAAATTATTTAATCAATAAATAAATTAGACTAAACATTTTCCTAAAAAAAAAAAAAAAGTCGGCCTGGAGTATGCCGTAAAACTGCTTCTGGTTGGCTAAGAGCTCGTCTTCCTCGGACGTAAGGAAACAGGTTAACGGCCCAAGACCCAGAGGCATCTAGCAGGAGTGAAAGCCTGCTCCCTTACGGACCACCAGCGGGTTATTCCAGGTGGCGTGGTTTTCCTTGATAACAGTGATGAGTCAAACCGACATTCGCGGATCGCAGCCAGAGATGGTTGTCCTCACTGTTGGTTTGACACCTGAGTTTCATAGGTTTTGCCACCTTCGGAAAAAAAAAAAAAAAACTATGGAAAAAAAATTAAAACAAAAAATATATTTTTTTACAAAATTCCCATTAAATTTTAGCAAAACTTTCTGATTTATACACCGGGTTTCCGAGCACGCTGGCTATAGAAAGTGGTCTGCTGTGTAAACGGGTTTCTCAGAAAATTTGACCAGTGTAGCCACAGTTCCTAGTGGAATGCAAGTGGGGAGTGCGAAACGTTACAGGATTCGTACCGATATTATTAAAGATCCACTACAGTGTCACCGACTTTAATCAGCCACTGCTGGACGTGGCCCAGTGGAAAAATACCTCGAAAAGCGGAAATAATGATGCCAACTTCCCTATTTATAACGAGCAAACCTGCAATTCGTTTCCAGGGCTTATACTCGCATTGGACTCTCTATATGTGGAAATTCAAAGCCTTCACGCTCTGTAGCAACTCGAGATACGTTTTAATTAGAGGTATACAAATTAAATTAAATGGCGATAAGTTTTATGGATCTCTGGTGGAGCTGAAGCAACTGAAGCCGTACACTTTCAAGTTTCAGATGAGCAACGTGCAGACCTGGATGAGCGCGGCCCTCACAGACCAGGAATCCTGCCTCAATGGCTTTCAGGATCTCCACGCCACCCGTCATGTTACGGCCATGGTCACCGGTCGCGTGCAGAACGTGCGGAAATTGATAAGTAATGCCCTCGCTCTCGTCAACACATTCGCTGCCACCGGAGGAGGATATGGCCTCCATGCCTGAAGCCTTCAAGGGCGCCTGAAATAATATATTCAGTATTTCATCGAATCTGTATACCATAGCTTTTACCTCAGGCCTCGGGGTTGTTTATTGTAAATTCGGTTGTAGTGATATAATAAATGTTTTTAAATTATAATTTTTTTTGTGTAGACTTTTTTTTGGTGCGGAGAAACCATATTAGACATAATTCCTTGGTGATAATTCCAATAGTGTGGTTTATGAATCTATGTACGTTTTTGGTATATAATATTTTTAAAATACAATTTTGTGGTGGATTCAATAATATGAAACGGTTTTAAGTGGCCTGACGACGCACATAGAAACCTGATAGGTAAATAATCAAGGCCGGATTCTTATTATTTTTATTTAAAATTAGTTTTTAAATTTAAAAAGTAAATATTAATTTAATTTAATTCCAATTATTTATTATTGATGTTTTCACTGTAATATTATTTAATTTATTAGTAACCCTGAAAAGAACCAGTCTTCTGTTCCATAGTTTTGTTCTCTCCAATATTTTGCCATGATATCAAAGCTTAGAAGGCTTTTAGAAAAAACATTTACATAAAACTTCCCGAAAGAACAACCCTATGAGTGAAAAGAAATAGGCAAGCTAACCTTTGACAGAGCAAGCATATTGCGAAGAAGCAAAGAGAACATAAAATAGAAAGCCGCAAAAGCACTGAAAGAACGAAAAAGCCA
This sequence comes from Pinus tabuliformis, assembly GCA_031772625.1. NCBI lineage: Eukaryota > Viridiplantae > Streptophyta > Pinopsida > Pinales > Pinaceae > Pinus > Pinus tabuliformis. The sequence goes on from CM062805.1 coordinate 1,147,901,088, forward strand.
GCAAAGTTAAATTCAAAGTCCGATATTTTTCAGAAATTTTTTACGTATTAACCCAACTCAAAAGTTTGGAGAAGGTGAATATCGTACATCATTGAATACAACATATTAATGCAGCCTAGAAATTCGGAGAAGGCGATAGCGTTACTAGCGATTAACAACACGGCAATAGAACGCGTTAGTTTCATTTACTCTGCTCTAACGCTGCCTTTGCTCATCCCACAGTGCGTCTCATCCCACAGTGCGTTAGCTGTGATATTCAAAAAAAATTGAATGTCTACATGTGGCAGTAGCCCACATACAAGTTGTTTTTTGAAAAAGTCCAAGATATGTTTAGACGATTTGGAAGAATGGAAGACTTGCACCAACAAATAAAGAATTTGAGGTTTGAAGGATACAACAAGAAGAAAATGCTTAAACAATTTAGAGGTTACAGAATCTGGAAAAAGAGAAGAAGAAAAGTAAATGTAGTTCAAGTCAATTTTTTAAATTGTAAACCCAACAAAGTATTCTCATCTGAGTTGTTGCAGGCCTCCTCATCGTGGTATTAGCAGCTCCTAATGTCTAAGAATCTAAGGTACGTTAAGTGACTTTTTTAGTGACTTATTTGAGAGGGGTGCTTCTTAACTAGGATATAGAGTCACACATGTTAGATTTTCATAGGATGTGCACAGGCTTGACCATAGGGAGAAGATGCGTAAGCAGGCTCGACTGTTAAGGATGCTATCGCTGTAATTAAGGGGGAGTGTTGGAGAATCTAATCCCAACCACCTGTTAGGTGTCAAAACTATCCCTCCAAGTGTCCTAGTTAAGTGTGATTAAGTTCAGTTTAGTCTAATTTAACTCCAATAATTTATTACTGATGTTTCCAATGTAATCTCACTTAACTGATTCGTAATACTGAGAAGAGCAAGTCCTTTGTTCCATAGTTTTGTTCTCTTCAATTTTTTTTGTCAAAAATTAAATTGAAATTAACCCCTTTCAATAACCAAAACCTAGCCACAGTAAGTAAAGTCTTGTGTTCTGGGCCTCACACCTCGTTGTTCTAATGAGCCTTTTCTCGAATGAAGTCTGCAAATGATTTTCATTACTCCAGTATCAAATTTTCCCTGAAAGGTTTCTACCTTTCACTTAATTGAACAATTATTTTATATAACTTCTATGAGATTAAAATTTTGTGGCGAGATGCCAGTTTACAGAGTAATAACAAGCAGGAATATGATTTATAAAATATGCTTCTGCGCCTTAAGATGGTAGTCCGGTTGTAGATGCATTGGATGGTGTTTGGTTCCATCAGATCTGAGGGTCGAATTCAGGGGCCTTCTCAGCAGAAGGTTGCACTGGATCCTTAGTTGCACATCCCACCCCGCTTGCTCACTCAAAAGATAAATATATGTTGAAAAAATTTCAGACTGGAATCATATGTAAAATCGCTCTACATTGTTTTAAATATCGTGATGTACACATTGCAATCAACATATTTATTTTTTTAATATTGATTTGGGTCACGAGCGACCATATCACTATAACTTCGAGTTTGTGTCATATCACTATAACTTTTAGGTAATGTGCATAATGATTAATTGATTTTATTGCTAAATATCACTTTGATCAATTTGGGGAATTGAATCAATTTTATATAAAAAAATAAATATTTTAACAGAATACCCAATCACTATCTATTTTTTTCTTTGCATAATTTAATTTTATTATTTAAACCTAAAACATTTTTCCATTTAAAATTATAACATGAAAATATTAATCCATTTAAATTTTAATAGGAAAATATTATGATATACAAATATTTTTATTTTGGTTTACATTGTTGTTAATATTTTTACAAAGCCCACCAACACATCCTACCATGATTGAAGCATTGCAGTGACATGGAAAATGGGTATAAATGAAATATTTTCGATTTCCATCAACTTCATTCAATTACTATGTCCTGTAGTCTAGTGCATAAAGTCATGTTTCCATTCATAGACCAAGGCCCTAAATCAGAGTAACGAAAGCTACTTTTGCTAGTGTCTTTACCCTTGCCTTTACTAATAGTGCTTTAGGAAGATATGAAACAATATTACATGATTTCTAAGGACTAAACTTCTCTATCTAATAGTTGGACCACATTTTTATGAACCATATTTTTATGAGTTGTTTCTGGTGCTTTCTCTAACTCCCCTGTAAGATACCTTTGAACTAACTTAACTAGGGAAATTGTGAAGTAGCATAATAAACAACTTTCACAAATTTGCTTAACTAACCATTGATTCCAACCATTGATTATTATTGTGTTGATAGTGCCCACTATAGGGGTGATGTGTAGGTATAATGTAAGAAAGTTTGTAACATTTTTACATGTGTGTTTAATATGGAAAATGTTGTAGTGTCACTAAAAAGTTAAAAGTTATAAAAATAATAAAACTCATTTGGTTACATTGTAATTTTGTTTTTATTAACAAAATTACAAATAACATTTTAGATAAAAGAAATCATAATATACATATTACATTAAAATATATAACGTATAAGTAGAAACAATAACTTAGCATTTATTTTACCTTGTAAATTAGAATAGTGATTCTGTAAACACATTTAAATTTAATTGATAAGCATATAAAAACTTGAATACTCCCAACAAACTTACAATATAACAATATGTTTTACCATGTATATTCACATCCACTTTGGGATAGATATTATTAACTTGTAAATCTTTGTTACAATACGATGAGCCAACACCATGGATCATCAATAAAACATGCCCAAAACCATATCAATACCACATTGCTAAAAACGATGACTCATGAATACCACATGCCCAAAAATCATCTCACATTTCACAATCAAAATTTATATATATATATATATATATATATATACACACACACACACACACACATATATATAATTTTATTACATTTTTAGGCAAGAGACTCCCCATCCAAGTATGGAAGAGATGTTATAATGTCCTATTATATTATGTTATCTAAACATTTCGACCAGGTAAAACTACATAAAAATAAAAATGAAAATACAAAATAAAATTATTACTTAAAATATTTTGACTCAGTGAAATTACGTAAAAAAAAAAATTAAACTAAAAAAATAATAACTAAATTGGTCGAGATCCATTTTTACTCTCGATCTATTAGACTTCGAGAGGGATGAAATCTCTTGAGCAAGTTTTACACTTAGAAAAGAGGTTTGCACCTTGTTGTAGCGGCTACAACCACCCTCCAAAAGTTTTCCTTCGCCTCGTTTTGGAGCCTCCCTCCTCGAAATATTAGCAGCATGTCTTGCACTGCTCAGGTACTTGTGTTTCATTCAATTTTATCTTGTGCTTTACAGCTTGTGTTCACTTACTTGCTTTGTTGACTAACCACAAGCTGACCCTATGACTTGGTTTACATCCGGTTCTTGTGCTGTCTTGAAAAACTACGCAGTCCTAGAGGGCAACCTACCTTGCTCTCAGGAATTGTGTAGAGTATCCTGGTAGCCTGCCTTTCTCTCAAGAATTGCGGAGAGCAGCCTAGTAGCCTGCCTTTCTCTCTAGGATTGCACAAAGCAGTCTGACAGACAACCTTGCTCAGGGAAATTGCGTAGAACATCCGGACATTGAGCTTTGGCTTAGGAATTGCGCAGACCCAGATGATAGCTTTTCTTCAGCTGGGAAACTGCATAGATCATGAGAGGAAGCCAGAGCCACTTAGCCCAAGAATTGCGCAGAAGAATTCCATCAACTGTTGCTCGATGCATGTGCCAGCAAGTTGCTTGGTTCCCTCTAGAAATATGTAATTTCTCCATGCATGTATGGTAGCGTTTCCTGAAAAATCCAAAAGAAAAAAGAATCCCTAAAAAGTGGGGATATATTTTTAGCACTGGGAGTTACACTCAAGTTGATTTTAGAAACTCCCCGCCACTTGTCGCTTTTTCTTAGATTTTTGGCATGTACGTCATAAAACCTAAATCAACCAAATCTATTTAAACGACGCCCCATAGCTCATTCTACACATTTGATCTTGGATCTCTAGCATTGCCAAGGCATCTAGGAACCTTCAACATAGTTGACACAACTTTTCCGGTTAAGTTTCATTTTTCAAGTATGTTGTTGCTTTTTCTGTCGCTTTTATTTCCTTGGCTTGTGTGAGTGTTGTTTTGCATGTTTTACCGAATGACCACTAGAATTTTAGTTTGTTTTAACTTGTAGACGTTCAGTTTCAATTTTTCCATTGTCTTTCTTAAGTGTCGCATGCATAACACTATTTTTGCACTAACAATCATTGTTGTGATGACTCTCCCCACTAGTTTCGTTGTTCATCGATTTGACTATTTCCTGCATTGGTTTTGATTACATGCATGATCATTCACTCCTATTTGCACCACCTTTCGCTCATGCATTTAGATCTACTCATTTTCAAGTTGCCCTTGGGTAGATATGGGTTGCCTCATCTTAGATCTTGCTTTACCCAGCATGCACTGCGCATTCCTAGAACTTAAGGCTCTTCCTTGCCTCCATGAATTTTGTAGAAGTTGTCTCTCACTGGTATCTAGTTGTGCTATGCACAATTCTGGGAGATAGTTCCCTGTCTTGTCCAATGGGATTGTGCAATGCACAGTCCTAACGAGCAGTCAAGCCATACTGAACTGCGCATTGCGTAGTTCCAGTCCACAATCAACCGAGATAGAATGTGCTCTGCACAGTTCCAATCCACAGCAAGTCTCACTAGCAGCTGAGACTATGCAATGCACAGTTCCAGCTGACAGTCTCCTAGCCTCTGAGAGTCACTACTGTCCAATCTTGCCCAATAGTCACCCATTTTATTGCATGATTGATCCTTGAAGTGATTTGTGTTTTAAACTAACATTTTCTTTATGTGAGTGTCTACTATGTCTCCAAGTACATCATTTGTTGAGCAGTCTCTTAGCAGAACAAACATCATGGTTTCTAAGAGAGCCAAATCAAAGGACACTATAGAGAGCAGCACTAGGGATGTGGTTGAATAGGTGCCAATGAACTTGCCCATATATGCAGACATGCAGTTGTTCATAAAGAAGGACATGAAGATCACATGGCAAGAAATAAAGGACATATTTGCAGGTAGTTTCAAAGAATATTTGGAAGATCAACAAGTTTATGTCAACATTCACAAGTCAGTCTTATACAGGGTTTTATGCAAGTACCCTACCTTCCCGTGTGTGGACATCATTCACTAGGTTGTCTCATATACTGATCCTGAGACGATGACACTAAAAAATACCAATGGGACACAAATTTCCACCTTTAGGACAGAAAATTACCATCATATGTATCACTTACCACAACCAGTGAACTACATGGATGCATTGTTCTTCACTCCCAACAACAATGTAAACTTTAGAGATATCATGAAGTGTTCGGTAAAAGATCCATCGAATTTCAGGATGACACCCAACCAGGTCTACAAGACGAAGTCACTTAGGAAGGCTTACCAACTTCTAGTCATATTCACATGTCACTTGTATGGTCAAGAGAGCATGAAGACCTTCCCGTAGATTTTGGTTTTTATGTTAAATAAGTTGGAAAATGAAGGAAGGCATTTCAACTAGTTGAACATGATGGCTCTTCAGCTTAAAGTGCATGTGTCAAATACCCAGAATTCGCCTAAGGATGGAAAATCAAGATTCTATATGTCCACGTACTTGCTTGATGCAATCTGTGCCCAACAACAGTTCCTTGGCATGGATTGGGCATGGACACCATTAGAGGAAGCTATGTATGTTTATTGAAAGTTTCTCTTTGAGTGCAGCTATCGAGGAGTCATGGCGAGGTTATCTGACCACTTCATCGCCCCTCTATACAAGATAATATTTGAACAAGATCTGCCTTACATGTCCCAGGAAACGATGCAGGCATTGTTTAACATAGTAGATTGGTATGCCTCACCTGGTGGCACCTTCATCAGGATTTTTAGTGCGTAGAAGCCTCCATATGAGCTACTAATATTTTCCACGAACAAGCTAGTCATGCTAGAGGTTACATACCACATCTCTACAGGGTTATCAATAGGACCGCACATGAGGAAGAAGGCACCATAGCCTACTCTTCCTTTGTGGATTGGGTTGTACGAGATCCGTACCTTGAAAGATGCAGATGTCGAGACCGAGGACTTGAAGAAGTTTGGATTCGACACCAAGAGGTTCAATCCATATTATTTTCACAGCATATGCAACAACCATTATGCAAAAGTGTACTACTCATGGATCCACGGGGCATATCATTGGCCAGAGGAAGATCCATGGAGGTATTGCTATAACTCCTCTAAGCTCAATGAACCGGTCATCATAGTAGTAGAATGGAAAGTAACACTCCAGGAAATAGCACCATAGGAGGTAACAACAACAGCAGTAGTGAGCAGCAAACCGGTGCAAGACAAAGGCAAGAGGAAGATTGCGCGCAGAGGTTGAGAAAAGCTACAAGTTCAAAGAAGGTCCACTTGTTGAGAGAGTAGCTTAGGAGATAGATGTGAAGAGGCGACAACATGAAAGAAGAGTAGCGGAGAGAAATAGAGAAAAGAAAATATTGGAAGAAGCAAAGAGGAAGTTGCAGGAGATGGAGAAGAAGCTGAAAGAAGAACAAGAGCTCAAGAGGAGAGAAAGGGAAGAAAGGAAGAAATAGGAACAAGAAGAAGGCCAAGGTGCACTGACAGAGCAAATTGAGCAGATACAAGTTGAGACAACAAAGCAGTTAGTAGATGAAGAAGCGGGTGAGTAGGTGAAAGTTTGGGAACTTGCTCAGAAGGTTGAGTAGTTGGTTAAGATAACAAGCATGGAGATGGAACATGAGATAGAGGATCAAGACATCGATCTCATACTGAGGGAATATGAGATCGCACCACAGTATCTGCCACCTCCACAACTACAACCAGTCCTGATCGAGAAAGGAGAAGTTTTGATCCTTGATGATGATCTAGAGATGGATGTGTACAATTTGGCATTTGACGAGTCACAACAAAGGATTGTACAGGCACAAGGAAATCATCTCCTAGATGTTCATACATAACCTGCACACATAGAATAAAGGGTGATTGCACCAGATGTTAGAAGATATCCAATTGCCATGATCGAGGCTTATAAGGCCTATGCAGAAGCCACAAGTTCGATGGTCAAGTTCTTGATAGTAGATAGTGATCGAATAGCGAAGGAATTCCAAGAGGCGAGGCAGAGAACAAAGCATTCTATAGGATCCACCATGAAAGAGATGAAGAAAACAATAGTGGTGGAGATATCAACTTTGGAGCCCACCATGAAGATAGTGTATAGAATATTTATCACCATGCACAAAGCGGTTGTCCATCTATACGGTTTTCAAGAGAAGTACACGCATACAACCCAAACTCTCAAAGATGTTCATACTGTTATTGTGTACATGTAAGAATGGACAATGAAGTACAAGGGAGCCCCGATTTACTTACATAAGAGGATGAAGCCAGAGGCTAAGCTAGACAAAACATGGATTCAAATGTTGATCTGGACCTATGAGCAACCCCCTCCACTCATCACTAGCATTGAGGATTCCTATGCACAGTTGTTTAGGAGTCTAGATGTCATAGTACGAATGCACAATATCCCTTCCATCGAAACCCTCACCTAGGCCTTGAGGAAGAACCAAGTCATGCTGGATGTCGACAAGTACATAAAGCAGTTGATGCGTGAAGCCACTAGTGATGAATTGCATCTCAAAGCAAAGAACATGCAAAGGTACATCAGTGGTCCATCCACACTCAGGATAGTGTTGCGCATGCTTCAGGATGAGTTGGACAGAGGTTTTATAACCATATACCCGAAAGCCTTGGAGGCAAGAGTCCGCTTCGACAAAGATGTCATCAAACAGTACGGGGACACAATAGCGCATTACCAAGATTCGTATCAGTTCGTCACCAAAGATAACCGCAAGGAGGTTACCAAGTTGGTATTTCCCCAAGGCCCTGAGTGATGTTGTTTGTCTTGTCAGGCTAATCAAGCCTAGTTTTGTCTCACATGGGTATATGTGGAGATTGTATTATTGTAAACATGTTGTAAGTGAAATTCCAAGTGTCATTAGTGGAATGTGAATAGTCATTGTTGTAATGTGAAGAGTTAGGAGGGTAGTCTAAGAGTCAAAGGGGAATATCAAGGGTCACCCCACCCTTTTCTATATATAGAACCTCATAAATCATAGTACAGGATTTTGGGAGCCAATATTATGGCTAGGCATGCTTAGAGAAGGCTTGGAGAGTATTGTGACAAGCCTTGGTTCCTCCACAGTGCAGAGTGAGTACATCTCTTTAGAGGAGCAGGCGGTGTTGAATATAATGTTACATTATTAGGGCTAGTGGATGTCAATGGCGTATGTATGGATGGAACTTTCACTTTATATATATATATATATATATATATATATATAGCCAACACGTTTCATGCATATGTTGTTATTGTATTTGGACTATTCTGGTTGCTTTAGCAATGTATGTTATCTAACTTATGCATTTGTCTATGAACTATTTTGTATGCAATTATATGAATCTTGTTTCAGACGTGTTGTTGGTTTAACTCGTCACTTCGGATTGTGGACTATTCTGCTTTCCAGCTCGTGACGTCATTCAGCTTGTGTGTTCCTTTCAAGCTATGTACTATTACAGGCTTTTAAGGGCCACACTTCCTTTTCCCCTCCGTGTGTTAGAACCCCCACACATCTCACTTGACTCACTGCAAGGTCACACACTTGGTTCTGACAAATATATCAAACTTACCTCTGCGCGCTATCACAGTCAAGGAATTGCTTTACTAACCATTGTTGGGACTCCTACTCCAAATGATCTGAGGTCTAGTTGGGACTTCTTACCAGGGAGATCCCCTGACATGTTGGCAGGTCCAGCGCCGTCAACACATCTAGAAATATTTTATCGTTCCCGACACTTGATAGACCCAGAGTTAAGATGGATCTAAACTAGCTGAGATCCCCTATACAGAATTTCTAAAGCAATGTTTACATATCCTATTCCCCTCCAATAAGTTTCCTATTCCCGTCGAATAAGCTACCCATTCCCTCAATTATATATATATAATTATAATTGATATATATATATATATATAATTGATTGGCATTTATTGCTGACCTTATTTCACTTTCATTCGACCCTACACTAACAGTTGAAAATATGTACAAAAGACATACAAGACCGTGGTCACCACCTCTCTATATGTGGAAATTCAAAGTCGTCACTCTCTGTAGCAACCAAGATAAGTTTTAATTAGAGGCATACAAATTAAATTAAATGGTACGTTTTAATGAGAGGTATGTAAATTAAATGTGAATAGTTTCAAAATATATGTTATATTATTAAAGAAAAATAAATAAAATAAATTATTATTTTATTTTAAATTATTATTATTAATTATAAAAAATATATATATAAGAATTAAATGTAGATAAAATTGGGAAAGTATGTAATAAAATTATTAATAATAAAGTTTTACAACACTAGTTAAATCTCTAATAATTAAATTAAAATATAAGAAGATCTATAAATATTTTTGCAATTTAATCTAAAATTTAGTTTGTAATTTTAGTTGGATACAAAATTATGATTATGTTAAGAGGCATTCTCCAACTCAATATACAACATATATAATATCATGTCTTGCTTGTCCTATTAAACATTCTATGCTTGTCAAACTAGATAAAAATAAAATAAAGATTTAATACGTGTTTGGTAGGTTCAGAATTACCAAGGACGTAGGGATCAAATCTCTTTTCACTCTAAAACAAGTATTCAGAGTAAAGATGAATCTAGACTCTTTTTAACAATTACAATTCGTAAATATAATAATGTTCAATTGTCCAACATATTATTTATATATTTAAAATTATAATTTTATAAATTCAAAGTAAAGATGAATCTAGACTCTTTTTAACAATTACAATTCGTAAATATAATAATGTTCAATTTTCCAACATATTATTTATATATTTAAAATTATAATTTTATAAATTCAAAGTAAAGATGAATCAATTCGTAAATATAGTAATGTTCCAGTTGTTGGACACAGATTGTCATTGATGTCAATATGGCAATATTCAAGGAAGGAGACAGAGCCAAAGAAGAGGAGCACACAGAGCCAAGAGGAGCCAAGAGGAGTAGAGGTAGTTAAGCGTTGTATGAAGTTACTGGTGAAGGCTGCTACAGCTGTTGAACACTGTTGAAACACCTGGAGAAAAGTTGCTGAAACACCAATTTCTCCGTTGCTGAAACACCAACACTTAAGTTGCTGGTGAACACTGGTGAAGGCTGCTGCAGCTGTTGAACACTGTTGAAACACCTGGAGAAAAGTTGCTGAAACACCAATTTCTCCGTTGCTGAAACACCGACACTTGTCAAAAATTTGCCGATACACCAGTTTCGGCGTTGCTGAAACACCTTCGCGACGACATTATATTTCCGCGTTGCTGAAACACCTCCGCGATGACATTATATTTTCGTGACACCATCAATCCAAGGTAATCATGGGGAAGATAAAGCAAATGGAGGAGGGAAGCCGGAAGGTCGAGCGAGTGTTGAGGAAGCCGAAGCTCAAACGAGCGAGGAGGAAGCCAAAGAGCCATTGAGTAAGCGGAAACGAATGGACAAAGGTATGAGAATGTATAAAACAGTAAAAACATAGAACTGTTGTTGCTGTTGGTGTGTTGAAGAACCAGAGTGTGAGGTAGTAGAAGCAGCAGAGGCAGGAGAGCAAGAGTGAGACAATCTCAGCTGAATAGTGTGCAGCAGCATACCTGTTTATACCAAGGTTGGGTTGGAGCCCAAGAGGTTGGAGCCTCAGAACTGAACTGGACAGAAGTCATTGGGGTAGGTGCTCCTAAGTGTAGGACCACTACAAAACAGAGTTGGTGCTCTGGAGGTTGGAGCCTCACTGAAGTCCAAGTTGGAGCTTGGCAACTATTCACAATCAGATTTATACTTATATTGTATTTATTTCATTGCACTGTTTTGAGTTTTAATAAAAGCATTAATTACAGCTGTTGATTTCTGTGTTCTGTGTATACATACACATATCTATATATGTTGTTGGCAATCACTAGAACAATTAAAAAAATTATATAAATAAATTGTAAGAAACATTGATTCACCCCCCTCTCAGTGTTTCCAACAATTGGTATCAGAGCAGGCTTCTTCATACTAGCCTAACAGCTTGAAGAAGGATCCGAAGCCATGATGAGAAATCACGAAGCATCGGGAAGACCTCCTCTGTTCGATGGCACTAACTATGGTTTCTGGAAGAAAATAATGACCTACTACCTAATGTCCCTTAGACCCGAAGTCTAGCATTTTGTTCAAAATGAATACAAAACGACTACCACTCTTCCAACGGACCAAGACGAGAGGAAAGCCTACATCGCAAATGCAAAGGCCATGAACTCCATCACTAGTGGAATCACTGATTCTGAGTTTACAAAAATCATGCACTGTACATCTGCCAAAGAAATGTGGGAGAAGCTAGTTGGCTTGTATGATGGAGACTCAAAACTAAAAAAGGCAAAGCTTCAAACTCACCGAAGACAATTTGAAAGTTTGAGGATGGAAGATGAAGAAGACATTGCAGCATACCTCCTCTGAGTAGCTGAAGTGGTAAATTCCCTGAAAGCATTGGACGAAAAATTTGAAGAAAGTACCATTGTTCAAAAGGTATTAAGGTCTCTTCCAGACAGATTTGACTCCAAAATAAGCGCTATAGAAGAAGCAAAGGATCTAGATACCCTCAAAATGGATGAACTCCATGGAATTCTCACTGCCTATGAAATGAGGAAAGGTGGCCCAAGTTCCAAAGATGCAGCATTCAAGGCCTCAAAGTCAAAGAAGGGGAAAGAAAGGAATGACTGTAGTGATGAGTCTGATGTGGAATCCGAATTGGCTCAATTTGTACGAAAGCTTAAGAGAGGATCTAAGCTTAAAGGCAGGTATCCTCTTATCTGTTTTAGATGTGGTAAAATAGGTCATTATGCAGCAAAATGTCCTCATAAACATGACAGTGATGATGAAGGAAATTCTAAAAGAATGGCACATAAAAATAAAGGGTTCAATAAGAAAAACTTCTTCTCCAAGCAAGATGGGTCTGATGAGGATGGGTTTATGGTCATCAAAAAGAAATCAAATGAGGAAAGTGATGATGATGAAAGCCAAGAAGCATTATTCATGGCACTCACAGATGATGATGACTCAGGGCTAGAGGGAAGTGTAGATGAACTGTTAATAAGCGCCATTGAAGAAAATGAGAAACTACGGAACAAAATCATTTCTCTCAAAGTGGAAAACGAGGAAATAAGAAGGAGAGAAGATCTCTTGGAAGCAAAGCTTAAAGAAAAAGAAGAGACTTGTGAAGAACGCGAGGTCGAAATAGTATCTTTGAGAAAGGAGTTGGAGCAAATTAAAAAGGGCTGTAAAAGCTCTCAAATACTTGAGACTATTCTGAAAAATCAAAAACCTCAACATGACAAGTCTGGAATAGGTTTCAAAGGAGAATCCTCAAGCACTAAGAATAGTGCGAAAAGCTATGCCGATGCACTTTCCTGCAATCCAAAAGATGAAAAAGTATGTTATCAAAAGTGCATCCCAGATTCCAAGAATGAAGAAAGAATCACTCCAAAGAAGAATGTGGAGTCGAATCATGGACACTACAGCAAATACAAACCTATACTCCACCAAGGGCCCATCAAAAATCCAAAGAACGAGGGAGAAGTAATTCCCAGGAAGGAAATCAAATCAAACCATGGTTGCTTCAACAAGTATAAAACCATTTTTCTTGGACATTGCTTTCACTGTAAAAATTTCGGTCATCAAGCCAGACATTGTATGGCTCTCAGAAATGAAAAGACAGAGCTAAAGGACCGAATAATCAACTCATATGCCCCCAAAAGGCAGGGACAAATCAAAACCTTCAATTCATTTGATCCCTTAACCAAATTTGATCTGATTTGCTCTTTCTGCTACAACATTGGACACTATGAACAAGATTGCCCACTCAAAGGAAGAAAGACAAGTAGCAAGAATTCCAGCATGGACAAATGCGGCCTGGCTCTATATGCTCAAAATAATGGAAACCAGTGGTTTGTAGATAGTGGGTGCTCCAAACACATGACAGGAGATAGAGGGAAGTTTGTCTCACTGAGCAAAAAGGAAGGGAATGTGTCTTTTGGAAGCGGATCTGGCAGAATTGCAGGAAAAGGAACAGTTACTCTGATAAATGGAAAAGGAAAAGCTCAAGATGCTCTGCTGGTTGACGGACTCAAACACAACCTCCTGAGTGTCAGCCAAATCTGTGATCAAGGACATAAGGTTGTTTTCAGCACCAAAGACTGTGAAATAAGGAACTCTACCTCAGGGAAACTTGTGGCAAAAGGGGTGAGAACACCAAACAACATTTACATTCTGAACAAGATTCAGGAAAATAAATGCTACTTGAGTCAGACAGATGAGAGTTGGCTGTGGCACAAGCGACTTGGACATACAAGTTTCGAAAATCTGATCAATATCAGCAAGATCAAAGTTGTACAAGACATCCCAAGGCTGTTCAAACCAAATCAAGCAGTGTGTGGTCCATGTCAACATGGAAAGCAGACCAGAACCAGCCACAAGACAAAGGAACACTGTACATCGAAGCCCTTGGAGATCATCCATGTTGATGTGTGTGGGCCAACTAGAAATCAAGCACTCCAAGGAGAAAGGTACTTTGTGTTATTTGTTGATGATTATACTAGAATGATGTGGATATATTTCATAAAGTATAAATCTGAAACTTTTGAGTGTTTTAAGAATTTAAAAGCCCTTGTAGAAAATGAAAAAGATTCAAAAATTAAGTGCCTCAGAACAGACAGAGGAGGAGAATTCACATCAAACGAGTTTAGTGAGTTCTGTAATATTCATGGAATTAAAAGGGAATTCTCGGCTGCCAGAACACCTCAGCAAAATGGGGTAGTTGAAAGACGAAACCGAACAGTCCAAGAGATGGCAAGAACCATGCTATTAGCAGCAGACCTACAGCCTAAATTCTGGAGAGAAGCAGTAGGGACAGCTGTCTATACACTGAATCGAACTCAATTAAGACCAAATTGTGATAAAACTCCTTATGAGCTATGGAAAGGAAGACCTGCTTCGGTGAAGTACATCAAGATATTTGGAAGCAAGTGTTTCATAAAAATAAATGATGGCTCACCCGGAAAGTTTGATTCTCGGGTTGATGAAGGGATATTTCTTAGATACTCTACACGGAGCAAGGCTTACAAGTGCTACAATTATCGACTGAAGAAAATAGTGGAAAGAATTGATGTAAAGGTTGACGAAGAACTTCCAGTAAAGGAAATTGAAGAACATGAAGATGAATTTCTCCTTGAAGAAGAAGAACCTAAAGAAGAAGAGATAGATGATGAAGAAGAAGAAGAGAAAAGAGAACCACCTCATACCCCTTCAAAGATGAAGTATGTTGAAAGATACCATCCAGAAGAATAGATCATTGGCGATAGAGATGAAGGTGTGCAAACCCGAAGAAGGATAACAACCTCACCCAAGAGAAAAGTAATTGCCCTCCTATCTATGATAGAACCAGAAACATTTGCAGAAGCAAGTAAGGATCCTCATTGGGTAAAAGCAATGGAAGAAGAAATGTCCCAAATTGAGAAGAACAAGACATGGGAGCTGGTACCTCGTCCAAAGGACAAAAACATAATAGGAACCAAATGGGTGTTCAAAAATAAAATGAATGAGGAAGGACAGGTTATCAGAAACAAGGCAAGACTTGTCTGCAAAGGCTATTCACAAATTGAAGGAATTGACTTTGAAGAGACATTTGCACCAGTGGCCCGTATGGAAGCTATCAGGATGTTCTTAGCATTTTCTTGCTCAAAAGGATTCAAAATCTATCAAATGGACGTGAAATTAGCGTTTCTAAATGGGGAACTCAAAGAGGAAGTCTACATGGAGCAACGAGAAGGTTTTGATTTGACAGCAGGAAAGGACCTAGTCTGTAAGTTGAAAAAGGCTTTATATGGATTGAAACAAGCTCCTAGAGCTTGGTATGCAAGATTGGATCACTACCTACAACAACAAGGCTTCAAAAAGGGAGTGGCTGGAAGTAATCTATACATAAAGACAGATCAAGGTAAGTTACTAGCTGCTCTTGTTTATGTCGATGATCTGATTTTTGCTAGTAATAATGATGAAATGAGCCATGAATTTTCTCAAAACATGTCAAAAGAGTTTGAGATGTCAATGATAGGAGAGCTGTCCCACTTCCTTGGACTTCAAATATCTCAAACTAGAGCAGGATTGTGTATATCTCAAACCAAATATCTAAAAGACATGCTCAAAAAATATGGAATGGAGGACTGTGCACCCATGAGCACACCTATGACCACCAACTGCAAACTGAGCAAAGATGATGACTCCCCTCTAGTGGATGCAACTCATTACAGGTCAATGATCGGAGCCCTTCTTTACTTAACAGCTACACGACCAGACATAATGCAAGTAGTAGGAATGGTGGGAAGATTTCAATCTGCTCCCAAACAATCCCATTTATTAGCTGTAAAAAGAATTCTCAGATATCTAAAGGGAACTTCTGATTTCGATCTTTGGTACCCAAAGAACTCAACACTGACTGTAACTGCATACACAGATGCTGATTGGGCTGGAAGTATAGATGATCGGAAAAGTACTAGTGGAAATGCATTCTTCCTAGGAGACTGTTTGGTATCCTGGCTCAGCAAAAAACAGTCATCCATATCATTATCCACAGCCGAAGCCGAGTATATTGCTGTAACAGACTATTGTACTCAGATACTATGGATGAAGGAAGCTCTAAATGATCTCGACATATGTACAGATCAACCAATTACCGTCTATTGTGACAACACAAGTGCAATTAGTCTCAGCAAAAATCTAGTGATGCACTCAAGAACCAAACACATTCCAATCAAGTATCATTTCCTCCATGAGCAAGTAGCTGAACAAAACATTGTCCTGGAATATATCAGTACTAAAGAGCAGATAGCTGATGTTTTCACAAAACCTCTTCCTCGAGAAGCATTCGAATATTTGCATCAAAAGATGGGGTTATTTCTTTATCATCACTCAAGTTCGTTCATAAAGATGTAGCAGGACAGGGGGAGCAGGTTGACAGGGGGAGTCTGTATGCATTCCTTTGCCATTGATGTCAAAGGGGGAGAGAGAGAGCAGAAGAATATTGCCATCAATAACAAAGGGGGAGATTGTTGGACACAGATTGTCATTGATGTCAATATGGCAATATTCAAGGAAGGAGACAGAGCCAAAGAGAGGAGCACACAGAGCCAAGAGGAGCCAAGAGGAGTAGAGGTAGTTAAGCGTTGTATGAAGTTACTGGTGAAGGCTGCTGCAGCTGTTGAACACTGTTGAAACACCTGGAGAAAAGTTGCTGAAACACCAATTTCTCCGTTGCTGAAACACCAACACTTAAGTTGCTGGTGAACACTGGTGAAGGCTACTGCAGCTGTTGAACACTGTTGAAACACCTGGAGAAAAGTTGCTGAAACACCAATTTCTCCGTTGCTGAAACACCGACACTTGTCAAAAATTTGCCGATACACCAGTTTCGGCGTTGCTGACACACCAGTTTCGGCGTTGCTGAAACACCAGTTTCGGCGTTGCTGAAACACCTTCGTGACGACATTATATTTCCGCGTTGCTGAAACACCTCCGCGATGACATTATATTTTCGTGACACCATCAATCGAAGGTAATCATGGGGAAGATAAAGCAAATGGAGGAGGGAAGCCGGAAGGTCGAGCGAGTGTTGAGGAAGCCGAAGCTCAAGCGAGTGAGGAGGAAGCCAAAGAGCCATTGAGTAAGCGGAAACGAATGGACAAAGGTATGAGAATGTATAAAACAATAAAAACAGAGAACTGTTGTTGCTGTTGGTGTGGTGAAGAACCAGAGTGTGAGGTAGTAGAAGCAGCAGAGGCAGGAGAGCAAGAGTGAGACAATCTCAGCTGAATAGTGTGCAGCAGCATACCTGTTTATACCAAGGTTGGGTTGGAGCCCAAGAGGTTGGAGCCTCAGAACTGAACTGGACAGAAATCATTGGGGGTAGGTGCTCCTAAGTGCAGGACCACTACAAAACAGAGTTGGTGCTCTGGAGGTTGGAGCCTCACTTAAGTCCAAGTTGGAGCTTGGCAACTATTCACAATCAGATTTATACTTATATTGTATTTATTTCATTGCACTGTTTTGAGTTTTAATAAAAGCATTAATTACAGCTGTTGATTTCTGTGTTCTGTGTATACATACACATATCTATATATGTTGTTGGCAATCACTAGAAAAATTTAAAAAATTATATAAATAAATTGTAAGAAACACTGATTCACCCCCCTCTCAGTGTTTCCAACACCAGTGTCCAACATATTATTTATATATTCAAAATTATGATTTTATAAATATGAACTTACCCAATAATTCCCAATAGAATGAAATTTGAGTATCCCTATTTTTTAATTAATTAATATATAACAAATTTTTTTCTTAATTTAAGATAAATATTTATTTTTAGTAAAATCAAATTTAAGGAAAACAATAAGATTTAAGATAATAATATTATTAATAATAAATATTTTTTAAGAAATTAGAAGAAATTTATTTTTTTAGTTGTATTTTTAACATTTTTTTTTTATAGATTTACTTAAATGTGAGGTGTAAATACCAAATTTTATTTTTTTAATATATACACATTTAAATAAATTAAATAATAAATAGTAAATTAAAGTAAAACTAATTACACCATAAGGCGTTCCCTCTGAGAAGAACTCCCCTCCCATGCCACCTGTATCTTTGTGTGCCTTTGATTTAGGTGTTAGACGATGAAAATAGCCTCTGCCATTAGATTGAAAACGAGTATTAGTAAGTTACAATTAGTTATGTGATAGTTATAATTCTCTGTATAATACCGTGATAAAATTAGAGTACCAAGTTTCATCCACACAAACCAGTGTTCATTGCCACTTTCACACATAAACCAATGTTCACTAGGACTTTCACACTATGGAAAATAGTCTCTTTTTTTTAGCAGCAATTGCTGTACTGTTTTTGGCTAGAGCGATAACCTTGTTTTTAAAGTAGACAAAGTCATTATAGTGGATGCTGCAAGAGTGATGATCCTCAAGATGTTGTAAAGGTATACAAACATATATGTCCTCAGGATGTTGTAAAGGTATAGAAAACATAATTTCCATACTATCTTGTTACTATGCACAACTACATATCTCATACAATTTTGTTAGTCTAACGTAATTTTCATGTTGTTTTCCTACTACCCACAACTATAGTTGTCATACAATTCTTTCAGTGGGCATGAGTCACCATAACATTTAAATATATATCATGCATAAAAGCATCCCAATTATACATATCAATGACACTCCTGAAAAATGATGCGCAATCAGGTACAAGGTCGTCGAATTCTCATTGGTTCATATGGAGCCACCAAATTAAGTCATGGAATTTGGATTGACCCAGAAATCTTGAAGAATAATGATCTAGGTTGAAGTGGTTCCACCAATTTTTTTCATCCTTCTCTAGTTCTTGCTTGACTATCAGTGATATGCCTATGAATATTAGATTCTCTACTAATATTGTTTTATATCTAATAGCCACATGTTCTAGAGCCAACATATTTTGGTGGAAGATGGTTTTGTTCATAGCTAGCCATAATTTCCAATAAACATATTTAGTTGAGGTCATACATAGGAATTTGAAGGCTCGTTTTTTTAATGACACTTTGTTTAAGTTTCCCCACTTATAAAAAACAAATCTCCAATTTTTTGGCTTTTGAAGTCTATGCTCTATACTTTCTAAATAAAATTTTGAAATTATTCTTGTTTATTCACATTCCAAAAACAAGCGTTGCACTATTTCCCTAGAACTTGTACACTAGGCACATATAAATAAATCGTAAACACCCTAATCAATAATTTCACTTGCTAGAAACTTCCTATATGCTAGTGTTGAACTTGTACTCTAGGAACATATAAATAAACCGTAAACACTCTAATCAATAGTTTCACTTGTTAGAAATTTCCTATGTGATAGTGTCTAAAAAAAGATATTGATCTTTGAAATACCAGATCTGTATGTGATATTTTACCCCAAATTGTTGCCCCGGGAGAGAGAGTTGAATTTTCCCAGATAATAATTCTATCCCTATTTTATTGTGTAGTTGGAATTCCCCAATCCCCTTTGATTCAAAGTGGTGAACCATTGTAACTCATAGCCTCTTTGGAATTATACAAGTTGATGCACAAGAAATTGTCCAAAATTCCAGCTTGTACAAAGCCTAGAATTCAACAAAGAAGATATGTCACAGAACATATTTTTCCCTTATTGTGTTAGCTAGTTGTGTAGAGCAAGAAGATCCACATTGGTAATAAAATGTTGTTTACACATTATTTTGTCCCTCCATATGTTTATTTTTCTTCCATCCCCTGGAATGTAGGTCATATTGGAGAGAAGGATCTAATATTAATATTATAAATCTAATAACTTATGATTAATATAGTATTAAATTTAATATAATATTAATTTTGTTATATTATAATATATATTAATATATCATGATATATATTAACTTTATATATATATGGGAGGGAAGAACAAAGAAAGAGTGATAGAGGTAGAGAGATACAGGGAGTGAAAGAAAGGGAGAGAAAGGGAGAGAGGAAGGATGAGAGAGAATTTGAGAGACATGAGGAGAGAGGGAGGGATAGAGAAATGGAGTTGGAAGGAAAGAGAGGGAGGGAAGAAGAATCACATAGAGAGAGAAAAGTGGAGAGAGAGAGGGAGTGACAAGGGAGAGATGGAGAGAGAGTGTATATGTTTGGGGTGAGATAGAGAGATAATAGGAGAGATAGAGAGAATAGGGGGAGAGAAGGAGAGATAGTGACAAAGTTGGATGGTGGAGAGAGAGAAAGAGAGAGAGAGAGATAAGGGGGAGAGATAGAGGGAGGTAGGAGAGAAAGGAAGGAAAAGAGCTTGGATGTGAGAGAGAGAAGGAGAGAGGAAGGGAGAGAAAGAGGGAGGTAAGAAGAAAGACATGGAAAGAGAAGGTGGAGAAAGAGAGAGGATGAGATGAGAGCAAGATGGAAGAGAGATAGAAGGGGGGGGAGAGGCAGAGATAGATAAATATGGAGAAATAATACGTATGTTTTGGGGTGATATAGAGAGACCAAAGAGAGCCAAAATAGAGACAAAGAGACATAGATATATGGATGGAAGTTGAAGAAAGGGAAGAAGAATTCTTGTGCTAAATGCATTGATTTCAGTGTAGATGGTGATTTATAATCCTATTTTATTTCTTGCATTGAAGGAGATAAACTAAAGGACAGGGGAGAGGAGGAATGAATAGAGAGACAAGGAGAGGAGTGAGAGAGGGAGACATAAATATGAAGGGGGGAGAGAGAGTGAGAGAGAGAAGGAGAGAGGGAGGGAGATAATGACAGGGTTGGAGAGAGAGAGATGGGGGAGAGAGAGGGAGATGGGAGAGAAAGGGAGAGAGATGACTTGAGATAGAGGAGGAGAGAGGGAGGGAGAGAGAGGAGGAGAGACAGAGGACAAAGGGATGAATTTGGAAGGGGAGAGAGGGAGGGAAGAAAAAATAAATACAAAGAGAAAAGTGGAGTGAGAGAGAGGAGGGAGGAGTGAAAAGGAAGAGATGGAGAGAGAGTGTGTATGTTTGGGGTGAGATAGAGAGACAAAAAGGAGATATGGAGGGGGGAGAGCAGGAAGAAGATCCATTGCACTAAATGAATTGAATTCATGACCGTAGATGGTGATTTCTAATCCTATTTTATTTCTTGCACTAGATGCATTAATTTCAATGTAGATGCTGATTTCTAATGATATTTGATTTCTTGCACTAGATGCATTGATTTTAGTGTAGATGTTTCTTTTTAATCCTAGTTGATTACTTGAATTAGATGCATTGATTTTAGTGTAGATGTTTTCTAATTCTACTTGATTGCCTTCACTAAATACATTGATTTCAGTGTAGATGCTGATTTCTAATTCTATTTGGTTTCTTGCATTATATGCATTGATTTCGGTGTAGATGGTGATTTCTCATTCTATTTGATTGCTTGCACTAGATGTATTAATTTCAATGTAGATTGTAATTCTAATCCCATTTGATTGCTTGCACTAGATGCATTGATTTTAGTATAGATAGTGATCTCTAATCCTATTTGATTGCTTGCACTAGATGCGTCGATTTTAGTGTAGATGTTGATTTCTAATCGTATTTAATTTCTTGTACTAGAAGCATTGATTTCAGTGTAGATGGTGATTTATAATCCTATTTGACTGCTTACACTAGATGCATTGATTTTAGTGTAGATGTTGATTTCTAATCGTATTTGATTGCTTGCACTAGATGCATTGATTTTTGTGTAAATGCTGATTTCTAATCTTTTTTTATTGCTTGCATTAGATGCATTGATTTTAGTGTAGATGTTGATTTCTAAACTTATTTGATTGCTTGCCTTAGATTCATTGATTTAAGTGTAGTTTTTTTTTAATCTTATTTGATTGCGTGCATTATATGCATTGATTTCAATGTAGATGATGATTTTTGATTTGATGTAACTCAATGTATGATGGTACATTAACTTAAAGTGATTGGATTAACAATGTGCATTGATTTTAGTGTAAGCACACAAAAATAATTGACAATTTGCATTGATTTTTGTGTTATAGTAATTCAACCTATTAATATTGGAGAGCAAGAGAGACAAGGTATGATGTTTACTACAATAGTTCGAGTTAAAGAATTGAATGGTTTACAATCTCAACTATCCTTTTCATATAATTGATATGAAAAGATGGAAAAACTAACAAATAATTTAAAGATTTTGTAAATCCAGCCACTCATTAAAGAAAAATCAAAATTACATTATTTCTTGAATTTTGCAAAACAAGCTATAGATAAAAAAAATCACCAATTTTTTTTGAAGGAAATAAATTATTTCAAACATTAGCAATGAAACAAATGATTTCAAGAGTAATCTTGATGTAGTAAATTATTAAAACTACTCTTCAAAATATATTTAGTAATACCTAGAGGGACACTATTAAGAATTATTAATTGTCAAAAGTTGTGATACCTAAAATTAAATTAAATATATGTGCAGTATCAATCCTCTTGCAAACTATTGACAAGATTGTCTCCCTTCTTCATCACCAACTAATTACTAATAGACAATTACATACACATATAGAAATATAACACAAAAATTGTAGCATTCACAAACATTACCATCCAAATCCAAACACATAAATACACAAACCACTCAAAGCATCCAAGCACAGACATACGAACCATTCAAGGAAAAAAACAAAAACAAATTTAAAGAAGAGAATGATATAGTCATGTTAAACAAAGAAAACATAATGTAAATTTAAAAGTATGAAGTTTATCTCAAACATATATATAATAACGATAATCTAAAAATGTGTCATTGTCGCCCTCAACTAGAACCGACCAAACATAACACAACAATTGTAAAATTCACTAAGATTACCATCCAAATCCAAACACATAAACACACAAACCACTCAAAGCATCCAAACACAGACGTACAAACCATTCAAGGCAAACAACAAAAACAAAATTAAAGAAGAGAATGATATAGTCATGTTAAACAAAGAAAACATAATGTAAATTTCAAAGTATGAAATTTATCTCAAACATATATATAATAAAAATAATCTAAAAATGTGTCATTGTTGCCCTCAACTAGAACCAACCTAGATCCATCTAACTCTGGATCTATCATGCACTGAGAGGGATCAAATCCCTTGAGGTGCAAACCTTTCCTCAAATTCTACACTCCAAAAAGAAGGTTTTCACCTCGAGGGATTTGATCCCTCTCGGTGCATGAGAGATCCAGAGTTAGATGGATCTAGGCTGATTATTTATAATTATTATATTGACATAATTAGGAATAAGAATAGGCATACACTTGGGTAATGAAAGAAAAATAAATTTTTATTTGACAAAATGACTTTGAAAGTGGAAAAAATCACTCAAATAATAGATCTAGACCAATGTAAGCTAACAACCATTCATTTAGATAGACCTAGACCAAGATAAGTGAGTAATTATTAATGAAGTAAAAGAAGATTTAACAAGCAACTAGTAAAGATTTGATGAAATAAGACCGAAAAAAAATCGAGTGATTGTACTCCATACCATGAATCATAATACCAGTAAGCATTGCACATGATTTCCTATTTATGTTGGTTGAATTCACAATAGCAATGGGATTGATTCTACAATGACAAAATAGTGTATTTAAATTTCCAAACTCTAAAATAGAATAAAAACATTTTTATGTCAAAGGGATATATTTAGAATAACTTTTGTCATTGGGTTTATTATATTAGGCCTTGCTAGGTTTATTATATTAGGGCCTTTTGATATTTGGTTTATAATATTAAAGTTTAATATTGAGTTCATAATTTGTATCATTAGGGTTTATAATATTAACCTTAGGGTTTATAATATTAACCTCTTGAGTTTATCAATTGTCTCAGTTTATAATATTAATCCCTTTGGTTTATCAATCTATTAAGTTTATAATATTAATCCCTTGGTTAAAATGATCTCCCTCGGTCTATAATCCATTGAGTTTATAATATTAATCCCTTAGGTTTATTAATTCCTTGGATTTATAGTATTAATCTCTTGGGTTTATAATATTAATCATAAGGTTTATAATATTAATGTTAGGGCTTATTTTCGTAGGGTTTAATATTAAACCTAGGGTCTAATGTTATTCCCTTGAGTTTATAATCCTCATGTTTTTAGTATTAATCCAATGGGTTTATTAATCCATTTGGTTTATTGATTGCTTGTGTTAATATTAATCTTAGGGTTTAATGTTTATTTTAGGGTTTATATCGCTTGGGTTTATAATATTAATTCCTTGTGTTTAATATTATTCCCCTAGGTTTATAATCTTTTGGGTTTATTAGTCCCTCACCTTTATGATATCAATTCCTTGGGTTTATTAGTCCCCCACCTTTATGATATCAATCCTTTGAGTTTATTAATCTAAGGGTTCATATTCCTAGAGTATAATATTATTCATAAGGTTGATAATATTAATCCCAGGTTTTAATTTAAATATCTTGGGTTTATAATCTAATGGGTTTATAATACAAATTCCTTGCATTTATTAATCTCTTAGATTTAGAATATTAAATATTGGGTTTTCAATATTAATCTCTCTTGTTTTTAATATTAATTCCTTGTGTCTATTAATCCCCTTAGTTTATAATTTGTAATATTAGGGTTTATAATATTAATCCATTGGGTTTATAATATTATTCGGTTGGGTTTATTAATTCCTTGAATTTATAATACTAATAATTAGTTTGGTTCATTAATCCCTTAGGCTTATGATATTAATCCCTAGGGTTTTTAATATCAATAATTAGTTGGGTTCGTTAATCTATTGGGTTTATAATATTAATCTCTTTTGTTTTTAATCCCTAACATTTATAATATTAATCCCTTGGGTTTATTGATCTCTTGTGTTAATAATCCCCAAAATTTATAATATTAACCCCTTAGATTTATAATATTAATAATTCTGTGGGTTTATAAATCCCTTGGATTTGTAATGTTAATCATTTTGGGTTTTTAATATTAATTCATTGGGTTTTTAATCTGTTTGGTTTGTAATATGAATAATTCCTTGGGGCTATAATATTTCTCCCTTGGATTTATAGTATCAGTGGATTTGGTTTATAATATTTATTTATTTTAAGAACAATAATTATAATTATTATTTATTATTAATAATTGACTAATTATTGTTATTTAATTATTATTAATATGACCATGGTTTATAGTAGCAATCCATTTGATTTAATGATAATTAACTATGGTTAATATTATTAATATTATAATTATTAATATAAATATTTATATTATTTTTAATTATAAATTATTATTATTATTATTATTGTTGATTGGTTATTTAAGAGCACTAAATAATAATAATGATAGTAATAAATATGAAAATATATTCTTCGGTGAAAGAGTTCTGAGGCTCGGTGAAAGAGTTAATCACATACTTTATATATACACTTTCTCGCATTCTTCGCATATATTCTTCAGTGAAAAAGTTCTAAGGCTCGACGAAAGAGTTAAACACATACTTTATATATACACTTCCTCGCATATATTCTTCGGTGAAAAAGTTTTGAGGCTCGGTGAAAGAGTTAAACACGTACTTTATATATACACTTCCTCGCAGTCTTCGCATATATTCTTCGGTGAAAAAGTTCTGAGGCTCTGTGAAAGAGTTAAACACGTACTTTATATATACAATTCCTCACATTCTTTGCATATATTCTTCGGTGAAAGAGTTCTGAGGCTCGGTGAAAGAGTTAAACATGTACTTTATATATACACTTCCTCGCATTCTTCACATATATTCTTCGGTGAAAGAGTTCTGAGGCTCGGTGAAAGAGTTAAACACGTACTTTATATATACACTTCCTCTATGATATAAGACCATAAGGCTCGCATCTTCGGTGATCAGTTCTGAGGCTCACTATATAACCAAGGCAGAGGCTCGCATATATTCTTCAGCATTTAAACCCGGTTCTGAGGCCCGGATCTCTGGTCTACGGGCTGCGGTGGGAACGGGCAATCTACAGTCAGGTTTGCTGATATCAGGTGCACACATTCCTTATCTTTTTCTTTTTCTAATACATATTTTCTCATATAATTTCAAGTATGAAGATTTCACCACAGCTACCAAAGATTACAAAGGGCAGACCTAGCACAGTTACTCTACAAGGCCTTTATGAGTATATAGAGTCTTTAGAGAAATGTAGAGAAGAAAGAGAAGCCAAGCTACAAAAAAGTTAGAAGACATGCTGGAAAATAAATTTGCATCTCTTGAAGACACAATCCAAAAACAAATAGAAAATAAAATAGAACTACTGGAGAATAAAATGGAGGCAATGGAGACTAGATTGTAGGTTATAGAAAAACAAAATCAAGATACTAACCAACCATCCCAGCAAGGAGATGATGATACTTTAGAGAGTCTTAAAATGAAAGACATGATTAAGAACTAGAAGAAAAAGTTAATAGCCGCCTCACCCTGAATAATGTGGTAGATAAGTTAGACATCAAACCAATTAAAGATGAAATGAAAAAATTAATAGAATTAGACCACGAACGTAACAAAAGGGCCTTGAACCTTATAATCTTCGGTTTAAAAGAGGAAGCAGACGAGGATACTTTAGCCTTAGCCCAGACAGAATTACATAATAGATTACAAATTGAAATAGTGTGTCTCATAGAAGCAACAAGGTTGGGGAAATTAACCAAGAATAAAGGAAGACTAATTTGCATAAAGGTGAGCTCCACTGATCATAAGTATGACATACTTAGTAAAACCTCAAGTCTAAAAGGAACGAGAATATTCATAAATGAAGATCTCATTCCAGAAGATCAAGCATAATTAAAAAAGGAGGTTCAAAAGGTAAAAGAAGCTAGAAAGGAAGGAAAATGGGAAATAATCAGAAATAGAAAAGCCTTTATTCGAGATAGAAACCAAAAATATAGTAATCAATAGAAATTAAACATGCTCCGGATCCTTTCTTGGAACTGTCGGGGCGTCCCATGGAACAAAGGCGCCAAGCTAAGTTGGATTTCAAATGATGTTGATATTATTTTTCTTGTTGAAACTTGGGAGCATGAAGAATCTAAGGTCCCTAACATAGATGGCTTTACGCTATGGTCTACCTGGAACAAGTGATCCTCCCATAGAGGTATTGGGAGAATAGCTTGTTAAATTAAGAAGAACATCTCCCCCCATGCTAGGATTTATAAAAATGACCCTCACAACCAATATAGTTGGATAGAGATCAGTGACAATAATAATAAAACGTCCTACATAGCAATATGTTATTTTCCCCCCATCAATTCTAACTTCTATAAGAAGAAGAATCTAGATAAAACTAACCCTTACAATGGTTTAGAGAATGATATTTCTAGCCTAAAGAATGACGGTAATATCCTTTTAATAGGTGACTTTAATGCTCGAACTTCAAACAACCAAGCTATTATTCTAAGCAATCATTCCAACCCTAATCCTCTTCGGTTAGAAGAAGACCCTACTCTCGCTAGTAAGTACAAAAGGAGCTCTGAAGACCTTGGGGAAAATTTGTTTGGGTCGAAGTTAGTCAAGCTCTGTAGTGCTCTGGATCTCATAATTTGCAACGGTCTAAAGAAGTGGCCCAATTCCAGCAAGATGACCTGCATCCATGGACTTGGTAGCAGTGTGGTAGACTACGTTATTTCCGATCTCCCATTATACAACGAAATAATAAATTTTGACATCTTAAACAACCATGAACCTGACTTTGATCATAGGCCTTTACTTATAACTCTCAATTTTGTCATGCATAGAGTTTCCACAGAAAATAATACTTACGGCCAAAATAACTTAATATTTGATAGAAATAAAAACGATCTCTTTCTAAATGAATTAAAACTAATTTTCTTCCTTTATCTAGTATAGACAACATAGAAGACCTCTATCATAATTTTACTACAACCCTCTCATATTCTATTAACAAGTTCTCAATTGAAGTTTCAAATAATAAAAGAAATAGCAAAACCAACCCATGGTATGACAAAGATTGTAAAAGTGCAAGGAGAGAAATTAAGGAAGCTGTTGATGAATCTCCTAAAATGGACAAGATAAAAACATACAAAGCCCTAACTAAAAGGAAAAAGAGGCAGTGCATTCGTCAAAGACAGGAGAATCTCTTACACCTCTCTAAGGTAGCTCCTAAGAAATTTTGGAGGTAGATTCTGACTAGGAAGACTAAAGATAATAATAAAATTTCTCTTCACGATTGGAATTCCTATCTTAAAAGCTTTATGAATCTCCAAATGTCATGGATAATTTGGAAACCCTACTCACAAAAAAAGAAGTTTTCTCTTTAGAAGACATTAAGTTTGGGGTTAATTGCCTGACTAATGGGAAAGTTAAGGACATTGAAGGTTACCAGGCGGAAATCTTAAAAATTGGAGGTCCTATCCTCATCCCCCACATCCACAAGCTTTTCAATCAAGTAGTCAAGCAAGGGTTCCCTAAACCTTAGACTGAGAGCCTCATTATCCCTATTTTTAAAAGTGGGGATACAAATAACTCCTCTAATTATCGGATAATTATGATTAGCCCTCTCTTAGCCAAGTTCTATGGTAGTATTTTGGAAAATAAGTTACGCATATGGCTTTAAAGTGAAGGTAAGCGGGCTAAAGGCCAAGCAGGTTTCAGAAGGCATCACTCAACAATAGACCACCTCGTTACACTTAGGATCATTGCGGAGGAATGTCGTAATGATAAATCCAATTTATTTTGTTGCTTTGTGGACTTTAGAAAGGCTTTCAGTACGGTTCCTAGATACAACCTTTGGAATAGATTAGAAGAGCTAAAGGTTCCTCTCGAGTTGAGAGCTGCCGCTATAAGGTTATACGAGAATGTAATTGCCAAACTAAAGAGCAATGAGGGGGGTCGAAAGATATTAAGCGTAACATCGGAGTTAAACAAGGTTTCCCCCTCTCCCCTACCCTATTTGGCATTTACATCAATAAGCTCGAAGGCTATTTAGAGGAAGCAGGATGTGATGGCATGATCTTAGTTGGGATAGTCATCATCCTTCTTCTCTATGCTGACGATATTGTTCTTTTCGCAAGGTGCCCATCTGATCTTGATAAGCAACTCAGGCTTCTTAAGGATTTCTGCTCTACCATGGATATGACTGTTAACACTGACAAAACAAAAGTTATGATTATCAAATCCAAGAAGGACACTTACGCTAATTTTATGTATGACAATAACAACTTGGAGGAAGTGTGTTCTTACAAGTACTTAGGAATTGATATTCATTACAAGCTCAAATGGAACTATAGCATTGAGAAAAGGATTAATGGGGGGTGGAAAGCTTATTTTGGTCTTGAAAATAATTGTAAAACAACAAACCTCGTAATGTGGGATAAAAAGAAGATCCTCTTTGAAACTTTAGTCACTTCTGTTATCTTATATGGCTGTGAGGTTTAGGGTTGCAACATCTCTAGAGAATCATGGAGAAAGATTGAGCAAATCCAGAAGCGTTTTATAACTTATAACCTGAAAATTAAAAGTAATACACCCTATCCTATTCTCCTTATAGAAGCAGGTCTTTCCCCTATTGAGAGGCTAGCTATGATTAGGTTTTTGTTGTACAAGAACAAACTCAATAACACAGACGATCATAGACTTCCTAAGCTAGCTTTAAATTCCAGCCAAAACCACCTAAGGCTCAATCGGGGGTGGCATAAAGACACAAGGGCTTGGTTAAACTATTAAGAGATCAATGAGAATGATGCATTGCAAAACATTAATAACATTAAAGATAGTGTTACTTCTAAGTTCAAAGAAAAAATGTGGT
Source organism: Pinus tabuliformis (assembly GCA_031772625.1). Lineage (NCBI taxonomy): Eukaryota > Viridiplantae > Streptophyta > Pinopsida > Pinales > Pinaceae > Pinus > Pinus tabuliformis. The sequence continues at coordinate 1,147,930,646 of CM062805.1, forward strand.
GTGAGAAAGATTTAGTGGCTAAAAGAAAATTAAGTTATTATAAGAAGGTCATCAACCCCACCCTAGAAGATCAAAAGTATCTCTATATTTTAACTATCTCAAAGAAGAAAATTAATATAGCAAAGATTAGAACGAATTCTCATGAGCTACATAGTGAAACAAGTCGTTGGGTAGTTCCTAAAACACCATGGATGGAAAGGATCTGCCATATATGTGAGAATAGGAACATCGAGGATGAAAACCACTTCCTCTTAGAGTGCCCCACGTACAACCGCATTAGATCTCAGTTTCACAATCTTTGTTACAATACTGACCTTCCTGGCCTTTTACAATGTTAAAATTATAGTGAGCTTGGGAGGCTTCTCACCAAGCTTTTTGAGCATAGGAATAAAATCTTAAATCAAAATAAATAATTTGTTTCTTTAGGTCCACTAGACCAAATTTTGGTCTCAGTAGACGTTAACCATCATCATCATCAATAATAAATGTTGTTGATATATGCTTATTAGCATTTATCAACCAAATTTATTAATGTAGTTGTGCATCACACCTATTAGTGTTCATCAATCATATTTATTAATATAATTGTGCGAATGATTGATATATGCCTATCACTTATATCAACCACATTTATTAATATTATTATTTTAATATATAACTAACCCTCCCACTCACCATTTTGCAAAAATGTGATATTCTTCCTAATTCAAAGTTACCTTACCAAAAATAATTCAAAGTTAGCTTACCAACAATAACGTGTCTCACTACAATATTAAAACTTATATAAAAATATAACATTTGTTTTGTCCCATCATCTTAGTCGAAAATAAATATACATAATTTATTATAAATATCTATTTTTCTCCTCTCATGTCCGTTACAGTTGTTAGAAAATAAATATATATGATGTATTATAGATATTTTTTTTTAAAGGTTAAATTTAATTTACTTTAAAATATAAATTTTTAAAATATTTATTAAATTTTATTATTAATTTTTTTAAAATATGTTTTATAAAAAATATATTATTTTTAAAATCAGTAAACAAATTAAAAATAAATTTTAATAATAAATTTTATTTTAATAATATTATAAATTTTAAATGATTATTGCAATATAAATACTTGATACATTGTCTCAAAATGGGTTTGTAAAAACAAAATTACCTATGGTAAAGGAAAACAAGCAAATGTAAAATGATAGGACTAATAGGTTAGAATGTGTATATTTTAATTTTTATTATGCTTATACTTTTAAAATATATATTTTCATTTTTCCTTTTTTTTTATAATATATATTTTCATTTTTCTCTTTTTTAATTAAATTTCTATTACTATAATTTTCAAATTACATGCGGGTACATCAAAATTTACAACAAAACTTACTAAACTATGATATTAGCCACAAGGCAATGTCCAAATCTAGTTTAAACTGACAAAGCCAATATATTAACAACAACTTTGATCTTGGAGCCCACCATTGATCACAAGTGTTTTCTAAGTTACGTTTTTTTGTACATTGATCCATTCCAAGAGGTTGCCTTGAGCCATTGTTTAGGAGAAAATAGTTGCATTTTCTTGAGACGTTTCTATTTCCATAGGTCCTTTAGTGTTGGATGCTTCCTTATCACTATTTGAATGATCCAATTCATGGAAGTGCTTATGCCCACTCATAGGTGAGACCAGGAATATAGTTGAGCTTTTCTCTAACCTATTTGTGGGGAGAGCCCCAACACCGTAAAGATGATATGGTGTTGCGTGTCACTACACTATGGTTGGGGGCCTTGTATTTTTTTCAGGTGTTTTTATTGTTTCTTGTTGTTTTGTGTAGGAATAGATGGTTGCTTAGACTCCTTTGAAGTTTTAGGATCTTGCCACACTTGGGCCTTTTTCATGTCCACTGAGAGTGGAGAGGGCCCTTAAGAAGAAGGGAAAACATTATGGAGATCACCATCTTGGTGGCATATCCAGCAATGGAAGGTTGTGTTCTCAAAGTCCAGTGGTTGTGAAAAACCATCTCCCCTCCAGTTCAGAAGCATTTTATTAGGTATTCCCTTGCTGAGATCGACTTTAATGCATATATGTGCAAATGTTATAATACCCTTTGCTAGCCTATTCATGTTTCTCTTAATAAATCCACCTAAGGAATTACCAACATTGACTAGAATATCTAGGTGCAATAGACGAAGAGGAAAATTGTGGAGCCAAACCCAAATAGGAGTGGCCAAAGCTGCATAGCTAGGGGTTTAAAATATTGAAACTATGGTTGAAAGGAAAACCTAGATCTACCTTAAAACCATGGTCCAAGATCAAAGATCCTTTGTTGATCCTCGAAATTCTCAAAAATATACTATAAAGAAGCCTTATGAGTAGAAAAATAGATTTGAATTCGGGGACTAGGTCTGAGACACCTAATCCTGAAGCATAGATGTTGTAGGCCAAAAACCATTAAATTGACAAATGATAGCATGCTCCATATAGTCAACACTAAGAAAGTCAAATTGATCTTTTGGAACTTTAATAGATGAGATATTTTATACTTGATCCATAACAAAGGTTGGACTTGAGAGATATTTCAGAGGATGATACAAGGTCATTTCTTTAGTGCTTCTTTAAAAGATCTAGACTCAGAGGTAGAGGCGACACCCGTTCCTTTAGCTCCAATTCACAATATTGAAAATATAAGTATTGATGTGCCCTTGACTATGTCACGATCACTAAGTTTCTTCCTGTCTTGAAGTTGTCATCCCTCATAGAGGAGATCTGTAAAGGTAGAGGGGAATCTAGTTCATTAATGAATTTGAGCTACAAGGGAAGAAACTATATTAGCGGCCTACAACTTCAAACTGAAGGTTCCCCTTAAGAGGGGCCTTGCAAATATCGAATGGGTTGATAGATCTAAATCATTGAACAGAACTTAGGGGAGGGATGAATCCATTAATGTATAGTTTCCCAAAGCTATCTTCCACTCATAAGAATTAAAGGGAGAGTGGGCCCACACGAGATCATTTGAGAGAGGGCCTTCGACTTCAACAACAGTAGCTGCCCTGGTGGCATAGGAAGACTCACAAGTCATAGCTAAAGAACGAATAATTCCCTGGGCGACAACGACAAAGAGAATGAAAAATATCAACTTGATAATGTTTACAAGATGGTGAGGGTTAGCTGTAGTAGCAATGACAACTACTGCAACAAAACTTTCCTTCACATCGTGTAATCGCCCGAGAGATCCAATGGCCATTGCAAAATACCTAACCACAAATCCATCCCTTATTTCCTTGGATTGTGTCTTCTAATTGGTCAAACTCGAGTCTAACTGCGAAAGAGAATTGCCTCCATAATCGATCTTCAAACGACCCCTTTGAAACGAGCGTGAAACACACTTCGACGCTACTACTGCTGATGACGAGGATTATTTTGCACTTAGAGCATCATCGCAAGCATCCTGTATCATCCAAATTATTATTATTATGATGATGTTACTCTTCATTGAAATATTTAACTATAGAAATATTTTATTATTATTGTATCACGAAAGAAACAACCAATTTTTCATAATACATGAGATATTTACGAATTCCAATTAATTAAATATTATATTATAGGTATAGAAACTTGTTTATTACATTAAGTTTTTAATGATATTTTATTAATTAAAATGTTTTAATAAATAAATAAAATAAAATAGATTTGATATATGAAATCTATTTAATAAAAATAAGGTTTCTAAAATGCATGAAATATGTATAAATATATTAAAATAATAATAAATGAGATAGAAGGTGTTATTAGAGAAACAATATATGGAAAATATATGAGATGACATTAATGTAAAAGAAGAAAAAGATGGAAAGAAAAAGCTTCATAATGAATATTTCATGGACTATATTGGAATGGGAGAGCAATTTTTAAATCTGGTTTTAAAATTTCCCCAATGAATCATAAACATGGATATTGTTGTTAAGTTAATCTTCTTAAAAGCCACATTTATAAAAACCATATAATAATATACTTACAGATTCTCTATATGATTGTGATATTTGACAATATGGTGTGTGAGATGCATAGAAAATTCCTATGAAATAATTTGGGAATCATAAACATGGATATTGTTGTTAAGTTAATCTTCTTAAAAGCCACACTTATAAAAACCATATAATAATATACTTACACATACTCTATATAATTGCGATATTTGACAATATGGTGTGTGACATGCATAGAAAATTCCTATGAAATAATGTCAAATTACCACATTTAGGGCATATTTTTGTACCGATACAAATTTTATTAAGAAGCATTTGAGATTCCCTCCACATATATATCAATGGAATTAAATCACCCAGAATGGGAGGTTGGTCACCTTGCTAATACACTTTGGATAATCTACAAATGTGTCATATAGAGCTCGAATTCAACATGGTATCAACAACAAATGTTGCAAATTATGTTAAATCAATATACCATAATGTCAACTTATCCGACATGTTAATTTTATTTTTTATTTTTTAAAGAATGGCGCAAGTAAAATGAGCGGCGAAACTAACATATTTTTATTATTTGAAAGTAAAACATTTTTTTATTTAAAATTATAAAAATTTCATTAATACGAAAATATCTTCATTTACATTTTCATATGAAAGTATTTTTATTTTCGTTTACATTCATGTTAATCTTAGGTTTACAAAGTATGAAGCATTGTCGTGACCTGGAAAATGGGTAGAAATGAAATATTTTCGATTTCCGTCAACTTCATTTAATTACTATGTCATGTAGTCGAGTTCATATAGTCCGGCTGCCATTCATAGGCAATGTACTGAACTAGAAACATAGTAGGAGTAGAGGAAGCTATTTTTTTAATTTTGTTTTTAAGGTAAGTGTTTTTGGTTAATTCTTAGTGTGTATAGTTTTGTCTAGGATTGGAGCATGAGACTTGTGGAGACCAAACTACCCCACATAACAGTTGGATCATATTTTTGGGAGTTGTCCATATTCTTGGGAGTTGTCTCTTGTGGTGTCTTTGACTCCGCCTTTAACCTTGCCAACCATTGATGCAAGCTATTGATTATAATAGGCAGTGATACCTCCTTTCACAAATTTGCTCAACCAACCATGCAAGCCATTGATTGATTATTATAGGAGCTCTATAGTCCAGTATAGGGGTGATGTGTAGGTGTAATGTAAAAAAGTTTATCAACATTTTTACATGTCAATTTAACATGTTGAATTTATATCAATACTTATAATTTATAATACGTAAAAGATTGGTAAATATTTACATGTCAATTAAAAGTAATATAGAGCCCAATATAGGGAGATGTTGGAGTATACCTAGAAAAGTTAAAAGTAATAAAAATAATAAAATTCAATTTGTTACATTATAATTTTTTTTATTTTTTTTTTAACAAAATTACAATTAACTTTTTAGATAAAAGAAATGACAATATATATATTACGTTAAATTATATGACATATAAGTAGCAACAATAAATTAAGATCCATAAGATCCATTTTGTAAGCAAATTACATAAAAATTTGAATACTTACAATATGTTTAAATATTCATGTTCACTTTGCATATTTGTAAATAGGCTTTGTTACAATACCATGAAACAATAGCATGACTCATAAATACAACATATCATTTTAAAAAATAAAAATTGATTCTCAATAAAATTAAATTTAAAAAAATCAATAAAATTTAAAATGATGATATTATTAAAAATAAATATTTTTTTGACAAAAAAAAATTAAATTTTAATTGTATTTTTAACCTATGTATTTATATATTTATTTAAATATGAAGTATAAATACCAAATTTTAAATTTTGAATAGACAAACATTGAACTAAATTAAATAGTGAAGGGTGCATATCCATTTTCATAAATTGAATAATGAAACGTTTCCACTATTTTAATTTTTTTTTTTAATAATAATATTTTTCTATTTTTATTACACAAAAGAAAAACGAATTAAGATTCATCTCAGTTGACAAAAACAAATTCAGCGATAACAATATTTTTTTCTATTCCCTTTCGTCACTCAAACATAAAACTTTAATTAAAGTCAAGACCTTACCTAACTTTGCCCAAGATGCCTAAAAGGCCACTCACAAAAAAACAAATTAGGTGACGGGCCTTTTAAACACATCATATATGAAATCCATTTACAAGTTGGTTTCAATTTATTGAAAAGAATCATATAACTAACTTAAGTCAAAAGCTTCATATTTAATTATGTTAATTTCTATGTAAATAAATCTTTACATTTTTTTTCCCTGGAAAAATCCGTAATTTTCATTAATATGAAAAATTACATGTGTAGATGCATTGAAGCATATGCCGTAGTCATTTTGTACATCTGTGCTTTTTGCAAAAAGATCGGTATGAGTTGCTGTACAGATTTACCACGCAGGGTATTTTGGTTGAGCAGATTACAGTGTGCCTTTCCGGCATCTATCTAACTGAAAACAAAAATAAAAGTTTGTCAAAATATATACTGCTGTCATATACATGCAAGTTCATTTAAACTGTTAGATGACCTGCTGTTGGATAACCCGGGTCTATGTATGGACAGTGATAAAATTTTTGTTCCTATTGATCTTGGACCTCAGTGATCTCCCAGATGCCTTTGTCCATCAGCACGGCCTCCTTGGATAATTTATCAGCGCCTTTGTTCTATTCCCTGTAGATGTGAGAAACAGTGATATTGTTAAATGCCACTTTGAGTTCGAGAACTTCATTCAATATAATGCTGAGTGTGTGTATGTGACAGGTGGATATGCCATTGAACCAATTTATGATGATCTGAGAATCCCCGAAAATGTTGATGCTAGTGCAGTGGTGACTCAATGCAAAATGAAGTAAGTGGCGCAGTGTGATAAGTTCAGCATAATTGTTGGTTCCAGCACCCAGTCCCGCCTTTATTTTGAATATATGATGCTCTGATATATGGATGATGATGCCGCCCCCACAGCTCTGCATGTTTGCGGCTCCATCGAAGAAGGCCCAAGGTGTGCCTTGATCGATGTGAGGGGGAGGAGTTGGATGTCGAGTTTTTGGAGGGGGCGGGTCCGGAAGCTCTCTTAAAGCAGTGATGATACCTGCCTCAATCAGTGGCCAGTGTATCGGCTTGTCCTCAAAGATTAAACGATTCCTTGATTTCCATATGGACCCGTTAACAATAATAGGCAGATTGATATTCTTCGAACCTTTATGTCTCCTTTCCCATTCGGTCCAGGCACTAATGAGGTCTGTTCCATTCCATTCTCCAGTGTAATTTGTGAAATTCTTAAGATTTTTCCATAAGTTCTGAGTGGTACAACATCTCATGAATATATGCTCTGTTGATTCTGAGGCATCTTTGCATAATACGCACCAGGTGGGTCCATACTGTGCCCTGTGCATTAGATGTTCTCCTGTGGGTATTTTGTTTCTCAAGATGCACCAGGTGAAGAGCTTGGAGCCTGGCGAAGCGGAGTGTTTCCATATACTCTGCCACCAGCTAGCTAGGGCTTCAGGTTTCTTTTGAATGATTAGCTCGTTGTAGCCTGCCTTGGGTGTGTAATATCCACTTTCAGCCTGGTTCCAAATGAGCTCGTCCGGCCCCTCTATGATTCTGATATGTGATTCAATTAGGGCCTCTCTGTATTCCCGCCAAGTTGGGTGCCATCTTCTGGGAAGGTTTAGTTGATGAGCAGATTTCCATGCCTGGTGGAATATATCAGTGTGATCTTGATCCGCGATCTGCGCGATCACTTTTATATCTTGTGCAGAGAGGTAATCCACCAGATCTCGTGGGAGTAAATGCCTCCCGCCACTGCCAGTCCAAGGGTCGAGTCCGATCCGAGCTCTGTTTCCATCTCTGATACGCCATACCAGGTTGTCTCTAATTAGAGACAGAGAGTGTAATAGGGCCTTCCAGATGGAGGATATGCCTGTTATGTTCCATGATGGAAGTCTAACCCAATCCATAGTGCTGAGAGGCCATATATATTTATGGTAGGTAAGACTGGTCCATAAACTTTGTGTCGACAGCAGTGCCCAGCCCATTTTCGTTGCCAGGGCTTTAGCAAAAGTGGGGAGCTCCTTTAACCCCCAGCCGCCCCATTTCTTTGGTAAAGCTATCTTATTCCAACCGATCCAGGCAAAGATACGTTTGTCTTGATTTCCTGCCCATAAATATCTGTTACATAATTGCTGTAGTTTTTCCAGTATGTTCCGAGGGATCCAGGCGAGTGCCATCCAGAATACCGGCGTTGCTTCTAGTACAAATTTGATCAGGGTTAACCTCCCAGCCCTGGAGAGATATCTGTGGCTCCAACAAGATAACCTTTTTTCCACTTTTGCTACAAGCCAAACCCAGTCTGCAATCTTTTGGCTTGTCGGCTTTAACCAGTATCCAAGATATTTTAGCCCCCTGTCCAAAGGTTGAGTAGTGTATGGGAAAGCCTGCCTTGCAATAAAGGTTTCGTTAGCTGAAGTACCAACCAGAGTGATGGTAGATTTCATCCGATTGACTTCCATACCCGTAGCATGTGAGAAGAGACCTAATATGCGGTTGAAAGTAGTTGTGTCCTGTATGCTACCATCCAATAAGATTAGGACATCATCTACAAACAGTAGGTGAGTGAGGTAGCATTCATCAGTAATATTTAGGCCTCTGATAGACCCTTCCCTTTTTGCAGAGATGATTAGCCGACTTAAAGCTTCCATAACCAAGAGGAAAAGGAGGGGCGATAGTGGACAACCCTGTCGCAGCCCTCTTTCGGAGTGAAAGAAGTGTGAGGCAGATCCATTGATCAAGATACTGAAGGTGGGAGATGTAATGCAAGCCATGATCCAATTGATGAGAGGAAGGGGGAAACCCAAATGAATAAGGATCATCTTAATAAAAAGCCAACTGACTCAGTCAAATGCCTTAGATAGGTCAATCTTCAGCAGAATACACTTGAGGTGTTTGGTCCAAATGGAATGAATTGCTTCTTGGGCGGAGCCAATGGCTTCGTGGATCTGCCTATCTTCCAGGAAAGCAAATTGCTGAGGGGCGATGTGCTTTGACAGGATGGGCTTGATCCTATTGGCAATGATCTTAGAGATGATTTTATAGAGTACATTGCACAGGGAGATGGGACGGAAGTCGTCAAAGGAGGAAGGGGAGTCTGATTTAGGGATGAGGGCAATGAAGGTGGAGTTTATAGCATTATAGAGATGGCCCGAAGTTCTGCTTTCCTCGACCACTTTTAGGATGTCTCCTCCTATGAGTTCAAAAAAGGCAATATAGAACTCTATGGTCCAGCCATCCGGCCCAGGGCTCTTTTCCTTTTGAAACCACTTGAGTGTGCTTTCCAGTTCTTCCATAGTGACGGGGACTGATAGACCTTCAGAGTCCTCATCATCTACAAATCTGGGGAAGTGTGAGGCCACATTGATGATTTCTGCCAGATTTGTGCCAGTTGGGCTCTTGTATATTCCTCTGAAGTGTGCAGTGCCAAGCTGTGAGAGCTTGTTAAAGGAATCTGCCAGTCCACCTTCAGGAAGGGGAAGGTTCCAAATGGTATTTGCCACTTTCCTTCCTTTTGCAAAATTGTGGAAAAATCTCGTGTTTTCATCCCCAGCTTTAAGCCAAGTTGCCTTGCTGCGCAGTCTGAGCGATTCCTCCCTATTCTTGAGAATATTGTTCTTCTGGTTTTCCAGTTCCACCAGGTAGGCCTTGTCTTCATGCGAAATGAATCCCAGATTTCGCTCATCCAGAAGATCTTTCAATTCTTCTTTCGTTGTAGAGAGCTGCACATCTTCTCTTATCTTCTTATCTTTAGCCCAGTTGATCACAATGTGTTTTAGTTCAGTGAGATTTTTAACGAAACCCCTAGCCATAGATGATTCTCTGTCAATGGGATGTGCTTTCCAAAAATCTGTGACCAATTTAAGGAAGCTTTGATCCAGAAGCCACAGGTGATTAAACTTAAACGGGGCTTTTGGCTTCAGATGAGGGCCTTGAATTTCCACTAAGATAGGGGAATGATCAGATATACCACCATTTCCCACCCATTGTTTGTAGAAATGTAACTGTTGGGTCAGGGGGCCTTTCAGCAGGAATCGATCCAGCCTGCGAGCCAGTGCTGCTGCCCCCACCCTTCTGTTTCTCCACGTGGGAAGGGGTTTCTGCATGGGAATGTCAATGAAGTCGTGCTGCTCCAAGATGCTCCTCATGAAATCTGTGATGGTATCCACTTGGGCCATTGAGCCCCATGACTCCCTGAACCCCAGTGAAAAATTCATATCTCCTCCCAAAATGATGCGATCAAGAGTCAACAGATTACGATTGAGGAGTTGTCTCCAAAAGCTTTCCCGCTGTTGACAAGGAGCATATACGTTGACAATGTGAAGGGTAAGGCCAAGGTCCATAGAGAAGATGTCCACACCCATGAAGCCTTGGCCTCCCCATGAGGAGTCCAACCTGATAGATTTGGGATTATACCCTATCGCCAGTCCCCCCGATCTGCCGATAGCATCTGTGGCCAGGAACTTCCATCTCGCCGACAGGGAGTTTAGGGAGTGAGTTATGGACTCAGCAGGGCCAAGAGTTTCTTGTAGTAGAATGATATCAGGTAATTCGACCTTAAAAAGTCATTTGAGCGCTAGTTTCTTAGGGGAACTAGCCAGGCCCCGGCAATTAAAGGAGAGGCACTTCATGGGGGACCATTCTTCGGGGGTTTTGATGCTCTAAGGACCCCGTCAATGGTGGATTGGCGCCCAGATGCGACCTCCGCTCCTGCACGCCTAGGGACCCAGGACCCAGAGGGATAATACCCAACCCGATATGTGTATCAGGGACCTCCAAATGAGAAGACCGAGGGCGAAGGGAGTATGGGTGGGAGGGTGTCGTTCTGGATGATGAATTCGTGGAAGGCGAAGATGTGAGAGATAATGAGGGCGGTGCAGTAGATGGGATCAGAGGGGGCGGAGGGATAGTGCACTGCGCCATGGAACATGCAATTGTATTCACACATACAGATGAGAGATCTAAAGAGATAGAGGGAGGGATAAGTGAAGTACCCAAAGCCTGCGCTGCCGCTGCTGCTGCCCGAGCCCTTGTCAGTGGCGACGAGGGCGAGGCTGTCTTGTGCATATCTGCTTTCTCTGGGGAGCCTTGGGGAGCCGCTCTGCCTTGGGGAGGACGGGGGATGATTGGGGAGACACCTCTGGAAGCTGAGGGCGAGATTTTTGGAGAACCTTCCGGACTTTTGTTCAATGGATAGTCCTTGAAGAGGTGTCCCACTTGGTGACATCGATTACAGCGGAAAGGGACACCTTCGTAATCAAGTATCTGTGTTCTACTGTATTTTCCCCATTTCAGTGTGATTTTTTCTTCCAAGCCATCCCGCGTGTCCAGGTGCACCAGAACCCTCGCTAGGGTTCTTTTCTTTGTTTCCACATACGAATGATCATGGTCCAAATATGTGCCCAATGCGTTCCCGATTCTGATTAGTGCTTCCTCACTCCAATATTGTAACGGCAGCCCTGGCAGGCGCACCCACAGTGGCCCTGCTCCTATCTGTTCGTGCTCAGGATCGAAAAGGGGACTCCACCGCTTCAATAGCACAGGTGCCATTTCTATATGCCAGTACTGTGCAAGTACTGTATCCGTGTAGCCCTCGTTCGCAAAGTGGAGTGAGAACCATCCCCTTGGGAGTACATGTACCTCTGGCAGTTCTGTGAAGAGGGCACCCCATATTTCTTTGACCCATTGCGTCAATCTGCCCGCCGAGAAGGTACGCCCCCGCACATGTCCAACCAGGACCGTCCAAGCCATTGCCATAGTTTCCCCAAAGTCTGTAGGGTCACCGAAGGCTATGGTGATGTCTTTTGTCGTCGCTCTGATGCACGTTGATTTCCGCTTCTTTGTGCGGGGTGCCGACGGGTGATCTACAAGGGGGTTTGTAACCCCAACCGGAGGAGAGGGTTTTGTGGGCTTTACATTGATGGCCGGAGTACCAAAACAACCAGATGGTCTCGTCCCAGCTTCCTGGTGGGGTTTTGCTACTGTCTCCCGAAGCTCTTCTTGTGCAGATGTGGGTTCGAATCGCGTCGATGGGGTCGGGTCAAAAGCCAAGGAGTCAGGTAAGAGAGTGGAGAGGAGGAAAGCTGTCCCAGGCGAGAGAGGCGGTGCTTCCAGTCTGATCGGCGGGGAGAGAGGATCTGGCAGGGTAACCACAGGTGTGGTATCCAGTGTGGGGGCCTCTACTGCAGTTGGTGAATTGGAACCCGGGGTCGCCGCATGAGGGTTTCTGAATATTATATACCCGTCCAGTGGATCCTCGGAATAATCCACGAGCTCCGTAGCGCTGTAACCCTCCATACCGGTCAAAACCGCAGATAACCGTCTTCGAAAACTGAACTGTCGATAAACCCAAACCCCGTTGTCCGGTTCCTGAGCAGGCCGATCTATATGCGGCGGCCTGTGGTCCTGCGGTTCTGCTGTCCTAATTAACCTAATCCTTCGCGGTCGCGATGCGCAATCTCCATTAGAGCTCTCCCTGGTTTTGCTGCTTGTTATTGCTTGCTTCTTTTCGTAAATAAATCTTTACATATATTATGATTTGTTTTAGTTGATTTAGTTGTTAATTAGTGGTGAGATAATTATTATGCATTGTTATGGATGAATGCATTATGTTATTATCATTATTGTTTAATGAAATTATGTGGATTTAGAATTATTCAATAAAAATCATGTCACTAAAATGATTAAGTTAGTGATTTTTAATGGAATAGACTTTTATTATTTTCAAATGTTTTTGTGTTTTGGGTAACTTGTTTCATTATCTTTGAAAAAGGTGAGTTATTAACTATTTAGAAGTAGTCTAAAGAACACTCCAAATCCAAAAATAGTTTTCAACCAAGATAAAACTGATAAGATAGTCAATATTCCTTGTGGTTATTATTAAAATTATATCTCTAATATGGTCTTGTGCTTTTTAGTAACATTTAGTCTTTATTTCATATATGAAACCAAATACCATGTGAATCTTAGAAAAACTAAAATATTTCCTTTAAATGAAAAGTAATTAACAAAAACTAGGGAATTTGTATAAATCGAAAGAGGTTGTAGTAATAACTCATAGTAGGGTTCTACAAAACAGGCTTCCCATGAAAGTAGTATAATTTAAAAGGCCATCTAATTCTATTCTATAATGGCCAGTTGCAAGCATCTTCTAGTACACTTTAAATTAGAAATTCTTGATGTAAAAATACAATAAATGATAATTTAAGAATTAGACATAGCATATTTGGGTGTGGATCGAAGAGTATGAAGGCTAACCACTGCTTTTTTTGCTTCCTTCAATTGAATTGTCTATTCGAAGGTGTGGAGAGGGGAGATTTTTGTTGTTGACAGCATAGAACATTTTTCTCAAATATTATCTAAGCTTAATGTGAGTCTATGATTGGAGATGTTTTGTACTTTGAATCCCCATGATTCTCTATAGTAACGTAGTTTCATTAATGGAAAAGCACTTGAGTTGCTATTTCCAATACTTTTAATTTCTTCTTTTGTAGAAGAAAGACTCTCGTAATGATATCCAACTTGAGATTATGACTAGTTTCTTGCTGACTTTACCTGTCAATGAAGGATTAAACTGAGATGTTCAATTCTTTGATGTAATATACATGCCTCCACAGGGTAAGTAACATTTCAGGAAGCTCATAGTCGTTAATTTTCTCACAATCTCTCCCTCACAAGAATATTTTAGTACATTAACTAGATATCCTTTGCATTACATTACTTGCATTACATTGCACCAATAATTAGATAAATCACAAATAATGTATGATTCCTTGAATTTACATAAACATACATGGAACAATACATATAACCTCAACCTTCACCTTCACCTTCACCCAATACACCTACAAAAATAGGGGTCTTTAGTACCTACCTTAATTTCCCACTCAATGTACCAAATAGGCTAAAATAAAATTTACTATGTATAATGTTATACAAAAGTAGATTTGGTGCAAAAACCAAAAAACATAGTTCCTCAATAAAAAATGAGGGAAGCGACCATTGTATTAAAACAAGAAGATAGCCATGCAAGAACAAAAAGAGAACTCACCTTCCCACTTTGCACTCTCTTACACTTCTCCAAGTCTCTCTTATGCAGAAATATTTGAAAAGTTTTAACAGTACTTACTCCTCAACCTTCGGGTTACTACATTAAGATTTCATTTAATAAATAAGTAAATCTCAAATAAATAATATCACTTAAATAAAAGCACATTTTATTCTATGACCAAAAGTCATAAACTTGAAATTGTTGAGGAGTGTCCAAGTCTCTCTTATGCAGAAATATTTCAAAAGTTTCAACACTGCTCCTCAGCCTTCATGTTCTTGCATTTAGATTGTATTTTATAATTATGTAAATCCCAAATAATATAATATGCATATAACTTAAATAAAAGTGAATCTTATTCTAAGACCAAAAATCATAAATTGTAAATTGCTGAGTGTCCAAGTCACTCTTATGCAGAAATATTTCAAAAGTTTCATCATTGCTCCTCATCTTTCAGGTTAGTGCACTTTGATTGCATTTAATAAATAAGTAAATCTCAAATACTATAATACGCATTTAATTTAAATAAAATTACATAATATTCTAAGACCAAAAATCATAAACCCTAAATTGGTAAGGAGTGTGGAGAACCATTGAATCTGAAGTAGAGGGATTTCACGATGTTGAGATTTGTAGCTTAGGAGGTACTCCAAACCCTAGGGTTTGAGGTTTTGGGGGAATGGGCACCACAAAAGTGGGTAGTTCCTCTGAGGTACCGTAGGCCATGCTTAGCTAGCCTCCAAAATAATTTGGTTGGCCTAACCATAGCTTGGCTTGGCTGTTTCACTGCATAGCACATATCTGGTCATGTGTTCACAAGATACATTAGTGAACCCACCAACTGCTGGTAAATAATAGCATCCACTTCATCACCTGAAGTGGCACCCTCTTTCCTCCAATTGTTCATTAGAGGTGTCTCCATAGGTTTGCAATTTTCCTTGCGGAACCTCTCAAGTATCTCATTGGCATACTTTCCTTGAGAGACAAATAGTTCCAAATTACCTTACCATACTTCCAATATGAGGAAGTAGTGCATGAGGCCCATGTCCTTCATTTCAAACTCTCTTGCAAGGTCCTCCTTGCAAGATTTGATCAACTACTCATCACCAATTAAAATCAAGTCATCAACATATAAGACAATAATAAAAAACTTTACTTCTACCAAGATATGATAGAGTTTTTCATCCGCTTCACTTTTGGTGAAGCCCAAACTAGTGAGATAGCTATCAATCCTAGTGTACGAAGCACGAGGTGCTTGCTTGAGACCATACAATGCTTGCTTGAGTTTGCACACATGATACTCCCAATCAAAAGTCTCGAAGCCTTCTAGTTTCTCGATATACACTTCCTCCTCAATAACTCCATTGAGGAATATTGTTTTCACATCCATCTGGTGGATCTTCCACCCCATCTGTGTAGCTAGAGAAAGAATTGATCTAATTGATGAGTACCTTGCTACAAGAGAAAAGGTATCCTCATAGTCAATCACCTCAATTTGAGAGTACCGCTTGGGCACAAATCTAGCCTTGTACTTTTCTATACTTCTGTCTAATGCATTATTTACCTTGAAGATCCATCTCGAACCCACAACTGATTTATCTGCTGACTTGGGACCACTTCCCAAAGATTTTTCTTTACAATGGATTCATATTCCTCTACCATTGCATTAAACCTTATAGGTTGCTCTACTGCTTCCTCGAAAGAGGATGGATCAGTCTCTACAAGCTTAGTCATTATATCCATGTAGCCAATGTACTAATATGGTGACCTTCTTTGCCTAAGCTGATTTGAAGGAGCACCCACATTCTCCCTCACATCCTACACAAGTCTCTCAGCTTCCCTGGTCCTTTTCCCTCCTTCTTTGGATGGTTTTGCTTGAGTTTTTGTCTCCACTCTTTGCTCGTCAACTTGTGGCTGCTCAACAACTTCTTGAGGTTCCTTCTTTGGAGCTAAAATATCCCCTTCTAGTGGGACGTTAAGCTCCCTCACAAGAGAGCATCGCATGGCTTTATCTTCGTCAAATTTTACATCCCTTCACACAAATATCATTCTAAGGGATGGAAAGTACACACATAGTTGTGGGGAGTTTTAGTGTAACCCACAAATACCCCCAATTCTCCTATCGGCTCTAGCTTCTTCCTTGATTCTTTGGTGACATGGCAATAAAAAAAGGCTCCAAAAATCTTGAAGCGTGACACATCTAACTTTCTCCCCAAGCAATTCTCCTCCGGTGTAATCATGCCACAATGAGGACTTCGGTTCTGCAAATAGACTATTGTGTTGCATGCCTAGGTCCACAAATGCAGAGGTAAGCCTTGATCATGTAACATCTCCCTCACTACTCCCATAATGTTACGGTTCTTTCTCCTAGCCACCCCATTCTCCTGTGGGTTGTGGGGTGCTTTCAAATCTCGTCGAATGCCTTATTTTGAACATAAATTTTTAAATTCATTTGGCACGTACTCACCTTCATTATCTCTCTTGAGAGCCTTCACCTTATTGCTCGTTTCTTTCTCAAATAGTGCCTTGAATTCTACGAATTTGGAGAATGTCTCATCCTTCTTCCACATGAAGAAGATCTAACACTTTCGTGAGAATTCATCAGTAAAAATGAAAAAAAAATATGCCTGGTAGTGGAGGTTATTGATAAATGTCCACAAATATCAGAGTGGATCCTTTCAAGGACTGCATGTGCTTTGCTGTCCTAATCATGGAATATGGATTTTGTGTACTTCCTCAAGGTACATCCTTTGCATACATCATGTTGCTCAAGTGCTCCTTTGGGGAAGTCTGTGGTTATCTATTGCATGACCTTCAAAGTACCATGATGCAAATGGCCAAGTATCCTATACCAAAGTTCATCGACATCACGACTCTGCACCTTCTCCGCCCTTGTGCTTCATGAAGCACAATCCTCCACATCTAGCTTGTACAAGTTCTTCACACAAACCCCGATCTACTTCACCCGTCCTGTGGTTATGTGCCTCAGGAATGCCTTTCCTTTGCTGAAGATCGCATCGTAACCACGGCCTTCCAAAACTACAATAGAGATGAGATTTTTCTTTAGGTTTGAAATGAAGATGTCATCCTTAAGCCTGGGGGGGAGTTTGACTCCCTCTAAAAGGTGATTGTACCAATCCCAATCACGTTATACCTTCCATCATCCCCCATCTTGATGTGAATCTACAAATATTTTTCTTCCAAGTCATTGAAGAAATGCATGGCCAACACAGTGATGGGGAGCATGTGGTACTTGGACTCAGGTCCATCATTCCACATGATGGGGAATAGAGTGCAATGAGGGTAAAGTCAAGCTCGAACTTTGAATCCAAAGCTTTACCTGTTGCTCCTCCTGAGGTCTTGTTTCTTGCCTTCTTATGTGGATCCTTCATGCAATAGTGCATGATTTCATGACAATGGAAACATTTAATTTTTGAAAAATATTTCTTCTTGCCCCCTTGACTAGATTATGGTTTGGATTGAGATTTCTTCCCTTTTACCTTTTTTTCCTTTCTAGCCAATGAAAATTTTTCTTCATCCTTGCCCTCAGATAAAGTCCCACCTCTAGTTTTTCGCCTTATTTCCTCTTGTACCAAATCAGACCATAAGTGCTCCCAAATTGGTAGTTTCTCCCTCCCATTCATCGAATCTTGATATATATCCCAGCTCTTGGGAAGGCCCAGAAGGGCTAGGGTTACCAAGTCTTCTTCAGGGACATTAACACTGAACCCTCCAAGTTCATCATGACAATGTGTAAACTTGCTCAGATATTGCAGAATTGTGTCATTCTTTTGCATCTTGATACGTTGAAGTTTATCCTTGAGGGCCAGCTTCCTGTGGTCACTATTATTCTCGAACAATTATGTTATTCCTTTCCACATTACAAACAAATTTTCTTTTCCGTGGAGATTTGAGACAATATGATCCCATACTCCCTCCAAGATTATTCTCCTTGCCTTGGCTACATATTTCATATTTATTCCACTGAGCGAGATTCTGGGCATCAGATGCTTATGGTTTTGCAACATCTGCCTTGACATATTCAAGAAATCCATTGTTATCCAATACTACCTCTGTGTGATCCTTCCATGCAACAAAATTAGAGGTGTATTCCAGGGAATACTCCAGCCTTAGTTCATTGAATTCCATCTTCTCAGCTATGAATAAATCTTGCTACACTGACTTCAAATTCGAGTATCTGAGAAACAATTTCGAATTTCCTGCTCTAATGTGAATCCAACTTTGATACCATGTAGAAATTAGGTTGTATATTTGAAACTTCTCATGAAGTTTTAACCAAAATCACAAGACACAAACCTATATTATTTCTTTGCGGACATTAATTCACTATTTAGAACAAAAATCTTAGACATGCAAGAATAAATAACACACATGCAACACGTATTTTTATCTGGGGAAAGAAATCTGATAAAAACCCCAATTTCTGCTTCCATTAATCAAATGAATAGAGATGTATTACAATTGATGTTACACTCCCTTGGAATCTCCACCTCAATTTGGTAATTCAGATTCTCTGCTTGCACTAGCTATTTTGGGTTGATTGATTAGTTAGTTGTATGATCATTGAGTTTGACTGAAGTCCCACTCCTTAATTGACCTTCCACTAGTTCCTCCAAAAGTTGGAACTAGTTTAACTGAAAACAACCTGAGATAACTGACCTTGATTAGTACAAATTAGCAATCAAACACGCATAACTGAACTCTAACTCTTCCAACTCTAATTTACTGAGTAAAATGGGTGACGCAAGCCATATCACACAAGTTAACATCATCCAAGTTGTCTTTTGATGTGGAAATTTGAATTTTCTCAATTTAATTAAGGAGAAATAAAATTGAGAATTTTTGGCTGCAATTTTCAACAATCACAAGTGGAATTGCGACTTGTGGGAGATCACAATGTATTACTTTTGTTTCACCTATACTATGTCGCTAACAACACTGTTATTGGAAGCTTGAATGACTATAATTCATCCCCTTGTAACACTGAGTACCTGATCCAGGTGGATATTAGTGGCCACCCACCTATACCACTTGGACCCCCACCACTTTTTCTTTCAGGTTTTCAGTTTCCTTAATTGTAGCATAGTTTACTATTTTTGGTAATTTTTCGGATCCTGAACTTATAGAGCCATTTTGAGGCCCTAAAAGACATTTTTTTGGAAATTGGGAAAACATGAGTCTTTAAATCATGTTTGTAGTCAAATGTTATAGTCAAATAGATCTTTCTAATCAGGTATTGTGTGCATCAACTAGAGATCGTATGCCAAATTTATATCCCTGGGAAGTTGATGTACCAATTTACCCAAACGTCGCCCATAGTTTTGGTGCTTCATCTCTCAGGGTTAAGTTTTTTGATGTTTAGGGTTTTCCATTGTTTCTCAATAATAAATAGGCCTTTGAGCCTCATTGTAACACAATTCAGAGGTATGTAGCCGCCACATCTCTTCTCAAAGATATGCTACCATCGCTCGAGCTAGTTTATTTCCATTCTGTATGTAAGAATATTTCAGTTTTTTGATATTAATGAAATGAAGTGTTAATTTCACTGCAACTCTATAGTTATGGTTATATTTGTATTTTGTTGCATTCATGTTTAAGTTCGAATTAGTGGTACCAAAGTGGTCTTCTCTTTCTTTGTTTTTTATTTTCATGTGCCCAACGAGGTCAGGGTATAAGGAGTTAGGGATCAAACTAGTTGAACCTTTTCAAGACCAACCTCGCAAACCCCGACGACTCCCATGGCGGAAGAAAGGAAAGATGAGGGGGCAGGAGGTCCTTTCAAAATATTGATCGAAGAAGCCCTCAAGTGATAGAGGAATGTGATTATTGACAACTTTTCCTAAATCCTTCAGCGGCTACCCACAGGCAATGCATCACCTTCCAGTAGCCACTCTGGAAGTGCCAGACCCTTTAAATTATAAGCTAGATTTGGTATCCCCATATTTGAAGGTCAGATAATTGCGGATACCATAGATAAATGGTTAAATATGCTAGAAGGATATTTTTTGGTTCATGAATTTTCCAACCGAGAAAAGATTACTTTTCCACTCATCAAAGCTGCCCCCCACATCAAGGACTAGTGGGAAACCTACTGTGAGAAGAGGGATGAGAGTGCACCCCCACTATTTTCAGCTGCACCCACTTGGAATTATTTTTGGGACGCCATCAAGGAGGAGTATTACCATATCGGGAACTATGAGGATAAATGCATAAAGTGGACCATGCTGCAACAGGGAAGGGACCAAGCCGTGCCGAAGTTCACAAATATTTTTCATACCCTTCGCACGAAGTGTGGTATCAAGGATTATGAGTGACATTTGGTACTCAAGTACCATGGTTGTCTACACAAGTACATCCAAGACGAGATGGAGTTCCTAGGACATCTCCTCGCTCAACACAACCTATCGATATGCTGTCAAGATCGAGCATGAATTTAAACAGAAGAAGCAATACTTTGGATATGCAAATCTAAAGCAAGGGAAAGGTGCCCCCAACAAATAGAGAAAAGGAAAAATCCAAGGCGGGGGAACCCCGGAAAACCCATTGAAGCCGCAAGAAAATAAAAACACCACAAAGACAAAGAAGGACACGGGAAAATGGTGCGAGTTCCATAGGGGCCCCTCTCACAACACAAGTGAGTGTCGGGCCAAGCAATCACTAGTGGCCGAGATGAAGGCTTCTAAATCAGATGCATGTTCTGACTCTGAGTCAAAACTTCACAAGGAGAATGACAAAGGGAAGTAGAGTATTCATGTGGAGCCCAGTGCCACTGTTGCCACTACCATGATCCAGAAAAATGGGCCCGAAGATCTAGAGGAGGGGGAGCGCCTCTTCCACTCACAGATGTGGGTAAAGGGTTCTCTGCTTTAGTTCTTTGTTAATAGCAGGAGCCAAAAGAACCTCATTTCATTAAAGGTCATGAAGTGGTTAGCCCTACTCACCACAACGCACCCATATTCGTACACCATCGGGTGGCTTCACCAAGGGTGATATCTTGTGTTAGCTTGTAGTGTCGCTTTCCCTACAACATCAAACCATTCACAGATGAGTTATTGTGTGATGTTTCTCATCTTGAAGTTTGTGATGTATTATTAGGACAACCATACTTGTGGAAGCGACATGCTATGTATGAGTCTAGGCCTCACAATGTTATTATTACTTTGGGAAATAAGTTTTACAGGATACCAGAGGTAGCACCACCTACCACCATCTCTTTGATCACTACGAAGAAATGCAGTAAGATCATTTCCCATATCGGGATTTTTTTTTTTTCCTTATGATTCGTCCTCAGGGCAAGAAGAAGGTTGTGGCCACGACCTCTATACAGGGCTCCTCCACACACCAACAACAAATGGACAAGGTCATGGAGGAGTACAGGGACATTTTCACCTCATCCACAAGGGTACCTCTACACCATCAGTTCAAGCACTCCACCGATTCGACCCCAGATGCGTTGCTACCTAATGGAGCATATCGATGCTCTATTTTAGAGAATAATCAAAATCAAGAGGAATATTCACGAGTTGTTGTAGAAAGGGCACATCAGGCCAAGTTCATCACCTTGTGGGAGTTTGATCATGTTGGTACAGAAGAAGGGCGAGACCTGAAGACTCTATATTGACTATCAGGTGCTAAACAAGATCATTGTTCGGAATAGGTATCCAATCCCATGGATTGATTACCTTATGGACCAGCTCAAGGGGTCCAAATATTTCAGCAAGATTGACTTGAAGTCCATTTTTATCACCAGGTACCAATTGAACCCTTCGAAGTGTGGAATATTACCTTCAAATCTAAGGAGGGCCTTTTTGAAAGGCTGGTCATGCATTTTGAGTTGATGAACTCCCCCACAACCTTCATGAGGCTGATGGATGACATCTTGAGACCCTTCACCAACTCATTCGTGGTGGTGTATTTGGATGACATCCTGATCTCTAGCCGGACTTGGGAAGAGCACCTCGACCATATTCGACAGGTCCTCCAAACCCTAAGACAACACAATTTGTGTGCCAATTTGGAGAAATTCACTTTTGATATGACTAGGTTTAATATCTCGGGTACATCATTGATGAGCAGGGTGTGCATGTGGACCCAATGAAGATATAATTCATTTGGGATTGGCCAACCCCAACCACTCTAATAGAGCTCTGCAACTTTCTCGGTCTTGCCAATTTCTACCACAAGTTCGTGTTGGCGTTCTCTCATATCACTTTCCCATTAAGTAAAGTCACCAAGGGTGGAATGAAATAAAAGTTCTTTTGGTCTGAATCCCAACATCAGGTGTTTGTTGAGTTGAAGCATCGCCTTTTCTCTGCACCAGTTCTCACTTTACCAGACCTACAAAAACCATTTGTGATTGACGCAGATGCCTCTAAATATGCTATTAGTGAAGTTCTTACTCAGCAAGGGAATCTAATGGCATATCACAGTGAGACACTTTCATACACCGTTCGCAAGTATCCCACCTATGAAAAAGAGATAATCAGGAAGAAAATGGTAATCCACACATAACACTGACCCTTTTAGTTCATACAGACACAAGGGAAGTTGCAGAATGATCGCCATCAGAAATGGTCCACCTACCTTTAACAATTCCATTTGAACATTAAGTACAAGAAGCACAACAACAATAATGTTGCAGCCAACTTGAGCCAACCATCGATCATGGAGTTGATCACTTTTCTCAACTCTAAGTGTGGGTACGAGACTTCGGTGTGGCCACATCTTTACAAGAGCGATCCATAATTCAGCAACACATACCAGACACTCCACGAAGGCAAGAAAGTTCCAAATTTTCACCTCCAGGATGCACTGTTATGCCACCTGGGACACATATGTGTTCCTTCAAGTGAGCATTCCAACATGATTTTGGAGGCACACTATAGTCGGATCGTTGGACATTTCGGAGTAGAAAAAATAGTGGCAGTGTTGCAAAAGCATATTTATTGGCCGAACCTTTGACAGGATGTTGGGAAGTACATCAGATCCTGAACTTCCTATGCCATTGCCAAACCAACCATCAAGAAGCAAGACCTATATACTCCTCTGCCTACTCCTTATCGACCTTAGGAATCCATCTCCATGGATTACATGTTATACCTTCCCTCTACTAAGCATGGAAACGACTGTGTTTTCATGGTCATCAACATATTCTCTAAGATGGCCATTCTGGCAGCCTACAAGAAGAGTATCACAACAAAATCCACTACTAAGCTATTCCTTGAATGAGTGTGGATACACTTTGGGATCCCATAGTCCATTATCTTAGATCAGGACAGCAGGTTCCTAAGTACATTTTGGTCAAGTCTTTGGTCGATGTTGGATACCAAGCTCACTAAGTCCACAACTTTCCACCCCCAAATTGATGGCCAAACACAGGTCATCAAGAAGATGATTGTGTACATTCTCCACATGTACAAATCGAAACATCCATGCACATGGGATGAAAGCCTCCCCTATGTCCAACACAAATACAACAGAGCTCTCCATAGCTCAACCGACCGCAACCCCTTTCAGGTGGGGTTGGGATTCCAACCACTATGTCCCATTGATGTGGCCATACCATTTACAACTACTCGGGCAGATTTGGCTCATGTCCAGTCTGAAGCCAATAGGGCTAAAAACTTCATTGAGCACATTCAACACATCCATCAACAGGTCCACGACATATTAGACATAGCCAATGCTAAGTACAAACAACGTCATGATCAACATTGGGTGCCACACAAGTTCCAGGTGGGCGACAAAGTTTCGTTACATTTATAGAAGGAACGCCTTACTGGGCCCCACCACAAGCTTCGCCTGCTCTGATACGGGCCTTACACCATGACTAAGGATGTACAGGAAAATTATTTCAAGCTCAACACTCCACCATTCCTTGGCCTGCACCCATTTTTCAATGTGGACCACCTTCGAACATGCTTTCCACCATTACTGGACACATCAGACATTGCGAAACAACTCACACCAACAAAGTTAAACCCAAACTGCATGGAATAGGCCACAACTTATCAGATCATGGAAACACAAGTCAAGAACACTCGCCAAAAATATATCCAATTGTATCAGGTTGTCAAAGTTTGCCAAACTGCATGGAATAGGCCACAACTGATCAGATCATGGAAACACAAGTCAAGAACACTCGCCAAAAAAATATCCAATTGTATCAGGTTGTCAAAGTTTGCCAACTCCCGCACCAAGGTAAGTGGCTCACTAGGTACCAAGTTCAACAGAAGTTTTCCCATCTCATGGAGGCACTCAACGCAATGGACACCATTGCTTCCTAAGGGAGGAGGATTGATCTAGTTAGATATTGGTGGCCACCCGCCTATTCCACTTGGACCCCCACCATTGTTTCTTTCAGTTTTTCAGTTTCCTTGATTGTAGCACAATTTTACTATTTGACGCAGCGATAGCTCTAGACTCTTTGCCGATTACTAACTATGGATCTGCTATCACTAATTTTCCTTTTTACAGGTCGGAATCCAAGTCCTTCCTTTTCTTTCACATAAAAAAACCGTTTCAATTCTCCTTACGACTCTGACATGACCATTTACACCATTCAAATAGCGTTAAAACTCTTTCAGAACAGTTGATCCATACATATATTGCAATTCCCCAATGTTTAATCTGCACCGATCTATTATAAATCGGCGATTTCGAATCACTCTTGGCAAACTCTACGAGTGTTGATTCCTTACTATAACACCGTTGCGATAACCATTGGAGATCGCATCTCGTCAGAATGAAATGTCACTCAATTATTGCAGACTCCACAATGCCGATGCAATAATTCTGGACACTTCGCGTTTGGTTATATTGCGATATGGTGTGATATGGAAATTTCTCCCACTACGATGCGATGATTACACAGAACCGATATCTTATACAATAAACACTGTATATTTTCATTCTATTCCAATATTTTGATGCAATTTCTGTGTTAATGACCTTCGTATCCGCATACTTAATTATGTCGAGCAATTAAAATAAATACAGATCACAACCCTTTCAACAATTACAAAGAAAACAACCGCATCAATCTTTTATACTCGCCATACAGTGATGGATATAACAGTGATTTTATTCATCATATAGGAAAAGACAGAGTTTCGTTATTTGCTCCATTTCACAAAAAATGATCACTGTTACAACACACTCCTCACAACTCTGAGCTGTCGCTCCATACCTCTGCCCTCTACGAAGAATCTCTTCGCTTATTACAATTTTCTCTATATTTCTTCCACTAATTCCTCTAACAAATAACTAATGAAATCTTCTATTATTAAAATCTAACAGAAGTCTTTTAATTCGTAGTCTCTTATGCATATCTCTAATCTAAAATAAGAAATCTCTCACTTATTACAATAACAAACTTTTTGATAAATCGACTTCCTCAGTAAACTAAAATTGACCAAACAGTAAATGAAATTCACTGTGTCAAGCCACAACATGTGAATAGATTTTCACATTGCTGGCTTATTCCGATGCTTCTGCATCAGACTCCTGGGGAAGAAAAGATTTGTCCTTCAGATTTTCTGGGTTTATTCCATAAATCTGTAATTCAGCTGCTGTCAACCAACTAGAGTCTTCCATTGGTTGCTGTTTCCACTTGACTAGATATTGGAAATATGCCTACCCTCGAGTTTTCTTGAACATTCTTTGATCTAAGATAGCTTCCACTTCCTTTTTGGATGCTTTTGGTACCTGTTCCTCCCAATCTACAATTTGAATTTCATCAGCTGTAATTTCATTCTGCAATTCAGTTTCTGCTTCTCTGAATGGATATAAGTCTGCAACATTAAAAATGGGGGATATTTCGACTCCTTCCGGCAATTCAATCTCATATGCATTGGTTGAAAATTTTCTTTTGATTTTACAAGGTCCTATCTTCTTTAGTTTCAATTTGTTATAAGTCTTTGTAGGAAATCTCTCTTTCCTCAAATATGCCTCTCCCACTTGAAACTCTTTTTCTCTTCTTTTCAGATCTGCTCTTTGCTTGTATCTTCTGCTACTTTCCTGCAATTTACCTTTAACTTCTTCCTATAGCTTCTACATTTGTTCAACAAAATCTTCAGCACTTGCACTCCTGGATTCCTATTTTCCCAAGTTTCTAAGCTCATATACTCCTCTCGGATGCATTCCAAAGACAATCTGAAATGGACTCATTCCAGTGCTTCAGTTTGGTGTATCATTGTAAGCAAATTCAGCTTGAGCTAATGCCAAATCCCACTGTTTGGGATTCTGATGTACCAGACTTCTTAATATATTTCCCAAGCTCCTATTCACTACTTCAATTTGTCCATTTGTTTGAGGATGGTACGCTGAACTAAAACTGAGTTTAGTCCCCAACTTCTTCCAAAGTGTCCTCCAGAAATGCCCTACAAATTTAGTATCTCGATCTGATACAATGCTTACAGGTAAACCATGCAATCTTTCAATCTTTGAAAAGAATAAATTTGCTATGTAGGTTGCATCATGAGTTTTCTTACAAGCAATAAAATGTGCCATTTTTGAAAATCTGTCTACTACAACATAAATAGAATCATTTCCTCTTTGATTTTTTGGTAAACCCAAAACAAAGTCCATACTCACTGCATCCCACGGTCGATTTGGTATGGGCAATGGCTGATATAGACCAGTATTCTGACTCCTTCCTTTGGCATATTGACATACCCTGCATTGCTCAACAAACCTTTTAACATCAGTTTGCATTTTAGGCCAATAATAAAAAGCATTCACCTGAGCGAAGGTTTTATCTTGTCCAAAATGACCAGATAAACCTCCACTGTGCTTTTCCTTAATTATGTTCTCTCTCATGGAACATTTAGGAATACATAATTTGTTGCTTTTAAATAATAGGCCTCCTTGAATAAGGTAGTCCATCCATTGACTTCTCTTATGGTTCACTGGATTCTGAACTGTTGTGTAGATGTCTTTAAAATCCTCATCATCCTTGTACATTTCTATCATTTCATCAAAACCTACAACACCCACTTTAAACTCTTGCAAAAGAAAACCTACCCTGCTCAATGCATTTGCCACTTTATTAGACTTACCACTTTTATGCTTTATTACAAAAGTGAAACTTTGTAGAAATTCCACCCATTTGGCATGCTTTTGATTTAACTTTGGCTGATTATTAATAAACTGCAAAGCATGGTTATCTGAATATAAGATGAATTTCTTTGGCAGCAAGTAATGCTTCCACTTTTTCAATACCTGCACAATAGCATAAAATTATTTGTCATAGGAAGAATATTTCTTTTTCACATCATTTAACTTTTCGCTGAAATATGCTATCGGCCTTTGCTCTTGGCTTAGCACTGCACCAACTGCTTCTCCACTTGCATCGGTTTCCACTTGAAAGACTTTCTCGAAATTTGGCAATGTTAGAATTGGCTTTTCTGTTATCTTCTTTTTCAGCAGATTAAAATTCCTGTCAGCTACTTCTGTCCATCGAAATGGCTGATTGACCTCCCGGATGGTGTCAAGGATTGGTGCACAAATTTGACTAAACCCCTTTATAAATTTTCAGTAGAAACTAGCAAGTCCATGAAAACTTCTTACCTCAAATACTCTCTTAGGAGTAGGCCAATTCATGATTGCTTGTACCTTCTCCGGATCCATTTTCAAACCTTTTTTGGAAATCACAAATCCCAAGTATACCAGCTCCTCTTTCATGAAACTACATTTCTTCAAATTGATTAGTAGTTTTTCTTTCTGTAGAGCTTTCAAGACTACTTTCAGATGTTCCAAATGCTCCTCTTTAATTTTGCTAAAAACCAGAATATCATCAAGGTAAACAACAAAAAATTTACCTGTATATTCTTTCAAGACCTCGTTCATTAATCTCATGAATGTGCTGGGTGCATTAGTAAGCCCAAAAGGCATCACTAACCGCTCATACAGTCCACTGTTGGTTTTGGAAGCTCTTTTCCATTCATCACCTTCTCGAATTCTGATATGATGATACCCGCTTTTCAAATCTATTTTAGTAAAGTACTTGGATCCACTTAAACAGTCCATTAAATCATCCATTCTGCGCAAAGGAGATTTGTACCTGACTGTTATCTTGTTGATAGCTCTGGAATCGGTGCACATGCGCCATTCTCCTCCCTTCTTCGGACTAAGTACCGTTGGCACAGCACATGGGCTTAAAATTTCTTGAATCAGCCCCTTGTTCATCAGCTCCTGTACTTGCATTGCGATCTCTGCATTTTCTTGGGGAGTTAGTCTATACGCAACTTTATTAGGTAGACTTTCTCCTGGTATTAAATCGATATGGTGACTCACACTTCTCATCGGTGGTAATTCATTTGGTAATTCATCCACAATGATATCCATGTAATTATTTAACACAGGTTGAATTTCTTCAGGCAAATCATTTAAATTCGTGGAGGTTAAGATTACCTAGGGCCTCCCTACAATAGCGAAATGTACCTCTTCGCTCTTGTCGACTTCCTGAAGCAGTTCTTTGCCACTTATCAACATAATATTATTCTCAGGAAGTTCTTTGTCAACATCATTCTTCACTGGCAGCAACGTATGTTTAATTCCGTCCTTCTCTATGGTGTATGTGTTCCTTCTCCCATCGTGAATCGCCTTCCAGTCAAATTGCCATGGTCTCCCCAATAACACATGACATACATCCATGGGCATTATGTCACATAGGATCACATCTTTGTATGTGCCAATCTGCATTTCCACATTACACTGTTCTGTCACGATAACTTGATGACCCTTCTAAAGCCAAGATACTTTGTAAGGTGCAGGATGTGTCGTCCCTATTAACCCAAGCTTCTCCACCATCTCTATGGACACAAGATTGTCAGTACTCCCGCTATCAATTATAACCTTACAGCACTTACCCTTTGATTTGGATGTAGTCCTAAACAAGTTCTTCCTTTGCGCAGGTTCTCCAGTCTCCTTTTCTGATCTCAGCAAAGTTATTCTAAGCAGCAATGATACACCTTCTTCAGGTGGTTCCTCCTTCTCCATAAGTCGAGGTGGTTCTGGCTCTGCCTCAGCCACATTTGCACCCCTCTGGCTTGCTGATTTGTTATGAGGACAGTCCCTCGACATGTGTCCCCATTCTCCACAAGCATAACATCTAACATCTCTTCCTCGCCCTCTTCCTCTAGGCGCGAATCTTCCTCTACTGGATTCACCTGTCTGTGGTGATTTGCTACTTGAACTTCTTGCTTCAAACTGATGTTGTGTTCCTCTAGATCTGGCAACTCCTCTACCTCTTGCTGAGCTCTTCCCTTTGTTCCTTTGACTTTGTCTCCTCAGTATTTTCTCCTCTGCTTTCAAACTTGCTTGATAGGCATCCTCAATAGTTTTCAAACTTAACAGGCTAATCTCATCTTGTATTTCATACCTTAGCCCATTTACATATCTAGCTATTTTCTCCAAATCATCTTCTACATGCCCTGTTCTGATACTCAATCTATAAAATTCTTCAGTGTACTCCTTAACAGACATTCCTTTCTGCTTCAGATTTTGCATTTGCTTAAAAAGATTTAAATGATAGTCTCGGGGCAAAAACTTGGCTTTCAGTTTACTTACCATTTTATCCCACTGCTTGATCTTAGATTTCCATTTTCTCGTTCTTGACGTCTGTACTTCATCCCACCAGATGGCTGCATGACCTTTCAATCTAGTGACTGCAAACTTTACCTTCTTGTTCTCTTCAACCTCTTCATAATCAAAATACTGATCTATGGATCTGATCCAATCCATAAGCTCCTCAGCATTTAGACTCCCTTCATACATAGGAATCTCCATTTTGGGTTTGCTTCCAACCTTTTCCAGCATCTTGATGAATTTGACATTATCATTCTCTTCTTCTGCTTCCACATCTGCATCAAATTCTTCTGAAGAACTCTCAGCTCCCTCATCAGGCGCTCTTCTTTGGGCTGTCTCCATTGTCTCCATTCGTGCACGCAAGTTCCGCACTTCTTCCAACAGAACTGTGTTTGATTCTGGTCTCCCTCGACCAATTCCCCTTCTTGGTGGCATCTTTGCTACAAATACTCCTTTCTTCTGCTCTGATACCAAAATTTGACGCAGCGGTAGCTCTGGACTCTTTGTCGATTACTAACTATGGATCTGCTATCACTAATTTTCCTTTTTACAGGTCAGAATCCAAATCCTTCCTTTTCTTTCACATAAAAAAACCGTTTCAATTCTCCTTACGACTCTGAGATGACCATTTACACCATTCAAATAGTGTTAAAACTCTTTCAGAATAGTTGATCCATACATATATCGCAATTCCCCAATGTTTAATCTGCACCGATGTATTATAAATCGGCGGTTTCGAATCTCTCTTGGCAAACTCTACGAGTGTTGATTCCTTACTATAACGCCGATGCGATAACCATTGGAGATCGCATCTCGCTGGAATGAAATGTCACTCAATTATCGCAGACTCCATAATGTTGATGCGATAATTCTGGACCCGATCCAATTTCAAAACTAATTTATAACACTTCGCGTCCGGTTATATTGTGATATGGTGTGATATGGCAATTTCTCCCACTCCAATGCGATGATTACACAGAACCGATATCTTATACAATCAACACTGTATATTTTCATTCTATTCCAAGATTCTGATGCAATTTCTGTGTTAATGACCTTCGTATCCGCATACTTAATTATGTCGAGCAATTAAAATAAATACAGATCACAGCCCTTTCAACAATTACAAAGAAAACAACCGCATCAATATTTTATACTTGCCATATAGTGATGGATATAACAATGATTTTATTCATTATATAGGAAAAGACAGAGTTTCGTTATTTGCTCCATTTCACAAAAAATGATCACTCTTACAACACACTCCTCATAACTCTGAGCTGTCGCCCCATACCTCTGCCCTCTACGAAGAATCTCTTCGCTTATTACAGTTTTCTCTATATTTCTTCCACTAATTCCTCTAACAAATAACTAATGAAATCTTCTATTATTAAAATCTAACAGAAATATTTTAATTCGTAGTTTCTTATGCATATCTCTAATCTAAAATAAGCAATCTCTCACTTATTACAATAACAAACTTTTTGATAAATCGACTTCGTCAGTAAACTAAAATTGACCAAACAGTAAATGAAATTCACTCTGTCAAGCCACAACATGTGAACATATTTTCACATTGCTGGCTTATTCCAATGCTCCTGCATCACTATTTTTGGTAGTTTTTCGAGTGTTGAACTTCTAGAGCCGTTTTGAGATCCTAAACGACGTTTTTTTTTGGAAAATTGGAAAACATGAATTTTGTATTGATGTTTGCAATCAAAATTTGTATTCCTCAGATAGATCTTTCTAACAAGGTATTTTTCACGTCAAATGGATATTGTATGCCAAAGTTACAACCCCGGGAAGTTGATGTACCAATTTACCCAAATGGGGCCCACAGTTTTGGCACTTCATCTCCAAGGATTAGGTTTTTGGATGTTTAGGGTTTTCCATTGTTTCTCAATAATAAATAGGCATTTTAGACTCATTGTAACACAATTTAGAAGCATGCATCTACCACATCTCTTCTGAGAGATAAGCTACTATCACCCGAGCTAGTTTATATCCATTCTGTATGTAAACATATTTCAATCCTTTGATATTAATGAAATGAAGTGTTATTTCTACTTCAACTTTGTATGTATAGTTATATTTGTATTTTGTTGTGTTCCTACTTAAGTTCGGATCAATACCCTTGGCTGATATATGTCCACTCATAATCTTCACATGGCGCTCTATCAGATGGCATGAATCCATCCAAAACACAACCTTTAATTCTTGGTGATGAGTGAACTGCACATGATGAATATATAGGATTCCCATTCTGGAGTACTATTAGAATGATTTAAGTTCTTCCATAACAAAAAAATTATTGTGTGACATGTAATTCAATGTCCTTGAGACATTTTTATCATTTTCTCTTTTGTTTGACCAAAAAGATGACATACTATATTCTTTATTCAATGGACACAATGTACAGATGATGCTTTCACCCTAATAGCTGTGAGTGTTGGCAGCACAAATAGGCTCACACATGCAACTTTTCTCCATGGGGTCTAACAAGTTCAAGGGCCATCCAATCCCAAGGGAATTTCTACTTATACTCTAAGACCATGTATATATATCAACCCAGTGCCCTGGACACAGTGATTCTCGACTTAATTTTGTTTCTTTAGTCTGTCCCTTGTTGGTCGCATATTTGATCTTCAGTTTTAGTTGCATATCAATGCGTTGGTTCTAAGAGTGTGACCTGCAACCTGAAAGGAGCAGTCGCTAGTTATAATTTCACTCTTTAGTACCACTACTGGCTAAAATGCGACCCATGACCTATGACCAAATTTCTCTTTGTGGCATGTGACTTAGTTGAGGGCATAATTTAAATGTGACTTCAAACATGCCACCCTGCCTTTGATAACTCTTCAACATTCAAACTAGTGCCCAGATCCGCTATTCCTTTGTATTTCTCTTTAACATACATTTAGTCACCCTGCAATATGTGTTCTAAGTCCTTGTATCTGCACATACACCAATGGTGGATATAGTTAAATGTGGTATTTGTCCAATTTTGCAGTGTGATGTCCCAATCTCTCGAGGAAGGTGCATATTTATGCTTTGGCTCCAACACTAAACGCATTACCTATTGTCAAAAAAATGTTCCATATGATGTTGTTTGCTCTGAGACTGAGCGAAAAATCATATGATCACATTCTCCATCCAGAAGAGTAGCTTTGGCGTTGTCCCTTTATACCATATAACGTTCAAATTTTCAGTGTCATCCCATTGCCTCTTAAATTTCTCGTTTGCTCTCTTGCTACCTCCCACAGATGTGCATAGTTGGCGTTGTGAATTGTGGTTCCATGCGGCTCTTTTACCATTAATACAATTGAACCCCTTTTATATCGTTTCGATCATGCACCAGTTTTATGATGTATTTGATATGCCTTACGGATTATCATTTCTTTGTTCGAAGGCAAACGCAATAAGATTTTTAATGCCTTTTCCATGGTAATGTGAGGATAATACAACATGAGGGAATATTCCACGATGACCTTGAGAAAGTTCTTTACAGGGCTCTTCAAGAGTGCCAGGCCAAAATGCGTATTCTTGTTATTAAGAAATGCTCCCAACATATTAAGAAAATCCTTTATGACGTGGTCCTTTTCAATTGCCTTTGTGCGCTATCAAGTGTGCAACGTTTGTTGTCTAATGTAATCAGTCCAAATTCTGCACACAAACATATAATATAAATTAACAGCTTGTGCCACATATGACAATATTTTATCGTTTGATCACTAAAAGCACTGCACACTCTAGGAAACATATAAATGTCCCTAATCCCATTTTGAGATAATAGTGTCCCATACATTTAATAAAGTCATAATCTTGACACTTGATAACATGAATGAGCTTGAAACGGTCATTAATATGTAGGAAATTTCTTGGCTTACCAATGTAATGATATAATGCAAGTGTAATAGAATATTTGTGAAAATCATTTTAGAGGATGAAGTTTTAGTTAAACATCATTAAAACTTTTACAATGATAATTTGGGATTTCAAGAGCATGTAATAAAAGTGGTATTTTTCCAAACCCTAATGTTGATAGAAATGAAGCTCAGGATTAAAACATTAGAGGGTTCATTGTTAACTAGAACATTGGATGCTCTGCCCAATTTAAAGACATAACCTTTGAAATTTGGACAAGCAGATGGGGGAAAATATTTAGTAATAGGAAATTTTTTAGGGTGGTGTTATAGTGGCCACAACACATTCATGGTTGGATTCTTCGATTTTCCATCTCCTTGGTTCACCTCTTTTCACTTTAATTTTCATGAGTGCTATCCAAGTTATTATCATCCTATTTTTTCAGCTTTTCAAAGAAGTGGCCCATGAAAGCCATGCTCCTAACATGGTAGTTGTTATATTCATCTTGATACAACCATACCAACTTTAATTTTATTTTTATGTTCCACATCAAATAATAGGTCACATTCTCTTCATTGCATTATGGTGTAATGAAAGAAAATACATGTTGCCAAAATAAAATATTAATCGGTATACATTTTTTCAAATTTTCAATTTTAAGCATTAAGTTGAAGATGCCAACTATAAATACCATTAGTCTGTAATGAGCCAAATAATGAATTCACATACCTTCCCTAACAATAATAGAAACATAATCATGATCTAGTGAAGCCACAAGATTTTCAGTATTCATATCTTACCATATCTTACCATGTTAGTATTGGATGTTGTTGGTTTAGACTAGGAGGGACATATTTCCATTGTTTATAATAGCCATCATTTTCACATCTATCAAGTGTGTAATCACCCCCTCCCACATTTACCCAATTTCACTGGCCTACTAGGGTCAACATGAGACGAAGAGTTACTATGACATGACCCAACCTCCAAGCTCTAGTTAAGGAAATGGGGCCTACAAACTGACCATAAAATGACAACTCACAACATCCCTCAGGGCTATAGGACACTCAGGTGCTAAAGGACCACCCAGGTGACCAAACCCTAAGTTGGGCTTCTTTTCACTGACCTAGACTCCCAACCACATGCGTGTCACTACTTGGGTGTAGTTGAAGGCCTCCAACCGCATGCACAACACTGCCTATGTGCAGTTGTGAACCAACTTTACCAATTTAGAGGGTGCGGTCCCGAGATATGAACCAAAATTCCAGACCAGCTTCTAGACCACTACCCAAAATTGCGTGAGACTTTGCAGAATCATTATTGGCATGAGTACAAAGCTAAACATTTAAACTTGAATAAAAAACTTAGATCTAGACTGGTCGAAACATACTAGACATTTTGTCAAAAATATGGCAAACATTTAAGCTACAGGTCATGAATGCATATCTGATCATATTGGTCTGAGATTCATCTAAGAATCACCAACAAGGCTCTATGACCTCTCCACATAGATGAAACAACACTTGTTAGTCCATATATTCCTCAACCAATCAATAAATAAACAATTAATGACAAGAGCCATAGATCATACATCATGTAACCAACAAATAACCAACATAGAAACCATGGAAACTCAACCATAATATCACCAACATAATCACTACAAGTATATATCAATCACGGTAGAAGAATAATTGTTATTTATATATGAAAATACCAACCAAGTGAGGGACTTCCACGTACCACCCAACCATAAATTGGGCTAAACCAAATCTCTCTTGTAGTCAATCACCCTTGTGCCATATTCCAAGCATGAATGTGGGATCTCATGGAATAAACCAAAACAAAACCAAACTAGGGCTTCGAGAGGCCAAACCACCTAAATCTTCATCCATAGTGATTCCACCTCCACGGTCGGACACCACTAAAACCAACCAGATCAGTCTCTAGCCAAGTTGTCTAGGGCTCTAAGAAATAGTAACTCAACCCACAACCTTCCAAGGCTCCAGAGCATTTTTCCAACCTAGCTCTAAGGCTAGTAAATCAACACAAGCCGTTCTAGGGCTTTGAGAGAATTTGTTCCAACCCAAAACCATAAATAATTATGAGCTCCAATCGAAAAAAAGCAAGTGGAAAAACCCACAACGCCATGGCTATCCAGGAAATGGAAAGGCAGGCTAAAACCACTATCATTCCAGGAAACTTTCCATGATAATGACAACACAATAAAAAAAACCATGCATCCATAAACCAACAAGGAAATCACACATGCAACCTGTTACATGCAAACAAATCCAACTGTAGTTGCTGATCCACCTGTTCCCTTGCACTTTCTTGCTTTCCTTTTCCTTCTTTTGGTAAATCCAATGTATGCCAAAGTGCTCCAGGAAGACTCTAAGTGTGCAAGAATATGGGAGACTAAGAGAATGAAATGAGAGCTCCAAAACTAAACTCACAAAAGATGTGAATTGATCCTCGTAAGCCTTTTTATCATTTAGGTCTTTATTTTATTCATTTTCCGTCATTTTTCCTTCAATTTTCCTCTCATGTAAATATGTGTCTCTTCACCTTCCTTTTCTCCCATTTTCCTTTATTTTCATAAATAAAATGCCAATTAGTTCCACTTTTCCTTTGCCAAATTCCATAGTCATTAATTAATCACTAGTAATACCGATTACTATGTTTTTCCCAACATTCAACTTGGAATACGTGTCTCATGACCTTGGTATTATTTTATTTACACATAAAATCAACCAGGGGCTGTTAGGAACTGAACATCCTCGAGCATGAATATAGAGCCCACAAAAAGACACATACTTTTGCATCTAAATGGAAAATATGACACCCATGAATTTACTATTAATTGCGTGTAATTCTCTTGTCATATGTGTAGTTCACAATACCAAGGATATATTTATGTTTCCAAGTAAACATTTCAAAAGAAATTGCATCATTTCGAATATGAAATATTCTTTTATTGAGAATGTGTTCCAAATTTTGTTGAAAACTCGAGCTTCAATCTACAGTAATTAACTACTTCTGGATACAATTTGATTCATACCACATCTTGCTCATTTGGTGCCTTTTGAGTCTTCATTTCACACAAGCACCTATGCCATCATGTTCACCCTTTCCATGTCTTATCTCCCATAAGCCATAGGTATGCCAAACTCTTGTTTCCTTATGAAGTTGACTCAACCAATAAAAATAGCATGCTAACTTGAACTATTCAACAAACCAAATATATTTCTTTGTACATGTTATCTTTTCCCTTCTGAATGATTTAGAAATCAACCCAAAGCAATGTTGAACAAATAAAGTGTTATGGTAATGATAAACATTGGCATAAAAATGTTACTCCTTAATTAGAATGCATTATTCTAGAGTTTTATCCTTACCATTAACACTCATTTTTGCATGTATATACAAGTGATGAGTGAATTTAGACACTTACACATATGAGTCATCCATTAGTGAAACTTTAACTTTAGTGCATGATACCATAATAAATCAAAAAATCATATATGTGGAATCTACACATAAAATACTTGATCAAAATGATAGTACTTTCTTTGTATCTCTCTCTATGGAGAAAACATGTGATTCTTAGGAAATTTTACCACTAATAATATTGTGCCTAGGTCAAATAGCCCATGGGAATCTTTGCATTGGGAAGCTTTCCACCAAGAATTGAGAGTGTTTAATAAATTTATAAATATGGTTTTGAAACTTCTCTATGAATTATGAAACATGGATATCGTACTCAAGCAAGTCAATCCTCTTGGAGGCCACACCTAATGAAGATCATAGATTCATCATAATGTATTCATATCTCCTCCACAAGATTGTAATATTGGACAATCCAAGGTGTGTGGGTTCCATGGAAAACTCCTATGGAACAATGTCAAATTGTCGCATTTAGGGCCCCATATTTTTCTACCCATGCATGTAATACATTTTTTGAAACATGGATCAACCTTGAAATCACCACCAATATTTGACTTCTTGAAGTCCTTGGTGACATAACAACAAATGTAATTACCTAATTGAGCAACTTCGATATTGCTTCTCTTGATTTTTCAAATATATAAAATTCTTTTGGTACATTTTATGTGTTATACGGTCCTATGATGAGTGATTAAAATACTATCCTTACATAGTCCAATCAATTTTGTGCCTACATGTTCTACCTATCAAACATAACATATACACAATAAACTAAGTTATAAATCAAAACTATGAATATAATATGAATTAGGGTTATGTGGTTAAATATTACTCATATTTCACTCCATTAGATGCCTTCAAGATTCTTAAGTTAGAAGTAGTGAAGGTTGGGAAATGGGTTAATCAACATTTTTGTTTAATTTATTTATTTTGTTATCTCAATTTTGCTTCTCTTTGTATCATCCTCTCTCTAGCGTTCTCTTACACTTCATCTTCATCAATCCATTGATGATCATATATCCTTTTGCAATTTCTTAGATTCTCGACTATGATTCCTAATTAAAATGTGGCTTAATATTAAATTGACAAAATTTTCTTTTTTCCTATCTTTTTTTGGTATTTCCACACATGATAATTAAGTGATTTGATAGCTTGGTCATGCAAAAGGCCTTTTATTTTTATTTTATTTTATTTTTTCATGTGAAAATTTGTTGAGTTACAATAATCTCTTATGGTGGTATTTTTTCTTTTTTCTTTTTATTGGGAACAAAAAAATCCTAGATGGGGTGTGAGAACAAAGATCCAATGCATAAAAAAGGTAGGTTATTGAGGTGGTGATTAAGGATCATTCCATGACATGAATGACAAATTGTTGTGGCTCATTACAAGTTTGAAGAACTCACCTTGTACATGATCCCCCACTTGTCTCTTTCTAGGAAACCATTGTACGAATTCACCTTCAATCATGAGCATGGGATTGATGACCACCAACGGTCCAAGCAACAAAGGTAGCCTACTCAATTGGTGCCTTGTGGGGGTGCATGTTGACATAACCTCCCATTGGATTGAGGCTTGGATTTGGTTCATGCAAAGGAAAAATTCCATGAATGTACTACCATATTCAACGAAGGAGGCAACAAAGTGGTTTAATGGGTTGTGGGTACCTTTCCCAACTCAAAGAATAATTTGGAATTTCCATTGGTTGGAGGTTGTTTTGAATTTATTAACTAGAGGTTCAGTTTAGCCTTGCTTCATGCAACTTCGTTTCAATAACCAGAGGGGATGCAACCTATATAGTGGGAGCTTACAGGTGAAGGAAACCAATTTGAGTACAATTTAGTTATAGAGGGCTTAAGAATCATAACATGAACCCATCATAGGAATAATATAGGGAAAATGTTGATATTAGACTCTAGGGGATCCATTCGTATTAGAGTGACTGGGCAGTAACATGTCACATCAACAGAGTGAGACATGGAAAGAGATCACATTTAGTTTCTATATTGATGTCCCATGGAAGGAAAAGTAGCTGCCAATAAGGTTGACATGGTAGTGTAGTAGTTATGGGAGAGCATGGATGCATAATGACTTTTGGTGGAAACTCAACGTTTGGTATATGACCCTAGCAACTTATGAACCAGGGAAATGTGATATTTTAGATTGGCAAAGATGTATTAGACCATGAAATTTATGGTTGTGTAGGACATTGCTTCAAAGATTGTTGAAATTGTAGAACTGAGGAAGCAACTCTCAATATTTGAAGGAAAGTTTGGGGCCTTCACGAAAGGGGTTTTCACACTCACCATTTTATTTAAAGGTACAACATGGAAGGAAGAGTGCACAAAGGACATGGATGGATCAAGGGGATTGAAAGGTTCCTAGGAAAATCCTATTTCGGTGCCTGAGGACCTGTCCTACGCTCACCCTTTTTGGTTGGCACTCCAAACTCATGGACTCTAAGTTTTGTCAAGGTGGAAGTAACTCCAGGACCTCCCTAAGAGAATTACCCCTCCAATAATAAATTCTAATTATGCTTATATTATATTTCTTATGAGTCATAGTACTAAGTGTTATGAGATACCATTAGTCCCATTTAAAGCAGGCAATCAAACAAGCTACAAAGGCTTTTTGATGTTTAGAGATTACCAACTTTTGATATTGTTTATATCCCTTCTATTATTATTTCTATTGATGCAGACTTTCTACAAAACTTAGTTTCTTTCATTATAACTCCCTACAATTTGTAACTTCTTATATTTTATTTCCGAGGAAAAATTTAAATTTTAAAAAATGTTTAAAACAAAAATCAATATTTAATTATATTCAAAATTTCACCTATTAAATAACATTAATATTTAAAAAAATAATGTTATTTAAAAAAAATAATTTACAAATACATTATAGGTTCTTAATATTGATAAAGGATAATTAACCAAATTTATACATTAAATGAAAAGTAACATCCTATCAGTTTATATATATAGTTGAAAATATTAATTAACAAAAGTTATTAAATAATTATTTTTTAATATGGAGTAGCATAGAAGCTAGAAATTAAATAACGAGATTCGGGAGCGAGATGGAGGTAAACAGAGCATGCGAGAGGGAAAAGCCCGCGACAGTGGTCGATCTGCTCCACCGGTCCCTCACAACACAAGAGATCAGAGAGGTAACTTGCGCCAGATGGAAGAAGGGGAATTAGACTGCATGTGTCTGGGCTACAATGCTCACTGCAATCCAGCAGAGCATCAGTAATGGGGAGGTGTATCTCGAACAAGGACTAGAAGGGTCGTTTCGGAGCCATTGCTCTTTGCCAGAAGAGTTAGGGCACAAAGCGATCTTCATCTAAATACATTTGATCATTAGATCTGAACCTCAATTTTTCTGCGAATAGGATGCGGGATAACTTACTTTTCCTTGATCCACTATGTAGGGCTAGATATGAACTAGAAGCACTGCGACAAGGCTCATATTTCAGTTTTTTTTTTTATATGGGTGTTCTGCTGCATTTGAAGGCATACTGGTTGGAAGCTCTCATCACATTCTTGGAGAAGCACAACTCTTTGACGCTGGGGACAGATCTGCCTTGATCTAGCGGGAAGGATAGATAGTATATTCTAAGACTCGTTGTCACATATAAGACATGTGCTCACAAAGGTCATTTGGAGTAGATCTGCACATTATTACACCACTGTCTACAAAGATGCCCATCAACGAGGTATGGTATGCTAAAAATATTAGACCCCACATATCAGATCTCATATTTCCACACATTTTGTGCACATCTAACTGTAGTCAAGGCGGATCCAGATCTATACTGGGGACTTCTAAACTCCTTTCATTGGATCTACCCTCACATACAATTGAACACAAAGTAGCAAGGTGAACACAAAGTAGCAAGGAATGTATAGTCATCGATTGTGGCTGTAATGCAGTCCACGCTACAAAAGCCATAAATCCCATACGACACTAATCCAGATCTGATCAGAAACCCTTCCAATTTTTTCTCAAAACTCCTCATGTAAATTTTCATTAGTATGGGTACATGGTTTAGACAAAGGTTTCACAAATGAAGCAAAATGTCATGCAAAATCTTGGTTATCCATCTATGCAGGATAATCAGAATCTACATGAATACAACTTTGTTTTTGCATCCACCATCATCCTTAATCTAAGATTGAGAGGCAGAGCAATGGGATTTAGTAGATCAAAGCAAACTCGAGGTATTGCTGGCTCTAGCTTATCAAAAGGAGCAGAACCAAACCAAGAACACATGAATGGTGGACTATCCTACAAACACATCCTACACGGAAAATCAACATATACATCTCACACAAAACAAACACACAATATGCTCGGTTCCTACATAGTGGAGCAAATGAATCATGTCACAAAACTGAACATAGGCATTCCAGAAACAAACGATCTTTGCACAACTTATGAAGCACAAGCCATGATCTGTAGATTCAACAACTTCTGGCCAAAAGCAATGGATCTCTTTCATTGGATATTCACAAATTGGAAAACAAATTGTGAAATGCCCCTTTTCTCCAAAAGTTTTTTTCATTGTAAAGTTTGCATCATCGGAGGATCGATAAATTATCCTTCAGGAAGGCCCATGGTTTTGTGGATCAACGGGTATTTTCATTACTCCATGGTTCCCAAATTTTGATGCAAACACCATGATTGTATCCAGAATGTCAGTCTGGGTTTGACTTCATAACCTTCCCCTACATTTCTGGCATAACCAAGTGCTAGAAGGCATTGGGACTATTTTAGGATGATACATAAAAACAGACACACAAAGAATGGAGGAACAAATCTATACTTTCGCATGAATATGCATGGAAGTGGACCTTAGTAAAGGCTTGCCGGATCACATCCAAATGATACACAACAAGAAGGGCTGCACCCAGTTCTTAGATTTCGAGAACATAGCCTTTACGTGTCGAATATGCCAACAAACAATACATCTACAAAACGTGTGCCTTGAAGCCAAGAAAGAATCAAGAAGGAAGAAGAAACCAAGAAAGCAGCCCAAAGGATGGAAATTTCCCCCAAATGAGCCAGATGAAAAAAGCACCCATTCCCAATGTGGAAAATCAGAATTTGCAAGAAAAAGAAGGAAAGGGGGAAGCAACACAAGAACTAACTCATTTACATGTCACTACGACACAACTAGCAAGGATACTATTCTAGTGGATTGAAACGTCATCATGCATTTGACAACTCTGATTCATACAAGGAAATTTCAAGAATAAAAAAAGGAAATTAGTAGAATGAAGATAGGTTGAAAAAAAAGAAACAAAGAAAAATTTAACCTTTTCTCTTCATTTGTTTAGTTGATTATTTTGTATAAACCTATGATCACACAAGAACTAACTCATTTACATGTCATTATGACACAACTAGCAAGGATACTATTCTAGCGGATTGAAACGTCATCATGCATTTGACAATTCTGATTCATACAAGGAAATTTCAAGAATAAAAAAAGGAAATTAGTAGAATGAAGATAGGTTGAAAAAAAGAAACAAAGAAAAATTTAACCTTTTCTCTTCATTTGTTTAGTTGATTATTTTGTATAAACTTATGATCATCAGTCTTTGACTAGATGATAGAATGTTTTCAAATATTTGCAACATGTAATTTTGTTTTCATTAATAAAATTATATTTTTTCCCAAAAGATAATTATTTTTGACATAAAATTACTTTTCAACTTTTCAACTTTAATGAAAACTAGCATTATCCTTCTGAACGTATGAACTTCAGTGACAAGTGGGAAGTGTGACCGTGAAAGTCTTCGAACACATCTTTCCACTCAGCGCCCGACATTCAATTTGGTGTGAGATATAGTTGTAATGGATAGTCAAAAAGCGAGCTTAACTCAAAATGTTTTTTGCATATTATATTATGGAAAACATTTATAAGACCAATAAAATATAATTGCAGAGTTTGTATATTACTAAATATTAATTAACATTTATAACAAAAATAAAATTTAATTATAAGTTTGTATATTACTAAATATTAATTGTACCAATTGCATTTAGATATATATTTTGAAGATAAAAATATTGCGTTTGTTGTTTCTCTCTTTCTTTTGTTCTTTGAGTCTTAGCAAATGATTTTTT
Source organism: Pinus tabuliformis (assembly GCA_031772625.1). Classification (NCBI taxonomy): domain Eukaryota; kingdom Viridiplantae; phylum Streptophyta; class Pinopsida; order Pinales; family Pinaceae; genus Pinus; species Pinus tabuliformis. Next base: position 1,147,973,811 of record CM062805.1, read on the forward strand.
CACAATGCATGCTTTACATCTTTACAGGGGATGTTCATACAATTCTGTTTTTTGAGTCCTAGGAAATGATTCCTTCATAATGCATGCTTTACATCTTTACAGGGGATGTTCATACAATAGGGTTTTATCTATCTCTTGCCAAACTTTTGGTCATCTTTTCTGATTTCATACATTGTGCAATGTTTAGTCACATATCTCTGCTTCTCTTCCCTTTGTGCATGCTTTCAAGAGATAAAGTTTATGATGAGGATTGGTTATAGACTTCTGATTCTATGTTTTAAGTTCATTTTTCAGACAAACTATATGTAGTATGTAACTGCGATATTAATACAAAATCTTTCAAGAGATAAAGTTTATGATGAGGATTGGTTATAGACTTCTGAGTCTATGTTTTAAGTTCATTTTTCAGACAAACTATATGTAGTCTGTAACTCATCCGATATTAATACAAAATCTTGTTTTTTTCGTACTGCAAAAAAAATAAAAAAATAAAAAATAAAATAAATAAATAAATATGATCTGTATATGTGTCGATTAGAAATATTTATTTTGAATTTTATAATTAATAGCTTTAAATGTAAATGTTTTTTGGATTTGATTTAATATTAAAATTGTGAAGATATTTAATAGAACTCCTTTTTTTTTAAGGAAGAAAAATGGTTTTCTTTGAATTGGTGACAAGTTACCCTGTACTGAGGATAGCATTTAGTAATGAAAATTTTAGGTTTTTTTTTTTAAATAATAGTAATGAGTTAATTAGTAATGACTATCCTAATTAATTATTTAAATAATATTTTCTAGATAAAATTTATAATTTTATAATTTTTCATTAAATTTTAATAAAATTTTGTTATTTTTGGAATGAAAATTTTAAGTTTTTTTTTTTAATAGTAATGAGTTAATTAGTAATGACTATTCTAATTAATTAATTAAATAATATTTTCTACTATATAAAAGATAAAATTTATAATTTTTATAAATTTTCGTAAAATTTTAATAAAATTTTGTTATTTTTGAGTTTGTATAGCATTTAGTAATGAAAATTTTAGGTTTTTTTTTTTTTTTTTAAATAATAGTAATGAGTTAATTAGTAATGACTATCCTAATTAATTATTTAAATAATATTTTCTAGTATATAAAAGATAAAATTTATAATTTTTCATTAAATTTTAATAAAATTTTGTTATTTTTGGAATGAAAATTTTAGGTTTTTTTTTTTTTAATAATAGTAATGAGTTAATTAGTAATGACTATCCTAATTAATTATTTAAATAATATTTTCTAGTATATAAAAGATAAAATTTATAATTTTTATAATTTTTCATTAAATTTTATAAAATTTTGTTATTTTTGAGTTTGTTCATCCATTATTCCCATTCTGTAAGTTGGAGAAAGCCTGTTTCTGTGTGAAGTGAAATTTTACCTTATTATTTAAAAATTATTAATAAAGAATTCCAAATAAAATAGATTTTATTAAATAACAATGATGTATGAGTCTACATTACCAATTACCAATAACAATAATAACTTGCCCACTACTTCTTTGTGTTGGGATAGCATTTAGTAATGAAAATTTTAGGTTATATTATTTTTTTTAAATAATGGTAATGAGTTAATTAGTAATGACTATCCTAATTAAATTATTTAAATAAAATTTTCTAATATATAAAAGATAAAATTTATAATTTTTAAATTTTTTTATTAAATTTTAATAAAATTTTGTTCTATTTTTTGAGTTTGTTCATCCATTGTTCCCATTCTGTAGATTGAAGAAAACCTGTTTCTGTGCAAAGTGAAATTTTACATTGCTATTTAAAAATTACTAATAAATAATTTTAAATAAAATAAATTTTATTAAATAACAATAATGTCCCATAACAATGATGTATCAGTCTACATTACCCATTACCAATAACAATAATGACTTGCCCACTACTTCTGAATAGCAATGATGCCTGTGCCCACTACTTCTGACTACTGAATTATGATAAGTGGTCGGAAATAAGTTTTACCACGGTTTAAAAACAAGTAATTCCACTCCATCCTGGTACACAGACGGCCGCAATGCCCTTGAAAGGCTTCCTACGCGGATTTCCGAGTACGCCGCTTATAGAAACTGGCCGGTTGTTTAAGCGGGCCTAACTTGTTATAAAATTTGAACCCTCGTGGAAAGCAAGTGAGAGTGCAAAACGTTACAGGATTCCCAGCGACATTATTAAAGATCCAGTACAGTGTCACCGACTATAATACCTCGAAAGGCGGCAATAATCTGGTCAACTCCCCTATTTATAGGGAGCAGAGCAATAAGCATCCCTGCAATTGTCTTCCAGCGCTTGTACTCGCATTCACTTAGTTTTACATATAATCATTCATTCTCTTAACGAGTTCGAATCGCCATGGATCAATTCGTCACTATTCTTTCTGTTTCTGTTATTACATTTGCTGTGATACTGCCTTCAGGAGCAGCAGCAACAACGGAGGACGTGAAGTATCCCGCGTACTATACCCACAAGGATATCGCGCAATTCATTAAAACTTCGTGCAAAGTCACTCTCTATCCGCAGCTCTGCGTTTCGTCGCTTTCTTCCTACGCGGGGCCTCTCAAGGCGAAGCAGAGCGATCTCGTGAAGGCGGCCGTGGTAATCAGCCTGCTTAATGCTCGCAACGTTTCTGTCTGGGCCGCTGGCCTCAAAGCCAGAGGCGCCATGATGAGTGAAAGAGAAAACGCAGCGCTTAAGGATTGCATTCAGAATTTCAGGGACACCACGTACGAGATTAGAGGATCTCTGATGGAGCTGAAGCACTTGAGGCCGCACACTTTCAAGTTTCAGATGAGTAACGTCCAGACGTGGATGAGCGCGGCCCTCACAAACCAGGAATCCTGCCTCAATGGCTTTCGGGATCTCAAAGCCACCGGGAACGTTACGGCCATGGTCACCGGCCGCGGCAAGAATGTGCGCAAATTGATAAGCAATGCCCTTGCTCTCTTCAACGCCTTCGCTGCCACCGGAGGAGGAGATGAGTTCCATGTCTGAAGCCTTCAAGGGCTCCCCGCCTCAAATAATATACTTAGTATTTCATAGAATCTGTATACCATAGTTTTTTGGTTCTGGGCTTGAGCCAACATTTGGGCCGGTGATATACTAAATGTTTTGGGCCTTTTTCGTGTAAATTCCGTTATGGTGATATAATAAATGTTCCTTAAAATAATTTCTTATGAATGCATGTGCGCTTTTGCTTTGGAAGGTATATGATATCTTTAAAATACATTTATGAAGGTCGGGCCGGTTTGGGTGAACAAGTGCACGGGCTTGGTTCAATATTGTCCCTTGGCTGGGTTCAATATTGTTGCTGGGCTACTCTCAGCAGGGAGGTTTGTCTTACAGGTTTTGTGGGCTATTTTGAGATACTCTGTTAAGTTTAAGGGTATTTTTTATTTTTGAGGTTAGAGGTTTAATTTACAAATCAATATGAGGGTATTTGTAAGTTTGTTTATTTTTTTTTAAGATAAAAATAAAAAAATAAAAATTATATTTTAAATAGAAAAATAATGTTGGTTATAATTAAAAACAATGGATATATTGTTAAGTAATTAGAAGTAAAAAAAAATGTGTGGATCGAATTTTAAATCTTATACTTTTTTAAAATATTTCAAGAAGAGATTTAGATAAACTATTCCAAAATCTATGTTAACTAATTTATGTCGATATCAACTTCTTATATATCTATATATAAAATAATTTAAAATTAAATTTTTTATTTGATCTTATATATACTTTATTTAGCATTCAAAAATACAATTTAAATCATAAAAAATAACAATTGTATTTTGTACTCTAAAAAAATTTACATGAGAAAAAATTAGATCCAAATTTTTTTACACTCAAATTATTTATAAATTTAAAAACACATTCAGAAACTATTTTAAATAACTTAAATTTAAGATTTTGCCAAAAGCATCTCATAGTTAGACTGAGATAGGTACATGTTGTTTGCACTGTCTAACTATTTAAATAACTTTTACTTAAAGCGCATACTTAGTTGTTATTATTTATCTATTCCACCTTTTGCTATTTTTGCAATCTTATGTAAAATTTGGTTAGACTTTTTAATTTGTAAAATTATGAGTTTAATAATGTTGTACTCTCAATATTTTAAGTTTTTGTTTTAATATGTGATTCTCCCGTTTGAATTTGCCGTACAAACATCCCCTCTTGTATCGTGAGTCAAACACGAAACCAAATAAATAACAGCTTTTGAAAACCATCATTTCTATGCAAGACACTCGCAAGGTGGGGTACGACCATAGGTTATCTTACTCAGCTCAAAGTCTTAACTTGTATTTGTACGAGCAACCATCATGTTAATTTTTATTTGTATACTTGTTCATTTTAAATTGGTGGTGGATATAATTATTACTCATCGTGGATTATTATTATTTAAATATAATTATTTGGATTGATTTATCATTATTATTTAATAATAATGAGATCACATTAAATAATTTTTTTAATGGTTTTTAAAAAATCTAAATTTTTGGTTTTGGAAATTTGTCTAAGTTTTGTGTGGTTAACTTATGTCTTTATGTTTTAAGAAGATGAAATAAGTAAAAAGTAAGGTTAAGTCTTATTCCAAAACCAAAAATACATTTTAATCAAAATGTGATTTTTAAAAGAGGTAGACTTTTACTTTTTCGAAATCTTTTTGGGTTTTGTGTTGTTAACTTACTTTTTTTATGTTTCAAAAAGATGAACCAAATAAAAATAGTGTTAGGCCTTACTCCAAAACCAAAAATAAATTTTAATAAAAACAATACTCACAAGAAAGCCAATATCTTTTGTGACCATTATTAAATTTATATCTCTAATACAATTTTATGTTTTTTTAGTAATATTTAATCTTGATTCCATAACAAAATACTACCCAAAACTATTGTCCATGAAATATGTATATAGTTTTATTTACAATAAAATTACTTAAAAAAATAATTTCCTTTACAAGAAAAATAATTAGCAATTGCACCAGATGTTGCAAAGGAAACATCGTAAGGCATAAATTCCAGAATCCTGACATATAAAAAATTCAATGCAAACAAAAATTTTAAAAATAAAAAACATACTTAACATTTTATCATTAGAAATATCTTCTGCATTCTACATGTCCATTCTTTACCCTTTTACATTACAAAGTTATCAAATTTATCTGAAACATTTTCTAACATGAATCATATCCCATAATATAAAAGAAATTTAAAATAGAAGAAAAAATAAAAAAAATGGACAAATTTAGCCATCCTTCTATTTTTATTGTTAATATAATTTTTTATTATTATAAATAAATAAAATTTTAACTTCTTTTGAAAATTATTGTGAGTGTGAAATAATTTATACTTCATTCAAAATCCATTTTCAATGCAAAGGAGTGAATTTATTATTTTATCAATTTTTGATGAACATGTCATTGAATTTTGAATTGGATGAACACTGTCATTACATATAATTTTTTTATAAAAATAATGAAATGATTGGTAAGTATTACATTGAAATTATCATTTGAACCAAATTAAACCATTTTTCATATTAGATTTTGAAATGATCATGATATTAAGTAATATTGGAAGATAAAACCTTATCACCAATGGAAAATAAACAATTTTCCAGTCTAAATTACCATTTGTAGATGAGTGGACCATGTGAGATCTATTTGTGGGAAATATCAAGAGATTCAAAATCCATTTTCAATGCAAAGAAGTGAATTTATTATTTTATCAATTTTTGATGAAGAACCTGTTACCATTTGTAGATGAGTGGATCATGTGAGATCTATTTGTGGGAAATATCAAGAGATTCAAAATCCATTTTCAATGCAAAAGAGTGAATTTATTATTTTATCAATTTTTGATGAAGAACATATCATATTGGATGAACATTGTCATTACATATATTTTTTTTTTATAAAAATAAGGAAATGATTGGTAAGTATTACATTAAAATTATCATTTGAACCAAATTAAATAATTTTCATATTAGATTTTGAAATGATCATGATATTAAGTAATATTGGAAGATAAAACTTTATCACCAATGGAAAATAAACAATTTTACTGTTTCTAAGAGTAGTGTGATATACTTCATGTTTTAATATTGTTAAAACAATTGGCATGGAAGACCTGTTGGACAAAGTTATAGAACTTTTGGATTGGAGAAGTGAGAAAAATGCAATGGCAATTGTTATCCATGGGTTCAGGGGAATGGGAAAGACCACCCTTGCAAATGTTGTGTATGCAAGACTCTTCGACCAAAATAATACAAAAGGATGTAAATATGCCATGGTTAGATTTTTTGGAGACATAGAAACGAATCCAAATGTAACGAAGTTGCAAAAAGATATAATAAAATATCTGAGGATGAGAAGAAAGGAAGATGAAGACGCTATGCCAAATATTAGAACATTTGAGCAAGGGCAACAAGAAATTGGCCTCTTGTTAAAAGAGGAGGTGGCCTTCATTTTTATTGACAATGTTTTGCTCCGAGAGAAGGTTGAACAAGGTCGAGATGCAATCGAACAGCTTCTGCCTCAGAATATGGGGATTGCAAAAAAACTGAGGTTGCTTATCACTGCACGTGATAGTAATGCAGTGAGAATGCACGAAGAGCAAGGAATACAAACAAAATTCTATGCTATTGAAAGCCTTGTCGATGAAAAGGCAATGGAGCTTTTCAAGCAAAAACTGGGTGATAAGGAGAAGCAATTGCATTCCAGCCAAATGAACGAGATAGTCAAGGCATGTGGAGGAATTCCAAAGCTTTTGACTGTGGTAGCAGGATTCATAAGTTCTGAAGAAAATGCAGAAAAAACTTATAGAATAGTGATGGAAGAGAGAAAAAAACTGGAACGGTGAAATTGGTGAAGATACATAGTGCTACATCTTTGCCTACGAAAATTTTGAAAATAGTTTGAAAGATCCATTTTTGGACATTTGTTGATTCTTTCAAGGATGGGACTAGGAAGCACTTTCAAATATTGTGGGAGAGCAAGAACTGAAAAAGCTAGAAAAAAGAGCGCTTGTCACCCTAGATGTGAAAAGCATGACTGTAAGGGTGCACGATGTCATCCTGAAAATTGGTCTCCAGAAATCAGAGGGAGAAATATTCAGATTCTAGGGGGTGAGATACTACCTTTGCTTCTGTGGGAATTGGGGTAACTCACTTCTACATAGGTCAACTTAACCTAGGACTCAACCTAAGGGATAGGGACCATTCATTACCAAAACTCAAATGTGATTCAAGTCAATCCATCTTTCTGTCACACTGATATACACTAGTTTCGGTCTTAGATTGGTTGGTCTGGTTGGTTAGTTGCTTCGCGGCATCGATGGGGAAAGGGGTTTGGTTCCGTCTATTGGTGAAATGGAGGGAACTTAGTTGGTCCTATTGGTTAGTTCGGTTGCTCCCGCCTACGCAGCTCTGATTTGATTACTATCTGCCTTTGGATCTGAAGAGCATGGACATACCCTTGGTAGACGAACTCCATTGGTTGTAAGACCCTCTCCATATATACGAGATTATAGATCTTGAAGGTTAATGTCCTGGGTAAACTCAATGCAATAAACTGTCATTTATGGCTCTGTCACTAGTTATGGAATGAGTCCAACTTAATCATCTACGACAAGTGAAATTTGAGAGTTCTTAAATCAGAGGGAAGATGAGGTACGCAATCTATCAACTCACAAATATATGCCATGCATAGTTTTGTCACTCCAACAACTTCTACCTCAGAATATGGGGATTGCAAAAAAACTGAGGTTGCTTATCACTACACGTGATCAAAGGCTTATGGTCGAGTGAAAACAACGATCCATTCTATATACCCACATCAAAACTTGATTTGATGTGTAAATCTTTAAGAGTTCTTACACTTGGACCCTTGACAGATGTAGAGGGAAAATGTAAAATAATATTTGAAAAACTGGTTATTTTCAGTGCACAAATTTCCCATCTTCCTGTTGACGTGTCAATGTTAAAGGGCTTCAAGGAGTTGTGACATTTATGTTTCCAACCTGCAAATTTACAAAATCTAAGTCAGGGAAGTTTACATCAAGAACATGCTAACAGTCAAGAACATCAAGCTCTCAGTTCAAAGATTGTATGTTCCTATTTGGGGTCTGTCTAAAATAGGGGGCTCTTCTTACAGTTTATGGAAATTCCTTGCTCCTGGTCAAGAATAAGGAGTGGCTTATAGAATAAAGGAAGGTCAGAGTGGGTGGACCTGCGTGGGTGGACATACCTGCATGATAAATTGAGTGGATGGATATCAAGCCTCCCTGCCATCAGGTAGATCCCCCTGCCCATCAAGAAACATCATGCACAGTCAAAATATTTTTATGGTTTAACCATTAACAATGGTATCTACACTAAAATAAATTAAACTGGATGTAGCACCAAACACTCACTTTAAAGATGGATCCAAAACCGCCTTCGCCAAGCTTTCTTTGTGTTTGAAAATTAAGCATAGCTCCTCTCAAAGTTTGGTTTTTGAAAATAAGTTCCAGATTCGCTATAGTCGCTGACAAGCTAATTTCTCCTTGCACAAGAAATCTCAGATGATTTGCACAAGGAAGCTAAGAAATCACCAGAATAAAATCTTTACAAAACCCCCATGATATTTCTGATAATTATAAACTATGAGAAAGAAGATACCTGTTACTCGAGGTCTTTCTATCGGCGAGGGTGACAGTGAGATAATCAGAAGATTGAAAAATGGATAAACCTCGGAATGTAGGTAGCAGTTCACAGATCTGAATTTTGATCCAAGAGCTCTAGCAATGCAATTGTAATATATTTGCGACAACGCAAATTGTAGGTACACCTCCCACTCTTCTGTGGACAAAGCTCTCCAACACTGTGCCAAGATGTAGGTGTGCTCTGTCAAACTATAAGGGGCAACGTCTTTCTCCCCAACAAAAGGACTGGGACTCTTCACAGTTTTATAAAGAATATTGGGGAGAAAGGCCCTAATAGTAATTGTGAACTCTGGCGGATTGGTTTCCACACTATTGCAGAAAACATATTTTTAGTCGCTCTCATTGAAATTTGTGGAAAAATTATGACAGGTAATGTAAATGCAGTTCTTTTCAGAGGGAAACTAGTGTAACTTGAATAACATCGTAACTGATTAGTACCTATTTAAAATCAATATAATGGTCTAGACTATTTTAATCGTCTAACATCTAGATCAATGGCTCATGAAGGTACAGGTGGCCTGGGAGGAGAGTTATTTTCAAAGGGAACGCCTTACGACGTAATTAACAAAAACTGAGGAAATTGTATAAATAAAAAGAGGTTGTAGGAAAAACTCATATTAGAGTTATAAAAGATAGGCTTCCTGTCATAGTAATGTAAATCGAAAGGCCAACTGATTTTGTTAATGTAATGGCCTAGAAATTCTTGATGTTAAAATAAAGTAAATAATAACTTAATAACTAGACATAACATATGTCGGTGTGGATAAGAGGGTAGGAAGGCCAATCACCACGTCTTTGGTTCATTCAGTTACATCGGTGGTGTATATTGGTAGGTGTGGAGAGGCGTGACCTTTTTGTTGTGGAAAACATAGAACACTTGTCTTAAATATCATCTACGCTAATGTGGGATAATTGGAGATGTCATGCAGTGTGAATCCCCTTGATTCTTTATAGTAGCTTGGTTTAATTGATTGAAAAATACTGGAATTTCTAATTTCGATATTATTAATTGCTTCATTTGTTAATGTAAAACTCTCGTAATGATCTCCAACTTGAGATTATGGTTGGTTTTTCATTGACTTGACTTGTTCATGAAGGATTGAAGGGAGATATTCAATTCTTTGATAGAATCCTCATGCCTCTATAGGGTAAGTCACATTTTAGGAAGATCCTTATAATCCATTTGTTCATAGTATTGGTTCATAGGTTTGGGATGAATTCTTCCGAGGTGAGAAGGAAAAGGCATAAACCATTATTATGACAAATTTTATCACCTTAGTACAAAGCCTCATCGAGCACTCGAGATCAAGGGAAACAATGGAATTACCCCCATTGACAACTTAGTAATTGTTCACCTTAGTTCTTTGGATGGATGTTATCTCCACAATAAAGGTTCCTCCATAGGGGATGCTTACCCAAGAATTTTCAAGCTAAACACCCTCTTAGGATTGTGCTAAATAAACACCCAAGAATAGTAATCAAAAGGTTAGGTCTGTATAATATTGGGTATGAATTTAAATGACCTATGTCTAAGTTTAGAGGGCTAAGATAGTCCTAGAGTTGCTCAAGTAGATCCCAAACACATTCTTATACATTTAATTTAAAATTTGTTGTTATACATTAAGGTTTATAATCAGCACAATTAACAACATGCAAAATTTATGATTGCAATAGAAACACAACCTATGATTAATGATAGACAATAAATAAGAAAGGCCATTTAACTAGTAAATGAAAGAAAAGGTTGTAGGAATTATTCAATGGCTGAAAACCCTAGACATAAGTCTAAAAAGATTATTGAAAAAATAATAAAAATGATATGTTTCCTTTTTCAATTTAAATGATTCAAGGTCTAACCCTAAGACTATGCGACCCAAGGTATTTTTTGTTACTTAATGCATATTTTAATGTAACCTAACTTTATTTTAGCATATAAAGCATTAAAAAAGGGAAAAATATTTTATTTTAAAGATTAACTCAGAAAAGACTAGGGTGAATGCATGAAGATGGGTTACATTTTTGGGCCAAATGTGGCAATGAAATTTCAATTTTTTCCTCTTTTATCAAATTGAAGCTCTCAAAATTCAAATAAGCATTGTGAATTTTGATTCAGAGTGAAAATACAATATGTGGAGAATTATGTTGTTGTCCTAATGATATTTTTTCCAAAGAAAAATTAGTGTCATATAATCTCTCAATTTTCCATTAAATGCAATACTTGTCCTTGCAAATTTTCGCACATTGTAAGAGGTATGCGTGTGTTCATGTAGCATAACTTAGTCTAAAATGAATAATTTTAAAAACTAATGTGTATGAGCATGATCTACACAGAGTGAAAAAAGTTTTTCATATTAAGAAAATATTTTTTTTATGCAAAATTATATTTTTTATTATTTTTCGAATTTGGTGAAGTAATATTTCAGCTGCATTTTGTAGACACATGTGTTCGCGTAATATTTTTTCAACTCTTTAAATAAATTAAAAACCAAGAGTAAAATTTTGAAGAGGACTCATATACGAAGATAATGATATTTTTTGAATTTTTTTCATTTTGTATAGTTTATGTTATTGATTTTTTATTCAGGCCCTTTGAAACCGTCCAAAAAAATTTCAAGCATTATGTTTAAAATAAATTAGATGTAAAATATCATATGACTTTAAAAGTGTCAAACTCATATGCAATTGGATAGAGGATTGTTTCATGAATCCAACATGATCAACTCTGGCAATTAAGGACAAATTCTATCCTAAATCTACGAGGCTACAAAATTGGGTTGCAAACAAATCTACAGAACAGGTGCTAAAATTGTGATTTTTAGGACCTCAAGGGCTTGATCGAGCACTTAAAACACTTGATTGAGTGCTTTATTTTGATATTCAAATAACTCAATCAAGCTTTAATGAAACCCTCGATCTAGCCATGAAGGTGGTTAACTAGCGAATTGATCAAGCTATACGCTCGATTGAGCGTTTGCTGTCAACCTAAAAAAAGTGAGTCTAAATTCGATTATAGAGAAAAAAAAAACAACAAACATTCATTCATACAGAAATATCAAAGTGTGAAAGTTACATAAGAATTCACAACAAACATGGAAAATTGGAGATTTGAATCTAGAAAAGGAAAGAAATTTCCAATCACAGGAGAAATGTGAGAAAAAACTAGAGAAACAGAAGGTCATGCAATTCAAGAAATTCATGCAAATGTAGGTAATTCAAGTTGTCTCACTTTTCATATTACTTGCTCCATATTGTATGCATTAAGAAATATGATTGAAAAAGAAGTGGAGAATGAAACAATAAAACTAAGATAAAATAAAAACTGAAAGGAATACCATGTAGTTAAAAATTGAGATGTAACAACAACTAAAGAAAACCACTTGAAATCATGCAAATTATTAAAAACCACTTGAAACCATGGTTTATTGGATTTTTTTGAAACCACTTGAATTCATGCAAATTATGAACCACCTTCAGATTGTAATGGTTTAGGATAACCCACAAAAACTAAGGATGTAAATTAACCAAAGAAAACCATTGTAACACAATTTCCATATGTTATTTACATGAATTACAATTCACGGCAATTTATTTATAATAGGGATTAACAAAAATGGTTGGATCACATGGGTGCTCCAAAACTTATAAACATTAGTTTGATTGATGCTTGATATCCTTGTAGGAGTTAAAAGAGCGAAAATGTGTCAAGATCTAGAAGGAGAAAGAGTACCCCTCCTTCCAATGTGCATGTTGAGAAGACATTTTTTGTTAAACATACATAACAACATTAAATTTCCATGACATCCATCATCATATATAACATTTAATGGTTTCCTTGAATCCTCAATGATGATCCCTTCCTTTGAACACCTCACACGTTTCTTTTTTCAAGTCTCACATGAAGGTTATGATATTTTTTTAAAGAGAACAAGTTTTTTAAAGACATACAAAGTGTAGTGTAGACTCGTACTTGCACAAAAATGAGTGTATTAGTGCATATCACTATAATGCTTCATGGAAGTCTTATGTGATTAATCAACATTAAATTCATAAATAATAAATTCAAAAAAAATAATTAGCATTCACGTATTGATGATATGCTAGAAATGTTTATAATATTAATATTCTTAGATTGTGGCAATATAATGTTGATTAAATTCATCTAGTTGTTTCTCAACATGTAATCATGAAATATATTGCAAAGTATGGTTCAAAATTAAAAAAGAGGAACCTTATTTTAAACTTTGTTAAGATTTGATGAAAATAATTGAAAACATAAAAGAAATTGGATATCCATCTTTGCATGTGCATAAAAAGGGTTCCTTGTAGAAACATATAGTTTTTAAAATCCTCTTACCCCTCCTTGTGCCCTACTTGATTGTTGTGCTAAAATTTCCATGTACATTCTCACAAAAAAACACTCAAATAATTTGTGCCCCTCTTCACCACAAATGATAACAATGTACATTCATTGCTCATAAGACCTCGAAGCATCTTCCTTGTTCTCTAAATACACTAAAACCTATATCTCTTTATTTCTTTTTGTTTCCTTATCAACAATTTCATTGGTCTTCTCATACTTCTCATCTTACATTTTTTTTTTTTTTTTTGGAATTGTGAAATTATTTGTAGTTATGATAAGTAATTCCTTCAAGAAAGTTCTTCTTACTATTGTTTTATGGTAATTTTAGTTACACATTTTAAAATGCTAAATGATATGGTGCTTCTAATGAAGAAAAAATTTTCCAACTAATTTGATCTTGTATAGTAGACTTTCAAATATTAACATACTTAAAAACTAGTTGAATAGGTTCCTTCTTGTATCATGGAGTGTGTATTTATGTATTGTATGGTTTTTTAGTCACAAATTATTTTATAGTTGATTAAATTTGTATAAATTTATAGATATAGATTTTGTTTTCTCTCATGAAATAAACTTGGCCCTTCAATTTGGTAATCACTAGCTTGATTTTTCAAGAATCTCTCATTCTCTCAAATTCAAAAGATTTTCCATATCATTAAGTTAGTAATAATTCCCTCTGAAATATGTATTTAGACTTCCTATATAAGAATTTAAACTTAATTTCTATTAGTCTTTAGTTCATCAACCTTGCAAATTATTATACAATATCTTCTTCATAAACTTTGCTAGATCTTCATCCTCATCGCATTTTTGAGAGACTCTCTTTGGCTTCTTTAGTAAACTCTCCAATTATTCTAATTTCATTCATAATATGTATTCTTTTTTAATCACTTAAATATATTTCATTCTCTTCTCACAATCCCTTTTACTTGACATTGGATTTAAATAATTGAAATATTTGGTAAATGAGATATATGAACAAAAATGTAATATCATCCTTTTTACAGTAAGGATCACTTTTAGTTTGGGATTTATATAGCCTTTTGAAGAAATGGAAAATTGTTTCTAAGAAGAACTAATTTTGAAAAATGTCAAATGCTTCACTTGGTAAATGTGACTTGTTTTCAAACCAAACAAAGCTTAAAACCTAGATTCACTAGTAAAATTTTGGAGTTATATCTAACAATTGATCACCTTTATCACACACCCTTCAATCCTATGCCCAAATGGTTTTATGTTTTTTCATTTTTTAAACATGTGATGGGGAGAGCGTGAAGAGAGATTATTTTTTGTGGGACTAGACTACTTGGGAAATAGGTATATTGACAATTTGCTCTCCAATTTCTCTAATTTTATTCTTAACACCTATTCCTTTTAAATCATTTTTCTCTTTCATTCTCTTCTCACAATCTCTTTTTGTTGGTATTGGATTTTAATTCAAATATTTTGTGAATGAGATGTATGAACAAAAATATAACACCATCCTTGTTGTACTAGAGATCACTTTTAGTTTTTATAGTTTCTTGAAGAAACGAAAATTGTTGCTAATAATAAATAATTTTGAAAAAGGTCAAATGCTTCACCTAGTAAATGGAGAGATGGAGGTAGATGTATTAAAAAATATATATTTATGAATTTAATTTTTAATTTTTTTACATTTTTTTTGTGATTCGTGGAATCAGTAACATGTCAGTTCGCATACTTGTGTGACATGGGGTTGATCCCCGATGAATGCCACTATAACCTCCCCAAAGAATAACTCACAGGTAAGATGAGGTTTGAACCTATGACCTGCACAATGACACGAATGCCTTAGCAGTACGTTCGCTGGCCAACAAACTGTACCCTTTGGGGCTAATTTTTTTACATTATTAAATGAATAAAACAATTTCAATTTTTTTAGTAGTGTTGAGGCCCAGTTTTGCCTAATTTTGACATATTTCCTAGACTTTACCTCACCCATTTTGAAACCACACCTGAACCAATAGAACAACCTACTTCAAGGCCACAAGAACCTTCCTCATCCCATACGGTCCAGCCTCCTTTTCCAGAGAGGTTGGAAATGAAACTAAAACAACCCGAGTTTTATCTTGTGTCTGAACTAAGAAATGTGTGCATTAAGATCCCGTTACTGCAAGAAATCAAGGATATCCCAATTTATGCCAAAACAATGAGGGAGTTATGTACCAAGAAATCAACAAGACAAAATAGAGAACTCTCTACAATTCAAGTAGGTGGAAAGATTGCACGTTTAATGTCCACCAGATTTGTTACTGAAAAATATGCAGACCCCAAAATCCTTGTGGTTACCATCTTTATCAATGGACATCCCATAAAGAACACTTTAATTGATTTAGGTGCAACCATTAATGTGATGACTATGGAGAATTTATCTCATATAGGATCCTTTGACTTATTACCTACTCCCACCATGTTAGAACTAGCAGACAGGTCTAAGGTAAAGCCAGAGGGGGTATTAGAGGACATTGTCATCTCATTAGATTCTTGGGAGTACCCTACATACTTTTATGTTCTTCAACCCAAAACCAACTTGGGAGGGCATCCTTTGATCTTGGGGAGGCCGTGGTTAGCCATGACATATGCCTACATAGGGTGTAGGTTTGGAAACCCCTCTTCAGATCAGAAAATACACATTGGTTTGAAGAAGAGGAACATGATTCAGAATGTACTCGAACAGTTTTGACAATAGCCCAAGCTATGAGCCTTAAAGAAAATTCAGAAGAAAATTTGATAAATTGTTGTATTTCTAATCCTGATTTTCCGCAACAAGTAGAAGGGCAGTCTAGTCATAATTTGGATATCATTACTAATCTGCAAGATTTTCATGAACATATTACAACAACTGAACTACATTCAACCCTCTTATCTGCATTTCCTGCATATTCCATGACTGAATGGGGGAGTAAGGTAGTTGAATTTTTTCCTGAAAAACCTTTAAATATTAATTCTACCTTAACCCTTGAACAAGAAAAACAGTTAATTCAAGCATTGAAAAAATTTTCAGACACATTTTCTTGGGAATATAAAGATATGAGAGGCATTCACCCAGATAAATGCATTCATAATATTTATATAGAAGAAAATATTAGGCCTGTGAGGCAGCCACAAAGGAGGATGAACCCCACTTTAAGGGAAATTGTGAAAGATGAATTACAGAAATTGTTAAATGTAGGGTTCATCTATCCTATCTCAGATAGCCAGTGGGTATCTCCACTGGTTATTGTCCCCAAAAAGAATGGTAAATGGTGAGTGTGTGTAGATTATAGGGAACTAAACAAGGCTACCTTAAAATATCACTTTCCCTTGCCTTTTATAGATCAAGTGTTGAACACTTTAGCAGGGAAAAAGTATTTTTCCTTCCTAGATGGGTTCAGTGGATAAAATTAGATTAGGATAGCTCCAGAGGACCAGGAGAAGACAACATTCACATGTCCCTGGGGTACCTATGCATATAGGGTATTTCCATTTGGTCTATGCAATGCACCAACCACATTCCAGCGGGCGGTCCTTGGTATTTTCTCTAACCTTTTGCATGATTGCATAGAGGTCTATATGGATGATTTTATAGTTATGGGTGATACATTTAAAGAAGTTTTACATAATCTTGAGAAATTTTTGCAGAGATTTAGAGAAACTAATCTTTCATTAAGTAATGAAAACTCTTTTATTATTATGACTGAAGGTATTGTTTTGGGTCATCATGTTTCTGCTATAGGAATTAAAGTTGATCTGTCAAAGATTGAAGTTATTGAAAAGCTGCCCCCACCAACCAGTCAAAAGAGAGTTCAAAGTTTCCTTTGATATGCAAGCTACTACATAAGGTTTGTTGAAAATTTTACAAAGGTAGCCTCTCCACTGTTCAAATTATTGACTAAAGAATCTGAATTTCATTGGAATAATGAGTGTCAAGCTACATTTGATACACTCAAGGAAAAGATTTCTTTGACACTTGTCTTGAGAGGCCCATATTGGAAATTTCCCTTTCATATTTCCACTGATGCCTCTGATTCAGCCATAGGAGAAGTATTGGGTCAAAAGGAGGATCCTATAACCCATGCTATTTATTATGTTAGTAAAAATTTAACTCCTGCAGAACTGAATTACACGGTAACTGAAAAAGAATTCATTGCTGTAATTTACGCTATTAATAAGTTTAGACATTACATCACGGGCTATGAAGTTTTTGTACACACCAATCATTCTGCTATTTGATATCTCATAAACAAACCACTCACCAATGGCAGGATTACTATGTGGCTTTTGTCGCTGCAAGAATTTGACATCACAGTATTGGATAGACCAGGAAAAGAAAATCAGGTAGTTGATTTCTTATCTAGGCTCAATAGTGCAGGTGAGGATGTTCCTGTTAATGATAGCTTTCCTGATGAATTTTTTTTGCTATTTCTGTCAAAACACCTTGGTTTGCAGACATGGTCAACTATCTTGCTACAGTAAATTTGCCCCCTTACTTTTCATCTAATAAAAAAAAGAGGATTATTAGGAAAAGTTTTGATTACTCTTGGATTAGGGGAGATCTCTTTTTCACTGGACCTAATTTGATTATTCGCAGGTGTGTCAGGGAAGATGATATCTATGACATCTTGAGAGCCTTTCATGATGAACCTTATGGAGGAAATTTTGCGAACAAGAGGATAGCCTATAAGATCCTTCGCTCAAGTTACTATTGGCCAAGTCTTTTTAAAGATGCAAAAGAGTATGTTTGGAAGTGTGATAGCTGCTAGAGAATGGGATAGCCTGTACAATCAGACGATATGCCTTTGCAGCCACAAGTTCTCATAGAACCTTCTGAGAGGTAGGCTCTTGATTTTGTAGGTCCCATCAATCCTATTTGCAAAGGTAAGAAGTATATTTTCATTTGTACTGATTATGTAACAAAGTGGGTGGAGGCAAGAGCACTACCTAGAGCAATGGAGAAAGCAGTGGTAGATTTTATTTTTTCTGATATTTTTTCAAGATTTGGGGTACCTAGGGAGATAGTTATTGATCAAGGTACTAGTTTGTGTCAAAGCTTATGTAGGGAATTATGCAGAAATATCAGATTACTCATTGGAAGTCCACCCCTTACCATCCACAGGCCAATGGGTAGGTAGAATTAACAAATAAGGTGTTGGAGACAATCCTTACCAAGACAGTGCAATTACATAAGAAGGATTGGTCTGACCGACTTCCTAAAGCATTGTGGGCTTATAGGATCACATGGAGAAATACCACTGGCTTCTCTCCATATGAATTGGTGTATGGAAAGCAAGTTTTATTGCCCCTTGAATTTCATATTAGAACTTTCAAGATGGCAACAGATTTGGGTATAGACCTTGATGAAGCTCAGCAGCAGAGAATCTTGCAGCGCAATGGTTTGGACAAGATTAGGTAGGATGATTTTCAACATATTGATTTGGTCCAACAAAAACGGGCTAAATGGCATGACAGGGACATTAAAAAGAAGCAATTCAAAGAGGGAGGCTGGGCTTTGTTGTATGATTCAAAATTTAAGAACTTTAAAGGGAAATTCAACACACATTGGCTAGGCTCCTATGAAATTGAGAAAGTTTTTGATAATGGATCTGTTCGAGTTAAAACCATTGATGATGAGAATGTTACCTTATTGATGAATGGGCACAGACTCAAGCTATATCAAAAACCCTAATCTAAGGAGGAATTTGTGGAAGAAATTGTGAAGAAAAGAGAGTTGGAAATGGTGAGAGAAGGAGTCATTCCTTCCACTATCTCTTCCTGATTTCATGCTGATACAATGAGCTCACTTTATTTCTCCTCGTGCTCAGTAAACCATGAGAGAAATGTCTATTGGGTACAATTTTATTCCTTTTTCGAGCCCAATGGACTGTTACGGAAAAGGAGCCCCCTTGTAGTCTTCTTTTCCAAGTATTTCAGACTCTATAAAATTGAAATGTGGTGAGCATGGACTGCCCTGGGCTCGTTAAAATTATAGGCCAGTAAATCCTTTGAGATCCTCTTAGTTTTTTTTGGATTGCTCTTGTTGGACTGAAGTGAGATTTCTTAAGGCCCTGCTTCCAACAATGTTAGCCCATCGACATCAACAAATTATCTGGGTGTAAGATCAGAGTCTTATGATGCCTTGAAGCTTGTATGCCCTATTGACATGCTGTCTCACCAGAAACAATGGGGAATCACTATGGCTCCTTGACTGTTGGATCCTATAGGGGGTTTGACAACAGCTCATAAATTCACACCTAACAGGATGAATCAGGGTACCTTGGTCCTCACTCACATTAATGGTGATGGGCCTCACATTGGCTAACAATTGACCTTAATGGTTGGTAATCTAATGAGATCATTGCACATTCGACATCAATACCTTTAATCATGTGCAATGAACTGTACATAAACGAGGGAGAAGTGGTTTTTCTTGTAGAAGAATTTCCTGCAGAATGTTCAGCAGTCATGGTTCCATTTCCTGCAGAATGTTCAATAGTCACGGTTCCATTTCTTGTAGAATGCTCGGTAGTCACGGTACCATTTCCTACAACAATGTCTTAGGTTTCTTGAAGAACAAAAGTCATAGACAGAACATTAATTTAAATTATTTGATAAAGTACTGACAAGTTTTACTATTGGTTAAGGTCATGAATTATGAGATTATACATCTGATTTAATTTTTAAGTGGGTTATCATTTCAAGAACAGGCAAACGTCATCCAAGGATTGGACCATTGGAAGGTAAGATCGGTAAGGTACTGTCAGTGACACGACAGTTAAGGTAAGAGGTAATTGATGCAAAAAAATTGTATGATTTTAAGCTATGGTGACCCTTGCAGAGAAACGCGGTCGTAAACTGTTGCATCATAAATATTCTCTCCATGCTCGATTATAATGATTCTGACATGACCGGTGGTTGTACTCTCCATATCCTTTTGTAGGTCAGATCATCATGATAATCATGATCACGATCTGTTTTTCAAAATCTTTGTGCTTTCCGATATTTCCAATATTAACCCTCCCTTGTCAAGCGATCCATTGCAAAATCTTAGCACGACATTTCTAAGAGTTGCATGCATCCTATCTCTCCCGTCTTTCACTATGTCAAAGATGTGTGCTTTTGTCCCCTCGAGCTGTAAGGCCCTGAACTGTTGGAAGTTGACCCTCGCAGTAAAGAGAGACTGGAGAAAGCAGGGTGGCTGCCACTGTTTCAAAAATTCAGCGGCCACAATTCAGAGATTACGAAGTCCTTCGCCCTGAATTTGAATTGCGACAAAGCGCAAGTCGGGAATGTCTAGTTTAGGTTAACAGAAGGTTTGGTTGCTCAAGCATGTGAAAATCCATAGCAGGGGGGGTGTTGGTTTAAGAATCAACATTTCAATAAGGGTATGTGCACGTCCTTTCTCCAGAAGGAGCATTCAAACCCTGACTCGAGCAAAGGGATTTTGCAGGACTTCCTGAGAAGTAAGTATCGACACCTGTTATTTTTCCTGCAGAAGTATATAACATGCGAAGGTTTATTTGGGCTTGCATTTTTATTTCACATTCATCTTCTCGAAAATTTGCATGATAAGCCGTTGAATTGTCCATATTATTTAAGAATGTCTCTGATGAAAATGTCGACAAACACTAAGGAAAGGGGAGCTAATTTGGAGGAAAACCTCTATCACCATGGGCTGGTGAAAATCACCCTGGTGGAGGTTTTGAAGGATAAGAAGAAGACGTGGGAGGATTTTTTGGCCGAGAATTATTTTGCGGAGGATGAAGACTCTGACTCTTCAGAGTCCACGGAGGAAAAGCCAGTAGAAAAACCAAGGAAGAAGCCACAGACCCATGGGCCATAGACAAAGGAGGAAGAAAAAGACGAAGACTCTGACCCTTGAGAGTCCATGGAGGAAAAGGCAGTAGAAAAACCAAGGAAGAAGCCACGAACCTATGGGCCACAGACAAAGGAGGAAGAAAAAGATGAAGAAGTGGTGGTGACTGAGGATACTATGGGTAAAAAGCCTAAGTCGAAGGTCACCTCCACCCCTAGTAAGATATTTACAAGGAGCCAGGTTGTCCAGCTTGCTATAAAAGACACTGCAGAAGGGGAGGTACTGCTCGAGACACCTGATAAAAAGAAAGAAAAGCTTCACGGCCCGCCTAAAGGAAAGGAAAAGGTAGAGTTAGCTAAATTCATCGGTGGAGAAGTGATGTCCTTCCAAGATTCCCCGCTACATGGAAGCATAAATGAAACAACAGAAGAATAGCAAGAAAAGGAGGACCTTGGTACGCCCCAATCTTTCCAAGGACATCATGAAGGGAAGTAACCCCCTAGAAAAAGTGGTCTCTACAGGAATTAGAGGAGATTATCACTGAGCTCACTATTTCGGAACGAGCTTTGAGGAAGGAGAATGAGACCCTGAAAGAAAATAACCTACACATGTAGAAAGAACATGAGGAATGGGTTTAGAAGGCGGCCCGAATCATGAAGAAGAAGTAGGCTCAGATTGATCATCTGAAGAAGAAAAATGAATTATATAGGGGTTAGATTCCTACAGAATCTAGTGGGAACCAATTGGATCAGTTGGCGAAAGTAGCGGATTAGTTGGTTGTAGTAGCTGTAGCCCAGGACAAGGAATAATTTCCTTCTTTTTGGAAGGTGCAACATTTTTTCTTGCATAAGGGACATGCAAGAAGCTAGGTGTGGGGGAGATGTTGAGGCCTAGTTTTGCCTAATTTTGACAGCTTTCCTAGACTTTACCTCACCCATTTTGAACTCTCTTTGACCCCTAATTATGCTTATTTCAGTTATAACATCTAGGTATTGGCCAAAAGGGTGCTATATTCTTGAGGTATGCAAATTAACATAAAAAAGTGTCTTTTACCTTAAATCTTAAGCATTCCTTAAGCTAGATGTTTCCTTATTGAATTATCATGCCAACTAATCTAGAAATCTTATGCAGGTTTGCTTTGGTTCGAAAAATTCCAGCAATTTCCTATAGACAACTCGTGTGGTCATAATTCCTGTAGACACTCGGAAATTCCTACAAATGCGGATTTCCTACGATTTCCCAGATTTCTGGCAGCAAAATCGACGTTTAGCTATGTTCCACTCACTTCCAAATCAAATGAGAACATGGGTTTTGTGGGGAATTCATCATACATGAATGTTGTCCTATTGGTTGTTTCAAATCCACCATAGAAAATACCTTGTTGGGTTGTGTTATATTCTTTCCATGACTAGCCAGTCTAGTTTACCAGGGGGTTAGAGGGGGCGTGGAGCCCCCCCTTCACTGCGTCGACTGCGCAGAGGGGGGGTCATAGGGGGGTTTGAGGGGGGCTATTAGCCCCCCTCTACGGGGTCCATGGCAGCGCCACAGAGAAATTTTTTTCGAACACTATATTAGGTGGGCATACCTACCTATAGTTTTGTGCATGGTTTTCGCACATGGTTTTGGGTGCGATGGTTTTTGGTCCATGTTATTGGATGCTTCGACATGTATATATATGTATTGTAACATTGAAAGGAACATAATGAAAAATCAATTCGGTAGTCCCGATTTTGGGATCCAGGGGAAAATCTCTGTGTATATTTGTTTTATGTGTTATGCTCTCGCTATTGTTTATTTTCTGTGTTTTAGAATTCATATAAAGGTAATTTTTGTACGAGGTTAAAACCTACATCTGGTATTAGAGTTGTTTTGGCTTCAAGGGGACACCTTTGTTGCTGAAGGGTTTCACTCGGGCCTGTGGTAGACCCTGTTCAGTGGGAGATCTGTGAAATCGATTCTAGTGGTGAAAGAAGATGGCGAGTAGTGGAAAGATAGAGATCAAGAAATTTAATGGTCAGAGTTTTGAGTTATGGAAACTCAAGATGGAGGATCTGTTGGTAGATAAAGATCAGTGGATCGTGGTAGATCCGGGTACTAAACCAACAGGAGTGTCTGATGAAGAATGGAAGAAGTTGGATAGGAAGGCAAAGAGCACAATACGATTATGTGTCTCAGATTAAGTATTGCTGAATGTATCAAGGGAAGCTGTGGCTAAGGATTTGTGGGAGAAGTTAGGGACTTTATACCAATCTAAGTCTCTGGTGAATAAACTGTTCCTACAGAAAACTTTGTATAACCTAGGGATGAAAGATGGAGACTTGGTGACAGAGCATCTGAACACATTTAATATTGTGGTAAGTCAGTTATTATCTGTTGATATTAAAATTTCAGATGAAGATAAGTGCATCAGTTTGTTGTGTTCTTGTTGGCTTGGTGGGGCCTGACCTAGGTTCAGCGTTAGTTATCCAAACAAATCCATACACTACTGGCCCTTTCGGCATCAGCCCATGGACCACAGATCAAAGTCTCACCCGAAGCAGTATGGGGGGATGTTGGAACCAAGTTTCCGCACCCTGAGATGGTCGTGATGTCGATTAATTCCTTCTATTCCTGCATTTGCGTAGGTCACTTAGTTCTATGGCTTTGTTAGACTAGCCCTTTATTCCGCCCCTCAGTACTTCCGCGAAGGGGTACGATTGACCTTCGCGCAACCCTAACTTGCGGTTCAAGTACTTTCGCGTTGCTTAGGCAACGTATCATGCAGATTCCCAAACTAGCTTAAGTGCCTTACTTATCTTATTAAACAATCACAGTTAGCACCACGTAAATAGATATCCTTAATTGCGTTCAATTATCTAACGTAATTACATACCTTCACTTATCACATGAGGATTATAAATGAAATTCATACACAATATGACAAGATGCATTAACAGGAAACAAGGACACAGAATTTGTAGAATGCTTCTCTTTATTGATATCTTCATATGATTACAGACTCTATCCACCCTGCGCACACAGCTGCAGGGGTTTGCGCACTCAGCCACAAACTTCCACGCTAGGCCTCTATGCACTTAGCTGTAGAGCTTCTACCTACACTAAGACCCAAAACTTAGACTTCCCTCCTTATCGCTCAAGACTTCTTCTACAACTTTTACTTCTATCCTCTTTTTTTTAGAGCTTACTTAGCTCTTTTTATACAATCCCATGGTCCGCGGACCATGGGTAGATCTTTACAACCGACTTTACTTTACAAAATAAGGGTGAACAACCCTTTATGACTCATGACACCTTTAGACTCTGCAACCACAAAATGCGGAGACTTTACAACTTTATTACAAAATTTGACCCAAAACATGGGCTTTTAGCCCCAAAACTGTCCTTGGGGGATCTCGTTCCCAACAGGCCCCCAACACAAACATCGTGACTCGCCCTCGAGTCACTTGGCAGGTGCGAAGATCTTAGCGCGAAGACCTCCCAGCTCGACCCATATGACCGCAACCTTGGCAGTGCACTATGCGGCCGCCTGCTTCGCGTCTTCAACCATCTGTTCGGTCACTGCTCCTGAACTGTTGGCCTGAAGCTTTTCCTGAGTTGTTTACAGAGTCATAAGCTTTCCTTCAATAGAGGCTGTGACCGTGTAAGCCTCATCCAGCCAGGGCTTCAATCATGCCTTCAACACTACTTCCTTTTGCAGTGCTTCATCCACCTGCTCTTTCAGCTACTTGGCCTCCTGTAGCTTCGCCAGTCTCTGTGTGAGGGCGATGGTTCACGCTATGCCTTTGACCTCATCATAGCGCTGTTTTAGCTAGTGTGATTCTGTCTCCAGTCACTGTATAGTAGGGTCCTCCTGCAAGCTCGTCAAGACCTCGAACAACTGCTCAAAAAGTTGCATGCAGTCTGCTACTGCACTATCAACCGCCATTATTGCTTATGTGACAACAATCGCACGTTGCTCCTTTACTTCTGGTGGGGTTGAAGGTTGGGCCTTCAACTGTAACTTGGTGATCTACAAGTTCAAATCCAACTGAACCCTCTCCATTTCTGTACGAGCGTCGCACACCCCCATAGTCAGCTTGCATACGCGCACCTCGACTGGTTCTTCCTTAGGAATGGCCAACTCTGGGACCATTCGACATGCCTCCTCGATGACCTGTATTATACGCTTGTTCTGATTGGTCACCTCGGTCACAACAGCAATGATAGAGTCTCACTGTAGTGCCATCTAAACATTGTTAATCTGTTGCTCACTAATCACCTGGAGGGCACGGTGCTCACGGGCCCTTAGCCCCACAATCACTCCATCCTGCAAAAGGTGGAGCACTTCACCACTCCCAGATTCAACCCTACTCCCTTTAGGGTGTTGACAGTGGGCTTGTTAGCTTCGTTCTCTGTGGTCAGTGTTCCATCAGGTAGCACTATCACACTGGAGGCCTTCACGTGCAACATCTTGGTAGCTTCTAAAGTGCTAATAGCAAGGTTGGTAGACACCATGCCAGCCTGTGACCTGCGGGTCTGCAGCTCCTGCAAACCTGTCTAGATAGCCCCCAAGATTATTTGTTGTTGCTACTAAAACTGTTGTAAGGCCTCCGCGGTGACATCCCACACTGTGTCACCGATGTCATGCAAATCTCCCATTGTGAGGGTGACTGGGTCCAATGATGTCTTAGTAGCCTTGGATTTCTTCCTGGACCTACCTTTCTTGTGCTCCCTTGGACGCTTGATGCGGGCGGACGTCGCTTGTGGGTCTGCGCCATGCTATTCTGTCTGCTCGTTCGTCTCTTCCTCTGTCTCAGGTGAAGGTGACCTCGCGCCTTTGTCAGTGCCCCGCTATGTTCCACCTGTTTGCTTCTCCTTTTGTTGAGCAGCATCGCATTCCGCCTGGGCCTTGTCAGTGGCCTCCTTCTTTCTATTTTCGGCCAACTGTGTCATCTCGAGCTTGGCCTCCTCCTTCTCGTGCTGCACGACGGACTTGCTCCCTCCCACCACCAAATCTGCTATAGTGCACCATTCTTCCAACCAACGATCAAGTACTGCATCAATGGTGTCATCCATTGCTAGGTAAGGCAAGTCATACCATTTCTGTGCAGGGTCCTTCGGCACCCTGATCGACACATGGTGAAAGTCTGCTTTAAACTCTGCGTAGCCCTGCAAGTTGGCAAACACTGTAGGCGACAACCGCGGTTTGCGATTGACGGCCATATGGATGTTCATCTCCATCAAGATCCAGAAGATCTTGCTATCCTTGATGCACTGCGCATCCTTGGTCACCCACAGTGACGCGTACTTCATTGCTTCTAGTAGGTATGGTGCGACCGAAGGAAATTAACTATCCTTTGGCAGCTCCCATGCTACCAGCACATTAGACAGTAAGAGCCACGCGTAGTGGAACGTCTTCCTGAGCTACTGTGCCTCACGACAGTTCACAAGGAACTCACCACAGAGATAGTTTTCCTAATTGAACTGAACTCCTTCGATGCACTGGACTGCTAGCGCGATGATAGGCGTCGGCACCTCATCGGCGCAACACTTAGTTCTAGGGCTTTATCAGACTAGCCCTTTATTTCGCCCCTCAGTACCTTCGCAAAGGGGTATGATTGACCTTCGCGCAGCCCTAACCTGTGGTTCAGGTACTTTCACGCTGCTAAGGCAGCGTATCATGCAGATTCCCAAACTAGCTTAAGTGCCTTACTTATCTTATTAAACAATCACAGTTAGCTCCACATAAATAGATATCCATATTTGCGCAGTTATCTAACGTAATTACATAAATTCGCGCATCACATGAGCATTTTAAATGAAATTCATACACAATATGACAAGATGCATTAACAGGAAACAAAGACACAGAATTTGCAGAATGATTCTCTTTATTGATATCTTCAGATGATTACAGACTCTATTTGCCCTGCGCACACAGCTGTGGACTTACACCCTAGGCCTCCACACACTCAGCTGCAGAGCCTCTACCTACACTAAGACTTGAAACTTAGACTTCCCTCCTTATCGCTCAAGACTTCTTCTACAACTTTTACTTCTATCCTCTTTTTTTTAGAGCTTACTTACTTAGCTCTTTTTATACAAACCCATGGTCCGTGGACCATGGGTAGATATTTACATCCGACTTTACTTTACAAAATAAGGGCAAACAACCCTTTATTACTCATGACACCTTCAGACTCCACGACCACAAAATGCGCAGACTTTACAACTTTATTACAAAATTCGACCCAAAACATGGGCTTTTAGCCCCAAAACTATCCTTGGGGGATCCCGTTCCCAACAGTTCTCTACCAGATTCATGGGATAGTATGGTTATTGCAATAGGTATCAATGCAACTGCCTTCCAGTTTGATGAAATAGTCTCATCCTTACTGACGGAGGAGATGAAACAGAAAAATATGGAGAGCCAAAATAGTGATGCCTTGTCTATACAAGGAAGGTCCCAGAAAAGAAACAAAAATAAGTCATCAAGTGGGAGATGTAAATCTCCAGTAAAACCTGTAAAGGTGTGCTGGAAATGTGGAAAGGAAGGGCACTACAAAAGGGACTGTAAATCTAAAGCTCTTGACAAAGGAAATGGATCTGATGATGCTTCTTCTGCAAAGGCTAAAACCACCTCAGATGAAGGTGGGGATGTGTACTTGGCTTCTTCAAGTACACATGTAGATCATGAGGCATGGTTGATTGACTCAGGTGCATCCTTTCACTTCACTCCCCATAGAGAGTGGTTCTACGAGTATGAGAAATATGATGGTGGTGATGTCTTCTTGGGGGATGACAGGAAGGCTAAAATCGTTGGTCATGGAAAAGTTAAGTTGAATTTTCAAGGTGGAAGGATTAGAACATGTTATGAAACCAACTCACAAAAAGATATAAAAGATAGATCAACGCCTTATAAATAAGCCTCTTCGAGGGGGCAACCTCCTTTATTTTACACAAATGAATAATTCTTAGATGATACAAATGACAAGACCTCCTTTCTATATATAAGAGTCTAAGGGGTCATAATATAATCAGAGCCGACATAACAATAATAATGTAAGGGCACAATAATAACAATAGTGGGCTTCTATGGGGCACAATAATAACAATATGGGGACTACTTGGGAACAACAATATAATAAGGATATTGTACTAATAACAATAAGGGGTTACACTAGTAGTATAGGGACCTAACATGCCCCTCTCCTTCAAAAAGTGTTGTCCTCAACGCTTGAGTAGTTCTTGAGGCTTCTGTATAAATTCATGTCCTCCAAAGTGGAATCTTCAGCGGGTAAGTTCTTCCACTTGATGAGATACTCTAAAATTTATCTATTTCGTAGCTATTGATTTCTTGGTTTTGTGACTGCTTCAGGTTCCAATATGATTTTTCCTTCCTTGTCAAGTTCTCACAATACTATTTGAACTGGGATCTTCTACAACTTTTGAATTAGTTCCCACTCCTTTGGGCATATGGATATATGTAAGGCCTGATGTTTGGAGGAACACTTACTGGAATCAAATGAATAGCATGATCATGATTGCGAATAGGTGGGAGGCCTTTGGGAGTCTCAAATACCTTGGAATGATTGTCCAAAACGTTTTGGAGATCTAGAGAAATACATGATTTCAATGTGGGATCCTCTAGTGAACATAATTGTGCAATTACGACTCGTTGTTCTTTATTTAGAAGCTTTTTCATTCTGTTAGAGATGATTATCTTTCCCGTTTTCCCTTCGATACCCCTCAATTCAACTTCCTTTCCTTCCCAAAAATATTTCAAGAAAAGTTCTTGAAAATTAAAAGCTATCGTACCCAAAGATTGTAGCCATTTGACTCCTAGTAAAACATTAGCACCACCCATTGGAATGGAAAGCATTGGACTATTCAATACATATTCTCCCATGGATAGCTTGATATTATAGCACTTTCTAGAGCAATTTATGGTTCCTCCACTTGCAACCGTCACTTGACACGCTGGTGCTGGATATAGGAAGCAATTGAATTCCTTGGCTATCTTACAATGAATAAAATTATGGGTACTACCCGAATCAATCAACACTATTACCTTTTTCTTCTTGATATGTCCTTCTATCTTGATAGTTTGAGGAGTGGTAATTTCTTCCAATGCATTACAAGATATGGTCGGATTCATTTCTTGATGCTCGATGTGCTCTTTCACTTCTTGAATATTTTTCTTCTTGATATGTCCTTCTATATTGATAGTTTTAGGAGTGGTAATTCTGGCCAATACATTACAAGATATGGTCGGATTCATTTCTTCTTTCCTAATGTGATCTTTCACTTCTTGAACCTTTCTCTTCTTGATCTGTCCTTCTATCTTGAGAGTTTGAGGAGTGGTAATTCTTTCCAATGATTTACAAGATATGGTCGGATTCATTTCTTCTTTCTCTGGGGTGGGTTCCTGGTGTATATCCTATTCTTTTGATGTTTCTTGATCCTTTTCTTTCTCCTCTTCTTTTGATGTTTCTTGATCCTTTTCTTTCTCCTCTTCATAATCTATGTAAAACTATTTCTTCTGAGCACACTTATGACCTTTAGTGTATTTGATATCACAATTGTAACAAAGCCCTTTTTCTCTTTTTTCTTCCAATTGTTGTGGTGTAAACCTTGTAGGTTGTGGAAGGCTAGGAGAAAAAATACTTCCATAATTATAGTCGTGAGTGGTGGGATTCCTTGTTTCCATAATTTCGCTTTCAATTTTTCTTGCCAACCTGAATGCCTTCTCCAATGAATCAGGTTCCCAAAGACGAACCTTGTGTTGAATGTTATCCTTTAAAGTCCCTATGAAGACATCAACCATTTTCTTCTCTGGAATATCATTTACCCTTATATTCAATTTTTGGAAGTCCTCAATGTGCTCTGCCATTGAACCCTTTTGTTTGAGATTTATCAATTGGCTAAAGAAGGTGTTTCTCTTTGTATCCTCATAATGTGCTATCATTTCCTCCGTGAAAATTAACCACGTGACAAGTGGTTTATGAGAAAAAATCCCTTTGTACCATAAAAATTGATTCGATTATAAATAATTAGATGTAATACATACCTTTTGTAACAGTGGTACACCATGTAGATCAAAATATTTCTCCATCTGTAGTATCCAATTTACCAGATTCTTGCCATCAAACTTCCTCATCTCGCTTTTTCTTGATTTTAGGAGCTCAATCTTGAAATGACTGTAACTCTGTACTTTCAGATCTTTAAGTTCTAAAATTTTGGTCTACAATAGCCCTCTGAGTCCTCTTTCTAACTCCATAAGTCTGATCAAAATTGGATTCCTAAAGAAAGGTTTATTCCCAATCTCCCGCGCTGACCTAATTATAGACTAGCTCAGTAGGGTGAACTTGTACGACATGCCACATGTCACTGTTTCAACCTTAGGTTCTCATAATTATACCCAAACAAAATACAGTCTGTCATTTTTCTGTAACTACTTACAAAATTTAAATTTGATGCTTAGAGAGAAAGTTATGATGATTTTCCCAAGATCACCTGTTTAGGATTTAATTCAGGAGTCTGCAAAAACCCTAACTTCCTTAGATCATATATCCAAAAATATAGTGAGCCAAGATCTGAAATTCAGGCCCAAGGTTTAGAACGATATTTTCTGAAATGGGTTCTTTTTTTTTCTTCTGAAACTTCATATTGAAAAAGTTATAGTGAAAATTCCACGATGACCTGTTTTAGATGAAATTCTGGATCTTGCAAAAACTGTAACTTCCTCACATCATATCTCCGAAAATATAGCGAGACAATATCTGAAATTCAGACCCAAGGTTTAGCATGATTTCCTCTCAAATTGGTTTTTTTTCACTTTTGAGCTATTGCAGGGAAAAAGTTATAGCGAAAATGCAACGATGACCTGTTTGGAGCAACAAAATCTTAGAATCCAAAGCTCTAATACCAAATGTTATGAAACCAGCTCACAAAAAGATAGAAAATATAGATCAACGCCTTAGAAATAAACCTATTCGAGGGGGCAACCTCCTTTACATTACACAAATGAACAATTCTTAGATGATACAAATGACAAGACCTCCTTTCTATATATAAGAGTCTAAGGGGTCATAATATAATCAGAGCCGACATAACAATAATAATGTAAGGACACAATAATAACAATAGTGGGCTTCTATGGGGCACAATAATAACAATATGGGGACTACATGGGCACAAAAATATAATAAGGGGATTGTACTAATAACAATAAGGGGTTACACTAGTAGTATACAGACCTAACAGAACACTTCCGGGTGTTTTGCATATTTCTGCATTGGCCAGAAATCTGATTTTTGTAAGCAAGTTGGAAGATGCAGGTATAAAAACAGTGTTCGAGAAGGATACCTGCAAGATGGTTTGGGGAGCACTAGTATTGATGCAGGGAGTTTGGATTGGAACTCTGTACAAGCTGCAAGGTAGCA
Organism: Pinus tabuliformis; assembly: GCA_031772625.1. Classification (NCBI taxonomy): domain Eukaryota; kingdom Viridiplantae; phylum Streptophyta; class Pinopsida; order Pinales; family Pinaceae; genus Pinus; species Pinus tabuliformis. The sequence continues at coordinate 1,148,005,151 of CM062805.1, forward strand.
CTATTGTTGATGGGTGCAACAATTCTGTGGTTCCTAAAAGTGGAGGAGAAAATCTAGTGGTCTCTGGAGAAAAGACCATGCTATGGCATCAAAGGGTTGGACATATTGGAGAGAAGGGCCTTCAAATACTTCATGGTAAAGGTATGGTAGAAGGTATGACTAATAGCTCTTTGGATTTTTATTTCTGTGAAAATTGTGTATATGGGAAGCAGAATTGGGTGAGTTTCCCCTCTGGTGGTAAGAGGGTGAAACATATATTAGAGCTTGTGCAGAGTGATGTGTTTGGACCTCTGAAGGTTCCATCACTAGGTAAGTTTGTGTACTATGTATCATTTATAGATGACTTCTCAAGGAATACATGGATATATTTCCTTAAGAAGAAATCTGAAGTCTTTGACAGGTTAAAAGAGTTTAAGGCTTTGGTGGAGAACCAGATAAGGAAGAAGATAAAGGTGCTAAGGACAGATAATGGTGGAGAGTTTTGCAAGAAGGAATTTGAAGAATTATGTAAGAAGTGTGGTATAGCATGGTAGAAGATTACTCCATACACACCTGAGAAAAATGGAGTTGTAGAAAGAATGAACAAGACGTTAATAGAAAGGGAAAGAAGCATGCTTAGTGGTGCTGGGTTAGGACAGGAATTCTAGGCAGAGGCGGTGGAGACTGCATGTTACATGGTCAACAAATCACCTTCATCAGCGTTGGAGGATAAGACTCGACAAGAGGTATGGACTGGTAAGAAACCCTCTCTTTCACATTTGAGGGTATTTGGATGTGATGCATATGTACATGTTCGAAAGGAGAAAAGAACAAAGTTGGATAGTAAATCTGAAATGTGCATCTTTATTGGGTATAAGGATGGTTTAAAGGGTTATTAAATTTGGAACCCAGTAATAAGGAAGGTTGTGTACAACTGAGATGTGGTGTTCAGAGAGGTGAAAGATGTTATTAAACATGAAGTCCAACCAAAGGAACCTGAGAAGATAGAGTTTGATCTAAAGGATGAAGAATTAGACTCTACAATAGAAGAGGAATCAGAAGATGAAAATCCTCAAACTCTGGTTGTGAGAAGATCAATTTGAGAAAGAAGGCAACCAAAAAGGTATAGTCCATCTACTTCCTGTTCAAATTTTGCTTTATCTATTACTGATGATGATCCCAAAACTGTGAGGGAAGAAGTAGATTCAAAGGATGGAAAACTCTCGAAAGAGGCCATGGTTGATGAAATGGCATCTTTGCAAAAAAATGAGTTTTGGGATCTAGTGGATTTTCTGGATGGAAGGAAACCCATTGGTAGCAAATGGGTGTTCAAGAAGAAGAAAAATGCAGAAGGAAAGGTGGAGAAATACAAAGCTCGGTTTGTAGCAAAAGGTTATTCCCAGGTGCCAGGAATTGATTTTGGTGATATTTTTTCTCCTGTTGCCAAGTTAGCTTCTATTAGATTACTTTTATCTATTGCTACTGCTTTTCATTTTGAGGTAGAATAGATGGATGTGAAGATAACATTTCTTCATGAGGATCTGGAAGAGGAGATCTACATGAAGCAACCTGAAGGCTTTGTGGTGAAGGGTAAGAAAGAACTAGTATGCAAGTTGAAAAAGTCTTTGTATGGGTTAAAACAGTCACCAAGGATGTGGTGTCAGAAATTTGATACATTCATACGGGGACTTGGCTTCACTAGAAGCAAAGCAGATCACTATGTGTATTTTAAATTAATTGGCAACCGTGTTATTTATCTGGTCTTGTATGTGGATGATATGTTACTAGTTGGAAATGACAAAGAAATTATCCAAGATTTGAAGACCCAATTGTCCTCCAAATTCGACATGAAAGATCTTGGTGCTGCAAACTATATTTTGGGCATGGAAATTAAAAGAGATTGGGCAAAGAGGAAGCTTTGCTTAAACCAGAGGAAGTATGTTGAGACAATACCGCAGAGGTTTAATATGTAGGATAGTAAACCGGTGAAGGTTCCTATTCCTGTAGGTGTGAAGTTATACGTTGAACAGTGTCCCAAGACACAAGAAGAGGAAGAGGACAAGTCCTGTGTTCCATATGCAAGTGCAGTCGGTAGCTTGATGTATGCAATGGTATGTACTAGACCATACATTGCACATGTAGTGGGAGTATTGAGTAGGTTTATGTCAAAACCAGGGAAGGAGCATTGGACAACAGTGAAGCGGGTTTTCAGGTATTTGTGTGGCACTAGTGATTATGGTTTGTGCTACCAAGGAAGACCAGGGTTGGACACAGTTTTAGATATCTGTGGCTTTGTTGATGCAGATTGGGCTGGAGATTTGGATCAGAGAAGATCTACAAGTGGGTATGTGTTTAACCTGTTTGGAGGGGCAGTCAGTTGGATGAGTAAGAAACAATCTATAGTGGCACTATCAACTACAGAGGTAGAATACATGGTAGCCACTCATGCAAGCAAGGAAGCAGTTTGGTTGCAGAGATTGTGTTCAAGTATGGGGTTAGTACAGGGAGCTATAAGGATAGAATGTGATAGCCAAAGAGAAATTTTCTTAGCAAAGAACCCTACTTACCATTCAAAGACAAAGCACATTGATGTTCAGTATCACTTTGTGATGGATATGATAGAAGACAAAAAGGTGTTGCTGGTAAAGGTGGACACTTTGAAGAATACTGCAGATGCATTGATAAAATTTGTGAGCTCTGAGAAGTTCTCTTGGTGTAGAGAAATAATGGGCATTGTAGGGATGGATAAATGACTAAGCTCTCCTATAGCCCCCTGTCGAAAGAAAACAACAAGTGGGAGAATGTTGGGTTGTGTTATATTCTTTCCATGACTAGCTACCCTAGTTTACCGGGGGGTTAGAGGGGGGACGGAGCCCCCCCTTCCTTGCGCTGACTACGTAGTGAGGGGGTCACAAGGGGTTTGAGGGGGGCGGTTAGCCCCCCTATACGGGGTCCAGGGCAGTGGCCCAGGAATTTTTTTTTTGGACCCTATATTAGGTGGGCATACCTGCCTATGGTTTTTTGCATGGTTTTGGGTGCGATGGTTTTTTGTCCATGGTATTGGATGCTTCGACATGTATATATATGTATTGTAACATTGAAAGGAACATAATGAAAAATCAATCTGGTAGTCCCGATTTTGGGATCCAGGGGAAAATCTCTATGTATATTTGTTTTATGTGTTATGATCTCGCAATTGTTTATTTTTTGTGTTTTAGAATTCATATGCAGGTAATTTCTGTACGGAGTTAAAACCTACATACCCAGATTTGCAGACTTCTTCTCATTGGATGCATGAGGGAAAACTCTAGCTATGTAACAAATTTTGTCTAATCCATGCTTTCAGTCATGGATTAGACTCAGTAGAGCTAATTTTGACAGATTGTACCCGTATTGATAGCTAATAGCTCAGATTAGTAGTTTTCCTCATTCGAGCCAAATGTGGGCTTTTGAATTTGTATAAATTCGACTTTGTTTTATATTGTAAGGGGTTGGGTTAGATTCAGGGATAACATATATCAGATTGTACTTGGCTGTAATATTTCCAGATTAATATAATACTTTATGTTCTGTATATCTTACTGAGCAAGCCCTTTCAATTTTGAAGGGGTTGTCAGTGAGGGAGGGTCCCCTTTGCTCACAACTCCCTTAGTTGTAGTGTGTGTATATTTTAATTCTATTATGCAGTAATAACTTGTTTACGTAGCTAATGTACTCTTTCTGATATTCCAACAACAAATGTTCCATTGATTGAATGATTAAGTTTTCATGTTAATGTGTTGATTTCATTTAATCAAAGATTTGATTTACATTGTTAAATGATTTCTTTAATTGTTGTAAGTTTGATTTCCTATATTTTCTAATCAACATTAGCAATACTAAGAGCTGTAGAGGGATGTTTCAATCCACTCCATAGCCTTTTGTTTCCAAATGTTGATGCAGAAAAGAGGCATTAGTTATGTGTATGATTGACTGGTTTGATCAGTAAGCACTCAAGGTATTAAGCTTGCGTATATTTTGCGCAACATCTCACAAGCTTACCTACCCTGGGTTGATGATTTATGTTGACAAATTATAAGTCTATAATTTGACTCAACAAGTAGTATGGTACATTTTCTTGAAATAATTTATTAAATTCAATAATTTTATATAAATAAGATTAAAATATATTAATAATTTTGAATTATGATATTGGAAAAATTATAAAAATAGATTATTTTAAAAAATTCAACATTGTATTTTATTAACTGTTTATAGAAATATATAACCACACATTAAAACTATACACATTTCAAATGACAATTTTTAAACACTTAAATTATAATATATCATTAAAATTTATATATAAATGAATCAATTTCTCATTGTTAACATAGGATCACATTTAAAATATAAAATATAAATTTTTAAGTGCAAATATTTTACAAATTGCATACCTTAAACTAGTTTGCAAAATTCTTATCCTTTAAATGGGGGTTTCTCTATGGAGTGTTCTCAATTATGGCATACCTTGAAGTTAAATCACGATTTATGCATAAGCACCAAATTTTAGCTATTTAATTAAATCAAGTTACGTAATTCAATTTAGTTGGTAATGGAAATATTTTTTTTTCCGAAGCACTAAATTTTCATCTCCCTATATTATGCCCACATTATAGCATAATTTGGAAAAGTAAATGGTGCATTATCCACACATATTTTCTTTTCTTGCAAGGAACAAACATCACACAGTGTCAGGGGAATTCTATTAAAGGATCATGAAGCACATATCCACTTACTTGCAATTCGAACATTTTGTATGTGCACTATTCACCTTTCACACGCCATTACTACTAACCAATTTTCTTTACTAACCATTACAAGTAGAGTAATTTCTTGTATTTTACTTTGAAAATTTGCACTCAAACATAGCTTAAAACTTGGAGGATTTAAGTAACTAACCCTATTCCACATATTTGTTTTACTTGTTTTGCTCATTCCAATTCACATCACACCTAACTTAACTAGGAGGAAAGTAAGTGGCCATAAATACACCAATATTTTTTACTTGTTTTGCTAACCAAATATTTTATTTCATACATTTATTTTCGAGACCAGGACTTGGTGTTAGTAAAGAAGAAAGTAGGCATTGCTTGCCTTGTGTCCTTGTGGTGAAGCTATGGTGGCATCTGGACCCTTTCTAGAAGCAATAAAACGTCCATTTCCCTATATGATCACATAGTAATTAAGAAAGAAGTAAGTGGCCCGCCATCCACACATCGTTTTTACTTGTTTTTCTAACCAAAACTTTTATTTCATTCATTTATTTTCAGGACCAAGAATTGGTGTTGGTAAAGAAAGAAAGTAGGCATTGCCTCCCTTGCATCCTTTTAGCAAACCTATGGTGGCATCTAGACCCTTTCTCAGAGAACTAAAGTTTCCATCTCCTTATATGCTCACATAGTATAATTAGTAAAGAAGTAAGTGACCCATCGTCCACACATCAATTTTTTTCTTGCAAGGAATAAACATCTCATAGTGTAATTAGGGGAATTGTAAAGGCAAGTGTAAAGGATCACTGCATATCCACACCAATTCACACTTTGTATGCTCACAATTTCACTTGCACACACATTCAACACACACACTAAGCTCGCTTAAACTTTGCACAAAGGGTATCCTCGTTCCAGAATCTTTGTACCTATTTTATTTGATTTTATATTTTGTTGCACACTCTAAGTGAAGCAAAGCCTTTCTAAAAACAACCTTAACATGAACACACTAAATTCCACATAGGGGCCACCAGATAATTTATAGTTCATGGTAAGACTGTGGAGATAGGTAACACATAAGCTGTCGTGGATGTTTTTCATATTGAAACATAGAAATTTATATTTTAGGGAGCTTAAAATCCTGCATCATCCAGTGACAAATACGATACATGGAAAGAAATATGTGAAGGGAATAAGGATTAGATGGTGGATTGTAACGAACCTTGATGTTGTCTCTCAACACATGGAAGGGGTTTTGGGTCCAAAACTGACAACAAAAATCTAATATTCATCCATTCCCATAGGACAAAAGTAACTTAGTGGCCAAATATTAGGGCATCTTCCTCATAGGTTGAGGTGAGAGATCACTTAGACCTGAAGTGATCTTGGTCAGGCTACTAGAAGCTTTGTCAGCTCTTTCGGGATGTAGCCCTAGTATGATTGGCCACTATAACCCTCTCCATACTTTGGTTGGTTTTTTGCCTACTAGAAGCATCACCATTGACATTTATGACATGGACCCAATACCTTATTCTAAAATATTCACAAGGCCCAGTTACTACTTGAGTGGAAGGATGTTAGGTCTTTTTAGGAAATTTTATCATACACAAAACCTCACAAAACCTTTTTTGTTGATTGTTTCACACATTAGAATTAAAGGGAAAATTAACCATTTATTTTTTGCTTTGTCTTATGTATGTGATTCATTTGGTTTTCCTAAAGAAAATGTATGTGTTTAGGTGTGCTTACTGTTATAGATCTAATCCAGAAATATATGAGAATACACATAAACCCAATAAATAACAAGATCTGAATATGGATAGAAATGCTCCGATACCACTTGTTATAGATATGACCCAAAAAGATATAATATTAGAAATAAACCCAAGAAATAACAGATAGAAATAAATAGAAATGATTCACTTTATTGATCAAACCCTTAAGGTAGGGCAACACCATACATTCACTCCTTAAAGAAGGAGAACACTCCACAAGCCATATGCCTATTCATACAATAATCCTTGACACCTCTCAACGAAGAGTCTTTAGCCTCTATATAGGCCTCATACCATGGTTCCCTTAATACCATCTATCTAATACCATGGGCTTATTACATTATTGTTAACTACTTGTGGTCCCTTACATGATATGGGTTAACCACGTTATTTATTACTATGGCCCATCCCATTATTACATTATTCCCTTGGGTACTTCCCTTTGTACCCCATATTATCCCCCCTAGATATACTACACTTACAGATGCAACAGTCTCAGGTGTTGTTGACTTCTTTCCTTTATTTCCAACTAATTTCTTTCTCAGAACATAACGCTTTTCATTAGTTACATGTTCCATATGGATTATATCATATTTAGGTGCCTCCTACATAAAATTCACATCATCATGAAAATTATTTTACCTTTCATACATGTTGAATGCGTTTACCTTTCATCATGTTCTGAATCACCCTTTTTATTGACACAGGGACCAATATATTTACTGGTGCGATCTTCTTCAACCCAACTTTCCTTGAGCTCAAAGCCATTTTATTTTCATGTTTCAAATTATAACCTTTGGTCCATGTCAACTTTTGCTACCTAACTGCCAAGTCTCAATGCCGTTTTCATTTAAATTCTCCCTACGGTTTCTGACTAGAACCCTAAATTTTCGAAATTAATTTTTATAGACTCAGGATGAAGGATTTTCCCATTCATCATATTTGAATCACCCTTTTTGTTGACACATGGATTGATACTTTTAATAGTGCACTCTTCTTCGACCTATCTTTTCATGAGCTCGAAACCCTTTTCTTTTCATGTTTCAACTTAGAACCCTTGGTCCATGTCAACTTCTACTACCGAGCCGCAAGGTATCAATTTTTTTTCATTTAACTTTTCACTAGGGTTTGTGTCTAGAACCCTAGGGTTTTGAAATAGATTTTATTAACTGAGGAGGAATGTTTTTACCTTTCATCATATTGTGAATCACCCTTTTTTTTGACACAGGGACTGATACTTTTACTAGTGCACTCTTCTTTAACCCATCTTTCCCTGATCTCGAAACCATTTTATTTTCATGTTTCAACTTAGAACCCTTGGTCCATGTCAACTTTTGTTACCTAGTTGCCAAGTATCAACTTTTTTTTCATTTAACATTTCCCTAGGGTTTGTGACTAGAACCCTAGGTTTTTGAAATTGATTTTTATTGACTGAGGAGGAATGCTTTTTCTTTTCATCATATTCTAAATCACCCATTTTGTTGACACATGGACTGCTACTTTTACTAGTTCACTCTTCTTCAACCCATCTTTCCTTGAGCTTGAAACCATTTTCTTTTCATGTTTCAACTTAGAACCCTTGATCCATGTCAACTTCTACTACCTAGCTTCCTACTATCAAATTATATCATGATATTCCACTTATCATGATTTATTAAATAAACATGTGTAGATTTAATATTCACTTGTCTTATGATTATGATTCACTTGACTTACAAGTATATATTGTATTCCACTATGCATGGATGGAAATTCAGTAGTCACACGAGGAAGAAGATGTGGCATATCAAGCTAATCAACGAGATAATGACCAAGGTGGGTATGTGGATCATGCTAAGCACATTGTAGAAATTATAGAAGTTTCACTATTCGAGGAATTTCAAGAAAGAAATCACCATGTGAAGATATCCATAAGGATGTTTCAAAAATTGAAACCATGGTTTATTAGGCCTATACAATCTATGACACATATTGTTGTCGATATTATGTTGAATTTCAACTTCATTATGACAAATTTTGGGAATTTTACAAGAAGAATTGTCACGATGACCCTCCTCCTCCTATAGTGCGCGATTTTGTTTCATCAATAATGTGAAAAAGGGAGCCAAAATAGTTTTTTTACAAGGAAATATGTATAGGTGGGAGAAGGTGCACTAGATGTGGTGATTTGGAATTTTCCCATATGAACTTTCTTATTTATTCAAACCATCCCAGGATGTCAAATGTCACTGTCACATGGAAGTGATATGATTTTGTCGTGGGAAATCAACCATCTTCTTCAACTCTTGTGCCTAGGAGGATCAACTATGTTAAGGATGAGATTCCTATTTCACAATTCATGGGGGTGTTTCAAAACTAGATCTATAAATATGTCAAACACCCACATAGGTCTAGGTGGAAAGATTATGAATTTAAGAATTCTCACAAAGTATTCCATTTAGGCACAATCTTAACAGTTATAGACTTTGCTGAGAATTACACATTTTCCGCTCAAACAGAGATCCAGGGTGAGTACTATCACTCAAACCAAGTGTCCATATTTGTACATGTTATGTACAAAAATGCACATTTGAATCTTCATGGTAGAGATAACAATGATGAGTCACATGATGTGATTACATCAGTGATGATCGTGAGCATGACACATTGTTTATGCAACATTTATTTGACTTGATTTATGAATCATTCAAAAAAATGACATATCATTAAGAAAGCATTGTATATGGTCAGATGGTTGTGTAGGGTAGTTCAAGTCAGCACATAGTTTTTATTGGTTGAGCCGACTACACAAGAAGACAAAAATTTAACATACTTGGAGCTATTTTGAAATAGGACATGGAAAGGGTGAGCATGATGGTGCAAGTGCTTGTGTGAAGTGAGCACTTAGGAGGTACCAAATGAGTCATGATGCAGATCGACTCAAATCATCACTAGAGGTGGTCAACTGGTGTAGATCCCATTTAGGACATGAAGGTCACAAATCTATTAGGCATGTGTGTAGGTTCTTCTATAATGTTGAACTTGGCGATGTGAATAGATTCATTCCTTGGTATTGTGATATTGTAGAAGGAACAAGGGAATTACACTTAGTGCATAGAAAAGACTCAGGGAAATATTTTCCATCAAGATAAGAAAACTCACATATTTTTGTAAGTTTTTCATTGGTGTTGATGGATGTAGACTTTATAATTGTGAAAAGCATGAGTACGTGAAAGGATGGAAATATGTCCCTCTTAATCTAAAGGGACCTCATCCAATCCTGACATGGTAAGAGATGCATGATGAAGATACCATCATTTGACTTGATCGTGATCAAGTCTCTAATATTGTAATGGAAGGTATGTGGCCTGTTTATTATCAATTGTTTCATCTATAGATTGAAATCTTGAAAGTATTTAACTAATACATATTTTTTATTTTGGTTGTAGGCAATGTTTTTACTATCACTACGCCCTAAAGAAATGAAGAGAATGTGGTGTACTAATTGATGTGATGCACACAGGTGAAAAGTAGGTTGGTGAGACCATATGAAGATGGAGAATTCACATACCAAATTGGTGACACAGTTGTGATGGGCCATTTTCTTGAAAAGGTTAAAAACAGGTTGATCACATAATTTATAAAGATTTGTGCCTTAGTATATATCTTTCCAATACTATCATCTAGTCATAGCAGTCTGGATCAATCTCATAGAAATCAAAACAAAGAAAGGTGAAGCAAGGAGATGGAAGATGACATAATCAAACCATGAACGTATTATGGAGACTTGTATTCCTATGAGCCATTGGATAGATGAGTAGATGATGCAAATAGCAAGCCCTCAAGCTGACTCTATAATAGTCAAGTGTAATCGAATATAGTATAAGAGATCAACATAAGAATTTTGTAATTTATAAATGTGATAGTTGAATACTCTTGTATTTTTTTAATTTTGAATAGAGAAATATCCCCCCATGGCCTATGATAGATTCATAATGGTGTACATATATGTTATATAAGCTTTAGTATCCTTAAGGTGCTTAAGTTTCTAAAGTTTTCCAAATTTCAAGGAAGTTTTACTTTTAGGGATAAGATCCTTATGTGAACCCCATATATCTAAAATTTAATTAAAATTTGGAATTAAAATATTTGATATTAAATTTTTTAGATGTCAAGTATAGTATTCATGTTGAGCATGGAAGAAATCTTATAAATTTATATACATGTCATACATTTGGTTTCTAGAAAATCCCTTTCAGTATCTAACAACCAAGTTTATATAATATTATTTTTCTTAAAATGGAAATTCAATTATCTAGGTTATGAACAACTTTGAAATATTTTTATGTTATTAATAAATGTCATGTGTGAATTTGATGTAAAACATAGAAAGATTTACACACGTGCTTAATATTGGATTGTAAAAAGTGATATATATATATACAGCTATTTGAGATAACCTCAAAAGAAATAAAATTGAATAATATTTATTTGTAGTTTACATCTTGACATGTTTTAAAATCATTGTAGTTTAACATGCATTGGTTGTGCACTAAAATACATTTTTTACAGGTCACTATGACAACTAAAATTGTTATTTTGTAAAATTTTACTTCTTGAATGTTCTTAATTGAAGTTCTTAAGATAAGGATTTGATTGAAATACTTGGATAGACAAGAAAATTTAGGAAAGTTCATAAAAATAAAAACATATAATTAATTGTTTAAATTAACATACATTTATTGCATTAAAAGACACTTTCTACATGTTCAATATTAAATTGATGTACATGATATATTTTAGTTCATTTTAAGTATCAAAGTGACTTGAATCATTGTAAGATTGTACTTATTTCCTTAGCCTATGAAACTAGAATTCAAAATTGTTATTTTGTAATATTTTACTTCAAGAATGTTCTTAATTGAAGGTCTTAAGATAAGGAATTGATTGAAATACTTGGATAGGAAAGTAAATTTAGGAAAGCGCATAAAATTATAGAAACATATCATTAATTGTTTAAATTAACATACATTGATTGCACTAAAAGACACTTTTTACAAGATCAATATTAAATTGATGTACATGATCATATTTTAGTTCATTTTAAGTATCAAAGTGACTTGCATCATCGTAAGATCAAATACTTATTTCCTTAGTATATGGAACTAGAAACCAAAATTGTTATTTTGTAAAATTTTACTTCATGAATGTTCTTAATCGAAGATCTTAAGATAAGGAATTGATTAAAATATTTGGATAGCCGAGTACATTTAGGAAAGTTCATAAAATTATATAAAATTATCTAAAAGCATATCATTAATTATTTTTCGGTATATTAAATTCCAATACATATGAATTATATCATGTTATAACTAAGCTCTTGTAGATGACCTCAAAAGAAATAAAATTTAATAAAACTTAGTTGTTGTTTACTTGTTGAAGACATCTTTTAAGTTTGAATTTAAAACTTATTTCAATCCTATTTTTGTTTTTAATTGAACAATGACATATTCTAATTCATTTTAAGTATAAAAGTGGCTTACATCATAGTCTAAGATTGTACTTATTTTCTTAGTTTATTTCCTGAGAAGTCAAAATTGTTATCTTTTTTAATAAAAATTGTACTATATTCTTTTTTAAACTAATGAAATAATTAACAAATCCATAAACTAAATTTTAATGAAAATCCATAAAAAAGATTAGTAAACATCCAGAAACTGAAATAATGTTCATGCATCCATAAAATGTCCATGTATGAAAATATACAAAGTATGTACATCAAATGTGAATGTGCCTTATGAAATGGGACTGAAAATAAACAAACAATCTATGATCAACTCTAGAAAGTATCATTTCTAGAACGGTTATGTGTGTTCTGTTACACAGAGTAAGTGTCCATAATATGGTACAACCATATAACAAATTAGAACATTATTTGTACAAAATAAAAAAATCTAGAAATAAATGATTTTTAAGTATGCATTTAATCAGTCCCCTACTTATGGCTAAGTCAAGTGTAAATGGAAGTCAGGTAGCACAATGATATCATGACAACAAATGTTAGAAAACTAGAAAGGCAAAAATATATTCTTATACTCGATAATTACTTGTCATGTTCTTGACTTCTTATTAGGTTTTCTTTATGTCTTCTTTCTTTTAGTTCATCAAGAAATTACCAAAGAAAAAACACATAAAACAATAGACATCATATATAGGCACTATGCCAAGGAAAAACCCACTTAGAGGGGAAAACGCAGTCAAAATTTTCTTCCTTTCAATAGTATGCTTTGAGACTCTTCATCCAGGACAAAGACCAAACCTTCCCTCCACACCAAATCGGCCTCCTAGATCTTCGACCTCTCTTCCAACAACTTCGACTATGTAGCAGCTTCCGGCATCATCCAACTTTTGACATAAAAAAAACTTGGAAGACTTCGATCTCCCAAAGTACAACACGAAACAAAGAGACATGCACCAAAATTTCATTTTTCTTCTTCTCCTTAGACTCCACCCAACTCACACTTCATTTGGCCTCCTTAGACATACTTCATACTTCTTCGGCTTCCTTAGAGAGACCAAACTTGCTTGAGATGATATGCTCCAAATGAATTCAACTTTCTTCTATTTATAGGCTTCAAGGGAGGTCAAATTGATGTCCTTAAGTTGACTTGATCTCTTATAGGCCGACTTGATGTGGAGGATATATAAATTATATTTGACTCAATACTAAACCCTTTTGTATGATTCAAATGCCCAAGAAGGGTCTATTTAAAAGTACAATGACTCTATTGGTTGAGAATAGATCCTAGAAGTCCTCAATGGGTACTTTGACCTAAAACATGGCGATCCAAACATGAAACCCATTCTTTAATAAGTCACAATAATAATAATAAAAAATATTTTCTTTATTCTTTTGACAAGTACATTACAACATGAATCTACATTTAATGAAGATTAAACCGAGTTACATTTTCCAACAGGCCTAACTCAACAGGGCTTACAAAACACCTAGGGAAATCAACTTGCTTATGGCTAGACTTTTACAACTTAGATCAAAAGTTTCATTGTGCTACAATTAGTCCCCTACTAGTGTATTCCCTCATTTTTATTGTGAATGTAGCCCCCTTATTGTTATTTTTATGCCCATGTAGTCCCCATATTGTTATTAATGTGCCCCATAGAAGCAGACTATTGTTATTGTTGTGCCCTTACATTAGTATTGTTATGTTGGCTCTGATTATATTGTGACCCCTTAGACTCCTATATATAGAAAGGAGGTTTTGTAATTTGAATCATCCAAGAATTGTTCATTTATGTAATGTAAAGGAGGTATCCCCTCGAAGAGGGTAATTTTGAAGTCGTTGATATATCTCTTCTTTTATTTTGTGAGTTGGCTGCATAACATTTGGTATCAGAGCTTTGTATTCTAGGGTTTCGCTTCTTCAAACATGTCATCTTGGAATTTTCCCTATAGTTTTTTTTTTATACAAGGTTTCATAAGCTAAACGTTTTACCACATAGAGCCAAAATCTAATATAACCTCATGTAAAAATTTTAGATCTTCGTTCTCTATATTTTCGGAGATATGTTCTGAGGAAGTTAGGGTTTTTGCAGGCTCCAAAATTCTCTCTAAAATAGGTGACCTAGTGAAAATCATCATAAATTTCGTTAGAGGAATTGGATTTGAATTCTATAAAAAGTTACTGAAAGTGCAAAGATTGTGGTTTGTCGTGTAGCAATTTCAGGGTTGAAGGTCAAAACAATGACATGTGTAACTCCGTACAACTTCACTCTACTGAACTAGTCCATAATCAGCTCATCATGAGATATTTGGCATAACTATTTTTTCTTGAAGAATCTGATATTGGTTTGACTTGTGGGGTTGGAAAGAAGACTTAGCAACATACCATAGAACCAAATTTTAGACCTTGGAGATCCAAAATTACTAATATACAATAGATTCAATATCAAGCTCATACAAAGTGAAAAAAGGTGTGTAGTTTTTAAAATTTGCATAAGTTTTGTTTGAAAAATTAGTTTGAAGTGATTCAAAGGGAATAGTGAAGAATAATTATCATTAATTGATGCCCCGAAGAAAGAAAATGGAAACACCTAGTAAGCGACCCAAAATCTCTACTACGACACATGAAGAAGAGGAAGAAATGCAACATGATATATCAAAATTACGAGACCAACTGCAATGAATTTCTCTCTCACAAAAAGTAACAAAAGCTAAGATGGATGTTTCGAAGAATGGCATGGAATCTAAGATCGATGGTATAGAAGAAAAACTTAAAGGAAACATGGAATATTTGAAGAACGACATGGAAGGTTTGAAATAATGTTTGACAAAGTTGCTACAAGAAATCTATCGTAATGGTGAAAAGGTAGTAGAGGAAACTCATGATGAGAACAAAAGAAATGTTAATCACGATTTCATAGACTCTAACGTTGGATTCAAGACCCAACATTTTACAATTATCCATATGAGGAAGTTTTATGGCAAGGATCATGTAACATGGATACTACAAATGGAGTAATATTTTGATCTCCATAATGTGAAAAACACACAAAAGGTACGCATTGCAACTTTATATTTAGAACCCAATCAGTTTGTGTGGTATCGATGGTTTTGATCTCATAAACAAATTGTCACTTGGTCATTTCTTATGGAGGAAATGATAGCACGTTATGAAGATACAGAGAGCAACACCTTCTTTAGCCAATTGATAAATCTCAAACAAAAGGGTTCAATGGTGGCACTCATTAAGGAATTCCAAAAATTGAATACAAGGGTAAATGATATTCTAGAGGAGAATAGGAATGATTTTTTCATGGAGACTTTAAAGGGTAACATCCAACATGAGGTTCACCTTTGGGAACCTGATTCATTGGAGAAGGCATTCAGGTTGGCAAGAAAAATTGAAAGAAAAATTATGGAAACAAGGAAGCCTACCACTCACAACTATAAATATGGAAGTGTTGTTGCTCCTAGCCTTCCACAACCTACAAGGTTGACACCACAAAAATTGGAAGAAAAAAGAGCAAAAGGGCTTTGTTACAGTTGTGATAGAAAATACACTAAAGGTCATAAGTGTGTTGAGAATAAATTAATTTACATAGATTGTGAAGAGGAGGAAGAAAAGGAACAAGAAACATCAAAATAAGAGGATATACACCAAGAACCAACCCTAGGGAAAGAATAAATGAATCCAACCATATCTTGTAATGCATTGGTAGGAATTACCACTCATCAAACTCTCAGGATAGAAGGACACATCAAGAAAAAAAAATGTAATAGTGTTCATTGATTCAGGTAGTACCCATAATTTTATTCATTGTAAAATAGCCAAGGAATTGAATTGCTTCCTATATCTAGCACCAAAGTGTCAAGTGATGGTTTCAAATGGAGGAACCATAAATTTGTCTAGAAAGTGCCATAATATCAAGCTATCCATGGGAGAATATGTATTGAATAGTCCAATGTTTTCCATTCCAATGGGTGGTGCTGGCATTGTACTAGGAGTCCAATGGTTACAATCTTTGGGTATGATAGCTTTTAATTTTCAAGAACGTTTCTTTATTTTTTTTTGGGAAGGAAACAAAGTTGAATTAAGGGGTATCCATGGAAACCAATAAATATTATCATCTATAATGGCATGACAAATCTTCTAAAGAAAGAACAATAGGGCATAATTGCACAATTATCTTCACTAGAGGTTCAAACATTGAAATCATATATTTCTCCAGATCTCCAAAAAGCCTTGGACAAGCATTCCAAGGTATTTGAGACTCCCAAAGGCCTCCCACCTATTCATGATCATTATCATGCTACTCATTTGATTTCAGGAAGTGTTCCTCCAAACATCAGGCCTTACAGATACCCTATGCCCAAAAGAGTGAAATTGAATGTATGGTTGTATAAATGCTAGAGGTTGGTATAAATCAACCTAGTCAGATTTATTTCTCTGCTCCAGTAGTATTGATGCACAAGAAGGATGGATCATGGGGCATGTGTCCATATTATAGGGAGATCAAAAAGCTCACTATTGAAGCCCAAAATTGTCTCTTTTTGATAACCTTCTTACATTCCATCCTCCTTCTTTTTGACTCTAATAACTATAATTGAGCATCAACTTACAAGGTTCATGGAAATAGCAGGTCCTTAAACATATTTTATTTCATAAGTTTCATTGATCTTTATTATTTAACTCAATATTTGCATAAGCTACTAAATTGTACCAATCAGCTAATGATTGATTCTGCAACATAGTTGAAGGTTCGATGGGTTCCAGAACTCCAACCAAGGAACAAGACATATGGGTAGGTGGATAATAGCTTGCATAATGATATTTACCTATCTTCATGACCTTGATCAATGATAAGAACACCGTATAAGCCCAATCAACGTGGAATTAAACAAGCAAAGAAGGAGTCGAAGGCGAATGAGAAAATTAATGGAAGTAGATATTTAGCCTCATATTTTGCTTCTCCGATAATAAATCATGAGGAAATCATGTCATATTATCTTCTTATGTTATTTTTAGTCTCTGTCGAGTAGGATAGGCCCATAAATATCTGAAGCAATTATTGATAGAGGTTATAAATCTACCTCTCAGCATGATAAATGACAGACCTGAATATTATTTTTGAAACTATCTTTACAGTTTAAAAAATATGTTTTGTTTGATACTCTTGTTGTGCGTTATCTTAATGTGTATATAATCTTTTGAAGAAGTCGTGATGTTACCTACATCATGTAGGAGCCCCCCTTGGAGTTGTAAGGTTTTAACGTTTTTAATTAACATTTCAATTCAACATTTTATATAGTGTTTAATTAGTTCATCTAACTGTCCAGTTTCGATTTTGAATGAATGTATAGGACCAAGTTTAAAGAAGGATTTGTTTAATCATTTTGTTGTAGGATGAATGAGTGAAGCCGAGATCTCTTATGCACATGAAAGTAATATGACAGAGTATGGATTGACTTAGGATTTGTAGTATAGTTTGAGTTACATCTAAGTTAAATTACATTTGAGTGAAGAAGATTTCAATATCAGATTATTGTGATTATAGAGTTAATTTCTCTTTTTCTGTCAGAGTGATTTAGATTTAATTTCATTATTTAGTTAAGAAAGTCTGATATTTATTTCAAAAAAAGTGTGATATTTATTTCTGGAAGTGTGATCTCTCTTTTGAGCAAGTGTGATAATTTTAGTTTCATTTTGCAAATGTGATATTTATTTCAAGCAAGTGTGATAAAATTAGTTTCATTTTTGTTAAAGAGTGACATATTTATTTCATGCAAGAGTGATAGTTGTTAAGAAAACATGTTCATTTAAATATCTCAATTTAATCTAGAAATTGCTTGAATAATAAGGACTCCTAACACAAACAATGCACATACACTTCATCAGTATACTAGCCTTGGTCGATAATTTATGAAGTAATTTAACATCAATTAAATTACCAAAAAAATTGGTGTCATTGTCGGGGAAGTGTATATAGGAGTCTTTTACTTTTCATAAAAAAAATGATAAAAAATATTTATGCATAGGGAAAGAGATTCTAGAGGTAGATCCGTAAGTAGAGGTAGAAATTTAAATTCCAACATCACCACTCACCGAACCATGACCTCGTAGAGCCACATCATCCACCAAAACTCATATTCCATCAATTGCAAGAAGACATAGACTTATTGAGGTACATAGATATGAAATCCAACCTAAAGATTCACCAACTTCCTCTACCAAACATGTAGTAGAATAAGAAGATCCTACATCCCCAATAGAAGGAGTAATCTTTCTATCTTCAACTGGAGAACAACTTCTAGGACAAGAACTAGAAATTCCTAGTGAAGAAGAAGAAGAAACCTATTTTAACATTCCATTGATAGAAGAACCAGAGGAGGAACAAAAAAATCCGATTTTGGAACCTCATATTAGCTCTAAGGAATCTACAATGGCAAGAGAAGGGGAAGGAAAAGTACATAATGTGAATGGTGAACGTAGGATTGGAGGTGGAAGAGGAGGAAATAGAGGAGGTGGAAGAGGTGGAGGAAGAGGAAGAGGAGCTGGTAGAGGAGATCCATAACCTTTTGGATTTCCCATCTTTGATGAAGATACCACAACCACAATGAAAAATATCTCACCCTCTATCCTCCCTAATTTCCATGGATTAAGAAATGAGGATCCTGAAAAATTTATCTTTGAGTTTGAAGTGTTGTGTAGATCCTATGAGTACTTTCTTGATACTCAAAATTTGAAATTGTTTCCAACCACTCTTAAGATGCAACATTAAAATGGTTTATGGGCTTAGGAGAACATTCTATAAGAACATGGGAAGAAATAAAAAATGTGTTCTTAGAAAAATACAAGGATTATTGCATGCCCCATAACCTTAAAGATGAAGTCTTTAAAATGATGCAAAAAGAAGATGAAAATCTTGAAGATTTCGTTGAAAGATTTTCTTATAATGTAAAAAGGGCTAAAATGCATACTCTAGATGAAGAAACCTTGAAAGCTCTCTTGCTGAAATCTATCAGAGATGAGTGGATAGATCTTCTCAATTTGATGGGTAAAGGAGATATTTAGTAGTTATCAATTGGAGATATTTGTGAGTCATGCATACACATTTGAGGAGGAAAGGAAAGAAATGGGAAAAATCCAAGAGATCTTGTTATGTCTAGGATTAATAAATCTACAGCTAGGACAGTAAGTAGGGTTGAAATAGTCAATTTGCTTAACAACTTCAAAACAAATATTTTTGGGAGTCTTAGTGAACAAATAGATACCCTTAAAATACAAAACAAGCAAAAGGCTAAAAATGTTGCATTATCTATCTTTTGTCCAAAATGTAGAAAGAAGCATGCCTTGAGAGAATGCCCCCTTGACTTAAAAAGTGTAGAAACCTGTGTTATATGTATAGAAAATCATGATACAAAGAAATGTCCTTCAATACCAGGTCTTAAAGTTTTCTATCAAGAGGAAGTAATGCAAAATCAAGTAGAACCTCTTTGTTTTATTGCTAAGAGACCATGGAAAAATCCACAATAAAATATGACTCAAGGTTTCAACACTCAAACATATGCACAACCACCACAAAATAATTGGACTGCACCCATGCCTTGGCAACCTTGGGAACAAGGATGGAAAAATCCTTATGGAAAGTATCCTAAATTTCAACAACCTTACCCTGTTTTTCCACCACAATATTTTCCTCAGCCTGTTCAACCCTCTCAACCTCAAAATCCAAACCCACAACTTTCATTACCATTTCCACAAAAGCCAAATCAATTACCTTCTCAGCCACTTCCAAATCCAAATAATAAAAACTCACAACCTGTTTACAACATAGAAGGACAGAATTTCCAAACTTACATGATAACTCCATTAGATCTAAACAATGTCCAACTTAGATCTGGTAGAGTATTGGAAAATAAGTCACCATCTATTGTTATCTAGGAATATGAGAAGGATGACCTCTCCGAGAAAGAAAAATCTCTTCATAAAGAGGAAAATCCTCAAAAACAAACCACCCTTGTACATTCTGATGATACTCCAATAAACTCAACTCCCATTATAGAACAACCTTCCGTTTCTGTTCAAAATCCACCTTTTCCTAAAAGATTGAAAATTGACAATGGGGTAGAAAAATAGATTGTGTTGCCTAATTTTGATATAATAGATGAACTCAAGAATGTATGTATAAAAAGTCATGTGTTACAAGCTATCAAATAAATACTAATATTTTCAAAGACAATCAAGGAGTTCAGTATTAGAAAACCAAGAAGAAAAAGAAAATAAGTTAAAAGAATTCAATTAGTTGGAAAAATCGCAGATATCATGATGGGAAAAACAACAGTTCAGAAATATATAGATTCAGGAAGTCCTATTGGGAAAACACACATTAATGCTATTGAGATTCCAAATACATTGTTGATTTAGGAGAAACTGTAAATATCATGAGTAAACAGACTATGAATCAATTGAAACTTCCTAATCTTCAATATACACCTACATTATTGCAATTAGCAAATAGATCTATTATCAAACCTGATGGTGTGGTAGAAGATTTATTTGTATCCTTGGATTCTTGGGAATATCCTGTTGACTTCATGATCTTAACACCCAAGAATAATCTAGGAGGACACCCATTGATTCTAAGCAAACCATGGTTAGCTACAACTGATGCTTTTATAAGTTGTAGATTTGGTGATATGTTTATCTCTGATAGAAGTTCAACAAAGAAATTCACATTATATCCTCCTGCAAAGAAAACAATAGAAGTAGAAAGTGAAGTAAGGATAGATGATGATAATGAAAACTTTGATAGATGACCAAGTTTTGCTACTTCACAAATAGATGAAGAATATCAGATTTTAAATTTAATTTAAAATAATGAATATTCCTCATATTGTGAATGGAATCAAAGTTTTCAAGAACATTGTAATATTGAATATCTATGATCTCGTTAGATGGATTTACATTCTATAGAGAAATTTGGCAATTCTTTAATAGAAATTTTTCCAGGGAAAACTTCGAATATTAATGATAATCTGGAAGAATCTCAAAAGAAAGAATTAGTGAATCTGTTACAAGAACATTCCTCTTCTTATGCATGGAAATACATTGATATGAAAGGAATTGATCCTAACACTTGCAGGCATCATATTTATATTGAAGAAAATTCCAGACCAATCCGACAACCCCAGAGGAGGATGAATCCAAACATAAGGGAAATTGTTAAAGAAGAACTACAAAAATGGTTAAATGTGAATTTCATTTATCCAATATCAAACAACCAAGGAGTCTCACCATTGGTAATTTTTCTGAAAAAGAATGGAAAATGAAGATTATGCATTGATTATAGGGAATCGAATAAAGCTACTTTAAAAGATCATTTCCACTTCCTTTTATAGATCAAGTCCTTGATACATTGGTAGGGAAAAAGTATTTTTCATTCTTGGATGGTTTTAGTGGATATAACCAAATCCAAGTAGCTCCAAAATATCAAGATAAAACAACCTTTACCTGTCCATGGGGAACTTATGCTTATTGAGTACTTCCTTTTGGGTTATGTAATGCACCTGCAACATTCCAAAGGGCAGTTTTAGGCATTTTTTCTGATCTAATTCATGATTGTGTGGAAGTTTACATGGATGATTTTACTATCTATGGAAACTCTTTTGAAGAAGCTCTTAAAATTTTGGAAAAAGTTATCATTAGGTGTAAAGAAGAAAATTTGTCATTAAGCCATGTAAAACGATTTATGATGTTAATTGAGGGAATTGTTTTAGGCCACCATATTTCAGGAAATGGAATCAAAGTGGATGCATCTAAGGTAGAAGTCATTTCTAAATTATCAGTTCCTACTTGTCAAAGGGATGTTAGAAGTTTTCTTGGTTTTACTAGCTATTATAGAAGATTTATAGAAAACTTTACGAAGATAGCCTCTCCACTTTTCAAATTTCTTACAAAATATTGTGAATTCATCTGGAATTCTGACTACCAGAAAGCCTTTGAAACATTGAAAGAAAAGATTTTCGAAGCACCCATTTTAAGAGGACCAAACTAGAAACTACCTTTTCACATTTCGACTGATGCCTTAGATACAACTTTAGGAGTTGTATTAGGACATAAATATTTAACTCCTTATGCCATTTATTGTACAAGAAAAAATCTTACCACTATAGGGTTGAATTACAATTTAGTTGTTGTACATGCCATCAATAAATTTAGACATTATATCACTGGTTATGAAACCTTCATTCACACAGATCATTCTGCAATTAGATATTTAATGAATAAATCAATTACTAATGGAAGAATTACAAGATGGTTGTTGTTATTACAAGAATTTAATATTACTATTTTGGATAGACCTAGAAAGGAAAACATAATTGTTGATTTTTTATTTAGAATAAAAAATGATAATAAAGATGCTCCTGTAGAAGATATTTTTCCTAATGAATATATTTTTGCAGTATCTATTAAATCTCCTTTCAGTATCTATTCCACAACTGACTTGACAGATTGCAACCAGGGCAAATGAAGATCATGGCAAAAGAAAATTGAATGAAGATCACACCTAAATAAACCTTAGTACAACCTACAAAAGGACAAATTCAAAAATTAGTAAGGAAAGATAGAAGGTATGTAAATATTAGTTAGATAATAAAGGGAAAAACATTGAATTATTAAATTAAATAGATGAATGATTGTTTCTACCGCCATTTTGTATAATGGTTACCATCATTATTACATGACTTTGGTTCTAACGAAAATATCTATATCTTGTCAAAAGGATATGAATCCGATATGAAACCTTGTTATCATTCAAACTCACTCCCTTCCTTCCATATATCATCCCACTTCCTTCGCATACCATCATAGTTCCTTGCATCATATCCATTCCACTTGACACTATTCCATTGCCGATAACGCTTCACCTATTACCGAAATTTTGTCTCTTTTGACCTACTCCATAACAAAAATCCTTCCACAACACTGTCAAAAAGAGAAATTAGGGACTAAGACTTCTTTAGAATGGGAGTCATTGTACGCTCAGAAGCTAAATTGCTTGAAGGATACCCATAGGTGAAAGAACAGTTGCAGCGAACGCAGTGGTTAGGATTTGTTGAAAAATTTGATGGGCATGAGAAAGAAGTTATGAAATCATTTGCTCAGGAATAGATGGTATAGAAGTGGAGATTGGAGACATTAAATTGGTTCTGGTAGAGTCATTTGTGCCAAAAGCTACCGAATTACCAAGAATTGGGGAAATTTGGTTCAAGAACCGGAAGATTAAGGAGAGAGAATGGGAAGTCTTCCTTAAAAATCCAAGTATCGATATCTTTGTCTTTAAGAAGGGAATCCCAGTCACATACTTAAAGACTAAATGGAGAAATTTTCTATTAATTATTCAAAAATTCAAAAATTGTCAAGGTAGGTTTGGAAACATGTTATTTTACCATGCTCACTTGATGATGAATTTTCTTGATGGTAATGAAATCAACCTACCATACTTCCTGCTTCGTAGATTGAGAAAAATGGTTGGAAACATTCAAAGGAAAATACAATCCATAGATAATGCCTTGTACCATCATGGGTTAGTGAAAATTTTAATTGAAGCCCATCTGAAAAGAAAAGGGGATAAATGGGAAGATTTTCTGATTAGAAATCATTTCAAAGAAGCTGAACAAGAAGAACCTAGTAATAAAACAAGAAAGAGTAGAAGAAAGTTTCCCTCAAACCCTAAGGAAAACCCACCTACATAAGAAATACAACAAGATTAGTATTCTGATGATGAAACCCCTCTTGTAAGTGTGTTGGAAACTCTTAACCAGAAAAATGTTAGAAGAAAGTTAGCCAACAATAAAGGGGAAAGTAGATCAAAAGGAGAAACAAAACAAGAAAAGGTTAAAACAACGTCCCTGTACTACTAAAAAATCACCATCAACTATAAGAATAAGTGTAAGGCTTAATAAACCAATACATGCACAATCTCAACAATCTTCAGAATTCATCAATTTAGAAGAAGAAGAGGAACTGAGAGTTCCATCACTAGTTACAAGTTCAGCTAGGAAAACTCCAGAAATTGATCATGTCCAACAAGAAATATACGACTACATAGAATCTCTTGAATGAAGAGCTATAGGAAAAAATGTTGAATCATCCTCAAACCGAGAAGAAATTTTAAATTAAGGAATTCATTTTGATCCTCCAGAAGAACCCCAATTTTTAAACACTCTTAAGCATGAAATCTATGAATTGGAGGTGTTAAATAGACATTTGAAGTGGGAACATGAAACACTAAAGGTACAAAATGAAATTTAGGGAACTCAAAATGATAACATCTTGTTACTTCTTGGTTTACAGTATGAGAAAAATAAGAAATTGAAAGTTAAAAATAAATTTCTTAAGAAAAAGTTCATAAGTTTGCAGTACAGCATTTTGATGAAGAAACCAAGGACGACAATCAATATCAGGAAAGCAAGAAGAACTAACCTAGATATTCTTGCTCATGCCTCTAAAGAAGCTCAGTAAGAAAGAAGGGTTACAAAATTTTGAAATTTTGTGCATGAGGACATGCAATGTCTTCTGTGTGGGGGAATGTTGAAGCCCAAAGTTGTCTCTTTTTGACAACCTTCTTACACTCCATCCTCCTTCTTTTTGACTCTAATAACTCTAATTGAGCATCAATTTACAAGGTTCATGGAAATAGCAGGTTCTTCATCATCTTAAACAACATGTACTTAAAAAAAACATGTTTAATATGTTTTTTAATATATATTCAATTTTTATCAATGAGGATCTTCTCAAAAGTATTCATAATAGGTACTCGTTGGATATTGAATTTAATTCCGCATCTAACGAGTGTCTATATTTGAAATTTGAGTAAACCTATAAGTAGATAGGCCAAAAATAATATTTAAAAAAATAGTTTTCATCTTTTCCCTCCAAAATTCATATCTCTTATTTTATTATCTTAACTATTATTTTATTATTTTTCCTTAGGAAGCCACTTTTAAGCTGAAATTTCTTCTAATAATCAACAACAAATGTTGCAAATTATATTGAATCAATATAGTACCATGATTTCAATGTATGAAACATGTTAATGATAACCTTAACAATGTAATTTATTTTTAGAAACTCCTCAAACAATTCAACTTATGTTTATCTCCATAATGTGCTTACAATAATCATCATATATGCCTTTGGATAAGCGTTATTACAAAAAATGTTTTGATTTAATATAGGGTGAGAACAAATTTCCCAAAATTCTATCACCTTTTCTCTCATGCCCTATGTATATCTATCTTAGTAGGGTTGCCTATGAATAAGAAACCAAGAAACAGATTTATTGTTTTCAGCTATAAAAGAACCATGGATTTAATATGCCTATGTAATGGTTTCTTAAAACATGGATCAATTATGAAATCATCATGAATCTTTGACTTGTTGAAGTGCTTGGCGCCACAACAACAATTGTAATTACCATATGATCGACTTGGATATTGGTTTTCTTGATTATCCAAATAAAAATTATTCTTTTGCTACATTTTTCTCCGATATAAGGTCCTACAACCATGAGATCCTGTACTTATATAATCTAATCAATTTTGTGTCTACTTGTTCTACATATAAAATGTAACATATAGATAATAGACTAGCCTTATAAATGCAAACTATAAATTTAAACGATGCATTAGATTCATGTGGTAAAGATTAGTGGTATGATTCTCTATATAATGAAAATTGAGCAAAAGAATGATTTAAGATTATTTATTTTTATTTTTATTATTTATTTATTTTATAATTTGTTTCAATTTTCCTCCTTTGTATTATCTTTTCTTTAGCTTTTTTTGCACTTTAATATTATTAATTTATTTAAAATAATATATTCTTTTACAAATTTTTAGGTTCTCAATTATTATTATTAATTAAAATGTAGTTTAATCTTAAATTAGAGCCTTTTTTTTTGCTTTTTGACACAATAATCAATTGAATTAATAATTGAGTAATGAAAAGGACCCTTAATTTTTTTATTTTTTTCATGTGAAAATTTATTATTATTTTTTAAATATTCCTTAATCAAAAAATTTAAAATTTTTAGATTAAATCTTTTATTTATGTAATTATATAACTTGATTTAGAGTTAGAAACTTTAAATTCCAGTTTCCTTACATTGTCAATGAATGTACCTTTAATAATTGAGTTGGCATTAATGAATTCACCATATCATATCATATTATATTATATTATATATATAAAATTAGTAATATAAATTTAATATAACTTTAAAATATATAAAATATAGTTTACCTATTTTGTATTTTTGGATTTTCATTTACAAGAGAGGGAAAAATTTTAAAATTATATATTTAACAGATTAACATTTAATTAAATATAAGTTTTATATATTAAATAATATTCCTATTTAAAAAGAAATTGAACAATTTTCATAAATGGTTTTTAATAAAAAAATATTTATATTATAAATTATAGATATGGATTAATGATAATTCAAAATAAAAATTTGATTTACATAGATTTATTAATATTTACATTATAAATTATAAACATTGATTGATGATAATTTAAAATAAAAATTCAATTTATATAGGTGAGGGACGATATTACTCGAACGCATTTAGTTCAGATCGGAGAGATGTCATGTAGACTTGTTAAGGTGTCGTATGACACCTGTCCTCTACCTACAAACAACCTTCCTCCGTATGTGGTGATTGGTTCAATTGGTTTAGGGAGTGTTAGGGTTAGTTTACCATCGTATCTTAAAGGCTTCTCGAAGACACTGCCTTATTTTCTTTGGGCCTGGTACTGGTTCGTGTTTTCTCCCGGGTACTTGCGCGACATTGCTGCAATGTTGGTAATAGCCATAATTGTCCTTGGCGTTGCGAATAGTGGGTTATGGGGCATTTCTTATGCTTGTTCGAGAGGTTGTTCGGTTGTTATCTCGAGTTTGTTCTGGTTTATTGGGCTACTTTTTCCTCCCCGTCTAGTGTATTGGGTTGTGTATTCCTCTGCGTTCATCCTTGTGGCGTATTTGGCTCGGCTCGGTGTTGGATATGGTAGTTTCGTTCTCTAAAGAGTTTTTTTTAGTAAATGAGTAAGTTTTTGAGCTTTATGGGATAATTTTGATGGTTTTATGCATGTTTAGGGATGTTTAACCCCACGACAAGCCTGACTTGCAGGTCGTTGTGCGATTTGTAGTTGGAGCTATGGTTTCTGGAGCATTTGGGGTTCCTTTGGTGCGCTGGCATGGAGGAATTCGATGAAATAAGAGTTGGAAGGTAGGACATTTTCCTACCAGCCTTTCTTCTTGTGTTTTTAAACACATTTAGCTGAATGATTTATTGTGCCTTTGTTCAGCTTATTTGCCTGTGCTTTTAAACACTTTCAGTTGTGTGGGTTTTGTGTAAATTGTGGGTTTTTTGTGTGAATTGTGGGATTAATATTGAATGGGTCAGTCTGAGTCCTTAAATGCATTTTGACAGTGTACTTGTTATTGTAACAGTTTGGAGATAATTAGTGGATGTATTGTTAGGGTTTTTAAAAGTTGAGGGTTTAATTGACCCTAAAATGTTATGGTTTCATCACTTTGTTGATTAGAAATATGCTAGGGTTTAGTCTTGACATTATCTTAGAGGTATGTGTATTATCTCAGAGGTCGTGGTTATTTTTGGTGATATTTTCTTGTCTACGGTTTGACATAATTACAGGAAACAAGTTGTTATATTTTTTGTTTGTTTCCTTCAGATTAGGTTCTCGATGCTAGTTATAATAATCACAACCTTACTTAGAAACTAGGTTGTGACTGAGAAGGGTTAGCTGGTTTTACCCTTTTAACTGTTGCCTTTGTGACCATCGTTTCCAAGATGAAGCTTTCTGAAGTTATGTATCATTTTTACGGTAGGTTAGGGGTTTTATGCTTAAGACATTTCACAATATTTACATGGTGGGTCAGGGGTTTTATGCTTCAGACAATTCACAATCTTCACAGATTATTTTTCCTGTACAATCTTCACTAAGTTTTTGCTTGTTTTATTTTTCTTGAAACATGATTTTGATTAATTTTTTTTGTCAAAAACACATATTCGATATTTCAAGATCTTAGGTGCCTTCTTAGTATAAAAAAGGATAAAGTCTCTCTAGTTTTTCATGGCCAAAAATTTAAATTTAAAAACTGCCTAAATAAACTAGATTTTCTTTACTGTCTTTTAGTCCTTTAGTAAAGAGAGAGAATCTCTTCTGAAAAGGTACTTCCACCTCTTGTTTGTTGTAACATGAAAAAATTCTTGAAGGAGTAATGCTTCTTTAGAAATCTTATCTTCCTTCTCATTTAATTCTATAAAAACGTGTGTTGTAGCGGCTGCAACACCCTCCAAAATTTTGTCCTGTACTCAAATTTCAGAGCCTACTGTGGATCCTATGATTAATTGTTCCTTAGTCACTTATTGATAAGCTGATGATCTCAAGCTCCCCTTTTTGATCTTAAGAGTTGTTCATGCTTTTATCTTTTCTACAGTATGTGTCATATTTTGGGATGGGGATTATTGCTTGTTATGCAAAGGGAAGTTTGTTTTTCTTCAAGGAGAAATCCTCCTAGCCTCTCTTAGCATTCAAAACTGTGCAGTGGTTTCCTCCAGTGTCCTTCCCTCAGCGGGAACCCGCTGTCTCCAGAAAATATGTAGTTTTGTCCCTCAGCTGCCCAGTCTACCTTACATTCTGAAACTGACAAACGTGTACTCCTAGGGCCTCATCCCGCAGCAGTGTCTTGTATCCTAAAGCTACGTAGTTTTATTCCTCAGCTTTCATGCCTGTCTTGCATCCTGAAATTGTGTAGAAGTGTCCTCCTAGGACCTCATCTTGCACTAGTTCACTTCCCACTGAAATTATGTAGATGTGTCTCTCAGTGATCACAAGAAGGATGACATGCTAGAGGACTTTCAAGGATCTAAGGAGGAAGATAAGCATACCAAGGAACCCAAGTTATGATAGAATATCGGGACTGCATGAAGACTCCATCTGATGCATAACCCTTTAAAGGGAAGGTATGGAAAATGAAGCACATCTTTTGAAATACACCTCTTAGTATAGCTTGAAGGACTTCTTATCATTGTCATATCATTTTGTCTTCAATCACATGCATGGTTGCAAGCATTGAAAGTCATTCCATGTGTTTCCTTTATGTGTCTTACTCCCTTTCACTTGCTCAACTAATTGTCATCTTTTGGCATGTTGATTTCTTTGTCACGCTTGTGTTCTTTCTCTGCTAATTTCGAAGGTTTGCCTTTGTCTGTTTGGGTTGTCCTAGTTATGTGAACATCCATTGTACTCACACATAAAGTTGTCAGCATTGTCGCGCAAGTGTCGGCACGGTCGTCCAAAGGTCTATCCCAAGTGTCTCACTTGTCGCTTTCATCTCTAGACAGTCCCACAAAGGGTCATGATTTGATACGTTGTCACGGTGGTCAGTGTTTTCATGTTGTCGAAGTATGCTAAGTGTGTGATCAAAATGTTGAGTCATAAGAAGTTCACTTTCCTCTCACACTTAGCCATTTTACTGAAAATCTCTCGACGGAACAACTTCACTTCCTCGGACCTCGACTGAGCTGCATTATGCAGTCTCAGCCCTTAGTGGTGTTGCTCTGCTATCAGGAACTGCACAGTGGTTGAGGTTGTCCTCCCAGTCAGTTGCATTGTGCAATCCTAGAGGTGAGCAACATGTCTTCCTTCCCAGAACTGTGAAAAAATGCCTCACTGCCTATCTGAACTACGCACTTCGCAAGATTAGTCATCGAGCAGTAGATTTTCTTATAGATTCACAACTCATGTAATTTCCTAAAACACAAGAAAAGAATATACTCTACCCTTTACAACGGAAGCCCATAAAGATCAATGAAAACAGTAATCGACAAGAGAAAGATAATCATTGGCACATAACACAATATGTATCCACAGAAATCCACAACTCAAAAGCCCTACTATCTATATTACATTAATAAAAATTCCAAGATGATAATACAATGCTTGTTCTCACAAGAATAATCTCTGCACAAGTATAATCAACTCTCAGCTCAAAATATAGCTCAAGCCAAATCCTTATCCTATTTTGCAGCTCTCCAAGCCCCTATTTCGTTGCATGGAATTAGCCTCTATTTAATGAGGAAATCCTTCTTCCATAATTGCGCAATCAAAACTTAGGTCCTTCTCTGATTGCATGCACTATCTGTACAACTTAGAAAATTATACAGCTGATAGTACACTCTCCCTGTACTTTAGTCTCAATTGGGTCTTCCTCTGAACTAGCATGCATGAGTTTATCTTGAGAGAATCTTCAATTAGCTAGAGTAACACTGAGGACGCACCAGTGCACTAACTCACTACTAGACCTCTACTAGTTCCACCAATACTTAGAACTAGTTTAACTAATTATAACTCAGTTGAACTGAGTTATCTAATTACAACTACAATAAACTCAATTTGGATCCCTAAAACTTAGGGATCACACTTACATGACTCCCAATATACTTGCAACTCGAAATTCCTAAGTTAACTAAGTCAAATTAAATTAGTTAACTATTACAAGTTACTATGAGGAAAGAATTACAATTTAATTCACAATTTAATTTAAGGACAAATTAAATTGGAATTTCTAGATGCTATTTTTAACATTTCTTGTTTCTATTTTCAACACTCCCTCTAAACAAGAAAGGAATTCAAATCTATCTCAATATTGAACCTTTGGAATGTTCCACATGAAACACTTCTCTCTAGTGTTGTTGCTACAACAACTCCTGAAATTGAAAAAAATCCAACCTAAATCAGTATGATGCATCTGTCATCAAAGTCTCTGACTGCTACTAGCTTTACCTCTGTTGATTGAAAACTTTGTGCTTCTGTTGACTCTGCCTTTCTGCATTATTGTCAACACTTCTTTGTGCTCTTCAGTATCTTACTGCTTTAGCCTCCGCCACTCTGATCTCTAACTGCGTCAATCTCCACTGATTCCTCCTTCTACTATATACTTTGGGCTCTCGTAGAAAGGTACGATCCATGAGAAAAAACCTCTCAATGGACCGTGCCTAATGTCAGCCCTCTTGGGACTATCACTTCACATCACCCCACCTCACACCTGGAGTTATGGCTGCATGTGCTCCCTC
Source organism: Pinus tabuliformis (assembly GCA_031772625.1). Lineage (NCBI taxonomy): Eukaryota > Viridiplantae > Streptophyta > Pinopsida > Pinales > Pinaceae > Pinus > Pinus tabuliformis. Next base: position 1,148,036,326 of record CM062805.1, read on the forward strand.
TGTGCACTTGGCTTGAAATTCCTGCCTACTAGAGGTCTTTTCGTGAGTGGATGGCTCCACTCGGTCTCCTCTCTACTTCTCCAATTGTGGCTACTCCACAATTGTCTGAGACTTCTTCTTGTCTACTTGAGTGGATCTCTATACTCGGTCTCCTCTTAGCTTCTCCAATTGTGGATGCTCCACAATTTCCTGAAGTTGCTTCTGAGGCTGCATGTTGAGAGGTAATTTACTCTCCCTCTTAACCATAAAGTCTCTAACCTTTTCCTTGCTCCTCAAGGCTTTGAATGCATATTTTACTTCAAGATCATATAGCCTCTTGACCTATGCATCGATTTGTTTCACCTGTCCCATGGCGATGTGTCTAAGGAAAATCTTTTCCTTACTAAAAATCACATCATAGCCACAGTCTTCCAATACGGCGACTAAAATAAGATTCTTATTTAGTCTTGGAACATACATCACATATGTTATCCTAAGAGGGGAGCCTAACTTCTTCTGAAAGGTAACTGTACCAATCTTGGTAGCTCTATACCTACCGTCATCTCCAAACTCTATGCTCAGCTTGAGGTCTTTCTCCTCAAAATCACTAAAGAGATCTTTGTTCCCTGTCATATGGAGCGAGGCACCGCTATCAAGATATGACACACCTCCCATGAGAGTGTTGGACATGCATGCAATGAGAGTGAAATCAAGTTTGAATTGTGAAGCTAGAGATTCACCTATTGCATCTACTGCAAGCTCCTTCTTGCTTGCTTTCTTGTGTGGGAAATTCGTGGCATAGTGGCTGTGCTCGTGACAGTGAAAACAATTGCCTTGGGACTTATTTCTGCCTCGTCTTGGGACTTCTTTCCCTTTTCCTTATTTTCCTTACCTGCTAAGGCAAAGTCATCTTTCACTTCCTTGGAAGAGGTCCCATCTCTGTGTTCCATCGAAACTCCTGTTGTACCAATTCGGACCACAGTTGTTCCCAATCTAGTAGTTTCTCCCTCACATTTAGAAAGTCCTGATAACTATGACAACTCTTGGGAAGTCCTAGAAGAGCTAGGCTCACCATATCATCCTCACCAACAGTGATTCCAACACTTTCAAGCTCATCTCGATAATGAGTGAACTTGGTTAAGTAATTTGGAATTGATTCGCCCGCCTCCATCTGGATTTTTTCAAGTTTACCTTTCAGTGCCAACTTCCTATGGTCAGTGTTGTTATGGAAAAGCTTTGTCAATGCTTTCCACATATCATACGGAATCTCCTTCCCATCAAGACCCGAACAATGTGGTATCTAACTCCCTCAAGGATTATCTGCCTCGTGCTTTCTGCACACTTCTTCCATTCAGCTAGATCTTTTGTATCCAATGTTGGTGGCTTAGGAATGTATTGATCACTGAATTCCTTCAATCCATTATCCTCCAACATGGCCTCCATCCTGTCATTCTAGGCTATGTAATTCGAGCTTCCATCCAAGGCATACTCGAGACGCAAACCGTAGAATTCCATCTACTGATCCTGAAGTATGTATTGAAAATTCGAATTTCACCTATAACCCTGAACTAAAAAACTTTGAAATCTCCTCTACTCTACTGTAATCAGCTCTGATACCATGTAGATTTTCCTGTGGATTCATAGCTCATGTAATTCCTTAAAACATAAGACAAGAATCTACTCTACCCTTTACAACGGAAGCCCATAAAGATAAATGAAAACAATAGTTGACAAGAGGAAGATAATCAATGGCACATAACACAATATGTATCCACGGAAAGACACAACTCAAAAACCCTACTATCTATATTCCATTAACAAAAAATCCAAGATGAGAATACAATTCTTGTTCTCACAAGAACAATCCTTGTACAATTCCCAGAGGAATTAGCCTATATTTAATGAGGAAATCCTTCTTCCATAACTGCGAAATCCAAACTTAGGTCCTTTTGTGATTGCATGCACCATCTGTACAACTCAGAAAATTATACAACTGATAGTACATTGTCCCTGCACTCTAGTCTCAACTGGGTCTTCCTTTGAACTGACATGCATGAGTTTTTGTTGAGTTAATCTTTAGTTAGTTGGAGTAGCACTGAGGATGCACCAGTGCACCAACTCACTACTAGACCTCTACTAGTTCTACCAATAGTTAGAACTAGTTTAATTGACTATAACTAAGTTGAATTGAGTTATCTAATTACAACACCAATAAACTCAATCTAGACCCCTAAAACTTAGGGATCACACTTACATGATTCCAGATAGAATTCAAACTTGAAATTACTAATTTAACTAAGTCAACTTAACTTAGTTAACTATTACAAGCTATTATGAGAAAAGAATTACAATTTATTCACAATTTAATTTAAGGACAAATTAAATTGGAATTTCTACATCCTATTTTTAACATTTCTTGTTGTTATTTTCAACACGAGCCTCCTTCCTGCTTGATGGAACCCTACATTGCATAAAGACTTTAACCTGCACTGCTCCTAGAAATTACACAGATATGTCCTCCTAGTGACTTTCCTCAATCGGGACCCACTGCTCTCAAAAATTGTGCAAAATTATCCTCTCATCCCTCTGCTATCCAACCTTGTCTTCCCTCTGGAAACGACACAAAAGTGTCCCTCAGGCTCCCACATTGTAGCTGCTACTGGTGTTCTTAACTGCACAATTCTCCCTCCTAGTGGCCTCTGCGCAGTTTTCCTAGATAGTGAAGATTTTGCCCTAGAGTTCCTTGTCCATGCATGAGCTACGCTCTGTGTAGTGTTAGTGACCAGTCCCCCCTCCTTGTCCCCTGGAACTGCGTAGTGCATAGTTAATATGCCCTTTTCCTAACCTGTCATCTATAGTGGACTACTCCCTGGGATATTAGACAGACCACCGTTGTATATTGGTTATCATCATTGTCACATCCTTGTGGACTACTCCACAGGATACTTGACAAACCATCTTTGTTTTCTGGTTATAATATTTTTCACATCCGTGTGGATTACTCCACTAGGTGGTGCATGTGTTGTCCCCTTCACTTCGGCTTTAACGTATGTCACATCCATGTGGAATACTCCATTGGGTGGTGTGCGTGTTGTCCCTTGCACTTCGGTTTTAACGACTGGCACATCAACTATGGACTATTCCGCTGGATGTCGGACAGAGCTTTCCGGTTTGCATGTGTCTCTTCCTCGGTGGTAATATTACCTATCACTTAGAGGCTCACTTTACTCTCCCCCTTTTCAGTAAGAGAACTAAGACAAAAGTTACATTACGCACTCACTAGGGACACTTACCTTGCTATTTGAAGATACTAGCACAACGCTCTAATGTGTTGACAGCTAGAGCCAAGGAATATCTCTAAGTATATGGAAACCAACCATTATACCAAATGGGAATCCTACACCAAACGGTGTGAAGTCTAGTTGGGACTTCATACTGAGGAGATCCCCTAAATGTTGGTGAGTCCAAAACTGTCAACATTTCTAGTGCTAGAAGGAGGGCCAGACAACAGGCTGTGCCCGTAGAGTCTGGTTTGAATCTCTTAATTTTGAAATGGCTCTTCTCAAAATCATAATCCCAAGATTTTTTTCAAAAGAGCTTAATTGTACAATCCCTGCAGAACTCTTTCATCCAGGTGGCTCCAAAGAGACACAGGACAAAGATGGCTCAAAAATCAAAGTGTTTGGATTGTTCTCAAATCAAGACCAGATCAAAGACCTCGTCGTCCTGATCGTGGTGGTGCGAACAGCTCGTCAAACCGAGCTTGTATGCGAAAGATAGAGCTCTTCAAACTTTGACATGACAGGGGAAAAGTGGGGCCCACAGCATGCCACATGGCATCCCAGTAAGCAGGCGGGACCCACATGGCAGCTCATCAACCATTGACACTTGGCGTTTTCTCATTTGTCTCCTAAACTTTCATAAGGGACAAAATCATGGAAAATGGTTAAATAAATAACCATATAACAAAATGTTGTTGAATATGTAGTTAAAAATAACTATATAAAAACAATCGAATGGTTTCGGGATCAGCGGAAACAAACCTCGCCGAAACCTTTTAAATAGAGTTATCGCATATATCACAACCATATCATATATATATATATATATATATATATATATATATATATATATATATATATATATATATATATATATATATAATGGGATCAGCGGCCACAACCTCCGCCGAACCCTCCCCAACGGTCGCACCCACATATATATATCTATAGATATATATATATACATACATATATATATATACATACATATATATATATACATACATATATATATATACATACATATATATATATATATATATATATATATATATGTATATATGTATGTATATATGTATATATGTATGTATATATGTATATATATATATATGTATGTATATATATATATATGTACATATATACATACATATATATATATATACATATATACATACATATATATATATATACATACATACATATATATATATATATATACATATATACATACATATATATATATATACATACATATATATATATACATACATACATATATATATATATATATATATATATATATATCTCATAACCATGTTATATGCCGCATGTTTCGCCCCGACCGATTATATGTAGGCCGATTGTAATATCGGTGATATCCCACATAAAGCGCCGATCCGATCGTCGATTTTGTTGCCACCCGATATCGCTAAAATCCTTGTTTTTGCGCCGATATTATCAGTGCCGATCGCTGACATATATATCAGCGATACTCCGAGGATCGCACCGATATATATGCCAACGACCGTGCCCATCACTGATACCAACTGCCGATCACCGATATTTTGGGAACAAAAGCGCCGATATATCTATATATATATATATATATATATATATATATATATGCCGGTAATGTATTAATGTGGGGTTTAAGGGGTGGGCCACCCATTGCGGACCCGACCCCCATTTCAAGCATATTTTGGTTATTAAAATATATATATGGGGAGGGGTGGGATTTGATCCCCTGACCCCTCCATAACCATTTGCCTCTTTTACCAATGCACCAACCACCTGACATTGGTAAATCCGCCGATGAGATTTTATATAAACTCAGAATTTTGCCTTTGCACACAGTTCGAGGAGGAGAGAGACTACAGGCACGAATTTCGAGGCAGAATGCAGGCACAGATTTCAAGGCAGTGAATTAATTAATATTTTAATGTAGGAACCATGAATTTTGCAGGAGGGCAGAATTCTCACTTTGTCAGAATTTGACAAGTTTTATATGGTTTTTACACCTCTCATCGCCACGAACACAATGGTGTTGTTCATTTCTTCATCAGAGGTCTACATTTTCCAGTCATTTCCAGAATGCACGTGGAACCATGATTTCAGCAAAAACATGGAGTGGAACCATGAGCCATGAAATTTTCCCAAGGAGGTAAAATTTTGACATTTCAGAATATAGTCATGTTTATACTCGTTTTTCACGGTTTTCCACAAGGATCGCAATGGCGAGATCAGATTCACCATTTGAGATGCAGATTTGTAGTCCATCGATGGAGCAGAATCTTTGAGGAATCCCAAGGGAATCTAGAAGATTCATTGAGCCCATAATTCTCAACTTCTCAGAATTCGGATTTTGGACAGTCAATTCAGCACTACTCGATGCCACAAAGCTGATGGTGGCTTCAGATTTATTATTCTCTCATTTCTTCTTCTCGACACTTTTCTAAGTGCCAGTGCAGATGTCCACATGCATGTGCCAGCAGCCATCTTCGTGAGATCGATGCCTTGAGAGTAATGGTCCAAGCAGCTTCAACAGTGAGACATCCACTTCTTCAGATGGCCCTTGGTTGTGAGGTATATGATGTGTTCATGTACTTCTTCTTTCTACATTATGTTGTACAAATCCATGATTGATGTTGATGCAGGATCTTGTTTATTACATGTTGTCATGATTCCTTGCTTCATGTTATGCAGAATCTTTCATATGATGTACTTGCTGTCATAACTCTTTATGTTATGCTTTGAGATCCCTTGTTGTATGTTGTTGGGATACTCTTGTTGTCGTCATGCATGTGTTTTTCTTTGACATCCCTTTTGTGCCATGTTGGCGGGATGCGCACCATGCATGTTTTGTGTCATACTGATAGGAGTCTTTTGATTGAGAGTTCTAGTTGTGGAACATCTCTTAGAGCCACTCCTGCATGAGGGCATTCTTCCTTGTATGATCGAGACATCATCTCTGTGTACACCATCTTTATTGACAACACATAATGCAGCGGCCTACACCATCTTGACATCGGGGCCCGGAGATGTAGTCCCTCCTGGACGAACTCCATTATCAACGGCTTTTGTTTTCATGTGCTGATGATTGTTATGTTCCTCTTCTTTATAGTATGCAGCTGTATTTGTTAATGTTCTTTTAAAATGCAATTTTAACACATCATGAAACGTAAAAGGTCTTAGAAGGGTCCTTCTTCACACTCGGACCTAGATCAAGTGGTATCAGAGCAGGTCTTTACGTTGATGTGAATTGCAGTGAACAATGACAGAGGATGAAAGAGCAATGTATGAGACCATGCTCGAAATTTCCAAGAAGGTGGAAATTATGTATGAAACTCTACATAAAGAGACAAAGGAAAAGGAGTGCTTACATCTTTAGTTGAAAGCCACAGAAGAGGCCATGAAAGAACTGAAGCAAGACAGACATAATCTTCAAACAGAGAATGATGAATTGAAGATGCATCTACATGAAGAGAAAGAGGAGAAGCAGAGTTTGCTACTACAACTGCAAGCAAAGGACGAGGCCTTGGAAAAGCTGCAGCGAGACCCATGTGAGGTAAAAAGTAGTTCTCCATCTTCATGTATGTTTCCTGATGATGATTTCGCTGTGTTTGAAAATCATACCATAGGAATTGGCTCCAAACTGCTGAAGAGAATGGGATATGAAGGAAAAGGCTTGGGCGTTAATGGCCAAGGCATTGTCAATCCCATCAAAGTAGAGGAATTACCCTGTCAGGCAGGACTTGGGTATGTCAGGAAAGAAGTTGGGGAATGCGATCCACCAACAACAAATGATGAGCAGCCCTCATCAGTTCTTTCCAAATCGAAAGAGAAGGTAAAATATGTTGATTTCCTTTCGATTTCATCTTCTGATAGTATGATGTCTGTTGGAGATTTGGAGATCCCAATTACAGGGACAAATATGAGGCTCCTTACAAAGACAAGGCACGAGGGGAAAGAGCTTGGTGCTAACAACCAAGGCATAACTCAACCTTTGGAGGTTGTGCATGAGCATCGATTTACAGGATCGAGATACACTAAAGGAGAGTGCTCAAAGGTGTTAGATTCGTCCGAGACATCGTCAAGGAAAGAGAATGATGGGAAAACATCCCCATCATCCCATGGCAGTTTCCATCGCAGGGAGAGAGCTAAGGCAAGCTCTCATTGCCATACTGACATCAAAGATAGCAAAGGAAGGTATAATCACTTTTGATCTTCAAATGTTCATTTTGATTATGATCATGTTGTTAATGATGAACAAAGATTAAGGCATCGGAAAACATGCACCTTTTGTGGTTTACCTAACCATACCTTTTCCAAGTGTTGGAAAAGAATGGCAGCACTCATGAGGCGTGAAAGACCCTCTCAACAGCATGAAAAGAAACAGGTTAAGTAGATATGGAGGAAGAAAACATACTGCAGTCATTGCAACAGAAATGGCCATCAAAGAGCCACTTGCTAGAAGCTCCATCCAGAGAAGCACATTAAAGACAAAGCGTCGGTGCGTGAACTAGGTAAAGCAGTTGTTAGACAAGAAAAACCACCTCAGGGATGTGACCCATTCACATTGATCAGTGAGAAATTGTTTCTAGACATGTTTTCGTTTCATGATCATTCTTTTGTAAATCATTTGTTGCATTTTAAAGTGTAAAAGTGATGATGTATTTCCATCACTTGGTCAGCAACAATGATGTCTGGTCATGTTTTGAGTCGTATTTTGAGTTGCATGTTAAAACTCTAAAAGAGATGTTATGTTTCCCTCACGTGATGAAATAATAGTGTCTGGCCTTATGAATGTAAAACATGTGTTGCAGTGATGATGTGTTTTCCATCACTTTTTGAAGCAACCATGATGAGTGGGCCTTGTTGTCATAGCTGGGGTATTACGTCCATCTTGTTGTAAACTTGACCACCGAGTATGTGTTATAAACTCATGGCAAGTATGGGATGTTTGGGTCTTTAGTTTGGTCATGTTATTCAAAGCATGTGATTTGCAAACAATGTACTACAGGTTGCAGAAGTAGCAGGTGTCGATTCGAAGAACAAAGGTGAAGGAGATGGAAGCGAGGCCTTTTCAGGACTCTTGTGATGCAAACAGGGTACAGAGAGAAAGTGCAGATTATTTTTTCATGCTTTTGGAGGACCAAAAGCTCCTTAGTGGGGAGGATTGATCCAGGTGGCTCCAGAGAGACACACAAGACAAAGATGGCTCAAAAATCAAAGTGTTTGGATTGTGCTCAAACTAGGACCAAATCGAAGACCTCGTCGTCCTGATCGTGGTGGTGTGAACAGCTCGTCAAACCGAGCTCGTATGTGAAATATAGAGCTCTTCAAAGTTTGACATGACTGGGGAAAGTGGGGCCCACAGAATGCCACAAGGTATCCCAATAAGCAGGCGGGACCCACATGGCAGCCCATCAGCCATTGACACTTGGCGTTTTCTCATTTGTCTCCTAATCTTGCATAAGAGACAAAATCATGGAAAATGGTTAAATAAATAACCATATAACAAAATATTGTTTAATATGTCATTAAAAATAACTATATAAAAACAATCGAAGACATGGTTTCAAGATCAGCGACAACAAACCCCACTGAAGCCTTTTAAACAGACTTATTGCATATATTGCAACCATATCACATATATATATAATGGGATCGGCGGCCATAACCTTCGCCGAACCCTCCCCAACGGTCACACCCATATATATATATATATATATATATATATATATATATATATATATATATATATATATATATATATATATATATATATATATATATATATATATATATATATATTGCATAACCATGTTATATGCCACATGTTTCGCCCCGACCGATTATATGTAGGCCGATTGTAATATCGGTGATATCCCACATAAAGTGCCAATCCGATCACCGATTTTGTCGCCACCCGATATCGCTGAAATCCCTATTTTTGCGCCGATATTATCAGCACCGATCGCCGAAATATATATCGGCGATACTCTGAGGATCGTGCCAATATATATGCCGACAACTATGCCCATCGCCGATACCAACTGCCGATCGCCGATATTTTGGTAACAAAAGCGCCGATATATGTGTGTATATATATATGCCGGTAATGTATTAATGCGAGGTTTAAGGGGCGGGCCACCCAATGCAGACCAGACCCCCATTTCAAGCATATTTTGATTATTAAAATATATATATGGAGAGGGGCGGGATTTGATCCCCCGATCCCTCCATAACCATTTGCCTCTTTTACTAATGCACCAACCACCTGACGTTGGTAAATCCGCCGATGAGATTTTATATAAACTCGGAATTTTGCCTTTGCACGCAGTTTGAGGAGGAGAGAGACTGCATGCACGAATTTTGAGGTAGAATTCAAGCAGGATTTCAAGGCAATGAATTAATTAATATTTTAATGCAGAAACCATGAATTTTGCAGGAGGACAAAATTCTCACTTTGTCAAAATTTGACAAGTTTTATATGGCTTTTACACCTCTCATCGCCACGAACACAATGGTGTTGTTCGTTTCTTCATCAGTGGTCTACATTTTCCAGTCATTTCTAGAATGCACGTGGAACCATGATTTCAGCAAAAACAGGGAGCAGAACCATGAGCCATGAAATTTTCCCAAGGAGGTAAAATTTTGACATTTCAGAATATAGTTAAGTTTATACTCATTTTTCATGTTTTTCCGCAGGGATCGCAATGGCGAGATCAGATCCACCATCTGAGATGCAGATTTGCAGTCCATCCATGGAGCAGAATCTTTGAGGAATCCTATGGGAATCTAGAAGATTCCTTGAGCCTAGAATTCTCAACTTCTCAGAATTCAAATTTTGGATAGTTGATTCAACGCTACTCGATGCCACAAAGCTAATGGTGGCTTCAGATTTCTTATTCTCTAATTTATTCTTCTCATCACTTTTTAAAGTGCTAGTGTAGATGTCCACATTCATGTGCAAGCAGCCATCTTCGTGAGATCGATGCCTTGAGAGCAATGGTCCGAGCAGCTTCAACAGTGAGACATCCACTTCTTCAGATGGCCCTTGGTTGTGAGGTATATGATGTGTTCATGTACTTCTTCCTTTTGCATTATGTTGTACAGATCCATGATTGATGTTGATGCAAGATCTTGTTTATTACATGTTATCATGATTCCTTGCTTCATGTTATGCGAAATCTTTCATATGATGTATTTGCTGTCATAAATCTTTATGTTATGCTTTGATATCCCTTGTTGTATGTTGCTGGGATACTCTTGTTGTCATCATGCATGTGTTTTGCTTTGACATCCCTTTTGTGCCATGTTGGTGGGATGCGCACCATGCATGTTTTGTGTCATACTGATAGGAGTCTTTTGATTGAGAGTTCTAGTTGTGGAACATGTCTTAGAGCCACTCCTGCGTGAGGGAATTCTTCCTTGTATGATCGAGACATCATCTTTGTGTACACCATCTTTAATGACAACACATAATGCAGCAGCCTACACCATCTTGACACCGCGGCCCGGAGATGTAGTCCCTCTTGATGAACTCCATTATCAACGGCTTTTGTTTTCATGTGCTGATGATTGTTATGTTCCTCTTCTTTACAGTCTACAGTTGTATTTTTTAATGTTCTTTTAAAATGCAATTTTAACACATCACGAAAGTAAAAGGTCTTGGAAGGGTCCCTCTTCACACCCGGACCTGGATCAAGGGACACTTACCTTGCTATTTGAAGATACAAGTGCAACACTCTAATGTGTTGACAACTTGAGCCAAGGAATATCTCTAAGTATATGGAAATCGGCCATTATACCAGATGGGAATCGTACACCAAACGGTGTGAAGTCTAGTTGTGACTTCATACTGAGGAGATCCCCTGAATGTTGGTGAGCCCAAAACTGTCAACATTTCTAGTGCTAGAAGGAGGGCCAAAAGATAGGCTGTGCCCATAGAGTCTGGTTTGAATCTCTTAATTTTGAGATGGCTCTTCTCGAAATCATAATCCCAAGATGTTTTTCGAAAGAGCTTAATTGTACAATCATTGCAGAACTCATTCATGACTTGTCTGAACTTATGTTCGGTGGTGAGGGTGAATCAACTTTTTGTGAAGATCTCTTTCAAGTTGTCTATTGCTATTTTTGTAACAAATTAGGTTCTAAAGATGTCATCACTAGATTACTCACCCTCACATTCGAAGGTCATGTTAAGAAATGGTGTCATACATTACCTGTTTCTTCTATCCATTCACTCGCTTAGCTTGCCAAGATGTTGTGTAAAGATTTTGATAAGTACAACCACCAAGATGTTCTTAAAAGAATCCGCCATTTAAGAATGGAGCTTGATGAATTAGTTGAGGACTTCACTGAGAGGTTCCTTCACCTCTGTTGTGAAATTCCTGACCAATTTTTGAACTCGGATTTCGTGAGACAAGAGTTCAAACGCTTGGTTCATGTTTCCCAATACAGTGAACCTCCTGATTTCCCTTCTTCCCCAACTCTTGTGGATCATGAGGCTCCTCATACTGTAGAGGAGGAGCCCACTACCCCATTTGTTCCTTTTCCTCCTCCTTTTCCGATCCCGATGTGGGTGTCGCTTTGTAGTGATCATGGAGCTGAGAAATTTGCGCATCAGGTCCCCAACTCGTCTTCTCATTTGTCTCCCACTTCAATGGAGAATGTTCCAGAATGGCTCAGGAAGCCTATAATGAAGACTCACCTCTCCATTCCACAAGAGGACATTACCGTTCATAACTCAAGTCTCGATTCTAATCTGCATCTCTACCATCCTCTATCATCTACAAACCATGATTCCTTGTACCATGACTCACTTGATCATCCCGCTTCGCCAACCAGTGGTTCGCATTCTCTTGATTCTCAAGTTGCTGGCTCAAATTGTGATCAGGTGCAAGGCAACCACATTACATAGGCATAGGAGAAGAAAGGTGAGGACACTATCAATCTTCCCTCTTTGTTTCAAAATTTTCCACATCAAAACAATAAGCTTCCATTCTTGAATGATTCTCAATCTGCTAATCTTGGTGGAACATCTTGTATAATCAATTCTTTTGATCAACCCCCAGTCTTGGGCAGTCATCACTCCCATGCTTCCATATGCTGTGATGAATGCCCAAGCACATCATGTGATCTTCCATTTTCTCATGAAGACTCTAACTCAGATCTAGAATGTGCTCCGGTCAAAGAAGACGTCCATATCGAAACTTCCTCTCCACCTCACTTTCCAACAATGTAAACTTTGAAACGGGAACTATAAACTCAAAACGGGAACTTTGGCCAAAAAAACCCTGAAAAGAAATCAAAAACAGTGCTAAAAACGAAAAGTGTGTATATTGGAACGATGGTTTTTTTTTAGGCTCAATTTTGAACATGTTTTAAAAATGGCAATGAAAACGAGTTTTTTGTGAAAAATTTGTGCAAAAAACACCCTGAAAACGAAAAGTGTTGATACTAGAACGATGTTTTTTTTTAGGGTCAATTTTCAACATTTTAAAAATTCCAGTAAAACGAATTTTTATGTGCAAAAAAATAGCTCTTTTTGATGGAAAAAACACACTAATGTTTTTGGTAGAATAACATTTTCTTTCCTAACTATAAATTAAACATGTTTTATAATGATGATAAATATAAAATAATGGGATCTAAAACACATGAAAATTCTATTAGTTTTCATCCATGTTGTTAAACATATAATAACATCACACTAAAGATCACTAAAATTCTAATTGTTTTCAACCATAACATTAAAGATACAAAAAAAATGGAAATTTTTCAACCATAAAATTAAAAAACCATGATTAAAACATATAATCCAACATTTTTATGATTAAACAATAAAAATCATCATAATTAAAACATATAATCCAACAACATAAAAATGACTCATAACTTCTGATTTAACACCATATGGAAATTAAAATTGTTATTTCAAGATACGATGCAAACATCAGTTATATAAACTGTGTTAGACAATTATTCAAAATCACTCATATTTTCTTGCACACCATCAAAATTCACATCTTCAGATGAATGACTGGATGTAGATGAAGATGTTCCATATTCTTCTCTTTCATCAACTAGTGCCCCATCTGAGTCCACATCGATGCCCACCATTTCAGGTTTCAAAATTCTTCTGGATCTATGACTGGTTTCAGTAGAATCCCATCTCAGCATTGTTCCTTCTGGTAACAACCTTTTCAGAATCTCTATATTATTGAAGCAAAGAGTTACTCTCTTTTTTAAATTGAAGTCATAAACAAGTATGTCAACATCCTCCAATTTTAAGAGGTCTGTGCGGCGACGATTTATATTTGTACCCTTTCTTTTTCTCTTTCCGCTAACTTTTTTATCAGCTACCATCTCTGGCTTATACACGCCATTTATTGGGTGTGTATTTGTGGCATACCAATGTACTTCAACACCTGTAACATCTTCATTTTCTGTAAAGACCTTTATAACCTTAGCAACCCATAATGGATAGCCATTGGGATCTCCATCTGCTAGCACTGCGATCATGCAACCCTCCTTAATATCCTATACTGAACCCCTGTAAAGGTCTTCCATGGCTTCACGTTGTGCATGACATATTTTGGAACCAATATACATCTCTCTTTCCTTTGCTTGTGAAGAATTAATAATACCTCGAGATTGTTGTTGTTCAACCATGTTTCTTTCCTCATGTTCATTTGAGACATTTTTTGGCCAAATAAATGGGTTTTTCAAAGGTATATCTTCATTTGTTGTTATTGAAATGATATCACTTTGATTATTGAAAAATGACTCCCACCAAACTGAATCAGCAATGTTAAAGTACTCATATGTATATCTAATACATTTTTTTTATTTCTTCTAGGCAATCCGAATAATTTATATCTCTATTCTGTTTGTGTGCATTATGAAATTCACCAACTGATTGTAATAGCAATATTTTTTATGCAAATATTGGATGATCTGGAATGAACTTAAAACATTCCAAACCTGATGACGGTGCCCATTTTGTAGTAGTTGAATACTTTTTGCCCTGTATTAGTGTTTCCCATCAATTGTTTTGATACGAAATTGATGTTGGAAGCTAATGTCATTAAGTTGTTCAATGCATTTCTCCTCACCATGTGATCCCATAATAAACCTTCGCATGTCAACGGTTTCTTCCAACACATCAAAAGTAGGCTCTGGCATGTATGATTTCTTAATACATTTAATTAATGATGGCAAGCTCCCAACTTCCTTCCTCCTCAATGTGACTGAAAAACGACTGAACATTTGATCAATATGGTCATGAGTGTGCCCAACAAGAAGGAAACCAACCTTTACCTTCTGAAAAATTCTCAATTCAACAAACATGTTTAGATATCCAAAAACAACCTGATTTTTGTTTTCACGACAAGTGTTGTCCAATTGTAGATACAAAACTTTAGGAAGATTACCAGACCAATGAGAAAGCACATCATGAATTATGGTTATTGTCAGATTTGCATCATTATGAATATTTGGAGCTATGAAGTACACCCCTGCAACATTTTCCCATTGAAGACCATACAACTGACCAAGTGATATTGAATAAAATTTTCCTCCTGTAAATTTTTGGGTGTGCGAAAAAAATGTGGTAACAGTGTTTTCTTCTGGTCCATACCATCAATTATCAAACCCAAATATTTATTCAGATTATCATAACACTTCTTTTGATACTTGTACAAATTTTTCCTTTCACTTGTTTGTTGTTCACGATGCTCCTGAAGTTCTTTGACAATGGAATCTACACAACATAAAATAAAGTCATTAAGAAATACGTTTTCATTTTTGATGACTATACAATTTTAAAAGTTAAAGTTATGAATGCTTACCACTTTTTGACCCTTCACATTTATCCCTTTTTTATTTATCCTTGTCTTCTTAGGAATACAGATATTGTTGAATTCTTTCTTCCATACCTTCACAAAATATTGATATGTAATAAACCGACCATGTCCCTCAAAACCTTCTGCATACTCTTTGTACAAGTTGTATATTTCTCGTCTTTAAAAATTATCTAGAATATGCATTGTCTTTCTATTTGGCATAAACACTCCATGCTTTGAAAAAAAATATTTCATCCATGACATTGCAGTATTTGATAATGGCCCAAACTATTGTTTATGATTTACTTCTGAATAAAGTGTGGGATCCTTTTCCAAATTTTCTTGGATTGTTGAGAGACAAAAATTACCCATTGAATGAAACACTTTCAATGGTGTGTATAAGCGAGAGATGGTAGTTGATAAGCAAGAAAGCCACACCACCCGCATGTTCACAACTTGAAGACATTGATGAGGTACAATCCATATGCTCATGTGGTTAATTATGTGCTTCATGTTGATCCAGTTCAAGTTCCCAACAAAGAAGCATTTGATAAGTCAAAATTCTTTGAATACAATTATTATGTGCTTGGGGGGAACCATTCTATAGAAGCTCAAAGACAATTGATGGAGGAATATCCTAATAACCCATGTTTTGAAACAATGAAATGTATCATTTATGTTGGTTTATCATATACATAAGCAAAGTTAGTGGCATGGGATCATAATTCAGATAATGAATATAGGATGTCTATGACTTTCATCCAAAGGGTTAGATTTATTCATAGTGAATTTGAAGAAAAATGTGGTGGGGATAAGATAAATGTTACTATAGATTTCTGAAAGGAATGTTGTATGGAAATAGGCTATCAAATTGAGGAGAAAATCAATTCAAAAGGTGACAGAGTAAATACTGATTTATTCAGAGGTATTGATAACATTTTCCAATTGTCATTTAGAACTAAAGAGATATGGGAATTGATTAATGAGATTTTTAGCATGTGGGATAACATTGGCATTAAAAACCAAAAGGTCAAAAGGTCTAAACCATTGATATGTAACAACAATAAATCAGGTCCTGAAATGAAGCAACTTCCAGAAGATATGACTATCACACCTTGGAGAGCATTGCAAGGAGTGAAGGATGAAAAACTTGTCAAAGAAATATTATCTCATGTGAGGTCAGGGGAATTATCATTGGAGGAAATGTCTGAAGAATTTCAAAAGTAAGTTTGTTGAATTATTTTTACTTATTTCTAGATTATAATTTTCTTTTAAATATAACATATTGTTCTTGGTAGTATTTGTTATACATATCATTATATTAACTTTTTTTTACTTTATCTATGTAGTCACAAAGTTTACATGAAAATACAAGAACAAATGGTTAAATTGTTGAATGAAGATAGTTGGGATGATGTTGTACACAACTATCCAGATTCAAGTTCTACATCAACATTAAAAAAAAATTATCTTGCATTTAAAAAGGTATGTTGATTTATACATTCATTTTTATTCATCTGTATACTATTTTTATTTTATAACTTACACATATATTTGTTTATTTTATTAAAGATGAGGAAGGATGCAAATGGAGCACCAAATAGTTTTAGAACCTTTATTAAAAAAATTAAGATCGAAAGACTGAAGAAGCAACATCTTAAGAATGTTGAACTTGATCCAACTCTTACTCATTTCATTTGGAATGGGCTTGACACTATTCAATATCAAGTAATACAAGGCGACTATGAAGACATTGCTAAACTCATACCTAAAAGGGATTATGCCCTAGTTATTACAGATATTCCCCATGGTTTCAATATTCCAAACATTGACTATGATAGTGACCCTTATACTTATCAAGCTCTTAGTAAAGTGGTTGCAGGATTTCTAGAAGTCACATCATCACCATTATGGAGATTTGTGACATTTCATTCAGACACACAATTGGCAATGTTATTGTCAAGCTTCAAGGGGAAAACAAACTCAAGGATGCAACTTACATGGTAAGACGTTGAAAATGTATATTTGATTAATGTTAAAAAATTCATTTATGTACAAGTTAATTGAACTTTTACTATTTCATGTTACAGACAAAAGTCAAATCTTCTTAACCGTGAAGATCAACCATTTATAAATGATTGTGAGTTCATCCATATTGATAGTTGGGCAAAAGATGATAGCTATATGTCTATGATTTTTAATCGGGTATATGGAAAGAGTCATAGCCAAGTATTGACTTATGATGCTATTGTGAGAAAAATAACATATGAAGACAAAGAAAAAAAAAGAGAGATAGTTAACATTTATCAAAAACCACAGTTATTGATTAACTATCTTATAGACATATGTTCAAATGAAGGAGATTAGGTTCTGGATTTATTTTCTGGCTCAGGTAAGTTTTATTATATGGAATTGAATTTCAATATCTTATTTCTTAATTTATATGTCATTGTACTAATTTACTTCATTATTTCTTTTGTGTTTGATAGTTAGGTACAACACTAGCATATTTCCTTCAAAAAGGAAGAAATTGCATTTCCATTGAAAAATACCAATACAATTCAATTTTATTCAGCAAAGAATTAATGCTCTTCAATTTCTTCCAGATGCAATGCAAGAAATTGGGTTGAAGAAAGGGGAATTTAGTGAATCACGTGTGGAAAAACAGGCAAAGGAACCCCAACCATCATTACATGGAATGATTAGAAAGGCATACATTGGGAGATTTGCAGACATCAAAGATTCATTAGAAGACGAAAATGAGCAAAATGAAGCAGAAAATATTGTGGAAGAAGACAATGATGAAACTCTAGAGGATGAAGAGTTTGGATTACGTGATATTGTTGATTAAATTTAAGTTATGCTTGGAAATCAAGCTCAATTTTTGTAACTATTAATTAGTTATACTTGTAATGTTTTGACTTTCACATTTTATGAGAAGAATAAACATTCAATTAATGTTGTTATGTGTTCAATATTTGTATTATGTGATTTTCACATTAATTTTCATGTTAATCATTATTTTTTGAAAAAATAGTGATTATTATTATATTTTTGACATGAAATTTATAAAAAAAAAACTATTATTTATTAACTATTCTTAGTTAAAATTTTCCTATAAAAATTGTGATTTTGACATGTCATTTCTAGCAAAAAATGATCAAAATGTGTAATTTTTTAGTTATATTTATGTTGAAAATGGTTATTTTTATGTCAATTGTTAAAAATTATTGTTTTTTAGAGACAATTATTTCATGTGCATTGAAAAATTAATTAATGATGTATAAATATGTAGAATATCAAAACTTCAAAATATCAACCTTCTTCTTTAAATATGCAAAACAATAAAAACCTCACTACAAAAAAAAAATTAAATAAAAACAAGAAAATATGAAGAAGAAGACCACTTCAAAAATTGTTAAATTTAGAAAATAATTATTTACATTTCATACATTAGAAAATTTAAAGTCAAAAAATAGGTCTTTTAAAAAAAGGGCCTGATGTAGAATCACCACTTTTAAATCAGCATGCAAATCACTAACATTCTAAAACGTAATGTACATAAAAAAAGTTAAAGTGCCAAAAACTATGCTCTAAAAAAAATATGTGTTCTGCATCGCCCCTTTTCAAAATTGGGTTACTTTTTCGCTATCTCTACGAAACTAGTAACAATATCAATTCCCGTTTCAAAGTTTACATTGTTTTCCCTTGTGTCCTACCATTCGCAACACATCTACATGCGGTGGAGATGCTCCATGTTCTCTTGCTTCTTCATCCGATGAGCTATCTCCTCAATTGACACAAGATGATGAGGTTATCCATGATAAAATTTATAACAGTCTAATCAAACAAGGCTCTTCCCACCCCTCATCATCTCTTATGTTGCATGAAGACAACCCGTCAAATCATCTTGCTCATGCGAGATCACCAATTCATTTATCTTTAGACGTACCATCAGAAGAGCATCTTCAATTGAACAATATGATTGTTGTTCAAACCTATGATAGAGATAACTGTTGTCTGGAAAGAAGTTTTGAAATTAGCTGCAACAACTACCCTCAAGCCATGCATGATCTGGTTCAAGCTTCAAAATGTGATTCTGTAATTTTGGAAATTTTTGGGACCTGTGAGGGAGTCGAGGCACTTCAATATCCATTGATGGTTATGTTAGGACCTCGCGACTCTGGTAAGCCCCCCGAACCAAATCAGATCTGGTTTCTCACGTACAATCCATCTATCTGCATTGTTGCACTCAATGTGAATTCCCGTGTGAAAAATGTTTGGTATTTCGAGTGTGATCTTTCCAATTTTCAAAATTTCACATATCACTAAATTCATGAATCTGTTACGACGCATTCATATTCATGCACTTCTCTCGTATCAAATTTGGGTTGGGAATGTTCGTCTCTCACGAAATCATGGAACTGTGAAGTTGATCATCTCAAAGACTATCTTCGCTCGCAGTCATACTTATCGAATTTTCTCCTTCACGGTCAGCTCCTCGGTCTTCTTGTGAACATTGTACTGCAAATCTGTCTGTCATATATATCTCACAGAAAACTCGGTTCCATTGTTAGGAGCATTTGCAAGATTGTTCACATGGATTTTTCTTTGTTCATTGCAAATTGAGAATCTGACATCTCAGTTAGTTCATCTAATAATTGCTTTGTCTTAGGTGACTATCATTCGTCTTATCATTTTCCCATCAGCACATCTGATGACAGTGGCTTTGCGCTCTTTGATCTTCACCATTTAACATCTCTCTCTTCAGCCTTTTGTCAAGCAGGTGAGGCACTTTAGCCTTCGTTGATGGCTATGGAAGGTCTGCACTATCTCGGCATGACTACCAAGAATGATCAAATCTATTTCTTTTTACAAGATTCCTAGCATGATCCTGTCTCTCAAATCGAAAATTTATCTTTTCAAAGATCACGAGGCTTTCCATACAGGCATTATGAATTTTATGATCCAATCGTTGAATGGATGGAACAATATTACTTGACAAACTCTATTGCAGGCAGCAAGTTTCAATCCTTCCTCGCGCTTGCTAAGAAGTTTGGCGTAGACAAGGACACACCCATAATAGGCTTATGAGGTTTGTTGAAAAGCAGCATCCATCGAACGGGTAAGCATGTGCATTGGGTAAAAGTAGTGGTTGTGACATGTTTTTCTACCACAGGAAAGACCTTCCTTCCCATGTGCAAGTTTTTTAAGTTTTTGTATTTTCTATTGCACATCACTGTTTATCTGTTTTAATCATTCATATATTTGTGGATGCAGGTCGGGAATGACTACGGTGGCTTCACTGGAAATTTCATTACACGTAACCTCGACCGTCTAACTGTTACGATAGGAGTAGGATTAGTTGTATCTTATTTTTCCTTTCCTTCCACTCACCTTGCACTCATTCTCCGTAGTTCATCTTGGTTGTCTCATTTTGGTTTTACAACATGTTTTCTTTAGTCATTTTGTTGTCTTGTCTTTCGATTTTGGTTTCATGGTTCTATGTCTTCTTTATTTTTGCTTTGTTTCCTTCCTTGTTAAGTTTTCCTTCTTTTTTTTTCACTGTGCGAATAAGTGTTGCTCTTGGACCTACATCCTAGCTTCTAAGTGTGTATGTGGTGACGTTCAATGAGTCTTGTGACACTACAACCATTGGTTAGTCCTGTGTCAATCTTCCTTGTGTTGGTTGTAACTTTTGGCCGATGAAGTATTAATAGAAAATATGATCCGTGTGTAAGGAGAGATTTGGTACAACCATGAGCCTATGTCTAGTCTAGGAACCTCATCCCTGTACTTAGTTTTCTATTTTGGTGTGTTCAATCTTATCCAACTAGTAGAAATGGAGAAGAGGAAAATATAAACGAGCAATCCTAAATTAGAGGTATTTACATGCTTCTCTGAAGGAACAACCTCTCCTACTCTCAATAAGCCAGGATCCCTCTTCCGCCCCAAAAATAAATAAGTGCCTATGCACAGTTCTCTTTCAAAAATAACAAAGGCAAAAGAAGAGAAAGGTTTCTTGTGCAGAGAGGTGAAGCAAGAAACTCCACCAGGGCACTTTCAAGGCTCATTGGCAGTGGAGAAATGCTTGTCTTCATGTGTGACTCTGTCTGGGTACTGTCCAGGCCTGCTGGTAGTAGAGAAACACCAGAGATGAAAAACTATACTCTGAAAATCTTAGGCTCGTGAGCTAAACTACCCTTCCCAATTCAAAACACTATGACTTGGTTGAATCTTGTGTTGTGTCCAAGTGATTTGGTACAAGGAAAACCATGTATGTCCATGGGGTAAGGGGGAAGCCGAGGTAATATGCACGATGAATCAATATTTCCTGAAGGACTGAGGCCATACACTAAAACAAACCAAGACAGAGAAGTTGGAATTCAACTAGTGTGTCACCAAGTGTTGTAGCGGCTACAACACCCTCCAAAATTTTGGCATGTACTCAAATTTTGAAGCCTACTGTGGATCCTGTGATCAATCACTCCTTAGTCACTTATTGGTAAGATGATGATCTCAAGCTCCCCTTTCTGATCTTAAGAGTCGTTCACGCTTTTATCTTTCTACAATATGTGTCATCTTTGGGGATGGGGATTATCACTTTTTATGCAAAGGAAAGTTTTTTTTGCTTCAAGGAGAAATCTGCCCAACCTCCCTTAGCATTGAAAATTGTGTAGTGGTTTCCTCCAGTGCCCTTCCCTCATCCGGAACCCACTGTATCCAGAAGCTGCATAGTTTTATCCCTTAATTACCCAGTCTTCCTTGCATCTTGAAGCTGCGTAGATGTGTCCTCCCAGGGCCTCATCCCGCAGTAGTATCTTGCATCCTAAAACTACGTTGTTTTATCCCTTAGTTGTCCTATCTGCTGTCGAGCAGTAAAAAGGGTCTTTTTCACCTCTATTTACCCTACATTAACTTATCAATCCAAGAATGATTTGTTATCTCAAAGAGTGTACTTAGTTTGAGGCGGTCATTTGTCAGTGTAATGCTAGTAGTATAGTGCTCTAAATACAAGAGTAAATGGATGCTTGAAATAAGATCTACTTACAGAAAAGAACCTTAAAACTCAAATCATGCACTCAGAAAGCTATAGCAATTTATCAGTCAAGGGTACAGTAATGGTAACTCATCCCTCTATAAAATGATGTAATTAAAAGACAATCAAGGAAAAGATCATCAATCTGGGAACTAGACAACATATGTCAATGCTCACTACAGTCTTAGATCATTCTGCACACCAAAGCAATGATAATACAAATGACAGGGAATGGAACAACAACTATTCCTATGAACAAGATTGAACAGAAAAACCTTAATCTACAGAAATGAATGCAGCAATTATATCCTACAAGAATTAGGTAATAATCTTTACTCTAAAGATAAATCGGATAGCAAACAGAAATAGAATGGCAATTAACAGAGATGAAATATAGAACAACAACTTGAATCAAATATAGATGTATAATAAACCAAAACGAATATCACACACAGCACGCTTAATATTGAAAGGAACATTAATCTGACTTCGATACAAGTAGTATAAATCACAGTTATAAAGAATAACGATTGTGATTCGTAATGGAACAGTAACGCCAGTTGAACAACAATCACAGTTAAGTGTAAACCATAGATAAATACAGTAATACTGATTTATGAATGTACAACATGGTTACTCTGTAATTGAGCAACAATGGCAATCTGTAAGGAACAGCAATGTTATATCAATGGTTAAAGGAACAACAATGCGTTATAAAGTTAGAATGAACAACACAACATTCCTGTTACAGAGAACAACATTACTCAGTTGAGCATAAACAAAATATAACAGAACCGTTATGTAAAATAGCAAAACACATCAGATTACTGAACAGAGCTAATAATGAAAACCACACACGAATTAGAAATAATGGTACAGGAGCAAGTGTTCCACCAGGGCCGGGCCCTTAGCCTCCAGGGACACACCGCTTGAGATTACTCTAGAATCAAAGATGGAATGGCAACCAGATTTATATTAAAACATCAAAATAGAGTTACAGTGGATCGCTCTTCAATGAGAGTCGATGATCAAAGTTCCAAATACAAAGGAGAATTACATAAAAACAACAATAGTTCGTCCCCCCGGGCTAGCAATGCTGCCCCTTCTTATAACAGCCGAGTGGAGATATCAACGATACAAAAAATCGTTAAGATAGCGATCCCTCAGGATCAAAGGATCCTGAGGGATTCGTTAGACTGTTAATTCTCAGTTATCCTCTTGTTCTCTTGCACCAATTTGGTATCTCCTTTTCCCTTTCCTAGCTGATACGCTCCAATTTGGATCACCTTGTTTGCATGCGGTTCCATGTCAAAGGGATAGCAATTAACTTTGTTCTGTATTTTCCTTTGGGACGGCAATATTCCGTTTTCTCCTTTTCCTGCATAAGAAAAGGGCAATTATTAGTTATTTTGCGTTACATACAAATCCTATAGATTTTATCATAATTTCTTATTATCTACCTAGTTCATGATGCAAAGAGGTTATGAGTTTTAAAGAAAAGATGACAAAATAAACGATAATAACATACCTTCTCCAGTACTCAACACACCCCCCTACTTACCCTTTTTCATGCCCTCATGAAAACATTGTAGTTGACATGCAAGGCAGTGAGAGAGTAGGCCGGAGACAGGATCTCATGAGGTGGTCTACAGCCATGATGCCTAGCTAGGTGTTCAAAAAGATGTCCTGTCTAACCCTCAGGCATTTCATACAAGGCTTGGTATCCTGGTGCAGGGTGCCAAATAACCGGACTGCGGAACCTACAGCCTAACCAAGATGGGCCTTCTCTCAAAATAAGGTCACCATAGAGACCCAAGCGATCAGTAGCTAGCTTAAAGTTCTCATAGTTAAACGGTTCCCTGAGTTGGATGTTCAGATTAGAAGTCTGATATCGGAATTTGGCAGCTGCAATGGCAAGGTCCTTGATGGTAAAGAAATATTCTATCCCTTTCCGATTGATTGTTGTATGAATAGGTCCTAATGCCTCAATCACGCTCGGAGTCCTCATGAGGTTCCTATGTTTATTCCACAACTGTAATGGGTCTCTAGGCTCAGCTCGCACCCATAAGTCTAATCCATTTTCTTGTCTTTGAAAGGCATTATAGGCTTTAAGCCATTTTATTTGATTAACACCAAAAGAAATGAATGCCTGCAGTTGGATATCCCCAACGAAAGGGCTGGGATTCTGCTCTGTTTCTTGAGCTAACACAAGGTTATGCAGATAGAATTCACATAATAATATTTGAACCTTCACCCCATAGTGCTTACAACAATTTATGAAATCATCAATAGTGTTTATTTCTATCGAGGCTCCTGCTTTGACAGCTTTAATTTTCAATTGCAAATATCATTCCATTAAAAACAAGGCATAGTTCCTAGCAGGTTATCTACACGCTAGGATGTCAGTATACAAAGAGCACAAGGTATCCTTTTGTTTGATGACTACATCTAGTCTATGAGTTACCTTTTTGACCCTTCCTTCTTCCTTTTGCCATCCTTCAAAGGCCTGGCTTTCGGATAAGTTGACATTCCTTAGCTGATGTTGTAATTTTTCATACTTTTCTCAAAAGACAGTCTATTCTGTAAGTTTCTCTACTGTTTGTTGGGCTTGCACCAAGTCTTTTTGCAGAGTTACTGTCCTCAGATCACTGTCCCACATAGTAGTTGTAAGTTGAAGGTTTACTTGAATATTCTTATTACGTCGTCCCGTGTTTATGGTTTGCATTTCCTCAGAGGATTGTGCCTCTATCTGAACTTCTTTGTCACAGGCCGATATATTATCTGTTTGTACTTCAACACGGACAACAGCTAAATGTTGTTCCTTTTGGTTTTGAACGGCAGGCTGGACTTGAGTCATCCTAATCTTTTTCTTGAGGGGTTTCGCTAGAATGGTTGCATGTTTTACCCCCGAGGTCCTTTTTGCTCTCTTTCCCATTTTCAAAACCCTGATTTGTTGTCGAAGTCGTGCTATCACATTAAGCAGTCTTTGCTGTTCTTTTCGTAATCTTTTAATTTCTTTTGTTTTCTTGGAAGGAACAGCTGTCTATTTACTCGGGCTTGGACTTTCGCCTTGGCCAATTTCCTAGTTCTCTTCTTGGGGTGCTTCCTCATTGTTCTGATCGGGTTGTTCAGGAGTAAAAACCCTAGCTTGTTCTGTTATTTCCTGGGTGACTTCTTCTTCCACCTCTTCTCCTTCATGAAATTCTTCCGGTGTAGTCTGACTGGGAACAGATTGTTCCTCTTCTTTATCTTCATCACTTTTCTCTCCAGATATACTTTCATCATGAGCGGAGTGATTCTCTTCTTCTTCTTCCTCATCGCACAATTATTTGGATGCATTTTTGTCATGAGCAGAATTCTCCTTTGGTTCTTCTTCGATGTGGAGGTTTAGTGGGCTGAGAGGTTGAGCATATTCACCCATATTGGCCAGAATTTGGGCCAATTCATCCTCTTGCAATGGATTTTGCAATGGGCTTTCTTCGCGTTGCTCTGTCTCTTCCTCCACCTGCCCAGACTGCTCGGTCTCTTCCTCTATTTCTCCTTCCTCATTTTCCTCCAACTCTTTCTCATTCTCCTCTCCTTCCAATTGCGAGGGTTTCTCATCCCCTAAATCATCTATCTCCACCGGTTGACTGGTATTCCCTTGGGAATTTTCCAGCCTCCCTCTGATCCATGCCAATCTAACGGATTTCCTCTGTTTCAATGGTCTATTCGATGTACTAGTAGCATGTTTTCATTTTGGGGCTGGCAGAGCCAGTCCCCCGTCTATCGTGACGATCAGTTCCTCCCAACTGCTCTGTTGTTGAGCAAGACTGTAGCTAACTATCAGTCATATCAACCCATGGTGACTTACTACCGATTCTACGTGGTGTGATTTTTTCATGCTTCGGGCAACATCATGTAATAAAGAATTTAAAAATGCAGGCAAATTCACAGAGCATTTCTATTTTAATATGGCTAAAAGTTTAAGGTGGCGTGGTCTTACCACATCTTTCTTGCCTTCACAGGTGATGTAACTCTAGATGATTCTTGTCAATTCTGCCCACGGCTCTCCCAATGCTGCCAGTAAAACTCCCTTTCCTCTTATAGTCGGGTTCTGGCCTTCATCTTGGAAGATTTTTATGATATTTCGCAGTCTCTCCTTCTTCAGAGTCCACATAGGTCCAGGGGCTGGCAGTCTCGAGACCTTTGCAATTATGTCATCGATGACTGCTATGTGTCTCCCTCTTACTGTGGAGTGATGTTCTTACAAGTTCTGCAAGAATTCAATTGCTACGGTCTCGTTGGATTGTTGTAAATGATTGAGATAAACTATCCATCTTGCCCTTGTTAGGATTTCTCGTGCAACATCATAGACTGTTAATACTTGTGGTTCTCTCCGAATTAATCTTCCTCCCATGCTTAGCACACTGTAAAAACACAAAGACGACAATGGAACAGCAGGCTGTTCAAGCTATTAGGAAACACAAAGAAAATAATGAAACAACAAGCTTGTTCGAATCCCAAGTCACTTACTAATTGTTGCAGAGCATAATACGAAAAAAGCTTAGGAACAACAAGCCATACAAATTGGAAAATAATATACCGTTAAGCCTTGCTATTCCCAAGTGAAAATTCTCCGAATAATAGTCTGACACGTATGCCAGCAAATTATGAGGTCACCTGCTCCCCCCTGCAATGTGATAGGCCATCCTCAACCGTCAAATGAGGGAGCGGCGTGCCGAACTGCCATGGTACAGAGTCATAAAGGAACAACGTATACCGAGATGCCATGTTTACAAAAGGAGCAGATTGCCAAAATCGAGGTGTATAATAGAATCACTTAATAAATAAGAGAATGTCGTGATATGATGCGAGGTTGGGAGGATAGGACAGTTGACATGCACAAAAAGTCTAATGCAGTCATTATCAATTTTTTCCATCATAATTGGTTGTAATAGATTTTCATGTGTTTAAAGGTTCGGGGAAGTTATATACATAATCTCATTTGACCTATTACAAAGGTATAAGACAAAGAAGGGTCTTGATAATTGCTATTGGTGTATAAGGAATGTGACTTCAATACCATCAACAAAGCTCTGTTTCCCACAGGTGTCCATAACCTTGACAGAGTTGTTTCTTTCACCCATGGAACCATGATCCTTTGTGTATGCTTAGGAAGTGTTGTGCAATGTCAAAATGGAGGCCATTATGCTGGCTTGGTAACCAGATAAACCATAATTCCATTCACCAGGAAGGAGTGAAAGGTGGGCAAGCCGGCTCGTGATGAGACCTCTTGTTCCAAGGACTCTTTATTTTTTCTGATGTGCCTCTTGGATCATATCCCTGGTGTGGTGGCCATAGTGGGAATGCCACTTCACTTTCTTCCTTATGATCATGGTAGGCTGGCTCTTGATGAGACCCCCTATCCTTCATTTGACAAACCATGTTAGCAAATCATATAAACATTTTTCTCTATTTTTCTCTTTTATAAAGTAATTTCCTATTTATACACAAAGGGTGGTTTAGCACTCCTTAGGAGTAGGAATGGTGGAATAAGTCTTAACATCTCAATAGAAAAATATACCCTTTGTTCTTATTCCTTAATAATGATCAAAGAAGATTATGGGAATTAAAAAAGAACCACCATGATAAAGATAACCAATCATATCGGTATTAGTAGAATAATGACAACAAAGTGATCAATAGTTGTGTCCTTTCCTCTTTTTTCCTATCAATTCAAAGCAATTTCTTGTAAAAAAAATAGCGATTTTATGTAATTCGTTGATTTCAGTATGCTCTAGTTTTGTATCCATTGCATAAGTGTATAGCTGTGCTCCAAATCACAAGAAAAAGACTCGAAACTGTTGTACATTGAGAGGAACAACAACTGTCCTTTAATTGGAACAGCAAGGAGAACAAGCGTAAGTAAAAGAAATGTGAAAATGTTGTCCTTTCAAAAAGGAACAGCAGAAAACGCAAGTGTTGTTCCTTCGGAAAAGGAATAGCAGAAAATGCAAGTGTTGTTCCTTCGGAAAAAGGAACAACAGAAAACAAAAGTGTTGTTCCTTTGAAAAAGGAACAACAAAAACAATCATGTTGTTCCTTCGGAAAAAGGAACAGCAGAAAACAAAAGTGTTGTTCCTTCGGAAAAGGAACAACAAAAATGAAAGTGCTGTTCCTTCGGAAAAAGGAACAACAAAAAACAAAAGTGTTGTTCCTTCGGAAAAGGAACAACAAAATGAAAGTGTTGTTCCTTCGGAAAAAGGAACAGCAGAAAAATGCAAGTGTTGTTCCTTTGGAAAAAGGAACAGCAAAACGGTGAAAATGTTGTTCCTTCTAAAAGGAACAGCAAAAGCGATGGAAATGTTGTTCCTTCAAAAAGGTACAACAAAATGCAGAGGTACTGTTCCTTGGAAAAGGAACAGCAAATTGGTGAGAATGTTGTTTCTTCCTAAAAGGAACAACAAAGTGCAAATACAAAAAAAATGTACAGAGAATAATTTATGCTAACAAAACAAAAGAATTATGTACAAAATGTAAGAACAGTTGAATCACTTAATGAACCACAGGTGAGGAAGATTTCTCTTCCTCCACGAAAATCTGCATGTCGGAGTCTTCACGGAGTTGCTGGTAGAAGAATTCCCAAGTAAGTGGTTTGTAGTATATTCGAACTCGGTGACCGTTTGCCTTAAAGGTATGTCCAGATCCGTCAATGGTGGTTAGAGTAATGGTTCCATTATCATGTACCTTCTGGATTTCATATGGCCCCAGCCAACAAGTCTGAAGTTTCCCCGGAAAATCCTGAAACCTGGAATCGTATAGGAGCACCCAATCTCCTTCGCGGAAGACTTTCTTTTTAATGAGGGCATCATGCCATTTAGCTCGTTGTTGTTGGATCAATGCAGTGTGTTGAAGGGCAGAGAGCCTAATTTCATCTAGCTCATTGATCTGCTGTAATCTATTAATCTATGCCTCATTTAGATCTAGACCGACTTCTTGTGCTGTTCGCAGTGTCTATATCTCGAATTCTATCGGAAAGATGGGTTCCTTTCCAAATACTAGTTGGTATGGTGAATAGCCGATAGTGCTTCTCCATGTTGTTCTGTAAGCCCACAAGGCTTCTGGCAATCTTGTAGCCCAATCGCATCTATGTGACACAATGGTTTTTGTTAGGATTGATTCTATTATTTTATTACTGCTTTCTACTTGACCATTTGCCTGTGGGTGGTATGGAGTAGTAATTTTATGCTAGATATGATAGTTTTTTAGTGTTGCAACAATTTTGAAACCAGCGAACTGTGGTCCACCATCTGTAATTATATCTCTTGGGAGGCCATATCGCACAAATATATGGAATATGCATTGTATGATGGAATCCTCTGTAGCTCTCGGCAATGCCTCTGCTTCAACCCATTTGGTGACATATTCTATTGCTTCCAAAATATATGTTTTCTAGTTCGATGATGGGTTAATTGGACCGACAAAATTGAGGGCCCATCGCTCGAATGGTTCAATAACTAGCTGTGGGTTCAGGAGCATTTCGTTGGGCTGTCCAGGGCATCCTACACTTTGGCAGCTATCACAAGCTTGAACGAACTTCTTTGCATCTTTGAAGATCGTGGGCCAATAATACCCTATTTGCAGCACCTTGTGACTAGTTCTCCAATCGGTGAAATGTCCGCCACACGGTCCATCGTGACAAGCTTTCAAAATGTCAAAAATTTCATCTTCACGGATGCATCTCCTGATGTGCATATCTGCCCCTGTATGGAACAGGTAGCCCCCAATCCAAGAAAATCGAGTACTATGCTGGACAATTTGTTTTCGTTCATTGGGGGTCAGATGTTTCGGTAATTTGCCTACTGCTAAATAATTTGCAACATCAGCATACCAGGGTGTTTTAACAGTGACAACAAACAAATGTTCATCTGGAAATTGATCTTCAACTGCTGTTGCGTCCACTGGTTTTGGCATTCGTGAGAGAAAGTTAGCTACAAGATTTTCTTTTCCAGGTCGGTCCTTTATTGTGATATCAAATTCCTGCAATAAAATCAGCCATCTGGTTACTCTACCATTTGTGATTGGTTTATTTGCTAAATATTTTATGGCAGAGTGATCTGTATACAAGATAACAGGATATCCAGTAATATAATGCCTAAATTTATTGACAGCATGTATTACAGCTAAAAATTCATTTTTAGTAACAGTATAGTTCAATTCAGCAGGAGATAAATTCTTGCTAATATAATAAATTGCATATGGTTTTTTATCTTCTTCCTACCCAAGGACTGCTCCAATAGCTGTATCTAAAGCATCTGATGAAATTTGAAATGGCAGGTCCCAATTTGGACCTCTAAGTACTGGGGCTATTGACACAAGATTTTTCAGATCCTGAAAAGCACAGTCGCATTTTTCTGTCCAAACAAAGTCAACATTACCTATTAGTGCATATAGAGGTGCAGCAATATGAGAAAAATGTTCTATAAATCTTCTATAATAACCAGAAAATCCAAGAAAACTGCGTACCTCTGTCTGAGTGGTAGGAGTGGGAATTAGCAAAATTATTTGAATTTTGGCCGGGTCTACCTGTATTCCAGCTGCTGAGATATAATGGCCTAAAATAAGTCCTTCAATCATCATCATATAGCATTTTTCATGGCTCAAACAGAGCCTGGTGGCAATGCACCACTGCAACACTTTTTCCAGTGTGTCCAATGCTGGGTCGAAATCATCTCCGTATGGTGTAAAATCATCCATGTATACTTCGAGCCCTTCATTTATTAAATCTGAAAAGATGCTGAGGATAGCCCTTTGAAATGTGGCAGGGGCATTGCATAGGCCAAAAGGTAGAACTCTGTAGGCAAATGTTCCCCAAGGACAAGTAAAAGTAGTTTTGTCTTGGTCTTCAGGGGCAATCTGAATCTGATTGTATCCACTGAAGCCATCTAAGAAAGAAAAGAATTTCTTTCCTGCTAAAGTGTCTAATACTTGGTCAATGAATGGAAGGGGAAAGTGGTCTTTTTGTGTTGCTTTATTTAGTTCTCTGTAATCTACACAAATCCTCCATTTTCCATTCTTCTTTGGCACCACAACAAGTGGAGAGACCCATTTACTATCAGAGATAGGGTAGATGAAGTTCACATCTAAAAGTTTTTGAAGTTCAGCTTTTACAATGTCTTTTAGATGAGGGTTAAGTCTCCTTTGTGGTTGGCGAACGGGTCTTGCATCCTTCTCTATGTAAATGTGGTGTGTACATAACTGGGGATCGATTCCTTTCATGTTAGGGTAATCCCATGCAAATGCTTCTTTGTATTTCCTCAGTAGTTGGATTAGCTTCTCTTCTTGTTCGGAAGTCAGGTTGGCATTAATGTTTAAAGTCTTTCTTGGCTCAATTTCTACAGTTTTGCTATTTGAGACAGAGGTAGTAGGTATTGTTTGATCGTGAGTATCTTTAAGAGGATCTTCTTCTAATTCATTATCAAATGCTGCTTCTATCATGTGACATTGTATGTGGGATCTAGATTCAGCTTGGCTAATAAAATTGTTAATGGCATCATCTTTTGTTTGATCTTTAAAATCGAGGGCA
Organism: Pinus tabuliformis; assembly: GCA_031772625.1. NCBI lineage: Eukaryota > Viridiplantae > Streptophyta > Pinopsida > Pinales > Pinaceae > Pinus > Pinus tabuliformis. The sequence continues at coordinate 1,148,068,045 of CM062805.1, forward strand.
TCTTCTATGGTTAATGGAGATCTAATATTTTTAGTGAGGTATGATACAGGATGTTTGTTAGTTCTTATTATTGTGACACTTGGCTGGGCTAGAGGATATAAAGCTAGATTCTTGATATTAGCCCCCCTAGTTATGGTCATACTGCCTTGTCGGCAGCCAATATAAGCGTCAGTAGTTGCAAGCCAAGGTCTGCCTAAAATCAACGGATGTCCATCAAGTCGGTTTTTGGGGTTTATTATCAGAAAATCGGCAGGATACTCCCAGGAATCAACGGATATCATGACATCATGCAGTGTGCCCTCTAGCCTAACCACGGATCGGTCAGCCAGTTCTAATAAAGTGGAAGTCGGTTCTACTGATGTAATGCCCAGTTTTTGACAAGTGGTGGTTGTTAAGATATTGATTGCAACTCCTAGATCAACTAAGGCATTTGAGAAGGTTTGTCCATTGATTTGTACTGTTACTATTGGATTTCCTGGGTCTTCATATTTAACAGGTGTTTCTTTTCCTGATAATAGATCGGATAAGGTACCAACTACTTGGATTATTGGGTTATTTTTTATTTTCCTCATTGATTTTTTTATACATAGCTCTTTGATGGTCTTTGCATATATTGGGATGTCTTGGATGGCTTGGAGGAGTGGGATTTTTATGTACAGATTTTTCAGTTCTCCCAGAATGTCAAAATCAGGATGTTGTATAGGTCGAGGTATAATTAATCGTTCTGGGAATGGGGGAGAAGATGTGGTTGCTTGATCATGAATTTTGTTGTTTGGTCACATCCTCTTCTTATGGTGGTTTTTCTGTAGGTAACTGATTTTCAACTTGAGCGGTTTTCTTTCCCTCTGTTTCTATAATGCGCCCAGATCTTAATTGAAGATCATTACACTCCTTTAGATTGGTTTCTAGTTCTGGTGTTTCAATTATTTGGATAGATTGGACCGATCTATTATTTGGATTAGGGTTGGGCTGGGCTGGGAGTTGTGGTCTTAAGTTAGACTGAGGGTTTTGTTGTAATGCTGGCAGTGTAGGTTGAGGGAGCAGAATGGTTCCTACTGGCTGATTCATCGGTCTTTGCCAATTTGTCTACTAGGCTTGACTCTGTGAAGTAGGAGGGGACCATTGTGCTGGATATACATTATTTTACCAATATGGTGGAATATAGGGAAAATTTGGCCAACTGGGTTGACTTGCTTGGTTTGGCCATGGTGATGATGAAGGAAATGGTTGTTGTGACCAATTTGAGAAGGGAGGTTGATTTTGCCACATTGTATTATATTGTTGAGCATGATATTGCAGAGGCTGAAAAGAAGAAGCTGGATCTGGGAACATACCTGATTGTCACGGCTGCCATTGACGGCGCTGATTGAGTAGGTACACCGGTTCTGGCTCTTCTTCCGCTTCCTTGTATACTGCTTTCAATCCAGGAAGTGAGGGACAACTCTCTGTAGAGTGGTCTTTTGTACAAATGGTGCAAACTTGGACTGCATCTAATGGACACTCCTTGTGGTTGTGTTTCTTTCTGCATCTGGGACAGAAGCCTGCGAAATTCTGTTCTGCCTCTGCTTGCTTTTTTTTGGCTTGCATAATATCAAGTTGTGTTGTCAGTGTCCCCAATATGTCAGTTTTAAAATTTTCTAATAAATTTCCAATTTCTGCGTGAGTTACTCCCTCTGCAGAGATCTTGTTGTCTCTTGTAAACCTGTCATGTTCTGCTAGTTTTAGACTTATGCTGCCTCTCGAGCTCCTGATACATAAATCAATAATGTTAGCAAAATTTTCCTAATAAATATCTCCTTTTCCCATAATATTTAGTGCTTCAATCCATTGTTCCTTCATTCCCCTAATTAATGCTGTTTTTAATACATTATCAGGTAAGGGTAATGATGCATAAGGAGATCTTTGAAGATCATACTGAAAACGTTCAACATACTCTTCTAATGTTTCATTCAGTCTAGCTACCATCTGAGATATTTCATATTTTTAATTCTCTAGACCTGCAATAGTCCTAATATTTCTTTAGAAAAGCATCTTTCATTTGATCCCAATTGTTTATAACACCACCACCCAATCCCATAAACCATCTTAAAGCAGCCCCTTTTAATGTAGAGGGAAACAATTTCAGTTTCTGGGGATCGGTGGTATAGTCATATCCTCTACACAGGACATCAAATTCAAATAAGAATGCATGCGGATCTTCTGATGTAAGGCCATGGAATGTAGGGATATGATGGAGAGCAATCACTTTCATAGGTGCATTAGCTGCAGTATCCACAATGGGGTATTGCAGTGTATAGGTTTGGGTGTTTGGCTAGTTCTGGACCATTTGGTCAAATATATGCCAATAACCTTCTGGGATATCTAGGAGGGTATTCCTATGCTATCGGGGGGGAATGGCCTTAACATCACTTCCTTTATCTGGGATGATGAGAGTGCCTAATGTCTAGGGGATTCTGGTTCTTGAGGTTCTTCAACATTGTTATAAATGATTTTTGCAGCACTTCCCTTATCTAGGCTACTTAATGGCTGGATTATCCCAAGAGGGATCTTGGTTCTTCAGTTTCTCCTGTTTCTCCTCTCCCTTCACAAAGGTTGCTAAGGTTCCCTTCTTGCAATGATTTTGGGCTATAATTCTTAATTTCTTGAAAATCTTGCTCTTTGGTTTGACTATGCACCTCAGCAAAGGCTACAGATGGTGATCCTGTGGCCTGAAGGGAACTAGTAGGTTGTCTAGAAGCAACTTTTCTAGGTCCTACTGAAGGCTGAGATTCTGCTTTCTTAAGGATTTCGTCTATAAAGGTCGATCAGCCAAGGGTCACCAGCCCCTTAGCTTTGTTAGACTTGGGTAGTGGTTTAGGATTCTTTTCAGGCTTTTTCTGCTTAGTCATGCACACAAATCAAATGCTAATTTCTACCCAAAGAACAACAACAAATCTACAAGAAAGCGGGCAGGGGAGCAGGGCTATTACATGCTCCGTACGCAGGTTCTTACCTTCCGTTTTTAAAACCCAGTTCTCTCCTAGCAGGTTCTTACATCACTCTGGAAAAGAAACAAATGGCTACACTCTTCCCCAGCAACGGCACCAAAATGTCGAGCAGTAAAAAGGGTCTTTTTCACCTCTATTTACCCTACATTAAGTTGTTAATCTAGGAACGATTTGTTATGTCAAAGAGTGTACTCAGTTTGAGGTGGTCATTTGTCAGAGTAATGCTAGTACTATAGTGCTCTAAATACAAGAGTAAACGGATGCTTGAAATAAGATCTACTTACAGAAAAGAACCTTAAAACTCAAATCATGCACTTAGAAAGCTATAACAATTTATCAGTCAAGGGTACAGTAATGGTAACTCATCCTTTTGTAAACTGATGTAATTACAAGACAATCAAGGAAAAGATCATCAATCTGGGATCTAGAAAACATATGTCAATGCTCACTACAGTCTTAGATCATTCTGCACACCAAAGAAATCATAATACAAATGACAGGAAATGGAACAACAACTATTCCTATGAACAAGATTGAACAGAAAAACCTTAATCTACGGAAATGAATGCAGCAATTATATCCTACAGGAATTAGGTAACAATCTTTACTCTAAAGATAAATTGGACAACAAACAGAAATAGAACGACAACTAACAGAGATGAAATATAGAACAACAACTTGAATCAAATATAAATGTACAATAAACCAAAATGAATATCACACACAGCACGCTTAATATTGAAAGGAACAGTAATCTGACTTCGATACAACAAGTATAAATCACAGTTATAAAGAATAACGATTGTGATTCGTAATGGAACAACAACGCCAGTTGAACAACAATCGCGGTTAAGTGTAAACCATAGATAAATACAGTAATACCGATTTATGAATGTACAGCATGGTTACTCTGTAATTGAGCAGCAATGGCAATCTGTAAGGAACAACAATGTTATATCAATGGTTAAAGGAACAACAATGCGTTATAAAGTCAGAATGAACAACATAGCATTCATGTTATAGAGAACAACATTACTCAGTTGAGCATAAACAAAATATAACAGAACCGTTATGTAAAATAGCAAAGCACATCAGATTACTGAACAGAGCTAATAATGAAAACCACACATGAATTAGAAATAATGGTACAGGAGCAAGTGTTCCACCAGGGCTGGGCCCTTAGCCTCCAGGGACACACTGCTTGAGATTACTCCAGAATCAAAGATGGAATGGCAACCAGATTTATATTAAAACATCAAAACAGAGTTACAGTGGATTGCTCTTCAATGAGAGTCGATGATCAAAGTTCCAAATACAAAGGAGAATTACATAAAAACAACAACAGTTCATCCCCCGGGCTAGCAGTGTTGCCCCTTCTTATAACAGCCGAGCGGAGATATCAACGATACAAAAAATCGTTAAGATAGCGATCCCTCAGGATCAAAGGATCCTGAGGGATTCGCCAGACTGTTAATTCTCAGTTATCCTCTTGTTCTCTTGCACCGATTTGGTATCTCCTTTTCCCTTTCCTGGTTGATACGCTCCAATTTGGATCGCCTTGTTTGCATGTGGTTCCCTGTCAAAGGGACAACAATTAACTTTGTCCTGTCTTTTCCTTTGGGACGACAATCTTCTGTTTTCTCCTTTTCCTACATAAGAAAAGGGCAATTATTAGTTATTTTGCGTTACATACAAATCCTATAGATTTTATCATAATTTCTTATTATCTACCTAGTTCATGATGTAAAGAGGTTATGAGTTTTAAAGAAAAGATGACAAAATAAATGATAATAACATACCTTCTCCAGTACTCAACATCTGCCTTGCATCCTAAAACTGTGCAAATGTGTCCTCCTAAGACCTCATCCTGCAACAGTCACTGTCCACTAAAATTGCGCATATGTGTCTCTCAGTGATCACAAGAAGGATGACATGCTTGAGGACTCTCAAGGAGATGAGGAGGAAAATAAGCAGACAAAGGAACCCAAGGTATGATAGAATATCAGGACCGCATGAAGACTCCATCTAATGCATAACCCTTTGGAGGGCAGGTATGGTAAACAACGAACATCTTTTGAAATACACCTCTTAGTATAGCTTGAAGGACTTCGTATCATTGTCATATCATTCTGTCCTCAATGACATGCATGGTTTCAAGCACTGAAAGTCATTCCATGTGTTTCCTCTACGTGTCTTGCTCCCTTTTGTTTGCTCAACCAACTATCATCTTTTGGCATGTTGATTGATTTTTCATGCTTACAATCTTGTTCCAGTGATTTTGAAGGTTTGGATTTGTGTGTTTGGGTTGTGCTAGCTATGTGAAAATCCTTCGTACTCACACACAAAGTTTTAAGCACTGTCGCCCAAGTTTCGTCAAAGTCATCCAAAGGTTTATCTCAAGTGTCGCACTTATCTCTTTCAGCTCTAGACAACCCCACAAAGGGTCATGCTTTGCTACATTGCCATGGTGTTCAGTTTTGTCATGTTGTCGAAGTTCGCTAAGTGTGTGATCACAATGTCGAGTCATCACAAGTTCACTTGCCTCTCACACTTAGCCATTTTCCTGAAAATCTCTCAACGGAACAACTTCACTTCCCTGGACCTCGACTAAGTTGCACTGCGTAGTCTCATCCCTTAGTGGTGATGCCCTGCTTTCAGGATCTATGCAGTGCTTGAGGTTGTCCTCCCGGTTAATTGCACTGCACAATCATAGAGCTGAGAAGCTTGTCTTCCTTCCCAGAACTGCACAGAAACTACCTCACTAACTATCTAAATTGTGCACATCACAAGAATAGTCATCGAGCCTCCTTCCTTCTTGTTGGAACCCCACATTGAATAGAGACTTGAGCCTGCACTTCCCCTAGAAATTGTGCAGAGATGTCCTCCCAGTGACTTCCCTCATACGGGACCCACTTCTCTCAAAAACTGTGCAGAATTGTCCTCTGGTCCCTCTGTTGTCTAGCCTTGTCTTCCCTGTGGAAATTGCGTAGATATGTCCCTCACATTCCTACCTTGCAGCTACCACTAGTGTCCTTAACTGCGTAATTATGCCTCCCAATGGCCTCTGCGCAGTTTTCCGAGATAGTGAAGACTATGACCTCGAGTTCCTTGTCCAATATTGACTAGCACTATGCATAGTCTCAGTGACCAGTCCCCCCTCCTTGTCACCTGGAACTGTGCAGTGCACAGTTACTGGGCCCTTTTCCCAGCCTGTCATCTGTCCCAGGCCCGAAACACGGAAGACAATGCATGCATCTTAGACTAGGAGGTTTTGGATTTGATGTCATCCCATCATGAGTGAATTGTAGGAATAGGTACACTAATGGAACATGGCGAGACGACGAATGAGATGAAGAAGGAGCACACATGTTAGAAGACTTACATGCAATCAGACGGACGAGATAAGCACATCCAAGAGAAGGTGAAGATAACACATACATACAACCGTCTTGCAATACCAAGACCATTTAAGACCCCGCAACATCAAGCCATGTAGAGGAGAAGAGAAAGCACACCCAAGAGTACATCCATCACTTAGCAGCTCAACAACTTGAAATGGACACCAGAACCAACCAATACATGTTAGCAGTGTCATATTAAGTTGTGTCGTGATTTGTCAAGGCCACATCACTACTATGGGCCATATCTGTTGTAACAGAATGTAATGTAAAGTGGACGTCCAATGGACACACACATGAAGATGAAGATTCATCCCAGTTGAAAAGTCATAGGAAGTTGAACAGTCATGAGGGTAGTCCAAGAGTCACAAGGGTCAAGCATCACCCTTGGCTATATATACCCCTCCAATTGTATGAGCAAAGACTTTTCACCTTGGCTCCTCCCACATAGCCTTCAGAGAAGACAGTTAGATCTTTGAGGAGCAAGGAGTGGCTCCAATGTCCCACTACTGGGACTAGTTATGTATGGTGTACATATGTGTCTTGGTACTTTTGCTTAATTTAGAAGCCTATTAAGGCCATCATTTTTTCATGCATGTTTTGTAGATGTTTGTAATACAATTCTTTCAGCATTTGTAATGCATGTTTGTTTCACTTGTACTAAGATAGTTGGACTCCTTCAGTTGTTTTAGTACTTACATTGTTGGGAATGTGTTGTATTGGTTGTCACCGTTGTCTCATACCAATGGACTACTCCGTGGGATATTAGACAGACCACCTTTGTGCATTGGTTATAATCGTTGTCACATCCTTGTGGACTACTCCATGGGATACTCAACAAACCATCTTTGTTTTTTTGTTATAATGACCGTCACATTCGTGCAGACTACTCCTCTGGGTGGTGTATGTGTTTTCCCCTTCACTTCAGCTTTAACGACCGTCACATTCGTGTGGAGTGCTACACTAGGTGGTGTTCGTGTTTCCCCTTTCACTTAAGTTTTAACGACTTCCGCATCCGTTGTGTACTATTTCTTTGGATGTCGAACAAAATTTTCCTGTTCGTATCTGTATATTTCTGGGTAGTACTATTGCCTCTCACTTAGAGGCTTACTTTACTCTCCCCTTTGCAGTAAGAGAATAGAGACACATGTTACATTATGCACTCACCAGGCACACTTACCTTGTTGTTTGAAGATACCAGCGGAACGCTCTCGTGTGCTCATAGCTCGAGCGAAGCCATATCTCTAAGTATATGGAAACCAGGCCTTTATACCAGATGGGACTCCTACACCAAATAGTGTGAGGTCTAGTTGGGACTTCATACTGGGGAGATCCCCTAAATGTTTGCAGGTCTAGCACCATCAAAAACATGTTAAAAGGAGATGCATACCAACATGTTTCTTACCTTGTTGATTTTGTCCATGATTGGAATAAGAATTGAATTATATAGCTTTAATTATTATGCTCATATATATATATATATATATATATATATATATATATATATATATATATATATATATATATATATAATTCCATATCTGTAATGCATTTCTAGTTGGGGAAGTTGGATTATTTATTTACTGTTAATGTCATAATTATTTGTTGTTACTTATTTGCAATGGTCACTATGTAAGCTAGTTTCTTTACCAATGGTATACTATTTCCATTGCTCAAGTGTTTATACTAGAGTGTGATTATCCTGCTCATACTTGTTATAGTTGGATCTTCACATCGAAATAAAAATAATTTCTTGATTAGAAAGCTTATCTGCCTTCTCATTTAATTCTTTGAAAACATGTTAAAAGGAGATGCATACCAACATGTTTCTTACCTTGCTGATTTTATCCATGATTGGAATAAGAATTAAATTATATATCTTGAATTATTATGCTCATATATATATTTGTAATGCCATATCTGTAATGCATTTCTAGTTGGGGAAGTTGGATTATTTATTTATTGTTAATGGCGTAATTATTTGTTGTTACTTATTTGCAATGGTCACTGTGTAAGCTAGTTTCTTTACCAATCATATAGTGTTGCCATTGCTCAAGTGTTTAGACCAGTGCATGATTATCCTGGTCATACTTGTTGTGGTTGGATCTTCACATTGAAATAAAAATAAGTTCTAGATTATAAAGCTTATTTCCCTTCTCATTTAATTCATTGAAAACATGTTAAAGGGAGGTACATACCAACATGTTTCTTACCTTGTTGATTTTGTCCATGATTGGAATAAGAATTGAATTATATATCTTGAATTATTATGCTCATATATATATATATATATATATATATATATATATATATATATATATATATATATATATATATATATATATATATAGATATAGATATATATATATAATGCCATATGTGTAATGCATTTCAAGTTGGGAAAGTTGGATTATTTATTTACTGTTAATGGAGTAATTATTTGCAATGGTCACTATGTAAGCTAGTTTCTTTACCAATGGTATATTGTTTCCATTGCTCAAGTGTTTAGACCAGTGCATGATTATCCTGGTCATACTTGTTGTAGTTGGATCTTCACATCGAAATAAAAATAATTTCCAGATTAGAAAGCTTATCTGCCTTCTCATTTAATTCTTTGAAAACATGTTAAAAGGAGATGCATACCAACATGTTTCTTACCTTGCTGATTTTTTCAATGATTGGAATAAGAATTAAATTATATATCTTGAATTATTATGCTCATATATATATATATATATATATATATGTAATGCCATATATGTAATGCATTTCTAGTTGGGGAAGTTGGATTCTTTATTTACTATTAATGGTGTAATTATTTGTTGTTAATTATTTGCAATGGTCATTGTGTAAGCTAGTTTCTTTACCAATGGTATATTGTTGCCATTATTTTATTTACTGTTAATGGTGCTCATATTTGCATAATTATCCTAAAAATAAATCAATCCAAGAATAATGGCATCCCTCCCCTAATTTGTTAACTTAGAATTCTTTGATTGATTTATTTTTAGGTTTCTCATAAAGGAAATGGTCACTGTGTAAGATAGTTTCTTTACCAATGGTATACTATTGTCATTGCTCAAGTGTTTACACTAGTGCATGATTATCCTGGTCATACTTGTTTTAGTTGGATCTTCACATCGAAATAAAAATAATTTTCAGATCAGAATTAAAATTCAAATTCAACGGAGTTCAGATTCTTGAGTTTAGCTAATGTAACTTTGATCAAATTATCCCAACAGAGTTCAAATATCTACAAATCATATTGTGCCAACAAAGTTCAAATTCTTGAATTTAGTTGATCTACCTTTGTTTGTTGACCATCACAATCACCATTAACAAACATTCTCAAATCAAGTAAAACCAGATGTAATTGTGTTGAAGAGAATGGTGTTTTTATCATTTGCAATCCTCAATATGATGAACTGGATAATACTTAATTGTGTAGAAGTTTAGCTTCTACTATGAAACCAATCAAAATATTGCATCCTTACACAATTCACAGCGTTATGTGGTTATAAAAATTAATTCATGCCACCTCCATGCTTGATGGCCTTCATTTCTTGCATTGCCCAAAATTGTTGAGTTGCATGTCTGACCCAAGTTTGGTGGACTACCCAAGATTGACTAATTAGGATGTGCCTGAATGTTTCCATATGATTGAATCCAATTTTCTCCTTGTAGCGATGTGCCTCAATGTTTGCATATGATTGAATACTAACCCCAACACTGAGTGCAAGTGTCATATAAACACAGTTAGGATTTAAATATGCACTGGTAGGGGTATAAGAGGTGGGCATAACCCTTGGCTGATAGCGAGGGACTTGGATGTTAATCAAGTCTTGGTATGATGGTGTGTGCTTTGCAATGTGGTCCAACATGTTGGACATCATCCTATTTGCCTCAAACTAGCTTGGACCATAGTCTTCCCTGCTTGTCACCCCTCCTCCTTTTTCCAACACTTGTTGAACCTTTCTTTCCTCCCTCTCTTGCCTTGCCAATTTTTTTTTATGTTCCTTATCTTCCCTTTCTTTTTGTCTTTCCAACCTTTCCTTTCCTTGATATTATACTACTACAATCCTCACTGCTCTCTTTTCCTTGGCCAAATCCTTCTTTCTCTTTTTAAATTCCTGAATTTCATTTGTTTTTATGTTCAGACTCAAACAATAAATTCTTATAATCTTCAGATGTGAGAAACTGTGAACTCCTCCCCAAATGAAGACAATCTTATGTTGAGTGCCTTGATGAGGCCTTCACTCTCATTACTAGTAGCTTTAGGAATGCATCAAATATTCTCTACTTTGTTATCCCATGCTCCTCAGGACCTGACACTTGGATTTCAACCTCCAGGACAAATTATTGGCCCCCACTGTTGTCTTCTTCAGGTACTTCATGCTGAATAGGATCCTCTCCTAGTGATCCATTCTACACAAAATAATGAACAAGTTCAGTGTTCAACTCTGATGGTTGTGAAGGCATGTCCATGCTTTCCTCATTGTATAATAACCCATGGTTAAAAGTTCATGTAATAAAAGTTAATAAAGGAAAAATAAGACCACATTTAAGGGACACGTATTCCAAGCCGAATATTGGGAAAAGATATCCTAGTGGGCATCACTAGATGTATTTATGGCTAAGGGAAATTGGAAAAGGCAATGGCTAAGGCAATAAGAAAGGAAAAAGGTATTTTGGCACATTTATCTATGAAAATAAAGGAAAATAGGAGAAAAGGAAGGTGAAAAGTCATAGGTTTCATGTGAGGAGGAAATTGAAGAAAAGATCGGCCTCATTGATAAAAAGGCGTCTTAGGATCAATTGGCAAGATTTGATAAGAGTTAAGTTTTTGGCTCAAGCTTTTCCTCAAGTTTGAAGAAAGGAAGGGAAAAGCAAGAAAAGGAAGGACATGGAAAGGAAAGGAAAGAAAAGATCAAGCAAGGAGGAGAAATATCAGACAACTTCAGCAAGAATACTTGTAGGTAACATATTTCATGTGTGATTTCCTAACTGGGTTTGACATGCATGGATTTGCATGGTTGTATATGGTTCTCTTGTTATTGGTGGCATGATTTTTCTAGGTTATGACAATGGTTTTCAACCTTGCCTTTCCTTTTTTTGGATATCCATGGTGTGATGGGATTGTTTTCTCGGTTTTGAGCTTTGGAATTACCGGATGGTTATAGAATCCAGGGTGGAGATGGTCTTAGGAAAAATTCTAAAAGGCCTAGGAATCCCTTGATCGGTTTTGGTGAGATAAATAGTAAAGACTGAGGGTGGAGTCTCAGTTTAGGGCCTAGTGATTTGGTGTGGATTGCGGTAAATCTTGAGATAATGGTGTGTCAATTTAGGTCCTCGTGATCCAGTGTGGATTGCGGTAGATCCTAAGAGACAAGGAGACAAAAAATTCCTCAAGGATAGTGATGGAGTCCAGAGGAATTCCTATCTTGATTTGGTTTTGTGATCTCGGTGTCGGTTTTGGTGAGATCCCAACTTGGTGAGGGTGGAGGTGGTTTAACCTCTGGATTCCCTTGATTTTTTTGGAATGGTTTATCCATGAGATCCCACTTTCATTCTTGGAATATGGCATGGGGCTGGCTGGCTAAAACAAAGATTTGGTTCTGCCATGTCTACGGTCGGGTGGTATGGGGAAGTCCCAAACCTGGTCTGTGTTGCCTATGTTTAATAAAAGCTAAGTTCTCTTGATTTTGTACTTGTTAATATGTGGCTTTAATGGTTGTCATCTCATTGTTATTTACATGGTTTAATGCTAGTTATAAGCATGGTTCTATGACTGGTTATTTTATGTACTTACTTGTAACTAAAAGGATAATGGATGCAAGACCTAATTGATGCCAAATAGTTAAGGGAAGAGGGTGGTGATCCTTATTTTCAAGTCTAGTATGAGTTATCAGTCATTTATGCTTTGTCTTTTATTCATTTCCTATAGATTGCATTGATGCCAAGTGTTTGATAGAATTCTAGTCCCAGTTGCGAATGGTCAGGCCTAGTCCTGGTGTTAGTTTTTGATTTGTAAGTATTGTCATGTAATTTATGGATTCTGAAAGCTACAAGGGATTATGGGTAGTCACCTGGATTTTGGGCTTCAAAAGTGGCACAAATCCCGGAGTCGCAGTCACATGTATGAGGAGAAAAGTCCCCAGATAAACACAAGCCTTGTTGTGCGAGTGTCTGGAACCTCCCAGACATACCCTTGTCCATATCAAGGGATCATCCAGGGATTTAATGGTATAAAACTCAGTTGATCCCAACGACTAGTAAGGGGAATGACTGGGATGCATTTTGGGAGTCCTGTAGTAGGTACATAAGGTCTGGTATGGTGTGTTTTCATTGGTTCCACTTCCTTAACTGACACATAGGGAGTCGAATCATATCATAGTAACTTCTCTTCACATCACTAGTACAAAATGAGAGATTAGTGACTACACGACTAAAAAATTTATTAACCACAATTATTTCAAGTGAATTAATACTAAATTTGAGCAATTTTAAGTGACCTAACTAAAAACAACTAACTTAAATGACTAATTTAGTCTAGGGATAAGATATATGACTAGATATTAAGCGACTCAACTAAAAGTGACTAACTAAATGACTAATTTAATCTAGGACTAAAATATATGACTAGATAATGAGTGACAAAATTAAAAATGATTAACGTAAATTACTACTATAGTCGAAGAATAAAAATATGACTAACTAACAAACACAACGTATGAGGTATAGACCAGTTGGTTTACATGGGGTTTTGTCCCCCCCAGGTCATGGGTGTTGGTGCACTAAGATGATTTTTAAAATAAATCTTAATACCTACATTAATCATCAACCCAGGGTAAGTCTGTTTATTTCAAGAGTGTTCAACATTGTATATGCAAGTGAATTCAGAGGCTAATTCATAATGAAATGATTTAGAATCATTGCAATGATTAATATCTAATTCTCGAAGTTCAATCCAAAACAATTCTGAAAGAAATCTTTAAAGAATTTTCAAATCTACTTTAATCTATTATGCAAAGAACTGAATTGGAATGAAAGTAAAAGGAATCACTCTTAGCAAATCTAACTGGTATTGACAATAATTCGTTTAGCATGAAGGAAAGCTACAACAATTGAACAACAAATAACTATGCAAACATCTCATGGAAATCAATCAACTATAAGCTTGATATCTCTGGTAACACTACTTTAGAATGAACAACAATCGAATACTTAAATCAACCTGATCAATTTGGTAAAGATTAACACGCAGATGTAAAACACGGCAAGCTCTAGAATCTAGTTTGAATGACAGAAGTAAATCATCATCATCAATACTTACAGCAATCAAAATAATTCTAATTTCACAGACTAATAGTAATAGACAATTGCAAGAATAAGAAAAGATAAATATGACACAATGAAAGCAGTAAATATCCTATCAACCAAGCCCAAAGTCTCCAGAAGTCACTGTCGAAAGACACTCAGAATGCAATTATAGGTAAAACACAATCTTCTTCATTAAACTTGATAATAGAGTTACAACATCACAGTAATGAAAATACTTTGTGTCCAAAATGAATAGTTACAATCTTGAAATTTCTAACTAGCTGTTCACTTCGTCGAATGGCTTTATATAACCTTGGAAAGATAAATGGATAAAAGTGAATCCTCAGGATCAGGAGATCCTGAGGATTTCACAACTGACAATCTGATTTCATCACAGAATAGAATTAATCCTCCTAGTCTTCCATTGTCCTTCATAATCGAGACGTTGTCCTTTTCCTTTCTTGGTTGTTGTTGTTCTGTCATTTGAACAACAATCGTTCAATTTGTGTTCCTGCATATAAAGATAGTGAAAGTTAGTTTTTCATGCCCATATTTACCCAATTCATTAATGATCGATTTTATCCATCTTCTGTGATTGTTTCTTCTATATTTATGCCTAAAACGAAGATAAACACATAAAGACAAATGATTGATTTAAGCTATTATGAGGATAAAACATACCTTTTACATGGCCCAACAATGGGGAGGCGCTGATGAGTGGAAGTCACTTTGGGGGAATTAAAATTCCCAAGGGTTTCTAGGCTTGACTAAAGCCTCGCACAATCCTGGTGATAAGCATCCCATTATGGGTGGACCAATCTTCTTACAACCAATAAGTAGATTGACCCTGACCTAGGCATTATCTAGTTACAAAAAAATAAAAATAAATGGTGATTACTTAAAAAACTAGAATATCATCATGCTCAAAAGAATAACATACATGGAGGTTCTTCTATGCTCCCAAAACTTAACGTGCGAAGAAAGGACGAGAGGACAAGAAAGGCTTATCAACAACAAAATTAAAAAATTAATCTCGTACCTGAATGTAAATTTTGTTTTTGGTAACAAGTTACCAGAAAGTTTATACATTACTAAATAATTTTGATTTGTCTTAACTCTAGATTTACCAAATATTTAGAGGGATCAAATCTCTTTTTGCTCTAAATAAAATTTGCACCTCAAAAAATTAGATCCTTCCTAGCACTTAGTAGATCTTGAGTTAAGCTACTATAGAAAAAAAAATTCCCAATTTCAATTATTATAATGTGTTTGAGATCCAAACTCTCAACCTTTATGACATTATGCTTTTTAATGTTAAAAAAAATACTATATAATACATATTTTCAATTACAATTACATATATATTTATTCTATTGATTTAACCTTTTAAAATATCATTTTAAAATCATTTTTTACAACATAAAACGTTTTCATATTTTAGCGCCATGGTTGAAACATGAAATCAATTACATATATATTTATTCCATTGATTTAACCTTTTAAAATATCATTTTAAAATCATTTTTTACAACATAAAACGTTTTCATATTTAAGTGCCATGGTTGAAATATGAAATTTTTCATATTTACATGCCATGGTTGAAACATGAAATTAAGTTAATGCATAGAGAAAGCAAAAGCGCACTATCTATACAAACTATGATTTATTTATAAAAGATATTATTACTAATAAATTTAAACTGAGCTAACTGGTCTTTGGTATGGAAAATGGGGAAGGATAATTGATGAGCTAGGTATAATTTGATAAAATTTTCAAGAGGAATTCATCACATTTAAATCCAGTCCACACATCAAGCAAGGTGATGGCAGAGGTGGAGAAATGGAAGATTAGCTCTTGAACACACTTTATTCGTAGTTAGGTCTTTTTCAGGTACTGTGAAAAATCAAACCATTTATCCTTTGTTTGTTTTCTAGCACTAAAAATTAATGATATGGGAAAGGGTTTCTATGTCGGAGCTCCGGTGTCATGATCTTCCTTGTAAATGAAGTTGTTGCAGCCATTTTTAGGGTTTTGTCGTCATTTGTTTTATAAGTTGAAAATGGTAGAGAATTATTTGGATGTGAAGTAGTGACAAAAGAGGAAAAATAAGGACATTGGAAAAGCGCATGGCCACAATAATATTTCCAGAGATCCTGGCACTTTAAAAGTTGAACTTGCAAGATCATAGTGAAAAATAGTTCTTCCTCAAAGCTGGAACAACCCAGCACAACAATAAATAAAAACTACAGTTCAACAAACATTTCACTTATAATAATTTTTTCTTTCCAAATATTGAATTCTATAGACCTGCACTTTTAAATTTCTTTGTCTAAACAGAGTTTTAGGTACTATACAAGTGCCATAAACCATACATTGTTCATAGCTTTTCCTAGTCTAATCTCACAAAGGAGAGTGACTTGCACATTTATCTTAAGGATTTCACCTCCACATCCAATGTTACTTGGTTTTTTTCTTCGACGCAAAATGATTCTTTAATGTTCAATAGCCCTGGTGGTCATATCATTCCTTTGTGGTCTTTTGCTTGAAGGACCCTAGAAGATTTGATAGTTATTCTTTGTTATGATTTATATTCTCTACTTCGAGTTGCATTTACAAGTTTAGTGTCACTTTCTAACCAATTATCATGAATTCCTGGGAACAAAGTTTGAAGGATTAGGGAGAGGAACAATAGTAATCATGAACACAAATGTTGGGAATGTTGCAATGGAAATTCTTCAGTCACTGATTATATGCAAGGGCACTGCTTTGAATTCTGACATGGTAAGTAAAAACAACTTTTGTTTCAATCTTATATCATCGTTCAATGTCTTCTTTGAATATTGAAAATAGATTTATTATAAGGACCAACTTTACAATAAACAATGATTGTTGAGTTAGAAAAATAGCCATTGTTTTATGGTTTAACAAGAATATTTTTTGGTGAATTCTTCCTCTTGCACTCTTGCATTTAATGTTATTTCTAGGATCAAAGCTCTACTTATTAATGGGTAGGGAACCCTGTTAGGATTCAAGTTTTTTGGCTTATTTTTCTCTGTTAGAAGTGCTTCCCAAAACACACCCCGAGGCACTGCACTAAATAACACATACTTCCATTGATTTATATTCCAGGTCTGAGGACTATCTTTTCCACAATTTGCATGCAGGGCTTCAATCTGGTTGAGCATGCCATTCAAACAAGGCAGAGCATAATGAGAATGGAATTCTAGTAAATAATTCAACACTCTATCAATCTCACTAGCGAATCAAGGCCCTGTTAACTCTGTTAGGAATTTTATATACCAGATCAAATGAGACTTGGTAGTCATATTGTAGGTGTGATCACATGATAGGTCTTCCCAATGAAAATCCAAAGACGAGGGGCACTTTTATTGAAAATAAGTTATTATTGAAATTGTGTGAGGGTAAGCATTTAGAAAGTTTGATAGATGAAGGATTAATAGAGCACAAAAAGAAGATTTATTAGGGATAGGATAATGGAAAAGTAAGTACTCTCAAGCCAACCATTCTTAAACTATGGATCTAGGGAGGAGTTTTTTATCCCCTTACTACTCTTCGTTATGACCTTAGATGATGTTACTGATAGTTGGGTGTGCATTAGAGTTTTAATAGGTTTGTTCCTTTGACAACAAAGAAATCTCTCATGTTAGAAGCTTTTTGATGGACCTAATGCTTTGGTATAAGAGAAAAATGAAAAATATAACCTGCATATTTATGACAGCCCCAATTTTTTTTTCACCATATAAGATTGTAAAATATGAAAGATAAAAATATAGGCATAAGGGTTGAGGCAAGGGACATTGATTCCATGACTGGGGGGGGTTGCTAGGGGAATAATATATTTCTTCTATCAAGCCATGGATATTGACACATGGAAAGCAAAAAGGGCAGGTTGTATGATGATGATTGACTTACAAGATTGAGTAGGCCAACCAATGATGACAAGGATAACAACCTTAAAAGAAAATATGAAACTAAACTATAAATTGGCTTCATATGATTGGTGGAATTTTTTTTGGGCCAACAAGGAAAAAAAAACCAACCAAAAAGGATGACAAAAAGACAAAAAAAGGGGGAGACCACAAGTTCAAACAATGTCCAAAAGCAAGCGCTCTGTCCATCAGGCGAGGGGATTAAAGAAAAATCATCCTATTTTTGGTCATGAGAGCAGTCCCCTGGAGCATCTCGTTACGCCCTGGAGTTTGGCTCGGGGGTGGCAGTTGAATAAGAGAGAGTTCAATTTGCAGCTTGCCTAAGGTTGGGAGGAGAGATATCGTCCCTGACTCAATTTCCTGTGGTTCAGTAAGATAAGTATTCCTCTCATCTTAGTCCTCATTGTGGCTCTTGTAATGTTATGTTACAAAGGATCAAAATGTGTAATGTGCATGTCATGCTGTATAGTGAACTATGTTTAAATAATGCCAGGAAAAAATCTAGTTATGGGTTATGTTACAAAGGTAACAATATATAATGTATTACATGTGTTGTATATGGCGTTGTTGATGGTGATGGACCTGCCAACATGTCAAGGGATCTCCCCGATAAGAATTCCCAACTAGACCTCAAACTGTTTGGTGTAGGAGTCCTAGTAGTGGGTCGTACGGTATCGCCTTGACCACGGTTGCGCACAGAGGCAAGTAAGATATCCCTATTGGTAGAAAGGGTGTGACATATGCAGCAAATCAAGAAAGGTGCATGAACGGTTCTAACAAATGGAGGGTGATGTGAGTGCGTCCCTTGGAAACCTGTGAAAGCACATGGCTAAGAAGGGAACACATGAGCAAAGATGCATCACAAACTAGAAAGAAAGTAAGATGACAATCCAAAGTGATGTTTAAACCAACAAAACATTTCAGTAAGATTCATACATAATTATACAGAAAAATCCCATACATGCATGTGTAAGAAAACATATACATATATCATTATATTAAACAAGTTAGCTGAAATAAAATAACAACATATTCATGAAACGTGATGGCTCTGTTATATTAAGAAGTGAAATTTCCAATAATAATGTACAACCATGACCAACCTAGTCCTGACAGCAAAACGTTACAGTCATTGCCGCCTGCTCCTCCAAAGAGATGTACTAGCTCTGCATTGTGGAGAAGCCAAGGCTCATTACAATACTCTCCAAGATTTCTCTAAGATACTCCTATCGGAATCTTGGCTAACCAAAATCCTATACAATGAGTTATGAGGGACTATATATAGCAAAGGGTGGGGTGACCCTTGACATTCCCCTCTATGACTATTCATCTACCCTCATGACTCTTCAACTACTCTATGAATGTTACATCCAACTATCGACACTTGAACTTCCACCTGACAAGACATTACATACAATATGCACATGTACCCATGTGAGACAAAATAGGCTTGAGAAATCCATGCAAGACATCACTATGACTCGGAAAACTGTGGGAAGACCAGCTCTTCGACATCCTCACGATGGTCGACGATGGTGAACTTATGCCAAGCTCGGTAGTCTGCGATGGTGTCCATGTACTCTATGGTGACATCTTCTTGAAACTAACTCTTGCCTCTATTGCATCCGGGTACACTTCTCTCGCTCCTCTATCCAACTCGTCTAATAAAATGTGCATCATTGTCTTGAGTACAGCCGGACCAGTGACATACTAATGCATGGTGTCTGCACTGATCACCAAGTCTGTGCTAGTGGCTATGTGCATCAACTCATCAAAGTACGAGTCAAGCTTTAGTTGGACTTGTGTCTTTGTGTTTGCCTCAATGGGTATCCCAATAGATGGGATTGCATGTGCGCGCACAACAACATCCATACTCTTGAATGCCCATGCATGGGAAGCCTGCAAACTAGTGATGAGCTATGAGAGTTCTCCATAGTTCCGGATCTGAATTCGGATGTGTGCCTTCAGCTTGACTGTTATGGGCTTCATCATCTTGGACAAGTGTAACAGGGCTCCCTTGTATCTCATTGTCCATGTTTGCATGTATTCAACAATAGTCTTTAAGTTTGACAAGATACATGCTCTCCTAGCACATCGCTGCTGCCAACCATTGAGATGGACAACTGCCTTATGCACGGTACCAAACTTGGAATACAACGCCCGCATGACTATTTGAAGGGACGATACTTCATCCAATATTGCCTTCCTCAACTTTTCTCGGGAGGATGATGTAACCAGTTCTCCTCCTCACTTGGCCATTTGTAACTCCTTAGCCATTCGCTCATTCTCAGCTATCAAGAAGCGAACACTCAAGCTAGTGGCTTCAGCATATGCTCTAGTAGCATCAGCCAATGCTGCTAGATGCTCGTGCATGTAAGACATGAGCACTCGTTCTTCAAACTGCACAGGAGATGTGTTGTCATCCAGAGTGGATACTCTACGTGATTGCACAACTCTATGTTTTGACTCGTCGAATGATATGTTGTTCATCTCTCCTTCCGGATTATCTCCAAGGATCTTAGTATCTCCTTGGTCATTTGGCACTTGATCTACTTCAAGATCTGATGAAGTTGGTGGGTCGACCTCTTGATGGTAAGGCATGAGGTCGATGTCTTACTCTAAGTCTTGCTACTCCATATCCATATCCATCTTCTTAAGTGCTTGTTCAATCTCTTGAGTGAAGTCCTACTCCTGCAACTTCTCACCTTGTCTGCTTTGTGCCAGTTTTTCGGATGAGTCTACCACCTGTACGGATGGAGTTTCATTTGTATGTACATGTTGCGCCCCCTGTTGTACCTATTCTTGCTATGCTTCCTTCTCCTATCTGCACAACTCCTATTCCTTCGGAGTTGCTCCTTCAACTCATGCAACTCCTTCATTGTTTCCTCCATCCTCTGTTTTTCTCTCTGCCTTTGCATGGCCCCCTTATCACACTATTACCTCTTCACCTCTATTGCCAAAGCTTCTTTTTTCACAAGTGGGTCTGCTCTAAACTTGTGGCTCTTCTTTGCCTTCGTGTTGTCAACAATATTTCTCTTTCCTTTTTCGCACGCCAGTATGTTTACCTCTGTTGTTGTTGCTGCTGGTGCTCTCCTAGATGTTGCCTCACGCTTCTTCGCTAACCATTCCACAGTGATGACGACCGACTCATTGGACCTGGAGAAGCTGTGACAATATCTCCATGGGTCTTCGTTTGCCTAATGACATGCCCCATGGATCCACATAAACTGTACTCTCGTGCAGTGATCCTTCACCAAACAATGCGGGTCATATAGATTGAAGCTTCGGGTGTCGAAAGGATATATCTTGATCTCCTATGTTTCACCATCTGCATGCTTGAGATTCCATATCTCGTACAACCCGATCTGCAATGGAAGAGTGGGCCAAGGTGCCTTCTTCTTCCAGTGCAGCCTAGCTGACATTCCTACCGAGATGTGGTATGACACTTCTTACATGATGATCTTGTCCATGGAAAACTTCGGCAAAACATTCGGAGGCTTCTTCGCGATGTATATCCGTATGAAAGTGCCGGACAGTGAGGCTGTAGAAAATCTACTATAGGTTAACCTGACAATGCAATATAAATCAAAGTAGAATACTATAACCTACTTCTACTATCAATTTGCGGAAGCTTAAAGATTGAGCTGAGCAATATAACTAGAAGAAGAAGAATCACTCGCACAATACACATGAAAATACTTTGGGGAAAGCCTCAGCTAAAAACCCCACTATCTGTATTATCATACAAGGTGGAAATACATAGGAATTAGACAAAGCCTTAGCTCTCATAGCTAGCCAGCTCTCAGTACAATCCTCACAAATGCTCACAAGCAATCTTGGCTTCTCTCCAGCCTTCCTCTCTGCCCTCCAAGCTCCTATTTCCTTGCGTTGTTCCTCTGGGATGATTTTCCTTCAACCAAGTGGATAACTCTGATCTCACACACTTCAAAACTGTGCAATCCTGAAGGATTTATCCTTGACTGCATGCATGAGTTTTCTCTTTGAGAAAACACATGCAACTGATAGTACATTATCCTTGACTTTAATCTCAACTGGGTCTTTCTCAGAATAGACATGCATGAGTTTCTGATGATGGAATCTGCAGTTAACTGGAGTAGCACTAGTTGGGTGCATGCATGCATCAACTAACTGTTAACTCACCATTAGTTCCTCAAACAGTTTGGAACTAATTTAACTGGACTTAACTCAGTAAACTGAGTTAACTAATTACAACTCAAATATAACTCAATCTTATCTCCTTAATTTAAGGGATAACTCTTGCATGACTTCACAAAGACTTCTAACTTGAATTTCTCCAACTAATTAATTTAAAATAAATTAATTAATTATTTCCAAGTCGCTGTTAAGACTAAATTCGATTTTAATTCACAATTTAATTCATGGACAAATTAAATTGGAATATTCTTGTTGCCATATTTCAACACTCCCTCTCAACAAGAAAGAGATTATCTGCCACCCCGATCTTGTCTCTATGGAACTTGAATTTACACTTTGATAATGCCTTTGTCAAAATGTCAGCATCTTGCTCCTTTGTCGAAATATACTGCATCAACATGATCCTCTCGACCTGTGAAAAGCCATGGGCAACAAATCTTGCCTTATGCTTCTCCACACTACCATAAGCAGCTTGATTTACCTTGTAAAGCCAACGGGAACTCACAATTGACTTTTTCTCTGATCTCAGAACCATGTCCCAAACACTGTTACGAACTATGGAGTCATACTCCTCCACCATAGCATCAACCCAAATCAGCTGTTGCATTGCTTCCTCAAAGGAAGATGGCTCGGTCTCAACACATTCCCCAGCAAGGGCCATGTATCCATTGTACCTCTCAAGTGACCTCCTCTGTCTGTGCTGAGAAGATGGTGCTCCCACATTCTCTCTCGCATCCTCCAACAATCTGTCATCTTCTCTTGTGCACTTCCGTCCATCTCTGGAAGACTCTGCTTGAGTGGATGTCTCCACTCTTGGAACCTTTGCATGCAGCTGCTCCACATCAGTCTGAGGCTCCTCCTCCTTAGGAACCAACAGTTCCTCCACAACCTGTAGTTGGAGCTCCCTCTCAAGGGAAACTCGCATGGCCTTCTACTCATCAAACTTGAGATCTCTGCAAATCACTGTCCTCCGATTGGTAGGAAAGTACACCCGATAGTTGTGAGTTGTATCAGTGTACCCCACAAATATCCCTAACTCTGTTGTCGGCTCAAGCTTCTTCTGTGCATCCTTTGTCACATGGCAATATACTGATGAGCCAAAGATCCTGAAGTGAACCACATCTAGTCTCTTTCGGGAGAAAGCTTCCTCTGGTGTCTTCATCCCAAGTATGTGATGCAGGCTTCTATTTTGCAAATAGATTGTTGTGTTGCATGCCTCAGCCCGCAAGTGAAGTGGTAGGTCTTGGTCATTCAGCCTTGCCTGTGCTGCCCCTACAATAGTTCTATTCTTCCTCTCAGTCAGCCCATTCTGCTGTGGATTATGAGGTGTCGTCAACTCTCATTTAATTCCTTTTGCTACACAGAAGTCCTTAAACTCTTGAGAGACATATTCTCCACCGTTGTCGTTTCTCAAGGCCTTGATATTATTCCCTGACTCTTTCTCGACCAAAGATTTGAACTCACAAAGCTTCGTGAAATTTTGATCCTTCTTCTGCATGAAATAAATCCAGCATTTACGAGAATAGTCATCAATGAAAATCACATAATACCTTTTCTTCGTTGTGGATGCCATCGAGAATGATCCACATAAATCACTATGAACTCACTCTAAGATAGCCTCTGCTCGATTGTCTTGATCATGGAAGGAAGACTTGGTGTAATTTCCCAAGGTAAAATCTCTGCATGTGTCAACTTGCTCAGGTTTACCTTTGGGAAGTCCTGTAGATATATGTTGCATTATCTTCAAAGACCCATGATGCAAATGGCCTAACCGCCTGTGCCACAACTCGCCAATGTCTTGGCTTTGCACCAATTCTTCTTTCATACTCAATGCTGCACAATCATATACCTCTATTTTATAAAGATTCTTCACCTGAATCCCTATCCTCTTGTTCTGACCCGTGTCTATGTGTCTTAGGAATGCCTTTCCTTTACTAAAGACAACATCATAGCCTTTTTCCTCCAACATCATGACCGATACCAAGTTCTTCTTCTATCCAGGCACATACATCACATCTATCAAGGTGGGAGGAGCTCCATGCTCCCTCTAAAAAGCAACCGGCCCACTCCTGAAACACTATACCTTCCGTCGTCACCCATCTCTATGCGCATCTTGAGGTCTTTCTCCTCCAAGGCACTGAATAAATTTTTATCACCGGTCATGTGGAATGAGGCTCCACTGTCAAGATACCAGACACAACCCATCATTGATGACACCATGCATGCGATGAGTGTAAAGTCTATTTCGAACTTAGAGGCTAATGCCTCACCTTCCAATCCTTCTGAGGATCCCTTCTTGGACTTCTTCTATGGGAAATTAGTCATATAATGTCCCATCTCGTGACAACTAAAGCATCCTACTTTAGACATGTCACCCTTCTTACCTCCATGAGAAGAATTCAATTTGAACTGAGAAGCCTTCCCCTTCCCTTCCCTTTCCTTACTTGCTAAGGCTACATTTTCTTCATCATCATTCTTGGATGAAGAACCATCTCGTGTGCTCCTCCTGATCTCCTCTTGCATAAGATTCGACCATAGTCATTCCCAATCTGACAGTTTCTCCCTTCCATTCACAGAGTCCTGGTAGCTATTCCAACTCTTTGGAAGGCCAAGGAGAGCGAGGTTCACCATATCATCATTTGCAGTAGTTATTCCCACATTTCCAAGCTCATCTCTGCAGGTGGTGAGCTTGTTCAGATATGTGGAAATAGTATCGCCCTTCTCCTTCTTGATTCTTCGAAGCTTATCCTTGAGCACCAATTTCTTCTGGTCACTATTGTTCTGGTAGAGGTCCTTCAATGTCTTCCACATTGAAAATGGAGTATCCTTCCCATGGAGACTCGAGACAATATGGTCTCAAACTTCCTCAAGGACGATCTGTCTCTCCTTTGCCACACACTTCTTCCACTCAGCCAACTTTTCTTCACTAGTTGAAGCTGGCTTTGGGATTTCTTGATCAATGAATTCCTTCAAGCCATTGTCTTCTAATACAACCTCCATTATATCTTTCCATGCTATGTAATTCGAGCTACCTTCTAAGGCATACTCGAGTCTCAAGCCATAGAATGCCATTGGCCAACCTTGAAGTATGATATGAATTCGATTTTCACCTGCAACCCTGAACTTCAAACTTCGAATTCTCTTCTCAGTATATTGTTCATAGCTCCAATACCATGTAGAAAATCTCTACAAATCCAGCTCTGATACCATGTAGAAAATCTTCTATAGGTTAACCTGATAATGCAATATAAATCAAAGCAAAATACTATAACCTACTTCTACTATCAATTTGTGGAAGCTTAAAGATTGAGATGAACAATATAACCAGAAGAAGAAGAATCAATCGCACAATACACATGAAAATACTTTGGGGAAAGCCTCAGCTAAAACCCCACTATCTATATTATCATACAAGGTGGAAATACATAGGAATTATACAAATCCTTAACTCTCATAGCTAGCCAGCTCTCAGTACAATCCTCATAGATGCTCATAGCCAATCTTGGCTTCTCTCCAGCCTTCCTCTCTACCCTCCAAGCTCCTATTTCCTTGCGTTGTTCCTCTAGGATGATTTTCCTTCAACCAAGTGGTTAACTCTGATCTCACACACTTCAATACTGTGCAATCATCAAGGATTTATCCTTGACTGCATGCATGGGTTTTCTCTTTGAGAAAACACATGCATATGATAGTACACTATCCTTGACTTTAATCTCAACTGGGTCTTTCTCAGAATAGAGATGCATGTGTTTCTGATGAGGGAATCTTCAGTTAACTGGAGTAGCACTAGTTGAGTGCATGCATGCATCAACTGACTGTTAACTCACCATTATTTCCTCAAACAATTTTGAACTAATTTAACTGGACTTAACTCAGTAAACTAAGTTAACTAATTACAACTCAAATATAACTCAATCTTATCTCCTTAATTTAAGAGATAACTCTTGCATGACTGCAGAAAGACTTCTAACTTGACTTCCTCCAACTAATTAATTTAAAATTAATTAATTAATTATTTCCAAGTAGCTATTAAGACTAAATTCGATTTTAATTCACAATTTAATTCAAGGAAAAATTAAATTGGAATATTCTTGTTTCCATATTTCAACATAGGAATACCAATTCGCTATGTCGATCAGTGCCTCCATTGTTGCCTTCAACATGCAAGGTGGATCCTATTCAAATATCTTCTTATACACCGGGGTGAAAAAATGATCTAACAGTTGTGTGATAACTCCTCTAAAACTGAATTTAGAAAACATTTTACAATAAGTATTGATAGAGGTTTCCACTGATGTCCATGCCCACTTCATGCCCGGGAACTCCTGATGGGCACAAATTGCATCCAATATGTAGGTGAACATGTAGATTTCTGCTTGTTGACCTTTGGGCGGCTACTGATCTCCTGCTACCTGTTCCTTCAGTCTATGAGCCAACATGTCAAACCAATTGCATGCTTTGCCTTCACTGGCTAGTTGGTCCAACGTAATCACCCAACTCTGCGGGAAGGTCTCGGTGCTCTCTTGGCCATACAAGCGACATGCAAAGATGATCAACTATTGATACACCTTCCATAGTATCTTCGTCTTATAAATCTGGTTGGGTGTCATCCTGAATTGGGCTGGCTCCTTTACCCAGTTCTTCAAGACATCCCTGGAGTTGGCATTGCTGCTGGGTATGCTGAAGGGTGTCTCCATGGTGACCACTGGCTTCAGCAAGTGGTACATCTACTGATAATCCTATGCCCTGAAGGTAGAAATCTCTGTCCCACTGACACTACTCAATGTCATCATCTCGAGATTAGTGTGCGAGACGATCCAATATATCATGTTTGCGCGTGGGAATGCGGGATACCTGAATGCAATCTGGTACAAGCCAAACTTGTGAATGTTCACATAGACTTGGCAGTCTTTGATATCTTCCTCAAATGTGCCTAAGAATGCATCATTGACCTCTTGCCATTTCATCTTGATGTCTTTGTCTACGATCAACTTGGTGTCTTCATAGATCGGCAAACTCGTAGACACTCGCTCAACTGTTGTTCCAGATGCACTTCTGTCAGTGTCCTTTGACCCTGCTCACTTGGAAGCCATTGATCCTGAACTACTAAGTGATGGACGAACACGATATTTTTAGTACAAGACAAATTAGGATCTCAATAGGAAAAGAAGTGAAGTGAGTGAGGATTGAGGAGAAGGTGGGAACTGAGCTCTGCAACCAACAATGGTGATCGATCATTTTCTGCACGCAGGGACTTTCTCCCAAGCTCACAATCGATTGCTCGAAGATGGACACATGTCGGTGGGTGTTCCCCCTCTCCAGGGAATAGAACCACGTCAGGAAGAGGTAACAATTCGTTTTATTCATATACAAAATGGGTTTTTTTGGCTTAAACCACACCTACTTGCTCTCGATCTTCTCGGCGGGGGCAATGTCCTCCTGTTTTCTTTGCTTGAGCGTCTATCACGACTTCTCCTGCCACTGCTCAGTTGGACGGTGGCTTGGGCACAGGGAATGCCGAGTTTTGTTGCCGACTTACCACTTCCTGTCCTGCTATCGCCTCCCCCTATCATCGGTTTTTACACCAACAGGCTACTGCGTGCGTGGTTTCGGGAGTTTGGTCATTCTGCGTCCGGGTTCCAATCTGTTCTGGATATTTCCTGTGTACGGGAAAGGGAGCAGTCTACAGTGGGCCACATAATTCTTGGAGCTATGACAGAGCACACAAAAAATGACCCTAATAAACCAAATCTGGAAGTAGCAGGAAGCGGAAAATATATAAAAATCTGGGGTGCAGTGAGTTTTGAAGGAAGTTTGCCCATATCAACGGATTGTAGCCCCAAAACGACTGATTCATCCTGCGTGGGTGAAGAATGGATTAAAATTTTCGTCAAAAAGACAGGGGGCAGCCATCATTGTATGAGGCTCAGAAAGGGGCTGAATATACAGGAGCTAAAGAAGGTAATACAGAACCAAATTGGGATCCCCACCATTTACCAAAACTTGATTTTCTCTGGTCGTAGTCTACAGGACCTCCTCTCTCTTCAGGATTATGGTATCAACAATGATTCAACCATTTACCTAAATCTGCGTCTGCATGGAGGTTGCAATGGAGACAGCTCAAAAAACACAGGCTCTTTTCGTGATGCAGTCAAGGGAAAAGGAAAATTGTAGCAGAAAACAACACCAGCACCAGAGTTACCAAGTCCCTATATAGTGGAACAAAAAATGGAATCCCCTACGCTCCAAGTACATCTACCAGAGGTAACTGAACTACACACTGAACTATCCAATAATGCTGTCATTTGTAGATTTAATGGTTTCTGGCCAAAATCCGATGCTCTGCATCATTGGATTTACACCACATGGTCAACAAACTGTGATATACATTTATGCTCTAAGGGATTTTTCATTGTTAGCTTCAGCACAAACCAAGAAAGAGACAATATTATCAATTAGGGGCCTTGGTTTTGGGGCAATGCTGGCCTCTTCATCACTCCTTGGTTTGATTATTTTGATGCAAACACTATGAAAATTTCTACAATCCCTGTTTGGGTGAGACTACATAACCTCCCTCTACACTTTTGGCATTACAAAGTTTTATCAGCCATTGGGAATTCCCTGGGGAAATTCCTAAAAATAGATGAAGACAGAGTTAGCAAGGGAATCATCACATTTACCAGAATATGTATTGAGGTGGACCTAAGTCAGGGATTGCCTGATCACATCACATTGAACTACAACAATACATTGAGGACTCAACAGCTCGACTATGAGAATACTGCTTTCAGATGCCGCAGTTGCCTGCAAATGGGACACCTCCAATATAATTTCCTGCTTACTAGAAAGGAATCCAAAGGAAAAAAGAAACAACAAAAAAGGCCTAAAGGTTGGCAACAGACTGACCTTATGGAAGAAGAGGAGGACTTGCAGTCAGAACCTCCAGAGAACCAAGCGGAAACTGGTTTTTACTCAGGTCAGCAAAATAATCTAGATGAAACTGCCCTAGACACTCATATGGAGCCAAAAAATATACATCAGCAACCAGAACCTCAGCTAGAAGTTAGTGGAATAAAAAGAACTCATGGATCGGAAGGATCTGAATCCGACAAGGATCTACCATTGAATTCACCGGAAAACCAGCTGGCCATAATTTCACCCACTTCTGAATCGGAGGGTTGGAGGAGGGTGGAGAAGAAAAAGGGCAGAAAAGCATAGGCCTACTGATATTTATTTGCTTTTTATTGTATCTTTTTGTCCTCTTCATGGACAGCTTTCTGCATATGCTTATAGCATCTACTACATGTAATTTTGTCATATGAATAAAATTACGGATTTTTTCCACGGAAAAAAAATATGGACGAACACTTGCTATTTGGAGACATGGCAACATGCATGGCAAGAAATATGTGAGTTAAAACAAAGAAAACTTGATGGATGGCATGCAACATACTCGGGGAACTACTGGCAAGGATTGCACAATTTTCACTGGGAGGCTAGGAGACTAACTACTGTAACTGTGCAAAAGGTAGTCCGGATTGTCAGGAGGCTGGTTAACTACTGGAATTGTGCAATGCACAATCTAGACAGACCTACTGGGTGTTGAGATTGCGCAATGTGCAATTTCAGCAGGCAAGTGATACAGGCCCAGGGACTACATTGCGCAATTTTCTAGGCCAACATTCACTACCTCTCATAATTGCTCAAAGAAAGACTAGAGGGCAGTGACTAGCGAGAATTTCTCATTTTTTGGGAGGAAGGCAGAGCCTTCCCTCTCATAATTGTGCAATGTTGTCCGGGCAAGGCAGAGTCAAGGCTAAGATTGCCCAGACCCGCCAACAGGCAACTGCAAGAAATGAAGATGTTAATGCATGGAAATACTAAGTGTAAGAAGGACTGAATGATCGTGCATGCAAATAATGAATGCAAGATTCAGAAAATGTAACAGCATGCATGTGTGTGAAATGAGTCACTGAATTAGTGACCGTTCGTGCAAAACAGTGTCATGCATGCGACAACAGTGAGATGCAAACCAAAAATGAAACGGTGCTTGTACAGGCTAACATGCATGCAAACGACATCAAGCGTTCACTGAAATCAAGCAGAAAACACTCACATAAGCCAAAACACAAAAAGCGACAGAAACGCTGCAAAAGACAAGGTAAGCAGACTTACCTGGAAATACTTGAGCTAGATGTGTTGAAGACTCATGGATGTGTTATGGGATTTCAAACCTCCAAGATCGATGTGAAGAATGAGGTTTGAAACGTCAAATAAATAAGTTTAAGGCTCATGATGCCATGCCACAAACATAGGAAAAAACGACACTTGGAGGAAGGTTTCTAAAACAATCTTTGCATGTAACCTCCAGCTGCTAAAAATATCTCCCTAAAATATAGGGATGATTTTTGCATATTTATTTTTGCGATTTCGGGAAAAAAGCAGCCCATGCATGCAGGTCAAGTTTCCTCAGTCCTGGGTGGAACTGGTCAACCTGAAGCACATGCAACAACCTGCTTGACTGAGGGAGATTTTTGCACAATTTCTGGGAGGAAGCTGAGCTGGCTGTCCATAGGGATTGTGAAAATTCTGGGAGGAGAAGTTGACTGCTACCCAGAATTGGGCAATTTCTGGGCTGAGCTGCACTGCTAGGCCAGATTGTGCAATTTTCTAGGGGAAGGTTGTTTGACAGGGTTGCGCAATTTCTGAGCCTAGCAGACTACCAGTCAAGTTTGCACAATTTTAGGAGGGAAGGCTAGTTCCCCTCTAGAATTGTGTAATTTTCTGAGGGAGCTGCTCAGCCAGTAGCTGACCCAAGTCTGAGATGGAAACCTATTGGAGAAGTGAAGCAAACAATCATGCACAGGCTGGAAAGCTGTTGAAAAACCAATGAAGATCATGTACTTAAAAGTGCAAGACATGCTGTTGGGATGGTTGGTAGGGAGGCTCCAAAACGAAGCTAAGGAAAAATTTTGGAGGGTAGTTGTAGCTGCTACAACACTTGGCGACACATTGGTAGAACTCTAGCTCTCGGAATGGACCTTGTTCGTGAAAAACAAGTCTAACACCTCCAGAAGTATTGTTCAGTTCTCTGTTCATCTTTGTTTCCACACTTGCTTGATTGTAAGATGTAGAATTTGCCAAGCCCTTGGTCGGTTGACACATATTCCAAGCCAAGTCAACATAGTTGTTTCAATTGGAGATGAGGGGTATATTGGTGCACAATAAATATGGTCATCAGAGTTTTAGTTTCATCTCTGGTGTTGCTCCACTGCCAACAGGCCTAGACAGTACCTCGACGGAGTTACTTGTATCACCTCTCTGTGCAGGAAGCCTTTCTCTTCTTTCGCCTTATTCATTTTCAATTTTTTATTCATAACTGTGCATGGCACTTATTAATTTCAGAGGTGGAAGAGGGATCCCAACTTATTGAGAGAAGAAGAGGTTGTTCCTTTAGAGAAGTATTTTATATATACCTATGATGTGCTTGTTAAGGTTTTCCACTCACCTTACTCTACTTGACTGAGCTAATAAGGATTAACCCAAAAACAACTGACTAGAGTAGGTGACGCTAGTTTGCATGCAAGCGTTGTGTTTTCACCAAGGTTCACTTCGAGTAGTACAAATTTTCCATCGATGTATCATGGACTGAAGATAACAAGTTCTTCATTCAGAGGAAAAATGATAGATAACCAGGTATTGATAACTGCACAAGTCCTCTTGTACTTTACCCAGCTTGTTTCAAGAATCGCACATGGTTTCATACAAAACTAACCTATGAGCTCAAGCAAGCAAACAAACAACCAACAAAGAGAAAAGAAGAAGATCATGCGTAAGCAAAGCGAATAAGAAAACAAGCATGAAAGAAAACAAACATGCAAGGTAAGAAGCAAACATACATGCAAGAAAACAAACCAAAAGCAAACACTACTCCTACTCCTAAGCTAATGGTGCATGGGTCTGCTCACGTGAAGTGATACTTCCAATGTAGCCATGGATGCATTGGTCGACCCATGTTGGTGAAGGCATGGTTCGTGAACAACACATCTGTGTGAACCAACAAACATGAAAGATATAACAATGAACAAAAACACACTCCAAGTTTAAACGTGTCCATAGAACATAAGCGAGTGCAAGTGCATGAGATGCAATCTGTGGACTTATCACGGTGTTGTGTGACACCGTGTGTAGGTATTAAGCATATGCATACTCTTGACTGTGACATGTAAGCGAATGAAATAAAAAAATACAACTTGGTTGTGCACGTGTGCTTGCTATGTAAGATTCCTCCAATGCATGAGCGATGGGATCGATAGTTCGAGTGGAGGAAGAAAAATCTATGTGTGAGATTGATCTTCAATGCATACAGATGAGTGATGAGGAGCCTTGGGTGTTTCAACAATTTCCAAATCAGAAGTGAAACCAACCTCAGAACAACCAAGGCCTGACATAACCATCAACTCGGGCTGAAGTGCCTCGACAGTCTTTGGGGTTTTGAAATCGTCGACAGATAGATCATCATAAACAAGTGGCTTGGAAAAATCAACTGTGATATAATCATCATCGTGATCGAATACGGGGGCAAATAGATCACGATATCTACAATAAAAAAATCAATTATTTCATCGGCATCCTCATGATTTGATGAATGAAACATAGGGGTAGATGAGAAGCGGAAAAAATCACCCTCTATGTTTCCGGAAAAGGCAGATGAAAAATCAAGACAATTTTCAATGAATAATTTATCCTCTCCGTTGTCGGATGATTGACTAACATCCGGTGTGTTTTGCAAATGATCAACAATGGGTGCATCCATAGACAGAGATACACATGCAAAATCATGGATGGAAAAATCAAGAAAGATGTTAGGAAAAAATGGGGGAGGCTCGGACAAAAGGGAGTCATCCTTCGCCAAGGATTAATGCCCAAGCTCCCGGTCATACTCTTCATGAATGATAGCACAGGTTGGTTGCGCAACACCAACTCTGTCGATAGCTTGAGTGTCGTTCACAACAATTGTAGAGTCTGGAATGGAAGAACACAAGACAGTGCAATCAGGAGGATTAGCATAACACGAAGATGGAGATTGAGGTAAAACATACATGTGACAACCCATGGGCTTCACAACCAAATTTGCACAAAAAATGAGAGAAGTGATGTTGGGAAGATGTGACAGTTGAATAGATGTGTGTGCCTAGTCTCCCACATCATTCTGCAATGGTGGAGTTGTTTGATGAGGAGACAACGGAGGGTCACTTGTGACAACGTCCGTTTCTATATGTGATTGTGCAACTCTATCACCGAAGTATGATGAGCAGGGCTTGGGATCGAACTTTCGTTTAGGATTGACATATTTGGTAAGACAGTACTCAAATTTGTCCATGAGATACTATAATTTCATCTAACTTTTTGGAGCTTGAAACTGCAACACATGGAAGCGGTCCCAGATTTCCATAGGCGATTCATGCGGGGCCTTCCGTGGTTGTAACAGTTTTTGGTTGAGAGGTTCTCAATCAAAATTATGGAAAGTAGATTCAGTGAGATCACAGAACTAGTAAAGTGAGTGCACACTGCCAGGAGGCAGACTCCACCACCACCATTGTGGAGATTCACAAAGTGTGTATGTAATCAGCAGGCTGACCTATTCAACATATAACTCGTCTGCATTATCAAGGAATACATAGAAGTCTTCTAAGTACTCAGGCCAAGCTACTTCACCTTCACCATCATACATGAATTCGAACAAGAGATCAAAAAACTCCCTCATGATGTTAAGAGGTTGAGCATGCAAAAGACATCATGGAGGGATGAGTCTGATAAAATCCATGATAGATGTGTAAAGGTTCAAAACAAGATGAGAGGACGCAACTTGTCATCTAGCCCTCCTTCTAGTGTCAGAAATGTTGATGGTGTTGGACCGGCCAACATGTCAGGGGATCTCCCTGGTAAGAAGTTCCAACTAGACCTCAGACCATTTGGTGTAGGAGTCCCAGTAGTGGGTCGTATGGTATCGCCTTGATCGCGGTTGCGTGCAGAGGCAAGTAAGATATCCCTATTGGTAGCAAGGGTGTGACATATGCAGCAATTCAAGGAAGGTGCATGAATGGTTCTAACACATAGAGGGTGATGTGAGTGTGCCCCTTGGAAACCTATGAAAGCACATGGCTACGAAGGGAACACACGAGAAAAGATGCACCACAAACTGGAAAGCAAGTAAGTTGACAATCCAAAGTGATGGTTATACCAACAGCACATTTCAGTAAGATTCATACATACTTATACAAAAAATTCCATACATGCATGCGTAAGCAAACATATACATATATCATTAGAGTAAACAAGTTAGTTGAAATACAATAACAATATATGCATGAAACGTGTTGGCTCTGTTATATTAAGAAGTGAAAGTTCCAATCATACAGTAAAACCATGACCAACCACTAGTCTCGACAACGGAATGTTACAGTCACTGTTGCTTGCTCCTCCAAAGAGATGTATTAACTTTGCACTGTGGAGAAGCCAAGGCTCATTATAATAGTCTCCAAACTTTCTATAACATACTCCTATCGGAAGCTTGGCTGACCAAAAGCCTATAAAATGAGTTATGAGGGACTATATATAGCAAAAGGTGGGGTGACCCTTGACATTCCCCTTTGTGACTATTCATCTACCCTCATGACTCTTCAACTACTCTATGACTGTTACATCCAACTATCAACACTTGAACTTCCACTTGACAAGACGTTACATACAATCTGCACATGTACCCATGTGAGACAAAATAGGCTTGAGAAAGCCATGCAATACATCACTATGACTCAGACAACTGTGGGAAGACCAACTCTTCGACATCCTCACGATGGTTGACGGTGGTGAACTGATGCCAAGCTCGGTAGTCCGCGATGGTGTCCATGTACTCTATGGTGACATCTTTCTGGAAACGAACTCTTACCTCTGTTGCATCCAGGTACACTTCTCTAGCTCCTCTATCCAACTCGTCTAATAACATGTGCATCATTGTCTTGAGTGCGGTCGGACCAGTGACATATTGATGCATGGTGTCTGCACTAATCACCAAGTCTGTGCTGGTGGCTATGCACATCAACTCGTCAAAGTATGAGTCAAGCTTTAGTCGGACTTGTGCCTTTGTCTTTGCCTTGATGAGTGTCCCAATAGATGGGATTGCATGTGCGCGCACAACAACATCCATACTCCTGAATACCCGTGCATGGGAAGCCTACAAACTAGTGATGAGTTGCGAGAGTTCTTCATAGTTCCAGATCTGACTCCAGATGCATGCCTTCAGCTCGATTACTCTGGGCTTCAATATCTTGGGAAAGTGTAACGGGGCTCCCTTGTATCTCACTTCCCATGTTTGGATGTACTCAATAGTAGTATGTAAGTTTGACAAGATACGTGCTCTCCTAGCACATCGCTGCTACCAACCGTTGAGATGGAAAACTGCCTTATGCACGATACCAAACTTGGAATACAATGCCCGCATGACTGTCTGAAGGGATGATACTTCATCCAGTATCACCTTATTCAACTTTGCTTGGGCGGATGCTGTAAATAGTTCTCCTCCTTTCTTAGTCGTCTCCAACTCCTTAGTCATTCACTCGTTCTCAGCTATCAAGAAGCGAACACTCGAGCTAGTGGATTCGGCATATGCTCTGGTAGAATCGGCTAATGTTGTTGGATGCTTGTGCACGTCAGACACAATCACTCATTCTTCAAACTGCGCAAGAGATGTTTTGTCATCTGGAGTAGACACTCTACATGATTGCAAAACTCTATGCAGTGACTCGTTGAATGATATGTTGTGCATCTCTCCTTTCAGATTGTCTCCAAGGATCTCAGTATCTCCTTGGTCGCTTGGGACTTGATCTACTTTCAGATTTGGTGAAGCTGGTGCGTCGACTTCTTGATTGCAAGGCATGAGGTTGATGTCTTTCTCTAACTCTTACTGCTCCATGTCTGTATCCATCTGCTCAAGTGCTTGTTCAATCTCTTGAGTGAAGTCCTGCTCCTACGACTTCTCACCTTGTCTGCTTTGTGCCAGCTATTCAGATGAGTCTACTACCTATACAGGCGTAGTTTCATCTGTCTGTACATGTTGCGCCCCCTTCTGTACCTTTTTTTATTGCACTTCCTTCTCCTGTCTACGTAGCTCATGTTCCTTCCAGAGTTGCTCCTTCAACTCATCAAACTCCTTCACTGTTTCCTCCATCCTCTATTTTTCTCTCTGCCTTTGCGCAATCCTCCTATTGCGTTGTTGTCTCTTCACCTCTATTGCCAAAGATTCTTTCTACACAAGTAGGTCTACTCTAAACTTGCAGCTCTTTTCTACCTCCGCGTTGTCGACAATATTTCTCTTCCATTTATCGCGCGTCGGTATGTTTACCTTTGTTGTTGGTCCTCTCCTAGATGCTTCTTCATGCTACATCGCTAACCATTCCATAGCGATGACGACTAGTTCATTGGGCTTGGAGAAGCTGTGACAATATCTCCATGGGTCTTCCTCCACCCAATGACATGCCCCGTGGATCCACAAAAACTGTACTCTCGCGCAATGATCCTTCACCAAACAATGTGGGTCATACGGATTGAAGCTTCGGGTGTCGAAAGGATATTTATTGATCTCCTTTGTTTCGACATCCGCATGCTTGAGATTCTATATCTCGTACAACCCGATCTGTAATGGAAGAGTGGCCCAAGGTGCCTTCTTCTTCCAGTGTAGCCTAGCTGACATTCCTACCAAGATGTTCTATAACACTTCTTGCATGACAAGCTTTTCCATGGAAAACTTCAACACAACATGTGGAGGCTTTTCTGTGTTGCACATTCGTATGAAGGTGCCAAACGGTGAGGCGTACCAATCCTCTATGTCAATCAGTGCCTCCATTGTTGCCTTCGACATGCAAGGTGGATCCTGCTCAAATATCATCTTATACACTGGGGTGAAAAAATGATTTGACAGTTGTGTGATAACTCCTCTAAAGCTACATTCGAAAAACAATTTAAAATAAGTATTGACAGAGGTTTCCACTGATGTCCATGCCCACTTCATGTCTGGGAACTCCTGACGGGCACAGATTCCATTCAAGATGTAGGTGGACATGTAGATTTTTTCTTATTGACCTTTGGGTGGCTTTCGAGCTCCTATTACCTATTCCTTCATCCTATGAGACAACATTTCAGACCAGCTGCATGCTTTTCCTTCACTGGCTAGTTGGTCCAACGTGATCACCCAACTCTATGGGAAGGTCTCGATGCTCTCTTGGCCATACAAGCAACATGAAAATATGAACAAGTATCGGTAAGCCTTCCGCAGTATCTTCGGCTTGTAAATCTAGTTGGGTGTCATCCTGAATTGGGTTGGATCCTTTACCTAGTTCTTCAAGACATTGCTGGAGTTGGAATTATTGTTGGGTATACTGAAGGGTGTCTCCATGGTGATCATTAGCTTTGGAAAGTGGTAAATCTGTTGATAATCATGTGCCCTAAAGGTAGAAATCTTTGTCCCGCTGACACTGATCAATGTCATCGTCTCAGGATCAGTGTATGAGATGATCCAACGTATCATGTCCACGCATGGGAACGCGGGATACTTGCATGCAATCTGGTACAAGCCGGACTTGTGAATGTTCACATAGAGTTGGTGGTCTTCGAGATCTTCCCCAAATGTGCCTAAGAATGCATCATTGACCTATTGCCATTTTAGCTTGATGTCTTTGTCTACGATCAGCTTGGTGTCTTCATAGATCAACAAAATCATAGACACTCGCTCAACTACTGCTCCAGTTGTGCTTCCTTCAGTGTCCTTTGACCCTGCTCTCTTGGAAGCCATTGATCCTGAACTACTAAGAGATGCACGAACACCTACTATCTGAAGATATGGCGACATGCATGGAAAGAAATATGTCATTTAAAACAAAGCAAACTTGAGGGATGACATGCAACATACCCGGGGAACTACTCGTAAGGATTGCGTAATTTTCACTAGGATGCCGGGAGGCTAACTACCGAAACTGCAAAAAAGGCAGTCCAGACTCTTAGGAGGATGGTTGAATGCTGGAATTGTGCAGTGCATAATCCAGACTGGCCTGTTGGGTGTTGAGATTGCGCAATCCACAATTTCAGCTAGCAAGCGATGCAGGCCTAGGGACTGCATTAAGCAATTTTCAGGGCCAACAGTCACTGCCTCTCAGAATTGCGTAAAGCAAGACTGGAGGGGATTGACTGGCTAGAATTGCAGATTTTCAGGGAGGAAGGTAGAGCCTTCCCTCTCAGAATTGCACAATGTTGTCTGGGAAAGGCAAAGTCCAGGCCAAGGTTGCCCAGACTTGCCGATAGGAAATTGAAAGCAAATGAAGATGTGAATGCATGGTGATACTAAGTGTAAGTAGGAGTGAATGATCGTGCATGCAAACAATGAATGCAAGATTTAGAAAATGGAACAACATGCATGTGTGTGAAACGAGTTGTTGAATCGACGACCGTTCGTGCAAAACAATTTCATGCATGCGACAACAGTGAGATGCAAAAGAAAACTGAAACAGTGCTTGTATAGCCTAACATGCATGCAAAATATAGAAAACATTCACATAAATCAAGCAGACAACACTCACACAAGCCAAAACGCAAAAAGCGACAGACATGCTGCAAAAGACAAGTTAAGCAGACTTACTCGGAAATCATTGAGCTGGATGTGACAAAGACTCCTGGATGTGTTGTGGGATGTCAGAGCTCCAAGATCGATGGGAAGAATGAGCTCTGAAATGTCAAATAAATAAGTTTGAGGCTCATGACGCGCATGCCACAAATCTAGGAAAAAGTGACACTTGGAGGAAGGTTCCTAAAACGATCTTTGCATGTAACCTCCAACTGCTAAAAATAACTCCCTAAAATCTAGGGATGCTTTTTGCATGTTTCTTTCTATTATTTCGAGAAAAGAGAAGCCCATGCATGCAGGTCAAGTTTCCTTGGTCCTAGGTGGAACTGCTCAACTCAAAGGAACATGTAACAACATGCTTGACTGAGGGAGATTTTTGCACAATTTCTGGGAGGAAGCTAGGTTGGCTGTCCAGAGGGATTGCACAATTTCTGGGAGGAGCATCTGACTGCTGCCTAGAATTGCACAATTTCTTGGCTAAGTTGCACTGCTAGGCTAGATTGCACAATTTTCCAGGGGAAGGCTGTTTGATAGGATTGCGTAATTTCTGAGCCCCGCAGACTACTAGTCATATTTATGCAATTTCTAAAGGGAAGGTTGGTTCCCCTCCAGAATTGCGCAATTTTATGAGGGAGTTGCTCAGCTAGCAGCTAAACCAAGTATGGGATGGCAGCCTATGAGGGAAGTGAAGGAAACAATCATGCACAGGCTGGTAAGCTGCAAAAAAACTAATGAAGCTCATGTACTTGACAGTGCAAGAAATGCTGGTGGGATGGTTGGTAGGGAGGCTCCAAAACAAAGCTAAGGAAAAATTTTGGAGGGTAGTTGTAGCTGCTACAACAGGCATGTATATAGTGTGTTGGGGTCAATATGAAATGAGATTATTTATAAT
Organism: Pinus tabuliformis; assembly: GCA_031772625.1. NCBI lineage: Eukaryota > Viridiplantae > Streptophyta > Pinopsida > Pinales > Pinaceae > Pinus > Pinus tabuliformis. The sequence continues at coordinate 1,148,107,443 of CM062805.1, forward strand.
ATGTTTGGGTAATGATATGAAATGATCATAAGTTAAAACTAATGTAGACTTGATTAGCCATTATTGAATTGATTGTTAACTGAAAAGTGCAGAAATTGAGGAAACTTCTTGAGAAGAAATACTTTACGACAGCAGACTAAACATAAGTAAGATGCATAACAGAAGTGAAAACAATAAAAACACAGTGATACCAGACATCAAAGTTGATTACGGAGTTCATCCCTGATGGACTACGTCTCTGGGTCCGCTTTCAAGATGGGCGACCACTTTATTAGGATTGAAACCAAGGAGTTCGATTACACAGAGAATATACCAAACTGAATGTGCATGCAGGAACTTCTGATCACTGTCAAAAGGAATCTCTCTGAACTAGCTTTCCAATGCCTATCACGGTTCCCAATTCCGACTCTGGATGCTCCTGTTACACTGAAAACAAAACTGCCTATGACCTCCAGAATCTGTAATGTCTTCAAATGAGTAAACTGCCTTTAAAAAGACCCGCAAATACACTCCAACCTCCTTTGGCTAAATTCGAGATGAATTGGTTGCATTCTGGATGGGTTTGGAGCCTTGGAAAATTAGGTTTTATACATAGTTGTAATATATCCAATGGTGTTTAGGACTTAGGTAATAGGTTTAAGCATTAGGTTTTCATTGGTTTGATACATGGATTTTTTAGCCTAGGTTTGTATTAGGTTTAGGTTTAGTCATTAGGATTTTTACATCAAATAAGGAAAACTCTTTACAACTAAATTTCGCAAAGTAACATTCAAAACATTTGTCACATGACGACGAACCCGTCGACATCAAAACTTGCCAATGGATGACAACACATGTCGATGACCAATCCTGTAAAGTGGATGACAACCCAAATCCTGCGAGGCGAATGACAAACACATGCCGTCAACCAAATACTGGCGGAACTGTTGACAGCCAGGTACAAAACCATCACCATGAAAACCATTAACATCACCTGAACAACTTGAACCATAAACAACACTGTCGAAACTGAACGACACTGAACTGAATGCTGACGACGACACTGAACACTAACGATGAACCTGTGCAATTGATTTGATGAGATCCTCCTAGATCAATCCTCTCCACTTGAAAGCTTTTGTACCACAAAAGTTTAACTAAACAAATAGTCGATGAGGGTAGAGCTCCCTCACTTTCCACCTTGACCTGATGATGTACCAATACATTCAATCAATCACCTGCAAGTGATGACCTTGATGATGTTGACCATGGCACATTTTGAGTCGGTGACCTATTCCATCCATCTGCAATATGAACAACTTGTGACGATGGTCAAACAACCTGTTATGAACATGGCAATTGATTTCTTTCCATGAAGAACCATGAGTTAGTGATTCATAATCATCTTTGAAAACAGTCTCTACAGGATATTGTTCAATACCATCAACATGTATTAAAAATCTATTTTTCGGAATGACAGAGACAATAAAAGATATTCTTGACATCAAACCAGCTACTTGAATTGACATACTTTCCTGCTTCTTGATTAATAAGTGAATTCGCTGCCATAAACCCATCAAAATGTAAGGTGAAAATTGCTACAACTTAGTTTGATTTTGAAAGTATGGAGTTAGCTGTTGATTTGTTTGAATCACTTTTTCCTTATTCATTAAATGATGTTTCCATTGATTAGCACTTTCCCCTTATGCATAAGTTTCCCTTAGACACTTTGACACTGCTTTAGAAAAGGCTTTGATATGAAAACAAATACGTTTCCTCTCCACTTGAAAAGAGGTTTCCAAACTGTTCGAAACATGAAATGGTGAAAAAATACAAGAGAAATTTAACACTGACTTTTCCCAATACTGGCTTGTATCCCTGTATCTGTTAATTTCCAAACTTGGACTAAATTGATTCATTCTGACATTAGGAAGAGGAGATTTATGCACAAACTATAATTCATGTTGTATTCCCTGCTTATGAGTAAGATGTTCGGTTTTACATACAACTGGAATAATTTCTATCTCTTTGATCAAATTATCATTAAGCTGAGACTCATAACCTGAAGAAGCATCATGTTGATTGTTATGTTGTTCCTTTACACACATGATTACAAATCATTTATTTGAACGTATTAATCACTTCACCTGATTAGCAACAACTAAATTCAAGTGATTTTTGTTTTGATGTGCCCTGACAATAAATTCAACCCCATCTTTCTTAAGGTGATATTTATGTTCTCTCCTATAGAATACTGCATCACGATCATAAAGATAAGGACTTCCTAAGATAACTCCACATATGTCTATTGGAACCATCTAATTCCACTTCATCAATGTAATTAGTTGTAATGGAAAATATTAATCGACACTGTTTGGTGACTTTTATCTAAGTTGATTTATTTAGCCATCCTAATGGGTAAGGTCTTGGATGATTCTGTGTTTGCAAACCCAAACCCTTAACTAAATATTTAGAGATTAAATTCACCTGTGATCCACTGTCAAACATTGTATCTATCTTTGTATGCTTAGAAGTTATCCTTATGTTAAACAATTCAACTCTTTTATCCTCATTTGAAGGATTTATGTTTGATGAAGATGCAATAGTATTTGAACTTGAACTAGTGTCAAAAATTTTACCTGTCGTAACCATAGTGGTTATCCTACTTTCATCACCTGAATCTGAACCTAGATCTTGCTGGACTGCTACAATGGCCTTCTTTTCATCCTTCTCCTTAAGGAAGTTTTTGGGCTTAAGTTCTGGATGACGTTTCCAACACTTAGATTCATCATGATTGATTCTCTGGCAATGAGAACAAGTAGGTCTTTCCTTCTGAGCTATCGCTGATTTCTTTCTCATTGAATTGTTATTCCCCTTACTATCATTGGAATATTTGATTTCTAACTCTTTGGATGACTGTGATGAAAACTTGAATGGTCTGCCACTTGATTCAATATGTATTTCCTGAACACACACTTCATCAAAATCATCAGGATTAAACATCAATAATGTATGCTGCAAATATGAATGTAAACTGTCAATGTATTTTAATAAAGTTTCACGTGTATCCAATGAAATACCAAGCACCAATGTTTTCTTTCTGAACTCCTGAGTAAACTCCTTAACACTCTAACCCTTTCCTTGCCTCAAATGCTGCCAATCAATAACAACTTGTTGCATGTATCCGAAAGGGTAGAATTGTTTCCTAAGAGCTTTTAAAAACTTAGACCATGAAAAAACGACTTTTCCTTTTCGATTTACATCTATCTTAGTTTTACTTTCCCATCGGATTAAAGTTGTTCCTGCCATTCTAAGTGTAGCTAACTGAATTTTCGTTTTATCGTCAGAAATGTTCTGAATATGACAATACACTGCTAACTGCTTAATCTAGTTATCTAGCTTTTTAGGATTCATTTCGCCATCATAAATAGGTAACTCAAATTTCACATCAAGTTTCAAAAGAGATGTTTTCTTAGGTTTATTTTCTATTTCAGATTCTGCACTGGAAGAAGAAGAAGAAGATGATGATGATGGAGTTGATGGAGGTGAAGGTGGTTTATCAGCCTTTCCTTTACCTTTGTCCTTCTTCGATGTCTTTGAAGAAGAATACGCATCTCTCGCCTTCTTGTCTTCGTACAATTCCCCCAACATCTGCTGCATAGTCAAGAATGATTGCTAAAACTGTTCATCACTCATCTTAGTTTCAGTGTTTTCACCTGCATCAGATCTTGTCATGGTCGGCTTATGAATGACTCGTCGCTTTCCAATCTCTAGATCAATCTGCTCAAGGATTCCTCTTCCTCGTTGCGACTTTGATCAGGTTAACATTCAATGGAAAATTCTTAAAACACAACCTACTCTGATACCAAATTATATGATCTGAAATGATCATAAGTTAAAACTGATGTAGAATTGATTAGCCATTATTGAATTGATTGTTAACTGAAAAGTGCGGAAATCAAGGAAACTGCTTGAGAAGAAAGACTTTATGACAGCTGATTAAACATAAGTAAGATGCATAATAGAAGTGAAAATAGTAAAAAAACAACGATACCAGACAAAAAAGTTGATTACGGAGTTCATCCTTGATGGACTACGTCTCTGGGTCCACTTTCAAGATGGGTGACCGCTTTATTAGGATTGAAACCAAGGAGTTCGATTACATAGAGAATAGACCAGACTGAATGTGCACGCAGGAACTTTTGATAACTATCAAAAGGAATCTCTCTGAACCAACTTCTCAATGCCTATCATGGTTCCCAATTCCGACTCCGGATGCTCTTGTTACACTGAAAACAAAACTGCCTATGACCTCTAGAATCTACATACAAAAACCAAAATCACTCTAATGTCTTCAAATGAGTAAACTACCTTTAAAAAGACCTACAAATACACTTCAACCTCCTTTGGTTGAATTCGAGATGAATTGGTTGCATTTTGGATGGGCTTGGAGCCTTGGAAAATTAGGTTTTATACATAGTTGTAATATATCCAATGGTGTTTAGGACTTAGGTAATAGGTTTAAGCATTAGGTTTTTAATGGTTTGATACATGAATTTTTTAGCATAGGTTTGTATTAGGTTTAGGTTTAGTCATTAGGATTTTTACATCAAATAAGAAAACCTCTTTACAACTAAATGTCGCAAAGTGACATTCAAAACATTTGTCACATGACGACGAACCCATCGACATCAAAACCTGTGAGTGGATGACAACACATGTCGATGACCAATCCTGTAAAGTGGATGACAACCCAAATCCTGCAAGGAAAACGACAAACACATGTCATCGACCAAATCCTGGCGGAACTGTCGACAAACACATGTCGACAGCCAGGTACAAAACCATCACCATGAAAACCATTAACATCACCTGAACAACCTGAACCATAAACAACACTGTCGAAACTGAACGACACTGAACTAAATGCTGACGATGACACTGAACACTGATGATGAACCTGTGCAATTGATCTGACGAGATCCTCTTGGATGAGGTAACAACACCTCGATGCATACATCATAAAATTTTACAGGAGAAAGGGTCCCTGCTTTGAGTATCTCCAGGCAAACAAGTGATTTTTAGCAATTGTGATCCATAAATTTTGTGCTCTTTGTTCCACAGTGGGGATTTTTCTCAATCCCCGAGTCAAAGTTATTTCTCATTGCATTTCTCACTTGTTGGTTGGTGTCCTCACCTTGCCACATGCTATACATCATGTTATCACCATTGTCGTGTGTCCACACTTTGTGTCCTAATGCGGTATCATGTCTATTGTCTAAGTCGGGTTGCGATTCAAGCATACATAGCACTATAAACCCAGACTTGAATCGTTTCTCTCCATGGCAGAGAAATCCAATGTGATTATAGTCATAAGATGAAAAATTGGAGGTATTAACTACACGTTGGCCCTTGTGTTTCTTAGCAGAAATGCTGAATCATAGCCACGACTCGATCCTTGGCATCGATGGGAGGCCTCGACAAGCATCCTAGTGTGCACTTGTTGGAAGGCGATGAGTGGTTAGACTAGAGCATAGCCAACGCAGTGTGGACTGTGATTAAAAAATATGGGTGCATAAACCTCCTTGCCAATAACACTGGCATTTACTGTGTCAATCCCTTTACTGAGTTTCCATTGGCTCTCCTTCGGTCCACTTTCGGGACCAAGGGCCAACAACTATCAAAAGGCTGAAATCAGTTTTCCCTGGACCACATTTTGTAGATATGAAACACCCCACTTTAGTTTTAAATCAAGACGCTAGTTTACTACCCAACCAAGGCTCCAATGGGATGAAGTTTGCTTGGTTTGTTGTTTTAGATTTTGGACTCTGTTGGGGTTAGCTGGGTTGGAAGTTTTATGCGTTCAATTTCAAACATGAGGCACTAGTGCCAGAAATTGCATCGTAACTAGAAGAATTACATAAATGAACAAACAAGCATTCATTTGAAGTTTGGTTTCCCATTTAGTTTTGAGGGTTTTATCCATTGTGGAATTGACTTCTCAACAGTTGATGAATTGTGGCAGAGTTGATAAAGTTAGGGGTAACAATTGTTCTCTTTGTTGATTGTTTGCATCATATCAACACTAGATTGCATTACCAAGATTATAGCACTACTGGAATAGGTGCTATGTGAAAGGAACTGATAACTTAATTCTAATGTGAAGATACAAAAAACAAATCATTGTTCCCTTTGTTACCTAGATTGTAAAGTAGAATTGAACATAATAATATATATGTCTGGTTAATAAACATGTTTCCTGCTGTAGAGATTAGTTGAAATCTACTACATTGATTAGAGTTGTAACAATAGTGATTTTGATGATGATGATCCCAAATTTAGCTCACGTATCAATAGTGATATAAGCTTTGAGAGGCCAACCGTAGACAGGGATTTTGAATGCTCAAATTCTAAAGGACAACGATTTCCTGGTGCTGAGGGGAGGGTTGAAAACAATGCCTGATTTACCCTTGATAGTCAGAGAGATAAAAGTGTGCTCTACATGCAAAACTTGTTTTCTTAAAGCTACCTCGATGGCTTCCAAAATGTATACAGTTGATCCCTTAGATCCAAGGACACAAATTGTACCATGTTGCAAATCAAGTGCTTGTGTTCCATAACAATCCAACCTAATTCCTGGAGCAATAATGACTCTAGGTCCCTTTGCCAAAGAGCTCCCAATCATCATTATTTTATCATGAAAACAAATGATTGCCCTTAAAGAGAAGTGGGTGCCCCATACTCAAGGTATGGTCCCATACTAATGAATACAACAAGGGAATATCTTGACAAATAGTTTCACCTCTAGGCTTTCTGTTGCCAAGAAAAATGCCCAGAATGGACCTTTTTGTGAAAATTCCAAAATCCGGAATCCTACTGCAGAAACTGATAACATTACTTCTATTTGTTAAATTAATTAAACAAATTATTTGCAGTTTCCTATGAAAAATATTGAAACATATACACTACAACTGTCACAAAACAAATACTGTGGAAGAAAAATAAATGTTGGAAAATTAGACAAATTCTAGCACACATATAAAGACATTGACACAATTATTTTTGAACAATTGTCCTCGGAAAAACCTAACTTGGGAAAACCGGTGCAGCAGATGAGGGTTTCTTTATTAATTTTTCAGCAGTAATTCAAGTACAAGAATTCAGACAACAAAACAAAGGGAAAATAATGAGATAAATTTAGTAACAAATTTCTCACTCTCCACAACGACTCCTTGACCTTGAGATGGACCCTCTTCCCATACGTTGGTATCTTTCTGTCACCCTCTACGCAGTGATCTAGTGGACTGCATCTCTCCTCACGTTGTCTCTTCCTGAATGCGTCCTGCGCTTCCCGAACCACTAGTGATACCTTCTCTCTGCTGAACTTCAGCCACTAAGAAAATCAATCTGCTTAGGAAACTAAGTAATTGCACTCATATGTTCTCCATCTACCCATCAAATTATTCTTATAATGTTTTGTTGGAGCACCAACGACCAAGATTAAAACATAATCAATGGCCCAGATTATTTCCATGTCGATCCGTGTGAGTTTCTAGAACATTCACACCATGACGTAATTAATTCTGATTAATTAATCATATTTCCTAAGTTTAGACTTAGGAAATATTAAAAACTGATTAATAAATATAATTAAGTCGTATGTAGGTGGAATTTCCATAAAAGATTATGGGTTTTGGAGAATACATGTATTCTAGCCTCTCCACCAAATTTCGTGGCTAGAATACATTCGATGCTGCAAAAACTAACACTTTTCCTACTACAACGAGTCTCTTTACCAACTTCCATTCACTTCTTAGGGAAGAGCTACTCAAACATATTTAACAATCACAAATAATGGTTTCCCTTGGAATATGTGCAAGAAATTTAGAGATTGTCTAGAACAAACTATTACAAAATGAATCTAGAGTGAGGACAAGTGGCTATCATGAGTCATGGCTACTCAGAGATGGGGGTGTTGATGCTCAGTACTTTAATATTCTCCTTATTTATCCTAGAAATTTGCAGCCCCTTTTTTTATTGAGGGCATACAATCTTGTACAAAACTAGGTTGCCTGCAGAGGCTTAGCCTTACCTTACATCGTTGGCTTTCTTGTCCTCTTATATAAATAGGGGAAGGAGAGGGCCCTCTTATACATTGTTTTTACCATATTATCTTAGATATGGGTAGCACGCTAGACCTGCTCCTTCTTCTCTTGACACTCTTCATCACCTTATCTCCCTGTCCTGGAGTACTAGGTCTTAGAGTAGTGCACAGTTCTACTAGGGATAGTATTTGATCCTAAAGGAGGTAAGAAAACTTGTGATTATGACAAACCCTAAAGTATCAGAAAGCATTGTTCTTTTAACTCATGTGAGAGAACACTAGAGTAGCGGTGAGGAAACATCTTGAACACTTATGGAAGATCCAAAAACAAATGGTGGTGTGTTACAAGTGGTATCAGATCTCCGAGGTTCAATGCTCGAACCTAATGGGCTCTATTTCGAACTTGAGTATGATTGCATGTCATTGGTGTTATGCTATCGTAGCCTCTATATGGTTTTGTATGGGGGACATCATAGTGCACAGGAATTTGAATACATTTTTGAATCTACATATATTTATAGCAGTAGCTTGAGAGATATAGCTTTGCTAAAAAAAATTCTTCTTTGGGAAACTCCATTGTCCTTTCAAATATTATCACTTTGTTGGGGAATATGTTTCTCAGTTATTCTGTGTATTATGTCATTCTTTAAAATCTAGGGAAGTAATCTTAGACCAACCTACAGATGTCAGGGAATATCTCCTCTTGGCTTGCAAAGCTACAACAAAGAGTAGATGAATGACCCATAGTTACTATTCAACAGTCCATCACTCCACTGGTTTATGAAAACCCTGGAAACAACAAAGTTGAAGGAGGGAAGATCCTGCAGTTGTTTTGTATCCATTCTGGTTATGTTTGACAAAGTTAATATAGGTGATCTCATCCCATTTTACTGACTCATCATTTGTGTTTGGTAGAATGTTGTGTGTGAGGATATACATGCATCACTAAAGATTGTTTTCCTCTGTTGCACAACACGCAAGAAAGGTTCTTCTCCATTTTTCTTAAGTTTATTCTTCTACTCTGTAGAAAAGTCTGGATTTCAGGGTACCATTTTCATAGATCTTAATATTGGTTTACTTGAGTGGATATTTGGGCTATTTATAAACTAGAGTAGTAAGTTAGGTTACAGTTTCTATTGTTGTTGAAAACTTCTGGTAAACTGTGTATTTTAACGTTTCTATTGTGTCAACTGAGCTTTATAATTTAAAGTTCTTACGAAAGCTGCTTTGAAATCAACAACCTTTGGGAAAGGGTCAAACTTATATTTATCTAAGATCTCAAAATTTAAAAATAGAGGGAGTTGTTCCATCAAAGTCACCTAGCAGTTTCACCCAATCCTAATTACATAGTCAGTGGTGGGAGGAGTTTGCCTAGATAGGAGACTTGGTGTATGGCTTATGACATAACCAACTATTGATTTCTCACTACTAAATCAACATCCCATTGGAAAGTAAACCTGTATTGGAATGCCCCTTTGTCATTTCTAATTTTTAGTGGACTGTAAAGCAGCAGGGAACCATAACCTCCTGTAAAAAATTGGGCAAATTATTGCAGCGAAGTTGGCACAATGGATATGTTTTACAGTAATAGTTGCATCCGATCTTTTCAACAAAGTTGAATCAAATTGACAAACAAGACCCTGGGCAAAGAAAACCAATCAACATAACTTTTGGGCCAATAAGTGTCTGTCTCTGTATTAATGAGTAGGAATAGGTGGTTGGACTCAGATTTTATTTTCTTTCTCATCCATAAACAGGGAGAACACTACCAATAGCACACTATTAAATTCAAAGAACTATTTGGGCTAAGCAATTGTGGCTCACATAGGACTTGCACCTGCCCAGTCCACTTGCTCCACATTATCATGGGTTCGTGGTAACATGCAGGAGCAAGCCTAACAGGGTTTGAAATTGGTCATCAGTTATAGAATAACCCAGATGAATTGTTTAGCCATTGCATTTTCCGAAGGCAGGTAAGGAGGCAAAGAAGGTAAGAGTGGTTGAGCTTTGAGGGGTCCTTGACTTCAGCAACGTGTTAGTTTACCTATAGCTCAGAAGGCATTCTCCTTTAGGATCCAATGCAACATATCCAACAGGTTTTGTTCACCTTGGTTACTGTGCAACAGTATTTTCTGTGGATGGTTGAAGTGCATTAATTATGCACACTATAGTAGGCACATTACTTTTGTAGGCATCTTGTGGCTGATGTATACATGCATGCTTGGATCCATTCTGTCTTGAGTGAGGTGTTGTCCCAAACTTCGACAGAGTCATATTTAGCATGTCTTTGAGTTTAGTTAGGCACTGGAACTCGATTTTTCAAAGTGTTTTTTCAATTCTTTTGCAGCCTTTTGGGCAATGTTCATCCCTAGGAAAAGTGCATGGAAGAGCAAGTAGCTAGATTTATATTAGGGCACACTTTCCTAGGTAAGGAGACACTCTATTATGGGCAATCTTCTCTTGCAGGTCAGGTGCACTCTTTCCAGGAATCTAGGGTTAGTGTTTTTGCATCTTGTAGAGAAGACACACCATGACAATGATGGAATTTCCTTGTAAACCAAAGCCTTATTTATCTATAAAAGAATGGAAAGGTGTTTCACTAGAGTAGTGAGACAGTCAGGGTTATGAACAATTGCTTTATAATTCTTCTTTGCAAGTAATGGAAAATTATGTGATTGAGTTCCTGCACATTCTGTTTGTTGTCCATTATTCCTAGAAAAGTGTTTTGCAAATTTAGTTCTCTACTGTGTTCTAATTTTTCATATTATGTGGTGTTTGTACCTTTGAATATACAAATAAGAATTTTGAGTTTATACAATCTATTGTTTTGAGAAGTGTTTAGATGGTTTTCAGATTTGTAGCTCTATAGTTTGGTTCATAGAATTACAAATTTGTGTATTATGTATTCAAATTTAATAAAATGGAGGGATGTGTATGAGAATTAGACAACGGGGAAGTTGAGTTGTAATTTGAATCAGGAACAATAGTCTGGAATGGCTGTGCAGTAATTGTTTCCAAATGATTCAAAGGAAATTGTGTTCACAACTCATGACTTTTGCTTGCAGAAAATCCCAGTTGTGTTCTCATGATCCATTATATCTCTTATTCACATCCAAATCACTTATCTAATTTTCTTTTTATTGGCAACAAAACCAAATTATTGACCTTACAACCTGTGCTTTCAATAGATTTTGTAAGGTGGATTATATTAACATTGTAGTCAACAATTAAAGAACATTATACAGAACACCACTAGAAAAAATCTATAAATATCCATTCAGGGTACATATATAGCAAGTTAGAAACTAATCAATTCGATCAAAATTTTCTTGGTTAGAGCTAAATGGATCCATTTCCCAATTAGAGCTTGACAGTTAGAATTTTGGAGTCAACTTGTAGGAAAGCATATATAGTACTTAGTCCACTCCTTCTTACAACCTTCCAGAATACTAGAGTGCTTAATTTTCAATTGCTAGACACTTACAGGCTGATGTGAAACACTAGTAAACTGGGATACTGCAGGCAGAGATGCCAATACAGAAATAATACAAGTAGGATAGGATTAGTGAGATAAAAAAGTTGAACTAATAGATGCCTGTTAGAGGCAAACTGTACATTTGCATCTCTTGCTTAAGGGGGATAACTACCACCACTATAAAACTTCTGCTATGAAGAATCCTGTGAACACCAGACACCACCCTGAATGAATGAAGTTAAACATTAGCACTGGCTGAGACACAGTCTCTGGGGACTGAAAATGACACAATTAGAGTTACTGGGATCTATGGCAAACTGCTGTGAGAGCCAGAGCCAGAAACATTTCTTCTTCTTGCAAGAGATATTGTTGTATATGGAGCTGGGATTTTGTCATTGAACTTGGAGACATGGTAGCCTAATCAAGCTTATTTTGTGATTCACGTATCACAGGGATCCTTTTTTGTTGTGCCATTGCTGGTAATGCTCTTCCTGGCATGTGCCATTGTGATCATTGTGTTTATTTTCTTACCTTTTATTAATACTTCAAAGTTATCAGCTTCTACTCCCCTTTCCTATTATTTTTTTTCAGTTTCCTACCAAGTTGCTCATTGTCTAATGTTTTGTCTTGTAGTTTTTGACATTCTATTGTGTGTCTTTTGTTGCCATCTGTGGTATGTCTTCAAATTTTGTTGCCTAATGGTTAAGAACATGTTACGAAGGGGGTAGAGTATGCACACCTACATAGACTTTAGCAGTCAAATTGTTGCACAGAGGTGGGTCCCTTGTCTCACAAACAAGGGGGTCTCATACATCAATTTGGTCTCTGGCTTGGCCGTGAGTTGTGACCTTAAAAATACATCATTATTAGTATTATTATTATAACATTATCAAAGGATCTTAGCTCAAGTGATTTAGTGAACAATTTGTTTCCCCAACGACATGGGTTCAAGTCTCTGGAGACATGTTGTAACTGGCCTTTTTGTGGCATTTATGAAATAGTTATTACCCCAATGAGTTACCGATTTACCATGGCAAGAAAAAATAAAAATTATTATTATTATAATATTTATTTTTATGTATGATGTTACTCTCGGAAACTTTGGCAACTTTCCCTTGTTAGATGGTGTTGTTAAAAGTTACTGGATTTATTGGTGGAGCATTTAGGAAAATGTTATCTATGTTGTCAATCCTTTCAAACATAAATGATATGATCTTTCTTCTTTAGGTCATTTCATTGAATTTCTAGTTAAAATGACCAAATTTATCTATGATAGAAAAGACTTGAATGCAACAATAAATATGTTTTGTGGTTTGATTGCACAGAGGCCCTTGGAAAATAGATTTGTTCTCTTTACGAGATCTATTCAATCAAACCAAAAGTAAGGTAAGTGGATTTATCCTTAGGTATTTTTCAAAGTGAATTGCCTCTGGTGAAAGCATTTAATTGGAATATTTCAATTTCAAACTAGGGCCTATCTTGCATTACTACTGTCCTCTCATGAATGTCAAAAAGTCTTTGTGCAGGTGGAAATTATGAATGAAAATTTGAAGTCCTATGAAGAGATCAGTACAATGTATAAGATAAGACAATTTTATTAATGTCCAATCAATGACCCTATTAAAGTGACTGAGGAGGGGTAGAGTACTCCCTGCATTTCCTCAACCTCCCTCTATGCAAACCCTGGCTGATATCCCCTTGATCAAATTTCCACTTGCTTGCCATCCTTTCCGAAGAGAGAATCCACCCTAAATGCCACTAAGACAGACCAAGTGATAAGCCAAAAGTGGCTACCCAAGGCTGGCAGGCTGGGAGCCAAATTCAAATGATAGTGAGCAAGGCCATGAACAAGCCTTCCTAACATATAAACCCACTGCCTTTGAACATATAGTGAAATCCCTGTGGAGTTGACCAGGCACGATTCCTCTTTAGTGAAAATTCTCCTGTCTTAATCCATCATCAATTCAACCGTATCTGTATCAATCATTTCTCAATTGCATTTGTGTTTCAGTGTTAAGCTAAAACACTCTCAGTTTCTTGCGTTCTTGCTTAGAAGAAACTATTGACTGCTAAATTGTAATGCAATAAAAAATGAAAGAAAGAGTAGATGCAATGAGGGATTTTCAAAGTGAACTGTATCATTCCTTTATAATGTCCACATAAATTATATTTATATTACAAAATTGTGACAAAATGGAGAGACAAGATAAAAATTGATTTTGAGCTTCTGTCTATAGAGCTAAAATCAAATCAGATACAGGGAATTAACATAAAATGGTGCACATACCCAGAATTTTAAATAGGGAATATTGTAGATGAAGCTTGCATTATAGCAAACCACTGCCTTTATGCTTGAATGGAGCTTAGATTACAGCAAACCAAATATTTTATGCTTGAATGAAGCCTAGATTACAACAAACCATAGCTTTTATGCTTGTATAACCCTTTTTGTATATGTGTGTATGTGCATGTGGTTTTTGGTTATTGGAATCCCAACAATTGTAGAATTTGGAAGGCCAAATATACCTGACCATTTTTCTTCCTTTATTGCAATTGTGTAGTGAGTCTTTTTTATATTCAATCTTGTGGCCTTTATACCTTTTCAGAACTTTGTTTTAGCTAGGGTGTGTTACAAGTTCTATGACCTCACAATGTTGAATATCATGTCTTTTAAATCCCACGAAATGGATCTTATGACTTTGTCCCCTCTGAAATATTGGGATTGTGATATTATGACAAAAGATAATGAGGAACTATGTTGTGCTCACATGTATACTTTGTCGATGAAGTAGAACAATTTGATTAGTTGAATTGCACTATTGAGGAGGAGGAATTAAATATGCATGGAAGATAAACTATAACCTGTATAGAAATTTGAGTAATGTATGAAAAAGGTTGCTAATATCTATACCCATATAATGTCCACATTGGAGATCCATATATTGCATGGATTTTCTATTTATCTATTGATATGTATACTAAATCTTTTTTATTGTTACTGTCATCCCTGGTTAAAATATGCCTTCATTTGATCAAATTGAACATACTATGAATAAGAGTAAGTGCTATTATCAAAAGATTGGATGTAATTTCTCTAACTCCCCTTACAACATGTCTAGTCCCTGTATACCTCAAAATATTGTATTTCCTCTTATTTGGAAGGCATGCATGACCTTTACCTATACACCTATTCTATAAGAAATACACCTCTGTAAATAATTTTTTGCTTCCATGATTCACTCACCAAGGCTAGTGATGTTTTTTAGTCCACTTTAGCTTTGTTGCATAGGAAATCTGAAGAACATTATCACTGCCATTATTAGTCATCAAGTCATCTGTGTTTCCTTCTTTAAGGCATTCTTTCTTCTTTGTACTAGATTGAAGGCCCAGTATCTCCACAAGAACTGGTTGAGATCTTACAGAAAGCAGTAGAGGAACATGGCTAAGTTTTGATAAATGTAAGGCTAGAAGAAGAAGAAGAGAAAAGGTTATCAATCCAATGGCTAAGAGAGGAGCAAGATGCAGCATATCAAGTAGCACTAAGAACAGAACAGGTTCTACTCTTACAAATCCTTTTCTCAACTACTCATTCTCTTTCCCACTTAGTTATCCTACAAAGTTAAAGAGAAGGCTACACAATTAAGTGTTTAAAAGTTCTCTAGTTTGGTAGTGTTTGGTGGAGAAAATAGAATTCTCAATCTACCCAACACAACCTTGCAGACATGTATTAAAAATTCCCTTTTTCCATTTTGTTGCTCTGAAATAAGCATATCTTGAGAACTTGTTTATTCTTGTGCCATTTATAAAGGAATATTTCATTGTGGTTTCTCCCTCTTATAGATTTAGACTGTAAATGACAATGGTATGTAGTGCATCAGTCTATAAATGATGAGATTACTGACTCGGTAGACTTCGATATGTACATGTGCATAATAACACAATTATTGTAAGAACTAATGAAACACTTGATGCTCAATTTTACAATTCATTTCATTTATAGGGTTTAAATTCTCTTTGTTCAAGGATGTTTTGATTGTGCAGAATTAAATTTGGGTGATGTTTGGACCTTAGCTTAAGATCTCACAGAATATGACCTTAAGAATGTGTTTTCTAGGTTCTTTTGAAAGAGTAAGTTTGTTGTCAATATCGAATATCACATACATTTGTGATGTCCTATATAACATCCATTTATCTTCTATTTTAATCTCTTATTTGTGTGCGGTTGTCATTTCAGGAATGGTGGATAGACTGGCTTATTCTCTTGTAAAGTGAAGGAATGACATTCGTCATTGTTGTGGACTGGCATGTCCTTCACTATTTATTAGCCCAATCATATAGAAAGTAGGAAATCTTGTATGTAATGACAAGCAGGTATGTTCCTCTTGTCTCGACTTGAGGTTCTCCCTATTTGTCTATCCTTGGACTGCAAATAGTAAAAGAAAAGGACTAGAAGAAACCAAGCATAGGAATCCTGAAGCACTATGTATGGTAGGATCCTTGTAGGCTGCTGGACTAATGAATATGTAAGGGGTTAATTGTAATGGCTTAGTGTCTCCATAAACAACACACTTTTGCAATTTTAATTTAGAGAAAGTAGATTTGACATTTCCTAAAATTCACACAATCATTAAATTAACCTTTGGAGCCTTCACTGATTCATTGCATATACCATCACATCTGAATAGGTGGCTACATGTTTCCAAACCCTCCAAAATTTCCAAAGTATGTGCCTTGTTCTGTCTCTGATTCCACATTGTTCAATTCAAATCCTGTAAGTTATCGTGGGGAATGCTTGTCATTTTTATCAGTTATTATTTTTTATAACTAAGTTAATGGTTTATAAAATTCCAGGCACATAAGTTAGTCCATAGAAAATTGGACTATGATGCTGCATGATATTGTACTTCAAGATCCTTATAAAATTTCTCTACTATGAAGGATCTAATATTCTAAATTTAAGTTTCCTAGGACATTCTATCCAATGAAATAGCCAAGCCAAGGTCAAGGCACTAGTGACTCCTTACCAAGGATTTGGAAATATACCAACTATTAGTAAAAGGGGATGCACAAATAATGATTAACCTTGGGGATGCACAAGTAGTGATTAACCTTCTCAACAACAAGGTAAAAAAAAATGATTCACATTAGGAGATCAATGCTATATTTTCCCACACCTAATCCCTCCCACGATACTTTTGACCTTTATCGTTTCAATTCATGTTAAGGATGCACAATAGATGGATGGATCTAGTTGCTAATGTGGCAATGGACAAGGCATTAAGGCTCTACATCTCCCATCGCTATCACCTTCCAAGGAATAACGAGGACTTCTAGGATAGGTTAAGGGCCATTTATTTGCATAGATTCCAAGGATAATCATGATACTCATTAATGGTTATCACACCCTAACTAGCTTCCCTATCAGCTATATATTTGCGTTCACTAACCAGTGGGTTCGCTCAATTATTTCAAGGCACCATTCACCATGAGGTCTCTAGTACTAGATAAACCAACATTCGAGTCTTACTAAGTCTCGATAGGTTACCAACTACTATTGTGGCTAACAATTGAGCTGTTATCCATCTGGATATTTTGAGAAATAAAGGGGAATCGCCTAAGGTTTTCCTTATAACTAACACACAATCTCCTTATCTAATTAGTAATAATGCTCACACACTTCTAAGCTTCATGGTCAACCATTCTAACTTCAAATTTCCCACAAACATCCAATCATATACAACAAGGATCCTCAACATCTTCATATCCCCCACTCTACCATCTCCCTTGAACTGACCACATTAATATGTTATGCGTGTATGTTCTACTTCCCTGTGCCACCTTCCTTCCCACATTGTTTGCATCTGCATCACCTTTCTTCTTAGTGGTGTCCACCATGGCAAACCACATCTCAACCAAATTCTTACTAGCCCTTCCTTTAAGAAGTAAACGTTATCACTCATTGCCCCAAGATAGAAGCATTCAATGTGGTTTCTCGAGAATAGTTGCCCAAGTGAAAGAGAACCTTGAAATGATTGGTCAATATATTAAAGATGGTAGGGAAGTTACAGAGACAAGAAACAAAAATGTCAAAAAAGAAGAGAAACTCACCACCATATCTCACACTTATCACATAAATCCACATTCACCCTTAGATTTAACATTTATATGGAGGTTAAGCAAATCTTTTTGGGATATGGCTAAAATCTAGTGAGGGATAATCTTGAGTTCAATTTCATGGCCAAGTATCTCAAGGTGGTCAAATCTCACTAGAAGTACTTCACCAATAGTATCCACATCAATAGTATCACAAGGTTTACCATCTACAACTCAGATTTAAGGAGATGGAGTTTAACTCATCAACACCAAGTCCTTAATTATAGTCAACATTACAGCCCTCAAAACTAGAATGTATCCACAACAGAATTTTATTGATCCAACTAACCAAACTCTAATGTTCCAAGCAATGAAACCATACATGGTGAAAACTGAATTTTTCTCTGCCCCACTAACAACCCCAATGATTTTAACATGTGCACCAATCATTTTTTGTTTTTTGTGAAGGTGCAAAGTTGCAATAGTGGCCAACTTTCTTGGTTAGGTATATCTTTGTATGGCACGTGGAATTTTTTTCCCATGACTATTTTTGGCCTCAACTAGCTAAATATCTGGATTATGGTGGTACTAATCTAGTATATTGGCTATTCTTGTGTGTAGGGTTGTCATATCAAGCCCATCCCTTGCAAATTCCACTATGATTCTCAAGGTTTGTGACTTCACTGCTTGATAGAAATACTTGCAATTTGTTAATTTGTTATGTATTCAGGTGGTCAAGCATCTTGGTAATAGGAACAAAGGAGAGAGCCCCCTGATTTTGGTTTGAAGCATTCATGATTTGATGAACCCGTATGTTTCAAACCAGAAAGAAGTTTTATAAAAAATATTCAATATCTATATGAATATTATCAGCTTTTATACCTCGGAACAATCCTCCAGCTATGGCACCTATTACAGACTAGGGCATACCTTGCAGTTGCAGCATCAGTCTATGCAACTGAAGCTGTTAAGAGCAGTCTCCAGTCCCATATGACACGTTGACTATGGAAGACGTGTTATGGAGGGACTACAATTCTAATTTTTTGCAGTGCAGATTTAGCTATTTGCTTTCCCAGTTTTACGAAAGTAGATTTCCCCTAGCTATGTGGAAGTTCACCTCCCCACCCCTCCCCCCCAACCCCAACCATGCTTCTGCTCCCAAAACTTGTTTCAGAGGGAAGTGTGTTCCTGGAATGATTCCTCACGTTTCCAGAACAATCTTGTTGCTACTAGACCACGACAAAAGAAATTAGAAATTGTTGATGGAAAAAGGCTTACGAAAGCTTAGTAAATAGTATAATTATTTGCCTTTTTCAGATTTGAGAACTAAGAGTTACATCTTTATTATGGCCTATTAAACATCATATGACAGTTAAAGTTTGAACTGTCAATTGCACATTACAACTCTTTTGTTAAGATGCCATGTTTCAGTTTGTTGATGACAAAGGCTATCTATTAAAACTTGAAACTTTAAGGTTGATGTTATAGTTGATCATTTGATGACAATGCTACAAGTTATAATTGCTGGATCTTTGACATTATTTGTGCATTAAACTGTTGATGGTTTAATGATTATCATTGACCTACTACAAGGATCAAGCTCACACACACACACACACAAAATTTTCTGCTTTTTCTATTTCTGAGTTGACTTTTTTCATAATTATGAAAGTTGTTTTTACATTTTTTTTTCCTAGCTTTAGATAAAGCGCACGAGGGAAGCTTAGTCTTAGGGAGAGGGCGCAGATACCAGTGGGGTTTTTCTGTCTTCCTAAAGCACTCCATTAAAAGCAGTTTATTCGTGCAGGTTGAGGATGCTAATCACAAGGCCAAAAATAGATCGAGGGTGGGGAATTGACCAAAGGGTTGGATCTGCTTTTACTGTAAAACCTAGATGACCTTCTTCTACTAGGAGGACTCAGGGTAGAGTTTAAGTAGTCAATTTTTTAAACCTCTGTTCAGAATAACTAGGGTCTATCTACAACATTGTTAATCTATTTTCTACCATCGTAAAGAATGATGTGATTTGGGACAAACCTGTGAGATTTCTGTCATATACTTTCTGCAGTATGCATTTCAGTTTCTAGTCTTTGAAGATTGCAGTTTTGATAGGTTGTAAAGCTAAAAGATACCTAGGGCTTTAGGAGATTCTTTGAATACAGAATATGTTACCATGGTCTGGAACATCTAACAAATATACTATAAGTTAACTATTTTACTAACCAAAAAAGAAAAAAGTAAGGAGGTCTCATTGCAATGAGTGCCATTTCCTAGAGCCTTTACATAGCAAATCACAACAAAATTTTTGCATACAAAAAGACCTTAGGTGGGTTGTAAGTCTAGGTTTGATCATAATCACGACAATACTTAACCAAAAATCCTGAGAACCTAGTTCAACCCCAACCTAAGTTATCAGAACACATACAGATATGGAAGATTTTCAAAAGCCAAGATCCATATACAACAGGGAAATGGCAAGTACAAAAAAATATAAAAATATTTTTATAACTATAAAAAAAGGAGAATCCAAAATTAAGAATCAAGACCATTCAAAAATCACAACATTAAAACTATAAAATTTAACCAAAAAATAGAGTTCTTGTGGATATTTCTATTAGCCAAACATGTGCCATCACTGGTCATCTGATAAATTATAACCACCATTTATAACTGATCATTTCCAAGAACATTCCAGCAAGATCATAATGACATTTTTTTGAGCCACATCCACATGTCCATATCAACCATTATTAAATTCCTTTTCATGGCAACTATGTCAAGACTAAATAACAGTGTCAATGACATAAACAACAATATAGCACATAAGGATAGATTACACCTTGAAAACATGTGAATGCAATTCTTCTCATAGAATTTGGTCAAGCTTATGAGTCAATGGAAAAAGTTCTTCCTCACAGGTCTGGAACAAAATATACAATACAACTAGGAAATCACTTAGGATTAGCATCTAGTGGAAGGGTTTGATACATCAACATTGAACACTTTACTTTAAAAAAGAATAAATAATTAGGTCATTATGATTTCTTGGAAATATTAATCACCCGAGATGATTTAATTTCACCAAATTCTTGATCATGAGGTCTATCTTTTGACAAGGTCAATTTTTCATCAAGGATAACATTACTTTCTAGATCAAATGGGCCAACAAACCAAGTCATATTAATCAGATATAAAAATAGAGGCTTTCAAGAAAGTAAAATCCTAAGAGCCTACATGTAGCTCTCACAGTAGAGACCCTTTTTTCTCTCTTTGATTCCCTTCTCTTTTTAACATCTATGAATGATCAACGTTCCTAGTCTGAGGTTTTATATGCATTATGGTTTTTTTTCACTACTTTCAAGTTTTTACTACCCAAAGTTCTCTCTCTCTCTCTTTTCCCAAGGAGTTGGTCAATACAAATCTTTGAAGGTTTCTAAAATTGACAAATATATTAAAATCCACTGTAAGTAATAAGATGATGATAGGTTATATGCGACATTTGTTCTCTCTCTATCTTCTGTAATTTCAATATAAGGTAATTTTTTCTACTGTTTTGATTCTCATCCCAATAAGTATATAAATTCTCTTGCTTTACCCATAAAATCCTTCTAGTTATGAATTCTATAATTTATAGTTTTTCTTTATTGTTTTGTATACTTTTCATGGTAATGCACACATTTTATGGTGATGATTTGTTTTGTACTCATGAAATTGTTTCCTTCATTTTATGTATTTTCCATCTTGTGGCATTTCAAATGATGCATGCCTATTTATGTTTTGTTGTTGATTTCTTATATATTGTTTTTATGTGGCAGCATCTCTCGACTTTACTTGCTTCTTTAGATGCAGATGTAGTAATTTCTAGTATACATACATTGGCTACATTTGTAAAGAAACCAGGGGGAAATGCTTGATTAGAGATACTTCTCTTAATGCGAAGTTGTTTTCCTTGTCTCAAGGATGGGGTGGTAAAGAAGAAGGTCTTGGGATATTAGCTTGTTCTACTAAAAATGGGACTAACCCTATTGCATATCAGCTAAGTTCTGCCCTTCATTTTGAATTTTATGTTGACGAATATGTTTAGAAGGGAGATTCTGAAGTGGAACTATGAAGAGACCCAGGGCTGCAAGTTATTCATATACCTGATTTGAGTATGAATTCTGAAAGTGATCTCCAGCTTTTGAAGCATCTAGTAGATGAATACAAGGTTCCTATTGGCCTTATATTTTCTTTACTAACAATATTACATTTTGCAAGAGCCTTTTCACGTCTAGACACCAGGTAGCATACATCTGTATTCGTCTTTTGGCTTTTACAGTGCTAGTGCAAGCAAGTAATGACACCAATGATTTACCTACTTTTTTCACCAATGAACCTGAGTTTGTGAATGAATGAAGTAACATTAGTACCATTTGATGATGTGATTCCTGAAGATATTTATATTTTGGCAATATTGGCATTGGGGGCCCTCTATCAGGATAGCTCTTGTCAGTCAATGGTTTTAAATGTCATCACATTAGGAGGACATTGTGGCATCTTACCTAGTCTAATGCAGAAGGAAATAAGTTCTCTTTCCAGTGAATCATCCTATTGTTCGATATCTTTAGTAGAAGCACTGCTTTCTCTTGTAACAATTCTAGTTTCTTCTTCTTTTGGCTGCACTGCTTTATCAGATGTGGGTTTAATGCCAACTTTGCTCCCTCTTCTCAAAGATTTGGATCCACAACATATACACTTGGTAACAATTGTTGTGCATGTTCTTGAGGCTTTTATGGACTATAGTAATCCTATTGCAACCTCCTTTAGGGATTTAGGAGGCT
This sequence comes from Pinus tabuliformis, assembly GCA_031772625.1. NCBI lineage: Eukaryota > Viridiplantae > Streptophyta > Pinopsida > Pinales > Pinaceae > Pinus > Pinus tabuliformis. The sequence goes on from CM062805.1 coordinate 1,148,129,914, forward strand.
TGGACAACACCATAGCATGCTTGAAGCTTGAAGTCTGCCATTTTGAAGAGAAAGGAAGCAGAGTGGAGAATCACAATCAGGTTCCAAGGGAAATTCTCCTCAGAACAATGCTGCTAGGTCAGAGGCAATGCAGATTGCTCAACCTGACATATTGGTTCCTTATCATAGAAGACTTCTTATGAAGGCTTTTCCTTGGGCTCTATCTCTTGGCACATATGCTCCTAGAAATACTACATGACTATATGATCTGAAGAGAGTTTTTGCCATTTTTCTTGTGCACTATATTATTCAGAAGATCAAAGGACTTTGGTTGTGGGGTATTTTCACTTGCAGCTACAGTCACGAGTGATATTATTCATAAAGATCCAACTTTCTATTCTATGCTAGATGTTGCTAGTCTGCCTAAGGCTTTTTTGGATGCCATCATGGTTGGAGTCCTCCCTTTTGCAGATGCAGTAGCTTGTATACCACAATGCTTAGATGCTTTGTGCCTTAATAACCTCAGACTTCAAGCTATTAATGATTGTGGTGCTCTAAGATCTTTTGTGAATTTTTTTACATCAAAAGCCTACTTATGGGCTTTGGCAAGTGACACTCCTGGGTCCTTATCATCTTCCTTGGATGAGTTGATATGAGATTATGTTTCTTTGAGGGGGCATGGGGTGGATGTATTGATTGAAATCTTAAATACTATTTCAAAACTTGTATTTGGCACTGAAGTGTCTTCCCTGTTGCAAGAATCTTCCAGATCTTATGTGCATGTTCCCATGGAGAGTGATTTAGAACAAAAAACAGTTATTTTAGTGGATGGAGATGAATCATCAAGGGCAACATCTGAGTTAGGGGTTGATACTTCTGCTAAAAATTTGTCTTCAAACATGGAATCCTTTCTCCAAGATTGTATAAGAAATGTTACACGTCTCTTAGAGAATATTCTACATAATACAGATACATGGGTGTTTGTTGAGAAAAAGGGTATAGAGTCTATGTTGCAACTGTTTGATTTACCCCTCTTACCATTTTCATTTGCAGGTGGCTAGAATATTGTTGTTGCATTTAATAATTTTTCACCGCAACACTCATCTCCTCTCACAAGGGTTGTTTGTACTACTTTGAGAGAACACATGAAACCTGCAAATGAATTCATGGATTTGTTGGTTGGAACAAAGCTGGCAGATATTGAGGTAGCACAACACATGAGAATTTTGAGATGCCTTTCAAGTCTAGATGGTGTTTTATCCTTTTCAACACATCTATTGAAAAGCACAACAACAATGATGCCTGAAATTGGTTCTAGGGATGCAGATATACTGAAGGATGTAGGGATGGTGTACAAAGAAATAGTTTGGTAGATATCTCTTGTTAGTGATTCAAAAGTAGATGTGAATAAAGAGGTTGAACAAGGACCTGCAACTAAAAATTTGGCACCAAATGTAGCAGGTACAGAAGCTGGCAGTGACACTAACACAGTTTCAGTTGTTCAGCATGTGAACCCAGTGTCTATGAGGAATGAACTTGTTTCTCATTTGTCCATTGAACCTGAATATCTTTCTTTTATACAAACAAGACTTCATCACCATAAAAAATAGACCATGGTATCAAAGGGATTTGAAGAATGTGCCTTGGTCAGCTTGGGCGACATGCATATGCATCAGAGGTTGACATTGGAGGCTTTGTAAGTGCAAGAGAAACATCTCAAGCCCAGGAAATTAAAAGGATGTCACCTGATCTCTTGGAATTTGACACTAAATAAGGTTGTGTCTACAATGTGATCGTCCTGTGTGACTCTTGTGAAGGTTTTGGTAGTGCCCAATCGACATCGTGATGATATAGGATTGCTTAGTGCAACAACCAAGAGTGTGGTGGTTTCTCTTGCCAAACATTTTCATGACAGTCTTGATGTGGATGATAATTATAGCTCATCTGAGTTTGATTCATCACTTTCTTCAAAGTGTCGCTACTTGGAAAGTTGTGGATGACATGACAACAATTATATATGACAACCATAAGAGAATGTGCGATGAAACAATGGTGAATTATTTCTATGCTCATGGTACAATTAAAAGTCTTTTTGACTACTTTTGAAGCAACAGTTCATTTATTGTGGACAATACCATTATGTCACAACAAGGAATGGAAACAAAAAATGATAAAGGTATTGAAAATGACAAGCAAGAGCATGCACCTTGGTTGTTAGAGACATATGAAGCTATTGTAGGCTTTTGGAGTACTTTGTGAATTCTTCTTTGCTGTTAATTATGCCCTCTGCATCACAATTGTTAGTGCAACTAGTTTTTGGAGGCTCTATCATTGTTCGAAGGGATTCAAAGGTTTTTGTTTGCGCCCTACAAGCTCAAGTTCTCAATGGTGTTCTACCTATCTAGAGCAATCCAATGTTTTGTCGTTGCAGTCCATCTTTAATTACCTTTGTTGTTTCCATTATTACCCATGTATACATTTCCATAGGTGATGTTAAAGGAAGAAAAAAATGGTATTCCTAGAAGCACATGTCAATTTTTTATAAGTCATCCACTTAATGAGGTTGTCATTTCTATGATGGTTGACATGGGATTTCCAGGGTGGAGTACCAAGGAAGCATTGAGGTGTGTTGAAACAAATAGCATTGAAATGGCTATGGAGTGGTTCTTTAGTCATCCTAAGGAGCCAACAAAAAATATGATGAAATTTCCCAAGATCTTGCCTTGTCACTGGGTAATTCTAAGGTTCCCAAAGACAATTCCAATGAAAAAGGAAGAGAGGTTTCTTTTCATATGAAACCTCTAGAAAACCCTCCCGTTGAGGATATCTTAACTACATGCATGAATTTATTGCAAAGTATAGATGTAAATTTTTTTTCCATGACTGATTTGATTGTGACTTTATGCAACTGAAACAAAGGCTAGTACCTTCTGAGAGTTGTTTCCTTTCTTATTCAATAACTAAAGCTTTGTAAGGTGGATGGATCTAAAACTTAGTTGGCATGATTTTGCCTAAGCTTTTCTTGAAGGTTGAATACTAAGTTCCTAAGGTTTTTTTTCTATGGTGAAATTTTATTTTCTTTGTTTATACAGGTCATTTGGCCACATAGTGACCACTATTGCTCAACTGAAGAAAACTTGTTCGAGTTTCTTGCTTTTTGGGGGAAAAATGGCATTGACATTGTTGATGTTGAGGTATATGTTGTATAAATATTTTATAGTCTACTTTATTTTATATTCTAGTGTTCATCGTATTTCATGTCTTATACTTTGCATATCTTCTTTCATTTTTAGAAGATGAACTCAGTATTGATGGTAAGATGCAGGAATTGAAGAAAGAGGAAAACATTAACACAGAAGCCACAAATGCAAAAAGACAAAGAGAAGAGAACTGGTCTAGTGATACCCTTAAAGTCAATATCATGTATGAGACACATAGATACAAACTGATGGTCAAGTCTTTAGAGTTGGCGAATTCACCTGCAATGCCTTGGCTATAATATATGTATTTTTCTTTTGCAGATTTGTTATTTTTTCTACCCAAATTATCATAGCAAGAAAAATATTGATATTGTAAGAATTGTTTGAGGACCTCATTAAGGTCGATTTTTTTGATGTCCTACTTGATTGATACCTTCTCATGACAAGAAGGATTTAAATATGAATTAATATGTTCTTGAAACAAATCAGATTCGAAGTTTATAGATATAAAAGATAATAAAAATGTCAATTCCTTTGTTTGATTGTTACTTGACTCTGGTGTGGGCAGGTTGTAGGAAACAGTATTGGAAGATGGATGGGGAGACAATGCAGATCATGTCTTGGATATGGTTCATTTTTTGTTGTAGATCCTTCAGGAACCTCAGCCATCGTATTTGGAAATGTTTCTAGTAGGGATTCCTATGATTTTTAATGTTGTGATTCTTTCACCTTATGGTTATTTTGCACAAGCAAATATTTAGGAATTCTAGATAAGACACTGGTGGACATGCAAACAAATTTCTTATAATTTAAACGTTCATTCCATGATATCTTCTCTTTATTGTTTGATTGTATTTTCAATGTTTTTTTTGTATTTTCTTTTGTCTTTTAGCTATGAAATTGAAAATACTTGGTATCATGTCCATTTAAAAAACATCCAAAGTTTGAACATGAGTTTAGTATTGAAATATTTTTAGTTGTTTTTTGTTATAATATCTTCATGACTATTTAAAAAATTTACTTTCATTTTTTTATTTGAACATAGGTTGTCTATATACTTGACCAAGTTCACGTGTTAGAGAATGAAATGTTGTTGTGAATAAAACAACAAGGGTTAAACATCACACCTCAAATTATTTGTTTTAATAAGTTATCTACAACCTGAGTTTTTTAACATGCAACTTAGTTGGCATGATTGTGCCTAATATTTCTCTGAAGGTTGAATATAACGAAGTTACTAAGGTGTTATTTTCTATGGTGATGTTTTATTTGCTTTGTTTATATAGGTCATATGGCCACATAATGGCCATTATCCCCAATTAAAGAAAACTTATTCGAGTTTCTTGCTTTTATGGGGGGAAATGGCATTGACATTGTTGATGTTGAAGTATATGTCGTATAAATATTTTATAGTCTACTTTAGTTTATATTCAAGTATTCATCGTCTTTCATGTCTTATACTCTGCATTGTATCTTTTTTCATTTTCAGGAGAGGAACTCAATATTGATGGTAAGAAGCAGGAATTGAAGAAAGAGGAGACCAATAACACTGGAGCAATAAATGCAAAATGAGAGAGAGAAGAGAATCAGTCTAGTGATACCCTTAGAGCCAATATCTTGCATAAGACACACACATAGAGACTGATGGTCAAGTCTTCAGAGTTGGTGAATTCACTTATAATGTCTTGACAACACAGTGATAATGTTTTGAAATGATGAAACAATATTTCATGTGTAAATTGTATTCCAACCAATATTAAGCTAGAAACTCATATTGTAATACTTGACATTTTATATAATAAAATTTATGTGGTTGAAATTATTTTTATTTGCACTTGATATTATTTAGTCTTGTAATTAATATATGTAACTTTGTGTTATCATATTAGATGAACATGTACATTGTATGACATTTTTTTTTTTTAATTTAGTCACAAAATCATACTAATTAATTTATGTTGATTAATAACGAACACATAAAATCAATATAAAACTATTAAATTAGTAGTTTATATTGATTAATGATGAACACGAATAAAATGAATATATGAATTAATTAGTCGTTTATAATGATTATGAATGAAATTAAATGAAATGAAAATAAACTACTAAATCGGTCATTTATATAATGAATATGAAACTACAAAAAAAAAATGATTACTGCACATGATAAATTTGTGATTACAAATGATGACTAAATTTTTCATATATATGAGTATTAGTAGCATATACACGACTATTAGCAGTATCTTATAACACGACTAAAATTTAGTCATATTTCTTTAGTCATTAATTGGTTTCAAAGGATGACTAAAATTTGCATATATATGACTATTAGTAGCTAATTTACAATATCTTATAACATGACCAACATTTTGGTCATATTTCTTTGGTCATTAATTGGTTTTCTCGGGTAATCATATAGTAATATATTCTGTTGTATATTTGGTCATTAATTGTAACAATTAATGACTATATATATTACTATATGATAAAATTGAGACAACCAATTAATGACTAAGTTAAAAATGACTAAAAGTTGGTTGTGTTATAAGATACTTTAAATTAGCTACTATTGGTCACCAACTGAAAAATAGTCGTTTATGTGCAAATTTTAATCCTTTTTTTAGTAACTAATTAGCCATTTTGTACTAGTGCATGTTTACCCTTGTTGGCCGATTACTTGGGTAGATGTGGGAGGAGGGTCATTATAGAGTGGTATCATAGTATGTTTCACCCCTCAGACTAGATGGGTTGTGTGTCGGTCATGCATTCATGTCGGTTTCATATGTGTTCCTTATGCTTATAGTCCATGTGCTTGTTGCATTTGCATGGTTTTGGTCATGGTTGTAGTTATGTCGCCATGTGAAGGTTGATGGTGTTGTTGTGGGATGTCTCATCATGAGTGTATGGTTGTTTATGCATTTTTTATGCATGTCGATGTCTATATGTTGTTATGCATGCATTGGCATAGTTATGGTTATGCATGTATGGTAGGTCAAACATGCATTGTGAGGTCTTTGTATGCTAATTTGTTGGCTGAGATAGAGCAGGAGATGTAAATCATTAAAGTGAAGTTGCAGCATTGGACCTCGAGGCAAGAGCATGTCGTCATATAGGTTTGTATGTTGGGTATACATGTATGTAGGTTAAGGATTGTTATATGCATTATGATTATGTGTATGCCTTTCATTTTATTGATGTTATAGTTGAATATATGATAAATGCTAGTTGATTAATGTAGTCATAAGCACATGTGTCAGTCATGGATGATTGTAATCTGTGGTTGTAGACATTTCTATTGTTGTTTTATGATATTTAACTTGATGATTATGTTATATGTTGTTAATGAGCATATTATATGCTAACCTATTGTTGTTTTATGTTACTTAATGATTAGCGTTATTACATTACCATCTTGATGTTATATGTATCATGATAAATTGGATTGGCCTATGTAGATGGTTAGGGTTATGACATTCAAGTATGAGTCGAATTATTTGTGATATTATGTTGTACTGATATAGATTAATGATGCATATGTGATTGTTATGCATGAATGAAAATGTTTATGAGCTTATGATGTGAACATGTTAGTTAGTTACTATTATGGATATCATGCTCTTATTTGTGTTTTAGATGATGTGTTGTGAAGTTATATCGTACTAACTATATTGATTTTGCAGACAAGATAGCCTCCCCTGAGATACATTAAGGTATGAGATTTCTTATGTCGTCTACTTTGAGCTTGAATGTTTGATTATGTCGTATATTTGGTGTTTGAGTGTTGGTGTCTATTATTTCATCTATTTGTTGTTGAATGTTTGATTAATCGCATGATATGAATATGTGTCTATAAGATTTCATCAAGAAATGATCTTATTTTAAGATGGTTTTACTCACACACATGTGTTGAGATAGTTGACATGTACTTGAGTGTAATAGGTGACAGGTATAGCATTATGTCTAATGACTATGAGTTGACTATGTATAATGACATGACTATTGGTCTTGGTAAATATTGAGTTCAAATTGATAGATATGATTGTCTTGATATTTGGAACATGTGGTTGACATGTGTGAGTAGTTGCAGGGTAACATGCTTGGCATTAATATGACAAGGTATGGTAACTAGTATCATGTTATGTTTACTTATGCATTGATAATTATGTGTTTATGGCAGTATGATGTAGGGGATTGCATGGCAAAAAATATTTCCATGAAATATTAAAGAAGGCTCAGGTTGAGACTTCACTTGGAGGCACTGGGAACCATGGTAATTGAGTCATGGTGTTTGTTGTCGGTCTTGTGCTTTTGGTATTTTGTGATTTTTTGATATTTATTTTCGGTTTTGTTTATGCCTAGTGCAAGGCCTTGCCACTTTGTTTGTGGTGTTGTATTGTTATTGATTTTCATGGTTTTCTTCTTGTTTATTTCTTGTCTTTCCTTTTATGTTTTGAGTCTTGGGAATTGGTTTGGTAAAGAGGGAATTTAATGAAGTTCTGGGAGATTTTTGCAGTACCCAACAGGTGATGTGAGGCCTAGTTGAAGTTCAGTGCATGTATAAGGGCAGTTGAAGGCAAGCATATGACAACTAGTTGGATTGGTTGGGTCCATTGAGGTAAATGGATGGTGATAGGACAATCATGAGAAAGCTAACAAGAAAGGTAAAGTGAATGGATGTGAGGTATCTGATTCCTTGGCTATGTTGGGAATAGTTGTTCTCAATATTGTGCATGTTGTGCATGAATAAAGGAATTTCTCATAACCTAACCTTGAGATCTAGTAATTATGTTGTGACCATGATTGCTTTATGCTAATGTTTATATGCATATATGTATGTATGTACGTTGTTATCTGATAGGGTCATCAGGGACCATGATTGTTTTATGTTGATGTTTATATGTATACATGTATGTATGTATGTTGTTGCCTGTCAGGGTCATTGGGGATCATTCTTATGGAGGAATGATTTCTTCTGCAGGTGAATGGAATGAAGAGGTTCTTAGGTTATGAGGAATCAAGTGGGAAGAGTATTCATGACAAATATATGAGGTCAGTATCATGTGGATATGAATTGATATTTTATGCTTGTATTATGCCTATGTTTATGTTATGACGGGTGACATTGAAGGATACATCAGTGGAATGAAAACAATGTGCTTTGTGACATGCTAAGATAAGTGTGGATGACAGAGAGACACTTGAAGCAAGGTTACTTAGTAGAGACATTGTGGTTTTGGATGTGCAGCATTATTGTTGTGCATGTTGAAAATAGCAACAAGAAATGCTAAAAATAGAAATTCTAAAAATAGCATTGCTATAAATAGCATTTCAGGATATACTCCAACTCTGTTGGAAATAGCAAAAAATAGAAATGCTAAAAATAGCATTTCTATAAATAGCATTTCAGGATATATTCCAATTTTGATTTGTCCTTGAATCAAAATTGAGAATTAAAATTCGAATTTAGTCTCACTAGCTGTTTGAAAAATAATTAATTAATTCATCTTGAGTTAATTAGTTGGAGAAATTCAAACATGAAGTCTTTGTGAAGACATGCAACAGTTATCCCTTTGATTGAGGAAGTTATCCCTTAATTAAGAAGATAAGGATGAGTTGTATTTGAGTTGTAATTAGTTAGCTCAGTTAACTGAGTTAAGTCCAGTTAAATTATTTCCAAACAGTTGGAGGAACTAATTGTGAGTTCAGTCAGTTAATGCATGCATGCATGCAACTAGTGTTCTCCAGATAACTGAATATTCTCTCATAAATAACCAATGCATGTTAGTTTAGAGAAAGACCCAGTTGAGATTAAAGACAAGGACATTATATTATCAGTTGGAGGAATTTTCCTATAATGGAAACTCATCCATGCAAAAGGAATTAACTCCTTCAAGATTGCACAGTTATTTCAGAAGTCAGTGTTGTGTGTGAGGTGAGAATCACACAGGTGGCAGCTAGAGGACCCAGGAGAAACTGCGCAAGGAAATAAGAGGCTTGGAGGACTGAAGGAAGGCATATGTGTTGTTTATTCTATCTATGAGCAGCAGTGAGGGATTGTATTGAGAGTTGGATAGCTTGTGAGCTAAAGCTTTGTGTAATCCTGAGATATTTCCACTTGTATGATAATACAGATAGCAGGGTTTTTAGATGAGGCTTTCCCCAAAGTATTCTTCTGTGTTTCATGTGTGATTGAATCTTCTTCTCTGTTATATGTGTTCTGTTTGATCTTTCTCAAATCGATTAAGCTTCCGCAAGTTTGATAGTAGAAGTAGATTGAGTATTTTGCTTTAGTACATTGCATAATCAGTTTAATCTACAGTTTCTCTACAAGATGTGTAGAGAGCAGAATTTCTACATGGTATCAGAGCAAAGGTGATCAAAGCGGAGAACAATATACAAAGAAGGGGGAAGTTCTAAGTTTTGAACTTCTTGATTGTAGGTACAAAATCGATTTCTTATCACATCTCAAATTTCACCAATGGCGTTCAATGGCTTGAGACTCGAGTATGCCCTAGATGGCAGCTCGAATTACATAGCCTGGAAGCATCACATGGAAGTGGTATTAGAGGACAATAGTTTGAAGGACTTCATTGATCAAGAAGTCCCCAAGCAAGCAGCAGCTAATGCCCAAGAATTGGTGGAATGGAAGAAATGTGTGGTGAGAGTGAGGAGGATTCTTCTATAGGGAGTTTGAGACCATATTGTCTCGAGTCTCCATGGGAAGGAGACACTGTTTTTAATGTGGAAGACATTGAAGGATATATATCAAAACAGGAGCGATCAAAGGAAGCTGGCGTTGAAAGACAAACTTCAGAAAATCAAGTGTGAAAAGGGCGACACGATCTCTACATATCTAAACAAGCTCACCACCTGTAGAGATGAGCTTGGAAGTGTAGGAATCACGACAGTCAATGATGACATGGTGAGTCTTGCTCTCCTCGATCTTCTTAAGAGCTGGCATAGCTACCAGGACTTAGTGAATGGAAGAGAGAAACTGCCAAATTAGGAACGACTATGGTCGGATCTGATGTAGGAGGAGATCAAGAGGAGCACCAGAGATGGTTCTTCATCCAAGGAGGATGAAGAAAATCTAGCCCTAGCTAGTAAGGCAAGGAAAGGGAAGGAGAAGGATTCTCATTCCAAATCAGGTTCTTCCCATGGTGGGAAGAAGATTGACAAATATAAAGTGAGATGCTTTAATTGTCATGAGGTGGGCCATTATGCAACTAATTGTCCATTGAAGAAATCCAAGAAGGGATCCTCGGAAGGATCTGAAGGTGAGGCATTGGCCTCTCAGTTCAAATTGGATTTTACCCTCATTGCATGGATGGTTTCATCAATGATGGGTTGTGGTTGGTTTCTTGACAGTGGAGCCTCATTCCACATGATCGGTGATAAGAGTTTTTTCAGTACCTTGGAGGAGAAAGACCTCCAAATGCGCATAGAGATGGGTAATGATGAAAAGTATAGTGTTTCAGGAGTGGGCACAGTTGCTTTTCAGAGGGAGCATGGAGCTCTCATTACCTTGACAGATGTGAAGTATGTGCTAGGACTGAAGAAGAACTTGGTATCGATCGCGATGTTGGAGGAAAAAGGCTACGATGTTGTCTTCAGTAAGGGAAAGGTTTTCCTTAAACACATCACCATGAGACAGGTGAAGCATATCGGTTCATGAGTCAAGAACCTGTATGCTCTTGAGGTTCAAGATGCATGCAAGGCCTTGAGGAGTAAGGCAAATGTTGGAGACTTGGTGGTTGAGAGGGAGAGTACATTACCTCTCAACATGCAGCGCCAGAAGAAGTCTCAGACAACTGTGGAGGAGCCACAATTAGAGAATCAGCCTCAGGAGGTTGTGGAGCAGCCACAACTAGAGAAGCCAAAAGGAGATCGAGTGGAGGCATCCACTAATGCAAAGACCTCCAGTAGGGGGGAATTTTGAGCCAAGTGGGCAGAGGGATCACACGCAGCCATACCTCCAGGTGTGAGGTGGGGCGATGTGAAGAGATAGTCCCAAGAAGGGTGAAATAGGGGCAGGATCCTTGAGGTACCCAGCCTCTTTGATTAGACCTTGCTACGGGAGCCCCGACGAGGAGTAGCAGGACTGGTTGAGTGGGTAGAGACAAATGCAGATGGAGCAGCAGAGGGAGCTTTAGCATCAGAGGGTGTTTCTAGCCCAATACGGAGGTCAGTTGGGAGATCAGTTACTTACTTCTCAGTAACTGAGTTGTAGTGCAGCATTGGGCAGCACGATGCAACATGATGAGAGTAGGTGCAGTGCGGATGCAGTGCTGGAAGATAGAACCAGCAGCAGCACGGATGCAGCAGGAGGAATCAGTGTGATTGATGCAGTCAAAGATCAAAGTGACAGAGGCTAAAGCAGTCAGATGCTGAAGAGCATAGTGGTGCAGAGTTTTTTAGTTGACATAGGCAATAGCAGTCAGAGACTTTGATGACAGAGGCATCATTTTGATTTAGGTTGGATATTTTTTGTGTTTCTAGAGTTGCTGGAGCAACAACACTTGAGAGAAGTGTTACATGCAGAAAATTCCAAAGGTTCAGGATCGGGTTCAAGTTGAATGCCTTTCTTGTTGAGAGGGAGTGTTGAAAATAGCAACAAGAAATGCTAAATATAGAAATGCTAAAAATAGCATTGCTATAATTAGCATTTTAGGATATACTCCAACTCTGTTGGAAATAGAAAAAAATAGAAATGCTAAAAATAGCATTGCTATAAATAACATTTCGGGATATATTCCAATTTTGATTTATCCTTGAATCAAAATTGAGAATTAAAATTCGAATTTAGTCTCACCAGTTGTTTGAAAAATAATTAATTAATTCATCTTGAGTTAATTAGTTGCAGAAATTCAAACATGAAGTCTTGTGAAGACATGCAACAATTATCCCTTTGATTGAGGAAGTTATCTCTTAATTAAGGAGATAAGGATGAGTTGTATTTGAGTTGTAATTAGTTAGCTCAGTTAACTGAGTTAAATCCAGTTAAATTAGTTACAAACAGTTGGAGGAACTAATTGTGAGTTCAGTCAATTAATGCATGCATGCATGCAACTAGTGTTCTCCAGATAACTGAATATTCTCTCATAAATAACCAATGCATGTCAGTTCAGAGAAAGACCCAGTTGAGATTAAAGACAGGGACATTGTACTATCAGTTGGAGGAATTTTCCTATAGAGTAAACTCATCCATGCAAAAGGAATTAACTCCTTCAGGATTGCGCAGTTATTTCAAAGGTCAGCGTTGTGTGTGAGGTGAGAATCACACAGGTGGAAGCTGGAGGACCCAAGAGAAACTGGGCAAGGAAATAGGAGTCTTGGAGGACTGAAGGAAGGCATATGTGTTGTCTATTCTATCTATGAGCAGCAGTGATGGATTTCACTAAGAGATGGATAGCTTGTGAGGTAAAGCTTTGTGTAATCCTGAGATATTTCCACTTGTATGATAATACAGATAACGGGGTTTTTAGCTGAGGCTTTCCCCAGAGTATTCTTCTATGTTTCATGTGTGATTGAATCTTCTTCTCTGTTATATGTGTTCTATTTGACCTTTCTCAAATCGATTAAGCTTCTGCAAGTTTGATAGTAGAAGTAGATTGAGTATTTTTCTTTAGTACATTGCATAATCAGTTTAATCCACAGTGAGAATTTCTACATGGTATCAGAGCTAACTAATCTATAGACAAATTTCTATAGTGCATATGTTGTACATGTTGTACATGTTGCATCTGTGATGTTGTGCGCATGCGGTGTTGTGTATATAGAGTTTGTGTACATGTTGTTTATGCAGTGTTATGTATAGGGTGGTACATATAGTGTTGTGTGAATATTGCATATGCAGTGTTGCGTATAGATGGTGTTATGTATATGTTGGATATGCAGTGCCATATACATATTGTATTGTGCACACAATGGATATGCGGTGTTGTGCACTTGTTGGATATGTGGCGTTATGTACATATGGTGCTATGTGCATGTTGCATATATATTCCTATGTACATATGGTGTTGTGTGCAAGTTGTGCATGTTGTACTATGTACATATGGTGTTGTGTGCATGATTGTACATATGGTTCTATGTGCATGTGGTGTTGTATACATGTTGTACATGTGGTTTTGTGTGCAAGGGGTGTTGTGTACATGTTGTGCATGTGGTACTATGTACATTTTGGTATTGTGTAAAGGTTGTACAAGTGGTACGGTGTACATGTGGCACTTTCTACACATTGGGAAGGTCGTGCTATGTACATGTGATGTTGTGCAAATGGTGTTGTGTATCGGTGGTACTGTGTACATGTTGTACATATGGTAACAATGTACATGTGATATTGTGTGCATGTCGTACATGTTGGGTTGTGGGCATGCGGTACTATGTAAGTGCATTGTGTAGTCGTGGTATCATGGCATATGTATTCATTATGTTGTACTTTGTGTACATATTTGTGTTGTATTTTACACCAGGTGTAGGTGTATGTATTGTGTTGTGGTGTACATTGGACGTAGGAGAATGTATTGTGATGTGTTGTACACTAGGTGTAGGTGCATGTGTGGTGTGTTAGGTGTAGGTGCATGTATTGCATGGTGTTATATGTTGTGTGTGCTTGTATGTGTGTGATAGGTGTATGTGCAGATGGTTGCGGAGAAGGCACTGGGTATTTTTCGAGTGTGGAAACTGGTCTGGTGTGTGTACAAAAAAAAGAAAAAGGTAGAATCTAAGGATTAATTAAAGGATAAGTATCAATATTTTATTTCAGTTTTATTATGCATGTGATTTATGATTCTGGTCTATGATGATTACATGTGATCTATGATTCTGGTTTATGATGGTTACATGTGATTCATGATTTTAATTTATGATGGTTGAGTTTGAGCTAATCAGATGTGATATGTTTATTCATGATGATTTGGTCAAAGATGTTAGTTTGACTTGTTGTGAGAGGAAGCGAATAGAATTGCAAGTGTACCTTGTTGACGAGCCACCAATGAGGTATGATTTGAAGTTATTTAAATTTATTTTGAATCTAATGGAAATTATGTGCTTGGTACAGGAAAGAATGAAATGGTCAGTTGGGTGGTTGAAACTGATGGCAATAATTAGCAGTAACAACAAAAGGAATTGGAGCAAGTAGTAGTATGTTGGTAAAGCATTCAGGAGCAAGGCCATTATGGGACACTGGTACCTAATAATGACCATTGATTTCCATGAGCATGCTATGACCAGTATGATGGTTTTTAGGTAGGTATATGCTTTAGTTGTTTGACCTTCTGATGTGAGGATGCCTTGCCAATGGATGGGACACTAGAGATAGGGGATGTCGGGGAACTTGGAAGGTGAGTGACTGCATGGAAGGGGGTGATCAGATTGCCTGAGGGATTGTGTCGCAGAGAAAGGAAGGTCGATGATGGATTTGTTTTGGTCATTAGCATTTCCAGATGGAATCATATTCACATTGGGAGTGCACCCTGGAACAATGAGTCAATAACTGTTCACTGAGAGGACAAGTGGCACAGGATTGTAGCGCTGGACATTGGATGCAGCTTTGACTTAGACAATGGATTCTGGACTTCCTAGGGAGGAGGTGAATCCTGGTACTATTTTGAGGGTGGAGGTGTGAGCCTCTAGATTCCCTTATTGATTTATACAACCATCGTATCCTTTTATTTGTTGGTTTATCAAATGTGCATATGTGTATATGTGGCTCTTGTAAATATCGTAATGAGCTATGTTATAAAGCTTTAGTATGCGGTATCTTGTCATGTTGTCATGATGTTTTTCTTTTGATCAAGTCATTCATTGTAAATAGTGCAAAGAGATAAGTTATAAAGCTCCATGGGAAATATGTTTTTTTTTTCAGTGGTTTTCCGAGGTCTTGGTGTGGTTTAACACTGAGGACAGTGTTCCCCAAGCGGGAGGTATCTGTAACAACCCCTGGTTAAAAGTTCATGCCATAAAAGTTAATAAAGGAAAAATAAGACCACTACTAAGGGACACGTATTCCAAGATGAATGTTGGGAAAATATATCCTAGTGGGAATCATTGGATGTGTTTATGGCTAAGGGAAATTGGCAAAGGCAATGGCTATGGAATTAAGAAAGGAAAAAAGGTATATTGGCACATTTATTTATGAAAACAAAGGAAAATAAGAGAAAAGGAAGGTGAAAGGTCACATGTTGCATGTGAGGAGGAAATTGAAGAAAAAATAATGGAAAATGAAGAAAATAGAGGCCTCATTGTGTTACACAGCATTTTGTCACTGTCCCTGTACTCCCTGTTCCTTGATCCTAGAGGACCTCTACAGTGAACCTCGCATGCTTTGCCCTCATGAAGAAACTCCCATTATGTCCCTCTTCATGAGCAGATCATTTCCCTTTTGCACCATTTCCAATGAAATTTCTATTTTTCCCAGTTTACAAGACCAACGCTAATGGCCTTTGTCTCCCCCACGCCGATGTGCAGAGATTAGAACTAATCCTCGTGCTGACCGGTGTGACTTTAAGCTGTGTTCCAGTTGCACCGGTCGTGTTATGGAAATTTTTTTAAATTAGAGTCGAAGCTTCCAGCTCTAGAAGCTCCATAACAAAAGTCTGGTAAATGGTTTGGACGGATGGGGTCAAGGATGATAGTTTGGGCTCCTTTCCCCTATAATGATGGAACTACCTCAAGGGATAAGTCCTTCTCCCATGAGAAGAGGATCCATCTCCCATCCATATTTCCTATATAAACCTCCCTTCTTCCCAAGCACAAACTAGTTACAGTTTTTGGTTGAGTGTGAGTATACTATTTTGGATTAGACAAGCAAGCTATTACTAGTTGTAGCCATCTAGTTGTGTGAGGAAGAAGTGTGTTTGGTTTGGAGTGAAGCCTAAAGGGAAGAGCCTTTAAACTATTTTTGTTTGGAGCCATCATGGAATGTTAGCAGAAGTGTGTGGGAACCTAGTCTTGTCAGAGGAAGACTGCAACGTCAAGACAAATGGTTGTAATCTCTCTTTGATATTAATATATGCAACTATCGATTGATTTCCTACATGTTTTGTAATATTACATATTCATGGCTTAATGTTTCTTGACTTGTTAAGTAGGTTGAATTGCAATTTGTCTACTATTATGTTTGTTGCCTGTTGTTGTTTACTTGTTTCAGGAGCTCGAAGAAGGAAGCAAGAGCTCATTGGAGCGAGCAAGCGAGGACATCATTAAGCAGGATAAGAAGACCAAGAGGTAGGCCCTCTTGATTGATTCTAACCTAAGGAAATCTTCCATAGTATGTATCTGTTGTGGCTCGACCCATTATTGGGCTAGAGGAATTCGTTCATGTCCGCACTTATAATTTTACTTCACCACAAATTGGCGACTTTGCTAGGGAGATACCATCTTTTGTTTGTTTTGGATTTCATGATTTTGTGAGAAATTTTTTAGTTTCACATTTTCCCTTTGGTTGTATTTTTATTCTCCTGCTTACTGGCCTAAGTCTAAAATTCATAGTAGCAGATCTGATCCCTGTGTTGATTTTTTTTTTTCCTTAGTTACCTCGGCTAGTGCGCTTAATCCATTGACAGTTGCATCGACCAGTCTCTAGTGCTCGTTGTCAGTTAGGCAGTCGCACCAATGCCGTTAAGTGAAGATTAGGGCTTGACCCCAATCTTGGCCAATGTGTTCTGCTCTTGTGATTTTGACCCCATAAGCCTTTTGGACCATCTTCTCCCTGACTAGAAAGCTTCATTTAGCTTGCTTTGTGTGCTTGCTTGGTTTAGCCCACCCTCTGATGTGTTAAGTCTAGCCCTGTGTGAAGTTCTTTTTTATTTTTTCTTTGAATCCCTCGATCGGTGCTATTTTTTTCCAAAAAGTCATGCCGATTATCCATCAGCGCTAGTTGTAGTACTAGTCAATCATGCCGATCGGCACTAATTTTGGCCCAAAAGTCACTTCGGTCTCAAGGGTAAGAAAAAATAAGAATTTCTCCCATTCCAGTGCTAGTGTGTCTTGACCCTTAGACTCTCTTCTTCTGCCCAGAAGTGACTAGGATGCTTTATTTTCAATTGAATGAGTAAAAGAGTCTCGTTTGTTCTCTTATTTCAAGTGTCTCTTTTCTCTTTCCAATCATAGATTACATTGCTTGGTTTGTTTGATTCAGGGAAGAAGTTGCTTTTAGTTTCATTTATAATGATTTGGATTTGATAGATACTTGTTTGTTTAGAATTGTGAAAATTTTCATTTAAATTACTTTATGTGAAAGATTCATTTTGCATTTTATGAAAAGGAGAACATCATTCTACTTTACTTAAGCAAAAATATTGCATTAGTAGCGTTATTGAGAAGCTAGGATTGCATCATCATAAGCATTGGGAATGAAATGAAACTTATTATGTTGTTATAGGAAGATTAAGTGCATTTAGGAGATTTATTAGAGAAAGACTTCATTCTTTGATTGTTGCATTGGTTTTGTGTTCCCAGTCTCTGAATTAGTGTTAACTCTCATCGAAGACAAAGATCTCTTTTCTCATATAGCTGCATATAGGAGTTTTCAGATGACATTGGTAGGACCTTGTAATTGAAACCTAATTCAAGATCAACCGTTAAAATTTATTGAATTATCATAAAGAAGCATTGAAACTTAACACTCACATTTAGTGGTCTAGGCTAGAGACGTGTTGCAACGTATTTAAACCTAGCAGTTTTCATTTGCTTTGGCATTAGACAGCGCTAGTACGGACTTGTGGTCCCCGTACCATCGTGTATATAAAGGGAGACCCCACTAGGTCTGCAATCCTTTAACCATAGGAAGCTGAGTTTGCTGCCTCATAAATGTGATACACCGAACACAACATTCGGGGAGATTGCCGTCTTGTACTTCTCAGTTTGCCGGGAGGTATTCTGTAGTTCATGGTTACCTAGTAATCCTTTTGCCTAGAATACCCTGAGTAGTCATTTTCTATCTTTACTGACTCTTTAAATTTGAAAATATCATCAAGCACTTGTCCTTTCGGGCTCGTTAAATCTGAAAGCGACTAGAGTCACATTTCATCCTTTTCTCAACTCTTAAAACATGAAAAGGCAAAGTTTTGTTTTATTGTTTTAAAATTAACTTCCTACGAAATATTCCTAGTTAAAGTTATCTTCCTTAGTGATTCTCTAGGGTCAATTCCAATGGCAACATTTCTAGAGTCTACCAGTCAAGGATTCCCCTCGGATGGGAATCCTGGTCCTTTTCCTTGTTTTGGAAACGATGGTGCTCCTTATATGGTGACATTGTCCCTTCTTGGGTTAAACATTGGTTTACCTGTCTGGTTATTTTCGACCTCGGTGATCCCAAGTGTCCTAACTTCTGCCCCACCATCTCCTTCATTTGAATCATGTCACGATGATTCTCAGGTTGACCCCTTGCCTTCTTCCCCTATTACCTCACCTTCCTCTTCTACTTCGCCTAGTGAAAGTTTGAAATCTAGTAACCAGGAGGCTAAGAAGAAGAAGAAGAAGTCAGATAAGCGAGAGGCCAACCATGCAGTTGTTGCTCCAAATGCACTTCCCACTGACAAACCTTCTAATCCTCTGTAGAAGGTCAAATTCCGTTGCAAGTTGTGTAAGGGTGACCATCTCCTTCAAGACTATCCTGGCATTCCCAGAGTCTTAGAGGTATGGTCTCGAAACCTGAACCGACCATCCCCGTCGACCTTTGGAGATCATGTAGATGTTACGCCTTCAGCTGATGATGGTAAGAAGAAGGGAAGGATTAGATTCCCCTGTAGGTTATGTGAAGGAGAGCATCTTCTTCACCTTTTTCCTCTTATGGATAAAGATTTCAAAGTTTTGGAAAGCCTTGCAGCTCCTCAACCCCAACTTCCTGTTGGTCATCGGAGGCTTTCTTCTGACCCTCCCCTGATTGGTAAAGAGATTGACCTGGATTCATCTCTTTCTTGTCCTACTCTTCCTGAGTGAGACTCTCTTGTGTCTATCCCTGACCAACCATTGGTCGAAAAGAGTGTCGACTTGGCTCCGCCTTCAGTTGTTCACTCTATTTTGGGAGAGAGTGGTGATCATATTACTCATGTTTTTCTTGTCTCCTCAGATTCTCATGAATCAAAGAGTGACCCTCCCGTCCCAGTTGTTCAGGAGAATCCTTCTCCTATTCCTGTACAGGGCATGGGGGCAATCATATGATACCCCCACCAAGTATTTTTGTCGTCTCTTTCAATTGGGGTCCATTGACTGCTTTCCACCTCCCATCTTATGTGCCTTTCCAGGTCACAATACAAGCCTATAACATGGTAGTACCTGGCACTATATTAGATGAAGGTGCATATGTTAGCATCATGTATTCTACTACTTGGAAAGCTTTGGGTTTTCCACAACTTGTGCTCATCACTCAGAATTTGTTGGCCTTCAATGGAGGAACCAATCAGCCCTTAAGGATCCTTCTAAAGTTCCCTATTACTTTGGGAGGAAAGACCGTATATATAGATGTGATGGTAGTCCAAGGTCCCTTGGATTTCAATCTACTCCTTGGACGTGACTACGTTTATGTCATGGGAGCTCTTGTTTCTTCAATTTTCCATGTGGTTTGTTTTCCGCATGAAGGGAGAATAATGACCATTGATCAACTATCGTTCATTGGTCACCAAGCGCCTCCTTTGCAACCATCATCCCCTATTGGCTCTTGTTTGCAAGCAACACCTTCCCCGCCATAGGTCAACTATGTGGCTACCAATTTTGTCTCCACATTTGTTGATGATCACACAGATGGTATAGTATGTTATGTACTGGGGGCATTGGAACTCAATCTGTCTTTGGTACCAAATCACATGTATTCCTCCCAGAGTGTGGTTCTTCTGTCTAGTGAAGACCTCTTGGGAGCCATGTTCTCGTATGGTCCATGATCAGATTCCAAGGATATTTTCTTCCTATATTGACCTCGTTAAAAAACGAAACAAGGGATGAGCATAGTTCCTTGCCTTCTGTCAAGCTCGTTAAAAAATGAATCAAGGTGTCCGAGGACAGTTTCTTCCTGTATCAACCTCGTTAAAAAATGACACAGATGTCCGAGGATAGTTATTTTGTTGTGTCAACCTCGTTAAAAAAATGAAGAACCTCCCCTTTCCAAATTGTGTCTTTCCCGGATCTCGAAAGTGAACCTTCATTCCATCCACCTAGTTGATTGAAATGAAGCTTGGGGGGCATGTACCTCGATTTGAGTCATTATGTTGGGAGCATGCAAACTTATTCAAGCATAGTTTTTCATTTCGAGCTTGTGTAAACATGAAACTAAATCCAAGCATAGTTCTCCATGGTTCAAGCTTGTGTAAAAATGAACCCATGCCCAATTTACATCTCGTGATTGCCCTTTTTATCAGCTAATTCCTGATGAACCTTGGTTGTTTGATTCCATTGACACCATATCTTTGGCTAATCATAGGCTTTCACTTCGTTGCTTTTCCTTTCCTGAGGGACCACAGTGATGAGTGGTTTTATTAGCCAGCCTCTTGACCATTACATGTTTTGAGCAGTTCCTCCATTGTCGGAACCAATTGCTACCCTTTATACCACTCGTTCCTTCAGGACGAGTCACCTTTAAGCTCTTTTCTAACTCATAAAAAATGAAAAGATTGTCGAGTATTTTTCCCTTTTTACTCATTAAAGAGAATAAAAAAGGGGGGTCTGCTTTCAAGCTCTTTTCCGACCCTTTAAAAGCGAAAAGATGGTTGATCCCTTGTCGTTTTGAACTTGTTAACGGATGCGAAACGTCGTGCGCCCAGTATAAGTTTACCCCCTTTTCGGGCTGGGATGCACTATTTACGAAAAAGGTACTCCTTGACTGAAATGGTCAAGCGGTTCTCTCAAGTATTGTTTTCTACCTTTTCGGGCTCAAGAGACACAAATGTACGAAAAGGGACCATGTGGAGTTTTCTTTTACGTGTCTTTTTCAAACTCTCTAAACATGAAAAAGATACCAAGTTACACCTTTGTCAGACTCGTTAAACTATTAAACGACATCAAATTCGTCACCATGACGAACATGAGCTTCTCCTTCCTAGGGCTCGTTAAACTTACTAGGTCGGATTCATCTGAAGGATGAACTTACAATGCAAGCATATGCTATCCCATTCAAGCTTGCAATCAAAAAATAATTGGGGTACTTGCCAGAAATGGTGGGGGGAAATTTGGAAATCTATCAGTCATATCGATAGCTCACTCTTGAACATGACACTCTTTGCTTCATATCGGTAGCTCACTCTTGAACATGACACTCTTTCCTTCGTGTCGGATTGGGACATCTTCCTCTGCATCATTGACCTCCCTGGGTTGTGTCATTCATTTTTTCCTTCCATTTGATCTCTGCCATGTCATCATGACCACCGATCCTATGGATC
This sequence comes from Pinus tabuliformis, assembly GCA_031772625.1. Classification (NCBI taxonomy): domain Eukaryota; kingdom Viridiplantae; phylum Streptophyta; class Pinopsida; order Pinales; family Pinaceae; genus Pinus; species Pinus tabuliformis. Next base: position 1,148,151,473 of record CM062805.1, read on the forward strand.
CAAAAGCTACCAAACTTTCAGTTGTGTCACCGATATGTTCAAGAGCTGTCCTTCTGCAGTTACACTTACCTCTAATTCTCTGTATCATCCAAAATAATTTTGCATCCTCTCCTCTTGCGTCGATGATGTGGGATTCATTATGGCCCTCATTCGATACGGTTGCTTTCTGTCGACTTCAGATCATTATCTAGGAAGTTGACCAAGGGACTTTCTTCTGGTACCTTAGAGCTTGCATTCCCTAATGGAAATTTCTTCACACTCGACAACAAGTTCACATCATTGGCTTTCGAACGAGTGATTTCATGGATGTTCGACTTCAGTTCCTCTATCCACATTCCATGGATTGTGTTGATAGTACCTTGAGGACCATGTCATTATTGGTGGTTTCTCTTGCACTTGTTAATAGTTCACATCATTGACTGGTAATCAAGAGACTTTTTAGCATGTTCGATGTCGACACATCTATTCTCATGCTAGGATCTGTACTTTAATTGGGTCATGTTGGAGCGCACGACCCTGGACTTAGATCACAAAAAGTCCAGGTTACGAAGTGGTGTGACATGATTATGATGATATACATGTCTCTTTCAGATGGCTGGCTACGACCAGACCATGAGTTATCATATGTGATCCTTCTCATTATTGGATGGTTACGACCATACCTTGGTTTCATTATGATCCTCTTTGACAGATGGCTGCGCCCATATCTAGATCCATGTACATAATCATTCTCTAGATGGTTGCGTCCATGCCACGATTCATGTATCATTTGACAGAGATCTTAGTTTATGTATATGTATCTGTACTTGCTTGCAGGTTTTCCGACGGCAGACCAGTTCCCCGCACTGATTTATAAAGCATTTCATCCCTCACTCCAGCTTGGCCTTCACACTTTAGGGGGCATTTGTTACATAGCATTTTGTCACTGTCCATGTACTCCCCGTTCCTTGATCCTAGAGGACCTCTATAGTGAACCCCGCATGCATTGTCCTCATGAAGAAACTCCCATTATGTCCTTCTTCATGAGAAGATCATTTCCCTATTGCACCATTTCCCCTAAAACTTCTGTTTTGCCAAGTTTACAAGACCGACGGTAATGGCCTTTGTCTCCCCCGTGCTGATGTGCAGAGATTAGCACTACTTCTCATGCCAAATGGTGTGACTGAGCTATGTTCCAGTCACGCTGGTCCTGTTATGGAAAGTTTTTTAAATTAGAGTTGAAGCTTCCAACTCTAGAAGCTCCGTAATGGAAGTCTAGTAAATGGTTTGGCCGAATGGGGTCGAGGATGATAGTTTGGGCTCCTTTCCCTTATAATGATGGAACTACCTCAAGGGATAAGTCCTTCTCCCATGAGAAGAGGATCCATCTCCCATCCATATTTCCTATATAAACCTCCCTTCTTCCCAAGCACAAGCTAGTTACAGTTTTTGGCTAAGTGTGAGTATACTATTTTGGATTAGACAAGCAATCTATTACTAGTTGTAGCCATCTAGTTGTGTGAGGGAGAAGTGTGTTTGGTTTGGAGTGAAGCCTAAAGGGAAGAGCTTTTAAACTATTGTTGTTTGAAGCCATCATGGAATGCTAGCAGAAGTGTGTGGGAACCTGGTCTTGTCAGAGGAAGACTGCAACATCAAGACGAATGGTTGTAATCTCTCTTTGATATTAATATATGCAACTATTGATTGATTTCCTACATGTTTTGTAATATTACATATTCATGGCTTAATGTTTCTTGACTTGTTAAGTAGGTTGAATTGCAATTTGTCTATTATTATGTTTGTTGTCTGTTGTTGTTTACTTGTTTTAGGAGCTTGAAGAAGGAAGCAAGAGATCGTTGGAGCGAGCGAGCAAGGACATCATCAAGTAGGATGTTATGAAACCAGCTCAAGAAAAGATAGAAAAGATAGATCAACGCCTTAGAATTCAGCCTCTTCGAGGGGGCAACCTCCTTTACATTACATAAATGAACAATTCTTGGATGATTCAAATGACAAAACCTCCTTTCTATATATAGGAGTCTAAGGAGTCACAATATAATCCAGCCGACCTAACAATAATAATATAAAGCCACAAAAATAACAATAGAGGGATTCTATGGGGCACAAAATAACAATATGGGGGCAATAGGGGCACAACAATATTAATAAGGGGTATAACTACAATAGTAATGGGGTAATCACTAGTATTATAGGGACCCAACATGCCCCTCTCCTTCAAAAAAGTGTTGTCCTCAACGCTTGAGTAGTTCTGGATACTTCTGCATAAAATTCTCATCCTCCCATGTGGAATCTTCAGCGGATAAGTTCTTCCACTTGATAAGATACTCTGAAATTGATCGATTTCGTAGCTGTCGAGTTCTTGTTTCTGTGACTGCTTCCGGTTCCAATATAATTTTTCCTTCCTCGTCAAGTTCTGGCAATATTGTTTGAATTGGGAGCTTGTCACCTATAACCTTCTTTAAACATGAAACATGGAAAACTGGGTGCAATCGAGAAGCTGCAGGAAGCTCCAATTTGTATGCCATAGTACCAATCTTTTGCAACACCTTGTACGGACCATAATACTTTGGTGATAATTTATTATCCTTCTTAGCTTGCTTGAGGGACATTTGCTTATATGGTTGTAGCCGTAGGAATACCCAATCACCTACATCAAAACTTCTTTCACTGCGATGTTGATCTGCCTGTTGTTTCATTCTATTTTGTGCCAACACGAGGTTATCCTTTAAGAGTTGGAGGACTTGTTGTTGATGTTCGATGTGATGTTCCACTGCCTGAACCTTAGAATTTTCTCTTAAATATGATGTGATGGATGGTGGTTGATACCCATAAAGTGCCATAAATGGGGTCATTTTTGTTGCTGTATGGAAGGAAGTGTTATACCACCATTCAGCCAGAGGCAACCATTTGACCCATTGTGTCTGTTTATCAGATACAAAGCAACGAAGATATCCTTCCAAACATTTGTTTACTATCTCAGTTTGCCCATCAGATTGAGGATGATAAGATGAGCTATGAGCTAACTGAGTACCAAGACAAGAAAATAATTCTGTCCAAAAATTTCCAGTGAAAATGGGATCTCTGTCACTTACAATAATCTTTGGGTTTCCATGTAGCTTTTGAATTGTTTCCATAAATGCAGTAGAAACTGTACTGGCTTTAAATGGATGTGATAATGCACAAAAGTGTGCATACTTGGTAAGTCTGTCAACTACCACCATGATGACACTCTTTCCCTCAGACTTGGGTAAACCTGTGATAAAATCCATTGAAACCTCCTCCCAACGTTGGCTTGGAATGGATAAAGGTTGTAATAGACCCGGTGTCTTAATTGTTTCAACTTTATTTTGTTGGCAAACCAAACATTCCGCCACAAACTTTTGAATATCTGATTTAAGGCCATCCCAAAAAAATTCCTTCTTAACCCTGTGGTAAGTTTTTAAAAATCCTGAGTGCCCTCCTAAGGGAGAAGTGTGCAATTCCATAAGAATCTTTTGTTTTAGCTGGGAATTCTTACAGAGGTATAAGCGATCTTTGTACCATAACGAATCATTTTGCCAGCTAAATGTATCAGACGTACTGGAATCTTGTTGTAGCTTTCGAATAAGTGCCCACACTTCTTCGTCATTCTTCCATTCCTCCCTTGCTTCGTTTATCCAATCTGGTTGGATAATAGAAATGGCGCACAACAATGCTTCCACATCCTCATCCTTTCTTGAGAGTGCATCTGCCACCACATTTTGCTTCCCTTTTTTGTAGATGATTTCAAAGTCATAACCCAACATCTTTGTGACCCACTTTTGTTGCTCTTCAGAGGATAATCTTTGTTCTAAAAAGTATTTAAGGCTATCATGATCCGTTTTTACCTTGAAGTGTCTTCCCATTAGGTAGGGTCGCCATTTCTTAAGTGCATGGAGTATTGCCAACATTTCCTTCTCATAAATAGCTTTGCTTAAAAACTTTCCCTTGATTGGACGACTTTCAAAAGCAATGGGTCTTTCATCTTGCATTAGAACAGCACCAATTCCATTTCCTGAAGCATCACATTCCACAATAAAGGTTTTTGTGAAGTCCGGTGTAGCTAAGACCGGTGCTTGGCACATTGCCTCTTTAAGATGTTCAAAGGCCTTTGTTGCTTCCGGAGTCCATGAAAATGCATCTTTCTTCAATAATGTTGTTAGAGGTGCTGCTATTCTCCCATAATTCTTAACAAACTTGCGATAATACCCTGTCAACCCAAGAAATCCTCGCAGATGCTTTATGGATGTGGGGATTTTCCATTCCTTAATGGCTTTAATTTTGCTAGGGTCTACCTTAACTCCTTCATGAGATACAATATGACCCAAATATTCCACCTCCTGGACTCCAAAGAAACATTTGGATCTTTTTGCATATAATTGTTTCTCCTCCAATAGTTGTAGCACCCTGTCAACATGTTCAACATGATCCTTCCAAGACTTGCTGTAGATTAGTATATCATCAAAAAATACTAACACAAATTTTCTAAGGAATGGTTTGAAAATTGAATTCATCAAACCTTGAAATGTTGAAGGTGCATTGGTAAGGCCAAAAGGCATGACCAAAAATTCATAATGACCCTCATGAGTTCTAAATGTTGTTTTCGGAATGTCTTCAATCTTCATTCTGATTTGATGATATCCTGAACGAAGATCCAACTTGGTGAAGTAAATTGATCCATGCAATTCATCCAGTAATTCATCAATGACAGGAATGGGGAACTTATCTTTAATAGTGAGCTTGTTGAGCTCCCTATAATCCGGACACATGCGCCATGATCCATCCTTCTTGTGCACCAATACTACTGGAGCAGAGAAAGAACTTTGACTCGGTTGAATTATACCAGCCTCTAGCATTTCTGCAACCATACGTTCAATTTCACTCTTTTGGACATAGGGATATCTGTACGGCCTGATGTTTGGAGGAACACTTCCTGGAATCAGATGAATAGCATGATCATGATCACGCATAGGTGGGAGACCTTTGGGAGTCTCAAATACCTTGGAATGATTGTCCAGGACTTTTTGGAGATCTGGAGAAATAGATGATTCCAATGTGGAAACATCTAGCGAACATAATTGTGCAATTACACCTCTTTGCTCCTTTTTTAGAAGCTTTGTCATACCATTAGAGCTGATTATCTTTCCTGGTTTCCCTGCAATACCCCTTAATTCAACTTCCTTTCCTTCCGCAGAAAATTTGATGAAAAGTTCTTGAAAATTAAAAGCTATTGTACCCAAGGATTGTAGCCATTGGACTCCTAGTACAACATCAGCACCTCCCATTGGAATGGAAAGCATTGGGCTAGTCAATACATATTCTCCCATGGATAGCTTGATATTATGGCACTTTCCAGAGCAATTTATTGTTCCTCCATTTGCAATCATCACTTGACACTCTGGTGCTGGATATAGGAAGCAATTCAATTCTTTTGCTACCCTACAATGAATAAAATTGTGGGTGCTTCCTGAATCAATCAACACTATTACCTTTTTCTTCTTGATTTGTCCTTCTATCTTGATGGTTTGAGGAGTGGTAATTCCCGCCAATGCATTACAAGATATGGTCGGATTTATTTGTTCTTCATCTAGGCTTTGTTCCTGGAGTATATCCTCTTCTTTTGACCTTTCTTGCTCCTTTTCTTCTTCCTCTTCACAATCTATGTAGAATAATTTCTTCTCAGCACACTTATGACCTTTAGTGTATTTGCTATCACAACTGTAACAAAGCCCTTTTGCTCTTTTTTCTTCCAATTGTTGTGGTGTCAACCTTATAGGTTGTGGAAGACTAGGGGCAACAACACTTCCGTCTTTATAGTTGTGAGTGGTATGCTTCCTGGTTGCCATAATTTTGCTTTCCATTTTTCTTGCTAACCTGAATGCCTTCTCTAATGAATCAGGTTCCCAAAGGCGAACATCATGTTGGATATTATCCTTTAAAGACCCTATGAACACATCAATCCTATGCTCCTCTGGAATATCTTTTACCCTTATGTTCAATTTTTGGAACTCCTCAATGTGCTCCATTATTGAACCCTTTTGTTTGAGACTTATCAATTGGCTAAAAAAAGTGTTGCTTTTTGTATCCTCATAATGTGCTATCAATTCTTCCGTAAAAATTGCCCAAGTGATAAATTGTTTACGAGAGCAAAGCCATTGATACCATACAAACTGATTTGGTTCCAAATATAAAGTTTCCATACGTACCTTTTGTGTGTTTTGCACATTATTGAGATCGAAAATTGCTCCATCTGTAATATCCATGTGGCGGGATCCTTGCCATCAAACTTCCTCATATCGATTTTTGGAATATGGTGGGTCTTCGATCCAACATTAGAGTCTATGAATCATGATTAACATTTCTTTTGTTCTCATCATGAGTTTCCTTTACTACCTTTTCACCATTAGTAAGTATTTCTTGTAGAAAATTTGTCAAATCTGTCTTCATATCTGTCATGCCTGTCTTCAAGTTTTTGTTCAAATCTATCTTCAATTCTTCCATGTTTGTCTTCAAATCTGTCTTCCAATGATCCATCTTAGCTTCCAAACCCTTTATCTTAGATTCCATGCCATTTATCTTAGCTTCTGTTAGCTTTTGTGAGCGTGACATTTGTTGCACTTGTTCTTGTAATTTTGATATATCATGTAGCATTTCTTCCTCTTCTTCATGAGTCATGCTAGAGCTTTCAGGTTCCTTACTAGGTGTTTGCATTTTCTTTCCTCGAGGCATCAGTTACTGATAATAATTCCTTCAAAATAATTTTCAAACCAATCTTAAGCAAAAATTTAAGAAAATCTACACACCTTTTTTCACTTTGTAGGAGCTTGATATTGCCTCTGATGTATCTCTGTACTTTTCGATCATCTAGTTCTAAATTTGTGACCTGTAGTAGCCCTCTGTGTCCTCTTTCCAATGCCACAAGTCTGACCCAAATTGGATTCTCCAAGGAAGAGTTATGCGAAATCTCCCACAGTGACTTGATTATAGACTAGTTCAGTAGAGCAAACTTGTACGACGTGCCACGAGTCACTGTTTTGACCTTTGGATCTGAAAAATGCATACAAGAAACTACAGTCCATCCTATTTCTGTACCTTCTTATGAAATTTCAATCTGATCCCCAGAGAGAAAGTTATGACGATTTTCCCCAGGTCACCTGTTTGGAATGTAATTCAGGAGTCTGAAAAAAGACCAACTTCCTCAGATCATATCTCCGCAAATATAGCGTAAAACGTTCTGAAATTTGGACCCAAGGTTCAGCTCGATTTCTTCTCAAATGGGTTTTTTTTACAACTTCTGAAACGTCGCAGAAAAAAACTTTATAGCGAAAATTCCACGATGACCTATTTGGAGCAGCGAAACCCTAGAATCCAAAGCTCTGATACCAAATGTTATGAAACCAGCTCAAGAAAAGATAGAAAAGATAGATCAACGCCTTAGAATTCAGCCTCTTCGAGGGGGAAACCTCCTTTACATTACATAAATGAACAATTCTTGGATGATTCAAATGAAAAACCTCCTTTCTATATATAGGAGTCTAAGGAGTCACAATATAATCCAGCCGACCTAACAATAATAATATAAAGCCACAAAAATAACAATAGAGGGATTCTATGGGGCACAGTAATAACAATATGGGGGCAATAGGGGCACAACAATATTAATAAGGGGTATAACTACAATAGTAATGGGGTAATCACTAGTATTATAGGGACCCAACATAGGATAAGAAAACCAAGAGGTAGGCCCTCTTGATTGATTATAACCTAAGGAAATCTTCCATAGAATGTGTTTGTTGTGGCTAGACCCATTATTAGGCTAGAGGAATTCGTTCGTTTCCGCACTTGTAATTTTACTTCACCACACATTGATAAAAAGGCTTTTGAGAATTAGTTGGCAAGTTTTGGTAAGAGTTAAATTTTTGGCTCAAGCTTTTGCTCAACTTTGGAGTAAGGAAGGGGAAAGAAAGAAAAGGAAGGACAAGGAAAGGAAAGATCAAACAAGGAGGAGAAAGATCAAGCAGCTTCAGTAGGAATACTTGTAGGTAACATATTGCATGTGTGATTTCCTAACTAGTTTTTATATGCATGTTGTTGCATGTTGGTATACGGTTCTCTAGTTATCAGTAGCATGGTTTTGCCGGGTTATGAAAATGATTTTCAGCCTTGCCTTTCCTTTTTATGGATAGCCATGGTGTGATGGGATTTTTTTCTTAGTTTTCATCTTTGGAATTGCTGAATGGTTTCAGAATCCAGTGGAGAGGTGGTTTAAGGAAAAATTCCCAAAGGCCTAAGAATCCCTTGACCAGTTTTGGTGGGATACATGGTAAAGACTAAGAGTGGAGTCTCAGCTTAGGGCCTAGTGATCTGGTGTGGATTGCAGTAAACCCTGAGAGACTAGTGTCTCAGTTTAGGGCCTACTGATCTAGTGTGGATTGCGGTAAAGCCTGAGAGACAAGGAGATGAAAAATTCCTCAAGGATAGTGATGGAGTCTGAAGGCATTCCTAGCTTGGTTTGGTTTTGTGATCTCAGTAACATTTTTGGTGAGATCACGGTTTGGTGAGGGTGGAGGTGTTTTAACCTTAGGATTCCCTTGATTGTTTTTGGATTGGTTTATCCATGAGATCCCACATTCATGCTTGGAATATGGCATGGGGGTGACTGACTTAAAGAAATATTTGGTTCAGTCATGTCTATGGTCGGGTGGTACATGGAAGTCCCAAAATTGGTCGTCTTTGCCTATGTTTAATAAACGATAACTTCTCTTGCTTTTGTACTTATTAATATGTGGCTTTAATGGTTTTCATCTCATTATTATTTACATGGCTTAATGTTGGTTATAAGGATGGTTATGCGATTGGTTATAGTAATGGTTATTTCATGTATTTGCGTGTAACTAAATGAAAATGGATGCAAGATCTAATTGATGTCAAACAATTAAGGGAAGAGGGTGGTGATCCTTCTTGTCAAGTCTCATATAAGTTATCAGTGATTTATGCTTTGTCTTGTATTCATTTCCTGTAGATTACATTAATGGCAAGTGTTTGACAGAATGTCAGTCTAGGTTGGGGATGGTTAGACCTAGTCCTAGAGTCAGTTTTTGATTTGTAAGTCTTGTCACCATGTAATTTATGGATTCTGGAAGCTACAGGGGTTCTTGGGTAGTGACCTGGATTATGGGCTTCAAAATTTGCACAAATACCCTAGAGTTGCAAGCACATGTCTAAGGAGAAAAGTCCCTAGACGCACGTAGGCCTTGCTGTGCGAGCATCTGGAGCCTCCCAGACGCACCCTTGTCCATATCAAGGGAGCGTCTGGGGTTTAATGGTATAAAACTCAATCGGACCTAGGGACTGGTCAAGGGAATGATTGGGATGCATTTTGGGAGTCCTGTAGAAAGTGTAGAAGGTCTGGTATGTTTTGTTTCCATCAGTTCCACTTCCTTAGCTGACACATAGGGAGTCGAATCATATCATAGTAACTTTTCGTCACATGTTTACCCCGGTTGGTTGGTTACTTGGGTAGATGTGGGAGGAGGGTCGTTACACATAGGTGGTAGACACATTATGTGTGTTGATATTCATCATGGCCTCTACCAACCATGATGGTGGGTTTACTTGGACTAGCATGGTCAAATTCTCATTGTTTAATCATGTTGCATTATCATTTGAAATCAAGTTTTCATTTTCATTCGCTTGATCAACAGCCTCATATGGAATATCACATGTTGAATTGGTAGATGGTTCAATGAGTGTGACAGCCTCCACAATATTGATAGTTGGTTCATGACTAAATTGCGTCTCACTCACATGGTCATCATCATCACCATAGAAGTTTCCTTTAGAAAGGGACATTATACCTTCAGCAGCAGCAACATCTTCTTGGTCATCAACATGGTCTTGTAAGTTCTCCACTTCTTAACCTTCCACATCAAATTCTTGGCTACAACCAGTATCATGCATAAGAGCATCAACATTAAGCGGCCATATATTAGTCCTCCTAAATCCAGCCTTGATATTAAAAGGTGTGAGATCCCTTTTAAATGCTTTACTTGCAATCTTATCTAGCTCAAACCTTTTTACTTCCACCCCTGGATTCTTTTCCATCCACGAAGGTCGATCGACCCTGAAATAGTTCTTGAAAGGCCCAAACACGTTGACATGAAGGGTCACAATTTGTGATTGGTATGAGCCGACAATGTTAACAGGGCAATGCCCAAATCATTCGCCTCCTCAATTTTTTTCACAACCATGTGGTTTCCATGGCCATCTAAAATCAGTATGTGTATCTTTTCAGGTGAGACACCACCTGGTACAGATGCAGCAAAGTGACAAAGCCAATTCGGGAATATTTCCTTTTTCATCCATGCATGGGGATGTGCATCCATTCATGCACCTAGTTCACAATTCTGTATATAATTTTTTAGTTGAGTTTTACCTTTGAATAGATAAATCCTGGGATTGAAGAACCAATTTTATTGACATAACAAAGAATAGTGATCCACTTTCTTCACTTAGGAAAAATCTTAGGCACATTTCTGCTCCCTCTCTTGGCAATTACCCACAACAAAGAATAGTGATCCACTCTCTTCTCTTAGGAAAAATCTTAGGCACATTTCTGCTCCCTCGGCAATTACCCACAACCACAATTCCTTCCTACTTGTAAGCTTATTTCATCATAGTTCCATATATGGTCTGGGGCATATGAGTGTCGCTCATATGAAACAGAAAGAGTTTTATAGAACTTGGACATAATTGTAGGGCATAGATTTAAAGCCATGTCTCTGTCAAGGCCCTCGGTTGTACTTAACACAAGGCTTGGATGCTCTTATTTAAACCCACTCCACCATGATTTACCAGGAAACCCATCTTTGAAGAGGTTTGGCCTCCCCTGAAATATTTGAGCTACTGCAGATTTAAGTTGTATAACCTCTAACCCATGTCCCAATTTGACCATCTCCTTACACGACTCAACCACCTCGTCCTCCTCATCTTTAGTCATAACTGTAATAGGCCTTCTACATTTATCCAATAATGTATGTTAGAGGCAACAATACCATGTTTTTTTGTGGAGGCATGGAATGAATATCTCTTAAACTCGATGTCATCAATTTCAGCTAGCATGTCTTGCTTTGTCCGGCCTCTGATGGAACTGATTTTATTTTTTGAACTTTCACCTTGCATTGTGGTTGAAGGTGACTCTGTCATTGATGGTGGGATATCATTATCTATCACCACAATGTCCTTTTCAACGACATTGTTGGGAGCATTGGGAGCTTTCACATCACCCCCCTATCCTCATTTGATGAACTGGATCGCATTTGGTCCCTCATCGTCCCTCACATCCTCTTGTTCATTGCACGATATGCAATAGAAACTCTTGTCATGGCTGCAACAACCTGTAGATTTACCACGAAATTATTATTTTTAAAAAATTGCTCATTTTTCTTGGTAGATCACCAATCATTCATGCACTAGAATTTTTTAAGTGAAAATAAGGCTTATTGCATGGAATTTGATGTTGATTTTCAAGGTATAAAATTTGATATTACAAGAGGCTTGGAATAATTAAATTCACACAAAGAAACAAGAAAGATAGAAAGAAATAGTGAGGATTCACACATAAATTTCTTTCTAGCTTTCTCTTGCATGGTTGTGGGCTTCATTTGGTTGATTTGTCTAGGTTGTGAGGATCTTCTAAGGCCTGCTGCATGTTATTGATGATTGGAGTGTATTTATTCAATCACCCTTAAGCTTACTTATCCTCAACAGTGACCTATTGCAGACAGTTGAAAAAGATCAGGTCTGAAGCATTGATATTATAGTAGGCTGATATTAAATTGCAGGGGTCGAATTTGAGGTTATAATGGCATTGAAATTGGTTCCTAAACTAGAATGTATGGTTATTTTTGTCTTGAGAATGAAAGTTAAGGGTTGATTTCATCATTTAATTGACTGATATATACTTTCTAGTAAGCTACAACAATCCATGTTTCATTGATAGTGGTACATTGAAGGACTAGTACTTTCTTGAGTTAGCATATTAGCATTGTTGTTGCATTTTATACCTAGCCTAGTCAAAGATAGGATAGCCTTCTTGGATACTCACTACCTCATTGCATCTCTCATTGGAATCTTACTTCTCAGTGGTCCTCTAGAGTCTCTGGATGCTATCTTTTATAGATCTCCAATCACAGAGGTTACTGATTGTTCTATCCTTGAATCTTGCTCAACCGATCTTGTTGACAATGGACTAATATCATTGTTATAGTAGTCTAATATTAAATTGCAGGGGTCGAATTTGAGGTTACAATTGCATTGAAATTGGTTACTAAACTAGAAGGGATGGTTATTTGCATATTGAGAATGATTTAGGGGTTGATCTCATCATTTAATTGACTGATATATACTTGCCAGTAAGCTACAACTATAACAACCTTGGTGAAAATTCCATTTAATAAAAGTTAAAAACAATAACCACGGTTGATGGAACACTTATTCCAAGCTGAATGTTGGGCAAGACATCTTGGGGGCTGTTCATTTGGTTGTTTATGGCTAAAGAAATTGGAAAAGGAAATGGATAAGGCTTTGGAAAGGAAAAATGGCATTTTTGGCACATTTATTTATGAAAATAATGGAAATTATGAGAAAAGGAAGGTGAAAGGTAACAGGTTGCATGTGAGGAGGAAAACGAAGGAAAATAATGGAAAATGAAGAAAATAGAGGCCTCATTCATAAAATGGTTTCTGAGGATCAGTTGGTAACCTTTTGTCAGTTGATTTTTGGAGCTCTCTCATTATTCTCTGTCTCTCTCTCTCTCTCACACTCTCAGACACTTAGAGTTTTTTGCAGCACTTTGGCATTGGAGCAAGAAAGGCAAAGAAGGCAAGAGAAAGAAAATATCAAGTAGGGAAAGGCAGGATCAAGAATCTACAATAGGCTTCATTGCAGGTATCGACTTGCATGTTTATTTTCCTTGCTAGATTTGGCATGCATGGGACTACGTGTGTTTCTTTTCTACCATGGCATGGGTTTTGCTAGGTGTGATGGTATATTCAGCCTAGCCTTGCCATTTCCTGATAGATTTGATGAGATGGGTTCTCTCATTCGATTTATGTGGGATAGTCAGATTGGATTTGAATCTGAGTGGGGTGGATCTCCAAATTGATAAACACATGGTCTTAGTGGTCCATGAAGTGGATTGAGGATCATGAAGCCACTGGGCTAGTAACCCCTGAACTAGATTGTGGGTTGCGGTAAAGCCAAATTGTGTGCCTCGGTGGGCTTAGGAATCCTTGCCAGTGAATGGCGGGATATATGATAAAGCCAAGAGGTGGATTTTCTCTCTATTGAGCCTAGTGATCCCGGGATGGGATGAACGATAAAGCCTAGAGAGTATGTCTCAGTGTAGGGCCCAATGATCCCTAGATTGGACTGTGGATGCACGGTAAAGCCTGAGAGACTAGGAGGCACTCAAATTCCTCATGATGTAGGTGGAAAACTCTGGTGGCATCCATGTTGATTGGTGTTTCTTTTTGTGTTCTATGAGTCCCACATTCATGCTTGGAATATGGCACGAGGGTGATTGGCTGAAGAGAGACTTGGCTCAGCCAATCTATGGTCAGGTGGAATGTGGTAGTCCCATCTCTGATTGGTTCATTGCATTCATTAATGAGAAATTCATTCCCTTGATTTTCATGTGTAAATGTATTAATGTATATGTGGATTTTGATGGTTGATATGTTTATGGTATTTATGTTCCTATTATGTTGGTTATATGTATATTTTATGACAGAAGATATGTATGGCTCTCAGCATGTTTTTACTTGTACATGAATAGATAATGTGTCTATGGCCTAATAGATGATAGTGCAGAAATTTCCAGAAGGGAACAATGGTTCATAGCGATTCTCAGATAAGTATGAGATCCCTACACTTAATTAAGTTATTTACACTTGTAGTTTACATGTTGATGATGTGTTTGACGAAATGCGTATCATGGATATTAGGGGTATGGTTATGGTCATGTTCAACTTATTTCTTTTGCATCATTGTTTCCGGCACTTTTGTTGATTTCAAGTTATCACTCCATTCTGGGCAATGGCCTAGGCTCTGGGCCTAAAAAAGTGGCTTAAATCCTGGGGTTGCTGGTACAAAACTGGCAATATTGGTCTCTAGTCACTAGAAGGCCAGTCTATGATAGTGAATTTAGGTTGTTGGCTGCTCCCTTGCCCATAGCATGATAGTGACTATAGCCTAAGAGATCCAGAACAATAGTAGGACCCAGGCACATGTTGTTGGAGTGGTTGACTTATGTCCTAAGGGTTCTGTTGATGATGTTGGATGGTTGTGTTTGATGTTCCGTTGATTCCACTTCCTTAAGGTCACATAGGAGGTTGAATCTGATCATAGTAGCCTCTCATCTCATGTTTACCTTGGTTGGCATGGTTACTTGGGTGGATGTGGGAGGAGGGTGTTACAGAGTGGTATCAGAGCATGGTTCAACTCTCGGACTGGATGGGCAGTGTGTGTTGGTCATGCATGCATGTCAGTTACATGTGTGTCTCTTACACTTGCATTTCATGTGCTTGTTGCATTGGCTTGATGATTTATTATGGTTGTAGTATGGTTGTTATGGAGAATTTGATATTGATTTCGTGAAATGTATTTGTCATGAGTATGTGACTGGTTGCATATGGATTATATGTCACTTACATGTTGATTTTATGTCGCCTACTTACATCCTTGTATGTTAGGTTACATTCTTGAATATGTTGATTACATGTATTAGTCTTGTAGGTTGATTACAAGAATTGATCACTTATGTTCGACTACATGTGTTTATGTGTATGTGTAGTTGGTTAGGCATTGCTTATGCATGTTATTGGTTGCATGTGGCAACATGTACAATGGATTAATGGTTGTTGTTATGCATGAGGTCATAGCATGCATTGTTGATATGGCCTTGCATTGATGATTGGACTCTAACTAGAGCGATGTTTATGTGTCCATACATTTATTTACGTATGTATATGTGTTGTTATGATTATGTTATACATGTATCATGCTGATTTGGTGATATTTCATAAAAGGTATCCTCCCCGATATATACTAAGGTACATCAATTTATTGTGATTTGGTTTATCTAACATATTATTCATTGCAGGAAGATATATCAAATGTCTAGCAAGATGGTTGACTACAAAGACTTTCCCTACGAATCCAAAGAGGAGTATGGTGTTGGAAATCCTTGCGATTTGGCAGTTACACTAAGGAGCTTAAAGGAAGAGATAAGGAGGTGTAAGGCAGATAATGACCGGATCATATAGACATAAGAGAAGAAAGCAAAGGTTAATGTTATACTTCTTCAGGGTTTTCCAAAATTGCAGCAACAAGGGCTACTTCAGATCAACCATGGACATGAGGATGGAACTAATGGGGCATATGGCAGTAGGTTTCCTGGTAGACACAGGTTAGATAGATTTGATACAGTGAGAGATGGAATGTTGTTCGACACTCTTAATAGGAGAGGCAATGAGCGCAAGTACTATTCTAGTTCTGGTTCTGATAGACATCATGATTGTCATTGCTATCATCCTTAAAAGAGGAATGTTAGGGGCTACTTGTTGGATGAATTCAAGAAAGCAAAACCACCTACTTTTGATGGAGATGTGAAGAAGTCAGAAGATGTAGAGGCTTGGATACTTAGGATGAAAAAATTCTTTGAGTTTCATGAGTACACAGATAACATGAAGGCCAGAATAGCTATTTTTAGTTTGAAAGGTAAAGCCGACATCTAGTGGGAGGATTTTAAGCGGGTTAGAGATATCAGGATGGATGACTTGAGTTGACGGGAGTTCAAGAGGCTTTTCAGGAAGAAATACTTGTCATAAAGATACTACGATAGTAAGGCTAAAGAATGCTATGAGCTAAATATGGGATCAATGATGGTTGAAGAGTACATGACCAAGTTTCTGGAGCTATTGAGGTATGTACCATATCTTACTGATGAGAAGGCTAAAGTTCAAATATTTTTCAGTGGTTTTCCATTAGCATTTATAAATTGAAGAATTGCTATGAGAAGTCAAAGTGTAAGAATGAATCTCAGCATGGATGGAAGGGAAAAGACAAAGGTAGAGGTAAATGGCAGCCTAAAAGTAAAAGGCCTCAGAATGCAAATGGGAAAGAAAATGTGGCACCGCAAAAGAAGTTTAATGCAACGACACAGAGACATGGGTCACAATAGCAGCAACAACATAGAGGTGAGGGCATTGGTTAGTTGGAATGTTGGACATGTGGTGAGGAGCACCCTAAGAGAGATTGTCCACAACATCAAGGTGGTAGGCCTAAGATATATAGTGCACAAGAGGCGCAAATTGTTGGGGATGTTGTTCAGAGTATTCCACGTATCTATGCAGCAATGGACAACAAGCAGGCAAAACACTAGGCATCTATCATTGAGATGGATGATAAGCTTTATGATCAATTTATTTCTATTTTGATTGACCCTGGATCTAATTATAGATATGTTAGTCCTAAATTGGTGGATAAGTGGGGTTTGAGTGAGGAATTGCATGGAGAATCTTGGTTAGTGTAGTTGGCTATAGGTACAAAGAAGCAAATACACCATTGGGTAAGAGCTTACACATTTGATTTGAATGGTATGCCTATTGTAGCACATTTGAATGTACTACCGTTGGGATCATATAGTACGTTGTTGGGCATCGATTGGTTGTATCTTCATAGAACCAAGGTATACTGTTATGACAAAGCCATTGAGTGTGTTGATGACTGGCGAGCTCCAGTATTGTAGCAATAATGCTACAACTCCTGGGGCTTCCTATCTCTCATTTTATCAACCCGGTAGTTCGTACAAACTTGGAAGCGACGGTGCTATATGCACAAGTACTAGCTCTTATCGCAGCTGTCACTTGGTCAGCTGGCACAAGTCCGCTAGGGCTCAAGCCAACTTCTATAGGCTCTCAGAAGAAGCTTGCTAACTGATGGACGAAAGCTATGCTCAAAGGAAAGCTACTCTACTTGACAAACTGAACTGAAAGCAAATCAAAGCATGTAAACCTAGGAAACCCTAATTTAACTAGTCTAACCTCTACAATGCAAAGAGTGTGAATGAAACTTCAACCAAGGCTGCTGTCACCTCTAATATGTGCAAATGCATGGATCTAAACTACTTGCATCATGAAAGACATGTTTTTGTATTTTTCCTTTAAGTGTGTGGAATGATTGTGATTTTGTGCTAACTAGGGTTTGGTGGTGCAGATGGGATAGAGAAGGAAGGAAAGCGTGGGACGGGTTGGGGAGGCTAGGAGAGGTCCCTAGGGATCCTTAGCATCCATCCACAGAGGTCCCTCACATTCAGAAGCTCGACAACCAAGTGAGTGGCCTCCTACAGGAAGTCTGCAGGGGATCCTACAGGATACTCTGGTTTCTACAGGATGGTTGTGCAATTCTACAGGATGATTGGCCGTGGAGGTTTTGGGAGATGATGGAGTGTTGGAGTGGTGTGGGAGGCTAAGTGAGATGGAGATGGACCTGATGATGGCTCAGGAGCTGGAAAATCAGATGAAGGAAGGGTGTATGCAATGGTTTGATGATTGGAAGGATGGAACCAACGAAAGTTGAAGGAGATGGAGCTATGTGAGAAATGAGAGAGTTGGAGGGTAAATGAGTGAGACAGAGGTTGAATAGAACTTGCAGATAGATCAAGAAGAAGAAGAAGAAAATGGTTTGAGAAGGAGCAGCGTAAATGAAACAAATGACCTATGCATCAAAACGAGAAATTCATTAACCTATGATAATTGTGCCATGAAACCTATGAACAGAAATGGAAAACAAGAAATGAAACCTATGCGTGGAAGTGCAGTATGGATCGATGTCAAAAATGCCTGAATAGATCTTCAATGAAAACGTTTATGTTGCAGCTTGCATGGAGATGAGAAGACTGCTGTTCTTTTTGGTGGTTGGTCATGGACTACACCCCAATCCCTAACAGTGAGATGGCAGTGAGCCTTTACAACCTGTTTTTGCTGGAGCTCCAAGAGATTATATCTATCCTCCTATCAAACTTAAACACTGAAAGCAAATCACCATAAACTAGTCCTATCTATGCTCATGAAAACGGCTAAATTAACAAGCTGTAAATCCGAATTGCATGTGAAAATAAACAAACTCAAAGTGCTGGAACGAAATGCAAACACATTACAACACTGAGGAAATCTATTGCTCTCAGGTTGGGCCCTAACCTAAGAGCTATAGCTCCTTGAGAAAACTCAGAACTAGATCAAAATCTGCCTTCTTTATTCATAATCTGATGTCATGCCAAATTGGCTTACAAAAAGGAACAAAAACTGAGCTCTAGCTCGTACTTTTCAATTACAAGAGTAATGCCAAGGTTCAAAAAGCTTCTCTACAAGGCTACGGCCTCAGTATTTATGCCAAAACGACTATCCAACAGGTGTCCTTGATTTTAGGAGCTCGGCTGTCCAGCTAGAGTTCAACTGCAGATCCTGTAGGACAGTCATAACTACTGTTCCTGTAGAGCAGTTTATAACTGCTGTTCCTGTAGAACAGCTGGCTGCTTCTAAGCTCGGAGGGAGGATGGATTGGAGCTCGGAGTTCTTGGTGGGAATCACGAGGAATGTCCCTAAGACCGTGGACATCCTCTCCTAAAAACCAGCAGTGCCACCTCATTGTCTCCTTGTCTCCTTTTCACGTGGTCTTTTCTCCCTTTTAATACAAAAACCTGAAATCATAATGCATTAGTCACGTAGATAAAGTGTCTACCCTTCCTCCTACAAACAACACGAATAAACTAAGAAATGCATGCATAAGCAGTAAAAAGTGAATGGTTTGAGCAGAGAGAATAGGCCAAAATGAGCCCGAATTGTACCAAAATTGGGGCTCATCATCACCCCCCAGCTGAACCATTTGCTCATCCTTGAGCAACTTTGCCCTGGCTCCTCGTCTTTGGCCGAGAACTAGAGCCCGGAGCATGCCTTTCCTTCCCTGATTCTGGTGGTGCTGCCTTCTCTGCCGAGGGTGGCGCTTCTTCTTTTCCCGTTTTTGGCGGCCCTGCCTTTGCTGCCCCTGGTGGTGACGAAGGTGATGCTTCCTTCCCCTTTCCTATTTCCTTGAGCCGGGCTTCAGAAGGCGATTGGCCTATCTTTCGTGTCTAGGAAGTTATTTTTGGGCTCCCCTTTTTGAGGGTGGCTGATGTTTTAGAAGGGGTTCTTGCACTGGGTGAAGTAGGGACGTCCCCTGAAGTGGTTTGGCTGCTGGGTGGAGGTTGTGGCTTGCCCGTGGTCATCCTCTTGCTTTTCCTGGCTTCAGATTGTAGAGGGGTCTCCCTCTCCCTTTTCTCCTTCGGTTTCAGAGGTGTACTGAGGGCATCCAGCGCCGCTGCAGCCTTCTTTTCGAGAATGCCAGCCCTCTCTTTTTTGCGTTTTGCTCTCTCAGATCTCCTTGTAGAGGGTCCCTCCTTTTCAGATTTCGGGCTTCCTGTGGAAGGCCCTGCTTTGCCCACTTCCGGGCCTCCTGTAGAAGATTCTTTCTCTGTCTTCGGACTCTCTGTAGGAGGCTGTTTCTCAATGACTTCCGGGCTTCTTGTAGAATCCCCTTTTCCCAATTTCGGGCTTCCTGTAGAAGCCCTTGTCTTTGTCTTCGGGCTTCCTATAGAAGCCCTTGTCTTTGTCTTCGGGCTTCCTGTAGAAGCCTGTGGTTGCACTTCCGGGCTTCCTGTAGAAGCCTTTTCTCCAACGATTTTCGGGCTTCCTGTAGAAGCCTTGGTCTTTGCTTTTGGGCTTCATGTAGAAGCCTGCTTCTCACTGATCTTCGGGCGTCCTGTAGAAGCCTTTGTTTTTGCTTTCGGGATTCCTGTAGAAGCCTGTTTTTCAATGATTTTTGGGCTTCCTGTAGAAGCCTGAGTTTGTGTTTTCGGGCTTCCTGTAGAAGCCCGTTTTTGCTTCCTTGTAGACACAGGGGTCTTCACTTCCGCTTGCTTGCCTGCTTGAGCTTTGCTTTTTGCTTTGGGTGTAGGTGCTGTTGAGGTGCTTGGGCTGACGTGGGCCACCTCTGCTTTGTCCATTCTGCTCTTCATCCTCTTTTCCCTTGCTGACGGGGTAGGTGTGCCACCTTTTTCTTGGCCTTTCTTTTCCTTATGCCCCTTCCTTTGTTCTTCGGCCACTGCTTCATGTTCCTCACTGCTAGAGGAACCCGTTTCTTCGACCAGCATTTTAATATCCCCGTCTTTGGTCAAATTGCGAAAGGATTCCCATGAGAGGGGTACCTTATATGAGTGCAATGCGTCCTCCACAAGCAGTTTTATTAACCCATGATGGGCTATCTGATCAAGGATGCCTTGTCTTAGCTTTGTAGCACACTCCATTAAGGACTGTAGTAAAAAGTAAGGAATGCTCAGTCTCTGCTCTGCGGGAAGATCAAGCCGATTTCTTAGCTCACTGAGCAGCCGGAAGTGATATGCATATATGATGCTGTAACGCCCCTCACAAGTGATATATTTCATAATGTGCAAACTGACTTCGTTCCAAGGTGGTGACAGGCTGGTTCTCCTCACCCCGTTTTTATCCTCTGTGAATTCTTCTTCAGGTGGGAAGAAGTCCTTCTTGGCTTGCTAGCTCAGCTTTCTCTCGTCTTTGTCCCACGGCAGACCCATAGGAAGTTCTGTGATCCGACTGATGTGTTCTGGGGTGAGTTTGAGGCTTAGACCTCTGAAGGTTACTGTGGCTAGTGTCTGGGATTTAGGCTACAGAGCCTACAAGAATTCCTCGGCTACTTCATCATCGTAGCCCTGCAGCTTATCACAAAACGGCATCCACTGTGCTCTGGTGAAGAGCTCTACTACTACCGGGTTTCTCCTTAGTGTATTTGAATCAGTGGGCTCTCGTCTTATAAACCCACCCGGCATGATGGACCCTGTCGTTTGAACTGAAGGTGGAAGGTGTAAAAGAGGTTTGGTTTATGAGAACAGAGCATGCACATACAAAATTCAACAGAGACTACTTATACCACCATCCTGTAGAATAGTAGCAACGGCACAGCAAACACAATTCCACCAATATTTTTATAACCTGACCGTGGACGATGGTCTTGCCACTTCTAAGAACCAGTTACATTAAGAGTTCAAGGTTACCTCCTTAATTGGCCACCTTTCTTTGCGAGGCACCCGCTTTCCTGTAGATGACTGCGATCTTGTAGACTGTGCTCCTGTAGAACCACGTTCCTGTAGAATCCACACGCAATTCTCGGGGAGGACTGTAGTTGGCCGCGCTCACGGTGTGCTTGACCAGCGTTCTGGTAGCCAACAACTCGGCGTATCAAAATACAGAGGAGATCAGAATGGCTAGCCGAGTTGAAGTGTTGGATGATAAATGCGTGCGGTTGATTTAGCCGATTGGATTTTGAACTGGCGCAATCCATGGCGCGGGGGATGAGCTGTCCCCGCCGGACCGTTGGGCGACGTCATCCATCCTCCGCCTGCGTATTCACTCACTGCTGCATTCATTCCCTCAGATTTGCCGCCGCCTTTCCTGTTAAACTCATGCTTCTGACGAGAGTGCTCCCACGTGCATGCCGTTCATTCTCTTTGTCATGTCTGCCACCCAATCACCCTATTACACTTTAACTAGCCGACGTGGCCAGCTGACTGGCCATACGGCCGCTCAACCATTCAATTTTACGCTTTGCAAACAAATTCAAAGTTAGATTCATGCGATTTGATGGAATGAAGGGGAAGACACTTACCTGCGCGCGGCTGCACACGATTTTTCGGTTTTTGGACGACGGGGAGCGGATCTACCTGCTGCATGCGGCTTACACAGTCCCGGAAGCTCGTGGTAACCAGATGCCAACGCTGGAGTGGACGGATTGGCTTGCATGCGCCCGCGTTTCATCTCGGATGACGGTGCTGTGAATGGCATCCACTCGAGCAGGTTGAATTGTTACAGGATCCCCGCGAGGGGTCTCGTAACAGTCCTTTCTCCTTGGGTGCATGCTGCACGATGGCGGTTCTGATCACGATCCCGGAGCTCTTGATGCCTGTGGTATGAGATCCCATCATTTTTTATTTTGGAAATGGCTTTCTCACGAGAACTCATCGATTTCCTTTGTTTGTGCAGGGACTTGGCCGCATGTCGACACAGGTGGTGGAGCATGGTGACAACAACGTGCAAGGATGCTTAACAGAGGCTTACATGCATCCAAACCAAGCCATGGTCGTGAAATCTCCTTTTACGACGAATTATGGCCGCCCAAAACTCCTACAGGAAGCTTCCTGTAGACACAGAGCTTCCTGTAGAAAGTTCGGCCTTCCTGTAGAACGACTGCGCTCTCCTGTAGAAAAACTGTGCCTTCCTGTAGAAAGACAGCAGTTTCCTGTAGAAGATTCAAACCATGATAAAATTGCACATACCTTGAAAAACATAAGTATTCTTGGAGGAGGAGCTTGTGAGGTGTCCTGGCTGCATGAGAAGGACCTTTGACCTTGACTTGAGAGGCTTCCTCTCCTCCATAGAACACCTGCAATCTGCATGCAAATTTCACATAATAGCTTATTGATCTTGTTTTTTTTCTTTTTCTTTTTTTCTTCCTCTTTTTTTTGAAAGATAGCAGGGGCGCCTCAATGAGGTTTTCACCCTTACCACCTGCCTTAAGCGCCTCAGAGAGGTTTTCACTCAAGGATCTTTATTTCCTTTTTCTCTTTTTTTTTTTTGAAAGATAGCAGGGGCGCCTCAAATGAGGTTTTCACCCCTACCACCTGCCTTGGGCGCCTCAGAAAGGTTTTCACCCAAGGATCTTTATTATTTTTTTCCCCTTTTTTTTTTTTTTTTTTTTTCTTTTGTTTTTTTTTTTTAGATTCTTCAGGGTGTGCCCAAAGCAGGGGCAGGACCCTTCTCTATGACCAATACTGCCTTCTCCATAGTTTTGATGAACTCTTGTCTGGAGGGAGGCTTCCTGTAGATCTTCAATCGATGCCCGTTGACAAGCATGGGGATGGCTTCCTCATCAATGGTCCGGATAAGAACAGATCCATTGTCATGACATTTTTCCACTGAATATGGCCCTAGCCATCTGGTTCTCAGCTTCCCCTTGAAATCTTTGTATCTGGAATCATACAACAAAGCCCAATCTCCCGGCTGAAATTTCTTGTCATGGAGATGTTGGTCATGCCACACCTTCCTCTGAAGTTGAACCACTTCTGAGTGAAGGAGGGCCTGCATGCGGTGCTCATCCAGTCCATTCAGCTGCAATAGCCTTTCTTGTTGTGCATGGCTGAGATCTAGATCCAGCTGAGCTGCCATCCTCAAGGTATTGTATTCGAACTCAATGGACAGCAAAGCCTTCTTCCCATAGACCAGCTCATAAGGTGTAAAACCGGTGGTGGTCTTCCAAGTGGTGTTGTAAGCCCATGTGGCTTCAACCAGGCGATCTGCCCAATCTTTTCTGCTGCTGCTCACCACTTTTGTCAAGATCCCCTCTAATGCTCTATTGGTGACTTCCACCTGCCCATTTGCTTGAGGATGATAGGGAGTGGAAGTCCTATGCTTGATCTTGTGATGAGCTAGGAGATCTTCAACCAGGTTGGAGGTGAACTGGCTCCCTTGATCGGTGACCAGCTCTCTTGGATAGCCAAACTTATAGAAGATGTTATCTCTTAGGAACTCAGCCACTTTTTCTTCTGTTGCTGCTTTGATTGCTTTGGTCTCTGCCCACTTTGTCAAATAGTCAGTACACACAATGATGTAGGATCTTTGCCTCGAAGAGGGATTGATTGGACCCACAAAGTCCATGCCCCACTTCTCAAATGGCTCAAGAGTCACTTGAGGTTGGAGAGGCATCTCATCCCTTTGGGTCGGTTTCCCCATTCTTTGGCATTGGTCACACTGACTGACATATCTTCTGACATCTTGATGAAGTGTGGGCCAATAGTAGCCTGCCTGCAGGATCTTGAAGGTAGTTCTCTTTGCTGCAAAATGTCCTCCACAAGGCCCATCATGACAAGTGAGGAGGATGTCAAAGACTTCCTCTTCCCTTACACAACGCCTTAAGATCTGATCGGGGCCAAGCTTGAACAGATTGCCCCCGATCCATGTAAATGAGGCACTCTTTCTGATGATTTTGCTCTTTTCTCTCGAAGAGAGATGCGGAGGGAATTGTGTTGAAACAAGGTAGTTTGCTATATCAGCAAACCATGGAGAGAGTACTGAGATAGCAAACAGATGCTCATCAGGCATCTGGTCATCCACCGTCCCATCTTCATCTGCAGACAAATCCAATCTAGACAAGAAGTCAGCAACAACATTTTCTCTACCTGGTTTATCAACAATGGTTAGATCAAACTGCTGCAATAAAAGTAACCATCTAATAATACGAGCATTCACATCTGGTTTATTCATCAAATATCTGATAGCAGTATGGTCAGTATGTACAAAGGTCTGGTAACCAGTAATATAATGTCGGAACTTGTTCAATGCATGGACCACAGCTAAGAATTCTTTCTCGGTTACAGTGTAATTCAACTCTGCTTTGGACAAGTTTTTGCTAACGAAGTAAATGGCATATGGAAGTTTTTGCTCAACTTGTCCTAAGGCTGCACCTATGGCTTTGTTTGAGGCATCAGTGTGGATGTGGAAAGGTAGGGCCCAGTTTGGACCTCTCAGGATTGGAGCTGACACTAACTTGTCTTTTAATTCATTTAAACTCTTCTGACAATCGTCAGTCCAATTAAACTCCACATCTTTTGCCAACAGACCAAACAATGGCGAGGCTAGCTTGCTGAAATCTTTAATGAATCTTCGGTAATACCCCGCTAATCCCAAGAAACTCCTAACATCCCTTACCTTTTGTGGAGGTGGAACCTTTTTGATTAGAGCGATTTTGTTAGGATCCACCTGTAACCCTTGGCGAGAGATGGTATGGCCTAGCACAGTCCCTTCAGTCATTAGGAATTCACATTTTTCAGGGCTAAGGGACAAGTTCATCTCAATGCACTTGGTTAGGACCTTTCCCAAGTTGGACAATGCTTCCTGGAAGTTAGCCCCGTAAGGAGTAAAGTCATCCATATAGATTTCTACTGCATCATGGACCAACTCCGAGAAGATGCTCAAGACAGCTCTCTGGAAGGTAGCAGGAGCATTGCATAGCCCAAAGGGAAGGACACGGTAGGCAAAGGTACCCCAAGGACAAGTGAAGGTGGTCTTATCTTGGTCTTCCGGGCTGATTTGGATTTGATTGTACCCGCTAAACCCATCCAGGAAAGAGAAGAACTTCTTTCCTGCCAGTCCATCCAACACTTGATCTATGAAAGGCAGAGGGAAATGGTCTTTCTTGGTAGCTTTGTTCAGCTCTCAGTAGTCCACACAGATTCTCCATTTCCCATTTTTCTTGGGAACCAAAACCAGAGGGGACACCCATTCACTATCTGAGATGGGGTAGATGAATCCAGCATCCAACAGTTTCTGCAATTCTTCCTTGACAATGTCCTTAAGGGCTGGATTCATTCTCCTCTGGGGTTGCCTAACTGGTTTACAATCCTCTTTGATGTATATATGATGGGTACAGACCGAGGGATGGACTCCTTTCATCTCCTTATAGCTCCAAGCAAAAGCATCTAAGTGGATGGCCAATAGGCTACACAACTCCTTCTCCTGGGAAGGAGATAGGGAGGAGCTGATCTTTAATGCTCTCTCAGGGCCGAACTCCACACTTTTGACTCTGGGAGTGACGGGGTTGGTTGTACAAAGGTCCACTAAGGTGCTAGCTTGGGCATCCTCCACCAACTTCTCTAAGGATAGTGCACTGGAAGGTGGATTCTGGATCAGGGTCTCAATCAAATCATCCTCGGTAGGAGGGTCTCTTCTAGTGGTATCTAGGGTGCACAGAGGTGCTGAGTACACCTCGTCTTCCTCTCCTTCTTCTAGCCAAAGTGGTAAGTCATGCTCTAAGGAGGGTTGGGCAGGAGGGTATAGGACTAGCTGCTTGGACATGGGACCATTTTTGATGGTCATATTTCCTGCCCTACAACTGATGTAAGCATCTGCAGTAGCTAACCAAGGCCTTCCCAAAATGAGAGGATATCCAGTAAGCTTTGCCTTTGGTTGCAGAACCAGGAAGTCTGCAGGGTATTCCCAAGAATCAATGGAGACCATGACATCCTCCACAATCCCTTCGGGAGTCACGGTGGAGCGATCTGCTAATTGCAGTACTGTCGAGGTCTTCCTCAAGGAACCCTGAAGATTGAGTTTTTGCATGGTATCCCTGGTCATCACATTGATGGCCGCCCCCAGATCAATCAAGGTGTGGGGGATAATGGTGCCATTGATGTGAACATCTACTACAGGACTTCCAGGATCTAGGTACTTTGGGCAGATGACTTGTCCTAGCATAAGGTCAGACAGTTGTCCTATGACATTGATAGTTGAGGCATCTTTCTTCCGTCTGCCTGGGTGTTTTTGAAACACTTCTCCTTAACCAGCTTGTTATATATTGGCACATCCTTGATGGCTTGGAGAAGTGGGATTTTTACACACAACTGCTTGAGCTCACCCAACAGCTCATCTTCTTCGGGGTTAGGTTGTGTGGTGGCTGTTAATCTCTCAGGAAAGGGTGGAATAGCTTTTGGTTCACTTTCCTGTAGATCTTCCTCATCCTCTGGGGGAGGAGGTTGGCGATCTGGTAGAGTCTTTCTAGATTGAAGGTTGATCTCCTAGATCTCCACAGCATAGGTAGGGCATGAGGTTTCCCCAGTGTATACCTGTTGGGCCTGTCTATTGTTGGGGTTCGGGTTCGGTTGAGCAGGCATTTGAGGTTGCCTTGGAGGAGCAGGAGGTAAAGGTTGAGGTTGAGCTGGTGGTGGAGGCAAAATGGCAGGAGGAGTGTTGTATTGGGGCCTCCACCCCGACTGAGGAGCACTCCATTGAGGCTGCGACTGGGCATGTGAGTGATATGAATGAGAAGTAGGTTGAGTCGGGTACTGAGGTGGATAAGACCATGGAGGAGGCATGGACCAAGAAGGATGAGCAGGGGGACCCCAAGAAGGCATGGGAGTCGAGTGGTTGGGGTTATAATAAGCTTGTGGTGCCCCGTGCATTCCCTGCTGATAAGGTCTAGATCCTTGAGGCCTCCTTTGGTTGATGAAGTAGAGAGGTTCAGTGGGGGCTTCGGTTCCTTGGTACATGGCTTTAAATCCAGGTAAGGTTGGACACTGATTTGTTGGGTGGTCCTCCTCACAAACGAAACACACTTCAACCGAATGCAATGGACATTCGTTCTTAGGGTGTCTTCTAGTGCACCTAGGACAGAAGACAGCCAAGGCTCTCTCAACTTCTTCCTTCTTCTGTTGGATCCTGAATGTGTCCAGCTGCATGGCAATGGTCTGTCTCACCTCACTCTTAAGATCTTCTAATTGGTTTGTAAACTCATGTTTGGAGAAAGGGACACTAGTGGAGAGGAGATTTCCTCTACCTCATTTTCTAGCTGCCCTGGAATGATTTCTAAACACAGTCTTGATGTCCTCATAAGGCAGTTGGTAAATGTCCCCCCAGCTAACATGTGAAGGGTGTCTAAGAGATCTTCAGGGACTCCTCGGAGTAGAACCAACTTGAGGGATTCAGGGTCAAGTGTGCACCTGGCCCGTTTATAGCTAAGTTGGAACCTCTCCTCATAATCCTCCAAAGACTCATCATTTCCCATGGTCATCCGAAAGATCTCTCCCTTGGTTTCCTTGGACCTACAGTAATCCCTATACTTGGTATTGAAGGCTTGCTGCATCTGAGCCCAAGTAGCGATGCTATTCCCAGGTAATCCCATGAACCAGCGTAGTGCTGCATCCTTAAGAGTGGAAGGGAAAAGCTTCAGCTTTTGCTCATCTTCAGTATAGTCATAAGTTCTACAAAGGACAGCAAACTCAAACAAGAAGGTATCAGGATCCTCAGTGATCAGTCCATGGAAGTGAGGCAAGGCGAAGGGGCTAATGCTTTTCATTTTCATATCTCCATTGGTCTCTCGGATGGGGAAAGCTCCTTCTATTCTCTCATCTTCTCTCCTATTATTAGCCATGGCTTCAGATGGAGTGGTTTCTAACTCTTCTTCTTCTATAGGGTCTTGGTATATCTCAGGATGCTCACCTATAGGTTCCTCTGGGTCACTGTCACCAAAGAAGAGAGAAGGGTGACTTAGTGATGTGGTGGGGGTGTTGGGTAGGAATTTTCCTGATTTATCTCGGTTCCTACGATGCATGAAATGGAAAGGACCTTTCTTTTTTGAGTGCTTTTGCGTTTTTCTTTGGTACCTGCAAAACTGGAACAAAGTGATCTACAACTAACTATATTACTCAAATGAAATTGCGGAATTGGAATATTAATCTAGGAAAGCAAGAAATATTAATCTATGAAAGCAGGAAATGCTAATCTATGAAAGCAGGAAATGCTAATCTATGAAAGCAGGAAATGCTAATCTATGAAAGCAGGAAATGCTAAGCTACTTTTGCAGAATGGAAATGAAATAAACTACTGAGCAGAAGTAAGAGTGCGAAAGTAGAAGAAAAGCAACAATTACTAATACTCTGACGCTTCCCCGGCAACGGCGCCAAAAAGATGGTGAGCTCCAGTATTGTAGCAATAATGCTACAACTCCTGGGGCTTCCTGTCTCTCATTTTATCAACCCGGTAGTTCGTACAAACTTGGAAGCGACGGTGCTATATGCACAAGTACTAGCTCTTGTTGTAGCTGTCACTTGGTCAGCTGGCACAAGTCTGCTAGGGCTCAAGCCAACTTCTATAGGCTCTCAGAAGAAGCTTGCTAACTGATGGACGAAAGCTATGCTCAAAGGAAAGCTACTCTACTTGACAAACTGAACTGAAAGCAAATCAAAGCATGTAAACCTAGGAAACCCTAATTTAACTAGTCTAACCTCTACAATGCAAAGAGTGTGAATGAAACTTCAACCAAGGCTGCTGTCACCTCTAATATGTGAAAATGCATGGATCTAAACTACTTGCATCATGAAAGACATGTTTTTGTATTTTTCCTTTAAGTGTGTGGAATGATTGTGATTTTGTGCTAACTAGGGTTTGGTGGTGCAGATGGGATAGAGAAGGAAGGAAAGCGTGGGACAGGTTGGGGAGGCTAGGAGAGGTCCCTAGGGATCCTTAGCATCCATCCACAGAGGTCCCTCACATTCAGAAGCTCGGCAACCAAGTGAGTGGCCTCCTACAGGAAGTCTGCAGGGGATCCTACAGGATACTCTGGTTTCTACAGGATGGCTGTGCAATTCTACAGGATGATTGGCCGTGGAGGTTTTGGGAGATGATGGAGTGTTGGAGTGGCGTGGGAGGCTAAGTGAGATGGAGATGGACCTGATGATGGCTCAGGAGCTGGAAAATCAGATGAAGGAAGGGTGTATGCAATGGTTTGATGATTGGAAGGATGGAACCAACGAAAGTTGAAGGAGATGGAGCTATGTGAGAAATGAGAGAGTTGGAGGGTAAATGAGTGAGACAGAGGTTGAATAGAACTTGCAGATAGATTAAGAAGAAGAAGAAGAAAATGGTTTGAGAAGGAGCAGTGTAAATGAAACAAATGACCTATGCATCAAAACGAGAAATTCATTAACCTATGATAATTGTGCCATGAAACCTATGAACAGAAATGGAAAACAAGAAATGAAACCTATGCGTGGAAGTGCAGTATGGATCGATGTCAAAAATGCCTGAATAGATCTTCAATGAAAACGTTTATGTTGCAGCTTGCATGGAGATGAGAAGACTGATGTTCTTTTTGGTGGTTGGTCATGGACTACACCCCAATCCCTAACAGTGAGATGGCAGTGAGCCTTTACAACCTGTTTTGCTGGAGCTCCAAGAGATTATATCTATCCTCCTATCAAACTTAAACACTGAAAGCAAATCACCATAAACTAGTCCTATCTATGCTCATGAAAACGGCTAAATTAACAAGCTGGAAATCCGAATTGCATGTGAAAATAAACAAACTCAAAGTGCTGGAACGAAATGCAAACACATTACAACACTGAGGAGATCTATTGCTCTCAGGTTGGGCCCTAACCTGAGAGCTATAGCTCCTTGAGAAAACTCAGAACTAGATCAAAATCTGCCTTCTTTATTCATAATCTGATGTCATGCCAAATTGGCTTACAAAAAGGAACAAAAACTGAGCTCTAGCTCGTACTTTTCAATTACAAGAGTAATGCCAAGGTTCAAAAAGCTCCTCTACAAGGCTACGGCCTCAGTATTTATGCCAAAACGACTATCCAACAGGTGTCCTTGATTTTAGGAGCTCGGCTGTCCAGCTAGAGTTCAACTGCAGATCCTGTAGGACAGTCATAACTACTGTTCCTGTAGAGCAGTTTATAACTACTGTTCCTGTAGAACAGCTGGCTGCTTCTAAGCTCGGAGGGAGGATGGATTGGAGCTCGGAGTTCTTGGTGGGAATCACGAGGAATGTCCCTAAGACCGTGGACATCCTCTCCTAAAAACCAGCAATGCCACCTCATTGTCTCCTTGCCTCCTTTTCACGTGGTCTTTTCTCCCTTTTAATGCAAAAACCTGAAATCATAATGCATTAGTCACGTAGATAAAGTGTCTACCCTTCCTCCTACAAACAACACGAATAAACTAAGAAATGCATGCATAAGCAGTAAAAAGTGAATGGTTTGAGCAGAGAGAATAGGCCAAAATGAGCCCGAATTGTACCAAAATTGGGGCTCATCAATGACAATGGAGAACCAAGAGTCTTGCAAGATAAGAAGAAAGCCACATACGCTAGGATGGTAACAACTATGCAAGAAAAGCGTGGACATAGGAAGGGGTGCAAGCTATTTGTAGTACACATTTCTAGTGATAAGGGTAAGGAGGTTGAGGATGCAGATGTGTTGAGCATGTATCCAGTTTTGCAGCAGTTTCAAGATGTATTCCCTGAGTACATTACAGAGTTGCCACCTCACAGGGAGGTAGAATTTTCTATTGAGTTAGTTCTAAGGGAAAATTCAGCATTGAAATCACCTTACAGGATGAGCACACCTGAGTTGGTTGAGTTAAAGTTGCAATTGAAGGAAATGTTGGACAAGGGATACATTAGGCCAAGTGTATCACCTTGGGGCACACTGGTCTTATTTGTGAGAAATAAAGATGGAACCCTCAGATTATGCATTGATTATAGGCAGTTGAACAAAGTGACTATCAAAAACAGGTACCCTTTGACGATGATTGATGACTTGTTTGATCAGCTGAAGGGAGTAGTAGTGTTCTCGAAGATTGATCTGAGATCCAGATACCATCACGTATGCATCAAAGAGGAGGACATCTACAAGGCTACGTTCAAGACCAGGTATGGACATTGTGAGTTTTTTGTTGTTCCATTTGGCTTAACTAATGCCCCAGCTACATTCATGTGTTTGATGAATAGTGTGTTGCATCCATATTTGGATAAGTTTGTTATTGTGTTCATTAATGATATACTAGTAGATTCTAAAAATGAGGAAGAGCATGCCGAGCATTTAGCAACAATGTTTAGGTTGTTGAGAGAGCATCAGTTGTATGGTAAGATCAGTAAGTGTAGTTTATTTCAGAGTGAGGTACACTACATGGGACATGTTGTCTCCAAGGAAGGCATTGTTGTAGATCCAGAAATGATAAGGGCCATCATGGAGTGGGTGGCTCCCAAGAGTGTGGATGAGGTGAGATATTTCATGGGTCTAGCAGGCTATTACAGGATATTCATCAGGAATTTCTCACAGATTGCTTATCATATCACATCATTGCAAAGGAAAGGAAAGAAGTTTGAATGGACAGAGGAGTGTGAGGCTAGCTTTGAGCAACTTAAGCAGTTGTTGACACATGCACCAGTGTTACAGATTGCAGATCCGGATAAAGAGTTTGTAGTATGCACAGATAATTGCAAGAGAGGACTTGGTGGAGTCCTTATGCATGATGGACAGGTGGTATGGTATGAGTCATTGTAACAGCCCTGGTGAAAATTCCATGTAAAATATATAAATACCACAGATGATGGGACACATATTCCAAGTTGAATGGTGGACAGGACATCCTAGTGTGTGTTCATTTGGTTGTTTATCGCTATAGAAATTGGCAAAGGCAATGGCTAAGGCTTTGGAAAGGCATGAGGCATTTATTGGCATTTCATTTATGAAAATATTGGAAATTAGGAGAAAAGGAAGGTGAAAGGTCACACGTTGCATGTGAGGAGGAAATTGAAGGAAAATAATCACGGAAAATGAAGAAAATAGAGGCCTCAATGATAAAAAGGCTTTTGAATATCAATGGGCAAGGCTTGGTCAGATTAACCTTTTGTTAGTTTAGATTTGGAGCTCTCTTATTATTCTCTCTCTCTCCCATACTCTTGGACACTTAGATTTTTCTTGGAGTACTTTGGCATTGGAGCAAGAAAGGAAAAGAAGGCAAGAGGAAGCAAAGATCAAGTAGGGAAAGACAGGATCAAGTAGCGACAGTAGGCTTCATTGCAGGTATAAAATGCATGTGTATTTTCCTTGTTAGATTTAGCATGCATGGGATTGCATGTGTTTCATTTTTACCATGGCATGGGTTTTTCCAGGTATGACAGTATTTTCAGCCTATCCTTACCATTTCCTGATAGCATTGATGAGATGCATTCTCTCATGCGGTTTATGTGGGACGGTCAGATTGGATTAGAAGTTGAGTGGGGTGGATCTCCAAATTGACAAACACATGGTGGTAGTGGTCCCTGAACCAGATTGAGGATGCATGAAGCCACTGGCATAGTAACCCCTGAACTGGACTGTGGGTTATGGTAAAGCTAGATTGTGTGCCTCAGTAGGCCTAAGAATCCCTTTGAGTGAATGGTGGGATATAGGGTAAAGCTAAGAGGTGGATTTTCTCTTTGTTGGGCCTAGTGATTCTAAGATGGAATGAACGACAAATCTTGGAGAGTATGTCTCAGTGTAGGGCCTAGTGATCCCTGGATCAGACTATCGATGCACGATAAAGCCTAAGAGACTAGGAGGCACTCAAATTCCTCACGGTGTAGTTGGAGAACTCTGGTGGAATCCACATTGATTGGTGTTTTTAATGTGTTATATGAGTCCTGTTGTAGCATCCATTTTTATTTAGGTTTTATTTTTACTTTTATCACAAAATGAAAGAAGAATAAAAAATA
This sequence comes from Pinus tabuliformis, assembly GCA_031772625.1. NCBI lineage: Eukaryota > Viridiplantae > Streptophyta > Pinopsida > Pinales > Pinaceae > Pinus > Pinus tabuliformis. The sequence goes on from CM062805.1 coordinate 1,148,184,695, forward strand.
TGAAAGAAAAATAAAAAATATGAAAGTGATAAACCCGCGAGAAGATCTAGGCTATCCGATCAACAGGCCACAGATCTGACTGAAATTGCGTAGTTAACTAGAATGGGGTTTATTTTGGAGATCGGACGCGATGGTGTATCAAATCCAGTTTAATTCACTGAAGTCCGGGCCAATCTTAGCCATCCATTGAAAGAGACGAGATCTGACAGATATCGAGTCGGATATCGGGTTGGAAAGTAATCAGGTTCTATCTTTACAATCAGACCCGATAAATCATTCATCGCCAATTTTTATTTCCTATCGGGTCCGTATGATGCTGACAGATATCGAGTTGACAAGTAATCGGGTTTTGTCTTTACAATCGGACTTGATAAATCATTAACTGGCAAGTTTTATTTCATATTGGGTTCGTATGGGAGCCAAAGGGGCATTGAAAAGGCGGACGCGACAGGTTATGAACCAGAGTGTTAATTCTTTTCAGTTTTGTGGTAACCGAAGGTTTGCCATTGTCTAAAGGTCATGCAGGTTCAAGAGACACGATCAAGCAATAACTTGATAAGTACGTTGAGGTGTGTTGTGGGGGAGAAATAAGCATGAAGATTAATTAAGGCTCAACCTCCGTAGTTGACCATGAAGTTAGCATGGTTGACCGAAATGTGTGGCTAGAAATTACTATGGGGTTCGACCTCATTGAAGCTCCCATACATTCTTTACCCCCGCGGTGAGCTCCCAAAGCTTTCCACCCCACGTCACTCACCATACCCCGCCACTTCATCCACTAATCCATTAATGGATGGTAGAGAAACACAGAGATATATCAGCATAACTACAGGCTCAAGCTATAGATTCTAACGGCGAGCATCAATCTCCCATCATTCTCTGATTTCTATTACTTCTTATTATCTTGTTTTCTTAAAATGAATGAGGTGTTTTTACCCTCAAAGGTAATATTTTGTAATAACCTTTACTTCAAAGCAGTTAGAGGATAGTTAGGTAGTTTGACAGTTTTGGTGATTACCAACTGTCTCATAGTGTATAAAAAGAGGAAAATTTACAGAGAGGTGGTTTGAACTTTGGAGAACCTGGAGACTAGGCCACTGTATTCCTAATACAACTATTGATTAATGAAGAATCAGAAGTTTTCCATACATTGTTGGGTATGATATTGTGACTTCTCTGTTATGTGTCATCAAATGTTTTCTTCCTTTAAGTATGGTAATGAAGTTGCAAGCCTTTATTTTCTTATGTAAATGAAGTTAAAATCCCTTAAAAGAGCGCTCTTATACTTGAAGTTCCCAACTCTGTAATTCTCCTAAGTTACAAATAGTAGTTTCTATGTAAGACAACATATTATCTTTAACTTCTTCAAGTGTCACAGATAGTAGATTTTGTGTAAAACAACATGTTGTCTATGACTCATATACTTGATGTTCCTACCTCTACAATTCTTCTAAGTTAAAGATAGTAGTTTCTGTGTAAGACAACATATTATCTTTAACTTCTCCAAGTGTCACAGATAGTAGATTCTGTGTAAAACAACATATTGTCTCTGACTTCTTCAAGCTTTCTTCATTCATCATTTATATTCAACAAACAATGGAATTCTGATATTTTCATGTTACCTAAGTATTAAGGGTTAAAAACCAAGTCTTTGAGGTCCTTCATTTGAGAATACAACATACAATTAAGTGACAAACAAGTGACAATAATTATAAATATTAATGTCTTAAGCACAATTTCTACATAGCTAGGAAATTGGTTTCTTAAGGTACAACAAGACCCACATTCATGCTTGGAATATGTCACATGGGTGATTAGGTTAAGAGAGACTTGGCTTAGCCAATCTATAGTCGGGTGGAACGTGGTAGTCCCATCTTAGGTCGGTTCATTGCATTGTTTAATGAGAAATTCATTCCATTGATTTTCATGTGTAAATGTACTTTTGATGGATGATATGTTTATTGTAATTATGCTCCTATTATACTGGACATATATTCATTTTATAGCGGCAACTATGTTTGTCTCTCAGCATGTTTTTACTTGTTTTTGAATGGATATTGTATATATGACCCAATGAGCGATAAGGTAGGAAATGTAAAGAGGAAATAATGGTTCATGGCGACTCTCAGATAAGTAAGAGATCCCTATGCTTAACTCCATTGTTTACACCTATAGGTTACATGTCATTGATATGTTTGATGAAATGCATGTCATGGATAGTAGGGGTCTGTTTAAGGCCTTGATCAACTGTTTAGTTTTTCATCATTGTTTCCATGTACTGTACTTAATTTTGAGCTTTCATTCCATTCTGGGCAATGGCCTAGGCTCTGGGCCTGAAAAAGTGGCTCAAATCCCAGAGTTTCTGGCACAAAACTGGCAAGTTTGGACCACAGTCACTAGCAGGTAGGCCTATGAGAGCGACTTTGGGTCTCTGGTCGCTCCCTTGCCCATAGCATGAGAGCGAATGAGCCTTAAATTTTCCAAAACAACAATGGAATACAAGGACGAGTTGTCTGAGTGGATGACTTGTCTCCTAAGGGTTTTGTTTATGGTGTTGGATGGTTGTATGTGATGTTCTGTCGATTCCACTTCCTTAAGGTCGCCTAGGAGGTCGAATCTGATCATAGTAGCCTCTCGTCTCATGTTTACCCTAGTTGGCATGGTTACTTGGGTTTATGTGGGAGGAGGGCGTTGCAGAGTGGTATCAGAACATGGTTCAACTCTTAGACTAAATGGGTTGAATGTGTGTTGGTCATGCATGCATGTCAGTTGCATGGGTGTTTCTTACACTTATGTACTTGTTTCATTTGCTTGATGATGGATTAGGGTTGTAGTATGGTTATCATGAATAATTTGATGTTGATTTTGTGGAATGAATTTGTCATGAGTATGTGACTGGTTGCATATGGTTATATGTCCCTTATATGTCAGTTTTATGTCACCTACTTACATCCTTGTATGTTAGATTACATTCTTGAATATTTTGGATTACATGTATCAGTCTTGTAGGTTGATTATATGAATTGATCGCTTATGTTTGACTACATGCGTTTATGCGTAGGTGTAGTTGATTTGGCATTGCTTATGCATAATGTTGGTTGCATGTGGCAATGTGTACAATGGATTAATGGTTGTCATGCATGAGGTCATGGTTTTTGTACTTGACATGGTCACACATTAATGACTGAACTCTAGGTAAAATGAAGTGTGTATGGTTTGGTACTCATTTGTTATATGTCTATATACTGTTGTTATGCATGTATGGTCTTGGTTATAGTTTGAATAGTAGGTCAAACATGCCTTGTGAAGTCATTGTATGAAATTTAGGTCATCATGGTGATATTGGTATGTTATGATGCTAATGTATTGAATGAGGTAAAGTAGGAGATGCAGATCATCAAAGTGAAGTTGCAGCATTGGACCTCAAGGCGAGAACATGTCATCATACAGGTTTGTATGTTAGGCATGCAGGTATGTAGGTTAAGGATTGTTATATGCATTAGGGTTATATACATTAGGTTATGTACATGTATTTTGATGTTATGGTTACGTACTTGATAGATGATAGTTGATTAGCATAGTCATATGCACATGAGTCAGATAGTCAAGAATGATAGTAACATGTGGTTGTAAGCATTGCTATTGTTGGTTAGGTTAGATAACTTGATGATTATGTTATATGATATGTTGTTGATGAGTATGTTATAGGTTAACTTGTTGTTGCTATATGACAGTTAGATGATGATTGGGTTTTATGTTGTTGATGATCATGATATATAGCTTATTGTTGTTATGTGCTATTAACTTGATGATTAGGGTTATTTCATTGAGATCTTGATGTTGTAATTTGGATTGGTCATATGCGTGATGGTTATGTTCATTGCATTGAAGATCTTGATGTTATATGTATTTTGTTAACCTGGCTTGACCTATGTAAATGGTTATGGCTACGATATTCAAGTATGAGCCGACATATTTGTGATATGGTGTCGTATTAATCTAGATTGATCTTACATATGTGATTGTTATGAATGAACGGAAAATTCTTGTGAGCTTATGACGTGAACATGTTAGTCAGTTACTGTTATGGATATCATGATTTATGTTTGAGTTGATATGTTGTGAAGTTGTATCATTCTAACCTAGCCTTATTGTGTAGACAAGATAGCCTCCCCTGATATACACTAAGGTATGAGTTTTCTTATGTCAAATATTTGGTGCTTGGTTGTTTGATTATGACGTCTATTTGGCATTTGAGTGCATGGTGCCTAGTTGATTTATTTAACATGGTATGTTTGCAAGTTAGTTGAATGTTTGATGAGTTTCATAATATGAGTATGTGTTCCAATGATATTGCTTTAAGGTGGTTTTACTAACACATACGTGTTGAGACAGTTGATGTGTACTTGAGTGTAGTAGGTGATAGCTATGGCATTATGTCTAATGACTATGAGTTGACTATGGATTATGACATGACTGTTAGTCTTGTTAAATGTTGATTTCAAATTGATAGATATGATTGTCTTTATATTTGGAACATGTGGTTGACATGTGTGAGCAGTTGCAAGAAACATTCTTGGTATTAGCGTGACGAGGTAATAATTGATGTGTTTATATAAATAACAGTTGGATGATGTGATAATATATAGTAAGACTCAGTTGCAGTAGGGTAAAGGTAGAAGAAAGGAATTGGGTAAGAATTCCTTTGGCTATGTTGGAAACCCTAATTCCAAATGAACGAATGCTTTGTACACAGGGAGTCTTCTTAACCTTGATTTTGTTTGACATTATGTGGATATGTGCTAGATTCATGAAAATGTACTTGACAGGTATATTAGCTAGTCTTTAGTTACAGGTGGATCTGTCAAAGGATTGGAGTCCCTTGAGAGATGGTGTGGATGTGTTTAGTTGCAAGCAACGTGCTTGGCACAACAAGATAAGGTAACTGATGTATTGTTATGTTTATTTATACACTGAAAGTTATGTGTTTATGGAAATATGATGCAGGGGACTGCATGGCAAAGAGAGGTTGCCATGAAATATTGAAGAAGGCTCTAGTTGAGTTTCCCTAGGAACCATGGGGATTGAGTCATGGTGTTTGTTGTTAGTCTTATGATTTTGGTCTTTTTTTTATTTGCTTGCGCTTGATTTGCAGCTTTATTTATGTCTAGAGTATGGCCATACCACTTTGTTTGCGGAGTCGTGTTGTTATTGGTTTTCATGGTTTTCTTCTTGTTGTTGTTTCTTGTCTTGCCTTTTATGTTTTGAGTGTCTTGGGAATTGTTTGGGAAAGAGGAAAGTTAATGGATCTCGAGGAGAGCATTGTGGTACTCAACAGGTAATGTAAGACATAGATGAAGCTTGGTGCATGAGTAAGCGCAGCAGAAGGTAAGACCATGACAGTCAGTTGGACTGATTGGGTCCATTGTGGTAAACAAACGGTCGTAGTACAGACATGAGAAAGGTAACCAAAAAAAGTTTAAGTAAATGGACTTGAGATATCGGATAGCTTGACTAAGTTGGGAACTATGGTTCTCAATGTTGTGTATGTTGTGCATAAATAAAGGAATTTCTCTTAACCTTGACCTTGATATCTAGTATTTATGGTGTGATCATCATTTCTTTATGCTAATGATTATATGCATATATGTATGTATGTAGATTGTTATCTGACAGGGTCATCATGGATCATCATTGTTTCATGCTAATGTTTATGTATATGTATGTATGTGTTTATGTATCTGTTATAACCAAAATAGGACCCTGATAGGCTGCTCATCAGACTATCTCAATGTAACTATTTCAAACCAATCTTTTGGTTGAGGCTTAGCCTCCTCAGCTTGAGAGGGCTCTCTCAAAGGATTAATGATATTGATTAAAGATATAGATAGATGGATAACTCTATGGTTTGTGATTTTATATGTTTATAGGTTGAAAGATGGAGACTTGCTACCATTGGGCTATGGAGTCAGTGATAAAGATAACAAATAGCTCTTCTTATAAAACTGAGGCTTGTATATACTTCAATGAAAGAGTAACACATTCAGGAAAGTCTCAATAACTTGAAGTTCGTAGAAGTCAAAGCATGTGGGCATGAATTCTGAGTAATGACACATCAAGGTATTCAAAAGGAAAGTATTAAATGTGATTCATCTGAGTTTAATACTTAAAGGAAGTCAGATCATGTTCCTCCATTAATTCTGAGTAATAAGCATTAAGACTATGGAAGCAAAACATATCAAAGATAAAAGATAAATCTCACTAAAGTACACTAAGAATATCATCTTCAGAAAAGTAAAATTCCTTCTGTATATATCAGTCCCTCCACTGCATTTACAAAAGTAGCCTTTTTCTATAACATTTTCCAACCCTTAAGGAATTCCAGCTCTTGTATTTTATAGAGTTATCATTACAATCTTGGATTCCCTGATCCAACTTCAGGGGAATTCGAATTTCCTAGCTTGACACCTATTCTAACCATAAAACAGACTATTAATTACAAGTAATAGTTAACTGACTGTCTTAGAGTCCTAATACAATTAGGAGAAAAACTCTTTATTATGACTAAAAAAACCTTATATAGGAATTAAACATTCTCTTTGACACCTATAACTCCATGAATTTGAATTTGATGAAGCCTTAAACCTTGTTGTTAGATTCTATTGACTCATCGCTTATCTGTCCTAAAAACCAGGAACCTGTTTCCTGCATCTAAGATTTAACCTTCATTGATGTTTTTTGAATCCATTTGTTGACCAAATTGACCTTTTGAGACAAGTGATATGTGTTATCACTTCCATAGAACTTTTCTCTTCCACTTGTACAAAAATCAAGCCCTTGAAGGAGTATAATGAGAGCTGATCTGGCTGCTCAAAAACTGCACCTACAGCAGTTTCGTAGCGCGCTACGAAACTGTTGTGTATGTCTTTTACACAGCTCTTTTTTCAAAAACTTCAGTCTTCAAAACTTCTTTCACTTTTTCCATGATATATATAGGCTTTAATAATCAACATAGATCATCTTTTAAATATTTTCAAGAAATAAAATCCTTCTCCTCAACAAAACTGCATCAAGAAATTGTCACTTACTGTTCTGATGTGGCTGAAAAATAGGTGTTGGGACAGAGCTCTTGTATCCTCATCAAAAATGTATTTTTCAAAACTGAAGGAGGCTTTTAGATACCAATCTGTGATGAACAAAAACCTCTCTTGGTATTTTGCAATACCTCTCCTACTACCCAGAAACTGTCTTTGAATATCAGGTGTAAACTGGAAAATTCTGATTTCTGAAAATATGGCTTCACAGAAAGCCTTGTATCTCCCAACTGGTAACGCTTATAAAAAAAGTGAGATATTTTATTGTACCTGGAGATTTTATGAATAAAAACCTCCTTCAAAATTCCAAAATACGTTTGCATGTAGCCAGAAACGGATCTTGAAAAAGACTACTAAAACTAGAAAGAAGAATGTTTCTCTCAATGACTTTCAGCCATTTTGTAGCGCAAGTTGAGTCATCAACTTCTCCCAGCTCATAATAAATTGGAAGAAACTGAAAGAATTTTTTGTAGATAGGTATGTTAGGAAGAAGAACCTCTTTCAGTTTTCCAAAATATGCTTTCAGTTGCTCAAAAAACCCCTTGGAAGTTGACTACTTAAAACAGAAAACAGAGTTTTTTTCTGCTAAAAAAGGTTGCTTCAGTGATTTCGTAGCGCAAAACAGGTTTTTTACACTGTCTACACTATGAAAATGTGGATTCATAGCTAATTTAAATTTTTTTTCAAAATGACTTGAGATATGACTTCTAAACACAAGGTGAGACTTCTAAGACATGGAATAAGGTTGTCAAACTTTGTTTGGAAATGAAATATGACCTTAAAGACTTCTAACCCTATGACCTAACCCTTTAAGCATGAAATGACCTAGAGACCCTTTAACACCATGACTAGAAAAAGGGTTTGGAAATGAGAATGACACTATTGAGACTCTAATCCTATCACTTATCCCTTTAAGCATGCGATGACTCAAAACTTATTATAAGACCATAACTAGAAACAAGGCAAACTTTCCAAAGTTAAAAAAAAAAAAATTAGGGTGATAACAGTGGCTCCACTAGGGATAGTATGCCCCCTGTGGTATGCTAAGAACTAGTAGCTCCAGTGCTGCAATCCATTCCTTTAAAAATAAAAACTCTGAAATTCTGCCCAATCTACTTCAAATTGTACCTAGTAAAACTTGCTCAGTCAACCTTGAGCTTATTTGCATTTTCCTACCTACCTACCCTATCAATTGTAAACTTCTTTCAGCTCAATCAATGTGAAATTTCCAATGTAGCCAATCATTTGTTTTATCTGATATTTGAGTTTTTTTACTGCATCGGAGTTCAAAGAAGCTATGATATTGTGATGACCACTGCCACTGAAATTGCCTTTGATCTTCATAGAAAAACTGAAACACTGGAGAGTAAAACTCTTCCATGTATTTAGCTATAGGATCCTAGAATACATGATCAGCTTGATGATCCTCATAACATCCTGTTACTTCTAACAACTGATCTTTAGTCACACAACATTTATTTGACAAGTTATCCAACTGCTTTTCTGCATGATTCCCGTAGACAATGTAATTTTCCTCACTATTATGATCATTCTTTGAAGTAATCTGCTGCAAGGAATTATAGAAATGATCAACCTTTTCCTTTGCCTGAGGGTTATAAAAAATTTCTTCCAGTATTTCTTCTTGGTGTTTTCAATTATTTTGATCTTCATTATGATCCGAAGACTGACAAGTCCGCTGCATCTCTACATCAATCTCAGAGGATGTAATATGATTTTCATAGGTATACTCTTGCTGATTTCTATGTTGCATGTCATGGGATGTTATCCTTTCTTCTAGTTGTTGAAATGTATTATTATGAAGAGCCTCTAAAATTTATTCATCCATGAATTCATCATCATCATAAAAATCCTCCAAATATTGAATAAAACTCGTAGAATGTTTACAACAATCTTTGACCAGCAATAAGGTGGGATGACACTCTTTATACATGTCATAGAATACATCATGGAAATTAGCAAGTGAATATATTGAACCATTTTCCAAAACTTTATACCAAGACCATGCCTTTCCTTCTAAAGTGGTCATAAACATCTTCATGAGACAATCTTCAGGGAACTGAACTTTAAGACTGTATACGTGCATATGGAACCTAACCAAATGAAGAGCAGCATTGTCTTTCTTTTCATCTTTAAATATTGGAATATCATCTAACCATTCGACCTTTGGCATAGGATTTAGAAAACCAGGGATATGAGACTAATTCATAGGGGCATACCTGGCATTCATTCTTGCAATGGAACTCATCCTGAAACTTCATCTAGGCAACTAATCTTCTTAGTAGTGGAGTCACCTTCCAATTTGTTATTTGATGTGTGGAGTCGCCAAGGTAGTTTTGCAGCCTCGAAAAGATTCCTGAGCTCCTGCTACCTTCAAAAGTTCAGCTTCTTGATTTCGGGAATGAGTAATCTTCAGACTCCCGGAAAACGCACCAAAATATTATCACCAAAATAGGACCCTGATAGGCTGCTGATCAGAATATCTCAGTGTAACTATTTCAAACCAATCTTTTGGCTGAGGCTTAGCCTCCTCAGCCTGAGAGGGCTCTCTCAAAGGGTTAATGATATTGATTAAAGATATAGATAGATGGCTAACTCTATGGTTTGTGATTTTATATGTTTATAGGTTGAAAGATGGAGACTTGCTACCATTGGGCTATGGAGTCAGTGATAGAGATAAAGATAACAAATAGCTCTTCTTATAAAACTGAGGCTTGTATATACTTCAATGAAAGAGTAACACATTCAGGAAAGTCTCAATAACTTGAATTTCATAGAAGTCAAAGCATGCGGGCATGAATTCTGAGTAATGACACATCAAGGTATTCAAAAGGAAAGTATTAAAAGTGATTCATCAAAGTTTAATACTTAAAGGAAGTGAGAGCATGTTCCTCCATGAATTCTGAGTAATAAACATCAAGACTATTGAAGAAAAACATATCAAAGATAAAAGATAAAGCTCACTGAAGTACACTAAGAATCTTAGCTTCAGAAAAGTAAAACTGCTTCTGTATATATCAGTCCCTCCACTGCATTTACAAAAGTAGTATTTTTCTATAAAATTTTCCAACCCTTAAGGAATTCCAGCTCTTTTCTTTTATAGAGTGATCATTACAATCTTGGATTCCTTGATCCAACTTGAGGAGAATTCGAATTTCCTAGCTTGACACCTATTCTACCCATAAAACAGACTATTAATTACAAGTATCAGTTAACTGACTATCTTAGAGTCCTAATACAATTAGGAGAAAAACTCCTTATTATGACTAAAACAACCTTATCTAGGAATAAAACATTCTCTTTGACACCTATAACTCCATTAATTCGAATTTGATGAAGCCTTAAACCTTGTTGTTAGATTCTATTGACTCATTGCTTATCTGTCTTGAGAACCAGGAACCTGTTTCCTGGATTTAAGATTTAACCTTCATTGATGCTTTTTTAATCCATTTCCTGACCAAATTGACCTTTTGAGACAAGTGATATGTGTTATCACTTCCATAAAACTTTTCTCTTCCACCTGTACGAAAATCAAGCCCTTGAATGAGTATAATGAGAGATGATCTCGCTGCTCAAAAACTGCACCTACAGCAGTTTCGTAGCGTGCTATGAAACTGCTGTGTATGTCTTTTACACAACTCTTTTCAAAAATTTCAGTCTTCAAAACTTCTTTCACTTTTTCCATGATATCTACAGGCTTTAATAATCAACATAGATCATCTTTGAAATACTTTCAAGAAATAAAATCCTTCTCCTCAACAAAACTGCATCAAGAAATTGTAACTTATTGTTCTGTTCTGGCTGAAAAATAAGTGTTGGGACAAAGCTTTTGTATCCTCATCAAAAATTTATTTTGAAAAACTAAAGGAGGCTTTTTGATACCACTCTGTGCTGAACAAAAACCTCTCTTTGTTTTTTGCAATACCTCTCCTACTACCCAGAAACTGTCTTTGAATATCAGGTGTAAACTGGAAAATTCTGATTTCTGAAAATATGGCTTCAAAGAAAGCCTTGTATCTCCCAACTGGTAACACTTATGAAAAAAGAGAGATAGGGTATTGTAGATGGAGATTGTATGAATAAAAACCTCATTCATAATTCCAAAAGACTTTTGCATGTAGCCAAAAATGGATCTTGAAAAAGACTACTAAGACCAGAAAGCAAAATGTTTCTCTCAATGACTTTCAGCCATTTTGTAGCGCAAGTTGAGTCATCAACGTCTCCCGGCTCATTATAAATTTGAAGAAACTGAAAGAGGTTTTTGTAGATAGGTATGTTAGGAAGAAGAAAATCATTCATTTTTCCAAAATATACCTTCAGTTGCTCAAAATACCCCTTGGAAGTGGACTACTTAAAACAGAAAACAGAGTTTTTTTTGCTGGAAAAGGCTGCTTCAGTGATTTCATAGTGCAAAACGAGTTTTTTACACTGTCCATGCTACGAAAACATGGATTCATAGCTAATTTCAAAAAAAATTCAAAATGACTTGAGATATGACTTCTAAACACAAGGTGAGACTTCTAAGACATGGAATAAGGTTGTCAAACTTCATTTGGAAATGAAATATGACCTTAAAGACTTCTAACCCTATGACCTAACCCTTTAAGCATGAAATGACCTAGAGACCCTTTAACACCATGACTAGAAAAAGGGTTTGGAAATGAGAATAACACTATTGAGACTCTAATCCTATCACTTATCCCTTTAAGCATGCGATGACTCAAAACTTATTATAAGACCATAACTAGAAACAAGACAAACTTTCCAAAGTTAAAAATAAAAATAAAAATAAATAAATAAATTTATGGTGATAACAGTATCTATGTCACTGTCTAAAATGGGCCTCCTAAGAAAAATGTACAATCAAAATAAACTTTATAAAAACCAATAGGATTCAAGATGATCATGTAACCCATGGGGAATGATTCACCATTTTTTGAGTAAAAAAGTAAAAAGATTAAAAAATAATGAAATAATAAAACTACTTTTTCATCTCATATTTTCAACTTATCTCCCTAAGGTTTTAATCAAATTTTGATATAGGTACTTTTTGGATGCAAAATTTAATTCCTCATCCAAGGAGTACCCATGTTACATACTTTCGATGGACCCTGCTATACGAAAAATGAGAAATAAATGAAAAACATGATTGTAATCATGTTTTTCATGTATTTCTCATTTTTCGTGTAGAAGGGTCCATCAAAAGCATGCAACATGGGTACTCCTTAGATGAGGAATCAAATTTTGAATCCAACGAGTGTTTCCACTCAAAATTTGAGTAAACCCATAGGGAGATATGTTGAAAATACGAGTTGAAAAAATAATTTTTTTTCCCTCTAAAATTTGATGATGTAATCTAATATTATTTTATTATTTCCAATATTATTTTATAATTTCCTTAAGAGGCCCATTTTAGACCTCAAAATTCCCCTTATGTCAGGAATCGTTCTTGTGGAGGACCAATTGCTTACACGGGAAAATGACATGAAGAGGTTCCTGGTCGTACGAGGAATCAATTGGGAAGAGTAGTCATGTCAAATATATGAAGTTGGTATCATGTGGTTATGAGTTGATATTATGTGATTATATTATGTCTCTGTTATGGACAGGTTATACCAAGGGATACACCAGCAAAATGAAAGCAGTGTGGTCTGCGACATGCTTGGACAAGCATGGATAAGACACTGGAAGCAAGGTTTCTTGGTAAAGAGTCAGTGTGGTTTTGGATGTGTGGTACGACTGTGCAGATGTCGTATATGTTGTACTTGTTGCACCTTTGATGTTGTCTACATGCAGTGTGGTGTATATTTAGTGTGTGTACATGTTGATTATGTAATGTTATGTACATGGTGTAGTAGAGATAGTGTTGTATGAATGTTGTATATTCAGTGCTGGGAATAGATGGTGCTATATACATGTTAGATATGCAGTGTTGTGTACAAATGATGTTATGTACATGTTGGAAATGCAGTGCTATGTACAAGTGGTGTTGTGTGCATGTTGTACATGTGGTGCTATGTACATATGGTGTGGTGTGCATGATTGTACAAGTGGTGCAATGTGCATGTGGTGTTGTGTACATGTGTACAAGTGTTGTTCTTTGCAGGTGGCGCTGTGTACATGTGGTGTTGCATACATCTCATGTGTGTGGTACTATGTACATGTTGTACAATGGTGTAGTGTACATATGCTGTTGTGTACACGTTGTGCAGGTGGTGTCGTGCACATGTGATGTTGTGCACACATTGTGTAGGTGGTGCTTGGTACATGTGGAACTGGTGTATGTGTGGGATTGAGTGCATGTCATACATGTTGTGTTGCGGGCATGTGGTACTATATATGTGCATTTTGTAGTCATGCTATCGTGACATATGCATTCTTTGTGTTACACTCTAGACACACATTTGTGTTATGTTGTACACCAGGTGTAGGTGCATGTATTGTGTTGTACACTGGTTGTAGGCATATGTATGAGCTATGTTGTATATTACGTGTATGTGTATGAATTTTGTGGTGTCACACATTGTGTGCAGATGAATGTCTTCTGATGTACATTGTGGACGTATATGTACGTACACTGGGTGTAGGTGTATGTGTTGTATGTCAGGTATAGGTGCATATGTTGCATGTTGTTGTATGACATGTGTGGTTGTATGTGTGTGATGCACACTATGTGTATGTGCACCTGGTTGAGGATCAGGTACTGGGTGTTTGCTAGGTATGGCAATCGATCCGGTGTGTGTACAAAAGAACAAAGGCAGAAGTAAGGATCAATTAAGGATAAGTATCAGTATTGTATTTAATTTTTACTATTCATATGATTTAATTATGAATATGGTCTATGATGATTACATGTGAATTATGATTATGGTTTATGATGGTTACATGTGATTTATGATTTTCATCTATGATGGTTATGTTTTGAGCTAACCTGATATGATGTTTTTATACATGATGCTAGTTTGACTTGTCGTGATAGGGAGTAAACATGATTGCAAATGTACCTTATTGACAAGTTACCAATAAGGTATGATTTGAGTTTATTTCAATTTATTTTGAATCTAACTGAAGTTATGTGCTTGGTACAGGAAGCACGAAAATGCATGGTTGGGTGGTTAAAATCAACTACAAGAATCAGTAGCAGCAGTTAAAAGAATTGGAATATGCAACAGTATGTTGGTAAAGCACTTCAAGAATAGGCCATTGTGGGGCACTAGTACCCAATTATGTCCATTGATTGCCATGAGAATGCTATGACTGGTATGATGGTTTTTAGGCAGGTATATGCCTTTGTTTTTGTATCTTCCAATGTGAGGAAGCCTTGCTAATGGATGGACTTCCCAGGATGGGGGTGCCAGCGGAACTTGGAAGGTGAATGACTACACAGAAGGGTTTACTGGATTTCCCGAGGGACTGTATAGAAGAGAAGGGAAGGTCGGGGATGGATTTTTTTTGGTCATAAGCATTTCCAAATGGAATCAGATGCACATTGGGAGTATGCCCTGGAAAAATGAGCCAGTAACTGTTCACTGAGATGACAAGTGGCGTAGGATGATAGCACTAGGAATTGGATGCAGGCTTGACCTTGAAGTGGATATTGGACTTTGTGGGAAGGAGGTGAATCCTGGTACTACTTTGAGGGTGGAGGTGTGAGCCTCTGGATTCTCTTGTTGATTGATACGGGCATCATATTCTCTTATTTTCTGGTTTAGCAGATGTGTATATGTGTATATGTCATTATTGTAAATACTGTAATGATTTGCGTTATAAAGGTCCGTCGTGCGGTATGCTGTCATGTTCTCCTGATGTTTTCTTTTAGCGGTTGGTCATTGTAAATACTGCAATGAGATATGTTATAAAGTTCCATGGCCAGTATGTTTTGTTTTCAGTAGTCTTGTTGGTTATAGGTGTCATTGAACACCGAGAACAGTGTTCCCCCAAGGGGAAGCGTTCTATAACAACTGTGGTGAAAATTCCATGTAAAAATATATAAATACCACAGATGTTGGGACACATACTCCAAGTTGAATGGTGGACAAGACATCCTAATGGGTGTTCATTTGGTTTTTTATGGCCAAGGAAATTGACAAAGGAAATGGCTAAGGCTTTGGAAAGGCATGAGACATTTAACAATGTAAACTTTGAAACGAGAACTATAAACTCAAAACGGGAACTCTGGCAAAAAAACGCCAAAAAAACATCAAAAACAGTGCTAAAAACGAAAAGTGTGTATACTGGAACGATGGTTTTTTTTTTAGGGACAATTTTGAACATGTTTTAAAAATGGCAGTGAAAACAAAATTTTCGTGCAAAATACAGCTTGAAAATGAAACAGTGATTATATTGGAACGATGATTTTTTTTAAGGGTCAATCTTCAAAATTTAAAAAAAAATGCTATTAAAACGATCCAACAACATAAAAATGACTCATAACTTCTCATTTAACACCATATGGAAATCAAAAATTTTATTTCAAGATACGATGCATACATCAGTTAGATAAATTGTCTTAAACAATTATTCAAAATCACTCATATTTTCTTACACACCATCAGAATTCACATCTTCAGATGAGTGACTGGATGCTAACAAAGATGTTCCATATTCTTCTCTTTCATCAACTAGTGCCCCATCTGAGTCCACATGCATGCCCATCATTTCAGGTTTCAAAATTCTTCTAAATCTACGACTGGTTTCAGCAGACTCCCATCTCAACACTATTCCTTCTGGTAACAACCTTTTCAAAATCTCTATCGTCTTAAAGCGAAGAGTTCCTCTCTTTGTTAAATTGAAGTCATAAACAAGTATGTCAACATCCTCCAATTTCAATATGTCTGTGCGATGACGATTTATATTCGTACCCTTTCTTTTTCTCTTTCCGCCATTTTTTTTGTCAACTACCATCTTTGGCTTATACACACCATTGAATGGGTGTGTATTTGTGGCATACCAATGTACTTCAACACTTGTAACATCCTCATTTTCTGTAAAGACCTTTATAACTTTAGCAACCCAGAATGGATAGCCATTGGGATCTCCATTTGCTAGCACTGCGATCATGCAACCCTCCTTAATATCTTGTACTGAACCCCTGTAAAGGTCTTCCATGGCTTCACATTGTGCACGAGATCTTCTAGAACCAATATACATCTCTCTTTCCTCTGCCTGTGAAGAATTAATAATACCTTGAGATTGTTGCTGTTCAACAATGTTTATTTCCTCATGTGCATTCGACACATTTTGTGGCCAAATAAATGGATTTTTCAAAGGTATATCTTCATTTGTTGTTGTTGAAATGATATCACTTTGATTATTGAAAAATGACTCCCACCAAACTGAATCAACAATGTCAAAGTACTCATATGTATATCTAATATATTTTTTAATTTCTTCTAAGCAATCAGAATAATTTATATCTCTATTTTGTTTGCGTGCATTATGAACTTCACCAACTGATTGTAATAACAATATTTTTGATGGAATTATTGGATGATCTGGAATGAATTTCAAAAATTGCAAACCTGATGACGGTGCCCATTCTGCAGTAGTTGAATACTTCTTGCCCCATATTAGTGTTTTCCCATCAATTTTTTTTGATACGAAATTGATGTTGGAAGCTAATGTCATTAAGTTGTTCAATGAATTTCCCCTCACCATATGATCCCATAATAAACCTTCGCATGTCAATAGTTTCTTCCAACACATCAAAAGTAGGCTCTGGCATGTATGATTTCTTAATACATTCAATTAATGATGGCAAGCTCCCAACTTCCTTTCTCCTCAATGTGACTGAAAAATGACTGAACATCTAATCAATATGGTGATGAGTGTGCCCAACAAGAAGGAAACCAACCTTTACCTTCTGAAAAATTCTCAATTCAACAAGCATGTTTAGATATCCAAAAACAACCTGATTTTTGTTTTCACGGCAAGTGTTGTCCAATTGTAGATACAAAACTTCAGGAAGATTACCAGACCAATGAGAAAGCACATCATGAATTATGGTTATGGTCAAGTTTGCATCATTATGAATATTTGGAGCTATGAAGTACACCTTTGGCAACATTTTCCAATTGAAGACCATACAACTGACCAAGTGATACTGAATAAAATTTTCCTCCTGTAAATTTTTGGGTGTGCGAACAAAATGTGGTAAAAGTGTTTTCTTTTGGTCCATACCATCAATTATCAAACCCAAATATTTATTTGGATTATCATAACACTTCTTTCTATGCGTGTACAACTTTTTCCTTTCATTTGTTTGTTGTTCACGATGCTCCTAAAGTTCTTTGACAATTGAATCTACACAACATAAAAGAAAGCCATTAAAAAATATGTTTTCATACTTGATGAATATACAATTTTAAAAGTTAAAGTTATGAATGCATACCTCTTTCTGACCCTTCACGTTTGTCCCTTTTTTATTTAAGAGAAGCACATGTACTGAAAATCCCCATCCTCGTCTTCTTAGGAATACGGACATTGTTGAATTCTTTCTTCGATACCTTCACAAATTATTGATATGTAATAAACCGGCCATGTCCCTCAGCACCTTCTGTATATTCCTTGTATAAGTTGTATATTTCTCGTCTTGAAAAATTATCTGGAATATGTATTGTCTCTCTATTTGGCATACACTCTCCATGCCTTGAAAAGAAATCTTTTATCCATGACATTGCAGTATTTGATAATGGCCCAAACTGTCTTTTATGACGTACTTCAAAATAAAATGTGGGATCCTTTTCCAAATTTTCTTGAATTCTCGAGAGACGAAAATTCCCAATCGAATGAAACATTTTGAAAGCTTTTCTACAGATAAATAAAGTCCTAATATGATAATCATAACCTGAAAATGTAGATTGCATGCACCCAACTAAATATGAATTTTGCATGCTTTTATTCATTGACAAATATCTCTTCTTACTGTCTAATGCAAATTTGAAATCCATATGTTTCAAGCAATCTTTTTGGCAACATTCACTTGAAATGAGTGCATTGATAGAACTTCTTCTCGTCAGATATTCTGCTCTACCCCTTGTATAACTAGAACATCTTGCATTGATACGAAAAGGTCTGCTCCTACTCCTCGATACAATATTTCTTGGCAACATCTCCATCATTGGATCATCATTTGTATAAGGATTTTCATCATCATTAAGAGGAATGTTATCCACACTATGATCAACTGTGCTTTTCAAATACTGACTTGGAGGATATTCTTCATCTTCCCCTTCTTCAGTGCTATTGTCATAGTCCTTAGAATTCGGACTCAATGGAAAATTTGACTCGATGTTTATTGGATATTCTTCCTCATGTGCATTTTCAGTGCTGCTCTCATAGTCCATAGAATTAGGACTAAGTGCATCATCCTGTCCTTCATCACTGCTACCTTTATACTCATTAGAATTAGGACTAAGTGCATCATCCTGTCCTTCATCACTGCTGCTCTCATAGTCCTTAGAATTAGGACTAAGAGGACATTGTGACACTCCATTCTTTTGAAATTTATCATCACGCTCTTCATCACTGTTGCTCTCATAGTCCTTAGAATTAGGACTAAGTGGACACCGTGACACTCCATTATTTTGAAATTCATCATCCTGCTCTTCATCACTGCTACTGTCATAGTCCTTAGAATTAGGACTAACTGGACACCATGGCACTCCATACTTTTGAAATTCATCATCCCGCTCTTCATCAAAGTTGCTCTCATAGTCCTTAGAATTAGGACTAACTGGACACCGTGACACTCCATACTTTTGAAATTCATCATCATGCACTTCATCATTGCTGCTCTCATAGTCCTTAGAATTAGGACTAAGTGGACACTTTGACACTCCATTCTTTTCAAATTCGTTATCACGCTCTTCATCACTGCTGCTCTCATAGTCCTTAGAATTAGGACTAAGTGGACACCGTGACAATCCATTCTTTTGAAATTCGTCATCATGCTCTTCAACACTGTTGCTCTCATAGTCCTTAGAATTAGGACTAAGTGGACACCGTGACACTCCATTCTTTTGAACTTCACCATCATTCTCTTCATCACTGCTGCTTTCATAGTCCTTAGAATTAGGACTAAGTGGACACCGTGAGACTCCATTCTTTTGAAATTTGTCATCAAGCTCATCATCACTGCTGCTTTCATAGTCCTTCGAATTCGGACTAATTGGAATCTGTGACTCTTTATTTATTTGAAATTCTCCATCCCCTCTTTCATCAGTGCTGCTCTCATAGTCCTTAGGATCAGGACTAAGTGGAAGAATTGACTTCTTATTCATGGTGAAAGAATTCCCGCTATATTCATCCATATGAATAGAGTTGTTAGGTGATGAAGATGTTGATGCTGTATAAATCGAAACTTCACTATCAGGACAATCCATCCCTTTCAAATAGAAGATGTTGAATGATACAAATGGAGAGTCTCCTAAAGATATTATATAGCTTAGAGAATGAAATTTTCCCTCCAAAAATTTCCCCCCCAAAAAATTTCGCGAAAATATTTCCCTCCTAAAAGTTTGTGAGATTTATTTCTCTTCATTATTTTATTCTACAATTTAATGAAAAATGTAAACTAAATTTTTTTATGAAATAAATCATTAAAGTTAAAATTGTAAACTACAACTTCTACCTAAATTATTTTAATAGTCAAAGTATACAATATTTACTAAATAATTGAATGTTTTTTTTAATTTTTATAATACATTCTGAAACAAATTAATCCCACATTCACCCCACTGTAAAACATTTCCATAATATTCGCTTTATCATATTTTCCTTCATTGCCATAAAAAAATTAACATGTTAAAATTTATTAAAACTGATTAATCCCGCATTCACCGTACGGTAAAACATCTCTGTAATTTCACCTATATACTAAATTCCATTATCACTATTACTCATATTACATCAAAGTTTTATGAGGTTCGTTGAAAGACTTGGAGCGAATTTGTGGAGCAGCTACATTGGTATCAACAACATATTCAACGAAGAATTCTCGCAATTGAAAGGTTAGTTAAATTTTTTTCCTTGAAAATTCTCATATTAAATTAGTTTAACAAAGTAGATTTTTTTTTTAAACTTAATATTTTTTGTCAGCCAAATTAACCAATATTTCCGTCATGAGCATGGTGGGCCCGGGGCACCCCCATCCTGCAATCAGCTGACCACTCACCCCCTCCACACACCCTACCGGCCCCCTCCCCTAATTCATCCACCTTGTCCCCTCAACAACTGCACTCCCACCTTCCCGCCACACCCCTACCCCCCTAGCCCCTGCCCCCCACATCTCCACCCCTTTCCCCTCTACCCCCTCTCCCTCCCTCTCACTTGCCACCCCTCAACCCCCATCGCACCCCACCTCCCTACCCCCGCTACCCGCCTACCCATCCCCACTACCCCCCACGGGCCACCCCCTAACCCTCACCCCCACACCTCCTGCCCCTAAACCCCTACCCCCCACGGCCCCCTCACCACACCCCCCTACCCGGCCCCCCCAGCCATCCCCCCTACCCCCCATGGCTCCCTCACCCCGCCCGCCTATCCCCCTACCTGGCCCCACCCGACCCCCCTACCTGGCCCCCCTTACCCCCCCTCGACACCCCCACCCTATCCCCCTACCCGCCCCCCCTACACCCCTCGGCACCCCGACCCTACCGCCCTACATGGCCCCCCTTACCCCCACCGCACCCCCCTACCCAGCACCCCGCCCTACCCTGTTACCCAGCCCCCTCTCGCTAACCCCTAACCACCTCCCCCTCCACTACCCGGCACCCTACCCTAACCGGCTCCGCACCCTACCCACTTACCCGACCGCCACTCGCACCCTCTCCCTTCCCCCTCCCCACTCTTCCGCGCCCCCCACCCATCCCCCCTACTTCCTTACCCTACTCGGCCCCCTCACCTCACCCCTCTACCCCCCCTCCCTTCCCTCTCCCCCAGCCACCCCACCCGCCCTCCGCCCCCTCAACCAGCCACCCAGGCGGGCCCAAGGTGAGTGCCGCCACCCACCCCGCGCCACCCCAGAGGCCCGCCCAACCACCCAGGTGGCCGTTCGATTCAGGGAATCAGACAGCCACCCGAGCGGGCCGGCGGGTCATCGGGGTGGCGCGAGGTGGGGCGTCGTTGCCCACCTCGCACCACCCCGGGCGAGCCAGCGAGCCACTAGGGTGGCGCGGGGTGGGGCGCCGGAATCGAATGGCCACCCCGGGCGAGCCGGCAGGCCACCAGGGTGGCGCGGGGTGGGCGGTGGCGCCCTACCCCACGCCACCTAGCCGCCCCGCCAGGGTGGCGCGAGGTGGGCGGCGCCGCCGCACCTCGTGCCACCCCGGCGGCCCGCCGGCCCGCTCGGGGTGGCCGTCCGATTCCGGCAACGCCCCACCCGGCGCCACCCCGCCGGCCCGCCGGGGTGGCCGTCCGATTCCAGGAATCGGACGACCACCCCAGGCGAGCCGCCAGGCCACCGAGGTAGTGCGGGATGGGCACAGCCGCCCACCCCGCGCCACCTCGGTGGCCCGCCTGGGTTGGCCGGCCAGATTCCAGGAATTGAACGGCCACCCCAAGTGGGCCGCCGGGGTGGTGCAGGGTGGGTGGCGGCGCCCCACCCCACGCCACCCCATCGGCCCGCCTGGGGTGGCCATCCAATTCCGGGAATCGGACGGCCACCCCGGGCAGGCCGCCAGGCCGCCGGGGTGGCACGGGGTGGGGAGGGCGGGGGGCGGAGGGTGAGGGTAGGGGTGGGCAGGGGAGTGGTACGGGGTGGGGAGGGCGGGGGGCGGAGGGTGAGGGTAGGGGTGGGCAGGGGAGTGGTGGAGGGGGGTGGAGGTGGGGGAAGGGGGGGTGGAGGTGGGGGCGGAGGGTAGGGTGGGGTGCGGATGAACGAAGGGTGGGGTGAGGTGGCCGAGGGAGAGGGGGGCGAGGGGGTGCGGGTGAGGTGGTGGGCAGGGCAGGGGCGGCGTGGGAGAAGGGGCGGCGGAGGGTGGGGTGCGGTACAGGAGGAGGAAGGGAGGGAGGGCGAGAGGATGGAGAGGGGGAAGGGAGGGGTGGCGAGTGGGGGCCGCGTAGGGGGGTGGGATGAGGGGGCCAGGTAGGGGAGTAGGGTAGGTGGGCCGAGGGGGGTAAGGGGGTGAGGGGGGTAAGGTAAGTGGGGTGAGGGGGCCGAGGGGGGTAGGGGGGGCAGAAGAGTGGGGAGGGGGAAGGGACGGGGTGCGGGTGTGGGCTAGGTAGGCGATAAGGGGGTGAGGCAGGGGGGGTAGGATAGGGGTAGGGGATGGGTGGGGGAAGGCAGAGGGGAGGCCAGGGTAGGGGGTAGGGGTGGGCAGAGCGTGGGGGAGGGAGGCGGGAAAGGTAGGGGGTAGGAGGGAGCACCGAAGGAGAGGGGGGCGTAATGGGGGGGTTAGGGGATAGGGGAGAGGGGGAGAGGGGGGTGGTTTAGGGGGGTAGGGAGGAGGGCTAGGGGAGAGAGGGGGTAAGGGGTGCGTTAGGGGGGTAGGAGGGACGGTCGGGGGAGAGAGTGCAGTAGGGGGGTGGGGGCGATAGGGGTAGGGGGGGTAGGAGGGAAGGCTGAGGGGCTAGGGGGGAAGTGGGTGGCGTGGGGTTAGGGGATGGCTGGGGTGGGTGAGGCGAGTAGGAGGAAGGGCTGAGGGGAAGGGTTGTGGGTAGGTGGAAGGGGTGGAAGGGGGTAAGGGAAGGGTGGAGTGGCCGTCCGATTGTGGGGAGGGGTCGGTCGGTTGGGGGGGCGGGAGAGGCGAGGGGGGTAGGGGGAATGGGTGGAAGGGTGGTAAGGGTGGCGTGGGGTGGTCGTCCGATTGCGGGGTTGGGTGGCTCGGTTAGGGGGGCAAAGGGGGGTAGGCTGTAGGGGGTTGGGGGGTAGGAGGGAAAGGGGTGGAGTGGCGTGGGGGTTAGGGGGTAGGGGGGAAGTGGTGGGGGGGGGGGGGGTGGGCGGCGCGTGTGGGGGAAGTGCTTGGGGTGTGGGGTGGCATGGGGGTTGGAGGGCAAGGCATAGGCGGGCGGGGTGGAAGGGAGGTAAGGGTGGAGTTGGATGGTTGTCCGATTGCGGGGTGGGGTGGCGTGGCATGGGTCAGTTGGGGGGAAGAGGGATAGGGGAGGGCATGGGGGATAGAGGGTGGGCAAATTGCCCACCACTCCGCGGATGGATGGGGTGGTGTCAGTGGGCTTCTGCCATTTCTTAGTGTTAATATTTTTTTAATTTCAATTATTTGATTATAAAAATTAAAAATTTATGATATATTTTCGTTGTGGATTTAAGTTAATATGTTTTCGTTATTTACTAATTTATGTGTTTCTATTTTTCAGGAAAATGGCATCAAAAAAGATTTCTGTGAATCTTTCTGGACCAAAGACTCTTAAAGGTGCATCTTCAAAAAACATTGGTGAACGAACTCCACCTAAGCTCATGGCAACAAATCTTTCAAGTGCCTCAAATGATAAGAAGATGATTTCAAACTGGAAAAATTCAAAAGAGATGAAATTTCCATCAAGGATCTGGTATGTGAAAGAAAGAGAAAGCCAAAATGTGAATATATATCTATATATTGATATACCGAATGAAAATGGAATTTTTGAGGTGATGGGAAGAGTCATAGATATGTGTTCGGTACCGGACACTGAAGTTGTTTACATACTTACGAAAGCTCCCAAGTCATATGAAAGGATTAAATATCGACTATCATATTCATTGTATGACACGAGAGAGGTATCTACAAAGTTGTGTAAACAAATCGTAAATGAGATGAAACAAAACATCGTTAGTATTGTTATTTATATTTGTATTTTGCTTCTTGAAAGTGTCTCACTATATTTTTTTAATTTTGTTTTTTATTAACATATGATATTTTGTTTGGCAGAATTTTGTTGAAAGTTGTTCAATTAGGTTGGGAGGCATTCATTTCATAGAGCATGATATCATAAAAGTTGTCAGCAGTTTTTACTCAGTGTCAAAAGAAGATATGGAAAACAAGCAAAATGTAGTAATTGATGATGCTACAAAACTACATCCAAAGGATCAGAAAAAAAGCCCTCTAGTGGATAAATCTAGCAAGGGTAGACAAATTACTTTTGAGGACAATAAAGTTGAAACTGACAGTGAAGCATATGTTGCCGTTACTGAAAATGACATTGGAACTGAGAAGAGTCGTAAAAGACCAAAAGTAACAATGCCCACGAATAAATCTATTGAGAATGTTATGACGAAGAAAAGTAAAGTTGAAGATTTTGAAGTAGTCATTACCAGCAGTCAAGGACCTAGTAAAACTTCAAAAGAAAGCAGAGAAATCGTTACACCAGGAGCTGATTTAGAGGATGGTATTATCAAAACAAAACAAAATGCCATTTGATAGAATTTGACAAAGAAAAACTTAATTGATGGTGGTCGTACATTTCAGCTTAATGTCAGACAAACCTATAAAGCAAGTGAAGGACAATGTCAGTATCAAGTCAAAAAGCCACACCATTTGCATGTTCACAACTTGAAGACATTGATGAGGTACAATCCATATGCTCATGTGGTTAATTATGCGCTTCTTATTGATCCAGTTCAAGTTCCCAACAAAGAAGAATTTGATAAGTCAAAATGTTTTGAATACAATTATTATGTGCTTGGGGGGAACCATTCTGTAGAAGCTCAAAGACAATTGATGGAGGAATATCCCAATAACCCACATTTTGAAACAATGAAATGTATCATTTATGCTGGTTTATCGGATACAGAAGCAAAGTTAGTGGCATGGGATCATAATTCAGATAATGAATATAAGATGTCTATGACTTTCATCCAAAGGGTTAGATTTATTCATAGTGAATTTCAAGAAAAATGTGGTGGGGATAGGATAAATGTTACTGCAGATTTCTGAAGGGAATGTTGTATGGAAATAGGCTATCAAATTGAAGAGAAACCCAATTCAAAAGGTGGAAAACGCAACCTTCCTAGTGATATATTCAGAGGTGTTGATAACATTTTCCAATTGGAATTTAGAATTGGAGATGTTTGGAAGTTGATTGATGAGATTTTTAGCATGTGGGAAAACATTGGCATTAAAAACTAGAAGGTCAAAAAGTCTAAGCCATTGATATGTGGCGGCAGTAAATCAGGTCCTGAATTGAAGCAGCTTCCAGAAGATATGACTATCACACCTTGGAGAGCAATGCAAGGAGTGAAAGATGAAAAAATTATCAAAACAATATTATCTCGTGTGAAGTCAGAGGAATGTCTGAGGAATTTCAAAAGTAAGTTTGTTGAATTATTTTTATTTATTTCTAGATTATAATTTTCTTTTAAATAAAACATGTTGTTCTTGGTAGTATTTGTTATACATATCATTATATTGACTTTTTGTTACTTTATCTATGCAGTCACAAAGTTTACATGAAAATTCAAGAACAAATGGTTAAATTGATGAATGAAGATAGTTGGGATGATGTTGTAGGCAACTATCCAAATTCAAGTTCTACATCAACATTAAAAGCTTTTTATCTTGCATTTAAAAAGGTATCTTGATTTACACATTCATTTTTATTCATCTGTGTACTATTTTTAATTTATAACTTACACATATATTTGTTTATTTTATAAAAGATGAAGAAGGATGATAATGGAGTGCCAACTAGCTTCAGAACCTTTATTGAAAAAATAAAGATTGAAAGACTGAGGAAGCAACATGTTAAGAATGTTGAACTTGATCCAACTCTTATTCATTTCATTTGGAATGGGCTAGACACTGTTCAATATCAAGTAATACAAGGAGACTGTGAAGACATTGCTAAACTTATACCTAAAAGGGAGTATGCCCTAGTTATTGCAGATATTCCCCATGGTTTTAATATTCCAAACATTGACTATGATAGTGACCCTTATACTTATCAAGCTCTTAGTAAAGTGGTTGCGGAATTTGTAGAAGTCACGTCATCACCATTATGGAGATTTGTGACATTTCATTCAGACACACAATTGGCAATGATATTGACAAGCTTCAAAGGGAAAACAAATTCAAGGATGCAGCTTACATGGTAAGACGTTTAAAATGTATATTTGATTAATGTTGAAAAATTAATTTATGTACAAGTTGATTGAACTTTTACTATTTCATGTTACAGGAAAAAGTCAAATCTTCTTAACCGTGACGATCAAGTATTTATAAATAATTGTGAGTTCATTCGTATTGATAGTTGGGCAAAAGATGATAGCTATATGTCTATGATTTTTAATCGGGTAGACGGAAAGAGTCATAGCCAAATATTGACTTATGATGATGTTGTGAGAAAACTAACATATGAAGACAAAGAAGCAAAAGGAGAGATAGTTAACAATTATCAAAAACCACAATTATTGATTAACTATCTTATAGACATATGTTCAAATGTAGGAGATTGGGTTCTGGATTTATTTTCTGGATCAGGTAAGTCTTATTATATAGAATTGAATTTCAATATGTTATTTTTTTAATTAACATGTCATTGTACTAATTTACTTTATTATTTCTTTTGTGCTTGATAATTAGTACAACACTAGCATGCTGCCTTCAAAAAGGAAGAAATTGCATTGCAATTGAAAAAGATCCATTACAGTGCAATTTCATTCAGCAAAGAATTAATGCTCTTCAATTTCTTCCAGATGCAATGCAAGAAATTGGGTTGAAAAAAGGGGACTTTAGTGAATCACATGTGGCAAAAAAGGCAAAGGAACCTCAACCACCATTACATGGGATGTTTGGAAAGACATACATTGGGAGCTTCGCAAACATCAAAGATCCTTTAGAAGACAAAAATGAGCAAAAGGAAGCAGAAAATATTGTGGAAGAAGACAATGATAAAAATCTAGAGGACGAAAAGTTTGGATTACGTGACATTGTTGATTAAATTTAAGTTATGCTTGGAAATCAAGCTCCTTTTTTGTAACTATTAAGTAGTTATACTTGCAATGTTTTGACTTTGACATTTTATGAGAAGAATATACACTCAATTAAGGTTGTTATGCGTTCAATATTTGTAATATGTGATTTTCGCATTAATTTTTAAGTTAATCATTATTTTAAAAAAAAAGTGATTATTATTAATTTTTTGACAAGAAATTTATCAAAAAAACTATTATTTAACTATTTTTAGTTAAAATTTTCGTATAAAAATTGTGATTTTTGCATGTCAATTGTAGCAAAAAATTATCAAAACGTGTAGTTTTTTAATTATATTTATGTTAAAAATGGTTATTTTTATGTCCATTGTCCAAAAATATTGTTTTTTAGAAACAATTATTTCTTGTGGATTGAAAAATTAATTAACAATGTATAAATATGTAGAATATCGAAAATTCAAAATATCGACCTTCTTCTTTAAATATGCGAAACAATAAAAACCTCACTACAAAAAGAATAAAATTAAAATAAAAACAAGAAAATATGAAGAAAAAGACTACTTCAAAAATTATTAAATTTACAAAATAATTATTTACATTTCATACATTAAAAAAAAAAAAAAAACCCTTTTAAAAAAAGGGCTTGGTGTAGAATTACCACGTTTTTAAATAAGCATAAAAAAAACTACCATCATAAAACGCAATGTACATAAAAAAAATTATAGTGCCAAAAACTAAGCTCTAAAAAACACGTGTGTTCTGCATCACCCCTTTTCAAAATCGGATCACTTTTTTTCTATCTCTACAAAACGGGTAACGGTATGAATACCTGTTTCAAAGTTTACATTGTTATTTATGAAAATAATGGAAATTAGGAGAAAATAAAGGTGAAAGGTCACAGGTTGCATGTGAGGAGGAAATTGAAAGAAAATAATAGAAAATGAAGAAAATAGAGGCCTCATTGATAAAAATACTTTTGAGGATCAGTAAAGCTTGGTCAAATTAACCTTTTATCAGTTTAGATTTGGAGCTCTCTCATTACTCTCTCTCTCTCTCATACTCTTGGACACAAGGAATTTTCTTGGAGTACTTTGGCATTGGAGCAATAAAGGAAAAGAAGGCAAGAGGAAGCAAATATCAAGCAAGGAAAGGCAGGAACAAGCAGCTACAACAAGCTTCATTGTAGGTATCAACTCACATGTGTATTTTCCTTTCTAGATTTGGCATGCATGGGATTGCATGTGGTTCTTTCCTACCATGGCATGGGTTTTTCCAGGTGTGATAGTATTTTCAGCCTAGCCTTGACATTTCTTGGTAGCATTTATGAGATGGGTTATCTCATGCGGTTTGTGTGGGATGGCCAGATTGGATTCACAGTTGAGTGGGGTGGATCTCCGAATTGACAAACACATGGTGGTAGTAGTCCCTTAACCAGACTGAGGATGCACAAAGCCACAGGCCTAGTAACCCTTGAACCAAACTTTGGGTTGTGGTAAATCCATATTGTGTGCCTCAATGGGCCTAGGAATCCTTTCCGGTGAATGGCGGCATATATGGTAAAGCCAAGAGGTGGATTTTTTCTTCATTGGTCCTAGTGATTCCGAGATGGAATGCACTGTAAAGAATGGAGAGTATGTCTCTATGTAGGGCCTAGTGATCCCTGGATCGGACTATGGATGCACGGTAAAGCCTGAGAGACTAGGAGGCACTCTAGTTCCTCATGGTGTAGGCAGAGAACTCCAGTGGCATCCACATTGATTGGTGTTTTTGATGTGTTCTATGAGTCCCACATTCATGCTTGGAATATGGCACGGGGGTGATTGGTTGAAGAGAGACTTGGCTTAACCAATCTATGGTTAGGTGGAACGTGGTAGTCCCATCTCCTATCGGTTCATTGCATTGATTAATGAGAAATCCATTCCATTGATTTTCATGTGTAAATGTACTAGCGTATATGTGGATATTGATGGATGATATGTTTACTATAATTCTATTCCTATTATGTTGGATATATGTTCATTTTATGGTAGCACCTATGTTTCTCTCTCAGCATGTTTTTACCTGTATTTGAATGGATATTGTATCTATGACCTAATAAGTGATAAGGCAACAAAAGAAAATAGGAAACAATGGTTCATGGCGATTCTAAGAGAATTGGTGTAAAAATTCTCTTACTGTGGATTCTCCGGTCAAAAATTCAAAAAGCACAAACCACAGATCCCTAAAATCCAAGTAAGAGATCCCTACGCTTAAATTTGTTGTTTACATCTATAGGTTACATGTCGTTGATATGTTTGATGAAATGCCTATCATGGCTAGTAGGGGTTTGGTTAAGGCATTGATCAACTATTTACTTTTGCATCATTGTTTCCCTGTACTTTACTTAATTATAAGCTTTCATTCCATTATGGGCAGTGGCCTGGGATCTGGGCTTGAAAAAGTGGCTCAAATCCCAGAGTCGCTAGCACAAAACTGGAAAGTTTGGACCACAATCATTGGAAGGCAGGCCTATGAGAGCGAATTTAGCTCTCTAGTCACTCCCTTGCCCATAACATGAAAGTGACTAAGCCTAAAATTGTCCAAAACAACAGTGGAACCCAGGGACAGGATGTTTGAGTGGCTGAGTTGTCTCCTGAGGGTTTTGTTGATGGTGTTAAATGGATGTATGTGATGTTCCATCGATTCCACTTCCTTAAGGTCACTTAGGAGGTCAAATATGATCATAGTAACCTCTCGTCTCATGTTTACCAAAAGAACCTCATTTCGGTAGAGGTCGTGAAGCAGTTGGGCTTATCGACCATAGAACATCCATAATCGTACACCATCGAGTGGCTTCACCAAGGATGGGATCTTTGCGTGAGCCAGTAATGTCGCCTTCCATACAACATCAAGCCCTTCATGGATGAGGTATTGTGTGACATTGCTCCCCTTGAAGTTTGTGATGTAGTATTAGGACAACCATACTTGTGGAGGCAACATGTTGTGTATGAATCAAAGCCCCGGTTGTTATTGTTACTTTCGGAAATAATTTGTACAGGATACCGGAGGTAGCACCGCCTACTGTCATCTCTTTGGTTACTGCAAAACAATGCAGTAAGCTCATTTACAAAATTAGGAAATTTGTTTTCCTGATGATATGCCCTCAAGGAAAGAAGAAGACGGTGGCCACGACCTCCAGACAGGGCCCCTCCACACGACAACTACAGATGGACAAGGTCATGGAGGAGTACGAGGACATCTTCATCTCCCCCACAGGGGTTCCTCTGCATTGTCAGGTCAAGCACTCCATCGATTTTACCCCAGGTGCGTCGCTGGCCAATGGACCAATCTATCGGCGCTCTGTTCTGGAGAACGATGAAATCAAGAGGCATATTCAGGAGCTGCTACAGAAAGGCCACATCCATCTAATTTCATCGCTCTGTGGGAGCCCAATCATGTTGGTACAGAAGAAGGATGGGATTTGGAGACTCTGTATTGACTATCGGGCACTGAACAAGATCATTGTTCATAATGGGCACCTGATCCCATGAATTGATGACCTCCTGGACCAATTGAAGGGGGAAAAATATTTCAGCAAGATTGGTTTAAAGTCAGGATATCACTAGGTACCAATCGAACTCTCCGATGTGTGGAAGACTACCTTCAAAGCCAAGGAGGGCCTTTTCGAATGGTTGGTTATGCCTTTTGTATTGATGAATGGTCTTGCAACCATCATGAGGCTAATGGATGACATCTTGCAGCCATTCACCAACTAATTTGTAGTGGTATACTTGGATGACATCCTGATCTTCAGCCAGAGTTGGGAAGAGCACCTCCACCACATCCGACAGGTTCTCCAAACACTGCGGCAACACAAGTTATGTGCCAATTTGGAGAAATGCACTTTTGGCATGACATAGGTTCAGTATCTGGGATACATTATTGATGAACAGGGGGTGCATGTGGATCCATCCAAGATCCAAGTCATTCGGGATTGGCCATCTCCAACCACTCTGACAGAGCTTCATAGCTTTCTAGGTCTTGCCAACTTCTACCGCAGGTTCATGTTGGGATTTTCTCATATCACTTGGCCCTTGAGTCAAGTCACCAAGGGAGGAGCGAAAGCAAAATTATTTTGGTCTAAATCTCAATAGAAGGCATTCACAGAGTTGAAAGATCGCCTATGCTCAGCACTAGTGCTCGCATTATCATACTTGCAACAACCATTTTAGGTCGAGACAGATGCCTCTGACTATGCTATTGGGGTTGTTCTTACTCAACACAGGCATCCAGTGGCATATCACAGTGAGACACTTTCAAACATGGTCTAGAAGTATCCCACTTATGACAAAGAAATGTATTCCATTGTGCAGGCCTGCCGACAATGGAAGCATTAAATTTTGGGGAAGGAAACGGTCATCCACTTATCCGAATCGGATCCATGAAAGACTATCAAAGTACCATGACTGTATCAGGTCAAACAAATCTCTAAAGAATTCCAGAACAGCGATCAGAGACCCCTGAACCAGTGGCAATGGCAACCAACGTGGAACGACGAGGACCTCGGTCAAAGCGCGCTGACCGAGGCCCATGGAGACCGTGAAGGAGGCTAAAGTAGCCTCTGGGAGCCCCGGAATGGGAAAAGGAGGAGGTTTTTGATGCGCGATCACTAGGCGAACAAGGCTAAAATGGAGAAGCCCGAGCACTCGGTCACATTAGGAGCCAGGAAACTGTGGGCGGAAAAAGCGAAAAATGCTAACGTACGAAGGCGGGACTCGTGCACTGGAAAACCGACGGTATTGATCAGGGCGCCCTTAAACAGTAAGAGGTTTTCGATGAAAGCGGAGCGATTCCATACAACGATCGACGCGTGGTAGAAGGAGGTGAGAGAAAACCAACGTTGATCGCGCGCTATTGGTCGAGCAAGTCAACCGCATGAAATGTGCGTATGGCGTCGGATCTGGAGGGCCCAGATCAGACGGCTAAGATTGTGTCCGATGGAGGAAGTGGAACCGACAGGGAATTAAGCCGCATTTTACAAGGATTTGGAATCCGTTTGACCACCACAGTGGAGGAAGAACGCATCCACAGAGTAACTGAAGAAACGAACCGACGAAGCATGCTGGTGCCATTTAGAGGAGGACAAGTGGCCACTCCCTGAGCGTTCATGATGACACCGAACATAGGGAACTACAAGCACAGTTGTAGAAGGTGAATCGACAGGTGAAAGAGGAACCGAACAGGCATTGATTCGAATGGCTAAAGCCGTGAATAGGAGAAGAAGACGGTTAGTGTAGAATTGACAGAGAGAGACAGAAGCTGAGAGACGAAGTGTAACAGTGAACACTGAGAGGAGGACTGAACATAGAGAACAATAAAGCAAAGCAGAAGAGACAGAGGGCCGAGCTGACCATAGGTGGCATCAAGCACTCGAGAGCTTAAAGATTCAAGCCTTTGCATAGAGGAATCTATCCGGACTGAGCATCACATTTGGCTCTTTCCACTGTAGACCAAAAGGTCACAGAGCTGGTAGGAAGAAGAAGAGTTTGTGTACTCCAAGTGGCTTGGGGAATCCAAGAAACCACCCTGCCAAGCAAAACCTGCTTCAGGAGAACTCATATTGAGTCCCTGTATTGTAATTTCTCTGCTTAAAGGCACAATAAAACAAGGCCACCACTAAAAGCTGAACTGGAGACGTAGCCCTGGAGAATATGGTGAGCTCCTTATTAAAATTGTTTGTTTCTTTGTGTTGCTTACTGTATTTCTCTGCTGTCTTTTCTATTTTAATGTCTGTGTATTGGCAATCTGATCAATCCGTTGCTTCAATAACACAAAACACACACCAGCACATGAGTCTGTAATACCTTAGTTTAATAAATCTTTAACTGATGTCACTCATAGGGTGAATACCAGATCAAGTGGTGTCAAAGCTCTAGGCTGTAAGGTTAGACAAGCTTGTGTTGGTTTAGCTGTGAATGCTCACAAGGTCAAAGCTCAAATTAGGAGAAGGAGAGTTGGTGGAAACTAATCCTGAAATTGGGAGAATCTATCCTCGAAAGACCATGTCAGAAGAAGGTTCTACAGGACCAGACCCTCAATTCATAGAGAGTTTCCTAGCTATAAAGTCTATGGTTGAAGAAATGTACAGAAACTTTAGAAAGAAAAAGGTGGAAGATACATCAGGCTCTAAGCAAGAGAAAGAAGAAGATGAGTGTCACTTCCATGACATCTCCAAAGGAAAGGGGAAAGAGGAACACTTTCTCACACCTCCTAATAGCCCTGTGCATAATAAGAAAGCATCTTTGATTAAGTTAGATGTTAAATTTGATTTTCCTATATATGATCGAGAGCTAAATGTCGAAAAGTTGGACAACTGGATTATACAAATTGATGTGTATTGCAGGGTATAGAACATAAACTCAGACAAGAGTAAGATTCAGCTGGCAAGCCTACGCCTAGGAGGCACTGCCTTGGTTTGATGGGAAGGTAGAACCCAAGTTGATATGAAAAGACATGGCAAGACCATCTCTATCTGGAGTGAATTTGTTGCTGCAATCAAAAAGCAATTCTATCCATTGGCCTACAAGCAACAAGCCATGACGAGTTGGCAAACTCTTCGACAATTGAAAGGAAAAAGTGTGCAAGGGTATATTCAAGAGTTCAGAAAGAGAGCATTGATGTTGGGTATCTCATTAGACTCACCAGAGACTCTCTTGAAGTACATTGGTGGTCTACACAGCTACATGAGGCATACCATCCTCATGTTTAATCCCACTAGTATAGATGAGGTATCGGTACAAGCTACTCATCTAGAGGCTAGAGGAAAGAATGGCAATCCAGAAGTTGGGGGACCATCCCAACCCATTGTAAGCAAGAGAAAGGAGAAAAGAAAATAGAAGTGGAAAGAAAGGAAGGCTAACACTGCATAGAAAGCCAAAGCTTCATGCACTCACTGTAAAAAGGAGGGGCATGATGATGAGCATTGTTGGATTCTACATCCAGAGCTAAGACCTAAGAAGTATGAGGGCAAGAAGAAGAAGACAGCTGCAACTATTCAGAGAGATTTGGGGTCAGACTCGAGAGATGAAACAACTATAGCAGCCACAAGTATAAAAGGTAAGAATTCTGAAGCATCTACTAGTAATTCTGCTCAATCTGTTATTGATGAAGAAAATGAGAGAAAAAGACATGAGCTTTTCCATATTCGAGTTATTTCCAAAAATCAAAACATTGATACTTTGTTTGATAATGGCTCTCAAGTAAATTTGATTTCTGAAGCAATTGTAAATAAATTGGGATTAGCAACTACACCTCATAAGAAACCATACCCATTAGGATGGTTGAATGATAAAGCACAACTACAAGTGACTAGACAGTGCAAACTCAAGTTTTCTTTTGGGTCAGCATTTGTAGATGAGGTTGAGTTAGACATAATTCCTTTGGATATATGTGGAATTGTTTTAGGAAGTCCTTACTTGTATGATAGAAAGGCTATTTTCTATAGAGCTGAGAACAAGTATCTACTTGTTAAAGATGGAATCGAATACTTTGTAAGAGCTCATAAGCTCAAGAATAATTATACTCTCATAAATTCAGGACAGATGAAAAGAATGATAAATTCATGTAAACAATTCTTACTGATGGTTGTAAAGGAAAAGAAACCTGATAAAACCAATGTATTTGAGGGCTGTAATGCTGAACAACAAGCTGATATAGAAAAGGTTGTTTCAGAGTATGATGTCTTGTTTCAAGAACCTAAAGGTTTGCCACCCAAAAAGGGAATAGTACATGATATTATTTTGCAGCAAGATGTTCCATTGCCTAACATTTGGATGTACAGGTTGTCTTCTTTAGAGAATGTTGAAATCAAGAAGCAGGTGCAAGAGTTACTTGAGAAGGGCTTCATCAAGACTAGAACATCACCATGTGGGTCACCAATCATTTTGGTGAGAAAGAAAGATGGCTCGTGGAGAATGTGCATAGACTACCGAGCACTGAATAAGATAACAATAAAAAATCGTTATCCCCTTCCTCGCATAGATGATCTTCTAGATCAATTAAAAGAAGTTGTTTACTTCACCAAGTTGGATTTGCACAATGGATACCATCAGGTCAGAGTTGCAGAGCAAGATGCATGAAATATTTCTTTCAAAACAAAGCAGGGATTGTATGAATGGCTGGTTATGCCTTTTGGCTTAACTAATGCTCCTACTACTTTCATGAGATTAAGGAATGATGTACTCAGACCTTTTCTTGATGATTTTGTTATTTTGTATCTGGATGACATTCTGATTTTTAGTAAAATGTGGTAAGAACATTTAAAGCATGTTAAGCAGACATTAGATGTTTTGAAAAGAAAAAAACTTTATGTTAAACTCTCAAAATGTGACTTTGGCAAAACATCTCTAAACTACTTGGGTCATATAGTAGGGGGAGGTGAATTGAAAATAGATCCCTCTAAAGTGGTAGTCATTGTGAACTGGCCTAAACCTAGGTCTACTACAGAAGTGAGAAGCTTCCTAGGAGCAGCACAATATTGGAGGAAGTTCATTTCTAACTTCTCCTCGATTGCAACTCCCTTACATGCTTTAACAGGATTAAATAAGGTGTTTCAGTGGGGAGGCAAACATTAGAAAGCCTTCGACACCTTGAAAGAAAAAATAAGTACAGCACCTGTACTAGCACTGCCAGATCTGCAAAGACCATTTGAGATCCAAACTGATGCGAGTGACTATGCCATGGGAACAGTGTTGACACAGCACGAAAAACCCATATGTTATCATTCTGAGACTTTTAATCCTGCAATAGTTAACTATCCTACATATGATAAAGAATTGTATGCATTATTTCAGAGTGTGAAAAAGTGGAAACATTATTTAATGGGCAAAGAGACAGTGATACATACTGATCATCAGCCACTTCAATATCTACACTCCCAAACTAAGTTGCAACAATCAATACGTTACAGATGGATGGGTTTTCTACAACAGTTTCACTTAGTCATCAGATATAAAAAGGGCATACATAACAAGGTTGCAGATATGTTATCTAGACCCATTATAAATGCATCTACCATACTTAGGCATAATTTTGTGCTACATGAAAGCTACATAGAACAATATGCTCAGGATATGGATTTTAAAGATGTATATGCAACTTTGAGTCAAGGCAAAAGAGTAGAAGAATTGGACTATCATATACTAGACCGACTCTTATACCATTGTGGGAAACTCTTCATTCCACAAACCGAGAGAGTAAAGATAATTAGGGAAGCACATACTTCTCTGATATCAGGTCACTTTGGGGTAAGTAAAACAGTTGCACAGCTGCAAAGATTTTGCTATTGGCCAAAAATGAATGAGACAGTTTCTAGATATGTAAGAGGGTGTGCCATGTGTGCTAAAAGCAAGCCCAGCAATAGAAAACTAGGCTTGTACACTCCATTGCCAGTTCCTTCTCACCCTTGGGAAAGTGTTTTCATGGATTTTGTTGGAGGACTGCCTAAATCTAGGAAAGGTCATGATTATCTATATGTTGTTGTGGATAGGTTCAGCAAAATGTATATTTTGATACCTTGTAGTAAACAGATCACAGTTGAACAGACTGCAAAATTGTTCTTTGAACATGTATGGGTTCATTTTGGATTACCCACTTCCATTGTATTTGATTGAGACACCTGATTTGTGGGGAAGTTTTGGTCGAGTCTGTGGGAACTGATGGACACCAAACTGAAGAAAAGCACAACTTTTCATCCACAAACAGATGGCCAAACAGAAGTAGTAAACAGGACAGTGATCCAGTTACTGAGAGGATATTGCAGTAAACATCCTAAGCTTTGGGATGAACACTTGTGTTATGTGCAGCATGCTTACAACAGAGCCAAACACTCTTCTACACAGAGATCTCCTTTTGAGACCTGCTTTGGTTTCACACCAAGGTCTCCTTTGGATTTTGTCTTTGGTAAAGATACCATGGTTGATGGACACAGTGATGTGGACAAGGCAACTAGGTTCATTGAATAGATCCAGGAGATCCACCAGGCAGTATAGGAACAACTGGAAAAGAGCCAGGCCAAGTATAAGGCTAGGCATGATAAGCATCGGATGGAGCATAGTTTTCAAGTTGGAGACCAAGTCTGGCTATATATCAGCAAAGACAGGATGCAAGGTGAAGGTAAAAAGCTAAAGCCCATCAAGTATGGACCTTTTAGGATACTTGAGAAGATTGGTGAAAATGCTTTTTGCCTTGATTTACCAACTTACATGCACATCTACTCAGTCGTAAATGCAGATTGCTTGAGATTGTTTGAACCTTCAATGATTGAGGACCCTGAAGAGCAAAGTCAATTGCCTTCTATTGATGACCTACTACCCGAATACCTCAATGAGTTGCAGGAAGACACGGTGCTGG
Source organism: Pinus tabuliformis (assembly GCA_031772625.1). Taxonomy (NCBI): domain Eukaryota; kingdom Viridiplantae; phylum Streptophyta; class Pinopsida; order Pinales; family Pinaceae; genus Pinus; species Pinus tabuliformis. The sequence goes on from CM062805.1 coordinate 1,148,222,060, forward strand.
ACAGGAAGGTGAGGACAATGCACAGGGGAGAAGTTGAGTACCTCAGGATTGGGCTCAAAGGTTCAAAGCCGAGCAACGCAAAATGGATTGAGATTGGACAAGTGAAGAACCAGTATCCTCACTTAGTTGATGCTTAAAAACCAACTTTTGGTTGTCCAAAAGCTTTTTCAGTGGGAAGGCTATGATCTAAATCAGATCCATGAAAGACTGTCAAAGAACCATGACTGTATCAGGTCGAACAATCTCTAAAGAATTCTAGAACAGCGATCAAAGACCCCTGAACCAGTGGCAATGGCAGCCAACGTGGAACGACAAGGACCTCGGTCAAAGCGCGCTGACCGAGGCCCATGGAGACCACGCAGGAGGCCAAAGTAGCCTTTGGGAGCCTTGAAATAGGAAAAGGAGGAGGTTTTTGATGCGCAATTAGCGCTAATCACGCATTGCTAGGCGAACAGGGCTGAAATGGGTAAGCCCGAGCACTCGGTCACATCGAGAGCCAAGAAACTGCGGGTGGAAAAAGCGAAAAGCGCTAACGTACGAAGGCAGGACCCGCGCACTAGAAAATCGACAGTATTGATCGGGGCGCCCTTAAACGATAAGAGGTTTTGGACGAAAGCAGAGCGATTCCATACAATGATCGATGCGTGGTAGGGGGAGGTGAGAGAAAATTGCCGTTGATCACGCACTATCGGTCGAGCAAGTCAACCGCGTGAAACGTGCATATGGCGTCGGATCTAGAGGGCCCAAATTAGATGGCTGAGATTGTGCCCTATGGAGGAAGTGGAACCGATAGGGAATTAAGCCATGTTTTATAGGGATTTGGAATCTGTTTGACTGCCACGGTGGAGGAAGAACGCATCCATGAAGTAACTAAAGAAATGAACTGACGAAGCATGCTGGCGTCGTTTAGAGGAGGACAAGTGGCCACTCCCTGAGCGTTCATGATGATGCCGAACACAGGGAAATCCAAGCACAGCTGTAGAAGGTGAATCGACAGGCGGAAGAGGAACCGAATAGGCATTGATTCGAATGGCTAAAGCCGTGAATAGGAGAAGAAGACGGTCAGTGTAGAATTGACAAAGAGAGACAGAAGTCGAGAGATGAAGTGTAACAGTGAACCCCGAGAGGAGGACTGAACACAGAGAACAGTAAAGCAAAGCAGAAGAGATAAAGGGCTGAGCTGATTAGAGGCGGCATTAAGCACCAGAGAGCTTGAAGATTCAAGCCTTCCCATAGAGGAATTTGTCCGAACTGAGCATCACATTTGGCTCTTTCCACTATAGACCAAAAGGTCACAAAGCTAGTAAGAAGAAGAAGAGTCTGTGTACTCCAAGTGGCTTGGGGAATCCAAGAAACCACCCTGCCAAGAAAAACCTGCTTCAGGAGAACTCACATTGAGTCCCTATATTGTAATTTCTCTGCTTAAAGGCACAATAAAACAAGGCCACCACTAAAAGTTGGACCGGAGACGTAGCCCTGGAGAATAGGGTGAACTCCTTATTAAAATTGTTTGTGTCTTTGGGTTGCTTACTGTATTTCTCTGCTGTCTTTTCCATTTTAATGTCTGTGTATTGGCAATCTGATCGATCCGTTGCTTCAATAACACAGAACACACACCAGCACATGAGTCTGTAATACCTTAGTTTAATAAATCTTTAACTGATGTCACTCATAGGGTGAATATCAGATCATCCACATAGACCACCAACCCCTACAGTTCATACAAAGCCAAGGGATATTGCAGAATGATCGCCATCAGAAGTGGTCCACATACCTGCAACAGTTCCATTTGAATATCAAGTATAAGAAGGGCAACACCAATAATGTTGAAAATTGCCTCAGTCAACCACCGATCATGGCGTTAACCACTGTGCTCAACTCTTGTGGGCACGAGAGTTCTGATTGGCCACTTCTCTACAAAAGCGACCCAAAATTCGGCCACACATACCAGACACTCTTGGAGGGTCAGCATGTTCCAGATTTTCACCTCTAGGATGCCCTATTATGCCACCTGGGTCACCTTTGTGTTCTTCAAGCAAGCGTGCCAAGATGATTTGGGAAGCACACTACAGTTGGGATGTTGCGCATTTCAGGGTCGAGAAAACGGTGGCAGTACTGCAAAAGTATTTCTATTGGCTGAATCTTCGACAGGATGTCGGGGAGTACATCAGATCATGCATTGTCTGTGCCATTGCCAAACAGACCATCAAGAATCAAGGCCTCTATACCCCACTGCCTACCCCTAGTCGACCTTGGGAATCCATCTCCATGGATTACATGTCAGGCCTTCCTTCCACTAAGCATGGAAATGACTGTGTTTTTGTGGTCGTCGACAGGTTCTCGAAGATGGCCATTATGGCGGCCTGCAAGAAGAATATCACAACAGAAGCCACTGCTAAACTCTTCTTTGAAAAAGTGTGGGTACACTTTGGGATCCCACAGTCTATCATCTCAGATCAGGATAGCAGGTTCCTCAGTACATTTTGGTCCAGTCTCTGGTCGATGCTGGACACCAAACTCACTAAGTCCACAGCCTTCCATCCTCAAACTGATGGCTAGACGGAGGTTGTCAATAGGATGATCATACACATTCTGCGCATGTACAACTCAAAGCATCCACGCACATGGGACGAGAGCCTCCCCTATGTTCATCATAGCTACAACCAGGCTCTCCACAGCTCGACTGGCCACAACCCTTTTCAGGTGGGCTTGGGATTCCAGACGCTATGTCCCATTGATGTGGCCATGCCATTTGTAGCTACTCACACAGATTCGGCTCATGTCCAGTCCGAAACAAATAAGACAAACAACTTCATTGATCACATCCAACATATTCACCAGTAGGTCCATGACATTCTAGAGAAATCAAATACCAAGTACAAGCAGCGACATGATCAACATCGGGTGCCACACAAGTTTTAGGTGGGTGACAAAGTCTGGTTGCATTTGCAAAAGGAATGCCTTATCGGAGCCTATTAGAAACTCAGACCACTCCAATATGGTCCTTACACCATTAACAAGGCTGTGGGAGACAATGCATTTGAGCTATACATTCCCCCATTCCTTGGCCTGCACCTAGTGTTCAAGGTGGACCGCCTTTGGCCATACTTTCCACCATTACTAGACACATCCGACATTGCAGAACAACTCACACCCACAGAGTTAAATCTAGATTTCATGGAACAAGTTGCAACTGATTGGATCATGAACACACAGATCAAGCACACTTGCCAACATAATATCTAACTATATTGAGTTGTCAAAGTAGGCCAACTCCTTCACCAAGGAAAGTGGCTCACCAAGGACCAAGTTCAGCATAAGTCATTCAGGATCTTATGGGGGAGGCCCCCAAGATCTGAAGAATTGCAATGCTAGAAAGAAAATGACAAAACACAGTAAATAAAACCAAAAAGAAACTTTTTATTAAAACCGATAATAACTATAAAGGCTACATTGTGGCGGACAATCTATCCTTTTACAAAATGCGACTTGTTACTTATAGTATTTTTCAGTTACAATACCATGGTTCAATTCCATGGGTGAATGAATACCATGGGTGGATGTCACAATACCATGGGCTATAATACCATGGGTGGATGTCACTTATAATACTATGGGTAAATTCCATGGGTGGATGAATAACATGGGTGGATGAATACCATGGGTTGATGTCATTTTCTATTCAGATCATTCCTCCCTCCTTAAGAAGCAATGGTCCCCATTGCATGAAGTTCCCTCCTGTGAAACCTTTGTTAAATATGAAGAGCCACTGAAGAGAATGGTTTTATGTGGTTAACCCATGACCATGATGAACGAAGATCAGAGGATAGAGATACCCTGTAATGCTTATGACCAACTGTGATACTGGCAGTGTGCGACCTAGAAAATGGACTTCGATGAAGTGTGGGTTTGTGGATGACCCATAACCATGATGAACGAAGATCCGAGGATAGAGATACCCTGTAATGCTTGTGAAGAACTTTGATACTGATAGTGTGCGGCCTAGAAAATGGACTTCGATGAAGTGTGGGTTTGTGGATGACCCATAACCATGACAAACGAAGATCCGAGGATAGAGATACCCTATAATGCTTTTGACCAACTGTGATGCTAACAGTGTGCGGCCTAGCAAATGGACTTCGATGACAAGGATTTTGTGTGGTTAACCCATAACCGTGATGTTGGTTGTTGATGAAGTAGCAAGTGCCTACATAGACTGGGTGGGAGGGCACGTCGCCAAAGAACCCAAGCTGAATGTTGTTATGCTGAAACTGATGAATGTGAAGCAGATGCCTACTAAAGCGAGGTGGGAAGGTACGTCTCCAAAGGGAACCCGCTCCAAATGCTGCTCCAGAATTAAAATGGACATAACTCAGTCAATATAACTGAGAATATTTATTATAACCTATTTTTGGAAATAGAAGGACCATTTTTCATCTTCCCATGTGCTGGAAATCCTTATTTGGACACTCTAGAATCTCATTTTCATGCTGCAAATTTTTCGTCATCACAAAAGTTCTGAAAAAATAGTTGATTTTAAATCGGCGATATCTCCCACATCTGAACTCCGATTCGACCCATTTTGTTTTTGAAATGGAGAAATTTTTTTAGAGGAGCTTAGATCTATAATCACTTTTCTGAAATTCTGCACCAAAAATTTAAAAAAAAAAGATAGGAGAGTCGCCATCCACGAATTGCCGTCAGAAACATTTCTGCAACATAGTTGATTTTAAATCAGCGATATCTCCCTCATCCGGACTCTGATTCGGCCGATTTTTTTTTTTGAATTTGGGTATTTTTTCGCAAGGAATCTAGATCTATTATTTGTTTTTGTAAATTTTGCACTAAAAATTTCAGATCTGATCTGCAAACTCGCCGCCCAAAAACATTCCTGCAAAAAAATGAAAAAAAACAAATATTCCCGCTTGGCCCAAGAAAATGTTGTGTGGAGGATGTAGCATATGCTTGAACTTTGTTGAATATTGCTGCAAAATTTGAAACTGAAATATGCATCAAACCCTCATTCCCATGGAATCATAACCTGCTCTGATACCACTGATTCAGATCTTGGGGGGGGGGGGGCCTAAGATCTAAAGGATTGAAATGGATCTTGTGGGAGAGGCCCCCAAGATCTGAAGAATTGCAATGCTAGAAAGAAAATGACGAAACACACAGTAAATAAAACCACAAAGAAACTTTTTATTAAAACCAATAATAACTATAAAGGCTACATTGTGGCAGATAATCTGTCCTTTTACAAATGCGACTTGTTACTCATAGTCTTTTTCAGTTACAATACCATGGGTCAATTCCATGGGTGAATGAATACCATGGGTGGATGTCACAATACCACGGGTCAATTCCATGGATGAATGAATACCATGGGTGGATGTCACAATACCATGGGCTATAATACAAGGGGTGAATGAATACCATGGGTGGATGTCACTTATAATACCATGGGTAAATTCCATAGGTGGATGAATAACATGGGTGGATGAATACCATGGGTTGATGCCATTTTCTATTCAGATCAATATTTGACCAAATCAACATGTATAAAAATATCACATCAGGTTAGCTCAAAACATAACCATCAAAATCATAAATCACATGTAACCATCATAAACCAGAATCATAATTCACATGTAATCATCATATACCAGAATCATAGATCACCCGTAATCATCATAAACCATAATCATAAACCACATGTATAATAAAATTGAAATATAATACCGATACTTATCCTTCAACGATCCTTACTTCTTCCTTTGTTCTTATTTCGTACACACACCAGATCAGTTGCCACACCCAACAAACACCCAATGCCTTCTCCTCAACCAGGTGCACATATACATAGTGTGCATCACACACATACAACCACACATGACATACAACTCCATGCAATACATGCACCTACACCTGACATACAACACATACACCTACACCCAATGTATACAATACAATACATATGCCTACATCCAGTGCATAACACAATACATACACCTACACCTGGCATACAACACAACACAATACATCTATACCCAATGTACAACACCACACAATACATGCACATACATAGTACCACATGCCCTCAACACAACATGTATGACATGCACACAATACCACACGTGCACTAGTACCATATGTACAACATGTATAGAGTACCACCTGTACACCGCACCACGTGCACAACATGTGCACAACATCAGATGTACATGACTCCACTTGCACAACGTGTACACAATGCCACATGCACACTACACCACTTGTATAACGTGTATACAATACCACTTGTACATAGTACCACATGCACAACATGTACACGACACCACATGTACACGTCGCCACATGCACGACATGTACACAACACCACCTGCATACATCACCACTTATACAACTTGTACACAACACCACATGCACACCACACCATACGTACATACCACCACATGTACATAGCACTTCATATCCAACATGTACATAGCATCAGCTATACACAACACCGCATATCCAACATCGCATATCCATCATGTACACAGTACAATATGTACACAACACCATATATCCAACATGTACATATCACCATATATACCTACCACTGAATATGCAACATTCATACAACACTATCTGTACTAACACCCTATACATAATATTTCATAAACAACGTGTACACACACTACATATGCACACAATCATCATAGATGAAACTTGTTCAACATATACAACATATGCACAATAGTAATACCACACATCCAAAATCACATTGTCCTTACCAAGAAACCTTGCTTCCATTGTCTTATTCATGCTTATCCTAACATGCCGCATACCACACTACTTTCATTTCATTGATGTATCCCTTGGTATAACATGTCCATAACATAGACATAATATAATCACATAATATCAACTCATAACCACATGATACTGACCTCATATATTTTTCATGAATACTCTTCCCAATTGATTCCTCGGAAGACCAGGAACCTCTTCACGTCATTTTCCTGCGTAAGCAATCATTCCTCCACCAAAACGATTCTTGATGACCCTATCAGACAATGACATAGATACATAGACACACACATACATATACATATACATTAGCATAAAACAATCATGATCCACTATGACCCTGTCGGTTAACAACGTACATACATACATATATGCATATAATCATTAGCATAAAGAAATCATGATCACAACATAAATACTAGATATCAAGGTCAAGGTTAAGAGAACTTTGTTTATTCATGCAAAAAATTGAGAACCATCGTTCCCAACTTAGTCAAGCCATCTAACATCTCAGGTCCATTTACTTTACCTTTCTTGTTACCATTCTCATGTATGTACTGCCACCGTCCATTTACCACAATGGACCCAACGAGTTCAACTGGTTGTCATAGGCTTACCTTCCGCTGCACTTACTCATACATTGAGCTTCATATGAGTTTTGCATTACCTGTTGGGTACCACACAACTCTCCCTGATCTCCATCAACTATCCTCTTCCTCAGCCAATTCCTAAGACACTCAAAACATAAAGGGCAAGACAAGAAACAACTAAGAAGGAAACCATGAAACCAATAACGACACCACAACCCAAGTGGCATGGCCATCCACACGACACAAACAAAACTATAATCAAGCACAAAAAATCACCAAAATACCAAAAGCACAAGGCTATCAATAAACACCATGACTCAATCCCCATGGTTCCCAAGGCAAGCTCAACCCGAGCCTTCTTCAAGGTTTCATGGAAATCTCTTTGCAATGCAATCCCCTGCATCATACTGCCATCAACACATAACTATCAGTGCATAAATAAACATAACAATACATTGGTTACCTTACCTTGTATTGTCAAGCATATTGCTTGCAACTGAACACATCCACGCCATCTCTCAAGGTACTCCAATTCCCTTGACAGATCCTCCTACAACTAGAGACTAGCTAATATGCATGTCAAGTACATGTCCATGAATATAGCACATACCCACATAATGTCAGATGAGATTAAGGTTAAGAAGAATTTATGTACGCAAAACACTCATTCACTTGGAATTATGGTTTCCAAACATAGCCAAAGGAATTATTGCCCAATTCCTTCCTTTTACCTTTTTACCTTGTTGCAATCGAGGATTACTATGCATTGTCACATCTCCTAACTGTTAGTTATGTAAACACATCAATTGATATCATGTCACTCTAATACCAATCATGTTTCCTACAACTGTTTACACATGTCAACCACATGTTCCAAATATCAAGACAATCATATCTATCAATTTGAAATCAACCCTTACCAAGGCTAACAATCACGTCATAATCCATAGTCAACTTAGAGTTATTAGAGATAATGCTAAAACTATCACCTACTATAATCAAGTCCATATCAACTGTCTTGACACATATGTGCTAGTAAAATCATCTTAAAACAAGATCATTGGAACACATACTTGTATTATGCAACTCATCAATCTTTCAACCAACTTGAAAACATGTCATGTTAGATAAATCAACTAGCTGACATAATAGACACCAAACAATCAACACCAAATAGTAGACATAATCAAGAATGAAGCACCAAGTATACTACATAAGCAAACTCATACCTTAGTGTACCTTAGGGGAGGCTATCTTGTCTGCAAAATCAATCTAGTTAGCAAGATATAACTTTACAACATGTCAAATCAAACATAAATAGGATAACGATATCCATAAAACTAACTAACTAACATGTTCTCATCACAAACTCATAAGAATTTATCCTTCATGCATAACAACCACATATGTACAATCAGTCTAGATTAGTAACACACAATACAACACAATAAGTCGACTAATACCAGAATGTCGTAACCCTAACCATTTGCATAGGCCAATCCAATTTAGCATGATACATATGACTTCAAGATCTTAATGAAATAACCCTAATCTTCAAGTTAACTAACATATAACAACAAGAAGTTAACCTATAGCATAATCATCAACAACATATAACATGATCATCAAGTTATCTAACATAAACAAAAATAGCAATGCATACAACCACAGGTTACTATCATTCATGACTATCTGACACATGTGCATATGACTATACTAATAAACTATCATCTATCATGAATGTAACCATAACATCAAAAGACATACATAAACCTAATATATATAAACCTAATGCATATGGAAATCCTTAACTTACATTCATGCATGCCAAACATACAATACATGTATGACGATCTGCTCTTACCCCAATGTCTAATGTTGCAACCTCACTGTGATGATCTCCATCTCCTTCTCTATCTCAACCAACACATTAGAATCATAACAACCAATAGCATTAGGATGACCTAAATTTCATACCTTGACTTCACAAGGCATGCTTTCCCTATTATTCATGCATGACCTATAACCAAGACCATACTTGCATGACAACTACATAATCAACCATACATGTAGGAAGACATACTCCACAACAACACCTTCAACCTTCACATGGCGACATCACTACAACCATGATCAACACCATGCAAATGAAAAAATCACATGGACTACATGCATAAGGAACACATATGCAACCAACATGGAAGCATGATCAACACGAAGCCCAAGGAGAGCGCAACCATGCTCTGATACCACTCTGTAACACCCTCCTCCCACATCTACCAAGCAATTGGATAGCTGGGGTAAACATGTGACAAGACACCACTATGATAAGACTTAACCTCCTAGGTAACCTTAAGGAAATGGAGTTGACAGAATAGGACCTTACAAACCTCCCTCAGGTGCTTCAGGACCCCCAGCAGCTAATCCACCACTCCAGGTGCCCAACCCCTGAGTTAACTTAGCATTTAGATGAATTAAACCCAAATTTGTTCCCATGACAAGGCATGCATGAGACTGTAACCCTATAGTCACTCTCACAGGCTTGCCTGCTAACGACCAAAGACCCAAGTTGTCAGTGTTATGCCAGCGACTCTAGGATTTGAGCCACTTTTTCAGGCCAAGAGCCTAAGTCACTGCCCAGAATTGAACCATCTTTTCAAATCAATAAAATAACATGGAAATGAAAGTACTTAAGCAAATACTTGTTCAAGACCTTAATTAGACCCCTACTAGTCATGAAAGGCATTTTGTCAAACACTTAGTAAATATGCAACCTACAGGTGCAAATAAAAGATCTGAGCACAAGGGTCTCATACTTATCTAAGATTCGCTATGAAGCATTGTCTCCTTATCACATTAGCTTCCATTTCATCCATTAGGTCATAGATACATTGATCATTCGATAACAAGTAAGAACATGATGAGATCCACTCATGGATGCTGACATAAAACATGTAAATAACTAGCAATATAGGGACAAAAATACCAATGAAATCACAACCATATAAACCACATATAATCCATCATAATTCTCATAGAGATATAAGGAGAAATAAACTTTCATTCTGGGATGGGACTTCCATGTTACACCCGACCATAGAATGGCTGAGACAAATCTCTCTTCACTTATTCACCCCCGTGCCATATTCCAACCATGAATGTGGGATCTCATAGAACACATCAATCAAACTCATCCAAGGCTTCCAAAGGCCATCCACCTCAACCAATCAAATAGTGATTCCACCTCACGGTCGAACATCACCAAAACCAACATCAGATCGGTCTCTATCCCAACCTTCCATGGCTCGAGAGTGTTTGTTCCAACCCGGCTCCCAGGACTAGTAACTCAACCCATGGTTGTTTCTGGGCTCCAAAGCGTTTGTCCAATCAAGGCTCCAGGACTATTAACTCAACCCACAACTTTTACCGGGCTCGAGAGTGTTGGCGAGGTAAATCCCCTCTGCGGACAGAGGCGATCCCCACTAGCCCAGAATGGGTCTAGCAACAATCAAACAATGCTAACACGCAGGTTCCTAATTACAAATTAAAGGTAAATGATGAGAGACTACTTGGATTCCAACGCTAGTGTTGTAGAAGAGTCGACACTCCCGTTCCTTTGCTCCGGCCGGTCACGATCCTCACGATCTCCGTGAATGGACACCTGCACATGCAAAGAACGACACAAATACAAGCATAAAATCCAATAGATGCGATTATATATCGGTCATAAAAGATATAACTCAAACATCATTACAATGAACAACAAGAGTGGAACCATAATGATAGTCATCTATTATTGATAAACAACAAAGAAGAATACAACCATAGTTCTGACGTCAAATCCTCCTTTGGCTGGGTGATCAGCTACATATGCCTTGCAAAGCTTGTCGGGATTGGGAACAAGCCTCTCTCTCTTTGATTATGAATGTAAAGAAGACTCTTACAGCAATCTCTTAGACTTCTGAAAGTATAATTCTCCCTATGCTCGAACTAGCTTGTCAAAGGCAACAGAACAAGCTTTTATAGATGGAGGAGAAGGAGATAAGATCAATCACACCATCTATGGGATTGGGTTTATCCTCAAAAAGCTATTATGGATAGAGGAAAGGGAGATAAGATTAATCACGACATCCATGGGATTGGCATTATCCTTAAAAAGCTTCATGAGTCGAAAGGAAAGAACCTTCGCGCGTGTGTTTGTTAAAAAGCTTTCCCAAACTCGGTTGGCGCGAGTATAGCTCTGAGACAGAGCGCCAACTGGCGCATCCTCTTTGGAGGATTTCCCCCATTGGCGCGAGTAGTACACTGTGGATCCGCGTTAATGGAAAAAGGGAACTTTTTAAGGATATTCTGTAGGAGATGTCTTCAGGGCATATGAAGTCCATACTTAGATGAATATAATGCAAGTGTTTTCAAGTTATGTCACTTCTCACAGGTCCCGGAATGAGTCCTCCAAAGTGCTTCCCTTGGCTCCATTTCCATACATTTTTTTATGCCTTTTTCTTCCTAATTGGCCTCTGAAAGGGGGTACTGCAAAATTTAGGGCTTCGCCCATTGGCGCGGGTATCCGGCACGGACCCGCGCTAATGGGGCGATTTTTCCAAAAGGGTCGCGCCAACCGCGCAACTCAATTTTTCGCTTAAAATTTCTCAATGCATTTTGAATCTAACTGGATTGCAAGCTTACCAGTGATCTAATTGTGATTTATGTGTTCTTGTGGGTGCAGAGAAGCAGGCAAAATGGTAGTAGAATGGAAGGAACGAGAACATGATAGCGTGGATGCTTTGGCCTTTGGGGATGAAGGGTGCATGAATGCCCTAAGGGATTGTGAGCTGAAGAATTTTTTTCTCACGCCTTACCTTCGAGCTCAGCCCAAGCTACTGCAATTCATAGTTGATCTTTGGGATGTCAATGACCAAGTGTTCCATTTACGGGACCAAGTACTCGAGCTGGATGTGTCCGATGTCTACTTTATCACGGGCTTATCACGGAGAGGGGCGAGGCCCATTTTGACCGGGAGTAGACCTTCCAGGGAGAAGATGATCGAAGTGGTGGACCGAGTGTGCCCAGGGGCACAATTTGGGAGGAACAGTGCAAAGGTGGATATCCCCACTGTTCTAGACTTGACTCTCAGGGGGATACTGTTCACCATTACTCGAGCTGCAGGGGTGCAGGCGCCCCATGAGGTGAGCAAAAACCATCTTCTGTTAGCCACAGAATGCCTAAATTCTACCATCTTTGATTGGGCCACAGCAGTGACTGCTAACATCAATAGGCAGCTTACAAAGTGTAAGCGAGGAGGAGTAAAGCAGTTTGGGTACGGCTCAATCGTGGTATCGTTTTTCTTGGAACGATTACCAATTTTTCAGGGACAGGGAGCTATAGTGGCTGATCCTTTGCCACGAGAGCCTAGGATGGCTCGCTGGGCAGCACTGATGCCCAGGGGAGGAGGGGGCCAGCAGATGTCCTAGAGGCCCGAGTTCTTTATATGGCTCCGCCATCAGCTGATTGTGGTGGAGGATTGGCCATATGCAGGGACTGACTTCACCGGAGACCCAGATCTCCCACTGCCTGAGGGAGAGGAGTGGGACGAGGAGCTGGGTAAGATCTCTTTTTGTTTTTGATGTTTTATATGTTTTTTTTTTGTTAATACATGTTTGTCCTAACAACAATTGTATATATATGCAGATGTTGGCCTAGAGCGACCAGTTGGCATGTCTTCCATCGCTCGGAGGAACCAGCCTGCTGCCGACCCTCAGGAAGAGGGTGCCGAGGGGGAGGAACTGATTCAGAATCTTGAGGGACTCGCCCGAGGGATTCTTGATTACGTTAGACTGGCAGATATGCCACTAGCATACTAGAGGCACACAGTGGGGGTGCCTAACCGTGTCCATCGTCTGTTGAGACGCTTGGTGCGCGTGGTGTTGTGCTATCATGAGCACCACTGGGACTAGACTCCTAGGTTTCTTTTTCATGCATATTTTTTGAGAGACATGTCGTCTCCGGATGTATTTGAGATGAACATGTATTATTTTTTGAACTATATGATGCACGTGGTGCAAACATTGCGACACACATATATATATATATACATATGCCTATTTCTATGGTTTTATTATTGTGCTTTATATGCTTTCTTGTATGATGTTTTATCTATTACGCAAATGTCTATCTAATACATGGTTAGCCAATGTATCAGTTAATGTGTTCAATTGTCTTGGAATATGCTAATATGTAATGAAATCAAAGTTCCTTTCTAACAATCTCACACGTAAATACAACCTTAGAATGCGATGGTCTCTGATGGAATATTGCCCATTGAGCTGGTGGACGACAAGTTGAGAGTCTAGGTTCACTACCAATGCACGAATGCCGAGATTAATTGCTTCAGCAAGTAGTTCAATTACAACACAATATTCGGCAACATTGTTAGTGGTACAACCCAAACACACACCTTGAAGATCTATCAACTCGCCATGAGGATCATAGATCACCCACGCCGCAGAGGACAAGTTGCGAGTACTGTGGCAGGCACCATCGGCGAAACCAACATAAGGTGCATCAGACATCTGCACAAGAAGCGAAAGACACAATAAGCGGCAGTCACGCCTTCAAAACAAAAACACACACACACACAACACACCTGCTAAAGTACATGTATGTACAAAACAAAGTGTATAAGCATCACGCATAGTACTTTTTCAAGTACAGCCCATTTCGGGGCTTCTCGAGGGAGTTCCCTTCATAGTCAATTAGCTCGTAGGCCCCTTTTTGCAAAACTTTCTTGACAATATAAGGACCTAGCCACATAGGCTCGAGTTTTCCTGCCCCAGCTTATCGTTTGCCTGATCGTATAGCAGGACTAAATCTCCCTCAACGAAAGAACGTGGATGGACAGTGTGATCGAAGTGAGTTTTCACTCTCTTCTTTTGTGCTTCGATAGCTAGAGAGGCTAGGCGACGGGTCTCATCCAGCCGTTCCAGGTAAAGAAGATGTTCTTCTACCGGAGTGTTGGGAAGTAGTTCGATGGCCAATTTCAATGAAGGGATTTCACACTCGATTGGAAGGGTAGCCTCCAGTCCATAAACTAGTTGAAATGGAGTGAAACCGGTGGCATCCTTCATGGAGGTTCGGTAGGCCCACAAGGCAGGGAACAGCATCAAGTGCCAGTTAGACTTATGCATGCCAATGGTACGTTGAAGCATTGTAACCAAAATCTTGTTGATAGCTTCAACTTGGCCATTGGCCTGAGGATAGTATGGAGTCGAACTATCGTGCCGTAAGCCCAGCTGGGTTGTTAGTTCTGTCATCATATGATTACGGAAATGCTTCCCGTGATCAGTGACGATGGCTTGAGGGACGCCAAATCGCGAGATAACATGGTTGAACAAGAATTGCGCCGCTGTGTGACCGTCTTCAGTTAATGTGGGCATCGCCTCAGCCCATTTAGTGAAGTAATCGACGGCAACGATAATATACCCATGCCCCCCGACCAAGCGAGGGTTACAGGTCGTATAATCAATGCCCCATTTTGCAAAAGGGCCGACGGTGACAACAGGGTGCAATGGAGCGGGAGGCGCACGCATCTTCCGCTGGTATATCTGGCACTCATGACAAGAGCGGACGGCAAGAATGCAATCCTTAAAGATAGAGGGCCAAAAGTAGCCAGCACGGAGGATTTTTTGGGTAGTGGCATATCCAGACATGTGACCACCACAGGCACCAGAGTGGAAGTCATTCAAAACACGCTCAGCTTCCTCGAGAGTTAGACATCGGCGGAGAACAGAGTCGGCGCCGAGGCGGTATAGTGTATCCCCAATGATACGGTATGGTTGAGACTGATGACGGATCCTTCGCCGAGCGTCTTTGGACACGGCGGGGCGAAAGGAGGACGTTTGCAGATATACGATGATATCCCCATACCAGGGATCGAGGGTGCTAATGAGAAACAAGGTCTCATCCGGAATATGATCCTCTGAGTGAGAGGGTGTGGAAGAAGATGGCAAAGAGCAAAGTAACTCAGCGAATACAAGGGATTTCTTGGACTTGGCAGTGGTAAATTCCAAGTCGAACTCTTATAGGATGACAATCCACTTTGAGTACTTGCCCCCCAGCAACTGGCATGACAAAATGTACGTCATGGGGTTGCAATCAGAAACCACGGTGGTAGTGCGCAGCATGTTGGCATTATGATTCAAGTGTTGTCCTTGATGGCAACTCACTCAGAGGATGGTACAGGTGCTCAGAGGTTGGTACAGGTGATGGCAACTTAATCAGAAGACAGATCTCAGTACAGCATGCCAAGGAAGCTCATACACGCCGTTTCGTTAAGCCCAAGTCGCATGTACACGCTAGTTCGATTCATAAAAAGCGCGTGTATGTGGAAAGGTTCCTTTGGTCCATGGTGGTTAGTCCTTGGAAGTTGTGCCTATGATTTCGGACCATTGTGTCTCGACGGGCGTGTCAATCCCTAGTTTTGAAGTTGATGGTATTGTGTTACTATGGTTTTGGCTCTTGGTATTGAGCTAGGCCTAAGACTATATAAGGAGAAGAAGATCATTAGGCAAAATCATCTTTCGACAAGGCTTGAATATCTAAGAGAGAAAGAGATCTGATATGCAGGTTCTGGGTTGCTTGATCTAAGCCAAGGAGAGATCACATCGGTTGATGGAAGACTAGATCTAAGGATAGATCGGGATCTAATGGTTTGAAATGCACTATCATGATATGGTTGATTATGCGTATTTCTAGATCTGCATATTGTCGCAATGTTACGTTTTGGATCTAACTAATGTCTGGTACAGCTGCAAATTGAGAAAGGTTATTTTTAGATCTGTACGCAGGTTGGCTTCGGTAAAAGCGCGTGTATACGCGGGTTTTGCTCATTGAAGTAGCGTATATATTTTGAAGCTTGATTTTGGGTTTACAGTGGGGTCTGACTGTTATTGCAGAGTTCTGCAGTCTGCTCTGTGTTCTGGTAACTGGTGATTGACAGGGTTCAGTGGTTCAGTGATTCAAAGTTTGGTTGTTTTATGCTTCAATGATCTGTTGTGGAAATTGAATGATTTGTGGTCTTCAGATTGTAATGTTGTGCTTCAGGAATATCCAAGTCTGAAAATGTATGAAAAGTGATATCTGAAAGAAGGAAGATTGTAGGTCAGCACCTACGTACTAGTATCTTGGCTAGTACAAGAGCAAAGGGGTTGGAGCTCCCTTCCAAGGAAGTTTGGAGAACGAGAGAAGGTTGTAGCCTTCTGCAGGTTGTAGCCTGCGTACTGGTATAAGGCTGCACCAGTACAAAAGATTGTAAACTGAAGTTTCATATTAAAGAAAGATAGAGACAACTTGCAGCAGGTGGTTTTCACCCACATTGGGTTTCCACCTTATATCTTGGTGTTCATGTGTGTGGCTTTTTATCTGTTCTGTTATACTGCACATGTTTACTGTTAATGTGGTGAATAATGTCCTGATGCACTTAATTGAAGAATAAGCTAACTAAATTGTGAGTTTTCTTCTTATACGCTGTTTTACTTCGTCACAGTAGCGTGTACACGCTGGTTCACTTAACTGAAGTAGCGTATATGTTTCTGAGCATTTAAAAAGTTTGATTAATCTGATAATACTGATTCACCCCCCCTCTCAGTATTATTTCCAACAATTGGTATCAGAGCAGGTCCTTCAGAGAAGCTTGATCGCTTGAAGGAAGATCTTTCATCATGAGCAACTACGAGAAAGAAGCATCAATCAGGCCACCGGTTTTTGATGGAACAAATTTCAATTATTGGAAGGTAAGAGTTACTGCATATCTTCAATCTCTTGGTACAGAAGTTTGGGACATTGTAGAAACAGGCTATGTTTTTCCTTCAGCTACTCCTACAGATCCAGCTGAGAAAAAGGCATATGAAACAAATGCAAAAGCAGTCAGTACTCTATTAGGAAGTATATCTCAAACAGAATTCATGAAGGTCATGCACTTCAAATCAGCAAAAGAGATATGGGACAAAATGATCACTAGCTATGAAGGAGATGAACAGGTAAAGCAAGCTAAACTTCAAACTCTCAGGATTCAATATGAGACCCTCAAGATGTGTAATGATGAAAGTGTGGCTAATTATTTTCTTCGGGTAGATGAGATTGTTAATTGTATGAAAAATTTGGGTGAAGAAATAAAAGAGACTATAGTAGTTCAAAAGATTCTAAGATCATTATCCCCCAAGTTTGAATCTAAAGTATCTGCAATAGAAGAAAAGGAAAATCTCAAAGTTCTCACTATGTCTCAGCTACATGGAATTCTAACTGCTTATGAAATGAGAAAGGGAGGTCCATCAGACAGAAGGGAAGCTGCTTTTAAGGCATCAAGAAAAGAAGATTACTATGAAGCAAGCCATGTTCCAGAAGAAGAGGAAGAAGAATCAAATTTTGTCAGAAATCTTCAAAGGGGTGCTGGAAGGTTCAGAGGTAAGCTACCTTTCAAATGCTTTGCTTGTGGAAGAGTAGGTCATTATGCTGCAAAATGTCCTAATAAGGATAAAGGAAAAGAACCTGCTAGATGGAATAAGAAACAAAGTGCAAATAAGAAAAGCTACTACACCCATGAAGATAGTGATGGCTTATCAAACAGTGATGAAGATGAACAAGGTAATAAATATAAGCTATTAATGGCATTTGAAGATGATGATTATGAGGATGCTGTAGATGTGGATAATCTCTATAATGAAATTACTAGACTCAAGAGATGCATAGAAGAAAAGAGTGTGATCATTGATACTTTGCAATTTCAAATTGATGAAAAGGAAAAACATCTTGAAAAACTAGAAGGTGAAATTGTTGGTCTCAGAAAAGAAATTGAGAAAACAAAAGCTATTAATCTTAAGTTTGTCAAAGGATCTGAAACTTTGGATGAGATTATCAATGTGCAGCGGTCTCCTCTAAACAAGACAGGTTTGGGCTATAATGGAGAAACCTCTCAAGCATCCACCTCAAAGAGTTATCTTGATGCAGCAAGAAGAAATGAGCAGAAGAACAATGAAGATAATCAGGTAAAGCAGGGACGAATTACAAACAGAAACTATCAGGGACAATCCTTCTTAAGGGTGAACAAAAGCTACAACCAACCACAGGTAAAATCTTCTCAGTTTGGCACAAGAATAGATGAAAATAGAAATTACAATCAGTTGGCTGGTAGATTCAATAACCGCAGAAGCTTCTTCAATGGACAATGCTTTTCTTGCCATAACTTTGGTCACAAAGCAGCTCAATGTGTTGCATATAAAACAATCATGACTAGGGAAGCTCAAAAACAAAGAAGTATGACAGGGATTACAAAGAGGACCTATAACAACTTTTCGGTTCTTGAAAATGAAGTTGAATGTTCTATTTGCAATAATTTTGGTCATAAAGAATCTGAATGCAGGAGCAGGTTTCAGGAGAAAAAGGAACAAGCCACGAGCACCAAAAAATGGAGAATAAAAGAACCTCAGACAGAAAGATGTGGGATAGCATTTTATGCAGAAGGACAGGAAAATCTATGGTACATTGACAGTGGATGTTCGAAACATATGACAGGTGATAAAGAAAAACTTGAATCTTATTCTACTTTAGAAAAGGGAAAGAAAGTTTCTTTTGGAAATGATACTCCTGCAACTATAAAAGGAAAAGGTATTGCTCCTTTGAAAGAAAAGGTCAAGGCTGGAAATGTTTTGTATGTTGATGGATTGAAGCATAATCTTCTAAGTGTCAGTCAGATGTGTGATCAAAAAACCGAGGTTATTTTCAGATCGAATGGATGTCTTGTTCGTGATCTTGATACAGGTAAAACAGTTCTCAAAGGCAAAAGAACTCCAAATAATCTGTACATATTTGAAGAAGGACAACAACAATGCTATCTTAGCAAGGATGAAGAGCACTGGTTATGGCATCGAAGGTTGGGACATCTAAGCTTCTCACAAATAAGAAAAGCATGCAAATATCAGGCAGTTCGCGATCTTCCAGATATCAAAATTCCAGACAACACCATATGCAAATCTTGTCAGTTTGGAAAGCAAACCAGAACTAACTTTCCAGAAAAGGAAGGATCAGCTAGCTTGCCTCTTGAGCTAGTCCATACAGATGTATGTGGTCCATTTAGGAAAAGGACACCTCGAGGAGAAGAATATCTGATATTATTCATTGATGATTTCTCAAGGTTTGTTTGGTTAGGGCTTATGAAGCACAAAGATGAAGCATTCGAAAAATTCAAATCCTTCAAAGCATTGGCTGAAAATGAATCAGGACACAAAATTAAGTGCCTCAGATCTGACAGAGGTGGGGAGTTCACATCAAATGAATTTTTCGATTTCTGCGATGAACATGGGATAAGAAGAGAATTCTCTACAGCTAGAACTCCTCAGCAAAATGGGGTTGTGGAAAGAATGAACAGAACTATCCAACAAATGGCTCGTGCTATGCTCGATGAATCAGGTACTCCTGCAACCTTCTGGGGTGAAGCTGCACATGCTGCTGTTATCATTCTTAACAAAACAAATGTCCGAGTAAACAGCACTCAAACACCTCATGAGCTTTGGAGTGGTAAAACTCCTTCCGTGAAGCATTTCAAAATCTTTGGGAGCAAATGTTATATTAAGAATACTGATGAGCAACTTGGCAAACTTGAACCTAGAGCAGATGAGGGCATTCTTCTTGGTTATTCTCCACATAGCAAAGCATACAAGTGCTACAATAAAAGACTTGGCAGAATTGTTGACAGTATTGATATAGTGGTTGATGAGAAGGGATATATTCCTAGGCAAGTTCATCATGAAGACATTGAAGAAGATGAAGGTTACTCTCAAAGGCGAAATGATGAAGAAGAAGAACCTCAAGAAGAAGAAGAATCTCAAGAAGAACCAGAGGAGCAGACAAGAATAGAAGAGAAGACTCCATCCAGATATGTCCAAAAGAATCATCCAGAAACTCAGATTGTGGGGCAGAAAGAAGCAGGAGTACAAACAAGAAGGACACTTGCAGAAGCTTCAAGCTACTTGGCTCTACTCTCCTCCATTGAACCACAAAATGTGAAAGAAGCATGCAAAGATGAATGTTGGGTCAAAGCAATGGATGAAGAACTTGAGCAAATCGAAAGGAACAACACTTGGGAATTAGTTCCTAGACCAAAAGATAAGAATGTAATAGGAACAAAATGGGTCTTCAAGAATAAGTTAAATGAAAATGGAGAAGTAATTAGAAACAAGGCCAGACTTGTTTGTAAAGGGTATGCACAGCAAGAAGGAATAGATTTTGAAGAGACCTTTGCTCCTGTGGCAAGACTAGAGGCCATCCGAATGTTTCTTGCTCTCTCAAGCTTTCAAAACTTCAAGGTATTTCAAATGGACGTGAAATCAGCCTTCCTGAATGGAGACTTAGAAGAAGAAGTATATATTGAGCAGCCAGATGGGTTCATTCTTGGAAATGATCCAAACCTTGTATGCAGATTGAAAAAGGCACTCTATGGGCTCAAACAAGCTCCAAGGGCTTGGTACTATCGGTTGGACAAATATCTTCACCAACAAGGCTTTTCAAAAGGATCAGCAGATAGCAATCTCTATATAAAAGTTGAAAATAACAAATTGCTAATTCTTGTTGTTTATGTAGATGATATTATTTTTGGCAGCAATGAAGAGACCATGAGTCAAAACTTTGCCTTGGTTATGCAGAAAGAATTCGAAATGTCACTTCTTGGAGAATTGACATATTTTCTTGGATTGCAAATCCAACAAAATGAAGGAGGTATCTTCTTGTCTCAAACCAAATACCTCAAGCAGATCTTGAAGAAGTATGGCATGGAAGAGTCAAAGCCAGTATGTACACCCATGGTTACAGGATGCAGCCTCAGTGCAAATGATGAATCAGCAGCAGTTCACCAACCCACTTATAGATCCATGATTGGGAGTTTGCTTTATTTGACAGGTACTCGACCAGATATTACACATGCAGTAGGAATGGTTGGAAGATTTCAAGCCAACCCAAAGGAAACTCATCTTCAGGCAGTCAAAAGAATCTTCAAATATCTTCAAGGGACCCAAAACTATGGCTTATGGTATCCTAGAAATACTGATCTCACTCTTCATGCTTACACAGATGCAGATTGGGCTGGAAGTGTGGATGATAGGAAAAGCACAAGTGGAGGTGCTTTCTTCATGGGTTCCAGATTAGTATCTTGGTTCAGCAAGAAACAAAGTTCGATTGCCTTATCTACAGCTGAAGCAGAATATGTGGCTGCAGCATCTTGTTGCACACAACTTCTTTGGATGATGCAGACCTTGCAGGACTTTCAAATCACTTGCACTCCACCTGTCTCTATCTTATGTGATAATACAAGTGCAATCAGCATTTCAAAGAATCCTGTCATGCACTCAAAGACCAAGCACATACCAATCAAGTACCATTTTCTTCGGGAACAAGTGCTTGAGCAGAAGGTCAAGTTGGAGTATGTTCCTTCTAAGGAGCAAGTTGCTGATATTCTCACAAAACCACTGCCCAGGGAAACTTTTGAATATCTCAGACAAAAGCTGGGAGTAGTTGATGCTTCATCCTGTTGTTGAAGTTTGTTTGTTTTACAGAAAAGTTGGTATACGCAGGTTACGGAAGGGATATGAGCGTATACACGCGGATTCATGGTGGGTAAGTCGCGTGTATGCTGGACGCTTGTTGCAGAAAGAATATCCGCGTACATACGCTGTTTTATACAGGATAAAACGCGTATATGAAGTTCTGAACAGCAAGGGAAAACTCTGAAGTTCTGAACAGCAATAGGAATGTCAGAATTCTTCAGGCACAGTTTCAGGGAGTGCAACAGGCACAGGTTCAGGGGGAGCAGCTCAAAAGTCTCATAAAGCATTGTTGGCATTCAGATGTTTTGGTTGTTGGTTTCAGGAGAAGGAGCTCAGAAAGAAATTCTGGTTGCTGATCTAACAAGATGTTTATCAGATGCTGCTGGTGTCTTTCCTAAGTCTTGGTCTAGATCTGTTGTCTCTATGTCATGTATCTCTCTTGTCATATCTCTTTTATGGTGTCAAGGTCATGTAACGGCCTATGTTGGTTTCCCCACTATGCCTGGGATGAATGCTGTAATATAATTGGTTGTTTCTGATATGTCCCCTCTTGGTAGGGAGTATGGATGTATGTATTGAGTCTTTTGGTGATAGGAAGGTCCCTTATGGTGTATAAGTCTTGGTTCTTGTTGAAGAACATCTTTTTCAGATCTGGCCTACTGTCAGGGGGAGCACGAGTCAGCACAGCCAAGCAGAGGTATCAGCATGTCCTCAGGGGGAGCACAGCCCTTTGCCCTTGATGTCAAAGGGGAGAGTGACTTGGTGTGGTGGTTGCCATCAAGTCCAAAGGGGGAGATTGTTGGCATTATGATTCAAGTGTTGTCCTTGATGGCAACTCACTCAGAGGATGGTACAGGTGCTCAGAGGTTGGTACAGGTGATGGCAACTTAATCAGAAGACAGATCTCAGTACAGCATGCCAAGGAAGCTCATACACGCCGTTTCGTTAAGCCCAAGTCGCGTGTACACGCTAGTTCGATTCATA
Source organism: Pinus tabuliformis (assembly GCA_031772625.1). Taxonomy (NCBI): domain Eukaryota; kingdom Viridiplantae; phylum Streptophyta; class Pinopsida; order Pinales; family Pinaceae; genus Pinus; species Pinus tabuliformis. The sequence continues at coordinate 1,148,245,014 of CM062805.1, forward strand.
AAAAGCGCGTGTATGTGGAAAGGTTCCTTTGGTCCATGGTGGTTAGTCCTTGGAAGTTGTGCCTATGATTTCGGACCATTGTGTCTCGACGGGCGTGTCGATCCCTAGTTTTGAAGTTGATGGTATTGTGTTACTATGGTTTTGGCTCTTGGTATTGAGCTAGGCCTAAGACTATATAAGGAGAAGAAGATCATTAGGCAAAATCATCTTTCGACAAGGCTTGAATATCTAAGAGAGAAAGAGATCTGATATGCAGGTTCTGGGTTGCTTGATCTAAGCCAAGGAGAGATCACATCGGTTGATGGAAGACTAGATCTAAGGATAGATCGGGATCTAATGGTTTGAAATGCACTATCATGATATGGTTGATTATGCGTATTTCTAGATCTGCATATTGTCGCAATGTTACGTTTTGGATCTAACTAATGTCTGGTACAGCTGCAAATTGAGAAAGTTATTTTTAGATCTGTACGCAGGTTGGCTTCGGTAAAAGCGCGTGTATACGCGGGTTTTGCTCATTGAAGTAGCGTATATCTTTTGAAGCTTGATTTTGGGTTTACAGTGGGGTCTGACTGTTATTGCAGAGTTCTGTAGTCTGCTCTGTGTTCTGGTAACTGGTGATTGACAGGGTTCAGTGGTTCAGTGATTCAAAGTTTGGTTGTTTTATGCTTCAATGATCTGTTGTGGAAATTGAATGATTTGTGGTCTTCAGATTGTAATGTTGTGCTTCAGGAATATCCAAGTCTGAAAATGTATGAAAAGTGATATCTGAAAGAAGGAAGATTGTAGGTCAGCACCTACGTACTAGTATCTTGGCTAGTACAAGAGCAAAGGGGGTTGGAGCTCCCTTCCAAGGAAGTTTGGAGAACGAGAGAAGGTTGTAGCCTTCTGCAGGTTGTAGCCTGCGTACTGGTATAAGGCTGCACCAGTACAAAAGATTGTAAACTGAAGTTTCATATTAAAGAAAGATAGAGACAACTTGCAGCAGGTGGTTTTCACCCACATTGGGTTTCCACCTTATATCTTGGTGTTCATGTGTGTGGCTTTTTATCTGTTCTGTTATACTGCACATGTTTACTGTTAATGTGGTGAATAATGTCCTGATGCACTTAATTGAAGAATAAGCTAACTAAATTGTGAGTTTTCTTCTTATACGCTGTTTTACTTCGTCACAGTAGCGTGTACACGCTGGTTCACTTAACTGAAGTAGCGTATATGTTTCTGAGCATTTAAAAAGTTTGATTAATCTGATAATACTGATTCACCCCCCCTCTCAGTATTATTTCCAACACAGCAGAATGTAGTGACAGAAGCGTTGGACGGCACAAATGACAGCCAGAGCCAACTTCTCGACATAAGCATATCGAGTTTCTGTGTCTAAAAGGTTGCGGCTGAGATAATATATAACATGCTCAGTGTCATCATCGTCACTTTGAACGAGAACCATGCCGATAGTGGTGTCGGCGGCGGCCAAATACAGAGTATAGTCGCGATGATAGTTCGGAGGATGCAACAATGGAGCGGAAACAAGGAGACCCTTGAGACGCTCAAAAGATTCTTGAGCGACAGTATCCCAATGAAAAGGGACGTCTCGCTTTAGCAACCGTGTGAAACCTTTAGCCACCTCGGCATAGTTTGGAACGAATCGTCTCAGAAAGTTTGCTTTACCCTGCAAGCTTTGCAATTGCTGTAAAGAAGCAGGGGGAGGGAGATTCAAAATAGCCTCAACTTTAAGGGGATCCAAACGGATACCCTCTCGGGAGACGATGAACTCGAGAAGTCGGCCGGATTCAACGCAGAAGACACATTTGTGAGGATTGAGTCTGATACGGTAGTGTCAGCAGCGAAGAAAGATATCGCGCAGGTGAGTAGGGTGGTCCTGGCGTTTGGCTGAATGAGTTGGTAGATCATCCAGGTATGGTTGTACAATGTGGCGAATGTCATGAAAAGCGTAAGACATTGCACGTTCGAAGGTAGCATCGACATTTTTGAGACCGAAAGGGAGCTTCTTATAAGCAAAAGTGCCCCATGGACAGATAAAAGCGGTCTTGTGTTGATCAGCGGGGGCAATATTGATCTGGTTATACCCAGAAAAACCGTCCATAAAGGAGTACATTTCACTTCCGGCACACTCGTCAATAAGTTGATCAATGAATGGTGTGGGGAAATTATCTTTAGGACAGGCCCGATTGATATCACGATAATCGACACAAACACGGATGGTACCCTGTTTTTTATTCACAGGCACGATGTTGGAGACCCAATCTGTGAGTGGGATAGGGTAAATAAAACCAGCTTTAAGAAGCTTTTCCACTTCCGCCTTAATAGCTGCAGCCTTGCGGGGGTGTATGGGGCGTAAACGTTGACGAACAGGCTTAGCACCCGGATACGTGAGTATCTCATGCACCACTATGCTAGGATCAATGCCGGGCATTTCTTCGTAGGACCATGCAAAGACGTCACGAAATTCGCGAAAAAGATTGGTATAGAGTCGAATCTCCTTCGGAGTACAAGTGACTCCAATGTGAAGATGTTCGACAATCCCTAGTTTCGCAGAGATGTCGATAGGCTGGGTTTGCGTGATGTTCCCCATATTTCCTTCAGAGGACACTTGATAAACTTGGATAGGTGTTTGAAGGGTTTGAAATGGGAGACAAGGAGCAAACCATTCGAGACAAGTAAGCATATTCTGATGGGCAGGGAGAAACGAGGAACGATGGTGATAATCATGCCAAGGAGGTTCCTCGGGAGACATAGTCTCAATAATGGCTTCGTCAGAAGGGAATATTTCTTTTAAAGGGTCCGAAGAAGTCTCATCTCCAAGCCATGAGGATGGAGCGAATGAGTCGGGAACCTTTCTCGAAGGAGCAGGTTCAGGAGAGGGAGCCAATGCAGCAATGATTTCGACGTAGTTGAGCTCGGCAGGACTCAACGGCATCTCATCGCCCCAAGATTCTACTTGATCAGTGGGAGGGAGGATCCACGGATCAGAATGAACAGTAATCATATTGATGGAAGCGACGTTAGGAGGTGGGAGCAGAAAAACACCCATGAGGGCGGGATCTTTAAAAAGCCCGGCTCCCAGACTCTCATATGATTTGGAGGTATGCTCCACAAAAGGGATGTTGCCTTCGGAAGAGGAAGCGAAGAATGAAAGCTGGTCTACGGTAACAATCTTCCCTTGATGAGGGAAACAGATGATACGAAACAAAGACGAAGCTACAGCTTGCATCGCGTATGTCCAGCTACGTCCGAGAAGGAGGTTGTAGGTAAGATTAGCATCAAAAACTTCAACTTCCATCTCGACCGTCTTCCCTTCCAAAGAGATGGGCAAACATTGGAGTATACCATAGGGACGGGATGCTCTTCCATCAAAAGCTTCCAAGGTTGTGGGAGACTGGCTCAGCGTCGGAGAACCAATAGCTTTCCAACATGCAATAGACATGATGAAAGTTGAAGCACCTTCATCAATGACTGTACGATGAATCATTTTGGAATTAATAATAACCTGTATGAGGAATGTGATTTGGTGAGGCAATCTCGGCGTATGGCTTTCCAAGTCAAAAGTAATCAGGTCCGAGCCGGTCGGGTCTATGCCACCGATGGCTGATAGCAAGGACTTCCTCTAAGAGGGGCAGCTCTAGAGGACTTCTAAAGCGGACATAGCCGACGGAGCCTGAGCTAAGTCCTCAACAATACTGTAGTGCTGTGCAGCACGAGCATTTGGGTTGTAAGAAGATTTCCAGAGTACTCCTTTTGGAGGGGGTCGAATGGGCGTTTCAGTGCTAGGTCTCTCGATGTGGAGCAGGCCTGAACTGGACGGAGGAGCACTAGAGGGGACCTCAGGCTCTTTCCCGGCAGATGACGGATATTCTTTTGTCCGAGTACTGATGTGGACAGGGATCGTTCCAGCCATAAATACTTGAGAACCGAAGGAAGATGGAGGTTGAGAGGGGTCAGCCACCATTTGAGTTTGTTGTGAGGGAAAGGGTTCTTTGAGCACCGCAGGAGTCCCAGGAGCACCTTTCAACAAACAACTAACTTTGGACCGCCTGGGGCAGTCTTTGGTATAGTGATCCTCATCACAAATAAGACAAGGATACTTGGGTTTGCGCTTGGCACCTTCCTCGAGTGGGGGTTTAGGGGAGTCCTGTTTAGGTTGATCCGGCTTATTCTTCCCTTTTCCTTTCTTCTTTCCTTTCGAGGCTGTGTCTGTCGTGGTGGACTAGACGGCATTGATCTCGGAAGTATTATTCGAAATGGGTGTAGCCTGAGAAGTGTTTTCATTCGAAGCATTTGATTTTTGCTTCCTAGGGTTCGCGGAATTTTTCTTCGAGGATGAGTTAACAGAACCAATAATACCGTCAACAGATGGTGTTGACGGGGCTTTGGATGTGCCTGGTCTCGGGGCATCAAGCAAATAGTCATACAATGTACCAGACTGGGAGTAAACCAAGTCAAGGTACTGAGCGCGCGCGATAGCTTGCTCTTCAGTGACACATGCCCCCATCGCAATGTCCCGTGCTATTGGACCAACGAACGAATTCGTAAACCAATCGGTAAGAAGCTGATCGGGAATCCAAAACTTGATCAAACGTCGACGCCGTCTCCATTCATGGATATGATCAGAGATATGCGTAGCCGTTGTCTGTCCTAAGGATGTCAGGAGGTGTGTGCTCGTTTCATATCGAATGGGCAACTGAAAATGAGTTAGGAATGCCATAGCCAACGAGTTAAAATCCTGAAAGGATCCGCGAGTGAGCTCAATATACCACTTAGCTGTAGAGCCAGTGAGAGTCCTTTGAAAAAGGCGAAGCTGAATCGAATCATCAAGCCACGAATTCGATGAACACCACAAGTGATAGGTCATGACGTGAGCTTGAGGATCTTCATTAGCTTTACCATCGAATTTGGGACAATCACCGAGAATTTTCGTCAGAACTGGAGGCCAATACGGATTATGGAGAATGGGATCATTGGTCAGTTTGGACACATCCGGTAGTTCTAAGGTTGCTAAGAAGGGTAACTGAGGGTTGAAGGACATCTGGGGCTGCGGGTAGGATGGAGCACCAGGGTTCCAACCAACTGGCGGTTGCCCCCATGGGCTTTGTCCAGACGGATTTGGCCCCATAGGGTTTTGTTCGTAGGGATTCTGTCCGTAGGGATTTTGTCCGTAGGGATTTTGGTTCTGCCCCCCAACGTTCCATGGATTACTAAACTGTCCTGCAGGAGCACCATACGATTGCAGATAATTCTGATAAGGATTTGCCTGCAGTTGTTGATAATTTTGATATGGGGCAAACGAAGGTTGCCCTTGGGGTTGCTGGTAACCATAAGGCGGCTGGACTCCAAACTGAGCTTGCGAAACAGGTAGAGTTTGATAGACTAGTTGGGGTTGAAAACCGGATTGAACTTGTGAGACAACAACCATTTGAGTTCCTGGTTGAGCAGCGCCAGAAGGATGTCCTGTAGGTTGGGCCATCTGGCCGGAAGGTTGACCTAGTTGATATTGAGGTTGGCCCACCTGCCCAGAAGGTTGTACTTGCTGGGGGTGGAGTTGTCTTTGCACAACTGAGGGTTGTCCTGACGGACCGGATGGCCGAGTGGGCTGGGCAGTTGGTTGGCCTGATTGGATTTGAGGCTGGCCGACTTGCCCAGGTGCTTGACTATACTGGACGGTGGGTTGACCATACGGTTGACCAGCTTGTCTAGATGTTGGACCATACTGGACATTAGGTTGGTTTGGGTGAACATACGATTGACCAATTTGTCCAGTAGGGTAACCTTGCTGGATACCAGGCTGGCCTTGTTGAATAGAAGATTGACCTGGGTTACCAGAAGGTTGAGCATAAGAGGTGAAAGACGGACCACCAGAGGCCAAAGGTTGTCCCTGGAAGGGTTGTCCTTGTTGGCTCCCAGGTTGCCCTATGTAAGACTGTTGGTCTTGATTAGGTGGCCCTTGGGGTTGCACAGGCGATACTTGGCCACCATGATAATAGGTGGCGCCCCAATCAATTGACAACGGGACCGAAATCTCAACAGTCGGTTGAGACGACAAAGGCCTACCAAGATGTCATAAATACTGGTCGTATGGCCCCTCTGCTGGAATAGAACCAGAAGAAAATGGGACGTTTGACGTAGGATCAACAACTCTGAATATAGAGGCCGATGGGCCACTGAAAACGGGGGCCGAAGAAGCTACACATACCGTCGGAATGGTTGGGATTGAGGTAACAGACGTACTGCGACCTTGTGGAGTAAAAGGCTCCGTGGTGGGAGTAAAGAGTTGTGACCAAATAGAACTCATGGAGGGAGTCCTAGAAGACATAACATCCTTTAATGCTTTATAGCCTGTAGGTAGTCTCCCAGTAGTAGGGGTGCTACTAACAGGTATAGGTTCCGTTGCGGTGGGAATTTCACCGCTCGTCGCAACGGATTCTTTAGTCGGAATAGGGGATACTTCCTCCATATCGGAAGAAAATAGTGGGGCCAAAACACGAGGGGAAGTGTATTCCCAAAAAGGGATACCGTCTTCAGAAGGTTCCCAAACGGGGTTCCAATGAAATTCGTAAGTCTCGTCGCCTGGAGCACGAGAGTTAATCGGTTGTATACTCAGAATAACAGGAAGAGTATCACTCGCAACTGGTATCTCGGGAGCAGCAAAGGATGGAGACCCTTGGTCACTTGGAATAGGGGACGAAATTGGTAATTTCGCCAGGATGAAAACTTCACAAAATCCTAGGGAAGCTAACGAGAAAGGACCCTACTCAAACTAACGCAAACAAGATCTAACCGGGTAAATGTGAATCGTGGCCGAATAAATTTTAAGACAAAGGAACTGAACTTGACCTTTTCATGTTTTAAGAGTCGAGAAAAGGACGAAAAGGTGACTCTAGTCGCCTTCGAATGTTTAGTGAGCCCAAAGTGACAAATGCTCAGGTGAGCCTTTTCTTTTAGGGAGTCCGAAAAGGATCAAAAGTGACTACTCTGGAGAAACTAGGCAAAGGGTTTACCAAACAAATCCGTAAAACTGCATATACACCTTGGCAATCATATGAAAACCAAGGACTTTCCGTACGGCAGTCAATCTTCCCGAATGTTGTGTTCAGTGTGTTACGGCTTGTAAGGTGGTAGACACGGCTTCCTGTGGATAAAGGATGATAACCTAGTGGGGTCTCCCCATATACTCGACGGTACGTGGGAGCACAAATCCGTGCTAGAACACTATTGAGTCACAAAAGGAGGAATCACCCAACCTTAATGTGAAACAACAGTGACTAGGTTTAACGACGCCGGAACACGTCTCTAGCCTAGACCTCTAGATGTATGCGTTAAGTTCCAATGCGTTTTTAGATTCATTCAGTTCATTTTACAATTGATCTTTGATTAGGTTTCAGTTTCCAGGTCCTACCGTATGTAATCTCTCACAATTTCCTAAATGCAAGCTATATGCCAAAATATATCATTTCATTCGATGAACGCTAGCTACGAGAGAGTTGAGATCTTTCAATCAAACAAAATAATCATAAAACAATCAACAATGACTCTAATGCATCTAATGGCAATAAACAAAACTTTTCTTTAAAGTCACTAATCGCTAATAACAATGAAAAGCTCTAATTTCCATTAACTACTGCAACGCAAAATAGATTGTTCGTTTTCTTTTCGATGGCAAAATGCACTAAAAAAATTTTGAGAGATAATAGCAAAGAGTAAAAGAAAAAAATTTCACTCAATGAAAACACAATCAAGTCCCTGAAACACCAAGACAATCTTTCAAACCAAGAAAAATCACAAAGACCTCAATGAGCTATGTAATCTAAGCCCAAACGAAGCCAAGCGAAATCCAAACGAAAAAGAGGTAAATTGCTCGAAGAACACAATAAAAAGTTTTGACAACCACTAGACAAGTGCAAAAAGTAGCCAAGAAGTCGACTGGACAATCAAAGAACCAAAAACTCCTACGGAAGGCTCGATGCACAAAGCCACTAGATGCCCTAGGGCTGGAATGTGAAATCGATGGAAAGAGGCAAACACCTGAAGGATGAAGGTCAAAACCAGTCAAACAAAGCTCTGACACACTCCAGTAGTTGAAAAAGACGTGACAAGACAGAAATCCAAGCTCAGAAGGCTTCCAAACAAGCAAACTAGAAAATTTCACAGGCCTGGTGCGATTGTCAGGCTGTAACTCGCGCTTTTAAGGATTGGCACGAGTTGTTTTTGTGCAACATGCGCCCACTGGCGCGACTGTCAGGCAAAAAATCGCGCTAATCAAGTTTGCTAGCTTAAAAATAAAAACAAGCAGTCTAAGGCTTGATCAACAGTATCCAGACAGACCAGGCAGCAAGAGACAACTAAAAACTCAACCCAGAAAGCTTATCTAAGCAAGCAAAACAAGAGAAAACCAAAGGGCAAGACAAACTCCAAGTTGTTCGGTTCGTAAACCAAACCAGAGATTGACTGAAGTGGCATTGATCTACTTCGCTAATGCAGAGCAATAGCATTTCGAAGGCTATCTGGCCGTACTTCAGGCTCCGTCCAAAGTTTACAAATCAAACAACAAATAGTATCCCCAGTGGAGTCGCCAAATTGTTGGCGAGGTAAATCCCCTCTGCGGACAGAGGCGATCCCCACTAGCCCAGAATGGGTCTAGCAACAATCAAACAATGCTAACACGCAGGTTCCTAATTACAAATTAAAGGTAAATGATGAGAGCCTACTTGGATTCCAACGCTAGTGTTGTAGAAGAGTCGACACTCCCATTCCTTTGCTCCGGCCGGTCACGATCCTCACGATCTCCGTGAATGGACACCTGCACATGCAAAGAACGACACAAATACAAGCATAAAATCCAATAGATGCAATTATATATCGGTCAGAAAAGATATAACTCAAACATCATTACAATGAACAACAAGAGTGGAACCATAATGATAGTCATCTATTATTGATAAACAACAAAGAAGAATACAACCATAGTTTTGACGTCAAATCCTCCTTTGGCTGGGTGATCAGCTACATATGCCTTGCAAAGCTTGTCGGGATTGGGAACAAGCCTCTCTCTCTTTGATTATGAATGCAAAGAAGACTCTTACAACAATCTCTTAGACTTCTGAAAGTATAATTCTCCCTATGCTCGAACTAGCTTGTCAAAGGCAACAGAACAAGCTTTTATAGATGGAGGAGAAGGAGATAAGATCAATCACACCATCTATGGGATTGGGTTTATCCTCAAAAAGCTATTATGGATAGAGGAAAGGGAGATAAGATTAATCACGACATCCATGGGATTGGCATTATCCTTAAAAAGCTTCATGAGTCGAAAGGAAAGAACCTTCACGCGTGCGTTTGTTAAAAAGCTTTCCCAAACTCGGTTGGCGCAAGTATAGCTCTAAGACAGAGCGCCAACTGGCGCATCCTCTTTGGAGGATTTCCCCCATTGGCATGAGTAGTACACTGTGGATCCGCGCTAATGGAAAAAGGGAACTTTTTAAGGATATTCTACAGGAGATGTCTTCAGGGCATATGAAGTCCATACTTAGAGGAATATAATGCAAGTGTTTTCAAGTTATGTCACTTCTCACAGGTCCCGGAATGAGTCCTCCAAAGTGCGGGAGAGGGGTGACAGGGACGGTGACAAATGGTGACAAATTACTGTGTAACAGAGAGCGTTTATCCAACCAAGGCTCCAAGACTAGTAACTCAGGCCACGAAGGGCTCCAGAGCATTTTTCCAACCAAGGCTATGGGACTAGTAACTCAACCCAAGCCATTACAGGGCTCCAAAGCATTTTTCCAACCAAGGCTACGAGACTAGTAACTCAACCCAAGCCATTACAAGGCTCCAAATCATTTATCCAACCAAGGCTTCCAGGAACTAATAGCTCAAAACAAGCTATGGAAACATGAGAACCAACTAGAAAACAAAGAAAATAAACCCACAACACCATGGCTATCTAGAAAATGGAAAGGCTAGGCAAATCCATTATCAATCTAGGCAATACTCCATGCCAGTGACAAATCATGACAAAGAAACCACCTACATGTGCCATGCATGCAAAATTTAGTGAGGAAAACATACATGCAACTCGATACCTGCAAGCAAAACCATTTTAGTTGTTGATATTGATGCCCTCTTATGCTTTCCTACTCTTCCTTTTCCTTCCTGCTCCAAAACTCCAAGTATGCCACACCCTCAAATATTTCTCCAAGAAAAATCTAAGTATCCAAGAGTATGATAGAGAGAGATAATAATGAGAGAGCTCCAAAACTAAACTAGTTAAGTCTTAGCCAAGATTTTTTTCCAATTGATCCTCAGAAGCCTTTTTATTAATGAGGCCTATATTTTCTTCATTTTCTATTATTTTCCTTCATTTTCCTCCTCACATGCAACTTGTGACCTTTCAACTTCTTTTCCTCCTTATTTCCATTATTTTCATAATTAAAGGCCAATTAATGCCTCATTCCTTTCCAAAACCTTATCCATTTCCTTTGCCAATTCCCTTAGCCATAATAAACCAAATCAACACCCACTAGGATTTTTTTCCCACCATCCAGCTTGGAATATGTGTCCCATCATCTATGGCCTTATGTATTTTTACATGAGTTTTTAACCATGGCTGTTACATACAGGTAAATAAATTGGCAGCTATGAGCTCCTATGGGACATATCTAAAGGATAGGATCTTGCAGGTAGGTCAGCAAGATGTCAAGTATATGGAGATTGTGCACAGGTTGCAGCAGGATACTGGTATAGGTACATGTGGTAGTACAGGTGCAGGTAGTGGTACAGGTACATGTCGTAGTACAGGTACAAGCACAGGCACAGGTACATGCACAAGTCTAGGTGCGGGTGCACAGGGTATGGATTGTTGTCTTACAACAAATGGATTGGTCGGATTCATAGATAGTATATATGTGTCGGATAGAAGTGAGCTCAAGAAGGTGATTTTGAGAGAGTTTCATGTGAAACCTTATTCAAGTCACCGAGGCTACCAAAAGACATTGACAGTAGTGAAGAGATATTATTATTGGCCGAATCTAAAGAGGGATGTGGTAGATTTTGTGGCTAGATGTTTTGATTGTCATCGAGTGAAAGCATAATGTAAACATCTAGGTAGACTACTACATCCAATTGCGATTCTAGAGTGTAAATGGGAAGTCATTTCCATGGACTTCATCACAGGGTTATCGAAGACAGTGAGACAACATGATTCCATCATGGTTGTTGTGGACAGGTTGACGAAGGTTTCACACTTCATTCCACTTAAGTCTAGATTCTCAACAGCGATGTGGCATAAGTATTCATCAGAGATGTGGTCAGATTGCATGGTGTCCCAAAGAAGATTGTGTTAGACAAGGATGCGAAGTTCACTTCTAAGTTTTGGAAGGAGTTATTTGCAAGTTTGGGCACAGAGTTGGCCTTCAGCACAACTTATCATCCGCAGACAAATGGACAGATAGAGAGGGTCAACGCGATATTGGAGCACATGTTGAGGATGTATGTGATGCATCAGCAGTGGAAGTGGGAATATTTATCTCTCCTTGGTTTAGTTTGCATACAACAATGGGTATCATGAATCATTTAGGATGAGTCCTTTTGAGGCATTATATGGGCAGATTTGCAATACTCCCATCAGTTGGAGTGATCGGGTTAACAGGGTATTGATTGGACCAGATATGTTGGCAGGCATGGAACAGGAAATGAAAGTGATCAAGAAGAATCTAAAGGCAACACAGGATAGGAAAAAGAGTTATGCAAATAGGAACAGGTTGTTCAAGGTGTTCTAGGTTGGGGAACAGGTGTACTTGCACATCAAATCGAAGAATAGCTCCTTGTGGATTGGATCATGTGCCAAGCTGGCACCACGGTTTTGTGGACTGTTCAATATCATTGAGAGGATTGGTCCAGTAACCTATCAACTTGCATTGCCTCTAACAGTGAAAGTACATGATGTTTTCCATGTATCATTTCTTAATAAGTATGTTAAGGATGTAGATCATGTGATTGACTGGTCTGTATTATAGGTGGAACCAAATGGAGAATTCCAGCTAGAACCTTAGTGTATATTGCGGAAAAAGGTGATCATGCTCTCGAACCGAGAAATCAAGCAAGTTAAAGTGCAATGGAAGCACTTTGGGCTTGATGAAGCTACATGGGAGATGGTGGATCAGATGCGGGCTATGTATCCTTCCTTTTTTTTCGATTGAGTCAAAGAAACTTCGATATGGTGGTTTAGTATATGCTTTATGGTGGTTTAGTATATGCTTTATGGTGGTTGATATATGCTTTATGATGGTTTGGTCTATGCTATATGATGTTTTGATATATGCTTAGATATGGTGTTTAGTATATGTTTTGATATATGTTTTGGTATATATTTTGATGATGTTTCTATATGTACATATGTGTATGTATGTAAATATTGCCATGAGCTATGTTATAAAGTTCCACTATGTGGTATGGGTGTTATGTCATTATGATTATGTTGTTATGTTACTATGTTATCATGTGTTTATGTTATCATGATGTTATGATGTCATGTGGGTTGGTACTCAGCAGGATGATCACTGTAGATACTGTAATGAGTTGTGTTATAAAGCTCCATGAGCAGTATGTCTTCTTTCAGCGGTTTGTTGAGGTATATGTGTGATTGAACGCCGAGGACAGTGTCCCCCAAGGGTGAGGGTTCGATAACAATCCTGGTGAAAATTCCATGTAATAAAAGTTTAAAACAATATCAACAGTTGATGGGACACTTATTCCAATATGAATGTTGGGAAATCCTAGGGGGTGTTCATTTGGTTGGTTATGTCTAAGGAATTTGGAAAAGGCAATGGCTAAGAATTTGGAAAGGCAAAATGACATTTTTTGCACATTTATTTATGAAAATAATGGAAATTAGGAGAAAAGGAAGGTGAAAGGTCACAGGTTGGATGTGAGGAGGAAAATGAAGGAAAATAATGGAAAATGAAGAAAATAGAGTTCTCATTCATAAAAAGGCTTTAAGGATCAATTGGTAACCTTTTGTTAGTTGATTTTTGGAGCTCTCTCATTATTCTCCCTCTCCCTCTCACTCTTGGAAACTTAGAGTTTCTTGGAGCACTTTTACATTGGAGAAAAAAAGGAAAAGAAGTCAACAGAAAGCAAAGATCAAGCAGGGAAAGGGAGGATCAAGTAGATACATTAGGCTTCATTGCAGGTATCAACTTGCATGTGTATTTTCCTTGCTTGATTTGACATGCATGGGATTGCATGTGTTTCTTTTCTACCATGGCATGGGTTTTTCCAGGTGTGACTGTATTTTCAGCATAGCCTTGTCGTTTCCTAATATATTTGATGAGATGGGTTCTCTCATGCGGTTTGTGTGGGATGGCCGGATTGGATTCGAAGTTGAGTGGGGTGGATCTCTGAATTGACAAATACATGGTGGTAGTGGTCCTTGAACCAGACTGAGGATGCATGAAGCCGCTGGCCTAGTAACCCCTGAACCAGACTGTGGGTTGCAGTAAAACCATATTGTGTGCCTCGGTGAGCTTAGGAATTCTTTCTGGTGAATGGAGGGATATACGGTAAAGCCAAGAGGTGGATTTTCTCTTTGTTGGGCCTAGTGATCCCGGGATGGGATGCATGGTAAATCCTGGAGAGTATGTCTTGATGTAGGGCCTAGTGATCCTTGGATCAGACTATGGATGCACGGTAAATCCTGAGAGACTATGAGGCACTCAAATTCCTTAGAGTGTAGGTGGAAAACTCCGGTGGCATCCATGTTGATTGGTGTTTTTTTTCTGTGTTATATGAGTCCCACATTCATGCTTGGAATATGGCATGGGGGTGATTGACTAAAGAGATACTTGGCTCAGCTAATCTATGGTCGGGTGGAATGTGGTAGTCCCATCTCCAGTTGGTTCATTGCATTCATTAATGAGAAATTCATTCCCTTGATTTTTATGTGTAAATGTATTGATGTATATGTGGATTTTTATGGCTGATATGTTTATGGTATTTTTGTTCATATTATGCTAGTTATATGTATATTTTATGACAACAACTATGTATGGTTCTCAGCATGTTTTTACTTGTACATGAATAGATAATGTGTCTATGACCTAATAGATGATAATGCAACAATTGACATGAGGGAACAATGGTTCATAACAATTCTCAGATAAGTATGGGATCTCTTCACTTAATTCTATTGTTTACACTGATAGGTTAAATGTTGATGATGTGTTTGACAAAATTCTTATCATGGCTAGTAGGGGTCTGGTTATGGTCTTGTTCAACTTATTGGTTTTGCATGATTGTTTCCTTGTACTTTTATTGATTTCAAGCTATCATTCCATTCTAGGCAATGGTTTGGGCATGAAAAAGTGGCTTAAATCCTAGGGTCGCTGGCACAGAACTGGCAATTTTGGTCTTTGGTCACTTGTAGGCAAACTTGTGAGAGCAAATTTAGGTTGTTGGCCACTCCCTTGCCCATAGCGTGAGAGCGACTATGGCTTAAGAGATCCAGAACAACAGTGGGACCCATGGACAGGTTGTCTGAGTGGTTGACTTGTCTCTTGAGGGTTTTGTTGACGATGTTGGATGCCTGTGTGTGATGTTTTGTCGATTCCACTTTCTTAAGGTCACATAGGAGGTTGAATATGATCATAGTAGCCTCTCATCTCATGTTTACCCTGGTTGGCATGGTTACTTGGGTGGATGTGGGAGGAGGGTGTTACAACAACAATCCATGTTTCATTGAAAGTGGTACATTGAAGGACTAGTACTTTCTTGAGTTATCATATTGGCATTGTTGTTGGCTTTTCTCCCTAGCGTAGTCAAGGATAGGATAGCCTTTTGGGATGTTAACTACCTCATTGCATCTCTCATCAATGTATTACTGCTCAGTGGTTCTCTAGAGTCTCTAGTGCTATATTTTATAGATATGTAATCACAAAGGTTACTAAGTGTTCTTTCCTCGAAACTTACTCAACCAATCTTTTTGACAATGGATTGATATCATTGTTATAGTAGTCTGATATTAAATTGCAGGGGTTGGATTTGAGGTTACAATGGAATTGAAATTGGTTAATAAACTGAAGGTATGGTTATTTTCATCTTGAGAATTATTTAAGGGTTGATCTCATCATTTAAGTGACTGATATGTACTTTCCAGTAAGCTACAGTAGTCCATGTTTCATTCACAATGGTACATTGAAGGACTGGTACTTTTTTGAGTTATCATATTGGCATTGTTGTTGGCTTTTCTCCCTAGCCTAGTCAAGGATAGGATAACCTTCTTGGATACTAACTACCTCATTACATCTCTCATCGACGTATTACTGCTCAATGGTCCTCTAGAGTTTCTGGATGTTATCTTTTATAGATTTGTAATCACATAGGCTACTGAGTGTTTTATCCTTGAATCTTGCTCAACCAATCTTGTTGACAATGGACTAATATCATTGTTATAGTAGTATGATATTAAATTACAGGGGTCGTATTTTAGGTTACAGTGGCATTGAAATTGGTTACTAAACTGGAAGGTATGTTCATTTTCATCTTGAGAATGATTTAATGGTTGATCTCATCATTTAATTGACTGATATATACTTTCCAGTAAGCTACAAAATCCCATATTTCATTGGCAGTGGTACATCGAAGGAATGATACTTTCTTGAGTTAGCATATTGGCATTGTTGTTGGCTTTTCTCCCTGGCCTAGTCAAGGATAAGATAGCGTTCTTAGATACTAACTACCTCATTGCATCTCTCATTGGCGTCTTACTGCTCAGTGGTCCTCTAGGGTCTCTGGATGTTGTCTTTTATAGATCTCTAATCACAAAGGTTACTGAGTGTTCTATCCTCGAATCTTGCTCAACCAATCTTGTTGACAATGGACTGATATCATTGTTATAATAGTCTGATATTAAATTTCAGCGGTTAGATTTGAGGTTGCAGTGGCATTGAAATTGGTTACTAAACTTGGGTATGGTTATTTGCATCTTGAGAATGATTTAAGTGGTCCTCTAGAGTCTTTGGATGATATCTTTTACAGATATGTAATCTAGCCTTAAAGCAAGTTCATAAGTAACATACTCATTGTATTGAGTGAAGAGACTGAACGAATGGTAGTTACAGTGGGCCCATATCGCCGAAGAAGGAATAGCTCGCTTGACATAAGGAGAGCAATGTGGGTTCAAATACAATATCTCGAGCCTTAAACCACATCCTGAGGCCAAAACGAAATAAATGGTTCTCTGTTGCATCTCATTTTGCATAGCTGCATTGTATAAGTACCTCTCTCTTGCAAATTTCATTACATATCTTTTATTGCCTTTGATTAACTAATCTTACTATTAGAAAATTTGTCTAATTCCTTGTAGTTATGCTCTTGCAATCTTGTAGTTGGGTTTCTTAATTTGATAGTCTAATACTTAAAAGAGAATTTCTAATAAGCATATACAAGTGATAAAGAGACATTGGTACCATTATTCATTTAAAAGTGCTTCTCTAATCGGATCTTGTGATCTGTTTAGCAAGTGATATTGACTATAATGGCTTTAATTTACCCTTGATTCTCAATAAAAATAATGATAAAATAATCAATATGATAACATTATTCAACAAAAATAAACTTGTATGTCTCCAACAACCGACAAATAGAATGAATATAACACTGTGCACACATGATGTTTGTATGTCTCCAACCACTGATTAATAGAATGAATGTAACACTATGCACACACTTTGATTGTATGTCTCCAGCATTTGATGAGTAGAATGAATGTTTGAAATGAAAATCAGTAAGGGTTGATGTTTTATAGTTTTTTGACCTAGAATTTAATTGGTAGGGAAGATTGGGATAGATTTCCATCTCCCAAATTCAAATGTGTGTCCTCGATCGATTTGTACATGATCCAATGGCTGATAAACTTTCATGGTTGATCCTTGTGCTTTCCTTTGTTTAATTCTTGAATTGAAAGGGCTCGTGTGTTTAATTCCATAAATTGAAAGGGTCAATGTCATTTATTGCATCCTCTGAACTAATTCCTGAATTGAATGGTGTCATTTATTGTCTTCAATAGGTTGAATGGTTAAACACACATGTAGATATGGTTGACACACATTTCCCCTGTTCTTGTGCAAGTATTACCCAACAATGGGATGTGTTGCTCTAGTGAAAATCAGTGGGTGATTGTTTGATGGGATAGGTGTACTCCTCGATATAATTCAACGTAATGTTTTGTAGTGCATTTTGACTTAATTGGAAATTCAGAATTGGAAGTAGTTGGAATAGTATGTTTTGTCAACTTATGATATTAAGGCTTGATATTTGACATTTGTTGGTCCAATCAATATATGGACCCATTTTGAATATAATTTAATAACTTATATAACTTAATATAAATGATTTATGTGCATCTTTTTAATGATTTATGATAATTTTTTGAACCTCTCCCTAGATCTAAAAAAAATAATTATAAAATTATAAAATAACTTATTATTATACAATTAATTAATTAAATAATTATTTTATTTAAAAATATTAATTAATTATTTTTTTATTATTAAATTACTTTTCAACTTTAGTGAGAGCTATCTGTATTCCTTTCAACTTTTTTCATAAGCACGGCGTGTCAGAGTTAAAGTCTCGAGCCGACATTCAATTTAGTCACGGACTTGGCTTTAATGGCGAGGCAAAAAGCAAACTCAACGCAAAGGCTTCGTCATATTATATTATATTATGAAATCATAATAAGAACAACAAAATTAAATAAATTATATATAGTTTCTACATCACTAAAGATTGATTAGTGTATATGTGTGAATTTGAAATATTTATTATTTAAAATCTTATAATTGTAACGAAGGAAAATAAAAAATATGGAATAATTATTTTTTTACTGTTTTAAAAGTAATTAAAATAAAATATTTAAAATTATTTTATTATTGTTTTAAAATTAATTAAAATAAAATAAAAATTATATTTTAGTGGAATAAATAAAAATTATATTTTGGGCATGGAGTATCTTATGAAACTATTTTTGTTTGGTTAAGAGCTTGTTTTTTTAGGAGACAAGGAAGGAACATGTTAATGGCCCAAAAACCAAAGGTATCTGATAGGAGTGAAACTCTGCCCCATTAAGAATCACCTATAGCTAGTTATTCTAAGTGGCATGGTTTTGCTTGATTAAGGATGATGACCCAAAGATGGTTATCCTCAGTGTTGGTTTGACAACTGAGTTATGATAGGTTTTCTCACAGCGTAGCCTAACTTATAGACTAAATGACCTTTTTCACTACATTTTTGCTTGTTAATTTTAATCAAAATCTTACATAAATTTTTAAAAACTTGAGTTTAAATTGTTTAATGTGCATAATTCAAATGTCTTGGGATTTTTCAGGGTGTTGAATCCATTTATAAATTCAAAAATATATTTTAAACAAAAAAAATCTTGAAATTATATTGCCAAATTTTATTAAATTTCCTTGAAAAATATTATTTTATTTATAAATTAAACTATTTATTTTCACATATGTAAAACAAAAATAAAAAATAAAAAATATATATTTTTACAAAATTTCCGTTGAAAATGAGCAAAACTTTCTGATTTATACCAGGATTTCCGAGCACGCTGGCTATAGAAACTGGTCTGCTGTGTAAACGGGTTTCTTATAGAATTTGACGAGTGTGGTCACAGTTCCTCGTGGAATGCAAGTGGGAACGCGAAACGCTACAGGATTCCCAGCGATATTATTAAAGGTCCACTACAGTGTCACCGACTTAAATCAGCTACTGCTAGACGCTGGCCGTTGGAAAAATACCTCGAAATGTGGCAATAATGTTGCCAACTTCCCTATTTATAACGAGCAAAGCAAGAAGCATACATGCAATTCGCTTCCAGAGCTTATAGTCGCATTCGCTTGGTTTTACATTTCATCCATTATTTTCTAGGGTTAGAATGGGTATGGCTCAATTAGTCGCTATTCTATCTGTTATTACATTTGCTGTCATACTGCCTTCAGTTGCCGCAGCAGCAACAACGGAGGACGTGAAATATCCCGCGTACTATAGCCACACGGATATCGTGGGATTCATTAAAACTTCGTGCAACGTGACTCTCTATCGGCAGCTCTGCGTTTCGTCGCTCTCTTCCTACGCCGGGCGTCTTAAGGCGAAGCAGAGTGATCTCGCGAAAGCAGCCGTGGTAGTCAGCCTCTTTAATGCTCGCAACGTTTCCGTCTGGGCCGCCGGCCTCAAAGCCAGAGGCGCCATGATGAGTCAAAGAGAAAACGCAGCGCTTAAGGATTGTCTTGGGGATTTCAGGGACACCACGTACGAGATTAAAGGATCTCTGGTGGAGCTGAAGCAACTGAAACCGCACACTTTCAAGATTCAGATGAGCAACGTGCAGACGTGGATGAGCGCGGCCCTCACAGACCAGGAATCCTGCCTCAATGGCTTTCAGGATCTCCACGCCACCGGTCATGTTACGTCCATGGTCACCGGTCGCGTGCAGAACGCGCGCAAATTGATAAGTAATGCCCTCGCTCTCGTCAACACATTCGCTGCCACCAGAGGAGGAAATGAGCTCCATGTCTAAAGCCTTCAAGGGCGCTTCGCCTCAAATAATATATTCAGTATTTCATAGAATCTGTATACCATAGCTTTTACCTCCGGCCTTGAGCCAAAATTTGGGGCTTTTTATTGTAAATTCGGTTATAGTGGTATAATAAATGTTTCCCGAGTAATGAAGAGCAGGAATATGATTTATAGAATATGCTTCTGCGCCTTAAGATGGTAGTCCGGTTGTAGATGCGTTGGCTGGTGTTTGGTTCCACTAGGTCCGAGGGTCGAATTCAGGGGTCTTCTGAGCATAAAGCTTCACTGGATCACTCCTTAGGTGCACAGCCCACCTCGCCTACTCAAAAGATAAGTGTATGGTGAAAGCATTTCAGTCTATAAAATCGCTCTACATTGTTTTAAATATCGTGATGTACACATCACAATCAAGATATTTATTTTTTAATATTGATTTGGGTCACGAGCTGCCATATCACTATCACTTCGACTTTGTGTCATATCACTATGACTTTTAGGTAATGTGCGTCCCTTAATGATTAATACCTAATTACCATTTATCCAAACTCTATACACAAGTTATTTTTTATTATTTGAAACTAAAACATTTTTAATTTGAAACTAAAACATTTTTTCATTTAAAATTATAACATGCCAATTTCATTAATATGAAAATATCTTTATTTTCTTTTACAATGATGTTAATCTTAGATTTACAAAGTCCGCTGACGCATCCTACCATGATTGAAACATTGCTGTGACGACATAAATGAAATGTTTTCAGTTTCCATGGCTGTCGCATCCTACCATGATTGAAACATTGCCGTGACGATATAAATGAAATATTTTCAATTTCCATCGACTTCATTCAATTACTATTTCATGTAGTCAAGTTCATATAGGCCTGCTGCCATTCACAGACCAAGACCCTAAATAAGTAACAGGGTAGACTAGAGGAACGAAAGCTACCTTTGGTAGTGTCTTTACCCTTGCCTCTACTAACGTGTTTCTTGGAAGATATGATATAATAATTTTTATTCTATCACAAGAAATGATACTACCTCGGTGTTATTGGAATATATGAAATCATAATACGTGATTTTTATTTTATCTGAAGAAATCATAATACGTGATTTTTGAGGATCAAATTTCTTTGTTGGACTATCACTTCTTTGTTGTACTATCACTTGATTTTTGAGAATCAATTTTTTAATCATTGTAATGTAGTTGTAAATATTTTATTACCACTGTAAGAAAACAAACTGAATAATATTGTTATTTTCTCTTTAGATTAATAATATTGTTAATTTTGAATTTAAGAAATGATTGAGTAATATTTTCTGTTTAGATTAATAATATTGTTAATCTGAATTTAGAGAATGATTTAGTAATATCAGATTTTGTAACTTCTCATTAAGAAGTTGTAAAGAAGATTAAAAAAAGAAACCCTAACTGCCTCCCCTAACTGGGAACACCCCAAGAAAAGGGGGTGGGGGGATGAAAAACTGGGCTGTCGGGACAGACGGAAAGGGGGGAAATGCTACAGCTGGTGAAGAGCATATAGCATTGGCACTAAGTGCAGAAGATTCGCTGAAGACAGTAGTCTTGCAAATAGGCTTGGGGGGAGATTTGGTCGCGAAGACGAATCTCATGGATGGGAGGAAGACAAGTAGAGAATAAAAAGTGACAGTGCTCTGAAACTCGATTGCACAGGAAATACAGGTAAGAAAAATTTATGACAAATTCATTTTACAAGAGCTACTGTGTTTGTTTAAACTGGAAATGTTGTAGAGGGAGCGAGCTCCCACTCTATTAAATTAACTGGTATAGCTTTGTTAGTAGGTTTCATGTAGTTGTTAATTCTTGTTAAGGATACCTATGCAGAAAGGCATTATCATTGAAAACTGATAAAGTTATCTGTACAACATAAAATAACCTTATTCTTGAAAACCAAACCAAGGTAGAGGGGAACTAACCAGCCTGAATGGGCTAGTTGTGTCCAGATGACACCAGTTGAAATATCAGTGTCTGTGCAGGCATATAAACATTGATAACAGAGTGAGTGCAGTGGTAAGTTCCATGCTGATAGAAAACCCTAAGAAATTACTAAGCATAATGGTTACACATATAAACATAACTTAAGAGTTCCATGGGATATAGAGCAAGTATAAATTTATTTAAGAGAATTCTGTGTGAAAGTGAATTCATTGATGTAACCTAAGCATTTTGAAGGAAACCTGAATATAATCTGAGTGACTGAGAACTTTCTTTCTAAAAATTAAGATTAACCTATGTAAATGAGTGCTGTTAACTTATGAATCCAGGCAAATATGAGGCCCTGTGTGTACCCAGAACCAGTGACATAAAACCGGAGGAATTTATCTGAGTAGCTAGTGTTGCTAGCAGATCGGAGCACAAATAAATGTGCGAAACAATCAGCATGCTCGAACCAGAGAAATAAAAGAAATACAGGATAACGAATTTCTGTGTACCGTAATGGGGCTCATCTCTGTAACCGCAAAGGAAGCGGTATTGCAGACAGAGGCCACCAAACCGGTTATATAGCCACAAAGAAAATAACCCCTTAAATAGAAAAGCAAAACCCTAATGAAAAGCCAAAACTGACGGCACACTGCGCTCACGCCTAGATTATGGGGTTTCCTGAATCATGACCATCGTAGGAAAGACCTGTTGATTTAATCATTTCTATTAAACAATAATAGGACTACTCATTCAAACCCAAAAATTAAGCTCAGAATAGCCATAGCGGAAATTGTTATGCATATATTAAATAGACATTCAACGCAAATAGAACAATATTTTCCACGAAGAATAGTATAAACATCTGGAAAGAAGTATTGATACCAAACAGTAATAGTCTCTACGCAGAGAAAGCAATTTTCCATGAACGCTGCTCAGACAAAAGGAAATAGTTGTACCATAAGCATAAATGAAGAAGACAAATAGATATATATACTGGGAGGAAAGACAGGTGTGCAGTCATATTACAACATCGAAAGCCGCAGCGTTTCCGACACAATAACAACTCAAGAGACTCCTTCTCTTACAAAAGAGCGGGCTAAAATCTAAGTTAATAACCCTAGTTTGTTTGAACAATAACGATTACAACTTCATCACAAAACCAAAAGAAACCCTCCACTGGGCAGCGAGAAAACTTGTGAGAAGCCTAACAAGCGGAATCTTAAACAGTTCCAGGTCTGAGGCCGGAAATCCTTCCTGGTATGATAAAGACAAGAGGAAAAAACGCAGCTTAAACACGAGAACCCTTTTCTTCACGGACTAGACTGTCAGAGTTGCCAAAGACATAACCAGGAAATTTTCGTGCGCCATGCCTAGTAAGGTGGTTGTCTCACATTCATATCCACTAGTGTTCCGCGGATTCACCATTTCACAACCCGCAAAAAGGATTTCGAGTATTATGCAGTAAATTCCATACAGAAAACAATTAAAAAAAAAACAATGCGTGAAAATTTCAGGGTAACCATAATTCACTTGGTAACGGGTAGAGTTTCACAAACCCCATGGACGGGGAACCTCTCGTCCGCCTCTGCAACATGCAGTAAGCACCATGCTCCCGGACTTCAGAACGAGCAACCCTCAAGCGGAGCAGGGAAGCCGAACGGAGTGCCAAGGCAAAAGGTAACAAATGAACCACATAACCCTGCAAGCGAGACTGAAAAGCCACCTGAAACGCCACGAGCCGTGCGATGGCAGACCCTTGACTACCACTGTCGATGCAACGGAGAATCCCGACAAAACTTGACACATTTTCGATGTCAATTAAATCGACATCGCAGAGAGATTAATTACCAGAGGACCGGTTTGGGGGTAAGCTCGAGGTGTGAGCTGAGCTGTCTCATTTTGGCAAGAGCAAAAATTTATTAAGACTGTAGAGGACTGTCCGAGTTCATAAATGCCAACCAAACAGAACAACTGTAATCTAGATCCGTATTATATAACAGATTATCATGTAATATTTGGTATTCGAGTAAGGTTAAAAATTATATGTTTATCGTGATTCAGATAATGGTATGTTTAACCTTTAAATTTTTTTTTTATTGTCCTTTTTAATGTTTTTAAAATGGAGGTATGACATGTGGTATCAAAGCCAAGGTTACAAAACTGTGACCTTTGGCAAATGAACTGTAAATTAGTTACTGTTTTCTTCTGGAATTCTAACTGTGGTTGATTTATTAATTTGCTAAGTACAGAGGAACAGGACAACAACAGTCTATAGGAGGAACAGACGGGGTGCCACACAGAACTATGGCTGGCCTCGGGCCTGCAACATTTCCGGAAAATAACCCTGAAATATGGGTGCAGTTGGGAGAGGAAGCTCGCAACACAAACCTTGCCATACTGGAAACAGTTCAGGAATTAAAGAGTGAGATGGCCCGCCTACGGGAGGACAATGCAAGGCTAACCCTAGAGCAGGAAAAAATTATGAAAAGCCTGTCTGACAAGCAGAATCAACGCCAGACCATTCCCAGCCCTGAGCAGGAATGAATGTTTGAAGAACAAGATTATCATGCAGAGCATGAAGGAACAGGTAGTGGGGAAGAGAATCGAGAGGAGAAGTCAGATAATGCCTCTGGGCACCCAACATCAAAAAGACAACAGATAGAATTGCAAGGGGAGTTCCGGAAGATAAAACCACCACACTTTGATGGAGAGTTGGAAGAAGCCGCAGAAGCCTGGCTAATTAACATGAACAAATATTTCCAATTATATGAGTACGATCATAATCTAAAAGCCTAATTAGCTATCTTCCAACTGCAAGGGAAGGCCACTTTGTGGTGGGAGGAAGTCAAGATTGTATGAGGGGTGAGCGAGCAAAGTATCACTTGAGAGAAGTTCCATAAATATTTCAAGGAGAGATATCTGATGGAACGATTTTACGATGAGAAAGCGAAGGAATTTCACGACCTGCGGCTTGGACAACAAACCATGGATGTGTTTATCATTCGATTTACCTCCTTGCTACGATATGTACCCTACATATGCAAGGAAAAGGCTAAGGTATAGCGGTTTATCAGCAGTTTACCCATGACGATGAGGGAAAGAATTGAGTTTGATAACCCAAAAACAATGGACGAGGTTATACGAAAGGCTAGGTTATGCTACCAGCAAAGCAAGCAAAAGGGTGAAATTTTGGGCAAGAAGTGGACAGATAAGAAAGGTAGTAAGTTTGCACCAGGCAATAAAGGAAATCGGGGCAACGCTGGCAAAGAGTTCTCCAAGAGGCAAAACAATAGAAATCTGCCTAAAATCCAGTTTAGAATTAAGCCACCATCTGAATCGAGAATTAGTGAGCAAGCTGGTAGACTCGATAACAAGGGAACAACAAGGCCCCCAGTACAATGTTGGGGGTGTGGGGGACCCCATTACGTCAAAAACTGTCCTCATCGAAAAGGCACTGATCAGGTGTCGCAAATCCATGAAGCATCAACTGTAGGTGATGTAGCCCGGAGCATTCTGAAAATTAATGCTGCTCTCGAAGACCATCAGGCAGATTACCAGCCGACTATGGTGGAATTCGAAGGTAAGATTTTTAATCATACCGTGTCTGTTCTAATTGATCCTGGAGCTACATTAAGTTATGTTAATGCTAAGGTTGTGGAACAGTGTAAATTACAGTTTGTCAAGTTTAAAAACCCTGGCTAGTACAACTAGCAACAGGGGCAAAGAGACGAGTGTTGGCCAAGGTTAATAACTGCCCTCTGGAAATAGCAGGTCAACCTTTAATGACAGATCTAAACATACTACCCCTTGGATCATATGACATGTTGATAGGCATGGATTGGCTGGAAAAACGTTGGTCCATTATAAACTGTAAGACAAAAACTATCTACTACAAGAATGAGCTGGGAGAAGGGCGGGAGATGCAAGGCATCCCGAGGCCCGTACAGATTCGGCCGATAACCGCCTCTCAACTGGAAAAGTGTATCAGGAAGGGTTGTCAGATTTATGTTATTCAGGTGGGTTATGCCAACTCAAAAGAAAAGACAGCCACCTTGGAAAATATTCCAGTTGTGCAAGAATTTGCAGATGTGTTCCCGGAGGAGATACCCGGACTGCCACCCAAAAGGGACATAAATTTTACTATTGAATTGATACCAAGGGTAGCTCTAGTGTCCCGAGCCCCTTATCGCATGAGCACACCAGAACTTACAGAAATGAAAATGCAATTGCAGGACTTGCTAGACAAAAATTACATCCACCCCAGTTTTTCACCTTAGGGAGCCTCGGTGTTGTTCGTCAAAAAGAAGCATGGAACCCTTCAAATGTGCATGGACTACCGACAATTGAATAAGTTAACAATTAAGAACAAGTACCCATTGCCCCGGATTGACGAACTATTTGACCAAGTAAAAGGGGCAACTATGTTTTCAAAAATTGATTTACGATCCAGATATCATCAGATTAGGATCAGAGAGGAGGATATAGCCAAGACTGCTTTTAGGACCCGCTATAGACATTATGAGTTTGTGGTATTACCCTTTGGGTTAACCAATGCACCTGCGACTTTCATGTGTTTGATGAACAACATATTTCATCAGTATTTAGATAAATTTGTATTAATATTTATTGACGATATACTGATCTATTCTCAGAATATTGAGGAGCATAAGGAACACCTCAGACTGGTGATGCAAACCCTCCGGAACCATCAATTATACGCCAAGTACAGCAAGTGTGACTTCTTTAAGGAACAAATTCAGTGCTTAGGACATATTATTACGAAGGATGGAATCGCGGTGGACCCCAAGAAGATAAAGACCATCATGGAGTGGCCAATACCGAAGGACATAACAGATATAAGGTCTTTTATGGGATTGGCAGGTTATTACAGACAGTTCGTTGAAGGCTTCTCTAGGGTGGCCTATCCTATCACCTCCTTACAAAAGAAAGGGAAAACTTTTAAATGGACCCCAGAATGCCAGAAAAGTTTTGAACAGCTCAAGCATCTGCTCACCACAACGCCTATATTAAGCATAACAGATCTAGGTAAGGATTACGTGGTGTGCACAGATGCGAGTAAGGAAGGGGTAGGAGGGGTTCTGAGGCAAGAAGGCATGGTAATCGCCTATGAATCCAAAAAATTAAAGGAACATGAACACCACTACCTGATGGGTAAAAAGTTTTTTTTAATGCCGGACCATCACAGCTTGACAAGTTATTTCAGTCAACCCACCTTAAATGCTAGACAGGCACGGTGGGTAGATTTTCTAAGTGCTTTTGACTTCGAGATTAAGCATCTGAAAGGGAAAGAAAACCGAGTAGCAGACGCTTTAAGTCGGAAGGTGCAGTGTCTCTATGAAATTTCTAGCAACAAAGGGTGTACCACCTTCGATGAAATGATTAAAAAGGCAGCAAAGCAAGATTCAAAATATCAGCAAATAGGACAGCAAGCTCAAAATCTAACCAACAAAGAAAATCAACAAGGTTACACTATGGATGTTGCTGGCATGCTGAATTATAAAAACAGGTTGTATGTGCCCAATCAAAATGACATTAAACGCTTGATTTTAGATGAATTTCATAGAAGTCCTTATGCTGGACATCTAGGGTATCAGAAGTTGATTACTGCACTCTAGAAAGAGTATTATTGGCTGGGCATGAAAAAAGATGTAGCAGAATACTTGGCACGTTGCCTAGAATGCCAACAAATTAAGGCAGAACACCAGCACTCTGTTGGGTTGTTGCAGCCCCTACCAATTCTGAAATGGAAATGGGAAACCATTTCTATGGATTTCATAACAGGTTTACCCAAGTCAAAAAGAAACAACGATTCCATCATGGTGGTGGTGGACAAATTAAGCAAATCAGCTCATTTTATACCAGTGCAATCCACTTACAAGGCAATACAGATTGCCCATATTTTTATGCAAAATATTTTCAGACTGCATGGGTTACCAAAAACTATAATTTCTGACCGTGATGTGAAATTTACCTCAGTCTTCTGGAAAACTCTGCTTGAGGGGTTAGGAACTCAGCTAAACTTTAGCACTACTTATCATCCCAAAACAGACGGACAAACCAAACAGGTAAATCAAGTGGTAGAGGATATGCTGAGGGCATACATGATGCAACAACCATCTACGTGGGAGGACTATTTGCATTTGGTTGAGTTCGCGTATAACAACGGTTATCATACGTCCTTGCAGACGAGTTTGTTTGAAGTTTTGTACGGACGGAAATGTCGCACACCCTCCAGTTGGGGGGACAGAGGACAAATTAATGCTCGGGCCCGAAATGTTAAAGGAAATGGAGGAAATGGTCAAGAAGGTGCGATCTAATTTGAAGGTAGCCCAAGATAGGAAAAAAATTTCCGCTGATAAGAAGAGAAATTTTAAGGAGTATCAAGTAGGGGATCATTTGTATGTAAGAATTTGGGCAAAAAGGAGTACGTTACAGTGAGTGGGCACACCAAGCTGGCACCTCGGTTTTGTGGACCGTTTCAGGTCTTTGTAAGAGTTGGGCCAGTGGCATACCAGCTCGCCCTACCAAGCCATATCTGGGTCCACAATGTCTTTCATGTGTTAGTATTAAAAAAATACGTTTATAATCCCAAGCACATTGATAGTTGGCAGGATGTACAGGTAAAGGCGAATTTTAAGTAGGCCTAGTAATTAAGATGTTAAAGGAAAATCTGACTTTAACTTTGTTGTTTCAGGTCGAACCGAAAGGATAATTCATGGTCGAGCCGCTAAGTATACTCGAGCGGAGAGAAGTAATGCTGCGGAAATGAGTCATCACCCAGGCTAAAGTGCAATGGCAGCACTTTGGGCCAAATGAGGTCACCTGGGAGGATGAACAGTTCATGAAAGAAGCTTATCCAAAGCTGTTTGAGGTTGGGAAACATCGGGATGATGTTTGATTTCACGGGGGGGGGGGGGAAGATGTAATGTCCCCGAAAAGCTATAAATATTTTATTACCACTGTAAGAAAACAAACTGGACAATATTGTTATTTTCTGTTTAGATTAATAATATTGTTAATTTTGAATTTAGGAAATGATTGAGTAATATCAAATTTGTAACTTCTCATTAAGAAGTTTTAAAGAGGCAGTTGCCGATAAAAGAAAGAAACCCTAACTGCCTCCCCTAATTGGAAACACCCCAAGGAAAAGGGGGTGGGGGGAGGAAAAACCAGGCTGTTGGGACAGACGGAAAGGGGGGAAATTCTATGTTTGGTGAGGACCAGATAGCATTGGCACTAAGTGTGGAAGATTTGTTGAAGACAGTGGTCTTTCAAACAGGCTTGGGGGGAGATTTGGTCGTGAAGACGAATCTCATGGACGGGAGGAAGACAAGCAGAGAATAAAAGGTGACAGTGCTCTGAAACTCGATTGCACAGGAAATACAGGTAAGCATAATTTATGAAAAATTCATTTTACAAGAGCTACTGTGTTTGTTTAAACTGGAAATGTTGTAGAGGGAGCGGGCTCCCACTCTATTAAATTAACTGGTATAGCTTTGTTAGTAGGTTTCATGTAGTTGTTAATTCTTGCTAAGGATACCTATGCAGAAAGAAATTATCATTGAAAACTGATAAAGTTAACTGTACAACATAAAATAACCTTATTCTTGAAAACCAAACCAAGGTAAAGGAGAAATAAGCAGCCCGAACGGGCTAGTTGTGTCCAGATGACACCAGTTGAAATATCGATGTTTGTGCAGGTAGATAAACATTGATAATAGAGTGAGTGCGGTG
The DNA here is from genome assembly GCA_031772625.1 of Pinus tabuliformis. NCBI lineage: Eukaryota > Viridiplantae > Streptophyta > Pinopsida > Pinales > Pinaceae > Pinus > Pinus tabuliformis. The sequence continues at coordinate 1,148,274,324 of CM062805.1, forward strand.
GTAAGTTCCATGCTGATAGAAAACCCTAAGAAATTACTAAGCATAATGGTTACACATATAAACATAACTTAAGAGTTCCATGGGATATAGAGCAAGTATAAATTTATTAAAGAGAATTCCGTGTGAAAGTGAATTCTGTGTGAAAGTGAATTCATTGATGTAACCTGAGCATTTTGAAGGAAACCTGAATATAATCTGAGTGACTGAGAACTTTCTTTTTAACTTAAGATTAACCTGTGTAAATGAGTGTTGTTAACTTAGGAATCCATGCAAATATGAGGCCCTGTGTGCACCCAGAACTAGTTGCATAAAACCGGAGGAATTTATCTGAGTAGCTAGTGCTGCTAGTAGATAGGAGCACAAATAAATGTGCGAAACAATCAGCATGTTTGAACCAGAGAAAGAAAAGAAATACAGGATAATGAATTTCTGTGTACCGTAATGGGGCTTATCTCTATAACTGCAAAGGAAGCGGTATTGCAGACAGAGGCCACCAAACTGGTTATAGAGCCACAGGGAAAATAACCCCTTAAATAGAAAAGCAAAACCCTAATTAAAAATCAAAACTGATGACACACTGTGCTCGTGCCTAGATTCTGGGGGTTCCAGAATCATGGCCATCGCAGGAAAGACCTGTTGGTTTAATCATTTCTGTTAAATGATAATAGGAATACTCATTCAAACCCAAAAATTAAGCTCAGAATAGCCACAACGGAAATTGTTATGCATATATTAAATAAACGTTCAACGCAAACAGAACAATCTTTTCCACAAAGAATAGTATAAACATCTGGAAAGAAGTATTGATACCAAACAGTAATAGTCTCTACACAGAGAAAGCAATTTTCCATGAACGCTGTTCAGACAAAAGGAAATAGTTGTACCATAAGCATAAATGAAGAAGACAAATAGATATATATACCATGAGGAAAGACAAATGTGCAGTCATATTACAACATTGAAAGCCGCAACATTTCCGACACAATAACAACTCAAGAGACTCCTACTCTTACAAAAGAGCGGGCCAAAATCTAAGTTACTAACCTTGCTGTGTCTGAACAATAACGATTACAACTTCATCACAAAACCAAAAGAAACCCTCCACCGAGCAGCGAGAAAACTGGTGAGAAGCCCAACAAGGGGAATTCGAAATAGTTCCAGGTCTGAGGCCGGAAATCCTTCCTGGTATGATAAAGACAAGAGGAAAAAACATAGCTTAAACACGAGAACCCTTTTCTTCACGAACTAGACTGTTAGAGTTGCCAAAGACATACTTGGGAAATTTTCGTGCGCCATGCCTGGTAAGGTGGTTGTCTCACCTTCATATCCGCTAGTGTTCCGCGGATTCAGCGTTTCACAACCTACAAAAAGGATTTCGAGTATTATGCAGTAAATTCCATACAGAAAACAATTTAAAAAAAAAAACAATGCGTGAAAATTTCAGGGTAACCATAATTCACCTGGTAACGGGTAAAGTTTCACAAACCCCATGGATGGGGAACCTCTCGTCTGCCTCTGGAACATGCAGTAAGCACCATGTTCTTGGACTTCAGAACGATTAACCCTCAAGCGGAGCAGGGAAGCCTAATGGAGCACCAAGGCAAAAGGTAACAAATGAACCACATAACGCTGCAAGAGAGACTGTAAAGCCACCTGAAACGCCACTAGCCGTGCGATGGCAGACCCTTGACTACCACCGTCGATGCGACGGAGATTCCCGACAAAACCTGACACATCTGCAATGTCAATTAAACCAACATCGCAGAGAGATTAATTACCAGAGGACCGGTTTGGGGGTAAGCTCGAGGTGTGAGCTGAGCTGTCTCATTTTGGCAAGAGCGAAAATTAATTAAGACTATAGAGGACTGTCCGAGTTCATAAATGCCAACCAAACAGAACAACTGTAATCTAGATCTGTATTATATAACAGATTATCATGTAATATTTGGTATCCGGGTAAGGTTAAAAATTATATGTTTATCGTGATTCGGATAATGGCATGTTTAGCCTTTAAAAAAAAATTATTGTGCTTTTTAATGTTTTTAAAATGGAGGTATGACAATCATTGGACGACATTTTTATTATTAGTTTGATGTTTCTGACTCCGCCGTAAGATACTTTGAGCTAATTTAGCTATAGAAAACGTGGTTACATTGTAAATTTTTTTTATTAACAAAATTACAAATAACGTCTTAAATCAAATAAAATCATAATATACATATTATATTAAAATATATAACATATAAGTAGCAACAATAACTTAAAATCTATTTTACTTTGAAAATTAGAATAATGATTTTCTAAGCAAATTTAAATTTAATTGATAAGCATATAAAAACTTGAATACTTGCAATAAACTTACAATATAACAATATGTTTAACCATGTATATTCACATAGACTTTGTCATAGATATTATTAACTTGTAAATCTTTGTTACAATACCATCGTTGATCCATAAAACATGCCCAAAACCATCTCAATACCACATGCCCAAAAATCACCTCTCATTTCACAATCAAAATATGCTATAATTTTTTTTTTTAATTTAATTTTATTACATTTTTGGGCCGAGAGTCTCTCCATCCCAATATGGAAGAGATGTTAGATTGTCTGGTTATATTATGTTATCTAAACATTTTGAGCAAGTCAAATTACAGAAAAAAATAAAAATGAAAAAACAAAGTAAAATTATTACTTAAAATATTTTGAGTCAATGAAATTAAGTAAAAATAAAATTAAACTAAAAAATAAAATATTTTATATATTTTTTTAAAATTTAATTTTATTATATTTTTGGGCAGAGAAGCTCTCCATCCCAATATAAAAGAGATGTTGTATTTCCCTATCATATTATGTTATCTAAACATTTTGATGGGTGTCAAACTACATAAAAACAAAAATACAAAATACAAAATAAAATTATCACTTGAAATATTTTAACTTAGTAAAATTAAGTAAAAATAAAAATTAAACTAAAAAACAATTAAATCAACCGAGATGCATTTGAACTCTAAATCTATCAAGTTTAACAAATTTCACACTTCAAAAAAAATTAATACCTAAAAAAAATTTAATTCTTTTAAATACTTGATAAATCTAACATTAAAATGAATGTAAACTAATATTTATGTAAAATTAATACACAATGACCAAACTCTAGGCTAATAATTAAAATTAGTCATTTAATTGGTTAGCCGAAATTCCCTTTCTGCAATTTCTAAAGCGATATTTACGTATATGTATATTTTGGACCCCGCACTAACAGTTGAAAATCTGTACAAAAGACAGGCCAGACCGTCACCGCTTCTTTATATCGGTATTTTTATTTTTATTTTGATGTTCATTTGTTTAATATTCTGTAATCAAATGGATATGCGAGGGGTGCTCATGTCTGTCTGATTGTTAAATATTCAGTGAATAAGCAATCGAGATAAGCTCAGGGATTTATATATGTAAATTTAAAGTCTCCACACTATGTAACAACTAGAGATAAGTTTTAAATTAAAAGTATATAAATTAAATTAAATGGTGATAAGTTTTAATGAGAGATCTGTAAACTAAATGTGAATACACATCATAATCATCACGTTATATTATTAAAAAATAAAATTAATAAAATTATAAATTTATTTTAAATTATTATTATGAATTATAAAATAATAATATAAGAATTAAATGTATATAAATTTGGAAAAGTATCTAACAAGATTCTTAATAATAAAGTTTTACAATACTATATTTGTTAAATTTGTAATAATTAAATTAAAATATAAAAAGATTTATAAATGTTTTTGCAATTTAATATAAAATTTAGTTGGTAATTTTAGTTAGATATAAAATTATGACTGTGTTAAAAGGTACTCTCTAGCATAATATAGAAGAGATGTAATATCATGTCTTGCTTGTTCTATTAAACATTTTGATCGGGTGAAATTAGATAAAAATAAAATAAAATAAATAATAACTATTAATTATTATAAAATATTTTGGCTGTCAAATTAAAAATTAAAACTTAAAAAAAGTTATAAAATAAAATAAAAATAATTAATTGTAATTAATTGTAATTGTAATTAATAATTAAAATGGTTTAGATCCATCTTTAATTCCAAATAATTGTTTTAGAGTGAAAAGAGATTTGATACTTCTCACTCTTTGGTAGATTTTGAATTACTAAAGACTTAGAAGGATCAAATCTCTTTTCACTCTAAAACAGGCATTCAAAATAAAGATGAATCTAGACTCTTCTTAAAAATTACAAATCTAAAATATAATAATGTTCAAGTGTCCAACATATTGATGATGATGATGATGATGATGGTTAACGTCCGCTGAGACCAAATAATGGTCTATCGGACCTAAAGAAACAAATTATCTATTTTGATTTAAGATTTTATTCCTCTGCTCAAAAAGCTTGGAGAGAAGCCTCCCGAGCTCACTATAATTTTGACATTGTAAAAGGCTAGGAAGGTCAGTATTGTAACAAAGATTGTGAAACTGAGATCTAATGTGGTTATACGCGGGGCACTCTAAGAGGAAGTGGTTTTCATCCTCGATGTTCCTATTCTCACATATAAGGCAGATCCTTTCCATCCATGGCATTTTAGGAACTGCCCAACGACCTGTTTCACTATGGAGCTCATGAGAATTCGTTCTAATCTTTGCTATATTAATTTTCTTCTTTGAGCTAGTTAAAATAGAGAGATACTTTTGATCTTCTAGGGTGGGGTTGATGACCTTCTTATAATAACTTAATTTTCTTTTAGCCGCTAAGTCTTTCTCACACCACATTTTTTCTTTGAACTTAGAAGTAACAATATCTTTAATGTTATTTATGTTTTGCAATGCATCATTTTCGTTGATCTCCCAATAGTTTAACCAGGCCCTTGTGCCTTTATGCCACCCTCGATTGAGCCTTAGGTGGTTTTGGCTAGAATTTAAAGCTAGCTTAGGAAGTCTATGATTGTCTATGTTACTGATTTTGTGCTTGTACAACAGAAACCTAAGCATAGCTAGGCTCTCAATAGGGGAAGACCTGCTTCTATAAGGAGAATAGGATAGGGTGTATTACTTTTAATTTTCAGGTTATAAGTTATAAAACGCTTCTGGATTTGCTCAATCTTTCTCCATGATTCTCTGGAGATGCTGCAACCCCAAACCTCACAGCCATATAAGATAACAGGAGTGACTAAAGTTTCAAAGAGGAACTTCTTTTTATCCCACATTACAAGGTTTGCTATTTTACAATTATTTTCAAGACCAAAGTAAGCTTTCCACCCCCCATTAATCCTTTTCTCAATGCTATGGTTCCAGTTGAGCTTGTGATGAATATCAATTCCTAGGTACTTGTAAGAATACACTTCCTCCAAGTTATTATTGTCATACATAAAATTAGCGTAAGTGTCCTTCTTGGATTTGATAATCATAACTTTTGTTTTGGCAGTGTTAACAGTCATACCCATGGTAGAGCAGAAATCCTTAAGAAGTCTGAGTTGCTTATTAAGATCAGATGGGCACCTTGCCAAAAGAACAATATCGTCAACATAAAGAAGAAGGATGACAACTATCCCAGCTAAGATCGTGCCATCACATCCTGCTTCCTCTAAATAGCCTTCGAGCTTATCGATGTAAATGCCAAATAGGGTAGGGGAGAGGGGGCAACCTTGTTTAACTCCAATGTTACACTTAATATCTTTCGACCACCCTTCATTGCTCTTTAGCTTGGCAATTACATTCTCGTATAACCTTATAGCGGCAGCTCTCAACTCGAGAGGTACCTAAAATTATGATTTTATAAATAGGGACTTATATTTAACAAAAAAATCACAATAGAATGAAATTTGAGTACTTTTTTTTAATTAATTATTAGAGAAACTTTTAAAGTAAAAAATGATTTTCAATAAAATCAAATTTAAGAAAAACAATAAGATTTAAGATATTATAAATAAAAATTTTTAAGAAAAAGGAGGAAAAATGATTTTTTAATTGTATTTTTAACATATTTCTTTATAGATTTATTTAAATGTGAGATATAAATACCATTTTTTTAAAAGTAGATACACATTTAAATAAATAAAATAATAAGTAATAAATTGAAGTAAAATTAATTAAGATTCACCTTACCTATATGATAACGTTTCCACTATTTTACGACTATATTTTAGTGATAACAATAAATTTGTTTTTTTTGGCCACTCAAACACAAAACCTTAATTAAAGTCAAGACCTTACCTAACTCTTCCCAACATGCCTAAAAAAATGGAAGTAAAAAAAATGGAAGTTTTTATTAAGGTGGAGGAATTGCCTAGAGGGCAAAAAGAAGTGGCTGGAAGGAATTGCCCGGACAACCAAAAGAAGTGGCTGAAATCCTGGCCAAAAAAAATTCAAAAAATCTTGCACTTCTAATGTTTGAATCATGTTTTGATGCTGGAAATGGATCCAGCACCATCAAAAACCTCTAGGGCACCCAACACCTTGAAGTTTGACAACTCTAACTTGGATTTACAAAAATCCATTCCAATTTTATCAAAATCTTATCTGAATTTCCATGATTTTTAGGACTATTGAAAAAAGAATTAGATAATGAGTTTTTAAACAGGATCATATAGGAAATCCATTCACAAGTTGGTTTCAATTTATTAATCATATAAGTAATTTAATTCAAAAGCTTGATATTTAATTATGTTAACTTCTATGTAAAAAATTCAAGTCAAAAGTATTCTTATTTTAGCTTAAGGTGGATGAGGATTTTAGGTTAAGGCAGATAAGGATTTGTTGACCCTATTTTTTTTTTTTTAATGAATTGCCTAGATTGATTCTCAAGGGAATATGCTCAACCTATGCTTTATCTCAATGCTTATCAATGATTGTAGTTGGTTAGATAGTTTGTTAGGTTGCATTGACTTTTAATAAATTTAAAAAATGATTGTAGTTGGTTAAACAGTTTGTTAGGTTGCATTGACTTTTAATAAATTAAAAAATTTAATGTCCGATTTCCTAGGGATTTTCAAAGCATACGATTTTAGAAAAACTATCTTATATTTTGGTTGTAAATGATATAAACTCTTCAACACTTTTGTTTTTTATAAGACTTGGGATTCTTAAGGGTTATGTAAAATCAAAGTTAATAATAATATTTGTTGTTATATATTTATCAATAGTACATGTTAGTGGTCAACCATGTCAGTCACGGGTGATCAAATGTACTGTTACAAAGTTTTTTACAAGGGTATTAGGACAAATTTTCATGGTTTCAAATAGCTTTTCAATAAAAATTTGGTCACTCGCTAGTATGTCTAGGGTTATTTCCACTCTCTCAAGAATTTCATATTCCAGTCACTTTCATCACTCAGTTGAGTCTACCATCATGAAAACATCATTAGCATCACTTCAGTCACATTAACCTGGTCTCCATTCAGCTCAGTGTCACCATTAGGTCATTAGGATTAAGGTCACAAAATCAGTCATTTCATGAATAAATTCGGCAAATGAGGAGTCGCAATAGGTAAATTTGTTCAATAACACTTGATTTCAAATGTAATTTATGTTTTTATATGTAACAATGTTCCTAAGGTTCTAAAGTTACAAGAAGAAATCCTAAGGCTACAAAAAAAAAAGGAAAGTGAATTGGTGAGGTGGGCCATCCTACCTCATTAATCACTTAGGCACCAAACGAAAATTATAAAACCACATGGAGGAGCTCATTCACACTCATTTGCATTTGTCTACCATCCTAGCATCGAGACCCCCCCACTCCTTTGCAAAAAAATTGTGATTCCATAGCCCTCATTGGCAAAAAATTGGCCCTCATTGCACACAGAGAGCCCACGCTATGCACCTAGACAGCATACTGCGCACCAGAAGCCTTTACTGCCCACGGGGCATAGTTGTCCAAAATTAGTGTTTGACCTCCAAAATCAATTTTTCAAAGCTCCTCTTCAGTCATTTCATCCTCCATGCTCTATAACAAGTAAGTTTAATCATTTTCATGCCCTCCTTTGCCTCATATGTCAAGAAATTAGTCAAATACTTCTTCTCTTAGGGTTTACATGATTTTCATGGTTTTGATCTTCAAATGATGAATTGTTGCTGTAAACCCTAGATTTCTTGTCCCTACACCTATATTTCCAGCTAATACACCATCTCCATCCGTCACAAAGCCTTATCCCCTCATTTTCTATCATTTTCCTCTAAACCCTAGTCTACCCTATCTCTTTCTAGGGTAGGCTTGTGTTTTGGTCTTTTCCACACCCTCCCCTCACTCATTTTCCAAAATTCCTTCTTCCCCTACTCACTGCCGTCATCCCCTACCTTCCTAAATTTCCTTAAAAATTTAGGCAAATGCTAAGTCCATCATACCACCTCATTCCCTCACAACAACAAATTTCAATATTTTTGCTTGCCCTTCACCTAGGGTTTGAAGTATAGGAGCCTAACCAAAATGTCTAAAAGGGTGAAATTGAAAGGAAAAGAGAATTACCCCAGCCTATTTCACCATAGCCTGATAAAGGTTATAGTACTCCATCAGTTGGTAGAGAAGAACATGACATGGAACACCTTCATTGAGGCAACCTTGAAAATGCATATAACCACTTCACCAAGCCAACACCAAACCATATCAGCAAAACCCATGGAGGTGGGGTCATCAAGAGAAGATGATGAGGCTTCCAAGGCACTTAGGCCTGAGGTGATCAATACATATCAGAGAGGCAAAAGTCTTGTGTTTTCTCCTCAAATTAATGAAGGGGCCAATCCTACTACATCAAAAAAATAGGGATCACCATCACATCATGAAGCTTCTTTGCATAATGAAGAGCCCATTGAGCATGACTCTAACCTAGTTGACTTAGAGGCACAAGATGAGGATCAAACCCTACAACAAGTCATCAAGGAGAAGGATTCTCAGATCATGGAGCTCAAGGACAATTTGGCTAAGGCCAAATTCATCATTTCATTCCATGAGCAAGAAAACAATCAACTTAAGGCAAAATTGCTAGTCATGGAGAAAGAGCAATTCAAAGCCAAGAAGCAAGAGATGAAAGAAAAGGAAGTGGTGGACCATGAGGACACTGAGAAGCATGAAGGACATGTGGCAAGGAAGATACAAAGGAAAATGGGTCTTAGGAAGGCACTTCAGAGAGAAAGAGAGCAAAAGCCACCAATGGAAGAATTGAACTTTGAAGAGAGGATTACCATGGAAATAAATGAGGACAGGGAGTTTTGGCTTGACAAAGTCAATTTCCACCTTGAGCCAATAGGGATAACAAGTTACAAAGGAAAATGGGCATCCATTACTACACAAGAAATCATATTTTAAAGGTCAAAATCAAGCAGTTGAAGGCCAAACTAGATGAAACCCTAATCAACCATGAGGAGAAGCATAAGTTGGATTTTCTTGCTGATGCATCCATGGTTGCATAACATACCTCATCAGGCATCTTTGGACAAATTTTGGGAGGATTTTGAGAAAATTTTGTGTTTTGGTGCAGACTGGTGCAGACTTACAATTTTTGTCTAGGAGCGCAGCGAGCTCACCCTCACTTCTTCCTCAGGGATACAAATGATGGAAACTCAACATTTTTAAAAATCATATGACCCCCTCTCAAAACCTATTTTCCCACTTTCCTGGTCCAGGGCTCATTTTTTGAAAAAATTGCAAAAAAATGTCAAAAATCACCTTCCTGCCTCTCTTTTTCATTTCGATGCACACCTGGAGAAACCTTGGTAGAATGGCCATATCTCAGCGACAAATAGGTCATTTTGAGTGCAAAAATACTCCAAAGACATATACACTCTCCCAAATTTACAAAAATGGGCTTCAGATCTGGATTTAGACTTCAGAAATGCACTAAAAAATGGCCTCCAATAGCTTGCTGTGCACCTGGAAATTTCTTAGATTTTTGTAAAATTTTCACTCTGTAATTTTTTGTAATTCCTAGTTCGACTTTGGTAAAAGTAAAAAAGGTGATGAAATTTTACTATTTCAATGTCTAGATGATGTAATTATGGGTAAATTAGATTAAAAATTTGTTTTTATGATAACTTAGGCCTCATTAATGAGGAAAAACTCAAATCAAAGTCTAAATGAAGAGTTTGTATTCAACCTTATTAGTGTCACTTGTTAGTAGAGATATTCTTGGGAACTGCTCCACTACTCATGGATTCAACCCCTAAGGGTGGGGAAACTGTTTATTTTTTCCTATTTGTATCATTTTCTCAGTTAGAGAGAAGGTTTGGACATTTGAGGAGAGAATTCTTGTAGCTTGTGCTTGAGTATTTTCAGGAAATCAAAGGAACAATTGCAACTATTATTTAGGAATTCATGTGCAGTGAGTTTGTGACCTTGTATTTTCTCTATTATAGTTTCATATGAAATATATTCATCTTCTCTTTCCATTCATCAGTTCTTCAATGGTTTTTCCTTAAGTTTATAAGCAAAATTCTTTTCATAAAGCTTTGTTTTGATGGGAATATCATTATGTGTTATTTTCTTTCTTGCTTAATGAATTCATGATATATATGCTCATTAAGACCTCTTATTTCTTCTAAACACTACACTACACTGACAACCCTAAGCCATCACAAAACTTTTGCTACCTTTCTCCTTTATATCTTTGTTGTTGTTATCCTTTTGATCCATTGACCTAGTTACCTAGTTTTCATCCCTTGTCGAGCATCAAAACCCTAAATTTTCAAAACCTATCCGAGCCTAGCATACCTAGCCTAAAATCCTTTTATATTCTAGTCAATTCTTTGGATGTGATCTCATAGAGAGAGCCCTCTCTAGTTTGGTAGGGGTAGCTACTAAACTGAAAGCTTGCTCTGTGGTTACATCCGTTGATTCCTCTCAGCGTGGGACATTGTGGAGCATAACAGTACATACAGATGAAGCCTTCAACTATATCAACCACATTAATATTTTTAATGTGGTTGTACTAGTATTTATGCTCTCATGTAACCATTATGTTAATTTTTATTTTTATTTTACACTTGATTTAGTTGTTAATTAGTGGTGACGATAATTATTATTGATTGCTATTGATGAATGCATGATGTCTCTATCATTATTGTTTAATGAAACTATGTGGACTTACAATTATTCAATAAAAATAATGTCACTGGAATGAACAACCTACTAGTCCATAATGAGATAGACTTTCATTCTTTCCAAATGTCTTTGTGTCTGGGGTAACTTGTTTCATTATATTCTTTGAAGAAGATGAACTATTAGCCAATTAGAAGTAGTCTTAAGTCTTACTCCAAATCAAAAAATAGTTTTCAACAAAGATAATACTCATAAGAAAACCAATATTAGATGTTTTCAATATTAGGATTACATCTCTAATATGGTATTGTGTTTTTTAATAACATTTAATCTTTATTTCATATATCAAAATGAAATACCATGTGAATCTCTTTTCCATGTTATATATATATATATATATATATATATATATATATATATATATATATATATATATATATATATAAACTAAAATATTCCCTCTAAATGAAAAGTAATTAACAAAAACTAAGAAATTTATAAAAATTAAAAGAGGTTGTAGTAATAACTCATAGTAGATCTCTACATAACAAGCTTCCCATGAAAGTAATATAATCGAAAAGGACATCTGATTATATTCTATAATGGCCACCTTCAAGCATTTTCCAGTACACTTTAAATTATAAATTCTTGATGTGAAAATACAATAAATGATAATTTAAGAATTAGACATAGCATATTTGGGTGTGGATCAAAGGGTAGGAAGGCCAACCACTAGTTTTTTACTTCTTTCAATTGCATCCTTGGTGTCTATTTGGAGTTGTGGAGAGGGGAGATTTTTGTTGTTGACAACATAGAACATTTTCTCAAATATTAGCTAAGATTAATGTGAGATGATTGGATATATATTGGATTTTGAATCCCCATTATTATCTATAGTAACCTGGTTTAGCTGATGGAAAATCAGTTGATTTTTTAATTCCAATACTTTTAATTTACTCTTTTGTAGAAGAAAGACTCTCGTAATGATATCCACCTTGAGATTATGGCTAGTTTCTTGCTGACTTTACTTGTCAATAAAGGGTTAAATTGTGATATCCAATTGTTTGATGTAATCTACATGCCTCTACAAGGTAAGTCACATTTCAGGATGTTCCTTGAAGTCATTTTTCTCAGATGATTGATACAAAGGTTTGGCATGGATTCCTCTAAGGTAAAAAGGAAGGGGCATAGACAACCTAAGTAAATTGAAGTGCAAAAAACCCATGTTGAGGTCATGAAGGTAAGCACATAGAGCATTTGCAAAACTTTTGAGATGAAATACCAAATTCAAAAGTAGAATGAAAATTTGACAAAAAAAATAGTTATTTCTGAAATTTTGAACTTTCCTACCTCTAATGGTTCATATGTCACAACAAGAGGAGGATAAGGTTTGAGTTAACAATGTTCTAATTTTTCTAGAATTGCAATTTAGGAAAAAGTTAGATGAATTGAAATTGTTCTTGCCAAGTTGAGAATTATCTCTGTAATCCCACCCTGATAATATGTACTGAAGCAAATCACTCATTAAACTTCAAGGAGGCCTAAAGAAACATGTAGCGATAATGGACGGATCTTATCATCATTGTCCTTAATATGTTGGATGAGCTTGACATGTAGCCCACCGTATTCCATAATATGTTGTCATCAAGAGGTTTGTAAATCATATTAAGGAATTGTGAATATGCCTTGTCATTGACATTAATGTACCAAATTTTTTCCTTATTGATAAATTGGCTTGAAGGTGTGTCACATAAATATTTTCCCATAGAATGTCGATGGAGGCTAAATGGAAATCAAATGTGTGAGAGAATAACAACATTGTTTGATGAATATGCTAGGGGTTTGAATCACAATTAGATTTGAAATATGCAAATTATTGGCTAAAAGTATCCCTTGCAATAAAGTATAAGAGTTTTCCAATGTTTTTAATCATGGCTTTGAGGCTTCATGTGTAAGTATAACAAATTGTCGATATATATATATATATATATATATATATATATATATATATCCTATCAAACTTACCACCATAGGACTGCCTTCTAAGGCTCTATCAAAGACAAGAATGACTAGGCTTTGTTTTATCCTCCAACCCTAAAATTCTTGTTGGTTCATATGAAGCCACGAACTTAACTTATGGAATTTGGAATGACACAAAAATATTGAAGAAGATTGATCTAGGTTGAATTTGTTCCATCAATGTTTTTCATGCTTCTCTAGTTCTTGCTTGACTATTAATTATATGCCTATGAATCTTAGATGCTCTAATAATAATGTTTTATATCTAGTAGCCACATGTTCTAGAGCCAACATATTTTGGTGGAAGATGGCTTTGTTCCTAACTAGCCACAATTTCCAATAAACATATTTAGGTGAGGTCATACGTAGGAATTTGAAGATTGGTTTCTTTTTGAATGACCCTTTGTATAAGTTTACCCACTTATCAAAAAAACATCTCCATTTTTTTTGGCTTTTGAAGTCTATGCTCTATACTTTCTAACGAACTTTTCGAAGTCCTTCGTGTATATTCACATTCCAAAAACAAGTGTTGCACTATTTCTGGAGAAATTGTACACTAGGCACATATAAATAGGCTGTAAATACCCTAATCATTATTTTCACTTGTTAAAAATATTGTATGCGCTAGTGTCTAAAAAATATATTGATCTTTGAAATGCCATATCTGTATGTGATATTTTACCCCAAATTGTTGCCCTCAGAGATAGAGTTGAATTTCCCCAACTAATAATTGTATCCCTATTTTATTGTGTAGTTGGAAGTCTCCCGTCCCCTTTGATTCAATGTGATGAGCCATTGTAAATCATAGCCTCTATGGAATTATACAAGTAGGTTGATGGTGTGATTTAGATGTGCAATAAATTGGCCAAAATTCCAACTTGTACAATGCCTAGAATTCAACAAAGTAGATATGCCACAAAATATCTTTTTCCCTTGCTACATTAGCTAGTTGTGTAGAGAAAGAAAATCCACATTGGTAATCAAATGTTGTTTACCCATTATTTTTTCCCTCCATATGTTGATTTTTCTTCCATTCCTAGGAATATAGGTCATATTAGAGAGAAGGATAGGATGAAATTCTTTGAGTAGTTTCCAGATTGGAAATCCCTTTTTTTCTACCAGAGGTTGGTTAGACATAGTTTTTCCCCTTCCATATTTTTTTGTGAAAAAAAATCTTCCACCACTCATACTTCCTTGTAATTAATCACCAAATATATTTTTCCACTAATGTTAGTTCCATTAAAGAAGGACCCTTGATACCTAACCCTACATTAGATTTTGGTTCTCTAGTTGTGGCCTAGTTGACCAAGTGGAAACACTTTGAGTTTGGTTCCACATGAATTTCCTTAATTTTTGAGCTATTTATTGTTTTACCCTCATAGAGATGAGTAAAGAAGATAATTAAAATATTGGCAAGGTAGATATGATTGATTTGAGCAAATAATCTCCTAATTGGATTAAAACCTTGAGCTTCACATTAAGTGAAATTATCATTTAATTTATTGATTATTTATTTGGAGAAAAGAAGATGAACATAATATTATAATTCCAAGATATTCGAAAGATTTTCATTATTCCTTGAATAGGAAAGAGAGTATCACTAATATTCCGTGAGTAAATTTGACATTTATTCTGATTAATGCCTTGCAGAGACATTCAATTAAATATCTAATTCTCTTTTTGATTTGGAATTCATGATATTGGAAACACCCCGAGAAGAATGGTATAGCTAATAAACTTTGAATGATTGATACCTTTTACACCATCACTTCATTGATGCCTAGATTTGAGAGCTACACTTAGATTTCAAATTTCTATTTAAAATTCTAACATAATTCTACCATAATTATATATAATAAAAGAAAAAAAATTAACAAACATCTTTTATTAATTTTTAATTTCTTACATATATTTTATAATCCTCATCATATTTCAAATCATAAGTTTGAAATCCCAAAAATAAACAATAAAATTAACTAATTACATTAGAAATATTGGTAAATAGTGTCCAAAATAATAAATTCAACTCAGTCCATAAAATTATGGAAATTTTCGATGAAATAACAAAAAAAAATGCATAACTTTAAACATAGTATCATATCACAATAAAATTTAAAAATAATTAATTCATTATCAACTAAAATAATATTTCATATCAATAAATAAAAATATTCATACAAAACGATATTTTGATTTAAAAGGTTAATTATATTGAAGGTAAATATTTAGGTAGCTTTCGTGGATATTAGTTATATTAAAATATCAATCAAACATATTACTAGTTTATTCAAAACCACCTCAAATGTGCTCCACTTTACATTGTTTGTTCCTCAAATTTTTCCATCCATGGTCTTTGTAAATTTTTACATAGGCCTCAATAACCCAAAAGAGACATGGGTTCAACTTAACTTTCCAGTTGTATCTCCTCGAAATTTGTCCCCCCACTACCCTTTCAACCCCAATGCTTTACTTCTTCCATTGTAGCACACACTTTTTCCCATGCTTCCCATTCCTTGAAACGAGAATTCTGTCATCTTCTTCTTTGCCATATCATAGAAAAACAATTGCATTGGTTCTTCATCATGGATGTCTCCACTCTTGGTATCACAAGAGCCTTTTAAGAAGGGAAATTTGTTGCAAGGTCCTTCATGTGAAATTTAAGGCTATGTTGATGTCTGAAAATCTCCCTCTGGTTGAATATGGTTTGATATGATGTGTCTATTTGGGTATATTTTTGGTAGAGAGGTATAATTTTAAGTTTTTAAGATTATTAAAGATCTATGCTTGAGGTACCTATTTAACTAGCCAATGAATATCTTTTCAAGCTTGTGGAATGTGGATGATTAGACCACTAATGTGGATGTAGACAAAACCAATTGGGTGAAATGTGGATGACTAGGCCACTGACGTGGGTGTAGACAAAACCAATTGGATTAAGGCGCTATTCATCACATCCTATAGGGAATTCCAGATTGATGCTCATGAGGATTTTACTCCACAATTAGTTTTCGGTACATAGGATAAATCACAGTGGGATCTATAGGAATTAATAGACAAAGATGTGATGTAATAAAAACTCTTGAAATAGGTGAGGAAACACTGTATTATCTATAATTACTATATTGATATAACTAGCAATTGCACCACATGTTGCAATGGAAACGTCGTAAGGCTATAGCATGTTATAAGAAATTTTAGAAATTGGATACATATTGAAAATAAAGTATTTAATTGGATCATCCATATGATTTTTTCTTTGACTTCTTACTAGAAGAAGCTTTTTACAAAGTTGAAGATTTTTACTAGTATTAAAAATGATGAGGGAAGCCATTATGGAGTAATTTACTATGTTTTTTACTAGATTACATCATTTTCTTTTATACTAAGTAATAATAAAGTTAAAAGGAAGTCATAAATGGGGGCACATAACTTTTGTGGCCCATGGTCTTAGAGCCTCTCGATTATATGTGATGAAGTTGTTAAAAGCTTGAGGATTCTCTATTGTAATATTCCTGAATTGAGTGGAGGGCTAACTTTGGCTGGTTTGGCTTCTTTTAAGCCATGAGAAATAGTAGATATATTATTCAATTTTCTCGTAAGGGATTCTAAGGTAAAATATGGTGTTCATGTATTTTTATTTGTTTATATGTTATCATGTACTATAAAACATATTTTTTTATATCTCATTTTTTTACTGACAAGTGATTTCCAAGCCAAGTGATTGTGGCTTGTAGAAGGAGATGATGGTTGCAAATCTCAGCATTATATGCTGAGGCTAAAACTAACATAGAGAAGCCTGATTGGGATTTAACGTACATACATGAATATTGTATGAGAGGAAATAGAGGTCTAGTAGGGTGATATGCAACTAAATATTTGGATATAGGAAATAGATCTTACAAACTAATAACACCCTACTAAGATTATTTGCAACCAAATAAAAAAGAAAAATAAAATAAATAAATAAATAAATATATATATATATATATATATATATATATATATATAGATATGAGAATTATTCTTTCATTAATAATAAAACTAGCTATTCAATTATACAAAATTTCTTCTATAATGATATAAAAATAATCTGATTATTTTATTCTTAAAATAAATAAATAAATATAATATATGATAAAATAATCTAATTATTTTATTACTCTTACAGTTAAAAGAATTGACTAAATAAACAAAAATATATAATTTAAAAACCAAATCCACATTCTGAGAAACAATGTGCACTACGAATTCCAACAATCTAATATAAAATTCTTTTAAATATTTAAGAAAAATAATAAAAAAATTGAGAAGAAAAAATAATAAATAACAATGTGCATTATAATTTATTACAATTTAATTTAGAAATTTCTTAGACATGAAGAAGAAACAACGAACAATAATAAAAAAAATTGAGAAGAAAAAATAATAAATAACAATGTGCATTATAATTTAATTTTGAATTTTCTTAGACATGAATGAAGAAGAAACAACGAATATTCGAGAAGAACAAACAATGCAAATCTGAAGAAAAACAGAAAAAAGAATATTTTAACATTGAAAAACGAATCCTTATTCGAGAAGAACAAACAATGCAAAGAATATTTTAACATTGAAAAATGAATCCTTATTCGAGAAGAACAAACAATGCAAATCTGAAGAAAAATAGAAAAAGAATATTTTAACATTGAAAAAGGAATCCTTTGTGTTAATTGTTTAATCTCTGAATTTTATTTTTAAACTGCTCTTTACATGATTTTTAAAATTTATTTTTACAAGTTTTATGTGATTTGTGAAAATAATTTACTCTCACATGAAAATAATTAAACTGCTCCATCATATGGAAAGATCCAGCCAAATTTGTTTCGTCTTAAGGACATCGACAACTTTAAAGAGAGGGGCCTGCTTCTTGGGAGCCTTTCCTCCGATGGACTTACGAGCGCCATGGAGCCAAACTAAAACTTCGAATAAGGATTCGAAGAAACAACCAGCTCTGAAAGGATTCGACATATCCATCAAAATCAAGGCATCTGAGAGGTGAGCATCATGTTGCCTGTAACTTCTTGCTTCATTCAAGACAGAAAACACTACTTGCAATTCCAATGAAGGCTACTTTGTAAGAAACATGTTCTTCCATAGCTCCTCATGGATGGCCAAGAGGATGAGTTACAGCTGGATGGCTCCCTGAACAATAATTTACTTAGTCTGCTAAATTTTTTCCTCTGCCCTCGCTTATTATTCTTACTCTTCTGAGCCAATTGTTTTGGGGCAACTTCCTTTTATTTATTTATTTTGTTTTTTTTTCCAAAATGAATTGCTGGTTATGAAATGATTTGGAATATGGATGAAAGTCATTGGTTAAAATCATTAACTGTCAAATTACTGGTTATGAGATGATTGGAAATATGGATGAAAGTCATTGGTTAAAATTATTGAAAAATTAATCATAATATAGTGTCAATACTCATCAAATTTGATGAGTGAACTTGATTACCACGGAATAGAAAGAAACCCCCTCTCTTTAAAGTTGTCGATTTCCTTAAGATGAAACAAATTTGGTTGGATCCTTAGACTTCTCAATGAAGAAAGCTCCGCAAAACTGCCAAGGAGCATTTTCAACCCTGTACTTTTCAAATCAAGCTTTCACAGCAGTAATGCCATTTGTGATCTGGCAGCCTTAGATTATAATATCTTTGACAAACCTGTTGCCCTTCTTCTATTTGCTGGCTTTTTTGAAAGTTTCTATAATGTGCCTTTCAATAGGTAGTGGAATTCAGACCCAAGTCCTCAACATATTATAGCTGTCACATGAGCAGAAATGGAAGTTCGGTGATTTTTCAAGGGAATGAATCCCTAAAAATGAATACACGGGAAAAAGTTATAATTACAGCTGACCACCATTGGGACTTTACAGTTTTTTATTACGAAGTACTCTATGTTTCTGCAGACTCTTAGTGGTTCCATACAGTCTCTTCTGAGATTGATTGAAACTTGGGAACAGACTCCTGTCACTGCCCTTGGGACCATGTGAAAGGTTTAGGAAATATATGCATAGGGGATAATACTCTCAAAAGATTCCCCTGCCATTACCCTTGTCACGTCTGAGACCTCACCGCTGACTTCTAATATATGTATTTTTCTTGGCCTACAGTTCCTTCCTTGCAGAACTCCAATATTAATGGCAATATCATTTGAAATGCTCATGTGGTTATAGCAAAGGGAATGTGGAACCCTGGGAAATTAGGTTGCCAAGTTGAGAAACATGATAGCTACAACAAGGCCATCTCAGGGAATCAAATATGATGTTGGAAGCTATTCTATGAACTTTGATGATGGGTGTTGGCAGGAACTACATGAGCATTGCTTGGCCTGCAAATATCATGCAAATGCAGTGCACCCAATAGTACTTGACACATGCAAGCCCAACTCTTAGGTCTAATAGTTTAGCTGGACGTACTGTGAAATAACAATTGGTGGATGTCTAAAACAAAATAGCAATGGAGTTGGATTATTTTGTAGAGTCTTGGATTAGTTTCTCCCTGCTATTTGAATTTGATTACTTGTTGAAAAGGGACAAAGCACATCCAAATCCGAAGGGGATGAAATTTATTGTTATACTTCTATCTATTTCCACTTTAGTAATCTACTCCCTTGCCTTACTATCATGACCAAATAAGACATCATATCCTCATTATCTATTTACACTTTAGTAATCCACTCCCTTGCCTTACTGTCATGACCAAATACGACATCATATCCTCATTAATTGTTGTGAATAATTCACTACTCAAGTTGTCAACTCTCCATAAGGGATTGGGAGATTGCATTAAACTAGATATCATCACCCTTATGTTGCTTCCTCCAATTCCTACATGGGAACATACCAAATATGCCAAACCAATGCCATCCATTTGGGTGTGGAAGTTCCAATAATGCATGTTGTCCCACTAGAAGAGGCCATCAAATTGACCTTAGATTGAATTAAATCTGTTAGTACAATTTTTTTTACAACTATGCTAGCCACTATAACCATACAACAACATTAACCATACAACAACTATATCTATATTCATATAATTAATAGGATTTTTAGGGAGTAGTTTGTAAGCAGATGTTGCCAAGATTTCATGAAGCTTAGCTTCATAATCGGAGGAATTTCACAATCTAGTATGTTAAAATTAGTTTATACTATCTCATCACTTTGCTCAAACTTACGTTCCTATTTTCATAGGAGTATGGTATGGAATTGAAATTTTTGCTAAGCAAATGTCATCATGCCCACACTATTTTGTTATAAATGTGGGATGACATGAATGTTATCTGGGAGTAATAGATTTTGGTTATCAGAGATTGGGACTGCTTCTCTCTTTTATTATATTTAGAAATGGCTTTAGTGAAGCAATGGTGGGGAGTTCGATCCATGTTGCAATTGTTTTCTCTCTTTCATTGTATTTAGAAATGGCTTTATTGAAACAATGGTGGGGAATCTGATCCATGTTGTAGCTATTGATTGCATACTTGGTTTCCTGGTTGGCATGGCTATCTGTTATTGCCTTGGCACAATTTGAGGTCGGTGAAGCTGAAGTTGTAAAAGTAGAAAGTAACAATATTCCTGATGTAGGAATTCCTTGGGTAGGAAATATGGAAATTTTTGTTACAAGCCTGTTAAGAGGCAAGCTCGATCTAGAGATTGGTGCCAAAGATGTTCTGGCTACCGATAGAGGTCCTGAGCTGAAGGAAATTAATGGGTTTGGAATGACCACATGTACAAGGAAATATTCAAAGATGAAAAGGAATATGGTAATGTTGTTGTTATAATGTTGTCAGGTCACATGCCTAGTTCCTCTATGAAGCAATTCATGAAGTATATCCACCATTCCCATGGTGTGGATTCCATATGGCTGAATTTCCTCCCTTTAGGGTCTGCACCAGTCCATGCAGAGGTTTTCTTATGTTAATGCATTGCATTCCGAACAGTTTCTATTGTAGAGGAACAAAGATTTGAATGCATTGCATTCCGGATAGTAGAAAATATCACAACCATGCTTACTCTTCGGATGCCTCGTACATTAAAAAGACTATGATTCCTGGTGCCTATTTCCATGTTCAAATTGCCTAACAAATGGTTTCCATGGGTATAAACAGGACCTATTGCATGTCACTGAGAATGGGGCAGAATCCGCTGCTGCATTCTGTGAAATGCTTCATCATATTTCTTCGATATCAGAAGAAAATAATTTCATCTGCATTATAGTGCGTCCAGCGACAGTGATGACTAGACCAATCAAACACATCAAGCACCAATTCATAATGAAAATGCAAGTGGAAATCCCTATACTAACTACTATCTAGATGCTCCTGAAATGACAAGCACTATGAAAACAAAGACACTAAAGCATACTGAAGTTGCATCCAAAGGTCTAATTGGTGAATTAGCAGACATCATGAGTATCTCTAGCATTGACATGTTTTCTGGTTTGAATATCCCAACTGCCAAAGTGCAGAATAATGCACATCAAACTCCAAGTCATAGTGAAAATGTTAGTGAGTAAGAGGACCAATGGACATATATTTTATGTCTTGGATCACCAAGTTAGTGATATAATTAATAGGATTTTTAGGGAGCAGTTTGTAATCAGAGGTTGCCAAGAGCTAATGAAGCTTAGCTTCATAATTGGAGGAATTTCACAATCTAGCATGTTAATATTAGTTTAAACTGTCTCATTAATTTGCTGAAACTTAAGTTCCTATTTTCACACGAGTATGGTATGGAATTTAACTTTTTGCTAAGAAAATGTCATCACTCCCTCACTATTTTGTTATAAATGTGGGACGTCATGAATGTTGTTTGGGAGTGATAGATTTTAGCTATTAGAGATTGGGACTGCTTCTCTCTTTCATTGTATTTAGGAATGGCTTTATTGAAGAAGTGGCATGGAATCTGATCCATGTTGCAGCTGTTGATCGTATACTTGGTTTCTTGGTTGGCATACTATCTGTTATTGCCTTGGCACAATTTGAGGTCGGTGAAGGTGAAGTTTTAAAATCAAGTAGCAATATTCCTGATGTAGGACTTGCTTGGGTAGGAAATTTAGCAATTTTTGTTACAAGCCTATTAAGAGGTAGGCTTGATCTGGAGATTGGTGCAAAGATGTTCTGGCTAGAAATGGAAGTCCTGAGATGAAGGAAATTAATGGGTTTGGACTGACCACATGTACAAGGAAATATGAAGATGAAAAGGAATATGGAAATGATATGGTTGTAATGTTGTCAGGTCACATGCCCAGTTCCTCTATGAAGCAATTCATGAAGTATATCTGGCATTCCCATGGTGTGGATTCCATAGGCCTGAATTTCCTTCCTTTAGGGTCTGCACCATTCCATGCAGAGGTTTGCTTATGTCAATGCATTGCATTCCAGACAGTCTCTATTGCAAAGGAATAGAGATGTCAATGCATTACATTCTAGACAATAGAAGATATCACAACCATGCTCGCTCTTCGGATGACTAGTACATTAAAAAGACTCTAATTCCTGGTGCCTATTGCCATGTTCAAATTTTCTAACAAATGGCTACCATTGGTATAAACAAGACCTATTGCATGTCACTGAGAATAAGGCAGAATCCCCTGCCGCAGTCTGTTAAATGCTTCATCATATATCTTTGATGTCGCAAGAAAACAGTTGCATCTGCATTCTAGTGTGTCCAGGAGGTAGTGATGACTGAACTAAGCAAAGTAAAAACTGCGAAAGAATCAGCGTTGCAGGTGGAGGCTATCAGTTCTATAAATTTATGGAGAGATTGTTTTCTCCTTAGGATTTGTGGGAATGACCTAATGAAATCCGTGGTATATAGTACATGCAATTCAATTCCTAGTCTAGTCTCCATAGAACAAACTGGGACCACTGATATATGCTAAACAGGTGGTAGGAAAATTGATTTAGAGAACATCACAAGTACCTCCAACATCAACTCGATTGTCTGTCTACTAGTTAATTTTACAGATTCTTTATTTTTGTTTTCATTTTTTGGGTCATGCTTCAAAAATTTTCCCTGCAACAAAACCATATGTTTCAAAAAAAAATGATCTCCTAGATTCGTGATTAAAATAATTTCTTATGATTAAAATAATTTTGGATCTCGTCAAACAAATGCAAATGAAGGAAGGATCATAAATTTGGACTACTCATTCACAACATGACTAAAATATTTTAAGAACAAATAATTCACTACATTCTTCATTGAAATGAATTGTTAGCTTGTGCAAAGATGAGGTGTTTACTTTTGCAAACTACAACTGAAACAAAACTTGGTAACGTTGTAACTGCAGAGGGCAGCATAGCCTAAAACCTGAAAAGGAAAATGATTTTCCAAGTAATGCTTGAGCTCTGTTATAGATAGTAGAGTTCTGCCCAATCTCTTCAAATTTCTATCCTTTCCCTACCCAAAATGGATCTAGTGGGACATTTCTGAGAGCACTCCTTGTTATGATACAGAATGACAAATTTAAGCTAGAGTCTCATCTAGGCTAACTCTTTTTAGTTGAAACCATCTGAACATCAAGCCTCAACACTTTTTTTAAATTACCAATCATATTGAAATACCGCAAGAGAAATCATGAAGATTATATAGCCAAAATGTCCCCTTATAAAAATTGCTAGAAGTGGAGTGTTTACCTGGAGTTCTTGGGTGAAAGAAGAAAAACTATGAATAGGAAAAATCATATTAAAGATATATCTCATAATCTTTGCAAATGTTTTTACTAAGCAATGCATGTCTCATTTTAATAGGGATTTTGTTCAGATCAGATACAACTTACAATGATCATCTTTTTATCTACACCCAAATTTTCTCATGAATTTCAAAGACCAAGAATTGCAGAATCTGGCAGTTCTCTGCCAAGCTATTCAAATACTAAACATAATATTTCCCGGCTGCAATATTATCTGTACAAAAAGACAAAAAAGAAGTAATCCACCAAAAGCTAACATCAGACTTGGTTTTGAAACACTTAGACATAGATTAGAAAATTTGCTTCTCTATAATATAGCTTATTTGTAGCCATAGCCATATTTGTCCTCTGGTCACTAAAGAGTAGCCATATTATCCCTTGTTCATTCTGACCTATATGCTGACGTGTGTAGAGAAGCTTGATCTCCATGCTACTGATGTACCACTGAATATTAGGAAAGTGTGAGTGATCTTACCATTCGTTTGAAAGCCACAGAATAGATGGATCCTGATCTATCATTTGCAAAATTTCTTTCTTTGAGAAACCTAAACTGCTCAAACACTGCAATCTTTCTTCTAAGGTTTCTTTCGCTAGATTAAACGTTCCATGTACCGCAACTACAAACTTCTATGATACCGGCTTGAAACCAAAATCCTCGGCAAGTCTAAATGACTTCATTACCTTTTCCTCTAAAGCCATGAGCATACGAGGATGTTTAGCTACTAACTCTGATAATACTCAACCCTCAACACCCAATCTTTTCAAAAGTTAAATTGCAGATTTAAGCTTCTTCTCATTGGCTCCAAATGCCCTTGCATAGGTAATAATTAGTTTAGAGATATACTTTTCCTCCATGAAGGTCCTAAGGAAAGTCAGCTTAGACTTCAGGTTCATTTCGGATCTATAAAAGAAGAACCCCCTTGAATTTATAAGGAGAAGGAGAAATATGTTCATGGGTAGGGTCCCCCTGAATTATGTTATTTCCCAAAACTAAATCCGTAAGTTGAGTACAATTACTCAGAGGTACAGGGATATGAAATGTTAAAGAGTTTCCAAGAAAGTGCAGATGTTCCAACTTGGCTAGACGTCCAAGCTCTGATGGAATAATCCCTATTATGTTCTTTCCCAAAACTAAATCCGTAAGCTGAGTACAATTACTCAGAGGTACAGGGATATGACATGTTAAAGAGTTTCCAAGAAAGTGCAGATGTTCCAACTTAGCTAGATGTCCAAGCTCTAATGGAATAATCCCTTTCAAGCTGTTTTCTGAAAGTTTGATCCATTGAAGACATGTACAATTACACAATGCTTTCAGAATAAAGCCGTGGAACATATTAAAGCTGAGGTCAAGAATTCCCAACGCTTTAAGCTGCCCAAGCTTTGGTGGAATTCTTTCTATGAAAATATTATGAGAAATATTAAGTGTACATAATAATGAAAGACTACCTAGAGATGGAGAAACCCTACCTTCCAATTGCAGTCCAGGAAGTATGATGGAAACCACTCTCTTAGTTCCTTTTCTGCACCAAATGACAGTCCAGGAACATACTTTCTTAGAGTTTTCTGTCATCCAGTTGAGAAGAGATCCATGTGGATCAGACGCAATCATCTTTCTGAATGACAGAATAGCCTCCACATCCCTTGTGGCCATGGATGATTCCAATTCACTCTCCTCCAGCTTGCGTTCATCTTCCTTCAAAAAGTAATGATGGGGTTGAAGAGCAATACTCTCGATCACATAATAATTGCCTTGGCACAATTTGAGGCCGGTGAAACTGAAGTTGTAAAAGCAAGTAGCAATATTCCTGATGTAGGACTTGCTTGGGTAGGAAATTTAACAATTTTTGTTAAAATCCTATTAAGAGGTAGGCTCGATCTGGAGATTGGTGTCAGAGATGTTCTGGCTACAAATAGAGGTCCTGAGCTGAAGGAAATTAATGGGTTTGGACTGACCACATGTACAAGGAAATATGAAGATGAAAAGGAATATGGAAATGATGTTGTTGTAATGTTGTCAAGTCACATGCCCAGTTCCTCTATGAAGAAATTCCTGAAGTATATCTGGCATTCCCATGGTGTGGATTCCATAGGGCCAAATTTCATTCCTTTAGGGTCTACACCATTCCAGGCAGAGGTTTGCTTATGTCAATGCATTGCATTTTGGACAGTCTCTGTTGCAAAGGAATGGAGATGTCAATGCATTTCATTCCAGACGGTAGAAGAGATCACAACCATGCTTGCTCTTCGGATGCCTAGTACATTAAAAAGACTCTAATTCCTAGTGCGTATTGCCATGTTCAAATTTCCTAATAAATGGCTGCCATACATATAAACAGGACCTATTGCATGTCACTGAGAATGAGGCAGAATCCCCTACCGCGGTTTGTGAAATGCTTCATCATATATCTTCGATATCAGAAGAAAACAATTGCATCTACATTCCAGTGCATCCAGAAGGCAGTGATGACTAGACCAAGCAAAGTAAAAACTGCCAAAGAATCAGTGTTGCATGTGGAGGCTATTAGTTCTATAAATTTATGGAGGGATTGTTTTCGCCTTAGGAGTTGTGGGAATGATTTAATGAAATATGTGGTATATAGTACATGCAATTCAATTCCTAGTCTAGGCTCCATAGAACAAATTGGGACCACTGATCTATGCCAAACAGGTGGTAGGAAAATTGATTTAGAGAACATCACAAGTACCTCCAACATCAATGCAATTGTATGTCTGCTAGTTAATTTTACAGATTCTTTATTTTTTTTTTCCTTTTTTGGGTCATTCAAAAAAAATGATCTCCTGGATTTATGATTAAAATAATTTCTTATGATGCAAAAGCATCCTAGATTTATTGTGAAACTATTTGCTTATGATGCAAGAAAGTAGTAGAAGGTGGAGAAAAGGGCCATCGCATCCCAATTAGAACCTAGAGTGGAACCTAAAATTCCAATAGGGCCTGCATAATCTTTAGTAAGAACTCAAATGCATTGGAAGAATAGGGAATGGAGCTCGCGCTGCAAGAAGAAATGGCGACGGCTAGGGTTCTGCCCTAGCCCCCGTGCAGGCCAAACCCATCCGTGATCCAGCTTCTCATGGCTGGCTTAACCTCATCAAGCTTCAATTCTAGGCATTCGTCCTCCCTTGACCACTCTGACATTTGTATTTTGCAGCTCATTTCATTTCAGCTGTCTTCCTCCCCTGGTGCATCTGAGTCCTCGATGATGGTGATGGCTACCCAATTATCAAAAGAGGAGGCTTTTTTCTTAGGAAAACCAGTACATAGTTCGATGTTCAAAATATCCAAAATATCCCTTTTCAAATGTCTCCATGTTCAGCATTCTAAGTATATACAAATACTAACTGCTACAACATTCAACAGATACAAAATATCAAAACTGTATATCTAAAGCCATATAAAAAGCATATAATGGGCCATTAAAAGCCCTAACATTAAAACCCTAAAATTTATTGGTCAGAAACCTAAAGGTTACAAGTGCCATGGAGCCAAACTAAAACTTTGAATAAGGATTTGAAGAAACAACCAGCTCTAAAAGAATTCGACATATCCATCAAAATCAAGGCATCTCAGAGGTGAGCATCACGTTGCCTGTAACTTCTTGCTTCATTCACTACAGAAAACACTGCCTGTAATTCCAATGAATGAAGGCTACTTTGTAAGAAACAGGTTCTTCCATAGCTCCTAGTGGATATCCAAGATGGTGAGTTGCAACTAGATGAGTTCGTTAACCATTACCATGGAACGGTAAGATGCATGCCCAACACCTACACCAACCCCCACACCTTGAAACTCGATTATGTCAGGTTCTGGTTTGGCATGTTAAATCAACTGGGTGAAAGATGAACGGAATTTGACATGTTAAATCATCGCTTGGAGACACTCCAATCGTCTAACGATTCATTGGATGGAAGGGAGAGATGACACAAAGGCAGGGAGGGGAATTCATCTCAGAGGGAACACCTTACGGCGTAATTAGGAATAAGCATAGGCATACACTTGGATAATGAAAGAAAAATAAATTTTTATTTGAGAGAATGACTTTGCAAGTGGAAAACATCACTCACAGAATATACCTAGACCAATGTAAGCTAGAAACAATCCATTTAGATTTAGATAAACCTAGAACAAGATAAGTGAGTAAATATTAATGAAGCAGAAGAAAATTTAACAAGCAACTAGTAAAGATTGATAAAATAAGAGAAAAAATAACAATCAACAAAGAGTGATTGTACTAGATACCATGAATCCTAATACCAATAGGTGTTGCACATGATTACCTATTTATGTTGGTTGAATTCACAATAGCAATGAGATTGATTCTACAATGACAAATAGTATATTTAAATTTTCAAACTGTAAATTAGAATAAAAACATTTTTATGTCCAAGGGATATATTTAGAATAACTTTTATCATCGGGCTTATTATATTAGGTTGTAATAGGTTTATTATATTAGGGCTTTTTGCTATTTGGTTTATAATATTAAAGTTTAATATTGGGTTCATAATTTGTATCATTAGGGTTTATAATATTAATTTTAGGGTTTAATATTAATCCCTTGGGTTTATCAATCCCTTAAGTTTATAATATTAATCCCTTGGGTTCAATTGGATTTCATTTTGTTGAGTGAAATGTCAATATCTTTAAATGAAAAACATCAAGCAGAAGTGAGGATGAACAGCTAAGGTTTACAGTTTCTAGCAGGTATTGAACTCCATGGAAGGACGCAAAGGAGGGAGCTCCACTCCCTCCTACAAGCAGGTTGTAGCTAGCCGAGGTAAGAAGCCAATAGAAGAGGTAAGAGGTCATGCTGAAGAAGGGAAAGAGAACATGGAAGAAGAGAAAGAAGGATTCAAAGCAAGGGAGAAGAAAAGCACAACAGAAAAGGAGGAAAACGACAAGGAGCAAGGAGCAAAAACCAAGGCACAAAAAGGACCATGTAAACCCAAAACTGAAGTTACACCCAGAGTAGTTCTGAATGATCCTGCTCTGCAGGCACATAGGGACCACATGAGGACATATGCTATCATTTGTAAATTCATGGGAGTATGGCCCACTAAAAAAGCATTACAGACATGGATTAAATACCATTGGAAACCAAAAGGGAGCATTGACCTACATTTGGGGTCAAAGGGATTCTTTACTGTGGTCTTCAAAAATATTGAGGATAAAGACAAAGTGTTTGAAGTAGGGCCCTACTTCTACGCAACTTCTGGCCTCTACATGAGGTCGTGGATGATGAAATTTTTCCCGTAGCAGGAGAGCTTCACTTCAGTTCCGGTTTGGGTAAGACTTTACTCCCTTCCTCTTGATTATTGGCAAACAAAACCGTTAACTACCATAGGAAATAAATTAGGATGTTTTTTCAAAGCTTCTGAAGCCACCAGAAGAGGAAAATACACTTCCTTTGCACGAATTTGTGTGGAAATGGATCTCTCCAGATCTCTTTCGGATGAGGTGATCTTGGAAGTTTTTGATGAAGAATGGGTACAAATAGTAGATTATGAACATATTCCCTTTAGATGCCACAGATGCCATGAGTATGGACACCTTTTCAGGGATTGCCCCCTCAATAAAATAGAGAACAAAAGCCAAGCTTCCACAATGAAAGATACTGAAAGCTTTCATAAAGTGAGCTACAGAGGAAAAGGGGGCAAAAGGGGACTTAAGCAACATCAAGCAGAAGGACCTCCAGCCAATCTGAACAGGTACCAAGTTCTCGAGGAAGAAGAAGAGATAACAAAAGTAGATCAGGGTATGGAGGGAAGTCCAGAGGAGAAGGAGAAAGAGGAAGACAAAGACCTAAAAAAGGATAATAATAAACAAGAAGAGGCCATGATGAGCGATGAAGAATTGGATATGGACCAGGAAATGACCTAGAGCGAGATGGAAATGGAGGACCATGAACTACATTAGATTCTTGATAGAGAACACCTAGAGTTCACTAGAGTTCACCAGCTATACTTATGGAAAACCCAGGCTAAAGGCATTGACAGGCAAAGTAACACTGCAAGACAGGGTAATGAAGGTGTGAAAACCATAAAAAATACACCAGGATTAGCACCTAGATACCCAGGAAAGAAAAGAGGCAGAAAAAAGCAGAATGAGTTGTTGATGGAATGTGGAAAGCTAATGATAGATTCAGGTAAGATGAAAGACCTTACCAGTTACTCCTTCACAAATCTTTAATTATGAAGTTTACTTCTTGGAATATCAGGGGTATAGGTAGTAAAAGGAAACAAATATTACTTAGTAACAGAATGAAACAAGAAGCTCCAGATATGATTTTTATCCAGGAAACTAAATGTTCCATTCAAAAAATCAAAGAAATACACAGCAAATGGCTCAACCGATTTGAATTTCTAGAAGTCAAGGTAGATAACACAACAGGGGGCATTCTCACTCTTTGGAATCCCTTAAAGATTGGTATAATAGATGCTGAGGCTTCTAGAAATTATTTATCAGTGGCTATTCAACCTGTGGGTGATAGGGAGACCTATCTGGTCACAAATGTGTATGGACCTTAGAGAATGGATGACAAACTCAGGTTTCTAGATTCTCTTACGGATCTTAGAGAGAGATATGTAGAGATACCATAGATTATGGGTGGGGACTTCAACATGATCAAGTCACTATCGGAAAAAAGAGGGGCACCAGAACTCTAAACAAAGACTCCTTAGTTTTTCAAACTTTTATGGATACTATGAAGCTAGTTGACATCGATTCGAGTAATGGTCTCTTTACTTGGAACAATAGAAGAGGAGGAGAATCTCTAGTTGCCTCAAAGTTAGACAGATTCATCATCTTAGAGGACCTTATGCTCAATGATAAGGAAATGGGAGCAAGAATTCTCCCCTTTGGAGGATCAGATCACTGGCCAATTCAACTGGAGGTCAAGGGCATCGGTACACCCAGGAATAGACCTTTTAGATTTGAGAATATATGGCTCACACATCCAGATTTCACTAGCAACATTTCAATTTGGTCGGCTGAAGATTTGCATGTTCAGAGTACACGTATGTTTCTTCTTCACAAAAGACTAAAACATATCAAGCTTAGGCTAAAAGATTGGAACAAGAATGAATTTGGCAATATTTTTGAAGAAAAAAAGGTTGTCGAACACAATTTGCAGGAACTCAACCAATCCCTTATCAAGGATGGATTTGATAAAGTCAGAAATGATAAAGCCACCAAATTCCAGCAAGATTGGGAGAACTTATGTAAACAAGAAGAAATATTTTGGAGACAAAAATCTAGAGTGCAATGGCTCAAAGAAGGAGAATGGAATACCAGATTTTTCCACGGGTCCACCATGGCAAACAAAGCTCATAATAGAATCTCTTCAATCAAGGACGAGGGAGGGCAACTTCTTAGCTCCCACGAAGATATAGAATCTGTGTTAGTTCAACACTTTCATGGGATAGCAAAGGAAACCATTGCAAATAGAGAGCCTTTTATCAAGGATTTAACAAGACATATACCAAGACTAGTGTGCAGAGAGGACAATTACAACCTCAATAAGCCAGTAACTGAAGAGGAAATCAGTGAGGTCCTCAGGGAAATGCAGAATGGTAAAGCGCCAGGCCCTGATGGTTTCAATGTCGATTTCTTTAAAGCCTGCTGGAATATTGTTAAACAGGATATTCTGAATGTTGTAGAGGATTCCAGGAGAAATTGAACTATTCTGAAGGCACTCAACACCTCCTTCATCTCTCTGATCCCTAAACAGGACAATTCCCTTACTCCAAATAAGTTTAGACCCATAGCTTTGTGCAATGTGGTTTACAAGATTATATCCAAGGTCATGGCCAATAGACTCAAACCTCTTCTTCCCACTCTTGTGTCTGGGGAACAATATGGTTATGTGGAAGGCAGAAAAATACTCAATAATATCATTCAAGCACAGGAAGTGGTGCACTCATTGACTAGCAATAGGAAGGCTGGAATGATCATGCAACTAGACCTAGCCAAAGCTTATGATAAGTTGAACTGGACCTATATTAGGATGGTTCTTATTGCTTTTGGGTTTGATCATAACTGGGTTAGATGGGTCATGGCTCTGGTGACTTCTTCCAGCTTTTCAATTTTGGTAAATTGTTCTCCCTCCGAGATTTTTATTCCTTCAAGAGGCCTCAGGAAGGGTGATCCACTCTCTCCCTTTCTTTTTATACTCATGATGGAAGGACTTGGTCATTCTATTAGGCAAGAAAAAGAAGAAGGCAAAATCAAGGGTCTCCAACTTTTTGAGAACGGGTAGTCCTTGACTCATCAACAATTTGTGGATGATACCATGCTGCAGGGAATCCCTATGGTCAAAGAAGCTCTTGCATACAAACAACTTCTAAGTGACTTTTCCATGGCTACAGGTATGGAGGTTAATCTTTCCAAATCCAAGATTTTTTTCTTTAATACTAATATTGCTATTCAAAGGAATATCTCTAGAATTCTGGGCTTTCAAAGGGATTCCCTACCTTCAAAATATTTGAGTGTTCCTCTAACTACTAAACCTCTGCATAAGAGCATTTGGGAACTGGTGATCAATAATATGTAGGATAAAATCAGGAATTGGACAATCAGGTCTTTAAACTTGGCTAGTAGGTTGGTGCTTACCAAGGCTGTTCTTCAATCTATCCCAGCTTTCATGCTATCAGCACTCCCAGCACCAAAAGGAGTCTTTCAACAAATTAGAACCATTCAAAGAGACTTCCTTTTGGGTAAGGGGGAGAACAAAAGGAAATGGGCCTTGGTAGCTTGGGAAAAGATATGCAAACCTAAAAATCATGGAGTTCTTGGTTTGGACGATCCAGAAGTTCTATGTAAGGCTTTAGGGGCTAAATTATGGTGGCGTTGGGTTAAAGAACCAAAGGCTCAGTGGGATAGTATCTGGAAAGAAAAATATGCCAGCACATGGCAAGTTAATGACCATATAAGGATGTCTGGAAGTATTAAGGGATCTTACATCTGGAATAAGGCATGGGAGAATAGAGGCTTAGTTCAAAAGAACAACTTCTGGGAGATCAGAGAGGGATATTTGGCACTATTTTGGGAAGACAAATGGCAACAATAATCGACATTGTTAAATGAGGATTTTGTGGACCTAAAAACAGAGACAGATTTCATAGGGTTATCTAAGGTCAAAGATTTTTGGGTCCAAACCAATAATGCAGGCAAATGGAGAAACTAGAGGAACATGGTTTCCAGGGAAGATAGCCCCTTGAGAGCTAAAGGTGAGGCTCTTATGAAAATGTTGGAACAAAGGAAGATTCTAGTAATAGAGGGGCATGACCAGTTAAGATGGGGCAACAACAATGAGGGCACCTTTAACCTTAAGGAGGAAAAATGCATACTCCTTGAGTTGGATTCTTCTGCTCCGGATAAAATTTGGCAGAATCTATGGAGGCATCAAGGCTGGATGAAGATTAAACTCTTCATGTGGCTGGTTTTTCATAAGAAAATTCTGACTTGGGACAACATTCAGAAAAGGGGTGTTCTGGGGCCTTCCAGATGCCAGCTTTGTGAGGCCCAAGAGGAAACTATGGAACACCTCCTCAATAATTGCATTTTCACCTCTAGATTGTGGGATTCTTTCGCCACCATCTTCCAAAAGACCAACAGGGATAGAGGGAGTATCATCAACACCCTAACCAAATGGAGGCGAGATTTCTCTGATCATGAAATTCTGGGCTCAGCTTGGGCTCTTACGCCCAGCTTCATTATTTGGAATGTCTGGAAAGAAAGGAACAATAGAATCTTCAAAAATGAAAAGAGACCCTTCCAATATCTTTTTGAGCAGACCTTGATACAACTTAAGGAGACGGTTAGTACCACAGTGCGAAATCCCCCTAAGAATCCACCTTCAGATGCTGATATGAGGATTCTTAGACAGTTGGGCATGCAGGGGCTTATTCCGCAGGGCCTGGATAGAAAGGTTAGGATAATAGATATTGAGCAGGACTACTGGCATCCTCCCACTCAGGGTTTTCTGAAATATAACATTGATGGGACCTCAAAAGGCAACCCGAGCACTTCTGGCTTTGGAGGGGTGTTAAGGGATGAAATTGGAAATATACTTTCTATCTTCCATTGCCATTTAGGTAGAGTGACTAACAACATGGCAGAATTAATGGCTATGGAGCAGTGCTTAGAACTCCTGGTGCAGGACAATCAGCAAAATGTGATTATTGAAGCTGACTCGGAGTTAATTATTAACTCGGTCAAAAGAATTAGTTGGGGCATGGAGCCGGAGAAGATTTCAAAACATTGGAGGTTGATCCAGGTCTTTCAACAGATCCAGCTCCACCTCAGGGGCCTTCACAAAGTAAGTTTTAACCATGTGCAAAGGAAGGCCAACAAACTGGCGGATTTATTGGCTAACCAAGGAGTGGATTGTACCATTAGCAGGGTCGTGATGGGTTGGCAAGGGTTGCCTCAAAATGGACTTAAGGATCAATGCCAAGGCCAAGTGGATGAAGATATGTTGGTGTATCGTAATAAAGCCATGGAGGCTGTGTCCAGATAATTTGGTTTCATTATGAGTTGCTATCTTTTCCTCTTTTTGTTCCTTCTTGGGTTGCTCGGCAGATTCTGCTGCCCGGGTAGTTGGCCGGAGGGTTGGGGTTTTACTTTATTTGAGTTCATAAGCAGGTACAGAGGGGATGGCATGAGAAGCTGGAGTCTGGGCTTTGGTAGCAGCCGGAATACCCGGGATTCTTTTCACAGGGACGCAATTCTGCCCGAAGAGTGGTTTTTGGTTCATCGGGGGCCCTTCAAGTTGGAAGCAGTTTTTACGATTTGGGAGAGATCCCACTCATCGCGCTACACGTGGCAGAGGGGTGGGAAGGAATACTGCCCTTATCACATGCTAACTAGCAGTGCTTTTGACCTGTGCGATATGATCCTCAGCCATCAGATCAAGCACGGCAGATCTACGGTTGAGATTCAACGAGCATGTCAGTGGGTCCATAAAGTTAAGCGGCGGGCTTTTAGGCTTGGAAATTTCTTCCTTTGCCGTTAGATCAAGCTTGGGGGATCCACAGTCAAGATTCAACATGCAGGTCAGTGGGTCCATACTGTTAATTGGCGGAAGTTTTGGAGATGTCGAATTCTAGGCTTTGGTTGCAGCCGGAATACCCGTGATTCTTTTCACTGGGACGTAATTCCACCCGCAGAGTGGTTTTCGGTTCATCGGGGGCCTTTCAAGCTGGAAGTGGTTTTTAAGTTTTGGGAGTGATCCCACTCATTGCGCTACACGTGGCCGAGGGGTGGGCACGAATACCACCCTCATCGCATGCTAACTAGTAGTGCTTTAGAACCGTGCGATATGATCCTCGGCCGTCACATCAAGCACGACGGATCGATGGTTGAGATTCAACGAGCATGTCAGTGGGTCCATAAGGTTAAGTGGCGGGATTTTAAGCTGAGCGATTTCTTCCTCTGATGTCAGACCAAGCTGGGAGGATCTACGGTGAGGAATTAGCACGCAGGTCAGTGGGTCCATTTTGTTAATAGGCGGAATTCTTGGTAGTGTGATGTCTTCTTCTGTCGTTGGTGGGTCGAATGTTTGGCCTTGGTACTTTTGGACATCTGAGGGTTTTTGCTGTTTTGTGGGCTGGGATCGGAGTTTTTACCCTTACTTGACGTCCCTGGTTTTTTAGAGAGTAGTTTGGGCTTGGTCCATGGTTCCATGTGAATGGTTGTATTCTTTGTAAATTATTTTCTAAATTAATGAAAACAAAGGTACGACTCTTGCTTTAGCAAAAAAAAAATCATTTCCCTCGATTTATAATTCATTTAGTTTATAAAATTAATCCCTTAGGTTTATTAATTCCTTGGATTTATAGTATTAATCACTTGGGTTTATAATATTAATCCTGATGTTTATAATATTAATCTTAGGTTTTATTTTCCTAGGGTTTAATATTAATCCTAGGGTCTAATGGTATTCCCTTGAGTTTACAATCCCTCGAGTTTTAATATTAATTCAATGGGTTTATTAATCCCTTTGGTTTATTGATCGCTTATGTTAATATTAATCTTAGGGTTTAATGTTTATTTTAGGGTTTATATCACTTGGTTTTATAATACTAATTCCTTGTTTTAATATTATTCCCCTCAGTTTATAATCCCTTGGGTTTATTAGTCCACCTTTATGATATCAATCCTTTGGGTTTATTAGCATAAGGGTTCATATTCTTAGGGTATAATATTATTCATAAGGTTGATAATATTAATACCATGGGTTTATAATATTAATCGCTTGGGTTTACCAACCCCTTGGGTTTATAACATCAATCTGTTGGGTTTATTAATCCCTTCAATTTATAATACTAATAATTACTTGAGTTAATTAATCCCTTAGGCTTATGATTTTAAACCATTGAGTTTTTAATCCCTAGAATTTATAATATCAATCCCATGGGTTTATTGATTGCTTGTGTTCATAATCCCCAAAGATTATAATATTAATCCCTTAGGTTTATAATATTAATAATTTCTTGGGTTTATAAATCCCTTGGGTTTGTAATGTTTATCCCTTTGGGTTTTTAATTTGTTTGGTTTGTAATATGAATAATTCCTTGGGTTTATAATATGAATCCCTTGGGTTTACAATATGAGTCTGACACAAGGCTATTAGAATCTGAATGGATTGGGATTCAAACAGACTCATTGTAACGAGTAAAGAGCCTGAACGAATGGTAATTACGGTGGGCCCATATCGCCGAGGAAGGAATAGCTCGCTTGACATAAGGAGAGCAAGGTGGGTTCAAATATAATATCTCAAGCCTTAAATCACATCCTAAGGGAAAAGCGAAATAAATGATTCTCTGTTGCATCTCATTTTGCATATTTGCATTGTATAAGTATCTCTCTCTTGCAAATTGCATTGCACATATTTTATTACATTTGACTAACTAATCTCACTATTAGCAAATTTGTCTAATTCCTCATAGTCATGCTCTTACAATCTTGTAGTTGGATCGTCTTAATTTGATAATATAATAATTAAAAGAGAATTTCTAATAGGAATATACAAGTGATAAAGAGACATTGGTATCGTTATTCATTTAAAAGTTCTTCTCTAATTGGATCTTGTGATTTGTTTAATGGTAGAAGTGTCCTCAGACATGTAATTTTATTAATCAGGAAAACACAATTACATATTGATTTTGCAAGAGTTTACACCCGAACAACCAACACTCTTGCAATGAGCTATTTATAAGCTCAATGTCCTAACTACCTCTAATTATGGATCACTTATGAAATAACAAGTGTCCACTTACAATAAAAGCTATTAAAACAAGTTACTAACAATTCTCCTAAAATAGAGCCTACGATACAACACATTTGTAGAGTCATATATTTTAAAACAATATACTAATTCTAAATGTCTCCATTAAATAATTAAATGTTCTAGAATAATAATTATTAATTTAATATCTTAAATTAATAATTATTTTATTCAAACTTTATAACCTATGAAAATATTTTATTTTTGGATCATCTAACATTCCCCCCTATGATCCAAAGATACATTACAACAAATACCAAGTTCATCCCTGAACTTAGTAAATTTTATTCTGCCAAGCAGTTTCGTGAAAATGTTGGAGATCTGATCTTCGGAAGGATAATAAACTCGCTTGAGGACATCTTTGGAAATGAGAGATCTGATATGTTGATACTTGGTGTCCACATGCTTTGTCTTTGAATGAAAAATTGGGTTCTTGGCAAGTTTGATGGTTGATTGGCTGTCAATGAATAATGATGTAGCTTTTGCCTAAGAAATGTCCAAGTCCTACAAAATTCTGTGCAACCAAACAATTTCATATGCTGCTTCCCATGCTGAAATGTACTCTGCTTCTGCTAAAGAAGTGGCCACTGTAGCTTGTTTCTTACAACTCCAAGATAATGTTGTTGACCCCATGTTCATTAAATAACCTGATGTTGATGCTCAATCATCAATACTTCCAACAAAGTCGGCATCTGAATATCCACCAAGTACAAAGTTTTTAGTCTTTGTGTAAAGAAGACCAAAATCTTTTGTTCCTTGTATATATCGAAGAACTCTTTTTGCTACATTCCAGTGGTTGTCTCGTGGTTCCTGCATAAAACGTGAAAGAATACTGACTGCATAAGATAGATCAGGGCGAGTATTTGTCAAATAAATCAAGCTGCCAATCAACTATCTGTAAGTAGTACTGTCCACCTTTCCCCCCTTCAAATTTTGAAAGTTTCAAGTTTTGGTCCATGGGGGTAAGAAAGAGCTTGCAATCCTGCATTCCAAATTGTTGAAGAACCTCTACTGCATACTTTCTTTGAGAAATGAAATATTATGTGGACGTTGGAAGACTTCAACTCCAAGATAGTAGTGAAGGAATCCCAAGTCTGTCATCTTAAAACCTGCATGTAACTCCTTTTTCATCTGTGAAATATGATCATCATTGTTTCCAGTAATGATCAAATCATCTACATACATAACAAGAATCACCAGATATTTTCCCTGTTGTTGCACATACAAAGTATCATCATATTCACTTCGTTGAAAACCAACTTTCCTAAGGTATTCATCCATTTTTGCATACCAAGCTCGAGGAGCTTGTTTTAACCCATATAAAGCCTTGATCAATTTGCAGACTTTATGTTCTTGCCCTTCAATTTCAAAACCTGGTGGTTGTGTCATATACACATCTTCCTGTAAATCCCCATTGAGAAAAGCACTTTTCACATCCATTTGATGAACTTTCCATCCTTTCTGAGCGGCCAATGCAAGTGTTAATCAAATGGTGTTCCATTTAGCTGTAGGAGCAAAAGTTTCCTCATAATCAATGCCTTCCTTCTGCACAAAACATTTAGCGACAAGTCTTGTTTTATACTTTTCAAGTTCGCCCTTTTAGTTGTACTTAATTCTGTAAACCCACTTGCATCCTATGGGTTTAACATTTTGAGGACAATCAACAAGTTTCCAAGTGTTGTTATCAATTACTTCTCGATATTCTTCAATCATACCTTGTTTACATTCTTTATGTTTTACTGCTTCTTTGTATGTGGAAGGTTTAGTAAAATCATGTGCTGTCAAGGAAAAATTTCCTTCACTTCTGTGTGACTTTCTTGTGCTTGTTTTATTCTGCTCATCAGGCTTTACATCTTTCAAAAGTTGAACTGCCCATTTTGGTAGTTGATGATCAGTTGTTTGAGATTCTGAAAAGTCACCATCATTGTAAAGAGGATTAATATAAACTGATGTGCGTCGATTAGTTGGAGATTCTGGAGGTGGAGAACCACTGTCAGAAGAACTGTTGCTGCTTGGATATGTGGATGAACTGCTAGAAGATCCAGATGGTATTGTTGAAGTAGATGGACTAGATGAATCATCTTCAGATGAAGGAAAATCAAGTTCATACCAATTTGGTGAATTTGGTTGACTTTTTGTATTTCCTATTCTTCGACTACCTTTAGTTTCTAACTTTTGAAGAAGACTTTCAATTTCTTCAGCACTCTTACTCTCTGTTTCATCAAAAATTACATCCTTGCTCACAATAAATTTTCCATTGGTCAAAAGATGGTACCCTTTCTTCTCATCAGAATAGCCAATCATTGTGCATTTCAAACTTCTTGAGTCAAGCTTAGTTCGTTTTTCTTTCGGAACTAAGGCATAACATACTGATCCAAAAACTCTAAGATGTTTAACTCGAGGTTTGAAACCATACCAAGCTTCATAAGGTGTGATTCCGTCTAAAGAAGCAGTTGGATAACTGTTTCTTAAGTAAATAGTTGTATGAATTGCTTCTGCCCAATATGTTGGACTTAACCTTTTGAAAGTTAACATAGATCTTGCCATTCCTAACAAGGTGCAGTTCATTCTTTCTACTGTTCCATTTTGCTGTGGAGTGTAAACATTTGTAAGATGTCTTCTTATGCCATTATCACTACAATAAGTTTTGAATTCATTTGAAGTGAATTCTCCCCCATTATTTGTCCTGAGAGTACCTATCTTTTCTTTGACTTCATTTTCAACAAGTTGGCAAAAAATTTTAAACTTTTCAAATGCTTCTAACTTTTTCTTTAAGAAATAAACCCAAGTCATTCTACTGAAATCATCAATGAATAGTAAGAAATATTTGCAACCACCGAATGAAGTCTGTAGTGGTCCACAAACATCACTATGAACTAGTTGTAGCCGCCTGTTTGCACGCCATGAACTTGTTGGAAAGATTTCTCGACTTTGTTTTCCATAAATGCAAGCTTCACATTTTGCATTTTCCTTTTTAAAAGTGGGAAGTCCTTTAACCATCCCTTGTTTCTGCAATTGAGAAAGAATATCAAAATTTAAATGTCCATATCTTACATGCCATAATCTTATAGGTGAAATTCTTGTAGTCATTGCCCCTACAAAATCAGAATGCCTTGGAATAATTGTCCCTTTCATCCTTAGCAATTTTCCATCTTCATAACCTGTCATCACAGTTTTCAAGCTCCATTTGACTAAATTAATCTTAACTAGGCCATCTTCCATTATTCCCTGATGTCCTACTTGTCGAATCATGACTAAAGACATCAAATTTTTCTTAAAGGTTGGTACATACCATACATTTGAAATCATTTTTTCTCCAATGCCAGGGAGAAAAACCTTAACTTCTCCTTTTCCATAAGGAGTATGTTTTGTATCATCTGCAAGAAAAATGGAATTAAGTTGGCAATCTTGAAAATTCCAAAAAAAATCACGTCGACAAGTCATGTGCTGAGTTGCCCTTGAATCCAAGATCCAGGATCTTCATAATCACTTCTAAGATGGGATGAAAGTTGTAATGCCGGTGAGAAAGTAAAAACATATTCTAAGTTATCATCATCTTGATCATTTGCAAATTGTGCTAAGTGCTGATGAAACTTGGGAATTTTATTAAGAGAATTTCGACAATCATCAACATAATGTCCAACTTTGTTACATATTCGACACACAATTTGACTTAAGTCTCTTCCTCTTCCTGAAGATTTTCCTCTCCCTCTACTTTGACTTCTATTTTGAGGTTGTCCTCTACCTCGATTATTATTTCCTTGTCCTTGAAAATAGCCTCTTCCTTGATTGTTTCCTCTGCATTGAAAATTACTCCTGCCTGAACTGTTGCCTCTATTAAAGTTGTTTCCTCTGCTTTGGCTTCGACCTCGACTTTGTACATTATGTGCTGCTTGATTCTGATTGAAATTCCCTCTTCCTCTGCTTTGAGAATTGTCAGTTGATGATTTACTAGTGCTGGCCTCTGTGAAGAAAACATC
Source organism: Pinus tabuliformis (assembly GCA_031772625.1). Taxonomy (NCBI): domain Eukaryota; kingdom Viridiplantae; phylum Streptophyta; class Pinopsida; order Pinales; family Pinaceae; genus Pinus; species Pinus tabuliformis. The sequence continues at coordinate 1,148,315,403 of CM062805.1, forward strand.
TTCACCAACTGTCTTTTTCTTCCCAAAGGTTTTATCATGTTGGGTCAACATTTCGAAGAGCTCATCAAACTTTAGTTTCTCTAACTTACCAGTTAATTGTAGAGTCTCCAAAAAATGTGTGTAGGAAGAAGGAAGTCCAACAAGTAAAATTGTGACCATAAAACTATCATCTACTACTGGAAAACCAACATTAATGATTTCCTGCCTAATATTCTTAAGTCTTGAGATATATTCAAGAACATCACCTCCTTCAGTTAATTTTTGTTGCAACAATTTTAATTGTAGATCGACTTTCTTTGATTCAGGCTGAGTATCGAAGAATTCTTTAAAAATTCTCAAAGCAAACCATGCATCTGTAGCATTTGCTATATGGACATACATTTCATCATTGACAGAAGATTTAATGAGAGCTAATGCTTTGGCATTTTTAACTTCCCACTTTGCTAGGGTAGCTGCATCTGTGGGTTTATTTGGCTTAATATCACCATCACATATACCCTGCCACAATTCATTGCAAATGAGAGTGCTTTCGATGAGGTGTTTCCATGTTTTATAAGATTTTGTACCTTCAAGTTTGTCGAAATCAGAAAACAAATTAATCAACTTTGACATTGTAGTGTTGAAAATTCACACCACAAATCAAGCTAAAAAAAATATCAAGATGGGCAAAAAAACATGCAACACACAATGCAAAACAATAATAATCTATCGGGGCTTGGCCTTGACCCTCGTATAGTCGTGGAAACAGGAGAAAAATGACTGAGCTTTACACTTGGCTCTAGTCAATTTCTCAAATATTTACAAGGTAATTTTCAAAATTTGACTTTTACAATGATACTCTTGCAAAACCTGGTAAAAATAAATGTTACCCCCCCTCAAAGTAAAATTGTTTTGAGTTACAATGTCACACTTATCTCTCCATATATAAAAATAATTACAAATAAAATCACCTTATTACTCCAAAAAGTTTACTGAATGTAATATCCCCAATATTTATAAATAACCATTACACCTGCTCACACCTTATTTCTCCAAAGAATATTACATATTATAGACCAAAAACAATTTTATTTCTCCATTAAAAATTTATGAAAGTCTTTAAAACCTGCGTTAAAAATGAATGAGGTGCAAGTGTGAGACTGGCAGCGTGGAGTCCGATTTCTTCTTGTTGAAACGATGATTTCTATTACTGCATTCATCATCTATAATTCTCTGCTTTGTACCAAAACACCAGATTTGACAAATCTATTAACAACTTGGCTCACCTTGCAGGGATCGCTTGTTCTCGTTGTATATAGAAGCAATTGTGATTATAACTCCATGGAGATCAATCCACAGACCTGTAGATACCTATCTCTGCAAATTTGAGAAACAAATCCTGGTATTTGGGGCTAAAATTGTAGGTGTGTTTTATACCCGGATCGGAAACTAAGAATACCCATCAGAAGATTTCTATGTTTTCCAATGGCTTGCTACTCGGTGAGATTACCCACAGTCCCATGCTGTTGTTCGGATTCATGTGACCAGGAGCTGAGGAGAAGAGGGGCAAATTTCAGAGCGAGGTCTTGCAGAGGGGATCATTATTATGTTCTTGGGGTGAGAAGAAACGCTTCCAGGAATGAAATCAAGTGCGCTTATAGGCGTCTTGCCACGCAGTACCACGCTGATGTCTGTAAAGATAGGGGGAGTGAACAGAGATTCAAGCAGATCAATAGGGCCTATGAGAGTATAGTCAAGGATTACAGTTACTTCCAGTCTGAGACAGGCCTGAATTGCAGCATAGAAGATTTGTTCATGACAATAACAACAGAAATGATTCCTGATATCTTCAATTCTAACGAGTGGTTTGAAGGCCTCAACTTCAACAGCCCTTCTTATTACGAGACTTCAACCATCCATGAGAGTATGGATGAGGAAGTTTTCATGACAGACGCGAAAGAAGATCAGAAGTCAAGTGTGAGAAAATAGGAATCAAAGAAGTCTGAAGAAGTGAGATGGTCTCATGACGGAAACTGGAGGATCCGCCAGGCGCAGGGGTCTTTGTCAAAGTTTGAATGCCGACGCTAGCACCGTCACTCAATAGATGCAAATCCACATCCGTTGCATCACAATAGCCATACAGATTTTGCAAAAAAGTCACATAGATTTTGCATTTTTTTTGTTTTTCTTGATAATAAAAAATGATTTTAGAATTTACAAATCTAAAATCAATAATAAATATTTTGTTCATTTTAAAGAAAAAAAACTGGACAAATTCCATACCAATCATATGCTAATCAATTCAATGGAGTTTTCCAAAAACTTTTAGAGCTGGAATCTCCTCGTCACATCCACTGCAACATTACTGTAACTCCAATACCACAATAATGGCAGAAGTGTCCTCAGATACGTAATTTTATTAATCAGGAAAAAACAATTACATATTGATTTTGCAAGAGTTTACACCCGAACAACCAAACACTCTTGCAATGAACTATTTATAAGCTCAATGTCCTGACTACCTCTAATTCTGGATCACTTATGAAATAACAAGTATCCATAACAATAAAAGCTATTAAAACAACTTACTAACAATTTTCCTAAAATAGAGCCTAAGATACGACACATTTGTAGAGTCATATCTTTTACAACAATATACTGATTCTAAATGTCTCAAATAATTAAATGTTCTAGAATAATAATTATTAATTTAATATCTTAAATTAATAATTATTTTATTCAAACTTTATAAATTATGATAATATTTTATTTTTGAATCATCTAACACTGTTTAGGAAGTGATATTAGCTATAATGGCTTTAATTTACCCTCGTTTCTCAATAAAAATGATGATAAAATAATCAATATGATAACATTATTCAACAAAAACAAACATGTATGTCTCCAGCAACCGACGAATAGAATGAATGTAACACTGTGCACACACTCTTTTTGTATGTCTCTAGAAGATGATGAATAGAATGAATGTAGCACTGTGCACACACTCTAATTGTATGTCTCCAAAAATTAATGAGTAGAATGAATGTTTGAAATAAGGGTTGATGTTTTATAGTTTTTTGATCTAGAATTTAATTAGTAGGGAAGATTGGGATGGATTTCCATCTCCAAAATTCAAATGTGTGTTCTTGATTGATTTGTACATGATCCAATGGATGATAAACTTTCATGGTTGATCCTTGTGCTTTCCTGTGTTTAATTCTTGAATTGAGTAAAATGAATGTTTGAAATGAAAATTAGTAAGGGTTGATGTTTTATATTTTTTTGATCTAGAATTTAATTAGCAGGGAAGATTGGGATGGATTTCCATCTCCCAAATTCAAATGTGTTTTCTTGATTGATTTGTACATGATCCAATGGTTGATAAACCTTCATGGTTGATCCTTGTGCTTTCTTGTGTTTAATTCTTGAATTGAAAGCATTGGTGTGTTTAATACCTGAATTGAAAGGGTTAGTGTTTTTCATTGCATCATTTGAACTAATTCCTTAATTGAATGGTGTCATTTATTGTCTTCAATAGGTTGAATGGTTAAACACACATGTAGATATGCCTGACACACATTTCCCCTATTCTTGTGTAGGTATTACCCAACATTGGGATGTGTTGCTCTAGTGGAAATCAGTGGGTGATTGTTTGATGGGATAGGTGTACTCCTAGATAGAATTCAATGAAATGTTTTATAGTGCATTTTGACTTAATTCATAATTCAAAACTGGAGATAGTTGGGATAGTATGTTTTGTCAACTTGTAATGTTAAAGCTTGGTGTTTGAGAGTTATTAGTCATGTTACGGCCATAGTCACCAGTCGCATGCATAACCTGCACAAATTGATAAGTAATGCCCTCACTCTCGTCAACACATTCGCTGCCAGCGGAGAAGGAGATGAGCTCCATGTCTGAAGCCTTCAACGGCTCCTCGCCTCAAATAATATATTCAGTATTTCATAGAATCTGTATACCATAGCTTTTACCTCCGGCCTTGAGCCAAAATTTGGGGCTTTTTATTGTAAACTCGGTTATAGTGATATAATAAGTAATGAAGAGCAGGAATATGATTTATAGAATATGCTTCTGCGCCGTAAAATGGTAGTCCGGTTGTAGATGCGTTAACTGGTGTTTGGTTGCATTAGGTCCGAGGGTCGAATTCAGGGGCCTTCTGAGCATAAGGCTGCACTGGATCGATCTTTAGTTGCACAGCCCACCTCGACTACTCAAAAGATAAGTATATGCCGAAAGCATTTCAGACTGGAACCATATGTAAATTCGCTCTACATTGTTTTAAATATCGTGTAATATTAAAATCAATATTATTTTTTTAATATTGATTTGGGTCACGAGCGGCCATATCACTATAACTTCGAGTTTGTGTCATATCACTATGACTTTTAGGTAATGTGCGTACCTTAATGATTAATAGATTTTATGCTCAATATCACTCTGATCCAGTCCGGCCAATTGAATTAATTTGATATCAAAAAAGTCTTAACTTAACATCTCATCATTATCTATTTTTTATAGCATTTACTTTTATTATTTAAATCTAAATATTTTTTTATTTAAAATTAAAACTAAAAATATTAATTCATTTAAATTTTAATATAAAAAAATTATAATATAAAAGTATTTTTATTTTCGTTTACATTGCTGTAAATTTACAAAGTCCACCAACACATCCTATCATGACATCGTACCATGGTTGAAGCATTGCCGTGACCTGGAAAATGGGTATAAATGCGATATTTTCGATTTCCATCAACTTCATTCAATTACTATGTCCTCTAGTCGAGTGCATATAGTCATGTTTCCATCAACTTCATTCAATTACTATCCCCTGTAGTGCAGTGTATAGAGTCCGGTTGCCATTCATAGACCAAGGCCCTAAATCAGTGACAGTGTAAAGAGTAGCGAAAGCTACTCGTGCTAGTTTCTTTACCTTTACCTCTACTAACAGTGCTCTGGGAAGATATGAAACAAGAAATCATACTACCTGATTATCGTTGGACTATATTTTTACGAGTTGTTTCTCGTGCTGTCTCTGAATTGTAAGATACCTTTGAACTAATTTAGCTATGGAAAATGTGAAGTAGTATAATAAACAATTTTCACAAATTTACTCAACCTCCGATCATGCGTTGTAGTTAAAGGCATTAAAAAATGAAAAGTAATAAAAATAATAAAATTTATTTTATTAGATTGTAATTTTGTTTTTATTAACAAAATTACAATAACCTTTTACATAAAGGAAAATCATAACAAAATATTTGAATATTTACGATATAACAATATGTTTAATCATGTATATTCATATTCACTTTACTATAAATATTATTAACTTGTAAATCTTTATTACAATATCATGAGCCAATTCCGTGACTCATCAATAAAACATATCCAAAATCATCTCAATACTACATGTCCAAAAACGATGACTTATCAATACACATGCCCAAAAGCCATTTCTCATTTCACAATCAAAATATTTTATAATTTTTTTTTTTATAAATTTAATTTTATCACATTTTTAGACAAGAGACTCAATTATCTAATGTAATAGTATATTATATTATGACATAATATATTATGTTATTTAAACATATTAACTGGGTCAAACTGCATAAAAATAAAAATGAAAATATAAAATAAAATTTTACTTAAAATATTTTGAATGAGTGAAATTACTTAAAAATAAAAATTAAACTAAAAATAATAAACTGTAAATCTATTAATCTTCGAGAGATCAAATCTTCCAAATAAATTTTACACTCTAAAGAAATTTAATCTATCTTAACACTTAATAGATTCAAAATTAAAATAAATCTAAGCTCATATTTTCCTAACATGACCGAACTCTATAGACTAATCCATTCAAATGAGCCCTTTTATCCCCTTTCTGCAATTTCGATGTTTACGTATCCGTTTGGAAAATCAACTCCGTATATTTTGGAATGGCATCGATGGCTGACACTGTTTCACTTCCTTTCGACCCCGCACTAACAGTTGAAAAACTGTGCACAAGACAGAAGAGACCATGGTCACTGCCTCTCTATATGTGGAAATTCAAAGTCTTCACACTCTGTAGCAACCAAAGATAAGTTTTAATTAGAGGTATACAAATTAAATTAAATGACCTTAAATTTTAATGAGTGGTATGTAAATTAAATGCGAATGGGTATATATATATATATGTGTGTGTGTGTGTGTCTAAAATCTATTATTATAACAAAATGATATATGGAGGCTCTCGTCTCTGTAGTTTAGAGCCAAGGTTCATGGCATAAAGCAACAAAAACCAAAATTAAGACTGCCCATAAGTGATAAACCAGTCCAATCTAAAATAATTTTGCTACCTGCGCAGGGGAAACCAGCATATGAACATGGAGCAATATCCTATCATGACAAACTATTTTGCTCAAAAATTCAAAAGTAAACCCATAGACTTGGTTACCGGGACCCTGAAATCTGAAGACGCGTGGTGAGTTAGGTGTCACTTGGTGCTGAAAGGTGTTCTTCGATAATGAAACACCTGTAGGTGTCGAGGTCGTCCTCGTCTTTCGGCAACGCACCTGTGTCATCCTTTGCCAGATGTTCTCGATTCTGCTCCGCTGCAGAAGGCTTGCCCTGATCATTATCTCTCTTCTTCATTACGCAAGTGGGGCATCCTTCGTCGCTGGAAGGCTCCTCTTGGAAGGTGACTGTGATGGTAGCCTTGATGAGTGGACGATTCAGAGAGCAGTGGTAAATGAATTGGGCTAACTGGATGGATTGTTGAGAGCTGGAAGGGATATCAGTAACTGGAATGGCGGTTTGTAAAGGCGGGGAGTGGACAGCGCGAGTGCGACCTCTACCACTGCGAGTTTCAGGATAAGGGGCTGAGACGTAATATGACGAGGGGGAAGAGGAGTCCAAGACTATTAAGGGTGGAGGACGGGGCAGACTGCCTCTATTGCTACCCCTTCTGCTACGCATTCGCTGGCGTAGTCAAGACATGATGGCGTGGGGATGAAGAGACTGCCTGTGAGAGGTCGGCACTGAGCGGAGCTCTGAGGTAAAAGGCTCAGAAGGCTTAGAATCAGAAGTCAGGTTGCAGATCAAGCTCTAAGAGTAATGGTTGCCCTTTCCAAACTCTATGCAGCAGAGAATGTTGCATCGCCTGCCCATTGCAGTGCATGAACTTGGCTCCACTGCAGCGAGGGGGCACTTGCAACTCAGAGGCAGAGGAATAGAAACAGAGGAAGTGGGTCGAATATTACCTGAGGGTTCCATGATGTAGAGCCAAGGCAGGATGGCGCTGGTGAGTTGATTCGAGTGCCGCATTGAATGGCACTTACTGCTGCTGTGAGGCAGGTTTATTGCTTTGTGTGCGGGCTTACGAGTGGCCATGTGCCTATGCCATTTGTCGTCTCGTTCCGCCGCCATCAGATCAATCCTTATGTACACCCGCATCTCGGAATATATATATATATATATATATATATATATATAAGCAAAATAAATTAATTAAATTATAATTATATTTTAAATTATTATTATTAATTATAAAAAATAATATAAGAATTAAATATATATAAATTTGGGAAAACATATAACAAGATTTTTAATAATTAAATTAAAATATAAAATAATTTTTGTAATTTAATGTAAAATTTAGTTTGTAATTTTAGTTAGATATAAAATTATGATTGTGTTAAGAGACACTTTCTAGTCCAATATAAAAGAGATGTAATATCATGTCTTACTTATCTTATTAAACATTTTGAGATGATTAAATTAGATAAAAATAAAATAAAACTAAAAACTTGAAATAAAATAAATAATAATCATTAATTATTAATAAAACATTTTGACTATTTGAAATTATATAAAATTTAGATTTAAAAAAAATATAAAATAAAATAAGTAATTATAATTATAAGTAATTATAATAATAATTAAAGTAGTCTGGATCTATCTTTAACTCTAAATATTTTCTTTAGAATGAAAAGAGATTTGATATCTCTCAGCTTTTGGTAGATTCGGAATTACCAAAGACATAGAGGAATCAAATATCTTTTCACTCTAAAACAGATATATTCAGAATAAAGATGAATCTAGACTCTTTTTAACAATTAGAATTCGGATATATAATAATGTTCTAGACATATTATTTATATATTTAAAATTATGGTTTTATAAATAGAAACTTATATTTAAAAATAATGGCAATAGAATGAAATTTGAGTACCCTATTTTTTAATTATTTTATTTATAACAATTTTCTTTTATTAATTTAAGATAAATATTATAGAAACTTTTAAAGTAAAAATAGATTTTCAATAAAATCAAATTTAAGAAAAACAATAAAATTTAAGATGATATCATAATTATAAGTAAATATTTTTTAAAAGAAAAAGAAGAAAATTGATTTTTTAATTATATTTTTAACATGTTTCTTTATAAATTTACTTAAATGTGACATCTTCAAAACTTTAAGTTATTTTTATTTTCGTGCTTACTTTTATAGTTGAGAAACGGATTCTTGTTTTACTTTTTGAGAAACAGATAATAAGTTGGTTCTGTGGTGTTAGTAGTTTTAAATTTAATAAAGTAAAGCTATAACAATATGATACTTTGTCTATGGAAGTTCTAAAGAATTACTGATGAACCTCAGTAACTCTCTCTTACCCAAGAGTTAAGCAGTTATTCCTTACTTGCCTCCCTCTTACAAAAAAAAGAGAGAAGGAGGAAGGAGGGGTTGGTTTTTCAAAAAAAAAAAAAGAGAATTCTTTGAGCTGAAGAGAATTTTAGTGGGAACAATTCTTCACAGAGACTTCCCTGGAGGAAGCAATACTCATTGGGAACAATTCTTCAAAGAGACTTCCCTGGAGGAAGAAATACTCATTTGCAGGCTAGACCTGGAGTCCTGAGGCCAAGGCAATAAAAACTCTTGTATTAAAGATAAATTGATCAGTGGGAAAAGAGGAGCTTGGGGGGAGAACATTTGGATGTGATTGCCATATTCTCATTGGAAGGGTGGAGAGGTTCTCATTGGAAGGGTGGAGAGCTTCATCTAGTTCGAATTAGATTTTCGATGACAGATAAGTGTAAATGCATGTTTGTATCTATAGTTTGCTAATTAAAGGAATGTAGACAGTTAAGTAGGAAAATGAGCCTCCTAACATTATCTAAATAGGAAATAAGTTATATGATGCTAGTGATTGCATGTGTCTAATAATATTTGTAGCATGAAATAAATGGAAAAAGTGAATAGCCTAGAGTACAAAATGATATTATGATGTAAGTAGCTACTAATAGGTTGTTATGGTTACCCGGAGGGTAGGAATGCTCAGTGATTAGTATAGGACCAAGATGGGTAGACAATATAATGTCTGTACCCCAAGCATAATAAATACGTTGAGAAATCAAGAATCTATGCATCAATATAATTGTACGCCCGCAGAAAATAACCTTAGAGTAAAATAACTAAGTCTATACATACAGGATGTATGAATTACTCCAGTCAACCTGCCATTTCCAGACAAAACATAGAATACAGTCGATAACAGATATAGTTAATTGAGTACTAAATTTTAAGAAAAATCATATATTCAGATTACTGCCTTTAAAAGAGTTGCCGAGTCTTCTGTGAGAAAACAAAAGAAAATGACAGAGTCCTAGTTACATAACCTAGAAACCCCAATGAAAGTTGCGAGTAAAAATCATCAAAGAACCATGTAAGCATAGCGCAATTCATCACTAAAATGAGCTATAAATGTTTATGTATGCGCGGCGTGGGTAGCCATGGGACTTCCAACCAGCAACCAAGCATTCAACCAAGAATATTTCATGATAAGTATTTCCAGAACCTAGAACTTATATCGACAGCTAGTACATTATAAAATCATTATTTACAGAAATAAAAAATGATGAATTCTTGTTGAAGAAAAACGAGGATCTGAATAATAAAAAAATAGGCTTTCAGATTGGCTTCGTCGGATAGTCCTGGGGTGGACATCGAGGAACGTCGTTCTAAAAGAACAAGATTGACAAATTAAATGATTGTAACCAGTCTGCACCAACACCAAACACATCTATATTGAGTAAAGAAAACAATCTGTAACTGACCATTGTATCCAAACTAAAAGGAGGAAATTAAGCAGAGTATTTGCCAAAATACATAATTACTAATCACTGATAGTAGCAAGAGATATACAATCATGAAATCGTGTCAAAAACTTTGACTGTAAGGTTGGCCCTCAAAACTCTAATAAAACCCATGTCTCTTCAGAGTTCAAATTAATACAATCAAGGGTAAATAAACCCTCAACAGAAAAATCAATGCAAGCATTGTTAACTATTTAAACCCAAAAGAGTCGAGACTTGCCTAAGGGAAGGCAAGGCCTCATACCCACGTGATTTGCAATAAAAAGTTTCAGATTTTCCAGCAAACTGGCACTCACATCCAACTTCCAACGAGCTAAGGCCCTCCTGCGTCAGAACACAGTCACAGGTTAAAAGAAGATAACAAAAGAAATAACGTGGTGGATGGAATTGGTTGTCTGTCAGAATGAAATAAGCATTAACCCTTTAACATTACCTGATATTAGGTGGATATGGAAGTGGTTCTCCATGGCATGAGTTTCGAGGAAGGCTGTAGCTGTAATTCCTACAAGAGGTAAGGAAAAACCTTAGTAAAAACCTCTAACAATGAACTAGCACGATTCAATTATTAAACCAAAAACGGGGATCAAAAGGGAGAAAACCCAAAATTCGCACGACATATTTACCTGTGTATCCAAGTGACCTTGAGGCGACATTATGCAACTCATAGCCAAAATGATTGGGTGCAATGGAGTTTTGAATAAACCCTCCACGGTGCACAATGGGTTCAGGAAAGGTCGCTTGAGGAGAGAGGTCGCCAATCCCACCAGGGTTTCATGGAACATAGCTCCAAGATTCAGCTCAAGTCAAATGACCAAAGAACAAAGATGAAGTAACAGATCATTTGCATACCTCCTCGAGTTCTGGTGGATCGTCGGATCTAGTATCACAATTAGACGGTATCGCTGGTCACAAGTGTCACCTGATGGAGAAAGGATTGGGCAGCTGGCGGCCATCCCATCATAGACCAAATAGAGTAGGTTGAAAGAAAACATTAATGCACATGCAATGTAAACCAGAGAGTGCTAACCAAGATCTTAATTGCCATATATATATAATTTCAGTGGATTATACGATACTTATAATGAAAATCCATTTAAAGTACCTTGCTCATACTTCCGCAGTAATGACATTGCTCTTATTTAATTGTATAAATGTAATGTGGTTAGATTCAAATAATGTTTTTCACCATCAGAATTATGGTAAATATATATATTTATTTATTTATTTATGTATGAACAATGTTAATAGTAAGTAATTGTTACAATGTGTATCAGAGCCTTAGGTTGCTACATTGAGGGCTGAATGAATGATCTTAGAAATAACCAAAATAGTTATGATGCACAGAGGAGCACCAGACGTAACCCAGAAGTATGGGTACAATTGGGAGAAACAAATGCTGACACCAATGCTACTTTACTAGAAATAGTCTAGCAGTTAAGAACATAAATGCGGAGTCTACGTGCTGATAACGAAAGATTACGTTTGGAGCAAGAGAAAATTATGAAAATTCTGTTAGATAGACAGAATCAGAGGAATCCAGACCCCAATCAAGGAGAAGAGAACAGGATGGAAACTCGCAAAGAGCAAGAGCAGCATCCGGAGTCTGAAGGAGGACAAACGAGTAATGAGGAAGAGTCAGATAATGTTTCTAGTAAAAAGGGATTAAAAAGGCAGAAAGCAGAACTTCAAGGAGAGTTCAAAAAGATCAAACCACCAAACTATAACGGTGAGACAGAAGAAGCGGTGGAGGCCTGGCTTATTAATATGAATAAATATTTCCAAATATACGAATATGATGAAAAGTTGAGAGCAAGGCTAGCAATCTATCAGTTACAAGGCAAGGCCACCCTGTGGTGGGAAGAAATCAAAACAATCAAAGAAATTAATGAGCAGGAGATTACCTGGGAACAATTTCAAAGGAATTTTAAGGATAGATATTTGACTGAGCGATTTTATGATGATAAAGCAAAAGAGTTTCATGACTTGAAACTAGGACAACAAATTATGGATGAATTTATAACTAAATTCACGTCACTATTAAGATATGTTCCTTATATTCGTGAAGAAAAAGCTAAAGTCCAACGCTTTATCAACAGCCTACCTGCCTTCATGAAAGAGAAATTGGAATTTGATAACCCAAAAATGATGGATGAAGCAATCCGAAAAGCTTGGATCTGCTACCAACAAATGAAACAAAAAGGCAAAGTGAATAAAAGTTGGCCAAGTAAGAAGGGGCAGAAAATTTTTACAAATAATAAGAACATGAAGAATACAGGAACCAGATTCCTAGGACGAAAAGGACCAAATGGATCTGCTAACCGAAATCAGTAGAAGTACAGACCTCATAACGAAATAAAACAAAATGAAGCATCAAGTAAGCTGGAAACTAGTCAGGTTCCCCGACCACCTTTGCAGTGCTGGGGCTGCGGGGAACCCCATTACTACAAGAACTGTCCTCATAGAGGGAGAATGGAACCTGTTGCAAATATTCATGAAGCTTCTACTATGGGTGATGTGGCATGGAACGTACCCCAGATCAATGCAGCATTGGAAGATCGCCAAGCAGATTATCAACCCTCGATGGTGGAACTCGAAGGTAAAATATCTGATCATCCTGTTTCCATTTTAATAGATCCGGGTGCTAGCTTGAGCTATGTCAGTCCCAGAATAGTTGATGTATGCCACCTAAAAAGTTCAAAATTTAAGAACCCCTGGCTAGTTCAACTAGCTACCGGTGCAAAAAGAAGAGTCTGTGCAAAAGTAGAGGGTTGTGAAATAAACTGGCAGAACAGCAGATTAAGACAAACTTAAATGTATTACCATTAGGTTCCTACAATGTCTTGATAGGCATGGACTCGCTGGAACGACAATGGGCCTTAGTAAACTGTAAAGGTAAGACCATTGATTTTCTCTCAAATGATGGTACCAGAATAGAGATTCAGGGAGTTAAAAGAGAAGTCAAGTTATGATATGTTACAACCCACCAACTAGCGAGATGCATGCGTAAAGGCTGTAAAATCTATGCGGTTCAAGTGGGATATACAAAATCCAAAGATAAAATGTCAACCTTAGAGAAAATACCCGTAATTCAAGAATTTAAAAATGTGTTTCCTGAAGATATTCCCGGATTACCACCCAAGAGGAATCTCAACTTTACCATAGAATTGGTCCCTAGAGTTTCCCCAGTCTCAAAGGCTCCCTACAGAATGAGTGTTCCTGAGTTAATTGAACTAAAAATCCAGCTGCAGGAGTTGTTGGATAAAGGGTATATCCGACCCAGTGTATCCCCTTGGGGAGCCCTAGTTTTGTTCGTAAGAAAGAAGGATGGTACTTTGCAGTTGTGCATAGATTTTAGACAACTGAACAAGTTAACCATAAAGAATAAGTATCCCTTACCCTGAATCGATGACCTCTTTGATCAGGTTAAAGGAGCAGTGGTATTTTCAAAAATTGATTTAAGATCTAGATATCACCAAATTCGAATTAAGGACGAGGATATATTCAAGACTGCCTTTAGAACCCGCTATGGCCACTACGAGTTTGTAGTCTTGCCATTTGGACTTACTAATGCCCCAACAACCTTCATGAGCATGATGAATGGGGTTTTTCATCCTTATCTGGATAAATTTGTCCTTATATTTATTGATGACATTCTCGTGTATTCTAGAAGTATTGAGGAACATAAAGAACACCTTCGCATAGTGCTACAAACCTTAAGAGAAAATCAACTCTTCGCCAAATTCAGCAAGTGTGACTTCTTTAAAGATCAGATCCAGTACCTAGGACATGTTATATCCTCTGAGGGTATAGCGGTTGATCCGGAGAAGATAAAGACCATCATGAATTGGCCTGTTCCAGCCAATGTGGCAGACATATGCTCTTTTATGGGACTTGCAGGTTATTATAGAAGATTTATAAGGGGATTTTCTAAGGTCACTTATCCAATTACCTCCTTACAAAAGAAAGGAACAACTTTCAAATGGTCACAAGCTTGTCAAGAAAGTTTTGAAAAGTTAAAGAATTTGCTTACCACAACTCCGGTATTAAAGATTGCAGATCCTGAAGAAGATTTTATAGTTTGCATAGATGCATGCAAAGAAGGTGTGGGTGGTATTTTAATGTAGAATGACAAGGTCATTGCTTATGAATCTCGTAAACTAAAAGAACATGAACAAAAATATTCTTCTTACGATTTGGAGCTAATTGCTGTGGTTCACGCCTTAAAGGTATGGCGGCATTATTTATTGGGGAAGAGATTTTTGCTCAAAACAGACCACAACCAATTTCTTCAATCAACCTACCTTAAATGCGCGCCAAGCTCGGTGGACTGCATTCTTAAGCGAATTTGATTTTGAAATCAAGCATTTGAAAGGAAAATAAAATAGGGTAGCAGATGCATTAAGTAGGAAGCTACACCATGTTTATGAAATTTCATTTAGTCAAGTTGAACTCAATTTTGTGGATCAATTAAAGGAGGCAGCTCAGAAGGACCCTGAATACAACTACCTATGGTAGCAAGTAAAATCTGCACAAAGTTCGGCAAAGCAAAGGGAGTATAGTATTAATTCTGAAAATTTATTGTTGTTCAAAAATCATATTTACATACCTAATCAATTGTCTTTAAAGCAAAACATGTTAGATGAATTTCATAGAAGCCCCTATGCTGCTCACCCAGGCTATCAAAAGCTCTTATCTGCTATCAAGAAAGCCTACTATTGGCCTGGTATGAGGAAGGACATTGCTGAATATTTAGCTAAATGTCTAGAATGTCAGCAAGTCAAGGCGGAGCACCAACACCCTGCTGGATTACTGCAGCTGCTACCTATTCCTGAATGGAAATGGGATACTATAACCTTGGATTTTATAACGGGATTACTGCGATCTAAAAGACAAAATGACTCAATTATGGTTGTGGTAGATAAACTGAGCAAGACAACTCATTTCATACCCATCAAATCCACATACCAAACGGCTCAAATAGCAGATATATTTATGAAAGAAATTTTTCGGCTACATGGTATGCCAAGAGTCATAATATCTGATCGGGATGTTAAGTTCACCTCTGCTTTTTGGAAAGCATTGTTTACTGGGTTAGGTACACAAATCCACTTTAGCACCACTTATCACCCCCAGACTGACGAGCAAACCGAAAGAGTGAATCAAGTGGTAGAGGACATGTTGCACATGTATGTGATGCAACAACCTGGAAAATGGGAAGAGTATCTACATTTGGTAGAATTTGCATACAACAATGGTTATCATGAATCACTTAAGATGAGTCCTTTTGAAGTACTCTATGGAAGTCCGGTTGTAGATGTGTTGGATGGTGTTTGGTTGCATTGGGTCCGAGGGTCGAATCCAGGCGCCTTCTGAGTGGATCCTTAGTTGCACAGCTCACCTCGCCTACTGTCATAGCTCCATCAACTTACATATTATATTCTTAAACAAATACATAATAAAAAAAATTATACATAGTAATCCATTTATCCATTTAGCAATAAATCATGGCATAAATATAACATATGAATCATTACTCTGCTCTCAAGTTAAGACTTTGATATTTGGGTTACATTTGATTCCATGCAAATCAGGGAGTCTCATCCACTGTTTGCTGACAATCACATTTATTTGGCTTTAAATTTTATCAAGGGCTCACACCAGTATCTCACTCCATCTAAACTATCCACTCGTTCTGGCATTTAATCTTTCTGCTTTGTCATTGTATCGTGGCACGATAGACTTGTCCTTCTGCATCTGGACGCCTTGGGACTCTTATCGCATCGATGGTGGAGGTTTTGGGATTTTGATTGTAGGGCTGGGCGCTTTCCGAGAGGTTACTCAACCTTGTTTGCCGGAGTTTCGCCTCATTGTGCTTCCTTTCTCCTTGGAGCTCGATTCGGCTCTCCTTCTCCTCTCGTTGGTTTGCTTGGCCTGTAGACCTTGGTTTGCCATGCGGTTGAAAGATATCAGAAACGAGGTCATCGAATTTCTTCCTGTGGAATGTTTCACAACCATTAAGTTATTCAAGTGAGTATATATATATCTATATATATATATATTTCATTTTCCGGAAATGTTCAGTTGTCTCTTGTCCTAATACTGATACAGTTTCCATGCATTCTTTCGCAGAAGTAGAGGAAGCGGGTCCAAGGGTTTCAAGCTGTTGACAATGGAGTCTATGGCTTCCCTTCCTGCCTTCTATGCTCAAGGGTCTTCGAGTAAGCTTATCGGAGGACTTGTGCTTGCTGGCAGTCAAGGAATACCTAGGAATAATTTGCGGCTACTTGCATCAATTCTCCAGAGTTGTACTAGCTCTTGTATTTTCATTTCCGAAGCTAAGTGGAAGACTTTTAGCAAATTGCCTGTTAAACTCCTTTTATTGGAGAATGTCTACTGTTATATTAAGAGTTGTATGTTTATTTTCGGTGTTGAGCTGAGGGTTTCAGTCAGCTGCGGGCCTGGGAACTAGGGCCGCACCAGTGTAATTGTTCCCGGTTTAAGTTCAGGTCTTGACTTGGTACCTCCTATAGCAATAGACTTTTCAGCTGAAGCTATTTAAGTTTTCTTCCTGCCAAAACGATGCAGGTTTTCTTTGAAATGTATTTACATTTTTCTTTTGACTGCTATGCGAATAATTATGCGCTTTTAAGATTATCGATGCTACTCTTTGTGCACATCTCGTTCTGTACAATTTTATGTGGGTGAAATAATTTCTATGTGAACATTGTATCGCTTTCTTTAGAAGATTCAAACTTTCCTACGAATGTGGCTCTGAGTTTAAATATTGTTGGAAGTTATTTTTGTGGATTAGGGTAACAGGATCTCTCCGTTGATTATGTATCTTGAAGCTTTACTTACTTAATCGAGAATGTAACTCTGTCAATGATACATTTACTGTAGGGTTTCATAACTCTATCAATGATGTATTTGTTGTAGGGTTTTGTAACTGTATAGGGTTTTCATGAAGGGTTTTATAGAGTTTTTGCTCATTAATTAACAGTATTTGCCTTACCCAGTTCGTCTTTGGTGTAAAATACTCTTATTTATCCCAGTCACAACGGCCCCATCTACTTACTCGAACTTACGTCAGTTTTTCAGGGCATAACTTGTGCTGTCTAACCCAAGAAATTAGCCTTCTCCTCTTTCATGGCACTAGCATTTATAGTGTTCTTTTGCTTCTTGCCTAAGGACTTGGATGTTAGTCAAATTTGTTCTCAGTACTTAAATTTACACAGTTTAGCTATAAGAGTTTATTAACTAGTTCAGTACGAACAATTAATTCCTCTGCAATAATTATTTTGTAGTAAATAAGATATTTAGTTCTATTCAGGTAACAATCCCACAGTCAAGGTCATCCAAAAAGTAAATTATTCAGTATTGAATCAGTCACTAATTCCTACTATTAATTTTTACTGTAGAAGGAATACTGTAACGTCTTTGCAAAATGACATTTACAATAATAGCAAAAATTAAACACTACCTGCAATTCCAACGAACAAAGGCTACTTTGTAACAAACAGGTTCTTCCATAGCTCCTAGTGGATATCCAAGATGATGAGTTGCAACTGGATGAGTTCGTTAACCATGGTAATGGCACGGTAAGATGCATGCCCAACACGTACACCAACCCCCACACCTCGAAACTCGATTATGTCAGGTTTGGGTTTGGCATGTTAAATCAACTGGGCGAAAGAAGAACCGAATTTGACATGTTAAATCAATGGTCGGAGACACTCCAATCATCTAATGATTCATTGGACGGAAGGGAGAGATGACACAAAGGCAGGGAGGGGAATTCATCTCTGAGGGAACGCCTTATGGCGTAATTAGGAAAAAGAATAGGCATACACTTGGATAATGAAAGAAAAATAAATTTTTATTTGAGAGAATGACTTTGCAAGTGGAAAACATCACTCAAAGAATATACCTAGACCAATGTAAGCTAGCAGCAATCCATTTATATTTAGATAAACCTAGACCAAGATAAGTGAGTAAATATTAATGAAGTGGAAGAAAATTTAACAAGCAACTAGTAAAGATTGATGAAATAAGAGAAAAAATAATAATCAACAAAGAGTGATTGTACTAGATACCATGAATCCTAATACCAATAGGCGTTGCACATGATTACCTATTTATGTTGGTTGAATTCACAATAGCAATGAGATTGATTCTACAATGACAAATAGTATATTTAAATTTTCAGACTGTAAGTTAGAATAAAAACATTTTTATGTCCAAGGGATATATTTAGAATAACTTTTATCATTGGGTTCATTATATTAGGTCGTAATAGGTTTATTATATTAGGGCTTTTTGCTATTTGGTTTATAATATTAAAGTTTAATATTGGGTTAATAATCTGTATCATTAGGGTTTATAAGATTAATTTTAGGGTTTAATATTAATCCCTTGGGTTTATCAATTCCTTAAGTTTATAATATTAATCCCTTGGGTTAAAATCATTTCCCTCGGTTTATAATTCATTGAGTTTATAATATTAATCCCTTAGGTTTATTAATTCCTTGGATTTATAGTATTAATAACTAGGGTTTATAATATTAATCCTAATGTTTATAATATTAATCTTAGGGTTTATTTTCCTAGGGTTTAATATTAATCCTAGGGTCTAATGGTATTCCCTTGAGTTTACAATCCCTCTGGTTTTTAATATTAATTCAATGGGTTTATTAATCCCTTCAGTTTTGATCGCTTATGTTAATATTAATCTTAGGGTTTAATGTTTATTTTAGGGTTTATATCACTTGGGTTTATAATATTAATTACTTGTTTTAATATTATTCCCCTCAGTTTATAATCCCTTGCGTTTATTAGTCCATCACCTTTATGATATCAATCCTTTGGGTTTATTAGTCTAAGGGTTCATATTCTTAGGGTATAATATTATTAATAAGGTTGATAATATTAATCTTAGGGTTTATAATTTGTAATATTAGGGCTTATAATATTAATACCATGGGTTTATAATATTAATCGCTTGGGTTTACCAACCCCTTGGGTTTATAACATTAATCTGTTGAGCTTATTAATCCCTTCAATTTATAATACTAATAATTACTTGAGTTAATTAATCCCTTAGGCTTATGATTTTAAACCATTGAGTTTTTAATCCCTAGCATTTATAATATCAATCCCATGGGTTTATTGATCGCTTGTGTTAATAATCCCCAAAGTTTATAATATTAGTCCCTTAGGTTTATAATATTAATAATTTCTTGGGTTTATAAATCCCTTGGGTTTGTAATGTTAATCCCTTTGGGTTTTTAATATTAATTCTTTGGGTTTTTAATTTGTTTGGTTTGTAATATGAATAATTCCTTGGGTTTATAATATGAATCCCTTGGGTTTACAATATGAGTCTGACACAAGGTTATTAGACTCTGAATGGATTGGGATTCAAACAGACTCATTGTAATGAGTAAAGAGCCTGAACGAATGGTAATTACAGTGGGTCCATATCATCGAGGAAGGAATAGCTCGCTTGACATAAGGAGAGTGAGGTGGGTTCAAATATAATATCTCAAGCCTTAAATCACATCCTAAGGGAAAAACGAAATAAATGATTCTCTGTTGCATCTCATTTTTCATATTTGCATTATATAAGTATCTCTCTCTCGCAAATTGCTTTGCACATATATTATTGCATTTGACTAACTAATCTCACTGTTAGCAAATTTGTCTAATTCCTTGTAGTCATGCTCTTGCAATCTTGTAGTTGGATCGTCTTAATTTGATAATCTAATATTTAAAAAAGAATCTCTAATAGGAATATACAAGTGATAAAGAGACATTGGTATCGTTATTCATTTAAAAGTGCTTCTCTAATCGGATCTTCTGATCTATTTAATGGCAGAACTGTCCTCAGACATGTAATTTTATTAATCAGGAAAAAACAATTACATATTGATTTTGCAAGAGTTTACACCCGAACAACCAAACACTCTTGCAATGAGCTATTTATAAGCTCAATGTCCTAACTACCTCTAATTATGGATCACTTATAAAATAACAAGTGTCCACTTACAATAAAAGCTATTAAAACAACTTACTAACAATTCTCCTAAAATAGAGCCTAAGATACGACACATTTGTAGAGTCATATATTTTACAACAATATACTAATTCTAAATGTCTCCATTAAATAATTAAATGCTCTAGAATAATAATTATTAATTTAATATCTTAATCTAATAATTATTTTATTCAAACTTTATAACCTATGATAGTATTTTATTTTTGGATCATCCAACATTCCCCCCTATGATCTAAAGATACATTACAACAGATACCAAGTTCATCCCTAAACTTAGTAAATTTTATTCCGCCAAGCGGTTTCATGAAAATGTCGGAGATCTGATCTTCGGAGGGACAATAAACTGGCTTGACGACATCTTTGGCAATGAGAGATCTGATATGATGATACTTGGTGTCCACATGCTTTGTCTTTGAAAGAAAAAAATAGGTTCTTGGCAAGTTTGATGGATGACTTGCTGTCAATGAATAATGATGTAGCTTCTGCCTGAGAAATGCCCAAGTCCTGCAAAATTCTGCGCAACCAAACAATTTCACATGCTGCTTCCCATGCTAAAATGTACTCTGCTTCTGCTAAAGAAGTGGCCACTGTAGCTTGTTTCTTACAACTCCAAGATATTGTTGCTGACCCCATGTTCATTAAATAACATGATGTTGATGCTCGATCATCAATACTTCCAGCAAAGTCGGCATCTGAATATCCACCAAGTACAAAGTTTTTAGTCTTTGTGTAAAGAAGACCAAAATATTTTGTTCCTTGGATATATAGAAGAACTCTTTTGGCTACATTCCAGTGGTTGTCTCATGGTTCTTGCATAAAACGTGAAAGAATATTGACTGCATAAGATAGATCAGGGTGAGTATTTTTCAAATAAATCAAGCTACCAATCAACTGTCTGTAAGTAGTACTGTCCACCTTTTCCCCCCCTTCAAATTTTGAAAGTTTCAAGTTTTGCTCCATGGTGGTAAGAACTAGCTTGCAATCCTGCATTCCAAATCGTTGAAGAACCTCTGCTGCATACTTTCTCTGAGAAATGAAAATATTATGTGGACGTTGGAAGACTTCAACTCCAAGATAGTAGTGAAGTAATCCCAAATCTGTCATCTTAAAACCTGCATGTAACTCCTTTTTCACCTGTGCAATATGATCATCATTGTTTCCAGTAATGATAAAATCATCTACATACATAACAAGAATCACCATATATTTTCCCTGTTGTCGCACATACAAAGTATCATCAGATTCACTTTGTTGAAAACCAACTTTCCTAACGTATTCATCCATTTTTGCATACCAAGCTCGAGGAGCTTGTTTTAACCCATATAAAGGCTTGATCAATTTGCAGACTTTAATGGTGGTATTTATGGCAGGTCGAACCAGAAGGAAAATTTTTGGTCGAACCCCTGCACATACTCGATCAGAGAGAAGTAACATTGCAAAGACGAGCTATCATCCAGGTTAAAATGCAATGGAAGCAATTCAACTTTTTATTGTAAATTCGGTTATAGTAATATAATAAATGTTTTCAGAGTATTGAAGAACAAGAATATGATTTATAGAATATGCTTTTGCGCCTTAAGATGGTAGTCCGGTTTTAGATGCGTTGGATGGTGTTTGGTTGCATTAGGTCCGAGGGTCAAATTCAGGGGCCTTCTAAGTGGATCCTTAGTTGCACAGCTCACCTCGCCTACTGTCATGGCTCCATCAACTTACATATTATATTCTTAAACAAATACACAATAAAAAAAAAAAATCTACATAGTAATCCATTTAGCAATAAATCATGGCATAAATATAACATATGAATCATTACACTACTCTTAAGTTAAGACTCTGATATTTGGGCTACATTTGATTTCGTGCAAATCAGGGAGTCTCATCCACTATTTGTTGACAATCACATTTATTTGGCTTTAAATTTTATCAAGGGCTCACACCAATTTCTCACTCCAGCTAAACTATCCACTCATTCTGGCATTTAATATTTCTTCTCTGTCATGGTATCGTGGCACGAGAGACTTGTCCTTCTGCATCTAGACACCTTGGGACTCTCATCGCATCGACAGTGGAGGTTTTGGGATTTTAATCCTAGGGCTGGGCGCTTTCCAGGAGGTTACTCAACCTTGTTTGCTGGAGTTTCGCCTCATTGTGCTTCCTCGCTCCTTGGCGCTCGATCCGGCTCTCCTTCTCCTCTTGTTGGTTTGCTTGGCCTGCAGACCTTGGTTTGCCATGTGGTTGAAAGATATTAGAAACAGGGTCGTGGAATTTCTTCCTGTGGAATGTTTGATACCCATTAAGTTATTCAAGTGAGTAGATATATATATATATATATATATATATATATATATATATCATTTTTATTTTTTCATTTTCTGCAAATGTTCTGTTGTCTCTTGTCCTAATACTGATACAGTTTCCATGCATTCTTCCGCAGGAGTAGAGGAAGCGGGTCTGAGGGTTTCAAGCTGTTGATAATGGAGTCTGTGGCTTCCCTTCCTACCTTCTACGCTCGAGGGTCTCCGAGTAAGCTTATCGGCGGTCATGTGCTTGTTGGCAGTCAAGGAATACCTGGGAATAATTTGCGGCTACTTGCATCAATTCTCCAGAGTTGTACTAGCTCTTGTATTTTGATTTCTGAAGCTAAGTGGAAGACTTTTCGCAAACTGACTGTTAAACTCCTTTTATTGGAGAATGTCTACTGTTATATTAAGAGTTGTATGTTTATTTTCGGTGTTGAGCTGAGGGTTTCAGTTGGCTGTGGACCTAGGAACTAGGGCCGCACTGGTGTAATTGTTCCCGGTTTAGGTTCAGGTCTTGACCTAGTACCTCCTGTAGCAAAAAACTTTTCGGCTGAAGCTATTTAAGTTTTCTTCCTGCAAAAACGATGCGGGTTTTCTTTGAAATTTATTTACGTTTTTCTTTTGACTGCTATGCAAAAAATTATGCACTTTTAAGATTATCGATGCTACTCTTTGTGCACATCTCATTCTGTACATTTTTATGTGGGTGAAATAATTTCTATGTGAACACTGTATTGCTTTCTTTAGAAGATTCTAACTTTCCTACGAATGCGGCGCTGAGTTTAAATATTGTTGGAAGTTATTTCTATGGATTAGGGTAACAGGGTCTCTCTGTTGATTATGTATCTTGAAGCTTTAGTTACTTATTCGAGAATGTAACTCTGTCAATGATACATTTACTGTAGGGTTTCGTAACTCTGTCAATGATGTATTTGTTGTAGGGTTTCGTAACTATATAGCGTTTTCATGAAGGGTTTTACATAGTTTTTTCTCATCAATTAACAATATTTTCCTTACCCAGTTCAGCTTTGGTGTAAAATACTCTTATTTATCCCAGTCACAATGGCCCCATCTACTTACTCGAACGTACTTCAATTTTTCAAGGCATAACTTGTGCTATCTAACCCAAGAAATTAGCCTTCTCCTCATTCATGGCACTATCTTTTTCAATGTTCTTTCGCTTCTTGCCTAAGGACTTGGGTGTTAGTCAAATTTGTTCTCAGTGTTTAAATTTACACAGTTTAGCTATAAGAGTTTATTAACTAGTTTAGTACGAACAATTAATTCCTCTGCAATAATTTTTTTCTAGTAAATAAGATATTCAGTTCTATTCAGATAACAATCCCATGGTCAGGGTCATCCAGAAAGTAAATTATTCAGTACTGAATCAATCATTAATTCCTACTATTAATTTTTACTCTAGAAGGAATACTGTAACGTCTCTACCACATCACATTTACAATAATAGCAAAAATAAAAAAATAAAAATTATTTAATACATAGCATATTATTTGTTCCTATCTCGAGATGATAAGCTCTACTCCTGACTTTTAATGTTTCCGGTACCACCATACCCATGATTTCAATTTCCTATTTTAAAAGGTTTGATACCATACTTAATTAGTTGACTATGTAAATAATGAAATGGATTTATTAATTGACCAATGAGCCACGCGGCTTCCAGCCTGTTTCTATTGTATTTTCACGCTCACTACCATCACATGGCTTGCCTCAGTTGTTGTTGTTGACATTAATCCTTCTGCTCTGTCCTGTACGTGGCTCGAGCAAGCCGTCCTACCTCGACTACACCTCTTGGAACTCCCGTCCTCATCGACGGTGTGGAGTCCTCCTCGCGATCCTACGGTGGAGCTGCTCCTGGGGTTTTACTCTTCTCCGGTTAGCATTGGTGGTGGGTTCATTTGTTAGGCAACTTTTCCTCGGAGCCTGCTCTAATGCCGCTCTTCCTTTGGCAGTTCTACTCAGCTTGACACCCAGAACCACGATGCGGAAGGCTTTGTAGTCTCAGTTTCATGGCCTGGCAGTGGGCGAGTCTTCATCGAGTGAGTTTTCAGTATTTACAGACTAATTCTTACCATATTCCTTTATTTGTCTCAGTTGTTGCATAAATTATGTACCAGACGCATTAATCGATTTTCTTTTGGCTGATTTACCCTGCAGGGAGCCTGATTCCAGCCTCGGGGCTCTCGGTTATACCCGGTGGGGAGGCTCTCCTCCAGCTTCTGTCTTCAAAGGCTTCTGGGTAAGAATCCATCCCGGATTGGTGCTCACTGATTGGAGAATTACTACCTAGGCTGTTGTCTAGGTCTCGGCTCTCTGCAAATTTTATAGCTTTTCCCTCCGGATGATAGCATTACAGTCATAATATGGTTAGGGTTTTAAGGGGTATCCTTTAAGTTTGTCAAGCAAACTCCCCCTTTGGGGTTTTGGGGTTTTCATATGTATATGTCTTGAACATAGAGGGCTTTGCTCCTGCTATGGGTACTGAACTTTCTACAACACTGGACTGTCTAAAGATCTTGTTGGTTTATTCAGAAATATATAGGAGTTCAAGGTTTACAAAACTGTATGGTATTTTCTTAATTTCATTACGATTATCCTGGGTTCATAGCTGGAACAATGCCTTCATAAATCAAATTCCTTTTTCTCCGTTTACATATATATTTCTTTGTTTGGTCATTCATTATTCTTGTATGAATACTATGTAGAGTCTATGCAATTTTCGTGAAGCCTTTACGTTGGATTTATGGTTTCATTGCTTGGAATGTGGCCCCTCGGACCTGCATGTTAATCTGTTCATAAGATGTAAATTTTTGAGTGTCAGAAAATAGAGTATTTCAAAAATCCGCATTTGGGGTTTCTACCATTACACATGCTATTGCACGCTCCTAATTTGTAATTTATAGAGTCTTACTCATGCAAGGTTTAATGTAATTTTGTTTTTCCTCTGGATTCTGAATTCTTGTGTGTATTGTTTACCGTTTACTGGCTCTAGAAATCATTACTGAAAGGGTTTTACCCCTCGACAGTTCTCTATCAGCTAGGAGGGTTCTGTTGTTGATAACCGAACTCAAGTATTGAATGGGTTCATCTAGGGTTCATATCCTCGAATCCTGGCCTGAGCGACCACTACTATGTGCGTACTCTGGGCATGGCGACTGCTCCAGAACTTAATTCTTCTGCAAATGGTTTTAGGTTACATATAATCAAGATGTTTACTGTCAGTTCTTTATACGGTTATGCACCAAAAACTTCTATGTTTTTGTCTTGTTGTTAAAAGTCTGTACAGAGTTCTGTATCTTCTTATATTATTATAACAGTCTACATTTCCTCTGAACTTGTAAATTTTAGCCCAGGTGGGCCTAATTCGTGTTTTTCCCTTCGTAGTCTTATATTTATTCCTGTTGTTAATAGAACTATAAAAATATTTTCTTTACAATTCGCATATCTGCCATTCTTCCAGCATCTATAGACTACTAGAACTGAGTTTTTCAACAGTAAATATAAACTAATTTTACAGTGAGAATGTCTCACCTGGACAGTTGCATTTTCTTCTAAAGTTCTTATGACAATAGTAATTTCACTGTAAATAAAAGTGCATCTGAGTTTTTCTATAATTATTTCAAAAGTCCTTCTGAAATAGTAATCACTGTAAATAAAAATGCATCTGAGTCTTTCTTTAATTATTTCAATTATAAACTTTAGAAACTTGTTGCTCGCAGTGGAAACTTCTAATTCAGTTCAAGTATCAGTGTAGTTTCCAGTAGGTACCTCATACTTGAGTTGCTTTTAAGTAACTCCAGAGGAAGAGGTCACCTCTGGTTTCGTAGCTAGTCAAACCTCCCATCCATGAGATTGTCTTTCGAGACCAAATCTCCCCCCTAGCTTGCTCACAAGACCTTCAGTCTTCTGCAAGTTGCTTGCACACAGCGCCCTTGCTATCTGATCATCACCAGACATAGCAAGTTTTTCCCTTCTCATTGCCTGTCCCTGCAGTGTAGGTTTTCCTCCCCCCCTACTTCCTTTTCCTTGGATGCCTTGCACAGTAAGGGGAGGTAGTTAGGGCTTTTCCAGCAACTGTTTCTTTTAACTTCCTTTCCTCAGAAGTTACATGATCTGCTGCCACTAGGAATCATTTCTCATTTTTCAATTAAAAATAATAATATTTAATTCAAACAGATAATAACACCAATTATTCAGTTTGTTCTTACTATGGTAAATAAAATATTTACAGCTTTCTGGGCAGGGAAAATTTTAAGAACCACCCTAAATTTATATGTATAATAAATGGGCTAATCCCCATGATACATAGGAAAAATGGGAGGCGATTTTATCAATAATATAATATGTATACATAATTTTTTTGGCAAATCTCTCACCAGATTATATTATCTTGTACAGTGATGGAGAATCTATCACTGAATTATAAAATCTTGTAAGATCTTGACAAATCTTTTACTGAATAATAAAACATTGTGAAGTCTTGGCGAATGTTTTGTTAAAGTATGAAACCATATATGATAATAAGAAAACATAATCATTAAACTGTAATATACTAACATACATGTTTGTAAAAAAGAAACATAATTTTCTCTTCCTACAAACAATGTTCCAAGTTTCAGTGGCCGTGTTTGTCAAATTTATTACAATACACTCTTTCATATCCTTCCATTAGTTTTGATAATATTCCAAAACAAAGTTCTTTTAGGTGTTGATATTGACAAAGAGTTCTATCAAGGTAGGAGAGATTAATCTTTTCTCTACAACTTTTGTCAAGCTACCACTTTTTTCAAGTTATCAAATTTCTTTCTTATTCCATAGACTCCAACTGCAAGATAAAGAAAAACACATCAAGTTTGTTTCCCCCAACACGCCAACAAGTAACAAGCCCCAACTATATTATATAAGAAAGTATTAGGTATCTCAAAGGATTGAAGGGGATCTAATTGAAAGAAGTGACCATTGTGAGAATGCTTCCAATCAATATATGAATATATAAATGTAAATTTATTATTATTTTAATTGGAAATCTTCAATTAAATAATAAAATTTAATTATGTCTCTCCCAATATAAATTGCTTATTAGCATAATTCACTACCCTCATAGGTCTCGCATTTTTTAACAGCGTTGTAACATGTAGATTAATTTCCTTTTTGGTGAACAATCTCCACCTTTTAGGAAAATATGGTGCAGTGGCTCCAACCCCTACAGATCATTAGGACAAACTAAGAATAGCACAGAAGATGAAAGGTTGTACAAACCAACTTATTTTTCAAACAACTAATCCAACATCAGTACCTAAACTTTTTCATGAAGATATCATATTGAGAATGTTTGAAAAATGATGAGAAATCTTCTGCGAGGGTGATGTGGAAAGAGTGATAAGGTTTCATTGTTTTGAATTTTTTTTGTTAAATCATAAAAAGTTAAAAACCAATATTAATGGAGATATTGGTATTTTTTACTAAATTTTGTGAAGTGACTAAATGTAGCTTTAACCATTCACCTTAAGATGTTTTTACAATATAATTTCCTAAGTCTATTTAATATCTTCATTATCATAAAAACCAACCTATATCCATCTTAACTCCACATCTACCACTCTTAGGGGGATGAAATCTATTTATCCCTATGAGCACTTGGTAGAACCAGAATTAAGATGGACCTAAGATGATAGAATTTCCCCTTTGAATAGTCTATGCTCACATGAATACCATGGTATTACCATGGGTTATAGCTTAAAAATTACTATTAGTAATTTATAAAAATTAATAGAATTCATAATTGATTTTTATTTTATTTTTTATTTTAACCAAGTTAAAATGTTTAACATACATTAAATTACAACATCCATTTTTACTATTAATCCACCAAGCCTCGAGAGGGATCAAATATTTTTTCACTCTATGCTAGTTTGCATATCACGATATTTGATCCCTCTCGGGGCTTAGTAGATCTAGAGTAAAGATGGATCTATGCTGGTTTAATTCCCCCATTTAAATGGGCTACATTCCACGTGAATACCATGGGTCAATACCATGTGCCATTTTTATTTTTATTAATACTAATATTAAAGTTAATAATGTTTTTTTACATGGTATTAATAATAATCTAGCCCATGGTATTTGGCCCATAGTATTTTGCCCATAGGTTTCATCTAAATATAACGCATTTTTTTAGTGTTTGTAAATATAAGGTGACTTATGGAGTAAATATAGAAAAATGTTTTATTTGTTTACCATACCTCTCGTTTATTTATATTTTTATTAATTTACCATACCTCTTTTACAAATATGGTATTTGGCCCATAGGATTCACTTAAATAAAACCTCTTTTTTGAGCCTTCATAAATAGAAAGAGGGTTATGGACTAAATATAAAAAGAGGTTTTATTTATTTACCATACCTCCACTTTATTTATATTTTTATTTATTTACACCCTTTCATGTATATAAGGTGACTTATGGAGTAAATATAAAAAATGTTTTATTTATTTACCATACCTCTCATTTATTTATATTTTTATTAATTTACCATACCTCTTTTATAAATATGGTATTTGGCCCATAGGATTCACTTAAATAAAACCTATTCTTGAAAATTAGGGCGAATGGAAGGTTGTAACTCCTAATTTCAAGGGCTAAATTTACCTTTTTTACCCTCTCCCTTAAAATAAGGTGGGCTATTTGAGGCGATTTGTAAAAATGTACTATGATACAAAATATTTTCCCACTAAAAATTTAAAACCCCTTAATTTAGCCTAAGGGCGAAAATTCGCCCCTAAAATTTTCCATGTTTCTGGGGTATTACATCTCCCTCTCCTGAAATCAAACATCGTCCCGATGTGTTCTAGTTGCAAACAGTCTGGGATAAACTTCTCTCATGATTTTTTCATCCTCCCAGGTGGCCTCATCCGACCCAAAGTGCTGCCATTGCACTTTAACCTAGGTGATGGCTCATTTTCGTAGCATTACTTCTCTCCGATCTAGTATATTCAGTGGCTCAAACAAGATTTCTCCTTCCAATTTGACTTGAAATATAAAATAATTTAAGTTAGTTTTCCTCAGTCAACAGATCTGACTGGTCTACCTAGGATACTTTCTTACCTGAATATCCTGCCAACTGATTACATGCCTAGGATCATAGACATATTTTTTTAGTACTGACACATGGAAGACGTTGTGGACCCAAATATGACTTGGAAGAGCAAGTTGGTATGCCACCGGGCCAACTCTCGCTAAGATCTGAAATGGTCCGCAAAACCGGGGTGCCAGTTTGGTGCTCCCACTCCATTGCAGTGTGCTCTTTTTAGCTCGAATTCTCACATACACATGATCTCCTACTTGGTATTCCTTGAAATTCCTCTTTCAGTCGCAAAATTCTTTTGCCTATCCTGGGCGGCCTTTAAGTTTGTCTAAACTCTTGTCCTCTGGTCCTCCCCAGCTTGAGGGTGTGTGGAATTTTCGTCCATACAACACTTCAAACGGGCTCATCTGTAGGGATGTATGATAACCATTATTGTATGCAAACTCGACTAAATGTAGGTAATCTTCCCACTTAGATGGTTGCTGCATTACATATGCCCTTAGCATGTCTTCTACCACCTAGTTCACCCATTCTGTTTGTCCATTGGTTTGAGGATGATACACAGTACTGAAGTTCAGTTGCGTCCCCAATTCCCCAAACAAAGTTCTCCAAAATACTGACGTAAATTTTACGTCACGGTCAGAGATTATAGTCTTTGGTAACCCATGCAACCTAAAAATATTTTGCATAAAGATATGGGCAATCTGCACCGCTCTGTAGGTAGACTGTACCGGTATAAAATGAGCTGATTTGCTTAGCTTGTCCACCACTACCATGATGGAATCGTTGTTTCTTTTTGACTTGGGTAATCCTGTTATGAAGTCCATGGAAATGGTTTCCCATTTCCACTCTAGAATTGGTAGCGGATGTAATAACCCAGCAGGGTGCTGGTGTTCCACTTTAACTTGTTGGCATTCCAGGCAATGAGTTAAATATTCTGCTACATCTTTTTTCATTCCCGGCCAATAATATTCCTTCCGGAGTGCAGTAATCATTTTCTGATACCCTGGGTGCCCAGCATAATGACTTTTATGAAATTCATCTAGAATCAAGCTTTTAATGCTGTTTTGGTTGGGCACATACAACCTTTTTTTATAATTCAGCAAGCCAGTAGCATCCATTGTATATCCTTGTTGGTTGAATTCTGAGCTTGATGTCCTATTTGCTGATATCTTAAATCTTGTTCTGCTGCCTCTTTAATCATTTCATCGAAGGTACTTCACCCTTCGCTGCAAGAAATCTCGTAGAGGCATTGTATTTTTTGACTCAAAGCATCCGCCACCCGGTTCTCCTTCCCTTTCAGATGCTTAATCTCGAAATCAAAACCACTTAAGAAATCTACCCACCGTGCATGCCTAGCATTTAAGGTAGGCTGACTAAAATAGCTAGTCAAGCTGTGATGGTCCGTCAGTAATAAAAACTTTTTACCCATTAAATAATGGCGCCACATCTTTAAGGCGTGGATTACAGCTGTCAATTCCAAATCATAAGCAAAATATTTCTTCTCATGTTCTTTTAATTTCCTAGACTCATAGGTGATTACCTTTCCATCTTGCAAAAGTACTCCCCATACTCCTTCCTTACTCACATCAGTACACACCACATAGTCCTTACCAGATCAGCTATGCTTAGTATAGGTGCAGTGGTGAGCAGGGGCTTGAGTTGTTCAAAGCTCTTTTGGCATTCTGTTGTCCATTTAAAAGCTTTCCCCTTTTTCTGCAAGGAAGTGATGGGGTAAGCCACTCTTGAAAATCCTTCCACGAACCGCCTGTAGTACCCTGCTAGTCCCATGAAGGATCTTATGTCCGCCACATCCTTTGGCACTGGCCATTCCATTATGGTTTTTATCTTTTCGGGATCCACAGCAATCCCATCTTTAGTAATTATATGCCCCAAGTATTGAATTTGTTCCTTAAAGAAATCGCACTTGCTGTATTTAGCATATAATTTATGTTCTCGGAGGGTTTGCAATACTAATCTGAGGTGCTCCTTGTGTTCCTCCATATTCCAAGAATATATCAATATATCATCAATAAAAATTAACACAAACTTGTCTAGATATTGATGAAATATGTTGTTCATTAAGCACATAAAGGTTGCGGGGGCGTTGGTTAACCCAAATGGTAACACCACAAACTCGTAGTGTCCATATCGTGTTCTAAAAGTTGTTTTGGCTATGTCTTCCTCTTTAATTCTGATTTGGTGGTATCCTGATCGTAAGTCAATCTTTGAGAATATTGTTGCCCCTTTTACCTGATCAAAAAGTTCATCAATACGGGGTAAAGGGTATTTATTCTTGATTGTCAATTTATTCAATTGACGATAGTCCATACACATACGAAGGGTCCCATCTTTCTTTTTAACGAACAACACAAGGGCTCCCCAGGGCGACACGCTGGGGCGGATGTAGTTTTTGTCCAACAGCTCCTGCAACTGCATTTTCAATTCTGTTAATTCTGGCGTGCTCATCCGATAAGGAGCTCGGGATACTGGGGCTGCCCCTGGCACCAATTCGATAGTGAAGTCTATGTCTCTTTTGGGTGGCAGTCCTGGTATGTCCTCTAGAAACACATCTGCAAATTCTCGTATTACTGGGATACTCTCCAATGTGGCAGTCTTGTCTTTTGTGTTGGCATAACCCACTTGGATGGCATAAATCTGACATCCTTTTCTGATACATTTTGCCAACTGAGAGGCAGTTATTGGCCGAATCTGCACTGGCCTCTGAATACCTTGCATTTCTTGTTCTTTCCCGAGCTCATCCTTGTAACAGATAGTCTTTGTTTTACAGTTTATAATGGACCAGCGCCTTTCCAACCAGTCCATGCCTATCAACACGTCATACAAACCAAGGGGAAGCACGTTTAGATCCGCCATCACTGGCTGACCTGCTATCTTCAAGGGGCAGTTATTTACCTTAGCTATCACACGTCTTTTTGCCCCTGTTGCTAGCTGTACTAGCCAAGGGTCTTTAAACTTAACAGTTGGCAGTTTACATTGTTCCACAACTTTAGGACTAACATAGCTTAATGTAGCTCCAGGATCAATTAAAACAATTACAGTATAATCAAAGATCTTACCTTCAAACTCCACCATAGTCGGCTAGTAGTCTGCCTATCGATCTTCTAGAGCAGCATTAATTCTTGGTAAACTCCAGCCCACATCGCCAACTGTAGATGCTTCATGGATCTGCGAAACCTGTTCAGTTCCTTTTCGATGAGGACAATTTTTAACATAATGAGGCCCTCCACAACCCCAGCATTGTACTGGAGGCCTTGCTGTCCCTTCATTGTCAATTTTTCCAGATTGTTCGCTGATTCTAGACTCAATGGGTGGCTTTAATCTGAGCGGGTTCTTTTGCAGATTTCTGTTATTCTGCCCTTTGGAAAATCCTTTATTAACATTGCCATGATTTCCTTTAGAGTTCCCAGTCACCTTATTACCATGCTTGTCAACCCACCTCTTTCCTAAAATTTCTCCCTTCTGCTTACTTTGCTGATAACAAATCTTGGCCTTTCGTATCACCTCATCCATCGTTTTTGGGTTATCAAACTCAATTCTCTCCCTCATCGCCAAGGGTAAACTACTGACGAACCATTGTACCTTAGCCTTCTCCTCTCGTATGTAAGGCACATAGCGGAGCAACGAGGTGAATCGGGTGATAAACTCATCCATAGTTTGCTGTCCGAGTCGCAGGTCATGGAATTCCCTTGCTTTCTCGTCGTAAAACCACTCAGTCAAGTATCTTTCCTTGAAGTACTTTTGAAATTTTTCCCAAGTTATATTCTGTTCACTTACCCCCCGTACAATCTTGACTTCTTCCCACCACAGGGTGGCCTTCCCTTGCAATTGGAAAATGGCCAGTCGCACCTTGAGATTGTGATCGTATTCATATAATTGAAAATATTTATTCATGTTAATCAACCAAGCTTCAGCTGCCTCCTCCAGCTCTCCATCGAAGTGTGGCAGTTTTATTTTCCTGAACTCCCCTTGTAATTCTATCCACTGTCTTTTCGATGTCTGGTGCTCGGAGGCATTGTCCGACTTCTCCTCTCGATTCTCTTCCCTTCCTTCTGACTCTTCTTGATCTGTGTGATAGCCTTGTTCTTCTAACACTCGTGGCTGTTCAGGGCTGGGGTTCGATGGGCACTGATTCTGCCTGTCAGATAGGCTTTTCATGATCTTTTCCTGTTCCATAGTTAATCTCGCATTGTCTTCCCGTAAGCGGGCCATCTCATTCTTTAGTTCCTGGACTGTCTCTAATATCACTAGATTCGTGTTGCGGGTCTCTTCTCCTAGCTGTACCCATATCTCAGGGTTAGTTTCAGGGCCTGTTGCAGGTCCCTGTCCAGTCACATTTCTGTGTGGGATGCTGTCCATTCTCCTCATAATCTGCTGTCAACTGTTTCCTGAGCTATACACAGGTTAAACAAAAAAAAATTAGCACAATAACTGTTTTTTTTTTTTTTTGAGGAAAACAAAAGAATGACACATGATCTGTTTATCTCCATTGGATATACTTGCCAGAGGCCACAGTTTTTGTAACTTGGCTCTGATACCACTTGTAACATCTCTACCACATCACATTTACAATAATAGAAAAAATTAAAAAAAAGCTTATTTAATACATAGCATATTATTTGTTCCTATCTCGAGATGATAAGCTCTGCTCTTGACTTTAATGTTTCCGTACCACCATACCCATGATTTCGATTTCCTGTTTTAAAAGGTTTGATACCATACTTAATTAGTTGATTGTGTAAATAATGAAATGGATTTATTAATTGACAAGTGAGCCACACGGCTTCTAGCTTGTTTCTATTGTATTTTCGTGCTCACTGCCATCACATGGCTTGCCTCGTTTGTTGTTGTTGACATTAATCCTTTTGCTTCGTCCTGTACGTGGCTCGGGCAGGCCGTCTTGCCTTAGTTGCACCTCTTGGAACTCCCATCCTCATCGACGGTGTGGAGTCCTCCTCGCGATCCTACGGTGGAGTTGCTCCTGGGGTTTTACTCTTCTTCGGTTAGTGTTGGTGGTGGTTTCATTTGTTAGGAAACTTTTCCTCGGAGCATGCTCTGATGTCGCTCTTCCTTTAGCAGTTCTGCTCGGCTTGACACCCAGAACCATGATGTGGAAGGCTTTGCAGTCTCAGTTTCATGGCTTGGCAGTGGACGAGTCTTCATTGGGTGAGTTTTCAATATTTCCAAACTGATTCTTACCATATTCCTTTATTTGTCTCAGTTGTTGCATGAATTATGTTACCAGTCGCATTAATTGATTTTCTTTTGGTTGATTTACCTTGCAGGGAGCCTGATTCCAGCCTCAGGGCTCTCGGTTAAACTCAGTGGGGAGGCTTGTTGAGGGACAAAGTCCCCTAGGGTTTTGGGTCAACACCCTAGTGGAGTGGGGGTTATCTACAGTAAAAAAACAAGCATTCCACACAACCATGATACTTAAATAAGAAAACTATGTGAAGAGATGTGCACCTGGGGGTCCTTCGTTCGGGTAGATCCAGCCAGGGTTCAAACCCTCTTGGAGTTCCTCTCGATCCTTGAACCTACAAAATAGTCAATTCAAAGAAGCATAGCAATATATGGACCAAGTATCATATAGAAATCAACTTCATAACATATTGAAAGATGGTTATTTATACAATTGAAGCAATTATTCATGTGTAAACCATAACAATAACATCATATGCATAAAGAAGATTGATTTCAGGAACAAGACAAATGTTTTTTTATTGCAGATAACTAAAACAAAGCAAGGAATGATATCACCTGAATCTTCCTCTTGCTGGCTCCAGAATCTTCCTCTTGCTAGCTCCAAGCAGAACCGTCCTCCGGATCCATCCAATCCCAAGTCTTCAAAAGGCTCTTTCCATGACTCACACAAAGATATCTCAACTAGTGAAATAACATCATAACTCAAGGAAACAAGGGTTTCTTGTAGTGGGGGAAGTGTTGGAAGCACAAGGATCTTCAGACCTGATAAGGGATAATCTCAGCAAAGTAATTTTCTCTCTATTCTCCCCCCTCCTTAAGGCCTTCCCATTGAAGCCTTTTTATACTTCTCCCAAAGTAGTTTTTAGTTGGGAATTCGTTGGGAATAGTTTGGACCGCGGGCACTAATAGGTAATCAACAGGTAAAAACCGTGATCTCCACCTGAAATTAAGGAGATTTAATTTTTTTAAGTGTTTTAAGACATATATGCGGATTGGGTATACACTGACCCGCGTACACACATGTTTAGCTCAGAGCAATGTCACGTATAGGGAATAAAACACTATTTTTTAAGTATTTGGACCAAGTCTGGAAGGAGGGGTTGCCCTAGGCCATAAATGCAGCATCACAGATATCAAGGGTGAGATTTGGAGCTATAACAGATGCCCCCTAATATATGAGGTCATAAGGGGTACATGATGGCCAAAATGTACTAAGTACATGGAAAGGAAACCTGTCAAAAACTAAGAAGGACTTCACCAGATTTTAGCCTACCAAGCCAAGAAAGGAGATCAGAAAGAAACACTATCTGAGGCGGGCATACCCATGCTCAGAGAAAATAAAGCATGTCAGCATATCAACCACAAGTGGATCCACTGTGTATACAAGTATAAGGAACTGAAAGTACATAATGGATAATCTGATCACGATCAAACAGGTACATCTCTGAATATCACATATAAGAAGATGATAAATGATGCTAAAAGATGAAGGTGATCACTGATATCAAAGATTGATCTCAATAGTACCAAATGAGCATGATGGAATAAGATGGTACTACACTGCAAATTCGGGTGCCGGCATATAGAATGTCGCCATGAATGACTGCAACATATAAGGTGGAATGGTATCAACTAGCAACAATAGGAGCAACTTTCAAGTGAACCAATGAATGTTGATGCAACCCGAGGTATTCACCGACCATCGTGGTACATTTCTACACAATGGGAGTAAATGAGCTGAATTCGACCATGTGAGAAATCGTTTGATTACCGGTTATTGATGTAAACCATTAACAAACATGAGACTACTCACCGATAATGATAATGAGAGTCAAGGTACCCAGTACAATCTAACAAGTGCAAATAGATGATCTGGAGTCGAACAATTGGAAGAATCTATCGATCAGGAGATAATGATGTTTTCCCACTGTCGATAGCGAAGGATCTGCCACTAATGACTGCAAACCCCAAGGTATTTCCAAATGGACTCTAGACCTTTGCCCTAGAGCAATGAGTCGTAATCGATGGGGAAAGATTTGCTAGAAGGAAGGCATTAAGGCATCCTTCAACAATCTAGCATGAGCGTAACTCTTAGGCCAATAATGTGGAAGGAATTGGACAAAAAAGATGTAGTAACCCAATCGAAGCACGTTTCCGGTGTACACAAGATGTAGCTAGCACACAACAGAAACCCTCTGAACTAACCAATAATGAAAGCTGACACAGAGGCGAGGTATCCACCAATAGGGTCGAATTGAAACCAAGGTATTTCACGAATCCCAATGTGTGATAATGTAACCTGAAGTTGAACACAAGGGAAACCACTCAATCAAAGACCCATAATACTGATCGATGCTGAGCACAAGGTGACCTATCAATAATGAAAATAGGGCCAGGGTGCGGCTCTAGGCCTGTCCTCAGAGCAAGATGTCATCATTGATAAGGACAAGACCCACCGACAAGAAGTTAATGGAGACCTTCTCAAACCGACACGAGTAAAGGACCAATATAACTGATGTGATGATAGACAAGACACTGACAATCAAGGATGGTTGACTGAAAAATGAGTCAAGAGACACCGCAGAGAGGCCGACTCAGGCTTACTTCCCTTGAACAAAAGGACAACTCAAATGATGACTTTGTGGTAGCATATGATAACTTTGTATAAGTTCATCACACAGGAGGCATGAACGAACTCTCCATATGATTGGAATAGATAACCAATCGAGGAGGACTGACTCAATAACAAGGTTAAGGTGTACCTAAGTCAAACTAAATCCCGCCCAAATGAAGGAGAGACTTTCTTTGAGTGCTTTGTTCAAGGGCGACACGACTGACTCTAGCTGCCAACAATAAATGGAAATATTGTCCCGTTCCTGCTCTTTTTGGGGATATATATATTTTTTTGTCTTTTTCTTTAAGCTGGAAAAAGAATAAAAGAATGCTATAGTACAGTGGAAAGAATGAGTGTTGGTGAAGTAGATTATCTAGTTCCTGGGATGTGAACATTCTTATGCTCAATGCAGGGAGGCAAAACTGGTCAAGGACACTCAAAGGGATGTTCCTTCCACGGGTCTGAAGGTGTGTCAAGCTGCAGAAGCTAAGGGATTGCAAGTTTGATTTTTGCAGAAGACATGGTCAAAAAGTGGCTTAAAAATGAGTCCAAGTGAAGCCGGCTCAAGGCCAAAAGGTGCAAAGGGTCAAAATGCAATGCAGTAGTACAACTCAACACAAAGGAGCCTCTAGGGTATAAGGCCAAAACGAAGCGAAGAGCAAAGAGGAATGAGTCTTCACCGCAGCCGTCATGGCGGGACTAAAGAGGACTCCCGAGCCTAGGGATTAAAAATATGCATGAGTGCCAAGTGACAACAAGGTACTAACTAGGGCACCCATGATAAGGTAGGCTCTACCACACAAGTCATGATACTTCTAAGCAATGAGAAGGTTCCGCACCATAACTTGGTGGGGGCGATCCTAAGGCCAAAGTGGGAAAGGAGACTGAGAAGTGCACAATTCAGGTGGAAAAAGCTAACCTATATGTCAGTTTCGAGAACCAATACCTATCAGAATGGACCAACCATAAACATTTCCAAAGGAGAAATCTTCCAAGTTTGTAAACATAAATAGAAACACTAGACAAGAAGTTAATACATCCCACATATAAAATTCCTATAAAATCTTGTGTCATAGAAAATAAAACTTGAAAATGCATACCTTATATATACAATATGGTATAGGGAACCACGCAACCTTGCGGCTTACTCATAATAGTTCCTTTGGACAAACCACTTGCAGGGCTCAGGCCAAGGACTCCTTTGGTAGTCAAAACTCATGGCTTCAAAGAGTTCCTCCTCTGAAGGCAAATCAAGTTCTGAGAAATCATGAGGACGACAAGGATCAAAAGAGGGAATTAAGGGGTCCCATGTCCCTATAGGAATAATCTCTCGGTCAACAGCTAGGACCAAGTCCCAAGAAGGAGAATAATAAGTCAAAGGATCCTTCTCAGAAGCGATTGAAGATTGAGGATTCAATGCCACATAATTCACCCGTGGCAGGGCAGAGTCTACTTGAACACATGGAACAAACCAAGGGGTATTCTGCAGTAAAGTTGAATTAGGGTGGTGATTATCAGATGCAAGCTAATCAATAGTGGCAATATTCCCTTCATGAGGAGAGAACATCACTCGAAAGAGTGAAGACACCACCACATTCATAGCATAGACATAATCACGCCCAAGTAGCATATTAAAATCTAAAGGTCTATCAACCACCATCATATCATTTAAGATAGTCTTCCCACCTAAAGTGATAGGAAATTGAGGAAGAACACCCATAGATTCACCAGGTCTTCTATCATAGGCTAACAACTGACTTTGAGCTGTCAACAACTTTGGGGAACCCAAAGCTTTCCAAGTCAAAGAGGATATAATACTTGCAGAGGATCCTTCATCCACCATACAGAAATAGACGTTTGTGGAATTAATTCTTACCTTTATTTGGAAAGGTGCAGCGGAAGGAAGACGAGGCTCGACAAGACTATCCCAATCAAAGGAGACACTCCTAGAACTTGGAGGGGGAACATTCGAAGAAACTGGAATGCCCCATATACCAGAAGACTCTGTACTAGAGATCAAACAGAATCTTTTGCTAGGCACTTCACCCCCCAAAAGATGACTGTAATCAGCCAGAGACCGCACTGGCTCTACCACATTATCAACCAATGGTTGATGGGATTGATGAGAAAGCATATCAGATCTAGGAGTAGAAGAACTTTTAGACTGGGACCATATCCTTTGTACCTCTGGAATGCCAGGGAAAAAATGAGTAAGATGGTCTCCCTTGCATATCTTACAAGGGAACTTCGGTTTAAAACTTCTACATCCAGGTTTCTTATCAACCTCCATTCCTCCAACATGACTAGCAGTGGTTTGCGATGAGTCTTGAACATGACTTGTAGAGGTCAGTGACTCTTTGCTAGTATGACTTGCAGTGACTAGAATTATGCCCCCAGCATGACTTGTAGCAGCTGAAGGCTCATCTCCAACATGACTAGTCGAGGTTGATGATGAATTGCTAGTATGACTTGCAGTGACTAGACTTGTGCCCCCAGCATGACTAGTAGCGGCTAGAGGCTCATCTCCAACATGACTAGCAGAGGTTGATGATGAACGGATAGAATTATTCTTCTTCTTTGACTTCCTCTTTCTCCTCTTTTTAGATTTCTTATTACAAGAAGGAGGAGAAAGGGGAATCCCAGATTTCTCTTTGAAAGAAGATGAACAATTAGCATCCATGTGATGCCCCTGAAATAAAGCATTCATTTGAGAAGCTTCAAGAACATCCAGAATATTCGGAGTGAACCACAACCAAACTGGTAGTCCAACATTCAATCCAGAAATATTCAAAGTGGCCATCAAGGGAGTACCAACGTTTCCAAAGAAAGGAAAAACACAAGGATCCCCTTTTGGGAGGATACCTTGGTTGGTTTCCACAGGAATATTGGCCATATCTAACTGATTCGCAGACCCTTATCTTATGGGAATATACAAATGACTTTTCAAGGAAGATAGATACATAATCAAAAAAATTTCCCTTGAGGAGGCAACTCCACAACTTCCGAAAGAATGACCAAAAGCCTTTCAAGATCGGCGGAGTGGTAAGTCAGTCACTCAGAATACCAAGTCCAAAAGTGACTAGACAAAAATACCCAAAGCCCAATATATACAAGAAGAAAAGAGCACTCAACTATAAAGTACCTAAAAGAAGTCAGTCAGTCAAACAAATTTCAAGTATTTTCGCTCTGGGTGATGAGGAACGGACACCAAAATACAAGAAAGTGAAGTAGGGGCCTTCCGAAGATAGTCTGGGATAGTGACGGCCCAGGCCTACTAGCAAAGGTATCAGAGGAAGTTACACTGACCTCCAAACAACAGCTTGTGCCGGTGCAAGCCCCCGAGCTTCACAAGGGTGCCCTCTAGAAGTACTGCTAAGAGTGATACAACATCGACCTCAGGTGCCACGGGATTCCCCTCCACAGCCACCTGTGTAGATCCCTAGGATAAGCAACTAAGGTTACCAACTCTTGTCAGAAGCTAGGCAGAATAATCTTGAGGTAAGATTCGACAAGTAGGAGAGGGGGGATCTCTCTTCCTTATCTTCAAAAACCCTCGTGCTTAACTACCAGATCTGGAGCTTTCTTGGTCTCCCTAACACTATTGGATTTGCACTCTTTATTCAGACTTCTATGTTTGACAGTTTAAAGTGGCCTTAGAGAGTTTTCTCTCCACTCGCCTAATCCGAGGCCCTAAATATCCTAAAAATTGTTGGTGTGTCTAAATTGACAATATAAAAAGGTTCTAGTATATTTTATTTAGCGCTTGTTTTTAAATTGGCTGTTCTTAAGTCAAGTGATAAACGGAAGTGAAACTGATGATGTGTGTATGACTCAACCAAAAACAAAGAAAAAGTAACTACATGAATGCAATCATTTTTATTTTGATGAAAAGCAACTTCTACTTGGGTTCTACGAAATTTTGATAGAGCAAAAACTTTTTCTTTTCTTTTCTTTCAACACACTTCACACACGTGAAAACTAAAAAGATTACTAATGCATTAACAATGCAAAACTATCATAATGCAAGGTGTAATGAAGATGCAAGAAACTTAAGATTACTCTAAAGCAAAGAATGAAAGCAAATTGTTTATCGCTTCTAATTAGCCACCTTAGTTGTTTTGATAGAATATAAGTTTCTAATGCTAATTTTCATCCAAACACTAAAAACAAATCTTAAGACAAACAAAATGCACTCTCACTTGCTAAAAGAAACCAAATCAAAACAAGGTAAAAGAAAGCAAAAACCAAGTTTTTAAGAAGTTTTCTTTTTCAAAAAAGCAATAGAAGCAACTTTTCGAAAGTCCTCAAAATGCTACCAAAGACTCAAAGACCGAAAGCAATCAACAAGGAAACTTTGCAAGTTGTCTATTCAACACGAACGAAAACTTAACAAAATAGGTGTTTCAAGATGTACTAAACGATCAAAAAGCAGCAAAAAGAGCTTGGTGACAATGATCAAAAGACTAAGAAAGACAACTTTCAAAATCGTCAATCAACAACTTTCAAAAAATGAGAAAAGCAAATGGCCACGGGATGCAGTTTTGACACAAAGCAAGAAGATCACAAAGATAAAGATTTTCACAAAGATTGAAACCAATCTTTCTGCTCTGGAAGGCCAGAACAGCCAATATTCTCAGAAAGAAATCACGTGTGCTCAAACACAAATGATGACACTTGCAACAAAACCAAACAAGACCAAAAATTTCCATAACAGGAGACAATTCGAAACCGTAAACTTGCTACAAAACCAAAGACTGACAACAAAAATTGATTGCTCAGGAAATACTCAGACCAGAAAACACATCTTCTGAAATAGAAAGATTTGACAAAATCTTGGAAAATTAGGGTATACGCAACTGTGTCAATACACAGAGGCATGTATACGCGATTCAACCCAAATAAACCTGCGTATACACGGGTTCGTATGAGGAAACTTGTGTACATATGCTACTGTAACTTGACAAAACAACGTATATAAGAGTTCACAAGAAAAAGCAAAAAAGAGGTCTGAAGAAACTGCTCAGACTTAAAGTCTGAGTTCCTACAGGAACAGACAAACCAGTTACAACAAGAACAACAATGGCTGAGCCCTGATTGGCTTAAAATAACCCAAACTAGGAACAAAAATACTGTTGTCCCCAGTGGAGTCGCCAATTCTGTTGAGGGACAAAGTCCCCTAGGGTTTTGGGTCAACACCCTAGCAGAGCGGGGGTTATCTACAGTAAAAAACAAGCATTCCACACAGCCATGATACTTAAATAAGCAAACTACACG
The DNA here is from genome assembly GCA_031772625.1 of Pinus tabuliformis. Taxonomy (NCBI): domain Eukaryota; kingdom Viridiplantae; phylum Streptophyta; class Pinopsida; order Pinales; family Pinaceae; genus Pinus; species Pinus tabuliformis. Next base: position 1,148,358,112 of record CM062805.1, read on the forward strand.
AAGAGAGGTGCACCTGGGGGTCCTTCGTTCAAGTAGATCCAGCCATGGTTCAAACCCTTTTGGAGTTCCTCTCAATCCTTGAACCTGCAAAACAACCAATTTAAAGAAGCATAACAATATATGGACCAAGTATCATATAGAAATCAACTTCATAACATATTGAAAGATGGTTAGTTATACAATTGAAGCAATTATTCATGTGTAAACTATACCAATAACATCATATGCAGAAAGAAGATTGATTTCAGGAATAAGACAAATGTTTCTTTATTGCAGATAACTAAAAAAAGGTAAGGAATGATATCACCTGAATCTTCCTCTTGCTGGCTCCAAGCAGAACCGTCCTCCGGATCCGTCCAATCCCAAGTCTTCAAAAGGCTCCTTCCATGACTCACACAAAGATATCGCAACTAGTGAAATAACATCATAACTCAAGGAAACAAGGGTTTCCTGTAGTGGGGGAAGTGCTGGAAGCACAAGGATCTTCAGACCTGATCAGGGATAATCTCAGTAGAGTAATTTTCTCTCTATTCTCTCACCTCCTTAAGGCCTTCCCATTGAAGCCTTTTTATACTTCTCCCAAAGCAGTTTTAGTTGGGAATTTGTTGGGAACAGTTGGGGACACGGGCACTAATAGGTAATCAACAGGTAAAACTCGTGATCTCCGCTTGAAATTAAGGAGATTTAATTCTTTTAAGTGTTTTAAGACATATACGCGGGTTGGGTATACACTGACCCACGTACACACGCGTTTAGCTCAAGGCAATGTCACGTACAGGGAATACAACACTGTTTTTTAAGTATTTGGACCAAGTCTGGAAGGAGGGGTTGCCCTAGGCCATAAATGCAGCATCACAAATATCAAGGGTGAGATTTGGAGCTATAACAAGGCTCTCCTCTAGCTTTTGTCTTCAAAGGATTCCAGGTAAGAATCCATCCCGGATTGGTGCCCACTAATTCGGGATTTACTGCCTAAGCTTTTGTCTAGGTCTCAGCGCTCTGCAAATTTTATAGCTTTTCCCTCTAGATGATAGCATTACAGTCATAGTATAGTTAGGGTTTTATGGGGTATCCTGTAAGTTTGTAAAGCGAGTTTCCCCTCTGGGGTTTTGGAATTTTCATATGTATATGTCTCGAACATAGAGGGCTTTGCTCCTGCTATGGGTTCTGAACTTTCTACAGCACAAGACTGTCTAAAGATCTTGTTGGATTATTCAGAAATATATATGAGTTCAAGGTTTACAACCTGTATGGTATTTTTCTTAATTTCAATACGATTATCCTGGGTTCGTAGCTGGAACAATGCCTTCATAAATCGAATTCCTTTTTCTCCGTTTATATATATATATATATATATATATATATATATATATATATATATTGTCTTTGTTTGGTTATTCATTATTCCTTTATGAATACTATGTAGAATCTATGCAGTTTTGTGAAGCGTTTACGTTGGATATATGGTTTCTTTGCTTGGAATGTGGCCCCTTGGACCATCATGTTAATCTATTCTTAAGATGTAAATTTTCGGGTGTCAGAAAACAGAGTATTTCGGAAATCCGCATTTGGGGTTTCTACCATTACACATGCTGTTGCACGATCCTGATTTGTAATTTACAAAGTCTTACTCATGCAAGGTTTAATGTAATTTTGTTTTTCCTCTCGATTCTGAATTCTTGTGTGTATTCGTTTACCATTTACTGGCTCTAGAAATCATTACCGAAAGGGTTTTACCCCTCGACGGTTCTCTAACGGCTAGGTAGGGTTCTGTTGTTGATAGCCGAACTCAGGGATTGACTGGGTTCATCTAGGGTTCATATCCCTGAATCCTGGCCTGAGCGACCCCTACTATGCGCATACTCTGGGCTTGGCGACTGCTCCAGAACTTAATTCTTCTGCAAATGATTTTTAGGTTACATATAATCAAGATGTTTACTGTCAGTTCTTTATACGGTTATGCACGAAAAACTTCTATGTTTTTTTCTTGGTGTTAAAAGTCTGTACAGAGTTCTGTATTTTCTTATATTATTATAACAGTCTACATTTCCTCTGAACTTGTAAATTTTAGCCCAGGTGGGCCTAATTCGTGTTTTTCCCTTCGTAGTCTTATTTTTTATTCCTGCTTTTAATAGAATTGTAAAATTATTTTCTTTACAATTAGAATATCTGCCATTCTTCCAGCATCTATAGACTGCCAGAACTGAGTTTTTCAACAATAAATATAAACTAATTTTACAGTGAGAATGTCTCACTTAGACAGTTGCATTTTCTTCTAAAGTTCTTCTGACAATAGTAATCACTGTAAATAAAAGTGCATCTGAGTCTTTCTATAATTATTTCAAAAGTTCTTCTGAAATAGTAATCACTGTAAATAAAAATGCATTTGACTATTTCTTTAATTATTTCAGTTATAAACTTTAGAAACCTGTTGCTCACAGTAGAAACTTCTAATTCAGTTCAAAGTATCAATGTAATTTCCAGAAGGTACCTCATACCTGAGTTGCTTTTAAGTAAGTAACTCCAAAGGAAGAGGTCACCTCTTGTTTCGTAGCTAGTCAAACCTCCCGTCCATGAGATTGTCTTTTGGGACCAAATCCCCTCCCCTAACTTGCTCACAAGACCTTTAGTCTTATGCAAGTTGCTTGCGCACAATGCCCTTGCTATCTGATCATCACCAGACATAGCAAGTTTTTCCCTTCTCACTGCCTGTCCCTACAGCACAGTTTTTCCTCCCCCCCTACTTCCTTTTCCTTGGAAGCCTTGCATAGTTAGGGGAGGTAGTTAGGGCTTTTCCAACAATTGTTTCTTTTAACTTCATTTCCTCAGAAGTTACATAATCTGCTACCACTAGGAATCATTTCTCATTTTTCAATTAAAAATAATAATATTTAATTCAAATAGATAATAACACCAATTATTTTGTTTGTTCTTACTATGGTAAATAAAATATTTACAGCTTTCTGGAGGTATTACAGATACCCAATGCCGAACAGTTAATACCCTACTGTTTTTTTTATTTTCCTGCATTTAAATAACTAGTTGTTGTATAAACTATATAATATTTTCAAATATCTTTTTGGAGTTAAGGCTCCTTCTTTTCCATTCACACATAAAGATTCATAATTCAGTTGTGCAACAGATTAGTTATAGAAGGTACTGCTTACCTGAGTTTCCAAGAAGAAGAGAACTCAATGGTAGAAGTCACCTTTGTTATCTGCTACTTTTCATCCACCCATCCATGAGATTTGTCTTCAAGACCAAATCTCCCCCCAAGCTTACTCGCAAGACCTCTGTCTTCTGCAAGTTTTCGCACTCAGTGCTTATGCTATCTGGTCATCACCAGACTTAGCATTTTCCCCTTTCTGTCTGACATATCAGCATGGTTTTTCCTCCCCTCACTCCTTTTTCTTTTGGAGCATTTCACAACTAGGGGAGGTAGTTAGGTTTTTTCTGGCAACTACCTTTTTCCAACTTCTTTCTATGAGAAGTTACAAGGTCTGCTATCACTCAAACCATTTCCTATTTCAATAATTAACAACATTGTTTAACTCAAACAATAACAACAATAATTATCCAGTTTGTTTCTTACTATGGTAAAATAAAAATATTTACAGTTTTTCTAGGGACATTACATCTCCCCCCCCTGAAATCAAACATCGTCCCGATGTTTTCCGGCCGCAAAGAGCCCTAGATATGCTTCTTTCATGAGCTATTCATCCTCCCAGGTGGCCTCATCCGGCCCAAAGTGTTGCCATTTCACTTTAACCTGGGTGATGGCTTGTTTCCGCGGCATTACTTCTCTTCAATCGAGTATATTTAGCGGTTCGATCAATAATTCTCCTTCTGGCTCGACCTGAAACAAACATAACTTAAGTCAGTTTTTCCTTTAATATCGAAATTAATTGGTCTACCTAAGATATCTCCTTACCTATATATCTTGCCAACTGACTATGTGCTTAGGATTATAAATGTATCTTTTTAATATAGACACATGGAAGACATTGTGGACTCGAATATGGCTTGGTAGGGTGAGCTTGTATGCCACCGTCCCAACTCTCGCTAAGATTTGAAATGGCCCACAAAACCGAGGTGCTAGTTTTCTGCACCCACTCCATTGTAACGTACTCTTTTTAGCTCGTATCCTCACATACACATGATCACCTACTTGGTATTCCCTAAAATTTCTCTTCCTGTCAGCGGAATTCTTTTGCCTATCCTGGGTTGCCTTTAAGTTGTTTCGTACCTTATTGACCATTTCTTCCATATCTTTTAACATTTCGGGTCCCAACAACAGCTTGTCCTCTGGTCCCCCCCAACTGGAGGGTGTGCGACATTCCCACGTGTACAACACTTCAAATGAGCTCATCTGCAAGGAAGTATGATAGTATTTGTTGTATGCAAATTCGACCAAGTGCAGACAGTCCTCCCATTTCGACGATTGTTGCATTACATATGATCTCAGCATGTCTTCTACTACTTGATTCACCCGTTCTGTTTGTTTGTCTGTTTGAGGGTGATAGGCGGTACTAAAATTTAATTGAGTCCCCAACCCATCAAATAGAGTTCTCCAGAAGGCTGATGTAAATTTTACATCACAATCAGAAATTATGGTTTTTGGTAACTCATGCAGCCTGAAAATGTTTTGCATAAAGATATTGGCAATCTGTACCGCTCCGAAAGTGGATTGTACTGGTATAAAATGGGTTGATTTTCTTAATCTGTCTACCACCACCATGATGGAGTCGTTGTTTCTTTTGGACTTGGGTAATCCTGTCATAAAATCCATAGAGATGGTTTCCCACTTCCACTCTGGAATTGGTAGTGGATGTAATAACCCAGCAGGGTGTTGATGTTCTGTTTTGACTTGTTGGCATTCCAAGCAACGTGTCAAATATTCTGCTACATCTTTTTTCATGCCAGACCAATAGTACTCCTTCTGGAGTGCGGTAATCAGCTTTTGGTACCTCGTATGTCCTGCGTAAGGACTTTTATGAAATTCATCTAGAATCAAACTTTTAATGTTACTCTGGTTGGGCACATATAATCTTTTTTATAACTCAGCACGCTGGCAGCATCCATCGCATATCCCTGCTGATATTCATTACTGGTTGGATTTTGAACTTGCTGTCCTATTTTCCGATATTTTAGATCCTGTTCTACTACTTTTTTAATCATTTCATCAGAGGTAGTTCGCCCTTCGCTACAAGAAATTTCGTAGAGGCAATGTACCTTTCGACTTAAAGCGTCGGCCACTTAGTTCTATTTCCCTTTCAGATGTTTAATCTCGAAATCAAATCCACTCAGGAAATCTACCCACTGAGCCTGCCTAGCATTTAAGGTACGCTGATTAAAATAACTAGTCAAGCTGTGATGGTCTGTCATTAGCAGAAACTTTTTGCCCATGAGACAGTGACGCCACATTTTTAAAGCGTGAATGATAACTGCCAACTCCAAATCGTAGGCAGAATATTTCTTTTCATGTTCCTTTAATTTTATAGACTCATAAGCGATTACCTTACCTTCCTGCATCAGTACTCCTCCTACCCCTTCCTTACTCGCATCTGTGCACACCACATAGTCCTTACCTAGATCTGCGATGTTTAATATAGGCACAGTGGTGAGCAGATACTTGAGCTGCTCAAAACTTTTTTGGCATTCAGCGGTCCATTTAAAAATTTCCCCTTCTTTTGCAGGGAGGTGATAGGATAGGCCACTCTAGAGAATCCTTCCACAAACCATCTATAGTAGCATGCTAATCCCATAAAGTATCTTATATCCACTACGTCCTTCGGTACTGGCCATTCCATTATGGTCTTTATCTTCTCGAGATCCACTGCGATTCCATCTTTAGTAATAATATGTCCTAAGTACTGAATTTGTTCTGTAAAGAAATCACACTTGCTATATTTGGTGTATAACTGATGTTCCCGGAGAGTTTGCAATACCAGTTTGAGGTGTTCCTTGTGTTCCTCAATATTCTAGGAATATATCAGTATGTCGTCAATAAAAATTAACACAAATTTGTCTAAATACTAATGAAATATGATTTTCATTAAACACATAAAGGTCGCGGGGGCATTGGTTAACCCAAAGGGTAAACCATGAACTCGTAGTGCCCGTAGCGAGTCCTAAAGGCAATTTTCGCTATATCTTCCTCTTTGATCATGATCTGGTGGTATCTCGATAGTTAATCAATTTTTGAAAATATAGTTGCCCCTTTTACTTCGTCAAAAAGTTCATCAATACGGGGTAAAGGGTACTTGTTCTTAATTATCAACTTATTCAGTTAACGGTAGTCCATGCACATACGAAGGGTTCCATCCTTCTTTTTGACGAACAGCATGGGGGCTCCCTAGGGTGACATGCTGGAGCGGATATAATTTTTATCCAACAGCTCCTGCAGTTGCATTTTTAGTTCTGTCAGTTCTGGTGTTTTCATACGATAAGGAGCTCTGGACACTGAGGCTGCTCCTGGCACCAATTCAATAGTGAAATCTATGTCTCTTTTGGGCAACAGTCCTGGTATCTCTTCTGGAAACACATCTGCAAATTCTTGAACCACTAGAATACTTTCCAAGGTGGCAGTCTTGTCCTTTGAGTTGGCATAACCAACCTGAATAGCATACACCTGACATCCTTTCCTGATACACTTTGCCAGTTGAGAGGCGTTTATTGGCCAAATCTGTACTAGCCTCTGGATGCCTTGCATCTCCTGTTTTTCTCCCAGTTCATTCTTGTAGCATATGTTTTTTTTACAGTTTGTAATGGACCAGCATTTTTCCAGCTAGTCCATGCCTATCAACACATCATACGACACTAGGGGAAGTATGTTTAGATCTACACTCAAAGGCTGACCTGCTATTTCCAAAGGGTAATTATTGACCTTGGCTAACACACATCTCTTTGCCCCTGTTTCCAGTTGTACTAGCCAAGGGTTTTTAAACTTGACAGACTGTAATTTACGTTGTTCCACAACCTTGGACTCACATAACTTAACGTATCTCCAGGATCAATTAAAACAGATATAGGATGATCAAAGATCTTACCTTCAAACTCCACCATTGTCGCCTAGTATTTGGCCTGATGGTCTTCAGGAGCGACATTAATTTTCAGAATTCTCCGGGCTACATTGCCTACCATAGATGCTTCGTGGATCTGTGAAACCTGTACAGTGCCCTTCCGATGAGGACAATTTTTAACGTAATGTGGCCCTCCACATCCTCAACATTGTACTGGGGGTCTCGCTGTCCCTTCGTTATCAACTTTACCAGATTACTCACTGAATCTAGGTTCAGAAGGTGATCTAAATCTGAGCTAGCTTTTATGCTGATTTCTGTTGTTTTGCCCTTTGGGAAATCCTTTGCTAGCACTGCCACGATTTTCCTTATTGCCCACAGAAATTTTATTACCTTTCTTGTCAACCCACTTCTTTCATAAAATCTCTCCCTTCTTCTTGCTTTGCTGATATCATATCCTAGCCTTACGTATAACCTCATCCATCATTTTTGGGTTATCAAACTAAATTCTTTCTCTCATTGCCATGGGTAAACTACTGATGAACCACTATACCTTAGCCTTTTCCTCTCGTATGTAAGGTACATATCAGAGTAAAGAGATAAAGCGGGTGATAAAGTCATCCATTGTTTGTTGCCCAAGCCGCAGGTCATGAGATTCTTTGGCTTTCTCGTCGTAAAATCGTTCAGTCAAATATATTTCCTTGAAATATTTTTGGAACTTCTCCAAGGTTATGTTTTGTTCACTTACGCCTCGTATAATCTTGACCTCCTCCCACCACAAAGTGGCCTTTCCTTGCAGTTGGAAGATGGTGAGCCGAGCTTTTAGGTTGTGATCATATTCATATAATTTAAAATATTTGTTCATGTTAATAAGCCAGGCCTCGGCTGCCTCCTCCAGCTCTCCATCAAAGAGTGACGCTTTTATTTTTCAAAACTCCCCTTGTAATTCTATTCGTTGCCTTTCTGATGTGGGGTGCTCAGAGGCATTATCCGACTTCTCTTGATTCTCTTCCCCTCCTACTGTTCCTTCATGTTCCGTGTGGTAACCCTGTTCTTCTGACATTCATTCCTATTCAAGGTTGGGAATCGGCTGGCGCTGATTCTGCTTATCAGACAGGCTTTTCATAATTTTTTCCTATTCCATCGTTAGTCTTGCATTGTCCTCCCGTAAGCGGGCCATCTCATTCTTTAATTCCTGAACCGTTTCCAATATTGTAAGATTAGTGTTGCGAGCCTCCTCTCCTAACTACACCCATATTTCAGGATTATTTTCAGGAAATGTTGCAGGTCCTAGGCCAGCCATATTCCTGTGTGGAACATTGTCCGTTCTTCTCATAATCTGTTGTTGTCTTGTTTTCCTATTCTTAACACGTTAGTGAGTTAACAATTAGCGGGGAAACAAAAGGAAACAATAACTAATTGATCTTGCTTAGTACATTTGCCAGAGGCCACAGTTTTGTAATCTGGCTCTGATACCACTTGTCATAGCTCCATCAACTTACATATTATATTCTTAAACAAATACATAATAATAGAAAAATCTACATAATAATCCATTTATCCATTTAGCAATAAACCATGGCATAAATATAGCATATGAATCATTACACTGCTCTCAAGTTAAGACTCTTATATTTGGGCTACATTTGACTCCATGCAAATCAGGGAGTCTCATCCACTGTTTGCTGACAGTCGCATTTATTTGGCTTTAAATTTTATCAAGGGCTCACACCAATTTCTCACTCCAGCTAAACTATCCACTCATTTTGGCATTTAATCTTTATGCTCTGTCATGATATCATGGCAAGACAAACTTGTCCTTCTGCATCTGGACGCCTTGGGACTCTCATCGCATCGACAGTGGAGGTTCTGGGATTTCGATCCTAGGGCTGGGCGTTTTCCGGGAGGTTACTCAACCTTGTTTGCTGGAGTTTCGCCTCATTGTGCTTCCTCACTCCTTGGTGCTCGATCCGACTCTCCTTCTCCTCTCGTTGGTTTGCTTGGCCTATAGATATTGGTTTTCCATGTGGTTGAAAGATATCAGAAATGGGGTCGTGGAATTTCTTCCTGTGGAATGTTTGACACCCATTAAGTTATTCAGGTGAGTATATATATATATTTTTTTCATTTTCCACAACTGTTCAGTTGTCTCTTGTCCTAATACTAATACAGTTTCCATGCATTCTTCCGCAGAAGTAAAGGAAGCGGGTCTGAGGGTTTCAAGCTATTGACAATGGAGTCTGTGGCTTCCCTTCCTGTGTTCTACGCTCGAGGATTTCCGGGTAAGCTTATCGGTGGTCCTATGCTTGTTGGCAGTCAAGGAATACCTAGGAATAATTTGCGGCTACTTGCATCAATTCTCCAGAGTTGTACTAGCTCTTGTATTTTGATTTTTGAAGCTAAGTGGAAGACTTTTGGCAAACTGCTTGTTAAACTCCTTTTATTGGAGAATGTCTATTCTTATATTAAGAGCTGTATGTTTATTTTCGGTGTTGAGCTGAGGGTTTCCGTCGGTTGCATGCCTGGGAACTAGGACCGCATCGGTGTAATTGTTCCCGGTTTAGGTTCAGGTCTTGACCTGGTACCTCCTGTAGCAACAGACTTTTCGGATGAAACTATTTAAGTTTACTTCCTGCCAAAATGATGCGGGTTTTCTTTGAAATGTATTTACCTTTTTCTTTTGACTGTTATGCAAATAATTATGCGCTTTTAAGATTATTGATGCTACTCTTTGTGCACATCTCGTTCTGTACAGTTTTATGTGGGTGAAATAATTTCTATGTGAACAATGTATCACTTTCTTTAGAAGATTCGAACTTTCCTACGAATGCGGCTCTGAGTTTAAATATTGTTGGAAGTTATTTTTGTGGATTAGGGTAATAGGATCTCTCCGTTGATTATGTATCTTGAAGCTTTAGTTACTTATTCGAGAATGTAACTCTGTCAATGATACATTTATTGTAGGGTTTCGTAAGTCTGTTAATGATGTATTTGTTGTAGGGTTTCGTAACTGTATAGGGTTTTCATGAAAGGTTTTACAGAGTTTTTGCTCATTAATTAACATTCTTTGCCTTACCCAATTCGGCTTTGGTGTAAAATACTCTTATTTATCCCAATCACAACGGCCCCATCTACTTACTTGAACTTCATTTTTTCAGGGCATAACTTGTGCTGTCTAACCCAAGAAATTAGCCTTCTCCTCTTTCATGGCACTAGCTTTTTCAGTGTTCTTTCGGTTCTTGCCTAAGGACTTGGGTGTTAGTTAAATTTGTTCTCAGTACATAAATTTACATAGTTTATCTATAAGAGTTTATTAACTAGTTCAGTATGAACAATTAATTCCTCTGCAATAATTTTTTTCTATTAAATAAGATATTAAGTTCTATTCAAATAACAATCCCATAGTCAGGGTCATCCAGAAAGTAAATTATTCAGTACTGAATCTGTCATTAATTCCTACTGTTAATTTTTACTATAGAAGGAATACCCAATGCCGAATAGTTAATACCCTATTATTTTTTTTATTTTCCCGCATTTAAATAACTAGTTGCTGTATAAACTATATAATATTTTCAAATATCTTTTTGGAGTTAAGGATCCTTCTTTTCCAATCACACATAAAGATTCATAATTCATCTTTGCAATAGATTAGTTATAGAAGGTACTGCTTACCTGAGTTTCCAAGAAGAAGAGAACTCAATGGTAGAAGTCACCTTTGTTATCTGCTGCTTTTCATCCACCCGTCCATGAGATTTGTCTTCAAGACCAAATCTCCCCCCAAGCTTACTTACAAGACCTTTGTCTTCTGCAAGTTTTCGCACTCAGTGCTTATACTATCTGGTCATCACCAGACTTAGCATTTTCCCCTTCGTCTGACATATAGCACGGTTTTTCCTCCCCTCACTCCTTTTTATTTTAGAACATTTCACAACTAAGGAAGGTAGTTAGGGTTTTTCTAGCAACTGCGTTTTTCCAACTTCCTTCTATGAGAAGTTACAAGATCTGCTATCACTCAAACCATTTCCTATTTCAATAATTAACAACATTATTTAACTCAAACAATACCAATAATAATTATCTAATTTATTTCTTACTGTAGTAAAATAAAAATATTTACGTTTTTGGAGACATTGCACCTACCCAAAAGCTAAAAATATGCTAAATCATTTCCAACCACAACAATATGTAAAATCGCTCTACATCGTTTTTAAGTATCGTGATGTACATTTATTTTTTTAATATTGATTTGGGTCACGAGCGGCCATCTCACTGTAACTTCGAGTTTGTGTCATATCACTATGACTTTGAGGTAATGTGCGTCCCTTAATGATTAATAGATTTTACATGTCAATATCACTCTGATCGAATGCGGCCAATTGAATTGATTTCATATCAAAAAATTTCTTTCATTATTATCTACTTTTTATACAACTTATTTTTATTATTCAAATCTAAAACGTTTTTTCATTTAAAATTAAAACACATAAAATATTAATTCATTTAAATTTTAATATGAAAATATAAAATATAAAAGTAAATTTACAAAGTCCACCATGACATCCTACCATGATTGAAGCATTGCCGTGACCTGGAAAATGGGTATAGATGAAATATTTTCGATTTCCATCAACTTCATTCAATTACTATCCCCTGTAGTGCAGTGTATATAGTCCGGTTGCCATTCATAGACCAAGGCCCTAAATCAGTAACAGTGTAAAGAGTAGCGAAAGCTACTCGTGCTAGTTTCTTTACCTTTACCTCTACTAACAGTGCTCTGGGAAGATATGAAACAAGAAATCATACTACCTGATTATCGTTGGACTATATTTTTACGAGTTGTTTCTCGTGCTGTCTCTGAATTGTAAGATACCTTTGAACTAATTTAGCTATGGAAAATGTGAAGTAGTATAATAAACAATTTTCAAAAATGTGTTCAAGAAGTCATTGATGATTATTGTTGTATTGTTAAGTGTTAAAAATAATAAAATTTATTAGATGGTATATAAATTATATATATTATGGGACATTTTTGGTCAAATGAATGTACATATATGTTTTTTATATATCTCATATAAATACAATCATGCTTTTTTAAGCTGAAAAAATAAATATATATTATATATATATATATATTAATTAAATTACAATTTTATTTTAAATTATTATTATTTATAAAAAATAATATAAGAATTAAATATATATAAATTTGGGAAAGCATGTAATAAGATTTTTAATAATAAAAGTCTAGTTAAATTTTAATCATTAAATTAAAATATAAGAAAATTTATAATTATTTTTGCAATTTAATGTAAAATTTTATTTGTAATTTTAGTTAGATATAAAATTATGATTATATAAAATTTAAATTTAAAAAAATTATAAAATAAAATAACTAATTATAATTAATAATTAAAGTAGTCTCGGTCTATTTTTAGCATTACCAAGGACGTAGAGGGATCATCTTTTCACTCTAAAACAGATATTCATAATAAAGATGAATCTACACTCTTTTTAACAATTACAATTGGTATATATAATAATGTTCAAGTGTCTGACATATTATTTATATATTTAAAATTATGGTTTTATAAATAGAAACTTATCTTTAAAAAAGAATGGCAATAGAATGAAATTTGAGTACCTTATTTTTTAATTATTTCATTTATAAGAATTTTCATTTATTAATTTAAGATAAATATTATAGAAACTTTTAAAGTAAAAATTGATTTTCAATAAAATCAAATTTAAGAAGAACAATAAAATTTAAGATGATATCATCATTATAAGTAAATATTAAAAAAAAAAAATGACTTTTTAATTATATTTTTAACATGTTTCTTTATAAATTTACTTAAATATTAAATTTTAATTTTTAAATAAATGTACATTTAGCTAAATTAAATAATAAATAATAAATTAAATTAAAACTAATTAAGATTTACCTTACCTTTATAACAACTTTTCCAATATTTTACGATTGTATTTTAGCCATAACAATAAAAAAAAATGCGTCACTCAAACATAAAACCTTAACTAAAGTCAAGACCTTACCTAACTCTTCCCAAAGATGCCTTACACGATCATATATGAAATTCATTGATAAGTTGGTTTCATTTTATTAATCATATAAGTAATTTTAAGTCAAAAGTTTAATTAGTTCAGTTTTTCAGTTTAAGGTGGATAAGGATTTGTTGACATTATTTTTTTGGATTTGTTGACATTATTTTTTTATTTTTTAATGTATTGTCTAGATTGATTTTAAAGGGAATATGCTTAGGATATGCTTCATCTAAATGCTTATCAACTACTATAGTTTGGGGACTTTCAAAGCATACCTAATTTTAGAAATGTTTCCTTATATCTTGGTTGTAAATGATAAAAACTCTTCAACGCTTATGTCTTTTATAAGACTTGGGATGGTTAAGTAAAATCAAAGTTAATAATAATATTTTTGTTGCAATAATAGTTTTTTTTGTTATATATTATTCAATGGTAGATATGAATGAAGACTTGGGATGGTTAAGTAAAATCAAAGTTAATAATAATATTTTTGTTTCAATAATAGTTTTTTTTGTTATATATTATTCAATGGTAGATATGAAAGACGTCTTCGCCTATATCAATCACATTAATATTTTTAATGTGGTTGTACTAGTATTTATGTGCACATGTAACCATTATGTTAATTTTTAATATTTTTTTATAGTTGATTTAGTTGTTAATTATTGGTGAGGCTAATTATTATTGATTATTATTGATGAATGCATGATGTCTCTATCATTATTGCTTAATGAAAATATGTGGACCTATTCAATAAAATCATGTCACTAGAATGACTAAGCCAGTGGTCCATAATGAGATAGACTTTCATTCTTTCCAAATGTTTTTGTGTCTGTGGTAACTTGTTTCATTATCTTTGAAGAAGAGCTATTAGCCAATTAGAAGTAATCTTAAGTCTTACTCCAAATCCAAAAATAGTTTTCAACTAAGATAATACTCATAAGAAAGTCAATATTCCTAATGTTCATTATTAAGATTATATCTCTGATATGGTATTATGCTTTTTAGTAACATTTAATCTTTATTTCATATGAATCTCTTGTCCATGTTATATATATATATAAACTTAAAAAAACTAAAATATTCGCTCTAAATGAAAAGTAATTAACAAAAACTAGGGAATTTGTATAAATTAAATGAAGTTTTAGTAATACTCATAGTAGAGTTCTACAAAATAGGCCTCCCATGAAGGTAGTATAACTTAAAAGACCATCTGATTCTATTTTATAATGGCCACCTACAAGAATCTTTTACTACACTTTAAATTAAAAAGTCTTGATGTGAAAATGCAAATGATAATTTAAGAATTAGACACAACATATTTGGGTGTGGATTAAAGGGTAGTAAGGCCGACCATTGCCTTTTTTCTTCCTTCAATTGCATCTTTGGTGTCTATTCGATGGTGTGGAGAGAGGAGATTTTTGTTGTTGACAAAATAGAACATTTTTCTCAAATATTAGCTAAGATTAATGTGAGATGATTAGATATGTATTTGAGTTTGAATCCCCATTATTATCTATAGTAACCTAATTTAGTTTATGGAAAACCACTTGAGTTTTTAATTCCAATAATTTTAATTTCTTCATTTGTAGAAGAAAGACTCTAGTAATGATATCCACCTTGAGATTATGACTAGTTTCTTGTTGACTTTAGTTGTCAATGAAGGATTAAATTGAGATATCCAATTGTTTGATATAATCTATATTCCTATACAAGGTCAGTCGCATTTCAAGAATCTCTTAGTAGTCAATTTTCTCAGAGCATCGATACAAAGGTTTGGGACATATTCGTCCAAGGTCAAAAGGAAGGGGCATAGACAACCTAAGTAAAATGAATTGCACAAAACCCTGGTTGATGCCATGAAGGTAAGCACCGTAACGACCACTAGTTGTATACACAACATAAATATTAAAATACTTTGTAGATAAATACATCCATCGTAGGATAGTAATTTTAAATTGTATATTGTATAAAAGAATTGATGTAGGATGAGTACAATTGAGAATGATGGTGTTGTATATATAGCCAGGTAAGTAGCCTTTCATGAACATGCATGTCTCTAAGACATGCCTTTTCATTATTAACTAACTAACCATTAGTTTATTTACTTATTACTTATTATTATATTTATATTATTATGATTATTATTTATTATCTATTTTTACAGAATTTATGTTCATAACATTGCCTTCTCCTTCAAAAACCTTTGTCCTCAAAGCTTACTGATGAAGGATCGAATCTCTTCTGTCGTTTGAAATACCTTCTTGCTTCTAAGATTTTATCTTTGTTGATACAAGACGATATCATGTTCTAAGTGATAGACATAATTGTTGTATTGAAATCAGATCGAACCATCCTAGATTAATCTTCTGGGGAATCTTCTGATCCTTGGAGATGTGTGGTGAATAATTATCATATGACCAGATTGAACTCACTTCAATATTCTTCAAAATATAAGTTTGTTTATGTTCTGCGTGATATAGATGTGTAGATTGATTAAGGTGTCTACTCTTGTGATTCAAATGTAGATAAGGAATTTTTCTTGTTTGAACTTCCTTAAACGTTTTTATGGCAGTTTCCTGATTTCCATCAACCATTGTTGTTGTTGACTTAACTATTGAATCCTTATTTGGGGTGTCCTCTCTTTGAACGACAACCTTTGAGTAAGTTTTTACTTCAATAGGGTTTGGATTTGCCTAAACTGTGATATTAGTAGTATTGATGTTTGTTTCTTCAGTTTGGATTGCTACATCTGGAGATTTTGATGATTCCTCTGTGACAAGTTCATTGAGTCTATTCGTCAATGATTTCTTTTCGTCCTTAAGTTTTTTAATCTGTTTGAGTAGATTTTGATTATGATTTTTGAGATGTAAGCATTCCTCATTCTCTGAGTAAAATTTATTTTGGCCTTCACGCTTCTTATTTTTTAAACACTTGATTTGTTCTCCTAATGTTTGGTTAAGGGTTGATCTCATCATTTAATTGACTGATATATACTTGTTAGTAAACTACAGTTGGTCATGTTTCATTCAGAGTGGTACATTGAAGGACTATTACTTTCTTGAGTTATCATATTGGCATTGTTGTTGGATTTTCTCCCTAGCCTAGTCAAGGATAGGATAGCCTTCTTGGATACTAACTACCTCATTGCATCTCTCATCGGCATCTTACAGCTCAATGTTCCTCTAGAGTCTCTGGATGCTATGTTTTATAGATCTGTAATCACAGAGGTTACTGAGTGTTCTATCCTCGAATCTTGCTCAACCAATCTTGTTGACAATGGACTGATATCGTTGTTATAGTAGTTTGATATTAAATTGCAGGGGTCATATTTCAGGTTACAATGACATTGAAATTGGTTACTAAAACGGAAGGTATGGTTATTTGCATCTTGAGAATGATTTAAGGGTTGATCTCATCATTTAGTTGACTGATATATACTTGCCAGTAAGCTACAACATCCCATGTTTCATTGGCAGCGGTACATCGAAGGAATAATGCTTTCTTGAGTTAGAATATTGGCATTGTTGTTGGCTTTTCTCCCTATCCTAGTCGAGGATAGGATAGCCTTCTTGGATACTAACTACCTCATTACATCTCTCATCGATGTCTTACTGCTCAGTGGTGCTCTAGAGTCTTTGGATGTTATCTTTTATAGATCTGTAATCACAAAGGTTACCGAGTGTTCTATCCTCAAATCTTGCTCAACCAATCTTGTTGGAAATGGACTAATATCATTGTTATAGTAATCTTATATTAAATTGCAGTGGTCGGATTTGAGGTTGCAGTGGCATTGAAATTGGTTACTAAACTTAGGTATGGTTATTTTCATCTTGATAATGATTTAAGTCATCCTTGGGTCGGACAAACTCATTGTATTGAGTAAAGAGCCTGAACGAATGGTAGTTACAGTGGGCCCATATCGTCAAGGAAGGAATAGCTTACTTGACATAAATAGAGCGAGGTGGGTTCAAATACAATATCTCGAGCCTTAAACCACATCATGAGGCAAAAACAAAATAAATGGTTCTCTGTTGCATCTCATTTTTCATAGATGCATTGTACAAGTATCTCCCTCTTGCAAATTGCATTGCATATATTTTATTGCATTTGACTGACTAATCTCACTGTTAGCAATCTTGTAGTTGGATCATCTTAATTTGATAATCTAATACTTAAAAGATAATTTCTAATAAGCATACGATTCGTTATTCATTTAAAATTGCTTCTCTAATCGGATCTTGTGATCTATTTAGCAAGTGATATTGGTTATAATGTCTTTAATTTACCCTTCATTCTCAATAAAAAAATAATGATAAAATAATCAATATGCTAACATTATTCAACAAAAACAAACTTGTATGTCTCGAACAACTGACGAATAGAATGAATGTAACATTGTGCACACATTATGTTTATATGTCTCCAACAGCTAATGAATAGAATGAATGTAACACTGTGCACACACTCTGATTGTATGTCTCCAGCAGCGGATGAGTAGAATGAATGTTTGAAATGAAAATCAGTAAGGGTTCATGTTCTATAGTTTTTTTTATCTAGAATATAATTGGTAGGGAAGGTTGGGATAGATTTTTATCTCCCAAATTCAAATGAGTGTTCTCGATTGATTTGTACATTATCCAATGGCTGATAAACTTTCATGGTCGATCCTTGTGTTTTCCTGTGTTTAATTCTTGAATTGAAAGGGCTAGTGTGTTTAATACCTGAATTGAAAGGGTTGGTGTCATTTATTGCATCCTCTGAACTAATTCTTGAATTGAATGGTGTCATTTATTGTTTTCAATAGGTTGAATGGTTAAACACACATGTAGATATGGTTGACACACATTTTTGTTGTTCTTGTCCAGGTATTACCCAACAATGGGATGTGTTGCTCTAGTGGAAATCAGTGGGTCACTGTTTGATGGGATAGGTGTACTCCTCGATAAAATTCATTGAAATGTTTTATAGTGCATTTTGACTTAATTGATAATTCAAAACTAAAAGTAGTTGGGATAGTATGTTTTGTCAACTTGTGATGTTAAAGCTTGGTGTTTGAGAGTTATTGGTAATGTTACAGCCATAGTCACCAGTCACGTGCATAACCTGCCCAAATTGATAAGTAATGCCCTCACTCTCGTCAACACATTCGCTGCCAGCGGAGAAGGAGATGAGCTCCATTTCTGAAGCTTTCAACGGCTCCTCGCCTCAAATAATATATTCAGTATTCCATAGAATCTGTATACCATAGCTTTTACCTCCGCCTTGAGCCAAAATTTGGGGCTTTTTATTATAAATTCGGTTATAGTGATATAATAAGTAATGAAGAGCAGGACTATGATTTAAAGAATATGCTTCTGCGCCGTAAAATGGTAGTCCGGTTGTAGATGCGTTGGCTGGTGTTTGGTTGCATTAGGTCCGAGGGTCGAATTCAGGGGCCTTCTGAGCAATAAGGCTGCACTGGATCCTTAGTTGCACAGCTCACCTCGCCTACTCATAAAAATATGCTGAAAGCATTTCAGACTGGAACCATATGTAAAATCGCTCTACATTGTTTTAAATATCGTGATGTACACATCGCAATCAACATATTTATGTTTCTTAATATTGATTTGGGTCACGAGCTGCCATGTCACTATCACTTCGAGTTTGTGTCATATCACCATAACTTTTAGATAATGTGCGTCCATCTTGAAAATAATGATTAGTTGAGTTCATTTCTTAATATTTTATATTGCCGTAGTCTTTAACGCGACTTTTTGAAAGCCTTTCCGGCGATTTTTTCCGGTGAAAATCCGGCAGTGATTTATGGAAATCCAAGTTTGATAACTAATTTCTGCACAATGAAACTGTCCCAGGGGTTTTTCAGGGTGCTGAATCCGAATATGCAGTTAAAAAACCATTTTAACTGCAACAAATCATGATTTCAGCTCAATTTCTTCCGCCGGATTCCGTCACCGGAATCTCAAAAAGTCGCATTATAGACAACTCCTTTTATATTTTACAGATTTATTAAATAAATTGAGTAGTTAAATTAATTTAATTTAATTATTATTTTATTATTTTGATTATAAAATTGAACCAATAATTTTATATTCAAAAATACTTTAACAAAATACCCCATTATCATTTATCCAAACCCTATCCAAATTCTATTAGCAAATTATTTTTTATTATTTAAAACTAAAATATCTTTTCATTTAAAATTATAACATATTTTAAAATTATAACATAACATTTTCATTAATATGAAAATATCTTTATAAAAGCATTTTTATTTTCTTTTACAGTGATGTTAATCTTAGATTTACAAAGTCCGCTTACGCATTGAAACATTGCCGTGGCGATATAAATGAAATATTTTGAATTCCCATCGACTTCATTCAATTATTATTTCATGTAGTTAAGTTCATATAGCCCTGCTGCCCTTCACAGACCAAGGCCCTAAATAAGTAACAGGGTAGACTAGAGGAACGAAAGCTACCTTTGGGAGTGTCTTTACCCTTTGCCTATACTAACGGTGTTCTTGGAAGAAATGAAATAATAATTTTTATTTTATCTCAAGAAATCATACTGCGTCGGTGTTTTCCGGAAGATATGAAATAATAATTTTTATTTTATCTGAATAAATCATAGTACTTGATTTCTGAGGACCAATTTTTTTTATTTAATTTTTGGACTACCACGTGATTTCTGAGGATCAAATTTCCCTATTTAATTATTGGATCATATTTTTATTTAATTGTTGGATTACTACGTGAATTCTGAGGATCAAATTTCCCTACTCAATTATTAGATTATATTTTCAGTTTGTTGTCTTTGATTCTGCTGTAAGATACTTTCCAACTAGCTTAGCTATGGAAAATGTAGTTACATTGTATTTTTTTTTAATTAACAAAATTACAAATAGCTTTTTAAATAAAAGAAAATCATAATATACATATTACATTAAAATATATAACATAGAAGTAGCAACAATAACTTAAGATCTATTTTACCTTAAAGATTAGAATAACGATTTTCTAAGCAAATTTAAATTTAATTGATAAGCATATAAAAACTTGAATGCTTGCAATGAACTTACAATATAACGATATGTTTAATCATGTATATTCACATAGACTTTGCCATAGATATTATTAACTTGTAAATTTTTGTTACAATACCATGAACCAATACCATCGTTCATCCATAAAACATGCCCAAAACCATCTCAATACCACATGCCAAAAACCATCTCTCATTTCACAATTAAAATATGTTATAATTTTTTTTTAATTTAATTTTATAGCATTTTTGGGCCGAGTCTCTCCATTCCAAAATGGAAGAAATGTTAGATTGTCTTGTTATATTACGTTATCTAAACATTTTGACGGGGTCAAACTACATAAAAATAAAAATGAAAATACAAAATAAAATTGTTACTTAAAATATTTTGACTCAATGAAATTACTTAAAAACAAAATATTTTATATATATTTTCATATAAAAATAAAAATGAAAATACAAAATAAAATTATCACTTGAAATATTTTGGCTTAGTAAAATTAAGTAAAAATAAAAATTAAACTAAAAAATTACTTAAATCAACCAAGATGCATTTTAACTCTGGATCTATTAAGTTTAGAGAGGATCAAATCTCTAAAACAAGTTTTACACTTAGAAAAGAAATTTGTACTTAAAAAGATTTGATCTTTCTAAATATTTGTTAAATTTAATATTAAGACGAATATAAATTAACATTTATATAAAATTAATACACAATAACCAAACTCTAACTCTAGACTAATAATTAAAATTAGCCATTTGATTGGTTAGCCGAAATCCCCTATCTGCAATTTCTAAAGCGATATTTACGTTTATAAACAACTTGGCATTTATCGATTATCCGTTTTGGAGTGGCATTGATTGTTGACCCTCTTTCACTTTCATTCGACCCCGCACTAACAGTTGAACATCTATACAAAAGACCGACAAGACCGTCCCCACTTCTTTGTAGGGGGTATTTTTATTTGGATTGTTGATTTGTCTGATATTCGGTAATCAGATGAATATGGGAGTGGTTAATTATTTGACCATGTTAATTTTTGTTCGATTGCCAAATATTTCAAGAATCAACGATCTAAATAAGCTTAAGCCTCTATATACTTAAATTCAAAGTCACCGCACTCTGTGACAATCGCATATAAGTTTCAAATTAAAAGTATATAAATTCAATTAAATGGTGATAAGTTTTAATGAAAGATATGTAAACTAAATGTGAATAAGCATCATGTTATATGGCCGAGAGCTGCCGAGCTGGAGAGCACCACACCCTCCGTCGTTTTTTATCTATGTTTACAGGTATAAGATCTCTACATATGTGACTGCTGGAGGTCTGTGGAGCTATTGAACCATCATTGGATAATGGATGGCTTTCTTTTCGAGATGTTTTCCAATATGGTTTAATCTCTATGCCTATCGGCGTTAGTGTCATGCCTAGCGACGAGTTCCTGCATGCTTTCTTGAACATGGCATGACATGCCCCTTCCATTTTCTGAACCGACACTTGGCATATCTCCTTTCCTCTCCGTGTTCGTCTCTTGCATTCACTATTTTCATATTTATCCATCTTCAGCTGCTGTCGAAGGTTTTGGCTCCCCATCTGGCCACCTCCTGGATGGATGTGTGAGATTTTGCATCATGTTTTGCAGTGACTTTTCTCCCTTATAAACTGCCCTGCTCTTAGATCGTTCCTTCTGGCGACTGTTCATACTTTTTCGCAGCAACTCCTTTGTTATGATAGCTTCGGTTTTCTTCGTTAAGCTGCTTTTATACTATCAGTTCGCGGTGCTCTCCACTCGGTATGGCTCGAGGTACAAGTCAGATGTCTATGCTTTAACCTTGTCTTCTGTGTTAAAATCTTATTATATGCTAGCTATTATGGTATAGAATGGAACTCTGACTTATCTGTTTTTTTTTAGCTCATTTCCTGGTTTTCATAAAAGGATCTATCCATAAACTCTGTAAACACTGGTTTCACAAATATATGTCGGGGCATGTTTCCTTAGACTAGTGGGGGGTTACTACAAATTTCCTCAAGAAATTCATTATCATTTCCAAACCATGCTCTGACTTTTGAATCAGGATAGGGCCTTAGTGGTGTGTGTATAAGTTTTACTGTTGCTGTATCGTTTGCCAGGAAGTGCCTTCAACACAAGGGCTATCTCTGCTTGTTCATTTTCAGGCGCCGAAGAATTTGAATTTTCTTTTGCCGATGATCAAATGGCTGTCATAATTGATGGACCATCCTTCTTCCCTTTTATAGGTTTAATGCTCGCAACCATTGCCCTTTTCCCTATAGAGGTATGAAGGCTCTCAGCTATCTATCCATCAGAAGGTAGCTTCTGATGTCTTGTGAGTTTTGTCACTAACCGTCATCTCCTTTTTTATCCTCCTGATCTCATCCTCTTCTGGATGTTGTTGTACTACTTTCATTGACTATATCTGGCCTATTTCCACTTTTTAATTAAGCCTGCGGTACTTCGTCGGTCAGTCTATCTTTGGGGATCTACTTTCGGTCCTTTCGTTATATGCTTATGTCCTTCGATATGGACTTTCCATCTGACAACTCCGTGGCATCGGCCTTGGTACGGGCCACTTTAGAATCAAAGGAAATCCATATCAGCCAGTCTGCAAAATCCAAATGGACCGCCACGCTGTCCGCTGATATCATCCCTTCTACACAGAAGGAGCAGTCTTCCAGGGGTGGCGGTCCTGTTGCGCCTCCGAAATGTAAACACCAGCCGGTTAAAATGTCTCCACCACCTGATGCCATCAACTTGGATGGCCCTCTTCTATTCAATAGAATCTCAAGTCTGCAAAAGAGAGCCTTAGTGGGTCACTGACACTTTCCATCTATTGAGGATTCCCAAATTAAAACTTGGATCGCAGCGAAATGGGCTCCTCTGCTTGGTTACTCCCCTACCATCGACAGACTTATGAATAATTGGTATTGTTTCCACTTCCTACGAGACCGTGACTTAGAGATCATCTTTTCCAAACCATGGGTCTGGGATCGCAGTTTTCTAGCCCTTTACAGGTGGTATATTGGATTTAATCCTCTCAAGTGTACTCCACAGAACAATTACATTTGGTTAAAACTGCCTGGATTGCCCATCGAGCTGTGGAACAAAGAGTCCATGGAGAAAATAGGTAATGTTGTAGGAAGATTCATTTATGTTGATCCCAGATGCATTGGAGCAAAGGATAAACGCGTAGCATGGGTCCTAATAGAGAAGGAATATAGGGGTGGTTTTCTTGAATTTATAGATTTAAATTGGAATATGTCATGCATCCAACATCGCTTAGATTTTTGGGGAGTACCTTTCAGGTGCTCGGCGTGTCATAGGACTGGCCATCTCCTCCCTCAATGTCCTCGCAGACAGGCTATTAGACAGAAATATAAGCACTTCTCGGAGAATAAAGCTGGTGATTCAAACGAATGTGAAAATATGGTGCTGCCTCTCAGCGTTGATCCTTTTCAGGCTTCACATAGTCCTAAATCCCAGTTCTACCCACTTAAATGTCCATCCATGGAAAAACCTTCTCGCCATTTGCGTTC
Source organism: Pinus tabuliformis (assembly GCA_031772625.1). Taxonomy (NCBI): domain Eukaryota; kingdom Viridiplantae; phylum Streptophyta; class Pinopsida; order Pinales; family Pinaceae; genus Pinus; species Pinus tabuliformis. The sequence goes on from CM062805.1 coordinate 1,148,381,794, forward strand.
ACAATCGTTATCTGCAGGTCCCTCTGGGCGGAATATTGGCCCAGATGATGTCTATCATCGGTCTACTTTTACGCCCAAACATCCTATGAGGTCTTTCATTGACCCGTCCTCCCCTCGATTTGGTTTCACTTTACCTTCCCCTCCACCTGAACCTAACCATGACGCTGCTATTCCCCTCCCCCAGCCATTTGACAAACCGGCCACGGCTGGCCCGTCCTCTTCCATTCAAAATATATCTTCTTCTCCTTTATCCCCTGTTGTTAATCCATCCCAACACATTAGCCTTCCTTCTCCCCCTGGTCGGGACCAATACGATGCATCAAAAGGGAAAGCTGTATGTGAATCATTCACCCCTTACAACTCCCTGGGGTCTTCTGACATTAATACTTTTGATTGTGATATAGATCTGCTGCTTAATCGGGCATCCTTAAATATGAAACCTCTCACAATCCATAAACCTGACCGCTCCCCTTCCCCTGTCATTAGCCCTAATTCGGCCGGAAACATTATGGTCCGCCGCAAGGAGAAGAGGGGAAGTAGACACTTCCATGGGAGGATGGGAAGAAAAGATTTGATGTCCAGGGATTTAAATCTGGTTGATATTCCTATATCTGAAATCGCTTCGGATGATTTCTCTGCTAAGGGCCTCTTAGAGCAAGCCGGCCATCTGATTGCTCGCAATGAATAACATCCTGTCTATGAACATTCGGGGCCTTGGTGCAGACCCAAAGTTTATGGCCCTTAGGAACCTTTTTCGGTCCACAAAGTCCAGATTGCTCCTGATACAGGAAATAATGCATGACTGTTCACAAACCATTTCATATTTCAGAAGGATGCTCCCTTCTTGGCACATGGTGGCTACCAACGCTGTAGGATTGTCTGGTGGCTTAGCAGTTTTATGGGACCCTAAATGGATCAAAGTAGTTGCCTTTCAATGTTTTGCTGGCATCCTCATTTTGGCCCACTTTCATGACTGTGCTGATCCGGTTCACATATTAAACATATATGCCCCTTAGATATCGTTTTCCTTTTTGGGAGAAATTTTTGTCATCTGAACTCCCTAACATTGACTCCTTAATTATTGGGGGCGATTTTAACAGCACACTGTGTAACGATGAGATTTGGGGCAATGGCAGGAAATTCGACCCAATTGGGCGCATGATCCGCAATGCTATCATCCAAAATAATTTCATTGACATACAACCAGATTGTCGAGGACCCACTTGGGACAATGGTCGGTCAAACGACTCTTTCATGGCCAAAAGGCTAGACAGATTTATACTTCATGGAAAGCTGATAGAGAAATATGGTCCCCCTGTGATGAAAATTATTCCTGCGTTTATATCAGATCACCGCCCCATTTTTATTCAATGGAATAAATTCGGATGCAAATTCGGTTATCCATTTAAATTCAACCGAACGTGGCTCTATGATGATCAATTCAACCAGTTTATAAAAGGAACGTGGCAACAACATACAGGTTCGGATCAGAATCAGCCTCAGGATTTTATTCATCATTTGGAAAATCTTCGCGGCAAAGTCAAAAAGTGGCAAAGAGAGAAAACAACACTCAATAGAAGAACGTTGAAAGACATAGAAAAAGAACTGCAATCCTTATCTACACAATTTAAAAATGTTTCCATATCTTCTCACATTCGGAAACATATATGGGACCTTGAAAAAAAGAAGCAAAAGATTCTGGCAGAGGAAGAATCCACTTGGCGACTCAAGAGTCATGCCACATGGCTCAGGGAAGGAGATAAGAATACCAAGTTTTTTCACAGATATGCAAACAGGCGGAGGCAAGTGAATACGATTTGGGAAATAAAGGATGAAGCTGGCAAATATTTTTTCACTCAGGAGGATATATCAAATGAAGTTGTAAAATTCTTCAAAAAGGCCTACAGCAGAGATATCGGTAGCCGCATTGAAGATATTCTATGGGGCATTGATCTGTACCCTTCTATGTTTGATGAAAATCAAAACGCTGCCCTTTTCTCTGAAGTCACTAAGGACGAATTACTGGTGATGATGAAATCCTTCCAGAAAGACAAATTCTCGGGGCCGGACGGGTGGTCTATCGACTTCTTTATCCATTTTTTTGACTTGTTTAAGGATGACATTTTAAAAATGGTTGAGGATTCAAGATTAAATGGTAATATTTGTCATCGAATTACATCCACATATATTGCTCTGATTCCTAAGAAGATACATTCCACATCCTTTTCTGATTATCGACCAATTTCTTTATGTAATGTTCTGTACAAAACAATCTCAAAAATCATTGCAATCAGAATAAGGAATGTATTATCTATGCATCTGTCCCCTAAACAGCACAGATTTCTCAAGGACAGGAACATCTTGGACGCGGTGGCCCTTACTCAAGAATCACTTCACTCTATTCATACTAGGAAACTGGATGCTGCTATATTAAAAATTGATCTAAAAAAGGCGTATGACAACGTGGACTGGGGTTTTATCAGATGTCTTCTAGCGAAGGTTGGACTTGATTACAGGTGTTCCAGATGGATCATGGCATGCGTGGAGGAGGTAAATTATGCTGTCTTGATCAACGACATTCCTACTCCTTTTTTTAAAGCAGCTAGGGGGCTTAGGCAAGGTTGTTCCTTGTCTCCACTTCTATTCATCCTAGTAATGGATTCTCTCAACCTCCATATCAAGAGGGCGATTCAGCAAAATCTCTGCCGACCTCTTCCTATTTGCAGAGGGATATTCTTATCCCATAATTTGTTCGTTGATGATATTCTCATAACTGCAATATTGTGCAAAGCAACCTACACATGCTTACATGAGATCTTGGTAAGATTCCAATATGCCACTGGCATGTTTATAAGTGAAGGGAAATCTTCATTTCATGTTGAAGACATAAATGGGTTTCTGATTCCTTTTCTTACTCAACTTTTCAACATCAGAGCTATTCCACTTCAGAATGGGCTCAAATATTTGGGATTCAACATGAAAGCAGTTGGATATAGAGTGGCGGATTGGTCTTGGATTGTAGACCGTTTTTACAAGAAAATAGCATCATGGGAATATATATTTTTATCTAAGGGAGGGTGCATGATCCTGACTCAAATTGTCCTTGTTCAAACAATGGTCTATTGGGCACACCTGTACTATATCCCATCTGCTATTATTAACAATCTGAACAGGATGATTGCAAATTTTATTTGGGGATGCAACAAAGACCAGTATAAGTTCCACTTAACCAAACTTTCTATGCTGGCGTGCCCAAAACATATGGGAGGATGGGGCATATTAGATTTATCACATTTCAGGAAGGCACTGCTTTGCAAATCTATGTGGAAAGCATTAATGGGTGACTCGTTGTGGAGCTCGGCCATTCGCGCCAAATACATGGACAACAAGGACATGTCTTATTGGATCAGGGAAAATCATATTGGGTCCTCACTTGGATCTGCTATTTGGAGGGGCTTTAGGAAATTGGAACCATATTTCAGGCAAAATCTAATTTGGAAATTTTAGACTGGAGCTAAGATTATGATAGGAAGGGACGAATTTGCTGGAGGGGCTGGAAAAATAACTATATCTCCTCGTTTACTGAGATTGCTTCATAACAGGGGTATCTTTTTCTGGGCTAGCGCCATCCGAAAATGGGAAGGAGCCATCCCCATATGGAAAACAGCGAACGAATTGTAGCTCAGAGATGACATGGAGGTTCAATGGAATTCTATTGTGACATCGCTGAGCGCACACAGAATTTATTGATCTGCGGATAAAGATTTTCTCATATGGAAGGGTTTGGGGGCTCCTCGTCAGTACTGGTAAAACATATATATTTGCAGCTTCTAATCTCTGCGGATGGCAATGCTGGAGATACCTTTCCCTTTCCTTTCTGGAAATCGGGATGCCCTACAAAGATCATTATTTTCGCATGGATGGTGTATCATAATAGAAATCTCACTCGGGAAAATTTACAAAAACAAAATTGGCACAGGCCGACCATATGCCCTCTCTGTTGGAATGACTCTGAAAACAACATGCATCTTTTTTTCACTTGTCCACAGGTTCAACTTATCTGGTAGAATCTTGCTAGCCACTATGGTTTCACGTTATGCTCCTTCCCATCCATTACAGAAGCATTTAAAAGATGGTGCTCCATGAAAAAAGAATGGTGGGCCATCTGGAAGTGGAGAAATGGCAGGATCTTCAGCTCAAAAAAGGAATCTTACAATTCTATAGCTACATCCATTATTTCTCTATACAATGCCCTTGACTTGTCCGGACTATACAAGAATAGGAAAGAAAGAAGTCAAAGGGCATCAACGAATAGGAACTGTATTGGAAGAAGATCCATAGCATTGATGACCACAGTTTCTCAATGCGCATACTTCGATAGAGCTGCTCAACATGGGATATGCGCATGTGGTGTATACATTAAAATAGCAGATGACCAGGCTATTGAAATTTATTAGAATGCTGGACCGGGGTCCAATAATAGAGCTGAGGCGGTGGCATTAGTGGGGCTTCTATCCATTTGCAACTTTCTTGACATTTCGTTTTTGCAAATCTATGGAGACTCGAGGATAATAACTGATCATGTTTTGTCAAAACACATCATAAAAAACATTCAACTTGCTGGATGGCTGGACAGGATTGCAGCTATATGGAATAACAAGAAGGCCTATAAGATTTCACACATAGACAGGAACAAAAACAAAAAAGCAGATGCATTATCCAAAATGGGCCTAGCTTCTCCCCAAGGCGTTTGGAGGATGCAGATCAAAATGGACAACAACTGCTTCCAGATCCAGGACTTTTGTCTTCCGGGTATATAATTTTTAAGCTATGGAAAATTTTCTGGTATGTTTCTTACACGTCCTCATACAATGGCCATCTCATAAGCAAAGGTATGCATATATAATCTTGCTGTCAAGGTAATTTTTTTTGCTTCCCTATATCTGTTGATCATAAGTATCTAAATCTACTCAAACATTATGTTGTGTATAAAGGACATCTTTCAAACGTTTTTTCTAATACTCTAGATGTGGCGTGGTCCACACGACAACATAAACAAATGGCAATATTATCCGAGTATGTATGTCTATATTTGAATATAATAAAAAATACAACTTTTTTTTTCGTGTTGGAAAAAAGCATCATGCTATATTATTAAAAAAGAAAATTATAAATTTATTTTAAGTTATTATTATTAATTATAAAATAATAATATAAGAATTAAATGTATATAAATTTGGAAAAGTATCTAACAAAATTCTTAATAATAAAGTTTTACAATACTATATTAGTTAAATTTGTGATAATTAAATTAAAATATAAGAAGATCTATAAATGTTTTTACAATTTAATATAAAATTTAGTTCATAATTTTAGTTAGATATAAAATTATGATTGTGTTAAAAGGTACACTCTAGCATAATATAGAAGAGATGTAATATCATGTCCTACTTGTCTTATTAAACATTTTGAGCTGTTGAAATTAGATAAAAATAAAATAAAACTAAAAACTTGAAATAAAATAAATAATAATTATTAGCTATTAATAAAATATTTCGCTGTGAAATTATATAAAATTAAAACTTTAAAAAGTTATCAAATAAAATAAAATAATTAAGTTTAATTATAAGTAATTATAATTAATAATTAAATTAGTTTAAATCCATCTTTAACTCCAAATAACTGTTTTAGAGTGAAAAGAGATTTGATACCTCTCACCCTTTGGTAGATTCAGAATTACTAAGGACTTAGAGGGATCAAATCTCTTTTCGCTCTAAAACAAGTATTCAAAAAAAAGATGAATCTAGACTCTTTTTAAAAATTACAAATCTAAAATATAGTAATGTTCAAGTGTCCAACATATTATTTATATACTTCAAATTATGATTTTATAAATAGGAACTTACATTTAACAAAAAATCACAATAGAATGAAATTTGAGTACCTTTTCTTATTTAAATTATTTATAACAATTTTCTTTTCTTAATTTAAGATAAATATTAGAGAAACTTTTAAAGTAAAAAATGATTTTCTTTTTTTGCTGAAGCAAGAGCCGAACCTTCTATTTCTTTAAATCAAAAGATAAGTTACATAGTTTACAAAAACCTGTCAATTTATACAAACACAGGAGAACAGGTAATCCTGTCCAAGACTAAGACCCTCCATCTAACACCAGAAAACCCAAAACCCATGGCAAAACCTTCGAAGGGCTGCAAAAAACCTAACCAAAAGGCCGAACTGGACAAACCATTCCCCCGTGGCCAAACAACGACAACGGTCACCCCCGACCACCCAAAGAACCCAAAGGACAGAAAAGGACAAGACGCGTCATCAGGGAATGGGGAAATGGCCCTTGGGGCCCCACTAAACAGTGCGGACGATCCCAACCATCCATCCGAGAAGCCGGATCCAACGGCCAGGCGCCATATCGCGCCACCTTACACGACCGAACTTTAACTTGTGATGAAGGGTGGTTTTTGAAACTGCCACCTTGCCACGTGTTGTGATCCCTATGGGATCGCTCCCCAAACTACAAAACCGCTTTCCGCTTTACAGACGTGCGATCGCCGGAAAACTGGTAAGGGCCAAGATTTCCAGCCCGCAAACAGAAAGAGGGAGAAAGCCAACTGTTGTACTCGTTTAACCGCCCATTCTGCCTGATCATACAGCGAAAACAGAACCCTGACCAGAGTGTGTTAGGGAACTGATTCCGCAGAGAGCTAACCAGCAGCCATGGGATCTCGGTCAAAATGCTCTGGGATAAAGTGTGACTGAAATTGGCTATCCAACCTTCCTGGTACATCCTGCTGAGCTGAGGGTGCTCAGTCCGACAACTTCAATTCTTGCTAATCAACCTAGCCCGAAATCGAAAGACTTCTCTGTCCTCAACAGCTTGATCCTCACAGATGGCCTTTAGTCGACTTTGAGGAATATCTTGCCAATTCTTAGCCATCCCACATTCTGCACTGCAAATGCCTTGATTGGCTAGTAAGTCTGCAAGTTTATTGGAATTACGACGAACATGGTTGAAACTAATGGTTCGAAGACCCTGGAGATGAAATTGGATTCTTTGATAAACCTGGATAAGTTTCCAGTGATTTGAGACCATCTCCAGCCAAGACCCATCTCTGAGTCTTTTCACAGCATTAATAGTTATCTCTGAGTTCGCTTCTACAATGATATTTGAGCGATGATTCTGAATCAGAAACTCTAGACACTGCTCCAGAGCCATTACTTCCACCATGTTATTGGTAGCTTTTCCTAAATGACAGTGAAAGATAAAGATAATATTGCCCTCTTCATCCCTTAAAACTCCTCCATAACCAGCAGTTCCCGGATTGCCTTTTGAGGCACCATCAATGTTATATTTCAGAAAGCCTTTCGGTGGAGGTTGCCAGAAGTCCTTCTCTATAACCCTTGTTGTATCCCTTCTATTTCCACCTTGAGGAATTATCCCTTGCAAACCCAGATGCCTTAGAGTTCTCTACTCAATATCCGAAGGGGGATTTTTGGGGATATTGTGAATAGTGGAGCTGACTATCTCTCTGAGCTGTTTCAAGATAAGATCAAATAGACTGTGAGGAGAAGATTTTTCATTCTTGAAAATTCTTTTATTTCTTTCTTTCCAAACATTCCAGATGATGAAGCAGGGCGTAAAGGCCCATGCTAAATTAAGGAATTCGTTCTCCGCATAGTTTTTCCTCCATTGGTTTAGGGTATTAGTGATACTTCCTCTGTCCCTATCAGACTGGTGGAAAATTGAAGAAAACAAATCCCACAGCTAGGTTGTGAACGAGCAGTTGTTGAGAATATGTTCCATTGTCTCCTCCTCCTCTTCACAAAGCTGGCATCTGGAAGGCCCCATAACTCCTCTTCTCCTAATGTTGTCCCAAGTCAAGATTTTCTTATGATGAACTAACCACATAAAGAGCTTGATTTTCATCCAGCCTTGATTCCTCCAAAGATGCAGCCAGTTCTTGTTTGGAGCACCAGAGCCCAGCCCAAGGAGAATACTTTTTGCTTCCTTAAGATTAAAGGTTCCTTTCTTGTTATTACCCCATCTCAATTGATCCTGCCCCTTTGATACTAAGATCATTCTTTGCTTTAGTAATTTCCCAAGAGCCTCTGTTTTGAATTTTAGGGGACTGTCCTCTCTGCAGTCAATGTTTTTCCAGCTTCTCCATTTTCCGGAGATGTGAGTAAGATCCCAAAAATCCTTAACTTTGATTAACCCTTGGGCATCTGTTTCCTGCTTGAGGCTTGAAAAATTCTCTGTTAACAGGGTTGGTTCTTGTTGCCATTTGTCCTCCCAAAAGAGAGCAAGATCTCCTGCTCTAATTTCCCAGAAACTGTTCTTTTGAACTAGGCTTATGTTTTCCCATGCTCTATTCCATATGTAGGAGCCTTTTATAATTCTAGACATTCTTATGAGATCATTGGTGTGCCAAGAGCTGGCATATTTCTCTTTCCATATCCTGGCCCATTGGGCTTCTGGCTCCTGAACCCATCTCCACCAAAGCTTGGCTCCTAGGACTTTGCTGAGAATCTCTTGATCATTCAAGCCTAAAGCCCCATGAATTTTGGGTTTGCATATTTTTTCCCACGAAACCAGGGCCCATTTCTTCCTTGTTTCCTCCTTACCCCAAAAGAAATCTCTTTGTATATTCCTTATTTGCTCTAAGACTCTTTTGGGAGCTGGAAGTGATGATAACATGAAGACCGGGATAGATTGTAGAACTGCCTTTGTCAGAACTAACCTGCCTGCCAGGTTCAGGGCACGGAAGGTCTAGTTTTTGACTCTATCCTGCAATTTATTAAGAACCGGTTCCCATATACTCTTGTGCATGGGTCTGGCAGTAAGAGGAACTCCTAAATATTTTGAGGGAAGGGAGTCTCTTTGGAAACCAAGAATTCTTGAGATATTTCTTTGGATAGAAATTTTAGTCTTTAAAAATAAGATTTTGGACTTAGAGAGATTGACTTCCATACCTGTAGCTAAGGCAAAATCTTTGAGGATTTGCTTGTAGGCCGTAGCTTCTTTGACTGTGGGGATCCCTTGCAGTAAGGTATCATCAACAAATTGTTGGTGAGTCAGAGCAGAACCATTCTCAGAAACTTGAAGACCCCTGATTTTGCCCATTGCCTTGGCCTGTTTAATGGATCGCCCAAGACCTTCCATCATGAGAATGAAGAGAAAGGGAGAGAGTGGATCTCCCTGCCTGAGACCTCTAGAAGGATTGAAGATCTCTGAGGGAGAGCCATTTACCAGAATAGAAAAGCTGGAAGAAGTCACCAGTGCCATGACCCATCTGACCCAGTTGTGGTCAAACCCAAAGGCAAAGAGAACCTTCTTGATGTAAATCCAATTCACCTTGTCATACGCTTTGGCAATATCCAATTGCATGATCATCCCCACTTGCCTTTTGCTGGTTAGCATGTGAACCACCTCATGTGCTTGAATAATATTGTTTAGAATCTGTCTTCCCTCCACATAACCTGATTGTTCCTCTGATACTAGCGAGGGAAGGAGAGGTTTGAGTCTATTTGCCACTACTTTGGATATTATCTTGTAAACCACATTACATAAGGCAATAGGTCTGTACTTATCTGCAGTTTGAGCTGAGTCCTGTTTGGGAATTAGGGAGATGAAGGAGGTGTTGAGAGCTTTCAGGATAGTTTTGCTGCTCCTGGAATCCTCTACCACATTCAAAATGTCCTCTTTGACAATATGCCAACAAGCTTTAAAAAAGTCCACATTGAAACCATCCAGGCCTGGAGCTTTGCTATTCTGCATATCTTTGAGAACCTCACTGACCTCCTCTTCAGAAACTGGTCTATTGAGGTTAAAATTATCCTCTCTGGACACCAGCTTAGGGATATGCCTTGTGATTCCCCTGATGGCCTGATCCCTATCGGGAATGTTTTCCCGAGTGATGTTCCGGAAATGTTGAACAAGCACAGCTTCTATATCTTTATGAGTGTTCTGAATCTCCCCATCCTCATTCTTAATCATTGAGATTCTATTATGAGCTCTGTTAGCCATAGTGGATCTGTGAAAAAATCTTGTGTTCCGCTCTCCTTCCTTGAGCCATTGAACTTTGGATTTTTGTCTCCAAAATATTTCCTCTTGTTTGCATAACTTTTCCCAATCTAGATGGTGTTTATCAGCTTGATCACTTTTGGCTTTGTCAAATCCATCTTTTATCAGAGCCTGGTTGAGTTCTAGAATCTTGCTTTCCACTACTTTTTTTGCCTCAAAAATATTACCGAAATCCTTCTGGTTCCATTCCTTAAGTCTGGACTTAATGTGCTTTAGTATTTTCTGAAGAAGGTACATCCTAGATCCTTGAATTTGCAAGTCTTCAAACCACCATTTTTCAATGTTACTAATGAAGTCCGGGTGGGAGAGCCAGATATTTTCGAATCTGAAGGGTCTATTCCTGGGAGAATCTATACCTTTGATTTCCAATTGAATCGGCCAGTGATCTGAACCTCCAAATGGAAGAACTCTAGCTGTTATATCTTTTTTTAGAAGCATCAACTCCTCTGATATCATAAATATGTCTAACTTAGAAGCTACCAATGCCTCCCCTCCTCTTTTGTTGTTCCATGTGAAAAGGCCATTGCCCGATTCTGAATCTACCAAATTCATGTTGTCTATAAATGATTGGAACGCTAAGGAATCTTTGTTAAGCACTCTGGTGCCTCCTTTTTTTCCGAGAGAGACTTGATCATGTTGAAATCCCCTCCCATGATCCAAGGAATTCCCGCCTGTCTGTTCCTGAGGTCACTAAGGGCTTCTAGCAATTTGAGTTTATCCTCTATTCTTTGGGGACCATAAACATTGGTGACCAGGAATGTTTCCGAAATCCCAACTGGTTGAATGACCACAGATAGGTAATTTCTTGATGCCTCTGCATCCATTATGCTGACCTTTTGGGGATTCCAAAGAGTGAGAATACCCCCCGCTGTGTTCTCAGCTTTAACCTCTAGAAACTCATATCTATTGAGCCATTTGCTGTGTATGAGTCTTATTTTATGAATGGAACTTTTTGTTTCCTAGATGAAGATTATATCCGACATATCTTGGTTCATTCTATAACTAAGCAATCTTTGTTTTCTTTTACTTCCTAGACCTCTGATATTCCAAGATGTGAACTTCATAATTAAAGACTTGTAAAGGAGTAACTAGTTAGGTCTTTCATCTTACCCGAATCTATCATTAGCTTTCCACACTCCATCAAAAGCTCCTTTTGCTTTTTTCGGCCTCTTTTCTTGCCTGCATTTCTAGTAGCCAGTCCTGGGGTTGGTTTCATTGTTTTCACTCCTTTGTTTTCCTGATTATCAGTGGTTTTTTCTACTCCTGACTTACTTTCTTGTGTCTTCCATAAAAATAATTGTTGTATTCTGTTGCAATCCTCTTGAGGTAATGAATCTATCCCTCCCATGGTTCCCTGCATTAAGAACCCTTCCAGATCTAGGTTTTCCTTTTCCAGAATTTCTTGAAGTTCGTGGTCGTCCATATCCATTTCTAGTTCGGTCTCATTCATCATAGTCTCTTTCTTATTACGAATCTCTTGTGTTGGGTTGTCGTTTTCTTCCTTCTCCTCTACCCTAGGGCCTTCCTCCATTGTTTGATCTTCATTTGTCATTTCTTCATTCTCTTCCAAAGCTTGAAACCTATTCTGGTTGGTCTTTTGCCCCTCACTGCGTTGTTGCTTTGATCCCTTTCTGCCTCCTTTTCCTTTACTTGCCACTTTCTGAAAGTTATCAGTATCCTTCACTGAATTAGGTTTTCCCTTGTTGTCTGTTTTACTAAGAGGACAGTCTCTGATCAAGTGACCATGTTCGTGGCATTTACGACATCTGAACAGGATGTGTTCATAATCCACAGTTTGCACCCATTCCTCATCAAAGACTTCCAAGATTATTTCATCTGGAAGAGCGCCTGATAGATCCATTTCTACACAAATCCTGGCATAGGAAGTATATTTACCTTGTCTTGTGGCTTCCGAAGCTTTAACAAAACGACCTAGTTTGTTGCCTATGGCAGTGAGCGATTCATTTTTCCAGTAATCGAGAGGTAGGGAATAGAGCCTTACCCAAACAGGAACCGAGGTGAATGTCTCCCTCTCAGGAACGAAGTTCATCATCCACGGCCGCATATAGAGGCCTGTTGCTACATAAAAGTAGGGTCCTCCTTCGAATATTCTGTCTTTATCTTCAATGTTAGTGAATACCACGGTAAAAAAACCTTTTGACCCAAGATGGAGATCAATACTACCTTTGGGTTTCCAGTGGTATTTGATCCATGTCTGTAATGCCTTTTCAGAGGGCCATATTCCCATGAATTTACAGATTATGGCGTAAGTTCCCATGTGTTCCCTGTGCGCCTGCAGAGCAGGATCATTTAACACTACTCTAGGAGTAAACTCCATTTTGGGTCTGCACGGTCCCTTTTGATGTTTGTCCCTTGTTCCCTGGCTTTTGTCTTCTTCCTCCTTGTCCTTGGTGCTGCTATTTTCCTTGAACCTGGCCCCATCTGACCCCTTTTCATTATTTTTTTCCCCTCTTCCTCAGAATCTCTGACATTACCCAATGGTAACTTGCCTCTGCTGGCAACCGCTTCCTTGTAGGAGGGAGTGGAGCTCCCTCCTCTACTGCGCTCCATAGGGAGAAAACTTAGAACCTTGTTGTAACCCTAACTGCGCGTCCCCCAGTTTGCTGTTGCTTCCTCTCTTGTTGCTCAAAATTCTAAAACCCATGAATTTTAAATGTTCATTAAAAATCGTCCTTCAAGTAAAAAATGATTTTCAATAAAATCAAATTTAAGAAAAAAAATAAGATTTAAGATAATGATATTATTATAAGTAAATAATTTTTAAGAAAAAAGAGGAAAATTGTTTTTTTAATTGTATTTTTAACATATTTCTTTATAGATTTACTTAAATGTGAGATATAAATGCCAATTTTTTTTAAGTAGATACACATTTAACTAAATTAAATAATAAGTAATAAATTGAAGTAAAACTAATTAAGATTCACCTTACCTATATGACAATGTTTCCACTATTTTACGATCATTTTTTAGTGATAACAATAAATTTGTTTTTTTTTTGGGTCACTCACACATAAAACCTTAATTAAAGTCAAGGCCTTACCTAACTCTTCCCAAGATGCCTAAAAAAAATGGAAGTGTCTAAATTGCATGGACGACCAAAAGAAGACGCTAGAATCTTGGAAAAAAAATTAAAAAATCTCATGTTTTTGATGGTGGAAATGGATCCAGCACCATCAAAAACCTCTAGGGCACCCAAAACCTTGAAGTTGGACAACTCTAACTTGGATTTACAAAAATCCATGCTAGATTTTATTAAAATCTTGTGGGAATTTCCATGATTTTCAGGACTATTGCAAAAATAATTAGATGATGAGTTTTAAACAAGATCATATAGGAAATCCATTCACAAGATGGTTTCAATTTATTAATCATATAAGTAATTTAATTCAAAAGCTTGATATTTAATTATGTTAACTTCTATGTAAAAAATTCAAGTCAAAAGTTTAATTAGCTGAAGTATTCATTTTTAAGCTTAAGGTGGATCAGGATTTGTTAACCCTTTTTTAATTTTTTTAATGAATTTCCTTCTCAAGGGAATATGCTCAACCTATGCTTTATTTGAATGCTTATCAATGACTGTAGTTTGTTAGAGAGTTTGTTACATTGCATTGACTTTTAATAAATTTAAAATAATTAATGTTTGATTTCCTAGGGATTTTCAAAGCATATGATTTTAGAAAAACTGTCTTATATCTTGGTTGTAAATGATATAAATTCTTCAACACTTTTGTTTTTTATAAGATTTAGGATTCTTAAGGGTTAAGTAAAATCAAAGTTAATAACAATATTCGTTGTTATATATTTATCAATAGTACATGTTAGTGCCTCTCAGTCATGTCAGTCACGGGTGATCAAATGTGATCTTACAAAGTTTTTTACTAGGGCCTTAGGTCAAATTTTTATGGTTTCAAATAGAATTTCAATAAAAATCTGGTCACTCGCTAGTGTGTCTAGGGTTATTTCCACTCTCTCAAGAATTTCATATGTCGGTCACTTTCATCACTCAGTTGAGTCTACTATCATGAAAACATCATTAACATCACTTCGGTCACATCAGCATGGTCTCCATTCAGCTCAGTGTCACCATTAGGTCATTAGGATTAAGGTCACAAAATCAGTCATTTCATGAATAAATCCGGGAAATGAGGAGTTACAATAGGTAAATTTGTTCAATAACACTTGATTTCAAATGTAATTTATGTTTTTATATGTAATAATGTTCCTAAGGTTCTAAAGTTACAAGAAGAGGCCCTAAGGCTACAAAACTAAAAAAGAAAGTAAATTGGTGAGGTGGGCCATCCTACCTCATTAATCACTTAGACACCAAAAGAAAATTATAAAAGCACATGGAGGAGCTCATTCACACTCATTTACATTTGTCTACCATCCTAACATCGAGATCCCCCCTCTCCTTTGCAAAAAAGTGTGATTCCATATCCCTCACTGGCAAAAAATTGGCCCTTGTTGCGCACAAAGAGCTCATGCTACGCAGCTGGATAGCTCGCTGCACACCGGAGGCCTTTGCTGCCCATGGGGTAGAGTTGTCCAAAATTGGTGTTTGACCACCGAAATATGTTTTTCAAAGCTCCTCTTCAGTCATTTCATCCTCCATACTCTATAACAAGTAAGTTTAACTGTTTCCATTCCCTTCTTTGCCTCATATGTCAAGAAATTGATCAAATACTTCTTCTCCTAGGGTCTACATGATTTTCATGGTTTTGACATTAAAATGATGAATCGTTTCCCTAAACCCTAGATTCCTTGTCCCTACACCTCTATTTGCAGCTAATACAACATCTCCATCCATTAGAAAGCCTTATCCCCTCATTTTCTATCATTTTTGTCTAAACCCTAGTCTACCCTATCTCTTTCTAAGGTAGGCCTGTGTTTTGTTCTTTCCCACCCCCTCCCCTCACTCATTTTCAAAAATTTCTTCTTCCCCTACTCACTGACATCATCCCCTACCCTCCTAAATTTCCTTAAAAATTTAGGCAACTCCTAATTCCATCATACCACCTCATTCCCTCACATCCACAAATTTCATTGTTTTTGCTCGCCCTTCACCTAGGGTTTGAAGTATGGGAGCCTAACCAAAATGTCTGAAAGGGTGAAATTTAAAGGCAAAGAGCATTACCCCAGACTATTTCACCATATCCTAATAAAGGTTATAGTACTGCATCAGTTGGTAGAGAAGAACATGACATGGGACACCTTCATTGAGGCAACCTTGAAAATGCATATAACCACTTCACCAAGCCAACACCAAACCATATCAGCACAACCCGTGGAGGTGGGGTCATCAAGAGAACATGATGAGGTTTCCAAGGCACTTAGGCCTGAGGTGATCAAGACATATTGGAGAGGCAGAAGTCTTGCGTTTTCTCCTCAAATTGAGGAATGGGCCAATCTTACTACATCAATAGAACAGGGATCACCATTTCATCATGAAGCTTCTTTGCATAATGAGGAGACCATTGAGCATGACTTTGATGTAGTTGACTTAAAGGCACAAGATGAGCATCAAACCCTGCAAAAAGTCATCAAAGAGAAGGATTCTCAGATCATGGAGCTCAAGGACAATTTGGCTAAGGCCAAATTCATCATTTTATTCCTGGAGCAAGAAAACAATCAACTTTAGGAAAAATAGCTAGTCATGGAGAAAGTAAAATTCAAAGCCAAGAAGCAAGAGATGAAAGGAAAGGAATTGATGGACCATGAGGACACTGAGAAGCATGAAGGACATGTGGCAAGGAAGATACCAAGGACAATGGGTCTTAGGAAGGCACCTCAGAGGGAAAGAGAGCAAAAGCCACCAATGGAAGAATTGACCTTTGAAGAGAGGATTACCATGGAAATAAATGAGGATAGGGAGTTTTGGCTTGACAAATTCAATCTCCACCTTAAGAATCTCCTTGACAAGGGCAACATGGATAACAAGTTGCAAAGGAAAATTGGCATCCATTACTACACAAGAAATCAAATTTTAAAGGTCAAAATCAAGCAGTTGAAGGCCAAACTAGATGAAACCCTAATCAAGCATGAGGAGAAGCGTAAGTTAGATTTTCTTGCTGATGCATCCATGGTTGAATAACATACCTCAGTAGGCATCTGTGGACAAATTTTGGGAGGATTTGGAGAAAATTTTGCGTTTTGATGCAGACTGGTGCAGACTTACAATTTTTGGCAATTTCTGTCTAGGAGTGTAGCGAGCTCTCGCTCGTCTTCCTCAGGGATCCAAATGATGGAAACTCAACATTTTTAAAAAGCATATTACTCCCTCTAAAAACCCATTTTCCCACTTTCCTGGTCTAGGGCTTAGTTTTTTAGAAATTTGCAAAAAAGATGTCAAAATCACCTTCCTACTTCTCTTTTTTCATTCCGTTGCACACTTGGAGAAACCTTGGTAGAATGGCCATATCTCAGCCACAAATAGGTCATTTTTAGTGCACAAATACTCTAAAGACATCTACACTCTCCAAAATTTCTAGAACAGGCTTTAGATCTGGATTTTGACTTTAGAAAGGCACTCAAAGATGGCCTCCAACAGCTCGCTGTGCACCTGGAAACTTTTGAGATTTTTTGTAAAATTTTCACTATGTATTTTTTTGTAATTCCTAGTTCGACTTTGGTAAAAGTCAAAATGGTGATGAAATTTTACTATTTCTATGTCTAGATGATGTAATTATGGGTAAATTATATTAGTAAGTTGTTTTTATGATAATTTAGGCCTCATTAATGAGGAAAAACTCAAATCAAAGTCCAAATGAAGAGTTTGTATTCAACCTTCTCAGTCTCACTTGTTGGTTGAGATATTCTTGGGAACTATTCCAATACTTATGGATTCGACCCCTAAGGGTGGGGAAACTATTTATTTTTTCCTATATGTATCATTTTCTTATTTAGAGAGAAGGTTTGGACATTTGAGGAGAGAACTCTTGTAGCTTGTGCTTGAGCATTTTCAGGAAATCAAAGGAACAGTTGCAGCTATTATCTAGGAATTCATGTGTAGTGATTTTGTGACCTTGTATTTTCTCTATTATAGTTTCATATGAAATATATTCATCCTCTCTTTCCATTCATCAGTTCTTCAGTGGTTTTTCCTTAAGTCTATAAGAAGAATTCTTTTCATAAAGCTTTGTTTTAATGGGAATATCATTATGTGTTATTTTCTTTCTTGCTTAATGAATTCATGATATATATTCTCATTAAGACCTCTTATTTCTTCTGAACACTACACTACACTGACAACCCTAAGCCATCACAAAACTATTGCTACCTTGCTCCTTTATATCTCTATTGTTGTTACCCTTTTGATCCTTTGATCTAGTTACCTAGTTTTCATCCCTTGTCCAACATCAAATCCCTAAATTTTCAAAACCTATATGAGCCTAGCATATCTAGCCTAAAATCCTTTTATATTCCAGTCAATTCTTTGGTTGTGATCTCATAGAGAGTGCCCTCTCTGGTTTGGTAAGGCTAGCTAGTAAACTGAAAGCTTGCTTTGTGGTTACATCTGTTGATTCCTCTTAGCCTGGGACATTGTGGAGCATAACAATACATACAGATGAAGCCTGTAGGTTTTAACCCCGTACAGAAATTACCTGCATACGAATTCTAAAACACAAAAAATAAACAATGCGAGAGCATAACACATAAAACACATATACACAGATATTTTTCCCTGGATCCCAAAACTGGGTCTAACAGATTGATTTTTCATTATGTTCCTTTCAATGTTACAATACATATTTATACATGCCAAAGCATCCAATACCATGGACCGAAAAACCATCACGTCCAAAACCATGTGCAAAAACAATGCACAAAACCATAGGTAGGTCCACCCAACCTAATATAGGGTCCAAAAATATTTTCCCCGAGGCACATATCCCCCTCAAACCCACTGAACAAGGGGGGATTCTGCCCCCCCACTGCGCAATCGACGCAACGAAGAGGGGGATCCCCCCGCCCTCTAACCCCTCGGTTAACTAGGGGGCCTAGTCGTGGAAAAAATATAGCACGACCCAACAAAGCCTTCAACTATATCAACCACATTAATATTTTTAATGTGGTTGTACTGGTATTTATGTGCTCATGTAACCATTATGTTAATTTTTATTTTTATTTTACACTTGATTTAGTTGTTAATTAGTGGTGAGGATAATTATTATTGATTGTTATTGATGAATGCATGATGTCTCTATCATTATTGTTAATGAAACTATGTGGACTTACAATTATTTAATAAAAATCATGTCACTAGAATGACCAACCTACTGGTCCATAATGAGATAGACTTTCATTCTTTCCAAATGTCTTTGTGTCTTGGGTAGCTTGTTTCATTATCTTTTAATAAGATGAGCTATTAGCCAATTAAAAGTAGTCTTAAGTCTTACTCCAAATCAATAAATAGTTTTCAACTAAGATAATACTCATAAGAAAACCATTATTAGATGTGTTCATTATTAAGATTATATCTCTAATATGGTATTATGCATTTTAATAACATTTAATATTTATTTTATATATCAAAACGAAATACCATGTGACTCTCTTTTCCATGTTATATATATATAAACTAAAATATTCCCTCTAAATGAAAAGTAATTAACAAAAACTAAGAAATTCATATAAATTAAAAGAGGTTGTAGTAATAACTCATAGTATATTTCTACATAACAAGATCCCCATTAAAGTAATATAATTTAAAAGGACATCTGATTCTATTCTATAATGGCCACCTTCAAGCATTTTCTAGTACACTTTAAATTATATATTCTTGATGTGAAAATACAATAAATGATAATTTGAGAATTAGACATAGCATATTTGGGTGTAGATGAAAGGGTAGGAAGGCCAAACACTAGTTTTTTGCTTCTTTCAATTGCATCGTTGGTCTCTATTCGAAGGTGTGCAGAGGGGAGCTTTTTGTTGTTGACAACATAAAACATTTTCTCAAATATTAGCTGATTAATGTGAGATGATTGGATATGTATTGGATTCTAAATCCCCATTATTATCTATAGTAACCTGGTTTAGTTGATGGAAAATCACTTGAGTTTTTAATTCCAATACTTTTAATTTCTTCTTTTGTAGAAGAAAGACTCTTGTAATGATATCCACCTTGAGATTATAGTTAGTTTCTTGCTAACTTTACCTTTCAATAAAGGATTAAATTGTGATATCGAATTGTTTGATGTAATCTACATGCCTCTACAAGGTAAGTCACATTTCAGGATGCTCCTAAAAGTCAATTTTTTCAAAGAATTGATACAAAGGTTTGGCATGGATTCCTCTAAGGTAAAAAGGAAGGGGCATAGACAACCTAAGTAAAATGAAGTGAAAAAAGCCCATGTTGAGGTCATGAAGGTAAGTACATAGACCATTTGCAAAACATTTGAGATGAAGTACCAAATTCAAAAGTAGAATGAAAATTTGACAAAAAAATTAGTTATTTCTGAAATTTTGAACTTTCCTACCTCTAATGGTTCATATGTCACAACAAGAGGAAGATAAGATGCGAGTTAACAATGTTCTCATTTTTCTAGCATTGCAATCTAGGAAAAAGTTAGAAGAATTGAAATTGTTCTTGCCAAGTTGAGAACTTTCTCTGTAATTCCACCTTGATAATAATGGATTGAAGCAAATCACTCATTAAACTTCAAGGAGGCCTAAAGAAACATGTATCGATAATGGACAAATCTTATCATCATTGTCCTTAATATGTTGGATGAGCTTGACATGTAGCCCATTGTATTCCATAATATGTTGTCATGAAGAGGTTTGTAAATCATATTAAGGAATTGTGAATATGCCTTGTCATTGACATTAATGTACCAAATTTTTTCCTTATTGCTAAATTGGCTTGAAGGTGTGTCACGTAAATATTTTCCCATAGAGTGTCAGTGGAGGTTAAATGGAAATCAAATGTGTGAGAGCATAAGAGCATTGCTTGATGAATATACTAGGGGCTTGAATCACAATTAGATTTGAAATATGCAAATTATTGAATAAAAGTATCCCTTGCAATAAAGTATAAGAGTTTTCCATGTTTTCAATCATGACTTTGAGACTTCATGTGTAAGTATAACAAATTTTCGAGATATATGTGTGTGTGTGTGTGTGTATGTATATGTATATGTATGTATATATATGTATATGTATATATATATATATATATATATATATATATATATATATATATATATATATATATATATATATATATATATATATATATATATATATATATATATATACCCTATCAAACTTACCACCATAGGACTACCTTCTAAGGCTCTGTCAAAGACAAGAATGACTAGGCTTTGTTTTATCCTCCAACCCTAAAATTCTTGTTGGTTCATATGAAGCCACCAACTTAAGTTATGGAACTTGGATTGACCCAAAAATATTGAAGAAGAATGATCTAGGTTGAAGTTGTTCCACCAATGTTTTTCATGCTTCTCTAGTTCTTGCTTGACCATGAGTTATATGCCTATGAATCTTAGATGCTCTACTAATAATGTTTTATATCTAGTAGCCACATGTTCAGAGCCAACATATTTTGGTGGAAGATGACTTTGTTCCTAGGTAGCCATGATTTCCAATAAACATATTTAGGTGAGGTCATACATAGGAATTTGAAGATGAACACAATATTATAATTCCAAGATATTTGAAAGATTTCTATTATTCCTTGAATAGGAAATAGAGTATCACTAATGTTCCGTGAGGAAATTTTACATTTATTCTGATTAATGCCCTGCAGAGACATTCAATTAAAGATCTAATTCGCTTTTTGATTTGGAATTCATGATATTGAAAACACCCCAAGAAGAATGGTATAGCTAATAAACTTTGAACGATTGATACTTTTTACACTATCGCTTCCTTGATGCCTAGATTTGAGAGCTACACTTAGATTTCAAATTTCTATTTAAAATTCTAACATAATTCTACCATAGTTATTTATAATTAAAAAAAGAAGAAGTTAACAAACATCTTTTATTAATTTTTAATTTTCTTACATATATTTTATAATCCTCATTATATTTCAAATCATAAGCTTGAAATCCCAAAAATAAACAATAAAACTAACTAATTACATTAGAAATATTGGTAAATAGTCTCCAAAATAATAAATTCAACTCGGTCCATAAAATTATGGAAATTTTCGATGAAATAACAAAAAAAAATGCATAACTTTAAACATAGTATCATATCACAATAAAAGTTAAAAATATTTAAATCATTATCAATTAAAATAATATTTCATATCAATAAATAAAAATATTTATATAAAACAATATTTTGATTTAAAAGATTAATTATATTGAAGGTAAATATTTAGGTAGCTTTAAAACATTAATTACATTGAAGGTAAATATTTAGGTAGCTTTCGTGGAATATTAGTTATATTAAAATATCAATCAAACATATTACTATTTTATTCAAAACCATCTCAAATGTGCTCCACTTTACATTGTTTATTCCTCAGAATTTTCCATCCATGGCCTTTGTCAATTTTTACATAGGCCTCCATAAACCAAAAGAGACATGGGTTCAACTTAACTTTCCAGTTGTTTCTCCTTGAAATTTGTCGCCCACTACCCTTTTAACCCCAATGCTTTACTTCTTCCATTGGAGCACACACCTTTTCACATGCTTCCCATTCCTTGACACGAGCATTCCGTCATCTTCTTCTTTGCCACATCACATAAAAACTATGGCATTGGTTCTTCATCATGGATGTATCCACTCCTGGTATCGGAAGAGCCTTTTAAGATGGGAAATTTGTTGCAAGGTCCCTCATGTGAAATTTAAGGCTATGTTGATGTCTAAAAATCTCCCTCTAGTTGAATATGGTTTGGTGTGATGTGTTTATTTGGGTATGTTTTTGGTAGAGAGGTACAATTTTAAGTGTTTAAGATCATTAAAGATCTATGCTTGAGGTACCTATATAACTAGCTAATGAATATCTATTCAAGCTTGTGGAATGTGGATGATTAGGTCACTAATGTGGATGTAAACAAAACCAATTGGGTGGAATGTGGATGACTAGGCCACTGATGTGGGTGTAGACAAAACTAATTGGATTAAGACACTCTTCATCAAATCCTATAGGGAATTCCATATTGATGCTCATGAGGCTTTTACTCCACAATTAGTTTTCAGTACATAGGATAAATCACAGTGGGATCTATAGGAATTAATAAACAAAAATGGGATGTAATAAAAATTCTTGAAATAGGTGAGGAAGCACTGTATTATCTATAATTACTATATTGATATAACTAGAAATAAGAATAGGCATACACTTGGATAATGAAAGAAAAAAAAAAATTTATTTGAGAGAATGACTTTGAAAGTGGAAAACATCACTCACCGAATATACCTAGACCAATGTAAGCTAGCAACAATCCATTTAGATAAACCTAGAACAAGATAAGTGAATAAATATTAATGAAGTGGAAGAAAATTTAACAAGCAACTAGTAAAGATTGATGAAATAAGAGAAAAAATAACAATCAACAAGGAGTGATTGTACTAGATACCATGAATCCTAATACAAGTAGGTGTTGCACATGATTACCTATTTATGTTGGTTGAATTCACAATAGCAATGAGACTGATCTTACAATGACAAAATAGTATATTTAAATTTTCAAACTCTAAAATAGAATAAAAACATTTTTATGTCCAAGGGATATATTTAGAATAACTTTTATCATTGGGTTTATTATATTAGGCCATAATAGGTTTATTATATTAGGGATTTTTTCTATTTGGTTTATAATATTAAAGTTTAATATTGGGTTCATAATCTGTATCATTAGGGTTTAATATTAATCCCTTGGGTTAAAACCATTTCCCTCAGTTTATAATTCATTGAGTTTATAATATTAATCCCTTAGGTTTATTAATTCCTTGGATTTAGTATTAATCACTTGGGTTTATGATATTAATCCTAATGTTTATAATATTAATATTAGGGTTTATTTTCTTAGGGTTTAATATTAACCCTAGGGCCTAATGGTATTCCCTTGAGTTTACAATCCCTTGGGTTTTTAATATTAATCCAATGGGTTTATTAATCCCTTTGGTTTATAGTTCGCTTATGTTAATATTAATCTTAGGGTTTATAATCCCTTAGGTTTATTAGTCCATCACCTTTATGATATCAATCCCTTGGGTTTATTAGTCCCTCACCTTTATGATATCAATCCTCTGGGTTTATTAATCTAAGGGTTAAACCATTGGGAGATCGACGAGAATGTTGCATTGCAAAACATTAATAACATTAAAAATATTGTTACTTCTAAGTGCAAAGAAAAAATGTGGTGTGAGAAAGATTTAGTAGCTAAAACAAAATTAAGATATTATAAAGAGTTCATCAACCCCACCCTAGAAGATCAAAAGTATCTCTATGTTTTAACTAGCTCAAAGAAGAAAATTAATATAGCCAAGATCAGAACGAACTCTCATGAGTTCCATAGTGAAACAAGTCGTTGGGCAGTTCCTAAAACACCATGGATGGAAAGGATCTGCCATCTCTGCGAGAATATGAACATCGAGGATGAAAATCACTTCCTCTTAGAGTGCCCCACGTACAACCACATTAGATATCAATTTCAGAATCTTTGTTGCAACACTGACCTTCCTAGCCTTTTACGATGTCAAAATTATAGTGAGCTCAGGAGGCTTCTCTCCAATATTTTTGAGCATAGGAATAAAATTTAAATCAAACTAAATAATTCGTTTCTTTAGGTCCGATTGACCAAATTTTGGTCTCAGTGGATGTTAACCATCATCATCATCATCATCATCATATTCTTAGGGTATAATATTATTCATAAGGTTGATAATATTAATCTTAGGGTTTATAATTTGTAATATTAGGGTTTATAATATTAATACCATGGGTTTATAATATTAATCCCTTGGGTTTATACCATTAATCTGTTGGGTTTATTAATCCCTTAAATTTATAATACTAATAATTAGTTGGGTTAATTAATCCCTTAAGCTTATGATATTAATCCATTGAGTTTTCAATACCTAGCATTTATAATATTAATCCCTTGGGTTTATTGATCGCTTGTGTTAATAATCCTCAAAGTTTATAATATTAATCCCTTAGGTTTATAATATTAATAATTCCTTGGGTTTATAAATCCCTTGGGTTTGTAATGTCAATCCCTTTGGGTTTTTAATATTAATTCTTTGGGTTTTTAATTTGTTTGGTTTGTAATATGAATAATTCCTTGGGTTTATAATATGAGTCTGACATAAGGTTGTTAGACTCTGAATGGATTGGGGTTCAAACAAACTCATTGTAATGAGTTAAGAGCTTGAATGAATGGTAATTATAGTGGGCCCATATCGTCAAGGAAGGAATAGCTCGCTTGACATAAGGAGAGCGAGGTGGGTTCACATACAATATCTCGAGCCTTAAAGCACGTCCTGAGGCAAAAACGAAATAAATGATTCTCTGTTGCATCTAATTTTGCATAGTTACATTGTATAAGTATCTCTCTCTTGCAAATTGCATTGCACATATTTTATTGCATTTGACTAACTAATATCAATGTTAGCAAATTTGTCTAATTCCTTGTAGTCATGCTCTTGCAATCTTGTAGTTGGATCGTCTTAATTTGATAATCTAATAATCAAAAGAGAATTTCTAATAAGAATATACAATTGATAAAGAGACATTAGTATCCTTATTCATTTAAAAGTGCTTCTCTAATTAGATCTTGTGATCTATTTAGCAAGTGATATTGCCTATAATGGCTTTAATTTACCCTTGTTTCTCAATAAAAATGATGATTAAATAATCAATATGGTAGCATTATTAAAAAAAAACAAACCTGTATGTCTCCAGAAATCGACGAATAGAATGAATGTAACATTGTGCACACACTCTGTTTGTATGTCTCTAGCAGCTGATGAATAGAATGAATGTAGCACTACGCACACACTCTGATTGTATGTCTTCAACAACTAATGACTAGAATGAAAGTTTGAAATGAAAATAAGTATGTCTCCAACAACTAATGAGTAGAATGAATGTTTGAAATGAAAATTAGTAAGGGTTGATGTTTTATAGTTTTTTGATCTAGAATTTAATTAGTAGGGAAGATTGGGATGGATTTACATCTCCAAAATTCAAATGTGTGTTCTTGATTGATTTGTACATGGTCCAATGGATGATAAACTTTCATGGTTGATCGTTGTGCTTTCCTATGTTTAATTCTTGAATTGAGTAGAATTAATGTTTGAAATGAAAATTAGTAAGGATTGATGTTTTATAGTTTTTTGATCTAGAATTTAATTGTTAGGGAAGATTGGGATGGATTTCGGCAAGAGCTAACGGGCATACTATTGGGCATTAAATGTTCGGCTACATGCACCCCTGATAGTTGTTTAACACACGCGCTTATTTTTTATTTATCTATCACCACGCGCGTGTGTGTTAAACAGCTATCGGGGGCGCATGTAGCCGGACATTTAATGCCCAATGGTATGCATGTTAGCTCTTGCCATGGATTTCCATCTCCCAAATTCAAATGTGTGTTCTTGATTGATTTGTACATGATCCAATGGCTGATAAACTTTCATGGTTGATCCTTGTGCTTTCTTGTGTTTAATTCTTGAATTGAAAGCGCTAGTGTGTTTAATACCTGAATTGAAAGGGTTGGTGTCTTTTATTGCATCATCTGAACTAATTCCTAAATTGAATGGTGTCATTTATTGTATTCAATATGTTGAATGGTTAAACACACATGTAGATATGGCTGACAAACATTTCCCCTGTTCTTGTGTAGGTATTACCCAACAATGGGATGTGTTGCTCTAGTGGAAATCAGTGGGTGACTCTTTGATGGGATATGTCATTCCCCTACACCTGCGGTAGCCTTCCAACCGTTTATAGCGAGGTGCAGCACCACTGAATGCTTTCTTTTCACCAATACTAACATTCATGGACTACACCTAATTCACTTGTCCTTACTTAGTTTGTGTTTCGCAACCAAGTAAA
Source organism: Pinus tabuliformis (assembly GCA_031772625.1). Classification (NCBI taxonomy): domain Eukaryota; kingdom Viridiplantae; phylum Streptophyta; class Pinopsida; order Pinales; family Pinaceae; genus Pinus; species Pinus tabuliformis. The sequence goes on from CM062805.1 coordinate 1,148,407,953, forward strand.
ATTATGTTTATCCTTTATACTAATGAACACCCATACTCATTCATTATCAATAGCAATTATAACAAGAACAACAATTGCACAGTATAAAGGGAGGGGCAACTCCCTGAACCATGAGTCTACCCAACAATATATTATAATCAATCTTTCTTCAATAATACAAGTATACTTGGCAAGATCCAAGTCTATACTTAGTCATTTTTACAAAATAGGCAAAATAGCTTTTTACAATACACGTACACACCTTGCACAAAGAGTGGGTGCTCACCCGAGCCACCAAGACACCCTTGTCAAGTCCCGGCACAATGTCACAACCGAACTCCAACCCTGGGCACACCTTGCCCAACACCTTCACCTTTCATCGTGAGTGACTTCAACAAGTGCATGCTACTAAGGAGAGCGCATGAGCTATGCGCTCAACTCTCCTCTTGAACTGCGCACTTTTTCTTCTCCTCAAGAGCGAAGATGTGTTGTTCGAATTGAATGTTTGATGCTCAACGCATTGCCATAATATATACACTATGTAAGTGTGGGTGGGGCTGCCCATCCGACTGCCCACACACCCTTCCATTGCACAGTTTGGGCGTTCCTAAGGTCGGCCACACCCCTTCATCTTGAGTCGGCCACCCCATCACTGCAAACGTGCCAAAGGAGGGTATAAACCCATCGCACTTGTATTTCATTACAAGTTCGTCGCATTTCTTATGTCGCACTTCTGTCGTGCAGCACGCCCGCCTGTGCACCGCGCCCGTTCACCCGCGCTCGTGCCTGTTCACCCGCGCCCGCGTCCGTTCACCCATGCACGCGTCATTCACTGCGCCCATGCGCATGCGTTTCTTGCGGCCCGGCTCGCCGCGCCCGCTTCGCCCAACCGCGCCCGGCTATCCGAGGAGCTTACATCCTCCTCCACCTGAAATCGTTGTCGTCCTCAACAACATATCATCCTAGTGTCCATCTCTCAAGAACATCTCCGCTTCGCCCAACCGCGCCCGGCTACCCGAGGACCTTACATCCTCCTCCACCTGAAATCGTTGTCGTCCTCGACAACATATCATCCTAGTGTCCATCTCTCAAGAACATCTCCATCCATGATGTCAACTCTTCCACATAAGGCAAACATCCCTGCAACATATGTAGAACTCCATCTCTATCATGTCTCACCTTAGTGACCAATTGCCACCAAGTACTCTATCAGATATCATCTTGGTCCATGATCATCGACCCCTCTGCCACAATCTCCATTGCTACATCCTGTGTCGACCTCATCATGTGTCATCCCTCCATGTAGTCTTCCATCAGATGCCAACACATTTGTATCATGTGTTACCATGTCTCGGCTAATGCCAACATACCTCTGCACATTGGTACCCCTCATGACTCGAACTAGTCGGGTGATCAGTCCAACCATATGCCCAAACCATAAGAATGCACATCCTTATGCCACCACAAGTCTTCCCCTGACTTCTGCTACATCTCAGACTCATCAAGAATCTATCAATCCATGCTCAGGTCCATGGAAACTCCATCCCATCTGCAACATGTTCAAGCCATGGTCTTGTTGCACAAGAGTGTACAACCTCTCCACTAGCTCCTACATCTCCACAACAGCATCTGCACAACATCCTTTGCTTCGGCATTCCCCATAGAATGTCCATAAATGACACTTCCACACATGCACCTGCTTCATGTCCCTACATAACTATCATGCTCCATATCTCCAACCTGATGTCCATGACTTTAGTTGTCCATGATGTCCAACCCATGTAGACTCCATCCCAACATCTGGTCATCTGCATCCAAGTCTGCAATCTGTCATAAAGAAGCCTCCTTCAAGGCCCCTTGCAAAGTTGGTGTGGTTCCTTCCTATCAAGGCCTCCACACCAACCTTCCTCCAAGGTTGTTTATAGAGAAAGGAGGGCCAGGAAGTTTCCTCCTTGACTCTCATCCACCCATGTGTCAGATTGATGTTGTGTCCTCAAGTATCTGTGCACAGCCTCAATCTCCTCACATGTACATCCAAGCTCTCCTAGCTTGTCCTTTGTCAACTGAAAGTCATATATGCCCATAGCATACCTGCAAAAGTCCACTATCCCAGCAGGATCCCTACCTCCATAATCCTCATCAACCACTGCCTCTGAAGTAGTACTCGGACTCCCTTCACTTGCAACTCCATTGTGAAGATCATTAGTAGAAGATGCTCCCAATAAGTGTCTCCATGTTCGTGAGGTTGCCTTCTCACTTCCATCATCCTTCTTTCTAGCTCTTGCAACGAAGTCAGTCAACTTCCTTTCCTTCGTTGTTTGAGTCACACTCCCAAGTCCTCTTTGCTCCACATCCTCATGCTTCACATTCGGATCTTTGGGATACAAAACCATAGAAGTCATCCTTGGTCTATACCCCAAGCAACTCCTTCTATTCATCGGTACCATCATGGTTCTTCCTTCAGCTGTGATCAAGAGAATGTCCCGGTCCACCATTGGTATGGCTTGTGCAAGCTCCATAAAGTCTAGCCCCAACACCATAGAATGATCATCCATGTCCACAACCCTCAAGTCCAACTTCCCAAACCACGATCCTACTTTCACCTGAGTGTCCTTCAACACACCATCAACAACTCTTATGGTAGAGTTGACTGCCTTGAAAGCACTCCATTCCCTCTCCATCTTTTCTTTCTTCCCAAAAGACTTTGCTGCCTTCCTGCTTAAGAAGCTATGAGTAGCTCCTCTATCCACCAAAGCTGCAAACCTCTTGCCCTTCACGGTTACATGTACAAAACTTAGCTTCAAGGAATCACCTCCCTCTGTTGGCTTTGTCTTGCGCCTTACATCAGCAACCTTCTTCAAGAATTCAGCCTCAGAAGTGTCAATTGGTTCATGCTCCACCTTGACATTCCTCCTAAGGTACTTCACCTCCCTGCTTGGCTCTTCTAGGCAATCCGATCCTGGTTCATCTTGACTTCCTTCAAGCTTGTCCTCCATCGTATTCTGCTCAAGTGCACCAACCAAGTGTCCACTGACCAAGTTCATAGAACTAAACTTCCAAATGTCCTTTGGATGATCTCGGTAGTGAGTTCCCAACTTATCAATGTAGTCGAGCTCTTCCTGCTCAATCACAACAACCTTCTTACCAAGAAGCTTCTTCTTTATCTCCTCCTCAACTTGCTTGATTTCGGCTTCCACCCTGGCACTTTCCTTCCTCAACCGGGCTCTTTCATCAAAGAGCTCTTGAAGATCAAGATCATTTTGTTGGATCTCCTCATCAAGTTCCTTGAGTTCAACATCTGTCGTACTTCCGCATTGGCTCTTGAGTTCTTCAAGTTCCCTCCTTAGTTCCGAACAGCTCTCCCGAATCTTCATGTTCTCAGCTTTCATCGAAACCCAGTCAGAACTCCATCGACTCATCTGTTCCAACACTTTGTACCGGAAAGCTTCAACTGCACCATGGCTAGACTCCCCTATCGTAGGTTCATCTACCATCTCTGCCTTTTCAGCCTTCTCCATGTTCACCAAGTCCCTGCAGCCACGAACCAGCCCTTGTTCCACTTGTGTGTGAAACAGCTTCCTTCACCTGCAAGTACCTGTCACGAGCAACCCTGCTCACCGGCTTCAAACCGAAGCTCTAATACCACCTTCACTTCGGTGAAGGTGTGTAGCAGCTTACACCTTCAATACCTTGAATCAGCTACTCTGATACCACCTTCACTTCGGTGAAGGTGTGTAGCAGCTTACACCTTCAATACCCTGAATCAGCTGCTCTGATACCACCTGTCACGCCCCTACACCTGCGGTAGTCTTCCAACTGCTTATAGCAAGGTGCGGCACCACCGAATGCTTTCTTTTCACCAATACTAACATTCATGGACTACGCCTAATTCACTTGTCCTTATTAGTTTGTGTTTCGCAACCAAGTAAAATTATGTTTATCCTTTATATTAATGAACACCCATACTCATTCATTATCAATAGCAATTATAACAAGAACAACAATTGCACAGTATAAAGGGAGGGGCAACTCCCTGAACAATGAGTCTGCCCAACAATATATTATAATCAATCTTTCTTCAATAATACAAGTATACTTGGCAAGATCCAAGTCTATACTTAGTCACTTTTACAACATAGGCAAAACAACCTTTTACAATACATGTACACACCTTGCACAAAGAGTGGGTGCTCACCCGAGCCACCAAGACACCCTTGTCAAGTCCCGGCACAATGTCACAACCGAACTCCAACCCTGGGCACACCTTGCCCAACACCTTCACCTTTCACCATGAGCGACTTCAACAAGTGCGTGCTACTAAGGAGAGCGCATGAGCTATGCGCTCAACTCTCCTCTTGAACTGCGCACTTTTTCTTCTCCTCAAGAGCGAAGATGTGTTGTTCGAATTGAATGTTTGATGCTCAACGCATTGCCATAATATATACACTATGTAAGTGTGGGTGGGGCTGCCCAGCCGACCGCCCACACACCCTTCCATCGCACAGTTTGGGCGTTCCTAAGGTCGGCCACACCCCTTCATCTTGAGTCGGCCACCCCATCACTGCAAACGTGCCAAAGGAGGGTATAAACCCATCGCACTTGTATTTCATTACAAGTTCGTCGCATTTCTTATGTCGCACTTCTGTCGTGCAGCGCGCCTGCCCGTGCACCGCGCCCGTTCACCCGCGCTCGCACCCGTTCACCCTCGTCCGTTCACCCGCGCCCGCGTTCGTTCACCGCGCCCATGCGCCGCGTTTCTTGTCTGTTGTGCGGCCCGGCTCGCCGCGCCCAACCGCACCTGCTTCGCCCAACCGCGCCCGACTACTCGAGGACCTTACAGGATAGGTGTACTCCTAGATAGAATTCAATGGAATGTTTTGTACTGCATTTTGACTTAATTAATAATTTAGAGCTAGAGGTAGTAGGGATAATATGTCTTGTCAACTTGTGATGTCAAGGCTTGGTGTTTGACACATGTTGATTCAACCAATATATGAGTATATTTTGAACATAATTTAATAACTTATATAACTTAATATAAATTATTTATGTGCATCTTTTTATGATTTATGATTGGTTTTTTTTATGAATGTTTGAAAAGGAGTGTTGATCAGACTCTCCCCTAGATCTAAAAAATTAATTATAAAATAACTTATTATTATGCCATTAATTAATAAAATAATATTCTTATTTAAAAATATTAATTAATTTTTTTTTAATATTAAATTACTTTTCAACTTTAGTGAGGGCTATCCTTATCCCTTGCAACTTTTCTCATAACTACGGCGCCGACGTTCAATTTGGTGACAGACTTGGCTTTAATGGGGACGCAAAAAGCAAACTCAAGACAACAACTTCTTCATATTATATTACACTATGAAAATCAACTATAAGAACAACAAAGTGAAATGAATTATATATAGCTTTTATATCACTAAATATTAATTATACGAAAATATGATTAGTGTACGTGTGTGAATGTGAAATATTTATTATTTAAAATCTTATAATTGATAGTTTATATTAAATCTTATCTACCGTGTCATTTCGTGTTAGGATTACGAAGGAAAATGAAAAATGTTGGAATTTTTTTTATGGTTTTAAAATTAACTAAAATAAAATATTGAAAATTATTTTATTATTGTTTTAAAATTAATTAAAATAAAATAAAAATTTAGTTTATATTGAATAAATAAAAATTATATTTTTTTCTAACATTTTTTTGTTTGGTTAAGAGTTTGTTTTTTTAGGATGTAAGGAATAGACCCAGGGTTATTTCGCAGGAGTGAAAGTCTGTCCCATTAAGGACCAACAGCAGCGGGTTATTCTAAGTGGCGTGGTTTTCCTTGATTAAGAGTGAGTGAAAGTCTGCCCCCTTAAAGACCAGTGGCAGCAGGTTATTCTAAGTGGCGTGGTTTTCTTTGATTAAGGGTGATGAGTCAGCATATTCATGGTTAGCACCCACAGATAGTTGTTCAGTGTTGGTTTGACAACTGAGTTATGATAGGTTTTTTACAAAGTAGCCTAACTTATAGACAAAATGACATTTTTTCACTACATTTTTTCTTGTTAATTTTAATCAAAATCTGGTTAAAAACTTGGTTAATTTTAATCAAAATCTCCTTAAAAACTTGAGTTTAAATTGTTTAATGTGCATTTTCAAAATATTGAATCCATTTACGAGTTCAAAAATATATTTTAAACAACAAAAAATCTTGAAATTGTATTACCAAATTATAGTGAATTCCAATAAAAAAAATGTTATTTTATTTATAAATTAGATTAAACTTTTTCAACATGTTAAAATAAAATAAAATAAAAATTATATTTTTTTATATAATTCCCATTAAATTTATGCAAAACTCTCTGATTTATACCGGGATTTCCCAGCACACTGGCTATAAAAACTGGTCAGAATTTGACCAATATATTTTAAACATTCAAATATATTTTAAAATATATTTATACATTTAAAAATATATTTTAAACAACAAAAAATCTTGAAACTATATTGTCAGAATTTTAGGTTCAGATGAAAAATATTATTTTGTTTATAAATTAAACTAAACTTTTTACTCTTATAAAAATAATAAAATAATAAAAATTATTTTTTTTTTACAGAATTCCCATTAAATTTGAGCAAAACTTTCTGATTTATACCCGGATTTCCGAGCACGCTGGCTACAGAAACTGGTCTGCTGTGTAAACGGGTCTTCTCATAGAATTTGACCAGTGTGGCCACAGTTTCTCGTGGAATGCAAGTGGGAGTGCGAAACGCTACAGGATTCCTAGCGATATTATTAAAGATCTGCTACAGTGTCACCGACTTTAATCATCTACTGCTGGACGCGGCCCATTGGAAGAATACCTCGTAGTGCGTCAATAATGTTGCTAACTTCCCTATTTATAACGAGGGATTCGCTTCCAGAGCTTACAGTCGCATTAGCTTGGTTGTACATGTCATTCATCATTTTCTAGAGTCAGAATGGGTATGGATCAATTACTCGCTATTCTATCTGTTCTTACGTTTGCTCTCATACTGCCTTCAGTTGCTGCAGCAGCAATAATGGAGGACGTGAAATATCCGGCGTACTATAACCACACGGATATCGCGGAATTCATTAAAACTTCGTGCAACGTGACTCTATATTGCCAGCTCTGCGTTTCGTCGCTCTCTTCCTACGCCGGGCGTCTTAAGGCGAAGCAGAGTGATCTCGCGAAAGCAGCCGTGGTAGTCAGTCTCTCTAATGCTCGCAACGTTTCCGTCTGGGCCGCCGGCCTCAAAGCCAGAGGCGCCATGATGAGTCAAAGAGAAAACGCAGCGCTTAAGGATTGTCTTGGGGATTTCAGGGACACCACGTACGAGATTAAAGGATCTCTGGTGGAGCTGAAGCAACTGAAGCCGTACTCTTTCAAGTTTCAGCTGAGCAACGTGCAGACGTGGATGAGCGCGGCCCTCACAGACCAGGAATCCTGCCTCAATGGCTTTCAGGATCTCCACGCCACTGGTCATGTTACGGCCATGGTCACCGATCGCGTGCAGAACGCGCGCAAATTGATAAGTAATGCTCTCGCTCTCGTCAACACATTCGCTGCCACCGGAGGACATGAGCTCCATGTCTGAAGCCTTCAAGGGCTTCTTGCCTCAAATAATATATTCAGTATTTCATAGAATCTGTATACCATAGCTCTTACCTCCGGCCTTGAGCCAAAATTTGGGGCTTTTTATTGTAAATTCGGTTACTGTGATATAATAAATGTTTTCGGAGTAATGAAGAGCAGAATATGATTTATAGAATATGCTTCTGCGCCTTAAGATGGTAGTCCAGTTGTAGATGCTTTGGCTGGTGTTTGGTTCCATTAGGTCCGAGGGTCGAATTCAGGGGCCTTCTGAGCATAAAGCTTCACTGGATCGCTCCTTAGTAGCATAGCCCACCTCGCCTACTCAAAAGATAAATATATGGTGAAAGCATTTCAGAGTGGAATCATATGTAAAATCGCTCTACATAGTTTTAAATATCGCGATGTACGAGATTTGGGTCACGAGCGGCCATATCACCATAAATTCGAGTTTGTGTCATATCACTATATAACTGTTAGGTAATGTGGGTCCCTCTCGAAAATAATGATTAATTGATTTCATCTAATTACGTAAATTAAACAATCAAATTAATTTTATTTTATTAATTTAAAAAAAATTAATAATATTACATCTTTATCATATCTAATACATCTTTAGTTTAGAATTGAGAATCACCATCTATCCCTTACACAATCTACTTTTTATTATTTAAAATTAAAACATTTTTTCATTTGAAATTATAACAATATCATTAATATAAAAATATCTTCATTTAAATTTTACTTTGAAAGTATTATGATGTGAAAGTATTTTTTTACACAAAGTACTTTTATTATTTAAAACTAGACCTTTTTTTGATTTAAAATTATAACAATTTCATTAATATAAAAATATCTTCATTTAAATTTTACTATGAAAGCATTATGATGTAAAAATATCTTCATTTAAATTTTACTATGAAAGCATTATGAGGTAAAAATATCTTCATTTAAATTTTACTATGAAAGCATTATGATGTGAAAGTAATTTTACTTTCGTTTACATTCTTATTAATCTTAGATTTACAATGTCCGCCAACACATCCTACCATGATTGAAGCTCAATCATTGCCCTGACCTGGAAAATAGGTATAAATGAAATATTTTCGATTTCCATTAACTTCATTCAATTACTATGTCGTCTAGTGTTCATATAGTCCTGCTGCGATTCACAGACCAAGGCCCTAAACCAGGAACAGGGTAGACTAAGGAACGAAAGCTACCTTTGCTAGTGTCTCTACCCTTGTCTCTACTAACGGTTGTCTCTACTAACGGTGCTCTTGGACCACATCCTTATGAGTTGTCTCTCATGCTCTCTACTCCGCTGTAAGATATCTTTCAACTAATTTAGTTATGGAAAATGTGAAGCAGCGTAGTAAATAATTTTTACTCAAAGAGTTATTGATTTTAATTATTGATTACTATTGTGTTAATAGGTGTTTTATAAATTTATTTTTATTCTGATCTATCAAAAGCTAAAAGGGATCAAATTTTTTTTCACTCTATACTAGTTTGTATATCAAGATATTTGATCCCTGAACGGGTTTAATAGATCTAGAAGAAAAATAGATCTATGTTGGTTTAATTCCCCCCTTTAGATAGGCTACATTCCAGGTGAATGTCATGGGTCAATACCATTGGTTCTCAATACCATGTGCTATCTTTATTTTATTAATATTAATATTAGGGTTAATAATGTTTTTTTTTTCATAGTATTAATAATAGTTTGGCCCATGGTATTTGGCCTGGCCCATAGACTTCACCTAAATAAAACCTCATTTTTGAGTGTTTGAAATATAAAGTGAATTATGGAATAAATATCAAAAATATTTTATTTATTTACCATCCCTCTCATTTATTTATATTTTTATTAATTTACCATATCTCTTTTATAAATATGGTATTTGGCCCATGGTACTTAACTCATGGTATTAAATGGGTATTTGACCCATAAGCTTCACCTAAATAAAACCTTTTTTTGAATCTTCGTAAATATAAAAAGGTTTATGGATTAAATATAAAAAGAGGTTTTATTTATTTACCATACCGCTAGTTTATTTATATTTTTATTCATTTACCATACCCCTAGTTTATTTATATTTCTATTTATTTATCATACTTTTGGAGTAAGTATAAATGAGGTTTTATTTATTTACCATACCTCCGGTTTATTTATATTTTTATTTATTTACCATACCTATTTTTTTAGTGTTCATAAACCTCCTTATATTTTAAATTTATATTGTGTTTATACATAATAATAATTAGATTGATTTCTAAATAGGGTCGACATTAGATTAAAAATGTTAAATGTTTACATTTATATTTACGTTCACATGTTTATGTGAGATCTAACCATATTGGGTTGTAGAGCACTGTTTATGTGAGATCTACCCCCATATTGGGCTGTAGAGCACCTCTCTGCCCAAAAAAATGACAAATATTTTTTTAGATAAAAGAAAACCATAATATACATATTACATTAAAATATATAACACATAAGTAGCAACAATAACTTCATATTCATTTTACCTTGTAAATTACGCTAATTTAAATAATTGATAAGCATATAAAAACTTGAATAGTTACAATAAACTTACAATATAACAATATGTTTAATCATGTATATTCACATCCACTTTGCCATAGATATTATTAATTTGTAAATCTTTGTTACAATACTATGGCTCATCAATAAAACATCCCCAAAACCATCTCAATACCACACACCTAAAAACGATGACTCCTCAATACCACAAGCCCAAAAACCGTCCCTCATTTCATAATCAAAATATTTTTTAAATATATATTTTTTAAATTTAATGTTATTACATTTTTGGACCTAGAAGATGTTATAATATTTATCTAAACATTTTGAGAGGGTCAAACTGCATAAAAATAAAAATACAAAATACAAAATAAAATTATTACTTAAAATATGTTGACTCAATTAAATTACCTAAAACTAAAATTAAACTAAAAAAATAATAATTAAATTAGCATATATTCATTTTAATTTTGGATTTATCAAGTTTATGAAGAGTTCAACTTTCTCGAGTTTAGTGGAAGCTGGCTTCAATCAGGATCACTAGTACATCTCAGGTATAGTGCTCAGTGGGTAGATATCTCTTTCCTATTCTAACAATTAGTACTAAGTAGCTTTTCTTTCACTATTACTCTCCGTAATATTAATTTGCAATTCTATTAGGTATGAATTATAACATTTACAATAATAATTTTGATAAAAGCTACTACTATTATCATTAATTATTATTATGAAATGTTATTATTTATTAATAAATCTATTAATTAAATAAACTATTAAATACCATTAATAAACATTAATAAAAATAAATATTAATAAAAATTAATCTTTTAGTAGTAATTATTAGGTTTTGATATTAAATATTGATTATTAACTATTAATATTTAGTTTTTAATTATTAATTATTAATTATTATTAATATATTAATATTATTATTAATTATAATATTATCATTAATATTAATATTTTTTAGTATTTATTTATTTAATATTAATATACTAATAATAATAATTTAAATATTTATACTATTATAATAATAATTTTGATTAATTATTATTTGGATCTACTATTTAAACATTTAATAGTAAAACATTGATAATAAAGGTTAAAATAATCTAATTATTTATTTAATACTTCAAAATTAATTGAAAATAAGCTAATAATAAATAAAACTAATTAAAACAGTTTGACATCCATCTAAATTTTTTCACCTCAAAACTATTAAAAATTATTTAAAACCCTCATTCAAGTTATTCTACTATCATTATTCAAAAAAGTTTTGATGATAGATCCCTATTGGAATTCGAAACGTTGACGAAAAATAATTTTTATTGTGAATTCTCTGGTTACTAAATTATCTACAATTTCTGAATCGATGCTTTTTATTGATTAACACAGATCCCCGATCTACAATTTCTGAATCGATATTTAAGTATCCCATTCCCCTCAAATAAGCTATTATTTATATATATATATATAAAAGCAACTTGGTGTTTATAGATTATCCGTTTGGAAAATCAACTCACCGTATATTTTGGAGTGGCATCGATTCTTTCACTTTCATTCGACTCCTGCACTAACAGTTGAAAGCTTGTACAAAAGACAGACAATACCGTGGTCACCGCCTCTCTATATGTAGAAAGTCAAAGTGGCCACCCTCGGTAGCAACTCGAGATAAGTTTTAATCAAAGGTATACAAATTAAATTAAATGGTGATAAGTTTTAATGAGAGGTATGTAAATTAAATGCGAATAGGCACAGAGGTATACAAACTAAATTAAGTAGTGATAAGTTTTAAGGAGAGGTATGTAAATTAAATTGAGTAGTTATCATTAAATATATATATGTTATATTTTAAAGAAAAATAAATAAATTAAATTATAATTTTGTTTTAAATTATTATTATTAATTGAAAGGATGTTGAGCAATTTTAATAGGGATGATGGTTAGAAGATTAGCAATTGTTGAATTCTTGGTTTTTTTTGAAAGACCTCATTTTTCCCCTTTTTCTTGTTTTCTTTTCTGATTTTATTCCTTGTTTTTGGATTGTTTGAATTTCCCCTCTTTTGAATTGTTGTTGGATACTCATTTCCTTTAATTATTCATCAATTTATTAATAATTTATTTGGTTTCTAATTGTAATTATTAGGATTTTGATTCCTTCCCTATTACTGGTTTATTTTCTTGGTTTAAGTTCTAAAATTTTAGATTTTTCTTTATTCTTAAGGTTTTTAATAAATATGATATATAAATAATAATTAAGTTTAAAATTATAATCTTTCATATTTAGATAACTTGTTAACTAATTATTTAATTAATGGATATACATTTAAGTTTAATTCTTATTTATCCCTTAATATAATTAGTAACATGTTTAGTTAGATATAAACAAATTAATCACATTAACTGTTTAATTAATTATTTAATAAAATTTATTTTTTACCCTAATACTACATACATTAATATTAATGTGAATTTATATACATTTTATTTGGTTGCTAAAGAGGTTAATTCATATCTGGTCACATATAAATAGACATAGTAATCATATTAACTAATTATTTATTTATTGGTATTTTATCCTATAAAATTCTCTATAGTATTATGGGTTTTTATGTTGTTAAATGAAAATAAATAAATGAATTATGTTGGAAGTAATGCTTCTATGTAATGTGTGAATTGTCATTGTGATTCCCTAGGTATCAATCTAGAAGTAGTCAGTTTCCTATGAGTGAGTTGTAATAGCTATCTAGATGTGTCGTTGTCAATGATCTAGATACCATAAATATGTAACCCTTGATATCAATAAAATATACTGTGTTTGGTGTTGTGTTTAATGGATCTCTTTGCTTTCTCTCTATTTTCTAATATGGTATCAGAGCTAGATCTGGCTTGATTCCCTTGTGGGAAAGCCAGGAAGATGTGAGAGAGTCTTGAGTATTGTTGTTTTGTACATATATAAATTAATATAAGTGTGTTACAATTGATTTATGTTGTGAGATTTATTTCTCCCTAATTATATCTATGTGTGAGCGTTGTTTTCAGATCTGATATATTTACAAGGTTGAACGATTTTATTGATTACCGTGTTTGTGGAATCAAATTTCATTTTTTTTCCACTGTTGAATTAATTGGCCGATTTTGCTCGGGTAGCTTGAGAGTTCCTCTTCTGACATTTCATGTGGATAACAGGTCGATCGGTCTCAGATTGTGCAAGCAGAGTGGTGATTAGCCTCTTGATTCTTGCGGCATATAGTTGTGGATCGTTTGATTTATTTGGCCGAGACAGGGGTGGTGTGGAATACGACAGGAGTTTTAATTTATATGGAAAAAAGAGTAATTCTGGGTAGAAATTTTAACGTGAAAAAGAGTTGTTGGTAAGAATCAAATGATGCAGAACCGCAAAGAACAAGTCAACTATTCAACAGAGTAATGTGACCCGTCGTGCTCCGGGAGCATTATTCACAGGTAGTTCTTAATAGGGTCAAGCTGGTGTGATCCATTACGCTCCGGGAGTGTCAGTACAGGTTATTTTATAAGGTCAAGTTGTAGAATTGTCTGTTGAAGACATTTTGTATCCAGAATGTTATCCTAGATAACTGATGAAGGTTGCAGAGGGCCGTAGATTCACAGATGGTGGAAGTTCCATAGGATGGTTCAGTATCAAGACTGGCCCATTGCGGTCCGGGAGGTTGAGAAGCGTCAATTCTACAAAGCTCATCAACAATGGTCAGAGGCAGTTACGTTTTAAATGGAGGTCAAGTGATAGCTCAAAGATGTGGTGGTGAAAGAGCGATGTTTGCGAGATTCCAGAGAGGATGTGGGTGATGATAATAACCATATCAGAAAAATCTGACAAAGATTTATTTATTAGCTGCAGAGGGCCATGGATTCACAGATGGTGGCAGTTCCATAGGATGGTTCAGTGTCAAGACTGACTCGTTGCGGTCTGGGAGGTTGAGAAGCATCAATTCTACAAAGCTCATCAACGATGGTCAGAGGCAGTTATGTTTTAAATGGAAGTCAAGTGATAGCTCGAAGATGTGGTGGTGAAAGAGCGGTGTTTGCGAGATTCCAGAGTGGATGTGGGTGTTGATGATGACCATATCAGGAAAATCTGACAAAGATTTATTTATTGTTATAATGTGGGTTTTTTATATTTTCTACATGTAAGCATTAAGACCATATCAAGCAAATCTGACAAAGATTTATTTATTGTTATAATGTGAGTTTTTTATATTTTCTACATGTAAGCATTAAGGGAGGGTGTTGGAAGTAATGCTTCCATGTAATGTGTGAGTTGTCATTGTGAGTCTGTAGGTGTCAATCTAGAAGTAATCAGTTTCCTATGTGTGAGTTGTAATAGCTATCTAGATGTGTCGTTGTCAATGATCTAGATACTATAAATATGTAACCCTTGATATTAATAAAATATACTATGTTTGGTGTTGTGTTTAATGGATCTCTCTGCTTTCTTTCTATTTTCTAATAAATTAACTACTATTAATTATTTAATAAACATTTACATTTTATCCTAGTACTTCACATGTTAGTATTAATATGAATTTATTTAGTTGTAAAAATAATACTTATTTGGTTACATATAAATAATTTTAGTGATCAAATTAACTATTTATTTAACTAGTTATTTAATTTCATTAATATTTAGTTTATTTAAGAGGATAATAAATTAGTTATTAGTTTTATTGTTCTTAATTCATAAAATTTTAATTAATTAAAAGTAGATATATTTGGTTTCATATATATTTAGTTAAAATATATAAATCTAACAAATTAACTAATTAATTATTTAACTATCTAATTTCCCCCCTAACTCCTTGTCCACTCAAATGTAGTTGTTGCCCTGTCAATTTTTAGCCATTCCCTATGGTCAAAAATAGTTGTTTATTTCTAGTAGTTGGAATGCTAAGTCTCTCTATTTAAGTTGTTGCCATGATCTGGTTCATCTTGTCCTGACGATAAACCACACTTGCTGCACTTGCTAGGAACCACAGTTGCTGCACTGGTTCGAAACACATCAACAAATGAGTTTCGATGTGATTATCGCCAAAAAAATGTCTCAAAAACTTGATAATGATCACAAAAGCCTTAATTCAACAATTACAATTCATAAATATAATAATATTCCAATGTCCATGATATGATTTCTCTACTTAAAATTATGATTTTATAAATAAGAACTTACGTTTAACAAAAATTTCCAATAGGATGAAATTTGAGTACCTTATTTTTTTAATTAATTTATTTATAACATTTTTTCTTAATTTATGATAAATATGAGAAATTTTTAAAATAAAAATTGATTTTTAATAAAATCAAATTAAAATAATAATAACATAGGTAAATAAAATATTTTTTAAAAAAAGAAAATTGATATTTTAATTGTATTTTTAATATATTTATTTATAAATTACTTATATATAAGATGTAAATATCCAATTTTAATTTTTTTGTAGATACATATTTAACTAAATTAAATAATAAATAATAAATTAAAATAAAATTAATCAAAGATCCCATACTTATATGACATAAAACCTTAATTAATTTCAAGACATTACCTAACTCTTCCCAAAATGCCTAAAGGCTACCTGAAACAAAGAAATAGAAATAGATGAGTCTTTTAAACACGATTATATATGAAATATATTCACAAGTTGGTTTCAATTTATTAATCATATAAGTAATTTAATTCAAAAGCGTAGTTAATCTTTATGTAAAAAAGATTAAATTAATAGTTTAATTTGTTGAAGATTTTTTATTTCAACTTAAGGTGGATGAGGATTTGTTTATTTTTTTGTTACTTTTTAATGGACTACTTAGATTGATTCTAAAGGGAATATGCTTAGTTTATGTTGTAGTTTGTTAGAGAGTTTGCTAGGTTGCATTTTTTAATTTTAAAAAAATTATGTCACATTTCCTAGAGATTTTCAAAGCATACCTAATTTTAGAAAAATCACTTTATCTCTTGGTTGTAACTGATAGAAACTCTTCAACAATACTGTTTTTTTATAAGACTTGGGATTCTTAAGGGTTGATTAAAATCAAAGTTAATAATAATATTTTTGTTGCAATAATTCATAATAATAGTTTTTTTTGTTATATATTTATCAGTGGTAGATACGAATGAAGTCTTCAACTATATCAACCACATTAATATTTTCAATGTGGTTGTACTAGTATTTATGTGCACATGTAACCATTATGTTAATTTTAATTTTTTTTTTTACAATTGATTTACCTGTTAATTAGTGGTGAAGCCTTCAACTATATCAACCATATTAATATTTTTAATGTGGTTGTAATAGTAGTTATGTGCACATGTAACCATTATGTTAATTTTAATTTTTTTTTACAATTGATTTAGTTGTTAATTAGTGGTGAGGATAATTATTATTGGTTGTTATTGATGAATGCATATTGTCTCTATCTTTATTGTTTAATGAAACTATGTGGACTTACAATTATTCAATAAAAATCATGTCACTAGAATGACTAAGCTAAGACTTTCATTCTTTCCAAATGTCTTTGTGTCTTGGGTAACTCGTTTCATTATCTTTGAAGAAGATGAGCTATTAGCTAATTAGAAGTAGTCTTAAGTCTTACTCCAAATCCAAAAATAGTTTTCAATGAAGATAATACTCATAAGAAAGTCAATATTCCTCGTGTTCATTGTTAAGATTATATCTCTAATATGGTATTTTGCTTTTTAGTAACATTTAATATTTATTTCATCTATGAAACCAAATACCATGTGAATCTCTTGCGCGTGTTTTATATATATATATATATATATATATATATATATATATATATATATATATATATATATATACAAAAACGAGGGAATTTATATAAATTTAAAGAGCTTGTAGTAACAACTCATAGTAGAGTTCTACAAAACAGGCTTCCCATGAAAGTACTATAATTTAAAAGCCTATTTTGATTCTATTCTATAATGGCCACTTGGAAGCATCTTCTAGTTCACCTTAAATTAGATATTATTGATGTGAAAATACAATAAATGATAGTTTAAGAATTAGACATAACATACTTGGGTGTGGATTAAAGGGTAGGAAGGTCAACCACTGCTTTTTTTGCTTCCTTCAATTGCATCCTTGTTGTCTATTTGAAGGTGAGGAGAAGGGAGATTTTTGTTGTTGACAACATAGAACATTTTTCTCAAATATTAACTAAGATTAATGTGAAATGATTGGATATGTATTTGAGTCTGACTCTCGTAATGATATCCACCATGAGATTATGGCTAGTTTCTTGCTGGATTTACTTGTCAATGAAGGATTAAATTGAGATATCCAATTGTTTGATGTCATCTACATGCCTCTACAAGGTAAGTCACATTTCAGGAAGCTCCTAGTAGTCAATTTTCTCAGAGCATTGATACAAAGGTTTGGGATGGGTTCCTCCAAGGTCAAAAGGAAGGGGCATAGATAACCTAAGTAAAATGAAGTGCACAAAAACCCAATTGAGGCCTTGAAGGTAAGAACCTAGACCATTTGCAAAGATTCTGAGATTAAGTGCCCAATTCAAAAGTAGAATGAAAATTTGACAAAGAAATCAGTTGTTTTTGAAATGAAATTTTCAACTTTCCTACCTCTAATGGTTCATATGTCACAACAAGAGGTAGATCAAATGCGAGTTAACAATGTTCTCATTTTTCTAGCATTGCAATCTAGGAAAAAGTTAGACGAATTGAAATTGTTCTTGTCGAGCTGAGAAGCTTCTCTGTAATCCCACCTTCATAATAATGTACTGAATAAAATCACTCATTAAACTTGAAGGAGGACTAAATGAACATGTATCGATAATGGAAGGATCTTATCATCACCATCCTTGATATGTTGGATGTGATCGACATGTAGCCCACCATATTCCATAATATGTTGTCATCAACAAGTTTGACCATATTAAGGAATTGTGAATAAGCCTTGTCACTGACGTTAATGTACCAATTTTTTTCCTTATTGCTAAATTGGCTTGAAGGTATGTCACATAATTGTTTTCCCATAGAATGGAAATCAAATGTGTGAGAGCATAAGAGCATTGTTTTATGAATATGCTAGAGGCTTGAATCACAATTAGATTTGAAATATGCAAATTGTTGGCTAAAATTAGCCCTTGCAAAAAATTATAAGATTTGTCCATGATTTTAATCATGACTTTGAGGCTCCATGTGTAAGTATAACAAATTATATATATATATATATATATATATATATGCCCTCTCAAACATACCAACATATGACTACCTTCTAGGGCTCTATCAAAGACAAGAATGACTAGGCTTCGTTCTATCCTCCAAACCTAAAATTCTTGTTGGTTCATATGGAGCCACCTGGTTAAGTTATGGAATTTGGATTGACCCAGAAATCTTGAAGACGAATGATCTAGGTTGAAGTGGTTCCACCAATGTTTTTCATCCTTCTCTAGTTCTTGCTTGACTATCAATTATATGCCTACGAATCTTAGATGCTCTACTAATAATGTTTTAGATCTAATAGACACATATTCTAGAGCCAACGTAATGGAGGCTAAATGGAAATCAAGCCATGGGACACACAACACACAAGGGGAAGTTATGTGTCTTGTGAAACATGGTAAAGGATGAACAAGTTAAGAATGTTGCAAAGAAGAAAATATAGGTTGATGCAATGAACTTGTCATACAAAAAAATTTGTGGAGTGTAGCATATTGCATTGAAAAAAATTGGGATGTAATACATCACATTCCTAAAGTTTTGGAGGATGCGACAAATAGGAGGAAAAAGATGGACTATGAAGCAAAAAAAGCCCATATCATGTAAAAAAACATTTTGTGGACACAACATATCACATGCATAAAGTCTTTGAATGCAATATAATGTATCACAAACATTTTAATGATGCAACATAACCAAGAAATGAAGGAAAGGATTGGAGAAAGAGAAAGGAAAGGTGAGATGAGAGAAAAAAAAAGAAAAGGATGGAAGAAAAAAGAAAAGGAAGGGAACCAATGCAAAAAAATTAATGTTAAGAATATGTGATGCATCACAAGAAATATATATTTCTTGCGATACAACACAATAAAAGAAAGTATGGAAGAATGTGACAAGAAGAAGAGAAAGCCCTCTTGTCACATAGAGAAAGTTCTTCCATATTTGTTTTCGCACAAATAATTATCATTTGGGGCACAAAGAGGAAAATAACAGAGCTATGACATGGCACATTGAGAAAGTTTTTTCTTTATGCAATAAGCTAAGCAAGAATTTTTACCTTGGTAATTGTGAATCCAAAAGATGTCTGATAATAATATGGCAATAAATAAAAAAAATTTGAAAACCATATTTTTACGCTTAAACCTCATAATTTAAAAAAATACAATTAAAAAGAAAATCATAATTTTAATAAAAAAATCCAGTTACCCTACCATCTTAATATTACTTAAAAATTTAAAACTATTACATCAATATAAACTCAATGTTTATTTTCATATATAAACTAGATTCCCACTCCACCACATTCTCCTCACGAAAACGAAAAAACATACTTATTAGGTATCCCTATAAAATATTTGAACATGGACGACAAGAACATTCCTACCAACACTATAGAAATGGGAAATAAAAGCATTCTCGACACCACTATAAAAGTGTAAAACATGTGATAACCCTGGAAGTTGAATCCCCAATCCAATGAGTAATAGGTTCAGCTCAAATCTCACTGCATAATAAGTGGGACCTTATTAACCGACCTTTCGGTTTATATTTCAAATCAGCCTCTTCGTTCACATTGTAAATGAAGGACAAATAGATACTAAGTGGATCTCATTAACGTACCTCTCATTTTATTTGTCAAATCTTCACAACCTTCTCGTTCACATTGCATATGAAGGGAAAATAGAAAGAGCATAAAGGTGTCATTGTTCTGGGAAACAAAAATTGATTTACTTTACACACGGTAAAACTCACGACACCTTTACATGTCAAGTGTAAGGCGAATATTATTTTTAAGTCGATGGTAGATTTTTTGAATATTTGTAAATTCGATAGACAGGGGGTAATCAATTTTTTGACAGCGCCTATGTCCGTCAAATTCCCAAATATTCAAAAAATCTGCAATCAACTTAAGCTCACTGTAATGAGAATGTCAAAAACAATACCTCATTTTGACTTTCAACTATTTCCAAAAAGCATATTTCCAAGTGTCGAATTCACAACAAACAATCTGTAGGATATAATTCATTAACAGAAGCGTACACGTTTGAACTTCATTATAAATAACATTATTTCGTAATCTACAAATAAATCTTAAACAAATAAATCTTAAACTTATAAATTAGATAACATTAAATTAATCTTAAAAATAAATATTAACTTACCTTACCTTATTGATAACACTATTTTTTTTAATTTTAACCGACTGGTAACACTACTTTCACATAAAATCAATATGAAGTGAGTAGATTCAAAGTTAATTATAACGAATTTCCAAATCCCAATATCCCCACCAAATTGGCAGCTAAATATAATACATCCAAATTCTCACAATGTGAGCGCTAAAATATAGTACAATATACAAATAGACATTCGGTTAACATGGATGTTACACGTGTCAAAAGTGGAGTAAATAGGTCTAAACATCATGGCCTCAAAATTTTTCCTAGCATAAGAGTATATAGTTGCAAATCTTAATTATTTTGTAATATAATACAAGAGGATATAGTGACTTAATTATTTTGTAATATAATACAAGAGGTTAGAGTGATAAGTTATAATTTTTTATTATCGCAGGATTTAATTGCTGGTTTTATCTCACTTTCATTTTTTCGTAATGTTGCGTTACGTTTATTTGATGGGGATTGATGTATTTTAATATTCATGGACATGGACATGGTGTGTCTCTTCAAATTGTTTTTACTTTTATTTCTCATTTCTTTCACGTACCAAAATTTTGGTTGTGCTTCATTTTTTTTTACCATTTTTCTTATTGGTCATAGAAAGATGTTATTAAGTCACTTGTAATTTTATGGCTTTTCCATACCATGTGTATATATATGAAGAATAGAGTTGTTAGTATATAGTTGCAGTTTATTTGTTAGATGTTTTTGAATGTTTTGATGGTCTAATTTGCTCAAAATTGAGTAGGGATTTGTTATAATTACAAATTTGAGTTTTGAACTCTCCACAGGGCGTTAATCAATATATATAATCAAAACCCCAATTTGTCACGATCTCATCAACATTATATGTACAACAGTAAAAATAAAATTTTTATGGTGGTTAACCTCTTAAATTCACCCCCTAATTAACAAGGGAAACATGTACCTAAGGTATTTCAAACCAGGCTTATGCGCATGTATATGACTAAACCTTACATTAATTATCAACCCCCACCGAGTATGTACTACCTCCTACGCATAATACATATGGTATATGGTGCAAACCTTTGGCGTTATGGTTGAACCTTAATCATTATACCCCAACTCTCATCATTTAATATAGCGCCAGGTGGTGGACGGGACTTAACCCATCTCACCAATCCCATGGCCAGGTGGCATGGATCCACGTGAAGCCACGTGATTCTCGGGGGTTGACCCGCTGTGGTTTTCGCGCCAGGCTCTCCCGCTTAAACGGACGATGGTGATTCACTTACCACATCGTATGGCTCAGATCTGTTTAAGGGTTTGGCGGATAATACATAAGGCACCGGGTTCTTCGGATCAGTTCATTTGCACACTACAGACGCAGCCGAACACTCTCCCAGCTCGACAGTTCTCTCTGCAACCATTACAGAGCTTACCCTGCTGTTCAGGTATCGATCTTTCCGCATTGTCAAACTTGGTAATCCATTTTACAGTTATGCTCACAGGGAATGCATTGCATACTTCCTTGTAACCCTTTGGTTATCTCGTCTGTTCCAGGTTGTTTACAATGAGTGGCAATGTGCAGGTGGGTTTGCCTCCACAGCTTCCTACCGCCCACAGGAGGATTTTGCTGGCTACGAGCATCACAGGTATGTCATCCTCGCGGTTAAGCGTCTACCCCTTGTTAAGAAAGGTTTATTTATGAAGTTGGATTAGCGTCGTCTTCTGGCCCGAGACGTGGCTCATGACTCTCTATTTACATGTCTCAGGTTTGGCTACTATTTTCCAAAACCCTGGTTACGTCTTGCAGGCGGCCTCTTCATGCCGGAACCTGTATTGCGTTAACCTATTAGGGTTTAGCTAGGAAATGATTATGGCTTACATGTCATCTGTATATTGTACATTTGGTTTCGAACTAAGGTCTCCAGATCTGGATTGAATGAGTCAAAGTCTGTGTATATATTTTTAAAGCGTTCCTTGACCTATCAACAGTTAAATAGAGCTTCAATGCTTCAGTGCAGATGTATTATTTCTTTTGGTTCTACAGCTCTTCAATTTTCATCAGGGTTCCTTATATAACTATGTTATCAGTTCGCATTTCTTAATGAATACATTATTCTCAGTTCACAGGCTCTGTCGATGTATTTGATGGCCGACTCTGTCTTTATGCTACCGTTTCTGTATGAAATGATTTACCATTCAAATGTTATTACTGTATTAACATTTTTCCTTTGCTTAACTGTAAGATGCTACCCTATAGGGTTTACTAGACAGTAATGCATTTATCTACGGCATAGATCTTGAATCTTTACAGGATTGGTTATGTTTCGCATGCTTCCGATTCGAAGTTCTTTATGCGTCTCATATTTGTTTTAATGCGGCATTAAGGGGTAAATCTTGCATTCGATAAGTTGAATGTAGAGACAAACCCTCTCCGCATACACAATCGTTTATCAATGACTGGTATTTGCCTGAGACCGATATATGTATATTGTTTAGTTCCGCATTTCTGGTAACGTTAGCCTTATACAAGATAACCTGTGAATGGCTTTTCTGTAGGCTTAGCTTGTATGGTTATATGTAGATCCTTGATAGTTAATCCTTCAGGTCTTGTTTAGCAATGAATGTAAACCCTGGACAGCGGTTTTTAATGTATCTTTGCTTTACACAGTGTTAATATCTTTGTAATGTCTCTCGATTCACACAGCATTAATATTCATGTAATATCTCCTTGGTTTACACAGCATTATCATTTATGTATAAGCGCTAGTTTTGCGCTGGTTCTTTGACTGTGTTTTATTAAGGTTCTGATAGCTACCAAGCATTCTATGACTGCTTAGCTCGGCACCATTTCATAACCGAGGGGTTCTGTTTACTTATTTTCTCTATTCCTATCAACTGTTATACTGCTGCGGTCTCTCAAACCGCCCCTAGGGTTTGGTTCTGTTATGAACATTTGTATCTAAACAACCCGAATTATTACTACAGATGAATAGGTGACTACAGTCACAGTAACTAATTTACAGATGTCTCTGAAGTTGTATGCATTAATCTTTTATAATAACTACAGTTAACTAATGAAAAGAAACACAGATAACCGTACTCTGTCTATACACTTCCAGTACCTGTTTTTCATTCTATAACTCTATTAGAAAATGCGTACCTGGACAGTCTGCTACCGGCGTTCCTACTCCAAGAGTTCACCTGCAATCATTTTTGCTCTTATCCTCCCAACCTTGAGATCCACTTTACGTTGGATTCTCCCCCCGAGCCGTCTTGCAGGCCTGCAGCCCTCAACAAGACTCATGCACTGCTGTGCTAGGTTATCTGGTCTCTACCAGACTTAACCTCTTTTCTCTCTCTGCTCTCTCTCCTGGAATTCCTTCCCTGTCTGTTCCTAAACAGCCCAGAGGTTTTCCTTCCCAGGACTTTTCCTGGGTGAGAGACAGTTCCTTCAGTTTCATAACTGATTCTTTTCTTTTAATAGAAAATCCTCCACCAGGAGGCTGCCAGCATTTCAAGAATATACACATGTAAAAATAATCCAATATATCAACTTCCATAATTAAATAATGTCATTCAGTAACAATAAGTAACCACTCATACAATTTCTTACCACAGTAATTATTCCAAAATTACAAGTTACCCGGGGTCATCACACAATTTAAACAATCAAAAATCAATAATCGACTAGAAAAATTTTCACTAAATTGCAACCAAAATATCTCTCTCATACAAGATTTGCTAGCATAGTGAAGAAAAATCAATAAAGCATGCTTAGTAGAGAGGTTTGTTGCTCTTAGAAGAGATGATACCTCTAGTGTTCTAGTTACTATAGAACTTCACTTACTCAAATTCTAATGGAATCTCCCTTAAGGTTGTACGATTGAATTTGAGAAGGTATAACTGGAAATATGCCAATAAATATGCCTTTGTATCACCCAATCAAACATATAAAATTAGAGTTGTACTAGTTAAAGGAGTTCCTGTAAATGTGTTGGATATGAGAGGTGTAAGAAACCATGTGAGATTGATGAAAGTAAAGGATATTAGTCATTGTTCATGTGTACCTATAAATTAGGGGTTTCAAGGATAACAAAGTTTAAATTTAAGATCAAGAGATTTAGAAAAAAATTGAAGTATATATGATCCAAAAATAAGAGACCTCATGGAAAAATATTATCTATTAGGGTCGGTTGTATAAAATTGTCATTCTATCTTATTTCACTAGAGGTGCTATTTAGCCTACTAAAGAACAGACATTGTTATGTTATGTTAACGTGTGACTGGGTTAAATTACATTAAAAAAATAAAATTAAAATATAGAATATGAAATATAAAATTAATAATTATAATTATAATTGATTATAATTAATAAATAAATATGTTTAGATTCATTTTAATTCCAAATCTATTAAATTTTGAGAAAGATCAATTTTTTTGAGTTACAAACTTATTTTAGAGACAACAAATTTAATTCCTCTCAAAACTAATAAATTTAAAATATATATTAATTATTAAAATAACCTTGATAATTATATTTTTATTTCAAAAATATTAATACATTATTTTTTAATATGAAAGTACTTTCCAACTTTAGTGAGGGTTATCAGTGTAATTTCCAACTTTAGTCATTAAGTACAATGTGTCATAGTGAAAGTCTCTCAAACGCCTTCCCACTCGGGAACCGACTTTCAGTTTGGTCACAGACATTGCTTTAATGGGTACGCAAAAAGGCAAACTCAACTCAAAGCACTAAATATTAATTGTTTCATAGCACTAAATAAAGGTAAATGAATTGTTTCATAGCACTAAATATTAATTATACGAATGGCGTTTTGATTTATATTTTTAACAGGGAAATATGATAATTGTATATGTGTGAATTAGAAATATTTATTTAAACATTTATAATTAATAGTTGAAATTAAATAAACATAAACACTAAATTAGAAATCAGCCTCTGTCAATAGCCAAAACCTAGCCACCAGTCCGTAATGTCTGGTGTTCTGGGCCTCAGACCTTCTTGTTCCAATGAGCCTTTCCATTTATTAGATTTATATAAAATCGGTGCAGTGTGACTAGATTGTAGACGTGTGAATTGAAGTTAGGCCTTCATGCCGCCTTGTTGTCGGTCACGAGCTCGCAGACCCCCCTTACGTATTCGATCCCACACTAAGAGTTACGAACGACAGACAAGACCGTGGTCACCGCAGCTGTATCTATTCTTTTCGTGATTTGCCGCTTTTTGAAATTCAAAGTGGCCACACTTTAGCAACGTGGATAAGTTTAAATTTGGCCACTGCTGTAAATTTAAATAGTTAGCAAATTTGTATGTTTGATTAAATTTATTATTTATCTAATAATTATTAATTTTTATGATTCATGTAATAATTATTAATTTTTATGATGGTCATAAATATTAAATATTATTTCAAAAAAAGCACATTAAAAATGTGGAATATTTTAAATATAAAATTGTGATTTTAACAATTACAATTCGTAAATTATAATGTTATAATATAAAAATTTGTAATATTATTTATATATTTAAAATTATGATTTTATAATGTTAAAATATAGAAATTTATGATGTTATTTGTATATTTGTAGAAATTGTGATGTTATTATGTGATCACACCTAAAGTGGATGCAACCTTCATCAACATCTTATTGATGGCATATCAATTATCTTGGGATCTATCACATAGATTTAGTTGCGATATATGCAAGCTCATATTCTATATACATATTCTACTTTCAACTAGACCCAAGTGATTTGATAAATATATTTAAAATTTGAAAATATTGTAAGTTTAGAAAATTTAGCTAATTAGATTTTAAATTTTAAAAGTAATTTAATGATGAGTTAATTTGATAATGATGTTTTTATAGCATGAGAGGCTTGGTGAAGGTGGTGGTAGTGATGTTCACAAGAATAATAAGTTGCTTGGTATGGGGGCTGAACGATAAGTTGCTTGGTATGGAGGGATGTTGAGAGTGATAGGACTTGTGGTGGCAAATGATTTAGATTTGTAATATCTATTTAAAATCTAATGATAATAATATATTTTTTTTAATTTAATAGGTTATATATTTATTATTATTTTTAATTATAATTATATATATATGACTATTCATATAATTTAATATTTTATGAATATTATTATGCATAGAATTTGTGTTTTATGATATATAAAAAATATATATATAATATATATGAAAGGTTAAAAATTATATATATATATATATATATATATATATATATATATATAAAAATTATAATATTGTTGAGTTCAAATTATATTTTTATAATAATAATAATGATGTTAAAGTTTTAATAATTAATGAGCACATATTGATAGCATATTACATCTCAATAGTTGATCCATGAAAAAACATTTCAAACACTCAAGTCAAAGTTACTAACTATTTATTAAGAGCATTATAATCATTGTTAAAGCATCAATATAATTAGTTTAATGTGTTTTTTAAAAACATTAAAGGGTTTAGGAGGTTTTAGATAATTATTTATATCATTAAGTTATAATAAATTATTTTTAGTTTGATTTTTTTTTAAGTAATGTTCAAAGGAGTTGTTTTTAGTGTGAATTTTTTAAAGCTTTTCAGGTGGTTTTTCCCGGTCTAATTTCTCTAAAATCCGACCGAAATTGATTGAAATCACAAGTTTGACAGGTAACTCCTGCACAATTGAAGTTCCCTAGGGGTCTTTTAGGGTGTTGAATCCATATATACAATGAAAAATTCAGTTTAAATAACACAAATCAAGATTTCACCTCAAATTTTTCCACTGGATTTTGGCACTAGAAAGTTCAAAAATTCACACTAAAAACAATTCTAATGTTAAAATGTTAAGTCTAATGTCATGATTAATTTAAATAATTTAAATTGAAAATGAAGTTATTTCTAATTAGCTCAAGGCATATTTATATCAGCGCTGGATGGATGTACGACAATTGACTTTTTATTTTTTTTACAACTGAACGATGACAATTGTGTTTGAAGGAATATCATTTCTCTGAGTCCTGAATGGAATTGAAAGGTTGCAGAATTAATTGAAAAATCAAAATGATTGTGTAGGTGGAGATATGTGTGAGACGTTTGAATTCTCAAAGGATTACTATATAGTTGGTGATAAAATGAATTATGGAGTGTCTTGTTTGCCACATGTTCGCAAGGTGTTACGATTTTATGAGTGTGTCGTTCCAATCCATGTCTTGGTCCTCCCATTGGAATTATCAATTGATTGCTATATCCTGGAATTTGGGAAAGCCTTTAAAATTTTGGGAAAATTTAATCTTTGTTGGTTGATCACGAGCACTTTTTTACGAATTTCTGTGTTTTTAGTTAATGTAGGGGATGGAGACCGTTACCTGTGCGCCCTCTCGTCCACCTCAACTGGCGATGTGGAGACACCTACCAACCTTGTACGACACCTGTCGAGTAGCTCCTGCCACGTGTTGTGGTGGGTAGGGGAATTCAAGTTTGCAATTACCTCTCCATTTAGGGTTTCATTCCATCTGTTTTGTGCGATGTCTTCTCTACCCAATTTTGTTTTGTTCGGTTCTGGTGTGTTGGCGATGTGCTCTGCCAATGATGGCTTGGGACAGCTCCAATACTGGTTCGCCATGTCTGCCACTCTTGAGCTGCTCACTGGGAGAGGTTTCTTGTAGTGGTTCGTTCGTAGTTTAGGGTTTATGGTGTGGTTGTTTAA
This sequence comes from Pinus tabuliformis, assembly GCA_031772625.1. Classification (NCBI taxonomy): domain Eukaryota; kingdom Viridiplantae; phylum Streptophyta; class Pinopsida; order Pinales; family Pinaceae; genus Pinus; species Pinus tabuliformis. The sequence continues at coordinate 1,148,436,215 of CM062805.1, forward strand.
TTGGGCATGGCATTGTTGCTCATGGTTTAAGGTTTTGTTGCTTTACCTATTTCAAGGGGGATTTAACTTTGGTACTGTTGTTAAACATTGTGTATCATCGAGGGTTTACAAATTTCGTCGTTGTCGTTGTTCGTTTTGCACCGTCGAGGGTTTACAATTACCTTGGTCGTTGTTTCATTCTTGCGGCTTGTTGTTTGTGAAGGAGCTAGTGCGAAATTCTAACCAGTTCAAGGTCCATGAAGGTAAATTTCTAAATACATGAGTTTTTTTCGAGTTTCCTATAATTTTTTTGTATTTTTTGCCAACTGTTAATTTTTTCATGTTTTACAAGTTTTGGTTGCAGGTAATTTATGTGGTTGTTGTGGAAAAGGTATGACGAGGTCTGGGGAATGTTTGGACACAGTGGTGGCTTCTACGTCTATCCGGTAGGATTCTAAATCCTGCTAGCCACTGTGTTTTTCAACACCTAAACTTGATGTTGGGATTTTTGTTCTTTTTTCTCTTGCTGCACTGTTGTGTTTTTGAACACTTCAATTTGCTGGGAAATTAGCCCTTGGGGGGGCAAGGAATTCACTGTAGTTGGAGGTATTCTTAGGGAATGTCAATCTGAGTGTTTTCTCATGTGTGGGTGCTCCCCTTCCTTCTCCATCACCAGCCCGCCATCAATCTATCCAACAGAATCCCACCCGCCTGCCATATCTTTCTTCGACCAAGCTGTTTCGTCTGATCCCCTTCCTCGCAGTGTTGGTACTGTTGTTAAACATTGTGTATCATCGAGGGTTTACAAATTTCGTCGTTGTTGTTGTTCGTTTTGCACCGTCGAGGGTTTACAAATACCTTGGTCGTTGTTTCATTCTCGCGGCTTGTTGTTTAGGAAGGAGCCAGTGCGAAATTCTAACCAGTTCAAGGTCCATGAAGGTAAATTTCTAAATACATGAGTTTTTTTCGAGTTTCCTATAATTTTTTTTGTATTTTTTTCCAACTGTTAATTTTTTCATGTTTTACAAGTTTTGGTTGCAGGTAATTTATGTGGTTGTTGCGGAAAAGGTATGACGAGGTATGGGGAATGTTTGGACACAGTGGTGGCTTCTACATCTATCCGGTAGGATTCTAAATCCTGCTAGCCACTGTTTTTTTCAACACCTAAAATTGATGTTGGGACTTTTGTTCTTTTTGCTCTTGCTGCACTATTGTGTTTTTTAACACTTCAATTTGCTGGGAAATTAGCTCTTATTGCATGTTTTCTACATTTTCTTCTGATTTATGTTATGATTTTTGTCGATTTTGCTTGCTCTGTTACCCACCCTTACCCTCCCCTGAACGCGAGTTGTTTTCTTAATTTTTTGGGTGTAGTGTTTGATTTAATTTGACCCTAGGTTTAGCCCATGTACCCACTAAATCTCAGGTGATTTTTTGAGTCTAAAGTGTTTGATACACTTAGGAAGCTCCTCTGGTAGGCTACAATTTGATAAGTTGGGGCTATAAACCTCTGTCTGGGGCAGGAACCTATAGCTAGAAGCTCCACTCAAGGATGATGCGATTTAAGTAGGGTGTGAAGGGGTAGCCTCGACCCTATGGTCTATTTTGGGATTGAAATGCTCTATGGTTCATATCATTTTTGTTGTTTCGACCTTCTTTGCCTTCAAATATGATGTGGGCAAATTTTTATTTTTATTTATTTATTTATTTATTTATTTTTGTTTTTTTTTTTTCTGTGGTCTGATTAGCTCTGTAATGAATTTTGATGCGGAAATCATCTTTGTGGTGTTTTTTGGATATTTGGATTGAATTGTTATAAGGGTTATCTGATTTGTAGATGGTGGAGTTTACTTTCTATGGTATCCAATGGGTAGCCTCGACCCTATGCTCTGTTTTGGGATTGAAATGCTCTGTGGTTCATCTAATTTGTGTTGTTTAGACCTTATTTGCCTTCAAATATATGCGGGAAATTGTTTTTTTTTTTTTGTGGTCTGATTAGCTCTGTAATGAATTTTGATGCGCAGTTCATCTCTGTGGTGTTTTTTGAATATTTGGATTGAACTATTATAAGGGTTATCTGATTTGTATATGGTAGCGTTTACTTTCTATGGTATTCAAGTGGTAGCCTCGACCCTATGGTCTGTTATGGGATTGAAATTCTCTGTTGTTCATCTAATTTGTGCTGTTTAGACCTTCTTTGCCTTCAAATCTAATGTAGTCAAATTTTTTTTTTTGGTCTAATTAGCTTTGTAATGAATTTTTACAATGAAATCATCTTTGTGGTGTTTTTTGGATATTTGGATTGAACTGTTATAAGGGTTATCTGATTTGTATATGGTGGAGTTTACTTTCTATGGTATCCAATGGAGGTCCTTAAAAAATCACACAACTAATTACCCAACCTTATCAGTGTGAGATGGAAGACTGTTTTTATTTCCAAATGCTTTTTTGGAGGTAAATTGATTTGTATTATGTTTTAATTGGGGGTACATTGATTTATAAAGGTATTTTGATGCTCATAGTGAGTATTCCAACCCATTTGCATTGTGTTTTAATTCATTTATGTATTGTTTGGAATGGAGTTTGCGGTAATATGCAGATATTTCACATTCAAACTTCTTACACAAATACTTTAAATACGATGACTGCATTAATCTATGAAATTCATTTTCTGATTCATTCTTCTATAACACTTACAATTAAAAGATGTAGTTTCACTTAATGTTTGGGTTGGAATGAATGTACTTGTGTATTGTTGTTTCATTCCATTGTGGCATTTGGCTTGTGGGGAAATCTGAATTTTATGTCATTTTGTTAATGGTTCTGGTTCTAGTCAGATTTAGTCTCTTGTCTTATTGAGTTTATATCACATGGATCTAGGTTGTCCTTTTATAAATTGCCATCTTGAGGATCTTCTTTATTGCAATGTCTCCATATTTGTGGATACATGGAATGTTAGGTTCTTTGACATATTTGTTGATGTATGGAATGTTAGGTTCTTTGTGAATATGAAACTTTTATATATTAATGAATTTCAAGTGCTACATTTTATAAAAAGAGAAAAATCCACAAGTTGGTATAATGATTTCTCTCATATTATTGAACTTATTCCTAAAATGTTCAATGCTTATTTTAATTACATTACAAGTTTTTTGAGCTTGTTGGAGCGGATTCCTCTTTGTCATTTTTTTTTTCTCCGTGATCATTGTATTCATTAACTCTAAGGGATTTTAATTTGTCCCAAAATTTGGTAACATATGCAGTGGCCAGTAGAAGGACTGCAATTTATGTATTATTGCATTATGTTAAAGTAATGAATATGGTAAAATCATTGTCAATTTGGACAAATATTTCTTGTGTACATTTGTGTAAAAGTAAAGTTATGAATATGGAATTCTTTTGCCATCAAGTCAAGTGTTTGCATTGCATTTGATGTGTAGTATATTCATTTATAGGAGTAATTCAATGTCCATAGTTGAGAACCCAATTGATTGTGTTTCAATTGGAGGTAAATTGATTTATAAGAGAAACTTTGCATTGTGTTTGGATTCAAGTAAATTGGTTTAGAAGGGAAATTCAATGCCCATAGTGCATTCCCCATTTGTATTGTGTTTTAATTGGAAGTGCATTGATTTATAAAGGTAAAGTGATGCTCATAGTGGACTGCTCTACTAGCCCATTTGCATTATATATTCATTTAAAAGAGTCATTCAATGTCCATAGTTGGCAGAATTGGAGGTAAATTGATTAGTAAGAGCAAATTTGCATTGTGTTTGGATTCGAAGTAAATTCCAGGTTATAAGGGAAATTCAATGCCGAGAGTGAATTACCGATTTGTATTATGCTTTAATTGGAAGTAAGTTTTCCTTTTGTAACTTGCCATCTTGAGGAGCTTCTTTATTGCTCTGTCTCCATATTTGTTGATGTATGGAATGTTAGGTTCTTTGACATATTTTTTGATGTATAGAATGCTAGGTTCTTTGTGAATATGAAACTAATAGCTATGTACTTTTGTTGTAAACTATTTTATGGAATTTTCATATTAAAATACGTGACTTGTTCAATATTTCATTATTCACTCGTTTGTCATCATATTTACAACTCAGTTATAAATGTATTGTAAATCATTTGGCGTGTAGAGGCATAACAAAAAATCCCATTTGCATTCTCGGGTAAGATTTCTACATTATAATAGACTATAGATGTTCCTTCTAAAATGGATTTGGTTACAATGCCACAAACAGTATGAAATAAAACAACCTAGGTTGTAATCCAAAATCTTTCTGTGACAAGAAAAAGATACAATCCATCCAAAATCCAGATCATAATGTGATTACAACCAAAAACATATGACACCCCTATTCTTTATGGCCTTGAGAATCTTGAGTGCCAAAACTCTTTGAGTTACTTGCTTGAGCCTGGTAGGCTGGCTTACCTAAAAAGGGTTGATTGCTCCCATATGATTGATTCCAATTTTCACCTTCCAACCATGGATGAATTGAGTACCCATACCTCACATTTTCACTACTAACCCCTGAATTAAGTGGAGGTGTGTGATGAACATACATAGAATTGACACCTCTTCTGGTAGGAATAAGGCAAGTGGGTAAACCCTTAGTTTGATAGTGAGGCACTTGAATGTTTATGAGGTATTGGAATAATGGTGTATTATCTGCAATATTTTCCAATGTTTTTGAAATAATCTTGGTTTCATCAGCTATGCTTGCATCATTGTCAACCATATTGATCATCTTTTGTTCCTTTTCAAGCATTTGTTTTTCCTTTTTTGATTCCTTTCCCTGTCTTGCCAATTTTTTAGTTGGTCCTTATCTTTCCTTGCTTTATCTCTTTTAAGACTTTCATCTGCTCGATGTTGTGCTGCAACAATCCTCGGTGCCTTCTTCTTCTTAGCTAGATCCTTCTTTTTCTATTTTAATTCCTACATTTCAAATTTCTTTTTTTTTAGAATCAACTAACAGGTTTATATATTTTTTCTGGGGTGAGTAACTGTGAAATTCGGCCCAAATGAATACTACCCAGTGTACGTTTCTTTTTTTTCATTAATACTCTCTCTAGTGGTTGCTTTAGGCACTGGCCAAGCATCTTCTCAACCCCTCCCACCTGCATTTCATTGCTTGGTACTTCCCTTTCAGTGTCTGAGACAATTGATTGAACTATATCATTATCTTCATATGATGCGACATTATGTGCTTCATATTCTTCCATTGATCTATTGTCCACAAAAAAATGAACAATTTCAATTTTCAATTCTGTTGGTTGTGAGGGCATGTTCATGCTTTGTTCATTGGTTGTTGAGACACTATGTTCATTCATATTAATCATGTCTTCTGCCAACCATGACGGTTGGTTTACTTGGCTTGGAAATGTCAATTAATCATTTCCAACTGCATGTTTAACAATGCCATTAACAATATCAACAACAAAAGTTTCATGTTCTTGAGTTGGTAGAACAACCTCCATGTTACTTCGAATTTGTTCATGATTATACTGTGTTTTACATACAGTTTCATCATCTTCATGATATAAGTGTCCTTGAGAGAGGGAAATCATATTACTAGCTACAACCACATCATCTTGTTCATCTATTTCTTGCACTTCAACACCTGTTTGGACATGCCCTTCTTCCTGAACATCCACATGAAATGTCTGGCTACAACCAGTATCATGCATAAGATCATCATAATTCAATGGCCAGATTCCTTTCCTCCTAAAGACAATCTTGATATTTGATGGTGCCAGAGCCCTTTTAAAAGCTTTACTTGCAAGCCCTGCTAGTTTGAACCTTTTCACCTCAACCCTTGGATTCTTTTCCATCCATGCAGCGCGCTCTGACCTGAAATAGTTCTTGAAAGGACCAAACACACTAACATCAAGGGGTTGCAATCTGTGATTGGTATGAGGGGGCAATGTCAACAGGTCTATGCCTAAATTCTTTACTTCCTCAATTTTTTGTACAACCATGTGGCTCCCATGGCCATCTAATATCAATAGCTGTCTGTTATTAAGTGAGATGCCACTTGGTACCGATGCAGAAAAGTGAAAAAGACAACTTAAAAACAGTTCTTTAGTCATCCATGCATGGGGATGTGTAGCCATGCATGCACCTAGTTCATAGTTCTGTATATAGATTTTCAGTTGATTTTTACCTTTGAATAGATAAAATCTTGGAATTGAAGTACCAATTGCATTGACACAACATAAAATAGTTATCCACTCCCTACTCTTAGGAAACATATTTGGCACATTTCAGATCCCTCTCTTGGTAATTACCCGCATGCCACAATTCCTCCCTGCTTGTAAACCTATTTCATCACAGTTCCATATATTGTCTGATCCATAAGAATGTTTATCGTAAGCACTAGAAAGAGTGTCATAGAACTTTTGCACAAATGTAGCACACAAATTTAATGCTCTGTGTCTTTCAAGGCCCTCATTTGTATGTAATACAAGGTCTGGATGCCTTTTTTTAAACCCAAACCACCATGATTTACCAGGAAACCCATCTTTGAATGGGTTTGGCCTCCCTTGACAGATTTAAGAAACTGTGGATTTGAGTTGTATCAAATCTAGCCCATGTCCCAATTGGGCCATCTCTTTACACCACTCAGCCACCTCAACCTCCTCCTCATCAATTATAATTGTAAGAGGCCCTCTACGTTTTCTATGAATTAGTCCATTTATCCAATAATATATTGATGAGGGAGTAATTCCATGTGTTTTTCAGATGCTCGAACTGAGTATCCATTGAACTCTATGTCGTCAATTGCAACTAGAATTTCTTCTTTTTTCCATCCTATTATAGCGCTAATATTTTTAGTTGAGCTTTATCCTTGGACTGTTGTTGACGACGACTCTATGGGTAATGGTGTGACAATATCAGCTTCAGTCCCATGGTCATCCTCAACAATGTTCCTTGGGGAATTGTTGACAGTCACATAAGCTATCCTGTCCTCATCTGACGATGGGCATCGCAGTTAGGAACCCCTTGTCACTCTCCTGCCACTTCTCCTTGTACGAGAAACACAACGAACTCTTTCCATAGATGCAACAACCTACAGAATTATTGCATGAATTTAGTTAAGAATATTTGAAAATTATGCTTTCAAATACAAGGCAAAAATACTTATGCTTTATTACAGGTAATTATCAACATGTATGTTAGTATCCTTGAAAAATCAAATCTACAAAATCATTTATTTGTATGTCTTCAAAATTATCAGTGATTGTTGTTTTGATAACTTGTTTTTACACTTAAAATACCATGACTGTATTTGTACTTGGAAAACTATTGTCAGTTTTCACCTTCTTCTGGTACTATGAGAAGATATGGTAGTTATTGTTTTTTGAATTAATTTGTTTAGACTCATGTTTGTTACTGCAATTGAATTCATTCATGGCCCACACTGTCTCACCAAGTGGACTTGCATTGTCAATCATGTAGTTCAAGTAGTGTTTTCCTTATGTTGCTTTGAAGTTGAAAAGAACTTACATCATATCAAATAATTGACCCATAATATTCTCTCACAATTTTAATACTTTTCTCATACTTTCCTTAGTACTCGTCAACCAACCCAAAAACCTGCAAAATTCTCCCAGCCATTCGAATATCAAGATATCATATTAGATTAGAGCAATACCCAGTATAGTTATTGAATATGGGAATAATTCCATCAATATTAAATTCTATGGATAAGAGAAAATTACCTATTTTTCATGGCTCAAAAGTTCATTAGAGGAATAAGAAACTTCCATTGTAGTAGAAGTTTCTCCTGCAAGATTTGATCCAGGATTGCTAGTGTCAATATTGTAGGCCTGTCTCGGTGTTTTCATATATTCTAGCCTCTACCAATAGTAATGGTCTGAGTTACCATAACCAACATGAGAACATATTGAAGGGAATGATGTTTACCTACAAAGTAATGAAATCTAAGATGAGGTCAACATTTGGTATTGTCAAGGATTCACTGATGAGAGTGGGCTCATGGTTTGGTAGGATGTATTTGAGAGTTATACTGTTGGAGGATTATGCGATGATTTTGGGCTTGTATTTTATGAGGACAACACAAACATTTCCTTTTTTGGAGGAGGATAAAAATTTTATCATTAGAGACCATGGAGCTCAGATATTGCCAATGGTGAAGAAGAGTAGTGTGCGATATCATTCAATGGTATTCACAGTTATGTTGTATGATATAGATCCTCAATTACATAAGTTTGAGAAGGGGAAAATCCTATATCTTGATCAACAAGAGAGGGAGCTAGTGGACATGGCTAGATGAGCATCTCAAATTGGCAATATGAGTCAATTTGTAGGTTGGGTAGGAGAAGTTGGATCTTCTCCCAATATTGAGCATCATCGAGAGACTTCAACCAAGTGCCTTCACCAACAATGTGATGTCAGAGTGAGAGGCCGAAGTGCTTCTTCTAATGAAGATGCTTTTAGTACATAAGTGGATGATAGAGATCCTATGGGTATTTTGGATTATTGCAAATATGTGATGGGGATATATTATTTTCAATTAACTGAGAAATGGCTTGCAAATTTGGGTTGTTCGAAGACAAAGATTGAAGGACCGCGGAGATACATGAGGAAAAAACATTCGTTAGATACCTTAGTTGCTTAGAGTCAAGGGAGTGACTTTCGAGTCTTCCTATCTATATAAGATATTTTGTGTGAGGGATGGCTGACTGCCTTAGTGTAGAAGTTTCTCCTGCAAGATTTGATCCAGGATTGCTAGTGTCAATATTGTAGGCTTGTCTTGGTGTTTTCATATATTCTAACCTCTGCCAACAGTAATGGTCTAGTTGCCATAACCAATCTGAGAACATATTAAAGGGAATGATGAGCACATTAATTGACCAAGTTCAATCTAATTGTAATACCTTAGAATTTTTTGAGGAAGACATAACATTTCATTCAAATATGCAGCACAAGATTAATGTCTCATAGGTTGTGCCATATTTTCCACTAAGATTATTGTTGCTCAGGTGTATTTGTTATGTTCTTTTTCATTTGCAGCTATCCATACTAGCCAATACTCTTCATTATGGTTTTGACATATTTTCCAATCAACTTTAAAATGATTCAGAATATAGAAAAATGAAAAAAAAAATATTTTCATGAAAATGAAACTGTAAGAGCTGAAATAAAAAACTACGAGAAATGAAAATAGAACTGTAAGAAAAATGTGTTGTAATTGAAATAACTAACCTAAATATACTGTCAAATGTTCTGTGATCATTTGTCTCCAAGGCTAGTGAATAGTTTGAATGCATAACATGCAACTTCAGCAGTGGTTGAACTTCTTTTATAGTTTTTTGCACTTGAATTTAATCGTTGGTAAGGATGGACATGGATTGAAATGGCTTCATTTTGAATGTGTGATCTGGATTTAATTGGATGTGATCCAATGGTTGGGAATTTGTTATTTTTGATCCATGTGCCTTGATCTGTTTTAATGAGAAATAGAATGAGTTGGGTGTCATTTATTGAAGTTATTGGGTTGGGTGTCATTTATTGAACACAGTGGGTTTAAATGTTATTGGGTTGGATGTCATTTATTAAACATAGTGGGTTTAAATGTTGAAAAACATAGCAGTTATGGCTGACATATATTCACTTTCATTATGTGTAGGTATGGATATTTATTTGGACTACATAGCTTCAGTTCTGATGAGTGGGGGTTCAAGTGATTGCTACTTTGTACTTCTGGAATAGACCATTTTGGAAGGATCGATGGTTTTATCTGTTTTCTAATTGGGTCAATATGATTTGTACTCATAAGTATTAAGATACTATTTATGGACAGTTGTGGGCTAGTCAATGTTTTGGGAAATTTTGGAAATAAATTATAACATATTTGCACTTAATGTTATTTAATTTTGTTTAAATATTGGTTTCATATCTCTCAATTTTTAGTGGTTTGGTGGGACCAGTACTATATCAATTACTGGTCCCTGCAGAACATTAGACATCTCTCCCTTATTCAATGTCTACTAGTTAATGTTTCGGTCCTTTTTTTATTTTATGTGTCATTCGTTAATGTGTCTTTAGGTTAGACAACCACATCTAACAAGGTGGCCAAGATCGAGCCTCTAGTGGAAGATCGAGCAGGTGGCCAAGATTGAGCAGGCTGAGAAATGGTTGCCCGTGCGACCATAGCGCTATGAAATGAGACACCGATGAGTTCTTGGTTTAGCGGAGATGACGAGAGAGATGATAAGAAGAGAAGGGTAGAGAAGATATTGAAAGAGGCCATGGAGAACCCCCGAGACTTGTTACAACTACGAAGATTGTCGCAAATATTCCCCTCATCCCCATAGGATGCTTCCCAATCTCACAAAGTATACATTTTTTATATATTTTTATTGGTATTTATAAGTATTTGAAAATGACATCTTTAACAAATGAATGCATGTCTAATGCTTCTAGTTGTTCTCTTATCTGCAACCACAATCCACAACCCAAGCCACTGCAAAGCTCCAATAAAATACAATGTAGTTGGTCCTTCTCTGTCGTTGAGGAGGAAAAGTAGTCTAAGATCTTCAATTACACTATTATTCTAATTTTGTCTAGATTCCTCATCCAATGCATTGCAACCCAGATCGTCCCTTGCACATTGTGCTTGTCTTGTACACTCACTGTATTTTTCATTTTATATATGTACTAGCATACCGAAAGGAAACCTCGAAGTGAATGATAATGATATGTTTTTTAAAGATAAGAGATTTTTTTAATTGGTTTTTGAGTAAGTAATGGAATATTTATCGAATAAGGTCCATGAATAATGTAATAGCATGCTATTTCAGATGGTTAAGAACACTTTTGCATACTTTATAAAATGTGAAGATAAAGGTGTTTTGAGTTGGTCGAATGGCATGAGTAGTTATAAGATTGGTGGTACAACTGCTTAACATTTCTAAACTTTGGACTACTATAAGGTCCCTACTAAATAGGACATGACTATGGATTTATTGTGTCTAACCAGTTCTGCCAGTTTGAAAGTTAATGGTTAGAAAAACAAACACCCTCTTGTGTGCTTCAACCCTTTATACCTGATGACAGAAGGTGATGTTGAAGGAGTGTAGAAGGAACATGTCGTTTACTTGGCCTCTAAGGAAGGTTTTGGGTTCATTAGAAAAACAAATGATGTAAGGTCATTGGGAGTCAAGGAAGGATGTGTTCTTAGTTGTGGGGGAATATATTGGAGTCAACCAAATCCTTGACTTTTCAAGATGCACTTTGGTACGAAATGTTATTGGAAAGAGCATAGCGATAGACTACATTATGAGATAGAGTAAGTAGATTCGGGGTTCATGTTTAGGCCATTTATATCTTGGAGCAATGCAATGTAACCACATTAATCATTTTCAATCCTTTTCCATCCATCGTAATTAGTTTTTTCCCCTTTCAATCCACCATAATTACTTTATCATTAAGTAATGTAACATGTTTCACTTAGATCTTTTTAAAAGATTATTATGGATAGAGATTGGTATTTTACTGCAACATTGTATTCTTTAATTTCTTATTGCTCTAGAATTATGACATATATTTATGACTTAACAAGGTGATAAATTGAGTAACTTCTTTTATAAAAAAAGTTATAACAACATTGGATTTAATGAAAATTTATATTACTCACATGGGGAAATATTTGTCCACTAAGTTTGATCATTTTACATTTTTTATTATTATCTTTTTTTTTATGGAAATTTGGTGATACAAATCCAAGCCAACTTGCCATTTTTCGTTATTTAAAATGCACTTTTAAATATAAATGCATTCAAAGCACTAAATCTATACATAGGTAGCAACTCAAGTAGACCATTTCAACAACTTTTTGGCTAACTCATTGGAGAATATGCCAAATAAAATGTAAAATGTTTAAATTGCACTATATTGGTTTGCATAAATATAATAGAACTTACTACTCTTAAAATAGAAATAGCAATTAGAGTGTTATTACCAATACCAAATTTTTGAGGAGCCACCTTTCTGGGCATTAAAATATCCCAAGGGACAATCAAACATGGACTAGCTTCACACAATCTACCCTTTTATTCTGTTCTACATTAAACCTTTTCATCGTATGTATTTCTTTTCTTGTTTGTTTGTTAGGTAGTGTGAGTGTTGAGATGAATGACATGCCTAACATGTGGCTTGAGTAACTACGACCTATGGGCATCTAAGCCATCAAATCCACCCAAGGATCGCACTCATCCTGGGCCACGACAACCCTTAGCACGGCTATATTTTTTCTTATGGGGTTTCAAATTGGTTACCTTTCCACCAAATAGTTCCTTAACATAACACCTTGCCACTATTTATTTTACACCACATGGGCTTTCATCTTATCTATCTTATTTATTCATTTACAATCCACATAAAATTTGACAAAAGGTTATATTTAATTTAATTTTATATTATATATAAGAAAATCATGATATCAATGAATAACGTTCTCATACATCTCATTTTCTCATTCAATCCTAAGTATGCCTATAAATCCATCTCCACTTGAGATAATCTTTTGAGTTGTATATATATATATATATATAGAGAGAGAGAGAGAGAGAGAGAGAGAGAGTAATGATCCATTTTATTTCATTTTACATTAAATATTTCCATCCTATATATTTATCTTTCTTTTTTTATAATCCTTCCACATAAAGATTTAATTAATTTTATTTTAAATTATAAATAAGAAAATCATAATATAAAAGTGTAAAGCTTTCTTACATCTCACTTTCTCATTCAAATGTAAGTACCAACATAAATCCATCTCAACCTCAAATCTATCAACCGTCTAGAAGGACCAAATCAATCTCTTGAGTTGTATACATAGAGAGAGAGAGAAAGATCCATCTCAACCTCCAAATCTCTTGAGTTGTATATATATATATATAAACCCCACGTTAAAAAAAGAAATAATTACAAATCTCTTTCATTTTGACCAATACATCAATAAATTGTTTTAACCACAACACCTTAAAATATTTATAAAACAATAAAAACAGGCGCTCTCCCCATTTTTTTTTAGTTAATATTTTTTTGAATATTACATCAGAAACCCCCTCTTTCTTATACAAAAACTTAAAATATCAATAAAATAAGAATTGTTTTACTTTTATATATATATATATATAATTGATAAAATTATTTTACATAATATTATATATATGAAATTAAAATATCTATCAAATATTTTTAAATAATATATATATATATATATATTATTTTTTAAATCTATATCCAATTTGATATATAATTTATATATCCTCTTTAACCTAATGTTTCTGTATATATTATATATTTTACACTCTTTAAGAATATGGTGTTTCGATATATAATATATAATTTACACTCGTATATATTCTAAACATTATCTACGTTTAGAATATTGGATAAACATTACGCAACATTCATAAATATTATGCACCCATCGGGGCAAAGTAATTAGAGTCATAGTAAGAGTAATAAATCTATATATATACACACGCTCTTGTACACTTATATGGAGAGTCAAACTTATGGAGGACAATGATTAATTTGAACACTGCCTCTTCATACCTACCTCTTTTAGCTTTATCTTAAGCTTAAAAATTCTACCCACTATTTAATATCTAAAATTTTGGCATTGTTAGACGCATGTCACATCTTACTTTGAAATTTGGCATAGTTAGAACTGGAGAGTCAAACTTATGGAGGACAATGATTATTTTGAACACTACCTCTTCATACCTACCTCTTTTAGCTTTATCTTAAGCTTAAAAGTTCTACCCACTATTTAATATCTAAAATTTTGGCATTGTTAGACGCATGTCACATCTTTGAAATTTGGCATAGTTAGCGCATGTGGAATCTACGTTCACTTATGTACTTCCCTAAAGTAATGAGCTTGGCTTATATAATTTGACATATACGACTTCACTTAAGAGGATAGACATATACACCTCTTATTTAAGAGTAAAGGAATTTATAATATGATATTAAAATATATAATGATTATAGTGAAAAATAAAGATAATTTTTATTAAATAAATAATTTTATTAATATTAATAAAATTACAAAAATATTTTAAATTATCATAAAATCAATTGATGTAATATTTTATAAAATTTATATTAATATTTATATTATTTAAATAACTAAATTTAGAATTTGGAATTAATGTTGGTAAGTATATGGAACTAATTCCATATGAACATTTCACAAAGAATTTATAGAATTCACATAAATATGCCATTGCGAGAGATCAAGAGGGAATGTATTGGATGAATGAAAAATATTAGGAATTACTTCTTTTGTTTTAGAATTTTATTTTGCAATAGAAGGACTTAAGGAGAAGCATTGCTAAAGTATCATAGTTTAGATGAGTTGGAAGGTTAGGAGGATTGGTATTATGATAAACATTTTAAAATTGGGGTTTAATGTGGATTTACACACTAGTCTAAGGAAGATTTTGTTCTTCAACTATGTTAGTGTGACTACAGCTAACCATGGTCAATACTAGTCAACCATGATGAACCAAGGTTGAATTTCATTAACCATGATTAACCTTCATTAAAATCTCTTTCATTATGATCAACTATCATGGTCAACCATGGTCAACCATGGGCAATCATGGTCAACCATGGACAATGATGGTCAATCATGGTCAACCATGGTCAATCATGGTCAACCATGGTCGAATGTCACATTGTGACAAAGATTGTCTCGATATGAAAATCAACCATGGTCAACCATGGTTAACCATGATTATCCATGGTTGAATTTCATCAACCATGATCACCCTCAATTAAAATATCTTTCATCATGATCAACTATGATGGTCAACCATGGAGAATCATGGTCAGTCATGGTCATCCATGGTCAATCATGGTCCACCATGTTTTATAAAATCAAACATGGTCAAATGTCGCATTGTGACAGATATTGTCTCTATATTCAAATCAACCATGGTTAACCATGGGCAAATGTACCATTGTGACAAATATTGTCTCGATATGAAAATCAATCATGGTCAACCATGGTCCAACGTCAAACTGCAACAAGGATTGTCTCAATATGAAAATCAACCATGTTTATTTTAGTGTTTATATATCGTGGGTTAATAATTTTTATCCCTTGAGTTTATTATTTCCTTGGGTTTATAATATCAATCCCTTGACTTTATTAATCTAAGGTTCATATTCCTAGGGTTTAATATTATTCACTTAGGTTTATAGTCCCTTGGGTTTTTTTATTAATCCCTAGGTTTTATAATATTAATCATGGTAAACCATGATTAACCATGTTTTATAAATTCAATCATGGTCAAACATGGCTAATCATGGTCATCCATGTTCTAATGTCGCAGTGTAACAAAGATTGTCTTCATATGAAAATCAATCATTATCTCAACCATGGTCCAACATCACATTTTGATAAACATTGTCTCAATATGGTAATCATGGTCAACCATGTTCAACCATGGATAATCATGGTCAACCTTGGTCAACCATATTCAAACATGTTTTATAAAATCAAACATGGTCATCCATGCTCAACCATGTTCAACCATGGTCAAACATCACAGATTGACAAATATTGTCTTAATATGAAAATCAACCATGGTTAAGCATGGTCAATAATGGTCCAACGTCGCATTGTGACAAGGATTGTCTCAATATGAAAATAAACAATGGTCAACCATGCTTATTGTAGTGTTTATAATATTTATCTTAGGGTCTATATACCTTGGTTTTATTATATTAGTCCCTTGGGTTTAATATTATTCCCTTAGAGTTTTAGTATTAATCCCTTGGGTTTATAATATCAATCCCTTGGGTTTATTATATCAATCATGGTCAACCACGGTCAATCATAACCAACCATGGTCCATCGTCGCATTGTCAAAAATATTATCTCGATATGAAAATCAATCATGTTCAAGCATAGTCAATCATTGTCCAAAGTCACATTGTGACAAGGACAGTAACAATATGGATATCAACCATGGTTGACCATGGTAAACCATGTTTATTTTAGGGTTTATAATATTTATCTTAGGGCTTATAATTTTTATCCTTTGGGTTTATTATTACCTTGGGTTTATAATATCAATCCCTTGATTTTATTAATCTAATGGTTCATACTCCTAGGGTTTAATATTATTCCCTTATGTTTATAATCCCTTGGGTTATTAGTGTTAATTCCTATGGTTTATTATTCCCTTGGGTTTATAATATCAATCATGGACATCCATGTTTTATAAATTCAATCATGCTCAACCATGGTCCAACGTCGCATTATGATGAATATTGTCTCAATATGAGAATCAACCATTGTCAAAACATGGTTTGATGTCACATTGTGACAAAGATTCTCTCATTTTGAAAATCATTCATGGTCAAGCATGTTCAACCATGGCTCAATGTCACATTGTGAAAAGGATTGTCTCAATATGAAGATCAACCATGTTTATTTTAGTGTTTTTAAAATTTATCTTAAGGTTTATATACCTTGGGTTTATAATATTAGTCCCTTGAGTTTAATATTATTCAACCATGGTCAACCGTGCTTTATAAAATCAATCATGTTCAACCATGGTCAATCATGGCCATCCTTGGTCAACCATGGTCAACCTTAGTCAACCGTGTTTTATAAAATCAAGCATGGCCATCCATGGTCAATCATGGTCAACCATGGTCAAACGTTGCATTGTCACAGATTTTATTGATATGAAAATCAACCATGGTTAAGCATGCTCAACCATAGTCCAAAATCGCATTGTCACAAGGATTCTCTCAATATGAAAATCAATCATGGTCAACCATGTTTATTTTAGTATTTATAATATTTATCTTAGGGTTTATAATATTAGTCCCTTGGGTTCATAATCCCTTGGTGCCTAGTATCTTCCATTCTTGAATCTTATCTTCCAGTCTTGAATGGGAGTGTTTCGGAATTGGGTGGGGTGTCATCTTCTTGGGACTCTGTTCTGGCCCATGACCCTCCTCTTCCTTGTGATACTAGGCACTTTGTTAGGCACTCAGGAGGGACCTCCAATACTCCCGTCATTGTTTCCAATCATACCCCTTCTCCCAATAAGGGCCTCTCTTAATAAAAATTTGTTATGGATTTCGTAGGCACCTTGTTGTCGCTCGATAAGACACTAGAGGAATTATATTTCACCTCGCCCATAGGCATGGAGCCCCTTCGAATTAGGAGGTCCTTTTTCCAATCAGATTCTGGAAAGGGGGAAAAAACTACCTCTGGTCCTTCGGTGAATAAGAAGAAAAATGTGGTTAAATACAAGAAAGTGTCCAAGTGTGTCCAGTTGCCCCCTTTGCTCCTAGAATTGGGTGAACTAGAGGTTTTTGATATGCTGGATGAGTCTGTTCATGACCGGGTCCTTAGAGAGGATGCACCGGATTCCCTGGTTCCCCCATGATCATTATGTCATTAACTATTTAGGCATTGGGTGAGGCCCATAAAATTCGGGCACTCAGGGATCTGGTTCGGGTATATTCCCCCTCAATTATCTTTCTTCAGGAAACCATGTGCAACAGTGAGAGGGCATGGGCTTATTTGCTAATAGTCTGTCCCAACTGGTATGTGTGTGCATCACATGTGGCTGGGCATTATGGAGGTTTGTGAGTGATGTGGAACCCTTCCCATATTTCCCTGATGAATTACTATTTTGAGGAAAGTATTCTCTTCACAGGTTACCCGATGGGATCATCACAAAGAATCCTCTTCATCAATCTCTGTGCTCCATACACTAGCAGACAGACGTTTTGGGACAATTTCATAGACTCTAGTATATTGGGGTTAGGGTCCATCATTTTGTCCAGTGATCTCATTTTCACTGTGGGCATAGATGAAGTTTGACAGAATCGTTCCATAGTCGACCCTCTTTTCAAATTCTTTAGGGAACTGTTGATTTCACAGGACATTAGGGATATTTCTCCAAAGCCCATTGCTCCAACTTGGTGAAACGAATGCATAAGGATGGAGGGTATTTCAAAGCGTCTTGATCGCTTTCTTATCAGAAATTCATTGGCTAGGATTATGAAGGGTGTCTCCTCATAGGTCATCCCATCTTTTCTCTCAAATCACCAACTGATCACACTCTCTTGGGAAGGATGGGGGAGAAAGGGGCTTCTTCCATTTAAATTTGACTCTTCTTGGCTGCACGATGACAATTTTAATTTACTGATGCATGAGGTCTGGGGCCGTCCAGTTCAAAATGTCACAGGTCGTCAAATGGGGAGTATTGTCTAAAAACTCAAAATTTTAGAGGCTCACTCATGGATTAAAAGGAAAAAAACAGAGGTTGTCAAACAAATCTCTGACATTGATAAGGCATTAATTTATTTCAATGATCCCGATGATCCTTAGTTATTTTCTAAGGCATATAAGAGATCTATTATTGATCTGGAAGGGAAAATAAGCAAAATTATGAAGGCACAGGAAGTAGAAAGGTGTTTAAAGAGTCGCCCTCTGTGGGTGTCTGTGGGGACATGATTACTAAAATCTTCCATGCATGCACTAATAATAGGAGACAAAGGAATTTTATCAGGGGTATCCAAAGTTTCGAGGGGAAATTATTAATTTACCAAGAGGATATTGAACAGGAGGCGTACTTCCATTTCAAGAGTCAATTAGAAGCTAAGGAAAATAATTGTTCATCTCAGCAGGAAATTATTGAGCATCTACTGGTCATGTTTAAACAAGAGTATAATGCAAAGTTGGGAGAACCAATTAAGAAAAAGGAGGTTATGGTGGTCATTCACGATAGTGCAAAAGAAAAAATCCCAGGTCTAGACGGATGGGGAGTGGAATTGTTCCATCATTTCTTTGATCTAAGGATTGAAAATATTCTAGTTGTTGAGGAGGAATCCCATATAAATGGATACATAACATAAGCATTGAATGCCACTTTTATTTTTCTTATCCCTAAGAAGGACCATTCGACCTCCTTAAATGATTACATGTCCGTTTCTCTTTGCAATTCCTTATATAAAATTACTTCAAAGCTTATAGCATTGCGGGTAAAGAAGACTCTATCAAGATACATTTCTCCATAATAATTTGATTTTTGGATGGTAGAAAAATTCAGGATGCAATTGGCATCGCACAGGAATGTATGCATTCTATCAAAGTTAGGAACAAGAGGACTAACTTGATAAAGGTGGACTTGACAAAGGCATACGATTGCATTTATTTGGAGTTTTTGCATATGGTTTTGTACAAAGTGGGCATCTCCACGAGTAACATTGGATGGATTATGGGATGTATACAGTCCACGAATTTTGCTATCATAATTAATGGGTACCCGACCGGATTCTTCAGGGAGTTCCGATGCCTCAGAAAAGGATGTGGCTTATCGCCACTCGTATTCATTCTAGTCATGGACTGTTTGATTCAAAATATGAGTGAGGCTAAAGAAAATGGTAGTATCATGGGAGTGAAATCTTCCAGGAATATGCAGGTCACTCATATTATGTTTTTAGACGACCTTCTATTTGGGGGCATGAATGATAACGATGACTGGTTGATTATTCACCGAATCATCTGTTTATTTAGTGATTCATATGGCCTCTTTATGGGCACAAACAAATCAATATTGATCTTGGCTGACACCAATGACCCAAGATGTAGGGAAATTTGCATTTTATTTGGGATCCCTGTGAATAGTTTGGAAGAAGGCATCAAGTATCTTGGGTTCTAGATCAAGGAAAATAGATATTACAACAAGGATTGGGCTTGGCTACTCGATAGATTTAATAAAAAATATATCAGGGTGGACTCACAAATGGATTTCCATTGGAGGGCGTTTGACTTTAGTTAGATCTGTCCTTCAAAATATTTCGGTTTACTGGATGCATCTGTTTTTTATGCCTATGGAGGTCTATAAAAAGATTGAGGAGATTATGGAAAGATTCATATGGTCTGGTATGGAGCTCAAGGGGAAATTACATCTGGTAATGTGGAAGGCCATTGCAAGACTGATAAATGAGGTGGGATGGGGTTTTCTGGATACCCACAATTTCAACTGCGCCTTAATCGTTAAAAGATAATGGAGGGAAGCTAGTGATAATGACATATGGGGTAAGATAATTAGAGATAAGTACATGAAGGGACATGGTCTCTCGTCATGGTCAAGGATGGGGATAAGGAGTACAAATGACACCTCATACATATGGAGGAGCACGATGAAAAATTGTCACTAGATGTTGGGAAACATGAGATGGGCTATCGGGGCTGGGAATAAGGTGGAGGTAGGCCTAGATGCAATTAAAGGCCTATAGGGTATTCACACCTTATCGACTTCCCTTATTACCCTTCTTCATGAAAGGGGAATCTACAAAGTCACTCATATAGCTGTCAAGAATAATCAATTAAATGCACATACAGCTTGGATGAGAGCTATATACAATGGATTGACTGCGAACATGGCCATTGAATGGGAAGCATACATCACAAACCTTTATGCAGCAAGCACATTCATTGGAGAAGGGGAAGACTTACTACAATGAGAAGGCACTACGAAAGATGGGTTCCCAAAAGTTAAGAAAATTTACAGCCATCTTCCATTATCAGAAAAATCTTTCAATTTTATCAGTTGATTCAAGGCAACGTGGGGTTGGGAGATTCCCACAAAACTCCAATGCTTTGGGTGGCTGGCCATCCACAAAATAATTTTCACTTGGGACAATTTACAAGGCAGAGGTTTCCATGGACCAGGTATTTGCTCCATGTGCAAGATGCATGATGAGGAGGCTGATCATATTTTCATTGGATGCTCTTTTGCCAAGGAAGTTTGGTCCAGCGTGATGACCATTCTTAAATTGGGTCATTTCAGATCTCAGATCTCTCTTGAAAATTGCTTTCTTAATTTCTCCAAGGATAGGTTGGACTACCATTCCCTTCCTTTCTATGTTATCTGGGCCATATGGAGAAATCATAATCCTTGGTTGTTCGAACAAAAGGTTCTGGTGGATTGGGAGGTGATTATTAAGAGCATCACTTTTTTTTTCAAAGATTAGTCCTAAGAAGGCTGTGGAAAAACCAAGGAAACATATTTACAAGAACATTAATGGAATTTATCCCATGGGTTTTTTTGACGGGGCTAACCAACAGAGAAGGTGTGGATGTGGTGTTGTCATCATCCTAGATCATGGGTGCATTTACCACTTTTGGTGGCAGGGAGGAAGGGGGAATAACAGTAGAGTTGAGCTTATTGCGCTCTAGGATGTTCTCACCTTCGCCAATTGGCTGGGGCCGGACAAGATTTACATTCATGGAGATGCCAAGAACATTATAGACCCGGCCAAAGATTACACAAATTTCAATTCCCATATTATGTCGAATTGGATGAGACACATCAGGGATCTGGAACCTTCCTTCCAGAGCATCTCCTTCACGCACATCTACAGAGAACAAAAGTGGATTGTTGCTCTTCTTTCAAAAAGGGGAATCGATTCAGATCCAGGTAAGTATCATTATGCAGTTTATGTCTATGACAGGTTCATGAATGCAAGGAGCTTCAATATCCTTTAGGAATTCGTCACAACATGTTGGGTTGTGTTATACTCTTTCCACGACTAGCCCACGTAGTTAACTGGGCGGTTAGAAGGGGGGCGGAGCGCCCCCTTTGTTGTGCCGATTGCATAGTGGGGGGAGCCACAGGGGGTTTGAGGGGTGAAGGTAACCCCACTCTATGGGTTTCGGGGTAGCGGCCCGGAAAATTTTGTTTTTTGGACCCTATATTAGGTTGGATGGAACTACCTATGGCTTTGTGCATGATTTTCGCACATGGTTTTGGACACGATGGTTTTCAGTCCATGGTTTTGGACGCGATGGTTTTCGATCCATGGTATTGGATGCTTCGGCATGTATAAATATGTATTGTAACATTAAAAGGAATATAATGAAAAATCATGCTGGTAGTCCAAGTTTTGGGATCCAAGGGAAAATCTCTGTGTATATGTGTTTTGCTCTCGCGTTGTTTATTTTCTGTGTTTTAGAATTCGTATGCAAGGAATTTCTATACAGGATTAAAACCTACATTTGGTATCAAAGCTATTTTTGCTTCAAGGGGATGCCTTTATTGCTGAGGGGTTTCACTCGGGCTTGTGGTAGACCCTGTTCAGTGGGAGATCTGCAGGATCGATTCTGGTGATGAAAGAAGATGGCAAGCAGTGGAAAGATAGAGATCGAGAAATTTAATGGCCAGAGTTTTGAGTTATGGAAACTCAAGATGGAGGATCTATTGGTGGATAAAGATCATTGGGTTGTAGTAGATCCGGGTACTAAACCAACGAGAGTGTCCGATGAAGAATGGAAAAAGTTGGATCGGAAGGCTAAGAGCACAATATGATTGTGAGTCTTAGATGCAGTATTGTCAAATGTATCAGGGGAAGCTACGACGAAGGATTTGTGGGACAAGTTAAGGACTTTGTACCAATCTAAGTCTCTGGTGAATAAACTATTGCTACGGAAAAAGTTGTATAACCTGACGATGAAATATGGAGACTCAATTACAGAACATCTAAATGCATTTAATATCGTGGTAAGCCAGTTATTATCTGTTGATATTAAAATTTCAGATGAATATAAGTGCATCAGTTTGTTGTGTTCTCTACCAGATTCGTGGGATATTTTGGTTATTGCAATAGGTAGCAATGCAACTTCCTTGCAATTTGATGAAATAGTCACATCCTTGCTAACAGAGGAGATGAGATGGAAAAATATGAAGAGCCAGAATGGTGATGCCTTGTCTGTACGAGGATGGTCCCAGAAAAGAAACAAAAATAAGTCATCGAGTGGGAGATCTAAATCTAGAGGGAGATCTAAATCTCTAGGAAAACCTATAAAGATGTTGTGCTGGAAATGTGGAAAGGAAGGGCACTACAAAAGGGACTGTAAATTTAAAGCTCCTGAGAAAGGAAAGGGATCTGATGATGCTCCTTTTGCAGAGGCGAAAACCACCTTGGATGAAGGTGGGAATGTGTACTTGGCTTCTTCAAGTACACATGTAGATCATGAGGCATGGTTGATTGACTCAGGTGCATCCTTTCACTTCACTCCCCATAGAGAGTGGCTTTGCGAGTATGAGAAATATGATGGTGGTGATGTCTTGTTGGGGGATGGCAAGAAGGCTAGAATTGTTGGTTGTGGAAAAGTAAAGTTGACATTCCAAGGTGGAAGGGTTAGAACACTTCCAGGTGTTTTGCATATTCTTGCATTAGCCAGAACTTTGATTTTTGTAAGTAAGCTGGATGATGCAGGTGTAAAAACAGTGTTCGAGAAGGATACTTGCAAGATGGTTCGGGGGGCACTGGTACTAATGCGAGGAGTTCAAATTGGAACTCTGTACAAGCTGCAAGGTAGCACTGTTGTTGATGGGTGCAACAATTCCGTGGTTCCTGAAAGTGGAGCAAAAAATCTAGTGGTCTCTGGAGAGAAGACCATGTTGTGGCATCAAAGGCTTGGACATATTGGAGAGAAGGGCCTTCAAATACTTCATGGTAAAGGTATGGTAGAAGGTATGAGTAATAGCTCTCTAGATTTTGATTTCTGTGAAAATTGTGTATATGGGAAGCAGAATCAGGTGAGTTTCCCCTCTGGTGGTAAGAGGGTGAAATAGATATTAGAGCTTGTGCACAATGATGTGTTTGGACCTATGAAGGTTCCATCACTGGGTAATTCTGTGTACTATGTATCATTTATATATGACTTCTCAAGGACAGAAGGCTACTCCATATAAACCTCAGCAAAATGGAGTTGTAGAAAGAATGAACAAGATGTTGATGGAAAGGGAAAGAAGCATGCTCAGTGGTGCCGGGTTAGAACAGGAATTCTGGGCAGAGGCGGTGGAGACAACATGCTACCTAGTCAACAGATCACCTTCATCAGCATTGGAAGATAAGACTCCACAAGAGGTATGGACTGGTAAGAAACCCCATATTTCACATCTAAGGGTTTTTAGATGTGATGCATATGTACATGTTCCAAAGGAGAAACGAACCAAGCTGGATAGTAAATCTGAAAAGTGCATATTTATTGGGTATAAGGATGGTTTAAAGGGTTATAAGCTTTGGAACCCAGTAACAAGGAAGGTTGTGTACAGCCAAGATGTGGTGTTCAGAGAGGTGAAAGATGTTATTAAACATGAAGTCCAACCAAAGGAACCTGAGAAGATAGAGTTTGAGCTAAAGGAGGAAGAACCAGACTCTACAACAAAGGAGGAATCAAAAGATGAAGAGCCACAAACTCCGGGTGTGAGAAGATCAGTTCGAGAAAGAAGGCAGCCAGAAAGGTATAGTCCATCTGCTTTCTGTTCAAATTTTGCTTTATCTATTACTCATGATGATCCTAGAACTGTGAAGGAAGAAATAGATTCAGAGAATGGAAAACTCTGGAAAGAGGCCATGGTTGATGAAATGGCATCTTTGCACAAAAATGAGGCTTGGGATCTGGTGGAGTTGCCAGCTGGAAGGAAACCCATTGGCAGCAAATGGGTGTTCAAGAAGAAGACAAATGCAGAAGGAAATGTGGAGAAATACAAAGCTTGGTTGGTAGCAAAAGGTTTTTCCCAGGTGTCGAGAATTGATTTTGGTGATATTTTTTCTCCTGTTGCCAAGGTAGCTTCTATTAGATTACTTTTATCTGTTGTTGCTACTTTTGATTTTGAGGTAGAACAGATGGATGTGAAGACAACATTTCTTCACGGGGATCTAGAAGAGGAGATCTACATGAAGCAACCTGAAGACTTTGCGATGGAGGGTAAGAAAGAACTAGTATCCAAGTTAAAGAAGTCTCTGTATGGGTTAAAATAGTCACCAAGGATGTGGTATCAGAAATTTGATACATTTATACGAGGACTTGGCTTCACCAGAAGCAAAGCATATCACTATGTGTATTTTAAATTAATTGGTGATCGTGTTATTTATCTGGTCTTTTATGTGGATGATATGTTGCTTGTTGGAAATGAAAAAGAAATTATCCAACATTTGAAGACCCATTTGTCCTCCAAATTCAACATGAAAGATCTTGGTGCTGCAAACTATAATTTGGGCATGGAAATTAAAAGAGATCGGACAAAGAGGAAGCTCTGGTTAAACCAGAGGAAGTATGTCGAGACAATATTGCAGAGGTTTAATATGCAGGATAGTAAACCGGTGAAGGTTCCTATTCTTGTAGGTGTAAAGTTATTTGCTTAACAATGTCCCAAGACACAAGAAGAGGAAGAGGAAATGTCCCATGTTCCATATGCAAGTGCAGTCGATAGCTTGATGTATGAGATGGTCTGTACGAGACCAAAAATTGCACATGAAATGGGAGTATTAAGTAGGTTTATGTCAAAACCAGGGAAGGAGCACTGGATAGCAGTGAAGCGGGTTTTCAGGTATTTGCGTGGCACTAGTGATTATGGTTTGTGCTACCAAGGAAGACCAAGATTAGACAGAGTGTTGGATATTTGTGGCTTTGTTGATGCAGACTGGGCTGGAGATCTGGATCAGAGAAGATCTACTATAAGTGGGTATGTGTTTAACCTATTTGGAGGTTCAGTTAGTTGGATGAGTAAGAAACAATCTGTAGGGGCACTATCAACTACAAAGGAAGAATACATCGCAGCCACTCATGCAAGCAAGGAAGTAGTTTGGTTGCAGAGATTGTGTTCAAGTATGGGGTTAGTACAAGGAGCTATAAGGATAGAGCATGACAACCAAAGTGTAATTTTCTTGGCAAAGAACCCTAAATATCATTCAACGACAAAGCACATTGATGTTCAGTATCACTTTGTGAGGGATATGATAAAAGACACAAAGGTGTTGCTGGTAAAGGTGGACACTTTGAAGAATACTGCAGATGCATTGACAAAATATGTGAGCTCTGAGAAGTTCTCTTGGTGTAGAAAAACAATGGGTGTTGCAACGCTGGATAAATGACTAAGCTCTCTTGTGGCCCCTTGTGGAAATAAAACAACAAGTGGGAGAATGTTTTGAATGTTGTCTCTTTATTGTATTATTGTTACAATCTATATTGTTAAGGAACTGATTTCCAATTTTGCGGACAAACTAATCATAGATTCTCTCAAATAGAGATGATAGGCAGAATATGCAAAACAAGATTTTGGTATGGTTTCCATTAAAGCTCTGTAAAATGTGTGGAAAATAGTATCTGTCACAGACATGTTACTTTTGTATGGTTTCTAAGAGAATGTACTCTTTTTTTTAATGAAAAGGAAAGCGTTTTTTTCGTATTGAAGAAAAAAAGATAAATAAATAATTTGTTGCATTATGTGTATGGATACGAAGATGAATAGATAATTTGATTACATGTATGAAGTGGAAATCAGTATGGTGCAGAGAAATGTCAAATTCTTTTAAAATAAAAGGAGAAAGCAATTTTGTATTTAATACATTTATATAAAATAATACATGGTGTATGGTTTATGCCTCTCCTAATTGGTATGGAATATTGTTGAAAATATGGATTTTCTCCACGAAATACTTCGTAGTGTAAGTTTTGTTAGCAATCTAATATTTTTTTTTCCAGATGAAAAAACACTTCGTTTTTATAATTAAAAAAAAAAGTACATATACTTGTAAATGTTTTTATGTTTACAATCATTTATCATAAAATAATCTTGTTCTAACAAATGTCCATCTATTGTCCTTCTACTATCTGTTTATTGCCCTTCTATCATCTATTTAGTAAAATGTAGATATTGAATACTTATGTATCCATATTATTCCCAACTGTTGTATCATAAAATTATACATAGTTACATCATATATTTTCATCAAATGTCTCCCCAAAATTTATAGCATAGTCCATGGAAAATATAAGAAATACTTCTTTTAAGAATAATTAACGCTACCAGAATTAATCATGACATCATGTTAAAAAGATGAAAAGTGGAACTTATGAGGCTCCTTCGTGACACCTCTCTTGGAAAGAAGATCTACAATCATATCTTGCTCCCTATATATGTGATCAAATTGTATATGTTGGAAGGTACTTACCAGGTTTCGGATATGCTTCATCCAGTTTGATAAAATGGGTGGATTAAAACGAGTATAGCCCTTGACCTAGTCAATGATTCCCTTAACATCTCCATATACATGTAAGCTCTCTAGTTCCAACCATTTTTCCGCTATAAGTACTCCCCATAAAGTGATGATCCCTTCTCAATGTTTTTACCAAGTCCTCCTTCCCACTAGAAATGGAAGTATTTTCCTGGATCTATAACTATGAATGCACCATATCCTCATTCCCTCCAAGAACATGCTCCATCAAAAAAATCCCACAGGGAAGTCATTCCAAATGTATTTGTACTTGCACTACATTTTGTTAGAGTGAATCTTTGTCGGTTCAATTTCATTGTAATATTCAACTATCTTAATTACACATCTCGAACCACAACCCCTTCTTGTTCAAATATATAAGTATTTATGCTATGCTAGATGGACCATATGATGTATAATGGTAGGGTTCGATGCTAATGATGTTAAATGAACAAAAAATAGACAAGAAACCAAGGTCTGTTTATGTCTAGTTGGAGCAATGTTCGATGTATTAAGTACCCCATCCCACACAACCACAACATATGGGCAATGAATAAGAAAATTATCAATATCCTCGGATCTCCTCATGCACATATGACAAATGCACGGACCTATAAATCCTCGGATCTATAAGTTCTTCCATATGAGCACACAGTCATGTACTGCTAGCCAAAAAACATTTTATTTTGTTTGGAAACTCCCATTTCCATACTTCCTGGAACCATCTGTGGAAGACAAAATCCTTCTCAGTCCTAGGAAACATGCGATATATATCTTTGACCATCAGTTGACCCTTTTTTAACATACCATCCCAAGCCATATAACCCTCTTATTCTGTGATTGTAATTCCTATTGAGTGTAATAGAGAAATGTATCTCCCCCATTCATAAGTATATATACCTGTCATCCCTAATTCCTCCGCCCTGCTCTAGGATTGTAGATCAATGTTATTACTGTGAAGATGATGGATTTGATGAAGGTAGTGTATGCCTTTGTCATGGATGTAATTAAGTAATGGGATGGATAAAGAGTGATTCCCATAAATTCTCTTAATAACATCTAACCTGATCTCAACCTTAGTTCCATCACCAACCTCCCAACGAATAAATCCCAAGAGCCATTGCAAGTTTTTCATCATGCTACACCAAATGTAGGAGACACATGCTTTCATTCTGGAACCATTCCTAATCTAGGATGTGAACATTTGGCCATACATATATCTGTCTCTAATAATTAGTGGTAATAGACTATTTTAAGCTAAAGTAAATGAAAATACTTAAAAGCCCATCTTAAAAACTTTTTTTTTTTTAACAATGAAAAAACTTATGATAATTTATTTGTCAAATCTGCGAGGATAAGTATATCTTACTGCTATCCTCAAATGCAAGTTGACTTGTCATAGTTATTCAAGGAAAACCACACCTCTTGGAATGGCTCGTTGGTGGTCCATAAGGTGGCAAACTTTCACTTTTGCCAAATACCTCTGAATCTTAGGCTGTTAAGCCTTTTTCTTATATCCTATAAAAAGATGAGCTATTAACCCAACAAAAACAATTTTAAAACATACTATAGAGCTAATTAACATACTATTATATATTTTAAAACAAATAAACATAAACCTTAAAAACAATACATTTTAAAAATTATTCAATAAGACACTATTTCATAATCTTAAAATACCTACTCATTCATAACACTATATAAATAAATCCCCATACACATTGATAACATTGCACTCTGTTATGGAGAACGCTATTTCATAATCTTAAAATAAACCCCTACTCATTAACAAAAATAATATAGCAAGCCTTTACTTATTAATAACATTTTACTTCATTATTGCGTAATCTAAAAATAAATCTTAACTTATAAATTAGATAACACTCTTTTAATCTTAAAAATAAATCTCAACTTACCTTAACTTAACTCATCGATAACACTATTTTTTATTTTTTATTTTAACCTATTGGTAACACTACTTTCACATAAAATCAATATGAAGTGAGTAGATTCAAAGTTAATTATAGCGAATTTCCAAATCCCAATATCCCCCACCAAATTGGCACCTAATTATAGTATATCCAAATTCTCACAATGTGAGCGCTAAAATATAGTACAATATATACAAATAGACATTCGGTTAACATGGATGTTACACGTGTCAAAAGTAGAATAAATAGGTCTAAACATCGTGCCCTCAAAAAATTTTCTTTTATAATTTAGTATAAGAGGATATAGTTGCAAAGCTTAATTATTTTGTAATATAATACAAGAGGATTTAGTCACAAGTTATAAGTTTTTATTATAACTGGAGGATTTAATTGATGGTCCCATCTCACTTTCACTTTTTCGTAAAACATTCCTTATTTAGCGACACTCATAGGCTTTACGTTTATTCGATGGGGATCATCTTATAATATTCATGGAGTCCATGGTGTGTCTTCAAAATTTTTTTACCTTTATTTCTCATTTCTTCCATGTACCAAAAAAATCTTGGTTGTACTTTCATTTTCCTTTACCAATTTTCCCATAGAAAGATGTTATAAGTCATTTGTAATTTCATGGGTTTTCTACACTATATGTATATATATGAATACTAGATTTGTTAGCATATATTTATTGAACACTAGATTTGTTAGCATATATTATATAGTGGTAGTTTATTTGTTAGATGTTTTGAAAAATTTTCTGGTTTAATTAAATTAAAATTGAGTAAAGATTTGTTGGAATCACAAGTTTGAGTTTTGAACTCTCCACAAGGTGTTGAATCGATATATGTAGTCAAAACCACAGTTTAAATAGTCAAAAATCAATAGTTGACTACACAATTTTTCATTGGATTCCAACCAAAATATCTCTCTCTCTCTCTCTCTCAAACACTAGATTTACTAGTATGGTGAAGAGAAATCAATAAAGCATGCTTAGTAGAGAGGTTTGTTGCCCTTAGAAGAGATGATACCTCTCGTGTTCTAGTTTCCATGGAACTTCCCTTACTCAAATTGTGACGGAATCTCCCTTAAAGTTGTAGGATTAAATCTAACAAGGTGTTCTAGTTTCCATGGAACTTCCCTTACTCAAATTGTGATGGAATCTCCCTTAAAGTTGTCGGATTGAATCTAACGAGGTATAAGTGGAAATATGCCAATACAGATGCTTTGCATGATCCAATCAAACATATAAAATTAGAGTTGTACTAGTTAAAGGAGTTCCTATAAATGTGTTGAATATGAGAGGTGTAAGAAACCATATGGGATTAATGAAAATAGAAGGATATTAGTCATTGTTCATGTTTGTACCTATAAATTAGGGGTTTCAAGGATAACAAAGTTTAAATTTAAGCCCAAGAGATTTAGAAAAAAATTGAAGAGTATATAATTCAAAAATAAGAGACCTTATGGAACAATATTATCTATTAGGGTCCCTATGTTGAATAAAATTGGCATTCTATCTTATTTTACTAGAGGTGCTATCTAGCTTAGTAGAAAAGAGATGTTGTTATGTTATGCTAACATTTGACTAAGTTAAATCACATTAAAAAAAAAAAAAAAAAATATAAAATACGAAATATAAAATTAATAATTAAATTAGTAATTAAATATGTTTAGATCGATCTTAACTCTAAATCTACTAAATTTTGAAAAAGATTAAATCTTTTGAGTTACAAACCTCTTGCAGAGAAAAAAATTGATTTCTCTCAACAATAATAAATTCAAAATTAATTTAAATTTATAGAAATCATAATATAATACAACAAATATTCATATAAATTTTTAAAAAATATATTAATTAATAAAACAACATTAATAATTATGTTTTTATTCAAAAACATTAAGAGATTATTTTTTTAATATGAAATTACTTTCCAAGTTCAGCGAGGGTTATCCTTAACCTTTCCAACTTTACTGAACTTTACTAATAACTACAATGTATCATAGTGAAAGTCTCTCAAACGCCTTCCCACTCGGGAACCGACTTTCAGTTTGTTCACAGACATTGCTCATAATGAATTCATGAAATAATTGCAGTAAAACTTACTGGTTTATAAAAATTAGTTTGCTCAACTATTAAGCCGGTACACATACGGCAACCCACTTAAGCACTCTGGTTATACAAAGTGTGCTGAAACTGGTTGGTTGTGTAAGCGGGGGTTTAACTTGTTATAAAATTTAACGCATGTGAGAGTGCGAAATGTTAAAGGTTTCCTAGCGACATTATTAAAAGTACATTGTCAATTATTTGACCGCGCTCATGTTTGTCTGAGCGCTAAATATTCGGCGAATCACCAATGAGAGATAAGCTCAGACCACACTCTGTGACAACTCGAGATAAGTGTAAATTCAAAGTGGCCACACTCTGTGACAACTCGACATAAGTTTTAAATTAGAAGTACATAAATTAAATTAAGTGGTGATAAGTCTTAATGAGAGATACGTAAACTAAATGTGAATAAGCATCATGTTATATTATTAAAAGAAAATTAATTAAATTATAAAAATTATTTTAAATTACTATTATCAATTATAAAATAATATAAGAATTAAATGTATATAAATTTGGAAAAGTATATGACAAGATTCTTAATAATAAAGTTTTACACTACTATACTAATTAAATTTGTAATAATTAAATTAAAATATAAAAAATTCTATAAATATTTTTGCAATTTAATATAAAATGTAGTTCGTAATTTTAGTTAGATATAAAATTATCAATTATCACTGCTTTAAAAGGTACTCTTGTAATATAGAAGAGATGTAATATCATGTCTTGCTTGTCCTATTAAACATTTTGAGCTGGTGAAATTAGATAAAAATAAAATAAAACTAAAAACTTGAAATAAAATAAATAATAATTATTAATTATTAATAAAATATTTTGACTGTGAAATTATATAAAATTAAAATTTAAAAAAGTTATCAAATAAAATAAAATAAAATAATTAATTATAATTAATAATTTAAGTAGTTTAGATCCATATAAAATAAAATAAAATAAAATAATTAATTATAATTAATAATTAAAATAGTTTAGATCCATTTTTAACTCCAAATAACTGTTTTAGAGTGAAAAGAGATTTGATACCTCTCTGTGTTTGGTAGATTCGAAATTACAGAGAGATTAAATCTCTTTCCACTCTAAAATAGGTAAATTCAAAATAAAGATGAATCTAAACTCTTTTTGACAATTACAAATCTTAAATATAGTAATGTTCAAGTGTCCAACCTATTATTTATATACTTAAAATTATGATTTTATAAATAAGAACTTACATTTAACAAATATTCACAATAGAATGAAATTTGAGTACCTTTTTTTAATTAATTTATTTATAAAAAAATTATTTTCTTAATTTAAGATAAATATTAGAGAAAATTTTAAAGTAAAAAATGATTTTCAATAAAATCAAATTTAAGAAAAACAATAAGATTTAAGATAATGATATCATTATAAGTAAATATTTTTTAAGAAAAAAGAGGAAAATTGATTTTTTAATCGTATTTTTAACATATTTTTTCTATAGATTTACTTAAATGTGAGATATAAACACCATTTTTTTCAAGTAGATGCACATTTAACTAAATTAAATAATGAGTAATAAATTGAAGTAAAACTAATTAAGATTCACCTTACTTATATGACAATGTTTCCACTATTTTACGATTATGTTTGAGTGATAACAACAAATTTGTTTTTTTGGGTCACTCAAACATAAAACCTTAATTAAAGTCAAGACCTTACCTAACTCTTCCAAAGATGCCTAAAAGGCCACCCACAAAAAAATGGAAGTGTCTACTGAGGTGAAGGAAGAGGCCAAAAGTGGTTGGAATCCGGGAAAAAAGATTTCAAAAAATCTTGCACTTCTAGTGTTTGAATCATGTTTTTGATGGTGGAAATGGATCCAACACCATCAAAAACCTCTAGGTCACCCAAAACTTTGAAGCTCGACAAGTAACTTGGATTTACAAAAATCCATGCCAAATTTTATCAAAACCTTGCCGAGATTCCCATGATTTTTAGGAAAAACACCATCATATAGGAAATCCATTCACAAGTTGGTTTCAATTTATTAATCATATAAGTGATTTAAGTCAAAATATTGATATTTAATTATGTTAACTTCTATGTAAAAATCAAGTCAAAAGTTTAATTAGCTGAAGTATTCTTATTTCAGCTTAAGGTGGATGAGGATTTCAGGGTAAGGTGGATGTGGATTTGTTGACCTTTTTTTTAAAAAAAATTTTAGATGGATTGCCTAAATTGATTCTCAAGGGAATATGCTCAACATATGCTTTATTTGAATGCTTATCACAGCACTTTGTTAGAGAATTTGTTAGGTTGTGTTGACTTTTAATAAATTTAAAAAATTTAATGTCAGATTTCCTAGGGATTTTCAAAGCATCCCTGATTTTAGAAAAACCGTCTTATATCTTGGTTGTAAATGATAGAAACTCTTCAATAGTTTTGTTTTTCATAATACTTGGTATTCTTAAGGGTTAAGTAAAATCAAAGTTAATAATAATATTTGTTGTTATATATTTATCAATGGTAGATACGGATGGAGCCTTCGAATATATCAACCACATTAATATTTTTAATGTGGTTGTACTAGTATTTATGTGTTCATGTAACCATATGTTATTTCTTATTTTTATTTTACACTTAATTTAGTTGTTAATTAGTGGTGAAGATAATTATTATTTATTTTTAATGACGAATGCATGATGTCTCTATCATTATTGTTTAATGAAACTATGTGGACTTACAATTATTCAATAAAAATCATGTGACTAGAATTTTCTTAGAGCATTGATACAAAGGTTTGGCATGGATTCCTGTAAGGTAAAAATGAAGGGGCATAGACAATCTAAGTAAAATGAAGTGCAAAAAACCCCAGTTGAGGCCATGAAGGTAAGCACATAGATCGTTTGCAAAAATTTTGAGCTGAAGTGCCAAATTCAAAAGTAGAATGAAAATTTGACAAAAAATTTAGTTATTTCTGAAATTTTGAACTTTCCTACCTCTAATGGTTCATATGTCACAACAAGAGGAAGATAAGATGTGATTTCTCATTTTTCTAGAATTGTAATCTAGGAAAAAGTTAGATGAATTGAAATTGTTCTTGCCAAGTTGAGAACCGTCTCTGTAATCCCACCCTAATAATAATGTACTGAAGAAAATCACTCATTAAACTTCAAGGAGGCCTAAAGAAACATGTATCAATAATGGACGGATCTTATCATCATTGTCCTTGATATGTTGGATGAGATTGACATGTAACCCACCATATTCCATAATATGTTGTCATCAAGTGGTTTGTAAATCATATTAAGGAATTGTGAATATGCTTTGTCATTGACGTTAATGTACCAAATTTTTTCCTTATTGCTAAATTGGCTTGAAGGTATGTCACATAAATATTTTCCCATAGAATTTCGATGGAGGCTAAATGGAAATAAAATGTGTGAGAATATAAGAGCATTGTTTGATGAATATGCTAAGGGCTTGAATCACAATTAGATTTGAAATGTGCAAATTATTGGCTAAAAGTAGCCTTTGCAATAAAGTATAAGAGTTTTCCATGTTTTTAATCATGACTCTCAGGCTTCGTGTGTAAGTATAACAAATTCTCTCTCTCTCTCTCTCTCTCTCTCTCTCTCTCTCTCTCTCTCTCTCTCTATATATATATATATATATATATATATAGATATATATATATATATATATATATATATATATATATATATATATATATATATATATATATATATATACACGCACACACTAACCACCATCAGACTGCCTTCTAAGGCTCTATCAAAGATAAGAATGACTAGGCTTTGTTCATTAATCCAACCCTAAAATTCTTGTTGGTTCATATGAAGCCACCAACTTAAGTTATGGAATTTGGATTGACCCAAAATTATTGAAGAAGAATGATGTAGGTTGAAGTTGTTCCACCAATTTGTTTCATGCTTCTCTAGTTCTTTCTTGACTATCAGCTATATGCCTATGAATCTTAGATGCTCTACTAATAATGTTTTATATCTAGTAGCCACATGTTCTAGAGCCAACGTATTTTGGTGGAAGATGGCTTTGTTCCTAGCTAGCCATAATTTCCAATAGACATATTTAGGTGAGGTCATACATAGGAATTTGAAGATTTGATTCTTTTTGAATGACACTTTGTATAAGTTTCCCCACTTATCAAAAAAACTTCTCCATTTTTTTGACTTTTGAAGTCTATGCTCTATAATTTCTAAAGAACTTTTTGAAATCCTTTGTGTACAATCACATTCCAAAAACATGTGTTGCACTATTTCCATAGAAATTGTACACTATGCACATATAAATAGACTGTAAATAGCCTAATCAGTATTTTCCCTTGCTAAAAATTTCCTATGTGTTAGTGTCTAAAAAAAGATATTGATCTTTGAAATATCAGATCTGTATGTGATATTTTACGCCAAATTGTTTCCCTTGGAGATAGAGTTGAATTTTCCCAACTAATAATTCTATCCCTATTTTATTGTGTAGTTGGAAGTCTCTTGTCCCCTTTGATTCAAAGTGGTAAGCCATTTTAATCCCTTGGGTTTATTAATCCCTTGTGTTAATAATCCCCAAAGTTTATAATATTAATCCCTTAGGTTTATAATATTAATAATTCCTTGGGTTTATAAATCCCTTGGCTTTGTATTGTTAATCCCTTTGGGTTTTTAATATTAATTCTCTGGGTTTTTAATTTGTTTGGTTTGTAATATGAATAATTCCTTAGGTTTATAATATGAATCCCTCAAGTTTATAATATGAGTCTAACACAAGGTTATTAGACTTTGAATGGATTTGGGTTCAAACAGAATCATTGTAATGAGTAAAGAGCCTGAACGAATGGTAATTATATTGGGCCCATATCGCCGAGGAAGGAATAGCTCGCTTGACATAAGGAGAGTGAGGTGGGTTCAAATACAATATCTCGAGACTTAAAGCACATCCTAAGACAAAAACGAAATAAATGATTCTCTGTTGCATCTCATTTTGCATAGTTGAATTGTATAAGTATCTCTCTCTTGCAAATTGCATTGCACATATTTTATTGCATTTGACTAACTAATATCATTGTTAGCAAATTTGTTTAATTCCTTGTAATCATGCTCTTGCAATCTTGTAGTTGTATCATCTTAATTTGATAATCTCATAATTAAAAGAGAATTTCTAATAAGAATATACAAGTGATAAAGACACATTGGTATTGTTATTCATTTAAAAGTGCTTCTCTAATAAGATCTTGTGATCTGTTTAGCAAGTGATATTGGCTATAATGGCTTTAATTTACCCTTGTTTCTCAATAAAAATGATGATAAAATAATCAATATGATAACATTATTCATCAAAAACAAACCTGTATGTCTCCAACAACCGACGAATAGAATGAATGTAACACTATGCACACACTCTGTTTGTATGTCTCTAGCAGCTGATGGATAGAATGAATGTAGCACTGTGCACACTCTCTGATTGTATGTCTCCAGCAACTAATGAGTAGAATGAATGTTTGAAATGAAAATTAGTAAGGGTTGATGTTTTATAGTTTTTTGATCTAGAATTTAATTGGTAGGGAAGATTGGGATGGATTTCCATCTCCCAAATTCAAATGTGTGTTCTTGATTGATTTTTACATGATCCAATGGATGATAAACTTTCATGGTTGATCCTTGTTCTTCCATGTGTTTAATTCTTGAATTTAGTAGAATGAATGTTTGAAATGAAAATTAGTAAGGGTTGATGTTTTATAGTTTTTTGATCTAGAATTTAATTGTTAGCGAAGATTGAGATGGATTTCCATCTCCCAAACTCAAATGTGCTTTCTTGATTGATTTGTACATGATCCAATGGCTAATAAACTTTCATGGTTGATCCTTGTGCTTTCCTGTGTTTAATTATTGAATTGAAAGGGTTGGTGTATTTTATTGCATCATCTAAACTAATTGCTGAATTGAATGGTGTCATTTATTGTCTTCAATAGGTTGAATGGTTAAACACACATGTAGATATGGTTGACACACATTTCTCTTATTCTTGTGCAAGTATTACCCAACAATGAGATTCAT
Source organism: Pinus tabuliformis (assembly GCA_031772625.1). Classification (NCBI taxonomy): domain Eukaryota; kingdom Viridiplantae; phylum Streptophyta; class Pinopsida; order Pinales; family Pinaceae; genus Pinus; species Pinus tabuliformis. Next base: position 1,148,473,391 of record CM062805.1, read on the forward strand.
TGCTCCAGTAGAAATCAGTGGGTGACTCCTTAATGGGATAGGTGTACTCCGAGATAAATTCAATGGAATGTTTTGTAGTGCATTTTGACTTAATTGCCATTTTGGACATAATTTAATAACTTATATAACTTAATATAAATTATTTACGTGCATCTTTTTTATGGTTTATGATATTTTTTATGGATGTGTGGAGACCAATATTTATCCCCTCTGCTCTAGATCTAAAAAAATAATTATTAAATTATTAAATAACTTATTATTAGGAAATTAATTAGTTAATAAAATAATATTTTTATTTAAAAATATTAATTAATTATTTTTTAATATTAAATTAAATTTCAACTTTAGTGAGGGCTATCCTTATCCCATCCAACTTTTCTCATAACTATGGCGTTTCAGAGTGAAAGTGTAACGCCCTGCGGTTGTTGCGACGGTCGGGCGGCACGAGCGCGCCCACCGGGCGAGCTGAACGATGGAAACGACGAGCTAGCGAAGGGCGAGACATGGGCGCGAGGTGAGCTGCGGTTAGCGAGCGGACGAGCGGGTGTAGCGACGAGCCAAGGCTACGGACTTATAGTGGGCGAGCGGGCAACTCGAGCGCACAAGCCGACTTGAGCCAAACGGCGAAGAATCACGATGGTTGGGCGACCACACATATTACGGGTGGGCCGACATGTTATAAACGAAACGAGCCAACGAGTTATGTGTGTGGTTGGTGGGTCGGCTGAACACCCCACACAATGGAGGAATGCATATACATAGACGATGGCAAGTTGGTTGGAATCACATCGAATCACACTTGATCAACGAATAAGTGCAAGGTGTGAGTTAGCATACGGTGGTTCTGCGGTAGGAGCAGAGTGAAGGCGTATGAACCCGCTCGATGGGTGATACCAAAAGTGTGAATAGTGGAATTCTCGTGCAGGGTGACACAGCGTGTGTGCCCGAAGAACGAAGTGTTGAACGATCGGTTGGTGGAGTCTCGTGCAGGGTGACCTGCAGGTGGGCATGCCCAGTGAGGTGAACGACAGTTGTTGATTTGTGAATGGAGGTGCGAAAAGTGTGCAGATGTGCCCGAGTTGGATGGCACGGTGACACGGGTAACGATGCCCGAGTTGGGAAAATGACACGGTTCGTTCGAGGAGCGAAATGAACACATTCAAGGGTAAACAAAGAGTTGGACAAGTCGTGTGGCGACCATGCAGGCACGTCAACGAGCTAGGCAACCAAGTTTGCTGGGTGAATGTAAATTTGGCTAAGTGTAAATTTTGGGTTTCCCAAGATTGAACTTATATATATATTGATTATTCGGGCATACTCATTATAGGGAGTTTCCCCTCCCCTTATACTGTTGTGCATTTATGTTTTAATGCTGTTTATGGTGAATGTTAATGGTTTTCACTGTGTATAAAGGAAAACATAATACTTGGTAAAGAAGAAAATAAACTAAGTATCGAAAGTTAGGCGTAGTCCACGATTGAAAATATTGGTGAAAAGAAAGTGGTCGGTGGTGTCGCACCTCCTATAGTGCAGTTGAAAGAGTACCACCAGTGTAGGGGCGTGACAAGTGGTATCAGAGCTGGTGAAGTAAGTGAAGGGGCTGATCCCACTGTCACTTCGTGACAAGTGGTATCAGAGGTGATGATCGACGAGAAGCTATCAGAGCAAGGTTGAAAACTTGGCAGGGAGTTCAAGTTTTGCAGGTGAAAGTTGGTGTCGAAGTTGATTCAGGGGACCGTGACAAGGGCTAGTTCCACTATGACTTCATGACAAGTGGTATCCTTGGTGAATGATCTATACTAGATCACAAAGGAAGTTGATGGCAGAGATGGTAGGTGAACCTCAGGTTGTGATAGGTGAGTCTAGCCACAATGCAGGTGAAGCTTTCATGAACAGGGTATTGGAACGATTGGAAGAATTGGATTCTAGTTGGACTTCGAAGATGGCCGAGATCATGAAGGATCAAGAAGGCAATACAAAGATGAAGGAAGAATTCGATGAACTCAAGGACCAATACGGGTATACAGAATGGAAGTATACACAATTAGAAGAGGAAGTCAAAGAGATTGGGAAGGCAAGAGATCAAGGCTTGGCAAAAATCTTGGAATTGCAAAAAACTCTTGACGAAGCTCGAGACGAGATCATGGTGTTGAAGAAGGCCGTGAGACATAACTCAGGGGGAGGAGTGTCTCATGTGAAAATCAAGGAATCAGAATCTTATGATGGTACAAGGAATGCGAAGACTCTTGCTAAATTTCTATGGGACATGTAACAGTAGTTGGAACGCTTGGGATTACCTAATGAGGAAACTAAGGTGAAAGTAGCTGCTCAATTCGTGATGAAAGATGCTAAGATGTGGTGGTGAAGAAGGATGGATAAGATTGCCAATAGCAGTGCTAACGACATAACTTCGTGGGAAGACATGAAGAAGGATTTGTAGACCCACTTCAGTCCACAGGATGAAACATGGGAAGCAAGGATGAAGATAAAATATATGAAGCAAACGGGAAGTCTACAGGCATATTAGCGAGAGTTTGCAAGTGCAGTTCTGGAACTTCCGGACATGGTAGAATGAGTCAAGGTGTTCAACTTTGTTATAGGGTTGAAACCTTGGCCGCGGAATGAAGTGAAGAGACAGAAGATAAAGACACTTGAGGAAGCTTTTGCGGTTGTGGATCGGTTGGTGGAGAATTATGAAGAAGCTTCTGATGAGAAAAAGAAGAAGTTCGATAAGCCAAAGGAGAAAACTATGAAAGATGATGCTTTGAAATCATATGATAAGACGAAGATGAAGAAACCATTGAAGTGTTGGATATGTGAGGAACCACATACGGTGAAGCATTTTCCTTCAAGACTGAAAGTGGCTGCGATAACACAGTCCAATACGAAGAAAGAAGAGACTTCTGTGGGGGTGATGTAGATTCTTGGAGTTCCAGCTACTACGGAAGCAGTCTCATGAAGAGATCCGGAAAGAAATAGTTTGGAATATGTTCGGATGAAAATTGGGAGTGCTGAAGTACTCACTATGGTGGATAGTGGGGCTACTCACAACTTCACGAGTGAAGATGTTGTGAGAAGGACTGGGCTGAAATTTGTACCAGTGCAGGGACAGATAAAGACAGTTGTTGTGATGGTCGGCCGACACGAGCGCGCCCACCGGGCGAGCTGAACGAAGGAAACGGTGAGCTGGCGAAGGGCGAGACACGGGCACGAGGCGAGTTGTGGTTAGCGAGCGGACGAGCCAAGGCCACAGACTTATAGTGGGCGAGTGGGCAGCTCGAGCCCATGAGCCAACTTGAGCCAAACGACGAAGAGTCACGACGGTTGCGCGACCACACATATTACGGGTAGGTTGACATGCTATAAACGAAACGAGCCGACGAGTTATGTGTGCGGTTGGTGGGTTGGCCGAACACCCCACACAACGGAGGAACGCATATACATAGATGATGGCGAGTTGGTTGGAATCACATCGAATCACACTTGATCAACAAACAAGTGTGCGGTGCGAGTTAACATACAGTGGTTCTGCGGTAGGGGCAGAGTGAAGGCGTATGAACCCGCACGATGGGTGAGACCGAAGGCGTGAACGGTGGGGATCTCGGGCAGGGTGACATGGTGTGTGCTCTTGCCGAACGAAGTGGTGAATGATTGGTTGGTGGAGTCTCGTGTAGGGTGACCCGTGGGTGGGCACGCTCGGTGAGGTGAACGGCGATTGTTGGTTTGTGAACGGAGGTGCGATGAGCATGCAGAAGTGCCCGAGTTGGGCAGCACGGTGACACGGGTAGCGACGCCTGAGTTGAGAAAACGACACGGTTCGTTCGATGAGCGGAACAAACGCGTTCAGGGGTAAACAAAGAGTTGGACAAGTCGTGTGGTGATCGTGTAGGTGTGCCGATGACCTGTGCAACCAAGTTTGCCAGGTGAACGTAAATTTGGCTGTGTAAATTTGGGGTTTCCCAAAATTGAAATTATATATATTGATTATCTGGGCATACTCATTATAGGGAGTTGCTCCTCCCTTTATACTATTGTGCATTTATGTGTTAATGCTGTTTATGGTGAATGTTAATGGTTTTCACTGTGTATAAAGGAAAACATAATACTTGGTAAAGAAGAAAATAAACTAAGTATCAAAAGTTAGGCATAGTCCACGATCGCAAATATTGGTGAAAAGAAAGTGGTTGATGGTGCCGCACCTCCTATACTGCGGTTGAAAGAGTACCGCCAGTGTAGGGGCGTGACAGAAAGTCTCGAGCCGACAGTCAATTTGGTGACAAACTTGGCTTTAATGGGGAGGAAAAAAGCAAACTCAACACAACAACTTCTTCATATTATACTACACTATGAAAATGAACTATAAGAACAATAGAATGAAATGAATTATATATAGCTTTTATATCACTAAATATTAATTATACGAAAATGTGATGACTGTATATGTGTGAATGTGAAATATTTATTATTTAAAATCTTATAATTGATAGTTTATATTAAATCTCATGTAGCGTTTCATTTCGTGTTAGGATTAAGGAAAATGAAAAATGATGGAATAATTTTTTTATGGTTTTAAAATTAATTAAAATAAAATAAAAATTATAGTTCATATTGAATAAATAAAAGTTATATTTTGTTCTAACATTGTTTTTGTTTGGTTAAGAGTTTGTCTCTTTAAGATGTAAGGAACATGTTAAGGACCCAAGACCCAGAGTTATTTGGCAAGAGTGAAAGTCTGTTTGTTAAGGACCAGCAGTAGCCAATTATTCCAAGTGGCGTGGTTTTCCTTGATTAATGGTGATGAGTCAACGTATTAATGTTTAGCACCCAGAGTCAAAATTTAGGGCTTTTTATTGTAAATTCCGTTATAGTGATATAATAAATGTTTGCAGAGGAATGAAGAGCAGGAATATGATTTATAGAATATGCTTCTGCACCTTAAGATGGTAGTCCGATTGTAGATGCGTTGGCTGGTGTTTGGTTGCATTAGGTCCGAGGGTCGAATTCAGGGGCTTTCTAAGCATAAGGCTGCACTGGATCCTTAGTTTCACAACTCACCTTGCCTACTCAAAAGATAAAAATATGGTGAAAGCATTTTAGACTGGAATCATACGTAAAATCGCTCACATAGTTTTAAATATCGCGATGTACACAAAAGAATTAACATATTTATTTTTTTAATATTGATTTGGGTCACGAGCGGCCACATCACTCTAACTTCAAGTTTGTGTCATATCACTATAGCTTTTAGATAATGTGCGTCCCTTAATGATTAATAGATTTTATCCGTCAATATTACGTGCATCCCCTAATGATTAATAGATTTTATCTGTCAATATCACTCTAGTCGAGTCCGTCGAATTGAATCAATTTAATATCAAAAAATATCTTAACAAACATCCCATTATTATCTATTTTTTATTCAACCTACTTTTATTATACAAATCTAAAATATTTTTTTATTTAACATGAAAATATTAATTCATTTAAATTTTAATATGAAAATATTATGATATAAAAGTAATTTTTATTTTGGTTTACATTGTTGTAAATTTACAAAGTCCACCCTGACATCTTACCATGATCGAAGCATTGCCGTGACCTGGAAAATGGGTATAAATGAAATATTTTCGATTTCCATCAACTGCATTCAATTACTATCTCCTGAAGTCCAGTGTACATAGTCTAGTTGCCATTCATAGACGGAGGCCCTAAATCAGTGAAAGTGAAATGACTCCATTTACCACATAATACATATAATGATAAAATAAAATTTTATATACTTGGAAATCACATTAATATACAATTGTGTTTAAAGTCATAACTCTATTGATTATTATCAACAAGGCAGGTACATCCATATCCTTGAAAAGGCTATCTGATTAAAGTTTTTTGATTATCATTCTGCATATTTGGTTTAAGCGCCATGGTTATGTATGTTTTTCATTATATGATTCTGAGTCCTGATAACTCTAAACCATACTATCTGCTGTAATTCATGCATATGCTGACTCAGCTATCTGGTTTGCATGCTGTGAACTTACGTTGGTATTGATTTTGGTGTTGTTTGATATTAAATGCCCTGCACCGTCCTGGTACATGGCACAGGCAGGCCATCTTGCCGTAGCTGTTCCTCTTGGGCCTCCCATCTCATCGATGGTGGAGGACCCAGGATCTCCATCCAACGGCTAAGCTGCATCAAGGTTTCTTCACCTCTTCGCTTGCGACGACAGTGTCTCATTTTTCCTCCATCCTTCTTCGGCGCCTGCTCTGGTTCCGCATCTCCGCTTGCAGGCCTGCTTGGTCTGCCAGTCCAGAGTTGCAATGCGAGGCTTTTCTCAGTACAAGGTCATGATTTTCCTATAAGTGAGTATTACTCAGGTAAGCAAGAGTTCGATGAGGTGACTTTGTTTGTATTTTCCTTTTAGATGATTGATAAGAATTTTTTCTATTGTTAGGTTGCTAATCGACATGTTTGGCATGGTTGTTCTGCAGGGGCCTCGACTACGAGCTTGTGGATTTACGACTGTGCCGAAAAAGGATTTCTCCCTAAGCTTTTGTTCCCTGAGAAATTCCGGGTAAGGTTTAACCCCAGCCTGTGTTAAATTGCCGAGATGAAACTCTACGAGTCTGCTAGAGGCTCGAGCTTCGGCTCTCTGTTATATTACGCTTTCTTTCCTATTGATTTGTTGTGGTCCTTGTAAGAGTTAATAGTTTTAAATTATCCTGCGGACACCATCACTATTCTGAGGTGTATGCTGGGATAATTTCTCTTTAAGAGTAAGGGTTTTGTTAATCTGGCTGCGGACCTGTGTTTAAGGCAGCGCCGTTGTTGTATATAGTTATTTCTATGTTTATTATAATTATTTTGCACCTTTCAATATATAGAACTGTTGCCCTAGCCTTAACCGGCTCTCTGGGCTTGTAGTCGTGTTGTTCCTTATATCAATATGGCTCTGGTATCCTCGGGTTGTAGGTCAAGAACCATTTCGATGTATAAGACTTATTTGCTAAATCGAAATACAATTGAGCTTGGTTGTTACATAAAGGGTTATACCTTTGTTTTCTGGCATGCCTATGATAATGTCATTCATAGATTTCAGTTTCTTGTTTTGTCCATTCAGAATCGGTTGTGGAAAGTTTCGATTTCAGGGTTTCTTTAACTCCTTCTATTTAAGCAATTCAGTGTTGAAAATAATTTTCTTTTGGACATTGTCCTTGCATGTTTAGTTTGTAAATAAACCTCTGCTCTTCGAATTTAACTAGAATTTTGGTTATTTGGTTCAATGTTGGGTTCTACCGTAGTTAAAGACTTGGGGTTTCTTTTTTCTGGAAGGGTTTAGAATCCCTTGACAGTCCACTCCAGGGAAGTTCTGGACAAGTCGGCTAGGGTTTTATACTCATATGGCCCTGCCACATCAAACCCCTCAATGTCCTTCATTCCTTTGAAATCAACATTTCCAATCTATCTAATCAAATCCTAGCATTCTATCTTCCATTTAATTCAACAGAGGTGAAGAGTTCCAGTTTCTTTCCTACATTTTCGTATGTTAACTTTAGTCTCTTTTATGTGTAAAAAGATTTGTGTGGAATTGAAATTCACAGTAATGCTGTAATAGACAATTTTTCCTGCATTAATTCACCTGTACAGTTCTCATTTTATAGTAATTCTATATTAACTAATTTATCCGGCATTAAATGATTTGATTAGAGTATATTTTGCAAATAAAAATGTTTTCAAATTTACAGGGAAAACTCTCTTCCTCGGAGAGTTAATCCTTTCTTCTATACAATATTTCTATACTTAAGTTTTTTCCTGATATTGGTAGATAAAATGTAAAGCAAGACCCAACTTTTTTCCTTTCCACTATCACACCAGCCTTGGGCACCACTTTACATCATTTCACTTACAACAATAGATACAACATTTCATTTGTGCAGTGGTCTAATTTCTCTAGATGGTATCTCTTACCTGAACTGCTTCAAAGTAAAGTTCCCCTGTAATAGAGGTCACCTCTAGTTATCATTGCCAGTGAATCCTCCCGTCCATGAGATTGTCTTTCAGGACCAAATCTCCCCCTAGCTTGCTCACAAGACTTCCTGTCTCTTGCAAGTTTATCGCACGCACATAGTGTGCTTGCTATCTGGTCATCCCCAGAGTTAGCAATTTTTCCCTCCATTGCCTATCATTACAATGCAATTTTTCCCTCCCCCACTTTCTTTTCTTTGGAAGCATTTTTCCAGTTAGAGAGGCAGTTAGGGTTCTTTTCTAGAGACTGCTTTTTCAACTTCTTGTCACGTACCCATAAGTAAACAATTTAAGTTATGTAATAATCATAATGTATATATTTCATGTCAATGCGTATGCGTTAGCATATTATATGTATAAGTCAACTGTTGATTATCCGCACATATGATTCACGGTATAAAAGGTAAGGTTTACTCTATGCAATTACATGATTTGATGTTACGGAACCACAGTTGGCAAGGCATTCATTGAATTATTTATGGCAACTGCGCTTTTCATATTCCGAGAAATCTAATGGATGAGTTGGCAAGTCCGGCTCTGGCATCGATCCACTTGGTGGCGTTGATGATGTCCATCTGGATAGATCAACGGTTAGTTGACGTGCGGCCATGTGCTTGTACTGTTACATTGGACTTGCTGTCTCCGCGCCAAAACCCATCCCGAGGATCACCGGCTAATGAACGGTGCGGATGTGCTCACCGCAGATCCACGGCTCCAGTTAAGCCACGAGTCGGTAATTGAGCTGGGCTATTTGTATGTCGGCTTTTGTAATACGGCTTTGGTCTTTTCCATTTCATACACAGCGTTGCAGCTGCAGCTCCGCAACCTTCCAACGCTGCTCCACATCCTCCGTCTTCCAAGGTCCACAGGCATGCAGCCATGGCTTCCAGGTTCGGCATGCTTCATCGTTGAAGGCATTGTTTCCTCCAGGTCTTGTTTTTACAGGTGATGGACCTTGCTTTCTGATGTTTGTTTTACAGTTCTAAAGTTCTGCCAGGGTTTCTGTTAACATTTTATTCATGGTGGTGTGCAGATGGTTATCGTCCTCACCTCCGGAGCAAGGGGGTCCCTCTTCTCGCCGGTTACCCAGCACCGGGTAAGATTTTGAACACTGGACTTTATTCTTATGTGGGTTTTCAAGGTTTAGCTAAAACACTATTCCCTTGGCAGGGATTACCGGATTGATTCAGTTTCCTCTCTGTTCAAGCTCGGAACTCCTTTGCTAAGAGGCATAATAGTCTCAGTTGATATATGTACATTCTTAGATGTCGTTGGTTATTCTATTTCACGATATTAGACTGGTTCTTCTGAACCCAGTTGTAATCCTAATTTTTAACTCTGTTTTCGAACCTTAAGACATTCCTGCTCAGGTTGACTGTGATAAATGTGTGTTATTCAAGCGCACAGTTATGTATAGACTCGGTCTATTATATATGGAGATATATTTTGGTCTTTACCGGTTCAATATAAATGAATAGCTTTGTGCCTGGTTAAATAGTTGTGCGTATTTCCCATCGAGGCACTGTGTATTGCTTTCTTAATGTTTATAAATGTGTCTTTTAGTTTATGGACGCCGACTTGATGCCTCGACCAGCCTAGCGCAAGCTACGGCTCGGCCTGAGGGGGTTCACCAAGCGGCATTTTGATATGAAGAACAGCCAGGGGTCATGAACTTACGGTTACAGTTTCCCCCTGTCTCGGCGTTCATGTTTATACCCTTATTTTGTTTCGTTAGATGAATACTGTGCTTTCCATGTCATGCAATACATTTGTTATTTGAATGCATATTTATATATATAAGATATCTTCAGGAATGTATCTCCTTTGAAATCTCTGTAATTTTTATGGTTCGGTTGTCCATAAATAAGGTGCTGTGGTAATGGGTTTTTTTGTTTATTGCAATATATATAACGATGACACCATTGCTCTGTTAACTCGCTTGAACGCGAGACTCTAGATTCATTTTCTGTGTATATAATATATTATCAGAGTTTTTACCCCATTCGTTGTTACAGAGAACGGCTGTATGCCTTCTTGCTTTTGCTAAATAGTCATATAAATATATGTATCTTTATTCCAGCTTCTCGCTTATACTTGTTCACATTTTCTTCGTTCCTGTTTCATATACACAGGGTTTCGTTCCGAGTAGGTTATCTACACTGTAATCACAAACCCTTATAGAGTATAGGCTAGGGTTTTAGTAGAGTACTGTAAACGCAGACTCTATTAACATTTCTCATGTAGATTTTTAGGTTCTTTCTTCAGATTTCTGTTCAAGTCCGTAATGCACTTGACTCTGTTGTTTTTATAATTTACACAGTAACATATACATATTTTCTAAGGCTGGATTTGTTGTCTATAATGCACACAGAGTATCATGTCTGTTTTCTTGATACTGTCTCATAATAGAAGCAGTTAATACTTAACTTATTTCACTTTTCTCTGTACAGAACAGAAAGTAAACATTTAACCTTTAAACAGTTGCATAAGCAAGAAGCCATACCTGCTTCTGTGCCAAACCTGTTGTAATGCTTGTCAATCCTCCCGTCCGTAGGAAGAGTCCTTCTCAAATCTTCCACCCCCAAGCACTTGCAGGTCCTACTCGACCGCAATCACACTGGTCTCGCCAGTAACGCTATTTGATCCTAACCAGACGTAGCGTGCACAGGAAATTCCTTCCTCTTATGCCATCTGATCCTAACCAGACATAGCATGAATATTTTTTCTTTTTTTCTTTCTGCCATCTGATCCTAACCAGACTTGGCATTCTTCCCCTTTTCCTCTAGGGTCTCAACTACCTCAAGGTAGTTAGGGTTCCAATGTAACTGATTCCTCAGTTACTACCCATAATTAGTCACAACTCAGTTCAAATAATAACCACACAGTTATCTTTTATTAATATAAATTCATAACAGGATTATAAATGTAATTTTCAAATAAAGTCTTTTACTCAAAATTACTTTCACAATTACTAATGTTACTTTTCACAAGGGGCGTTACATCTCCCCCTCCTGAAAGTCTACATCGTCCCGATGTTGCTGGTCATCTAAAAACAATCTGGGATAAGTATCCCTCATCAGTTGTTCATCTTCCTAGGTGGCCTCTTCAGGCCCAAAGTGCTGCCAGCGCACTTTAACCTGGCTGATGACCTTTTTCCGCAGCTCGACCCTTCTCCGATCTAATATGCTCACTGGCTCTACCAGAAATTCTCCTTCCGGTTCCACCTGAAATACATAACAATCAGGTCAGCTGCTTAATAGTATTCTAATTCAATTTATACTAATTAACAGTCTTCCCCTACCTGAATGTCCTGCCAACTTATTATATGCCTAGGGTCATACACATATCTTTTTAAGACTGATACATGGAAGACATTATGGACCCGAATATGGCTAGGTAGGGCGAGCTGGTAGGCTACAGGCCCTACTCGTGCCAGAATTTGGAATGGTCCACAAAATCGCGGTGCCAATTTGGCACAGGCATTCCATTGAAGGGTGCTTTTCCTAGCACGAATTCTGATGTACACATGTTCACCCACTTCATATTCTTTAAATGTTCTCTTCCGATCTGCAAAATTTTTCTGCCTGTCTTGTGCCATCTTTAGATTGGCTCGCACTTTCTTCACCATGACCTCCATCTCTTCCAACATCTCAGGACTTAGTAAGAATTTATCCTCCGGTCCTCCCCAACTGGAGGGTGTGCGACACTTTCGGCCGTAGAGGACTTCGAATGGGCTCATCTTCAAGGATGAGTGATAGCCATTATTATAGGCGAACTCCACTAGATGCAGATACTCCTCCCAGCGCGTAGGTTGCTGCATCACATAAGTTCTTAGCATGTCCTCCAACACTTGATTCACTCGCTCAGTCTATCCGTCAGTTTGCGGATGATAGGCGGTGCTGAAGTTCAATTGTGTTCCCAGTCCTTCAAATAAGGTCCTCCAAAAAGCTGAGGTGAACTTAACATCACGATCAGATATTATTACTTTCGACAGCCCATGAAGCTTAAATATGTTTTGCATAAAAATGTTTGCGATTTGGGCTGCACGATAAGTGGATTGAACCGGTATAAAGTGAGCTGACTTGCTGAGTTTATCCACTACTACCATTATTGAATCATTATTCTTTTTGGATTTTGGCAAACCAGTAATAAAGTCCATGGTTATGGTCTCCCATTTCCATTCCGGTATGGGTATTGGCTGTAGCAGTCCCGCAGGATGCTGATGTTCAGCTTTCACCTGCTGACACTCCAAACAGCGCGCCAGGTATTCTACAATATCTTTCTTCATGCCTGGCCAGTAATACTCCTTCCTTAGTGAGGTGATTAATTTCTGGTAACCAGGATGCCCTGCATAAGGACTTCTATGATTTTCATCCAGAATCTTTTCCTTAATACTGCTCTGATTGGGTATGTAAATCTTTTTCTGAAAACACAACATGCCGGCTGTATTCAAGGTATAACCTTGCTGTATAGAACGTGCATCTGAATTTTGCACCAAATGCTTCTTTTGCAAATAAATCTGATCTTGTGCTGCAGCTTCCTCAATCTCTTGGTCAAGAGTGGACCAACCTTGACTGATACCAATCTCATAAATGCAATGCACTTTTCGACTTAGTGCATCGGCTACTCTGTTCTCCTTTCCCTTTAAGTGCTTAATTTCGAAATCGAAATTTCCCAGAAAGTCCACCCATCTTGCTTGTCTTGCGTTTAAAGTGGGTTGACTAAAATAACTAGTCAAACTGTGGTGATTCGTCATTAGCAGAAACTTTCTCCCTACTAAATAATGGCGCCACATCTTCAAGGCATGGATCACAGCGGTTAATTCCAGATCATAGGCAGAATATTTCTGCTCATGTTCTTTCAACTTTCTGGATTCATAGGCAATCACTTTGCCTTCCTGCATCAGTACTCCACCCACGCCCTCCTTACTGGCATCTGTACAGACTACATATTCCTTTTCAGGATCTGCCACACACAGCACAGGTGTTGTGGTGAGTAAATGCTTGAGCTGTTCGAAGCTCCGCTGACAATCTACTGTCCACTTAAACGCTTTTCCTTTCTTTTGCAAGGAGGTAATGGGGAAAGCAACTCTAGAAAAGCCTTCTACAAACCGCCGGTAATATCCAGCCAACCCCATGAAGGACCGAATATCTGCTACATCCTTGGGTGTAGGCCAATCCATTATAGTTTTAATCTTTTCGGGGTCTACAGCTATACCTTCCTTTGTAATAATGTGACCCAAATACTGGATCTGTTCTTTATAGAAATCACATTTGCTGAATTTTCCATATAACTGATGCTCCCGTAAAGTCTGCAACACTATCCTTAGATGTTCCTCATGCTCTTTCCTATTCCGGGAGTAGATAAGTATATCATCAATAAAGATCAATACAAATTTGTCTAAGTATTGATGAAATACACTATTCATTAAACACATGAATGTTGCAGGCGCATTAGTTAACCCAAAAGGCAGTACCACAAACTCGTAATGTCCATAACGAGTACGAAAAGCGGTCTTGGCTATGTCTTCATCTTTTATTCTAATTTGGTGGTATCCTGATCTCAAATCGATCTTTGAGAAGATGGTCGCCCCCTTCACCTGATCAAACAGCTCGTCAATGCGGGGTAGTGGATATTTATTTTTGACTGTTAGTTTATTCAGCTGTCTATAGTCTATGCATATTCGCAGAGTCCCATCCTTCTTCCTCACAAACAGCACAGGAGCTCCCCAAGGAGAGACACTGGGGCGGATGTACTTCTTTTCTAGCAGCTCTTGCAGCTGCATTTTTAACTCAGTTAACTCTGGCACACTCATCCGATAGGGTGCTCGGGACACTGGGGCTGCTCCGGGTATCAGCTCAATGGTGAAGTCCAAATCCCTTCTGGGTGGCAGCCCTAGAATCTCTTCAGGAAATACATCTGCAAATTCTTGCACTACTGGTATATCTTTAACAGTTGCAACCTTATCCACAGAATCTGCAAACCCCACTTGTACTGCATAAATCTGGCACTTATTCCGGATACACTTAACCAGCTGAGAGGCTGTGATCGGCCGAATCTGCACTGGTTTCTGGATGCCTTGAATTTCTTTTCCCATACCCAACTCATCTCTGTAGGAGACTGTTTTTGTTTTACAGTTAATTACAGACCAGCGTCGTTCCAACCAGTCCATTCCTATCAGCACGTCATAGGAACCAAGAGGGAGTACATTTAACTCAGTGGTTATGGTTTGGCCAGCTAACCTTAATGGACAATTGCTGACTTTGGTTAGTACTCTTCTTTTGGTCCCGGTGGCCAGCTGTACTAACCATGGGCTTTTAAATTTAGTGGTTTGCAAACCACAACTTTCTACCACTTTAGGACTTATATAGCTTAAAGTAGCTCCTGGGTATACTAAAACAGAAACAGCTCGATCAAAGATCTTACCTTCGAACTCTATCATTGTTGGCTGGTAATCAGCTTGCCGATCCTCCAGTGCTGCATTTATTCTAGGCATGGATCGAGCCACATCTCCTACTGTTGAAGCTTCGTAGATCTGGGACAACTGATCGCTGTCCTTCCGATGAGGGCAGTTTCTGATATAATGGGGTCCGCCACAACCCCAACACTGAACAGGTGGCCGAGCTGAGCCTTCATTGTCCAATCTAACTTGCTGTTCACTGTATCTGGATTCTGCAGGAGGTTTGAATCTGCTCTGAGTTTTTGCTGGATATTTAGTGCTGGCTCCTTTCGAAAATCCTTTCTGAAAACTACTGCGTGCTCCCTTACCACCCATAGGCATTTTACTGCCTCGCTTATCTGTCCAACGTTTTCCGGAATTTTCTCCTTTTGATTTATTCTGCTGATAACACAGTCTAGCTTTCCGTATTGCTTCATCCATGGTCTTTGGATTATCGAACTCTATCCTTTCTCGCATTGTCAGAGGTAGGCTACTAACAAATCTTTGTACTTTAGCCTTCTCTTCACGAATATAGGGAACGTAGCGAAGCAGGGACGTGAATTTAGTTACAAATTCATCAATAGTCTGCTGCCCAAGCCGCAGATCATGGAATTCTCGCGCTTTTTCATCATAAAAGCGTTCTGTCAGGTACTTCTCTTTAAAATATCCTTGAAACTTTTCCCAGGTCACATTCTGTTCGCTTATTCCCCGCACCATCTTGACCTCTTCCCACCATAGCGTGGCTTTGGCTTGCAACTGGAATATAGCCAGCCTTGCCTTAAGATGATGATCGTATTCATATACCTGAAAATACTTATTCATATTAATCAGCCATGCCTCTGCAGCTTCTTCAGATTCTCCGTCAAAATGAGGTGGTTTAATCTTCCTGAATTCTCCGTGTAATTCCATCCGGGGTCTTTTTGGAGTCGGATATTCGGAGGCGTTAACAGACTTCTCTCCTCGCGTCTCTCCTCTGTCCTCAGCTTCCTCCTGTTCAGTATGATAGCTCTGTTCATCTGTTATTTGTGCTTGTTCCGGCCTCGGATGTGACTGCTGTTGATGTTGTTTATCAGATAAGCTTTTCAGGATCCTCTCCTGTTCAACATTCAATCTTGCGTTATCTGCACGCAGCTGAGCCATTTCATCTTTTAGCTCCCGCAATGTCCTCAAAAGCGTTGAGTCAGTAGTGCGACCTGCTGCTCCCAGTTGTACCCAAAACTCAGAATTCCCTTGAGGTTGTTCCATGTTATCCGGAGGTTCCGGATTCCCATAAGGAGCACTGTTTGCTCTTCTCATTCTGCTACTACCTGCTTCAGAACAACTCATTAAACAAATTTAATTTATCTTGGTATATTGCTGAACTGTTACCATAATACTGTTTATATTCAGGTTGCTGTAATCTTAAAAATTTTCCCAAAGGTCACATAGTTGTAAACCTTGGGCTCTGATACCAATTTGTCACGTACCCATAAGTAAACTACAGTAATACATATTTTTTTTTAATATTGACTCCTTTCACATATAATACTACCTTTACTTAACATGTTAAATATATCTATTTAACCTGCATCCGGAATCACAATTTAAGTTATGTAATAATCATAGTGTTTATATTACATGTCAATGCACATGCGTTGACACATTCTATATATATGTCAACTGTTGATTATCCGCACATAATATTTCATGGTGTAAATGATAAGGTTTACAATATGCAATTACATGATTTGATATCATGGAACCACAGTTGGCAAGGTATTCATTGCATTATTTATGGCAACTGCACTTTTCATATCCCGAGAAATCTAACGGAGGAGTTGGCAAGTCCAGCTCTGGCAATGATCCACATGGTGGCGTTGATGATGTCCATCTGGCTAGATCAACGGTGAGTTGACATACGGCCATGTGCTTGTACTGTTGCCTTGGACTTGTTATCTCCGCGCCAAATCCCATCCCGAGGTCACCGACTAATGAACGATGCAGATGTGCTCACCGCAGATCCACGGCTCCAGTTGAGCCACGAGGCGGTCATTGAGCTGGGCTATTTGTATGTTGGATTTTGTAACGCGGCTTTAGACTTTCCATTTCATTACACAGCGTTGCAGCTGCAGCTCCGCAACCTTCCAACGCTGCTCCACATCCTCCGTCTTCCAAGGTCCACAGGCATGCAGCCATGGCTTCCAGGTTCGGCATGCTTCATCGTTGAAGGCATTGTTTCCTCCAGGTCTTGTTTTTACAGGTGATGGACCTTGCTTTCCGATGTTTGTTTTACAGTTTTAATTAAAGTTCTGCCAGGGTTTCTGTTAACATTTTATTCATGGTGGTGTGCAGATGGTTATCGTCCTCACCTCCGGAGCAAGGGGGTCCCTCTTCTCGCCGGTTACCCAGCACCGGGTAAGATTTTGAACACTGGACTTTATTCTTATGTGGGTTTTCAAGGTTTAGCTAAAACACTATTCCCTTGGCAGGGATTACCGGATTGATTCAGTTTCTTCTCTGTTCAAGCTCGGAACTCCTCTGCTAAGAGGCAGAATAGTCTCAGATGATATATGTATATTCCTAAATGTAGTCGGTTATTCTATCTCATGATTCTAGACTGGTTCTTTTGAACCCAGCTGTAATCTTAATGTTAAATCTGATTTTCGAACCATAAGACGTCCCTGCACTGGTTGACTGTGGTATATGTATGTTCAAGCGCACAGTTAATATATAGACTCAGTCTAATATGTATGGATATTTATTTTGGGTCTTTTACCAGTTCAATATAAATGAATAGCATTGTTCCAGGTTAAATAGTTGTGCGTATTTCCCATCGAGGCACTGTGTATTGCTTTCTTAATGTTTATAAATACGTCTTTTAAATTGTGGACACCGGCTTGGTGCCTCGACCAGCCTAGCGCAAGCTACAGCTCGGCCTGAGGGGGTTCACCAAGCGGCATTTTGATATGAAGAACAGCCAGGGGTCATGAACTTACGGTTACAGTTTCCCCCTGTCTCGGCGTTCCTGTTTATACCCTTATTTTGTTTCGTTAAATGAAATAATGTGCTTTCCATGTCATGCAATACATTTGTTATTTGAATGCGTATTTATATATATAAGATATCTTCAGGAATGTAATTCTTCTGCAATCTCTGTAATGTTTATGGTCAGGTTGTTCATAATAAGGTTCTGTGGTAATGGTTCTTGGCTTATTGCAATGTATATAACGATGATTTCATTGCTCTGTTATCTCGCTTGAACGCGAGCCTCTAGATTTATTTTCTGTGTATACAGTGTATTATCAGGGTTTTACCCCATTCGAAGTTACAGAGAACGGATGTATGCTTTATTGCTTTTGCTAAATAGTCATATAAATATATGTATCTTTATTCCAGCTTCTCGCTTATACTTGTTCACATTTTCTTCGTTCCTGTTTCATATACACAGGGTTTCATTCCGAGTAGGTTATCTACACTGTAATCACAAACCCTTATAGAGTATAGGCTAGGGTCTTTAGTAGAGTACTGTAAACGCAGACTCTATTAACATTTCTCATGTAGATTTTTAGGTTCTTTCTTCAGATTTCTGTTCAAGTCCGTAATGCACTTGACTCTGTTGTTTTATAATTTACACAGTAACATATACATATTTTCTAAGGCTGGATTTGTTGTCTATAATGCACAGAGAGTATCATGTCTGTTTTCTTGATACTGTCTCATAATAGTAAGCAGTTAATACTTAACTTATTTCACTTTTCTCTGTACAGAACAGAAAGTAAACATTTAACCTTTAAACAGTTGCATAAGCAAGAAGCCATACCTGCTTCTGTGCCAAACCTGTTGTAATGCTTGTCAATCCTCTCGTCCGTCGGAAGAGTCCTTCTCAAATCTTCCACCCCCAAGCACTTGCAGGTCCTACTCGACCGCAATCACACTCGTCTCGCCAGTAACGCTATCTGATCCTAACCAGACGTAGCGTGCACAGGAAATTCCTTCCTCTTATGCCATCTGATCCTAACCAGACATAGCATGAATATTTTTTCTTTTTTTCTTTCTGCCATCTGATCCTAACCAGACTTGGCATTCTTCCCCTTTTCCTCTGGGGTCTCAACTACCTCAAGGTAGTTAGGGTTCCAATGTAACTGATTCCTCAGTTACTACCCATAATTAGTCACAACTCAGTTCAAATAATAACCACACAGTTATCTTTTATTAACATAAATTCATAACAGGATTATAAATGTAATTTTCAAATAAAGTCTTTTACTCAAAATTACTTTCACAATTACTAATGTTACTTTTCACAAGGGGCGTTACATCTCCCCCTCCTGAAAGTCTACATCGTCCCGATGTTGCTGGTCATCTAAAAACAATCTGGGATAAGTATCCCTCATCAGTTGTTCATCTTCCCAGGTGGCCTCTTCAGGCCCAAAGTGCTGCCAGCGCACTTTAACCTGGCTGATGACCTTTTTCCGCAGCTCGACCCTTCTCCGATCTAATATGCTCACTGGCTCTACCAGAAATTCTCCTTCCGGTTCCACCTGAAATACATAACAATCAGGTCAGCTGCTTAATAGTATTCTAATTCAATTTATACTAATTAACAGTCTTCCCCTACCTGAATGTCCTGCCAACTTATTATATGCCTAGGGTCATACACATATCTTTTTAAGACTGATACGTGGAAGATATTATGGACCCGAATATGGCTAGGTAGGGCGAGCTGGTAGGCTACAGGCCCTACTCGTGCCAGAATTTGGAATGGTCCACAAAATCGCGGTGCCAATTTGGCACAGGCATTCCATTGAAGGGTGCTTTTCCTAGCACGAATTCTGATGTACACATGTTCACCCACTTCATATTCTTTAAATGTTCTCTTCCGATCTGCAAAATTTTTCTGCCTGTCTTGTGCCATCTTTAGATTGGCTCGCACTTTCTTCACCATGACCTCCATCTCTTCCAACATCTCAGGACCTAGTAAGAATTTATCCTCCGGTCCTCCCCAACTGGAGGGTGTGCGACACTTTCGGCCGTAGAGGACTTCGAATGGGCTCATCTTCAAGGATGAGTGATAGCCATTATTATAGGCGAACTCCACTAGATGCAGATACTCCTCCCAGCGCGTAGGTTGCTGCATCACATAAGTTCTTAGCATGTCCTCCAACACTTGATTCACTCGCTCAGTCTGTCCGTCAGTTTGCGGATGATAGGCGGTGCTGAAGTTCAATTGTGTTCCCAGTCCTTCAAATAAGGTCCTCCAAAAAGCTGAGGTGAACTTAACATCACGATCAGATATTATTACTTTCGGCAGCCCATGAAGCTTAAATATGTTTTGCATAAAAATGTTTGCGATTTGGGCTGCACGATAGGTGGATTGAACCGGTATAAAGTGAGCTGACTTGCTGAGTTTATCCACTACTACCATTATTGAATCATTATTCTTTTTGGATTTCGGCAAACCAGTAATAAAGTCCATGGTTATGGTCTCCCATTTCCATTCCGGTATGGGTATTGGCTGTAGCAGTCCCGCAGGATGCTGATGTTCAGCTTTCACCTGCTGACACTCCAAACAGTGCGCCAGGTATTCTACAATATCTTTCTTCATGCCTGGCCAGTAATACTCCTTCCTTAGTGAGGTGATTAATTTCTGGTAACCAGGATGCCCCGCATAAGGACTTCTATGATTTTCATCCAGAATCTTTTCCTTAATACTGCTCTGATTGGGTATGTAAATCTTTTTCTAAAAACACAACATGCCGACTGTATTCAAGGTATAACCTTGCTGTATAGAACGGGCATCTGAATTTTGCACCAAATGCTTCTTTTGCAAATAAATCTGATCTTGCGCTGCAGCTTCCTCAATCTCTTGGTCAAGAGTGGACCATCCTTGACTGATACCAATCTCATAAATGCAATGCACTTTTCGACTTAGTGCATCGGCTACTCTGTTCTCCTTTCCCTTTAAGTGCTTAATTTCGAAATCGAAATTTCCCAGAAAGTCCACCCATCTTGCTTGTCTTGCGTTTAAAGTGGGTTGACTAAAATAACTAGTCAAACTGTGGTGATCCGTCATTAGCAGAAACTTTCTCCCTACTAAATAATGGCGCCACATCTTCAAGGCATGGATCACAGCGGTTAATTCCAGATCATAGGCAGAATATTTCTGCTCATGTTCTTTCAACTTTCTGGATTCATAGGCAATCACTTTGCCTTCCTGCATCAGTACTCCACCCACGCCCTCCTTACTGGCATCTGTACAGACTACATATTCCTTTTCAGGATCTGCCACACACAGCACAGGTGTTGTGGTGAGTAAATGCTTGAGCTGTTCGAAGCTCCGCTGACAATCTGCTATCCACTTAAACGCTTTTCCTTTCTTTTGCAAGGAGGTAATGGGGAAAGCAACTCTAGAAAAGCCTTCTACAAACCGCCGGTAATATCCAGCCAGCCCCATGAAGGACCGAATATCTACTACATCCTTGGGTGTAGGCCAATCCATTATAGTTTTAATCTTTTCGGGGTCTACAGCTATACCTTCCTTTGTAATAATGTGACCCAAATATTGGATATGTTCTTTATAGAAGTCACATTTGCTGAATTTTCCATATAACTGATGCTCCCGTAAAGTCTGCAACACTATCCTTAGATGTTCCTCATGCTCTTTCCTATTCCGGGAGTAGATAAGTATATCATCAATAAAGATCAATACAAATTTGTCTAAGTATTGATGAAATACACTATTCATTAAACACATGAATGTTGCAGGCGCATTAGTTAACCCAAAAGGCAGTACCACAAACTCGTAATGTCCATAACGAGTACGAAAAGCGGTCTTGGCTATGTCTTCATCTTTTATTCTAATTTGGTGGTATCCTGATCTCAAATCGATCTTTGAGAAGATGGTCGCCCCCTTCACCTGATCAAACAGCTCGTCAATGCGGGGTAGTGGATATTTGTTTTTGACTGTTAGTTTATTCAGCTGTCTATAGTCTATGCACATTCGCAGAGTCCCATCCTTCTTCCTCACAAACAGCACAGGAGCTCCCCAAGGAGAGACACTGGGGCGGATGTACTTCTTTTCTAGCAGCTCTTGCAGCTGCATTTTTAACTCAGTTAACTCTGGCACACTCATCCGATAGGGTGCTCGGGACACTGGGGCTGCTCCGGGTATCAGCTCAATGGTGAAGTCCAAATCCCTTCTGGGTGGCAGCCCTGGAATCTCTTCAGGAAATACATCTGCAAATTCTTGCACTACTGGTATATCTTTAACAGTTGCAACCTTATCCACAGAATCTGCAAACCCCACTTGTACTGCATAAATCTGGCACTTATTCCGGATACACTTAACCAGCTGAGAGGCTGTGATCGGCCGAATCTGCACTGGTTTCTGGATGCCTTGAATTTCTTTTCCCATACCCAACTCATCTCTGTAGGAGACTGTTTTTGTTTTACAGTTAATTACAGACCAGCGTCGTTCCAACCAGTCCATTCCTATCAGCACGTCATAGGAACCAAGAGGGAGTACATTTAACTCAGTGGTTATGGTTTGGCCAGCTAACCTTAATGGACAATTGCTGACTTTGGTTAGTACTCTTCTTTTGGTCCCGGTGGCCAGCTGTACTAACCATGGGCTTTTAAATTTAGTGGTTTGCAAACCACAACTTTCTACCACTTTAGGACTTATATAGCTTAAAGTAGCTCCTGGGTCTACTAAAACAGAAACAGCTCGATCAAAGATCTTACCTTCGAACTCTATCATTGTTGGCTGGTAATCAGCTTGCCGATCCTCCAGTGCTGCATTTATTCTGGGCATGGATCGAGCCACATCTCCTACTGTTGAAGCTTCGTAGATCTGGGACAACTGATCGCTGTCCTTCCGATGAGGGCAGTTTCTGATATAATGGGGTCCGCCACAACCCCAACACTGAACAGGTGGCCGAGCTGAGCCTTCATTGTCCAATCTAACTTGCTGTTCACTGTATTTGGATTCTGCAGGAGGTTTGAATCTGCTCTGAGTTTTTGCTGGATTTTTAGTGCTGGCTCCTTTCGAAAATCCTTTCTGAAAACTGCTGCGTGCTCCCTTACTACCCATAGGCATTTTACTGCCTCGCTTATCTGTCCAACGCTTTCCGGAATTTTCTCCTTTTGATTTATTCTGCTGATAACACAGTCTAGCTTTCCATATTGCTTCATCCATGGTTTTCGGATTATCGAACTCTATCCTTTCTCGCATTGTCAGAGGTAGGCTACTAACAAATCTTTGTACTTTAGCCTTCTCTTCACGAATATAGGGCACGTAGCGAAGCAGGGACGTGAATTTAGTTACAAATTCATCAATAGTCTGCTGTCCAAGCCGCAGATCATGGAATTCTCGCGCTTTTTCATCATAAAAGCGTTCTGTCAGGTACTTCTCTTTAAAATATCCTTGAAACTTTTCCCATGTCACATCCTGTTCACTTATTCCCCGCACCATCTTGACCTCTTCCCACCATAGCGTGGCTTTGGCTTGCAACTGGAATATAGCCAGCCTTGCCTTAAGATGATGATCGTATTCATACACCTGAAAATACTTATTCATATTAATCAGCCATGCCTCTGCAGCTTCTTCAGATTCTCCGTCAAAATGAGGTGGTTTAATCTTCCTGAATTCTCCGTGTAATTCCATCCGGGGTCTTTTTGGAGTCTGATATTCAGAGGCGTTAACAGACTTCTCTCCTCGCGTCTCTCCTCTGTCCTCTGCTTCCTCCTGTTCAGTATGATAGCTCTGTTCATCTGTTATTTGTGCTTGTTCCGGCCTCGGATGTGACTGCTGTTGATGTTGTTTATCAGATAAGCTTTTCAGGATCCTCTCCTGTTCAACATTCAATCTTGCGTTATCCGCACGCAGCTGAGCCATTTCATCTTTTAGCTCCTGCAATGTCCTCAATAGCGTTGAGTCAGTAGTGCGACCTGCTGCTCCCAGTTGTACCCAAAACTCAGAATTCCCTTGAGGTTGTTCCATGTTATCCGGAGGTTCCGGATTCCCATAAGGAGCACTGTTTGCTCTTCTCATTCTGCTACTACCTGCTTCAGAACAACTCATTAAACAGATTTAATTTATCTTGGTGTATTGCTGAACTGTTACCATAATACTGTTTATATTCATGTTGCTGTAATCTTAAAAATTTTCCCAAAGGTCACAGAGTTGTAAACCTTGGGCTCTGATACCAATTTGTCACGTACCCATAAGTAAACTACAATAATAAATATTTTTTTTTTATATTAACTCCTTTCACATCTACTATTACCATTACTTAACATGTTAAAACATATCAATTAAACCCGCATCTGAAATCATAACCTAAGTTATGTAATAATCATAATGTATATATTTCATGTCAATGCACATGCGTTGACACATTCTATATATATGTCAACTGTTGATTATCCGCACATAATATTTCATGGTGTAAATGATAAGGTTTACAATATGCAATTACATGATTTGATATCACGGAACCACAGTTGGCAAGGTATTCATTGCATTATTTATGGCAACTGCACTTTTCATATCCCGAGAAATCTAACGGAGGAGTTGGCAAGTCCAGCTCTGGCAATGATCCACATGGTGGCGTTGATGATGTCCATCTGGCTAGATCAACGGTGAGTTGACATGCGGCCATGTGCTTGTACTGTTGCCTTGGACTTGTTATCTCCGCGCCAAATCCCATCCCGAGGTCACCGACTAATGAACGATGCAGATGTGCTCACCGCAGATCCACGGCTCCAGTTGAGCCACGAGGCGGTCATTGAGCTGGGCTATTTGTATGTTGGATTTTGTAACGCGGCTTTAGACTTTCCATTTCATTACACAGCGTTGCAGCTGCAGCTCTGCAACCATCCAACGCTGTTCCACATCCTCTGTCTTCCGAGGTTCACCGGTATGCAGCCATGGCTTCCAGGTTCTACACACTTCGTCGTTAATGGCATTGGTTCCTCCAGGTCTTGTTTCCACAGGTGATGAACCATACCTTCCGATGTTTGTTTTACAGTTTGCATTAAGGTTCTGCCAGGGTTTATGTTAACATTTATTCATGGTGGTATGCAGATGGTCACCGACCTCGCCTCTGGAGCAAGGGGTTTCCTCTTTTCGCCGGCTACCCAGCACCGGGTAAGGGTTTGAACACTGGCCTTATTCTTATGTGGGTTTTTTAAGATTTAGCTAAAACATTATTCCCTTGGCAGGGATTACCGGATTGATACAATTTCCTCTCTGTTCAAGCTCGGAATCTCTTTTGCTAATGAGGCAGAAAGTCTCGGTTGATATATGTACATTCTTAGATGTCGTTGGTTATTCTATTTCACGATATTAGACTGGTTCTTCTGAACCCAGCTGTAATCCTAATTTTTAACTCTGTTTTCGAACCTTAAGACATTCCTGCTCAGGTTGACTGTGATAAATGTGTGTTATTCAAGCGCACAGTTATGTATAGACTCGGTCTATTATATATGGAGATATATTTTGGTCTTTACCGGTTCAATATAAATGAATAGCTTTGTGCCTGGTTAAATAGTTGTGCGTATTTCCCATCGAGGCACTGTGTATTGCTTTCTTAATGTTTATAAATGTGTCTTTTAGTTTATGGACGCCGGCTTGATGCCTCGACCAGCCTAGCGTAGGCTACGGCTCGGCCTGAGGGGTTTCACCAAGCGGTATTTCGATGTGAAGAACCGCCGGGGTCATGGACTTACAGTCACAGTTTTCCCTTGTCTCGGCGTTCCTGTTTATACTCTTGTTTTGTTTCGTTAAATGAAATAATGTGCTTTCCATAACATGCAATACAGTTGTTATTTGAATGCGTATTTATATATATAAGATATCTTCAGGAATGTAATTCTTCTGCAATCTCTGTAATGTTTATGGTCAGGTTGTTCATAATAAGGTTCTGTGGTAATGGTTCTTGGCTTATTGCAATGTATATAACGATGATTTCATTGCTCTGTTATCTCGCTTGAACGCGAGCCTCTAGATTTATTTTCTGTGTATACAGTGTATTATCAGGGTTTTACCCCATTCGAAGTTACAGAGAACGGTTGTATGCTTTATTGCTTTTGCTAAATAGTCATATAAATATATGTATCTTTATTCCAGCTTCTCGCTTATACTTGTTCACATTTTCTTCGTTCCTGTTTCATATACACAGGGTTTCGTTCCGAGTAGGTTATCTACACTGTAATCACAAACCCTTATAGAGTATAGGCTAGGGTTTTAGTAGAGTACTGTAAACGCAGACTCTATTAATACTTCTCATGCAGATTTTTAGGTTCTTTCTTCAGATTTCTGTTCAAATCCGTTAATGCACTCGACTCTGTTGTTTTATAATTCACACAGTAAATTTTACATGTTTTCTAACGCTGAATTTGTTTATCTACAATGCACACAGAGTGTCATGTCTGTTTTCTTGACACTGTTTCATAATAGTAAGCAGATAACACTTAACTCATTTCACTTTTCTTTGTACAGTACAGAAGGTAAACATTAAACCTTTTAACAGTTGTATAAGCAATAAGCCATACCTGCTTCTGTGCCAAACCTGTTGTAATGCTTGTCAATCCACCCGTCCGTAGGAAGAGTCCTTCTTGAATCTTCCACCCCCAAGCACTTGCAGGTCCTACTCGACCGCAATCACACTGGTCTCGCCAGTAACGCTATCTGATCCTAACCAGACGTAGCGTGCACAGGAAATTCCTTCCTCTTATGCCATCTGATCCTAACCAGACATAGCATGAATATTTTTTCTTTTTTTCTTTCTGCCATCTGATCCTAACCAGACTTGGCATTCTTCCCCTTTTCCTCTGGGGTCTCAACTACCTCAAGGTAGTTAGGGTTCCAATGTAACTGATTCCTCAGTTACTACCCATAATTAGTCACAACTCAGTTCAAATAATAACCACACAGTTATCTTTTATTAACATAAATTCATAACAGGATTATAAATGTAATTTTCAAATAAAGTCTTTTACTCAAAATTACTTTCACAATTACTAATGTTACTTTTCACAAGGGGCGTTACATCTCCCCCTCCTGAAAGTCTACATCGTCCCGATGTTGCTGGTCATCTAAAAACAATCTGGGATAAGTATCCCTCATCAGTTGTTCATCTTCCCAGGTGGCCTCTTCAGGCCCAAAGTGCTGCCAGCGCACTTTAACCTGGCTGATGACCTTTTTCCGCAGCTCGACCCTTCTCCGATCTAATATGCTCACTGGCTCTACCAGAAATTCTCCTTCCGGTTCCACCTGAAATACATAACAATCAGGTCAGCTGCTTAATAGTATTCTAATTCAATTTATACTAATTAACAGTCTTCCCCTACCTGAATGTCCTGCCAACTTATTATATGCCTAGGGTCATACACATATCTTTTTAAGACTGATACGTGGAAGATATTATGGACCCGAATATGGCTAGGTAGGGCGAGCTGGTAGGCTACAGGCCCTACTCGTGCCAGAATTTGGAATGGTCCACAAAATCACGGTGCCAATTTGGCACAGGCATTCCATTGAAGGGTGCTTTTCCTAGCACGAATTCTGATGTACACATGTTCACCCACTTCATATTCTTTAAATGTTCTCTTCCGATCTGCAAAATTTTTCTGCCTGTCTTGTGCCATCTTTAGATTGGCTCGCACTTTCTTCACCATGACCTCCATCTCTTCCAACATCTCAGGACCTAGTAAGAATTTATCCTCCGGTCCTCCCCAACTGGAGGGTGTGCGACACTTTCGGCCGTAGAGGACTTCGAATGGGCTCATCTTCAAGGATGAGTGATAGCCATTATTATAGGCGAACTCCACTAGATGCAGATACTCCTCCCAGCGCGTAGGTTGCTGCATCACATAAGTTCTTAGCATGTCCTCCAACACTTGATTCACTCGCTCAGTCTGTCCGTCAGTTTGCGGATGATAGGCGGTGCTGAAGTTCAATTGTGTTCCCAGTCCTTCAAATAAGGTCCTCCAAAAAGCTGAGGTGAACTTAACATCACGATCAGATATTATTACTTTCGGCAGCCCATGAAGCTTAAATATGTTTTGCATAAAAATGTTTGCGATTTGGGCTGCACGATAGGTGGATTGAACCGGTATAAAGTGAGATGACTTGCTGAGTTTATCCACTACTACCATTATTGAATCATTATTCTTTTTGGATTTCGGCAAACCAGTAATAAAGTCCATGGTTATGGTCTCCCATTTCCATTCCGGTATGGGTATTGGCTGTAGCAGTCCCGCAGGATGTTGATGTTCAGCTTCACCTGCTGACACTCCAAACAGTGCGCCAGGTATTCTACAATATCTTTCTTCATGCCTGGCCAGTAATACTCCTTCCTTAGTGAGGTGATTAATTTCTGGTAACCAGGATGCCCCGCATAAGGACTTCTATGATTTTCATCCAGAATCTTTTCCTTAATACTGCTCTGATTGGGTATGTAAATCTTTTTCTAAAAACACAACATGCCGACTGTATTCAAGGTATAACCTTGCTGTATAGAACGGGCATCTGAATTTTGCACCAAATGCTTCTTTTGCAAATAAATCTGATCTTGCGCTGCAGCTTCCTCAATCTCTTGGTCAAGAGTGGACCATCCTTGACTGATACCAATCTCATAAATGCAATGCACTTTTCGACTTAGTGCATCGGCTACTCTGTTCTCCTTTCCCTTTAAGTGCTTAATTTCGAAATCGAAATTTCCCAGAAAGTCCACCCATCTTGCTTGTCTTGCGTTTAAAGTGGGTTGACTAAAGTAACTAGTCAAACTGTGGTGATCCGTCATTAGCAGAAACTTTCTCCCTACTAAATAATGGCGCCACATCTTCAAGGCATGGATCACAGCGGTTAATTCCAGATCATAGGCAGAATATTTCTGCTCATGTTCTTTCAACTTTCTGGATTCATAGGCAATCACTTTGCCTTCCTGCATCAGTACTCCACCCACGCCCTCCTTACTGGCATCTGTACAGACTACATATTCCTTTTCAGGATCTGCCACACACAGCACAGGTGTTGTGGTGAGTAAATGCTTGAGCTGTTCGAAGCTCCGCTGACAATCTGCTGTCCACTTAAACGCTTTTCCTTTCTTTTGCAAGGAGGTAATGGGGAAAGCAACTCTAGAAAAGCCTTCTACAAACCGCCGGTAATATCCAGCCAGCCCCATGAAGGACCGAATATCTGCTACATCCTTGGGTGTAGGCCAATCCATTATAGTTTTAATCTTTTCGGGGTCTACAGCTATACCTTCCTTTGTAATAATGTGACCCAAATATTGGATCTGTTCTTTATAGAAGTCACATTTGCTGAATTTTCCATATAACTGATGCTCCCGTAAAGTCTGCAACACTATCCTTAGATGTTCCTCATGCTCTTTCCTATTCCGGGAGTAGATAAGTATATCATCAATAAAGATCAATACAAATTTGTCTAAGTATTGATGAAATACACTATTCATTAAACACATGAATGTTGCAGGCGCATTAGTTAACCCAAAAGGCAGTACCACAAACTCGTAATGTCCATAACGAGTACGAAAAGCGGTCTTGGCTATGTCTTCATCTTTTATTCTAATTTGGTGGTATCCTGATCTCAAATCGATCTTTGAGAAGATGGTCGCCCCCTTCACCTGATCAAACAGCTCGTCAATGCGGGGTAGTGGATATTTGTTTTTGACTGTTAGTTTATTCAGCTGTCTATAGTCTATGCACATTCGCAGAGTCCCATCCTTCTTCCTCACAAACAGCACAGGAGCTCCCCAAGGAGAGACACTGGGGCGGATGTACTTCTTTTCTAGCAGCTCTTGCAGCTGCATTTTTAACTCAGTTAACTCTGGCACACTCATCCGATAGGGTGCTCGGGACACTGGGGCTGCTCCGGGTATCAGCTCAATGGTGAAGTCCAAATCCCTTCTGGGTGGCAGCCCTGGAATCTCTTCAGGAAATACATCTGCAAATTCTTGCACTACTGGTATATCTTTAACAGTTGCAACCTTATCCACAGAATCTGCAAACCCCACTTGTACTGCATAAATCTGGCACTTATTCCGGATACACTTAACCAGCTGAGAGGCTGTGATCGGCCGAATCTGCACTGGTTTCTGGATGCCTTGAATTTCTTTTCCCATACCCAACTCATCTCTGTAGGAGACTGTTTTTGTTTTACAGTTAATTACAGACCAGCGTCGTTCCAACCAGTCCATTCCTATCAGCACATCATAGGAACCAAGAGGGAGTACATTTAACTCAGTGGTTATGGTTTGGCCAGCTAACCTTAATGGACAATTGCTGACTTTGGTTAGTACTCTTCTTTTGGTCCCGGTGGCCAGCTGTACTAACCATGGGCTTTTAAATTTAGTGGTTTGCAAACCACAACTTTCTACCACTTTAGGACTTATATAGCTTAAAGTAGCTCCTGGGTCTACTAAAACAGAAACAGCTCGATCAAAGATCTTACCTTCGAACTCTATCATTGTTGGCTGGTAATCAGCTTGCCGATCCTCCAGTGCTGCATTTATTCTGGGCATGGATCGAGCCACATCTCCTACTGTTGAAGCTTCGTAGATCTGGGACAACTGATCGCTGTCCTTCCGATGAGGGCAGTTTCTGATATAATGGGGTCCGCCACAACCCCAACACTGAACAGGTGGCCGAGCTGAGCCTTCATTGTCCAATCTAACTTGCTGTTCACTGTATTTGGATTCTGCAGGAGGTTTGAATCTGCTCTGAGTTTTTGCTGGATTTTTAGTGCTGGCTCCTTTCGAAAATCCTTTCTGAAAACTGCTGCGTGCTCCCTTACCACCCATAGGCATTTTACTGCCTCGCTTATCTGTCCAACGTTTTCCGGAATTTTCTCCTTTTGATTTATTCTGCTGATAACACAGTCTAGCTTTCCATATTGCTTCATCCATGGTCTTTGGATTATCGAACTCTATCCTTTCTCGCATTGTCAGAGGTAGGCTACTAACAAATCTTTGTACTTTAGCCTTCTCTTCACGAATATAGGGAACGTAGCGAAGCAGGGACGTGAATTTAGTTACAAATTCATCAATAGTCTGCTGCCCAAGCCGCAGATCATGGAATTCTCGCGCTTTTTCATCATAAAAGCGTTTTGTCAGGTACTTCTCTTTAAAATATCCTTGAAACTTTTCCCAGGTCACATTCTGTTCGCTTATTCCCCGCACCATCTTGACCTCTTCCCACCATAGCGTGGCTTTGGCTTGCAACTGGAATATAGCCAGCCTTGCCTTAAGATGATGATCGTATTCATATACCTGAAAATACTTATTCATATTAATCAGCCATGCCTCTGCAGCTTCTTCAGATTCTCCGTCAAAATGAGGTGGTTTAATCTTCCTGAATTCTCCGTGTAATTCCATCCGGGGTCTTTTTGGAGTCTGATATTCAGAGGCGTTAACAGACTTCTCTCCTCGCGTCTCTCCTCTGTCCTCTGCTTCCTCCTGTTCAGTATGATAGCTCTGTTCATCTGTTATTTGTGCTTGTTCCGGCCTCGGATGTGACTGCTGTTGATGTTGTTTATCAGATAAGCTTTTCAGGATCCTTTCCTGTTCAACATTCAATCTTGCGTTATCTGCACGCAGCTGAGCCATTTCATCTTTTAGCTCCTGCAATGTCCTCAAAAGCGTTGAGTCAGTAGTGCGACCTGCTGCTCCCAGTTGTACCCAAAACTCAGAATTCCCTTGAGGTTGTTCCATGTTATCCGGAGGTTCCGGATTCCCATAAGGAGCACTGTTTGCTCTTCTCATTCTGCTACTACCTGCTTCAGAACAACTCATTAAACAGATTTAATTTATCTTGGTGTATTGCTGAACTGTTAGCATAATACTGTTTATATTCATGTTGCTGTAATCTTAAAAATTTTCCCAAAGGTCACAGAGTTGTAAACCTTGGGCTCTGATACCAATTTGTCACGTTCCCATAAGTAAACTACAGTAATACATATTTTTTTTTTATATTAACTCCTTTCACATCTACTATTACCATTACTTAACATGTTAAACATATCAATTAAACCCGCATCTGAAATCATAACCTAAGTTATGTAATAATCATAATGTATATATTTCATGTCAATGCACATGCGTTGACACATTCTATATATATGTCAACTGTTGATTATCCGCACATAATATTTCATGGTGTAAATGATAAGGTTTACAATATGCAATTACATGATTTGATATCACGGAACCACAGTTGGCAAGGTATTCATTGCATTATTTATGGCAACTGCACTTTTCATATCCCGAGAAATCTAACGGAGGAGTTGGCAAGTCCGGCTCTGGCAATGATCCACATGGTGGCGTTGATGATGTCCATCTGGCTAGATCAACGGTGAGTTGACATGCGGCCATGTGCTTGTACTGTTGCCTTGGACTTGTTATCTCCGCGCCAAATCCCATCCCGAGGTCACCGACTAATGAACGATGCAGATGTGCTCACCGCAGATCCACGGCTCCAGTTGAGCCACGAGGCGGTCATTGAGCTGGGCTATTTGTATGTTGGATTTTGTAACGCGGCTTTAGACTTTCCATTTCATTACACAGCGTTGCAGCTGCAGCTCTGCAACCATCCAACGCTGTTCCACATCCTCTGTCTTCCGAGGTTCACCGGTATGCAGCCATGGCTTCCAGGTTCTGCACACTTCGTCGTTAATGGCATTGGTTCCTCCAGGTCTTGTTTCCACAGGTGATGAACCATACCTTCCGATGTTTGTTTTACAGTTTGCATTAAGGTTCTGCCAGGGTTTATGTTAACATTTATTCATGGTGGTATGCAGATGGTCACCGACCTCGCCTCTGGAGCAAGGGGTTTCCTCTTTTCGCCGGCTACCCAGCACCGGGTAAGGGTTTGAACACTGGCCTTATTCTTATGTGGGTTTTTTAAGATTTAGCTAAAACATTATTCCCTTGGCAGGGATTACCGGATTGATACAATTTCCTCTCTGTTCAAGCTCAGAATCTCTTTTGCTAATGAGGCAGAAAGTCTCGGTTGATATATGTACATTCTTAGATGTCGTTGGTTATTCTATTTCACGATATTAGACTGGTTCTTCTGAACCCAGCTGTAATCCTAATTTTTAACTCTGTTTTCGAACCTTAAGACATTCCTGCTCAGGTTGACTGTGATAAATGTGTGTTATTCAAGCGCACAGTTATGTATAGACTCGGTCTATTATATATGGAGATATATTTTGGTCTTTACCGGTTCAATATAAATGAATAGCTTTGTGCCTGGTTAAATAGTTGTGCGTATTTCCCATCGAGGCACTGTGTATTGCTTTCTTAATGTTTATAAATGTGTCTTTTAGTTTATGGACGCCGGCTTGATGCCTCGACCAGCCTAGCGTAGGCTACGGCTCGGCCTGAGGGGTTTCACCAAGCGGTATTTCGATGTGAAGAACCGCCGGGGTCATGGACTTACAGTCACAGTTTTCCCTTGTCTCGGCGTTCCTGTTTATACTCTTGTTTTGTTTCGTTAAATGAAATAATGTGCTTTCCATAACATGCAATACAGTTGTTATTTGAATGCGTATTTATATATATAAGATATCTTCAGGAATGTAATTCTTCTGCAATCTCTGTAATGTTTATGGTCAGGTTGTTCATAATAAGGTTCTGTGGTAATGGGTTTCTTGGCTTATTGCAATATATATAACGATGACACCATTGCTCTGTTAACTCGCTTGAACGCGAGACTCTAGATTCATTTTCTGTGTATATAATATATTATCAGAGTTTTTACCCCATTCGTTGTTACAGAGAACGGCTGTATGCCTTCTTGCTTTCGCTAAATAGTCATATAAATATATGTATCTTTATTCTAGCTCCTCGCTTATACTTGTTTATGTTTTCTCCGTTCCTGTTCATATATACGGGGTTCTGTTCTGAATAGGTTATCTACACTGTGATTACAAACCCTTATAGAGTATATTCTAGGGTTTTTAGTGGAGTACTGTAAACGCAGACTCTGTTAATACTTCTCATGCAGATTTTTAGGTTCTTTCTTCAGATTTCTGTTCAAATCCGTTAATGCACTCGACTCTGTTGTTTTATAATTCACACAGTAAATTTTACATGTTTTCTAACGCTGAATTTGTTTATCTACAATGCACACAGAGTGTCATGTCTGTTTTCTTGACACTGTTTCATAATAGTAAGCAGATAACACTTAACTCATTTCACTTTTCTTTGTACAGTACAGAAGGTAAACATTAAACCTTTTAACAGTTGTATAAGCAATAAGCCATACCTGCTTCTGTGCCAAACCTGTTGTAATGCTTGTCAATCCACCCGTCCGTAGGAAGAGTCCTTCTTGAATCTTCCACCCCCAAGCACTTGCAGGTCCTACTCGACCGCAATCACACTGGTCTCGCCAGTAACGCTATCTGATCCTAACCAGACGTAGCGTGCACAGGAAATTCCTTCCTCTTATGCCATCTGATCCTAACCAGACATAGCATGAATATTTTTTCTTTTTTTCTTTCTGCCATCTGATCCTAACCAGACTTGGCATTCTTCCCCTTTTCCTCTGGGGTCTCAACTACCTCAAGGTAGTTAGGGTTCCAATGTAACTGATTCCTCAGTTACTACCCATAATTAGTCACAACTCAGTTCAAATAATAACCACACAGTTATCTTTTATTAACATAAATTCATAACAGGATTATAAATGTAATTTTCAAATAAAGTCTTTTACTCAAAATTACTTTCACAATTACTAATGTTACTTTTCACAAGGGGCGTTACATCTCCCCCTCCTGAAAGTCTACATCGTCCCGATGTTGCTGGTCATCTAAAAACAATCTGGGATAAGTATCCCTCATCAGTTGTTCATCTTCCCAGGTGGCCTCTTCAGGCCCAAAGTGCTGCCAGCGCACTTTAACCTGGCTGATGACCTTTTTCCGCAGCTCGACCCTTCTCCGATCTAATATGCTCACTGGCTCTACCAGAAATTCTCCTTCCGGTTCCACCTGAAATACATAACAATCAGGTCAGCTGCTTAATAGTATTCTAATTCAATTTATACTAATTAACAGTCTTCCCCTACCTGAATGTCCTGCCAACTTATTATATGCCTAGGGTCATACACATATCTTTTTAAGACTGATACGTGGAAGATATTATGGACCCGAATATGGCTAGGTAGGGCGAGCTGGTAGGCTACAGGCCCTACTCGTGCCAGAATTTGGAATGGTCCACAAAATCGCGGTGCCAATTTGGCACAGGCATTCCATTGAAGGGTGCTTTTCCTAGCACGAATTCTGATGTACACATGTTCACCCACTTCATATTCTTTAAATGTTCTCTTCCGATCTGCAAAATTTTTCTGCCTGTCTTGTGCCATCTTTAGATTGGCTCGCACTTTCTTCACCATGACCTCCATCTCTTCCAACATCTCAGGACCTAGTAAGAATTTATCCTCCGGTCCTCCCCAACTGGAGGGTGTGCGACACTTTCGGCCGTAGAGGACTTCGAATGGGCTCATCTTCAAGGATGAGTGATAGCCATTATTATAGGCGAACTCCACTAGATGCAGATACTCCTCCCAGCGCGTAGGTTGCTGCATCACATAAGTTCTTAGCATGTCCTCCAACACTTGATTCACTCGCTCAGTCTGTCCGTCAGTTTGCGGATGATAGGCGGTGCTGAAGTTCAATTGTGTTCCCAGTCCTTCAAATAAGGTCCTCCAAAAAGCTGAGGTGAACTTAACATCACGATCAGATATTATTACTTTCGGCAGCCCATGAAGCTTAAATATGTTTTGCATAAAAATGTTTGCGATTTGGGCTGCACGATAGGTGGATTGAACCGGTATAAAGTGAGCTGACTTGCTGAGTTTATCCACTACTACCATTATTGAATCATTATTCTTTTTGGATTTCGGCAAACCAGTAATAAAGTCCATGGTTATGGTCTCCCATTTCCATTCCGGTATGGGTATTGGCTGTAGCAGTCCCGCAGGATGTTGATGTTCAGCTTTCACCTGCTGACACTCCAAACAGCGCGCCAGGTATTCTACAATATCTTTCTTCATGCCTGGCCAGTAATACTCCTTCCTTAGTGAGGTGATTAATTTCTGGTAACCAGGATGCCCTGCATAAGGACTTCTATGATTTTCATCCAGAATCTTTTCCTTAATACTGCTCTGATTGGGTATGTAAATCTTTTTCTGAAAACACAACATGCCGACTGTATTCAAGGTATAACCTTGCTGTATAGAACGGGCATCTGAATTTTGCACCAAATGCTTCTTTTGCAAATAAATCTGATCTTGCGCTGCAGCTTCCTCAATCTCTTGGTCAAGAGTGGACCATCCTTGACTGATACCAATCTCATAAATGCAATGCACTTTTCGACTTAGTGCATCGGCTACTCTGTTCTCCTTTCCCTTTAAGTGCTTAATTTCGAAATCGAAATTTCCCAGAAAGTCCACCCATCTTGCTTGTCTTGCGTTTAAAGTGGGTTGACTAAAGTAACTAGTCAAACTGTGGTGATCCGTCATTAGCAGAAACTTTCTCCCTACTAAATAATGGCGCCACATCTTCAAGGCATGGATCACAGCGGTTAATTCCAGATCATAGGCAGAATATTTCTGCTCATGTTCTTTCAACTTTCTGGATTCATAGGCAATCACTTTGCCTTCCTGCATCAGTACTCCACCCACGCCCTCCTTACTGGCATCTGTACAGACTACATATTCCTTTTCAGGATCTGCCACACACAGCACAGGTGTTGTGGTGAGTAAATGCTTGAGCTGTTCGAAGCTCCGCTGACAATCTGCTATCCACTTAAACGCTTTTCCTTTCTTTTGCAAGGAGGTAATGGGGAAAGCAACTATAGAAAAGCCTTCTACAAACCGCCGGTAATATCCAGCCAGCCCCATGAAGGACCGAATATCTACTACATCCTTGGGTGTAGGCCAATCCATTATAGTTTTAATCTTTTCGGGGTCTACAGCTATACCTTCCTTTGTAATAATGTGACCCAAATATTGGATATGTTCTTTATAGAAGTCACATTTGCTGAATTTTCCATATAACTGATGCTCCCGTAAAGTCTGCAACACTATCCTTAGATGTTCCTCATGCTCTTTCCTATTCCGGGAGTAGATAAGTATATCATCAATAAAGATCAATACAAATTTGTCTAAGTATTGATGAAATACACTATTCATTAAACACATGAATGTTGCAGGCGCATTAGTTAACCCAAAAGGCAGTACCACAAACTCGTAATGTCCATAATGAGTACGAAAAGCGGTCTTGCCTATATTTTCATTTTTTATTCTAATTTGGTGGTATCCTGATCTCAAATCGATCTTTGAGAAGATGGTCGCCCCCTTCACCTGATCAAACAGCTCGTCAATGCGGGGTAGTGGATATTTATTTTTGACTGTTAGTTTATTCAGCTGTCTATAGTCTATGCACATTCGCAGAGTCCCATCCTTCTTCCTCACAAACAGCACAGGAGCTCCCCAAGGAGAGACACTGGGGCGGATGTACTTCTTTTCTAGCAGCTCTTGCAGCTGCATTTTTAACTCAGTTAACTCTGGCACACTCATCCGATAGGGTGCTCGGGACACTGGGGCTGCTCCGGGTATCAGCTCAATGGTGAAGTCCAAATCCCTTCTGGGTGGCAGCCCTGGAATCTCTTCAGGAAATACATCTGCAAATTCTTGCACTACTGGTATATCTTTAACAGTTGCAACCTTATCCACAGAATCTGCAAACCCCACTTGTACTGCATAAATCTGGCACTTATTCCGGATACACTTAACCAGCTGAGAGGCTGTGATCGGCCGAATCTGCACTGGTTTCTGGATGCCTTGAATTTCTTTTCCCATACCCAACTCATCTCTGTAGGAGACTGTTTTTGTTTTACAGTTAATTACAGACCAGCGTCGTTCCAACCAGTCCATTCCTATCAGCACATCATAGGAACCAAGAGGGAGTACATTTAACTCAGTGGTTATGGTTTGGCCAGCTAACCTTAATGGACAATTGCTGACTTTGGTTAGTACTCTTCTTTTGGTCCCGGTGGCCAGCTGTACTAACCATGGGCTTTTAAATTTAGTGGTTTGCAAACCACAACTTTCTACCACTTTAGGACTTATATAGCTTAAAGTAGCTCCTGGGTCTACTAAAACAGAAACAGCTCGATCAAAGATCTTACCTTCGAACTCTATCATTGTTGGCTGGTAATCAGCTTGCCGATCCTCCAGTGCTGCATTTATTCTGGGCATGGATCGAGCCACATCTCCTACTGTTGAAGCTTCGTAGATCTGGGACAACTGATCGCTGTCCTTCCGATGAGGGCAGTTTCTGATATAATGGGGTCCGCCACAACCCCAACACTGAACAGGTGGCCGAGCTGAGCCTTCATTGTCCAATCTAACTTGCTGTTCACTGTATTTGGATTCTGCAGGAGGTTTGAATCTGCTCTGAGTTTTTGCTGGATTTTTAGTGCTGGCTCCTTTCGAAAATCCTTTCTGAAAACTGCTGCGTGCTCCCTTACCACCCATAGGCATTTTACTGCCTCGCTTATCTGTCCAACGTTTTCCGGAATTTTCTCCTTTTGATTTATTCTGCTGATAACACAGTCTAGCTTTCCATATTGCTTCATCCATGGTCTTTGGATTATCGAACTCTATCCTTTCTCGCATTGTCAGAGGTAGGCTACTAACAAATCTTTGTACTTTAGCCTTCTCTTCACGAATATAGGGAACGTAGCGAAGCAGGGACGTGAATTTAGTTACAAATTCATCAATAGTCTGCTGCCCAAGCCGCAGATCATGGAATTCTCGCGCTTTTTCATCATAAAAGCGTTTTGTCAGGTACTTCTCTTTAAAATATCCTTGAAACTTTTCCCAGGTCACATTCTGTTCGCTTATTCCCCGCACCATCTTGACCTCTTCCCACCATAGCGTGGCTTTGGCTTGCAACTGGAATATAGCCAGCCTTGCCTTAAGATGATGATCGTATTCATATACCTGAAAATACTTATTCATATTAATCAGCCATGCCTCTGCAGCTTCTTCAGATTCTCCGTCAAAATGAGGTGGTTTAATCTTCCTGAATTCTCCGTGTAATTCCATCCGGGGTCTTTTTGGAGTCTGATATTCAGAGGCGTTAACAGACTTCTCTCCTCGCGTCTCTCCTCTGTCCTCTGCTTCCTCCTGTTCAGTATGATAGCTCTGTTCATCTGTTATTTGTGCTTGTTCCGGCCTCGGATGTGACTGCTGTTGATGTTGTTTATCAGATAAGCTTTTCAGGATCCTTTCCTGTTCAACATTCAATCTTGCGTTATCTGCACGCAGCTGAGCCATTTCATCTTTTAGCTCCTGCAATGTCCTCAAAAGCGTTGAGTCAGTAGTGCGACCTGCTGCTCCCAGTTGTACCCAAAACTCAGAATTCCCTTGAGGTTGTTCCATGTTATCCGGAGGTTCCGGATTCCCATAAGGAGCACTGTTTGCTCTTCTCATTCTGCTACTACCTGCTTCAGAACAACTCATTAAACAGATTTAATTTATCTTGGTATATTGCTGAACTGTTACCATAATACTGTCTATATTCAGGTTGCTGTAATCTTAAAAATTTTCCCAAAGGTCACAGAGTTGTAAACCTTGGGCTCTGATACCAATTTGTCACGTACCCATAAGTAAACTACAGTAATACATATTTTTTTTTTATATTGACTCCTTTCACATATAATACTACCTTTACTTAACATGTTAAATATATCTATTTAACCTGCATCCGGAATCACAATTTAAGTTATGTAATAATCATAGTGTTTATATTACATGTCAATGCACATGCGTTGACACATTCTATATATATGTCAACTGTTGATTATCCGCACATAATATTTCATGGTGTAAATGATAAGGTTTACAATATGCAATTACATGATTTGATATCACGGAACCACAGTTGGCAAGGTATTCATTGCATTATTTATGGCAACTGCACTTTTCATATCCCGAGAAATCTAACGGAGGAGTTGGCAAGTCCGGCTCTGGCAATGATCCACATGGTGGCGTTGATGATGTCCATCTGGCTAGATCAACGGTGAGTTGACATGCGGCCATGTGCTTGTACTGTTGCCTTGGACTTGTTATCTCCGCGCCAAATCCCATCCCGAGGTCACCGACTAATGAACGATGCAGATGTGCTCACCGCAGATCCACGGCTCCAGTTGAGCCACGAGGCGGTCATTGAGCTGGGCTATTTGTATGTTGGATTTTGTAACGCGGCTTTAGACTTTCCATTTCATTACACAGCGTTGCAGCTGCAGCTCTGCAACCATCCAACGCTGTTCCACATCCTCTGTCTTCCGAGGTTCACCGGTATGCAGCCATGGCTTCCAGGTTCTGCACACTTCGTCGTTAATGGCATTGGTTCCTCCAGGTCTTGTTTCCACAGGTGATGAACCATACCTTTTGATGTTTGTTTTACAGTTCGCATTAAGGTTCTGCCAGGGTTTATGTTAATATTTATTCATGGTGGTATGCAGATGGTCACCGACCTCGCCTCTGGAGCAAGGGGTTTCCTCTTTTCGCCGGCTACCCATCACCGGGTAAGGGTTTGAACACTGGCCTTATTCTTATGTGGGTTTTTAAGATTTAGCTAAAACATTATTCCCTTGGCAGGGATTACCGGATTGATACAATTTCCTCTCTGTTCAAGCTCGAAACTCTTTTGCTAATGAGGCAGAATAGTCTCGGTTGATATATGTACATTCTTAGATGTCGTTGGTTATTCTATTTCACGATATTAGACTGGTTCTTCTGAACCCAGCTGTAATCCTAATTTTTAACTCTGTTTTCGAACCTTAAGACATTCCTGCTCAGGTTGACTGTGATAAATGTGTGTTATTCAAGCGCACAGTTATGTATAGACTCGGTCTATTATATATGGAGATATATTTTGGTCTTTACCGGTTCAATATAAATGAATAGCTTTGTGCCTGGTTAAATAGTTGTGCGTATTTCCCATCGAGGCACTGTGTATTGCTTTCTTAATGTTTATAAATGTGTCTTTTAGTTTATGGACGCCGGCTTGATGCCTCGACCAGCCTAGCGTAGGCTACGGCTCGGCCTGAGGGGTTTCACCAAGCGGTATTTCGATGTGAAGAACCGCCGGGGTCATGGACTTACAGTCACAGTTTTCCCTTGTCTCGGAGTTCCTGTTTATACTCTTGTTTTGTTTCGTTAAATGAAATAATGTGCTTTCCATAACATGCAATACAGTTGTTATTTGAATGCGTATTTATATATATAAGATATCTTCAGGAATGTAATTCTTCTGCAATCTCTGTAATGTTTATGGTCAGGTTGTTCATAATAAGGTTCTGTGGTAATGGTTCTTGGCTTATTGCAATGTATATAACGATGACTTCATTGCTCTGTTAACTCGCTTGAACGCGAGACTCTAGATTCATTTTCTGTGTATATAATATATTATCAGAGTTTTTACCCCATTTGTTGTTACAGAGAACGGCTGTATGCTTTATTGCTTTTGCTAAATAGTCATATAAATATATGTATCTTTATTCCAGCTTCTCGCTTATACTTGTTTACGTTTTCTCCGTTCCTGTTCATATATACGGGGTTCTGTTCTGAATAGGTTATCTACACTGTGATTACAAACCCTTATAGAGTATATTCTAGGGTTTTTAGTGGAGTACTGTAAACGCAGACTCTATTAACATTTCTCATGTAGATTTTTAGGTTCTTTCTTCAGATCTCTGTTCAATTCCGTAATGCACTTGACTCTGTTGTTTTTATAATTTACACAGTAACATATACATATTTTCTAAGGCTGGATTTGTTGTCTATAATGCACAGAGAGTATCATGTCTGTTTTCTTGATACTGTCTCATAATAGAAGCAGTTAATACTTAACTTATTTCACTTTTCTCTGTACAGAACAGAAAGTAAACATTTAACCTTTAAACAGTTGCATAAGCAAGAAGCCATACCTGCTTCTGTGCCAAACCTGTTGTAATGCTTGTCAATCCTCCCGTCCGTAGGAAGAGTCCTTCTCAAATCTTCCACCCCCAAGCACTTGCAGGTCCTACTCGACCGCAATCACACTGGTCTCGCCAGTAACGCTATCTGATCCTAACCAGACGTAGCGTGCACAGGAAATTCCTTCCTCTTATGCCATCTGATCCTAACCAGACATAGCATGAATATTTTTTCTTTTTTTCTTTCTGCCATCTGATCCTAACCAGACTTGGCATTCTTCCCCTTTTCCTCTGGGGTCTCAACTACCTCAAGGTAGTTAGGGTTCCAATGTAACTGATTCCTCAGTTACTACCCATAATTAGTCACAACTCAGTTCAAATAATAACCACACAGTTATCTTTTATTAACATAAATTCATAACAGGCTTATAAATGTAATTTTCAAATAAAGTCTTTTACTCAAAATTACTTTCACAATTACTAATGTTACTTCTGACAAGGGGCGTTACTCTTCTTTTCTTCTAGAAGTTAGAAGATCTGATAACACTTAAATCATTACTCATTTTCAATAAACAAAAATATTATTCAATTCAAACAGGTAATAACACTAATTATTCAATTTGTTCTTACTGCGGTAAATAAAATATTTACAATTTTATGGGAACATCACAGAAAGGGTAAAGAGTAACGAAAGCTACTTTTGCTAGTTTCTTTACCTTTGCCTTTGCCTCTACCTCTACCTTTACCTCCACTAATTTTTTTTTATCTACCTGATTATCGTTGGACAAGATCTTTA
This sequence comes from Pinus tabuliformis, assembly GCA_031772625.1. NCBI lineage: Eukaryota > Viridiplantae > Streptophyta > Pinopsida > Pinales > Pinaceae > Pinus > Pinus tabuliformis. The sequence goes on from CM062805.1 coordinate 1,148,515,645, forward strand.
TGAATTGTTTGTCGTGCTCTCTTAATCCCCTGTAAGATACCTTTGAACTAACTTAGTTATGGATAATTGAAGGAGCATAATAAACAATTTTCACAAATTTGCTTAACCAATCATTGATTATTGTTGTGTTGATAAGTGCTAGAAAGTTAAAAATAATAAAATTTGTTTAGTTATATTGTAATTTTGTTTTCATTAACAAAATTACAAATAATTTTTTACATAAAAGAAAATTATAATGTAAAAATTTGAATACTTACAATATAACAATAAGTTTATTCACTTTTCAATAGATAATATTAACTTGTATATCTTTGTTACAATATCATGAGCCAATATCATGATTCATCAATAAAACATGTTCAAAACTATCTTAATACTACATGCCCAAAAGCCATCTCTCATTTCACAATCAAAATATTTTATAAATAATTTTTTAAAATTTAATTTTATTACATTTTTGGGCAGTGAGACTCTCCATCCAAGTATAGATTATAATGTTATATTATGTTATTTAAACATTTTCACTGTGTCAAACTACATAAAAGAAAAAAAATGAAAATACAAAATAAAATTTTATTTGAAATATTTTGAATGAATGAAATTAAATAAATATAAAAATTAAACTAAAAATCATAAACTGTGAATCGTTTCAAGAAAGATCAAATCTCTGGAACAAGTTTTACACTAAAAAATACATCTAAAAAATTTGATTTTTTAAACATTGATTCAAAATTAAAATAAATCTAAACTCATATTTTTATAAAACTAATGCGCTTTACTCTAAACTAATTCATTAAAATTAACCCTATCGGTTAGCCGAGATTCCATATTTGCAATTTCGATGTTTACGTATCCCAGTCGCCTCGACTAAGCTATATATATATATATATATATATATATATATATAACTTGGTGTTTGATCGATTATCCGTTTGATTGATCGATATATAAGTGACATCGATAGCCGACACTGTTTCACTTTCATTCGACCCCGCATTCACAGTTGAAAATCTGTACAAAAGACAGAAGAGACCATGGTCACCGCCTCTCTATATGTGGAAATTCAAAGTCTTCACACTCTGTAGCAACCCGTGATAAGTTTTAATCAGAGGTATACACATTAAATTAAATGGTGATAAGTTTTAATGAGGTATGTAAATTAAATGTGAATTATATCTTATATTATTAAAGAAAAATAAATCAATTAAATTATATTTTTATTTTAAATTATTATTATTAATTAAAAAAATATAAGAATTAAATGTATACAAATTTGGAAGAGTATTTAATAAAATTTTACAAATTTTTAATAATTAAATTAAAATATAAAAAAATTTATAAATATTCTTGTAATTTAATTAAAATTCAATTTGTAATTTTAGTTAGATATAAAACTATGATTGTGTTAAGAGATATTTTTTAGTCTAATATAAAAAAGATGTAATATCATATTTTGTTTATTTTATTAAACATTTTGAGATTATCAAATTAGATAAAAATAAAATAAAGCTAAAAACTTGAAATAAAATAAATAATAGTTATTAATTATTAATAAAACATTTTGACTATATGAAATTATATAAAATTAAAATTAAAAAAAAAAAAGAGTAAAGTAATTATAATTATAAATAATAATTAAAGTAGTTTGGATCTATCTTTAACTCCAAATACTTTTTTTAGAGTGGAAAGAGATATAAAGGGATCAAATATCTAAAACAAATATTCAAAATAAAGATGAATCTAGACTCTTTTTAACAATTACAATCCGTATATATAATAATGTTCCATGTCCAACATATTATTTATATATTTAAAATTATTGTTTTATAAATAGGAACTTACATTTTAAAAAAATCGCAATAGAATGAAATTTGAGCACCCCTATTTTCAATTAATTTATTTATAACAATTTTCTTTTTTTAATTTAAGATAAATATTAGAGAAACTTTTAAAGTAAAAATGGATTTTCAATAATTCAGATTATCGGCCAATTTCATTGTGCAACGTTCTATACAAGACCATATCAAAGATTATTGCTATCTGAATTAGGAACATTTTATCTCTACATTTGTCTCAAGAGCAACATGGTTTTCTAAAGGATAGGAATATATTAGATGCGGTGGCTCTCACCCAAGAATGCTTACACTCAATGCATAGCAAAAAATAGAAGCTGCTCTTTTGAAAATCTATCTTAAAAAGGCTTATGATTGTGTGAACTGGGGTTTCATTCGATGCCTACTGGCTAGGATCGGCCTAGATGTCAAATGCATTAGATGGATCATGGCTTGTGTGGTGGAAGTCAATTATGCAATCCTCATAAATGGAGTCCCAACTCCATTCTTCAAAGCAGCCAGGGGCTTACGTCAGGGCTGCTCCCTGTCGCCACATCTCTTCATTTTAGTAATGGATTCTCTAAGCCTCCATATTAAGAAAGTGATTCAGCAAAACAGATGTAAGCCTCTCCCTATATGCAGGAACATCCTCATTTCGCATAATTTCTTTGTTGATGATATCCTATTATCAGCATTGCTGTGCAGAACAACATGGATATGTCTTCATGAAATCTTGGGGAGATTTCAAAAAGCCACCGGCATGTATGTTAATGATATAAAATCATCTTTTCATGTTGAAAATATAAATGGAGATCTTATCATATTTCTAACAGGTCTTTTTAATATAAAAGCTCTTCCCATTCGGAACGGTTTGAAATACTTGGGCTTTAATTTGAAACCTATGGGATACCGAGTGGCTGATTGGTCATGGATTCCGGATCGTTTCTATAAGAAAATAGCTGCTTGGGAATACAAATGCTTATCCTTAGGGGGCCGCGCCATTCTGACTCAAGTTGTGTTGGTACAAATCATGGTTTATTGGGCACACCTCTTCTATATCCCTTCAGCTATTATCAACTGTTTTAATAGAACGATTGCTAATTTGATATGGGGAGGATAGCAGGATAACAAAAAATACTACTTGACTAAGCTTTCGAAGCTATCTTGGCCTAAAAATATGGGAGGTTGGGGTATATTGGATCTGCACACGTTTAGAAGAGCTCTTCTCTGTAAAACCATGTGGAAAGTGATTATGGGAGAATCTATTTGGAGGAAGGCCATTAGAGCTAAGTATATGGACAATTAGAATATGACTTATTGGTATAGACAACGCAATACTGGATCTTCCAACGGCTCATCTATATGGAGAGGATTTCTAAGAATGGAGCCTTTCTTCAGAAAAAACTTGATCTGGAAATTTCAGTCTGGATCTAATATTATTATTGGCATAGATGATTTTGCAGGTGCGGAAGAAAAGATCAATATTTCCACCCAGCTTTTGAGAGCTTTACACAACAGGGGTTACTTCTTTTGGGCTAGTGTCATTCAAAAATGGGATGGAGCAGTTCCTATATGGAAATCTGCCACAGAAATTCAACTTAACGGTGTACTGGAAACACAATGGAATTCCATCATTACTGCAATGTGAGCGCGGGGCATTTTTCGCTCGTCGGACCGGGATTTCCTCATTTGGAAAGGTCTCGGTGGCTCATCAACTGTTCATGCAAAGCATATATATCTCTAGTTACTATTATCAGCATCTGAACCATCTGATAATATATTTCCAACAACATTTTGGAAAACAGGATGCCCCATAAAAATCATTATATTTGCCTGGCTGGTTTTTCATAATAGGAACCTCACTTGGGAGAATCTCCAAAAGCGGAAATGGTGTGGGCTAGCCATATGCCCCCTATGTAGATCAAATTCTGAGAGCAATTTGCACATTTTTCTACAATGTCCTCAAACTCAGTTGATTTGGCAGAACCTAGCTGCTCATTTTGGTTTCACCAACGTCAGTACTCCTTCTATCATTAAGGCTTTCATAGGATGGAGTAATATGTATATTTAGTGGAGGCCCATTCCACTGTTAACAATCTGGGCCATATGGAAATGGCGCAACAGAATAATTTTCAATTCCATAAGGGATCTACAATTAATAGTATTCGAATCTATCCTTTTCTTGTATAACACGATAGGACGACCCTGCCAATCCAAAGTCAGGCATGGAACGCAAACACAGACCAAGGATGCCTCTGGTTATCCTTGTGCCTATTTTGATGGAGCTGCTCAACATGGCACATGCGCCTGCGGAGTTTTCATTATCATTGAGGAAGGTCAAGTTTATGACATCCATTGGAATGGAGGAGCTGGATCTAACAATAAAGCAGAAGTCATGGCCCTGGCTGGACTCCTATCTATAAGTGACTTCCTTGGCTTACAAAAGCTTCATATATTTGGAGATTCGAAAGTCATCATCGATCACGTACAGTCTAAACATATCATAAGAAATATCCACCTCTGGATGGCTGAACAGGGTTGAGGCCTTGTGGAGCACCAGGAAGGACTACACAATTTCCCACATTGCCAGGGATAAAAACCGGAGGGCAGATGCTTTATCAAAACAGGGGCTATCATCTCCACAGGGTATATGGAGGATGCAATTAATAGTGGACAACATCTCTCATCAGATCCAAGACTTTTCCATGCTAGGTACATAATTTTCTATATTGTGAACTCTATCTGGTATGACTTTCTTTTTTCCTCAACATTTGACTCCTATGTTGTTTTTTGTTCCATAAATAATTTTGGCATATGGGACCGACATTTGAACTAAAATTCTGTGCATAGGTGTTACTAGCAATTTTTCTCCATATGTCCTATATGTTTCAGATCTGATATGGCTCCTTAAATCCTTTCTCTCCATGTGGTTTTGATCCTCTATATACAGCCATATCTGATGGTCCCCAGATGAATTGTTATACATATATATTGGATGCATATAATACAATCATATATAGCTTTTTTTCGTGCTAAAAAAATTGATTTTCAATAAAATCAAATTTAAGAAAAACAATAAAATTTAAAATGATATTATTATTATAAGTAAATAATTTTTAAAATAAAAGAAAAAAAATTGATTTTTTAATTATATTTTTAACATATTTCTTTATAAATTTACTTAAATATGACGTGTAAATACCAAATTTTAATTTTTAAATAAATACACATTTAGCTAAATTAAATAATAAATAATAAATTAAAGTAAAACTAATTAAAGTTCCCCTTACCTTTATAACAATGTTTCCAATATTTTACGATTATATTTTACGATTATAGAGGAGGAGACTTTTAAACACGATCATATATGGAATTCATTTACAAGTTGGTTTCAATTTATTAATCATATAAGTAAGTAATTTCAAGTAAAAAGTTTAATTAGTGGAATATTTCTTATTTTAGTTTAAGGTGGATGAGGATATGTTAACTTTATTTTGTAATTTTTAATGGATTGAGGATCTCTTGACTTTTTATTTTTTATTTTTTAATGGATTATTAACGACTCTAGTTTGTTAGAGAGTTTATTAGGTTCCATTGACATTTAATAAATTAAAAAAAAAAAAAGATGTTTGATTTTCTAGGGACTTTCAAACAATACCTAATTTTAGAAAAAATGCCTTATATTTTGGTTGTAAATGATAGAAACTCTTCAACACTTTTGTTTTTTATAAGACTTGGGATTCTTAAGGGTTAAGTAAAATCAAAATTAATAATAATATTTTTGTTGCAATAATTAATAATAATAGTTTTTTTTGTTATATATTATTCAATGGTAGATATGAATGAAGCCTTCCCTATATCAACTACATTAATATTTTTAATGTGGTTGTACTAGTATTTATGTGCACATGTAACCATTATGTTAATTTTTACAATTGATTATTTGTTAATTAGTGGTGAGGATAATTATTATTGATTGTTATTCATGAATGCATGATGTCTCTATCATTATCCCTTAATCAAAGTATGTGGACTTACAATTATTAATCATGTCACTAGAATGACTAAGCGAGTGGTCCATAATGAGATAGACTTTCATTATTTCCAAATGTTTTTGTGTCTGGGGTAAATTGTTTCATTATCTCTGAAGAAGATGAGCTATTAGCCAATTAGAAGTAGTATTAAGTCTTACTCCAAATCCAAAAATAGTTTTCAACTAAGATAATACTAATATTCCTAGTGTTCATTATTAAGATTATATCTCTAATATGGCATTGTGCTTTTTAGTAACATTTAATCTTCATTTCATATGAATCTCTTGTCCATGTTAGTGTTATATATATATATATATATATATATATATATATATATATATATATATAATTAAAAAAAAACTAAAAAAACCCGGATGCGGGTGCCTTAATGAGCTGTTAATGCTCATGCAAGCGACGCCGACATCTGGCATCACGGCAGATCAGGTTGGCGATTTATGGCAGCTCAGTTAATTGCATTAATGAGGCATTGGGTTCTCGGCATGCGGGGTAAGGTTTTCAAGATGGTGGGCACAATCAGCAATTCAGTTGTTCGGACCTCGACATTCTCTCTGGTCTATTTAGGCAAAGACATTCTCGGAAGGAATTGTTCTCAAAATTTAGGCGCAGAGCAGAGCACTTGGAAGCCACCATGGTTCCATAGGTGTTCGCATCTAGCCAGCTTCAGGTATTTTGTCTCGATTCTTCTGGTTTGCATCTGGTATGGTCAGTCTTTTTTCCTTTGGCCCATTTCTACTATAAATCTCGCTACGGTCTTCATTGAAGTTGTCTGGGCAGAGTGTGGGGTTCAGTCTGTCAGTGTTGGGTTCTTTTTCGCGGTTCTGTTTACTCTCTGTGCGGAGTTTACCCTGGGTGCCTTCTATTCAGAGTTCTGCTCTTTCCTGTTTCTTTTATATTGGGGCGGGTCGTCTTTCTTCCTCCATCAATCCTTTCGCCCTTTTAGTTTATTAATCCTCTCTGCAATGGCCCGACGTCGTGGAATTTCCCGGAGGGGTAGTAGTTCAGGAGCTCGTGGAGGTGTTAGGGGTAGGGGTGGACCTGGTCCTCGTTGCATTTCCCCGCTAGCTTCTGTCTCGCCGGCCTCACCGTCTTCAGACCACTCCGGTCCGTCCCTTAACAGTTCTTTCCACTCTTCACGCTTCAAATTTAAAAGTAAGCTAAACAAGCCAATTATCTCTGCTATCATTACAGTCATCTTCTCAGAGGAAGAAGATGAGCTCACAGGCTCTGATGATCACTCCAAGGACAGGTCTCTCTCTCATAATTCTAGTGACTCTCAAGGCAGCATGGCGGGTGACGTCCTCACTACTCCAGAGGCGCAGCAGGCTGAAGATCATCAAGAGGATTCGTGCCAACAGCAAGCCTCTTCTCATGAAGATATCATTGCTTGTGCACCGGCGCAATGCTCAGGCAGTGTACTGCATCTTGTGACTCCTCCAGGCTGCAACAATATGGAAATAGAAGACAATGTGATGGTTGAATGGGTTAGCTCTCCTTGCAAAGCTAATGAAGAAGATACAGACTTGCCACCTCAGGGATAACTCACTCTGTCTCAAAAAGTTATCTCAGGACTGCGGTATTTTTTGGATGTATTTCTCAGTAGATATGATCTCTCGTATTTTCAGTATGGTTCTTTCTCATCTTCCAGCTTATGAGTCTGGATTTCCAGCTTTTTGTAATAGTTGCATAGAAATGCATTTTGTAACAAGGTGGCGGGAAACAAAGTATAGATCATATCTAGCTCTATTGAGTTTTGGGCTTTTGGTTTTCAGCTATGTAAACAGACGGATAAGAGCTGACTGCAACAACTTTTTTGAGAGAGGGCAGGCTACAGCCCCCTCAGAGGTTCAAACCTCTCTGTAAATATTTTTCATCTTTTTTATATATAATAGAACAGTCTTTACTCAGAAAAAGAAAAAGAAAAATAATTAACAAAAACTAGGTAATTTGTATAAATTAAAAGATGTTGTGGTAATACTCATAGTAGAGTTCTACAAAACAGGCTTCCCGTGAAAGTAGTATAATTTAAAATGCCATCTGATTCTATTTTTTAATGGCCACCTGCAAGCATCTTTTAGTACACTTTAAATTAAAAATTCTTGATGTGAAAATACAAATGATAATTTACGAATTAGACACAACATATTTGGGTGTGGATTAAAGGGTAGGAAGGCCAACAACTGCTTTTTTTCTTCCTTCAATTGCATCTTTGGTGTCTAAGGGTGTGGAGAGAGGAGATTTTTGTTGTTGACAACATAGAACATTCTTCTCAAATGTTAGCTGATATTAATGTGGGATGATTGGATATGTATTTGAGTTTGAATCCCCATTATTATTTATAGTAACCTAGTTTAGTTGATGGAAAATCACTTGAGTTTTTAATTCTAGTACTTTTAATTTCTTTGTTTGTAGAAGAAATACTCTAGTAAAGATATCCATATTGAGATTATGGCTAGTTTCTTGTTGAATTTAGTTGTCAATGAAGGATTAGATTGAGATATCCAATTGTTTGATGTAATCTACATGCCTATACAAGGTCAGTACATTTCAGGAAGCTCCTATTAGTCATTTTTCTCAGAGCATTGATACAAAGGTTTGGGATGGATTCCTCCAAGGTCACAAGGAAAGGGCATAGACAACCTAAGTAAAATGAATTGCACAAAATCCTGATTGAGGCCATGAAGGTAAGCACCGTAACGACCAATAGTCATATACGCAAAATGAATATTAAAATACTTCGTAGACAAAGACATCCATCGTAGGATAGTAATTGTAAATTATATATTGTATAAAAGAATTGATGCAAGTTGAGTACAATTGAGAATGAGGGTCTTGTATATATAGCCACGTAAGTACCCTTTCATGAACATGCATGTCCCTAAGACACACCTTTTCATTATTAACTAACTAACCATTAATTAATTTACTTATTATTTATTATTATATTTATATTATTATGATTATTATTTATTATCTATTTTTACATCATTTATGTTCATAACATTGCCTTCTCCTTTAAAAAGCTTTGTCTCAAAGCTTAGTGGTGAAGGATCGAATCTCTTTTGTCGTTCGGAATATATTCTTGCTTCTGAGCTTTTATCGTTGTTGATACAAGACGATATGATGTTTTGAGCGATATACATAATTGTCGGACTGAAATTAGATCGAACCATCCTAGATTAATCTTTTGGGGAATCATATGATCCTTGGAGATGTGTGGTGAATAATTATCATATGACCGTATGGATCTCACTTCAATATTTTTCAGAACATAAGTTTGTTTATGTTCTGCGTGATATAGATTTGTAGATTGATTAAGGTGTCTACTCTTGTGATTCGGATGTAGATAAGGAATTTTTCTTGTTTGAACTTCCTTAAGAAATTTTATGGAAATTTTCTGATTTCCATCAGGCATTGTTGTTGTTGACTTAACTACTGAATCCTTATTTGGGGTGTCCTCTCTTTGAACGACAACCTCTGAGTACATTTTTACTTCAATAGGGTTTGGATTTGCCTCAACTGCGAGATTAGTGGTATTGAAGTTTGTTTCTTTAGTTTGGACTGCTACATCTGGAGATTTTGATGCTTCCTTTATGACAAGTTCTTTAAGTCTATTCGTCAATGATTTCTTTTCATCCTTAACTTTTTTAATTTTGATTATGATTTTTGAGATGTAAGCATTCCTCATTCTCCGAGTAAAATTCATTTTGGCCTGCACATTTCGCATTTTTTAAACACTTGATTTGTTCTACTAATGTTTAGTTAAGGGTTGATCTCATCATTTAATTGACTGATATATACTTGTTAGTAAGATACAGTAGTCCATGTTTCATTCAGAGTGGTACATTGAAGGACTAGTACTATATTGAGTTATCATATTGGCATTATTGTTGGCTATTCTACCTAGCATAGTCAAGGATAGGATAGCCTTCTTAGATACTAACTACCTCATTGCATCTCTCATCGACATCTTACTGCTCAATGGTCCTCTAGAGTCTCTGGATGCTATCTTTTATAGATCGTTAATCACAGAGGTCACTGAGTGTTCTATGCTCGAATCTTGCTAAACCAATCTTGTTGACAATGGACTAATATCATTGTTATACTAGTTTGATATTAAATTGCACGGGTCGTATTTCAGGTTGCACTGACATTGAAATTGGTTACTAAAATGGAAGGTATGGCGATTTGCATCTTGAGAATGATTTAAGGGATTGATCTCATCATTTAATTGACTGATATATACTTTCCAGTAAGCTACAAAATCCCATGTTTCATTGGCAGTGGTACATTGAAGGAATAATACTTTCTTGAGTTAGCATATTGGCATTGTTGTTGGCTTTTCTCCCTAGCCTAGTCAAGGATAGGATAGCCTTATTGGATACTAACTACCTCATTGCATCTCTCATCGACATCTTACTTCTCAATGGTTCTCTAGAGTCTTTGGATGTTATCTTTTATAGATATGTAATCACAAATGTTACTGAGTGTTCTATCCTCAAATCTTGCTCAACCAATCTTGTTGGAAATGGACTGATATCATTGTTATAATAGTATGATATTAAATTGCAGCGGTCAGATTTGAGGTTGCAATGACATTGAAATTGGTTACTAAACTTGGGTATGGTTATTTGCATCTTGAGAATGATTTAAGTGGTCCTGTAGAGTCTTTGGATGATATCTTTTATAGATCTGTAATCCAGCCTTAAAGCAAGTTCATAAGTAATAGATAGTCTGACACAAGGTTATTATACTTTGAATGGATTGGCATTCAGATAGACTCATTGTATTTAGTAAAGTTCCTGAACGAATGGTAGTTACAGTGGGCCCATATCGTCGAGGAAGGAATAGCTTTCTTGACATAAATAAAGCGAGGTGGGTTCAAATACAATATCTCGAGCCTTAAACCACATCCTGAGGCAGAAAAAGAAATAAATGGTTCTCTGTTGCATCTCATTTTGCATAGCTGCATTGTATAAGTATCTCTCTCTTGCAAATTTCATTGCATATCTTTTATTGCATTTGACTAACTAATCTCACCATTAGCAAATTTGTCTAATTCCTTATAGTTATGCTCTTGCAATCTTGTAGTCGGATCGTCTTAATTTGATAATCTAATACTTAAAAGAGAATTTCTAATAAGCATATAAAAGTGATAAAGAGACATTGGTATCATTACTCATTTAAAAATGCTTCTCTAATTGGATCCTGTGATCTATTTAGCAAGTGATATTGGCTATAATGGCTTTAATTTACACTTGTTTGTCAATAAAAATAATGATAAAATAATCAATATGATAACATCATTCAACAAAAACAAACTTGTATGTCTACAACAACTAACGAATAGAATGAATGTAACATTGTGCACACATTATGTTTGTATGTCTCTAACACACATTATGTTTGTATGTCTCTAACAACTGATGAATAAAATGAATGTAACATTATGCACACACTCTGATTGTATGTCTCCAACAACGGATGAGTAGAATGAATGTTTGAAATGAAAATAAGGGTTGACGTAGAAGAAAGTCTTTTGGATTAGTCACATTAATAGGATTTGGTGGACGTTTCGAACCAAATAATGTGGTTCATCCTCAGGACTAGGTGAGAAATCCATCGATCAGAAGGAATAAATAGTAAGGCTGCAACATTGCCGAGAAATAGTCGTTAAAAATTAGTTATTGATGAATTAGTTAATAGGTAAAAAACTTAATTATTAGGGAGTTAGTGGTAAGGAGTTATTTCATTAAAATATTCTATTTTTAGTTAAAAATCGCTGTTAAGGAATAATTAAAAATAAAATATTGAATTTTAATATTATCAAATTAATGTAAAGAGGTTATTTATTAATAAATTATATCATCTTATTTGTTAGAGGTTGACTAATTAGAAAACCAGTTGTTATGAATCTAGAAATTTTATCCCAATGTAATCAAATAATTATTAATTTATTACAATTAAGTTTATATTATTTGAATTAAAGGATAACAAGAAAAATAATACTACAAATTTTATATTTTTATGCCCAAAAAAATAAAAATAAAAATAAAAATAAAAATAAAAATATATATAATATATTTAAATGAAATATATATATATAATTAATAATGATAAAAAATAAAATAGGGGATCAAGGCATAAAACAAAAGAAAATAAACCAAAAAGAGAAAAAAGAGGAGAGGGAATAAGAAGGGAATGATGAGTTACAATGAGAGAGCTGGAATCCAGCTCTCACTCAATTTCCAACCATCATCCCTATTAATATTTTTGGTATGCCTTTCGATCTCAATCACCTCTCTAAGCTTCCTGTGGTGGAAGTGGTCAACCTTAGCGATGACTTTGGATTCTTCAATGCAGACATGGTGCTTTGATTTTTTTGCATGCTCAGCTAAGGTTGATGAGCGGGAGCAATTGTGTCTAATGTTTGTAGCATGCTCATTGATTCTATGCTTAATAGATCTACCTGTTTCTCCAATGTAGGGGATACCATAGGAGGAGGGAACAAGGTAGAGCCCTTTCGAGTCCTTAGGATCAATAGGGTCTTTGACATATCTAAGAGAATTCTTAATGGTATTGAGAGGTCTGAATGAAGAAGTGACATTAATATTCTTGAGGATATGGGCAATCCTATTTGTGGTTCCTTGGATAAACAGGAGATGAACCTTAGAGATAGGATCATCACAAGCAGGTTTAACTCTAGGCTCTTTGCAGGCTTTGTAAAAGGCCTTGAGGCATTGAGATGTGCTATACCCATTATTTCTAAACATTTCAAGAAGATGTGATTTCTCTTTTTCAAGGTGGTTATCGTCAGAGATTCTTAGAGCACAGGTAGCAAGAGTGCTAAGAACCCTGAATTTATAAGTCGAGAGAGTGCTAAGAACCCTGAATTTTTGAGTTGAGAAATGATGAGAACTAGCATGGAGATGTTTTGTAGTTTTTTATTCTAGAATTTAATTGGCAGGGAAGATTGGGATAGATTTCCATCTCCCAAATTCAAATGTGTGTTTTCGATTGATTTTTACATGATCCAATGGCTGATAAACTTTCATGGTTGATCCTTGTGCTTTCCTGTGTTTAATTCTTGAATTGAAAGGGTCGATGTGTTTAATACTTGAATTGAAAGGGTTGGTGTCATTTATTGCATCCTCTGAACTAATTCCTAAATTGAATGGTGTCATTTATTGTTTTCAATAGGTTGAATGGTTAAACAAGCATGCAGATATGGCTGACACACATTTTCCATGTTCTTGTGCAGGTATTACCCAACGATGGGATGTGTTGATCTAGTGGAAATCAGTGGGTGACTGTGTGATAGGATAGGTGTACTCCTGGATAGAATTCAATGGAATGTTTTGTAGTGCATTTTGACTTAATTGGTAATTCAGAGCTGGAGGTAGTTGGGATAGTATGTTTTGTCAACTTGTAATGTTAAGGCTTGATGTTTAAGAGTTGTTGGTCCAATCAATATATAGACCCATTTTGGACATAATTTAATAACTTATATAACTTAATATAAACTACTTATGTGCATGTTTTTAATGATTTATGCTAATTTTTTTGATGGATGTATAAGACGTACTGATCCCTCTAGATAACAATAGAAACCTCTTCTTGGATCTAAAAGATTAATTATAAAATTATAAAATAACTTATTATTATGCAACTAATTAATTAGTAAAATAATTATTTTATTTAAAAATACAAATTAATTATTTTTTAATATTAAATTACTTTTCAATTTAGTGGGGGCTATCCTTATCCCTTCCAACTTTTAAGTACGGCCTGTGAGAGTGAAAGTGGAGCCGACGTTCAATTTGGTCAAGACTTGACTTTAATGGGGAGGCAAAAAGCAAACTCAACACAAAAGCTTGTTCATATTATATTATGAAAATCATCTAGAAGAACAACAAAATTAAATGAATTATATATAGCTCTTATATCACTAAATATTAATTATACGAAAATATGATTACCGTATGTGTGACTGTGAAATATTTTTTATTTAAAATCTTATAATTGATAGTGTATATTAAATCTCTTGTAGAGTTTGACTTCGTGTTAGGATCAGGAGGAAAATGGGAATTTTTTTTTAATGGTTTTAAAATTAATTAAAATAAAATAAATAAAGTTATATTTTGGGGTGGAGTATGTTTTAAAATTATTTTTGTTTTTTCAAAGAGTTTGTTTTTTTAAGACTTAGGTTAATAGCTCGAGAGCTAGAAGTAATTAGCAAGAGTGAAAGTTTCATTAAGGATGATGAGTTAGCATGCATTCGTTACCACTTAAAGATGGTGGTTCTCAGTGTTGGTTTGGTCTCTGGGAGTCTCTCTCATTAAGGACCACAAGAGGCCGCTAATTCCAGGTAGCCTGGTTTTCCTTGATTAAGGATGATGATTCAGCATGCATTGTGGTTAGCACCCAAAGATGGTTGTTCTCAGTGTTAGTTTGACAAGTTTTCGCAGAGCTTAGCCTAATTGTCATTACATTTTTTCTGGTTAATTTTAATCAAAATATAGAAGATATTTTTAAAAACTAGAATTTAAATTGTTTAATGTGCAAAATTAAAATATCTCAAATTTTCACGATCTTGAATCCATTTATACTTTCAAAATATATTTTAAATAATAAAAATCTTCAAATTATATTACCAAACTTTAATAAATAATATATTTTAAATAACAAAAAAAATCTTCAAAATTATATTACCAAACTTTAATAAATTCCAGTGAAAAATATTATTTTCTTTATAAATTAGAGTAAAAACTGGTATATAGAAACTGGCGTGCTGCGTAAACGGATTTCTTATAGAATTTGACCATTGTGGCCACAGTTCCTCGTGGAATGCAAGTGGGAGTGGGAAACGCGACAGGATTCCTGGTGGACCTGAAGCAACTGAAGCCGTACACTTTCGAGTTTGAGATGAGCAACGTGCAGACGTGGATGACCGCGGCCCTCACAGACCAGGAATCCTGTCTCAATGGATTTCAGGATCTCCACGCCACTGGTCATGTTACGGCCATGGTCACCGGTCGCGTGCAGAACGCGCAAATTGATAAGTAATGCTCTCGCTCTCGTCAACAGATTCTCTGCCACCGGAGGAGGAGATGAACTCCATGTCTGAAGCCTTCAAGGGGGCCACGGCTCACATAATATATTCTGTATTTCATAGAATCTGTATACCTCCCGCCTTGAGCCAAAATTTGGTGGTTTTTTATTGTAAATTCCGTTGTAGTGATATAATAAATGTTTTCCGAGTAATGAAGAGCAGGAATATGATTTATAAAATATGCTTCTGCACCTTAAGATGGTAGTCCGGTTGTAGATGCGTTGGCTGGTGTTTGGTGGCACTAGGTCCGAGGGTCGAATTCAGGGGCCTTCTGAGCATAAGGCTGCACTGGTTCGATCCTTAGTTGCACAGCCCACCTCGCCTACTCAAAAGATAAATATATGGTGAAAGCATTTCAGACTAGAATCATATCTCTACTTTGTTTTAAATATCGCGATGTACACATCGTAATTAACATATTTATTTTTTAAATATTGATTTGGGTCACGAGCGGCCATATCACTATAACTTCGAGTTTGTGTATCACTATAGCGATTAGGTAATGTACGTCCCTCCCTAGATGATTAATTGATTTCATCTCTTTCAATATTTTACGTACATTTTAACAAGTAAAAATAATGATTAATTGATTTTATCTTTTTCAATATTTTACCTACATTTTAACGATATATTAACTAAATTAAGCTATCAAATTAATTTAATTTTATTAATTAATTATTTTTATAAATTTAACAATATTACATTTTTATCCTATCCAATATATTACTCATTAAAACTGAAAATCACCCTCTATCTTTTACACAACCTATTTTTATTATTTAAAACTAAACATTTTTTCATTTCAAATTATAATAATTTTATTAATATAAAATATTATCATTTAAATTTTAATATAAAATTATTATGTGAAAGTATTTTTATTTTCGTTTACATCCTTGTTAATCCGCCAACACATCCTACCATGATTGAAGCTCACTCATTTCCCTGACCTGGAAAATGGGTATAAATGAAATATTTTCGATTTCCATTAACTTCATTCAATTACCATGTCGTCTAGTCCAGTACATATAGTCCTGCTGCCAATCACAGACCAAGGCTAGAGGAACGAAAGCTACCTTTGCTAGCGTTTCTAACCCTTCTCTCTACTAACGTTGCTCTTGGACCACATCCTTATGAGTGTCTCTGGTTTTGTCTCTGACTCCGCTGTAAGATATTTTTGAACTAATTTAGTGATGGAAAATGTCACATACCCCGGTAACCTCGCATGTAAAAGTAGGGAGTTAGAATTTTTATACAATTACCACAAGTAATTAATCAATTCACAACTCCACAAATCATCACTAACCATTAAATATACTATTCATTAGTACATCAAGTAATTTGCCATCAAGGACGGTAAGTTTCATAACCATTGCATAACCTTTACCATCACTGTAATAACATAAACTGTTTCATGAATCCATGCATCCATTTCTTAATATCCTTAACCATGTTAGATAATCATGTACTAAGACATTATGGTTGTCACATCAAATAAAGAACCATCATCATTAAGAACCCATCATTATCAATGGACACATAAGGCAATCACATCAATCACACCATTTGAACACGGATATACCCTGGAAACCCCGTAGGGTGAAAACCAGCAAACGTTTAATCTTATTATTAAACGCTCGTGAGGGTTTTCACCCCTCACTCAATGGCTCATAAGGGATTTCATCCCTTAACCATTGTTATTAAAATCATTAAGCTGTCATATAACTAGCTAAAGCTAATACAGTTTTCATGTAATCTTTAGTTTACATACCGCCACATACAATATTCCTTGTGGCATGATTGTTCTAGCAATGTATGTTCTTGCAACTCGAACTCATCTGCATGGACCCTTGATCCTCTTCCTGCACAAACTTAAACATCACTTTTCGTTGGCACCAACCGCCATCGTTTCCTATTAATGCAGTTGACAACAAGCTTGGGCAACAAGATTAGATACCACATTTAAGAATCAATAAACAATGTCTGAAAGAGATTCTTTAGCATCCACTCATATGCGTAAGCAGGCATGACTTACTATTTAACTAGCATACATACCCAAATTTCCTGTCAATGTATTTAACTAGCTTATATACCCACATTTCCTGTCAATGCAGAATCGGTCGTGGCTAATTCTTCAACATCGTTAACAGATTGGGCTTCTCACAGATCAGTAATGGAAGGATGTGCATGTACATGTACAGCTCCTTGTGCGCATTCTGGCTTATTCTGTTGCTCAGGCAACTTAGGAGACCCCAGTTCCAGGTAGCAAAGGTATTTCCCATAGAGATACGATGCGAGTCCCCACAAGGCCAGCACCAGCGACATGCCCTTCTCCGCACTGAATTTCTCGTTGAATAACAACACCGCGAGGACCGCAGTCCCCGGAATTGTATCGGCAATGTTGACCCCACTCAACAGAGAACTCGCCGTGAACGTCACGCCGAAGATTCCAGTGAAATAAAACTGCCCCATCACTGCGGCCCATAGAACATCCATGCAGTAATTAACCTTCCCTAGACGAAATCGCTCGGCCTCACTGGGGAGGGCCTGGAATTCTCCATTAACGAGCATGCCCACTGTACAGAAAAACAGTGGCCGAAATAGACATGATGACTTGCATCTCCATAACAAGGGTATACGTCATTGGGCTCTTTGTTGTCTTGTAGGCCAGCTCAATCAAGGGAATAATCAGACCATAGAGGGCAGCTGCACCCAGCGTGAAGATAAACCCGAGCACGTACTGCCGACGCGTTACTCCTTCAGGCATGTCGCTGCTTGTATGGAAGGCAAGCAAAACAGAACCCGCGGTAAGCAAAACCACGGAATTTACAGAAAATGGGCTGAACTTTTGCCGAACTAACAGCAACGCGAAATAGCGTTGAAGCCGAGCTGGGTGGCGAGCAAGACAGAGGCAGTCGAAGCGGGCAGAAATGAGAGGCCATACACGTATAGATAGTTGTCGGCGCCCGTGAGAATCTCGATTCCACAGGAAGCCAGGAAGAGCTTCGGGGTGATGCCATTCTCTCTGTTCGGGTGCCTTCTATATGAAAAGTAGAGAGGCGGGAGGAGAAGAGGCCATGCCACAGTCTCTTAACCTTTTCCTTTCTGTTGGTCACCGGAGATTGCATTCCTTCGACGCCTGTGTCAGCTGGTGCTTCCATGTTCTCGGTTTGAGACACCATACCCAGACATATTGAACGGCCGATAGGTAAACCCTCCAAGAAACCCTATCGGGTGACTCTGTATTTGTAACCTTTCATTCCCTCGCTAACCGGTAGGGAGCAATCTCTTCTCCCCGTATCTCTCCTTTCCATTCCCAATACCAAGAATCAGTTTCCAATGCCAAGAATCAGTTATTAGAGGACCAATGGGTATCCGCCTGGCACCGTAGTTAATGGGTGGGTACATGGTTATTATCATCACATGGGTCACGGGTTCAAACCTGGGGTCGCACGCGGTTTTGCTTTGACATATAACCATTACTTTGATTGTCAAATTTATCACAAATTACCCACCGTCGGAAACCATTAACTATTATAGTTATCACGTTGTTCAACTTCTCGTGAAGTTTGGCTACCCGCCACTCTACATTGATCTTTTACATGTAACTGTTTGGTGTTCTCCGCTTGACCCACCACGAGTTTGGTGTTTTTCAGTCATGATATAATTTGTCACCACCTGTCCAGTTTTCTGGTTTACCAGAAGCTTCCAAACCAAGCCGCCCTTAGCGCCATCCTCTGTCATTCTTTAATTGACAGCTTTATGGATAACAAGAATTAGTTTTTGAAACTAATTCGTAATCTTTTTTAAAAAGAATTACTATTTCATAACTGAATAACTTACGCCAAGTTATTACCATAGGGTTGTTACATACTCCCCCCCTTAACAGGAACACCGTCCTCGGTGTTCATCTTTCATTGGAACTTTAAACTTTACTCATGGTATTACCATCTAAACCACACAAAATGTAATCCTTTCTCTTTGAAATCAACGATTTCATTCCAAGAAAAGACGACAAACAAAATATTAATGATATAGTCATAAGAAATATCATTAGTTATAAGCATCAATAGTCGTAAGCATTCGTAATTGCAAAAATATGCAACTTCTAATCGCCACCACTTGGCCCTTATTCATTCATAATAAACAATTCTCTATGTCAACTTACCATTACTTACCATCTATTCTTGGAAATCATGAATACTTTCATGTAAGCCTTTAATAGTGGTTGGACAATTCTTCAATCCTCCATGGTAAGTAATTCCTGTAATATATGACTAACAAATTCAATCACATTAGTCACTATTTTGTGAGTCAATGGAATACTTTTGACTATCAATCAATTGTGCAATGCTAAATGATTTCTAAATCACAGTACTTTTACAAGTACTTAAAGAGCACTAACACTAATCATCAAATGATAAATCACTGCTCACGTGCACACTGAACGAATTCTCACTAAAGACATCCGCAAGGTGCTTCTAGATGTACCAAAAGAGCACCTAGCTCTCTAATCATCAGTCAATCACTGCATCATTTGAAAATGGTCTTAGCCCCTACTAAGACTTTCACAAGATTAGTAATGCAACAAAGGAATTAAAATTCCCTACAAGATTAATGATACAATAAAGGAATTAATATTTCCAATAACTCCTTATTGAGTACTAAATTCATTTTTTGTTAAACATGCATAACATATTTTACACAACTATATATAGAATTCTTCTTCAACATATCATATAGTTGATTCATTCATTTCTTTAGCTATGAGCACCATAATAGGCTAAAGAATTCCCAACCCATGGGAACTGGTTTCCACAACCAAATCGAGTCATTTTCACATCCAGACAATTTTCTTTGATAGAGACCTTACCAGGTCTAACATGGAATTCCACTGGCCAACCAGCTCAAGAATTCCAGGGAGAGGGAATCTGGGCAGACAAGTACCATCAACCCCTCCGGCAGGTAACTGCCACCAACCCAAGGCATTCCAGCCTTTCACAATCCGGGCAGACAAGTACCATCAACCCCTTCGGGCAGGTAACTATCATCAACCCAAGGCATTCCAGCCTTTCACAATCCGGGCAGACAAGTACCATCAACCCCTCCGGGCAGGTAACTGTCATCAACCCAAGGCATTCCAGCCTTTCACAATCCGGGCAGACAAGTACCATCAACCCCTCCGGGCAGGTAACTGTCATCAACCCAAGGCATTCCACAACTGTCTGGCATGTTAAATTTCTTTTTTATTACTCTTTCTCAAAGTAATTTACACAATGAACCATATGAACATTATCATTAGCATAACAAACATGCATGTATACCATGTATTTACACTTAACCCCCAACATGGGTCCACAACATCAAGTTTGATGGGAAACATATCCATCATACACGTTGTATGCATGCAAATTTTTCAAATAACATAATTCATGCATATCATATCACATCATTCTTTCTCATTTATAATTGCATTTCACATTGCAGCAATTTATGTGATGAGTTTTCTTGTTGCCATTAAGCTACCACTACTTAATCCCATCAGCAACGTTAGTTATAAATATGCATCAGTTAACACATATTCCATTTCCAATAATGTTCATGCATACAATATTGTCATGTATAAAAGCATATGCAAATACTCATTAATGTATAAATGTCGACAACAGTTGAGTTAATACTCTCATCATTCCCAATTTTGCCATAGTCTATTGTTCCAATTCAAATCATCATTAATGGAGTATTATCTTACGTTTACTATGGCTAGCTTGGGTCATGCATTGTTAATGTAATTAAACATAATCTCTCTAACATACAAAGATCATAACTCTATATCATAATGACTAATCTTTGTGCATACCATTGCTTATCATATAAGCCTTTCACTAGCATACTACCATCATCTCATACAACAAACTACATACCTCTTTCTTAAGGAAGTCATTTTAACCTCATTCTTCTATCTTCCGATGTGAGGGTTTCTCAAGATTCCCTTTCAAGAAATTATTAAAGATATCTATCTTTAGGCATAAAAATCAAGATACAAAAACAAGGTTTACTTATCCTTTATGTATCAAAATCAAGCAATCAACACAACTTATCTAGCAAGACAATCTCTTCAAAAGATTGTTGTCTTCAAGAAAGTTAACATGATCACTTCCTCTATGTACACACAGAGTCATAATTCCAAAGTCACAATAGCTACCAATATGCAACATGTGTTCTCCTAACACAATTACCTTACTTCAATGCACATAGTTCTTTTCATGAAACAAGTAAGGATTTTGGTTCTTGTATGAACACTATTCTAATGTGTCTTTAAGGAAAGAACCTCTATTTTTATTTTCAAGAAAATTCTCATAAAATCCTGCATCTTCATACATGAAGTATGCATACTCTTAGGATGAGACTATATTTATGTATATATGTAATATACTCTTTCCTCAAGAAATTAGAGATGAATATCTATGTGCCTAGAAGCACATCCTTAGTTATCTTTTATCATGCATGTAATGCATAATCATTTCACTAGAACTTAGAAACTAACTAGAATCATAATGCAATTAGCATATATATATATATATATATATATATATATATATATATATATATATATATTTTCCAAGAAGCTTTTATCAAATAAAGATACATATTTTAATTCAAGCAAACTTGGCCACCTTCCATGCTATGTCCTCAGGACATTTATATACCTCATCCTCTTTTCTCAAGAAGATACTTTGGCTATATTTAGCAAGGATTTTATAGACAAGAGACAAGCATTTCACACACAAGACTCACGTGGAGTCTTTCTAATAGGAACTACCTATTTTCTTTACCAAGAAAACATACCAAATAATCAATCTTTAACTGCATGCCTTAACACATTTCCTTTACCAAGAAAATCTATAAAAGAACCATTCTTTTATTGCATGCATTCAAATACTTTCTCTACTAAGAAATCATATAAAACATTCATACGTGTTCCTCAAGAAAGTGAGCAAGATACTTATCTTATCCTTGGATCAACATGCATAATTAACAAATTAACCCACCCTTACCAGGAGCAATTACTCTACTTATGCATTTAGAAGCATAATCTCCTAAGTGTCACACATGCACCAAAGTTACTACTTGATGCTAGATGCAACAACTATCATAACTCTACTATGTGACCATTTCAGAATAATGAGTTCAAGGAGACATTACGAAAATCATTAACATCAACACACTATAGTTATCATTTTTCAACTTCTTAAGCATGGTCAAGGGAATACTCACATGCACATCGAGCGCTATCTAGTCATCCCAAGACTTAGAGTCTTCTGCAAGATTCTAACACTCAAAGCTTGCTCTATCTGGTCATCACCAGACTTAGCGATTTCTTTTTCCCATCTCCGTCTGTCCCTACAGCACGGTCTTCTTCCTTCTCCTTGCTTCCTTTTCCTCTGGAAGCATCTATGGTGGGGAAGGTAATTAGTGTTTACCGACAACTGTATTAACTTAGGTAGTCTATTTATGAATAATTATCACATGTAATTATACCATGAATGGGTCCTAGAAATGTTACCCACTGAACATGCCTCTACCCTTAACTTCACACTGGAATGCAACATGCATAAGAAATCCATCATTCCCATAATAGAGATAAATTCAACCATCATTAAATCGAGGCTCCAATGGCTTTTATCTCCCAACAAGTAATGATTAACATAACCACATATCATGCTAATGGATTTCACTTAATTAGAGGGTAATCATCATTAAATCTATTAAGACATAAGCATATACTATTCATCATGCATTCTCGTGGTGAATAAAATTAGGAACTCTTCTCATAAGCAACTGGAACTATAGCACAGAGAGAGTAAAAATCTTCACACACATTCCATGCATGTGACATCAATCAACCTTCACTTGTTTTCGAATTGTAATAATCTTAAGTCCAATTCAATTAATGCATATAAGTTCTATGGGTTAGTCATACAACACTAACCAATCTCAACTACCAATCGTCTTCATGCATCCATGACAAGACTGAATCAAAAGTTAGTTATGACAATCAAGTCTCGCTACTTGACTCATTGTTTACTTTCAAGTCTAAGGGGGTTCTTCTTATGTCCTTTTAAAACAATTTGTTATCCTATTCAAGGATATTCCCCCTAATTTATATTCATGCATTGGCTCATTAAGTTTTTGTTCATTGTAACTTCAATCTTGTTTAATGAATGTATCATTGTTATTACCATATTTGCAAATCAAACTTGGTAGTTGATTGTCACTTCCTCAATGAGTGTTCAATATTGTTCTTAAGTGTAATGAGTGTTCAATTTTGTTTGTAAGTGCGACAAAAGTTTCATTGTCTTTTATCCTCATCAGGAATCCAACGTTATGAACGTAGTTATGCAACAACTTATTACTTACTTCTCAAAGAAGTTATAAACATGAATCACACCTATCATGCCAAAAGTAGTGTACGATATAAATGAATATGTGAATGATTAAACTCGTACCTGAGTTAATGCCTACTGATGGCATACCTCCATATCCTTTCTGCTTACCAATTCCCAAAGGCGCCAGTACTGCAACCTTTAGCTCTGATACCACTTGTCACATACCCCGGTAACCTCACATGTAAAAGTAGGGAGTTAGAATTTTTATACAAATACCACAAGTAATTAATCAATTCACAGCTCCACAAATCATCACTAACCATTAAATATACTATTCATTAGTATATCAAGTAATTTTCCATCAAGGACAGTAAGTTTCATAACCATTGCATAACCTTTACCATCACTGTAATAACATAAACTGTCTCATGAATCCATGCATCCATTTCTTGATATCCTTAACCATGTTAGATAATCATGTACTAAGACATTATGCTTGACACATCAAATAAAGAACCATCATCATTAAGAACCCATCATTATCAATGGACACATAAGGCAATCACATCAATCACACCACTTGAACACAGATATACCCTGGAAACCCCGTAGGGTGAAAACCAGCAAACGTTTAATCTTCTTATTAAACGCTCGTGAGGGTTTTCACCCCTCACTCAATGGCTCATAAGGGATTTCATCCCTTAACCATTGTTATTAAAATCATTAAGCTGTCATATAACTAGCTAAAGCTAATACAGTTTTCATGTAATCTTTAGTTTACATACCGCCACATACAATATTCCTTGTGGCATGATTGTTCTAGCAATGTATGTTCTTGCAACTCGAACTCATCTGCATGGACCCTTGATCCTCTTCCTGCACAAACTTAAACATCACTTTTCGTTGGCACCAACCTCCATCGTTTCCTGTTAATGCAGTTGACAACAAGCTTGGGCAACAAGATTAGATACCACATTTAAGAATCAATAAACAATGTCTGAAAGAGATTCTTTAGCATCCACTCATATGCGTAAGCAGGCATGACTTACTATTTAACTAGCATACATACCCAAATTTCCTGTCAATGTATTTAACTAGCTTATATACCCACATTTCCTGTCAATGCAGAATCGGCCGTGGCTAATTCTTCAACATCGTTAATAGATTGGGCTTCTCACAGATCAGTAATGGACTGATGTGCATGTACATGTACAGCTCCTTGTGTGCATTCTGGCTTATTCTGTTGCTCAGGCAACTTAGGAGACCCCAGTTTCAAGTAGCAAAGGTATTCCCCATAGAGATACGATGCGAGTCCCCACAAGGCCAGCACCAGCGACATGCCCTTCTCCGCACTGAATTTCTCATTGAACAACAACACAGCGAGGACCTCAGTCCCCGGAATTGTAACGGCAATGATGACCCCACTCAACAGAGAACTCGCCATGAACGTCACGCCGAAGACCCCAATGAAATAAAACTGCCCCATCACTGCGGCCCATAGAACATCCATGCAGTAATTAACCTTCCCTAGACGGAATCGCTCGACCTCACTGGGGAGGGCCTCGAATTCTCCATTAACGAGCATGCCCACTGTACAGAAAAACAGTGGCCGAAATACACATGATGACTTGCATCCGCATAACAAGGGTATACGCCATTGGCTCTTTGTTGTCTTGTAGGCCAGCTCAATCAAGGGAATAATCAGACCATAGAGGGCAGCTGCACCCAGCGTGAAGATAAACCCGAGCACGTACTTCAGGCATGACGCTGCTTGTATGGAAAGCACGCAAAACAGAACCCGCGGTAAACCAAACCACGGAACTTACAGAAAATGGGCTGAACTTTTGCCGAACTAACAACAACGCGAAAATAACGTTGAAGCCGAGCTGGGTGGCGAGCAAGACAGAGGCAGTCGAAGCGGGCAGAAATGAGAGGCCATACACGTATAGATAGTTGTCGGCGCCCGTGAGAATCTCGATTCCACAGGAAGCCAGGAAGAGCTTCGGGGTGATACCATTCTCTCTGCTCGGGTGCTCTGTTGGTCACCGGAGATTGCATTCCTTCGACGCCTGTGTCATCTGGTGCTTCCATGTTCTTGGTTTGAGACACTATACCCAGACATATTGAATGGCCCATAGGTAAACCCCCCCAAGAAACCCCATCGGGTAACTCTGTATTCGTAACCTCTCATTCCCTCGCTAACCGGTAGGGAGCAGTCCCTTCTCCCTGTATCTCTCCTTTCCATTCCCAATACCAAGAATCAGTTATTAGAGGACCAATGGGTATCCGCTTGGCACCGTAGTTAATGGGTGGGTACATGGTTATTATCATCACATGGGTCACGGGTTCAAACCTGGGGTCGCACGCGGTTTTGCTTTGACATATAACCATTACTTTGATTGTCAAATTTATCACAAATTACCCACCGTCGGAAACCATTAACT
This sequence comes from Pinus tabuliformis, assembly GCA_031772625.1. Classification (NCBI taxonomy): domain Eukaryota; kingdom Viridiplantae; phylum Streptophyta; class Pinopsida; order Pinales; family Pinaceae; genus Pinus; species Pinus tabuliformis. The sequence continues at coordinate 1,148,541,475 of CM062805.1, forward strand.
ATTATAGTTATCACGTTGTTCAACTTCTCGTGAAGTTTGGCTACCCGCCACTCTACATTGATCTTTTACATGTAACCGTTTGGTGTTCTCCGCTTGACCCACCACGAGTTTGGTGTTTGTCAGTCATGATATAATTTGTCACCACCTGTCCAGTTTTCTGGTTTACCAGAAGCTTCCAAACCAAGCCGCCGTTAGCGCCATCTTCTGTCATTCTTTAATTGACAACGTTATAGATAACAAGAATTAATTGTTGAAACTAATTCGTAATATTTTTTTTTTTAAAGAATTACTATTTCATAACTGAATAACTTACACCAAGTTATTACCATAGGGTTGTTACAGAAAATGTGAAGCAAATCTTTGAACTAATTTAGCTATGGAAAATGTGAAGCATTTATAGAGGGTTTGATTTTAACTATTGATTATTGTTAAGTTAATAGGCATATTTGTTTTTATTTTGGATCTACCAAAAGTTGAGAAAAATCAATTTTTTTTTCACTTCATGTTAGTTTTCATATCTAGATATTTGATCTTTCTCGGGGCTTAGTAGATCCATAATAAAGATAACTATGTTGGTTTAATTCCCCTCTTTGAATAGGCTACATTCCAAGTGAATGCCATGGGTCAATACCATTGGTTCTCAATACCATGTGCCATCTTTATTTTATTAATATTAATATTAGGGTTAATATGTTTTTTTTGCATGGTATTAATAATAATTTGGCCATAGTCTTCACTTAAATAAAACCTCATTTTTTAGTGTTCCAAATATAAAGTGAATTATGGAATACATATAAAAAATGTTTTATTTATTTACTATATCTCTCATTTATTTATATTTTTATTAATTTACCACATCTTTTTTATAAATATGGTATTTAACTCATGGTATTAAAATGGTATTTGGCCCATATTCACCTCAATAAAAACTCTTTTTTGAGTCTTTGTAAATATAATGAGGTTTGTAGACTAAATATAAAAATAGGTTTTATTTATTTACCATACCTATTTTTTTTAGTGTTCATAAACCTCTTTATATTTTAAATTTATATTTATACATAATAATAATTAGATTGTTTTATAAATAGGGCCCACATTAGATTAAAAATGTTAAATATTAAACATTACATGTCAAATTCTTACATTTATATTTACCTTTACATGTTTATGTGAGATCTACCTCATATTGGGTTGTAGAGCGCCTCTCCATGTAACGAAATTACAAATAATTTTTTAGGTAAAAGAAAACCATAATATACATATTACATTAAAATATATAACATATAAGTAGCAACAATAACTTAAGATTCATTTTACCTTGTAAATTAAGTTAATTTAAATTTAATTCATAAGCATATAAAAACTTAAATAGTTACAATAAACTGACAATATAACAATACGTTTAACCATGTATATTCACATCCACTTTGCCATAAATATTATTAATTTGCAAATCTTAGTTACAATACTATGAGCCAATACCATGGTTTATCAATAAAACATGCCCAAAACCATCTCAATACCACATGCCTAAAAATGATGAGTCATCAATACCACATGCCCAAAAACCATCTGCCATTTCATGATCAAAATATTTTATAATTTTTTTAAATTTAATTTTATTACATTTTTGGACCTAGAAGATGTTATAATGTCATGTTATATTATGTTATCTAAACATTTTGACGGGGTCAAACTACATAAAAATACAAAATAGAATTATGACTTAAAATATGTTGACTCAGTGAAATTACCTAAAACTAAAAATTAATAATTAAATTAGCCATATTCATTTTAACTCTGGAGTTATCAAACTTACAGAGAGTTCAACTCTCTCAAACAAATTTTACACTCAGAAAAGCAATTTACACCTAAGGAGATTTAATTTTTTTAGACACTTAATAAATCCAAAATTAAAATAGACCTAAACAAATATTTATATAAAATTAATGCACAATAACCCAACTCTAGACTAATCAGTTGAAATTAGCTTTTTTCTTGGTTAGCCCAGATCCTCTATGTGCAATTTCTGAATCAATATTTATGTATCCCACCAGTGATCAAATTTGAAAGGTTGGTCTTAATTTCAATTAGAAAGGCATATATTCATGTTGCCCTTCCATAATGAAAAGCTTAAAAAAATAATGTATTTCAATTAACAATAGTATATTATCTTTAGATTTCATTTTCAAAAAAAAAAACTAGAAATCTTTGTGTGAGTAAAAGGTTGTTACATATAGAAAAAAATTCAAAATATACTCCATTTCATGAGAGATCTTAAATATCAAACTTTTTCAAACTTTACTAGTGTTTTATCTCTTTTAGAATTCTAAAATAGGTACCAAAAATAAACATATAGAGATCACTACATATTGGGATTGACAAAAGAACATAAATATGACAAAACATAAATACTTATATTAGAATTATATGAAATGTCTCATTTATATTTTTTAATTTTTTTTTGCTTGTATAAGAGGTATTAGTGAAATTCTCGCTAATAAAATTCAGATTTTATTGTATTAACCAGATAATTTTTCTATTATCTTTTTAATTATTTTTTGAAGGATGGGACACATCTCAAATGATTGGAACTACATGCCCTAACCCCAAAATTCATCCAAGATATCTTTTTCTTTCACTTATAGAACTTTGACAGTGGTGGTCATCTAACTTAAGCATATCTTGCACAATATTTTACAATGATTAAACTCAATATGTTTGAAAAAAACTTCACATACAATGGCTACTACTTAACCTATCATATCATTTTTACAAAGATACGATAGACAAAATAATTATTAATCCTTATCTTAGAATATATGCATTCCACAAATTGTAGGTGATAACATCAATAAATATCTAAATTTTTTAATTAGTATGCAGTGGAATATGCATATGATCACAACAAAAAAATTACTTTTGAGATTTTTCTCATAGATATGTCTATCTTGCATCATTAACACCACAACTTGTAATATCTATGTTTAAAGCATCATTGGATTTGGTAAAACAAAATTTGAGGTTTATTTCCACATATGCATTTTATTTATTTTTAGAGTAAAACTATTAATCTTTGTTATTGTTTTTATGGATAATCAACAAGATTTCAATATGACTTGCAGGAAATCTTTGAATAAGAAAGTGTGTGTAATTGAGTTGATGTTGGATTGCACCACAATACCAACCTATACCAACATGAAGCATGGTACGGAACCTAACATAGCGTTCAAGTGTGGTGAACTATATTAGATGTTTTAGGAGTACCCTAGAAATGCCACTTCTTCCTTGAGAAACTGATCTAGATGAAGAGGTTTATGAATCCATGAGACATATAATTGCTTAAGGTAGCTACTCGTTGATATGTTCCTTATACAAAGACCATTTATTAGATCATTGGCAAGGGAAACATTGATCACATTCTTATTTAGGGCACCATTTATTAGATCATTGGCAAGGGAGATATTGATCACATTCTTATTTAGGACACCAATGGAAAAGTCACAACTTCATTCCAAACATCTACCTAAGACTTATGCGACACGTTTCTTATCTTAGAATTTGACCAAAGGATGAATAGATGTTATAATTCTCTTTAAACATCTACCTGAGACTTATGCTACACGTTTCTTATCTTTGAATTTGACCTCAAGGATGAATAGATGCTATAATTCTTGTTAAATCGTAGAGATGTCATGGAGCATTAGTGGGTACTTTGAAAATGGTTTAAAGGCTAAGAGAATAAGAGGGTTTCAACCATTCTCCTGAAATCCATTTAAGATCATGGTAACTCCAATAAAAAAAATTATATTTTGAAGTGGATTGCATATATTTGAAAGAATTGTGAGTTTCTTTAATCTATGCAATCAATCACCAAAATAGATCCAATCGATCACTAATATAGAAGCAATCCCATAAATAACGCTGTGTAATATAAATTATATTTAATATAAATTATATTTTTTTATAATTTAATATAAATTAGATCTATAATTTATTCATAATATAAAATTGCACATAATAATTAAACAAAATTAAAAAATTATTTATAATAAAAATTATTTTAAATTCCATCTTAAAAACTAAAATAAATTTCAATATCCATCTAACTTGGACTAATTCTGAGAAAAAAAAATCCGCTTGAACTAGACGTAGTGTTTAACCAATAACATAAAGAAAAATTCATTGTCTGCTCTCCCAAAACTTAATACATCATAAATTAACTCAGTACGTAAAGGTTGAGTTGAATCTCTAATGATATTAATATTCTCTCTAATAAATGGCACATTGATATGAATATAAGGAAGTAGATGCATTTTCTACGTCAACCGCACGAAGAAAATAGAATAAAAAAAATTAATGTGCAGCAAACAAGGCATATTTTTTCCTCTCGAAGCCTTATATATAAGGCAAGTATTGCTTCTTGCTTATGATCGGAAAATTTAACTTCCACATGGTTATATGAAAAAATAGCTATCCTATCACTAGTAGTCTACATCTGGCTATACCATACATGAAAAGAACTAAGAGCAGTGACCACCATCATCATAAACATTAAAAAATAATGAATAGCAATAAGTATGGATCTACACACTAAAAACATGCGTGGGGTATCTCTCAAACGATATTGTTTTTGCACCAAGACTGTCACGGAAACACGATGCATAATCTGGATCACCTCCATCATCAAAGTTAAGAGCATAGCATAGAAAATCATATTTGAATCATCACGCATTAAGCTTTTCCTAATGCTTCAACAACCTATCGTCGCTTGGGTACCTTAGAGTCTACACTCATACGTGTAAGGTCAAAGAACAAGGCAACTTGCAACCGGGCCCCAGCAAGGCAACTTGCAACCAGCCCAAGCGTACTGATAACCAGAAATTAGGAAAATGTGGGCTAGCTGTCAGCCCTTCCTAGGGCATTTTTTAATATTATTTAAACTTTTAAAAAAACTTGTAGAATTCAAAATCTAATTTTTATTTATTTATTTATTTATTTTTTTAGCTGAGCACTTCTCTGACGTGGCAAAGGACTCTTGAAGGGCTGTGACTTGTTCAATTGAACACTATATCCCATTCCCTCAAATAAGTTATTATATATATACATACAAAAGCAATATGGTGTTTATTGATTATCTGTTTGGAAAATCAACTCACCGTATATTTTGGAGTGGCATCGATTGCTGACACTGTTTCACTTTCATTTGACTCCGCACTAACAATTGAAAGTTTCTACAAAAGACAGACAACACCCTAATCACCGCCTCTCTATATGTAGAAAGTCAAAGTCGCCACCCTCTGTAGCAACCCGAGATAAGTTTTAATCAGAGGTATACAAATTATATTAAATGGTCATAAGTTTTAATGAGAAGTATGTAAACTAGCATTTGCATCAGATGTTGCAAAGGAAATTTGGTAAGGCATAAATTGAGGAGCAATGATGACATAGGAATAGGAAAATCTAAATAAGATGCAGAAATGTGCATAATATGAAGAACAATGACAACATAGGAATAGGAAAATCTAAATAACATGCAGAAATGTAACATTCAACATCTGGGGACATCTATCCCCATGTCGCACCTCCTTTAATAAAAGCTCTATAACGATGGTGCACATGCAAGCCTATACAACTTGTACCAAATTTCAGTTCAGGATTGCATTGACAATGAAGAGCCACCTAGAAAAATTCTTTGTTTATGTTTGAGTTAAAAATGTTTTCATGGCGTACACCCAATTTGGATACCAACTGTCTAGAAGAGCACATTTCATTGTATTTTCCTTCATTTCTGGTATAACTAGAATCACCACTGGAATTCACATGGAAAAACAATTCAGTCTATATCAGCACCATTAAATGAAATACACATATTAGATATAGGTGCACAATTTCTATCATCTCATGTTGGCAGAGGAAGTAAAAATGATTTCGATTATTGAGAAGTAAATCAGTCATCTAATCCAATCTAGCACAAAATTAACACTCATGGCATCCATCAAAATCACAGATTGGTTAAATTTGCAAGTATGGATCCTCCCATATTCTACTATTTCCTGCTATTTCATGACCCTTCACAGTTTAAAAAATTGATAACTTCTGTAAGATGTAATCTTAGCAGCCAATCAAATTTGAAATGAATTAATACAATCAAACAGAATATGCAGCCCACATTCTGTCCAAATACGATTTGCAGGCTCTGGATTCATAACCTAAAGAAATTTGCAGGTCCAAAGGAGGTTCTTTGAAAATGCTTCGATTGACTTTGTAAGAGTGTCGATATTCATTTGTTATTGTATTAAAAATGGCTGATTCAAACATGTGAATCCTCACTTTGGGGGTCATCATGTCTCTTTCATATGCAAATGGCAACTGATCCCGAGGATTAAAGATTTCTAATTCATTGAATAATAGGCAAGAAAATAACTTCATTGGAAGGGTGTGCTTTCTCAATATCAGTGTAGTATCAAGCACATCTGTAATGCCAACAACAACACACAAAATCAAAAAATCAGTTAAAGAGAGAACCAACCTAAAAAAAATCTCAGATGCTATCACACTAAAACTTCACCATAATTGAGCAAAGATGAGTTCTCATACCACTGCTTGAGGGAAGCTTTTCAGAGCTCCAAGGTTGCTAGCCATCAACACGATAATTGTCCATTTGATACCTCACAGCTTCGTTGCTCCACTTTCTCCATATTACTGTAAAAATGGCTTCCTCCATGGTATGAGTATTGTAAGGATGCTTTGAGACAACAATATCAAGGAGATTTTCCAAAATTAACAAAGGATCAACAAGCTATAGCTAGGCATCCATCCAAATGTTGTAAACACAGTTTGGGAAAAACCTATGGGAAAGTTACTTGGGTATGAGGCCATTCATTACAGATTCCTTGTATGGCAACTCCCTAACCAAAACAATGTGCCAAATTCCAATTCTATGAGACTCATTGGGCTTGATCTAGTATCTGGCAAGAAGTGTGAGAGTTGCATTGTCCATAAACATGAAGAAAAAAACGTTTTCTGTTGTGATTTTCCCAACATTCTTGGGTTGCTTAATCTTGCATAGGCTCCAAATATCGCTGAAATTACCACAACCCCCTTGCACTATTCCATGGCCTTCCTGTGTTCTTCAAACACAAGAAACCCTAGGGTATGGTAATTGGCAAAACCGCCAGGAAAATCAGTCCCTTCAGAATAATTCAAATACCATTTTCTTTCCTTCACATCTAGGTTTCCACTGAAGGTCATTAGACCTGCTGCTGAATTGGGGTTTTCAAGTCCTTTCATGTACTGTAGCCGAGATTTACCAAATAACTCTTCTTTCTGAATCTGATGAACAAAAGCTGAGACCGCCATCAATAATGAAACATAGTTTTAGCCTGATTGATTTTATAGACATGCATGCCATAAGGTAATGTTTCTTGATAGATATCTCAAATTGTTAAATATGAGGATCTCTGATTACCTGAAGATCGAGAATATCAGTGGCAAGACCGATTCACCATGGTTGTATATTTCCTGATAAAATACTTCTCCACTCCATAATTTGAAGGGTATTTGAGGAACTACATTGCAGAAGACAATAGAAATTGTATATTAATACCCATCATGATTGAACCTTTCAGGACTCATATAAGCACAAGTGCCCACAAAGTAATTGCACTGGGCCAAAGTGTGAGCCAACACGGTTCTAACACCGAAATCGACAATCTTGACTTCTCATATTGATCAATAAATTGGAGGGCTTTATATCATGGTGAACAATTTTGTTCTGGTGCAGGTAATGTAAGCCCTTGAGCACCTACCTGGCAACCTCAACCAAATAGTGTTCTGGGATTTCCTTGTGGGTCTGAAGAACCTGCGCAAGGGTTCCACCGTCCATGTAGTCCAACACAAAAGAGACTCATATATTTCTATCATCTCAAATCAACATATGTCCCCACATCACACCTCCTTTAATAAAAAATCTGTTATGGATATCATGATTTGTGTTTGAGTGGATATGTTTTGAAGTTGTATTGTTCTAACCTAGCCTTATTGTGTAGACAAGATAGCCTCCCATGATATACACTAAGGTATGAGTTTTATTATGTCATATATTTCGTGTTTGGTTGTTTGATTATAACGTCTATTTGGCGTTTGAGTGCATGGTGCCTAGTTGATTTATTTAACATGGTATGTTTGCAATTTAGTTGAATGTTTGACGAATTTCATAATATGAGTATGTGTTACAATGATATAGCTTTAAGGTGGTTTTACTAACACATACGTGTTGAGACAGTTGATGTGTACTTGAGTGTAGTAGGTGATAGCTTTGGCATTATGTCTAATGACTATGAGTTGACTATGGATTATGACATGACTGTTAGTCTTGCTAACTGTTGATTTCAAATTGATAGATATGATTGTCTTTATATTTGGAACATGTGGTTGACATGTGTGAGCAGTTGCAAGAAACATGCTTGGTATTAATGTGACGAGGTAATAATTGATGTGTTTATATAAATAAAAGTTGGGTGACGTGATAATATATAGTAAGACTTAGTTGCACTAGGGTAAAGGTAAAAGAAAGGAATTGGGTAAGAATTCCTTTGGCTATGTTGGAAACCCTAATTCCAAACGAATGAGTGCTTTGTATACAGGGAGTCTTCTTAACTTTGATTTTGTTTGACATTATGTGTATATGTGCTAGATTCATGAAAATGTACTTGATAGGTATATTTGCTAGTCTTTAGTTATAGGTGGATCTATCAAATGATTGGAGTCCCTTGAGAGATGACGTGGATGTGTTTAGTTTCAGGCAACATGCTTGGCACAACATGATAAGGTAAATGATGTATTGTTATGTTTATTTATACACTGAAAGTTTTGTGTTTATGGAAATATGATGTTGGGGACTGCATGGCAAAGGGAGGTATCCATGAAACCTTGAAGAAGGCTCTGGTTGAGTTTCCCTACGAACCATGGGGATTGAGTCATGGTGTTTGTTGTTAGTCTTATGATTTTGGCCCTTTTTTAATTTTCTTGCGCTTGATTTGCAGCTTTATTTATGTGTAGAGTATGGCCATACCACTTCATTTGTGGAGTCATGTTGTTATTGGTTTTCATGGTTTTCTTCTTCTTCTTGTTTCTTGTTTTGCCTTTTATGTTTTGAGTGTATTGGGAATTGTTTGGGAAAGAGGAAAGTTAATGGAGCTCGGGGACAACGTAGTGGTACTCAACAGGTAATGTAGGACACAAATGAAGCTCGGTGCATGAGTAAGTGCAGAAAAAGGTAAGACTATGACATTCATTTGGACTGGTTGGGTCCATTGTGGTAAACAAACGGTGGCAGTACGAACATGAGAAAGGTAACCAATTTTTTTAAAGTAAATGGACAAATGGACTTCAGATATCGGATGGCTTGACTAAGTTGGGAACTATGGTTCTCAATGTTGTGTATGTTGTGCATAAATAAAGGAAATTCTCTTAACCTTGACCTTGATATCTAGTATTTATGGTGTGATCATGATTTCTTTATTCTAATGATTATATACATATATGTATGTATGTAGATTTTTATCTGACAAGGTCATCATGGATCGTCATTGTTTTATGCTAATGTTTATGTATATGTATGTATGTGTCTATGTATCTGTGTCACTATCTAAAATGGGCCTCCTAAGAAAAATGTACAATCAGAATAAACTTTATAAAAACCAATAGGATTCAAGATGATCATGTAACCCATGGGGAATGATTCATCATTTTTTGAGTAAAAAAGTAAAAAGATTAAAAAATAATAAAATAATAAAACAACTTTTTCATCTCATATTTTCAACTTATCTCCCTAAGGTTTTAATCAAATTTTGATATGGGTACTTGTTGTATGCAAAATTTAATTCCTCATCTAAGGAGTACCCATGTTGCATACTTTTGATGGACCTTGCTATATGAAAAATGAGAAATAAATTAAAAACGTGATTGTAATCATGTTTTTCATGCCTTTCTCATTTTTCGTGTAGTAGGGTCCATCAAATGTATGCAAAATGGGTACTCCTTAGATGAGGAATCAAATTTTCAATCTAATGAGTGTTCCCGCTCGAAATTTGAGTAAACCCATAGGGAGATAAGTTGAAACTACGAGTTGAAAAAATAGTTTTTTTCCCCCCTAAAATTTGATGATGTAATCTAATATTATTTTATTATTTCCACTATTATATTATAATTTCTTTAGGAGGCCCATTTTAGACCTCAAAAGTCCCCTAATGTCAGGAATCATACTTGTGGAGGAACGATTGCTTATGCGGGAAAATGACAAAAGAGGTTCCTAGTCTTATAAGGAATCAATTGGGAAGAGTAGTCATGTCAAATATATGAGGTCGGTATCATGTGGTTATGAGTTGATATTATGTGACTATATTTTGTCTCTGTTATGGACAGGTTATACCAAGGGATACACCATCGAAATGAAAGCAGTGTGGTCTGCGACATGCTGGGACAAGCATGGATAAGATTGGAAGCAAGGTTTCTTGGTAAAGAGTCAATGTGGTTTTGGATGTGTGGTACGACTGTTGTGCAAATGTCGTATATGTTATACTTGTTGCGCCTATGATGTTGTCTACATGCAGTGTGGTGTATATTTAGTGTGTGTACATGTTGATTATGTAATGTTATGTACATGGTGTAGTAGAGATAGTGTTGTATGAATGTTGCATATTCAGTGCTGGGTATAGATGGTGCTATGTACATGTTAGATATGCAGTGTTGTGTACATATGATGTTATGTACATGTTGGAAATGCAGTGCTATGTACAAGTGGTGTTGTGTGCAGGTGGTGGTGTGTACATGTGGTGTTGCATACATGTTGTGCATGTGGTACTGTGTACATGTGGTATTGTGTACATGTTGTACAATGGTGTCGTGTATATATGGCGTTGTGTACACGTTGTGTAGGTGGTGTCATGTACATGTGATGTTGTGCACATGTTGTGTAGGTGGTGCTTGGTACATGTGGAACTGGTGTACGTGTGGGATTAAGTGCATGTCATACATGTGTTGTGGGCATGTGGTACTATATATGTGCATTGTGTAGTCATGGTATTGTGACATATGCATTCTTTGTGTTGCACTCTAGACACGCATTTGTGTTATGTTGTACACTATGTGTAGGTGCATGTATTGTGTTGTAAAACGGATGTAGGCGTATGTATGAGCTTTGTTGTATATTGCGTGTATGTGTATGCATTTTGTGGTGTCGCATGTTGTGTGCAGATGAATGTCTTCTGATGTACATTGTGCACGTATATGTACGTACACTGGGTGTAGGTGTATGTGTTGTATGTCAGGTATAGGTGCATGCATTGCATTTTGTTGTATGACATGTGTGGTTGTATGTGTGTGATGCACAGTATGCGTATGTGCACCTGGTGGAGGAGCAGGCACTAGGTGTTTGCTGGGTATGGAAATCGATCTGGTGTGTCTACAAAAGAACAAAGGAAGAAGTAAGGATCAATTAAGGATAAGTATCGGTATTGTATTTCATTTTTACTATTCATATGATCTAATTATGATTATGGTATATGATGATTACATGTGAATTATGATTATTGTTTATGATGGTTACATGTGATTTATGATTTTCATCTATGATGGTTATGTTTTGAGCTAACCTGATGTGGTGTTTTTATACATGATGCCAGTTTGAATTATCGTGATAGGAAGTAAACATGATTGCAAATTTACCTTATTGACAAGTTACCAATGAGGTATGATTTGAGTTTATTTCAATTTATTTTGAATCTAATTGAAGTTATGTGCTTGGTACATGAAGCACGAAAATGCCTGGTTGGGTGGTTAAAATCAACTACAAGAATCAGTAGTAGCAGTGAAAAGAATTGGAATATGCAATAGTATGTTAGTAAATCACTTTAAGAACAGGGCCATTGTGGGGCACTAGTACCCAATTGTGTACATTGATTTCCATGTGCAAGTTATGACTGGTATGATGGTTTTGAGGTAGTTATATACCTTGTCTTTTGTATCTTCGGATGCGAGGAAGCCTTGCCAATGGATGGACTTCCCGAGATGGGGGTGCTAGCAGAACTTGGAAGGTGAGTGACTGCACAGAAGGTTGACTGGATTTCCTGAGGGACTGTGTAGCATAGAAGGGAAGGTCGGGGATGGAGTTTTTTTTGTCATGAGCATTTCCAAATGGAGTCAGATGCACATTGGGAGTGTTCCCCGGAAAAATGAGCTAGTAAGTGTTCACTGAGAGGACAAGTGGCGCAGGATGATAGCGCTAGGCATTGGATGCAGGCTTGACCTTGCAGTGGATTTTGGACTTCCTAGGAAGGAGGTGAATCCTGGTACTACTTTGAGGGTGGAGGTGTGAACCTCTGGATTCCCTTGTTGATTGATACAGGCATCATATTCTCTTATTTTCTAGTTTAGTATATGTGTATATGTCATTATTGTAAATATCGTAATGATTTGCGTTATAAAGCTCCACCATGCGGTATGCTGTCATGATGTTTTGTTTTAGTGGATGGTCATTGTAAATACTACAATGAGATATGTTATAAAGCTCCATGGACAATATGTTTTGTTTTCAACAATCTTGTTGGTTATAGGTGTCATTGAACACCGAGGACGGTGTTCCCCCAAGGGGGAGTGTTCTGTAACAGACATGGTGAAAATTCCATGTAAAAATATATAAATACCACATATGATGGGACACATATTCCAAGTTGAATGGTGGATAGGTACATCCTAATGGGTGTTCATTTGGTTTTTTATGGCTAAGGAAACTGGCAAAGGAAATGGCTAAGGCTTTGGAAAGGCATGAGACATTTATTGCCATTTTATTTATGAAAATAATGGAAACTAGGAGAAAAGGAAGGTGAAAGGTCACAGGTTGCATGTGAGGAGTAAATCGAAAGAAAATAATGGGAAATGAAGAAAATAGAGGCCTCATTGATAAAAAGGCTTTTGAGGATCAGTGGGTAAGGCTTGGTCACATTAACCTTTTGTCAGTTTAGATTTGAAGCTCTCTCATTATTATCTCTCTCTCTCATACTCTTAGACAAAAGGAATTTTCTTGGAGTACTTTGGCATTAGAGCAATAAAGGAAAAGAAGGCAAGAGGAAGCAAAGATCAAGTAAGAAAAGGCAGGAGCAAGTAGCTACAACAGGCTTCATTGTAGGTATCAACTTGCATGTGTATTTTCCTTTCTAGATTTGGCATGCATGGGATTGCATGTGGTTCTTTCCTACCATGGCATGGGTTTTTCCAGGTGTGACAGTATTTTTAGCCTAGCCTTGCCATTTCCTGGTTGCATTAATGAGATGGGTTATCTTATACGATTTGTGTGGGATGGTCAGATTGGATTCAGAGTTGAGTGGGGTGGACCTCCAAATTGACAAACACATGGTGGTAGTGGTCCCTGAACTATACTGAGGGTGCACGAAACCACAGGCCTAGTAACCCCTGAACTGAACTTTGGTTTGTAGTAAATCCATATTGTGTGCCTAAATGGGGCTAGGAATCCTTGCTGGTAAATGGCGGCATATATGGTAAAGCCAAGAGGTGGATTTTCTCTTCGTTTGTCCTAGTGATTCCGGGATGGAATGCATGATAAAGACTGGAGATTATGTCTCTGTGTAGGACATAGGGATCCCTGGATCGGACTACGGATGCATGGTAAAGCCTGAGAGACTAGGAGGCACTCTAGTTCCTCACGGTGTAGGTGGATAACTCCGGTGGCATCCACATTGATTGGTGTTTTTGATGTGTTCTATGAGTCCCACATTCATTATTGGAATATGGCACGGGGGTGATTGGTTGAAGAGAGACTTGGATCAGCCAATCTATGGTCAGGTGGAACATGGTAGTCCCATCTCCTATCGATTCATTGCATTGATTAATGAGAAATCCATTCCATTAATTTTCATGTGTAAATGTACTAGTGTATATATGGATATTGATGGATGACATGTTTATTATAATTATGTTCCTATTATGTTGGATATATGTTCATTTTATGGCAACACCTATGTTTCGCTCCCTAGCATGTTTTTACTTGTATTTGAATGGATATTGTATCTATGACCTAATAAGTAATAAGGCATCAAATGACAAGAGGAAACAATGGTTCATGGAGATTCTCAGATAAGTAAGAGATCCCTACACTTAATTTTGTTGTTTACATCTGTAGGTTACATGTTGTTGATATGTTTGATGAAATGCCCATCATGGCTAGTAGGGGTTTGGTTAAGGTCTTGATCAACTTTTTACTTTTGTGTCATTGTTTCCCTGTACTTTACTTAATTTTAAGCTTTCATTCCATTATGGGCAGTGGCCTGGGATCTAGGCCTGAAAAAGTGGCTCAAATCCCGGAGTCACTGGCACAAAACTGGAAAGTTTAGACCATAATCATTGGAAGGCAGGCCTATGAGAGCGACTTTAGGTCTCTAGTCACTCCCTTGCCCATAGCATGAGAGTGACTAAGCCTAAAGTTGTCCAAAACAATTGTGGAACCCAGGGATAGGATGTTTGAGTGGTTGAGTTGTCTCTTGAGGGTTTTGTTGATGGTGTTAGATGGATGTATGTGATGTTCCGTCGATTCCACTTCCTTAAGGTCACTTAGGAGGTCAAATATGATCATAGTAGCCTCTCGTCTCATGTTTACCATAGCTGGCATGGTTACTTGGGTTTATGTGGGAGGAGGGTGTTAGAGCCTGGATCTACCTCAGGCTGAAGGAAGGCAGGTCTAGGGTAACAGCAAACCACGCTTGACCTGGTAGCTAGCCCTACGAAGTCGAGAGAGGGCTTTCTCCTTGTCAATCTCAATTAGGATATTGGAAATTAGGGCTTGAGATGACTGAATTTAATGTAGATTTTAGGTTAGGTATAATAGCTCAAGGTTTCTGGTTTGATTTTTAGGTTTTGGTTGCTAGATCAATTGGAGAAGGTAGATTGGGTCTGGGAAATCAACACAAGGATACAGTCATGTTCTGTGGGGTGAGGTATACAAAGGTTTATGTACTAGAAATGGATTAAGATGGTAGATTAAGACAACTGAGGGGTTAAGGAGGGCATAAAGAGACTATGAATCCTCTTCAAACAGTTGAAAATATTGAAAACCAAATGCATTCCCAAGACAAAGCACAACAATGTATTTTGTCCATTCACCTTGATTCATTTAGTTTTAGAAGAGAAAGATGGATTTGGATACATATAAAACGTAAGAAAAACTCATTACAAAGAAGAAACAATACATAAACTCACTGTCACAAGAATCCCACAAAAATAGCTGTGAAACCTGGTTTTATTCCTTGCTAAACTACTGATACAAATGTTCAATGAGTGCCACCACTTCCACCAAAGTCCAACCTTTACAAATGACTAAGAAATTACATAATATAGGCAAGGAAACCACTCATGCTAGCTATCAGGGTCGAATCCATGAGAAAAGGGATGGTTTCAACCATATCTAAACTAGGAACACAAAACTAGGCAGTGGAACAACTTGCCTCTAAAACTTAGGGAAGCAATTCATTACAGCTCAAAACCACTTGGAACTTGATGTATCTACCCTATGAGGTGATTTTTCATCTATACTTGCATCAAATACATCATTAACCATGCATACAATTACCTAAACAAGAAGAAAAGTCAACCACTGAAGAAACTGGGCGAAATTTTGAGTTTTAGGCAAAATTGACAAAATATGCCTGATGTGCGGTGCCGCTTCAAGGCTACCTTTGGAGGCCTTCCACTCATCCAAATCAGGCCCGTGATGGCTTGTTGGAAAGATATGCCTATCGAGTTTCTTGAACACTTTGAATTTTCTGATTTGGAGACGATTTGACCCTTCAAACATCAATTATCTCAATACTATTTCCTATGGGTCCAAAAAGTGGCAGAGAGGGCATTTTTTTGAGTGTTTTTTGCCCTTTTGGTGGCCAAGATCTTTTCCAAAATTCATGAAACTTTCTAGGTTTGCTTATTTTTTGATGTTGAATCCAAATATATAAGCAATTTGTTAAGAGGATGCACCAATTCAATGCGCAGCACCAGTGTATTTTTCAGAAGGAAATTTGGCTCTGATGCACAGCACCTCCTTGATGCGCAGCGCCAGCCTCCCAATGCACAATGCCACTGTTCCTATGCACAGCGCCAACTTCAAGGTGAGTTTTGACTACCTTCCCAAGGTCAAAACTGGGCATGTGATAGCTCATTGGAAATCTTGTCTAGTCTACTTTCTAGAACATCTTGAATGTTTCAATTTGGAGTTCATTTTCATTGTCAAAAATCAAATCTCCCAAGACTGATCAAAATGTGCAGAATGATGTTGCCTAAATGCAGAGTGCTATTGCAGTCAACTTCTGAAGGTCTTCCTCAATTCCAAATTGAGCTAATGATATCTCATTGGAGAGATATCTCTATCTAGATATCATTTAAATCATCAAGAAAGCCATTTGAATACCCCAACTAGGTGAAATATTGATTTTCCCAAGGTCACTCCAGAAGTGCATCAATCCTCCTGAGGCCAATGATGTTTTCGACATTTCTCCCAATCCATGAAACTTGTGTAAAAACTGAAAGAGGTTTTTATTCTTGGGTAAATTATGGAAAAAAATCTCTCTCTCTTTTGTCAAATTCATCTTCTCTTTCTCAAAAACATCATTTGAATAAAACCTATCCCGATGTGTGGAACAAGTTATTTGTGGAAATGAAGGGAAACAAAGGGGATAAGGGGCTTCTAAATTCTTGAGAAAATTTTAGGAAGTAGGGAGGGATGTTAGGAATCAGGGGAAAGTGGAATTTCAAATATTGAGTGAGGGAAAGGGGTCCAAAAGGTCAAAACACAGGCCTAGCCTTGAAAATTGTCAAATTGTAGTAATAAACTAGGGTTTGTGGGAAAATGACAAACTTGAGGGATATCAGTGATGGGAATTGTTTAAGAAGGTATATTAGGGATAGGGGAAGGTGTATAAACATCAGCACACAAGTTTTGTTGATCATTTTTCCATCCAAGAAAAATTACCTTCAAAACCCTAGGAAAGGGAAATGGGCCTTACCCAAGTACAACTGAAGCACGAACAAGGTGTAAAATGACCCATTGGAACCTGAAATGATGATGAAAACCTTGTGAATGATGGTACACTTCACCAAATGGTGACATGGATCGACACTTGGAAAACTGTGGAAAACAAATCCTAGACCTAAGACCTAGTGATCAAATTTTACTTGAAGACTCACTGAAATGACAAAATTTGACTTTGACACCCTAAGACCACTTTGTAAGAGCATATTTGATCACTGGTGGAAGGCTTCAAAGACTGACACTGATAGAGGGTGTTACAGTCATGTAAATTGAATAAGCACGAAAAAAACTACCCCATGCATGATCTTGAGTTGGCAGCGATTATACATGCATTGAAGATTTGGAGACACTATTTTCTTGGCAAGAGGTTTGTACTGATGAGTGATTATATTGCTTTGAGGTATTTTCTTGATCAATCGAATCTGAATGCCAGGCAGGCTAGATGGTTGGCCATGATCAGTGAGTTTGATTTTTAGATAAGGTACATCAAAGGTAAAGAGAACAGGGTGGAAGATTCTCTCAGCAGGTGGGTACAGTGTAACACCCTCCTCCCACATCTACCCAAGCAACCAGCCAACCGGGGTAAACATGCAACGATAGGCCACTATGATAAGACTTAACATCCTAGGTAACATTAAGGAAATGGAGTAGACAAAACAAGACCTTACAAACCTCCCTCAGGTGTTCAGGATCCCCAAGAGCTAATCCACCACTCCAGGTGCCCAACCCCTTCATTACCATAGAATTTAGATGAGTTAAACCCAAATTCGCTCCCACGACAAGGCATGCATGTGATTTTAACCCTATAGTCACTCTCATAAGCTTGTTTTCTAGTGACCAAAGTCCCAAATTTTCAGTGCTATGCTAGTGACTCTAGGATTTGAGCCATCTTTTCAGGCCCATAGCCCAGGTGACTTCCCAGAATTGAAGCATATTTTCAAATCTATAAAATAAAATGGAAATGAAAGTACATAAGCAAATACTTTTTCAAGACCATGACTGGACCCCTACTAGCCATGACAAGAATTATGTCAAACACTTAGTAAATATGCAACCTACAGGCGAAAATAATAGATATGAACACAGGGGTCTCATACTTATCTGAGATTCTCTATGAAGCACTGTCTCCTTATCACATTAGCTTCCATTTCATTGATTAGGTCATAGATACATTGATAATTTAATAACAAGTAAGAACATGATGAGAGCAACTCATGGATGCTGACATAAAACATGTAATAACTAGCATAACAACGACAAAAATACCAATGAAATCACAACCATATAAACCACATATAATCCATGATAATGCTCATAGAGATACAAGGAGAAATAATCTTTCATTAATGAGATAAAATCCAAACCCGGGACAGGACTTCCACGTCCCACCCGCTTGTAGGATGACTGAGCCAAATCTCTCTTTAGCCATTCACCCCCGTACCATATTCCAAGAATGAATGTGGGTCTCATAGAACACATCAATAAAAAAAATCTAGGGCTTCCAGAGGCCATCCACCTCAAACCATAAAAAAATGATTCCACCTCCTAATCAGACATCACCAAACCCAACCTTCCAGGGCTCCAAAGTATTTGTTTCAACTTGACTCCCATGAATAGTAACTCAACCCATGGTTGTTGTCAGGCTCTAGAGCGTTTTTCCAACCAAGGCTCCAGGACTAGTAACTCAACCCATGAAGGGCTCCAGAGCATTTGTCCAACCAAGTCTACGGGACTAGTAACTCAACCCAAGCCGTTACATGGCTCTAGAGCATTTGTACAACCAAGGATACGAGACTAGTAACTCAACCCAAGACGTTACAGGGCTCTAGAACGTTTATCCAACCAAGGCTTCCAGTAATTAATAGCTCAACCCAAGCTAAGGAAACATGAGAACCAACTAGAAAACAAAGCAAATAATCCCACAACACCATGGCTATCCAGAAAATGGCAAAGCAGGAAAAATCCACTATAAATCCAGGAAATTTTCCATGCCGGTGATAGATCATGACTAAGAAACCACATGCATGTGCCATGCATGCCAAATTTAGTGAGAAAAACATACATGCAACCCGATACCTACAAGAAAAACCATTGTAGCTACTGATAGCGATGCCCTCTTGCGCTTTCCTGGTCTTCCTTTTCCTTCTTGCTCCAAAACTCCAAGTATGCCACACCCTCAAAGAGTACTCCAAGAAAACTCTAAGTATCCAAGAGTATGAGAGATAGAGAGAAAAATGAGAGATCTCCATAACTGAACTGGTCAAGTCTTAGCTAAGAGTTTTTGCCAACTGAGCCTCATAAACCCATTTATTAATGAGGCCTCTATTTTCTTCATTTTCCATTATTTTCCTTCATTTTCCACCTCACATGCAACCTGTGACCTTTCACCTTCCTTTTCTCCTAATTTCCATCATTTTCATAAATAAAATGTCAATTAATTCCTCTTGCCTTTGCAAAACCGTAGCCATTGCCTTTGCCAATTCCCTTAGCCATAATAAACTGAATGAATATCCACTATGATGTTTCTCCCACCATTTAGCTTGGAATATGTGTCCCATCATCAATGGCCTTATATATTTTTACATGATTTTTTAACCAGGGTTGTTACAGAATACTTCCCCTTGGGGGAACACCGTCCTCAATGTTCAGTGACACCTATAACCAACAAGACTGCTGAAAACAAAACATACTACCCATGGAGCTTTACAACACAGCTCATTACAACATTTAAAATAATAACAACATATACACATACACATTTACTTCAACCAGAAAATAACCATAATGTCTATGGAGTTTTATAAACTACCGTGATACAATATTTACAATAATAAACACATATACACATATACACATTTTCTCAACCAACAAATAAAAGGATATGATGCCTACATCCTCAACAAGGGAATCCAGAGGCTCGCACCTCCACCCTCAAAGTACTACCAGGATTCACCTCCTTCCTAGGAAGTCAAAAATCCACTACAAAGTCAAATTTGTATCCAATGTCCAGCATTATAATCCTGTGCCACTTGTCCTCTCAGTGAGCATTTACCGGCTCATTTCTCCAAGGCGCACTCCCAATGTGCATATGACTCCATCTGGCAAAGCTAATAACCACAAAAAATCCACCCCCAGTCTTCTCTTCTCTGTTATACAGTCCCTTGGGCAATCCGGTCAACCCATCCTGTGCAATCACTCACCTTCCAAGTTCCACTGACACCCCCATCCTGGGAAGTCCATCCCTTGGCAAGTCTTCCTCACATCGGAAGATACAAAAACCAAGGCATATCCCTGCCTTAAACCATCATACTAGTCATAGCATGCTCATGGAAACCAATGGACACTATTGGGTACCAGTTTCCCACAATGACCATGTTCCTCGATGCTTTACTAGAAAACTGCTGCATTTTGCAATTCCTTTTGTTGTTGGAAATTCTTGCAGTCGATTTCAATCACCCAATCAGGAATTTCGTGCATTCATGTACCAAGAACATAACTTCCATTAGATTTAAAATAAATTGAAATAAATTCACATCATACCTCATTGGTAGCTCGTCAATAAGGTACATTTGCGATCATGTTCGCTTCTTGTCGCAACAAGTCAAACTAGCATATTTGACCAAATCAACATGTATATAAATATCACATCAGGTTAGCTCAAAACATAACCATCAAAATCATAAATCACATGTAACCATCATAAACCAAAATCATTATTCACATGTAATCATCATATACGAGAATCATAGATCACACGTAATCATCATAAACCATAATCATAAAACACATGTATAATAAAACTGAAATATAATACCGATACTTATCCTTCATCGATCCTTACTTCATCCCTTGTTCTTATTTCGTACACACACCAGATCGGTTGCCACACTCGACAAACACCCAGTTCCTTCTAATCAACCAGGTGCACATATACATAGTGTGCATCACACACATACAACCACACATGACATACAACTCCATGCAATACATGCACCTACACCTAACATACAACACATACACCTACACCCAGTGTACACAATACAATATATATGCCTGCTACCCCCTCAAATTCAAGAAAAAAAAAGTGTGTGTATTTTATTTTTTGTATTCTAATCTATTATGTGTTTTATGGTTTTATGTTATTTGATAGTTTTGGAAGTCGAGGATTTTGAATTTTCAAATTTGGAGTGGATAAGAGGTTTAATTTTATTTGGTAGTTTTCTGGAATGGGAAGTTGAAGATTTTGAATTTTCAAAATTGGAATACATAAAAGATTTCTAAGGTATTAGATTTACTAATGAATCAAAATTTCAAAAACATTTTCTTTGATTTCTCTCCAATTTTTTGCATGATATTCTGGCAATTATTTTAAGAAGATTTAAGATTGGCAACCTTGTTAAATAAAGAACTTCATAACTAGGGAGCCTACCAAGTGCCCACGACTTAGTAATATATCCAATACTCATCCAAACAAAGTTTAAGTAATTAACTAAATGTAGCGTGGTTAGAATGTTTGGTATTTAGAGTTTAATTAATTAATTAAATGTATCATAACATTTTCGGTATCTAAAGTCTGTTCTTGTTGTATAACGATCTCTAATGTTATTTGGTAGTTTTCTAGAATCAGAAGTAGAGGATTTTGAATTTTCAAAATTGGGGTGGATAAGAAATTTAATGCTATTGGGTATTTTTTCTAGAATTGGAAGTTGAAGATTTTGAATTTTCACAATTGGAATAGATAAGAGGTTTTTAAAGTATTAGATTTATTTAGGAATCAAAATTTCAAAATCAAAATTTTCGTGGATTTCTCCCTAATTTTGTGCATGATGTTAAAAATGTTTTACAAAAGTTTTAAGGTTGGCAACTTTGTTAAATAAGGAACTTCATAACTAAGGAGCCTGTCCATGGCTTAGTAATCTACCCAACATTCATCCAAATAAATTTTAAGTAATTTTCAGTATCGAAAATCTCTACAACAGTCTTTAATGCTATTTGGTAAAATTCTAGAAACGAAAGTTGAAGATTTTAAATTTTCAAAATTGGAGTGCATAAGATGTTTAATGCTATTTGGTAGTTTTCTAAAATCCAAAATTGAAGATTTTGAATTTTAAAAATTGGAGTAGATAAAAGGTTTTTAACCAATTTAACTAATTTAACTAAAATATAACCAATTTAATTCTATTTCAAATATCACTAGACATTAAATTTATTAATGTTTGTTAAAATATATTTAAAAAATTACTGCGAACCATCATGTTTAGGAATTTCCGTATACTTTGAAATTACATGCTATTGATAGGTCGCAAATTTCATGGTGATAATTTTAAGAAATCATGGTTTGGCTTTTGGAATTTTTTTTTTCAAATGCATACAGGAATTCCTATAAAAAAACCAAGAAATAATACAGATTTCTTAATTCAAACTTCATTAACTTTTTTTTTTTTGTAAGGAATAATGATTTCGCTGTTGGATTTTTTTTTCAAATGCATATAGGAATTCCAATAAAAAAAAAACCAAAAAGTAATACAAATTTCTTAACTCAAACTTCAAAATATGAATATTTTTTTGGAAATTAAAAATATAGAAATCATAAATCAAAAATTAAATTGAATTTTAAATCATTCATACATCCTAACCTTATCATACCTTGAAATTTAGAGGGGTTGAAATTTACTTGAAATTGTCTTGTACTTTTTATTTATTTAATTAAGTTAAAAAAATGAAAACCAAATATCTCTTTTCTATTTTTAGTGAGGCATCTTATTTTTTTGGATCTGGAAATTGTAGTAAAACTAGATCGAAAACTAACTAGGGTCGGTTGTATTTTTATTTTATTTAATTAAGTTAAAAAAAATGGAAAACAAATATTTTTTTTTTTTTAATTTTAGTCAAACGGATCTTATTTTTTTGGATTTGGAAATTGTAATAAAACTAGAATTCGAGTCTGTTAGTGAGGGAAGATTGAAAACTTTAATATATAATATAAGTATAGACCATAATATGTTAAAAATAATGTTTTCGGGTTGACACATGTTTGAACATTTTGTCCTCTACATTGTTGCAGATGTGTTGCTAATGGTAAAACTACATAAAATATTACAGAAGAATGAAAAATGTGCGTGATTAGAATTTTCTGAGCCTTTTTAGAAGAATGAAAAAGGTTTGTGATTAGAATTTTCTAAGCCTTTTTAGAAGAATGAAAAATGTTTTTGATTAGAATTTTTCCTTCCTTCTTGTTTTGGAGTTTATGAGGAAAATTGCTTCAATATGGTTTGTACACACATGAGAAAGATCTCTCTATGCTAAAGGTCGTTTATGAATTGAAGCGTTTGTAAATTGAACTCTAGTCTTGATCTATTTAAAAAAAAAAAACCTAAATTAATGTTCTAGCAACGTTTGGGATAATCGAATTGTCAACCCAAAGATAAATTTGTAATTTTTCAATCATCTTGTTTTAATGGTGAGAATTTATAGTTGAATGGTCAACTAAAAGTCCACAGTGTCCATATTTGTTTTCAAGTGTTCTGGTGCTTGAAGATTGTCCAGATTGGGGATTTGTTGATATTTCAACGATTTGTTTTTGTTGATATTTCAACCATTTGTTTTTGTTAGAGATGGATATATCTATGTGAAGTAAATTTCCATAATTCCACTATATTTTCAACATCATATAGTGTAAGATGATTAGTATTATACTCACATTGGAGGCTTGGATGACCATGCTCACACTGTGGATGTTGTACACTGCTCACTAGCATCTATGTGAAACTATATGATTCTACCTTGAAGCTTTATGAACAAACATAGAATTATTTATTGATTATTACATAGAAGAGTTAAATTCATGAAGATCCAATGCTACTGATTTAGTTTATTAGCATGAAAAGTAGTTTATTAGCATAACACGTAAAAAAAAAGACATGTAAAATATAAAAACGTCAAGAAATTCTCATTTGACGGGCAAAGTGAATTTGAAATTCCAGGCCTGGCTATCCTTGACCCTTCCAACTTTTCTCATAACTACGACGTGTCAGAGTTAAAGTCTGCAGCCGACGTTTAATTTGGTCACAGACTTGGCTTTAATGGGGAGTCCAAAAGCAAAGTCAACACAAAATCTTCGTCATGTTATATTATATTATGAAAATAATCTATAAGAACAACAAAATTAAATGAATTGGAGTTTTAGAATGCACTTGAGGCTCTGCAATTTGATCTAGGGTTTGAGTCAGGGTTTGGCGCTGGTAACCATGGCAGGTCATGGAGGAGGGAGTTCTTCTCCCTCCTACAATCAAATAGCAGCGAATAGAAACAAGGAAACTGATTTGCATCGCTTCAAGAAACTAACAGAGGTGATAACTGAGGATACTAACACAGGGAATATTAAACCTCACGAACAGAAAGTAAACCTTGAGGAAGATAGTAGGGAGAAGATGAAAGAGGGCACCAATTAGAAGGGTGCACCTCTGAGGGCGACAGGCATCTATAACCCCAAGTCGACCATCACTCCTAGGGTCATTTTAAGTGACCCAGTGCTATAGATGCATAGGGATCACATGGCGGAAAACGCGATCATATTCAAATTTATGGGGATTTGGCCGACGGAGAAGGCCTTACATGCATGGATAAGGAACAACTCGAAACCAATGGGGAAAATAAACCTTCACCTTGGATCCAAGGGTTTCTTTATGGTGGTGTTCACGAGCTTAGAAGATAAAGACAGAGTGTTCGAGGGAGGACCCTATTTTTATGCTGTTGCAGGCCTTTACATGCGACCATGGGTGATAAACTTTCTCCTAGAACGAGAAACGTTCACTTCAATACTAGTATGGATAAGACTATACTCCCTTCCTTTAGATTATTGGTTGTCGAAGTCTCTAAAGGCTATTGGCCATAAACTAGGGCATTTTATAAATACATCAGATGTGATATTAAAAGGAAAATACACTTCCTTCGCCCGGATCTGTGTGGAAATGGACCTATCTGGGGCACTCCCAGACGAGATCATTTTAGAAGTTTATGATGAAGAATGGGTGCAGGCGGTGGACTATGAGCATGTCCCATTTAGATGCCATAAGTGCCATGAACACGGGCACCTATACAGAGACTACCCATCAAACAAACTGGAAAGCAACAAAAAAACCACCACAATCAAAGATCTCGAGGGTTTCACTAAGGTGGAGGGTAAGGGGAAAGGAGGAAATTGGCAACGAGGATGGACAACAAAGCCACAATAGTTTCAAAATCTTAGAAGAAGAAATTGGAAACAACGGGGAAAACCAGAAATCGAAGACTAGAACCAATGAGAAAGATAGAGATACTAGCATGGAGGACATACCAAAGAACAACCAGCAAAAGGATGACCTGATGAGCATTGTGGAGCTCAGCAGGGACCAGGAGATGACCCCAAGTGAGGTAGGAATGGAGGATCATGAACTACACGAGATTCTTGAGAAGGAAAACTTGGATCTAGAAAAGTTTTTGGAGTAGGGTATTACGAAAGGAGTTGACTCCCTGCCAAAAGAGGAGTTTGGCATGGTTCAACAACTCTTCCTATGGAGATCCCTATCAAAGAGTTCTGGAGTTAAAAGAAACCATGATAGCTAGGAAAATAGAGGGTTGAAGACAATGGAGGAAACATCGGGGCACTCTTCCAAGAACCTGGGCAAGAAAAGAGGAAGGAAAAGACAAAATGAGCTACTGAGAAAATGTAGAAAACTCGTGATCAACTCAGGCAAGATGAAAGATCTCACCAGTGACTCTTTTACAAACGTATCTTAATGAAGTTTACAGCCTGGAATATTAGGGGCCTAGGAAGTAAAAGGAAACAAAGAAATCTTAGCAGTAGAAGAAAATAAGAAAAACCAGACATGGCTTTCATTCAAGAGACAAAGTGCTCGATGGATAAAATTAGAGAAATACATAACAAATGGTTAAGCAGGTATGAGTATCTAGAGGTTAAGGCAGACAACTCGGCAAGAGGGATTCTTGTTGGGTTGTGTTATATTCTTTCCATGACAAGCCCACGTAGTTAACTGGGGGGTTAGGGGGGGGCGGAGCCCCCCTTTGCTGCACCGATTGTGTAGCAGGGGGGGTCACAGGGGGTTTGAGGCATGATTTTTGCACATGTTTTTGGACGCGATGGTTTGCGGTCCATGGTATTGGATGCTTCAACATGTATAAATATGTATTATAACATTGAAAGGAAAATAATGAAAAATCAAGTTGGTAGTTCCGGTTTTGGGATCCAGGGGAAATCTTTGTGTATATGTGTTTTATGTTTTATGCTCTCGCATTGTTTATTTTATGTGTTTAAGAATTCGTATGCAGGTAATCTCTGTACAGGTTAAAACCTACATTTGGTATCAGAGTAGTTTTGGCTTCAACGGGACGCCTTTGTTGCTAAGGGGTTTCACTTGGGCCTGTGGTAGACCCTGTTTAGTGGGAGATCTACGAGATCGATTCTGGTGGTGAAAGAAGATGGCGAGCAGTGGAAAGATAGAGATCGAGAAATTTAATGGTCAGAGTTTTGAGTTGTGGAAACTCAAGATGGAGGATTTGTTGGTGGAAGATTAGTGGATCGCGTTAGATCCAGGTACTAAACCAATGGGAGTGACTGATAAAGAATGGAAGAAGTTAGATCAGAAGGTAAAGAGCACAATACAATTGTGTGTCGCAGATTCAATATTGTTGAATGTATTAGGGGAAGCTACGGCGAAGGCTTTGTGGGACAAGTTAGGGACTTTGTACCAATCTAAGTCTCTGGTGAATAAACTATTCCTGTGGAAAAAGTTGTATAACCTGAGGATGAAAGATGGAGACTCGGTGACAGAGCATCTGAACGCATTTAATACTGTGGTAATTCAATTAGCATCCGTTGACATTAAAATTTTAGATGAAGATAAGTGCATCGGTTTGTCGTGTTCTCTACTAGAATCGTGGGATAGTCTGGTTATTGCAATAGGTAGCAATGCAACTGCCTTGCAGTTTGATGAAATAGTCTCATCCTTGCTGATGGAGGAGATGAGACGGAAAAATATGGAGAACCAGAATGGTGATGCCTTATCTGTATGAGGACAGTCCAAGAAAAGAAACAAAAATAATTCATCGAGTGGGAGATCTAAATCTAGAGAGAGATCTAAATCTCCAGGAAAACCTGTAAAGGTGGTGTGCTAGAAAAGCGGAAAGGAAGGACACTTCAAAAGGGACTGTAAATCTAAAGCTCCTGACAATGGAAAGGGATCTGATTAGGCTCCTTTTGCAGAGGCGAAACCCACCTCAGATGAAGGTGGAGACGTGTACTTGGCTTCTTCAAGTACACATGTAGATCATGAGGCATGGTTGATTGACTCAGGTGCATATTTTCACTTCACTCCCCATAGAGAGTGGTTCTGCAAGTATGAGAAATACGATGGTGGTGATGTATTCTTAGGGGATGATAGCAAGGCTAGAATCATTGGTCGCGGAAAAGTAAAGTTGAAGTTGCAAGGTGGAAGGGTTAGAACATTTCTGGGTGTTCTGCATATTCCTGCATTGGCCAGAAATCTGATTTCTGTAAGCAAGCTGGATGATACAGGTGTAAAAACAATGTTCGAGAAGGATACCTGCAAAATGGTTTGGGGAGCAATGGTATTAATGCGGGGAGTTCGAATTGGAACTCTGTACAAGCTGCAAGGTAGCACTGTTATTGATGGGTGCAACAGTTCTATGGTTCCTGAAAGTGGAGCAGAAAATTTAGTGGTCTCTGGAGAGAAGACCATGTTGTGGCATCAAAGGCTTGGACATATTGGAGAGAAAGGCCTTCGAATACTTCATGGTAAAGTTATGGTAGAAGGTATGAGTAATAGCTCTCTGGATTTTGATTTCTGTGAAAATTGTGTATATGGGAAGCAGAATTGGGTGAGTTTCCCCTCTGGTAGTAAGAGGGCGAAACAGATATTAGAACTTGTGCACAGTGATGTGTTTGGACCTGTGAAGGTTCCATCACTAGGTAAGTCTATGTACTATGTATCATTTATAGATGACTTCTCAAGGAATACATGGATATATTACCCTAAGAATAAATCTGAAGCCTTTGACAAGTTTAAAGAATTTAAGGCTCTCGTGGAAAATCAGACAGAGAAGAAGATAAAGGTGCTAAGGACAGATAACAGTGGAGATTTTTGTAGTAAGGAATTTGAATAATTTTGTAAGAAGTGTGGTATAGCACGGTAAAACACTACTCCATATACACCTCAGCAAAATGGAGTTGCAGAAAGAATGAACAAGACGTTGATGGAAAAGGTAAGAAGCATGCTCAGTGGTGCCGGGTTAGGACAGGAATTCTGGGCAGAGGCAGTGGAGATAGCATGTTACCTGGTCAATAGATCACGTTCATCACCGTTGGAGAATAAGACTCCACAAGAGGTATGGACTGGTAAGAAACCCTCTCTTTCACATCTAAGGGTATTTGGATGTGATGCATATGTACATGTTCCAAAGGAGAAACGAACCAAGTTGGATAGTAAATCTGAAAAGTGCATCTTTATTGGGTATAAGGATGGTTTAAAGGGTTATAAGCTTTGGAACCCAGTCACACGGAAGGTTGTTTATAGCTGAGATGTGGTGTTCATAGAGGTAAAAGATGTTATTTAACATGAAGTACAACCAATGGAACTTGAGAAGATAGAGTTTGAGCTTAAGGAGGAAGAATCAAACTCTACAGCAGAGGAGGAATCAAAAGATGAAGAGCCACAAACTCTGGGTGTGAGAAGATCAGTTCGAGAAAGAAGGTGACCATAAAGGTATAGTCCATCTGCTTTCTGTTCAAAGTTTGCTTTATCTATTGGTCACGATGATCCCAGAACTGTGAAGGAAGCAGTAGATTCAGAGGATGGCAAACTCTAGAAATAGGCCATGGTTGATGAAATGGCATCTTTACACAAAAATGAGGCTTGGGATCTGGTGGAGTTGTCGGCTGGAAGGAAACCCATTGGCAGCAAATGGGTGTTCAAGAAGAAGACAAATGCAGAAGGAAAGGTGGAGAAATACAAAGCTCGGTTGGTAGCAAAAGGTTATTCCCAGGTGCCGGGAATTGATTTTGGTGATATTTTTTCTCCTATTGCCAACGTAACTTCTATTAGATTACTTTTATTTGTTGTTGTTGCTTTTGATTTTGAGGTAGAACAGATGGATGTGAAGACAACATTTCTTCACAGGGATCTGGAAGAGGAAATATACATGAAGCAACCTAAAGGATTTGCAGTGAAGGGTAAGAAAGAATTGGTATGCAAGTTAAAGAAGTCTTTGTATGGGTTAAAACAGTCACCAAGGATGTGGTATCAGAAATTTGATACATTTATACGGGGACTTGGCTTCACCAAAAGCAAAGCAGATCACTGTGTGTATTTTAAATTAATTGGTGACCATGTTATTTATCTGGTCTTGTATGTGGATGATATGTTGCTGGATGGAAATGACAAAGAAATTATCCAGGATTTGAAGACCCAATTGTCCTCCAAATTCGACATAAAAGATCTTGGTGTTGTAAACTATATTTTGGGCATGAAAATTAAAATAGATTGGGCAAAGAGGAAGCTCTGGTTAAATCAAAGGAAGTATGTCGAGACAATACTACAGAGGTTTAATTTGCAGGATAGTAAACCAGTGAAGGTTCCTATTCCTGTAGGTGTGAGATTATCTGTTGAACAGTGTCCCAAGACACAAGAAGAGGAAGAGGACATGTCCTGTGTTCCATATGCAAGTGCAGTCGGTAGCCTGATGTATGCAATGGTCTATACTAGACTAGACATTGCACATGTAGTGGGAGTATTGAGCAGGGTTATGTCAAAACCAGGGAATGAGCACTGGACAACAGTGAAGCAGGTTTTCAGGTATTTGCGTGGCACTAGTGATTATGGTTTTTGCCACCAAGGAAGATCAGGATTGGAAAAAATGTTGGATATTCGTGGCTTTCTTGATGCAGACTGGGCTGGAGATCTGGATCAGAGAAGATCTACAAGTGGGTATGTGTTTAACCTATTTGGAGGTGCAGTCAGTTGGTTGAGTAAGAAAAAATCTGTAGTGGCACTATCAACTACAGAGGCAGAATACATGACA
The DNA here is from genome assembly GCA_031772625.1 of Pinus tabuliformis. Classification (NCBI taxonomy): domain Eukaryota; kingdom Viridiplantae; phylum Streptophyta; class Pinopsida; order Pinales; family Pinaceae; genus Pinus; species Pinus tabuliformis. The sequence goes on from CM062805.1 coordinate 1,148,571,665, forward strand.
GCCACTCATGCAAGCAAGGAAGCAGTTTGGTTGCAGAGATTGTGTTCAAGTATGGGGTTAGTACGGGGAACTATAAGGATAGAATATGACAACCAAAGTGCAATTTTCTTGGAAAAGAACCCCGCACATCATTCAAAGACAAAGCACATTGATGTTCAATATCACTTTGTGAAGGATATGATAGAAGACAAAAAGGTGTTGCTTTAAAGAATATTGCAGATGCATTAACAAAATATGTGAGGTCTGAAAAGTTCTCTTGGTGTAGAAAGACAATGGGCATTTTAGGGCTGGAAAAATGACTAAGCTCTCTTGTGGCCCCCTGTGGAAAGAAAACAACAAGTGGGAGAATGTTGGGTTGTGTTATATTCTTTCCATGACTAGCCCACGTAGTTAACCAGGGGGTTAGAGGGGGGGGCAGAGCCCCCCTTCGTTGTATCGATTGTGTAGCGGGGGGGGGTTCACAGGGGGTTTGTGGTGTACCCGTAGCCCCACTATATGGGGTCTGGGGGACCACCGTGGAAAATTTTGGTTTTGGACCCTATGGTAGGATGGGCGGACCCACCTATGGTTTTGTGCATGATTTTCGCACATGTTTTTGGACGCGATGATTTTCAGTCCATGGTATTGGACACGATGGTTCTCGGTCCATGGTATTGGATGCTTCGGCATGTATAAATATGTATTATAACATTGAAAGGAAAATAATGAAAAATCAAGCTAGTAGTCTCAGTTTTGGGATCCAGGGGAAAATCTCTCTGTAATGTGTTTTATGTGTTATGCTCTCGCATTTTTTATTTTCTGTGTTTAAGAATTCGTATGCAGGTAATTTCTGTACAGGGTTAAAACCTACAATTCTTACGCTTTGGGATCCCCAAAAACTTGGAATCCTAGACGCGGAAGCGTCCAAGAACTATTTTTTGCTGGTAATACAACCTGTGGGTGATAAGGATATTTACATGATTAAAAATGTTTATGAACCTCAAAAAATAGAAGACAAACTCAAGCTTCTCACTTCCCTTGAGGAGCTAAGAGAGAGATATCTTGATATGCCCTAGATTCTGGCAGGGGATTTCAATATGATCAAATCTCTTACAGAAAAAAAGGAGGCACCAGAACACTGGGCAGAGACTCCATTTCCTTCCAGAACTTCATAAATAACATGAGATTAGTGGATGCTGAAACAATAAATGGCACTTTCACCTGGAACAATAAGAGAGGAGGGGCTTCTCAAGTTGCCTCTAAAATAGATAGATTCATGATCTCAGAGGACCTATTTGTCACCGGCCCTAACATGTCAGCTTTAATCATTCCATTTGGTGGCTCGGACCACTGGCCTATCCAGCTTGAAGCCACTTTTATGGGTACACCGAGGAACAGACCTTTAAGGTTTGAAAATGTCTGTCTCTCTCAACCTAACTTCACCAGAAATATTGATAAATGGTGGATGGAAGAGTTTCCCTTTCAAGGCACTAAAATGTACATGCTACAACAAAGACTTAAACACATCAAAGTCAGACTCAAAGATTGGAACAAAAAGTAGTTTGGTAACATTTTCAAAGCCAAAAAAGAAGTTGAACAAAAACTTCAGGGGATTAATCAACTCATGATCACAGATGGCTTTACCGAGGAAAGGAAAACTCAAGCTGATGCTCTTCAGAAGGAATGGGATGATAGGTGCAGGCAAGAGGAGATTTTCTGGAGACAGAAATCGAGAGTATAGTGGATTAGAGAAGGGGAAAGAAACACAAATTTTTTTCATAAGTCAACTTTGAGTCATAGGTCACATAACAAAATTTTAAAACTCACAGATTCTCAAGGGAATGAAATGGAATCTATCCTAGTACAACACTTCCTTAGCATTGCAAAGGAGCCTCTCTTAGACAAGTCACAGTTCATTAACAAATTCACAAGGTACATTCCCAAGCTTGTAACAAGGGAAGACAATCATAATCTCAATAGGCCAGTATCTGAAGATGAGGTCAGGGAAGTTATCAACGAGATGCAAAATGGGAAAGCTCTTGGCCCGGATGGTTTCAATGTGGACTTTTTCAAAGCATGCTAGAAAATAGTCAAACAAGACATCCTTGATGCAGTGGAAGACTCAAGAAGATCTAGATCGGTCTTGAAGGCTCTCAATGCCTCTTTCATAGCTTTGATTCCGAAGCAGGAAAAAGCCATAACACCGGACAGATTCAGACCCATAGCTTTATGTAATGTGGTGTACAAAATTATTTCCAAAATTATCGCTAATAGACTCAAGCCCCTTCTTCTAGATGTCATCTTAGAGGAGCAAACTGGTTATGTGGAAGGAAGACAGATTCTCAACAATATCATACAAGCTCATGAGATGGTCCACTCTTTGAAGAGAAACAAGCAAGCTGGTATGATCATACAGCTTGACCTAGCGAAAGCTTATGACAAGCTAAGCTGGTCTTACATCAGGGAAGTGCTGAAAGCTTATGGTTTTGACCACAATTGGATCAGATGGGTCATGGCCCTTGCATCCACAACCAATTTTTCAATCTTGCTTAATGGCTCGCCCTCAAGAACCTTCATGCCTTCTAGTGGACTAAGACAAGGAGATATGCCCTCCCCCTTCCTCTTTGTGCTCATGATGGAAGGGCTAGGCATAGCGATAAAAATGGAAAGTGCTGAGGGAAGAATCTAGGGTTTGAAACTCACCACAGATGGAGCGGCTTCAACTCACCAACAATTTGTGGATGACACTATGCTGCAGGGCATTCCCACGGTCAAGGAAGCAAAAGCTTTTAAACAAATCCTGAATGACTTTGCTATGGTTGTTGCTACAGAGGTAAGCCTTGACAAATCAAAAATTTTCTTTTTTAACACTGACATTGCTATTCAGAGAAACCTCACCAGAATTCTAGGGTTCCAAAGGGATCAGTTACCCTCTAAGTACCTTGGAATGCCCCTTACAGACAAACCTCTAAGCAGGGGAGTGTGGGAGTCGGTCATTAATAAACTTCAGGATAGGATTCGGAAATGGACATGCAGATCTTTGAATTTAGCAGGGTGCCTTGTGCTCACAAAAGTTGTCCTACAGGCCATACCCATTTTCATGATGTCAACTCTTCCTGTTCCTAAAGGAGTTTTGCAATAGATCAGGAACATTCAAAGAGATTTTCTTTGGGGCAAAGGGGAAGAGAAAAATAAATGGGCTTTGGTAGCTTGGGATAAGCTCTGCAAACCTAAGGCCCATGGAGGTTTGGGGCTTCATGACCCCAAAACCCTCAGCAGAGTTTCAGGTGCAAAGCTTTGGTGGAGGTGGCTCAAGGAATCGACAACCCCATGGGCCAAGCTTTGGAAACAGAAATATGCAAAAAATTGGCAGGAGAGGGATCATATTCGAATGTCTGGGCTTATCAAGGTCTCCCACATTTGGAATCTTGCTTGGGAAAATAGAGGCATTGTCCAGCAGCACAGCTTCTGGGAGATCCGAGATGGGAACATGGCAAGATTCTGGGAGGATAACTGGAAACAAGAACCAAACCTGTTTAGGGAAGAACTAACTGATCTCAAGAATGACACTGACAACAAAGGTTTATGCATGGTAAGTGACTTTTGGGATTAGGTAAGGAAAAATGGCAAATGAAGAACATGGAAGGATCTAGGCTACAGGGAAGAGAGCCCTTTGAAAGCTCATGCAAAATCTCTTGCTATGGACTTGGCACAAAGGAAGATTTTGGTTTCATTTTCGTCTGAGAAACTAAGATGGGGAAGAAACACAGAAGGTAACTTTAACCTCAAAGAAGCCAAACAAATAGTCATAGGGTGTGATTATCAAAACCCTGATAAGGCATGGAAGGACCTCTAGCGGAACCCACATTGGATGAAATAAAGTTGTTCATGTGGTTTGTTCAACAAAATAAAATTCTAACTTGGGAAAATCTTCTGAAGAAACGTTTTGTTAGCCCATCTAAATGTTATCTATGTGGTACATAAGAGGAAATGATGGAACACTTACTCAACCTTTGCCCTTTCACTTCAACCTCGTGGGATTGGGTGGCCTCAGTCTTCAGGCAAACTGACAGGGATGGCCTCAGTATTACCAAAAATTTGAGGATTTGGAGAAGAAAATTCTCAGGCAATGAGCTCATCAACAACACTTGGACTCTGGTTCCATGATTCTTAATCTAGGATGTCTGGAAAGAATGCAATGGCAGGACTTCAAGAGAACAACTGGCTCAACCCAGAATAGTATTGCACAGATATTAATACAGTTCAAAGATACTGTTGGTGCCATGTTAGGGAAACCTCCTCAGAACCCAACTCTGCCCCAGGACACTCGTATATTGATGCAGTTGGGTCTCCATTCGCTAGTTCCCCTGAGCATACACAAGGATGTGAGCCAGATAAATGGTGGTAAAGACTTTTGGCAACCTCCTCCTCTTGGTTTATTGAAAGTTAACATAGATGGAGCCTCTAAAAGTAACCCAAGCATGGCTGGTTTTGGCAAGTTCATCAGGGATGAGCAGGGGTGCATAAAGGATATCTTTCATAGTCATCTGGGAACTGCTACAAATAACATGGCAGAGCTCATGGCCTTAGAGCAGTCCTTGGAAATACTAATCGAGTCAAATTCTCATAATGCCATCATTGAAGTTGACTTGGAATTGGTTATTAATGCGTCCAAGAAGATCTGCAATGGAAAAGCACCTGGAAAAGTATCAAAACATTGGCAACTTTTGCAGGTCTTTCAGCGCATTCATTCCCACCTACAAACCTTGAGAACGACCAACTTTGTTCATGTGTGAAGAAAAGCCAATATGCTAGCTGATCGTCTAGCGAATGAAGGAGTGTTTTGCAAAGAAAGTTACAGCAGGTATGCATGGGATTCAACACCCTCGGGGAAATTGCGTGAGGATTGTCAAAGACAGGCAGACAAAGACATGGAAAACTTCCAAACTATCAGGACTGAACAAGAAGGAAGACTAGTGGAAGCAGGAGAAAGCGGAAGTGTAAGTCATTCTTAACCGTTGATTTAAAAAAAAAGGAAAAAAGGGAGAAGAAAAATGCTTAAAACAAAGCTTTCCACAGGGGAGAGGCACTTGGTAAACAGCAGGCCTCTTAGTAGGTCATCGGCCATGGATCCTGACAACCTTTGTAATCGAATGGCCATCGGGTGGAAAAGTAATCGGAGGTTAACCACCAAAGCGGACCCGATGCTTTTTAGATAAGCGGTTTACAATCCTCATCGGGTCTGAAAAGGAAAGTAAAGACCGTGCAGGTTTCCACTCCGATATCTCAGAGGACCGTCAGATCAACAGGGGCTTTTTCGTATGGTTTTCGGGATCTAAAAGTGATCGAAGCTTAAGTTTCAAACCGGACCCGAACATTTATAAACTTTGGCTCACAATCCTTATCGGGTCCGTGAACTAGGTAAAAGGGGCGCATGTTGCCAAGACGATAGTTTCGTGACCGTCGGATCTCTCGGGATCTTGGATGGAGACTTATTTTGTAAGCCTTAGGATTGAGGGTTTCGGGATTATTTTGGGTTGTGTAGTTGGTTACCCTTCATAGGGACAACCCTTGCTGGTCCTTTCATTGTAAAGCCATGTAACATATGTAATCTTCATGAGGTTAATAGAAACCTCCACTCTTATTTGACCAAAAACACAAAATTAAATGAATTATATATAGTTTTTATATCACTAAATATTGATTATACGAAAATATGATTAGTGTAGATGTGTGAATTTGAAATATTTATTATTTAAAATCTTATAATTAATAGTTTATATTAAATCTCATGTAACATTTGATTTCTGGTTAGGATTACGAACTGAAAAATGAGGAATACTTTTTTTTATTATTGTTTTAAATTAATTAAAATAATAAAAATATTTTATTATTGTTTTAAATTAATTAAAATAATAAAAATATTTTATTATTGTTTTAAATTAATTAAAATAAAATAAAAATTATATTTTATATTGAATAAATAAAAGTTATATTTTGTCTTAAAATTATTTTTTTCCGGTTAAGAATTTGTCTCCCAAGTCTGCCCATTAAAAACTACTGTTATTAGATTAAAATGCTGTGGCGAGATGCCAGTTTACAGAGTTTGAATATGCTTCAGCGTCTTAAGACGGTACGCCGGTTGCAGATGCGTTCGCTGGTGTTTGGGTCCATTAGGTCAGAGTGCCGAATTCAGGGGCCTTCTGAGCATAAGGCTGCACTGGATCGATGCTTAGTTGCACAGCCCGCCTCGCCTACTCAAAAGATAAATACACGCTGAAAGCATTTCAGTCTGGAATTAGATGTAAAATCGCACTACATTGTTTTAAATATCGTGATGTACACCTCGCAACCAACATATTTATTTTTTTAATATTGATTTGGGTCACGAGCTGCCATATCACTATCACTTCGACTTTGTGTCATATCACATAACTTTTAGGTGATGTGCGTCCATCTTCAAAATAATGATTAATTGAGTTAATTTCTCAATATTTTATATTTTACAGATTTATTAAGTGGCTAAATTAATTTAATTTTATTATTTTAATTATGGAGTTGAATTAATAATTTTATATTAAAAAATACCTTAACACAATCTATTTTTTATTATTTAAAACTAAAACATTTTTTCATTTAAAATTATAATATAATATTTTCTTTAACATGGAAATATCTTTATAAAAGCATTTTTATTTTCTTTTACAGTGATGTTAATCTTAGATTTACAAAGTCCGCTGACGCATCCTACCATGATTGAAACATTGCCGACGATATAAATGAAATATTTTCAATTTCCATCAACTTCATATAGCCCTGCTGCCATTCAAGGACGAAGGCCCTAAATAAGTAACAGGGTAGACTAGAGGAACGAAAGCTACCTTTGCTAGTGTCTTTACCCTTGCCTCTACTAACGGCGTTCTGGGAAGATATGAAATAATAATTTTTATTTTATCTCAAGAAATCATACTACGTCGGTGTTCTTGGAAGATATGAAATAATAATTTTTATTTTATCGGAAGAAATTATAATACGTGATTTCTGAGGACCAATTTTTTTATTTAATTGTTGGATTATCACGTGATTTTGAAGGCTCAAATAATTTAAGGTTTTTTTTTACTTGAAAATTAGAATAATAATTTTTTAAGTAAATTTAAATTTAATTGATAAACATATAAAAATTTGGATACTTACAATAAATTTATAATATAACAATATATTTAACCATGTATATTCATTTTTAGGCCGAGATACTCTTCATTCCAATATGGAAGAGATGTTGTATTGTCTTGTTATATTATGTTACTTAAACATTTTGACAGGGTCAAACTACCTAAAAATAAAAATGAAAATACAAAATAAAATTATGACTTGAAATATTTTGACTTGGTAAAATTAAGTAAAAATTAAATTAAATTAAAAAGATAATTAAATCAACGGAAATGCATTTTAAGCCTGAATCTATTAATCTTTCGAACAAATTTTACACTCAGAAAATATATTTACACCTAAAGAAATTTGATCCTTCTACTTGATAAATCTAATAATAAAACAAATATAAACTAATATTTATGTAAAATTAATACACATTGACTCAAGTCTAGACTAATAATTAAAGTTACCTATTGGTTAGCCGATTCTACTATCTGCCATTTCTAAAGCCATATTTACGTATATTAGCGACTTGGTGTTTATTAATTATCCGTTTGGAGAATCAACTCACCGTATATTTTGGAGTGGCAATGATTGCCGACCCTGTTTCACTTTCATTAGACCCCGCATTAACAGTCGAAAATCTGTACAAAAGACACACAAGACCTTAGGGTATCTGTACAAAAGACAGACAAGACCTTAGGCTATTTTTATTTGGATGGTTGATTTGTTTAATATTTGACAATTAGATAGATATGGGAGCTGTTAATTATTTGATCATGGTCATGTTTGTCTGATTGCCAAATATTTAGGGAATCAGTTATCTAGATAAGCTCAAAGTTCTATATGTGTAAATTTAAAGTCGTCACATTGTGACAACCCGAGATAAGTTTTAAATTAAAAGTGTATAAATTAAATTAAATCTTGATAAGTTTTAATGAGAGATATGTAAACTAAATGTGAATAAGCATCATGTTATATTATTAAAAAAATTAATTAAATTATAAATTTATTTTAAATTATTATTATCAACTATAAAATAATAATATAAAAATTAAATGTATATAAATTTGGAAAAGTATCTAACAAGATTCTTAATAATAAAGTTTTACAATACTATATTAGTTAAATTTGTAATAATTAAATTAAAATATAAGAAGATCTATAAATATTTTTGTGATTTAATATAAAATTTAGTTCGTAATTTTAGTTAGATATAGAATTATGATTGTGTTAAAATGTACTCTCTACCATAATATAGAAGAGATATAATATCATGTCCTGGTTGTCCTATTAAACATTTTAAGATGGTGAAATTAGATAAAAATAAAATAAAACTAAAAACTTGAAATAAAATAAATAATAATTATTAATTATTAATAAAAATGTGTTGACTATGAAATTATATAAAATTAAAATTTTAAAAAGTTATAAAATAAAATAAAATAATTATAAGTAATTATAATTAATAATTAAATTAATTTAGATCCATTTTAACTCCAAATAACTATTTTAGAGTGAAAATAGATTTGATACCTCTCGCCCTTTGGTAGATTCAGAATTACTAAAGACTTAGAGCTCTGGATCAAATCTCTTTTCGCTCTAAAACATGTATTTAGAATAAAGATGAATCTAGACTCTTTAAAAATTACAAATCTAAAATACATTAATGTTCAAGTGTCCAACATATTGTTTATATACTTAAAATTATGATTTTATAAATAGGAACTTACATTTAACAAAAAAATCACAATAGAATGAAATTTGAGTACCTTTTTTTAATTAAATTATTTATAACAATTTTCTTTTCTTAATTTAAGATAGATATTAGAGAAACTTTTAAAATAAAAAAAGAATTTCAATAAAATCAAATTTAAGAAAAACAATAAGATTTAAGATATTGATATCATTATAGGTAAATAATTTTTAAGAAAAAATAGGAAAATTAATATTTTAATTGTATTTTTAACATATTTCTTTATAGATTTACTTAAATGTGAGATATAAATACCATTTTTTTAAGTAGATACACATTTAACTAAATTAAATAATAAGTAATAAATTGAAGTAAAACTAATTAAGATTCACCTTACCTATATGACAACATTTCCACTATTTTATGATTATATTTCAGTGATAACAATAAACTTGTGTTTTCCTAGGTCATTCAAACACAACCTTAATTAAATTCAAGATGTTACCTAACTCTTGCGCACCAGAGGCCTTTGTTGCCCACGGGGAATAGTTATCCAAAATTAGTGTTTGACCACAAAAGTCCGTTTTTCAAAGCTCCTCTTCAGTCATTTCATCCTCCATGCTCTATAACAAGTAAGTTTAATCATTTTCATGCCCTCCTTTGCCTCATATGTCAAGAAATTGATCAAATACTTCTTATCCTAGGGTTTACATGATTTTCATGGTTTTGATCTTCAAATGATGAATTGTTGCCCTAAACCCTAGATTCCTTGTCCCTACACCTCTATTTGAGGCTAATACATCATCTCCATCCATCGCAAAGCCTTATCTCCTCATTTTCTATCATTTTCCTCTAAACCCTAGCCTACCCTCTCTCTTTCTACGGTAGGCATGTGTTTTGGTCTTTTCCACCCCCTCCCCTCACTCATTTTCCAAAATTACTTCTTCCCCTACTCACTGACATCATCCCATACCCTCCTAAATTTCCTTAAAAATTTAGGCAACTCCTAAATCCATCATACCACCTCATTCCCTCACAACAAGAAATTTCATTGTTTTTTCTTGCCTTTCACCTAGGGTTTGAAGTACAAGAGCCTGACCAAAATGTCTGAAAGGGTGAAATTGAAAGGCAAAGAGAATTAACCCAACCTATTTCACCATAGCCTGATAAAGGTTATAGTACTCCATCAGTTGGTAGAGAAGAACATGACATGGGACACCTTCATTGAGGCAGCCTTGAAAATGCATATAACCACTTCACCAAGCTAGTACCAAACGATATCAGCACAACCCATGGAGGTGGGGTCATTAAGAGAACATGATGAGGTTTCCAAGGCACTTAAGCCTGAGGTGATCAAGACATATCAGAGAGGCAGAAGGCTTGTGTTTTCTCCTCAAATTGAGGAAGGGGCCAATCCTACTACATCTACAGAACAAGGATCACCATCACATCATGAAGCTTCTTTGCATAATGAGGAGCCCATTGAGCATGGATTTGACCTAGTTGACCTAGAGGCAAGAGATGAGAATCAAACCCTGCAACAAGTCATCAAAGAGAAGGATTCTCAAATCATGGAGCTCAAGGACAATTTGGCTAAGGCCAAATTCATCATTTCATTCCTTAAGCAAGAAAACAATCAACTTAAGGAAAAATAGCTAGTCATGGAGAAAGAGAAATTCAAAGCCAAGAAGCAAGAGATGAAAGGAAAGGAAGTGGTGGACCATGAGGACACTGAGAATCATGAAGCACATGTGGAAAGGAAGAGACCAAGGACAATGGGTCTTAGGAAGGCACTTCAGAGGGAAAGAGAGCAAAAGCCACCAATGGAAGAATTGACCTTTGAGGAGAGGATTACCATGGAAATAAATGAGGACAGGGAGTTTTGACTTGACAAAGTAAATTTCCACCTTGAGAAGCTCCTTGACAAGGCCAACAGGGATAACAAGTTGCAAAGGAAAATGGCCATCCATTACTACACAACCAATCAAATTTTAAAGGTCAAAATCAAGCAGTTGAAGGCCAAACTAGATGAAACCCTAATTAGCCATGAGGAGAAGAGTAAGTTAGATTTGCTTGTTGATGCATCCATGGTTGCATAAACTACCTCATTAGGCATCTCTGGACAATGTTTGGGACGATTTGGAGAAAATTTTGTGTTTTGGTGTAGACTGGTGTAGACTTACAATTTTTGGTAATTTTTGTCTAGGAGCGCAGCGAGTTCACGCTCACTTCCTCCTCAGGGATTCAAATGATGGAAACTCAAATTTTTTAAAAAGCATATGACCCCCTCTCAAAACTCATTTGCCCACTTTCCTGGTCCAGAGCTCAATTTTTGAAAAATTTACAAAAAAGATGTCAAAAATCACCTTCCTGCCTCTCTTTTTTCATTTCGCTTCGCACCTAGAGAAGCCTTGTTAGAATGGCCATATCTCAGCCACAAATAGGTCATTTTGAGTGCACAAATATTCTAAAGACATCTACACTCTCCCAAATTTACAGAACAGACTTGAGATCTGGATTTTGACTTCCGAAAGGCACTCAAAAATGGCCTCCAATAGCTCGCTGCACACCTAGAAATTTCTGAGAGGTTTGTAAAATTTTCACTGTGTATTTTTTTGTAATTCCTAGTTTAACTTTGGTAAAAGTAAAAAGGGTGATGAGATTTTACTATTTCGATGTCAAGATGATGTAATTATGGGTAAATTATATTAGTTAGTTGTTTTTATGATAACTTAGCCCTCATTAATGAGGAAAAACTCAAATCAAATTCTAAATGAAGAGTTTGTATTCAACCTTCTCAGTCTCACTTGTTGGTTGAGATATTATTGGGAACTGTTCCACTACTCATGGATTCGACCCCTAAGGGTGGAGAAAATATTTTTTTTCCTATATGTATCATTTTCTCAGTCAGAGAGAAGGTTTGGACATTTCAGGAGAGAACTCTTGTAGCTTGTGCTTGAGAATTTTCGGGAAATCAAAGGAACAATTGCAACTATTATCTACAAATTCATGAGCAGTGATTTTGTGACCTTGTATTTTCTCTACTATAGTTTCATATTAAATATATTCATCTTCTCTTTCCATTCATCAATTCTTCAGTGGTTTTTCCTTAAGTTTATAAGCAGAATTCTTTTCATAAAGCTTTGTTTTGATGGGAATATCATTATGTGTTATTTTATTTCTTGCTCAATGAATTCATGAAATATATGCTCATTAAGACCTCTTATTTATTTTGAACACTACACTACACTGACAACCCTAAGCCATCACAAAACTGTTGCTACCTTGTTCCTTTATATCTTTACTGTTGTTACCCTTTTGATCCTTTAACCTAGTTACCTAATTTTCATCCCTTGTCCAACATCAGAACACTAAATTTTCAAAACCTATCTGAGCCTAGCATATCTAGCCTAAAATCCTTTTATATTCCAGTCAATTCTTTGGCTGCGATCTCATTGAGAGAGCCCTCTTTCGTTTGGTATGGCTAGCTACTAAACTGAAAGCTTGCTCTGTGGTTACATCCGTTGATTCCTCTCAGCCTAGGACATTGTGGAGCATAACAGTACATACAGATGAAGCCTTCAACTATATCAACCACATTAATATTTTTAATGTGGTTGTACTAGTATTTATGTGCTCATGTAACCATTATGTTAATTTTTATTTTTATTTTACACTTGATTTAGTTGTTAATTAGTGCTGAGGATAATTATTATTGTTTGTCATTGATGAATGCATGACGTCTCTATCATTATTGTTTAATGAAACTATGTGGACTTACAATTATTCAATAAAAATCAGGTCACTAGAATGACCAACCTACTCATCCATAATGAGATAGGCTTTCATTCTTTCCAAATGTCTTTTTGTCTGGGGTAACTTGTTTCATTATATTTGAAGAAGATGAGCTATTAGCCAATTAGAAGTAGTCTTAAGTCTTACTCCAAATCAAAAAATAGTTTTCAAACAAGATAATACTCATAAGAAAACCAACATTAGATGTGTTCATTATTAAGATTATATCTCTAATATGGTATTGTGCTTTTTAATAACATTTAATCTTTATTTCCCAAATACCATGTGAATCTCTTGTCCATGTTATATATATATATATATATATATATATATATATATATATATATATATATATATATATATATATAAACTAAAATATTCCCTCTAAATGAAAGGTAATTAACAAAAACTAAGAAATATATATATAAATTAAAAGAGGTTGTAGTAATAACTCATAGTATATTTGTACATAACAAGCTTACCATGAAAGTAATATAATTTAAAAGGACATCTGTTTCTATTCTATAATGGCCACCTTCAAGCATTTTCTAGTACACTTTAAATTATAAATTCTTGATGTGAAAATACAATAAATGATAATTTAAAAATTAGACATAGCATATTTGGGTGTGGATCAAAGGTTAGGAAAGCCAAGCACTGGTTTTTTTCTTCTTTCAACTGCATCCTTGGTGTCTATTTGAAGGTGTGGAGAGGGGAGATTTTTGTTGTTGACAACATAGAACATTTTCTCAAATATTAGCTAAGATTAATGTGAGATGATTGGATTTGTCTTGGATTCTGAATCCCTATTATTATCTATAGTAACCTGGTTTAGTTGATGGAAAATCACTTGAGCTTTTAATTCCAATACTTTTAATTTCTTCTTTTGTAGATGAAAGACTCTTGTAATGATATCCACCTTGAGATTATAGCTAGTTTCTTGCCAAATTTACTTTTCAATAAAGGATTAAATTGTGATATCCAATTGTTTGATGTAATCTACATACCTCAACAAGGTAAGTCACATTTCAGGATGCTCCTAGAAGTCAATTTTCTTAGTGAATTGATACAAAGGTTTGGCATGGATTCCTCTAAGGTAAAAAGGAAGGGGCATAGACAACCTAAGTAAAATGAAGTGCAAAAAGCCCATGTTGAGGTCATGAAGGTAAGCACACAGACCATTTGCAAAAATTTTGAGATGAAGTACCAAATTCAAAATTAGAATGAAAATTTGACAAAAAAATTAGTTCTTTATGAAATTTTCAACTTTCCTACCCCTAATGGTTCATATGTCACAACAAGAGGAAGATAAGGTTCAAGTTAACAATGTTCTCATTTTTCTAGCATTGCAATGTACGAAAATGTTAGATGAATTGAAATTGTTCTTGCCAAGTTGAGAACCTTCTCTGTAATTCCACCCTGATAATAATGTACTGAAGCAAATCACTCATTAAACTTCAAGGGGGCCTAAAGAAACATGTATCGATAATGGACGGATCTTATCATCATTGTCCTTAATATGTTGGATGAGCTTGACATGTAGCCCACTGTATTCCATAATATGTTGTCATCAAGAGGTTTGTAAATCATATTAAGGAATTGTGAATATGCCTTGTCATTGACGTTAATGTACCAAATTTTTTCCTTATTGCTAAAATGGCTTGAAGGTGTGTCACATAAATATTTTCCCATAGAATGTCGATGGAGGCTAAATGGAAATCAAATGTGTGAGAGCATAAGAGCATTATTTGATGAATATGATAGGGGCTTGAATCACAATTAGATTTGAAATATGCAAATTATTGGCTAAAAGTATCCCTTGCAATAAATTATAAGAGTTTTCCATGTTTTTAATCATGACTTTGAGGCTTCATGTGTAGGTATAACAAATTGTCGATATATATACCCTATCAAACTTACCACCATAAGGCTGCCTTCTAAGGCTCTATCAAAGACAAGAATGACTAGGCTTTGTTTTATCCTCCAACCCTAAAATTCTTGTTGGTTCATATGAAGCCACCAACTTAAGTTATGGAATTTGGATTGACCTAAAAATATTGAAGAAGAATGATCTAGGCTGAAGTTGTTCCACCAATGTTTTTCATGCTTCTCTAGTTCTTGCTTGAATATCAGTTATATGCTTATGAATCTTAGATGCTCTACTAATAATGTTTTATATATAGTGGCCATATGTTCTAGAGCCAACATATTTTGGTGGAAGATGGCTTTGTTCCTAGCTAGCCATAATTTCCAATAAACATATTTAGCTGAGGTCATACATAGGAATTTGAAGATTGGTTTCTTTTTGAATGACACTTTGTATAAGTTTCCCCAGTTATCAAAAAAATATCTCCATTTTTTTGGCTTTTCATGTCTATGCTCTATACTTTCTAAAGAACTTTTCGAAATCCTTCGTGTATATTCACATTCCAAAAACAAGGATTGCACTATTTCCAGAGAAATTGTACACTAGGCACATATAAATAGACTGTAAATACCCTAATCACTATTTTCACTTGTTAAAAATATCATATGTGCTAGTGTCTAAAAAATATATTGATCTTTGAAATACCAGATCTGTATGTGATATTTTACCCCAAATTTTTGCCCTCGGAGATAGAGTTGAATTTCCCCAACTAATAATTTTGTCCCTATTTTATTGTGTAGTTGGATGTCTCCCGTCCCCTTTGATTCAAAGTGGTGAGCCATTGTAAATCATAGCCTCTATAGAATTATACAAGTAGGTTGATGGTGTGATTTAGAAGTGCAAGGAATTGGCCAAAATTCCAACTTATACAATGCCTAGAATTCAACAAAGAAGATATGCCACAAAATATATTTTTCCCTTGCTACATTAGCTAGTTGTGTAGAGAAAGAAGATCCACATTGGTAGTCAAATGTTGTTTACCCATTATTTTGTCCCTCCATATGTTGATTTTTCTTCCATTCCTAGGAATGTAGGTCATACTGGAGAGAAGGATAGGATGAAATGCTTTGAGTAGTTTCCATATTGGAAATCCCTTTTTTTTCTACCAGAGGTTGGTTTAGGCATAGTTTTACCCCTTCCATAATTTTTTTGTGAAAAAAAATCTTCCACCACTTATACTTCCTTGTAATTAATCACCAAATATATTTTTCCACTAATGTTAGTTCCATTAAAGAAGGACCCTTGATACCTAACCCTCCATTAGATTTTGGTTCTCTAGTTGTGGCCTAGTTGACCAAGTGGAAACACTTTGAGTTTAGTTCCACATGAATTGCCTTAATTTTTGAGCTATTTATTGTTTTACCCTCATAGAGATGATTAAAGAAGAAAATTAAAAGATTGGCAAGGTAGATAGGATTGATTTGAGAAAATAATCTCCTAATTGGATTAAAACCTTGAGCTTCACATTAAGTGAAATTATCATTTAATTTATTGATTATTTATTTGGAGAAAAGAAGATGAACACAATATTATAATTCCAAGATATTTGAAAGATTTCTATTATTCCTTGAATAGAAAAGAGAGTATCACTAATGTTCTATGAGAAAATTTGACGTTTATTCTAATTAATGCCCTAGATAGACATTCAAATAAATATCTAATTTTCTTTTTGATTTGGAATTCTTGATATTGGAAACACCCCGAGAAGAATTGTATAGCTAATAAACTTTGAATGATTGATACTTTTTACACCATCACTTCCTTGATGCCTAGATTTGAGAGCTATACTTTGATTTCAAATTTCTATTTAAAATTCTAACATAATTCTACCATAATTATGTATAATAAGAGAAAAAAGTTAACAAACATCTTTTATTAATTTTTATCTTCATACATTATGTTCTATAATCCTCATTATATTTCAGATCATAAATTTGAAATCCCAAAAATAAACAATAAAACTAACTAATTACATTAAAAATATTGATAAATAATGTTTCAAAATAATAAATTCAACTCGGTCCATAAAATTATGGAAATTTTCGATAAAATAACAAAAATAATGCATAACTTTAAAAGATAGTATCATATCACAATAAAATTTAAAAATATTTAAATCATTATCAACTAAAATAATATTTCATATCAATAAATAAAATTATTTATATAAAACGATATTTTGATTTAAAAGATTAATTATATTGAAGGTAAATATTAAGGTAGCTTTCGTGGGATATTAGTTATATTAAAATATCAATCAAACATATTACTAGTTTATTCAAAACCATCTCAAATGTGCTCCACTTTACATTTTTTATTCTTCAGAATTTTCCATCCATGGCCTTTGTCAATTTTTACATAGGCCTCCATAAACCAAAAGAGACATGGGTTCAACTTAACTTTCCAGTTGTTTCTCCTCGAAATTTGTCCCCCACTACCCTTTTAACCCCAATGCTTTACTTCTTCCATTGCAGCACACACCTTTTCGCATGCTTCCCATTCCTTGACATGATTATTCCGTCATCTTCTTCTTTACCATATCACATAAAAACTATGGCATTGGTTCTTCATCATGGATGTATCCACTCCTCGTATCGCAAGAGCCTTTTAAGATGGGAAATTTAAGGCTATGTTGATGTCTAAAAATCTCCCTCCAGTGAAATTTAAGGCTATGTTGATGTCTAAAAATCTCCCTCTAGTTGAATATGGTTTGGTGTGATTTGTTTATTTGGGTATGTTTTTGGTAGAGAGGTACAATTTTTAAGTGTTTAAGATCATTAAAAATCTATGCTTGAGGTAACTATTTAACTAGCTAATGAATATCTATTCAAGCTTGTGGAATGTGGATGATGTGGATGATTAGGTCATTAATGTGGATGCAAACAAAACCAATTGGGTGGAATGTACATGACGAGGTCACTGACGTGCCTGTAGACAAAACTAGTTAGATTAAGGCACTCTTCATCACATCTTATAGGGAATTCCAGATTGATGCTCATGAGGCTTTTACTCCACAATTAGTTTTCGGTACATAGAATAAATCACAGTGGGATCTATAGGAATTAATAGACAAAAATGGGTTGTAATAAAAATTCTTGAAATAGGTGAGGAAGCACTGTATTATCTATAATTACTATATTGATATAACTAGGAATAAGAATAGGCATACACTTGGATAATGAAAGAAAAATAAATTTTTATTTGAGAGAATGACTTTGAAAGTGGAAAACATCACTCACCGAATATACCTAGACCAATGTAAGCAAGCAACAATCCATTTAGATAAACATAAAACAAGATAAGTGAATAAATATTAATGAAGTGGAAGAACGTTTAAAGAAACTAGTAAAGATTGATGAAATAAGAGAAAAAATAACAATCAACAAGGAGTGATTGTACTAGATACCATGAATCCTAATACAAGTAGGTGTTGCACATGATTACCTATTTATGTTGGTTGAATTCACAATAGCAATGAGACTGATTCTACAATGACAAAATAGTATATTTAAATTTTCAAACTCTAAAATATAATAACAACATTTTTATGTCCAAGGGATATATTTAGAATAACTTTTATCATTGGGTTTATTATATTAGGTCGTAATAGGTTTATTATATTAGGGATTTTTTCTATTTGGTTTATAATATTAAAGTTTAATGTTGGGTTCATAATTTTTATCATTAGGGTTTAATATTAATCACTTGGGTTAAAACCATTTCCCTCAGTTTATAATTCATTGAGTTTATAATATTAATCCCTTAGGTTTATTAATTCCTTGGATTTATAGTATTAATCACTTGGGTTTATGATATTAATCCTAATGTTTATAATATTAATCTTAAGATTTATTTTCCTAGGGTTTAATATTAATCCTAGGGCCTAATGGTATTCCCTTGAGTTTACAATCCCTCGGGTTTTTAATATTAATCTAACGGGTTTATTAATCCCTTTGGTTTATTGTATGCTTATGTTAATATTAATCTTAGGGTTTATAATCCCTTGGGTTTATTAGTCCATCGCCTTTATGATATCAATCCCTTGGGTTTATTAGTCCATCACCTTTATGATATCAAACCCTTGGGTTTAT
This sequence comes from Pinus tabuliformis, assembly GCA_031772625.1. Lineage (NCBI taxonomy): Eukaryota > Viridiplantae > Streptophyta > Pinopsida > Pinales > Pinaceae > Pinus > Pinus tabuliformis. The sequence continues at coordinate 1,148,590,305 of CM062805.1, forward strand.
TAGTCGCTCACCTTTATGATATCAATCCTTTGGGTTTATTAATCTAAGGGTTAAACCATTGGGAGATCAATGAGAATGTTGCATTGCAAAACATTAATAAAATTAAAAATATTGTTACTTCTAAGTGCAAAGAAAAAATGTGGTGTGAGAAAGATTTAGTAGCTAAAAGAAAATTAAGATATTATAAGGAGTTCATCAACCCCACCTTAGAAGATCAAAAGTATCTCTCCGTTTTAACTAGCTCAAAGAGGAAAATTAATATAGTCAAGATCAGAACGAACTCTCATGAGTTTCATAGTGAAACAAGTCATTGGGCAGTTCCTAAAACACCATGGATGGAAAGGATCTGCCATCTCTGTGAGAATATGAACATCGAGGATGAAAGTCACTTCCTCTTAGAGTGCCCCATGTACAACCACATTAGATATCAATTTCATAAAGTCACTTCCTCTTAGAGTGCCCCATGTACAACCACATTAGATATCAATTTCATAATCTTTGCTGCAACACTGACCTTCCTAGCCTTTTACGATGTCAAAATTATAGTGAGCTTGGGAGGCTTCTCTCCAAGCTTTTTGAGGATAGGAATAAAATCTTAAATCAAACTATAAAATTCGTTTCTTGAGGATAGGAATAAAATCTTAAATCAGTGGGTGACTCTTTGATGGGATAGGTGTACTCTTAGATAGAATTCAATGGAATGTTTTGTAGTGCATTTTGACTTAATTGATAATTTAGAGCTAGAGGTAGTTGGGATAATATGTCTTGTCAACTTATGATGTCAATGCTTGGTGTTTGACACATGTTGATTCAACCAATATATGAGTATATTTTGAACCTAATTTAATAACTTATATAACTTAATATAAATTATTTACGTTCATCTTTTTATGATTTATGATAATTTTCTTTTAATGAATGTGTAGAAACCAATAGTTATCAGCCTCTCCCTTAGATCTAAAAAATTAATTATAAAATTATAAAATAACTTATTATTATGCCATTAATTAATTAATAAAATAATATTTTTATTTAAAAATATAAAATAATTATTTTTTAATATTAAATTACTTTTAAACTTTAGTGAGGGCTATCCTTATCCCTTTTATCTTTTCTCATAACTACGGCGCCGACGTTCAATTTGGTGAGAGACTTGGCTTTAATGGGGAGGCAAAAAGCAAACTCAACGCAACAACTTCTTCATATTATATTACACTATGAAAATCAACTATAAGAACAACAAAATGAAATTAATTTTATATAGTTTAGATATCACTAAATATTAATTATACGAAAATATGATTAGTGTATATGTGTGAATGTGAAATATTTATTATTTAAAATCTTATAATTGATAGTTTATATCAAAACTCATGTAGCGTGTCATTTCGTGTTAGGACTTTAAAATTAATTAAAATAAAATATTGAAAATTATCGTGTTAGGACTTTAAAATTAATTAAAATAAAATATTGAAAATTATTTTATTATTGTTTTAAAATTAATTAAAATAAAATAAAAATTATAGTTGATATTGAATAAATAAAAATTATATTTTTTCCAAACATTTTTTTGTTTGGCTAAGAGTTTGTTTTTTTAGGATGTAAGGAATATGTTAACGACTCAAGACTCAGGTTTATTTGGCAGGAGTGAAAGTCTGCCCCCTTAAGGACCAATAGTAGCGAGTTATTCTAAGTGGTGTGGTTTTCCTTGATTAAGAGTGAGGAGTGAAAGTCTGCCCCGTTAAGGACCAACAACAGCCAGTTATTCTAAGTGGCGTGGTTTTCCTTGATTAAGAGTCAGGAGTGAAAGTCTGCCCCGTTAAGGACCAACAACAACCGGTTATTCTAAGTGGCGTGGTTTTCTTTGATTAAGGGTGATGAGTCAGCGTATTCATGGTTAGCACTGAGAGATAGTTCTTTAGTGTTGGTTTGACCACAACGTAGCCTAACTTATAGACAAAATGACATTTTTTCACTACATTTTTTCTCCTTAATTTTAATCAAACTCTGGTTAAAAACTTGGTTAATTTTAATCAAAATCTCCTTAAAAACTTGAGTTTAAATTGTTTAATGTGCATTTTCAAAATCTTGAAACCATTTATGAGTTCAAAAATATATTTTAAACAACAAAAAATCTTGAAATTGTATTACCAAATTATTGTGAATTCTAATAAAAAAATGTTATTTTATTTATAAATTAGACTAAACTTTTTCAGCAAGTTAAAAACAAAATAAAAAATAAAAAAATAAAAGTTATATTTTTTACATAATTCCCATTAAATTTATGCAAAACTTTCTGATTCACACCCGGATTTCCAAACACGCTGCTATAGAAACTGGTCTGCTGTGTAAACGGGTCTTCTTATAGAATTTGACGAATCTATTTTAAACATTCAAAAATATATTTTAAAATATATTTATACATTCAAAAATATATTTTAAAATATATTTATACATTCAAAAATATATTTTAAACAATAAATTTTTTTAAAATTATATTGTCAAAATTTTAAACTCAGATGAAAAATATTATTTTGTTTATAAAAACATACTAAGCCTTTTACTGCCATAAAAATAATAAAAAAATAAAAATTATAGTTTTTACAAAATTCCCATTAAATTTGAGCAAAACTTTTTGATTTATACCCGGTTCTGATTTATACCCGGATTTCCGAGCACGCTGGCTATAGAAACGGGTCTGCTGTGTAAACGGGTCTTGTCATAGAATTTGACTAGTGTGGCCACACAGTTCCTCGTTGAATGCAAGTGGGAGTGCGAAACGCCACAGGATTCCTAGCGATATTATTAAAGATCTGATACAGTGTCACCGACTTTAATCAGCCATTGCTGGACGCGGCCCATTGGAAAAATACCTCGAAAACCGGAAATAATCTTGCCAGCTCCCCTATTTATAGCGAGCAAACCTGCAATTCGCTTCCAGAGCTTATACTCGCATTCGCTTGGTTTTACATCTCATTCATTATTTTCTAGAGTTAGAATGGGTATCGATCAATTACTTGCTATTCTATCTGTTATTACATTTGCTCTCATACTGCCTTCACTTGCTGCAGCAGCAACAATGGAGGGCGTGAAATATCCCGCGTACTATAACCACACCGATATCGCGGAATTCATTAAAACTTCGTGCAACGTTACTCTATATTGCCAGCTCTGCGTTTCGTCGCTCTCTTCCTACGCCGGGCGTCTTAAGGCGAAGCAGAGTGATCTCGCGAAAGCAGCCGTGGTAGTCAGCCTCTTTAATGCCCGCAACGTTTCCGTCTGGGCCGCCGGCCTCAAAGCCAGAGGCGCTATGATGAGTCAAAGAGAAAACGCAGCGCTTAAGGATTGTCTTGGGGATTTCAGGGACACCACGTACGAGATTAAAGGATCTCTGGTGGAGCTGAAGCGACTGAAGCCGTATTCTTTCAAGTTTCAGATGAGCAACGTGCAGACGTGGATGAGCGCGGCCCTCACAGACCAGGAATCCTGCCTCAATGGCTTTCAGGATCTCCACGCCACTGGTCATGTTACGGCCATGGTCACCGATCGCGTGCAGAACGCGCGCAAATTGATAAGTAATGCTCTCGCTCTCGTCAACACATTCGCTGCCGCCGGAGGAGGATATGGCCTCCATGCCTGAAGCCTTCAAGGGCGCCTCAAATAATATATTCAGTATTTCATCGAATCTGTATACCATAGCTTTTACCTCCGGCCTTTAGTCAAAATTTGGGGCTTTTTATTGTAAATTCGGTTACTGTGATATAATAAATGTTTTCAGAGTAATGAAGAGCAGAATATGATTTATAGAATATGCTTCTGCGCCTTAGGATGGTAGTCCGGTTGTAGATGCTTTGGCTGGTGTTTGGTTCCATTAGGTCCGAGGGTCGAATTGAGGGGCCTTCTGAGCATAAAGCTTCACTGGATCGCTCCTTAGTAGCACAGCCCACCTCGCCTACTCAAAAGATAAATAAATGGTGAAAGCATTTCAGACTGGAATCATATGTAAAATCGCTCTACATAATTTTAAATATCGCGATGTACTAGATTTGGGTCACGAGCGGCCATATCACCATAACTTCTAGTTTGTGTCATATCACTATGTAACTGTTAGGTAATGTGCGTCCCTCTCGAAAATAATGATTAATTGACATCATCTCTTACAATATTTTAACGATTCACTAATTAAAAATACTGCTTAATTGATTTCATATTTCATTTAATTAAGTAAATTAAGCAATCAAATTAATTTTATTTTATTAATTAATTTTATTTTTTAAATTTAATAATATTACATCTTTATCATATCTAATATATCTCTAATTTAGAATCTAGAATCACAATCTATCCCTTACACACTCTACTTTTATTAGTTAAAATTAAAATATTTTTTCATTTAAAATTATAATAATTTTATTAATATAAAAGTATTATCATTTAAATTTTACTTTGAAAGTATTATGATGTGAAAGTATTTTTTTACTCGAACTATTTTTATTATTTAAAACTAAAACCTTTTCATTTAAAATTATAACAATTTCATTAATATAAAAATATCTTCATTTAAATTTTACTATGAAAGCATTATGATGTGAAAGTATTTTTATTTTCGTTTACATTGTTGTTAATCTTAGATTTACAAAGTCCGCCAACACATCCTACCATGATTGAACACATCCTACCATGATTGAAGCTCAATCATTGCCATGACCTGGAAAATGGGTATAAATGAAATATTTTCGATTTCTATTAACTTCGTTCAATTACTATGTAGTCTTCGATTTCCATTAACTTCATTCAATTACTATGTAGTCTAGTCCAGTTCATGTAGTCCTGCTGCCATTCACATACCAAGGCCTTAAACCAGGAACAGGGTAGAATAGAGGAACGAAAGCTACCTTTGCTAGTGTCTCTACTAACGGTGCTCTTGGACCACTCCTTATGAGTTGTCTCTCGTGCTGTCTACTGCGTTGTAAGATATCTTTGAACTAATTTAATTATGGGAAAATGTGAAGTAACATAGTAAATAATTTTTATTCCAGGTGTTAATGATTTTAATCATTGATTATTATTGTGTTAATCGGTGTTTTATAAATTTATATTTACTTTGGATCTATTAAAAGTTAAGAGGGATCAAATCTTTTTTCACTCTATGTTAGTTTGCATATCAAGATATTTGATCCTTCTGCGGGCTTAGTAGATCTAAAATAAAGATAGATCTATGTTGGTTTAATTCCCCTCTTTAGATAGGCTACATTCCAGATGAATGCCATGGGTCAATACCATTGGTTCTCAATACCATGTGCCGTTTTTATTTTATTAATATTAATATTAAGGTTAATAATGTTTTTTTGCATGGTATTAATAATAATTTGGCCCATGGTATATGGCCTGGCCCATAGGCTTCACTTAAATAAAACCTCATTTTTGAGTGTTCTAAATATAAAGTAAATTATGGAATAAATATAAAAAATATTTTATTTATTTACCATACATCTCATTTATTTATATTTTTATTAATTTACCATATCTCTTTTATAAATATGGTATTTGGCCCATGGTACTTAGCTCATGGTATTAAAATGGTATTTGATCCATAAGCTTCACCTAAATAAAATCTCTTTTTTGAGTCTTCGTAAATATAAAAAGGTCTATGGATTAAATATAAAAAGAGATTTTATTTATTTACCATACCTCTAGTTTATTTATATTTTTATTTATTTACCATACCCCTAGTTTATTTATATTTCTATTTATTTACCATACTTTTGGAGTAAGTATAAAATGAGGTTTTATTTATTTACCATATCTCTGATTTATTTATATTTTTATTTATTTACCATTCATAAACCTCTTTATATTTTAAATTTATATTGTGTTTATATATAATAATAATTAGATTGATTTCTAAATAGGGTCGACATTAGATTAAAAATGTTAAATGTTTACATTTACATTTACGTTTACATGTTTATGTGAGATCTACCCCCATATTGGGTTGTAGAGCGCCGGATCTACCCCCATATTGGGTTGTAGAGTGCCTCTCCACGCAACAAAATTACAAATATTTTTTTAGATAAAAGAAAACCATAATATACATATTACATTAAAATATATAACACATAAGTAGCAACAATAACTTGAGATTCATTTTACCATGTAAATTAAGCTAATTTAAATAATTCATAAGCATATAAAAACTTGAATAGTTACAATAAACTTACCAATATAATTATATGTTTAATCATGTATATTCACATCCATTTTGCCATAGATATTATTAATTTGTAAATCTTTGTTACAATACTATGGCTGATCAATAAAATATGCCCAAAACCATCTCAATACCACACACCTAAAAACGACTCATCAATACCACATGCCCAAAAACCACCTGTCATTTCATAATCAAAATATTTTTAAATAATTTTTTTAATTTAATTTTATTACATTTTTGGACCTACAAGATGTTATAATATGTTATCTAAACACTTTGAGAAGGTCAAACTACATAAAAATAAAAATACAAAATACAAAATAAAATCATTATTTAAAATATATTGACTCAATGAAATTACTTAAAACTAAAAAAATAATTCAATGAAATTACTTAAAACTAAAAAAAATAATTAAATTAGTCGACATTCATTTTAACTTTAACTTTCTCGAACAAGTTTTACACTGAGAAAAATAGTTTACACCTAAAAAATTTAATCTTTTCAAATACTTAATAAATCTAAAATTAAGATAAACTTAAACTAATATTTATATAAAATTAGCGCACAATAACCCAACTCTAAACTAATCAATTAAAATTAACTTTTTATTGGTTAGCCCAGATCCCCGATCTGCAATTTCTGAATCGATACTTTTTATTGGTTAGCACAGATCCCCTATCTGCAATTTCTGAATCGATATTTACGTATTCCATTCCCCTCAAATAAGCTTTTATATATATATATATATACACAAAAGCAACTTGGTGTTGATCGATTATCCGTTTGGAAAATCAAGTCACCGTATATTTTGGAGTGGCATCGATTCTTTCACTTTCATTCGACTCCGCACTAACAGTTGAAAGCCTGTACAAAAGACTGGACAATACTGTGGTCACCGCCTCCTATAAAGTCAAAGTCGCCACCCTCTGTAGCAACCCGAGATATGTTTTAATCACAGGTATACAAATTAAATTAAATGGTGATAAGTTTTAATTAGGGTTATGTAAATTAAACGCGAATAGGCATAGAGGTATACCAACTAAATTAAATAGTGATAAGTTTTAATGAGAGGTATGTAAATTAAATGTGAGTAGTTATCATTAAAAATATATATTTTATATTATTAAAGAAAAATAAATAAATTAAATTATAATTTTATTTTAAATTATTATTATTAATTGAAAAGAGGTTGAGCAATTTCAATAGGGATGATGGCTAGAAGATTAGTAGTTGTTGAATTTTTGTTTTTTGTTTTTTTTTCCTTAAATGTCATTTTTCCCCTTTTCTTGTTTTCTTTTCTGATTTTATTCCCTGTTTTTGGATTGTTTGAATTTCCCCTCTATTGAGTTGTTGTTGGATACGCATTTCCTTTAATTATTCATCGATTTATTAATAATTTATTTGGTTTCTAATTGTAATTATTAGGATGTTGATTCCTTCCCTATTACTTGTTTATTTTCTTGGTTTAAGTTCTAAAATTTTAGATTTTTCTTTATTCTTAAGGTTTTTAATAAATATGATATATAAATAATAATTAAGTTTAGAATTATAAGCTTTCATATTTAGATAACTTGTTAATTAATTATTTAATTAATGGATATACATTTAAATTTAATTCTTATTTATCCTTTAATATAATTAGTAACATATTTAGTTAGATATAAACAAATTAATCACATTAACCATTTAATTAATTATTTAATAAACTTTATTTTTTATTCTAATATTGCATACATTAATACTAATGTGAATTTATATACATTTTATTTGGTTGTTAAAGAGGTTAATTCATATCTGGTCATATATAAATAGACATAGTAATCATATTAACTAATTATTTATTTGTTGATATTTTATGCTATAAAATTCCCTATAGTATTATCAGTTTTTATGTTGTTAAATGACAATAAATAAATGAATTATGTTGGAAGTAACGCTTCCATGTAATGTGTGAGTTGTCATTGTGAGTCCCTAGGTATCAATCTAGAAGTAGTCAGTTTCCTATGTGTGAGTTGTAATAGCTATCTAGATGTGTCGTTGTCAATTATCTAGATACCATAAATATGCAACCCTTGATATCAATAAAATATAATGTGTTTGGTGTTGTGTTTAATGGATCTCTTTGCTTTCTCTCTATTTTCTAATATGGTATCAGAGATAGATCTGGCTTGATTCCCTCGTGGGAAAGCTAGGAAGATGTGAGAGAGTCTTGAGTATTATTGTTTTGTACATATATAGATTAATATAAGTGTGTTACAGTTGATTTCTGTTGTGAGATTTATTTATCCCTATTAATATCTGTGTGTGAGTATTGTTTTTCAGATGTGATACAAGTGAGATTTATTTCTCCCTAATTATATCTATGTGTGAGCGTTGTTTTTCAGATCTGATATATTTACAAGGTTGAACGATTTTATTGATTATCGTGTTTGTGGAATCAAATTTCATTATTTTACACTGTTGAATTAACTAGCCGATTTTGCTCCGGTAGCTTGAGAGTTCCTCTTCTAACATTTCATGTGGATAACAGGTCGATCAATCTCAGATTGTCCATGCTGAGTGGTGATTAGCCTCTTGATTCTTGCGGCATATAGTTGTGGATCGTTTGATTTGTTTGGCCGAGACGGGGGTGGTGTGGAATACGACAGGAGTTTTAATTTATATGGAAAGAAGAGTAATTTGGGTAGAAATTTTAATGTGAAAAAGAGTTGTTGGTAAGAATCAAATGATGCAGAACCCCAAAGAACAAGTCAACTATTCAACAGAGTAATGTGACCCATCATGCTCCAGGAGCATTATTCATAGGTAGTTCTTAATAAGGTCAAGTTGGTGTGATCCATTGTGCTGCGGGAGTGTCAGTACAGGTTATTTTATAAGGTCAAGTTGTAGAATTGTCTGTTGAAGACATTTTGTATCTAAAATGTTATCCTAGATAATTGATGAAGGCTGCGAAGGGTCGTGGATTCACATATGGTGGCAATTCCATAGGATGGTTCAGTATCGATACTGACCCGTTGCGGTCTTGGAGGTTGAGAAGCGTCAATTCTACAAAGCTCATCAACGATGGTCAAAGGTAGTTATGTTTTAAATAGAGGTCAAGTGATAGCTCGAAGATGTGGTGGTGAAAGAGCTGCTTTTGCGAGATTCCAGAGTGGATGTGGGTGCTGATGATGACCATATCAGGAAAATCTGACAAAGATTTATTTATTGTTATAATGTGGGTTTTTTATAGTTTCTACATGTAAGTATTAAGACCATATCAAGCAAATCTGACAAAGATTTGTTTATTGTTATAATGTGAGTTTTTAATATTTTCTACATGTAAGCATTAAGGGAGGGTGTTGGAAGTAATGCTTCCATGTAATGTGTGAGTTGTCATTGTGAGTCTGTAGGTGTCAATCTAGAAGTAGTCAGTTTCCTATGTGTGAGTTGTAATAGCTATCTAGATGTGACGTTGTCAATGATCTAGATACTATAAATATGTAACCATTAATATCAATAAAATATATTATGTTTGGTGTTGTGTTTAATGGATCTCTCTGCTTTCTCTCTATTTTTTAATAAATTAACTATTAGTTAATTATTTAATGAACATTTTCATTTTATCCTAGTACTTCACATGTTAGTATTAATATGAATTTATTTAGTTGTAAAAATAATACTTATTTGGTTACATACCAATAATTTTAGTGATCAAATTAACTACATATTTAACTAATTATTTAATTTTATTAATATTTAGTTTATTTAAGAGGATAATAAATTAGTTATTAGTTTTATTGTTCTTAGTTCATAAAATTTTAATTAATTAAAAGCAAATATATTTGGTTTTATATATATTTAATTAAAATATATAAATCTAACCAATTAACTAATTAATTAATTAATTTTCTAACAAATTAACTAATTAATTATTTAACTATCTAATTTTTCCCTTAACTCCTTGTCCACTCAAATGTAGTTGTTGTCCTGTCAATTTTTAGCCATTCCCTATGGTCAAAAGTAGTTGTTTATTTCTAGTAGTTGGAATGCTAAGTCTCTCTATTTAAGTTTTTGCCATGATCTGGTTCATCTTGTCCTGACGATGAACCACACTTGCACTTGCTGGGAACCACACTTGCTAGTTCGAAACACATTGACAAATGACTTTCAATGTGATTATCACCAAAAAAATGTCTCAAAAACTTAATAATGATCACAAAAACCTTAATTCAACAATTACAATTCATAAATATAATAATATTCCAATTTCCAACCTATTATTTCTATATTTGAAATTATGATTTCATAAATAGGAACTTACCTCTAACAAAAAATTCGAATAGGATGAAATTGGGTACCTTATTTTTTAACACATTTATTTATAACATTTTTTCTTAATTTAGGATGAATATTGAAGAAATTTTTAAAATAAAAATTGATTTTTAATAAAATAAAGTTAAATAAAATAATAATATCATAGGTAAATAAAATATTAAAAAAAAAAAAATTGATGTTTTAATTGTATTTTTAATATATTTATTTATAAATTATTTATATGTGAGATGTAAATACCCAATTTTAATTTTTTAGTAAATACATATTTAACTAAATTAAATAATAAATAATAAATTAAAATAAAATTAATCAAAGATCCCATACTTATATGACATAAAACCTTAATTAATTTCAAGACCTTACCTAACTCTTCCCAAGATGCCTAAAGGCCACCCACAAAAAAAAAAGAAATAGATGAGTCTTTTAAACATGATTATATATGAAATCCATTCACAAGCTGGTTTCAATTTATTAATCATATAAGTAACTTAATTCAAAAGCTTGATATTTAATTATGTTAATTTTTATGTAAAATAGATTAAATTAATAGTTTAATTTGTTGAAGATTTTTTATTTCAACTTAAGGTGGATGAGGATTTATTTATTTTTTTGTTACTTTTTTAATGGACTACATAGATTGATTCTCAAAGGAATATGCTTAGTTTATGTTGTAGTTTGTTAGAGAATTTTCTAGGTTGCATTAACTTTTAATAAATTTTAAAAAAAATTATATCACATTTCCTAGAGATTTTCGAAGCATACCTAATTTCAGAAAAAGCTCTTTATCTCTTGGCTGTAACTGATAGAAGCTCTTCAACAACTCTGTTTTTTTTATAAGACTTGGGATTCTCAAGGGTTGAGTAAAATCAAAGTTAATAATAATATTTTTGTTGCAATAATTCATAATAATAGTTTTTTTGTTATATATTTATAGTAGTAGATATGAATGAAGCCTTCAACTATATCAATCACATTAAGATTTTTAATGTGGTTGTACTAGTATTTATGTTCACATGTAAACATTATGTTAATTTTAAATTTTTTTTACAATTGATTTAGTTGTTAATTAGTGGTGAGGATAATTATTATTGATTATTATTGATGAATGCATGATGTCTCTATCTTTATTGTTTAATGAAACTATGTAGACTTACAATTATTCAATAAAAATCATGTCACTAGAATGACTAAGCTAGTGGTCCATAATGGGATAGACTTTCATTCTTTCCAAATGCCTTTGTGTCTTAAGTAACTCATTTCATTATCTTTGAAGAAGATGAGCTATTAGCCAATTAGAAGTAGTCTTAAGTCTTACTCCAAATCCAAAAATAGTTTTCAATGAAGATAATACTCATAAGAAAGTCAATATTCCTCGTGTTCATTATTAAGATTATATCTCTAATATGATATTTTTCTTAATAGTAACATTTAATATTTATTTCATATATGAAACCAAATACCATGTGAATCTCTTCCGCATGTTAGTTATATATATATATATATATATAAACAAAAACCAGGGAATTTGTATAAATTTAAAGAGGTTGTAGTAACAACTCATAGTAGAGTTTTACAAAATAGGCTTCCCATAAAAGTAGTATAATTTAAAAGGCTATCTTGATTTTATTCTATAATGGCCACTTGTTCACTGTTAAGATTATATCTCTAATATGGTATTTTGCTTTTTAGTAATATCTAATATTTATTTGATATATGAAACCAAATACCATGTGAATCTCTTGCGAGTGTTTTATATTTATATATATATATATATAAACCAAATACCATGTGAATCTCTTGCGGGTGTTTTATATATATATATATATATATATAAACTAACAAAAACTAGGGAATTTGTATAAATTTAAAGAGGTTGTAGTAACAACTCATAGTAGAGTTTTACAAAATAGGCTTCCCATGAAAGTAGTATAATTTAAAAGGCTATCTTGATTTTATTCTATAATGGCTACTTGCAAGCATCTTCTAGTTCACCTTAAATTAGATATTATTAATATGAAAATACAATAAACAATAATTTAAGAATTAGATATAGCATACTTGGGTGTGGATTAAAGGGTAGGAAGGTCACTGCTTTTTTGCTTCCTTCAATTGCATCCTTGGTGAAGAAGGGAGATTTTTTATGTTGACAACATAGAACATTTTTCTCAAATATTAGTTAAGATTAATGTGAGATGATTGAATATGTATTGGAGTCTGACTCTCATAATGATATCCACCATGAGATTATGACTAGTTTCTTGTTGGATTTACTTGTCAATGAAGGATTAAATTGAGATATCCAATTGTTTGATGTCATCTACATGCCTCTACAAGGTAAGTCACATTTCAGGAAGCTCCTAGTAGTCAATTTTCTCAGAGCATTGATACAACGGTTTGGGATGGATTCCTCCAAGGTCAATAAAATCGGTGCATGGATTCCTCCAAGGTCAATAAAATCGGTGCAGAGTGACCTGATTGTAGACGTGTCAATTGAAGTTAGGCCTTCATGCCGCCTTGTTGTCGGTCACGAGCTCGCAGACCGTCCTTACGTATTCGACCCCACAGTAAGAGTTACGAACGACAGACAAGACCGTGGTCACCGCAGCTGTATCTATTCTTTTCGTGATTTGCCACTTTTTGAAATTCAAAGTGGCCGCACTTTAGCAACGTGGATAAGTTTAAATTTGGCTACTGCTGTAAATTTAAATAGTTAGTAAATTTGTATGTTTGATTAAATTTATTATTTATCTAATAATTATTAATTTTTATTAGTCATGTAATAATTATTAATTTTTATTATGGTCATAATATTAAATATTATTTCAAAAAAAGCACAGTAAAATGTGGAATATTTTAAATATAAAATTGTGATTTTAACCATTACAATTAAATTATAATTTTATAATATAAAAATTTGTAATATTATTTATATATTTAAAATGATGATTTTATAATGTTAAAATATAGAAATTTATGATGTTATTTGTATATTTGTAGAAATTTGTGATGTTATTATGTGATCACACGTAAAGTGGGATGCAACCTTCATCAACATCTTATTGATGGCATATCAATTATCTTGGGATCTCTCACATAGATTTAGTTGCGATATATGCAAGCTCATATTCTATATGCATATTCTACTTTCAACTAGACCCAAGTGATTTGATAAATATATTTAAAATTTGAAAATATTGTAAGCGTAGAAAATTTAGCTAATTAGATTTTAAATTTTAATAGTAATTTAATGATGAGTTAATTTGATAATGATGTTTTTATAGCATGAGAGGCTTGGTGAAGGTGGTGGTAGTGATGGTCACAAGAATAATAAGTTGCTTGGTACGGGGGCTGAATGATAAGTTGCTTGGTATGGAGGGATGTTGAGAGTGATAGGACTTGTGGTGGCAAATGATTTAGATTTGTAATATCTATTTAAAATCTAATGATAATAATATATATTTTTTTAATTTAATAGGTTCTTATATTTATTATTATTTTTAATAATTAATATATATGAAATGTTAAAAATTATATATATATATATATATATATATATATATATATATAATATTGTTGAATTCAAATTATATTTTTATAATAATGATAATGATGTTAAAGTTTTAATAATTAATGAGCACATATTGATAGCACATCACATCTCAATAGTTGATCCATGAAAAAACATTTCAAACACCCAAGTCAAAGTTACTAACTATTTATTAAGAGCATTATAATCATTGTTAAAGCATCAATATAATTACTTTAATGTGTTTTTTAAAAACATTAAAGGGTTTAGGAGGTTTTAGATAATTATTTGTATCATTAAGTTATAATAAATTATTTTTAGTTTGATTTTTTTTTAAGTAATGTTCAAAGGAGTTGTCTTTAGTGTGAATTTTTTAAAGCTTTTCAGGTGGTTTTTCCCGGTCTAATTTCTCTAAAATCCGACCGAAATTGATTGAAATCACAAGTTTGACAGGTAACTCCTGCACAATTGAAGTTCCCTAGGGGTCTTTTAGGGTGTTGAATCCATATATACAATGAAAAAATTAGTTTAAATAACACAAATCAAGATTTCACCTCAAATTTTTCCATTGGATTTTGGCACTAGAAATTTCAAAAATTCACACTAAAAACAATTCTAATGTTAAAATGTTAAGTCTAATGTCATGACTAATTTAAACTGAAAACGAAATTATTTCTAATTAGCTCAAGGCATATTTATATCAGCGCTGGATGGATGTATGACAATTGATTTTTTTTTTTTTTTTTACAACTGAACAATGACAATTGTGTTTAAAGGAATATCATTTCTCTGAGTCCTGAATGGAATTGAAAGGTTGCAAAATTAACTGAAAAATAAAAATGATTGTGTAGGTGGAGAGATGTGTGAGACGTTTGAATTCTCAAATGATTACTATATAGTTGGTGATAAAATGAATTATGGAGTGTCTTGTTTGCCACATATTTGCAAGGTGCTACGATTTTATGAGCGTGTCGTTCCAATCCATGTCTTGGTCCTCCCATTGGAATTATCAATTGATTGCTATATCCTGGAATTTGGGAAAGCCTTTAAAAGTTTGGGAAAATTTAATCTTTGTTGGTTGATCACGAGCACTTTTTTATGATTTTCTATGTTTTTAGTTAATGTAGGGGATGGAGACCGTTACCTGTGCGCCCTCTCGTCCACCTCAACTAGCGATGTGGAGACACCTACCAACCTTGTACGACACCTGTCGAGTAGCTTCTGCCACGTGTTGTGGTGGGTAGGGGAATTTAAGTTTGCAATTACCTCTCCATTTAGGGTTTCATTCCATCTGTTTTGTGCGATGTCTTCTCTACCCTATTTTGTTGTGTGCGGTTCTGGTGTGTGGGCGATGTGCTCTGCCAACGATGGCTTGGGACAGCTCCAATGCTGGTTCGCCATATCTGCCACTCTTGAGCTGCTCACTGGGCGAGGTTGCTTGTAGTGGTTCGTTCACAGTTTAGGGTTTATGGTGTGGTTGTTTAATTGGGCATGGCATTGTTGCTCATGGTTTAAGGTTTTGTTGCTTCACCTATTTCAAGGGGGATTTACGTCTGGTACTGTTGTTAAACATTGTGTATCATCGAGGGTTTACAAATTTCGTCGTTGTTGTTGTTCGTTTTGCACCGTCGAGGGTTTACAATTACCTTGGTCGTTGTTTCATTCTCGCGGCTTGTTGTTTGGGAAGGAGCCAGTGCGAAATTCTAACCAATTCAAGGTCCATGAAGGTAAATTTCTAAATACATGAGTTTTTTTCGAGTTTCCTGTAATTTTTTTGTATTTTTTGCCAACTGTTAATTTTTTCATGTTTTACAAGTTTTGGTTGCAGGTAATTTATGTGGCTGTTGTGGAAAAGGTATGACGAGGTCTGGGGAATGTTTGGACACAGTGGTGGCTTCTACGTCTATCCGGTAGGATTCTAAATCCTGCTAGCCACTGTGTTTTTCAACACCTAAACTTGATGTTGGGATTTTTGTTCTTTTTGCTCTTGCTGCACTATTGTGTTTTTAAACTCTTCAATTTGCTGGGAAATTAGCCCTCCGGGGGCCAAGGAATTCACTGTAGTTCGAGGTATTCTTAGGGAATGTCAATCTGAGTGTTTTCTCACGTGTGGGTGCTCCCCTTCCTTCTCCATCACCAGCCCACCATAAATCTATCCAGCAGAAACCCACCCGCTTGCCATATCTTTCTTCGACCAGGCTGTTTCGTGTGATCCCCTTCCTCGCAGTGTTGGTACTGTTGTTAAACATTGTGTATCATCGAGGGTTTACAAATTTTGTCGTTGTTGTTGTTCGTTTTGCACCATCGAGGGTTTACAAATACCTTGGTCGTTGTTTCATTCTCGCGGCTTGTTGTTTGGGAAGGAGCCAGTGCGAAATTCTAACCAGTTCAAGGTCCATGAAGGTAAATTTCTAAATACATGAGTTTTTTTCGAGTTTCCTGTAATTTTTTTGTATTTTTTGCCAACTGTTAATTTTTTCATGTTTTACAAGTTTTGGTTGCAGGTAATTTATGTGGCTGTTGCGAAAAAGGTATGACGAGGTCTGGGGAATGTTTGGACATAGTGGTGGCTTCTACGTCTATTTGGTACGATTCTAGATCCTGCTAGCCACTGTTTTTTTCAACACCTAAACTTGATGTTGGGACTTTTGTTCTTTTTGCTCTTACTGCACTATTGTGTTTTTGAACACTTCAATTTGCTGGGAAATTAGCTCTTATTGCATGTTTTCTACATTTTCTTCTGATTTATGTTATGATTTCTGTCGATTTTGCTTGCTCTGTTACCCTCCCTTACCCTCCCCTGAACGCGAGTTGTTTTATTATTTTGGGCGTAGTATTTGATTTAATTTGACCCTAGGTTTAGCCCATGTACCCACTAAATCTTAGGACATTTTTTGAGTCTAAAGTGTTTGATACGCTTAGGAAGCTCCTCTAGTAGGCTACAATTTGATAAGTTGGGGCTATAAACCCCTGTCTGGGGCAGGAACCTATAGCTAGAAGCTCCACTCAAGGGTGATGCGATTTAAGTAGGGTGTGAAGGGGTAGCCTCGACCCTATGGTCTATTTTGGGATTGAAATGCTCTATGGTTCATCTGATTTTTGTTGTTTAGACCTTCTTTGCCTTCAAATATGATGTGGGCAATTTTTTTTTTTTTCTGTGGTCTGATTAGCTCTGTAATGAATTTTGATGCGGAAATCATCTCTGTGGTGTTTTTTGGATATTTGGATTGAACTGTTATAAGGGTTATCTGATTTGTATATGGTGGAGTTTACTTTCTATGGTATCCAAGGGGTAGCCTCGACCCTATGGTCTGTTTTGGGATTGAAATGCTCTGTGGTTCATCTAATTTGTGTTGTTTAGACCTTCTTTGCCTTCAAATCTATGCGGGAAATTGTTTTTTTTGTGGTCTGATTAGCTCTGTAATGAATTTTGATGCGCAGTTCATCTCTGTGGTGTTTTTTGGATATTTGGATTGAACTATTATAAGGGTTATCTGATTTGTATATGGTGGAGTTTACTTTCTATGGTATTCAAGTGGTAGCCTCGACCCTATGGTCTGTTATGGGATTGAAATTCTCTGTTGTTCATCTAATTTGTGCTGTTTAGACCTTCTTTGCCTTCAAATCTAATGTAGTCAATTTTTTTATTTTTTTATTTTTTGGTCTAATTAGCTTTGTAATGAATTTTTACAATGAAATCATCTTTGTGGTGTTTTTTGGATAATTGGATTGAACTGTTATAAGGGTTATCTGGTTTGTATATGGTGGAGTTTACTTTCTATGGTATCCAATGGAGGTCCTTAAAAAATCACACAACTAATTACCCAACCTTATCAGTGTGAGATGGAAGACTATTTTTATTTCCAAATGCTTTTTTGGAGGTAAATTGATTTGTAAGAGAAACTTTGCATTGTGTTTGGATTCAAAGTAAATTGGGTTATAAGGGATATTCAATGTCGAGAGTGCATTACCCATTTGTATTATGTTTTAATTGGGGTACATTGATTTATAAAGGTATTTTGATGCTCATAGTGAGTATTCCAACCCATTTGCATTGTGTTTTAATTCATTTATGTATTGTTTGGAATAGAGTTTGCGGTAATATGCAGATATTTCACATTCAAACTTCTTACACAGATACTTTAAATATGATGACTGCATTAATCTGTGAAATTCATTTTCTGATTCATTCTTCTATAACACTTACAATTAAAAGATGTAGTTTCACTTAATGTTTGGGTTGGAATGAATGTACTTGTGTATTGTTGTTTCATTCCATTGTGGCATTTGGCTTGTGGGGAAATCTGAATTTTATGTCATTTTGTTAATGGTTTTGGTTCTAGTCAGATTTAGTCTCTTGTCTTATTGAGTTTATATCACATGGATCTAGGTTGTCCTTTTATAAATTGCCATCTTGAGGAGCTTCTTTATTGCAATGTCTCCATATTTGTGGATACATGGAATGTTAGGTTCTTTGACATATTTGTTGATGTATGGAATGTTAGGTTCTTTGTGAATATGAAACTTTTATATATTAATGAATTTCAAGTGCTACATTTTATAAAAAGAGAAAAATCCACAAGTTGGTATAATGATTTCTCTCATATTATTGAACTTATTCCTAAAATGTTCAATGCTTATTTTAATTACATTACAAGTTTTTTGAGCTTGTTGGAGCGGATTCCTCTTTGTCATTTTTTTTTCTCCATGATCATTGTATTCATTAACTCTAAGGGATCTTAATTTTTCCCAAAATTTGGTAACATACGCAGTGGCCAGTAGAAGGACTACAATTTATGTATTATTGCATTATGTTAAAGTAATGAATATGGTAAAATCATTGTCAATTTGGACAAATCTTTCTTGTCTACATTTGTGTAAAAGTAAAGTTATGAATATGGGAATTCTTTTGCCATCAAGTCAAGTGTTTGCATTGCATTTGATGTGTAGTATATTCATTTATAGGAGTAATTCAATGTCCATAGTTGAGAACCCAATTGATTGTGTTTCAATTGGAGGTAAATTGATTTATAAGAGAAACTTTGCATTGTGTTTGGATTCAAGTAAATTGGTTTAGAAGGGAAATTCAGTGCCCATAGTGCATTCCCCATTTGTATTGTGTTTTAATTGGAAGTGCATTGATTTATAAAGGTAAAGTGATGCTCATAGTGGACTGGTCTACTAGCCCATTTGCATTATATATTCATTTAAAAGAGTCATTCAATGTCCATAGTTGGCAGAATTGGAGGTAAATTGATTTGTAAGAGCAAATTTGCATTGTGTTTGGATTCGAAGTAAATTGGGTTATAAGGGAAATTCAATGTCGAGAGTGCATTACCGATTTGTATTATGCTTTAATTGGAAGTAAGTTTTCCTTTTGTAACTTGCCATGTTGAGGAGCTTCTTTATTGCTCTGTCTCCATATTTTTTGATGTATGGAATGTTAGGTTCTTTGACATATTTTTTGATGTATAGAATGCTAGGTTCTTTGTGAATATGAAACTAATAGCTATGTACTTTTGTTGTAAACTATTTTATGGAATTTTCATATTAAAATACGTGACTTGTTCAATATTTCATTATTCACTCGTTTGTCGTCATATTTACAACTCAGTTATAAATGTATTGTAAATCATTTGGCGTGTAGAGGCATAACAGAAAATCCCATTTGCATTCTCGGGTAAGATTTCTACATTATAATAGACTATAGATGTTCCTTCTAAAATGGATTTTGGTTACAATGCCACAAACAGTATGAAATAAAACAACCTAGGTTGTAATCCAAAATCTTTCTGTGACAAGAAAAAGATACAATCCATCCAAAATCCAGATCATAATGTGGTTACAACCAAAAACATATGACACCCCTATTCTTTATGGCCTTGAGAATCTTGAGTGCCAAAACTATTTGAGTTACTTGCTTGAGCCTAGTAGGTTGGCTTACCTAAAAAGGGTTGATTAGGAAATGGTTGATTGCTCCCATATGATTGATTCCAATTTTCACCTTCCAACTATGGATGAATTGAGTACCCATACCTCACATTTTCACTACTAACCCCTGAATTAAGTGGAGGTGTGTGATGAACATACATAGAATTGACACCTCTTCTGGTAGGAATAAGGCAAGTGGGTAAACCCTCAGTTTGATAGTGAGGCACTTGAATGTTTATGAGGTATTGGAATAATGGTGTATTATCTGCAATATTTTCCAATGTTTTTTAAATAATCTTGGTTTCATCAGCTATGCTTGCATCATTGTCAACCATATTGATCATCTCTTGTTCCTTTTCAAGCATTTGTTTTTCCTTTTTTGATTCCTTTCCCTGTCTTGCCAATTTTTTTGTTGGTCCTTATCTTGCCTTGCTTTATCTCTTTTAAGACTTTCATCTGCTTGATGTTGTGCTGCAACAATCCTCGATGCCTTCTTCTTCTTAGCTAGATCCTTCTTTTTCTGTTTTAATTCCTACATTTCAAATTTCTTTTTTTTTTAGAATCAACTAACAGGTTTATATATTTTTCTGGGGTGAGTAACTGTGAAATTCGGCCCAAATGAAGACTACCCAGTGTACCTTTCTTTTTTTTCATTAATACTCTCTCTAGTGGTTGCTTTAGGAACTGGCCAAGCATCTTCTCAACCCCTCCCACCTGCATGTCATTGCTTGGTACTTCCCTTTCAGTATCTGAGACAATTGATTGAACTATATCATTATCTTCATATGATGCCTCATTATGTGCTTCATATTCTTCCATTGATCTATTGTCCACAAAAAAATGAACAATTTCAATTTTCAATTCTGTTGGTTGTGAGGGCATGTTCATGCTTTGTTCATTGGTTGTTGAGACACTATGTTCATTCATATTAATCATGGCTTCTGCCAACCATGACGGTGGGTTTACTTGGCTTGGAAATGTCAATTAATCTTTTTCAACTGCATGTTCAACAATGCCATTAACAATATCAACAACAAAAGTTTCATGTTCTTGAGTTGGTATAACAACCTCCATGTTACTTCGAATTTGTTCATGATTATATTGTGTTTCACATACAGTTTCATCATCTTCATGATATAAGTGTCCTTGAGAGAGGGAAATCATATTACTAGCTACAACCACATCATCTTGTTCATCTATTTCTTGCACTTCAACACCTGTTTGGACATGCCCTTCTTCCTGACCATCCACATGAAATGTCTGGCTACAACCACTATCATGCATAAGATCATCATAATTCAATGGCCAGATTCCTTTCCTCCTAAAGACAATCTTGATATTTGATGGTGCCACAGCCCTTTTAAAAGCTTTACTTGCAAGCCCTGCTAGTTTGAACCTTTTCACCTCAACCCTTGGATTCTTTGCCATCCATGCAGCGCGCTCTGACCTGAAATAGTTCTTGAAAGGACCAAACACACTAACATCAAGGGATTGCAATCTGTGATTGGTATGAGGGGGCAATGTCAACAGGTCGATGCCTAAATTCTTTACTTCCTCAATTGTTTCTACAACCATGTGGCTCCCATGCCCATCTAATATCAATAGCTGTCTGTTATTAAGTGAGATGCCACTTGGTACCGATGCAGAAAAGTGAAAAAGACAACTTAAAAACAGTTCTTTAGTCATCCATGCATGGGGATGTGTAGCCATGCATGCACCTAGTTCACAGTTCTGTATATAGATTTTCAGTTGATTTTTATCTTTGAATAGACAAAATCTTGAAATTGAAGTACCAATTGCATTAACACAACATAAAATAGTTATCCACTCCCTACTCTTAGGAAACATATTTGGCACATTTCAGATCCCTCTCTTGGTAATTACCCACATGCCACAATTCCTCCCTGCTTGTAAACCTATTTCATCACAGTTCCATATATTGTCTGATCCATAAGAATGTTTATCGTAAGCACTAGAAAGAGTGTCATAGAACTTTTACACAAATGTAGGGCACACATTTAATGCTCTGTGTCTTTCAAGGCCCTCATTTGTATGTAATACAAGGCCTGGATGCCTTTTTTTAAACCCAAACCACCATGATTTACCAGGAAACCCATCTTTGAATGGGTTTGGCCTCCCTTGACAGATTTAAGCAACTGTGGATTTGAGTTGTATCAAATCTAGCCCATGTCCCAATTGGGCCATCTCTTTACACCACTCAGCCACCTCAACCTCCTCCTCATCAGTTATAATTGTAAGAGGCCCTCTACGTTTTCTATGAGTTAGTCCATTTATCCAATAATGTATTGATGAGGGAGGAATTCCATGTGTTTTTCAGATGCTCGAACTGAGTATCCATTAAACTCTATGTCGTAAATTAACTAGAATTTCTTCTTTTTTCCATCCTATTATAGCGCTAATATTTTTAGTTGAGCTTTACCCTTGGACTGTTGTTGACGACGACTCTATGGGTGATGGTGTGATGGTGTGACAACATCAACTTCAGTCCCATGGTCATCCTCAACAATGTTCCTTGGGGAATTGTTGACATTCACATAAGCTATCCTGTCCTCATCTGACGATGGGCATCGCAGTTAGGCACCCCTTGTCACTCTCCTACCACTTCTCCTTGTACGAGAAACACAACGAACTCTTTCCATAGATGCAACAACCTGCAGAATTATTGCATGAATTTAGTTAAAAATATTTGAAAATTATGCTTTCATACAAGGCAAAAATACTTATGCTTTATTACAGGTAATTATCAACATGTATGTTAGTATCCTTGAAAAATCAAATCTACAGAATCATTTATTTGTATGTCTTCAAACTTATCAGTGATTGTTGTTTTGATAAATTGTTTTTACACTTAAAATACCATGATTGTATTTGTACTTGGAAAACTATTGTGGGTTTTCACCTTCTTTTGGTACTATGAGAAGATATGGTAGTTATTGTTTTTTGAATTAATTTGTTTAGACTCATGTTTGTTACTGCAATTGAATTCATTCATGGCCCACACTGTCTCACCAAGTGGACTTGCATTGTCAATCATGTAGTTCAAGTAGTGTTTTCCTTATGTTGCTTTGAAGTTGAAAAGAACTTACATCATATCAAATAATTGACCAATAATATTCTCTCACTATTTTAATACTTTTCTCATACTTTCCTTAGTACTTGTCAACAAACCCAAAAACCTGCAAAATTCTCCCGGCCATTCGAATATCAAGATATCATATTAGATTAGAGCAATACCTAGTATAGTTATTGAATATGGGAATAATTCCATCAATATTAAATTCTATGGATAAGAGAAAATTACCTATTTTTCATGGCTCAAAAGTTCATTAGAGTAATAAGAAACTTCCATTGTAGTAGAAGTTTCTCTTGCAAGATTTGATCCAGGATTGCTAGTGTCAATATTGTAGGCTTGTCTCAGTGTTTTCATATATTCTAGCCTCTACCAATAGTAATGGTCTGAGTTACCATAACCAACCTGAGAACATATTGAAGGGAATGATGTTTACCTACAAAGTAATGAAATCTAAGATGAGGTCAACATTTGGTATTGTCAAGGATTCACTGATGAGAGTGGGCTCATGGTTTGGTAGGATGTATTTGAGAGTTATACTGTTGGAGGATTATGCGATGATTTTGGGCTTGTATTTTATGAGGAAAACACAAACATTTCCTTTTTTGGAGAAGGATAAAAATTTTATCATTAGAGACAATGGAGCTCAGATATTGCCAATGGTGAAGAAGAGTAGTGTGCGATATCATTCAATGGTATTCACAGTTGTGTTGTATGATATAGATCCTCAATTACATAAGTTTGAGAAGGGGAAAAGCCTATATCATGATCAACAAGAGAGGGAGCTAGTGGACATGGCTAGATGAGCATCTTAAATTGGCAATATGAGTCAATTTGTAGGTTGGGTAGGAGAAGTTGGATCTTCTCCTAATATTGAGCATCATCAAGAGACTTCAACCAAGTGCCTTCACCAACAATGTGATGTCAGAGTGAGAGGCCCAAGTGCTTCTTCTAATGAAGATGCTTTTAGTGCATAAGTGGATGATAGAGATCCTATGGGTATTTTGGATTATTGCAAATATGTGACGGGGATATATTATTTTCAATTAACTGAGAAATGGCTTGCAAAGCTGGGTTGTTCGAAGACAAAGATTGAAGGACCGCGGAGATACATGAGGAAACAAAATTCGTTAGATACCTTAGTTGCTTAGAGTCAAGGGAGTGACTTTCGAGTCTTCCTATCTATATAAAATATTTTGTGTGAGGGATGGCTGACTGCCTTAGTGTAGAAGTTTCTCCTACAAGATTTGATCCAGGATTGCTAGGTTCAATATTGTAGGCTTGTCTTGGTGTTTTCATATATTCTAACCTCTGCCAACAGTAATGGTCTAGTTGCCATAACCAACCTGAGAACATATTGAAGGGAATGATGAGCACATTAATTGACCAAGTTCAATCTAATTGTAATACTTTAGAATTTTTTGAGGAAGACATAACATTTCATTCAAATATTCAGCACAAGACTAATGTCTCATAGGTTGTGCCATATTTTCCACTAAGATTATTGTTGCTCAGGTGTATTTGTTATGTTCTTTTTCATTTGCAGCTATCCATACTAGCCAATACTCTTCATTATGGTTTTGACATATTTTCCAATCAACTTTAAAATGATTCAGAATATAGAAAAATGAAAATAAAAAATATTTTCATGAAAATGAAACTGTAAGAGCTGAAATAAAAAACTATGAGAAATGAAAATAGAACTGTAAGAAAAATGTGTTGTAATTGAAATAACTAACCTGAATATACTGTCAAATGTTCTGTGATGGTTTGTCTCCAAGGCTGGTGAATAGTTTGAATGCATAACATGCAACTTCAGCAGTGGTTGAACTTCTTTTATAGTTTTTTGCACTTGAATTTAATTGGTGGTAAGGATGGACATGGATTGCAATGGCTTCATTTTGAATGTGTGATCTGGATTTAATTGGATGTGATCCAATGGCTGGGAATTTGTTATTTGTTGATCCATGTGCTTTGATCTGTTTTAATGAGAAATAGAATGGGTTGGGTGTCATTTATTGAAGTTATTGGGTTGGGTGTCATTTATTGAACACAGTGGGTTTAAATGTTATTGGGTTGGATGTCATTTATTAAGCATAGTGGGTTTAAATGTTGAACAACATAGCAGTTATGGCTGGCATACATTCACTTTCATTATGTGTAGGTATGGATATTTATTTGGACTACATAGCTTCAGTTCTGATGAGTGGGGGTTCAAGTGATTGCTACTTTGTACTTCTGGAATAGACCATTTTGGAAGGATCGATGGTTTTATCTGTTTTCTAATTGGGTCAATATGATTTGTACTCTTAAGTATTAAGATGCTATTTATGGACAGTTGTGGGCTAGTCAATGTTTTGGGAAATTTTGGACATAAATTATAACATATTTGCACTTAATGTTATTTATTTTTGTTTAAATATTGGTTGCATATCTCTCAATGTTTAGTGGTTTGGTGGGACCAGTAATATATCAATTACTGGTCCCTGCAGAACATTAGACATCTCTCCCTTATTCAATGTCTACTAGTTAATGTTTTGGTCATTTTTTATTTTATGTGTCATTCGTTAATGTGTCTTTAGGTTAGACAACCGCATCTAACAAGGTGGCCAAGATCGAGCCTCTAGTGGAAGATTGAGCAGGTGGCCAACATTGAGCAGGCTGAGAAATGGTTGCCCGTGCGACCATAGCGCTATGAAATGAGACACCGATGAGTTCTTGTTTTAGCGGAGACGACGAGAGAGATGATAAGAAGAGAAGGGTAGAGAAGATATTTAAAGAGGCCATGGAGAACCCTCGAGACTTGTTACAACTACGAAGATTGTCACAAATATTCCCCTCATCCCCATAGGATGCTTCCCAATCTCACAAAGTATACATTTTTTATATATTTTTATTGGTATTTATAAGTATTTGAAAATGACATATTTAACAAATGAATGCATGTCTAATGCTTCTAGTTGTTCTCTTATCTGCAACCACAATCCACAACCCAAGCCACTGCAAAGCTCCAATACAATACAATGCAGTTGGTCCTTCTCTGTCGTTGAGGAGGAAAAGTAGTCTAAGATCTTCAATTACACTATTATTCTAATTTTGTCTAGATTCCTCATCCAATGCATTGCAACCCAGATCGTCCCTTGAACATTTTGCTTGTCTTGTACACTCACTGTATTTTTCATTTTATATATGTACTAGCATACCGAAAGGAAACCCCGAAGTGAATGATAATGATATGTTGTTTAAAGATAAGAGATTTTTTTAATTGATTTTTGAGTAAGTAATGGAATATTTATCGAATAAGGTCCATGAATAATGTAATAGCATGTTATTTCAGATGGTTAAGAACACTTCTGCATACTTTATAAAATGTGAAGATAAAGGTGTTTTGAGTTGGTCGAATGGCACGAGTAGTGATAAGATTGGTGGTACAACTGCTTAACATTTCTAAACTTTGGAATATTATAAGGTCCCTACTAAATAGGACATGACTATGGATTTATTGTGTCTAACCAGTTCTGCCAATTTGAAAGTTAATGCTTAGAAAAACAAACATCCTCTTGTGTGCTTCAACCCTCTATACCTGATGACAGAAGGTGATGTTGAAGGAGTGTAGAAGGAACATGTCATTTACTTGGCCTCTAAGGAAGGTTTTGGGTTCATTAGAAAAACAAATGATGTAAGGTCATTGGGAGTCAAGGAAGGATGTGTTCTTAGTTGTGGGGGAATATATTGGAGTCAACCAAATCCTTGATTTTTCAAGATGCACTTCAGTACGAAATGTTATTGGAAAGAGCATAGCGATAGACTACATTATGAGATAGAGTAAGTAGATTCGGGGTTCATGTTTAGGCCATTTATATCTTGGAGCAATGCAATGTAACCGCACTAATCATTTTCAATCCTTTTCCATCCACCGTAATTAGTTTTGTCCCCTTTCCATCCACCATAATTACTTTATCATTAAGTAATGTAACATGTTTCACTTAGATCTTTTTAAAAGATTATTATGGATAGAGATTGGTATTTTACTGCAACAATGTATTCTTTAATTTCTTATTGCTCTAGAATTATGACATATATTTATGACTTAACAAGGTGATAAATTGAGTAACTTCTTTTATAAAAAAAGTTATAACAACATTGGATTTAATGAAAATTTATATTACTCACATGGGGAAATATTTGTCCACTAAGTTTGATCATTTTACATTTTTTATTATTATCATTTTTTTATGGAAATTTGGTGATACAAATCCAAGCCAACTTGCCATTTTTCGTTATTTAAAATGCACTTTTGAATATAAATGCATTCAAAGCACTAAATCTATACATAGGTAGCAACTCAAGTAGACCATTTCAGCAACTTTTTGGCTAACTCATTGGAGAATATGCCAAATAAAATGTAAAATGTTTAAATTGCACTATATTGGTTTGCATAAATATAATAGAACTTACTACTCTTAAAATAGAAATAGCAATTAGAGTGTTATTACCAATACCAAATGTTTGAGGAGCCACCTTTGTGGGCATTAAACTATCCCAAGGGACAACCAAACATGGACTAGCTTCACACAATCTACCCTTTTATTCTGTTCTACATTAAACCTTTTCATCGTATGTATTTCTTTTTTTGTTTGTTTGTTAGGTAGTGTGAGTGTTGAGATGAATGACATCCCTAACATGTGGCTTGAGTAGCTACGACCTATGGGCATCTAAGCCATCAAATCCACCCAAGGATCGCACTCATCCTGGGCCACGACAACCCTTAGCACGGCTATATTTTTTCTTATGGGGTTTCAAATTGGTTACCTTTCCACCAAATAGTTCCTTAACAGAACACCTTGCCACTATTTATTTTACACCACATGGGCTTTCATCTTATCTATCTTATTTATTCATTTACAATCCATATAAAATTTGACAAAAGGTTATATTTAATTTAATTTTAGATTATAAATAAGAAAATCATGATATAAATGAATAAAGTTCTCATACATCTCATTTTCTCATTCAATCCTAAGTATGCCTATAAATCCATCTCCACTTGAGATAATCTTTTGAGTTGTATATATATATATATATATATATATAGAGAGAGAGAGAGAGAGAGAGAGAGAGAGAGAGAGAGAGAGAGAGAGTAATGATCCATTTTATTTCATTTTACATTAAATATTTCCATCCTATATATTTATCTTTCTTTTTTTATAATCCTTCCACATAAAGATTTAATTAATTTTATTTTAAATTATAAATAAGAAAACCATAATATAAAAGTGTAAAGTTTTCTTACATCTCACTTTCTCATTCAAATGTAAGTACCAACATAAATCCATCTCAACCTCAAATCTATCAACCGTCTAGAAGGACCAAATCAATCTCTTGACTTGTATATATATAGAGAGAGAGAAAGATCCATCTCAACCTCCAAATCTCTTGAGTTGTATATATATATAAACTCCATGTTAAAGAAAAAAATAATTACAAATCTCTTTCATTTTGACCAATACATCAATAAATTGTTTTAACCACAACAATTTTGTAAATTGTTTTATATAATTAATATGACTATTGAAATATTTGTTTATATTATTTACCTTAAAATATTTATTAAAACAATAAAAACAAGTGCTATCCCCATTTTTTTTAGTTAATATTTTTTTAATATTACATCAGAAATCCCCTCTTTCTTATACCAAAAACTTAAAATATCAATAAAATAAGTAATAACTTAAAATATCAATAAAATAAGAATTGTTTTACTTTTATATATATATAAAATTGATAAAATTGTTTTACATGATATTATATATATGAAATTAAAATATCTATCAAATATTTTTACATAGTGAAAAAAAATATATATATCTTATTTTTTAAATCTATATCCAATTTGATATATAATTTATATATCCTCTTTAACCTAATGTTTCTGTATATATTATATATTTTACACTCTTTAAGAATATGGTGTTTCGATATATAATATATAATTTACACTCGTATATACTCTAAACATTATCTACGTTTAGAATATTGGATAAACATTACGCAACATTCATAAATATTATGCACCCATCGGGACAAAGTAATTAGAGTCATAGTAAGAGTAATAAATCTATATATATACACACGCTCTTGTACACTTATATATATATACAATCATGATAGAACTGGAGAGTCAAACTTATGGAGGACAATGATAAATTTGAACACTACCTCTTCATACCTACCTCTTTGAGCTTTATCTTAAGCTTAAAAATTCTACCCACTATTTAATATCTAAAATTATGGCATTGTTAGACGCATGTCACATCTTACGTTGAAATTTGAGTTAGCGCATGTGGGATCTACGTTCACGTATGTACTTCGCTAAATTAATGAGCTTGGCTTATATAATTTGGCATTTACAACTTCACTTAAGAGGATAGAAATATGCACCTCTCATTTAAGAGTAAAGGAATTTATAATAAGATATTAAACTAGCAATTGTATCAAAAGGTACAAAGAGAGGCCGATAGATTTATGAAGTTGGAATTGTTGAATTTTTATAAAAGGTCGGGCCACCTTCTTCGCTGCTATTGATATTGTACAGTTTATTAAATATGAAATAGAGTAAAAGATATAGGAGACAGAACAGACTGGGAATGTAAGATTTTTATACTGGAAGTGAAAAAGAGAACAAAGCAGCATGTCAAAGCAGAAATACTTAAAGAAAACCACAAGACTTTCTATTCATTCACATGTATTTAAAAATGCTGACATGACTAAAACAAAAAAGAAGAGAATTAGAAAATTTCATGTAAATGTATTTTATTTTAAAAACAAACAACTAACCACTCTATAAATGTCATTGCAGAAGCCCATGTAAGGTAAACATATTCCTATATAACTTTTTTGAAAAAAAAACAAAGATAACTTAACGTGAGTAGCATAACATCTAGCATTCCATGAACAATAGAAACCACACTCAAAATGTTACATATATGTAAGGAATCAGAGCAATTCATGATTACAACTGGCTACACTTAGGGAGATATTTTTCAAAAGTACCAAGGTAAAAACAACAATACTAGAAATAGCAAAAAAAAATAGCATGTTCGATTACATACAATATTTATGTGATGCGTCAAAGAGAAAACTTTAGAAATATCCAACCACATTTCAAATCTATTTTGTTCATAAACTCTTCAATAGTACTAGCTATATTTCAAAAATAAAATCCTCAAAACAAAAATTGAATTGGACCTGAAATATCTTTCTGTCGTTAAACGTTGAATTTATGAAAGAAATAAATCATATCAACCACGGTAACGGAACGGGAAATAATACAAATCAAGAAAGTATCGAACCACTGAGCTTAAAGCCAGAAATTAAACCTCCTCACGAAACAAAAAGCATACAGAAAAATTAGTTGGGAACATTCCCATAATAGTTTTTGTTAAATAATATGAATTGCTCAAAAATCTGAATCGACTTATACAGAGATCGAGCCCCGAAAAACAGACATTCAGATGCCAAACATCAAATTCAAAACCTGTCTTATATCCACAGGAGTTAACCAGTGTCAACTATTACCAGACATCAAATTGCCGTAGCAAATACACAACCTGTAGAGTCAAGCATCGACAATTTCCTGGACAGAAGTATCTGTTAGTACGAAGTTGACAAATAAAAACGTAACTTGAAACTGCAGACTCAAACAACCCTAACAGGGGTTTTATTCGATTTCCTCGACTTTTTCTTCTTTTTTGAAGCATCGATGTTGTTGGCCGCGACCCCACATTGCAAATCTACAGACTCTTGCAAATCTACAGACTCAATAATCTTTTCGAGTGCTGGAGTTGTAGGAGAATCATCCATTGGAACTCCATCACCGACATCTTGACCACTTAAAGATCCCGTTTCACCCTCTAAAGAGGAGCCTTTCTTCTTCTTTGTGTTCGGGGTTTTCTCTGCATCACTAGTCCTTTTCTTACTAGAAAGCCCACCTGTAATCCCTTCTTCCCCATTTATCTTTGGTCGGTCAATTTGTGCTTCTTTTTCCACACCTTCCATCTCAATGGGCAGCATTCTAGAGTAACTGTAAAGTGAACAGTCCAGAGAGCCCAAGGTCTTCAGACACATATGACGGATGTTATTCCACTTTTCCGGAAGCGCGGACACAAGACTGTCGATAACAGCAACAACATTCTCCACTATTTCCTTGCTGCTCTGAGAAACCCTAGCCACATTAGCAACACAACCAGTACTGTTAAAGGAGATATAAGCCGAACTGCAAGCTGACTCTAGTTCTCCCCTCCATTTCTGGTGGGTCAAATCCACGGGGACCATATTCCTTTGATCTGTGGGGTATTCTAACCCTGTGAACTTAGGGATCCGTACTGCTTTATTTGCCATGAACAAATCAAAAGACAGACGCAGTTTTTCCCTATCCTCGGATGTCCTACAATCAGCCATTAGCTGTTTGCGATCAAAGACCTTTGAAATGGGTAAATCCTCCTCCTTAATCTTGGTCTCGGCAGCTTGTAAAACCTCTTTTCCATTGCCGATAATCAAACAGATCTTTTGGCTTCCATCAAAACGAAACAGGGGATGAGGTACTGGGATGCTCAAGGGAATCGTTCGTGTACCATCAGATCTCCTTTTCAGCGTAACAACCAAATAAACAAACTCATTGCAACCCAGGCCTTGAGGTTTCTGATCCTTAGGCTTTAAATTAGTCACCGTCAAGAGCAGTTCTACTGCTAATTCTACTATTTCCTCGCTTACTCGAGAGGATACTTGGGATCCATTGCTTTCGTTCTCTCTATTAACCATGGCAACTGATCTCACGAAACAAAAAGCAAAGCAATACTAACTTGGCAAATGGGAAAAAAAAGTGTTAGATGAATTTCTAATGCGTTGGTGTGTTCTCTCTTGCTAACAGATGCTACACGAACAATTCCGTGAAACCTTAAAATCCCGTGAGCAATTCGATTCCACAGTGCATGATACTATATATTTTCGATTGAATCCATCATCAGACGTATTATCATTCAAGCATCTAACCAGAAAAATATTAACGAAACTCATTTAAGATCCTTCTAATTTAGAAAGAATATTAATGGAATTTTTAATACTTATGCTGCAAACATATGACTATAAAATTGTTAACGGAAATAGCTTGACGAATACAAAATTTACAATATACGGTTCAATGACTACCTTGTAAGAAAGGTATCCGCCGAGGATTGCAGGAGACAGAGTATCCGGATCCACTGCTGAGGTCAATGTTCTAAGTTTCCCATCAAAGGTGATGGTAGATGAAGCTTGGTAGATGAAGCTTAGGGCTTGCAAAAAATCTGCCAAAAGCCAGGGAAGAAAAGGAAAAAGCAGTGAAAATATCTTCGAGAGTGACAAAAGAATTGGAAAAAGCAGTAATGCATATCTTCGAGAGTGACAAAAGAATTGGAAAAAACAGTAATGCAACTCAAAGGGCCAGGTTCAATGCACAGCAGAACTAGAGGTGAAAAAAAGGCAACTCAAATATTTGGAAAAAGCAGTCAACTTCAAATCAACGGTTGAAACTGTCAAACTTGATCAAACGGTTCAGATTAAAAGTGTTGACAATTGTTGATGCATAGGAAGGCCTATCGGCCTAAATATATAATGATTATAGTGAAAAATAAAGATAATTTTTATTAAATAAATAATTTTATTAATATAAATAAAATTACAAAAATATTTTAAATTATCATAAAATCAATTGATTTAATATTTTATAAAATTTATATTATTTAAATAACTAAATATAGAATTTGGAATTAATGTTGGTAAGTATATGGAATTAATTCCATATACTTATGAACATTTCACAAAGAATTTATAGAATTCACATAAATATGCCATTTCGAGAGATCAAGAGGGAATGTATTGGATGGATGAAAAATATTAGGAATTACTTCTTTT
This sequence comes from Pinus tabuliformis, assembly GCA_031772625.1. Lineage (NCBI taxonomy): Eukaryota > Viridiplantae > Streptophyta > Pinopsida > Pinales > Pinaceae > Pinus > Pinus tabuliformis. Next base: position 1,148,623,336 of record CM062805.1, read on the forward strand.
GTTTTAGAATTTCATTTTGCAATAGAAGGACTTAAGGAGAAGCATTGCTAAAGTATCATAGTTTAGATGAGTTGGAAGGTTAGGAGGATTAGTATTATGATAAACATTTTAAAATTGGGGTTTAATGTGGATTTACACACTCATCTAAGGAAGATTTTGTTCTTCAACTATGTTAGTGTGACTACAGCTAACCATGGTCAATACTAGTCAACCATGATGAACTAAGGTTGAATTTCATTAACCATGATTAACCTTCATTAAAATCTCTTTCATTATGATCAACTATCATGGTCAACCATGGTCAACCATGGGAGATCATGGTCAACCATGGACAATGATGGTCAATCATGGTCAACCATGGTCAATCATGGTCAACCATGGTCGAATGTCACATTGTGACAAAGATTGTCTCGATATGAAAATCAACCATGGTCAACCATGGTTAACCATGATTATCCATGGTTGAATTTCATCAACCATGATCACCCTCAATTAAAATATCTTTCATCATGATCAACTATGATGGTCAACCATGGAGAATCATGGTCAGTCATGGTCATCCATGGTCAATCATGGTCAACCATGTTTTATAAAATCAAACATGGTCAAATGTCACATTGTGACAGAGATTGTCTCTATATTCAAATCAACCATGGTTAACCATGGGAAAATGTCTCATTTTGACAAATATTGTCTCGATATGAAAATCAATCATGGTCAACCATGGTCCAACGTCAAATTGCAACAAGGATTCTCTCAATATGAAAATCAACCATGTTTATTTTAGTGTTTATATATCATGGGTTTATAATTTTTATCCCTTGAGTTTATTATTTCCTTGGGTTTATAATATCAATCCCTTGACTTTATTAATCTAAGGGTTCATATTCCTAGGGTTTAATATTATTCACTTAGGTTTATAGTCCCTTGGTTTTTTTTATTAATCCTTAGGGTTTATAATATTAATCATGGTAAACCATGATTAACCATGTTTTATAAATTCAATCATGGTCAAACATGGCTAATCATGGTCATCCATGTTCTAATGTCACAATGTAACAAAGATTGTCTTAATATGAAAATCAATCATTATCTCAACCATGGTCCAACATCGCATTTTGACAAACATTGTCTCAATATGGTAATCATGGTCAAACATGGTCAACCATGGATAATCATGGTCAAACATGGTCAACCATGGATAATCATGGTCAACCTTGGTCAACCATATTCAAACATGTTTTATAAAATCAAACATAGTCATCCATGCTCAACCATGTTCAACCATGGTCAAACATCATAGATTGACAAATATTGTCTTGATATGAAAATCAACCATGGTTAAGCATGGTCAACAATGGTCCAACGTCGCATTGTGACAAGCATTGTCTCAATATGAAAATCAACCATGGTCAACCATGTTTATTTTAGTGTTTATAATATTTATCTTAGGGTCTATATACCTTGGGTTTATTATATTAGTCCCTTGGGTTTATTATTCCTTTGGGTTTATAATATCAATCCCTTGGGTTTATTATATCAATCATGGTCAACCACGGTCAATCATAACCAACCATGGTCCATCGTCGCATTGTCACAAATATTATCTCGATATTGAAATCAATCATGTTCAAGCATAGTCAATCATGGTCCAAAGTCGCACTATGACAAGGATTGTAACAATATGGATATCAACCATGGTTGACCATGGTAAACCATGTTTATTTTAGGGTTTATAATAGTTATCTTAGGGTTTATAATATTTATCTTAGGGTTTATAATTTTTATCGCTTGGGTTTATTATTACCTTGGGTTTATAATATCAATCCCTTGATTTTATTAATCTAATGGTTCATATTCCTAGGGTTTAATATTATTCCCTTATGTTTATAATCCCTTGGATTCTTAGTGTTAATTCCTAGGGTTTATTATTCCCTTGGGTTTATAATATCAATCATGGGCAGCCATGTTTTATAAATTCAATCATAATCAACCATGGTCCAACGTCGCATTATGACAAATATTGTCTCAATATGAGAATCAACCATTGTCAACCATGGTTTGATGTCACATTGTGACAAAGATTCTCAGTTTGAAAATCATCCATGGTCAAGCATGTTCAACCATGGCCCAGTGTCACATTGTGAAAAGGATTGTCTCAATATGAAGATCAACCATGGTCAACCATTCTCAACCATGTTTATTTTAGTGTTTATAAAATTTATCTTAGGGTTTATATACCTTGGGTTTATAATATTAGTCCCTTGAGTTTAATATTATTCAACCATGGTTAACCGTGTTTTATAAAATCAATCATGTTCAAACATGGTCAATCATGGCCATCCTTGGTCAACAATGGTCAATCATGGTCAACCTTGGTCAACCATGTTTTATAAAATCAAGCATGGTCATCCATGGTCAATCATGGTCAACCATGGTCAAATGTTGCATTGTCACAGATTTTGTTGATATGAAAATCAACCATGGTTAAGCATGCTCAACCATAGTCCAATGTCGCATTGTGACAAGGATTCTCGCAATATGAAAATCAATAATGTTCAGCCACGTTTATTTTAGTATTTATAATATTTATCTTAGGGTCTATATATCTTGGGTTTATAATATTAGTCCCTTGGGTTCATAATCCCTTGGGGTTTTATTATTAATCCATTTGGTTTATAATATCAATCCCTTGGGTTTATAATATCAAACATGGTAAATCATCGTCAATCATAGCCAACGATGGTGAACCATGGTCAAATGTCGCATTGTGACAATGATTGTCTCAATATGAAAATCAACCATGGTCCAACGTTGCATTGGGAAAATGATTATCTCAATATGAAATTCAACCATGTTTAATTTAGTGTTTATAATATTTATCTTAGGGTTTATATACCTTCCGTTTATAATATTACTCCCTTGGGTTTAATATTATTCCCTTGGGTTCATAATCCCTTGGAGTCTCAATATTAATCCCTTGCGTTTATTATCCCCTTGGTTTTACAATATCAATCCCTTCGGTTTATTATTCCCTTGGGTTTATAATATCAATCCCTTTAGTTTTTAATATCAATCATGTTCAACCGTGGTAAACCATCGCCAACCATGGTCAACCATGGTCAACCATGGTCGAATATCGCATTGTGACAATGATTGTCTTAATATGGAAATCAACTATGGTTCAACGTCGCATTGTGACAAGGATTGTCTCAATATGGAAATCAACTATGGTCAACCCTTTTTATTTTAGGGTTATAATATTTATCTTGGTGTTTATAATTTTTATCCATTGGGTTTATTAATCTATGGATTCATATTCCTAGGGTTTAATATTATTCACTCGGGTTTATAATCCCTTGGGTTTTTACTATTAACTCCTAGGGTTTATTATTCCCATATCTTTTAAATTATTGGTTTTCGGTGCTAAAGTGAACATTGAGGGCGGGGGGATCCGGAAACTTTTATCTTCGACAGACAGTCCTATTGGAAAATCACTTGAAGATGGATCAGTGATGGGGCGGGGAGGTCATCCATGGCAGGGTAGACTCAACACTTAGACTGTAGTGGCATCCAGGTTGGATTTGGGGCCAGGGTGGATTTTATAGATGTCGTGATAGGCACATGGCAGACATGTCAGGCCTTTTTCCAATCTGTAATGATGCATTGGTGGAGATTACGGTACAGGCAATGTGGGAGGCTTATACACAGAAAATCTCAGGAGGCTCATACATGGAAAATCTCTTCTGCATGCACACAACTGCCTTTCCCTCTACAAGAGCTTGAGAAGGACCTCGACACATATGTGGATTGTAGTGCGCCTTTTTGCAGTAGCGTGTGGGTTTTGGTAAAATAAATCAAGTACAGGGCTCTTAAAGTGGTCTCAGGGGATCCCCCCCTTACGCTTGGGGCGAAATCATTATGGGTTAGTTTGGATCGTCTGAAACAAAAGGCGCTGGTGGGGAGGTGGCTCTATTTAAAGATGATGGGCGAATAAATGAAGCCTTGGGTGGAGACATGGCAGTTTCTGGTACTAAAATGCAGGTTAAAGATCAGTATGTTGTCCAATGGGTGGATATGTTTCCACTTTTTATCCTTGTAGGACTCAAAACTCATTCTAAAGTCTCCTTAAGTAAAGGGTAGAGGGGTCTTGGTGCTGAAATGGTTGTGTGCATGGTTTGACCTTCTTAGGGGGACCACGAGGCGAAACTTGGTTTGTGCCAAGCTCCCCTGGCTGCCCTTAGAGCTCTCAAATGAGACAGCCATGGGGGGAATTTCTAATTGTATTGGCAATTTTTACTATTGAGACGAGGGGAGATTTGGCCAACTGAATAAATGAATGACCTGGGTTCTTGTTGAGATGGATTTCGGGATGGGACTACTGGCGGAATTAGAGGTCCGATGGGGAACATCCTCTTTCTGCATTTCAATCGATTATTGGGGGATCCCCTTCCATTGTCTTATCTGTCATGAGACTGGTCACCTCAAATAGGCATGCCCTCGGCGATATGAATTGGGAGTTTCACAAAGAGTGAGTAAATTTTCATCAAAGCATGATACGAGGTCTCCTCACCATTGTGCTCGACATACTCTATTGAGATTGGTTCGGGTAACTCTAAGCACCCGCTCTCTAATATTTTATCTTCCATTCTTGAATCTTGTCTATTAACGTCTCATGGAAATGGGGGTGTTTCAGAATTGGGTGGGGTGTCATCTTCTTGGGACTCTGTTCTGGCCCATGACCCTCCTCTTCCTTGTGATACTAGGCACTTTGTTAGGCCCTTAGGAGGGACCTCCAATACTCCCGTCATTGTTTCCAATCATACCCCTTCTCCCAATAAGGGCCTATTTTAATAAAACTTTGTTGTGGATTTCGTAGGCACCTTTTTGTCGCTTGATAGGACACTAGAGGAATTATATTTCACCTCGCCCATAGGCATGGAACCCCTTCAAATTAGGAGGTCCTTTTTCCAATCAGATGCTAGAGAGGGGGAAAAAATTACCTCTAGTCCTTCGGCCAACAAGAAGAAAAATGTGGTTAAATACAAGAAAGTGTCCAAGTGTGTCCAGTCACCCCCTTTGCTCCTAGAATTGGGTGAACTGGAGGTTTTTGATATGCTGGATGAGTCTGTTCATGACCGAGTCCTTAGAGAGGATGCACCAGATTCCTTGGTTCCCCATGATCATTATGTCATTAACTATTTAGGAATTGGGTGAGGCCCATAAAATTCGGGCACTCAGGGATCTGGTTCGGGTATATTCCCCCTCAATTATCTTTCTTCAGGAAACCATGTGCAATACTGAGAGGGCATGGGCTTAATTGCTTATAGTCTGTCCCAACTGGTATGTGTGTGCATCAAATGCGGCTGGGCATTCTGGAGGTTTGTGAGGGATGTGGAACCCTTCCCATATTTCCCTGATGAATTACTATTTTGAGGAAAGTATTCTCTTGACAGGTTACCTGATGGGATCATCACAAAGAATCCTCTTCATCAATCTCTATGCTCCATACACTGGCAGACAGACATTTTGGGACAATTTCACAACCTCTAGTATACTCGGTTTAGGGTCCATCATTCTGTCCAGTGATCTCATTTTCAGTGTGGGCATAGATGAAGTTCGAGGGAATCATTCCATAGTCGACCCTCTTTCCAAATTCTTCAAGGAATTGTTGATTTCACAGGACATCAGGGATATTTCTCCAAAGCCCATTGCTCCGACTTGGCGAAACGAATGCATAAGGATGGAGGGTATTTCAAAGCGACTTGATCGCTTTCTTATTAGAAATTCATTGGCTAGGCTTATGAAGGGCGTCTCCTCGTAGGTCATCCCATCTTTTCTCTCAAATCACCAACCATTCACACTCTCTTGGGAAGTATGGGGAAGAAAGGGGCCTCTTCCATTTAAATTCAACTCTTCTTGGCTACACGATGACAATTCTAATTTACTGATGCATGAGGTCTAGGGCCGTCCAGTTCAAAATGTCACAGGTCGTCAAATGGGGAGTATTGTCAAAAAACTCAAAATTTTAAAAATGGAGGCTCGCTCATGGATTAAAAGGAAAAAAACAGAGGTTGTCAAGCAACTCTTTGACATTGATAAGGCATTAATTTATTTCAATGATCCTGATGATCCTTAGTTATTTTCTAAGGCATATAAGAGATCTAATATTGATCTGGAAAGAAAAGAAGAAAAATTATGAAGGCACAGGAAGTAGAAAGGCATTTAAAGAGTCGCCCTCTGTGGGTGTCTGTCGGGGATACGAATACTAAAATCTTCCATGCATGCACTAATAATAGGAGACAAAGGAATTTTATCATTGGTATCCAAAGTTTCGAGGGGAAATAATCAATTGACCAAGAGGATATTGAACAGGAGGCGTACTTCCATTCCAAGAGTCAATTAGAAGCTAAGGAAAATAATTGTTCATCTCAACGGGAAATTATTGAGCATCTACTGGTCATGTTTAAACAAGAGGATAATGCAAATTTGGTGGAAACAATTAAGAAAAAGGAGGTTATGGTGGTCATTCATTATAGTGCAAAAGAAAAAATCCCAGGTCTGGATGGATGGGGAGTGGAATTGTTCCATCATTTCTTTGATCTAATGATTGAAAATATTTTAGTTTTTGAGGAGGAATCCCATATAAATGGATACATAACATGAGCATTGAACGCCACTTTTATTTTTCTTATCCCTAAGAAGGACCATTCGACCTCCTTAAATTATTACATGCCCATTTCTCTCTGCAATGCCTTATATAAAATTACTTCAAAGCTTATATCATTGCAAGTAAAGAAGACTCTATCAAGATACATTTCTCCATAATAATTTGATTTTTTGGATGGTAGACAAATTCAGGATGCAATTGGCATCGCACAGGAATGTATGCATTCTATCAAAGTTAGGAACAAGAGGGCTAACTTGATAAAGGTGGACTTGACAGAGGCATACGATTGCATTTATTGGGAGTTTTTGCATATGGTTCCATACAAAGTGGGCATCTCCACGAGTAACATTGGATGGATTATGGGATGTATACAGTCCATGAATTTTGCTATCATAATTAATGGGTACTCGACTAGATTCTTCAGGGAATTACGATGACTCAGACAAGGATGTGGCTTATCGCCACTCGTATTCATTCTGGTCATGGACTGTTTGATTCAAAATATGAGCGAGGATAAAGGAAATGGTAGTATCATGGGAGTGAAATCTTCTAGGAATATGCAGGTTACTCATATTATGTTTTTAGACGACCTTCTATTTGGGGGCATGAATGATAATGATGACTGGTTAATTATTCACCGAATCATCTATTTATTTAGTGATGCATATGGCCTCTTTATGGGCACAAACAAATCAATATGATCTTGGCTGACACCAATGACCCAAGATGTAGGGAAATTTGCATTTTATTTGGGATCTTTGTGAATAGTTTGGAAGAAGGCATCAAGTATCTTGGGTTCTAGCTCAAGGAAAATAGATATTACAACAAGGATTGGGCTTGGCTACTCAATAGATTTAATAAAAAAAAATATCAGGGTGGACTCACAAATGGATTTCTATTGGAGGGTGTTTGACTTTAGTTAGATCTATCCTTCAAAATATTTCGGTTTACTGGATGCATCTATTTTTTATGCCTATGGAGGTCTATAAAAAGATTGAGGAGATTATGGCAAGATTCCTATGGTCTGGTATAGAGCTCAAGGGGAAATTACGTCTGGTAATGTGGAAGGCCATTGCATGACTGATAGATGAGGTGGGATGGGGTATTCTGGATACCCACAATTTCAACTGTGCCTTAATCATTAAAAGATAATGGAGGGAAGCTAGTGATAATGACATATGGGGAAAAATAATTAGAGATAAGTACATGAAGGGACATGGTCTCTCGTCATGGTCAAGGATGGGGATAAGGAGGACAAATGACACCTCATACATACGAAGGAGCATGATGAAAAATTGTCACTAGATGTTGGGAAACCTGAGATGGGCTATCAGGGCTGGGAATAAGGTGGAGGTAGGCCTAGATGCAATTAAAGGCCTATAGGGTATTCACACCTTATCGAATTCCCTTATTACCCTTCTTCATGAAAGGGGAATCTACAAAGTCACTCATATAGCTATCAAGAATAATCAATTAAATGCACATACGGCTTGGATGAGAGCTATATACAATGGATTGACTGAGAACATGGCCATTGAATGGGAAGCATACATCACAAACCTTTATGCAGCAAGCACATTCATTGGAGAAGGGGAAGACTTACTACAATGGGAAGGCACTACGAAAGACAGGTTCCCAAAAGTTAAGAAAATTTACAACCATCTTCCATTATCAGAAAAATCTTTCAATTTTATCAGTTGGTTCAAGGGAACGTGGGGTTGGGAGATTCCCACAAAACTCCAATGCTTTGGGTAGCTGGCCATCCATAAAATAATTTTCACTTGGGACAATTTACAAGGCAGAGGTTTCCATGGACCAGGTATTTGCTCCATGTGCAAGATGCATGATGAGGAGGCTGATCATATTTTCATTGGATGCTCTTTTGCCAAGGAAGTTTGGTCCGGCATGATGACCATTCTTAAATTGGGTCATTTGAGATCTCAGATCTCTCTTGAAAACTGTTTTCTTAATTGGTCCAAGGATAGGTCGGACTACCATTCCCTTCCTTTCTATGTTATCTAGGCCATATGGAGAAGTCGGAATCCTTGGTTGTTCGAACAAAAGGTTCTGGTGGTTTGGGAGGTGATTATTAAGAGCATCACTTTTTTTTCAAAGATTGGTCCTAAGAAGGCTGTGGAAAAACTAAGGAAACATATTTACAAGAACATTAAGGGAATTTACCCATGGGTTTTTTTGACGGGGCTAACCAACAGATAAGGTGTGGATGTGGTGTTGTCATCATCCTAGATCATGGGTGCATTTACCACTTCTGGTGGCAGGGAGGAAGGGGGAATAACTGTAGAGTTGAGCTGATTGCGCTCTAGGGTGTTCTCACCTTCGCCAATTGGTTGGGGCCGGAAAAGATTCACGTTCATGGAGACACCAAGAGCATTATAGACCTAGACAAAGATTACACAAATTTCAATCCCCATATTATGTCATATTGGATGAGACACATCAGGGATCTGGAACCTTCCTTCCAGAGCATCTCCTTCACGCACATCTACAGAGAACAAAAGTGGATTGTTGGTCTTCTTTCAAAAAGGGGAATCGATTCAGATCCAGGTAAGTATCATTATGTAGTTTATGTCTATGACAGGTCCATGAATGCAGGGAGCTTCAATATCCTTTAGGAATTTGTCACAACATGTTGGGTTGTGGTATATTCTTTCCACGACTAGCCCACTTAGTTAACTAGGGGGTTATAAGGGGGGCGGAGCGCCCCCTTCGTTGTGCCAATTGCGTAGCGGGGGGAGTCACAGGGGTTTTGAGGGGTGTAGGTAACCCCACTCTATGGGGTTCGGAGCAGCGGCCCAGAAAATTTTGTTTTTTGGACCCTATATTAGGTTGGGTGGACCTACCTATGGTTTTGTGCATGATTTTCGCACATGGTTTTGGACACGATGGTTTTCGGTCCATGGTTTTGGACGCGATGGTTTTCGGTCCATGGTATTGGATGCTTCGGCATGTATAAATATGTATTGTAACATTGAAAGGAATATAATGAAAAATCAAGCTGGTAGTCCAAGATTTGGGATCTAGGGGAAAATCTCTGTGTATATGTGTTTTATGTGTTATGCTCTCGCATTGTTTATTTTCTGTGTTTTAGAATTCGTATGCAGGCAATTTCTATATAGGATTAAAACCTACATTTGGTATCAGAGCTGTTTTGGCTTCAAGGGGACGCCTTTGTTACTGAGGGGTTTCACTCGAGCTTGTGGTAGACCCTGTTCAGTGGGAGATCTGCGGGATCGATTCTGGTGATGAAAGAAGATGGCAAGCAGTGGAAAGATAAAGATCGAGAAATTTGATGGCCAGAGCTTTGAGTTATGGAAACTCAAGATGGAGGATCTGTTGGTGGATAAAGATAATTGGGTTTCAATAGATCTAGGTACTAAACCAACGTGAGTGTCCGATGAAGAATGGAAAAAGTTGGATCGGAAGGCTAAGAGCACAATAGGATTGTGTGTCTTAGATTCAGTATTGTTGAATGTATCAGGGGAAGCTATGGCAAAGGATTTGTGGGGCAAGCTAAGGACTTTGTACCAATCTAAGTCTCTAGTGAATAAAATGTTGCTACGGAAAAAGCTGTATAACCTGACGATGAAAGATGGAGACTCGGTGACAGAACATCTGAACGCATTTAATACTGTGGTAAGCCAGTTATTATCTTTTGATATTAAAATTTCAGATGAAGATAAGTGCATCAGTTTGTTGTGTTCTCTACTAGATTCATGGGATAGTCTGGTTATTGCAATAGGTAGCAATGCAACTTCCTTGCAATTTGATGAAATAGTCTCATCCTTGCTGACAGAGGAGATGAGATGGAAAAATATGGAGAGCCAGAATGGTGATGCCTTGTTTGTACAAGGATGGTCCCAGAATAGAAACAAAAATAATTCATCGAGTGGGAGATCTAAATCTCTAGGAAAACCTATAAAGGTGGTGTGCTGGAAATGCGGAAAGGAAGGGCACTACAAAAGGGACTGTAAATCTAAAGCTCCTGATAAAGGAAAGGGATCTGATGATGCTCCTTTTGCAGAGGCGAAAACCACCTTAGATGAAGGTGGGGATGTGTACATGGCTTCTTCAAGTACACATGTATATCATGAGGCATGGTTGATTGACTCAGGTGCATCCTTTCACTGCACTCCCCGTAGAGAGTGGTTCTGCGAGTATGAGAAATATGATGGTGGTGATGTCTTCTTGGGGGATGGAAGGAAGGCTAGAATCGTTGGTCATGGAAAAGTAAAGTTGACATTCCAAGGTGGAAGTGTTAGAACACTTCCAGGTGTTTTGCATATTCCTGCATTACCCAGAACTTTGATTTTTGTAAGCAAGCTGGATGATGTAGGTGTAAAAATATTGCTCGAGAAGGATACTTGCAAGATGGTTCGAGGGACACTGGTACTAATGTGGGGAGTTCAAATTGGAACTCTGTACAAGCTGTAAGGTAACACTATTGTTGATGGGTGCAACAGTTCCGTGGTTCCTGAATGTGGAGCAGAAAATCTAGTGGTCTCTGGAGAGAAGACCATGCTGTGGCATCAAAGGCTTGGAAATATTGGAGATAAGGGCCTTCGAATACTTCATGGTAAAGGTATGGTAGAAGGTATGAGTAATAACTCTCTAGATTTTGATTTCTGTGAAAATTGTGTATATGGGAAGCATAATTGGGTGAGTTTCCCCTCTGGTGGTAAGAGGGCGAAACAGATATTAGAGCTTGTGCACAGTGATGTGTTTGGACCTGTGAAGGTTCCATCACTGGGTAAGTCTGTGTACTATGTATCATTTATATATGACTTCTCAAGGACATAAGACTACTCCATATAAACCTCAACAAAATGGAGTTGTAGAAAGAATGAACAAGACGTTGATGGAAAGGGCAAGAAGCATGCTCAGTGGTGTCGGGTTAGAACAGGAAGTCTAGGCAAAGGCAGTGGAGACAACATGCTACCTGGTCAACAGATCACCTTCATCAGCATTGGAGGATAAGACTCCACAAGAGGTATGGACTGGTAAGAAACCTCGTCTTTCACATCTGAGCGTATTTGGATGTGATGCATATGTACATGTTCCAAAGGAGAAACGAACCAAGTTGGATATTAAATCTGAAAAGTGCATATTTATTGGGTATAAGGATGGTTTAAAGGGTTATAAGCTTTGGAACCCAGTAACAAGGAAGGTTGTGTATAGCCAAGATGTGGTGTTCAAAGAGGTGAAAGATGTTATTAAACATGAAGTCCAACCAAAGGAACCTGTGAAGATAGAGTTTGAGCTAAAGGAGGAAGAACCAGAAGATGAAGAGCCACAAACTCCGAGTGTGAGAAGATCAGTTCAAGAAAGAAGGCAGCTAGAAAGTTATAGTCCATCTGCTTTCTGTTCAAATTTTGCTTTATCTATTACAGATGATGATCCCAGAACTGTGAAGGAAGCAACAGATTCAGAGAATGGAAAACTCTGGAAAGAGGCCATGGTTGATGAAATGGCATCTTTGCACAAAAATGAGGCTTGGGATCTGGTGGAGTTGCCAGCTGCAAGGAAACCCATTGACAGCAAATGGGTGTTCAAGAAGAAGACAAATGCAGAAGAAAATGTGGAGAAATACAAAGCTCGGTTGGTAGCAAAAAGGTTTTTCCCAAGTGCGGAGAATTGATTTTGGTGATATTTTTTCTCCTGTTGCCAAGGTAACTTCTATTATATTACTTCTATCTGTTGCTGCTGCTTTTGATTTTGAGGTAGAACAGATGGATGTGAAGACAAAATTTCTTCACGAGGATCTGGAAAAGGAGATCTACATGAAGCAACCTAAAGAATTTGCGGTGAAGGGTAAGAAAGAACTGGTATGCAAGTTAAAGAAGTCTTTGTATGGGTTAAAACAGTCACCAAGGATGTGGTATCATAAATTTGATACATTTATACGGGGACTTGGCTTCACCAGAAGCAAAGCATATCACTGTGTGTATTTTAAATTAATTGGTGACCGTGTTATTTATCTGGTCTTTTATGTGGATGATATGGTACTGGTTGGAAATGACAAAGAAATTATCCAGGATTTGAAGACCCATTTGTACTCCATTTTCAACATGAAAGATCTCGGTGTTGCAAACTATAATTTGGGCATGGAAATTAAAAGAGATCAGACAAAGAGGAAGCTCTAGTTAAACCAGAGGAAGTATGTCGAGACAATATTGCAGAGGTTTAATATGCAGGATAGTAAACCGATGAAGGTTCCTATTCCTGTAGGTGTAGATTTATTTGTTGAACAGTGTCCCAAGACACAAGAAGAGGAAGAGGACATGTCACATGTTCCATATGCAAGTGCAGTCGGTAGCCTGATGTATGAGATGGTCTGTACTAGACTAGACATTGCACATGCAATGGGAGTATTGAGTAGGTTTATGTCAAAACCAGGGAAGGAGCATTGGACAGCAGTGAAGCGGGTTTTCAGGTATTTGCGTGGCACTAGTGATTATGGTTTGTGCTACCAATGAATACCAGGATTGGACAGAGTGTTGGATATTTATGTCTTTGTTCATGCAGGCTAGGCTGGAGATATGGATCAGAGAAGATCTACAAGTGGGTATGTGTTTAACCTATTTGGAGGTTCAATGAGGTGGATGAGTAAGAAACAATCTGTAGGGGCACTATCAATTATAGAGACAGAATAAATTGCAGCCACTCATGCAAGAAAGGAAGCAGTTTGGTTGCAGAGATTGTGTTCAAGTATGGGTTAGTACAGGGAGCTATAAGGATAGAGTGTGACAGCCACAGTGCAATTTTCTTGGCAAAGAACCCTAAATATCATTCGAAGACAAAGCACATTGATGTTCAGTATCACTTTATGAGGTATATGATAGAAGACACAAAGGTGTTGCTGGTAAAGGTGGACACTTTGAAGAATACTACAGATGCATTGACAAAATCTGTGAGCTCTGAGAAGTTCACTTGGCGTAGAGAAACAATGGGCGTTACAACACTGGATAAATGACTAAGATCTCTTGTGGCCCCCTGTGGAAATAAAACAACAAGTGGTAGAATGTTTTGAATGTTGTCTCTTTATTGTATTATTGTTATAATCTATATTGTTAAGGAACTGATTTCCAATTTTGTGCACAAACTAATCATATTTTCTCTCAAATAGAGATGATAAGCAGAATATGCAAAACAAGAATTTGGTATTGTTTCCATTAAAGCTCTGTAAAATGTGTGGAAAATAGTATCTGTCCCAGACATGTTACTTTTGTATGGTTTCTAAGAGAATGTACTTTTTTTTTTAATGAAAAGGAAAGCGTTTTTCTCGTATTGAAGAAAAAAAGATAAATAAATAATTTGTTGCATTATGTGTATGGATACGAAGATGAATAGATAATTTGATTACATGTATGAAGTGGAAATCAGTATGGTGCAAAGAAATGTCAAATTCTTTTAAAATAAATGGAGAAAGAGATTTTGTATTTAATACATTTATATAAAATAATACATGGTGTATGGTTTATGCCTCTCATAATTGGTATGGAATATTGTTGAAAATATGGATTTGCTCCACGAAATACTTCATAGTGTAAGTTTTGTTAGCAATCTACTATTTTTTTTCCAGATGAAAAAAGCACTTCGTTTTTATAATTAAAAAATAAAGTACATATACTTGTAAATGTTTTTATGTTTACAATCATTTATCATAAAATAATCTTGTTCTAAAAATTGTCCATCTATTGTCCTTCTACTATCTGTCTATTACCCTTCTAACATCTATTCAGTAAAATGTAGATCTTGAATACTTATGTATCCATATTATTCCCAACTATTGTATCATAAAATTCCACATAGTTACATCATATATTTTCATCAAATGTCTCCCCAAAATTTATAGCATAGTCCATGGAAAATATTAAAAATACTTCTCCTAAGAATAATTAATTCTACCAGCATTAATCATGACATCATGTTAAAAAGATGAAAAGTAGAACCTATGAGGCTCCTTCGTGACACCTCTCTTGGAAGGAAGATCTACAATCATATCTTGCTCCTTGTATATGTGATCAAATTGTATATGTTGGAAGGTACTTACCAAGTTTCGAATATGCTTCATCCAGTTTGATAGAATGGGTGGATTAAAACGAGTGTAGCCCTTGACCCAGTCAATGATTCCCTTAACATCTCCATATACATGTAAGCTCTCTAGTTCCAACCATTTTTCCGCTATAAGTACTCCCCATAAAGTGATGATCCCTTCTCAATGTTTTTACCAAGTCCTCCTTCCCACTAGAAATGGAAGTATTTGCCTGGATCTATAACTATGAATGCACCACATCCTCATTCCCTCCAAGAACATGCCCCATCAAAAAATCCCCACAGGAAAGTCATTCCAAATGTATTTGTACTTGCACTATGTTTTGTTAGAGCGAATCTTTGTCGGTTCAATTTCATTGTAATATTCAACTATCTTAATTACACATCTCGAACCACAACCCCTTCTTGTTCAAACATATAAGTATTTCTGCTATGCTAGATGGACCATATGATGTATAATGGTAGGGGTCGATGCTAATGATGTTAGATGAAACAAAAATATAGACAAGAAACCAATGTCTGTTTATGTATAGTTGGAGCAATGTTCGACGTATTAAGTACCCCATCCCACACAACCACAACATATGGGCAATGGATAAGGAAATTATCAATATCCTCGGATCTCCTCATGCACATATGACAAATGCACGGACCTATAAATCCTCGGATCTATAAGTTCTTCCATATGAGCACACGGTCATGTACTGCTAGCCAAAAAAACTCCCATTTCCATACTTCCTGGAACCATCTGTGGAAGACAAAATCCTTCTTAGTCCTAGGAAACCTGCAATATATATCTTTGACCATCAGTTGACCCTTTTCTAACGTACCACCCCAAGCCATATAACCCTCTTATTCTGTGATTATAATTCCTATTGAGTGTAATAGAGAAATGTATCTCCCCATTCATAAGTATATATACCTGTCATCCCTAATTCCTCCGCCCTGCTCTAGGATTGTAGATCAATGTTATTACTGTGAAGATGATGGATCTGATGAAGGTAGTGTATGCCTTTGTCATGGATGTAATTAAGTAATGGGATGGATAAAGATTGATTCCCATAAATTCTATTAATAACATCTAACCTGATCTCAACCTTAGTTCCATCACCAACCTCCCAACGAATAAATCCCAAGAGCCATTGCAAGTTTTTCATCATGCTACACTAGATGTAGGAGACACATGCTTTCTTTCTGGAACCATTCCTAATCCAGGATGTGAACATTTGGCCATACATATATCTGTCTCTAATAATTAGTGGCAATATACTATTTTATGCTAAAGTAAATGAAAATACTTAAAAGCCCATCTTAAAAACTTATCTTTTTTTTAACAATGAAAAAACATATGATAATTTATTTGTCAAATTTGCGAGGATAAGTATATCTTGCTGCTATCCTCAAATGCAAGTTGACTCGTCATAGTTATTCAAGGAAAACCACACCTCTTGGAATGGCTCGTTGGTGGTCCATAAGGGGGCAGACTTTCACTTTTGCCAAATAACTCTGAATCTTTGGTTGTTAAGGTTTTTTCTTATATCCTACAAAAAGATGAGCTATTAACCCAACAAAAACAATTTTAAAACATACTATAGACCTAACTAACATACTATTATATATTTTAAAACACATAGACATAAACCTTAAAAACAATACATTTCAAAAATTATTGAATAAGACACTATTTCATAATCTTAAAATAAACCCCTACTCATTAACACAAATAATATAGCAAGCCTTTACTTATTAATAACATTTTAGTTCATTATTGCATAATCTAAAAATAAATCTCAACTTACTTTAACTTAACTCATCGATAACACTATTTTTTTATTTTAACCTATTAGTAACACTACTTTCACACAAAATCAATATGAAGTGAATAGATTCAAAGTTTATTATAGCGAATTTCCAAATCCCATTATCCCCACCAAATTGGCACCTAATTATAGTATATCCAAATTCTCAAGCGAATTTCCAAATCCCAAGATCCCCACCAAATTGGCACCTAATTATAGTATATCCAAATTCTCACAATGTGAGCGCTAAAATATAGTACAATATACAAATATAGTACAATATACAAATAGCTAAAATATAGTACAATATACAAATAGACATTTGGTTAACATGGATGTTACACGTGTCAAAAGTGGAGTAATTAAGTCTAAACATCGTGCCCTCAAAATTTTTTCTTTTATAATTTAGTATGATGGGATATAGTTGCAAAGCTTAATTTGTAACATAATACAAGAGGATTTAGTCACAACTTATAAGTTTTTATTATAACCGGAGGATTTAATTGATGGTCCCATCTCACTTTCACTTTTTCGTAAAACATTCCTTATGTAGCGACACTCATCGGCTTTACGTTTATTCGATGGGGATTGAGGTCATCTTATAATATTCATGGAGTCCATGGTGTGTGTCTTCAAATTTTTTTTACTTTTATTTCTCATTTCTTCCACGTACCAAAATCTTGGTTGTACTTTCATTTTCCTTTACCATTTTTCCCCTAGAAAGATGTTATAAGTCACTTGTAATTTCATGGTTTTTCTATACTATGTGTATATATATGAATACTAGATATATCTACATGGTGTATATATGAACACTATATTTGTTAGCATATATTATATAGTGGTAGTTTATTTGTTAGATGTTTTGAAAAAAAATTTGGTTTAGTTAAATTAAAATTGAGTAAGGATTTGTTGGAATCACAAGCTTGAGTTTTGAACTCTCCACAAGGTGTTGAATCGATATATGTAGTCAAAACCACAGTTTAAATAGTCAAAAATCAATAGTTGACTACACAATTTTTCATTGGATTCCAACCAAAATATCTCTCTCTCGCAAACACTAGATTTGCTAGTATGGTGAAGAGAAATCAATAAAGCATGCTTAGTAGAGAGGTTTGTTGCCCTTAGAAGAGATGATACCTCTCGTGTCCTAGTTTCCATGGAGCTTCCCTTACTCAAATTGTGATGGAATCTCCCTTAAAGCTGTAGGATTGAATCTAACAAGGTGTTCTAGTTTCCATGGAACTTCCCTTACTCAAATTATGATGGAATCTCCCTTAAAGTCGTAGGATTGAATCTAACAAGGTATAACTGGAAATATGCCAATAAAGATGCTTTGCATGATCCAATCAAACTTATAAAATTAGAGTTGTACTAATTAAAGGAGTTCCTATAAATGTCTTGAATATGAGAGGTGTAGGAAACCATATGGGATTAATGAAAGTAGAAGGATATTAGTCATTGTTCATGTTTGTACCTATAAATTAGGGGTTTCAAGGATAACAAAGTTTAAATTTAAGCCCAAGAGATTTAGAAAAAAATTGAAGAGTATATAATCCAAAAATAAGAGACCTTATAGAACAATATTATCTATTAGGGTCCCTATGTTGAATAAAATTGTCATTCTATCTTATTTTACTAGAGGTGCTATCTAGCATAGTAGAAAAGAGACATTGTTATGTTATCCTAACATTTGACTGAGTTAAATCACATTAAAAAAGTAAAAATAAAATATAGAATATGAAATATAAAATTAATAATTATAATTAGTAATTAAATATGTTTAGATCCATCTTAACTCCAAATCTACTAAATTTTAAGAAAGATTAAATCTTTTGAGTTACAAATCTCTTGCACAAGAAAAAAAATTGATTCCTCTCAACAATAATAAATTCAAAATTAATTTAAAATTATACGAATCATAATATAAAAAAAATTATTCATATAAATTTTAAAAAATATATTAGTTAATAAAATAACATTAATATTTTTATTTTTATTTCAAAACATTAATACATTATGTATTTTTTTAATATGAAATTACTTTCCAAGTTCAGCGAGGATTATCCTTATCCTTTCCAACTCTATTCGTTGTACCTCATAAGTACAATGTGTCATAGTGAATGTCTCTCAAACGCCTTCCCACTCGGGAACAGGGGTTAAATTTGACGCCCGTGTGCCCATTTTTTGAGTTTTTACACGTTAAATACGATTGGTTTCCAAATCTGCACGTCATCGTTGACTGGCCAATAATATTTGAAAAAGTCATATTGACGGGTATATCGAAAATTAACAAGTTTTGACTTTTATATATATATTATTTTATATATACACCGCATACTGCAGTGATGGCACTCCGGAGTCCGCACTCATTCGAATTTCAAATTTGATTTCCCGCTTTGTTTTGAAATATCTTGTTGCGCCTTGTTATCGGACGGCATGCTCTCTTTCATCCAAAGTTTCAGGTTTGTGTTGGTGTTGGCCTGTGTCTGCAGCGCCATCATAGTAGAAGAGGAGGATTTATTACTATTTCTATGGAGACTACAACGGAAAGAACCTGGATGATTCGTCAGTGAACACATGCATGACCTTTTAGGCGGACCACAAGAAATGGACTTCACAGAGGCATCGATCTTCCGGCGGTATGTCGATAGTGTAAAAGTAGCAAGAAAGCTTTATCGAATAGTATTATTTCGAGTGATGAAACTACTTTTATTGGCCTTTCTATATTAGGACTGGCTCTTTGACTGCGTTGCTGTTTGCTGATTGGGAAACGGAAAAGAAATCAAAGCGTTTTGACCAGCTGTTTTGGTTTCGCCTTCTGAAATGCTAAGCGTTTAGGGGGCCGTTATTTTGGATTTTGAATTGTCCAGGCTTAGCTTCTTCATCTGTAGATCCATGTACCAGCACAGGATGATATAAGCCGAGCTGAGCAGAGATTCATATCCTAAATTTGAACCATAGATCCTTGTAACATTTTAGGATGATAAAAGAGGAATCCTCGTAACATTTCAGGATAGATCCTTGTAACATTTCAGGATGATAAAAGAGGAATCCTCGTAACATTTCAGGATGATAAAAGGGGAATCATTGAGCATAGATTTGAACAGCATAGATTTGAACAATTAGATTTGAATTTTGAACCATAAGACAATAGGCTTTACTCTTGAGTACACAAAAACTTTTGTCTCAAAGGGAAACCAAGGTTGAACAATTAGATTTGAATTTTGAACCATAAGACAATAGGCTTTACTCTTGAGTACACAAAAACTTTTGTCTCAAAGGGAAACCAAGGTAGAATGATTTGAGATACTATTAGATTTCATATGCGAGCAAAGCAAAGGCATCCTTGAGCATAACTTCATTACATTTGATTCAATAAGCCACCAATTGCGCAAAAATGGCAATAATCCTAGTCTCTCACTGCGTACTCTCTTAATGAAACCTCGTATTCACTTAGATAAAACTGGTAAAAATAATTATTAAAAGTCAAATAACAGGCCTTTTAAAAATAAAACTGTCATAAAAAAATTCACTAATGGATAAGGGGACCCGTCAAATTTGACCCCTGCTCGGGAACCGACTTTCAGTTTGGTCACAGACATTGCTCATAATGAATTCATGAAATAGTTGGAGTACGGCAACCCACTTAATAAATATATATTAGTTTGCTCAACTAGATAGCCGGTACAAATACGGCAACCCACTTAATACCCGGATTTCTGAGCACGCTGGTTATACAAACTGTGCTTTAACTTGTTATAAAATTTAACGCATGTGAGAGTGCCAAACGTTAAAGGTTTGCTAGCGACATTATTAAAGATCTAGTACATTGTCAATTATTTGACCGCGCTCATGTTTGTGTGAGCGCTAAAAATTCGGCGAATCACCCATGAGGGATAAGCTCAGAGCTTTATATGTGTAAATTCAAAGTGGCCACTCTGTGACAACTCGAGATAAATTTTAAATTAGAAGTATATCAATTAAATTAGAAGGTGATAAGTTTTAATGAGAGATAGGTAAACTAAATGTAAATAAAAAATTAATTAAATTATATATTTATTTTAAATTATTATTATCAATTATAAAATAAGAATATAAAGAATTAAATATATATAAATTTGAAAAAGTATTCAGCAAGATTCTTCATAATAAAGTTTTACAATACTATATTAGTTAAATTTGTAATAATTAAATTAAAATATAAGAATATCTATAAATATTTTTGCAATTTAATATACAATGTAGTTAGTCATTTTAGTTAGATACAAAATTATCAATTATCACTGCCTTAAAAGGTCATGTCCTACTTGTCCTATTAAACATTTTGAGTTGGTGAAATTAGATAAAAATAAAATAAAACTAAAAACTTGAAATAAAATAAATAATAATTATTAATTATTAATAACATATTTTCACCTTGAAATTATATAAAATTGAAACTTAAAAAGGTTATAAAATAAAATAAAATAATTAATTATAATTGATAATTAAAGTAGTTTAGATCTATATCAAATAAAATAAAATAAAATATTTAATTATAATTAATAATTAAAGTAGTTTAGATCCATTTTTAACTCCAAATAATTGTTTTAGAGTGAAAAGAGATTTGATACCTCTCAGTGCTTGGTAGATTCAAAATTACAAAAGACTCAGAGGGATTAAATCTCTTTTCGCTCTAAAATAGGTATTCAAAAAAAGATGAATCTAAACTCTTTTTAACAATTACAAATCTTAAATATAGTAATGTTCAAGTGTCCAACCTATTATTTATATACTTAAAATTATGATTTTATAAATAAGAACTTACATTTAACAAATATTCACAATAGAATTGAATTTGAGTACTTTTTTTAATTAATTTATTTATAAAAATTTTATTTTCTTAATTTAAGATAAATATTAGAGAAACTTTTAAAGTAAAAAATGATTTTCAATAAAATCAAATTTAAGAAAAACAATAAGATTTAAGATAATGATATCATTATAAGTAAATATTTTTTAAGAAAAAAGAGGAAAATTGATTTTTTAATCGTATTTTTAACATATTTTTTCTATAGATTTACTTAAATGTGAGATATAAACACCATTTTTTCAAGTAGATGCACATTTAACTAAATTAAATAATGAGTAATAAATTGAAGTAAAACTAATTAAGATTCACCTTACTTATATGACAATGTTTCCACTATTTTACGATTATGTTTGAGCGATAACAATAAATTTGTTTTTTTGGGTCACTCAAACATAAAACCTTAATTAAAGTCGAGACCTTACCTAACTCTTCCCAAGATGCCTAAAAGGCCACCCACAAAAAAAATGGAAGTGTCTACTGAGGTGAAGGAAGAGGCCAAAAGTGGTTGGAATCCGGGAAAAAAGATTTCAAAAAATCTTGCACTTCTAGTGTTTGAATCATGTTTTTGATGATGGAAATGGATCCAACACCATCAAAAACCTCTAGGTCACCCAAAACTTTGAAGCTTGACAAGTAACTTGGATTTACAAAAATCCATGCTAGATTTTATCAAAAACTTGCAGAGATTTCCACGATTTTCAGGACTAAGGCAAAAAGAATTAGATGTTGAGTTTTTAAACACCATCATATAGGAAATCCATTCACAAGTTGGTTTCAATTTATTAATCATATAAGTAATTTAAGTCAAAAGATTGATATTTAATTATGTTAACTTCTATGTAAAAAATCAAGTCAAAAGTTTAATTAGCTAAAGTATTCTTATTTCAGCTTAAGGTGGATGAGGATTTCAGGGTAAGGTGGATGTGGATTTGTTGACCTTTTTTTTAAATTTTTTTTATTGGATTGCCTAGATTGATTCTCAAGGGAATATGCTCAACATATGCTTTATCTGAATGCTTATCACAGTACTTTGTTAGAGAATTTGTTAGGTTGCGTTGATGTTTAATAAATTTAAAAAATTTAATGTCAGATTTCCTAGGGATTTTCAAAGCATACCTGATTTTAGAAAAACTGTCTTATATCTTGGTTGTAAATGATAGGAACTCTTCAATAGTTTTGTTTTTTATAAGACTTGGTATTCTTAAGGGTTAAGTAAAATCAAAGTTAATAATAATATTTGTTGTTATATATTTATCAATGGTAGATATGGATGAAGCCTTCGAATATATCAACCACATTAATATTTTTAATGTGGTTGTACTAGTATTTATGTGTTCATGTAACCATTATGTTATTTCTTATTTTTATTTTACACTTAATTTAGTTGTTAATTAGTGGTGAAGATAATTATTATTTATTTTTATTGACGAATGCATGATGTCTCTATCATTATTGTTTAATGAAACTATGTGGACTTACAATTATTCAATAAAAATCATGTGACTAGAATTTTCTTAGAGCATTGATACAAAGGTTTGGCATGGGTTCCTGTAAGGTAAAAAGGAAGGGGCATAGACAATCTAAGTAAAATGAAGTGCAAAAAACCCCAGTTGAGGCCATGAAGGTAAGCACATAGACCATTTGCAAAATTTTTGAGCTAAAGTGCCAAATTCAAAAGTAGAATGAAAATTTGACAAAAAATTTAGTTATTTCTGAAATTTTGAACTTTCCTACCTCTAATGGTTCATATGTCACAACAAGAGGAAGATAAGATGTGAGTTCTCATTTTTCTAGAATTGCAATCTAGGAAAAAGTTAGATGAATTGAAATTGTTCATGCCAAGTTGAGAACCGTCTCTGTAATCCCACCCTAATAATAATGTACTGAAGAAAATCACTCATTAAACTTCAAGGAGGCCTAAAGAAACATGTATCGATAATGGACGGATCTTATCATCATTGTCCTTGATATGTTGGATGAGATTGACATGTAACCCACCATATTCCATAATATGTTGTCATCAAGAGGTTTGTAAATCTCTTGCAAATTACATTGCGCATATTTTATGGCATTTAAATAACTAATATCACTATTAGCAAATTTGTCTAATTCGTTGTAGTCATGCTCTTGCAATCTTGTAGTTGGATCACCTTAATTTGATAATCTAATAATTAAAAGAGAATTTCTAATAAGAGTATACAAGTGATAAAGAGACATTGGTATCGTTATTCATTTAAAAGTGCTTCTCTAATCAGATCTTGTGATCTGTTTAGCAAGTGATATTGGCTATAATGGCCTTAATTCACTATTGTTTCTCAATAAAAATGATGATAAAATAGTCAATATGGTAACATTATTCAACAAAAACAAACATGTATGTCTCTAGCAACCGACGAATAGAATGAATGTAACACTATGCACACACTTTGTTTGTATGTCTCTAGCAGCTGATGAATAGAATGAATGTAGCACTGTGCACACACACTCATTGTATGTCTCCGGCAACTAATGAGTAGAATGAATGTTTGAAATGAAAATTAGTAAGGATCAATGTTTTATAGTTTTTTGATCTAGAATTTAATTGGCAAGGAAGATTGGGATGGATTTCCATCTCCCAAATTCAAATGCGTGTTCTTGATTGATTTGTACATGATCCAATGGATGATAAAATTTCATGCTTGATCCTTGTACTTTCCTGTGTTTAATTCTTGAATTGGGTAGAATGAATGTTTGAAATGAAAATTAGTAAGGGTTGATATTTTATAGTTTTCTGATCTAGAATTTAGTTGGTAGGGAAGATTGGGATGGATTTCCATCTCCCATTTTCAAATGTGTTATTGATTGATTTGTACATGATCCAATGGATGATAAACTTTCATGGTTGATCCTTGTGCTTTCCTCTGTTTAATTCTTGAATTGAAAGGGATGGTGTGTTTAATACCGTAATTGAAAGGGTTGGTGTCTTTTATTGCACCATCTAAACCAATTCGTGAATTGAATGGTGTCATTTATTGTCTTCAATAGGTTGAATGGTTAAACACACATGTAGATATGGTTGACACAGATTTCCCATGTTCTTGTGCAGGTATTACCCAACAATTGGATGTGTTGCTCCAGTGGAAATCAATGGGTGACTCTTTGATGGGATAGGTGTACTCCTAGATAGAATTCAATGGAATGTTTGTAGTGCATTTTGATTTAATTGCTAATTTAGAGCTTGAGGTAGTTGGGATGGTATGTCTTGTCAACTTATGATGTTAATGCTTGGTGTTTGATAAATATTGGTTCAACCAATACATGAACCCATTTTAGAAAAAATTTAATAACTTATGTAACTTAATATAAATTATTTAAGTACATTTTTTTTATGATTTATGATAAATTTTTTCTAGATGTGTAGAAACCAATATTAATTAGTCTCTCCTAAATCTAAAAAATTAATTATAAAATTATAAAATAACTTATTATTATATAATTAATTAATTAATAAAATAACATTTTTATTTAAAAATATTAATTAATTATTTTTTAATATTAAATTACTTTTCAACTTTAGAGATTGCTATTGTTGGTGTACATGCACTTAGACTAGCTGTGTTGGTGTACATGCACCTAGATTAGCTCCAGTTAACTTATTGCTTGCATGTGGCACATGTACACATTAACATAAGATAAAGCACACTTAGCTTTAGTTAGCTTTAGTTATTACATGTACAACTAAGCTTAATTTAGTCACTTTTATGTATTTATTTTAAAACTAATATTGTAGAATCAATTTTCATTCTTTTCTCAATTCTTTCTCGCTTCCTTCCTTCTCTTGCAAGCTTGTTTATTGTTTTGCAGATCTAGATCTGTGTATCTCAAAAATCTTACATGGTATCAGAGCACAGGGATTTGTAATCAGTGCACAAGCAATTTTATTTGCAGGTTCAGAAGATTGAAGCAACAACAAAGAATGGAGTCTAAATTGGAGTTTCCACAATCGGCAATTCTCACTCCATATAATTATTTCGAATGGAAACCAAAGATTCAACTTCATCTCAGAAGTAGAGGCTTATTTCGAATAACCATGGAAACGGAAGTTGAACCAACATTGGCAATGGAGAAAACAAGATATTTCAATCGCATGGACGAGGCCTTCGGCATCCTATGTTTATCTATTTCTCCGGAACTGCTATTTCATGTTGAATCATGTTCAACTCCAAATGAAGTATGGAAAATTTTGGAAGGATTGTTTGGAAAACAGGATGAAATGCAAGGTCACATTCTAGAAAATGAGTTAAACTCATTAGATCCGAGAAACTTTGAGAACATTCAAGATTTTTTCACAAGGTATAAAGCCTTGTTGGTTCAGCTGAAAGGATGCGGGATCGACAAATCCAAGCAAGAAAATCAGTTGATTCTTTCCATTTTATCAAAACTTCGTCCAGAGTATGTAGTATTCGTCTCTACATTCCACACAGTCAGATCTGCAACTGGTGCAGCTTGGAAGATGCCCTCACTGAATTCTTTTATTCAGTCTTTGATGCATGAGCAAGATAAGCTCATCAAAATGGGCACACTTAAAAATTCCAAAGCGCATGCACTTATTGTGCATGCAAAAGGAAAGGCAAATTCCAAAGACCATCAGAAAGGAAAAGGGAAGAAGGATCCTGATCCAAGAAAGGGAGGACATCCCAAAGCCCCTGATGGATCATCTGGCTCAAAGGAAACGAAAGGAACGAAAGGGCAATCAATGTGCAATTATTGCCACCGTGATTTTCATCCTGAATCTGCATGCATGAAGAAGACTATAGATCTTATGGCGCAGACACTCCAGCAACACAATCTTCGAGACCACATTCCTGAGAATGCTAAGAAGAAGTCTGGAGAAAAAGCACCAGATCCAAGAGGTAATGGGCATGCTTTGATTGCTCTTCATTCTGCACCACAAGAATGGATCATCGATTCAGGAGCTTCACATCATATGGCTTCTTCAAAGGAATCCTTTTCTTCTCTACATGCATACTCAGGTCCTCCCATTCTCATGGGGGATAATTCTGCAGTTGCAGCAACTGGACAAGGAAGAGTGCAATTCGAAGATGGAAGTTTTGAAAATGTCTTGCATATTCCAAGGCTTTCTGTGAATCTTCTCTCAGTGTATCAGATGACACACACAGGCAGCGGAAGGAAAGTGGAATTTACCCCATATTCCGTGAGCATTTATGACATGCAAACCAATTTGAAGATTGCATCTAGCAAGGTAATCGATCAATCTCGTTTGTATACATTTTCTGATTTTGTTCCTCAATCAGGTTCTATTTTGCTACTTACGAATGCAAATGAAGAAAGTAGGATTTGGCACGAGAGATTTGGGCACTTGAATTTCAGATATATGCAACAGCTTAGTAAGCAAGGGATGGTCAAAGGATTGCCAACCATTGAATTTTCAGATGGTGTTTGTAATGGATGTGCTCTTGGAAAGCATCCACAAGAAAAATTCGAGAAGGGGCATGCATGGAGAGCCTCTTCACCTTTGGAACTTGTACACAGTGATCTCATGGGTCCATTTCCGGTGCTTTCAATGAGCAAAGCAAGATATGTGTTGTCATTTATAGATGATTACACAAGATTCACTTGGGTTTACTTCTTGAAACTCAAGTCTGAAGTTTTTCAACATCTAAAGATTTTCAAAGCGCATGCGGAAAATCAGTCTGGAAAACGCATCCAAATACTCCGTACAGATAATGGGACGGAATATGTCAACAAAGATATCAAGAATCTTTGTGATGAAGCAGGCATACAGTTCCTTACACTCCACAGCAAAATGGCGTGGCTGAAAGGAAAAATCGATCTTTGAAAGAGATGGCTAATTGCATGTTGCATGCAAGATCTCTTCCGTCGAAATTGTGGGCCGAAGCTATTAATTGTGCCTCATACATCCAGAACAGATCTCCTCATAAATCTGTTACTGGAAAAACACCTTTTGAGGCTTAGACTGGCATGCAACTTAAAGTTAGTCATTTCCGCATTTTTGGATCTCGAGCATGGGCCCGCATTCCTCCAGAGAAGAGAAAGGCTTTGGTGCCTCAAAGCAAAGCATGCATGTTTGTTGGATATTCTGATGAAGTCAAAGGGTACAGATTGCTTGATATCCACACTGAAGAGCTCTTTATTGAAAGGAGTGTAAAGTTTGACGAAGATATTTCGCATGCACCAGTAGATGAACTTGTTACCAAATTTTCATCACCACTCATTGATGAGTATGCAGATGAAACTTCAGACCAGCATTCTGATGAAGATGAGTCTTTTCCTGTGACCCCTATTAGACCACCAGTTGTTGAACATCGAGATCATACTTCTGCATGTAGTTCGGAAGATTCTCGACCACCTTCAACACAAAAATGGCGCAGCATGAGTGATATCCTTGATGATCCTGCCTCTATCCCTCTATTTGAGGAAGATCCGCAAGCACTCTTAGCTATGGAACCATCCATGCCCATTCATGCTTATATGATGCATGGATCTGATCCACAAACTTATGCAGAAGCAAATGGGCATCCTGAATGGGAAGCCGCCATGGATGAGGAATATAACTCTCTCATTGAGAACCAGACTTGGGATTTGGTTCCGCTACCTTCAAATCGCAAACTTGTGAGATGCAAGTGGGTTTACCGGACCAAGAAAGCATCAAATGGCCAAGTTAGTCAATATAAGGCACGATTGGTAGCAAAAGGTTTTCAGCAAGTACATGGTGTTGACTATGATGAGACTTTTGCTCCAGTGGCAAAAATGGATTCCATTCGGCTAGCTCTCTCCATTGCAGCAGCAAGAGGATGGGAGGTGCATCATATGGATGTGAAGAATGCCTTTCTTCATGGTGATCTCGAGGAGGAAATCTACATGGAGCAGCCACCAGGATACATGCAGAATCATCTCTGATATGCAAACTAAAGAAGTCTCTCTATGGCCTCAAGCAGGCACCTAGAGCATGGTATGCAAAGATGGATTCTTATTTGTTATCTCAAAATTTTGTACGCTGCAAATCTAATTCCAATGTTTATTTTATGAAGAAAATTGACTCCTTGTTGATCATAGTACTCTATGTAGATGATCTTTTGATAACGGGTAGTTCCGCTTCTGTCATTACTAACATCAAAACTGCATTGCATAAGCGGTTTTATATGACAGACATGGGCTTGCTAAATTTCTTCCTTGGACTAGAGATCCATCAGCGTGATTCTGGCATTACCATTTCTCAACCAAAATATGCCAGAGATCTTTTGGCACGATTTCACATGAGTGACTGCAAGCCAGCAACCACACCTTTCTTATCAGGGATAAAGCTTGAGAATGGCAAAGACACACCATTGGTTGCTTGCACATTGTATCGCCAGCTTGTGGGAAGTCTTCTTTATCTCACTCACTCCCGTCTTGATCTCTCCTATGCTGTCGGAGCAGTTTCCAGATACATGCAGGAGCCACATGAGTTACACTGGAATGCTGCAAAGCGCATCCTTCGATATGTCCAGGGGACAATCACCTATGGGATTCATTATGCAGCCAATTGTTCTTTGAATCTCATCGAGTTCACAGATTCAGACTGGGCTGGCAACACCATTGATCGCAAGTCTACTTCCGGTTATGTACTTAGTTTGGGATTCGGCCCAATTTGTTGGTCAAGTAAGAAGCAGGCTGCCATTGCTTTATCATCAGCAGAGGCCGAGTATAGAGGAGCAGTCAATGCCACTATTCAGGCAATTTGGCTACAACATTTCCTATCTGAGCTTGGGATTAGTGTCCATCATCCAACTGTCATCTAGTGCGATAATCAAAGTACGCTAAAGTTTTGCAGAGATCCAGTGCAGCGGCAGCATACCAAACACATCGAGATCCACATGCACTTCATTAGAGAACTCATTCATGATGGAATCGTCGATCTTCAGTACTGTCCTAGTTCCGAGCAGATTGCTGACATCTTCACCAAGACTTTCACTGAGCAGAAGTTTC
Organism: Pinus tabuliformis; assembly: GCA_031772625.1. NCBI lineage: Eukaryota > Viridiplantae > Streptophyta > Pinopsida > Pinales > Pinaceae > Pinus > Pinus tabuliformis. Next base: position 1,148,652,722 of record CM062805.1, read on the forward strand.
GATTCCTGCGAGATCGTCTCGGGGTGAAGGACACGACTCCCTAGCAGTTGTCTTTTCTCTACTTTTGCATTATATTTTGAGGGGGGGTTTTCTTCCCACTGGGTTTTCCCTCTTTCCTCCTTTTTATGCATTGTATATGGGTACCTAAAATGACCGTGTTGCTGGGACTCATTCATTTTGCATCACACTCACCTAAGTTATGCTTAAAGGGGGGTGTTGGTGTATATGCACTTAGACTAGCTGTGTTGGTGTACATGCACCTAGATTAGCTCCAGTTAACTTATTGCTTGCATGTGGCACATGTACATATTAACATAAGATAAAGCACACTTAGCTTTAGTTAGCTTTAGTTATTGCATGTACAACTAAGCTTAACTTAGTTGCTTTTATGTATTTATTCTAAAACTAATATTGTAGAATCAATTTTCATTCTTTTCTCAATTCTTGCTTGCTTGCTTCCTTCTCTTGCAAGCTTGTTTATTGTTTTGCAGATCTAGATCTGTGTATCTCAAAAATCTTACAACTATCCTTATCCCTTCCAACTTTTCTCGTAACTACGGCGTTTGAGAGTGAAAGTCTCGAGCCAACGCTCAATTTAGTGACAGACTTGGCTTTAATGGGGAGGCAAAAAGCAAACTCAACACAACAGCTTCTTCATATTATATTACACTATGAAAATCAACTATAAGAACAACAAAATGAAATGAATTATATATAGCTTTTATATCACTAAATATTAATTATACGAAAATATGATTAGTGTATATGTGTGAATGTGAAATATTTATTATTTAAAATCTTATAATTGATAGTTTATAGTTCATTTCGTGTTAGGATTACGAAGGAAAATGAAAAATGATGGAATATTTTTTTAAATGGTTTTAAAATTAATTAAAATAAAATATTTAAAAATATTTTATTATGGTTTTAAAATTAATTTAAAAAAGAAATTATAGTTTGTATTGAATAAATCAAAGTTATATTTTATTTTTGTTTTAATATTGTTTTTGTTTGGTTAAGAATTTACATTGAATAAATAAAAGTTATATTTTGTTTTAATATTGTTTTTGTTTGGTTAAGAGTTTGTCTTCTTAGGACTTAAGGAACATGTTAACCACTGAAGACCCAGAATTATTTGACAGGAAAGTATGCCCAAATATGCCCAGTTTTTCTGGCTGATTTTAATCAAAATCACGTGCAAAATACCAACTTGATAAGTAATGCTTTCGCTCTCGTCAACACATTCGCTGCCACCGGAGGAGGAGATGAGCTCCATGTTCCTAGTGGAATACAAGTGGGAGTGCGAAACGTTACAGGATTCGTAGCGATATTATTAAAGATCCACTACAGTGTCACCGACTTTAATCACCCTGAAGCCTTCAAGGGATCCTCGCCTCAAATAATACATTCAGTATTTCATAGAATCTATATACCGTAGCTTTTACCTCCGGCCTTGCGCCAAAATTCGGGGCTTTTTATTGTAAATTCGGTTATAGTGAAATAATAAGTAATGAAGAGCCGGAATATGATTTATAGAATATGCTTCTGCGCCGTAAGATGGTAGTCCGATTGTAGATGCGTTGGCTGGTGTTTGGTTGCATTAGGTCCGAGGGTCGAATTCAGGGGCCTTCTGAGCAATAAGGCTGCACTGGATCCTTAGTTGCACAGCTCACCTCGCCTACCCATAAAATATGCTGAAAGCATTTCAGACTGGAACCATATGTAAAATCGCTTACATTGTTTTAAATATCGTGTAATACTAAAATCAATATTATTTTTTTAATATTGTTTTGGGTCACAAGCAGCCATATCACTATAACTTCGAGTTTCTGTCATATCACTATGACTTTTACGTAATGTGCGTCCCTTAATGATTAATAGATTTTATCTGTCAATATCACTCTGATCGAGTCCGGCCAATTGAATTAATTTCATATCAAATTTTTTCTTAACAGAAAATCCCATCATTATCTTTTTTTTATACAACTTATTTTTATTATTTAAATCTAAAATATTTTTCATTTAAAATTAAAACACATTAAAATATTAATTCATTTAAATTTTAATATGAAAATATTATGATATAAAAGTATTTTTATTTTGGTTTACATTGTTGTAAATTTACAAAGTCCACCATGACATCCTACCATGGTTGAAGCATTGCCGTGGCCTGGAAAATGGGTATAAATGAAATATTCTCGATTTCCATCCGCTTCATTCAGTTACTATCTCCTGTAGTCTAGTCTATATAGTCCCGTTCAGACCAAAGCCCTAATGTAACATCCCTATGGTAATAACTTAGCGTAAATTATTCAGTTGAGTAAATAGTAATTCTTTTAAAAGATTACGAATTAGTTATAAAACTAATTCTTGGTACTTCCTCTTTTTCTCCGATAATTTATGTTTCAAACGTGCCACTCTTCGGAGATATTTTTCCACATCTCATAACTATGGATTGGCGAGCACCCTAACAGAAATACGGGAGAGGAGGATGAACTCAGTATAGTTTCCAAAAATAAAGTTGGTTACCAATTATTTTGGGACGAAGTGGCAGACAATTCATGAATTCTTTGCGCTGAAGAAATTTCAGGTTGTTTATCAAGTAATAAATCTTCCATGTTGTACCCAAAAAAAAACGGTTTCTGGATTCCGATTTACTTGGTTTTACTTAATGAAAATCAATGGAATAAGCCAGGGGGGTAGCTTATTCGATATCTGGGAAAGCACGTTTGCTTCGTGGTGGAGAGAAAGAGCCACTGTTATGAAAAAGCTCTCTGGTCACGGAGTCTATCGGAGGCTTAACATTCAGAAGGAGAACGACCTTGTGTTGTTACTGTCCTGAAAAACTATTTTGAGCGTGCAGCGAACTCGGAGAAGGTGAACCACTGATCTCATTGGCAGTGGTTGGGTGGAGCTCTGCATTCATGATGGCCGGCGGTCCAATGGAGTCTTGCAAAACAGATGAGTATTATTTTAGCAAGAAATAGTTGTTCAAATTATAATTGTCAAGTCTGTGGTTACTTATTAGTATTGCATCTTAAAAAGCGCTGGATATGATAGACACGCAGTCTGTGTGTTGTTACCAGAACAAAAGAAAAACCGAATGTGAATGCGAGATGATTGTTAAATTAGTAAGTGAGTTTTTGAACCAGAAGGAATGGTAAACCACGCTACAGGGTACTGGGTTAGATTCTAGGCCTTGACGGGATCTACGACTATGAATCAATCCAAATCCCTTACCATTAGAGGGTTTGTATCATTTATCCGTGATACATAGGCTGATTTGAAAGTAACCAGGGATAATTAATCAATAGTTTTCTGCGTTAATTAATAGTTATCATGCAGAAAAGCATAGACCTCTCGAATAGCATTATTAGAATACTCATGGTGAAAGGAGAAACTTAGCGTTAGTCTCTCAGACCAAGTTGATAGAACAGTTAGATTGCGCCTTTGTGTTTAATGGTTTGAATTTCATACCTTTGAGGTAGAATAAATTTGTAACTTTGGTGAATTGATAGCAATTACGAATCTGAATTTAATTGGGGAATTAAACTCTGAATTTTAAACCCTAAAACGAGTAACAGGCATCTTGAAATATTACAAAGATTGGTGCAATTGCAAATAATTTCGTTTCATGGTACACATTTTCACTACTTGAAAACCGAATGCCATTTTCGAATGCTCATTTGTTGGATTCTAAACAAGCTGTAACAGCGCACAACATATGAGGAATCGTATGCATATGAAATCCTAAATCGAATTTTCATTTGGAATTATTTTTTTTAAATAGTTATTGGGCAAATGAAGTCGATAGTGCAATGGTCATGTTCTTTGGAATGTTTTGATACTCAGAAAATTGGTTCCTTAAATATTTTCATCATCTCATGAGAGTTTGGCATTGAGCCTTGTTAAGGAACTACATCCGCTGAACGAAATAACAAGACCCATAAACGAGGTTGCTGTAAATGTAACCATACGATAACGAACAACAGAAAACAAAGAAACAAATGATGCTCTCTGCATCCTATAAGATGTATGCCGATTTATATGCATTTAAGCTAATGGTTAGATCTCGTAAAGAGAAATATGCATTAGTGTGAATAAGCATTGTGAAAAGTGGAACGAGAATTTACTTGAATATATGTACCAGTTAATTAGTATGTTATGCTTGCTCATGCAGATGAGTAGATGTTCAAAGATCTCTTTTAGAGGTTGTTTATTGATTGATTAATATGATATCTAATCATGTTGCCAAGTTTGTTGACAACTTCATTGACAGGAAGCGATGGCGGATGGTGCCAAAGGAAAGTGATGTTTGACCTTGTGGCAGGAAAATGATTAATGGACCATGCAGATGAGTTTGAGTAGTAGGATCGTACATTGCTAGAACGATCATGCCACAAGGGATGTTGTATGTGGCGGTATGTAAGTAAAAGATTACATGAAAACTGTATTAGCTTTTAGCTAGTTATGTGATAACTTAATGATAATTCATTGTAATGATTTTAATAACAATGGTTAAGGGATGGAATCCCTTATAAGCCATTGAGTGAGGGGTGAAAACCCTCACGAGCGTTTAATAATAAGATTAAACGTTTGCTGGTTTTCACCCTACGGGGTTTCCAGGGTATATCAGTGTTCAATGGTGTGATTGATGTGATTGCCTTTTGTGTCAATTGGATGATGTTGAATCCTTGATGTTGATGGTTCTTTATTTGATGGCATGATCATAATGTCCAAATTAATATGGTTATGGAAATCGTGAAATGGATGCAAGGAATTATGAGATAGTTTATGTTATTACACTACCATGGTCAGGGTTAATGGTTATGCAACTTACTGACTGTTATTGCAATTTACTTGATGCATTAATGAACACTATGTCTAATGGTTAATGATGATTGTGGAGTTATGAATTTGATAAATTACTAGTGGGTAATTTGTATAAAAATTCTAACTTCCTACTTTTACATGCGAGGTTACCGGGGTATGTGACACCTAAATCAGTAACAGGGTAAAGAGTAACGAAAGCTACTCGTGCTAGTTTCTTGCTTTGGGAAGATATGAAACAAGAAATCATACTAACAGTGCTTTGGGAAGATATGAAACAAGAAAGCATGCTACCTGATTATCGTTGGACTATATTTTTATGAGTTGTTTCTCGTGCTCTCTGAGTCCCCTGTAAGATACCTTCGAACTAATTTAGCTATGGAAAATGTGAAGTAGTATAATAAACAACTTTCACAAATTTACTCCAGGAATCATTAAATCCCATAATTCCCATTATTGTTATGTTGATATTGATTATTGTTGTATGGATAGGTGTTAAAAAGTTAAAAGTAATAAAAAAATAAAAATTATTGAATAGTATGTAAATTAGATGTGAATGGGTATATATATATATATATATATATATATATATATATATATATATATATATATTGAGGAAGCATGTAACAAGATTTTTAATAATAAAGCATGTAACAAGATTTTTAATAATAAAATTTTAGTTAAATTTCTAATAATTAAATTAAAATATAAAAAAATTTATAAATATTTTTGCAATTAAAAGTAAATTTTAGTTTGTAATTTTAGTTAGATATAAAATTATGATTGTGTTAAGAGACACTTTCTAGTCCAATATGAAAGAGATGTAATATCTTGTCTTTCTAATCTTATTAAACATTTTGAGATGATTGAATTAGATAAAAATAAAATACAACTAAAAACTTAAATAAAATAAATAATAATTATTAGTTATTAATAAACATTTTGACTATATCAAATTATATAAAATTTAAATTTAAAAAATAAATTTAAAATAAATATTATAGAAACATAAATATTTAAGACAATTTTCTTTTATTAATTTAAGATAAATATTATAGAAACTTTTAAAGTAAAAATTGATTTTCAATAAGAAAAACAATATAATTTCAGATGATATCATCATTATAAGTAAATATTTTTTAAAAGAAAGAGAAGAAAATTGATTTTTAATTATAATTTTAACATGTTTGTTTATAAATTTACTTAAATACCAAATTTTAATTTTTAAATAAATACACATTTAACTAAATTAAATAATAAATTAAAGTAAAACTAATTAAAAAAATTGGGTCACTCAAACATAAAACCTTGATTAAATTCAAAACCTTACCTGACTCTTCCCAAGATGCCCGCCATAACAGTAAAAATAAAATAAAATTGGATCACTCAAACATAAAACCTTAATTAAAGTCAAGACCTTATCGAACTCTTCCCAAGATGCCTTAAAGGCCACCCGCAAAAAATAAAAATAGATGAGGAGACTTTTAAACACGATCATATATGAAATTCATTCACAAGTTGATTTCATTTTATTAATCATATAATTAATTTCAAGTTAAAAGTTTAATTAGTCGAACATTTCTTATTTCAGTTTAAGGTGGATAAGGATTTGTTGACTTTATTTTTTTTTGGAATGTATTGACTAGATTGATTTTAAAGGGAATATGCTTAGGATATGCTTAGTCTAGTTAAAAGTTTAATTAGTGGAACATTTCTTATTTTAGTTTAAGGTGGATAAGGATTTGTTGACTTTATTTTTTTTATTTTTAATGTATTGACTAGATTGATTCTGAAGGGAATATTTTTAGGATATGTATAGTCTAAATCCTTATCAACTACTCTAGTTTTTTTAGAGAGTTTATTAGGTTTCATTGACTTTTAATGAATTTAAAGAAATTGATGTCAGGAATTTCAAAGAATACCAAAATTTAGAAAAATTGATTTATACCATGGTTGTAAATGATAGAATCTCTTCAACCCTTATGTCTTTTATAAGACTTGGGATTCTTAAAGCTTAAGTAAAATCAAAGTTAATATTTTTGTTACAATAATAGTTTTTTTTTGTTATATATTATTCTATGGTAGATATGAATGAAGTCTTTGCCTATATCAATCACATTAATATTTTTAATGTCGTTGTATTAGTATTTATGTGCACATGTAACCATTATGTTAATTTTTTATATTTTTTTACAATTGAATTAGATGTTAATTATTGGTGAGGATAATTATTATTGATTGTTATTGATGAATGCATGATGTCTCTATCATTATTGCTTAATGAAAATATGTGGACTTACAATTATTCAATAAAATCATGTCACTAGAATGACTAAGCGAGTGGTCCATAATGAGATAGAAATTCATTCTTTCCAAATGTTTTTGTGTATGCGGTAACTTGTTTCATTATCTTTGAAGAAGATGAGCTATTAGCCAATTAGTAGTAGTCTTAAGTCTTACTCCAAATCCAAAAATAGTTTTTCAACTAAGATAATACTCATAAGAAAGCCAATATTCTTAAAGTTCATTATTAAGATTATATCTCTAATATGGTATTGTGTTTTTTAGTAACATTTAATCTTTATTTCATGTGAATCTCTTGTCCATGTTAGTTATATATATATATATATATATATATATATATATATATATATATATACACGTAAAAAAAATTAAAATATTCGCCCTAAATGAAAAGTAATTAACAAAAAATAGGGAATTTGTATAAATTAAAAGAAGTTGTAGTAATACTCATAGTAGAGTTCTACAAAATAGGCCTCCCATGAAGGTAGTATAACTTAAAAATTCCATCTGGTTCTATTTTATAATGGCCACTTGCAAGAATCTTTTACTACACTTTAAATTAAAAATTCTTGATGTGCAAATGCAAATGATAATTTAAGAATTAGACATAACATATTTGGGTGTGGATTAAAGGGTAGGAAGGCCAACCATTTGCTTTTTCCTTCCTTGAATTGCAACTTTGGTGTCTATTCGAGGGTGTGTAGAGAGGAGATTTTTGTTGTTGACAACATAGAACATTTTTCTCAAATATTAGCTAAGATTAATGTGAGATGATTAGATATGTATTTGAGTTTGAATCCCCATTATTATCTATAGCAACCTAATTTAGTTGATGGAAAACAACTTGAGTTTTTAATTCCAATATTTTTAATTTCTTCGTTTGTAGAAGAAAGACTCTAGTAATGATATCCACCTTGAGATTATGGCTAGTTTCTTGCTGACTTTAGTTGTCAATGAAGGATTAAATTAAGATATCCAATTGTTTGATGTAATCTATATGCCTATACAAGGTCAGTCACATTTCAAGAAGCTCTTACTAGTCAATTTTGTCAGAGCATCGATACAAAGGTTTGGACGGATTCTTCCAAGGTCAAAAGGAAGGGGCATAGACAACCTAAGTAAAACAAATTGCACAAAACCCTAGTTGAGGCGATGAAGGTAAGCACTATAACGACCACTAGTCATATACACAACGGAAATATTAAAATACTTCGTAGATAAATATATCCATCATAGGATAGTAATTGTAAATTGTATATTGTATAAAAGAACTAATGTAGGATGAGTACAATTGAGAATGAGGGTCTTGTATATATAGCCACGTAAGTACCCTTTCACGAGCATGCATGTCTCTAAGACATGCATTTTCATTATTAACTAACTAACCATTAGTTAATTTACTTATTACTTATTATTATATTTATATTATTATATTTATATTATTATGATTATTATTTATTATCTATTTTTACATAATTTATGTTCATAATATTGCCTTCTCCTTCAAAAATATTTGTCCTCAAAACTTACTAATGAAGGATCAAATCTCTTCTGTCGTTCGGAATATCTTCTTGCTTCTAAGCTTTTATCTTTGTTGATACAAGATGGTATGATGTTCTGACTGATATACATAATTGTCGTATTGAAATCAGATCGAACCATCTTAGATTAATCTTCTAGGGAATCTTCTGATCCTTGGAGATGTGTGGTGAATAATTATCATATGACCAGATTGAGCTCACTTCAATATTCTTTGGAATATAAGTTTGTTTATGTTCTGTGTGATATAGATGTGTAAATTGATTAAGGTGTCTACTCTTGGGATTTAGATGTAGATAAGGAATTTTTCTTGTTTGAACTTCCTTCAATGTTTCTATGGCAGTTTCCCGATTTCCATCACGGCATTAGTGTTGTTGACTTAACTATTGAATCCTTATTTGGGGTGTCGTCTCTTTGAACGACAACCTTTGAGTACGTTTTTAATTCAATAGGGTTTGGATTTGCCTGAACTACGATATTAGTGGTATTTATGTTTATTTCATCAATTTGGATTGCTACATATGGAGATTTGATGATTCCTTTGTGACAAGTTCTTTGAGTCTATTCGTCAATGATTTCTTTTCATCCTTAAGTTTTTTAATATGTTTGAGCAGATTTTGATTATGATTTTTGAGATGGAATCATTCCTCATTCTCTGAGAAAACTTTATTTTGGCCTTCACGCTTCTCATTTTTTAAACACTTGATTTGTTCTACTAATGTTTGGTTAATGGTTGATCTCATCATTTAATTGACTAAGATATACCTTTCAGTAAGCTACAGTAGTCCATGTTTCATTTAGAGTGGTACATTGAAGGACTATTACTTTATTGAGTTATCATATTGGCACTTCTTGGATACTAACTACCTCATTGCATCTCTCATCACCGTCTTACTGCTCAATGGTCCTCTATAATCTCTGGATGCTATCTTTTATAGATATGTAATCACAAAGGTTACTAAGTGATCTATCCTCGAATCTTGCTCAACCAATCTTGTTGACAATGGACTGATATCATTGTTATAGTAGTCTAATATTAAATTGCAAGGGTTGTATTTGAGGTTACAATGACATTGAAATTGGTTACTAAAATAGAAGGTATGGTTATTTGCATCTTGAGAATGATTTAAGGGTTGATCTACTCATTTAATTGATTGATATATACTTGCCAGTAAACTACAACATCCCATGTTTAATTGGTAGTGGTACATCGAAGTAATAATGCTTTCTTGAGTTAGCATATTTGCATTTTTGTTGGCTTTTCTCCCTAGCCTAGTCAAGAATAGGATAGCCTTCTTGGATACTAACTACCTCATTGCATCTCTCATTGGTGTCTTACTACTCAGTGGTCCTCTAGACTCTCTGGATGTTATCTTTTATAGATCTATAATCACAAAGGTTACTGAGTGTTCTATCCTCTAATCTTGCTCAACCGATTTTGCTGGAAATGGACTGATATCATTGTTATAGTAGTCTAATATTAAATTTCAGCGGTCAGATTTGAGGTTGCAGTGGCATTGAAATTGGTTACTAAACTTGGGTATGGTTATTTGCATCTTGAGAATGATTTAAGTGGTCCTTTAGAGTCTATGGATGATATCTTTTATAGATCTTTAATCCGGGCTTAAAGAAATTTCGTAATTAATAGATAGTCTTACACAAGGTTATTAGACTCTAAATGGATTGGGGTTCGGACAGACTCATTGTATTGAATAAAGAGCTTGAACGAATGGTAGTTACAGTGGGCCCATATCGCTGAGGAAGGAAAATCTTGCTTGACATAAATAGAGCGAGGTGGGTATAAGTATCTCTCTCTTGCAAATTGCATTGCATATATTTTATTGCATTCGACTAGCTAATCTCACTATTAGCAAATTTGTCTAATTCCTTGTAGTTATGCTCTTGCAATATTTTAGTTGTATCGTCTTAATTTGATAATCTAATACTTAAAAGAGAATTTCTAATAAGCATATACAAGTGATAAAGAGACATTGGTATCGTTATTCATTTAAAAGTTCTTCTCTAATCAGATCTTGTGATTTGTTTAGCAAGTGATATTGGCTATAATGGATTTAATTTACCCTTCTTTCTCAATAAAAATAATGATAAAATAATCAATATGATAACATTATTCAACAAAAACAAACTTGTATGTCTGCAACAACCAACGAATAGAATGGATGTAACATTGTGCACACATTATGTTTGTATGTCTCCAAGAGCTGATGAATAGAATGAATGTAACACTGTGCACACATTCTGATTGTATCTCTCTAGCAACTAATGACTAGACTGAATGTTTGAAATGAAAATCAGTAAGGGTTGATGTTTTATATTTTTTTTTCTCTAAAATTTAATTGGTAGGGAAGATTGGGATAGATTTCCATCTCCCAAATTCAAATGTGTGTTCTCGATTGATTTGTACATGATCCAATCATTGATAAACTTTCATGGTTGATCCTTGTGCTTTCATGTGTTTAATTCTTGAATTGAAAGGGTGGTGTGTTTAATACCTAAATTGAAAGGGTTGGTGTCATTTATTGCATCCTCTAAACTAATTCTTGAATTGAATGGTGTCATTTATTTTTTTCAATAGGTTGAATGGTTAAATACACATGTAGATATGGCTGACACACATTTTCCCTGTTCTTGTGCAGGTATTACCCAGCAATGAGATGTGTTGCTCTAGTGGAAATCAGTGGGCGATTAGCAATGAGATGTGTTGCTCTAGTGGAAATCAGTGGGCAATTGTTTGATGGGATAGATGTACTCCTGGATAGAATTCAATGGTACGTTTTTCAATGCATTTTGACTTAATCGGTAATTTAGAGCTGGAGGTAGTTGCAATAGTATGTCTTGTCAAATTGTGATGTTAAGGGTTGGTGTTTGACAAATATTGATCCAACCAATATATGGGCCCATTTTAAACATAATTTAATTACTTATATAAACTATTTATGTGAATCTTTTTGTTAGTTTATGATAATTTTTTGATGATCCTTCTACACAGCAATAAAAGCTCCTTCTTTATATCTAAAAAATTAATTATAAAATTATAAAATAACTTATTGTTATGCAATTACTTAATTAATAAAATAATATATTTTTTAATATTAATTAATTATTTTTTAATATTAAATTATTTTCAACTTTAGCAAGAGCTATCCTTATCCCTTCCAACTTTTCTCATAAGCACGACGTGTGAGAGTTAAAGTCTCGAGCCAACGTTCAATTTGGTGAAAGACTTGTGATGACCCCGGAAAAATGTAAATGTTGGAATTTTACTGTAGTAAGAGATAGAGTTGAAAGATTGTTGTTCTTTTATTTTATAAAAAAAAAAACTCTAATCATATTATTTTATTTGTGAATTAAAATATATAGGAAAATATATACTTCTTGAAATGCTGGCAACCTCTGAAAGGAGGATTTGAAGAAGAAAATCATTTATGAAAACTGACTGAAACTACCCTCCCTAACGGGGAAAAGTCCTGGGTAGAGAAAAGAGGAATTTTGTGCTGTAGGGACAGACAGAAGGATTCCAAAGGAAAATAAAATAAAATAAGCTGGTTAAGTCTGGTAAGGACCACATAACTAGGAACAAGGTGCATGTATCTTGTTGAGGGCTGTAGGCCTGCAAGATAGCTCGGGGGGAGATTCCAGTCTTAGCGATGGATCTCAAGGTTGGGTGGACAAGAGCAAATATGGATTGCAGGTGAATTTCTGAAGCATATATATACAACACTGGTGAACCAGGTACGTGTTAGCATTTGAAGGAAAATTAGTTCAGCAATGACTGTTGACCACACTGCAGATAAATTTACAGTAGTTGACAGTGCAGACCCTTACATCATAAATTTTCCTTTGATATCATATTGCTTTAGTATATTTGATTCAGGCAAATATTACTATTTAAATGTCAGATTATTTAAATGTCAGATAATTGTAAAAGAGAAAACCTGACACGCTAATGGTAGTTCAAATAAAAAAAACATATAAACAATAAGTCGGACCAGAAGCACTGTAGTGGGTATCCGAGCGGATAGGTACATTAAAATAACGACTAGACTATCTTCATTACCTGTGTTATCCACAGTTAAGAGAAGGAAAGTAAAAGACCTCAAACTACTTTTCCTTTAGAGAACAACCAGAGTTATGCTAACCAACTACCGTAGGACAAATCATGTAATTACACATGGTGAACAAAGTTCAGAGTTTAGAGACTTTACGAGACTGTGACCACAAGAGAATTCGTATAACCCAGAGAATTAGTCACATATAACCAAATGCCATCGATAAGAGAAATATTACGAAACTGGTTGCTTAACAGTGAAATAAATTGCAGTTAACTGAACGGTACTGAGAAGTAAATATTTCGAGAATGATTAACCAGCCAAGTCTAGTTCCCTAGTATCCATTCAAAGGACAACGAATGCAACCACAGAAATTGCTTAACCATACACATACATTCAACAGGTATTACATATATGTATGCGCTGTAACAATCCAACAATCTCATTTTAACTTAAACTCAGTAACGGAAAGAACCATATGCTGGTAATGCAGCATTCTATAACTGCGTAAGGAGGACATAAACAAAAGGGAATAGTAAAGAAAAACCAACTACCATTCCTGAGATGATAACATTATGCGATAGTGGTAGAACCGGAATACATACTGCTCACAGAATTAGACATAACAACTAACTGAATTCAGAATGGCAAACCAGCATTATCAGATTGAGCATACTGCAAGTATGAGCGGCATGCAATTTCACCATCCAAGGAAAAAACCAGAAGCGAACCAGCAGTTACAGAACAAATAGTAATTAAGAGCGAAGAACTGAAGAGTAAGATTGAATATATGTTCATTATGTCCAAATAAAAACATCCTTGACCAGAGAGGTCCAAACACAGCGGCCAGTTCAACAACTGCCTCAACATTTACATATAACAGTGGCATTTGAATGTCTAAAACACAGGAAGGCAAAGATTGCCATCGAATCATTCAACCGCTGCACGGGGTTAAGGCGCAAGGGAAACTGCCTGTTTCTCATAGCTCAACAGGGTAGGTCGAAACGTAAAGACCTGAGAATAGGAAAAACACATGCGAAACATGAGGATCTCCTCTGGAATTCCTCGTCTGGAATCTAACAGCCGAAAACCAGTACATATAAGAAAACACGCGGGTATTATTCACAGCCGTTTCGGCACATCAAGGAAAGAGAAACCCTTAGACTTCGCACCAGGTTTTAGAGTCGCTTGCTTACCTGGTATGAGACGGAGGAGGTCGAGGCATTTGGGCTCCGTCATTCCACAAGCGGAAAGGGGGCTTGTAACAAGCCTTACCTGCACACAACAATATCGGGATTATCAGTCAATGGGAGCTTACAAACCAGTAGCAAACCTCATTTTTAAACGCATGCAAAGCTTGTGCCGAACTTGTGGAAAAAAAAGAGATAATCTGTAGCAAAAAGACTGTGTCTAAATTAAAAGTAAACAGAGTGTATTACCTGCACAGTGTCCTTGAAGAGTAAGCATAAGACCTCGGAGCTGTAGATGAAGCTCAGGGGAGGCGTTAAATGAAAAACGAAACCAGGTGATTGATTGACCAGAGAAATGCCGAGAGTCCTTCCCGTTCCAAATGAGCCACGAGCAAAGCTCTAAGGGGTTTATGAAAGGCCTCAAACCCTTAGGCGTTTCCCTGCCCTCCGATCTGGGCATTAGATCTCCACCGTAGGAATAGAGCGGGAATCCAAGGCGTGAAGGCCAAGGGTGCGAGAACCAACGAGTCACATGGCCAAGCGGGTGAGCCAGGCCACCTATTGAATCACTGACAAGAAACTTAAATGCCGCCAACAACTCAACGCCGGAAAAGGCTACGGGTCGGACAAGGCATGTAATCCGATTGCCGTTCATTACACATGTCACCCATGCAGTCAAGCCAAACCTTAAGTCAATAATTTGTATAGTTTGTCAAACAAATATTGTAGGTCCAAGATATATCACCTCAGTTCAGCTTATGTAAATGTTAAACTGCGCAACAATGGTTACGGTAAGAGTTATGTAAATGTAATATAGTTTTACCAATTTAATTTTTTTTTTTTTTATGTATTTATACAGGGATGTGACAAATTGGTATCAGAGCCAAGTTACAATACTGTGGCCTCTGGAACAGCATGTTCAAATGTACAGATAACTATCCCATACATCTGTAAGGGAGAGAGTTAATCAAACTAACTACTTTTCCTGTCCCATTTCTAGGGGTGAGACACAGGAACAATAACAGCTAATAGCCAACAGATAGAAAACAATGAATATGCAGAGAGCCGGCAGCGCTCCTCGGGAAAACCCAGAGCTGTGGGTACAGCTTGGCGAGGAGACACGTAGTACAAACCTTGCAATACTGGAAACTGTTCAGGAGCTGAAGAATGAGATGGCACGTTTACGAGAGGATAATGCGCGACTGACGGTGGAACAAGAAAGAATTCTGAAGAGTTTGTCGGATAGGCAGAACCCACCACTAGCTAATCCCAGTGCGGAACAGCAGAGGATGATAGAAGAATGAAACTATCAAACTGGACCTGAAAACTCAGAGGAAAAGGAGGACCATTCCGATAATGTACTCGAACAACAGACTTCAAAACGTCAGAGAATGGAGCTGCAGGGAGAATTTCGAAAAATTAAACCCCCACATTTTGATGGGGAACAGGAAGAAGCGGCTGAAGCATGGTTAATTAACATGAACAAATATTTCCAGTTGTATGAGTATGACCATAACTTGAAGGCACGATTGGCCATCTTCCAGTTACAAGGTAAAGCAACCCTGTGGTGGGAGGAAATTAAGATCGTCAAGGGGGTAAGCGAACGGACCATAACATGGGAAAAGTTTCAGAAATACTTCAAAGAGAGATATCTGACCGAGCGCTTCTACGATGAAAAAGCAAGGGAATTCCATGATTTACGGTTGGGACAACAGACTATGGACGAATTTATCAACCGTTTTACTTCCCTGCTTCGTTATGTGCCCTATATTAAGGAGGAGAAAGCCAAGGTGCAAAGGTTTGTAAGCAGTTTACCTCTATATATAAGAGAAAGGATCGAGTTTGACAATCCTAGGACAATGGATGAAGCTATCCGCAAGGCTAGAATCTGTTACCAGCAGAATAAACAGAGGGGAGATGCTCCAAATAAAAGATGGAATGAAAGAAGAGGTAACAGGACTGTTGGAAATAGCAAAGGAAGTCGCAGTAATGGTAGTAAGGGAGCTGGCAAAGGGCAGAACAACAGAACTGTAGCAAGAGGGTCACTCAGGGCTAGGCCAACCAGTGAGTCCAGAGTGAGTGAACAGCCTACTAGGCCGGAGGGTGAAGGAATGGCCAGACCTCCAGTTCAATGTTGGGGCTGTGGAGGACCACACTACGTCAAAAACTGCCCGCAGCGGAAGGGTACGGATCAGATATCCCAGATTCACGAAGCATCGACCGTTGGGGATGTGGGACGTAGCGTACCAAGGATTAACGCAGCCCTGGATGATCGTCAAGCGGAATACCAGCCGACTATGGTGGAATTTGAAGGTAAAATTTCGAACCTTTCTATAGCTGTTCTCATTGATCCAGGAGCCACTTTAAGTTATATTAGCCCAAAGATAGTAGAACAGTGTAAGCTACAATCTGAAAAATTCAGGAATCCATGGCTGGTACAGTTAGCTACGGGAGCCAAGAGACGGGTCTTGGCAAAAATTAATAATTGCTCTTTAACCGTAGCAGGACAGCCAATAGTAGTGGATCTGAATGTACTTCCGTTGGGTTCATATGACATTCTGATTGGGATGGATTGGCTAGAAAAACACTGGTCATTAGTAAACTGCAAGACGAAAACCATTTACTATAAAGATGACTTTGGGGAGAAGCAGGAACTGCAAGGGATCAAGCACCCCGTGCAGATCCGGCCGATCACGGCATCCCAGCTAGCTAAATGTATCAAAAAGAAATGTCAAATTTATGCCATTCAGGTAGGCTATGCAAATCAGAAGGATAAAACAGCCACGCTGGAAAATATTCCCGTAATACAAGAATTTGCAGATGTTTTTCCAGAGGAGATACCGGGGCTGCCACCCAAAAGAGATATAGACTTTACCATCGAATTGACACCGGGGGCAGCACCAGTGTCGCGGGCACCTTATCGAATGAGCGTACCTGAATTAACAGAATTAAAAATGCAACTGCAAGAGCTGCTAGACAAAAATTACATTCACCCCAGTGTATCACCATGGGGAGCCCCAATGTTATTTGTCAAGAAAAAAGATGGAACTCTTCGGATGTGCATAGACTATCGTCAGCTGAACAAGCTCACGATCAAAAATAAATATCCTTTACCTCAGATTGATGAACTCTTCGATCAAGTGAAGGGGGCAACAGTGTTCTCTAAGATCGATCTGCGATCCGGGTATCACCAGATTAGGATTAAGGAGGAAGATATCGCTAAGACAGCTTTCAGAACACGGTATGGGCACTACGAGTTTGTGGTGCTACCTTTTGGCTTGACCAATGCACCTGCCACCTTTATGTGTTTGATGAACAGTGTGTTTCATAGGTTCTTGGATAAATTTGTATTGATATTTATCGATGATATTCTGATATATTCTCGTTCTAGGAAGGAGCACGAGGAACATCTCAGATTAGTGCTACAAACTCTCCGGGAACATCAGCTATACGCTAAGTTCAGCAAGTGTGATTTCTTCAGGGAGGAAATACAATACTTAGGCCATATAATCACCAAAGAGGGGATTGCAGTGGACCCTGAAAAGATAAGGACTATAATGGAATGGCCCGTACCAAAGGATGTGGCAGATATCAGGTCCTTTATGGGGCTAGCTGGCTATTATAGAAGATTCGTGGAAGGTTTTTCAAGGGTAGCATACCCTATCACCTCCTTACAAAAAAAAGGAAGGGTATTCAAATGGACCTCAGAGTGTCAGCGGAGCTTTGAGCAACTTAAACATTTACTCACCACCGCACCCATCTTGAGTATAGCTGATCCTAATAAGGATTACGTGGTATGTACTGATGCGAGTAAGGAGGGTGTGGGCGGAGTATTGATGCAGGAAGGAAGAGTAATCGCGTACGAATCAAGAAAGCTAAAGGAACATGAGCAGAAATATTCTGCCTACGACTTAGAATTGGCAGCCGTTATACACGCACTGAAGATGTGGCGACATTATCTCTTGGGGAGAAAATTTCTGTTGTTAACAGATCATCACAGCTTGACAAATTATTTCAGCCAACCTACCTTAAATACGAGGCAAGCCCGTTGGGCGGATTTTCTAAGTGGATTCGATTTTGAAATTAAACACTTAAAAGGGAAGGAGAACCGTGTAGCCGACGCATTGAGTCGGAAGGTGCAGTGCTTGTATGAAATTTCGATCAGTAAATGGAAGAATTCCTTATTTGAAATGATAAAAACAACAGCAGATCAAGATGTTGAATACCAGCAAATAAAACAGCAGGTACAACAACTTTCTAGCGGGAAAATGCAGCAGGGATATGAATTAGATGATGCCGGAATGCTGTATTTTAATAAGAGGCTGTATGTACCTAACAAAGATGGTCTTAGGAATCTGATTTTGGATGAATTTCACATCAGCCACTATACCGGGCACCCAGGATACCAAAAAATGGTCACCGCACTTAGAAAAGAATATTATTGGCCAGGAATGAAAAAGAATGTAGCTGAATACTTGGCACGGTGTTTGGAGTGTCAACAGATTAAAGCAGAGCATTTGCATCCAGCAGGGCTGCTACAACCTTTACCCATTCCAGAGTGGAAATGGGAAACTATTTCTATGGATTTTATAACTGGGTTGCCTCGGACAAAGAGAAACAATGACTCCATTATGGTAGTGGTAGATAAACTGAGTAAGGCAGCACACTTTATACCTGTGCAGTCCACTTATAAGGCTGTGCAAATTGCTCATATTTTTATGCAGAATGTGTTCAAACTGCATGGACTTCCGAAGATAATAATATCTGATCGTGATGTAAAATTCACGTCAACTTTTTGGAGAACATTGTTTACTGAACTGGGAACACAGTTGAATTTCAGCACAGCCTATCATCCCCAGACCGATGGTCAAACAGAACGAGTGAACCAGGTAGTGGAGGACATGTTGAGAGCATGTGTAATGCAGAAACCAACTCAATGGGAGGAATATTTACACCTGGTTGAATTCGCATATAATAATGGATATCACACGTCAACACAGCTGAGTCCCTTTGAGGTCTTGTATGGGCAGAAATGCCGCACACCTTCAAGCTAGGGTGGACCTGAGGATAAATTAAGATTGGGACCAGAAATGCTCAAAGAAATGGAAGACATGGTAAAAGGGGTGCGTACCAATTTAAAGGCTGCTCAGGACAGACAAAAAAGTTTTGCAGATCGGAAAAGAAGGTTCAAAGAATATCAGGTCAGTGACCATGTTTTTGTGAGGATCCAAGCCAGAAGGAGCACCCTGCAATGGAGCGGGTGTGCCAAACTTGCTCCTCGCTATTTTGGACCTTTTCAGGTCTTGGCAAGAGTGGGGCCGGTGGCTTACCAACTCGCCCTGCCAAGTCATATTAGGATCCACAATGTTTTCCACGTTTCTATACTAAAAAAATACGTTTACGACCCTAAACATGTGATCAAATGGCAGGATGTACGGGTAAGAACTAATCTGGTTGATCTAGTTAAGCTTTTATTCCAGGCAGGAAGTGACTGGAATTGTTGTTGATTGCAGGTCGAACCGGAAGGCGAGGTTCTGGTCGAGCCACTGAACATCCTCGACCGGAGAGAAGTGCGACTGCGGAAGCGAGCTATTACCCAAGTTAAAGTGCAGTGGCAGCACTATGGGCCTGATGAGGCCACTTGGGAAGACGAAGAGCTCATCAAAAAAGCTTACCCGGAATTGTTTAGGGAAAACAGACATCGGGACGATGTCCAATCTCAGGAGGGGGAGATGTGATGACCCCGGAAAAATGTAAATGTTGGAATTTTACTGTAGTAAGAGATAGAGTTGAAAGATTGTTGTTCTTTTATTTTATAAAAAAAAAACTCTAATCATATTATTTTATTTGTGAATTAAAATATATTGGAAAATATATACTTCTTGAAATGCTGGCAACCTCTGAAAGGAGGATTTGAAGAAGAAAATCAGTTATGAAAACTGACTGAAACTACCCTCCCTAACGGGGAAAAGTCCTGGGTAGAGAAAAGAGGAATTTTGTGCTGTAGGGACAGACAGAAGGATTCCAAAGGAAAAAAAAATAAAATAAGCTGGTTAAGTCTGGTAAGGACCAGATAACCAGGCACAAGGTGCATGTATCTTGTTGAGGGCTGTAGGCCTGCAAGATAGCTCGGGGGGAGATTCCAGTCTTAGCGATGGATCTCAAGGTTGGGTGGACAAGAGCAAATATGGATTGCAGGTGAATTTCTGAAGCGTATATATACAACACTGGTGAACCAGGTACGTGTTAGCATTTGAAGGAAAATTAGTTCAGCAATGACTGTTGACCACACTGCAGATAAATTTACAGTAGTTGACAGGGCAGACCTGTAATGCTCCTCGTGAAGTGATAATGTTGGGTAAAATAGTAAATTTAACTGTGAGCTAAAACTCTGTTTGATAAGTATAAAAACTCTGTTGTTAGTGTTGTTAATTATTATGATAATTAATTGTGTCATCACTATTTAATTTGAGTGTATGATTAATTGTGGTTAATAACTGTTGAGGTAGTTAAATAAAAAAAAAAACCTAACTACCTTCATGAGACAGTTGAGACCCCAGGAGGAAAAGGGGGAAAATGCCAAGTCTGGTGAGGATCAGATGGCAGGAATGGGGAGATGCTATGTCTGGTAGTGACCAGATAGCATGTGTTGGAAGGAAGAGACTTCCTGAATCCGCTACGTCTGGTTAGGATCAGATAGCGAGACCTGGCATAGCCAGAGGGTTCGCAGACAAGAAGATCTGCAGAAGTGCTTGGGGGTGGAAGATCGAGGAGGATCTTCCTACGGACGGGAGGTTGACAAGCATTACGAACAGGTTTGCTGCTAAACAGGTATGGCTTGCTAAGCATTTTATCTGTGGAATCCTTTTATGGTCTTTTATAGGCAAGTAAAGATAATGGGAAAACAATCTAATCATTTCTTTTTAGAAATCTAGTCTCTACGCAACCGGCAGAGACGGAATCTGGACCTTTCAATCAAAGAACAGAAGCAAAAAGAAAACATATCGAACTGAAATCTCTGTGAAATGTTAAACAGAAAAGAATACTGTTAAAACCCTTCTCTGTAACCAGTTGGGAATGAAAACGAAAAGAAATTTAACACTGTGCAGAGGTAATGGGTTCATATTCCGAATCGAGAACAACATTAAAACAACCGAAAACTACCCAAACCTCTTACCAAGGAGAATCGCAGGCCGAACGAATCGTCGGCGGAACCATGCACGAGCTTCGTAGCAACAACATTCAATAGCATTTATATAACTGAAACATTTGGCAGAATATACATATGTATGCAGGATGAAACATAACACAGTCGGACACATCCCTGTCACCGTGGATCGAAAGAAGAACCATTAACATTATGCATGCAAAACAGTTATTAACAGATTGTCCCGGCTCCAAAAGAATCGCCGTGGCTGAGCTTAAGTATGTGCTTAGCCAGCAGGGGCTTCTAATGTCCGAACCATTAATATAGAAGAACTAACCATAAAAACGAATTTACACTGGAAAAGAAACGATTAGAGACTAGTATTCAAGCCTGTGTTCACAGTAAAGCTACAGAGAAGGCGAGTACGCCAGAAAGCATCATAATACAGAACTAGAGTCATACAAAGATTCCCGTGTCACAGTAACAATTTCTTAACCAAGATTAAACTGAGAAATAGTATTATATAAACCAAAAACATTGTTCAACAAGAAGTATTGTCTGCGCTCAGGAGCGTTAGATCATATAATGAAAGACAAGTTATACAATTTAAGCTCGGCGTACAACGCCTCTTAGCGGTGGTTCCCGCCTGAGTGTGGGCGGGAAAACCAGACATAATACAACCACCAAATATGAGAATGAGACATAGAAATTCCCAAGCGAGGAAACCCCTTGAGTATGGCCGAGGGACTCCAAATACAAGAGCAGACCCCGACATTCCTGTTCAGACGAACAACTGTTCAGCCATTACCTTGGGAAAAGCCAAACAGGTCTATGGTAAACGCATAGCTCTTACCTGGATTTGGGATGGCAGAGAAGCGGAGAAGACTCCCAATATCGCTGGTTAGCCATCGAGCCATCCTCCTGAGAACAACAACCAAACCATAAACTGAGAGCTCTAAATAAAAACGCTGAGAGAAAACGTAAACGAGCTAGCAGAGACTGTAACCTTAACCGAGCTGCGGAAGCTCATGCACCTGTGCAAAACACAAGCAGGAAAGAGAGAAGCGGGACCTGAATAAGAAGAATTAATACCTGAATCCGTGAAGGATGGCAGAGACATTCTGCTGTGCACCAGATCACTTGGAGACGGAAGGTTCAGGGTAAGGCAGAGCGCCACAACGCTGTAAGTGACAGACGGTCGTTCAATATTGAAAACAAGAAACAAGCCGAAAGAGTGAATCACCTCATAAATACTTCAACAGCTTTCTCTGCCTCGTGGCTCAACAACAGCCCTGGATCTGGGCGAGCTTGTTACCATCGTCCGATCAGCAGGAAAAGAACCGGGAAAAGCAACCGAGATTTGGCAAGTTCGAGATGTCAGGCCGTATGGCGTTTGGAGCATCAGGCACGCGAAGGCACATGAAGGTCTGTTAGCTAGCCGTTCATCGAGCCAAATGGACGATGCAAAACAAGCCAGCTAGATGAGCGCCGGAGCCGGACAGAACCCACGGCTTCAGCTTCCTCGGGGACATAAACCAGCACATAAATATAGTAAATGCCATAAAGAAACATTTAAGAATGAGTACCGTTCATAGCACCCTGTATATACCTTTGAATTGTAATCCGCATGTTAGAAATTCACAACATATCAAGAGTTATCCATTGCCTAATCGTTATCGAATCATGGGTATGGAAAGATGTGTATAGGGAGACATTATTAACCTTTGCATGAGCGGGTAGAAATATACTTATAATACTTGAATGTTTTTATAATAAGTAAACTTTGATTGTAATGCTCGGCAACAATAGTATTTATAATTTGTTTGGCTGTGCGAAGAAATTCAATGTGACATATATGCATAATTTTATGGTGGTAAAATATAAAAAAAATTTAGATCTGTAATGGTGCGTGACAAGACCCTTACATCATAAATTTTCCTTTGATATCATACTGCTTTAGTATATTTGATTCAGGCAAATATTACTATTTAAATGTCAGATTATTTAAATGCCAGATAATTGTAAAAGAGAAAACCTGACACGCTAATGGTAGTTCAAATAAAAGAAAAACATATAAAACAATAAGTCGGACCAGAAGCACTGTGGTGGGTATCCGAGCAGATAGGTACATTAAAAGAACGACTGGACTATCTTCATTACCTGTGTTATCCACAGTTATGAGAAGGAAAGTAAAAGACCATAAACTACTTTTCCTTTAGAGAACAGCCAGAGTTATGCTAACCAAACACCGTTAGACAAATCATGTAATTACACATTGTGAACAAAGTTCAGAGTTTAGAGTCTTAACGAGACTGTGACCACAAGAGAAATCGTATAACCCAGAGAATTAGTCACATATAACCAAATGCCATCGAAAAGAGAAATATTACAAAACTGGTTGCTTAACAGTGAAATAAATTACAATTAACTGAACGGTATTGAGAAGTAAATATTTCGAGAATGATTAACCAATTAAGTCTAGTTCCCTAGTATCCATTCAAAGGACAACGAATGCAACCACAGAAATTGCTTAACCATACACATACATTCAACAGGGATTACATATATGTATGCGCTGTACCAATCCAACAATCTCATTTTAACTTAAACTCAGTAACAGAAAGAACCATATGCTGGTAATGCCGCATTCTATAACTGCGTAAGGAGGACATAAACAAAAGGGAATAGTAAAGAAAAACCAACTACCATCCCTGAGATGATAACATTATGCGATAGTGGTAGAACCGGAATTCATACTGCTCACAGAATTAGACATAACAACTAACTGAATTCAGAATGGCAAACCAGCATTATCAGATTGAGCATACTACAAGTATGAGCGGCATGCAATTTCACCATCCAAGGAAAAAACCAAAAGTGAACCAGCAGTTACATAACAAATAGTAATTAAGAGCAAAGAACTGAAGAGTAAGATTGAATATATGTTCATTATGTCCAAATAAAAACATCCTTGACCAGAGAGGTCCAAACACAGCGGCCAGTTCAACAACTGCCTCAACATCTACATACAACAGTGGCATTTGAATGTCTAAAACACAAGAAGGCAAAGATTGCCATCGAATCATTCAACCGCTGCACGGGGTTAAGGCGCAAGGGAAACTGCCTGTTTCTCATAGCTCAACAGGGTAGGTCGAAACGTAAAGACCTGAGAATAGGAAAAACACATGCGAAACATGAGGATCTCCTCTGGAATCTAACAGCCGAAAACCAGTACATATAAGAAAACACGCGGACATTATTCACAGCCGTTTCAGCACATCAAGGAAAGAGAAACCCTTAGACTTCGCACCAGGTTTTAGAGTCGCTTGCTTACCTGGTATGAGACGGAGGAGATCGAGGAATTTGGGCTCCGTCATTCCACAAGCGGAAAGGGGGCTTGTAACAAGCCTTACCTGCACACAACAATATCGGGATTATCAGTCAATGGGAGCTTACAAACCAGTAGCAAACCTCATTTTTAAACGCATGCAAAGCTTGTGCCGAACTTGTGGAAAAAAAAGAGATAATCTGTAGCAAAAAGACTGTGTCGAAAAGACTGTGTCTAAATTAAAAGTAAACAGAGTGTATTACCTGCACAGTGTCCTTGAAGAGTAAGCATAAGACCTCGGAGCTGTAGATGAAGCTTAGGGGAGGCGTTAAATGAAAAACGAAACCAGGTGATTGATTGACCAGAGAAATGCCGAGAGTCCTTCCCGTTCCAAATGAGCCACGAGCAAAGCTCTAAGGGTTTTATGAAAGGCCTCAAACCCTTAGGCGTTTCCCTGCCCTCCGATCTGGGCATTGGATCTCCACTGTAGGAATAGAGCGGGAATCTGAGGCGTGAAGGCCAAGGGTGCAAGAACCAATGAGTCACATGGCCAAGCGGGTGAGCCAGGCCACCTATTGAATCACTGACAAGAAACTTAAATGCCGCCAAAAACTCAACGCCGGAAAAGGCTACGGGTCGGACAAGGCATGTAATCCGATTGTCGTTCATTACACATGTCACCCATGCAGTCAAGCCAAACCTTAAGTCAATAATTTGTATAGTTTGTCAAATAAATATTGTAGGTCCAAGATATATCACCTCAGTTCAGCTTATGTAAATGTTAAACTGCGCAACAATGGTTACGATAAGAGTTATGTAAATGTAATATAGTTTTACCAATTTAATTTTTTTTTATTTTTATGTATTTATGCAGGGATGTGACAAGACTTGAGTTTAATGGGGAGGCAAAAAGCAAACTCAACGCAAAAGCTTCCTCATCTCATATTATATTATATTATCAAAATCATCCATAAGAACAACACAATTAAATGAATAATATATAGTTTTTATATCACTGAATATTGATTATACCAAAATATGATTAGTGAATATGTGTGAATTTAAAATATTTATTATTTAAAATCCGAAGAAAAATGAAAAATGATGGAATAATTATTATTTTTATGGTTTTAAAGTTAATTAAAATAAAATATTTAAAATTATTTTATTATTATTTTAAACTAATTAAAATAAAATAAAAAATATATTTCATATGGAATAAATAGAAGTTATATTTTGGGTGTGGAGTATGTTACATTCATATTACGGCTCAAAAGTATTTGGCAAGAGTGAACTCTGCTCCCTTAAGGACCACTCCTAGCTGGTTATTTCAAGTGGCATGGTTTTCTTTGATTAAGGATGATGAGTCAACGTGCATTCATGGTTAGCACCCAAAGATGGTTGTCTTTAGTGTTGGTTTGACAACTGAGTTATGATAGGTTTTCCCACAGCTCATCCTAACTTCTAGACGAAATGACTTTTTTAAAAACTTGAGTTTAAATTGTTTAAAGTGTATAATTCAAGTATCCCTCAAGTTTTTAAGGTTCTTGAATCCATTTATGCATTCAAAAATATATTTTAAATAACAAAAAATCTTCAAAATATATAGACAAATTTTAATAACTTCCGTTGAAAAATATTATTTTATTTATAAAATAAACTATTCCAACTATAAAAATAAAATAAAAAATAAAAAATATATTTTTTACGAAATTCCCATTAAATTTGACCAAAAACTTTCTGATTTATATCCGGATTTCCGAGCACGGCTATAGAAACTGGTTTGCTGTAACGAGTGTGGCCACCGTTCCTCGTGGAATGCAAGTGGGAGCGTGAAACGCTACAGGATTCCTAGGATTGTCCTAGGATCTCTGGAGGAGCTGAAGCAACTGAAGCCGTACACTTTCGAGTTTCAGATGAGCAACGTGCAGATGTCATATCCCTCACGTAATTAACTCAACGTAAATCAAATTGTTATAAAATAAGTTACGAATTAGTTACAAACTAATTCTTGATAACTGATTTGGGGGAAATCAAGAAAAGGGGATCTTGGTAGAAAGAAAACCGCATGGCTGTTTAAGCAAGCTTCTTGGATGTTACGCTTTATGCTGGCATTATAGTTTTGCTCGATTCAATCTCTCATGTATATATCAATTGTTATGTCGATGGAAGAGGGTTCGAGCAGTTTCCAGACGGATTTTACAATCGCAATCTCTTCGACCGGGGAATCCGTTTCATCATTGTTCAAGGTGGATTTCAGAATAGCAATCTGTACCAATTGTTTCAAGATGTGCCGAATTGTTTCAAGGCGTATGTTCGACCATAAGTCAGATTGAATATAAGTCAGATGGAATATATGAAGGTCGTGTGTTCGATCGACAATGCTGTTGCCTCTGTATCTGTATACTTGTTGAGAGATCGTCGTGTGTTCGATCCACAATGTTGTTGTGTCTGTATTTTTGTTGAGAGGGCGTACTGAATATATGAATCGTGTGTTCCATCCACGTTACTCTGTATCTTTGTTTGGAGAGGGTTAAACTGAATATATGAAGGTCCTCTGTTCGGTCAACGCTACTCTGTATCTTTGTTGGGTCCTGCGTTTGATCTTTGTTGGGAGAGCGTGAGTCTGCGTCAGACCAAATATATGAAGGTCGCGTGTTCGATCAACGCTCAACGCAGCTAGCACTTCATAATTCTACCTCAAATCACGTTGGAGGTGAACAATGGCCACGAGCTTCTGCCTTCGGCCATTGTGTGCCCCTCTGGTGGAGGTTGGAGGCGAAGACATGCGAACATTCTACACTTTGGGCTTTTATCTTCTTGCTGGCTACAACAACAACATGATCAGTAGGGGCGCTCGTCGAAAGTTCGCCATAGCAGTGAATCTGAGCGACGACAGTGCCTTTGAAGTGAAAAGGGTCGTGGTTAATTACCGCTGCCCGGGTGATTACGTGACCTTTCTCCATGATAGGCTGACCAGCGTTTTGAATGGGGCCGATTGGGGTTCTATCAGTTTATCCGTCAAGGACAACAATGACGGGTCAGGTTTTTTTTCCTGAGATCAATCTTTCCTGAGCACATGAACGTGGACGCAGATGTAGAGTTGGTTGGGAACGCTTTTCCACAATGGGCGTGAACTTGCAGAGCAACTGCAGATCCGTGTCTCTGGCGGATATGGCTTCCAAAGCAACGGTGATGGAGGCAAGGTGGATTGCGATGAACAAGATAAGTAACTTTCTCGCTTTCTGGAAGGGAAAATATAAATATAAGTATGCTTTATTTGGGTATCTTTTGAAAGATTTCTTACCAAATATAGAGAGAATATAAACATAATAGTATGCAATGAGGAATGTGAAGAAAATGCAAGGATGTAAGAGCTAGGTAAATATGTAGTTTTACCTCATAAAGTAAAAATGTAGATTTCTTTAGAAATACTACATGTGAATCTTGTGTTAAATGCTTTATGGTTCTAGCTAACTTTTGTTGTTTTGAAAATGCATTACATGCATGAGGAAGTTAGCTAGTGACGTGCTTTTAGGCACATAGTTATTCGTTTCTGTAGTTTCTTTTTGGTAAAAGAGTGCATACTTCAGGTATGAGGATGAAGGATTCTAGGAGAAGTTTCTTGGAAACAAAATAGTGGTTCTTTCTTTAAAAATATATATGAATAGTGTTCCTAATATATTGAAAACCCATACTTGTATTATTAAAAGATTATGTGCACTACATATACTAAATAGGGGCTATTAGGATAAGCTAATGGATGCTCAAAGAACAGTCGTTGTGTTATGGAGACGTGTTCTTTGTATGTTAACAAAACTATGTTAATTTCTTGAAAAATAACTATGTGAAAGGAACGCATGTGCAAGGCGCAGAACAATAGTTATTACTTGGTATGTGAACATAACCAATGTGTTATATGTTTTAAAAAGGAAACATGGACTTGTAAAACTAATGGTTAGATCTCTTAGAGAGAGATATGTACCAGTGTGAGTAAGCATTGTGAAAACTAGAATAAGAATTTACTTGAATAGATGTACTAGTTAGTCAGTATGTTATGCTTGCTCATGCAGATGAGTAGATGTTAAAAGATCACTTTTAGAGGTTGTTTAATGAATTATTAATAATGTATCTAATATTGTTGCCAAAGCTTGTTGACAACTACATTGACAGGAGACGATGGCGGTTGATGCCAAAGGGGAAGTGATGTTTAACATTATGGCAGGAAAAGGATTATTGGTCCATGCAGATGAGTTCAAGTTGCAGGATTGTCCATTACTAGAACAATCATGCCACAAGGAATGTTGTATGTGGCGGTATGTAAGTAAAAGATTACATGAGAACTGTATTAGCTTTTAGCTAGTTATGTGATAACTTAATGATAACTCATTGTAATGATTTTATAACAATGGTTAAGGGATGGAATCCCTTATAATCCATTGAGTGAGGGGTGAAATCCCTCACGAGCGTTTAATAATAAGATTAAACGTTTGCTGGTTTTCACCCTAAGGGGTTTCCAGGGTAAATTGGTGTTCAAATGGTGTGATTGCCTTTTGTGTCAGTTTGATAATGATGAGTCCTTGAGGTTGATGGTTCTTTATTTGATTTGACAACCATAATGTCCTAGTACATGATTATTTATTATGGTTAAGTATATCAAGAAATGGATGCAACGATTCATGAGACAGTTTATGTTATTACACTACCACAGTGGTGGTTATAGGTTATGCAATGGTTATGCAACTTACTGTCTTTGATGGCAATTTACTTGATGTACTAATGAATGTTATATCTAATGGTTAATGATGAATTGTGGAATTGTGAATTGGTTAATTACTTGTGGTAATTTGTATTAAAAAATTCTAACTCCCTACTTTTACATGCGAGGTTACCGGGGTATGTGACAGCAGACGTGGATGAGCGCGGCCCTCACAGACCAGGACTCCTGCCTCAATGGCTTTCAGGACCTCAACGCCACCGGTCATGTTACGGCCATGGCCCCGGTCGCGTGCGGGACGTGGGAAAATTGATAAGTAATTACATTGTAAAAGCATTTACAGTGTAATTTTTTTATTAACAAAAATTATAAATAAATAGTGTTTTAGATAAAAGAAAATTACAATATATATATTACATTAAAATATATAGTATATAAGTAGTAATAATAACTTAAGATTTATTTTATTTTGAAAATTAGAATAATGATTTTTTAAGCAAATTTCAATTTAATTGATAAGCATATAAAAACTTGAATACTTGCAATAAACTTACAAGATAACAATATGTTGAACCATGTATATTCACATAGACTTTGTCATAGATATTATTAACTTGTAAATCTTTGTTACAATACCATCATTGATCCATAAAACCTGCCCAAAACCATCTCAATACCACATGCCCAAAAACTATCTTTCATTTCACAGTCAAAATATGTTATAATAGATATATTTTTTAAATTTAATTTTATTACATTTTTGGGCCAAAATTCTCTATATCCCAATATGAAAGACATGTTAGATTGCCCTATTATATTATGTTATCTAAACATTTTGACGAAGTCATTGTCTATAATGCGAGGTGACGGAATCCGGCAGAAGAAATTGAGGTTAAATATTGATTTGTTGCAGTTAAAATGGTTTTTTAACTGCATATTTGGATTCAGCACCCTGGAAAACCCCTAGGAAGCTTTGATTCTGCAGAAACTAGCTATCAAACTTGCTATTCCAATAAATTGCTGCCGGATTTTAACCGGAAAAACCCACCGGAAAAGCTTCGAAAAAGTCGCATTATAGACAACTGCAAAATAAAAATGAAAATACAAAATAAAATTATTACTTAAAATATTTTGACTCGGTGAAATTACATAAAACTAAAAAATAAACTAAAAAATAAAATATTTTATATTTTTTTAAAGGGCTCTCCATCACAATATGGAAGAGATGTTGCATTGTCTTGTTATATTATGTTATTTAAACATTTTGACGAGTCAAACTACATAAAAATAAAAATGAAAATACAAAATAAAATTATCACTTGAAATATTTTCACTTCATAAAATTAAGTAGAAATAAAAAATAAACTAAAAAAATAATTAAATCAACTAAGATGTATTTAACTTTGGATCTATCAAGTTTGGAAAGAGATTAAATATCTCAAATAAATTTTACACTCAGAAAAGAAAAAAAAAATACACCCAAAAAAAATTGATTTTTCTCAATACTTAATAAATCTAATTTTAAAATAAATACAAACTAATATTTATATAAAATTAATGCAACATAACCAAATAAATCTAACATTAAAATAAATATAAACTAATATTTATATAAAATTAATGCACAAGGACCAAACTCTAACTAATCAATTAAAATTAGCCATTTAATTGGTTAGCCGAAATCTGCAATTTCTAAAGCATATTTACGTACATAACTGTAATGACCCCGGTAACTTGTAATTCTAGATAATTACTGTGGTGAAAACAATATGAGTGGTAACTTGTTATTATTAAAAGACATTGTTAATTTTGAAAGTGAATATAATAGACTATTTTGCACATGTGTATTGATGAAATGCTGGCAGCCTCCAAAAGGAGGATTTTCTATTAAAAGAAAATAAATCAGTTATGAAACTGAAAAAACAACTGCCTCTCACCCAAGGAAAAGTCCTGGGAGGAAAATCTCGGGGCTGTTGATGAACAGGCAGAGAAAAGATTCCAGAGGGAGAGAGCAGAGTGGAAAAAGTGGGTTAAGTCTGGTTGTGATCAGATAACCCAGCACAGTAGTGCATGAGTCTTGTTGAGGGTCAAGAATTAAACACAAAACCTCGTCTGCAGGGTAGAACTCAGTGATTAAATTCACTATGTACAGAATCAAGTGCTTAGTAAGGAAATGCCAAAACAGACTTAGATCTGAAGTGATTATTAAATCGTAGAATACAACAAGAAGTAGATATGCAGCAGAGCGTATACAGAACCATAGGTTACGAACACATACGAAGAAAATAACCAGTTTCACTAAGCTCAAATCTTATTAACATACAGTTATGATGTCGTGCTCAGAGCCGAGACATTAACGAATAAAGCGAAAAGATTTATAAAGAAATTATTATTGAAGAACTGAGGCTCTGTAATAAACAAAGATGCCGTGTAAGCTGGAGTAAAAGAGACCATATCTAGCAGTGAGGGATTTGCTCATAGTTAAACCTCACACTATCATGTAAACCGTAAAGAACATCATATGGCCGCGCGAATGTAAAGACACATATCATGGCCGTGTAAAGATAAGAGCATCATATGGCTGTGCGAATGGAGCGTTAACGCTACTCGCAAGCCAATAACCAGAGATTAACACTATTAGATCTTGAGCAAAACTGAACAAGACATATTTACCATCTAACAGACTCAAACAATTTAACATGCAAACCAATATCCGTGTATGCGAGGAGGGTTTGACTTGCCTTCATTATTTCGAAAGCAAGCCGTAAACCCTGAGACCGCACCAGCATAACATAAACTGTGTAATATTTGCGAATATTGAAATAATTTAACTATAGTTCCATCAAGACTGGAGAAAACACGCAATATACAGGAGTCGACAAACATGTCAAACAGATCAAAATGTATTCATTACTGTAGTAAGCCCCGTAGGGTATAATTCTTTAAGGATAACAATGTTAAACAGTAGTAACAGTCATGTTGGGTAAACCCCGTAGAATGTATCTGCATGTGAATGGAAACAGAACATTGAACTGTAATATTGATAACGGAGCTTGTTTACATAGCCGACGGGTAATAGTATAAACAAACATTAAACCCTCAATGGCCTGTAGCCGTAAACAAGAAACTATCTAACCCTCAGAGCTTCATGTATACAGGCTCGGTATGAGAAGGCCGCCCCTGAGACACATGAATAACCATACATGAGTCTCGTACTGGCCATGGAAGACTTTCATTTCTTCCATAATAGTTATCCTACAGGGCAATGCATAACAGCATCGAGGACACACCTGGATAAAATGCAGATTTGTAGAACCTCCTTCCTGACAGTGGAAGCCGTGGAGTCCAAACCCTCCTGCACAGAACAGTCACCATTATCAACTGTATCAGTGGTAAATCGAGGAATCAAAGAACTAATTAATACTCTGTCAAGCGCAAGACTGTAACCTTTTAAATTGCCATGGGCGAAATGCTCTCATACCTGTGCGAATGGCGGATCTGGTATGGTGGAGGGAGATGTTGGATGAGCCGAGGTTTGCCCGTGACGCAAATGGATCGAGACTGAAGAACCCGGCAGATAATATAATGTCAACCAAACCCTCAAAACAATCTGAGCCATCCGATTTGGAGGAGCGATCCGCATCGTTCGTTTGAGCGGGAGCATGGGCACGCAAACCCTAAAGTACAACCCTCTGCGTATTCACATGGCCGCACATGGTTCTCAGCCACCTGGCCACGGAACGGGTGAGTTGGATTAACACCCGCTCACCATGTGGCACCGTGTTTAATGAACCAGTACCCAACTCAATTAAGACTGTGCATAATGTTAGCGTGGGTTGGTGGAATGTATTATCAACGCATGACTATTAACGTGCGAGGGGTAAAACATAAACCATATATTACAATGTTTGAAACATAATATCTGCACTTATATTATAGCAAAGTACCATGATGACCTGTAAGGGGTTGGTAACATTAAAAAAAAATAAAAAAATTTAGGTTGGTATAAGTTAGATTTGGATCGTGACAATGTGGTATCAGAGCAGAGGTTTCAAAACTGTGGCCTCTGGAACAGCAAGATCATTTTATAATGTATATATATAAACAATGCAACTAATTGCCTTTCTTGTGTACTACCAGGAGAACCATACAGAGACAGCTACCTGCTAGCAGCTAATAGTAAGATGGAGGAAATGCTGGGAGCTGGCGGCATCCCTCAAGAAAATGCTGAACTGTGGGTACAGCTTGGTGCTGAGACACGCAGTACCAATCTGGCGATACTGCAAACTGTTCAGGAGCTGAAAGGTGAAATGGCGAGTTTACGAGAGGACAATGCGCGATTAACAATGGAACAAGAAAGAATACTGAAAAGCTTGTCAGATAAACAAAATCCACCCTTGGCCAGCCCTAGTGCAGAACAGCAAAGGGGCACTGAGGAACGGGATTACGCAACTGAGCTTTCAGAAGAACAGGAAGACCATTCTGATAATGTGCAAGAGCAGCGAACCTCCAAGCGACAGAAAGTGGAATTACAGGGAGAATTTCGAAAAATCAAACCTCCACTTTTCGATGGAGAGCAGGAAGAAGCAGCAGAAGCCTGGTTGATTAATATTAATAAATATTTTCAACTTTATGAATATGACCAAAATCTGAAGGCGCGGCTGGCTATTTTCCAGTTGCAGGGCAAAGCCACCTTGTGGTGGGAAGAGATTAAAATTGTGAAGGGGGTAAGTGAGCAAAGTATAACCTGGGAAAAATTTCAGAAATACTTCAAGGAGAGGTATTTAACTGAGCGCTTTTATGATGAGAAGGCGCGAGAATTCCATGACTTACGGCTAGGACAGCAGTCCATGGACGAATTCATAAATCGCTTCACTTCTCTGCTTCGTTATGTGCCATACATAAAAGAGGAGAAGGCCAAGGTGCAGAGGTTCGTGAGTAGCCTACCAGCTTATATAAGGGAACGAATTGAGTTTGACAATCCCCGAACTATGGATGAGGCAATTCGGAAGGCTAGAATTTGTTACCAGCAGAACAAACAAAAAGGAGAAGTTCCAAACAAGAAATGGAATGAAAGAAAAGGCAGCAGAGTTGCTGGAAACAACAAAGGCAGCCGTGGAAATGGTAGTAAAGGAGCTGGAAAGGGGCAGTTTAACAGAAGCACAAATAAGGGCACCTTCCGGGCTAAGCCAAGCGAGAGCAGGATCAGCGAACCACCTGCTAGATCGGAGGTTGAGGGAACTAGACCTCCAGTTTAGTGCTGGGTGTGTGAAGGACCGCACTACGCTAGAAATTGTCCACAGCGTAAAAGAACTGATCAAATATCTCAAGTCCATGAAGCCTCAACTGTTGGGGATGTGGCGCGCAGCGTACCAAGGATCAATGCAGCATTAGAGGACCGGCAGGCGGAATACCAACCTTCCATGGTGGAATTCGAAGGTAAGATTTCAAACCTTTCTGTAGCTGTACTTATTGATCCAGGAGCTACTTTAAGTTATGTTAGTCCAAAAGTAGTGGAACACTGTAAGCTACCACCAGAAAAGTTCAAAAACCCATGGTTGGTCCAGTTAGCTACGGGAGCCAAAAGGCGGGTTTTAGCTAAAGTTAATAACTGTTCTTTCAGTATAGCTGGACAGCCCGTAACGGCAGACCTGAATGTACTTCCGTTAGGCTCCTATGACATTCTTATTGGTATGGATTGGCTGGAAAAGCACTGGTCGTTGGTGAATTGCAAAACTAAGACCATATACTACAAAGATGATTTGGGGCAGCAGCAGGAATTGCAGGGAATTAAACATCCTGTTCAGATTCGACCTATCACTGCAACTCAGTTAGCTAAATGTATTAGAAAGAAATGTCAGATCTATGCCATACAAGTTGGCTATGCGAACCAGAAAGATAAGATGTCTGCATTAGACGATATTCCAGTGGTACAGGAATTTACAGATGTCTTTCCTGAAGAGGTACCGGGTTTGCCTCCAAGAAGGGACATAGACTTCACTATAGAGTTAATACCGGGGGCAGCACCAGTATTGCGGGCACCGTACCGGATGAGCATACCAGAGTTAACGGAGTTGAAAATGCAGCTTCAAGAGCTGTTGGAGAAACAGTACATTCGACCCAGTGTGTCACCCTGGGGAGCTCCAGTATTGTTCGTGAAGAAGAAGGATGGGACCCTTCGCATGTGCATAGATTATCGGCAGCTGAATAAGCTCACGGTCAAAAACAAGTACCCTTTACCCAGAATAGATGAACTCTTTGATCAAGTGAAAGGAGCAAAAGTGTTTTCCAAAATTGATCTGCGATCTGGTTATCATCAGATCAGGATTAAGGATGAGGACATTGCCAAAACTGCTTTCCGGACACGCTATGGGCACTACGAATTTGTAGTGCTACCTTTTGGTTTGACCAATGCACCTGCTACTTTTATGTGCATGATGAATAGCGTGTTTCACAGGTTTTTGGACAAGTTTGTACTGATATTCATTGACGATATATTGATATATTCTCGTTCCCAACAGGAACATGAGGAGCACCTTAGATTGGTGTTACAAACTCTTCGGGAGCATCAGCTATATGCTAAGTTTAGCAAATGCGATTTCTTCAAAGAGGAAATTCAGTATTTGGGCCACGTGATTACGAAAGAGGGAATTGCAGTTGACCCCGAGAAGATAAAATCTATTATGGAATGGCCTATACCCAAAGACGTTGCTGATATCAGATCCTTTATGGGATTAGCTGGCTATTACCGGAGGTTTGTGGAAGGCTTTTCTAGGATAGCCTATCCTATCACCTCATTGCAAAAGAAAGGAAAGATATTTAGATGGACAGCAGAGTGTCAATAGAGTTTTGACCGCTTGAAGCACCTCCTCACCACTGCACCCATCCTGAGGATCGCTGATCCTAATAAGGATTACGTGGTGTGCACCGATGCAAGCAAGGAGGGCGTGGGAGGAGTACTAATGCAGGAAGGAAAAGTAATAGCTTATGAATCAAGGAAACTAAAAGAGCATGAGCAGAGATACTCTGCTTACGATTTAGAGTTAACTGCTGTGATTCACGCACTAAAGATGTGGCGACATTACCTTCTTGGGAAGAAATTTCTGTTGTTAACAGATCATCACAGTTTGACGCATTATTTCAGCCAACCTACCTTGAATGCGAGGCAAGGCCGTTGGGCAGATTTTCTAAGTGGGTTTGACTTTGAAATAAAGCATTTAAAGGGCAAAGAAAATCGGGTGGCAGATGCCTTAAGTCGAAAGGTTCATTGCTTATGTGAACTTTCAGCCAGCAGGTGGCGGAGTTCGCTGGTTGAACAAATAAAAGCAGCAGCCAGTGACGACTCTGAATATCAGCATTTAAAACAGCAGGTACAACAATCTGATAATGGAAAGTTACAGCAAGGGTACACATTAGATAATGCTGGATTGCTGTGTTTTAATAAGAAAATGTATGTACCTGACTCAAATGACCTTAAGAAGCTGATTCTAGATGAGTTTCACATCAGCCACTACACTGGCCACCCAGGGTACCAAAAGATGGTCACGGCACTCAAGAAAGAGTATTACTGGCCAGGAATGAAGAAGCAGGTAGTGGAATACTTGGCAAGCTGTTTGGAATGCCAGCAAATTAAGGCTGAACATCAACATCCAGCGGGACTGTTGCAGCCTTTGCCTATTCCGGAATGGAAATGGGAAACCATTTCCATGGATTTTATAACCGGGTTACCACGAACAAAGAAGGGCAATGATTCTATTATGGTCGTGGTTGATAAATTGAGTAAAGCAGCGCACTTCATACCTGTGCAGTCCACTTACAAGGCGGTACAAATCGCGCATCTCTTTATGCAAAATGTGTTCCGTTTGCATGGATTGCCAAAGGTAATTATATAAGACCGTGATGTGAAATTCACTTCCACCTTTTGGAGAACACTGTTTGCCGAGTTGGGCACTCGGTTGAATTTTAGCACGGCTTATCACCCACAGACCGATGGTCAAACTGAGCGAGTCAATCAGGTATTGGAAGACATGTTGAGGGCGAATGTGATGCTAAAACCTAGTCAATGGGAAGAGTATTTGCATCTGGTTGAATTTGCCTACAATAATGGGTATCATACCTCAACCCAGCTAAGTCCCTTTGAGGTCTTGTATGGGCGAAAGTGCCGCACACCCTCAAGTTGGGGTGGACTGGAGGATAAGCTGAGTTTGGGTCCGGAAATGTTAAAAGACATGGAAGATATGGTGAAGAGAGTGCGAGCAAATTTAAAGGCTGCACAAGACAGACAGAAAAGTTTCGCAGACAGGAAAAGAAGATTCACAGAGTACAATGTTGGTGACCATGTGTTTGTAAGGATTCAAACCAGAAGGAGCACACTGCAGTGGAGTGGGTGCGCCAAGCTGGCTCCTCGATACTTTGGACCGTTTCAGATTTTAGCTAGAGTGGGGCCAGTGGCCTACCAACTTGCTTTGCCCAGTCATATTAAGATTCACAATGTGTTCCATGTTTCTGTCCTAAAGAAATATGTATATGACCCTAAACATGTTATTCAATGGCAAGATGTGCGGGTAAGAATTAATCCGGTTGTTTTGATTATGCAGCTATATTCAATAGGAAATTGATTAAAGTATTGGTTGTCTGCAGGTCGAACCGGAAGGCGAGGTCCTGGTCGAACCACAGAGCATTCTCGACCGGAGAGAAGTGCGGCTGCGGAAACGGGTTATTACCCAAATTAAGGTGTTGTGGCAGCACTATGGCCCTGAGGAGGCTACATGGGAAGACGAGGAACTTTTCAGAAAGGCTTACCCGAATTTATTTAACGAGAATGGACATCGGGACGATGTCCAATCCCAGGGGGGGAAGATGTAATGACCCGGTAACTTGTAATTCTAGATAATTACTGTGGTGAAAACAATATGAGTGGTAACTTGTTATTATTAAAAGACATTGTTAATTTTGAAAGTGAATATAATAGACTATTTTGCACATGTGTATTGATGAAATGCTGGCAGCCTCCAAAAGGAGGATTTTCTATTAAAAGAAAATAAATCAGTTATGAAACTGAAAAAACAACTGCCTCTCACCCAAGGAAAAGTCCTGGGAGGAAAATCTCGGGGCTGTTGATGAACAGGCAGAGAAAAGATTCCAGAGGGAGAGAGCAGAGTGGAAAAAGTGGGTTAAGTCTGGTTGTGATCAGATAACCCAGCACAGTAGTGCATGAGTCTTGTTGAGGGCTGCAGGCCTGCAAGACGGCTCGGGGGGAGAATCCAGTGCAAGTGGATCTCAAGGTTGGGAGGTTAAGAGCAAAATCGTTGCAGGTGAACTCTTGGAATAGGAGCGATAGTAGCAGTCTACCAGGTATGTATCCTTAAATAGTTTAAATTGAGGCACAGGTAATGATGGCATACAGTTATATATACAAATGTAGTGGTCTGTGTTTCTTTATTAAACTAAGAGAATATAGATATGTATATATATTTGCAGTTGCCTGTATTTTCCTTTAATGAGATAATGAAATACAGTTGTATATACGGTTGCCTGTATTTTTCTTTAATGAGTGAATAAAACTACAGTTTTATATAAATATATTCGGCTGTGAATCTTTTATGGAGTTAATGAAAAATACAGATATAAATGAAGTCATTCATTAGGTAGAAAACGGGGAGTAACCGTAACTGTAATCAAGAATTAAACACAAAACCTCGTCTGCAGGGTAGAACTCAGTGATTAAATTCACTATGTACAGACTCAAGTGCTTAGTAAGGAAATGCCAAAACAGACTTAGATCTGAAGTGATTATTAAATCGTAGAATACAACAAGAAGTAGATATGCAGCAGAGCGTATACAGAACCATAGGTTACGAACACATACGAAGAAAATAACCAGTTTCACTAAGCTCAAATCTTATTAACATACAGTTATGATGTCGTGCTCAGAGCCGAGACATTAACGAATAAAGCGAAAAGATTTATAAAGAAATTATTATTGAAGAACCGAGGCTCTGTAATAAACAAAGATGCCGTGTAAGCTGGAGTAAAAGAGACCATATCTAGCAGTGAGGGATTTGCTCATAGTTAAACCTCACACTATCATGTAAACCGTAAAGAACATCATATGGCCGCGCGAATGTAAAGACACATCTCATGGCCGTGTAAAGATAAGAGCATCATATGGCTGTGCGAATGGAGCGTTAACGCTACTCGCAAGCCAATAACCAGAGATTAACACTATTAGATCTTGAGCAAAACTGAACAAGACATATTTACCATCTAACAGACTCAAACAATTTAACATGCAAACCAATATCCGTGTATGCGAGGAGGGTTTGACTTGCCTTCATTATTTCGAAAGCAAGCCGTAAACCCTGAGACCGCACCAGCATAACATAAACTGTGTAATATTTGCGAATATTGAAATAATTTAACTATAGTTCCATCAAGACTGGAGAAACCACGCAATATACAGGAGTCGACAAACATGTCAAACAGATCAAAATGTATTCATTACTGTAGTAAGCCCCGTAGGGTATAATTCTTTAAGGATAACAATGTTAAACAGTAGTAACAGTCATGTTGGGTAAACCCCGTAGAATGTATCTGCATGTGAATGGAAACAGAACATTGAACTGTAATATTGATAACGGAGCTTGTTTACATAGCCGACGGGTAATAGTATAAACAAACATTAAACCCTCAATGGCCTGTAGCCGTAAACAAGAAACTATCTAACCCTCAGAGCTTCATGTATACAGGCTCGGTATGAGAAGGCCGCCCCTGAGACACATGAATAACCATACATGCGTCTCGTACTGGCCATGGAAGACTTTCATTTCTTCCATAATAGTTATCCTACAGGGCAATGCATAACAGCATCGAGGACTCACCTGGATAAAACGTAGATTTGCAGAACCTCCTTCCTGACAGTGGAAGCCGTGGAGTCCAAACCCTCCTGCACAGAACAGTCACCATTATCAACTGTATCAGTGGTAAATCGAGGAATCAAAGAACTAATTAATACTCTGTCAAGCGCAAGACTGTAACCTTTTAAATTGCCATGGGCGAAATGCTCTCATACCTGTGCGAATGGCGGATCTGGTATGGTGGAGGGAGATGTCGGATGAGCCGAGGTTTGCCCGTGACGCAAATGGATCGAGACCGAAGAACCCGGCAGATAATATAATGTCAACCAAACCCTCAAAACAATCTGAGCCATCCGATTTGGAGGAGCGATCCGCATCGTTCGTTTGAGCGGGAGCATGGGCACGCAAACCCTAAAGTACAACCCTCTGCGTATTCACATGGCCGCACATGGTTCTCAGCCACCTGGCCACGGAACGGGTGAGTTGGATTAACACCCGCTCACCATGTGGCACCGTGTTTAATGAACCAGTACCCAACTCAATTAAGACTGTGCATAATGTTAGCGTGGGTTGGTGGAATGTATTATCAACGCATGACTATTAACGTGCGAGGGGTAAAACATAAACCATATATTACAATGTTTGAAACATAATATCTGCACTTATATTATAGCAAAGTACCATGATGACCTGTAAGGGGTTGGTAACATTAAAAAAAAAAAAAAAATTTAGGTTGGTATAAGTTAGATTTGGATCGTGACAATAACAAACTTGGTGTTTATCGATTTTTCCATCTGGAAAATCAACTCACCGTATATTTTGGAATGGCATTGATGGTTGACCCGGTTTCACTTTTATTCCAGCTCCCCCGTCTGATTGTCAAATATTTGGCCAATCAGCAATCGACTATAGGTGTAAATTCAAAGTAGAGCGTGACAATCAAAGATAAATTTTTAAATTAGAAATATATAAAATAAATTAAATGATGGTAACTTTTAATGAGAGATGTAAATTAAATGTGAATAAACATCATGTTATAATATAAATATATATAAATTAAAGTATTTAACAAGATTCTTAATAATGAAATTTTACACTATTATATTAGTTAAATTTATATTAATTAAATCAAAATATAAGATCTATAAATTATTTTTGTAATTTAATATAAAATTTAGTTTGTAATTATGAATGTGTTAGAAGGTATTCTCTAGCATAATAGAGAAGAGATGTAATATCATGTCTTTCTTATCTTATTAAACATTTTGAGCAAGTTAAATCAAATAAAAATAAAATAAAACTAAAAACTTGAAATAAAATAAATAATAATTATTAATTATTAATAAAATATTTTCACTGTGACAATATATAAAATTAAAACATAAAAAAGCTATAAAATAAAATAAAATAATTAATTACAATTATAAGTAATCATAATTAATAATTAAAGTAGTTTAGATCCATCTTTAATTCCAAATAATTGTTTCAAGTGAAAAGAGATTTGATACCTCTTAGCCTTTGGTAGATTCAAAATTTCTAAGGACTTAGAGGGATCAAATCTCTTTTGGCTGTAAAAGAGGTATTCAAAATAAAGATGAATCTAGACACTTTATAATAACTACAAATCTTAAATATAGTAATGTTCAAGTGTCCAACATATTATTTATATACTTAAAATTATGATTTTATAAATAGGAACTTACATTTCACAATAAAATGAAATTTGAGTACTCTTTTTATTAATTTATTTATAACAATTTTCTTTTCTTAATTTAAGATAAATATTAGAGAAAATTTTAAAATAAAAAATTATTTTCAACAAAATCATATTTAAGAAAAACAATAAGATTTAAGGTAATGATATCATTAAAAGTAAATAATTTTTAAGAAAAAAGAGGAAAATCGTTTTTTTAATTGTATTTTTAACATATTTCTTCATAGATTTACTTAAATGTGAGATATAAATACCATTTTTTAAAGTAGATACACATTTAACTAAGTTAAAGAATAGGTAATAAAATGAAGTAAAACTAATTAAGATTCACCTTACCTATATGACAAAGTTTCCACTATTTTAGGATTATATTTTAGTGATAACAATAAATTTGGTTTTTTGGGTCACTCAAACATAAAACCTTAATTAAAGTCAAGACCTTACCTAACTCTTCCCAAGATTCCTAAAAGGCCACCCACAAAAAAAATTGGAAGTGTCTACTGAGGCTGAGGAATTTCCCAAAAGTGCAAAAAATTCAAAAAAATCTTGCACTTTAGTGTTTGAATCATGTTTTTGATGGTGGAAATGGATCCAACACTATTAAAAACCTCTAGGGCACCCAAAACCTTGAAGTTTGACAATTGTAACTTGGATTTACAAAAATCCATGCCAGATTATTCTTATTTCACCTTAAGGTGGATGAGGATTTTTTTTTAC
Organism: Pinus tabuliformis; assembly: GCA_031772625.1. Classification (NCBI taxonomy): domain Eukaryota; kingdom Viridiplantae; phylum Streptophyta; class Pinopsida; order Pinales; family Pinaceae; genus Pinus; species Pinus tabuliformis. The sequence goes on from CM062805.1 coordinate 1,148,695,134, forward strand.
TGTTTTTTACTTTTTTAATGACTTGCCTAGATTGATTCTAAACGGAATATGCTCAACCTATGCTTTATATGAATTCTTATCAATGGTTGTAGTTTGTTAGAGAGTTTGTTAGGTTGCATTGACTTTTTATAAATTTAAAAATTTTAATGTTTCCTAGGGATTTTCAGAGCATACCCGATAATAGAAAATATGTCTTATATCTTGGTTGTAAATGATAGAAACTCTTCAACACTTTTGTTTTTTATAAGACTTGGGATTCTAGCTTTCCAATAAAAATTTGGTCACCCTGTAGTGCGTCTAGGGCTATTTCCACTCTCGCAAGAATTTCATATGTTAGTCACTTTCATCGCTTAGTTGAGTCTACCATCATGAAAAAATCATTAACATCACTTAGTCACATCATCATGATCTCCATTCAGTGCAGTGTCACCATTAGGTCATTATGATTGAGGTCACAAAATAAGTAATTTCATGTATAAATCCGGCAAATGAGGAGTGGCAATAGGTAAATTTGTTCAATAACACTTGATTTAAAATGCAATTTATGTTTCTATATGTAATAATGTTCCTAAGTTTCCAAAGTTACAAGAATAGGTCCTAAGGCTACAAAACTCAAAAAGAAAGTGAATTGGTGAGGTGGGTCATCCTACCTCATTAATCACTTAGACACCAAAAGAAAATTATAAAAGCACATGGAGGAGCTCATTCACACTCATTTTATTTTGTCTACCTTCCTAGCATTGAGCTCCCCCTCTCCTTTGAAAAGAATTATGATTACATAGCCCTCATTAGAAAAAATTGGCCCTCGTTGCGCACAAAGAGCCCATGCTATGCACCTGGATAGCACGCTGCACATAGGAGGTCTTTGCTGCGCACGAGGCATAATTGTCGAAAATTGGTGTTTAACCACCATAATCCATTTTTCAAAGCTCCTCTTCAGTCATTTCATCCTCCATGCTCTATAACAAGTAAGTTTAATCATTTTCATGACCTCCTTTGCCTCATATGTCAAGAAATTGATCAAATACTTCTTCTCCTAGGGTTTACATGATTTTCATGGTTTTGATCTTCAAATGATGAATTGATGCCCTAAACCCTAGATTCATTGTCCCTACACCTCTATTTGCAGCTAATACACCATCTCCATATGTCACAAAGCCTTATCCCCTCATTTTCTATCATTTTCCTCTAAACCCTAGTCTACCCTATCTCTTTCTAGGGTAGGCCTATGTTTTGGTCTTTTCCACCCCCTCCCCTCACTCATTTTCCAAAATTCCTTCTTCCCCTACTCACTAACTTCATCCCCTACCCTCCTAAATTTCCTTAAAAATTTAGGCAACTCCTAAGTCCATCATGCCATCTCATTCCCTCAGGGAAACAAATTTCATTGTTTTTGCTTGCCTTTCACCTAGGGTTTGAAGTATATAATCCTAACCAAAATGTCTGAAAGAGTGCAATTGAAAGGAAAAGAGAATTACCCCAGCATATTTCACCATAGCCTGATAAAGGTTATAGTACTCCATCAGTTGGGAGAGAAGAACATGACATGCGACACCTTCATTGAGGAAGCCTTGAAAATGCATATAACCACTTCACCAAGCTAGCACCAAACCATATCATCACAGCCCATGGAGGCGGCGTCATCAAGCAAACAATATGAGGTTTCCAAGGCACCTAGGCCTGAGGTGATCAAGACATATCAGAGAGGCAGAAAGCTTGTGTTTTCTCCTCAAATTCAGGAAGGGGCCAATCCTACTACATCACTAGAACAGGGATCACCATCACATCATGAAGCTTCTTTGCATAATGAGGAGCCCATTGAGAATGACTTTGACCTAGTTTAATTAGATGCACAAGATGAGCACCAAACCTTATAACAAGTCATCAAAGAGAAGTATTCTCATATCAAGGAGCTCAAGGACAATTTGGCTGAGGCCAAATTCACCATTTCATTCCTTCAGCAAGAAAATAGTCAACTTAAGGCAAAATAGCTAGTCATGGAGAAATAGCCATTCAAGGATAGGAAGCAAGAGATGAAAGGCAAGGCAGTGGTGGACCATGAGGGCACTGAGGAGCATGAAGGATATGTGGCAAGGAAGATGTTGTTCTTTGAGATAACCTAAGGTCAATGGGCTATGCCAAAGCATCTAAAATGTTTTGTTTGATTTTAATGGTTGGATGACCAGTGAACTGCTTTTAAACAGGTGCTTTAAACTTAGACAGATTTTCAATAAAACAAAAGGTTGTTCTTTAAATACATATAGTTATTTTGATTTTAAGTGGGATGGATAAGTAGAATATGAAGAAGTATAAATTATTTAATATTCAGACAGAGTATTTGACCATTTATAATCAGAAATTAAAAAAACTGTGTTTTCTTAATCAACAAAATATAATTAAGTCATTTCAAAAATCTAGTGCAATTCAAGTTCGAAGAGAAATTCACAGTAACATATAGTCCTGTAAACTAATTTCTTAATGAAATTACAACTTCACAAAGGATTAAAAATGAAACTGAGATTCAATTAAATTTTCAACAAGATGGTTGTAAAAGAAATAAATTATATGAGGAAACATAATGAAAAACATAATGAAAAGAACTCACTAAGAGACAATCCGTACGAAGTAAATCCATAATATTTTATTATATAAAAAATGCTCCAGCTTAGTACAATTTTGTTTGTTAACTAGTTCAAGGGTGCAACCTTGAATATTTCGACATAATGAAGTTTTTAAACAAAATACAAAATATTAAAATAAATGTCTGAGTGACACGGAATTATATTATTACTTAAAACTAACAGGAAGGGAAGAAATTCAATAAAAAAAAAAGAATCTAAACATCTGGCCCTGTTTTGAAGGAAAGTTGTTGCTTAGTTGCCACTATTTTGGTGTCGCGCTGGAAAAGCAGATCTGTAATCTAATTAAATTCACACAACGTTTCCCAGCATTCTTTATCTGGGATCGCTATCTTGGTTACCTTACGTTAGATTTCATCTACCTTAGTATACTTGGAAAAATTGGGTTTTACCGTAAAAATATGTTTTATCTCATTCTGAACCAAACATATGTTGCTGATGGCTTCATAAAATGCCTTGCATGTCATTGAACCTTTGATGTTGGAGGTCTTGGCTGTGTCCCCGGAAATTTCCTGAAGCTTCTTGAAGTAGTCATTCTTGATCATTAATTTATCATTGATCACAAACAACGAAGGAATATCCTTCTTGTTCAATGCATCAATCCTTGTGAAAAAACTGTTAACTGCAACTTCAAGAGTGTGACACTTCTCTATCAACTGCACTACTAAGTTCTTTTTGGTCGGAACTTTCTTCACCTCCAGAATGGTTTCAGTCATATCATCCACTCCTAGATCATCTAGTTCATACCTACTTTTAGAATTACGAAACTTTATAATGCTGTTGGCTATAGAAGGCATTTCTCCTAGTTGAGTATTTATATTGGAAATTGTCTGATTTTCCTTTTCCATCAACTCCTTCTACTAAAAAATGATCTGGATACATGGTCACATTTCATCCATCTCCTCAATGATGTTGTTCCATATGATTTCCTTGACATTACCAAGAGTGTAGCCAATGGAAAATTTGGTTGCTAACTTCTTCCATGTTTCTATTTGATTCTGAGCTCTCTAAAGCTCTGCTGCATGAAAAATTTCAGATTTCTTTTGATGATCCTCCAACATTTTTACTTGATCATGTAGTTTCTTAATCTCTTCAGTCCGCAGGGATATATTTTGGACTACATGGGTCAACTAGTCTGCAACATTTCATGTACTTTTTGTCGCTGGTATGGCAGTTAGAATGACTGTGATAGGAAGTGCTTCTAAAGGGGCAGTCCTTTTAGAAACTTTCTCCTTTCTCTCTGTCTCCATTTTATTAAGTTGTGTAGTCTTCTCCATGATGAGTTTCATCATATCTGCCTTTTGAGTCTTTGTCTCTGTAATATCCTTAGCTAGAGGATCTTCAATAGCTGGCAGTTTTAAGTGCTTCCTCAATGTTGCTATATCCAAATTCTTCTTTTTGATCAGCTCCTCTGCAACATTGACATTTGCAGGATCATAACTTAGTTTCATTGCCAAATATTCCAAGGTTTTAGTATTGGTGTCTTTGGAAAGAGCAGAAAAATTCTCCATCTTTAGCTGCGACTGGAAATTTGCTAGTGTAACCTATAATTTGGACAAAGTCATGGCAGTGTTAGTGACAGTAGAGAAAATCATTTCCCCAGTTTGTTTATTCATCTCCATTTGTTCAATGGCATGTATATCCTTGACATCAAACTCAAAAGATGTCTTTCTATAGTCTGATGCTCCTTTTGGCTGAGGCACTTGTTACTGAAGGAATACCATCTCCATTTGCCCCTTCTCTGAGTTAAAGGCTGACAGTAGCCTGCTTCCAAAACTGGTTGTATGTGCTAATCTTCAAGGCTTCGTTTCTGACTCTTATTTCCTTGAAGATATCCATGATTCTCTTCTCTCGCTCACTTGAAGTAGATGTACATGTGTGCATAATCTGTTGTTTCTCTTGTCAAGTTGTGGAGGTGGTAGGAGACTGTGTAAATTGATCACCCACTAATTAATATACAAGAGGCTCATTAGTGGTGATAAGAGTCTGTTTCTCTGAATCTTTTCTAAGGCTTAGTCTGGAACTAAGCTTAGCCTTCTTTTGGTGCATGATTTTAAATCCCTCACTGAAGATAACAGCCCCTAAAGTGGACTCTTCCTCTCTTCTCCTCTTGGTTGTCTTCTCTTGCATTGTAGGAGTTTGCACTGTTGATGAGGAGACCTAGTTTTCTTTTGCCTCCTGTAATGTGTTCTCTATCCACTCTGGCCGATTCTTATACTTTTCTATTTCTAGCCTAGGTGTGTGAAAATAAGGAGTAGATTTGGTTTCTACCCTTAATATTGAAATGATCCCTAATGGATCATAAGACTAGGTAAAACTGAGATTAAACTGCATTTCCTTCAAAAGTTTATCGACCTCTTCCCATGTTTCCTTATTGTTGCAAATGAATGGGACAACCTGCATTTTTATCTTAAACTGATACTTTTTCTTGGCGACAACAAAATGGACTTCATCCATGTTGATCATTTGAGTGATGTATTCTAAGGCAAAAGTCCTCATTGGGAGGAATTTTGGAAGCTTATAAGGTGGGGGCTCACATCCAAAAATCCTTATTTCTGAGTAATTTTCATACAAGTACCAGTCTCCTATTTTCACTTGTTCTAACAGATGTAAGCCATTTATGATTTCTTCACTAATCTTTGGTTCAACTCTGCTACTTAGGAGGCCTATGGCTGGGTGGACAAACATCTCAGTAAACTATTTGTAAGTGTACTCTTTCTTCTCTCTCATAACTAGAGTAGTCCAGAAAATGACCAACTACTCGTTTCCCTTCTCATCCAGCTTTTGCAAAGAAAGGTTCATGTTGCCCCCCCTAAAAATATAAGAACATGTAGACTAAGATAGAGGCATATTTGAATACCTCCTCTGTGGGAAACTTGACGAGCTTCAGATGAATAGACTCTGCAAGAAAATGGCTAAAATTGAACACAATTGGTGGCTTAGCATCATTAGAAAAGATGGATAAAAATCCTATAATGGCCTCATCTACCCATTGATTAGAGTAGTAGCCAAGAAGGTAGGAAATGACAATGTTTATCTGCTTCCGTCTCTTAGGGAATATGGAGGAGGGATAAGGAGGATTTTTCTTTGGTAATTCAGCATCTTGTGTTAAGAATAATTCTAGTTTGGGATCTCTTAGAAAAGTCTAATTTTTGCTATATTTCAACCAGAGCTTCATAAGAAAATGGGGTAGAATTGTTTACCGCGGGGGCTTGCATCATTTAATCAATAGTCTAAGGAGCTATGGTGAATAAAATTTGTCCAGTGGGGTTGACTATGGCCCTTTGGCTTGTAAAATATGAGGCATGACATTTTCTAATGAAATCAAGCGTCTTGTGGGTGCGAGGAAATATATAGTGAGGTAGGTTTGACTCCCACAGTTGGATATCATATGTTTTGTCAATATATTTATCTTCCATCCAGTAGTACATCTGGAAGAGGTCGATCTCATAGAGTGTTTTGTGAATTTTGTAGTCTCTATTAGCCATAGGGATATGATGAAGATCTATAGGAGGATAGATCATATCATTAACAATTTCCTCTAGTCCTTTGTCCTTTGGAAGCATGTTGATTATGGCTGAGAGTGCAAATTTGAATGGGAGGAGTCAATTCACAATTAGGTAGAAGGTTCTGGGGACAGGAACATAAGGAATAATCCGGAAATGATTAGACAGATAGTGTCGCTAATAGTTGACAACGTCGGGATTTGGCGAGCAACCTATAATCAAATCAATGGCAGTGATAAAACATGAATCTATAACCTGTAAACAAATAGGAAGGAGGTTTATATAGGAATTTTGATTTTTTGTTGGTGGCGCAGGTCCATTGAATTAGCAGCTACGAAAATTAAATTCTTAACGAGTTGATTGTGGAAGGAATGAATATGACTTGATGCGGTTGAACAGATGGATGTGTTAGCAGCAGAGGAATGGCAGAAGCGCAATGGTCAAGTAAGAGGTATCGGGAATAAGGAATCAACTTTTCAGGGGGCGTGTGAGTGGTTTGTGGTTTCACTCATGGGGGGTCTGTAATTCTATGGAGTTTCCATGTAGGGGTGTGTGTGGTATGGTATATCGCCTATTTTGGACCCTCCCTCCCCCTCGGGCAGTAAAGCTTGGATGGCGGGGGGGGCGAAATTTCATGAGGGATGTCGGATGTGAGAAGATAGGTGGAGATAAAAAGTGATATGGCGGAGAATTAATCGTGATGTAACAAAATAGTTTGGTGGGGTTGGGAATTGATGTAATATGGTGTTGGGAAATGCGCAATATAAGAGGGGTTTTAAACTTAGGGAAATGAGAATGAAGGGAATTATCAGCGGAGGGGTTATATGGGTTTAAAACTTAGGATAGTATTAACACTTAGGGATAAGGATTTAAAACGTAGGAATAGTATTAACACTTCAAAATTAATATATAAACCTTAGAGTAACCTTTACTCTTCTTTCCTTTTCTTTTGCACATGAAAACACAATTGATGTTTGATTATGGCACATTTAGACTAGCAGCCTTTGCATTTTAAAAACATCAAAATGAAGACTTCCTTTTCTTTTGCTTCCCTAACATTTTATTTTCCTTTGCCTTCTTTATTTAGTGTAGCTAGCACCTAACATTTTTTTGATATGGATGCCTATAAATCATCAAATTCTATTAACATTTTATCTTTTCATTCTTTTTCATCCATAACCTAACTTAACATTTTAAAATTATTATGACTAATATGCTAACTTATCAAAACTAAATAATGTTACAACATTGGCTCCAGTTGTGGACTCCTTCCCCCTATGGGATGCAGAGAACAAACAGATCCAAGTGCCTTCTCCTCCGTCTATGGATTCTTTGCTGAAACAGATACTCACTTGCAATTTTGAAAAATAAATAAACTCTCTGAATATTTATAGATGAAGAATGAGTGAAGAATCAATACTAAATGTAATTTTTCAAGTATCTCCCATTGACTGGCAATGAGGAATACTCTCCTTCCAGATTCTGTAGGATAAATGAATTTCTCCCTTTGACTTCTGCAATGCTGAATGGACCAAACCAGAGATTGTCAAATTTTGTGTGTTTACCTTTGTCTTCTCTCCTTGTATCCCATCTAAGCACTAGGTCACCTTTCTTGAAATTTTTTTCTCTAGCCTTTCTGTCAAATAATTCTTTCATCTCGTTATGGTATTTCCTTAGCTTGTACTGAATTTCATCCATGTCTTCATTTAACTCAATAATTTGATTAATCCTTCTTGAGAAATCATCTTTTTCTTCATAAGATTCATGGAGGAACCTCATAACAGGTAAGGATAAATGAGTAGGAAAAAATGCTTCCTTACCATAAACTAATTGGAAAGGAGACTTGCTTGTTGATCTCTTAGGAGAAACTATGTTTGCCCAAATGGCATGAATAAGATGGTTGTCCCAAATCTTTTTATGGTCTTCAAGAGTCTTCTTAATTACCTTAACTAAGCTCTTGCTGGAAGACTCTGCTAGCCCATTACCTTGTGGATAATATGGTGTAGAATGATGTAAAATGATTGAATATTTTTTAGAGAATTCAGTCATTTTAACGCTGCTGAAAACTATTGCATTATCTATAACAATCTGTTGAGGAAATCCAAATCTTGATAGGATGTTTTCTTCAAGAAATTTAATTACAATAGCATCATTTTCATTTTTAACTGGTATGGCTTGTACCCACTTGGTGAAATAGTGTGTCGCAGTTGAAATCCATCTGTGTTGATTGCTAGAATGTGGATGAATTTCCCCTATAAAGTCTAATGCCCATTGTAGAAAAGGAGCATCAACTGATACTGGAATCAAGGGAAGTGCTAACAACTTCTATTTTCCTGCAAACAATTGGCATAGTTTGCAACTTATTACTCTTTCTCTAACCTCTTTGAAAAGCATGGGCCAATAGAAACCTGCTTTTAGAATTTTGTAGGCTGTTGCTCTCCAGGCATAGTGTCCACCGCAAAACCTTGCATGGAACTGATCTATAATTCCCTTTGTTTCATTTTTAGTCTAGCACAGAAGAAGGATATTAAGAGGGTCTTTCCAATATAGATTAGCATTATTAATGCAATATTTCACTGCTTTAAGCTTTAGAGCTTTGCATTGTTTTAAAGTAAGATCAGTCGGACATTGAAAATTTCTAAGAAACTGTACAATATCATAATGCCAATTAGAAAGTAGATATTTGTGATATATGTGAACAAGAATGGCTTGATCTGAAGGAAGAGGTTCTTGTGGATTCTCCTTTGTTGTTAAGGAAGGTTCTTGTGGATTCTCCCCTGATGATGTTGAGGAAGGTTCTTGTGGATTCTCCCCTGATGACATTGAGGAAGGTTCTTGTGGATTCTCCCCTGATGACATTTCAGAAACCAGATTTATCCCCAATACTTTGTAGTTGGATTCAGCTAACAATTTGGCGAGGCCTTGGCCTTTTACTAGCTTTGTGGTTTTTATTTCAAGGTCAAATTCAAGGATTTCAGCATTCCATCTCCCTCTTCTCCCATAAGTATCAAGTTGAGTCAAGATAGTTGTAACAACATGATTACGGACATAAGCTGTGATGTGTGAATGTAGGACACAGGTTGTAAAGGCTTTGAGGGCTTGAATTAAGGCACAAGCTTGTTTTTCAATAATATCATACCTGAGTTCAACATCTCTCATTAATTTTGAAAAGAAGGCTATGGGCTGGTCATCACCATTTGTATTCTTCTGTAAAAGTACAACAACTAAGGTTGTTTCGAATGCAAAAGAACATATGCTAAAGGGTGAATAATAGTCAGGGCTAGCTAATGTAGGGGCCTCAGATATGGCCTTTTTGATCTGATCAAAATCATATATAGCAGGGACTGTCCATTTCACTTCATTATTTTTATTAAGCATATCTATTATATCTTTAACTATTCGAACATAATTTGGGATGAACCTTATGAGAAAATTGATCTTTCCAAGGAAGGTTTGAATCTCTTTCTTATTCCTTGGGAGAGATAGGGTCTGAATAGTTGAAAATATCTTTAGGTCAACTATAACTCCCTCCTTGGAGATAATATTCCCTAGTAATTTCCCTTCCTTCATAGCAAACAAAGATTTCTTTTGATTGATGGATATGCCAAATTTCATGCAGCTGTCAAAAAACTTGCTCAAGTGTCATAAATGACTTTCATCAGAATTAGAGAAAACAGTTAAATCATCTAAATAAATGACAACAAATTTAGATGTTTTACTTACAAATGCTAAATCCATAGCTCTTTGGAAAGTTTCTCCAACATTGGTTAACTTGAATTGCGCTCTGGAATAAATAAATGTACCCCAAGGAGTGGTGAAAGCAGTGTTGTCTTGATCAACTTCATTTACCATAATCTGGTTATAACCAAAAAAACCATCTAACATAGAAATCCTATTAGCCCCTGAAACCTTCTAGAGTAGATGGTCCATTTTAGGCAATGGATAGTTACCCTTAAAGGATGATTTGTTGAGGTTCCAAAAATGTACACATAGCCTAATCTCACCATTCTTCTTCCTAACAGGAACTAGGTTGGCTACCCAATTAGAATACTTTAAAGGCACTATGATATGAGCATCAAGAAACATTTTGAGTTCCTTCTTAATGGTTGGAAATAGTATGGGATTAATTCTTCTTAGCTTCTACTAAAAGTGTTTTGCTTCTGGTTTCAAAGGAATCTTGTGCTCAATCAAAGATGTGTCATAAGTTTGAATTCATTATAAGACCAGGAAAAAACATCTTTATAATTCTTAAGAAGATTCAAGTATTTGACTTTAACATCTGAAGGTAAAGTTGAAGATAATTTAACGTTTCTCACATCATCCAAAGTCCCAATATCACATTCTTCAATTTCTTCTTCGAGCGAGTGAAACAAGGTGTTTTTAAAGACATCATTATTATCAAATAATTTTTCCGTTGGGACTAATCCTTTAAGAATAAACTTTTTAGATAATTGGATAATATCATGATCAAGAATTTTAGGACTCAATGAAGTTTCTGGATTTTGCTAATTTAATTCTGGAATATTGTTTTGATCTTCTTCAATTTGCATATTTGAGAATTCATCAATAACTTGAAGGAAATATTTCAACTATTCATCATCTTTGAAAATCTACCAGTGTTTAAGGTTATCAGGAATTGATGGCCGATACTTGACTTGGATTTGGTATTCTAGCAATCCTGGCTCAGGGATTTTGAAGGAGCTTGGTGAGACAACTAGTGAATCAACATGCATGTTTTCATCTCTAGGAATACAAGTTATGTTAAAACCTTGGAAGAAATTTTCAATTATGTCCCAAGCTTCATTTTTGTATGACTTAAGCCTTGGGCGTTTAGTTTGACATAGATTTCTAACCTAGTTTACTATAAGCTCAGAATCATAAAATACACTCAAGTTTTGAACCTTTAAACTTCTAGCTAGCTCAAGACCAAGAAGAAAAGCCTCATACTCAACCACATTATTAGTGACTTCAAATTCAATTTTACATGACTGAGTTATGTTTTCTTTACTTGGTGATATTAGAAAAGTGCTTGCTCTTGCTTCGTCTTTTGAGCAAGATCCATGAAAATAAAGATTCCAGATATATGATTCTACAATTTTAGGCTAGGAAACAATATTTTCAATGGCAAGTTGAGTGTTTGATGCATTTTGTGAAGACAAGTGAAAGAAACCAAAATCCTAATCTACCGCATAGATAGGGTGTTCTTTTGCTTGATCTGACCTACAAACAGTATGAATGAAACATACTTCCCTATATAACCTTAAGTGCTCACCTCCATAGACTGGAATAGTAGCAAAAGACATGTCCATCTTAGATGATCCTCCCAGTTTAGCACAACATGATCTAGATAGAAGCATGCCAAAATTGGTAGGAATATCAATGACAACTATGTCTAACACTATACTTTTGACAGGTATTTGAGCTAAGGTCACAACTAGGTCTTTGATCAATCCTAAGCATGGTACTTTCTTTGAATCAGAGGTGTAAAGGTCATCATAGGAACATGTGACTTGTAACTAAAGTTGGTCCATAATTGCCTTTGGCATAAGGTTATAAGAGGCTCAAGAATCCAGGATGCAGTTATACAAAACAAAATCATGAGCTTTTAGTGTTACATAAAATGGTGGAACGATTCCATTGATCATATCAGAATTAGGGCCAAACGCTACTGAGGGCTTTTCATCTTGCATACTAATAACATCTCCCTCAACATCTACACTAGAGGGCTATATCCATTTAGACACTTGATTTCTGTAACCAATATTTTTGGAAAGTTTAGCTAAAGGTATAGGAATCTCGACCCTTTCTAATTCCTTTTCAATATTAAAAGTAGTCAAAATAGTCTTGTCAAATGGAATGGTTTCAGTGGATGACTCTATAGTCTGAGGGGTTGGAGTTTGTGTTTGAATGGTTTTCATTGCAGGTTCTATTATGGTGGTGGATTTTGGAGGTCTACCAGGACATGATCTAGGTTTTAGATCATACCTTTTATTCGATCCTGCAATTAAAAATTCAGAGAATGCTTGATATCTGGAAATTTGAGTATCTCCTACTTCTAGTTTAAAATACTGAGATTAAGATGAAGGAACTATGGCCATTTGTATTGCTGAAAAATTAATATTATTGATATCTTTAGTGATTAAAGGGCTTGTATCTTGTGGCTTTTGATCACCAATAAGCAAAGCTGGATGAATATTTTGGTTAGAACCTGGTCTGTGAAGAATTTTCATTTGAGGAGCTCTTCTAAATTGAGTTTGAGCTTGAGGTCTAACAGTAGTTTGTTGAGCAGCTCTAGGCTGTGTTTTAATTTTTGAAATCTAGTTAGAAAGGTTACTAGGCAAAGATGTAATTTCATCAATTTTCCGATTCTCAAGTTTAGATTTGGAGGATAATGAATCATCAATCTTAGCTTTTAGTTTTGTTTCTTCTTTTTTTTCTTTAGCCTTAAGTGTACCAGAAGCTAACCTATTGGCTTCTACCTCTATAACATTTTTCTGCATGTCTTCTAATGCATTAGAAACTCTTTCCCTTAGCATGACGACAAAATCATCATCAAATGCTTTGGAAAATATGACCTTTGCGGCTGCTACTGATGGTTTCTAATCAACAGGCATTTTATGATAGAGTTTGTTGAATCTTTTAATGAATTCAACAACTGGTTCACCTAGGTTTCTCTTTAATTCCTCAAATTCAGTAAGGAAGTAAACATGATATTTCTTTACCCCCCATTGGTTTTTGAAGATGGCTATGAGTTCATTCCAAGTTTTGATAGAGTCATCTCTGAGCTTCCTAAACCAGATCTTAACATTTCCTTCTAGAGATTGTACAAATAATCTCATATAAACATTTTCCTCTTCAATGTTCATATTGTCAGCAAAATCTAAGAAGGCTAACACATGATCTTCTGTTGAGGGTCCTGTTTCTCCATTAAATCTTAGCAAATACTTTAAATATCCATCAGGAAAATTTCCCAAGTTTGCAGGGAGAACTAGAGTAGCATACCTAGCTTGCACAATGGGTCAAAAAGCCATAACAATAGGAGGAGTATGGGCTGTCTGAGTGGATTTTGATGAGGAAGAGGAAGATGATGAAGATGAAGGAGATGAAGATGAGTCAGTAGGTTTATTAATGTGTGGAGGAGAGGGAGGAGACCTATTTAAGGATTTGAAAGGGGCTTTTATAACCAATTTCTAGCTTCCTGGTGGGAAGTCTTCCTTACTTTCAAATAAAAGATTCGAGTAGACATAAAATGTCTCTTTAAAATTAGTTGAGGATGATGGAATAGAATAAGGAGTTGGAGTAATTAAATATTGAGATTTGAATTCAGGTAAATGTAAACCTAATTCCTCCTCAAATGAAGTTTATTTTATAGGAATGGATGGAACTTGATATGTTTCAAGTGATTGTATCAAAAAGGTTGATGGAAGGTATACTCCTCTGGAAATAAGATCAGAAACCCTAGGAGGTATTTCAGTCCAATCAGGATGGGAAGGGATAAACGAAAAGGGATATGAAGCCACCAACTTGAGTTATGGAATTTGGATTGACCGAATGTTGGCTTATATGGGCTTGACCTGGGTTTGGAAGAGTTATTTAGCCAAACAAATCCCGCAGCTACCTGCCCTTTCGGCAATAGCCTGCAGAGCGCAGACTGAGGTCTCGCTTGAGGTAGTAAGGGAGGGTGCTGGAACTAGGTTTCCACACCCTAGGGATGTCTTGGTGTGGTCTGGAGGTTTCATGCACTGGTTTACAGGTCCGCGTTGCTCACTATTTGCACAGATCTAGCTTGAGTATATCTTTCTTATTAGTGCACTATTCTATTAGATGATGTGGTTATTAATTACCAAGGTATTTAAGAAAACATTTAACTAACACAATTGATTTGCATATTAAAATAAACCCAGATTTATACTCATTCCAACCATAAGCAGATAAGATTAAATAGATATTATGACAGTTTAGAAGAAACACGGAATTCTAGAAGAAACTTATCTTTATTTACAATTTGTCCTTAATACATCCAAATCCACCCTGCGCACTTAGCTACCGGGGTCTGCGCACATAGTTGTAGACTTTCCAGGCCTCGGTGCACACAGCAATAGAGCCTCTACCTACTACCCCAATCCCTCAACTTGGACTTACAGATGCTTTCCAAATATCTTTTTCAAGAACCCATTACCTTTCATATTCTCCAAAAGAACTGCCTTTCCCTCATAGAGCCGCGCTCTATTTATACCCTTCGTTGGCCCGCCATCCCTGCGTGGGCTAACTTTATTTAGATTTCTTTACATTATTTTCGGGCAAACTACACTTTGACTCAATCCTACTATAATTCGCGCTCTGCATACTTCAATGTTTTTACAATAATTTAATCCTACGTTTTGGGATTTCTGCCCCAAAACCCGTTTCGCGGGATCTCCACTACCCAAAAATCCCCCAACACAATCATCGTGACTCATCTCGAGTCACTTGCTGGTGTGGCTAGACGCTCTGACATGACTTCGCGGTTCGCCTCCCTGCGAGTGGTGCTCGTTGTTCTGCTGGTCCTTCATTGTTTCCTACAACGCTTCGTCCGACTCCTGCTTCGGTGTTTCTACCATGCTTCGCAACAGATGATGCTCATTCTGCTCTACTTGGTTAACACAGAACACCCCCTCATAGTATGTTACATGAGCAGGGGAGCCACATACGGGACCTCCTGGTACCACCGCAACCACCTACAACCTTCGTATCTTCCCTTCACACTGTCTATGCAGCGTGTGTTACAATTTTGCAAGATCCTGGCTATTGTCCGCAAGATCCAAATCTTCGAGGGACATCAGAGATGATTTATTAGCTGCATATCTACCCGTGGTCATCGTCTGTCTATCCTTTTGTTGTTCTGTTGTAATGTGTTGTCCTGCCCCTGGGCGAGGCGATGGAATCCAGATCAATTTTACTTCGTATTCCCTCTTTTCTGGTACATCCCCTACTGGTGATGCTGCAACCTGTGGGATGCCCACAGCTGTCATCCCATACTCCTTAGAAAGTCCTACTACTCTATTGGCCAGATTACTACCTGTGGGCACATACCTTGTGTAGAGATAATGAACAAATCCATCTATGTTTCCGAAGTGTATACCACGCAGTGGATTCCCCTTGGTGATTTATAAGCCATGAAAATTTTGAATGCACTGATTGTTGTTTATTCCAGTTCATGTAAACATTTTGTGTAAAACCTATGGCAGCTCGTTCCATATCTGGTTCATATTGTTTCTCTTAATTTCCTGTCGCCCGCTCCCTTTTGCCATGATGCAGACATCTTGTCATGAATAGTGATATCAACGGTCATCGTTCCTTTTATCATCACGTTTGCATGAGCCTTCTCGTGCGACTGAGACCCTTGTGTGTGGTCAAATCTACGCGCACCGTAGTACTCGTGCATCTGTACCCCAGGTTGCTTTATCATCCCCCGCTCTCTTGCAACTGGGTGGAGCGGTGAGACTATCTTCTAAACGGCTAGTCATGCAGTCGGCCCGCCCGTGTAGAGCTTGAGGTGACTGCCATTCACTCTTCCCAAGAAGGGGTCTCCAATGGGTTTAGCTAGCTAAACTGCACCCCCATTGGTGACTTCTTTGACAACATAGGGTCCCAACCATTGCATGCAGATTTTTCCTGGGAATTTTTCGAACTTACTGTCATAAAGCAATACTAGATCATTCTCCTTGAAGGTGAGCACCTTGATATGGCAATCGTGGCATGCTTTCTTGCGCTATTTCTATACCTGTTTTTGTAATCCAGCCAAAAATCGTTCCTCCTCCAATTCTTCCAGCTATGTGAGTCTCTCTTTCAGGGCCACATGGTCTGCCATACCTGTGATTGCCGCAATCTGCAGGCTAGGCACAATATATTCCATAGGCATAATAGCCTCCTTGCCATAGACTAAGCGAAACAGTGTCTGGCCTATTAGCTTCTTGCACATCGTTCGATATGGCCATAACATAGCAGGGATGCGCAAGTCCTAGTCATTGTGTCGCACATTACATACCTTAGTCAACACGGTCTCCAAAATTCTGTTGAAGGCCTCGACGGTCCAATTTCTTGTGGATGGTAGGGTGTACTTTTTTGGTGATATATCTGAAAGTCCTCCATGAGTGCGTTGATCATTTCATTCAGAAAAGGCGTTCCCCTATCACTCATGAGAATTTTAGGATGGCTAAACCTGGACAGGATGTTCTCGAATAAAAATTTTGCTACTGTCGTAGTCGTGCAATCCTTAACTGGTTGTGCCTTGGCCCATCGAGTCAAATATTCGGTCGCAATGATGATATAACGCACGCCCGTCTTTCCTCGCGGTTCAATAGGCTGGACGAAGTCGATCACCCATTTCTCAAATGGCTGTAGGGTTATCTATGGTTGAAGTGGAATTTCATCCCTTCGTGATGGTTTGCCTGTCCGTTGACATACATCGCAGGCCCGACAATATGCTTTCAAATATTGATGTAGAGTATGCCACCATAATCCGGTGCGAAGAATCTTCTGGGCTGTGGCGTGGCCCGCATAATGTCTGCCAGTAACCCCTCCATGTGCTTCGGCTAGGATCTGTCCACGCTTGAATTTCGGTACATATCGATGCAATATTTCATTGTTTCCCATCTTATAGAGGTGGCTTGAAATTACAGTAAAGTTCGTTGCGCGTATCACTAATTCCTTCTTTTGCTGGACAAAATACACCTGCGGCATAGTGCCCGTAGTTAAAAAGTGGATAATATCTTCAAAGTGGCCATCTGCAATGTGCACAACATATAACTAGGCATTCGAAAGTCCCTCCTCTAGATTGGTTGGTTCTTCGCCAGTCTCAATTCGGGACAGGTGATCGAGACCTGCATTCAGATGTCCTGACTTTATAACAACCTCAAAGTCATATTCTTGAAATAGTAGCAACCATCGACAGATGCGCCCCCCCAACACAGGCTTATTCACTAGGTATTTGAGTGCAGAGTCATCAGTATACATCTTAAAATGTCTACTGAGTAGATAGTGACGGAACTTTTGGAGAACGTATACCATCGCCAATCCTTCTCGCTCAGTAGTAGAATAATTCTTTTCTGCTTTGGAAAACTTGCGACTTGCGAACACAATCGGGTGATCAATTCCTTCTGCGCCTTCTTGAGTGAGTACCACACCCAACGTGATACACAACGTGTCGACATGTACATGAAATTCAACGTCTCACTTTGAAAAGACCAAGATATGGGCAGATGCCATCTTTTCCTTAAGCGTTTCCAGGTTTTTGTTACATTCCTCATTCCAGCAATACGTAGCATCCTTCTTCAGTAACTGTTCCATTGGAGCCATGATCTAGGCGTAGTTTTTTATAAACTTCCGGTAGTAGCCTGTGTGTCCCAATGTAGCGCATAGCTGCTTTACACTTCGTGGTGCTTGCAAATTTAGTATGATAGTGATTTTTTCCCGATCCACCATCAGTCCTTGCTTACAAACCACATGGCCAGCAAGTTCTCGAAAGGGACAAGGAAGGTACACTTCTTTAGGTTGAGCGCAATCTGGTGCCGGCGGTGTGTATTTGGCATCAATCATAAACTCGCGATATGTTTCTTAACCAAGCCAAATACGGTCTAGTCATCCAGGTAGACTTCTAAGAACTTGTGGATAAATTCTTTGAACGCAGCTACCACAATATGGGAAAATATCGTAGGTGCATTCTTCAACCCAAAGGGCATTACTGTATACTGAAAACAATCCCATTCGGTAGAAAACATTGTCTTGCTTCGATCCTCTGGCACGATCTTAATCTAATGGTACCTGGAGAATCCGACCGTGAAGGAATAGGCTTCCTACCCGGCCACATTTTCTAGTACCTCATCTGTAAAGGGTGTTGGAAATGGATCGTTAACACAAGCATCATTGAGCTTCCACAGATCTATGCAGATGCAGATCTCACCCTTCTATTTCTTCTCCTGCACGACCATAGGACTTACCCAATCGGACTCCTCCACTGGTTCAATAATTCCTGTTACCAGCATTTTGTCCAATTCTTCGCATACCTTTGCTTTGTATTTTGGATTCAGTCGATAGGGTCATTGTTTCACTGGCTTTGCATCTGGCCTCAAAGTTGTTTTCATCATCTCTAAGTCTCCTAGAATCCCTTTCAGCTCCGTAATTTTTGTAGGGAATAAATCTCGGTATTAACAGAGCAACTCAACGACCTTTTCCACCATGGAATCATCCCAATAGTCCCCAAGCGTAGCATACTTCGGCTCTTCCTCTATTCCGATATTTACCTGCTTTGTTTTCAATGGCGTCATGATGTCTGGATCTTCTATCTCGGGGTCGCGCACTTCATGACTACCTTCAGATTCGGGTATGTTGATGTTACGCAGGTCATCCTCATCATCTTCTACTTGTACATTGTAACATGCTAAGGCCTAGCTCAATTATCGCGACCAGTCTGACGTCACGACTTCTTCTGGTTCCGGTAGTGTTATGAAGATGGCGATTTTTACTAACTATAATGCGTCATCCACGGTATCCATCCATTGATCTTCAAAGAGAAATGTCGACAGAAACCCTTCGTGCAGGATATCCCACTTGTCAGTACCATGTCGGAGCTCTGTTTCTGTATACCAGTTCCTTGGAATGACATCCAAGGTATGATAAAATAAGTGCACCCATTCTAGTTGAGGTTCCGTACAATAAGCTTTGGTCCATTTGCTCAGGTGTATGTATAGATTCTCTCATCCATCATATTTCTCCGCTATTTGTAGTGCCAGCTTCCCAAATCTTATCTGCATCATGCACCTGCAACTTTGCAAATCTTCGAAGGTTCCTTCATGGGTACCCCACCATCATGCCAGTGTCACGAAAATGCCCATTTTAGTGCATCAAACTGTTGGTACTTTGGTATCATGCTTTTGAATTTAACCAGGAATTCATCCACTTCTGTCAATCCATCATACATGGGCAATTTGTAGGTCTGAGCATTAACACAATACAAGGATTTTGTCATCATATTACAGTGTAGTGTGGTTACCCCATTCACCCTGTTTTGCCCTTGCTCGTCTTCTTCATTTGAATCACTGGTGCATGAGTTGGCATAGCCCCACGAGGGTCTCCTCTCCTCCTTTGGCCTATGTGCAGCAATCTTGTAATCCAATGCATCGTCCCTTTCGCCATTGCTTACTGGTTCTGTGTAATGTGGTCCTTTTGTTGGATCTAGTAGAACGACTACATGGAGCGACTTCTTCTCAAATATCATGTTCCTCTATTTGAGGTCAATAACCCCATTCATGTCAGTAGCCCAGTCGACCCCTATCAATGTAGGGTACAAGCTATTTTCGTCCACGATTTCAGTAACTTCGAAGTCCATTCAAGTACTTGTGCCATCAATATCTACTGTAATTCCTTGCAGCCTTCCCATGGATAAGATCTTCTGTTGATTGGCCATCCACAATTGGATAGGAGACCATTGTAGTGCAGGCCCATGCACTCCCAAGTCTATTTAGGTAATACGTTTGCATTCGAGCCTAGGTCCAGAATGACCTGGTCCATCTTGTAGTCACCAATTTGCCCATTAACCGCATCTCCTGACCCATCTGCGATGCATGTCTTCCTACTTTCCGAATTGCGCGAGGTTCACCCTACCTCGTGAACCTATTAATCACTTTCTGTAACCCTCTAACTGCCCTATTGTCGTGAAGCAGCTTTATGCATCTCTCTAAAAAGGTAGTCAACATCGAGGGATCCCTGTCAAGCTTAGGTTGATCCCTACTACCTCGGGTAGAGACGCCCATGAAGCTTTCCCTAGCTTCCATATTAGTTTTCCAATTAACCTCCCCTGTGGCTGCGCCGCTTCGCACTACCATGTTTACCAAGGGTTCGTCGTCATGTGGTTCGGATCTAATCATCTGCACGTTTTGCGTTGTTGTAGGTGGCACTGCCTTTTTTTTCGCGAATATGCACTATCAGTATGGGGCAATCTAGCAGCTCATGATCGAATTGCTCACAATACAGACATGATACATGGGTTGGATTGGTACAATCCTGGGCATAATGTCCTGGTCCTCCACAATTGTAACAGATTAGCTGTCCGCAACCCCTTCCTGGGCCCATTCTGCCCTATCCACGACCGCGTCCCGGGAACCCACCACGCGCAAATGTTGCGGCTGGATCCTGACCTCGCACCTTAGTCTGCATCCTATAGGTAGATGCCTGGTCCATCAACATTCAATAGCTACAACAATCTCTTTCTTTGTGACCCACTGATCTACAAAAGTTGCAAAAGAGCTATTGGGGGTTTTGGTTGTATTTGGGAAGTAGATCGCAGTTGTCAGTGTTGTGCTTCCCTCCTACTTGACAAATTGCGCACCAGAGCGGGACAATCACGCTCAACCCTGCCTGTGTCTCTAGTCGAAACGGTGTGGGTCCCCTTGTTACCACAAAATTCACCGAGACTAGACAGTGATCTTTATCGTGTCCCTAGCTCCTGCGCTTTATACACCATACTTCCTCCCAGACTTCTGGGCATGGTGTTTTTTCTTGTTTTAACTTCTGTATTTCCAAACACAAATTTTGGACTTGCGCTTGGATTTGTTGAGCTCCCAACCCTGGATCATGTACCGAGGTTTCGTGTAGCCGCATTGCTGCCTCGAGCACTTCTGCTTGGGTTGAGATCTTTTGTTGTGACAAGGCCGACTTCAGATATGGCATCAGTGATGCAATCAACCAAGCGTGGTGTTGTGCATCCATCAGGGTCATGCTGGCCCCGTGAATGGTGCTTTTCAACCTCTCATCCAAATCCCACGGAGTCTCACTAGGCATCATCATGATCTCTTTGAATCCAACAACCGACTGTGCTTCTGACTTAAGCCAACTAAACTCCTTTGTTAATTCAGTATGGATGTCTGCTATCCCCGTTGTTGGGATGATGCTTGAATACTTCATGTACCATGTTTGCGCTCGATCCTGCAGTGTGCTGAATAAGATGAATTTCTTTAAATTATCATCCGTGACCTGCTGCACGTTCCATACTAATGTTAGTACAAGCCAAAATTGTTCTCGGTCTTCGCCTCCTGCTCCTTTGAACACTGGTAATTGAATTGTGTTTTCCATAGTTACCCTTCTTCTACTCCCATTCCTGATTCTCTTGATTTTTCAAATTTCTTTTCTATCGAGTCCCTGCACTTCACACTAAACACCCCTTATGCAGATCCTGGTCTTGGCAACGGAACCACTTGTTGGCTTATATGGGCTTGACCCAGGTTTGGAAGAGTTATTTAGCTAAACAAATCTCTTAGCTACCAGCCCTTTCGACAACAGCCCGCGGAGCGTGGATTGAGGTCTCACCCAAGGTAGCAGGGGAGGGTGTTGGAACCAGGTTTCCGCACCCTAGGGATGTCTTAGTGTGGTTTGGAGGTTTCACGCACTGGTTTACAGCTCTGCGCTGCTCGGTATTCACATAGATCCAGCTTGAGTATATCTTTCTTATTAGTGCGCTATTCTATTAGATGATGTCGTTATCAATTACCAAGGTCTTTAAGAAAACATTTAACCAACACAATTGATTCACGTATTAAAATAAACCCAGATTTATACTCATTCTGACCATAAGTAGTTAAGATTAAATAGATATTATTACAGTTCAAAAGAAACACAAAATTATAGAAGAAACTTATCTTTATTTCCACTTTGTCCTTAATACATCCAGATCCACCCTGCGAACTCAGTTGTAGGGGTCCGCGCACACAGCTGTGGACTTTCTAGGCCTCTACGCACACAGCTGCAGATCCTCTACCTACTACCCCAATCCCTCGATTCAGACTTATAGACGTTTTACAAATATCTTTTTCAAGGACCCATTACCTTTCATCTTTTCCAAAAGAACTACCTTTCCCTCATAGAGCCGCGCTCTATTTATAATACCCTTCGTTGGCCCGCGATCCTGTGTGGGCCGACTCCATTTATATTTCTTTACATTATTTGCAGGCAGACTACCCTTTGACTCAATCCTACTATAATTCATGCTCGGCATACTTCAGGGTTTTTATAATAATTTAATCTTACTTTTTGGGCTTTCTGCCCCAAAAGACGTTTCACAGACCTCTTCTACCCAACACCGAAAATATTGAAGAAGAATGATCTAGGTTGAAGTTGTTCTACAATTGTTTTTCATGCTTCTCTAGTTCTTGCTTGACTATCAATTATATGCCTATGAATCTTAGATGCTCTACTAATAATGTTTTATATCTAATAGTCACATTACTACAGCCAACATATTTTCGTGGAAGATGGCTTTCTTCCTAGCTAGCCATAATTTCCAATAAGAATATTTAGGTGAGGGCATACATAGTAATTTGAAGACAAGTTTCTTTTCTAATGACACTTTGTATAGGTTTCCCCACTTATCAAAAAAACTTCTCCATTTTTTTGGCTTTTGAAGTCTATTTTCTATACTTTTTAAAGAAATTTTTGAAATCCTTCATGTATATTCATATTCCAAAAACAAGCGTTGCACTATTTCCATAGAAATTGTACATTAGGAACATATAAATAGGCTGTAAATACCCTAATCACTATTTTCACTTGTTAAAATTTCCTATGTGATAGTGTCTAAAAAAGGACATTGATCTTTGAAATACCAGATCTGTATGTGATATTTTACACCAAATTGTTACCCTTGGAGATAGAGTTGAGTTTCCCCAACTAATAATTCTATCCCTACTTTATTGTGTAGTTGGAAGTCTCTTTTCCCCTTTGATTCCAAGTGGCGAGCCATTGTAAAGCATATCCTCTATGGAATTATACAAGTAGGTTGATGGTGTGATTTAGATGTGCAAGAAATTGACCAAAATTCCAACTTGTATAATGTCTAGAATTCAACAAGAAAGATATGCCACAAAATATCTTTTTTCCCTTGCTAAGTTAGCTACTTGTGTAGAGAAAGAAGATCCCACATTGGTAATCAAATGTTGTTTACCCATTATTTTGTCCCTCCATATGTTGATTTTTCTTCCATTCTTAGGAATGTAGGTCATATTGGAGAGAAGGTTAGGATGGAATGCTTTGAGTAGTTTCCATATTGGAAATCCCTTTTTTTTTCTACTAGACGGTGGTTAGGCATAGTTTTTCCCCTTCCATATCTTTTTGTGAAAAAAAACTTCCACCACTCATACTTCCTTGTAATTAATCACCAAATATTTTTTCCCCTAATGTTAGTTCCATTAAAGAAGGGCCCTTGATACCTAACCCTCCATTAGATTTTGGTTCTCTAGTTGTGGCCTAGTTGAGCAAGTGGAAACACTTTGAGTTTGGTTCCACATGAATTTCGTTAATTTTTGAGTTATTTGTTTTTTTACATTCGTAAAGATACGTAAAGAAGAAAATTAAAATATTGGCAAGGTAAATATGATTTATTTAATTAAATAATAACCTAATTGGATTAAAACCTTGAGCTTCACAATAAGTGAAATTATCATTTGATTTATTGATTATTTATTTGGAGAAAAGAAGATGAACACAACCTTATAATTCCAAGATATTTGAAAGATTTCTAGTATTCCTTGAATAGGAAAGAGAGTATCACTAATGTTCCATGAGTAAATTTGACATTTGTTTTGATTAATGTCGACACATTCAATTAAAGATATAATTCTCTTTTTGATTTGTAATTCATGATATTGGAAACACCCTAAGAAATATCGTATAGCTAATAAACTTTCAATGATTGATACTTTTTACACCCATCACTTCCTTGATGCCTAGCTTTAAGAGCTACACTTAAATTTCAAATTGCTATTTGAAATTCTAACATAATTATGTAAAATAAGGAAAAAGGATTAAAAATATCTTTTATTGTTTTTTAATTTTCTTACATATGTTTTATAATCCTCATTATCTTTCAAATCATAAGTTTGAAATCCCAAAAATAAACAATAAAACTAACTAATTACTTTAGAAATATTGGTAAATAGTGTCCAAAATAATAAATTCAACTCAGTCCATAAAATTATGGAAACTTTCGATGAAATAACAAAAAGAATGCATAACTTTAAACATAGTATCATATCACAATAAAATTTAAAAATATTTAAATCATTATCAGCTAAAATAATATTTCATATTAACAAATAAAAATATTTATATAAAGCGATATTTTGATTTAAAAGATTAATTATATTGAAGGTAAATATTTAGGTAGCTTTTGTGGGATATTAGTTATATTAAAATATCAATCAAACATATTACCAGTTTATTCAAAACCACCTCAAATGTGCTCCACTTTACATTTTTTCTTCCTCAGAATTTTCCATCCATGTCCTTTGTCAATTTTGACATAGGCCTTAGTAACCCAAAAGAGACATGGGTTCAACTTAACTTTCCAGTTGTTTGTCTTCGAAATTTGTCCCCCACTACCATTTCAACCCTAATGCTTTACTTCTTCCATTGCAGTACATTCTTTTTCCCATGCTTCCCATTCCTTGAAATGAGCATTCTGTCATCTTCTTCTTTGCCATACACAGAAAAACTATGACATTGGTTCTTCATCATGGATGTCTCCACTCCTGGCATTGCAAGAGCCTTTTAAGAAGGGAAATTTGTTGCAAAGGCTCCTGATGTGAAATTCAAGGCTATGTTGATGTCTGAAAATCTCCTTCTAGTTGAATATGGTTTGGTGTGATGTATTTTTGGTAGAGAGGTACAATTTTACGTGTTTAAGATTATTAAACATATATGCTTGAGGTACTTATTTAATTAGCTAATGAATACCTATTCAAGCTCGTGGAATGTGGATGGCTAGGCCACTAATGTGGATGTAGACAAAACCAATTAGGTGGATTGTCGATGACAAGGAAGTAAATACTAGTAGCCAGCCTGTGTGTGCCCGAGAGCTCAGACTGGTAGGTGGTGGATGACTAGGCCACTGACGTGGGTGTAGACAAAACCAATTGGATTAAGGCACCCTTCATCATATCCTATAGGAAATTCCATATTGATGCTCATGAGGCTTCTACTCCACAATTAGTTTTTAGTACATAGGATAAATGACCGTGAGATCTATAGGAATTAATAGACAAAGATGGGATGTAATAAAAACTTTTGAAATAAGTGAGGAAGAACTATATTATCTATAATTACTATATTGATATAATTAGGAATAAGAATAGGCATACACTTGGGTAATGAAAGAAAAATAATTTTTTATTTGAGAGAATGAATTTGAAAGTGGAAAAAAAACTCACAAAATAGACCTAGACCAATGTAAGCTAGCAAAAATTCATTTAGATAGATCTAGAACAAGATAAGTGAGTAAATATTAATGAAGCGAAAGAAAATTTAACAAGCAACTAGTAAATATTGATGAAAGAAGAGAAAAAATAACAATCAACAAGGAGTGATTGTAGTAGATACCATGAATCCTAATACCAGTAGGCGTTGTACATGATTACCTATTTATGTTGGTTGAATTCACAATAGCAATGAGATTGATTCCACAATGACAAAATAGTATATTTCAATTTTCAAACTCTAAAATAAAATAAAAGACATTTTTATGTCAAAGGGATATATTTAGAATAACGTTTTTATTATTGGGTTTATTATATTAGGCCCTAAGAGGTTTATTATTAGGGCTTTTTAATATTTGGGTTATAATATTAAAGTTTAATATTGGGTTCATAATTTGTATCATTGGGATTTATAATATTAATTTTAGGGCTTAACATTAATCTCTTGAGTTTATCAATTGTCTTGGGTTATAATATTAATCCCTTGGGTTTATCAATCCCTTAAGTTTATAATATTAATCCCTTGGGTTAAAATCATTTCCCTCGGTTTATAATTTATTGCATTTATAATATTAATCCCTTAGGTTTATTAATTCCTTGGATTTATAGTATTAATCCCTTGGGTTAAAATCATTTTCCTCCTTTTATAATTCTTTTAGTTTATAATATTAATCCCTTAGGTTTATTAATTCCTTGGATTTATAGTATTAATCACTTGGGTTTATAATATTAATCCTAATTTTTATACTATTAATCTTAGGGTTTATTTTCTTAGGGTTTAATATTAATCCTAGGGTCTAATGGTATTCCCTTGAGTTTATAATCCCTCGGGTTTTTAATATTAATCCAATGTGTTTATTAATCCCTTTGGTTTATTGATCACTTGTGTTAATATTAATGTTACGGTTTAATGTTTATTTTAGGGTTTTTATCGCTTGAGTTTATAATATTAATTCATTGTTTTAATATTATTCCCCTCGGTTTATAATCCCTTGGGTTTATTAGTACATCACCTTTATGATGTCAATCCCTCGGGTTTATCAGTCCATCGCCTTTATGATATCAATCCTTTTGGTTTATTAATCTAAGGGTTCATATTCGTAGGGCATAATATTATTCGTAAGGTTAATAATATTAATACTAGGGTTTATAATTTGTAATATTATGGTTTATAATATTAATACATGTGTTTATAATATTAATCCCTTGGGTTTATAACATTAATCTGTTGGGTTTATTAATGCCTTCAATTTATAATACTAATAATTAGTTGGGTTAATTAATCCCTTAGGCTTATGATATTAATCTATTGGATTTTTAATCCCTAGCATTTATAATATTAATCCCTTGGGTTTATCGATTGCTTATGTTAGTAATCCCAAAAGTTTATAATATTAATCCCTTAGGCTTATAATATTAATAATTCCTTGGGTTTATAAATCCCTTGGGTTTGTAATGTTAACCCCTTAGGGTATTTAATATTAATTCTTTGGGTTTTTAATCTATTTGGTTTGTAATATAAGTAATTCCTTGGGTTTATAATATAAATCCCTTTGGTTTGTAATATGAGTTTGACACAAGGTTATTAGACTCTTAATGGGTTGGGGTTCGAACAGATTCATTGTAATGAGTAAAGAGCCTGAATGAATGGTAATTACAGTGGGCCCATATCGCCAAGGAAGGAATAACTCGCTTAACATAAGGAGAGCGAGGTGGGTTCAAATACAATATCTCGAGCCTTAAAGCACATCTCGAGGCAAAATCGAAATAAATGATTCTCTGTTGCATCTCATTTTACATAGTTGCATTGTATAAGTATCTCTCTCTTGCAAATTGCATTGCACATCTTTTATTGCATTTGACTAACTCTTCTCACTGTTAGCACATTTGTCTAATTCCTTGTAGTCATGCTCTTGCAATCTTGTAGTAGGATTGTCTTAATTTGATAATCTAATAATTAAAATATAATTTCTAATATGAATATACAAGTGATAAAGAGACATTGGTATCGTTATTCATTTAAAATTGCTTCTCTAATCAGATCTTGTGATCTATTTAGCAAGTGATATTGGCTATAATGGCTTTAATTTACCCTTGTTTCTTAATAAAAATAATGATAAAATAATCAATATGATAATATTATTCAACAAAAACAAACTTGTATGTCTTCAGCAGCCGATGAATATAATGAATGTAACATTGTGCACACACTCGGTTTGTATGTCTCTAATCACTTATGAATAGAATGAATGTAACATTGTGCACACACTTTGATTGTATGTCTTCAGCAGCTAATGAGTAGAATGAATGTTTCAAATGAAAATTAGTAAAGGTTGATGTTTTATAGTTTTTTGATCTAGAATTTAATTGGTAGGGAATATTGGGATGGATTTCCATCTCCCAAATTCAAATTTGTGTTCCTGATTGATTTGTACATGATCCAAAAGCTAATAAATTTTCATGATTGATCCTTGTGCTTTCATGTGTTTAATTGTTGAATTGAAAGGGCTAGTGCGTTTAATACCTGAACTGAAAGAGTTGGTGTCTTTTATGGCATCATCTGAACTAATTCTCAAATTGAATGGTGTCATTTATTTTCTTCAATAGGTTGAATGGTTAAACACACATGTAGATATGGTTGACACACATTTCCCCTATTCTTGTGTAGGTATTACCCAACAATGGGATGTGTTGCTCCAGTGGAAATCAGTGGGTGGCCGTTTGATGGGATAGGTGTACTCCAAGATAGAATTCAATGGAATGTTTTGTAGTTCATTTTGACTTAATTGGTAATTAAGAGCTGGAGGTAGTTGGTATAGCATGTCTTGTCAACTTGTGATGTTAAGGCTTAGTGTTTGACAAATGTTGGTTCAACCAATATATGGGTCCCTTTTGGAGAGAATTTAATAACTTATATTACTTAATATAAATTCAAAGTCACCACCTCTCTATATGTGGAAATCCAAAGTCTTCACACTCTATAGCAACCTGAGATAAGCTTTAATTAGAGGTATCCAAATTAAATTAAATGGCGATAAGTTTTAATGAGTGGCATGAAAATTAAATGTGAATGGACATAATAATATATCTATCTATATATATATATATATATATATATATATATATATATATATATAGATAATTGTAAATAAATAAATTAAATTATAATTTTATTTTAAATTATTTTTATTAATTATAAAAAATTATATATATATATATATATATATATATATATATATGGGATATATATATATATATATATATATATATATATATATATATATATATATAGTTGTTACATGCTTTCCTATATACAACTATATATATATATATATATATATATATATATATATATATATCTGGGAAAGCATGTAACAGGATTTAAAATTTTAGTTAAATTTTTAATAATTAAATTAAAATATAAGAAAATTTATAAATATTTTTGCAATTTAATGTAAAATTTAGTTTGTAATTTTAGTTAGATATAAAATTATGATTGTGTTAAGAGACACTTTCTAGCCTAATATAAAATAGATGTAATATTATGTTTTGCTTATATTATAAAACATTTTGAGATGATTAAATTAGATAAAAATAAAGTAAAACTAAAAGATGGAAATAAAATAAATAATAATTATTAGTTATTAATAAAACATATTGACTATGTGAAATTATATAAAATTAAAATCTATAAAATAAAATAAAATAAGTAATTATAATTAATAATTAAAGTAGTCTTCATGTATGTTTAATTCCAAATACTTTTTTTAGAGAGAAAAGAGATTTGATATCTCTCACCCTTTGGTAGATTTAGAATTACCAAAGATGTAGAGGGATCAAATCTCTTTTCACTCTAAAAACATATATTTAGAATAAAGATGAATCTAGACTCTTTTTAACCATTACAATTAGTATATCTAATAATGTTCCAGTGTCCAGTATATTATTTATATATTTAAAATTATGGTTTTAAAAATAATTGCAATAAAATGAAATTTGAGTACCCTATTTTTTAATTAATTTATTTATAACAATTTCCTTTTATTAATTTAAGATAAATATTAGAGAAACTTTTAAAGTAAAAATTGATTTTCAATAAAATCAAATTTAAGAAGAACAATAATATTTAAGATGATATCATCATTATAAGTAAATATTTTTTAAAAGAAGAAAATTGATTTTTTTAATTATATTTTTAACATATTTCTTTATAAATTTAGCTAAATGTTACATGTAAATGCCAAACTTTAATTTTTAAATAAATACACATTTAGCTAAATTAAATAATAAATAATAAATCAAAAGTAATTAAAGTACCTTACCTTTATAACAATGTTTCCAATATTTGATGATAATAATAAAAACAGTTCAGGTCACTCAAACATAAAACCTTAATTAAAGTCAAGGCCTTACCTAACTCTTTCCAAGATGCCTTAAAGGCCACCCGCAAAAAAAATAGATGAGGAGACTTTTAAACACGATCATATATGAAATTCATTCCCAAGTTAGTTTCAATTTATTAATCATATAAGTAATTTCCAGTCAAAAGTTTAATAAGTCAAAGATTTTTTATTTCAATTTAAACTGGATGAAGATCTATTGAAATTATTTTTTTATTTTTTAATGGGGTGTGTATCTTGATTCTGAAGGGAATATGCTAAGCATATGCTTCGTCTAAATGTTTATGAGTGACTGCTTAGAGAGTTTATTAGGTTCCATTTACTTATAATAGATTTAAGAAAATTGATGTCCAGGACTTTCAAAGCATACCTAATTTTAGAAAAATTGCCTTATGTCTTGGCTGTAAATGATAGAAACTCTTCAACACTTGTGTTTTTTATAAGACTTGGGATTCTTAAGGTTAAGTAAAATCAAAGTTAATAATAATATTTTTGTTGCAATAATAGTTTTTTTTGTTATATATTATTCAATGGTAGATATGAATGAAGCCTTAGCCTATATTAACCACATTAATATTTTTAATGTGGTTGTATTAGTATTGATGTGCACATCTAACCATTATGTTAATTTTTAATATTTTTTTACAGTTGATTTAGTTGTTAATTAGTGGTGACGATAATTGTTATTGATGAATGCATGATGTCTCTATCATTATTGCTTAATGAAAATATGTGGACTTACAATTATTCAATAAAATCATGTCACTAGAAAGACTAAGCAAATGGTCCATAATTAGATAGACTTTCATTCTTTCCAAATGTTTTTGTGTCTAGGGTAACTTGTTTCATTATCTTTGAAGAAGATGAATTATTAGCCAATTAGAAGTGGTCTTAAGTCTTACTCCAAATCCAAAAATAGTTTTCAACTAAGATAATACTCATAAAAAAGCCAATATTCCTAGTGTTCATTATTAAAATTATATCTCTAATATGGTATTGTGCTTTTTAGTAATATTTAATCTTCATTTCATATGAATCTCTGGTCCATGTGTGTTTTATATATATATATAAACTTAAAAAAACTAAACTATTGGCTCTAAAAAAGAAATTAACAAAAACTAGGGAATTTGTATAAATTAAAAGAGGTTGTAGTAATACTCATAGTAGATTTGTACAAAATAGGCTTCCCATGAAAGCAGTATAATTTAAAAGGCCATCTGATTCTATTTTATAATGGCCACTTGCAAGAATCTTCTAGTACACTTTAAATTAAGAATTCTTCAAATGATAATTTAAGAATTAGACACAACATATTTGGTTGTGGATTAAAGGGCAGAAAGTCCAACCACTCTTTTTTTATTTCCTTTAGTTGCATCTTTGGGGTCTATTCGAGGGTGTGGAGAAAGGAGATTTTTGTTGTTGACAATATAGAAGAATTTTCTCAAATATTAGCTAAGATTAATGTGAGATGATTGGATATGTATTTGAGTTTGAATCCCCATTATTATTTATAGTAACCTAGTTTAGTTGATGGAAAAGCACTTGAGTTTTTTAATTCCAATATTTTTAATTTCTTCGTTCGTAGAAGAAAGACTCTAGTAATGATATTCACCTTGAGATTATGGTTAGTTTCTTGTTGACTTTAGTTGTCAATGAAGGATTAAATTGAGATATCCAATTGTTTGATGTAATCTACATGTGTATACGAGGTCAGTTACATTTAAGGAAGCTCTTAATAGTCAATTTTCTCAGAGCATTGATACAAAGGTTTGGGCTGGATTTCTCCAAAGTCAAAAGGAAGGGGCATAGACAACCTAAGTAAAATGAATTGCCCAAAACCCCGGTTGAGGCCATGAAGGTAAGCACTATAATGACCACTAGTCTTATACGCAGCAGAAATATTAAAATACTTCGTAGACAAAGACATCCATCGGAGGATAGTAATTGTAAATTGTATATTGTATAAAAGAATTGATGTAGGATGAGTACAATTGAGAATGAGGGTCTTGTATATATAGCCAGGTAAGTACCCTTTCACGAACATACCTTTTCATTATTAACTAACTAACCATTAATTAATTTACTTATTATTTATTATTATATTTATATTATTATGATTATTATTTATTATCTATTTTTACATCATTTACGTTCATAACATTGCTTTCTCCTTCAAAAAGCTTTGTCCTCAAAGCTTATTGATGAAGGATCAAATCTCTTTTGTTGTTCAGAATATCTCCCTGCTTCTAAGCCTTTATCTTTATTGATACAAGACAATATGATGTTCTGAGCAATAGACATAATTCTAGTATTGAAATCAGATTGAACCATCCTAGATTAATCTTTTGGGGAATTTTCTGATCTTTGGAGATGTGTGGTGAATAATTATCATATGACCAGATTGAGCTCACTTCAATATTCTTCGAAACATAAGTTTGTTTATGTTCTACGTGATATAGATGTGTAGATTGATTAAGGTGTCCACTCTTGTGATTCAGATGTAGATAAGGAATTTTTCTTGTTTGAACTTCCTTAAATGTTTTCATGGCAGTTTCCTGATTTCCATCAAGCATTGTCGTTGTTGACTTAACTACTGAATCTTTATTTGGGGTGTCCTCTGTTTGAAAGATAACCTCTGAGTACATTTTTACTTCAATACGGTTTGGATTTGAATGAACTGCGATATTAGTGGTATTGATGTTTGTTTCTTCAGTTTGGACTGCTACATTTGGAGATTTTGATGCTTCCAATAACTGACGAATAAAATGAATGTAACATTGTGCACACATTATGTTTATATGTCTCCAACAGCTGATGAATAGAATGAATGTAACACTGTGCACACTCTGATTGTATGTCTCCAGGAACAGATGAGTAGAATGAATGTTTGAAATGAAAATCAGTAAGGGTTAATGTTTTATAGCTTTTTTAATCTAGAATATAGTTGGTAGGGAAGATTGGGATAGATTTCCATCTCTCAAATTCAAATGAGTGTTCTCGATTGATTTGTATTTGATCGAATGGCTGATAAATTTTCATGGTCGATCCTTGTGTTTTCCTGTGTTTAATTCTTGAATTGAAAGGGCGAGTATGCTTAATGCCTGAATTGAAAGGGTTGGAGTCATTTATTGCATACTCTGCACTAATTCTTGAATTGAATGGTGTCATTTATTGTTTTCAATAGGTTGAATGGTTAAACACACATGTAGATATGGTTGATACACATTTTTGTTGTACTTGTCCAGGTATTACCCAGCGATGGGATGTGTTGTTCTAGTGGAAATGAGTGGGTCACTATTTGATGGGATAGGTGTACTCCTGTATAGAATTCAACAGGATGTTTTATAGTGCATTTTCATTTAATTGGTAATTCAAAACTGGAGGTAGTTGAGATAGTATGTTTTGTCAACTTATGAGGTTAAGAGTTGGTGTTTGAGAATTGTTGATCATGTTAAGGCCATAGTCACCGTCGCATGCATAACCTGCGCAAATTGATAAGTAATGCCCTCGCTCTAGTCAACACATTCCCTGCCACCGGAGAAGGAGATGAGCTCCATGTCTGAAGCCTTCGACGGCTCCTCGCCTCAAATAATATATTCAGTATTTCATAGAATCTATATACCGTAGCTTTTACCTCCGGCCTTGAGCCAAAATTTGGGGTTTTTTATTGTGAATTCGGTTATAGTGATATAATAAGTAATGAAGAGCAGGAATATGATTTATAGAATATGCTTCTGCGCCATAAGATGGTAGTCCGATTGTAGATACGTTGGCTGGTGTTTGGCTGCATTAGGTCCGAGGGTCGAATTCAGGGGCCTTCTGAGCAATAAGGCTGCACTGGATCCTTAGTTGCACAGCTCACCTCGCCTACTCATAAAAATATGCTGAAGACATTTCACACTGGATCCATATGTAAAATCGCTCTACATTGTTTTAGATATCGTGATGTACACATCGAATCAACATATTTATTTTTTTAATATTAATTTGGGTCACGAGCTGCCATATCACTATCACTTCGAGTTTGTGTCATGTCACTCTAACTTTTAGATAATCTGCGTCGATCTTGAAAATAATGATTAGTTGAGTTCATTTTTTAATATTTTACATTTTACAGATTTATTAGATAAATTAAGTGGTTAAATTAATTTAATTTTATTATTATTTTATTGTTTTGATTATAAATTCA
The DNA here is from genome assembly GCA_031772625.1 of Pinus tabuliformis. Taxonomy (NCBI): domain Eukaryota; kingdom Viridiplantae; phylum Streptophyta; class Pinopsida; order Pinales; family Pinaceae; genus Pinus; species Pinus tabuliformis. Next base: position 1,148,729,148 of record CM062805.1, read on the forward strand.
ACCAATAATTTTATATCAAAAAATATTTTAACAAAATATTCAATTATCATTTATCCAAACCCTATCCAAATTCTATTAGCAATTTATTTTTTATTATTTAAAACTAAAATATTTTTTATTTAAAATTATAACATGACATTTTCATTAATATGAAAATATTTTTAGAATTTTTTTTTTATTTTCTTTTACAGTGATGTTAATAGACTGCAGATTTCTATGGTTCGGTTTTTTAGAATCTAAACTCGGATAATCCACAGTTTTCATTTTTCTTTGTGGACCTTTCGAGTCTAGACCAAGACTCATCATCAGGACTTGATTTACAAAGGAGAGAGAGAAATGTGTTGATAAATAGGGTTTTAGGTGACTCGTCATCAGGACTTGATTTACAAAGGAGAGAGACAAATGTGTTGATAAATAGGGTTTTAGGTTGAACTGTCAAGAATGTGAGCCGACCAGTTTCATGTTTGAATAAACAGACTTATTTTTAATCTTTCTAATATATATTCTATTAGGGTTCTTTTTAATTTTATTTATTATTTATTATTTATGGATAATTATTATAGTTCTATATTAATTTTCTTTTAAGTGAATTGTTTATGTAATAGGTTTTTTATTAATACATGATGATTTTGTTTTAATTATTTGTAACTTTATGGTAATTATGCTTATATTTTTATTTTTAATTTGTTACAAGGTTTCTAAGAAAAATGTATTATAAAGTTATAAAAAATTAGGATGATTTCAATATTTTAATATTCTTATTTATATATATATATATATATAGATATATATATAATTAAAGTTATTTTTAATTTTTATTTATTATACATGAATATACTTATTTTCTTTGTTTACTAAGTATTGCAATTAATAAACATGTATAATAAACATACATGTTTATTGTACATGAATATACTTTTTAACCAAGTAAATATGATAATAGCTTAAGTTTTTTAATTAATTTTTATTATCTAAATAATTTATCATAAAGGTTTGTTTTACTACTTGAAATATTTTATGATTATTATTTATATTTCATTTAATTTTTTAATATTCTTATGATTTTGATATATTAAAGTTTATTTATAATTTTATTTGTTATAAGTGAATGAATTTATTATACATGTTTATTAATTGCTTGAGTATTTTATTAATTTTTATTTACTCAATAATTTATCATAATGATTTGTTTTTAACTCATTGTAATATTTTATAATTTTTGTCTATTTTTCATTCAATTTATTTAATTCATGTAAGATTATAAGAGGATAATGAGTTATTAAGGATGAGTTTATTAGGCTTATAAGCTAGATATTGCATTATACAAAGTTTTAGGGGTTGATTCGATCTAAAGAAGGTGTTTATATTTCATTTAATCTTTTAATATTCTTATAATTTTGATAAATTTAAGTTTGAATATACTTATTATACATGTTTATTAATTGCTTGAGTTTTTTATTGATTTCTTATTTACTCAATAATTTATCATAATGATTTGTTTTTAACACATTGTAATATTTTATAACTATGTCTATTTTTCATATAATTTATTTAATTCATGTAAGATTTAATTTCTTTTATGGCTTTTTTGACAAGTCTAGTAATTTTAGAGATGGGGTTTTTTTCTAGTTTCTTGTAGCTGCCACTATTGTATAAGTGGTCCTTCATTTTTCTTATGTAATCATCATGATTCATTACCACTGTGGCTCCTCCTTTGTCAGGGTTTAAAATGACAATGTCATTGTTGTTCCTAAGATTTTTTTAGGGCTCTGAGCTGCTCTTGGTTCAAATTCTTTTTAAAGGGCCTCCCTTTCCTAATGATAACCACACATTCTTGTCTAACAAGCTCTTTGTCTTCTTCTTTGAGCGTTTTGATTCCATCCTCCAGGCTACATATAATTTCTTCGTTGGGGATTTGTTTAGGGGCTAAGGCGAAATTGAGCCCTTTGTTTAAGACTTCAATTTCTTCTTTTTTCAGCTCATAGGAAGAAATATTAATAACTTTATTGTTGTTCATTGAGTTATTGTTTGAATTCTTTGTATTATTATTTAACCTATTAATATGATTTGTTATGTTTTTATATGGATTGTTATCTTTTTCGCTGTGTTTGTCTATGTTATCCACGTTACCCTTGTTATCCTTATCTTCATTACTAGTTTTATTATCTTTATTGAAGCTTTGCTCTATGTTGACTACGGTTTTGCCATTCAAACTTACTTCATTATACTTTTCTGCGCTGTTTTTTGTCAGGTTAATGATGTTGTTAAGCGGATTTACGCATGGGTTGGAAGTTCTAACGCTGTTCAAAGCATTCTTGCTGCGAGTTTTATTATTATCTTTGTTGATCAATGCTTTCAACCTGCGCAGTTCTTTATGTACGCTTGAGCCAAGTTCTAAATCTTTTGCCCAGCGTTCTGATTTGTTCAGGTCCACTTCGATGTGTGTTTTATTTTGTGCGTTTGACCTTGGAGTTTTTGCCAACGTACTGCGTTTTTGCAGCCTGGAGTTGCATCCTGTTGCTGCGTTGTCCCGGTCTGATGCATTAGTCCCTAATGTTTCTTTGCTGGGTGGTATTTCCTTTTCCCCCGTTTTAGTATTGCTGTCCCAAGTTTCTCTGCTGCACGGTCCTCCATTTTCTCCAACCAATTCCGATTCGCTCACGCTGGGTGTCCATGCCATTATTCTGCGTGTTTGTGGCCTGGAGCTGCCTTCTGCTTCAGCGCTGTCTATGTTTCTGCATTGATTTTCTGTTTCAGACTCTGCGCTGTTCATTATTATCTGAGATTCATTAATACCAGCGTGTTTCATTCTCCTTGATTCTTCGCTGAGTGGTTCAGTTCTTCTGATTGTTTGAAGCCACTCTAGTTTCTCCAGCTTGTTTTTGTGCTTAGTTTGGGTTGTTTGTCTTTCATTTTCTGCTTTAAGCCCTGCGCATCCTACCATGATTGAAACATTGCCGTGACCATATAAATGAAATATTTCTTCATTCAATTATTATTTCATGTAGTAAAGTTCAAATAGCCCTGCTGCCATTCACAGACCAAGGCCCTAAATAAGTACCAGGGTAGACTAGAGGAACGAAAGCTACCTTTGGGAGTGTCTTTACCCTTGCCTATACTAACGGTGTTCTTGGAAGAAGTGAAATAATAATTTTTATTTTATCTCAAGAAATCATACTACGTCCGTGTTTTCCGGAAGATATGAAATAATAATTTTTATTTTATCTCAAGAAATCATAGTACTTGATTTCTGAGGACCAAATTTTTTTTATTTAATTTTTCGACTACCACGTGATCTGAGGTTCAAATTTCCTTATTTAATTATTGGATTACATTTTTATTTAATTGTTGAATTACTACGCGAATTCTGAGGATCAAATTCTCTTACTGAATTATTGGATTATATTTTCAGCTTGTCTTAGATTCTGCGGTAAGATACTTTCTAATTTAGTTATGGAAAATGTAGTTATATTGTAATTTTTTTTTATTAACAAAATTACAAATGGTTTTTTAGATAAAAGAAAATCATAATATATATATATATATATATATTACAATAAAATATATAATATGGAAGTAGCAACAATAACTTAAGATCTATTTTACCTTGAAAATTAGAATAACGATTCTCTAAGCAAATTTAAATTTAATTGATAAACATATAAAAACATTGCTTGCAATTACAATATAACAATATGTTTAACCATGTATATTCACATAGACTTTGCCATAGATATTATTAACTTGTAAATTTTTGTTACAATACCACGAACCAATACCATTGTTAATCCATAAAACATGCCCAAAACCATCTCAATACCACATGCCCAAAAACCATCTCTCATTTCACAATCAAAATATGTTATAATTTTATTTTTTTTAATTTAATTTTATAACATTTTCCGGCCGAGAGTCTCTCCATTCCAATATGGAAGAGATGTTAGATTGTCATGTTATATTATGTTATTTAAACATTTTCACGGGGTCAAACTACATAAAAATAAAAATGAAAATACAAAATAAAATTATTACTTAAAATATTTTGACTCAATGAAATAACTTGAAAATAAAATATTTTATATATATTTTTATACAAAAATAAAAATGAAAATACAAAATAAAATTATCACTGGAAACATTTTGACTTAGTAAAATTAAGTAAAAATAAAAAATTAAACTAAAAAAATACTTAAATCAACAAAAATGCATTTTAACTTTGAACCTATTAAGTTGAGAGAGTATCAAATGTCTCAAACAAATTTTACACTCATAAAAAGATTTACACTTGAAGAGATTTAATCTTTGTAAATATTTATTAAATCTAATATTAAAACACAAATATAAATTAATATTTATATAAAATTAATACACAATAACCAAACTGAACTCTAGACTAATAATTAAAATTAGCCATTTGATTGGTTAGCTGAAATCCCCTATCTGCAATTTCTAAAGCGATATTTACATATACAAGCAAGTTGGTGTTTATCGATTATCCGTTTTGGAGTGGCATTGATTGCTGACCGTGTTTCACTTTCATTCGACCCCACACTAACAATGAAACCCCGCACTAACGGTTGAAAATCTGTCCAAAATACAGACAAGACGGTTGATTAGTCTGATATTCGGTAATCGGATGAATATGGGAGTGGTTAATTATTTGACTATGTTAATGTTTGTTTGATTGCTAAATATTTCACGAATCAGCGATGTAAATAAGCATAAGGCTCTATACACTTACATAAAGCTTTATATACTTCAATTCAAAGTCGCCAAAGTCGCCACACTATGTGACGCATGCATATAAGTTTCAAATTAAAATTATATAAATTCAATTAAGTGGTGATAAGTTTTAATGAAAGATATGCAAACTAAAGGTGAATAAGTATCATGTTTTTTTTCTGTATAAAGACTAATTCTATTAAGAGAGAAAAAATATAGTACAAACAAGCTTGCGAGCAAGCGTAGCAAAAAGCGAGGGAGCCAATGGAGATAGGCTCTCTACCTCGCTCCTTAGAAACAGACAAGGGAAGGCCAAGGCCAAAGAGAACACGGAGAAGCAAAAGAAAGAACTAAGCAGAGAAAACTACCCCGAGGGGTCAGTTCCTACCACCCGACATTTTTTTCCTTTTTTCTTGCTTACTTTGACCCACCCAGAGGAGTTTGGCTGAGCCATTACAAGTTGTAGACTATTCTGCACTGGCGGCGGAATATCCTTATCAGAGTCTGAGGACGAAGAAGAATGAGTACGTTTCTGAGAAATCTGAGGGTCAGAGGGGACTGCCGGGTCGACCGAGGGAGCGTCCATCGGAGTCTCATCATTTTGCCCGTCTGTTATGGTTTCCTCCTCATCCGAGCTAGAGAAGTCTAAATCGTCCATATGACGGGGTGGCTCACAGGGATTCCAGCGCTTGGATTTGGGTTTGCGTTTCAGACTCTTCTTTTTGTCGGGGAACTGGGTGCATGTACTCTGGAGGTGTCCTGCTTGATGACAATGTTGGCAACGGAAGGCTGTATTCTCGTAATCCAATGGTTGAGTCCAGTGGAAATCTCCCATCCTGAGATTGATTTGATCCGGCAGTGCATTGCTGATATCTATTTCTGCACACAATCTGCCATAGGTGTAGAGACCATTATCCTTTCTTGAAGTATCTGTAGCCAGGCAGCATCCCAAAATGTTTCCAATAGCTAGGAAGACAGAGAAGTGCCATAGATGTGCCGGAAGATTTGGGAGCCTGACCCAAATGGGAATCTTGGTGATGATGGCTGTAGAAGGGTCAAATTCTGGAAACCAAGGGGTGAGAAAAAGCCCAGCTGAGCCCCAGAACCAAGGGCCTCCCATTAAGGCCTTTTGGTAGTCTTCATTTGAGTCAAAAACCACACTGAAGAATCCTTTTGAACATAAGTAGATCTTGCTTTTTTTGGTCCAAGATGTATGGATCCATTGATAAAGCTCTGTTGTGCGAGGCCAAAGCCCATTAAATATGTAAATAAGTGTGGATTCTGCAAATATTTGGTAACGATTTTCAAGCTTAGGATGAGAGCAGTTGATAGAAGGAATTTCCTCTGATTTTTCTACCAGGAACTGTTTTGGAGCCCCGTTTGGTTTGGCTGCTTTCGAAGAGGTCTGAGGTTGGGCAGTATCTTTGCATCTTTATAGGAGAAAGAAGGGGCAGAGGAAGGTTGCCCAAAGGACCCCCCTCTTAACCGAAAAGAAACCCCAATAGAAGCGTCTTTATGAATGTTGTAGAAGGAAAGAGGAAGGGTATTCATAAGTTGCTTACCCTGATATAGCGATAAGATGAGGGGATCCTTAGCTGGCGTTTGAGTTTTTGCAGGAGATCTTGCACAAGATCTGTTGCGTGAACCCAATGCATCATCGTCTTGCTCAATAGTTTGATTTGGATCTGAAATGCTTGTGTCTCTTCAGACCGGTCTGGCTGGTTCAAAGGAGGGATCTGCTTCCAGCAAATCAGATTCGCCTGTCTTGGAGCGTTGGCTAAAGTTGGACGAGGAGCACAGAGGATGTGTGCTGCTAACCTTAATACTTCTGCACGCATGCCCAGCAAAAACAAGAAGCAGGAGCGCTGCTTGCTTACGGCAGATATGAGATCTGGAGCATGCCAGCCGCAGAAAAGGGATGAGGTGGATATAGTTATCCTTGGCTGAATCTTTGGCTCTTTGCTTCGGAAAATGAGATCGTTCCTGAGTGTTGCACGAGAAAAGGGGCGGAGCGGTTCCCAGGCATCGCACGCTTTTTCTTTAGCTGCCCTTTTCTCCCATTTGATACTGCTCATCAAAACCGGGCTTTCCACGCATTTCTGGAGGCGGCTGTCCCTGGCCTGTTCTGCAGTGGGCAGGAGCGCTTCAATATCGTTGAATATTCCTGGGTTAAAAAACTCCCGACCTCCAAAATCGAGATGCTTTGCAGGTGTGGGCGCGAGAAGGGGCAAAGAGCAGACCAGAGCACCATGCAAAGAAACCTCCCGGCTTGGACTGCCCTTCCTGTCGACATGATGAATGAAACCTAGGGTTGCAGAGGCGGCCAGGGGCGCGGCGTCCATTCCAGTCATTGCTTCCTTCCTCTCTTTTTTTCCTCTCTATGGGATATTTGATTAACTCTGTGAATAAGCATCATGTTATATTATTAAAAAAATTTAATTAAATTATAAATTTATTTTAAGTTATTATTATTAATTATAAAATAATAATATAAGAATTAAATGTATATAAATTTGGAAAAGTATCTAATAAAATTTTTAATAATAAAGTTTTACAATACTATAGTAGTTAAATTTGTAATAATTAAATTAAAATATAAGAAGATCTATAAATGTTTTGCAATTTAATATAAAATTTAGTTCATAATTTTAGTTAAATATAAAATTATGATTGTGTTACAAGTATTCTTTTGTATGATATAGAAAAGATGTAATATCATGTCCTGCGTTTCTTACTAAACATTTTCAGCTGGTGAAATTAGAAAAAAATAAAATAAAACTAAAAACTTGAAATAAAATAAATAATAATTATTAGTTATTAATAAAATATTTTGATTATAAAATGATATAAAATTAAAACTTTAAAAAGTTATCAAATAAAATAAAGTAATTATAAGTAATTATAATTAATAATTAAATTAGTTTAAATCCATCTTTAACTCCAAATAACTATTTTAGAGTGAAAAGAAATTTGATACCTCTCATCCTTTGGTAGATTCAGAATTACTAAGGACTTAGAGGGATCAAATATCTTTTAGCTACTAAGGACTTAGAGGGATCAAATCTCTTTTCACTCTAAAACAGGTATTCAGAATAAAGATGAATCTAGACTCTGTTTAAAAATTACAAATCTAAAATATAGTAATATTCAAGTGTCCAACATATTATTTATATACTTAAAATTATGATTTTATAAATAGGAACCTACATTTAAGAAAAAATCACAATAGAATGAAATTTGAGTACCTTTTTTTAATTAAATTATTTATAACAATTTTCTTTTCTTAATTTAAGATAAATATTAGAGAAACTTTTAAAGTAAAAAATGATTTTCAATAAAATCAAATTTAAGAAAAACAATAAGATTTAAGATAATGATATTATTATAAGTAAATAATTTCTAAGAAAAAAGAGGAAAATTGATTTTTTAATTGTATTTTTAACATATTTCTTTATAAATTTACTTAAATGTGAGATATAAATGCCAATTTTTTTTAAGTAGATACACATTTAACTAAATTAAATAATAAGTAATAAATTGAAGTAAAACTAATTAAGATTCACCTTACCTATATGAAAATGTTTCCACTATTTTACGATTATATTTTAATGATAACAATAAATTTGTTTTTATTTTTGGGGTCACTCACACGTAAGACCTTAATTAAAGTCAAGGCTTTACCTAACTCTTCCCAAGATGCCTAAAAAAATGGAATTGTCTAAATTGTGTGGACGGCCAAAAGAAGTGGCTGGAATCTTGGCAAAAAAAATTTAAAAAATCTCATGTTTTTGATGGTGGAAATGGATCCAGCGCTATCAAAAACCTCTAGGGCACCCAAAACCTTGAATTTGGACAACTCTAACTTGGATTTACAAAAATCCATGCCAGATTTTATCAAAATCTTGTGGGAATTTCCATGATTTTTAGGACTATTGCAAAAATAATTAGATGATGAGTTTTAAACAAGATCATATAGGAAATCCATTCACAAGTTGGTTTCAATTTATTAATCATATAAGTAATTTAATTCAAAAGTTTGATATTTAATTATGTTAACTTCTATGTAAAAAATTCAAGTCAAAAGTGTAATTAGCTAAAGTATTCATTTTTAAGCTTAAGGTGGATGAGGATTTGTTGACTCTTTTTTTATTTTTTTAATGAATTTCCTTGTCAAGGGAATATGCTCAACCTATGTTTTATTTGAATTCCTATCAATCACTGTAGTTTGTTAGAGAGTTCGTTATGTTGCATTGACTTTTAGTAAATTTAAAATAATTAATGTTTGATTTCCTAGGGATTTTCAAAGGGAATATGCTCAACCTATGTTTTATTTGAATTCCTATCAATCACTGTAGTTTGTTAGAGAGTTCGTTATGTTGCATTGACTTTTAGTAAATTTAAAATAATTAATGTTTGATTTCCTAGGGATTTTCAAAGCATACAATTTTAGAAAAAGTGTCTTATATCTTGGTTGTAAATGATATAAACTCTTCAACACTTTTGTTTTTTATAAGGTTTAGGATTCTTAAGAGTTAAGAAAAATCAAAGTTAATAACAATATTTGTTGATATATATTTATCAATAGTACATGTTAGTGCCTCTTAGTCATGTCAGTCATGAGTGATCAAATGTGCTCTTACAAAGTTTTTTACTAGGGCCTTAGGTCAAATTTTTATGGTTTCAAATAGCATTTCAATAAAAAATTGGTCACTCGCTAGTGTGTCTAGGGTTATTTCCACTCTCTCAAGAATTTCATATGTTGGTCACTTTCATCACTCAGTTGAGTCTATTATCATGAAAACATCATTAACATCACTTCAGTCACATCAGCATGGTCTCCATTCAGCTCAATGTCACCATTAGGTCATTAGGATTAAGGTCACAAAATCAGTGATTTCATGAATAAATCTGGGAAATGCGGAGTTACAATAGGTAAATTTGTTCAATAACACTTGATTTCAAATGTAATTTATGTTTTTATATGTAATAATGTTCCTAAGGTTCTAAAGTTACAAGAAGAGGTCCTAAGGCTACAAAACTAAAAAAGAAAGTAAATTGGTGAGGTGGGCCATCCTACCTCATTAATCATTTAGACACCAAAAGAAAATTATAAAAGCACATGGAGGAGCTCATTCACACTCATTTACATTTGTCTACCATCCTAACATTGAGATCCCCCCTCTCCTTTGCAAAAAATTGTGATTCCATATCCCTCACTGGCAAAAAATTGGCCCTCATTGCGAAGAGAGAGCTCACGCTATGCAACTAGATATCACTCTGCGCAGCAGAGGCCTTTGCTGCTCATGGGGTAGAGTTGTCCAAAATTGGTGTTTGACCACTAAAATATGTTTTTCAAAGCTCCTCTTCAGTCATTTCATCCACCATACTCTATAAGAAGTAAGTTAACTATTTCCATGCCCTTCTTTGCCTCATATGTCAAGAAATTGATCAAATACTTCTTCTTCTAGGTTCTACATGCTTTTCATGGTTTTGACCTTCAAATGATGAATTGTTGCCCTAAACCCTATATGCCTTGTCCCTACACCTCTATTTGCAACTAATACAACATCTCCATCCATCAAAAAGCCTTACCCCCTCATTTTCTATCATTTTCATCTAAACCCTAGTCTACCCTATCTCTTTCTAGGGTAGGCCTATGTTTTGGTCTTTTCCACCCCCTCCCCTCATTCATTTTCCAAAATTTATTCTTTCCCTACTCACTAACATCATCCCCTACCCTTCTAAATTTCCTTTAAAATTTAGGAAACTCCTAATTCCATCATACCACCTCATTCCCTCACATCAACAAATTTCATTGTTTTTGCTTGCCTTTCACCTAGGGTTTGAAGTATAGGAGCCTAACCAAAATGTCTGAAAGGGTGAAATTGAAAGGCAAAGAGCATTACCCCATACTATTTCACCATATCCTGATAAAGGTTATAGTACTCCACCAGTTGGTAGAGAGAACATGACATGGGACACCTTCATTAAGGCAGCCTTGAAAATGCATATAACCACTTCACCAAGCCAACACCAAACCATATCAGCACAACCCATGGAGGTGGGGCAATAAAGAGAACATGATGAGGTTTCCAAAGCACTTAGGCCTGAGGTGATCAAGACATGTCAGAGAGGCAGAATGCTTGCGTTTTCTCCTCAAATTAAGGAAGGGGCCAATCCTACGACATCAGCAGAACAAGGATCACCATTTCATCATGAAGCTTCTTTGCATAATGAGGAGACCATTGAGCATGACTTTGATCTAGTTGAATTAGAGGCACAAGATGAGCATCAAACCTTGCAAAAACTCATAAAAGAGAAGGATTCTCAGATCATGGAGCTCAAGGACAATTGGGCTAAGGCCAAATTCATCATTTCATTCCTTGAGCAAGAAAACAATCAACTTAAGGAAAAATAGCTAGTCATGGAGAAAGTAAAATTCAAAGCCAAGAAGCAAGAGATGAAAGGAAAGGAATTGGGGGACCATGAGGACACTGAGAAGCATGAAGGACATGTGGCAAGGAAGATACCAAGGACAATGGGTCTTAGGAAGGCACTTCAAAAGGAAAGAGAGAAAAAGCCACCAATGGAAGAATTGACCTTTGAAGAGAGGATTACCATGGAAATAAATGAGGACATGGAGTTTTGGCTTGACAAAGTCAATTTCCACCTTGAGAATCTCCTTGACAAGGGCAACAGGGATAAAAAGTTGCAAAGGAAAATTGGAATCCATTACTACACAAGAAATCAAATTTTAAAGGTCAAAATCAAGTAGTTGAAGGCCAAACTAGATGAAACACTAATCAGCCATGAGGAGAAGCGTAAGTTAGATTTTCTTGCTGACGCATCCATGGTTGAATAATAAATCTCATCAGGCATTTGTGGACAAATTTTGGGAGTATTTGGAGAAAATTTTGTGTTTTCGTGCAGACTGGTGCAGACTTACAACTTTTGGCAATTTCTGTCTAGGAGTGTACCGAGTTCTCGCTCGCTTCTTCCTCAAGGATCCAAATGCTGGAAACTCAAAATTTTTAAAAATCATATGACCCCCTCTAAAAAACCATTTTCCTACTTTCCTGGTCCAGGGCTTTGTTTTTTAGAAATTTGCAAAAAAGATGTCAAAAATCACCTTCCTACTTCTCTTTTTCATTCTGTTGCACACTTGGAGAAGCCTTGGTAGAATGGCCATATCTCAGCCACAAATAGGTCATTTTTAGTGCACAAATACTGTAAAGACATCTACAGTCTCCAAAATTTATAGAACAAGCTCCAGATCTAGGATTGGACTTCAAAAACGCACTCAAAAATGGCCTCCAACAGCTCGTTGTGCACCTGGAAACTTTTGAGATTTTTGTAAAATTTTTACTGTGTAATTTTTTGTAATTCCTAGTTCGACTTTGGTAAAAGTTAAAAGGGTGATGAAATTTTACTATTTCTATGTCTAGATGATGTAATTATGGGTATATTATATTAGTAAATTGTTTTTATGATAACTTAGGCCTCATTAATGAGGAAAAACTCAAATCAAAGTGTAAATGAAGAGTTTGTATTCGACCTTCTCAGTCTCACTTGTTGGTTGAGATATTCTTGGGAACTATTCCACTACTTATGGATTCGACCCCTAAGGGTGGGGAAACTGTTTATTTTTTCCTATATGTATCATTTTCTTATTCAGAGAGAAGGTTTGGACATTTGAGGAGAGAACTCTTGTAGCTTGTGCTTGAGCATTTTCAGGAAATCAAAGGAACAGTTGCAACTATTATCTAGGAATTCATGTGTGGTGATTTTGTGACCTTGTATTTTCTCTATTATAGTTTCATATGAAAGATATTCATCCTTTCTTTCCATTCATCAGTTCTTCAGTGGTTTTTCCTTAAGTTTATAAGAAGAATTCTTTTCATAAAGCTTTGTTTTAATGGGAATATCATTATGTGTGATTTTCTTTCTTGCTTAATGAATTCCCGATAATATGCTCATTAAGACGTCTTATTTCTTCTGAACACTACACTACACTAACAACCTGAAACCATCACAAAACTATTTCTACCTTGCTCCTATATATCTTTGTTGTTGTTACCCTTTTGATCCTTTGATCTAGTTACCTAGTTTTCATCCCTTGTCCAGCATCAAATCCCTAAAATTTCAAAACCTATATGAGCCTAACATATCTAGCCTAAAATCCTTTTATATTCCAATTAATTCTTTGGTTGTGATCTCATAGAGAGAGCCCTCTCTGGTTTGGTAGGGCAAGCTACTAAACTGAAAGCTTGCTCTGTGGTTACATCTGTTTATTCCTCTCAGCCTAGGACATTGTGGAGCATAACAATACATACAGATAAAGCCTGTAGGTTTTAACCCCGTACAGAAATTACCTACATACAAATTCTAAAACACAGAAAATAAACAATGCGAGAGCAAAACACATAAAACACATATACACAGATATTTTCCCCTGGATCCCAAAACCAGGACTACCAGATTGATTTTTCATTATGTTCCTTTCAATGTTTCAATACATATTTATACATGCCAAAGCATCCAATACCATGGACCGAAAAACCATCACGTCCAAAACCATGTGAGAAAACAATGCACAAAACCATAGGTAGGTCCGCTGAACCTAATATAGGGTCCAAAAAGATTTTCCCCGGGGCACATATCCCCCTCAAACCCACTGAACAGGGGGGAATTCCACACCCCCCACTACACAATCAGCACAACGAAGGGGGGGGGATCCGCCTCCCCTCTAACCCCCCGGTTAGCTAGGGGGGCTAGTCGTGGAACGAATATAGCACAACCCAACAAAGCCTTCAACTATATCAACCACATTAATATTTTTAATGTGTTTGTACTAGTATTTATGTGCTCCTGTAACCATTATGTTAACTTTTATTTTTATTTTACACTTGATTTAGTTGTTAATTAGTGGTGAGGATAATTATTATTGATTGTTATTGATGAATGCATGATGTCTCTATCATTATTGTTTAATGAAACTATGTGGACTTACAATTATTTAATAAAAATCATGTCACTAGAATGACCAACCTACTAGTCCATAATGAGATAGACTTTCATTATTTCTAAATGTCTTTATTTCTTGGGTAACTTGTTTCATTATCTTTGAGGAAGATGAGCTATTAGCCAATTAAAGGTAGTCTTAAGTCTTACTCCAAATCAAAAAATAGTTTTCAACTAAGATAATACTCATAAGAAAACCAATATTAGATGTGTTCATTATTAAGATTATATCTCTAATATGGTATTATGCTTTTTAATAACATTTAATATTTATTTTATATATCAAAATGAAATACCATGTGAATCTCTTGTCCATGTTACACACACACACACACACACACACACACACACACACACACACCTAAAAAAAAACTAAAATATTCCCTCTAAATGAAAAGTAATTAACAAAAACTAAGAAATTCATATAAATTAAAGGAGGTTGTAGTAATAACTCATAGTAGATTTCTACATAACAAGATTCCCATGAAAGTAATATAATCTAAAAGGATATATGATTTTATTCTATAATGGCCACCTTCAAGCATTTTCTAGTACACTTTAAATTATAAATTCTTGATGTGAAAATACAATAAATGATCATTTAAGAATTAGACATAACATATTTGGGTGTGGATCAAAGGGTAGGAAGGCCAACCACTGGTTTTTTGCTTCTTTCAATTGCATCCTTGGTGTCTATTTGAAGGTGTGTAGAGGGGAGATTTTTGTTGTTGACAACACAAAACATTTTCTCAAATAATAGCTAAGATTAATGTGAGATGATTGGATATGTATTGGATTCTGAATCCCTATTATTATCTATAGTAACCTGGTTTAGTTGATGGAAAATCACTTGAGCTTTTAATTCCAATACTTTTAATTTCTTCTTTTGTAGATGAAAGACTCTTGTAATGATATCCACCTTGAGATTATAGCTAGTTTCTTGCCAACTTTACTTTTCAATAAAGGATTAAATTGTGATATCCAATTGTTTGATGTAATCTACATACCTCAACAAGGTAAGTCACATTTCAGGATGCTCCTAGAAGTCAATTTTCTTAGAGAATTGATACAAAGGTTTGGCATGGATTCCTCTAAGGTAAAAAAGAAGGGGCATAGACAACGTAAGTAAAATGAAGTGCAAAAAACCCATGTTGAGGTCCTGAAGGAAAGCACATAGACCATTTGCAAAACTTTTGAGATGAAGTACCAAATTCAAAAGTAGAATGAAAATTTGACAAAAAAATTAATTATTTCTGAAATTTTGAACTTTCCTACCTCTAATGGTTCATATGTCACAACAAGAGGAAGATAAGATGCAAGTTAACAATGCTCTCATTTTTCTAGCATTGCAATCTAGGAAAAGGTTAGATGAATTGAAATTGTTCTTGCCAAGTTGAGAACTGTCTGTGTAATCCCACCCTAATAATAATGTACTGAAGCAAATCACTCATTAAAATTTAAGGAGGCCTAAAGAAATATGTATCGATAGTGGACAGATCTTATCATCATTGTCCTTAATATGTTGGATGAGCTTAACATGTAGCCCACCATATTCCATAATATGTTGTCATCAAGAGGTTTGTAAATCATATTAAGGAATTGTGAATATGCCTTGTCATTGAAATTAATGTACCAAATTTTTTCCTTATTGCTAAATTGGCTTGAAGGTGTGTCACGTAAATATTTTCTCATAGAGTGTCAATGGAGGCTAAATGGAAATAAAATGTCTGAGAGCATAAGAGCATTGCTTGATGAAAATACTAGGGGCTTGAATCACAATTAGGTTTGGAATATGCAAATTATTGACTAAAAGTATCACTTGCAATAAAGTATAAGAGTTTTCCATGTTTTCAATCATGACTTTGAGGCTTCATGTGTAAGTATAACAAATTGTCGAGATATATGTGTGTGTGTGTGTATATATATATATATATATATATATATATATATATATATATATATATATATATACCCTATCAAACTTACCACCATAGAACTACCTTTTAAGGCTCTATCAAAGACAAGAATGAATAGGCGTTGTTTTATCCTCCAACCCTAAAATTCTTGTTGGTTCATATGAAGCCACCAACTTAAGTTATGGAATTTGGATTGACCCAAAAATATTGAAGAAGAATGATCTAGGTTGAAGTTGTTCCACCAATGTTTTTCATGCTTCTCTAGTTCTTGCTTGACTATGAGTTATATGCCTATGAATCTTAGATGCTCTACTAATAATGTTTTATATCTAGTAGCCACATGTTCAGAGCCAACATATTTTGGTGGAAGATGACTTTGTTCCTAAGTAGCCATAATTTCCAATAAACATATTTAGGTGAGGTCATACATAGGAATTTGAAGACTGGTTTCTTTCTGAATGATACTTTGTATAAGTTTCCCCACGTATCAAAAATACATCTCCATTTTTTTGGCTTTTGAAGTCTATGTTCTATACTTTCTAAAGAACTTTTCAAAATCCTTCATGTATATTCACATTCCAAAAACAAGCGTTGCACTATTTCCAGAGAAATTGTACACTAGGCACATATAAATGGATTGTAAATAGCCTAATCACTATTTTCACTTTTTAAAATTATCCTATGTGCTAGTGTCTAAAAAAGATATTGATATTTGAAATACTAGATCTGTATGTGATAATTTACCCAAAATTGTTTCCCTCAGAGATAGAGTTGAATTTCCCCAACTAATAATTCTATCCCTTTTTTATTGTGTAGTTGGAAGTTTCCTGTCCCCTTTGATCCAAAGTGGTCCGCCATTGTAAATCATAGCCTCTATGGAATTATACAAGTAGGTTGACAGTGTGATTTATATGTGCAAGAAATTGGCCAAAATTCCAACTTGTACAATGCCTAGATTTCAACAAAGAAGATATGCCACAAAATATCTTTTTCCCTTGCTACATTAGCCAGTTTTGTAGAGAAAGAAGAGCCACATTGGTAATCAAATGTTGTTTACCCATTATTTTGTCCCTCCATATGTTTAGTTTTCTTCTATTCCTAGGAATGTAGGTCATATTGGAGAGAAGGATAGGATTAAATGCTTTGAGTAGTTTCCATATTGGAAATCCTTTTTTTTTTTTGTACCAGAGGTTGGTTTAGGCATAGTTTTTCCCCTTCCATATTTTTTTGTAAAAAAATATTCCACCACTTATACATCCTTGTAATTAATCACCAAATATATTTTTCCACTAATGTTAGTTTCATCAAAGAAGGACCCTTGATACGTAACACTCCATTAGATTTTGGTTCTCTAGTTGTGGCCTAGTTGACCAAGTGGAAACACTTTGAGTTTGGTTCTACATGAATTTCCTTAATTTTTGAGCTATTTATTGTTTTACCCTCATAGAGATGAGTAAAGAAGAAAATTAAAATATTGGTAAGGTAGATAGGATTGATTTTAGCAAATAATATCCTAATTGGATTAAAATCTTGAGCTTTATCATTTAATTTATTGATTACTAATTTGGAGTAAAGAAGATGAACACAATATTATAATTCCAAGATATTTGAAAGATTTCTATTATTCCTTGAATAGGAAAGAGAGTATAACTAATGTTCCGTGAGTAAATTTTACATTTATTCTGATTAATGCCCTACAGAGACATTCAATTAAAGATTTAATTCTCTTTTTGATTTGGAATTCATTATATTGAAAACACCCCGAGAAGATTGGTATAGCTAATAAACTTTGAATGATTGATACTTTTTACACCATCACTTCCTTGATGCCTAGATTTGAGCGCTACACTTAGATTTCAGATTTCTATTTAAAATTATAACATAATTCTACCATAATTATGTATAATAAAACAAAAGAAGTTAACAAACATCTTTTATTAATTTTTAATTTTCTTACATATATTTTATAATCCTAATGGTATTTCAAATCATAAGTTTGAAATCCAAAAAATAAACAACAAAACTAACTAATTACATTAGAAATATTGGTAAATAGTGTCCAAAATAATAAATTCAGCTCTGTCAATAAAATTGTGGAAATTTACGATGAAATAACCAAAAAAAAATGAATAACTTTAAACATAGTATCATATCACAATAAAATTTAAAAATATTTAAATCATTATCAATTAAAATAATATTTCATATCAATAAATAAAAATATTTATATAAAACAATATTTTGATTTAAAAGATTAATTATATTGAAGGTAAATATTTAGGTAGCTTTAAAACATTAATTACATTGAAGGTAAATATTTAAGTAGCTTTCGTGGAATATTAGTTACATTAGAATATCTTTCAAACATATTACTAGTTTATTCAAGACCATCTCAAATGTGCTCCACTTTACATTGTTTATTCCTCAGAATTTTCCATCCATGGCCTTTGTCAATTTTTAAAGAGGCCTCCATAAACCAAAAGAGACATGGGTTCAACTTAACTTTCTAGTGGTTTCTCCTCGAAATTTGTCCCCCACTACCCTTTTAACCCCAATGCTTTACGTCTTCCATCGCAGCACGCACCTTTTCGCATGCTTCCCATTCCTTGACACGAGCATTCCGTCATCTTCTTCTTTGCCATATCACATAAAAACTATGGCATTGGTTCTTCATCATGGATGTATCCACTTCTCGTATCGCAAGAGCCTTTTAATATGGGAAATTTGTTGCAAGGTCCCTCATGTGAAATTTAAGTGAAATTTAAGGCTAGGTTGATGTCTAAAAATCTCCCTCTAGTTGAATATGGTTTGGTGTGATGTGTTTATTTGGGTATGTTTTTGGTAGAGAGGTACAATTTTAAGTGTTTAAGATCATTAAAGATCTATGATTGAGGTACGTATTTAACTAGCGAATGAATATCCATGCAACCTTGTGGAATGTGGATGATTAGGTCACTAATGTGGATGAAAACAAAATCAATTGGGTGGAATTTGGATGACTTGGCCACTGACGTGGGTGTAGACAAAACTAATTGGATTAAGGCACTCTTCATCACATCCTATAGAGAATTCTAAATTGATGCTCATGAGGCTTTTACTCCACAATTAGTTTTCAGTACATAGCATAAATCACAGTGGGATCTATAGGAATTAATAGACAAAAATGGGATGTAATAAAAATTCTTGAAATAGGTGGGGAAGCACTGTATTGTCTATAATTACTATATTGATATAACTAGCAACAAGAATAGGCATACACTTGGATAATGAAAGAAAAATAAATTTTTATTTTAGAGAATGACTTTGAAAGTGGAAAACATCACTCACCGAATATACCTAGACCAATGTAAGCTAGCAACAATCCATTTAGATAAACCTAGAACAAGATAAGTGAATAAATATTAATGAAATGGAAGAACATTTAACAAGCAACTAGTAAAGATTGATGAAATAAGAGAAAAAATAACAATCAACAAGGAGTGATTGTACTAGATAACATGAATCCTAATACAAGTAGGTGTTGCACATGATTACCTATTTATGTTGGTTGAATTCACAATAGCAATGAGACTGCTTCTACAGTGACAAAATAGTATATTTAAATTTTCAAACTCTAAAATAGAATAAAAGCATTTTTATGTCCAAGGGATATATTTAGAATAACTTTTATCATTGGGTTTATTATATGAGGCCGTAATAGGTTTATTATATTAGGGATTTTTTCTATTTGGTTTATAATATTAAATTTTAATGTTGGGTTCATAATTTGTATCATTAGGGTTTAATATTAATCCCTTGGGTTAAAACCATTTCCCTCAATTTATAATTCATTGAGTTTAAAATATTAATCCCTTAGGTTTATTAATTCCTTGGATTTATAGTATTAATCACTTGGGTTTATGATATTAATCCTAATGTTTATAATATTCATCTTAGGGTTTATTTCCTGGGGTTTAATATTAATCATAGGGCCTAATGGTATTCCCTTGAGTTTACAATCCCTCGGGATTTTATTGTTAATCCAATGGGTTTATTAATCCCTTTGGTTTATTGTTTGCTTATGTTAATATTAATCTTAGGGTTTATAATCCCTTGGGTTTATTAGTCCATCACCTTTATGATATCAATCCCTTGGGTTTATTAGTCCATCACCTTTATGATATCAATCACTTGGGTTTATTAGTCCCTCACCTTTATGATATCAATCCTTTGGATTTATTAATCTAAGGGTTAAACCATTGGGAGATCGACGAGAATATTGCATTGCAAAACATTAATAACATTAAAAATATTGTTACTTCTAAGTGCAAAAAAAAAATGTGGTGTGAGAAAGATTTAGTAGCTAAAAGAAAATTAAGATATTATAAGGAGTTTGTCAACCCCACCCTAGAAGATCAAAAGTATCTCTATGTTTTAACTAGCTCAAAGAAGAAAATTAATATAGCCAAGATCAGAACGAACTCTCATGAGTTCCATATTGAAACAAGTCGTTGGGCAGTTCCTAAAACACCATGGATGGAAAGGATCTACCATCTCTGTGAGAATATGAACATCGAGGATGAAAATCACTTCCTCTTAGAGTGCCCCACATACAACCACGTTAAATATCAATTTCATAATCTTTGTTGCAACACTGACCTTCCTAGCCTTTTATGATGTCAAAATTATAGTGAGCTCAGGAGGCTTCTCTCCAAGATTTTTGAGCATAGGAATAAAATCTTAGATCAAACTAAATAATTTGTTTCTTTAGGTCCGATTGACCAAATTCTGGTCTCAGTGGATATTAACCATCATCATCATCATCATCATCATCATCATCATCATCATCATCATCATATTGTTAGGGTATAATATTATTCATAAGGTTGATAATATTAATCTTAGGGTTTATAATTTGTAATATTATGGTTTATAATATTAATACCATGGGTTTATAATATTAGTCCCTTGGGTTTACCAACCCCTTGGGTTTATACCATTAATCTGTTGGGTTTATTAATCCCTTAAATTTATAATACTAATAATTAGTTGGGTTAATTAATCCCTTAGGCTTATGATATTGATCCATTGAATTTTTAATCCCTAGCATTTATAATATTAAACCCTTGGGTTTATTGATCGCTTGTGTTTTTTTTTTTTTTCTGAATAAGTCTACTCCTATATTGATACAAAATATTTTTACAGAGAGGCCTCGGCCTCGAGAGGTCTAGCCCAGAAAGGTGGCTTACTCACATTACATTTTTGAAAATTGACCCAAGAAGATTAGCTGATGACTGACTAGAACCAGGACCATGACTGGTACATTGAGATAGAAAACAACATTGTCAAAAACTGTAGACTGACCAGAATACCGAAACAACTTGTCTGAGCTTTTACATATGATCATGGGAGCACTGCCCAGGTCAGAATTGTAATCTAAGTCAAAAAGCAGCAAAACCCTTAGCTTTAAACAAACAGGGAAACTACAACCAGAGAACGAAACCTTATTATGCATCTTGATCAGTGGGAGGCGCTTCTTCCACGATACGACAACCAAAACTGGAGGAATGATCATCATCTGAGGGATTGCCCTTTTCGCTTGGAGAACCGCCTTCAATCGGAACACTCGGACTCTCCCGAGTTGACATAACCTGGGAGGCCGAACCACCTGGAGCCTTGTTCTGCTGGCTATGAGTCTAAGAAGTCCCTGGCAATTCTTTCTCCCTCGTCTCCGTAGTCGCATCTAGAGTTGCCGACGCCGGACCAACTATGCCTTCGCTCAGCTGAATAGTAACAGATGCAATGAAAGAGTGATTACTGAGAGTACAGGGAATTTGAAAACGGGCCGTATGAGCATGAATATTGTGAGAGCTTGACTGTAAAGCATATTGCCCCTGGCCACGTCCACGACCTCTCCTGGTGGTTGGATGGTAATCAGAGTTGAATCCTGATGAGCAAGAGGAGGAGTTCGTGGAAGAGGAAGAGGGCTGGCGAATGGTCGCCCCCGAGAGCCTCCCCTTTGATAGCCCATTCTTCGGCACAATATAGGCATGCTGAATAGAGCTGAGGGGACAAAACGAGTAGCAAAACTTCGCAAGCCGGGAAACACGGGAATGGGGAGAGCAACCTCGCTCAAAGAAGCACTGATAATGGTAGAGAACAGGCAGTAGATAAAGTTGCAGGAGGGTCTTTTGAAAGCTAGAAGTTCCAGCTGAGAATCAACCCCGCAATTCAGAGCGTAGCGCTTCCCTGGACTAACCCGAGAGCAGAGCGTTGCGACAACAAGGATACCAAACATTCGCCGAGGAGGAACAATGAAGAACTGTAGGAGTGCCATGAGATAAGAAAAGAAATGCCAATTTGGGGTGTCGGGCTGCATTAATGTAGCGTTAAATGATCTTACTAGGAGAATGAAGGATGGCAGCGAGTGAGGCCAGATGGTGTTGAGTGTGCACCACGCGCCAGCCCATCCAGCCGCCTTCCTACCCTTATCTGTACTGCACACCCACATCCAGGATATTGATCGCTTGTGTTAATAATCCTCAAAGTTTATAACGTTAATCCCTTAGGTTTATAATATTAATAATTCCTTAGGTTTGTAATGTTAATCCCTTTGGGTTTTTAATATAAATTCTTTGGGTTTTTAATTTGTTTGGTTTGTAATATGAATAATTCCTTGGGTTTATAGTATGAGTATGACATAAGGTTATTAGACTGTAAATGGATTGGGGTTCAAACAGACTCATTGTAATGAGTTAAGAGCTTGAACGAATGGTAATTATAGTGGGCCCATATCGTCAAGGAAGGAATAACTTGCTTGACATAAGGAGAGAGAGGTGGGTTCAAATACAATATCTCGAACCTTAATGCACATCTTGAGGAAAAAACGAAATAAATGATTCTCTATTGCATCTCATTTTGCATAGTTACATTGTATAAGTATCTCTCTCTTGCAAATTGCATTGCACATATTTTATTGCATTTGACTAACTAATATCATTGTTAGCAAATTTGTCTAATTCCTTGTAGTCATGCTCTTGCAATCTTGTAGTTGGATCGTCTTAATTTGATAATCTAATAATTAAAAGAGAATTTCTAATAAGAATATACAATTGATAAAGAGACATTGGTATCCTTATTCATTTAAAAGTGCTTCTCTAATTAGATCTTGTGATCTGTTTAGCAAGTGATATTGGCTATAATAGCTTTAGTTTACCCATGTTTCTCAATAAAAATGATGATTAAATAATCAATATGATAACATTACTCAACAAAAACAAACCTAGTAACCGATGAATAGAATGAATGTAACATTGTGCACACACTTTGTTTGTATGTCTCTAGTAGCTGATGAATAGAAAGAATGTAGCACTGTGCACACACTCTGATTGTATGTCTCCAACAACTAATTAGTAGAATGAATGTTTGAAGTGAAAATTAGTAAGGGTTGATGTTTTATAGTTTTTTGATCTAGAATTTAATTGGTAGGGAAGATTGGGATGGATTTCCATCTCCAAAATTCAAATGTGTGTTCTTGATTGATTTGTACATGGTCCAATGGATGATAAACTTTCATGGTTGATCCTTGTGCTTTCCTGTGTTTAATTCTTGGATTGAGTAGAATGAATGTTTGAAATGAATATTAGTAAGTACTGATGTTTTATAGCTTTTTGATCTAGAATTTAATTGGTTGGGAAGATTGGGATGGATTTCCATCTCCAAAATTCAAATGTGCGTTCTTGATTTATTTGTACATGGTCCAATGGATGATAAACTTTTATGGTTTATCCTTGTGCTTTCCTATGTTTAATTCTTCAATTGAGTAGAATGAATGTTTGAAATGAAAATTAGTAAGGACTGACGTTTTATAGTTTTTTGATCTAGAATTTAATTGGTTGGGAAGATTGGGATGGATTTCCATCTCCCAAATTCAAATGTTTGTTCTTTATTGATTTGTACATGATCCAATGGCTGATAAACTTTCATGGTTGATCCTTGTGCTTTCTTGTGTTTAATTCTTGAATTGAAAGCGCTGGTGTGTTTAATACCTGAATTGAAAGGGTTGGTGTCTTTTATTGCATCATCTAAACTAATTCTTAAATTGAATGGTGTCATTTATTGTCTTCAATATGTTGAATGGTTAAACACACATGTAGATATGGTTGACACACATTTCCCCTGTTCTTGTGTAGGTATTACCCAACAATGGGATGTGTTGCTCCAGTGGAAATCAATGAGTGACTCTTTGATGGGATAGGTGTACTCCTAGATAGAATTCAATGGAATGTTTTGTAGTGCATTTTCACTTAATTGATAATTTAGAGCTAGAAGTAGTTGGGATAGTATGTCTTGTCAACTTGTGATGTCAAAGCTTGGTGTTTGACACATATTGATTCAACCAATATATAAATATAATTTGAACATAATTTAATAACTTATATAGCTTAATATAAATTATTTATATGCATCTTTTTAAGATTTATGATAGTTTTTTTAATAAATCTGTGGAAACTAGTATTGGTCAGCCTCTCTTCTGGATCTAAAAAATTAATTATAAAATTACAAAATAACTTATTATTATGCCATTAATTAATTAATAAAATAAATTTTTTATTTAAAAGTATTAATTAATTATTTTTTAATATTAAATTAAATTTCAATTTTAGTGAGGGCTATCCTTATCTCTTGCAACTTTTCTCATAACTACGGGGCCGACGTTCAATTTGGTGACAGACTTGGCTTTAATGGGGAGGCAAAAAGCAAACTCAACACAACAGCTTCTTCATATAATATTACACTATGAAAATCAACTATAAGAACAACACAATGAAATTAATTATATATAGCTTTTATGTCACTAAATATTAATTCCACGAAATTATGATTAGTGTATATATGTGAATGTGAAATATTTATTATTTAAAGTGTTATAATTGATAGCTTATATTAAATCTCATGTAGCGTGTCATTTCGTGTTAGGATTACGAAGGAAAGTGAAAAATGGTGGAATTTTTTTTTTTTTTATGGTTTTAAAATTAATTAAAATAAAATATTGAAAATTATTTTATTGTTGTTTTATAATTAATTAAAATAAAATATTGAAAATTATTTTATTGTTGTTTTATAATTAATTAAAATAAAATAAAAATTGTAGTTTATATTGAATAAATAAAAATTATATTTTTTTTTTTACATTTTTTTGTTTGGCTAAGAGTTTGTTTTTTAAGATGTAAGGAATATGTTAACGACTCAAGACCCAAGGTTATTTGGCAGGAGTGAAAGTCTGCCCCGTTAAAGACCAACATCAATGGGTTATTCTAAGTGGCTTGGTTTTTTTGGATTAGGAGTGAGGAGTGAAAGTCTGCCCCTTTAAGGACCAGCAGAAGCTGGTTATTCTAAGTGGCGTGGTTTTCTTTGATTAAGGGTGATGACTCAACCTATTCATGGTTAGCACCCAGAGATAGTTGTCCAGTGTTGCTTTGACCACTGAGTTATGATAGGTTTTTTACAACGTAGCCTAACTTATATACAAAATGACATTTTTTCACTACATTTTTTCTCGTTAATTTTAATCAAAATCTGGTTAAAAACTTGGTTAATTTTAATCAAAATCTCCTTAAAAACTCCAGTTTAAATTGTTTAATGTGCATATTCAAAATCTTGAATCCATTTATAAGTTCAAAAATATATTTTAAACAACAAAAATTCTTGAAATTGTATTACCAAATTATAGTGAATTCCAAAAAAAAATGTTATTTTATTTATAAATTAGACTAAACTTCTTCAACAGATTAATTAAAAAAAAAAAAAATTATATTCTTTACATACTTACCCTTAAATTTATGTAAAATTTTCTGATTTATACCCGGGTTTCCCAGCATGCTGACTATAGAAACTGATATGCTATATCAACCGGTCTTCTTATAGAATTTGACCAATATATTTTAAACATTCAAAAATATATTTATACATTCAAAAATATATTTTAAACAACAAAAAAATCTTAAAATTATATTGTCAAATTTTAAATTGCTTTTTACTGCCTATAAAAATAATAAAATAATAAAAATTATATTTTTTTATCAAATTCCCATTAAATTTGAACAAAACTTTTTGATTTATACCCGGATTCCGAGCACGCCGGCTATAGAATCTGGTCTGCTGTGTAAACGGGTCTTCTCATAATTTGACGAGTGTGGCCACAGTTCCTCGTGGAATGCAAGTGGGAGTGCGAAACCTACAGATATTATCAAAGATCTGCTGCAGTGTCACCGACTTTAATCAGCCACTGCTGGACGCGGCCCATTGGAAAAGTACCTCCAAAAGCGGAAATAATGTTGCTAACATCCCTATTTATAACGAGCCATTCGCTTCCAGAGCTTATAGTCGCATTCGCTTGGTTTTACATCTCATTCATTATTTTCTAGAGTTAGACTGGGTATGGATCAATTACTCGCTATTCTATCTGTTATTACAATTGCTCTCATGCTGCCTTCACTTGCTGCAGCAGCAACAATGGAGGACGTGAAATATCCGGCGTACTATAACCACACGGATATCGCGGAATTCATTAAAACTTCGTGCAACGTGACTCTATATTGCCAGCTCTGCGTTTCGTCGCTCTCTTCCTACGCCGGGCGTCTTAAGGCGAAGCAGAGTGATCTCGCGAAAGCAGCCGTGGTAGTCAGCCTCTCTAATGCTCGCAACGTTTCTGTCTGGGCCGCCGGCCTCAAAGCCAGAGGCGCCTTGATGAGTCAAAGAGAAAACGCAGCGCTTAAGGATTGTCTTGGGGATTTCAGGGACACTACGTACGAGATTAAAGGATCTCTGGTGGAGCTGAAGCAACTGAAGCCATACTCTTTCAAGTTTCAGATGAGCAACGTGCAGACGTGGATGAGCGCGGCCCTTACAGACCAGGAATCCTGCCTCAATGGCTTTCAGGATCTCCACGCCACTGGTCATGTTACGGCCATGGTCACCGATCGCGTGCAGAACGCGCGCAAATTGATAAGTAATGCTCTCGCTCTCGTCAACGCATTCGCTGCCACCGGAGGAGGACATGAGCTCCATGTCTGAAGCCTTCAAGGGCTCCTCGCCTCAAATAATATATTCAGTATTTCATAGAATCTGTATACCATAGCTTTTACCTCCAGCCTTGAGCCAAATTTTGGGGCTTTTCATTGTAAATTCGGTTATAGTGATATAATAAGTACTGATGAGCAGAATATGCTTCTGCACCTTAAGATGGTAGTCCGGTTGTAGATGCTTTGGCTGGTGTTTGGTTCCATTAGGTCCGAGGGTCGAATTCAGGGGCCTTCTGAGCATAAAGCTTCACTGATCGCTCCTTAGTTGCACAGCCCACCTCGCCTACTCAAAAGATAATCATATGTTTGGGTCATGAGCGGCCATATCACCATAACTTCGATAATCATATGTTTGGTTCACGAGCGGCCATATCACCATAACTTCGAGTTTGTGTCATATCACATAACTTGGAGATAATGTGCGTCATCTCTTTCAATATTTTATATATATTTTAACGATTCACTAATTAAAAATACTGATTAATTGATTTCATCTAACCGTTAATTAAATAAATTAAACAATTAAATTAATTTTATTTTATTAATTAATTTTTTAAAAAAATTTAATAATATTACATCTTTATCATATCTAAAATATCACTCATTTAAAATCGAGAATCCCCATTTATCCCTTACAAAATCTACTTTTATTATTTAAAATTAAAATATTTTTTCATTTAAAATTATTACAATTTCATTAATATAAAAATATCTTCATTTAAATTTTACTTTGAAAGTATTATGATCTGAAAGTATTTTTTTACCCGAACTATTTTTATTATTTAAAACTAAAACATTTTTTCATTTAAAATTATAACAATTTCATTAATATAAAAATATCTTCATTTAAATTTTACTAAGAAAGCATTATGATATGAAAGTATTTTTATTTTCGTTTGCATAGATGAAATATTCTCGATTTCCATCAACTTCATTCAATTACCATCTCCTGCAGTCCAGTGTATATAGTCCGGTTGCCATTCATAGACCAAGGCCCTAATCAGTAACAGCGTAAACAGTAACGAAAGCTACTTTTGCTACTTTCTTCACCTTTGCCTCTACCTTTACCTCTAGTAACAGTGATTTGGTTAGAATCACAAAGTCCGCCAACACATCTTACCATGATTGAAGCTCAATCATTGCCCTCACCTGGAAAATGGGTATAAATGAAATATTTTCGATTTCCATTAACTTCATTCAATTACTATGTAGTCTAGTCCAGTTCATATAGTCCTGCTGCCATTCACAGACCAAGGCCCTAAGCCAGGAACAGGGTGGACTAGAGGAACTAAAGCTACCTTTGCTAGTGTCTCTACCCTTGTATCTACTAACGGTGCTCTTGGACCACATCCTTAGGAGTTGTCTCTCGTGCTGTATACTCCGCTGTAAGATATCTTTGAACTAATTTAGTTATGGAACTAATTTAGTTGCTGCCATGATCTGGTTAATCTTGTCTTGACGATGAACCACACTTGTTGTACTTGCTGGGAACCACATTTGCTGCACTAGTTCGAAACACATGGACAAATGAGTTTTGATGTGATTATTGCCAAAAAAAAATGTCTCAAAAACTTGATAATGATCACAAAAGCCTTAATTCAACAATTACAATTCATAAATATAATAATATTCGAGTGTCCAACATATTATTTCTCTATTTAAAATTATGATTTTATAAATAGGAACTTACTTTTAACAAAAATTTCCAATAGGATGAAATTTGGGTACCTTATTTTTTAATTAATTTATTTATAACATTTTTTCTTAATTTATGATAAATATTTGAGAAATTTTTAAAATAAAAATTGATTTTTAATAAAATCAAATTAAAAATAAAATAAAATAATAATATAATAGATAAATAAAATATTTTTTTAAAAAAGAAAATTGATATTTTAATTGTATTTTTAATATATTTATTTATAAATTACCTATATGTGAGATGTAAATACCCAATTTTAATTTTTTATTAAATACATATTTAACTAAATTAAATAATAAATAATAAATTAAAATAAAATTAATAAAAAATCCCATACTTATATATGATATAAAACCTTCAAAAATTTCAAGACCTTACCTAATTCTTCCCAAGATACCTAAAGGCCACCCCAAAAAAAAGGAAATAGAAATAGATGAGTTTTTAAAGAGGATTATATATGAAATCCATTCACAAGTTGGTTTCAATTTATTAATCACATAAGTAACTTAATTCCAAAGCTTGATATTTAATTATGTTAATTTTTATGTAAAAAAGATTAAATTAATAGTTTAATTTGTTGAAGATTTTTTATTTCAATTTAAGGTGGATGAGGATTTGTTTATTTTTTTTACTTTTTTAATGGATTGCTTAGATTGATTCTCAAGGGAATATGCTTAGTTTATGTTGTAGTTTGTTAGAGAGTTTGCTAAGTTGCATTAACTTTTAATAAATTTTTAAAAAATTACGTCACATATCCTAGAGATTTTCGAAGTATACCTAATTTTAGAAAAATCACTTTATCTCTTGGTTGTAACTAATAGAAACTCTTCAACAATACTGTTTTTATAAGACTTGGGATTCTTAAGGGTTGAGTAAAATCAAAGTTAATAATAATATTTTTGTTGCAATAATTCATAATAATAGTTTTTTTGTTACATATTTATCAGTGATAGATACAAATGAAGCCTTCAACAATATCAACCACATTAATATTTAATGTGGTTGTACTAGTATTTATGTGCACATGTAACCATTATGTTAATTTTAATTATTATTTTTTTACAATTGATTTAGTTGTTAATTAGTGGTGAGGATAATTATTATTGATTGTTGTTGATGAATGCATGATGTCTCTATCTTTATTGTGTAATGAAACTATGCGGACTTACAATTATTCAATAAAAATCATGTCACTAGAATGACTAAGCTAGTGGTCCATAATGGGATAGAATTTCATTCTTTCCAAATGTCTTTGTTTCTTGGGTAACCAGTTTCATTATCTTTGAAGAAGATGAGCTATTAGCCAATTAGAAGTAGTCTTAAGTCTTACTCCAAATCCAAAAATAGTTTTCAATGAAGATAATACTCATAAGAAAGTCAATATTCCTCGTGTTCATTGTTAAGATTATATCTGTAATATGGTATTTTTCTTTTTAGTAACATTTAATATTTATTTCATATATGAAACCAAATACCGTGTGAATCTCTTGCATGTGAATCGATAATGGAAGGATCTTATCATCACTGTCCTTGATAGTTGGATGTGATCGACATGTAGCCCACCATATTCCATAATATGTTGTCATCAACAGGTTTGATCATATTAAGGAATTGTGAATAAGCCTTGTCACGGACGTTAATGTACCAAATATTTTCCTTATTGCTAAATTGGCTTGAAGGTATGTCACATAAATGTTTTCCCATAGAATGTCAATGGAGGCTAAATGGAAATCAAATGTGTGAGAGCATAAGAGCATTGTTTTATGAATATTCTAGAGGCTTGAATCACAATTAGATTTGAAATATGCAAATTATTGGCTAAAATTAGCCCTTGCAATAAATTATTAGATTTGTCCATGTTTTTAATCATGACTTTGAGGCTTCATGTGTAAGTATAACAAATTATATATATATATATATATATATATATATATATATATATGGCCTCTCAAGTTATGGAATTTGGATTGACCCATAAATCTTGAAGGCAAATGATCTAGGTCGAAGTGGTTCCACCAATGTTTTTCATCCTTCTCTAGTTCTTGCTTTACTATCAGTTATATGCCTATGAATCTTAGATGCTCTACTAATAATGTTTTAGATCTAATAGCCACATATTCTACAGCCAACATAATGGAGGCTAAATGGAAATCAAGCCATGGGACACAACACACAAGGGGAAGTTACGTGTCTTGTGAAACATGGTAAAGGATGAACAAGTTAAGAATGTTGCAAAGAAGAAAATATAGGTTGATGCAATGAACTTTTCATACAAAAAAATTGTGGAGTGTAGCATATTGCATTGAAAAAATTTTGGGATGTAATACATCACATTCCTAATGTTTTGGAGGATGCGACAAATAGGAGGAAAAAGATGGACTATGAAGCAAAAAAAAGCCCATATCATGTAAAAAACAATTTTATGGACACAACATATCACATGCATAAAGTCTTTGAATGCAATATAATGTATCACAAACATTTTAATGATGCAACATAACCAAGAAATGAAGGAAAGGATTGGAGAAAGAGAAAGGAAAGATGAGATGACAGAAAAAAAGGTAAGGATAGAAGAAAAAAGAAAAGGAAGGGAACCAATGTAAAAAATTAATGTTAAGAATATGTGATGCATCACAAGAAATATATATTTCTTGCGATACAACACAATAAAAGAAAGGATGGAAGAATGTGACAAGAAGAAGAGAGAGCCCTCTTGTCACATAGAGAAAGTTCTTCCATATTTGTTTTCACACAAATGATTATCATTTGGGGCAGGAAGAGGAAACTAACAAAGCTATGACATGGCACATTGAGAAAGTTCTTTCTTTATGAAATAAGCTAAGCAATAATTTTTACCTTGGTAATTGTGAATCCAAAAGATGTCTAATATGACAATAAAAAGAAAAATTTTGAAAACCATATTTTTGCGCTTAAACCTCATAATTTAAAAAATACAATTAAAAAGAAAAATCATAATTTCAATAAAAAAATCCAGTTACCCTACCATCTTAATATTACTTAAAAATTTAAAAATATTACATCAATGTTTATTTTCATATATAAATTAGATTCCAACTCAACCACATTCTCCTCACGAAAACGAAAAAACATACTTATTAGGTATCCCTATAAAATATTTGAACATGGACGACAAGAGCATTCCTACCAACACTATAGAAATGGGAAATAAGAACATTCTCGACACCACTATAAAAGTGTAAAACATGCGATAACCCTGGAAGTTGAATCCCCAATCCAATGAGTAACAGGTTCAGCTCAAATCTCACTGCATAATAAGTGGGACCTTGTTAACCTACCTTTCGGTTTATATTTCAAATCAGCCTCTTCGTTCACATTGTAAATGAAGGACAAATAGATACTAAGTGGACCTCATTAACGTACCTCTCATTTTATTTGTCAAATCTTCACAACCTCCTCATTCACATTGCATATGAAGGGAAAATAGAAAGAGCATAAAGGTGTCATTGTTCTGGCAAACAAAATTTGATTTACTTTACACACGGTAAAACTCACGACACCTTTACATGTCAATTTAAAAGTGTAAGGCGAAGGCCATCCTTAAGTCTATTATAACTGACGACACCTTTACATGTCAATTTAAAAGTGTAAGGCGAAGGCCATCTTTAAGTCGATTATAGATTTTCAGAATATTTGGGAATTTGATGAACATGGGCGTAATCAATTTCTTGATCGTACCTATGTCCATCAGATTCCCAAATATTCAAAAAATCTACAATCAACTTAAACTTGCCGTAATGAGAATGTGAAAAGCAATACCTCGTTTTGACTTTCAACTATTTCCGAGCAGTGTCGAATTCACAACAAACAATCTGTAGGATATAATTCAGTAACAAAAGCGTACAGGTTTCGAACTTCATTATTAATAACATTATTTCGTAATCTAAAAGTATATCTTAAACTTATAAATTAGATAACATTATTTTAATCTTAAAAATAAATATTAACTTTCCTTAGCTTATTGGTAACACTATTTTTTTTATTTTAACCAATTGGTAACACTACTTTCACATAAAATCAATATGAAGTGAGTAGATTCAAAGTTAATTATAGAGAATATCCAAATCCCAATATCCCCACCAAATTGGCACCTAAATATAGTACGTCCAAATTCTCACAATGTGAGCTCTAAAATATAGTACAATATACAAATAGACATTCGGTTAACATGGATGTTACACGTGTTAAAAGTGGAGTAAATAGGTCTAAACATCATGGCCTCAAAAAATTTTCTTAGCATGAGAGTATATAGTTGCAAATCTTAATTATTTTGTAATATAATACAAAGGATATAGTGACTTAATTATTTTGTAATATAATACAAGAGGTTATAGTGACAAGTTATAATTTTTTATTATCGCTCGAGGATTTAATTGCTGGTTCCATCTCACTTTCATTTTTTCGTAATGTTGCGTACATTCCTGCTTTACGTTTATTTGATGGGGATTGAAGTCTTATAATATTTATGGACATGTACATGGTGTGTCTCTTTAAATTGTTCTTATTTTTATTTCTCATTTCTTCCACGTACTAAAATTTTGGTTGTGTTTCATTTTTCTTTACCATTTTTCCCATTGTGATAGAAAGATGTTATAAGTCATTTATAATTTCATGGTTTTTCCATACCATGTGTATATATAGAATAGATTTGTTAGTATATAGTTGTAGTTTATTTGTTAGATGTTTTGAATGTTTTTATGGTCTAATTTGCTCAAAATTGAGTAGGGATTTGTTGTAATTACAAATTTGAGTTTTGAACTCTCCACATAGCATTAATCAATATATATAATCAAAATCCCAGTTTAAACAATAAAAAAATCAGTAATCGACTAGAAAAAATTTCATTGAATTGCAACCAAAATATCTCTCTCATACAAACACTATATTTTCTAGCATAGTAAAGAAAAATCAATAAATCATGCTTAATAGAGAGGTTTGTTGCTCTTAGAAGAGATGATACCTCTCGTGTTCTAGTTACGATAGAACTTCCCTTACTCAAATTGTGATGGAATTTCCCTTAACGTTGTAGGATTGAATTACTCAAATTGTGATGGAATTTCCCTTAACGTTGTAGGATTGAATTTTAGAAGGTATAACTGGAAATATGCCAATAAATATGCCTTTGTATGACCGAATCAAACATATAAAATTAGAGTTGTACTAGTTAAAGGAGTTCATGTAAATGTGTTGGATATGAGAGGTGTAAGAAACCCTGTGGGATTGATGAAAGTAAAGGATATTAGTCATTGTTCATGTGCACCTATTGTTCATGTGCACCTATAAATTAGTGGTTTCAAGGATAACAAAGTTTAAATTTAAGATCAAGAGATTTAGAAAAAAATTGAAGGGCATATGATCCAAAAATAAGAGACCTCATGGAAAAATATTATCTATTAGGGTCAGTTGTATAAAATTGTCATTCTATCTTATTTCACTAGAGGTGCTATCTAGCCTACTAAAGAAGAGACATTGTTATGTTATGTTAACATTTGACTGGGTTAAATTACATTAAAAAATAAAATTAAAATATAAAATTAATAATTATAATTATAATTGGTTATAATTAATAAATAAATATGTTTAGATTTAATTCCAAATCTATTAAATTTTGAGGAAGATCAATTTTTTTGAGTTACAAACTTATTTTAGAGAAAACAAATTTAATTCCTCTCATTCCTCTCAATACTGATAAATTTAAAATATATTAATTATTAAAACAACATTGATAATTATATTTATATTTCAAAAATATTAATATTATTTTTTAATATGAAAGTAAAGGGTTATCAGTTTAATTTCCAACTTTACTCATTAAGTACGATGTGTCATAGTGAAAGTCTCTCAAACGCCTTCCCACTCGGGAACCGACTTTCAGTTTGGTCACAGACATTGCTTTAATGGGTACGCAAAAAGGCAAACTCAACTCAAAGCACTAAATATTAATTGTTTCATAGCACTAAATAAAGGTAAATGAATTGTTTCATAGCACTAAATATTAATTATACGAATTGCGTTTTGATTCATATTTTTAACAGGGAAATATGATAATTGTATATGTGTGAATTAGAAATATTTATTTAAACATTTATAATTAATAGTTGAAATTAAATAAAGATAAACATTAAATTAGAAATCAGCCTCTGTCAATAGCCAAAACCTAGCCACCAGTCAGTAATGTCTGGTGTTCTGCGCCTCAGACCACCTTGTTCCAATGAGCCTTTCCATTTATTAGATTTATATAAAATGGGTGCAGAGTGACCTGATTGTAGACGTGTCAATTGAAGTTAGGCCTTCATGCCGCCTTGTTGTCGGTCACGAGCTCGCAGACCGTCCTTACGTATTCGAGCCCACAATAAGAGTTACGAACGACAGACAGGACCGTGGTCACCGCAGCTGTATCTATTCTTTTCGTGATTTGCCACTTTTTGAAATTCAAAGTGGCCACACTTTAGCAACGTGGATAAGTTTGAATTTGGCCACTGCTGTAAATTTAAATAGTTAGTAAATTTGTATGTTTGATTAAATTTATTATTTATCTAATAATTATTAATTTTTATGATTCATGTAATAATTATTAATTTTTATGATGGTCATAAATATTAAATATTATTTCAAAAAAACACGAATATTTTAAATATAAAATTGTGATTTTAACAATTACAATTCGTAAATTACAATGTTATAATATAAAAATTTGTAATATTGTTTATATATTTAAAATTATGATTTTATAAGGTTAAAATATAGAAATTTATGAGTTATTTGTATATTTGTAGAAATTTGTGATGTTATTATGTGATCACACGTAAAGTGGGATGCAACCTTCATCAACATCTTATCGATGGCATATCAATTATCTTGGGATCTATCACATAGATTTAGTTGCGATATATGCAAGCTCATATTCTATATACATATTCTACTTTCAACTAGAACCAAGTGATTTGATAAATATATTTAAAATTTGAAAATATTGTAAGCTTAGAAAATTTAGCTAATTAGATTTTAATTTAATTAGATTTTAATTTTTAATAGTAGTTTAATGATGAGTTAATTTGATAATGATGTTTTTATAGCCTGAGAGGCTTGGTGAAGGTGGTGGTAGTGATGGTCACACGAATAATATGTTGCTTGGTATGGGGGGTGAATGATAAGTTGCTTGGTATGGAGGGATGTTGAGGGTGATAGGACTTGTGGTTGCAAATGATTTAGATTTGTAATATTTATTTAAAATGTAATGATATTAATATATTTTTTTAATTTAATAAGTTTATATATTTATTATTATTTTTAATAATTAATATATATATAGATGACTATTCATATAATTTAATATTTTATGAATATTAATATGCATAAAATTTGTGCTTTATGATATAATAATATATATATATGAAATGTTAAAAATTATATATATATATTTTTTGTTGAGTTGAAATTATATTTTTATAATAATGATAATGATGTTAAAGTCTTAATAATTAATGAGCACATATTGATAGCACATCATATCTCAATAGTTGATCCATGAAAAAACATTTCAAACACCCAAGTCAAAGTTACTAACTATTTATTAAGAGCATTATAATAATTGTTAAAGCATCAATATAATTAGTTTAATGTGTTTTTTAAAAACACGTTAAACACTTTAATGTGTTTTTTAAAAACATTAAAGGGTTTAGGAGGTTTTAGATAATTATTTATATCATTAAGTTATAATAAATTATTTTTAGTTTGTTTTTTTTAAGTAATGTTCAAAGGAGTTGTCTTTAGTGTGAATTTTTTAAAGTTTTTCAGGTGGTTTTTCTCAGTCTAATTTCTCTAAAATCCAACCGAAATTGATTGAAATCACAAGTTTGACAGGTAACTCCTGCACAATTGAAGTTCCCTAGGGATCTTTTAGGGTGCTGAATCCATATATACAATTAAAAAACCATTTTAAATAACACAAATCAAGATTTCACCTCAAATTTTTCCACTGGATTTTGGCACTGGAAAGTTCAAAAATCACACTAAAATCAATTCTAATGTTAAAATGTTAAGTCTAATGTCATGACTAATTTAAATAATTTAAATTGAAAATGAAATTATTTCTAATTAGTTCAAGGCATATTTATATCAGCACTAGATGGATGTACAACAATTGACTTTTTATTTTTTTTACAACTGAACGATGACAATTGTGTTTGAAGGAATATCATTTCTCTGAGTCCTGAATGGAATTGAAAGGTTGCAAAATTAATTGAAAAATCAAAATGATTGTGTAGGTGGAGAGATGTGTGAGACATCTGAATTCTCAAATGATTACTATATTGTTGGTGATAAAATGAATTATGGAGTGTCTTGTTTGCCACATGTTTGCAAGGTGTTACGATTTTATGAGCGTGTCATTCCAATCCATGTCTTGGTCCTCCCATTGGAATTATCAATTGATTGCTATATCCTGGAATTTGGGAAAGCCTTTAAAAGTTTGGGAAAATTTAATCTTTGTTGGTTGATCACAAGCACTTTTTTACGATTTTCTGTGTTTTTAGTTAATGTAGGGGATGGAGACCATTACCTGTGCGCCCCCTCGTCCACCTCAACTGGCGATGTGGAGACACCTACCAACCTTGTATGACACCTCTCAAGTAGCTCCTGCCACATGTTGTGGTGGGTAGGGGAATTTAAGTTTGCAATTACCTCTCCATTTAGGGTTTCATTCCATCTGTTTTGTGTGATGTCTTATCTACCCTATTTTGTTTTGTTCGGTTCTAGTGTGTGGGCGATGTGCTCTGCCAACGATGGCTTGGGACAACTCCAATACTGGTTCGCCATGTCTGCCACTCTTGAGCTGCTCACTGGGCGAGGTTGCTTGTAGTGGTTCGTTCGCAGTTTAGGGTTTATGGTGTGGTTGTTTAATTGGGCATGGCATTGTTGCTCATGGTTTAAGGTTTTGTTGCTTTACCTATTTCAAGGGGGATTTAACTCTGGTACTATTGTTAAACATTGCGTATCATCGAGGGTTTACAAATTTCGTCGTTGTTATTGTTCGTTTTGCACCGTCGAGGGTTTACAAATACCTTGGTCGTTGTTCCATTCTCGCGACTTGTTGTTTGGGAAGGAGCCAATGCGAAATTCTAACTAGTTCAAGGTCCATGAAGGTAAATTCCTAAATACATGAGTGTTTTTCGAGTTTCCTGTAATTTTTTTGTATTTTTTGCCAACTGTTAATTTTTCATGTTTTACAAGTTTTGGTTGTAGGTAATTTATGTGGCTATTGCGAAAAAGGTATGACGAGGCCTGGGGAATGTTTCGACACAGTGGTGGCTTCTACGTCTATCCGGTAGGATTCTAAAACCTGCTAGCCACTATGTTTTTCAACACCTAAACTTGATGTTGGGATTTTTGTTCTTTTTGCTCTTGCTACACTATTGTGTTTTTTAACACTTCAATTTGTTGGGAAATTAGCCCTCCGGAGGGCAAGGAATTCACTGTAGTTGGAGGTATTCTTAGGGAATGTCAATCTGAGTGTTTTCTCACGTGTGGGTGCTCCCCTTCCTTCGCCATTGCCAGCCCGCCATAAATCTATCCAGCAGAATCCCACCTACCTGCCATATCTTTCTTCGACCAGGCTGTTTCGTGTGATCCCCTTCCTTGCAGTGTTGGTACTGTTGTTAAACATTGTGTATCATCGAGGGTTTACAAATTTCGTCGTTGTTGTTGTTCGTTTTGCACCGTCGAGGGTTTACAAATACCTTGGTCGTTGTTTCATTTTCGCGGCTTGTTGTTTGGGAAGGAGCCAGTGCGAAATTCTAACCAGTTCAATGTCCATGAAGGTAAATTTCTAAATACATGAGTTTTTTTCAAGTTTCCTGTAATTTTTTTGTATTTTTTGCCAACTGCTAATTTTTTCATGTTTTACAAGTTTTGGTTGCAGGTAATTTATGTGGCTGTTGCGGAAAAGGTATGACGAGGTCTGGGGAATGTTTGGACACAGTGGTGGCTTCTACGTCTATCTGGTAGGATTCTAAATCCTACTAGCCACTTTGTTTTTCAACACCTAAACTTGTTGTTGGGATTTTTGTTCTTTTTGCTCTTGCTGCACTATTGTGTTTTTGAACACTTGAATTTTCTGGGAAATTAGCTCTTATTGCATGTTTTCTACATTTTCTTCTGATTTCTGTTATGATTTCTGTCAATTTTGCTTGCTCTGTTACCCTCCCTTACCCTCCCCTGAACGTGAGTTGTTTTCTTAATTTTTTGGGCGTAGTGTTTGATTTAATTTGACCCTAGGTTTAGCCCATGTACCCACTAAATCTCAGGTGATTTTTTTAGTCTAAAGTGTTTGATACGCTTAGGAAGCTCCTCTGGTAGGCTACAATTTGATTAGTTGGGGCTATAAACCCCCGTATGGGGCAGGAACCTATAGCTAGAAGCTCCACTCAAGGGTGATGAAATTTAAGTAGGCTGTGAAGGGGTAGAATCGACCCTATCGTCTATTTTGGGATTGAAATGCTGTCATTTTTGTTGTTTAGACCTTCTTTGCCTTCAAATATGATGTGGGCAATTTTTTTTATTTTTTTTTTTGTGGTCTGATTAGCTCTGTAATGAATCTTGACGCAAAAATCATCTTTGTTGTGTTTTTTGGATATTTGGATTGAACTGTTATAAGGGTTATCTGATTTGTATATGGTGGAGTTTACTTTCTATGGTATCCAAGGGGTAGCCTCGACCCTATGGTCTGTTTTGGGATTGAAATGCTCTGTGGTTCATCTAATTTGTGTTGTTTAGACCTTATTTGCCTTCAAATATATGCGGGAAATTGTTTTTTTTTGTGGTCTGATTAGCTCTATACTGAATTTTGATGCGCAGTTCATCTCTGTGGTGTTTTTTGAATATTTGGATTGAACTATTATAAGGGTTATTCAATTTGTATATGGTGGAGTTTACTTTCTATGGTATTCAAGTGGTAGCCTCGACCCTATGGTCTGTTATGGGATTGAAATTCTCTGTTGT
Organism: Pinus tabuliformis; assembly: GCA_031772625.1. Lineage (NCBI taxonomy): Eukaryota > Viridiplantae > Streptophyta > Pinopsida > Pinales > Pinaceae > Pinus > Pinus tabuliformis. Next base: position 1,148,768,609 of record CM062805.1, read on the forward strand.
TCATCTAATTTGTGCTGTTTAGACCTTCTTTGCCTTCAAACCTAATGTAGTCAATTTTTATTTTTTTTTTGGTGGTCTAATTAGATTTGTAATGAATTTTTACAATGAAATCATCTTTGTGGTGTTTTTTGGATATTTGGATTGAACTGTTATAAGGGTTATCTGATTTGTATATGGTGGAGTTTACTTTCTATGGTATCCAATGGAGGTCCTTAAAAAATCACACAACTAATTACCCAACCTTATCAGTGTGAGATGGAAGACTGTTTTTATTTCCAAATGCTTTTTTGGAGGTAAATTGATTTGTAAGAGAAACTTTGCATTGTGTTTGGATTCAAAGTAAATTGGGTTATAAGGGATATTCAATGTCGAGAGTGCATTACCCATTTGTATTATGTTTTAATTTGGGGTACATTGATTTATAAAGGTATCTTGATGCTCATAGTGAGTATTCCAACCCATTTGCATTGTGTTTTAATTCATTTATGTATTATTTGGAATAGAGTTTGCGGTAATATGCAGATATTTCACACTCAAACTTCTTACACAGATACTTTAAATACGGTGACTGCATTAATCTGTGAAATTCATTTTCCGATTCATTCTTCTATAACACTTACAATTAAAATATGTAGTTTCACTTAATGTTTGGGTTGGAACGAATGTACTTGTGTATTGTTGTTTCACTCTGTTGTGGCATTTGGCTTGTGGGGAAATCTGAATTTTATGTCATTTTGTTAATGGTTTTTGTTCTAGTCAGATTTAGTCTCTTGTATTATTGAGTTTATATCACATGGATCTAGGTTGTCCTTTTATAAATTTCCATCTTGAGGAGCTTCTTTATTGCAATGTCTCCATATTTGTGGATACATGGAATGTTAGGTTCTTTGACATATTTGTTGATGTATGGAATGTTAGGTTCTTTGTGAATATGAAACTATTTTATATTAATGAATTTCAAGTGCTACATTTTATAAAAAGAGAAAAATCCACAAGTTGGTATAATGATTTCTCTCATATTATTGAACTTACTCCTAAAATGTTCAATGCTTATTTTAATTACATTACAAGTTTTTTGAGCTTGTTGGAGAGGATTCCTCTTTGTCATTTTTTTTTTCTCCATGATCATTGTATTCATTAACTGTAAGGGATTTTAATTTGTCCCAAAATTTGGTAACATACGCAGTGGCCAGTAGAAGGACTGCAATTTATGTATTATTGCATTATGTTAAAGTAATGAATATGGTAAAATCATTGTCAATTTGGACAAATCTTTCTTGTCTACATTTGTGTAAAAGTAAAGTTATGAATATGGGAATTCTTTTGCCATCAAGTCAAGTGTTTGCATTGCATTTGATGTGTAGTATATTCATTTATAGGAGTAATTCAATGTCCATAGTTGAGAACCCAATTGATTTTGTTTCAATTGGAGGTAAATTGATTTATAAGAGAAACTTTGCATTGTGTTTGGATTCAAGTAAATTGGTTTAGAAGGGAAATTCAATGCCCATAGTGCATTCCCCATTTGTATTGTGTTTTAATTGGAAGTGCATTGATTTATAAAGGTAAAGTGATGCTCATAGTGGACTGGTCTACTAGCCCATTTGCATTATATATTCATTTTAAAGAGTCATTCAATGTCCATAGTTGGCAGAATTGGAGGTAAATTGATTTGTAAGAGCAAATTTGCATTGTGTTTGGATTCGAAGTAAATTGGGTTGTAAGGGAAATTCAATTACGAGAGTGAATTACCCATTTGTATTATGCTTTAATTGGAAGTAAGTTTTCCTTTTGTAACTTGCCATCTTGAGGAGCTTCTTTATTGCTCTGTCTCCATATTTGTTGATGTATGGAATGCTAGGTTCTTTGACATATTTTTTGATGTATAGAATGCTAGGTTCTTTGTGAATATGAAACTAATAGCTATGTACTTTTGTTGTAAACTATTTTATGGAATTTTCATATTAAAATATGTGACTTGTTCAAGATTTCATTATTCACCCGTTTGTCATCATATTTACAACTCAGTTATAAATGTATTGTAAATCATTTGGCGTGTAGAGGCATAACAGAAAATCCCATTTGCATTCTCAGGTAAGATTTCTACATTACAATAGACTATAGATGTTCCTTCTAAAATGGATTTCGGTTACAATGCCACAAACAGTATGAAATAAAACAACCTAGGTTGTAATCCAAAATCTTTCTGTGACAAGAAAAAGATACAATCCATCCAAAATCCAGAGCATAATGTGGTTACAACCAAAAACATATGACACCCCTATTCTTTATGGCCTTGAGAATCTTGAGTGCTAAAACTCTCTGAGTTACTTGCTTGAGCCTGGTAGGTTGGCTTACCTAAAAAAGGTTGTTTAGGAAATGGTTGATTTCTCCCATATGATTGAGTCCAATTTTCATCTTCCAACCATGAATGAATTGAGTACCCATACCTCACATTTTCACTACTAACCCCTGAATTAAGTGGAGGTGTGTGATGAACATACATAGAATTGACACCTCCTCTAGGAGAAATAAGGCAAGTGGGTAAACCCTCAGTTTGATAGTGAGGCACTTGAATGTTTATGAGGTATTGGAATAATGGTGTATTATTTGCAATATTTTCCAATGTTTTTGAAATAATCTTGGTTTCATCAGCTATGCTTGCATCATTGTCAACCATATTGATCATCTCTTGTTCCTTTTCAAGCATTTGTTTTTCCTTTTTTGATTCCTTTCCTTGTCTTGCCAATTTTTTTGTTGGTCCTTATCTTGCCTTGCTTTATCTCTTTTAGGAATTTCCTCTGCTCGATGTTGTGCTGCAACAATCCTCGGTGCCTTCTTCTTCTTGGCTAGATCCTTCTTTTTCTGTTTTAATTCCTACATTTCAAATTTCTTTTTTTTTAGACTCAACTAACAGGTTTATATATTTTTCTGGGGTGAGTAACTGTGAAATTCGGCCCAAATGAAGACTACCCAGTGTACCTTTCTTTTTTTTCATTAATACTCTCTCTAGTCATTGCTTTAGGAACTGGCCAAGCATCTTCTCAACCCCTCCCACCTGCATGTCATTGCTTGGTACTTCCCTTTCAGTATCTGAGACAATTTATTGAACTATATCATTATCTTCATATGATGCCTCATTATATGCTTCATATTCTTCCATTGATATATTGTCCACAAAAAAATGAACAATTTCAATGTTCAATTCTGTTGGGTGTGAGGGCATGTTCATGCTTTGTTCATTGGTTGTTGAGACACTATGTTCATTCATATTAATCATGGCTTTTGCCAACCATGACGGTGGGTTGACTTGGCTTGGCAATGTCAATTAATCATTGTCAACTGCATGTTCAACAATTCCATTAACAATATCAACAACAAAAGTTTCATGTTCTTGAGTTGGTAGAACAACCTCCATGTTACTTCGAATTTGTTCATGATTATACTGTGTTTCACATACAGTTTCATCATATTCATGATATAAGTGTCCTTGAGAGAGGGAAATCATATTACTAGCTACAACCACATCATCTTGTTCATCTATTTCTTGCACTTCAACACCTGTTTGGACATGCCCTTCTTCCTAACCATCCACATGAAATGTCTGGCTACAACCAGTATCATGCATAAGATCATCATAATTCAGTGGCCATATTCCTTTCCTCCTAAAGACAATCTTGATATTTGATGGTGCCAGAGCCCTTTTAAAAGCTTTACTTGCAAGCCCTGCTAGTTTGAACCTTTTCACCTCAACCCTTGGATTCTTTGCCATCCATGCAGCGCGCTCTGACCTGAAATAGTTCTTGAAAGGACCAAACACACTAACATCAAGGGGTTGCAATCTGTGATTGATATGAGGGGGCAATATCAACAGGTCGGTGCCTAAATTGTTTACTTCCTCAATTGTTTGTACAACCGTGTGGCTCCCATGGCCATCTAATATCAATAACTTTCTGTTATTAAGTGAGATGCCACTTGGTACCGATGCAGAAAAGTAAAAAAGACAACTTAAAAACAGTTCTTTAGTCATCCATGCATGGGGATGTGTAGCCATGCATGCACCTAGTTCACAGTTCTGTATATAGATTTTCAGTTGATTTTTACCTTTGAATAGATAAAATCTTGGAATTGAAGTACCAATTGCATTGACACAACATAAAATAGTTATCCACTCCCTACTCTTAGGAAACATATTTGGCACATTTCATATCCCTCTCTTGGTAATTACTCGCATGCCACAATTCCTCCCTGCTTGTAAACCTGTTTCATCACAGTTTCATATATTGTCTAATCCATAAGAATGTTTATCGTAAGCACTAGAAAGAGTGTCATAGAACTTTTGCACAAATGTAGGTCACAAATTTAATGCTCGGTGTCATTCAAGGCCCTCATTTGTATGTAATACAAGGTCTAGATGCCTTTTTTTAAACCCAAACCACCATGATTTACCAGGAAACCCATCTTTGATTGGGTTTGGCCTCCCTTGACAGATTTAAGCAACTGTGGATTTGAGTTGTATCAACTCTGGCCCATGTCCCAATTGGGCCATCTCTTTACACCACTCAGCCACCTCAACCTCCTCCTCATCAGTTATAATTGTGAGAGGCCCTCTACGTTTTCTATGAGTTAGTCCATTTATCCAATAATGTATTGATGAGGGAGGAATTCCATGTGTTTTTCAGATGCTCGAACTGAGTATCCATTAAACTCTATGTCGTCAATTGCAACTAGCATTTCTTCTTTCCTCCATCCTCTTATAGCGCTAATATTTTTAGTTGAGCTTTACCCTTGGACTGTTGTTGACGACGACTTTATGGGTGATGGTGTGACAACATTAGCTTCAGTCCCATGGTCATCCTCAACAATGTTCCTTGGGGAATTGTTGACATTCACATAAGCTATCCTGTCCTCATCTGACGATGGGCATCGCAGTTAGGCACCCCTTGTCACTCTCCTTCCACTTCTCCTTGTATGAGAAACACAATGAACTCTTTCCATAGATGCAACAACCTGCAGAATTATTGCATGAATTTAGTTAAGAATATTTGAAAATTATACTTTCATACAAGGCAAAAATACTTATACTTTATTACAGGCAATTATCAACATGTATGTTAGTATCCTTGAAAAATAAAATCTACAGAATCATTTACTTGTATATCTTCAAAATTATCAGTGATTGTTGTTTTGATAACTTGTTTTTACACTTAAAATACCATGACTGTATTTGTACTTGGAAAACTATTGTCGGTTTTCACCTTCTTCGGGTACTATGAGAAGATATGGTAGTTATTGTTTTTTGAATTAATTTGTTTTGACTCGTGTTTGTTACTGCAATTGAATTCATTCATGGCCCACACTGTCTCACCAAGTGGACTTGCATTGTCAATCATGTAGTTCAAGTAGTGTTTTCCTTATGTTGCTTTGAAGTTGAAAAGAACTTACATCATATCAAATAATTGACCCATAATATTCTCTCAATATTTTAATATTTTTCTCATACTTTCCTTAGTACTTGTCAACAAACTCAAAAACCTGCAAAATTCTCCCAGTCATTTGAATATCAAGATATCATATTAGATTAGAGCAATACCCAGTATAGTTATTGAATATGGGAATAATTCCATCAATATGAAATTCTATGGATAAGAGAAAATTACCTATTTTTCATGGCTCAAAAGTTCATTAGAGTAATAAGAAACTTCCAATGTAGTAGAAGTTTCTCCTACAAGATTTGATCCAGGATTGCTAGTGTCAATATTGTAGGCTTGTCTCGGTGTTTTCATATATTCTAGCCTCTACCAACAGTAATGGTTTGAGTTACCATAACCAACCTGAGAACATATTGAGGGGAATGATGTTTACCTACAAAGTAATGAAATCTAAGATGAGTTCAACATTTGGTATTGTCAAGGATTCACTGATGAGAGTGGGCTCATGGTCTGGTAGGATGTATTTGAGAGTTATACTATTGGAGGATTATGCGATGATTTTGGGCTTGTATTTTATGAGGACAACACAAGCATTTCCTTTTTTGGAGAAGGATAAAAATTTTATCATTAGAGACCATGGAGCTCAGATATTGCCAATGGTGAAGAAGAGTAGTGTGGGATATCATTCAATGGTATTCACAGTTGTGTTGTATGATATAGATCCTCAATTACATAAGTTTGAGAAGGGGAAAATCCTATATCATGATCAACAAGAGAGGGAGCTAGTGGACATGGCTAGATGAGCATCTTAAATTGGAAATATGAGTCAATTTGTAGGTTGGGTAGGAGAAGTTGGATCTTCTTCCAATATTGAGCATCATCAAGAGACTTCAACCAAGTGCCTTCACCAACAATGTGATGTCAGAGTGAGAGGCCCAAGTGCTTCTTCTAATGAAGATTATTTTAGTGCATAAGTGGATGATAGAGATCCTATGGGTATTTTGGATTATTGCAAATATGTGATGGGGATATATTATTTTCAATTAACTGAGAAATGGCTTGCAAATTTGGGTTGTTCAAAGACAAAGATTGAAGGACCACAGAGATACATGAGGAAACAACATTCGTTAGATACCTTAGTTGCTTAGAGTCAAGGGAGTGACTTTCAAGTCTTCCTATCTATATAAATTATTTTGTGTGATGGATGGCTGACTGCCTTAGTGTAGAAGTTTCTCCTACAAGATTTGATCCAGGATTGCTAGTGTCAATATTGTAGGCTTGTCTTGGTGTTTTCATATATTCTAGCCTCTGCCAACAGTAATGGTCTAGTTGCCATAACCAACCTGAGAACATATTGAAGGGAATGATGAGCACATTAATTGACCAAGTTCAATCTAATTGTAATACTTTAGAATTTTTTGAGGAAGTCATAACATTTCATTCAAATATTCAGCACAAGATTAATGTCTCATAGGTTGTGCCATATTTTTCCACTAATATTATTGTTGCTCAGGTGTATTTTTTATGTTCTTTTTCATTTGCAGCTATCCATACTAGCCAATACTTTTCATTATGGTTGTGACATATTTTCCAATCAACTTTAAAATGATTCAGAATATAGAAAAATGAAAAAAAAAAATCATGAAAATGAAATTGTAAGAGCTAAAATAAAAAACTATGAGAAATGAAAATAAAACTGTAAGAAAAATGTCTTGTAATTGAAATAACTAACCTGAATATACTGTCAAATGTTCTGTGATCATTTGTCTCCAAGGCTGGTGAATAGTTTGAATGCATAACATGCAACTTCAGCGGTGGTTGAACTTCTTTTATATTTTTTTGCACTTGAATTTAATCGGTGGTAAGGGTGGACATGGATTGAAATGGCTTCATTTTGAATGTGTGATCTGGATTTAATTGGATGTGATCCAATGGCTTGGAATTTGTTATTTTTTGATCCATGTGCTTTGATCTGTTTTAATGAGAAATAGAATGGGTTGGGTGTCATTTATTGAAGTTATTGGGTTGGGTGTCATTTATTGAACACAGTGGGTTTAAATGTTATTGGGTTGGGTGTCATTTATTAAACACAGTGGGTTTAAATGTTGAACAACATAGCAGTTATGACTGACATACATTCACTTTTATTATGTGTAGGTATGGATATTTATTTGGACTACATAGCTTCAGTTCTGATGAGTGGGGGTTCAAGTGATTGCTACTTTGTACTTCTGGAATAGACCATTTTGGAAGGATTTATGGTTTTATCTGTTTTCTAGTTGGGTCAATATGATTTGTACTCTTAAGTATTAAGATACTATTTATGGACAGTTGTGGGCTAGTCAATGTTTTGGGAAATTTTGGACATAAATTAAAACATATTTGCACTTAATGTTATTTATTTTTGTTTAAATATTGGTTGCATATCTCTCAATTTTTGGTGGTTTGGTGGGACCAGTACTATATCAATTACTGGTCCCTACACAACATTAGACATCTCTCCCTTATTCAATGTCTACTAGTTAATGTTTCGGTCCTTTTTTATTTTATGTGTCATTCGTTAATGTGTCTTTAGGTTAGACAACCACATCTAACAAGGTGGCCAAGATCGAGCAGGTGGCCAAGATTGAGCAGGCTGAGAAATGGTTGCCCGTGTGACCAGAGCACTATGAAATGAGACACCGATGAGTTCTTGGTTTAGCGGAGACGACGAGAGAGATGATAAGAAGAGAAGGGTAGAGAAGATATTGAAAGAGGCCATGGAGAACCCTCGAGACTTGGTACAACTACGAAGATTGTCGCAAATATTCCCCTCATCCCCATAGGATGCTTCCTAATCTCACAAAGTATACATTTTTTATATATTTTTATTGGTATTTATAAGTAGTTGAAAATGACATCTTTAACAAATGAATGCATGTCTAATGCTTCTAGTTGTTCTCTTATTTGCAACCACAATCCACAACCCAGGCCACTGCAAAGCTCCAATATAATACAATGCAGTTGGTCCTTCTCTGTCGTTGAGGAGGAAAAGTAGTTTAAGATCTTCAATTACACTATTATTCTAATTTTGTCTAGATTCCTCATCCAATGCATTGCAACCCAGATCGTCCCTTTCACATTGTGCTTGTCTTGTACACTCACTGTATTTTTCATTTTATATATGTACTAGCATACCGAAAGGAAACCCTGAAGTGAATGATAATGATATGTTGTTTAAAGATAAGAGATTTTTTTAATTGGTTTTTGAGTAATTAATGGAATATTCATCGAATAAGGTCCATGAATAATGTAATAGCATGCTATTTTAGATGGTTAAGAACACTTCTGCATACTTTAGAAAATGTGAAGATAAAGGTGTTTTGAGTTGGTCAAATGGCATGAGTAGTGATAATATTGGTGGTACAACTGCTTAACATTTCTGAACTTTGGACTATTATAAGGTCCCTACTAAATAGGACATGACTATTGATTTATTGTGTCTAACCAGTTCTGCCAATTTGAAAGTTAATGCTTAGAAAAACAAACACCCTCTTGTGTGCTTCAACCCTCTATACCTGATGAAAGAAGGTGATGTTGAAGGAGTGTAGAAGGAACATGTTGTTTACTTGGCCTCTAAGGAAGGTTTTGGGTTCATTAGAAAAACAAATGATGTTAGGTCATTCAGAGTCAAGGAAGGATGTGTTCTTAGTTGTGGGGGAATATATTGGAGTCAACCAAATCCTTGACTTTTCAAGATGCACTTTGGTACGAAATGTTATTGGAAAGAGCATAGCGATAAACTACATTATGAGATAGAGTAAGTAGATTCGGGGTTCATGTTTAGGCCATTTATATCTTGGAGCAATGCAATGTAACTGCACTAATCATTTTCAATCCTTTTCCCTCCACCGTAATTAGTTTTGTCCCCTTTCCATCCACCATAATTACTTTATCATTAAGTAATGTAACATGTTTCACTTAGATCTTTTTAAAAGATTATTATGGATAGAGATTGGTATTTTACTGCAACATTGTATTCTTTAATTTCTTATTGCTCTAGAATTATGACATATATTTATGACTTAACAAGGTGATAAATTGAGTAACTTATTTTATAAAAAAAGTTATAACAACATTGGATTTAATGAAAATTTATATTACTCACATGGGGAAATATTTGTCCACTAAGTTTGATCATTTTACATTTTTTATTATTATCTTTTTTTATGGAAATTTGGTGATACAAATCCAAGCCAACTTGCCATTTTTCATTATTTAAAATGCAATTTTGAATATAAATGCATTCAAAGAACTAAATCTATACATAGGTAGCAACTCAAGTAGACCATTTCAACAACTTTTTGGCTAAGTCATTGGAGAATATGCCAAATAAAATGTAAAATGTTTAAATTGCACTATATTGGTTTGCATAAATATAATAGAACTTGCTACTTTTAAAATAGAAATAGCAATTAGAGTGTTATTACCAATACCAAATGTTTGAGGAGCCACCTTTGGGGGCATTAAACTATCCCAAGGGACAACCAAACATGGACTAGCTTCACACAATCTACCCTTTTATTCTGTTCTACATTAAACCTTTTCATCGTATGTATTTCTTTTTTTGTTTGTTTGTTAGGTAGTGTGAGTGTTGAGATGAATGGCATGCCTAACATGTGGCTTGAGTAACTACGACCTATGGGCATCTAAGCCATCAAATCCACCCAAGGATCGCACTCATCCTTGGCCACGACAACCCTTAGCACGGCTATATTTTTTCTTATGGGGTTTCAAATTGGTTACCTTTCCACCAAATAGTTCCTTAACAGAACACCTTGCCACTATTTATTTTACACCACATGGGATTTCATCTTATCTATCTTATTTATTTATTTACAATCCATATAAAATTTGACAAAAGGTTATATTTAATTTAATTTTATATTATAAATAAGAAAATCATGATATCAATGAATAACGTTCTCATACATCTCATTTTCTCATTCAGTCCTAAGTATGCCTATAAATCCATCTCCACTTGAGATAATCTTTTGAGTTGTATATATATATATATATATATATAGAGAGAGAGAGAGAGAGAGAGAGAGAGAGAGTAATGATCCATTTTATTTCATTTTACATTAAAAATTTCCATCCTATATATTTATCTTTCTTTTTTTACAATCCTTCCACATAAAGATTTAATTAATTTTATTTTAAATTATAAATAAGAAAATCATAATACAAAAGTGTAAAATTTTCTTACATCTCACTTTCTCATTCAAATGTAAGTACCAACATAAATCCATCTAACCTCAAATCTATCAACCGTCTAAAAGGACCAAATCAATCTCTTGAGTTGTATATTTAGAGAGAGAGAGAGAAAGATCCATCTCAACCTCCAAATCTCTTGAGTTGTATGTGTGTGTGTATATATATATATATATATATATATAAACTCCATGTTAAAGAAAGAAATAATTACAAATCTCTTTCATTTTGACCAATACATCAATAAATTGTTTTAACCACAATAATTTTGTAAATGATTTTATATAATTAATATGACTATTGAAATATTTGTTTATATTATTTAGCTTAAAACATTTATTAAAATAATAAAAACGGGCGCTCTCCCCATTTTTTTTAGTTAAAGTTTTTTTGAATATTACATCAGAAATCCCCTCTTTCTTATACCAAAAACTTAAAATATCAATAAAATAAGAATTGTTTTACTTATATATATATATATATATAAAATTGTTTTCCATGGTATTATATATATGAAATTAAAATATCTATCAACTATTTTTAAATAATGAATATATATATATATATATATATATATATATATATATATATATATATTATTTTTTATTTTTTAAATCTATATCCAATTTGATATATAATTTATATATCCTCTTTAACCTCATGTTTCTGTATATATTATATATTTTACACTCTTTAAGAATATGGTGTTTCGATATATAATATATAATTTACACTCGTATATACTCTAAACATAATCTACGTTTAGAATATTGGATAAACATTACGCAACATTCATAAATATTATGCACCCATCGGGACAAAGTAATTAGAGTCATAGAAAGAGTAATAAATCTATATATATACACACGCTCTTGTACACTTATATATATATATATATATATATATATATATATATATACAATCATGATAGAAATGGAGAGTCAAACTTATGGAGGACAATGATTAATTTGAACACTACCTCTTCCATATTCCAATGTCGCATTGTGACAAGGACTCTCTCAATATGAAAATCAATAATGGTCAACCACGTTTATTTTAGTATTTATAATATTTATCTTAGGGTCTATATATTGGGTTTATAATATTAGTCCCTTGGGTTCATAATCCCTTGGGGTTTTATTATTAATCCATTTGGTTTATAATATCAATCCCTTGGGTTTATAATATCAAACATTGTAAATCATCATCAATCATAGCCAACGATGGTGAACCATGGTCAAATGTCGCATTGTGACAATGATTGTCTCAATATGAAAATCAACCATGGTCCAACATTGCATTGGGAAAATGATTATCTCAATATGAAATTCAACAATGTTTAATTTAGTGTTTATAATATTTATCTTAGGGTTTATATACCTTGCGTTTATAATATTAGTCCCTTGGGTTTAATATTATTCCCTTGGGTTCATAATCCCTTGGAGTTTCAATATTAATCCCTTGCGTTTATTATCCCCTTGGTTTTACAATATCAATCCCTTCGGTTTATTATTCCCTTGGGTTTATAATATCAATCCCTTTAGTTTTTAATATCAATCATGTTCCACTATGGTCAACCATCACCAACCATGATCGAATGTCGCATTGTGACAATGATTGTCTCAATATGGAAATCAACTATGGTTCAACATCGCATTGTGACAAAGATTGTCTCGATATGAAAATCAATCATGATCAAACATGGTCAACCATGGTCCAACGTCGCATTGTGACAAGGATTGTCTCAATATGGAAATCAACTATGGTCAACCCTTTTTATTTTAGGGTTATAATATTTATCTTGGTGTTTATAATTTTTATCCCTTGGGTTTTTTAATCTATGGATTCATATTCCTAGGGTTTAATATTATTCCCTCGGGTTTATAATCCCTTAGGTTTTTACTATAAACTCCTAGGGTTTATTATTCCCATATATTTTAAATTATTTGTTTTCAGTGCTAAAGTGAACGTTGAGGGTGGGGGGATCCGGAAACTTTTATCTTCGACGGACGGTCCTATTGGAAAATCACTTGAAGATGGATCAATGATGGGGCGGGGAGGTCATCCGTGGCAGGGTAGACTCAACACTTAGATTGTAGTGGCATCCAGGTTGGATTTGGGGCCAGGGTGGATTTTATAGATGTCATGATAGGCACATGGCAGACATGCCAGACATTTTCCCAGTCTGTAATGATGCATTGGTGGAGATTACAGTACAGGCAATGCGGGAGGCTTATACACAGAAAATCTCAGGAGGCTCATACACAGAAAATCTCTTCTGCATGCACACAACTGCCTTTCCCTCTACAAGAGCTTGAGAAGGACCTCGACACAGATGTGGATTGTAGTGCGCCTTTTTGCAGTAGGGTGTGGGTTTCGGTAAAATAAATCAAGTACAGGGCTCTTAAAGTGGTCTCACGGGATCCCCCCTTACGCTTGGGGCGAAATCATTATGGGTTAGTTTGGATTGTCTGAAACAAAAGGCGCTGGTGGGGAGGTGGCTCTATTTAAAGATGATGGGCGAACAAATGAAGCCTTGGGTGGAGACATGGCAGTTTCTGGTACTAAAATACAGGTTAAAGATCAGTATGTTGTCCAATGGATGGATATGTTTCCACTTCTTATCCTTGTAGGACTCAAAAATCATTCTAAAGTCTCATTAAGTAAAGGGTAGAGGGGTCTTGGTGCTGAAATGGTTGTGTGCATGGTTTGACCTTCTTAGGGGGACCACGAGGCGAAACTCGATTTGTGCCAAGCTCCCCTGGCTGCCCTTAGAGCTCTCAAATGAGACAGCCATGGGGGGAATTTCTAATTGTATTGGCAATTTTTACTATTGAGACGAGGGGAGATTTGGCCAACTGAATAAATGAATGACCTGGGTTCTTGTTGAGATGGATTTCGGGAGGGGACTACTGACGGAGTTAGAGGTCCGATGGGGAACATCCTCTTTCTGCATTTCAATCGATTATTGGGGGATCCCCTTCCATTGTCTTATCTGTCATGAGACTGGTCACCTCAAACAGGCATGCCCTCGGCGATATGAATTGGGAGTTTCACAAAGAGCGAGTAAATTTGCGTCAAAGCATGATATGATAATTGGGGTCTCCTCACCATTGTGCTCGACATACTCTATTGAGATTGGTTCGGGTAACTCTAAGCACCTGCTCCCTAATATTTTATCTTCCATTCCTGAATCTTGTCTATTAATGTCTCATGGAAATGGGGGTGTTTCGGAATTGGGTGGGGTGTCATCTTCTTGGGACTCCGTTCTGGCCCATGACCCTCCTCTTCCTTGTGATACTAGGCACTTTGTTAGGCCCTTAGGAGGGACCTCCAATACTCCCGTCATTGTTTCCAATCATACCCCTTCTCCCAATAAGGGCCTATTTTAATAAAACATTGTTGTGGATTTCGTAGGCACCTTGTTGTCGCTTGATAGGACACTAGAGGAATTATATTTCACCTCGCCCATAGGCATGGAGCCCCTTCAAATTAGGAGGTCCTTTTTCCAATCAGATGCTGGAAAGGGGGAAAAAACTACCTCTAGTCCTTCGGCCAACAAGAAGAAAAATGTGGTTAAATACAAGAAAGTGTCCAAGTGTGTCCAGTCACCCCCTTTGCTCCTAGAATTCGGTGAACTGGAGGTTTTTGATATGCTGGATGAATCTGTTCATGACTGAGCCCTTAGAGAGGATGCACCGGATTCCTTGGTTCCCCCATGATCATTATGTCATTAACTATTTAGGAATTGGTTGAGGCCCATAAAATTCGGGCACTCAGGGATCTGGTTTAGGTATATTCCCCCTCAATTATCTTTCTTCAGGAAACCATGTGCAATATTGAGAGGGCATGGGCTTATTTGCTTATAGTCTGTGCCAATTGGTATGTGTGTGCATCAAATGCGGCTGGGCATTCTGGAGGTTTTTGAGTGATGTGGAACCCTTCCCATATTTCCCTAATGAATCACTATTTTGAGGAAAGTATTCTCTTGACAGGTTACCTGATGGGATCATCACAAAGAATCCTCTTCATCAATCTCTATGCTCCATACACTGGCAGACAGACGTTTTGGGACAATTTCACAAACTCTCGTATACTAGGTTTAGGGTCCATCATTCTGTCCAGTGATCTCATTTTCAGTGTGGGCATAGATGAAATTTGAGGGAATCGTTCCATAGTTGACCCTCTTTCCAAATTCTTCACGGAATTGTTGATTTCACAGGACATCAGGGATATTCCTCCAAAGCCCATTGCTTCGACTTGGCGAAACGAATGCATAAGGATGGAGGGTATTTCAAAGCGACTTGATCGCTTTCTTATTAGAAATTCATTGGCTAGGCTTATGAAGGGCGTCTCCTCATAGGTCATCCCATCTTTTATCTCAAATCATCAACTGATCACACTCTCTTGGGAAGGATGGGGAAGAAAGGGTCCTCTTCCATTTGAATTCGACTCTTCTTGGCTACACGATGACAATTTTAATTTACTGATGCATGAGTTTTGGGGCCGTCCAGTTCAAAATGTCACAGTTCGTCAAATGGGGAGTATTGTCAAAAAACTCAAAATTTTAAAAATGGAGGCTCGCTCATGGATTAAAAGGAAAAAAACAGAGGTTGTCAAGCAACTCTCTGACATTGATAAGGCATTAATTTATTTCAATGATCCTGATGATCCTTAGTTATTTTCTAAGGCATATAAGAGATCTATTATTGATCTGGAAGGGAAAAGAAGCAAAATTATGAAGGAACAGGAAGTAGAAAGGCGTTTAAAGAGTCGCCCTCTGTGGGTGTCTGTCGGGGATAGGAATACTAAACTCTTCCATGCATGCACTAATAACAGGAGACAAAGGAATTTTATCATTGGTATCCAAAGTTTCGAGGGGAAATAATTAATTGACCAAGAGGATATTGAACAGGAGGCGTACTTCCATTCCAAGAGTCAATTAGAAGCTAAGGAAAATAATTGTTCATCTTAGCAGGAAATTATTGAGCATCTACTGGTCATGTTTAAACAAGAGGATAATGCAAAGTTGGTGGAACCAATTAAGAAAAAGGAGGTTATGGTGGTCATTCATGATAGTGCAAAAGAAAAAATCCCAGGTCTGGATGGATGGGGAGTGGAATTGTTCCATCATTTGTTTAATCTAATGATCGAAAATATTTTAGTTGTTGAGGAGGAATCCCATATAAATGGATACATAACATGAGCATTGAACACCACTTTTATTTTTCTTATCCCTAAGAAGGACCATTCGACCTCCTTAAATTATTACATGCCATTTCTCTCTGCAATGCCTTATATAACATTACTTCAAAGCTTATAGCATTGCAAGTAAAGAAGACTCTATCAAGATACATTTCTCCATAATAATTTTTTTTTTTGGATGATAGACAAATTCAGGATGCAATTGGCATCGCACAAGAATGTATGCATTCTATCAAAGTTAGGAACAGGAGGGCTAACTTGATAAAGGTGGACTTGACAAAGGCATACGATTGCATTTATTGGGAGTTTTTGCGTATGGTTCCGTACAAAGTGGGCATCTCCACGAGTAACATTGGATGGATTATGGGATGTATACAGTCCATGAATTTTGCTATCATAATTAATGGGTACTCGACCAGATTCTTCAGGGAATTACGATGCCTCAGATAAGGATGTGGCTTATCGCCACTCGTATTCATTCTGGTCATGGACTGTTTGATTCAAAATATGAGCGAGGCTAAAGGAAATGGTAGTATCATGGGAGTGAAATCTTCTAGGAATATGTAGGTTACTCATATTATGTTTTTAGACGACCTTCTATTTGGGGGCATGAATGATAACGATCACTGGTTGATTATTCACCGAATCATCTGTTTATTTAGTGATGCATATGGCCTCTTTATGGGCAAAAACAAATCAATATTGATCTTGGCTAACACCAATGACCCAAGATGTAGGGAAATTTGCATTTTATTTGTGATCTTTGTGAATAGTTTGGAAGAAGGCATCAAGTATCTTGGGTTCTAGCTCAAGGAAAATAGATATTACAACAAGGATTGGGCTTGGCTACTCAATAGATTTAATAAAAAAAAATATGAGGGTGGACTCACAAATGGATTTCCATTGGAGGGCGTTTGACTTTAATTAGATCTATCATTCAAAATATTTCGGTTTACTTGATGCATCTGTTTTTTATGCCTATGGAGGTATATAAAAGGATTGAGGAGATTATGGCAAGATTCCTATGGTCTGGTATAGAGCTCAAGGGGAAATTACGTCTAGTAATGTGGAAGGCCATTGCAAGACTGATAGATGAGGTGGGATGGGGTATTCCGAATACCCACAATTTCAACTGTGCCTTAATCATTAAAAGATAATGAGGGAAGCTAGTGATAATGACATATGGGGAAAAATAATTAGAGATAAGTACATGAAGGGACATGGTCTCTCGTCATGGTCAAGGATGGGGGTAAGGAGGACAAATGACACCTCATACATATGGAGGAGCATGATGAAAAATTGTCACTAGATGTTGGGAAACCTGAGATGGGCTATCGGGGTTGGGAATAAGGTGGAGGTAGGCCTAGATGAAATTAAAGGCCTATAGGGTATTCACACCTTATCGAATTCCCTTATTACCCTTCTTCATGAAAGGGGAATATACAAAGTCACTCATATAGCTGTCAAGAATAATCAATTAAATGCACATACGGCTTGGATGAGAGCTATATACAATGGATTGACTGCGAACATGGCCATTGAATGGGAAGCATACATCACAAACCTTTATGCAGCAAGCACATTCATTGGAGAAGGGAAAGACTTACTACAATGGGAAGGCACTACGAAAGACAGGTTCCCAAAAGTTAAGAAAATTTACAACCATCTTCCATTATCGGAAAAATATTTCAATTTTATCAGTTGGTTCAAGGGAACGTGGGGTTGGGAGATTCCCACAAAATTCCAATGCTTTGGGTGGCTGGCCATCCACAAAATAATTTTCACTTGGGACAATTTACAAGGCAGAGGTTTCCATGGACCAGGTATTTGCTCCATGTGCAAGATGCATGATGAGGAGGCTGATCATATTTTCATTGGATGCTCTTTTGCCAAGGAAGTTTGGTCTGGCATGATGACCATTCTTAAATTGGGTCATTTGAAATCTCAGATCTCTCTTGAAAACTGTTTTCTTAATTGGTCCAAGGATAGGTCGGACTACCATTCCCTTCCTTTCTATGTTATCTAGGCCATATGGAGAAGTCATAATCCTTGGTTGTTCGAACAAAAGGTTTTGGTGGTTTGGGAAGTGATTATTAAGAGCATCACTTTTTTTTCAAAGATTGGTCCTAAGAAGGCTGTGGAAAAACCAAGGAAACATATTTACAAGAACATTAAGGGAATTTATCCCATGGGTTTTTTTGACGGGGCTAACCAAAAAATAAGCTGTGGATGTGGTGTTGTCATCATACTAGATCATGGGTGCATTTACCACTTGTAGTGGCAGGGAGGAAGGGGGAATAACAGTAGAGTTGAGCTTATTGCACTCTATGGTTTTCTCACCTTCGCCAGTTGGCTGGGGCCGGACAAGATTCACGTTCATGGAGACACCAAGAGAATTATAGACCCGGACAAAGATTACACGGATTTCAATCCCCATATTATGTCGAATTGGATGAGACACATCAGGGATCTGGAACCTTCCTTCCAGAGCATCTCCTTCACGCACATCTACAGAGAACTAAAGTGGATTGCTGGTCTTCTTTCTAAAAGGGGAATCGATTCAGATCCAGGTAAGTATCATTATGCAGTTTATGTCTATGACAGGTCCATGAATGCAGGGAGCTTCAATATCCTTTAGGAATTCGTCACAACATGTTGGGTTGTGGTATATTCTTTCCATGACTAGCCCTCCTAGTTAACTAGGGGGTTATAAGGGGGGCGGAGTGCCCCCTTCGTTGTGCCGATTGCATAGCGGGGGGAGTCACAGGGGTTTTGAGGGGTGTAGGTAACCCCACTCTATGGGGTTCAGAGCAGCGCCCAGAAAATTTTGTTTTTTGGACCCTATATTAGGTTGGGCAGACCTACCTATGGTTTTGTGCATGATTTTCACACATGGTTTTGGACACGATGGTTTTCGGTCCATGGTTTTGGACGCGATAGTTTTCGGTCCATGGTATTGGATGCTTCGGCATGTATAAATATGTATTGTAACATTGAAAGGAATATAATGAAAAATCAAGCTGGTAGTCCAAGTTTTGGGATCTAGGGGAAAATATTTGTATATATGTGTTTTATGTGTTATGCTCTCGCATTGTTTATTTTCTATGTTTTAGAATTCGTATGCAGGCAATTTCTATATAGGATTAAAACCTACATTTGGTATCAGAGTTGTTTTGGCTTGAAGGGGATGCCTTTGTTACTGAGGGGTTTCACTCGAGCTTCTGGTAGACCCTGTTCAGTGGGAGATCTGTGAGATCGATTTTGGTGATGAAAGAAGATGGCAAGCAGTGGAAAGATAGAGATTGAGAAATTTGATGGCCAGAGCTTTGAGTTATGGAAACTCAAGATGGAGGATCTGTTGGTGGATAAAGATCATTGGGTTGCAGTAGATCCAGGTACTAAACCAACGGGAGTGTCCGATGAAGAATGGAAAACTTGGATCGGAAGGCTAAGAGCACAATACGATTATGTGTCTTAGATTCAGTATTGTTGAATGTATCAGGGGAAGCTATGGCGAAGGATTTTTAGGACAAGCTAAGGACTTTGTATCAATCTAAGTCTCTAGTGAATAAACTGTTGCTATGGAAAAAGTTGTATAACCTGACGATGAAAGATGGAGACTCGGTGACAGAACACCTGAATGCATTTAATACTGTGGTAAGCCAGTTATTATCTGTTGATATTAAAATTTCAGATGAAGATAAGTGCATCAGTTTGATGTGTTCTCTACTAGATTCGTGGGATAGTCTGGTTATTGCAATAGGTAGCAATGCAACATCCTTGCAATTTGATGAAATAGTCTCATCCTTGCTGACAGAGGAGATGAGACAGAAAAATATGGAGAGACAGAATGGTGGTGCCTTGTTTGTACGAGGATGGTCCCAGAACAAAAACAAAAATAAGTCGTCGAGTGGGAGATCTAAATCTAGAGGGAGATCTAAATCTCTAGGAAAACCTATAAAGGCAGTGTGCTGGAAATGCGGAAAGGAAGGGCACTACATAAGGGACTGTAAATCTAAAGCTCCTGATAAAGGAAAGGGATCTGATGATGCTCCTTTTGCAAAGGCGAAAACAACCTCAGACGAAGGTGGGGATGTGTACTTGGCTTCTTCAAGTACACATGTAGATCATGAGGCATGGTTGATTGACTCAGGTGCATCCTTTCACTGCACTCCCCATAGAGAGTGGTTTTGTGAGTATGAGAAATATGATGGTGGTGATGTCTTCTTGGGGGATGGCAGGAAGGCTAGAATCGTTGGTCATGGAAAAGTAAAGTCGACATTCCAAGGTGGAAGGGTTAGAACACTTCCAGGTGTTTTGCATATTCCTGCATTAGCCAGAACTTTGATTTTTGTAAGCAAGATGGATGATGCAGGTGTAAAAATATTTTTTGATAAGGATACTTGCAATATGGTTCGAGGGACACTGGTACTGATGTGGGGAGTTCAAATTGGAACTCTGTACAAGCTGCAAGGTAACACTGTTGTTGATGGGTGCAACAGTTCCGTGGTTCCTGAAAGTGGAGAAGAAAATCTAGTGGTCTCTGGAGAGAAGACCATGTTGTGGCTTCAAAGGCTTGGACATATTGGAATAAGGGCCTTCGAATACTTCATGGTAAAGGTATTGTAGAAGGTATGAGTAATAACTCTCTAGATTTTGATTTCTGTGAAAATTGTGTATATGGGAAGCAGAATTGGGTGAGTTTCCCCTCTGGTGGTAAGAGGGCGAAACAGATATTCGAGCTTGTGCACAGTGATGTGTTTGGACCTGTGAAGGTTCCATCACTGGGTAAGTCTGTGTACTATGTATCATTTATATATGAATTCTTAAGGACAAAATACTACTCCATATAAAACTCAACAAAATGGAGTTGTAGAAAGAATGAATAAGATGTTGATGGAAAGGGCAAGAAGCATGCTCAGTGGTGCCGGGTTAGAACAGGAATTCTAGGCAAAGGCAGTGGAGACAACATGCTACCTAGTCAACAGACCACCTTCATCAGCATTGGAGGATAAGACTCCACAAGAGGTATGGACTGGTAAGAAACCCCGTCTTTCACATCTGAGGGTATTTGGATGTGATGCATATGTACATGTTCCAAAGGAGAAACGAACCAAGTTGGATATTAAATTTGAAAAGTGCATATTTATTGGGTATAAGGATGGTTTAAAGGGTTATAAGCTTTGGAACCCAGTAACAAGGAAGGTTTTGTATAGCCGAGATGTGGTGTTCAAAGAGGTGAAAGATGTTATTAAACATGAAGTCCAAACAAAGGAACCTGAGAAGATAGAGTTTGAGCTAAAGGAGGAAGAACTAGACTGTACAACAGAGGAGGAATCAGAAGATGAAGAGCCACAAACTCCGAGTGTGAGAAGATCAGTTCAAGAAAGAAGGCAGCTAGAAAGGTATAGTCCATCTGCTTTCTTTTCAAATTTTGCTTTATCTATTACAGATGATGATCCCAGAACTGTGAAGGAAGCAATAGATTCAGAGAATGGAAAACTCTGGAAAGAGGCCATGGTTGATGAAATGGCATCTTTGCACAAAAATGAGGCTTGGGATCTGGTGGAGTTGCCAGCTGCAAGGAAACCCATTGACAGCAAATGGGTGTTCAAGAAGAAGACAAATGCAAAAGGAAATGTGGAGAAATACAAATGGGTGTTCAAGAAGAAGACATTCATTAAAATCTCTTTCATTATGATCAACTATCATGGTCAACCATTGTCAACCATGGGCAATCATGGTCAACCATGGACAATGATGGTCAATCACGGTCAACCATGGTCAATCATGGTCAACCATGTTTTATAAAATCAAACATGGTCAACCATGGTCGAATGTCACATTGTGACAAAGATTGTCTCGATATGAAAATCAACCATGGTCAACCATGGTTAACCATGATTATCCATGGTTGAATTTCATCAACCATGATCACCCTCAATTAAAATATCTTTCATCATGATCAACTATGATGGTCAACCATGGAGAATCATGGTCAATCATGGTCATCCATGGTCAATCATGGTCAACCATGTTTTATAAAATCAAACATGGTCAAATGTCACATTGTGACAGAGATTGTCTCTATATTCAAATTAACCATGGTTAACCATGGGAAAATGTCCCATTTTGACAAATATTGTCTCGATATCAAAATCAATCATGGTCAACCATGGTCCAACATCAAATTGCAACAAGGATTGTCTCAATATGAAAATCAACCATATTTATTTTAGTATTTATATATCGTGGGTTTATAATTTTAATCCCTTGAGTTTATTATTTCTTTGGGTTTATAATATCAATCCCTTGACTTTATTAATGTAAGGGTTCATATTCCTAGGGTTTAATATTATTCACTTAGGTTTATAGTCCCTTGGGTTTTTTTATTAATCCTTAGGGTTTATAATATTAATCATGGTAAACCATGATTAACCATGTTTTATAAATTCAATCATGGTCAAACATGGCTAATCATGGTCATCCATGTTCTAATGTCGCAGTGTAACAAAGATTGTCTTAATATGAAAATCAATCATTATCTCAACCATGGTCCAACATCGCATTTTGACAAACATTGTCTCAATATGGTAATCATGGTCAAACATGGTCAAGCATGGATAATCATGGCCAAACATGGTCAATCATGGATAATCATGGTCAACCTTGGTCAACCATATTCAAACATGTTTTATAAAATCAAACATGGTCATCCATGCTCAACCATGTTCAACCATGGTCAAACATCATAGATTGACAAATATTGTCTTGATATGAAAATCAACCATGGTTAAGCATGGTCAACAATGGTCCAACATCGCATTGTGACAAGGATTGTCTCAATATGAAAATCAACCATGGCCAACCATGTTTATTTTAGTGTTTATAATATTTATCTTAGGGTCTATATACCTTGGGTTTATTATATTAGTCCCTTGGGTTTATTATTCCTTTGGGTTTATAATATCAATCCCTTGGGTTTATTATATCAATCATGGTCAACCACGATCAATCATAACCAACCATGGTCCATCGTCGCATTGTCACAAATATTATCTCGATATTGAAATCAATCATGTTCAAGCATAGTCAATCATTGTCCAGAGTCGCATTGTGACAAGGATTGTAATAATATGGATATCAACCATGGTTGACCATGGTAAACCATGTTTATTTTAGGGTTTATAATAGTTATCTTAGGGTTTATAATATTTATCTTAGGGTTTATAATAGTTATCTTAGGGTTTATAATATTTATCTTAGGGTTTATAATTTTTATCGCTTGGGTTTATTATTACCTTAGGTTTATAATATCAATCCCTTGATTTTATTAATCTAATGGTTCATATTCCTAGGGTTTAATATTATTCCCTTATGTTTATAATCCCTTGGATTCTTAGTGTTAATTCATAGGGTTTATTATTCCCTTGGGTTTATAATATCAATCATGGGCAGTCATGTTTTATAAATTCAATCATAATCAACCATGGTCCAACGTCGCATTATGACGAATATTGTCTCAATATGAGAATCAACCATTGTCAACCATGGTTTGATGTCAGATTGTGACAAAGATTCTCTCAGTTTGAAAATCATTCATGGTCAAGCATGTTCAACCATGGCCCAATGTCACATTGTGAAAAGGATTGTCTCAATATGAAGATCAACTATGGTCAACCATTCTCAACCATGTTTATTTTAGTGTTTATAAAATTTATCTTAGGGTTTATATACCTTGGGTTTATAATATTAGTCCCTTGAGTTTAATATTATTCAACCATGGTCAACTGTGTTTTATAAAATCAATCATGTTCAACCATGGTCAGTCATGGCCATCCTTGGTCAACCATGGTCAATCATGGTCAACCTTGGTCAACCATGTTTTATAAAATCAAGCATGGTCATCCATGGTCAATCATGGTCAACCATGGTTAAACGTTGTATTGTCACAGAATTTGTTGATATGAAAATCAACCATGGTTAAGCATGCTCAACCATAGTCCAATGTCGCATTGTGACAAGGATTCTCTCAATATGAAAATCAATAATGGTCAACCACGTTTATTTTAGTATTTATAATATTTATCTTAGGGTCTATATATCTTGGGTTTATAATATTAGTCCCTTGGGTTCATAATCCCTTGGGGTTTTATTATTAATCCATTTGGTTTATAATATCAATCCTTTGGGTTTATAATATCAAACATGGTAAATCATCGTCAATCATAGCCAACGATGGTGAACCATGGTCAAATGTCGCATTGTGACAATGATTGTCTCAATATGAAAATCAACCATGGTCCAACGTTGCATTGGGAAAATGATTATCTCAATATGAAATTCAACCATGTTTAATTTAGTGTTTATAATATTTATCTTAGGGTTTATATACCTTGCATTTATAATATTACTCCCTTGGGTTTAATATTATTCCCTTGGGTTCATAATCCCTTGGAGTTTCAATATTAATCCCTTGCATTTATTATCTCCTTGGTTTTACAATATCAATCCCTTCGGTTTATTATTCCCTTGGGTTTATAATATCAATCCCTTTAGTTTTTAATATCAATCATGTTCAATCGTGGTCAACCATCGCCAACCATGGTCAACCATGGTCGAATGTCGCATTGTGACAATGATTGTCTCAATATGGAAATCAACTATGGTTCAACATCGCATTGTGACAAAGATTGTCTCGATATGAAAATCAATCATGATCAAACATGGTCAACCATGGTCCAACATCTCATTGTGACAATGCTTGTCTCAATATGGAAATCAACTATGGTCAACCCTTTTTATTTTAGGGTTATAATATTTATCTTGGTGTTTATAATTTTTATCCCTTGGGTTTATTAATCTATGGATTCATATTCCTAGGGTTTAATATTATTCCCTCGGGTTTATAATCCCTTGGGTTTTTACTATTAACTCCTAGGGTTTATTATTCCCATATCTTTTAAATTATTGGTTTTCGGTGCTAAAGTGAACGTTGAGGGTGGGGGGATCCAAAAACTTTTATATTTGACAGACGGTCCTATTGGAAAATCACTTGAAGATGGATCAGTGATGGGGCGGGGAGGTCATATGTGGCAGGGTAGACTCAACACTTAGATTGTAGTGGCATCGAAGTTGGATTTGGGGCCAGGGTGGATTTTATAGATGTCGTGATAGGCACATGGCAGACATGCCAGGCCTTTTCCCAATCTGTAATGATGCATTGGTGGAGATTACAGTACAGGCAATGCGGGAGGCTTATACACAGAAAATCTCAGGAGGCTCGTACATGGAAAATCTCTTCTGCATGCACACAACTGCCTTTCCCTCTACAAGAGCTTGAGAAGGTCCTCGACACAGATGTGGATTGTAGTGCGCCTTTTTGCAGTAGGGTGTGGGTTTCGGTAAAATAAATCAAGTACAGGGCTCTTAAAATGGTCTCAGGGGATCCCCCCATTACGCTTGGAGCGAAATCATTATGGGTTAGTTTGGATCGTCTGAAACAAAAGGCGCTGGTGGGGAGGTGGCTCTATTTAAAGATGATGGGCGAACAAATGAAGCCTTGGGTGGAGACATGGCAGTTTCTGGTACTAAAATACAGGATAAAGATCAGTATGTTGTCCAATGGGTGGATATGTTTCCACTTTTTATCCTTGTAGGACTCAAAACTCATTCTAAAGTCTCCTTAAGTAAAGGGTATAGGGGTCTTGGTGCTGAAATGGTTGTGTGCATGGTTTGACCTTCTTAGGGGGACCACGAGGCGAAAATCGATTTGTGCCAAGCTCCCCTGGCTGCCCTTAGAGCTCTCAAATGAGACAACCATGGGGGGAATTTCTAATTGTACTGGCAATTTTTACTATTGAGACGAGGGGAGATTTGGCCAACTGAATAAATGAATGACCTGGGTTCTTGTTGAGATGGATTTTGGGAAGGGACTACTGGCGGAGTTAGAGTTCCGATGGGGAACATCCTCTTTCTGCATTTCAATTGATTATTGGGGGATCCCCTTCCATTGTCTTATCTGTCATGAGGCTGGTCACCTCAAACAGGCATGCCCTTGGCGATATGAATTGGGAGTTTCCCAAAGAGCGAGTAAATTTGCGTCAAAGAATGATACGATAATTGGGGTCTCCTCACCATTGTGCTCGACATACTCTATTGAGATTGGTTCGGGTAACTCTAAGCACCAGCTCCCTAATATTTTATCTTCCATTCCTGAATCTTGTCTATTAACGTCTCATGGAAATGGGGGTGTTTCGGAATTGGGTGGGGTGTCATCTTCTTGGGACTCTATTCTGGCCCATGACCCTCCTCTTCCTTGTGATACTAGGCACTTTGTTAGGCCCTTAGGAGGGACCTCCAATACTCTCGTCATTGTTTCCAATCATACCCCTTCTCCCAATAAGGGCATATTTTAATAAAACTTTGTTGTGGATTTCATAGGAACCTTGTTGTCGCTCGATACGACACTAGAGGAATTATATTTCACCTCACCCATAGGCATGGAACCCCTTCAAATTAGGAGGTCCTTTTTCCAATCAGATGCTGGAAAGGGGGAAAAATTACCTCTAGTCCTTCGGCCAACAAGAAGAAAAATGTGGTTAAATACAAGAAAGTGTCCAAGTGTGTCCAGTCACCCCCTTTGCTCCTAGAATTGGTGAACTGGAGGTTTTTGATATGCTGGATGAGTCTGTTCATGACCGAGTCCTTAGAGAGGATGCACCGGATTCCTTGGTTCCCCCATGATCATTATGTCATTAAATATTTAGGAATTGGGTGAGGCCCATAAAATTCGGGCACTCAGGGATCTGGTTCGGGTATATTCCCCCTCAATTATCTTTCTTCAGGAAACCATGTACAATACTGAGAGGGCATGGGCTTATTTGCTTATAGTATGTCCCAACTGGTATGTGTGTGCATCAAATGCGGCTGGGCATTCTGGAGGTTTGTGAGTGATGTGGAACCCTTCGCATATTTCCCTGATGAATTACTATTTTGAGGAAAGTATTCTCTTGACAGGTTACCTGATGGGATCATCACAAAGAATCCTCTTCATCAATCTCTATGCTCCATACACTGGCAGACAGACGTTTTGGGACAATTTCACAAACTCTAGTATACTCGGGTTAGGGTCCATCATTTTTTCCAGTGATCTCAATTTCAGTGTGGGCATAGATGAAATTTGGGGGAATCGTGCCACAGTCGACCCTCTTTCCAAATTCTTCAAGGAATTGTTGATTTCATAGGACATAAGGGATATTTCTCCAAAGCCCATTACTCCGACTTGGAGAAATGAATGCATAAGGATGGAGGGTATTTCAAAGCGACTTGATCACTTTCTTATTAGTAATTCATTGGCTAGGCTTATGAAGGGCGTCTCCTTGTAGGTCATCCCATATTTTCTCTCAAATCACCAACCGATCACACTCTCTTGGGAAGGATGGGGAAGAAAGGGGCCTCTTCCATTTAAATTCGACTCTTCTTGGCTACACGATGACAATTTTAATTTACTGATGCATGAGGTCTGGGGCCGCCCAGTTCAAAATGTCACAGGTCGTCAAATGGGGAGTATTGTCAAAAAACTCAAAATTTTAAAAATGGAGGCTCGCTCATGGATTAAAAGGAAAAAAACAGAGGTTGTCAAGCAACTCTCTGACATTGATAAGGCATTAATTTATTTCAATGATCCTGATGATCCTTAGTTATTTTCTAAGGCATATAAGAGATCTATTATTTATCTGGAAGGTAAAAGAAGCAAAATTATGAAGGCACAGGAAGTAGAAAGGCATTTAAAGAGTCGCCCTCTGTGGGTGTTTGTCGGGGATAGGAATACTAAACTCTTCCATGCATGCACTAATAACAAGAGACAAAGGAATTTTATCATTGGTATCCAAAGTTTCGAGGGGAAATAATTAATTGACCAAGAGGATATTGAACAGGAGGCGTACTTCCATTCCAAGAGTCAATTAGAAGCTAAGGAAAATAATTGTTCATCTCAGCAGGAAATTATTGAGCATCTACTGGTCATGTTTAAACAAGAGGATAATGCAAAGTTGGTGGAACCAATTAAGAAAAAGGAGGTTATGGTGGTCATTCATGATAGTGCAAAAGAAAAAATCCCAGGTCTCGACGGATGGGGAGTGGAATTGTTCCATCATTTATTTGATCTAATGATTGAAAATATTTTAGTTGTTGAGGAGGAATTCCATATAAATGGATACATAACATGAACATTGAACGTCACTTTTATTTTTCTTATCCCTAAGAAGGACCATTCGAACTCCTTAAATTATTACATGCCCATTTCTCTCTGCAATGCCTTATATAAAATTACTTCAAAGCTTATAGCATTGCAGGTAAAGAAGACTCTATCAAGATACATTTCTCCATAATAATTTGATTTTTTGGATGGTAGACAAATTCAGGATGCAATTGGCATCGCACAGGAATGTATGCATTCTATCAAAGTTAGGAACAAGAGGGCTAACTTGATAAAGGTGGACTTGACAGAGGCATAAGATTGAATTTATTGGGAGTTTTTGCATATGGTTCCGTACAAAGTGGGCATCTCCACTAGTAACATTGGATGGATTATGGGATGTATACAATCCATGAATTTTTCTATCATAATTAATGGGTACTTGACCAGATTCTTCAGGGAATTACGATGCCTCAGACAAGGATGTGGCTTATCGCCACTCGTATTCATTCTGGTCATGGACTGTTTGATTCAAAATATGAGCGAGGCTAAAGGAAATGGTAGTATCATGGGGGTGAAATCTTCTAGGAATATGCAGGTTACTCATATTATGTTTTTAGACGACCTTCTATTTGGGGGCATGAATGATAATGATGATTGGTTGATTATTCACCGAATCATCTGTTTATTTAGCGATGCATATGGCCTCTTTATGGGCACAAACAAATCAATATTGATCTTGGCTGACACCAATGACCCAAGATGTAGGGAAATTTGCATTTTATTTGGGACTTTGTGAATATTTTGGAAGAAGGCATCAAGTATCTTGGGTTCTAGCTCAAGGAAAATAGATATTACAACAAGGATTGGGCTTGGCTACTCAATAGATTTAATAAAAAAAAATATCAGGCTGGACTCACAAATGGATCTCCATTGGAGGGCGTTTGACTTTAGTTAGATCTATCCTTCAAAATATTTCGGTTTACTGGATGCATCTGTTTTTTATGCCTATGGAGGTCTATAAAAATATTGAGGAGATTATGGCAAGATTCCTATGGTCTAGTATAGAGCTCAAGGGGAAATTACATCTGGTAATGTGGAAGGCCATTGCAAGACTGATAGATGAGGTGGGATGGGGTATTCTGGATACCCACACTTTCAACTGTGCCTTAATCATTAAAAGATAATGGAGGGAAGCTAGTAATAATGACATATGGGGAAAAATAATTAGAGATAAGTACATGAAGGGACATGGTCTCTCGTCATGGTCAAGGATGGGGGTAAGGAGGACAAATGACACCTCATACATACGGAGGAGCATGATGAAAAATTGTCACTAGATGTTGGGAAACCTGAGATGGGCTATCGGGGCTGGGAATAAGGTGGAGGTAGGCCTAGATGCAATTAAAGGCCTATAGGGTATTCAGACCTTATCGAATTCTCTTATTACCCTTCTTCATGAAAGGGGAATCTACAAAGTCACTCATATAGCTGTCAAGAATAATCAATTAAATGCACATATGGCTTGGATGAGAGCTATATACAATGGATTGACTGCGAACATGGCCATTGAATGGGAAGTATACATCACAAACCTTTATGCAGCAAGAACATTCATTGGAGAAGTGGAAGACTTACTACAATGGGAAGGCACTACAAAAGACAGGTTCCCAAAAGTTAAGAAAATTTACAACCATCTTCCATTATCGGAAAAATCTTTCAATTTTATCAGTTGGTTCAAGGGAACGTGGGGTTGGCAGATTCCCACAAAACTCCAATGCTTTGGGTGGCTGGCCATCCACAAAATAATTTTCACTTGGGACAATTTACAAGGCAGAGGTTTCCATGGACCAGATATTTGCTCCATGTGCAAGATGCATGATGAGGAGGCTGATCATATTTTCATTGGATGCTCTTTTGCCAAGGAAGTTTGGTCCGGCATGATGACCATTCTTAAATTGGGTCATTTGAGATCTCAGATCTCTCTTGAAAACTGTTTTCTTAATTGGTCCAAGGATAGGTCGGACTACCATTCCCTTCCTTTCTATGTTATCTAGGCCATATGGAGAAGTCAAAATCCTTGGTTGTTCGAACAAAAGGTTCTGGTGGTTTGGGAGGTGATTATTAAGAGCATCACTTTTTTTTCAAAGATTGGTCCTAAGAAGGCTGTGGAAAAACCAAGGAAACATATTTACAAGAACATTAAGGGAATTTATCCCATGGGTTTTTCTGACGGGGCTAACTAACAGGTAAGGTGTGGATGTGGTGTTGTCATCATCCTAGATCATGGGTGCATTTACCACTTCTGGTGGCAGGGAGGAAGGGGGAATAACAATAGAGTTGAGCTTATTGCGCTCTAGGGTGTTCTCACCTTTGCCAATTGGCTGGGGCCGGAAAAGATTCATGTTCATGGAGACACCAAGAGCATTATAGACCCGGAAAAAGATTACACAAATTTCACTTTCCATATTATGGCGAATTGGATGAGACACATCAGGGATCTGGAACCTTCCTTCCAGAGCATCTCCTTCACGCACATCTACAGAGAAAAAATGTGGATTGCTGGTCTTCTTTCAAAAAGGGGAATCGATTCAGATCCAGTTAAGTATCATTATGCAGTTTATGTCTATGACAGGTCCATGAATGCAGGGAGCTTCAATATCCTTTAGGAATTCGTCACAACATGTTGGGTTGTGGTATATTCTTTCCACGGCTAGCCCACGTAGTTAACTAAGGGGTTATAAGGGGGGCGAAGCGCCCCCTTCGTTGTGCCGATTGCGTAGCGGGGGGAGTCACAGGGGTTTTGAGGGGTGTAGGTAACCCCACTCTATGGGGTTCGGAGCAACGGCCCAGAATTTTTTTTTTTTTGGACCCTATATTAGGTTGGGCGGACCTACCTATGGTTTTGTGCATGATTTTCGCACATGGTTTTGGACATGATGGTTTTCGGTCCATGGTATTGGATGCTTCGGCATGTATAAATATGTATTGTAACATTGAAAGGAATATAATGAAAAATCAAGCTGGTAGTCCAAGTTTCGGGATCTAGGGGAAAATCTCTGTGTATATGTGTTTTATGTGTTATGCTCTCGCATTATTTATTTTCTGTGTTTTATAATTCGTATGCAGGCAATTTCGATATAGGATTAAAACCTACATTTGGTATCAGGGTTGTTTTGGCTTCAAGGGGACGCCTTTGTTACTCAGGGGTTTCACTCGAGCTTGTGGTAGACCCTGTTTAGTGGGAGATCTACGGGATCGATTCTGGTGATGAAAGAAGATGGCAAGCAGTGGAAAGATAGAGATCGAGAAATTTGATGGCCAGAGCTTTGAGTTATGGAAACTCAAGATGCAGGATCTGTTGGTGGATAAAGATCATTGGGTTTCAGTAGATCCAGGTACTAAACCAATGGGAGTGTCCGATGAATAATGGAAAAAGTTGGATCAGAAGGCTAAGAGCACAATACGATTGTGTGTCTTAGATTCAGTATTGTTGAATGTATTAGGGGAAGCTATGGCGAAGGATTTGTGGGACAAGCTAAGGACTTTGTACCAATCTAAGTCTCTAGTGAATAAACTGTTGCTACAGAAAAATCTGTATAACCTGACAATGAAAGATGGAGACTCGGTGACAGAACATCTGAACACATTTAATACTGGGGTAAGCCAGTTATTATTTGTTGATATTAAAATTTCAGATGAAGATAAGTGCATCAATTTGTTGTGTTCTCTACTAGATTCGTGGGATAGTCTGGTTATTGCAATAGGTAGCAATGCAACTTCCTTGCAATTTGATGAAATAATCTCATCCTTGCTGACAAAGGAGATGAGATGGAAAAATATGGAGAGCCAGAATGGTGATGTCTTGTTTGTACGAGGATGGTCCCAAAACATAAACAAAAATAAGTCATCGAGTGGGAGATCTAAATCTAGAGGGAGATCTAAATATCTAGGAAAACCTATAAAGGTGGTGTGCTGTAAATGCGGAAAGGAAGGGCACTACAAAAGGGACTGTAAATCTAAAGCTCCTGATAAAGGAAAGGGATCTGATGATGCTCCTTTTGCAGAGGCGAAAACCACCTCAGATGAAGGTGGGGATGTGTACTTAGCTTCTTCAAGTACACATGTAGATCATGAGGCATGGTTGATTGACTCAGGTGCATCCTTTCACTGCACTCCCCATAGAGAGTGTTTCTGTGAGTATGAGAAATATGATGGTGGTGATGTTTTTTTGAGGGATGGCAGGAAGGCTAGAATCATTGGTCGTGGAAAAGTAAAGTTGACATTCCAAGGTGGAAAGGTTAGAACACTTCCAGGTGTTTTGCATATTCCTGCATTAGCCAGAACTTTTATTTTTGTAAGCAAGCTAGATGATGTAGGTGTAAAAATATTGTTCGAGAAGGATACTTGCAAGATGGTTTGAGGGACACTGGTACTGATGTGGGGAGTTCAAATTGGAACTCTGTACAAGCTGCAAGGTTGTTGGGCCTTAGTTTTGGTCTTATTTTTTCTCTAAGAAACTTACTAATCCATCTATTTGCCTTCCATTTTCCCTTCATTCATCCCATTTTGATGTATATTTGATATCCATTCAGGTATTTAATTTTAATTTTTCAATTTCTAAAGTTTTTATGAAAGTTTGGTTTTAAGTGCAAAATTGGCAGATTCAGAAATTCCCGTAATAGCTCTATGGTTGATGTGGTTGCAGGACACTTGGGAACGAATTGAATGCATGGATGGAAAGCTTGGGAACGAGGACTAAGCCAGCTATGCTTAGCTCGAACATAACAAGCTTTATTAGGCCCATTTGGTGCTAGTCAATCATGACTAGCCATTCAGAAATCCCATAGAAATAGGGCAGTTTTGAGATTCTATGGGATTGGTCATATTTCTTAGGATGGGAGTAATGAATTCGACTTAGATAGATGGATAAGAGTAGATGGGTTTGTTTGAGTGAATATAGATCAGTTTGTTTCATGATACTTCTTATTTAAGAGCCAAGACTTTGATGGCTTATGTATTGACTTATTATACTTTTATGCTGAGACACTTTTGGATTGGAGAGTTAATTTGAAGCCTTGTGCTATTATTATTTTGTTGTTCAATGCTATGGATGTGTAACTGAATTTGAGCTTCTGATATCACTTCTCAAGTGTGCAAGGCAAGGGTGGAGGGCCCCCATTCCAAGCTAAGTACACTTCCTTGTTAACTAGTTTTATTTCTTGTAATCTGGTTATTGTAGAACTGGTTTTTCAAAGATTTATTTCAGATTTCTTTATGGTTAATGTATGGTGATTGATTTGATTAGTTCTTAGCTTATTCATCATTTTATTAAGTTGGAAAAACAAGTGTTCAAGTTGAGCATCCCTTCTACTAAAATGATGAATTCAAACTAGTTTCCTTTGATTGCATGCAAGTAGTTTCTTTATGTGATTTTGGTATTGAGATAAATGAATTATGATGAAATACCTTATGTGTCTCTTAAGTTAAGAGCTTCTTTCATTAATAATTTATCCATCTTAAGTTATTGGTTTTAATCTCTGATTCATTAAGTGGTAATTGAGGCAAAAGTGGACTTCTTGAGTCAAGAACCATTTCAATATTTTTCCTCTTTTTAAACTAATTGAATTAGAGTGGTAGGATGTATTGCTTTAAGCTTTTGAATAACTTATCTTTCAAGGTTTGATTACATCTGATCTTCACATATAGTGAACTTGCCTCAAAGCATAAACAACCCGGATTGATAAGAAATATTTGTGTTAATTTTGGTAAACAAATTAGCTCAACAAAGGTAACACTGTTGTTGATGGGTGCAACAGTTCCGTGGTTCCTGAAAGTGGAGCAGAAAATCTAGTGGTCTCTGGAGAGAAGACCATGCTGTGGCATCAAAGGCTTGGACATATTGGAGATAAGGGCCTTCGAACACTTCATGGTAAAGGTATTGTAGAAGGTATGAGTAATAACTCTCTAGATTTTGATTTCTGTGAAAATTGTGTATATTGGAAGCAGAATTGGGTGAGTTTCCCCTCTGGTGGTAAGAGGGCGAAATAGATATTAGAGCTTGTGCACAGTGATGTGTTTGGACCTGTGAAGGTTCCATCACTGGGTAAGTCTATGTACTATGTATCATTTATATATGACTTCTCAAGGACAGAAGACTACTCCATATAAACCTCAACAAAATGGAGTTGTAGAAAGAATGAACAAGACGTTGATGGAAAGGGCAAGAAGCATGCTCAGTGGTGCCGGGTTAGAACATGAATTCTAGGCAAAGGCAGTGGAGAAAACATGCTACCTGGTCAACAGATCACCTTCATCATCATTGGAGGATAAGACTCCACAAGAAGTATGGACTGGTAAGAAACCCCGTCTTTCACATCTGAGGGTATTTGGATGTGATGCATATGTACATGTTCCAAAGGAGAAACGAACCAAGTTGGATATTAAATATGAAAAGTGCATATTTATTGGGTATAAGGATGGTTTAAAGGGTTATAAGCTTTGGAACCCAGTAACAAGGAAGGTTTTGTATAGCCGAGATGTGGTGTTCAGATAGGTGAAAGATGTTATTAAACATGAAGTCCAACCAAAGGAACCTGAGAAGATAGAGTTTGAGCTAAAGGAGGAAGAACCAGACTGTACAACAGAGGAGGAATCAAAAGATGAAGAGCCACAAACTCCAAGTGTGAGAAGATTAGTTCAAGAAAGAAGGCAGCTAGAAAGGTATAGTCCATCTACTTTCTGTTCAAATTTTGCTTTATCTATTACAGATGATGATCCCAGGACTGTGAAGGAAGCAACAGATTCAGAGAATGGAAAACTCTGGAAAGAGGCCATGGTTGATGAAATGGCATCTTTGCACAAAAATGAGGCTTGGGATCTGGTGGAGTTGCCAGCTGCAAGGAAACCCATTGACAGCAAATGGGCGTTCAAGAAGAAGACAAATGCAGAAGGAAATGTGGAGAAATACAAAGCTTGGTTGGTAGCAAAAAGGTTTTTCCCAAGTGCCGTGAATTGATTTTGGTGATATTTTTTCTCCTGTTGCCAAGGTAACTTCTATTATATTACTTGTATCTGTTGCTGCTGCTTTTGATTTTGAGGTAGAACAGATGGATGTGAAGACAACATTTCTTCACGGGGATCTGGAAAAGGAGATCTACATGAAGCAACATGAAGACTTTGCAGTGAAGGGTAAGAAAGAACTAGTATGCAAGTTAAAGAAGTCTCTGTATGGGTTAAAACAGTCACCAAGGATGTGGTATCACAAATTTGATACATTTATATGGGGACTTGGCTTCACCAGAAGCAAAGCATATCACTGTGTGTATTTTAAATTAATTGGTGATCGTGTTATTTATCTGGTATTTTATGTGGATGATATGTTGCTGGTTGGAAATGACAAAGAAATTATCCAGGATTTGAAGACCCATTTGTCCTCCAGATTCAACATGAAAGATCTTGGTGTTGCAAACTATAATTTGGGCATGGAAATTAAAAGAGATCAGACAAAGAGGAAGCTCTGGTTAAACCAGAGGAAGTATGTCGAGACAATATTGCAGAGGTTTAATATGCAGGATAGTAAACCGATGAAGGGTCCTATTCCTGTAGGTGTAAAGTTATTTGTTGAACAGTGTCCCAAGACACAAGAAGAGGAAGAGGACATGTCCCATGTTCCATATGCAAGTGCAGTCGGTAGCCTGATGTATGAGATGGTCTGTACTAGACTAGACATTGCACATGCAATGGGAGTATTGAGTAGGTTTATGTCAAAACCAGGGAAGGAGCACTGAACAGCAGTGAAGCGGGTTTTCAGGTATTTGCGTGGCACTAGTGATTATGGTTTGTGCTACCAAGGAAGACCAGGATTGGACAGAGTGTTGGATATTTATGTTTTTGTTGATGTAGGTTGGGCTGGAGATTTGGATCAGAGAAGATCTACAAGTGGGTATGTGTTTAACCTATTTGGAGGTTCAATCGGGTGGATGAGTAAGAAACAATCTGTAGGGGCACTATCAATTATAGAGACAGAATAAATTGCAGCCACTCATGCAAGAAAGGAAGTAGTTTGGTTGCAGAGATTGTGTTCAAGTATGGGGTTAGTATAGGGAGCTATAAGGATAGAGTGTGACAGCCAAAGTGCAATTTTCTTGGCAAAGAACCCTAAATATCATTCAAAGACAAAGCACATTGATGTTCAGTATCACTTTATGAGGTATATGATAGAAGACACAAAGGCGTTGCTGGTAAAGGTGGACACTTTGAAGAATACTACATATGCATTGACAAAATCTGTGAGCTCTGAGAAGTTCTCTTGGTGTAGAGAAACAATGGGTGTTACAGCACTAGATAAATGACTAAGATCTCTTGTGGCCCCCTGTGGAAATAAAACAACAAGTGGTAGAATGTTTTGAATGTTGTCTCTTTATTGTATTATTGTTATAATCTATATTGTTAAGGAACTGATTTCCAATTTTGTGGACAAACTAATCATAGTTTCTCTCAAATAGAGATGGTAGGTAGAATATGCAAAACAAGATTTTGGTATGGTTTCCATTAAAGCTCTGTAATATGTGTGGAAAATAGTATCTGTCCCAGACATGTTACTTTTATATGGTTTCTAAGAGAATGTGCTCTTTTTTTTTAATGAAAAGGAAAGCGTTTTTCTCGTATTGAATAAAAAAAGATAAATAAATAATTTGTTGCATTATGTGTATGGATATGAAGATGAATAGATAATTTCATTACATTTATGAAGTGGAAATCAGTATGGTGCAAAGAAATGTCAAATTCTTTTAAAATAAATGGAGAAAGCGATTTCGTATTTAATACATTTATATAAAATAATACATGGTGTATGGTTTATGCCTCTCATAATTGGTATGGAATATTGTTGAAAATATGGATTTGCTCCACGAAATACTTCGTAGTGTAAGTTTTGTTAGCAATCTACTATTTTTTTTTCCAGATGAAAAAAACACTTCGTTTTTATAATTAAAAAATAAAGTACATATACTTGTAAATGTTTTTATGTTTACAATCATTTATCATAAAATAATCTTGTTCTAAAAAATGTCCATCTATTGTCCTTCTACTATCTGTCTATTGCCCTTCGAACATCTATTCAGTAAAATGTAGATCTTGAATACTTATGTATCCATATTATTCCCAACTGTTGTATCATAAAATTCTACATAGTTACATCATATATTTTCATCAAATGTCTCCCCAAAATTTATAGCATAGTCCATGGAAAATATAAAAAATACTTCTCCTAAGAATAATTAATTCTACCAGCATTAATCATGACATCATGTTAAAAAGATGGAAAGTAGAACTTATGAGGCTCCTTCGTGACACCTCTCTTGGAAAGAAGATCTACAATCATATCTTGCTCCTTGTATATGTGATCAAATTATATATGTTGGAAGGTACTTACCAGGTTTCGAATATGCTTCATCCAGTTTGATAGAATGGGTGGATTAAAATGAGTATAGCCCTTGACCCAGTCAATGATTCCCTTAACATCTCCATATATATGTAATCTCTCTAGTTCCAACCATTTTTTCGCTATAAGTACTCCCCATAAAGTGATGATCCCTTCTCAATGTTTTTAACAAGTCCTCCTTCCTACTAGAAATTGAAGTATTTGCCTGGATCTATAACTATGAATGCACCACATCCTCATTCCCTCCAAGAACATGACCCATCAAAAAAATCCCACAGGAAAGTCATTCCAAATGTATTTGTACTTGCACTATGTTTTGTTAGAGTGAATCTTTGTCGGTTCAATTTCATTGTAATATTCAACTATATTAATTACACATCTCGAACCACAACCCCTTCTTGTTCAAATATATAAGTATTTCTGCTATGCTAGATGGACCATATGATGTATAATGGTACGGTTCGATGCTAATGATGTTATATGAACCAAAAATATAGACAAGAAACCAATGTCTGTTTATGTCTAGTTGGAGCAATGTTCGACGTATTAAGTACCCCATCCCACACAACCACAACATATGGGCAATGAATAAGAAAATTATCAATATCATCGGATCTCCTCATTCACATATGACAAATGCACAGACCTATAAATCCTCGGATCTATAAGTTCTTCCATATGAGCACACGGTCATGTACTGCTAGCCAAAAAACTCTCATTTCCATACTTCCTGGAACCATCTGTGGAAGACAAAATCCTTCTCAGTCCTAGGAAACCTGCAATATATATCTTTGACCATCAGTTGACCCTTTTCTAACATACCACCCCAAGCCATATAACCCTCTTATTCTGTGTTTATAATTCCTATTGAGTGTAATAGAGAAATGTATCTTCCTCATTCATAAGTATATATACCTGTCATCCCTAATTCCTCCGCACTGCTCTAGGATTATAGATCAATGTTATTATTGTGAAGATGATGGATCTGATGAAGGTAGTGTATGCCTTTGTCATGGATGTAATTAAGTAATGGGATGGATAAAGATTGATTCCCATAAATTCTATTAATAACATCTAACCTGATCTCAACCTTAGTTCCATCACCAACCTCCCAACGAATAAATCCCAAGAGCCATTGCAAGTTTTTCATCATGCTACACCAGATGTAGGAGACACATGCTTTATTTCTGGAACCATTCCTAATCCAAGATGTGAACATTTGGCCATACATATATTTTTCTCTAATAATTAGTGGCAATATACTATTTTAAGCTAAAGTAAATGAAAATACTTAAAAGCCCATCTTAAAAACTTATTTTTTTTAATAATGAAAAAACTTATGATAATTTATTTGTCAAATTTGCGAGGATAA
This sequence comes from Pinus tabuliformis, assembly GCA_031772625.1. Lineage (NCBI taxonomy): Eukaryota > Viridiplantae > Streptophyta > Pinopsida > Pinales > Pinaceae > Pinus > Pinus tabuliformis. Next base: position 1,148,807,515 of record CM062805.1, read on the forward strand.
GTATATCTTACTGCTATCCTCAAATGCAAGTTGACTCGTCATAGTTATTCAAGGAAAACCACACCTCTTGGAATGGCTCGTTGGTGGTCCATAAAGGGGCAAACTTTCACTTTTGCCAAATACCTCTGAATCTTTGGTTGTTAAGCTTTTTTCTTATATCCTATAAAAAGATGAGCTATTAACCCAACAAAAACAATTTTAAAACATACTATAGACCTAACTAACATACTATTATATATTTTAAAACACATAAACATAAACCTTAAAAACAATACATTTCAAAAATTATTCAATAAGACACTATTTCATAATCTTAAAATAAACCCCTACTCATTAACACAAATAATATAGCAAGCCTTTACTTATTAATAACATTTTACTTCATTATTACGTAATCTAAAAATAAATCTTAACTTATAAATTAAATAACACTCTTTTAATCTTAAAAATAAATCTCAACTTACCTTAACTTAACTCATTGATAACACTATTTTGTTATTTTAACCTATTGATAACACTACTTTCACATAAAATCAATATGAAGTGAGTAGATTCAAACTTAATTATAGCGAATTTCCAAATCCCAATATCCCCACCAAATTGGCACCTAATTATAGTATATCCAAATTCTCACAATGTGAGCGCTAAAATATAGTACACTATACAAATAGCTAAAATATACTACAATATACCAATAGACATTCGGTTAACATGGATGTTACACGTGTCAAAAGTAGAGTAAATAAGCTAAACATCGTGCCCTCAAAATTTTTTCTTTTATAATTTAGTATGAGAGGATATAGTTGCAAAGCTTAATTATTTTGTAATATAATACAAGAGGATTTAGTCACAACTTATAAGTTTTTATTATAACTGGAGGATTTAATTGATGGTCCCATCTCACTTTCACTTTTTCGTAAAACATTCCTTATCTAGCGACACTCATAGGCTTTACGTTTATTCGATGGGGATTGAGGTCATCTTATAATATTCATGGAGTCCATGGTGTGTGTCTTCAAAAATTTTTTACCTTTATTTCTCATTTCTTCCACGTACCAAAATCTTGGTTGTACTTTCATTTTCCTTTACCATTTTTCCCATTGAAAGATGTTATAAGTCACTTGTAATTTCATCGGTTTCTACACTATATGTATATATATGAATACTAGATTTGTTACCATATATCTACACTATGTGTATATGAATACTAGATTTGTTAGCATATATTATATAGTGGTAGTTTATTTGTTAGATGTTTTGAAATTTTTTTTGGTTTAATTAAATTTAAATTGAGTAAGGATTTGTTGGAATCACAAGTTTGAGTTTTGAACTCTCCACAAGGTGTTGAATCAATATATGTAGTCAAAACCACAGTTTAAATAGTCAAAAATCAATAGTTGACTACACAATTTTTCATTGGATTCCAACTAAAATATCTCTCTCTCGCAAACACTAGATTTGCTAGTATGGTGAAGAGAAATCAATAAAGTATGCTTAGTAGAGAGGTTTGTTGCCCTTAGAAGAGATGATACCTCTCGTGTTCTAGTTTCCATGGAACTTCCCTTACTCAAATTGTGATGGAATCTCTCTTAAAGTTGTAGGATTAAATCTAACAAGGTGTTCTAGTTTCCATGGAACTTCCCTTACTCAAATTGTGATGGAATCTCCCTTAAAGTTGTAGGATTGAATCTAACAAGGTATAACTGGAAATATGCCAATACAGATGCTTTGCATGATCCAATCAAACTTATAAAATTAGAGTTGTACTAGTTAAAGGAGTTCCTATAAATGTGTTGAATATGGGAGGTGTAAGAAACCATATGGGATTAATGAAAGTAGAAGGATATTAGTCATTGTTCATGTTTGTACCTATAAATTAGGGGTTTCAAGGATAAGAAAGTTTAAATTTAAGCCCAAGAGATTTAGAAAAAAATTGAAGAGTATATAATTCAAAAATAAGAGACCTTATGGAACAATATTATCTATTAGGGTCCCTATGTTGAATAAAATTGGCATTCTATCTTATTTTACTAGAGGTGCTATCTAGCTTAGTAGAAAAGAGATGTTGTTATGTTATGCTAACATTTGACTAAGTTAAATCACATTAAAAAAAATAAAATAAAATATAAAATACGAAATATAAAATTAATAATTAAATTAGTAATTAAATATGTTTAGATCAATCTTAACTCTAAATCTACTAAATTTTGAAAAAGATTAAATCTTTTGAGTTACAAACCTCTTGCAGAGAAAAAAATTGATTCCTCTCAACAATAATAAATTCAAAATTAATTTAAATTTATAGAAATCATAATATAATACAACAATTATTCATATAAATTTTTAAAAAATATATTAATTAATAAAACAACATTAATAATTATGTTTTTATTTCAAAAACATTAAGAGATTATTTTTTTAATATGAAATTACTTTCCAAGTTCAGCGAGGGTTATCCTTAACCTTTCCAACTTTAGTGAACTTTACTAATAACTACAATGTATCATAGTGAAAGTCTCTCAAACGCCTTCCCACTCGGGAACCGACTTTCAGTTTGTTCACAGACATTGCTCATAATGAATTCATGAAATAATTGCAGTAAAACTTACTGGTTTATAAAAATTAGTTTGCTCAACTATTAAGCCGGTACACATACGGCAACCCACTTAAGCACTCTGGTTATACAAAGTGTGCTGAAACTGGTTGGTTGTGTAAGCGGGGGTTTAACTTGTTATAAAATTTAACGCATGTGAGAGTGCGAAATGTTAAAGGTTTCCTAGCGACATTATTAAAAGTACATTGTCAATTATTTGACCGCGCTCATGTTTGTCTGAGCGCTAAATATTCGGCGAATCACCAATGAGAGATAAGCTCAGACCACACTCTGTGACAACTCGAGATGAGTGTAAATTCAAAGTGGCCACACTCTGTGACAACTCGACATAAGTTTTAAATTAGAAGTATATAAATTAAATTAAGTGGTGATAAGTCTTAATGAGAGATACGTAAACTAAATGTGAATAAGCATTAAAGGAAAATTAATTAAATTATAAAATTATTTTAAATTATTATTATCAATTATAAAATAATATAAGAATTAAATGTATATAAATTTGGAAAAGTATCTAACAAGATTCTTAATAATAAAGTTTTACAATACTATATTAATTAAATTTGTAATAATTAAATTAAAATATAAAAAAATCTATAAATATTTTTGCATTTAATATAAAATGTAGTTAGTAATTTTAGTTAGATATAAAATAAGGTAATCTTGTAATATAGAAGAGATGTAATATCATGTCTTGCTTGTCTTATTAAACATTTTGAGTGGGTGAAATTAGATAAAAATAAAATAAAATTAAAAACTTGAAATAAAATAAATAATAATTATTAATTATTAAGAAAATATTTTGACTGTGAAATTATATAAAATTAAAATTTAAAAAGGTTATCAAATAAAATAATTAATTATAATTAGTAATTAAACTAGTTTAGATCCATATACAATAAAATAAAATAAAATAAAATAATTAATTATAATTAATAATTAAAGTAGTTTAGATCCATTTTAACTCCAAATAACTATTTTAGAGTGAAAAGAGATTTGATACCTCTCTATGTTTGGTAGATTCGAAATTACAAAAGACTTAGAGGGATTATATCTCTTTTCTCTCTAAAATAGGTATTCAAAATAAAGATGAATCTAAACTCTTTTTAACAATTACAAATCTTAAATATATTAATGTTCAAGTGTTCAACCTATTATTTATATACTTAAAATTATGATTTTATAAATAAGAACTTACATTTAACAAATATTCACAATAGAATGAAATTTGAGTACCTTTTTTTTAATTAATTTATTTATAAAAATTTTATTTTCTTAATTTAAGATAAATATTAGAGAAACTTTTAAAGTAAAAAATGATTTTCAATAAAATCAAATTTAAGAAAAACAATAAGATTTAAGATAATGATATCATTATAAGTAAATATTTTTTAAGAAAAAAGAGGAAAATTGATTTTTTAATCGTATTTTTAACCTTTTTTTTATAGATTTATTTCAATGTGAGATATAAACACCATTTTTTCAAGTAGATACACATTTAACTAAATTAAATAATGAGTAATAAATTGAAGTAAAACTATTTAAGATTCACCTTACTTATATGACAATGTTTCCACTATTTTACGATTATATTTGAGCGATAATAATAAATTTGTTTTTTGGGTCACACAAACATAAAACCTTAATTAAAGTCAAGACCTTACCTAACTCTTCCCAAGATGCCTAAAAGGCCACCCACAAAAAAATGGAAATGTCTACTGAGGTGAAGGAAGAGGCCAAAAGTGGTTGGAATCCGGGCAAAAAAATTTCAAAAAATCTTGCACTTCTAGTGTTTGAATCATGTTTTTGATGGTGGAAATGGATCCAACACCATCAAAAACCTCTAGGTCACCCAAAACTTTGAAGTTTGACAAGTAACTTGCTCTTTACAAAAATCCATGCCAGATTTTATCAAAAACTTGTGGAAATTTCCATGATTTTCAGGACTAAGGCAAAAAGAATTAGATGTTGAGTTTTTAAACACCATCATATAGGAAATCCATTCACAAGTTGGTTTCAATTTATTAATCATATAAGTAATTTAAGTCAAAAGATTGATATTTAATTATGTTAACTTCTATGTAAAAAATCAAGTCAAAAGTTTAATTAGCTGAAGTATTCTTATTTCAGCTTAAGGTGGATGAAGATTGGAGGGTAAGGTGGATGTGGATTTGTTGACCCTTTTTTTAAATTTTTTTAATGGATTGCCTAGATTGATTCTCAAGAGAATATGCTCAACATAAGCTTTATCTGAATCCTTATCACTGTACTTTGTTAGAGAATTTGTTAGGTTGCGTTGACTTTCAATAAATTTAAAAAATTTAATGTCTAATTTCCTAGGGATTTTCAAAGCATACCTCATTTTACAAAAACTGTCTTATATCTTGGTTGTAAATGATAGAAACTCTTCAACAATTTTGTTTTTTATAAGACTTGGTATTCTTAAGGGTTAAGTAAAATCAAAGTTAATAATAATATTTGTTTTTATATATTCATCTATGGTAGATAGGGATGAAGCCTTCGAATATATCAACCACATTAATATTTTTAATGTGGTTGTACTAGTATTTATGTGTTCATGTAACCATTATGTTATTTCTTATTTCTATTTTACACTTAATTTAGTTGTTAATTAGTGGTGAAGATAATTATTATTTATTTTTATTGATGAATGCATGATGTCTCTATCATTATTGTTTAATGAAACTATGTGGACTTACAATTATTCAATAAAAATCACGTGACTAGAATTTTCTCAGAGCATTGATACAAAGGTTTGGCATGGATTCTTGTAAGGTAAAAATGAAGGGGCATAGACAATCTACGTAAAATGAAGTGCAAAAAACCCCTGTCGAGGCGAAGGTAATCACATAGACCATTTGCAAAAATTTTGAGCTGAAGTACCAAATTCAAAAGTAGAATGAAAATTTGACAAAAAATTTAGTTATTTCTGAAATTTTGAACTTTCCTACCTCTAATGGTTCATATGTCACAACAAGCGGAAGATAAGATGTGAGTTCTCATTTTCTAGAATTGCAATCTTGGAAAAATTTAAATGAATTGAAATTGTTCTTGCCAAGTTGAGAACCGTCTGTAATCCCACCCTAATAATAATGTACTAAAGAAATCACTCATTAAACTTCAAGGAGGCCTAAAGAAACATGTATCGATAATGGACGGATCTTATCATCATTGTCCTTGATATGTTGGATGAGATTGACATGTACCCACGATATTCCATAATATGTTGTCATCAAGAGGTTTGTAAATCATATTAAGGAATTGTGAATATGCTTTGTCATTGACGTTAATGTACCAAATTTTTTCCTTATTGCTAAATTGGCTTGAAGGTATGTCACATAAATATTTTCCCATCGAATTTCGATGGAGGCTAAATGGAAATAAAATGTGTGAGAGAATAAGAGCATTGTTTGATGAATATGCTAAGGGCTTGAATCACAATTAGATTTGAAATGTGCAAATTATTGGCTAAAAGTAGCCCTTGCAATAAAGTATAAGAGTTTTCCATGTTTTTCATCATGACTTTGAGGCTTCATGTGTAACTATAACAAATTCTCTCTCTCTCTCTCTCTCTCTCTCTCTCTCTCTCTCTCTCTCTCTCTATCTATCTATCTATATATATATATATATATATATATATATATATATATATATATATATATATATATATACCACCATCAGACTGCCTTCTAAGGCTCTATCAAAGATAAGAATGACTAGGCTTTGTTCATTAATCCAACTGTAAAATTCTTGTTGGTTCATATGAAGCCACCAACTTAAGTTATGGAATTTGCATTGACCCAAAATTATTGAAGAAGAATGATCTAGGTTGAACTTGTTCCACCAATTTTTTCTGCTTCTCTAGTTCTTTCTTGACTATCAGCTATATGCCTATGAATCTTAGATGCTCTACTAATAATGTTTTATATCTAGTAGCCACATGTTCTAGAGCCAACATATTTTGGTGGAAGATGGCTTTGTTCCTAGCTAGCCATAATTTCCAATAGACATATTTAGGTGAGGTCATACATAGGAATTTGAAGACTGGTTTCTTTTTGAATGACACTTTGTATACGTTTCCCCACTTATCAAAAAAAATTCTCCATTTTTTTGACTTTTGAAGTCTATGCTCTATAATTTCTAAAGAAATTTTTGAAATCCTTTGTGTACAATCACATTCCAAAAACAAGCGTTGCACTATTTCGATAGAAATTGTACACTGTGCACATATAAATAGACTGTAAATACCTTAATCACTATTTTCCCTTGCTAAAAATTTCCTATGTGCTAGTGTCTAAAAAAAGATATTGATCTTTGAAATATCAAATCTGTATGTGATATTTTACCCCAAATTGTTGCCCTTGGAGATAGAGTTGAATTTCCCCAACGAATAATTCTATCCCTATTTTATTGTGTAGTTGGAAGTCTCTCGTCCCCTTTGATTCAAAGTGGTGAGCCATTGTAAAGCATAGCCTATATGCAATTACACAAGTAGGTTTATGGTGTGATTTAGATGTGCAATAACTTGGCCAAAATTCCAACTTGTTCAATGCCTAGAATTCAACAAAGAAGATATGCCACAAAATATCTTTTTCCCTTGCTACGTTAGCTAGTTGTGAAGAGAAAGAAGATCCACATTGGTAATCAAATGTTGTTTACCCATTATTTTGTCCCTCGATATGTTGATTTTCCTTCCATTCCTTGGAATGTAGGTCATATTGGAGAGAAGGATAGGATGAAATGCTTTGATTAGTTTCCATATTGGAAATCCCTTTTTTTTTTCTGCCAGAGGGTGGTTTAGGCATAGTTTTTCCCCTTCCATATTTTTTTGTGAAAAAAAATCTTCCACCACTCATACTTGTAATTAATCACCAAATATTTGTTTCCCCTAATGTTAGTTCCATTAAGGAAGGGACCTTGATACCTAACCCTCCATTAGATTTTGGTTCTCTAGTTGTGGCCTAGTTGACCAAGTGGAAACACTTTGAGTTTGGTTCCACATGAATTTCCTTAATTTTTGAGTTATTTATTGTTTTACCTTCATAGAGACGAGTAAAGAAGAAAATTAAAATATTGGCAAGGTAGATAGGATTGATTTGAGCAAATAATCTCCTAATTGGATTAAAACCTTGAGCTTCACATTAAGTGAAATTATCATTTAATTTATTGATTATTTATTTGGAGAAAAGAAGATGAACATAATATTATAATTCCAAGATATTTGAAAGATTTCTAGTATTCCTTGAATAGAAAAGAGAGTATCACAAATGTTCCGCAAGTAAATTTAACATTTATTATGATTAATGCCCTACAGAGACATTCAATTAAAGATCCAATTATCATTATCATTTTTGTTTGGAATTCATGATATTGGAAACACCCCAAGAGAAATGATATAATTAATAAACTTTGAATGATTCATATTTTTTACACCCATCACTTCCTTGATGCCTAGATTTGAGAGCAACACTTAGATTTCAAAATTCTACTTAAAATTCTAACATAATTCTATCATAATTATGTATAATAAAAACAAATTAACAAACATCTTTTCTTATTTTTTAATTTTCTTACCTATGTTTTATAATCCTCATTATATTTTAAATCATAGGTTTGAAATCCCAAAAATAAACAATAAAACTAACTAATTAGTGGTAAATAGTGTCCAAAATAATAAATTCAATTCGTTCCGTAAAATTATAGAAATTTTCGAAAAAAAATGCATGACTTTAAACATAGTATCATATCGCAATAAAATTTAAAAATATTTAAATCATTATCCACTAAAATAATATTTCATATTAATAAATAAAAATATTTATATAAAACGAAAACAATATTTTAATTTAAAAGATTAATTATATTGAAGATAAATATTTAGGTAGCTTTCGTGGGATATTAGTTATATTAAAATATCAGTCAAACATGTTACTAGTGTATGCGAAACCACCTCAAATGTGCTCCACTTTACATTGTTTGTTCCTCCGAATTTTCCATCCATGGCCTCAATAACCCAAAAGAGACACGGGTTCACCTTAACTTTCCAGTTGTTTCTCCTCGAAATTTGTCCCCCACTACCCATTTAACCCCAATGATTCCATTGCAGCACACACTTTTTCCCATGCTTCCCATTCCTTGAACGAGCATTCCGTCGTCTTCTTCTTTGCCATATTATAGAAAAACTATGGCATTGGTTCTTCATCATGGATATCTCCACTCCTGGTATCGCAAGAGCCTTTTAAGAAGGGAAATTTGTTGCAAGTTCCCTCACGTGAGATTTAAGGCTATGTTGATGTCTGAAAATCTCCCTCTAGTTGAATATGGTTTGGTATGAAGTGTTTATTTGGGTATATTTTTGGTAGAGAGGTACAATTTTAAGTGTTTAAGATTATTAAAGATTTATGCTTGAGGTATTTATTTAACTAGCCAATGAATATCTATTCAACCCTGTAGAATGTGGAATGTGGATGATCAGGTTACTAATGTGGATCTAGACAAAACCAATTGGGTGGAATGTGGATGACTAGGCTATTGACATGGGTGTAGACAAAATTAATTGGATTAAGACATTTTTCATCACATCTTATAGGGAATTCCAGATTGATGCTCATGAGGCTTTTACTCCACAATTAGATTTCGGTACATAGGATAAATCACAGTGGGACCTATAGGAATTAATAGACAAAGATGGGATGTAATAAAAATTCTTGAAATAGGTGAGGAGGCACTGTATTATCTATAATTACTATATTGATATAATTAAGAATAAGAATAGGCATACACTTGGATAATGAAAGAAAAATAAATTTTTATTTGAGAGAATGACTTTGAAAGTCGAAAACATCACTCATGGAATATATCTAGAACAATGTAAGCTAGCAACAATCCATGTAGATAAACCTAGAACAAGATAAGTGAGTAAATATTAATGAAGCAGAAGAAAATTTAAGAAGCAAATAGTAAAGATGGGTGAAATAAGAGAAAAAATAACAATCAACAAGGAGTGATTGTACTAGATACCACGAATCCTAATACTAGTTGGCGTTGCACATGATTACCTATTTATGTTGGTTGAATTCACAATAGCAATGAGATTGATTCTACAATGACAAAATAGTATATTTAAATTTTCAAACTCTAAAATAGAATAAAAACATTTTTATGTCCAAGGGATATATTTAGAATAGATTTTATCATTGGGTTTATTATATTAGATCGTAATAGGTTTATTATATTAGGGCTTTTTGATATTTGATTTATAATATTAAAGTTTAATATTAGGTTCATAATTTGTATTATTAGGGTTTATAATATTAATTTTAGGGTTTAGTATTAATCCCTTGTGTTTATCAATCCCTTAAGTTTATATTATTAATCCCTTGGGTTAAAATAATTTCCCTCGGTTTATAATTCATTGAGTTTATAATATTAATCCCTTAGGTTTATTAATTCCTTGGATTTATAGTATTAATCACTTGGGTTTATAATATTAATCCTAATGTTTATAATATTAACCTTAAGGTTTATTTTACTAGGGTTTAATATTAATCCTAGGGCATAGTGGTATTCCCTTGAGTTTACAATCCCTCGAGTTTTTAATATTAATCCAATGGGTTTATTAATCCCTTCAGTTTATTGATTTCTTATGTTAATATTAATCTTAGTGTTTAATGTTTATTTTAGGGTTTATATCGCTTGTGTTTATAAAATTAATTCCTCATTTTAATATTATTCCCCTCGGTTTATAATCACTTGGGTTTATTAGTGTATCACCTTTATGATATCAATCCCTTGGGTTTATTAGTCCCTCGCCTTTATGATATCAATCTTTTGGGTTTATTAATCTAAGGGTTCATATTCCTAGGATATAATATTATTCATAAGGTTGATAATATTAATCTTAGGGTTTATAATTTTTAATATTAGGGTTTATAATATTAATCCCTTGGGTTTATAACATTAATTTGTTGGGTTTCTTAATCCCTTCAATTTATAATACTAATAATTAGTTGGGTTAATTAATGCCTCACGCTTATAATATTAATCCATTGAGTTTTTAATCCCTAGCATTTATAATATTAATCCCTTGGGTTTATTGATCGCTTGTGTTAATAATCCCCAAAGTTTATAATATTAATCCCTTAGGTTTATAATATTAATAATTCCTTGGGTTTATAAATCCCTTGGGTTTGTAACGTTAATCCCTTTGGGTTTTTAATATTAATTCTTTGGGTTTTTAATTTGTTTGGTTTGTAATATGAATAATTCCTTAGGTTTATAATATGAATCCCTCGAGTTTATAATATGAGTCTAACACAAGGTTATTAGACTCTGAATGGATTGGGGTTCAAACAGAATCATTGTAATGAGTAAAGAGCCTGAACGAATGGTAATTATAGTGGGTCCATATCGCCGAGGAAGGAATAGCTCGCTTGAAATAAGGAGAGCGAGGTGGGTTCAAATACAATATCTCGAGCCTTAAAGCACATCCTGAGGCAAAAACGAAATAAATGATTCTCTATTGCATCTCATTTTGCATAGTTGAATTGTATAAGTCTCTCTCTCTTGCAAATTGCATTGCACATATTTTATTGCATTTGACTAACTAATCTCATTGTTAGCAAATTAGTTTAATTCCTTGTAGTCATGCTCTTGCAATCTTGTAGTTGTATCATCTTAATTTGATAATCTCATAATTAAAAGAGAATTTCTAATAAGAATATACAAGTGATAAAGAGACATTGGTATTGTTATTCATTTAAAAGTGCTTCTCTAATCAGATTTTGTGATCTGTTTAGCAAGTGATATTGGCTATAATGGCTTTAATTTACCCTTTTTTCTCAATAAAAATGATGATAAAATAATCAATATGATAACATTATTCATCAAAAACAAACCTGTATGTCTCCAACAATCGACGAATAGAATGAATGTAACACTATGCACACACTCTGTTTGTATGTCGCTAGCAGCTGATGGATAGAATGAATGTAGCACTGTGCACACTCTCTGATTGTATGTCTCCAGCAACTAATGAGTAGAATGAACGTTTGAAATGAAAATTAGTAAGGGTTGATGTTTTATAGTTTTTTGATCTAGAATTTAATTGGTAGGGAAGATTGGGATGGATTTCATCTCCCAAATTCAAATGTGTGTTCTTGATTGATTTGTACATGATCCAATGGATGATAAATTTTCATGGTTGATCCTTGTGCTTCCCTGTGTTTAATTCTTGAATTGAGTAGAATGAATGTTTGAAATGAAAATTAGTAAGGGTTGATGTTTTATAGTTTTTTTATCTAGAATTTAATTATTAGCGAAGATTGAGATGGATTTCCATCTCCCAAACTCAAATGTGCTTTCTTGATTGATTTGTACATGATCCAATGGCTGATAAACTTTCATGGTTGATCCTTGTGCTTTCCTGTGTTTAATTCTTGAATTGAAAGGGCTGGTGTGTTTAATACCTGAATTGAAAGGGTTGGTGTATTTTATTGCATCATCTAAACTAATTGCTGAATTGAATGGTGTCATTTATTGTCTTCAATAGGTTGAATGGTTAAACACACATGTAGATATGGTTGACACACATTTCCCTTGTTCTTGTGCAAGTATTACCCAACAATGAGATTCATTGCTCCAGTAGAAATCAGTGGGTGACTCCTTAATGAGATAGGTGTACTCCGAGATAAAATTCAATGGAATGTTTTGTAGTGCATTTTGACTTAATTGCCATTTTGGACATAATTTAATAACTTATATAACTTAATATAAATTATTTACGTGCATCTTTTTTATGGTTTATGATAATTTTTTATGGATCTGTGCAGACCAATATTGATCCCCTCTGCTCTAGATCTAAAAAAATAATTATAAATTATAAAATAACTTATTATTAGGCAATTAATTAGTTAATAAAATAATATTTTTATTAAAAAATATTAATCAATTATTTTTTAATATTAAATTAAATTTCAACTTTAGTGAGGGCTATCCTTATCCCGTCCAACTTTTCTCATAACTACGGCGTTTCAGAGTGAAAGAGTAGCACCCTTCGGTTGTTGCGACGGTCGGGCGACACGAGCGAGCGCATCGGGCGAGCTGAACGAAGGAAATGACGAGCTAGCGAAGGGTGAGACACGGGCGCGACGTGAGCTGCGGTTAGCGAGCGGACGAGCGGGTGTAGCGACGAGCCAAGGCCACGGACTTATAGTGGGCGAGCAGGCAACTCGAGCCCACAAGCTGACTTGAGCCAAACGGCGAAGAATCACGACGGTTGGGCGACCACACATATTATAGGTGGGCCGACATGTTATAAACGAAACGAGCCAACGAGTTATGTGTGCGGTTGGTGGGTCGGTCGAGTGCCCCACACAATGGAGGAATGCATATACATAGACGATGGCAAGTTGGTTGGAATCACAACGAATCACACTTGATCAACGAACAAGTGCGAGGTGTGAGTTAGCATACGGTGGTTCTGCGGTAGGAGCAAAGTGAAGGCGTATGAACCCGCACTATGGGTGAGACCAAAGGTGTGAACGGTGGAATTCTCGCGCAGGGTGACACGGCGTGTGTGCCCGCCGAACAAAGTTTTGAACGATCGGTTGGTGGAGTCTCGTGCAGGGTGACTCGCAGGTGGGCACGCCCAGTGAGGTGAACAACGGTTGTTGATTTGTGAATGAAGGTGCGACAAGTGTGCAGATGTGCCCGAGTTGGGCGGCACGGTGACACGGGTAACGACGCCCGAGTTGGGAAAATGACACGGTTCGTTCAAGGAGCGGAACGAACGCGTTCAAGGGTAAACGAAGAGTTGGAAAAGTCATGCGGCGACCATGCAGGCACGTCAACAAGCTAGGCAACCAAGTTTGTTGGGTGAATGTAAATTTCGCTAAGTGTAAATTTGGGGTTTCCCAAGATTGAACTTATATATATTGATTATTCGGGCATACTCATTATAGGGAGTTGTCCCTCCCCTTATACTGTTGTGCATTTATGTTTTAATGCTGTTTATGGTGAATGTTAATGGTTTTCACTGTGTATAAAGGAAAACATAATACTTGGTAAAGAAGAAAATAAACTAAGTATCGAAAGTTAGGTGTAGTCCACGATTGCAAATATTGGTGGAAAGAAAGTGGTCGGTGGTGTTGCACCTCCTATAGTGCAGTTGAAAGAGTACCACCAGTGTAGGGGCGTGACAAGTGGTATCAGAGCTGGTGAAGTAAGTGAAGGGGCTGATCCCATTGTCACTTCGTGACAGGTGGTATCAGAGGTGATGATCGACGAGAAGCCATCAGATCAAGGCTGAAAACTTGGCAGGGAGTTCAAGTTTTGCAAGTGACAGTTGGTGTCGAAGCCGATTCAGGGGACCGTGACAAGGGCTGGTTCCACTGTGACTTCATGACAAGTGGTATCCTTGGTGAATGATCTATACTAGATCACAAAGGAATTTGATGGCAGAGATGGCAGGTGAACCTCAGGTTGTGACAGGTGAGTCTAGCCACAATGCAGGTGAAGCTTTCATGAACAAGGTATTGGAACGATTGGAAGAATTGGATTCTAGTTGGACTTCGAAGATGGCCGAGATCATGAAGGATCAAGAAGGCAATACAAAGATGAAGGAAGAATTCGATGAACTCAAGGACCGACACGGGTATACAGAATGGAAGTATACACAATTAGAAGAGGAAGTCAAAGAGATTGGGAAGGCAAGAGATCAAGGCTTGGCAAAAATCTTGGAATTGCAGAAAACTCTTGACGAAGCTCGAGACGAGATCACGGTGTTGAAGAAGGCCATGAGACATAACTCAGGGGGAGGAGTGTCTCATGTGAAAATCAAGGAATCAGAATCTTATGATGGTACAAGGAATGCGAAGACTCTTGCTAACTTTCTATGGGACATGGAACAGTACTTGGAACACTTGGGATTACCTGATGAGGAAACTAAGGTGAAAGTAGCTGCTCAATTCGTGACGAAAGATGCTAAGATGTGGTGGTGAAGAAGGATGGATAAGATTGCCAATAGCAGTGCTAACGACATAACTTCGTGGGAAGACATGAAGAAGGATTTGCAGACCCACTTCAGTCCACAGGATGAAACATGGGAAGCAAGGATGAAGATAAAATATATGAAGCAAACGGGAAGTCTACAGGAATATCAGCGAGAGTTTGCAAGTGCAGTTCTGGAACTTCAGGACATGGCAGAGAGAGTCAAGGTGTTCAACTTTGTTATAGGGTTGAAACCTTGGCTGCGGAATGAAGTGAAGAGACAGAAGATAAAGACACTTGAGGAAGCTTTTCGGTTTTAGATTGGTTGGTGGAGAGTTATGAAGAAGCTTCTGATGAGAAGAAGAAGAAGTTCGATAAGCCGAAGGAGAAAACTACGAAAGATGATGCTTTGAAATCATATGATAAGATGAAGATGAAGAAACCATTGAAGTGTTGGATATGTGGGGAACCACATACGGTGAAGCATTTTCCTTCAAGACCGAAAGTGGCTGCGATAACACAGTCCAATACGAAGAAAGAAGAGATTTCTGTGGGGGTGATGCAGATTCTTGGAGTTCTAGCTACTACGAAAGCAGTCTCATGAAGAGATCCAGAAAGAAATAATTTGGAATATGTTCGGATGAAAATTGGGAGTGCTGAAGTACTCACTATGGTGGATAGTGGGGCTACTCACAACTTCATGAGTGAAGATGTTGTGAGAAGGATTGGGCTGAAATTTGTACCAGTGCAGGGACAGATAGACAGTGAATTCTCCTCCTAATTCGGTGATTGGTGTTGCTACACTTGGTGAGTGGACCGGGAAATTCGACTTCACTATAGTGCGGATTGACGACTATGAAGTTGTGCTCAGAATGGAATTCTTGAAACATTATGATGCGATGATAGTTCCACATTTGAAGAAGTTGTACATTTACAACGGAAGGGAAGATGTACCCATTGATGTTCCAACCATTGGAGTAACAAGACCTGAGTGTAAGTTGGCAGTGATGCATATGGAGGATGAGAAGCGTATGGATGAGGTCTATAAGCTGATGTCTGTTGCAGAGACAGAGCTTATAGAACAGTCATAGGTTATCAAGACATTTTCAGATAGCATCTTGGATTTGTCTAGGAGGTTGGAGGCAGTTGAGGATGACGATGATGACGATGATGATTATATGAGGCTGAATGTCCAGGTGGAGGATCGGGATACATATCTACAGAGGATGGAGGTGGAAGATCCAGACAGATGGATTGAGCTGATCAGTGAGGGAGAGCCTTTAGGCTCTGCTCCCTCCACATCTTCTTAGGTGACTTAGAAGATGGGGCTCATTGTTAGTTGCTCATGGCAGTGAGTCCTTAAACATTTGAGCAGGCATTATGATGACATGTAGATGATACAGGAATGAATGCGACTATGAGGCAACACATTGGCATTAGCATCATGACATTCTGCAGATGGGATGGAGATTCCATGGACCTGATCATGGGTTTGGAAGAGATTCTTGGTTGAGTTTGATATTGTGATAGGATGCTGAAGAAACAACTGATGGTGGCATGGAGAAGGTACATTCTCATGGATTGAGCGTTACGGTTGGATTAGCTACCCAATCAGTTCGATGACATGAGGGCATGCAGTGCACTGGGTTTGTGTCAAATAGATGTCTTGGTTTCAACTGGGATGTTGTATTGGTTGGAGTATTATGCAAAGGAGTTCACATGATGGAGCAACACATGATGGAGACTGTCGTATTATATATGTTGCAATGATGTTTGCAATATATAAATGGATTGAAGTCATGGATCAAGAAGATGATTGTTCGTATAACACATACTGATGGATTATGTGGCAATGGATGGAAGCTACGGTGGATTGTCGGATTTTCGAGGATGACAATGACCTTAGGTGGGGGAAGATGTAACACCCTGCAGTTGTTGTGATGGTCGGGCGGCACGAGCGCGCCCACCGGGCGAGCTGAACGAAGGAAACGGTGAGCTGGCGAAGGGCGAGACACGGGCGCGAGGCAAGTTGTGGTTAGCGAGTGGACGTGCTAAGGCCACAGACTTATAGTGGGTGAGCGGGCAGCTCGAGCCCATGAGCTGACTTGAGCCAAACGGCGAAGAGTCACGACGATTGTGCGACCACACATATTACGGGTAGGTCGACATGTTATAAACGAAACGAGCCGACGAGTTATGTGTGCGGTTGGTGGGTTGGCCGAACACCCCACACAACGGAGGAACACATATACATAGATGATGGCGAGTTGGTTGGAATCATATCGAATCGCACTTGATCAACGAACAAGTGTGAGGTGCGAGTTAACATACGGTGGTTCTGCGGTAGGAGCAGAGTGAAGGCGTATGAACCCACACGATGGGTGAGACCAAAGGCTTGAACGGTGGGGATCTCGGGCAGGGTGACACGGCGTGTGCGCCTGCCGAACGAAGCGTTGAATGATTGGTTGGTGGAGTCTCGTGTAGGGTGACCCATGGGTGGGTGCGCTCGGTGAGGTGAACGACGATTGTTGGTTTGTGAACGGAGGTGCGATGAGCGTGCCGACGTGCCCAAGTTGGGTGGCACAGTGACACGGGTAGCGACGCCTGAGTTAGGAAAATGACACGGCTCATTCGATGAGCGGAACAAATGTGTTCAGGGGTAAACGAAGAGTTGGACAAGTCGTGTGGTGACCGTTCAGGTGCGCCGATGAGCTGGGCAACCAAGTTTTCCAGGTGAATGTAAATTTGGCTAAGTGTAAATTTGGGGTTTCCCAAAATTGAACTTGTATATATTGATTATCCGGGCATACTCATTATAGGGAGTTTCCCCTCCCTTTATACTGTTGTGCATTTATGTGTTAATGCTGTTTATGGTGAATGTTAATGGTTTTCACTGTGTATAAAGGAAAACATAATACTTGGTAAAGAAGAAAATAAACTAAGTATCAAAAGTTAGGCATAATCCATGATTGCAAATATTGGTGAAAAGAAAGTGGCCAATGGTGTTGCACCTCCTATACTGCGGTTGAAAGAGTACCGCCAGTGTAGAGGCGTGACAAAAGTCTCGAGCCGACAGTCAATCTGGTGACAGACTTGGCTTTAATGGGGAGGCAAAAAGCAAACTCAACACAACAACTTCTTCATATTATATTACACTATGAAAATGAACTATAAGAACAATAGAATGAAATGAATTATATATAGCTTTTATATCACTAAATATTAATTATACGAAAATGTGATGAGTGTATATGTGTGAATGTGAAATATTTATTATTTAAAATCTTATAATTGATAGTTTATATTAAATCTCATGTAGCATTTCATTTCGTGTTAGGACTACCAAGGAAAATGAAAAATGATGGAATAATTTTTAGATGCTTTTAAAATTAATTAAAATAAAATAAAAATTATACTTCATATTGAATAAATAAAAGTTATATTTTGTTCTAACATTGTTTTTGTTTGGTTAAGAGTTTGTCTCTTTAAGACGTAAGGAACATGTTAAGGACCCAAGGCCCAAAGTTATTTGGCAAGAGTGAAAGTTTGTCTGTTAAGGACCAGCAGCAACCGATTATTCCAAGTGGCGTGGTTTTCCTTGATTAATGGTGATGAGTCAACGTATTAATGTTCAGCACCCAGAGATGGTTGTCAAGTGCTGGTTTGACAACTAAGTTATGATAGGTTTTCTGCAACGTAGCCTAACTTATAAACAAAATGATATTTTTTCACTACATTTTTTCTCTTTAATTTTAATCAAAATCTAGTTAAAAACTTCGTTAATTTTAATCAAAATCTCTTTAAAAACTTGAGTTTAAATAGTTTAATGTACATATTCAAGGTCTTGAATCCATTTATGAATTCAAAAATATATTTTAAACAACAAGAAATCTTGAAATTGTATAACTAAATTTTAGTGAATTCCAATAAAAAATATGATTTTGTTTATAAAAACAAGACTTTTACCTCCCACTTGAGCCAAAATTCGGGGCTTTTTATTGTAAATTCCGTTATAGTGATATAATAAATGTTTGCAGAGTAATGAAGAGCAGGAATATGATTTATAGAATATGCTTCTGCGCCTTAAGATGGTAGTCCGATTGTAGATGCGTTGGCTGGTGTTTGGTTGCATTAGGTCCGAGGGTCGAATTCAGGGGCTTTCTAGGCATAAGGCTGCACTGGATCCTTAGTTTCACAACTCACCTCGCCTACTCAAAAGATAAAAATATGGTGAAAGCATTTTAGACCGGAATCATACATAAAATCGCTCACATAGTTTTAAATATCCGATGTACACATCAGAATTAACATATTTATTTTTTTAATATTGATTTGGGTCACGAGCGGCCACATCACTCTAACTTCAAGTTTGTGTCATATCACTATAGCTTTTAGGTAATGTGCATCCCTTAATGATTAATAGATTTTATCTGTCAATGTTACGTGCGTCCGTTAATGATTAATAT
The DNA here is from genome assembly GCA_031772625.1 of Pinus tabuliformis. Classification (NCBI taxonomy): domain Eukaryota; kingdom Viridiplantae; phylum Streptophyta; class Pinopsida; order Pinales; family Pinaceae; genus Pinus; species Pinus tabuliformis. The sequence continues at coordinate 1,148,826,601 of CM062805.1, forward strand.
ATTTTATCTGTCAATATCACTCTAGTCGAGTCTGTCGAATTGAATCAATTTCATATCGAAAAATATCTTAACAAACATCCAATCATTATCTATTTTTTATTCAACCTACTTTTATTATATAAATATAAAATATTTTTTTATTTAACATGAAAATATTAATTCATTTAAATTTTAATATGAAAATATTATGATATAAAAGTAATTTTATCTTGGTTTACATTGTTGTAAATTTGCAAAGTCCACCCTAACATCTTACCATGATCGAAGCATTGCCGTGACCTGGAAAATGGGTACAAATGAAATATTTTCGATTTCCATCAACTTCATTCAATTACTATCTCCTGAAGTCCAGTGTACATAGTCTATTTGCCATTCGTAGATGGAGGCCCTAAATCAGTGAAAGTGAAATGACTCCATTTACCACATTATACATATAACGATAAAATAAAATTTTATATACTTGGAAATCGCATTAATATACAATTGTGTTTAAATTCATAACTCTATTGATTATTATCAACAAGGCAGGTACATCCATATCCTTGAAAAGACTATTTGATTAAAGTTGTCTGACTATCATTCCGCATATTTGGTTTAAAGTTTTCTGACTACGAGCTTGTGGATTTATGACTATGCCGAAATAGGATTTCTCCCTAAGCTTTTGTTCCCTGAGAAATTTCGGGTAAGGTTTAACCCCAGCCTGTGCTAAATTGCCGAGATGAAACTCTACGAGTCTGCTAGAGGCTCGAGCTTCGGCTCTCTGTTATATTACATTTTCGTTCCTATTGATTTGTTGTGGTCCTTGTAAGAGTTAATAGTTTTAGATTATCCTGTAGACACCATCACTATTCTGAGGTGTATGCTGGGATGATTTCTCTTCAAGAGTAAGGGTTTTGTTAATCTGGCTGCGAACCTGTGTTTAAGGCAGCGCCGTTGTTGTATATAGTTATTTCTACGTTTATTATAATTATTTCGCACCTTTCAATATACAGAACTGTTGCCCCAGCCTTAACCGACTCTCTGGGCTTGTAGTCGTGTTGTTCCTTATATCAATATGGCTCTGGTATCCTCGGGTTGTAGGTCAAGAACCATTTCGATGTATAAGACTTATTTGCTAAATGGAAATACGATTGAGCTTGGTTGTTACATAAAGGGTTATACCTTTGTTTTCTGGCATGCCTATGATAATGTCATTCATATATTTCAGTTTCTTGTTTTGTCCATTCGGAACGGGTTGTGGAAAGTTTCGATTTCAGGATTTCTTTAACTCCTTCTATTTAAGCAATTCAGTGTTGAAAATGATTTTCTTTTTGACATTGTCCTTGCATGTTTAGTTTGTAAATAAATCTCTTCTCTTTGAATTTAACTAGAATTTTGGTTATTTGGTTCAATGTTGGGTTCTGCCATAGTTAAAGACTTGGGGTTTCTTTTTTCTAGAAGGGTTTAGAATCCCTTGACAGTCCACTCCAGGGAAGTTCTGGACGGGTCGGCTAGGGTTTTATACTCATATGCCCCTGCTACATCAAACCCCTCAATGTCTTTCATTCCTTCGGAATCAACATTTCCAACCTATCTAATCAAATCCTAGTATTCTATCTTCCATTTAATTCAACAGAGGTGAAGAGTTCCAGTTTCTTTCCTACATTTTCGTATGTTAACTTTATTCTCTTTCATGTGTAAAAAGATTTGTGCGGAATTGAAATTCAAAGTAACGCTGTAATAGACAATTTTCCCTGCATTAATTCACTTGTACAGTTCTAATTTTATAGTAATTCTATTCTGGCATTAATAGATCTGATTAGAGTGTATTTTGCAAATAAAAATGTTTCAAATTTACAGGGAAAACTCCCTTGCTCTCACAGTTAATCTTTTCTTCTGTACAAGATTTCTATACTTAAGTTTTTTCCTAATATTAGTAGATAAAATGTAAAGCAAGACCCAACTTTTTTCCTTTCCACTATCACACCAGCCTTGGGCACAACTCTACATCATTTCACTTACGGCAATAGATACAACATTTCGTTTTTGCAGTGGTCTAATTTTTCTAGATGGTATCTCTTACCTGAACTGCTTCAAAGTAAAGTTCCCTAGTAATAGAGGTCACCTTTGGTTATCATTGTCAGTGAATCCTCTCATCCATGAGATTGTCTTTCGGGACCAAATCTCCCCCTAGCTTGCTCACGAGACTTCCTGTCTCCTGCAAGTTTCTCGCATGCACACAGTGTGCTTGCTATCTGGTCATCACTAGACTTAGCAATTTTTCCCTCCACTGTCTATCATTACACGGCAGTTTTTCCCTCCCCCACTTTCTTTTCTTTGGAAGCATTTTTCCAGTTAGGGTTTTTTTCCAGCAACTGCTTTTTCAACTTCTTTTCTTCCAGAAGTTACAAGATCCGCTAATACTTAAATCACTTATTTTCAATAAACAAAAATATTATTCAATTCAAACAGGTAATAACACTAATTATTCAATTTGTTCTTACTGCGATAAATAAAATATTTACAATTTTCTGGGAACATCACAGAAAGGGTAAAGAGTAACGAAAGCTACTTTTGCTAGTTTCTTTACCTTTGCCTTTACCTCTACCTCTACCTTTACCTCCACTAATTTTTTTTTTATCTACCTGATTATTGTTGGACTATATCTTTATGAATTGTTTGTCGTGCTGTCTTATGAGTTTTTTTTCGTGCTCTCTTAATCCCCTGTAAGATGCTTTTGAACTAACTTAGTTATGGATAATGTGAAGAAGCATAATAAACAATTTTCACAAATTTGCTTAACTAATTATTGATTTCAATCATTGATTATTGTTGTGTTGATAAGTGGTAGAAAGTTAAAAATAATAAAAATAATAAAATTTGTTTAGTTATATTGTAATTTTGTTTTTATTAACAAAATTACAAATAATTTTTTACATAAAAGAAAATTATAATGTAAAAATTTGAATACTTACAATATAACAATAAGTTTATTCACTTTGCCATAGATATTATTAACTTGTAAATCTTTGTTACAATATCATGAGCCAATATCATGATTCATTAATGAAACATGCTCAAAACTATCTTAATACTACATGCCCAAAAGCCATCTCTCATTTCACAATCAAAATATTTTATAAATATTTTTTTAAAATTTAATTTTATTACATTTTTGGTGAGTGAGACTCTCCATCCAAGTATAGATTATAATGTTATATTATGTTATTTAAACATTTTGACTGTGTCAAACTACATAAAAATAAAAATGAAAATACAAAATAAAATTTTATTTGAAATATTTTGAATGAGTGAAATTAAGTAAATATAAAAATTAAACTAAAAATCATAAACTGTGGATCTATCAAGTTTCAAGAAAGATCAAATCTCTCTAACAAGTTTTACACTAAAAAAAAATTACATCTAAAATATTTGATTTTTTAAACATTTAATAGATTCAAAATTAAAATAAATCTGAACTCATATTTTTATAATATAAAATTAATGCACAGTAACCTAACCCAACTCTAGACTAATCCATTAAAATTAACCCTATCGATTAGCCAAAATCCCATATTTGCAAAAAAAATTAGCCGAAATCCCATATTTGCAAAAACATTACATCTAAAATATTTGATTTTTTAAACATTTAATAGATTCAAAATTAAAATAAATCTGAACTCATATTTTTATAATATAAAATTAATACACAGTAACCTAACCCAACTCTAGACTAATCCATTAAAATTAACCCTATCGGTTAGCCGAAATCCCATATTTGCAATTTCGATTTTTACGTATCCCAGTCCCCTCGCAATAATAATAATAATAATATATATAAAAAAAAAAAAAATACAACTTGGTGTTAGATCGATTATCCGTGTATATATATATATATATATAAATAAATAAAAGCAACTTGGTGTTTGATCGATTATCCGTTTGGAAAATCAACTCCGTATATTTTGGAGTGACATCGATAACCGACACTGTTTCGCTTTCATTCGACCCCGCACTAACAGTTGAAAATCTGTACAAAAGACAGGAGACCGTGGTCACCGCCTCTCTATATGTGGAAATTCAAAGTCTTCACACTCTGTAGTAAACCGAGATAAGTTTTAATTAGAGGTGTACAAATTAAATTAAATGGCCATAAGATACCACTCTGTGAATTACATCTTATATTATTAAAATTAATTAATTAAATTATTTATTTTAAATTATTATTATTAATTATAAAAAAATATAAGAATTAAATGTATATAAATTTGGAAGAGTATTTAATAAAATTTTACAAATTCTTAATAATTAAATTAAAATATAAGAAAATTTATAAATATTTTTGTAATTTAATTAAAATTCAATTTGTAATTTTAGTTAGATATAAAACTATTTTAGTTAGATATAAAACTATGATTGTGTTAAGAGATATTTTTTAGTCCAATATAAAAGAGATGTAATATCATGTTTTGTTTATTTTATTAATCATTTTGAGATTATCAAATTAGATAAAAATAAAATAAAGCTAAAAACTCGAAATAAAATAAATAATAATTATTAATTATTAATAAAACATCTTGACTATATGAAATTATATAAAATTAAAATAAAAAAAATAAAATAAGTAATTATAATTATAAGTAATAATTAAAGTAGTTTGGATCTATCTTTAACTTCAAATACTTTTTTTAGAGTGAAAAGAGATGTGATATCTTTCAACCTTTGGTAGATTCAGAATTACCAAAGACTTAAAGGGATCAAATATCTAAAACAAATATTCAGAATAAAGATGAATCTAGACTCTTTTTAACAATTACAATTCATATATATAATAATGTTCCATGTCCAACATATTATTTATATATTTAAAATTATGGTTTTATAAATAGGAACTTACATTTAAATAAAATCACAATAGAATGAAATTTGAGTACCCCTTTTTCAATTAATTTATTTATAACAATTTTATTTTTTTTAATTTAAGATAAATATTAGAGAAACTTTTAAAGTAAAAATTGATTTTCAATAATTCAGATTATTGGCCCATTTCATTGTGTAACGTTCTATACAAGATCATATCAAAGATTATTGCTATTCGAATTAGGAACATTTTATCTCTACATTTGTCTCGAGAGCAACACGGTTTTCTAAAGGATAGGAAGATATTAGATGCGGTGGCTCTCACCCAAGAATGCTTACACTCAATGCATAGCAGAAAAATAGAAGCTGCTCTTTTGAAAATCGATCTTAAAAAGGCTTATGATTGTGTGAACTGGGGTTTCATTTGATGCCTACTGGCTAGGATCGGCCTAGATGTCAGATGCATTAGATGGATCATGGCCTGTGTGGTGGAAGTCAATTATGCAATCCTCATAAATGGAGTCCCAACTCCATTCTTCAAAGCGGCCAGGGGCTTACGTCAGGGCTGCTCCCTGTTGCCACTTCTCTTCATTTTAGTAATGGATTCTCTAAGCCTCCGTATTAAGAAAGCGATTTAGCAAAACAGATTTAAGCCTCTCCCTATATGCAGGAACATCCTCATTTCGCATAATTTATTTGTTGATGAATCCTATTATTAGCATTGCTGTGCAGAACAACATGGATATGTCTTCATGAAATCTTGGGGAGATTTCAAAAAGCCACCGACATGTATGTTAATGATATAAAATCATCTTTTCATGTTGAAAATATAAATGGAGATCTTATCATATTTCTAACAGGTCTTTTTAATATAAAGCTCTTTCAATTCGGAACAATTTGAAATACTTGGGCTTTAATTTGAAACCTGTGGGATACCGAGTGGCTGATTGGTCATGGATTCTAGATAGTTTCTATAAAAAAATAGCTGCTTGGGAATACAAATGTTTATCCTTAGGCGGCCGCACCATTCTGACTCAAGCTATGCTGGTACAAATCATTGTTTATTGGGCACACCTCTTCTATATCCCTTCAGCTATTATCAACTGTCTTAACAGAACGATTGCTAATTTCATATGCGGAGGATAGAAGGATAAGAAAAAATACCACTTGACTAAGCTTTCGAAGCTGTCTCGGCCTAAAAATATGGGAGGTACGGGTATATTGGATATGCACACATTTAGAAGATCTCTTCTCTGTAAAACCATGTGGAAAGCGATGATGGGAGAATCTATTTGGAGCAAGGCCATTAGAGCTAAGTATATGGAAAATCAGGATATGACTTATTGGTATAGACAACGCAATACTGGATCCTCCAACGACTCTCCGGATTTCAAAGAATGGGGCCTTTCTTCAGAAAAAACTTGATATGGAAATTTTAGTCTGGATCTAATATTATTATTGGCATAGATGATTTTGTAGGTGTGGAAGAAAAGATCCATATTTCCACTGAGATTTTTGGAGCTTTACACAACAGGGGTTACTTCTTTGGGGCCAGTGTCATTCAAAAATGGGATGGAGCAGTTCCTATATGGAAATCTGCTATAGAAATACAACTTAACAGCATACTGGAAACACAATGGAATTCCATCATTAATACAATGCGAGCACGAGGCATTTTTCACGGGTCAGACCGAGATTACCTCATTTGGAAAGGTATTGGTGGCTCATCAACTGTTCATGCAAAGCATATATATCTCCAGTTACTATTATCAGCGTCTGAACCATCTAATAATATATTTCCAACAACATTTTGGAAAACAAGATGCCCCATAAAAATCATTATATTTGCCTGGCTGGTTTTTCATAACAGGGACCTCACTTGGGAGAATCTCCAAAAGTGGAAATGGTGTGGGCCAGCCATATGCCCCCTATGTAGATCAAATTCTAAGAGCAATTTGCACATTTTTCTACAATGTCCTCAAACTCAGTTGATTTGGCAGAACCTAGCTGCTCATTTTGGTTTCGCCAACGTCAGTACTCCTTCTATCATTGAGGCTTTCATAGGATGGAGTAATATGTATATCGAGTGGAGGCCCATTCCACTGTTAACAATCTGGGCCATATGGAAATGGCACAATAGGATAATTTTCAATTCCATAAGGGATCCACAATCAACAGTATTTGAATCTATCCTTTGCTTGTATAACGCGATAGGATGACCTCGCCAATCCAAAGTCAGGCATGGAAGGCAAACACAGTCCAAGGATGCCTCTGGTTATCCTTGTGCCTATTTTGACGGAGCTGCTCAACATGGCACATGTGCCTGCGGAGTTTTCATTATCATTGAGGAAGGTCAAGTTTTTGACATCCATTGGAATGGAGGAGCTGGATCTAACAATAAAGCAGAAGTCATGGCCCTGGCTGGACTCCTATCTATAGGTGACTTCCTTGGCTTACAAAAGCTTCATATATTTGGAGATTCGAAAGTCATCATCGATCACGTACAGTCTAAACATATCATAAGAAATATCCACCTCTCTGGATGGCTGAACAGGGTTGAGGCCTTGTGGAGCACTAGGAAGGACTACACAATTTCCCACATTTCCAGGGATAAAAACTGGAGGGCAGATGCTTTATCAAAACAGGGGCTATCATCTCCACAGGGTATATGGAGGATGTAATTAACAGTGGACAACATCTCTCATCAGATCCAAGACTTTTCCATGCCGGGTACATAATTTTCTATATTGTGAAGTCTATCTGGTATGACTTTCTTATTTCCTCAACATTTGACTCCTATGTTGTTTTTTGTTCCATAATTTTTTTTGGCATATGAGACCGACATTTGAACTAACATTCTGTGCATAAGTGTTACTAGCAATTTTTCTCCATATGTCCTATCTGTTTCAGATCTGATATGGCTCCTTAAATCCTTTCTCTCCATGTGGTTTTGATCCTCTATATACAGCCATATCTGATGGTCCCCATATGAATTGTTGTACATATATGTTGGATGCATATAATACAATCATATATAGATTTTTTTCGTGCTGAAAAAAAAAAAATTGATTTTCAATAAAATCAAATTTAAGAAAAACAATAAAATTTAAAATGATATTATTATTAAAAGTAAATTTTTTTTGAAATAAAAGAAAAAAATTGATTTTTTAACTATATTTTTAACATATTTCTTTATAAATTTACTTAAATATGACGTGTAAATACCAAATTTTAATTTTTAAATAAATACACATTTAGCTAAATTAGATAATAAATAATAAATTAAAGTAAAACTAATTAAAGTTCCCCTTACCTTTATAACAATGTTTCCAATATTTTACGATTATAGAGGAGGAGACTTTTAAACACGATCATATATGAAATTCATTTACAAGTTGGTTTCAATTTATTAATCATATAAGTAAGTAATTTCAATTAAAAGGTTTAATTAGTGGAATATTTCTTATTTTAGTTTAAGGTGGATGAGGATATGTTAACTTTATTTTTTTTTATTTTTAATGGATTGAGGATCTCTTGACTTTATTTATTTTTAATTTTTTAATGGATTATTAATGACTCTAGTTTGTTAGAGAGTTTATTAGGTTCCATTGACATTTAACAAATTTTTAAAAAATGATGTTTGATTTTCTAGGGACTTTCAAACAATACCTAATTTTAGAAAAAATGCCTTATATTTTGGTTGTAAATGATAGAAACTCTTCAACACTTTTGTTTTTTATAAGACTTGGGATTCTTAAGGGTTAAGTAAAATGAAAATTAATAATAATATTTTTGTTGCAATAATTAATAATAATAGTTTTTTTTGTTATATATTATTCAATGGTAGATATGAATGAAGCCTTCCCCTATATGTGGTTGTACTAGTATTTATGTGCACATGTAACCATTATGTTAATTTTCACAATTGATTATTTGTTAATTAGTGGTGAGGATAATTATTATTAATTGTTATTCATGAATGCATGACGTCTCTATCATTATCCCTTAATGAAAATATGTGGACTTACAATTATTAATCATGTCACTAGAATGACTAAGCGAGTGGTCCATAATGAGATAGACTTTCATTCTTTCCAAATGTTTTTGTGTCTGGGGTAAATTGTTTCATTATCTTTGAAGAAGATGAGCTATTAGCCAATTAGAAGTAGTCTTAAGTCTTACTCCAAATCCAAAAATAGTTTTCAACTAAGATAATACTAATATTCCTAGTGTTCATTATTAAGATTATATCTCTAATATGGTATTGTGCTTTTTAGTAACATTTAATCTTTATTTCATATGAATGTCTTGTCCATGTTAGTGTTATATATATATATATATATATATATATATATATATATATATATATACTTAAAAAAAAACACTAAAATATTCCCTCTAAATGAAAAATAATTAACAAAAACTAGGTAATTTGTATAAATTAAAAGATGTTGTGGTAATACTCATAGTAGAGTTCTACAAAATAGGCTTCCCATGAAAGTAGTATAATTTAAAACACCATCTAATTCTATTTTATAATGGCCACTTGTAAGCATCTTTTAGTACACTTTAAATTAAAAATTCTTGATGTGAAAACACAAATGATAATTTACGAATTAGACACAACATATTTGGGTGTGGATTAAAGGGTAGGAAGGCCAACAACTACTTTTTTTCTTCCTTCAATTGCATCTTTGGTGTCTATTCGAGGGTGTGGAGAGAGGAGATTTTTGTTGTTGACAACATAGAACATTTTTCTCAAATGCTAGCTAATATTAATGTGAGATGATTGGATATGTATTTGAGTTTGAATCCCCATTATTATTTATAGTAACCTAGTTTAGTTGATAGAAAATCACTTGAGTTTTTAATTCCAGTACTTTTAATTTCTTTGTTTGTAGAAGAAATACTCTAGTAATGATATCCATATTGAGATTATGGCTAGTTTCTTGCTGACTTTAGTTGTCAATGAAGGATTAATTGAGATATCCAATTGTTTGATGTAATCTACATGCCTATACAAGGTCAGTCACATTTCAGGAAGCTCCTATTAGTCATTTTTCTCAGAGCATTGATACAAAGGTTTGGGATGGATTCCTCCAAGATCACAAGGAAAGGGCATAGACAACCTAAGTAAAATGAATTGCACAGAATCCTAATTGAGGCCATGAAGGTAAGCACTATAACGACCACTAGTCGTATACACAACAAAAATATTAAAATACTTCGTAGACAAAGACATCCATTGTAGGATAGTAATTGTAAATTGTATATTGTATATTGTATAAAAGAATTGATGCAAGATGAGTACAATTGAGAATGAGGGTCTTGTATATATAGCCACGTAAGTAACCTTTCACGAACATGCATGTCCCTAAGACATACCTTTTCATTATTAACTAACTAACCATTAGTTAATTTACTTATTATTTATTATTATATTTATATTATTATGATTATTATTTATTATCTATTTATTATCTATTTTTACATCATTTATGTTCATAAAATTGCCCTCTCCTTTAAAAAGCTTTGTCTCAAAGCTTAGTGGTGAAGGATCGAATCTCTTCTGTCGTTCGGAATATCTTCTTGCTTCTGAGCTTTAATATTTATTGATACAAGACAATATGATGTTTTGAGCGATAGACATAATTATCGGACTGAAATTACATTGAACCATCCTAGATTAATATTTTGGGGAATCTTTTGATCCTTGGAGATGTGGGGTGAATAATTATCATATGACCGTATGGATCTCACTTCAATATTCTTCGGAACATAAGTTTTTTATGTTCTGCGTGATATAGATTTGTAGATTGATTAAGGTGTCTACTCTTGTGATTCGGATGTAGATAAGGAATTTTTCTTGTTTGAAATTCCTTAAAAAAATTTATGGCAATTTTCTGATTTCCATCAGGCATTATTGTTGTTGACTTAACTACTGAATCCTTATTTGGGGTGTCCTCTATTTGAACGACAACCTCTGAGTACATTTTTACTTCAATAGGGTTTGGATTTGCCTCAACTGCGAGATTAGTGGTATTGATGTTTGTTTCTTCAGTTTGGACTGCTACATCTAGAGATTTTGATGCTTCCTTTGTGACAAGTTCTTTGAGTCTATTCATCAATGATTTCTTTTCGTCCTTAAGTTTTTTAATCTGTTCAAGCAGATTTTGATTATGATTTTTTAGATGTATGCATTCCTCATTCTCCAAGTAAAATTTATTTTGGCTTGCACATTTCTCGTTTTTTAAACAATTGATTTGTTCTACTAATGTTTAGTTAAGGGTTGATCGCATCATTTAATTGACTGATATATACTTTTCAGTAAGATACTGTAGTCCATGTTTCATTCAGAGTGGTACATTGAAGGACTAGTACTATCTTGAGTTATCATATTGGCATTATTGTTGGCTATTCTACCTAGCCTAGTCAAGGATAGGATAGCCTTCTTGGATAGTAACTACCTCATTGCATCTCTCATCGACATCTTACTTCTCAATGGTCCTCTAGAGTCTCTGGATGCTATCTTTTATAGATCTGTAATCACAGAGGTTACTGAGTGTTCTATCCTCGAATCTTGCTAAACCAATCTTGTTGATAATGGACTAATATCATTGTTATACTAGTCTGATATTAAATTGCACAGGTCGTATTTCAGGTTGCAGTGACATTGAAATTGGTTACTAAAACAGAAGGTATGGCTATTTTCATCTTGAGAATGATTTAAGGGGTTAATCTCATCATTTAATTGACTGATATATACTTTCCAGTAAGCTACAAAATCCCATGTTTCATTGGCAGTGGTACATTGAAGGAATAATACTTTCTTGACTTAGCATATTGGCATTGTTGTTGGCTTTTCTCCCTAGCCTAGTCAAGGATAGGATAGCCTTCTTGGATACTAACTACCTTATTGCATCTCTCATCGAAATCTTACTTCTCAATGGTTCTCTAGAGTCTTTGGATGTTATCTTTCATAGATATGTAATCACAAAGGTTACTGACTGTTCTATCCTCGAATCTTGCTCAACCAATCTTATTGGAAATGGACCGATATCATTGTTATAATATTCTGATATTAAATTGCAGTGGTCAGATTTGAGGTTGCAATGGCATTGAAATTGGATACTAAACTTGGGTATGGTTATTTGCATCTTGAGAATTATTTAAGTGGTCCTGTAAAGTCTCTGGATGATATCTTTTATAGATATGTAATCTAGCCTTAAAGCAAGTTCATAAATAATAGATAGTCTGACACAAGGTTATTATACTTTGAATGGATTGGCGTTCAGCTAGACTAATTGTATTTAGTAAAGTTCCTGAAAAAATGGTAGTTACAGTGGATCCATATCGTCGAGGAAGGACTAGCTTGCTTGACATAAATAAAGCGAGGTGGGTTCAAATACAATATATCGAGCCTTAAACCACATCCTGAGGCAAAAACGAAATAAATGGTTCTCTGTTGCATCTCATTTTGCATAGCTGCATTGTATAAGTATCTCTCTCTTGCAAATTGCATTGCATATCTTTTATTGCATTTGACTAACTAATCTCACTGTTAGAAAATTTGTCTAATTCCTTATAGTTATGCTCTTGCAATATTGTAGTTGGATCGTCTTAATTTGATAATCTAATACTTAAAATATAATTTCTAATAAGCATATAAAAGTGATAAAGAGACATTCGTATCCTTATTCATTTAAAAATGCTTCTCTAATTGGATCCTGTGATCTGTTTAGCAAGTGATATTGGCTATAATGGCTTTAATTTACACTTGCTTGTCAATAAAAATAATGATAAAATAATCAATATGATAACATTATTCAACAAAAACAAACTTGTATGTCTCCAACAACTGATGAATAAAATGAATGTAAAATTGTGCACACATTATGTTTGTATGTCTCTAACACACATTATGTTTGTATGTCTCTAATAAATGATGAATAGAATGAATGTAACATTATGCACACACTCTGATTGTATGTCTCCAATAGCGGATGAGTAGAATGAATGTTTGAAATGAAAATAAGGGTTGACGTAGAAGAAAGTCTTTCAGATTAATCACATTAATAGGATTTGGTGGACGTTTCGAACCAACTAATGTGGTTCATCCTCAGGACTAGGTGAGAAATCCATCGATCAGAAGGAATAAATAGTAAGGATGCAACATTGCTGAGAAATAGTCGTTAAAAAATTGTTATTAATGAATTAGTTAATAGGGGAAAAACTTAATTATTAGGGAGTTAGGGGTAAGGAGTTATTTCATTAAAATATTCTATGTTTAGTTAAAAATAGTTGTTAAGGAATAATTAAAAATAAAATATTGAATTTTAGTATTATCGAATTAATGTAAAGAAGTTATTTATTAATAAATTATATCATCTTATTTGTTAGAGGTTGACTAATTAGAAAACCAGTTGTTATGAATCTAGAAATTTTATCACAATGTAATCAAATAATTATTAATTTATTACAATTAAGTTTATATTATTTGAATTAAAGGATAACAAGAAAAATAATACTAGAAATTTTATATTTTTATGCCAATATATATATATATATATATATATATATATATATATATATATATATATATATATATATATATATATATATAGATAAAAAATAAAATAGGAGATCAAGGCATAAAACAAAAGAAAATAAACCAAAAAGAGAAAAATGAGGAGAGGGGATAAGAAGGGAATGATGAGTTACAATGAGAGAGCTGGAATCTAGCTCTCACTCAATTTCCAACCATCATCCCTATTAAAATTTTTTGTATGCCTTTCGATCTCAATCACCTCTCTAAGCTTCGTGCGGTGGAAGTGGTCAACCTTAGCAATGACTTTGGATTCTTCAATGCAGACATGGTGCTTTGATTTTTTTGCATTCTCGGCTAAGGCTGATGAGCGGGAGCGATTGTGTCTAATGTTTGCAGCATGCTCATTGATTCTATGCTTAATAGATCTACCTGTTTCTCCAATGTAGGGGATACCACAGGAGGAGGGAACAAGGTAGAGCCCTTTCGAGTCCTTAGGATCAAGAGGGTCTTTAACAAATCTAAGAGAATTCTTAATGGTATTGAGAGGTCTGAATGAAGAAGCGACATTAATCTTCTTGAGGATATGGGCAATCCTATTTGTGGTTCCTTGGATAAATGGGAGATGAACCTTAGAGATAGGATCATCATAAGCAGGTTTAACCCTAGGCTCTTTGCAGGCTTTGTGAAAGGCCTTGAGGCTTTGAGATCTGCTATAACCATTAGTGCTAAAAACTTCAAAAAGATGTGATTTCTCTTTTTCAAGGTGGCTATCGTCAGAGATTCTTAGAGCACAGGTAGAAATAGTGCTAAGAACCCTGAATTTCTGAGTCGAGAGAGTGCTAACAACCCTGGATTTTTGAGCTGATAAATGATGAGAACTGGCACAGAGATGTTTTGTAGTTTTTTGTTCTAGAATTTAATTGGTAGGGAATATTGGGATAGATTTCCATCTCCAAAATTCAAATGTGTGTTCTCGATTGATTTTTACATGATCTAATGGTTGATAAACTTTCATGGTTGATCCTTGTGCTTTCTTGTGTTTAATTCTTGAATTGAAAGGGTTGATGTGTTTAATACTTGAATTGAAAGGGTTGGTGTCATTTATTGCATCCTCTGAACTAATTCCTAAATTCAATGGTGTCATTTATTGTTTTCAATAGGTTGAATGGTTAAACAAACATGTAGATATGGCTGACACATATTTTCCATGTTCTTGTGCAGGTATTACCCAGCGATGGGATGTGTTGCTCTAGTGGAAATCAGTGGGTGACTCTGTGATGGGATAGGTGTACTCTTGGATAGAATTCAATGGAATGTTTTTTATTGCATTTTGACTTAATTGGTAATTCAGAGCTGGAGGTAGTTGGGATAGTATGTTTTATCAACTTGTGATGTTAAGGCTTGGTGTTTGAGAGTTGTTGGTATCAGAGCCAGTAACGTCTGGTTCATAAGGTCGGTATTCAAATATTTTTACTCATATCCAGAATGGAACCTTTCAGAAAGTCTGTTTCTTTCCGAGAAATTGAAGAGAGAGAGTTTAAAGCAGAAGAAAACCCTTTGAGGGATATGTTTGTGTCAAGTTCTAGTCGTGTACTAAATTTCGCTGAACTTGAGTATGAAGAATCACAACCTTTTGCTAAATGGGCACTGCCTGCCATAGACCCTTCACAAGTCTATAGTGATTTATCTATGTTTCATCTAAGAGCCTCAACTAGAATAAGTATTAAAGAATTTGTTAGTCAGATACAAGAAAATGCCGACTGTATCCAGACTATTGCTCTGTTGAATCGTAAATAATTACAGGCCGAAGCAAAGAGGTTGAAAACAAACTATTTGCACTTAGGATGCATTCGGGTAGGAATCAATCCTTTGATCCATAAAGGATTACAAACTTTTGTGCTAGCCACTGTGAGAGATCTCATGCACAATAAGTACACAGATTCCTTGATTGGCGGGATTGTTGCACCTTTCTCTGACGGACCAGTCTACATTGACTGTTTCCCAAATTTCTATGTGTATACTTTTGACGAAACCATAAATGAAATTCTTCAGCTTCAAATACAGACTGTTGGTTTCGATATGATGAAAAGGAGAAATAACTTAGGTATCCAGGTCAAATCTTGTTTCTGACATACCAATACTCTTTGGCCAGCCATCTGCCATGCACCCAGTCGTGAATCAAAATCTAGTACAGTCGTTCTCACTAATGCCAAAAACCAAAAAATTGAGCATCTGACTATTAAATGGGAACATCTTACTTTTCCAGAACACTGGTTTGTCAATAATCCTAAGCCATTGTTGCCAAGAAATATTACCTCTGCAAATATAAAAAAAAACCCAAACTCTGTTGTTATTTCTTTCCCTCGCAGATCCACTATTGACTGCAGAAGAATTGAAGCCGCCTGTAATTCATCCAAATATTACAGAGACCCTTGTACAATAGATACTTCTTGTTCTACTTCGTCTTTTTGTAAACATACTTCTTTGATTGATATATCTCAACTTGTAAATTATTCTTCTCTGGAAATTAAATGCCCAGAATGTCAAGATCTGGTAAATCTGCTTACCTTAACCGAGTCTAATATCAATTCAAACCATAATCCTAGATCTGGTGTTGCTCCTCCATCTACATGTATCAATCCTTGTCCAAATCCTAAATGTGTTGACATACCTTTTCCTCATGAGCAAGATCCAGATCATGTGCTCATGATGCATGAAATCATCACACTAGAAGACGAAGATCAAGGATGACAGAAATGATGTGCCAAATGAGACCAGCTAAGCCCAGATATGGTTTGGGATACCTTGAACAGGAAAATGGCCTGATTCCAGAGTGCAGGTTTTTCTCTGTTCCTTCTGACTGCAAAAAGCCTGTAGTAATGGAAATGCACAAATTCTATTCTCTCATGGATGAATGCTTGAAGACAGAAATCAGTGCAACATGGATAAAAGCCATGCTAAATTGGGATCTTTACACCAATCCTCAAGCTGATGAATTTGATCAGAAATATACTCCCCATGAAAAGAAAGAATTGTCAGAGGCCTGGAAACATTATATGGACACTAATAACACTTGGATATCCTTCTACTCCTGTGAAGATAATGTTTGTCCATTACATGTTCTGACTGGATCCTCTAGTACCTCAGCCAATAAGCATGCCTGGACTGCATTAGATGGGTCTACAGTTGGAACCCCTACGACTTTTCCTCCTTATAAAGGGATTGTCTTAGGAGAAAATCATAATGCAGCCAAAGCCATTCATTTAGTCCAGAAGGATGACAATGCTTTAGACATTGATGGAAGAATTCAAAAAGCTAGTGAACAGGTTGATTGGAAAAATACTGCAATAAAAGGCTTAGAGATGAATGTTGTAAAATCTAAAGAAGTCAAGGAACAAATTGATACAGTCCAAGTATCAATTAATGATGTAAATAAGTGTCTTAACAATGTACAGTTTGATTCTAGTATTATTCGTTCTTATGCTAGAGATTCTTTAACCAAGATAGAAGGAATAGAAGAAAAACTAGTTGATCATTTTGATGCAACTATGCAGTCAATAGCTGGTTTGACAGACAAAGTTGAAAGGATGAATCTACCCAAGAATGAGAAACCAGTTCAACATTCCTTCCTTGTAAAAAGAAGCATAAGAATTCAGGATCCTGTGAAATCTGTAGACAGGTTTCCTGCATTACTTCCTAAAGAAGTAGCCATGTCATCTTCCGATACTGAGGCTACACATGAAATCACCATTGCATCCTTATTTAAGGATGAAGAAGTAGATAAAGGGAAAGAACAAAAAGATTTAGATACAGAGATATTTCCCATATATGAACCTTTGGAGCACAGGTTCAATAAATACCCTGCACCCGACATAGAAGGAAAAGGAAAACTTCCCGTAGCACACACCTTTTTCCCAAATTCCCACAGAGAGTGGAATATAGATAACATGAGTGTTGGAAAAATAAGGCAAATGATTGACATAATGTACACAGAATATAAACTCATGTGTCTTAGGGGTAAAAGTGAAATAGATGCTTGCAGGACTATTATCCAATGTTTTACAGGGACACTCCTCAGGTGGTGGGAGACCGAATCCTCTCCTAAGCTCATTGAAACAATGGAAGCTGAAGTCCTTAAAGATGAGAAAGGAGACGTAATCCATCATCCAGATGGCACAGTCATTAGCAATATGATTGGTGCACTTACATCAATGATTCTTGAACATTGGTGTGGAAGTGAAATAGAAATTGCTGATAAAAATGAGGTTATATTGATGAATTTAAAGTGCCATAAGATGTCCCAATATGATGACTTTGCTAGAGACTAGATGCAGAGAATCTATGAAGTCAAAGAATCCAGGAATCTGTTATGGAAACAGGTTTATCTTGCTGCCCTGCCATCAAGGTTTGTTGACTACATTAGAATGCAGGAAATATTTCAACTTCCTTTTGAGTCTTACACTTGGGGTGAGATATATTCTCACATTACAAAGACTTTGGTCAGCCTTTGCACAAGCTCAAAAGTAAACAAGTCTTTGGAGAAACTCTCCAGATTGCCAAATAAAAAGTCCATCTGTAGCAAGTATGGACTTACAGATAATGATCCTTTGGTTAAAAAGAGAAAAGCCAAAAAGAGAGCCGAAAGAGAGTTTAAAGAAACTTTCTATAAAAGCAGAAGAAATTATCCAAAGGACAAAAAGAGAACTCCAAAACCAGCACAAAGAAAAAAGGGGTAGTATAAATATGTTCCAAAAACCCATTATTATCGTCCCACTAACATACACCTGCACACTTCCAAGCAGGACAAATGGAACAAACTTACTTGTTGGTTATGCGGGCAGAATGGCCACACTTCCTCTAGATGTCCCCAAGGAGAAGAGTGAAAGTTAAATAGAGGAAAACGATCTCAGGAGATTGCCAGAAAAGCTAAACAAGTAAAACAAGAAGGAAGAGAACCAATGCTATGCATGAAATGTGGTTCTTGGTCACACAGAACAGAGCAATGCAAAAATCTTGTTATCAGAGAACGTGCACAACAACACCAGCTAGAAGAATCATCCTATGATTCTTTCAGTACTTCTTCAGCAAAAGAATTACATGCTCACATGGAGCAATGCTCAGATTCCAATTCTTCAAATTTTTTATGTTCTGATTCAGAAGAATGTGCTTGTCATGCTCAATATGAATCTGATTCTGCATATTCCATCAATTCCAGTGAAGAAGAACCAGAGAGGCCCAAGCCTCATAAAGATAAAGTCCTCATGGTTGCAACTGATGAAGACGAGCTGAAGATTTTATCACACATCAGAACCATGGAGGATGGAGACATGAAGAATCGCCTGATTGAAGCATTTACAGATCAGCTCAAATCTAAAGCTTCAAAAGAATCAGGTAAGAAACCCTTATTTATTGATGCATCTTATGAAAGAAACACCAAGTCATTCCAGAAGCATCATCAAAAGCTTGGACAAGTGAGATCACTGACTTTAGGGGAAGTAAACAGAGAAATCCATTATCTTAAAATAGAAATTTCTCAGATGAAAGTTCAAATTGAAGAACTCCAAAAAGGCAAAAAGGTGGCTAGAGATGAAAGCCAACCATGGGATAATCAAGAAATTCAGATTGCTGAAGGGGTGAAAGATCCAAACTTTGGATTTAAAGACATGAGGCTACTCACAATCTCTTATCAACAACACCATGTCAGAATTAACATCTGCATCAGAGGATAGATATTCAAGATGACTGCTCTTCTTGATTCAGGAGCAGACATTAATATCCTTAACATGAAAAATATTCCAGCCAAATATTGGACTGCTGCAGAAAGAACATTTGTTGGTCTAGGAAATAAAAGACTGCAACATGAAGTACCAGAAGCTTTAGTATTCTTTGATACACACTGTGTTTATCTAAATTTTGCAGTTGCTGATATACCAGTAGATTGTATACTAGGAAATGTTTTCCTAGCAGCAGTAGAGCCACACGGATCTCTCAGGCTCAAAGGTGGGAAGGCCAGATATTTTATCTCTGTCCCCACATCAAAGGGTCCTAGAAAGAAAATTGAGCTTCCTTATATTTCACACCCTAGAATTTCTACAATGGTCCAGATAATACAAAATCTGGATAAAGCTGAAGCTCGGTTGTCAGATCTAAAAGATCTAAAATCTACTATGAGTAGAAGAACAACTCAAAATGCCACAGGTCAAAAGAAAGATTGAAGATCTGAAGAAAGAAATTGAAGATGGTTGCTGCTTAGAAGAGCCAAATGCTTTTTGGCATCAAAAGCAGCACATTGTTGAGCTCCCTTACAAGGAAGGATACACAGGTAAACCTTGTAAGAGTCAAGCCATCCCTATGAGCAAAGAATACAAAGATCTTTGCCAAAATGAAATTCAACGGCTCCTGAACAGAAGATTGATTAGAGAATCCAACAGTCCCTAGAATTGCTATGGGTTCTATGTAAATAAATGAGCTGAACAAATCAGAGGTATTCCCAGATTGGTCATAAATTATAAACCTCTGAACACAGTCCTAGCTGATGATAGTTATCCAATTACTCATAAAGGTGATCTAATCAGGAGGATAGCAGGAGCTAAAGTCTTCTCAAAATTTGACCTGAAAGCAAGATTTTGGCAAGTGGCCATCTCTGAAGGAGACAAGTTCAAAACTACCTTCAGTATACCAGCTGGACATTATGAATGGAATATCATGCCTTTTGGGTTGAAGAATGCTACATCAAAGTTTCAAAAGGTAATGGACAATATTTTTAGACCATATTTTGATTGGTTGATAGTATACATTAATGATGTATTAATATTTTCAAGAACCATTCAAGACCATTTTAAGCATGTCCGTATATTCAAAAATTTTGTTAAACATAATGGTCTTATGCTTAGCAAGAAGAAGATAGAGGTTTTCCAAACCACTATCAAATTCTAGGCCATACAATCTGCAATGGCCAGATTTCTCTGCAACAACGTGCATTAGAATTTGCGGATAAATTCTTGGATGTAATCACAGAAAAGAACCAACTTCAGAGGTTTTTGGGCTGCTTAATCTATGTCAACAACTCTTATCAAGACTGCGCCAGTGACAGAAAGATACTAAATCAGAGGCTAAAGAAGAATCCTCCTGAATGGAGTCCAGTGCATACGGCAGCAGCTAAGAACATCAAAGCCAAGGTAGAATCTTTACCTATTTTATATGTTGCTGATGATCTTGCACCCAAAATTGTTGAATCTGATGCAAGCAATATAGGATGGGGAGGAATTCTTAAGAAAAAGGTTGGAAAGAAAGAACATAGATAACAAGAGTTTATATTCTGTGTACATTATGTCAATAATTTGCCTTATTTGGCTAACACTCATGTTATCCATATTCCACTCTCCGTGGGAATCAGGGAAAAAGGTGTGTGCTTCAGGAAGTTTTCCTTTTCCTTCTATGTCGGGTGCAGGGTATTTATTGAACCTATGCTCCAGAGGTTCATATATGGGAAAGATCTGTGTATCTAAATCCTTTTGTTCTTTCCCTTTATCTGCTTCTTCATCCTTAAATAAGGATGCAATGGTGATTTTATGTGTAGCCTCAGTATCGGAAGATGACATGGCTACTTCTTTAGGAAATAATGCAGGAAACCTGTCTACAGATTTCACAGGATCCTGAATTCTTATGCTTCTTTTTACAAGGAAGGAATTTGGAACTAGTTTCTCATTCTTGGGTAGATTTATCCTTTCAACTTTGTCTATCAAACCATCTATTGACTGCTTAGTTGCATCAAAATGATCAACTAGTTTTTCTTCTATTCCTTCTATCTTGGTTAAAGAATCTCTAGCATAAGAATGAATAATACTGGAATCAAACTGTACATTGTTAAGACACTTATTTACATCATTAATTGATACTTGGACTGTATCAATTTGTTCCTTGACTTCTGTAGATTTTGCAACAATCATCTCTAAGCCTTTTATTGCAGTATTTTTCCAATTAAGCTGTTCACTAGCTTTTTGAATTCTTCCATCAATGCCTAAAGCATTGTCATCCTTCTGGACTAAAGGAATGGCTTTGGATGCATTCTGATTTTCTCCTAAGACAATCCCTTTATAAGGAGGAAAAGTCATAGGGGTTTCAATTGTAGACCCATCTAATGCAGTCTAGGCATGCTTATTGGCTGAGGTACTGGAGGATCCAGTCAGAACATGTAATGGACAAACATTATCTTTCCAGGAGTAGAAGGATATCCAAGTGTTATTAGTGTCCATATAATGTTTCCAGGCCTCTGACAATTCTTTCTTTTCATGGGGAGTATAATTCTGATCAAATTCATCAACTTGAGGATTGGTGTAAAGATCCCAATTTAGCATGGCTTTCATCCATGCTGCACTGATTTCTTTCTTCAAGCATCCATCCATGAGAGAATAGAATTTGTGCATTTCCATTACTGCAGGCTTTTTGCAGTCAGAAGGAACAGAGCGAAATCTGCACTCTGGAATCAGGCCATTTGCCTGTTCAAGGTATCCCAAACCATATCTGGGCTTAGCTGGTCTCATTTGGCACATCATTTCTATCATCCTTGGATCTTCGTCTTCTAGTGTGACGATTTCATGCATCATGAGAACATGATCTGGATCTTGCTCATGAGGAAAAGGTATGTCAACACATTTAGGATTTGGACAAGGATTGATAGATGTAGATGGAGGAGCAACACCAGATCTAGGATTATGGTTTGAATGGATATTAGACTCAGCGAAGGTAAGCATATTTACCAGCTCTTGACATTTTGGGCATTTAATTTCGAGAGAAGAATAATTTACAAGTTGGGTTATATCAATAAAAGAAGTATGTTTACAAAAAGATGAAGTAGAACAAGCAGTATCTACTGTACAAGGGTCTCTGTAATATTTGGATGAATTACAGGCGGCTTCAATTCTTCTGCGGTCAATAGTGGATCTGTGAGGGAAATAAATAACAGCAGAGTTTGAGTTTTCTGTGATATTTGTAGAGGTAATATTTCTTGGCAATAATGGCTTAGGATTATTGACAACCTAGTGTTCTGGAAAAGTAAGATGTTCCCATTTAATAGTCAGATGCTCAATTTTTTGGTTTTTGACATCAGTGAGAATGACTGTACTCGATTTTGATTCACGGTTGGGTGCATGGCAGATGGCTTGCCAAAGAGTATTGGTATGTCGGAAACAACCTTTGACCTAGATACCTAAGTTATTTGTCCTTTTCATCATATCGAAACCAGTAGTCTGTATTTGAAACTGAAGGATTTCATTTATGGTTTCATCAAAAGTATACACAGAGAAATTTGGGAAACAGTCAAAGTAGACTGGTCCGTCAGACAAAGGTGCAACATTGCCGCCAATCAAGGAATCTATGTACTTATTGTGCGTGAGATATCTCATAGTGGCTAGCACAAAAGTTTGTAATCCTTTATGGATCAAAGGATTGATTCCTACCCGAATGCATCCTAAGTGCAAATAGTTTGTTTTCAACCTCTTTGCTTCGGCCTGTAATTCTTTAGGATTCAACAGAGCAATATTCTGGATACAGTTGGCATTTTCCTGTATCTGACTAACATATTCTTTAATACTTATTCTAGTTGAGGCTCTTAGATGAAACATAGATAAATCACTATAGACTTGTGAAGGGTCTATGGCAGGTAGTGCCCATCTAGCAGAAGGTTGTGATTATTCATACTCAAGTTCAACGGAATTTAGTACACGACTAGAACTTGACACAAACGTATCCCTCAAAGGGTTTTCTTCTACTTTAAACTCTCTCTCTTCAATTTCACAGAAAGAAACAGACTTTCTGAAAGGTTCCATTCTGGATATGAGTAAAAAGATTTGAATACCGACCTTATGAACCAGACGTTACTGGCTCTGATACCAATTTTATGCAGGGGCTCCTGTCACGAGCTTGCTACTTGGTAAGTCTCTTCATTTGGCTCTGCAACCAACTTCTGGTGAACCAATGGTGAACCTACTGGGAACTTTCACGCTCTTGTGGCTTTCGCAATGGCTTCCTCGCCTTACATAGGCTTGGCGTCCCTTCGTTCCTTTGGCGAACTTCCTGCGAACTTCGGAAGAAGATACAGAGGCAACTACTACCTTAGCAGACAATTTTGATGCACAGACATAGTATTCAGATGAATTGGGTACTCATTTTATTCCAGAATGTATGCAAACATTACAGAGAGGAGGATATTTACAGAGATCGACTATCTTCGCGTTTATCGGACTTATGTCATTCTCAAGGAACCAACAATACTGAAGGCTTCCTGGCGATAGATAGACCCTGCCTCAGATTCCGACCACACACATTTACAGACTGATAGATACTCTAAATGATTCAACCACTTTAGGTTCTCACCAGTGCGGAGCACACTGATGCGCAAGCTTCCAAATCACCTAAGGACTTGAGTTCTTCTCGTGGTGCAAGTAGATCAGACGTGATGTTCGCAGATGCAAAGCAGGAGAAATACTCGACTCAGACACAAAACTCAGACTAACTCTCTATGAAACTCTAAATGTGAATGCCTTGGTAATGAGCCTTACCCTCATTATATAGGAAAGGAGGGGGGAAAACATCACTGTAGGACATCTGTGACTTGTCCTAAAAGTGGAAATAATCATTACTTTCGGATAAGACTGAGACGAAGTCCGCACAAAGATTCCAGTACAATGGATGGAATAGTTGGCTTTGGGTAATGTAAAAGTAAATCGTACTCGTAGATTTATTTCTGAAATCAACATTATTTCTAGGCCCCAAGCATTAGGCCGACCAAAACAAAGTGGATGCTTTTTCCGTAAAAGCCCACAGGAAAGACTAGGCCCCATCAAGCATTGGGCCGACTAAACAAAGTGGATACTTTTTCATGAAAGTCCATGAGAAAAGAATATTTACACAGTGAAATCTTTGGAACAACAAAACTCACGAGAAACTGGCCACAATTAAGCCCTTGTGACTGGTACTTATTACAGTGATCAAAATACGGTTAAATTAGGGAATCTATTTCTTCTATACAGTACGTCATCACAGGCTTTAGTATAAATCCTGCAGACTATCATTGGCGTCCCCAAGATAATTTGATGCTGTACTTTGGTTAAGACTAACCATTCTAGATGTTGTCTCATGTATTCTTGGAGTGAATAATTTAGTCTATGAAATGGATCCCACTCCTTAACTGTCATTTCTTTGATAGTTTTATAGATGGTGTGAAAACATTCTCCAATTCCATGTTCAGGGCACCATTCACAGTATTTTATTTCATATTCTTCATGGTATACTGGGTCCATAGCAGTTCTGCTTACCCCGTAATCACTCCACCATTCCCGAAACCACTGACATTGTTGATTTCTTTGTGAGGCTGCTAGCGTACTAAACTTCAGCTTTGTATAGTGGGTTTCTTCTTTATCGTCAACATTTAGGAAATCCCACCATAATTTTATATAACCTACAAAATCATAAACAGTGTCAGGAAAAATAATCTTGGGATCATTTTTGGGCCACCTGGCACATGGCTGGACAGGCCAATGCCCTTGCTCATTCCAAAGATCCCTGGTCCGATAAATACAAAAGTATTTTTCATAAATACCCGTACTGCGACCTCCATGGCACCAGATGCCAGCAATATCATGAAAGTTCTATTCGAGGACTTGATGGGCAATTCCAACATCTCTTTTGGATTTGTCATATATCATGTCATGGATCCACTTGCGACACTTAGGGTACACTTTTCTCTCAGGTACAAAGTGCTGGATGTCAATGTGGGGTTGTAAATTAGCATCTAGGACTTTCGTATTTCGCAGCTGCCATGTGGGTCTCCAATTGTTTTTTTACGTTTCCCAGTCTTGGTCATCTGGGATAGTCCTTAAGACTTCTTGTTTCTGCTGCTGGTCCCACTCAGTAATGATCATCATGACATGATCTTTTTCTTCTATGTATTCTCTGCTCAAGAAATCAGGCAAATTATTATCTTTACCTCTAATGTGTTTTACTTGAAAATCAAAATTTGCAAATAAAGCTTGCCATTTGGCAAACTTAGCTTCTCCAGCTTTCTTGATGTCCTTTGTCAGGACTTTCTGCAGGGCAGATGCATCAATTCTCAGAAGGAAAGGTTTATTGATAAGATAAACCTCGAACTTGTTGATGTAGTTCCATGCTGCTTTCACTTCTTTTTCAATAGTGGAGTAGTTTAGCTCGGCTGGATTCCATACACTTGAAGCAAATTGTACTACTTGTTCTTTCTTTCCAACCTTTTTCCTAAGAATTCCGCCCCATCCTATATTTCTTCCATCAGATTCAACAATTTTGGGTGCAAGATCATCAACAACATATAAAATAGGTAAAGATTTTACCTTGGCCTTGATGTTCTTAACTACTACCGTATGCACTGGACTCCATTCAGGAGGATTCTTCTTTAGCCTCTGATTTAGTATCTTTCTGTCACTAGCGTAGTCTTTATAGAAGTTGCTGAGATAGTTTAAGCAGCCCAAAAACCTCTGAAGTTGGTTCTTTTCTGTGATTACATTTGGGAATTTATCTGTAAATTCTAATGCATGTTGTTGCAGAGAAATCTGGCCATTGCACATTGTATGGCCTAGAAATTTGATAGTGGTTTGGAAAACCTCTATCTTCTTCTTGCTAAGCACAAGAACATTATGTTTAACCAAATTTTTGAATATACGGACATGCTTAAAATGGTCTTGAATGGTTCTTGAAAATATTAATACATCATTTTATGCAGGGGCTCCTGTCACGAGCTTGCTACTTGCTAAGTCTCTTCGTTTGGCTCTGCAACCAACTCCTGGTGAACCAGTGGTGAACCTACTGAGAACTTTCACGCTCTTGCAGCTTTCTCAATGGATTCCTCGCCTTACATAGCCTTGGCATCCCTTCCCTCCTTTGGTGAACTTCCTGCGAACTTCGGACGAATATACAGAGGCAACTACTACCTTAGCAGACAATTTTGATACACAGACATAGTTTTCAGATGAATTGGGTACTCATTTTATTCTAGAATGTATGCAAAGATTACAGAGAGGAGGATCTTTACAGAGATCGAATATCTTCGCGTTTATCGGACTTATGTCGTTCTCAAGGAACCAGCAATACCGAAGGCTTCCTAGCGATAGATAGACCCTGCCTCAGATTCCGACCACACACATTTACAGACTAATAGATACTCTAAATGATTCAGCCACTTTAGGTTCTCACAAGTGCCGAGCACACTGATGCGCAAGCTTCCAAATCACCTAAGGACTTGAGTTATTCTCGTGGTGGAAGTAGATCAGACGTGATGTCCGCAGATGCAGAGCATGAGAGATACTCGACTCAGACACAAAACTCAGACTGACTCTCCATGCAACTCTAAATGTGAATGCCTTGGTAATGAGCCTTACCCTCATTATATAGGAAAGGATGGGGGACAAACATCACTGTAGGACATCCGTGACTTGTCCTAAAAGTGGAAAGAATCATTACTTTCGGATAAGACTAAGACGACGTCTGCACAAAGATTCCAGTGCAATGGATGGAATAGATTCTTTCCAGTAATGTCAAAGTAAATCGTACTCATATATTTCTTTCCGAAATCAACATTATTTCTAGGCCCCACACATTAGGCCGACCAAAACAAAGTGGATTCTTTTTCCGTAAAAGCCCACGGGAAAGACTAGGCCCCATCAAGCATTGGGCCGACTAAACAAAGTGGATACTTTTTCATGAAAGTCCATGAGAAAAGAATATTTACACAGTGAATGCGTTGGAACAGCGAAGCTCACGAGAAACTGGCCACAATTAAGCCCTTGTGGCTGGTACTTATTACAGTGATCAAAATACGGTTAAATCAGGGAATCTATTTCTTCTATACAGTAAGTCATCACAGGCTTTAATATAAATCCTGTGTACTATCATTGGCTTCCCCAAGATAATTTGATGCTGTACTTTGGTTAAGACTAACCATTCTAGATGTTGCCTCATGTATTCTTGGAGTGAATAATTTAGTCTATGAAATGGATCCAACTCCTTAACTGTCATTTCTTTGACAGTTTTATAGATGGTGTGAAAACATTCTCCAATTCCATGTTCAGGCACCATTCACAGTATTTTCTTTCATATTCTTCATGGTATACTGGGTCGATAGCAGTTCTGCTTACCCCGTAATCACTCCACCATTCCCGAAACCACTGGCACTGTTGATTTCTCTGTGAGGCTGCTAGCGTACTAAACTTCAGCTTTGTATAGTGGGTTTCTTCTTTATCGTCAACATTTAGGAAATCCCACCATAATTTTTTATAACCTGCAAAATCATAAACAGTATCAGGAAAAATAATCTTCGGATCATTTCTGGGCCACCTGGCACATGGCTGGATAGGCCAATGCCCTTGCTCATTCCAAAGATCCCTGGTCCAATAAATACAAAAGTATTTTTCATAAATACCCGTACTACGACCTCCATGGCACTAGATGCTAGCAATATCATGAAAATTCTGTTCGAGGACTTGATGGGCAATTCCAGCATCTCTTTTGGCTTTGTCATATATCATGTCATGGATCCACTTGCGACCCTTAGGGTACACTTTTCTCTCAAGTACAAAGTGCTGAATGTCAATATGGGTCTGTAAATTAGCATCTAGGACTTTCGTATTTCGCAGCTGCCATGTGGGTCTCCAGTTGTTTTTGTACGTTTCCCAGTCTCGATCATCTGGGATAGTCCTTAAGACTTCTTGTTTCTGCTGTTGGTCCCACTCAGTAATGATCATCATGACATGATCTTTTTCTTCCATGTATTCTATGCTCAAGAAATCAGGCAAATTATTATCTTTACCTCTAATGTGTTCTACTTGAAAAACAAAATTTGCAAATAAAGCTTGCCATCTGGCAAACTTAGCTTCTCCGGCTTTCTTGATGTCCTTTGTCAGGACTTTCTGCAGGGCAGATGCATCAGTTCTCAGAAGGAAAGGTTTATTGATAAGATAAACCTCGAACTTGCTGATGCAGTTCCATGCTGCTTTCACTTATTATTCAATAGTGGAGTAGTTCAGCTCGGCTGGATTCCATACACCTGAAGAAAATTGTACTACTTGTTCTTTCTTTCCAACCTTTTGCTTAAGAATTCTGCCCCATCCTATATTGCTTGCATCAGATTCAACAATTTTGGGTGCAAGATCATCAGCAACATATAAAATAGGTAAAGATTTTACCTTAGCCTTGATGTTCTTAACTACTACCGTATGCACTAGACTCCATTCAGGAGGATTCTTCTTTAGCCTCTGATTTAGTATCTTTCTGTCACTGGCGCAGTCTTGATAGAAGTTGCTGACATAGTTTAAGGAGCCCAAAAACCTCTGAAGTTGGTTGTTTTCTGTGATTACATCCGGGACTTTATCCGCAAATTCTAATGCATGTTGTTGCAGAGAAATATGGCCATTGCAGATTGTATGTCCTAGAAATTTGATAGTGGTTTGGAAAAAATCTATCTTCTTCTTGCTAAGCACAAGACCATTATGTTTAACCAAATTTTTGAATATACAGACATGGTTAAAATGGTCTTGAATGGTTCTTGAAAATATTAATACATCATCAATGTATACTATCAACCAATCAAAATATGGTCTAAAAATATTGTCCATTACCTTCTGAAACTTTGATGGAGCATTCTTCAACCCAAAAGGCATGACATTCCATTCATAATGTCCAGCTGGTATACTGAAGGCAGTCTTGAACTTGTCTCCTTCAGAGATGGCCACTTGCCAAAATCCTGCTTTCAGGTCAAATTTTGAGAAGACTTTAGCTCCTGCTATCCTCCTGATTAGATCACCTTTATGAGGAATTGGATAAGTATCATTAGCTAGGACTGTGTTCAGAGGTTTATAATTTATGACCAATCTGGGAATACCTCTGATTTGTTCAGCTCTCTTATTTACATAGAACCCATAGCAGTTCCAGGGACTGTTGGATTCTTTAATCAATCTTATGTTCAGGAGCTGTTGAATTTCATTTTGGCAAAGATATCTGTATTCTTTGCTCATAGGGATGGCTCGACTCTTACAAGGTTTACCTGTGTACCCTTCCTTGTAAGGGAGCTCAACAGTGTGCTGCTTTCGATGCCAAAAAGCATTTGGCTCTCCTAAGCAGCAATCATCTTCAATTTCTTTCTTCAGATCTTCAATCTTTCTTCTGACCTGTGGCATTTTGAGTTGTTCTTCTACTCTCAGAGTAGATTTTAGATCTTTTAGATCTGACAACCGAGCTTCAGCTTTATCCAGATTTTGTATTGTCTGGACCATTGTAGAAATTATGGGGTGTGAAATATAAGGAAGCACAATTTTCTTTCTAGTTCCCTTTGATGTGGGGACAGAGATAAAATATCTGGCCTTCCCACCTTTGAGCCTGATAGATCCATGTGGCTCTACTGCTGCTAGGAAAACATTTCCCAGTATACAATCTACTGGTATATATCAGCAACTGCAAACTTTAGATAAACACAGTGTGTATCAAAGCATACTGAAGATTCTGGTACTTCATATTGCAGTCTTTTATTTCCTAGACCAGCAACTGTTCTTTCTGCAGCAGTCCAAAATTTGGCTGGAATATTTTTCATGTTAAGGATATTAATGTCTGCTCCTGAATCAAGAAGAGTAGTCATCTTGAATATTTGTCCTCTGATGCAGATGTTAATTCTGACATGGTGTTGTTGATAAGAGATTGTGAGTAGCCTCATGTCTTTAAATCCAAAGTTTGGATCTTTCACCCCTTCAGCAATCTGAATTTCTTGATTATCCCATGGTTGGCTTTCATCTCTAGCCACCTTTTTGCCTTTTCGGAGTTCTTCAATTTGAACTTTCATATGAGAAATTTCTGTTTTAAGATAATGGATTTCTCTGTTTACGTCCCCCAAAGTCAGTGATCTCAATTGTCCAGGCTTTTGATGATGCACCAGGAATGACTTGGTGTTTCTTTCATAAGATGCATCAATAAATAGGGGTTTCTTACCTGATTCTTTTGAAGCTTTAGATTTGAGCTGATCTGTAAATGCTTCAATCAGGCGATTCTTCATGTATCCATCCTCCATGGTTCTGATGTGCGATAAAATATTCAGCTCGTCTTCATCAGTTGAAGCCATGAGGACTTTTTCTTTCTGAGGCTTGGGCCTCTCTGGTTCTTCTTCACTGGAATTGTTGGAATATGCAGAATCAGATTCATATTGAGCATGACAAGCACATTCCTCTGAATTAGAACATAAAAAATTTGAAGAATTGGAATCTGAGCATTTCTCCATGTGAGCATATAATTCTTCTGCTGAAGAAGTACTGAAAGAATCATAGGATGATTCTTCTAGCTGGTGTTGTTGTGCACGTTCTATGATAACAAGATTTTTGCATTGCTCTATTCTGTGTGACCGATAACCACATTTCATGCATAGCATTGGTTCTCTTCCTTCTTGTTTTACTTATTTAGCTTTTCTGGCAATCTCCTGAGATCGTTTTCCTCTATTTAACTTTGACTCTTCTCCTTGGGGACATCTAGAGGAAGTGTGGCCATTCTGGCCGCATAACCAACAAGTAAGTTTGTTCCATTTGTCCTGCTTGGAAGTGTGCAGGTGTATGTCAGTGGGACGATAATAATGGGTTTTTGGAACATATTTATAATACCCATTTTTTCCTTGTGCTGGTTTTGGAGTTCCCTTTTTGTCCTTTGGATAATTTCTTCTATTTTTATAGAAAGTTTCTTTAAACTCTCTTTTGGCTCTCTTTTTGGCTTTTCTCTTTTTAACCAAAGGATCATTAGCTGTAAGTCCATACTTGCTGCAGATGGACTTTTTATCTGGAAATCTGGAGAGTTTCTCGAAAGACTTATTTACTTTTGAGCTTGTGCAAAGGCTGACCAAAGTCTTTGTAATGTGAGAATATATCTCACCCCAAGTGTAAGACTCAAAAGGAAGTTGAAATATTTCCTGCATTCTGATGTAGTCAACAAACCTTGATGGCAGGGCAGCAAGATAAACCTGTTTCCATAATAGATTCTTGGAGTCTTTGAGTTCATAGATTCTCTGCATCTAGTCTCTATGAAAGTCATCATATTGGGACATCTTATGGCACTTTAAATTCATCAATATAACCTCATTTTTATCAGCAATTTCGGTTTCACTTCCATACCAATGTTCAAGAATAATTGATTTAAGTGCGCCAATCATATTGCTAATGACTGTGCCATCTGGATTATGGATTACATCTCCTTTCTCATTTTTAAGGACTCCAGCTTCCATTGTTTCAATGAGCTTAGGAGAGGATTCTGTCTCCCACCACCTGAGGAGTGTCCCTGTAAAACATTGGATAATAGTCCTACAAGCATCTATTTCACTTTTACCCCTAAGACACATGAGTTTATATTCTGTGTACATTATGTCAATCATTTGCCTTATTTGGCCAAGGTTGTGTAAGGCGAAGAAGCCATTGAGAAAGCCGCAAGAAAGTGAAAGTTCCCAGTAGGTTCACCACTGGTTCACTAAGAGTTGGTTGCAGAGCCAAACGAAGAGGCTTACCAAGTAGCAAGTTCGTGACCGGAGACCCTGCATAAAATTGCTATCAAAGCCAGTAACATCTGGTTCATAAGGTCGGTATTCAAATCTTTTTACTCATATCCAGAATGGAACTTTTCAGAAAGTTTGTTTCTTTCCGAGAAATTGAAGAGAGAGAGTTTAAAGCAGAAGAAAACCATTTTAGGGATATGTTTGTGTCAAGTTCTAGTCGTGTACTAAATTCCGCTGAACTTGAGTATGAAGAATCACAACCTTCTGCTAGATGGGCACTGCCTTCCATAGACCCTTCACAAGTCTATAGTGATTAATCTATGTTTCATCTAAGTGCCTCAACTAGAATAAGTATTAAAGAATCTGTTAGTCAGATACAGGAAAATTTCGACTGTATCCAGAATATTGCTCCGTTGAATCCTAAGGAATTACAGGCCGAAGAAAAGAGGTTGAAAACAAACTATTTGCACTTAGGATGCATTCGGGTAGGAATCAATCCTTTGATCCATAAAGGATTACAAAATTTTGTGCTAGCCACTGTGAGAGATCTCACGCACAATAAGTACACAGATTCCTTGATTGGCGGGATTGTTGCACCTTTGTCTGACGGACCAGTCTACTTTGACTGTTTCCCAAATTTCTCTGTGTATACTTTTGACGAAACCATAAATGAAATCCTTCAGCTTCAAATACAGACTACTGGTTTCGATATGATGAAAAAGAGAAATAACTTAGGTATCCAGGTCAAAGCTTGTTTCCGACATACCAATACTCTTTGGCCAGCCATCCGCCATGCACCCAGCCGTGAATCAAAATCCAGTACAGTCATTCTCACTGATGCCAAAAACCAAAAGATTGAGCATCTGACTATTAAATGGGAACATCTTACTTTTCCAGAACACTGGGTTGTCAATAATCCTAAGCCATTATTGCCAAGAAATATTACCTCTGCAAATATCACAGAAAACCCAAACTCTGCTGTTATTTCTTTCCCTCGCAGATCCACTATTGACCGCAGAAGAATTGAAGCCACCTGTAAGTCATCCAAATATTACAGAGACCCTTGTACAGTAGATATTGCTTGTTCTACTTCGTCTTTTTGTAAACATACTTCTTTGATTGATATAGCCCAACTTGTAAATTATTCTTCTCTCGAAATTAAATGCCCAGAATGTCAAGAGCTGGTAAATCTGCTTACCTTAGCTGAGTCTAATATCCATTCAAACCATAATCCTAGATCTAGTGTTGCTCCTCCATCTACATCTATCAATCCTTGTCCAAATCCTAAATGTGCTGACATACCTTTTCCTCATGAGCAAGATCCAGATCATGTGCTCATGATGCATGAAATCATCACACTAGAAGACGAAGATCCAAGGATGACAGAAATGATGTGCCAAATGAGACCAGCTAAGCCCAGATATGGTTTGGAATACCTTGAATAGGCAAATGCCCTGATTCTAGAGTTTAGATTTTGCTCTGTTCCTTCTGACTACAAAAAACCTGCAGTAAGGGAAATGCACAAATTCTATTCTCTCATGGATGGATGCTTGAAGATAGAAATCAGTGCAGTATGGATGAAAGCCATGCTAAATAGGGATCTTTACACCAATCCTCAAGCTGATGAATTTGATCAGAACTATACTCCCCATGAAAAGAAAGAATTGTCATAGGCCTGGAAACATTATATGGACACTAATAACACTTGGATATCCTTCTACTCCTGGAAAGATAATGTTTGTCCATTACATGTTCTAACCGGATCCTCCAGTACCTCAGCCAATAAGCATGCCTGGACTACATTAGATGGGTCTATAGTTGAAACCCCTACGAATTTTCCTCCTTATAAAGGGATTTTCTTAGGAGAAAATTATAATGTAGCCAAAGCCATTCCTTTAGTCCAGAAGGATGACAATGCTTTAGGCATTGATGGAAGAATTCAAAAATCTAGTGAACAGCTTAACTGGACAAATACTGCAATAAAAGGCTTAGAGATGAATGTTGCAAAATCTACAGAAGTCAAGGAACAAATTGATACAGTCCAAGTATCAACTAATGATGTAAATAAGTGTCTTAACAATGTACAGTTTGATTACAGTATTATTCGTTCTTATGCTAGAGATTCTTTAACCAAGATAGAATGAATAGAAGAAAAACTAGTTGATCATTTTGATGCAACTAAGAAGTCAATAGCTGGTTTGACAGACAAAGTTGAAAGGATGAATCTACCCAAGAATGAGAAACCAGTTCCAAATTCCTTCCTTGTAAAAAGAAGCATAAGAATTCAGGATCCTATGAAATCTGTAGACAGGTTTCCTGCATTATTTCCTAAAGAAGTAGCCATGTCATCTTCTCATACTAATGCTACACATAAAATCACCATTGCATCCTTATTTAAGGATGAAGAAGCAGATAAAGGGAAAGAACAAAAAGATTTAGATACACAGATCTTTCCCATATATGAACCTCTGGAGCACAGGTTCAATAAATACCCTGCACCCGACATAGAAGGAAAAGGAAAACTTCCTGAAGCACACACCTTTTTCCCTGATTCCCATAGAGAGTGGAATATAGA
The DNA here is from genome assembly GCA_031772625.1 of Pinus tabuliformis. Lineage (NCBI taxonomy): Eukaryota > Viridiplantae > Streptophyta > Pinopsida > Pinales > Pinaceae > Pinus > Pinus tabuliformis. Next base: position 1,148,861,101 of record CM062805.1, read on the forward strand.
TAACATTAGTGCTGGCCAAATAAGGCAAATGATTGACATAATGTACACAGAATATAAACTCATGTGTCTTAGGGGTAAAAGTGAAATAGATGCTTGTAGGACTATTATCCAATGTTTTACAAGGACACTCTTCAGGTGGTGGGAGACAGAATCCTCTCCTAAGCTCATTGAAACAATGGAAGCTGAAGTCCTTAAAGATGAGAAAGGAGATGTAATCCATAATCCAGATGGCACAGTCATTAGCAATATGATTGGCGCACTTACATGAATGATTCTTGAACATTGGTGTGGAAGTGAAACAGAAATTGCTGATAAAAATGAGGTTATATTGATGAATTTAAAGTGCCATAAGATGTCCCAATATGATGAATTTCATAGAGATTGGATGCAGAGAATCTATGAAGTCAAAGACTCCAAGAATCTGTTATGGAAATAGGTTTATCTTGCTGCCCTGCCATCAAGGTTTGTTGACTACATCAGAACGCAGGAATTATTTCAACTTCCTTTTGAGTCTTACACTTGGGGTGAGATATATTCTCACATTACAAAGACTTTGGTCAGCCTTTGCACAAGCTCAAAAGTAAATAAGTCTTTGGAGAAACTCTCCAGATTGCCAGATAAAAAGTCCATCTGCAGCAAGTATGGACTTACAGCTAATGATCCTTTGGTTAAAAAGAGAAAAGCCAAAAAGAGAGCCAAAAGAGAGTTTAAAGAAACTTTCTATAAAAACAGAAGAAATTATCCAAAGGAAAAAAAGAGAACTCCAAAACCAGCGCAAAGAAAAAAGGGGTATTATAAATATGTTCCAAAAACCCATTATTATCGTCCCACTGAAATACACCTGCACACTTCCAAGCAGGACAAATGGAACAAACTTACTTGTTGGTTATGTGGCGAGAATGGCCACACTTCCTCTAGATGTCCCCAAGGAGAAGAGTGAAAGTTAAATAGAGGAAAACGATCTCAGGAGATTGCCAGAAAAGCTAAACAAGTAAAACAAGAAGGAAGAGAACCAATGCTATGCATGAAATGTGGTTCTCGGTCACACATAACAGAGCAATGCAAAAATATTGTTATCAGAGAACGTGCACAACAGCACCAGCTAGAAGAATCATCTTATGATTCTTTCAGTACTTCTTCAGTAGAAGAATTACATGCTCACATGGAGCAATGCTTAGATTCCAATTCTTAAAATTGTTTATGTTCTGATTCAGAAGAATGTGCTTGTCATGCTCAATATGAATCTGATTCTGCATATTCCAGCAATTCCACTGAAGAAGAACGAGAGAGGCCCAAGCCTCAGAAAGAAAATGTCCTCATGGCTGCAATTGATGAAGATGAGCTGAAGATTTTATCACACATCAGAACCATGGAGGATGGAGACATGAAGAATCGCATGATTGAAGCATTTACAGATCAGCTCAAATCTAAAGCTTCAAAAGAATCAGGTAAGAAACCCCTATTTATTGATGCATCTTATGAAAGAAACACCAAGTCATTCCAGAAGCATCATCAAAAGCCTGGATAGGTGAGATCACTGACTTTGGGGTAAGTAAACAGAGAAATCCAATATCTTAAAACAGAAATTTCTCAGATGAAAGTTCAAATTGAAGAACTCCAGAAAGGCAAAAAGGTGGCTAGAGATGAAAGCCAACCATGGGATAATCAAGAAATTCAGATTGCTGAAGGGGTGAAAGATCCAAACTTTGGATTTAAAGACATGAGGCTACTCACAATCTCTTATCAGCAACACCATGTCAGAATTAACATATGCATCAGAGGACAGATATTCAAGATGACTGCTCTTCTTGATTCAGGAGCAGACATTAATATCCTTAACATGAAAAATATTCCAGCCAAATATTGGACTGCTGCAGAAAGAATAGTTGTTGGTCTAGGAAATAAAAGACTGCAATATGAAGTACCAGAAGCTTCAGTATGCTTTGATACACACTGTGTTTATATAAAGTTTGTAGTTGCTGATATACTAGTAGATTGTATACTGGGAAATTTTTTCCTAGCAGAGTAGATCCACATGGATCTCTCAGGCTCAAAGGTGGGAAGGCCGGATATTTTATCTCTATCCCCACAACAAAGGGTCCTAGAAAGAAAATTGAGCTTCCTTATTTCACAACCCAGAATTTCTACAATGGTCCAGACAATACAAAATTTGGATAAAGTTGAAGCTCGGTTGTCAGATCTAAAAGATCTAAAATCTACTCTGAGAGTAGAAGAACAACTCAAAATGCCACAGGTTAGAAGAAAGATTGAAGATCTGAAGAAAGAAATTGAAGATGATTGCTGCTCAGAAGAGCCAAATGCTTTTTGGCATCGAAAGCAGCACACTGTTGAGCTCCCTTACAAGGAAGGATGCACAGGTAAACCTTGTAAGAGTCGAGCCATCCCTATGAGCAAAGAATACAGAGATCTTTGCCAAAATGAAATTCAACAGCTCTTGAACAAAAGATTGATTAGAGAATCCAACAGTCCCTAGAACTGCTATGGGTTTTATGTAAATAAGAGAGCTGAACAAATCAGAGGTATTCCCAGATTGGTCATAAATTATAAACCTCTGAACACAATCCTAGCTGATGATACTTATCCAATTCCTCAAAAAGGTGATCTAATCAGGAGGATGCAGGAGCTAAAGTCTTCTCAAAATTTGACCTGAAACAGGATTTTGGCAAGTAGCCATCTCTGAAGGAGACAAGTTCAAGACTGCCTTCAGTATACCAGCTGGACATTATGAATGGAATGTCATGCCTTTTGGGTTGAAGAATGCTCCATCAAAGTTTCAAAAGGTAATGGACAATATTTTCAGACCATATTTTGATTGGTTGATAGTATACATTGATGATGTATTAATATTTTCAAGAACCATTCAAGACCATTTTAAGCATGTCCGTATATTAAAAATTTTTGTTAAACATAATGGTCTTGTGCTTAGCAAGAAGAAGATAGAGGTTTTCCAAACCACTATCAAATTTCTAGGCCATACAATCTGCAATGGCCAGATTTCTTTGCAACAACATGCAATAGAATTTGCGGATAAATTCCTGGATGTAATCATAGAAAAGAACCAACTTCAGAGGTTTTTGGGCTGCTTAAACTATCTCAGCAACTCTTATCAAGACTGCGCCAGTGACAGAAAGATACTAAATCAGAGGCTAAAGAAGAATCCTCCTGAATGGAGTCCAGTGCATACGGCAGCAGTTAAGAACATCAAGGCCAAGGTAAACTCTTTACCTATTTTATATGTTGCTAATGATATTTCACCCAAAATTGTTGAATCTGATGCAAGCAATATAGGATGGGGCGGAATTCTTAAGCAAAAGGTTGGAAAGAAAGAACAAGTAGTACAATTTGCTTCAGGTGTATGGAATCCAGCCGAGCTTAACTACTCCACTATTGAAAAAGAAGTGAAAGCAGCATGGAACTGCATCAGCAAGTTCAAGGTTTATCTTATCAATAAGCCTTTCCTTCTGAGAACTGATGCATCTGCCCTGCAGAAAGTCCTGACAAATGACATCAAGAAAGCTGGAGAAGCTAAGTTTGCCAGATGGCAAGCTTTATTTGCAAATTTTGATTTTCAAGTAGAACACATTAGAGGTAAAGATAATAATTTGCCTGATTTCTTGAACAGAGAATACATAGAAGAAAAAGATCATGTCATGATGATCATTACTGAGTGGGACCAGCAGCAGAAACAAGAAGTCTTAAGGACTATCCCAGATGACCAAGACTGGGAAACATACAAAAACAATTGGAGACCCACATGGCAGCTGCGAAATACGAAAGTCTTAGATGCTAATTTACAGCCCCACACTGACATCCAACACTTTGTACCTGAGAGAAAAGTGTACCCTAAGGGTCGCAAGTTGATCCATGACATGATATATGACAAAGCCAAAAGAGATGCTGGAATTGCCCATCAAGTCCTCGAACAGAACTTTCATGATATTGTTGGCATCTGGTGCCATGGAGGTCGCAGTATGGGTATTTATGAAAAATAATTTTGTATTTATCGGACGAGGGATCTTTGGAATGAGCAAGGGATTTGGCCTATCCAACCATGTGCCGGGTGGCCCAGAAATGATCCCAAGATTATTTTTCCTGATACTGTTTATGATTTTGCAGGTTATAAAAGATTATGGCGGGATTTCCTAAATGTTGATGATAAAGAAGAAACCCACTATACAAAGCTGATGTTTAGTACGCTAGCAGCCTCACATAGAAATCAATAGTGCCAGTGATTTCGGGAATGGTGGAGTGATTACGGGGTAAGCAGAACTGCTATGGACCCAGTATACCATAAAGAATATGAAAGAAAATACTGTGAATGGTGCCCTGAACATGGAATTGGAGAATAGTTTCACACCATCTATAAAACTGTCAAAGAAATGACAGTTAAAGAGTGGGATCCATTTCATAGACTAAATTCTTCACTCCAAGAATGCATGAGGCAACATCTAGAATGGTTAGTCTTAACCAAAGTACAACATCAAATTATCTTGGGGAAGCCAATGATAGTCCACAGGATTTTTACTAAAGCCTGTGATGACTTACTGTATAGAAGAAATAGATTCCCTAATTAATCGTATTTTGATCACTGTAACAAGTACCAGTCACAAGGCCTTAATTGTGGCCAGTTTCTCATGAGATTTGCTGTTCCAAAGCATTCATTGTGTAAATATTATTTTCTCGTGGACTTTCATGAAAGAGTATCCACTTTGTTTAGTCAGCCCAATGCTTGATGGGGCCTAGTCTTTCCCGTGGGCTTTTACGCAAAAAGCATCCACTTTGTTTTGGTTGGCCTAATGCATGGGGCCTAGAAATAATGTTGATTTCGGAAAGAAATCTACAAGTACGATTTACTTTGACGTTACCCGAAAGCAACTATTCCATCCATTGGACTGGAATCTTTGTGTGGACGTCGTCTCGGTCTTATCTGAAAGTAATGATTCTTTCCACTTTTAGGACAAGTCACGGATGTCCTACAGTGATGTTTGTCTCCTCTCCTTTCCTATATAACGAGGGTAAGGCTCATTACCAAGGAATTCGCATTTAGAGTTTCATAGAGAGTCATTCTAAGTTTTGTTTCCGAGTCGAATATCTCTCCCGCTCTGCATCTGCGGACAACATGTCTGATCTGCTTGCACCACGAGAAGAACTCAAGTCCTTAGGTGATTTGGAAGCCTGCGCATCAGTGTGCTTGGCACTGGTGAGAACCTAAAGTGGCTGAATCATTTAGAGTATCTATCAGTCTGTAAATGTGTATGGTCGGAATCTGAGGCAGGGTCTATATATCGCAAGGAAGCCTTCAGTACTGCTGGTTCCTTGAGAACAGCATAAGTCCGATAAACGCGAAGATAGTCGATCTTTGTAAAGATCTTCCTCTCTGTAATATTTGCATACATTCTGGAATAAAATGAGTATCCAATCCATCTGAATACTATGTCTGTGCATCAAAATTTTCTGTTAAGGTATTAGTTGCCTCTGTATCTTCATCTGAAGTTCGCAGGAAGTTCGCCAAAGGAACGAAGGGACACCAAGGTTGTGTAAGGCGAGGAAGCCATTGAGAAAGCCGCAAGAGCGTGAAAGTTCCCAGTAGGTTCACCATTGGTTCACCAGGAGTTGGTTGCAGAGCCAAACGAAGAGACTTAGCAAGTAGCAAGCTCGTGACAGGAGCCCCTGATGACTTACTGTATAGAAGAAATAGATTCCCTGATTTAACCATATTTTGATCACTGTAATAAGTACCCGTCGCAAGGGCTTAATTGTGGCCATTTTCTCGTGAGCTTTGCTGTTCCAAAGCATTCACTGTGTAAATATTATTTTCTTGTGGACTTTCATGAAAAAGTATCCACTTTGTTTAGTTCGCCCAATGCTTGATGGGGCCTAGTCTTTCCCGTGGGCTTTTACGGAAAAAGAATCCACTTTGTTTCGGTCGGCCTAATGCATGGGGTCTAGAAATGATGTTGATTTCGGAAAGAAATCTACGAGTACGATTTACTTTGACGTTACCCGAAAGCAACTATTCCATCCATTGGACTGAAATCTTTGTGCGGACGTCATCTCAGTCTTATCCGAAAGTAATGATTCTTTCCACTTTTAGAACAAGTCACGAATGTCCTACAGTGATTTTTTTCCTCCCTCCTTTCCTATATAACGAGGGTAAGGCTCATCACCAAGGCATTCGCATTTAGAGTTTCATAGAGAGTCAATCTAAGTTTTGTGTCTGAGTCGAGTATCTCTCCTGCTCTGCATCTGCGGACATCACGTCTGATATGCTTGCACCACAAGAAGAACTCAAGTCCTTAGGTGATTTGGAAGCCTACGCATCAGTGTGCTCAGCACTGGTGAGAACCTAAAGTGGCTGAACCATTTAGAGTATCTATCAGTCTGTAAATGTGTGTGGTTAGAATCTAAGGCAGGGTCTATCTATCGCCAGGAAGCCTTTGGTATTGTTGGTTCCTTGAGAACAACATAAGTCCAATAAATGCGAAGATAGTTGATCTCTGAAAAGATCCTCCTCTTTGTAATCTTTGTATACATTCTGGAATAAAATGAGTAACCAATTCATCTGAATACTATGTCTGTGCATCAAAATTGTCTGTTAAGGTAGTAATTGCCTCTGTATCTCCATCCGAAGTTCGTAGGAAGTTCGCCAAAGGAACGAAGAGATGCCAAGGCTGTGTAAGGCGAGGAAGCCATTGAGAAAGCCGCAAGAGCGTGAAAGTTCCCAGCAGGTTCACCACTGGTTCACTAGGAGTTGGTTGCAGAGCCAAACTAAGAGACTTACCAAGTAGCAAGCTCGTGACAGGAGCCCCTGCATAAAATTGGTATCAGAGCCAGTAACGTCTGGTTCATAAGGTCGGTATTCAAATATTTTTACTCATATCCAGAATGGAACCTTTTAGAAAGCCTGTTTCTTTCCGAGAAGCTGAAGAGAGAGAGTTTAAAGTAGAAGAAATCCCTTTGAGGGATATGTTTGTGTCAAGTTCTAGTCATGTACTAAATTCCGTTGAACTTGAGTATGAAGAATGACAACCTTCTGCTAGATGGGCATTGCCTGCCATAGACCCTTCACAAGTATATAGTGATTTATCTATGTTTCATCTAAGAGGCTCAACTAGAATAAGTATTAAAGAATCTGTTAGTCAGATATAGGAAAATGCCGACTGTATCCAGACTATTGCTCTGTTGAATCCTAAAGAATTATAGGCCGAAGAAAAGAGGTTGAAAACAAACTATTTGCACTTAGGATGCATTCGGGTAGGAATCAATCCTTTGATCCAGAAAGGATTACAAACGTTTTTGCTAGCCACTGTGAGAGATCTCACGCACGATAAGTACACAGATTCCTTGATTGGCGGGATTGTTGCACCTTTGTCTGACAGACCAGTCTACTTTGATTGTTTCCTAAATTTCTCTGTGTATACTTTTGACGAAACCATCAATGAAATCCTTCAGTTTCAAATACAGACTACTGGTTTCAGTATGATGAAAAGGAGAAATAACTTAGGTATCCAGGTCAAAGCGTGTTTCTGACATACCAATACTCTTTGGCCAGCCATCCGCCATGCACCCAGCCGTGAATCAAAATCTAGTACAGTCATTCTCACGAATGCCAAAAACCAAAAAATTGAGCATCTGACTATTAAATGGGAACATCTTACTTTTCCAGAACACTGGGTTGTCAATAATCCTAAGCCATTATTTCCAAGAAATATTACCTCTGCAAATATCACAGAAAACCCAAACTCTGCTGTTATTTCTTTCCCTCGCGGATCCACTATTGACCGCAGAAGAATTGAAGCCACCTGTAAGTCATCCAAATATTACAGAGACCCTTTTACAGTAGATACTACTTGTTCTACTTCATCTTTTTGTAAACATACTTCTTTGATTGATATAACCCAACTTGTAAATTATTCTTCTCTCGAAATTAAATGCCCAGAATTTCAAGAGCTGGTAAATCTGCTTACATTAGCTGAGTCTAATATCCATTCAAACCATAATCCTAGATCTGGTGTTGCTCCTCCATCTACATCTATCAATCCTTGTCCAAATCCTAAATGTGCTGACATACCTTTTTCTCATGAGCAAGATCCAGATCATGTGCTCATGATGCATGAAATCGTCACACTAGAAGACGAAGATCCAAGGATGACAGAAATGATGTGCCAAATGAGACCATCTAAGCCGATATATGGTTTGGGATACCTTGAACAGGAAAATGGCCTGATTCCAGAGTGCAGATTTCGCTATGTTCCTTCTGACTGCAAAAAGCCTGTAGTAATGGAAATGCACAAATTCTGTTCTCTGATGGATGGATGCTTGAAGACAGAGATCAGTGCAGCATGGATGAAAGCCATGCTAAATTGGGATCTTTACACCAATCCTAAAGCTGATGAATTTGATCAGAACTATACTCCCCATGAAAAGAAAGAATTGTCAAATGCCTAGAAACATTATATGGACACTAATAACACTTGGATATCCTTCTACTCCTGGAAAGATAATGTTTGTCCATTACATGTTCTGACTGGATCCTCCAGTACCTCAGCCAATAAGCATGCCTGGACTGCATTAGATGGGTCTAAAGTTGAAACCCCTATGACTTTTCCTCCTTATAAAGGGATTGTCTTGGGAGAAAATCAGAATGCAGCCAAAGCCATTGCTTTATACCAGAAGGATGATAATGCTTTAGGCATTGATGGAAGAATTCAAAAAGCTAGTGAACAGCTTAACTGGACAAATACTGCAATAAAAGGCTTAAAGATGAATGTTGCAAAATCTACAGAAGTCAAGGAACAAATTGACACAGTCCAAGTATCAATTAATGATGTAAATAAGTGTCTTAACAATGTACAGTTTGATTCCAGTATTATTCGTTCTTATGCTAGAGATTCTTTAACCAAGATAGAAGGAATAGAAGAAAAACTAGTTGATCATTTTGATGCAACTAAGCAGTCAATAGCTGGTTTGACAGACAAAGTTGAAAGGATGAATCTACCCAAGAATGAGAAACCAGTTCCAAATTCCTTCATTGTAAAAAGAAGCATAAGAATTCAGGATCTTGTGAAATCTGTAAACAAGTTTCCTGCATTATTTCCTAAAGAAGTAGCCATGTCATCTTCTCATATTGAGGCTAGATGTTATGAAACCAGCTCAAGAAAAGATAGAAAAGATAGATCAACGCCTTAGAATTCAGCCTCTTCGAGGGGGCAACCTCCTTTACATTACATAAATGAACAATTCTTGGATGATACAAATGACAAAACCTCCTTTCTATATATAGGAGTCTAAGGAGTCACAATATAATCCAGCCGACCTAACAATAATAATATAAAGCCACAAAAATAACAATAGAGGGATTCTATGGGCACATTAATAACAATATGGGGGCAATGGGGGCACAACAATATAAATAAGGGGTATAACTACAATAGTAATGGGGTAATCACTAGTATTATAGGGACCCAACATGCCCCTCTCCTTCAAAAAAGTGTTGTCCTCAACGCTTGAGTAGTTCTGGATACTTCTGCATAAAATTCTCATCCTCCCATGTGGAATCTTCAGTGGATAAGTTCTTCCACTTGATAAGGTACTCTGAATTTGATCGATTTCGTAGCTTTCGAGTTCTTGTTTCTATAACTGCTTCCAGTTCCAATATAAATTTTCCTTCCTCGTCAAGTTCTGGCAATATTGTTTGAACTGGGAGCTTGTCGCCTATAACCTTCTTTAAGCATGAAACATGGAAAACTGGGTGCAATCGAGAAGCTGCAGGAAGCTCCAATTTGTATGCCATAGTACCAATCTTTTGCAACACCTTGTACGGACCATAATACTTTGGTGATAATTTATTATCCTTCTTAGCTTGCTTGAGGGACATTTGCTTATATGGTTGTAGCCGTAGGAATACCCAATCACCTACATCAAAACTTCTTTCACTGCGATGTTGATCTGCCTGTTGTTTCATTCTATTCTGTGCCAACACGAGGTTATCCTTTAAGAGTTGGAGGACTTGTTGTTGATGTTCGATGTGATGTTCCACTGCCTGAACCTTAGAATTTTCTCTTAAATATGATGTGATGGATGGTGGTTGATACCCATAAAGTGCCATAAATGGGGTCATTTTTGTTGCTGTATGAAAGGAAGTGTTATACCACCATTCAGCCAGAGGCAACCATTTGACCCATTGTGTCTGTTTATCAGATACAAAGCAACGAAGATATCCTTCCAAACATTTGTTTACTATCTCAGTTTTCCCATCAGATTGAGGATGATAAGATGAGCTATGAGCTAACTGAGTACCAAGACAAGAAAATAATTCTGTCCAAAAATTTCCAGTGAAAATGGGATCTCTGTCACTTACAATAATCTTTGGGTTTCCATGTAGCTTTTGAATTGTTTCCATAAATGCAGTAGAAACTGTACTGGCTTTAAATGGATGTGATAATGCACAAAAGTGTGCATACTTGGTAAGTCTGTCAACTACCACCATGATGACACTCTTTCCCTCAGACTTGGGTAAACCTGTGATAAAATCCATTGAAACCTCCTCCCAACGTTGGCTTGGAATGGATAAAGGTTGTAATAGACCCGGTGTCTTAATTGTTTCAACTTTATTTTGTTGGCAAACCAAACATTCTGCCACAAATTTTTGAATATCTGATTTAAGGCCATCCCAAAAAAATTCCTTCTTAACCCTGTGGTAAGTTTTTAAAAATCCTGAGTGCCCTCCTAAGGGAGAAGTGTGCAATTCCATAAGAATCTTTTGTTTTAGCTGGGAATTCTTACAGAGGTATAAGCGATCTTTGTACCATAACGAATCATTTTTCCAGCTAAATGTATCAGACGTACTGGAATCTTGTTGTAGCTTTCGAATAAGTGCCCACACTTCTTCGTCATTCTTCCATTCCTCCCTTGCTTCATTTATCCAATCTGGTTGGATAATAGAAATAGCGCACAACAATGCTTCCACATCCTCATCCTTTCTTGAGAGTGCATCTGCCACCACATTTTGCTTCCCTTTTTTGTAGATGATTTCAAAGTCATAACCCAACATCTTTGTGACCCACTTTTGTTGCTCTTCAGAGGATAATCTTTGTTCTAAAAAGTATTTAAGGCTATCATGATCCGTTTTTACCTTGAAGTGTCTTCCCATTAGGTAGGGTCGCCATTTCTTAAGTGCATGGAGTATTGCCAACATTTCCTTCTCATAAATAGCTTTTCTTAAAAACTTTCCCTTGATTGGACGACTTTCAAAAGCAATGGGTCTTTCATCTTGCATTAGAACAGCACCAATTCCATTTCCTGAAGCATCACATTCCACAATAAAGGTTTTTGTGAAGTTCGGTGTAGCTAAGACCGGTGCTTGGCACATTGCCTCTTTAAGATGTTCAAAGGCCTTTGTTGCTTCCGGAGTCCATGAAAATGCATCTTTCTTCAATAATGTTGTTAGAGGTGCTGCTATTCTCCCATAATTCTTAACAAACTTGCGATAATACCCTGTCAACCCAAGAAATCCTCGCAAATGCTTTATGGATGTGGGGATTTTCCATTCCTTAATGGCTTTAATTTTGCTAGGGTCTACCTTAACTCCTTCATGAGATACAATATGACCCAAATATTCCACCTCCTGGACTCCAAAGAAACATTTGGATCTTTTTGCATATAATTGTTTCTCCTCAATAGTTGTAGCACCCTGTCAACATGTTCAACATGATCCTTCCAAGACTTGCTGTAGATAAGTATATCATCAAAAAATACTAACACAAATTTTCTAAGGAATGGTTTGAAAATTGAATTCATCAAACCTTGAAATGTTGAAGGTGCATTGGTAAGGCCAAAAGGCATGACCAAAAATTCATAATGACCCTCATGAGTTCTAAATGCCGTTTTCGGAATGTCTTCAATCTTCATTCTGATTTGATGATATCCTGAACGAAGATCCAACTTGGTGAAGTAAATTGATCCATGCAATTCATCCAGTAATTCATCAATGACAGGAATGGGGAACTTATCTTTAATAGTGAGCTTGTTGAGCTCCCTATAATCCGGACACATGCGCCATGATCCATCCTTCTTGTGCACCAATACTACTGGAGCAGAGAAAGAACTTTGACTCGGTTGAATTATACCAGCCTCTAGCATTTCTGCAACCATACGTTCAATTTCACTTTTTTGGACATAGGGATATCTGTACGGCCTGATGTTTGGAGGAACACTTCCTGGAATCAGATGAATAGCATGATCATGATCACGCATAGGTGGGAGACCTTTGGGAGTCTCAAATACCTTGGAATGATTGTCCAGGACTTTTTGGAGATCTGGAGAAATAGATGATTCTAATGTGGAAACATCTAGCGAACATAATTGTGCAATTACACCCCTTTGCTCCTTTTTTAGAAGCTTTGTCATACCATTAGAGCTGATTATCTTTCCTGGTTTCCCTGCAATACCCCTTAATTCAACTTCCTTTCCTTCCATAGAAAATTTGATGAAAAGTTCTTGAAAATTAAAAGCTATTGTACCCAAGGATTGTAGCCATTGGACTCCTAGTACAACATCAGCACCTCCCATTGGAATGGAAAGCATTGGGCTAGTCAATACATATTCTCCCATGGATAGCTTGATATTATGGCACTTTCCAGAGCAATTTATTGTTCCTCCATTTGCAATCATCACTTGACACTCTGGTGCTGGATATAGGAAGCAATTCAATTCTTTTGCTACCCTACAATGAATAAAATTGTGGGTGCTTCCTGAATCAATCAACACTATTACCTTTTTCTTCTTGATTTGTCCTTCTATCTTGATGGTTTGAGGAGTGGTAATTCCTGCCAATGCATTACAAGATATGGTCGGATTTATTTGTTCTTCATCTAGGCTTTGTTCCTGGAGCATATCCTCTTCTTTTGACCTTTCTTGCTCCTTTTCTTCTTCCTCTTCACAATCTATGTAGAATAATTTCTTCTCAGCACACTTATGACCTTTAGTGTATTTGCTATCACAACTGTAACAAAGCCCTTTTGCTCTTTTTTCTTCCAATTGTTGTGGTGTCAACCTTATAGGTTGTGGAAGACTAGGGGCAACAACACTTCCGTCTTTATAGTTGTGAGTGGTATGCTTCCTGGTTGCCATAATTTTTCTTTCCATTTTTCTTGCTAACCTGAATGCCTTCTCTAATGAATCAGGTTCCCAAAGTCGAACATCATGTTGGATATTATCCTTTAAAGACCCTATGAACACATCAATCCTATGCTCCTCTGGAATATCTTTTACCCTTATGTTCAATTTTTGGAACTCCTCAATGTGCTCCATTATTGAACCCTTTTGTTTGAGACTTATCAATTGGCTAAAAAAAGTGTTGCTTTTTGTATCCTCATAATGTGCTATCAATTCTTCCGTAAAAATTGCCCAAGTGATAAATTGTTTACGAGAGCAAAGCCATTGATACCATACAAACTGATTTGGTTCCAAATATAAAGTTGCCATACGTACCTTTTGTGTGTTTTGCACATTATTGAGATCGAAGAACTGCTCCATCTGTAATATCCATGTGGCGGGATCCTTGCCATCAAACTTCCTCATATCGATTTTTGGAATATGGTGGGTCTTCGATCCAACATTAGAGTCTATGGAATCATGATTAACATTTCTTTTGTTCACATCATGAGTTTCCTTTACAACCTTTTCACCATTAGTAAGTATTTCTTGTAGAAAATTTGTCAAATTTGTCTTCAAATCTATCATGTCTGTCTTCAAATATGTCCTCAAATCTGTCTTCAGATCATCCATCTTAGCTTCCATGCCCTTTATCTTAGATTCCATGCCATTTATCTTAGCATCTGTTAGCTTTTGTGAGCGTGACATTTGTTGCACTTGTTCTTGTAATTTTGATATATCATGTAGCATTTCTTCCTCTTCTTCATGAGTCATGCTAGAGCTTTCAGGTTCCTTACTAGGTGTTTGCATTTTATTTCCTCGGGGCATCAGTTACCGATAATAATGCTTTACTATGCCCTTTGAATTCCTTCAAACCAAGCTTATGCAAAAATTAAAAAAAAAACTACACACCTTTTTTTACTTTGTAGAAGCCTCATATTGAATCTGATGTATCTCTGTAATTTCGAATCATCCAGTTCTAAAATTTTGACCTGTAGTAGCCTTCTATGTCCTCTTTCCAATGCCACTAGTTTGATCCAAATTGGATTCTCCAAGAAAGAGTTATGCACAATCTCCCGCAGTGACCTGATTATAGACTAGTTCAGTAGAGCGAACTTTTATGAAGTGCCACGTGTCACTGTTTCAACCTTTGACTCTAAAAAATATATAAAAGAAAACTACACTCTGTCCTCTTTCTGTACCTTCTTACGAAATTTCAATCCGATGCTCAGAAAGAAAGTTATGACGATTTTCCCCAGGTCACCTATTTTGAGTGTAATTCAGGAGTCTGCAAAAAGACCAACTTCCTCAGATGATATCTCCGAAAATATCGCGCGAAAAGCTCTGAAATTCGGACCCAGGGTTCAGAGCGATTTATTCTCAAGTGGGTTTTTTTTGTGACTTCTGAAACGTCACAGAAAAAAGTTATAGCGAAAATGCCACGATGACCTGTTTGGAGCAGCGAAACCCTAGAAACCTGGCTCTGATACCAAATGTTATGAAACCAGCTCAAGAAAAGATAGAAAAGATAGATCAACGCCTTAGAATTCAGCCTCTTCGAGGGGGCAACCTCCTTTACATTACATAAATGAACAATTCTTGGATGATACAAATGACAAAACCTCCTTTCTATATATAGGAGTCTAAGGAGTCACAATATAATCCAGCCGACCTAACAATAATAATATAAAGCCACAAAAATAACAATAGAGGGATTCTATGGGCACATTAATAACAATATGGGGGAAATGGGGGCAAACAATATAAATAAGGGGTATAACTACAATAGTAATGGGGTAATCACTAGTATTATAGGGACCCAATACTAGACATAAAATCACCATTGCATCCTTATTTAAGGATGAAGAAGCAGATAAAGAGAAAGAACAAAAAGATTTAGATACACAAATCTTTCCCATATATGAACCTCTGGAGCACAAGTTCAATAGATACCCTGCACCCGACATAGAAGGAAAAGGAAAACTTCTTGAAGCAAACACCTTTTTCCCTGATTCCCACAGAGAGTGGAATATAGATAACATGAGTGTTGGCCAAATAAGCTAAATGATTGACATAATGTACACATAATATAAACTCATGTATCTTAGGTGTAAAAGTGAAATAGATGCTTGCAGGACTATTATCCAATGTTTTACAGGGACACTCCTCAGGTGGTGGGGGACAGAATCCTCTCCTAAGCTCATTGAAACAATGGAAGCTGAAGTCCTTAAAGATGAGAAAGGAGATGTAATCCATAGTCCAGATGGCACAACCATTAGCAATATGATTGGCGCACTTACATCAATGATTCATGAACATTGGTGTGGAAGTGAAACTGAAATTGCTGATAAAAATGAGGTTATATTGATGAATTTAAAGTGCCATAAGATGTCCCAATATGATGACTTCCATAGAGACTGGATGCAAAGAATCTATGAAGTCAAAGATTCCAAGAATCTGTTATGGAAACAGGTTTATCTTGCTGCCCTGCCATCAAGGTTTGTTGACTACATCAGAATGCAGGAAATATTTCAACTTCCTTTTGAGTCTTACACTTGGGGTGAGATATATTCTCACATTACAAAGACTTTGGTCAGCCTTTTCACAAGCTCAAAAGTAAATAAGTCTTTGGAGAAACTCTCCAGATCTCCAGATAAAAAGTCCATCTGCAGCAAGTATGGACTTACAGCTAATGATTCTTTGGTTAAAAGGAGAAAAGCCAAAAAGAGAGCCAAAAGAGAGTTTAAAGAAACTTTCTATAAAAACAGAAGAAATTATCCAAAGGACAAAATGAGAACTCCAAAACCAGCACAAAGAAAAAAGGGGTATTATAAATATGTTCCAAAAACCCATTATTATCGTCCCACTGACATACACCTGCACACTTCCAAGAAAGACAAATGGAACAAACTTACTTGTTGGTTATGCGGCCAAAATGGCCACACTTCCTCTAGATGTCCCCAAGGAGAAGAGTCAAAGTTAAATAGAGGAAAAAAATCTCAGGAGATTGCCAGAAAAGCTAAACAAGTAAAACAAGAAGGAAGAGAACCAATGCTATGCATGAAATGTGGTTCTCGGTCACACAGAACAGAGCAATGCAAAAATCTTGTTATTAGAGAACGTGCACAACAACACTAGCTAGAAGAATCATACTATGATTCTTTCAGTACTTCTTCAGCAGAAGAATTACATGCTCACATGGAGCAATGCTCAAATTCCAATTCTTCAAATTGTTTATTTTCTGATTCAGAAGAATGCGCCTGTCATGCTCAATATGAATCTGATTCTGCATATTCCAGCAATTCGAGCAAAGAAGATCCAGAGAGGCCCAAGCCTCTGAAATAAAAAGTCCTCATGGCTACAACTGATGAAGACAAGCTGAAGATTTTATCACACATCAGAACCATGGAGGATGGAGACATGAAGAATCTCCTGATTGAAGCTTTTACAGATCAACTCAAATCTAAAGCTTCAAAAGAATCAGGTAAGAAACCCCTATTTATTGATGCGTCTTATGAAAGAAACACCAAGTCATTCTAGAAGCATCATCAAAAGCCTGGACAAGTGACATCACTGACTTTGGGGAAGTAAACAGAGAAATCCATTATCTTAAAACAGAAATTTCTTAGATGAAAGTTCAAATTGAAGAACTCCAAAAAGGCAAAAAGGTGGCTAGAGATGAAAGCCAACCATGGGATAATCAAGAAAGTTAGATTGCTGAAGGGGTGAAAGATCCAAACTTTTGATTTAAAGACATGAGGCTACTCACAATCTCTTATCAGCAACACCATGTCAGAATTAACATCTGCATCAGAGGACAGATATTCAAGATGACTGCTCTTCTTGATTCAGGAGCAGACATTAATATCCTTAACATGAAAAATATTCCAGCCAAATATTGGACTGCTGCAGAAAGAACAGTTGTTGGTCTAGGAAATAAAAGACTGCAATATGAAGTACCAGAAGCTTCAGTATGCTTTGATACACACTGTGTTTATCTAAAGTTTGCAGTTGCTAATATACCAGTAGATTGTATATTGGGAAATTTTTTCCTAGCAGCAGTAGAGCCACATGGATCTCTCAGGCTCAAAGGTGGGAAGGCCAGATATTTTATCTTTGTCCCCACATTAAAGGGTCCTAGAAAGAAAATTGAGCTTCCTTATATTTCACACCCCAGAATTTCTACAATGGTCCAAACAATACAAAATCTGGATAAATCTGAAGCTCGGTTGTCAGATCTAAAAGATCTAAAATCTACTATGAGAGTAGAAGAACAACTCAAAATGCCACAGGTTAGAAGAAAGATTGAAGATCTGAAGAAAGAAATTGAAGATGATTGCTACTCAGAAGAGCCAAATGCTTTTTTGCATTGAAAGCAACACTCTGTTGAGCTCCCTTACAAGGAAGGATACACAGGTAAACCTTGTAAGAGTCGAGCCATCCCTATGAGAAAATGATACAGAGATCTTTGCCAAAATGAAATTCAACAGCTCCTGAACAGAGGATTTATTAGAGAATCCAACAGTCCCTGGAACTGCTATGGGTTCTATGTAAATAAGGGAGCTGAACAAATCAGAGGTATTCCCAGATTGGTCATAAATTATAAACCTCTGAACACAGTCCTAGCTGATGATACTTATCCATATCCTCATAAAGGTGATCTAATCAGGAGGATAGCAGGAGCTAAAGTCTTCTCAAAATTTGACCTGAAAGCAGGATTTTGGCAAGTGGCCATCTCTGAAGAAGACAAGTTCAAGACTGCCTTCAGTATACCAGCTGGACATTATGAATGGAATGTCATGCCTTTTGGGTTGAAGAATGCTCCATCAAAGTTTCAGAAGGTAATGGACAATATTTTCAGACCATATTTTGATTGGTTGATAGTATACATTGATGATGTATTAATATTTTCAAGAACCATTCAAGACCATTTTAAGCATGTCCGTATATTCAAAAATTTGGTTAAACATAATGGTCTTGTGCTTAGCAAGAAGAAGATAGAGGTTTTCCAAACCACTATCAAATTTCTAGGCCATACAATTTGCAATGGCCAGATTTCTCTGCAACAACATGCATTAAAATTTGCGGATAAATTCTCGGATTTAATCACAGAAAAGAACCAACTTTAGAGGTTTTTTGGCTACTTAAACTATGTCAGCAACTTCTATCAAGACTGGGCTAGTGACAGAAAGATACTAAATCAGAGGCTAAAGAAGAATCCTCCTAAATGGAGTCCAGTGCATACGGCAGTAGTTAAGAACATCAAGGCCAAGGTAAAATCTTTACCTATTTTATATGTTGCTGATGATCTTGCACCCAAAATTGTTGAATCTGATGCAAGCAATATAGGATGGGGCGAAATTATTAAGCAAAAGGTTGGAAAGAATGAACAAGTAGTACAGTTTGCTTCAGGTGTATGGAATCTAGCTGAGATGAACTACTCCACTATTGAAAAAGAAGTGAAAGCAGCATGGAACTACATCAGCAAGTTCAAGGTTTATCTTATCAATAAACCTTTCCTTCTGAGAACTGATGCATCTGCCCTCCAGAAAGTCCTGACAAAAGACATCAAGAAAGCCGGAGAAGCTAAGTTTTCCAGATGGAAAGCTTTATTTGCAAATTTTGATTTTCAAGTAGAACACATTAGAGGTAAAGATAATAATTTGCCTGATTTCTTGAGCATAGAATACATAGAAGAAAAATATCATGTCATGATGATCATTACTAAGTGGGACCAGCAGCAGAAACAAGAAGTCTTAAGGACTATCCCATATGACCAAGACTGGGAAATGTACAAAAACAATTGGAGACCCACATGGCAGCTGCGAAATACGAAAGTCCTAGATGCTAATTTACAGCCCCACACTGACATCCAGCACTTTGTACCTGAGAGAAAAGTGTACCCTAAGGGTCGCAAGTGGATCCATGACATGATATATGACAAAGCCAAAAGAGATGCTGGAATTGCCCATAAAGTCCTCGAACAAAACTTTCATGATATTGCTGGCATCTGGTGCCATGGAGGTCGCAGTACGAGTATTTATGAAAAATACTTCTGTATTTATCGGACGAGGGATCTTTGGAATGAGCAAGGGCATTGTCCTGTCCAGCCATGTGCCAGGTGGCCCAGAAATGATCCAAAGATTATTTTTCCTGATACTGTTTATGATTTTGCAGGTTATAAAAAATTATGGTGGGATTTCCTAAATGTTGATGATAAAGAAGAAACCCACTATACAAAGTTGAAGTTTAGTACGCTAGCAGCCTCATAGAGAAATCAACAGTGCCAGTGGTTTCGGGAATGGTGGAGTGATTACGGGGTAAGAACTGCTATGGACCCAGTATACCATGAAGAATATGAAAGAAAATACTGTGAATGGTGCCCTGAACATGGAATTGGAGAATGTCTATACACCATCTATAAAACTATCAAAGAAATGACAGTTAAGGAGTGGGATCCATTTCATAGACTAAATTATTCACTCCAAGAATACATGAGGCAACATCTAGGATGGTTAGTCTTAACCAAAGTACAACATCAAATTATCTTGGAAGCCAATGATAGTTCGCAGGATTTATACTAAAGCCTCTGATGACTTACTGTATAGAAGAAATAGATTCCCTAATTTAACCATATTTTGATCACTATAATAAGTACGAGTCACAAGGGCTTAATTGTGGCCAATTTCTCGTGAGCTTTGCTGTTCGAAAGAATTCACTGTGTAAATATTCTTTTCTCGTGGACTTTCATGAAAAAGTATCCACTTTGTTTAGTGGCCCAATGCTTGATGGGGCCTAGTCTTTCCTGTGGTCTTTTACGGAAAAAGCATCCACTTTGTTTTGGTCGGCCTAATGCGTGGGGTCTAGAAATAATTTTGATTTCGAAAAGAAATCTACGAGTACGATTTACTTTGACATTACCCGAAAGCAACTATTCCATCCATTGGACTGGAATCTTTGTGCGGACGTTGTCTCGGTCTTATCCGAAAGTAATGATTCTTTCCACTTTTAGGAAAAGTCACGGATGTACTACAGTAATGTTTGTCCCCCCTCATGTCCTATATAACGAGGGTAAGGCTCATTACCAAGGCATTCGCATTTAGAGTTTCATAGAGAGTCAGTCTGAGTTTTGTGTCTGAGTCGAGTATCTCTCCTGCTCTGCATCTGCGGACATCACGTCTGATCTGATTGCACCACTAAAAGAACTCAAGTCCTTAGGTGATTTGGAAGCCTGCGCATCAGTGTGCTCGGCACTGGTGAGAACCTAAAGTGGCTGAATCATTTAGAGTATCTATCTGTCTGTAAATGTGTGTGGTCGGAATCTGAGGCAGGGTCTATCTATCACCGGGAAGCCTTGAGTATTGCTGGTTCCTTGAGAACGACATAAGTCCGATAAACGCGAAGATAGTCGATATCTGTAAAGATCCTCCTCTTTGTAATCTTTGCATACATTCTGGAATAAAATGAGTAACCAATTCATCTGAATACTATGTCTGTGCATCAAAATTGTCTGCTAAGGTAGTAGTTGCCTCTGTATCTTCGTCCGAAGTTCGCAGGAAGTTCACCAAAGGAACAAAGGGACACCAAGGATGTGTAAGGCGAGGAAGCCATTGAGAAAGCCGCAAGATCATGAAAGTTCCGAGTAGGTTCACCACTGATTCATAATTTAATAACTTATATAACTTAATATAAACTACTTATGTGCATCTTTTTAATGATTTATGATGATTTTTCTGATGGATGTATAAGACGTACTCATCCCTCTACATAACAATAGAAACCTCTCCTTGGATCTAAAAGATTAATTATAAAATTATAAAATAACTTACTATTATGCCATTAATTAATTAATAAAATAATTATTTTCTTAAAAATACAAATTAATTATTTTTTAATATTAAATTACTTTTCAATTTAGTGGGGGCTATCCTTATCCCTTCCAACTTTTAAGTACGGCGTGTGAGAGTGAAAGTGGAGCCGACGTTCAGTTTGGTCACAGACTTGGCTTTAATGGGGAGGCAAAAAGAAAACTCGAGACAAAAGCTTGTTCATATTATATTATGAAAATCATCTATAAGAACAACAAAATTAAATGAATTATATATAGCTTTTATATCACTAAATATTAATTATACGAAAATATGATCACTGTATGTGTGAATGTGAAATATTTATTATTTAAAATCTTATATTGATAGTGTATATTAAATCTCTGATAGAGTTTGACTTCGTGTTAGGATTACGAAGGAAAATGGGAATTTTTTTTAATGGTTTTAAAATTAATTAAAATAAAATAAAAATTATATTTTATATTGAATAAATAGAGTTATATTTTGGGTGTGGAGTATGTTTTAAAATTATTTTTGTTTTGTTAAGAGTTTGTCTTTTTAAGACTTAGGTTAGTCTCTCCCATTAAGGACCACCAGAAGCCGCTAATTCCAAGTGGCTTGGTTTTCCTTGATTAAGGATGATGATTCAACATGCATTGTGGTTAGCACCCAAAGATGGTTGTTCTTAGTGTTAGTTTGACAAGTTTTCGCAGAGCTTTGCCTAATTTTCACTACATTTTTTTTGGTTAATTTTAATCAAAATATAGAAGAGATTTTTAAAAACTTGAGTTTAAATTGTTTAATGTGCAAAATTAAAATATCTCAGGTTTTCAAGGTCTTGAATCCATTGATGCATTCAAAAATATATTTTAAATAACAAAAAATATTGAAATTATTTTACCAAACTTTAATAAATTCCAGTGAAAAATATTATTTTGTTTATAAATTAGAGTAAAAACTGGTATATAGAAACTGGCGTGCTGTGTAAACGGATTTCTTATAGAATTTGACCATTGTGGCCACAGTTCCTCGTGGAATGCAAGTGGGAGTGCGAAACACTACAGGATTCCTGGTGGAGCTGAAGCAACTGAAGCTATACACTTTCCAGGTTCAAATGAGCAATGTGCATACGTGGATGACCACAGCCCTCACAGACCAGGAATCCTGTCTCAATGGATTTCAGGATCTCCACGCCACTGGTCATGTTACGACCATGGTCACTGGTAAATTGATAAGTAATGATCTTGCTCTCATCAATAGATTCACTGCCACCGGAGGAGGAGATGAGCTCCATGTCTGAAGCCTTCAAGGGCACCACGCCTCAAATAATATATTCTGTATTTCGTAGAATTTGTATACCTCCCGCCTTGAGCCAAAATTGGTGTTTTTATTGTAAATTATGTTGTAGTGATATAATAAATGTTTTCCGAGTAATGAAGAGCAGGAATATGATTTATAGAATATGATTCTGCGCCTTAAGATGGTAGTCTGGTTGTAGATGCGTTGGCTGGTGTTTGGTTGCACTAGGTCCGAGGGTCGAATTCAGGGGCCTTCTGAGCATAAGGCTGCACTGGTTCGATCCTTAGTTGCACATCCCACCTCGCCTACTCAAAAGATAAATATATGGTGAAAGCATTTCAGACTAGAATCATATCTCTACATTGTTTTAAATATCACGATGTACACATCGGAATATTTATTTTTTTAACATTGATTTGTGTAATATCCCTATCATAATAACTCAAGGTAAAATCAATCAGTTATGAAATAGTAACTTTAAAAGTTACGCATCAGTTACAAAACTGATTCTTGATATTCAAGAAACTAAATTGAGGATGAATCAAGAAAAGGAGGTTACGGTGGTTTTACTTATGGAGTCGTTTTGATCCAAAGCAACATTTTTTTCTACTTAATCAAGAACAGTCAGCTGGACTGCTGCGGTGTTCCTTACAGGGGCTTGGTTTTTCATCCTACGCTCAGGATCCTTCTAAAAACTGTTGAGCATAGATTGTTACATTTCCATTGAGCACTGAATCAACCTGGGGTTCGGAGCATTGGAACTCAATTTCATTATCTTTCTACAGTCCTAAAACTTATGCAATTGTTTGTACAATGGCAAGGAGAGAAAAATAAATTGTTGAGAACATTTGAAGGTTTTGGATGTCCTCACGAACCAAAAGGAATGCAGAGCATGGTTAATCGTTGGACTAATTGGGTCATGGCAGATCGTTGGTTAGATGCTTGCATCGATTTGAATGGGGTTAGTTCGGCAGATCGAGTCGCTGGACTTCCAATTTCATTGTGCCGCTAGTGATTAATGGCTCGGATTGCAGTTGGCTCTAAGATTTCGGACAGGCGCGTTGTTCTATGCAGATGAAGAAGGGTGTTATTTTCGGCATTCAAGGGGTGTTTACTCCTGTATGCAGTTTTTGTTTTTGGATAGCTTGCGGTGGTACAAGTGGGAAAGATAAGTTAATTTCTTGAAATACTCTTTGTTTATGTGCATAGAAAGATACGATTAATAATGTCTATGTTCCTTAAAGTAAATCCTTTATTTAGATGCAGAAAGTATAGTTTGGTTATGATTGCCAGGCAATGCAATTTTCCATGTGATAAAATATTGCAGGAATCTAAGTCCTCTCAGGAATAATTGTTGCTTAAGTTTAGGTACATAGCTCAGTAAAAACTAAGTAGTTGTGTGATTGCTTGAGAGTATTAAAAGCTAAGTAGCTTCATTATTCTTTGGAACAAATTACACAAGGTTCTTGCTAAATAGCCAAAATATCTTCTTGAGAAAAGATGGTGAGGCATATAAACTTCTTGAGGACATAGTATGAAAAATGGCCGAGTTTTCTTTGAATAAAATATGTAGTGTGCTTCTAGGCACATAGATAATCATTACCAACTTTCTTGAAGAAAAAGTATGTTTTATATATACATAAATAATGGTCATTAAGATAGTTTCTTTTTAGAAAAAGTGTGCATACTTCATGTATGAAAATAATGGCTTTTATGAGAGATCTCTTGAAACAAAAATAGAGATTCTTTCCTTAAAAGCCACATATGAATAATGTTCATACAAGAACAAGAATCCATACTTGTTTCATGAAAAGATTATGTGCATTGAAATAAAAGTAATTGTGTTAGGAAAAACACATGTTGCATGCACATAAGGGTAGCTATTGTGACATTGGGAATATGTTTTGGTGTGTACGTAGAGAAGGTATTATGTTGACTTTCTTGTAAATAATGATAATCGATGTTAACATTCTTGGAAATATTAATCTCTTGAAAAGATTGTCTTTCTAGATGAGTTGGATCAAATTATTGATTTTGGTGCATAGAAGGTTAAGTTAACCTGTTATTGTTTCTTGATTCTTTAAGCGTATAGATGGGTATCTATAATAATTTCTTGAAAGGAAATGCATGAGAAACATACTTATAGGAAGATAGAGAAATGGGGTTATGATGACATCCTTTATGAAAGAAGTAAGTAAATGTTTACATGAAATGATGGTAGAGTTCTAGAGAAGGGAATATGCGTTGCATATATTAAAGAAGGGCTATAAGATAAGCTATTGGATACTCAAAGAATAGTCATTGTGTTATGGAGATGTGTTCTTTGTATGTTAAAGAAACTATGTTAATTTCTTGGAAAATAACTATGTGGAAGGAACGCATGTGCAAAGGCGCAGAAACAATAGTTTATTACCTGTATGTAAACATAACTAATGTGTTATATGTTTTAAAGGGAAACATGGACTTGTAAAACTAATGGTTAGATCTCTTAAAGAGAAATATGCATTAGTGTGAATAAGCATTGTGAAAAGTAGAACAAGAATTTACTTGAATATATGTACTAGTTAATTAGTATGTTATGCTTGCTCATGCAGATGAGTAGATGTTAAAAGATCACTTTTAGAGGTTGCTTATTGATTGATTAATAATGTATCTAATATTGTTGCCAAAGCTTGTTGACAACTACATTGACAGGAAATGATGGCGGTTGGTGCCAAAGGAAAGTGATGTTTAACATTGTGGCAGGAAAAGGATTAATGGTCCATGCAGATGAGTTCGAGTTGCAGGATCGTCCATTGCTAGAACAATTATGCCACAAGGAATGTTGCATGTGGCAGTATGTAAGAAAAGGGTTTCATGGAAAATGTATTAGCTTTTAGCTAGTTATGTGACAACTTAATGATAATTCATTGTAATGATTTTATAACAATGGTTAAGGGATGGAATCCCTTATAAGCCATTGAGTGAGGGGTGAAAACCCTCACGAGCGTTTAATAATAAGATTAAACGTTTGCTGGTTTTCACCCTACGAGGTTTCCAGGGTATATCGGTGTTCAATGGTGTGATTGCCTTTTGTGTCAGTTGGATGATGTTGAATCCTTGATGATGATGTTTCTTTATTTGATGTGATAATCATAATGTCCTAGTACGTGATTATTTAATATGGTTAAGGAAAATCATAAAATGGATGAAAGGTTCATGAGACAGTTTATGTTATTACACTACCACAGTGGTGGTTAATGGTTATGCAAATGGTTATGCAACTTACTGTCTTCTATTGCAATTTACTTCATGTACTAATGAACATTATATCTAATGGTTAATGAGGAATGTGGAGTTGTGAATTGGATAATTACTTGTGGGTAATTTGTATAAAAATTCTAACTCCCTGCTTTTACATGCGAGGTTACCGGGGTACATTACAATTTGGGTCACGAGCGGCCATATCACTATAACTTCGAGTTTGTGTCGTATCACTATAACGATTAGGTAATGTGCGTCCCTCCCTAAATGATTAATTGATTTCATCTCTTTCAATATTTTACCTACATTTTAACAGGTAAAATTAATGATTAATTGATTTCATCTTTTTCAATATTCTACTTACATTTTAACGATTTATTAAGTAAATTAAACTATCAAATTATTTTAATTCTATTAATTAATTATTTTTATAAATTTAGCAATATTACATTTTTATCATATCCAATATATTACTCATTAAAACTGAAAATAACCATCTATCTTTTACACAACCTATTTTTATTATTTAAAACTAAACATTTTTTCATTTCAAATTATAATAATTTTATTAATATAAAAATATCTTCATTTAAATTTTAATATAAAAATATTATGATGTGAAAGTATTTTTATTTTCGTTTACATTCTTGTTAATCCGCCAACACATTGTACCATGTTTGAAGCTCAATCATTTCCCTGACCTGGAAAATGGGTATAAATGAAGTATTTTCGATTTCCATTAACTTCATTCAATTACCATGTCGCCTAGTCCAGTACATATAGTCCTTCTGCCAATCAGAGACCAAGGCCCTAAACCAGGAACAGGGTAGACTAGAGGAACGAAATCTACCTTTGCTAGCGTCTCTACCCTTCTCTCTACTAGCGGTGCTCTTGGACCACATCCTTATGAGTTGTCTCTAGTTTTGTCTCTGACTCCACTATAAGATATCTTTGAACTAATTTAGTGATGGAAAATGTGAAGCATATCTTTGAACTAATTTAGCTATGGAAAATGTGAAGCAGGGTAATAAATAATTTTTATTCATAGAGTGTTTGATTTTAACAATAATCAATTATTGTTAAGTTAATGGGCATATTTATTTTTATTTTGGATCTACCAAAAGTTGAGAAATATCATTTTTTTTTCACTCTATGTTAGTTTGCATATCAAGATATTTGATCTTTCTCAGGGCTTAGTAGATCCATAATAAAGATAAATCTATGTTGGTTTAATTCCCCTCTTTAAATAGGCTACATTCCAAGTGAATGCCATGGGTCAATACCACTGGTTCTCAATACCATGTGTCATCTTTATTTTATTAATATTAATATTAGGGTTAATATGTTTTTTTTGGCATGGTATTAATAATAATTTGGCCCATAGTCTTCACTTAAATAAAACCTCATTTTTTAGTGTTCCAAATATAAAGTGAATTATAGAAAGTTAGAAATAATTAATTCCTACTTGTCTATGGTTGTAATTCTCCATTTGAGGAGTTTGTTCCTACATAATAGGAATTTAGTTTCTCCTAGTTTAGTGTGTGGTTGAGAGAATCTCTCAACCACACTACTGTATGTCTAAGATAGAATTCCTATCTTTAGACTATTGCTTGTATAAATATGTGTGTAAATTTCCTCATTAAATATAATAGAATATATTTTTGAGTGTCTACAATTTTATCTTGGTATCAGAGCTTCAGAGTCCTGTGGGCCTGGCCCTTGTGGGCTTGGCCCCTCCTGGGCTGAGGCAAATAAAAGATATATTTTATTTTAATTTTTTAGTTTGTCCATCGAGCATCGAACAGGGTTCTGGTGAGTTGGGCGGTGTTTTGGTGCGGTGATTTTGGCGAGGTCTATGGAGTTTCTCTATTCGTTCTTGGGCATTGAGCGTTGATATTTTTTGAGATCAGTGTTTTCAATTTTGTGTGAGCAACTGCCTAATAGCTTGAGAGACGCCACAGTGTCTGACCTGAGCATCGAGGCCATTTTTGGCGAGGTATTATACATTGGCTGTGCTTAATCGATTGTTGTCTGGAGAGATGGTGGACGATGCCACTTAGAAGGGACGAGTCTTTGAATGATGGCTATGATTTGATGTCAATGGAGGTGTTGGAGCACTGGTAGTCGTGGTATGTGTGATAGGCCACCATGCCATCATTTTATCAGCAACCCCAAAACTATGCAAGGGTAGAAGATCGAATTTGGTGGACCGATCGTGGTGTGGCCAAGCGCCTAGAATTTTCTACTAGCTGGTGAGGGAGAAGACGAGTTCCATTAAAGCCCAGGCAGTAGGCTGTGGAACTGTCATGTGATTTAGCTGTGTTGGAGACTCATGACTCAAATTCCAAATGGATGGATGGATGGATAGCTGTCACCGTAAGATGAACGGTGGAATGGTTGTATCGTGCAGATCAAAGTTCAACTTTCTGCTTCTTGAACATAGAATCTGAATGCGCGAGTAGACCATCAATGTAGCGTAGCCCAAACCAACGTCCAAGTGTCAATTCTATTTGCAGTAAATGCCATAAAAGAAGGGGTCAGTTACAATAAATTAAAGCAATTTTGTTCAGATCATAGTTATCCAATAGCTCTCTAACATTCATTCATCGTAAACGTGTCTGTCTCACCCAAATTTTTCGCTATTGTCACCCCTAAAACATCGTCTGTTGGAAGGCGACATAATCTGGTGCGGTGAGATGGGCATAAGGTTCTGGCTTTGAAGGAGATAGGTGTTCCGGACGTCGTGGGATTCGATCTGGTGGCCTCTCTTCCTCTTGTTATGGGGGGCGATATGCAGAGACAACCTTTTGAAGATAATACTTTCGACTTTGAGTTCTCTGGTGCTTTTGACCCTTCTGCAAATTTTGCTTCAGAGATCGAACGGACGCTGAAACCAGGAGGCGTGGCTGTAATTCATTTCGAATCTTCTAGTGCGGTGAGCCACTGTTATTTGACCTGGTGCAGTCTAAGAGATCAGATCGTGGTTGGAGCATGGCTGTTATGGTTCGTTGATGTGAGCTTACTGTGTGGTTTGTCAAGGAGCCTGTGTGTGTGGTCAAGGAGATTTGAGTGTTGCATGCTTTGTTCACTGTGTGTAGGGGAAGCATGGTGCGATGGCCCGGCTGAAAAATCGATTTGGTAAGGTGCGTTCAGCTAAAGAGTAGTGAACGTCAATCGAGTTAAACGTCGTGGAAACTCGTTGTTTGTTGTCAACATTTGAGTTTGATTTTTTCTAGTTCGGATCCCGAATGGAAAAGATGATCCAAGCTTTGAGCAGTCATTCTCTACCATTTATACCACCAGTTTGACTGCAAAAGAGGATTTGACGGGGCTCCTGTGCCTATGTCCAAGACGGTTTCACCATTGTCAATCTCAAGGTTCGAGGAGCGGTGGAAATTATCAGACATAATGAAGTCTCATCATATTGGACACTTGTCAACAACGAGGGGGATTCAAGAAAAATAGGGGTCAGGAAGTCAAAAATAGATTATTCTTGCACAGGAATCAAGGAAGTTGGAGAAATGAGAATGGCGGAGCTGCAAGCTTGATGATATAGTATAATTTTCCTCATAAACCATGATTAGTTGTGTTTTGTACTTCTTTTTGATTTTCAACAGAAATATTTCAGCAAGGTTGTGATTGCATCGTCGCGGAAGAATTAAAAAAATGGAACCTGCGATTTAAATTTAACGATCTGTCCTCTATATTTTCAAACATTAAATATTGTGTATTCATCACAGTGCATGAACCTAGAAAGTGCCAAGCAAGTCTTACAGGAGGCTATCATCCTACCCGTCTATCAAGTTTCTCCAGTTCTTAACAGGGAAACAAAAGCCCTAGAGAGCTTTTCTTTTGTATGGGAATGATCTGAGTATGCTCAATCTACGCATTGAGGGCGAGATCTGATTCACTCTGGAAATGATCATGCTCCCTGCGACAAGTTCGAGGTGGCTTTTCAGGCTGTGGAGCTTTGGATAGCCTACGGGGCAGTTCTTCCTGTGGAGAATTCGTTGGGAAGAAAAATAAATTAATGTGAAGAGTTCATGTTTTATTTAGTTTCTTGGAATCATGTTTAAATATTATTGAGCCTAGCTAACTCAATGTAGGTAAAGTTATTTTGTTAGAATTTGCAACTCTAATGAATGACAGGTTAAGCATGGAGTTCCAAGAAGTTATTTGAACAGACAAAGATGCCCAAGATGTGAACAATGAATAGATGAGGTAAAGGAGCAGCGACAACGTTTATGGTGGACAACAAAGTAGATGTTTTAGTGTGGTTTGTGGAATAGACTCCCTAGCATGTTATAAGCAAGTCCAGTTGTTGTAATGGTCATTGTATGTACCCAAAAACTCCAAAATGTGGAATGAAATGTAAGTTTTAAAGGCATCTGAAAGTTCGTGGTGATCTTAAAACCACTTTGTAATGGTTTATGGTCAGCCTGAAACCATCTTTTGTCACTGTAAAGTGAGGGTTGGTGGTGAGCTAGAAACCATCTATAGAGTTTTTGTGGCTGAAGTGCTTTTGTGATCAGCTTGCCTTTATGGAAGAATCGCCTTTGTGGCTTGAGGTGCCTTTGTGGCTGCGTGTACACAAGAGCTTTGTGCTCAATTGAGCAGGTGGACTGCAGAACACCTGGCTCGAACTCAGATGATTTTTTAATTTTCTGAGTAGAAGGGGATTTACGCGTTTTTTGCGCTAACAGTCGCGCCAGGATGCGCAATTGGCGCATCTGTTAGGCCACTAATCGCGCTGGTGCGGAATTTTGTGGAATTTTATGGAAAAATCGTTCCAAGAGTTTCCTATTTCATATGGGCGTGGGTTTTTCGCTCGGGATTGCGCCAATTCACCTTCAAGGGGATCTGTGGGAATCCTCATCTTCGTTTGACGATTTGCGAGAGGAGGCAGATCAGAGAAGTTGTGGATCTGTCTGATGGAGGCAGATTGTGTTTTGGAGGTTCTCTACATGCAATTTGCCTGATGGTGGTGGATTTGACTATCCTGACAAGTAGTCACTAAGGGGGGGAGTTAGAAATAATTAATTCCTACTTGTCTATGGTTGTAATTCTCCATTTTAGGAGTTTGTTCCTACATAATAGGAATTTAGTTTCTCCTAGTTTAGTGTATGCTTGAGAGAATCTCTCATGCACACTATTGTACGTCTAAGATAGAATTCCTATCTTGAGACTATTGCTTGTATAAATATGTGTGTAAATTTCCTCATTAAATATAATAGAATATATTTTTGAGTGTCTGCAATCATATAAAAAAATGTTTTATTTATTTACTATACCTCTCATTTATTTATATTTTTATTAATTTACCACATCTTTTTTATAAATATGGTATTTAACTCATGGTATTAAAATGGTATTTGGCCCATATTCACCTCAATAAAAACTCTTTTTTGAATCTTCGTATGATCCAGGTGGATGTTGGTGGCAACCCACCTATCCCATTTGGACCCCCACAACTATCTCTTTCAATTTTTTCAGTTTCCTAAATTGTAGCACAATTTACTATTTTTAGCAGTTTTTCGGGTCCTGAACTTCCGGAGCCGTTTTGAGGCCCTAAACGACGTTTTTTTGGGAAATCTGGGGCAACATGGGACCATTGGCCGATGTTGCCTCCCAAAGTGGTAGTACTCGGATAGATCTTTCTAATGAGCTATCGTACGCGTCAAACGGAGATCGTATGCCAAAGTTACGACCCTGGGAAAATTATGTACCAATTTACCCAAACGGGGCCCACAATTTAGCGTTTCATCTTCTAGGGTTAGGTTTTGGGATGTGAAGGGTTTTCCATTGCTTCTCAAAAATAAATAGGCCTTCGAGCCTCATTGTAACACAGTTTTTAGAACAGTTCATAGGCATGTAGCCGCCACATCTCTTCTCAGAGATAAGATACCATCGCCCTAGCTGGTTTCTTTCCATTTCTGTTTGTAAGCATATTTCAGTATTTTACAGTAATGAAATGAAGTATTATTTCTGCTGCATCTTTGTGTATATGGTTATCTCTGTAATTTGTTGCGTTCCTGTTTAAATTCAGATCAGTGGTATCAGAGCGGTTTGCTTTTTCTCTGTTTTCTTTGCATGTCCCCAACGAGGTCGGGATATAAGGAGTTAGGGCTTGAACTGGTTGAACCTTTGCAAGACCAGCCTCGCAAATCCCGACGGCCTCCCATGGCAGATGAGAAGAAAGACGAGGGGGCAGGAGATCCTATCAAAATCTTGCTCGGAGAAGCGCTCGAGCGGCAAAGGAACGCGATGATGGATAGCTTTGCGCAGATCCTTCAGCGGCTACCCAGAGGCGACGCATCGACTTCCAACAGCGACTCTGGAAACGCCACGCCGTTTAAGGTACAAGTTAATTTTGAAATCCCCATCTTCGAGGGTCAAATAGATGCAGATGCCGTAGATAAATGGTTAAATCTGCTAGATGGGTATTTTTCTGTTCATGAATTTTCAAGTCGCGAAAAGATTGTTTTCGCTCTTCTCAAAGCAGCCCCCCACGTCAAGGACTGGTGGGAAACCTACTGCGAGCAGAAGGATGAGAGTACAGGCTCACTATTTTCAGCCGCACCCATTTGGAATAACTTTTGGGATGCCATCAAGAAGCATTACTACCCTGTCGGAACCTATGAGGACAAATACATCAAATGGACCACACTGCGGCAGGGACAAGACCAAGATGTGTCGGAGTTCACAAAAATTTTTCATACCCTTCGCACACAGTTGGGTATCAAAGATTCTGAGCTACATCTGGTACTCAAATACCGCGGCTGCCTACACAGATACATCCAGGAAGAGATGGGGTTCTTGAACATCTCCTCACTAGGCACAACATACCGATACGTTGTCAAAATCGAGCAAAAGTTCAAACAGAAGAAGCGAGACTTTGGATCTACAAATCCGAAGCCCAAAGGACAAAGCCAAGGTGGGGTGACCCAAGACAACACGTCGAAGCCTCAAGAAAAGAACAATACCACGAAGCCGAAGAAGGACACAGGAAAGTGGTGTGAGTTCCACAAGAGTCCCACTCATAACACAAGTGAGTGTCGGACCAAGCAGTCGCTAGTGGCCGAGTTGAAGGCTTCCGAATTAGATGCATGTTTCGACCCTGAGCCAGAACCCGACAAGGGGAATGGCAAAGGGAAGCAGATCATTGATGCAGATCCCAGCGCCACTGTTGCCATAACCAAGATCCAGAAAGATGAGCCCGAAAATCCAGAAGAGGGGGAGCGTCTTTTCCACTCACAGATGTGGGTGAAGGGTTCGCTGCTGCAATTCATTGTCGATAGTGGGAGCCAAAAGAACCTCATTTCAGCAGAGGTTGTGAAGCGGTTGGGCCTACCGACTACACCGCACCCGCAACCATACAGTATCGGGTGGCTTCACGAAGGACGAGATCTGAAAGTTCGCCAGCAGTGCCGCCTTCCCTATAGCATCAAACCCTTCACAGATGAGGTATTGTGTGATGTTACACCTCCGGATGTTTGTGATGTATTATTAGTCCAGCCATACTTGTGGAGGCGACACGCTGTGTATGAGTCCAGGCCTCGTGTTGTCATTATTTCTTTGAATAATTCAATATACAGGATACCAGAGGTAGCCCCACCTACTGCCACATCTTTGATCACCGCTAAGAAAGGCAGCAAGCTCATCTCCCAGACCAGGAAATTCATCTGTATGGGAAAGATCGTTGCTACATCCATGGCCCCCGTGAAGGGTTCCTCCATGCAGCAGCAGCAGCAAAGGGATACAGTCATGACAAAACACAGGAACAACTTCTCCTCACCCACAGGGGTAATACACAAGTTTCAGGTGGGCAACAAAGTCTGGTTGCATCGACAAAGAGAACGTCTTACTAGAACCCATCAGAAACTCAGACCACTCCGACATGGTCCTTACACCAGTACCAAGGCTATGGACAACAATGCTTTGAAGCACAACATTCCTCCATTCCTTCGCTTGCACCGAGTGTTCAATGTGGACCATCTTCGACCATGCTTTCCACCATTTCTAGACACATCAGAGATTGCAGAACAGCTCACCAGACAACCAACTCAGCAGAAGCTTCCTCATCTCAGGGAGGAACTCAACGCAATGGGGACCAGTGCTTCCTAAGGGGGGAGGAATGATCCAGGTGGATGTTGGTGGCAATCCACCTATCCTATTTGGACCCCCACAACTGTCTCTTTCAACTTTTTTAGTTTCCTAAATTGTAGCACAATTTACTATTTTTAGCAGTTTTTTGGGTCCTGAACTTCTGGAGCCGTTTTGAGGCCCTAAACAACGATTTTTGGGAAATCTGGGGCAACATGGGTCCATGGATCCATGTTGCCTCCCAAAGTGGTAGTACTCGGATAGATCTTTCTAACGAGCTATCGTACGCGTCAAACGGAGATCGTATGCCAAAGTTACGACCCCGGGAAATTGATGTACCAATTTACCCAAACGGGGCCCACAATTTGGCGTTTCATCTTCTAGGGTTAGGTTTTGGGATGTGAAGGGTTTTCCATTGTTTCTCAACAATAAATAGGCCTTCGAGCCTCATTGTAACACAGTTTTTAGAACAGTTTAGAGGCATGTAGCCGCCACATATCTTCTCAGAGATAAGCTACCATCGCCCTAGCTGGTTTCTTTCCATTTATGTTTGTAAGCATATTTCAGTATTTTACAGTAATGAAATGAAGTATTATTTCCGCTGCATCTTTGTGTATATGGTTATCTCTGTAATTTGTTGCGTTCCTGTTTAAATTCGGATCATCGTAAATATAAAGAGGTTTGTAGACTAAATATAAAAATAGGTTTTATTTATTTACCATATCTATTTTTTTTAGTGTTCATAAACCTCTTTATATTTTAAATTTATATTTATACATAATAATAATTAGATTGATTTCTAAATAGGGCCCACATTAGATTAAAAATGTTAAATGTTAAACATTAGATGTCAAATGCTTACATTTATATTTACCTTTACATGTTTATATGAGATCTACCCCATATTGGGTTGTAGAGCGCCTCTCCATGCAACAAAATTACAAATAATTTTTTAGGTAAAAGAAAACCATAATAGACATATTACATTAAAATATATAACATATAAGTAGCAACAATAACTTAAGATTCATTTTACCTTGTAAATTAAGTTAATTTAAATTTAATTCATAAGCATATAAAAAGTTAAATAGTTACAATAAACTTACAATATAACAATATGTTTAACCATTTATATTCACATCCACTTTTCCATAAATATTATTAATTTGTAAATCTTAGTTACAATACTATGAGCCAATACCATGGTTTAACAATAAAACATGCCCAAAACCATCTCAATACCACATGCCTAAAAATGATGAGTCATCAATACCACATGCCCAAAAACCATCTGTCATTTCATAATCAAAATATTTTATTTTCTTTTTTAATTTAATTTTATTACATTTTTGGACCTAGAAGATGTTATAATGTCATGTTATATTATGTTATCTAAACATTTTGACAGGGTCAAACTACATAAAAATACAAAATAAAATTATGACTTAAAATATATTGACCAAGTGAAATTACCTAAAACTAAAAATTAAATTAAAAAATAATAATTAAATTAGCCATATTCATTTTAACTCTGGAGTTATCAAGTTTACAGAGACTTCAACTCTCTCAAACAAATTTTACACTCAGAAAAACAATTTACACCTAAAGAGATTTAATTTTTTTAGACACCTAATAAATCCAAAATTAAAATAGACCTAAACAAATATTTATATAAAATTAATGCACAATAACCCAACTTTAGACTAATCAATTGAAATTAGCCTTTTTATTGGTTAGCCCAGATCCTCTATGTGCAATTTCCAATTCAATATTTACCTATCCCACCAGTGATCAAATTTGAAAGGTTGGTCTTAATTTCAATTAGAAAGGCATATATACATGTTGTCCTTCCATAATGAAAAGCTTAAAAAAAGAATGTATTTCAATTAACAATAGTATATTATCTTTAGATTTCATTTAAAAAAAAAAAGCTAGAAATCTTTGTGTTAATAAAAGGTTGTTACATATAGGAAAAAATTCAAAATATACTCCATTTCATGAGAGATCTTAAAGATCAAACTTTTTCAAACTTTACTAGTGTTTTATCTCTTTTTGAATTCTAAAATAGGAACCAAAAATAAACATATAGAGATCACTACATATTGAGATTGACACAAGAACATAAATATGACAAAACATAGATACTTATATTAGAATTATATGAAATGTCTGATTTATATTTTTTAATTTTTTTTTGCTTGTATAAGAGGTATTAGTGGAATTCTCGCTTATAAAATTCAGATTTTACTGTATTAACCAGATAATTGTTCTATTATCTATTTAATTATTTTTTGAAGGATGGGACACATCTCAAATGATTGGAACTACGGGCCCTAACTCCAAAATTCATCCAAGATAGCTTTTTCTTTCACTTATAGAATTTTGACAATGGTGGTCATCCAGCTTAAGCATATATTGCACAATATTTTAAAATGATTAAACTCAATATGTTTGAAAAAAACTTCACATACAATGGCTACTACTTAACCTATAATATCATTTTTACAAAAATACGATAGACAAAATAATTATTAATCCTTATCTTAGAATATATGCATTCCACAAATTGTAGGTGATAACGTCAATCAATATCTAAATTTTTTAATTAGTATGCAGTGGAATATGCATATGATCACAACAAAAAAATTACCTTTGAGATTTTTCTCATAGATATGTCTATCTTGCATCATTAACACCACAACTTGTAATATCTCGGTTTAAAGCATCATTGGATTTGGTAAAACAAAATTTGATGTTTATTTCCACGTATGCATTTTATTTATTTTTAGAGTAAAACTATTAATCTTTGTTATTGTTTTTATGGATGATCAACAAGATTTCAATATGACATACAGGAAATCTTTGAATAAGAAAGAGCGTGTAATTGAGTTGATGTTGGATTTCACCACAATACCAACCTATACCAACATGAAGCATTGTACGGAACCTAACATAGCGTTCAGGTGTGGTGATCTATACTAGATGTTTTAGGAATACCCTAGAAATGCCACTTCTTCCTTGAGAAACTGATTTAGATGAAAAGCGGATAGCCCACCCATTGCACCCATCGTGAAACAGTGATAACGCCGAAAGGACACAGTGAAACCTAATACAAAACTTAATACATCATAAATTAACTCAGTACGTAAAGGTTGAGTTGAATCTCTGATGATATTAATATTCTCACTAATAAATGGCACATTGATATGAATATAAGGAAGTAGATGTATTTTCTACATCGACAGCACGAAGAAAATAGAATAAAAAAATTTAATGTGCAGCAAACAAGGCATTTTTTTCCCTGTCGAAGCCTTATATATAACACAACTATTGCTTCTTGCTTATGATTGGAAAATAGATATTGTCATCTAAATCTCTCAATCACTTCACCAAAAACTACGCTTGCTGGGATCCTCAACATTCTGTCCAAAGTATTTTTGCAGGTAGATGACCTTTGTTCCCCAAACTTCAAAGACACTAAAATTTAACTTCCACATGGTTATAAGAAAAAATAGCTATCCTATCACTAGTAGTCTACATCTGGCTATACCATACATGAAAAGAGCTAAGAGCAGTGACCATCATCATCATAAACATTAAAAAATAATGAGTAGCAACAAGTATGGATCTACACACTAAAAACATGCGTGGGGTATCTCTCAAACGATGTTTTCTTGCACCAAGACTGCCACGGAAACACGATACATAATCTGGATCAACTCCATCATCAAAGTTAAGATCATAGCATAGAAAATCATATTTGAATCATCACCCATTAAGCTTTTCCTAATGCTTCAACAACCTATCGTCGCTTGGGTACCTTAGAGTCTACACTCATACGTGTAAGGTCAAAGAACAAGGCAACTTGCAACCAGGCCCACGCAAGGCAACTTGCAACCAGCCCAAGCGTACTGATAACCAGAAATTAGGAAAAAGTGGGCTAGCTGTCAGCCCTTCCTAGGGCATTTTTAATATTATTTAAATTTTTAAAAAAACTTGTAGAATTCAAAATCTATTTTTTGAGCTGGGCACTTCTCTGACATGCTAGAGGACTCTTGAAGGGCTCTGACTTGTTCAATTGAACACTATATCCCATTCCCTCAAACCCTAAAATAAGCTATTATATATATATACATATAGATATACAAAAGCAATTGGGTGTTTATCGATTATCTGTTTGGGAAATCAACTCATCATATATTTTGGAGTGGCATCGATTGCTGACATTGTTTCACTTTCATTCGACTCCGCACTAACAGTTGAAAGTTTGTACAAAAAACAGACAACACCATGATCACCGCCTCTCTATATGTAGAAAGTCAAAGTCACCACCCTCTGTAGCAACTCGAGATAACTTTTAATTAGAGGTATACAAATTATATTAAATGGTCATAAGTTTTAATGAGAAGTATGTAAACTAGCATTTGCATCAGATGTTACAAAGGAAATTTGGTAAGGCATAAATTGAGGAGCAATGATGACATAGGAATAGGCAAGTCTAAATAAGATGCAGAAATGTGCATAAATTGAGGAGCAATGGTGACATAGGAATAGGAATAGGAAAATTTAAATAAGATGCAGAAATGTGCATAATATGAAGAATAATGACAACATAGGAATAGGAAAATCTAAATAAGATGCAAAAATGTAACAATCAACATCTAAGGACATTTGTCCCCACGTTGCACCTCCTTTAATAAAAGCTCTTTCACGATGGTGCACATGCAAGCCTATACAACTTGTACCAAATTTCAGTTCAGGATTGCGTTGACAATGAAGAGCCACCTAGAAAAATTCTTTGTTTATGTTTGAGTTAAAAATGTTTTCATGGCATACACCAAGTTTGGATACCAACTATCTAGAAGAGCACGTTTCATTGTATTTTCCTTCATTTCTGGTATAACCAGAATCACCACTGGAATTCACATGGAAAAAAAATTCAATCTATATCAGCTCCATTAAATGCAATACACATATTAGATATAGGTGCATAGTTTCTATCATCTCATGTTCGCAGAGGAAGT
Organism: Pinus tabuliformis; assembly: GCA_031772625.1. NCBI lineage: Eukaryota > Viridiplantae > Streptophyta > Pinopsida > Pinales > Pinaceae > Pinus > Pinus tabuliformis. Next base: position 1,148,899,775 of record CM062805.1, read on the forward strand.
AAAAATGATTTCGATTATTGAGAAGTAAATCAGTCATCTAATCCAATCTAGCACAAAATTAACACTCATGGCATCCATCAAAATCATGGATTGGTTAAATTTGCAGGTATGGATCCTCCCATATTCTACTATTTCATGACCCTTCACAGTTTAAAAAATTGATAGCTTCCGTAAGATGTAATCTTAGCAGCCAATAAAATTTGAAATGAATTAATACAATCAAATAGAATATGCAGCCCACATTCTGTCCAAATACGATTTGCAGGTTCTGGATTCATAACCTAAAGAAATTTGCAGGTCCAAAGGAGGCTCTTTGAAAATGCTTCGATTGACTTTGTAAAAGTGTCGACGTTCATTTGTTATTGTATTAAAAATGGCTGATTCCTCACTTTGGGGGTCATCATGTCTCTTACATATGCAAATGGCAACTGATCCCGAGGATTGAAGATTTCTAATTCACTGAATAATAGGCAAGAAAATAACTTCATTGGAAGGGTGTGCTTTCTCAATATCAGTGCAGTGTCAGGCACATCTGTAATACCAACAACAACACACAAAATCAAAAAATCAGTTAAAGAGAGAACCAACCTAAAAAAAATATCAGATGCTATCACACTAAAACTTCACCATAATTGAGCAAAGATGAGTTCTCATACCACTACTTGAGGGAAGCTTTTCAGAGCTCCAAGGTTGCAAGCCATCAACACGGTAACTATCCATTTGATACCTCACAGCTTCGTTGCTCCACTTTCTCCATCTGACTGTAAAAATGGCTTCCTCCATGGTATGAGTATTGTAGGGATGCTTTAAGACAACAATATCAAGGAGATTTTCCAAAATTAACAAAGGATCAACAAGCTGTAGCTAGGCATCCATCCAAATGTTGTAAACACAATTTGGGAAAATCTTGTGGGAAAGTTACTTGGGTATGAGGCCATTCATTATAGATTCCTTGTATGGCAACTCCCTAACCAAAACAATGTGCCAAATTCCAATTCTATGAGACTCATTGGGCTTGATCTGGTATCTGACAAGAAGTGTGAGAGTTGCATTGTCCATAAACATGAAGAAACAAACGTTTTTTGCTGTGATTTTCCTAACATTCTTGGGTTGCTTAATCTTGCATAGGCTCCAAATATAGCTGAAATTACCACAACCCCCTTGCACTGTTCCATGGCCTTCTTGTCTTCTTCAGACACAAGGAACCCTGGGGTATGGTAATTGGCAAAACCGCAAGGAAAATCAGTCCCTTCAGAATAATTGAAATACCTTTTTCTTTCCTTCACATCTAGGTTTCCACCGAAGGTCACTAGACCTGCTGCTGAATTGGGGTTTTCAGGTCCTTTCATGTATTGTAGCCGAGATTTACCAAATAACTCTTCTTTCTGAATCTGATGAACAATAGCTGAGACTGCCATCAACAACGAAACATAGTTTTAGCCTGATTGATTTTATAGACATGCATGCCATATGGTAATGTTTCTTAATAGGTCTCTCAAATTTTTAAATATGAGGATCTCTGATTACCTGAAAACTGAGAATATAAGTGGCAAGACCCATTCACCATGGTTGTATCTTTCTTGAGAAAATACTTCTCCGCTCCATAATTTGAAGGGTATTTGAGGAACTGCATTGCAGAAGACAATAGAAATTGTATATTAATACCCATCATGATTGAACCTTTCAGGAATCATATAAGCACAAGTGCCCACAAAGGAATTGCACTGGGCCAAAGTGTGAGCCAACACAGTTCTAACACCGAAATTGACAATCTTGACTTCTCCTATTGATCAATAAATTGGAGGGCTTTATATCATGGTGAACAATTTTTTTCTGGTGCAGGTAATGAAAGCCCTTGAGCACTTTCCTGACAACCTCAACCAAATAGTGTTCTGGGATTTTCTTGTGGGTCTGAAGAACCTGCGCAAGGGTTCCACCGTCCATGTAGTCCAACACAAAAGAGACTCATATATTTGTATCGTCTCAAATCAACATTTGTCCCCACATCGCACCTCCTTTAATAAAAACTCTGTCACGATGGTGCACATGCAAGCCCATACAACTTGTACCAAATTTTAGTTAAGGATTGTGTTGACAACGAAGCGCTACCTAGAAAAATTATTTGTTTTTATTTGAGTTAAAAATGTTTTCATGGTGTACACCGAGTTTGGATACCAACTGTCTAGAAGAGCACGTTTCATTGTATTTTCCTTCATTTCCGGTATAACCAGAATCACCACTGGAATTCACATGGAAAAACAATTCAGTCACTGTCAACTCCATTAAATGAAATACACATATTAGATACAGGTGCACAGTCTCTATCATCACATATTGGCATAGGCAGTAAAAATGACTTCAATTATTGAGAAGTAAATCAGTCATCTAATCCAATCTATTACAAAATTAATACCCATGGCATCCATCAACATCATGGATTGGTTAAATTTGCAGTTATGGATCCTCCCATATTCTGTTATTTCATGACCCTTCACAATTTAAAAAATTGATAGCTTCTGCAAGCTGTAATATTAGCAGCCAATCAAATTTGAAATGAATTAATACAATTAAACAGAATATGCAGCCCACATTCTGTCCAAATACGATTTGCAGGCTCTGGATTCATAACCCAAAGAAATTTGAGGGTTCAAAGGAGTCTCTTTGAAAATGCTTCGATTGACTTTGTAAGAGTATCAATATTCATTTGTTATTGTATTAAAAATGGCTGATTCTAACTTGTGAATCCTCACTTTGGGTGTCATCATGTCTCTTACATATGCAAATGGCAACTGATCCCGACGGTTGAAGATTTCTAATTCACTGAATAACATGCAAGAAAATAACTTCATTGGAAGGGTGTGCTTTCTCAATATTAGTGCAGTATCAGGCACATCTATAATGCCAACAACAACACACAAAATCAAAAATAAGTTAAAGTGAGAACAAACCTCAAAAAAAATATCAGATGCTATCACACTAAAACTTCACCATAATTGAGCAAATATGAGTTCTCATACCACTACTATAGGGAAGCTTTTCAGAGCTCCAAGGTTGCAAGCCATTGGCATAGTAATTGTCCATTTCATATCTCATAGCTTCTTTGCTCCCTCCACTTTCTCCATCTGACTATAAAAATGGCTTCCTCCATGGTATGAGTATCACAAGGAAACGATAAAGAATACCAAATGTAACCAATTACCTGGCCAAAGCAATAAAGGCCTTGTGCGTTCTGGCACTGAAGGATAATTGTCAATATGTCAGCTACAAAATATATCCATCCCATGTTATTAATTTAATTTTTCACACAACTTAGACAATGATTAGAAGCATATGTTAACAATAGCATAGAAAACTTTAATGTACATTTTTTTGAACTTAACAATAGTATTGGCTTAGAGAAACTTAGCAAATGAAACTGAAAATTTTGGGAGCTTTATATGCCATTTATGATTTTTATTTACCTTTCTTTTGCTTGTCCATTGCAAGTATTAGATTAAACTCTTTAAAGTTTGTAGGTGATATAGAAGTTATCTCTATTCCACGTTTCTTGGCTACATTCTTCATCCTAGGATCTGCAGGATTTCCCTTCAAATAATTTCAACATATTAATACTTGATGTCCATTTATTGCCATATAATAGACAAAAATACCAATTCAATTAGACTTGACCCATGATAAGCTTGAACCTACCTCATGGTAGTCAATAGTTCCAGCAGAGTCAATTTTGAATGCTAATGTCAATCCCCTTTTCTGCACAGCATAAGGAAATATAGCCTCTACAGTGGGACTCTAACAAATGTTGCCTTCCAAGAACAAGAATAAAAAGAGATTATTTTCCTAGACAGATTAGCAAATATTTTTTCAACTACTTAAGATATCTAAACTTGCAATGTTTTTATCATCCCCAATTGCAACAATAGGAGCCAATAACAAATCATTATCCTTGACAAATTAGATAACAATTTTTCCACAGAAAATAATCATTATCCTTCTTGACACTGATATGCATCATGGCCCTAAAAAATAAATCATGAGCATTGAGATATCAACGATAACTAGTTATTAGAATTTCTGCCTTGTAAAGGACTGAAGTAATGCATAACTCTACATGAAATATTTAGTTACCATGAATTGGTAATGATTCTACAAAGTTTTTATGAAGAAGTTTATAGTGGATATTATCTCATGTGATTGTTCTTTTTGTTCCATTTTCTACCAAGTTGAACTCATGATTAAATATTAAAAGATGTGTATCATTATAAACTCAACAACTTATGTAAACATGAAGTGGGCTCACATATTTAAATAAAACTGAAATGCATCACTCAACACTAAAAACATAACTATGGAAACCCAATCCTAGGCCCTGGATTCCACTAACATGTTTCAGCTAGATTTAATGACTAAAAACACAAACATTCAGCGCAGAGAGCATAATGAGCCACACTCCTAGGTGACCGACTCTGGTTTGACATGAAATTGACAACCAAAAAACAAACAAACATAATCTAGAAAATACATACTATGGAGAGACCTTATGGAAGCAATAAATTGACGATTGAACTTAGAAAGTTTAGATTATTGGAAGTAGCAAACAAAGTGATCATGTCAAGAGTTGGACCCTTGCTTCAATGGCCCTCTGCACACCACAACCTTTGATTTGATTTCTTCCTTAGAAGCAGAGGGGCTTCTTTGTTAAAGGATAAGCCCTAGTCCATTAAGATTTTTTATCAAAGAATATACTTTCAGGGGTTGTATGATGGGGAAAATAGTTGAGACAAAGGCAAGGCTTTTATGAGGTGAGATTTCCCTTCCTCCGTCTTCCGCATTCAAGGCTGGCCCTTGATGTAATGCTCTAAGTTACCGGAAATAACTAGAGAAATACTAAATACACCAAATATAGAAAGGGAGTGTGGCTCAAAATTATGATAATGATGAGACACATCTACAGGTCTTTAGAAATAGGAAAATATCTCATAATAACAAAAAGATTGAAAAATCATACACAACTTTGTGAGAAGGGCTATAATAATATCCTGTATATAGTAATTAGGCCCTCCTTATTCATGAGGACCCAGTTCCCTGTTAATGTACAATTTATTTATCTTGTGTCATCATGGAAAATTTGTACCCTAGCTAACAACCCCAGCTGCCCCACAACTTCCACCTAATCAAGAGTTGGCGTTTAGCCCCTAGACTCGATACTAATTTCTCTAGCTATTTTACTCAGATCTAGTTTTATCGTAAAAACTGCCACTATTTGTCAACAGTTGGTCCTCAAACAGCAATGAAAATATTTAATGGTATTTCTGTGCTCAGTATAAATATTTAAGGCTGTTAAAAATATATTATCGTAGAGTTACTATCTGTATGATTATTACTTACCTTGATGGGACTTTGAGAATATGAAAACGCGTAAAGAACCACAAACTGAAAGCTCTCGGATAAACCAAAAACATGACATAGATGGAATGGCAATGGACATGATAAGTAGCATGCCTATTGTGGCAATCAAAGCTATTCTACCTATGAGTTCCAAAATAAATCTAAGCATTGTTGTTTGATAAAGTTAACACCAATAATAGTCCTTGGGCATCTCAATCGATGGTGGATGTTATATAAAGTATTATCTAAAGTTTGTGGTTCAAAATCCTTAATTAACTTTGTGGACGGTGTGTGGGAGCGTGGAAAGATTCACCTAAAAGTTATAGTGATAGCAGTCACAATTGACTCCATATCATGCGAGTACAAACCCGTACCCCTTGCACGCACATTAGGCTAGTTTGAAACTCGTCAGAGAGATGGTTGTCCAATTATGGACAAACGATGATAAATATGTAGTCTATCATAGTAATATCATTTTGTATAAAAGTAGCCAAATGAGCTATCTTAATTTTGTTACGGTTCCAAAATGTTGGTTGCTACCCTACATTAGACTAGTTTAGCCTAATTGGTGGATTTCATATATTTCTGTAGTAACCATGTACTAAATTTCATCGGATGTTCAAGAAACTGTACATCCTAAGTTTTAATAATCCTTAAATTAGAGGTATATATTGCAGTCATTATTTTTCATGTTTGAGCTGCAAGACTTTGAGCTCAAACTTAACTATTTGATTATCAAGCACCCACTCTGGCTTGAGAGGTCACACCCATAGCATTAATAGCCTAAGGGGATATTGATTCACTAGTGAGGTTGGCGAAGTGTTAAGTTGTCCACCAAGCTTTCTCACTGTGGGCTACCCCATCCATATGGCACCAAGGAATGAGGCCAGGTGCAGATCTCAGAGGATTTTAACAGAATAGTTATCCCTTAGACCTGGCACCTCAGTCGAAGAATGCAGCCCCTCACATCATGTTTCTTCTTGAAACGCTCAAAAGGGTAGAAGAAAATTTCTATGTCCTAACGGGACGTTCGCTGGTATTTAGGCATTACTAAAATTTTCTCTCTGCAATCATTGGGTGGATTGTAAGATCGTAAAAATCTCCAGTGCCAATTTATTATGATTTGTTCTCATAGAAACATAGATGAGAAAATGGGTCAGGGTTTTTAAGAATATAGAAGCTATGGAGAACCTAGCTCCTTTAGTTGAATTGAATAGAACTACAAAATTTAGTTCACTCAAGTCAGGCATGATACAGAGAATTGTGCTTGGCTTCAGGCTTTGAAACTTTAGTGTACAATATACTATAATCTTCTACAATTGGAAGGCCGAAAATAATGGTAGACGTTATGGAAGCATCATCGTGAACAATGACCGATATCAAACTCACTTGTTGAATCATTGGATGGATGGTACTCACCAAGGCAAACAAAGAGAACTCCAAAAGGCTTGAAGGTTGCAGATGAATCAGATGCCATGGCCCTCAATGCTTCTCTTTGTCCTCCTGGTCTCCTGCAAGTTTAGATTAAGCCTCCAAACTTTTGGCCTAAAATGAGATGATAAGTTGTGCTAAAAATGGATGAAGGTGCAACAATTTGGGAAGGAGAATCTTTCAGAGAAACAATGAACTGAGAAAGAATGGGCGATGAATAAGGTTTCACACCATCAGCTTCATCTGCCACCCATGGATTGATAAATCCACGTAGTTATTGGAGTGAGAGTATTCCTTTGTCATTGTAGACCCGTATTTCGATTGTGCTGATTGGTCATTGTCATCCATAAATTGATTACAATGAAGAGGAACCATACTAGATTTCTCAACGAACCCATATCTTCCATCTACATTGCATTCAAATTCATGACGTTTATCATCGTTTGCAATCTTAAGATTCACATTAGAGCCTTGGGATTTGCAGTCCTTACCTCTTCCTGTATCTTCTTCTTCTTCTGCACAATCCGAAGGTGTTAACTTCAGATTCTCCTTGCAAAACTCCTCCTAAGAAGCCCTCAATTCCTTCGAAGCAACACAAGCACATTTTCTAGATATATCTCCATCTACTTTCCTTTCACTTCATAATGGAGATAAGTTTTAATCAGAGGTATACAAATTAAATTAAATGGTCATAAGTTTCAATGAGAAGTATGTAAATTAAATGTGAATAGTCATCATAAAAAAAATATGTTATATTATTAAAGAAAAATAAATAAATAAAATTATAATTTTATTTTAAATTATTATTATTAATTGAAAGGAGGTCGAGCAATCTCAAAAGGATGATGGTTGGAAGATTGCTAGTTGTTGGATCCCTGTCTTTTCCTCTTAAACCTCCTTTTTTTCTCTCTTCTTATTTTCTTTTTTGATTTTATTCCCTCATATTCTGGATTATTTGTGTCACACCTCCATAAACACACAACAAAAATTAAAAATAAATTCACCATAGTAATTTTAGACATGGCATGATTATAATTTATCTACATTTGTGATTGGCATATAATGACTCGTACTAAGGTAAAAGTCTATTTCTACATCCGTATACATTAATCCATATTCTGATGGAGCTCTGACATGGATCTAAATACACATGCGGTTTTCCTTATGTTTACATAGCATTCTCTGCTTTGTCGTTCATGGTTTGATTTGCAATTGATTTGGTATTAATGTTATGCTCTGCCATGGAGACATGGCGAGAGCAGGCTCCGTCCTCTCACTCAGCTGCCCACCAGCTGCACTGTTTACCTTGTTTCTCTCGCTTCATCAATGGTGAGGAGGCTTGGACTTTGATCCGAGGGTTGTGCTTTGTCCTGGAAATCTTCAACACCTTGTTTGTTGGTGATGAGTTTCATTACACTCCTTCATTATCTGGCGCTTGTCTCCACTGCCCAGGTTTCACTTCTGGTAAGTCTGCCTTTGTGATCAGGGTTTCGTTACATGAGGGTTTGTTTAGGGTCAACGTTACCATGACTGGTGTAGATGGCTTCGCTTTCCCTGTGTAGAAAGATCCCGATGAGTATAAGGTTTATAACTCTGCGAATTTGCATACAGTTTTCATTGTCCGCTATTATTTATTAATTATGTTACCACTTTCTAGTTGCAGATGTTGCAGAGGTGGGCATGAGTTTCTCAAGGTTCTCCACGGAGGGTTTCGTGGACCTTGCCTTTGTTCCCCTGCCTCCTTCGTTAAATGGATTACAGGTAAGTCCTATCTATCTGCACCTGTATAATGTTGGCATAGTAGGAGATTCGATGGTTGGTTTATTGCTTGGTTTTCTCAGAAAATTGGGGTATGCCATCGAGGGTTTCCATATTCAAAGGCCTGTTAAATTTTTGGACCAGGGTTTTAGTTTCAAGCCTATCATGGAGATTCCTATGTAGACATGAGAATACCTCTATTTGAGAAGTTCATGGGTTTATACATAACTTATTCTATTGTATTCTTTCAGTGATAGCCTTATTTGTATTGGGGTTTATTTGTTCATTTCCCTTGCATGTGTTTCAGGGTTTATTCGTTCATTTCCTTTGCATATGTTTCAGGGTTTATTTGTTCATTTCCTGGAACATTCGGTAGAGGACCTAAGTCCCCTCCCTATTGCACTTCCAGGTCTACCATTAACTAGCTTAAGAGGCTTGTAGCTATGGCTACCCCAGTACTTCTGGTTTTGATGTTTTAAGAAAATCTGTATTATATTTTGGGTATACTCGATTGCACCTACTCGAGTTCTGGGTAGTGGTGCTCTCACAGAGCTGGGTAAATTTCAAGTGCGGAAATGTCAATGTATAGAAGTTAAGACTTTGGTCCATGTGTTTGTTCCATTTTAAACTCCCAAATGCGTAGTATTTTAGTTACCGGTTCTTGTTTTAAGTTTGGTCGATGTTCAATATACATTATGGGAGAAGCCCTTCGTTTTTGATATGCAATGTTTCATTTTCGAGGAGTTTATTTATAAGTCTTTGTATGTTTTTTCCGCATATACTCTTGTTATATGAATAAAGGGTTCACGCTTCGGCTATATGATGCATAGTATTATTTTGATTCTTGGATTATAAATACCAATCTCAATAATGTTAAGAGAAGGAGACTATAGAGAACCTTAAATTGGAATTAAAAATAGTCTTTTCCTAATGTTTTCTACAGTTACCTTCGTTCAATTTTACACTATTTCTTTTCTGCTATTTGCAGAGAGTTATTTACTCAAGCTTTCTTTCCGTCTTTAAATTAAACTCTAAGCTGTGTAGTTTCACATTTACCTATGTTATGTTATACACATTTAGTTCTATTATTTTTCATGCAATGTTTATTTAGTTTTCTTTTTTTTTACTGTTTAGCATAAGAACATAATCAAAATTATCTTCCTAAGTCTGCATCTAGGTTCCCTACTCTTTTATGTGGGTATATCTTCCTCCAAGTTTCAGATATTCCTATTCAATTCTAATTTCAATTATTCTATATTCTTATACAGTACTAGTTTCAAATACAAACTATTCATGTACCATACTAATTCCAATTATAACTATTACTAAATCTGGTATTCAACAAACAACTTATGTCAGCAGAATATTCCAGGGTTGTTACCTACCTGAACTGCTATAAAAGAAGAAAATTTCAATTGAAGAAGTCACTTCTGTTACTTGCAAAATTCAATCCTCCCAGCCATGAAACTTGCTATCAGGTCCAAGTGTCCCCCCGAGCTTGCTCACAAGACTAATGTCTTACTGCAAGTTTTGCACACAGTTCTTTTGCTATCCAGTCACCACTAGACTTAGCTACTCATCCGTCTGACCTCTCAACAAGGTTCTTCCTCCCTTACTCCATGCCCCCCCTAGGTCTTTCTTTGGAGCATTCATAATCAGGGAGGTAGTTAGGGTTTTTTGGCAACTGCCTTCGCTAACTTCCTTGTTATGAGAAGTTATAAGATTAGTTAATATTCAAACCATTTTATCTCTTTAATAATTAGCAAACATTAATGCTTAATTCAAAATAATAATTATAATATCTAGTTTTGTTTTCACTGCGGTAAAATAAAATATTTACAATTTTTTGGGGACATTACATCTCCCCTCCCTGAAATCAAACATCACCCCGATGTTTTATGGCCTCAGACATCCTTGGAAAGGCTTCTTTCATGAGTTGTTCATCCTCCCAGGTGGCCTTGTCTGGCCCAAAATGTTGCCATTGCACTTTAACCTGGGTGATAGCTCGTTCCCATAGCATTACTTCTCTTTGACCGAGTATAACCAGAGGCTCGACCAAGAATTCTCCTTCCGGTTTGACCTGAAACAAAACAGTAATTTGAATCAATTTTTTTTCATTACCATAAAAATTTATTTGGCTTACCAAGAAAATTTCTTATCTGTATATCTTGCCAACTGATTATGTGCTTAGGATCATAAACATATCTTTTCAACACGGACACATGGAAAACATTGTGAACTTGAATATGGCTGGGTAAGGCGAGTTGGTATGCCACTAGCATGACCCTTGCCAAAATTTGGAACAGTCCACAAAACAGGGGTGCTAACTTAACACACCCGCTCCATTGTAACATACTCTTCTTAGCACGTACTCTCACATATACATGATCTTCTACTTGGAATTCTCTGAAATTCCTTTTTCGATCAACGAAGTTCTTTTGCCTATCTTGGGCAACCTTTAAGTTAGAACGCACCTTCTTAACCATCACTTCCATTTCCTTTAACATCTCAGGTCCCAACATTAGCTTGTCCCATAGTCCTCCACAACTGGACGGTGTGCGGCACATTCGCCTGTACGAAACTTCAAACGGGCTCATTTGTAACGAGGTATGGTAGCCGTTATTATAAGCAAATTCGACTAGATGCAAGTAATCTTCCCATTTGGATAGTTGTTGCATTACATATGTTCTTAGCATGTCTTCCACTAACTGATTCACCCGTTTTGTCTGCCCTTTCATTTGAGGATGATAGGCAGTACTGAAGTTTAATTTAGTACCTAACTGTTCAAACAGGGTCCTCTAGAAAGCTGATGTAAACTTTACATCCCGGTCAGAAATTATAGTTTTTGGTAGCCCATGTAGCCTGAAAATATTTTGCATGAAAATATTGGCAATCTGTATCACTCTAAAGGTGGAGTGTACTGGTATAAAATGAGCTGATTTGCTTAATTTGTCTACCACCACCATTATTGAGTCATTTTGATTTTTGGATTTGGGTAGTCCTGTGATAAAATCAAGAGAGATGGTCTCCCACTTCCATTACGGAATTTGTAATGGATGCAGTAACCCAGCGGGATGCTGATGTTCTGTTTTAACTTGTTGACATTCCAAGTAGCGTGTCAAATATTCTTCTACATATTTTTTTCATTCGTGGCCAATAGTACTCCTTTAGGAGTACTGTAATTAGTTTTTGGTATCCTAGTTGTCCTGCATAGGGACTCTTATGATATTCATCCAGAATTAGACTTTTAATGTTATTTTGATTAGGCACATATAATCTTTTCTTATAATTCAGCATACCTACGGAATCCATTTCATATCCTAGCTGATATGCATGGTTGTTTGTGTTTTGAGCTTGTTGTCCTAACTGTTGATATTCTAGGTCCTGCTTCGTTGCTTCTTTAATTAATTCGTCGAAGGTAGTTCACACTTTGCTATATGAAACCTCATAGAGACAATGTACCTTTTCACTTAAAGCGTGAGCTACCCGCTTCTCCTTTCCCTTTAGATGTTTGATCTCAAAATCAAATCCACTTAGAAAATCTACCCACCTGGCTTGTCTAGCATTTAAAGTGGGCTGCTTGAAATAATTAGTCAAGTTGTGATGATTATTAATTAACAGAAACTTCCTACCAATCAAATAGTAACACCAAATTTTTAAAGCGTGAATGACGGTTGTCAATTCTAAGTCGTATGTGGAATATTTCTGCTCGTGCTCCTTCAATTTCCTAGATTCATAGGAAATTACCCTCCCATCTTGCATTAATACTGCACCTACCCTTCCTTACTGGCATCTGTACACACCACATAGTCCTTGCTTGGATCTTCTATTCTTAAAATTGGCACAGTGGTGAGCAAATGCTTAAGCTGCTCAAAACTCTTTTGACATTCTGTTGTCCATTTAAAAAAATTTCCCTTTTTCTATAGGGAGGTAATAGGATAGGCCACTCTGGAGAATCCTTCCACAAACTGTCTATTGTATCCTGTCAAACCCATGAAATATCTTATATCGGCTACGTCCTTTGGTACTAGCCATTCCATTATGGTCTTTATCTTTTTGGGGTCCACAACGATTCCATCCTTCATAATAATGTGGCCTAAGTACTGAATCTATTCCTTAAAACAAAACACTTGTTGAATTTAGCATACAGTTGATGTTCCTGGAGAGTCTGCAACACTATCCTGATCTACTCCTTATGTTCTTCAATATTCTGGGAATAAATTAGTATGTCATCAATAAATATTAATTCAAATTTATCTAAATATTAGTGAAATTTACTATTCATTAGACACATAGAGGTTGCGGGGGCATTGGTTAGCCTAAAGGGTAACTCTACAAACTCGTAGTGCCCATAACGGGTCCTAAAGGCGGTTTTGGCTATGTCTTCCTCCTTGATTCTGATCTGGTGGTGTCCTGATCGTAACTCAATTTTTGAAAACATTGTTGCCCCTTTCAATTGGTCAAAAAGTTCATCTATGTGGGTTAAAGGGTATTTATTCTTAATAGTCAATGTATTCAACTGACGATAGTCCATACACATACGTAGGGTCCCATCCTTCTTTTTGACGAAAAGTACAGGGGCTCCCCAAGGTGACACACTGGGGCGGATGTATTTTTATCCAACAGCTCCTGCAATTGCATTTTTAGCTCTGGAAATTCTGGTGTGCTCATCCGATAAGGAGCTCGGGACACTAGGGCTGCTCCTCGCACTAGTTCAATGGTGAAATCTATGTCTGTCTTTGGTCGCAACCCTGGTATTTCTTTAGGGAATACATCTGTAAAATTCTGAATTACTGGGATACTTTCCAAGGATACAAACTTGTCCTTTGAGTTGGCATAACCAACTTGAATAGCATAAAGTTGGCATCATTTTATGATGCACTTTGCCAGTTGAGAGGCTGTTATTGGCCATAATTTTAATGGTCTCAGAATGCCTTGCACCTCCTGTTTGTCTCCTTGCTCGTTCATGTAACATATAGTTTTTGTTTTATAGTTTATAATGAACCAACGCTTTTCTAGTCAGTCCATGCCTATCAAGACATCATACGATCCTAGGGGAAGTATATTTATATCTGCCACCAAAGGCTGACCTACTATTTCCAAAGGATAGTTATTAACCTTGGCCAACACACGTCTCTTTTCCCTTGTTGCTAGCTGTACTAACCAGGGGTTTTTAAACTTCACAGTTTGTAATTTACATTGCTCAACTATCTTAGGACTAACATAACTTGACGTAGGTCCAATATCAATTAAAACAGATACAATATGATCAAATATTTTACCTTCAAATTCTACCATAGTCGGTTGGTATTCTGCCTGATGATCTTCAAGGGAGGCATTAATTTTTGGAATACTCTGGGCTATGTCGCCTACCGTAGATTCCTCATGAATCTGCGAAATTTTTTCAGTGCCTTTATAGTTAGGACAATTCTTAATATAATGTGGCCCTCCACATCCCAAGCATTGTACTAGAGGTCTGGTTGTCGCTTCAATTTCTGTTCTACCTGATTGCTCACTGGGTTTGGGTTCATGGGGAGGTCTAAATTTGACTGATTTCTATGCAGATTTATGTTGATCTGATACTTGGGAGGTCCTTTGCTGATATTGCCTTGATTTCCCTTATTTCCCACAACAAACTTATTGCCCTTCTTGTCAGTCCATTTCTTCCCCATAACTTCTCCTTTTTGTTTTCTTTGCTGATAGCATATCCTGGCCTTTCGTATGACCTCATCCATCGTTTTTGGGTTATCAAACTCAATTTTCTCTTTCATAAACAAGGGTAAACTACTGACAAATCAATGTAATTTTTCCTTCTCTTCTTGTATGTAAAGTACATATCGAAGTAAAGAGGTAAATCCGGTAATAAACTCATCCATTGTTTGTTGTCCAAGCCGCAGGTCATGGAACTCTTTTACCTTCTCGTGGTAAAATCTCTCAGTTAAATATGTTTCTTTAAATTATCTCTAAAACTTTTCCCATGTTATATTTTGTTCATTTACCCCTTGTACAGTTTTGACCTCCTCCAACCATAAGGTGGCATTCCCTTGTAGCCAGAAAATGGCCAAACGAGACTTTAAGTTATGGTCATATTCGTATAGCTGAAAACATTTATGCATGTTAATAAGCCAGGCTTCAGCTGCTTCCTCTAGTTCCCTGTCAAAGTGTGGTGATTTTATTTTTTGAAACTCCCCTTGCAATTATGTCCTTTGCCTCTTTGGTGTTTTATGCTCGGAAGCATTATCTGACTTCTCTTCTTGGTTTTCTTACCCCCCTTCCATTTCCAAATACTCAATGTGATACTCTTGTTCCCCTGACATATGTCCTTGTTCAGGGCTGGGAATTGGTTGACGCTGATTTTTCTTATCTGATAGGATTTTCATAATCTTTTCCTATTCCAACATTAGCCTTTCATTGTCTGCCCGTAGTCGGGCCATCTCCTTCTTTAATTCATGCACAGTCTCCAATATTGTAGGATTGGTGTTTTGAGGTTCTTCTCCTAACTATACCCATACTTCAAGGTTGGTTTCAAGAAAAGTTATAGGTCCTAGGCCTGTCATGTTTCTGTGGGGAGTGATGTCCGTCCTTCTCATGTTCTTCTTTTTTTCTATCTTTGTACATGCAAAAAATTCTCAGTTAACAATAATTATATTTACTTACCGGTTTAACTCCAGAGGCCTCAGTTTGGTAACCTTGGGTATGATACCACTTGTCACACCTCCATAAACAAACATAACAAAAATTTAAAAAAAAATCACCATAGTAATTTTCGACATGGCATGATTATAATTTATCTACATTTGTGATTGGCATATAATGACTCGTACTAAGGTAAAAGTCTATTTCTACATTTGTAAACATTAATTTGTATTTTGATGGAGCTCTGACAGGGATCTAAATACACATGCGGTTTTCTTTATGTTTACATAACATTCTCTGCTTTGTCGTTCATGGTTTGATTTGCAATTGATTTGGTATTAATGTTATGCTCTACCATGGAGATGTGGCAAGAGAAAGCTCCATCCTCTTGCTCAGTTTCCCACCATCTGTATTGTTTACCTCATTTCCCTCACTTCATCAATGGTGAGGAGGCTCGGACTTTGCTTTGAGAGTTGTGCTTTATCCTGGAAATCTTCAATGCCTTGTTTGCTGGTGATGAGTTTCATTACACTCCTTCATTATCCGGCACTCGTCTCCACTGCCCGGGTTTCACTTCTGGTAAGTCTGGCTCTATGATCAGGGTTTCGTTACATGAGGGTTTTTTGAGGGCTGAGGTTACCATGACTGGTGTAGATGGCTTCGCTTTCCCTGTGCAGCAAGATCCCGGTGAGTATAAGGTTGATAACTCTACGAATTTGCATACAGTTTTCATTGTTCATTGTTCTCTATTAATTATGTTGCCACTTTCTAGTTGCAGATGTTGTAGAGGCAGGCAGCAGTTGCTCAGGGCTCTCCACGGAGGCTTTCGCAGACCTTGCCTACGTTCCCCTGCTTCCTTCGTTAAACGGATTATAGCTAAGTCCTATCTATCTACACCTGTATAATGTTGACAGAGTAGGAGATTCGATGGTTGGTTTATTGCTTGGTGTTCTCAGACAGTTGGGGTATGCTATCGAGGGTTTCCATATTCAAAGGCCTGTTAAATTTCTGGACCAGGGTTTTAGTTTCAAGCCTATCATGGAGATTCATATGTAGATGGTAGAATACCTCTACCTGAGAAGTTCATGGGTTTATACAAAAATTATTCTATTGTATTCTTTCGGTGATAGCATTATTTGTATTGGGGTTTATTTGTTCATTTCCCTTGCATATGTTTCAAGGTTTATTCATTCATTTCCTTTGCATATGTTTCAGGATTTATTCGTTCATTTACCGGAACATTCAGTAGAGGACCTAAGTCCCCTCCTTGTGGAACTTCCAGGTGTACCATTAACTGGCTTAAGAGGTTTGTATCTACGACTACTCCAGTATTTCTGCTTTTGTTGTTTTAAGAAAATCTTTATTATATTTTGGATATACTCGATTCCACCTACCCGAGTTCTGGGTAGTGGTGCTCTCACAGAGATGGGTAAATTTCAAGTGTGGAAATGTCAATGTATAGAAGTTAAGACTCTGGTCCATGTGTTTGTTCTGTTTTAAACTCCCAAATGCGTAGTATTTGAGTTACTGGTTCTTGTTTTAAGTTTTGTCGATGTTCAATATACATTATGGGAGAAGCACTTTTTTTTTGATATGCAATCTTTCATTTTCGAGGAGTTTATTTATAAGTCTCTGTATATTGTTTCCATAGATACTCTTGTTATATGTATACATTAAGCTTTCACTTGCATGGTAACGTATTTTCAAGGGTTTCACGCTTCAGCTATATGATGCATAGTATTATTCTGATTCTTAGATTGTAAATACCAATCTCAATAATGTTAAGAGAAGGAGACTACAAAGAACCTTAAATTGGAATTAAAAAAAATCTTTTCCTAATGTTTTCTACAGTTACCTTCGTTCCATTTTACACTGTTTCTTTTCTGCTATTTGTGAAGAGTTATTTACTCAGTCTTTCCTTCCGTCTTTCAATTAAAATCTAAGATGTGCAGTTTCACATTTATCTATGTTATGCTATACACATTCAGTTCTAATATTTGTCATGCGGTGCTTGTTTAGTTTTCTTTTTTTTACTTTTTAGAAAAAGAACATAATCAAAATTATCTTCCTGAGATTGCATCTAGGTGCCCTACTTTTTTATGGGTATATCTTCCTCCAAGTTTCTGATATTCCTGTTTAGTTCTAATTTCAATTATTATCTATTCCTATATAGTACTAGTTTCAAATACAAACTATTCATGTATTGTACTAATTCCAATTATAATTGTTACCAAATCTGACATTCAAAAAACAGCTTATGTCAATAGATTATTCCAGGGTTTTTACCTACCTGAACTGCTATAAAAGAAGAAAATTTCAACTAAAGAAGTCACTTCTGATACTTGCATAATTCAATCCTCCCAACCATGAGACTTGTTGCCAGGTCCAAGTCTCCCCCCAAGCTTGCACACAAGACTAATGTCTTTCTGCAAGTTTTGCACACAGTGTTTTTTCTATCTGGTCACCACCAGACTTAGCTACTCTTCTGTCTGAGCTCTCAGCATGGTTCTTCCTCCCTTACTCCATGCCCCCCCACTGAGGCTTTCTTTGGAGCATTCATAATCAGGGAGGTAGTTAGGGTTTTCTATAAAATGCCTTCCCTAACTTATTTGGTTTTAAATTGTAATTATTAGGATTTTGATTCCTTTCCTATTACTTTTTATTTTTTTGGTTTAACTTCTAAAATTTTAGATTTTCCTTTATTCTTAAGGTTTTTAATAAATATGATATATAAATAATAATTAAGTTTAGAATTATAAGCTTTCATATTTAGATAATTTGTTAATTAATTATTTGATTAATGGACATACATTTAAGTTTAATTTTTATTTATCCCTTAATATAATTAGTAACATGTTTGGTTAGATATAATCAAATTAATCACATTAACTGTTTAATTAATTATTTAATAAACTTTAGTTTTTACCCTAATACTATATACATTAATATTAATGTGAATTTATATACATTTCATTTGGTTGTTAAAGAGGTTAATTCATATCTGGTCACATATAAATAGACATAGTAATCATACTAACTAATTATTTATTTATTGATATTTTATCCTATAAAATTTCCTCTAGTATTATGGGTTTTTATATGGTTAAATGAATTAACTATTAATTAATTATTTAATAAACATTTACATTTTATCCCAGTACATCACATGTTAGTATTAATATGAATTTATTTAGTTGTAAAAATAGTATTTCTTTGGTTACATACAAATAAATTTACTAATCAAATTAACTATTTATTTAACTAATTATTTAAGTTCATTAATATTTGGTTTATTTCAGAAGATAATATATTAGTGATTAGTTTTAATGTTCTTAGTTCATAAATTTTTAATTAATTAAAAACAGATATATTTGGTTTCATATATATTTAATTAAAATATATAAATCTAACAAATTAACTAATTAATTAATTAATTTTCTAACACAAATTAACTAATTAATTTTTTAATTATCTAATTTTTCCCCAACTCCTTGTCCAGTCAAATGTAGTTGTTGCCTTGTCAATTTTTAGCCATTCCCTATGGTCAAAAGTAGTTGTTTCTCTCTATTCGTTGGAATGCTACATCTCTCTATTTAAGTTGCTGCCATGATCTGGTTCTTCATCTTGTGTTCACGATGAACCACACTTCTGGTTCGAAACACGTAGACAAATGAGTTTCCATGTGATTATCACCAAAAACATGTCTAAAAAGCTTGATAATGATTACAAAAGCCTTAATTCAACAATTACAATTGATAAATATAACAATTGATATTTTTAAAATTATGATTTTATAAATAGGAACTTAAATTTAACAAAAATTCCCAATAAAATGAAATTTGGGTACCTAATTTTTAAATTAATTTATTTATAACATTTTTTTCTTAATTTATGATAAATATAAAAAAAAAATAAAAAAAAAAAAATTGGTTTTTAATAAAATCAAATTAAAATAATAATAATAATAATAATATCATTATAAGTAAATAAAATATTTTTCAAAAAAGAAAATTGATATTTTAATTATATTTTTAATATATTTATTTATAAATTTACTTATATGTGAGATGTAAATACCCATTTTTTTTTTATCAAGTAAGAGTAGGACCTTCTATTAATCTAGCCAATAATACATAATTTACAAGAAGCCGCACCAGCTCTGTGAGAGTTCAACAGGCAGCTGGGCAAGCAAAGTTCCGGACCACGCACTCAAAACCATGAGAAGCCCGAACAAGCAAACCGGGGAGAAACCTCCAGACAAACTGTACAAAAGCAAGCAGTAGACCCTCTGGTCGTACTATCGAGCACCAAAAGAAACCCCGAATGCCTTGGAAGACGGGTCCACAGAATTGGGGCCCACAAACTACACAAGTGACCCACCGAGGGTCCACAAGACTGCCACCAAAGACCAGCTAGAGACAACAGAAAGCAAGAAGAGCCATAAACCATACAATCCGACCTGCCAGGATCAACGTACAGGCTCTGAAGTGGGCCCACTACAAACCCACACAAAACCTGTCATGCGGACCCGACAAAAGCTATAGGCCAGCTCTCTAAACTCTTTCGGGTCTGAAACGCCAAACCAACATGCATGAACAAACTAACACCGTTGATCACCTGACGAGGATCCAACGGTCTACATGGATATCGAGTGGACAAGTAGCGCGAGGGATAACCACCCGATGTAGGCGGTATTCTCTCACCTCTCGTAGCTACGTGTCGCATAAAGAGTGGAATCAGGGCCTCCCTCAGAAAAACCAGAAACCACTTGGACCCCGCCCAATAAACCACTTGTGATTTTGGAATTGAATGCCTCGCAGAATAGCTTGCGCGTTCTTTCGCCAAGTGATAGCCTTTAAACAAGAACATCAGATGGTTCTTGTGCCTTCCTCCCAAATTCTCTGCCAACTCCCAAACACCATCAAAATTACCACATGAAGTTTTGGTCAATGGACAACCAAACCTGTGGTACTTCCAGAGTCGATCCTCTCGCCACACATTCAATGGAATACTGAACTTTAGATTGCGGCCAAAATCCAAAAAGGGCAGATAGTTTAGGGATCCCTGTCCTCCCGCCTGTCTCCTGAACCACTTTGATCCTTCATGTGAAACAATAGCTCCAAATCTTTGTCCGCCTAATAGAGACAATCGTCCAATAGTTTGCTCAGTGGTAACAAATCCTAGGCATATCGAGAATCACTATCCATATTAGTGACTCCTTCGTTCGCCAAACAGTCCGCTAACATGTTAGCTTTCCTTTTCACATGGACAAAGCTAACAGTTTTTAAGGTTTTCAAATGGGAGTGGATATGGTGAAAGACCTGCAGAAGCCTCCAATGCTTCGAAACTTTATTTGGAGAAGTGCCATTGCATATTTTCTTGGCTGCTCTAATAATCAATTCCGAGTCTGCTTCAATAATAACATTATGCGAATTTGAGTCCAACAGGATTTCCAAGCATTGCTCCAGAGCCATGAGCTCTGCCATGTTATTCGTGGCCTTACCCAAGTGGCCATGGAAGATCTTCTTTATTTGACCCTGTTCATCTCTTATAGCACCCCCAAAGCCAGCTAAGCCTAGATTGCCCTTAGAAGCTCTGTCTATATTAACCTTTAGGAAACCATGAGGAGGAGGCTGCCAAATGTCACTATCTACATTTATTTGGCTTAGTCCCTTGATTAAGCCCTGTGGGCTAATGGACTGGAGACCCAAATATAGTAAAATACTCGCCTCTTGGTGCAGGGGAGGATCCTTAGGAAGTGTCCTCAACAGGCTTTTTACTGTGTCTTTGAGATGCCTTAAAATTAGGTCAATAATGTGTTATGGCTTGCTTGATTTGTTTTTGAAGATCCGGCTGTTGCGCTCTTTCCAAACATTCCAAATAACAAAGCCTGGAACCAGAATCCAAGCTTTATTAATAATTTCATTCCCTGAGAAGTTGTTCCTCCAATTCTTCAAAGTATTGGATATGTTGAGACTATCCCTATCTGATTGTTTAAAGATTGAGGCTACCCAGTCCCACATGTTGGATGTGAAAGGACAGAGGTTGAGAAGGTGATTCATCGTCTCCTCTTGTGAGCCATAGAGGTAACATTTGGAAGGGCCAATAAAGCCTTTTTTTAGGAGATTCTCCCAAGTTAAGATTTTCCTTTGATGCACTAGCCAGATGAATAATTTTATTTTCATCCAGTGGGGGCTCTGCCATAGTTTCTTCTAGACTTGATCAGGATTCAGATAGTTAAATCTTGTTACTTCCTGTTTAGCTTCTTTGAGGTTAAAGTTACCTTTGGTGTTCTTTCCCTATCTTAATTGGTCAGGTAAGGAGGATACTAGAATCCTTCTATGCTCTAGAGCCTGGGTGAGAGATTTTTCCTGGGCCTTCAGAGGACTCTCTTCATTGTAGCCTAGATCATTCCAAATCGTCCATTTTCCATTATTCCTATCCTGGTCCCAGAAGTATTTGACCATAAGAAGACCTCTGTTTTCTATGTCACTCTTGAGAGCTTCTAAGTCATCCTTATAAAGGTTGGGTTCCTGCTACCAGTTGTCCTCCCAAAATTGTGCTAGGTTCCCTGCTCAAATTTCCCAGAAGCTATGTTGTTGAACAATACTTTTATTTTCCCAAGCAAGGTTCCAAATATGGGAGCCCCTGATTTTCCCTGACATTCTTATGTGATCCTTCTCCTGCCAATACTTGGCATATTTTTGTTTCCAAAGCTTAGCCCAGGCATTTGTTGACTCCTTAATCCATCTCCACCAAAGTTTGGCTCTCGCAACTCTACTGAGGGTTTCAGGGTCATGCAGCCCCAAGCCACCATGGCTTTTGGGCCTGCATATTTTATCCCAGGCAACTAAAGCCCACTTCTTCTTCTCTTCTCCTCTTCCCCACAGAAAATCCCTTTGTATGCTCTTGATCTGCTGCTTAACACATTTAGGAGCAGGAAGAGTTGAGAACATGAAAATAGGAATTGCCTGCAAAACCTCCTGTGTGAGCACAAGGCGCCCTGCCAAATTAAGTGACCTGCATGTCCATTTTCTGACCTTGTCCTGAAGTTTCCTTATTATTGGCTCCCACACTTTATTGCTTAGAGGTTTATCAGTAAGGGGTATGCCTAGATACTTGGAAGGTAGCTTTTCCCTTTGAAACCCAAGAATTCTGGTAATATTTCTCTAAATAGCAATGCTAGTGTCAAAGAAAAAAACTTTGAATTGTTGAGGCTTACCTCTGTCCCTGATGCCATAGAAAAGTCATTTAAGATGTGTTTGATTTCTTTGGCTTCCCTGACTATGGGTATGTTCTGTAGCATAATGTCATCCACAAATTGTTGATGAGTGTTTGCTACTCCATCCAAGGTGAGCTTGATACCCTGGATCCAACCTTTAGCATTTGCCATTTTAATCGCTCTGCCTAGCCCTTCCATCATGAGAACGAAGAGGAAAGGAGAGAGCGGATCTCCCTGTCTGAGACCTCTGGAGGGTGTGAAGGTTCTTGAAGGAGCTCCATTCAGCAGTATGGAAAAACTGGTCATGGTGACAAGTGCCATAACCCATCTTATCCAATTTTGGTCGAAGCCATAGGCTTTTAGAATTGCTCTTATATAAGACCAACTTAGCTTGTCATAGGCTTTCGCTAGGTCCAACTGAATGATCATGCCAGCTTGTTTGTTTCTTTTGAGAGAGTGTACCACCTCATGATCTTGGATGATGTTGTTGAGGATTTGTCTTCCTTCCACATAGTCCATTTTCTCCTCCGAGATGAGAGATGGTAGAAGGGGCTTGAGTCTATTAGCTATCACTTTGGAAATAATTTTGTACACCACATTACATAAGGATATGGGTCAGAAGCCATCCAGAGTCATGGCATTTTCCTGTTTTGTGATCAAAGAAATGAAGGAAGCATTAAGAGCCTTCAAAACCTTTTTGGATTTTCTTGAGTCTTCCACCACCTCAAGGATATCTTGTTTGACTATTTCCCAGCAGGCTTTTAAGAAGTCTACATTGAACCCATCCGGGCCTGGAGCTTTTCCATTTTTCATTTCATTAATCACTCCATTGACCTCCTCTTCCGACACTGGCCTGTTAAGATTGTGGTTGTCCTCTCTGGTGACCAGCTGAGGGATATACTGAGTGAATTGGTCAATGAACTTGAATCTATCCTCCAAAGGTTCCTTTGCTATACCGAGGAAGTGTTGTACAAGGACTGATTCCATATCATTGTGCGAGACAAGCTCTATCCCTTGAGAATCTTTCATATTTGTGATTTTGTTATGTGCCCTATGAGCCATGGTGGATTTGTGAAAGAATTTTGTATTCTTTTCTCCCTCTCTAATCCACTATATCCTTGATTACTGTCTCTAGAATATTTCCTCTTGCAAGCATCGCTCGTCCCATTCTTCCTGCAAAGAGTCAGTTAGCTTGTGTCACTCCTCGATAAAGCCATTTGTGATGTTGATCTGATTTATCTCCTGGAGCTTCTTCTCAGCTTCTCTTTTGGCTTTGAAGATATCACAAAATTCTTTTTTTTTTCATATCTTTAAGTTTGGATTTGATGTGTTTGATTTTCTATTGGAGCATGAACATTCTAGTGCCTTGAATGTTCAAATCCTCTCTCCACCATTTGTCAATATTACTGGTGAATGTAGGGTGAGAGAGCTAGGAATTTTCGAACCTGAAAGGCCTGTTTCTTGGTGTGCCCATAAAGGTGGCTTCCAGTTGTACAGGACAGTGATCTGACCCTCCAAAGGGAAGAATAGAATTTGTCATGGCAGGGCCTCTGAGAAGGAGGTCCTCTGAAATAATAAATCTATCTATTTTGGAGGCAACTTGAGAATCCCCTCCCCTCTTGTTGTTCCAGGTGAAGGTTCCATTTATTGTTTCAGTGTCCACAAGCCCCATGTTCATTATGAAGTTCTGGAAGGCCATGGAGTCTCTTCCTAACTGTCTAATGCCACCTTTTTTCTCTGAGAGAGATCTTATCATATTGAAATCTCCAGCAATGATCCAGGGCATGTTGGGGTGTCTTGCCCTTAGATCCTCAAGGGAGATGAGAAGCTTGAGTTTTTCTGCTAGCTTTTGAGGCCCATAAACATTTGTGATCATGTATATTTCCTTATCACCTACAGGTTGACAAACCAAATAAAGATAGTTCCTGGATGCTTCAGCATCTAGGATTCCAAATTTCTGTGGATCCCACAACGTGAGAATGCCCCCCTGCCAACTTGCTTGCTTTAGCCTCTAGATAATCATACTTGATTAGCCACTTACTATGAATTTGTCTAATCTTATCCATCGAACATTTTGTCTCCTGAATAAAAACCATATTTGGTTTTTCTTCTTTAATTCTATTACTAAGATTCATTTGTTTCCTTCTATTTCCTATGCCTCTAATATTCTAGGTTGTGAGCTTCATTAAGAAAGGTTATTAAAGGAATCACTGGTAAGATCTTTCATCTTACCTGAGTTAATCAGTAGTTTCCCACATTCGTTCAGTAGCTCATTTTGTCTTTTTCTTCCTCTTTTCCTACCTGAGTTCTTTGGAGATTGTGCCTATACATTCTCCATCATTTTGACCCCACTATGCTCCTCGCTTTCATGATTTATTTTGATTCCAGTTCCCTTCGATTGTGATCTCCATAGAAAGAGTTGTTGCACCCTGTCATAATCCTCTTTTGGCAGGGAATATACTCCTATGGTCGTCCCTTGTTCCAGAATTTTTTCTAGATCTAGATTTTCCCTACCTAGAATCTCCTGTAGTTCATGGTCCTCTATTCTCGCTTCACTTGGAGTCATCTCATAGTCCCTACTTATCTCCATGCAACTTGGTAGATCATCCTTTTGCTGGTTGTTTACTATGATATCCTCCATGTCAGCTTCCTTTTCCTTCTCATTGTTTATGTTCTCCATATCCTGGACTATATTCTTGTTCCCCTCTTCTTCCTCTAGGATCTTGAAACGATTGTATCTTGAATGTCTATCCTCATTCATCTTATTTTGTTGGCATTTACCACCTTTCCCTTTGCTCCCAACCTTGGTAAAACCCTCGTGATTTTTATCTTCAATAGTTTTCACATTTTCTTACATATTGTTTGTTGGGTAGTCTCTGAACAAATGCCCATGTTCATGGCATTTGCGACACCTAAATGGGATGTGATCATAGTCCACAGTCTGCACCCATTCTTCATCATATACTTCTAAAATTATTGCTTCTGGAAGGGCTCCAGATAAGTCCATTTCCACACATATTTGGGCAAATGAGGTATATTTTCCTTTCAGAGTTGCCTCTGAGATCTTTAGGAAGTGCCCCAGCTTGTTGCCTATTATTTTCAGAGATTCTGGTATCCAATAATCAAGAGGAAGGGAGTATAGTCTAATCCATACCGGTACCGATGTGAATGATTCATGTTCCAGGACAAAGTTCATCATCCATGGCTGCATATAGAGTCCTGTCGCAGCGTAGAAATATGGTCCTCCCTCGAAAACTCTATCTTTATCCTCTAGGCTCGTGAAAACCACTGTGAAGAAGCCCTTAGAACCTAGATGTAGATGTATTTCCCCCTTTAGCTTCCAATGGTTCCTTATCCATATGTGCAACGCCCTCTCCATCAGCCATAACCCCATAAATTTGCATATGATCGCATGTTCCGTCATATGATTCCTATGTGCTTGAAGTGCTGGATCACTCAATATGACCCAGGGAATAATGCTTAACTTGGGTTTGCAGACCCCAGTTGTCCTTATGGAGTTAGGTTTCCACTGTTGCCTCCATTCTCCTTCTCCTTATTTATTTCCGACTAATCCCCTTCGTGTTCCTGAAGTCCGCTTCTTCCCAATGTTCCTTTGCTTCCTGCCTCTGATACCTTCTCCGGAGGTTTTTTAAAATGATGCTTTCCCATGTCCTTACTTCCATCTGTAACTACCTGACTGTAGGAGGGAGCAACACTCCCCCTTGCGCGTCCTGCCATGGTTCCCAAAGTCAAAACCCTAGTGCCAACTTCAACCCTAGCTCAAGTTGCAGACCTAAAACTTCGTGACCGCCTAATGTATTTCCTGAATGTAACCCATTGAAATACCCGAATTTTAATTTTTGAATAAATACATATTTAACTAAATTAAATAATAAATAATAAGTTAAAATAAAACTAATTAAAGATTACCATATTTATATGACAATTCTTCCACTATTTTATAATTATATTTTAGCGATAACAATAAGAAAAAAATTGGGTCACTCAAATATATGACAATGTTTCCATTATTTTACAATTATATTTTAGCAATAACAATAAATTAATTTATTTGGGTCACTCAAACATAAAACCTTAATTAATTTCAAGACCTTACCTAACTCTTCCGAATATGCTTATGGCCACCCACAAAAATAAAGAAATAGATGAGTCTTTTAAACACGATCATATAAGAAATCCATTCACAAGTTGGTTTCAATTTATTAATCATATAAGTAACTTAAGTCAAAACCTTGATATTTAATTATGTTAATATTTTTACAATTTATTAATCATATAAGTAACTTAATTCAAAAGCTTCATATTTAATTATGTTAATTTTAATGTAAAAATATTAAATTAATAGTTTGAAGATTTTCTATTTCAATTTAAGGTGGATAGGATTTGTTGATTTTTTTTTTTTACTTTTTTAATGAACTACCTATATTGATTCTTAAGGTAATATGCTTAGCTTATGTTGTAGTTGGTTAGAGAGTTTGTTAGGTTGCATTAACTTTTAATAAAATATGTCACATTTCCTAGAAATTTTCGAAGCATACCTAATTTTAGAAAAATCGCTTTATCTCTTGGTTGAAACTGATAGAAACTCTTCGACAATTCTCTTTTTTATAAGACTTGAGATTCAAAGGTTGAGTAAAATCAAAGTTAAGAATACTATTTTTGTTGCAATAATTAATAATAATATTTTTTTTTGTTTTTGTTATATATTTATCAATGGTAGATACGAATGAAGCCTTCAACTATATCAACCACATTAATATTTTTAATGTGGTTGTACTAGTATTTATGTACACATTTAACCATTATGTTAATTTTAATTTTTTTTTTTTACAATTGATTTAGTTGTTAATTAGTGGTGAGGATAATTATTATTGAATGTTATTGATGAATGCATGATGTCTATATATTTATTGTTTAATGAAACTATGTGGACTCAAAATTATTCGATAAAAATCATGTCACTAGAATGACTAAGCTAGTGGTCCATAATGGGATAGACTTTCATTCTTTCCAAATGTTTGTGTCTTGGGTAACTTGCTTCATTATCTTTGAAGAATATGAGCTATTAGCCAATTAGAAGTAATTAGAAGTAGTCTTAAGTCTTACTCCAAATTCAAAAATAGTTTTCAATGAAGATAATACTCATAAGAAAGTCAATATTCCTCATGTTCATTGTTAAGATGATATCCCTAATATGGTGTTGTGCTTTTTAGTAACATTTAATCTTTATTTCATATATGAAACCAAATACCATGTGAATCTCTTGCACGTGTTATATATATATATATATATATATATATATATATATATATATATATATATATATATATATATTAGACTTAAAAAACTAAAATATTCTTTCTAAATGAAAAGTAATTAACAAAAACTAGGGAATTTGTATAAATTAAAAGAGGTTGTAGTAACAACTCATAGTAGAGTTCTACAAAACAGGCTTCCCATGAAAGTAGTATAATTTAAAAGGCTATTTGATTCTATTCTATAATGGCCACTTGCAAGTATCTTCTAGTTCACTTTAAATTAGATATTATTAATGTGAAAATACAATAAATGATAATTTAAGAATTAGACATAGCATACTTGGGTGTGTATTAAAGGGTAGGAAGGTCAACCATTGCTTTTTTGCTTCCTTCAATTGCATACTTGGTGTCTAATTGAAGGTGAGGAGAAGGGAGATTTTTGTTGTTGACAACATAGAACATTTTTCTCAAATATTAGCTAAGATTAATGTGAGATGATTGGATATATATTGGAGTCGGACTCTCGTAATGATATCCACCATGAGATTATGGCTAGTTTCTTGTTGACTTTACTTGTCAATGAATGATAAAATTGAGATATCCAATTGTTTGATGTCATCTACATGCCTCTAAAAAGTAAGTCACATTTCAGGAAGCTGCTAGTAGTCAATTTTTTGAGAGCATTGATACAAAGGTTTGGGATGGATTCCTCTAAGGTCAAAAGGAAGGGGCATAGATAACCTAAGTAAAATGAAGTGCACAAAACCCAAGTTGAGGCCATGAAGGTAAGAATCTAGACCATTTGCAAAGCTTCTGAGATGAAGTGCCCAATTCAAAAGTAGAATGAAAATTTGACAAAGAAATCAGTTATTTTTGAAATGCAATTTTGAACTTTCCTACCTCTAATGGTTCGTATGTCACAACAAGAGGTAGATCAGATGCGAGTTAACAATGTTCTCATTTTTCTAGCATTGCAATCTAGGAAAAAGTTAGATGAAATGAAATTGTTCTTGCCAAGCTCAAAAGCTTCTCTGTAATCACACCTTCATAATAATGTATTGAAGAAAATCACTCATTAAACTTCAAGGAGGACTAAATGAAGATGTATCTATAAGGAAGGATTTTATCATCACTGTCCTTGATATGTTGGACGTGATCAACATGTAGCCCAACATATTCCATAATATATTGTCATCAATAGGTTTGAACATCATATTAAGGAATTATGAATAAGCCTTGTCACCGACGTTAATGTACAATTTTTTTTCCTTATTGCTAAATTGACATAAAGGTATGTCACATAAATGTTTTCCCATAGAATGTCAATGGAGGCTAAATGGAAATCAAATGTGTGAGAGCATAAGAGCACTGTTTTATGAATATGCTAGAGGCTTGAATCACAATTAGATTTGAAATATGCAAATTATTGGCTAAAATTAGCCCTTGCAATAAATTATAAGAGTTTTCCATGTTTTTAATCATGACTTTGAGGCTCCATGTTCAAGTATGACAAATTGTATATATATATATCTATATATATATATATATATATATATATATATATATATATATATATATATATATATATAGATATATATACACCCTCTCAAAATTACCAACATAGGACTAACTTCTAGGGATCTATCAAAGACAAGAATGACTAGGCTTCGTTCTATCCTCCAAATCTAAAATTCTTGTTGGTTCATATGGATCCACCAAGTTAAGTTAGGGAATTTGGATTGACCCAAAAATCTTGAAGACGAATGATCTAGGTTGAAGTGGTTCCATCAATGTTCTTTATCCTTCTCTAGTTCTTGCTTGACTATTAGTTATATGCCTATGAATCTTAGATGCTCTACTAATAATGTTTTAGATCTAATAGCCACATATTCTAGAGCCAACATATTTTGGTGGAAGATAACTTTGTTCCTAGCTAGCCATAATTTCCAATAAACATATTTAGGTGAGGTCATATGTAAGAATTTGAAGACTGGTTTGTTATTTATTGACAATTTGTATAAGTTTCCCCACTTACCAAAAAAACGTCTCCAATTTTTTGGCTTTTTGAAGTCTATGTTCTATACTCCCTAAATAACTTTTCAAAACCTTCTTGTATATTGACATTCCAAAAACAAGCGTTGCACTATTTCCATAGAACTTGTACACTAGGCACATATAAATAGACCGTAAATACCCTGATCACTATTTTCACTTTCTAGAAATTTCCTGTGTACTAGTGTCTAAAAAAGGATATTGATATTTGAAATACTAGATCTGTATGTGATATTTTACCCCAAATTTTTGCCCTAGGAGATAGAGTTGAATTTCCTCAACTAATAATTCTATCCATATTTTATTATGTAGTTGGAAGTCCCCCGTCCCCTTTGATTCAAAGTGGTGATCCATTGTAAAACATAGCCTCTGTGGAATTATACAATTAGGTTGATGGTGTGATTTAGATGTGCAAGAAATTGGCCAAAATTCCAACTTGTACAAAGCCTAAAATTCAACGAAGAAGATATGTCACAAAACATCTTTTTCCCTTGCTATGATAGCTAGTTCTGTAGAGCAAGAAGATCCACAGTGACAATCAAATGTTTTTTACCCATTATTTTGCCCCTCCATATGTTGATGTTTCTTCTATTCTTAGGAATCTAGTTCACATTGGAGAGAAGGATAGGATGAAATGCTTTGAGTAGTTTCCATAATCCTTTTTTTCTACTAGAGGGTGGTTTACACATACTTTTTCCCCTTCCATACTTAATTAATCATCATATATTTATTTCCCCTAATTTAGTTCCATCAAAGAAGGGCCCTTCATACCTAACCCTCCATTAGATTTTGGTTTTCTATTTGCGGCCCTGTTGACCAAGTGGAAACACTTTGAGTTTGCTTCCACATGAATTTCCTTAATTTTTTAGCTATTTATTGTTTTACCCTCATAGAGATGAGTAAAGAAGAAAATTTAAATATTAGCAAGGTACATAGGATTGATTTGAGAAAACAATCTCCTAATTGGATTAAAACCTTGAGCTTCACATTAAATGAAATTATCATTGAATCTATTGGTTATTTATTTGGAGAAAAGGAGATGAACATAATATTATAATCCCAGGGTATTTGAAAGATTTCTAGTAATCTTTTAATAGGAAAGAGAGTATCACTAATGTTCTGTGAGTAAATTTGCCATTTATTCTGATTAATGCCCTGTAGAGACATTCAATTAAAATCTAGTTCTCCTTTTGATTTGGAATTCATGATATTGGAAACACCCCCAAGAAGAATTGTATAGTCAATAAACTTTGAATTATTGATACTTTTTACACCCATCACTTCCCTGATGCCTAGATTTAAGAGCTACACTTAGATTTCAATTTTCTATTTAAAATTCTAACATAATTCTACCATAATTATGTATAATAAGAAAAAAAAAGCTAACAAAAATCTTTTATTATTTTTTAACTTTCATACGTATGTTTTATAATCCTCATTATATTTATTTGAAATCCCAAAAATAAATAATAAAACTAACTAATTACATTAGAAATATTGGAAAATAATGTCCAAAATAATAAATTCAACTTGGTCCATAAAATTATGGAAATTTTCGATGAAATAACAAAAACAAAAACAAAAATTTAAACACAATATCACATTACAATAAAAATTTAAAAATATTTAAATCATTCCCCTCTAAAATAATATTTCGTATTAATAATTAAAAATATGTATATAACATATTATTTTGATTTAAAAGATTAATTATAATGAAAGTAAATATTTAGGTAGCTTTCGTGGGATATTGGTTATATTAAAATATAACCAATCAAACATATTAGTAGAATATTCAAAACCACCTCAAGTGTGTTGCACTTTACATTTTTTGTTCCTCAAAATTTTCCATCCATGGCCTTTGTCAATTTTTACATATGCCTCCATAACCCAAAAGAGACATGGGTTCAACTTAACTTTCTAGTGGTTTCTCCTCGAAATTTGTCTCCCACTACCCATTTAACCCCACTGCTTTACTTCTTCCATTGCAACACACACTTATTCCCATGCTTCCCATTCCTTGAAACAATCATTCCGTCATCTTCTTTGCCATATCACCGAAAAATTATGGCATTGGTTCTTCATCATGGATGTCTCCACTCCTGGTATCGCAAGAGCCTTTTAAGAAGGGAAATTTGTTGCAAGGCTCCTCGTGTGAAATTCAAGGCTATGTAGATGTCTCAAAATCTCCCTCTGGTTGAATATGGTTTGGTGTGATGTGCTTATTTGGGTATATTTTTGGTAGAGAGGTACAATTTTACGTTTTCAAGATTATTAAGTACTTAGGCTTGAGGTAACTATTTAACTAGGTAATGAATATCTATTCAAGCTCGTGGAATGTGGATGACTAGGCCACTTCTGTGGGTGTAGACAAAACCAATTGGGTGGAATGTGGGTGACTAGGCCAGTAACGTGGGTGTAGACAAAATCGATTGGATTAAGGCAACCTTCATCACATCCTATAGAGAATTCAACATGGATGCTCATGAGGCTTCTACTCCATAGTTAGTTTTTGCTACATACTCCATAGCTAGTTTTTGCTACATAGGATAAATGACAGTGGGATCTAGAGGAAATAATAGACATAGATGGGATGTAATAAAAACTCTTGAAATAGGCGAGGAAGCACTGTATTATCTATAATTACTATAATGATATAATTAGGAATAAGAATAGGCATACACTTGGGTAATAAAAGAAAAATAATTTTTTATTTGAGAGAGTGACTTTGAAATTGGAAAACATCATTCATAGAATAGACCTAGATTAATGTAAGCTAGCAACAATTCATTTAGATAGACCTAGAACAAGATAAGTGAGTAAATATTAATGAAGCGGAAGATAATTTAACAGGCAACTACTAAATATTGATGAAACAAGAGAAAAAATAACAACCAACAAAGAGTGATTGTACTAGATACCATGAATCCTAATACTAGTAGGCATTGCACATGATTACCTATTTATGTTGGTTGAATTCACAATAGCAATGGGATTGATTCTACAACGACAAAACAATGTATTTAAAATTTTAAACTCTAAAATAGAATAAAAACATTTTTATGCCAAAGGGATATATTTAG
This sequence comes from Pinus tabuliformis, assembly GCA_031772625.1. Lineage (NCBI taxonomy): Eukaryota > Viridiplantae > Streptophyta > Pinopsida > Pinales > Pinaceae > Pinus > Pinus tabuliformis. The sequence goes on from CM062805.1 coordinate 1,148,932,621, forward strand.
AATAACTTTTGTCATTGGGATTATTATGTTAGGCCCTAATAAGTTTATTATATTAGGGTCTTTTCATATTTGGTTTATAATATTAAAGTTTAATATTGGGTTCATGATCACTATCATTAGAGTTTTTAATATTAATCTTAGGGCTTAACATTAATCTCTTGAGTTTATTAATTGTCTTGGTTTATAATTTTAATCCTTTGGGTTTATCAATCCCTTAAGTTTATAATATTAATCCCTTGGGTTAAAATTATTTCTCTTAGTTTATAATTCATTGAGTTTATAATATTATTCCCTTAGGTTTATTAATTCCTTGGATTTATAATATCTCTTCGGTTTATATTATTAATCCTAATGTTTATAATATTAATCTTAGGGTTTATTTTCCTAGGGTTTAATATTAATCCTAGGGTCTAATGTTATTCCCTTGAGTTTATAATCCCTCGGGTTTTTAATATTAATCCAATGGCTTTATTAATCCCTTCGATTTAATGATCAATATTAATATTAGGGTTTAATGTTTATTTTAGGGTTTATATCGCTTGGATTTATAATATTTTTCCTTGTGTTTAATATTATTCCCCTCTATTTATAATCCCTTGGGTTTATTATTCCATCACCTTTATGATATCAATCCCTTGGGTTTAGTAGTCCCTCACCTTTATGATATCAATCCTTTGGATTTATTAATCTAAGGGATCATATTCATAGGGTATAATATTATTCATAAGGTTGATAATATTAATCCTAGGGTTTATAATTTATAATATTATGGTTTATAATATTAATACCATGGGTTTATAATATTAATCCCTTGGGTTTATAATATTAATCTATTGGGTTTACTAATCCCTTCAATTTATAATACTAATAATTATTTGGGCTCACTAATACCTTAGGCTTATGATATTAATCCATTGGGCTTTTAATCCCTAGCATTTATAATATTAATCCCTTGGGTTTATTGATCGCTTGTGTTAATAATCCCCAAAGTTTATAATATTAATCCCTTAGGTTTATAATATTAATAAGTCCTTGGGTTTATAAATCCGTCGGGTTTGTAATGTTAATCCATTTGGGTTTTTAATATTAATTCTTTGGGTTTTTAATGTGTTTAATTTGTAATATGAATAATTCCTTGGGCTTATAATATGAATCCTTGGGTTTATAGTATCAATCCATTTGGTTTATAATTTTTATTTCTTGAATATCTGAGAGATTTTTTCGGTGATAATCACATCAAAATTCATTTGTCAACGCATTTTGAACCAAAAGAGCAATTATTATTATTATTTATTCATTATTAATAATTAATAATTAATAATTAATTAATTATTATTAATATGACCATGGTTTATAATATCAATCCATTTGGTTTAATAATAATAATAATAATAATAATAAGTATTAAGTATTGTTAATATCCATGATGATGATGATGATGATTAATGTCCTCTAAGACCAATGCGATTTATCAGACCTCAGGAAAAGAAAAGGAAAAGGAAAAAGAATCTAACTGAGATTCTTCAAAATCTTGTTTCTATGATCAAAGAGAAGGGAAAGAAGAGCTCCAAAATCGCTATAGTTGGCATGACTTAATAAGTCAAGAAGATTGAAAGTGTGGCAGATGTTAGGGAATTGAGAGAGAATGTAAGTAAGAGCAGGGTAGTCGAAAAGGATGTGTTTTTCATCTGGACCCTCTTAGTATCACAAATATGACAGATTCTATCGTCCCAGGGAATCTTTAAAGTAGACAATCACCCAGTTTCACTTCGAAGCTCATGAGAATTAGTTCTTATCCTAGCGATGGTAAGTTTTTTTCTTAGTGTTGGTCAACATAGAGATATAATTTTGGTTATCAAGGGTGGGGTTGATCTCCTCCTTATAGTATCTTAGCTCAATTTTACCCTCTAACTCCTTATCATCTCACAACTTGTCCTTAAAATTGGAGGTAATATCATTTTTAACTAGATCCTTTCATTCCATGATGATCTCCTCCTTAATCCCCCAATGGTTGAGCCAAGACTGGGCATCCTTATGCCACCTATGCTTGAGGCAAATGTGGGGGTTTTGACTAAAGTTAGAAGCAATCTTTGGGAGCCTCTTAGATTCCATGTTGTAAAGCTTCTTCTTATACATTAGATATCTAAACATAGTCGTACTCTCAATGGGGGACATGCCAGCTTTGATCAAGAGGATAGGATAGGGAATATTTCCTTTGATCTTGGAGTTGTAGGTTATGAATTGCTTTTGAATCATATCATTTTTTCTCCACAACTCTCTAGATATACTACAACCCAAACTTCACATCTGTATAAGACAAAAAGGGTGACAAGAGTCTCAAAGAGGAACCTTTTTTTACTCCAAATGAAAAGATTGGCTGACTTACAATTGTTTTCAAGCTCATAGTAAGCTTTCCAACCTCCAATAATCATTTTCATGATCTTGTAATTCCAGTTGAGCTGATGAGGAAAGTCAATACCCAAATATTTATAAGAAGAAACCTACTCTAAGCAATGGTTATCATATAAGAAATACCATGGGTGGTCTTTTTGGATTTAATGATCATGGCTTTAGTTTTATTGGTATTAACTGTCATACCCATCTTGGAGCAGTAGACATGGAGAGTCTTAAGCTACTTGTTTAGGTCATCGTGGATTTTTGCAAGAAGAATGATATCATCAACATAAAGGAGAAGAGTAATGATCATCCCAACAAGCCTAATTCCCTTGCATCCTAGAGTTTCTAAACACTCCCCTAGCTTATCGATGTAAATGCCAAAAAGGGTAGGGGATAGGGGACACCTTTTTTCATAACCCCTATTAGGGGAATTTTGAGGTCTAAAATGGGCCTCCTAAGGAAACTACAAAATAAAAGTGGAAATAATAAAATAAGATTAGATTACAATATCAAATTTTAGAGGGAAAACACAAAAAAATGTTTTTTCAACTCGTATTTTCAACTTATCTCCCTATGGGTTTACTCAAATTTGGAGCAGCGACACTCATTGGATGCAGAATTTGATTCCTCATCCAAGAAGTACCCATTTTGAATACTTTCTATGGACTCTGCTACATGAAAAATGATAAATACATGAAAAACGTGATTGCAATCACGTTTGTCCATGTATTTCTCATAAGCCATGTAGTGGGTGATGGACCTCTAAATTAGACATAAATTAAGGCCCATGCCTCTACATTAAGCATAAATTAAGGCTCATCTAACCATCCTTCAGCATATTAAACCTCTCTTTTTTCATTAGATAATGTATTTTTAACTTTAATATATTCATTAGGAAGGTTTATGAATAAGTGCATATTTGTGCCTAATATTATTTATTTTTGTGGAATATTATGGGAATATTGGGCAGATTATGAAGATTTGGAGGAGGAGATAATTTAGGGACTTTCTCCCTACTACAGGAAGATCACTATTAAATAATAAATCAACAAGATATTATGGAATTATGGCACAGATTTTGGAATTCCAATGATTGAGAAAATCTAGGAATGTGTTCCCTTCCATTTAATGTAGATTCCTAGTATTGTGAACCAGATCCAAAAAATAAAGGGATTTTGTTGGGGAAAGCTTCCTCCATTCAAGGGGAATGATTCTTAATCATTTTTTATAAGTACCAAGTTGAATTTTCCTCTAGGGATAGATTTTTATTAGTGTTCTTGTGGAGAGAACTCATATTTTTGCAGCTCCATTGTATTTTCTTGTAGGGACGTAATTGTATTGAATGAAGATTGGTGTCATGTTCAGCTTCTAAATCTTGTTCTCCTCCATAGGTCTCTAAGTCTGCTTGGGCTTGGCCATACCAGGAGCCTCAGAGCCCTTTTGTGTCATTTTCTTTCCCTCTTTTCACTTCTTATTCACATGCATCTCTTGTTTTTATTTCTTTCCATTTATGCATTTAGTATTAATGATTTATTGTTGTAGGATTGGGTTAAATGGTTGACGTAAGTTCTTTTGTAGGATCACAAGCATCATTTCATCCTTGGAAAATCTTTGGAAGCTCATAGTAATCATTGAGCTACTTGGATTATCTTTCTTATTCCCAAATCTAGATTTTTGGAACTCCTTTGTGGAAAAGAACAGTAAATTTATGATATTTTTTAGAGAATGCTAGTGAGCTTCAATTGAGTTGATTGCACTTGCCTTAGATCACAAAAACATTCTATTTCATAACAAAAATTACCCCATTTCATTTGCACTTGATTAGGTTAGTAATTTTACAGATTTACTATTCCACTAGTTCTCGAATTTCTATATTTTCGACTAGTAATTTTCTGTTATTTTTTAGCATGGGTTAACAGAGGTATTTTTGAGTGATTCCACTTGGAATGGGGACCTAAGACATCCTAGTCAATAATAAAATTTCTCCCATCCAATTTGGATTTGATTTGCTTGGTCATTTGATGAATTATAATTTCGTATAGTAAATTTGTAACATCCTATAGTAAAACGGGGGATCCTGTAGGAGAACTAGGGGATCTTGTAGAAGAGCTAGTACATCCTATAGGAAATCCTGTAGTAGCATGTTTTGAGCCCGAATTGAGAAAAATCATCATTGAAGTTCAGATTAGGCCCCTACTTGACCTTCAAGCCATCAAAATCATTGTACCCATCTTCCTCCACACTTGTTTGCCCTGCCAAAGATCAAGGAAATATTAGCATTTGCATTTATAAAGAGAAAAGATTAAAAAAATGAGTGCTTTTATATTTACATATGCACACAGTAGTTAGTACTCTCTAGATCAAATTTCACTCTTAGATTAGTTAAAACATCGCATGTGACAAATAGGGTTAAAATAGGGTTCTTTTGCAAGAAAAGTGTGTTAATAAGTAGATAGAGGATTTCATGTTACTTTACAAGCATTTTTGAATTCGGTCTTTCATTCCTGAAAATAGCCGACATTTCTTTTCTCTCATGACAGCAAAGGAAGGACACATTGTATGCTACACATATAGTGCCGATACCTCTTAAGTTTGTACGAACACCCGGTTGATAATTAAAGTTGGTAGCCTTGGGAGTTGCAGCATTCTTGTTGCGATACCGATGCTCATCAGTGGGGTCCATCAAAAGTATGCAACATGGGTATTCCTTAGATGAGAAATCAAAATTTTCCTCCAATGAGTACTCCAACTCAAAATTTGAGTATTTAACCTTAGGGAGATAAGTTGAAAATACGAGTTGAAAGTAGTTTTATTATTTTATTATTTTTGAACTTTTTACTTTTTTACTCCAAAAATGGTGAATCATGCCCCATGGTTGACATCATCATCTTGAATCCTATTGGTCCTTATGAAGTTTATTTTGGTTGTACATTTTTCTTAGGAGGCCCATTGTAGACCTCAAATTCCCCTTAATAGATATTGCATTTAATATCTTTATACCACCCTTCGTTGGTCTTAAGCTTGACAACGATAGTCTCATAGAGGCAGATCACAATGATCCTTCGTTCAGGAGAAATGATGATCTCTTTAAGTCTCTACCAGAGCTTATCTCGAGGAACAATGTCAAAATAGTTTCTAAAGTCCACAAAACAACATAAGAGATTTTCTTTACTATTGTGACATTTTTTTTTGCAATGATCATGAGGGTGACAAGATGGTAGATAGGCAAGTGCTGTCTCCGGAAATATTCTTGCCCTTTAGCTCTTTTACCATGATTTTCAAGCCAAAGGCTAAGCTTATTTTCAAAAATGAGCCCATATATCTTGGATAGGATGTGGCTAATCATAATGGTCCTGTAGTTAGAGTGAATGCTTTTGCCCCCATTTTTAAAGATACTCATAATAAGGCTTTACATCCAAAGCCTAGGGAAGCCATGCTTTACAACCAAATTGAGAAGCTTGTGGAGATGAGGAATGAGGATAGATATTCCCATTTTGAGGATCTCAACTTGTTATTCTTCAATATTTTTAGCTTTCCCATTAACGAGCTTATTAATCCCAGACTCAACATCTTTTAGAGAAAATATATCTTCCTTAATGGGAGTGTTTAAGAGGGTTCCCATGGTTTCCGGAGAGTCATACAACTTCTTAATATAGTTGTCCTAATTTTCTAAGGGGATAGAGTAATTATATTTAGTTTTACGAACAAGTACATTCTGCAAAAATTTATGGGCGCGGCTTTAGAAAGGTCGAGAAAATGCTCTTGTTGCTTATTAATATATGACCTCTTCTTCCTTTTGATGAGAGCTTTGTATATACTTATATTCCAGAGCTTAATGATTTCATTAAGAGCATCTCTGATCACTTTCCTAGCAATTTTAGGGTCCTTGTCACACCAAAGATTGGAAGTTCTATTATTCTGCTTATACGAAGTCTCATTAGAGAATTTTCTAATGGTATTTGAAAGACTTGGAAATTGAAATTCCTAGTTGTCTCAATTGTGATTCTTTCTATTTAGAGGAGTTTATTCTTACTCCCTAGGGTTATTATATCTTGATGTTCCTAGATTGGTGTGTGGTTGAGATATTCTCTCAACCAACTCATTATGTGTCAAAGGTAATCTACCTATCTTGAAACAACACTAAATGTATTTATATGTAACATTATTTGATGTGTATAGTGAATATAATGTGCATGCTAAAATTGTAAGTTGGTATCGAAGCCCGTAAGGGCCTGGAGCCTTGGTCACTACTGGGCTGAGGGAAATAAGAGTGTATGTATTTGTATTGGGCGTTTTGCCTTTATATTTGTTGATCATATTAAGTGATTGTGTTGTTGTGACTTTGGAAGTGTCGTCAGCCCACGTGTTGAAGAAGTTGACTAGAGAGGTGTGTGATCATGCCTCTAACCTACTACGCTTTCAAGTTAAGAGGCACAGGGGATGATTGATTGTGAAAGCAGATATTCTGTTCAGAAATTCAAATGAAATGTAGAAGCATTTTGGGTTGTTGCGTTGTGGGAAGAGTTGTCGTTGATATGAGGGCTTATAAGTACGTTGAGGAGCTATCGAAGAAGAAGCAATCAGATGTAATGAGTTTCCTATAGCAAGTGAGATGCTGGGAATATCATCAGCTTTCTGGTATAGTGAGGGTGACAAAGCCCAGCAGGCCTAACAAGGTTCGACCATTCTTGGTTGTTGTTAAGATTGTGTAAGAGAGGAAAATAGAGGTATTGGGTTGATGTTCTATTTAGGGAGGGATTCATATGAAGCGGAGAGATAGAGTTGCGGACAGCCATGGCCCCAACCCTCTCCAGGTTCCTGCGCACAACTGCAACGATGGCAAAACAACCATTGTGGAATGCATTGAGGGCGACCTGTGCAAAATCCATATCGAATTCAAATCATACAGCGACAAAACCACCATGTCCATAGAAACCAATCTTCCATTCACAACCCACCAATGCAAGACCTCTTCCTGTGTTGTGGAAACCAACCCCACAGAGCTCATGAAATTATACGCAGACATGCTCACACTAAGGCGGATGGATATTGTTGCGGCTTCCCTCTACAATTTGAAGCTTATAAGGGGTTTTTGTCATCTTTACGATGGGCAAGAATCCATCTCCATGGGTATGGAGGCCACCATCATGAGGAATGATTGCATTATCACGACCTACAGAGACCGCTTCCTCTTCTATGTCCATGGAGGGACTCTGCTTGAGGTTTTTGCAGAGATGATGGGTAGAAAGGATGGGTGTTCTAATAGAAAAGGAGGATCCATGCATTTCTATAAGAAGGAGAATGGATTCTATCGAGGGCATGAAATAGTGGGCGCTTAGGTCCCCCTTGGTTGTGGCTTGCACCTTGCAAAAGCTACTGGTCTTAGTTCAGATTGGCCGTAGCGAGAGCACAAGGGAAATATCCACAAAATTGTTGAAGCTCTTGAACAAGTACAAGAAAGAATGGGAATGCGCGGACACCATGGATTTCAGTCAAATCAGGCGATCTTACTAATCAAAAGGGAGGTGTGTTGAGGCTACCACTTCTATAGCTTCCAAGCTCATTTCATCTCAGTGAAAAATATGCTTCAAGTAATTTAAAAAGAAAATGATTAATTTGAATTGAATACTGTTCTATGAATTGTTAATTGTCATGCCATAGTTATTGAAGACACATTAGTCTTGCCAACTATTGTCTTAAGTCTGTGTTGGAATTGGTCATTTCAACAATAGATAGGACAATGACAGAAAAACAACGAAAATGACATTAGAGAATATAGGTTGGAGCAACATCAAAGGATGATGGACATCTAAGTAAAAGTTTGTGTGAGTTAGTGTGAGTTTGTGGGATAGACTCACTAGCATGTTGTATTATGAGTCACACATCCTAACAAGTAAGAAAGTATAGTATGTTTTGTAGTGGTCTTTATAATGTATGCACCTGGTAACTCCAAGAATTGGAGTGTGTAATGTAAGCCTAATAAGGCATATGTACCCCCATAAACTTCGTGGTAATCTTAAAACCACTTTGTAATTGTAGGTTTGTGGTCAGTTGGAAACCACCTTGTAGTGTCAGTTTTTGGTAAGCTAGAAACCACGTATGAGAGTGAAGTGGATAGGGATTCTTGTAGGCATGGTTTAGGGTCAGCTAACAAAACCCTTGGCATGGTTAGGGGTAATCCGATAAAATCCAGAGCATGGTTATGGGTAATCCAATCAATACCATGATGATGATGAAGATGGAGGGGGATTTGCATGTACATGTATGCAGTTATAATGGTTGATAGAACCATGTATGTGAAGGGCATCCTAGTAGAGTGGCGGTTGCAGTGGTTTGCACCCATGCATTCCGGTGGACAGTTTCTCCTTTATATGGACGTCGACATATTTTTTTGTTATGTTTGACCACAACTAGACTTTGCAGATTGAGATCAAGACAAGTAGTCATTAAGGGGATGACTTGGAAATTGTAATTCCTACTTGTCTCAGTTGTGATTCTTTCTATCTAGAAGAGTCTATTCCTATTCCTTAGGGTTGTTATATCCAGATGTTCCTAGATTGTTGTGTGGTTGAGATATTCTCTCAAACAACTAATTGTGTGTCCAAGATAGTCTACCTATCTTGAGACAACACTAAATGTATTTATATGTAACGTTATTTGATGTGTATGGTGAATATAGTGTGTATGCTTAGCTTTTAAGTGAAAGGGTACTAGTAAAATGGTGTAATTATTAATTTTTAATATAGATATTTGTATTATTTTTAATTATAAATTATTATTATTATTATTTATTAATTAGCTATTTAAGAGTATTAAATAATAATAATTAATAATTAAATATTATTAATATTACAATTTTTAATTTTTAATATAAATATTTTAATTGTAAATTATTATTAATTGGTTATTTAAGAGCACTAAATAATAATGATAGTAATAACAATAAGAATATATAATTTATAAATGATAATTTAATTATTAGTGTTTAATATTAATAAATAAATAATTAAAAATTAGGTTGATATACAATTATTGGTATTTATCAACCACATTTATTAATGTAGTTGTGCATGTAATTGTTATAAGCCTATTGTGATTATCCATCACATTTATTAATATAGATGTGCATGTGATTGATATATGTCTATCAACTTATATCAACCACATTTATTAATTTAGTTGTACTAGTATATAACTAACCATCCTACTCATCATTATGCAAAAATGTGATATTCTTCCTAATTCATAATTAATTTACCAACACTAACATGGTCACTACAATAGTCAAACTAAATGAAAATATAACATTTGTTTTCTCCTACCATCTTAATTAAAGTTACTCAAAAACAAATATACTAATTTATTATAAATATCTATTTTTCTCCTCTCCTGTCCGTTAAAGTGGTTAGAAAATAAACATATATGGTGTATTATAGATATTTATTTTTTGAGTTTAAATTTAATTAACTTGTTTCAAAATTTATACTTTAATATAAAATTTCAAAATATTTACTAAATTTTATTATTAAAATATGTTTAATAAAAATTACATTATTTTTAAAATCAATAAACACATTAAAAATGAATCTTAATAATATTATGATTTTTAATACATTATTGGAATATAAATACCTGATACATTGTCTTAAAATGTGTTGAAACTACCTTTATCACAAACAAATGGAAAATGAAAGGTTTAATAGGTTAGAATGTGTATATTTTAATTTGTATTATGATATACTTTTAAAATATATATTTTCATTTTTTTCTCATTGTTTAGTTAAATGTTTATTACTTGTAATTTTCAAATTGCAATTTCAGTATATCAAAATTTACAATAGACCCATAAAACTAAGATATTAGCCACAAGTCGATGTCTAAATCTAGCCTAAATTGATAAAGCCAGTACATTAACAACGACTTTGATCTTGGAACACATCATTGCTCACAAGTGTTTTCTAAGTTCATTTTTTTTTTTACATTGATCCATTCCGAGGGGTTGTCTGGAGCCATTATTGAAGAGGCAATAGTTGCATTTTCTTGAGACATTTCTATTTACATAGGTTCTTTAGTGTTGGATGCTTCATTATCACTCTCTGAATGATCCAATTCATGGAAGCACTTATGTCGACTCATAGGCAAGGCCATGATTATAATTCAGCTTTTCACTAACCTATTAGTGGGGAGAGCCCCAACACCATAGGGATGATATGGGGTTGCCTATGGCTACACTGAGGTTGGAGGCCTTGTATTGTCTAAGGGTGTTTTTGATTGTTTCTTGTTGTATTGTGTAGGAATAGATGGTTGATTAGAATCCTTTGAATTTTTAGGATCTTTCCACACTTGGGTCTTTTTCATGTCCAGTAAGGGTGGAGAGGGCCCTTAATAAGAAGGGAAAACATTCTAGAGATCACTCGGTTGGTGGCACATCCTGCAATGGAAGTTTGTGTTCTAAAAGTCTAGTGGATGTGAAAAAACAACTCCCCTCCAGTTTAGAAGCATTTTATCAGGTAATCCCTTGCTGAGATCGACATCAATGCATATATGTGCAAAGGTTTAATACCCTTTGCTAGCCTGTTTGTGTCTATCTTAATAAATATTCTCAGGGAATTACCAACATTGGCTAGAACATCTAGGTGCAATAGATGAAGAGGAAAAATGTGGAGCGGAACCCAAATAGGAGTGGCCAAAGATGACATAGCTAAGGGGTTAAAATATTGAAACTATAGTTGAAAGGAAAACCTACATCGGCCCGAAAACCATGGTCCAAGATCGAAGACCCTTTGATGATCCTCTAGATTCTCAAAAATATACTATAAGGAAGCCTTATGAGTGGAGAATAGATTTGAATTTGTGGGCCAGGTCTGAGACACCTAATCCTAAAGCATAGATGTTGTAGGCCAAAAACAATTAAATTGGAAAATAATAACATGTTCCATATAGTCAACACTAAGAAGTTAAATTGATCTTTTGGAACTTTAATAGATGGGATATTTTATATACTTGATCCATAACAAAGGTTGGCCCTGAGATATATTTCGAAGGATGATGCAAGATCATTGGCTTTAGGGCTTCTTTAAAAGATCTAGACTGAGAGGTAGAGGCCACACCCATTCCTTTAGCTCCACCTCACAATATTGAAAATATAAGTATTGATGTGTCCTTGACCATGTCATGATGATTGAGTTTCTTCCTATCTTGAAGTTGTCATCCCTCATAGGGGAGATGCGTAAAGGAAGAGGGGACTCTAGTTCATTCATGAATCTAGGATGCAAGGGAAGAAACTAGATTAGTGGCTTATAACTGCAAATCAAATATTCTCCCTAAGAGGGGCCTCACAAATATCGAATAGGTTGATAGATCTAAATCACTAAACACAAGTTGGGGGAGAGATGAACCCATCAATGTATAGTTTCCCAAAACTATCTTCCACTCACGAGAATTAAAGAGAGAGTGGGCCTCCACCAGATCATTTGAGACATGGGCTTCGAACTCAATGACAGTAACTGCCCTAGCAGCATAGGAAGACTCACAAGTCAAAGCTAAAGAACGAAGATTTCCCTGGGTGACAACGACAAAGAGAATGAAAAAGGTCAACTTGATAATATTTACACTATGGTGAGGGTTATTCGTAGTAGTGACGACAACTACTACAACACAACTTTCCTTCACATCATGTAATCCCCCGAGAGATCCAATGGGCATTGGACAAACCCTAACCACAACTCCATCCCTTATTCCTTGGACCGCATCCTCTAATTGGTCAAACTTGAGTCCAACTGTGAAAGAGAATTATCTCCATAATTGATGTTCAAAGAAACCCTTTGAAACTAGTGGAAAACACACTTCGCCCTTGCTGCTACTGATGGCGAGGATTATTTTGCTCTGAGAGCATCATCGCAAGCATCACATACCATCCGAATTATTATTATTATTATTATGTTACTCTTCATTGAAATGTTTTAACTATAAGAAATATTTTATTATTGTCTTCCTATTTATCACGAAATAAAAGACCAATTTTTCATATTACATGACATATTTACCAATTCCGGTTAATTAAATATTATATTATATGGGTATAAACTTGTATGGCTCTCATCGTGTTTTTACTTGTATATGAATGAACAATGTATCTATGGCCTAATGGATGAAAGTGCAGCTAATGTGTTGAGGCATCAATTATTCATAGTGCTTCTCATATGAGTAAGAGACCCCTATGCTTATATATGTTGTTTACACCTATAGATTACATATTTGTGATACATTTGACGAAATGTTTGTCATGGCTAGTAGGGGTCCAGTCAAGGGCTTGTTCAAGAAATTGAATTTGTATCATCATTTCGTTGTTATCTTTCTATTCTAAAGGTGTCTTTTAGTTCTGGGTAGTGACCTAGGCTCTGGGCCTATAAAAGTGGCTCAAATCCTAGGGACGCAGGCACAACACTAGGTAGAAAAGTCCCTCGATGTTGACATACCATGTTGTGGGAGCATCCAGATCCCTATTGATGCATGCATGCCCATATCATGGGAGTGTTTGGGGAATAATTGGTCTAAAAACTTAGTGGGACCCGAGGGCTGGTTATCTGAGAGATTGGGATGGTTCTTGGGAGTTGTGTTGCTGATGTGGAAGGTCTATATGGTATGTTTTTGTCAGTTCCACTTCCTTAAGGTGACTTAGTAGGTCGAATCATATCATAATATCTTCTCGTCACATGTTTACCCCGGTTGGCTGATTACTTGGGTAGGTGTGGGAGGAGGGGGTTTATAGAATCGTTCAGAGCATCATTCACCCCTCAAACTAGTTGGGTTGTGTGTCAATCATGCATTCATGTTAGTTTCATATGTGTTTGTTGCATTTATATGGTATGGGTCATGGTTGCAGTGAGGTCGCCATGGAAGATGATGGTGTTGTTGTGGAGTGTGTCGTTATGAGTGTATATTTGATTACACATTGTTTATGTACGTTAGTATTCACATGTGGTCAAGTGTACGTTGATGTGTTGGTTTTTGTCATGCATGAGGTCATGGTATGTGTAGTTGATATGGTCATGCATTGATGACTGGACTCTAGATAGAATGATGGGTACATGGTTTTATGCTTATGTATTATATGTATATATACTATCATGACTGTGTTATACATGTATTACGTTGATTTGTTGACCTCGCAGATGAGGTATCCTCCCCGAGTTATGTTAGGGTATGTTGGTTTATTGTGATTTTTTTTAGCTCATATGATATACCTTACAGGAAGAATATCAAAGATGACTAGCAAGATGATAGACTACAGTTTCTGAGACTCTTCCTATGGATCAGATGAGCAGTGTGGTGTTGGAAAATCTTCTGATTTGGTAGACACACTGAGAATCTTAAAGGTAGAAATAAAGAGTTGTAAGGAAGACAATGAAAGGATCATACAAGCATGGGAGAAATAAGTAGAGTTAAATGCCATGATACTTCAAAGTTTGTCATGATTGCAACGACAGGGACCACTTTGGATCAGCCATGATTAGGAGGAAAAAAATAATAGGGCATATGGCAGTAGGTCTCATGGTGGTCACATGTTAGATAGAGATGAGATAGTGAGAGATGGAATTTTGTTGGATACTCTGAATAGGATACGGGATGGACACAGATTTTATTCTAGTTCTAGTTCAAATAGGCACTATGATCATCATTGTTATTGTCCATACAGGAGGAGTGATAGGGGATATTTTCAAGATGAGCTTAAGAAAGCAAAACCACCTACATTTGATGGAGAGATGAAGAAATCACAGGATGCAGAGGCATGGTTTCTTGGTATGACGAAGTTCTTTAGGTTGCATGACTATTCAGAGAACATGAAAGCCAGAATAACTACATTCAGTATCAAAGGTAAAGCAGATATTTGGTGGGAAGTTGTGAAGAATTTCAGAGGTATTCATGAGGAGGACTTGACTTGGAATGCGTTCGAGAGACTATTAAGGAAGAAGTACCTATCAGAGAGATACTTTGATGATAGGGCAAAGGAATTCTATGAGCTAAACATGGGATCGATGACAGATGAGGAGTAAACTAGGAGGTTCTTGGAGCTAATGAGATATGTGCCTTACCTCAAGGAGGAGAAGGCCTAGATTCAAAGATTCATTAGTGGATTACCAATTGCATTCAAAGACAGGATTGATTTTGATGAGCCTAGATCATTGGAGGAGGCCATCCAAATTCTAAAGCATTGCTATGAACAATCGAAGCGCAGATCTAAGACTAAGCTGGACTAGAAAGGTAACGCATGGAACAAAGGAAAATAGGACAAGAAGTGAGCAAGGCCTAAGCGTATAGGTAATAAAGAGAATGGAGTGTCGTCTAAGAAGTTCAATGCATTTGACAGAGGATAGGGACTTTGATCTGAGGAGCAGAATAAGGATCCTCTGTGGTGTTGGACTTGTGGAGGATATCATCGCAGGAGTGATTGTCCATAGTATCACAGTGGTAGACTGCAAATCTACAATGCTCAAGAGGCACAGACGAGGGGATATGTTGGTAAGAGTATACCCAAGATATATGCAACGCTGGATAACAGAAAGGAAGACCATGATGCTGTTGAAAATAGCAACAAGAAATGATAAAAATAGAATCCAGATATTCCAATTTTAGTTTGTCCTTGAATTAAAATTGTGAATTAAAATTTGAATTTAGTCTCACCAGCTACATGGAAATAATTAATTAATTCATTATGGATTAATCAATTGGAGAAATTCAAGTTAGAAGTCTTTCTGAAGTCATGCAAGAGTTATCCCTTAAATTAAGGAGAATATCCTTTAATTAAGGAGATAAGATTGAGTTATATTTGAGTTGTAATTAGTTAACTCAGTTTACTGAGTTAAGTCTAGTTAAATTAGTTCCAAATTGTTTGAGGAACTAATTGTGAGTTATTAGTCAGTTGATGCATGCATGCACTCAACCATTGTACTCGAGATAACTGAAGATTCTCTCATCAGAAACTCATGCATGTCTATTCTGAGAAGGACCTAGTTGATATTAAAGACAAGGATAGTGTACTATCAGTTGCATGTGTTTTCCTATAAAGGAAACTCATGCATGCAGTCAAGGTAAGGTTCCTTGAGGATTGTGCAGTTTCATAGTGTGTGAGAGCAGTGTTCCACTTGATTGAAGGTGAATCATCCCAGAGGAACATTGCAAGGAAATAGTAGCTTGGAGGGCAGAGAGGAAGGATTGTGAGAAGCCTGGACTGCCTGTGAGCATCTGCAAGGATTGTACTGAGAGCTGGCTAACTGTGAGAGCTAAGGCTTTGTATAATTCCTATGTATTTCCACCTTGTATGATAATATAGATAGTGGGGTTTTTAGCTGAGGCTTTCCCCAAAGTATTTTCATGTGTATTGTGCATTGATTCTTCTTCTTCTGGTTATATGTGTTCAGCTCGATCTTTAAACTTTGATAGTAGAAGTAGGTTATAGTATTCTGCTTTGATTTATATTGCATTATCAGGTTAACCTACATACATATTTTCTACATGGTTGTAGAGAGATAGATCTGTAGAGAAATTTCTACAGATGAATGTATCATTGATATGGATGGTAAGCTTTGTGATCAAGTTTTTTCTATTTTGACTGACCCTGGATCTAATTATATTTATGTTAATCTTGAATTGGTGGATAAGTTTTGCTTAAATAAAGAAGTGCATGCAAAGTCTTGGTCAATGTACTTGATTACAAGTACAAAGAAGCGGGTTCATCATTGGATAAGAGTTTGTGGATTTTATATGAGTGGTATGTCTACCTCATCACATTTGAATGTATTACCATTGGGATCATACAATATGTTGTTGGGTATGGATTTGTTGTATATTCATAGAACCAATGTGGATAGTTATGACAAGGCCATTGAATGTTTGGATGACAATGGGGAACTAAGAGTCTTATAGGGAAAGGAGAAAGCCACATAAGTTAAGAGTCTTACAGGGAGGTAAACGTTTCTATTGATTTAGTGCCAAGGGAAACTCTAGAATAAAAGACACCTTATACGATGAGTACACCTAAGTTGGTAGAGTTGAAGCTACACTTGAAGGAAATGTTGGACAAGGGATACATTCATCCAAGTGTATCACCATGTGGCACACCGATATTGTTCATGAAGAAGAAATATGGTACTCTTAGATTATGCATTGACTATAGGTAATTGAACAAAGTGACCATCAAGAACAGGTATCCATTACTGGGGATTGATGACTTGTTCGATCAGCTGAAGGGAGCAACAATATTCTCAAAGATTGATCTGAGATTCAAATATCATCAGGTATGCATTAAAGAAGATGACATCTACAAGATAGCTTTCTGGACCAGGTATGGGCATTATGAGTTTATTGTAGTTCAATTTAGTTTAACTAATGGTCCAGCTATATTTATATTCTTGATTAATAATGTGTTACGTATGTACTTGGACAAGTTTGTTATTATGTTCATTGACGACATATTGGTATATTCTAGAAATGAAGAAGAGCATGTTGAGCATTTAGCAGCAGTGTTGAGATTATTGAGGGAGCATCAGTTGTATGCTAAGCTCAACAAGTGCAGTTTCTTTAAAATTGAGGTACATTACTTGGGACATGTTGTTTCCAAAGATGGCATAACAGTTGAACCAAAAAAGGTGAGATCTATCATGGAGTGGGCAGCTCCTAGTAATGAGGATGAGGT
Source organism: Pinus tabuliformis (assembly GCA_031772625.1). NCBI lineage: Eukaryota > Viridiplantae > Streptophyta > Pinopsida > Pinales > Pinaceae > Pinus > Pinus tabuliformis. Next base: position 1,148,949,713 of record CM062805.1, read on the forward strand.
GAGATATTTCCTGGCGTTAACAGGTTACTACAGGTGGTTCATTAGGAACTTCTCATAGATTTATTATCATATCACATTATTGCAGAGGAAAGGTAAGAAGTTTAAATGGACAAAGAAGTGTGTGGCAAGTTTTGAGAAACTCAAGTAGTTGTTAACACATGCACTAGTGTTAAAGATTGCAGATCCAGATAAAGAGTTTGTAGTATGTACAGATGCTTGCAAGAGAGGACTTGGTGGAGTCCTTATGCAGGATGGATAGGTGGTATGCTATGAGTCACGAAAACTGAATGAGCACTAGCAGAACTGCCTAACACATGCTCTTGAGTAGGAATGGTAATACATGCATTAAAGATATGAAGGCACTATCTCCTTGGTAGGAGATTTGTATTGATGAGTGATCAAAATGGTTTGTGATATCTATCTGACCAACCGAATCTGAAATACAGGCAGGCTCGATGGTTGTCTACGATCAATGAGTTTGACTTTGAGATCAGTTATATCAACGGTAAAGAGAACAGGGTGGCTGGTACTCTTAGAAAGAGGATACAGGTAAATCACATAGCAGCTATGAGCACCTATGGAACATACTTACATGATAAGATCTTGTAGGTAGGTCAACAAGTTTTCAGGTATATGGAGATTGTGTATAGGTTGCAGTAGAGTACAGGTGGTGGTACAAGTATAGGTACATGCACAGGTAGTGGTATAAGTACAAGTACATGTAATAGTATAGGTATAGGTACAGGTGGTGTTAAAGGTATAGGTACAGGTGTCGGTGCATAGAATGTGGACTATTGTCTCATGGAAGTTGGATTGGTTAGATTTAGGGACATGATATATGTGCTAGATAGCAGTGAGCTCAAAAAGGTGATCTTGAGGGAGTTTCGTACGAAACCATATTCTGATCACCTAGGTTATCAGAAGACACTGACAATAGTAAATAAATTCTATTATTCGCTGGATTTGAAGAGAGATGTAGCAGAGTTTATGGCTAGGTGCTTGGATTGTTAGCAAGTGAAGGCAGAGTGTAAGCATCCAGGTGAACTGCTATAGTTGACTCCATTTCCAGACTGGAAATGGGAGCTCATTTCCATGGAAATTATCACATTTTTGTTGACGACAGTGAGACAACATCATTCCATCATGGTAGGGGTGGATAGGTTGGCCAAGCTAGAGAAATTCATTCCAGTGAAGTCTACATTCTCAACGAGTGATGTAGCATAGGAATTCATTAGAGATGTGGTCATATTGCATGGAGTTCCAAGGAATATTGTGTCAGACATGGATGTGAAGTTCTCTTCCAAGTTTTGGAAGGATTTATTTACAGGTTTGGGCACAAATTTGGCCTTTAGTACAACGTATCATCCCCAGACAGATGGACAAACAAAGATGGTCAACAAGATACTGGAGGACATGTTGAGGATGTATGTGATGCATCAACAATAGAAGTGGGAAGAGTACCTTCCACTGGTATATTTCGCTTACAAAAATGGGTACTAAGAATCACTAAGGATGATTCTGTTTGAGGCATTGTATGGGCAGAGTTGTAATACTCCCATCAGTTGGAGTGGTACAGTTAACTGGGTGTTGATTGGATCGGACATGTTGGCAGACATGGAGCAGGAAATGTAGGTAATCAAGAAGAATTTGAAAGAAACACTAGATAGGAAGAAGAGCTATACAGATAGGAATAGGTTTTTCAAGGATTTATAGGTTGGGTAACATGTGTACTTGCACATCAAACCAAAGAAGAGCTCATTGCGGACTGGATCATGTGCCAGGTTGGCACCCCAGTTTTGTGGACCTTTCAGGATTAGCGAGAGGATTGGGCCAATAGCCTATCAACTTGCACTGCCTTCAATAGTGAAATACCATGATGTTTTCCATGTGTCATTGTTTAAGAAGTATGTTAAAGATGTTGATCATGTGATTGACTAGTCTATATTGCAGGTGAAGCCAGAAGAATAATTCCAGTCAAAACCACAATGTATATTGCAAAGAAAGATGTTCATGCTCCAGAACCGAGGAATCGAGTAGGTTAAAGTGTAATGGAAGCACTTTGGGCTCAATGAAGCTACATGGGAGATGGAGTATCAGATGCGAGCTATGTATCCTTCCTTATTCGTTGGTTGAGAAGATGTTTTGGTATATGTTTTTTGGTACATGTTTTGGTGATGTTTGGTATATGTACATATGTATATGGATGTAAATACCACCATGAGCTATGTTATAAAGCTCCAATATGTTGTACATGTGTCAAGTCATTATGATATTATACTTGTTATGTGTCATGGTGGTTTGCTTCTCAACAGGATGATCATTGTAAATACTACAACAAGCTAAGTTATAAAGCTCCATGGGCAGTATATTTTGCTTACAACAACCTTGTTCATTATTGGTGTTGTTGAAAACCGAGGACAGTATTCCCTAAAGGACGAGGGTTGTAACATCCCTAGTGAAAATTCCATGTAATAAAAGTTAATAAAGGCAAAATAATAACCATTGTTAGTGGGACACTTATTCCAAGCTAAATGTTGAGCAAATACATAGTGATGGGGATCACTTCTGGTTAATTAATGGCTAAGGAAATTGGAAAAGGAAATGGCAAAGGCTTTGGAAAGGAAAAGTGGAATTTATTGGTATTTATTTATGAAAATAATGGAAATTAGGAGAAAAGGGAAGTGAAAGGTCATACGTTGTATATGAGGAGGAAAATGAAGGAAAATAATGGAAAATGGAAAATGAAGAAAACGGAGGCCTAATTAATAAAAAGGCTTTTGAGGATCTGTTCAGAGACTTTTTGCCCGTTTAGTTTTGGATATCTCTCTCTATTCTCTCTCTCTCTCCCATACTCTTAGACACTTAGAGTTTCCTTGGAGCACTCTTGGAGGGTGTGACATACTTGGAGTTTTGGAGTAAGAAGGCAAAGAAAGAGCAGGAAATCATAGGAGGACATTGGGATTAGTAGCTACAATGGGTTTTTCTTGTAGGTACTGAGTTTCATGTATGTTTTCCTCACTATTTTTGGCATGCATTGCATATGAATGTGGTTTATTCGTCATGATTTGTCACTTGCATGGAGGATTTCCTAGATTGATAGTGGATTTTCCTAGCCTTTCCATTTCCTGGATAACCATGGTGTTGTGGGTTTATTTCTTTGTTTTTCTGGTTGGTTCTCATGTTTCTTTTATTTTGGGTTGAGTTATTGGTTCCTGGAGCCTTGGTTGTACATACGCTCTAAAGCCCTATAAAAACTTGGGTTGAGTTACTAGTCCTAGAGCCTTGGTTGGAGAAACGCTTTGGAGCCCTTGGTGGGTTGAGTTACTAGTCCTGGAGCCTTGGATGGAAAAACGCTCAGGAGCTTGGTAGTAGTTGTGGGTTTAGTTACTAGTCCTGGAGGCTTGGTTGGAAAAAACGCTCTGTAACCCTAGAAGGATAGGGTAGAGACCAATCTGGTGATGGTTTTGTGATGTCTGACTATGAGGTTGAATCATTGTTTGTTGGGTTCAGGTGTTTGGCATATGGAAGCCTTGAATGGTTTTGATTGATGTGTTTTATAAGATCCCACATTCATGCTTGGAATATGGCATGGAGGTGACTGGCTAAAGAGAGTTTTGGCTCAGCCGTGTCTGGGGTCGGGTGGTCCATGGAAGTCCAACAACTGGTTATCCTTTTCATCATTAATATGAGGTTATTTCTCCTTGTTATTTCATGAGTATTATAATGGTTCATATGTGGATGACATGACTGTGATTTCCTTGGTATTTCAGTTGTTATTATGTTGATTATGAACATGTATTATGACAATAGATATGTATGGCTCTCAGCATGTTTTTATTTGTATATGAATAAACAATGTATCTATGCCCTAATGAATGAAACTACAGCTAATGTGTTGAGTCATCAATGCTTCTTAGCGATTTTCATATGAGTATGAGACCCCTATTCTTAGCTCTATTGTTTACACCTATAGATTACATATTTGTGATATGTTTGATGAAATGTTTGTCATGGCTAGTAGCGGTCCAGTCAAGAGCTTGTTCAAAAAATTGCATTTGTATCACCATTTCATTGTTATCTTTTTGTTCTAAAGGTGTCATTTAGTTTTGGGCAGTGACCTAGGCTCTAGGCCTGAAAAAATGGCTCAAATCCCAGGGATGAAGGGATAAAACTAGGCAGAAAATTCCTTGGATGTTTGCATGCCGTGTTGTGGGGTTCTAGATGCATGCATGCGCATATCATGGGAGCGTCCGGGGAATAATTGTTATAAAAGCTCAGTGGGACCTAGGGGCTGGTTATCTGAGAGGTTGGGATGGTTCCTAGGAGTCTTGTTGTTGATGTGGAAGGTTTTTATGGTGTGTTTCCATCAATTCTACTTCCTTAAGGTGACTTAGGAGGTCAAATCATATCATAGTAACTTCTCACCACATGTTTACCCAGATTGGCTGGTTACTTGGGTAGATGTGGGAGAAGGGTGTTAAAAACTAAAACTAAGGTTGGGTGGAGAATTTCTCATCCTTAGGTAATTTGTTGGGTTGCTTCAATTTTAGATAAATTCTTGTATCTTGCTTGAAATTTACTTGCATCCCATTTGTAGTCCATAAATTATTTCCACCTTTGGATATGAGATTGGTTGTAGTAGAGTGTATGTAAGAATTTTTTCATCAATAATTATGATAAATTCCTTGTATGCTTCTTCAAGAATTAAAATTATTTTGTTGTGTATGTCTTTAATGGAGTATATATTTAGATAAGAAGTTAGTGTACTTTTATTATATTTTGTTGTTAATATTATGAAAGATGGAAGTTTAGTTGGGATAAAACTAGAGAGTTAATAACTTACAATTTTAGAGGTTTATTTGCATACTTGATCTAATGTCTTCAAATTTGTGGAAAAATCATATTGGTTGCATTATTTTTTGGTCATTTCTTTCTATACATAAATAAAGCATGAAATTAAAAATATTCTATTTTTCTTTGGAATGAATTTCCTATGTAATTGGATTGAGTGAATTAAACAATTAAAGTATGGTTGGGTGTTATTTACAAGCTCATGATCATTGCATTTAGCATAATGTTAAGAGTATATCTCTCTTTTATTTGGTTCCTTAAAAAGAAACACATTTGGTTGTGGTTTAAGAAGGTAACTTGGGGAGATTGTATGGAAAGTGAAACTCTACTTCTTATTATATATTTATGAAAATTGTGTGCTTACATAGTGAGCCTTCTTTAGAATCCATATATATAAATTTTGGATGATGCACACACGTGCACACACAAATACACAAATATACAACTCTAGATGGCTAGGCTTTTTCCTTGGGTAGAAAGGATCCTTAAATTGCTATGTTAAAAGGGACATAAGGGCCCCTTGAAATTGGATGGCCAACTTGTAACTTTAATTAGATAAATTTGTTAAAGAAATTTAATGTTTAATATGATATTTTAAAGTCTTAAGAACCCTAGCATCCTATATTAGTCATGGAATATGTAGAAACCCTTATGCAAAGGCTCAAAACCTTTGGATGCATAACTATTCTTCCTGAGAAAGCAATGGTAAGAGTCACTCTTCTCCTATTATAACAAACTAAGTTAGAGCCATAAGGCCTTAACGCATGTTTTTGATGTTTTAAAGAAGCAATAAGGCATTAGAGATGTGTAGCCCATTGAGGAAAACACTTAGGAAAATTATTGAAGGATTATGGACGAGTTTTGAGGCAAACTTGAGTGTTTTTTATGTATCACTTGAAGTTTTTCTTCATGCAATACAACCCATATCACATGAATAAATTTTGTATGTGAAATGGTAGAAGCCACTAAGTTAGGGAGGACATGTAGCATGCTATAGTTGGTTGTTGCAACCTAGGGAAAATTCATGCAGGATACATGGCACTAGTGGATTAGGTGTTACATAAACAAAAGTTTTGCGTTGTGCCACACATTGCACAACAAAAAAATGTTTTGGGGTGATACATCATGCTCACAAAACCTTGTTGGTGTGTGAAATCAAGCCATGGGACACACAACACACAAGGAGAAGTTATGTGCCTTGTGAAACATGGTAAATGATGAACAAGTTAAGAATGTTGCAAACAAGAAAATATAGGTTGATTCAATGAACTTGTCATACAAAAAAAATGTGGAGTGTAGCATATTGCATTGACAAAAGGTTGGGATGTAATACATCACATTCCTAAAGTTTTGGAGGATGCGATAAATAGGAGGAAAAAGATGGACTGTGAATAAAAAATAGTCGATATCATGTAAAAAAGCATTTTATGGACACAACATATCACATACATAAAGTCTTTGAATGAAATATAGTGTATCACAAACATTTTAATGATGCAACATAACCAAGAAATGAAGGAAGGAATTGGAGAAAGAGAAAGGAAAGGTGAGATGAGAGAAATAAAGTAAGGATGGAAGAAAAAAGAAAAGGGACAGAACCAATGCCAAAAAATAATGTTAAGAATATGTGATGCATCACAAAGAATATATCTTTCTTGCGATACAACACAATAAATGAAAAGATGAAAGAATGTGACAAGAAGAAAAGAGAGCCCTCTTGTCACATAGGGTACGTTCTTCCATATTTTTTTTGGCACAAATGATTGTCATTTGGGGCACGAAGAGAAAATTAACAGAACTATGACATGATACATGGGAAAATTCTTTCTTATGCTATAAGCTAAGCAAGAATTTTTACCTTGGTAATTATGAATTCAAAAGATATTTAATGATGATGTGGCAACAAAAGAAAAAGTTTTAAAAGCCATATTTTACCACTTAAACCTTATAATTTAACATAAATACAATTATTAAAAAACTTTAAATGAAAAAAATAGAATCATGATATTAGAAGTAACCCTAAATTAATATTTTTTTTAAAAATCCAGTGACCCTACCGTCTTATTATTACTTAAAAATTTAAATATATTACATCTATATAAACTCGTTTTTAATTTTCATATAAAGAGGAGATTCCCACTCAACCCCATTCTCCTCGATGAAAAAGCATACCTATTAGGTATCCCTATAAAATGATTGAACATGGACGACAAGAACATTCCTATTAACAATATAGAAATGGGAAATAAGAACATTCTCCACACCACTATAAAAGTGTAGAACATGTGATAACACTGGATTGAATCCCCAATCCAATGAGTAATAGATTCAGCTCAAATCTCACTGCATAATAAGTGGGACCTTATTAACCTACCTTTCGGCTTATATTTCAAATCATCCTCGTTCACATCGTAAATGAAGGACACTTAGATACTAAGTGGGACCTCATCCTCGTTCACATTGTAAATGAAGGACAAATAGATAATAAGTGGGACCTCATTAACGTACCTCTCATTTTATATGTCAAATGTGCGCAACCTCCTAAGGTGGCATTGTTATGGCAAACCAAATTTGATTTACTGTGCACACTGTACAGCTCACGACACTGGTTGTCTAAGTGTAATGCGAATGTCAAAGGCAATATCTCTCGCACAGTTTTGACTTTCAACTACACTTCACTGGTTTTACTTGACATATTTCCGAGCAGCATATTTCGAAGTGTCGAATTCACAATAAACAATCTGTACGATATAATTTATAGATTATTTGCAAATAGATTCTAAACATCTTTTACCTAAGACCAGCATATTTCGAAGTGTCGAATTCACAATCAACAATCTATACGACATAATTTATAGATTATTTGCAAATAGATTCTAAAATCAAAATTTTAGAAGAGTTGGTGAGGCAGATTAGTGATGAGATTTGCTTTCTTATTATTTATATCTTCTTACACTACGGACACTGCGAACATATAGATGACACTTCGAACTCAGAAACAGTAAGAAAACTAAATTAATTCATAATAGTAAGCATTTCGACGACCCAACAAATTCATGTATTCTGTAATGCAGTTGCAAGCATGATTCTTCTGTAGTTCAATACCTGCACCGATTTATGGTTCTCCATTGATGCATTCAACAATTTTCAATTTTTTTGGCTTTGTTATGATAGCGATCATCGCTGCTGTACCCAACAACTTAATTAATATGTATTTGAATGGAAAATTTTGAACAAGAATGTTTGCAATCCGACATGATTTTAACATTCTCGTTCACATTTACGCAGATGTTGATTACTTGGAAACTCTAATAATTAGTTTTCAATGAAGTCTAGGGTTGAACGAAATGGACCCAATCTCAGCAATCAATGCCGAAATTGGGTATAGTACGTAAGACAGTTGCAATCCAGTTCTGTTTTTGACCCACTTCGTAAAAAATTGTTAAAAATGTAATTTGCTCCACATGGGGTACGAATACTTCGAAGTGTAAGTTGGGTTGACAATTCGTTTTTTTTTTTTGGCATACATAAAAAAGAAAGTACATATAACTGTAACTGTTTTTATGTTTATAATAATTTATTATAAAATAATCTTGTTCTAAAAAAATGTCTATTTACTGTCCTCCTATCATCTATTCAGTAAAATGTAGATCTTGAATACTTATGTATTCATATTATTTCCTACGGTTGTAACATAAAATTCTACATAGCCACTTGGAAAATATCAAAAATATTTTTCTTAAAAATAATTAATGCTGCCAACATTAATCATGACATTCTGTTAAAAAGTTAGAAAGTAGAACTTAAGAGGCTTCTTGGTGACACCTCCCTTGGAAAGAAGATCTACATCTATATTTTTCTCCGTGTATATGTGATTAAATTGTATATGTTGGAAGGTGCTTACGAGGTTTCGGATACACTTCATCCATTTTGATAGAATGGACGGATTAAAACGAGGTTACCCCTTGACCCAGTCAATAATGCCCTTAGCATCTCCATATACTTGTAAGTTCTCTAGTCCCAACCATTTTTCCGCTATAAGTACTCCCCATAAGGTGATTATCTATGCTCTATTGTTTGTACCATGTCCTCCTTCCCACCAGAAATGGAAGCATTTGCCAGCTCTATAACTATAAATGCAGCACATCCACATTCCCTCTGAGAACATGCCCCATCAAAAAATCCCACAAGAAAGTCATTCCAAATGTCTTTGTACCTTCACTTCCTTTTGTTAGAGCGCCTCTTTGTCAGTTCAATTTCACTGTAATATGCATCAATCTTAATCACATCTTCCCGAACCATAAACCCTTTTTCTTCAAATATATAAGCATTTATGTTGCGCCAATGGACCATATCATGTATAATGGTAGGGTTCGATGTTGATGATGTGATATTAACCAGAAATATAGACAAGAAACCAAGGTTTGTTTATGTCTACTTGGAGCGATGTTCAATGTATCAAGTACCCCATCCCACACATCCAAAACATATGGGCAATGAATAAGAAAGTGATCAATATCCTCGGGTCCCCTCATGCACATATGACAATTGCTCAAACCTGTAAATCCTTGGATCTATAGATTCTTCCATATGAACACATGGTCATGTATTGCTAGCCAACAAAAACATTTGATTTTGTTTGGCAACTCCCATTTCCATACTTCCTAGAACCATCTGTGGAAGATGAAATCCTTCTCAGTCCTAGGCAACCTATGATATATATCTTTGACCATCGGTTGACCCTTTTTTAACATACCATCCCAAGTCATATAACCCTCTTGTTATATGATTGCAATGCCTCCTTAGCATAATAGAGAAATGTATCTCCCATTCATAAGCATATATACCTGCCAGCCCTAATTCCTCCACCCTGCTTTATGATTGTTGATCAATGCTATTATTGTGAAGATGATGATCTTATTAAGGAGGTGTATGCCTTTGTCATGGATGTAATTAAGCAATGGAACATATAAAGAGTGATTCCCATAAATTCTCTAATAGCATCTAACCCGATCTCGACCTTAGTTCCATCACCAACCTCCCAACGAATAAATCCCAAGAGTTATTGCAAGTTTTTCATCATGCTACACCAGATGTAGGAGACACGTGCTTTCTTTCTGGCACCATTCCTAATCCAAGATGTGAACATTTGGCCATACATATATTTGTCTCTAATAATTAGTGGAAATATACTATTTTATGTAAATGAAAATAATTAAAAGTCCATCTTAATTTTTTTTTCTTTTTCTTTTTTAACAATGAAAAAACTTATCATAGTTTATTTTTCAAAACAGTGAGGACAACTATATCTTATTGCTATGCTCAAATGTAAGTTGATTCATCACAATTATTCAAGGAAAACCATGCCTCTTGGAATGACACGTTGGTGGTCCATAAGAGGGTAGGCTTTCACTTTTGCTAAATACCTCTGAATCTAAAATTGTTAAGTTGTTTTCTTATATCCTAAAAAAATAATTCCTTAACCCAACAAAAAGAATTTTAAAATATACTCTAGACCTAACTAAGATACTATTATGTCTTTTAAAATAAATAAACATAAACTTAAAAACAATACATTTCAAAAATTACTCAATAATAACATTATTCCATAATCTTAAAGTAAATGCCTACTCATTCATAACACTACTCCATAAATAAATCCCCATTATTAAAAACACTATTTCATAATCTTAAAATAAACTCCTACTCATTAACACAAATAGTATAACAAACTTTTACTTATTAATAACATTTACTTCATTCTTAATAATATTATTTCATAATCTAAAAATAAATCTTAACTTATAAGTTAGATACTACTATTTTAATTTAAAAAAATTCTTAACTTATTTATAAAAATTTTATTTTATTTTATTTTAAATAATGAGTAACACTACTTTTGCATAAAATCACGATGAAATGAGTAGATGCCAATTTCCAAATCGCAACATCCCCACCAAATTGGCACCAAAATATAGTATATCCAAATTCTCACCATGTAAGCGCTAAAATATAGTACAATATACAAATAGACATTCAGTTAACATGGATGTTACACGTGTCCGAAGTGGAGTAAATAGGTCTAAACATCCTGTCCTCGAAAAAATTTCTTTTTATAATTTAGCGTGAGAGGATATAGTTGCAAATCTTAATTATTTTGTGATATAATACAAGACGATTTAGTCAAAAGTGATAATTTTTTATTATCACTAGAGGATTTAATTGCTGGGCCGATCTCACTTTCACTTTTTCGTAATGTCAGGTACATTCTTTATGCGGGTCCCATCTCACTTTCACTTTTTCGTTATGTCGGTTACATTCTTTATGTCGCGACATTCATAGGATTTACATCTATTCGATGGGGATTGAGGTGTTATAATATTCATGGACATGTCCATGGTGTGTGTCTTCCAATTGTTTTTACCTTTATTTCTCATTTTTTCCATGTACCAAAATCTTGGTTGTACTTCATTTTTCCCATTGGTCATAAAAAGATGTTATCAGTCACTTGCAATTTCATGGCTTTTTCGCACCATGTGTATATATATTAACATTAGATTTGTTAGCATATAGCATACACTACACATAGTTGTAGTTTATTTGGATGTTTTGGAAGTTTTTCTGGTCTAATTTGCTCAAAATCAAGCAGGGATTTGTTGGAATCACAAGTTCGACTTTTGAACTCTCCATAGGGTGTTGAATCGATATATGTAGTCAAAACCCCAATTTAAACAATCAAAAATCAAGATTTGACTAGAAATTTTTTCACTAGATTCCAACCAAAATCTCTCTCTCTCTCTTTCTGTGGCAAGCATTAGATTTGCTAGTATAGTGAAGAGAAATCAATAAATCATGCTTAGTAGAGAGATTTGTTTCCCTTGGAAGAGATGATACCTCTCTTGTTCTAGTTGTGATGGAACTTCCCTTACTCAAGTTGTGATGGAATCTCCCTTAAGGTTGTAGGATTGAATCTAAGAAGGTATAACTAAAATATGCCAATAAAGATGCATTTGCATGACCCAATCAAACTTATAAAATTAGATTAGACTTGTACTAGTTAAAGGAGTTCCTGTAAATGTGTTGGATATGAGAGGTGTGAGAAACCATATGGGATTGATGAAAGTAGAAGGATATTAGTCATTGTTAATGTGTGTACTTATAAATTAGGGGTTTCAAGGATAACAAAGTTTAAATTTAAGCTGAAGAGATTTAAATTCATGGAATAATATTATCTATTAGGGTCCCTATGTTGTATAAAATTGTCATTCTATGTGTTTTTTTTACTATGTGCAACAAATTTGATATCATGATAATATAGTTTTGAGGCCTAAAATGACCCTTTGTTACACAACTTATGAATTGAAAACCATGACAATCTAAGGAAATCTATAGTACAATTGGTACCAAGAGATGAATTGGATCTTAGGGAATTTGGCTCAAATTGACTTTGTATCTTAGTAAGTCCAAAACGAATTTGAGCAATTGTCAAGGAAAATTAAGGAAACAAAATTCGTTATGGACTCAATTATGGGGTTTTCACCCACAATTACACCCAAAAACTAAAACGTACCAAAATTGGTGTGTTAAGGTGTCAAAGTGAGTGAGACCAACGACCAAAAGCTAAGAATTGGGAGACCATGGATATAATGAAACCATGTAAGTGCTAAAAATCTTAGTGAGTTCTCACATTTATGTTAAGGTGAGAAGGGCTCTATTAAGGTGATCCATGGCATTATAGGAATAATTCAGAAGTAGCATGTTGCATTAGGCTTGTTATACATGAAAATGACACAAAGGTGGACTGCATAAGGAATGTCCTTTATGGGTAAGTGTATGTGAGTACCCAAATGTGAAAGTTATACACTAAATTTCCCCTTTTCTAGAAGTTGTTATCCATAAAATGGGAATTGTAGCAAGTTGTGAGGAATGAGAGGAGCAAGAAAGTACACAAGAGAAATATAATATCCTTCATAGTGTAGATCAATGCCTTAGTGATGCTAGATAATCCTCCAACAAACCAAACTATATAGCGTGAAGTATGTTTGAAGGCTCACATGCATGAAGCATCATTGCAAGGTGGAGCCACAAAGGTGCTTCATGAATGAGTAGATGTCAAGTAGGCACAAATAAAAAGAGAAAGAAAGATCAACAAGAAAGTGGTGCATGCCAAGAAAAATTGTTGGGATAGAGGAATAAGCAAGATTCAACCATTATGTAAGGATAATAACAATTAAACCGTAAGTATAAGTGAAGAGATTATGGGCAAAGGATTTAACTATCATGTAAATGATATAATAACAAAACTATGGAATTTAAAATAAGTGAGTTCTAGTTATCATTTTAAATAAATAATAACTTAGAATGTTGTAGTGAAATCATGAATGAGTGAAGTAATGGATCAACAATAATAAGGAAATTATGCTTGCACTTTCCAATAGACGAGATTCAATGTCATAGGCCCATTTGATAGTAAATAGTTATCTACGTCATAAATTGGTCCATAAACTGTCATGGATATTCCATTGGACAGTTTAACAGAAGAGATCTGATAAAATTATATTTAAAAAAATGAAATATGTACTATTATGGTTTATTTCTCTTTCGTTTTTTGGATCTGTAGATTATTGTTTATTTTGTATGCATGCAAGTTAAAAAATCATACAAAAAATAGATAATATAGAAATAGAAACTCATAAACTGTGATTTGACATAAGATATAACCTAGGAAACCCTTTCGAGAGAAATCACTTTGTTCTCTTTCTTTGAATAGAAAATGGTTGTGAGTACAAAGAAGTATGGCTTGTGGCCCATGGGATACTACAATGCAAAAATCCTCCCTATGTGCTCTATCCCCTATCCCTCTCTACTATTTTTCTCATCTATGGAACAAACACACTCGAAAAGAATGGAACCCCTTTTCCTCATAGTGACCTAGTTATAACACAACCCGATAGCCTACTAGTTGTTAATTTGATCACTTTAATGATCCAAGTGGATGTTTATGGCCACCCGCTTATTCCACATGGACCCCCACCACTGTCTCTTTTAATTTTTCAGTTTCGTTAATTGTAGCAAAATTTACTATTTTTGGCAGTTTTTCAGATCTTGAATTTTCGGAGTCGTTTTGAGGCCCTAAACAATGTTTTTTTGGGAAAATCAGGGCCAACATGGGTCATGGACTAATGTTTCCCACTTGAATGTTGTAGTCTCCGAACAGATATTTCTAACGAGGTATTGTGCACATCAAACGGAGATCTTATGTCAAAGTTACAACCCCTGGAAGTTGATGTACCAATTTACCCAAATGGGACCCATAGTTTGGCACTTCATCTCCTAGGGTTAGGTTTTTGGATGTTTAGGGTTTCACATTGTTTCTCAATAATAAATAGGCCTTTGAGCCTCATGGTAACATAGTTGAGAGGCATGTAGCCGCCACATCTCTTCTCAAATATAAGTTACCATTGCTCGAGCTAGCCTTATTTCCATTTTGTTTGTAAGCATATTTCAGTATTTGATATTTATGAAATTAAGTGTTATTTATGTTGCATCTTTGTATTTATCGTTATATCTGTAATTTGTTGTGTTCATGTTTAAATTTAGATCATTGGTATCAGAGCGGTCTGCTCTTTCTCTGTTTTTCTTTGTATGTCCCCAACAAGATTGGAATATAATGATTTAGGGCTTGAAATGCTCGAACCTTTGCAAGACTAGCGTCGCAAATCCCAATGGCCTCCCATGTGGGAAGAAAAGAAAGACAAGGGGGGCAAGAGATCCTTTCAAAATCTTGCTCGAAGAAGCCCTCGAGCGACAGAGGAATGCAATGATGGACAACTTTTCCCAGATCCTTCAGCAGCTACCCAAGGGCGACACATCTACTTCCAACAGCTACTCTTGAAGCGCCACACCCTTTAAGGTACAAGTTAACTTTTACATTCCCATATTTGAGGGTCAGATAGATGTGGATGTCGTAGATAAATGGTTGAATCTGCTAGAAGGATATTTTTCTATCCATGATTTTTCCAGCTGGGAAAAGATTACCTTTACTCTTCCCAAAGTCGCCCCCCATGTCAAGGATTGGTGGGAAACCTACTATAAGCATAAGGATGAAAATACACCCTCACTATTTTCGGCCACACCCACTTGAGATTCGTTCTGGGATTCCATCAGGGAGCAGTACTACCCTGCTAGGAGCTATGAGGATAAATACATAAATTGGAGCACACTGCGACAGGGAAGGGACCAAGACGTGTCGGAGTTTACAAATGTTTTTCATACCCTTCGCACGAAGTTGGGTATCAAGGATTCTGAGAAACATTTCGTGCTCAAGTACCGCGACTGCCTACATAGGTACATCCAGGATGAGATGGCGTTCATGGACATCTCCTCGCTCAACACAACGTACTGATATGCTCTCAAGATCGACAAAAATACTAAACAGAAAAAGTGAGACTTAGGATCTACGAAACTAAAGCAAGGGAAAGGCACCCCCAAATGACAGAGAAAAGGGAAAAGCCAAGGCAGGGTGACCCAGGATAACCCGCCAAAACCGCAAGCAAAGAACAACACCACGAAGACAAAGAAGGACATAGGAAAGTGGTGTGAGTTCCATAAGAGCTCCACTCACAACACAAGTGAGTGTCGGGCTAAGTAGTCACTGGTGGACAAGTTGAAGACTTCTAAGTTTGACACATGTTCCAACTCTGAGTCAGACCCCAACAAGGGGAATGAAAAAGGGAAGCAGATCATTGAAACAGAGTTGAGTGCCACTGTGGCCACCACTAATGATCCAGAAGATTGATCCTGAAGATCTAGAAGAGGGGGAGAACCTGTTCCACTCACAGATCTGGGTGAAGGGTTCCTCGCTATAGTTCATTGTTGACAGCGACAGCCAAAAGAACCTCATTTCAGTAGAGGTCGTGAAGTAGTTGGCCCTATCGTCTACAACACATCCACAACCATATACCATCGGTTGGCTTCACCAAGGACAAGATCTCTGCGTCAATTAGCAGTGTCGACTTCCCTACAATATCAAGCCCTTCATGGATGGGGTACTGCGTGATGTTGCTCCTCTTGAATTTTGTGATTTATTATTAGTACAACCCTACTTATGGAAGTGACATGCTATATATGAGTCTACACCTCACTCTATTATTATTTCTTTGGGTAGTAAGTTATACAGAATACTGCAGGTAGCCCCACCTACCACCATCTCTTTGTTCTCTGCAAGCAATGCAATAAGGTCATCTGCTAGATTGGGAAATTTGTTTTCTTTCTTATTCACTCTCAAAGTAAGGGGAAGGTCATAGTCATAACCATGGCCCCTAGAAAGGGTTCCTCCAAGAAGCAGAAGCAGGTGGATACGGTCATGGAAGAATACAAGGACATCTTCTCCTCACCCATAGAGGTACCCTTACATTGTCAAGTCAATCATTCAATCGATCTGACTCCTGGAGAACATCTACCCAACAGGATGATATATCGTCACTCCATTCTGGAAAATGAAGAGATCAAGTGGAAAATATAGGAGTTTCTGTAGAAAGGGCACATTCAACCAAGTTCCTCACCTTGTGGGAGCCCAATTGTACTTGTACAAAAGAAGGATGGGATGTGGAGGCTGTTAGAGCCTAGATTTGTCTCAGGCTGGAAAGACAAGGTTCTAGGTCCACATCAAACCACGCTCAGCCTTGTAGCTAGCCCTACGAGGACAGGAGAGGGCTCTCTCCGGGTCGATCTCGGAAAATATAATCAATGGGGGTCGAGATGACTGTAATAAAAGCTAATCCTAGGCTAGGTATTAAGTACAAGGGTTTGGTTTGGGTTTTTGGGAGTTTTGTGTTGAAAATAGGGAAAGGCAATTTGGGCTTGGGGATGAGGCACAGTTTCTGCAGGGTTCTGATTGGGGCAAGGAGGGCAATCGTTTTGATGCTTTAAAGTGAGTGAAATGGATAGATCAGACTGGTGAGGAGCTAAGGAGAGCAAGAAAGTCTCAAGAATTCTCCTTAAACAGATGAAAACATGGAAATTTAAACAAATTCAAAGGCATAGCACAATAGTTAATGGATTCCACCTTAATCACTCATTTGTTTAAATTCAGAATAAAAGAGATGAAAATGATATACATAACAATAATGAACTTACAGTTACTCAAAGGAGCACACCATCAAAACATAAAGCCACATGGATCCCAAATAGTGCTACAAAACCCTGGTCTTTCCTTAGCCAAAAATGCAGAGATAGAATGTACAATGATATGCCAAAGCAATCCAAAGTGTCCAACCCTGAAAATGACTTAGAAATTACATAATATAGGCAAGCAAAACCTATTTCCTTGCCTCTAGGGGTCGAGCTCATCACTCTAGGAGTTGTTTCAACCAATTCTAAACAAAGCACTAAAATCTAGGCAGTCAAAACAACTTGCCTCTATAAGGTAGGAAACTGATTCATTCATTAAATGTTCAGTTTTTAGTGAATGAATCCTCTAGAACAAGTAAATAAGTGCCAAAATTACATCATGTTCATTCAATTACATCAAGATAGATCAAAAATTACATCACAATGCAAAACTAGTCAAATTGGCCGAATTTCTGAGCTGGAAGGTGAAAATTTGGGAAAAAAACCTCTATGCGCCGCGCCAATTTCTCTGTGCATCGTGCCACTTTGAGACTAAGTTTGAGGCACTTCCTAAAGTCCAAATTGAGCCCAAGTGTGCTTGTTGGAAAGCCCTGCCTGTCTACTTTCCAACCCAAGTCGAATTTCTAAATTTGGTGCCCATTTTCCCCTTCAAAACTTCAATATCCCAAGACTACTTCCTGTGTGTCAAAATAGGGGCAGAGAGGTCATTTTTGAGTGTTTTTGACCTCCTGAGGACTCAAAACTTGCCCAAACTTTTTGGCCATGCACCAGAAGTCATGATTTTTCATGAAAAATTCAAAAATATAAATTTTTTTCCATTTGGAGCTTCCTATCATAAGCGCGCACCACGTGGCGCGGCGCACAGGGAGAAAAACCCTATTTTTAGTGCAAAAAAATTCAAAATGTCAAAAATTGCTCCAAATTTCTTGAAATTTGGGCTGGAGATTCTTAATCAAGAGCTATGGTGGGCCAAGGATTTCCTCGGCCAATATCCAGACTCGATCATGCTCTTTTTTCCTCTTTTGCCTTTTTGATGCCTTCCTTAGGTTTGCCTTTAAATTCCTTATTCGTGCCTTGCAAACATGATTTCGTGCCCAATAATGGTTTTTCATGTGCCTGAGCATGTACTTGTCCTTGTTTCTTTCGCCAACAGCTTCTCTAAGTGGATGTTGATCCTCTCGAGCCAAATCTCTCAATCAGCCTCTATCTCCTGCTGAATGGGTGTCCTCTCATTTAGGCTTCGTTGGGCAGCCTGAGGGTATTCATGGATGTTTTTCCACCTCTATGAGGCCTCCTAGGTGCATGTACCTCTGTTGGCGAATCACTGTGGGTCTCTTCTTCATGATCATATGACGGATCAGACGTCATGTCTGCTGGTGGACAAACTGTCTTGGACAAATAGGTGTTGATATGTCACATTGTCTTGTAATGCCTTTGATGATGTGCTTGACCTTTGTCACCAAGAGAAAATAATGACATGAGGGACAGTAAGGGGAGGGAAAAATAGTGAGGGATTAGGGACTATTGGGACAAATTTTATTAGGGAAATGTAGGAGGGTTTGAGGGGTTTTATGTATAGGGTTAGGAGAGTTTTGGTAGGGTTAGGGTTTGGGTTTTGGAATTTGAGAATTTTGGGACAGAGAATTTGGGATAGGGGTTTGATGATTTTAGGGAGTATGGAAACTTAGGAATG
Source organism: Pinus tabuliformis (assembly GCA_031772625.1). Taxonomy (NCBI): domain Eukaryota; kingdom Viridiplantae; phylum Streptophyta; class Pinopsida; order Pinales; family Pinaceae; genus Pinus; species Pinus tabuliformis. The sequence goes on from CM062805.1 coordinate 1,148,968,389, forward strand.
ATGGAAATAAGGAAGAAATGGGATGGGGGAATGAATTTGGTGAAAACCCTAAACAACAACTTTCATGTGAAGATTTTGACATGGTAGGGTTTGAGTTTTTGTTTGAACCATTACCATCCATCAACCACCATACCCTAGCACAAACTTGGATGAAACACAAAAATGGAAGCTCTACCTACTTGTGGAATGAAGAATTTGCAATTTGGAGGAAGATTTCAATGAATTTCAGGCCTTTTAGCCCAATGCGTCGTGCCAGTGTAAATTTACACTAGAAAATTTCTCCCAGTGCGTCGCGCCTTTTTCCAGCTGACTTTTGGAGGCCTTCCTGATGTCCAAATTGGGTGAAAGATAGCGCGTTGGAAAGGTATTTGAGTCTAATTTCCAACCCAACTAAGATTTTTCAATTTGGTGTTCATTTTCCCTGTAAAAAATCAAATCTTCCAAGACTGGGCAAAATGTGCCAAATGAGGCTGCCTAAAGGCAGAGTGCTGTTGCAGTCAACTTTTGAGCGCCTTCCTCAACTCCAAATTGAGCTCATGATATCTCATTGGAAAGGTCTTTGTGTCTAGCTATAATTTGACTAATAAATCAAGTCAGTTGGCCAACCAAGCTAGGATAAAACGTGATTTTCCCAAGGTCACTTCAGAGGTGCATCAATTCTCCCGAGGCAACTATATTTTTGACTTTTCTCTAAAACCATGACACCTGTGTAAAACGTGAAGGAGGTTTTTCTCCCTTCGACTATTTTGGACAGAAACCTCTCTCAGGTTTCCCAAACTCATCTTTGATTACTCAGAAACATCATTTGAGTAAAACCTACCCCGATGTGTGGAATAGGGGATTTGTTGAAATGAAGCGAAATGAAGGGGATAGGTAGCTTATAAATTCTTGAGGAAATTTTTGGAAGTAGGGAGGGATGTTAAGAAGTATGGGAAAGTGGAATCTCAGAAATTGAGTGAGGGGAAGGGGTCCAAAAGGGCGAAACACAGGCCTAACCTAGAAAATTGCCAAGTTGTAGCAAGAAACTAGGGTTTGTGCGAAAATGAGGAATTTGGGGAATCTCAGTGATGGGAAGTGTTTAATAAGGTACATTAAGGATATGGTAAGGTGGATGAACATCAGGATACAAGTTTTGCTGATGATTTGACCGTCCAAGAGAAATTGCCTTCAAAACCCTAGGAGAGGGAAATGACCTTACCTAGGCGCAACTGAAGCATGAACAAGGTGTAAAACGACCCATTGGAACCTGACATGATGATGAAAACCCTCTGAATGATGGTAGAATCAGCTAAATAGTGACATAGACCGACATTTGGACAATTTTGAAAGGAGTAAAACCAAACCCTAAATCTAATGCCTAGTGACCAAATTTTACTTGAAGACTCACTGAAATGATAAAATTTTACCTTGACACCTTAAAATCACTTTGTAAGAGCATGCTTGATCACTAGAGGAAGGCTGGAAAGACTGACACTAACAGAGGCTTTGCATTGATTATTGGGCACTAAACAAAATCACTGTTAGGAACAAGTATCCAATCCCATGGATTGATGACCTACTGGACCAACTCAAGGGGGCCAAGTATTTTAGCAAGATCGATCTGAAGTCTGGTTATCACCAGGTTGCAATAGAGCCCACAGATGTATGGAAGATTACCTTTAAATCCAAGGAAGGCCTTTTTGAATGGTTGGTTATGCCCTTCGGGTTGACAAATGTCCCTGCTACTTTTATGAGGCTAATGGATGACATCTTGGCCCCTTCACCAACTCAATCATGGTGGTTTATTTGGACGAGATCCTCATCTTCAACAAGAGTTGGGAAGAACACTTGCAACACATTTGATAGGTCCTTCAAACCCTTTGGTAGCATAAACTGTGTGCCAACCTGGAGAAATGCACCTTTGTCATGAGCGAGGTCCAATACTTGGGTTACGTCAAAGATGAGCGTGGCGTGCATGTGGGACCGACCAAGATCCAAGTCATTCAAGACTGGCCAGCCTCGACCACTCTAACGGAGCTTCGCAGCTTTTTGGGCCTTGCAAATTTCTATTGGAGGATCATGTTGGGATTCTCCCATATCACTTGGCCTTTGAGTCAAATTAGTAAGGGTGAGGTGAAAGAAAAATTTTTCTGGTCCGAGTCCCAACATAAGGTGTTCGTTGAGTTGAAGTACTGCCTTTGCTCTACACCTGTACTCACACTACCAGACCTGTAGCAACCATTTGAAATCGAGACAGATGCCTCAGACTATGCTATTGGTGCAGTCCTCACCCAGGACACGAATCCAGTGGCATATCATAGTGATAAACTTTCCTATACAATTTGGAATTACCCCACCTGTGATAAAGAGATGTATTAAATCGTACAGGCTTGTTGACAATGGAAGCACTACATTTTGGGGAAGGAGACAATCATCCACACCAATCACCGACCTCTTTAGTGTATACAAACACAAGGGAAGTTGCAGAATGATCGCCATCAAAAGTGGTCTACATATCTGCAACAATTCCACTTGAACACTAAATACAAAAAGGGCAGCACCAATCATGTTACAGATTGCCTCAGCCGACCCCCAGTTGCAACACTGACTACTGTTCTCAACTCTTGTGGTCATGAGACCTCTGGATGGATGCAACTATACAAAAATGATCTAGATTTCTCCTCCACATACCATATGCTAGTAGATGGAAAGCAAGTTCCCAATTTCCACCTCTAGGATACATTATTATGTTACCTGGGCCACCTTTGTGTTCCTTCAAGTGAGCATGCCAAGATGATTTGGGAGGTGCACTGCAGACGGGTCATCGGACGCTTTGGTGTGGAAAAAAATGTGGTTATATTACGAAATTACTTTTATTGGCTCAAACTCTGACTGGACGTTGGGAAATATATCATATACTACACTGCTTCGCCATTGCCAAGCCAACAATCAAGAACCAAGGTCTGTACACTCCTCTCCCTACTCCCAATCCGTCGTGGGAATCCATATCCATGGACTATATGTCTAACCTCCTTTCTACCAAGCATGGAAATGACTGTGTATTTGTGGTCATGGATATATTTTCTAAGGTAGCTATATTGGTGGCCTGCAAGAAGAGTATCACAGCAGAGGACATTTCCAAACTCTTCTTTGAATGTGTATGCATACATTTTGGGATCCCGCAGACCATTATATCAGATCGGGATAGCAAGTTCCTAAGCACATTTTGTTCAATCCTATGGACACTATTGGACACCAATCTCACCAAGTTGAGTGCCTTCCATCCCCATACTGATGGCTAAACGAAGGTTGTTGATAGGATGATAGTGCACATACTCTGCATGTACAACTCCAAGCATCCTTGAACCTAGGATGAGATTCTTCCATATGTGCAACACATTTATAACATAGCTCTTCATAGTTGGACTGATCGCAGTCCCTTTCAAGTGGGTCTAGGATTACAACCATTGTGTCTGATTGATGTTGTCATGCCTTATGTGACTACACAAACATAATCCACACATGTATTGTTCGAGTCTAATAAAGAAACTAGATTTATTGAACACATCATACACATCCGACAGCAGGTTCACAACATCTTGGAGAAGTCAAATGCCAAGTACAAGCAATGACATGATCAACATCGGATGCCACACAAGTTTCAGGTGGGCGATAAAGTTTGGTTGCATTTGTAAAAGGGACACCTTACCACAGCCTATCGAAAGCTCAAACCACTCTGATATGGTCCTTACACCATTACCAAGGTTGTGGGAGACAAGGTGTTTGAGCTCAGCATTCCCCCATTCCTTGGTCTGCACCTAGTGTTTAGTGTGGATTACCTTCGACCATGCTTTCCACTATTAATGGACACATCAGTCATTGCAGAATAGCTCACACCAACAGAGTTAAACCCATACTGGATGGAACAAGCCACAACTGATTGGATTATGGACACACGGGACAAGAAAACTCGCCAGCAGAAGATCCAACTATATCAGGTTGTCAAAGCTGGCCAACTCCTGCACCAAGGCAAGTGGCTCACTAGGGACCAAGTTCAACCAATGTTTCCCCATCTCATAGAGGCACTCAACGCAATGGGGACCATTGCTTCCTAAGTGGGGAGGAACGATCTAGGTGGATCTTGGTGGTCACCTGTCTATTCCACTTAGACCCCCACCACTGTCTCTTTCATCTTTTTCAGTTTCCTTAATTGTAGCAAAATTTACTATTTTTGGTAGTTTTTTGGGTCTTGAACTTCTAGAGTCATTTTGAGTCCCTAAACGACATTTTTTGGGAAAATCGCGACCAACATGCGGCATTGATCGATGTTGGCCACTTGAAAGTTATAGTCCTTAGATAGTTATTTCTAACGAGGTATTGTGTGCATCAAACAAAGATCGTATGCCAAAGTTATGACCCTGGGAAGTTGATGTACCAATTTACCCAAATGGGGCCCATAGTTTGGTGCTTCATCTCCTAGGGTTAGGTTTTTGGATATTTGGGGTTTCCCATCATTTCTCAATAATAAATAGGCCTTTGATCCTCATGGTAACACAGTTCAGAGGCATGTAGCTGTGACATCTCTTCTCAGAGTTAAGCTACCATCGCCTGAGGTAGTATTATTTCCATTTTTTTTGTAAGCATATTTCAGTATTTGATATTAATGAAATGAAGTGTTATTTCTACTTCATCTTTATATTTATGGTTATATATGTAATTCACTGAATTCCTGTTTAAATTCGGATCATTCAACTCTTAACTAGAGTTGCAATATGGACTCTTCTAGAGTATTCTTCATCATAATCAGGTGGGTAGTCCCTTTTCAACGAGTTATGGGGGTTGACATGGAATCCTCTTGAATTATGGTGGACAAAATAGAAAGGCCAACTTCTCATTTACATGACGTTTGCATATGGACTCCAATTGAGGTGATTCTTACACAGTGGGAAAGGTATTTTTGTGTAAAATATGAGAAAAGGATGCCACATCGGAGAGAAAATGTTTTATCCCCAAAAAATGTCCTATGGTGCCTCAAAATTGTCCCAGAAGGTTTCATATTACAATTTTCCAAACTGGGTCCTGCTAGTAGAAATGGTCTTGTGAGTTGATTCCTCCACTTTTTCCACTTTGAAAGCATAAATATGGATTAAAAACAATATAATGGTCCAATCTGGATCATAGATCCCCATTATGGGAGGTTTTTTTTCCTCAAAAGCTTCTATTCAATGAGGTGAGAAAATGTTTCCTCCACCTTCTCTCAGGTGTACCATTTAGCTTTGTCTAGAAGTTTTCATTTCAACCCAATTTACCAATGCTCATGTTACCCTGACTTCTAGTTCTCAACCTCTTTTGAAAAAATGTATCTTTAGTCAACTCTACTCGAGAATCTGGTGCCAAATATTCTATAGAAAGTAGTAACTATTTATCTTCTTGATCTAGCATGGAAGGCTCAAGAGATTCAATTTCTCCACATTAAAAACTGAGTAAATGCACATGTATGGGGGTAGACTAAGTCTGTATGAATTATCTCCCACCTTTTTTGGTATATCAAGGGGACCATACCACAGAGACTTGATTTTCTTACCAAGATCTATAACCTCTCCTTGTTCAACTATAACATACTTTGTCTCCCACCTTGAATGAATTCTCTATTCTATGATGATCATGCTCAGCCTTGTATTTTTCTTGTGACTTTTGCAGTGTCTCTTGTACTTGTATATGTATTTTCTTAATATTTCATACATTTTTTTTTCCCTCAAGGCATCCCCTGTAAGATCCTCCCTCACTTGTCCTTACTGCCCATATGCAATATTCAAAGGTGAAAGTGGAAAATACCCAAAAAAAGTTTCAAATGGGGACTTACTAGAGGAAGTGTGGACTGCTATGTTATAAGAGTGTTGTATATATACCAAATTTATGTCCCTGGTCTTCATATGCTTCTGATTGTAACCCCTCGAAAGTTGCACCAAAGTCCTATTGACTAATTCTATTTTCCCATCTGCTTGAGGATGGAATGTTGTAGACCTGTCCAACTTCATGTCCATATTCTCTTATAATGTAGCCCAAAACGCATTTATAAATCTTGTGTCCCTATTTGAAACAATGATCCTTAGTATCCCAAAGTGCACCCAAACCTGTCCAAAGAACATATTCACTACTTCTTGCCCATTGATGGTAATTTTACAAGGCATCAAGAAACACATCTTGTTTAACCTATCAATTAACATAAACATTTAGTCATGTCCCTTAATCGTTGTTGGTAAACCTCCCACAAAATACATGGAAATGTTTTCCCAAAGACAAGTGGGTACAAGTAAGGGATGATATAGACCCTGTTTCCTATTACTAGGATTGCTAGTACAATAAAGCATGCATCCTCTTATAAACCTAGCTACATGTTCTTGCATCTTGAGCCAATACACATATCCTTGCAAGTTGGTCACTTTCTTCCCGACACCAAAGTGCCCTACAACCTTGGAAGTGTGAGCCTCTCTGATTAACTGCAATTTCTCACCTTTAAGAAATCATAACTTATCCAACTTGTAGAGTAACCCATATTGGATATGGTAGTCAACAATGATATCACCATCATGAACATGAATCTGGCTCTGCAACTAATGAAACACCTCCTTCAATTCTTCATTCTCTGAAATATGCCTCTTTGTATGCATCATGGGTGAATAGCTCCATGTGCATCAATGTTCACAAATTTGTGATATTTGATGTTTGTGGCCTTGAAATCATGTGGACTAACTTTTTTTTGATACCCTTCTTGTACTCGAGCACTAAATGGAACTATTGTAGAAATCCCATCCACTTGTAATTCATAGTTTATTGTAGATTACTCCGGGCCTACAAGTACTATAATGGATGGTGATCTATGTGGATTATTGTCATGGTTATAGGGAAAAATGTCCTGTCAACAATTACGGGGTCTCCTCGACATGAAGTCCCAATCATACCTCACACAGTTTGGGATAGGATCCCCATATGGTATTTGGTCTAGATTGCCACGATGAATGTTTCACTCCTTGCTGTAAAATGTAGATATGTTAGAGTGAGGACAAGAATGAAATGCCCAAAAAATGGAGTGAGATCAACCCATGATTGACAAAATTCCAATGTAATATACAAGAATAATGCCACAAAATAATAATAAGAAGTACATCTCAAAGAATAGTCGGTTATCCAAAATAATACAAGACATACAATTAAAAGAGTGTTATAGGTTAACTGCAAAATATTTCACGATAAATTACCAGCGTTAATGTGGAATAAAAGGGTAGATATTTGAAAGAAAACACATGTGAAACAACTATTAATTAGTTCATAAACGTATCATCTCCATGAAATCACACATAAAAACACAATGCAAATACCAGATAGCCATGCAACCACTACGAATATGCATAGGAATCAATGTCGAAAGTGAAGAACTTCTGATTATTCATGATGAAAATTCAATGTACGTGTCAAGTAGGTCCATCAAAACCCATTAGTGTAACATGCATTGCTCATACCATCTTCAAGGCAAAAACCTAGCCTCACAACAACTCACCCTACTATTTTCCAGGAGCTGAGAGCCTCTAGCTCCTTAAGCTTTAAAAAACCTATCTAACAGTAGCCTAACTCAAGTGATAAATTCTTTACAAATGAGGCATGAGGGTATATTTATATAAATGAGGTGACCATTTACCTACCATGACCTTTCACTTACCCTCATGACCCTTAAACTTCCTTCTCACTCTTTTATTCTTTGTGACTTCTATAATTTACATGGATTTTACATAATTTATCATTTTTAAAACTATAACTGAACAACAAAAATAAACATGATGTGAGAGGTCACCCCTTATGTTGCTTCTCCTTTTCTATTTTGCTATCCCTTTCAAGTTCCTCAATTGGTGTGAATACTTTGGTCGAGAAGTTTGGTCCTTTCATGAAAACATGACAAAATACAACCAACTTGAGAAGTCGAACATCGTAGATAGTGACACTTTAATCGAATAACAAGATTGTAATGCATTGAATAAACTCTTTTTCTCACGACCTACTGTTGTCTTGTTCACACTGAGAAGTCTTTTTAGTTCTTGAATAGTCATGGACTTAAGGGTGACTTAGAATATATCAATCTTATATTTTGTGCCATAAGATGTTTTCCTTTTTCAAAAATGTTTCTCTTTGTATTGGATGCTTGAAATTTTAGCTACCTATGTTGCATCCTTCTCAGAATCTATCCTTGCTGAAAAATCCCTGGCCTCTTGTTTCTCATTGAAGCTCTTTTTTGTATCTTTTCTAGAATCTTTTGTAGAGAACGTGGAATAATACTTTTGTCGAGTCCACTTGGTATTTTCTTTGAAATGTTAATTTCACTCCACATTGTTATGGTGATATTTTTTAGCATAATCTTGAGTGAGTGTTCTTACTTTCAACTTTTCCAGCTAAATATTTTTCATACAAAAAGATGGACTCTCGAGATGACTATGTCTATCTTTAGCAGGTATTAATGGAGTGATGTAGTTATTTTCTTCTACTAATTTTATTTGACATGGAAAGTAAGTCCTTGGTTAGGATTTCAGCACCTTAATGTCTTGTTAGTAGATGCCCCAATTTTGTGCCCTGAAGTCTCATTTTGTCCCTAGACATCAAGACAAGCTATAAATTGTGATGTAGATTTTGTAGTATTTGTGGTGTAGCTCTATGGTTTGAAGGACTACAATACTAATTCATATTTCCTTCAATAAACTCTTGCACATATTTATTGTTGGGCTCCAACATTGTTGATACAAGTTTGGGCCTGAAAAATTCAAGGCTTAAGAAGAAAGATGCTAAAAAGCATGGTGCCCTAACATTTGATATGCGAAGATTGTTCTTGTAGTTCTTCTCGAAACAAGGGGGTTGTAGAAAAATGGAAAAATTCAACAAGAGAAGGATGAATTAAAATCATATCATCTTGATACACTTGTATAACCTCAAAAAATTCCCAAAAGGATTAACTTGCAATTTTCTGAAAATAAGTTGAGACTTGACACTGCAAAAGCTAGACATAATACATAATATCATTGTTCAACTAAAACTTTAAGCGATATCATTTCACTTTCATGTGTCTAAGCCCTCAACATTATACATGTAGGTAGCACTTTATAAACCATTTTGGCCACCAAAAAATAATTTTTTGATGAAGAGTGAAATGTACTAAAGCATTTAGCCCATAAGAAGTTGAATTAAATAAGCCCATCAAGGTTGTTGTTCTAATATCAAGAAAAGAAATCCAAAAAACATTTTTTTGTGTCGATGAGCCAGAACATGATGTATTGCTTGAAAGGGTTTTATAATGAAATAAAAATTCTAAAGCACAATTCTTTTCATGGTAGGGATCTTTTAGTCTCAAATCGTTATTGCCAATGACAATTGAAACTCCATTGTAATTTGCGAACGTGCTATGCAATTTCCAATTATTGTGATTTCACAATCTTTTTCAAATCACAAATATTGGTGCCTCTTGAGTCATAAAAACAAATTAACACCTCCCTTGCATTCATTCAAGTGATTGAGAGATAAAATTGTTGGGATGTGTTATTTGTTGTGACTAATGGCATCAAGATAGCTTGTGAAGGAGTGAAACTGGGTAACGGGGTGGCGATGAATCTCCCCAGCGATATGGTGTCATATATTTAAGAATGTGTCCATAAGATCTCCATCATTTCATAGGATTTTGATCATATTTCCTAGCACTTCTAATGTAGTAGGTGCTTGGCCACTATGTTGGTCCAATTAACAAACAGAATGGTATTGTATTCCTACCCTTCACGACTTGGTTTCATTTGAAGAGATCTCTCTTTGGAGAAATTAAAAAATGTGATTTTCATAATCTTCATAACATGTACTCTTTATCGCATGCACATCATCTTAATATAATCTTCACCTCAACACTTGATCATAGTATTTTGGCGATTGGTTCATTCCTTATCACATATCCAAATTCTAACTCTATCGCAAACTCAAATTCTGGTCTCAATGGAAATTGCAAATGCGACTTTCAATATTCAATAGCAATGATTCCTATACAAGTCATTCAACACACTTATAGATTACAGAGCACTCATAGTATCCACTGCAAATGTAATTTTTGATTTTCACTAGAGAAACCTCACCTTCTTGTCACCAATAGCACATCTAATTCCCAGAGTCCTGAGTGTTCAATGAGATTGTGATTTGCAATTTGAGGAAAATGGCTTGGCAAGTTGTAAATTGAATGAGATGCGTGAAATTTCAATCACATGATTAGATTGGATTTATAATGACTGTTGGGTGACTTAATTGTGAGTTAAATCCCTGTCATTAAATTGTCAAACTGGGGTTTGTGAACTAATGACGTATACATATACTATATGTACTAGGTGATTATTTCTCATAATAGATTAATCTAATGCAATAAACTTGAAACTAATTATAAATCAAATAATGAAAGCAAATGAAAAGCAAGTGCATACATTCTCTCTCAACCACTTTATCTCTCAAAGACTAGCTTTATGAAAACCAACAATTCTAATCTAAGCTATGAAATGAAACAATAATTTAATCTAGTATTCTATAAGATTACTAATGTGATATTACTAGTGTGAGATTACTAGTGTGCCAATCCAATCCAAACTTAAAGAAATTAAATCAATCTTAAAAAAACAACATTAATAAAATAAACATAAAAATATATAATCAAAATAACATAAAAGAAACTAAATTAAACTTGCATAAATGAAATAGCATAAATATGTACAAAAAAGGAAAGAGGTGTGAAAACTACAGTTGATGGAGGCCCTCCAATCCTTAGCATGCACACCGAATGATTATCGAAGCTTGAAGATCAAAGAAGCAACATGTATTCCATAAAATTAAGTTGGAGAAAGTTCCAAAGATATTATAATAATTAAACGCTCTTCCTCTCTATCCTCACTTTACAAATTACATTAATCATTTCTTCTCCATTATTATCTATTCTATATTATCTCATATCTTGGATGGAACACCTTTGAATGAAGGATGCACTCCTATTTATATAAAAAATTAAGACAACTAATCAATAAATGTAGATCTACAAATCTCTCCTAGATCCATAATTATCTCTTGTGGTTACAACCAATTACCTAAAAATATGAGATACAAATCCTCTCACGCATATTTAGGAGACACATATCAAAACATCCATGATTCTTCTCCTTTGAATATGCTTGGTCAATGATCCAAATATTCCACAAATCTTCATGAGTTGAAATTGAAATTAGAATTTGTGGTTGAGTGGCCAAATAAGGCTCGTCTAGAATCTTCAAATAGGCCTACAACATCATAAATATGATCCCAATTTTAGATATATATGAAAACATGCTAATTTCCTAATAATTAATCATAAATTCTCTTAGAATACTTAAAATAAATGACTTGAAAAATAATAATGATAAGTCTATATGATCATACAAATGCTATTAATGTAGGGTTATGGAGCTGCAGAATATGGTAAAGACCTACGAAATATGGTAAAATTATAGAAATGAGGGTGAAAGATGATGAAATTTTGGAGGCCAAACATTTCCCCCAACTGAAGATGTTGCATGTCCTCGTGTAACTTTGCATTGATTCCCTTCATCATAACTTGATCTTCTTGATATTGTTTGTTTCTATATGAACTTTGGCTTTGTATTTGCAAAGTGTACTTTGAAAGACATTTTATTGCAACATATATTTTATCGTTGGTTCTTGTGTGACAACCAAAAGTTTATGAGTATTGGTTCTTGTGTAATAATATTTTTCTTATTTTCGTTGCATCAAAATACTTGAACACATTGAAAATTATTTTTTAAGGCCCCATAGAGGTTGTCAGCCATTAATGTGCTTATCGATTGATCATTGCAAAACATGTAAACTTTTGGAATCAAAATTAAATAATAGTTGGTTGGGAAAGATATGTTGGTCAACAATGTATGAGGAATATGTAATATGGAAAAAAAATTAATGGATATTTCCCCTCCCCCTAACTAAATATATTTTTAGTTTTTGGCAAATGAGAAAGGGAATATAAATGTGGTGAGGGATTTTCCAAAATCACAATTTTAGCATTTAAGGAATTACACGATTAAAGATTAGAAAACAACATACTTTCACCTCCCTGAAAAGTGGACAAGCTATGTATATGAAAGAGTGTGTTTGCTATTGCTGGATCATGGAATTTGAAGTGAAAAAAAAAATTGATCTGCGTCTTCTTTCTATGGGTTGTATGAATAGAGGATGAATCTGATCTGAAATTGGAATCTTTATCGCTAGGAAAATGTCACTGTTGTTGAACTCTGGAGTTGAGTCTTGATTTATTAGAACACTGCTACAAGTTGTTGAAATCATATAGTGTTCATTCATTCCCACTCAGTGGCATAATTCTTATTTATGTGAATAGATGTTTCAATGTCGAACATAGAAAGAAATTGTTGGATTACTGGCCATTAATGAATGCCATTAACCAACACGCGACTACTCATCATTGATTTCAATGAGAGTCAAGATGCCTAAGTACATCTTACTAGGTACGAATAGATGTGTCGTAGTCAAGTCACCTAGAAGATCTAACAAACATGGTACATTGATGTATTCTCACTGTTTATTAGCAAGATAAATTTCCATTAAGGTATGCAATCCTCAAGGTAATAGAAAGATCTCTAGTCTTGATCCTAGATGATGTGTCAAATTCAATGGGTCAAGACATGTTAGAAGGGAGGCCTTAATGAATCCTCCATCATCTAATGCGAGTATAAAATAATAATTTGAAAGATCATAGATGAAGTAATTGCATTATGAAGAAAGGTTTATTTCAAAAAAAGGAAGAGGAAAATGGGGTGACTCAGCATTGTAAGGGAGTTGAATGACTTTATTTTTAGGTTAAGGGTGAGTGAAAATGAGGCAGGAAAGTATGAAGATTGTAAAGGGAAAATGGGTTTTAAAATTTAGTAGTAAGGAGATACAAATTCATGGATGGAATGTAAGCTTAGAAAGAGGAAAATGAATAAGTTCATAATGACATTAGTGGCATTTTGAAAGGTTTATTTGGCAGCAATTGACATAGTGGATGTGATCAAGTTATTGCCTTCAATATTCCTTTTGGAGCATGTTTTTCTTTGAAAAATGTGGTCTTTAAAATCCACCCATGCATAAAGTAGTCCTTTTATCATCCTCGGTTCTGGGAAAAAAAACAACAACAACAACAACTTAGCACTAATTTTCAATAAAATGTAAGATCTGCAAAAATTCACAAATAGTGCTTAATGAAATAGATTCAAGGAAAAATGAAATCCATTTTTACCTGTCAGCAGTGGTGCACTTTAGACTATCTTGCTTTCCAAATGTCAGTTTTGAGTTCTTTAAAAAATCATATTAGAGTAAATGCATGAAAAACATGATCTGAAAATCTTATTTCTATTTTTAGGAAGTTTCGAGGTTTGTTTGCTACAAAAGCCCAAAAAATTACCATTTTTTTTATCATCTCAAATACAAATTAAAATTATTTCAGGTGTAGAGCTCGGAAATACCTTTCCAACGATGCTTGAATCGTTAAAAAAGGACATCATATAAGAAAGTTATGGTTGTTTGAAGTTTTGGCAAAAATGTAGAGAGGGGTGCCACGTGGAAGCGTCTGAATAATTCCACGTGGCAGTATAAATATATTCCATGTGAATTGTTCAGACGTTGATGTGAATGATGACATGGCAGGTTGAATGGATGGTGACTGGCCATTTTGTGGGAAAATCACATGCTCCCATGTGGACGAATCATAGGCTACCATGTGGCAACCCAAATTTGACCAAAATATAGTTAAATTACGAAATATATGTTGGGTTGTGTTATATTCTTTCCACAACTAGCTACCTTAGTCAACTGGGGGTTAGAGGGGGGGGCGGAGCCGCCCCTTTGTTGCACTAATTGCACAGCAGGGGGGGTCACAGGGGGTTTGAGGGGGGCGGTTAGCCCCCCTCTATGGGGGCTGGGGCAACGCCCTGGGGAAATTATTTTTGGACCCTATATTAGGTGGGTAGAACTACCTATGGTTTTGTGCATGGTTTGCGCACATGGTTTTGGGCGTGATGGTTTTCGGTCCATGGTATTGGGTGCTTCAGCATGTATATATATGTGTTGTAATGCTTCAGCATGTATATATATATGTATTGTAACATTGAAAGGAATATAATGAAAAATCAATCTAGTAGTCCCGGTTTTGGGATCTAGGGGAAAATATCTGTGTATATTTGTTTTATGTGTTATGATCTCGCTATTGTTTATTTTTTGTGTTTTAGAATTCATATGCAGGTAATTTATGTATGGGGTTAAAACCTACATTTGGTATCAGAGCCGTTTTGGCTTCAAGGGGACGCCTTTGTTGTTGAGGGGTTTCGCTCAGGCCTGTGGTAGACCTTGTTTAGTGGGAGATCTGTGGGATCAATTTTGGTGGTAAAAGAAGATGGTGAGCAGTGGAAAGATAGATATCAATAAATTTAATGGCCAGAGTTTTAAGTTGTGGAAACTCAAGATGGAGGATCTGTTGGTGGATAAAGATCAGTTGATCATGGTAGATCTGGGTACTAAACCAATGGGAGTGTCCGACGAAGAATGGAAGAAGCTGGATCGAAAGGTAAAGAGCATAATACGATTGTGTGTCTTAGATTCAGTATTGTTGAATGTATTAGAGGAAGCTACGATTAAGGCTTTGTGGGACAAGTTAGGGACTTTGTACCAATCTAAGTCTCTGGTGAATAAACTATTCCTATGGAAAAATATGTATAACCTGAGGATGAAAGATGGAGACTCGGTGAGAGAGCATCTAAGAACATTTAATACTATGGTAAGTTAGTTATTATCTATTGATATTAAAATTTTAGATGAAGATAAGTGTATCAGTTTATTGTGTTCTATACCAGATGCATGGGATAGTTTGGTTATTGCAATAGGTAGCAATGCAACTGCCTTTCAGTTTGATGAAATAGTCTCATCCTTACTTACAGAGGAGATGAGACAGAAAAATATGGAGATCCATAATGGTGATGTCTTGTTTTTACAAGGAAGGTCTTAGAACATAAACAAAAATAAGTCATCGAGTGGGAGATATAAATATAGAGGGAGATCTAAATCTCCAGGAAAACCTGTAAAGGTGTGCTGGAAATGCAGAAAGGAAGGGCACTACAAAAGGGACTGTAAACCTAAAGCTCCTCACAAAGGAAAGGGATCTGATGATGCTCCTTCTACAGAGGCGAAAACCACCTCAGATGAAGGTTGGGAGGTGTACTTGGATTCTTCAAGTACACATGTAGATCATGAGGCATGGTTTATTGACTCAAGTGCATCCTTTTACTTCACTCCCCATAGAGATTGGTTTTGTGAGTATGAGAAATATGATGGTGGTGATGTCTTCTTGGGGGATGGCAGGAAGGCTAAAATCATTGGTCGTGGAAAAGTTAAGTTGAATTTTCAAGGTGGAAGGATTGGAAGACTTCAAGGTGGAAGGATTAGAACACTTCCAGGTGTTCTGCATATTCCTGCATTGGCCAGAAATCTGATTTCTGTAAGAAAGTTGGATGATGCAGGTGTAAAAACAGTGTTTGAGAAGGATACATGCAAGATGGTTCAGGGAGCATTGGTATTGATGCGGGGAGTTCAGATTGGAACTTTGTACAAGTTGCAAGGTAGCACTGTTGTTGATTGGTGCATTGTGGTTCCTGAAAGTGGAGCAGAAAATCTAGTGGTCTCTGGAGAAAAGACCATGCTATGGCATCAAAGTTTTGGACATATTGGAGGGAAGGGCCTTTGAATACTTCATGGTATAGGTATGGTAGAAGGTATGACTAATAGCTCTCTGGATTTTGATTTCTATGAAAATTGTGTATATGGGAAGCAGAATCGGGTGAGTTTCCCCTCTGGTGGTAAGAGGGCAAAACAAATATTAGAGCTTGTGCACGGTGATGTGTTTGGACCTGTGAAGGGTCCATCACTGGGTAAATCTGTGTACTATGTATCATTTATAGATGACTTCTTAAGGAGTACATGGATATATTTCCTTAAGAAGAAATCTGAAGTCTTTGACAGGTTTAAAGAATTTAAGGCTCTGGTGGAAAACTAGACAGAGAAGAAGATAAATGTGCTGAGGACAGATAATGGTGGAGAGTTTTGAAAGAAGGAAATTAAATAATTCTATAAGAAGTGTGGTATAGCATGGAAGAATAATACTCCATACACACCTGAGCAAAATGGAGTTGCAGAAAGAATGAACAAGACATTGATGGAAAGGGAAAGAAGCATGCTCATTGGTGCCGGGTTAGGACAGGAATTCTGGGCAGAGGTGGTGGAGACTGCATGTTACCTAGTCAACAGATCACCTTCATCAACGTTGGAGGATAATACTCCACAAGAGGTATGGAATGGTAAGAAACCCTCTCTTTCACATCTGAGGGTATTTGGATGTGATGCATATGTACATGTTCCAAAGGAGAAAAGAAAAAATTTGGATAGTAAATCTGAAAAGTGCATCTTTATTAGGTATAAGGATGGTTTAAAGGTTTATAAACATTGGAGCGCAGTAACAAGGAAGGTTGTGTACAATTGAGATGTGGTGTTTAGAGAGGTGAAAGATGTTATTAAACATGAAGTTCCATCAAAGGAACCTGATAAGATAGAGTTTTAGCTAAAGGAGGAAGAATCATACTCTACAACAGAAGAGGAATCAGAATATGAAGAGCCACAAACTCCGGTTGTGAGAAGATCAATTCATGAAAGAAGGAAACAATAAAGGTATAGTCCATCTACTTTCTGTTCAAATTTTGCTTTATCTATTATTGATGATGATCCCAAATCTGTGAAGGAAGCAATAGATTCAAAGGATAGAAAACTATGGAAAGAGGCCATGGTTGATGAAATGGCATCTTTGCACAAAAATGATGCTTGGGATCTGGCGGAGTCGTCGGCTAGAAGGAAACCCATTGGCAGCAAATGGGTGTTCAAGAAGAAGACAAATACAGAAGGAAAGGTGGAGAAATACAAAGTTCGATTGGTAGCAAAAGGTTATTCTTAGGTGATGGGAATTGATTTTGGTGATATTTTTTCTCCTGTTGCCAATGTAGCTTCTATTAGATTACTTTTATCTATTTCTGATGCTTTTGATTTTGAGGAAGCACAGATAGATGTAAAGACAACATTTCTTCGTGGAGATTTTGAAGAGGAGATCTACATGAAGTAACATAAAGGCTTTGCGGTGAAGGGTAAGAAGGAACTGGTCTACAAGTTAAAAAAGTCTCTGTATGGGTTAAAACAATCTCCAATGATGTGGTATCAGAAATTTGATACATTTATACGGGGACTTGGCATCACCAGAAGCAAAGCAGATCATTGTTTGTATTTTAAATTAATTGGTGACCATGCTATTTATTTTGTCTTGTATGTGTATGATATGTTGCTGGTTGGAAATGACAAATAAATTATCGAGGATTTGAAGACCCAATTGTCCTCCAAATTTGACATGAAAAATCTTGGTGCTGCAAACTATATTTTGGCATGGAAATTAAAAGAGATCAAGCAAAGAGAAAACTGTGCTTAAACTAGAGGAAGTATGTCGAGACAATACTGAAAATGTTTAATATGCAGGATAGTAAACCGGTGAAGGAGCATTGGACAACAGTAAAGTGGGTCTTCAGGTATTTTCATGGCACTATTGATTATGGTTTGTGCTACCAAGGAAGACCAGGATTGGACAGACTTTTGGATATTCGTGTCTTTGTTGATGCAGACTGGGTTGGAGATCTGGATCAGAGAAGATCTACAAGTAGGTATGTATTTAACCTATTTGGAGGTGCAGTGAGTTGGATGAGTAAGAAACAATCGGTAGTGGCACTATCAACTACAGAGGCATAATACATGGCAGCTACTCATGCAAGAAAGGAAGCAGTCTGGTTGCAGAGATTGTGTTCAAGTATGGGGTTAGTATAGGGAGCTATAAGAATAGACTCTGATAGCAAAAGTGCATTTTTCTTGGCAAAGAACCTTGATTACCATTCAAAGACAAAGCACATTGATGTTTAGTATCACTTTGTGAGGGATATGATAGAAGACAAAAAGGTGTTGCTGGTAAAGGTGGACACTTTGAATAATACTGCAGATGCATTGACAAAATCTGTGAGCTCTGAGAATTTCTCTTGGTGTAGAGAAACAATGGGCGTTGCAGGGCTAGATAAATGACAAAGCTCTCCTATGGCCCCCTATGGAAAGAAAACAACAAGTGGGAGAATGTTGGGTTGTGTTATATTCTTTCCACGACTAGCTACCCTAGTTAACTGGGGGGTTAGAGGGCGGACGGAGCCCCCCCTTCGTTGCACTGATTGCACAATTGGCGGGGTCACAAGGGTTTTGAGGGGGACAGTTAGCCCCCCTCAATGGGGTTCGGGGCAGCACCCTAGGGAATTTTTTTTGGACACTATATTAGGTGGGAAGACCTACCTATGGTTTTGTGCATGGTTTTTGCACATGGTTTTGGGCGCGATGGTTTTCGGTCCATGGTATTGGATGCTTCAGCATATATATATGTGTATTGTAACATTGAAATGAATATAATGAAAAATCAATCTGGTAGTCCTGGTTTTGGGATCTAGTGGAAAATCTCTATGTATATTTGTTTTATGTGTTATGATCTCGCTATTGTTTATTTTCTATGTTTTAGAATTCGTATGCAGGTAAATTTTGTACGGGGTTAAAACCTACATTATACTGGGCAGTATTTGAACATTAGACATCAACCAAACGAATCAAAAGACATAACATTAAACCACCCAAGTTTATGATGAAATAAACTAGAAGTATTTCTTTTTAAAGTATATTTTAGCAGATTATGTGAGTAAAAGGTGGCTCAAAGAGTGGAGTGGATGGGGTTTGACTCCACAACCTTTGCAAAAAGTATCAGATATTAATTATTATTCCACAACTCATTATTGTGATATTAATAACATTTGAAATGTTTTTATTATTGTTTTTGTTGCAGGTTGCTACAGGTGCTTTACAACAAACTTCGTTGGTTCATCTCTCACAAACTATCTGTTGAATTTTTCTAAAATTTTGTATACATGTTCCTATTGTTCTTATCTTTATGCATAGCAAAAATCAACACCATCCAATGGAAATATCTTGAGATATAATCAAAATGGTTGTAGGTGATGATGTGTTTCAACAATTGTTTTTAAACTTAAGAAATAATTTTGTCACAAACTACACGTCAGATTGAGCTGAAATTTTGTAGGAAGATTCCTATAGTCTAAATTCCTTTTCACAGCAAAAATTAGATTGATCCCATGCACGAATCTCGAGATATAAGTGAAATGGTTGAAGGTGATGATACTCATTTTCTCAAAAACCATGAAGTGGATTGGGCTGAAATTTACAGGGATTGTTCATTAGAATATTATGCACTTTCTATACAAAAAATAGGAGAACTGAGTTCCTAGTTTGTGATATATCCTCAGTTTAATTTCTACATTTTATATATTTTCTTTTTATTTTAATTTTTTTTAATAAAACTACAAATTTTTATTTAAGTAATACAAATCAAATTGAATGAAATTTTTGTTAGCAAATGGAGACAAATCAAATTGAAGATTGAAGACAAAAATTAATTTAAACATTTTTGACATCGTCAACAACTGAAACCATTCCTTAAAACTTTTCAAAGCCATTTATTCGATTTCTACTTTCTAATCTTCCAGGTCACAACAAGGCGCAAGAAGAGAGCATACTTTGAAATTTAACAATTATTTTTGCATTTTAAAATCTGAAACTTAGAAAGCATAGGAAAAATATCAGGCCTCAAATTTTTAGCTCTTCCTCTTTCATGAATGTCCATTTTTCTCATAAATCTTCCTGCCAATGGTTAGTGAATGAACTGGCTTTTACTACACCACAATGAAATCACAAAACAAAAGAAAAATCATGGTTTTATTCCTTTATTCTACCCTACTCTACCTAAAAATAATGAAAACATTTCTTCATGTATATCCATATTTCCAATGTAACCATCTACAAATCAAGATCTCTAGTGTGCTCATGTCCATTTCTGAAAAATAATCTCTATGTCCTCTAGGATATGAGAGACCAGCTATACTTTTGGTGACAAGATTTGTTGAAGAATGAAGGAATGTTGTGGCCTAATGACTGCTTGGAACCAATATTCAATGTAGTTCTTTCTTTCATGGTTATCTTCATTAGTTATCATGCCTTGAATTTATTCTGGAAGTTTCCCTTCATTCTCTAAAGGGTACCAAGGATCTGGAGACAAACATGCTAAAAATTCTTCAATTTCTGGCTCAAATGGTTGCTTCTCCTCAATTGTAGTCCATTGGATCTCTTGTTCTTTTACTGCTTCTTGGGATGCAAATATATCCTTGGTGGCTATTCTACAACTAGGACAAGGGCTTGAGAAGACTCTTATAGGGGCATATCCTTTTCTTCCCAAAAAATGTTTGAGAATCATTTTAGTTCCTTTGTTGGTATAGAGCTCTTGCTTCACAAATGGATTAGTATTTATACTCTTACATTATGCAAAATGAATTGAAATTCGTGCATCCCATATGATTTTAATATGCTTTTAACCATGAATCTAAGAATGAATGCAACTATCACAAGTTTTCTAAAATTTCAAAATAAGAACCTATGTATACCTCCTTGGAGAAAACACCAGAATGTTGGGTGATTTAATTGTGAGTTAAATCCTTGTCATTAAATTGTCAACCCGAGGTTCATGAATTGATGAGGTATACATGTACAATATGTACTAGGTGAATATTTCTCAGAATAGATTGATCTAATGCAAGAAACTCGAAACTAATTACAAAGAAAATAATGAAAGAAAATGAAAAGCAAGTGCACATGTTCTCTCTCAAGTATGTTCTCTCTCAATCACTTTCTCTCTCAAAGACTAGCTCTACGAAAACCAACAATTCTAATCTAAGCTATGAAATGGAAAAGTAATTTAATCAAGTAGTCTATGAGATTACTAATGTGAGATTACTAGTGTGCCAATCCAATCCAAAAATAAGAAAATTAAATCAATCTTAACAAAAAAACATTAATGAAATAAACATAAAAAATATAATCAAAATAACATAAAGAAACTAAATTAAACTTTCATAAATGGAATAACATAAATATTTACAACAAAGGAAATAGGTGCACAAACTGCGGTTTATGGGGGTCCTCCACTCCTCAACAAGCACAACGAATGATTATCAAATCTTGGAGATCAAACCAGCAACATGTATTCCATAAAATGAAGTTGGAGAAAGTTCCAAAGATATTACAATAATTAAAATCTTCCTATCTATCCTCACTTTAAAAATTACATTATTCATTTCTTCTCCATTATTCTCTATTCTATAATATCTCATATCTTGGATGGAACACCTTTGAATGAAGGATGCACTCCTATCTATACAAAAAATTAAGATAACTAATCAATAAATGTAGATCCCCAAATATCTCTTAGATCCACAATTGTCCCTTGTGGTTACAACCTATTACCTAAACATATGAGATACAAATCCTCTCACACATCTTTAGGAGACACATATCAAAACATCCATGATTCTTCTCCTTTTAATGTGCTTAGTCAATGATCCAAAGCTTCTACAAATATTGCACAAATCTTCATGAGTTGAAATTGAAATTCGAATTTGTGGTTGAGTGGCCAAATAAGACTCTTCTAGAATCTTCAAATAGGCCTACAATATCATAAAAATAATTCCATTTTTAGATATATATGAAAACATGCTAATTTCCTAATATTTAATCATAAATTCTCTTAAAATACTTAAAATAAATGACTTGAAAAATAATAATGATAAACTCATATGATCATGCAAATGGTATTAATATAGGGTTATGGAGCTACAAAATATGGTAAAGAGCTATGGAATAAAATGATAGAAATGAGGGTGAGAGGATGAAATTTTGGAGGCCCAACAATTACCAATACAACTTGAAATCAACTACGACCTTTACCTAATAGATATGTATGGATTTAGTGAACTAAGCTCATGCATTTCATCCCATGTAATTCAACCTATCAAGCGAGTGAATATATACAATTTGCTCTGATGGAATTATATGACTTCAACCCAAAACTTATGTGATTTCCCCTAACAAGTCCAAATGATTTCCCACAATAGACTCATGTGATTGTGTGGATATAGTTTCAAGTCGATTTTAGATTTTGAGATGAAAATAATGAACTGTGAATTAGATTTTGAGGTGGAAATTGTTGTGGAAGGAGATAATGGGTGAGGGTCTAAAATTATGGGTGCAAATTAGAGAAATGAGGAGGGATTTAAGCACATGTGCAAGGAATTGTTTGAGAGAGAGTGTGTGTCAATGCTATGTGAAGAGAGGGTTAAGAGAAAATGTGCATGACAGATATAGGTATTTGTGAGCAGGGTAGATGAAACGATTATGTCCCCGAGAATAATACAAAAAAGTAATGATAAAATGTGGAAGGGGGGGGGGGGGGGGTCGTAGTTTAAAAATGAAACTTGGCTTTGTCACATGCGATTAGGGTGAGCTTGGTTACAAATCACATTTGCAAAGGGTAGTCATAAGACACTATGCTCTAGAAGTGCGATTTGCAACTAAGAGGACAAGCTTCATGGTGTAAGTTGAAAATCATACTTTTAGAGTCCAGGTAGAATAGCATTGCAAATTTCAGTTGTGACTTATGATAAAGGAAAAAAATACAAGTTCTCCAAGGCTATAGATACGGCCCATTGTCACCTTTAAACTCAAATGTGGTTGAAGCTAGGTTGGTTCTTGTGAAAATATGCCAAACTTGAACTGCAGATGAAGCCTAATGCATCTTATAACCATATTGACATAATAATATCTACTTCCCATTAAGAGATGCTTATGGTGGTGACAAGCCCTTTGATCAGGTTGCAGCCTTGTCCAAACCCTAGGCATACAAAAATCACACATAAGCATAATATCGACAACTTATTAGAGAGATAATTATTATAAACTACATAAACATAAATGGAGAGGCAGTGCTGAAAAATCCTTTGTAAAATAAATGAATGAAAAATTCCATAAACCCTAATGTCAAGGATGAAGTAGGATAGGCAAGGAGATGTGGCTCATGGGCATATAAGCACTTGTAGACTCGATTATAATTAGGTTACTAAAGAGTTTTGACCATTACAATTGACATGGACATTTTCCAAGACCTTGAAAATCACAAAGGGACCCAAAATTTAGATATATAGGCTGAAATTTTCGGTGGCGTTGTAGCGGCTACAATATGTCTCCTTTCCCATTAGATAGTTCTTCCACTTCTTTACAGTTTTCTTTAAGGAATAGATATCCTTGTTGTAGGTAGGGTAGTTAATAACTACCCCATGAAATAGTTTAGAATGATAGCATATAAGCCTTCTTCCATGAATCAAGGTCACTCCCATAACATACTCGCTCAAATATGTCTCCACTTCGAAGGGTTGTTGCAAGATTCGAAATTCCATAAATGGTGCTTGTATGATATTCTTATTTAACTCCTGAAAGGCCCACTACTGACCCTTTTCCCATTGGAAACTCTTTCCTCTTGTTGTTACGACATGGAGTGGCACTACTACCACTAAAAACGAGGCTATGAATTTCCTCATGTATTGTGCTACCCCAACGAAACTATGAACCTTAGAAACATTAGTGGGCTCCATCCATTTCATGATGCCCTCGATCTTGGCAGGATCTATTTTTAGCTCTCCTTTGCCTATCATATACCACAAATACACCAAGTATTTTTATGCAAAATCACACTTCCTGAGATTTTCTAGCAGTTGGTGATTCTCTAATGTCTCCAGTTCCTATGTCAAATGTGAGATGTGCTCCTCCCAAGTAGAAATATATACCAATATATAATCCTAATAGAAAATAACAAATGAATCTATAAAAGGTGCATTATATCATTCTTTAACCTCACAAATGTAGCTAGTGCATTGCATAGGCCAAATGGCATGAATAATAACTCATACAAAACTTTCCTAGTTTTGAAGGTGGTTTTCCAGGTGTCTTATTCTCTAACTCAAACTTGGTGATATCTAGACTCTTAAGCCCAACTTGGTGAAGTATTTCACTTGTTGCAACTAATCCAACATGTCATTTATCTTGGGCATGAGGTACCTATTCTTGAGTGTAATTTTATACAATGCCCTATAACAATAACATCTACCAATTCCCATCCTTATTTGGTACAATCATGATGGGTGATCCATGTTGGAGAGGTAAATCCACTCTACGGATAGAGGCGATCCCTACTAGCCCAGAATGGGTCTAGCAACAATCAATCAATGCTACTGTGCAAGTTCCTAATTGCAAATAAAAGATAGGCAATGAACACCTACTTGGATTCCAACGCTATTGTCTGATGAAGAGATGTCGTTCTCACTCCTTCGTTTTGGCCGGTCACGATCTTCTACGATCCCCGCAGATAGATACCTGCACACACGAAGAGAAACACAAACACAAACGTGAAATCTAATAAATGCAATTATACATCAGTCAGAAAGGAAGTAATTCACATTAACCATTACAAAGACAAATGAGAATGGAACCATAACAGTAGTCATCTATTATTAATCAATAACAGAGAAAGGTACAACCAAAGTTCTGAGCATTCGCCCTTGGAGGTAGATTCTCCCAAGACAAAACTCTCTCTCACACAAGCAATACTCACAACCTTCCTTAAGCTTCCTCTAGCAAATCCACACTTGTCACACCAACTACCTATTAACAGCAGCACTCTAAGCACTATGAATTCCACACTATCCAAACTAGCTGCTCATGGCAATGGTAGAGGTTTAAATAGGAGAAGGAGTCTCCATGAATGGTGGGAGGATGAGCTTATCTCCAAGGAAGGTGGCTCAAATGACGAACAGACATGCCATAGAAGGTAGGGCGACATTCACAAGGCCAACAACCAGGTCTGGAGTCATCTGGAAGGCTGGCTGTTAGAACAAACTCGCCCAAACAGGATCAGCGCGGGTGCATAACTTGACTGGAGCGCTGACGTCACATCTTAATAATGGAGCAGGCTGTGTCAGCGCGACTTAATACAAACATAAGATGCGCTGGCTCATGAAATTCGACCAGCGCGGGAAACCCGTGTGCTTCCGCGCTGGCAGCGCATCAGTTGCACTATCAGCCGCCAGTCAGCGCGGTTATTTTAATAACAGTCGCGCTGATGAAATAAACTTTGGCAAAGTGGGTCATTTGGCCAGTTTAGAGAGCATGAGCATGATGGATTTGATTTCATGACACAGTAGGGAGACTGACAGGGAGACAATGACAAATTACTGCGTAACAGATGCCCCCTAAAGCATGAAGTTCGAGAGAGTGGGAGGGGTGAAATGCTTTACAAAACTCGCTGAACTGGAACACCACCAGGGAGGACCTGCACGTATGTACAATTGATATCTCGATTACATGTAGTCTAGGCATGGGCGCAGCCATCCAAAAGACATACGAAGAAGGTCTGTGGTATGGACGCAGCCACCCAGCTGGAGAGACCATGATGATAAGAAGGTATGGTCGCAGCCATCCCAAAGACTCAGGTATGGGCGCAGCCATTCATCAATGAGTCATGTAATAACAATCCACAAAATCGCAGCCTGGTTCGTAACAGACAAAAACCAGGGTCTTGCGCTCCATCCCAACCCGAACAAAGTACAAGTCCAAGCATGTGAATACATGAGCGGAAGTCGAACATGCATGAACATCGTCTGATTACCAGCCAATACTGAAAATTGTTAACAGACGCGAGAGGTACCACCAATAATGACAATGGTCCTCAAGGTACTTATAGGTACAATCCGCAGCGTGTGAATCAATGAGCTGGTGTTGAACACCCGCAGAATCATCCGATCGGAGGCCAATGATGAAAACCTCACGTCGAACACAAAGAACCTTCCATTGAGGCATGCAGGCTCTAAGACACCTGAAGGGAGTCCCTAGGTCACTTTCCTGGATAATGAGCTGAAGTCGACAGGAAGTAACCTTGATCGAAGGTGGGCCATGATGTTTCCCACATCATCGACATGAGACAAAGAAGGATAAAATGTTTTGTGTGAGACATCAGAGGGAGGTGGTAAGCTTGCAGAGGCCAACTTCTCTTGAACATATCGGCGGCACGACAGCGGATTTGGCAGTATCTGACATCAAACGAGCAAAGGTCATGGTGACAAGGCAATGAGCAGATGAGAGGTCAAATAGGATATCCCAAACCCACGGAGGCTAGTGTAAAACAAGATGAGAAATCCCCACCCAGACATGAATGCAGACGAGTGCCATGTTCAAGAGCGACATACTGCCGACACGACCATTATTACAGTTTCATTTTCCCCACCATTTCTGGCAGGTACCCCGATTATTTTTGGAGGACAAGCTTGACGGGGACAGCATATGCTTGGAAGGCGTCATTTCGACGATGTTCGATGTCATTAAGTTTTAACGAGTCTGACAAAGGAGGAACTCGGCGTCTTTTCCTGTTTAGAGAGTCTGAAAAGACAGCGGAAAAGAAAACTCCAGGGGGGTCCTTTTTCGTAAAGTTGTGTCTCTCGAGCCCGAAAAAGTACAAAACAATGCCCGAAAGAACTGCCCGACCAGTATGATCGAGGAGTACTTTTCGTGAATAGTGACTTCGACCCGAAAAAGTAAAAAAGCGGTCGGAAGTACGTCGTTTTGGAGCCAATAACGAGTGCGAAACGACAAACACCCGGCAATCTTTTTAAGTTAAACGGTCGAAAAAAGAGCTTTAAAAGCGACCGCCTCTCGTTCCTTTTAATGAGCCGAAAGGAAGCTCGGCCATCTTTTCTTGGTTTATGTCGGAAAAGAGCTTAAAGACAACATTTTTTTGGGACCAAGTGCACATAGAACCATTATGACCACGCCGGTTACTAGAATCTGCACAAGAACACTGCATGCATAAATCTGTTCGACACATTAAAAAACATAGTAAAACATGCATAAAAGCATAATATAGCGACATTAGCACGAAATCCATGGTAAAAACATGACAAAAACCCACATTTATAAAAAATCATGGTCAATTATAATTTTTTTACCATAAATAGGGGGGTAAAAGCCATTTTTTACCATTGTTACCATTTTGAGTTGTGGAGAACGTTGTGGAGCTGCGAGGTTGACGGAGCGATTTCCATCCTGTGCGGACACCGTCCATCCGGCAGCTTGTCCCAGGTAGGTTCTCCTCTCCCTGCGCTTCATTTTGAGTCTTTTTTGCAGCATTTCCACGGTGGGATTTGGCCATTTGGGAAAATTTTTTGAGCTTTGATGCGCTCTCGGTCAGCGCGGATTTCCCTATCGGGTCTGCGCTGATCGATTAAATTTACACACACCACCTCCCGGATCAGCGCGGAAAACACGCGTGCTTCCGCGCTAACCCAAGGAAAAAACAAAGGGGCACCATGATCAGCGCGACTGTTTTTAAAATAGTCGCGCTGATGCCGTGAAATTTTATTTTTAAGAAATTGAACGTACAAACTTCAACGGTCAGGGCTCTAATATTTTTTCATGGTCATGCAGGACACAATGGCATTTGTTTGGCAAGAGAGAGCTCACGATAACGAAGATATAGCAGCTTATGCCAATGTGGATTGCCGAAATGCAATGCGGGCATGCGGATTCCTAAAATTTTTCCTCACTCCGCGCCTGAGAGCACAACCTGATCTTCTCGAGCTCTTAATCAGAGCTTGGAACCCAGTTGATGGAAAATTCACAATCTGAGGCCGTGCTATCGAGTTCGATTACACGAATATTTATTTTTTGACTGGGTTGTCACGCCAGGGCGAGATGCCCATTCTGGAGGGGCAACGGCCCAGTGGTGAGACCCTTGACCAGCTCATGGCTTGAGTGTGCCCACGGGCCGTTAAAACACGGAGTGGGAAGGTGGGTATTCCGACGGTGGATGACATCGTTCTTCACACCATACTCTTCATGGTGACCCGGGCAGCGGGGTGCTTGGCCAATCATGAGGCCTCAAAGACCCATTTACTACTAGCTCTCGAGTGTTTACAGCCCATCGTATTCAACTGGGCAGCAGCAGTAATGATCAGCATGAAGTGACAACTGAGTAACTGTCGACGCGGAGAGTTGAAGCAGTTCGGTTATGGGTCGCTCTTACTTCCGCTCATGCTGGAGCGGGTGCCGGCCTTACAGCTACAGGATATGGTCGTGGATCCACCCAGAGGTCCCCGGGAGATGAGGGCCAGTCGATGGGGCCATGTCATGCTGCGTGGAGGTGGAGGTGGAGGCCGCCCAGTGGCATGGGGTGTTTATTTTCGAGAGTGGCTGGATCGACAGGTCATTTTTGTAGAGGACTGGCCATATGCCGGTATAGACTTTCGCGGTGATCCCGACATGCCACTGCCTGTGGGAGAGCATTGGGATGATGGAGGTGTGACACCTGATCTCTTTTTTAATTTTTCATTTTTCATGTACATGTCTTGATGAATGCTATGATGTGTAGATGTGGGACCCACGAGACCCCTTGGTCTCGCCCCAGAGGCACGGAGAGAGGGACAGGGCGCTGGAGCCATGGCCTTGGCTCCTCCAGGAGTCAACACACCAGAGATTGTGCTACAGAACCTTGAGGGTTTACTGGCTGGAGTGCCAGATTACCAGGGGATCGAGGAGGTCCCCATAGCATCTCAGATCCACACAGTGGGGGTGGAACCTAGGATGCACCGCCTTTTGAGGCGGGTGGCACAGGAAGTTGTGTGCTACAGAGAGCACAACCCACCACAGTAGACATCTAGGTTTTATTTCCACTGATGTTTTTTGAGAGACGCGCGTCTCAGATGTACTGAGGACATCGGCCTTATTTCAGACATATACACTTATTTTTGAGCGCCTTAGTGCGCCACACGATATATATATATACCGATTTTGGATGGATCTTTTACATATGATGATGTTTTATATGCTATGCAAATGTCTAACACAAATGTGATCTAATGTATTAGTTGCACAACATGCGATCCACATATTTTAATTTTTTATGCAAGCTTAAAAGCACACATGCAAACTATGCTTGGAAAAGAATTTATTTACATATGCTTATTCTATGGTCTTATTATGCTTTCTATGTCTTCTTGTATGATGTTTATCTATTACGCAAATGTCTGTCTAACACATGGTTTGCCAATGCATCAGTTAACGTATTTAATCGTCTTGGAATGTGTTGATATGTGATGTAATCAAAATTCCTTTCTAACAATCTTACACGTAAATACAACCTTAGAATGCGTTGGTCTCTGAAGGAATATCGCCCGTTGAGTTGATGGACGACAAGTTGAGAGTCCAAGTTTACCACCAACGCACGAATGACGAGATCAACTGCTTCGGCTAGTAATTCAATTACAGCACTGTATTCGGCGACATTGTTAGTGGTACGACCCAAGCACACGCCTTGAAGATCTAGCAACTCGCCGTGAGGATCGTAGATTGCCCACGCCGCAGAAGACAAATTGCAAGTGCTACGGCAGGCGCCATCAACGAAACCAACATAAGGTGTACTAGACATCTGCACAAGAAGCAGAAAACACAATAAGAGGCAAACACGCCTTCACACCAAAGCAAAACAAGAAATCATGCACACATAACACACTTGCTAAAAACACACGTATGTACAAACTAGGTGCACGAAATCATGCATAGTATTTTTTCAAATAGAGCCTGTTGCGGGGCTTGTCGAGAGGATTTCCTTCGTAGTCGATCAGCTCATATGCCCCCTTTTGCAAAACTCTCTTCACGATATAGGGGCCTAGCCACATGGATTCGAGTTTACCTGCCCCCAGCTTATCTTTAGCTTGATCATAGAGCAGTACTAGATCTCCCTCAACAAAGGAACGAGGTTGAATGGTATAGTCGAAGTGAGCCTTAACCCTCTTCTTCTGCGCTTCAATAGCTAGAGAAGCTAAGCGACGGGTCTCGTCTAGCCGTTCTAAATAAAGAAGCCGTTCATCCACCGGAGTGGTGTTGGGAAGCAACTCGACAGCTAACTTTAACGAAGGAATCTCGCACTCAACAGAAAGGGTGGCCTCCAGTCCATAAACAAGCTGAAAAGGAGTGAAACCGGTGGCGTTCTTCACAGAGGTCCGATAGGCCCACAAGGCGGGGAACAGCATCAGATGCCAGTTAGACTTGTGCGTACCCACGGTACGTTGGAGCATTGTGATCAAAACTTTGTTCACAGCTTCAACTTGGCCGTTGGATTGAGGGTAATACGGCGTCGAACTATCTTGACGCAAGCCTAGCTGGGTCGTTAGTTCCGTCATCATGTGATTACGGAAATGCTTTCCGTGATCCGTGACGATAGCCTGAGGGACCCGAACCGAGTAATTACATGATTGAACAAAAACTGCGCCGTTGTGTAACCATCTTCGTTCAATGTAGGCATCGCTTCGGCCCATTTGGTGAAATAATCCACGGCAACGATGATATACCCATGCCCCCCGGCCGAACGAGGGTTACAGAACGTATAATCGATGCCCCATTTGGAAAATGGACCTACGGTAACAACGGGGTGCAGTGGTGCAGGAGGTGCACGCATTTTCCGGTGGTAGATCTGACATTCATGACATGCACGGACGGCAAGGATGCAATCCTTGAAGATAGAAGGCCAGAAATAACTAGCACGGAGGATTTTCTGGGCGGTGGCATATCCAGACATGTGGCCGCCACAAGCATCGGAGTGGCAGTCATTCAACACCCGCTCAACCTCCTCGAGAGTCAAACATCGGCGGAGAACAGAATCAACGCCGATGCGGTACAGGGTATCGCCAATAATGCGATAGGGTTGAGATTGGTGACGAATCCTCCGTCGAGCATCTTTCGATACATTGGGACGGAAGGAAGACGTCTGCAAATATACTATGATGTCCCCATACCAAGGGTCGAGGGTGCTGATTAGAAACAACGTTTCATCCGGGATATGCTCTTCCGAACGAGATGGTGCAGAAGGGGATGGCAAAGAACAGAGCAATTCTGCAAAGACCAGAGACTTCTTAGACTTGGCAGCAGTAAATTCCAAGTCAAACTCTTGTAGGATTACGATCCATTTCGAGTACTTGCCCCCCAGCAGCTGACGCGACAAGATGTACGTCATTGGGTTGCAGTCGGAAATCACGGTCGTAGTGCGCAACAGGATATAGTGCCGGAATCGTTGGACGGCGCAGACAGCTGCCAATGCCAACTTCTCGACATAAGCGTAGCGAGTTTCCGTATCCAAGAGATTGCGACTAAGGTAATAGATAACGTGCTCATTGCCATCATCATCATCCTGCACCAGAACCATGCCGATGGTGGTGTCAGCGGCAGCTAGATAGAGAGTATAATCACGGTGGTAGTTCGGAGGTCTTAAGAGTGGAGCTGAGACAAGGAGGTCCTTGAGTCGCTCAAAAGACTCCTGAGCGATGGCATCCCAACGAAAGGGTGTGTCTCGCTTTAATAACCGTGTGAAACCCTTAGCCACCTTGGCATAATTTGGAATGAATCGTCTAAGGAAATTCGCTTTGCCCTACAAGCTCTGCAATTGCTGCAAAGAGGCAGGGGGAGGAAGATTCAGGATGGCCTCAACTTTGAGGGGATCCAGACGGATGCCTTCTCGGGAGACGATGAACCCGAGCAGTCGGCCTGATTCTACGCAGAAGACACACTTATGAGGATTAAGCCTAATGCGGTAGTGTCGGCAGCGGAGAAAAATCTCGCGAAGATGAGAGGGATGGTCCTGACGCTTAGCTGAATGAGCTGGGAGGTCGTCCAGATAAGGTTGTACAATGTGACGAATGTCATGAAAGGCATAAGACATTGCAAGTTGAAATGTAGCGCCGACATTCTTTAGACCGAAAGGAAGCTTTTTATAAGCGAAGGTGCCCCAAGGACAAATAAAAGCCGTCTTATGCTGGTCCGTGGGTGCAATGTTGATCTGGTTATAGCCAGAGAAGCCGTCCATAAATGAGTAAATTTCACTTCCTGCGCACTCGTCAATAAGCTGATCGATGAAGGGCGTAGGGAAGTTATCCTTCGGACAGGCACGATTGATATCACGGTAGTCAACACAGACCCGGATAGTGCCCTGCTTTTTATTCACAGGGACTATATTAGACACCCAATCCGTAAGGGGAATGGGGTAAATGAAACTAGCTTTAAGAAGCTTTTCGACTTCGGCCTTGATGGCTGCAGCCTTTCGGGGGTGCACAGGGCGTAAGCGCTGACGAACAGGCTTAGCACCTGGATATGTAGGTATTTCGTGCACCACTATACTAGGGTCGATGCCGGGCATTTCCTCATAGGACCATGCGAAGATATCACGAAATTCGTGAAATAGAGCAGTGTAGAGTTGAACTTCCTCTGGAGTGCAAGTGACTCCGATATGAATGTGCTCGACAATCCCTAGTTTGACAGAGATGTCGATCGGTTGGGTTTGCATGATATTTCCCATATTTCCCTCTGAAGACACTTGATAAAGCTGAATGGGTGTTTGGAGGGGCGGGGAT
The DNA here is from genome assembly GCA_031772625.1 of Pinus tabuliformis. Classification (NCBI taxonomy): domain Eukaryota; kingdom Viridiplantae; phylum Streptophyta; class Pinopsida; order Pinales; family Pinaceae; genus Pinus; species Pinus tabuliformis. Next base: position 1,149,000,980 of record CM062805.1, read on the forward strand.
GGGACACATGAAGAAAATCGCTCGAGACATGCGGTCATTTCCGGATGGGGAGGGAGAAACGAAGAGCGGTGGTGGTGATCTGGCCAAGGGAGCTCTTCGAGAGACATTGTCCCTATGATGGCTTCGTCGGAAGGAAATATTTCCTTCAATGGATCCGAAGTAGCCTCATCTCCTAGCCAAGGGAAATGAACATATGAATCGGGAACACTGCTCGGGAGAGCAGGTTCATCAGGGGGAGCCGATGCAGCAACAATCTCGATGTAGTTGAGTTCGGCAGGACTCAACGGCATCATATCACCCCAAGAGTCTTCCTGATTAGCAGGAGGAAGAACCCACGGATCATAGCGTACAGAGATCATGTTAATAGGGGCCAGATTCGGAGGTGGGAGGGGAAAGACTCCCATTAAAGTGGGATCTTTGAAAAGTCCGGCACCCACGCTCTCGAGTGACTTAGAGGTATGCTCCACGAATGGCACATTACCTTCAGAAGAAGAGGCGAAGAAGGAGAGCTGGTCCACCGTGACAATCTTCCCCTGGTGAGGGAAACGAATGACACGGAACAGGGAGGAAGCCACGGCTTGCATGGCGTATGTCCAGCTCCGTCCGAGGAGGAGGTTGTAGGTAAGATTGGCGTCAACAACTTCGACCTCCACTTCTACGGTCTTTCCTTCCAAAGAGATGGGCAAGCGTTGGAGGATACTGTAAGGACGGGACTCTCTTCCATCGAAAGCTTCTAACGTCGTAGGAGACTGACTCAAAGTAGGGGAACCAATAGCCTTCCAGCAAGCAACAGACATGATGCAGGTTGAGGCACCTTCATCAATAACTGTACGATGAATCGTTTTGCTATTGATGATGACCTGTATAAGGAAAGCGACTTGGTGAGGCAGTCTCTGTGTAAAACCCTCGAGATCGAAAGAAATCAAATCTAAATCTGCTGGGTCGATGCCACCAATAGCTGATAGCAAGGACTTCCTCTGGGAGGGGCAGCTCTGGAGGACTTCTAGAGCGGACATAGCAGACGGAGCCTGAGCTAAGTCCTCAACAATGCTATAGTGCTGGGCAGCACGAGCATTAGGGTTGTAAGACGACTTCCTGAGTACACCTTTTGGAGGGGGTCGGGGGATCGTCTCAGCGCTGGGCCTTTCGATGTAGAGAGGACCAGAACTAGACGGAGGAGCACTGGAGGGAACCTCCGGCTCTTTCCCGACATGAGATGGATAATCTTTCGCTCGAGTTGAAACATGGATGGGAATCGTTCCAGCCATGAACACTTGAGAACCGAACGAGGAAGAGGGTTGAGACGGGTCTGCCACCATTTGAGTCTGCTGGGAAGGGAAAGGCTCTTTAAGCACGGCAGGAGTCCCAGGAGCACCTTTCAATAACCGACTAACTTCGGACCGCCTTGGGCAGTCCTTAGTGTAGTGATCCTCGTCACAGATGAGACAAGGATACTTAGGTTTTCGTTTAGCTCCTTCCTCGGTTGGAGGCTTAGGGGAATCCTGCTTGGGCTGTGCAGATTTATCTTTAGCTTTCCCTTTCTTTTTCCCTTTTGAGGATTTATCCGCCGCGTTGGACTGAACGGCGTTTACCTCGGAGGTACTTCCAGGATTAGATTGGCCCTGGGGAGCATTTCCATTAGAAGCGTTCTGTTTTTGCTTCCCAGGGTTCGCGGTCGATTTCTTTGATGACGAATTTACAGAGCCAATGACTCCATCAACAGATGGTTTGGGCGGAGCCTTGGGCTGTCCAGGCCTCGGGGCATCTGGCAAATAATCATATAGAGTACCCGACTGAGAGTATACTAAGTCTAGGTACTCAGCACGCGCGATCGCTTGCTCTTCAGTTACACAAGCTCCCATGGCGATGTCTTGCGCAATCGCAGGGACAAAGGAAGTTGTGAACCAGTCGGTCAAGAGTTGATCAGGAATCCAGAATTTGATCAAGCGACGACGCCTTCTCCATTCATGTATATGATCAGATATATGGGTCGCCGTGTCCTGTTTGAGAGACGTGAGGAGATGTGTCCCCGTCTCGTACCGAATGGGTAACTGAAAATGAGTTAAGAACGCCATAGCCAGCGAGTTGAAATCTTGAAACGTGCCGCGATTCAGCTCAATGTACCACTTAGCGGCTGAGCCGGCGAGAGTTCTTTGAAAGAGGCGGAGCCGGATAGAGTCATCAAGCCATGAGTTCGATGAACACCAGAGGTGATAGGTCATGACATGGGCTTGAGGATCTTCACCAGCTTTGCCATCAAATTTTGGACAATCACCGGGTATTTTAGTTGGAACTGGTGGCCAATACGGATTATGCAGAATGGGATCATTCGTCAACTTGGACACATCCGGAAGTTCCAACGTCGCTAAGAATGGCAACTGAGGGTTAAAGGACATTTGTGGCTGTGGAAGCGGGGTGGTACCAGGGTTCCAACCAGGTGGTGGTTGCCCCCATGGACTCTGTCCAGATGGACCTGGCCCATGGCCCATAGGGACCTTGCCCGTAGGGGTTCTGTCCATACAGATTCTGTCCATATGCAGACAGTTGTCCCTGGGTCTGCCCCCCAGCACCCCATGTATTAGCAACTTGACCCGCAGGTGCAGCATACTGATAATTTTGGTAAGGAGTGACCTGCATCTGTTGATAATTTTGATAAGGGGTAAACTGAGTTTGCCCCTGGGGTTGCTGGTAGCCATACATTTGTTGGGCTCCATACTGAGCCTGATAAGAAGGCTGTGCTTGGTAGGAAGGTTGGGGCCGAGGCCCGCCTTGCATTTGATAACCCGTTTGAGTTTGGGGCCCAGAATAATGTCCTTGAACTGGCTGGGCTTGGATCATCTGGCCGGAAGGTTGGCCTGGTTGAGTTTGGGATAGACCTGTTTGCCCAGAAAGACGTACTTGCTGGGTGCCAGGTTGTCCTTGAGCCACCAAGGGTTGTCCTTGCAGAACAGATGGCCGAGCAGGCTGAACGGCTGGTTGACCTTGCGGTTGGCCAGCCTGTCCAGATGGATGATTAGGACGGACAATGGGGCCTTGCTGCATAGAAGGCTGGCCCGTTTGCCCGAAAGGTTGTACTAGCTGAGCAGCGGGTTGGCCCTGCTGTATGTAGGGTTGCCCCCCTTGCCCAGGAGGATGCATGGATTGAGCAGTGGGTTGGCCCTGCTGTACGTAGGGTTGCCCCCCTTGCCCAGAAGGATGACTAGACTGAGCAGTGGGTTGGCCCTGCTGCACGTAGGGTTGGCCCCCTTGCCCAGAAGGATACCCCTGTTGGACTGCTGGTTGACCTTGCGGAATATAATTTTGCCCAGCTTGTCCGGCGGGATAACCCTGCTGGAAACCAGGTTGGCCTTGTTGGATGTAAGGTTGTCCTGGTTGTCCAGACGGGTAACCTTGCTGGGTACCAGGTTGCCCTGGATAACCAGAAGGTTGACTCTGATAGGAAAAAGATGGACCACCAATGGCCGAAGGTTGTCCCGGGTAGGGTTGTCCTTGTGGGCCCCCAGATTGTCCTGGGTAAGACTGGCCATAAAGTGGTTGCCCTTGGGGGGCTTGCACATAAGGTGGCTGGCCTAGATTAGGTGGTCCTTGAGGCTGTCCAGGAATTGCCTGGCCCCCATGAAAAGAATGAGTACCGGCGTCCCAAGTAATGGATAATGGTACCGAGACTTCAACGAAAGGTTGAAGAGGCATGGTTTGAGTAAACTGGAGGTACTGGCCGGTAGAATCATAATAAAAGAGTGGACTTTGCGTATTTGGGTCCACAATGGGTTGCCCATGGGCATCATACGGCCCCCCTCCTGGAACAGGACCAGAAGAGGGTTGAGCACTTTGTGCAGGGTCGACGACTCCAGACGAAAGTTCCGGCTGGCCATTACTCACTTGACCGTGAGAGGGACCAGCACCAGGGTTTGTAGATGAAGATGTTGTCACGGCACTGACGACCGGGGTCGAGTATGCTACACAAATAGTTGGAATCGTGGGAACTGAGGTAACAGGTGCAGTATGGGGTTGTGAAACAAAGGGTCCCGTGGTGGGAGTGATCTGAGGATCCCACATAGTTGTAGTAGGAATCCTGGCAGCTATTCTATCCCTCATCGACTGATATCGTGGGGGGAGTGGAGAAGTAGCTGGAATGGGAGATTCAATATTCGACACCACGGGTGTCTCACTTGCGCTGGGAGATGTCTCATCCATATGGGAAGTAGACATTGGAGATGAAAAACCAGGAGGGGTAACAGGAATATCGTCCTTGTCAGGCTCCCAGATAGGGTTCCAATCTTCTTCGTAATCCTCGTCGCCCGGGGCACGTACGTTGATAGGTTGGATACTCGGGATAACAGGAAGAGTATCGCTTACAACTGGTACCTCAGGAGCAACAGAATATGGAGAACCTTGATCACTTGGACCGGGAGTTGACGGGTCAGCCAGGATGACAAACCCCACACAAAACCTAAAGGAAACTAACGATAAAGACCCTACTCAAGCTAACGCACACAAGAACTAACCAGGTGATGTTATCGTGGCCGACTAAATTTTTAAGACACAGGAACTAAACTTGACCTTTTCATGTTTCAAGAGTCGAGAAAAGGACGAAAAGATGACTCTAGTCTCCTTCGAATGTTTAATGAGAACGAAGTGACAAGACGCTCACTGGCACCTTTTCTTTTAGGGAGTCCGAAAAGGATCAAAAGTGACTGCTCTGGAGATTCTAGGCAAAGGGTTTACCAAGCAATCCGTAAAACTGCTTATACACCTTGGCAATCGTATGAGAACCAAGGACTTTCCGTACTGCAGTCAATCTTCCCAAATGCTGTGTTCGGTGCGTTACGGCTCGCAGGGCGGCAGACTCGGCTTCCTATGGATCAAGGATAAAAGCCTAGTGGGGTCTCCCTATATACACGACGGTACGTGGGAGCACAGTCCGTGTTAGACCACTATCGAGTCACAGAAGGAGGAATCACCCAACCGTAATGTGAAACAATAGTGACTATGTTTAAAGACGTCAGAACACGTCTCTAACCTAGACCTCTAGATGTTTGCGTTAAGTTCCAATGCGTTTTTAGGTTTATTCAGTTTATTTTATGGTTGATCTTGAATTAAGTTTCGGTTTCAGGCCTTATCGTGTGATCTCTCACAATTACCTAGATGCAAACTACATGCCAAAGAATACCATTTCGTTCGATGAATTCTAACTATGAGAGGGTTAAGAGTTTTCAATCAAACAAAATCAACTCAATCAATCAAACATTCTAATGCAGCTAATGACAAAGAAATGAAATTTTTATTTTGAGAACACAAATGAATGAAATGCTCTTCTTTTCATTAAATATTGAATGCAAAAGACATTAGTTTGATTTCTTTTTCAATGGCACTGTGCACTTAAAATGAATTTTGAGAGACAGCAACACCGAGTAAAGAGAAATAAAATCACTCAATGAAAAACACAACAAGCGTGAAAAAAGCTGATTGAACCCAAGCAACTGTGATCTGTGTCTGGGTAGTCAAACAATCCGAGGACTGGTTCAACGACAATCACCTCAAACAATCAAGCAAAGAAAGCAAAAAGAGGAAGGTTTCCGCAATAGCAAAGGAAAGCAGCAACGAATCTTTGTGAATGAGTGATAAAACAAGGTCAATCCAATGAAAACAGGATGATGGCACTAGGTCACGGGACACAAAACAAGATTCGTTCGACAAGACTTCGCAAGCAAGTGCTTCACAATTCAAACAATCAAAAATCAAGGCATAAACCAGGTAGAAAGAGTAGGAGATAGTCAAACCAACAGGCTCAGGAGGCAAAATTGAAACAAATTCAATTCTACAGGATCAGCGCGGGTAACACTCAGCAACAATGCGCTGACCAGAAGTCACTCGTAGCAACAAAGCGCTGTCAGCGCGGAAGCACACGACTTAAGCGCACTGGTTCTCACTCCTTCGTTTTGGCCGGTCACGATCTTCTACGATCCCCACAGATAGATACCCGCACACACGAAGAGAAACACAAACACAAACGTGAAATCTAATAAATGCAATTATACATCAGTCAGAAAGGATGTAATTCACATTAACCATTACAAAGACAAATGAGAATGGAACCATAACAGTAGTCATCTATTATTAATCAATAACAGAGAAAGGTACAACCAAAGTTTTGACGTTGAGTCCTTCTCTAGAGGGTCCAGCCAACAAGTCTCTTGAGCATTCACCCTTGGAGGTAGATTCTCCCAAGACAAAACTCTCTCTCACACAAGCAATACTCACAACCTTCCTTAAGCTTCCTCTAGCAAATCCACACTTGTCACACCAACTACCTATTAACAGCAGCACTCTAAGCACTATGAATTCCACACTATCCAAACTAGCTGTTCATGGCAATGGTAGAGGTTTAAATAGGAGAAGGAGTCTCCATGAATGGTGGGAGGATGAGCTTATCTCCAAGGAAGGTGGCTCAAATGACGAACAGACATGCCATAGAAGGTAGGGCGACATTCACAAGGCCAACAACCAGGTCTGGAGTCATCTGGAAGGCTGGCTGTTAGAACAAACTCGCCCAAACAGGATCAGCGCGGGTACATAACTTGACTGGAGCATTGATGTCGCATCTTAATAACGGATCAGGCTGTGTCAGCGCAACTTAATACAAACATAAGATGCGCTGGCTCATGAAATTCGACCAGCGCGTGAAACCCGTGTGCTTCCGCACTGGCAGCGCATCAGTTGCACTATCAGCCGCTAGTCAGCGCGGTTATTTTAATAACAGTCGCGTTGATGAAATAAACTTTGGCAAAGTGAGTCATTTGGCCAGTTTAGAGAGCATGAGCATGATGGATTTGATTTCATGACACAGTAGGGAGACTGACAAGGAGACAATGACAAATTACTGCGTAACAATCCACATGGTGATGTACTCAGTCAAATGACACCATGTTTCAGGTAGTTTCTATAAATATTTCTTCATCTCACTTGCTTCTATAAAATACTTCCTATAGATCCCAATGTTTGGTAATGGGGATTCCAACAATAGCTGGATCACATGCTCCACCTCCCTCTTGGGTGGTAACCGTTTAGGCTCTTGGAACACATCCATGTATGCCTACAATAACTCTTCCAATTATTGTTTTTGTTTCTTAATGTAGGGTTTTACCTTATACAAAAATTACTTGCATAAGAATTATAAAAACATAAAATAAACAATGGCAAGAGCATAAAAAATAAAACAGATATACATAGAGGTTTCCCCTGGATCCCAAAACTGGGACTAGCAGATTGATTTTTCATTATATTCCTTTCAATATTACAATACATATACTAATATGGATTTAAATAGGAACACAACAAATTACAGAGATCACCATAAACACAGAGATGCAGCGAAAATAATACTTCATTTCATTAATGTAAAATACTAAAATATGCTTACACATAGAAATGTGAATAAAGTAGCTAGGGTGATGGTAGCGTATCTCTGAGAAGAGATGTGGTGGCTACATGCCTCTGAACTATGTTACAATGAGGCTTGAAGGCCTATTTATTGTTGAGAAAAAATGGAAAACCTTAAACATCCAAAAACGTAACCCTACGAGATGAAACGCCAAACTATGGGCCCCGTTTTGGGTAAATTGGTACATCAACTTCCCCAAGTCGTAACTTTGGCACCCAATCTCTATTTGACGCGTACAATAGCTCATTAGAAAGATCTATCCAAGAGTTATAACTTTGGGAAGAGAAACTTCAGTCCATGGACCCATGTTGCTCCCAGATTTCCCAAAAAACATCGTTTAGGGCCTCAAAATAGCTCTGAAAGTTCAGGACCCGAAAAAATGCTAAAACTAGTAAACTGTGCTACAACTAAGGAAACTTAAAAGATGGAAGAGACAGTTGTGGGGGTCCAAGTGGGATAGGTGGGTGGCCACCAACATCCACTTGGATCATTCCTCCCCCCTTAGGAAGCAATGGTCCCCATTGCGTTGAGTTCCTCCATCTGTTGAACTTGGTCCCTTGTGAGTTGTACTACAATCTCTGATGTGTTCAGTAATGGTGGGAAGCATGTTCGAGGGTAATACATATTGAACACTTGGTGCAGGCGAAGGAATGATGGAATGTTGTGCTCCAAAGCATTGTTTCCTGCAGCCTTGACAATGGTGTAAGGACCATGTTGGAGTGGTCTAAGCTTCTTATGGGTTCTGGTAAGGTGTTCTTTCTAGCGATGCAACCAGACTTTGTTGCCCACCTGAAACTTGTGTGGTACCCCTATGGGTGAGGAGAAGTTGTTCCTATGTTCTTTAATGACCGTATCCCTCTGTCGCTGTTTCTTCCGCTGTGTGGAGGAACCCTTCGCGGGGGTCATGGATGTGGCTACGATCTTCTCCTTACTTTGGGAGTGAACCAGACATAAAATGAATTTCCTAGTCTGGGAGACAATTTTGCTGCATTTCTTAGCAGAGATCAAAGAGGTTGCAGTAGGTGGGGCTACCTCCGGTATCCTGTATAATGAATTACCCAAAGTAATAATAAGAGTGTGAGGCCTTGACTCATACACAACGTGTCACCTCCATAAGTATGGTTTGCCTAATAATACATCACAAACATCCAGAGGTGCAACATCACACAATACCTCGTCTGTGAAGGGTTTGATGCTGTAGGGAAGGCGGCACTACTGGCGAACTCAAAGATCCTGTCCTTTGTGAAGCCACCGATACTGTACAAATGCAGGTGTGGGGTAGTCGGTAGGCCCAACCGCTTCACAACCTTTGCTGAAATGAGGTTCTTTTGGCTGCCACTGTCGATAATGAATTGCAGTGGCAAACGCTTCACCCACATCTGTGAGTGGAAAAGACACTCCCCCTCCTTTGGATCTTCGGGCTCATTCTTCTGGATCTTGGCAATGGCAACAGTGGCGTTGGGCTCCAAATCAATGATCTGCTTCCCTTTGTCATTCCCCTTGTCGAGTTCTGACTCAGGGTTGGAACATGCATCTGATTCTGAAGCCTTCAACTTGGCCACCAACGACTGCTTGGTTTGACACTCACTTGTGTTATCAGTGGGACTCTTGTGGAACTCACACCACTTTCCTGTGTCCTTCTTCAACTTCATGGTGTTGTTCTTTTCTTGCGGCTTCGAAGTGTTGTCTTGGGTCACCTCACCTTGGCTTTGTCCTTTGGTCTTCGAATTCGCAGATCCAAAGTCTCGCTTCTTCTATTCGAACTTCTGCTCGATTTTGATAGCGTATCGATACGTCGTGCCGAGCGAGGAGATGTTCAGGAACTCCATCTCTTCATGGATGTATCTGTGTAGGCAGCCGCGTATTTGAGTACCAAATGTAGCTCAGAGTCCTTGATACCCAACTATGTGCGAAGGGTATTAAAAATGTTTGTGAAATCTGGCACATCTTGGTCCCTTCCCTGTCGCAACGTGGTCCACATTATGTATTTGTCCTCATATCTTTTGATAGGGTAGTATTGCTCCTTGATGGAATCCCGGAATGAATTCCAAGTGGGTGAAGCTGAAGATAGTGAGCTCGTACTTTCATCCTTCTGCTTGCAGTAGGTTTCCCACCAATCCTTGACGTGGGGGGCTGCTTTGAGAAGAGTGAAAATAATCTTTTCCCGACTGGAAAAATCATGAACAGAAAAATACCCATCTAGCATATTTAACCATTTATCTACGACATCTGCATCTATTTGACCCTCAAATATGGTGATTTCGAAATTAACTTGTACCTTAAATGACGTGGCATTTCCAAAGTAGCTATTGGAAGCCGATGCGTCGCCTCTGGGTAGTCGCTGAAGGATCTAAGCAATGATTTCCATCATCATGTTCCTTTATCGCTTGACGGCTTCTTCTAGCAAGAATTTGATAGGATCTCCTGCCCCCTTGTCTTTATTTTCATCTGCCATGAGAGGCCATCGGGATTTGCGAGGCTGGTCTTGCAAAGGTTCGACCAGTTCAAGCCCTAACTCCTTATTTCCCGACCTTGTTAGGGACATGCAAAGAAAAACAGAGAAAAAGCAGGCCGCTCTGATACCACTGATCCATATTTAAATAGGAACACAACAAATTACAGAGATAACCATAAACACAAAGATGCAAGGGAAATAATACTTCATTTCATTAATGTAAAATACTGGAATAGGCTTACAAACAGAAATGGGAATAAACTAGCTAGGGCGATGGTAGCTTATCTCTGAGAAGAGATGTGGCGGTTACATGCCTTCGAACTGTGTTACAATGAGGCTCAAAGGACTATTTATTGTTGAGAAACAATGGAAAACTCTAAAGATCCAAAAACCTAACCCTAGAAGATGAAACGCCAAACTGTGGGCCTCGTTTTGGGTAAATTGGTACATCAACTTCCCGGGGTCGTAACTTTGGCACCCAATCTCCGTTTGACGCGTACAATAGCTCATTAGAAAGATGTATTTGAGAACTATAACTTTGGGAAGAGAAATGTTGGTCCATGTACCCATGTTGCTATCAGATTTCCCAAAAAACGTTGTTTAGGGCCTCAAAATGGCTCTGGAAGTTTAGGACCTGAAAAATTGCTAAAAATAGTAAACTGTGTTACAATTAAGGAAACTAAAAGGCTGAAAGAGACAGTTGTGGGGGTCCAAGTGGGATAGGTGGGTGGCCACCAACATCCACTTGGATCATATATATACATGTCAAAGCATTCATAAAACCTAATCCATTAACCCTAGATTGGAACATAAATGTAGTTCCCTTGACTGGATCTACAAAATACGATGGGCAAAAATCATCATGCCCAAAACCATTTGTGAAACCCATGAACAAAACCATGTGTAGGTTCGCCCACCTAATATAGGGTGCAAAAAAAAGTTTATCGGGGTGTTGCCCCCGACCCATATAGGGGGGTTGCCGCCCCCTCAAACCCGCCAACATGGGGGGTTGCCACCACTCTCTGACCCCCCCGCTGCACCCGACGCAACGAAGGGGGAGCTCCCACCCACCCTCTAACCCCCTGCTTCGTGTGGGAGGCTAGTCGTGGAAAAAATATAACACACACCCAACACTTAGTACACCCTTGTAGGGATTCCTTTCCTCTTACTAACTCTTCTAAAGGTTGATATTTCTCTTAAAAACAACAAAACATAATTTTTGTTGAATCTTATCATTTTCTTGGCTTGGTTGGCACTTACCAAAAAAAAAATGACTTTCCTTTGTGTGCATTTATGGTGATTCTTTTTCCATCCTTGGTGAGCTGGTACTGGTTGGATCTATGCATGAATATTTCATTTCACATGTACAAGTAGGGAATTCCAAACATGACTCTAAATACATCAAGGTGAACTACATCTATTTCTACTTCATTAATAAAATCAGTGTCGATGGCACATCTAATTTTGCACTATTTTGTTGCCTTCAATTTTGCATCCTTATTTACCCATCCCAATGGATATGGGATTGGATGATCACAAACTTCCAATCCCAATTTATTGATGAGTTGTGTTGCAATGAGATTCGCCTACAATCCTAAGTGACATTTGACATCAATATTTGTCTTCTTAGCTTGTATCTTTATGTGGAAGATTTTGGTCATTTCTTTCTCTTCCTGTTGTTGAAGGCTACTCAAATTCACCTCCTTCTGCACTGATGTACAATAAACATTATCATTCACATACAAGTTACTTTCAACTTGGTTGTTCAAATAAGTGGCCTTGAGATTCCTCTTCTTATTGTATTTCTTTTTTTTCTTTGGGTTAAGTTATGGATACAACTCCCAACACTTCTCCTCTGTCAATGTTGTAGTGGCTGTAGTGGTTGATGGGATATTTGCATTGGTTTTTTGTGGCTATTGGCTTTCTATCTTTTCCTCCTTTCAAATTCTTCATCCCCTCCTTAGAAGCATATTTTTTCTCTTTCTGCTTCAATTCACTTGATTTCCCTTTCTTCAAGCCTATGTTCTATAGGCACTATTACTATATCCAAGCCTTGTCCACCGATCTGGGTTTCAACAACATCATTTGCTTCTTCACATGGATGTGTAGAACCCCCAAATATTTGAGGAGTACATCATGTTTCTTTTGGGAGATACACAACATTATGACCATCTTCTAAATTATGAGGTGTACTACTATACACTTTGCCATCGCTTCTTCCTGAAGTAGTGCCACTGGATCCACTGGTCATCTACATACCCAATAGGGTAAAATTATGGCTTTATGATTGTTTTAAAGTTCTCCCACTTAGTCATTGGAGGATCTCCCTCTAACCTCAAGCTCTCCACGTGGAATTTCCACCAAGGAAGGGCACGACCCTCTAATTTCAACCGCACAAATGAAATATTATGTTCTTCCTCAATATGATGAACATTGTGATAAAATTCTAATTGCTAAAACCAATGATTTATATTTAGAGTGTCGATATTGCCTTGATACAACTTGATATCAACCTTCAATTCCATTTTAAACATGGACTGTGAATGGCTCATGAAACACAAACTGGGTTAATCTATTTTGGGTCCTTTCTTCGTTTGGTTCTCCATTTCTTCTCGATCCACTGATTTCCCCTTTGATATGTCCTTTGAATAAGAACCCCCGTCTTCCCCTGATATCTTGAGCTTATTTTTTAAGGACAACATGAGGAGATTTACATTACAACTTATATCTGTAGCTTGTGCTTGTATCAAAAAAAACTCTCCTTTGTAGGACTAGGAGAATTATTCACAGATTCATTGGCCATGACTAGGGTTTTTGATCTTTGGTCTAGCCAATTTAGATATCCTAAAAACATCTAAAATATAGCCAAATAAACCTTCTATGATATCAATATGGTCCATAAACTATCGTGGATATTCCACCAAATAATTTTTCACAAAAGATATGGTAACTATAATTAAAGAAAACCAAAATCTACATTATTGGGGTTTATTTATGTTTATATTTCTAGATGTATAGTTTAATGTTTATTATGTATGCATGAAAATTAAAAATTTATGTATAAAATAGAGAACAACGAAATAAGAACTTAGAAACTACGATTTAACACAAGATATAAGCTAGGAACCCTTTTAGGAGAACACCCAGCTAGAAGGTGAGGCCACTCTACTTTCTTTCTCTGAATAGAAAATGGTTGCAAGTAATAAGAAATATGGCTTATGGCATGTGGGCTACTATGGTGCACAAATAATCTCTATGTGATTTATCCCCTATCCCTCTAAGTTATTTTTCTCATCTATGGAACGAATGCACTCGAAAAGAATGTAACCCCTTTTCATCCTAGTGGTTCTATTATAACACAACCTGATAGCCTACTAGTGGTTAGGTTTGACAACCTAAAATCTTAACTAGAGTTACAATATTGAACTCTTATAGAGTATTCTTCATCATAATTGTGGCTAGAACATTTTTTATTAGTTATTGGAGTAGATGAGGCATCCTTGTTGAAAATAGAAACAAGAAATTCTAAAATTAGCATTGCTATAAATAGCATTTCGGGATACATTCCAATTTTAGTTAGTCCTTGAACTAAAATTGAGAATTAAATTCGAATTTGATCTTAGTGGTTGTTTGAAAAATAATTAATTAATTCATCTTGAGTTAATTAGTTGGAGAAAATCAAACATGAAGTCTATGTGGAGACATGCAACAATTATCAATTTGATTGAGGAAGTTATCCATCAATTAAGGAGATAAGGTTGAGTTGTAATTAGTTAGCTCAATTAACTGAGTTAAGTCCAATTAGATTAGTTCCAATAGTTGGAGGAACTAATTGTGAGTTCAGTTAGTTAATGCATGCATGCATGTAACTAGTGTACTTCAGATAACTGAATATTTTCTCATAAATAACGCATGCATGTCGGTTCAATTAGAGACCCAGTTGAGATCAGATGATGGGACAGTGTAATATTAGTTGCAAGAATATTCCCATGAGGATATCTCTTGCATGCAGAAGGAATTCTTTCCTTGAGGATTGCGCAGTTAGATCAGAGGTCAGAGAGTGTGTGAGGTAATTTCACACAGGTGGCAGCTTTTGGACCCCAAGAGAAACTGCACAAGGAAATAGGAAGCTTGGAGGATTGAAGGATGGCATATGGTGTGTATTCAGTCTATGAGCTGTGTTGAGGAATTGTGCTGAGAGCTGGATAGCTTGTGAGCTAAATCTTTGTGTAATCTCTGATATGTTTCCACTTTTTTAATAATACAGATAGAGGGGTTTTTAGCTGAGGCTTTCCCCAGATTATTCTTTTGTGTTCATGTGTGATTGAACTCTCGTTCTCTGTTATATGTGTTCTAAATTGATCCTGCTCAAATTGATGAAGCTTCTGCAAGTTTGTTTGTAGAAGTAGATCTAGTATATTTCTTTAGAACATTGCATTATTAGGTCATCTACAGTGGGAAATTCTACATGGTATCAGAGAAAAGGTGATCAAAGTAGATAACAGTATACAAAGAAGGGAGAAGTTTGAAGATTGAATTTCTTGATTATAGAAATCAAATTCTTATCATATCTCAAATTTCACCAATGGCATTCAATTGTTTGAGACTCGAGTATGCCCTGGATGGTAGCTCGAATTTTATAGCCTGGAAGGATCGCATGGAAGCGGTATTAGAGGAAAATGGTTTGAAGGACTTTATTGATCAAGAAGTCGCCAAGCCAGTCACTGCTAATGCCCAAGAATTGGCGGAATGGAAGAAATGTGTGGCTAGAGTGAGGAGGATTCTTTTGGAGGGAGTTTGAGACCACATTGTCTCAAGTCTCCATGGGAAGGAGACACTATTTTCAATGTGGAAAACATTGAAGGATCTATATCGGAACAACAATGATCGAAGGAAGCTGGCACTGAAAGACAAGCTTTGGAAAATCAATTGTGAAAAGGGTGACACGATCTCTACATATCTGAACAATCTCACCACCTATAGAGATGAGCTTGGAAGTGTAGGAATCACGGTAGTTGATGATGACATGGTGAGTATTGCTCTCCTCAGTCTTCCTAAGAGTTGGCATAACTACCAAGACTCGGTAAATGGAAGAGAGAAACTGCCAGATTGGGAACGACTGTGGTCGGATTTGATGCAGGAGGAGATAAGAAGAAGCACCAGAGATGGATCTTCACCAAAACAAGATGATGAAGAAAATATAGCCTTAGTGAGTAAGGTGAGGAAAGGGAAAGGGAAGGCATCTGATTCCAAATCTAGTTCTTCCCATGGTGGGAATAAGATTGACAAATCGAAAGTGCGATGCTTTCATTTTCATGAGGTATGCCATTATGCTATGAATTGTCCACATAAGAAATCCAAGAAGGGATCCTCAAAGGGATCAGATGGTGAGGCACTGGCCTCACAGTTTGAATTGGATTTCACCCTCATCGCATGTACGGTTTCATCGATGGTGGGGTGTGTTTGGTACCTGGACAGTGGAGCTTCATTCCACATGACCGGCAACAAGAATATTTTCAGTACCTTGGAGGAGAAGGATCTCCAGATGTGGATCGAGATGGGCGATGATGGAAAGTACTGTGTTTCAGGTGAAGGTATGATTGTGTTTCAAAGGGAGCATGGAGATCCTCTCACCCTAATTGATGTAAAGTATGCGCCTGGTCTGAAGAAGAATCTTGTGTCCATCGCTATGTTGGAAGATAAAGGCTATGATGTAGTCTTTAGTAAAGGAAAGGCATTCCTGAGGCATATCGGCACTAGACAGACCAAGAGGATTGGGATTTTAGTTAAGAATATCTACAAGCTAGAGGTAGAAGACTGTGCTGCATTGAGTTCCAAAGCAGATTTGGTGCAGAGCCAAGATGTTGGCGAGCTATGGCATAGAAGATTGATCCACTTGCACCATGGGGCCTTGAAGATCATGCAACAGATTTCTACCGGACTTCCCAAGGGTAAACTAGAGGAAGTGGATACATGCAAAGGTTGTACCTTAGGTAAGTATGCAAAATATTCCTTTCAGGATCAAGACAGTCGAGCTGGAGAAATCCTGGAGGGAGTTCATACAGATGTGTTTGGACCATTCTCGACAGCCTCCACTGTTAAACAAAGGTACTATGTTATTTTTATTGATGATTTTTCTCGTAGATGCTGGACCTACTTTATGCAGAAGAAGGATCAAACCTTCTCAAGGTTTTGTGAGTTCAAAGCCTTGGCAGAGAAAGAATCTGGAAAGAAAATAGGGGCCTTGTGAAGTGACAATGGTGGAGATTATGTCTCCCAATAGTTTAAATACTTCTGTGTAGCAGAAGGAATTAAACGGGAGTTTACGGCACCCCATAACCCACAACAGAATGGGGTGGCTGAAAGGAAGAACAGATCGATTGTGGGAGCAGCTCATGCGATGCTGCATGACCAAAGCCTACCACTTCATTTGTGGGTTGAGGCATGCAATAAAGCAATATACTTGCAGAATAGAAGCCCACACAATATACTGGGGATGAAGACACCAATGGAGGCCTTTTCCAGGAAGAGACTAGATGTGAGTCACTTCAGGATCTTTGGATCATCGATTTATTGCCATGTGACCAAAGATGCCCTGAAGAAGCTAGATCCAACAACTGAGTTGGGGATATTTGTATGGTACACTGATACAGCCCACAACTATTGGGTGTTCCTGCCTGTGAGTCAGAGGACAGTGGTACGTAGAGATCTGAAGTTCGACAAGCAGAAAACCATGCGAGTATCACTTGAGAGGGAGATCAAGTTACATGCAGAGGAGTAACTTTTAGTTCCTAAGGAGGAGGAGTCTCAGACTAATGTGGAGCAGCGGCATGTAGAGGATCCGGGAGTGGAGACATCCACTCATGCAGAGTCTTCCAGAGATGGGTGGAAATTCTCAAGGGAAGCTGACATGTTGATGTTGGATGTGAGAAAGAATTTGGGACAACCATCCTCTCAGCGCAGACAGAGGAGGTCACCCAAGTAGTACACTGGTTACATGGCCCTGGTTGGGGAGTGTGTTGAGACCGAACCTTCTTGTTTTGAGGAAGCTGTGTAACAACCAGTCTAGGTTGATGCAATGGTGAAGGAGTATGGCTCTATCGTTTGGAACTATGTTTGGTATGTTGTCCCAAGACCAGAGGACAAGTTTGTGGTGAGTTCTCGATGGCTTTACAAGGTAAAGCAAGCAACTGATGGCAGTGTTGAGAAACATAAGGCAAGGTTTGTTTCCTGTGGTTTCTCACAGGTGAAGGGGATTGACTACGATGAGACTTTTGCTCTTGTAGCAAGGCACTCATCTATCAGATCGATGTTGGCACTATCAGCTCAGATGGGTTGGAAGATCCATCAGATGGATGTAAAGACTACGTTCCTCAATGGCAAGATTGAGGAAGAGGTGTACATTGAACAACCAGAAGGATTTGAGACCTTCGATTGTGAGTCGCATGTGTGTCGACTCAAGAGAGATTTTTATGGGCTAAAACAAGCACTTCGTGCTTGGTACACTAGGATCGACAGCTATTTCACTGGGTTGGGCTTCACCAAGAGTGAAGCAGATGCGAACCTTTACCACATCATGGTAAAAGGTAAGCCATTGATCATTGTTCTTTATGTAGATGATCTGATATTGACAAGTGATGATCAGTTGATCAAGTCTTGCAAGGAGGATCTTACAAGAGAGTTCGAGATGAAGGACATGGGCCTTATGCACTACTTTCTAGGCATGGAAGTGTGGCAGAAAGATGGGGAAGTGTTTGTGTCTCAAGGCAAGTATGCCAATGAGATACTTAGATGATTCCACATGGAGAAGTGCGAGCCCATGCAGACTCCTCTAGCTGATAACTGGAGGAAGGAGGATGCTACTTCAGGTGAGGTAGTAGCTACTACTGTTTATTGACAGCTTGTAGGTTCATTGATGAATCTAGTGAACACACGACCAGATTTGTGCTTTTCGGTCAACAAGCTGAGTCAAGGTATGGTTCAGCCTACCAAGTTGTTTTTAAGGTAGCGAAGCATGTGCTGAGATACCTCAGAGGCACATCTCAATATGGATTGTGGTACATATGGACAAGGGGAGTGGAGCTTCAAGGCTTCACAAATGCAAATTGGGCACAAAGTCCATCAGACCGGAAGAGCACTTCAGGAGGAATTTTCAACTTTGGTTCAACTGCAGTTTCTTAGCACAACAAGAAATAGAGGTCAGTTGCACTTAGCTCAGCAGAGGTTGAATACATGGTTACCAGTCAAGCAACATGTGAGGCCATTTGGATGTGGAAAATTCTAGTTGGATTGTTTGGTCAGGGGATGGATCCAACTGTGATCTATTGCGATAATAAGAGTTGTATCAAACTCTCTGAGAATCTAGTATTTCATGATAGGCCCAAGCACATCGATATCTGGTATCATCATCTTCGACACTGTGTGGTGAAGAGGATCATGTTGTTGTTGTATGTTTCGACTGAGGAACAAGATGCAGATATTTTAACTAAGGCATTGTCAAAATGCAAGTTCGAGTTTCACAGAGACAGGATTGGGGTGACAGATAATCCCTTTCTTGTTGAGAGGGAATGTTGAAAATAGCAACAAGAAATGATAAATATAGAAGTGCTAAAATTAGAATTTCTATAAATAGAATTTCGGGATACATTCCAATTTTAGTTAGTTCTTGAACTAAAATTGAGAATTAAAATTTGAATTTGATCTTAGCAGTTGTTTGAAAAATAATTACTTAATTCATCTTGAGTTAATTAGTTGCAGAAAATCAAACATGAAGTCTATGTGGAGACATGCAACAGTTATCCCTTTGATTGAGGAAGTTATCCATCAATTAAGGAGATAAGGTTAAGTTGTAATTAGTTAGCTCAGTTAACTAAGTTAAGTCCAGTTAGATTAGTTCCAACAGTTGGACGAACTAATTGTGAGTTCAGTTAGTTAATGCATGCATGCATGTAACTAGTGTACTTCAAATAAATGAATATTCTCTCACAAATAACTCATGCATGTCAGTTCAGTCAGAGACCCGGTTAAGATCCAATGATGGGACAGTGTACTATTAGTTGCAGTAATATTCCCATGAGGATATCTCTTGCATGCAGAAGGAATTCTTTCCTTGAGGATTATGCAATTAGATCAGAGGTTAGAGAGTGTGTGTGAGGTAATTTCACATAGGTGGTAGTTTTTGGACCCCAAGAGAAACTGCGCAAGGAAATAGGAGGCTTGGAGGATTGAAGGATGGCATATGGTGTGTCTATTCAGTCTATGAGCTATGTTGAGGGATTATACTGAGAGCTGGATAGCTCGTGAGCTAAAGCTTTGTGTAATCTTTGATATGTTTCCACTTGTTTGATAATACAGATAGAGGGGTTTTTAGCTGAAGCTTTCCCCATATTATTCTTCTGTGTTCATGTGTGATTGAATTCTCATTCTCTGTTATATGTGTTCTAAATTGATCGTGCTCAAATTGATTAAGCTTCTGCAAGTTTGCTTGTAGAAGTAGATCTAGTATATTTCTTTAGTACATTGCATTATCAGGTGATCTACAGTGGGAAATTCTACAATCCTCTTGAATTATGGTAGACAAAATAGGAAGGTCAACTTCCGAGTGACATAACGTTTGCATACAAACACTGATTAAGGTGATTCTTGTGTCATTGAAAAAGTATACATGTGTAGAATATAAAAAAAATAGTTGCACTAATGTGGAAATTTTTTACCCCAAAAAAACATTGTTTGATGCCTCAAAATGATCCCGAAAGATTTCAAGTCCAATTTGCCAAACTATATCCTATCAGTAAAAATAGTCCTGCAAGTTCATTCCTCCACCTTTTCCACTCCGAAAGCATCGATATGGGTGAAAAAACATATAATGATCTATATAGATCAATATTAGTGGCTTTCCTTGAGTGGGGTAATATAGTGATACCAACCCTCAAGGAAAAGACAAATAATATACATAAAGAGAAATGTAGGAGGTAATGATACTAGGGTGATTCTAATAAACACAATAGAAGGAAGGAAGCAATTATAGAAAATTGTTATCAAATGTGTGAGGTGACAATTACTTGTTAAGACATAATGCAAGAAACATAGGTGCCATACACTAAGCTAGAGTTGTTAGAATATCAAGGTTGACTTATGATAACCTAGAGCCAGTGTGAGCATGGAAGGTGACACACGCTAGTTTGGGGTGATTGTAAGCATAAGGAAACATATTATCACTGATATTCAATTTGATCATTCGAGATAACATGCATCAAATTGGGGTTTTTGTGAGCATATGAGGTGACATACATCAATATGGAGTTAACGTAACCACATGAGGTGACATATGAAAAAATTCAATTAATGTGAACACATAGGAGAGCAATGCCAATTATATGCCAATGAGGAAAAGGGGAGAACAAGAGAGAAAATGCGAAGATAACATAGTTTTAGGAGGGGATCCATAGATATAGGTTATGGAACATGGACCATATGTGTGGGGGATACATTGAGAAAAATATTTAGGGAGAGATAATTATTCCGAAGTGAGGAAGGGCTAACTTGAGTGAGGTATACCCAAAATAAAATCATAGAAAGGATCAAGCCATAAATAATGAAACCAAAGAAAAAGAGGGAGAGCAAATATAACAAAAGAATACTTTTCCCAACCTCCAATATAAAGATATGAATATGTTGATAGTGTTGGACCCACCAACATTCAGGGGATCTCCCCGGTATGAAGTCCCAACTAGACCTCACATCGTTTGGTGTAAGAGTCCCATCCAATACAATGGCGTGGTTTCCATTCTCTTTGAGATTTGCCTTAGCTCTTTTTGTTCAACACATGAGAGTGTTATGCTTGTAACTTCAAGAAAGTGAGGTCAGTGTGTCTGGTGAGTGCGCAATTTAACTCTATGTTTGGGTTCTGTTACTGTAAAAAAGGGAGTAGTAAAGTGAGCCTCTTGATGAGAGGGAATAGTCCCAACCTAGGAAGAAACACACGCGAACAACAACAAGGGTCTGTCCAGCATCCAGCGGAATAGTCCACAGCGGATGCGGCAGTCGTGAAAACCAAATTTCAACAGAAAACACATAGACCCTCCAGCGAAATAGTCGACATGGGGGTGAGGGTTGTTATAACAAAGAAAAAACAAGGATGGCTTGTCTAATGTCTAGTGGAGTAGTCCACGCAAACAGGACAATAGTGATAAACAATACAACACATCTTCAACAATATGAGTACTAAAATAACCGAAGTATTTCAACTATCTTACTATAGGTTAAGCAAACATGCATTACAACGTTTAAAGAATAGTGTTACAAACAGATACAAAACATGTGTGAAAACGTGTTGGCCTGAGACAGACTTCTGAATTAAGAAAAATATCCAAGACACATATGTACACCATACATCACTAGTCCCAGTAGTGGGACATTGGAGCCACTCCTCGCTCCTCAAAGAAAAAATTACAGACTCTCGAGGCTATGTGGGAGGAGCCAAGGTGAAAATTCTTTTGCTCATATAATGAAGGGGTATATATAGCCAAGGGGGCATAAATGACCCTTGTGACTCTTCGACTTCCCTCATGATTGTTTGACTTCCTATGACTTTTTGACTTTACATGACTCTTCGACTTCATATGTGGGTCTCTTAGACGTCCACTTTACATTACATTGATTACAACAAGTATGGCCCATAGTAGTGATGTGGTTGAGACAACTCATCACACAACTTGACATGACACTGCTGACATCTATTGGTTGCCTGTGGTGTCCATGTCGAGTTGTTGTGTTGTTGAGTGATGATATGCTCTCGGTGTAATATGTCTTCAGCTCCGCATGGAAAAGTGTGTGGGGTCTTTGATAGTATTTGTCTTTGTTTGATGGTGCATGTGAATGTGTCCCTTTCACTCGCTTTCTCGATGTGCTTCATGTGTTCGTTCGACCACGAGAAAATATTCTAGCATGCGCCTCTTTTCCATCCCATTCATTGTCACGCCATGTTTCATCGATGTACATGTTCCTGCAATCACTGATGACGAGATGACATCAAATCCAAAAATATCCTAGTCTACTATGATGCATTGTTTTCCATGTCGGTGCATGTGACTGGGAGAGGGACAAGCCACTAAGACTGTAGAGAGCACAACACAGGACGGGACCTGAGGCTCCAGAGCACTGTCGGGAAAATCTGTGTAGATGTCACTGGGAGACAGCTTTTCACAATCTGATACAGAAGTGACAGTTGTGGGGAAAAAACTAGTTGGGAGGCAAAATTGTGCAGTTTATGGGAGGAAGGCTAGGCGGGGTGTCGGGGAGATGCTGGGCTAATCTGCGCAATTTTATAGGGGAGCACTAGGAAGGTCATCCAGCTGGGATCTGCGCAATTTCTTCAGGGAACATAGTGCGGCTAGCAGAAGTCACTCAAAGAAAAAAATGTGCAGTTTTCAAGAGGAGCAAAAGATTGGGTTGTAGGAGATTCTAGTCAAAATTGCACAATCCTGGGAGACATTATGGGCTCTGATAGTTTTGCGCAATTCTGAGCTAGTTACAGAGTAGGGAAGAAGAGCTGGTAGAATAGATCTACACAATTTTTGAGATTAGTAAAACCCTAGGTCACAAATCAAGTTCCTTCTTTGGTTGACCAGCGGGAGGCTTGATGGGACATCTTGTGGGAAGCATAGACTGGATCGACTTCTAGGACAACTTCAACGTAGTTTTGGGAGTCAATGAGCTGGCTGATTTCCAAAATTGCGTAGAGCACGCTACTCCAGGATGGCCTCAAGCTCTGCGCAGTTCTGAGCAGTAGTGCAAGGTCATTGATATTAGGTCCGGTTGATAGAGGGTTGTCTGGGACATATTTTCAAGAAAATTGACTAAGTGTGAAAGCAAGTGTACTTGTGCATACATGACAATTTGATCACACACTTAGCATGACTCAACGACATGACACCTCAAACCAACAAGACAACATGTGCTCAATGAGACTGACTTGAAGGTTGAGAGTGACAAGTGCAACAATTGAAATATGTCTTCAAACAACCGTGACGACACTTGTGTGACAATGTTTACAATTTTGTGTGTGAATGCGGATGATGTCGACAGAGTGAAAACAACTCATACACAAAAAAATTAAAAAACTTCAAAATTTCCAGAACAAATTCACAAGCATGACATAGTGATCAACATGCCAAAAGAGTACCAGTGATCAATCAAGTGAAGAGGGTGTGAAAACTCGACAAGAGATCATGGGATGAGCCCGATTGTTTGCGACTAATCTGAAAATGAGATTTTAAATCAATATTAAGGTATTACAGACACATGTGCAGGAATGCCTATATTATTTAGTGCAACAAATCGAAACGATTACGAATAATATAGACAATGAACATAATAAACACACACATCAACACGAAAAATAATCAAGGAGTTCACTAGACTTCCTGGCTATGTCTCCTGGTATAGCTTTCAGTTTCGACCTCTATATTATGTATTCAAGAGCAGATGATTACAAGTGTGAGATCGAATAGAGTCTCAACACAACAATGACAAAACAATAGGGATTTACTCGAAATCCTCCAGTCTAAATGATGCAGGAGCATGTGACTTAGAGGGAAAAAGTCTTCAAACATATTCCAAAAAAAAATCTACAGGCAAGGGAGTGGGGTCCTTTAGCCAGCAATTTCCATGCTTTTCTAGTTCAAGATAGAGTAGAATTAAGAATAAAACATGCTAATTATATTACTGATGGATAAGCTGTAATAATGATTTATGCTATAAATCATTCTATGTAAAGTGTGCTTTTGTAAAGGATAATGGCCAAGAAGGGTTTATCAATTATTTATAAATAATAGACAATGGGACTCTTAGAAGAGCGATGCCCGGAAGCATTATCCCTTGAAAACTTCTCTCTATGTTATCTGAATTAATGGCCTTCTGCTAATTGATATATGTATGCATGTATTGGCCCAATTGTTTTATTCTAAGTTGAAAATTGATGAATTCACCTTATTTTCCAAAGTGATGCTTGACTAAAGCCTTTAGGATCGTTTTTTCCTTCATATTGGTGCGTGTAGGATTTCTAAGTTGTTTTATAGAGTTCTGTGGGAAAACTCTGTTTACACAGAGAAATCGTGATATTTTCTTAAGTGGAACACTACTCCGGACATGAAAGTTTATTGGATTTGGTTCATGTCGTATTAGGTCCAAACCAATATCGCATCGGAGAAGTGCAAGCAAAGTAGATAGACCTTTGGAATTGCGATGTGCGAAACCCCGATATTCCGGAACCGAAACATTATAAAGAAGGGCGGAAAGAGGCGTTGGGTCTGCGAGGATGATTGCATCGCAAACCTGGAGGCAAGAGGAACTAAGTATTAGTGCTTTGGAGGTCGTCGATAGCGATTGCCGATTATTGCATTGGGAAAAGGAAGGAGGAATGGCATTAAACATGCCGATAGTGTATATTGCGTATAACACAGAATTTGGAATATAAAAGCGCCGATAGTGTAATTCCTTTGGAATTACACCAAGACTATTATAATCCATGATAATGTTTTGATAAAACGTTGATAGTGTATTGCATGAATTCCACAATAAAAGCTTGCCGATAGTGTTTTTGGGTAATTATTTTGGAATTACAGTTCCGATAGGAACAGAGCCCTATTTGTCAACTAACAAGGGTTGTGGCGATCGGAGGAAAATCCATGAAGCTGTCAATTAAATGACTGATACGCCAATTGAATTAGAGAGAGAAATTTGGCCTGATATTGAAGAAATTGCAGCCAGGTTTGAGAGGTTGTCCATATCACCTGCACCCAGGCCACCATTAGTGGTATCAAAGCATCCAGCTGACATTGGATTGAATCTTAGAGGCAGGAGAAGGAAAGTTACTATGGTTTTCAGATTTGGAAGAGGACGAGGACATGGTGGAAGAGGACAGCCTGTTACAAATGCTAAAGTAATGGAAGTTGTGCAACAAATGCAAGCTAGATTGGATGCATTAACAATAGGAAGAAACATAGATGATGGAGATGTTAGTGAACCTAAGATTGAAGCTGTAGAGGAGGAAGCTATAGAAATTACTCCTGAGATGAGGTTCTTTCAGTCAGTGTTGAGATCCATAGCCAAGCCAAAGACCGAGGTATCAATATATGAAGGAGGACTGAATCTAGAAGAATTGATAGACTGGATTAATGGCATGGAGAAATTCTTTGATTATGAAGAAACTGAAGATGAGAAGAAAGTGAAGTTTGCTGTCACCAAGTTAAAAGGCCATGAAGTGCTTTGGTGGGATGGTGTGCAGGCAGAAAGGAAGAGACTTGGCAAGCAACCAATCAAGAATTGGAGTAGGATAGTAGCAAAGCTAAGAGGTAAGTTTTTTCCAAGTACTTATCATCAAAATTTGTTTAGACAAATGCAAAATATTAGACAGAGATCTTTGACGGTAAAAGAATACACAAAGGAGTAATATAAGGTAAGCATAAGATTTGGAGAAGCCCTAGATACATATGAGAAGGTGGCCAGATATATGAATGGCCTCAAGATGGATGTTCAAGATGAGATAAGTCTACTGTCTCCTAAAATAGTAGAGGAAGCTTATCAGATAGCACTGAAAGCTGAAGAAAAACTCATGAGGAAGAAGTCTGCCAAAGGGAGAGGTACTTTCCGAGGAAGGGGAAGTCAAGGTGGTAGAGGAAGATCTATAGCACCTAAAGATGGAGCTAGCAGCAACTCAACCCAACATGCACCCACAAGGAGGTGATGCAAGAGGCAGAGGGAGTTTTTCTAGAGGAAGAGGAGGCAGAGGAAGAGGCAAAGAAATAAGATGTTACAGATGTAACAAGCTGGGACATAGATCTTTTGAGTGCCACAGAATGTAGAAACAAATCAGAGGAATGCAATTATTGCTCCAGTTGAGGGAGAAGCACCAGTGGCAGTAGTAGCAGAAGAAGAAAATATACTAGAGAGAGGAGAATCTTTGGTAGTTAATAAATTTCTTCTTAAGCCAGCAAAGGAGATGGTTGAACCATCACAAAGGAAGAATTTATTCAGGACAGTGTAAAGTCCAAGGGAAATGTTGCTAGATGATCATTGATAGTGACAGAACTGATATTTTGGTCTCTATAGAAGTAGTGGAGAAATTGAAGCTGAAGACAATGAAACATCCAACACCTTACAAGGTGTCATGGTTGCAAAAGGGACATCAATTGTTAGTGAATGAACAGTGTGAAGTGGAATTTCAGGTGGGCAAGTATAAGGATAAAATTGTTTGTGATATGATGCCCATGGATGTGTGTCACATATTGCTTGGAAGACCTTGGCAATATGACAGAGGAGCCATGCATGATGGGAAAAGAAACACCTACAAGTTTGGAAAGGATGGTGTCAATCATACGTTGCTGCCTCTGCAAGAAGAAGATGTACCAAGAAAGAAGACTGATCCAAAAACTCTGTTACTTGGAGGAAAGGAATACTTGAAGCAGATTGAATAAAATGAGGTAAATTTTGTTGTAATTTGCAAGCCCAAGGTAATAATGACCTCTACTAAAGTTTCTGATTTACCCATTGAAATTCAAGAAATGTTGGAGAAATATTGTGATATTATTGTTGATGATTTGCCTAATGAATTACCACCCATTAGAAGAATCAGCCATCATATAGATTTGATTCCTGGAGAAAGTCTGCTTAACAAAGCAGCTTACAGAATGACTTCTACAAAAAATGAAGAAGTTAGAAAGCAAGTGCAAGAATTTCTTGACAAAGGGCTGATCAGAGAAAGCTTGACTCCTTGTGCAGTACCAACAGTGCTGAGCCCAAAGAAAGATGGAGGCTGGAGAATGTGTATAGATTCAAGAGCCATCAATAAAATCGCAATTAGCTACAGATTTCCATTACCTAGAATTGAAGATTTAATGGATTGCTTGAGTGGAGAAAAATATTTTTCAAAACTAGATCTTAAAAGTGGGCATCATCAGATAAGGATAAGAGAAGGGGATGAGTGGAAAACCGCTTTTAAGACAAATGAGGAACTGTATGAGTGGAGAGTAATGCCTTTTGGATTTTCAAATGCACCAAGTACATTCATGAGACTCATGAATGAAGTTCTTAAAGAGTTCATTGGTAAGTTTGTAATATTATATATGGATGATATATTAGTCTACAATAGGTCTAAGGAGGAGCACGTGAGGCATTTAAATTATTTCTTACAAAGGCTGCAGCAAGAAAAATTATTGTTGAATCTGAAGAAGTGTTCATTCATGAAAGAAGAGCTAGTGTACTTGGGATTTGTTATTTCTGCTGAAGGGCTGAAGATGGATCCAGCGAAGATCAAGGAAATTATGGAGTGGCCTTCACCCAAGAGTGTTTTTGAGGTAAGGAGTTTTCATGGTCTTGCTAGCTTCTATAGAAAATTAATTAAGAATTTTAGTAAGATTAATGCACCTATTATTGAGACCATAAAGAAGGACAAACATCCATTTAAATGGACCGCTGAAGCAGAGAAAAAATTTCAGCTGTTAAAGAAGAAAATCACTGAAAAGCCTATTTTGGTTCTGCCTAATTTTAACAAACCTTTTCAAGTGAAGTGTGATGCCAACGAAGAAGAAATTGGAGATGTTTTAAGCCAATAAGATAGACCAATAGCTTATTTTAGTGAAAAGCTAAATGATTCAAAAAAGAAGTATTCTTCTTATGATAAGGAGTTCTATGCAGTTGTGTAGTCATTGAATAAATGGAGGCATTATTTAATGTCAAAAGAATTTATTCTTTATTCAGATAACCACGCATTACAATTTATAATGCAGCAGCCAAAGCTCAGCCAGAAACATGCTAAATGGGTAGAATATCTTCAAGGTTTCCATTTTGTTTTGAACCATATAAATGGATAGTCAAACAAAGTTGCAGATGCCTTAAGTAGGAGAAATGTATTACTTCAAGAGAGTCAAATCCAAGTGTTGGGTTTTGATTTTCTTAAGGAACTATATGAAACCAATTCAGATTTTAAGAAGGCATTTGACGCTTATAAAAATCCTGTTTTGGTGGATAGGAGCAAATGGTTGGATTACTTCCCACAAGATGGACTGTTATTTAACAAAATCAGCTGTGTATACCAAATTGTTCAATGAGAGAGAATTTAATCAAAGAGAAACATAGTGGAGAACTTGCAGGACATTTTGGTGTAGAGAAGACTTTTGAACAGCTAAACAGATTTTATTTTTGGCCGCAAATGAAATATGAAGTGGAGAAGTATGTGAGAACTTGCAAAATCTGCCAATATGCAAAGGGAAGGAGCCAAAACACGGGTTCGTATATCCCATTACCAATTATAGATAAGCCTTGGGATATGGTAAGTATGGATTTTGTGTTGGGCTTACCAAATACTTAAAGAGGTAATGATTCAATTTTTGTTGTAGTGGACAGATTTTCAAAAATGGCACACTTTATTCCATGTTATAAAATTAGTGATGCTTCTCACATTGCTAATTTGTTTTTTAAGGAGATTGTAAGATTGCATGGGTTTCCCAAAAGTATTGTCTCAGACAGGGATTCCAAATTTGTGGGACATTTCTGGAGGACACTATGGAAGAAGCTGGGAACTAAATTAAGTTTTAGTTATGCCTATCATCCACAAACTGACGGACAAACTAAAGTTGTGAACAAGAATTTAAGAAATCTTTTAAGGAGCCTTACTGAAGAACATCCAAAGCAATGGGATCAAGTGTTAGCACAAGCTGAGTATGCATATAATGACTCACCTAACAGGAGAAAAAGACAGATTCCATTCCATATTTTTTATGGAATGCATCCAAGAGGAATATCTGAATTAAGAAATTTGGGAAAAGAAGAGATGAGAAGTGCAGAGGGTGAAGAGTTTGCTTCAGAAATGCTGGTAATACATGAACAAGTGAAGCAACAGCTGTAGGATAGCAACATCAAATACAAAACTAGAGCAGACATGAGAAGAAGAGAGGTGAACTTTGAAGTTGGGGATTTGGGTTTAGCACATCTCAGAAATGAGAGTTTCCCAAAGCGGGAGTATAATAAATTGAAATTCAAGAAAATTGGACCATGCAAAGTATTGAGGAAATTCTCTACAAATGCTTATGAGATTGAGTTACCCCCTGATGTTGGAATATCACCAGTTTTTAATGTTGCAGACTTGTACAAGTATGAGAGTGGAACTGCAGATGATATAGCACAAGATCAAGAAACCCAAGAGATTGATTGGGTAAAACAGTTACCCATAGCAAAGAATTTGTAGCCAGAAAGAATTCTAGACAAGAAGGTGTTTAAGAAGACAAGGAGACGAGAGTACTTCCACTATTTGGTAAAATGGAAGGGACAACCGACTGCTGAAGCTACTTGAGTTACAGAAGACATCCTACAGAAACTGAGCAGTTCTATAGATGAACTCATGGACATGAGCCCATGAAGAATTTTGTCCTCAGGAATCTGATGCAGGAGCATGTGACTTAGAGGGAAAAAGTCTTCAAACATATTCCAAAAACCCAAAAAAAAATCTACAAGCAAGGGAGTGGGGTCCTTTAGCCAGCAATTTCCATGCTTTTCTAGTTCAAGATAGAGTAGAATTAAGAATAAAACATGCTAATTATATTACTAATGGATAAGTTGTAATAAAGCTTTACACTTTAAATCATTCTATGTAAAGTGTGCTTTTGTAAAGGATAATGGTCGAGAAGGCTTTATCAATTATTTATAAATAAGAGACAATGAGGCTCTCGGAAGAGCGGTGCCTGGAAGCATTATCCCTTGAAAACTTCTCTCTCTGTTTATTTGAATTGATGGCCTTCTACTAATTGATATATGTATGCGCATATCGGGTCAATTGTTTTATTCTGAGTTGAAAATTGATGAATTTGCCTTATTTTCCAAAGTGATGCTTGATTGAAGCCTTTAGGATCGTTTTTTCCTTCACATCAGCACGTCCAGGCTTTCTAAGTTGTTTTACAGAGTTCTGTGGGCAAACTCTGTTTACACAGAGAAATCATGATATTTTCTTAAGCGGAACACTATTTTGGACTTGAAAGTTTATTGGATTTGGTTCATGCCGTATCAGGTTCGAACCAATATCGCATCGGAGAAGCGCAAGCAGAGTAGAGAGCCATTTGGAACTACTGAAGTGTGAAACCCCGACATTCTGGAACTGAAACATTATAAAGAAGGGCAGAAGGAGGTGTTGGGTCCGTGAGGAGGATCACATCACGAACCTAGAGGCAAGAGGAACCAAGTATTAGTGCTTTGGAGGCCGCCAATAGCGATTGCCGACTATCGCATCAGGAAAAGGAAGGAGGAAGGGCATTAAACATGCTGATAGTGTATATTGCGTATAACGCAGAATTTGGAATATAAAAGCATCAATAGTGTAATTCATTTGGAATTACGCCAAGACTGTTATAATCTGTGACAGTGTTTTGATAAAGCGTCGATAGTGTGTTGCATGAATTCCACACTAAAAGCCCGCCGATAGTGTTTTTGGGTAATTCTTTTGGAATTACAATTCTGATAGGAATAGAGCCCCTGTTTGTCAATTAACAAGGGTTGTAGCGATCGGAGGAAAATCCATGAAGCTGTCAGTTAAATGACTGATACGCCAATTGAAGCAGAGAGAGGAATTTGGCTTGATATTGAAGAAATTGCTGCCAAATTCGAGAGGTTATCCATATCACCTGCACCCAGGCCACCACTAAAAGAGTGCACAGACTCTCCATCTTGCTCTCTGTCTTCTGCTTTCTCTTGCTCTCCTCTTCTCTGTCCTCTTTGTCTGCCTAGAGTTGCTTTTAATCCTCTCGGCGTCCGTTCATCTACATTCTTGGGCTTTCTGGCTCCTAACCGTTGTCCGTTCAACTCCCTGTCGAGCATTAAACAATCATTGTGAACCACTTAAGGTATGGTGGCCACCTGTTTTCAAACAGAAATATTGGTGCGATGAAAAATCCCAAAGAATTGATTCTTTCTTTACATAGAGAAATACACAAGGAAAACTCTAAAACAGAGGAATCAGATGATTGTTATGCCTCATCCGTTATCGGTCCTTTAGCATCCCACACCGTAGATTTGTTCTCATCCGACGATTCACATCCATCGCGATCATCCAACCTGCTCGTGCATTCTGCACCGTTGATTTGCGACCATTTGATCTGACAGCTGATGTGCATTTCGGATGACTTACTTGCGTGGAGATCACCCGCCTGAAAAAGCGGTTTTCTCTCTCCTTGCTGCGTGCTACGTGTCGGTTAGTGTATGGGATTGGGCGGAGCCCGTCCAATACCACTTACTGCCTGAAGCCCACCTGAAATACCATTTACCACGGAACCCAAATAACATAAAGTTGCATTCATAAATCCTTTCAAGTTCGTGTTTTATCACTGTAGCGCCATATGCCATGTCTCCTTTGTATTTCAATTTTATAACGGAAATTCACCAATACACAAAAAAATCCCGACAAAACACTTTTATATCGAAACTCAAATTTCATAGAGCCGCATTTATAAACCATTTCAGGTCATCCTTGATCGCTATCGCAAATCGCATGGGCTATGGGTCTTCGCCCCTTTGTATTGTTGCAATGTGATATTGCGATGCGATATATCGCAATCACATATCGCATGGTCTTCGGGCCTTTGGTAAGTCCTTCCCTTGGAAACCTGTGATGCGATGGTGTAATCGCAGCCGTTGATCTACGTGCTCGATCAATGGTTTGCATTGTGTCACTGATCACAGTCGTATTTCCTCTCGAGCCATCCCCAACACACTCTGCTGATGAAATATCGCAGAACCCTTGATCCGCCGATTTGATCTGGATCGTTGATCGGTCTGATCCAACGGCTCTGATTCAACGATACTTCAACCTTCCCTTTATTCTATTTTCCACCATTCTTCATGGTTTTTCTTCTACGATAGTATTAAAGACTTAGACTTAGAGGTTTTAGGATCCATTTTGGATCAGCGACCATCAAGGGGAAAAACCAAGGAAGGCTCCGAAATTTGGATGCAGGCCAAAATTTTGGAGTGTTTTGCAGCCACTACAACAATATCTAAAATATAACTAATGAATAATAGAAATAATATTATAAAGATAAATCAATGAAATATGTAGATTAGATAGATATAATTCCCTTAGAGGTAATGCAACCTCCCTTATCATTGCTTTGATAGAACCTACCATAAGGTTGTAGGGTTGAAACTAGAAAAGTGTAAGTGGAACTATGCCTTAAAGATGCACCAAGAGGGATCAATCTAACTACAAGAATGGAGCCAAGCTATCCAATGGAGCTCATGTAAAAGTGTTGGAGATGACAGACGCAAGTAGCCCTAGGTGCTTAAGGGAGGTGGAAGGATACGTACCTCTGTCTAGGCTTATATTTGTAAATTAATGAAGTGGAGAGTTGTGACAATAAATAAACCACATCTTATAATGACCTACATTAAGCTATAAATTCTTATAAAAGAAGAATTTCCTCATTCTCCAATCTGTGTATGTATGTGTGTATAAAGAGAACTTTAAATTCTATTATAAGGATAAATCAATATAATATGTAGATTAGAGAGTTTTGATGCCCTTGGAAGAAACGGTACCTCCCTTACCACTACTTTGGTGGAACCTTCTTTGAGGTTATAGGGTTAAAAGTAACAAGGTATGAGTGGAAATATGCCATGAAGATGCACTAGCATGAATGAATCAAACCTACATGATTGGAGCCAAGCTAGCAAAAGGAGTCCATGTATAACTGGTGGACATGACAATTGCAACTAGTCTTAGGTGTTTGCGAGTTACAGAAGGATATAAATCATTCTCTAGGTTTATTGTGCTGAGAGGTGCTCTACAACTTAGTATGGGGGAGATGTGTAGGTGTAATGTAAGTATGTCAACATTTTTTAAATGTCAGCTCTATTACACATTACATATTGTGGTGATAGATGTAAAAAAAAAAAAAAAAACTAAACACAATTAAATGTCAGCTTCAACAGGCCAAAAGTAAATGTATAAATCTATTAATTTATCAACCGATCACTCAATCACTCATTGTTGTTGCTTGCTCACTAAATTTGTTCTTAGACATGTATAGGTGGGAGTGGGAGGAGGTGAAAGGTTGTTACAGTATGAGGGGTGTTTGATTGGTCTCTTCACTGCCTTAGCATGATTCAAACCCTCGACAACAAATCATCTTCCTCACTTGTAAGGAACTCAATCGTGCTCTGTGGCCTTTTGTAATTACAAGTTGGTTCTCACCTCTATGAACATTATCACATATATTTTCCACCCAATACCCAATATATTTTACACAAGTTCTAATTCTCCAAATGACTTGAATATTGAGGCTACAATGTTTGTGAAGCATTTGTGGATTGTGGTCAAGGGGAAATCCAATGGCCTTAAGGATAAAGCTGATGAAATGAAGGCCAAGCTCCTTTTAATTGGATTCCTTAAGAACAAAAACATTTTGGAAGGCATATCCACTAAAGTCACTTAACGTCACAAATGGAATATTAAACACCACTTTCAAGAAAATTCAAACTCGAAGGCCATCACTCTACAATTGATATTGGGGAGTTTTCCTCTATGGACCAATACTTGTAGTTGCATGAGCTTGAGTTTTTGTTCAGAGGAACTTCAAATTCAATAGCACCGAGTCCCAAAAATTTACCAACATTTACTTCTATAAATAGTAGCAAGTGTGGTACAAAAGAGATTAATTCTGATAATGAGATTGATAAGATAACAAGTGCATGCATCGAGTGTTTTCACAAACAAATGAAGTTGTAGAAACAATATTCTTACAAGACTTGTTAGGCTATGTTAGCAAGGAAAGTTTGATGACTACAAGTTGATAGGGTGAGTATGTTTATGCTTATTTACTTAGGCTTTCCTTCCATCTTACATGGATGGGATGAATAACATTTACCTACATTTATTTTATGGCTTTTTGAAATTATTTAACTACATTTATCTTATGGCTCTTTGAAATTATTTTTACTCTATATAAGTATATGACCATTTCTATCTATCTAGATTATTTAATGTTTTTGTTGTCTAATTTAAATTGCTTTATATAGATGACCATTTT
This sequence comes from Pinus tabuliformis, assembly GCA_031772625.1. Lineage (NCBI taxonomy): Eukaryota > Viridiplantae > Streptophyta > Pinopsida > Pinales > Pinaceae > Pinus > Pinus tabuliformis. The sequence continues at coordinate 1,149,034,944 of CM062805.1, forward strand.
TATCATCTAGATAATAAAAATAAAATTATTCTGGCTATTTAATTAAAGAGGTTTGCATTTCAAAATTAAATATAAATCAATATTTAATTAAATGGAAACTTTTTAATTAAACATAAATCAATATTTAATTACATCAAAATTTTATATATTAAATAACATTAATATTTAAAAGAAATTTAAAAAATAGATTACCCTCCACAAATAGTTTTTTACTATATTTTAAAATTCACAAAATTCAAAAATAAAAAATATTTATATTACAAACTATAAATATTGATAAATGATAATTTAAATAATAAATTTAATTTACATAAATTTAATAAACTTATTACAAAAATTTAAAATAGCTTAAAATATATTATTTCTCATATGGGTGCTATCTAGCCTAGTAAGGAAGAGATGTTAAATTACATTACATTAAAAATAAATAAATTAAAAGATAGAAATGAAATATAAAATTATAATTATAACTATAACTGATTATAATTAATAATTAAACATCTCTAAATCCATCTTAACTCTAAATCTACTAAATTAGGAAGGAGATCAAATCCAAATCTAATAAATTATGAGAAACCAAATCTCTTAAATTACAAATATCTTTTAGGCAAAATAAATAAATAAAATAAAATCCTCTAGACGATAATAAATTTATAATTAATTTAAATTTACACTAACCGTAATATAATTAAAAAAATATTAATATAATTTTTTAAAATATATATTAATTAATAAAACAACATTAATACTTATGTTTTTATTTCAAAAATATTCATACATTAATTTTTTTAATATGAAATTACTTTTAACTTTAGTGAGGATTATCCTTATCCTTTCCAACTTAATACTTATACTTTTATTTCAAAAATATTCCTACATTAATTTTTTTAATATAAAATTACTTTCAACTTTAGTGAAGATTATCCTTATCCTTTCCAAATTAATACTTATATTTTTATTTCAAAAATATTCCTACATTATTTTTTTAATATGAAATTCCAAATTAACAATTATATTTTTATTTAAAAATATCCCTACATTATTTTTTTAATATGAAATTACTTTTAACTTTAATGAGGATTATCCTTATCCTTTCCAACTTTACTCCTTGTACCTCATAAGTACAATGTGTCATAGTGAAAGTCTCTCAAACGCCTTCCCACTCGGGAACCCACTTTCAGTTTGGTCACAGACATTGCTCATAATGAATTCATGAAATAATTGGAGTAAAACTCCCTGATTTATAATAATTAGTTTGCTCAACTAGATAGCCGGTACAAATACGGCAACCCACTTAAGCCCTTCTTAACCGGATTTCTGAGCACGCTGGTTAGACAAACTGTGCTGAAATTGCTTGGTTGTGTAAGCGGCGTTTTAACTTGTTATAAAATTTGACCAGTGTGGCCACAGCTCATCGTGGAAGGCATGTGAGAGTGCGAAACATTACAGGATTCCTAGCGCCATTATTAAAGATCCACTAGTGTCACCGACTTTAACCAGCCGCGGCCGGAGGCGGGCCATTGAAAAAATACCTGGAAAAGCGGCAATAATCATCCCAACTCCCCTATTTATAACCACCAGAGCAAGAAGCATACCTGCAATTCTCTTCGAGAGCTTATATTCGCATTCGCTTGGTTTTACATCTTATTGCTTATTTTCTACAGTTTGAACGGGTATGGATCAATTACTCGCTATTCTATCTGTTATTACATTTGCTCTCATAATGCCTTCCCTTGCTGCAGCAGCTACAACGGAGGACGTGAAATATCCCGCGTACTATAACCACACAGATATCGCGGAATTCATTAAAACTTCGTGCAACGTGACTCTCTATCCGCAGCTCTGCGTTTCGTCGCTCTCTTCCTACGCCGGGCCTCTCAAGGCGAAGCAGACTGATCTCGTGAAGGCGGCCGTGATAGTCAGCTTGCTTAATGCTCGCAACGTTTCCGTCTGGGCCGCCGGCCTCAAAGCCAGAGGCGCCATGATGAGTGAAAGAGAAAACGCGGCGCTTAAGGATTGTATTGGGAATTTCAGGGATGCCACGTACGAGATTAGTGGATCTCTGGTGGAGCTGAAGCAACTGAAGGCGTACAGTTTCCGGTTTCATATGAGCAACGTGCAAACATGGATGAGCGCGGCCCTCACAGACCAGGAATCCTGCCTCACTGGCTTTCAAGATCTCAACACCAGCGGGAATGTTACGGCCATGGTCACCGGCCAAGTGCAAAATGTGCGGAAATTGATAAGTAATGCCCTCGCTCTTGTCAACACATTAGCTGCCACCGGAAGAGGAGATGAGCTCCATGTCTGAAGCCTTCAAGGCAGCCTCGCGTCAAATAATATAATCAGTATTTCATAGAATTTGTATACCATAGATTTTAGCCTGTGGCCTTGAGGCAAAGTTTGGGGCTTTTTATGGTAAATTATGTGAGTGATATAATAAATGTTCGTTAAAATAATTTTGTTATTAATGCATGCACGCTTTTGCCTGGGAAGGTATCTGCTATCTTTAAAATACAATTCTGAATGCCCGTTTGGGTCGTGGATTCAGTAATATGAAACGGCCCTGCTTAACTGGCCCGAGGACACACATGCATCTCTATGGGAATTTTGAAGCTTGACGGGGAAATAACCAAGCTCCTTTCCTTATTTAAAATTGTGATTGTATTTTACTTTTAAATTTTAATTTTAAAAGTAAACATAAACATTAAATTAGAAATTAGCCTCTGTCGATAGCCAAAACGTAGCCACCAGTCAGTAATGTTTGGTGTTCTGCGCCTCAGACCACCTTGTTCCAATGAGCCTTTCCGTAATAAAGCTTGTAAATGTTTTTCATTAATCTAGTATCAAAATTTCCCTGAAGATTTCTAACTTTCACTTAATTGAACAATTATTTTATGTTGTGGGATGATGCTAGTTTGCAGAGTAACCAAGAGCAGGAATATGATTTAAAGAAATGCTTTTGTGCCTTAAGATGGTCTGCTTCTCTAGAGAAATCCTTTTGCTCACCCATCCATTGACTAGATTTATATAAAATCGGTGCAGTGTGACTAGATTGTAGACGTGTGAATTGAAGTTAGGTCTTCATGCCGCCTTGTTGTCGGTCACGAGCTCGCAGACCGTCCTTACGTATTCGACCCCACAATAAGAGTTACGAACGACGAACAAGACCGTGGTCACCGCAGCTTTATCTTTTCTTTTCGTGATTTGCCACTTTTTGAAATTCAAAGTGGCCACGCTTTAGCGAGTACGTGATTAAGTTTTAATTTGGGCAGTGGTGTAAAATTAAATAATTAGTAAATTCGTATGTTTTTAAGGAAAGGTGTAACTAGATTTTTAACTATAAAGATTAAATTTATTATTTTTATCATTTAGGGATTAATACTTATCATTTATGTAATGGTAAGAATTATTAATTAAATTAAGATATAAAAATATTATTTTAAATAAGCACATAAAAATGTGGAATATTTTAAATATAAATTTTAATTAAATTCTTATTTAAATGTGAAATTATGATTTTAACAATTACAATTTGTAAATTATAATGTTAAGATATAGAAATTTGTGATGTTATTTATATATTTAAAATTATGATTTTATGAATGTAAATTTACATTTAACAAAAAATTACAATAAGATGAAATCAATATATTCTTCCTAAGATCCAAGATAATGATGTCATGTAATGTAATAAAAAAATTAAAGAAAAAAGGAAAATTAATTTTAATCAGGTTAAGAAAGAAGTAATTACAAATTTCTTTCATTTTGACCAACACATCAATAAATTGTTTTAACTATAACATTTTGTACACTGTTTTATATAATACATTCAAATATTTTAATTAATATGATTATTGAAATATTTAATTTATAAGCCACATTATTCACACTAAAATATTTATTATCTCTCTCTATTGTTTTTTTAATTAATATTCTTTTAAATATTACATCCTAAATCCCCTCTCTCATATTAAAAAATTGAAAAATCAATGAAATAAAAATTGTTTTACATATAAAAATGATAAAATTATTTTACATAAATATTAAAATATTATATATATAAAATTAAAATATCTATGAAATATTTTAAAATAATAATAAAAAATTACATTTCTTATTTTCTAAACCTATATTTAATTCAGTATATAGTTTATATATCCTCTTTAACTTAATATTTCTATATATTATATATTTACACTTTAAAAATGTGGTATTTCCGTATATAATATATAATTTACACTCATATATACTCAACACATTATCTACTTTTAGAATATTACATTGGATAAACATTATGCAACATTCATAAACATTCGTAAACATTATGCACCCACGGAACAAAGTAATTAGAATCATAGTAAGAGTAATAAATCTGCATATATATACACGCTCTTATACACTTAACTCATACGGACTTTATACACTTTACACTCCGGGAGTATAAAATTTAAATACCCTGAACCTGTGAGCAAGCGAGTGAAGATGGTTTCGAGAGTGGCAGATTACATGTCAAAGGAGTAGATAAAAAATCGAAGTGCAGGCATTTCAGTGTCGCGGGTGGTCCGTCCAAAACTGACTGATACTTAGGTGGCGCTTTCTCATATGCTCTCGACAGACGATGAAGATGGCGATTCCTATTTCCACCTCCATAGCAAAGTTAATGCTATGGAGGTACCCTCTGACAGCCCGACGACCACCATCCACCATGCATCATATTTCCATCCATCATCGGTTTCCGGCATATTTCCATCCATCATCGGTCTCCGGCATCCCTCTCCGGCTGCCCATCTGCGCCCCGGCGACCCTGCCCGCAGCTCAAATCGTATTGATTACAGATTGATCAAATCGCAGCCACCCTCAAATCGATCGTATTGATTACAGATTGATCAAATCGTATTGATGACATATTAATCAAATACGGCGAGTGGCCTCCACTCACTCAAATCATATTAATTCCCGGGAGAGCTCATTTACAGGTGGCAAGAATGCGACCACCCTCCTCCCGCCTTCAAAACCCTTCCTGCTCCGCGGCAAACAGAACAAAACCTGCAAAACCGAACAGAACATTATCTGCGAACAGCTGCAAAACCATTTTGCGAACAGCTGCAAAACCATTCTGCGAACCGAGGAGCGTTCAATTCAATACCTGGAGGAGCTGCGGCTGGCAAGGTTAGTGCCGAATTCTTGGTGAATTTTGTAATATCTTCTTGTAATAATATCTTATACGTTCATGTGTAAATTTGTTTTCCGTCGGTCGCCATTGAAGGCCTCGAGCTGTGCCCTCTATAATCTTTAAACGATTTTCCCAACTCAAAGGATTCCTTATCTCTCCTGTAGATCTCCAAAAAAATATTTGCAAGCTTCAATACAGATAATATTTGAATGCTTCAATACATGTAATTGAACCAATACAACTTTTTTTTTTTAACGAACAACTTGAATCGCTAAAACCAGAGCTTTAATGAGAACAGCTTACCAAACAAATGCTTGTCAAGACTGCTATTTGACATAAATTCATAAACCAGCAAGCGTTCATGCCCTCGCGTGCAACATCCAAACAAACGAACAAGATTACGGTGACGGGCGCTGCTGATGAGCCTCGCTTCTGTGAGAAACTCCTGTGCGGCTTCAGTAGTCTGATGCCTTCCATTCAGTTTTTTAATCGCAACTTCCCTCCCATCCGGAACTCTTCCCTGCTCGTCTAAATAATTAGAATCCATCTGCAAATAATCCATATAATTGAACAGACTCACAAAAGGCACTTTTGATATTATACCTTATAAACTTCACCAAATCCTCCTCTGCCAATTACATTGTTTCTTTCAAAGTTCCCGGTAGAATTTTTCAGAAACTCGTAATCGAAAACCTCAAAGCTTTCCTTAACCGCAGTTAGGTTGTCATCTGCACACAGTATTTCTCACAACGATTAAATAAGACCAAGTCAAAGAAATCCGGAAAATGTAGTTTGGATTCTGGAAGCCCTAATAGTGATGATAAATCACCTGGTCGACTGCAACTCTTCCATTGTCTACTTCTTCGACATAACAGTACGAAACACACCACCGCAACCAGCACTGCTCCGCCAATGCTGACTGACAATTTGGTCACTAGTTTTGAAAGCTGATGGCGAGGAGGGCCGAAGATGGAAAACCGAAGGGAAAGCTGATGGACAGGTTAAATAAGGGCGTCGATATGCATGAAGCTGAGAGACGGGTGGATGATTTGAGCAACCTGGCAGACAAGGGCGATGGCGTTCCTGCATGGAAAAGGACGTGGAGGAGCAAGCAGCTGGCAAGGGAGGCTTCCTGATTGGGCGGTTTAATCGCTGATTGCCAGTTGTCGTTGTCCGGAGGTCATCGTCTCTAGGTCATTGCCGCTTATAGCCAGTTGATCATAGCCTTGGTATTGCCAGTTATCGTTGCCAATAGAGCGAGGCGTCATAGAGTGTTGTCGTTGCTGCTACATAGTAGGTTGTAAATATTTAAATATATAAATTGAGTTTATTAATAATTTAATTTATATGATTAAATTAATTTTGAAATTTTGTAATGTAATATGTATAATTATTATATTAATATTGGTTAAAAATTTAATTTATATTATATAAATAAAAATTATGAGTTAATTATTAATTTAAACAACTCACCAAGTTGGAATAACCTCTGCAAGGTAGTTCCGATAACACAGTGAAGAGAACAAACTATCGAGCTCAGTTAGACAAACATGGTAGGTTAAACAATAAGAATTTAGTAGCAAAACCGAGCAAATCTCTATCGGAATGAATTGGTGAAATGAGATAATGTTTTGGCAAAGGGAAGGTTGATATGACCACCATTGGATCAAAATGAATAAATTCCAACCATTGATTAAATACCTGGGGGCTAACCATAGATTGCATGTGAAGTCATCTGGACTCGTGTAGGGGGACCAATAGATAAGCCCCATATAATCAAAGTTATACTGTGTTTATTCCATATTATGGCATGTATAATAAAGAAAAGTACTTTGGGAAACCATCAAATAATACCTGTGGTGGAACGCTAGTATAAATAATAACATAAAGTTTGTTAAGTTGGTTCAAATCACCGTTGCATACATCAAAACTATATTTCACCATTTTTAGATAGGAACTTAGGACATATAAGATATATGTCACAGAAAGGAAACACGCCTATATACATACCAAGTAAGAAACAATGTGTATCTACCAGAGGAACTTAGGTTAAAAATGGTTAAACCCTATTTTATATTTATTATATATAAAGGTGTGTGAAGAAATGTTAAAGGGCTATAAAGCCTTGTTAAAATAACTAAAGGGAAAAAACAAACATCTATGTAGTTAAGGAAGCCAGGAAAAAGAAAAGTTGAAGAAATTAAAGAAGGAATAGAACTAAATAATTAAATAACAAAAGCTTAACATAATGTTATTTTGTTGAATCTGGAAGGAAGCCAGAAAGAAAAGAAAAAAAAAAAAAAAAAAAAAAAGAAGTTGAAGAACTTGAAGAAGGAATAAAACTAAATAATTAGATAACAAAAGCTTAACTAATTTTATTTTCTTGAATCTGATCTTCTCTTCTATGACTAAAATTAAAGAGAGACAAAATATGGAAAAATTGAGCATCTCTCACTCAACCTCTAGATTCACTAGCATGAAAGTAGATACATTTAAGGTATTACAAATCAGCTAAAGAGTTGGGACAAATTCCTGATAAATACGATCTACATCTTAAATAAATCTCACAACTTGACTAAGAAACCATAATCTCAACAAACATATGAAAATACAACGAGAATGTACGAGTTTGAAGTAAATTTACTTTTTCGTTTCATAATAAAAAAATCCCAAAGTGACACTGACCAACCACCGTATATTTAGCTTATATCTATTCACTTTGTTAACTGGAAAAATTTATATTTATGTGTTGACATTATTTAACTCTTTTCATTATTTATGTGTTGAGTTTTTATCATCTACATAAAAAGTTTAGTTGCAACAAATAGATATGTTTTTTGTCCAGTAACGTATTATATATAGCGTTTAAAATGTATTTTAGTGTTTATTCTATTATTATGTTGTTCTTTTTAGATTATGGTATATGGAGAGCATTAGTGTCTTTACTCTCCTCGTTATATTTGCAGGAAAAAAATATGTCCTATAAAAAAATGGCATCCTATTTTGCCTTTGTTGGAGAATCCATAGAGCCCTCCCCCATGGAGTGTGCGGGTTACGAGCAGTATGTGCATCTCCCCGAGCTCAGTGCCATGTGGAAATTCAAGGAATGGCCTGGTTGGTCTAGAGAGGGGTTGGTAAAGGCTGCCTTACAGTCATTGGAGATTACTTTTCAGTTTGTTTCGTCTGTGCTCTGTGACACAAGGACTTACATTGACAAAGAGGAATGGAAGAGAAGGCTTGAATCCTTAATTAGTTCCCAGATTGAGTTGATTTCAATGATTTGTGAAAATGACAAGCAGGTTCCCACTCTTTAGTTGTCAGTAAGTAGTGGTGTTCTCTCATGGAAAGTTTTCCATGAGGTATGGCAGAGACCTGGTGCTTTACCTGTGGTTAGCAGAACAAGTGAAGAGAGCTTACTTCCTCGTTTGGGTACATGGAAAAGCGCTGAAGCTATGGTTTCTAGAATATGGCTTGCCATTGAAGGCCATATGCAGAGGACTCCCTTCACTTTAGGTCTGGGGGAACCAAATATGTCAGGTAAGCCTCTTCTTGAATATGATAGAATCTGCAAGCCAAGATATTTGCACTCTTTAAAACAACATAAACAGTTCCATAATCTAGAAGATGCCAAACTTTGCAATGTCCTCCAGATCTTTGAGGCGTGGGTATTTGTAGGCCAAGAATTGTTGCAGAGAGTATATGAAAGAATAGACTTTGGGGATTTCGTAGGAGCATCCGCAGACTGTTGGATGGTTGAAAGGATGTGGAACATGCTCACAGAAATTGTGAATTTGCTTCTAGTGATGGACCCAGATGATTTCCTTTGCCTTAAACACCAGTTGGCAATTAGTAGCACTAGTACACTTGCAGGCGCATATTGCCTTCGGTCTGCCCCCCTTAGAGACCTTACAAATGCATGCAAGGAACTAAGGCATCTGGTGCCCAAAGTCATCGGTGTTGAGGCTGATCCAAAGGGTGGACCAAGGGTCCAGGAGGCACTTATGCATTTGTTTCATTCACATGGACTGCGCTCACATAACACTTCAGGTGCTTACCATGTTGCAACAATACATGTTCTGTTGGCCTTCCAGGCAATAGAAGCAGCGGTGAAAAGGTTTTTCTTCTCATATCAGCAGCTGGTAGTAACAACCATGGGTAGCACTGAAATGAAGGGTCCATCATATCTAGGTGCTTGTGATGCCCTACGTCATATATATTTTGAACCACCTTATTTCCCTAGTGTGGATGGTGCAAAGACATTTTTGGGTTACTATTGGCACTAAAAGTTACAACTATGGTGGATGGTACACTGGAAGATCTACAGACAAATCAAGTGAAGTGTACAAGAGAAAGAATAGTGCCTTGAGTTTTTCAATGTATTACCCCAAATTCATACATACACTTTTTACATTGACAGTTTTGAGTACTATACGTAGAATTATATTGGATATAGGATTAGACTCATTTTTGTTCATCCCCATCAGTAGGACCAATCAATAGAACAGTGGTAGAAATTTGGGATTTTTTTTTTCCCTCTCCAACATGGATAGGATACTAAGGATTCATAGTGTGCAATTCCTCCTTCGTTAAATAGTGTATGAGATTGTCCAAAATTAAAAAGGTAATTATTAAAATTATTAAATTTTACGAGTTGTTTCTTTTTTTAATTTTTTAATTCTTTACCTAAATTTTATGATGGATTTAATGATATTTATATAATTCATTATAAATTTTAACATGAAATGTAGTTTAATGCTGTTATTTTTATATGTTTTTTTAAGATTTTTTTATTCAGTGTGTGAAACTGAGATAATTTTAATTTGAATTTGTTAAGTTTATTTAATGGAATGCATCATAATTTTTTTAGATTATTGAATTTATTTAATGGAATGTATCATAAAAAATTTAATGTATTAAATCTATATCATATTCAAGCTACATTCCTACCATAAATATCCACTCATTTCCAAAGTTTTGAGAAAAAATATTAGATAATGCAGTTCAGATTGACTAATAACATATAATTAGTATAGTTTTTTATCTCTACATTTATTTTACAAAGTACTCTGATACTTCTTCATACTCTACTTTAATTTTCTTGCACATGGCCTTGTGTTATTGCTTAAGATGTCATTTAATTTAACTGAATTTATGGTAAAGGTATAAATTTTGCCTTTAGTTCTTCAATACAAATTTGTTTTAATGAGATTGTAAATTTTAGTCAAATTATTTCTAGTATAGTATCATTTATAAAATACGTTGTTCTTTAATCATATAAGTTTAAATTTAGAACATTGATAATGCATATTGCTTATAATCATTGTCACTCTTAATATCTATAATTTGGCTTAACACTTATCATTTTCTTGCAGATTGACACACAATTCGCTCGCTTGTGCAGAGCCTAACCCCACAGTTTACAAAGAACAAAAACAATCATTGTAATTTTTCTTTCATGGGTGCCTGGCAACCTTTAGTGAATTGCCTTCACCTCTGCAATTTTGTTCCATATAGTTCAGATTGTTTTAATAATCAGTATTAGTAGGGCAATTACTTAGCATTTACTTTAAAAATTTTACATTTCACACATAGCTTAATAACGGGAAAAGTAAGTGGCCATAATCCACACATTTTTTCAATTTGTTTTGCTCTTTTACCGAAGTCAAATAGTTTAATTAGCAAAGGAGTAAGTGGCCCATAATTCACTCATATTTTTTACTAACCAAAGCATCTTTACTTCATTAGCATTGGGACTAGGAACTGGTGTTATTAAAGAAAGGGAGTAGCCCCTGCTTCCCTTGCGACTTTTAGACGATCCTGGGCTTGCATCTGAAATCTTTCTGAAAGCACTAAGTTTTTCATCTCCCTTTTTAGGCTCACATAGTGTAATAGGAAGGAAGTAAGTGGCCCATCAACCACACATTATTTTATTTGCAGGTAAGGAACAAACATAATGTACTGTAAGTAGACGAATTTGAAAAGGATCATCGAATATCCACATGACTACAAACTTTGTATGTTCACTATGTCACTTACACACACATTTCACTACACACACTAAGCTACTCTAAACTTTGAACAATGGGAATCAAGTGTAAAAACCCTTTGTACTTAGATTATTTAAGCATTTTTAGTCTTTTGAAGAAAAAGGAAATTTCATGAATAATTAGTGGTCATGAGTTGCATGTTTTGAAAAGATAAAGAAAATTGTTTCTTTGATTGTCTTTGTTAAGAAAGTTGTTTTCTATAAAATTTGCATTCTTCCAACTCTCTTAGCTAGGAGATTCATTGAAAAAGAAAAGTAGTGTAAATCATCTTAGGTGCATATTTGTAGTGGTTGAGAGTCGAGTCTACACACCACCAGTTTCATCTCCACTACCTTTTGTCTTAAGAAAGCCATAAAATTAACGCTTAAAGTAAAATCAACTTAGTAACTTTTTATTTACTAGGGCTCTGAAACACCAATATAGATCAGGCTAGTGTCTTGGAGTAGGAGAGTAATAAACTCTCCAAGACAACAAAACCAAACAAGTAGCTTATCTTGTGATAGATTAAATCTAGTTGTTTCATTTATACTCTGGGAAAGCTCCTCTTAAAGGAGAAGCACGAGCTCGTGTCCGAACCAGTGAGGGGATCAATCCTCCCTCGTTGGGAACGACGCCAGACACGCACGTATTACAAACGGTAAACCTCGGATTAACCATTGTCGAGGAGCCAGGGGTCACTTGTCGGTAAACCTTGGATTATTGTCAAGGAGCCGGCAAGGGGATTGAGCTTGATACTCTGCCCTTGCGTGCTGTCGGAGTGTAGACTGTTCCCCCAGGTGTACTTGTTGCTGTTGGTAACCTTAGTGACCATAATCTTTAGGATTCTACCGAGGTGACGGTGGAGGGAAGATCCCACTGTACCTGGAGCAGACGTCGGCTAGACTCACTTGGATTTTCCGGGGGGTTCACTTCACTCGAGACGGTTAAAGTGGAGGAACTTGTGCTGGTCTATTCATTAAGCAGGTTGCCGGGGTAACTGTTCCACCCGCCACTTCTGTACTGAATCCGGCGATGTTGGGTTTCATCTCCAACTAGCGCTTTCAGTCCGGAAGGCTACTGTTTGTGCTTGGTTTGATGCTCTAGATTCTTTAGGCGTGTGCTTCAAATTTGTTTGGTTCTTTAGAGACTTTAGGCAGTTTTCTTTGAGATTTTACTTTGTTTGCGTGTGCAGTAGTTAAAAGTCTTTAACTGTGGCGGAATTACCGAGACAGTCGCGTAGACTTCGGGGCCAGTCTCCTGAGATTATTTCCGTGGCCGAATTGTTGAGGACATCCCGTAGAATTCGGGGTGAGGACACAAATTGCGTCTGGGGGGCAACCTCAAGGACAGTATATACCAGTGGTACAATACATTCCTCAAGGTCAACCCCAGCCTCAATATGTACCCCAAGGTCAACCCCAGTATCAGCAAAATCAACAAAATTCCCCAAATTCAAGCCACCAACCATTGCGACGCTCACCTAGATTTCAAGGTTTTCAAGGGGTTACTGGGCCAGTAAGTTTTTAATCCATATAACCTATTCCACCGAAAATATTAATACATAAATTGTTATGTTTTACCATAATGATGGGATGAGAAATGGATGTTCTGTATTATATATCCTTATCTTTGATTTTTTTTTATTATGTGCGTGTGTGTTATTTCTTATTTATGGTGCAGGTGTTCCCTTTGGAACAATCACAATCAATGAAAACCCCTTGTAGAAGCCTTAAGAAGAATGGAAATGAAATGGTTCAAATGCTACAACCATCTTCATGTCCAATGTCACAATGCAAGGTAAGACTATATTTATTTATACTCTTATAATTTTATCATATTTTTACATTTAATTCTTTTTTATTCACATACTTATATCTATGTATAATCTAATGTTCAGAGTAATGAATATACATCTCCTAAAACACCTTTGCACATGTATGATGGTGGACATGATACTCAGCAAAAATCACATTCTCCTCAACCATTGCGGCATTCATCTAGACTTCAAGATAAATTAGGAGAGGTAAGTTATATACTACATATCTTAGCTCATAATAACATTGACATATTTTTTTATGACTAGTCAATGCATTTTCTTTTCATATTCCTTACATGTTCACCATATTCTCATTATATCTATATAGATTTTGATATTTATTAATAGCTAGTCAATGAAATGTCTTTTCATATTCGTTACATGGTGAGCATATTTTCATTATATCTATGTGGATTTTGATATTTATTGATAATGTTTTAATTTTCACAGAAAACAAAAAAGATAAATGTTGATGCTATGGTTAAAAGGACCAAAATCACGCCAAAGGACTTGAAAGCACGTGGGTTCAAGTCACGCAAACAATACATAGAGCATATATGCTCAACTAGCATTGCTCTCACTAAACCCACTAGGTTTGCTACTTTGAAGGCTAAACATTCCAGCAAGTTTAAATGACTTAGGCTACAATAATACAACTTTAGCCATTGTTTTATCTATAAAGGGGCTACAAGGACAGTTTCAATATATGTAATCTCTGTATTTTTTAGACTTTTTAATACATCATTTTTGTTTCCAAAAATTGTTTCCATTTCCCTTATTGAAGGTAATGATAGCATAGTAAAGGATATTTATGGTCATGAAATGAGTTCATTAAGTGGATTTCCTTCACTAGTTAAGTTATGTCATTGCAAAATGGTGAGACTTATTTCTAACAAAAGGAACATGAAACTAAAACGTGTTGAGAAAAATTGAAAATTATTTTATTATATTTTTAAATGCATAAACAAATTTGAAGAAATAATTAAAAATAACAATAAACTAAAAATAAAATTAAATATTTAAGCCATCATATACCAATATTACCTCTATCAACTAAGCATATTAAATGTAGATTAAATTTTTTTTAAGTGTCTTCATGTTTTAATGAATAATAGTAAGTTACTGGGTGAAACTTGATGTTCATTTTTTCACTCGTAGAGGATATCTACTACATTTTTGGATAGTTATTAAATCATTCACTTTGTAAGTATCAACTTCATTAATGAAAATATAATGTCTTTTGAAAGTCCTACTTCTCTAATATATTTCTAGAATCGAAAACTCCTCACTTACCCTTAATCAAATATATAATATGTGCTACATTTTATACACAATATTAAGATAAAATACCAAAAAAATAAAATAAATAAGTTATCAAATTTACTTAACAATCAACATATTAATCATAATTATAACAACTTTAACCTTAAACCTTTAACTAATATTAAAATCATTCCTAACCATGGACCAAAACAATGCACTATACTCCTTAACAATAACTTAATCAAATATATAATATGTACTACATTTTATACACAATATTAAGATAAAATACCAAAAAAATAAAAATAAATAAGTTATCAAATTTACTTAACAATCAACGTATTAATCATAATTATAACAACTTTAACCTTAAACCTTTAACTAATATTAAAATCATTCCTAACCATGGACCAAAACAATGCACTATACTCCTTAACAATAACTTACATCATCTGTTATGATAAAGGAGTATATTTCCTTAGTTCGAAAACTATGTCAAAATTTTTCTTACTTTTACCTTCCAAGTACCTTTTATGTTAGCATTTAATTGAATGAAAACTTTATAGATAGAAGCCAACATTGGGAAAGGGTAAACGAACAATAACTCAAGTCCCATGGTCCCAACAACAACGAGATTGCTTCAAATCACATGGTCCAAAAATGTTGTTTGGAATGGAATGTAAAATCACCATCCAAAAGTCAAAAGTCCATTAAAGTGAAGTGGAAATTTAATTATTGAATCGGACTACAAGAAAGGCACTAAAATTCCATGAATCTACTAAATACAAGATTGATTAACTTTCCAAGAGTTGGATGACTATCTTATCTTACCTAGGTGCATGATCATTGATCTTTTTTAAATGTGAAAATACATGATTATCTTAGTATTGGGCATCAATTCCTAGTTTTCTCAATCCTTGCAAAGACCAACTATTTTGGAATGCTACAGGGAGATTGAGAATGATTTGATTAAGATACTTTAGTTGTGGAAAATGGTTTTAAGTGATATTAAGATACTAGAGTTATTTTTGTTGGACTGGGAGAGACAACTAAGAGGTGTAGATGGGTTATTGGCTTTGTCTTTTACCTAGTCAACTATTGGTGAAGTTATTGGAGAATTATGTTAGTTATGATGAGTAGTTAGATGTCAAAGTAATGATAACTGTAACGAGATCGTAAGTTATTGGAGAATTATGTTAATGATGGTTAGTGGTGAGATGTGAGAGTAATGATAATTATAAAGTGTGGTTTTTTTTTTTTTTAATAAAAAGCAAAATGTATATTTTGGAGAAATGTATTTAGTATTTTGTTGGTATGTAGGGTAAATCGATTCATCATAATTTTGATAATTTAATAATGGGTATTAAATAAAGTCCATTATTTTCGTATAAACAAATAGATTATGAACTTGAGTTTGTGATATATGGGTTATAATTAATAATATTAAAGTATTCAAATTAATTTATGAAACATGATAACATCTGGTTTGTAATTCGCAATTCTCTCACTCAAATTAATTCATAAAACTTATTATATAATAACATTTAGTTTATAATTCATGACATGTAGTTACTCAAATTAATTTATTAAACTTATTAAAAGATATTTATATTTTTTTTGAAAATTAAATTTATGAAACATGATAACATCTGGTTGTAATTCGCAATTTTCTCACTCAAATTAATTCATAAAACTTATTTAAATTTATTATATAATAACATTTAGTTTATAATTCATTACATTTAATCACTCAAATTAATTTATTAAACTTATTAAAATATATATATATATATATATATATATATATATATATAGAAAATTAATCAGAGATATGAATTAATGAGAGATATGAAGTTTAAATTTTTATGTAATTTTATTTATAGGATAAATATGAAAATTAAATAGAATTTATAAATACATAATATAATATTTTGTAATTCTGTAATTTTGGTTTTTATATAGTGTAATTAATAAATGAAATGGTTTTTTTAAGAATATTTTTCTCGTTAATTTTAACCAAAATATGACTAAGACTTTTAAAAACTTGAGTTTAAATTGTTTAATATGTAGAATTTGAGTGCTCTAGAGTTTTATTGGGGTGTTGAATCTATTTATGCATTCAAAAATATATTTTAAACAACAAAAAATCACAAATTTGCTTGAAATTGTATTATCGGATTGCGGTGAAAAAATGTCATTTAATCTATAAGTTAGTCTACACCTTTTGACTTCTACTTTTAAACTACTTTAGCTTAAAATGCTAAATAAATATTTTTAATATAAAACTTTAGTGGAAAATGTGAAAATCCTTCTTGATTGAAATTGAATACAAAATGTATACATATAGTGAAATTAATCTTAAAATTCTTAAAATTCAAGTTGTGAATCTTTGTATGCCCATTACTATTCTAAAGTGCAAAAATATATCCACATTGTTTAAAATGTTATTTCCTATTCACTATTTAATGAGCTTACTTATTACCCATCAACTACCAAGTGGGTTTAATCTATCATTGTGTCCATAATACATTCATTACCCCTTTGTGTAGCACCCTAAATACTCCATATTATCCTTCTTGGGCACATTACATTCCACTATTATTCACTTGTTTCATCCCAAAACCATGAGAAGAAATCATATAATATGACTTGCTAACTAATTTAGCCAATTAACACCATGCATAAGCATCCATCCATCATAGTGAAAATGTGGATATGGGGTCCGACTATGGTATTTACTCCTTGCTCTTGATTCTAGCTAATTATTTTGTTCCATGTCTTTATTGTTCTACTTTGATACCCTTATGCATTTATTTTAGTTGTATATATTCCTCCTTATAGGGTGTCTTTTTGGTTCCATGTTAACACATAGTAATTTTTTTAACACTCACACCCTTGCCATGGTGATTATTGTTTCTTCGAGTGGTGTGGCTGGCAATATACAACAACCTTACTGATTGGTTCTTCTTTCTTTCCTTCTTCAACATGTGTTTACTTTGAGTCAATTTATCTCCTTAGCTTTCCCTTCCTTATAATTCCCTTCCTAGAGTTTTTCTTCATGTATTTATTGACTCTCAAACTTTTCATTTAATGTGTCATAAGGTATTGCAATTAGATACCTTGTAAGGACTTCTTTAAGTTCTCATGTGCGTTATTCTTTCTTAGCAAGAGAAATATCCTCCAATGTAATACTATTTTTCTTATATCAAAGTTTCAAAAACTTCTTTTGCACATTAATATTAATTGTAACAACTAAGTCCATCCAAAGATGTTACGGGAGCATTGTTTAATTTTATGGTTATATAAAGTCAATGTTCTCGATACTTCCCCTTGAGATTCACCCAAAAGTGCTTGGGAGGAGGTTAGAAGGTATAAGTTTGGACTAGTGAAGACCTGGGCCTTGATCTCCCCTTCCACATGACCCTCTACAGACTGTTGTGATACTATTGTGATAGCTTAAGTATACCTGCAACTTAGTCCTTAAAAGCACAAGATTGTAGGAAAAAACCAAGAAGAAAAGGCATAGAAGATCAACTCAATGCATAAGAGAGTATTTTCACAAATAGTTTCTTTGTATTAATGCGTCAAAATCATCTCCTAATCAACAACACTTACTAGAGGAGAGACTAGCCTTTTGTAAAACTTTTCTTAATGGTTAGATAACGACTAGCTAACGGCTAGTTGGACTCTTCCTCTATAATATGTTTTTACTAGTCATCCACATGTTGAAGACTCAATAACTTTTAATTAAAACCAATTCATGAATTTTCCCACTAAGGGGTTGAATTGACTCAAGATTCCTTTGGAGGTCCAACAAGATGTGTGCATATACGGAAACTGGGCATATACGGAAGATGTGCGCATATACGGAAATTGCGCATTTACGGAAAATGTGGGCATATACGGAAACTGGGCATATACGGAAGATGTGCGCATATACGGAAACTAGGCATATACGGAAGATGTGCGCATATACGGAAGATGTGCGCATATACGGAAGATGTGGGCATATACAGAAACTGGGCATATACGGAAGATGTGCGCATATACGGAAACTGGGCATATACGGAAGATGTGGGCATATACGGAAGATGTGCGCATATACGGAAACTGGGCATATACGGAAGATGTGGGCATATACGGAAGATGTGCGCATATACGGAAACCGGGCATATACGGAAGATGTGGGCATATACGGAAACTGGGCATATACGGAAGATGTGCACATATACGGAAGATGTGCGCATATACGAAACTGGGCATATACGGAAGATGTGCGCATATACGAAACCTGGGCATATACAGAAGATGTGCGCATATACGGAAACTGGGCATATACGGAAGATGTGCGCATATACGGAAGATGTGGGCATATACGGAAACTGGGCATATACGGAAGGTGTGCGCATATACGGAAGATGTGGGCATATACAGAAACTGGGCATATACGGAAGATGTGCGCATATACGGAAACTGGGCATATACAGAAGATGTGGGCATATACGGAAGATGTGCGCATATACAGAAACTGGGCATATACGGAAGATGTGCGCATATACGGAAGATGTAGGCATATACGGAAACTGGGCATATACGGAAGATGTGCGCATATACGGAAGATGTGGGCATATACGGAAACTGTGCGCATATACGGACACTGGGCATATACGGAAGATGTAGGCATATACGGAAGCCGAGCATATACGGAAGATGTACGCATATACGGAAGATGTGGGCATATACGGAAGATGTGCGCATATACGGAAACTGGGCATATACGGAAGATGTGCGCATATACGGAAACTGGGCATATACGGAAGATGTGGGCATATACGGAAGATGTGCACATATACAGAAACTGGGCATATACGGAAGATGTGCGCATATACGGAAGATGTAGGCATATACGGAAACTGGGCATATACGGAAGATGTGCGCATATACGGAAGATGTGGGCATATACGGAAACTGTGCGCATATACGGACACTGGGCATATACGGAAGATGTAGGCATATACGGAAACCGAGCATATACGGAAGATGTACGCATATACGGAAGATGTGGGCATATACGGAAGATGTGCGCATATACGGAAACTGGGCATATACGGAAGATGTGCGCATATACGGAAGATGTGGGCATATACAGAAACTGGGTATATACGGAAGATGTGCGCATATACGGAAACTGGGCATATACGGAAGATGTGCGCATATACGAAACCTGGGCATATACGGAACCTGGGCATATACGGAAGATGTGCGCATATACGGAAACTGGGCATATACGGAAGATGTGCGCATATACGGAAGATGTGGGCATATACAGAAACTGGACATATACGGAAGATGTAGGCATATACGGAAACTGGGCATATACGGAAGATGTGCGCATATACGGAAGATGGAAGATGTGCCCATATATGGAAACTGGGCATATACGGAAGATGTGCGCATATACGGAAGATGTGGGCATATACAGAAACTGGGCATATACGGAAGATGTGCGCATATACAGAAACTGGGCATATACGGAAGATGTGGGCATATACGGAAGATGTGCGCATATACGGAAACTGGGCATATACGGAAGATGTGCGCATATACGGACACTGGGCATATACAGAAGATGTAGGCATATACAGAAACCGGGCATATACGGAAGATGTACGCATATACGGAAGATGTGGGCATATACGGAAGATGTGCGCATATACGGAAGATGTGCGCATATACGGAAACTGGGCATATACGGAAGATGTGCGCATATACGGAAGATGTGGGCATATACAGAAACTGGGCATATACGGAAGATGTGCGCATATACGGAAACTGGGCATATACGGAAGATGTGGGCATATACGGAAGATGTGCGCATATATGGAAACTGGGCATATACGGAAGATGTAGGCATATACGGAAACTGGGCATATACGGAAGATGTGCGCATATACGGAAGATGTGGGCATATACGGAAACTGGGCATATACGGAAGATGTGCGCATATTCGAAACTGGGCATATACGGAAGATGTGCGCATATACGAAACCTGGGCATATACGGAAGATGTGCGCAATTATGGAAACTGGGCATATACGGAATATGTGCGCATATACGGAACCTGGGCATATACGGAAGATGTGCGCATATACGGAAACTGGGCATATACGGAAGATGTGGGCATATACGGAAACTGGGCATATACGGAAGATGTGCGCATATACGGAACCTGGGCATATACGGAAGATGTGCGCATATACGGAAACTGGGCATATACGGAAGATGTGCGCATATACGGACACTGGGCATATACGGAAGATGTGGGCATATACGGAAACCGGGCATATACGGAAGATGTACGCATATACGGAAGATGTGGGCATATACGGAAGATGTGCGCATATACGGACACTGGGCATATACGGAAGATGTGCGCATATACGGAAGATGTGGGCATATACGGAAACTGTGCGCATATACGGACACTGGGCATATACGGAAGATGTAGGCATATACGGAAGCCGAGCATATACGGAAGATGTACGCATATACGGAAGATGTGGGCATATACGGAAGATGTGCGCATATACGGAAACTGGGCATATACGGAAGATGTGCGCATATACGGAAGATGTGGGCATATACAGAAACTGGGCATATACGGAAGATGTGCGCATATACGGAAACTGGGCATATACGGAAGATGTGGGCATATACGGAAGATGTGCGCATATACAGAAACTGGGCATATACGGAAGATGTGCGCATATACGGAAGATGTAGGCATATACGGAAACTGGGCATATACGGAAACTGGGCATATACGGAAGATGTACGCATATACGGAAGATGTGGGCATATACGGAAACTGTGCGCATATACGGACACTGGGCATATACGGAAGATGTAGGCATATACGGAAGCCGAGCATATACGGAAGATGTACGCATATACGGAAGATGTGGGCATATACGGAAGATGTGCGCATATACGGAAACTGGGCATATACGGAAGATGTGCGCATATACGGAAGATGTGGGCATATACAGAAACTGGGCATATACGGAAGATGTGCGCATATACGGAAACTGGGCATATACGGAAGATGTGGGCATATACGGAAGATGTGCGCATATACAGAAACTGGGCATATACGGAAGATGTGCGCATATACGGAAGATGTAGGCATATACGGAAACTGGGCATATACGGAAGATGTGCGCATATACGGAAGATGTGGGCATATACGGAAACTGTGCGCATATACGAACACTGGGCATATACGGAAGATGTAGGCATATACGGAAACCGAGCATATACGGAAGATGTACGCATATATGGAAGATGTGGGCATATACGGAAGATGTGCGCATATACGGAAACTGGGCATATACGGAAGATGTGCGCATATACGGAAGATGTGGGCATATACAGAAACTGGGCATATACGGAAGATGTGCGCATATACGGAAACTGGGCATATACGAAAGATGTGCGCATATACGAAACCTGGGCATATACGGAACCTGGGCATATACGGAAGATGTGCGCATATACGGAAACTGAGCATATACGGAAGATGTGCGCATATACGGAAGATGTGGGCATATACAGAAACTGGGCATATACGGAAGATGTAGGCATATACGGAAACTGGGCATATACGGAAGATGTGCGCATATACGGAAGATGGAAGATGTGCCCATATACGGAAACTGGGCATATACGGAAGATGTGCGCATATACGGAAGATGTGGGCATATACAGAAATTGGGCATATACGGAAGATGTGCGCATATACAGAAACTGGGCATATACGGAAGATGTGGGCATATACGGAAGATGTGCGCATATACGGAACCTGGGCATATACGGAAGATGTGCGCATATACGGAAACTGGGCATATACGGAAGATGTGGGCATATACGGAAGATGTGCGCATATACGGACACTGGGCATATACGGAAGATGTAGGCATATACAGAAACCGGGCATATACGGAAGATGTACGCATATACGGAAGATGTGGGCATATACGGAAGATGTGCGCATATACGGAAACTGGGCATATACGGAAGATGTGCGCATATACGGAAGATGTGGGCATATACAGAAACTGGGCATATACGGAAGATGTGCGCATATACGGAAACTGGGCATATACGAAAGATGTGGGCATATACGGAAGATGTGCGCATATATTGAAACTGGGCATATACGGAAGATGTAGGCATATACGGAAACTGGGCATATACGGAAGATGTGCGCATATACGGAAGATGTGGGCATATACGGAAACTGGGCATATACGGAAGATGTGCGCATATTCGAAACTGGGCATATACGGAAGATGTGCGCATATACGAAACCTGGGCATATACGGAAGATGTGCGCAATTATGGAAACTGGGCATATACAGAAGATGTGCGCATATACGGAACCTGGGCATATACGGAAGATGTGCGCATATACGGAAACTGGGCATATACGGAAAATGTGGGCATATACGGAAACTGGGCATATACGGAAGATGTGCGCATATACGGAACCTGGGCATATACGGAAGATGTGCGCATATACGGAAACTGGGCATATACGGAAGATGTGGGCATATACGGAAGATGTGCGCATATACGGACACTGGGCATATACGGAAGATGTGGGCATATACGGAAACTGGGCATATACGGAAGATGTACGCATATACGGAAGATGTGGGCATATACGGAAGATGTGCGCATATACGGACACTGGGCATATACGGAAGATGTAGGCATATACGGAAACCGGACATATACGGAAACTGGGCATATACGGAAGATGTGGGCATATACGGAAGATGTGCGCATATACGAAACCTGGGCATATACGGAAGATGTGCGCATATACGGAAACCAGCACTGAAACCTTATTGTAAACCCTAGTTCAGCGTGCTTGATGCGGAGCTCCTTTGGAAATGACTCCTTTCTACTTATATATATTACACAACCTATTACTAACTTACATTTAATATATCACTTTGTAATATTTTGTGTGTATGTGTGTAATTTATATATTTCTCTCTCACACACACATAGGTTTTTAAGATAACTATACTATAGATTACATTCTAGGCACAATCCTTTAATGTCTCTTATCAAATGTTGTCGTTATAAGGATGAGCCAGGTATTGACGACATATAACATCAATTTGGCAATATTCGTGAATTATAAGATATCGCAGGTGATATGAAATCGATTAAAAATGAATTATTGTACAACATATTCAACCACCTAATCCAATTATATTAAGTGACAATATTCAAATTTGGATTGAAATTAATGTAGTTGACATTAAGCTAGCTAGAAAGATGTGGGTTAGGATTGAGTTTCAATTCATGATGTAAATAATTATATTGTACATATTATTGGGTATAGTTTCATGGCCCATATTCAACATATCCATGGATACTACAAAAATGAATTCAACATTAAAAATCCTAATCATGAACATGATAAAAAGAACTCTAAAATTACTACATTATTAAACTCAATTATGTATAAGTAAGCAATACTATTAATTTATATTTATGAAGTCAGTATCTAGTTGTGTGCTCATCTTGATCTATATTAATAGTTTAAGTTAGTCACTTATAGCGTGCTACTTTAAATTGCTCAAATTTGGTAGTAAATATCTTATAAAAATAATTGTAACTAAATGCTTACAAAATGTGCTAAATGCTTACAAAAGACAATATTCATTAATCACATAAAAATAATTGGTGGTTCAATCACCACATTGGCATAAATTCATGTTGATTGTAATATGTTTTAAAAATCTTAATATATATCCTCATCCTTGATCCACGTTTCTAAATATTGTGACTTTACTCAATCTTGCAAAAGACTTTTCCTTCTATCATGCCATGAAACAAATCCTTAATCCTTAAAAAGATATTTATTTTTAATAAATTCTTTATTCAATTATCTATAATCAATATATAATTTGAATATTTATTTTTTTACATAAACATAAATTCTCCCATTATCTTTTTTAATAGATTCTATATTTAATTATCTATAATCAATATATAATTTAAATATATATATATGTTTTTTACATAAACATAAATGCTCGCCATGGTGAAACTCTAGTGTGAATGTATCCTTTATATAACGATTCCTACCATTATATTTTAAACTTTATATGATTTTAGAGTACTCATATGGTATAGAGCTTCATATATAATAGGCTCAACTTTAAGAACGAGGCCTAACGTAATATCTACTTTTAGGTTTGGAAAATTATAAATATATCATTTCAAAACACATAATCAAATTTTGTAAAACTAAATAATATTCAAGTTTTGTTCTTAATAGATCTACCACTGCCATAAATAACTTAATAATTGTGACTAACAATTATGTTTGATAATTTATTATCTTGTAAAGTTGATCTCTTATTTATAAAGTTGATCTCTTATTTATAGATACATACTTTTGAATGGCATGAACTATTTTCTTGTTCCCTCTATAGTTAATAAAATAAAAAGGCCACAAATAATTAATAGTTGTGACTCACATTATGTAACATAATTTATTATTATGTAAAGTTAATATCTTACTTATAAACATATATTTTTTAATAGCATAAATTATTTACATATTTTTTTTTATCTTTAATATAATAAAAATATTCATTACAACAATAAGCTCAACCATGGTGTGGCCCAAACCAATTCCTCTTCGAATGCATCCCAAAAAGATTTATAATAGATAAAATATTTAATATTCAACACAAATTAAAAGTTATTTCATCTCATCTCATTACAATTTCATTCACTTTCCTCTTAATTTTAGTGACTCTTAATTTTTAGTGGCTATTTGAAGTAATCTTAACTTGTTATTCCTAACAAACTTGGTGATTACAACCTAAATTTTGAAATTAATTAAAACTTAAATAAATGAGGTTTGAATTTTAACTTAAACTTTGACATAGAAAATTAACAATCGACTTGATTATCTTTCAACACCCTGATATTAGAAACATTTAACACACTATTCACCATTAAACAATTATTTTTCAATTACATACCAGAAAGTTTTATAATAGATTAAATATTCAATATTCAATCCAAATTAAAAATTATTTCATCTCATCTCATTACAGTTTCAATCACTTTCCCCTTAATTTTAGTGGCTCTTTATTTTTTAGTGGATAAATGAAATAATCCTAGCTTGTTATTACAACCTAATATAACTATTACCAACTTTAAAATTAAAGCTAATATTTACCAACTTTGAAATTAATTAAAACTTAATTACAACCCAATATAATTATTACCAACTTTGAAATTAATTAAAACTTAAATAAATAAGGTTTGAATTTTAACTTAAACCTTGGCATGGAAGATTAACCTTGGCTTTGATCACAAAGAATTTTGGTAAACCTTAAAGAATTGGATAATTTCTAACTTAACTTATAAACTTGATAATTTGTAACTAATAAAAACAAAATCCGTTACAACTATTCATCAAAAAGTAATGTAACATTGATAGAATATAACATCGGATCCACATAAGGATTTAAAATTCAATGGAGATGTTGTCATAAACACAAATATAAATTTATGTATTTTTTATTCAAAATAGGTCCAACTATACATGTTTCTTTTTTTACAAAATAGAACTTCATTTCCAACATAAATAATGGAATCTCATGCCCATCAATGACATAATAGAAAAACAACATCATGATCGATCTACCATATGGGTCTCTAAGTCACCCTCGTCCCATGAGGCACTCCCAGGTGGATTTCCAAATTGATGTCTCTGCAAAAAAGTACAATAATCAATTAGTTGTAAAAATTGAAAGGCATATAATCAATTTCATTAATTCATGTTGATATTTTGATCAAATACTCATTCTCACCGTGAGGATTTGAGGCAATGGAGAAGACAACCCTTCCTGGGTAGATGGCGGAGCACTTGGTGACGGATATAGGCATGGTTCAGGGGCGCTGGATAAAGGCATGGTGGATGTGAAATATGGAAAAGGTAGTGGGTGCGGGCGACGATACACCCCCACCGGTTGTACAATACTGGGAAGCACTCTAGGCCGGGGGATTGACCTAGGGGGGGGAATTGGAATGTTAAGGGTGGACGATTGAAAAAATGAGAATGGTGGATGATTGAAGGGTAGGGGTGAGCATTGGGAAGGTATTACAGAGGTGGTTATAGGCATGGAAGAATTTGTGGAGGAAAGAGGTGGTGGGTGTGGGCGATGATACATCTTAATTGGTTCAACAATAGGGGGGGGCACCCTTGGGGAGGATATTGCGGTGTTAATCGCTGAAGCAGTGTCCCCAATGCTAGATCTTTTTTCGGTAGCATGTTCATCGAATAAACGAATTCGACAAC
Source organism: Pinus tabuliformis (assembly GCA_031772625.1). Lineage (NCBI taxonomy): Eukaryota > Viridiplantae > Streptophyta > Pinopsida > Pinales > Pinaceae > Pinus > Pinus tabuliformis. The sequence continues at coordinate 1,149,061,625 of CM062805.1, forward strand.
TTGGAATGGCGTGAGATGTGGGTCCCTCAGCTGTAACAATAAAAATAGTTTGTATAGTCATGCAAATGTGTTGAACATGATAATATATCGCATTTAACGTAAAACAATGCATAGCATGACATTTCCATACCAATACTGGGTATAATAGAATCTTGAATTATCTCAGGCGCGTGGTCCATATTTCCTTGTTTTTGAGAAGATGACTGCAATTGTTCATCCATTCTTTTTTTCCTTGCATGAACTCGTCCAACCCTTTCAAATTGTAGTATATCTGTCCCTGACTTTGACTTGCGACCACATCGCCTCTTTTTATTTACTGGACTCAAGAAACTATGTTTTCTCTTGGTAGTGATCTTGGATGGAGTTATAGTATTGAAAAACATTTTGTTGTATTCTTGACATGCTTTGTCTACCAAGTTGTTCAATGCATATGCCTGTTCCAAATTTGTAGGTATTATGGATCTCAATTTCTCAAGAGTTGATGAGTTAACACGTTTTATCTCATCATGTTCAGAGATTGCACTATCTTGTCGTACATTGGTCGATTCAACATTGTATGAGAAATTCTCTAAATTATCAATGCTTGTTTCATTATGATAATTCAGATTGGGAGGAGAATCAAAGCATGGAAAAAGCTCTGTTTGGATTTCTGGGACCAATATGGGTGTTTCATTCAAATCAAATAAAATTCTAGGCCTTTCTGTCGTGGGATCAGTGACACCAGGTGCTACATTTTCACCCAAAATAGTGTTACTCACTAACATCTCAACTTTCAATACATGTTTACATATATTTCCATTTAGGGCCCAATTGCAATTGCAGAAGTGTAGATTAGAACCCTTATATATGACATTGTACCAAATGTCACGAGTATCCTTATTTTGGCTACGAACCCAGTAGTCATTACTCTTTTCATCAGGCACACAATCTTCATTTGGGATTTTCTTAGCTCTACACTTGGATGAATTCAGTTGTTCCTGTATTTTTCTGGGTCGTACAAAACCAGCTTCTTTTAAACGGTGCATATGATTGTAAAATAATACAACCTTTGTCAACAAAACATAGATTAACCAATCAACCCTTCTGTGGCATGCATTGTTCTTCTCACATAGGTACCTTTCCTTGATATACCGATGGTAAGATTCAATGGCGTTGTTCGTATCTTGGTTTGAATGTGGAAAATTTCTGTATGCTTTTGCCCACATATCTGTAGAAAGAAATTTATTAGTTATATATTAATAAGTATACATATGACATGAAAAATAGAGTCATTATAACCACCAATAAGAAGCTTACATATTTTGTCGTTGGACATCCAAGTATTTCTAAAATATTCCAAAAATCTTTTTTGTTCACTGAATTCTTCAAATAAGCTTTCAACTTTCTTTCGCACAGATTCATCATCTTTACACATGTGCATGATTTCACCTAATCCACGAAAAATGCGTATTTGGTTTTCCCTCCCTTTGACCTTGTTTCCAACATTTTTCAACCATGCACGACGAACATGCCAAACACATAATAATACTTTGCACTTGATCGTAGACCTGCAATAACATAATTTTTAGTGAGATTATACATTAACAATATTTTTTATGCCTCTTGTAAAAATAATAAGCACATCACCTCAATGCTTCAATTTCAGCAGTAGCATCATCCGTGATGAAGGCAAGAACATGCCAATCTGGTCGCTCTTTGTTTCCAATTGCAAGTAAGGCCAACATCCATTTAGAAAGATCAGCTATAGTGTTGCGTGATGATATCACCCAAGCTATTGGAACCCCATTGTGATGTTCGTCGAAAACCATTAAGGTGTACAATTGATACTGCATTACAAAAAATATGCATAATTATATTTATATACGATACATGCATTAATATGAGGTTAAATAAATGAATCGGATTTAGGATAAATATGTACTCACCCCGTACTTATTTGTACTAAAGGTTGAATCCATTGAGATAATATTATTGTGAGAGTATTTCAGCATCATTGAACACATCCACTTTGTTTGTATGCCTATGATAAAAGGGATATTTTCAACAAGATCTTGTTTTTGGTAGAAGAAAAAACTCTCTGGGTTTTCCTTGTACCAGCACTCCACACTCTTTGGATCACTTTGATCTTTAACATACTCTAGCCTTATGATATCATTGTAAATGTTACTTATATCTTTTTTTGTCATGTAGGTATCTCGAGGTATCCCTGTGTATAACTCACCAGATCCATCCTTCACATTAGAGATGAACTTGTCCCATATCATTGTAACATTAAAACCTCTTTTAACGAAATGTTGGACTCTAGATCGCATTTGCCAACTTAAATGTGGTGCATAATTGAATCTCATGGACCTTCCGATTGCATCTGTCCCATGACAAATAACATTGGATTCATCAATATGTCTACATGCAGTATATATTATTACAGCATCATCTGGTCTCATCACAAGTCGTCGCACAAAGAAGTGACATTGGCAACCAACTTTAATACTTTCATGTCGATTGCGGGTTGTCTTTGGATCTGATGATGCACTCCTAATTCTCCTTGTCGACTGTGGACCATATGAACACCAATAACTGTACGTAAAAAAATTACTACAAATTAGATATAATATTTATGCATATTGAAAAAATTACACATATCTTGAAAAAGCATATAGAGACTCACACACTATACTCCAAGAATGTTGAGTAATTGGTGACTTTGATATCCTCTATTTTTTTACTACGATGATTCTTAAGAAGAAATTGGGTGGGTGCACTTTCATTTGATTCCTCTCCACTTATGAAATCATCAAGACGACAATATGGAATAACTGCAACTTGGTCCCCCTCAATCTCTGTCCATGTTAAGTCTTCTGCTGAAAATTGTATCATATCTTCCAGGTCTTCAACTTCCAACTCGTTAATCCTCCCCCACTTATTCATTCTTAAAATACCTATACAAATTGCATTGAAAATAATTTAGCTTGAGTAAATAATATGGTCTTCATCAATGCATAGCGTACTAAGCATGGAAGTCTCATTTTTTAGTAATATTCAGGGGATCTTAGATGACATTGTACGATAACTAAGATCATAATAAATTGGGTCATTAATAAGCTTAAATATCTCTGAAAAATTTAGACTAACCCATGCATGACATATGAATTCTTTCTGGAGGTGGGGCCACCATGTTATTGTCGAGGGGTGACTTGTGATGAGTCGCTACGCTGGAATTGGTCAAAGGGAACTGCCTAACACTGACACATAAGATGGTGCGTTAATGGGTCCCTTCAAATAGGGATGAAAGGGAGAGACATAAAACCTGTCCCCAACAAACCCCCAATATCAAGAGTAATAAGCTTGAAGATTACCAATGCTAGGGAATTCCAAGGTTAATAACAAATGAACAAAACAAGGCTCTGATACTGGGGTTGACCTTGGGGTACATATTGAGGCTGGGGTTGACCTTGAGGAATGTATTGTACCACTGGTATATACTGTCCTTGAGGTTGCCCCCCAGACGCAATTTGTGTCCTCACCCCGAATTCTACGGGATGTCCTCAACAATTCGGCCACAGAAATAATCTCAGGAGACTGGCCCCGAAGTCTACGCGACTGTCTCGGTAATTCCGCCACAGTTAAAGACTTTTAACTACTGCACACGCAAACAAAGTAAAATCTCAAAGAAAACTGCCTAAAGTCTCTAAAGAACCAAACAAATTTGAAGCACACGCCTAAAGAATCTAGAGCATCAAACCAAGCACAAACAGTAGCCTTCCGGACTGAAAGCGCTAGTTGGAGATGAAACCCAACATCGCCGGATTCAGTACAGAAGTGGCGGGTGGAACAGTTACCCCGGCAACCTGCTTAATGAATAGACCGGCACAAGTTCCTCCACTTTAACCGTCTCGAGTGAAGTGAACCCCCCGGAAAATCCAAGTGAGTCTAGCCGACGTCTGCTCCAGGTACAGTGGGATCTTCCCTCCACCGTCACCTCGGTAGAATCCTAAAGATTATGGTCACTAAGGTTACCAACAGCAACAAGTACACCTGGGGGAACAGTCTACACTCCGACAACACGCAAGGGCAGAGTATCAAGCTCAATCCCCTTGCCGGCTCCTTGACAATAATCCAAGGTTTACCGACAAGTGACCCCTGGCTCCTCGACAATGGTTAATCCGAGGTTTACCGTTTGTAATACGTGCGTGTCTGGCGTCGTTCCCAACGAGGGAGGATTGATCCCCTCACTGGTTCGGACACGAGCTCGTGCTTCTCCTTTAAGAGGAGCTTTCCCAGAGTATAAATGAAACAACTAGATTTAATCTATCACAAGATAAGCTACTTGTTTGGTTTTGTTGTCTTGGAGAGTTTATTACTCTCCTACTCCAAGACACTAGCCTGATCTATATTGGTGTTTCAGAGCCCTAGTAAATAAAAAGTTACTAAGTTGATTTTACTTTAAGCGTTAATTTTATGGCTTTCTTAAGACAAAAGGTAGTGGAGATGAAACTGGTGGTGTGTAGACTCGACTCTCAACCACTACAAATATGCACCTAAGATGATTTACACTACTTTTCTTTTTCAATGAATCTCCTAGCTAAGAGAGTTGGAAGAATGCAAATTTTATAGAAAACAACTTTCTTAACAAAGACAATCAAAGAAACAATTTTCTTTATCTTTTCAAAACATGCAACTCATGACCACTAATTATTCATGAAATTTCCTTTTTCTTCAAAAGACTAAAAATGCTTAAATAATCTAAGTACAAAGGGTTTTTACACTTGATTCCCATTGTTCAAAGTTTAGAGTAGCTTAGTGTGTGTAGTGAAATGTGTGTGTAAGTGACATAGTGAACATACAAAGTTTGTAGTCATGTGGATATTCGATGATCCTTTTCAAATTCGTCTACTTACAGTACATTATGTTTGTTCCTTACCTGCAAATAAAATAATGTGTGGTTGATGGGCCACTTACTTCCTTCCTATTACACTATGTGAGCCTAAAAAGGGAGATGAAAAACTTAGTGCTTTCAGAAAGATTTCAGATGCAAGCCCAGGATCGTCTAAAAGTCGCAAGGGAAGCAGGGGCTACTCCCTTTCTTTAATAACACCAGTTCCTAGTCCCAATGCTAATGAAGTAAAGATGCTTTGGTTAGTAAAAAATATGAGTGAATTATGGGCCACTTACTCCTTTGCTAATTAAACTATTTGACTTCGGTAAAAGAGCAAAACAAATTGAAAAAATGTGTGGATTATGGCCACTTACTTTTCCCGTTATTAAGCTATGTGTGAAATGTAAAATTTTTAAAGTAAATGCTAAGTAATTGCCCTACTAATACTGATTATTAAAACAATCTGAACTATATGGAACAAAATTGCAGAGGTGAAGGCAATTCACTAAAGGTTGCCAGGCACCCATGAAAGAAAAATTACAATGATTGTTTTTGTTCTTTGTAAACTGTGGGGTTAGGCTCTGCACAAGCGAGCGAATTGTGTGTCAATCTGCAAGAAAATGATAAGTGTTAAGCCAAATTATAGATATTAAGAGTGACAATGATTATAAGCAATATGCATTATCAATGTTCTAAATTTAAACTTATATGATTAAAGAACAACGTATTTTATAAATGATACTATACTAGAAATAATTTGACTAAAATTTACAATCTCATTAAAACAAATTTGTATTGAAGAACTAAAGGCAAAATTTATACCTTTACCATAAATTCAGTTAAATTAAATGACATCTTAAGCAATAACACAAGGCCATGTGCAAGAAAATTAAAGTAGAGTATGAAGAAGTATCAGAGTACTTTGTAAAATAAATGTAGAGATAAAAAACTATACTAATTATATGTTATTAGTCAATCTGAACTGCATTATCTAATATTTTTTCTCAAAACTTTGGAAATGAGTGGATATTTATGGTAGGAATGTAGCTTGAATATGATATAGATTTAATACATTAAATTTTTTATGATACATTCCATTAAATAAATTCAATAATCTAAAAAAATTATGATGCATTCCATTAAATAAACTTAACAAATTCAAATTAAAATTATCTCAGTTTCACACACTGAATAAAAAAATCTTAAAAAAACATATAAAAATAACAGCATTAAACTACATTTCATGTTAAAATTTATAATGAATTATATAAATATCATTAAATCCATCATAAAATTTAGGTAAAGAATTAAAAAATTAAAAAAAGAAACAACTCGTAAAATTTAATAATTTTAATAATTACCTTTTTAATTTTGGACAATCTCATACACTATTTAACGAAGGAGGAATTGCACACTATGAATCCTTAGTATCCTATCCATGTTGGAGAGGGAAAAAAAAAATCCCAAATTTCTACCACTGTTCTATTGATTGGTCCTACTGATGGGGATGAACAAAAATGAGTCTAATCCTATATCCAATATAATTCTACGTATAGTACTCAAAACTGTCAATGTAAAAAGTGTATGTATGAATTTGGGGTAATACATTGAAAAACTCAAGGCACTATTCTTTCTCTTGTACACTTCACTTGATTTGTCTGTAGATCTTCCAGTGTACCATCCACCATAGTTGTAACTTTTAGTGCCAATAGTAACCCAAAAATGTCTTTGCACCATCCACACTAGGGAAATAAGGTGGTTCAAAATATATATGACGTAGGGCATCACAAGCACCTAGATATGATGGACCCTTCATTTCAGTGCTACCCATGGTTGTTACTACCAGCTGCTGATATGAGAAGAAAAACCTTTTCACCGCTGCTTCTATTGCCTGGAAGGCCAACAGAACATGTATTGTTGCAACATGGTAAGCACCTGAAGTGTTATGTGAGCGCAGTCCATGTGAATGAAACAAATGCATAAGTGCCTCCTGGACCCTTGGTCCACCCTTTGGATCAGCCTCAACACCGATGACTTTGGGCACCAGATGCCTTAGTTCCTTGCATGCATTTGTAAGGTCTCTAAGGGGGGCAGACCGAAGGCAATATGCGCCTGCAAGTGTACTAGTGCTACTAATTGCCAACTGGTGTTTAAGGCAAAGGAAATCATCTGGGTCCATCACTAGAAGCAAATTCACAATTTCTGTGAGCATGTTCCACATCCTTTCAACCATCCAACAGTCTGCGGATGCTCCTACGAAATCCCCAAAGTCTATTCTTTCATATACTCTCTGCAACAATTCTTGGCCTACAAATACCCACGCCTCAAAGATCTGGAGGACATTGCAAAGTTTGGCATCTTCTAGATTATGGAACTGTTTATGTTGTTTTAAAGAGTGCAAATATCTTGGCTTGCAGATTCTATCATATTCAAGAAGAGGCTTACCTGACATATTTGGTTCCCCCAGACCTAAAGTGAAGGGAGTCCTCTGCATATGGCCTTCAATGGCAAGCCATATTCTAGAAACCATAGCTTCAGCGCTTTTCCATGTACCCAAACGAGGAAGTAAGCTCTCTTCACTTGTTCTGCTAACCACAGGTAAAGCACCAGGTCTCTGCCATACCTCATGGAAAACTTTCCATGAGAGAACACCACTACTTACTGACAACTAAAGAGTGGGAACCTGCTTGTCATTTTCACAAATCATTGAAATCAACTCAATCTGGGAACTAATTAAGGATTCAAGCCTTCTCTTCCATTCCTCTTTGTCAATGTAAGTCCTTGTGTCACAGAGCACAGACGAAACAAACTGAAAAGTAATCTCCAATGACTGTAAGGCAGCCTTTACCAACCCCTCTCTAGACCAACCAGGCCATTCCTTGAATTTCCACATGGCACTGAGCTCGGGGAGATGCACATACTGCTCGTAACCCGCACACTCCATGGGGGAGGGCTCTATGGATTCTCCAACAAAGGCAAAATAGGATGCCATTTTTTTATAGGACATATTTTTTTCCTGCAAATATAACGAGGAGAGTAAAGACACTAATGCTCTCCATATACCATAATCTAAAAAGAACAACATAATAATAGAATAAACACTAAAATACATTTTAAACGCTATATATAATACGTTACTGGACAAAAAACATATCTATTTGTTGCAACTAAACTTTTTATGTAGATGATAAAAACTCAACACATAAATAATGAAAAGAGTTAAATAATGTCAACACATAAATATAAATTTTTCCAGTTAACAAAGTGAATAGATATAAGCTAAATATACGGTGGTTGGTCAGTGTCACTTTGGGATTTTTTTATTATGAAACGAAAAAGTAAATTTACTTCAAACTCGTACATTCTCGTTGTATTTTCATATGTTTGTTGAGATTATGGTTTCTTAGTCAAGTTGTGAGATTTATTTAAGATGTAGATCGTATTTATCAGGAATTTGTCCCAACTCTTTAGCTGATTTGTAATACCTTAAATGTATCTACTTTCATGCTAGTGAATCTAGAGGTTGAGTGAGAGATGCTCAATTTTTCCATATTTTGTCTCTCTTTAATTTTAGTCATAGAAGAGAAGATCAGATTCAAGAAAATAAAATTAGTTAAGCTTTTGTTATCTAATTATTTAGTTTTATTCCTTCTTCAAGTTCTTCAACTTCTTTTTTTTTTTTTTTTTTTTTCTTTTCTTTCTGGCTTCCTTCCAGATTCAACAAAATAACATTATGTTAAGCTTTTGTTATTTAATTATTTAGTTCTATTCCTTCTTTAATTTCTTCAACTTTTCTTTTCCCTGGCTTCCTTAACTACATAGATGTTTGTTTTTTCCCTTTAGTTATTTTAACAAGGCTTTATAGCCCTTTAACATTTCTTCACACACCTTTATATATAATAAATATAAAATAGGGTTTAACCATTTTTAACCTAAGTTCCTCTGGTAGATACACATTGTTTCTTACTTGGTATGTATATAGGCGTGTTTCCTTTCTGTGACATATATCTTATATGTCCTAAGTTCCTATCTAAAAATGGTGAAATATAGTTTTGATGTATGCAACGGTGATTTGAACCAACTTAACAAACTTTATGTTATTATTTATACTAGCGTTCCACCACAGGTATTATTTGATGGTTTCCCAAAGTACTTTTCTTTATTATACATGCCATAATATGGAATAAACACAGTATAACTTTGATTATATGGGGCTTATCTATTGGTCCCCCTACACGAGTCCAGATGACTTCACATGCAATCTATGGTTAGCCCCCAGGTATTTAATCAATGGTTGGAATTTATTCATTTTGATCCAATGGTGGTCATATCAACCTTCCCTTTGCCAAAACATTATCTCATTTCACCAATTCATTCCGATAGAGATTTGCTCGGTTTTGCTACTAAATTCTTATTGTTTAACCTACCATGTTTGTCTAACTGAGCTCGATAGTTTGTTCTCTTCACTGTGTTATCGGAACTACCTTGCAGAGGTTATTCCAACTTGGTGAGTTGTTTAAATTAATAATTAACTCATAATTTTTATTTATATAATATAAATTAAATTTTTAACCAATATTAATATAATAATTATACATATTACATTACAAAATTTCAAAATTAATTTAATCATATAAATTAAATTATTAATAAACTCAATTTATATATTTAAATATTTACAACCTACTATGTAGCAGCAACGACAACACTCTATGACGCCTCGCTCTATTGGCAACGATAACTGGCAATACCAAGGCTATGATCAACTGGCTATAAGCGGCAATGACCTAGAGACGATGACCTCCGGACAACGACAACTGGCAATCAGCGATTAAACCGCCCAATCAGGAAGCCTCCCTTGCCAGCTGCTCGCTCCTCCACGTCCTTTTCCATGCAGGAACGCCATCGCCCTTGTCTGCCAGGTTGCTCAAATCATCCACCCGTCTCTCAGCTTCATGCATATCGACGCCCTTATTTAACCCGTCCATCAGCTTTCCCTTTGGTTTTCCATCTTCGGCCCTCCTCGCCATCAACTTTCAAAACTAGTGACCAAATTGTCAGTCAGCATTGGCGGAGCAGTGCTGGTTGCGGTGGTGTGTTTCGTACTGTTATGTCGACGAAGTAGACAATGGAAGAGTTGCAGTCGACCAGGTGATTTATCATCACTATTAGGGCTTCCAGAATCCAAACTACATTTTCCGGATTTCTTTGACTTGGTCTTATTTAATCGTTGTGAGAAATACTGTGTGCAGATGACAACCTAACTGCGGTTAAGGAAAGCTTTGAGGTTTTCGATTACGAGTTTCTGAAAAATTCTACCGGGAACTTTGAAAGAAACAATGTAATTGGCAGAGGAGGATTTGGTGAAGTTTATAAGGTATAATATCAAAAGTGCCTTTTGTGAGTCTGTTCAATTATATGGATTATTTGCAGATGGATTCTAATTATTTAGACGAGCAGGGAAGAGTTCCGGATGGGAGGGAAGTTGCGATTAAAAAACTGAATGGAAGGCATCAGACTACTGAAGCCGCACAGGAGTTTCTCACAGAAGCGAGGCTCATCAGCAGCGCCCGTCACCGTAATCTTGTTCGTTTGTTTGGATGTTGCACGCGAGGGCATGAACGCTTGCTGGTTTATGAATTTATGTCAAATAACAGTCTTGACAAGCATTTGTTTGGTAAGCTGTTCTCATTAAAGCTGTGGTTTTAGCGATTCAAGTTGTTCGTTAAAAAAAAAAGTTGTATTGGTTCAATTACATGTATTGAAGCATTCAAATATTATCTGTATTGAAGCTTGCAAATATTTTTTTGGAGATCTACAGGAGAGATAAGGAATCCTTTGAGTTGGGAAAATCGTTTAAAGATTATAGAGGGCACAGCTCGAGGCCTTCAATGGCGACCGACGGAAAACAAATTTACACATGAACGTATAAGATATTATTACAAGAAGATATTACAAAATTCACCAAGAATTCGGCACTAACCTTGCCAGCCGCAGCTCCTCCAGGTATTGAATTGAACGCTCCTCGGTTCGCAGAATGGTTTTGCAGCTGTTCGCAGAATGGTTTTGCAGCTGTTCGCAGATAATGTTCTGTTCGGTTTTGCAGGTTTTGTTCTGTTTGCCGCGGAGCAGGAAGGGTTTTGAAGGCGGGAGGAGGGTGGTCGCATTCTTGCCACCTGTAAATGAGCTCTCCCGGGAATTAATATGATTTGAGTGAGTGGAGGCCACTCGTCGTATTTGATTAATATGTCATCAATACGATTTGATCAATCTGTAATCAATACGATCGATTTGAGGGTGGCTGCGATTTGATCAATCTGTAATCAATACGATCGATTTGAGGGTGGCTGCGATTTGATCAATCTGTAATCAATACGATTTGAGCTGCGGGCAGGGTCGCCGGGGCGCAGATGGGCAGCTGGAGAGGGATGCCGGAGACCGATGATGGATGGAAATATGATGCATGGTGGATGGTGGTCGTCGGGCTGTCAGAGGGTACCTCCATAGCATTAACTTTGCTATGGAGGTGGAAATAGGAATCGCCCGATGAAGATCGGTGGAGAATCTTCCTTCGGCGTTATTACAATTATGATAGAGATGGAGAGTCAAACTTATGGAGGAACAATGATTAATTTGAACACTACCTCGTCATAGCTACCTCTTTTAGCTTTATCTTAAGCTTAAAAATTCTACCCAGTATTTAATATCTAAAATTTTGGCATTGTTAAACGCTTGTCACATCTTACGTTGAAATTTGGCATAGTTAGCGCATGTGGAATCTACGTTCACTTATGTACTTCGCTAAAGTAATGAGCTTGGCTTATATAATTGGGCATATACACCTTCACATAAGACGATAGACATATACACCTCTTACTTAAGAGTAAAGGAATTTATAATAAAATATTAAAATATATAATGATTACTATTAAAAAAAATATTAAATAAATAATTTTATTATTAATAATAATTTGTTTGGGTCGGATCTAGTCAAGCTTTGTAGTGCTCAGGATCTCATAATTTGCAACGGTCTAAAGAAGTGGCCCAATTCTAGCAAGATGACCTGCATCCATGGACTTGGTAGCAGTGTGGTAGACTACGTTATTTCCGATCTCCCATTATACAACGAAATAATAAATTTTGACATCTTAAACGACCACGAACCTTACTCTGATCATAGGCCTTTACTTATAACTCTCAATTTTGTCATGCATAGAGTTCCCATAGAAATAATACTTATATAGCCAAAAGAACTTAATATTTGATAGAAATAAAAATGATCTCTTTCTAAATGAATTAAAAACTAATTTGCTTCCTTTATCTAATATAGACAACATAGAAGACCTCTATCATAATTTTACTACAACCCTCTCATATTCTATTAACAAGTTCTCAATTGAAGTTTCAAATAATAAAAGAAATAGCAAAACCAATCCATGGTATGACAAAGATTGTAAAAGTGCAAGGAGAGCAATTAAGGAAGCTGTTGATGAATCTCTTAAAATGGACAAGATAAAAATATACAAAGCCCTAACTAAAAGGAAAAAGAGGCAGTACATCCGTCAAAGACAGGAGAATCTCTTACACCTCTCTAAGGTAGCTCCTAAGAAATTTTGGAGGCAGATTCTAACTAGGAAGACTAAGGATAATAATAAAATTGCTCTTCACGATTGGAATTCCTATCTTAAAAAGCTTTATGAGTCTCCAAATGTCATGGATAATTTGGAAACCCTTCTCACAACGAAAGAAGTTTTCTCTTTAGAAGACATTAAGTTTGGGGTTAATCGCCTTGCTAATGGGAAAGCTAAGGACATTGAAGGTTACCAAGCGGAAATCTTAAAAATTGGAGGTCCTGTCCTCATCCCCCACATCCACAAGCTTTTCAATCAAGCAGTCAAGCAAGAGTTCCCTAAACCTTGGACTGAGAGCCTCATTATCCCCATTTTTAAAAGTGGGGATACAAATAACCCCTCTAATTATAGAACAATTATGATCAGCCCTCTCTTAGCCAAGTTATATGGTAGTATTTTGGAAAAGAAGTTAAGCATATGGCTTGAAAGTGAAGGTAAGCGGGCTAAAGGCCAAGCAAGTTTCAGAAGGCATCACTCAACAATAGACCACCTTGTTACGCTTAGGATCATTGCGGAGGAATGTCGTAATGAGAAATCCAATTTATTTTTTTGCTTTGTGGACTTTAGAAAGGTTTTCGATATGGTTCCTAGATACAACCTTTGGAATAGATTAGAAGAGCTCGAGTTGAGAGCTGCTACTATAAGGTTATAGGAGAATGTAATTGCCAAGCTAAAGAGAAATGAAGGGTGGTCGAAAGATATTAAGTGTAACATCGGAGTTAAACAAGGTTGCCCCCTCTCCCCTACCCTATTTGGCATTTACATCGATAAGCTCGAAGGCTATTTAGAGGAAGCAGGATGTGATGGCACGATCTTAGCTGGGATAGTCGTCATCCTTCTTCTTTATGCTGATGATATTGTTCTTTTGGCAAGGTGCCCATCTGATCTTAATAAGCAACTCAGGCTTCTTAAGGATTTCTGCTCTACCATGGGTATGACTGTTAACACTGACAAAACAAAAGTTATGATTATCAAATCCAAGAAGGACACTTATGCTAATTTTATGTATGACAATAATAACTTGGAGGAAGTGTATTCTTACAAGTACCTAGGAATTGATATTCATCACAAGCTCAACTGGAACCATAGCATTGAGAAAAGGATTAATGGGGGGTGGAAAGCTTACTTTGGTCTTGAAAATAATTGTAAAATAGCAAACCTTGTAATGTGGGATAAAAAGAAGTTCCTCTTTGAAACTTTAGTCACTCTTGTTATCTTATATGGCTGTGAGGTTTGGGGTTGCAGCATCTCCAGAGAATCATGGAGAAAGATTGAGCAAATCCAGAAGCGTTTTATAACTTATAACCTGAAAATTAAAAGTAATACACCCTATCCTATTCTCCTTATAGAAGTTGGTCTTTCCCCTATTGAGAGCGTAGCTATGCTTAGGTTTCTGTTGTACAAGCACAAAATCAGTAACATAGACGATCATAGACTTCCTAAGCTAGCTTTAAATTCTAGCCAAAACCACCTAAGGCTCAATCGAGGGTGGCATAAAGACACAAGGGCCTGGTTAAACTATTGGGAGATCAACGAAAATGATGCATTGCAAAACATAAATAACATTAAAGATATTGTTACTTCTAAGTTCAAAGAAAAAATGTGGTGTGAGAAAGACTTAGCGGCTAAAAGAAAATTAAGTTATTATAAGAAAGTCATCAACCCCACCCTAGAAGATCAAAAGTATCTCTCTATTTTAACTAGCTCAAAGAAGAAAATTAATATAGCAAAGATTAGAACGAATTCTCATGAGCTCCATAGTGAAACAGGTCGTTGGGCAGTTCCTAAAACGCCATGGACGGAAAGGATTTGCCATATATGTGAGAATAGGAACATCGAGGATGAAAACCACTTTCTCTTAGAATGCCCTGCGTATAACCACATTAGATCTCAGTTTCACAATCTTTGTTACAATACTGACCTTCCTAGCCTTTTACAATGTCAAAATTATAGTGAGCTCGGGAGGCTTCTCTCCAAGCTTTTTGAGCATAGGAATAAAATCTTAAATCAAAATAGATAATTTGTTTCTTTAGGTCCGATAGACCATTATTTGGTCTCAGCGGACGTTAATCATCATCATCATCAAAAATATTTTAAATTATCTAATTAATTTATTAATTGATGTAATATTTTATAAATTTATTATTGATATTTATATTATTTAAATAATTAAATATAAAATTTGGAATTAATATCTGCAAGTATATGGAATTAATTCCATGTATTTATGAACATTTCTCATAGAATTCACATACATCTCTGATTTCAGAGATCAAGAGGGATTTTAGTTAGATAATCAAAAGGCGTGATGATGTTACTTTTTAGAAACAAAGAAATGATTTTATTTTTATTTTCTGACACCCCACAACTATTGGGTGTTCCTGCCTATGAGTCAGAGGAAAGTGGTACGCAAAGATCTGAAGTTCGACAAGCAGAAAACCATGCGAGTGTCACTTGAGAGGGAGCTCAAGTTGCATGCAGAGGAGGAAATTTTAGTTCCTAAGGAGGAGGAGTCTCAGACTGATGCGGAGCAGCCGCATGTAGAGGATCTGTGAATGGAGACATCCACTCATGCAGAGTCTTCTTGAGATGGGCGAAAATGCTCAAGGGAAGCTGATATGTTGATGTTGGATGCGAGAGAGAATGTAGGACAGCCATCCTCTCAACCCAGACAAAGGAGGTCACCCAAGCAGGACACTGGTTACATGGCCCTGGTTGGGGAGTGTGTTGAGACCGAACCTTCTTGTTTTGAGGAAGTTGTGCAACAACCAATCTAGGTTGATGCAATGGTGGAGGAGTACGACTCTATCTTTTGGAACTATGTTTGGGATGTTGTCCCAAGACTGGAGGACAAGTCAGTGGTGAGTTCCCGATGGCTTTACAAGGTAAAGCAAGCAGCTAATGGCAGTGTTGCAAAACATAAGGCAAGGTTTGTTTCCCGTGGTTTCTCACAGGTCGAGGGGATCGACTACGATGAGACTTTTGCTCCTATAGCAAGGCACTCATCTATCAGATTGATGTTGGCACTATCAGCTCAGATGGGTTGGAAGATCCATTAGATGGATGCAAAGACTGCATTCCTCAATGGCAAGATTGAGAAGAGGTGTACATTGAGCAGCAGGGAAGATTTGAGACCTTCGATCGTGAGTCACATGTGTGTCGAATCAAGAGAGATTTGTATGGGCTGAAGCAAGCACCTCGTGCTTGGTACACCAGGATCAACAGCTATTTCACTGGGTTGGGCTTCACCAAGAGTGAAACAGATGCGAACCTTTACCACATCATGGTAAAAGGTAAGCCATTGATCATTGTTCTTTATGTAGATGATCTGATATTGACAGGTGATGATCAATTGATCAAGTCTTGCAAGGAGGATCTTACAAGAGAGTTCAAGATGAAGGACATGGGCCTTATTCATTACTTTTTAGGCATGGAAGTGTGGCAGAAAGATGGGGAAGTGTTTGTGTCTCAAGGCAAGTATGCCAATGAGATACTTAGACGATTCCACATGGAGAAGTGCAAGCCCATGCAGACTCCTCTAGCTGATAACTAGAGGAAGGAGGATACTACTTCAGGTGAGGTAGTAGCTGCTACTGTTTATCGACAGCTTGTGGGTTCATTGATGTATCTAGTGAACACACAACCAGATTTGTGCTTTGCAGTGAATAAGCTGAGTCAAGCTATGGTTCAACCTACCAAGTTGTTTTTGAAGGCAGCGAAGCATGTGCTGAGATACCTCAGAGGCACATCTCAGTATGGATTGTAGTACAGATGGACAGAGGGAGTGGAGCTTCAAGGATTCATAGATGCAAATTGGGCGCGGAGTCCATTAGACCGGAAGAGAACTTCAAGAGGAATTTTCAACCTTGGTTCAACTACAGTTTCTTAGCACAACAAGAAACAGAGGTCAGTTGCACTTAGCTTAGCAGAGGTTGAATACATGGTTGCCAGTCAGGCAACATGTGAGGCCATTTGGATGCGGAAAATTCTAGTTGGATTGTTTGGTCAGAGGATGGATCCAACTGTGATCTATTGAGATAATAAGAGTTGTATCAAACTCTTTGAGAATCCAGTATTTCATGACAGGCCCAAGCACATTGATATCTGGTATCATCATCTTCAACACTGTGTGGTGAAGAGGATCATGTTGTTGCTGTATGTTTCGACTGAGGAATAGGATGCAGATATTTTAACTAAGGCATTGTCAAAATGCAAGTTCGAGTTTCACAGAGACAGGATTGGGGTGACAGATAATCCCTTTCTTGTTGAGAGGGAGTGTTGAAAATAGCAACAAGAAATGATAAATATAGAAGTGCTAAAATTAGCATTTCTATAAATAGAATTTCGAGATACATTCCAATTTTAGTTAGTCCTTGAACTAAAATTGAGAATTAAAATTCGAATTTGATCTTAGCAGTTGTTTGAAAAATAATTAATTAATTCATCTTGAGTTAATTAGTTGCAGAAAATCAAACATGAAGTCTATGTGGAGACATGCAATAGTTATCCCTTTGATTGAGGAAGTTATCCATCAATTAAGGAGATAAGGTTGAGTTGTAATTAGTTAGCTCAATTAACTGAGTTAAGTCCAGTTAGATTAGTTCCAACAGTTGGAGGAACTAATTGTGATTTCAGTTAGTTAATGCATGCATGCATGTAACTAGTGTACTTCAGATAACTAAGTATTATCTCATAAATAACTCATGCATGTCAGTTCAGTCAGAGACCCAATTGAAATTAGATGATGGGACAATGTATTATTAGTTGCAGGAATATTCCCATGAGGATATCTCTTGCATGCAGAAAGAATTCTTTCCTTGAGGATTACGCAGTTAGATCAGAGGTCAGAGAGTGTGTGTGAGGTAATTTCACATAGGTGGCATCTTTTGGAGCCCAAGAGAAACTGAGCAAGGAAATAGGAGGCTTGGAGGATTGAAGGATGGCATATGGTGTGTCTATTTAGTCTATGAGCTGTGTTGAGGGATTGTACTGAGAGTTGGATAGCTTGTGAGCTAAAGCTTTGTGTAATCTCTAATATGTTTCCACTTGTTTGATAATACAGATAGAGGGGTTTTTAGCTGAGGCTTTCCCCAGATTATTCTTCTGTGTTCATGTGTGATTGAATTCTCATTCTCTGTTATATGTGTTCTAAATTGATCATGCTCAAATTGATTAAGATTTTGCAAGTTTGCTTGTAGAAGTAGATCTAGTATATTTCTTTAGTACATTGCATTATCAGGTGATCTACAGTGGGAAATTCTACAATCCTCTTGAATTATGGTATACAAAATAGGAAGGTCAACTTCTGAGTGACACTGACTGAGGCGATTCTTGTGTCATTGAAAAAGTATACATGTGTAGAATAAAAAAAAAAATAGTTGCACTAATGTGGAAATTTTTTACCCCAAAAAAGCATTGTTTGATGCCTGAAAATGATCCCGGAAGATTTCAACCCCAATTTGCCAAACTATATCCTATCAGTAAAAACAATCCTGCGAGTTCATTCCTCCACCTTTTCCACTCTGAAAGCATCGATATGGGTGAAAAGAATATAATGATCTAATATAGATCAGTATTAGTGGCTTTCCTTGAGTGGGGTAATATAGTGATACCAACCCTCAAGGAAAAGACAAATAATATACATAAAGAGAAATGTAGGAGGTAATGATACTAGGGTGATTCTAATAAACACAATAGAAGGAAGGAAGCAATTATAGAAAATTGTTATCAAATGTGTGAGGTGACAATTACTTGTTAAGACATAATGCAAGAAACATAGGTGCCATACACTAAGCTAGAGTCATTAGAATATCAAGGTTGACTTATGATAACCTAGACTCAGTGTGAGCAAGGAAGGTGACACACACTAGTTTGGGGTGATTGTAAGCATAAGGAAACATATTATCATTGATATTCAATTTGATCATTCGAGATAACATGCATCAAATTGAGGTTTTTGTGAGCATATGAGGTGACATACATCAATATGGAGTTAATGTAACCACATGAGGTGACATATGAAAACATTTAATGTGAACACATAGGAGAGCAATGCCAATTATATGCCAATGAAGGAAATGGGAGAACAAGAGAGAAAATGCGAAGATAACATAGTTTTAGGAGGGGATCCATAGATATAGGTTATGGAACATGGACCATATGTGTGGGGGATACATTGAGAAAAATATTTAGGGAGAGATAATTATTCCAAAGTGAGGAAGGGCTACCTTGAGTGAGGCATACCCAAAATAAAATCATAGAAAGGATCAAGCCATAAATAATGAAACCAAAGAAAAAGAGGGAGAGAGAATATAACAAAAGAATATTTTCCCCGTTCTCCAATATAAAGATATGTATATGTTGATAGTGTTGGACCCGCCAACATTCAGGGGATCTCCCCGGTATGAAGTCCCAACTAAACCTCACATTTTTTGGTGTAGGAGTCCCATCTGATATGATGGCGCGGTTGCCATTCTCTTAGAGATTTGCCTTAGTTCTTTTTTTTCAACACATGACAGTTTTATGCTTGTAACTTCAAGAAAGTGAGGTCAGTGTGTCTGGTGAGTGCGCAATTTAACTCTATGTCCGGGTTCTCTTGCTGTAAAAAACAGGGTAGTAAAGTGAGCCTCTTGATGAGAGGGAATAGTCCCAACCTAGGAAGAAACACACGCGAACAATAACAAGGGTCTGTCCAGCATCCAGCAGAATAGTCCACAGCGGATGTGGAAGTTGTGAAAACCAAATTTCAACAGAAAACACATACACCCTCCAGCGAAATAGTCCACATGGGGGTGAGGGTCGTTATAACCAAGAAAAAACAAGGATGGCTTGTCTAATGTCTGGTGGAGTAGTCCAAGCAGACGAGACAATAGTGATAAACAATACAACACATCTTCAACAATATGAGTACTAAAATAACCGAAGTATTTCAACTATCTTAGTATAGGTTAAGCAAACATGCATTATAATGTTTAAAGAATAGTGTTACAAATAGATATAAAACATGTGTGAAAACATGTTGGCATGAGACAGGCTTCTAAATTAAGAAAAATATCCAAGACACATATGTACACCATACACCACTAGTCCCAGTAGTGGGACATTGGAGCCACTTCTCGCTCCTCAAAGAAAAAATTACAGACTCTAGAGGTTATGTGGGAGGAGCCAAGGTGAAAATTCTTTTGCTCATACAATGAGGGGGTATATATAGCCAAGGGGGTATAAATGACCCTTGTGACTCTTCGACTTCCCTCATGATTGTTTGACTTCCTATGACTTTTCGACTTTACATGACTTTTCGACTTCATATGTGGGTCTCTTAGACGTCCACTTTACATTACATTGATTACAACAAGTATGGCCCATAGTAGTGATGTGGTTGAGACAACTCATGACACAACTTGACAAGACACTGCTGACATCTATTGGCTACCTGTGGTGTCCATGTCGAGTTTTTGTGTTGTTGAGTGATGATATGCTCTCAGTGTAATATGTCTTCACCTCCGCATGGAAAAGTATGTGGGGTGTTCGATGGTATTTGCCTTTGTTTGATGGTGCATGTGAATGTGTCCCTTTCACTCGCTTTCTCGATGTGCTTCATGTGTTCGTTCGAACACGAGAAATTCTTCTACAGGGAAAATTTTAAGAACCCCCCTAAATTTATAAATATAATAAATGGGCGAATCTCCATGGTATATACGAAAAATGGAAGGCTATTTTATCAATAATATAATATGTATATATAATTTTTTGGCGAATCTCTCACCAGGCATGGAGTAAGATCTTGGCGAGTCTTTCACTAAATAATAAAACTTTGTAAAGTCCTAGTGAATCTTAGCATAGGCTACATGCTGGTTTAATTCCCCCATTTAAATAGGCTACATTCCAGGTGAATACCATGGGTCAATACCATGTGCTATTTTGGTGAATACCATGGGTCAATACCATGTGCCATTTTTATTTTTATTAATTCTAATATTAGGGTTAATAATGGTTTTTTACATGGTATTAATAACAATCTAGTCCATGGTATTTGTCCCATAGTATTTTGGCCATAGGTTTCACCTAAATATAACCCATTTTTTGAGTGTTCGTAAATATAAGGTGACTTATGGAGTAAATATAAAAAATGTTTTATTTGTTTACCATACCTCTAGTTTATTTATATTTTTATGAATTTACCATACCTCTTTTACAAATATGGTATTTGGCCCATAGGATTCACTTAAATAAAACCTCTTTCTTGAGCCTTCATAAATAGAACGAGGGTTATGGACTAAATATAAAAAGAGGTTTTATTTATTTACAATACATCTAGTTTATTTATATTTTTATTTATTTACCATACCTTTTGAGTAATTATAAAAAGATGTTTTATTTATTTACTATACCTCCACTTTACTTATATTTTTATTTGTTTACATCCTTACATGTATATTGACTTATGGAGTAAATATAAAAAATGTTTTATTTATTTACCATACCTCTCATTTATTTATATTTTTATTAATTTACCATACCTCTTTTATAAATATGGTATTTGGCCCATAGGATTCACTAAAAATAAAACCTATTCTTGAAAATGGGCGAATGGAAGGTTGTAAGTCCTAATTTCAAGGGCTAAATTTACCTTTTTTACCCTCTCCCTTAAAATAAGGTGGGCTAGTTGAGGTGATTTGTAAAAATGTACTATGATACAAAATATTCGCCCACTAAAAATTTAAAACCCCTTAATTTCCCCAAAGGGCGAACATTCATCCCTAAAATTATCCTTGTTCTTCTAGCATGTGCTTCTTTTCCATCCCATTCGTTTTCACGCCATGTTTCATCGATGTACATGTTCTTGCAATCACTGATGATGAGATGACATCAAATCCAAAAATCTCCTAGTCTACTATGATGCATTGTTTTCCATTTCGGTGCATGTGACCGGGAGAGGGACAAGCCACTAAGACTGCAGAGAGCACAACACAGGATGGGACGTGAGGCTTCGGAGCACTGTCGGGAAAATTTGTGTAGATGTCACTCGGAGACGGCTTTTCACAATCTGATATAGAAGTGACAGTTGCAGGGAAAAACCTAGTTGGGAGGCAAAATTGCGTAGTTTATGGGAGGAAGGCTAGGCGGGGTGTCGAGGAGTTGCTGGGCTAATTTGTGCAATTTTCTAGGGGAGCACTAGGAAGGTCATCCAGCTGGGATCTGCACAATTTCTTTGGGGAACATAGTGCAGCTAGCAGGAGTCACTCAAAGAAAAATATGTGCAGTTTTCAAGAGGAGAAAAAGATCGGGTTGTAGGAGATGCCAGTCAAAATTGAACAATCTTGGGAGACATTCTAGGCTCTGACAGTTCTGCGCAATTCTTGAGCTAGTTGCAGAGCAGGGAAGAAGAGCTGGTAGAATAGATCTACACAATTTTTGAGATCAGTACAACCCTGGGTCACAACTCAGGTTCATTCTTTGGTTGACCACCGGGAGGCTTGATGGGACATCTTGCGGGAAGCGTAGACTGGATCGACTTCTAGGGCAACTTCTGCGTAGTTCTGGGAGTCAGTCAGCTGGCTGATTTCCAGAATTGCATAGAGCAAGCTGCCCTAGGACAGCCTCAAGCGTTGCGCAGTTCTGAGCAATAGTGCAAGGTCATTGATATCGGGTCCAGTTGACAAAGGGTTGTCTGGGACATATTTTCAAGAAAATTGACTAAGTATGAAAGCAAGTGTACTTGTACATACATGACAATTTGATCACACACTTAGCATGACTCGACGACATGACACCTCAAACCAACAAGACAACAAGCGCTCAATGAGACTGACTTGAACGTTGAGAGTGACAAGTGCAACGATTGAAATATGTCTTCGAACAACCATGACAACACTTGTGTGAAAATGTTTACAATTTTTTGTGTGAGTGCAGATGATGTCGACAGAGTGAAAACAACTCATACACAAAAAAAAACTTCAAAATTGCCAAAACAAATTCACAAGAATGACATAGCGATCAACATGCCAAAAGAGTACCAGTGATCAATCAAGTGAAGAGGGTGTGAAAACTCGACAAGAGATCATGGGATGAGCCTGATTGTTTGCGACTGATCTGAAAATGAGATCTTAAATCAATATTAAGGTATTACAGACTCATGTGCAGGAATGCCTATATTATTTAGTGCAATGGATCGAAATGATTACGAATAATATAAACAATGAACATAATAAACACACACATCAACAGAACAAATAATCAAGGAGTTCACCAGACTTCCTGGATACGTCTCCTGGTCTAGTTTTCAATGTAGACCTCTATATTATGTCTTCAAGAACAAATGATTACAAGTGTGAGCTTGAATAGAGTCTCAACATAATAGTGACAAAACAATAGGGATTTACTTGAAATCCTCAAGTATAAATGATGCAGGAGCATGTGACTTAGAGGGAAAAAGTCTTCAAACATATTCCAAAAATCCAAAAAAAAAAATCTATTGGCAAGGGAGTGGGGTCCTTTAGCCAAGAATTTCCATGCTTTTCTATTTCAAGATAGAGTAGAATTAAGAATAAAACATGTTAATTATATTATTGATGGATAAGTTGTAATAACGCTTTACACTTTAAATCATTCTATGCAAAGCGTGCTTTTGTAAAGGATAATGGCCAAGAAGGCTTTATCAATTCTTTATAAATAAGAGACAATGGGACTCTCAGAAGAGCGGTGCCCGGAAGCATTATCCCTTGAAAACTTCTCTCTCTGTTTATCTGAATTAATGGCCTTCTGCTAATTGATATATGCATGCACGTATCGGCTCAATTGTTTTATTCTGAGTTGAAAATTGATGAATTCACCTTATTTTCCAAAGTGATGCTTGACTGAAGCCTTTAGGATCATTTTTTCCTTCATATCGGCATGTGTAGGATTTCTAAGTTGTTTTATAGAGTTCTATGGGAAAACTCTGTTTACACAGAGAAATCATGATATTTTCTTAAGCAGAACACTGTTCCGGACTTGAAACTTTATTGGATTTGGTTCATGCTTGTATCGGGTCCGAACCAATATCGCATCAGAGAAGCGCAAGCAAAGTAGACAGCCCTTTGGAACTGCGATGTGTGAAACCCCGACATTCCGGAACCGAAACATTATAAAGAAGGGTGGAAAGAGGCGTTGGGTCCGCGAGGACGATCGCATCACAAACCTGGAGGCGGGAGGAACTAAGTATTGGTGCTTTGGAGGTCACCGATAGCGATTGCCAACTATCGCATCGGGAAAAGGAAGGAGGAAGGGCATTAAACGTGCCGATAGTGTATATTGCGTATAACACAAAATTTGGAATATAAAAGTGCCGATAGTGTAATTCCTTTGGAATTACGCCAAGACTGTTATAATCCATGACAGTGTTTTGATAAAGCACGGATAGTGTATTGCATGAATTCCACACTAAAAGCCCGCCGATAGTGTTTTTGGGTAATTCTTTTGGAATTACAGTTCCGATAGGAATAGAGCCCTATTTGTCAACTAACAAGGGTTGTGGCGATCGGAGGAAAATCCATGAAGCTGTCAGTTAAATTACTGATACGCCAATTGAAGCAGAGAGAGAAATTTGGCCTGATATTGAAGAAATTGCTGCCAGATTCGAGAGGTTATCCATATCGCCTACACCCAGGCCACCATTAGTGGTATCAGAGCATCCAACTAACATTGGATTGAATCTCAGAGGCAGGAGAAGGAAAGTTACTATGGCTTTCAGATTTGAAAGAGGACGAGGATGTGGTGGAAGAGGACAGCCTATTACAAACCCTGAAGTAATGGAAGTTGTGCAACAGATGCAAGCTAGATTGGATGCATTAACAACAGGCAGAAACATAGATGATGGAGATGTTAGTGAACTTGAGATTCAAGTTGCAGAGGAGGAAGCTATAGCAATTACTCCTGAGATGATATTATTTCAGTAAGTGTTGAGATCCACATCCAGGCCAAAGATCGAGGTATCAATATATGAAGGAGGACTGAATCCAGAAGAATTGATCGACTGGATTAATGGCATGGAGAAATTCTTCGATTATGAAGAAACAAAAGATGAGAAGAAAGTGAAGTTTGTTGTCACCAAGTTAAAAGGTCATGCAGTGCTTTGGTGGGATGGTGTGCAGGTAGAAAGGAAGAGACTTGGCAAGCAACCAATCAAGAATTGGAGCAAGATGGTAGCAAAGCTAAGAGGTAATTTTTTTCCAAGTAATTATCAGCAAACTTTGTTTAGACAAATGCAAAATATTAGACAGAGATCTTTGACAGTAAAAGAATACACAAAGGAGTAATATAAGGTAAGCATAAGAGCTGGAGAAGCCCGAGATACATATGAGAAGGTGGCTAGATATATGAGTGGCCTCAGGATGGACATTCAAGACGAGACAAGTCTACGGTCTCCTAAAACAGTAGAGGAAGCTTATCAGATAGCACTGAAAGCTGAAGAAAAACTCATGAGGAAGTAGTCTGCCAAAGGGAGAGGTACTTTCCGAGGAAGGGGAAGTTAAGGTGGTAGAGGAAGATCTATAGCACCTAAAGATGGAGCTAGCAGTAGCTCAACCTAGCATGCACCCACAAGAGGTGATGCAAGAGGTAGAGGGAGTTTTTCTAGAGGAAGAGGAGGCAGAGGAAGAGGTAGAGAAATAAGATGTTACAGATGTAACAAGCTGGGATATAGAGCTTTTGAGTGCCCAAAGAATGCAGAAACAAATCAGAGGAATGCAATTGTTGCTCCAGTTGAGGGAGAAGCACCAGTGGCAGCAGTAGCAGAAGAAGAAAATATACCACAGAGAGGAGAATCTTTGGTAGTTAATAAATTTCTGCTTAAGCCAGGAAAGGAGATGGTTGAACCATCACAAAGGAAGACATTATTCAGGACAGTGTGTAAAGTCCAAGGGAAATGTTGCTAGATTATCATTGTTATGAAACCAGCTCAAGAAAAGATAGAAAAGATAGATCAACGCCTTAGAATTCAGCCTCTTCGAGGGGGCAACCTCCTTTACATTATATAAATGAACAATTCTTGGATGATACAAATGAAAAGACCTCCTTTCTATATATAGGAGTCTAAGGGGTCATAACATAATCAGAGCCGACATAACAATAATAATGTAAGGGCACAATAATAACAATAGTGGGCTTCTATGGGGCACAATAGTAACAATATGGGCACTACATGGGTACATCAATATAATAAGTGGGTTGTACTAATAACAATAATGGGTTACACTAGTAGTATAGGGGCCTAACATGCCCCTCTCCTTCAAAACGCATTGTCTTCAACACTTGAGTAGTTCTTGATGCTTCTGTATAAAATTCTTGTCCTCCCATGTGGAATCTTCAGCGGTTAAGTTCTTCCACTTGATGAGATACTCTGAAATTGATTGATTTCGTAGTTTTTGGGTTCTTGTTTCTGTGACTGCTCCAGGTTCCAATATGATTTTTCCTTCCTCTTCAATTTCTAGCAATATTGTTTGAATTGGGATCTTTTGCAACTTTTGAATAAGTGGCCATACTTCTTCGTCCTTATTCCATTCATCCCTTGCTTCATTTATCCAATCTGGTTGGATAATAGAAATAGTAAAAAACAATGCTTCCACATCCTCATCCTTGAAGAGTCTTCCCATTCGGTAAGGTCGCCATTTTTTAAGTGCATGTAGTATTGCCAACATTTCCTTCTCATAAATAACTTGCTTTAGATGTAGCAGTAAAAATACCCAATCACCTACATCAAAACATTTTTCACTACGGTGTTGATCTACCTGTTGTTTCGTTTGATTTTGCACCGAAGTGGTGTTATCCTTTAAAAGTTGGAGAACTTGTTGTTGATGCTCGATGTGATCTTTCACTGCTTGAACCTTTTTCTTCTTGATATTTCCTTCTATCTCTAGAGTTTGAGGAGTGGAAATTTCTTCCAATCCTTTACAAGATATGGTCAGATTCATTTCTTAATGCTTGATGTGATCTTTCACTTCTTGAACATTTTTCTTCTTGATATGTCCTTCTATCTTGATAGTTTGAGGAGTGGTGATTTCGACCAATGAATTACAAGATATGGTTGGATTCATTTCTTCTTTCTCGATGTGATCTTTCACTTCTTGCACCTTTTTCTTCTTGATATGTCCTTCTATCTTGAGAATTTGAGAAGTGGTAATTCTTGCCAATGCTTTACAAGATATGGTCTGATTCATTTCTTCTTTCTCTGGGGTGGGTTCCTGGTGTATATCCTCTTCTTTTGATGTTTCTTGATCCTTTTCTTCCTCCTCTTCATATTCTATGTAAAATAATTTCTTCTCAGCACACTTATGACCTTTAGTGCATTTGCTATCACAATTGTAACAAAGCCCTTTTTCTCTTTTTTCTTCCAATTGTTGTGGTGTAACCCTTGTAGGTTGTGGAAGGCTAGGAGAAACAACACTTCCATCTTTATAGTTGTGAGGGTTATGCTTCCTGGTTTACATAATTTTTCTTTCCACTATGTCACAAAGCCCTTTTACCATTTCCAATTGTTGTGGTGTTGCTCTTTGTATCCTCATAATGTGCTACCATTTCCTCCGTGAAAATTGACCACGTAACAAGTTGTTTACGAGAACAAAGCCCTTCATACCATAAAAATTGATCCGGTTCTAAATATGAAGATGAAATACATACCTTTTGTAACAGTGGTACACCATGTAGATCAAAATATTGCTCCATTATACGTATCCAATATACTGGATCCTTGCCATCAAATTTCCTCATCTTGCTTTTTCTTGATTTTAGGAGCTCGATCTTGAAACGATTGTAACTCTGTACTTTCGGATCTTTAAGTTCTAAAATTGCGACTTGTAGTAGCCCTCTGTGTCCTCTTTCCAATGCTACCAGTCTGATCCAAATTGTATTCTCCAAGAAAGAGTTATGCACAATCTCCCAAGATGACCTGATTATAGACCTTTCGAAAAGAGCAAACTTGTATGAACTACCACGTGTCACTGTTTCGACCTTTGGCACTGAAAAATATATACAAGAAACTACAGTCCATCCTATTTCCGTACCTTCTTACGAAATTTCAATCCGATGCTCAGAGAGAAAGTTATGACGATTTTCCCCAAGTCACTTGTTTGGAATGTAATTTAGGAGTCTGCAAAAATACCAACTTCCTCAGATCATATCTCCGGAAATATAGTGCGAAAACATCTGAAATTCAAACCCAAGATTCAACGTGATTTCTTATCAAATGGGTTTTTTTTTTAGCTTCTGAAACGTCGCATAAAAAAAGTTATATCGAAAATTCCACAATGACCTGTTTGGAGCAACGAAACCCTAGAATCCAAAGCTTTGATACCAAATGTTATGAAACCAGCTCACAAAAAGATAGAATAGAGAGATAAATGCCTTAGAATTCATCCTCTTCGAGGGGGAAACCTCCTTTACATTACACAAATGAACAATTCTTGGATGATACAAATGAAAAGACCTCCTTTCTATATAAAACTAGTGATGCTTCTCACATTGCTAATTTGTTTTTTAAGGAGATTGTAAGATTTCATGGGTTTCCCAAAAGTATTGTCTCAGACATGGATTCGAAATTTGTGGGACATTTCTGGAGGACACTATGGAAGAAGCTAGGAACTAAATTATGTTTTAGTTCTGCCTATCATCCACAAACTGACGGACAGACTAAAGTTGTGAACATGAATTTAAGCAATCTTTTCAGTAGCCCTACTGCAGAACATCCAAAGCAATGGGATCAAGTGTTAGCACAAGCTGAGTATGCATATAATGACTCACCTAATAGGAGCACAAGACAGAGTCCATTCCATATTTTTTATGGAATGCATCCAAGAGGAATATTTGAATTAAGAAATTTGGGAAAAGAAGAGATGAGAAGTGCAGAGGGTGAAGACTTTGCTTCAGAAATGCAGGTAATACATGAACAAGTGAAGCAACAGCTGCAGGATAGCAACATCAAATACAAAACTAGAGCAGACATGAGAAGAAGAGAGGTGAACTTTGAAGTTGGGGATTTGGTTTTAGCACATCTCAGAAAGGAGAGATTTCCAAAGAGGGAGTATAATAAATTGAAATTCAAGAAAATTGGACTATGCAAAGTATTGAGGAAATTCTCTGCAAATGCTTATGAGATTGAGTTACCCCCTGATGTTGGAATATCACCAATTTTTAATGTTGCAGACTTGTACAAGTATGAGAGTGGAACTACAGATGATACAACACAAGATCAAGAAACCCAAGAGATTGATTGGGTAAAACAGTTACCCATAGCAAATAATTTCTAGCCAGAAAGAATTCTAGACAAGAAGGTGTTTAAGAAGACAAGGAGACGAGAGTACTTCCAGTATTTGGTAAAATGGAAGGGACAGTCGACTGCTGAAGCTACTTGGGTTACAGAAGACATCCCACAGAAACTGGGCAGTTCTATAAATGAACTCATGGACATGAGCGCATGAAGAATTTTGTCCTCAGGAATCTGATGTAGGAGCATGTGACTTAGAGGGAAAACATCTTCAAACATATTCCAAAAATCCAAAAAAAAAATCTACAGGCAAGGGAGTGGGGTCCTTTAGCCAGCAATTTCCATGCTTTTCTAGTTCAAGATAGAGTAGAATTAAGAATAAAACATGCTAATTATATTACTAATGGATAAGCTGTAATAAAGCTTTACACTTTAAATCATTCTATGTAAAGTGTGCTTTTGTAAAGGATAATGGCCGAGAAGGCTTTATCAATTATTTATAAATAAGAGACAATGAGATTCTCAGAAGAGTGGTGCCTGGAAGCATTATCCTTGAAAAATTCTCTCTCTGTTTATTTGAATTAATGGCCTTCTGCTAATTGATATCTGTATGAGCATATCAGCTCAATTGTTTTATTCTAAGTTGAAAATTGATGAATTCGCATTATTTTCCAAAGTGATGCTTGACTGAAGCCTTTAGGATCGTTTTTTCCTTCATATCGGTGAGTCCAGGCTTTCTAAGTTGTTTTACAAGGTTTTGTGGGCAAACTCTGTTTACACAGAGAAATCATGATATTTTCTTAAGCAGAACACTGTTTCGGACTTGAAACTTTATTGGATTTGGTTCATGCCGTATCGGGTCCAAACCAATATCGCATCGGAGAAGCGCAAACAAGTAGAGAGCCCTTTGTAACTGCCGAAGTGCGAAACCCCGACATTCTAGAACCGAAACATTATAAAGAAGGGTGGAAAGAGGTGTTAGGTCCGTGAGGACGATTGCATCACGATCCTAGAGGCAAGAGGAACCAAGTATTGGTGCTTTGGAGGCCGCTAATAGCAATTGCTGACTATTGCATTGGGAAAAGGAAGGAGGAAGGGCATTAAACATGTTGATAGTGTATATTGCATATAACACAAAATTTGGAATATAAAAGCATCGATAGTGTAATTCATTTGGAATTACGCCAAGACTGTTATAATCTATGACAGTGTTTTGATAAAGCGTCGATAGTGTGTTGCATGAATTCCACACTAAAAGCCCGCTGATAGTGTTTTTGACTAATTCTTTTGGAATTACAGTTCTGATAGGAACAGAGCCCCTGTTTCTCAATTAACAAGGGTTGTGGCGATCGAAGGAAAATCCATGAAGCTGTCAGTTAAATGACTGATACGCCAATTGAAGCAGAGAGGGGAATTTGGCTTGATATTGAAGAAATTGCTACCAGATTTGAGAGGTTATCCATATTGCCTGCACCCAGGCCACCACTAAAAGAGTGCACAGACTCTCCCTCTTGCTCTCTATCCTCTGCTTTCTCTTGCTCTCCTCTTCTCTGTCCTCTTTGTCTGCCTAGAGTTGCTTTTAAGCCTCTCGGCTATGTCCATTCATTTACGTTCTTGGGCTTTCTAGCTCCCGGCCGTTGTCCGTTCAACTCCCTATCGACCATTAAACAATCATTGTGAAACGTTTAAGGTATGGTGGCCACCTATTTTCAAACAGAAAGACTGGCGCGGTGAAAAATCTCAAAGAATTGATTCTTTGTTTACATAGAGAAATACACGGGGAAAACTCTAAAACAAAGGAATTGGACGGTTGTTACGCCTCGTTTGTTATCAGTCCTTTGGCATCCCACACCGTAGATCTGTTCTCATCCGACGGTTCACATCCATCCTGATCATCCGACCTGCTCGTGCATTCTGCACCGTTGATTTGTGACCATTTGATCTGACAGTTGATGTGCATTTCGGATGACTTACTTGTGTGGAGATCACCCGCCTGAAAAAGCGGTTTTCTCTCTCCTTGCTGCGTGCTATGTGTCGATTAGTGTATGGGATTGGGAGGAGCCCATCCAATACCACTTACTGCCTAAAGCTCGCCTGAAATACCAATTACCACGGAACCCAAATAACATAAAGTTTCATTCATAAATCCTTTCAGGTTCGTGTTTTATCACTGTAGTGCCATATGCCATGTCTCCTTTGTATTTCAGTTTTATAACGGAAATACACCAATACACAGAAAAATCCCGACAAAACACTTTTAAATCAGAACTCAAATTTCATAGAGCTGCATTTATAAACCCTTTTGGGTCAGCCTTGATCACTATCGCAAATCACACGGGCTATGAGCCTTCACCCCTTTGTATTTTTGCGATGCGATATATCGCAATCACATATCGCATGGTCTTCGGGCCCTTGGTAAGTCCTTCGCTTGGAAACCTGTGATGCAATGGTGTAATCGCATCCGTTGATCTGCACGCTGGATCAACAGTTTGCGCTGTGTCGCTAATCACAGTCGTATTTCCCCTCGGGCCATCCCCGACACACTCTGTCGATGCGATATCGCCGAACCCTCCAATGCGGTCCACCTATTTGATCTGGATCGTTGAACGGTCTGATCCAACGACTCTGATTCAACGATACTTCAACCTTCGCTTTACTCTATTTTCCTCCATTCTTCATGGTTTTTCTTCTGCAATAGTGTTTTTCGATAGTATTAAAGACTTAGACTTAGAGGTTTTAGGATCCATTTTGGATCAGCGACCATCAAGGGGAAAAACCAAGGAAGGCTCTGAAATTTGGATGCAGGCCAAAATTTTGGAGTGTTTTGCAGCCGCTACAACAATATCTAAAATATAACTAATGAGTAATATAAATAATATTATAAAGATAAATCAATGAAATATGTAGATTAGATAGATATAATTCCCTTAGAGGTAATGTAACCTCCCTTATCATTACTTTGATAGAACCTACCATAAGGTTGTAGGGTTGAAACTAGAAAAGTGTAAGTGAAACTATGCCTTAAAGATGCACCAAGAGGGATCAATCAAATTACAAGAATGGAGCCAAGCTATCCAATGGAGTTCATGTAGAATTGTTGGAGATGATAGACGCAAGTAGCCCTAGGTGCTTAAGGGAGGTGGAAGGATACGTACCTTTGTCTAGGCTTATATGTGTAAATTAATGAAGTGGAGAGTTGTGACAATCAATAAACCACATCTTATAATGACCTACATTAAGCTATAAATTCTTACGAAAGAAGAATTTGCTCATTCTCCAATATGTTTATGTATGTGTGTATAAAGAGCACTTTAAATTCTATTTTAAGGATAAATTAATATAATATGTAGATTAGAGAGTTTTGATGCCCTTGGAAGGAACGGTACCTCTCTTACCACTACTTTGATGGAACCTCCTTTGAGGTTATAGGGTTAAAACTAACAAGGTATGAGTGGAAATATGCCATGAAGATTCACTAGCATGAATGAATCAAACCTACATGATTGGAGCCAAGCTAGAAAAAGGAGTCCATGTATAACTGGTGGACATGACAATTGCAACTAGTCTTAGGTGTTCGAGGGTTACAGAAGGATATAAATCATTCTCTAGGTTTATTGTGTTGAGAGATGCTCTACAACCTATTATGGGGGAGATGTGTAGGTGTAATGTAAGTATGTCAACATCTTTTAAATGTCAGCTCTATTACACATTACATATTGTGGTGATAGATGTAAAAAAAAAAAAAACTAAACACAATTATATGTTAGCTTCAACAGGACAAAAGTAAATGTATAAATCTATTAATTTATCAACCAATCACTCATTGTTGTTTCTTTCTCACTAAATTTGTTCCTAGACATGTATAGGTGGGAGTGGGAGGAGGTGAAAGGTTGTTACAGTACAAGGTGTGTTTGATTGGTCTCTTAACTGCCTTAGCGTGATTCAAACACTTGACAACAGATCATCTTCCTCACTTGTAAGGAACTCAATCGTGCTCTGTGGCCTTTTGTAATTACAAGTTGGTTCTCACCTCTATGAACATTATCACATATATTTTCCACCCAATACCCAATAAATTTTACACCAGTTCTAATTCTCCAAATGACTTTAATATTGAGGGTACAACATTTGTGAAGCATTTGTGGATTGTGGTCAAGGGGAAATCCAATGGCCTTAAGGATAAAGCTGATGAAATGAAGGCCAAGCTCCTTTTAATTGGATTCCTTAAGAACAAAAACATTTTAGAAGGCATATCCACTAAAGTCACTTAACGCCACAGATGGAATATTAAACACCACTTTCAAGAAAATTCAAACTCGAAGGCCATCACTCTACAATTAATATTGTGGAGTTTTCCTCTATGGACCAATACTTGCAGTTGCATGAGCTTGAGTTTTTGTTCAAAGGAACTTCAAATTTAGTAGCACCGAGTCCCAAAAATTTACCAACATTTACTTCTATAAATAGTAGCAAGTGTGGTACAAAAGAGATTAAGTCTGATAATGAGATTGATAAGATAACAAGTGCATGCATCGAGTGTTTTCACAAACCAATGAAGTTGTAGAAACAATATTCTTACAAGACTTGTTAGGCTATGTTAGCAAGGAAAGTTTGATGACTACAAGTTGATAGGGTGAGTATGTTTATGCTTATTTACTTAGGCTGTCCTTCCATCTTACATGGATGGGATGAACAACATTTACCTACATTTATTTTATGGCTTTTTGAAATTATTTACCTACATTTATCTTATGGCTCTTTGAAATTATTTTTACTCTATATAAGTATATGACCATTTCTATCTATCTAGATTATTTAATGTTTTTGTTGTCTAATTTAAATTGCTTTATATAGATGACCATTTTTATCATCTAGATAATAAAAATAAAATTATTCTCACTATTTAATTAAAAAGGTTTGCATTTCAAAATTAAATATAAATCAATATTTAATTAAATGAAAACTTTTTAATTAAACATAAATCAATATTTAATTACATCAAAATTTTATATATTAAATAACATTAATATTTAAAAAAATATAAAAATAGATTACCCTCCACAATTTTTTTTTTACTATATTTTAAAATTCACAAAATTCAAAAATAAAAATATTTATATTACAAACTATAAATATTGATAAATGATAATTTAAAATAATAAATTTAATTAACATAAATTTAATACAAAAATTTAAAATAGCTTAAAATATATTATTTCTCATATGGGTGCTATTTAGCCTAGTAAGGAAAAGATGTTAAATTACATTACATTAAAATTAAATTAAATGATAAAAATGAAATATAAAATTATAATTGGTTTAAATTAAAAAAATATTCATATAATTTTTTAAAATATATATTAATTAATAAAACAACATTAATACTTATGTTTTTATTTGAAAAATATTCATACATTAATTTTTTAATATGAAATTACTTTTAACTTTAGTGAGGATTATCCTTATCCTTTCCAAGTTAATACTTATACTTTTATTTCAAAAACATTCATACATTAATTTTTTAATATAAAATTATTTTCAACTTTAGTGAAAATTATCCTTATCCTTTCCAAATTAATACTTATATTTTTATTTTAAAATTATTGCTACAAAAAATTAATATGAAATTCCAAATTAATACTTATATTTTTATTTCAAAAATATCCCTACATTATTTTTTTAATTTCTATTTAAAAATATGATTACATTATTTTTTTTAATATGAAATTACTTTTAACTTCAATGAGGATTATCCTTATCCTTTCCAACTTTACTCCTTGTACCTCATAAAATATTAATACATTATTTTTAAATATGAAATTACTTTCCAACTTTAGTGAGGGTTATCAGTGTAATTTCCAACTTTAATCATTAAAAGTACAATGTGTCATAGTGAAAGTCTCTCAAACGCCTTCCCACTCGGGAACCGACTTTCAGTTTGGTCACAGACATTGCTCATATTGAATTCATGAAATAATTGGAGTAAAACTTCCTGATTTATAAAAATTAGTTTGCTCAACTATTACGCCGGTACAAATACGGCAACCCACTTAATACCCGGATTTCTGAGCACGCTGGTTATACAAACTGTGCTGAAATTGCTTGGTTGTGTAAGCGGCGTTTTAACTTGTTATAAAATTTGACCAGTGTGGCCACAGGTCATCGTGGAAGGCATGCTAGAGTGCGAAACATTACAGGATTCCTAGCGCCATCATTAAAGATCCACTCGTGTCACCGACTTTAACCAGCCGCGGCCGGAGGCGGGCCATTGAAAAAATACCTGGAAAAGCGGCAATAATCATCCCAACTCCCCTATTTATAACCACCAGAGCAAGAAGCACACCTACAATTCTCTTCGAGAGCTTATATTCGCATTCGCTTGGTTTTACATCTTATTGCTTATTTTCTACAGTTCGAACGGGTATGGATCAATTACTCGCTATTCTATCTGTTCTTACATTTGCTCTCATAATGCCTTCACTTGCTGCAGCAGCTACAACGGAGGCCGTGAAATATCCCGCGTACTATAACCACACAGATATCGCGGAATTCATTAAAACTTCGTGCAACGTGACTCTCTATCCGCAGCTCTGCGTTTCGTCGCTCTCTTCCTACGCCGGGCCTCTCAAGGCGAAGCAGACTGATCTCGTGAAGGCGGCCGTGATAGTCAGCTTGCTTAATGCTCGCAACGTTTCCGTCTGCGCCGCCGGCCTCAAAGCCAGAGGCGCCATGATGAGTGAAAGAGAAAACGCGGCGCTTAAGGATTGTATTGGGAATTTCAGGGATGCCACGTACGAGATTAGAGGATCTCTGGTGGAGCTCAAGCAACTGAAAGCGTACAGTTTCCAGTTTCATATGAGCAACGTGCA
The DNA here is from genome assembly GCA_031772625.1 of Pinus tabuliformis. Classification (NCBI taxonomy): domain Eukaryota; kingdom Viridiplantae; phylum Streptophyta; class Pinopsida; order Pinales; family Pinaceae; genus Pinus; species Pinus tabuliformis. The sequence goes on from CM062805.1 coordinate 1,149,097,238, forward strand.
AACATGGATGAGCGCGGCCCTCACAGACCAGGAATCCTGCCTCACTGGCTTTCAGGATCTCAACACCAGCGGGAATGTTACGGCCATGGTCACCGGCCAAATGCAAAATTTTCGCAAATTGATAAGTAATGCCCTCGCTCTTGTCAACACATTAGCTGCCACCGGAAGAGGAGATGAGCTCCATGTCTGAAGCCTTCAAGGGAGCCTCGCCTCAAATAATATAATCAGTATTTCATAGAATATGTATACCATAGATTTTAGCCTGTGGCCTTGAGGCAAAGTTTGGGGCTTTTTATTGCAAATTATGTGATAGTGATATAATAAATGTTCGTTAAAATAATTTTGTTATTAATGCATGCACGCTTTTGCCTGGGAAGGTATCTGCTATCTTTAAAATACAATTCTGAATGCCCGTTTGGGTCTGGATTCAGTAATATGAAACGGCCCTGCTTAACTGGCCCGAGGACACACATGCATCTCTATGGGAATTTTGAAGCTTGATGGGGAAATAACCAAGCTCCTTTCTTTATTAGTCCCTGCCATTGGGCATCCGGCAAGGACTATAGTAATCGTTCCGGACGGAGATAGCATTAGTTTTTAGGTGTTATTCGGTTGTTCTCTTAAAGTTTGGAAATGATGTGTGCGGGGATATGCCGACCTAAGCTAAGTTTCATTCACACCTCAGGCTTCGCGATCTTATTTGGCCTCTTCCCGAGGCGGAAGAGGCTCGAGCATAGCTTAAAAGCAATAAGCCCGGTGCATTTTCGTCGCTAACCGTCACCGGTCTGGTTTTAATGTTAACATTACTTCGATTCCTATTATCTGCTAGGGTATGCGAAGGTTTCGTAAGGTTTCGTGTTCCCTGTTACAAAGTTGTGGATTGGCAGCTGGTGCATGCGATGGTTCAACAGCTGTCGGGGTAAGGCGGTGGAACTGCTCGATCTCAATATGATGCTAGTAGCTCTGGATCCGTATAACCTGAACCTGGTCCTGTCGCTGCGATGGAGATTGAATGAAAACCAATGCTCTTTGCTATCACCTCGCCCAGAGACGGATCCTTTAGTTCGAAAGCCTATTGATTCGGAATCAGTTGTATTTGAACCAGTGGTTGGGCTAGCTCTGGTAGTAGCTTTCTGTCTAGCTCACGAGAGTTGCTTTCAGGTTTGGCGGCCTCTATGAACTACCCCTTTACTTTAGTTACTTTTTCACCTGCTAGAAGAACTAGATCTGGTAGCGGAGCCCTGTATCTTCACCTTCTTTCAGAGAGGATTTCATATTAATTTCATATCAGTGGAGCTGCTTGCTGCTTTTGAAATAGATCTTGCTAGGAATAAAGGGCATATGAAAAACTTACCTAGGCTGGGGCGAGTCTTACATCCGACTAGCACTGGTTCTACCCACAACTCCATTTTCAGAGATCTCATGATGCTGGAAAATCAATTGCCGCTCTTTCTTTTGCAAAATCTTTTGGAGTTGCAATTGGGTTCTAGAGCCAAGGCAGAAGAGAGGCTGTCGAGTTTGCTGAGGCTTGTGTGCCAAGAATTATCGCCTTTCAGCTTCAAGTTGCCCGAGGATTCAAAGCTCCATATAAACGAGAAAGGGCATGTGCTTGAGGTGTTGTATTACGCTATCGTCCCTGCTTCCAGCAATCAAAATTTAACTTCAACTGAGGAGGGGAAAGATACGGCTGATACAGAGAACATGTCAACCGTTACACAGGCTTTCAGTTTGCTATGGAAGACTTTGTCCTCTATTAAGGTAGGTCCCTTTCGATTTCTTACAGATTTGCCTCGGCAATCACTGAACGGGAGGCCTCTGCGATTTCTGATGAAGTTGCCCTTACATCTTCTTTCTATTATTGGGAATCTGCCTGCTCTGAGTGCTCTGAAGAAACCCTTGTCTCTTTTTGTCGATCAAGATGAGATGAAATCTGAGGAGGAGGATGCAGAGGGAGCCGAAAAGGGGGAGGGCCAAGAATCCACTGAAAAGATCATACCGCCCACACGAGACGAACAAGCTATTCCATCCGTGGCCGCTTTATCCTCTGCAGGAGTCAAATTCGTTGCTACCGACGGCGACCTCACCACAATACAATTTGATGAGAAAACTGCCACGCTTTACCTCCCCAAAGTAAGGTTGGATGCCAACACGGAGGTAATCTTGAGAAATCTGGTGGCATTTGAAGCTTCTGCGGCTCCAGGTGCGCTGGTTTTCACACGATACACCGATTTCATGAACGGGATGATCGACAGCGAAGAAGATGTTAGATTGCTGAAAGAGAGCGGAATTATTTCAAACCACCTCCAAAGCGATGGAGAGGTTGCCAGCCTGTGGAACAGCATGGGTAAGTGCGTTCCTCTCACAAAAGTTACATATCTGGACAAAGTTATAAAGGACATTAACAATCATTATAACAGAAAATGGAATGTTGCTGTGGTGGAGTTTCTGAATGAACATGTATTCGGGTCATGGAAATTCCTTTCTCTGGTAGCTGCAGCGATACTTTTGGCGGTGATACGGAATGTTTTTCTAGCAACTGAAGAGGGATTTATGTCTCTTGTGACAAATGCTTGGTCCACAAAACCACAGCTTGCAGCAGTTGGTTCTTGTTGTTTAGTTGGTCTTGTGTACGAGAATACACTTTACGTTGCTAACATGTGGCCACGTTTCTTTGTGCATGCAACATTTGGCAGCCTGTCGTATTCATTTTTCTAACCGGCATATTCACTTTACTAATAATTTTAATGAACTTCAATTTATGTTTAAATATAATAAATTACTTGGTTGAAAAATAACACGGTTAATAGACGACCAATTAATTCTTGTCTTCTTGATACAAATAGCTCACATATTGTTGTAGTTCTTTTGCTCTGCCTCCTTAGTCATGGATTTCCTGAACTTTGATGGGCCACAAAAGCTTTGGCCAATTAATTCTTGTGTTTTTTATACAAACAGCTCAACACAACTTGCATAAGGAAAGCTGGTACTGAGCTCCCAAGCCATTGTGCAAAAGAATGTGGATGTCAAATAAGCATCGAGGAACAACTACTTTGGTGAGACAGTTTCAAGGAATGCCCTTAGCTGGACAACATTCCTTCTTGCCTGTTGTTGGAGCCTCCACCAGAACCACTATACCAGGGTAATATGATTGTCAATGCTGATGTTAAGTTGTGATTTTAGTTTAAGGTTTGTAAATATATTATCTTACTCTCTATATGGTTCATGCATAATGCCAATTATCTTTAGCTTCATTGTGGATTGACAAATCTGTGGGCATTTTTGGTTTTGAAGGGCTGTTGCCAGTGTTTCTGAAAAGCCAGCAGGCGCACAGCTGACAATTCTATTCTGGCTCAGTAAATGTTTATGATGATGTTCCTGCAGACAAGGTATGCCCAAATAAGGTTACATGAACTTTGCAATATGTAAATTCAAATTGAAATGCCATTTTTTTTAGATGGTTGATTCAAACATCTCAAATGATTTTAATTAAGATTGGTTCAAAAAAGGCAAGGTTACCAGGGTTTATAGAACTACTCTTTATTTCTCTGTCATGAAGCTATGTCATTAGGTGACAAGTGGGTATTACTATTGTTATACTCTTTTTTTTATTTGGAGGTCTCTTTAGTATGAGAGCATTTGCATTTATATAATCAATGCAGTTAAATTTCTACAGCATTGAGTAAATGAAACTGTTGATGGCAGGCTCAAGAAATTATGTTTTTAGCTGGCAATGGAAATTTCTGGTAGGTACAGACTGATGAACTAGCTAGTCTTGAACTTCTGTAGCATGTTAGTGAATTCGTATTGGGTTGTACTGTCGTAAACTCTCATTATGTATGCCTGATTTAGTCTCTTTATAACCCCAGCAGTACCACAAGCGCGTAAAGCATCGCTTGCTCGATTTCTTGAAAAGCGAAAAGAAAGGTATTTGGGCATCTGGCATTTTATTTTTTGAACTTGTAGTTCATGCATTTGTCTTTGTTTCTAAAACCATTGTCCTTTGCGTGTTTCTCAATTCCAGAGTCTGTACAAAGGCACCTTATCAAACAAAGAAATCATCTGAGGATTCTTCTCATGGAGAGATACCTCTCAGTCCTAGTCATTCCTCTACACCACCTATGGATGGATGCAAGCAACTGCATAACGAGTTTATGACAAGGTCAGAAGAGAAGGTATCTTGTCTTGTTAAGGATCAACATGAGCAACTATGGCCAGTAAAAGTCGAGAAGAATGAGATTAAAGAACGTCAGCTACAACCCACATGAGACACAGCCAGTTCTTTTCGTTTCAATTTTTCCATTAGCACAATTGTATTATTCATTGTTAACTTCGCAGTTCAAAAAAGCAGGCAATTCAGTTGTATCTTGAATTTCCTACTAAACTGTGGGTTTGTCATTGAGAAGATGAACTTTTATAATGAAGCAGCTGCTGAAATAACCAACTTTCTGATATTTTCAACTCGATTTCTTGAAAAGCGAAAAGAAAGGTATTTGGGCATCTGGCATTTTATTTTTTGAACTTGTAGTTCATGCATTTGTCTTTGTTTCTAAAACCATTGTCCTTTGCGTGTTTCTCAATTCCAGAGTCTGTACAAAGGCACCTTATCAAACAAAGAAATCATCTGAGGATTCTTCTCATGGAGAGATACCTCTCAGTCCTAGTCATTCCTCTACACCACCTGTGGATGGATGCAAGCAACTGCATAACGAGTTTATGACAAGGTCAGAAGAGAAGGTATCTTGTCTTGTTAAGGATCAACATGAGCAACTATGGCCAGTAAAAGTCGAGAAGAATGAGATTAAAGAACGTCAGCTACAACTCACATGAGACACAGTCAGTTCTTTTCGTTTCAATTTTTCCATTAGCACAATTGTATTATTCATTGTTAACTTCGCAGTTTTCTTCCAGAAAGCAGCTTGTAACATGAATTTATATGTATCCTAGAGAGATTAATTTGAGACGGTTTTGAGTTCATTTAATTTGAATTTAGGTGTGCTAACTATGTCAAAAAAGCAGGAAAATGGCTTTGCTGGCCCTCTTCCATGTTAGGATCCACAGTTCTTCCAATGGCTGTCATCGCAAGTGCCGTGTTCGCTCCCTATCTTATCTATGCCATTGAGTGAGCAGTTTTAAAGACCTTGTTCTACCTATTTATGTGACTATTCTAGCACCCGTAATTTGAATGAAGTCATTCATGGATGCCTATGATGATTGTGTTGTTTCGAGGTAACAGGCAGCGGCTTTCATTGTTCTCTTTCGATTTATGGCTTAACTTATGTCGGCTGTCATTCATGATCACTACCCTGAATATTGCCTATTTCAGCTACATTGCCTAGTATTTTGCTAATTCATCATACGTATTTAGCAGTTCATAGGGTAGTCAGTTGTAGTTATCAAATTCCCTTGACACTGAGGTGGCTTTATCTTTCTATGGTTTAGGCATCGATGGCACAGGATTTCTTGTTATTGTATAAAATTTGGATTTGGTCTTTGTTTGTGTGCACTTTTTTGACAACAAAATTGAAACCCTTCATTTGAGCTTGCAAATTCTTGTCTCCAGATCGTTAGACAAAACAATTTCTTCTCTTGAAATGGAATTAGCAGTTGCTCGGACTGAAAAATCAGCCAACCTCAATGGGTCACCTGTTCTTGAGAAGCCTGATGGACAAGGCCCTGAGGTACGCCAAAAGGCATTTGTTGTGATTGGAATCAATATAGCTTTTAGCAGTAGAAAGCGGCGGGACTCTGTTCGAGAAACCTGGATGCCACAAGGTCCATATCAGTTATTGCTAATAAATTTTTAGGTTTTGAAATCTGGTTAATAAATAATAAATGCTTTTAATTGCAAAAATAGTTCTCATGAGCGTGTATGAACCTAGGGCAGGGATATTCTGCTGTCTGTAGCTTTTCTAGATATCCGTTGATTTTGATAATTGGACCTTTTGTTCCTCACAGGATCCAAACTGAAGCAGTTGGAGGAGAAGAAAGGCATTGTTATTAGATTCGTTATTGGACACAGTGTTACACCTGGTGGTATTTTGGATCGTGCCATTGATTCAGAAGACGCACAGCATCATGATTTCCTTAGATTGGAACATGTTGAAGGCTACCACGAGCTCTCAGCAAAGACCAAGACCTATTTTTCTACAGCAGTAGCAAAATGGGATGCAGATTTCTATGTTAAGGTCGATGATGATGTGCATGTTAATTTAGGTACCAATCCCTCATTCTTTTAGAACCAGGATAAGTTGATAACTACTATCAATGGAAGGATATCTTTGCCCTATTTTGTTATCACTAAGAACATACGGATGCTCTTCTCAGCGATGCTGGCCACCACTCTTGCACGATACCGATCTAAACCAAGAATTTACATTGGTTGCATGAAGTCTGGACCTGTTCTTGCACAGAAGTAAGTAGCTATGACTAAATAGCATAAAGAAATTTGGGTTTCCAGAGAATATCCTAAAATACTGGACCTTTCCGAATTGAATTTGTTTATAATTTTGTGAAAATTGTGATTGAAGATGTATAGAGCTAAATGATTATAGTCTTTTGGATTTTAGAAGCAAATCATATCCTTGTGCTGTGTTCTGTCACTCTGTACAAAATTCAAATTAGTGGCTTGTAAACAGTTTCCGAAGTCGTTTTATATTTAGAGGGGACATAGATGTCTTCCACGGAATTGAGGTTCTTTGTTTGAATCAAAAGCCATAGTATTATAATACTTGAATGGCAGTAAATCATGTGTAGACTGCTGTGGAGTTTGAAGTTTAAACTGAGGTGTTCTTTTAAGGCTGCCTGTTGAGGATTTCCGTGTGCCTGCTGCAATACAAAACCTTGGTTCTCGCAGTTTTCTAATATTTACTGTCTTACATTTAGGAAAATGTGTTAATAAGAATAATTTGTGTTCTTTCAGAGGTGTCAAGTATCATGAGCCAGAATATTGGAAGTTTGGTGAAGAGGGTAATAGATACTTCAGACATGCTACTGGTCAGATTTATGCTATTTCAAAAGATCTGGCTACGTACATATCTATAAATTCGTGAGTGTGGCCCTGCCTTCTCCACTCGAGATATTTTTCACTAGCAGAACGTCATTGTCTGCTCAATTTTGCTTTGAAGTTTTACAGCTTTTTGAAGGTGTTGAAATTTTCATAGGAGGGTTTCCTTCATATGTGTTGTATATTGTCTATGACAGAAAATGCAGCTGCTATTAAGTAGCCAACCTTGAACCTTAAGGTCAAAACTCTTTGCTAATCTAATTGAAATTCATAGCCTTCATTCAGGCCTCTCCAAAATATGTTGATGACTAGAAACTACGTTACGTTTTAGAGTCTAAAGCCCATGCATGCACTCACTCTGCCTTTGCCGTCTGCCGCCTTGTAACACAGTTGGTTCTAACTAATTAGTGCAACTTGGAGTTAAAGCTAAACCTGTGGTGAAAGCCTATTTCGACTTGCTACTATGGGGCCTATTGGACCTGGAACTATGGAGGCTCGCTCCTCCCTAGACCTAGTTCTAGATTTGATGCCAGAGACAGTAAAGCCATCAATATATGATGTCACCATAGAAACATTGACAAAGTCCATTGTAACCATTGGATTCATATATATATACGTTTGAACATAATATGATGTTGCCATATCTAAGTTTTAAGACAGTAAAGCCATCAATATATGATGTCACCATAGAAACATTGACAAAGTCCATTGTAACCATTGGATTCATATATATATACGTTTGAACATAATATGATGTTGCCATATCTAAGTTTTGCCCTGGCCATTAGATTCCAGGCCCTAGATGTTGCATATCGAAGTGTTACTATATGAGCTGGCATAAAGACGTTTTAAAATACTATACAGGCATAAAAACTTTCTCTCTAAACTCATCAAGGCCCACTTCCATAGCTGACAAGGCCTATGAAATCTGAAGTCTCCATCCACTACAGAGCCAAGTGCCAATGCCAGAGCTGGGCAATGCTAATCCATTTGAACCATATAAATCATACATAGAGAATATCGGCATATAGAAGTTGTCATTGCCATCAGCCAACTGGACCTACTACAACCTCTCTACTTGCCATACTCTACTTGCTCTACTTGCATGGATACGTTGTTGACTTAGCAGCCCCAGTCTTAGAGTCAAGTGACATGCTTATATTAGAACTCAAGCCTAAATTCAGATTAATGCACACTTTCGTTGTCCTTCAATCACATGAATACCTTCTTCTGCTTATCAATATGCTTATTGTTGTACCCTGCTCTTTACCTCAATCCAACTGCAGTGTTCTGCTGCAACTTTTCCTATCTGCATATTGCCATGGGCTTGGCAGGCACCAAGTAAGGCTCCCCAAACAGTAACATTAGGTTTAAATGACATTTTTTTTATAAAATCATATGCCTCATCCAAACAACCAGATCAACCATACAGGCGTAATGCCCTGTTCTTTAGCCCTAGATCTTAAATGTTAACTTCATGCAAAGACTTGCTGCCTCACAACTGCCCTTGTTTAAAATTGCGATTGTATTTTACTTTTAAATTTTAATTTTAAAAGTAAATATAAACATTAAATTAGAAATTAGCCTCTGTCGATAGCCAAAACGTAGCCACCCGTCAGTAATGTCTGGTGTTCTGCGCCTCAGACCACCTTGTTCCAATGTGCCTTTAGGTAATAAAGCTTGTAAATGTTTTTCATTAATCTAGTATCAAGATTTCCCTGAAGATTTCTAACTTTCACTTAATTGAACAATTATTTTATGGTGTGGGATGATGCTAGTTTGCAGAGTAACCAAGAGAAGGAATATGGTTTAAAGAAATGCTTTTACGCCTTAAGATGGTCTCCTTCTCTAAAGAAATCCTTTTGCTCACCCATCCATTGATTAGATTTATATAAAATCGGTGCAGGGTGACTAGATTGTAGACGTGTCAATCGAAGTTAGGCCTTCATGCCGCCTTGTTGTCGGTCACGAGTTCGCAGACCGTCCTTACGTATTCGACCCCACAATAAGAGTTAAAAACGACAGACAAGACCGTGGTCACCGCAGCTTTATCTTTTCTTTTCGTGATTTGCCACTTTTTGAAATTCAAAGTGGCCACACTTTAGCGAGTACGTGATCAAGTTTTAATTTGGGCAGTGGTGTAAAATTAAATAATTAGTAAATTCGTATGTTTTTAAGGAATGGGGTAACTAGATTCTTAACTATAAAGATGAAATTTATTATTTTTATCATTTATGTAATGGTAATAATTATTAATTAAATTAAGATATAAAAATATTATTTTAAATAAGCACATAAAAATGTGGAATATTTTAAATATAAATTTTAATTAAATTCTTACTTAAATGTGAAATTATGATTTTAACAATTACAATTTGTAAATTATAAGGCTAGAATATAGAAATTTGTGATGTTATTTATATATTTAAAATTATGATTTTATGAATGTAAATTTACATTTAACAAATAATTACAAAAAGATGAAATCAATATAGTCTTCATAAGATCCAAGATAATGATGTCATGTAATGTAATAAAAAAATTAAAGAAAAAAAGAAAAATTAATTTTAACCATGTTAAGAAAAGAAGTAATTACAATTTTTTTTCATTTTGACCAACACATCAATAAATTGTTTTAACTATAACATTTTGTAAATGGTATATAATACATACATAATTGGCATTCAAATATTTTAATTAATATGACTATTAAAATATTTAGTTTATAACCCACATTATTCACACTAAAATATTTATTATCTCTATTGTTTTTTAATTAATATTCTTTTGTATATTATATCATAAATCTCCTCTCTCTTATATTAGGAAATTGAAATATCAATGAAATAAAAATGGTTTTACATATAAAAAATGATAAAATTATTTTACATAAATATTAAAATATTATATATAAAAAATTAAAATATCAATAAAATATTTTAAAATAATAATAAAAAATTACATTTCTTATTTTTTAGATCTATATTTAATTCAAAATATAGTTTATATATCCTCTTTAACTTAATATTTCTATATATTATATATTTATACTTTAAAAATGTGGTATTTCTGTATATAATATATAATTTACACTCATATATACTCAACACATCATTACTTTTAGAATATTACGTAGGATAAACATTATGCACTCATCGGGACAAAGTAATTAGAATCATAGTAAGAGTAATAAATCTGCATATATATACACGCTCTTATACACTTAACTCATATGGACTTTATACACTTAACTCATACGGACTTTATACACTTTACACTCCGGGAGTATAAAATTTAAATTCCCTGAAGCTGTGAGCAAGCGAGCGAAGATGGTTTCGAGAGTGGCAGATTACATGTCAAAGGAGTAGGTAAAAAATCGAAAATCACCATGGAAAATTATGGACAATCATGGTTAACTATAGTCAATCATGGTTAACTGTGGTGAGCCATTTTTTATAAAATCAAACATGGTAAACCATGATTTTCCATGGTTGAATTTCATCAACCATGATCACCTCAACTAAAATCTCTTTCATCATGACCAACTATGATGGTCAACCATGGACAATCATGGTCAGCCATGGTCAATCATGGTTAACCATGTTTTATAAAATCAAACATGGTCAACCATGGTCGAACATCGCATTGTGACAAATATTGTCTCTATATGAAAATCAACCATGCTCAACAATGGGCAAATGACTCATTGTGACAAAGATTGTCTCGATATGAAAATCAATCATGGTCAACCATGGTCCAACGTCACATTGCGACAATGATTGTCTCAATATGGAAATTAACCATCTTTATTTTAGGGTTTATATATCTTAGGTTTATAATTTTTATCCCTTGAGTCTATTAATCTAAGGGTTCATATTCCTAGGGTTTAATATTATTCACTTAGGTTTATAGCCCCTTGGGTTTTTGGTATTAATCCTTAGGGTTTATAATATTAGTTATGGTCAACCATGATTAACCATGTTTTATAAATTCAACCATGGCTAATCATGGTCATCCATATTTTAATGTCGCATTGTGACAAAAATTGTTTCAATATGAAAATCAATCATTATCTCAACTATGGTCCAACATCGCATTTGGACAAACATTTTCTCAATATGATAATCATGGTCAACCATGGATAATCATGGTCAACCTTTGTCAACCATGTTCAACCATGTCTTATAAAATTAAACATGGGCATCCATGCTCAATCATGGTTAAACATCGCAGTTTGACAAATATTGTCTTGATATAAAAATCAACCATGGTTAAGCATGATCAACCATAGTCCAACGTCGCACTGTGACAAGGATTGTCTCAATATGAAAATCAACCATGGTCAACCATGTTTATTTTAGTGTTTATAATATTTATCTTAGGGTATATATACTTTGGGTTTATTATATTAGTCTCTTGGGTTTAATATTATTCCCTTGGAGTTTTAGTATTATTCCTTTAGGTTTATAATATCAATCCCTTGGGTTTATTATTCCCTTGGTTTATTATATCAATCATGGTCAACCACGATCAATCATAACCAACCAATGTCAACCATGGTCCTCTCTTGCATTGTCACAAAGATTATCTCGATATGAAAATCAATCATGTTCAGGCATAGTCAACCATGGTCCAACATCGCATTGCGACAAGGATTATATCAATATGCATATCAACCATGGTCGACCATGGTAAACAATTTTTATTTTTGGGTTTATAATATTTATCTTAGGGTTTATAATTTTTATCCCTTGGTTTATAATATATTTCCCTTGGTTTTATTAATCTAACGATTCATATTCCTAGGGTTTAATATTATTCCCTTAGGTTTATAATTCCTTGGGATCTCAGTGTTAATTCTTAGGGTTTATTATTCCCTTGGGTTTATAATATCAATCATGGGAAACCATGTTTTATAAATTCAATCATGGTCCAACATCGCGTTATGATGAATATTGTCTCAATATGAGAATCAATCATGTTCAACCATGGTCTGATGTCGCATCGTGACAAATATTCTGTCAATTTGAAAATCATTTATGGTTAAGCATTATCAACCATGGTCCAACATCACATTGTGAAAAGGATTGTCTCAATATTAAAATCAACCATGGTCAACCATTCTCAACCATGTTTATTTTAACGTTTATAATATTTATCTTAAGGTTTATATACCTTGGGATTTATAATATTAGTCCCTTGAGTTTAATATTATTCAACCATGGTCAACCGTGTTTTGTAAAATCAATCATGTTCAACCATGGTTAATCATGTTCAACCATGGTTAATCATGGTCAACCATAGTCCAACGTCACATTATGACAAAAATAGTCTCAATATGAAAATCAATAATTGTCTCAACCATGGTCCAACATCGCATTATGAAAAAGATTGTCACAATATGATAGTTATGTTCAACCATGGTCAATCAAGGTCAACCTCAGTTAATCATGGTCAACCTTGGTCAACCATGGTCAACCATGTTTTATAAAATCAAGGGTGGTCATCCATGGTCAATCATGGTCAACCATGGTCAAACGTTGAATTGTCACAAAGATTTTGTTGATATGAAAATCAACCATTGTTAGCAATGCTCAACCATGGTCCAACATCGCATTGTGACAAGGATTCCATCAATATGAAAATCAGCCATGGTCAACCATGTTTATGTTAGTATTTATAATATTTATCTTAGGTTTTATATATCTTGGGATTATAATATTAGTCCCTTGGGTTCATAATCCCTTGGGGTTTTAGTACTAATCCCTTGGGTTTATAATATCAATCCCTTGGGTTTATAATATCAATCATCTTCGATCTTCGTTAATCATAGCCAGATGGTGAACCATGTTCAAATGTTGCATTGTGACAATGATTGTCTCAATATGAAAATCAACCATGGTCCAACGTTGCATTGTGAAAAAGATTATCTCAATATGAAATTCAACGATGTTTAATTTAGTGCTTATAATATTTATCTTAGGGTTTATATACCTTGGATTTATAATATTAGTCCCTTGGGTTTAATATTATTCCCTTGGGTTCATAATCCCTTGGAGTTTTAATATTAATCCCTTGGGTTTATAATATCAATCCCTTGGGTTTATTATTCCATTGGATCTATAATACCAATCCCTTCAGTTTTTAATATCAATCATGTTCAACAGTGGTCAGTCATCGCCAACCATCGTCAACCATGGTCGAATGTGGCATTGTGACAATGATTGTCTCAATATGGAAATCAACCATGGTCCAACATCGTATTGTTACAAAGATTGTCTCAATATGAAAATCAATCATGATCAAACATGGTCAACCATGGTCCAACGTCGCATTGTGACAAGGATGGTCTCAATATGGAAATCAACTATGGTCAACCATTTTTACTTTAGGGTTTATAGTATTTATCGTAATGTTTATAATTTTTATCCCTTGGGTTTATTAATCTATGGATTCATATCCCTTGGGTTTAATATTATTCCCTCAGATTTATAATCCCTTTGGTTTTTACTATTAACCCCTACGGTTTATAGACCTTCACTTAAGTCGATATGCATATACACCTCTTATTTAAGAGTAAAGGAATTTATAATAAAATATTAGAATATACAATGATTACTATTAAAAAAAATAAAAATAATTTTTATTAAATAAATAATTTTATTATTATTAATAAATTATAAAAATATTTTAAATTATCTAATTAATTTATTAATTGATGTAATATTTTATAAATTTCTTATTAATATTTATATTATTTAAATAATTAAATATAAAATTTGGAATTAATATCTGCAAGTATATGGAATTAATTCCATGTATTTATGAACATTTCTCATAGAATTCACATAGATCTCTGATTTCAGAGATCAAGAGGGATTGTAATTAGATAATCAAAAGGCGTGATGATGTTACTTTTCAGAAACACTAGTAAAATTATAATAATTAAATTTAAATTTTAAACAAAGAAATGATTTTATTTTTATTTAACTTAAATTAATATTTTTATTTTTCAATGAAATTTGTGTAGAGCTTAATATAAATAATTTTAATGCAATAGGATGTATTTTTATGCCAATTTCATAATCACTAAAAAAATTTAAATACATATCTCATAGTAATTTCACCAACATAAATAGTGTTGCAATAAATATGTTCAAAGTCTCAAACATCATAAGGACAATACTCAATGTTATTGATTTCAATTCTATTTAAGTTAAGTATTTTAAAAGGTAATAAATTTATTGGATGAATGCAAAATATTAGGAATTAATTCCTTTGTTTTAGAATTTTATTTTGCAATAGAAGGACTTAAGGAGAAGCATTGCTAAAGTATCATACTTTAGTTGAGTTGGAAGGTTCTGAGGATTGATATTATAATAAATATTTTAAAATTGAGGTTTAATGTGGATTTACACACTAGTCTAAGGAAGTTTGTGTTCTTCAACTATGTTAGTGTGACCACAGCTAACCATGGTCAACCATAGTCAGCACTAGTCAACCATGATTAACCAGGGTTGAATTTCATTAAGCATGATCAACCTTGATTAAAATCTCTTTCATTATGATCAACTATCATGGTCAACCATGGATAATCATGGTCAGCCATGGTCAATCATGGTCAATCACCATGGACAATCATGGTTAACCATGGTCAATCATGGTCAACCATGGTGAGCCATGTTTTATAAAATCAAACATGGTAAACCATGGTCAACCATGCTTATAAAATCAAACATGGTCAACCATGGTCAAATGTCATATTGTGACAAAGATTGTCTTCATCCGAAAATCAGCCATGGTCAACCATGATTTTCCATGGTTGAATTTCATCAACCATGATCACCTCAACTAAAATCTCTTTCATCATGATCAACTATGATGGTCAACCATGGACAATCATGGTCAACCATTGTCCATCATGGTTAACCATGTTTTATAGAATCAAACATGGTAAATAATGGTCGAACATCACATTGTGACAAATATTGTCTCTATATGAAAATCAACCATGGTCAACCATGGGAAAATGTCTCATTGTGACAAAGATTGTCTCGATATGAAAATCAATCATGGTCAACCATGGTCCAATGTCACATTGTGACAAGGATTGTCTCAATATGGAAATTAACCATTTTTATTTTAGGGTTTATATATCTTAGGTTTATAATTTTTATCCCTTGAGTCTATTAATCTAAGGGTTCATATTCCTAGGGTTTAATATTATTCACTTAGGTTTATAGCCCCTTGGGTTTTTGGTATTAATCCTTAGGGTTTATAATATTAGTTATGGTCAACCATGATTAACCATGTTTTATAAATTCAACCATGGGCAACCATGGCTAATCATGGTCATCCATATTTTAATGTCGCATTGTGACAAAAATTGTTTCGATATGAAAATCAATCATTATGTCAATTATGGTCCAATGTCGCATTTGGACAAACATTGTCTCAATATGGTAATCATGGCCAACCATGGATAATCATGGTCAACCTTGGTCAACCATTTTCAACCATGTCCTATAAAATCAAACATGGGCATACATGCTCAATCATGGTCAAACATTGCAGTTTGACAAATATTGTCTTGATATAAATATCAACCATGGTTAAGCATGATCAACCATAGTCCAACGTCGCATTGTGACAAGGATTGTCTCAATATGAAAATCAACCATGGTCAGCCATGCTTATTTTAGTGTTTATAATATTTATCTTAGGGTATATACCTTGGGTTTATTACATTAGTCTCTTGGGTTTAATATTATTCCCTTGGAGTTTTAGTATTAATCCCTTGGGTTTATTATTCCTTTGGGTTTATAATATCAATCCCTTGGGTTTATTATTCCCTTGGGCTTATTATATTAATCATGGTCAACCACAATCAATCATAGCCAACCAATGTCAACCATGGTCCTCTCTTGCATTGTCACAAAGATTATCTCGATATGAAAATCAATCATGTTTAGGAATAATCAACCATGGTCCAACATCGCATTATGACAAGGATTATATCAATATGCATATCAACGATGGTCGACCATGGTAAACCATGTTTATTTTAGGGTTTATAATATTTATCTTAGGGTTTATAATTTTTATCCCTTGGGTTTATAATATATTTCCCTTGGTTTTATTAATCTAACGATTCATATTCCTAGGGTTTAATATTATTCCCTTAGGTTTATAATTCCTTGGGTTCTCAGTGTTAATTCCTAGGGTTTATTATTCCCTTGGGTTTATAATATCAATCATGGGCTACCATGTTTTATAAATTTAATCATGGTCCAACATCGTGTTATGATGAATATTGTCTCAATATGAGAATCAACCATGTTCAACGATGGTCTGATGTCGCATCGTGACAAATATTCTGTCAATTTGAAAATCATTTATGGTTAAGCATTCTCAACCATGGTCCAACATCACATTGTGAAAAGGATTGTCTCAATATTAAAATCAACCATGGTCAACCATTCTCAACCATGTTTATTTTAATGTTTATAATATTTATCTTAAGGTTTATATACCTTGGGATTTATAATATTAGTCCCTTGAGTTTAATATTATTCAACCATGGTCAACCATGGTCAACCATGTTTTATAAAATCAATCATGTTCAACCATGGTTAATCATGGTCAACCATAGTCCAACGTCACATTATGACAAAATTTGTCTCAATATGAAAATCAATAATTGTCTCAACCATGGTCCAACACAATCAACCATAATGACATATTCGACAAGACCTCAAGAAAGAAAGACAAGTTTCCAATCCGTTACATGGTGCACGTAAGCTTAGGAAAGCGGGACAAAGCCGGTGGTCTCTCTCTTTACTGAAGGTGTTCTGGTTGAAGCGTAGCCGATAAGGTGTGGTAATGGTAAGGTAATGGTAAGGTGAGGTGGTTGGGGTGATGGGGAACCATCACTTTCGTTATGAAAAAGATTGTCACAATATGATAGTTATGTTCAACCATGGTCAACCATGGTCAATCAAGGTCAACCTCAATTAATCATGGTCAACCTTGGTCAACCATGGTCAACCATGTTTTATAAAATCAAGGATGGTCATCCATGGTTAATCATGGTCAACCATGGTCGAATGTTGAATTGTCGCAAAGATTTTTTTGATATGAAAATCAACCATTGTTAAAAATGCTCAACCATGGTCCAACATCGCATTGTGACAAGGATTCTCTCAATATGAAAATCAACCATGGTCAACCATGTTTATGTTAGTATTTATAATATTTATCTTAGGGTTTATATATCTTGGGTTTATAATATTAGCCCCTTGGGTTCATAATCCCTTGGGGTTTTAGGACTAATCCCTTGGATTTATACTATCAATCCCTTGGGTTTATAATATCAATCATCTTCAATCTTCATCAATCATAGCCAGATGGTGAACCATGGTCAAATGTTGCATTGTGACAACGATTGTCTCAATATGAAAATCAACCATGGTCCAACGTTGCAT
Source organism: Pinus tabuliformis (assembly GCA_031772625.1). NCBI lineage: Eukaryota > Viridiplantae > Streptophyta > Pinopsida > Pinales > Pinaceae > Pinus > Pinus tabuliformis. Next base: position 1,149,114,725 of record CM062805.1, read on the forward strand.
TGTGAAAAAGATTATCTCAATATGAAATTCAACGATGTTTAATTTAGTGCTTATAATATTTATCTTAGGGTTTATATACCTTGGATTTATAATATTAGTCCCTTGGGTTTAATATTATTCCCTTGGGTTCATAATCCCTTGGAGTTTTAATATTAATCCCTTGGGTTTATAATATCAATCCCTTGGGTTTATTATTCCATTGGGTCTATAATACCAATCCCTTCAGCTTTTAATATCAATCATGTTCAACAGTGATCAATCATCACTAACCATCGTCAGCCATGGTCGAATGTGGCATTGTGACAATGATTGTCTCAATATGGAAATCAACCATGGTCCAACATTGCATTGTGACAAAGATTGTCTCAATATGAAAATCAATCATGATCAAACATGGTCCAACGTCGCATTGTAACAAGGATGGTCTCAATATGGAAATCAACTATGGTCAACAATTTATATTTTAGGGTTTATAGTATTTATCGTAACATTTATAATTTTTATCCCTTGGGTTTATAATATCAATCCCTTGGGTTTATTAATCTATGGATTCATATCCCTTGGGTTTATAGTATCAATCCCTTGGGTTTATTAATCTATAGATTCATATCCCTTGGGTTTAATATTATTCCCTTAGATTTATAATCCCTTTGGTTTTTACTATTAACCCCTATGGTTTATTATTCCCTTGGGTTTATAATATCAATTATGGTCAACCATGTTTTATAAATTCAACCATAGACAACTATGGTCCACTATCGCATTGTGATGAATTTTGTCTTAATATGAGAATCAACCATGGTCGAATGTAGCATCGTGACAAAGATTCTCTAAATTTGAAAATCAATCATGGTCAAGAATGCTCAACCATGGTACAGCACCACATTATGACAAGGATTGTTTCAATATGAAAATCAACCATGGTCAATCATGTTTTATAAAATCAATCATGATCGACCATGGTCCAACGTTGCATTGTGACAAATATTGTCTTAATATAAAAATCAATCATTGTCTCAACCATTGTCAAACGTCGCATTATGACAAAGATTGTTTTATTATGATATTCATGGTCAAACCATGGCCAACCAGGTTTTATAAAATCAAACATGATCATCCATGGTAAATCAGGTTCAACCATGGTTGAACGTGGCATTTTCACAAAGATTCTATTGATATGAAAATCCCTTGGGTTCATATTCCCTTGGGGTTTTAGTATTAATCCTTTGGGTTTATAACATCAATCCCTTGGGTTTATTGTTCCTTAGGGCTCATTATTCCACCGAGTTTATAATATTAAGCCCTTGGGTTTAAAATATCAATCCATTAGGTTTATTATTCCCTTTGGTTTATAATATCAATCATGGTCAACCATGGTCGATCATAGCCTACCATGGTCAACCATGGCCAACTGTGATCAACCATGGTCATCCATGGTTAACCATGGTCAACAATGGTCCAATGTCGTATTGTTGTAAATATTGTCTCAATATGAAAATAAATCATTGTCTCAATCATGGTCCAACGTTGGATTATGAAAAAGATTGTATCAATATGATAATCATTGTTAGCTATGCTCAACCATCGTCAATCATGGTCAACCTTAGTCAACCATGGTCAACCATGTTTTATGAAATCAAACATTTTCATCCATGCTTAATCATGGTGAACCATGGTTGAACGTCACATTGTGACAAAGATTGCCTTGATATGAAAAGTAACCATGGTTATGCATGGTCGACCGTGGTCCAACGTCGCATTGTGACAAGGATTGTCTCAATATGAAAAACAACCATGGCCAACCATGTTTATTTTATTGTTTATAATATTTATGTTAGGATTTATATACCTTGGGTTTATAATATTAGTCCCTCGAATTTAATATTATTCCCTTGGGTTCATAATCCTATGGGGTTTTAGTATTAATCCTTCGGGTTTATTATTCCTTTGGGTTTATAAATCTAAGGATTCAACCATGGTTGAGCATGGTTCAACGTCGCATTGTGACAAATATTGCCTCATTATGAAAATCAACTATGGTCGACCATATTTATTTAAAGATTTATAATATTTATCTTAAAGTTTAATTATTAAATGAATTAATTAATTATTTAATGAATTGCTCAATTATTTAAGAAATTAATTCATAATGAATGAAATAAAAATAATTTATTTAATTAATTTACAATGTTTAATTATCGATATTTATATTTAATATTTGTAACCTTATTTTTAATTAAATATGGTTATATTATATTAATCTTTATATATAAATATTTATATATTTATCTTGAGATTAATAAAACATTAATAATAATAATAATAATTTAACAATTATTATTATATATTAATGATTTATGAATGAATTAATATTATTAAATTTACTTAACAATAAAAATAATAATATTATTTAATTATAATAGTAATATTAATTATTAATAATAATCATAATTATATTAATTACATTTACTAATATGATTGTGCTAGTTTAATAAATATGAAAAATATTTCAATTTTTTTAAATTTTAAACCAAAACAATAAATTAAATTTAAATATTATTTATTTGGTCACATGTTCCGGTCTATTGAATTGTTTCGTTTAGTTCCAGGTGTGTGATTAACACATGTGCTGGTTGAATCATCAATTTGATGTGCCGGTTTGCTTCACTGGTTTAATGCGACGAGGTGGTGCATGTTCAATGCTTCATTCGATGTGTTGGTTCGATACTCAAGTCCGATATTGGAGAAGGAACTGGTAGTTAAACAGAGATTGGAAATCCCTAATACCATTTTGGTACATTATATCTATATATTTCAATCATATTATATTTTAAAAACTTACTTAGATTAACCATGAATGCATATCCAAGATTTATATTCGGTATTAAGCATTTATATCATGAATCTCCATCTAATTAGAGATTTAGCCCATTGACACATAATCATAGAGCTTCAAACAAATGAATCACCCACGAACGTTATTAATTAAATCCATTCTGTATGTATTGCTTTGCTGGGAAAGAATTGTTTATATCATAGATTTATATTCGATATAGTTTTTTATGTTCGACTCTACATTCGACTTGCAACCACAGTTATCATTGCATGGCTTCAAGTCGATTCGTATATGGTGAAAAAATACTTCATCCTGAAAACGACAAACTTTGCTCTCAATATATATTAAATCTAAAAAAAATCGCCACTCTTATCTATATGTTTTTATACACACATCATGATGTTATGAATTATTGTTTTCATTAATTATCTTCATGTATATATCAATCACATTTATTAAAATAATGGTGCTAGTATATAATGAAAAGTATTTATAAAAGAAATACTGAATTACATATAATTTTTACCACTAAATATTAATTATTTCAATTGTGTTTTGATAATTTGATTTAGTGTCAAGTTTACGGAGAGGAAAATGAAAAATATGTGATAGCTATTTCTTTTTTTATTATTTTAAAATTAATTAAATATAAAATAAAATTATATTTATAATTGAATAAATAAAAATAATATTTTTTTATAAAATCTATATTAAATTTGTTTAACTATTAAGTTGGTACATGTATCGCAACCCACTTGAGTGCTTCCTACTTGAATTTCTGAGCATGCTCGTTTATAATATCAATCATGGTCAATCATGTTTTCTAAATTTAATCATGGTCAACCAATATGGTCCAACGTCGAATTGTGATGCATATTGTCTCAATATGAGAATCAACCATGGTCCAATGTCACATTGTGGAAAATATTCTCTGAATTAGACAATCAATCATGGTCAAGCATGCTCAACCATGGTCCAACACCACATTGTGACAAGGATTTTCTCAATATGAAAATCAACCATATTTTATAAAATCAATCGTGATCAACCATGGTCCAACATTGCATTGTGACAAATATTGTCTCAATATAAAAATCAATCATTATCTCAACCATGGTCGAACATCGCATTATGAAAAGGATTGTCTTGTTATGATATTCATGGTCAAACCATGGTCAACCATGGTCGAACATTGCATTGTCACAAAGATTCTATTGATATGAAAATCCACTGGTTTCATATTCCTTTAGGTTCATATTTCCATGGGGTTTTAGTATTAATCCCTTGGTGTTATAATATCAATCCCTTGTGTTTATTATTCCCCAAGGTTCATTATTCCCTGGGTTTATAATTTTAAGTCCTTGGGTTTATAATATCAATCGCTTGGGTTGATTATTCCCCTTGGTTTATAATATCAATCATGGTCGATCATAACCTACCATGGGCAACCATGGCTGACCATGATCAACCATAGTCAGCCATGGTTAATCATGGTTAACAATGGTCTAACGTTGTATCATAGAGAATATTGTCTTAATACGAAAATCAATCATTTTCTCAACCATGATCCAATGTCGGATTATGACAAAGATTGTTGCAATATGATAATCATGGTCGACCATGCTCAACCATGCTAAACCATGGTCAATCATGTTCAACCTTGGTCAACCATGGTCAACCATGTTTTATGAAATCAAAGATTTTCATCCATGGATAAGCATGGTTAACCATGGTCGAACATCACATTGTGATAAAGATTGTCTTGATATGAAAACTAACCATGCTTAAGCATGGTCGACCATGGTCCAATGTCGCATTGTGATAAGGATTGTCTCAATATGAAAATGAGCCATGGTCAACCCTTTTTATGTTAGTGTTTATAATATTCATATTAAGGTTTATATACGTTGGGTTTATAATATTAGTCCCTTCATTTTAATATTATTCCCTTGGGTTCATAATCCTTTAAGGTTTTAGTATTATTCCCTTGGGTTTATAAATCTAAGGGTTCAACCGTGATCGAGCATGGCCCAACGTCGCATTGCGACAAATATTGTCTCATTATGAAAATCAACCATGTTCAACCATGGTAGACCATGTTTATTTAGGGTTTTATAATATTTATCTTAGGATTTAATTATTAAATGAAATAATTAATTATTTAATGAATTGATAAATTATTTAATAAATTAACTAATAATGAATGAAATAAGAATGAATTATTTAAATAATTTACAATATTTGTATCTAATAATATTAATAGCCATATTTTTAATTAAATATAGTTATATTATATTAATCTCTATATATTAATTTTTATTAATCTTTATATATAAATATTTATATATTTATTTTGAGATTAATAAAACATTAATAATAATAATAATTAGTTAGAATCCATATATATAAATGTTGGATGATGCACACATGTGCACACACAGATATACAACTCTAGATGGCTAGGATTTTTCCTTGGGTATAAAAGATCCTTAAATTGCTATGTTAAAAGGGATATAAGGACCCCTTGAAATTGGATGACCAACCTATAACTTTAATTAGATAAATTTGTTACACAAATTTAATGTTTAATATGAGATTTTAAAGTCTTTGAAACCTTAGCATCCTATACTAGTCATGGAATATGTAGGAACCCTTATGCCAAGGCTCAAAACCTTTGGATGCATAACTATCCTTCCTGAGAAACCAATGGTAAGAGTTATTCTTCTCTTATTATAACAAACCAAGTTAGAGCTCTAAGGCCTTAACGCATGTTTCAGATGATTTAAAGAAGAAATAAGGCATTAGACACATGTAGCCCATTGAGGAAAACAATTAGGAAAATTCTTGAAGGATTTTGGACGGGTTCTAAGGCAAACTTGAGTATTTTTTGTATCACTTGAAGTTTTTCTTCATGAAATACAACCCATATCACATGAATAATTTTTGTTTGTGAAATGATAGAAGCCACTAAGTTAGGGAGGACATGTGGCATGCTCTAGTTGGTTGTTGCAACCTATGGAAAATTCATGTATGATACATGGCACTAGTGGATTAGGTGTTACATCAACCAAGGCTTTGCGTAGTACAACACCTTGATCAACAAAAAATGTTGTGGGGTGATACATCACACTCACAAAACCTTGTTGGTGTGTGAAATTAGGCCATTGGACACCAACACACAAGGGCAAGTTACGTGTCTCATGAAATGTGGTAAAGGATGAACAAGTTAATAATGTTGCAAACAAGAAAATATAGGTTGATGCAATGAAATTTTCATACAAAGAAAAGTTGTTGAGTGTAGCATATTACATTGACAAAAAGTTAGGATGCAATACATCACATTCCTAAAGTTTTGGAGGACGCGACAAATACAAGGAAAAAGATGGACTATGAAAACAAAAAATCCCATATCATGTAAAAAAGCATTTTATGGACAACAACATATCAAACATAAAGTCTTTGAATGTAATACAATTTGTCACACACATTTTAATGATGCAACATAACCAAGAAATGAAGGAAAGGATTGGAGAAAGAGAAAGGAAAGGTGAGATGAGAGAAAAAAGGTAAGGATCGAAGAAAAAAGCATGGGTGCTTCACTGGGGGAGAAATATCATACCACATGGGTTCATATCGTGGGATATATATTAAGGGAAAAATGGCATAATATATTGGGGGATATATAGTGGGTAAAGGGTTTTTATATTGGTAGGTATAAAAAATGGAGCTCAAAGTTAATGAAAAAAATATAAAGGGGTATAAAAAAAGTTAATGAAAAAATGAATACCTACAATATATAGCAGAAGTAGGGATTTTTTTAATTGGGAAGATGTATTGGTTCATATTGGTAGGGTGTTAAATAATGTGATTTTTAGGGGTATTTTCCAATCTATAGTAAAATTAAAGGTATTGTTTAATATGCCACGAGCGCACGTGATAGGTCACAGGTTCATTGAGTGAAACCCCCGTGGTAAAAAGAAAAGGGAGGAAACCAATGAAAAAAATTAATGTTAAGAAGATGTGATGCATCACAAGAAATATATTTTTCTTACGATACAACACAATAAAAGAAAGAATTGAAGAATGTGGCAATAAGAAGAGAGACCCCTCTTGTCACATAAAGAAAGTTCTTCCATATTTTGATATGACACGAATAAATATCATTTGGGACACGAAGAGAAAATGAACAGACCTATAACATGACACATTGGGAAAGTCCTTTCTTTATGTAATAAGCTAGGCAATAATTTTAACCTTTACAATTGTGAATCCAAAGGGTGTCTAATAATGATGTGGCAACAAAAAGAGAAAGTTATTAAAAAAACTTTTAAAAACCATCATTCTGAGCTTGAACCTCATAATTTAACAAAAATACAATTATTGAAAAACTCTAAATTAAATTATATCTCAAAATAAACCTAAATCAATATTTAAAAAAAAAAAATCTAACTACCCTACCATCTTAATATTACTTAAAAATGTAAATAGATTACATCTATATAAACTCATTTTTTATTTTCATTATAAACCAAATTCCCAGTCAACCACGTTCTCCTCAATGAAAAAGCATATCAAAAAGCATACCTATTAGGTATCCCTTTAAAATAATTGAACATGAACGACAAAGAACATTCCTAACAACACTATAGAAATGGGAAATAAGAACATTCTCGACACCACCATAAAAGTGTAAAACATGTGATAAAACTGGAAAGTTGAATCCCGAATCCAATGAGTAATAGATTCAGCTCAAATCTCACTGCATAATAAGTTGGGAACTTATTAACCTACCTTTCGGTTTATATTTCAAATCAGCCTCCTCGTTCACATTGTAAATGAAGGACAAATAGAAAATAAGTGGGACCTCATTCACATTGCATATGAAGGGAAAATAGATAGAGGTGTCGTTGTTATGGCAAACAAAATTTGATTTGATTTACTGTGCACACTGTACAACTCACCACACTTTTACATGTCAATTCAAAAGTGTAATGCGAATGTCAAAGGAAATATCTCTCGGACGGTTTTGACTTTCAACTTACACTTCATTGGTTTTATATGAGATATTTCGGAGCAGTATATTTCGAAGCGTCGAATTCATCTGTAAGATATAATTTATAGATTATTTGTAAAACTATTCTGAAATGGTGACGGGACTTGTTTTTTTCTTTATTGTTGGTATCTTTTTACACTAAGAACTTCAAACTCAGAAACAGTAAGAAAAAACTGAATTAATTCTATCTTAATTCTAAGCATTCCATGATCCAACAAATTCATGTATTCTGTAATGTAGTGGCATCAATTTAGAGTTCTCTAGGGATGTATTCAACTACGTATTCAAATACTTCTTTTTTTAATAGATAAAAAAGAAAGTACATATATTTGTTATTGTTTCTATGTTTACAATCATTTATCACAAAATAATCTTGTTTTAAAAAATGTCGATTTATTGTCTTTCTACTATTTGTCTATTCCCCTTCTATCGTCTATTTAGTAAAATGTAGATCTTGAATATTTATGTATCTATATTATTTCCAAGTGTTGTATCATAAAATTCTACACAGTTATATCATATATTTTTATCAAAATGTCTCCCCAAAATTTATAGCACAGTTCAGAGAAAATATAAAAAATCCTTCTCCTAAGAATAATTAACTCTTCAGCATTAATCTTGACATCATGTTAAAAAGCTGAAAAGTAGAACTTACCATGCTCCTTGGTGACACCTCTCCCAGAAAGAAGATCTCCAATCATATTTTGCTCCCTGTATATGTGATCAAATTGTATATGTTGAAAGGTACTTACCAGTGTCCCGATACACTTCATCTAGTTTAATAGAATGGGCGGTTTAAAACAAGTATAGTCCTTGACCTAGTTAATGATGCCCTTAGCATCTCTATGTCCCTGTAAGCTCTCTAGTCCTAGCCATTTTTCCGCTATAAGTACTCCCCATAAAGAAATGATCTATGCTCTATTGTTTGTACCATGTCCTCCTTCCCAACAGAAATTGAAGTATTTCCCTGATTCTATAACTATGAATGTACCACATCCACATTCCCTCCGAGAACATGCCCCATCAAAAAATCCCACACGAAAGTGATTCCAAATGTCTTTGTACCTGCACTGCCTTTTGTTAGAGCACCTCTTTGTTGGTTCAATTTCATTGTAATATGCAACTATCTTAATTACATATTCCCAAACCACAACCCCTTTTTGTTCAAATATATAATAATTAATGTTGCGCCATATGGACCATATGATTTATAATGGTACGGTTCGATGTTGATGATGTGATATGAGCCAAAAATATAGACAAGAAACCAAGGTTTGCTTATGTCTACTTGGAGCAATGTTCAATGTATCAAGTACCCTATCCCACACAACCACAATATATGGGAAATGAATAAGCAAATGATCAATATCCTCGAGTCCCCACATGAACATATGACAAAAGCCCGAACCTGTAAATCCTCGTATCTATAGGTTCTTACATATGATCACACAGTCTATCCAACAAAAACATTTGATTTTGTTTGGCAACTCCCATTTCCGTACTTCCTGTAAACATTTATGGAAGACAAAATCCTTGCCAGTCCTAGGCAACCTGCGATATATATCTTTGACCATTGGTTGACACTTTTTTTACATACCATCCCAAGCCATATAGCCCTCTTCTTCTATTATTGTAATGCCTCCTGAGCATAATCAAGAAATGTATCTCTCCCATTCATAAGAATATATACCTGTCAGTCCTAATTCCTATGCCTTGCTCTAGGATTGTTGATTAATGTTATTATTGTGAAGATGATGGACCTTATGAAGGAGGTGTATTCCTTTGTCATGGATGCAATTAAGTAATGGGACATATAAAGAGTGATTCCCATAAATTCTCTTAATAGCATCTAACCCGATCTTGACCTTAGTTCCATCACCAACCTCCCAACGAATAAATCCAGAGAGTCATTGCAAGTTTTTCATCATGCTACACCAGATATAGGAGACATATGCTTTCTTTCTAGCACCATTCCTAAACTAGGATGTGAACATTTGGCCATAGATATATTTGTCTCTAATAGTTAGTGGAAATATATTATTTTAAGCTGAAGTAAATGAAAATACTTAAAAGCCCATCTTAATTTTTTTCTTTTTTATTTTTTAACAATGAAAAAACTTATCATAATTTATTTGTCAAAATATTGAGGATACTTATATCTTACTTCTATCGTCAAATGCAAGGTGATTCATTATAGTTATTCAAGGAAAATCATACCTCTTGGAATGACTCATTGGTGGTGCATAAGGGGGCAAGCTTGCACTTTTTCCAAATACCTTTGAATCTTAAGTTGTTAAGTTGTTTTCTTATATCCTATGAAAAAATAAGCTCTTAACAAAAAAAAACAATTTTAAAACATACTCTAGACCTAACTAACATACTATTATGTCTTTTAAAGCAAATAAACATAAACATGGAAAACAATACATTTCAAAAATTACTCAATAATAACATTATTCCATAATCTTAAAATAAATGTCTACTCATTCATAACACTAATCCATAAGTAAGTCCCCATACACATTGATAACATTGCATTCCATTATTCCATTATTGATAACATTACATTCAATTATTGAAAACACTATTTCATAATTTTAAAATAAACTCCTACTCATCAACACAAATAGTATAACAAACTTTTACTTATTAATAACATTTTACTTCATTATTAGTAATATTATTTCGTAATCTAAAAATAAATCTTAACTTAGAGGTTAGATAACACTATTTTAATCTAAAAATAAATCTCAACTTACCTTAACTTATTCATAAAACTAATTTTATTTTTTAATCGATGGGTAACACTACTTTCACATAAAATCAATATAAAGTGAGTAGATGCAAAGTTAATTACGCCGTAAGGCATTCCTTATGAAAAAAACTCTCCTCCCATGCCACCTGTAACTTTGTCAGCCTTTGATTCACAGGTTAGATGATGGAAAGAGCGACTGCCATCAGATTGAAAAAACCGGTATGAATCAGTTACAATTCGTTGAAAGAGCGACTGCCATCAAATTGAAAATACCATTAGGAATCTGTTACAATTCGTTAATGGTCTGTTTTCCATTGTCCACACTATTTCATGCTGGAATATCCCCTTTTTGGCTACTTTTCTTCCTCAAATACTTGTACTTGTGGATGCCATGGGCTCGCCATGGAGCACTGAAAAACAAGGATTCAAAGGCGTTACCCCTCGATTTATGATCGACAATTGGATATTGCGAGCAATATACAAATGGAGCTGCACATAGACGCTTTTGTACATCACGATTTCAGAAATAGAGCGTTCCTTTACATGTTTGAGTGGTCCAAGAAATGTGGTACTGTCACAATTCAGCGGTTGATTCTTCTGTATCTGTTATATTTTCTCGCGATTTGGTAAGTCCTGGGGGTGGTGATGGTGACGGATTGATATGTGCGACTTATCATGAAATGATTTACATTGGACAGTATGCAAAACGATTGCCATGTAAACTGTACTACTTAATGGTCTTATCATCAACTCTCACGCCCATGCCCACTTTGCAGATAACAGCGTCAGTAACCCACAGTTATATGTATTGGCATTATCGCATGTAAATGGCTTCAGAATAGCAAAATTTACTGAGTGTTAATAAGACTCTATTTAAGCATCTATGATTTCAATTGTCAGTGAGATGTTCACTGTATGGAACCAGTGACAAATAGAGAGTCTCACTAATTGGTCCCATCTCTCAATACAACGTTTATTTTAAATCTCTCCAACCATGCAGAAATGCCCAAATATCCATGCAACCTTACATAAAATGGGTCATTTAAAGTTTTAAATATCTCGATTGTGTAATCAAGCTGTAAATCTTGTTAACAATGTCCTTTTTGTTGGGCAAAATAAAGTTTTACACTAAAACTCTATGTTCACGCTCATCCGCATCCATTTACACCAAAACTCTATGTTGGTAACGATGAATGGAATGTGCATCCAAAACGTTGAACGAAATCTCGATCAACAATAATATCCCTATCAAAATATTAATTAATATTTTTATTTTTAAAAGTAAAAAAAAATATTATTATATTTATATCATTTCAAATATTTTATCTATATAAAATATATTATTAATATTAAAATATTTTATAAATATATATTAAATTTACTTTAATAAATTTTCTTATAACAATTGATGTTTAACTTTATGATTCCTTTAAAATAACCACAATATTTTTTCCTTTACCCCATGAGCAAGGATTTCAGTGTTTACTATCTTTATCTTTTTGCATTTTATCACGAGATGCTCTCATATTTGAGGATCAAAGTTTTATCTTAATTTTACTTTTATATGTGAAGTGGTTTTTTTTTCTAATAAGGTTTTTAATAAGGTTGTTATTCTTATTTCTGCATTTTTAGAGGAAGCTCAAGGTGAATATAGAAAGTAAAGATGGTAGAAATAACTTTCACATTAATTTAATTGAAGAAATTTATTAGTTATGGGTATTGCTTTTCTATTTTATATACTTTCAATATATAATCATGTTTGTTTCAGTGTCTTCTACTAGGATTGTCATCACTAAGCTGTTTTTAAACAGTTTTCCAATTTCTGTCTGCTTGATAGATGGTGTTTCGCCATGGTAGGTTCTTTTTCGAATTATATCGCCGATGTCACTGCATTTCTGGTTTCGCATGGACTTTTGGGTAGCCAGTTCAAGAGGGCCATTGTGAAATTGAGATCACCAAATATATGGAAAAAATGACGGTCGATTTTGAAATGAGCCAAACTGGGAAAGGAATTACTGTTGATCATACCAATTATCAACAGTATTGGAATTCGGTGTATGAATTTTAATTCTTTAAAATATTGCAAATTATGAATGATACATCATCTAAGAGTTTGCAAAATAGTTTTTTACTTTCAAAGTTCTAATCATGTCTTAGATTTATAAATTCTTATGTTTACAAATGGAAAATAATTATTTAGAGAGTTATAATGGCCTTGGATTTACAAATTCATATCATTACAAATAGCAAAATATGTTTTTTGAGTGGCTTCTTTTCATCCATTGGAATGAATTTTGTTCTGATCCACTGGAATAGGATTGCAAGGATGTGTAAAATATTTTCATTTCTAGATGTTTCAATTCTCTCACAATGTGGAAACTTACATAATCAAATCTTTTATGGTAAAAGCATTGCCTAAAGTTATAGAAATATAATTTTATAGTGACAACCAAATATTTGTTGTGTGTAAAGATACCGTAATCAACTCTTTTATGGTAAAAGCATTGCCTAAAGTTATAAAAAGATATTCTTATAGTGACAACCAAATCTCTATTGTGTGTCTCTTGAACACTCTTGAAGAAAGATACCTGGTAAGCTATTTGCAGTGTTGGTATTGCATTATACTAAGAACCACACTTCATTTTCTTAAAAACCCTTAGTGTACAAAATAGGTGTCTTCTAATAAATGTTGTTGGGTAAGATATGATGCATATTGGTAATTCCATTCATAATAATATATTCATAACCTTTTCACCATATCGTGAAAGCAGAAAAATGTAAACAGGTTGATAAAATACTCATGAAGGTGATGGAGTTTGGCTTCACTCCAATAGGTGTCTTCTAATGAATGTTGTTGGGTAAACTATGATGCATATTGGTAATTCCATTCATAATAATATATTCATGACCTTTTCACCATGTCATGAAAGTGGAAAATGTAAACTCATGAAGGTGATGGAGTTTGGCCTCACTCTTGATAATTGCATAGATGGTAAGAGCCTCAAAGCTTCATCAAAATGCCCCTTGTTTATATTCTGCAATCATTGAACTCCATGATATCACCTTTAACTAACCTATACCATGTTTTTACATATCACGGTAAAATTTTAGGGCCTCATCATAAAATCCCCGCCTCGCTTAATTGGCCACACCATTGCAAAGGATCACACCACATTTGGTTTAGACATTTACTTAGGTAGGTAGGATGCCCCTATCTCCCATCTCCTTATAAAGTACTCTCGTTGTGTCTTCTATAATACTAGTTCCTATGCCATATAGTATAACCAAATTCTCACAATGTGAGCCCTAAAATATAGTACAATATACAAATAGACATTCAGTTAACATGGATGTTACACGTGTCAAAAGTGAGGTAAATAGGTCTAAACATCCTACCCTCATAATTTTTTCTTTGATAATTTAGCATGAGAGGATATAGTTGCAAATCTTAACTATTTTGTAATATAATACAAGAAGATTTAGTGACAAGTTATAATTTTTTATTATCACTCAAGGATTTAATTGCTGGTCCCATCTCATTTTCACTTTTAAGTAATGTCGGGTACATTCTTTATGCTGGTCCTGTCTCACTTTCACTTTTTCGTAATGTCGGGTACATTCTTTATGTCGCAACATTCATAGGCTTTACATTTATTCGATTGGGATTGAGGTCTTTTAATATTCATGGACATGTACATGGTGTGTGTCTTTGAATTGTTTTTACCTTTATTTCTCCTTTCTTCTACGTACCAAAATCTTGGTTGTACTTCATTTTCCTTTACTATTTTTCCCATCGGTCATAGAAAGATGTTATAAGTCACTTGTAATTTCATGGCTTTTCTATACCACGGGTATATATGAACATTAGATTTGTTAGCATACATATGTATAACTATAGTTTATTTATTAGATGTTTTGGAAGTTTTTTTGGTCTAATTTGCTCAAAATCGGGTAGTGATTTGTTGGAATCACAAGTTTGAGTTTTGAACTCTCCATAGGGTCTTGAATCGATATATGCAGTCAAAACCCCAGTTTAAACAATAAAAAATCAATATTTGACTAGAAAAATTTTCACTGTATTCCAACTAAAATATCTCTCTCTCTCGCTCTCTTTGACAAACACTATATTTGCTAGTATAGAAAAGAGATATCAATAAAGCATGCTTAGTAGAGAGGTTTGTTACCCTTAAAAGAGATGCTACGTTTCTTGTTCTAGTTGTGATGGAACTTCCCTTACTCAAATTGTGATGGAATCTCCCTTAAGGTTGTAGGATTGAATCTAACAAGGTATAACTAGAAATATGCCAATAGAGATGCCTTTGCATGACCCAATCAAACTTATAAAATTAGAGTTGTACTAGTTAAAGAAGTTCATGTAAATGTGTTGGATATGAGAGGTGTAAGAATCCATACGAGATTGATGAAAGTAGAAGGATATTAGTCATTGTTCATGTGTGTACCTATAAATTAGGGGTTTCAAGGGTAACAAAGTTTAATTTAAGCTCAAGAGATTTAGAAAAAATTGAAGGGACGAGACAACTCAATACACAACTTGACATGACACTGTTAACATGTACTGGCTGATTGTGGTGTCTGTGTCGAGCTGTTGTGTTGCTAAGTGATGATATGCTCTTGGTGTAATATGTCTTCACCTCCGCATGGAAAAGTGTGTGGGATCTTTGATGGTCTTGGTCTTTTCTTGATGGTGCATGTGAATGTGTCCCTTTCGCTCGCTTGCTTGATGTGCTTCAGGTGTTAATTTGACCACGAGCAAGTATTCTAGCATGTGCCTCTTTTCCATCCCATTCATCATCATGCCATGCTTCATCGATGTACCTATTCCTACAATCACTCATGACAAGACGCCATCAAATCCAAAAATATCCTAGTCTACTATGATGCATTTTTTTCCATTTTGGTGTAGGTGATTGGGAGAGGGATAAGGCACTGAGACTATAGAGAGCACAACATAGGTCGAGATGTGAAGCTTCAGAGCACTGTTGGGAAAAATTGTGCAGATGTCACTGGGGGAAAAATTTTGGCAATCTGAAACATGAGTGATAGCTGCGGGGCAAAACCCAGCTGGGAGGAAAAATTGCGCAGTTTTTGGGAGGAAGGACAGGTGGGGTGTTGAGGAACAATTGGGCCAATTTATGTAATTTTCTAGGAGAGCATTGGGCAGGTCATCCAGCTGGGATCTGTGCAATTTCTCTGGGGAATACAGTGCGGGTAGTAAGAGGCACTGGCAGAAAAATATGTGCAGTTTTTCAGAGGAGCAAAAAAATTGGGCTCTAGGAGCTAGTGGTCAAAATTGCGTAATCATGGGAGATAGTCAGGGCTCAGATAGTTCTGCACAATAACAGAGATGGTTGCAAAGTGGGGAAGAAGGGTTGGTAGGACAACTTTGCGCAATTTTGGAGATCCGTACAACCCTGGGTCACAACTCAAGTTCTTTCTCCAGTTGACCAGCGAGAGGCTTGATGGGAGGTCCTACGGGAAGCGCAGACTGGATCGACCTCTGGGACAACTTTTGAAGTTCTGGGAGTTAGTCAACTAGCTCATTTCTAGAATTGCGCAAAGCAGGCTACCTAGAGGACAACCTCAAGATTTTGACAGTTCTAGGCAATAGCGCAAGGTCACTAAGATTGGGTGTAGTTGAAGGAGGGTTGTCTAATCGACATATTTTCAGGAAAATTCACTAAGTGTGAAAGCAAGTGTACTCGTGCATACATGACAGTGTGATCACACACTTAGCACGACTTGATGACAAGACAACTCAAACGAACAAAAAAACATGTGCTCAATGAGATTGACAAGTGCAACAATTGAAATATGTCTTCAAACGACCATTACGACACTTGCACGAGAGTCTTTACCATTTTGTGTGTGAGTGCGACATATGTCGACGGAGCGAAAAAAACTCATACACACAAAGACAAACCTTCAAAATTACCAAAACAAACTCGCAAGCATGACATAGTGATCAAAATGCCAAAAGACAACTTTTGATCGATCAAGTGAAGAGGGTGTGAAAACTCGGCAAGAGCTCATGGGATAAGCCCGAGTGTTTGCAACCATCAAGGAAAAAAACCAAAAAAGGCTTTGAAATTTGTGTTTCCTTTGAAACATCTAGTGCAATTGCTAGTTATAGCCAAATTCCAAATCCCAATATCCCCTGGGGAATTGGCACCCAAATATAGTATAACCAAATTCGCATAATGTGAGTGCTAAAATACAATAAAATATACAAATAGACATTCACTTAACATGGATGATACACGTGTCAAAAGTGGAGTAAATAGGTCTAAACATCCTGCCCTCATAATTTTTTCTTTGATAATTTAGCATGAGAGTATATAGTTGCAAATCTTAATTATTTTGTAATATAATACAAGAAGATTTAGTCACAAGTTATAATTTTTTATTATCACTCAAGGATTTAGTTGCTGGTCCCATCTCATTTTCACTTTTAAGTAATGCCGGGTACATTCTTTATGCTGGTCCCATCTCACTTTCACTTTTTCGTAATGTCGGGTACATTCTTTATGTCGCAACATTCATAGGCTTTACGTTTATTCGATTGGGATTGAGATCTTATAATATTCATGGACATGTACATGGTGTGTGTCTTCAAATTGTTTTTACCTTTATTTCTCCTTTCTTCCACATACCAAAATCTTGGCTATACTTCATTTTCCTTTACTATTTTTCCCATCGATCATAGAAAGATGTTATAAGTCACTTATAACTTTATGGCTTTTCTACACCATGGGTATATATGAACATTAGATTTGTTAGCATACATATGTATAACTATATTTTATTTATTAGATGTTTTGGAAGTTTTTTTGGTCTAATTTGCTCAAAATCGAGTAGCGATTTGTTGGAATCACAAGTTTGAGTTTTGAACTCTCCATAGGATCTTGAATTGATATATGCAGTCAAAACCCCAGTTTAAACAATAAAAAATCAATATTTGACTAGAAAAATTTTCACTGGATTCCAACTAAAATATCTCTATCTCTCTCTCTCTCTTTGCCAAACACTAGATTTGCTAGTATAGAAAAGAGATATCAATAAAGCATGCTTAGTAGGGAGGTTTGTTACCCTTAAAAGGGATGCTACTTTTCTTGTTCTAGTTGTGATGGAACTTCCCCTACTCAAATTGTGATGGAATCTTCCTTAAGGTTGTAGGATTGAATCTAACAGGGTATAACTCGAAATATGCCAATAGAGATGCCTTTGCATGACCCAATCAAACTTATAAAATTGAAGTTGTACTAGTTAAAGAAGTTCATGTAAATGTGTTGGATATGAGAGGTGTAAGAATCCATATGAGATTGATGAAAGTAGAAGGATATTAGTCATTGTTCATGTGTGTACCTATAAATTAGGGGTTTCAAGGGTAACAAAGTTTAAATTTAATCTCAAGAGATTTAGAAAAAATTGAAGGGACGAGACAACTCAATACACAACTCGACATGACACTACTGACATGTACTGGCTAATTGTGGTGTCTGTGTCGAGTTGTTGTGCTGCTGAGTGATGATATGCTCTCAGTGTAATATGTCTTCACCTCTGCATGGAAAAGTGTGCGGGATCTTTGATGGTCTTGGTCTTTTCTTGATGGTGCATGTGAATGTGTCCCTTTCGCTCAATTGCTTGATGTGCTTCAGGTGTTCATTTGACCACAAGCAAGTATTCTAGCATGCACCTCTTTTCCATCTCGTTCGTCGTCACGCCATGTTTCATCGATGTACCTATTCCTGCAATCACTCATGACGAGACACCATCAAATCCAAAAATATCATAATCTACTATGATTCATTTTTTTCCATTTCGGTGCAGGTGGTCGGGAGAGGGATAAGGCACTAACACTGTAGAGAGCACAACATAGGTCGAGATGTGAAGCTTCAGAGCACTGTTGGGAAAAATTGTGCAGATGTCACTGGGAGACAATTTTTTGCAATCTGAAACACGAGTGATAGCTGCAGGGCAAAACCCAGCTGGGAGGAAAAATTGCGCAATTTCTGGGAGGAAGGACAGGTGGGGTGTCAAGGAACAACTGGGCCAATATACGTAATTTTCTAGGCGAGCATTGGGAAGGTCATCCAGCTGGGATATGTGCAATTTCTCTGGGGAATACAATGCGAGTAGTAAGAGACACTGGCAGAAAAATATCTGCAGTTTTTCAGAGGAGCAAAAGATTGGGCTCTAGGAGCTACTGGTCAAAATTGCACAATAATGGGAGATAGTCAGGGCTCAGACAGTTCTGCACAATAACAGAGATGGCTGCAAAGCGGGGAAGAAGGGCTGTATTGTGACCAATAACAACCCCCCCCCCCTTCTCATTTAAGTGTCATCTGAAATACTAAATGTGTGGGGGACCCTTAGTTAAAATTTAGGAAAAGCAAAAGTAGTTCTTAAATTCCTTTTCCGCAAATAAAGTTACCATCGTAAGCTTAGGAAATTCCTTGGAATACTTAAAACCTAAGTTTATGATACGGTAAAAATCTTTAAAAAAAAAAATCGCATCGTAAAACGGTAGTAGAACGCCACCATTCAAGTGCAATCCTGGCATGTGCGAGCTTGTGGTATTGAAAAACTATCGTGTCGCAATAGGTAAAACTTATAAGAAATACTTCAGAATTTACCGATTTGTGATGACGCCGATCGCAAGATCGCATATCGCAGGAAACAGGTTAACGGAATTTGTTATACATAAAACTTCTGTGATCTGCGATATTGCGATAAAGTGATGGTTGCGATGTTAGGCCAAATCAACGCTGCGATGTTATGTTTGTGCAATTTTACAATATTGCGACGTTGCGATATGCGATGGTGTGATCTGCAATGTTGCGAAGCAAATCGCAAAATCACTCCATCGCAGATCTTTCGGGCACGATATTCAAGAAAAACTATTTTTCATAAGCTGACACATGACTATGTGCTTTAAATGCTAATAAAGGAGTTAGTTTTCAATTATTAATAAAATATGAACGCGTGCTTTTCAAAGAATCACTTCATGTAAGGTGGTGTATTTGGTATGTCTGCGGCATTTAAAACTCTCCCATCACCCTTCCTGGTCATTCATTTCCACTTCACTTGTGAATTGCAGGAACGGAGAACGGAGGACGATACAAAGCAATACGCAGGTTGAAATGGGGAAGAAAAACAAAGCCCCGAGCTCCGAAGAAAAGGAAATGGCACCTTTGTATACAGACACGGCTTGTAACAGAGACGCGGGAATAGCTACGTGGGAAGGCATGTACAGTCTGCTCGAAGAGGAGAATCCCAGAGTAATGAAAGTTACTGCTGTCGTGGGCTCACAAAGTTCTTCTGAAGCATCCCTAGAAGAGCTAGCGTGCTCATTCCTACATCGGATAGCAGCAAGGCCCAAAATTCTCCCATACACAGACATGGTCAAGTGGATACTTGATAGCGCAGAAATCAAAAATAGACAGTTCAAGGTTCATGGTCAATGGCTCATCGATTCATTCGTTGCGCAGTATTTAAAGCTCATGTATCATCTGCCTGAGCGACAGGCAAGTTATAACACGCAATTCATAGAAAAATTCGTGAAGGAGAACCAGAACTTGTCAGAAACCACCAAAGATTGGTCCAGGAAAGACGAACCACTCAAGAAATATAAACACGGTATGTACAGTACTGGTTCCCTTACCTCCCCATATTGCTTTGCTGCTGCCATGCTCTATAGAATATTTGGAATGCCAGATATCAACAAATTTTCATTCGAATGGTTACCATTACTAGATGCTGCCAGAAATGCTACTATTGTAGATTGGGCCAAAATTTTATCTGATAACCTAATCATGGCTATTGTCAGTTACCGGTCCAAAAGAGCTACGTCTCAAAGGATTTATCTTCTTTTTTACCTAGATGCATATATTATGGATTCAATATGTTATGTTTCTAAGTTCCCTGTTATGGGTTGGAAGTGGACAACTCAAGACCCCTTACCCATCCATGTCTATCATAAGATATTGTGGGAGTCTCAGTTCACTCCATACTTCTACCAAATTTGTCACGGACTTACGCTACCCTTGTATAGAATGTTGTATGATAAAGAACCCCCGAGGTGCTCACCTGAAGCACACATAGACATCCACCCCATCGCAAGATGGTTCGGAGAGGAATTGTTCGCTTATGTTAGGGTATTTGGAAGTATTGCACTCCCTCATGTTCTACCTTTGTATATCCCTGATAAACTCCTAGCTCGAGAAATTGCATATCAAACCTGTGGAGAAGGTGGCCTAACTAAAGACTTAAAGGACAAAAAGAAGGCTATATGGCCACAGTTTCCTGTAGCTTGTGGGGCCTTTTCGCTATTTGATGTAGGTCACGCGTTCACTGAAGTACAGAATATGACGTGTTTACAACTATTTAAATTCCTGGGAAGACCATTTGACCCGAATGAGGTTGCCCAGAATTTCACAACTACAGTCAAGATAAAAGTGTTCGTTGGGAAAAAGGATTTATTTGATGATATATTCCAATAGAAAAGCACACTTCAAGAGATTTTGCACGAAGCCCAATTGCAATTGTCTCCAAAAGACTTTCAAAAGTTCATGGTATACAAAGAAAGGAGATTAGCCAGTATTCCTCTGGAGAAACTACGACTGTCTGCAAGAGAACCAACTCCAAGCATTAGTCTCAGTGGGAGTTCAAGCACTAACGGATCTAAATCCAAGTCTGAACAAGAAATGCCTGAACACTCTAAAAGACCCGGAAATGACCAAGATAGGAGCAAAGAGTCAGCTAAGGATACCGCTGAGTCAATGGAACTTCTACAATAGCAGGTTATTGCCTACCCGCAAAGAGATCCTCCTCCTCTCATCATTGAAGCACCACCAGTCACGACCGAATTAGATAAGGAATGGGAAACCTTCAACGAACTGATCAATCTTGAAAGAGAAGCCCTAAAAACACCTGTGAGCAATACACATGTAGCACAGGAAGTAGTCGCAACAATAGTAAGTGATGTCTCAGATACGAAGCATATTCTTGTTGCCCCATCTTCTGAGCTTATACTTAATATAGAAGAAATTCTCCCGCTGCATATATTTTATAGTCCCCAACATAAAGCAGTGGTAAGAAGACAGAGAAAGAAAAGGAAATTAGAAAATACACTCTCTCAAAATGTAGAACAATTTGACGTCTTGTGGAAAGATCCCACCAGCAATCCTACTGAAAATCTCACCAAACTATCTCAGATCGCCGAAGCGTACGCCTCTGCAACTATTGATAAAGCATCGGAAGTACATCAGTTATTGAAAGAATGGGAAGATCAAATACAAGTACTGCAACTACAATTGCAACAAGCCAACACCAATAATGAAGCAGAGAAACAGCTTGAAAAGTTGTAGGACGACTTCCAGCAAATACAGATAGGATATCAGAAAAGTTTGGATGAGAAGGGAAAGCAGTTACAGGATTTACAAGAAATGCACAAGGATGACCCTAAGCTTACAGAGTTTATTTCAGAATATATTTCCTTGAATGAACAATTACTACAACAGCAAGAAGTTTTAGGCCAAAAAATATCACAGTGGGGTTATTATTGTGAAACTAGTGATAAGATCACTAATCAAGTGGTCGATTTACGAAATGACTATGATCTGATTGATAAACGGGTGACTGAGTACTTGGCTTGGCAGGATGAAGACGAGGGAAAAAGAGCAGGCGCACCAAGGATAAATGAGAACCATAAAAAGCTGCTCTTTAACAAGTGGAACGATCAAATCAGGGAGGCAGAACAAGCGACAAAAACAACAGCCACGGCAGCAAGCAGTCTTACTGACTGTGTAAATGAGAATTTGCACAAGGCAAGTTTGATCGCAGAAACCACCCCAGGATATTTACCAAACAAACTACAACTAGAGGCGGAATGGAAACAGAGAGCACAAGAAAAGGCAAAAGCAATTCAAGCGCTGAACAGGTTAAATTGGGAATATTACTGGACATACTAGGTAAAACCGAATAGTCAGTGGATGACTGTGAAGTGTATCATAAATGCGGTCGAAAAGATGGTACCAGCTCTCATCGATTCTGCTTTCTCAGCTCATCTCAAAGCAGAAGTCAGCCATCCGACTCTCCTTAAACCAATGCTGAACACATGCAGTTTTAAAGACCAGATACAAAAGTAGTTTAGTTCTAGATTTAATTTTCACTTTAAATTTTGCTTAGAAAAAGGGCGGTCATTTAAACCACATCCTGAATTTTTGTAAATAAGTTATTATTAGATTTAGGAAGTAGTATTTAAACCCTTCTCATGCATTTAGAGAGGGGTCCAGAAATTTATCAAAAACTTGTCGTCAGAACATGCACTTTTGCACCCTCAGAGGAGGTTTTGGTGAATGAATGGATCAAGATTTGTTGATGTTTGCATTTGATATCTGCTACTGATGTTTCACTTCTGTAATCTTAGTGGATGTTAGAGCAAGGAGAGATAAATCATTGTTGCTTGAAGCTTATGAGTAGGACTAGTCATGAATGGTACTTTTATCTCTTGACCATTTCTGCTTATATGTTAAAGTGATATACAGTTTTTAGTTGTTTGTGTATTATTGCATGAATGCTTGAGTTATCATTTGGCACATTTGTACGGTGATAGCTATTTATTTATGCCTAATGTATGAATAGCTCATTATGTGATATCCTTTTCACAACTGTTTCGTCTAACTTTTTATGCGAAGTGGTCCATCTTGATTGATTTCCTTTCTTATAATCGCTGAATGATCTTTATTACCAGTTGTTATTTAAAATCTCTTTAGATCGCATAATAGAAGAATTACATCTCGGGTTAGTATAGATTTAGATGTGTTGTTTATTAGATTACAATAGCATAAAATTATATTAAAGTTTGAATTAGGATATCTTAGATAGGAACTGTTAGATCAACAACATCAAATTCTACACACACACACCCATAGATTGGGAAATTGGTCCCATTATCCCCAGTTGGACCCGCTATACCAAACGGATAAGGAGCTGCCAACCAAGGTTCGGACTAGGCGGGTATCCCCCTTGTTGTCGACCCGATTTTCGGGGCTTCAACATATTTGGCACTAGAAGGAGGGCTTGAAACATGTTGTCTGTTGGGGTTTGTTTTCAATTGTAAAATTCGAATTAGGATGGCTTCTTTTAAACTTCCCATCTGGAGTTGTATCCATGTTCGTGCCTCTTCCAACACTCCACCCAAAGTGGTAAGACTCTTGTCTCAGGTAAAATTCAACGGTAAGAGAAATTCTTCTGCTTTTAATCATGCCCTTCAATTTATTCAAAATGTTTCAAATTCAAATTTTCAAGGAATTAATGAAGGCATTTAATGCATAATTTTTACCCTCGCATTTGTAGCGGAAGCTAGAAACTGGTGTAGAACCCTTCCGATTGCCTCAATTCACAGCTGGGAGCAATTTTTCACGATTTTCATTTGTAAATTTGATTGTTATGATTACGATCAGGTATATGATGAAATTGAATATCTACGCAAAGAAGATGAGTCTGTTAGAGATTTTAATATTCGATTTCATCTTAATTGTTTGAAATATGATTTTGAGAATGAACTCATGAATGATGAATCATTAGATTGTGTTGATCATAATTATTCCCTGCCCCCTATCCCCGATCCAGTGGAAATTAGTCCAAGCTTTGTTCCATTTTCTTCTAGTATAAATGAGAAATCCAATTTGGATGTGCGAATAAATCATGATGAAGAAATTTCCCAAAGCTCAGAGGATACGTCTAATCCCATACAAGAAGACAAAAGCGGCAACTTTGGAAGAAAGGCCGCCTTGGAATTAGAAAGCAACTTTGAGACAAAGTCAGATAATATGATCGCAACTCGACAAATGCAAATGCCAAGGTTAGAAAAACAAAGTAATCCTCTTCCAAAAAACATGAGCACACAAAGGTATCATCTAAAACCTGAAATCTATGATGAATGTAATGTACAAGAGTTTTCACAGGGATATATTTTTAAACGCATTATTTCAGAGTCACATTTTTCTCTTTATCCCGATATTTTTAATGATGATAATTCCCCCCCCCCCCCCCTAGTATTAACAATATCTCAGAAAATACAGAGGATCATCCAAATGAATCTCCATTAGGTTTTCAAGATAGAGAAGTAGCTATAGAACACCCTTTTGTCATTGACAAACATGAATGGCTTGACCCTCCTTGTTTGGATATACTGGATGAAAAAGAACAATCTAGGGAATCCTGTGAAGTCATTTATGATGGCTACTTTGATGTTGAAGATGTTGATTTATCTCGAGTGAATCATCAGAAATCTGAGAATGAGAGATATTCTAATTCAAGAATTATTTCAACAATCCTCATTCCAAAGTAGCAGATCATCTGCATGATTTCACTACCCGAGAGAGTATTCCAATCTATGATTCATATCATGAACAAACCTTCACGCCTATTCACAATCATAATTTGTTTTCTAATTCACAAGATGGAATTGGAAATAACTCAAATCCCATAGTTCTGGCCAATCCTTGTGAAAGAGAAAATATTTCAAAACGATCCTAATTGTGCTATAACACTAGTTGTACAGATAGTCATTGCATTCTTTTTCGTTTGCACTCATTTTGTATAAAACCGGATTTTGCTTTAAATTTTAATTTTCAGACTCTTGACAGATTACTCTGGCATACTCAGCACCTTACCGAAAAACATTCGAGTGATGTTTTACCATTTTGGAAAATTAAAGTTTGTCGAAGGAATGTAGAACTTTTTCAATTTCAATTCCAATCAATATCAGTTTTTTTTGAAAAACTTCTATCTTATCCAAAACAACATCAACAAAAGAATGTATTTTTGGAGAATTGCCAACAATTCAAGTTAATTGATAATTTTCCTTTGAGAAATTTCCATCCATTCTTCATTGATTCATTCAGAGAAATATCTCTGGAAACTTTCCTTTCATTAGAAATTGTCAAAGGCCTAACTTTCACACATAACAAAAATAATAGGATACAGGCTATTAAATCCAAAAATTCATATTCACAACCGACCCTGCCATCTTTCCTATTGAACGATTACCAATCCATAATGGAAACTCATCCTGATTTTTATGATCCAATAGGTATCCAATTGGAAAGAAAATTTCATAAGAAGGAGATTGCAGAAAAAATTCTGACAACTGTTACGCTTTCTAATTCCACATTTAACGTTTTCAGTTTAGTAAAAAATTTATTCCTAACACTGATATTTGAAATGTATACACATGTAGGAATAAAAATGAGAAAATGGTTACACTGGAAATATCATTATACCTAGTCAATTTTGTGTATATAGTTAAAATAGTAGTAGAATTAATTTAGCTAGGTTGTCAGGTGGATAGTTTATTTTTAATAGTTTGTGGGAAAAATAAAAGAAGTAATTAGCCCTATTCATATCATGTAAACAATCCAAGGGAATAGTTACCTCACATTTCCTTAAAAATGTTTTTCCATAATAAAATCTGCTGTCGTTAACACTATTTGACATTTACTAAAAGACACCAATTCTCTTTCAGATTTTGAACTTTTCGCTTGTATAAAGAACAAATCTTTTGGAAAGCTGATCTTTATTATTGATAGATACAGTTAAAGGCTCTAGCCTAGATATGATACTAGTTTCAATTTCAAAAATTTGATGAAAGCAACCTTTAGTGAAGAAATTGTTTTATCTCAGTACAATGAAAGGTATCAATAACAAAATAAAGATTCTCTGTAGAACAGCTATTTCCAAAAACTCTATTATTGTCGTCCAGAGCTATCTTAAGCAAACAATGACTTCCTCCCTGCTAAGGAAATCGCAACTTACAGAGGAATAACCCAAGGATACACTTTATCTTGAAGAATAAGAGGTCTCATCACGAGCCGACTTATCATTATCACATATATTATAACTTGCTGACTTTGCCAAAACTGTACACCAAAACAGGGCAATGACTCAAGATTGTTGCAATCAAAAGACAAGGGGTCTCATCACGACCCAGCTTGTTTAGCAAAGTTATAAATCAAGTGAATGACTGTGTCATAGTTTGGCTACCAAACCAAGACATTGTTCTTTAAGAATAAAAGGAAAATCAAAGCAATAAGTGTGGATATGGATTTTTCTTTGAAAGTTGTAGGCCACCTTAAGTAGGATACAGGATCATTGTTGGGTAACAGGTAACCCTATCGAGGCTATAAACGCTTGCTGGCAGCAGAGGCTCTACCTACGACAAATGAGCATATTTAAAACTGGTTTACAAGGGAGACTTTGTTTTATCTTTACAAGACCAAGTAATGACTGATATAAATACAAGGACTAGCCTGAGGAAGCAAATAATCAAAGTCGAAGAATGAAACAAAATATCATTGACAGATTAGAGCATAATGTACTTTATCTTTCCATAACAAAGTTTAACTTTTCGGAAAATTTTCTGTTTTGGAAGTTTGGAAAATTCAGTAGGAAAACAGAGATAACTGGTTCTTCCAAGTGAATCACCAATTGTTGTGACCAGCAACAACCCCCCCCCCCCCTTCTCATTTAAGTGTCATCCGAAATACTAAATGTGTGGGGACCCTTAGTTAAAATTTAGGAAAAGCAAAAGTAGTGCTTAAATTCCTTTTCCGCAAATAAAGTTACCATCGTAAGCTTAGGAAATTCCTTGGAATACTTAAAACCTAAGTTTATGATAAGGGAAAAATATTTAAAAAATCGCATCGTAAAACGGTAGTAGAACGCCACCATTCAAGTGCAATCCCGGCATGTGCGAGATTGTGGTATTGAACAACTATCGCGTCACAATAGGTAAAACTTATAAGAAATACTTCAGAATTTATCGATTTGCGATGACGCCGATCGAAGATCACATATCTCAGGAAACATATTAACGAAATTTGTCATACATAAAACTTCTGTGATCTGCGATATTGCGATATCACGATAAAGCGATGGTTGCGATGTTAGGCCAGATCAACGCTGCGATGTTATGTTTGTGCGATTTTACGATATTGCGACGTTGCGATATGCGATGGTGCGATCTGCGATGTTGCGATCTGTGATGCTGCGAAGCAAATCGCAAAATCGCTCCATCGCAGATCTTTCGGGCACGATATTCAAGAAAAGCAATTTTCCATAAGCTGACACATGATTATGCGCTTTAAATGCTAATAAAGGAGTTAGTTGTCAGTCACTAATAAAATATGAACGTGTGCTTTTCAAAGAATCACTTCACATAAGGTGGTGTATTTGGTATGTCTGCGGCATTTAAAACTCTCCCATCACCCTTCCTGGTCATTCATTTCCACTTCACTTGTGAATTGTAGGAAAGGAGAACAGAGGACGATACAAAGCAATACGCAGGTTGAAATGGGGAAGAAAAACAAAGCCCCGAGCTCTGAAGAAAAGGAAATTGCACCTTTGTATACAGACACGGCTTGTAACAAAGACGCGGGAATAGCTACGTGGGAAGGCATGTACAGTCTGCTCGAAGAGGAGAATCCCAGAGTAATGAAAGTTACTGCTGTCGCGGGCTCACAGAGTTCTTCTGAAGCATCCCTAGAAGAGCTAGCATGCTCATTCCTACATCGGATAGCGGCAAGGCCCAAAATTCTCCCATACACAGACATGGTCAAGTGGATACTTGATAGCGCAGAAATAAAAAATAGACAGTTCAAGGTTCATGGTCAAGGGCTCATCGGGTCATTCGCTGTGCAGGATTTAAAGCTCATGTATCATCTGCCTGAGCCACAGGCAACTTATAACACGCAATTCATAGAAAAATTCATGAAGGAGAACCAGAACCTGTCAGAAACCACCAAAGACTGGTCCAGGAAAGACGAACCGCTCAAGAAAGATAAACACGGTATGTACAGTACTGGTTCCCTTACCTCCCCATATTGCTTTGCTGCTGCCATGCTCTGTAGAATATTTGGAATGCCAGATATCAAAAAAATTTCATCCGAATGGTTACCATTACTAGATGCTGCCACAAATGCCACTATTGTAGATTGGGCCAAAATTTTATCTGATAACCTAATCACGACTATTTTCAGTTACCGGTCCAAAAGAGCTACGTCTCAAAGGATTTATCCGCCTTTTTACCTAGCCGCATATATTATGGATTCAATATGTTATGTTTCTAAGTTCCCTGTTATGGGTTGGAAGTGGACAACTCAAGACCCCTTACCCATCCATGTCTATCATAAGATATTGTGGGAGTCTCAGTTCACTCCATACTTCTACCAGATTTGTCACGGACTTATGCTACCCTTGTATAGAATGTTGTATGATAAAGAACCCCCGAGGTGCTCACCTGAAGCACAGATAGACATCCTCCCCATCGCAAGATGGTTCGGAGAGGAATTGTTCACTTATGTTAGGGTATTTGGAAGTACTACACCCCCTCATGTTCTACCTTTGTATATCCCTGATAAACTCCTAGCTCGGGAAATTGCATATCAAACCTGTGGAGAAGGTGGCCTAACTAAAGACTTAAAGGACAAAAAGAAGGCTATATGGCCACAGTTTGCTGTAGCTTGTGGGGCCCTTTCGCTATTTGATGTAGGTCACGCGTTCACTGAAGTACAAAATATGACGTGTTTACAACTTTACAAAAAAAATTCGGCGAAGATCACATGAGACATCATTTGTCCACGCGTTTCGAACCAACCAGTGTGGTTCATCATCAGGACAAGTTGAAGAAACAGATCCAGCTTAGCATGTTAAATAGTCTGAGCAGAGACTCCAATGGCTAAATCGACCAATCACTAATTTTGACCTACGGTCCATAGGTTATGAATAGTATTTGACCTATGGACCGTAGGTCAAAATTAGCCGTTGGTCGATTTAGCCATTGGAGTCTTTGCTCAGACTATTTAACATGCTAAGCTGGATCTGTTTCTTCAACTTGTCCTGAAGATGAACCACACTGGTTTGTTCGAAACGCGTCGACAAATGATGTCTCATGTGATCTTCGCCGATTTTTTTTTTGTAAACTTGATATGGATCACAGAAGCCTAAACTCTACTGTGTTTACAACTATTTAAATTCCCGGGAAGACCATTTGACCCGAATGAGGTTGCCCAGAATTTTACAACTACAGTCAAGATAAAAGTGTTCGTTGGGAAAAAGGATTTATTTGATGATATATTCCAATAGAAAAGCACACTTCAAGAGATTTTGCACGAAGCCCAATTGCAATTGTCTCCAGAAGACTTTCAAAAGTTCATGGTATACAGAGAAAGGAGATTAGCCAGTATTCCTCTGGAGAAACTACGACTCTCTGCAAGAGAACCAACTCCAAGCATTAGTCTCAGTGGGAGTTCAAGCACTAACGGATCTAAATCCAAGTCTGAAATTTTCCCTCGCTTCTTCTTGAAGTAGTGCCACTGGATCCACTCATCATCTACATACCCATTATGGTAAAATTATGGCTTTATGTTTTTTTTAAAGTCCTCCCTCTTAGTCATTGGAGGATATCCCTCTAACCTCAAGCTCTCCACATGGAATTCCCACCAGGGCAGGGCACGACCCTCTAATTTCAACCCCACAAATGAAATATTATGTTCTTCCTTAATATGATGAACACTGTAATAAAATTCTAATTGCTACAACCAGTGATTTATATTTAGAGTGTCGATATCACCTTGATACAACTTGATAACAAAATTCACTTCCATTTTGAACATGGACTGTGAAGGGCTCATGAAACATGAACTAGGTTAATCTATTTTGGGTCCTTTCTTCATTTGGTTCTCCATTTCTTCTCAATTTACTGATTTCCCATTTGATATGTCCTCTGCATTAGAACTCCCATCTTCCCCCAATAGCCTGAGCTTATTTTTTAGGGACAACATGAGGAGGTTCACATTACAACTTATATTTGCAGCTTGTGCTTGCAACGAGAAAAACTCTCCTTTGTAGGACCAGGAGAGTTATTCACAAATTCATTGGCCATGACTAGGGTTTTTGACCTTTGGTATAACTAATTTATATATCCTAAAAATATCTACAATATACCCAAATAAACCTTCTCTGATATCAATATGGTCAATAAACTATCATGGATATTCCACCAGATAATTTGTCTCAAAAGATATGATAACTATAATAAATAAATAAAAATCGAAATCTACATTATTGGGGTTTATTTCTATTTATATTTCTAGATATGTAGTTTATTGTTTATTCTGTATTCATGCAAATTAAAAATCTATGTAGAAAATAGGGAACAATAAAATAAGAACTTAGAAACTACGATTTAACACAACATATAAGCTATCAACCCTTTCGGGAGAAAACCCAGCTAGAAGGTGAGGCCACTCTACCTTCTTTCTCTGAATAGAAAATGGTTGTGAGTATAAAGAAATATGGCTTATGGCATGTGGGCTTCTATAGTGCACAAATGATATCTATGTGATCTATCCCCTATCCCTCTAAGTTATTTTTCTCATCTATGGAACAAATGCACTCAAAAATAATGTAACCCCTTTTCATCCTAGTGGCTCTATTATAACACAACCTGATAGCCTACTAGTGGTTAGGTTTGACAACCTAAAATCATAACTAGAGTTATAATATTGAACTCTTATAGAGTATTCTTCATCATAATCATGTGGCTAGACCCTTTTTTATGAGTTATTGGAGCAAACGAGGCATCCTCTTGAATTATGGTAGACAAAACAGGAAGGTTAACTTCTGAGTGACATAACTTTTGCATACAGACTTTGATTGAGGCGATTCTTATGTCATTGGAAAAGTATAGGCGTGTACAATAATAATAAATAAATAAAGAAAAATTAATAATAATAATAATAATAATAATAAATTTGAACTAATGTGGAAAGCTTTTACCCCAAAAAAACATTGTTTAATGCCTCAAAATGTTCCCAGAATATTTCAACCCCAATTTGCCAAACTAGTCCTCTCATTTAAAACAATCCTGCGAGTTCATTCCTCCACCTTTTCCACTCTAAAAGCATTGATATGGGTGAAAAAAAGTATAATGATCTAATACATATCATAGATATTAGTGGCTTTCCTTGAGTGGGGTAAGATAGTGATACCAATCCTCAAGGAAAAGACAAATAATATACAGAAAGAGAAATGTAGGAGGTAATTATACTAGGTTGATTATAATAAAGGAAATAGAAGGAAGGAAGCAATTATAGAAAATTGTTATCAAATATGTGAGGTGACAATTACTTGTTAAGACATAATGCAAGAAATATAGGTGTCATACACTAAGCTAAAGTCATTAGAATATCAAGGGTGACTTATGATAACCTAGAGTGAGTGTGAACATGGAATGTGACATACACTAGTTTGGGGTGATTGTAAGCATAAGGAAACATATTATAACCTATATTCAATTTGATCATGCAAGATGACATGCATCAAATTGGGGTTGTTGTGAGCATATGAGGTGACATACATCAATATGGAGTTAACGTAACCACATGAGGTGACATATGAAAACATTCAATTAATGTGAACACATAGGAGACCAATGCCAATTATATGCCAATGAATAAAAGGGGAGAACAAGAGAGAAAATGTGGAGAGAACATTGTTTTAGGAGGGGGCTCCATAGATATAGGTTATGGAACATGGGCCATATTTGTGGGGGATACGTTGAGAAAAATATTTAGGGAGTGATAATTATTCCAAAGTGGGGAAGGGTTACCTTGAGTGAGGCATACCCAAAATAAAATCATAGAAAGGATCAAGCCATAAAGAATGAAACCAAATAAAAAGAGGGAGAGGAGTGAATATAATAAAAGAAGACTTGCCCATTGGGTCCGCCTAGGGTAGCTCAAGTGGTGATGGTCGTGGAATGATGCCTTACTAAACTGAAGATCTTGGGTTCGAATCTTGGGCTACCCTCCCCCCATAGCAAGGTGAATAATGGACATGTCAACACAAAAATCGGAGAGTCCTACCAAGCTTACAAAAAAAAGAAAAAAAAAAAAGAATACTTGCCCGATTCTCCAATATAAAGATATCTATCTGTTGATGGTGTTGGACCCATCAACATTTAGGGGATCTCCCGGGTATGAAGTCCCAACTATACATCACACAATTTGGTAAAGGAGTCCCATCCCGTATGATGGCATGGTTGCCATTCTCTTAGAGATTTTCCTTAGCTCTTGTTGTTCAACACATGAGATTGTTATTCATGTAACTTCAAGAAAGCGAGGTGAGTGTGTCTGGAGAGTGTGTAATTTAACTCTGTGTCCGAGTTCTCTTACTGTAAAGAATGGGGGACTAAAGTGAGCCTCTTGATGAGAGGGAATAGTCCCAACCCAGGAAGGAACACTCACAAACCACAACAAGGGTCTATCCAGCATCTAGCAGAATAGTCCACAACGATGCGGCAGTCATGAAAACCAAAGTTCAATGAAAGACACGTACACCGTCTAGCAGAATAGTCCACACAGTGGTGAGTGTCGTTATAACCAGGAAAACACAAAGATGGTTTGTCTAATCTCTGGCGGAGTAGAAATAGTGATAAACAATACAACACATCTTCAACAATACGTGTACTAAAATAACCGAAGTAGTTCAACTATCTTATTATAGATTAAGCAAAGATGCATTACAACATTTAAGAAATAGTCTTACAAACATATACAAAACATGCGTGAAAACGTGCTCGTCTGAGTCAGGCCTCTTAATTAAAAAAAAGATTCAAGACACATGTGTACACCATACGTCACTAGTCTCAGTAGTGGGACATTGGTGCCACTCCTCGCTCCTCAAAGAATAGATTACAGACTCTTGAGGCTATATGGGAGGAGCCAATGTGAAAAGTCTTTTGCTCATACAATGAGGGGGTATATATAGCCAAGGGGGCATAACTGACCCTTGGGAGTCTTCAACTTCCCTCATGACTATTTGACTTCCTATGACTTTTCGACTTTACATGACTCTTCGACTTCATATGTGGGTCTCTTGGAATTCCATTTTACATTACATTAATTACAACAAGTATGGCCCATAGTAGTGATGTGGCCAAGACAACTCATGACACAACTTGACATGACATTGCTGACATGTACTGGTTGACTCTGGTGTGCGTGTCAAGTTGTTGTGCTGTTGAGTGATGATATGCTATCGATGTAATATGTCTTCACTCCTACATGGAAAAGTGTGTGGGGTCTTTGATGGCCTTGGTCTTTTCTTGATGGTGAATGTGAATGTGTCCCTTTCTCTCGCTTGCTCGATGTGCTTCATGTGTTCGTTTGACCACAAGCAAGTCTTATAGCATGCACCTCTTTTCCATCCCGTTCATCGTCACACCATGTTTCATTGATGTACTTGTTCCTGCAATCACTCATGACGAGACGACATCAAATCCAAAAATCTCCTAGTCTACTATGATGCATTGTTTTCCATTTCGGTGCAGGTGACCGGGAGAGGAACAAGGCATTGAGACTGCGGAGAGCATAACACAAGCTGGGATGCAAGGCTCCAGAGCATTGTTAGGAAAAACTATGCGGATGTCACTGGGAGACAGATTTTTGCAATCGGAGACAACAGTGACAGTTGCGGGGAAAAACCCAGTTGGGAGGCAGAATTGCACAGTTTATGGGAGGAAGGCCAAGCAGGGTGTCAGGGCACTGCTGGGCTAATTTGCGCAATTTTCTAGGGGAGCACTAGGCAGGTCATCAAGCTGGGATCTGCACAATTTCTTCGAGGAAGACCATGTGGGTAGCAGGAGGAACTGGGAGAAAAATATGCGCATTTTTCCACAAGAGAAAAAGATTGAGTTGTAGGAGATGCTAGTCAAAATTGCGTAATCCTGGGAGAGTGTTCGGGCTCTAACAGTTCTACGCAATTCTTGAGTTGGTTGAAGAGCGGGGAAGAAGGGCTTGTAGGACAGCTCTACGCAATTTTGGAGATCAGTACAACCCTAGGTCACAACTCAAATTTTTTCTTCGGTTGACCAACAGGAGGCTTGATGGGAGGTCTTGCGGGAAGCACAAACTGGATCAACTTCTGGGACAACTTCTGCGTAGTTCTTGGAGTCAATCATCTAGCTCATTTCCAGAATTTCCAAGAGCAGGCTGCCCAGAGGACAACCTCAAGCTATGTGCAGTTCTGAGCAGTAGTGTAAGGTCACTAAGATCGGGTTCGGTTGACAGAGGGTTGTCTAGTCGACATATTTTCCGAAAAATTGATGAAGTGTGAAATCAAGTGTACTTGTGCATACATGACAATGTGATCACACACTTAGCATGACTTGATGACAAGACACCTCAAACCAACAAGACAACATGTGCTCAATGAGACTGACTTGAAGGTTGAGAATGAAAATTGCAACAATTGAAATATGTCTTTGAACGAGCTTGAATACACTTGTGCGATAGTGTTTACAATTTTGCGTGTGAGTGCGACCGATGTCGATAGAGCAAAAATATCTCATACACACAAAGACGAACCTTCAAAATTGGCAAAACAAACTCGCAAGCATGACATAGCGATCAACATGCCAAAAGACTACCAGTGATCAATCAAGTGAAGAGGGTGTGAAAACTCGACAAGAGCTCATGAGATGAGCCCGAGTGTTTGCAACCATCAAGGGGAAAAACCAAGGAAGGCTCTAAAATTTGGATGCAGGCCAAAATTTTAGAGTGTGTTGCAGCTGCTACAACAACATCTACAATATAACTAATGAATAATAGATTTAGTATTATAAAGATAAATCAATGACATATGTATATTAGATAGATATAATGCCCTTACAGGTAATGCAACCTCCCTTATCATTGCTTTGATAGAACCTACCATAAGGTTGTAGGGTTGACACTAGAAGAGTGTAAGTGGAACTATGCCTTAAAGATGCACGAAGAGGGATCAATCAAACTACAAGATTGGAGCCAAGCTATCCAAGGGAGTTCATGTAGAAGTGTTGGAGATGATAGTTGCAAGTAGCCCTAGGTTCTTAAGGGAGCTGGAAGGATACGTACCTTTTTCTAGTCTTATATGTGTAAATTAATGAAGTGAAGAGTTGTGACAGTCGATAAACCACATCTTATAATGACCTACACTAACCTC
Source organism: Pinus tabuliformis (assembly GCA_031772625.1). Lineage (NCBI taxonomy): Eukaryota > Viridiplantae > Streptophyta > Pinopsida > Pinales > Pinaceae > Pinus > Pinus tabuliformis. The sequence continues at coordinate 1,149,150,437 of CM062805.1, forward strand.
TACATTCTTACAAAAGAATAATTTCCCCATTCTCTAATATGTGTATGTATGTGTGTATAAAGAGCACTAGAAATTCTATTATAAGGATAAATAAATAGAATATGTAGATTAGAGAGATTTGATGCCCTTACCATTACTTTGATGGAACCTCCTTTGAGGCTATAGGGCTAAAAGTAACAAGGTGTGAGTGGAAATATGCCATGAAGATGCACTAGGATGAATGAATCAAACCTACATGATTGGAGCCAAGCTAGCAAAAGGAGTCCATGTAGAACTGGTGGACATGACAATTGCAACTAATCTTAGGTGCTTAAGGGTTACAAAATTATATAAATCATTCTCTAGGTTTATTGTGTTGAGAGGTGCTCTACAACCTAGTATGGGGGAGATGTGTAGGCGTAATGTAAGTATGTCAACATTTTTTAAATGTCAGCTCTATTACACATTAGATATTGTGGAGATATATGTAACAAAAATTACTAAACACAATTAAATGTCAACTTCAACCAATCACTCAATCACTCATTGTGATCGCTTGCTCACTAAATCTGTTCCGAGACACGCATAGGTGGGAGTGGGAGGAGGTGAAATGTTGTTGCAGTATGAGGTGGGTTTGATTGGTCCCTTAACTACCTTACCGTGACTCAAACACTTGACAACAAATCATTTTCCTCACTTGTAAGGAACTCAATCTTGCTCTTTGGCCTTTTGCAATTACAAGTTGGTTCTTACCTCTGTGAACATTAACACATATATTTTTCACCCAATACCCAATAGATTTTACACAAGTTCCAGTTCTCCAAATGACTTTAATTTTGAGAGTACAACGTTTTTGAAGCATTTGTGGATCGTGGTCAAGGGGAAATCTAATCACCTCAAGGATAAATCTGATTAAATGAAGACCAAGCTCCTTTTACTTGGATTCCTTAAGAACAAAAACATTTTGGAAGCCATATTCACTAAGGTCACTTAACATCACAAATGGAATATTAAACACCACTTTCAGGAAAATTCAAACTCGAAGGCCATCACTCTAAAAATGATATTGGGGAGTTTTCCTCTATGGACCAATACTTGCAGTTGTATAAGCTTGAGTTTTTGTTTGGAGGAGCTTCAAATTCAGTAGCACTAAGTCCAAAAATTTACTGGCATTTACTTCTATAAATAGTAGCAAGTGTGGTACAAAAGAGATTAAGTCTGATAATGATATTGATAAGATAACAAGTGCATGCATCGAGCCTTTTCACAAAAAAATAGAGTTGTAGAAACAATATTCTTACAAGACTTGTTAAGCTATGTTGGCGAGGAAAGTTTGATAAGTTCAAGTTGATAGGGTGAGTATGTTTATGCTTATTTACTTAGCCTTTCCTTCCATCTTACATGGATGGGATGAACAACATTTACCTACATTTATCTTATGGCTTTTTGAAATCATTTTTACTGGATATAAGTATATGACCATTTCTATCTATCCACATTATTTAATGTTGTTGTTGTCTAACTTAAATTGCTTTATATGGATGACCATTTAAAAATAAAATTATTTTCACTATTTAATTAAAAAGGTTTGCAGTTCAAAATTAAATATAAATCAATATTTAATTAAATGAAAACCTCTTTAATTAAACATAAATCAATATTTAATTACATCAAAGTTTCATATATTAAATAACATTAATATTTAAAAGAAATTTAAACAATAGATTACTCTCCGCAATTTTTTTTTACTATATTTTAAAATTCACAAAATTTAAAGATAAAAAGTATTTATATTATAAATTATAGATATTTATAAAAGATAATTTAAAATAATAAATTCAATTTATGTAAATTTAATGAATTTATTACAAAAATTTAAAATAGTTTAAAATATATTATTTCTCATACCGCTGCTATCTAGCCTAGTAAGGAAGAGATGTTAAATTACATTAAAAAAATAAGATTAAAATATAGAAATGAAATATAAAATTATAATTATAATTGGTTATAATTAATAATTAAACATATCTAGATCCATTTTAACTGCAAATCTACTAAATTCTAAGCGAGATCAATTCTGAATCCACTAAATTATGAGAGATCAAATCTCATAAATTACAAATATCTTTCAAAAAAAAAAAATCCTCACACTTATAAATTTATAATTAATTTAAATTTACACTAATCATAATATAATTTAAAAAATATTCATATAAATTTTTAAAATATATATTAATTAATAAAACAACATTAATACTTATATTTTTATTTCAAAAATATTCCTAAATTAATTTTTTAACATGAAATTATTTTCAATTTTAGTGAAGATTATCGTTATCCTTTCCAAATTAATACTTATATTTTTATTTCAACAATATTAATATATTAATTTTTTAATATGAAATTACTTTCAACTTGAGTGAGGATTATCCTTATCATTTCCAAATTAATACTTATACTTCTATTTCAAAAATATTCATACATTAATTTTTTAGTAAAAAATTACTTTAAACTTTAGTGAAGATTATCGTTATCCTTTCCAAATTAATACTTATATTTTTATTTCAAAAATATTCATACATTAATATAAAAGGGTTTACAGTCTTAAGCAGGTGTTGAACTCCATGGAAGGGCGCAAAGGAGGGAGCTCCACTCCCTCTTACAAGCAAGCGGTAACCAGCCGAGGTAAGAAGCCAATAGAAGAGGTCAGAGGTCTTGTTGAAGAAGGGAAAGAAAGCATGGAAGAAAAGGAGGAAGACGACAAGAAACAGGGAGCAAAAACCAAGGCACAGAAGGGACCATGTAAACCCAAAATGGAAGTCACACCCATAGTAGTTCTGAATGATCTTGCTCTGCAGGCACACAGGGACCACATGCAGACATATGCTACCATTTGTAAATTCATGGGAGTATGCCCCACTGAAAAGGAATAATATACATGGATTAAATACCATTGGAAACCAAAAGGAAGCATTAACCTACATCTTGGGTCAAAGGGATTCTTCACTGTGGTCTTCACAAATATTGAGGATAAAGACAGAGTGTTTGAAGGAGGGCCCTACTTCTACACAACTGCAGGCCTCTATATGAGGCCATGGATGATGAACTTTGTCCCTGAGTGGGAGACTTTCACTTCTGTTCTAGTTTGGGTAAGACTTTACTCCCTTCCTATCGATTACTGGCAAACAGAATCGTTAACAGCCATAGGAAATAAATTAGGACGTTTTGTCAAAGCTTCTGAAGCCACCAAAAGGGGAAAATACACTTCCTTTGCACGAATTTGTGTGGAGATGGATCTCTCCGGAGCTCTACCGGATGAGGTTATCTTGGAAGTTTTTGATGAAGAATGGGTACAAACAGTAGATTATGAACATATTCCATTTAGATGTCGCAGATGCCATGAGCATGGACACCTTTTCAAGGATTTCCCTCTCAGTAAAATAGAGAACAAGAGCAAAGCTACCACAATGAAAGATACTGAAAGCTTTCACAAAGTGAGCCATAGAGGAAAAGGGGGCAAAAGGGGACTTAAGCAACATCAAGCAGAAGGGCCTCAGGCCAGTCGGAACAGGTACCAAGTACTCGAGGAAGAAGAAGAGATAACAAAAGTAGATCAGGGAATGGAGGGAAGTCCAGAGGAGAAGGAGAAAGAGGAAGACAAAGATCAAACAAAGGATAATAATAAACAGAAAGAGGCTATGATGAGCGATGTAGAACTGGATATGGACCAGGAAATGACCCAGAGCGAGATGGAAATGGAGGACCATGAACTATAGGAGATTCTTGATAGAGAACACCTAGATTTGGAAGGGTTCTTGAAACAGGGAACCATGGGAGGGGTAGACTCGTTACCTCAAGAAGAGTTCACTAGAGTACAACAGTTGTACTTATGGAAAACCCAGGCTAAAGGGATGGACAGGCAAAGTAACACTGCAAGACAGGGTAACGAAGGTGTGAAAACTATGAAAAACACACCAGGATTAGCACCTAGATACCCAGGAAAGAAAAGAGGCAGAAAAAAGCAGAATGAGCTGTTGATGGAATGTGGAAAGCTAATGATAGATTCAGGTAAGATGAAAGACCTAACCAGTTACTCCTTCACAAATCTTTAATGATGAAGTTCACTTCTTGGAATATTAGGGGTCTAGGTAGTAAAAGGAAACAAAGATTACTTAGTAACAGAATGAAACAAGAAGCTCCGGATATGATTTTTATCTAGGAAACTAAATGTTCCATTCAGAAAATTAAAGAAATATATAGCAAATGGCTCAATCGATTTGAGTTTCTAGAAGTCAAGGCAGAAAATACAGCAGGAGGCATTCTTACTCTTTGGAACCCCCAAAAGATTGGTATAATAGATGCTGAGGCTTCTAGAAATTATTTATCAATGGTTATTCAACCTATGGGGGATAGGGAGACCTATCTGGTCACGAATGTTTATGGCCCTCAGAGAATGGATGACAAACTCAGGTTTCTAGATTCTCTTGTGGATCTTAGAGAGATATGTAGAGATACCATGGATTTTGGGTGGGGACTTCAACATGATCAAATCACTATCGGAGAAAAAAGGGGGAACCAGAACTCTAAACAAATATTCCTTATCTTTTTAATATTTTATGGATACTATGAATCTAGTTGACATTGTTTCGAGTAATGGTCTCTTTACTTGGAACAATAAAAGAGGAGGAGAGTCTCAAGTAGCCTCAAAGTTAGACAGATTCATCATCTCAGAGGACCTAATGCTCAATGATAAGGAATTGGTAGCAATAATACTCCCCTTTGGAGGATCAAATCACTGGCCAGTTCAACTGGAGGTCAAGGGCATTGGCACCCCTAGGACTAGACCTTTTAGATTTGAGAATATCTGGCTCACCCATCCAGATTTCATCAGCAACATTTCAAGTTGGTGGTCCGAAGATTTGCATATTCAAGGTAAAAATATGTTTCTTCTTCACAAAAGACTAAAACACATCAAGCTCAAGCTAAAAGATTGGAACAAGAATGAATTTGGAAATATTTTTGAAGGAAAAAAAGTTGTTGAAACAAATTGTAGGAACGCAAACAAACCCTTATCAGGGATGGCTTTGATAAAGTCAGAAATGATAAAGCCACTAAATTATAGCAAGATTGGGAAAACTTATGTAAACAAGAAGAAATATTTCGGAGACAAAAATCTAGAGTGCAATGGCTAAAAGAAGGAGAGAAAAAAACCAGATTCTTCCACAGATCCACCTTAGAAAATAGAGCTCATAACAGAATCTCTTCGATCAAGGATGAGGGAGGGAAACTTCTTAGTTCCCACAAAGACATAGAAGTTGTGTTAGTTCAACACTTTTGTGGGATAGCAAAGGAAACCATTTCAGACAGAGAGCATTTCATCAAGGACTTAACAAGACATATACCAAGACTAGTGTCCAGAGAGGATAATTTCAACCTCAATAGGCCAGTGACTGAAGAGGAGATCAATGAGGTCCTCAAGGAAATGCAGAATGGTAAAGTGCCAGGCCCTGATGGTTTCAATGTTGATTTCTTTAAAGCTTGCTGGAATATTGTTAAACAGGACATTCTGAATGTAGTAGAAGACTCTAGGAGGAATAGAACTATTTTGAAGGCACTCAACACCTCGTTCATCTCTTTGATCCCTAAACAGGACAATGCCCTAACTCTAGAAAGGTTTAGACCCATAGCATTGTGCAATGTAGTTTACATGATAATATCCAAGGTTGTAGCCAATAGACTCAAACCTCTTCTTCCCACTCGTGTCTGAGGAATAATCTGGTTATGTAGAAGGCAGGCAAATTCTTAATAATATCATTCAAGCACAGGAGGTGGTGCACTCTTTGACTAGAAAAAGGAAGGCTGGAATGATCATGCAACTAGACTTAGCCAAAGCTTATTACAAGTTGAACTGGACCTACATTAGGAGGGTTCTTATTGCTTTTGGGTTTGATCATAACTGGGTTAGATGGGTCATGGCCCTGGTAACTTCTTCCAGCTTTTCAATTTTGGTAAATGGTTCTCCCTCCGAGATATTTATTCCTTCAAGAGGCCTCAGGCAGGGTGATCCACTCTCTCCCTTTCTCTTCATACTCATGATGGAAGGACTTGGTCGGTCTATCAAGCAGGAAAAAGAAGATGGCAAAATCAAGGGTCTCCAACTTTCTGAGAATGGACAGTCCTTGACTCATCAACAATTTGTTGATGATACCATGCTGCAGGGAATCCCTACAGTCAAAGAAGCTCTTGCATACAAACAACTTCTAAGTGACTTTGCCATGGCTACAGGTATGGAGGTTAATCTTTCCAAATCTAAGATTTTTTTTCTTTAATACCAATATTGCTATTCAAAGGAATATCTCCAAAATTCTGGGCTTTCAAAGGGATTTCCTACCTTCAAAATATTTGGGAGTTCCTCTAACTACTAAACCTCTGCATAAGAGCATTTGGGAGCCAGTGATTAATAAGATGCAGGATAAAATCAGGAATTGGACCATCAGATCTTTAAACTTGGCTGGTAGGTTGGTGCTTACAAAGGTTGTTCTTCAATCTATCCTAGTTTTCATGCTATCAGCACTCCCAACACCAAAAGGAGTCTTACAACAAATCAAAACCATTCAAAGAGACTTCCTATGGGGTAAGGGGGAGAAAAGTAAGAAATGGGCATTGGTAGCCTGGGAAAAATTTGCAAACCTAAAAATCATGGGGGTCTTGGTTTGGACGATCCAGAGGTTCTAAGCAGGGCTTTAGGGGCTAAATTATGGTGGCATTGGGTAAAAGAACCAAAGGCTCAGTGGGCTAGTATCTGAAAAGAGAAATATGCCAGCACTTGGCAAATCAATGATCATATAAGGATGTCTGGAAGTATAAAGGGCTCATACATATGGAATAAGCACTCGGAGAATAGAGGCTTAGTTCAAAAGAACAGCTTCTGGGAAATCAGAGAAGGAGATCTGGCACTATTTTGGGAAGATAAATGGCAACAAGAATTGACACTGTTAAAAGAGGATTTTGTGGACCTCAAGATAGAGACGGACATCATAGGGCTATCTAAGGTCAAAGACTTTTGGGACCAAACCAATAATGCAAGAAAATGGAGAAACTGGAGGAACATTGTTTACAGGGAAGACAACCCCTTGCTAAAGTGGAGACTCTTATGAAAATGATGGAATAAAGGAAGATTCTAGTAACAGAGGGGCATGACCAGTTAAGATGGGGAAACAACAATGAGGGTACCTTTAATCTTAAGGAGGAAAAACAAATATTCCTTGAGCTGGATTCTCTTGCTTCAGATAGAATTTGGCAGAATCTATGGAGGCATCAAGGTTGGATGAAGATTAAACTCTTCATGTGGCTGGTTTATCATAAGAAAATTCTGACTTGGGATAACATTCGGAAAAGGGGTGTTCTGGGGCCTTCCAGATGCCAGCTCTGTGAGGCCCAAGAGGAAACTATGGAACACCTCCTCAACAATTGCATCTTCACCTCTAGGTTGTGGGATTCTTTTGCCACCATCTTCCAAAAGACCGACAGGGATAGAGGGAGTATTATCAATACCCTAAACAACTGGAGGCGAAATTTTTCTGATTATGAAATTCTTGGCTCAGCTTGGGCTCTTACGCCTAGCTTCATTATTTGGAATGTCTGGAAAGAAAGGAACAATAGAATCTTCAAAAATGAAAAGAGACCCTCCCAATGTCTTTTTGAGCAGATCTTGACACAACTTAGGGAGATGGTTAGTACTACTGTGTGAAATCCCCCTAAGAATCCACCTTCAGATGCTAAAATGAGGACTCTCTGACAGTTGCGCATGCAGGGGCTTATTCCTCAAGGCCTGGATAGAAAGGTTAGGATAATGGACACTGAGCAGGACCATTGATATCCTCCCCTTCAGGGTTATCTGAAAGATAACATTGATGGGGCCTCAAAAGGCAATCCAGGCATTGCTGGCTTTGGAGGGGTGTTAAGGGATGAAAACAAAAATATCCTTTCCATCTTCCATTGTCATTTACGCAGAGACACTAACAACATGGTAGAATTAATGGCTATGGAGCAGTGCTTAGAACTCATGGTGCAAGATAATCAGCAAAATGTGATCATCGAAGCTGACTTGGAGCTAATCATTAACTCGGTCAAAAGAATTAGTTGTGGCACGGGGCCGGAGAAGGTTTCAAAACATTGGAGGTTGATCTAGGTCTTTCAACAGATCCAACTCTACCTCCTCAGCCTACGCACGGTAAGTTTTAACCATGTGCGAAGGAAGGCCAACAAACTGGTAGATTTTCTGGCTAATCAAGGAGTGAATTGCACCATTAGCAGGGTCGTGATGGGTTGGCAAGGGTTGCCTCAGAACAGACTTAAGGAACAATATTGTGGCCAAGCGGATGAAGACATGATGGTGTATCGTAATAAAGCCATGGAGGCTATGTCCAAATAATTTGGTATTGTTATGAGTTGCTATTTTTTCCTTCATGGGTTGCTTGGCAGATTCTGCTACTCGGGTAGTTGGCTGGAGGGATGGGGCTTTACTTTACATGGGTTCATAAACTGGTGCAGAGGGGATGGAGCAAGAAGCCGGAATCTGGGCTTTCATGGTGGATAGAAAACCCTTGATTCTCTTCACAGGGACACAATTCTGCTCGCAGAGTGGTTTTTTGTTTATTGGGAGCCTTTCAAGGTGGAAGCGATTTTTAAGAATTGGGAGCGATTCCACTCAACTCGCTACATGTGGCCGAGGGGTGGGTACAAATACCGCCGTCATCACACGCTAACTATCGGTCTCGGCCATCAGATCAAGCACGAAGGATCTACGGTTAAGAATCAACGTGCATGTTAGTGGGTCCATGCAGTTAAGAGGCGGGCTTTTAGGCAGTGTGATATCTTCCTCAACCGTCAGATCAAGCTTGGAGGATCTACGGTCAGGAACCTTTGAGCATGTCAGTGGGTCCATACAGTTAATTGGCGGGCTTCTTGGCATTGCGATGTCTTCCTCAGCCGTTGGATCGGGCAAGGAGTTTTGACGGTGGAGATTAAAGGTTTCAAGGCTGATTTCCGTTTCGAGGATGTTAGGTATTTCATTGGTACGAGGGTTAGTCCCCCATTCGGATTTTGGTGGGTCGAATGTTTGACCTTGGTACTATCTGGAATTTGAGGGTTTTGTTGTTTTGTTGGTAGGGATCGAGGTTTTTACCCTTAACTCAATGCCCTTGGTTTTTAGAGAGTATTTTTTACTTGGTCCATGGATCCACGTGGATGGTTGTATTCTATGTAAATTATTTTCCGATTTAATGATAACAAAGGTATGACTCTTGCTTTAGCCAAAAAAAAAATTACTTTCAACTTTATTGAAAATTATCTTTATATTTTCCAAATTAACACTTAAATTTTTATTTAAAAATATCCTTACATTATTTTTTTTAATATGAAATTACTTTTAACTTTAATGAGGATTATCCTTATCCTTTCCAACTTTACTCCTTCTACCTCATAAGTACAATGTGTCATGGTGAAAGTGTCTCAAACGCTTTCCCACTCGGGAACCGACTTTCAGTTTGGTCACAGACATTGCTCATAATGAATTCATGAAATAATTGGAGTAAAACTTCCTGATTTATAAAAATTAGTTTGCTCAACTAGATAGCCGGTACAAATACGGCAACCCACTTAAGCGCTTCTTCACCGGATTTCTGAGCACGCTGGTTATACAAACTATGCTGAAATTGCTTTGTTGTGTAAGCGGCGTTTTAACTTGTTATAAAATTTGACCAGTGTGGCCACAGCTCATCGTGGAAGGCATGTGAGAGTGCGAAACATTACAGGATTCCTAGCGCCATAAAGATCCACTAGTGTCACCGACTTTAACCAGCCGCGGCCGGAGGCGGGCCATTGAAAAACTACCTGGAAAAGCGGCAATAATCATCCCAACTCCCCTATTTATAACCACCAGAGCAAGAAGCATTCCTGCAATTCTCTTCGAGAGCTTATATTCGCATTCGCTTGGTTTTACATCTTATTGCTTATTTTCTTCAGTTCGAACGGGTATGGATCAATTACTCGCTATTCTATCTGTTATTACATTTGCTCTCATAATGCCTTCACTTGCTGCAGCAGCTACAACGGAGGACGTGAAATATCCCGCGTACTATAACCACACAGATATCGCGGAATTCATTAAAACTTCGTGCAACGTGACTCTGTATCCGCAGCTCTGCGTTTCGTCGCTCTCTTCCTACGCCGGGCCTCTCAAGGCGAAGCAGACTGATCTCGTGAAGGCGGCCATGATAGTCAGCTTGCTTAATGCTCGCAACGTTTCCCAGCCATGATGAGTGAAAGAGAAAACGCGGCGCTTAAGGATTGTATTGGGAATTTCAGGGATGCCACGTACGAGATTAGTGGATCTCTGGTGGAGCTGAAGCAACTGAAGGCGTACAGTTTCCGGTTTCATATGAGCAACGTGCAAACATGGATGAGCGCGGCCCTCACAGACCAGGAATCCTGCCTCACTGGCTTTCAAGATCTCAACACCAGCGGGAATGTTACGGCCATGGTCACCGGCCAAGTGCAAAATGTGCGCAAATTGATAAGTAATGCCCTCACTCTTGTCAACACATTAGCTGCTACCGGAAGAGGAGATGAGCTCCATGTCTGAAGCCTTCAAGGGAGCCTCGCCTCAAATAATATAATCAGTATTTCATAGAATATGTATACCATAGATTTTAGCCTGTGGCCTTGAGGCAAAGTTTGGGACTTTTTATTGGAAATTCTGTGATAGTGATATAATAAATGTTCGTTAAAATAATTTTGTTATTAATGCATGCACGCTTTTGCCTGGGAAGGTATCTGCTATCTTTAAAATACAATTCTGAATGCCCGTTTGGGTCGTGGATTCAGTAATATGAAACGGCCCTGCTTAACTGGCCCGAGGACACACATGCATCTCTATGGAAATTTTGAAGCTTGATGGGGAAATAACCAAGCTCCTTTCCTTATTTAAAATTGTGATTGTATTTTACTTATAAATTTTAATGTTAAAAGTAAACATAAACATTAAATTAGAAATTAGCCTCTGTCAATAGCCAAAACGTAGCCACCAGTCAGTAATGTCTGGTGTTCTGCGCCTCAGACCACCTTGTTCCAATGAGCCTTTCCGTAATAAATCTTGTAAATGTTTTTCATTAATCTAGTATCAAAATTTCCCTGAAGATTTCTAACTTTCACTTAATTGAACAATTATTTTATGTTGCGGGATGATGCTAGTTTGCAGAGTAACCAAGAGCAGGAATATGATTTAAAGATGGTCTGCTTCTCTAAAGAAATGCTTTTGGTTAGCCATCCATTGATTAGATTTATATAATAAATAAAATCGGTGCAGAGTGAGCAGATTGTAGACGTGTCAATTGAAGTTAGGTCTTCATGCCGCCTTGTTGTCCGTCACGAGCTCGCAGACCGTCCTTACGTATTGGAGCCCACAATAAGAGTTAAGAACGACAGACAAGACCGTGGTCACCACAGCTTTATCTTTTCTTTTCGTGATTTGCCACTTTTTGAAATTCAAAGTGGCCACACTTCATTTTAATTTGGGCAGTGGTGTAAAATTAAATAATTAGTAAATTCGTATGTTTTTAAGGAAAGGTGTAACTAGATTCTTAACTCTAAAGATTAAATTTATTATTTTTATCATTTATAGGTTAATTTTTATCATTTATGTAATGGTAATAATTATTAATTAAATTAAAATATAAAAATATTATTTTAAATAAATACATAAAAATGTGGAATACTTTAAATATAAATTTTAATTAAATTCTTACTTAAATGTGAAATTATGATTTTAACAATTACAATTTGTAAATTATAATGTTAGAATATAGAAATTTGTGATGTTATTTATATATTTAAAATTATGATTTTATAAATGTAAATTTATATTTAACAAACAATTACAATAAGATGAAATCAATATATTCTTCATAAAATCCAAGATAATGATGTCATGTAATGTAATAAAAAATTGAAGAAAAAAAGAAAAATTAATTTTAATCATGTTAAGAAAAGTAGTAATTACAAATTTCTTTCATTTTGAGCACTACATCACTAAATTGTTTTAATTATAATATTTTGTAAACTCTTTTATATAATACATAATTGACATCCAAATATTTTAATTAATATGACTATTGAAATATTTAATTTATAACTCACATTATTCACACTAAAATATTTATTCTCTATTGTTTTTTTTAATTAATATTCTTTTGAATATTACATCATAAATCCTCTCTCTCATATTAAGAAATTGAAATATCAATGAAAGGAAAATTGTTTTACATATAAAAATGATAAAATTATTTTACATAAATATTAAAATATTATATATATAAAATTAAAATATCTATGAAATATTTTAAAATAATAAAAAAAATTACATTTCTTATTTTTTAAACCTATATTTAATTCAATATATAGTTTATATATCCTCTTTAACTTAATATTTCTATATATTATATATTTACACTTTAAAAATGTGGTATTTCCGTATATAATATATAAGTGCAGACATTTCAGTGTCGCGGGGGTCCGTCCAAAACTCACTGATAAATGTGGATCGATAAGTAGGTGGCGGTTTCTCATAGGCTCTCGACAGACGACGAAGGTCGGTGGAGAATCTTCCTTCGGCGTTATTACAATTATGATAGAAATGGAGAGTCAAACTCATGGAGGAACAATGATTAATTTGAACACTACCTCTTCATACCTACCTCTTTTAGCTTTATCTTAAGCTTAAAAATTCTACCCACTATTTAATATCTAAAATTTTGGCATTTTAAACGCATGTCACATCTTATGTTGAAATTTGGCATAGTTAGCGCATGTGGAATCTACGTTCACTTATGTACTTCGCTAAAGTAATGAGCTTGGCTTATATAATTGGGCATATACACCTTCACTTAAGACGATACACATATACACCTCTCATTTAAGAGTAAAGGAATTTATAATAAAATATTAAAATATATAAGGATTACTATTAAAAAAAATAAAAAAAAATAATTATTAAATAAATAATTTTATTATTATTTTTTTTTCTCGTTAATACTATGCTATGCTATTATTTACATTAAAACAGAAAAACGGTTACAGCCATGGAGTCATGTGCCAGAGGCCGTGGATGGCACTCTGGACTTACAGCACTCAAAAAACCACCCGTATAGGGTCCATACCACTCGATTGACTACCCACGCAGGGGCCTTGACATGAAAACTTATCACCCACACAGGGGCAGCAACCTTGAGACCAAACACCCATGCAGGGGCGCTACCACAGAAATTGAAAGCCCACGCAGGAGCGCTACCACAGACATTGAATGCCCACGCAGGGGCTTTAGACCTTAGAACATCAGTGAGGGCAAAAGTAGTCATACCGTTCAGGGGCGTGGATAAGAAAATGAAAATTTTCATCAAACTCCCTCGCAGGGGCGTGGAGACACACTGAGCAGTAGAATACACATACAAAACAGAGACATTCAAAACATACCAGCTGCCGTAGACAAAATCAGAGCTTCGAAGACAAGGAAGAGAGTGAGCGAGCGGTCGACTAATCGTCCGGCTCCTCGTCCGGCTCCTCCTCATATATCCAGCATAATCCTTCCGGGGGGGGGCCCAATCTGCCTTAGCTTTCTTTGACGAGGGCGCTGACTGAGTCGCTGGAGGGTCAGTGTCTGGTCTCGGGCAATCCTCCGGCAATCCTTCAGCAGCTCTGGAACTTTCGGCCTGATGCGGCTGTGGGCAGGGCTGCTCCCCGACCTCCTCCACCGATTCTTCCAGAAAAAGAACAGATACATGGGCATTGATGCGCGAATTAGCCTGGGGGCTGTTGAAGGAAAAAACCGCAGTTCGAAACGCTGGGAGAGGATTGGAGCCCGCTTCAGAATTGCCAGCATCCATGAATTGGCGCGATTGCAAGGGGTTGGCTTCCTCAACTCGGTGACATAAACAACGGCAGTAGCGAGAAGAGACATTATCCACAGATGGGCGCGAAGTTCCTCCTCTACCTGAGCCTCTACGGCTGATGAGGCGTTGCCTGAGCTCGACCATAGTGGTTTTGGAAACCAGATAACGAAACGGAGCAGGGTGAACTGACACACACCCGTCACCCACGCGAGCAGGCTTGCTCCCAAATCCAATTGCAACAGGGGCGCCTTGAGCCAGACCTCCGGAAATTGACAACCGAAATCCCAATTCCCCCCACTGTAAATGATCCACAGCAAAACATTCCTTATCTGCATTGTATTTATGCTTCTCTGCAACGTCTCGGCCTTCTCCCTCCATAACTGCACACAGCAACCAAGACTATGATCTGGACCAAGCATTAATTTGTCGTCCCTTCCCTCCTCAGCACCCACGCTTGCAGTCCCCGACGGCTGCTCACAGTGAATGCTCACCTTAATCCTGGTACCGCCCATGGTGACCAGGTGGCGGTCCCATTTCCTCTCCCGTGGCACCCGCATCCGGGGAATAATTTTATTATTATTAATAAAATTATAAAAATATTTTAAATTATCTAATTAATTTATTAATTGATGTAATATTTTATAAATTTATTATTAATATTTATATTATTTAAATAATTAAATATAAAATTTGGAATTAATATATGCAAGTATATGGAATTAATTCCATGTATTTATGAACATTTCTCATAGAATTCATATAGATCTCTGATTTCAGAGATCAAGAGGGATTGTAGTTAGATAATCAAAAGGCGTGATGATGTTACTTTTTAGAAACACTTATTAAATTATAATAATTTGAATTTAAATTTTAAACAAAGAAATGATTTTATTTTTATTTAACTTAAATTAATATTTTTATTTTTCAATAAAATTTGTGTAGAGCTTAATATAAATAATTTTAATGCAACAGGTCACCAACATAAATAGTGTTGAAATAAATATGTTCAAAACTGCAAACATCATAAGGACAATACTCAGTGCTATTGATTTCAATTCTATTTAACTTAAGTATTTTAAAAGGTAATAAATTTATTGGATGAATGAAAAATATTAAGAATTAATTCGTTTGTTTTAGAATTTTATTTTGCAATAGAGGGACTTAAGGAGAAGCATTGCTAAAGTATCATGCTTTAGTTGAGTTGGAAGGTTCTGAGGATTGATATTATAATAAATATTTTAAAATTGAGGTTTAATGTGGATTTACACACTAGTCTAAGGAAGTTTGTGTTCTTCAACTATGTTAGTGTGACCACAGCTAACCATGGTCAACCATGGTCAGTGGTAGTCAACCATGATAAACCAAGGTTGAATTCCATTAAGCATGATCAACCTTGATTAAAATCTCTTTCATTATGATCAACTATCATGGTCAACCATGGACAATCATAGTTAGCCATGGTCAATCATGGTCAATCACCATGAAAAATCATGGACAATCATGGTTAACCATGGTCAATCATGGTCAACCGTGGTGAGCCATGTTTTATAAAATCAAACATGGTAAACCATGGTCAACCATGTTTATAAAATCAAACATGGTCAACCATGGTCGAATGTCACATTGTGACAAAGATTGTCTTGATCTGAAAATCAACGACGGTCAACCATGATTTTCCATGGTTGAATTTCATCAACCATGATCACCTCAACTAAAATCTCTTTCATCATGATCAACTATGATGGTCAACCATGGAAAATCATGGTCAACCATGGTCAATCATGGTTAACCATGTTTTATAGAATCAAACATGGTCAACCATGGTCGAACATCGCATTGTGACAAATATTATCTCTATATGAAAATCAATCATGGTCAACCATGGGCAAATGTCTCATTGTGACAAAGATTGTCTTGATATGAAAATCAATCATGGTCAACCATGGTCCAACGTCACATTGCGACAAGGATTGTCTCAATATGGAAATTAACCATCTTTATTTTAGGGTTTATATATCTTAGGTTTATAATTTTTATCCCTTGAGTCTATTAATCTAAGGGTTCATATTCCTAGGGTTTAATATTATTCACTTAGGTTTATAGTCCCTTGGGTTTTTGGTATTAATCCTTAGGGTTTATAATATTAGTTATGGTCAACCATCATTAACCATGTTTTATAAATTCAACCATGGGCAACCATGGCTAATCATGGTCATCCATATTTTAATGTCACATTGCGACAAAAATTGTTTCAATATGAAAATAAATCATTATCTCAACTATAGTCCAACGTCGCATTTGGACAAACATTGTCTCAATATGATAATCATGGTCAACCTTCGTCAACCATGTTCAACCATGTCTTATAAAATCAAACATGGGCATCCATGCTTAATCATGGTCAAACATCACAGTTTGACAAATATTGTCTTGATATAAAAATCAACCATGGTTAAGCATGATCAACCACAGTCCAACGTCGCATTGCGACAAGGATTGTCTCAATATGAAAATCAACCATGCTCAACCATGTTTATTTTAGTGTTTATAATATTTATCTTAGGGTATATATACCTTGGGTTTATTATATTAGTCTCTTGGGTTTAATATTATTCCCTTGGAGTTTTTGTATTGATCCCTTGGGTTTATTATTCCTTTGGGTTTATAATATCAATCCCTTGTTTTTATTATATCAATCATGGTCAACCACGATCAATCATAGCCAACCAATGTCAACCATAGTCCTCTCTTGCATTGTCACAAAGATTATCTCGATATGAAAATCAATCATGTTCAGGCATAGTCAACCATGGTCCAACATCGCATTGTGACAAGGATTATATCAATATGTATATCAACCATGGTCGACCATGGTAAACCATGTTTATTTTAGGGTTTATAATATTTATCTTAGGGTTTATAATTTTTATCCCTTGGTTTATAATATATTTCCCTTGGTTTTATTAATCTATCGATTCATATTCCTAGGGTTTAATATTATTCCCTTAGGTTTATAATCCATTGGGTTCTCAATGTTAATTCCTAGGGTTTTTTATTCCCTTAAGTTTATAATATCAATCATGGGTAACCATGTTTTATAAATTCAATCATGGTCCAACATCACGTTATGATGAATATTGTCTCAATATGAGAATCAACTATGTTCAACCATGGTCTGATGTCGCATCGTGACAAATATTCCGTCAATTTGAAAATCATTTATGGTTAAGCATTCTCAACCGTGGTCCAACATCACATTGTGAAAAGGATTGTCTCAATATTAAAATCAACCATGGTCAACCATTCTCAACCATGTTTATTTTAATGTTTATAATATCTATCTTAAGGTTTATATACCTTGGGATTTATAATATTAGTCCCTTGAGTTTAATATTATTCAACCATGGTCAACCATGGTCAACCATGTTTTATAAAATCAATCATGTTCAACCATGGTTAATCATGGTCAACCATAGTCCAACATCACATTATGACAAAAATTGTATCAATATGAAAATCAATAATTGTCTCAACCATGGTCCAACATCACATTATGAAAAAGATTGTCACAATATGATAGTTATGTTCAACCATGGTCAAACATGTTTTATAAAATCAAAGATGGTCATCCATGGTCAATCATGGTCAACCATGGTCGAACATTGAATTGTCACAAAGATTTTGGTGATGTGAAAATCAACCATTGTTAAAAATGCTCAACCATGGTCCAACATCACATTGTGACAAGGATTCTCTCAATATGAAAATCAACCATGGTCAACCATGTTTATGTTAGTATTTATAATATTTATCTTAGGGTTTATATATTTTGGGTTTATAATATTAGTCCCTTTGGTTCATAATCCCTTGCGGTTTTAGTACTAATCCCTTGGGTTTATAATATCAATCCCTTGGATTTATAATATCAATCATCTTCAATCTTCGTCAATCATAGCCAAATGGTGAACCATGGTCAAATGTTTCATTGTGACAATGATTGTCTCAATATGAAAATCAGCCATGGTCCAATGTTGCATTGTGAAAAAAATTATCTCAATATGAAATTCAACGATGTTTAATTTAGTGCTTATAATATTTATCTTAGGGTTTATATACCTTGGATTTATAATATTAGTCCATTGGGTTTAATATTATTCCCTTGGGTTCATAATCCCCTTAAGTTTTAATATTAATCCCTTTGGTTTATAATATCAATCCATTGGGTTTATTATTCCATTGGGTCTATAATACCAATCCCTTCAGTTTTTAATATCAATCATATTCAACAGTGATCAATCATCGCCAACCATCGTCAACCATGGTCGAATGTGGCATTGTGACAATGATTGTCTCACTATGGAAATCAACCATGGTCCAACATCGCATTGTGACAAAGATTGTCTCAATCTGAAAATCAATCATGATCAAACATGGTCAACCATGGTCCAATGTCGCATTGTGACAAGGATGGTCTCAATATGGAAATCAAATACGGTCAACCATTTTTATTTTAGAGTTTATAGTATTTATTGTAATGTTTATAATTTTTATCCCTTGGGTTTATAATATCAATCCCTTGGGTTTATTAATCTATGGATTCATATCCCTTGGGTTTAATATTATTTCCTCAGATTTATAATCCCTTTGGTTTTTACTATTAACCCCTAGGGTTTATTATTCCCTTGGGTTTATAATATCAATTATGGTCAACCATGTTTTAGAAATTCAATCATAGACAACTATGGTCCACTATCGCATTGTGATGCATATTGTATTAATATGAGAATCAATCATGGTCTAATGTAGCATCGTGACAAAGATTCTCTAAATTTGAAAATCAATCATGGTCAAGAATGCTCAACCATGGTAAAACACCACATTATGACAAGGATTGTTTCAATATGAAAATCAACCATGGTCAATCATGTTTTATAAAATCAATCATGATCAACCATGGTCCACATTGCATTGTGACAAATATTGTCTTAATATAAAAATCAATCATTGTCTCAACCATGGTCAAACGTCGCATTATGACAAAGATTGTCTTATTATGATATTCATGGTTAAACCATGGCCAACCAGGTTTTATAAAATCAAACATGATCATCCATGGTAAATCAAGTTCAACCATGGTTGAACGTGGCATTTTCACAAAGATTCAATTGATATGAAAATCCCTTGGGTTCATATTCCCTTGGGGTTTTAGTATTAATCCCTTGGGTTTATAACATCAATCCCTTGGGTTTATTGTTCCTTAGGGCTCATTATTCCCCGAGTTTATAATATTATGCCCTTGGGTTTAAAATATCAATCCATTGGGCTTATTATTCCCTTTGGTTTATAATATCAATCATGGTCAACTATGATCGATCATAGCCTCCCATGGTCAACCATGTCCAACCACGATCAACCATGGTTAATCATGGTCAACAATGGTCCAATGTCGTATTGTCGCAATATGAAAATAAATCATTGTCTCAATCATGGCCGAATGTTGGATTATGAAAAAGATTGTATCAATATGATAATCATTGTCAGCTATGCTCAACCATGGTCAATCATGGTCAACCTTAGTCAACCATGGTCAACCTTTTTTTATGAAATAAAACATTTTCATCCATGCTTAATCATGGTTAACCATGGTCGAACGTCACATTGTGACAAAAATTGCCTTGATATGAAAATTAACCATGGTTATGCGTGGTCGACCGTGGTCCAACGTCGCATTGTGACAAGGATTGTCTCAATATGAAAATCAACCATGGCCAACCATGTTTATTTTATTGTTTATAATATTTATGTTAGGATTTATATACCTTGTGTTTAATATTAGTCCCTCGGATTTAATATTATTCCCTTGGGTTCATAATCCTGTGGGGTTTTAGTATTAATCCTTCAGGTTTATTATTCCCTTGGGTTTATAAATCTAAGAATTCAACCATGGTCGAGCATGGTTCAACATCGCATTACGACAAAGATTGCCTCATTATGAAAATCAACCATGGTCGACCATATTTATTTAAAGATTTATAATATTTATCTTAAAAATTAATTATTAAATGAATTAATTAATTATTTAATAAATTGTTCAATTATTTAAGAAATTAATTCATAATAAATGAAATAAAAATAATTTATTTAATTAATTTACAATGTTTAATTATCCATATTTATATTTAATATTAATAATATTTTTAACCATATTTTTAATTAAATATGGTTATATTATATTAATCTTTATATATAAATATTTATATATTTATCTTGAGATTAATAAAACATTAATAATAATAATAATAATTTAGCAATTATTATTATATATTAATTATTTAGGAATGAATTTATTATTAATAATGAATTAATATTATTAAATTTATCTAACCATAAAAATAATATTATTATTTAGTGATAATAGTAATATTAATTATTAATAATAATTATAATTATATTAATTATCTTTATTAATGTGATTGTGTTAGTTTAATAAGCCATATAATAGATGATATGAAAAATATTTCAATTTTTTTTAGTTTTAAACCAAAACAATAAATTAAATTTAAATACGGCTGGGGCGGATGGCTTTCACTCCCCCAGCAGTGTTCGAGCAGTGTTCGATTCCTGCAGAGGACCCCTCGCTTCAGCGATACATGTGACGGCTATGCCGTAAAAATATCAGCTGGCTTCGGCAGTATTCTGACTGGCTTCGGCCATATTGTAATTTGGCTTTGGTCGTATTCTGACTGGCTTCGGGCATATTGTAATCTGAGGGCTTCGGCCATATATATGGATTTCTCTCTGAAAATGATCAACACATGTGCTGGTTGAATCATCAATTTGATGTGCGGGTTTGCTTCACTGGTTTAATGCGACGAGGTGGTGCATGTTCAATGCTTCATTCGATGTGTTGGTTCGATACTCAAGTCCGATATTGGAGAAGGAACTGGTAGTTAAAGAGAGATTGGAAATCCCTAATACCATTTTGGTACATTATATCTATATATTTCAATCATATTATATTTTAAAAACTTAGATCTTCAAACAAATGAATCACCCAAGAACAAACAATGGCCACAAAGGTTATTAATTAAAACCATTCTGTCTGTATTGCTTTTTTATGTTCGACTCTACATCCAGCGTTTGATCCCCATGGTTCTAGATTGGAATTTCTAGAAAAATGATCATATAAAAGCGGTAACTAAATCGTCTCCCTTCAACAACACGTTTTGGCCCCCTTCGTTTCCTTAGTTCGATGTGCAGGTTGAATGAGTGATTTGATGTGCCTGTTTAATGCACTGGTTCAATGCGACGAGGTTGTGCAGGTTCAATGCTTGATTCGATGTGCTAGTTCCATACTCAAGTTAGACGCAGGTTCAATGTTATAATGTTGATGTGGGTTAATGTGTGGATCATTTTTTTAATCTTTACCATATTATTTGGTTTTGTCCTAGTGTATTCACTTTACTTTTGCAGGTTTTGTGCCAAGATTCCTCAACCTACATGTAGGGTTAATGGCAAGTTCGCCCCATTTAATGCCATGCATAGTCTATCTGCTAATTTCTAATTAAAAGTTTAGTGTATCCGGTAATTAGGGTTTTATTTGATAGTGTTTGAATGCAATTCCGCCTTAAGCAAGCACAATGGTCATTGCCCGACTTGCAACCACAGTGGTCATTGCATGACTTCAAGTCGATTGGTATAGGGTGAAAAAATACTTCATCCTGAAAACGACAAACTTTGCTCTATATCTATATTAAATCTAAAAAAAATGCCACTCTTATCAATAGGTTTTTTTACACACATCATCATTCTATGAATTATTGTTTTCATTAATTATCTTCATTTATATATCAATCACATTTATTAAAATAATGGTGTAGTATATAATTAAAAGTATTTATAAAAGCAATACAATTAAATGAATTACATATAATTTTTACCCCTAAATATTAATTATTTGAATTGTGTTTTGATAATTTGATTTAATATCAAGTTTAGAGAGAGGAAAATGAAAAATATGTAATAGCTATTTATTATTATTATTATTTTAAAATTAATTAAATACAAAATAAAATTATATTTATAATTGAATAAATAAAAATAATATTTTTTTACAAAATCTCCATTAAATTTGTTCAATTATTAAGCTGGTACATGTACCGCAACCCACTTGAGTGCTTCCTACTTGAATTTCTAAGCACGCTCGTTTATAATATCAATTATGGTCAACCATGTTTTCTAAATTTAATCATGGTCAACCAATATGGTCCAATGTCGCATTGTGACGCATATTGTCTCAATATGAGAATCAACCACGGTCCAATGTCACATTGTGGCAAATATTCTTTGAATTTGACAATCAATCATGGTCAAGCATGCTCAACCATGGTCCAACACCACATTGTGACAAGGATTTTCTCAATATGAAAATCAACCATGTTTTATAAAATCAATCGTGATCAACCATGGTTGATCATGGTCAACCATGGTCCAACATTGCATTGTGACAAATATTGTCTCAATATAAAAATCAATCATTATCTCAACCATGGTCGAACATCGCATTATGAAAAAGATTGTCTTGTTATGATATTCACGGTCAAACCATGGTCAACCATGGTCGAACGTTGCATTGTCACAAAGATTCTATTGATATGAAAATCCATTGGTTTCATATTCCTTTAGGTTCATATTTCCATGGGGTTTTAGTATTAATCCCTTGGGTTTAAAATATCAATCCCTTGTGTTTATTATTCCCCAAGGTTCATTATTCCCTGGGTTTATAATATTAAGTTCTTGGGTTTATAATATCAATCCCTTGGGTTTATTATTCCCCTTGGTTTATAATATCAATCATGGTAGATCATAACCTACCATGGGCAACCATGGCTGACCATGATCAACCATGGTTAATCATGGTTAACAATGATCTAATGTCATATCGTAGAGAATATTGTCTTAATATGAAAATCAATCATTTTCTCAACCATGATCCAATGTGAGATTATGACAAAGATTGTCGCAATATGATAATCATGGTCAACCATGCTCAATCATGTTCAACATTGGTCAACCATGGTCAACCATGTTTTATGAAATCAAAGATTTTCATCCATGGATAAGCAAGGTTAACTATGCTCAAACGTCACATTGTGATAAAGATTGTCGTGATATGAAAACTAACCATGCTTAAGCATGGTCAACCATGGTCCAATGTCGCATTGTGACAAGGATTGTCTCAATATGAAAATGAGCCATGGTCAACCATGTTTATGTTAGTGTTTATAATATTCATCTTAGGGTTCATATACGTTGGGTTTATAATATCAGTCCATTGGTTTTAATATTATTCTCTTGGGTTCATAATCCTTTAAGGTTTTAGTATTAATCCCTTGGGTTTATAAATCTAAGGGTTCAACCGTGATCGAGCATGGCCTAACGTCGCATTGCGACAAATATTGTCTCATTATGAAAATCAACCATGTTCAACCATGGTAGACCATGTTTATTTAGGGGTTTATAATATTTATCTTAGAATTTAATTATTAAATGAATTATTTAATGAATTGATAAATTATTTAATAAATTAATTAATAATGAATGAAATAAGAATGAATTATTTAAATAATTTACAATATTTGTATTTAATAATATTAATAACCATATTTTTAATTAAATATAGTTATATTATATTAATCTCTATATATTAATTTTTATTAATCTTTATATATAAATATTTATATATTTATTTTGAGATTAATAAAACATTAATAATAATAATTAGTTGGAATCCATATATATAAATGTTGGATGATGCACACACGTGCACACACAGATATACAACTCTAGATGGCTAGGATTTTTCCTTGGGTAGAAAGGATCCTTAAATTGCTATGTTAAAAGGGACATAAGGACCCCTTGAAATTGGATGACCAACTTATAACTTTAATTAGATAAATTTGTTACACAAATTTAATGTTTAATATGAGATTTTAAAGTCTTTGAAACCCTCGCATCCTATATTAGTCACGGAATATGTAGGAACCCTTATGCCAAGGCTCAAAACCTTTGGATGCATAACTATCCTTCCTGAGAAACCAATGGTAAGAGTTATTTTTCTCCTATTATAACAAACCAAGTTAGAGCTCTAAGTCCTTAACGCATGTTTTAGATGTTTTAAAGAAAAAATAAGGCATTAGACACATGTAGCCCATTGAGGAAAACAATTAGGAAAATTCTTGAAGGATTTTGGACGAGTTCTAAGGCAAACTTGAGTATTTTTTTGTATCACTTGAGGTTTTTCTTCATGCAATACAACCCATATCACATGAATAATTTTTGTTTGTGAAATGATAGAAGCCACTAAGTTAGGGAGGACATGTGGCATGCTCTAGTTGGTTATTGCAACCTAGGGAAAATTCATGTATGATACATGGCACTAGTGGATTAGGTGTTACATCAACCAAAGTTTTGCGTAGTACGACACCTTGATCAACAAAAAATGTTGTGGGGTGATACATCACACTCACAAAACCTAGTTGGTGTGTGAAATCAGGCCATTGGACACCAACACACAAGGGCAAGTTACGTGTCTCGTGAAATGTGGTAAAGGATGAACAAGTTAATAATGTTGCAAACAAGAAAATATAGGTTGATGCAATGAAATTTTCATACAAAGAAAAGTTGTTGAGTGTAGCATATTACATTGACAAAAAGTTAGGATGCAATACATCACATTCCTAAAGTTTTGGAGGACGCGACAAATAGGAGGAAAAAGATGGACTATGAATAAAAAAAATCCCATATCATGTAAAAAAACATTTTATGGACAACATATCAAACATAAAGTCTTTGAATGTAATACAATTTGTCACACACATTTTAATTATGCAACATAACCAAGAAATGAAAGAAAGAGAAAGGAAAGGTGAGATGAGAGAAAAAAAGGTAAGGATCGAAGAAAACAACATGGGGGCTTCACTGGGGGAGAAATATCATACCACGTGGGTTCATATCGTGGGATATATATTGAGGGAAAAATGGCATAATATATTTGGGGGATATATAGTGGGTAAAGGGTTTTTATATTGGTAGGTATAAAAAATGGAGCTCAAAGTTAATGAAAAAAATATAAAGGGGTATAAAAAAATTTATTGAAAAAATGAATACCTGCAATATCTAGCAGAAGTAGGGATTTTTTTAATTGGTAAGGTGTATTGGTTCATATTGGTAGGGTGTTAAATAATGTGATTTTTAGGGGTATTTTCCAATCTATAGTCAAATTAAAGGTATTGTTTAATATGCCACGAGCGCACGTGATAGGTCATAGGTTCATTGAGTGAAACCCCCGTGGTAAAAAGAAAAGGGAGGAAACCAATGAAAAATTAATGTTAAGAAGATGTAATGCATCAAAAGAAATATATTTTTCTTGCGATACAACACAATAAAATAAAGGATTGAAGAATGTGGCAATAAGAAGAGAGACCCCTCTTGTCACATAAAGAAAGTTATTCCATATTTGATATGACACAAATAAATATCGTTTGGGGCATGAAGAGAAAATGAATAGACCTATGACATGACACATTGGGAAAGTTCTTTTTTATGCAATAATCTTGTCAATAATTTTTACCTTTACAATTGTGAATCCAAAGGGTATCTAATAATGATGTGGCAACAAAAAGAAAAAGTTATTAAAAAAACTTTTAAAAACTATCATCTTAAGCTTGAACCTCATAATTTAACAAAAATACAATTATTGAAAAAGTTTAAATTAAAAGAATTAAAATTAATTATATCTTAAAATAACCCTAAATCAATATTTTTAAAAAGTAAAATCTAATTACCCTACCATCTCAATATTACTTAAAAATGCAAATAGATTACATTTATATAAACTCATTTTTTATTTTCATATATAAACCAAATTCCCAGTCAACCACATTCTCCTCAATGAAAAAGCATATCAAAAAGCATACCTGTTAGGTGTCCCTTTAAAATAATTGAACATGAACGACAAAGAACATTCCTAACAACACTATAGAAATGGGAAATAAGAACTCTCGACACCACTATAAAAGTGTAAAACATGTGATAAAACTGGAAAGTTGAATCCCGAATCCAATGAGTAATAGATTCAGCTCAAATGTCACTGCATAATAAGTTGGGAACTTATTAACCAGTCTCCTCCTTCACATTGTAAATGAAGGACAAATAGAAAATAAGTGGGACCTCATTCACATTGCATATGAAGGGAAAATAGATAGAGGTGTCGTTGTTATGGCAAACAAAATTTGATTTGATTTACTGTGCAATTCAAAAGTGTAATGCGAATGTCAAAGGCAATATCTCTCGGACGGTTTTGACTTTCAACTTACACTTCACTTGTTTTACATAAGATTTTTCGGAGCAGTATATTTCGAAGCGTCGAATTCATCTGTAAGATATAATTTATAGATTATTTGTAAAACTATTCTGAAATGGTGATGGGACTTGTTTTTTTCTTTATTGTTTGTATCTTTTTACACTAAAAACTTCAAACTCAGAAACAGTAAGAAAAAACTGAATTAATTCTATCTTAATTCTAAGCATTCCATGATCGAACAAATTCATGTATTCTGTAATGTAGTGGCATCAATTTAGAGTTCTCTAGGGATGTATTAACCTACGTATTCAAATACTTCTTTTTTTTATAGATAAAAAAGAAAGTACATATATTTGTTATTGTTTCTATGTTTACAATCATTTATCACAAAATAATCTTGTTCTAAAAAATGTCGATTTATTGTCTTTCTACTATTTGTCTATTCCCCTTCTATAGTCTATTTAGTAAAATGTAGATCTTGAATATTTATGTATCTATATTATTTCCAAGTGTTGTATCATAAAATTCTACACAGTTATATCATATATTTTTATCAAAATGTCTCCCCAAAATTTATAGCACAGTCCACAGAAAATATAAAAAATCCTTCTCCTAAGAATAATTAACTCTTCAGCATTAATCTTGACATCATGTTAAAAAGCTGAAAAGTAAAACTTACCATGCTCCTTGGTGACACCTCTCCCAGAAAGAAGATCTCCAATCATATTTTGCTCCCTGTATATGTGATTAAATTGTATATGTTGAAAGGTACTTACCAGTGTCCCGATACACTTCATCTAGTTTAATAGAATGGGCGGATTAAAACAAGTATAGTCCTTGACCTAGTTAATGATGCCCTTAGCATCTCTATGTCCCTGTAAGCTCTCTAGTCCTAGCCATTTTTCCGCTATAAGTACTCCCCATAAAGAAATGATCTATGCTCTATTGTTTTACCATGTCCTCCTTCCCAACAGAAATTGAAGTATTTCCCTGATTCTATAACTATGAATGTACCACATCCACATTCCCTCCGAGAACATGCCCCATCAAAAAATCCCACACGAAAGTGATTCCAAATGTCTTTGTACCTGCACTGCCTTTTGTTAGAGCACCTCTTTGTTGGTTCAATTTGATTGTAATATGCAACTATCTTAATTACATATTCCCAAACCACAACCCCTTTTTGTTCAAATATATAATAATTAATGTTGCGCCATATGGACCATATGATTTATAATGGTATGGTTCGATGTTGATGTGATATGAGCCAAAAATATAGACAAGAAACCAAGGTTTGTTTATGTCTACTTGGAGCAATGTTCAATGTATCAAGTACCCTATCCCACACAGCCACAACATATGGGCAATGAATAAGCAAATGATCAATATCCTCGAGTCCCCACATGAACATATGACAAATGCCCGAACCTGTAAATCCTCGTATCTATAGGTTCTTCCATATGATCACACAGTCTATCCAACAAAAACATTTGATTTTGTTTGGCAACTCCCATTTCCGTACTTCCTGTAAACATTTGTGGAAGACAAAATCCTTACCAGTCCTAGGCAACCTGCGATATATAACTTTGACCATTGGTTGACACTTTTTTTACATACCATCCCAAGCCATATAGCCTTCTTCTTCTATTATTGTAATGCCCCCTGAGCATAATCAAGAAATGTATCTCTCCCATTCATAAGCATATATACCTGTCAGTCCTAATTCCTATGCCTTGCTCTAGGATTGTTGATTAATGTTATTATTGTGAAGATGATGGACCTTATGAAGGAGGTGTATTCCTTTGTCATGGATGCAATTAAGTAATGGGACATATAAAGAGTGATTCCCATAAATTCTCTTAATAGCATCTAACCCGATCTTGACCTTAGTTCCATCACCAACCTCCCAACGAATAAATCCAGAGAGTCATTGCAAGTTTTTCATCATGCTACACTAGATATAGGAGACATATGCTTTCTTTCTAGCACCATTCCTAAACTAGGATGTGAACATTTGGGCATACATATATTTGTCTCTAATAATTAGTGGAAATATATTATTTTAAGCTGAAGTAAATGAAAATACTTAAAAGCCCATCTTAATTTTTTTCTTTTTTCATTTTTAACAATGAAAAAACTTATCATAATTTATTTGTCAAAATATTGAGGATAGTTATATCTTACTTCTATCGTCAAATGCAAGGTGATTCATTATAGTTATTCAAGGAAAATCATACCTCTTGTAATGACTCATTGGTGGTGCATAAGGGGGCAAGCTTGCACTTTTTCCAAATACCTTTGAATCTTAAGTTGTTAAGTTGTTTTCTTATATCCTACGAAAAAATAAGCTCTTAACAAAAAAAAACAATTTTAAAACATACTCTAGACCTAACTAACATACTATTATGTCTTTTAAAGCAAATAAACATAAACATGGAAAACAATACATTTCAAAAATTACTCAATAATAACATTATTCCATAATCTTAAAATAAATGTCTACTCATTCATAACACTAATCCATAAGTAAGTCCCCATACACATTGATAACATTGCATTCCATTATTGATAACATTACATTCAATTATTGAAAACACTATTTCATAATTCTAAAATAAACTCCTACTCATCAACACAAATAGTATAACAAACTTTTACTTATTAATAACATTTTACTTCATTATTAGTAATATTATTTCGTAATCTAAAAATAAATATTAACTTAGAGGTTAGATAACACTATTTTAATCTAAAAATAAATCTCAACTTACCTTAACTTATTCATAAAACTAATTTTATTTTTTAATCGATGGGTAACACTACTTTCACATAAAATCAATATAAAGTGAGAAGATGCAAAGTTAATTACGCCGTAAGGCATTCCCTATGAAACAAACTCTCCTCCCATGCCACATGTAACTTTGTCAGCCTTTGATTCATAGGTTAGATGATGGAAAGAGCGACTGCCATCAGATTGAAAAAACCAGTATGAATCAGTTACAATTCGTTGAAAGAGCGACTTCCATCAAATTGAAAATACCATTATGAATCCATTACAATTCGTTAATGGTCTGTTTTCCATTGTCCACACTATTTCATGCTGGAATATCCCCTTTTTTTCTACTTTTCTTCCTCAAATACTTGTGGATGCCATGGGCTCGCCATGGAGCACTGAAAAACAGGGATTCAAAGGCGTTACCCCTCGATTTATGATCGACAATTGGATATTGCGAGCAATATACAGAGCGAGCTGCGCACAGACGCTTTTGTACATCACGATTTTAGAAATAGAGCGTTCCTTTACATGTTTGAGTGGTCCAAGAAATGTGGTACTGTCACAATTCAACGGTTGATTCTTCTGTATCTGTTATATTTTCTCGCAATTTGGTAAGTCCTGGGGGTGGTGATGGTGACGGATTGATATGTGCAACTTATCATGAAATGATTTACATTGGACAGTATGCAAAACGATTGCCATGTAAACTATACTACTTAATGGTCTTCTCATCAACTCTCATGCCCATGCCCACTTTGCAGATAACAGCATCGGTAACCCACAGTTAGATGTATTGGCATTATCGCATGTAAATGGCTTATGTATGAATTTTAATTCTTTAAAATATTGCAAATTATGAATGATACATCATCTAAGAGTTTGCAAAATAGTTTTTTAATTTCAAAGTTCTAATCATGTCTTAGATTTATAAATTCTTATGTTTACAAATGGAAAATAATTATTTAGAGAGTTATAATGGCCTTGGATTTACAAATTCATATCATTACAAATAGCAAAATATGTTTTTTGAGTGGCTTCTTTTCATCCATTGGAATGAATTTTGTTCTGATCCACTGGAATAGGATTGCAAGGATGTGTAAAATATTTTCATTTCTAGATGTTTCAATTCTCTCACAATGTGGAAACTTACATAATCAAATCTTTTATGGTAAAAGCATTGCCTAAAGTTATAGAAATATAATTTTATAGTGACAACCAAAAATTTGTTGTGTGTAAAGATACCGTAATCAAATCTTTTATGGTAAAAGCATTGCCTAAAGTTATAAAAAGATATTCTTATAGTGACAACCAAATCTCTATTGTGTGTCTCTTGAACACTCTTGAAGAAAGATACCTGGTAAGCTATTTGCAGTGTTGGTATTGCATTATACTAAGAACCACACTTCATTTTCTTCAAAACCCTTAGTGTACAAAATAGGTGTCTTCTAATAAATGTTGTTGGGTAAGATATGATGCATATGGGTAATTCCATTCATAATAATATATTCATAACCTTTTCACCATATCGTGAAAGCAGAAAAATGTAAACAAGTTGATAAAATACTCATGAAGGTGATGGAGTTTGGCTTCAGTCCAATAGGTGTCTTCTAATGAATGTTGTTGGGTAAACTATGATGCATATTGGTAATTCCATTCATAATAATATATTCATGACCTTTTCACCATGTCGTGAAAGTGGAAAATGTAAACTCATGAAGGTGATGGAGTTTGGCTTCACTCCTGATAATTGCATAGATGGTAAGAGCCTCAAAGCTTCATCAAAATGCCCCTTGTTTATATTCTGCAATCATTGAACTCCATGATATCACCTTTAACTAACCTATAACATGATTTTACATATCACGGTAAAAATTTAGGGCCTCATCATAAATTCCCTGCCTCGCTTAATTGGCCACACCATTGCAAAGGATCACACCACATTTGGTTTAGACATTTACTTAGGTAGGTAGGATGCCCCTATCTCCCATCTCCTTATAAAGTACTCTCATTGCGTCTTCTATAATACTAGTTCCTATGCCATATAGTATAACCAAATTCTCACAATGTGAGCGCTAAAATACAGTACAATATACAAATAGACATTCAGTTAACATGGATGTTACGCGTGTCAAAAGTGAAGTAAATAGGTCTAAACATCCTGCCCTCATAATTTTTTCTTTGATAATTTAGCATGAGAGGATATAGTTGCAAATCTTAATTATTTTGTAATATAATACAAGAAGATTTAGTCACAAGTTATAATTTTTTATTATCACTCAAGGATTTAATTGCTGGTCCCATCTCATTTTCACTTTTAAGTAATGTCGGGTACATTCTTTATGCTAGTCCTGTCTCACTTTCACTTTTTCGTAATGTCGGGTACATTCTTTATGTCGCAACATTCATAGGCTTTACGTTTATTCGATTGGGATTGAGGTCTTATAATATTCATGGACATGTACATGGTGTGTGTCTTCGAATTGTTTTTACCTTTATTTCTCCTTTCTTCCATGTACCAAAATCTTGGCTGTACTTCATTTTCCTTTACTATTTTTCCCATCGGTCATAGAAAGATGTTATAAGTCACTTGTAATTTCATGGCTTTTCTACACCACGGGTATATATGAACATTAGATTTGTTAGCATACATATGTATAACTATAGTTTATTTATTAGATGTTTTGGAAGTTTTTTTGGTCTAATTTGCTCAAAATCGGGTAGTGATTTGTTGGAATCACAAGTTTGAGTTTTGAACTGTCCATAGGGTCTTGAATTGATATATGCAGTCAAAACCCCGGTTTAAACAATAAAAATCAATATTTGACTAGAAAAATTTTCACTGTATTCCAACTAAAATATCTCTCTCTCTCTCTCTCTCTTTGACAAACACTAGATTTGCTAGTATAGAAAAGAGATATCAATAAAGCATGCTTAGTAGAGAGGTTTGTTACCCTTAAAAGAGATGCTACTTTTCTTGTTCTAGTTGTGATGGAACTTCCCTTACTCAAATTGTGAAGGGATCTCCCTTAAGGTTGTAGGATTGAATCAAACAAGGTATAACTAGAAATATGCCAATAGAGATGCCTTTGCATGACCCAATCAAACTTATAAAATTAGAGTTGTACTAGTTAAAGAAGTTCATGTAAATGTGTTGGATATGAGAGGTGTAAGAATCCATACGAGATTGATGAAAGTAGAAGGATATTAGTCATTGTTCATGTGTGTACCTATAAATTAGGGGTTTCAAGGGTAACAAAGTTTAATTTAAGCTCAAGAGATTTAGTAAAAATTGAAGGGACGAGACAACTCAATACACAACTCGACATGACACTGTTGACATGTACTGGCTGATTGTGGTGTCTGTGTCGAGCTGTTGTGTTGCTAAGTGATGATATGCTCTCGGTGTAATATGTCTTCACCTCCGCATGGAAAAGTGTGTGGGATCTTTTATGGTCTTGGTCTTTTCTTGATGGTGCATGTGAATGTGTCCCTTTCGCTCGCTTGCTCGATGTGCTTCGGGTGTTAATTTGACCACGAGCAAGTATTCTAGCATGCGCCTCTTTTCCATCCCATTCGTCATCATGCCATGCTTCATCGATGTACCTATTCCTACAATCACTCATGACAAGACGCCATCAAATCCAAAACGTGCTCATCTAAGACAGGCCTCTTAATTAAGAAAAAGATCCAAGACACATGTGTACACCATACGTCACTAGTCCCAGTAGTGGGACATTGGAGCCACTCCTCGCTCCTCAAAGAATAGACTACAGACTCTTGAGGCTATATGGGAGGAGCCAATGTGAAAATTCTTTTGCTCATACAATGAGGGGGTGTATATAGCCAAGGGGGCATAAGTGACCCTTGTGATTCTTCAACTTCCCTCATGACTATTTGACTTCCTTTTTCGACTTTACATGACTCTTTGACTTCATATGTGGGTCTCTTGGAATTCCATTTTACATTACATTAATTACAACAAGTATGGCCCATAGTAGTGATGTGGCCAAGACAACTCATGACACAACTTGACATGACATTGCTGACATGTACTGGTTGACTCTGGTGTGCGTGTCAAGTTGTTGTGCTGCTGAGTGATGATATGCTCTCGGTGTAATATGTCTTCACTCCTACATGGAAAAGTGTGTGGGGTCTTTGATGGCCTTGGTCTTTGCTTGATGGTGAATGTGAATGTGTCCCTTTCTCTCGCTTGCTCGATGTGCTTCATGTGTTCGTTCGACCACGAGAATGTCTTATAGCATGCACCTCTTTTCCATCCCGTTCATCGTCACACCATGTTTCATTGATGTACTTGTTCCTGCAATCACTCATGATGAGACGACATCAAATACAAAAATTTCCTAGTCTACTATGATGCATTGTTTTCCATTTCGGTGCAGGTGACCAGGAGAGGAACAAGGCATTAAGACTGCGGAGAGCATAACACAAGCTGGGATGCAAGGCTCTAGAGCATTGTTAGGAAAAACTATGCAGATGTCACTAGGAGACAGATGTTCTCAATCCGAGACAACGGTGACAGTTGCAGGGAAAAACCCAGTTGGGAGGCAGAATTGCACAGTTTATGGGAGGAAGGACAAGTGGGGTGTCAGGGCACTGCTGGGCCAATTTGTGCAATTTTCTAGGGGAGCACTAGGCAGGTCATCAAGCTGGGATCTGTGCAATTTATTCGAGGAAGACCATGTGGGTAGCAAGAGGAAATGGTAGAAAAATATGCGCAGTTTTCCACAAGAGAAAAAGATCGAGTTGTAGGAGATGCTAGTCAAAATTGCGTAATCCTGGGAGAGTGTTCGGGCTCTAACAGTTCTACGCAATTCCCGAGCTGGTTGAAGAGCGGGGAAGAAGGGCTTGTAGGACAGCTCTATGCAATTTTGGAGATCAGTACAACCCTGGGTCACAACTCAAATTTTTTCTTCGGTTGACCAATGGGAGGCCTGATGGGAGGTCTTGCAGGAAGCACAAACTGGATCAACTTCTGGGACAACTTCTGCGTAGTTCTTGGAGTCAGTCATCTAGCTCAATTCCAGAAAATTCCAAGAGCAGGCTACCCAGAGGACAACCTCAAGCTATGTGCAGTTCTGAGCAGTAGTGCAAGGTCACTAAGATCGGGTTCGGTTGACAGAGGGTTGTCTAGTCGACATATTTTCTAGAAAATTGACGAAGTGTGAAATCAAGTGTACTTGTGTATACATGACAATGTGATCACACACTTAGCATGATTTGACGACAAGACACCTCAAACCAACAAGACAACATGTGCTCAATGAGACTGACTTGAAGGTTGAGAATGAAAAGTGCAACAATTAAAATATGTCTTTGAACAAGCTTGAATACACTTGTGCAACAATGTTTACAATTTTGCATGTGAGTGCGACTGATGTCGATAGAGCGAAAAAAACTCATACACACAAAGACGAACCTTCAAAATTGGCAAAACAAACTCGCAAGAATGACATAGCGATCAACTTGCCAAAAGACTACCAGTGATCAATCAAGTGAAGAGGGTGTGAAAACTTGACAAGAGCTCATTAGATGAGCCCGAGTGTTTGCAACCATCAAGGGGAAAAACCAAGGAAGGCTCTGAAATTTGGATGTAGGCCAAAATTTTGGAGTGTGTTGCAGCTGCTACAACAACATCTACAATATAACTAATGAATAATAGATGTAGTATTATAAAGATAAATCAATGACATATGTAGATTAGATAGATATAATGCCCTTACAGGTAATGCAACCTCCCTTATCATTGCTTTGATAGAACCTAACATAAGGTTGTAGGGTTGAAACTAGAAGAGTGTAAGTGGAACTATGCCTTAAAGATGCACGAAGAGGGATCAATCAAACTACAAGATTGGAGCCAAGCTATCCAAGGGAGTTCATGTAGAAGTGTTGGAGATGACAGTTGCAAGTAGCCCTAGGTGCTTAAAGGAGCTGGAAGGATACGTACCTTTGTCTAGTCTTATATGTGTAAATTAATGAAGTGAAGAGTTGTGACAATCGATAAACCACATATTATAATGACCTACACTAACCTCTACATTCTTACAAAAGAATAATTTCCCCATTCTCTAATGTGTATGTATGTGTGTATAAAGAGCACTAGAAATTCTATTATAAGGATAAATAAATAGAATATGTAGATTAGAGAGATTTGATGCCCTTACCATTACTTTGATGGAACCTCCTTTGAGGCTATAGGGCTAAAACTAACAAGGTGTGAGTGGAAATATGCCATGAAGATGCACTAGGATGAATGAATCAAACCTACATGATTGGAGCCAAGCTAGCAAAAGGAGTCCATGTAGAACTGGTGGACATGACAATTGCAACTAATCTTAGGTTCTTAAGGGTTACAAAATGATATAAACCATTCTCTAGGTTTATTGTGTTGAGAGGTGCTCTACAACCTAGTATGGGGGAGATGTGTAGGCGTAATCTATATAAATTTTTAAAATATAGATTAATTAATAAAACAACATTAATACTTATATTTTTATTTCAAAAATATTCATAAATTAATTTTTTAATATGAAATTATTTTCAATTTTAGTGAAGATTATCGTTATCCTTTCCAAATTAATACTTATATTTTTATTTCAAAAATATTCATATATTAATTTTTTAATATGAAATTACTTTCAACTTGAGCGAGGATTATCCTTATAATTTCCAAATTAATACTTATACTTTTATTTCAAAAATATTCGTACATTAATTTTTTAGTATAAAATTGCTTTAAACTTTAGTGAAGATTATCCTTATCCTTTCCAAATTAATACTTATATTTTTATTTCAAAAATATTCATACATTAATATAAAAGGGTTTACAGTCTTTAGTAGGTGTTGAACTCCATGGAAGGGCGCAAAGGAGGGAGCTCCACTCCCTCCTACAAGCAGGTTGTAGCCAGCCGAGGTAAGAAGCCAATAGAAGAGGTCAGAGGTCTTGCTGAAGAAGGGAAAGAAAGCATGGAAGAAGAGGAAGAGGGAATCAAATCTAGGGAGAATAATAGCACAAAAGAAAAGGAGGAAGACGACAAGGAATAGGGAGCAAAAACCAAGGCACAGAAGGGACCATGTAAACCCAAAACTGAAGTCACACCCAAAGTAGTTTTGAATGATCCTGCTCTGCAGGCACATAGGGACCACATGCGGACATATGCTATCATTTGTAAATTCATGGGAGTATGGCCCACTGAAAAGGCATTACAGACATGGATTAAATACCATTGGAAACCAAAAGGAAGCATTGACCTACATCTTGGGTCAAAGGGATTCTTTACTGTGGTCTTCACAAATATTGAGGATAAAGATAGAGTGTTTGAAGGAGGGCCCTACTTCTATGCAGCTGCAGGCCTCTATATGAAGTCTTGGATGATGAACTTTGTCCCGGAGCGAGAGACTTTCACTTCGGTTTTGGTTTGGGTAAGACTTTACTCCCTTACTCTTGATTATTGGCAAACAGAATCGTTAACAACCATAGGAAATAAATTAGGACGTTTTGTCAAAGCTTCTGAAGCCACCAAAAGGGGAAAATACACTTCCTTTGCATGAATTTGTGTGGAGATGGATCTCTCGGGAGCTCTACCGGATGAGGTTATCTTGGAAGTTTTTGATGAAGAATGGGTACAAACAGTAGATTATGAACATATTCCGTTTAGATGTCGAAGATGCCACGAGCATGGACACCTATTCAAGGATTTCCCTCTTAGTAAAATAGAGAACAAGAGAAAAGCTACCACACTGAAATTTTTCACAAAGTGAGCCATAGAGGAAAAGGTGGCAAAAGGGGACTTAAGCAACATCAAACAGAAGAGCCTCAGGCCAGTCGGAATAGGTACCATGTACTCGAGGAAGAAGAAGAGATAACAAAAGTAGATTAGGGAATGGAGGGAAGTCTAGAGGAGAAGGAGAAAGAGGAAGACAAAGATCAAACAAAGGATAATAATAAACAGAAAGAGGCTATGATGAGTGATGTAGAACTGGATATGGACCAGGAAATGACCCAGAGCGGAATGGAAATGGAGGACCATGAACTATGGGAAATTCTTGATAGAGAACAACTAGATTTGGAAGGGTTCTTGAAACAAGGAACCATGGGGGGGGTAGACTCGTTACCTCAAGAAGAGTTCACTAGAGTACAACAGTTGTACTTATGGAAAACCTAGGCTAAAGAGATGGACAGGCAAAGTAACACTGCAAGACAGGGTAACGAAGGTGTGAAAACTATGAAAAATACATTAGGATTAGCAACTAGATGCCAAGGAAAGAAAAGAGGCAGAAAAAAGCAGAATGAGTTGTTGATGGAATGTGGAAAGCTAATGATAGATTCAGGTAAGATGAAAGACCTAACCAGTTACTCCTTCACAAATCTTTAATGATGAAGTTCACTTCTTGGAATATTAGGGGTCTAGGTAGTAAAAGGAAACAAATATTACTTAGTAGCAGAATGAAACAAGAAGCTCTAGATATGATTTTTATCCAAGAAACTAAATGTTCCATTCAGAAAATTAAAGAGATATATAATAAATGGCTCAATCAATTTGAGTTTCTAGAAGTCAAGGCAGAAAATACAGCAGGAGGCATTCTTACTCTTTGGAACCCCCAAAAGATTGGTATAATAGATGCTGAGGCTTCTAGAAATTATTTATCAATGGTTATTCAGCCTGTGGGGGATAGGGAGACCTATCTGGTCACGAATGTTTATGGCCCTCAGAGAATGGATGACAAACTCAGGTTTCTAGATTCTCTTGTGGATCTCAGAGAGAGATATGTAGAGATACCATGGATTTTGGGTGGGGACTTCAACATGATCAAATCACTATCGGAGAAAAAAGGGGGAACCAGAACTCTAAACAAAGACTCCTTAGCTTTTCAATCTTTTATGGATACTATGAAGCTAGTTGACATTGTTTCGAGTAATGGTCTCTTTACTTAGAATAATAAAAGAGGAGGAGAGTCTCAAGTAGCTGCAAAGTTAGACAAATTCATCATCTCAGAGGACCTTATGCTCAATTATAAGGAAATGGTAGTGAGAATTCTCCCCTTTGGAGGATCAGATCACTGGCCGGTTCAACTAGAGGTCAAGGGCATTGGTACCCCCAGGAATAGACCTTTTAGATTTGAGAATATCTGGCTCACCCATCCAGATTTCATCAGCAACATTTCAGGTTGGTGATCTGAAGATTTGCATATTCAGGGTACAGGTATGTTTCTTCTTCACAAAAGACTAAAACACATCAAGCTCGGGCTAAAAGATTGGAACAAGAATGAATTTTGCAATATCTTTGAAGGAAAAAAAGTTGTTGAAAATAAATTGTAGGAACTCAAACAAACCCTTATCAGGGATGGCTTTGATAAAGTCAGAAATGATAAAGCCACTGAATTCTAGCAAGATTGGGAAAACTTATGTAAACAAGAAGAAATATTTTGGAGACAAAAATCTAGAGTGCAATGGCTAAAAGAAGGAGAGCAAAAAAACAGATTCTTCCACATATCAACCTTAGAAAATAGAGCTCATAATAGAATCTCTTCGATCAAGGATGAGGGAGGGAAACTTCTTAGTTCCCACGAAGACATAGAAGTTGTGTTAGTTCAACACTTTCGTGGGATAGCGAAGGAGATCATTTCAGCCAGAGAGCATTTCATCAAGGACTTAACAAGACATATACCAAGACTAGTGTCCAGAGAGGATAATTTCAACCTCAATAGGCCAATCACTAAAGAGGAGATAAGTGAGGTCCTCAAGGAAATGCATAATCGTAAAGCGCCAGGCCCTAATGGTTTCAATGTTGATTTCTTCAAAGCTTGCTGGAATATTGTTAAATAGGACATTCTGAATGTAGTAGAAGACTCTAGGAGGAATAGAACTATTTTGAAGGCACTCAACACCTCCTTCATCTCTCTGATCCCTAAACAGGACAATGCCCTAACTCTAGAAAAGTTTAGACCCATAGCATTATGCAATGTAGTTTACAAGATAATTTCCAAGGTTGTAGCCAATAGACTCAAACCTCTTCTTCCCACTCGTGTCTGAGGAACAATCTGGTTATGTAAAAGGCAGGCAAATTCTTAATAATATCATTCAATCAGAGGAGGTGGTGCACTCTTTGACTAGCAAAAGGAAGGATGGAATGATCATGCAACTGGACCTAGCAAAATCTTGTTACAAGTTGAACTGGACCTACATTAGGAGGGTTCTTATTGCTTTTGGGTTTGATCATAACTAGGTTAGATGGGTCATGGCCCTGGTAACTTCTTCCAGCGTTTCAATTTTGGTTAACGATTCTCCCTCCGAGACATTTATTACTCCAGGAGGCCTTAGGTAAGGTGATCCACTCCCTCCCTTTCTCTTCATACTCATGATGGAAGGACTTGGTCGATCTAAAATCAAGTGTCTCCAACTTTCTGAAAATGGACAGTCCTTGACTCATCAACAATTTGTTGATGATACCATGCTGCAGGGAATCCCTATAGTCAAAGAAACTTTTGCATGCAAATAACTTCTAAGTGACCTTGCCATGGCAACAGGTATGGAGGTTAATCTTTCCAAATCTAAGATTTTTGTTCTTTAATACCAATATTGCTATTCAAAGGAATATATCCAAAATTCTGGGCTTTCAAAGGGATTTCCTACCTTCAAAATATTTGGGAGTTCCTCTAACTACTAAACCTCTGCATAAGAGCATTTGGGAGCCAGTTATTAATAAGATGCGGTATAAAATCAGGAATTGGACCATCAGATCTTTAAACTTGGCTGGTAGGTTGGTGCTTACAAAGGCTGTTCTTCAATCTATCCCAGTTTTCATGCTATCAGCACTCCCAGCACCAAAAGGAGTCTTACAACAATTCAGAACCATTCAAAGAGACTTCCTCTGGGGTAAGGGGGAGAAAAGTAAGAAATGGGCCTTGGTAGCCTGGGAAAAGATTTGAAAACCTAAAAATCATGGGGGTCTTGGTTTGGACGATCCAGAGGTTCTAAGCAGGGCTTTAGGGGCTAAATTATGGTGGCGTTGGGTAAAAGAACCAAAGGCTCAGTGGGCTAGTATCTGGAAAGAGAAATATGCCAGCACTTGGCAAATTAATGATCATATAAGGATGTCTGGAAGTATAAAGGGCTCATACATCTGGAATAAGGCCTGGGAGAATAGAGGCTTAGTACAAAAGAACAGCTTCTGGGAAATCAGAGAGGGAGATCTGGCACTATTTTGGGAAGATAAATGGCAACAAGAACCGACACTGTTAAAAGAGGATTTTGTGGACCTCAAGATAGAGACAGACATCATAGGGTTATCTAAGGTCAAAGATTTTTGGGACCAAACCAATAATGCAAGAAAATGGAGAAACTGGAGGAACATTGTTTACAGGGAAGACAACCCCTTGAAAGCTAAAGTAGAGGCTCTTATGAAAATGCTGGAACAAAGGAAGATTCTAGTAACAGAGGGGCATGACCAGTTAAGATGGGGCAACAACAATGAGGGTACCTTTAATCTTAAGGAGGCAAAACGCATACTCCTTGAGCTGGATTCTCTTGCTCCAGATAGAATTTGGAAGAATCTATGGAGGCATCAAGGTTGGATGAAGATTAAACTCTTCATGTGGCTGGTTTATCATAAGAAAATTCTGACTTGGGATAACATTCGGAAAAGGGGTGTTCTGGGGCCTTCCAGATGCCAGCTCTGTGAGGCCCAAGAGGAAACTATGGAACACCTCCTCAACAATTGCATCTTCACCTCTAGGCTGTGGGATTCTTTTGCCACCATCTTCCAAAAGACCAACAGGGATAGAGGGAGTATTATCAATACCCTAAACAATTGGAGGAGAAATTTTTCTGATTATGAAATTCTTGGCTCAGCTTGGGCTCTTACGCCTAGCTTCATTATTTGGAATGTTTGGAAAGAAAGGAACAACAAAATCTTCAAAAATGAAAAGAGACCCTTCCAATGTCTTTTTGAGCAGATCTTGATACAACTTAAGGAGACGGTCAGTACTACTGTGCGAAATCCCCCTAAG
This sequence comes from Pinus tabuliformis, assembly GCA_031772625.1. Classification (NCBI taxonomy): domain Eukaryota; kingdom Viridiplantae; phylum Streptophyta; class Pinopsida; order Pinales; family Pinaceae; genus Pinus; species Pinus tabuliformis. The sequence continues at coordinate 1,149,191,529 of CM062805.1, forward strand.
AATCCACCTTCAGATGCTGAAATGAGGATTCTCCGATAGTTGGGCTTGCAGGGGCTTATTCCTCAGGGCCTGGATAGAAAGGTTAGGATAATGGACACTGAGCAGGACTACTGGTATCCAACCCCTCAGGGTTTTCTGAAATATAACATTGATGGGACCTCAAAAGGAAACCCGGGTACTGCTAGCTTTGGAGGGGCATTAAGGGATGAAAGTGGAAATATCCTTTCCATCTTCCATTGCCATTTAGGCAGGGCCACTAACAACATGGTAGAATTAATGGCTATGGAGCAGTGCTTAGAACTCCTGGTGAAGGATAATAGGCAAAATGTGATTATCGAAGCTGACTCTGAGTTAATCATTAACTTGGTCAAAAGAATTAGTTGTGGCACGGGGCCGGAGAAGGTTTCAAAACATTGGAGGTTGATCCAGGTCTTTCAACGGATCCAGCTCCACCTCCTGGGCCTACGCACGGTAAGTTTTAACCATGTGCGAAGGAAGGCCAACAAACTGGCAGATTTTCTGGCTAATCAAGGAGTGAATTGTACCATTAGAAGGGTTGCGATGGGTTGGCAAGGGTTGCCTCAGAACAGACTTAAGGAACAATGTTGCTGCCAAGCAGATGAAGATATGATGGTGTATTGTCAAAAAGCCATGGAGGCTGTGTCCAGATAATTTGGTATTGTCATGAGTTGCTATTTTTTCCTCTTTGTGCTCCTTCATGGGTTGCTCGGCAGATTCTGCTGCTAGGGTAGTTGGCCAGAGGGATGGGGCTTTATTTTACATGCGTTCATAAACTGGTGCAGAGGGAATGGAGCAAGAAGCTGGAATCCGGGCTTTTGTGGCCGCCAGAAAAACCTTGATTCTTTTCACAGGGACACAATTCCGCTCCCAGAGTGGTTTTCTGTTTATCGGGAGCCTTTCAAGCTGGAAGCAGTTTTTAAGAATTGGGAGCGATTCCACTCAACACGCTACACGTGGCCGAGGGGTGGGTACGAATACCGCCCTCATCGCACGCTAACTATCGGTGCTTTAGACCCGTGCGATATGATTCTCGGCCGTCGGATCAAGCACGAAGGATCTACGGTTAAGAATCAACGAGCATGTCAGTGGGTCCATGCAGTTAAGAGGCGGGCTTTTAGGCATTGCGATATCTTCCTCAGTCGTTAGATCAAGCTTGGAGGATCTACGGTCAGGAACCAGCGAGCATGTCAATGGGTCCATATAGTTAATCGGCGGGCTTCTTGGCATTGCGAAGTCTTTCTTAGCCATTGGCTCAGGCAACGAGTTTTGACGGTGGAGATTAAAGGTTTCAACGCTGATTTCCGTTTTGAGGATGTTAGGTATTTCAGTGGTACGAGTGTTACTCCCACATTCGGATTTTGGTGGATCGAATGTTTGACGTTGATACTACCGGGCATTTGAGGGTTTTGCTATTTTATTGATAGGGATCGGGGTTTTTACCCTTAACTCGATACCCTCGGTTTTTAGAGTGTAGTTTTTACTTAGTCCATAGATCTGTGTGGATGTTTTTATTCTATATAAATTATTTTCCGATTTAATAATTACTTTAGCGAAAAAAGAAATTACTTTCCGCTTTATTGAAAATTATCTTTATCGTTTACAAATTAACACTTATATTTTTATTTAAAAATATCCTTACATTATATTTTTTAATATGAAATTACTTTTAACTTTAATGAGGATTATCCTTATGCTTTCCAACTTTACTCCTCGTACCTCATAAGTACAATGTGTCATAGTGAAAGTCTCTCAAACGCCTTCCCACTCGGGAACCGACTTTCAGTTTGGTCACAGACATTGCTCATAATGAATTCATGAAATAATTGGAGATAAACTTCCTGATTTATAAAAATTAATTTGGTCAACTAGATAGCCGGTACAAAGACGGCAACCCACTTAAGCGCTTCTTAACCGGATTTCTGAGCACACTGGTTATACAAACTGTGCTGAAATTGGTTGGTTGTGTAAGCGGCGTTTTAACTTGTTATAAAATTTGACCAGTGTGGCCACAGCTCATCGTGGAAGGCATGTGAGAGAACGCCATTATTAAAGATCCAAGGCATGTGAGAGAACGCCATTATTAAAGATCCACTGGTGTCACCGACTTTAACCAGCCGCGGCCGGAGGCGGGCCATTGAAAAAATACCTGGAAAAGCGGCAATAATAATCCCAACTCCCCTATTTATAACCACCAGAGCAAGAAGCATACCTGCAATTCTCTTCGAGCTTATATTCGCATTCGCTTGGTTTTACATCTTATTGCTTATTTTCTACAGTTCGAACGGGTATGGATCAATCATCAATTAGTCGCTATTCTATCTGTTATTACATTTGCTCTCATAATGCCTTCACTTGCTGCAGCAGCTACAACGGAGGACGTGAAATATCCCAAGTACTATAACCACACAGATATCGCGGAATTCATTAAAACTTCGTGCAACGTCACTCTCTATCCGCAGCTCTGCGTTTCTTCGCTCTCTTCCTACGCCGGGCCTCTCAAGGCGAAGCAGACTCATCTCGTGAAGGGGGCCGTGATAGTCAGCTTGCTTAATGCTCGCAACGTTTCCGTCTGGGCCGCCGGCCTCAGAGCCAGAGGCGCCATGATGAGTGAAAGAGAAAACGCGGCGCTTAAGGATTGTATTGGGAATTTCAGGGATGCCACGTAAGAAATTAGAGGATCTCTGGTGGAGCTCAAGCAACTGAAAGCGTACAGTTTCCAGTTTCATATGAGCAAAGTGCAAACATGGATGAGCGCGGCCCTCACAGACATGGATGAGCGCGGCCCTCACAGACCAGGAATCCTGCCTCACTGGCTTTCAAGATCTCAACACCAGCCGGAATGTTACGGCCATGGTCACCGGCCAAGTGCAAAATGTGCGCAAATTGATAAGTAATGCCCTCGCTCTTGTCAACACATTAGCTGCCACCGGAAGAGGAGATGAGATCCATGTCTGAAGCCTTCGAGGGAGCCTCGCCTCAAATAATATAATCAATCAGTATTTCATAGAATTTGTATACCATAGATTTTAGCCTGTGGCCTTGAGGCAAAGTTAGGGCCTTTTTATTGTAAATTATGTGATAGTGATATAATAAATGTTCGTTAAAATAATTTTGTTATTAATGCATGCACGCTTTTGCCTGGGAAGGTATCTGCTATCTTTAAAATACAATTCTGAATGCCCGTTTGGGTCGTGGATTCAGTAATATGAAACGGCCCTGCTTAACTGGCCCAAGGACACACATGCATCTCTATGGGAATTTTGAAGCTTGATGGGGAAATAACCCAGCTCCTTTCCTTATTTAAAATTGTGATTGTATTTTACTTTTAAAAGTAAACATAAACATTAAATTAGAAATTGGCCTCTGTCTATAGCCAAAACGTAGCCACCAGTCAGTAATGTCTGGTGTTCTGCGCCTCAGACCACCTTGTTCCAATGAGCCTTTCCGTAATAAAGCTTGTAAATGTTTTTCATTAATCTAGTACCAAAATTTCCCTGAAGATTTCTAACTTTCACTTAATTGAACAATTATTTTATGTTGTGGGATCATGCTAGTTTGCAGAGTAACCAAGAGCAGGAATATGATTTAAAGAAATGCTTTTGCGCCTTAAGATGATCTGCTTCTCTAAAGAAATCTTTTTGCTCACCCATCCATTGATTGGATTTATATAAAATCGGTGCAGAGTGACCTGATTGTAGACGTGTCAATTGAAGTTAGGCCTTCATGCCGCCTTGTTGTCGGTCACGAGTTCGCAGACCGTCCTTACGTATTGGAGCCCACAATAAGAGTTACGAACGACAGACAATACTGTGGTCACCGCAGCTTTATCTTTTCTTTTCGTGATTTGCCACTTTTTGAAATTCAAAGTGGCCACACTTTAGCGAGTACGTGATTAAGTTTTAATTTGGGCAGTGGTGTAAAATTAAATAATTAGTAAATTCGCATGTTTTTAAGGAAAGGTGTAACTAGATTCTTAACTATAAAGATTAAATTTATTATTTTTATTATTTATGGATTAATTTTTATCATTTATGTAATGGTAATAATTATTAATTATATTAACATATAAAAATATTATTTTAAAGAAGTACATAAAAATTGGAATATTTTAAATATAAATTTTAATTAAATTCTTACTTAGACGTGAAATTATGATTTTAACAATTACAATTTGTAAATTATAATATTAGAATATAGAAATTTGTGATGTTATTTATTATTTAAAATTATGATTTTATGAATGTAAATTTGAATTTAACAAAAAATTACAATAAAATGAAATCAATATATTCTTCATAAGATCCAAGATAATGATGTCATGTAATGTAATGAAAAAATTAAAGAAAAAAGAAAAATTAATTTTACCAATGTTAAAAAAAGAAGTAATTATAATTTTTTTTCATTTTGACCAATACATCAATAAATTGTTTTAACTATAACATTTTGTAAATTGTTTTATATAATACATATATAATTGACATTCAAATATTTTAATTAATATGGCTATTGAAACATTTAGTTTATAACCCACATTATTCACACTAAAATATTTATTATCTCTCTCCATTGTTTTTTTTTAATTAATATTATTTTGAATATTACATCATAAATCCCCTCTCTCTTATATCAAGAAATTGAAATATCAATGAAATAAAAATTGTTTTACATATAAAAAATGATAAAATTATTTTACATAAATATTAAAATATATCATCCGGTATATATCGTTCGTTGGACAAGGATAGTATCACTTGGAAAGGTCTTGGTGGCTATTCAGTGGTCAGCGTCAGGCACATATACCTCTAGATTATACAAACAGATTGTGACTCGAGTCAAAATATCTTCCCGTCTGCTTTATGGAAATCGGGTTGCCCTTTAAAAATCAATATTTTTGCTTGGTTGGTTTTTTATGACAGGAATCTCACTTGGGAGAATCTGCAGAAGTGACAATAGTATGCGCTTGCTACTATCTGTTTACTCTGTGAATTAAATACTGAAAATAACTTATACATATTCCTACAATGTCCTCAATCCATAATGATCTGGAAACTCTTGTCTACACATTTTGGCTTCGATATAGTCAATGCCTCTTCCATCTGCGAAGCCTTTTATTCATGGAGCAGCATGCGCTGCATGTGGAGGCTGATTCCTTTGATCACAATTTGGGCCATTTGGAAATGGTGCAACCGTATAATATTTGAATCCAAAAAGGAGCCGATTTATACAGTCTATGAATCCATCCTTTCGCTATTTGAAGCTATTGCTCGGCCACATCTACCCACTCTCAAACAGCGAAGGAACCTACTGCCCAATGATTGCTATGATTATCCTTATGCCTTTTTTGATGGCGCTGCCCAACGAAACATATATGCCTGTGGGATTCACATTACTCCAGAAGAAGGACAATCTTATGATATCCATTGGAACGGAGGTCCCAGTACAAACAACAAAACGGAAGTTATGGCCCTGGATGGTCTCTTTGCTTTTTCTAATTTCCTTGGCATAAAAAACCTACACATTTTTGGAGACTCCAAAGCCACCATCGATCATGTTCTGTCCAAAAGTCGAATCAGAAATATACACCTTACAGGCTGGTTAAACAGGATTGAGGATTGGTGGCTCAGCAGGAAGGACTACACCATCTCCCACATTGCCAGAGGAAAAAATCGAAGAGCAGACATTTTGTCTAAGCAGGGACTTACATCGCCGCAGGGCATATGGAGGCTGCAGATTACTGTGGACAACTACACCTGCCAGATCCAAGATTTCTCAATGACGGGTACACAATTCACTATTTTGTGATGCCAATCAGATAAGATTTCTGTTTCCCTACTTATGTCTCACACATATGTGGTTTTTCATACTATACATTGGCCCATTGAATCTATTCGAAGATATGTCCGATGTTATATTTCACACTCTATGTACCAGTTTTTTGATCTGGATACACATATCCGTCACCATGAGGTCTATGGTTTTATTTTTCTCCTACTAAAACAGATGCCATAACTATAATGATGTACATGTTTCTGTTTTTTTATTAATACAAAATATCGGAAAAAAATTATTAAAATATCTCTCAAATATTTTAAAATGATAAAAAAAAATTACATTTCTTATTTTTTAAACCTATATTTAATTCAATATATAGTTTATATATCCTCTTCAACTTAATATTTCTATATATTATATATTTACACTTTAAAAATGTGGTATCTCCGTATATAATATATAATTTACACTCATATATACTCAACACATTATCTACTTTTAGAATATTACATTGGATAAACATTATACAACATTCATAAACATTCGTAAACATTATGCACCCACGGGACAAAGTAATTAGAATCATAGTAAGAGTAATAAATCTGCATATATATACACGCTCTTATACACTTAACTCATACGGACTTTATACACTTTACACTCCAGGAGTATAAAATTTAAATACCCTGAAGCTGTGAGCAAGCGAGCGAAGATGGTTTCGAGAGCGGCAGATTACAAGTCAAAGGAGTAGGTAAAAAATCGAAGTGCAGACATTTCAGTGTCGCGGCGGGTCCGTCCAGAACTCTTAGGTGGCGGTTTCTCATATGCTCTCGATAGACGATGAAGGTCGGTGGAGAATCTTCCTTCGGCGTTATTACAGAAATGGAGAGTCAAACTTATGGAGGAACAATGATTAATTTGAACACTACCTCTTCGTACCTACCTCTTTTAGCTTTATCTTAAGCTTAAAAATTCTACCCACTATTTAATATCTAAAATTTTGGCATTGTTAAACACATGTCGTAAGACGCATGTCACATCTTATGTTGAAATTTGGCATAGTTAGCGCATGTCGAATCTACGTTCACTTATGTACTTGGCTAAAGTAATGAGCTTGGCTTATATAATTGGGAATATACACCTTCACTTAAGACGATAGACATATACACCTCTTATTTAAGAGTAAAGGAATTTATAATAAAATATTAAAATATATGATGATTACTATTAAAAAAGATATTTTTTATTAAATAAATAATTATATTATTATTAATAAAATTATAAAAATATTTTAAATTATCTAAGGAATTAATAATTAATTGATGTAATATTTATAAATTTATTATTAATATTTATATTATTTAAATAATTAAATATAAAATTTGGAATTAATATCTGCAAGGATATGGAATTAATTCCATGTATTTATGAACATTTCTCATAGAATTCACATAGATCTCTGATTTCAGAGATCAAGAGGGATTGTAGTTAGATAATCAAAAGGCGTGATAATGTTACTTTTTAGAAACACTAGTTAAATTATGATAATTTGAATTTAAATTTTAAACAAAGAAATGATTTTATTTTTATTTAACTTAAATTAATATTTTTATTTTTCAATGAAATTTGTGTGGAGCTTAATATAAATAATCTTAATGCAATAGGATGTATTCTATGCCAATTTCGTAATCACTAAAAAAATTTAAATACATATCTCATATAACTTCACCAACATAAATAGTGTTGCAATAAATATGTTCAAAGCCTCAAACATCATAAGGACAATACTCAATGCTATTGATTTCCATTCTATTTAACTTAAGTATTTTAAAAGGTAATAAATTTATTGGATGAATGAAAAATATTAGGAATTAATTCCTTTGTTTTAGAATTTTATTTTGCAATAGAAGGACTTAAGGAGAAGCATTGCTAAAGTATCATACTTTAGTTGAGTTGGAAGGTTCTGAGGATTGATATTATAATAAATATTTTAAAATTGAGGTTTAATGTGGATTTACACATTAGTCTAAGGAAGTTTGTGTTCTTCAACTATGTTAGTGTGACCACAGCTAACCATGGTCAACCATGGTCAGCGCTAGTCAACCATGATTAACCAAGGTTGAATTTCATTAAGCATGATCAACCTTGATTAGGATCTCTTTCATTATGATCAACTATCATGGTCAACCATGGACAATCATGGTTAGCCATGGTCAATCATGGTCAATCACCATGGACAATCATGGTTAACCATGGTCAATCATGGTCAACCGTGGTGAGCCATGTTTTATAAAATCAAACATGGTAAACCATGGTCAACCATGTTTATAAAATCAAACATGGTCAACCATGGTCGAATGTCACATTGTGATAAAGATTGTCTTGATCTGAAAATCAACCATGGTCAACCATGATTTTCCAAGGTTGAATTTCATCAACCATGATCACCTCAACTAAAATCTCTTTCATCATGATCAACTATGAAGGTCAACCATGGACAATCATGGTCAGCCATGGTCAATCATGGTTAACCATGTTTTATAGAATCAAACATGGTCAACCATGGTCGAACATTGCATTGTGACAAATATTGTCTCTATATGAAAATCAACCATGGTCAACCATGGGCAAATGTCTCATTGTGACAAAGATTGTCTCGATATGAAAATCAATCATGGTCAACCATGGTCCAACGTCACATTGCGAAAAGGATTGTCTCAATATGGAAATTAACCATCTTTATTTTAGGGTTTATATATCTTAGGTTTATAATTTTCATCCCTTGAGTCTATTAATCTAAGGGTTCATATTCCTAGGGTTTAATATTATTCACTTAGGTTTATAGTCCCTTGGGTTTTTGGTAATAATCCTTAGGGTTTATAATATTAGTTATGGTCAACCATGATTAACCATGTTTTATAAATTCAACCATGGGCAACCATGGCTAATCATGGTCATCCATATTTTAATGTCGCATTGTGACAAAAATTGTTTCAATATGAAAATCAATCATTATCTCAACTATGGTTCAACGTCGGATTTGGACAAACATTGTCTCAATATGATAATCATGGTCAACCTTGGTTAACCATGTTCAACCATGTCTTATAAAATCAAACATGGGCATCCATACTCAATCATGGTCAAACATCGCAATTTGAAAAATATTGTCTTGATATAAAAATCAACCATGGTTAAGCATGATCAACCATAGTCCAACGTCGCATTGTGACAAGGATTGTCTCAATATGAAAGTCAACCATGGTCAACCATGTTTATTTTAGTGTTTATAATATTTATCTTAGGGTATATATACCTTGGGTTTATTATATTAATCTCTTGGGTTTAATATTATTCCCTTGGAGTTTTAGTATTAATCCCTTGGGTTTATTATTCCTTTGGGTTTATAATATCAATCCCTTGGGTTTATTATATCAATCATGGTCAACCACGATCAATCATAGCCAACCAATGTCAACCATGGTCCTCTTTTGCATTGTCACAAATATTATCTCGATATGAAAATCAATCATGTTCAGGCATAGTCAACCATGGTCCAACATCGCATTGTGACAAGGATTATATCAATATGTATATCAACCATGGTTGACCATGGTAAACCATGCTTATTTTAGGGTTTATAATATTTATCTTAGGGTTTATAATTTTTATCCCTTGGGTTTATAATATATTTCCCTTGGTTTTATTAATCTAACGATTCATATTCCTAGGGTTTAATATTATTCCCTTAGGTTTATAATCCCTTGGGTTCTCAGTGTTAATTCCTAGGGTTTATTATTCCCTTGGGTTTATAATATCAATCATGGGCAACCATGTTTTATAAATTCAATCATGGTCCAACATTGCGTTATGATGAATATTGTCTTAATATGAGAATCAACCATGTTCAACCATGGTCTCATGTCGCATCCTGACAAATATTCTGTCAATTTGAAAATCATTTATGGTTAAGAATTCTCAACCATGGTCTAACATCACATTGTGAAAAGGATTGTCTCAATATTAAAATCAACCATTTTCAACCATGTTTATTTTAATGTTTATAATATTTATCTTAAGGTTTATATCCCTTGGGATTTATAATATTAGTCCCTTGAGTTTAATATTATTCAACCATGGTCAACCCTGGTCAACCGTGTTTTATAAAATCAATCATGTTCAACCAAGGTTAATCATGGTCAACCATAGTCCAACGTCACACTATGACAAAAATTGTCTCAATATGAAAATCAATAATTGTCTCAACCATGGTCCAACATCGCATTATGAAAAAGATTGTCACAATATGATAGTTATGTTCAACCATGGTCAACCATGGTCAATCAAGGTCAACCTCAGTTAATCATGGTCAACCTTGGTCAACCATGGTCAACCATGTTTTATAAAATCAAGGATGGTCATCCATGGTCAATCATGGTCAACCATGTTCGAATGTTGAATTATTGCAAAGATTTTGTTGATATGAAAATCAACCATTGTTAAAAATGCTCAACCATGGTCCAACATCGCATTGTGACAAGGATTCTCCCAATATGAAAATCAACCATGGTCAATCATGTTTATGTTTGTATTTATAATATTTATCTTAGGGTTTATATATCTTGGGTATATAATATTAGTCCCTTGGGTTCATAATCCCTTGGGGTTTTAGTACTAATCCCTTGGGTTTATAATATCAATCCCTTGGGTTTATAATATCAATCATCTTCAATCTTCGTCAATCATAGCCAGATGGTGAACCATGGTCAAATGTTGCATTGTGACAATGATTGTCTCAATATGAAAATCAAACATGGTCCAACGTTGCATTGTGAAAAAGATTATCTCAACATGAAATTCAACGATGTTTAATTTAGTGCTTATAATATTTATCTTAGGGTTTAGATACCTTGGATTTATAATATCAGTCCCTTGGGTTCATAATCCTTTGGAGTTTTAAGATTAATCCCTTGGGTTTATAATATCAATCCCTTGGGTTTATTATTCCATTGGGTCTATAATACCAATCCCTTCAATTTTTAATATCAATCATGTTCAATAGTGGTCAATCATCACCAACCATTGTCAACCATGGTCGAATGTGGCATTGTGACAATGATTGTCTCAATATGGAAATCAACCATGGTCCAACATCGCATTGTGTCAAAGATTGTCTCAATATGAAATTCAATCATGATTAAACATGGTCAACCATGGTCCAACGTCCCATTGTGACAAGGATGGTATCAATATGGAAATCAACTATGGTCAACCATTTTTATTTTAGGGTTTATAGTATTTATGGTAATGTTTATAATTTTTATCCCTTGGGTTTATAATATCAATCCCTTGGGTTTATTAATATATGGATTCATATCCCTTGGGTTTAATATTATTCCCTCAGATTTATAATCCCTTTTGTTTTTACTATTAACCCCTAGGGTTTATTATTCCCTTGGGTTTCTAATATCAATTATGGTCAACCATGTTTTATAAATTCAATCATAGACAACTATGGTCCACTATTGCATTGTGATGCATTTTGTCTTAATATGAGAATCAACCATGGTCTAATGTAGCGTCGTGACAAAGATTCTCTAAATTTGAAAATCAATCATGGTCAAGAATGCTCAACCATGGTACAACACCATATTATGACAAGGATTGTTTCAATATGAAAATCAACCATGGTCAATCATGTTTTATAAAATCAATCATGATCAACCATGGTCCAACGTTGCATTGTGACAAATATTGTCTTAATATAAAAATCAATCATTGTCTCAACCATGGTCAAACGTCGTATTATGACAAATATTGTCTTATTATGATATTCATTGTCAAACCATGGCCAACCAGGTTCTATAAAATCAAACATGATCATCCATGGTAAATCAGGTTCAACCGTGGTTGAACGTGGCATTTTCACAAAGATTCTATTGATATGAAAATCCCTTGGGTTTATAACATCAATCCATTTGGTTTATTATTCCTTAGGGCTGATTATTCTCCGGGTTTATAATATTAAGCCCTTGGGTTTAAAATATCAATCCATTGGGTTTATTATTCCCTTTGGTTTATAATATCAATCATGGTCAACCATGGCAAACCATGATCAACCATGGTCAACCATGGTTAATCATGGTCAACAATGGTCCAATGTTGTATTGTCGCAAATATTGTCTCAATATGAAAATAAATCATTGTCTCAATCATGGTCCAACGTGGGATTATGAAAAGATTGTATCAATATGATAATCATTGTCAGCTATGCTCAACCATCGTCAATCATGGTCAACCTTAGTCAACCATGGTCAACCATGTTTTATTACATCAAACATTTTCATCCATGCTTAATCACGGTCAACCATGGTTGAACGTCACATTGTGACAAAGATTGCCTTGATATGAAAATTAACCATGGTTATGCATGGTCGATCGTGGTCCAACGTCGCATTGTGACAAGGATTGTCTCAATATGAAAATCAACCATGGCCAACCATGTTTATTTTATTGTTTATAATATTTATGTTAGGATTTATATACCTTGGGTTTATAATATAAATCCCTCGGATTTAATATTATTCCCTTAGGTTCATAATCCTGCGGGGTTTTAGTATTAATCCTTCGGGTTTATTATTCCGTTGGGTTTATAAATCTAAGGATTCAATCATGGTCGAGCATGGTTAACGTTGCATTGCGACAAAGATTGCCTCATTATGAAAATCAACCATGGTCGACCATATTTATTTAAAGATTTATAATATTTATCTTAAAATTTAATTATTAAATGAATTAATTAATTATTTAATGAATTGTTCAATTATTTAAGAAATTAATTCATAATGAATGAAATAAAAATAATTTATTTAATTAATTTACCATGTTTAATTATCTATATTTATATTTAATATTAATAATATTTATAACCATATTTTTAATTAAATATAGTTATATTATATTAATCTTTATATATAAATATTTATATATTTATCTTGAGATTAATAAAACATTAATAATAATAATAACCATTATTATTATATATTAATTATTTATGAATGAATTTATTATTAATAATGAATTAATATTATTAAATTTTTTTAACCATAAAAATAATAATATTATTTAATAATAATAATAGTAATATTAATTATTAATAATAATTATAATTATATTAATTACATTTACTAATATGGTTTAATAAGCTATATAATACAATACATGATATGAAAAATATTTCAAATTTTTTGAGTTTTAAACCAAAAACAATAAATTAAATTTAAATATTATTTATTTGGTCACATGTTCCGGTCTATCGAATTGTTTCGTTTAGTTCCAGGTGTGTGATCAACACATGTGCTGGTTGAATCATCAATTTGATGTGCCGGTTTGCTTCACTGGTTTAATGCGACGAGGTGGTACATGTTCAATGCTTCATTCGATGTGTTGGTTCGATACTCAAGTCCGATATTGGAGAAGGAACTGGTAGTTAAAGAGAGATTGGAAATCCCTAATACCATTTTGGTACATTATATCTATATATTTCAATCATATTATATTTTAAAAACTTACTTAGATTAACCATGAATGTATATCCAAGATTTATATTCGGTGTTAAGCATTTATATCATGAATCTCCATGTAATTAGAGATTTAGCCCATTGACACATAATCATAGATCTTCAAACAAATGAATCACCCAAGAACAAACAATGGCCACAAAGGTTATTAATTAAATCCATTCTATCTGTATTTCTTTGCTGGGAAAGAATTGTTTATATCATATATTTATATTCGATATAGTTTTTTATGTTGCGACTCTACATCCAGCGTTTGATCCCCATGGTTCTAGATTGGAATTTCTAGAAAAATGATCATATAAAAGCGGTCACTAAATCGTCTCCCTTCAACAACACGTTTTGGCCTCCTTCGTTTCCTTAGTTCGATGTGCAGGTTGAATGAGTGATTTGATGTGCCTGTTTGATGCACTGGTTCAATGCGACGAGGTTGTGCAGGTTCAATGCTTGATTCGATGTGCTAGTTCCATACTCAAGTTAGACGCAGGTTCAATGTTATAATGTTGATGTGGGTTAATGTGTGGATCATTTTTTTAATCTTTACCATATTATTTGATTTTTTTTTATTTTTTTTTCTCGATTAAGACTAATTCTTTAAGCAAAAATATTGTACAAGAGGATACCTTCGAGAGAGGCAAAAAACCGGCAACCGGAAATGATAAGACTATCAACCTCGGTTCCGGAGAAGGAATTAAGCAAGCAAGGAGCTACAACAAGTCACTGGTAACCTAAAGAAGCAGTGATTCCTACCTTGAAAAGGTAGAGGAATCAACACGAAGCTTTTTCCCTTTCCTTTTTTTTTTTGACTTTAACCCAACCATTTTGGGGTGGATGAGCAATAACAACTTGAAGATTGGGGTCCTCCACCGGAGAGCCCTCCTTTTCTTAATCAGAGGAGGAGGACAAGTGGACACGTTTCTGAGCAATGGCTGAGTCAGTGGAAGGCGCCAGATCATCTGTGGGAGGGGCCACAAAATGAGGCGGCTGATTCAATTCTTCATCACTATCTTCATCTTCAGAGCTGGAGGAATTAGAATTCACGACAGGAGGAGGAGAACAAGGAGCCCATCGTTTAGCCTTGGGCTTGGAGACGTTGGCTTTGTTCTTTTTTGCTGGGCGAGATGGGCATGTATTCTGCAAATGCCCCGATTGGTGGCAATGGCGACACCGAAAAGTAGTATTCTCGTAATCCAGTGTCTGGGTCCAGACGAAGTCGTTAATCTTGAGATTGATTTGTTCTGGAAGTCCTTTGCTCAGATCTAATTCCACACATATTCTTGCATATGAGTAGAGACCTTTGGCTTCCCGCCATAAATCACCATGAATGAAGCTGCCCAAGGTGTCTCCTATGGCTCTGAAGACACGAGTACTCCATAGGTGGGCAGGTAAGTTTGGAAGCCGGATCCATACAGGTGTCTTAGTAATGACTGCAGTAGCTGGATCAAAATCTGGGAACCAAGGAGTCAGGAATAGTCCTGCAGTTCCCATGAACCAAGGGCCTTCTGCTAAGGCCTTTTCATAGTGCTTACTGTTGTCAAATAAAACAATGAAATAACCTTTCGAACAAAAAAAGATCTTACAATGATGTGTCCAAATTGCATAGAGATCCTGAGATCTCGGCCATAATCCGTTGAATCTGCAAATGATGGCTCTTTCTGCAAATTCTTGAAGATGGGAAGCCAGATCTTCATGAATGAGTTCAATAGAGGGTACTTCTTCAATCTTGTCAACCAAGAAGGCCTTAGATTTAAGGACTTCCAGGGGTTTGGGGATCTCAGAGTGAACAACATCTTTGTATGAGAAAGGCCGAGAAGAGGAAGATTGTCCCACTGCACCTCCTCTCAAACGGAGGGTTACCACCACAGAGCTGTTCCTGGAAATGCTATAAGCAGAGAGGGGAAAAGGGTCTTCAAGTTGTTTACCTTGAAAGAGGAGACACTGAAAGCTTGAAGGGATCCCCATTCTGCGCTCTAGAATCAGTTTGAGTTCCTGCACCAGATCTGAAGGGCTAACCCATTGCATGATGGTTCTGCCTGTAGGCTGAGAGATTTGGATCTGAAAGGAGTCAAGTGAGGACTTTGAGCTTCCTAGAGCAGATCTGCCATGGCCATTTCCCATCCGGGGGAGCAGACCTGCAAGATCTTGGCCAGGATGTGTACAGATCTCTGGATCTGGCCAGAGCGAGGGTTGTTCTGCCTTCTGGGTAACCGGATCTGGCTGGTCTTTGTCAGATCTGAAGCAAAGACTATGCTTGACGCCGAGCGTGGTATCCTCGAGCTTTCCGGCCCTACATAGGGTTTGGATGCGGTTGTGGAGGCTCAGACGCTCACCCACAAGGACATTGATATGCTCAGGGAGCTTCGAGTTCCTGTTGCTCATGGCCTCCCTCCGGGCATAGTCGCGGTTGCGTTGCAGAGCATTCAGGGGTGGCTCGATGCCCGGCGTCGCCTTTCGGCTGCTGCGTCCAAGGCAGCCTGCGATGTCACCACCATTCGCATGTCCCGCGTCCATGTTCTCGGCTCTCCAATCACCATATTATTTGATTTTATCATAGTGTATTCATTTTATTTTTGCAGGTTTTGCACCAAGATTCCTCAACCTACATGTAGGGTTAATAGGCAAGTTCGCCCCATTTAATGCCATGCATAGTCTATCTACTAATTTCTAATTAGGAGTTTAGTGTATCCGGTAATTAGGATTTTATTTGATAGTGTTTGAATGCAATTCCGCCTTAAGCAAGCACAATGGTCATTGCCTGACTTGCAACCACAGTGGTCATTGCATGAATTCAAGTCGATTCGTATATGGTGAAAAAATACTTCATCCTGAAAACGACAAACTTTGCTATATATATATATATATATATATATATATATATATATATTAAATCTAAAAGAATGCCACTCTTATCAATAGGTTTTTATACACACATCATGATGCTATGAATTGTTGTTTTCACTAATTATCTTCATGTATATATCAATCACATTTATTAAAATAATGGTGCTAGTATATAATGAAAAGTATTTATAAAGGCAATACAATTAAATGAATTACATATGATTTTTAAGATAAAAATCACACTTTGAATTAAATGAAGGAGTTGCAGCTCATAGGTGTGTACAACACCTGGGAGACTGCACTCAAAACAAAGAGGAGACTCTCACTCTCGTTCACTCTACATTACATCAAATGAATATTACAATATTAAATACATCACTGAAAATTAGGTAGTTGTGAACAACCTCCTAAACTCTAGGAACTAATCCTAAACTAAGGAGATACGTTACAACCATATAACCATTTCTCCATTATTTTTAACTCCCCCCCTTAATGGAGAAAGGGTTATTCTGCACTCCTAACATCCCTCTAAATAACTCAAACTTTACTCGCCCTAGAGGCTTAGTAAAAATATCAGCTAAATTATCACAAGTGTTACAATACTCCACACATATTTCTTTTGACTGTATCTTTTCTCGAACAAAATGAAACTGAGTGTCAATATGTTTAGTATTTTTATGGAAAACTGGATTGTATGAAAGCTTTGTTGTGCTCTGGTTGTCAATTTTGATGCTGGTTGCTTCTTTCTGACTTTCGCCTGCATCGCTAAGCAATCTCCTCAACCAGATCGCTTCGCATGTTGCTGCACACAACGCCTGGTACTCAGCTTCACATGATGATAATGCTACAGTACTTTACTTTTTGCTACTCCACGAAATAACCCCGGATCCAATACTAAATGCGTAACCTGTGATGGATCTACGATCATCCAGGTTACCTGCCCAATCAGAATCTGAATAACCTACTAAAGTAACATCAGAAATGTCAGTGTATAAAATACCATAATTACAAGTACCACTAAGGTATCTCAACACACATTTTGCTGCAATCCAGTGACTTTCAAGTGGTTTGGACATAAATTGGCTCAGCACACTGACAGAATATGCCAGATCAGGTCTAGTTGTCGTGAGATATATCAAACTCCCCACTAGCTGTCTATACAAAGTGGCATCCACCTGGTTTTTTCCATCATCACTGCTTAACTTGAGATTCTGCTGCAATGGTGTTGCTGCTGTTTTACACTGGTCCATTCTGAATCTTTCCAACAGGGTTCTGGCATACTTTCCTTGAGTTAGAAAAGTTTGACCAGAATCTTTCCACACCTCCAAACCTAGGCAATAATGAAGATCTCCAAGGTCTTTCATTTCAAATACCTGTGACATTTGCTACTTGATTTCTTTGATCAAATTATTTGCATTTCGTGTTATAATCATGTCATCCACATACAAAGAAATCAAAATGATTTGCCTCTGTTTATTTATCTTGGTATATAGGTTTGGGTCGTTGAGGCTCCTATGAAAACCATGCTGTATAAAAAATGAATCAATTTTCTCATACCATGACCTGGGTGCTTGTTTCAAACCATAAAGTGCCTTATGCAATTTACACACTAAATGCTCCTGCCCCTTTTTCACAAAACCAGGAGGTTGTACTAAATAAATTTCTTCCTTTAATTCTCCATTCAGAAATGCAGACTTAACATCTAGCTGATGTAGCTTCCATTTATGTTTTTTTGCTAAAGAGATTAGCATTCTAATTGTATTTAGTTTAGCTACAGGGGCAAAGGTGTCATCGAAATCTATGCCTTCTCGCTGTGAATAACCCTTTGCTACCAGTCTAGCTTTGAATTTTTCTACACTCCCATCTGCATTTATCTTAGGTTTATACAGCCACTTACAACCTATAGGGGTTTTTCCTTCAGGCAACTCAACTAAATCCCAAGTATGATTTCTATATATTGATTCAATTTCCTCATGCATTGCAGCCCTCCATTCATCTGATTTACTTGCTTCTTCATAGTTTGAAGGTTCTACAATGTTTAAAATTTTGGACATTAAAGCATAGCCTTTCAGTCTTTCAGGTAGTCTAGTCTTCCTACCTGATCTTCTAGGTAGAGGACTTACCTCAACTCTATCTGTTTCAGCACTTTACGGGCCTGCATCATCACTTGTTACACTATCTGCTGCTACTTCTTCCTGTTTCTGCTCCTGCTCCTGCTCTTCATCTTCATCACTGTTCATCTCTATCAGCAATGGAATGTGGCTGTCATTGCTAGAGTCTTCCTTTCCATCTTCAGTCTGTTCATGGAAAACAACATCTCTGCTTGCAAAAACTTTATGAGTCACAGGATTATATAACTTGTATGCCTTATACTCTGTGCCATATCCTACAAATATACATTTCAAGGCTTTGGGATCTAACTTCTTTCTATCTGCTTTTGGTATATGAGCATAAGCTTTAGATCCAAATATTCTTAGATTACTAACTGTTGGTTTGAGTCCAAACAATGCTTCAAAGGGGGTTTTGAAGCCTAGACATTTAGTAGGACTCCTATTCTTTAAATAAATAGCAGTATTAATGGCTTCTACCCAAAGACCATTTGATATACCTTTACCTTGAAGCATACTTCTGGCACACTCCACAAGAGTTTTGTTCTTGCGTTCTGCTACTCCATTCTGCTATGGAGTGTGTGGCACTGTAAATTGCTGCATAATCCCATGCTGCTTGCAGAAGTTCATGAACTCTCCTAACCTGTATTCTCCCCCTTGGTCCGAGTGGAGAATCTTTATCCTCTTTCCTGTTTGGTTCTCTATCATAGATTTGAACTCTTTAAAGTACCGAAAGGCTTGACTCTTTTTACTTAAAAAATACACTCATGAAAACCTAGTGCAGTCATCTGTAAACAACAGAAAATAATATGCACCTCCTAGGGACCTGGTTTGCATAGGTCCACAAATATTTGTATGCACTAGTTCTAGGATGTCTCTTTCCTTTCTGTTGACATGCAAAGGGAACTCTTCTCTATGCATTTTCCCTAATGCACATCCATCACATTCCAGCGTGACATTATGAAAAACAGGGAGTCCATCGACCATACCTTTCTTCAAAAGTAAGATGAGGTCCTGCAAATTGAGATGTCAAAATCTCTGATGCCAGAGATTTTCGAATGTTGATCCGGCTACAACCATTGCTTGTTGTGGCATACTCTTTGCATCCAATCTGTACAAATTCCCCACGCGCACTCCTGTTGCAACTGTTTCCATCTGGCTATCCTTAATGACACAACCATTCTTAAAGAATTGCACTTGCATGTCCTGGTCTGTAATCATTGAGACAGAGATCAAGTTTTTCGTAATTCCTGGAACATATAATACATTTTGAAGATGTTTAATGTCGCCACTAGGTAGCTTCACAGGAATATCTCCACATCCTTTGATCTCATACCCACTGTCATCTCCTAAATAAATTTTTGATCCACATGTAGATTCTTCAAGAAATTCAAAACAGTCCTTCTTATTGGTCATGTGTGAGGATGCGCCAGAGTCGACATACCATATGTCGTCCTCATCTCCCTTTGATGCTGAAAGAGCACAATCGACTGTGAATAGTCGAAGATCATGGCTGTGGTCCTCCTCTTCTCCAGCAAAACAGCCCTGATGTTTCCTTTGTTTGCCTTTTCTTTCATCCGCCTGCCTCTTATAACATTCTTTAATCTGATGACCAGGTTTCCCACAATAAAAACATCTCTTAACATAATTATCAGTCATACCTCTGAATGGTCTCTTTTGAAAAGAGCTGGCCCCCTTCTGCTGCTGCTGCTGTGGTTGCTGGTGCTGATGTTGGTGCTGGTGTTGCTTTCCTCTGTACTGTCGCCTCTTCGCCATCAGAGCTAGGTCATTGCTATGAGTTTTCAGATTCTGTCTTCGCTCCTCCTCCTGGAGTAGAATCGCTGTCAGCTCATCAAATGAAGGGGCTTTCTCCCTCGCTGACAGTCCTGTGATGAATATCTCATATTCATCAGTGATTCTGTTCAATGTGAGTGTAACTAGATCTGAGTCGGACACCTTTTCTCCAATAGCTCCCAGTTTCTCTCTCAGATCCTTGACTCTGGCCATGAATCCACCAACAGACTCATTCTCGTCCATCTTCAATGCAAACAATTTTCCCTTGAGTGCCAGAACACGATTTGTATTCTGAGTCTCGTACACGTTCTTGATCGTTGTCCATAGGTCAACGACTGACTTGGAATCTCTGATATGTGGGATAATATTGTCCTTAACGGACATCTTGAGTATAACTTTTGCTTTCGTTTCTCTTTTATCCCAGTCTTGTTCTTGGGTCGTTGTTCCAGATCTCGGCTCATTTCCTTCAACGATCGCCCATGCATTTACGCTCTCCAGCAAAGTTTGCATTTTGAATTTCCAGTTGGAGAAATTCGTTCCATCGAGTTTGCCAGACTCGTGGAGGTATGATTCTATACTGTTGTTCATTTTCGCCCAACTGAACACTCCAATCGACCACCACCGGGTAAGTCCGATCTGCTACCACCGAACAGATCAGGAACTTCACTGTGCCACCACCGGGCAAGTCCGATCTGCTGCCACCGAACAGATCAGGGACTTCACTGTGCCACCACCGGGCAAAACCAATCTGCTACCACCGAACAGATCAACAAGCAAGCTCCAACACGCCACCACCGGGCAAAGGCGATCTGCTTCCACCAAACAGATCAAGGAGCTGCACTGTGCCACCACCGGGCAGGTCCGATCTGCTACCTCCGAGCGGATCACGGAATCCCAATTCAACACCATCGGACAGTTTTGATCCGAGCGGATCAGGGAACCTCAATTCGCCACCACCGGGCAAATCAAATTTGCTACCACTGAGCAGAAAAATCCGCGCCAATTGCTAAAAAGAAAAATTCACGGTGTCCACGGAAATTGGCGTGCTTAACAGCCACGGATCCACGCCAATTTAGTTATAATTTTGTTGGCGCGCTTATCAGCCCCAAACCAGCGCCAATTGGCACATCTGTTCTTTAAAAAATAGCGCCAATCTATTTTGTTCTGGATTGGTGCGACTGTCTGCACAAAATCCGCGCCAATTTGCTGCTGCTTCTAAAAAATTTGCTCCAACCCTTTCTTCAACTCCAAGATGATCAGTCATCTGAGATCCTTCGCTCCAGGTGTTACTGCAGTTCCACCTGGTCACACAGACACATTTACATGTACTCCTACCACTACAGAAATGTAACTAATGATACATCCCTAAAAGAAAAAAAATGAGGCTATCTCTACCCAAAGCTCTGATACCAAGATAAAAATCACACTTTGAATTAAATGAAGGAGTTGCAACTCACAGGTGTGTACAGCACCTCGGAGACTGCACTCAAAACAAAGAGGAGACTCTCACTCTCGTTCACTCTACATTACATCAAATGAATGTTACAATATTAAATACATCACTGAAAATTAGGTAGTTGTGAACAACCTCCTAAACTCTAGGAACTAATCCTAAACTAAGGAGATACGTTACAACCATATAGCCATTTCTCCATTATTTTTAACTTTTTACCACTAAATATTGATTATTTGAATTGTGTTTTGATAATTTGATTTAGTATCAAGTTTAGGGAGAGGAAAATGAAAAATATGTGATAGCTATTTTTTATTATTATTATTTTAAAATTAATTAAATATAAAATAAAATTATATTTATAATTGAATAAATAAAATAATATTTTTTTACAAAATTTCCATTAAATTTGTTCAACTATTAAGCTAGTACATGTACCGCAACCCACTTGAGTGCTTCCTACTTGAATTTCTGAGCACGCTCATTTATAATATCAATCATGGTCAACCAATATGGTCCAACATCGCATTGTGACGCATATTGTCTCAATATGAGAATCAACCATGGTCCCATGTCGCATTGTGGCAAATATTCTCTGAATTTGACAATCAATCATGGTCAAGCATGCTCAAGCATGGTCCAACGCCACATTGTGACAAGGATTTTCTCAATATGAAAATCAACCATGTTTTATAAAATCAATCGTGATCAACCATGGTTGATCATGGTCAACCATGGTCCAACATTGCATTGTGACAAATATTGTCTCAATATAAAAATCAATCATTATCTCAACCATGGTCGAACATCGCATTATGAAAAAGATTGTCTTGTTATGATATTCATGGTCAAACCATGGTCAACCATGGTCGAACGTTGCATTGTCACAAAGATTCTATTGATATGAAAATCCACTGGTTTCATATTCCTTTAGGTTCATATTTCCATGGGGTTTTAGCATTAATCCCTTGGGTTTATAATATCAATCCCGTGTGTTTATTATTCCCCAAGGTTCATTATTCCCTGGGTTTATAATATTAAGTCCTTGGGTTTATAATATCAATCGCTTGGGTTGATTATTCCCCTTGGTTTATAATATCAATCATGGTCGATCATAACCTACCATGGGCAACCATGGCTGACCATGCTCAACCATGGTCAACCATGATTAATCATGGTTAACAATGGTCTAATGTCATATCGTAGAGAATATTGTCTTAATATGTAAATCAATCATTTTCTCAACCATGATCCAATGTCGGATTATGACAAAGATTGTCGGAATATGATAATCATGGTCAACCATGGTCAACCATGCTCAACCATGGTCAATCATGTTCAACCTTGTTCAACCATGTTTTATGAAATCAAAGATTTTCATCCATGGATAAGCATGGTTAACCATGGTCGAACATCACATTGTGATAAAGATTGTCTTGATATGAAAACTAACCATGCTTAAGCATGGTCGACCATGGTCCAATGTCGCATTGTGACAAGGATTGTCTCAATATGAAAATGAGCCATGGTCAACCATGTTTATGTTAGTGTTTATAATATTCATCTTAGGGTTTATATACGTTGGGTTTATAATATTAGTCCCTTGGTTTTAATATTATTCCCTTGGGTTCATAATCCTTTAAGGTTTTAGTATTAATCCCTTGGGTTTATAAATCTAAGGGTTCAACTGTGATCGAGCATGGCCCAACGTGGCATTGCGACAAATATTGTCTCATTATGAAAATCAACCATGTTCAACCATGGTAGATCATGTTTATTTAGGGGTTTATAATATTTATCTTAGAATTTAATTATTAAATGAATTGATAAATTAATTAATAATGAATGAAATAAGAATGAATTATTTAAATAATTTACAATATTTGTATTTAATAATATTAATAACCATATTTTTAATTAAATATAGTTATATTATATTAATCTCTATATATTAATTTTTATTAATCTTTATATATAAATATTTATATATTTATTTTGAGATTAATAAAACATTAATAATAATTATAATTAGTTAGAATCCATATATATAAATGTTGGATGATGCACACATGTGCAAAAATAGATATACAACTCTAGATGGCTAGGCTTTTTCCTTGGCTAGAAAGGATCCTTAAATTGCTATGTTAAAAGGGACATAAGGACCCCTTGAAATTGGATGACCAACCTATAACTTTAATTAGATAAATTTGTTACACAAATTTAATGTTTAATATGAGATTTTAAAGTCTTTGAAACCCTAGCATCCTATACTAGTCATGGAATATGTAGGAACCCTTATGCCAAGGCTCAAAACCTTTGGATGCATAACTATCCTTCCTGGGAAACCAATGGTAAGAGTTATTCTTCTCCTATTATAACAAACCAAGTTAGAGCTCTAAGGCCTTAACGCATGTTTCAAATGTTTTAAAGAAGAAATAAGGCATTAGACACATGTAGCCCATTGAGGAAAACAATTAGGAAAATTTTTGAAGGATTTTAGACGAGTTCTAAGGCAGACTTAAGTATTTTTTGTATCACTTGAAGTTTTTCTTCATGCAATACAACCCATATCACATGAATAATTTTTTTTTGTGAAATGATAGAAGCCACTAAGTTAGGGAGGACATGTGGCATGCTCTAGTTGGTTGTTGCAACCTAGGGAAAATTCATGTATGATACATGTTACTAGTGGATTAGGTGTTACATCAACCAAGGCTTTGCGTAGTACGACACCTTGATCAACAAAAAATGTTGTGGGGTGATACATCACACTCACAAAAACTTGTTGGTGTGTGAAATCAGGCCATTGGACACCAACACACAAGGGCAAGTTACGTGTCTCGTGAAATGTGGTAAAGGATGAACAAGTTAATAATGTTGTAAACAAGAAAATATAGGTTGATGCAATGAAATTTTCATACAAAGAAAAGTTGTTGAGTGTAGCATATTACATTGACAAAAAGTTAGGATGCAATACATCACATTCCTAAAGTTTTGGAGGACGCGAGAAATAGGAGGAAAAAGATGGACTATGAATAAAAAAAATCCCATATCATGTAAAAAAACATTTTATGGACAACAACATATCAAACATAAAGTCTTTGAATGTAATACAATTTGTCACACACATTTTAATGATGCAACATAACCAAGAAATGAAGGAAAGGATTGGAGAAAGAGAAAGGAAAGGTGAGATGAGAGAAAAAAAGGTAAGGATCGAAGAAAAAGGCACGGGGGCTTCACTGGGGGAGAAATATCATACCACGTGGGTTCATATCGTGGGATATATATTGAGGGAAAAATGGCATAATATATTGGGGGATATATAGTGGGTAAAGGGTTTTTATATTGGTAGGTATAAAAAATGGAGCTCAAAGTTAATGAAAAAAATATAAATGGGTATAAAAAAAGTTAATGAAAAAATGAATACCTGCAATATCTAGTAGAAGTAGGGATTTTTTTAATTGGGAAGGTGTATTAGTTCATATTGGTAGGGTGTTAAATAATGTGATTTTTAGGGGTATTTTCCAATCTATAGTCAAATTAAAGGTATTGTTTAATATGCCACGAGCGCACGTGATAGGTCACAGGTTCATTGAGTGAAACCCCCGTAGTAAAAAGAAAAGGGAGGAAACCAATGAAAAAATTAATGTTAAGAAGATGTGATGCATCACAAGAAATATATTTTTCTTGCGATACAACACAATAAAAGAAAGGATTGAAGAATGTGGCAATAAGAAGAGAGACCCCTCTTGTCACATAAAGAAAGTTCTTCCATACTTGATATGACATGAATAAATATCATATGGGGCACGAAGAGAAAATGAACATACCTATGACATCACACATTGGGAAAGTTCTTTCTTTATGCAATAATCTAAGCAATAATTTTTACCTTTACAATTGTGAATCCAAAGGGTGTCTAATAATGATGTGACAACAAAAAGAGAAAGTTATTAAAATAACTTTTAAAAACCATCATTTTAAGCTTGAACCTCATAATTTAACAAAAATACGATTATTGAAAAACTTTAAATTAAATTATATCTCAAAATAACCCTAAATCAATATTTTTAAAAAGAAAAATCTAATTACCCTACCATCTTAATATTACTTAAAAATGTAAATAAATTACATCCATATAAACTCATTTTTTATTTTCATATATAAACCAAATTCCGAGTCAACCACATTCTCCTCAATGAAAAAGCATATCAAAAGGCATACCTATTAGGTATCCCTTTAAAATAATTGAAGATGGACGACAAAGAACATTCCTAACAACACTATAGAAATGGGAAATAAGAACATTCTCGACACCACTATAAAAGTGTTAAACATGTGATAAAACTGGAAAGTTGAATCCCGAATCGAATGAGTAATAGATTCGGCTCAAATCCCACTGCATAATAAGTTGGGACAAATCAGCCTCCTCGTTCACATTGTAAATGAAGGACAAATAGAAAATAAGTGGGACCTCATTCACATTGCATATGAAGGGAAAATAGATAGTGGTGTCGTCGTTATGGCAAACAAAATTTGATTTGATTTACTGTGCACACTGTACAACTCACCACACTTTTACATGTCAATTCAAAAGTGTAATGTGAATGTCAAAGGCAATATCTCTCGGACGGTTTTGACTTTCAACTTACACTTCACTGGTTTTCGAAGCGTCGAATTCATCTGTAAGATATAATTTATAGATTATTTGTAAAACTATTCTGAAATGGCGATGTGACTAGTTTTTTCCTTTATTGTTGGTATCTTTTTACACTAAAAACTTCAAACTCAGAAACAGTAAGAAAAAACTGAATCAATTCTATTTTAATTCTAAGCATTCCATGATCCAACAAATTCATGTATTCTGTAATGTAGTGGCATCAAACTCAGAAACAGTAAGAAAAAACTGAATTAATTCTATCTTAATTCTAAGCATTCCATGATCCAACAAATTCATGTATTCTGTAATGTAGTGGCATCAATTTAGAGTTCTCTAGGGATGTATTCAACTATGTATTCAAATACTTCTTTTTTTATAGATAAAAAAGAAAGTACATATATTTGTAATTGTTTCTATGTTTACAATCATTTATCACAAAATAATCTTGTTCTAAAAAATGTCAATTTATTGTCTTTCTACTATTTGTCTATTCCCCTTGTATCGTCTATTTAGTAAAATGTAGATCTTGAATATTTATGTATCTATATTATCTCCAAGTGTTGTATCATAAAATTATACACAGTTACATCATAT
The DNA here is from genome assembly GCA_031772625.1 of Pinus tabuliformis. Lineage (NCBI taxonomy): Eukaryota > Viridiplantae > Streptophyta > Pinopsida > Pinales > Pinaceae > Pinus > Pinus tabuliformis. The sequence goes on from CM062805.1 coordinate 1,149,218,352, forward strand.
ATTTTCATCAAAATGTCTCCCCAAAACTTATAGCACGGTCCACGGAAAATATTAAAAATCCTTCTCCTAAGAATAATTAACTCTTCTAGCATTAATCTTGACGTCATGTTAAAAAGCTGAAAAGTAGAACTTACCATGCTCCTTGGTGACACCTCTCCTAGAAAGAAGATCTGCAATCATATTTTGTTCCCTGTATATGTGATCAAATTGTATATGTTGAAAGGTACTTAACAGTGTCTCGATGCGCTTCATCTAGTTTAATAGAATGGGCGGATTAAAACAAGTATAGTCCTTGACCTAGTTAATGATGCCCTTAGCATCTCTATATCCCTGTAAGCTCTCCAGTCGTAGCCATTTTTCCGCTATAAGTACTCCCCATAAAGAAATGATCTATGCTCTATTGTTTGTACCATGTCCTCCTTCCCAACAGAAGTTGAAGTATTTGCCTGATTCTATAACTATGAATGCACCACATCCATATTCCCTTCGAGAACATGCCCCATCAAAAAATCCCACACGAAAGTGATTCCAAATGTCTTTGTACCTGCACTGCCTTTTGTTAGAGCACCTCTTTGTTGGTTCAATTTCATTGTAATATGCAACTATCTTAATTACATATTCCCAAACCGCAACCCCTTTTTGTTCAAATATATAAGAATTAATGTTGCGCCATATGGATCATATGATGTATAATGGTACGGTTCGATGTTGATGATGTGATATGAGCCAAAAATATAGACAAGAAACCAAGGTTTGCTTATGTCTACTTGGAGCGATGTTCAATGTATCAAGTACCCTATCCCACACAGCCACAACATATGGGAAATGAATAAGAAAATGATCAATATCCTCAAGTCCCCTCATGCACATATGACAAATTCCCGAACCTGTCAATCCTCGTATCTATAGGTTCTTCCATATGAGCACACAGTCTATCCAACAAAAACATTTGATTTTGTTTGGCAACTCCCATTTCCGTACTTCCTGGAACCATTTGTGGAAGACAAAATCCTTCTCAATCCTAGGAAACCTACGATATATATCTTTGACCATCGGTTGACACTTTTTTTACATACCATCCTATGCCAAATAACCCTCTTGTTCTGTTATTGTAATGCCTCCTGAGCGTAATTGAGAAATGTATCTCTCCCATTCATAAGCATATATACATGTCAGCCCTAATTCCTATGCCTTGCTCTAGGATTGTTGATTAATGTTATTATTGTGAAGATGATGGATCTTATGAAGGAGGTGTATGCCTTTGTCATGGATGTAATTAAGTAATTGGACATATAAAGAGTGATTCCCATAAATTCTCTTAATAGCATCTAACCCGATCTTGACCTTAGTTCCATCACCAACCTCCCAACGAATAAATCCCAAGAGTCATTGCAAGTTTTTCATCATGCTACACCAGATGTAGGAGACACATGCTTTCTTTCTAGCACCGTTCCTAAACTAGGATGTGAACATTTGGCCATACACATATTTGTCTCTAATAATTAGTGGAAATCTATTATTTTAAGCTAAAGAAATGAAAATACTTAAAAGCCCATCTTAATTTTTTTCTTTTTTCGTTTTTAACAATGAAAAAACTTATCATAATTTATTTGTCAAAACATTGAGGCTAGCTATATCTTACTTCTATCGTCAAATGCAAGGTGATTCATCACAATTATTCAGGGAAAATCATACCTCTTGGAATGACTCATTGGTGGTGCATATGGGGGCAAGCTTGCACTTTTGCCAAATACCTTTGAATCTTAAGTTGTTAAGTTGTTTTCTTATATCCTACGAAAAATAAGCTCTTAACCCAACAAAAACAATTTTAAAACATACTCTAGACCTAACTAACATACTATTATGTCTTTTGAAACAAATAAACATAAACATGGAAAACAATACATTTCAAAAATTACTCAATAATAACATTATTCCATAATCTTAAAATAAATGTCTACTCATTCATAACACTAATCCATAAGTAAATCCCTATACACATTGATAACATTGCATTCCATTATTGATAACATTACATTCAATTATTGAAAACACTATTTCATAATTTTAAAATAAACTCCTACTCATTAACACAAATAGTATAACAAACTTTTACTTATTAATAACATTTTACTTCATCATTAATAATATTATTTTGTAATCTAAAAATAAATCTTAACTTAGAGGTTAGATAACACTATTTTAATCTAAAAATAAATCTCAACTTACCTTAACTTATTCAGAAAACTAATTTTATTTCTTTTTAGTCCATGGGTAACACTTCTTTCACATAGAATCAATATAAAGTGAGTAGATGAAAAGTTAATTACGTCGTAAGGCGTTCCCTCTAAAACAAACTCTCCTCCCATGCCACCTGTAACTTTGTCAGCCTTTGATTCACAGGTTAGACGATGGAAAGAGCGACTGCCATCAGATTTAAAATACTGGTATGAATCAGTTACAATTCGTTGAAAGAGCGACTGCCATCAAATTGAAAATACCGTTATGAATCCGTTACAATTCGTTAATGGTTTGTTGTCCATTGTCCACACTACTTCATGCTAGAATATCCCCTTTTCTGCTACTTTTCTTCCTCAAATACTTGTGGATTCCATGGGCTCACCATGGAGCACTGAAAAACAGGGATTCAAAGGCGTCACCCCACGATTTATGATCGGAAATTAGATATTGTGAGCAATATACAGAGGGAGTTGCGCACAGACGCTTTTGTACATCAGGATTTCAGAAATAGAGCTTTCCCTTACATGGTTGAGTGGTCCAAGAAATGTGGTACTGTCACAATTCAGCGGCTGATTCTTCTGTATTTGTTATATTTTCTCGCGATTTGGTAAGTCATGGGGGTGGTGATGGTGACAGATTGATATGTGAAACTTATCATGAAATGATTTACATTGGACAGTATGCAAAACGATTGCCATGTAAATTGTACTACTTAACGGTCTTATCATCAACTCTCATGCCCATGCCCACTTTGCAGATAACAGTTTCGGTAACCCACAATTAGATGTATTGGCATTATCGCATGTAAATGGCTTCTAGTTTCACATGGAATTCTAGGTATCCAGTTCAAGAAGGCCATTGTGAAATTGAGATCACCAAATAGATGGAAAAAATGACAGTCGAGTTTGAAATGAGCCATTGAAAACTGGGAAAAGACTTACTATTGATCATACCAATTATCAACAGTATTGGAATTCGGTGTATGAATTTTAATTGTTTAAAATATTGCAAATTATGAATGATACATGATCTAAGAGTTTGCAAAATAGCTTTTTACTTTCAAAGTTCTAATCATGTCTTAGATTTATAAATTCTTATGTTTACAAATGGAAAATAATTATTTAGAGAGTTATAATGGCCTTGGATTTACAAATTCATATCATTACAAATAGCAAAATATGTTTTTTTAGTGGCTTCTTTTCATCCATTGGAATGAATTTTGTTCTGATCCACTAGAATAGGATTGCAAGGATGTGTAAAATATTTTCATTTCTAGATGTTGCAATTCTCTCTCACAATGTGGAAATTTACATTATCAAATATTTTATGGTAAAAGCATTGCCTAAAGTTATAGAAATATAATTTTATAGTGACAGCCAAATATTTGTTGTGTTTCTCTTGAAGACTCTTAAGGATACCGTAATCAAATATTGTATGGTAACAGCATTGCCTAAAGCTATAAAAAGATATTTTTATAGTGACAACCAAATCTCTATTGTTTGTCTCTTGAACACTCTTGAAGAAAGATACCTGGTAAGCTATTTGCAGTGTTGGTATTGCATTATACTGAGAACCACACTTCATTTTCTTAAAAAACCCTAGCGTACAGAATAGGTGTCTTCTAATAAATGTTGTTGCGTAAATTATGATCCATATTGGTAATTCCATTCATAATAATATATTCATAACTTTTTCACCATGTCGTGAAAGTGAAAAATGTAAACAGGTTGATAAAATACTCATGAAGGTGATGGAGTTTGGCTTCACTCCAATAGGTGTCTTATAATAAATGTTGTTGGGTAAACTATGATGCATATTGGTAATTCCATTATAATAATATATTCATAACCTTTTCACCATGTCGTGAAAGCAGAAAATGTAAACAAGTTGATAAAATACTCATGAAGGTGATGGAGTTTGGCTTCACTCCTGATATATTGCATAGATGGTAAGAGCCTCAAAGCTTCATCAAAATGCCCCTTGTTTATATTCTGCAATCATTGAACTCCATGATATCACCTTTAACTAACCTATAATGTGTTTTTACATATCACGGTAAAAATTTAAGGCCTCGTCATAAATTCCCCGCCTCGCTTAATTGGTCACACCATTGAAAAGGATCATACCACATTTGGTTTAGACATTTACTTAGGTACGTAGGATGCCCCTATCTCCCATCTCCTTATAAAGTACTTTCGTTGCGTCTTCTATAATACTAGTTCCTATGCCATTTCCTTACGACATTTCCTTTGCAACATTTGGTGCAATTGCTAGTTATAGCCAATTTCCAAATCCCAATATCCCCGTGGGAATTGGCACCCAAATATAGTATAACCAAATTCTCACAATGTGAGTGCTAAAATACAGTACAATATACAAATAGACATTCGGTTAACATGGATGTTACACGTGTCAAAAGTGGAGTAAATAGGTCTAAACATCCTGACCTCATAATTTAGCATGAGAGGATATAGTTGCAAATCTTAATTATTTTGTAATATAATACAAGAAGATTTAGTCACAAGTTATAATTTTTTATTATCACTCAAGGATTTAATTGCTGGTCCCATCTCATTTTCACTTTTAAGTAATGCCGGGTACATTCTTTATGTTAGTCCCATCTCACTTTCACTTTTTCGTAATGTCGGGTACATTATTTATGTCGCAACATTCATAGGCTTTACGTTTATTCGATTGGGATTGAGGTCTTATAATATTCATGGACATGTACATGGTGTGTGTCTTCAAATTGTTTTTACCTTCATTTCTCCTTTCTTCCATGTACCAAAATCTTGGTTGTACTTCATTTTCCTTTACTATTTTTCCCATTGGTCATAGAAAGATGTTATAAGTCACTTGTAATTTTATGGCTTTTCTACACCATGGGTATATATGAACATTAGATTTGTTAGCATACATATGTATAACTATAGTTTATTTATTAAATGGTCTAATTTGCTCAAAATTGGGTAGCGATTTGTTGGAATCACAAGTTTGAGTTTTGAACTCTCCATAGGGTCTTGAATTGATATATGCAGTCAAAAACCCAGTTTAAACAATAAAAAATCAATATTTGACTAGAAAATTTTTCACTGGATTCTAACTAAAATATCTCTCTCTCTCTCTCTCTCTCTTTGACAAACACTAGATTTGCTAGTATAGAAAAGAGATATCAATAAAGCATGCTTAGTAGAGAGGTTTGTTAACCTTAGAAGAGATGCTACTTTTCTTGTTCTAGTTGTGATGGAACTTCCCTTACTCAAATTGTGATGGAATCTCCCTTAAGGTTGTAGGATTGAATCTAACAAGGTATAATTGGAAAAATGGAAATAGAGATGCCTTTGCATGACCCAATCAAACTTATAAAATTAGAGTTGTACTAGTTAAAGAAGTTCATGTAAATGTGTTGGATATGAGAGGTGTAAGAATCCATATGAGATTGATGAAAGTGGAAGGATATTAGTCATTGTTCATGTGTGTACCTATAAATTAGGGGTTTCAAGGGTAACAAAGTTTAAATTTAAGCTCGAGAGATTTAGAAAAAATTGAAGGGACGAGACAACTCAATACACAACTCGACATGACACTGCTAACATGCACTGGCTAATTGTGGTGTCTGTGTCGAGTTGTTGTGCTGCTGAGTGATGATATGCTCTCGGTGTAATATGTCTTCACCTCCGCATGGAAAAGTATGTGGGAACTTTGATGGCCTTGGTCTTTTCTTGATGGTGCATGTGAATGTGTCCCTTTCGCTCACTTGCTTGAGTGCTTCGAGTGTTCATTTGACCACGAGAAAGTCTTCTAGAATGCGCCTCTTTTCCATCTCGTTCATCGTCATGCCATGTTTCATCGATGTACCTGTTCCTGCAATCACTCATGATGAGACGCCATCAAATCCAAAAGTATCCTAGTCTACTATGATGCATTTTTTTCCATTTCGGTGCAGGTGATCGGGAGAGGGATAAGGCACTGAGACTGTAGAGAGCACAACATAGGTCGAGATGTGAAGCTTCAGATCACTGTTGGGAAAAATTGTGCAGATGTCACTGGGAGACAAATTTTCGCAATCCGAAACACGAGTGATAGCTGCGGTGAAAAACCCACCCGGGAGGAAAAATTGCGTAGTTTCTGGGAGGAAGGACAGGTGGGGTGTCGAGGAACAACTGGGCCAACCTACGTAATTTTCTAAGCAAGCATTGGGCAGGTCATCCAGCTGGGATCTGTGAAATTTCTCTAGGGAATACAGTGCGGGCAGTAAGAGGCACTGGCAGAAAAATATGTGCAGTTTTTCAGAGGAGCAAAAGATTGGGCTCTAGGAGCTACTGGTCAAAATTGCACAATCATGGGAGATAGTCAGGGCTCAGATAGTTCTGCACAATAACAGAGATGGTTGCAAAGCGGGGAAGAAGGGTTGGAAGGACAACTTTACGCAATTTTGGAGATTAGTACAACCTTGGGTAACAACTCAAGTTCTTTCTCTGGTTGACCAGCGAGAGGCTTGATGGGAGGTCTTACGGGAAGCGCAGACTAGATCGACTTCTGGGACAACTTCTGCAGTTATGGGAGTTAGTCAACTAGCTCATTTCCAGAATTGCGCAAAGTAGGCTACCTGGAGGACAACCTCAAGATTTTCACAGTTCTAGGAAATAGTGCAAGGTCACTAATATTGGTTCCAGTTGGCGGAGGGTTGTCTGGTCGACATATTTTCAGGAAAATTGACTAAGTGTGAAAGTAAGTGTACTCGTGCATACATGACAGTGTGATCACACACTTAGCATGACTTGATGACAAGAAACATCATACGAACAAGAAAACATGTGCTCAATGAGACTGACTCAAAGGTTGAGAGTGACAAGTGCAACAGTTGAAATATGTCTTTGAATGACCATGACGACACTTGCGCGAGAGTGTTTACCATTTTTTGTGTGAGTGCGACATATGTCGACAGAGCGAAAACAACTCATACACACAAAGACAAACCTTTAAAATTGCCAAAACAAACTCGCAAGCATGACATAGCGATCAAAATGCAAAAAGATGACTTGTGATTGATCAAGTGAAGAGGGTGTGAAAACTCGGCAAGAACTCATGGGATAAGCCCGAGTGTTTGCAACAATCAAGGAAAAAAAACCAAGGAAGGCTCTGAAATTTGCATGCAGGCCAAAATTTTGGATGGTGTTGCAGCCACTTTAATAGTATCTAAAATAGAACTAATGAATAATAAAAATAATATTATAAAGATAAATCAATGAAATATTTAGATTAGATAGATATAATTCCCTTGGAGGTAATGCAACGTCCCTTATCATTGCTTTGATAGAACCTACCATAAGGTTGTAGGGTTGAAACTAGCAAAGTGTAAGTGGAACTATGCCTTAAAGATGCACAAAGAGGGATTAATCAAACTACAAGATTGGAGCCAAGCTATCCAAGGGAGTTCATGTAGAAGTGTTGGAGATGATAGTCGCAAGTAGCCCTAGGTGCTTAAGGGAGGTGGAAGGATACGTACCTTTGTCTAGGATTATATGTGTAAATTAATGAAGTGGAGAGTTGTTACAATCAATAAACCACATCTTATAATGACCTACTCTAAGCTCTAAATTCTTAAAAAAGAATAATTTCCTCATTCTCCAATATATTTATGTATGTGTGTATAAAGAGCACTAGAAATTCTATTATAAGGATAAATCAATAGAATATGTAGATTAGAGAGATTTGATGCCCTTAGAAGGAATGGTACCTCCCTTACCATTACTTTGATGGAACCTCCTTTGAGATAATAGGGTTAAAACTAACAAGGTATGAGTGGAAATATGCCATGAAGGTGCACTAGGATGAATGAATCAATCCTACATGATTGGAGCTAAGCTAGCAAAAGGATTCCATGTAGAACTGGTGGACATGACAATTGCAACTACTCTTAGGTGCCTGAGGGTTGCAGAAGGATATAAATCATTCTGTAGGTTTATTATGCCGAGAGGTGCTATAAAACCTAGTATGGGGGAGATATGTAGGCATAATGTAAGTATGTCAACATTTTTTAAATGTCAGCTCTGTTACACATTACATATTGTGGAGATACATGTAAAAAGAAAAACTAAACATGATTAAATGTTAGCTTCAACAGACCAAAAGTAAATGTATAAATCTATTAATTTATCAATCAATCACTCACTCACTCACTCACTCATTGTGATTTTCTACTCACTAAATTTGTCCCTGGACATGTATATGTGGGAACGGGAGGAGGTGAAAGGTTGTTGTAGGACGAGGTGGGTTTGATTGGTCTCTTAGCCACCTTACCGTGATTCAAACACCCGACAACAAATCATCTTCCTCACTTGTAAGGAACTCAATCTTGCTATGTGACCTTTTCAATTACAAATTGGTTCTTTCCTCTATGAACATTATCACATATATTTTCCACCCAATACCCAATATATTTTACACAAGTTCTAATTCTCCAAATGACTTTAATATTTGTCAAGGCTACAACATTTGTGAAGAATTTTTGGATCGTGATCAAGGGGAAATCCAATGGCCTCAAGTATAAAGTTGATGAAATGAAGATGAAGCTCATTTTATTTGGATTCCTTAAGAACATAAACATTTTGGAAGCCATATCCACTAAACTCACTTGACGTCATAGATGGAATATTAATCATCACTTTCAGGAAAATTCAAACTCGAAGGTCATCACCCTACAAATGATATTGGGGAGTTTTTCTCTCAAGATTAATATTTGTAGTTTTATGAGCTTGAGTTTTTGTTCGAGGGAACTTCAAATTCAGTTGCACTGAGTCCCAAAAATTTACCAGCATTTGCTTCTATAAATAGTAGCAAGTGTGGTACAAAAGAGATTAAGTCTGATAATGATATTGATAAGATAGAAGTGCATGCATCGAGAGTTTTCACAAACAAATGAGTTTGTAGAAACAATATTCTTACAAGACTTGTTAGCCAGGAAAATTTTAGGGGCTAATATTCACAGGTGGACTAATTTTCTATACTTTTTCCAAAAAGAAGATTCGCTAATATCTATTTTTTTCTAAAACTAATTCACCCAAAATCTATGGTATAAAATTATTTCACCTTAATATTTGTCATTATTCTATATAGAGACTATATAAATTATCATAAATTTGAATATTTTTACAAAATTATTACCAAATATTTTACATATTGCATATTATGGAGTAGTGATATTCGTCAAGATTTCTAAACTTTAAGATAAATTTTCATCCTTAAAATTTTCCTTGCTTGTTAGACTATGTTGGCGAGGAAAGTTTGATAACTACAAGTTGATAAGTTTGATAACTACAAGCTAATAAGGTGAGTATGTTTATGCTTATTTACTTAACCTTTCCTTCCATCTTACATGGATGGGATGAACAACATTTACCTACATTTATGTTATGGCTTTTTGAAATTATTTTTACTCTACATCAAGTGTATGACCATTTCTATCTATCTAGATTATTTATATTGTTGTTTAATTTAAATTGCTTTATATGGATGACCATTTTTTTCTATATAAATAATAAAAATAAAATTATTCTCACTATTTAATGAAAGATATTTTCATTTCAAAATTAAATATAAATCAATATTTAATTAAATAGAAACCTCTTTAATTAAACATAAATCAACATTTAATTACATCGAAGTTTTATATATTAAATAACATTAATATTTAAAGGAAATTTAAAAAATAGACTACTCTTCACAAATTGTTTTTTACTATGTTTTAAAATTCACAAAATTCAAAAATTCAAAAATATTTATATTATAAACTATAAATATTGATAAATGATAATTTAAAAAATAAATTCAATTTACATAAATTTAATGAATTTATTACAAAAATTTTAAATAGTTTAAAATATATTATTTCTTATAGAAGTGCTATCTAGCCTAATAGGGAAGAGATGTTAAATTACATTAAAATATAAAAATAAAATATAAGATATGAAATATAAAATTATAATTATAATTGGTTATAATTAATAATTAATCATTTCTAAATCTATCTTAACTCTAAATCTACTAAATTTTGAGAAAGATCAAATATCTTGAATTACAAATATCTTTTAAAGAAAAAAAAATTGATTTCCCTCCACACTAATAGATTCATAATTAATTTAAATTTACACTAATCATAAAATAACTAAAATAAATATTCATATAATATTTTAAAATATATATTAATTAATAAAACAACGTTAATACTTATATTTTTAATTCAAAAATATTAATACATTAATTTTTTGATATGAAATTACTTTCAACTTTAGTGAGGGCTATCCTTATCCTTTCCAACTTTACTCATTGTACCTCATAAGTACAATGTGTCATAGTGAATTTCTCTCAAATGCCTTCCCACTCGGGAACCATCTTTCAGTTTGGTCGCAGACATTACTTTAATGGGTATGCAAAAAATCAAACTTGACTCAAAGGCTTTTTCATGTTATGCTCTATTATGAAAAGCATTTATAAAAATAACAAGAGAGGTTGCGGAGGTAGCAAGCCCCTGCCTTGTAAGACTTGTTATTGTTAGGAGTGATTGTCAATAGTGGGTATTCACAATCGCTTGACAAGCTATAGGCAGCAGTCACACAGCAAGGACCACCGGCCTGAGACTGGCAAACCTTATAGTAAAGATTACGAAGGAGAAGAGCATTGCACCTAAAGTTCCACCTAAGCGTATAGAGGCATCAGACCGGGCTGGAAGCTAGATTGGGATAATGCCATTGTCGGGTGAGTTGAATAAAGTGAGTGAAAGTTATTACTTTCCTAACTATGCCAAGAGAGGACATACCTAGCTGCTACCACCCCCGGAGAATCTCCAGTATAGGGGTAATCTCCCGTCCATTGGAGGTATCATTGGAGTCAGAGGACATACCATGCTATCCAACTGCAGGGATAGAGATGGGGCATCAAAAGGGGATAAGGCCGAGACCCAGCTATTAAGGACTAAAGAATGGAATAAGCTTAGACTTTCTGATAACCAAAGGAGTCTGAAAGTAGTGACAATGGATTTTATGGGGAATGTGTCTTGGAATTATCTGTGTTGGAAGAAAGCATTCATGGGGGATCTTAGGATGTCATTGGTTAGGGGATTTGTGCCATTTTGTAGTCAAATTGAGTGGGTTTTTCTGTGTGGATAACTAAAGGGTATAGGACTACGAAACCCGGTGTAGTACTTGTGTGCTGAGATATAGTTGTGCATGGGCTATATTAATAGGATAAAGAGAGAGGTTAATTTATTGATTGGTCTGAAAACAGACGAAAAAGGGTCACTGAACACTAATCCATGCAAGTAAAGACGACAGCCAGGTATAGGTGCAATTCCAACCACAAATCTAGTTTACCCCGTAGCGAGGGCAGGAAAGGCATCCGACAATGTCCAGCAAAACTATTCCGTAACTAAAAGAATCAGACTTGGTAGTGATGGGTAAATTGGCAAGCCATTTTGGAGCCAAGTATCCTCTTGTTCCCCCGAACACTAGTCAATGAACGCTTGCGATGACCTTTCTGATCTAGGAGGATGTTCTCAGGGTTAATATCAGAATGAACAATGGAATCCCTGCACTCTCCGTGCAAGTAGGTGATGCCCCTTGCAGTTCCAAGGGCTATACCAAAGCGTTGATCCCAATATAGCATCTTGGATTGCTCTGAACAACAGACGTATGTTACGACTTATGAAAAATTAATAAATTAAAACATAAAATCATATTCGAAGTTCAAGGAAAATGTTACGGTTTATCAAAACTTAATAGATTAAAACATTAAATATTATTCGAAGTTCAAGGCAACTTAACATGTGGACTTTTGCATTGAACACCTATTAACCTAATTCCTACCTGCATTGCCACTTATTAAAATTCATTATTCCAATAATTGATAACATTATATAAAACAAGGATATGGAGATATCATGTAATGTTTTCCTTCCACTATTAAAAAAACCAATGCGTTATTCTTCTTTGACTTCCAGTAGTAATAATAAACCAAAGTTTGATCACTGCTTCAACTTACAATCACAATAATAAACCTGACTTTGATCGATGTCAACAACAATACTCGTCTAGACTTCATTTGGTCAACAACAACGGATAAAATCCAGCTTCACTCGATTAACAACAATGGATAAAACCTGATTGGGGTAAAGTGGTGAGAACACAAATTATTTAGGCATTGAAAGCAGTAGAGTGTCCTCTTTAGCAGGGCCTATAGAGCATCCTCTTTAACAGGGCCTGGCATCATTGCAAGCGAAATACGGATTCTAGCCCTTGCAGTGACATTTTCTTTATATTGAATTAGGAACGTTATTTCGCTACTTTAACATGGCTAGGCGGTATTCCAAAGCTGGTAGTCTTTTGCTGGTCTTGCCAGTGGGCTACTCAAAGGGTGTATTTCATAAGTGGAAGGCAAGGCAGTCAGGCACGGGCATAAAGCATAGAGGAAGGAGGGAGCTAAGGTGAGCCAGAATCGGATGATGTGAGGATCCCACCCAGGGTCCTCTAACTAAAAACTAAATTTATCTAATTTAAACACAATAAGAAGGGAAATAATTTTTCAACATTTTAGGCCTACATTATGTCATTGTGGGGATATTTTGTGAAGCTTCTTGAACAAACAACATAACAAAATACCAGATTACTCGTGCAGCTTAATGCAAGGAAACAAAGATGACATTGGTTCTGCAAGGTAATTATGACCTGAGTTTGGAAAGGCATGTTTCACACATGGTGTTGTATGCATTTTGTTTTCATGTGTAATAGTTATTTCATAGTTGACAAGAAGACTAAGGACCATTTTGCATAGGATGATTAACACAAGTACAAAGGATCATTCACATTGCAATCTGTTAGAGCTTCTGTTAAAGGATAAATTTGGACAAACTGCCATTATGCACAGACTGATCAATTAGCATAAGTACAAAAGATGTTTCACACTGTAGTCCGTTAAGAGTTTCTTTTAAATGATAAATTTGGACAAACTGCAGTAAATACTGTATTCGCTTCAAGTACTGTGTGTGATATTTTAAGAATCCTATGCAAACATACCTTATGAAATATATTTTATTATTGATTCTTTATGCAACTTCAAACTTGTGAGTAAAATCTTCTAAATACTGCACAATGTGATTTGACATCTATATGATTGTTTTTAGGTTGAAAGGTATTTCTGGAGTTTGATGGGTTATTAATAAGATGGGTACATGAATTGCTTGAATATATTTTAGTGCATGAGTAATTCTAACTTTCATATCTTTTTGAATCGTTATTCAACAATTTATGCATGTAGGACTCTGTATTCTTATCCAGTATGCCTATTCTACTTATTATTCTGCTGGAGAAGCAGAGTCTGAAAAATTATGGTCTTGCAACTTCAGCTTACAGCTTGCAAATGCTTTGACAACTGAAGGGGATTTTCAAGGTGAAATACGTGCTTTAGAGTTTGGGCAGCAACATGCTAGTGAAATGATGTATCCTGAACTTGAGATGGTCTTTGCAACATCGATATTGCACGTTCATCTTATGCAGTGGGAAGATGAAAGTGCTCTAGAGAGAGCTTTGAACAAATGTGATGCCATTAGGAATTCAATTCCTGAGGATCAAAGACAATGTTGTCATGGTCTGCACCTTTATAATGAATTGTTGCACACATTTTATCTTCTACAAATATGTGATTACAAGGAGGCTTCAAACCTTTTGAATATCTTAGATGTTGTCTTGGAAGATGATATGTAGAAAACATAACAAGTTTAGAAGTTGAGTGCAGAACTTAACAAAGTAGAGAGCAAGTTATTGCAACCTGGTCTACAACAACACAAAAAATCACAAAATTTTCAGAGGAAAGAAAATCCTCTTAATGGAGAGTGGTTACCAAAGAGTGTGGTATATGTCACGGTTGACCTTATGGAATTTATATCTGGTCAGCCTAAGGGGTTATTTGAAGATTGTGTAAAGCGGATCTTACCAAAAATTGTCTTGATGTATTGTCGGAAATGCGTCAACTGGGGTTCTCATGTTACAGTGACGACTTCGCTCTAAATCCTCTTCTATTCCAGTTGTGAATTCCTCATCAATGGCTCCAGATTTTGAGCAAGTTCCCATGGAAAATGATAGCACAAAGGCCAAAAATTGGAAATCCAAGGGTACCCCTCAATTGCAGCGCTGGTCGAGGGTTTGGAATATCTGCTCTGGTAGGCGGTTGGACCACCCAGTCCAAGACAAGGTAGAAACATCATCTTCAATGTCCACTACTACAACCACTAATAATAATTTCACCAGTAATGGCATGCCCTCTATTCCTAATAGAATTGATGACTATGAAGGGAGCGACGACGAAGACGAAAGATACTCGCCCTTTGGAAAGGCGATTTACATGGTCTCTGATGGCACTAGATGGATAGCAGAGCACTCTGTCCATGCTGCATTGGGTCAATTTGAGACCTGTTTAGTCGACAAAGGTTGTGGTGTAAATACCCATTTATTCTCGGGGATTGATGAGGTTGATCGTCTTATGGAGATCATCAGACAAGCAGCGAAGGAGGGAGCGCTTCTACTATACACATTGGTAGATCCGAACATGGCAGGGGCGGCAAAGAATGCTTTCCAGTTGTGGGGAGTGCCTTATACTGATATTCTTGGGCTGACCACTGAAGCCATTGCAGCCCACCTAGGAGTTGCACCCTCAGGAGTTCCTCGAGGTAGTCCAGCCTGAAGCACACCCCTCTCAAAACGTTATTTCAAAAGAATTGAGGCAATAGAATTCACAATTAAACAGGACGATGAAGCCCTGCCTCACAGTCTTCATAAATCAGACTTGGTATTAGTTGTTGTCTCACGTACAAGCAAGACTCCACTTTCAATTTACTTATCTCAAAAGGGGTACAAGGTTGTAAATTTGCCACTTATTCTTTGGAGTTGATCCTCTAAAAGAATTATTTGAAATTGATCAAGACAAAATCTATGGTTTGATCATTAGTCTTGCCATTTCACAATCAATACGATTAGTGAGGGCCAAAACTATGGGTTTACACTCTTCCAAGAGCAGGTACTTAGAAATGGATCATATTCGTCAGGAACTAGATTATGGCAACAAGCTCTTTGCCCAAAATCCATGATGGCTTGTTATTGTGGTTGGGGTAAGGTGCAGGTCCTAAGCACTTAGCAAAGTAGATACCCCCTACTCACAACCTCTTAGACGAAGGAGAGCCACTGTTAGGCCTCATATTTTGAAACCGGCTCTGATACCATATGTGAGGATCCCACCTAGGGTCCTCTAACCAAAAACTAAATTTATCGAATTTTAAACACAATAAGAAGGGAAATAATTTAGTTATATATAATCATTTATTTGATGACAATATATCGTTAAAATTTATTTACCAAAAATTAAATGAATAATAATTTCATTGCAACCGTTTACATAAGTAATCAATAAATGGAGGAATACATGTTCCAATAGCTTAGTTGAGATGCTCTCGAGATCCTAACTTTGTTGGGATGCTCCGCTTGACTACTCGACTGGATTTGCCTCCTAGCCAACCATGAAGTATTTCCTAGCCCAGGGAACCTCTACAGGTTCCCTAGCAGTCCAAGCCCAAGTCCAACCAGATGTAGTGTGTCCAAGTTTAACAAACACTCTCCAGATCCAAGTTTGTATTCCTTCATTTATCTCTCCATTCTCTCCCTTCTCTTTCTCCACATTCCTCCCCCAAAACACAATCCTCCAAAACAAATCAAGATCAAGGATCCCCCCTCTCCTCTCATCATCCTTCCCCTTTTATGTCTCTACCTCTCATCCACCTCAACTACCTATCTTTAATGTCATGAATACCCCCTCATCCTTTCATTTAGTATCCTTGACTTTTCTTACCATATCTTGTTCAAAGAAGATTTGAGAAGACATTTTGGAGATACGATATGGATTTTTAATTTGGAAATTAATTAGAGAAGACCATACCTTCTCCCAAGTAGATTTTGAGAAGACACCTTGGGATATGGATATTTAATTTGGAATAAATGGAAGGAGACCATATCCTATCCAAAATTAAATTTGAGAAGACAATTTGGGAATTGAATAATAATAATAATAATAATAAAATTTATATCAGTAAATAAAATTATAGTTTCACAAATGTAGGTATATAGTAATATTTCTTGATAATTATAAGTCAATATTTTCAGGTAATTAAACACTAATAAAATTCTCATGATAAGATTAAGTAGGGAATTACATATGAGACGATTTTGGGTCATGCAAACTCAGGTGAGGTAAACTCATAGATGGGGACTGAAATAATATCTATTTTATGATTTGAGAAGCCAGAGGAAGAACGTCGTATGATGGGAGACAAGTCATAGATGGAGTGAAGCGATGATTGAACGCGTACCTCATATTTTACCTTCTACTTCTGGTTGTCTCACAATACCTTCTACAACTTGGCTCGCAGTAGTGCCCTGGCCAATGCCGGGTTCAATGTGACCAACATGAGACCAAATACATGTATGTTCCCAGATAGATGCATGTTCTCTCTTTTTCTCCTATTCTATAATAGAGATGCAGAAACTGTCTCGTTTTCCTTTTGAAATACATACATTGTGCATTCATTTTCAAATATAGTTTCATCTCATTGATGTTTATTGGAATCACATGCTCGTTTTCATTTTCAAATACATAAACTATGCATTCATTTTCAAATACATAAACTGTGCATTGTATGAATGGTATGCATAACCATGGTTTTAGATGCACGAGCTACTCCAGGTACAGTAGTAGGAGAAGAAAGGGTTATGAATTTTGTCCAGCCATCGGCCTAGCCATGAAAAAGGGAACCGAAAAAGAGAACTAGGAGCTCGCCATAAAGAAAAAACCAGGAGATCAGAATAAAACAAGGTTACAGTAATAAATCAAGGTTAGAGTGTAGACCAGGTCTTCGTTCATCCTCAGATTAGCTTCGGAACAAGGTTAGAGTGTAGACCTTCAGATTAGCTTCCCGAAGATAACACCTTCTTCTGGCAAGCCAATGCCCCTGCAACAAAAGGAAAAGCTAACACAAATATGGGAGTTTGAAAAGTGAAGGCCATCGGAGTTTTCCATGGTGGTGAAGGCCACCGAACACATGAAATTTTCATGGGTGTGCAGGTGGCAGTGGAATGCAATGGCAGTGGGATGGTTGTGCAAATGGCAGTGGGAATAACAAGTATAAGCGTTGAAATATTATAACTTAACATTTAACATAGTAGATTAATGTTAGCATTAGTCAATTAGCATTTATCTACACTATGAACATACAACCAAAAAAAGCACATAATATATGGTCAATCTCAGGAAGAGGCCAAATAAGATGGCGAAATAGTTTGCGCCTAAACACTTTGCTTAAACCTTGTTTGTACGTGATGGGGAAGATGAACAAGCAACTAGACAAATGTTTAGCATCTCTTTATCGATTACTATAGTCTCATGCCATTGCCAGATGACTAATAAAAGTAAATGAATTATATATTGCCTTGATCTATATTTTTAACAAGAAAATATGATAATGTTATATGTGTGAATTAGAAATATTTATTTTGAATTTTATTTGAAATTAAATTTTTTAGTTTTATTTATTTATTTATTTATATAATGAGAAAATATATCATAATATAATTGTCAGAGATAGTTATTACTTGTAATTATTTATTGGTGCATTAAAAATATGACAAGCTAATAGACAAACAAAACAATTTTAGAGCAATTTTAGAGCATATATCATGCTTTAAATTTGTATTAGGAATAAGAAAGAAAATGAAAAATAATGCCACAAATATTTTTATTTTTATTTTTAAAATTAATTTAAAATGAAATGAAAATTATATCTATAAATGAATAAATAAAAATGGTTGATTTTAATTGAAATACAGTATAGATTTAAAAACTTGAATTATTTTGATTAATTTGAAGAATTGGAGAAAAAAATGAATTTATATTGTTTAATGAGTAGAAACAAAACTTGAATTTATATTGTTAAATATATAGAATAAGAGTGTCTAAAAAGATTTTTCAAAGTGTTAAATCTATTTATACATTCAAAAATACATTTTAAATAACCAAAAAATACATTATTTCATGATAATATTGTTTTACCACACATTAAATATTGTTTTACAACATTCCCTGAAATTGCCATTAAATTTGAGTAAAACTTCCTGATCTATAAATTTTTTTAAGGAATTTAGACTTCTGTGATCCATAACTATAAAAATTTGTTTGCTCAACTATTAAGCCGGTACACATACGGCAACCCACTTAAGCGCTTCCAACCCGGATTTCTGAGAACGCTGGTTATACAAAGTGTGCTGAACTGGTTGGTTGTGGAAGCGGGGTTTTAACTTGTTATTGTAAATTCTGTGATAATGATATAATAAATGTTTGGGGCTTTTTATTGTAAATTCTGTGATAGTGATGTAATAATGTTCGTTAAAATTAATTTTTTATTCTGGGAAGGTATCCGCTCTCTTTAAAATACAATTTAAAGAAATGCTTTTGAGCCTTAAGATGGTCTGGTTCTCTAAAGAAGTTGTTTTGGTTAGCCATCCATTGATTAGATTTATATAAAATTGGTGCAGAGTGAACAGATTGTAGACGTGTCAATTGAAGTTACGCCTTCATGCCGCCTTGTTGTCGGTCACGAGCTCGCAGTGCGTCCTTACGTATTGGAGCCCACAATAACAATTATAAAACTGTACGAAATACATACAAGACCGTGGTCACCGCAGCTTTATCTTTTCTTTTTCGTGATTTGCCACTTTTTGAAATTCAAAGTGGCCACACTTTTTTTTTTTCAGAGAAAAAAAGCAACATATGATTATATTAAGATAATATAATGATCATTATACATAGAGGTTACAGAAACCTCAGTCAAGATAATAAGTTCAGATAGATAGGAAAAAACACATAGTTCCTCGTAAAT
This sequence comes from Pinus tabuliformis, assembly GCA_031772625.1. Taxonomy (NCBI): domain Eukaryota; kingdom Viridiplantae; phylum Streptophyta; class Pinopsida; order Pinales; family Pinaceae; genus Pinus; species Pinus tabuliformis. The sequence continues at coordinate 1,149,237,562 of CM062805.1, forward strand.
CGGAACAAACATATGACTGTTCTATACATATGTCAGTTGGTTGGACCAAGCAGGGCCGCAAAAACCTGTAGTGGATCTTCATAAACCAGATAAGTCTCTATCAGTGACAAAACTGCCAGATATGAATGTGTTCTGAAGTGACTGTAGATGTTCTATAACATATGGCTGTGTGAATCAGAAGAGATGAACCATGCTGAGCCGCGAAACCTGAATTGGATCTTCATAATCAGATTAGTGTTATCAGTGACAAAGATTGCAGATAAGAATCGAGCTAGTCGAAAGGAGGCATGGACCCCGCAATGGTGATCAAAATGGAATCCAGGGGCTGGTGGATATTCTGAAAGATACGCCCGTTCCTCCATTTCCAGATGTACCAGCAAGTGAGGATGAAAAGAGCGCGCCAGGAGGGGCGCTGGGCACTCCACCAGAGAAAACCATCCTGTACAGAAGGAAAAGACCGGTGAGAAAAACCATAAGTCAGAGAAAGCTCGTACCAGATTGTAGAGGAAGCCGCACACTCGAAGAACATATGTGTGTTTGATTCATCTTCAGCTAAACATAGTTGACACCTGCCAGGGCCCTGCCATCCTTTTTTTTGGAGAACCTCCCAGGTGAGGTTCTTGTTAGAGAATAAAAGCCATGAGAAGAGGATGGATTTAAGAGGGCAGGGAGATTTCCAGAGTTTGGTAGGAAAGATAGGGGAGGGAAGCGGAAGGTCGGATGAGAGGAGAGAGTAGAGGTTTCTGACGGTAACAGGGAGGGAGGGCTTCTCAAATGACCAAAGAAGTTCGTCCTTTGTGCCTTGGACGAAAGCTGAGTTTGTGAAGCCATTTGTAGCAGATAGCCAAAGGGGACAGAGGGGAGGAGGCAAGTCTAATTGCAGTTCGTTCTTCCAGATTGGCTGTTGAGAGGAAAAGTGGCCACACTTTAGCAACGTGAATAAGTTTTAATTTGGGCACTGGTGTAAAATTAAATAGTTACTAAATTTGTATGTTTTATTAAATTTATTATTTATCTAATAATTAATATTTTTTATGATTTATGTAATAATTAATAATTTTTATGACGGTCATAAATATTAATTAAATTAAAATATAGAAATATTATTTGAAAAAAAACACACCAAAAAATATACTCAACTTTAAAATAATGAATAAGATCCAAGATAATGATGTCATCTAATGTAAATATTTTTTAAAGAAAAAGAAAAAAAAATAGTTTTTTAATTTATTTTATTATAGGTTTACTTTAAACCTTAATTTGATATATGAAACCAAATACTATGTGAACATAATCCATATATATATATATATAATATCAAATTAAAAAACATATTCCTTTAAATGAAAAGTAATTAACAAAAAGTAGGGAATTTATATAAATAAAAAGAGGTTGCATTAAACAATCATAATACAATTTTAGAAAATAGATTGCCATCAAGTAATGTGATTTAAAAGGCCAAACTAATTCTAAGTTATAATAGTCAAAGTTGACCATGCATCATACAATTCACTTTAAACTAGATTTTTTTATATGAAAATACAATAAAGAATAATTTAAGACCTAAATATAGCATATTTGGGTGTGGGTCAAAGGGGAGAAAGTCGCTTCCTTTTCTTGCAGCATTTGAGTTTATTAGTAGGCGTGGAGAAAGCAGACATTTCAGTTGTGGAAAACATAGAGTGTTTCTCTCAAATATTAGATAAACTTAATGTGAGATGATTGGAGATGTATTGGAGTTTAAATCGTTTTGATTGTCTATATTAACTTGGTTTAGTTGATGGAAAAACAATATTGAATAACTAATTCCAATGCTATTAATTTTTTTTTCTTTTGTATAAGCAATACCCATGTAATGATCTCCATCTTGAGATTATAGCTATTTTTTTTCTCACTATACTTGTCAATGGAGAATCAAAGTAAGATATCCAATTCTTTGATCGAATCTACATGACTCAACAAGGTAAGTCACATTTCAGGAAGCTCCCACTGGTTAATTTACTCAGAGTAGTGATACAAAGTTAAATAATCAATATTATTTTATTAATGGAGAAATGGTTACATAGTTGTAATGCATCTCCTTAGTTTAGGATTTGTTCCTAGAGTTTTGGAGGTTGTTTAAAACTACCTGATTTTCGGTGATGTATTTAATATTGTAATATTCATTTGATGTAAAGTGAGAGTGAACAGAGAGAGAGTCTCTTCTTTGTTTGAGTGCAGTCTCCAGGTGCAGTACTCACTTGTGAGCTGCAACTCCTTTTAATTCAAGTCTGATTTTTATCTTGGTATCAAAGCTTAGGGTAGAGATAGCCTCAATTTTTTTAGGGATGCATCATTAATTACATAGTTGTAGTGGCAGTAGAGCATAGTAGGAGTATTTGTAAGATCAGGTGGACTGCAGTAACACCTGGAGTGAAGGGTCTCAGATGACTGATCATCTCTGAGCCGAAGAAAGGGTTGGCGCCCATTTTTTTAGCAGAAGCAGGAGTTGGCGCGGATTTTTCGCACACAGTCGCGCCATAGAAGAGTAGAAGCACGAGCGGGCGCGGTTTTTTAAGGAGCAGTCGCGCCATTGGCATGGATTCGACAGGGATAATCACGCCATCGCGCCAGAAAGGTACATTGGCACGGATTTTTAGCTGTTGAGTAGCGCCTTTGACTGGAAAGAAGCGCCAACCTCTTTCTCTTTGAGAAATCTGCAATTTTTTGCAGATCAGTCTTGCCCGGTGGTGGCACGTGGAAATTTCTGCTCGGTGGCAGCAGATTTGATTTGCCCGGTGGCGGCGAATTGGGGTTCCTTGATCCGCTCGGTGGTAGCAGATCGGACCTGCCCGGTGGTGGCGAATTAGAGCTCTGTGATCTGTTCGGTGGCAGCAGATCAGATTTGCCCGGTGGTGGCGCAGTGCAGCTCCTCGATCTGTTCGGTGGCAGCAGATCGGATTTGCCCGGTGGTGGCGCATTGGAGTTGTTTTTTATCTGTTCGGTGGTAGCAGATCGGATTTTCCTGGTGGTGGCACAGTGAAGTTCCTGATCTGTTCGGTGGCAGCAGATCGGACTTGCCCGGTGGTGGCCGATTGAAGTGTTCGGTTGGATAGAAATGAATAACAGTATAGAATCATATCTCCACGAGTCTGGCAAACTCGATGGAACGAATTTCTCCAACTGGAAGTTCAAAATGAAAACTTTGCTGGAAAGTGTAAATGCATGGTCAATCGTCATGGGAGATGAGCAGAGATCTGGAACAATGACCCAAGAACAAGATTGGGATAAAAGAGAAACGAAAGAAAAAGTTATACTGAAGATGTCCGTTAAGGACAATATTATCCCACATATCAGAGATTCCAAGTCGGCCGCTGATATATGGACAATGATCAAGAACTTGTACGAGACACAGAATACAAATTGTGTTCTCACACTCAAAGGCAAGCTGTTTGCATTGAAGATGGAGGAGAATGAGTCCGTTGCTGGATTCATGGCCAGAGTTAAGGACCTGAGTGAAAAATTGGGAGCTATTGGAGAGAAGGTATCCGACTCAGATCTGGTCACGCTCACATTAAACAGAATGACTGATGAATACCAGACGTTCATCACAAGGTTGTCAGCAAGAGAAAAAGCCCCTTCATTTGATGCGCTGACAGCAATTCTGCTCCAGGAGGAGGAGCGATGACAGAATTTAAAAACTCAGAGCAATGACCTTGCTCTGATGGCAAAAAGGAGACAGTACAGAGGGAAGCAGCACCAGCACCAGCACCAGCAACCGCAACAGCAGCAGCAGAAAGGAGCCAACACATTTCAAAAGAAATCATTTAAAGGTATGACTGATAATTATGTTAAGAAATGTTTTTACTGTGGAAAACCTGGTCATCAGATTAAAGAATGCTATAAGAGGTAGGCAGACAAACGAAGAAGCAAACAGAGAAAACATCAGGGTTGTTTTGCTGGGGAAGAGGAGGACCATAGCCACGAACTTCGACTATTTACAGTCGATTGTGCTCTTTCAGCTTCAAAGGGAGATGAGGATGACATATGGTATGTTGACTCTGGCGCATCCTCACATATGACTGGTAAGAGGGACTGTTTTGAATTTCTTGAAGAAACTGCATGTGGATCGAAAATTTATCTAGGAGATGATAGTGGGTATGAGATCAAAGGATATGGAGACATTCCTGTGAAGCTACCTAGTGGTGACATTAGACATCTTAAAAATGTATTATATGTTCCAGGAATTAAGAAAAAATTTGTCTCTGTCAAAATGATTATTGACCAGGACATGCAAGTTCAATTCTTTAAGAATAATTGTGTCATTAAGGATAGCCAGATGGAAACAGTTGCAATAGGAGTGCGCGTGGGGAGCTTGTACAGATTAGATGCAAAGAGTATGCCACGAAAAGCAATGGTTGCAACTGGATCAACAGTCGAAAATCTCTGGCATCAGAGATTCAGCCATCTCAATTTGCAAGACCTCATCTTACTTCAGAGGAAAGGTATGGTCGATGGACTCCCTGTTTTTCATAATGTTAAGCTAGAATGTGATGGATGTGCGTTAGGGAAAATGCATAGAGAAGAGTTCTCTTTGCATGTTAACAGAAAAGAAAGAGACATCTTAGAACTGGTGCATACAGATATTTGTGGACCTATGCAAACTAGGTCTTTAGGAGGAGCATATTACTTTCTGTTATTTACAGATGATTGCACTAGATTTTCATGGGTGTACTTTCTAAGTAAAAAGAGTCAAGCCTTTCAGTACTTTAAAGAGTTTAAATCTATGATAGAGAACCAAACAGGAAAAAGGATAAAGATTCTCTGCTCAGACCAAGGGGGAGAATACAGGTTAGGAGAGTTCATGAACTTCTGCAAGCAGCATGGGATTATGCAGCAATTCACAGTGCCACACACTCCACAGCAGAATGGAGTAGCAGAACGGAAGAACAGAACCCTTGTGGAGTGCGCCAGAAGTATGCTTCAAGGTAAGGGTCTATCAAATGGTCTTTGGGCAGAAGCTATTAACACTGCTGTTTATTTAAAGAATAGGAGTCCTACTAAATGTCTAGGCTTCAAAACCCCTTTTGAAGCATTGTTTGGACTCAAACCAGCAGTTAGTCATTTAAGAATATTTGGATCAAAAGCTTATGCTCATATACCGAAAGCAGATAGGAAGAAGTTAGACCCCAAAGCCCTGAAATGTATATTTGTTGGATATGGCACTGAGTTCAAGGCATACAAGTTATATAATCCTGTGACTCATAAAGTTTTTGCAAGCAGAGATGTTATTTTTTATTAACAGGCTGAAGATGGAAAGGAAGATTCTAAAAGTGATAGCCACATTCCACTGTTAATAGAAGTAAACAGTGAAGAAGATGAAGAGCATGAGCAGCAGCAGAAACAGGAAGAAGAAGCAGCAGATAGTATAATAAGTGATGATGCAAGCCTGGAAAGCACTGAAACAGATAGAGTTGAGGTAAGTCCTCTACCTAGGAGATCAGGTAGGAAGACTAGACTACCCGCTAGATTGAAAGACTATGCTTTAATGTCCAAAATTTTAAACATTGTAGAACCTACAAACTATGAAGAAGCAAGTAAATCAGATGCATGGAGGGCTGCAATGCATGAGGAAATTGAATCAATATATAGAAACCATACTTGGGATTTAGTTGAGTTGCCTGAAGGAAAAACCCCTATAGGATGTAAGTGGTTGTATAAACCAAAGATAAATGCAGATGGGAGTGTAGAAAAATTCAAAGCTAGACTGGTAGCAAAGGGTTACTCATAGCAAGAAGGAATAGATTTCGATGACACCTTTGCCCCTGTAGCTAAATTAAATACAATTAGAATGTTAAGTTCTTTAGCAACAAAACATAAATGGAAGCTACACCAGCTAGATGTTAAGTCTGCATTTCTGAATGGTGAATTAAAGGAAGAAATCTATTTAGTATAGCCTCCTGGTTTTGTGAAAAAGGGGCAGGAGCATTTAGTGTGTAAATTGCATAAGGCACTTTATGGTTTGAAACAAGCACCCAGGTCATGGTATGAGAAAATTGATTCATTTTTTATACAACATGGCTTTCATAGGAACCTCAACGATCCAAACCTGTATACCAAGTTAAATAAACAGAGGCAGATTATTTTGATTTCTTTGTATGTGGATGACATGATCATAACAGGAAATGCAAATAATTCGATCAAAGAAATCAAGCAGCAAATGTCACAAGTATTTGAAATGAAAGACCTTGGAGATCTTCATTATTGCCTAGGTTTGGAGGTATGGAAAGAATCTGGTCAAACTTTTCTTACTCAAGGGAAGTATGCTAGAACCCTGTTGGAAAGATTTAGAATGGAGCAGTGCAAAACAGCAGCGACACCATTGCAGCAGAATTTAAAGTTAAGCAGTGACGATGGCACAAAACAGGTGGATGCCACTTTGTACAGACAGCTAGTGGGAAGTTTGATATATCTCACGACAACTAGACCTGATCTGGCATATTCTGTTAGTGTGCTGAGCCAGTTCATGTCCAAACCACTTGAAAGTCACTGGATTGTAGCAAAATGTGTGTTGAGGTACCATAGTGGTACTTGTAATTATGGTATTTTATACACTGACATTTCTGATGTTACTTTAGCAGGATATTCAGATTCTGATTGGGCAGGTAACCTGGAGGATAGAAGATCCATCACAGGTTACGCATTTAGTATTGGATCCGGGGTTATTTCGTGGAGTAGCAGAAAACAAAGTATTGTAGCACTATCATCATGTGAAGTTGAGTACCAAGCATTGTGTGCAGCCGCATGCGAAACTATCTGGTTGAGGAGATTGGTCAATGATGCAGGTGAAGGACAGAAAGAAGCAACCAACATCAGAACTGACAACCAGAGCACAATAAAGCTTGCATACAATCCAGTTTTCCATAAAAATACTAAACATATTGACACTCAGTTTCATTTTGTTCGAGAAAAGATACAGTCCAAAGAAATATGTGTAGAGTATTGTAACACTTGTGATAATTTAGCTGATATTTTTACTAAGCCTCTAGGGCGAGTAAAGTTTGAATTATTTAGAGGGATGTTAGGAGTGCAGAATAACCCTTTCTCCATTAAGGGGGGGAGTTAAAAATAATCAATATTATTTTATTAATGGAGAAATGGTTACATAGTTGTAACGCATCTCCTTAGTTTAGGATTTGTTCCTAGAGTTTAGGAGGTTGTTTACAACTACCTGATTTTCAGTGATGTATTTAATATTGTAATATTCATTTGATGTAAAGTGAGAGTGAACGGAGAGAGAGTCTCTTTTTTGTTTGAGTGCAGTCTCCAGGTGCAGTACTCACTTGTGAGCTGCAACTCCTTCTTTTAATTCAAGTCTGATTTTTATCTTACAAAGGTTTGGAATGGATTCCTCCGATATAAAAAAGAATAGGTATAGACCACCAGAAAAAAAGAAGTGCACAAAACCCAATTTGAGTCCATGAAAGCAAGCACCCGACCCTGTCTAGAAAACATGCGAAATCAACGCATTATGTACTCTTATTTTCCTTTGTGTCATGTAGATGTTATCATTACTAGATGAGATTTTCTCAAATGATTATCATCCGCCCAGTGCAGATGTAAGAGACCCTATTAATATGGTTGATTTATAAATGTATATGGATAATATAGGTTAAACTATAAATGTATATGGATAATATAGGTTAAATTTTGGTTATTTCATGAAAATTTTATCCATGTCTTTCATTAAAATTATATATGGTAAGGGAAAGAATGTTATCAATGGCCCTCAACCCTTTCCAAAGCATCAACTTAATTGATCTTGTATCTCAACATATCCATGCTATTTTATGAGCGTGTCGTTCCAATCCATGTCTAGGTCCTCCCATTGGAATTATTAATTGATTGTTGTATCCTGGCGTTTTGGGAAAGCCTTTAAAAGTTTGGGAAAATTTAATCTCCGTTCGTTGATCACGAGCACTTCTTTATGATTTTCTGTGTTTTTAGTTAATGTATTCAATGTCTACTGGTTAATGTTTCGGTCCTTTTTTATTTTATGTGTCATTCGTTAATGTGTCTGCAGGTTGGACAACCACAGCTGACCATGTGGCCAAGATCGAGCCTCTAGTGGAAGATCGAGCAGGTGGCCAAGATTGAGCAGGCTGAGAAATGGCTGCCCGTGTGACCGGTGCGCCATGAAATGAGACACTGATGAGTTCTTGGATTAGCGGAGACGACGAGATAGATGATAAGAAGAGAAGAATAGTGAAGATTTTGAAAGAGGCCATGTATAACCCTCAGCACTTGGTACAACTATGAAGATTGGCGCAAATATTCCCCTCATCCCCATAGGATGCTTCCCCATCTCACAAAGCATACATTTTTTATACATTTTTATTGCTATACATTTTTTTTACATTTTTATTGGTATTTATAAGTAGTTGAAAATGACACCTTTAACAGATGAATGCATGTCTAACGCTTCCAGTTGTTTTCTTATATGCAGCCACGATCCACAATCCGGGCCATTGCAAAGCTCCAATAGAATACAACACAGTTGGTCCTTCTCTGCCATTGAGGCGGCAAAGTTGTTTAAGATCTTCCATTACACTATTATCCTAATTTTGTCTAGATTCCTCGTCCAATTCGTTGGAACCGAGATCATCCCTCACACATTGTGCTTGTCTTGTACACTCACTGTATTTTTCATTTTATATATGTACTAGCATACCGAAAGGAAACCCCGAAGTGAATGATAATGATACGTTGTTTAAAGATGAGCTTTTTTTTAATTGGTTTTTGAGTAAGTAATGGAAGATTTATCGAATAAAGTCCATGAATATTGTAATAATATGATATTCCATATAGTTAAGCACATTTTTACATATTTTAGATAATGTAAAGATAAGGGTGTTTTGAGTTAGTCGAATGGCATGAATAGTTGGTGGTACATATGCTTAATATTTCTAAATTTTGGATTCTTATAAGGTCCCTACTAAATAGGACATGAGTATAGATGTATTTTCGCTAACCGACTTTGCGAATTTGAAAGTTAATGCTTAGAAAAACAAGCACCCTCTTGTGTCCTTCAACTCTCTATACCTATGACGGAAGGTGATGTTGAAGGAGTGTAGAAGGAAGGTTTTGGGTTCATTAGAAAAAAAAATTATGTAAGGTCATTAGGAGTCAAGGAAGGATGTGTTCTTAGTTGTGGGGGAATATATTGTAGTCAACCAAATCCTTGACCTTTCAAGATGCACTTTGATACGAAATTTTATTGGCAAGAGGATAGTGATGGATAAATCCTTGACCTTTCAAGATGCACTTTGGTACAAAATTTTATTGGCAAGAGGATAGTGATGGACTACATTTTGAGAGAGAGTAAGTAGAGTCGGGGTTCATGTTTAGGCTATTTTGTATCTTGGAGCAACTCAATGTAACCACACTAATCATTTTCAATCCTTTTCCCTCCACCCTAATTACTTTTGTCCCCTTTCCATCCACAATAATTACTTTATTATTAAGTATTGTAACATGTTTCACTTAGATCTTCTTAAAACATTATTATGGATAGAGATTGGTATTTTAGTGCAACATCATATTCTTTAATTTCTTATTGCTCTAGAATTATGACATATATTTATGATTTAACAAGGTGATAAATTGAGCAACTTATTTTATAAAAAAATTTATAACAACATTGGATTTAATGAAAATTTATATTACTCACATGGGGAAATATTTTTCCACAAACTCTGATCATTTTACATTTTTATTTTTATTTTTATGGAAATTTGGTGATACAAATCCAAGTCAGCTTGCTGTTTTTCTTTATTTAAAATGCACTTGTGAACATAAATGCATTCAAAGCACTAAATATATACATAGGTAGCAACTCAAGTAGACCATTTCAACAATTTTTGGCTAACTCATTAGCGAATATGCCAAATAAAATGTAAAGCGTTTAAATTACACTATATTTGTTTCAATAAATATAGCAAAAATTGCTACTCTTAATAGAAATAGCAATTAGAGAGTTATTACCAATACAAAATGTTTGAGGAGCCACCTTTGGGGGCATTAAACTATCCCAAGGGACATCCAAACATGGACTAGCTTCACACAATCTACCCTTTTATTCTATTCTACATTAAATCTTTTCATCCCATGTATCTTTTGTTTGTTTGTTTGTTAGGTAGTATGAGTGTTGAGATGAATGACATGCCTAACATGTGGCTTGAGTAACTGCGACCTATGGGCATCTAAACCATCAAATCCACCCAAGGATCGCACTCAGCCTAGGCCACACCAACCCTTAGCATGGCTATATTTTTGCTTATGGGGTTTCAATTTGGTTACCTTTCCACCAAATAAAAACACCTTGCCACTGTTTATTTTACACCCCATGGGCTTTCATCTTATCTATCTTATTTATTCATTTACAAACCATAGTTCTCAATTTCTCATTCAACCCTAAGTATGCCTATAAATCCATCTCCACTTGAGATAATCCCTTGAGTTGTAAACATCATTTATATATATATATATATATATATATATATAGAGAGAGAGAGAGAGAGAGAGAGAGTAATGATCCATTTTATTTCATATTACATTAAATATTTCCATCCTATATATCTATCTTTCTTTTTTTACAATCCTTCCACATAGAGCTTTAATTAATTTTATTTTAAATTATAAATAATAAAATCATAATATAAAAGTATAAAGTTTTCTTACATCTCACTTTCTCATTCAAACCTAAGCACCAACAAAAAGCCATCTCAACCTCAAATCTATCAACCCTCTAGAAGGACCAAAATCTCTTCATTTGTGTGTGTATATATATAGAGAGAGATTCATCTCAACCTCTAACCTATCAACCATCTTGAAGGACCAAATCTATTCAATTGTATATATATTTATATATATAAACTCCATATTAAAGAAGGAAGTAATCACAAATATCTTTTATTTTGACCAAACATCAATAAATTGTTTTAACCATAACATTTTTGTAGATTGTTTTATATAATACATACATAATTGACATTTAAATATTTTAATTAATATGACTATTGAAATATTTTATTTATAACCCACATTATTCACATTAAAATGTTTATTATATCTCTTCATTATTATTTTTTGAATATTACATCATAAATCTCCTCTCCTAATACTAAGAAATTGAAATATCAATGAAATAAGAATAGTTTTACATTTATATATATAAAAATTTGATAAAATTGTTTTACATAAATATTAAAATATTATATATAAAAAATTAAAATATCTATAAGATATTTTGAAAATTACATCTCTCATTTTCTAAATCTATATCCTATTTAACCTAATATTTCTATATATATATTATGTTTTATGCTCTTTAAAAATGTGGTATTTCCATATATAATATATAATTTACATTCGTATATACTATAAACATTATCTACTTTTAGAATATTATATTGGATAAACATTATGCACGCATCGGGACAAAGTAATTAGAATCATAGTAAGAGTAATAAATCTGCGTATATATACACGCTCTTATACACTTAACGCATACGGATTTTATACACTTTACACTCCGGGAGTATAAAATTTAAATGCCCTGAAGCTGTGAGCAAGCGAGCGAAGATGGTTTCGAGAGTGGCAGATTACAAGTCAAAGGAGTAAGTAAAAAATAGAAGTGCAGACATTTCATTGTCGCGGGGGGTCCGTCCAAAACTCACTGATAAATGTGGATCGATAAGTAGGTGGCGGTTTCTCATAGGCTCTCGACAGACGATGAAGGTCGGTGGAGAATCTTCCTTCGGCGTTAATACAATTATGATAGAAATGGAGGGTCAAACTTATGGAGGAACAATGATTAATTTGAACACTACCTCTTCATACCTACCTCTTTTAGCTTTATCTTAAGCTTAAAAATTCTACCCACGATTTAATATCTATAATTTTGGCATTGTTAAACGCATGTCACATCTTATGTTGAAATTTTAGCTTTATCTTAAGCTTAAAAATTCTACCCACTATTTAATATCTAAAATTTTGGCATTGTTAAACGCATGTCACATCTTAGGTTGAAATCTGGCATAGTTAGCGCTTGTCGAATCTACGTTCACTTATGTACTTCGAGTTATCTAATTAGATTTTGGTTATCTAATTGTGGCCTAGTTGACCAATTGGAAACACTTAGAGTTTGGTTCCACATGAATTTCCTTAATTTTTGAGTTATTTATTGTTTTATCCTCATAGAGATGAGTAAAGAAGAAAATTAAAATATTGGCAAGGTAGATAGGATTGATTTGAGAAAATAATCTCCTAATTGGATTAAAACCTTGAGCTTCACATTAAGTGAAATTATCATTTAAATTATTGGTTGTTTATTTGGAGAAAAGAAGATGAACACAATATTATAATTCTGATATATTTGAAATATTTCTAGTATTCCTTGAATAGGAAAGAGAGTATCATTAATGTTTCGTGAGTAAATTTGACATTTATTTTAATGCCATGCAGAGACATTCAATTAAAGATCTAATTCTATTTTTGATTTGGAATTCATGATATTTAAAACACCCCAATAAGAATGATATAGCTAATAAACTTTGAATGATTAATACTTTTTACACCCATCACTTCCTTGATGCCTAGATTTGAGAGCTACACTTACATTTCAAATTTATATTTAAAATTCTACCGTAATTACCTATAATAAAAAAAAAGAGTTAACAAACATCTTTTATTATTTTTTAATTTTCTTACCTGTGTTATATAATCCTCATTATATTTCAAATCATAAGTTTGAAATCCAAAAAATAAACAATAAAACTAACTAATTACATTAAAAATATTGATAAATAATATCCAAAATAATAAATTCAACTCAGTCCATAAAATTATGGAAATTTTCGATGAAATAACAAAACAAAAAATGCGTAACTTTAAACATAATATCATATCACAATAAAATTTAAAAATATTTAAATCATTATCAACTAAAATACTATTTCATATCCATAAATAAAAATATTTATATAAAACGATATTTTGATTTAAAAGATTAATTATATTGAAAGTAAATATTTAGGTAGCTTTCGTGGTATATTAGTTATATTAAAATATCAATCAAACATATTACTAGTTTATTAAAAACCACCTCAAATGTGATCCACTTTACATTGTTTGTTCCTCAGAATTTTCCATCCATGGCCATTGTCAATTTTTACAAAGGCCTCAATAACCCAAAAGAGACATGGGTTCAACTTAACTTTCCAGTTGTTTCTCCTCGAAAATTGTCCCCCACTACCCTTTTAACCTCCATGCTTTACTTCTTCCATTGCAGCACACTCTTTTTCCCATGCTTCCCTTTCCTTGAGACGAGCATTCCGTCATCTTCTTCTTTGCCATGTCACAGAAAAACTATGGCATTGGTTCTTCATCATGGATGTCTCCACTCCTGGTATCGCAAGAGCCTTTTAAAAAGGGAAATCTGTTGCAAGGTCACCATGCTTCCCCTTCCTTGAAACGAGCATTCCGTCATCTTCTTCTTTGCCATGTCACAGAAAAACTATGGCATTGGTTCTTCATCATGGATGTCTCCACTCCTGGTATCGCAAGAGCCTTTTAAGAAGGGAAATCTGTTGCAAGGTCCCTCATGTGAAATTTAAGGCTATGTTGATGTCTGAAAATCTCCTTCTAGTTGAATATATTTGGTGTGATGTGTTTAGTTGGGTATATTTTTGGAAGAGAGATATAATTTGAAGTGTTAATATTATTAAAGATCTATGCTTGAGGTACCTATTTAACCAGTTAATGAATATCTTTTCAAGCTCGTGGAATGTGGATGATTAGGGGACTAATGTGGATGTAGGCCAAACCAATTGGGTGGAATGTGGATGACTAGGCCACTGACGTGGGTGTAGACAAAACTAATTCGATTAAAGCACTTTTCATCACATCTTATAGGGAATTCCAGATTGATGTTCATGAAGCTTTTGCTCCACAGTTAGTTTTCGGTATATAGGATAAATCACAGTGGGATCTATAGGAATTAATAGACAAAGATGGGATGTAATAAAAATTCTTGAAATAGGTGAAGAAGTACTGTATTATCTGTAATTACTATATTGATATAATTAGGAATAAGAATAGGCATACACTTGGATAATGGAAAAAAAGTAATTTTTTATTTGAGAAAATGACTTTGAAAGTGGAAAACATCACTCAAGGAATATATCTAGACCAATGTAAGCTAGCAACAATCCATTTAGATAACCTAAAACAAGATAAGTAAGTAAATATTAATGAAACAAAAGAAAATTTAACAAGCAACTAGTAAATATTGATGAAACAAGAGAAAAACTAACAATTAACAAGGAGTGATTGTACTAGATACCATGAATCCTAATACCAATAGGGGTTGCACATGATTACCTATTTATGTTCGTTGAACTCACAATAGCAATGAGATTGATTCTACAATGACAAAATAGTATATTTAAATTTCAAACTCTAAATTAGAATAAAAACATTTTTATGTCCCAGGGATATATTTAGAATAACTTTTACCATTGGGTTTATTATATTAGGCCGTAATAGGTTTATTATATTAGGGCTTTTTGCTATTTGGATTATAATACTAAAGTTTAATATTAGGTTCATAATTTGTATCATTAGGGTTTATAATATTAATTTTAGGGTTTAATATTAATCTCTTCTGTTTATCAATCCCTTAAGTTTATAATATTAATTGCTTGGGTTCAAATCATTTCCCTCGGTTTATAATTCATTGAGTTTATAATATTTATCCCTTAGGTTTATTAATTCCTTGGATTTATAGTGTTAATCACTTGGGTTTATAATATTAATCCTAATGTTTATAATATTAATCTTAGGGTTTAATATTAATCCTAGGGTCTAATGGTATTCCCTTGAGTTTACAATCCCTCAGGTTTTTAATATTAATCCAATGGGTTTATTAATCCCTTCGGTTTATTGATCGCTTATGTTAATATTAATCTTAGGGTTTAATATTTATTTTAGGGTTTATTTCGCTTGGGTTTATAATATTAATTCGTTGTTTTAATATTATTCCCGCCAGTTTATAATCCCTTAGGTTTATTAGTCCATCACCTTTATGATATCAATCCCTTGGGTTTATAACATTAATCTGTTGGGTTTATGAATCCCTTCAATTTATAATACTAATAATTAGTTGGGTTAATAAATCCCTTAGGCTTATGATATTAATTAATTGAGTTTTTAATCCCTAGCATTTATTATATTAATCCCTTGGGTTTATTGATCGCTTGTGTTAATAATCCCCAAGGTTTATAATATTATTTCCTTAGGTTTATAATATTAATAACTCTTTGGGTTTATAAATCCTTTGGGTTTGTAATGTTAATCCCTTTGGGTTTTTAATATTAATTCTTTGAGTTTTTAATTTGTTTGGTTTGTAATATGAATAATTCCTTGGGTTTATAATATGAATCCATTGGGTCTATAATATGAGTCTGGCACAAGGTTATCAGACTCTTAATGGATTGGGGTTCAAATAGACTCATTATAATGAGTAAAGAACCTGAACGAATGGTAATTACAGTGGGTCCATATCGTTGAGGAAGGAATAACTCGCTTGACATAAGGAGAGCGAGGTGGGTTCAAATACAATATCTCGAGCCTTAAAGCACATACTGAGGCAAAAATGAAATAAATGATTCTCTGTTGCATCTCATTTTGCATAGTTGCATTGTATAAGTATCTCTCTCTTGCAAATTGCATTGCACATAGTTTATTGCATTTGACTAACTAATCTCATTGTAAGCAAATTTGTCTAATTCCTTATAGTCATGCTCTTGCAATCTTGTAGTTCGATCGTCTTAATTTGATAATCTAATAATTAAAAGACAATTTCTAATAAGAATATACAAGTGATAAAGAGACATTGGTATCATTATTCATTTAAAAGTGTTTCTCTAATCGGATCTTGTGATCTGTTTAGCAAGTGATATTGGCTAGAGTGGCTTTAATTTACCATTGTTTCTCAATAAAAATGATGATAAAATAATCAATATGATAACATGTCTCCAGCAACCGATGAATAAAATGAATGTAACACTGTGCACACACTCTCTTTGTATGTTTCTAGTAGCTGATGAATAGAATGAATGTAGCACTGTGCACACACTCTGATTGTATATCTCCAACTAATGAGTAGAATGAATGTTTGAAATGAAAATTAGTAAGGGTTGATGTTTTATAGTTTTTTGATCTAGAATTTAATTAGTAGGGAAGATTCAGATGGATTTCCATCGCCCAAATACAAATGTGTGTTCTTGATTGATTTGTACATGATCCAATGGATGATAAACTTTCATGGTTGATCCTTGTGCTTTTCTGTGTTTAATTCCTGAATTGAGTAGAATGAATGTTTGAAATGAAAATTAGTAAGGGTTGATGTTTTATAGTTTTTTGATCTAGAATTTAATTGGTAGGGAAGTTTGGGATGGATTTCCATCTCCCAAATTCAAATGTGTGTTCTTGGTAGATCTGTACATGATCCAGTGGCTGATAAACTTTCACGGTTGATCCTTGTGCTTTCTTGTGTTTAATTCTTGAATTGAAAGGGCCGATGTGTTTAATACCTGAATTGAAAGGGTTGGTGTCTTTTATTGCATCTTCTGAACTAATTCCTAAATTGAATGGTGTCATTTATTGTCTTCAATAGGTTGAATGGTTAAACGCACATATGGTTGACACACATTTCCCCTGTTCTTGTGAAGGTATTACCCAACAATGGGATGTGTTGCTCCAGTGGAATCAATGGGTGACTCTTTGATGGGATAGGTGTACTCCTATACAGAATTCAATGGAATGTTTTGTAGTGCATTTTGAATTAATTGGTAATTTAGAACTGGAGGTAGTTGGGATAGTATGTCTTGTCAACTTGTGATGTTAAGGCTTGGTGTTTGAAAAATGTTGATTCAACCAATATATAGGCCCATTTTGAACAAAATTTAATAACTTATATAACTTAATATAAATTATTTGCGTGCATATTTTTTATAGTTTATAATAAAAATTTTATGGATGTGTGGAGACCAATATTGATCAACCTCTCCTCTAGATCTTAAAAAATTAATTATAAAATTATAAAATAACTTATTATTATTATACAATTAATTAGTTAATAATATAATATTTTTATTTAAAAATATTAATTAATTACTTTTTAATATTAAATTACTTTTCAACTTTAGTGGGGGCTATCCTTATTCCTTCCCACTTTTCTCATAACTACGGCGTCGACGTTCAATTTGGTGACAGACTTGGCTTTAATGGGGAGGCAAAAAGAAAACTCAACACAACACCGTATGCATATTATATTACACTACAAAAAATGGAGTTGTCTATAATGCGATTTTTTGAAGATTTTGGTGACGGAATCCGGCGGAAGAATTGAGGTCAAATCTTGATTTTTTGCCGTTAAAATGGTTTTTTAACTGCATATTTGGATTCAGCACCCTGAAAAACCCCTGGGACGCTTTCATTGTGCAGAAACTAGCTATCAAACTTGCGATTCCAATAATTCCTGCCGGATTTCGACCGGAAAAATCTGCCGGAAAAACTTTCAAAAAGTCGCATTATAAACAACTGCACAAAAAATCAACTATAAAAACAACACAATGAAATGAATTAAATTATATACTAAATACTAATTATACGAAAATATGATTAGTGTATATGTGTGAATGTGAAATATTTATTATTTAAAATCTTATAATTGATAGTTTATGTTAAATCTCATGTAGGGTTTCATTTCGTGTTAGGATTACGAAGGAAAATGAAAAATGATGGCATTTTTTATGGTTTTAAAATTAATTAAAATAAAATAATTAAAATTATTTTATTATTGTTTTAAAATTAATTAAAATAAAATAAAAATTGTAGTTAAATAAAAATTATATTTTTTCCTAATACTTTTTTTGTTTGGCTAAGAGTTTCGTTTTTTAGGACGCAAAGAACATGTTAACGATTCAAGACCCAGGGTTATTTGGCAAGAGTGAAAGTCTGTCTCTTTAAGGACCAATAGCAGTGGATTATTCTAAGTGGCGTGGTTTTCTTTGATTAAGAGTGAAGAGTGAAACTTATTCTAAGTGGCATGGTTTTCCTTGATTAAGAGTGAGGAGTGAAACTCTGCCTCCTTAAGGACCAGCAGAAGCCGGTTATTCTAAGTGGCGTGGCTTTCTTTGATTAAGGGTGATGAGTCAGCGTATTCATGGTTAGCACCCAAAGATAGTTGTCTAGTGTTGGTTTGACAATTGAGTTATGATAGGTTTTTTACAATGTAGCTTAACTTATAAACAAAATGACATTTTTTCACTACATTTTTTCTCGTGAATTTTAATCAAAATCTAGTTAAAAACTTGGTTAATTTTAATCAAAATCTCCTTAAAAACTTGAGTTTAAATTGTTTAATGTGCATATTCAAAATCTTGAATCCATTTATGAATTCAAAAATATATTTTAAACAACAAAAAATCTTGAAATTATATTACCAAATTATAGTGAATTCCAATAAAAAAAATGTTATTTTATTTATAAATTAGACTAAACTTTTTCAGCAGCTTAAAAAAAATAAAAAATAAAAAGATAAAAGTTATATTTTTTACATAATTTCCATTAAATTTATGCAAAACTTTTTGATTTATACCCGGATTTCCGAGCACGCTGGCTATAGAAACTAATCTGCTATATAAACGGGTCTTCTTATAAAATTTGACCAATATATTTTAAATATTCAAAAATATATTTTAAAATATATTTATACATTCCAAAATATATTTTAAACAACAAAAAAATCTTGAAATCATCAGATAAAAAATATTATTTTATTTATAAATTAACATAAACCTTTTACTACCCATAAAAATAATAAAATAATAAAAATCATATTTCCTACAAAATTCCCATTAAATTTGAGCAAAACCTTCTGATTTATACCCGGATTTCCAAGCACGCTGGCTATAGAAACTGGTCTGCTGTGTAAACGGGTCTTCTCATAGAATTTGACCAGTGTGGCCACTTGCATTCCAACTGGTCTGCTGTGTAAACGGGTCTTCTCATAGAATTTGACCAGTGTGGCCACAGTTCCTCGTGGAATGCAAGTGGGAGTGCGAAACGCTACAGGATTCCAACCGATATTATTCTGCTGCAGTGTCACCGACTTTAATCAGCCACTGCTGGACGCGGCCCATCGGAAAAATACCTCGAAAACCGGAAATAATCTTGCCAACTCCCCTATTTATAGTGAGCAAACCTGCAATACGTTTCTAGACTTAGAATGGGTATGGATCAATTACTCGCTATTCTATCTGTTATTACATTTGCTCTCATACTGCCTTCACTTGCTGCAGCAGCAACAATGGAGGACGTGAAATATCCCGCTTACTATAACCACACGGATATCGCGGAATTCATTAAACCTTCGTGCAACGTGACTCTATATTGCCAGCTCTGCGTTTCGTCGCTCTCTTCCTACGCCGGGCGTCTTAAGGCGAAGCAGAGTGATCTCGCCAAAGCAGCCGTGGTAGTCAGCCTCTCTAATGCTCGCAACGTTTCCGTCTGGGCCGCCGGCCTCAAAGCCAGAGGCGCCATGATGAGTCAAAGAGAAAACGCAGCGCTTAAGGATTGTCTTGGGGATTTCAAGGATACTACGTACGAGATTAAAGGATCTGTGGTGGAGCTGAAGCAACTGAAGCCATACTCTTTCAAGTTTCAGATGAGCAACGTGCAGACGTGGATGAGCGCGGCCCTTACAGACCAGGAATCCTGCCTCAATGGCTTTCAGGATCTCCACGCCACTGGTCATGTTACGGCCATGGTCACCGATCGCGTGCAGAACGCGCGCAAATTGATAAGTAATGCTCTCGCTCTCGTCAACACATTCGCTGCCACCGGAGGAGGACATGAGCTCCATGTCTGAAGCCTTCAAGGGCTCCTCGCCTCAAATAATATATTCAGTATTTCATAGAATCTGTATACCATAGCTTTTACCTCCAGCCTTGAGCCAAAATTTGGGGCTTTTATTGTAAATTCAGTTACATTGATATAATAAACGTTTTCAGAGTAATGAAGAGCAGAATATGATTTATAGAATATGCTTCTGCGCCTTAAGATGGTAGTCCGGTTGTAGATGCTTTGGCTGGTGTTTGGTTCCATTAGGGCCGAGGGTCGAATTCAGGGGCCTTCTGAGCATAAAGTTTCACTGGATCGCTCCTTAGTAGCACAGCCCACCTCACCTACTCAAAAGATAATCATATGTTTGGGTCACGAGCGGCCATATCACCATAACTTCGACTTTGTGTCATATCACCATATAAGTGTTAGGTAATTTCCGTCCCTCTCGAAAATAACGATTAATTGATTTCATCTCTTTCAATACTTTATATATATTTTAACGATTCACTACTTAAAAATACTGATTAATTGATTTCATCTAACCGTTAATTAAATAAATTAAGCACTTAAATTAAATTTATTTTATTTTATTAATTATTTAAAAAATGGATAATAATACATTTTTATCATATCTAATATATCACTCATTTAAAATCGAGAATCACCATCTATCCCTTACAAAATCTACTTTTATCATTTAAAATTAAAATATTTTTCATTTTAAATTATAACAATTTCATTAATATAAAAATATCTTCATTTAAATTTTACTTTAAAAGTATTATGATGTGAAAGTATTTTTTTACACAAACTATTTTTATTATTTAAAACTAAAACATTTTTTCATTTAAAATTATAACAATTTCATTAATATAAAAATATCTTCATTTAAAAGTATTATGATGTGAAAGTATTTTTTTACACAAACTATTTTTATTATTTAAAACTAAAACATTTTTTCATTTAAAATTATAACAATTTCATTAATATAAAAATATCTTCATTTAAATTTTACTATGATGTGAAAGTATTTTTATTTTCGTTTACATTGTTGTTAATCTTAGATTTACAAAGTCCGCCAACACATCCTACGATGATTGAAGCTTAATCATTGCCGTCAACTTCATTCAATTACTATCTCCTGTAGTCCAGTGTATATAGTCCGGTTGCTATAAGGCCCTAAATCAGTAACAGGGTAAACAGTAACGAAAGCTACTTTTGCTAATTTCTCACCTTTGCCTCTACTAACAGTGATTTGGTTAGATTCACAAAGTCGGCCAACACATCCTACCATGATTGAAGCTCAATCATTGCCCTCACCTGGAAAAGGGGTATAAATGAAATATTTTCGATTTCCATTAACTTCATTCAATTAAATTACTATGTGGTCTAGTCCAGTTCATATAGTCCTGCTGCCATTTACAGACCAATGCCCTAAACCAGGAACAGGGTAGACTAGAGGAACGAAAGCTACCTTTGCTAGTGTCTCTACACTTGTCTCTACTAACGGTGCTCTTTGGACCACATCCTTATGATTGTATCTCGTGCTGTATACTCCGCTGTAAGATATCTTTGAACTAATTTAGTTATGGAAAATGTGAAGTGAGGAGTTATTGATTTTAACCATATTATTATGTTAATAGGTATTTTCTAAATCTATATTTACTCTAGATTTAAAAAAAGCTAAGAGGGATCAAATCATTTTTTACTCTATGCTAGTTTGCATATCAAGATATTTGATCCCTGTGCAGGCTTAGTAGATCTAGAATAAAAATAGATCTATGTTGGTTTAATTCCCCCTTTAGATAGGCTGCATTCCAGGTGAAATGCCATGAGTCAATACCATTGGTTCTCAATACCATGGGTCAATACCATGTGCCATCTTTATTTTATTAATATTAATATTAGGGTTAACAATGGTTTTTTTGCTTTGGTATTAATAATAATTTGGCCCATGGTATTTGACTTGGGCCATAGGCTTCACCTAAATAAAACCTCATTTTTGAGTGTTTTAAATATAAAGTGAATTACGGAATAAATATATAAAAAAATTATTTTATTTATTTACCATACCTCTATTTATACCTCTATTTATATTTATATTTTTATAAATATGGTATTTGGCCCATTGTACTTAGCTCGTGCTATTAAAATGGTATTTGACCCATAAGCTTCACCTAAATAAAACCTCTTTTTTGAGTCTTCGTAAATATAAAAAGGTCTATGGATTAAATATAAAAAGAGGTTTTATTTATTTACTATACCTCTAGTTTATTTGCCATACCCCTAGTTTATTTATATTTCTATTTATTTAGCATTCTTTTGGAGTAAGTATAAAATGAGGTTTTATTTATTTACCATACCTCTGGTTTATTTATATTTTTATTTATTTACCATACCTATTTTTTTAGTGTTCATAAACCTCTTTATATTTTAAATTTATATTGTGTTTATACATAATAATAATTAGATTGATTTCTAAATAGGGTCGACATTAGATTATTACATGTTTATATGAGATCTACCCCCATATTGGGTTGTAAAGCGCCTCTCGCCGCAACAAAATTACAAATATTTTTTTAGATAAAAGAAAACCATAATATACATATTACATTAAAATATATAACACATAAATAGCAACAATAACTTCAGATTCATTTTACCTTGTAAATTAAGCTAATTTAAATAATTCATAAGCATATAAAAACTTGAATAGTTACAATAAACTTACAATATAACAATATGTTTAATCATGTATATTCACATCCACTTTGCCATAGATATTATTAATTTGTAAATCTTTGTTACAATACTATGGCTCATCAATAAAACATGCCCAAAACCATCTCAATACCACATGCCTAAAAATGATGACTCATCAATACCACATGCCCAAAAACCATCTGTGATTTCATAATCAAAATATTTTTTAAATATGTTTTTTTAAATTTAATTTTATTACATTTTTGGACCTAGAAGATGTTATAATATGTTATCTAAACATCTTGAGAGGGTCAAACTACATAAAAATAAAAATACAAAATACAAAATAAAATTATTACTTAAAATATGTTGACTCAGTGAAATTTCCTAAAATTAAAAATTAAACTAAAAAAATAATTAAATTAGCCGATATTTATTTTAATTTTGGACTTATCAAGTTTACAAAGAGTTCAACTTTTTTAAACAAGTTTTACACTAAAAAAAATAGTTTACACCTAAAAATTTTAACCTTTTCAAATACTTAATAAATCTAAAATTAAAATAAACTTAAATTAATATTTATATAAAATTAATGCAGAATAACCCAACTCTAAACTAATCAATTAAAATTAACTTTTTATTGGTTAGCCCAGATCCCCTATCTGCAATTTCTGAATTGATACTTTTTACCGGTTAGCACAGATCCCTTTATCTGCAATTTCTGAATCGATATTGAGGTATTCCATTCCCCTCAAATAAGCTATAATATAATATAATATAATATAATATAATATTATATATATATATATATATATATATAAAAGCAACTTGGGGTTGATCGATTATCCGTTTGGAAAATCAACTCACCGTATATTTTGGAGTGACATCGATTCTTTCACTTTCATTCGACTCCGCACTAACAGTTGAAAGTCTGTACAAAAGACGGACAATACCGTGGTCACCGCCTCTCTATATGTAGAAAGTCAAAGTCGCCGCCCTCTGTAGCAACCCGAGATAAGTTTTAATCAGAGGTATACAAATTAAATTAAATGGTGATAAGTGATAAGTTTTAATTAGAGTTATTTAAATTAAATGCGAATAGGCATAGAGGTATGCAAACTAAATTAAATAGTGATAAGTTTTAATAAGAAGTATGTAAATTAAATGTGAGTAGTTATCATTAAAAATATATACTGTTATATTATTAAAGAAAAATAAATAAAATAAATTATAATTTTATTTTAAATTATTATTGTTATGAATTAAAAGAAGGTTGAGCAATTTCAATAGGGATGACGACTAGAAGATTAGTAGTTGTTGAATTTTTGTTTTTTTTTCCTTAGACATCATTTTTCTGATCTTCTTGTTTTCTTTTCTAATTATATTCCCTGTTTTTGGATTGTTTGAATTTCCCCTCTTTTGAATTGTTGTTGGATACACATTTCCTTTAATTATTCATCGATTTATTAATAATTTATTTGGTTTATAATTGTAATTATTAGGATTTTGATTCCTTCCCTATTACTGGTTTATTTTCTTGGTTTTAGTTCTAAAATTTTAGGTTTTTCTTTATTATTAAGGTTTTTAATAAATATGACATATAAATAATAATTAAGTTTAGAATTATAAGCTTTCATATTTAGATAACTTGTCAACTAATTATTTAATTAATGGATATACATTTAAGTTTAATTCTTATTTATCCCCTAATATAATTAGTAACATGTTTAGTTAGATATAAACAAATTAATCACATTAACCATTTAATTAATTATTTAATAAAGTTTATTTTTTATTCTAATATTGCATACATTAATATTAATGTGAATTTATATACATTTTATTTGGTTGTTAAAGAGGTTAATTCATATATGGTCACATATAAATAGACATAGTAATCATATTAACTAATTATTTATTTATTGATATTTTATCCTATAAAATTCCCTATAGTATTATCGGTTTTTATGTTGTTAAATGAAAACAAATAAATGAATTATGTTGGAAGTAATGCTTCCATGTAATGTGTGAGTTGCCATTGTGAGTCCCTAGGTATCAATTTAGAAGTAGTCAGTCTCCTATGTGTGAGTTGTAATAGCTATCTAGATCTGTCGTTGTCAATGATCTAGATACCATAAATATGCAACCCTTGATATCAATAAAATATATTGTGTTTGGTGTTGTGTTTAATGGATCTCTTTTCTTTCTCTCTATTTTCTAATATGGTATCAGAGATAGATCTATCTTGATTCCCTTGCGGGAAAGCCAGGAAGATGTGAGAGAGTCTTGAGTATTATTGTTTTGTACATATATAAATTAATATAGGTGTGTTACAGTTAATTTCTATTGTGAGATTTATTTCTCCCTATTTATATCTGTGTGCGAGTATTGTTTTTCCGATGTGATATAAGTGAGATTTATTTCTCCCTAATTATATCTATGTGTGAGCGTTGTTTTTTAGATCTGATATATTTACAAGGTTGACAGATTTTATTGATTACCGTGTTTGTGGAATCAAATTTCATTTTTTTCCGTTGTTGAATTAACTAGCTGATTTTGCTCGGGTAGCTTGAGAGTTCCTCTTCTGACATTTCATGTGGATAACAGTTCAATCAGTCTTAGATTGTGCATGTTGAGTGGTGATTAGCCTCTTGATTCTTGCGGCATATACTTGTGGATTGTTTGATTTATTTGGACGAGACAGGGGTGGTGTGGAATACGACAGGAGTTTTAATTTATATGGAAAAAAGAGTAATTCTGGGTAGAAATTTTAATGTGAAAAAGAGTTGTTGCTAAGAATCAACTAATGCAGAACCCCAAAGAACAGGTCAACTATTCAACAGAGTAACGTGACCCGTCATGCTCCGGGAGCATTATTCATAGGTAGTTCTTAATAAGGTCAAGTTGGTGTGATACATTGTGCTCCGGGAGTGTCAGTACATGTTATTTTATAAGGTCAAGTTGTAGAATTATCTATTGAAGACATTCTGTATCCAGAATGCTATCCTAGATAACTGATGAAGGCTGCGGAGGGTCGTGGATTCACAGATGGTGGCAGTTCCATAGGATGGTTCAGTATCGACACTGACCCGTTGCGCTCCGGGAGGTTGAGAAGTGTCAATTCTACAAAGCTCATCAACGATGGTCAAAGGCAGTTACATTTTAAATGGAGGTCAAGTGATAGCTCAAAGATGTGGTGGTGAAAGAACGATGTTTGCGAGATTCCAGAGTGGATGTGGGTGCTGATGATGACCATATCAGGAAAATCTGACAAAGATTTATTTATTGTTATAATGTGGGTTTTTTATATTTTTTACATGTAAGCATTAAGACCATATCAAGCAAATCTGACAAAGATTTATTTATTGTTATAATGTGAGTTTTTTATATTTTCTACATGTAAGCATTAAGGGAGGGTGTTGGAAGTAATGCTTCCATGTAATGTGTGAGTTGTCATTGTGAGTCCCTAGGTGTCAATCTAGAAGTAGTCAGTTTCCTATGTGTGAGTTGTAATAGCTATCTAGATGTGTCGTTGTCAATGATCTAGATACTATAAATATGTAACCCTTGATATCAATAAAATATACTATGTTTGGTGTTGTGTTTAATGGATCTCTCTGCTTTCTCTCTATTTTCTAATAAATTAACTATTAATTAATTATTTAATAAACATTTACATTTTATCCTATTACTTCACATGTTAGTATTAATATGAATTTATTTAGTTGTAAAAATAATACTTATTTGGTTACATCCAAATAATTTTAGTGATTAAATTAACTACTTATTTAACTACTTATTTAATTTCATTAATATTTAGTTTATTTAAGAGGATAATAAATTAGTTATTAGTTTTATTGTTCTTAGTTCATAAAATTTTAATTAATTAAAAGCAGATATATTTGGTTTTATATATATTTAATTAAAATATATAAATCTAACCAATTAACTAATTAATTAATTAATTTTCTAACAAATTAACTAATTACTTATTTAACTATCTAATTTTTCCCCTAACTCCTTTTCCCCTAATTTTTCCCCTAACTCCTAACTCGTTGTCAATGATCTAGATACCATAAATATGCAACCCTTGATATCAATAAAATATATTGTGTTTGGTGTTGTGTTTAATGGATCTCTTTTCTTTCTCTCTATTTTCTAATATGATATCAGAGATAGATCTAGCTTGATTGCCTTGTGGGAAAGCCAGGAAGATGTGAGAGAGTCTTGAGTATTATTGTTTTGTACATATATAAATTAATATAAGTGTGTTACAGTTAATTTCTATTGTGAGATTTATTTCTCCCTATTTATATCTGTGTGTGAGTATTGTTTTTCCGATGTGATATAAGTGAGATTTATTTATCCCTAAATATATCTATGTGTGAGCATTGTTTTTTAGATCTGATATATTCACAAGGTTGAAAGATTTTATTGATTACCGTGTTTGTGGAATCAAATTTCATTTTTTTCCGCTGTTGAATTAACTAGCTGATTTTGCTCGGGTAGCTTGAGAGTTCCTCTTCTGACATTTCATGTGGATAACAGGTCGATCAGTCTCAGATTGTGCATGCTGAGTGGTGATTAGCCTCTTGATTCTTGCGACATATAGTTGTGGATCGTTTGATTTGTTTGGCCGAGACAGGGGTGGTGTGGAATACGACAGGAGTTTTAATTTATATGGGAAAAATAGTAATTCTGGGTAGAAATTTTAATGTGAAAAAGACTTGTTGCTAAGAATCAACTGATGCAGAACCCCAAAGAACAGGTCAACTATTCAACAGAGTAATGTGACCCGTCATGCTCTGGGAGCATTATTCACAGGTAGTTCTTAATAAGGTCAAGTTGGTGTGACCCATTGTGCTCCGGGAGTGTCAGTACAGGTTATTTTATAAGGTTAAGTTGTAGAATTATCTGTTGAAGACATTCTATATCCAGAATGCTATCCTAGATAACTGATGAAGGCTGCGGAGGGTCGTGGATTCACAGATGGTGGCAGTTCCATAGGATGGTTCAGTATCGAGACTGACCCGTTGCGCTCCGGGAGGTTGAGAAGCGTCAATTCTACAAAGCTCATCAACGATGGTCAAAGGCAGTTACATTTTAAATGGAGGTCAAGTGATAGCTCGAAGATGTGGTGGTGAAAGAACGGTGTTTGCGAGATCACAGAGTGGATGTGGGTGCTGATGATGACCATATCAGGAAAATCTGACAAAGATTTATTTATTTTTATAATGTGGGTTTTTTATATTTTTTACATGTAAGCATTAAGACCATATCAAGCAAATCTGACAAAGATTTATTTATTGTTATAATGTGAGTTTTTATATTTTCTACATGTAAGCATTAAGGGAGGGTGTTGGAAGTAATGCTTCCATGTAATGTGTGAGTTGTCATTATGAGTCCGTAGGTGTCAATCTAGAAGTAGTCAGTTTCCTATGTGTGAGTTGTAATAGCTAGAAGTGGTCAGTTTCCTATGTGTGAGTTGTAATAGTTATCTAGATGCGTCGTTGTCAATGATCTAGATACTATAAATATGTAACCCTTGATATCAATAAAATATACTATGCTTGGTGTTGTGTTTAATGGATCTCTCTGCTTTCTCTCTATTTTCTAATAAATTAACTATTAATTAATTATTTAATAAACATTTACATTTTATCCTAGTACTTCACATGTTAGTATTAATATAAATTTATTTAGTTGCAAAAATAATAATTATTTGGTTACATACAAATAATTTTAGTGATTAAATTAACTACTTATTTAACTAATTATTTAATTTCATTAATATTTAGTTTATTTAAGAGGATAATAAATTAGTTATTAGTTTTATTGTTCTTAGTTCATAAAATTTTAATTAATTAAAAGCAGATATATTTGGTTTTATATATATTTAATTAGAATATATAAATCTAACCAATTAACTAATTAATTAATTAATTTTCTAACAAGTTAACTAATTACTTATTTAACTATCTAATTTTTCCCCTAACTCCTTGTCCACTCAAAGGTAGTTGTTGTCCTGTCAATTTTTAGCCATTCCCTATGGTCAAAGGTAGTTGTTTATTTCTAGTAGTTGGAATGCTAAGTCTCTCTATTTAAGTTGTTGCCATGATCTGGTTCATCTTGTCCTGTGAATGAACCACACTTGCACTTGCTGAGAACCACACTTGCTGCACTCGTTCCAAACACATTGACAAATGAATTTCCATGTGATTATCACCAAAAAATATCTCAAAAAATTAATAATGATCAGGAAAACCTTAATTCAACAATTACAATTCATAAATATAGTAATATTCCAATGTCCAACATATTATTTCTATATTTAAAATTATGATTTTATAAATAGGAACTTTCCTTTAACAAAAACTTCCAATAGGATGAAATTTGGGTGCCTTATTTTTTAACTAATTTATTTATAACATTTTTTCTTAATTTATGATGAATATTAAAGAAATTTTTAAAATAAAAATTGTTTTTTAATAAAATAAAATAAAATAAATAAAATCATAGATAAATAAAATATTAAAAAAAAAGGAAAATTGATATTTTAATTGTATTTTTAATATATTTATTTATAAATTACTTATATGTGAGATGTAAATACCCAATTTTAACCTTTTGTAAATACATATTTATCTAAATTAAATAATAAATAATAAATTAAAATAAAATAAATAATAAATAATAAATTAAAATAAAATTAATCAAAGATACCATACTTATATGACATAAAACCTTAATTAATTTCAAGACCTTACTAACTCTTCCCAAGATGCCTAAAGGCCACCCACAAAAAAAAAAAAGAAATAGAAATAGATGAGTCTTTTAAACATGCTTATATATGAAATCCATTCACAAGTTGGTTTCAATTTATTAATCATATAAGTAACTTAATTCAAAAGCTTGATATTTAATTATGTTAATTTTTATGTAAAATAGATTAAATTAATAGTTTAATTTGTTGAAGATTTTTTATTTCAACTTAAGGTGGATGAGGATTTGTTTATTTTTTTGTTACTTTTTTATGAACTACTTAGATTGATTTTCAAGGGAATATGCTTAGTTTATGTTGTAATTTGTTAGAGAATTTGCTAGGTTGCATTAACTTTTAATAACTTTTAAAAAAATTATGTCACATTTCCCAGAGATTTTCTAAGCATACCTAATTTTAGAAAAATCGCTTTATCTCTTGGTTGTAACTGATCGAAGCTCTTCAACAATACTGTTTTTATAAGACTTGGGGTTCTTAAGGGTTGAGTAAAATCAAAGGTAATAATAATATTTTTGTTGCAATAATTCATAATAATAGTTTTTTTTGTTATATATTTATCAGTAGATACGAATGAAGCCTTCAACTATATCAACCACATTAATATTTTTAATGTGGTTGTACTAGTATTTATGTGCACATGTAAACATTATGTTAATTTTTTTTTTTTTTTTACAATTGATTTAGTTGTTAATTAGTGGCGAGGATAATTATTATTGATTGTTATTGATGAATACATGATGTCTCCATCTTTATTGTTTAATGAAACTATGTGGACTTACAATTATTCAATAAAAATCATGTCACTAGAATGACTAAGCTAGTGGTCCATAATGGGATAGACTTTCATTCTTTCCAAATGTCTTTGTATTATCTTTGAAGAAGATGAGCTATTAGCCAATTAGAAGTAGTCTTAAGTCTTACTCCAAATCCAAAAATAGCTTTCAATGAAGATAATACTCATAAGAAAGTCAATATTCCTTGTGTTCATTGTTAAGATTATATCTCTAATATGGTATTTTGCTTTTTAGTAACATTTAATATTTATTTCATATATGAAACCAAATACCATGTGAATCTCTTGTGCGTTATATATATATATATATATATATATATATATATATATATATATATATATATATATATATATATCTTAACAAAAACTAGGGAATTTGTATAAATTTAAAGAGGTTGTAGTAACAACTCATAGTAGAGTTTTACAAAATAGGCTTCCCATGAAAGTAGTATAAGTTAAAAGGCTATCTTGATTTTATTCTATAATGGCCACTTGTTTATTGTTAATATTATATCTCTAATATGGTATTTTTCTTTTTAGTAACATTTAATTTTTATTTCATATATGAAACCAAAAACCATGTGAATCTCTTGTGCGTGTTTTATCTATATATATATATATATATATATATATATATATTAACAAAAACCAGGGAATTTGTATAAATTTAAAGAGTTTGTAGTAACAACTCATAGTAGTGTTTTACAAAATAGGCTTCCCATGAATGTAGTATAATTTAAAAGGCTATCTTGATTTTATTCTATAGTGGCCACTTGCAAGCATCTTCTAGTTCACCTTAAACTAGATATTATTGATGTGAAAATACAATAAACAATAATTTAAGAATTAGACATAGCATACTTAGGTGTGGATTAAAGGGTAGGAAGGTCAACCACTATTTTTTTGCTTCCTTCAATTGCATCCTTGGTGTCTATTTTAAGGTGAGAAGAAGGGAGACTTTTTATGTTGACAACATAGAACATTTTTCTCAAATATTAGCTAAGATTAATGTGAGATGATTGGATATGTATTGGAGTTTGACTCTCATAATGATATCCACCATGAGATTATGGCTAGTTTCTTGTTGGATTTACTTGTCAATGAAGGATTAAATTGAGATATACAATTGTTTGATGTCATCTACATGCCTCTACAAGGTAAATCACATTTCAGGAAGCTCATAGCAGTCAATTTTCTCAGAGCATTGATACAACGGTTTGGGATGGATTCCTCCAAGGTCAAAAGGAAGGGGCATAGATAACCTGAGTAAAATGAAGTGCACAAAACCCCAATTGAGGCCTTGAAGGTAAGAACCTAGACCATTTGCAAAGCTTATGAGATGAAGTGCCCAATTCAAAAGTAGAATGAAAATTTGACAAAGAAATCAGTTGTTTTTGAAATGAAGATTTCAACTTTCCTACCTCTAATGGTTCATATGTCACAACAAGAGGTAGATCAAATGAGAGTTAACAATGTTCTCATTTTTCTAGCATTGCAATCTAGGAAAAAGTTAGATGAATTGAAATTGTCCTTGCTGAGCTGAGAAGCTTCTCTGTAATCCCACCTTCATAATAATGAAAATCACTCAATAAACTTGAAGGAGGACTAAATTAACATGTATCGATAATGGAAGGATCTTATCATCACCGTCCTTGATATGTTGGATGTGATCGACATGTAGCCCACCATATTCCATAATATGTTGTCATCAACAGGTTTGATCATATTAAGGAATTGCGAATAAGCCTTGTCACCGACGTTAATATACCAAATTTTTTCCTTATTGCTAAATTGGCTTGAAGGTATGTCACATAAATATTTTCCCATAGAATGTCAATGGAGGCTAAATGGAAATCAAATGTGTGAGAGCATAAAATAATTGTTTTATGAATATGTTAGAGGCTTGAATCACAATTAGATTTGAAATATGCAAATTATTGGCTAAAATTAGCCCTTGCAATAAATTATAAGATTTGTCCATGTTTTTTATCATGACTTTGAGGCTTCATGTGTAAGTACAACAATATATATATATATATATATATATATATATATATATATATATATATATATTCCCTCTCAAGCTTACCAACATAGGACTACCTTCTTGTTACAAAATTATATATTATAGAGCAATGAAACACATAAAATATTGCAGAAATATAAACACAAAAAACACATAAAACAAGAGAGACACATATATACGTGGTTCACCCAGTTTGTGCTACATCCACGGAAAAACAACTAGTCCTTCTTTATTATATTATCCAGCAAACTGAAGAGATACAACCTACAACAGATACGCGGTAACACCCTCTTCGCTCTCAATCTCCTCTCTCTTCCTCACTCAGAATACAGATGTGCATAGATGCAATACAAATCCCTCATATATAATGAGGGGTTGCCTTCTAGGGCAAAAAACCCTAAATTAAACATAACTTCTACCGTTAGATCATCCGCCTAATGAACGGCCCAGATTGACTAGAAATTACTAGACTTTTACAAGGCAATTTTACATCTATTTTTAGCTTCGGGGGCGCTGCCCTCGGACCCCGAGGGGTGGACAAGTCCCCCCAGCACCCCCCCGCGTGGAGGGGTGTACAGTCTTCCTAGGGTATACAACCGACTGAGACACTTGAATATAGAAGATAATCAGGCTCCACACCCAACTCTTCTAGGGCTCTATCAAAGACAAGAATGATTAGGCTTCGTTCTATCCTCCAAACCTAAAATTCTTGTTGGTTCATATGGAGCCACCTAGTTAAGTTATGGAATTTGGATTGACCTAGAATTCTTGAAGACGAATGATCTAGGTTGAAGTGGTTCCACCAATGTTTCTCATCCTTCTCTAGTTCTTTCTTGACTATCAGTTATATGCCTATGAATATTATATGCTCTACTAATAATGTTTTAGATCTAATAGCCACATATTCTAGAGCCAACATAATGGAGGCTAAAATGAAATCAAGCCATGGGACACACAACACACATGGGGAAGTTACGTGTCTTGTGAAACATGGTAAAGGATGAACAAGTTAAGGATGTTGCAAAGAAGAAAATATAGGTTGATGCAATGAACTTGTCATACAAAAAAAAATTGTGGAGTGTAGCATATTGCATTGAAAAAAAATTGGGATGTAATACATCACATTCCTAAAGTTTTGCAGGATGCGACAAATAGGAGGAAAAAGATGGACTATGAAGCAAAAAAAACCCATATCATGTAAAAAAACATTTTATGGACACAACATATCACGTGCATAAGGTCTTTGAATGCAATATAATGTATCACAAACATTTTAATGATGCAACATAACCAAGAAATGAAGGAAATGAAGAGAAAGGAAAGGTGAGATGAGAGAAAAAAAGGTAAGGATGGAAGAAAAAAGAAAAGGAAGGGAACCAATGCAAAAAATTAATGTTAAGAATATGTGATGCATCACAAGAAATATATATTTCTTGCGTCTTGCGATACAACACAATAAAATAAAGGACGGAAGAATGTGACAAGAAGAAGAGAGAGCCCTCTTTTCACATAGAGAAAGTTCTTCCATATTTGTTTTGGCAAAAATGATTATCATTTGGGGCACGAAGAGGAAATTAACAAAGCTATGCCATGGCACATTGGGAAAGTTCTTTCTTTATGCAATAAGCTAAGCAAAATTTTTTACCATGGTAATTGTGAATCCAAAAAATGTAATAATACGACAATAAAAAGAAAAAATTTAAAAACCATATTTTTGCGCTTAAACCTCATAATTTGAAAAAATACAATTATTAAAAAAAATTAGATGAAAAAAATAAAATCATAATCTTGAAAATAACCTTAAATCAATAATTTTAATAAAAAAATCGAGTTACCTTACCATCTTAATATTACTTAAAAATTTTAAAATATTACATCAATATAAACTCAATTTTTATTTTCATATATAAACTAGATTCCCACTCAACCAAATTCTCCTCACGAAAACAAAAAAAACATACTTATTAGGTATCCCTATAAAATAATTGAACATGGACAACAAGAACATTCCTACCAACACTATAGAAATGGGAAATAAGAACATTCTCGACACCACTATAAAAGTGTAAAACATGTAAAAAATGTGATAACACTGGAAGTTGAATCCCCAATCCAATGAGTAATAGGTTCAGCTCAAATCTCACTACATAATAAGTGGGACCTTATTAACTTACCTTTCGGTTTATATTTCAAATCAACCTCCTCGTTCACATTGTAAATGAAGGAAAAATAGATACTAAGTGGACCTCATTAACGTACCTCTCATTTTATAGGTCAAATCTTCACAACCTCCTCGTTCACATTGTATATGAAGGGAAAATAGAAAGAGCATACAGGTGTCATTGTTATGGCAAACAAAATTTGATTACCGCAACAAGATGTTGGATCATCTTCAAAATAGTGGTAGCTAAAAAAATCTTCCCAAAAATCTTTTGAAGAAGGTTCCTAGGAATGTGGCTCTTGCCATTAAATCCATTAGCTCAATTAGTTCCCTGCACCATAAACTCATTGAGAGCAACACTATTACTCCTAGAATCTATGGTCTCCCCAAGATTCACAAGGAAGGAGCTCCCTTAAGGCCCATTGTCAACACCATTGGAGATCCTAGATACCTTCTTGCTAAGTTCCTTGCGTTAAAGCTTAAGCCCTTAGTTGGTTGTAAGGAGTCCTTCATAAAAGACTCTGCTTCCTTTATTGAGGAACTCAAGGACATTAAGCTTGAACCTAGGGACATTCTTGTTAGTGTTGATGTTGTCTCCCTGTTCACTTACATCCCTATTAATGAGGCCATGGAGGTGATCAACCGCCTAACAGATCCTGACACTGCCAGGTTAGTGGAGATCTATCTCACTTCCACCTTTTTCAGTTTTGAGGGAGAGTTCTTCGAGCAAACCTGTGGGGTTGCGATGGGCTCACCCCTTTCCCCTGTCGTTGCTAATCTTTTTATGGAAGATTTTGAGTCCAAGGCTCTAAATTCTTCCCGGCTCTTGCCAAAGCTTTGGAAAAGGTATGTGGATGACACCAATGTCATCTGGTCTCATGGCCAAGATGAGCTAGATCTCTTCTTCGATCATCTCAACAATCAATCCTCAGCCATTAAGTTCACTAAGGAGCAGGAAGTTGATGGATGCCTTCCGTTCCTCGATATTCTTATTTCTAAGAATAGTGATGGTTCCCTCGCCCACCGAGTTTTTTGGAAGAAAACGCATACGAAGCAGTATATTCATGTCAGTTCCCACCATTTCCCGGCTCAAAATATGGGTGTTCTCAATACCCTTGCTACTCGGGCCCTAAGCATCTCGGACAACAAGAGTTTTGAGAAAGAAAAATCCCATCTGCTTGATGTCTTTGTTGAGAATGGTTATAGTAGATACATGGGTCAGAAGGTTTTCCTTAAAGCTACCAAGAATTCTCTGACTAAAAGGGAACATAAGGAACGAATTCCAGGTGTCCATCTTCCATATGTTCATGGAACCACTGATAATATTGGAAGGATTCTCAGGAAGCATAGTGTCCCTATGACCTTTAGGCCCTTGAACAACATTCGTATGTCTCTCAAATCAGTGAAGGATCCTATCGACCCTAAGGATATGAAAGGTGTTTATATTATCCCATGTTCCTGTGGGACCCCCTATATTGGGGAGACTGGTCGTTCCATGAATCAAATGATTAGTGAGCACGCATCGGACCTCAAGCATAGGAGAGCTAAGTCTTCCGCTCTAGCTGAACATGCTCAGAAAACCAATCATCAAGTTTGTATTGAGGAGGCTAGTGTTATTGCTAAGGTTTCGCACTTCCATCATCGAAAATTTAGGGAAGCGCTTGAGATTGAAAAGAGGCTAAGCAATCTCAATAGAGAGGATGGCTGGAAAATCAGTAGGTGTTGGGTCCCAGCACTCTCTTCCTAGTCGTTTTTCCGCCCTCCTCTTGCTTCTTCTTTTTTTTAGTGGTTTATTTATTTATTATTAATATTATTATTTTTTAATATTATTTTTCTCGTTTTATTTATTTATTTATTATTATTATTATTTATTTATTTTTAACTCAATATTATTTTTCTCATTTTTATTTATTTATTATTTTTATTATTATTATTTATTTTTTTATTTTTATTTTTTATTTTATTTATATTTTTTTGAGTTAGTTTTCTCATTTCATTATATTTATTAATTCTAACTAACCTAACAACCTATTAATATTAATTTATATATTTTTATTTATGCATATAATTTATTCATATATTATAAGGTCCTTTATGTAACTAATTTTCCATTTAAATACTAACTAACTTATAATTTTTAATAATACTTTTAAACCAACACCCATTAAAATTATTTTATATATTTTTAAATATATATATTTTTAAGGGATTGGTCCTGAATATAACTAATTAAAATTATTAAAATAATTTTGACCCCAATCCTAAAGTCAAGTTAGCCGTTGGAGGCTGTGTTCAGACTATTTAACATGCTAAGCTGGATCTGTTTCTTCAACTTGTCCTGACGATGAACCACACTAATCTCTCACAAACTTGATATGAATCACAGAAACCTCAACTCCTTAAAATTTGATTTTCTTTACACACTCTACAACTCACTACACCTTTGTGATGACCCCGGGAAAATGTAATTATTTAAGTTTACTACGGTAAAAACTGAATTAGAATGACATTGAAAGACTTATTTTTCTTTTAAGAGTATTCTGTTAATTTTACATGTGCATTAAAATGTTTTAAAAGAAATACTCATAAAAGTATTGGAGCTCCCAAAAGGGAACTGGAAAAAGAAAGTTAGTTAGCAAAACTGGAAATAACCACCTTCCCTAACTGGAAGGGTCTCCAGGGAAAAGGGGAGGTTGGTTGACAGAACTCTGGGCTGTAGAGACAGGCAGAGAGAGCAAAAGGGAAGAAAAACCCTGAATGGACTAAGTCTGGTAAGGACCAGATAGTCGAGCACAAAGTGCTGTCTTGCTGAGGATAGTGATCCGGTAAGAAGAAGCTTGGGGGGAGACTCTGGTCCCGGAGGACAAGTCTCACGGATGGGTGGATAACAAGCTTTACACAGAGATCTGCAGGAGACTTACTAAGGAGTTACAGTACCGGCAGTGACCAGGTAAGTAACTGAACCCTAATGCATCTGTAGTTATCTGTGTAACATTTATAAAATAGAGCATTTGTAGTTATCTGTGTAACAATTATAAAACAGTGCATCTGTAGTTATCTGTGTAATATTTAAAAAGCAGTGCATCTGTAGTTATCGGTGTATTATGTATTAAGCAGAGATTCTTGGAATTAGCAAACATTAATACTGCTGCATAAATAGGCTTGCAGCGACTATGACTCAGAACCAATGAACTGGGTATCGTATGAATGGAACAGAAACCCGGCAGTAGGGATAATACCTTAACTCATAACGCATACAGAAAATAGAAAAACATGGTTAAACCCCGACTGAGAACCAGAGGGTGGAAGACCATGCCTTGTGGGTAGTTGTCTTAAGATATAGGGGTTGTCCTTACCCAGAGAAGTTAACAACATTAGAATAGTGGAGAGGAATGATGATAAAAAACCCTTATCACGTTCCTTATAAACCTCAAATGGAACCTGCCCAGGTATTGCATAGAATGCAGAATTTAAAAGAAGACAAGAAGAAGATTAGTGAACACATAACCCTCGAACCGGGTTGAATCCGCGGTAGGTGTGGGTTCTGGAGATTACTTCGCGCCAGGCGATAGCCTGAACCTCGGTTCGCATTTTTGGAAAACAAACAAAACTCAAGCAAAAGAATCAAAGCTTACGAGTTATCTTTAGATAAATAATTAATAAAACTGAATAGTCAAGGACCGGTACCCAAGGGATGGACTTCTGTAACAACAGCAATTTGATAAACAAAAGAACCCTCTTTTAAAGAAATAGTGAGACATGCAGCAAGCGCCGTAATGGGCATTTAAATAATGAACAGTGAAACATATATACATATCGAACGATTTACAGAAAATATATATATATATAGTAAGCCACAGAGCATTGTCCAAACATTGTCAAATTAAGGACAAATAATAGTTCGAATTCGTGGCTTAACATTCAGAACCAAATGGTTTCTTATATACAGAGAACCCAAAATCGAATCGACCATACATCTATAGTAATAAGATGCAGGCGCGATATTCCAGGGTACCTTATAAAGACCTGCTAGAAAATGAATTCAAATATAAACAAACCCTTACCTAACGCCGTAAACAATAAGCACATTTTCAGAACGAGAACTACAAAATCTGGGTAGTGCTCGAACTTCATTATTCATGGAAAAACTTTGATAAAAATGCATGCTTGTAATTGACAGTAGAATATGAACAAGGGTTTGTATTAATTAAACGGCCGCAAGTCTATGTTGGTCCAGACCAATACCAAATGAGCCGGATTCCCAACAAATGTCTTTAGAAAAGTCATGAATACAGTTCAATCGAAACAAAATAATACATAGTTGCTTCAATAAACCACAGGCGGAACTATAGCCTCATAAACTGGAGGCTTCCAACCCAAAACCGCTGGAAGCGAAGGGGTTAACCCAGTACTCATAAAACAGATCCAAGACGTATGGGACCGGAGCATATTAAACCGTCTGTCGCCATCTGCGTCCAACCGTGAAAGAGTAAGGTTGGGGGTTTCATTTAGGCGCAGAGGGTAACCCTCAGGCGACGAATGGTGGGACAGAAGAGCTTCAAACAGAAATTATTCACATGGAATATATAGAAGAGCCGAAGAGATGCACCTGGGGTAACCTCGACGAACTAACACCTGGAGGAAGTCCACCCTGTCGTAAAACCCCGGAAGCGGACGTCTGCAACCAGCCATACAATAGAGGAAATCAATAGTTCTGACTTCTTAAAAGATAAACCAATGAAAACAACGTAACGTTAAGCCGACTGTAATACTTACCAGAAGCCAGCTCGAGGATTTATAACCCTGAAGCAGAAGCTTAGCGGTGAGGATGCATGATGACAGAGATGGCAGATATGCCTCGGTGCGGAGTTGTGGAGCAGTCTCACCTACTGTGGCGGAATGGAGCTGAGAGCCAAGGAAACGCCGAATAATGCATGCAAAACCTCGAAGATTCAGGAAAGGCAGAAATATATAGGTAATTTCCAGAAGTGGAGACGTGGGGGTATCTCCACCCTCTGATTTTACCCAGAGCCTCCACACCGTTGATTAAGGCGGTAACACCAAAAAACGAAAAGCGGGAAAATTTCCAACCTGGAGCCATGCCCCATTCACGTGAACAGGCCGGCGGAATTTAGTGCCATGGCCAAGTGTCCAACGTAGGTGGCGCCAGCAAGTGAGAGACAGAGCTGCCTCGATACGCTCAAGTCACCGCAACAGAGTTATGCATGGTGTATTATTCATGGGTAGAGGGGCGCCACATAAGGTTAAATGATATAACTTATAAACATGACCAGCACCAAGATAAATTAATCCAAGAGTTATAATGTTAATGAAGTTGTAGCCACCATAAAAAAAAAAAAATTCTATATACTTTAATATGTGGGTGAGGTATGTGACAAATTGGTATCAGAGCCCAGGATGCCCATACTGTGGCCTCTGGGATGTGATTAACGTGTTAAAATTGAGAAGGTCATCATAGTATTGATATTTCTTTCTTTTCTTTGGGTAACAAAATTTTGCCGGAAACTCACAGTGTTAAATGTTTCCTGATTTTAGACTAGACCAGACCAGGCTAGACAAAGGAGAAGAAAGAGAGCATCAAAAGGTACTAAATAGTAACAGTTAGCATGCAGAGAGCTAGCAGCGCACCGCACAGGCCCGCAGCAGATCAGGGGCCTGCAACAAATCCTGGAGACAACCCAGAGTTGTGGGTGCAGCTGGGTGAGGAGACACGTAGCACGAATCTGGCCATATTAGAAACAGTTCAGGAGCTGAAAAATGAAATGGCTCGGTTGCGGGAGGATAATGCACGATTGACGATGGAGCAAGAAAGGATTTTAAAAAGTTTGTCTGACAAACAGAACCCGCCACTAGCCAACCCCAGTGCAGAACAACAGAGAATGACGGAGGAGCAACGTTACCAAGCAGAACCTGAAATTGCAGAAGAAGGAGAGGATCAATCTGATAATGCATCAGAACAGCAGACCTCAAAGCGTCAAAGGGTGGAATTACAGGGAGAATTCCGGAAAATTAAACCCCCACACTACGATGGGGAACAAGAGGAAGCGACTGAAGCATGGCTAATTAATATGAATAAATATTTCCAGCTATATGAGTATGACCATAACTTGAAGGCACGATTGGCTATTTTTCAGTTGCAGGGGAAAGCAACACTGTGGTGGGAGGAAGTTAAAATCGTTAAAGGGGTAAGCGAACGAACCATAACGTGGGAAAAATTCCAGAAATATTTTAAAGAGAGATACTTGACAGAACGCTTTTATGATGAAAAGGCAAAGGAATTCCACGATCTGCGATTGGGACAACAGACTATGGATGAGTTTATCAATCGTTTCACATCCTTGCTCCGTTATGTACCCTACCTTAAAGAAGAAAAAGCCAAGGTGCAAAGGTTTGTTAGCAGTTTACCCATGTATATGAGAGAAAGGATTGAATTTGACAATCCTAGAACCATGGATGAAGCTATTCGCAAGGCCAGAATCTGCTATCAGCAGAGCAAACAGAAAGGGGACAGTTCCAACAGAAAATGGAGTGAGAAAAAGAATAGTAAAGTTGCTGGAAACAGTAGAGGAGGCCGGGGCGGTGGAGTTAAAGGAAGCAGTAAAGGGCAGAACAGTAGAGCAGCACCGAGAGGTTCATTCAGACCCAAGACCATCAGTGAAACCAGAATGGGCGAACAATCCGCCAAGTTGGACAGCGAGGGAATAACCAGACCCCCAGTGCAGTGCTGGGGTTGTGGCGGACCGCACTACGTCAAGAACTGTCCGCAACGGAAGGGAACTGATCAGATATCCCAGATTCATGAGGCATCAACCGTTGGCGACGTGGGACGAAGTGTGCCAAGAATTAACGCAGCCTTGGACGATCGCCAGGCAGAATACCAGCCCACCATGGTAGAATTTGAAGGTAAAATTTTAGACTTTTCTATCACTGTTCTAATTGATCCAGGAGCTACTTTAAGTTATATTAGTCCAAAGATAGTTGAACAGTGTAAATTACAACCTGAAAAATTCAGGAACCCTTGGCTGGTACAGCTAGCTACAGGGGCTAAAAGACGAGTAATGGCGAAAATCAAAAACTGCCCTATAATAATAGCAGGACAGCCAGTGGTAGCAGATCTGAACATGCTTCCACTTGGATCCTATGACGTCCTAATCGGGATGGATTGGCTAGAAAAGCATTGGGCTTTAGTGAACTGCAAAACGAAGATCATTCGATACAAGGATGATTCTGGAATGGAACAGGAAATGCAGGGAATTAAACGACCAGTGCAGGTCCGACCAATCACTGCATCCCAGCTAGCGAAATGCATCCGGAAAAGATGCCAGGTGTATGCCATTCAGGTGGGTTATGCAGAAACCAAGAATAAAACGACCACGCTGGACCACCTTCCGGTAATAAAAGAATTCGCGGATGTCTTTCCGGAGGAAATCCCTGGATTACCTCCAAAAAGGGATATTGACTTCACCATTGAGTTAATACCAGGAGCTGCCCCAGTTTCGCGGACACCTTATAGAATGAGTGTACCTGAGTTGACTGAGTTGAAAATGCAATTACAAGAGTTGCTGGATAAAAATTATATCCGTCCCAGTGTATCTCCATGGGGAGCTCTGGTGCTATTCGTCAGGAAGAAAGACGGAACCCTTCGAATGTGTATCGATTACCGACAGCTGAACAAGCTCACAATTAAAAATAAATACCCCTTACCTCGGATCGATGAGCTTTTTGATCAAGTCAAGGGGGCGACAGTGTTTTCTAAAATTGATCTGCGATCTGGTTACCATCAAATCAGAATTAAAGAAGAGGATATTGCTAAAACAGCCTTCAGAACCCGGTATGGACACTACGAGTTTGTAGTGCTACCTTTCGGATTGACTAATGCACCCGCCACTTTCATGTGCTTAATGAACAGCGTGTTCCATCAATTTTTAGACAAATTTGTACTAATATTCATTGATGATATTCTGATTTATTCTCGTTCCAAGGAGGAGCACGAGGAACACCTCCGGTTGGTGCTGCAAACTCTTCGAGAGCATCAGTTGTATGCTAAACTCAGCAAATGTGATTTCTATAAAGAGGAGATTCAGTATTTAGGCCATGTGATCACAAAGGAAGGGATTGCAGTGGATCCTGAGAAAATAAAAACCATAATGGATTGGCCCGTGCCTAAAGATGTGGCGGATATCAGGTCTTTCATGGGATTGGCTGGGTATTATAGAAGATTTGTGGAAGGCTTTTCAAGGGTGGCATATCCTATCACGTCTTTGCAAAAGAAAGGGAGGACATTCAAATGGAATTCGGAATGTCAACAAAGTTTTGAACGACTTAAGCATTTGCTCACTTCTGCTCCCGTCTTAAGTATAGCTGATCCTGATAAGGATTATGTGGTATGTACCGATGCTAGTCGAGAAGGCGTCGGAGGTGTGTTAATGCAAGAAGGGAAAGTGATCGCCTATGAGTCGAGAAAGTTGAAGGAACATGAGCAGAAGTATTCTGCCTACGACTTGGAGTTGGCAGCCGTCATACATGCACTTAAAATGTGGCGGCACTATCTTCTGGGAAGGAAATTTCTGTTGTTAACAGACCATCACAGCTTGACAAACTACTTTAGTCAGCCCACCCTGAATGCAAGGCAAGCCCGTTGGGCAGATTTCTTAAGTGGATTCGATTTCGACATTAAACATCTGAAAGGAAAGGAAAACCGCGTAGCGGACGCCCTGAGTCGAAAGGTACAATGTTTATATGAAGTTACGCTCAGTAAATGGGAAAATTCCTTGCAGGAAATGATAAAAACAACAGCAAACCAGGATGCCGAATATCAGCAAATGAAGCAGCAAATGCCACTTTCCAGCAAGGAAAGTCAGCAGGAGTATAAAGTAAGCGGGGATGGAATGCTGCTTTATAAAAAAAGATTGTTTGTACCAAATGACAATAGCCTTAAAAATCTAATTTTGAATGAATTTCATACCAGTCACTACGCAGGTCATCCCGGATACCAGAAAATGCTTACTGCACTTCGAAAGGAATACTACTGGCCGGGAATGAAAAAGCATGTGGCTGAATATTTAGCGCAATGTTTGGAGTGTCAGCAGATCAAGGCAGAGCACCAGCATCCGGCTGGGTTATTGCAACCCCTGCCAATTCCAGAATGGAAATGGGAAATTATATCTATGGATTTCATAACTGGGCTGCCTAGAACAAAGAGGAACAATGATTCTATTATGGTGGTAGTGGATAAGTTGAGTAAAGCAGCACACTTTATACCAGTGCAATCTACCTACAGGGCAGTGCAGATTGCACACATTTTTATGCAGAACGTGTTCAAATTACATGGGCTTCCAAAGACTATAATATCAGACCGGGATGTAAAGTTTACATCCGCCTTTTGGAAAGCGCTATTTGCAGAACTGGGTACACAGCTGAATTTTAGTACGGCTTACCATCCCCAGACTGATGGACAGACGGAGCGAGTAAATCAGATGGTGGAGGACATGTTGAGAGCATGTGTAATGCAAAAACCGACACAGTGGGAAGACTATTTACACTTGGTGGAATTCGCTTACAACAATGGATATCACACATCAATCCAAATGTCTCCATTTGAAGTCTTGTACGGACGAAAATGTCGGACGCCCTCAAATTGGAGTGGCCCGGAGGACAAATTAAGGTTGGGACCAGAAATGCTCAAGGAGATGGAGGACATGGTCAAAAAGGTGCGAGCTAACCTGAAGGCCGCTCAAGATCGGCAAAAGAATTTTGCGGATCGGAAAAGAAGGTTCAAGGAGTATCAGGTTGGCGACCACGTTTACATAAGAATACAAGCCAGGAAAAGTACCCTGCAGTGGAGCAGTTGCGCTAAACTTGCGCCTCGTTATTTTGGACCTTTTCAGGTCTTGGCAAGAGTTGGGCCAGTAGCCTACCAGCTAGCTCTACCAAGCCACATTAGAATTCATAATGTCTTTCATGTATCCATGCTTAAAAAGTATATTTATGACCCTAAGCATGTGATCAAGTGGCAAGATATACGGGTAAGAGTTGCTTTCAATTGAACTAATTGGGAATGTATCTGGAGACAAATGACTGATACTGTTAATGGTTGCAGGTCGAACCGGAAGGAGAGGTCCTGGTCGAGCCGCTGAGCATTCTCGACCGGAGAGAAGTACAGCTGCGGAAGCGGGTTATTACCCAAATTAAAGTGCAATGGCAGCACTATGGGCCTGATGAGGCCACTTGGGAAGATGAAGAGCTTTTTAGGAAAGCTTATCCGGAGCTGTTTAGGGACACTAGACATCGGGACGATGTCCAATCTCAGGAG
Source organism: Pinus tabuliformis (assembly GCA_031772625.1). Classification (NCBI taxonomy): domain Eukaryota; kingdom Viridiplantae; phylum Streptophyta; class Pinopsida; order Pinales; family Pinaceae; genus Pinus; species Pinus tabuliformis. Next base: position 1,149,282,309 of record CM062805.1, read on the forward strand.
GGGGAGATGTGATGACCCCGGGAAAATGTAATTATTTAAGTTTACTACGGTAAAAACTGAATTAGAATGACATTGAAAGACTTATTTTTCTTTTAAGAGTATTCTGTTAATTTTACATGTGCACTAAAATGTTTTAAAAGAAATACTCATAAAAGTATTGGAGCTCCCAAAAGGGAACTGGAAAAAGAAAGTTAGTTAGCAAAACTGGAAATAACCACCTTCCCTAACTGGAAGGGTCTCCAGGGAAAAGGGGAGGTTGGTTGACAAAACTCTGGGCTGTAGAGACAGGCAGAGAGAGCAAAAGGGAAGAAAAACCCTGAATGGACTAAGTCTGGTAAGGACCAGATAGTCGAGCACAAAGTGCTGTCTTGCTGAGGATAGTGATCCGGTAAGAAGAAGCTTGGGGGGAGACTCTGGTCCCGGAGGACAAGTCTCACGGATGGGTGGATAACAAGATTTACACAAAGATCTGCAGGAGACTTACTAAGGAGTTACGGTACCGGCAGTGACCAGGTAAGTAACTGAACCCTAATGCATCTGTAGTTATCTGTGTAACATTTATAAAACAGAGCATTTGTAGTTATCTGTGTAACAATTATAAAACAGTGCATCTGTAGTTATCTGTGTAATATTTAAAAAGCAGTGCATCTGTAGTTATCGGTGTAATATGTATTAAGCAGAGATTCTGGGAATTAGCAAACATTAATACTGCTGCATAAATAGGCTTGCAGCGACTATGACTCAGAACCAATGAACTGGGTATCGTATGAATGGAACAGAAACCCAGTAGTAGGGATAATACCTTAACTCATAACGCATACAGAAAATAGAAAAACATGGTTAAACCCCGACTGAGAACCAGAGGGTGGAAGACCATGCCTTGTGGGTAGTTGTCTTAAGATATAGGGGTTGTCCTTACCCAGAGAAGTTAACAACATTAGAATAGTGGAGAGGAATGATGATAAAAACCCTTATCACGTTCCTCATAAACCTCAAATGGAACCTGCCCAGGTATTGCATAGAATGCAGAATTTAAAAGAAGACAAGAAGAAGATTAGTGAACACATAACCCTCGAACCGGGTTGAATCCGCGGTAGGTGTGGGTTCTGGAGATTACTTCGCGCCAGGCGATAGCCTGAACCTCGGTTCGCATTTTTGGAAAACAAACAAAAGCTCAAGCAAAAGAATCAAAGCTTACGAGTTATCTTTAGATAAATAATTAAGAAAACTGAACAGTCAAGGACCGGTACCCAGGGGACGGACTTCTGTAACAACAACAATTTGATAAACAAAAGAACCCTCTTTTAAAGAAGTAGTGACACATGCAGCAAGCGCCGTAATGGGCATTTAAATAATGAACAATGAAACATATATACATATCGAACGATTTACAGAAAATATATATATATAGTAAGCCACAGAGCATTGTCCAAACATTGTCAAATTAAGGACAAATAATAGTTCGAATTCGTGGCTTAACATTCAGAACCAAATGGTTTCTTATATACAGAGAACCCAAAATCGAATCGACCATACATCTATAGTAATAAGATGCAGGCGCGATATTCCAGGGTACCTTATAAAGACCTGCTAGAAAATGAATTCAAATATAAACAAACCCTTACCTAACGCCGTAAACAATAAGCACATTTTCAGAACGAGAACTACAAAATCTGGGTAGTGCTCGAACTTCATTATTCATGGAAAAACTTTGATAAAAATCCATGCTTGTAATTGACAGTAGAATATGAACAAGGGTTTGTATTAATTAAACGGCCACAAGTCTATGTTGGTCCAGACCAATACCAAATGAGCCGGATTCCCAACAAATGTCTTTAGAAAAGTCATGAATACAGTTCAATCGAAACAAAATAATACATAGTTGCTTCAATAAACCACAGGCAGAACTATAGCCTCATAAACTGGAGGCTTCCAACCCAAAACCGCTGGAAGCGAAGGGGTTAACCCAGTACTCATAAAACAGATCCAAGACGTATGGGACCGGAGCATATTAAACCGTCCGTCGCCATCTGCGTCCAACCGTGAAAGAGTAAGGTTGGGGGTTTCATTTAGGCGCAGAGGGTAACCCTCAGGCGACGAATGGTGGGACAGAAAAGCTTCAAACAGAAATTATTCACATGGAATATATAGAAGAGCCGAAGAGATGCACCTGGGGTAACCTCGGCGAACTAACACCTGGAGGAAGTCCACCCTGTCGTAAAACCCCGGAAGCAGACGTCTGCAACCAGCCATACAATAGAGGAAATCAATAGTTCTGACTTCTTAAAAGATAAACCAATGAAAACAACGTAACGTTAAGCCGACTGTAATACTTACCAGAAGCCAGCTCGAGGATTTATAACCCTGAAGCAGAAGCTCAGCGGTGAGGATGCATGATGACAGAGATGGCGGATATGCCTCGGCGCGGAGTTGTGGAGCAGTCTCACCTACTGTGGCGGAATGGAGCTGAGAGCCGAGGAAACGCCGAATAATGCCAGCAAAACCTCGAAGATTCAGGAAAGGCAGAAATATATAGCTAATTTCCAGAAGTGGAGACGTGGGGGTATCTCCACCCTCCGATTTTACCCAGAGCCTCCACACCGTTGATTAAGGCGGTAACACCAAAAAACGAAAAGCGGGAAAATTTCCAACCTGGAGCCATGCCCCATTCACGTGAACAGGCCGGCGGAATTTAGTGCCATGGCCAAGTGTCCAACGTAGGTGGCGCCAGCAAGTGAGAGACAGAGCTGCCTCGATACGCTCAAGTCACCGCAACAGAGTTATGCATGGTGTATTATTCATGGGTAGAGGGGCGCCACATAAGGTTAAACGATATAACTTATAAACATGACCAGCACCAAGATAAATTAATCCAAGAGTTATAATGTTAATGAAGTTGTAGCCACCATAGAAAAAAAAAATTCTATATACTTTAATATGTGGGTGAGGTATGTGACAACCTTTACATGATTCAAAAGTGTAATGCGAATGTCAAAGGCAATACCTCTCGGACGGTTTTGACTTTGAACTTACACTTCACTGGTTTTACCTAACATATTTCCGAGGAGCATATTTGCAAGTGTTGAATTCACAACCAACAATCTGTAGGGTATAATTTATTAACAGAAGCGTACACGTTTCCAACTTCATTATTAATAACATTATTTCGTAATCTAAAAATAAATCTTGACTTATAAATTAGATAACATTATTTTAATCTTAAAAATAAATATTAACTTACCTTAACTTATTGATAACACTAAGAGCAGAGTAACGAAGAGCAGGAATATGATTTAAAGAAATGCTTTTGCGCTTTAAGATGGTCTACTTGTCTAAAGAAATGCTTTTGCTTAGCCATCCATTGATTAGATTTATATAAATAAAATCGGTGCAGAGTGAGCAGATTGTAGACGTGTCAATTGAAGTTAGGCCTTCATGCCGCCTTGTTGTCGGTCACGAGCTCGCAGACCGTCCTTACGTATTCGACCCCATAATAAGAGTTACGAGAGACAGACAAGACCGTGGTCACCGCAGCTATATCTATTCTTTTCGTGATTTGCCACTTTTTGAAATTCAAAGTGGCCACACTTTAGCAACGTGGATAAGTTTAAATTTGGCCACTGCTGTAAATTTAAATAGTTAGTAAATTTGTATGTTTTATTAAATTTATTATTTATTTGATAATTATTAATTTTTATGATTCAGGTAATAATTATTATTTTTTATCCCGGATGCGGGTGACATGACGCGTGGTAATGAGGAGCCACATGCTAGCCATGTGCTGCCTCAAGCTTAAGGCTGGCATTTAATTCAAGTTCGCCGCCAAGGAATAAAGGCTCAGGTGAACATCAACAGTAATTCAATGCACTGTCCGGTTAATTGGTGCGACTGCAAATCGCAGTTATGGAGAACAGGTCTCGAGGGGGTGATGCAGAGTTTAAAAAAGGTGGTGGAATGGCGCTGGTTCACACTCAGTATTTGGTTATTGAAGTTCAGGCTCTTGCCTGGTTTATGGTTCTCCAGGCTACAGCTCTTGCTGTTAAAGCCATCCTCCAATTTGTTGGGTGCAGTCTCAAGTCTGGTAAGTCTGTTGGGTGTTGTCTCAAGTCTGTTGGGTGCCGTCTCAGGTCTGTTGGGTGCCGTATCAGGTTTTCTTACCCCGCTTTCCTCCATTCCCCCGGTGCTCTTGCAAAGATGGTCAGGGCTTGACAGCGATTGCTCAGCCGTCGAGGTTTTGCCTGGGGAGGGTCTTCTCGTCCTCCAGTCGCAGCGCCCCAATTCCACTGTTGCCGCTGTCATTCCATAGAATTGCTGAGGCCAATCCCCTCCAAACAAGCCAATTCATGGACTCCAGCAGCCCAGTCTCTGACCCGGAACCTATGCCTGCCTTCGGTTCTGCCATTTTCACCTTTGGTAGCGCTCTGGACAAACCTCGTATCAATGCACACGTTTCGGTTCTATTCCTTGAGGAATCTCTGGATGGTGACGAAGGTCCTCACAGCAAGGGGAAGCACCCAGGCGGAAGCTCAGAGGACGACAAGAAGATGCCAACGGTTGCTCCCGAGCATGCTCCTAACCTCCCTCAGGCTCAGGAGGCGTCGACTTCCAAGGAGGTCAATGCCGAAGAAAGGGACTCCTTTCCCACTGCAGAAGAAAGGGAGAAATATGGCTGGTGCAGGGTGGTCGAGGAGGAGCCGGACGAATAGCCGTCCATTTGTTCAGATTCTCATCCTCCATAGCTGCTCAGGTCTTGTTTTGGTTTTCTGTCTATGTCATTTTGGCTTAAAGTCTGTTCTTGTTATGTCTGTATGGCCCGAAAGGGAATTTGCTGAAGGTCTTTTGATGCCCCTGCGAGGGATGAACACTTTTGGTCCAGTGCCCCTACGCGGGATGTCTATGTTTAGTTTGGATGCACAGTTGTGGTATAATGCCCCTGCGTGGGTTGTTTTGCTCAGACGTGGTGCCCCTGCGAGGGCTATTCTTTTTTATTACCCCTGGTCCAAAGAGCCACAATTTGCCTTTGGTAAACTAACTCTGTGAATGTAATGTTTTTAATGTTCCTGTAAATAATAGAATAGTTTTAACGAGAAAAATTTTTTATTAATTTTTATGATGGTCATAAATATTAAATATTATTTTCAAAAAAGCACACTAAAATGTGGAATATTTTAAATATAAAATTGTGATTTTAACAATTACAATTCGTAAATTATAATGTTATAATATAAAAAGTTGTGATATTATTTATAGATTTAAAATTATAATTTTATAATGTTAAAATATAGAAATTTATGATGTTATTTGTATATTTGTAGAAATTTGTGATGTTATTATGTGATCGCACGTAAAGTGGGATGCATCCTTCATCAACATCTTATTGATGGCATATCAATTATCTTGGGATCTATCACATAGATTTAGTTGCGATATATGCAAGCTCATATTCTATATACATATTCTACTTTCAACTAGACCCAAGTGATTTGATAAATATATTTAAAATTTGAAAATACTGTAAGCGAATAAATTTTGTGCTTAGAAAATTTAGTTAATTAGATTTTAAATTTTAATAGTAGTTTAATGATAAGTTAATTTGATAATGCTGTTTTTATAGCATGAGAGGCTTGGTGAAGGTGGTGGTAGTGATGGTCACAAGAATGATAAGTTTCATGGTATGGGTGCTGAATGATAAGTTGCTAGTATGGAGGGATGTTGAGGGTGATAGGACTTGTGGTGTTAAATGATTTAGATTTGTAATATTTATTTATAATCTAATGTTAATAATATTTATTTTTTTTAATTTAATAGGTTCATATATTTATTATTATTTTTAATTTTATATATATATATATATATATATATATATATATATATGATGACTATTTGTATAATTTAATATTCTATGAATATTAAGATGCATAGAATTTGTGCTTTATGATATATAAAAAAAAAATAAAAAATATAATATATAAAATGTTTAAAAAAAATAAAAATAAATAAAAATAAAAAATAATATTGTTGAGTTTAAATTATATTTTTATAATAATGATAATGATGTTAAAGTTTTAATAATTAATGAGCACATATTGATAGCATATCACATCTCAATAGTTGATCCATGAAAAAACATTTCAAACACCCAAGTCAAAGTTACTAACTATTTATTAAGAGCATTATAATCATTGTTAAAGCATCAATATAATTAGTTTAATGTGTTTTTTAAAAACATTAAAGGGTTTAGGAGGTTTTAGATAATTATTTATATCATTAAGTCATAATAAATTACTTTTAGTTTGATTTTTTTAAAGTAATGTTCAAAGGAGTTTTCTTTAGTGTGAATTTTTGAAAGCTTTTCAAGTGGTTTTTCCCGGGCTAATTTCTCTAAAATCCGACCGAAATTGATTGAAATCACAAATTTGACAGGTAACTCTTGCACAATTGAAGTTCCCTTGGGGTCTTTTAGGGTGCTGAACCCATATATACAGTGAAAAAATCAGTTTAAATAACACAAATCAAGATTTCACCTCAAATTTTTCCATTGGATTTTGGCACTGGAAAGTTAAAAAATTCACACTAAAAACAATTCTAATGTTAAAATGTTAAGTCTAATGTTATGACTAATTTAAATTGAAAATGAAATTATTTCTAATTAGCTCAAGGCATATTTATATCAGCCCTGGATGGATGTATGATAATTGACTTTTTATTTTTTTTACAACTGAACGATAACAATTGTGTTTGAAGGAATATCATTTGTCCAAGTCCTGAATGGAATTGAAAGGTTGCAAAATTAATTGAAAAATCAAAATGACTATATAGGTGGAGAGATGTGTGCGACGTTTGAATTCTCAAATGATTACTATATAGTTGGCGATAAAATGAATTATGGAGTGTCTTGTTTGCCACATGTTTGCAAGGTGTTACCATTTTATGAGTGTGTCGTTCCAATCCATGTCTTGGTCCTCCCATTGGAATTATCAATTGATTGTTGTATCCTGGAATTTGTGAAAGCCTTTAAAAGTTTGGGAAAATTTAATCTTTGTTGGTTGATCACGAGCACTTTTTTACGATTTTCTGTGTTTTTAGTTAATGTAGGGGATGGATGCCATTACCTGTGCGCCCTCTCGTCCACCTCAACTGGCGATGTGGAGACACCTACTAACCTTGTACGACACCTGTCGAGTAGCTCCTACCACATGTTGTGGTGGGTGGGGGAATTTAAGTTTGGAATTACCTCTCCATTTAGGGTTTCATTCCATCTGTTTTGTGTGATGTCTTCTCTTCCCTGTGTTGTTTTGTTCGGTTCTAGTGTATGGGGGATGTGCTCCACCAAGGATGGCTTGGGACAACTCCAATATTGGTTCACCATGTCTGCCATTCTTGAGCTACTCACCGGGTGAGGTTGTTTGCAGTGGTTCGTTAGCAGTTTAGGGTTTATGGTGTGGTTTTTTGATTGGGCATGGCGTTGTTGCTCATGGTTTAGGGTTTTGTTGCTTTACTTGTTTCAAGGGGGGTTTAACTCTGGTACTGTTGTTAAACGTTGTTCATCATCGAGGGTTTACAAATGTCGTTGTTGTTGTTGTTCGTTTTGCACCGTCGAGGGTTTACAAATACCTTGGTCATTGTTTCATTCTCGCGGCCTGTTGTTTGGGAAGGAGCCAGTGTGAAATTCTAACCAGTTCAAGGTCCATGAAGGTAAATTTCTAAATAGATGATTTTTTTTCGAATTTCCTGTAATTTGTTTGTATGTTTTTGCCAACTGTTAATTTTTTCATGTTTTACAAGTTTTGGTTGCATGTAATTTGTGTGGCTATTGCAGAAAAGGTATGACGAGGTCTGGGGAATGTTTGGACATAGTGGTGGCTTCTACATCTATCTAGTAGGATTCTAAATCCTACTAGCCACTATGTTTTTCAACACCTAAACTTGTTGTTGGGATTTTTGTTCTTTTTGCTCTTGCTACACTATTGTGTTTTTGAACACTTCAATTTGTTGGGAAATTAGCTCTTATTGCATGTTTTCTACATTTTCTTCTGATTTATGTTATGATTTCTATCGATTTTTCTTGCTCTATTACCTGCCTTTACCCTCCCTTGAACACGAGTTGTTTTCTTATTTTGGGCGTAGTATTTGATTTAATTTGACCCTAGGTTTAGCCCATGTACCCATTAAATCTCAGGAGAATTTTTGAGTCTAAATTGTTTGATATCCTTAGGAAGCTCCTCTGGTAGGCTACAATTTGATAACCTGGGGCTATAAACCCCCGTCTGGGGCAGGAACCTATAGCTGGAAGCTCCACTCAAGGGTGATGCAATTTAAGTAGGGTGTGAAGGGGTTGCATCGACCCTATGGTCTATTTTGGGGTTGAAATGCTCGGTGGTTCATATCATTTTTGTTGTTTAGACCTTCTTTGCCTTCAAATCTGATGCAGGCAATTTATTTATTTATTTTTATTTATTTTTTATTTTTTATTTTTTATTTTTTATTTTTTATTTTTTATTTTTTATTTTTTATTTTATTTTTTGTTTTTTATTTTTTATTTTTTATTTTTATTTTTATTTTTATTTTTATTTATTTTTATTTTATTTATTTTTATTTTTATTTATTTTTATTTATTTTTTATATTTTATATTTTATTTTTATTTTTTTATTTTTATTTATTTTTATTATTTTATTATTTTATTATTTTTTATTTTTATTATTTATTTTTATTTATTTTTTATTTTTTTATTTTTATTTTTATTTTATTTTATTTATTTATTTATTTTATTTATTTTTTTTTTATTTTATTTTTTATTTTATTTTTTTTATTTTATTTTTTTCGTGGTCTGATTAGCTCTGTAATGAATTTTGACACGGAAATAATCTTTGTAGTGCTTTTTGGATATATGGATTGAATTGTTATAAGGGTTCTCTGATTTGTATATGGTGGAGTTTACTTTCTATGGTATCCAAAGGATAGCCTCAACCCTATGGTCTGTTTTGGGATTGAAATGCTCTGTGGTTCATCTAATTTGTGTTGTTTATACCTTCTTTGCCTTCAAATATATGCGGGAATTTTTTTTTTTGTGGTCTAATTAGCTTTGTAATGAATTTTGATGTGCAGTTCATCTCTGTGGTGTTTTTTGGATATTTGGATTGAACTGTTATAAGGGTTATCTGTTTTTGTATATGGTGGAGTTTACTTTCTATGGTATCCAAGTGGTAGCCTCGACCCTATGGTCTGTTATGGGATTGAAATTCTCTGTCGTTCATCTAATTTGTGCTGTTTAGACCTTCTTTGCCTTCAAATCTAATGTAGTCAATTCTCTTTTCTGTGGTCTGATTAGCTTTGTAATGAATTTTGACAAGGAAATCATCTTTGTGGTGTTTTTTGGATATTTGGATTGAACTGTTATAAGGGTTATCTGATTTGTATATGGCGGAGTTTACTTTCTATGGTATGCAATGGAGGTCCTTAAAAAATCACACAACTAATTACCCAACCTTATCAGTGTGAGATGGAAGACTATTTTTATTTCCAAATGTTTTTTTGGAGGTAAATTGATTTGTAAGAGAAAATTTGCTTTGTGTTTGGATTCAAAGTAAATTGGGTTATAAGGGATATTCAATGTCGAGAGTGCATTACCCATTTGTATTATGTTTTAATTGGGGGTACATTGATTTATAAAGGTATTTTGATGCTCATAGTGGGTATTCCAACCCATTTGCATTGTGTTTTAATTCATTTATGTATTGTTTGGAATAGAGTTTGCGGTAATATGCATATATTTCACATTCAAACTTCTTAGACAGATACCTTAAATGCGGTGATTGCATTAATCTGTGAAATTCATTTTCTGATTCATTCTTCTATAACACTTACAATTAAAAGATGTAGTTTCACTTAATGTTTGGGTTGGAATGAATGTACTTGTGTATTGTTGTTTCATTCCGTTGTGGCATTTTGTTTGTGGAGAAATCTAAATTTTATGTCATTTTGTTAATGGTTTTGGTTCTAGTGAGATTTAGTCTCTTGTCTTATTGAGTTTATATCACATGGATCTAAGTTGTCTTTTTGTAAATTGCCATCTTGAGGAGCTTCTTTATTGTAATGTCTCCATATTCGTGGATACATGGAATGTTAGGTTCTTTGACATATTTGTTGATGTATGGAATGCTAGGTTCTTTGTGAATATGAAACTTTTATATATTAATGAATTTCAAGTGCTACAATTTATAAAAAGAGAAAAATCCACAAGTTGGTATAACCATTTCTCTCATATTATTGAACTTATTCCTAAAATGTTCAATGCTTCTTTTAATTACATTACAAGTTTTTTGAGCTTGTTGGAGTAGATTCCTCTTTGTCATTTTTTTTTTCTCCATGATCATTGTAGTCATTAACTCTAAGGGATTTTAATTTGTCCCAAAATTTGGTAACATACGCAGTGGCCAGTAGAAGGACTGCAATTTATGTATTATTGCATTATGTTAAAGCAATGAATATGGAAAAATCATTGTCAACTTGGACAAATCTTTCTGCTCTACATTTGTGTAAAAGTAAAGTTATGAATATGGGAATTCTTTTGCCATCAAGTCAAGTGTTTGCATTGCATTTGATGTGTAGTATATTCATTTATAGGAGTAATTCAATGTCCATAGTTGACAACCCAATTGATTGTGTTTCAATTGGAGGTAAATTGATTTATAAGAGAAACTTTGCATTGTGTTTGGATTCAAGTAAATTGGTTTATAAGGGAAATTCAATGCCCAGAGTGCATTTCCCATTTGTATTGTGTTTTAATTGGAAGTGCATTGATTTATAAAGGTAAACTGATGCTCATAGTGGGTTGGTCTACTAGCCCATTTGCATTGTATATTCATTTATAAGAGTCATTCAATGTCCATAGTTGGCAGAATTGGAGGTAAATTGATTTGTAAGAGAAACTTTGCATTGTGTTTGGATTCAAAGTAAATTGGGTTATAAGGGAAATTCAATGCAGAGAGTGCATTACCCATTTGTATTATGTTTTAATTGGAAGTAAGTTGTCCTTTTGTAACTTGCCATCTTGAGGAGCTTCTTTATTGCTCTGTCTCCATATTTGTTGATGTATGGAATGTTAGGTTCTTTGACATATTTTTTGATGTATGGAATGCTAGGTTCTTTGTGAATATGAAACTAATAGCTATGTACTTTTGTTGTAAACTATTTTATAGAATTTTCATATTAAAATATGCGACTTGTTCAAGATTTCATTATTCACTCGTTTGTCATCATATTTACAACTCAGCTATAAATGTATTGTAAATAATTTGGTGTGTAGAGGCATAACAGAAAATCCCATTTGCATTCTCGGGTAATATTTCTACATTATAATAGACTATAGATGTTCCTTCTAAAATGGATTTTGGTTATAATGCCACAAACAGTATGAAATAAAACAACCTAGGTTGTAATCCAAAGTCTTTCTATGACAAGAAAAAGATACAATCCATCCAAAATCCACATCATAATGTGGTTACAACCAAAAACATATGACACCCCTTTTTTTTATGGCCTTGAGAATATTGAGTGCCAAAACTCTCTGAGTTACTTACTTGAGCCTGGTAGGTTGGCTTACCTAAAAAGGGTTGATTAGGAAATGGTTGATTGCTCCCATATGATTGAGTCCAATTTTCACCTTCCAACCATGGATGAATTGAGTACCCATACCTCACATTTTCACTACTAACCCCTGCATTAAGTGGAGGTGTGTGATGAACATACATAGAATTGGCACCTCCTTTGGTAGGAATAAGGCAAGTGGGTAAACCCTCAGTTTGATAGTGAGGCACTTGAATGTTTATGAGGTCTTGGAATAATGTTGTATTATCTATAATATTGTCCAATGTGTTTGAAATAATTTTGGTTTCATCAGCTATGCTTGCATCATTGTCAACCATATTGATCATCTCTTGTTCCTTTTCAAGCATTTTTTTTCCTTTATTGATTCATTTTCCTGTCTTGCCATTTTTTTTGTTGGTCCTTATCTTGCCTTGCTTTATCTCTTTTAAGCCTTTAATCTGCTCGATGTTGTGCTGCAACAATCGTCAGTTCCTTCTTCTTCTTGGCGAGATCCTTCTTTTTCTGTTTTAATTCCTGCATTTCAAATTTCTTTTTTTCAGACTCAACTAACAGGTTTATATAGTCTTCTGGGGTGAGTAACTGTGAAATTTGGCCCAAATGAAGACTACCTGGTGTACCTTTCTTTTTTTTCATTAATACTCTCTCTACTGGTTGCTTTAGGAACTGGCCAAGCATCTTCTCAACCCCTCCCACCTGCATGTCATTGCTTGGCACTTCCCTTTTAGTATCTGAGACAACTGATTGAACTATATAATTATCCTCATTTGATGCCTCATTATGTGCTTCATATTCTTCCATTGATCTATTATCCACAAAAAAATGAACAATTTCAATGTTCAATTCTGCTGGTTGTGAAGGCATGTTCATGCTTTGTTCATTGGTTTTTGAGACACTATGTTCATTCATATTAATCATGGCTTCTGCCAACCATGACGATGGGTTTACCTGGCTTGGCAATGTCAATTAATCATTGTCAACTAAATGTTCAACAATGCCATTAACAATATCAACAACAAAAGTTTCATGTTCTTGAGTTGGTAGAACAACCTCCATGTTACTTCGAATTTTTTCATGATTATACTATGTTTCACATACAGTTTCATCATCTTCATGATATAAGTGTCCTTGAGAGAGGGAAATCATATTACTAGCTACAACCACATCATCTTGTTCATCTACTTCTTGCACTTCAACACCTGTTTGGACATGCCCTTCTTCCTGACCATCCACATGAAATGCCTGGCTACAACCAGTATCATGCATAAGATCATCATAATCCAGTGGCCAGATTCCTTTCCTCCTAAAGACAATCTTGATATTTGATGGTGCCAGAGCCCTTTTAAAAGCTTTACTTGCAAGCCCTGCTAGTTTGAACCTTTTCACCTCAACCCCTGGATTCTTTACCATCCATGTAGCGCGCTCTGACCTGAAATAGTTCTTGAAAGGGCCAAACACACTAACATCAAGGGGTTGCAATCTGTGATTGGTATGAGGGGGCAATGTCAACAGGTTGATGCCTACATTGTTTACTTCCTCAATTGTTTGTACAACCATGTGGCTCCTATGGCCATCTAATATCAATAGGTGTCTGTTATTAAGTGAGATGCCACTTGGTACCGATGCAGAAAAGTAAAAAAGACAACTTAAAAACAGTTCTTTAGTCATCCATGCATGGGGATGTGTAGCCATCCATGCACCTAGTTCACAGTTCTGTATATAGTTTTTCAGTTGATTTTTACCTTTGAATAGATAAAATCTTGGAATTGAAGTACCAATTGCATTGACACAACATAAAATAGTTATCCACTCCCTGCTCTTAGGAAAAATATTTGGCACATTTCAGATCCCTCTCTTGGTAATTACCTGCATGCCACAATTCCTCCCTGCTTGTAAACCTATTTCATCACAGTTCCATATATTGTCTGATCCATAAGAATGTTTATCGTAAGCACTAGAAAGAGTGTCATAGAAATTTTGTACAACTAGAGGGCACAAATTTAATGCTCTGTGTCTTTCAAGGCCCTCAGTTGTATGTAATACAAGGTCTGGATGCCTTTTTTTAAACCCAAACCACCATGATCTACCAGGAAACCCATCTTTGAATGTGTTTGGCCTCCCTTGACAGATTTGAGCAACTGTGGATTTGAGTTGTATCAACTCTAGCCCATGTCCCAATTGGGCCATCTCTTTAGACCACTCAACCACCTCAACCTCCTCCTCATCAGTTATAATTGTAAGAGGCGCTCTACGTTTTCTATGAGTTAGTCCATTTATCCAATAATGTATTAATGAGGGAGGAATGCCATGTGTTTTTTAGATGCCTGAACTGAGTATCCATTAAACTCTATGTCGTCAATTGTAACTAATGTTTCTTATTTTTCCATCCTCTTATAGTGCTAATATTTTTAGTTGAGCTTTCCCCTTGGACTGTTGTTGATGGTGGCTCTATGGGTGATGGTGTGACAACATTAGCTTTAGTCCCATGGTCATCCTCAACAACGTTCCTTGGGGCATTGTTGACATTCACATCACCTATCCTGTCCTCATCTGACAATGGGCATCGCAGTTGGGTACCCCTTGTGACTCTCCTGCCACTTCTCCTTGTATGAGAAACATAACTAACTCTTTCCATAGATGCAACAACCTGCAGAATTATTGCATGGATTTAGTTAAGAATATTTGAAAATTATGCTTTCATACAACGGAAAAATACTTATGCTTTATTACAGGCAATTATCAACATGTATTTTAGTATCCTTGAAAAATCAAATCTACAAAATCATTTTTTGGTATGTCTTCAAAATTATCAGTGATTGTTGTTTTGATAACTTTTTTTTACACTTAAAATACCATGACTGTATTTGTACTTGGAAAACTATTGTCGGTTTCCACCTTCTTTTGGTACTATGAGAAGATATGGTATTTATTGTTTTTTTAATTAATTTGTTTAGACTCATGTTTGTTACTGCAATTGAATTCATTCATGGCCCACACTGTCTCACCAAGTGGACCTGCATTGTCAATCATGTAGTTCAAGTAGTGTTTTCCTTATGTTGCTTTGAAGTTGAAAAGAACTTACATCATATCTAATAATTTTGACCCATAATATTCTCTCAATATTTTAATACTTTTGTCATACTTTCCTTAGTACTTGTCAACAAACTCAAAAACCTGCAAAATTCTCCCAGCCATTCGAATATGAAGATATCATATTAGATTAGAGAAATACCCAATATAGTTATTGAATATGGGAATAATTCCATCAATATTAAATTATATGGATAAGAGAAAATTACCTATTTTTCATGGCTCAAAATTTCATTAGTGTAATAAGAAAATTCCATTGTAGTAGAAGTTTCTCCTGCAAGATTTGATCCAGGATTGCTAGTGTCAATATTATAGGCTTGTCTCGGTGTTTTCATATATTCTAGCCTCTACAAACAGTAATGGTCTAAGTTACCATAACCAACCTGAGAACATATTGAAGGGAATGATGTTTACCTACAAAGTAATTAAATCTAAGATGAGGTCAACATTTGGTATTGTCAAGGATTCACTAATGAGAGTGGGCTCATGGTTTGGTAGGATGTATTTGAGAGTTATACTGTTGGAGGATTATGCGATGATTTTGGGCTTGTATTTTATGAGGACAACACAAAAATTTCCTTTGTTGGAGAAGGATAAAATTTTTATCATTAGAGACCATGGAGCTCAGATATTGCTAGTGGTGAAGAAGAGTAGTGTGGGATATCATTCAATGGTATTCACAGTTGTTTTGTATGATATAGATCCTCAGTTACATAAGTTTGAGAAGGCAAAAACCCTATATCATGATCAACAAGAGAGGGAGCTAGTGGACATGGCTAGATGAGCATCTTAAATTGGCAATATGAGTCAATTTGTAGGCTAGGTAGGAGAAGTTGGATCTTCTCCCAATATTGAGCATCATGAGAGACTTCAACCAAGTGTCTTCACCAACAATGTGATGTCAGAGTGAGAGGCCCAAGTGCTTCTTCTAATGAAGATGTTTTTAGTGCATAAGTGGATGATAGAGATCCTATGGGTATTTTGGATTATTGCAAATATGTGATGGGGATATATGATTTTCAATTGACTGAGAAATGGCTTACAAAGTTGGGTTGTTCGAAGACAAAGATTGAACGACCGCAGAGATACATGAGGAAACAACATTCGTTAGATACCTTAATTGCTTAGAATCAAGGGAGTGACTTTCGAGTCTTCCTATCTATATAAAAATTTTTGTGTGAGGGATGGCTAACTGCCTTAGTGTAGAAGTTTCTCCTGCAAGATTTGATCCAGGATTGCTAATGTTAATATTGTAGGCTTGTCTTGGTGTTTTCATATATTCTAGCCTCTGCCAAAAGTAATGGTCTAGTTGCCATAACCAACCTGAGAACATATTGAACGGAATGATGAGCACATTAATTGACCAAGTTCAATCTAATTGTAATACTTTAGAATTTTGTGAGGAAGACATAATATTTCATTCAAATATTCAGCACAAGATTAATGTCTCATAGGTTGTGCCATATTTTCCACTAATATTATTGTTGCTCAGGTGGAGTTGTTATGTTCTTTTTCATTTGCAGTTATCCATACTAGCCAATACTCTTCATTATGGTTGTGACATATTTTCCAATCAACTTTAAAATGATTCAGAATATAGAAAAATAGAAAAAATATATATTTTCATGAAAATGAAACTGTAAGAGTTGAAATAAAAAACTATGAGAAATGAAAATAGAACTATAAGAAAAATGTGTTGTAATTGAAATAACTAACCCGAATATACTATAAAATGTTCTGTGATCGTTTGTCTCCAAGGCTGGTGAATAGTTTGAATGCATAACATGCACAACTTCAGCAGTGGTTGAACTTCTTTTATAGTTTTCTGCACTTGAATTTAATCGGTGGTAAGGATGGACATGGATTGAAATGGTTTCATTTTGAATGTGTGATCTAGATTTAATTGGATGTGATCTAATGGCTAGGAATTTGTTATTTGTTGATCCATGTGCTTTGATCTGTTTTAATGAGAAATAGAATGGGTTGGGTGTCATTTATTGAAGTTATTGGGTTGGGTGTCATTTATTGAACACAGTGGGTTTAAATGTTATTGGGTTGGGTGTCATTTATTGAACACAGTGGGTTTAAATGTTGAACAACATAGCAGTTATGGCTGACATACATTCACTTTTATTATGTGCAGGTATGGATATTTATTTGGACTACATAGCTTCAGTTCTAATGAGTGGGGGTTCAAGTGATTGCTACTTTATACTTTTGGAATAGACCATTTTGGAAGGATTTATGGTTTTATCTATTTTCTAGTTGGGTCAATATGATTTGTACTCTTAAGTATTAAGATACTATTTATGGACAGTTGTGGGCTAGTCAATGTTTTAGGAAATTTTGGACATAAATTAAAACATATTTGCACTTAATGTTATTTATTTTTGTTTAAATATTGGTTGCATATCTCTCAATTTTTGGTGGTTTGGTGGGACCAGTACTATATCAATTACTGGTCCCTGCACAACATTAGACATCTCTCCCTTATTCAATGTCTACTAGTTAATGTTTCTGTCCTTTTCTATTTTATGTGTCATTCGTTAATGTGTCTTTAGGTTAGACAACCACATCTAACAAGGTGGCCAAGATCGAGCCTCTAGTGGAAGATCGAGCACGTGGCCAAGATTGAGCAGGCTGAGAAATGGTTGCCCGTGCGACCAGAGTGCTATGAAATGAGACACCGATGAGTTCTTGGTTTAGCGGAGATGATGAGATAGATGATAAGAAGAGAAGGGTAGAGAAGATATTGAAAGAGGCCATGGAGAACCCTCGGGACTTGGTACAACTATGAAGATTGTCGCAAATATTCCCCTCATCCCCATAGGATGCTTCCCAATCTCACAAAGTATACATTTTTTATATATTTTTATTGGTATTTATAAGTATTTGAAAATGACACCTTTAACAAATGAATGCATGTCTAATGCTTCTAGTTGTTCTCTTATCTGCAACCACGATCCACAACCCAGGCCACTGCAAAGCTCCAATAGAATACAATGCAGTTGGTCCTTCTCTGTCGTTGAGGAGGAAAAGTAGTTTAAGATCTTCCATTACACTATTATTCTAATTTTGTATATATTCCTCGTCCAATGCATTGCAACCCAGATTGTCCCTTGCACATTGTGCTTGTCTTGTACACTCACTGTATTTTTCATTTTATATATGTACTAGCATACCGAAAGGAAACCCCGAAGTGAATGATAATGATATGTTGTTTAAATATAAGAGATTTTTTTTAATTGGTTTTGAGTAAGTAATGGAATATTTATCGAATAAGGTCCATGAATAATGTAATAGCATGTTATTTCAGATGGTTAAGAACACTTCTGCATACTTTAGAAAATGTGAAGATAAAGGTGTTTTGAGTTGGTCGAATGGCATGAGTAGTGATAAGATTGGTGGTACAACTGCTTAACATTTCTAAACTTTGGACTATTATAAGGTCCCTACTAAATAGGACATGACTATGGATTTATTGTGTCTAATCGGTTCCGCCAATTTGAAAGTTAATGCTTAGAAAAACAAACACCCTCTTGTGTGCTTCAACCCTTTATACCTGATGATAGAAGGTGATGTTGAAGGAGTGTAGAAGGAAAATGTCATTTACTTGGCCTCTAAGGAAGGTTTTGGGCTCATTAGAAAAACAAATGATGTAAGGTCATTGGGAGTCAAGGAAGGATGTGTTCTTAGTTGTGGGGGAATATATTGGAGTCAACCAAATCCTTGACTTTTCAAGATGCACTTTGGTACAAAATTTTATTGGAAAGAGCATAGCGATAGACTACATTATGAGATAGAGTAAGTAGATTCGGGGTTCATGTTTAGGCCATTTATATCTTGGAGCAACTCAATGTAACCACACTAATCATTTTTCAATCCTTTTCCCTCTACCCTAATTACTTTTGGCCCCTTTCCATCCACCATAATTACTTTATCATTAAGTAATGTAACATGTTTCACTTAGATCTTTTTAAAAGATTATTATGGATAGAGATTGGTATTTTACTGCAATATTGTATTCTTTAATTTCTTATTGCTCTAGAATTATGACATATATTTATGACTTAAAAAGGTGATAAATTGAATAAATTCTTTTATAAAAAAAGTTATAATAGCGTTGGATTTAATGAAAATTTATATTACTCACATGGGGAAATATTTGTCCACTAAGTTTGATCATTTTACATTTTTTATTATTATCTTTTTTTAATGGGAATTTGGTGATACAAATCCAAGCCAACTTGCCATTTTCGTTATTTAAAATCCACTTTTGAATATAAATGCATTCAAAGCACTAAATCTATACATAGGTAGAAACTCAAGTAGACCATTTCAACAACTTTTTGGCTAACTCATTGGAGAATATGCCAAATAAAATGTAAAACATTTAAATTGCACTATATTTGTTTGCATAAATATAACACAACTTGCTACTCTTAAAATAGAAATAGCAATTAGAGTGTTATTACCAATACCAAATGTTTGAGGAGCCACCTTTGGGGGCATTAAACTATCCCAAGGGACAACCAAACATGGACTAGCTTCACACAATCTACCCTTTTCTCCTGTTCTACATTAAACCTTTTCATCACATGTATTTCTTTTTTGTTTGTTTGTTAGGTAGTGTGAGTGTTGAGACGAATGACATGCCTAACATGTGGCTTGAGTAACTATGACCTATGGGCGTCTAAGCCATCAAATCCACCCAAGGATTGCATTGATCCTGAGCCACGACAACCCTTAGCATGGCTATATTTTTTATTATGGAGTTTCAAAATGGTTACCTTTCCACCAAATAGTTCCTTAACAGAACACCTTGCCACTATTTATTTTACACCACATGGGCTTTCATCTTATCTATATTATTTATTCGTTTACAATCCATATAAAATTTGACAAAAGGTTATATTTAATTTAATTTTATATTATAAATAAGAAAATCATGATATCAAATAATAACGTTCTCATACATCTCATTTTCTCATTCAATCCTAAGTATCCCTATAAATCCATCTCCACTTGAGATAATCTTTTGAGTTGTATATATATATATATATATATATATAGAGAGAGAGAGAGAGAGAGAGAGAGAGAGAGAGAGAGAGTAATGATCCATTTTATTTCATTTTACATTAAATATTTCCATCCTATATATTTATCTTTCTTTTTTTACAATCCTTCCTCATAAAGATTTAATTAATTTTATTTTAAATTATAAATAAGAAAATCATAATATAAAAGTGAAAAGTTTTCTTACATCTCACTTTCTCATTCAAATGTAAGTACCAACATAAATCCATCTCAACCTCAAATCTATCAACCGTTTAGAAGGACCAAATCAATCTCTTGAGTTGTATATATAGATATATATATATATATATATATATATATATATATATATATATATATATATATATATATATATATATATATATATATATATATAAACTCCACGTTAAGGAAAGAAATAATTACAAATCTCTTTCATTTTGACCAATACATCAATAAATTGTTTTAACCACAACAATTTTGTAAATTGTTTTATATAGTTAATATGACTATCGAAATATTTGTTTTATATTATTTACCTTAAAATATTTATTAAAACAATAAAAACAGGTGCTCTCTCCATTTTTTTTAGTTAATATTTTTTTAAATATTATATCAGAAATCCCCTCTTTCTTATACCAAAAATTTAAAATATCAATAAAATAAGAATTGTTTTACTTTTATATATATATATATATATAATTGATAAAATTGTTTTACATGAATATTGAAATATTATATTTATGAATGATATTATATATATGAAATTAAAATATCTATCAAATATTTTTAAATAGTGAAAAAAAAAAAATATATATTTTATTTTTTAAATCTATATCCAATTTGATATATAATTTATATATCCTCTTTAACCTAATATTTCTGTATATATTATATATTTTACACTCTTTAAGAATATTGTGTTTCGATATATAATATATAATTTACACTCGTATATACTCTAAACATTATCTACGTTTAGAATATTGGATAAACATTATGCAACATTCATAAATATTATGCACCATCGGGACAAAGTAATTAGAGTCATACTAAGAGTAATAAATCTGTATACATACGCTCTTGTACACTTATATATATATACAATCATGATAGAAATGGAGAGTCAAACTTATGGAGGACAATGATTAATTTGAACACTACCTCTTCATACCTACCTCTTTTAGCTTTATCTTAAGCTTAAAAATTCTACCCACTATTTAATATCTAAAATTTTGGCATTGTTAAACGCATGTCACATCTTACGTTGAAATTTGAGTTAGCGCATGTGGAATCTACGTTCACTTTTGTACTTCGCTAAAGTAATGAGCTTGGCTTATCCAATTTGGCATATACAACTTCACTTAAGAGGATAGACATATATACACCTCTTATTTAAGAGTAAAGGAATTTATAATAAGATATTAAAATATATAATGGTTATAGTGAAAAATAAAGATTATTTTTATTAAATAAATATTTTTATTAATATTAATAAAATTAAAAAATATTTTAAAATTATCATAAAATCAATTGATGCAATATTTTATAAATTTAATATTAATATTTATATTATTTAAATAACTAAATATAGAATTTGGAATTAATGTTGGTAAGTATATGAAATTAATTCCATATACTTATGAACTATATGAACATTTCACAACGAATATATAGAATTCACATAGATATGCCATTTCGAGAGAAAGAGGGAATTCACATAGATATGCCATTTTGAGAGATCAAGAGGGAATGTATTGGATGAATGAAAAATATTAGGAATTATTTCTTTTGTTTTAGAATTTTATTTTGCAATAGAAGGACTTAAGGAGAAGCATTGCTAAAGTATCATAGCTTAGATGAGTTGGAAGGTTAGGAGGATTGATATTATGATAAACATTTTAAAATTGGGGTTTAATGTGGATTTACACACTAGTCTAAGGAAGATTTTGTTCTTCAACTATGTTAGTGTGACCACAGTTAACCATGGTCAACCATTGTCAATACTAGTCAACCATGATGAACCAAGGTTGAATTTCATTAACCATGATTAACCTTCATTAAAATCTCTTTCATTATGATCAACTATCATGGTCAACCATGGGCAATCATGGTCAACCATGGACAATGATGGTCAATCATGGTCAACCATGGTCAATCATGGTCAACCATGGTCAATCATGGTCAACCATGTTTTATAAAATCAAACATGGTCAACCATGGTCGAATGTCACATTGTGACAAAGATTGTCTCGATATGAAAATCAACCATGGTCAACCATAGTTAACCATGATTATCCATGGTTGAATTTCATCAACTATGATCACCCTCAATTAAAATATCTTTCATCATGATCAACTATGGTGGTCAACCATGGAGAATCATGGTCATCCATGGTCAATAATGGTCAACCATGTTTTATAAAATCAAACATGGTCAAATGTCACATTGTGACAGAGATTGCCTCTATATTCAAATCAACCATGGTTAACCATGGGCAAATGTCTCATTGTGACAAATATTGTCTCGATATGAAAATCAATCATGGTCAACCATGGTCCAACGTCAAATTGCAACAAGGATTGTCTCAATATGAAAATCAACCATGTTTATTTTAGTGTTTATATATCGTGGGTTTATAATTTTTATCCCTTGAGTTTATTATTTCCTTGGGTTTATAATATCAATCCCTTGACTTTATTAATCTAAGGGTTCATATTCCTAGGGTTTAATATTATTCACTTAGGTTTATAGTCCCTTGGGTTTTTTTATTAATCCCTAGGGTTTATAATATTAATCATGGTAAATCATGATTAACCATGTTTTACAAATTCAATCATGGTCAAACATGGCTAATCATGGTCATCCATGTTCTAATGTCGCAGTGTAACAAAGATTGCCTTAATATGAAAATCAATCATTATCTCAACCATGGTCCAACATCGCATTTTGATAAACATTGTCTCAATATGGTAATCATGGTCAACCATGGTCAACAATGGATAATCATGGTCAACCTTGGTCAACCATATTCAAACATGTTTTATAAAATCAAACATGGTCATCCATGCTCAACCATGTTCAACCATGGTCAAACATCACAGATTGACCAATATTGTCTTGATATGAAAATCAACCATGGTTAAGCATGGTCAACAATGGTCCAACGTCGCATTGTGACAAGGATTGTCTCAATATGAAAATCAACCATGGTCAACCATGTTTATTTTAGTGTTTATAATATTTATCTTAGGGTCTATATACCTTGGGTTTATTATATTAGTTCCTTGGGTTTAATATTATTCCCTTGGAGTTTTAGTATTAATCCCTTGGGTTTATTATTCCTTTGGGTTTATAATATCAATTCCTTGGGTTTATTATATCAATCATGGTCAACCACGGTCAATCATAACCAACCATGGTCCATCGTCGCATTGTCACAAATATTATCTCGATATGAAAATCAATCATGTTCAAGCATAGTCAATCATGGTCCAGAGTCGCATTGTGACAAGGATTGTAACAATATGGATATCAACCATGGTTGACCATGGTAAACCATGTTTCTTTTAGGGTTTATAATATTTATCTTAGGGTTTATAATATTTATCTTAGGGTTTATAATTTTTATCCCCTGGGTTTATAATATCAATCCCTTGATTTTGTTAATCTAATGGTTCATATTCCTAGGGTTTAATATTATTCCCTTATGTTTATAATCCCTTGGGTTCTTAGTGTTGATTCCTAGGGTTTATTATTCCCTTGGGTTTATAATATCAATCATGGGCAGCCATGTTTTATAAATTCAATCATGATCAACCATTTTCCAACGTCGCATTAAGATGAATATTGTCTCAATATGAGAATCAACCATTATCATGTTAGGATATTCCAACACATAGGAAATAGTTAAGTATAACTTGGTCTAGTGTAGATTTAGGTAAAGTGTGTTTCTTTACTATGTACAGTTTGTAACTTACAATCCGACAGTCACGATATGTAGTGATCCGACTGTTCATTCTCTCCTCGGTATTACCGACACTTGATCCGTGGCTTAACACCCGATTGGTCCATGATCTCTATTTAAAGAGCATGGAGGGTCATTTGTAGCGTAAGCTGTCCATGAGAGAAGATTATGTAAATTTTCATTATTTTATTAATAAATTGCCTGAGGTGGCCGCGTTGGCTCAGGCCGTGGACTGTTTCCCTCTTTGAGGGTTTTAACCACGTCAAAAATATGGGTGTATTGATCTGTGATCTGTTTGTGAGCGGTGTCCTTTGGTGTTCTGTCTGAGGAACTTACCCTGTAAATCCCTACATATCAACCATGGTTTGATGTCACATTGTGACAAATATTATCTCAGTTTTGAAAATCGTTCATGGTCAAGCATGTTCAACCATGGTCCAATGTCACACTGTGAAAATGATTGTCTCAATATGAAGATCAACCATGGTCAACCATTCTCAACCATGTTTATTTTAGTGTTTATAAAATTTATCTTAAGGTTTATATACCTTGGGTTTAGGATATTAGTCCCTTGAGTTTAATATTATTCAACCATGTTCAACCGTGTTTTATAAAATCAATCATGTTCAACCATGGTCAATCATGGCCATCCTTGGTCAACCATGGTTAATCATGGTCAACCTTGGTCAACCATGTTTTATAAAATCAAGCATGGTCATCCATGGTCAATCATGGTCAACCATCGTCAAGCGTTGCATTGTCACAGATTTTGTTGATATGAAAATCAACCATGGTTAAGCATGCTCAACCATAGTACAATGTCACATTGTGACAAGGATTCTCTCAATATGAAAATCAATCATGGTCAACCACGTTTATTTTAGTATTTATAATATTTATCTTAGGGTTTATATATCTTGGGTTTATAATATTAGTCCCTTGGGTTCATAATCCCTTGGGGTTTTATTATTAATCCCTTTGGTTTATAATATCAATCCCTCGGGTTTATAATATCAAACATGGTAAATCATCGTCAATCATAGCCAACGATGGTGAACCATGGTCAAATGTCGCATTGTGACAATGATTGTCTCAATATGAAAATCAACCATGGTCCAACGTTGCATTGGGAAAATGATTATCTCAAAATGAAATTCAACCATGTTTAATATCAATCCCTTTAGTTTTTAATATCAAACATGTTCAACTGTGGTCAATCATTTCCAGCCATGGTCAACCATGATCGAATGTCGCATTGTGACAATGATTGTCTCAATATGGAAATCAACTATGGTTCAACATCAAATTGTAACAAAGATTGTCTCGATATGAAAATCAATCATGATCAAACATGGTCAACCATGGTCCAACGTCGCATTGTGACGAGGATTGTCTCAATATGGAAATCAACTATGGTCAACCATTTTTATTTTAGGGTTATAATATTTATCTTGGTGTTTATAATTTTTATCCCTTGGGTTTATTAATCTGTGGATTCATATTCCTAGGGTTTAATATTATTCCCTCGAGTTTATAATCCCTTGGGTTTTTACTATTAACTCCTAGGGTTTATTATTCCCATATCTTTTAAATTATTGGTTTTCAGTGCTAAAGTGAACGTTGAGGGCGGGGGGATCGAGAAACTTTTATCTTCGACAGACGGTCCTATTGGAAAATCACTTGAAGATGGATCACTGACGGGGCGGGGAGGTCATCCGTGGCAGGGTAGACTCAACACTTAGACTGTAGTGGCATCCAGGTTGGATTTGGGGCGAGGGTGTATTTTATAGATGTCGTGATAGGCACATGGCAGACATGCCGGGCCTTTTCCCAATCTGTAATGATGCATTGGTGGAGATTACGGTACAGGCAAGGCAGGAGGCTTATACACAGAAATCTCAGGAGGCTCATACATGGAAAATCTCTTCTGCACGCACACAACTGCCTTTCCCTCTACAAGAGCTTGAGAAGGACCTCGACACAGATGTGGATTGTAGTGCACCTTTTTGCAGTAGGGTGTGGGTTTCAGTAAAACAAATCAAGCACAAGGCTCTTAAAGTGGTCTCAGGGGATCGTCCCCTGACGCTTGGGGCGAAATCATTATGGGTTAGTTTGGATCGTCTGAAACAAAAGGCGTTGGTGGGGAGGTGGCTCTATTTAAAGATGATGGGCAAAAACATGAAGCCTTGGGTGGAGACATGGCAGTTTATGGTACTAAAATATAGGTTAAAGATCAGTATGTTGTCCAATGGGTGGATATGTTTCCACTTTTTATCCCTGTAAGACTCAAAACTCATTCTAAAGTCTCCTTAAGTAAAGGGTAGAGGGGTCTTGGTGCTGAAATGGTTGTGTGAATGGTTTGACCCTCTTAGGGGGACCACGACGTGAAACTCGATTTGTGCCAAGCTCCCCTGGCTACCCTTAGAGCTCTCGAAAGAGATGGCCATGGAGGAAATTTCTAACTCTATTGGCAATTTTTACTATTGAGATGAGGGGATATTTGACCAACTGAATAAATGAATGACCAGGGTTCTTGTTGAGATGGATTTCGGGAGGGGACTATTGGTGGAGTTATAGGTCCGATGGGGAACATCCTCTTTCTGCATTTTAATCGATTATTGGGGGATCCCCTTCCGTTGTCTTATCTGTCATTTGATTGGTCACATCAAATAGGTATGCCCTCGGCGATATGAATTGGGAGTTTCACAAAGAGCGAGTAAATTTGCGTCAAATCATGATACGATAGTTGGGTTCTCCTCACCATTGTGCTCAACATACTCTATTGAGATTGGTTCTGGTAACTCTAAGCACCCGCTGCCTAATATTTTATCTTCCATTCCCGAATCTTGTCTATTAACGTCTCATGGAAATGGGGGTGTTTCGGAATTGGGTGGGGTGTCGTCTTCTTGGGACTTTGTTCTGGCCCATGACCCTCCTCTTCCTTGTGATACTAGGTACTTTGTTAGGCCTCAGGAGGGACCTCCAATACTCCCGTCATTGTTTCCAATCATACCCCTTCTCCCAATAAGGGCATATTTTAATAAAACTTTGTTGTGGATTTCGTAGGCACCTTGTTCTCGCCCGATAGGACACTAGAGGAATTATATTTCACCTCACCCATAGGCATGGAGCCCCTTCAAATTAGGAGGTCCTTTTTCCAATCAGATTCTGGAAAGGGGGAAAAAACTACCTCTGGTTCTTTGGCCAACAAGAAGAAAAATTTGGTTAAATACAAGAAAGTGTCCAAGTGTGTCCAGTTGCCCCCTTTGCTCCTAGAATTGGGTGAACTGGAGGTTTTTGATATGCTGGATGAGTCTGTTCATGACCGGGTCCTTAGAGAGGATGCACTGGATTCCCTGGTTCCCCCATGATCATTATGTCATTAACTATTCAGGAATTGGGTGAGGTCCATAAAATTCGGGCACTCAGGGATCTGGTTTAGGTATATTCCCCCTCAATTATCTTTCTTCAGGAAACCATGTGCAACAGTGAGAGGGCATGGGCTTATTTGCTTATAGTCTGTCCCAACTGGTATGTGTATGCATCACATGCGGCTAGGCCTTTTGGAGGTTTGTGAGTGATGTGGAACCCTTCCCATAATTACCTGATGAATTACTATTTTGAGGAAAGTATTCTCTTGACAGGTTACCCGATGGGATCATCACAAAGAATCCTCTTCATCAATCTTTGTGCTCCATACGCTAGCAGACAGACATTTTGGGAAAATTTCACAGACTCTAGTATACTGGGGTTAAGGTCCATCATTCTGTCCAGTGTTCTCATTTTCATTGTGGGCATAGATGAAATTTGATGGAATCATTCCATAGTCGACCCTCTTTCCAAATTCTTCAAGGAATTGTTGATTTCACAAGACATGAGGGATATTTCTCCAAAGCCCCTTGCTCTGACTTGGCGAAGCGAATGCATAAGGATGGAGGGTATTTCAAAGCGACTTGATCGCTTTCTTATCAGAAATTCATTGGCTAGGCTTATGAAGGGCGTCTCCTCGTAGGTCATCCCATCTTTTCTCTCAAATCACCAACCGATCACACTCTCTTGGGAAGGATGGGGAATAAAGGGGCCTCTTCCATTTAAATTTGACTCTTCTTGGCTGCACAATGATAATTTTAATTTACTGAAGCATGAGGTCTGGGGCCGTCCAGTTCAAAATGTCACAGGTTTTCAAATGGGGAGTGTTGTCGAAAAGCTCAAAATTTTAAAAATGGAGGCTTGCTCATGGATTAAAAGAAAAAAAACAGAGGTTGTTAGGAAACTCTCTGACATTGATAAAGCATTAATTTATTTCAATGGTCCTGATGATCCTTAGTTATTTTCTAAGGCATATAAGATATCTATTATTGATCTGGAAGGGAAAGGAAGCAAAATTATGAAGGCACATGAAGTAGAAAGGCGTTTAAAGAGTCGACCTCTGTGGGTGTCTATCAGGGACAAGAATACTAAACTCTTCCATGCATGCACTAATAACAGGAGACAAAGGAATTTTATCAGGGGTATCCAAAGTTCCGAGGGGAAATAATTAATTGACCAAGAGGATATTTAACAGGAGGCGTGCTACCATTCCAAGAGTCAATTAGAAGCTAAGGAAAATAATTTTTCATCTCAGCGGGAAATTATTGAGCATCTACTGGTCATCTTTAAACAAGAGGATAATGCAAAGTTGGGGGAACCAATTAAGAAAAAGGAGGTTATGGTGGTCATTCACGATAGTGCAAAAGAAAAAATCCCAGGTCTGGACGGATGGGGAGTGGAATTGTTCCATCATTTCTTTGATCTAATGATTGAAAATATTTTAGTTGTTGAGGATGAATCCCATATAAATGGATACATAACATGAGCATTGAACGCCACTTTTATTTTTCTTATCCCTAAGAAGTACCATTCGACCTCCTTAAATGATTACATGCCCATTTCTCTCTCCAATGCCTTATATAAAATTACTTCAAAGCTTATAGCATTGCGGGTAATGAAGACTCTATCAAGATACATTTCTCCATAATAATTTGATTTTTTGGATGGTAGACAAATTCAAGATGCAATTAGCATCACACAGGAATGTATGCATTCTATCAAAGTTAGGAACATGAGGGCTAACTTGATAAAGGTGGACTTGACAAAGGCATACGATTGCATTTATTGGGAGTTTTTGCATATGGTTCTGTACAAAGTGGGCATCTCCACGAGTAAATTTGGATGGATTATGGGATGTATACAGTCCACGGATTTTTCTATCATAATTAATGGGTACCTGACCAAATTCTCCAGGGAATTCCAATGCCTCAGAAAATGATGTGGCTTATCACCACTCGTATTCATTCTGGTCATGGACTGTTTGATTCAAAATATGAGTGAGGCTAAAGGAAATGGTAGTATCATGGGAGTGAAATCTTCCAGGAATATGCGGGTTACTCATATTATGTTTTTAGACGACCTTCTATTTGGGGGCATGAATGATAACGATGACTGGTTGATTATTCACCGAATCATCTATTTATTTAGTGATGCATATGGCCTCTTTATGGGCACAAACAAATCAATGTTGATCTTGGCTGAAACCAATGACCCAAGATGTAGGGAAATTTGCATTTTATTTGGGATCTCTGTGAATAGTTTGGAAGAAGGCATCAATTATCTTGGGTTCTAGCTCAAGGAAAATAGATATTACAACAAGGATTGGGCTTGGCTACTCGATAGATTTAATAAAAAAAATATCAGGGTGGACTCACAAATGGATTTCCATTGGAGGGAGTTTGACTTTAGTTAGATCTGTCCTTCTAAATATTTCGGTTTAGTGGATGCATCTGTTTTTTATGCCTATGGAGGTCTATAAAAATATTGAGGAGATTATGGCAAGATTCCTATGGTGTGGTATGGAGCTCAAGGGGAAATTACATCTGGTAATGTGGAAGGCCATTGCAAGACTGATAGATGAGGTGGGATGGGGTATTTTGGATACCCACAATTTCAACTGTGCCTTAGTCATTAAAAGATAATGGAGGGAAGCTAGTGATAATGACATATGGGGGAAAATAATTAGAGATAAGTACATGAAGGGACATGGTCTCTCGTCATGGTCAAGGATGGGGATAAGAAAGACAAATGATACCTCATACATATGGAGGAGCATGATGAAAAATTGTCACTAGATGTTGGGAAACATGAGATGGGCTATCGAGGTTGGGAATAAGGTGGAGGTGTGCCTAGATGCAATTAAAGGCCTATAGGGTATTCACACCTTATCGACTTCCCTTATTACCCTTCTTCATGAAAGGGGAATCTACAAAGTCACTCATATAGCTATCAAGAATAATCAATTAAATGCACATACGGCTTGGATGAGAGCTATATACAATGGATTGACTGCGAACATGGCCATTGAATGGGAAGCATACATCACAAACCTTCATGCAGCGAGCACATTCATTGGAGAAGGGGAAGACTTACTACAATGGGAAGGCAATACGAAAGACGGGTTCCCAAAAGTTAAGAAAATTTACAACGATCTTCCATTATCGGAAAAATATTTCAATTTTATCAATTGGTTCAAGGCAACGTGGGGTTGGGAGATTCCCACAAAACTCCAATGCTTTGGGTGGCTGGCCATCCACAAAAGAATTTTCACTTGGGACAATTTACAAGGCAGAGGTTTCCATGGACCAGGTATTTGCTCCATGTGCAATATGCATGATGAGGAGGCTAATCATATTTTCATTGGATGCTCTTTTGCCAAGGAAGTTTGGTCGGTGCGATGACCATTCTTAAATTGGGTCATTTGAGATCTCAGATCTCTCTTGAAAACTATTTTCTTAATTGGTCCAAGGATAGGTCGGACTACCATTCCCTTCCTTTCTATGTTATCTGGGCCATATGGAGAAGTCAGAATCCTTGGTTGTTCGAACAAAAGGTTCTGGTGGTTTGGGAGGTGATTATTAAGAGCATCACTTTTTTTCAAAGATTGGTCCTAAGAAGGCTGTGGAAAAACCAAGGAAACATATTTACAAGAACATTAAGGGAATTTATCCCATGGGTTTTTTTAACGAGGCTAACCAACAGAGAAGGTGTGGATGTGGTGTTGTCATCATCCTAGATCATGGGTTCATTTACCACTTCTGGTGGCAAGGAGGAAGGGGGGATAACAGTAGAGTTGAGCTTATTGCACTCTAGGGTGTTCTCACCTTCGTCAATTGGCTGGGGCCGGACAAGATTCACGTTCATGGAGACGCCAAGAGCATTATAGACCCGGCAAAGATTACAAAAACTTCAATCCCCATATTATTTCGAATTGGATGAGACACATCAGGGATCTGGAACCTTCCTTCTAGAGCATCTCCTTCACGCACATCTATAGAGAACAAAAGTGGATTGCTGGTATTCTTTCAAAAAGGGGAATCGATTCAGATCCAGGTAAGTATTATTATGCAGTTTATGTCTATGACAGATCCATGAATGCAGGGAACTTCAATATCCTTTAGGAATTCATCACAACATGTTGGGTTGTGTTATATTCTTTCCATGACTAGCCCACGTAGTTAACTAGGGGGTTAGAAGGGGGGCAGAGTGCCCCCTTCATTGTGCCGATTGTGTAGCGAGGGGAGTCACAGGGGGTTTGAGGGGTGCAGGTAACCCCACTCTATGGGGTTCGGGGTAGCAGCCCAGAAAATTTTATTTTTTGGACCCTATATTAGGTTGGGCGGACCTACCTATGGTTTTGTGCATGATTTTCGCACATGGTTTTGGACACGATGGTTTTCGGTCCATGGTTTTGGACGCGATGGTTTTTGGTCCATGGTATTGGATGCTTCAGCATGTATAAATATGTATTGTAACATTGAAAGGAATATAATGAAAAATCAAGCTGGTAGTCCAAGTTTTGGGATCCAGGGGAAAATCTCTGTGTATATGTGTTTTATGTGTTATGCTCTCGCATTGTTTATTTTCTGTGTTTTAGAATTTGTATGCAGGCAATTTCTATACAGGATTAAAACCTAAATTTGGTATCAGAGTTGTTTTGGCTTCAAGGGGACGCCTTTGTTGCTAAGGGGTTTCACTCGGGCTTGTGGTAGACCCTGTTCAGTGGGAGATCTACGGAATCGATTCTGGTGATGAAAGAAGATGGCAAGTAGTGGAAAGATAGAAATCGAGAAATTTAATGGCCAAAGTTTTGAGTTATGGAAACTCAAGATGGAGGCTCTGTTGGTGGATAAAGATCATTGGGTTGCAGTAGATCCAGGCATTAAACCAATGGGAGTGTCCGATGAAGAATGGAAAAAGTTGGATCAGAGGGCTAAGAGCATAATACGATTCTATGTCTTAGATTTAGTATTGTTGAATGTATCAGGGGAAGGTACGATGAAGGATTTGTGGGACAAGTTAAGGACTTTGTACCAATCTAAGTCTCTTATGAATAAACTGTTGCAATGGAAAAAGCTGTATAACCTGACGATGATAGATGGAGACTCGGTGAAAGAACATCTGAACGCATTTAATACTATGGTAAGCCAGTTATTATATGTTGCTATTAAAATTTCAGATGAAGATAAGTGCATCAGTTTGTTGTGTTCTCTACCAGATTCATGGGATAGTCTAGTTATTGCAATAGGTAGCAATGCAACTTCCTTGCAATTTGATGAAATAGTCTCATCCTTGCTGACGAAGGAAATGAGACGGAAAAGTATGGAGAGCTGGAATGGTGATGCCTTGTCTGTACGAGGATGGTCCCATAATAGAAACAAAAATTCTAGAGGGAGATCTAAATCTCTATTAAAACCTATAAAGGTGGTGTGCTGGAAATGCGGAAAGGAAGGGCACTACAAAAGGGACTGTAAATCTAAAGCTCCTGATAAGGGAAAGGGATCTGATGATGCTCCTTTAGCAGAGGCGAAAACCACCTCAGATGAAGGTGGGGATGTGTACTTGGCTTCTTCAGGTACACATGTAGATCATGAGGCATGGTTGATTGACTCAGGTGCATCCTTTCACTTCACTCCCCATAGAGAGTGGTTCTGCGAGTATGAGAAATATGATGGTGGTGATATCTTCTTGGGGGATGGCAAGAAGGCTAGAATCGTTGGTCGCGGAAAAGTAAAGTTGACATTCCAAGGTGGAAGGGTTAGAACACTTCCAGGTGTTTTTCATATTCCTGCATTAGCGAGAACATTGATTTCTATAAGCAAGCTGGATGCTGCAAGTGTAAAAACAGTGTTTAAGAAGGATACTTGCAAGATGGTTCGGGGGGCACTGGTACTGATGCAGGGAGTTCAAATTGGAACTCTGTACAAGCTGCAAGGTAGCACTATTGTTGATGGGTGCAACAGTTCTGTGGTTCCTGAAAGTGGAGCAGAAAATCTAGTGGTCTCTGGAGAGAAGACCATGCTGTGGCATCAAAGGCTTGGACATATTGGAGAGAAGGGCCTTCAAATACTTCATGGTAAAGGTATGGTAGAAGGTATGAGTAATAGCTCTCTATATTTTGATTTATGTGAAAATTGTGTATATGGGAAGCAGAATCGGGTGAGTTTCCCCTCTGGTGGTAAGAGGGCGAAACAAATATTAGAGCTTGTGCACAGTAATGTGTTTGGACCTGTGAAGGTTCCATCACTGGGTAAGTTTGTGTACTATGTATCATTTATAGATGAATTATTAAGGACAGAGGACTACTCCATATAAACCTCAGCAAAATGGTGTTGTAGAAAGAATGAACAAGATGTTGATGGAAAGGGCAAGAAGCATGCTCAGTGGTGCCCGATTAGAACAAGAATTCTAGGTAGAGGCAGTGGAGACAACATGCTACCTGGTCAACAGATCACCTTCATCACCATTGGAGGATAAGACTCCATAAGAGGTATGGATTGGTAAGAAACCCTGTCTTTCACATCTGAGGGTATTTGGATGTGATGCATGTGTACATGTTCCAAAGGAGAAACAAACCAAGTTGGATAGTAAATCTGAAAAGTGCATATTTATTGGGTATAAGGATGGTTTAAAGGGTTATAAGCTTTGGAACCCAGTAACAAGGAAGGTTGTGTAAAACCAAGATGTGGTGTTCGGAGAGGTGAAATATGTTATTAAACATGAAGTCCAACCAAAGGAACCTGAGAAGATAGAGTTTGAGCTAAAGGAGAAAGAACCAGACTCTACAACAGAGGAAGAATCAGAAGATGAAGAGCCACAAACTACGGGTGTGAGAAGATCAGTTCGAGAAACAAGGTAGCCAGAAAGGTATATTCCATCCGATTTCTGTTCAAATTTTTCTTTATCTATTATTGATGATGATCCCAGAACTGTGAAGGAAGCAATAGATTCAGAGAATGGAAAACTTTGGAAAGAGGCCATGGTTGATGAAATGGCATCTTTGCACAAAAATGAGGCTTGGGATCTGGTGGAGTTGAAACCCATTGGTAGAAAATGGGTGTTTAAGAAGAAGACAAATGTAGAAGGAAATGCAGAGAAATACAAAGCTCGGTTAGTAGCAAAAGGTTTTTTCCAGGTGCCGAGAATTGATTTTGGTGATACTTTTTCTCCTGTTGCCAAGGTAACTTCTATTAGATTACTTTTATCTGTTGCTGCTGCTTTTGATTTTGAGGTAGAACAGATGGATGTGAAGACAAAATTTCTTCACAGGGATCTGGAAGAGGAGATCTACATGAAACAACCTGAAGACTTTGCGGTGAAGGGTAAGAAAGAACTAGTATGCAAGTTAAAGAAGTCTCTGTATGGGTTAAAACAATCACCAAGGATGTGGTATCTGAAATTTGATACATTTATACAGGGACTTGGCTTCACCAGAAGCAAAGCATATCACTGTGTGTATTTCAAATTAATTGGTGACCGTGTTATTTATCTGGTCTTTTATGTGGATGATATTTTTCTATTTGGAAATGACAAAGAAATTATCCAGGATTTGAAGACCCATTTGTCCTCCAAATTCAAAATGAAAGATCTCGGTGCTGCAAACTATAATTTGGGCATGGAAATTAAAAGAGATCGGACAAAGAGGAAGCTCTGGTTAAACCAGAGGAAGTATGTCGAGACAATATTGCAGAGGTTTAATATGCAGGATAGTAAACCGGTGAAGGTTCCTTTTCTTGTAGGTGTAAAGTTATTTGTTGAACAATGTCCCATGACACATGAAGAGGAGGAGGACATGTCCCATGTTCCATATGCAAGTGCAGTCGGTAGCCTGATGTATGAGATGGTCTGTACTAAACCAGACATTGCACATGCAATGGGAGTATTGGGTAGGTTATGTCAAAACCAGGGAAGGAGCACTGGACAACAATGAAGCCAATTTTCAGGTATTTGCGTGGCACTAGTGATTATGGTTTGTGCTACCAAGGAAGACCAGGATTGGACAGAGTGTTGGATATTTGTGGCTTTGTTGATGCAGACTGGGCTGGAGATCTGGATCAGAGAAGATATACAAGTGGGTATGTGTTTAACCTATTTGGAGGTTCAGTCAGTTGGATGAGTAAGAGACAATTTGTAGGGGCACTATCAACTACAAAGGCAGAATACATCGCAACCACTCATGCAAGCAAGGAAGCAGTTTGGTTGCATAGATTGTGTTCAAGTATGTGGTTAGTACAGGGAGCTATAAGGATAGAGTGTGACAGCCAAAGTGCAATTTTCTTGGCAAAGAACCCTAAATATCATTCAAAGACAAAGCACATTGATGTTCAATATCACTTTGTGAGGGATATGATAGAAGACACAAAGGTGTTGCTGGTAAAGGTGGACACTTTGAAGAATACTGCAGATGCATTGACAAAATCTGTGAGCTCTGAGAAGTTCTCTTGGTGTAGAGAAACAATGGGTGTTGCAACGCTAGATAAATGACTAAGCTCTCTTGTGGCCCCCTGTGGAAAGAAAACAACAAGTGGGAGAATGTTTTGAATGTTGTCTCTTTATTGTATTATTGTTACAATCTATATTGTTAAGGAATTGATTTCCAATTTTGTGAACAAACTAATCATAGTTTCCCTCAAATAGAGATGATAGGTAGAATATGAAAAACAAGATTTTGGTATGGTTTCCATTAAAGCTCTCTAAAATGTGTGGAAAATAGTATCTGTCCTAGACATGTTACTTTTGTATGGTTTCTAAGAGAATGTACTCTTTTTTTTAATGAAAAGGAAAGCGTTTTTTTTGTATTGAAGAAAAAAAGATAAATAAATAATTTATTGCATTATGTGTATGGAAACGAAGATGAATAGATAATTTGATTACATGTATGAAGTGGAAATCAGTATCGTGCAGAGAAATGTCAAATTCTTTTAAAATAAATGGAGAAAGCGATTTTGTATTTAATACATTTATATAAAATAATACATGGTGTATGGTTTATGCCTCTCCTAATTGGTATGGAATATTGTTTAAAATATGGGTTTGCTCCACGAAATACTTCGTAGTGTAAGTTTTGTTAGCAATCTACTATTTTTTTTCTAGATGAAAAAAACATTTCGTTTTTATAATTAAAAAATAAAGTACATATACTTGTAAATGTTTTTATGTTTACAATCATTTATCATAAAATAATCTTGGTCTAAAAAATGTCCATCTATTATCCTTCTACTATCTGTCTATTGCCTTTATATCATCTATTCAGTAAAATGTAGATCTTGAATACTTATGTATCCATATTATTCCCAACTGTTGTATCATAAAATTCTACATAGTTACATCATATATTTTCATCAAATTTCTCCCCAAAATTTATAGCATAGTCCATGGAAAATATAAAAAATACTTCTCCTAAGAATAATTAATGCTACCAGCATTAATCATGACATCATGTTAAAAAGATGAAAAGTAGAAATTATGAGGCTCCTTTCTGACACCTCTCTTGGAAAGAAGATCTACAATCATATCTTGCTCTCTGTATATGTGATCAAATTGTATATGTTGGAAGGTACTTACCAGGTTTTGGATATGCTTCATCTAGTTTGATAGAATGGGTGGATTAAAACGAGTATAGCCCTTGACCTAGTCAATGATTCCCTTAACATCTCCATATACATGTAAGCTCTCTAGTTCCAACCATTTTTCCGCTATAAGTACTCCCCATAAAGTGATGATCCCTTCTCAATGTTTTTACTGAGTCCTCCTTCCCACTAGAAATGGAAGTATTTGCCTGGATCTATAACTATGAATGCACCACATCCTCATTCCCTCCAAGAACATGCCCCATCAAAAAAATCCCACAGGAAAGTCATTCCAAATGTATTTGTACCTGCACTACGTTTTGTTAGAGAAAATCTTTGTCGGTTCAATTTCATTGTAATATTCAACTATCTTAATTACACATCTCGAACCACAACCCCTTCTTGTTCAAATATATAAGTATTTCTGCTATGCTAGATGGACCATATGATGTATAATGGTAGGGTTCGATGCTAATGATGTTATATGAACCAAAAATATAGACAAGAAACCAAGGTATGTTTATGTCTAGTTGGAGCAATGTTCGATGTATTAAGTACCCCATCCCACACAACCACAACATATGGGCAATGAATAAGAAAATTATCAATATCCTTGGATCTCCT
The DNA here is from genome assembly GCA_031772625.1 of Pinus tabuliformis. Lineage (NCBI taxonomy): Eukaryota > Viridiplantae > Streptophyta > Pinopsida > Pinales > Pinaceae > Pinus > Pinus tabuliformis. The sequence continues at coordinate 1,149,319,589 of CM062805.1, forward strand.
CATGCACATATGACAAATGCACGGACCTATAAATCCTTGGATCTATAAGTTCTTCCATATGAGCACACGGTCATGTATTGCTAGCCAAAAAACATTTTATTTTGTTTGGAAACTCCCATTTCCATACTTCCTAGAACCATCTCTGGAAGAAAAAATCCTTCTCAGTCCTAGGAAGCATGCGATATATGTCTTTAACCATTGGTTGACCCTTTTTTAACATACCATCCCAGGCCAGATAACCCTCTTATTCTGTGATTGTAATTCCTGTTGAGTGTAATAGAGAAATGTATCTCTCCCATTCATAAGTATATATACCTGTCATCCCTAATTCCTCCGCCCTGCTCTAGGATTGTAGATCAATGTTATTACTGTGAAGATGATGGATCTGATGAAGGCAGTGTATGCCTTTGTCATGGATGTAATTAAGTAATGGGATGGATAAAGAGTGATTCCTATAAATTCTCTTAATAACATCTAACCTGATCTCAACCTTAGTTCCATCACCAACCTCCCAACGAATAAATCCCAAGAGCCATTGCAGGTTTTTCATCATGCTACACCATATGTAGGAGACACATGCTTTCTTTCTGGAACCATTCCTAATCCAGGATGTGAACATTTGGCCATACATATATCTGTCTCTAATAATTAGTGGCAATATACTATTTTAAGCTAAAGTAAATGAAAATACTTAAAAGCCCATCTTAAAAACTTATTTTTTTTTAACAATGAAAAAACTTATGAGAAATTTATTTGTCAAATCTGTGAGGATAAGTATATTTTACTGCTATCCTCAAATTCAAGTTGACTCGTCATAGTTATTCAAGGAAAACCACACCTCTTAGAATGGCTCGTTGGTGGTCCATAAGGGGGCAAACTTTCACTTTTGCCAAATACCTCTGAATCTTAGGTTGTTAAGATTTTTTCTTATATCCTATAAAAAGATGAGCTATTAACCCAACAAAAACAATTTTAAAACATACTATAGACCTAGCTAACATACTATTATATATTTTAAAACAAATAAACATAAACCTTAAAAACAATACATTTCAAAAATTATTCAATAAGACACTATTTCATAATCTTAAAATACCTACTCATTCATAACATTACTCTATAAATAAATCCCCATACACATTGATAACATTGCACTCTGTTATGGAGAACACTATTTCATAATCTTAAAATAAACCCCTACTCATTAACACAAATAATATAACAAGCCTTTACTTATTAATAACATTTTACTTCATTATTGCGTAATCTAAAGATAAATCTTAACTTATAAGTTAGATAATGCTCTTTTAATCTTAAAAATAAATCTCAACTTACCTTAACTTAACTCATCGATAACACCATTTTTTTATTTTAACCTATTGGTAAAACTACATTCACATAAAATCACTAGTGAGTAGATTCAAAGTTAATTATAGAAAATTTCCAAATCCCAACATCCCCACCAAATTGGCACCTAATTATAGTATATCCAAATTCTCACAATGTGAGCGCTAAAATATAGTACAATATACAAATAGCTAAAATATAGTACAATATACAAATAGACATTCGGTTAACATGGATGTTACATGGGTCAAAAGTGGAGTAAATAGGTCTAAACATCGTGCCCTCAAAAATTTTTCTTTTATAATTTAGTATGAGAGGATATAGTTGCAAAGCTTAATTATTTTGTAATACAAGAGGATTTAGTCACAACTTATAAGTTTTTATTATAACGGGAGGATTTAGTTGATGGTCCCATCTCACTTTCACTTTTTCGTAAAACATTCCTTATGTAGCGACACTCATAGGCTTTACGTTTATTCGATGGGGATTGAGGTCATCTTATAATATTCATGGAGTCCATGGTGTGTGTCTTCAAAATTTTTTTACCTTTATTTCTCATTTCTTCCACGTACCAAAATGTTGGTTGTACTTTCATTTTACTTTACCATTTTTCCCATAGAAAGATGTTATAAATTACTTGTAATTTCATGGGTTTTCTACACTATGTGTATATATAAGAATACTAGATTTGTTAGCATATATCTACAATATGTGTATATATGAACACTAGATTTGTTAGCATATATTATATAGTGGTAGTTTATTTGTTAGATGTTTTGAAAGTTTTTCTGGTTTAATTAAATTAAAATTAAGGATTTATTGGAATCACAAGTTTGAGTTTTGAACTCTCCACAAGGTGTTGAATCGATATATGTAGTCAAAACCACAGTTTAAATAGTCAAAAATCAATAGTTGACTACACAATTTTTCATTGGATTCCAACCAAAATCTCTCTCTCTCTCTCTCGCAAACACTAGATTTTCTAGTATGGTGAAGAGAAATCAATAATGCATGCTTAGTAGAGAGGTTTGTTGCCCTTAGAAGAGATGATACCTCTCGTGTTCTAGTTTCCATGGAACTTCCCTTACTCAAATTGTGATGGAATCTCCCTTAAAGTTGTAGGATTAAATCTAACAAGGTGTTCTAGTTTCCATGGAACTTCCCTTACTCAAATTGTGATGGAATCTCCCTTAAAGTTGTAGGATTGGATCTAACAAGGTATAAATGGAAATATGCCAATAAAGATGCTTTGCATGATCCATTCAAACTTATAAAATTAGAGTTGTACTAGTTAAAGAGTTCCTATAAATGTGTTGAATATGAGAGGTGTAAGAAACCATATGTGATTAATGAAAGTAGAAGGATATTAGTCATTGTTCATGTTTGTACCTATAAATTAGGGGTTTCAAGGATAAAAAAGTTTAAATTTAAGCCCAAGAGATTTAGAAAAAAATTGAAGAGTATATAATCCAAAAATAAGAGACCTTATAGAACAATATTATCTATTAGGGTTCCTACGTTGAATAAAATTGTCATTCTATCTTATTTTACTAGAGGTGCTATCTAGCGTAGTAGAAAAGAGATATTGTTATGTTATCCTAACATTTGACTGAGTTAAATCACATTAAAAAACTAAAAATAAAATATAGAATATGAAATATAAAATTAATAATTATAATTAGTAATTAAATATGTTTAGATCCATCTTAACTCCAAATCTACTAAATTTTAAGAAAGATTAAATCTTTTGAATTACAAACCTCCTGCAGAGAAAAAAAAATTAATTCCTCTCAACGATAATAAATTCAAAATTAATTTAAAATTATACAAATCATAATATAATAAGAAATTATAACAAATATTCACAATAGAATGAAATTTGAGTACCTTTTTTTTAATTAATTTATTTATAAAAATTTTCTTTTCTTAATTTAAGATAAATATTAGAGAAACTTTTAAAGTAAAAAATTATTTTCAATAAAATCAAATTTAAGAAAAACAATAAGATTCAAGATAGTGATATCATTATAAGTAAATATTTTTTAAGAAAAAAGAGGAAAATTGATTTTTTAATCGTATTTTTAACATAATTTTTTTTTTATAGATTTACTTAAATGTGAGATATAAACACCATTTTTTTCAAGTAGATACACATTTAACTAAATTAAATAATGAGTAATAGATTGAAGTAAAACTAATAAAGATCCACCTTACTTATATGACAATGTTTCCACTATTTTATGATTATATTTGAGCGATAACAATAAATTTGTTTTTTTGGGTCACTCAAACATAAAACCTTAATTAAAGTCAAGACCTTACCTAACTCTTCCCAAGATGCCTAAAAGGCCACCCAAAAAAAAATGCAAGTGTCTACTGAGGTGAAGGAAGAGGCCAAAAGTGGTTAGAATCAGGGCAAAAAAATTTCAAAAAATCTTGCACTTCTAGTGTTTGAATCATGTTTTTGATGGTGGAAATGGATCCAACACCATCAAAAACCTCTAGGTCACCCAAAACTTTGAAGTTTGACAAGTAAATGATTTTAGAAAAACTGTCTTATATCTTGGTTGTAAATGATAGGAACTCTTCAACAGTTTTGTTTTTTATAAGACTTGGCATTCTTAAGGGTTAAGTAAAATCAAAGTTAATAATAATATATGTTGTTATATATTTATCAATGGTAGATACGGATGAAGCCTTTGAATATATCAACCATATTAATATTTTTAATGTGGTTGTACTAGTATTTATGTGTTCATGTAACCATTATGTTATTTCTTATTTTTATTTTACACTTCATTTAGTTGTTAATTAGGGGTGAAGATAATTATTATTTATTTTTATTGATGAATGCATGATGTCTCTATCATTATTGTTTAATGAAACTATGTGGACTTACAATTATTCAATAAAAATCATGTGACTAGAATTTTCTCAGAGCATTGATACAAAGGTTTGGCATGGATTCCTGTAAGGTAAAAAGGAAGGGGCATAGACAACCTAAGTAAAATGAAGTGCAAAAAACCCCAGTTGAGGCCATGAAGGTAAGCATATAGATCATTTGCAAAAATTTTGAGCTGAAGTACCAAATTCAAAAGTAGAATGAAAATTTGACAAAAAATTTAGTTATTTCTAAAAGTTTGAACTTTCCTACCTCTAATGGTTCATATGTCACAACAAGAGGAAGATAAGATGTGAGTTCTCATTTTTCTAGAATTGCAATCTAGGAAAACGTTAGATGAATTGAAATTGTTCTTGCCAAGTTGAGAACCGTCTCTGTAATCCCACCCTAATAATAATGTACTGAAGAAAATCACTCATTAAAGTTCAAGGAGGCCTAAAGAAACATGTATCGATAATGGACGCATCTTATCATCGTTGTCCTTGATATGTTGGATGAGATTGACATGTAGTCCACCATATTCCATAATATGTTGTCATCAAGAGGTTTGTAAATCATATTAAGGAATTCTGAATATGCTTTGTCATAGACGTTAATGTACCAAATTTTTTCCTTATTGCTAAATTGGCTTGAAGGCATGTCACATAAATATTTTCCCATAGAATTTCGATGGAGGCTAAATGGAAATAAAATGTGTGAGAGAATAAGAGCATTGTTTGATGAATATGCTAAGGGCTTGAATCACAATTAGATTCGAAATGTGCAAATTATTGGCTAAAAATAGCCCTTGAAATAAAGTATAAGAGTTTTCCATGTTTTTAATCATGACTTTGATGCTTCATGTGTAAGTATAACAATCTCTCTCTCTCTCTCTCTCTCTCTCTCTCTCTCTCTCTCTCTCTCTCTCTCTCTCTCTCTCTCTCTCTCTCTCTCTCTCTCTATATATATATATATATATATACATACATACATACATACATACATACATACATACATACATATATATATATATATAGATACACACACACTAACCACCATCAGACTCCCTTCTAAGATAAGAATGACTAGGCTTTGTTCATTAATCCAACCCTAGAATTCTTGTTGGCTCATATGAAGCCACCAACTTAAGTTATGGAATTTGGATTGACCCAAAATTATTGAAGAAGAATGATCTAGGTTGAAGTTGTTCCACCAATTTTTTTCATGCTTCTCTAGTCTTTCTTGACTATCAGCTATATGCTTATGAATCTTAGATGCTCTACTAATAATGTTTTATATCTAGTAGCCAAATGTTCTAGAGCCAACATATTTTGGTGGAAGATGGCTTTGTTCCTAGCTAGCCATAATTTCCAATAGACATATTTAGGTGAGGTCATACATAGGAATTTGAGAACTGGTTTCTTTTTGAACGACACTTCGTATAAGTTTCCCCACTTATCAAAAAAACTTCTCCATTTTTTTGACTTTTGAAGTCTATGCTCTATAATTTCTAAAGAGCTTATCGAAATCCTTTGTGTACAATCACATTCCAAAAACAAGCGTTGCACTATTTCCATAGAAATTGTACACTATGCACATATAAATAGACTGTAAATATGCTAATCAGTATTTTCCCTTCCTAAAAATTTCCTATGTGCTAGTGTCTAAAAATGATATTGATCTTTGAAATATCATATATGTATGTGATATTTTACCCCAAATTGTTGCCCTTGGAGGTAGAGTTGAATTTCCCCAAGTAATAATTCTATCCCTATTTTATTGTGTAGTTGGAAGTCTCTCGTCCCCTTTGATTCAAAGTGGTGAGCCATTGTAAAGAATAGCCTATATGCAATTACACAAGTAGGTTTATGGTGCGATTTAGATGTGCAATAAATTGGCCAAAATTCCAACTTGTACAATGCCTAGAATTCAACAAAGAAGATATGCGACAAAAAATCTTTTTCCCTTGCTACGTTAGCCAGTTGTGAAGAAAAAGAAGATGCCCATTGGTAATCAAATGTTGTTTACCCATTATTTTGTCCCTCCATATGTTGATTTTACTTCCATTCCTTGGAATGTAGGTCATATTGGAGAGAAGGATAGGATGAAATGCTTTGATTAGTTTCCATATTGGAAATCCCTTTTTTTCTACCAGAGGGTGATTTAGGCATAGCTTTTGCCCTTCCATATTTTTTTGTGAAAAAAGATATTCCACCACTCATACTTGTAATTAATCACCAAATATTTTTTCCCCTAATGTTAGTTCCATTAATGAAGGGCCCTTGATACCTAACCCTCCATTAGATTTTGGTTCTCTAGTTGTGGCCTAGTTGACCAAGTGGAAACACTTTGAGTTTGGTTCCACATGAATTTCCTTAATTTTTGAGTTATTTATTGTTTTACCTTCATAGAGACGAGTAAAGAAGAAAATTAAAATATTGGCAAGGTAGATAGGATTGATTTGAGCAAATAATCTCCTAATTGGATTAAAACCTTGAGCTTCACATTAAGTGAAATTATCATTTAATTTATTGATTATTTATTTGGAGAAAAGAAGATGAACATAATATTATAATTCCAAGATATTTGAAAGATTTCTAGTATTCCTTGAATAGAAAAGTAAGTATCACTAATGTTCCACGAGTAAATTTAACATTTATTATGATTAATGCCCTGCAGAGACATTCAATTAAAGATCTAATTATCATTTTTGTTTGGAATTCATGATATTGGAAACACACCAAGAGAAATGATATAGTTAATAAACTTTGAATGATTCATATTTTTTACACCCATCACTTCCTTGATGCCTAGATTTGAGAGCTACACTTAAATTTCAAATTTCTATTTAAAATTCTAACATAATTCTATCATAATTATGTATAATAAAAACAAATTAACAAACATCTTTTCTTATTTTTTAATTTTCTTACATATGTTTTATAATCCTCATTATATTTTAAATCATAGATTTGAAATCCCAAAAATAAACAATAAAACTAACTAATTACATTAATAATATTGGTAAATAGTGTCCCAAATAATAAATTCAATTCCTTCCGTAAAATTATGGAAATTTTTGAAAAAAATGCATGACTTTAAACATAGTATCATATCACAATAAAATTTGAAAATATTTAAATCATTATCAACTAAAATAATATTTCATATTGATAAATAAAAATATTTATATAAAACGAAAACGATATTTTAATTTAAAAGATTAATTATATTGAAGATAAATATTTAGATAGCTTTCGTGGGATATTAGTTATATTAAAATATCAGTCAAACATATTACCAGCGTATTCAAAACCACGTCAAATGTGCTCCACTTTACATTGTTTGTTCCTCAGAATTTTCCATCCATGGCCTTTGTCAATTTTTACATAGGCCTCAATAACCCAAAAGAGACATGGGTTCAACTTAACTTTCCAGTTGTTTCTACTCGAAATTTGTCCCCCACTACCCATTTAACCCCAATGCTTCCATTGCAGCACACATCTTTTCCCATGCTTCCCATTCCTTGAACGAGCATTCCGTCATCTTCTTCTTTGCCATATCACAGAAAAACTATAGCATTGGTTCTTCATCATGGATGTCTCCACTCCTGGTATCGCAATAGACTTTTAAGAAGGGAAATTTGTTGCAAGGTCCCTCACGTGAAATTTAAGGCTATGTTAATGTCTGAAAATCTCCCTCTAGTTGAATATGGTTTGGTATGAGGTGTTTATTTGGGTATATTTTTGGTAGAGAGGTACAATTTTAAGTGTTTAAGATTATTAAAGATTTATGCTTGAGGTATTTATTTAACTAGCCAATGAATATCTATTCAAGCTTGTGCAATGTGGAATGTGGATGATCAGGTTATTAATGTGGATGTAGACAAAACCAATTGGGTGGAATGTGGATGACTAGGCTACTGACACGGGTGTAGACAAAACTAATTGGATTAAGACATTTTTCATCATATCCTATAGGGAATTCCAGATTGATGGTCATGAGGCTTTTACTCCACAATTAGATTTCGATACAAAGGATAAATCATAATGGGACCTATAGGAATTAATAGACAAAGATGGGATGTAATAAAAATTCTTGAAATAGGTGAGGAGGCACTGTATTATCTATATTTACTATATTGATATAATTAGGAATAAGAATAGGCATACACTTGGATAATGAAAGAAAAATAAATTTTTATTTGAGAGAATGACTTTGAAAGTGGAAAACATCACTCATGGAATATATCTAGATCAATGTAAGCTAGCAACAATCCATGTAGATAAACCTAGAACAAGATAAGTGAGTAAATATTAATGAAGCAGAAGAAAATTTAGCAAGCAACTAATAAAGGTGGGTGAAATAAGAGAAAAAATAACAATCAACAATGAGTGATTGTACTAGATACCATGAATCCTAATACCAATTGGCATTGCACATGATTACCCATTTATGTTGGTTGAATTCACAATAGAAATGAGATTGATTTTACAATGACAAAATAGTATATTTAAATTTTCAAACTCTAAAATAGAATAAAAACATTTTTATGTCCAAGGGATATATTTAGAATAGATTTTATCATTGGGTTTATTATATTAGATCGTAATAGGTTTATTATATTAGGGCTTTTTGATATTTGGTTTATAATATTAATGTTTAATATTAGGTTCATAATTTGTATTATTAGGGTTTATAATATTAATTTTAGGGTTTAGTATTAATCCCTTGGGTTTATCAATCCCTTAAGCTTATAGTATTAATTCCTTGGGTTAAAATAATTTCCCTCGGTTTATAATTCATTGAGTTTATAATATTAATCCCTTAGGTTTATTAATTCCTTCGATTTATAGCATTAATCACTTGGGTTTATAATATTAATCCTAATGTTTATAATATTAACCTTAAGGTTTATTTTCCTAGGGTTTAATATTAATCCTAGGGTATAGTGGTATTCCCTTGAGTTTACAATCCCTCGGGTTTTTAATATTAATCTAATGGGTTTATTAATCCCTTCAGTTTATTGATTTCTTATGTTAATATTAATCTTAGTGTTTAATGATTATTTTAGGGTTTATATCGCTTGGGTTTATAATATTAATTCCTCATTTTAATATTATTCCCCTCAGTTTATAATCCCTTGGGTTTATTAATTTATCACCTTTATGATATCAATCCCTTGGGTTTATTAGTCCCTTGCCTTTATGATATCAATCTTTTGGTTTTATTAATCTAAGGGTTCATATTCTTAGGATATAATATTATTCATAAGGTTGATAATATTAATCTCAGGGTTTATAATTTGTAATATTAGGGTTTATAATGTCAATCCCTTGGGTTTACCAACCCCTTGGGTTTATAACATTAATTTGTTGGCTTCCTTAATCCCTTCAATTTATAATACTAATAATTAGTTGGGTTAATTAATCCCTTAGGCTTATGATATTAATCCATTGAGTTTTTAATCCCTAGCATTTATAACATTAATCCCTTGGGTTTATTGATCGCTTGTGTTAGTAATCCCCAAAGTTTATAATATTAATCCCTTAGGTTTATAATATTAATAATTCCTTGGGTTTATAAATCCATTGGGTTTGTAATGTTAATCCCTTTGGGTTTTTAATATTAATTCTTTGGGTTTTTAATTTGTTTGGTTTGTAATATGAATAATTCCTTAGGTTTATAATATGAACCCCTCGGGTTTATAATATGAGTCTGACACAAGGTTATTAGACTCTGAATGGATTGGGGTTCAAACAGACTCATTGTAATGGGTAAAGAGCCTAAACGAATGGTAATTATAATGGGCCCATATCGCCGAGGAAGGAATAGCTCGCTTGACATAAGGAGAGCGAGGTGGGTTCAAATACAATATCTCGAGCCTTAAAGCACATCCTGAGGCAAAAATGAAATAAATGATTCTCTATTGCATCTCATTTTGCATAGTTGAATTGTATAAGTATCTCTCTCTTGCAAATTGCATTGCATATATTTTATTGCATTTGACTAACTAATCTCATTGTTAACAAATTTGTTTAATTCCTTGTAGTCATGGTCTTGCAATCTTGTATTTGTATCATCTTAATTTGATAATCTCATAATTAAAAGAGAACTTCTAATAAGAATATACAAGTGATAAAGAGACATTGGTATCGTTATTCATTTAAGAGTGCTTCTCTAATCAGATCTTGTGATATGTTTAGCAAGTGATATTGGCTATAATGGCTTTAATTTACCCTTGTTTCTCAATAAAAATGATGATAAAATAATCAATATGATAACATTATTCAACAAAAACAAACCTGTATGCCTCCAACAATCGACGAATAGAATGAATGTAACACTATGCACACACTCTGTTTGTATGTCTCTAGCAGTTGATGGATAGAACGAATGTAGCACTGTGCACACTCTCTGATTGTATGTCTCCGGCAACTAATGAGTATAATGAATGTTTGAAATGAAAATTAGTAAGGGTTGATGTTTTATAGTTTTTTGATCTAGAATTTAATTGGTAGGGAAGATTGGGATGGATTTCCATCTCCCAAATTCAAATGTGTGTTCTTGATTGATTTGTACAGGATCCAATGGATGATAAACTTTCATGGTTGATCCTTGTGCCTCCCTGTGTTTAATTCTTGGATTGAGTAGAATGAATGTTTGAAATGAAAATTAGTAAGGGTTGATGTTTTATAGTTTTTTGATCTAGAATTTAATTGTTAGCGAAGATTGAGATGGATTTCCATCTCCCAAACTGAAATGTTTTTTCTTGGTTGATTTGTACATGATCCAATGGCTAATAAACTTTCGTGGTTGATCCTTGTGCTTTCTTGTGTTTAATTCTTGAATTGAAAGGGCCGGTGTGTTTAATACCTAAATTGAAAGGGTTGGTGCATTTTATTGCATCATCTAAACTAATAGCTGAATTAAATGGTGTCACTTATTGTCTTCAATAGGTTGAATGGTAAACACACATGTAGATATGGTTGACACACATTTCCCTTGTTCTTGTGCAAGTATTACCCAACAATGAGATTCATTGCTCCAATAGAAATTAGTGGGTGACTCCTTAATGAGATTCATTGCTCCAATAGAAATCAGTGGGTGACTCCTTAATGGCATAGGTGTACTCTGAGATAAAATTCAATGGAATGTTTTGTAGTGCATTTTGACTTAATTTCCATTTTGGACAGAATTTAATAACTTATATAACTTAATATAAATTATTTACATGCATCTTTTTTATGGTTTATGATATTTTTTTATGGATGTGTGGAGACCAGTATTGATCCCCTCTGCTCTAGATCTAAAAAAATAATTATAAAATTATAAAATAACTTATTATTAGGCAATTAATTAGTTAATAAAATAATATTTTTATTTAAAAATATTAATTAATTATTTTTTAATATTAAATTAAATTTCAACTTTAGTGAGGGCTATCCTTATCTCGTCCAACTTTTCTCATAACTATGACGTTTTAGAGTGAAAATGTAACACCCTGTGGTTGTTGCGACAGTCGGGCGGCACGAGCGCGCCCACCGGGTGAGCCGAATGAAGGAAATGACGAGCTAGCGAAGGGCGAGACACGGGCACGAGGTGAGCTACGATTAGCGAGCGGAAGAGCGGGTGTAGCGATGAGCCAAGGCTACGGACTTATAGTGGGCGAGTGGGCAGCTCGAGCCCACGAGCCAACTTGAGCCAAACGATGAAGAATCACGACGGTTGGGCGACCACACATATTACGGGCGAGCCGACATGTTATAAACGAAACGAGCCGATGAGTTATGTGTGCGGTTGGTGGGTCGACCGAACGCCCCACACAACGGAGGAACGCATATACATAGATGATGGCGAGTTGGTTGGAATCACATCGAATCACACTTGATCAACGAACAAGTGCGAGGTGCGAGTTAGCATATGGTGGTTCTACGGTAGGAGCAGAGTGAAGGTGTATGAACCCGCACAACGGGTGAGACAGAAGGCGTGAATGGTGGAAATCTCGCGCAGGATGACACGGCATGTGCGCCCGTCGAATGAAGCGTTGAACAATCGGTTGGTGGAGTCTTGTGCAAGGTGACCCCTAGGTGGGCGTGCTCAGTGAGGTGAACGACAGTTGTTGGTTTGTGAATGGAGGTGCGACGAGTGTGCAAACATTCCCGAGTTGGGTGGCACGGTGACACGGGTAACGGTGGCCGAGTTCGGAAAATGACATGGTTCGTTCGAGGAGCGAAACGAACGCATTTAGGGGTAAACGAAGAGTTGGACAAGTCGTGTGGCGACCGTGCAGGCGCGTTGACAAGCTGGGCAACCAAGTTGGCCGGGTGAATGTAAATTTGGCTAAGTGTAAATTTGGGGTTTCCCAAGATTGAACTTATATATATTGATTATTCGGGCATACTCATTATAGGGAGTTGCCCCTCCCTTTATACTGTTGTGCATTTATGTGTTAATGCTATTTATGGTGAATGTTAATGGTTTTTACTCTATATAAAGGGAAACATAATACTTGGTAAAGAAGAAAATAAACTAAGTATCGAAAGTTAGGCGTAGTCCACGATCGCAAATGTTGGTGAAAAGAAAGTGGTCAGTGGTGCCGCACCTCCTATAGTGCAGTTGAAAGAGTACCACCAGTGTAGGGGCGTGACAAGTGGTATCAGAGCTGGTGAAGTAAGTCAAGGGGATGATCGCACTATCACTTCATGACAGGTGGTATCAGAGGTGATGATCAATGGGAAGCTATCAGAGCAAGGCTGAAAACTTGGCAGGGAGTTCAAGTTTTGCAGGTGACAGTTGGTGTCGAAGCTGATTCAGGGGACCGTGACAAGGGTTGGTTCCACTATGACTTCGTGACAAGTGGTATCCTTGGTGAATGGTCTATACTAGATCAAAAAGGAAGTTGATGGCAGAGATGGCAGGTGAACCTCAGGTTGTGACAGGTGAGTCTAGCCACAATGCAGGTGAAGCTTTCATGAACAGGGTATTGGAACGATTGGAAGAATTGGATTTTGTTGGACTTCGAATATGGCCAAGATGATGAAGGATCAAGAAGGCAATACAAATATGAAGGAATAATTCGATGAACTCAAGGACCGATACGAGTATACAGAATAGAAGTATACACAACTAGAAGAGGAAGTCAAAGGTATTGGGAAGGCAAGAGATCAAGGCTTGCCAAAAATCTTGGAATCGCAGAAAACTCTTCATGAAGCTTGAGACGAGATCGCGGTGTTGAAGAAGGTCGTGAGACATAACTCACGGGGAGGAGTGTCTCATGTAAAAATCAAGGAACCAAAATCTTATGATGGTACAAGGAATGCGAAGACTTTTGCTAACTTTCTATGGGACACGGAACAATACTTGGAATGCTTGGGATTACCTGATGAGGAAACTAAGGTGAAAGTAGCTGCTCAATTTGTGACGAAAGATGCTATGATGTGGTGGCGAAGAAGGATGGATCAGATTGCTAATGGCAGTGCTAACGACATAACTTCGTGGGAAGACATGAAGAAGGATTTGCAAACCCACTTCAATCCACAGGATGAAACATGGGAAGCAAGGATGAAGATAAAATATATAAAGCAAACGGGAAGTCTACATGCATATCAGCAAGAGTTTGCAAGTGTAGTTCTGGAACTTCCGGACATGGCAGAGAGAGACAAGGTGTTCAACTTTGTTATAGGGTTGAAACCTTGGCCATGGAATGAAGTGAAGAGACAGAAGATAAAAACACTTGAGAAAGCTTTTGCGGTTCTAGACCATTTGGTGGAGCATTATGACGAAGCTTCTAATGAGAAAAAGGAAGAAGTTCGATAAGCCGAAGGAAAAAACTACGAAAGATGATGCTTCGAAATCATATGATAAGACGAAGACGAAGAAACCATTGAAGTGTTGGTTATGTGAGGAACCACATACGGTGAAGCATTTTCCTTCAAGACTGAGAGTGGCTGCGATAACACAATCCAATACGAGGAAAGAAGAGACTTCTGTGGGGGTGATGCAGATTCTTGGAGCTACAGCTGCTATGGAATCAGTCTCACGAAGAGATCCAGAAAGGAACAGTTTGGAATATGTTCGGATGAAAATTGGGAGTGTTGAAGTACTCACTATGGTGGATAGTGGGGCTACTCACAACTTCATGAGTGAAGATGTTGAGAGAAGGATTGGGCTGAAATTTGTACTAGTACAGGCACAGATAAAGACACTAAATTCTCCTCCTAATTCCATGATTGGTGTGGCTAAAAAGGTGGACACAACACTTGGTGAGTGGACCGGGAAAGTCGACTTCACTATAGTGCGGATTGACGACTATGAAGTTGTGCTCGAAATGGAATTCTTGAAACATTATGATGCGATGATAGTTTCACATTTGAAGAGGCTGTACATTTATAACGGAAGGGAAGATGTACCCATTGATGTTCCAACCATTGGAGTAACAAGACCTGAGTGTAAGTTGGCAGTGATGTAGATGGAGGATGAGAAGCGTATGGATGAGGTATGTAAGCGTATGTCTATAGCAGAGACAGAGCTTATAGAATAGTCATAGGTTATCAAGACATTGTCAGATAGCATCTTGGATTTTTCTAGGAGGCCGGAGGCAGTTGAGGATGAAAATGACGACGATGATGATTATATGAGGCTGAATGTCCAAGTGGAGGATTGGGATACATATCTACAAAGGATGGAGGTGGAAGATCCAGACAGATGGATTGAGCTAATCAGTGAGGGAGAGCCTTTAGGCTCTGCTCCCTCCACATCTTTTTAGGTGACTTAGAAGATCGGGCTCATTGTTAGTTTCTCATGGCAGTGAGTCCTTAAACATTTGAGCAGGCATTATGATGACAAGTAGATGATGCAGGAATGAATGCGACTGTGAGGCAGCACATTGGCACTAGCATTATGACATTTTGCAGATGGGATGGAGATTCCATGGACCTGATCATGGGTTTGGAAGAGATTCTTGGTTTAGTTTGAGATTATGATAGGATGCTGAAGAAACAACTGATGGTGGCATGGAGAAGGTACATTCTCATGGATTGAGCGTTACGATTGGATTAGCTACCCAATCATTTCGATGACATGAAGACATGCAGTGCACTGGGTTTGTGTCAGATAGATGTCTTGGTTTCGACTGGGATGTTGTATTGGCTAGAGTATTATGCAAAGGAGTTCACATGATGGAATGATACATGATGGATATTGTCGTATTATATATGTTGCAAGGATGTTTGCAATATATAGATGGATTGAAGTCATGGATAAAGAAGATGACTGTTTGTATAACACATACTGATGGATTATGTGGCAATGGATGGAAGCTACGGTGGATGGCCAGATTTCCGAGGATGACAATGACCTTAGGTGGGGGAGGATTTGACACCCTGCGGTTGTTGTGACGGTGGGGCGGCACGAGCGCGCCCACCGGATGAGCTGAACGAAGGAAATGACGAGATGGCGAAGGGCGAGACATAGGCGCGAGGCGAGCTGTGGTTAGCGAGCGGACGAGCGAGGGTAGCGACGATCCAAGGCCACAGATTTATAGTGGGTGAGTGGGCAGCTCGAGCCCACGAGCCAACTTGAGCCAAACGGTGAAGAGTCATGACAGTTGTGCGGCCACACATATTACGGGTGGGTCGACATGTTATAAGCGAAACGAGCCGACAAGTTATGTGTGTGGTTGGTGGGTCGGCCGAACGCCCCACACAACAGAGGAACGCATATACATAGACGATGGCGAGTTGGTTGGAATCACATCGAATCACACTTGATCAACGAACAAGTGAAAGGTGTGAGTTAGCATACGGTGGTTCTGCGATAAGAGCATAGTGAAGGCATATGAACCTGCACGACGCGTGAGACCGAAGGCGTGAATGGTGGAATTCTCGGGTAGGGTGACATGGCGTGTGCACTCGCTGAACGAAGCATTGAACGATTAGTTGGTGGAGTCTCGTGTAGGGTGACTCGCAGGTGGGCGCGCTCAATGAGGTGAGCGATGATTGTTGGTTTGTGAACGGAGGTGCGATGAGCGTGCGGACGTGCCTGAGTTGGGTGGCACGGTGACACGGGTAGCGGCACTTGAGTTGGGCAAACGACATGGTTCGTTCGACGAGCGGAACAAACGCGTTCAGGGGTAAACGAAGAGTTGGACAAGTCGTGTGGTGACCATGCAGGCGCGTCGACGAGCTAGGAAATTAAGTTTGCCAAGTGAATGTAAATTTGGCTAAGTGTAAATTTGGGGTTTCTCAAAATTGAACTTATATATATTGATTATCTGGGCAGACTCATTATAGGGAGTTGCCCCTCCCTTTATAATGTTGTGCATTTATGTGTTAATGCTGTTTATGGTGAATGTTAATGGTTTTCACTATGTATAAAGGAAAAAATAATACTTGGTAAAGAAGAAAATAAACTAAGTATCGAAAGTTAGGCATAGTCCACGATCACAAGTATTGGTGAAAAGAGAGTGGTTGATGGTGCCGCACCTCCTATACTGCGATTGAAAGAGTACCGCCAGTGTAGGGGCGTGACAAAAAGTCTCGAGCCAACGGTCAATTTGGTGACAGACTTGGCTTTAATGGGGAGGCAAAAAGCAAACTCAACATAACAACTTCTTCATATTATATTACACTATGAAAATGAACTATAAGAACAACAGAATGAAATAAATTATATATAGCTTTTATATCACTAAATATTAATTATACAAAAATGTGATGAGTGTATATGTGTGAATGTGAAATATTTATTATTTAAAATCTTATAATTGATAGTTTATATTAAATCTGATGTAGTGTTTCATTTCGTGTTAGGATTACGAAGGAAAATGAAAAATGATGGAATAATTTATTTGATGGTTTTAAAATTAATTAAAATAAAATATTTAAAGTTATTTTATTATTGTTTTAAAATTAATTAAAATAAAATAAAAATTACAGTTCATATTGAATAAATAAAAGTTCTATTTTGTTTTAACATTGTTTTTGTTTGGTTAAGAGTTTGTCTCTTTAAGACGTAAGGAACATGTTAAGGACCCAAGACCCAAAGTTATTTGGCAAGAGTGAAATTCTGTCTGTTAAGGACCAGCAGCAGCCGGTTATTCCAAGTGGCATGATTTTCCTTGATTAATGGTGATGAGTTAACGTATTAATGTTTAGCACCCAGAGATGGTTGTCAAGCGCTGGTTTCACAACTAAGTTATGATAGGTTTTTTGGTTTCACAACTAAGTTATGATAGGTTTTCTACAACGTAGCCTAACTTATATACAAAATGATATTTTTTCACTACATTTTTTCTCGTTAATTTTAATCAAAATCTAGTTAAAAACTTCATTAATTTTAATCAAAATCTCCTTAAAAGCTTGAGTTTAAATAGTTTAATGTGCATATTCAAAATCTTGAATCCATTTATGAATTCAAAAATATATTTTAAACAACAAAAAATCTTGAAATTATTTAACTAAATTTTAGCGAATTCCAATAAAAAATATTACTTTGTTTATAAAAATCTGTATACCATAACTTTTACCTCCCGCCTTGAGCCAAAATTCGGGGCTTTTTATTGTAAATTCCGTTATAGTGACATACTAAATGTTTGCAGAGTAATGAAGAGCAAGAATATGATTTATAGAATATGCTTCTGCGCCTTAAGATGGTAGTCTGATTGTAGATGCATTGGCTGGTGTTTGGTTGCATTAGGTTCGAGGGTCGAATTTAGGGGCTTTCTAAGCATGAGGCTGCACAGGATACTTAGTTGCACAGCTCACCTCGCCTAGTCAAAAGATAAAAATATGGTGAAAGCATTTCAGACTGGAATCATGTGTAAAATCGCTCACATAGTTTTAAATATCGCGATGTACACATCAGAATTAACATATTTATTTTTTTAATATTTATTTGGGTCACGGGCGGTCACATCACTCTAACTTCAAGTTTGTGTCATATCACTATAGCTTTTAGGTAATGTGCGTCCCTTAATGATTAATGGATTTTATCTGTCAATATTACGTGCGTCCCTTAATGATTAATAGATTTTATCTGTCAATATCACTCTAGTCGAGTCCATCGAATTGAATCAATTTCATATCAAAAAAATATCTTAACAAACATCCAATCATTATCTATTTTTTATACAACCTACTTTTATTATATAAATATAAAATATTTTTTTATTTAACATGAAAATATTAATTCATTTAAATTTTAATATGAAAATATTATGATATAAAAGTAATTTTATTTTGGTTTACATTGTTGTAAATTTACAAAGTCCACCCTGACATCTTACCATGATCAAAGCATTGCCGTTACCTGGAAAATATAAATGAAATTTTTTTGATTTCCATCAACTTCATTCAATTACTATCTCTTGAAGTCCAGTGTATATAGTCCAATTGCCATTCATGGACGAAGGCCCTAAATCAGTGAAAGTGAAATGATTCCATTTACCACATTATACATATAATAATAAAATAAAATTTTATATACTTGCAAATCGCATTAATATACAATTGTGTTTAAAGTCATAACTCTATTGATTATTATCCACAAGTCAGGTACATCCATATCCTTGAAAAGACTATCTGATTAAAGTTTTCTCATTATCATTCCGCATATTTGGTTTAAGCGCCATGGCTATGTATGTTTTTCATTTATGATTCTGAGTCCTGATAACTCTAAACCATACTATTTGCTGTAATTCATGCATATGCTGACTCAATTATCTGTTTTTTACGTTGTGAACTTACGCTTGGTATTGATTTTGGTGTTGTTTGATATTAAATGCCCTGCACCATTCTGGTACGTGGCACGGGCAGGCCATCTTGCCGGAGTTGTTCCTCTCGGGCCTCTCATCTCATCGACGTTGGAGGACCCAGGATCTCCATCCAACAGCTAAGCTGCATCAAGGTTTCTTCACCTCTTCGCTTACAAGGACAGTGTCTCATTTTTCCTCCATCCTTCTTCGGTGCCTTCTCTGGTTCCACATCTCCGCTTGCAGGCCTGCTTGGTCTGCCAGTCCAGAGTTTTTATGCGAGGCTTTTCTTAGTACAAGGTCATGATTTTCATATAGGTGAGTATTACGCAGGTAAGTAAGAGTTCGATGAGGTTACTCTGTTTGTATTTTTCTTTCAAATGATTGATAAGCATTTTTTCTATTGCTAGGTTGCTAATCGACATGTTTGGCATGGTTGTTCTGCAGGGGCCTCGGCTACGAGCTTGGGGATTTACGACTGTGCTGAAAAAGGATTTCTCCCTAAGCTTTTGTTCCCTGAGAAATTCCGGGTAAGGTTTAACCCCGGCCTGTGCTAAATTGCCGAGATGAAACTCTGTTAGTCTGCTAGAGGCTCGAGCTTCGGCTCTCTGTTATATTACACTTTCGTTCCTATTGATTTGTTGTGGTCCTTGTAAGAGTTAATAGTTTTAGATTATGCGGCGAACACCATCACTGTTCTGAGGTGTATGCTGGGATGATTTGGTTTTGTTAATCTGGCTGCGGACCTGTGTTTAAGGCAGCGTCGTTGTTGTATATAGTTATTTCTACGTTTATTATAATTATTTTGCACCTTTCAATATATAGAACTGTTGCCCCAGCCTTAATCGGCTCTCTGGGCTTGTAGTCATGTTGTTCCTTATATCAATATGGCTCTAGTATCCTCGGGTTGTAGGTCTAGAACTGTTTCAATGTATAAGACTTATTTGCAAAATGGAAATACGATTGAGCTTGGTTGTTACATAAAGGGTTATACCTTTGTTTTCTAGCATGCCTATGATAATGTTGTTCATAGATTTCAGTTTCTTGTTTTGTCCATTCAGAACCGGTTGTGGAAAGTTTCGATTTCAAGGTTTCTTTAACTCCTTCTGTTTAAGCAATTCAGTGTTGAAAACGATTTTCTTTTGGACACTATCCTTGCATGTTCAGTTTGTAAATAAATCTCTGCTCTTCGAATTTAACTAGAATTTTGGTTATTTCGTTCAATGTTGGTTTCTGCAGTAGTTAAAGACTTGGGGTTTCTTTTTTCTGGAAGGGTTTAGAATCCCTTGACAGTCCACTCTAGGGAAGTTCTGAACAGGTCGACTAGGGTTTTATACTCAGATTCCCTGCCACATCAAACCCCTCAATGTCTTTCATTCCTTCGAAATCAACATTTCCAACCTATCTAATCAAATCCTAGTATTCTATCTTCCATTTAATTCAACAGAGGTGAAGAGTTCCAGTTTCTTTCCTACATTTTCATATGTTAACTTTATTCTCTTTTATGTGTAAAAAGATTTGTGTGGAATTGAAATTCACAGTAATAATGTAATAGACAATTTTTCTTGCATTAATTCACTTGTATAGTTCTCATTTTACAGTGATTTTATATTAACTAATTTATCTGGCATTAATAGATCTGATTAGAGTGTATTTTGCAAATCAAAATGTTTTCAAATTTACAGGGAAAATTCCCTTGCTCTGACAGTTAATCCTTTCTTCTGTACACGATTTCTATACTTAAGTTTTTTTTTTCCTGATATTGGTAGATAAAATGTAAAGCAAGACCCAGCTTTTTTCCTTTTCACTATCACACCAGCCTTGGGCACAACTCTACATCATTTCACTTACGGCAATAGATACAACATTTCGTTTGTGCAGTGGTCTAATTTCTCTAGATGGTATCTCTTACCTCAACTGCTTCAAGGTAAAGTTCCCCGGTAATAGAGGTCACCTCTGGTTATCATTGCGAGTGAATCCTCTCGTCCATAAGATTGTCTTTCGGGACCAAATCTCCCCCTAGCTTGCTCACGAGACTTCTTGTTTCTGAAAGTTTCTTGCATGCACACAGTGCGCTTTTTATCTGGTCATCACCAGACTTAGCAATTTTTCCCTTCACTGTGTATCATTACAGCGCAGTTTTTCCCTCCCCCCACTTCCTTTTCTTTGGAAGCATTTTTCCAGTTAGGGGAGGCAGTTAGGTTTTTTTTCCAGCAACTACTTTTTCAACTTCTTTTCTTCCAGAAGTTACAAGATCTGCTAATACTTAAATCATTACTCATTTTCAATAAATAAAAATATTATTCAATTCAAACAGGTAATAACACTAATTATTCAATTTGTTCTTACTGCGGTAAATAAAAAATTTGCAATAAATAAAATATTTACAATTTTCTCGGAACATCACAGAAAGGGTAAAGAGTAACGAAAGCTACTTTTGCTAGTTTCCTTTGCCTCTACCTCTACCACCACTAATTTTTTTTTTTTTTTTTTTTTTCACGAACTATATCTTTATGAATTGTTTGTTGCGCTGTCTTATGAGTTGTTTGTCGTGCTCTCTTAATCCCCTGTAAGATACCTTTGAACTAACTTAGTTATGGATAATGTGAAGGAGCATAATAAACAATTTTCACAAATTTGCTTAACCAATTATTGATTTCAATCATTGATTATTGTTGTGTTGATAAGTGGTAGAAAGTTAAAAATAATAAAATTTGTTTAGTTATATTGTAATTTTGTTTTTATTAACAAAATTACAAACACTTTTTTACATAAAAAAAAATTATAATGTAAAAATTTGAATACTTACAATATAACAATAAGTTTATTCACTTTGCCATAAATATTATTAACTTGTGAACCTTTGTTACAATATCAGCCAATATCATGATTCATCAATAAAACATGCTCAAAACTATCTTAATACTACATGTCCAAAAGCCATCTCTCATTTCACAATCAAAATATTTTATAAATATTTTTTTTTAAATTTTTGGGCAGTGAGACTGTCACATACCCATACGCAAATATATATATAAATAATTTATTTTTTATTTAACTACTATAACCGCACCCATTCATTGGTTAACACCTTTATAACAAAATGAATGCATTATGTTTATATCAATGCCATGGTTTTATATACATGCCTGACCACGGCAATGTATAACATGGCAGGCGCACAGGGTATAAGTTTCCAGCTGTCACACCACTAATGAATGTTCTGGTTGATGTGTTAATCATATGGTTTGTGATCTTTACGCATATTCTTCGTATGTACCAAGGCGGTACTACAAACCTCTGTTGGCGTCTCCTGCATTGGCCAACTGGCAGTGACTTAAGGCTACCTCTGACAGGCCATGTGATGAGAACACGGTTTCTAGACTTGGGTTTTTCCCGCGCTGAATTCCTGGATAAAATCGCCCTCATCAACGGTGCTCCGTCATCGGATGCAATCGACGGTGGACAGAGCTCCACGTTTCACCACTGCTCATCAGGGTTTATAAGGTTTGTTCTCCGGTTATTTCGAGTTTTTGTCTTCCAGTTTCATTCGTTTCCGCTCCTTATCCTTCGCTGCCATGGTTGCTCCTTCATTCCGCGCCAAGCCCTACACGATTTCAGTCTCATGCGCCATTCGAGAGGTTTTCCAGCTGCAGAGGTGATATTACTGAATCGGTCAGGTGATTTCATTACCAGTTAATAGATTTGTTATGTTTATAGCCATTGATGATTTACGCCGAGTCCTAACTCACTTCTCTGGCTTGACAGGTTGCACATCAGGCTTCCAGCATCTATGGTTTCACGAGGAGTCCGTTCTGCTAAAGCCCGCCAAGTCTTTCACAGGTATTTACCCGAACCAAGGGCTTGTTTCATGGTTAGACTTTCTGGGTTTTGATTTTGGTTTGCCAGAGTTTTCTCTGTGCAAGAGCAGCGACCCCAACCTCATTTCACTTAGTTGGTCGCAGGTCTCGATGGACCTTACCCCTTATTTGGGTACCGAGTACTTCTGGAACCGCTTCAAGAATCGGGTCCCTCCCATCCATGGTGAATACCTCTGTTTTTTTCTGAGGCCGGACTTCTATTGACTACTTACGCATGTATATGTATTTTCTCTTTGGTTTAAACACCGGAACTAAGGCTTATTCGGTAACTGTTTACAAACCCTGGTTCGAAACCAGTGGTCTAATTACTTGTATCATATAACCCGTAAGCCGAGGGTTACTGTGCCTTTCTATTACAGCTATACAGTGTATTAATGTTCCTTATGAATGCGAAGAAGTTTCTATTATGCCGAGTAGGGTTTATATGTTTTTCGGCTGTGTAATATTTCCTTTTTCTGGAAACTTATCGTTTGGATTCTAACATTCATGTTTTAGTAACGGTGAAACTCTATAATGTTATCGCATTTCGCTATTTTTATGAATGATTATATAAATGATACCCTGCCGTGCCAACATCTGTCTCCATAGATGTATGGCGGTCTGGCTGAGGGTTGAACGAGGGTTATGCTGCCGCACCATCATCTGTTCCGTAGATGATTGGTTGACGGTTATGGCTCTTCATGAAAAGAAGTATGTAATCTGAGATATAAGTTTTCGTTTCCATTTACTTTGACTCATCGTATGACTATTTGAGGTTCTGGTTATTAAGAACAGTCATTACCTTTCGAACTCCTTTTTATGCAGTATGTTACCATATTGTTTGCGGTATTATTGATGCGGCTCTGCCACTTAGTCCTAGACTCTTTTCTGTTGATATGTTGGTATTATTTTTCCTCAATGTCAAACCCAGGTTTATTCCTAGGTGATATTCACAGTCTCTCTTTAACATTAAATTTCCTATGAGCCACCTGTTACGGCTTTACCGAACTCGGACGTTCCTCATTGTTTTACTAATCTTTCGGTTAACAGATTATTCTTAAAAGTGAAGAGGGTATCCTAAACGCTGACTGCGTCTGCGACCCTTGGGGTCTTGATACCATTTTGATCTTTGTCTATCGTTTTGCATGAGGATTTCGGTCCTTCTGACTCGGGTATGCCTAAAGAGAAATGTAAACATTATCTGTTATATATAGACTCATTTATCAATACCTTGTTTCGCTTGTTCCACGGTCACTGTATTCTTTTATCGAGGTTTACAGTTATACTGTTTAGACTTCTCTTTCTTCGCTCATAATATATCAACCTTTTCATCTTTGGTCTTATGTTATAATAATGATACCGTATGAAGTTCTGTTCACATCTTTCCCGTCTTCTGGTATCTTGCAACGAAGTAACTGTAGACTAATACAGCTTCTTTACAGTATATCGTCTTTTAGTTTTGTCGTTAAACTGTCCATATTCTGTACTAGATACGTTTTCACACTATCTTTAATATTACAGAGATTGATACAGTTTAGACCTTTGACTGTCTTCTAACACAGTTTGGACCATAACTATCTATAAAAATGGTACAGATAATCACAGTTATTTTTCCAACTTCACAGATATCCTAACTCAAGAGGGTTCCGTTACTTACCTGGTTTCTTTCTGGTAAGATGGAATCTGGAACAGCCCTCCAGCCAAATCACTGTGTGATGCTTGTTTTCCTCCCAACCGTGAGACCAGTCCTCCAAGACTTGAGTCTCTCCCCCAAGCTTTTGCTTACCGGATCACAATCCTCAGTAAGCCAGCACTCTGTGCCTGACTATCTGGTCCTAACCAGACTTAGTCTCTCCAGGGTCTTTTCTTCCCTTTCTTTCTTTTCTTGCTCTGCCTGTCTCTACCAGCACACCATTCTCCATCCACCTTCTTTCTCCCCTGTTAGGGTGCTCACTGATCCATTTAACCAATGCCAAGAATTAGTTGTAACTGATATGTAATTTAAAATTACTTTTACGCAGGTTTGATTAACTGATTGGTAATTTAAAATTACCTTACGTGGGGTTAATCACAATAGGTATATTACAGAGACTCTCCATCCAAGTATAGATTATAATATTATATTATGTAATTTAAACATTTTCACTGTGTCAAACTACATAAAAATAAAAATTAAAATACAAAATAAAATTTTATTTGAAATATTTTGAATGAGTGAAATTAAGTAAATATACAAATTAAATTAAAAATCATAAAATGTGGATCTATCAAGTTTCAAGAAAGATCAAATCTCTTGAACAAATTTTACACTAAAAAATTTGATCTTTTAAATTTAAAATTAAAATAAATCTAAACTCATATTTTTATAAAATTAATGCAGAGTAACCCCAACTGTAGGCTAATCCATTAAAATTAACCCTATCGGTTAGCCGAGATCCCATATTTGCAATTTCGATGTTTATGTATCCCAGTCCCCTCGATGTTTATGCAACTTGGTGTTTGATCGATTTTCCGTTTGGGAAATCAACTCCGTATGTTTTGGAGTGACATCGATAGCCACTTTCATTCGGGGTTTTCGATGTTTACGTATCCCAGTCCCCTCGAATACGATATATATATATATATATATATATATGTCACCGCCTCTCTATATGTGGAAATTCGAAGTCTTCACACTCTGTAGCAACCCGAGATAAGTTTTAATCAGAGGTATACAAATTAAAATAAATGGCGATAGGATAACGAGTTGTATGTAAATTAAATGTGAAGAAAAATAAATAAATTAAGTTATAGTTTTATTTTCAATTATTATTATTAATTATAAAAAAAATATTAGAATTAAATGTATATAAATTTGGAAGAGTATTTAATAAAATTTTACAAATTTTTAATAATTAAATTAAAATATAAGAAAATTTATAAATATTTTTGTAATTTAATTAAAATTCACTTTGTAATTTTAGTTAGATATAAAATTATGATTATGTTAACAGATATTTTTTAGTCCAATATAAAAGAGATGTATATCATGTTTTGTTTATTTTATTAAACATTTTGAGATTATCAAATTAGATAAAAATAAAATAAAGCTAAAACTTGAAATAAAATAAATAATAATTATTAATAAAACATTTTGACTATATGAAATTATATAAAATTAAAATTAAAAAAAATAATAATAAATTATAATTATAAGTAATAATTAAAGTAGTTTGAATCTATCTTTAACTCCAAATATTCTTTTAGAGTGAAAAGAGATTTGATAACTTTCTACCTTTGGTAGATTCAGAATTACCGAAGACTTAAAGGGATCAAATATCTAAAACAAATATTCAGAATAAAGATGAATCTAGACTCTTTTTAACAATTACAATTCGTATATATAAGAATGTTCCATGTCCAACATATTATTTATATATTTAAGATTATGGTTTTATAAATAGGAACTTACATTTAAAAAAAAATCGCAATAGAATGAAATTTGAGTACCCCTATTTTCAATTAATTAATTTATAACAATTTTCTTTTTTTAATTTAAGATAAATATTAGAGAAACTTTTAAAGTAAAAGTTGATTTTCAATAATTCAGATTATCGGCCAATTTAATTGTGCAACATTCTATACAAGATCATATCAAAGATTATTGCTATCCGAATTAGGAACATTTTATCTCTACATCTGTCTCAAGAGCAACACAGTTTTCTAAAGGATAGGAATATATTAGATGCGGTGGCTCTCACCCAAGAATGCTTACACTCAATGCATAACAGAAAAATAGAAGCTGCTCTTTTGAAAATCGATCTTAAAAAGGCTTATGATTGTGTGAACTGGGGTTTCATTCGATGCCTACTGGCTAGGATCGACCTAGATGTCAGATGCATTAGATGGATCATGGCCTGTGTGGTGGAAGTCAATTATGCAATCCTCATAAATGGAGTCCCAACTCCATTCTTCAAAGCGGCCAGGGGCTTACGTCAGGGCTACTCTCTGTCGCCACTTCTCTTCATTTTAGTAATGGATTCTCTAAGCCTCCATATTAAGAAAGCGATTCAGCAAAACAGATGTAAGCCTCTCCCTATATGCAGGAACATCCTCATTTCGCATAATTTCTTTGTTGATGATATCCTATTATCAGCATTGCTGTGCAGAACTACATGGATATGTCTTCATGAAATCTTGGGGAGATTTCAAAAAGCCACTGGCATGTATGTTAATGATATAAAATCATATTTTCATGTTGAAAATATAAATGGAGATCTTATCATATTTCTAACAGGTCTTTTTAATATAAAAGATCTTCCCATTCATAATGGTTTGAAATACTTGGGCTTTAATTTGAAACCTGTGGGATACCGAGTGGCTGATTGATCATGGATTCCAGATTGTTTCTATAAGAAAATGGCTGCTTGGGAATACAAATGTTTATCCTTAGGGGGCCGCGCCATTCTGACTCAAGATGTGCTGGTATAAATCATGGTTTATTGGGCACACCTCTTCTATATCCCTTCAGCTATTATCAACTGTCTTAACATAACAATTGCTAATTTCATATGGGGAGGATAGAAGGATAAGAAAAAATTCCACTTGACTAAGCTTTCGAAGCTGTCTCAGCCTAAAAATATGGGAGGTTGGGGTATATTGGATCTGCACACATTTAGAAGAGCTCTTCTCTGTAAAACCATGTGGAAAGCGATTATGGGAGAATCTATTTGGAGCAAGGCCATTAGAGCTAAGTATATGGACAATCAGGATATGACTTATTGGTATAGACAACGCAATACTGGATCCTCCAATGGCTCATCTATATGGAGAGGATTTCAAAGAATGGAGCCTTTCTTCAGAAAAAACTTGATCTAGAAATTTCAGTCTGGATCTAATATTATTATTGGCATAGATGATTTTGCAGGTGCAGAAGAAAAGATCAATATTTCCACCCAGCTTTTGAGAGCTTTACACAACAGGGGTTACTTCTTTTGGGCTAGTGTCATTCAAAAATGGGATGGAGTAGTTCCTATATGGAAATCTGCTACAGAAATACAACTTAATGGCGTACTGGAAACACAATGGAATTCCATCATTACTACAATGCGAGCGCGGGGCATTTTTCGCTCGTCAGACCGGGATTACCTCATTTGGAAAGGTCTCGGTGGCTCATCGACTATTCATGCAAAGCATATATATCTCCAGTTACTATTATCAGCATCTGAACCATCTGATAATATAATTCCAACAGCATTTTGGAAAACAGGATGCCCCATAAAAATCATTATATTTTCCTGACTGGTTTTTCATAATAGGAACCTCACTTGGGAGAATCTCCAAAAGCGGAAATGGTGTGGGCCAGTCATATGCCCCCTATGTAGATCAAATTCTGAGAGAAATTTGCACATTTTTCTAAAATGTCCTCAAACTAAGTTGATTTGGTAGAACCTAGCTGCTCATTTTGGTTTCGCCAACGTAAGCACTCCTTCTATCATTGAGGCTTTCATAGGATGGAGTAATATGTATATCGAGTGGAGGCCCATTCCATTGTTAACAATTTGAGCCATATGGAAATCGCGCAATAGGATAATTTTCAATTCCATAAGGGATCCACAACCAAGGTATTCGAATCTATCCTTTGCTTGTATAGCGCGATAGGACGACCTTGCCAATCCAAAGTCAGGCATGGAAGGCAAACACAGTCCAAGGATGCCTCTGGTTATCCTTGTGCCTATTTTGACGGAGCTGCTCAACATGGTACATGCGCCTACGGAGTTTTCATTATCATTGAGGAATGTCAAGTTTTTGAGATCCATTGGAATGGAGGAGCTAGATCTAACAATAAAGCAGAAGTCATGGCCCTGGCTAGACTCCTATCTATAAGTGAATTCCTTGGCTTACAAAAGCTTCATATATTTGGAGATTCAAAAGTCATCATCGATCACGTACAGTCTAAACATATCATAAGAAATATCCACCTCTCTGGATGGCTGAACAAGGTTGAGGCCTTGTGGAGCACCAGGAAGGACTACACAATTTCCCACATTGCCAAGGATAAAAACCAGAGGGCAAATGCTTTATCAAAATAGGGGCTATCATCTCCATAGGGTATATGGAGGATGTAATTAACAGTGGACAACATCTCTCATCAGATCCAAGACTTTTCCATGCCGGGTACATAATTTTCTATATTGTGAAGTCTATCTGGTATGACTTTCTTATTTCCTCAACATTTGACTCCTATGTTGTTTTTTGTTCCATAAATATTTTTGGCATATGGGACCGACATTTGAACTAACATTCTGTGCATAGGTGCTACTAGCAATTTTTCTCCATATGTCCTATCTGTTTCAGATCTGATATGGCTCATTAAATCGTTTCTCTCCATGTGGTTTTGATCCTCTATATATAGCCATATCTGATGGTCCCCAGATAAATTGATGTACATATATGTTAGATGCATATAATACAATCATATATAGCTTTTATTCATGCTGAAAAAAATTGATTTTCAATAAAATCAAATTTAAGAAAAACAATAAAATTTAAAATGATATTATTATTATAAGTAAATATTTTTTGTTAGAGTGCAAGTTTGGGTGCAGGGTCCGGATGGCGAGGGTTTGGGAGTAGGGGCTCAGGTCGGAACCAGGACCAGCCAGGTCGAGGGTTTAGGTTCCGTCAGCAGTTTACACCGGCAGTTTTGTATGAGACATTGCTTTTGGAGGACAGCGACAGGAGGAAAGGCAGCTGGAGGTCAGGATCGGTGTAAGGTGGACAGCTGGGGAATAGAGCGTTGGAATTCAGTAAAAGTTTTTTACTGAGACAGTAAGGAGATAGGACCTCTGTGCTGGCAGCGAAAACGATCGGCGAGTATCCTGAGAACCCTCACAGTAACCATGGTTAACCCTAGCGAGCTCGTTGACCTAGATCCGGCAATGGAGGATATTCTGTCGGTCTGGGGGAAAGACCCTACAGCATAGAATATCGAACGTTATTTCGGAGCACTAGAAACCTTCAGTTCTGAACCCCTTTCTCCGGAACCGCAAAGGATTAACCAATCCTTTCTTCAGTTGTCAAAGGAAGTGGAGGATAACGCCTATTTTCACCAGGACTCCATAGTTTCGCAGCAGACAAGCAGAGTAAGTGAAGATGTGTTGCATGCGGGCTTTCGACAATCACGCCAAAGCAGCAAAGGAAAACCCCTTTCTTCAGGACCGTTTCTCTTTGGTGGTCTAGAGGATATTGTTATTTTCGGCACAAGCTCTGGGCAGAGAAATGAAGGAGGTTTTGGAAGGGTTTCAGCGGTTACCAAGGCATCCATCGCCAAAGGTCAGGGCAGCCCTAAAGGGATCGGAGGACGGCAGGAAGATGAGATCGGAGGATCCCCAGTTTTGCAAAAGAACTCTATAGGACCTTATTTGTGAAATCAGGTATTTAATCAAGCCTCAGCAGAACCCTTCCTAGATTCCATAGGAATTTCGCTCCCAGCCCCTCTCGAACAAAGGCTCTCCCCTTTAAACCCTGGTTTGGAGCAGCAAGAAAAAAATGGGACAAACAAGGAGATAAGGGAGGAGGACGCCGGGACAAGAAAAAAAGGGGAGAAGAGAAAAAATAGAGGCCAATTAGCTCGCAGGATTTGGAGGGGAACCTGGTGTTGGGCATGGATGTGGGAATTGAAGAAGCCCTGGAGGTGGCTGAATGCACTTTGGTTGGCAGGGTGAGAGGGAAAAAATTCACTTCAAATTTCATCAAAGCTTGGGGGGAACAAAATTGGCAGTCTGACCTCATTAGAGGTTTCGAGGTGTCGACCCTTGCAAAGGGCTGATTTATGGTGTGCTTTGAGAATAAAGAGGTGGTTGAATGGGTGGTCGGAAAGAATTGGGCATTTGGGAACATCCCCGTCCTTCTAAAAAAATGGAGCCCCTTGTTCGATGTTGTTCATGAGAAAACGGATGTTTTCCAGATTTGGGTGAGAGCTCCGGGGCTGCCCTCTTTCTTGTGGGTCGAATCGGTCTTCAAGGCAATAGGGAATAGATTGGGTACATTTCTGGAAGCGGATATGTCCTTCTTGGAAACCCACAACAAGGCCATGGCGCGGATCTTAGTCAGTCTAAATCCAAGCGGAGGACTTGCAGAAAAGATAAATCTCCAATACAAAGACTTCGTCTTCGAACAGATACTGG
Organism: Pinus tabuliformis; assembly: GCA_031772625.1. Classification (NCBI taxonomy): domain Eukaryota; kingdom Viridiplantae; phylum Streptophyta; class Pinopsida; order Pinales; family Pinaceae; genus Pinus; species Pinus tabuliformis. Next base: position 1,149,350,597 of record CM062805.1, read on the forward strand.
ATTATGAATACTTGCCATTTAGGTGCCATAGATGCCACGTTTATGGTCATTTGGCCAAGGAATGCCCATTAGGAAGGCGAAGGCGACGATTCTGGAGGACATCAACTCAATGGGAGAAGGCTATATGCCAAAATCAAAATCTTCAGGGAAAGGAGGTCTCAGAAAATCAGATAATAGAAGGAATGGAGACGGAGGCCCATCAGGAGGGACAGAATCCGGAAGCAGGCCATCAGGATCCTCGTTTCAGTGGGATGGACAAAGACCTGGAGCTCGGAATCGACAAAGCTCAAATGGAGACCACTGGGGGATCGGCACCAACACAAAATCCCACCGAGAGCGAAGGAGCTATGGGTATGTGCTTAGATACAAATTTCTCCCCCATTCTTAATTCTGAAAAAATTGAAGATTGTCTGATCCCGAAGTCTCCTTCAATAAATCTCATTTCTGATAATAATGAACAAATTGATAATTATGAAGCATACTCTGTGGAAAACTGTATAGAAAACATCTCGGCCGCAATACCCTCCTTAGATCTGAATTGTGAAGGTGATTCTTCTAATCCATCACCCCCGGCCCTTCACCCTACTTGTCCATATAACCTCAGATCTCTAGACATCAAGCCAGTTTCCTCTGTTTCCGTGGGTGGTATAGGCCCGCTCCCTACCCCGAGTCAAAAAAGGAAAAAAAGAGGCAGAAAATCGAATCTATCCATGGCCCAGATAAAAGAAAAATATCATATGGCAGAGGGGAAACAACAGTCAATCACTGGGGCACTTAGAGCAGTGCAAACCCCTGAGAGTGTTCTGGAATGATTTTGACGACATGGAACTGCAGGGGTTTAGCCAGTAAACCCAAAAAACTGGCCCTTAGGGAGATGGTTTTAAATTCAAAATCAGATATCCTCTTTCTTCAGGAAACTTTGGGAAATGGAGCAGAAGTAGAAATGATGCTAAATGCCCTCCTCCCAGGCCGGAAATTCTCGACTATGGACTCTGATGGCCACTCAGGAGGACTGGCAATAGGTTACAAGGAAAGGGCTGTTAAGATTTGGAACCAATGGGGGATGAAGCAAGTGATAGGAATGGAAATTCAATCTCCAGAATTCGACTTCCCATTAACTATTTGCAACATTTATGGGCCTTGTCAAGGAAGGGTGGCATTTTGGAATGAGATGATGTCCAAATCGACCCTGAAGAGCAAATTCATGGTAATGGGCGGAGATTTAAATTTCTCAATAGGAAGAGTGGAGGCCTGGGGACCATCAGCTAGGGAAGATCCTCTGACTAATTTCTTCCTCAATCTGTTATCTGCCAACAATCTCATTGATGTAAACCTGAGGAAGTTAACGCCGACTTGGAGGAATAGGAGAGTAGGAGAAGCTAGAGTGGCAAAAAGACTGGACCATTTTCTAATAAATGAAGAATTACCCTCTATGATCCCAATGTTTCAGCAATGGGTTGAAGAGGGAGGGTCCTCAGATCACTTCCCCGTTTACTTAGAACTCTCCAAACCTCCTCCAAAGCCGCCAGCACCTTTCAAGTTTAACTCATCCTGGTTGCAAGAAGATTCTTTTTCAAAATTATTTAGAGATACATGGAGACACCCTGATATCAGCTCCACAGAGGATAAAGGCTTTCTATTCATGGAAAACCTCAAAAGACTGAAGAAAGCTACTATAAGTTGGGCGAAGGACAGAAAGGAAAAGCAGAACGAGGAATTAAACAGGATAAGTGAGGAACTACAAAAGTTGGAAAGCATAGAGGAGGATGGATACGTTTCTCAGGAATCAAAAGATAGGATCCTCCACCTGGAGAAACTCAAAAAACAAATCCTTCTGGCAGAAGAAGAGGAATGGAGGCTTAAGAGCAGAGCGATCTGGCTAAAAGCAGGAGATGAAAACACAAGGTTTTTCCACAATTATGCAAAAGGGAGGAAGTCAGCAAACACTATCTGGAACTTAAAAAATGAAGAAGGAAGGGAGGCAAAGACTTTTAATTCTCTGTCTGCTTTAGGGCAAAGACACTTCCAGAATTTATTTTCTGATCAAGGAGAGGCCACCATCGCGGAGGTAATCAAAACAGCTCAATGTTTCCCAAGGTTCGTGGAGGAGGAAGAAGCGAAGGATTTGTTATGCCCAGTTACAAAGGAGGAAGTAGAAAATGTTATTAAATCTATGGCAAAAGAAAAAAGCCCCGGGCCGGACGGATGGACCATAGAACTTTTCCTCCATTTCTTTGAATTGATAGGAGCAGAAATAACTAATGTAGTAGAACAATCCAGGAAGAAAGGAGAGGTATATAGTCCATTTAATGCAACATTTATAGCCCTCATCCCGAGGAAGGAAGTTCCTGAAACTTTTGAGGATTTCAGACCTATTTCTTTATGCAACTGTATATACAGGATCATTGCAAAGGTGATTGCAATCAGAATTAAACCAATTCTGTCACGGCATATCTCAATGGAGAAATTCGGGTTTCTAAATGGAAGACAAACCCATGAAGCCATCGGTGTAGCCCAGGAGGTTCTGCATAGTGTCAGACATAAGAACAAGAAGGGTGCAGTAATAAAAATTGACTTATCTAAAGCCTACGACCAGATAAACTGGATATACATCCGTCTGCTTTTAACTCATCTAGGCTTCAAAACAAACATCATAAGCTGGATCATGGGGTGTATTACAAACGTTAGCTATGCAATTCTAATTAACGGTGCAGCAACCCCTTTTTTCAAAGGACAGAGGGGTCTGAGGCAAGGATGCCCATTGTCCCCTCTGCTTTTTCTTCTAGTAGCAGAAGGCTTAAGACAGCTGATTCAAAAGGCCAGAAGGGAAGGGAAGGTAAGAGGTATTGAAGTAGCAGTCAATTATACATTTCACATCTCCTTTTTGTTGATGATATTCTGATTTTCACAAATGGAGAGTCTAACGAAATTAAGGAATTAAAAATCATTCTTGATCTGTTCTTGAAAGCAACTGGAATGCTGATAAATTCCAGGAAATCTCAGTTAATAGTGGCAGGAATAGACAGACAAGAGCGAGCTCAAATGCATTCTCTCTTTCCTTTCGAATCTTGTAATATGGAATCTCCTCTCAAGTATTTAGGTTTCTGGTTAAAACCAAATGCATACAAGAAAGCGGATTGGAACTGGCTGATTGCAAAAATAGAAGCCAGAATCACTCACTGGAGCTTCAAATGGCTATCCAGAGCTGGGAGACTGACTCTAATTAAATCAGTGCTACTGGCCATTCCAGTCTACTGGGCAGCTTTAACATGGGTTCCTAAAGGCATCTTGGAGAAAGTAAGAAGAATTTGCAGCAGATTTCTGTGGGATGGCTCAAAGGAGAACTCTGTCCTTCCATGGGTAGCCTGGGAGAAAGTGGCAAGGCCAAAGGACTGGGGAGGATGGGGGATAAAAAGCCTCCCTGATTTCAGTCTCTCGCTGGCAGCAAAATCAGGATGGAGACTTATAAAGATGGAGAACTTATGGACAAGAGTGGTGAAAAGGAAATATATAGACCCAACTCCCTTAGAAGATTGGATCAGGAACCCAGTAAAGGATAAGAAGAATGTCTCAGCGATTTGGAAAGCAACGGTGGAATCCTTCAAGGTGATCGAACAAGGATTGGCATGGAAGATCGGGAATGGAAGAAACTTGCAGATAGGGAAGGACCCCTGGGTAGGATGTAATGAAACCTATGCTTTATCCCCAGGGTTAATCAGGCACTTAGAAAGTAAGAGCATATTTACCTTAAATCAGGTGGAAAAGGTGGGTCACTCATCTATGTGGGGCCAAGCTTGGAAAGACGGGGAAGATCTAGAGCTGGACCATAGATGGTGGAATGAATGGAATTCATATATCCAAGAACTCACCCGATCAAATGTCAGAATAAAAGACAGCCCGGACTTGCTGATTTGGGCCCACATAGAAACTGGAGAGTACTCCCCCAAAAGTGGTTATAAATTCATTATGTCCTGGAAAGGGTGGGGAGTTCCGGAATGGTGGTCGAAGCACATTTGGAAACTCAAATGTCCGGCTAAGGCCAGACTCTTTTTCTGGTGTATTTTAAACAGGAAAATACCAACATGGGACATTCTTCAGTCAAGATTCATGCACGGCCCAGGGAGATGTGCAGTATGCAAATCTGAATCAGAATCTATCAACCATCTTTTCCTATCTTGCCCTGGAACAAAAAAGATATGGGGGGAGGTAGAGAAAATGATGAACAAAAAGATGGAATGGGGAAGTGGAAACATGGCTGAGGTCTGGGCAAAATGGTGGCATCAATATCCGGATGGGAATATGAGGAATCTTCCTCTCATTATTTGTTGGGGGGTCTGGATCGCTAGAAACAGGTGTATTTTTCAGGACAAGGAAACTCTGACATCAGTCACAACAATCCAATGTGTATCTATCTATTCGTGCATCCCTGAACCAGAGGAGAAAAAAACTCAAAATCAAAATAAGGTTGTACACATTAAAGAGGGCATTCCTTGGGCCTTCTTTGATGGTGCCTCTTAGAATAATAGGGCAAGAGCTGGTCTAGTCATCCATGTTAATGCAAACCACATCCTCAAAGCCTCAGTTGGTCTAGGGACTGGATCAAACAATTTTGCAGAAATGTCAGCTCTGAGGCTACTTCTCTGTTGGCTCATTCAAAGAAACATACTCACAATTCAGATCTTTGGAGACTTTCTTAATGTTATAAATTGGGTAAATGGGAAAAGCACATGCAAAAATCAAATTTTGAAACCACTACTGGAAGAACTGCAGGCATTAAAAATTTCTTTTAACAGCTTCTCTTTATGCCATATCTACAGGGACATCAACGATTCAGCCGACAAGCTTTCTAAGGAAGGTGTGCAGCAAAATATGGGCGGTTGGAAAATAGTAGAAGAATTTCAGGGGCAGATCCACACATCAGATCAGCCGCCTCATCAGTGATAGTTTCCTGCTAGTTTTACTTTCAGTTACAGTTTTTGCTCAGTCTTTATATATAAAATTTTGATACAACTATGTTTTTTGGACTTTATGAAACACATCTTTTATTGTAAGGCTTGTTTTTCCTCGTTTTTTCGAGGAGAGACCCACTTAATGATGGTTTTGGCAGCCCTCTTGTAGGAGGGGAGTTTATGATACATAACTGGACAGTTAAAAGCAGTTGTTTATAGTATGTTTACAGCTGGCTATTTTTTGAGATCAGATGGTCCTTTACGGCAAATAGGACGTTTTTCACTGATTGCATAAGCAGTCAAAGTAGCAATAAAAATGCTCACAGCATATGCAATGTAACTTTTTATTTTCTTAATAAAAAGTTCGCTTTTTCTTCGGAAAAAAATAAGTAAATATTTTTTAAAATAAAAGAAAAATTTTGATTTTTTAATTATATTTTTAACATATTTCTTTATAAATTTACTTAAATATGACGTAAATACCAAATTTTAATTTTTAAATAAATACACATTTAGCTAAATTAAATAATAAATAATAAATTAAAGTAAAACTAATTAAAGTTCCCCTTACCTTTATAACAATGTTCCAATATTTTACTATTTGAGGAGACTTTTAAACACAATCATATATGAAATTCATTTATAGGTTGGTTTCAATTTACTAATTTCAAGTAAAAAGTTTAATTAGTGGAATTTTTCTTATTTTAGTTTAAGGTGGATGAGGATATGTTTATTTTTTTTTAATTTTTAATGGATTGAGGATCTCTTGACTTTATTTTTTTTTTTACTTTTTAATGGATTATTAACGACTCTAGTTTGTTAGAGAGTTTATTAGGTTCCATTGACATTTAATAAATTTTAAAAAAATGATGTTTGATTTTCCAGGGATTTTCAAACAATACCTAATTTTAGAAAAAATGCATATATTTTGGGTGTAAATAAGGGTTAAGTAAAATCAAAATTAATATAATTTTTTTGTTGCAATAATTAATAATAATAGTTTTTTTTGTTATATATTATTCAATGGTAGATATGAATGAAGCCTTCCCCTATATCAACTACATTAATATTTTTAATGTGGTTTTACTAGTATTTATGTGCACATGTAACCATTATGTTAATTTTTACAGTTGATTATTTGTTAATCAGTGGTGAGGATAATTATTATTTATTGTTATTCATGAATGCATGACGTCTCTATCATTATCCCTTAATGAAAATATGTGGACTTACAATTATTAATCATGTCACTAGAATGACTAAGCGAGTGGTCCATAATGAGATAGACTTTCATTCTTTCCAAATGTTTTGTGTTTGAGGTAAATTGTTTCATTATCTTTGAAGAAGATGAGCTATTAGCCAATTAGAAGTAGTCTTAAGTCTTACTCCAAATCCAAAAATAGTTTTCAACTAAGATAATACTAATATTTCTAGTGTTCATTATTAAGATTATATCTCTAATATGTTATTGTGCTTTTTAGTAACATTTAATCTTTATTTCATATGAATCTCTTGTCCATGTTAGTGTTATATATATATATATATATATATATATATATATAAACTTAAAAAAAAAAACTAAAATATTCCCTCTAAATGAAAAATAATTAACAAAAACTAGGTAATTTGTATAAATTAAAAGATGTTTTGTAATACTCATAGTGGATTTCTACAAAACAGGCTTCCCATGAAAGTAGTATAATTTAAAACGCCATCTGATTCTATTTTATAATGGCCACCTGCAAGCATCTTTTAGTACACTTTAAATTAAAAATTCTTGATGTGAAAATACAAATGATAATTTACGAATTAGACACAACATATTTGGGTGCGGATTAAAGGGTAGGAAGGCCAACAACTACTTTTTTTATTCCTTCAATTGCATCTTTGGTGTCTATTCGAGGGTGTGGAGAGAGGAGATTTTTGTTGTTGACAACTTAGAACATTTTTCTCAAGTGTTAGCTAATTTTAATGTGAGATGATTGGATATGTATTTGAGTTTGAATCCCCATTATTATTTATAGTAACCTAGTTTAGTTGATGGAAAACCACTTGAGTTTTTAATTCCAGTACTTTTAATTTCTTTGTTTGTAGAAGAAATACTCTAGTAATGATATCCATATTGAGATTATGGCTAGTTTCTTGCTGACTTTAGTTGTCAATGAAGGATTAAATTGAGATATCCAATTGTTTGATGTAATCTACATGCCTATACAAGGTCAGTCACATTTCAGGAAGCTCCTATTAGTCATTTTTCTCAGAGCATTGATACAAAGGTTTGGGATGGATTCCTCCAAGGTCACAAGGAAAGGGCATAGACAACCTAAGTAAAATGAATTGCACAAAATCCTGATTGAGGCCATGAAGGTAAGCACTGTAACGACCACTAGTCGTATACGCAACACAAATATTAAAATACTCCGTAGACAAAGACATCCATCGTAGGATAGTAATTGTAAATTGTATATTGTATAAAAGAATTGATGCAAGATGAGTATAATTGAGATGAGGGTCTTGTATATATAGCCACGTAAGTACCCTTTCTCGAACATGCATGTCCCTAAGACATACCTTTTCATTATTAACTAACTAACCATTAGTTAATTTACTTATTATTTATTATTATATTTATATTATTATTTATTATCTATTTATTATCTATTTTTACGTCATTTATGTTCATAACATTGCCTTCTCCTTTAAAAGGCTTTGTCTCAAAGCTTAGTGGTGAAGGATCGAATCTCTTTTGTCGTTCGGAATATCTTGTTGCTTCTGAGCTTTTATCTTTGTTGATATAAGACGATATGATGTTTTGAGTGATAGACATAATTGTCAGACTGAAATTAGATCGAACCATCCTAGATTAATCTTTTGGGGAATCTTTTGATCCTTGGAGATGTGTGGTGAATAATTATCATATGACCGTATGGAGCTCACTTCAATATTCTTTGGAACATAATTTTGTTTATGTTCTACGTGATATATTTATAGATTGATTAAGGTGTCTACTCTTTTGATTTGGATGTAGATAAGGAATTTTTCTTGTTTGAACTTCCTTAAACATTTTTATGGAAATTTTCTTATTTCCATCAGGCATTGTTGTTGTTGACTTAACTACTGAATCCTTATTTGGGGTGTCCTCTCTTTGAACAACAACCTCTGAGTACATTTTTACTTCAATAGGGTTTGGATTTGCCTGAACTGCGAGATTAGTGGTATTGATGTTTGTTTCTTTAGTTTGGATTGCTACATCTAGAGATTTTGATGCTTCCTTTGTGACAAGTTCTTTGATTCTATTCATCAATGATTTCTTTTCATCATTAAGTTTTTTAATCTGTTCGAGTAGATTTTGATTATGATTTTTGAGATGTAAGCATTCCTCATTCTTCGAGTAAAATTTATTTTGGCCTGCACATTTCTCGTTTTTTAAACACTTGATTTGTTCTACTAATGTTTAGTTAAGGGTTGATCTCATCATTTAATTGACTGATATATACTTGTCAGTAAGATACAGTAGTCCATGTTTCATTCAGAGTGGTACATTGAAGGACTAATACTATCTTGAGTTATCATATTGGCATTATTGTTGGCTATTCTACCTAGCCTAGTCAAGGATAGGATAGCCTTCTTGGATACTAACTACCTCATTGCATCTCTCATCGACATCTTACTACTCAATGGTCCTCTAGAGTCTCTGGATGCTATCTTTTATAGATCTGTAATCACAGAGGTTACTGAGTGTTCTATCCTCAAATCTTGCTAAACAAATCTTGTTGACAATGGACTAATATCATTGTTATAATAGTCTGATATTAAATTTCACGAGTCGTATTTCAGGTTGGAAATTGGTTACTAAAACGGAAGGTATGGTTATTTTCATCTTGAGAATGATTTAAGGGGTTGATCTCATCATTTAATTGACTGATATATACTTTCCAGTAAGCTACAAAATCCCATGTTTCATTGGTAGTGGTACATTGAAGAAATACTACTTTCTTGAGTTAGCATATTGGCATTGTTGTTGGCTTTTCTCCCTAGCCTAGTCAAGGATAGGATAGCCTTCTTGGGTACTAACTACCTCATTGCATCTCTCATCGACATCTTACTTCTCAATGGTTCTCTAGAGTCTTTGGATGTTATCTTTTATAGATATGTAATCACAAAGGTTACTTAGTGTTCTATCCTCGAATCTTGCTCAACCAATCTTGTTGGAAATGGACTGATATCATTGTTATAATAGTCTGATATTAAATTGCAGCGGTCAGCTTTGAGGTTGTAATCGCATTGAAATTGGTTACTAAACTTGGGTATGGTCATTTGCACCTTGAGAATGATTTAAGTGGTCGTGTAGAGTCTCTAGATGATATCTTTTATAGGTCTGTAATCCAACCTTAAAGCAAGTTCATAAGTAATCGATAGTTTGACACAAGGTTATTAGACTTTGAATGGATTGGCGTTCAGATAGACTCATTGTATTTAGTAAAGTTCCTGAATGAATGGTAGTTATATAGTGGGTCCATATCGTTGAGGAAGGAATAGCTTGCTTGACATAAATAAAGCGAGGTGGGTTCAAATACAATATCTCGAGCCTTAAACCACATCCTAAGGCAGAAACAAAATAAATGGTTCTCTGTTGCATCTCATTTTGCGTAGTTGCATTGTATAAGTATCTCTCTCTTGCAAATTGCATTGCAGATCTTTTATTGCCTTTGACTAACTAATCTCACTGTTAGCAAATTTGTCTAATTCCTTATAGTTATGCTCTTGCAATCTTGCAGTTGGATTGTCTTAATTTGATAATCTAATACTTAAAAGAGAATTTCTAATAAGCATATAAAAGTGATAAAGAGACATTGGTATCATTATTCATTTTAAAATGCTTCGCTAATTGGATCGTGTGATCTGTTTAGCAAGTGATATTGGCTATAATGGCTTTAATTTACACTTGTTTGTCAATAAAAATAATGATAAAATAATCAATATGATAACATTATTCAACAAAAACAAACTTGTATGTCTTCAACAACTGACGAATAGAATGAATGTAACATTGTGCACACATTATGTTTGTATGTCTCTAAAACACATTATGTTTGTATGTCTCTAACAACTGATGAATAGAATGAATGTAACATTATGCATACACTCTGATTGTATGTCTCCAACAGCGGATGAGTAGAATGAATGTTTGAAATCAAAATAAGGGTTGACGTAGAAGAAAGTCTTTCGGATTAATCACATTAATAGGATTTGGTGGATGCTTCGAACCAACTAATGTGGTTCATCCTTAGGACTAGGTGATAAATCCATCGATCAGAAGGAATCAATAGTAAGGATGCAGCATTGCCGAGAAATAGCCGTTAAAAATTAGTTATTGATGAATTAGTTAATAGGTAAAAAACTTAATTATTAGGGAGTTAGTGGTGAGGAGTTATTTCATTAAAATATTCTATGTTTAGTTAAAAATAGTTGTTAAGGAATAATTAAAAATAAAATATTGAATTTTAATATTATCGAATTAATGTAAAGAAGTTATTTATTAATAAATTATATCATCTTATTTGTTAGAGGTTGACTAATTAGAAAACCAGTTGTTATGAATCTAGAAATTTTATCCAATGTAATCAAATAATTTTATTAATTTATTACAATTAAGTTTATATTATTTGAATTAAAGGATAACAAGAAAAATAATACTAGAAAATTTATATCTTTATGCCAATAAAAATAAAAATATATATAATATATTTAAATGAAATATATATATATATATTTATAATAATAATGATAAAAGATAAAATAGGGGATCAAGGCATAAAATAAAAGAAAATAAACCGAAAAGAGAAAAAAGAGGAGAGGGGATAAGAAGGGAATGATGAGTTACAATGAGAGAGCTGGAACCCAGCTCTCACTCAATTTCCAACCATCATCCCTATTAATATTTTTGGTATGCCTTTCGATCTCAATCACCTCTCTGAGCTTCGTGTGGTGGAAGTGGTCAACCTTAGCGATGAATTTGGATTCTTCAATGTAGATATGGTGCTTTGATTTTTTTGCATGCTCAGATAAGGCTGATGAGCGGGAGCGATTGTGTCTAATGTTTGCAGGATGCTCACTGATACTATGCTTAATAGATCTACCTATTTCTCCAATGTAGGGGATACCACAGGAGGAGGGAACAAGGTAGAGCCCTTTCGAGTCCTTAGGATCAATAGGGTCTTTGACAGATCTAAGAGAATTCTTAATGGTATTGAGAAGTCTAAATGAAGAAGCGACATTAATCTTCTTGAGGATATGGGAAATCCTATTTGTGGTTCCTTGGATAAACAAGAGATGAACCTTAGAGATAGGATCATCACAAGCAGGTTTAACTCTAGGCTCTTTGCAGGCTTTGTGAAAGGCCTTGAGGCTTTGAGATCTACTATACCTATTATTGCTAAACACTTCAAGAAGATGTGATTTCTCTTTTTCAAGGTGGCTATCGTCAGAGATTCTTAGAGCATAGTTAGCAAGAGTGCTAGGAACCCTGAATTTCTGAGTCGAGAGAGTGCTAAGAACCCCGAATTTTTGAGCCGAGAAATGATGAGAACTGGCATGGAGATGTTTTGTAGTTTTTTATTCTAGAATTTAATTGGTAGGGAAGATTGGGATAGATTTCCATCTCCCAAATTGAAATTTGTGTTCTCGATTGATTTTTACATGATCCAATGGTTGATAAACTTTCAAGGTTGATCCTTGTGCTTTCCTGTGTTTAATTCTTGAATTGAAAGGGTCGGTGTGTTTAATACTTGAATTGAAAGGGTTGGTGTCATTTATTGCATCCTCTGAACTAATTCCTAAATTGAATGGTGTCATTTATTGTTTTCAATAGGTTGAATGGTTAAACAAACATGTAGATATGGCTGACACACATTTTCCATGTTCTTGTGCAGGTATTACCCAGCAATGGGATGTGTTGCTCAAGTGGAAATCAGTGGATGACTGTGTGATGGGATATGTGTACTCCTAGATAGAATTCAATGGAATGTTTTGCAGTGAATTTTGACTTACTTGGTAATTCAGAGCTGGAGGTAGTTGGGATAGTATGTTTTGTCAACTTGTGATGTTAAGGCTTGGTGTTTGAGAGTTGTTGGTCCAATCAATATATATACCCATTTTAGACATAATTTAATAACTTATATAGCTTAATATAAACTACTTATGTGCATCTTTTTAATAATTTATGATGACTTTTTTGATAGATGTATGAGACGTACTGATCCCTCTACATAACAATAGAAACCTCTCCTTGATCTAAAAGATTAATTATAAAATTATAAAATAACTTATTATTATATCATTAATTAATTAGTAAAATAATTAGTTTATTTAAAAATAAAAATAAATTATTTTTTAATATTAAATTACTTTTCAATTTAGTGAGGGCTATCCTTATCCCTTCCAACTTTTAAGTACGGTGTGTGAGAGTGAAAGTGGAGCCAACGTTCAATTTGGTCACAGACTTGGCTTTAATGGGGAGGCAAAAAGCAAACTCAACACAAAAGCTTGTTCATATTATATTATGAAAATCATAATAAGAACAACAAAATTAAATGAATTATATATAGCTTTTATATCACTAAATATTAATTATACGAAAATATGATTACTATGTGTGAATGTGAAATATTTATTATTTAAAATCTTATAATTGATAGTGTATATTAAATCTCTTGTAGGGTTTGACTTCGTGTTAGGATTACGAAGGAAAATGGGAATTTTTTTTTTTTTTTTTATAATGGATTTAAAATTAATTAAAATAAAATAAAAGTTATATTTTATATTGAATAAATAAAGTTATATTTTGGGTGTGAGGTATGTTTTAAAATTCATTTTGTTTTGTTAAGAGTTTGTCTTTTTAAGACTTGGGTTAATAACGCAAGAACTAGAGGTAATTCGCAAGAGTGAAAGTCTTATTAAGGATGATTAAGGATGATGAGTTAGCATGCATTATTTAACACCCAAAGATGGTGGTTCTTAGTGCTGGTTTGGTATCTGGGAGTCTCTCCCATTAAGGACCACCAGAAGCCGCTAATTCCAAGTGGTCTAGTTTTCCTTGATTAAGGTTGATGATTCAGCGTGCATTGTGGTTAGCACCCAAAGATGGTTGTTCTCAGTGTTAGTTTGACAAGTTTTCGCAGAGCTTAGCCTAATTTTTACTACATTTTTTCTGGTTATTTTTAATCAAAATATGGAAGAGGTTTTTAAAAACTTGAGTTTAAATTGTTTAATGTGAAAAATTAAAATATCTCAGGTTTTCAGGGTCTTGAATCCATTTGTGCATTAAAAAATATATTTTAAATAACAAAAAATCTTGAAATTATATGACCAAACTTTAATAAATTCCAGTGAAAAATATTATTTTGTTCATAAATTAGAGTAAAACTGGTATATAGAAACTGGCATGCTGTGTAAACGGATTTCTTATAGAATTTGACCATTGTGGCCACAGTTCCTCGTGGAATGCAAGTGGGAGTGTAAAACGCTACAGGATTCTTGGTGGACCTGAAGCAACCGAAGTCGTACACTTTCCAGTTTTAGATGAGCAACGTGCAGACGTGGATGACCGCAGCCCTCACAGACCAGGAATCCTGTCTCAATGGATTTCAGGATCTCCACGCCATTGGTCATGTTACAGCCATGGTCACCGGTCGCGTGCAGAACACAAGCAAATTGATAAGTAATGCTCTCGCTCTCGTCAACATATTCGCTGCCACCGGAGGAGGAGATGAACTCCATGTCTGAAGCCTTCAAGGGCACCACGCCTCAAATAATATATTCTGTATTTCATAGATTCTGTATACCTCCTGCCTTGAGCCAAAATTTGGTGTTTTTTATTGTAAATTCCATTGTAGTGATATAATAAATGTTTTCTGAGTAATGAAGAGCAGGAATATGATTTATAGAATATGCTTCTGCGCCTTAAGATGGTAGTCCGGTTGTAGATGCGTTGGCTGGTGTTTGGTTGCACTAGGTCCGAGGGTCGTATTCAGGGGCCTTCTGAGCATAAGGCTATTGGAAGACATTAAGTCCAACCACCCTATTTAATGAGATTTCTGGACTGTTCTAGATAATTCAGCAGATATTTTAGGCATAGTTTCTATAAATGGTTGACAAAATGGGCAAGCTTCTTGAAGAAGCCACTAACCCACCAAATTCCAGAAGTCTCTCTGTTGTATATAAATATCTGTTTAGACATCGAATGAAAGTAAGCTCTGAGTTGTTTGTATGTGTTTTCTGTTTTGTGTTTGCATCCCTGCTCTCTCTGTCATGGTATCAGAGCTGAGGGTCTCGGTAGAGTGGAAAGCTCAGGCGAGTTGTGAACTACAAGTGCTGCCTGGTTGAGTGTTGAGAGCTTAAGGGTCTTCTGTGAGAGAGAGTTGTGTGCTGAGTGCCGTGAGTGTTGTATTGATTATCTGTTGTGTTTTGAATATGTGTGAGTCTTCATTGTTTCCTGAAACTTGTGTGAAGCTGTGTGTTGAGGACGTGTTGAGTCCTGTGTTGCCGGGTTGTTAGAGCGCTGAGGTGAGCTGCTTAGAGGAGCTCTCGGTGGTGTGAAGGTCTCAAGGAGCGAGATCCCATTTGTGTTTGAAGAGTGGTGGATTGTGTGCCACCTGGAGTATTTTATAAAAGCTTTTCTTGAAGCTGTTTATTGCAGTCTGCCTTGTGAGGTCTCTGTGTGGAGCGCAAGGCGAAGCGCTGTTGTTGACAGTGGAGTGTTGATTGAAGACAAAGTTTGGTGGGTTTTGTGTTTTGTGGTGAACCTGACGTGAAGGCCCAGTAGTGTGAATGCAAGTGGAGAGCGATATTGTTCTGTATGAGCGTCCGAGAAGTGCACTAGTTTGTGGGCACCATGCTTTCTATATTCTGAGAAAAAGTTATTTCTCAAGACCTGTTGCTATTCTATTTACCGAGCTGCCTTAGAGAAAGCTAGCCAGAGTGCAAGCGTGATCTCGTACTAGTGTTCTTAAGCCCTGCCGGTTGTTGCATTGGTGTGTAGCATTCCAGAGCCTGGAGCTGTTGTGTTAAGTGTCTGCTACAATCCGTAAACAACTAGAAGAGGAGATCTTTCTGTTGGTTGATTGACTTATGTGCGCGGAGAGGTTTCTTCAAGCCACATGGTGCAAAAGGAGTATGTAGCTGAGGAGCCTCCACGAACAAATTAATTGGATTAAGGTAAAAATATTGCTTTTGGTCATGTGAAAAACTTCTTTGTCATATGTGAAAGTTTGAATGCTAGAAAGGAGATAAGGTTTTTAAATATATATTTTTTTAAGTGGTGAAGGGAGTTTACTAAAAAAAAACGTGGAGGTTTGGTGCATTGAGGGAGATCGGTTGCATTGCCTCTACAACTTTGTCAACAGAGTGTGTTGAAGTATGTGTTGAATGTAAAATTTGAAAGGAGTCTTGTGTTGACTATTGTGTGGTGTAATCAGAGCCGATTGTGGAGATCGAGACTCTAGAAATCAAGTGAGAAATTTGACCGTGAGAGTTGATATGTCACCGGAGGGAAACTGTGTGCTATTTTTGTTGCTGTAGTGCCAGAGGGCTGATATCTGTGGGTAGAATTTTTCTTTCGAGCACGGTGAGGAGTCTCTTGCAGCTTGGACGATTGAACACTGGTGTGTTGCTTGCTGAGAAGCTAGTCATGAGAATGAGTGCATGTAAAGACCTGGAGTCTTGTTGCGGATTGAAGGGCGTTGATGTTGAAAGAGTGTGAGCACTGCATGGAGATGATTTGCAAAAATCGTGCAAGTGGGTCTTGTTCAAGAGAGTGCTGTAAGTGAGTACCGTTTGTGATAGCCAGCAAAAGGTCACTGGTCTGATTGGAGGAGCCTGGAGGGCCAAGGAGAGCCGAGAGAGGCAGTAGAAGAGGCGTTTTGTTTGAAGTGTGATAAAGCTAGCTGATGTGTCTATTTTTTTAGATTTTTTTGGCAATGATCCTTTCGATGATCATTTTCTCATGAACCCATTTAGGATTAGCAGTATTTTTGAGTTCATTGACAAACAGTATCATGTTGTTGAAGATCATGTTGTTGAGGATCATGTTGTTGAAGAAGTCACTCAGAGTAAAAACCCAATTGTTAGAAGTTTTATTGGATTTGCTTTCAAGATGACTGCTACTGTGGAGGATACTACCATGGATGTTCTTCGGAGGCCGCTCATGTTCAAAAATGACTACATTTTGATGGCTCGTTTGCTGGTTCCTCATGGAAAGTGGGGAGAACTTGAATTAGATTACCTTGTTCGGGGTCTTGATCTGGAAAAGGTTGTTGATATTAAGTACATAAGCAAGGAGCAGAGGAATTCTTTTAGGAAAGCCAGAAAGGTGAAGATGAAACTGCACCAACAAAGGAAAAGGAACAAGCATGGACCCTTTAATAAGAAGTCAAAAATGAAATGTTTTGTTGCAAGCCTAGCTGAGACTTAGACCAGCAGGCATGACAATTAAGAGTATAGTGTCTTGTGCTTTTGTTATATGGTTGGAATTAAGGGGGAGTGTTGGAAGACATTAATTCCAACCACCCTAGTTAATGAGGTTGCCGCACTGTTCCAGATAATTCAGCAAATATTTTAGGTATAGTTTCTAGAAATGGTTGACAAAATGAGCAAGCTTCTTGAAGAAGCCACTAACCCACCAAATTCCAGAAGTCTCTCTGTTGTATATAAATATATGTTTAGACATCGAATGAAAGTAAGTTGTGAATTGTTTGTATGTGTTTTCTGTTTTGTGTTTGCGTCCCTGCTCTCTCTATCAAAGGCTGCACTGGTTCGATCCTTAGTTGCACAGCCCACCTCGCCTACTCAAAAGATAAATATATGGTGAAAGCATTTCAGACTAGAATCATATCTCTACATTGTTTTAAATATCGTGATGTACACATCGGAATTAATATATTTATTTTTTAAATATTGATTTGGGTCACGAGCCGCCATATCACTATAACTTCGAGTTTGTGTCATGTCACTATAACGATTAGGTAATGTTCGTCCATCCCTAATTGATTTCATCTCTTTCAATATTTCGTACATTTTAACAAGTAAAACTAATGATTAATTGATTTCATCTTTTTCAATATTTTACCTACATTTTAACGATTTATTAAGTAAATTAAACTATCAAATTAATTTAATTCTATTAATTAAGTATTTTTATAAATTTAATGTTCGTCCATCCTAATTGATTTCATCTCTTTCAATATTTTACGTACATTTTAACAAGTAAAACTAATGATTAATTGATTTCATCTTTTTCAATATTTTACCTACATTTTAATAAACTATCAAATTAATTTAATTCTATTAATTAAGTATTTTTATAAATTTAACAATATTACATTTTTATCATATCTAATATATTACTCATTAAAACTGAAAATCATCATCTATCTTTTTAGACAACCTATTTTTATTATTTAAAACTAAACATTTTTTCATTTCGAATTATAATAATTTTATTAATATAAAAATATCTTCATTTAAATTTTAATATAAAAGTATTATGATGTGAAAGTATTTTTATTTTCGTTTACATTCTTGTTAATCCGCCAACACATCCTACCATGATTGAAGCTCAATCATTTCCCTGACCTGGAAAATTGGTATAAATGAAATATTTTCGATTTCCATTAACTTCATTCAATTACCATGTCGTCTAGTCCAATACATATAGTCCTGCTGCCAATCAGAGACCAAGGCCCTAGACCAGGAACACGGTAGACTAGACGAACGAAAGCTACCTTTGCTAGCGTCTCTACCCTTCTCTCTACTAACGGTTCTCTTGGACCACATCCTTATGAGTTGTCTCTGGTTTTGTCTCTGACTCCGCTGTAAGATATCTTTGAACTAATTCAGTGATGGAAAATGTGAAGCATATCTTTGAACTAATTTAGCTATGGAAAATGTGAAGCAGGGTGATAAATAATTTTATTCATAGTTTTTTATTTTAACTATTGATTATTGATTATTGTTAAGTTAATAGGTATATTTATATATATTTTGGATCTATCAAAAGTTGAGAAAGATCAATTTTTTTTTCACTTTATGTTAGTTTGCATATCAAGATATTTGATCTTTTTCGGGGCTTAGTAGATCCATAATAAAGATAAATCTATGTTGGTTTAATTCCCCTCTTTAAATAGGCTACATTTCAAGTGAATGTCATGGGTCAATACCATTGGTTCTCAATACCATGTGCCATCTTTATTTTATTAATATTAATATTAGGGTTAATATGTTTTTTTTGCATGGTATTAATAATAATTTGGTCCATAGTCTTCACTTAAATAAAACCTCATTTTTTAGTGTTCCAAATATAAAGTGAATTATGGAATACATATAAAAAATTGTTTCATTTATTTACTATACCTCTTCTTTATTTATATTTTTATTAATTTACCACATCTTTTTTATAAATATGGTATTTAACTCATGGTATTAAAATGGTATTTGGCCCATATTCAAAACTCTTTTTCGAGTCTTCGTAAATATAAAGAGGTTTGTAGACTAAATATAAAAATAGGTTTTATTTATTTACCATACCTATTTTTTTTAGTGTTCATCAACCTCTTTATATTCTAAATTTATATTTATACATAATAATAATTAGATTGATTTCTAAATAGGGCCCACATTAGATTAAAAATGTTAAATGTTAAACATTACATGTCAAATGCTTACATTTATATTTACCTTTACATGTTTATGTGAGATCTACCCCATATTGGGCTGTAGAGCACCTCTCCGTGCAACAAAATTACAAATAATTTTTTAGGTAAATGAAAATCATAATATACATATTACATTAAAATATATAACATATAAGCAGCAACAATAACTTAAGATTCATTTTACCTTCTAAATTAAGTTAATTTAAATTTAATTCATAAGCATATAAAAAGTTAAATAGTTACAATAAACTTACAATATAACAATATGTTTAACCATGTATATTCACATCCACTTTGCCATAAATATTATTAATTTGTAAATCTTAGTTACAATACTCTGAGCCAATACCATGGTTTATCAATAAAACATGCTCAAAATCATCTAGATACCACATGCCTAAAAATGATGAGTCATCAATACCACATGCCCAAAAACCATCTGTCATTTCATAATCAAAATATTTTATAATTTTTTTTAATTTAATTTTATTACATTTTTGGACCTAGAAGATGTTATAATGTCATGTTATATTATGTTATCTAAACATTTTGACAAGGTCAAACTACATAAAATTACAAAATAAAATTATGACTTAAAATATGTTGACTCAGTGAAATTACCTAAAACTAAAAATTAAACTAAAAAATAATAATTAAATTAGCCATATTCATTTTAACTCTGGAGTTATCAAATTTACAGAGAGTTCAACTCTCTCAAACAAATTTTACACTCAGAAAAGCAATTTAAACCTAAAGAGAATTTTTTTTTTAGACACTTAATAAATCCAAAATTAAGATAGACCTAAAGAAATATTTATATAAAATTAATGCACAATAACCCAACTCTAGACTAATCAATTGAAATTAGCCTTTTTATTGGTTAGCCCAAATCCTCTATGTGCAATTTCTGAATCGATATTTACGTATCCCACCAGTGATCAAATTTGAAAAGTTGGTCTTAATTTCAATTAGAAAGGCATATATTCATGTTGCCCTTCCATAATGAAAAGCTTAAAAAAAGAATGTATTTCAATTAACAATAGTATGTTATCTTTAGATTTCATTAAAAAAATAATAATAAACTAGAAATCTTTGTGTTAATAAAAGGTTGTTACATGTAGAAAAAAATTCAAAATATACTCCATTTCATGAGAGATCTTAAAGATCAAACTTTTTCAAACTTTACTAGTGTTTTATCTCTTTTAGAATTCTAAGATAAGAACCAAAAATAAACATATCGATATCACTACATATTGAGATTGACACAAGAACATAAATATGACAAAACATAAATACTTATATTAGAATTATATGAAATGTCTCATTTACATTTTTAATTTTTTTTTGCTTGTATAAGAGGTATTAGTGGAATTCTCGCTTATAAAATTCAAATTTTACTGTATTAACTAGATAATTGTTCTATTATCTATTTAATTATTTTTTGAGGGATGGGACACATCTCAAATGATTGGAACTACGGGCCCTATCCCCAAAATTCATCCAAGATAGCTTTTTCTTTCACTTATAGAACTTTGATAGTGGTGGTCATCCAACTTAAGCATATCTTGCACAATATTTTACAATGATTAAACTCAATATGTTTGAAAAAAACTTCACATAAATGGCTACTACTTAACCTAGAATATCATTTTTACAAAAATACGATAGACAAAATAATTATTAATCCTTATCTTAGAATATATGCATTCCACAAATTGTAGGTGATAACATCAATCAATATCTAAATTTTTTAATTAGTATGTAGTGGAATATGCATATGATCACAACAAAAAAATTACCTTTGAGATTTTGCTCATAGACGTGTCTATCTTGCATCATTAACACCACAACTTGTAATATCTCTGTTTAAAACATCATTGGATTTGGTAAAACAAAATTTGAGGTTTATTTCCACGTATGCATTTTATTTATTTTTAGAGTAAAACTATTAATCTTTGTTATTGTTTTTATGAATAATCAACAAGATTTCAATATGACTTACAGGAAATCTTTGAATAAGAAAGAGCGTGTAATTGAGTTGATGTTGGATTGCACCACAATACCAATCTATACCAACATGAAGCATTGTACGGAACCTAACATAGCGTTCAAGTGTGGTGATCTATACTAGATGTTTTAGGAATATCCTAGAAATGCCACTTCTTCCATGAGAAAATGATTTAGATGAAAAGCTTTATGAATCCATGAGAAATATAATTGCATAAGGTAGCTACTCCTTGATAGGTTCCTTATACAAAAACCATTTATTAGATCATTGGCAAGGGAAACATTGATCACGTTCTTATTTAGAGCACCATTTATTAGATCATTGGCAAGGGAGATATTGATCACATTCTTATTTAAGACACCAATGGAAAAGTCACAACTTCATTCCAAACATCTACCTGAGACTTATGCTACACGTTTCTTATCTTGAAATTTGACCTCAAGGATGAATAGATGTTATAATTCTCTTTAAACATCTACCTGAGACTTATGTTACACGTTTCTTATCTTTGAATTTGACCTCAAGGATGAATAGATGCTATAATTCTCGTTAAATTGTAGAGATGTCATGGAGCATTAGTGGGTACTTTGAAAATGGTTTAAAGGCTAATAGAATAAGAGGGTCTCAACCATTCTCTTGAAATCCATTTAAGATCATGGTAACTCTAATTAAAAAAAAATTATATTTTGAAGTGGATTGCATATATTTGAAAGAATTGTGAGTTTCTTTAATTTATGCAATCAATCACCAAAATAGATCCAATCGATCACTAATATAGACGCAATCCAATAAATAAAGCTTTATAATATAAATTATATTTAATATAAATTATATTTTTTTATAATTTAATATAACTTAGGTCTATAATTTATTCATAATATAAAATTCTACATAATATTTAAATAAAATAAAAAAATTATTTATAATAAATATTATTTTAACTTCCATCTTAAAAACTAAAATAAATTTCAATATCCATCTAACTTGGACTAATTCTAAGAAAAAAAATCCCACAGAAAGTTGCTTGAACTAGACGTAGTGTTTAACCAATAATGAACATAAATAAAAATTCATTGCCTGCTCTCCCAAGAGTTAATACATCATAAATTAACTCAGTACGTAAAGGTTGAGTTCAATCTCTAATGATATTAATATTCTGTCTAATAAATGGCACATTGATATGAATATAAGGAAGTAGATGTATTTTCTACATCAACAGCACGAAGAAAATAGAATAAAAAAATTTAATGTGCAGCAAACAAGGCATTTTTTTCCCTATCGAAGCCTTATATATAATACAACTATTGCTTCTTGCTTATGATTGGAAAATAGATACTGTCATCTAAATCTCTCAATCACTTCACCAAAAACTACGCTTGCTGGGATCGTCAACATTCTGTACAAAGTATTTTTGTAGGTAGATGACCTTTGTTCCCGAAACTTCAAAGACACTAAAATTTAACTTCCACATGGTTATATGAAAAAATAGCTATCCTATCACTGGTAGTCTACATCTGGCTATACCATACATGAAAAGAACTAAGAGCAGTGACCTTCATCATCATAAACATTAAAAAATAATGAATAGGAAACACGATGCATAATCTAGATCAACTCCATCATCAAAGTTAAGAGCATAGCATAGAGAATCATATTTGAATCATCACCCATTAAGCTTTTCCTAATGCTTCAACAACCTGTCGTCGCTTGGGTACCTTAGAATCTACACTCATACGTGTAAGGTCAAAGAACAAGGCAACTTGCAACCAGGCCCAAGCAAGGCAACTTGCAACCAGCCCAAGCGTACTCATAACCAGAAATTAGGAAAATGTGGGCTAGCTGTCAGCCCTTCCTAGGGCATTTTTAAATATTAGTTAAGTTTTTAAAAGAACTTGTAGAATTCAAAATCTATTTTTATTTTATTTTTTTTAAATTTAGCTGAGCACTTTTCTGACCTGCCAGAGGACTCTTGAAGGGATTTGACTTGTTCAATTGAACACTATATCCCATTCCCTCAAATAAGATATTATATATATATATATATATATATATATATATATACAAAAGCAATTTGGTGTTTATCAATTATCTGTTTGGAAAATCAAGTCACTGTATATTTTGGAGTGGCATCGATTGCTGACACTGTTTCACTTTCATTCGACTCCGCACTAATAGTTGAAAGTCTGTACAAAAGACAAACAACACCATGATCACTGCCTCTCTATATGTAGAAAGTCAAAGTCGCCACCCTCTGTAGCAACCCGAGATAAGTTTTAATCAGAGGTATACAAATTATATTAAATGGTCATAAGTTTTAATGAGAAGTATGTAAACTAGCATTTGTATCAGATGTTGCAAAGGAAATTTGGTAAGGCATAAATTGAGGAGCAATGATGACATAGGAATAGGAAAATCTAAATAAGATGCATAAATGTGCATAAATTGAGGAGCAATGGTGACATAGGAATAGGCAAATCTAAATAAGATGCATAAATGTGCATAAATTGAGGAGCAATGGTGACATAGGAATAGGAAAATTTAAATAAGATGCATAAATGTGCATAATATGAAGAACAATGACCATAAGTTAAAAATGTTTTCATCGCATACACCCAGTTTAGATACCAATTGTCTAGAAGAGCACGTTTCATTGTATTTTCCTTCATTTCTGGTATAACCAGAATCACCACTGAAATTCACATGGAAAAACAATTCAGTCTATATCAGCACCATTAAATGCAATACACATATTAGATATAGGTGCACAGTTTCTATCATCTCATGTTGGCAGAGGAAGTAAAAATGATTTTGATTATTGAGAAGTAAATCAGTCATCTAATCCAATCTAGCACAAAATTAACACTCATGGCATCCATCAAAATCATGGATTGGTTAAATTTGCAGGTGTGGATCCTCCCATATTCTGCTATTTCCTGCTATTTCATGACCCTTCACAGTTTAAAAAATTGATAGCTTCTGTAAGATGTAATCTTAGTATCCAATCAAATTTGAAATGAATTAATACAATCAAACAGAATATGCAGCCCACATTCTGTCCAAATACAATTTGTAGGCTTTGGATTCATAACCTAAAGAAATTCGCAGGTCCAAAGGAGGCTCTTTGAAAATACTTCGATTGACTTTGTAAGAGTGTCGATGGTCATTTGTTATTGTATTTAAAATGGTTGATTCAAACATGTGAATCCTCACTT
This sequence comes from Pinus tabuliformis, assembly GCA_031772625.1. Lineage (NCBI taxonomy): Eukaryota > Viridiplantae > Streptophyta > Pinopsida > Pinales > Pinaceae > Pinus > Pinus tabuliformis. The sequence continues at coordinate 1,149,374,475 of CM062805.1, forward strand.
TGGGGGTCATCATGTCTCTTACATATGCAAATGGCAACCGATCCTGAGGATTGAAGATTTCTAATTCATTGAATAATAGGACAGAAAATAATTTCATTGGAAGGGTGTGCTTTCTCAATATCAGTGCAGTATCAGGCACATCTGTAATGCCAACAACAACACACAAAATCAAAAAATCAGTTAAAGAGAGAACCAACCTAAAAAAAATCTCAGATCTTATCACACTAAAACTTCACCATAATTGAGCAAAGATGAGTTCTCATACCACTGCTTGAGGGAAGCTTTTAAGAGCTCCAAGGTTGCAAGCCATCAACACGGTAACTGTCCATTTGATACCTCACAGCTTCGTTGCTCCCTTTCTCCATCTGACTGTAAAAATGGCTTCCTCCATGGTATGATTATTGTAAGGATGCTTTGAGACAACAATATCAAGGAAATTTTCCAAAATTAACAAAGGATCAACAAGTTGTAGCTAGGCATCCATCCAAATGTTGTAAACACAATTTGGGAAAAGCCTGTGGGAAAGTTACTTGGGTACGAGGCCATTCATTACAGATTCCTTGTATCCTAACTCCCTAACCAAAACAATGTGCCAAATTCCAATTCTATGAGACTCATTGGGCTTGATCTGGTATCTGGCAGGAAGTGTGAGAGTTGCATTGTCCATAAACATGAAGAAACAAACGTTTTCTGCTGTGATTTTCCTAACATTCTTGGGTTGCTTAATCTTGCATAGGCTCCAAATATAGCTGAAATGACCACAACCTCCTTGCATTGTTCCATGGCCTTCCTGTCTTCTTTAGACACAAGAAATCCTAGGGTATGGAATTGGCAAAACCACAAGGAAAATCAGTCCTTTCAGAATAATTGAAATACCTTTTTCTTTCCTTCACATCTAGGTTTCCAACGAAGGTCACTAGACCTACTGCTGAATTGGGGTTTTCAGGTCCTTTCATGTACTATAGCCGAGATTTACCAAATAAGTCTTCTTTCTGAATCTGATGAACAATAGCCGAGACTGCCATCAACAATGAAACATAGTTTTATCCTGATTGATTTTATAGACATGCATGCCATAAGGTAATGTTTCTTGATAGATCTCTCAAATTGTTAAATATGAGGATCTCTGATTACCTGAAAATTGAGAATATAAGTGGCAAGACTGATTCACCATGGTTGTATCTTTCCTGAGAAAATACTTCTCCACTCCATAATCTGAAGGGTATTTGAGGAACTGCATTGCAGAAGACAATAGAAATTGTATATTAATACCCATCATGATTGAACCTTTCAGGACTCATATAAGCACAAGTGCCCACAAAGGAATTGCACTGGGCCAAAGTGTGAGCCAACACAGTTCTGACACCGAAATCGACAATCTTGACTTCTCTTATTGATCAATAAATTGGAGGGCTTTATATCATGGTGAACAATTTTGTTCTGGTGCAGGTAATGCAAGCCCTTGAGCACCTGATTGACAACCTCAACCAAATAGTGTTCTCGGATTTTCTTGTGGGTCTGAAGAACTTGCACAAGGGTTCCACCATCCATGTAGTCCAACACAAAAGAGACTTATATATTTGTATCGTCCCAAATCAACATCTGTCCTCACATCGCACTTCCTTTAATAAAAACTCGGTCACGATGGTGCACATGCAAGCCTATACAACTTATACCAAATTTTAGTTCAGGATTGCGTTGACAACGAAGAGCTTCTTGGAAAAATTCTTTGTTTCTATTTGAGTTAAAAATGTTTTCATGGCGTACACCGAGTTTGGATACCAACTATCCAGAAGAGCACGTTTCATTGTATTTTCCTTCATTTCCGGTATAACCAAAATCACCACTGAAATTCACATGGAAAAACAATTCAGTCACTATCAACTCCATTAAATGAAATACACATATTAGATACAGGTGCACATTCTCTATCATCTCATATTGGCAGAGGCAGTAAAAATGACTTCAATTATTGAGAAGTAAATCAGTCATCTAATCCAATCTATTACAAAATTAATACCCATGGCATCCATCAACATCATGGATTGGTTAAATTTGCAGTTATGGATCCTCCCATATTCTATTATTTCATGATCCTTCACAGTTTAAAAAATTGATAGCTTCTGCAAGCTGTAATCTTAGCAGCCAATCAAATTTGAAATGAATTAATACAATCAAACAGAATATGTAGCCCACATTCTGTCCAAATACGATTTGCAGGCTCTGGATTCATAACCCAAAGAAATTTGCAGGTCCAAAGGAGTCTCTTTGAAAATGCTTTGATTGACTTTGTAAGAGTATCAATCTTAATTTTTTATTGTATTAAAAATGGTTCATTCGAACATGTGAATCCTCACTTTGGGTGTCATCATGTCTCTTACATATGCAAATGGCAACTGATCTTGACGATTGAAGATTTCTAATTCATTGAATAACATGCAAGAAAATAACTTCATTGGAAGGGTGTTCTTTCTCAATATTAGTGCAGTATCAGGCACATCTATAATGCCAACAACAACACACAAAATAAAAACTAAGTTAAAGAGAGAAAAAACCTCAAAACAAATCTCAGATGCTATCACACTAAAACTTCACCATAATTGAGCAAATATGAGTTCTCATACCACTGCTGTAGGGAAGCTTTTCAGAGCTCCAAGGTTGCAAGCCATTGGCACAACAATTTTCCATTTGATATCTCATAGCTTCTTTGCTCCCTCCAATTTCTCCATCTAACTATAAAAATGGCTTCCTCCATGGTATGAGTATCACAGGGAAACGATAAAGAATACCAAATGTAACCAATTACCTGGCCAAGACAATAAAGGCCTTGTGCGTTCTGGCACTAAAGGATAATTTTCAATATGTTGCTACAAAATATATCCATCCCATGTTATTAATTTAATTTTGCACACAACTTAGACACTGATTAGAAGCGTATGTTAACAGTAGCATAGAAAACTTTAATGTACATTTTGTTAAATTTAACAATAGTATTGGCTTATTAGATTTGGTTTGGAGAAACTTAGCAAATGAAACTGAAAATTTTGGGAGCTTTATATGCCATTTATGATTTTTATTTACCTTTCTTCTGCTTGTCCATTGCAAGTATTAGATCAAACTCTTTAAAGTTTGTAGGTGATATAGACCTTGATATAGAAGTTATCTCTATTCCACATTTCTTCGCTGCATTCTTCATCCTGGGATCTGCAGGATTGCCCTTCAAATAATTTCAACATATTAATACGTGATGCCCATTTATTGCAATATAATAGACAAAAATACCAATTCAATTAGACTTGACCCATGATAAGCTAGAACCTACCTCATGGTAGTCAATAGTTCCAACAGAGTCAATTTTGAATGTTGATGTCACTCCCCTTTTTTGCACACCATCACCAAATATAGCCTCTGCAGTGGGACTCTGATAAATGTTGCCTTCCAAGAACAAGAATAAAAAGAGATTATTTTCCTAGACAGATTAGAAAATATTTTTTCAACTACTTAAGATATCTAAACTTGCAATGCTTTTATCATCCCCAATTGCAACAATAGGAGCCAATAACAAATCATTATCCTTGAAAAATTAGATAACAATTTTTCCACAACAAATAATCATTATCCTTCTTGACACTGATATGCATCACGGCCCTGAAAAATAAATCATGAGCATTGAGATATCAATGATAACTAGCTATTAGAATTTCTACCTTGTAAAGGACTGAAGTAATGCATAACTCTACATGAAATATTTAGTTACCATGAATTGTTAATGATTCTACAAACTTTTTATGAAGACATTTATAGTGGATATTATCTCATGTGATTATTCTTTTTGTTCCATTTTCTACCAAGTTGAACTCATGATTAAATATTAAAAGATGTCTATCATTATAAACTCAACAACTTATGTAAACATGAAGTGGGCTGAAATATTTAAATAAAACTGAAATGCATCACTTAGCACTAAAAACAGAACTATGGAAACCCAATCCTTGGCCCTGGATTCCAATAAAATGTTTTAGCTAGATTTAATGACTGAAAACACAAACATTGAGCGCAGAGAGCATAATGAGCCAAACTCCTAGGTGACCGACTCCGGTTTGACATGAAATTGACAACCAAAAAACACACAAGAATAATCTAGAAAATAAATATTATGGAGAGACCTTACGGAAGCAGTAAATTGACGATTGAACTTAGAAAGTTTAGGCAATTGGAAGTAGCAAACAAAGTGATCATGTCAAGAGTTGGACCCTTGCTTCAATGGCCCTCCACACACCACAACCTTTGATTTGATTTCTTCCTTAGAAGCAGAGGGGCTTCTTTGTTAAAGGATAAGCCCTATTCCATTAAGATTGATTATCAAAGAATATACTTTTAGGGGTTGTATGATGGGGAAAATAGTTGAGACAAAGCCAAGGCTTTTCTGAGGTGAGATTTCCCTTCCTCTGTCTTTCGCATTCAAGGCTGGCCCTCGATGTAATGCTCTAAGTTACCAGAAAGAGAAATACTAAATACACCAAATATAGAAAGGCAGTGTGGTTCAAAAGTATAATAATGATGAGACACATCTACAGCTCTTTAGAAATAGGAAAATATCTCCTAATAACCAAATGATTGAAAAATCATACACAACTGTGTGAGAAGGGCTATAATAATCTCCTGTATATAATAATTAGGCCCTCCTTATTCATGAGGACCCAGTTCCCTGTTAATGTACAATTTCTTTAGCTTGTGTCATCATGGAAAATTTGTACCCTAGCTAACAACCCCAACTGCCCCACAACTTACACCTAATCAAGAGTTGGATTTTAGCCCCTAGACTCCATACTAATTTCTCTAGCTATCGTAAAAACTGCCAGGATTTTGCCAACAGTTGGTCCTCAAACAACAATGAAAATATTTAATGGTATTTCTATGCTCGGTATAAATATTTAAGGCTGTTAAAATATATTATCGTAGAGTTACTATCTGTATGATTATTACTTACCTTGATGGGACTTTGAGAATTTGAAAACGTGTAAAGATCCACAAACTGAAAGCTCTCGGATAAACCAAAAACATGACATAGATTGAATGGCAATGGACATGATAAGAAGCATGCTTATTGTGGCAATCAAAGCTATTCTACCTATGAGTTCCAAAATAGATCTAAGCATTGTTGTTTGATAAGGCTAACACCAATAATAGTCCCTGGGCATCTCAATCGACGGTGGATGTTATATAAAGTATTATGTAAAGTTTGTGGTTAAAAATCTTTAATTAAATTTGTGGATGGTGTGTGGGAGCGTGGATAGATTCACCTAAAAGTTATAGTGATAGCAGTCACAATTGACTCCATATCATGCGAGTACAAACCCGTACCCCTTGCAGGCACATTAGGCTAGTTTGAAACTCGTCAGAGAGATGGTTGTCCAATTATGGACAAACAATGATAAATATGTAGTCTATCACAGTAATATCATTTTGTATAAAGGTAGCCAAATGAGCTATCTTAATTTTTCTTATGGTTCCACAATGTTGGTTGTTACCCTACATTAGACTAGTTTAGCCTAATTGGTGGATTCCATATATTTCTGTAGTAAATGTGTACTAAATGTCATCGGATGTTCAGGAAACTATACATCCTAAGTTTTAATAATCCTTAAATTAGAGGTATATATTGCAGTCATTATTTTTCATGTTTGAGCTGCACTGCTTTGAGCTCAAACTTAACTCTTTGATTATCAAGCACCCACCCTGGCTTGAGAGGTCACACCCATAGCATTAATAGCCTAAGGGGATATTGATTCACTAGTGAGGTTGGTGAAGTGTTAAGTTGTCCACCAAGCTTTCTCACTGTGGGCTACCCCATCCATATGGCACCAAGGAATGAGGCCAGGTATCAGTCGAAGAATGCAGCCCCTCACATCATGTTTCTTCTTGAAACGCTCAAAAGGGTAGAAGAAAATTTCTATGTCCTAACGGGACATTCGCTGGTATTTAGGCATTACTAAAATTTGCTCTCTATAATCATTGGGTGGATTGTAAGACTGTAAAAATCTCCAGTGCCAATTTATTATGATTTGTTCTAATAGAAACATAGATGAGAAAATGGGTCAGGGTTTTTAAGAATATAGAAGCTATGGAGAACCTAGCTCCTTTAGTTGAATTGAATAGAACTACAAAATTTAGTTCGCTCAAGTCAGGCATGATACAAAGAATTGTGCTTGGCTTCAGGCTTTGGATCTTTAGTGTACAATATACTATAATCTTCTACAATTGGATGGCTGACAATAATGGTAGACGTTATGGAAGCATCATCGTGAACAATGACCGATACCAAACTCACTTGTTGAATCATTGGATGGATGGTACTCACCAAGGCAAACAAAGAGAACTCCAAAAGGCTTGAAGGTTGCATATGAATTAGATGCCATGGCCCTCAATGCTTCTCTTTGTCCTCCTAGTCTCCTACAAGTTCAGATTAAGCCTCCAAACTTTTGGCCTGAAAAGAGATGATAAGTTGTGCTAAAAATGGGTGAAGGTGCAACAACTTGGGAGGGAGAATCTTTTAGAGAAAGAATGAACTGAGAAAGAATGGGTGATGAATAAGGCGTCACACCATCAGCTTCATCTGCCACCCATGGATTGATAAATCCATGTAGTTCTTGGAGCGAGAGTATTCCTTTGTCAATGTAGACCCGTATTTCGATTGTGTCGATTGGTCATTGTCATCCATAAACTGATTACAATGAAGAGGAACCATACTAGATTTCTCAGCGAACCCATATCCTCCATCTACATTGCATTCAAATTCATGACGTTTATCATCATTTGAAATCTCAAGATTCACATTAGAGCCTCGGGATTTGCAGTCCTTACCTCTTCCCGTATATTCTTCTTCTTCTACACAATCCAAAGGTGTTAACTGCAGATTCTCCTTGCAAAACTCCTCCTGAGAAGCCCTCAATTCCTTGGAAGCAACACAAACACATTTTCTTGATTTATCTCCATCTACTTTTCTTTCACTGCATACCTGAGATAAGTTTTAATCAGAGGTATACAAATTAAATTAAATGGTCATAAGTTTTAATGAGGAGTATGTAAATTAAATGTCAATAGTCATCATAAAAAAAATATGTTATATTATTAAAGAAAAATAAATTAATTAAATTATAATTTTATTTTAAATTATTATTGTTAATTGAAAGGAGGTCGAGCAATCTCAAAAGGATGACGGTTGGAAGATTGGTAGTTGTTGGATCCCTGTCTTTTCCTCTTAGACCTCCCTTTTTTCTCTCTTCTTATTTTCTTTTCTAATTTTATTCCCTCATATCTTGGATTATTTGTGTCACACCTCCTAAAAAAAACAACAAAAATTAAAAAGAAATTCACCATAGTAAGTTTAGACATGGCATGATTATAATTTATCTGCATTTGTGATTGGCATATAATGACTTGTACTAAGGTAAAAGTCTATTTCTACATCCGTATACATTAATCCATATTCTGATGGAACTTTGACATGGATCTAAATACACATGCGTTTTTCTTTATGTTTACATAGCATTCTCTGCTTTGTCATTCACGGTTTGATTTAAAATTGATTTGGTATTAATTTTATGCTCTGCCATGGAAACGTGGCGAGAGCAGGCTCCGTCCTCTCACTCAGCTGCCCACCAGCTGTACTTTTTACCTCGTTTCTCTCGCTTCATCAATGGTGAGGAGGCTTGGACTTTGATCTGTGGGTTGTGCTTTGTCCTGGAAATCTTCAACGCCTTGTTTGCTACTAATGAGTTTCATTACACTCCTTCATTATCTGTCGCTCGTCTCCGCTGCCCAGGTTTCACTTCTGGTAAGTCTACCTTTGTGATCAGGGTTTCGTTGCATGAGGGTTTGTTGAGGGCCGATGTTACCATGACTGGTGTAGATGGCTTCACTTTCCCTGTGTAGAAAGATCCCGATGAGTATAAGGTTTATAACTCTGCGAATTTGCATACAGTTTTCATTGTCCGCTATTCTTTATTAATTATGTTGCCACTTTCTAGTTGCAGATGTTGCAGAGGTGGGCATGAGTTGCTCAGAGTTCTCCATGGAGGGTTTCGCGGACCTTGCCACTATTACCCTGCCTCCTTCATTAAATGGATTACTGGTAAGTCCTATCTATCTGCACCTTTATAATGTTGGTAGAGTAGGAGATTCGATGGTTGGTTTATTGCTTGGTGTTCTCAGACAATCGGGGTATGCCATCGAGGGTTTCCATATTCAAAGGCCTGTTAAATTTTTGGACAAGGGTTTTAGTTTTAAGCCTATGGTGGAGATTTCTATGTAGATATGAGAATACCTATATCTGAGAAGTTCATGGGTTTATACATAACTTATTCTATTGTATTCTTCCAGTGACAGCCTTATTTGTATTGGGGTTTATTTGTTCATTTCCCTTGCATATGTTTCAGGGTTTATTCGTTCATTTCCTTTGCATGTGTTTTAGGGTTTATTTGTTCATTTCCTGGAACATTCAGTAGAGGACCTAAGTCCCCTCCCTGTGGAACTTCCAGGTCTGCCATTAACTGGCTTAAGAGGCTTGTAGCTATGGCTACTCCAGTACTTCTGGTTTTGATGTTTTAAGAAAACCTGTATTATATTTTGGGTATACTCGATTGCGCCTGCCCGAGTTATGGGTAGTGGTGCTCTCACAGAGCTGGGTAAATTTCGAGTGCGGAAATGTCAATCTATAGAAGTTAAGACTCTAGTCCATGTGTTTGTTCCATTTTAAACTCCCAAATGCGTAGTATTTTAGTCACTGGTTCTTGTTTTAAGTTTAGTCAATGTTCAATATACATTATGGGAGAAGCCCTTCGTTTTTGATATGCAATATTTCGTTTTCGAGGAGTTCATTTATAAGTCTCTCTAAGTTGTTTCCGCAGATGCTCTTGTTATATGAATACATTAAGCTTTCACTTGCATGGTAACGTATTTTCAAGGGTTTGACGCTTCGGCTATATGATGCATAGTATTATTTTGATTATAGGATTATAAATACCAATCTCAGTAATGTTAAGAGAAGGAGACTACAGAGAACTTTAAATTGGAATTAAAAATAGTCTTTTCCTAATTTTTTCTATAGTTACCTTTCTTGAGTTTTACACTATTTCTTTTCTATTGTTTGAGGAGAGTTATTTACTTAGGCTTTCTTTCCATCTTTAAATTAAACTCTAGGCTGTGTAGTTTCACATTTACCTATGATATGTTATACACATTCAGTTCTATTATTTGTCATGCAATGTTTATTTAGTTTTCTTTTTTTTTACTTTTTAGCGTAAGAACATAATCAAAATTATCTTCCTAAGTCTGCATCTAGGTTCCCTACTCTTTTATGTGGTTATATCTTCCTCCAAGTTTTAGATATTCCTATTCAGTTCTAATTTCAATTATTATATATTCTTATATAGTACTAGTTTCAAATACAAACTATTCATGTACCATACTAATTCCAATTATAACAGTTACTGAATTTGACATTCAACAAACATCTTATGTCAACAGATTATTCCATGGTTGTTACCCACCTGAACTGCTATAAAAGAAGAGAATTTAAACTGAAGAAGTCACTTCTGTTACTTGCAGAATTCAATCCTCCCAACCATGAGACTTGCTGTCAGGTCCAAGTCTCCCCTCGAGCTTGCTCACTAGACTAATGTCTTACTACAAGTTTTGCACATAGTTCTTTTGCTATCCAGTCACCACCAGACTTAGCTACTCATCCGTCTGAGCTCTCAGCATGGTTCTTCCTCCCTTACTCCATGCCCTCCCTAGGGATTTCTTTGGAGCATTCATAATCAGGGAGGTAGTTAGGATTTTTTGGCAACTGCCTTCCCTAACTTCCTTGTTATGAGAAGTTACAAGATTAGTTAATATTCAAACCATTTTCTCTCTTTAATAATTAACACACATTAATGCTTAATTCAAAATAATAAGTATAATATCCATTTTGTTTTCACTGCAGTAAAATAAAATATTTACAATTTTTTGGGGACATTACATCTCCCCTTCCTGAAATCAAACATCGTCCCGATGTTTTTCGGCCTCATCCATCCCTGGAAAGGCTTCTTTCCTGAATTGTTCATCCTCCCAGGTGGCCTTGTCCGGCCCAAAATGCTGCCATTGCACTTTAACCTGGGTGATAGCTTGTTTCCGCAACATTACTTCTCTCTGATTGAGTATAACCAGAGGCTCGACCAAGAATTCTCCTACCGTTTTGACCTGAAACAAAACAAGAATTTGAATCATTTTTTTTTCATTACCATAAAATTTTATTTGGCTTACCAAGAAACTTTCTTAGCTGTATATCTTGCCAACTGATTATGTGCTTAGGATCATAAACATCTCTTTTCAACACAGACACATAGAAAACATTTTGGACTCGAATATGGCTAGGTAAGGTGAGTTGGTATGCCACCAGCCCGATCCTTGCCAAAATTTGGAACGGTCCACAAAACAGGGGTGCTAACTTATCACACCCACTCCACTGTAACATACTCTTCTTAGCACGTACTCTCACATATACATGATCTCCTACTTGGAATTCTCTGAAATTCCTTTTTCGATCAACGAAGTTCTTTTGCCTATCTTGGGCAACCTTTAAGTTAGAATGCACCTTCTTAACCATCTCTTCCATTTCCTTTAACATCTCAGGTCCCAACATCAGCTTGTCCTATAGTCCCCCACAACTGGACGGTGTGCGGCATATTCGCCTGTACGAAACTTCAAACGGGCTCATTTATAAGGAGGTATGGTAGCCGTTATTATAATCAAATTCGACTAGATGCAAGTAATCTTCCCATTTGGATGGTTGTTGCATTACATATGTTCTTAGCATGTCTTCCACTACCTGATTCACCCGTTCTGTCTGCCCGTCCGTTTGAGGATGATAGGCGGCACTGAAGTTTAATTTAGTACCTAACTGTTCAAACAGGGTCCTCCAGAAAGATGATGTAAACTTTACATCTTAGTCAGAGATTATATTTTTTGGCAGCCCATGTAGCCTAAAAATATTTTGCATGAAAATATTGGCAATCTGTATCGCTCTGAAGGTGGATTGTACTAGTATAAAATGAGCTGATTTGCTTAATTTGTCTACTACCACCATTATTGAGTCATTTTGATTTTTGGATTTGGGTAGTCCTGTGATAAAATCAAGAGAGATGGTCTCCCACTTCCATTCCAAAATTTGTAATGGATGCAGTAACCCAGCGGGATGCTAATGTTCTGCTTTAACTTGCTGACATTACAAGTAGCGTGTCAAATATTATTATAGATATTTTTTCATTCGTGGCCAATAGTACTCCTTTAGGAGTACTATAATTAGTTTTTGGTATCTTGGGTGTCCTGCATAGGGACTCTTGTGATATTCATCCAGAATTAGATTTTTAATGTTATTCTGATTAGGCACATATAATCTTTTCTTATAATTCAGCATACCTACGGAATCCATTTCATATCCTAGCTGATATGCATGGCTGTTTATGTTTTGAGCTTGTTTTCCTAACTGTTGATATTCCAAGTCCTGCTTCGCTGCTTCTTTAATTAATTCGTTGAAGGTAGTTCACACTTCGCTATATGAAACCTCATAGAGACAATGTACCTTTCGACTTAAAGCATGAGCTACCCGCTTCTCCTTTCCCTTTAGATGTTTGATCTCAAAATGAAATCCACTTAGAAAATCTACCTACCTGGCTTGTCTAGCACTTAAAGTGGGCTGCTTGAAATAATTAGTCAAGTTGTGATGATTATTCATTAACAGAAACTTCCTACCAATCAAATAGTGACACCAAATTTTTAAAGAGTGAATGACGGTTGTCAATTCTAAGTTGTATGTGAAATATTTCTGCTCGTGCTCCTTCAATTTCTTAGATTCATAGGAAATTACCCTCCCATCTTGCATTAATACTCCACCTACCCCTTCCTTACTGGCATCTGTACACACCACATAGTCCTTTCTTTGATCTACTATGCTTAAAATTGGCGCAATGGTGAGAAAATGCTTAAGCTGCTCAAAACTCTTTTGACATTCTGTTGTCCATTTAAAAAATTTTCCCTTTTTCTGTAGGGAGGTAATAGGATAGGCCACTCTAGAGAATCCTTCGACAAACTATCTATTATATCCTATCAAACCCATGAAATATCTTATTGATCGGCTACGTCCTTTGGTACTAGCCATTCCATTATGGTCTTTATCTTTTTGGGGTCCACAACGATTCCATCCTTGGTAATAATGTGGCCTAAGTACTGAATCTATTCCTTAAAAACAAACACTTGTTGAATTTAGCATACACTTGATGTTCCCAAAGAGTCTGGAACACTATCCTGATCTGCTCCTTATGTTTTTCAATATTCTAGGAATAAATCAGTATGTCATCAATAAATATTAATACAAATTTATCTAAATACTAGTGAAATTTACTATTCATTAGACACATAAAGGTTGTAAGGGAATTGGTTAGCCTGAATGGTAACTCTACAAACTCGCAGTGCCCATAAAGGGTCCTAAAGGTGGTTTTGGCTATGTCTTCCTCCTTGATTCTGATTTGGTGGTATCCTGATCGTAACTCAATTTTTGAAAACATTGTTGCCCCTTTCACTTGGTCAAAAAGTTCATCTATGTGGGGTAAAGGGTACTTATTCTTAATAGTCAACATATTGAGCTAACGATAGTCCATACACATACATAGGGTCCCATCCTTCTTTTTGACGAATAGTACGGGGGCTCCCCAAGGCGACACACTGGGGCAGATGTATTTTTATCCAGCAGCTACTGCAATTGCATTTTTAACTCTGGCAATTCTGGTGTGCTCATCCGATAAGGAGCTCGGGACACTATGGCTGCTCCTCGCACTAGTTCAATGGTGAAATATATGTCTCTCTTTGGTGGCAGCCCTAGTATTTCTTTAGGGAATACATCTGTAAAATTTTGAATTACTGGGATACTTTCCAGGGATACAAACTTGTCCTTTGAGTTGGCATAACCAACCTGAATAGCATAAATCTGGCATCTTTTTCTGATGCACTTTGCCAGTTGAGAGGCGGTTATTGGCCATAATTTTAATGGTCTCAAAATGCCTTGCATCTCCTGTTTGTCTCCTTGCTCGTTCATGTAACAGATAGTTTTTTTTTTACAGTTTATAACGGACCAACGCTTTTCTAGCCAGTCCATGCCTATCAAGACATCATACGATCCTAGGGGAAGTATGTTTAGATCTGCCACCAAAGGCTGACTTGCTATTTCCAAAGGACAGTTATTGACCTTGGCCAACACACGTCTCTTTTCCCTTGTTGCTAGTTGTACTAACCAGGGGTTTTTAAACTTGACAGTTTGTAATTTACATTGCTCAACTATCTTAGGACTAACATAACTTAACGTAGCTCCAATATCAATTAAAACAGATACAATATGATCAAATATTTTACCTTCAAATTCTACCATAGTCGGTTGGTATTTTGCCTGATGATCTTCAAGGGAGGCATTAATTTTCAGAATACTCTGGGCTACGTTGCCTACCGTATATGCCTCATGAATCTACGGAATTTGTTCAGTGCCTTTACGGTTAGGACAATTCTTAATATAATGTGGCCCTCCACATCCCAAGCATTGTACTAGAGGTCTGGCTGTCGCTTCAATTTCAGTTCTGCCTGATTGCTCACTGGGTTTGGGTTCATGGGGAGGTCTAAATATGGACTGATTTCTATGCAGATTTCTATTGATCTGACCCTTGGGAGGTCCTTTGCTGATATTTCCTTCATTTCCCTTATTTCCCACAACAGACTTATTGCCCTTCTTGTCAGTCCATTTCTTCCCCATAACTTCTCCTTTTTGTTTTCTTTGCTGATAGCATATCCTGGCCTTTTGTATGACCTCATCCATCATTTTTGGGTTATCAAAGTCAATTTGCTCTTTCATAAACAAGGGTAAACTACTGACAAATCAATGTAATTTTGCCTTCTCTTCTCGTATGTAAAGTACATATCGAAGGAAAGAGGTAAATCTAGAAATAAACTCATCCATTGTTTGTTGTCAAAGCCGCAGGTCATGGAACTCTTTTGCCTTCTAGTGGTAAAATCGCTCAGTTAAACATGTTTCTTTAAATTATCTCTAAAACTTTTCCCATGTTATATTTTGTTCATTTACCCCTCGTACAGTTTTGACCTCCTCCCACCATAAGGTGGCCTTCCCTTATAGCTGGAAAATGGACAAACGAGGCTTTAAGTTGTGGTCATATTCGTATAGATGAAAACATTTATTCATGTTAATAAGCCAGGCTTCAGCTGCTTCCTCCAGTTCCCTGTCAAAGTCTGGCGATTTTATTTTTTGAAACTCCCCTTGAAATTTTTTCCTTTACCTCTTTGGTGTTTTATGTTCGGAAGCATTATCTGACTTCTCTTCTTGGTTTTCTTACCCCCCTTCTATTTCCACATACTCAGTGCGATACTCTTGTTCCCCTGACATATGTCCTTGTTCTGGGTTGGGAATCGGTTGATGCTGATTTTGATTATCTGATAGGATTTTCATAATCTTTTCCTGTTCCAACATTAGCCTTTCATTGTCTGCCCGTAGTTGGGCCATCTCATTCTTTAATTCATGCACAGTCTCCAATATTGTAGGATTGGTGTTGCGAGGTTCTTCTCCTAACTGTACCCATACTTCAGGGTTGGTTTCAGGAAAAGTTGTAGGTCCTAGGCCTGTCATGTTTCTGTGAGGAACGATGTCCGTCCTTCTCATGTTCTTCTTTTGCTCTATCTCTGTACATGCACAAAATTATCAGTTAACAATAATTATATTTACTTACCGGTTTAGCTCCAGAGACCTCAGTTTGGTAACCTTGGCTCTGATACCACTTGTCACACCTCCATAAACAAACATAACAAAAATTTAAAAAATATCATCATAGTAATTTTCGACATGGCATGATTATAATTTATCTACATTTGTGATTGGCATAATGACTCGTACTAAGGTAAAATTCTATTTCTACATTTGTAAACATTAATTTGTATTTCCATGGAGCTCTTACAGGGATCTAAATACACATGTCGTTTTCTTTATGTTTACATAGCATTCTCTGCTTTGTTGCTCATGGTTTGATTTTCAATTGATTTGGTATTAATGTTATGCTCTACCATGGAGATGTGGCAAGAGCAGGCTCCGTCCTCTTGCTCAGTTTCCCACCATCTGTATTGTTTACCTTGTTTCTGTCACTTCATCAACGGTGAGGAGGCTTGGACTTTGATCTGAGGGTTGTGCTTTATCCTAGAAATCTTCAACGCCTTGTTTGCTGGTGATGAGTTTCATTACACTCCTTCATTTTCCGGCACTCGTCTTTGCTTCCTGGGTTTCACTTCTGGTAAGTCTGGCTCTGTGATCAGGGTTTCATTACATGAGGGTTTGTTAAGGGCTGAGGTTACCATGACTGGTGTAGATGGCTTCGCTTTCCCTGTGCAGCGAGATCCCAGTGAGTATAAGGTTTATAACTCTGCGAATTTGCATACATTTTTCATTGTTCGTTGTTATCTATTAATTATGTTGCCACCTTCTAGTTGCAGAGGTAGGCAGTAGTTGCTCAGGGTTCTCCAGAGAGGGTTTCGCAGACCTTGCCTATGTTCCCCTACTTCCTTCGTTAAACAAATTATAGGTAAGTCCTATCTATCTACACCTATATAATGTTGAAAAAGTAGGAGATTTGATGGTTGGTTTATTGCTTGGTGTTCTTAGACAGTTGGGGTATGCTATCGAGGGTTTCCATATTCAAAGGCCTGTTAAATTTCTTGACCAGGGTTTTGGTTTCAAGCCTATCGTGGAGATTCATATGTAGACAGGAGACTACCTCTATCTGAGAAGTTCATGGGTTTATACAAAAATTGTATTGTATTCTTTCAGTGATAGCCTTATTTGTATTGGGGTTTATTTGTTCATTTCCCTTGCATATGTTACAGGGTTTATTCGTTCATTTCCTTTGCATATGATTCAGGGTTTATTCATTCATTTCCTTTGCATATGTTTTAGGGTTTATTCGTTCATTTCCTCGAACATTCGGTAGAGGACCTGAGTCCCCTCCTTGTGGCACTTCCAGGTGTACCATTAACTGGCTTAAGAGGCTTGTATCTACGACTACTCCAGTATTTCTGCTTTTGCTGTTTTAAGAAAATCTTTATTATATTTTGGGTATACTCGATTCCGCCTTCCCGAGTTTTGGGTAGTGGTGCTCTCATAGAGCTGGGTAAATTTCAAGTGCGGAAATGTCAATGTATAGAAGTTAAGACTCTGGTCCATGTGTTTGTTCTGTTTTAAACTCCCAAATGCGTAGTATTTGAGTTACTGGTTCTTGTTTTAAGTTTGGTCGATGTTCAATATACATTATGTGAGAAGCACTTCGTTTTTGATATGCAATCTTTCATTTTCGAGGAGTTTATCGACTTGGGTTATAAGTCTTTGTATGTTGTTTCCGCAGATACTCTTGTTATATGAATACATTAAGCTTTCTCTTGCATGGTAACATATTTTCAAGGGTTTCACGCTTCAGCTATATGATGCATAATATTATTCTGATTTCTTGGATTTTAAATACCAATCTCAGTAATGTTAAGAGAAGGAAACTACAGAGAACCTTAAATTGGAATTAAAAACAGTTTTCCTAATGTTTTCTACAATTACCTTCGTTCAGTTTTACACTGTTTCCTTTCTGTTGTTTGCAAAGAGTTATTTACTCAATCTTTCTTTCCATCTTTCAATTAAACTCTAAGTTGTGCAGTTTCACATTTATCTATGTTATGCTATACACATTTAGTTCTATTATTTGTCATGTGGTGCTTGTTTAGTTTTCTTTTTTACTTTTTAGAAAAGGAACATAATCAAAATTATCTTCCTGAGTCTGCATCTAGGTGCCCTACTCTTTTATGTAGGTATATCTTCCTCCAAGTTTCAGATATTCCTGTTCAGTTCTAATTTCAATTATTAACTATTCCTATACAGTACTAATTTCAAATACAAACTATTTATGTACCATACTAATTCCAATTATAACTGTTAATAAATATGTCATTCAACAAACAGCTTATAACAACAGATTATTCTAGGATTGTTACCTACCTGAACTGCTATAAAAGAAGAAAATTTCAACTAATGAAGTCACTTCTGTTACTTGCATAATTCAATCCTCCCAACCATGAGACTTGCCGTCAGGTCCAAGTCTCCCCCCGAGCTTGCTCACAAGACTAATGTCTTTCTGCAAGTTTTGCACACAGTGCTTTTGCTATCTGGTCACCACCAGACTTAGCTACTCTTCTGTCTGAGCTCTCAGCATGGTTCTTCCTCCCTTACTCCATGTCCCCCCACTAGGGCTTTCTTTGGAGCATTCATAATGAGGGAGGTAGTTAGGGTTTTCTAGCAACTGCCTTCCCTAACTTATTTGGTTTTTAACTGTAATTATTAGGATTTTGATTCCTTCCCTATTACTTTTTATTTTCTTGGTTTAAGTTCTAAAATTTTAGGTTTTACTTTATTCTTAAGGTTTTTAATAAATATGATATATAAATAATAATTAAGTTTAGAATTATAAGCTTTCATATTTAGATAATTTGTTAATTAATTATTTGATTAATGGACATACATTTAAGTTTAATTTTTATTTATCCCTTAATATAATTAGTAACATGTTTAGTTAGATATAATCAAATTAATCACATTAACTGTTTAATTAATTATTTAATAAACTTTAATTTTTACCCTAACACTGCATACATTAATATTAATGTGAATTTGTATACATTTCATTTGGTTGTTAAAGAGGTTAATTCATATCTGGTCACATATAAATAGACATAGTAATCATACTAACTAATTATTTATTTATTGATAATTTATCCTATAAAATTTCCTATAGTATTATGGGTTTTTATGTGGTTAAATGAATTAACTATTAATTAATTATTTATTAAACATTTACATTTTATCCTAGTACATCACATGTTAGTATTAATATGAATTTATTTAGCTGTAAAAATAGTATTTATTTCGTTACATACAAATAAATTTAGTAATCAAACTAACTATTTATTTAACTAATTATTTAGTTTCATTAATATTTGGTTTATTTGAGAGGATAATAAATTAGTGATTAGTTTTAATGTTCTTAGTTCATAAAGTTTTAATTAATTAAAAACAGATATATTTGGTTTCATATATATTTAATTAAAATATATAAATCTAACAAATTAATTAATTAATTTCTAACAAATTAACTAATTAATTATTTAATTATCTAATTTTTCCTCAACTCCTTGTCCAGTCAAATGTAGTTGTTTCCCTGCCAATTTTTAGCCATTCGCTATGGTCAAAAGTAGTTGTTTATTTCTAGTCGTTGGAATGCTATGTCTCTCTATTTAAGTTGCTGCCATGATCTGGTTCTTCATCTTGTCTTCGCGATGAACCACACTTCTTGTTCGAAACATGTAGACAAATGAGTTTCCATGTGATTATCGCCAAAAACATGTCTGAAAAACTTCATAATGATTACAAAAGCCTTAATTCAACAATTACAATTCATAAATATAATAATATTCCAGTGTCCATCATATTATTTCTATATTTAAAATTATGATTTTATAAATAGGAACTTACATTTAACAAAAATTCCCAATAAAATGAAATTTGGGTACCTAATTTTTAAATTAATTTATTTATAACATTTTTTTCTTAATTAAAAAAATAAAAAATTGATTTTTAATAAAATCAAATTAAAATAATAATAATAATAATATCATTATAAGTAAATAAAATATTTTTCAAAAAAGAAAATTGATATTTTAATTATATTTTTAATATATTTATTTATAAATTTACTTATATGTGAGATGTAAATACCCATTTTTTTTGATCAAGTAAGAGTAGGACCTTCTATTAATCTAGCCAATAATACATAATTTACAAGAAGCCGCACTAGCTCTGTGAGAGTTCAACAGGCAGTTGGGCAAGCAAAGTTTCAGACCACGCACTCAAAACCATGAGAAGCCCAAACAAGCGAACCGAGGAGAAACCTACAGACAAACTCTAAAAAAGGAATCAGTAGACCCTCTAGTCGTACTATCGAGCACCAAAAGAAACCCCGAACGCCATGGAAGACGAGTCCACAGAACTGGGGCCCACAAACTGCCACCAAAGACCAGCGAGAGACAACAGAAAGCAAGACAAGCCGCAAACCATACAATCCTACCTACCAAGATCAACGTACAAGCTCTGAAGTGAGCCCACTACAAACCCATGCAAAACCTGTCATGCAGACCTGATGAAATCTATAGGCCAACTCTCTAAACTCTTTCGGATTTGAAACACAAAACTGACATGCACGAACAAACTAACACCATTGATCACCCAACGAGGATCCAACAGTCTACGCGGATATCGAGTGGACAAGTAGCGCGAAGGATAACAACCCGATTTAGGCGGTATTCTCTCACCTCTCACAGCTACGTGTTGCACGAAGAGTGGAATCAAGGCCTCCCTCAAAAAAACCAGAAACCACTTGGACCCCGCCCAATAAACCACTTGTGGTTTTGGAATCGAGTGCCTCACAGAATAGCTTGCGCGCTCTTTCGCCAAGTGATAACCTTTAAACAATAACATCGGATGGTTCTTATGCCTTCCTCCCAGATTCTCTGCCAACTCCCAAACACCATCAAAATTACCACATGAAGTTTTGGTCAATGGACAACCAAGCCTGTGGTACTTCCAAAGTCGATCCTCTCACCACAGATCCGATGGAATACTGAACTTTGGATTTTGGCCAAAATCCAAAAAGGGCAGACATTTTAGGGATCCCTGTCCTCCCACCTGTCTCTTGAACAACTTTGATCATTCGTGTAAAATCATAGCTCCAAATATTTGTCCGCCTGATAGAGACAATCCTCCAATAGTTTTCTTGGTGGTGACAAATCCTAGGCATATCGAGAATCACTATCCATATTAGTGACTCCTTCATTCGCCAAATGGTCTGATAACATGTTAGGTTTCCTTTTCACATGGACAAAGCTAACAGCTTTTAAGGTTTGAAAATGGGAGTGGTTATGGTGAAAGACCTCCAGAAGCCTCCAATGCTTCGAAACTTTATTTGGAGAAGTGCCATTGCATATTTTCTTTGCCACTCTAATAATCAATTCTGAGTATGCTTCAATGATAACATTATGCGAATTTGAGTCCAACGGGATTTCCAAGCATTGCTCCAGATCCATGAGCTCTGCAATGTTATTCGCGGCTTTACCCAAGTGGCCATGGAAGATCTTCTTTATTTGACCCTGTTCATCTCTTATAGCACCCCCAAAGCCAGCTAAGCCTGGATTTCCCTTAGAAGCTCTGTCTATATTAACCTTTAGGAAACCATGAGGAGGAGGCTGCCAAATGTCACTATCTGCATTTATTTGGCTTACTCCCTTGATTAAGCCCTGTGGGCTAATGGACTGGAGACCCAAATGTAGTAAAATAATCGCCTCTTGGTGTAGGGGAGGATCCTTAGGAAGTGTCCTCAACAGGCTTTTTACTGTTTCTTTGAGCTACCTTAGAATTAGGTCAATAATGTGTTGTGGCTTGCTTGATTTGTTTTTGAAGATCTGATTGTTGCACTCTTTCCAAACATTCCAGATAACAAAGCTTGGAACCAGAATCCAGGCTTTATTAATAATTTCATTGCCTGAGAAGTTGTTCCTCCAATTCTTCAAAATATTGGATATGTTGAGATTGTCCCTATTTGATTGTTTAAAGATTAAGGCTACCCAATCCCACACGTTGGATGTGAAAGGATAGAGGTTGAGAAGGTGATTCATCATCTCCTCTTCTGAGCTATAGAGGTAACATTTGGAAGGGCCAATAAAGCGTTTTTTAGGAGATTCTCCCAAGTTAAGGTTTTCCTTTGATGTACTAGCCAGATGAATAATTTTATTTTCATCCAGTGGGGGCTCTGCCATAGTTTCTTCCAGACTTGCTAAAGATTCAGATAGTTAAATCCTGTTATTTCCTGTTTAGCTTCTTTGAGGTTAAAGTTACCTTCGGTGTTCTTTCCCCATATTAATTGGTCAGGTAAGGAGGATACTAGAATCCTTCTATGCTCTAGAGCCTAGGTGAGAGCTTTTGCCTGGGCCTTTAGAGGACTCTCATCACTGTAGCCTAGATCCTTCCAAATCCTCCATTTTCCATTATTCCTTTCCTGGTCCCAGAAGTCTTTGACCATAAGAAGACCTTTGTTTTCTATGTCACTCTTGAGAGCTTCTAAGTCATCCTTATAAAGTTTGGGTACCTGCTACCAGTTGTCCTCCCAAAATCGTGTTAGGTTCCTTGCTCAAATTTCCCAGAAGTTATGCTGCTGAATAATACTTTTATTTTCCCAAGCAAGGTTCCAAATATGGGAGCCCCTGATTTTCCCTGACATTCTGATGTGATCCTTCTCCTGCCAATACTTGGCATATTTTTGTTTCCAAAGCTTAGCCCAGGGATTTGTCGACTCCTTAATCCATCTCCACCAAAGTTTGGCTCCCGCAACTCTACTGAGGGTTTCAGGGTCATGCAGCCCCAAGCCACCATGGCTTTTGGGCCTGCATATTTTATCCCAGGCAACTAAAGCCCACTTATTCTTCTTTTATCCTCTGTCCCACAAAAAATCCCTTTGTATGCTCCTGATCTACTGCTTAATACATTTAGGAGCAAGAAGAGCTGAGAACATGAAAATAGGAATTGCCTACAAAACCGCTTGTGTGAGCACAAGGCGCCCTGCCAAATTAAGTGACCTGCATGTCCATTTTCTGACCTTGTCCTGAATTTTGTTTATCATTGGCTCCCACACTTTATTTCTTAGAGTTTTATCAGTAAGGGGTATGCCTAGATACTTGGAAGGTAGCTGTTCCCTTTGAAACCCAAAAATTCTGGTAATATTTCTCTGAATAGCAATGTTAGTGTTAAAGAAAAAAACTTTTGATTTTTTTAGGCTTACCTCTGTCCCTAATGCCATAGAAAAGTCATTTAAGATGTGTTTGATTTCTTTGGCTTCCCTGACTATGGGTATGCCCTGCATCATAGTGTCATCCACAAATTGTTGATGAGTGTTTGCTACTCCATCCAAGGTGAGCTTGATACCCTGGACCCAACCTTCAACATTTTCCATTTTAATCGCTTTGCCTAGCCCTTCCATCATGAGAACGAAGAGGAAAGGAGAGAGCAGATCTCCCTGTCTGAGACCTCTGGAGGGTGTGAAGGTTCTTGAAGGAGCTCCATTCGGCAGTATGGAAAAACTAGTCATGGTGACAAGTGCCATAACCCATCTTATCCAATTTTGGTCGAAGCCATATGCTTTTAGAACTGCTCTTACATAAGACCAACTTAGCTTGTCATAGGCTTTCGCTAGGTCCAACTGAATGATCATGCCAGCTTGTTTGTTGCTTTTGAGAGAGTATACCACCTCATGAGCTTGGATGATGTTGTTGAGGATTTGTCTTCCTTCCACATAGCCCATTTTCTCCTCCAAGATGAGAGATGGTAGAAGGGGCTTGAGTCTATTAGCTATCACTTTGGAAATAATTTTGTACACCACATTACATAAGCATATGGGTCTGAAGCCATCCAGAGTCATGGAATTTTCCTATTTTGTGATCAAAGAAATGAAGGAAGCATTAAGAGCCTTCAAAACCTTTTTGGATTTTCTTGAGTCTTCCACCACCTCAAGGATATCTTGTTTGACTGAACATTTCCCAACAGGCTTTCAAGAAGTCTACATTGAACCCATCCGGGCCTAGAGCTTTTCCATTTTGCATTTCATTAATCACTCCACTGACCTCCTCTTCTGACACTGGCCTGTTAAGATTGTGGTTGTCCTCTCTGGTGACTAGCTGAGGGATATACTGAGTGAATTGGTCAATGAACCTGGATTTATCCTCTAGAGGTTCCTTTGCTATACTGAGGAAGTGTTGTACAAGGACCGATTCCATATTGTTGTGAGAGACAGGCTCTATCCCTTGAGAATCTTTCATATTTGTGATTTTGTTATGTGCCCTGTGAGCCATGGTGGATTCGTGAAAGAATTTTATATTCCTTCCTCCCTCTCTAATCCACTATATCCTTGATTTCTATCTCTAGAATATTTCCTCTTGCAAGCATCGCTCTTCCCATTCTTCTTGCAAAGAGTCAGTTAGCTTTTGTCGCTCCTCGGTAAAGCCATTTGTGATGTTGATCTGATTGATCTCCTGGAGCTTCTACTCAGCTTCTCTTTTGGCTTTGAAGATATCACCAATTCTTTTTTGTTCATATCTTTAAGTTTGTATTTGATGTGTTTGAGTTTCTATTGGAGCATGAACATTATAGTGCCTTGAATGTTCAAATCCTCTCTCCACCATTTGTCAATATTACTGGTGAATGTAGGGTGAGAGAGCCAGGCATTTTCGAACCTGAAAGGTCTATTTCTTGGTGTGCCCATAAAGGTGGCTTCCAACTGTACAGGCCAGTGATCCGATCCTCCAAAGGGCAGAATAGAAGTTGTCATGGCAGGGCCTTTGAGAAGGAGGTCCTCTGAAATAATAAATCTATCTATTTTGGAGGCAACTTGAGAAGCCCCTTCCCTCTTGCTGTTTCAGGTGAAGGTTCCATTTATTTTTTTAGTGTCCACAAGCCCCTTGTTGATTATAAATTTCTGGAAGGCCATGGAGTCTCTTCCTAACTGTCTAATGCCACCTTTTTTCTCTGAGATAGATCTTATCATATTTAAATCTCCAACAACGATCCATGACATGTTGGGGTGTCTCGCCCTTAGATCCTCAAGGGAGATGAGAAGCTTGAGTTTGTCTGCTAGCTTTTGAGGCCTATAAACATTTGTGATCATGTATATTTCCTTATCACCTACAGGTTGACAAACCAAAGAAAGATAGTTCCTGGATACTTCAGCATCTAGGATTCCAAATTTCTGTGGATCCCACAGCGTGAGAATGCCCCCTGCCAACTTGCTTGCTTTAACCTCTAGATAATCACACTTGATTAGCCACTTACTATGAATTTGTCTAATCTTATCCATCAAACATTCTTTCTCCTGAATAAAAACCATATTTCATTTTTCTTCTTTAATTCTATTACTAAGATTCCTTTGTTTCCTTCTATTTCCTATGCCTCTAATATTCTAGTTTGTGAGCTTCGTTAAGAAAGGTTAGTAAAGGAATCACTAGTAAGATCTTTCATCTTACCTGAGTTAATTAGTAGTTTCCCACATTCGTTCAACAACTCATTTTGTATTTTTCTTCCTCTTTTCCTACCTGAGCTCTTTGGAGATTGTGCCTATACATTCTCCATCATTTTCACTCCACTATGCTCCTGGCTTTCATGATTTCTTTTGACTCCAGTTCCCTTCGATTGTGATCTCCATAGAAAGAGTTGTTGCACCCTGTCATAATCCTCTTTTGGCAGGGAATCTACTCCTATGGTCGTCCCTTGTTCCAGAATTTTTTCTAGATCTAGATTTTCCCTACCTATAATCTCATGCAGCTTGGTAGATCACCCTTTTGCTGGTTGTTTACTATGATATCCTCCATGTCAGCTTCCTTTTCCTTCTCATTGTTTATGTTCTCCATATCCTGGACTGTTTCCTTGTTCCCCTCTTCTTCCTCTAGGATCTTGAAACGATTGTGTCTTGAATGTCTATCCTCATTCATCTTCTTTTGTGGGCGTTTACCACCTTTCCCTTTTCTCCCAACCTTGGTAAAACCCTCGTGATTTTTATCTTCAGTAGTTTTCACATTTCCTTCCATATTGTTTGTTGGGTAGTCTCTGAATAAATGCCCATGTTCATGGCATTTGCGACACCTAAATGGAATGTGATCATAGTCCACAGTCTGCACCCATTCTTCATCATATACTTCTAAAATTATCGCTTTCAGAAGGGCTCCAGATAAGTCTATTTCCACACATATTTGGGCAAATGAGGTATATTTTCCTTTCAGAGTCGCCTCTGAGATCTTTAGGATGTGCCCTAGCTTGTTGCCTATTATTTTCAGATATTCTAGTAGCCAATAATCCAGAGGAAGGGAGTATAGTCTAATCCATACCGGTACTGATGTGAATGTTTCACGTTCTGGGACAAAGTTCATCATCCATGGCCGCATATAGAGTCTTGCCACAGCGTAGAAATATGGTCCTCCCTCGAAAACTCTATCTTTATCCTCTAGGCTCATGAGAACCACTGTGAAGAAGCCCTTAGAACCTAGATGTAGATGTATTTCCCCCTTTAGCTTCAAATGGATCCTTATCCGGATGTGCAACGCCCTCTCCGTCGGCCATAACCCCATAAATTTGCATATGATCGCATGTTCCGTCATATGATCCCTATGTGCTTGAAGCGTTGTATCACTCAATAGGACCCAGGGAGTAATGCTCGACTTGGGTTTGTAGACCCCAGTTGTCCTTATGGAGTTAGGTTTTCCACTGTTGCCTCCATTCTCCTTCTCCTTATTTATTTCCAACTGATCCCCTTCGTGTTCTTGAAGTCTGCTTCTTCCCAATGTTCCTTTGCTTCTTGCCTCTGATACCTTCTCCAGAGGTTTTTTAAAATGCTGCTTTCCCATGTCCTTACTTCCATCTGTAACTACCTGATTGTAGGAGGGAGCAGCACTCCCCCCTGCACGTCCTGCCATGGTTCCCAAAGTCAAAACCCTAGTGCCAACTTCAACCCTAGCTCAAGTTGCAGACCTAAAACTCCTTGACCGACTAATGTCTTTCCTGAATATAACCCATGGAAATCCCCCAATTTTAATTTTTGAATAAATACATATTTAACTAAATTAAATAATAAATAATAAATTAAAATAAAACTAATTAAAGATTACCATATTTATATGACAATGTTTCCACTATTTTATAATTATATTTTAGCGATAACAATAAGAAAAAAATTGGGTCACTCAAATATATGACAATGTTTCCATTATTTTACAA
Organism: Pinus tabuliformis; assembly: GCA_031772625.1. Classification (NCBI taxonomy): domain Eukaryota; kingdom Viridiplantae; phylum Streptophyta; class Pinopsida; order Pinales; family Pinaceae; genus Pinus; species Pinus tabuliformis. Next base: position 1,149,400,459 of record CM062805.1, read on the forward strand.
TTATATTTTAGCGATAACAATAAATTAATTTAATTTATTGTTGAGAATGGCTATAGTAGATACTTGGGTCAGAGGGCTTTCCTTAAGGCTTCCAAGAATTTTTTAAATAAAAGGGAATCGAAGGAACGAATCCCAGGTGTCCTTCTTCCGTATGTTCAGGGGACCACTGATAGGATTGGGAGGATTCTCCGGAAGCATAGTATCCCTGTGACCTTCAGGCCCCTGAACACCATTTGTGGGTCCCTAAGATCTGTAAAGTATCCTATCGACCCTAAGGATATGAAAGGGGTTTATTTGATCCCTTGTTCCTGTGGGACCCCCTATATTGGTGAGACTGGTCGCTCTATTAATCAAAGGATTAGTGAGCACGCTGCGGACCTTAAGCATAGGAGAGCCAAGTCCTCCGCTTTAGCTGAACATGCTGAGAAAACCAATCATCATGTTTGCATTGAGGAGGCTAGTGTTATTGCTAGGGTTTCGCATTTCCATCATCGTAAATTTAGGGAAGCGCTTGAAATTGAAAAAAGACCTTGCAATCTTAATAGAGACGATGGCTGGAAAGTCAGTAGATGTTGGGTCCCTGCTCTCTCTTCCTAGTTGGTTTCCGCCCTCTTCTTTAAGGTTTATTTCTTTTTATCTATTTACTTTTTATTATTATTATTTTTATTATTTATCTAGTATTAACCTTTTTATTTTAACTGATTTATGTTTTATGGATTTACTTTTATTGATTCATTCTATTATCACCTTTATTTTTTGAGTCCTTTTAACTAATTTTTATTATTTTTATTCTTATTTTATTTGTTCGGTTATTACTTTTTTAACTAACCTACCCTCTTATTTTTTGTTTATTTGTTTTGTCTTTATTTTATTTATTTATTCCGACTTTTTTACTAATTTTTCTAACTAGCCTATTTATTTTATTCTTTTTATTTTCATTTATTCATTACATTGTTACCATTTTTGACTTATTTTTTCTAACCTCTGTGGTTTTCTTCCATTAATTTTTCGATAATTTTTAATAATATTTATAGGCTTTTACTTTTGATTTGATTATTTTATTTTTATTTTTATCTTTATTATTTTATTTACTATTATTATTATTATTATTATTATTATTTATGTTTTATGGATTTACTTTTATTAATTCATTCTATTTTTACCTTTATTTTTTGAGTCCTTTTAACTAATTTTATTATTTTTATTCTGAATTTATTTATTTATTTAACTAACCTACCCTCTTATATTTTATTTGTTTTGTCTTTTTTTTTATTCAGACTTTTTAACTAATTTTTTCTAACTAACCGATTTATTTTTTTCTTATTTATTCGTTACATTATTACCATTTTTGACTTATTTTTCTAACCTCTGTGGTTTTCTTCCATTAATTTTTCCATAATTTTTAATAATGTTTATAGGCTTTTAATTTTGATTTGATTATTTTATTTTAATTTTTTATCTTTATTATTTTATTTACTATTATTATTTTTATGTTTTTTAACTAATTTATTTATTTATTTACTTTTTCATTTCTAATTTAATTTTCATTTATCCATTTATTTATTTTATTATTTTTTCCTAACTAACCTATCCTCGTTTTGACGCTTCTTAGTATTTTATAATTTTTAATTTTTAATTTATTTTTATTTATCTATTTACTTGTTTTATTTTGAATATTTTTAACTAACCTTCCCCTTTTGACCTTTGTTAGATCTTTTATTATTTTATAATTTTAATATTTTAAATAATATTATTTTATATATATTGCTTTTAGGGTCCATTATTTAACTAATTTCTAATTTTTATTAAAATTTGTAAACTAAATTACCCTTCAATTTATATTTTGGTCCTAATTCTTACTAACTAAGCTAATAAAATATTTTTGACCCCGATCCTTGAGTCAAACTAGCCGTTGGTTAGGAGTCTCTGCTCTGCCTATTTAACTTGCTTAGCTGGATCTGTTTCTTCAACTTGTCCTGATGATGAACCACACTTGTTGGTTCGAAACGCGTCGACAAATGATTTTCCATGTGATTTTCGCCGAAGAATCTCTCTCTAAAATAAATTAATTTATTTGGGTCACTCAGACATAAAACCTTAATTAATTTCAAGACCTTACCTAACTCTTCCGAATATGCCTATGGCCACCCACAAAAATAAAGAAATAGATGAGTCTTTTAAACACGATCATATAAGAAATCCATTCACAAGTTGGTTTCAATTTACTAATCATATAAGTAACTTAAGTCAAAACCTTGATATTTAATTATGTTAATCTGTTTACAATTTATTAATCATATAAGTAACTTAAGTCAAAAGCTTCATATTTAATTATGTTAATTTTAATGTAAAAAGATTAAATTAATAGTTTGAAGATTTTCTATTTCAATTTAAGGTGCAGAGGATCTGTTGATTTTTTTTTTTTTAACTTTTTTAATGAACTCCCTATATTGATTCTCAAGGTAATATGCTTAGCTTATGGTGTAGTTTGTTAGAGAGTTTGTTAGGTTGCATTAACTTTTAATAAATTAAAAAAAGAAATATGTTACATTTCCTAGAGATTCTTGAAGCATACCTAATTTTAGAAAAATCGCTTTATCTCTTGGTTGCAACCGATAGAAACTCTTCAACAATTCTCTTTTTTATAAGACTTGGGATTCAGGGGTTGAGTAAAATCAAAGTTAAGAATAATATTTTTGTTGCAATAATTAATAATAATAGTTTTTTTTTTTGGTTATATATTTATCAATGGTAGATATGAATGAAGCCTTCAACTATATCAACCACATTAATATTTTTAATGTGGTTGTACTAGTATTTATGTACGCATGTAACCATTATGTTAATTTTTTTTTTTTTTTTTACACTTGATTTAGTTGTTAATTAGTGGCGAGGATATTTATTATTGATTGTTATTGATGAATGCATGATGTCTCTATCTTTATTGTTTAATGAAACTATGTGGACTTACAATTATTCAATAAAAATCATATCACTAGAATGACTAAGCTAGTGGTCCATAATGGGATAGACTTTCATTCTTTCCAAATGTTTGTGTCTTGGGTAACTTGCTTCATTATCTTTGAAGAATATGAGCTATTAGCCAATTAGAAGTAATTAGAAGTAGTCTTAAGTCTTACTCCAAATCCAAAAATAGTTTTCAATGAAGATAACACTCATAAGAAAGTCAATATTCCTCGTGTTCATTGTTAAGATTATATCTCTAATATGGTATTGTGATTTTTAGTAACATTTAATATTTATTTCATATGTGAAACCAAATACCATGTGAATCTCTTGCACGTGTTATATATATATATATATATATATATATATATATATATATAATGAAAAGTAATTAACAAAAACTAGGGAATTTGTATAAATTAAAAGAGGTTGTAGTAACAACTCATAGTAGAGTTCTACAAAACAGGCTTCCCATGAAAGTGGTATAATTTAAAAGGCTATTTTATTCTATTCTATAATGGCCACTTGCAAGCATCTTCTAGTTCACTTTAGATTAGATATTATTGATGTGAAAATATAATAAATGATAATTTAAGAATTAGACATAGCATACTTGGGTGTGGATTAAAGGGTAGGAAGGTCAACCATTACTTTTTTGCTTCCTTCAATTTCATCCTTGGTGTCTATTTGAAGGTGAGGAGAAGGGATATTTTTGTTGTTGACAACATAGAACATTTTTCTCAAATATTAGCTAAGATTAATGTGAGATGATTGGATATGTTTTGGAGTCTGACTCTCGTAATGATATCCACCATGAGATTATGGCTAGTTTCTTGTTGACTTTACTTGTCAATGAATGATTAAATTGAGATATCCAATTGTTTGATATCATCTACATGCCTCTACAAGGTAAGTCACATTTCAGGAAGCTCCTAGTAGTCAATTTTCTGAGAGCATTGATACAAAGGTTTGGGATGGATTCCTTGAAGGTGAAAAGGAAGGGGCATAGATAACCTAAGTAAAATGAAGTGCACAAAACAAAAGTTGAGGCCATGAAGGTAAGAATCTAGACCATTTGCAAAGCTTCTGAGATGAAGTTCCCAATTCAAAAGTAGAATGAAAATTTGACAAAGAAATCAATTATTTTTGAAATGCAATTTTGAACTTTCCTACCTCTAATGGTTCGTATGTCACAACAAGAGGTAGATCAGATGCGAGCTAACAATGTTCTCATTTTTCTAGCATTGCAATCTAGGAAAATGTTAGACGAAATGAAATTGTTCTTGCCAAGCTCAAAAGCTTCTCTGTAATCCCACCTTCATAATAATGTATTGAAGAAAATCACTTATTAAACTTCAAGGAGGACTAAATGAACATGTATCGATAAGGAAGGATTTATCATCATTGTCCTTGATATGTTGGATGTGATTGACATGTAGCCCAACATAGTCCATAATATGTTGTCATCAACAGGTTTGAACATCATATTAAGGAATTGTGAATAAGCCTTGTCACCGACGTTAATGTACAAAAGTTTTCCTTATTGCTAAATTGACATAAAGGTATGTCACATAAATTTTTTCCCATAGAATGTCAATGGAGGCTAAATGGAAATCAAATGTGTGAGAGCGAAAGAGAATTTTTTTTATGAATATGCTAGAGGCTTGAATCACAATTAGATTTGAAATATGCAAATTATTGGCTAAAATTAGCCCTTGCAATAAATTATAAGAGTTGTCCATGTTTTTAATCATGACTTTGAGGCTCCATGTTCAAGTATGACAAATTGTATATATATATATACATATATAGATATACCCTCTCAAACTTGCCAACATAGGACTAACTTCTAGGGATTTATCAAAGACAAGAATGACTAGGCTTCATTCTATCCTCCAAACTTAAAATTCTTGTAGGTTCATATGGAGCCACCTAGTTAAGTTATGGAATTTGGATTGACCCAGAAATCTTGAAGACGAATGATCTAGGTTGAAGTGGTTCCACCAATGTTCTTCATCCTTCTCTAGTTCTTGCTTGACTATCAGTTATATGCCTATGAATCTTAGATGCTCTACTAATAATGTTTTAGATCTAATAGCCACATATTCTAGAGCCAACATCTTTTGGTGGAAGATGACTTTGTTCCTAGCTAGCCACAATTTCCAATAAACATATTTAGGTGAGGTCATATGTAAGAATTTGAAGACTGGTTTGTTTTCGAATGACAATTTGTATAGGTTTCCCCACTTACCAAAAAAACATCTCCAATTTTTTGGCTTTTTGAAGTCTATGCTTTATACTTCCTAAAGAACTTTTCGAAATCCTTCTTGTATATTCACATTCCAAAAACAAGCGTTGCACTATTTCCATAGAACTTGTACACTAGGCACATATAAATAGACCGTAAATACCCTTATCACTATTTTCACTTTCTTGAAATTTCTTGTGTACTAGTGTCTAAAAAAGGATATTGATATTTGAAATACTAGATCTGTATGTGATATTTTACCCCAAATTGGTGCCCTAGGAGATAGAGTTGAATTTCCTCAACCAATAATTCTATCCCTATTTTATTATGTAGTTGGAAGTCCCCGGTCCCCTTTGATTCAAAGTGGTGATTCATTGTAAAACATAGCCTCTATGGAACTATACAAGTAGGTTGATAGCTAGTTGTGTAGAGCAAGAAGATCCACAGTGACAATCAAACGTTTTTTACCCATTATTTTGTCCCTCCATATGTTGATGTTTCTTCCATTCTTAGGAATCTTGTTCATATTGGAGAGAAGGATAGGATGAAATGCTTTGAGTAGTTTCCATAATCACGCTTTTCTACTAGAGGGTGGTTTACACATACGTTTTCCCCTTCCATACTTAATTAATCATCATATATTTATTTCCCCTAATTTAGTTCCATCAAAGGAGGGCCCTTGATACCTAACCCTCCATTAGATTTTGGTTTTCTAGTTGTGGCCCAGTTGACCAAGTGGAAACACTTTGAGTTTGGTTCCACATGAATTTCCTTAATTTTTTATCTATTTATTGTTTTACCCTCATAGAGATGAGTAAAGAAGAAAATTTAAATATTAGTAAGGTAGATAGGATTGATTTGAGCAAACAATCTCCTAATTGGATTAAAACCTTGAGCTTCACATTAAATGAAATTAAGATTGAATCTATTGGTTATTTATTTGGAGAAAAAGAGATGAACACAATATTATAATCCCAGGGTATTTGAAAGATTTCTAGTAATCCTTGAATAGGAAAGAGAGTATCACTAATGTTCTATGAGTAAATTTGGCATTTATTCTGATTAATGCCCAGTAGAGACATTCAATTAAAATCTAGTTCTCCTTTTGATTTGGAACTCATGATATTGGAAACACCCCAAAGAAGAATGGTATAGTCCATAAACTTTGAATGATTGATACTTTTTACACCCAGCACTTCCCTGATGCCAAGATTTAAGAGCTACACTTAGATTTCAATTTTCTATTTAAAATTCTAACATAATTATACCATAATTATGTATAATAAGAACAAAGAAGCTAACAAAAATCTTTTATTATTTTTTAATTTTCTTACATATATTCTATAATCCTCATTATATTATATTTATTTGAAATCCCAATAATAAGCAATAAAACTACCTAATTACGTTAGAAATATTGATAAATATTGTCCAAAATAATAAATTCAACTTGGTACATAAAATTATGGAAATTTTCGATGAAATAACAAAGAAAAATACAGAAATTTAAACACAATATCGCATTACAATAAAATTCAAAAATCTTTAAATCATTGACCACTAAAATAATATTTCGTATTAATAATTAAAAATAGTTATATAAAATATTATTTTGATTTAAAAGATTAATAATAATGAAAGTAAATATTTAGGTAGCTTTCGTGGGATATTGGTTATATTAAAATATCAATCAAACATATTAATAAATTATTAAAACCACCTCAAGTGTGTTGCACTTTACATTTTTTGTTCCTCAAAATTTTCCATCCATGGCCTTTGTAAAATTTTACATAGGCCTCAATAACCCAAAATCGACATGGGTTCAACTTAACTTTCTAGTGGTTTCTCCTCGAAATTTGTCTCCCACTACCCATTTAACCCCAATGCTTTACTTTTTCCATTGCAACAAACACTTTTTCCCATGCTTCCCATTCCTTGAAACAATCATTCCGTCATCTTCTTTTCCATATCACCGAAAAATTATGGCATTGGTTCTTCATCATGGATGTCTCCACTCCTGGTATCGGCCTCATGTGAAATTCAAGGCTATGTTGATGTCTCAAAATCTCCCTCTGGTTGAATATGGTTTGGTGTCATGGGTTTATTTTGATATATTTTTGGTAGAGAGGTACAATTTTACGTTTTCAAGATTATTAAATACTTTTTTTTTTCAGAGGAAAAAAAGCTGGATAAATTTATATTGAGAGCATATAATAGTTCGGAATACATATGAGATAAAAGAAACTCGAAAAAGTTTCATATAGACGTGCGCCTGGGGGAAAAAGTCCCCGAGAATTGATGGACTGAATGTCTATAGGAAGACGAGCACGATGAGCCAAAGATCATCATAGGGTGGCGCAAATCTGCAGCCAACCGAAAGCATGAAGAGAAACCAAGAAGATCAGATAGCCTGCAAGAGAAATGGATGCAGGGACTGTGAGCAAAAAAGCAAAAAGACGCCCGATTTTGACATTATGTGCTGCTGTATAAAGAAGCATAAAACTGGAAAATTATTCTGGAGGCAGAGAGCCGACGATCAAGGGGATGATGGAATCCAAAGGCAGGGAGCATTCCTGGAAGATGCAGCGACATCTCCATTTCCAGATGTGCCAAACGGAGAGGATGAATAAGCCACGCAAGGTGGGGCTCTGCGAGGACCACCAGAAGAAAGCATCCGCCACAGAGGGAAACATGCTAAGAGGAAAGCCATATAGAGAGGATAGCTCGGACCAGATTGCAACAGAGGCAGTGCAGTGAAGGAACATGTGGATGTTCGATTCAATATCGGCATGGCAGAGAGGGCATCTACCAGGCCCGTGCCATCCCTTGTGCTGGAGAACATCCCAAGACAGGTTCCTGTTGTAGAAGAGAAGCCAGGAGAAAAGGATAGATTTGAGAGGGCAGGGGGCTTTCCAAAACTTGATGGGGAAGAGGAGGGGGGGGAAGGGATGGCAGATGAGAGAGCAGAATAGAGGCGGCGGACAGTGATGGGGTGTATAGAGGAGTCTGTAGACCATATTAATTCGTCCTTAGTGCCAAGCTGAAGGATTCCCCGGCGGGAGAAGGCAAGAGTGGAGGAGGACCATAGTGGACGGAGGGGAGGAGGGATGTGGAGTTGCTGTTCAGATTTCCAGATAGGCTCCGAGGATGACCATGAATCTATAAGGTTGGACCATGTGAAAATGCCCCTAGAATGGAAGAAGGCTAGGAGAGCCGGGGGGATAAGAGGTTCAAGGTTGTATAAGGTGGGGTCAAAACCGATAAGAATGGATGAGCCTGTGAAAAAAGACCATTTGAGATTCTTCAGGAAGAACGGTTGGAGCTTCCTGAAGCAGCGCCATATATGCTTGAGGTACCTATTTAACTAGCTAATGAATATCTATTCAAGCTCATGGAATGTGGATGACTAGGCCACTGCCGTGGGTGTAGACAAAACCAATTGGGTAAAATGTGGGTGACTAGGCCATTGACGTGGGTGTAAACAAAACCAATTGGATTAAGGCAACCTTCATCACATCTTATAGGGAATTCAACATTCATGCTCATGAGACTTCTACTCCATAGTTAGTTCTCGCTACATAGGATAAATGACAGTGGGACCTAGAGGAAATAATAGACATGGATGGGATGTAATAAAAACTCTTGAAATAGGCAAGGATGAATGTATTATCTATAATTATTATATTGATATAATTAGGAATAAGAATAGGCATACACTTGGGTAATAAAAGAAAAATATTTTTTTATTTGAGAGAGTGACTTTGAAATTGGAAAACATCATTCATAGAATAGACCTAGACCAATGTAAGCTAGCAACAATTCATTAGATAGACCTAGGACAAGATAAGTGAGTAAATATTAATGAAGCGGAAGAAAATTTAACAGACAACTACTAAAGATTGATGAAACAAGAGAAGAAATAACAACCAACAAGGAGTGATTGTACTAGATACCATGAATCCTAATACTAGTAGGCATTGCACATGATTACCTATTTATGTTGGTTGAATTCACAAAGCAATGGGATTGGTTCTACAATGACAAAACACTGTATTTAAAATTTTAAACTCTAAAATAGAATAAAAACATTTTTATGCCAAAGGGATATATTTAGAATAACTTTTGTCATTCGGGTTATTATGTTAGGCCATAATAAGTTTATTATATTAGGGCCTTGTCATATTTGGTTTATAATATTAAAGTTTAATATTGGGTTCATGATCACTATAATTAGAGTTTTTAGTATTAATCTTAGGGCTTAACATTAATCTTTTGAGTTTATTAATTGTCTTGGTTTATAATTTTAATCCTTTGGGTTTATCAATCCCTTAAGTTTATAATATTAATCCCTTTGGTTAAAATTATTTCTCCCAGTTTATAATCCATTGAGTTTATAATATTATTCCCTTAGGTTTATTAATTCCTTGGATTTATAATATCTGTTGGGTTTATAATACTAATCCTAATGTTCATAATATTAATCTTAGGGTTTATTTTCCTAGGGTTTAATATTAATCCTAGGGTCTAATGTTATTCCCTTGAGTTTATAATCCCTCGGGTTTTTAATATTAATCCAATGGCTTTATTAATCCCTTCGATTTAATGATCAATATTAATATTAGGGTTTAATGTTTATTTTAGGGTTTATATCACTTGGATTTATAATATTTTTCCTTGTGTTTAATAGTATTCCCCTCTATTTATTATCCCTTGGGTTTATTAGTCCATGACCTTTAAGATATCAATCCCTTGGGTTTAGTAGTCCCTCACCTTTATGATATCAATCCTTTGGATTTATTAATCTAAGGGATCATATTCCTAGGGTATAATATTATTCATAAGGTTGATAATATTAATCACTTGGGTTTATAATATTACTCTGTTGGGTTTACTAATCCCTTCAATTTATAATACTAATAATTAGTTGGGCTCACTAATACCTTAGGCTTATGATATTAATCCAATGGGCTTTTAATCCCTAGCATTTATAATATTAATCCCTTGGGTTTATTGATCGCTTGTGTTAATAATCCCCAAAGTTTATAATATCAATCCCTTAGGTTTATAATATTAATAAGTCCTTGGGTTTATAAATCCATCGGGTTTGTAACCTTAATCAATTTGGGTTTTTAATATTAATTCTTTGGGTTTTTAATGTGTTTGATTTGTAATATGAATAATTCCTTGGGTTAATAATATGAATCCTTGGGTTTATAGTATCAATCCATTTGGTTTATAATTTTTATTTCTTGAATATCTGCGAGATTTTTTCGGTGATAATCACATTGAAATTCATTTGTCAACGCATTTTGAACCAACAGAACAATAATTATTATTATTTATTCATTGTTAATAATTATAATTATTAATAATTAATTAATTATTATTAATATGACCATGGTTTATAATATCAATCCATTTGGTTTAATAATAATAATAATAATAATAATAATAATTAATAATTAAGTATTGGTAATATCGATGATGATGATGATGACTAACGTCCTCTAAGATCAATGCGATTTATCGGACCTCAAGAAAAGAAAAGGAAAAGGAAAAAGAATCTAATTGAGATTCTTCAAAATCTTGTTTCTATGATCAAAGAGAAGGGAAAGAAGAGCTCCAAAATCACTATAGTTGGCATGACTTAATAAGTCAAGAATATTGAAAGTGTGGCAGATGTTAGGGAATTGAGAGAGAATGTAAGTAAGAGCAGGGTAGTTGAAAAGGATGTGTTTTTCATCTGGACCCTCTTAGTATCGCAAATATGACAGATTCTATCATCCCAGGGAATCTTCAAAGTAGACCATCACCCAGTTTCACTTTGAAGCTCATGAGAATTAGTTCTTATCCTAGCGATGGTAATTTTTTTCTTAGTGTTGGTCAACATAGAGAGATAATTTTGGTTATTGAGGGTGGGGTTGATGTCCTCCTTATAGTATCTTAGCTTACTTTTACCCTCTAACTCCTTATCATCTCACAACTTGTCCTTAAAATTGGAGGTAATAGCATTTTTAACTATATCCTTTCTTTCCATGATGATATCCTCCTTAATCCCCCAATGGTTGAGCCAAGATTGGGCATCCTTATGCCAGCTATGCTTGAGGCGAATGTGGGGGCTTTGACTAAAGTTAGAAGCAATCTTTGGGAGCCTCTTAGATTCCATGTTGTAAAGCTTCTTCTTATACATTAGATATCTAAACATAGTCGTACTCTCAACGGGGGACATGCCAGCTTTGATCAAGAGGATAGGATAGGGAGTATTTCCCTTGATCTTGGAGTTGTAGGTTATGAATTTCATTTGAATCATCTCATTTTTTCTCCACTACTCTCTAGATATACTACAACCCCAAACTTCACATCTGTATAAGACAAAAAGGGTGACAAGAGTCTCAAAGAGGAACCTTTTTTTACTCCAAATGAAAAGATTGGCTGACTTACAATTGTTTTCAAGCTCATAGTAATCTTTCCAACCTCCAATAATCATTTTCATGATGTTGTAATTCTATTTGAGCTGATGAGGAAAGTCAATACACAAATATTTATAAGAAGAAACCTACTCTAAGAAATGGTTATCATATAAGAAAATACCATGGGTGATCTTTTTGGATTTAATGATCATGGCTTTAGTTTTGTTGGTATTAACTGTCATACCCATCTTGGAGCAGTAGACATGGAGAGTCTTAAGCTACTTGTTTAGGTCATCATGGATTTTGCAAGAAGAATGATATCATCAACATAAAGGAGAAGAGTAATGATCATCCCAACAAGCCTGATTCCCTTGCATCCTAGAGTTTCTAAACACTCCTCTAGCTTGTCGATGTAAATGCCAAAAAGGGTAGGGGATAGGGGACACCTTTTTTCTTAACCCCTATTAGGGGAATTTTGAGGTCTAAAATGGGACTCCTAAGGAAACTATAAAATAATAGTGGAAATAATAAAATAAGATTAGATTACAATATCAAATTTTAGAGGGAAAAATAAAAAAATGTTTTTTTCAACTCGTATTTTCAACTTATCTCCCTATGGGTTTACTCAAATTTTGAGCAGCAACACTCGTTGGATGCAGAATTTGATTCCTCATCAAAGAAGTACCCATTTTGAATACTTTAAATGGACCATACTACATGAAAAATGATAAATACATGAAAAACATGATTGCAATCACGTTTGTCCATGTATTTCTCATAAGCCGTGTAGTGGGTGATGGACCTCTAAATTAGACATAAATTAAGGCCCATGCCTCTACATTAAGCATAAATTAAGGCTCATCTAACCATCCTTCAGCATATTAAACCTCTCTTTTTGCCTTAGATAATGTATTTTTAACTTTAATATATTCATTAGGAAGGTTTATGATTAAGTGCATATTTGTGCCTAATATTATTTATTTTTGTGGAATGTTATGGGAATATTGGGCAGATTATGAATATTTGGAGGAGGAGATAATTTAAGGACTTTCTCCCTACTACAGGAGGATCACTATTAAATAATAAATCAACAAGATATTATGGAATTATGGCACAAATTGTGGAACTCCAATGATTGAGAAAATCTAGGAATGTGTTCCCTTCCATTTAATGCAGATTCTTAGTATTGCGAACCAAATCCAAAAAATAAAGGGATTTTGTTGGGGAAAGCTTCCTCCATTCATGGGGAATGATTCTTAATCATTTTGTATAAGTACCAAGTCAAATTTTCCTCTAGGGGGAGATTTTTATTAGTGTTCTTGTGGAAAGAACTCGTATTTTTGCAGCTCCATTGTATTTTCTTGCAGGGATGTAATTGTATTGAATGAAGATTGGTGTCATGTTCAGCTTCTAAATCTTGTTCTCCTCCATAGGTCTTTGAGTTTCCTTGGGCTTGGCCATCCCAGGAGCTTCAGAGCCCTTTTTTATCATTTTCTTTCCCTCTTTTCACTTCTTATTCACACGCATCTCTTGTTTTTATTTCTTTCCATTTATGCTTGCTGTAGGATTGGGTTAAATGGTTGATGTAAGTTCTTTTGTAGGATTACAAGAATCATTTCATCCTTGGAAAATCTTTGGAAGCTCATAGTAATCATTGAGCTACTTGGATTATCTTTCTTATTCCCAAATCTAGATTTCTGGAACTCCTTTGTGGAAAAGAACAATAAATTTATGATATTTTTTAGAGAATGCTAGTGAGCTTCAGTCAAGTTGATTCCACTTGAATTAGATCACAAAAACATTCTATTTTATAACAAAAATTACCCCATTTCCTTTGCACTTGATTAGGGTAGGAATTTTACAAATTTACTATTCCACTAGTTCTTGAATTTCTATATTTTCGACTAGTAATTTTCTGTTATTTTTTAGCATGGGTTAACAAAGGTATTTTTGAGTGATTCCACCTGGAATGGGGACCTAAGACATCCTAGTCAATAAAAAAATTTCTCCCATCCAATTTGGATTTGATTTGCTTGTTCATTTGATGAATTTTAATTTTGTATAGTAAATATGTAACATCCTGTAGTAAAACAGGGGATCCTGTAGGAGAACTAGGGGATCTTGTAGAAGAGCTAGTACATCCTGTAAGAAATCCTATAGCGGCCTGGTTTGAGCCCGAATTGAGAAAAATCATCATTGAAGTTCGAATTAGGCCCCTACTTGACCTTCAAGCCATCAAAATCATTGTACCCCTCTTCCTCCACACCTTTCTGCGCTGCCAAAGATCAAGGAAAGATTAGCATTTGCATTTATAAAGCAAAAGGATTAAAAAAATGAGTTCTTTTATATTTACATATGCACACAGTATTTAGTACTCTCTAGATCAAATTTCACACTTAGATTAGTTAAAACATCACATGTGACAAATAGGGTCAAAATCGGGTTCTTTTGCAAGAAAAGTGTGTTAATAAGTAGATAGAGGATTTCTTGTTACTTTACAAGCATTTTTAAATTCGGTCTTTCATTCCTGCAAATAGGCGACATTTCTTTTCTCTCATGACAGCAAAGGAAGGACACATTGTATGCTACACATATAGTGTCGATACCTCTTAAGTTTGTACGAACCCCGGGTTGATAATTAAAGTTGGTAGCCTTGGGAGTTGCAGCATTCTTGTTGCAATACCGATGCTCATCAGTGGGGTCCATCGAAAGTATGCAACATGGGTATTCCTTAGATGAGAAATCAAATTTTTCATCCAATGAGTACTCCAGCTCAAAATTTTAGTATTTAACCTTGGGGAGATAAGTTGAAAATACGAGTTGAAAAAGTAGTTTTATTATTTTATTATTTTTAAACTTTTTACTTTTTTACTCCAAAAATGGTGAATCATGCCCCCTGGTTGACATCATCATCTTGAATCCTATTGGTCCTTATGAAGTTTATTTTGGTTGTACATTTTTCTTAGGAGGCCCATTGTAGACCTCAAAATCCCCTTAATGGATATTGCATTTAATATCTTTATACCACCCTTCATTGGTCTTAAGCTTGAAAACTATAATCTCATAGAGACAGATCACAATGATCCTTCGTTCAGGAGAAAGCATGATCTCTTTAAGTCTCTCCCAGAGCTTATCTCGAGGGACAATGTCAAAATATTTTCTAAAGTCCACAAAACAACATAAGAGATTTTCTTTACTATTGTGACATTTTTCTGCAATGATCATGAGGGTGACAAGATGGTAGATAGGCAAGTGCTGTCTCCAGAAATATTCTTTCCCTTTAGCTCTTTTACCATGATTTTTGAGCCAAAGGCTAAGCTTATTTTCAAAAATGAGCCCATATAGCTTGGATAGGATGTGGCTAATCATAATGGTCCTGTAGTTAGAGGGAATGCTTTTGTCCCCATTTTTAAAGATACTCATAATAAGGCTTTACATCCAAAGCTTAGGAAAGCCATGCTTTACAACCAAATTGAGAAGCTTGTGGAGATGAGGAATGGGGATAGATATTCCCATTTTAAGGATCTCAACTTGTTATTCTTCAATATCTTTAGCTTTCCCATCAGCGAGCTTATTAATCCCGGACTCAACGTCTTCTAGAGAAAATATATCTTCCTTAATGGGAGTGTTTAAGAGGGTTCCCATGGTGTCCGGAGAGTCATACAACTTCTTAATATAGTTGCCCTAATTTTCTAAGGGGATAGAATAATTATATTTAGTTTTACGAACAAGTACATTCTGCCAAAATTTGATGGGTGTGGCTTTAGAAAGGTCGAGAAAATGCTCTTGTCTCTTATTAATATATGACCTCTTCTTCCTTTTGATGAGAGCTTTGTATATACTTATATTCTAGAGCTTAATGATTTCATTAAGAGCATCTTTGATCACTTTCCTGGCAATTTTACGGTCCTTGTCATACTAAAGATTGGAAGTTCTATTATTCTGCTTATACAAAGTCTCATTAGAGAATTTGCTAATGGTATTGGAAAGACTTGGAAATTGAAATTCCTAGTTGTCTCAATTGTGATTCTTTCTATTTAGAGGAGTTTATTCTTATTCCTTAGGGTTATTATATCTTGATGTTCCTAGATTGGTGTGTGGTTGAGATATTATCTCAACCAACTCATTATATGTCAAAGATAATCTACCTATCTTGAAACAACACTAAATGTATTTATATGTAACATTATTTGATGTGTATAGTGAATATAATGTGCATGCTAAAATTATAAGTTGGTATCAAACCCCGTAAGGGCCTGGAGCCTTGGTCACTACTGGGTTGAGGGAAATAAGAGTGTACGTATTTTTATTGGGCGTTTTGCCTTTATATTTGTCGAACAAATTAAGTGATTGTGTTGTTTTGATTTTGGAAGGGTCGTCAGCCCACGTGTTGAAGAAGTGGACCGGAGAGGTGTGATCATGCCTCTAACCTACTGCACTTTCAAGTTGAGAGGTGCAGGGGATGAGTGGTTGTGAAAGCAGATATTCTGTTTAGAAATTCAAATGAAAAGTAGAAGCATTTTGGGTTGTTTCGTTGTGGGAAGAGTTGTCGTTGATATGAGGGTATATAAGTACATTAAGGAGCTATGGAAGAAGAAGCAATCAGATGTAATGAGTTTCCTGTAGCGAGTGAGATGCTGGGAATATCATCAGCTTTCTAGCATAGTGAGGGTGACAAAGCCTAGCAGGCCTGACAAGGTTCGACCATTCTTGGTTGTTGTTAAGATTGTGTAAGAGAGGAAAATAGACATATTGGGTTGATGTTCTATTCAGGGAGGGATTCATATGAAGTGGAGAGATAGAGTTGGGGACAGCCATGGCCCCAACCCTCTCCAAGTTCCTGCGCATAGCTGCAACGATGACAAAACAACCATTGTGGAATGCATTGAGGGCGACCTGTGAAAAATCCATATCGACTGAATCATACAGCGACAAAACCACCATGTCCATAGAAACCAATCTTCCATTCACAACCCACAAATGCAAGACCTCTTCCTGCATCATGGAAACCAACCCCATAGAGCTCATGAAATTATACACAGACATGTTCACGTTGAGGCTGATGGATATTGCGGCAGATTCCCTCTACAAATCGAAGATTATAAGGGTTTTTTGTCATCTTTACGATGGGTAGGAAGCCGTCTCCATGGGTATGGAGGCCACCGTCATGAGGAAATATTGCATTATCACGACCTACAGAGACTGCTTCCTCTTCTACGGCCATGGAGTGCCTATGCTTGAGGTTTTTGCAGAGATGATGGGTAGAAAGGATAGGTGTTCTAACAAAAAAGGAGGATCCATGCATTTCTACAAGAAGGAGAATGGATTCTATCGAGGGCATGAAATAGTGGGCGCCTAGGTCCCCCTTGGCTGTGGCTTGCACCTTGCAGAAGCTACTGGTCTTAGTTCAGATTGGCTGTAACGAGAGCACAAGGGAAATATCCACAAAATTGTTGAAACTCTTGAACAAGTACAAGAAAGAATGGGAATGCGCGAACACCACGGATTTCATTCAAATCAGGCAATCTTATAATCAAAAGGGAGGTGTGTTGAGGCTACCACTTCTATAGCTTCCAAGCTCGTTTCATCTCAATGAAAAATATGCTTCAAGTAATTTTAAAAAAATGATTAATTTGAATTGAATACTATTTTATGAATGGTTAATTTGTCATGCCATAGTTATTGAAGAGACATTAGTCTTGCCAACTATTGTCATAACTCTGTGTTGGAATTGGTCATTTCAGCAATAGACACGACAATGACAGAAAAACAACGAAAATGACATTAGATAATATAGGTTGGAGCAACATCAAAGGATGATGGACATCTAAGTAAAAGTTTGTGTGAGTTAGTGTGATTTTGTGGGATAGACTCACTATCATGTTTTATTATGAGTCACACATCCTAACAAGTAAGCAAGTCTAGTATGTTTTGTAGTGGTCTTTATAATATATGCACCTGGTAACTCCAAGAATTGGAGTGTGTAATGTAAGCCTGATAAGGCATATGTACCCCCATAAAGTCCGTGGTAATCTTAAAACCACTTTGTAATTGTAGGTTTGTGGTCAGTCGGAAACCACCTTGTAGTGTCAGGTTTTGGTAAGCCAGAAACCACGTATGAGAGTGAAGTGGATAGGGATTCCTGTAGGCATGGTTTAGGGTAAGCCAACAAAACCATTGGCATGGTTAGGGGTAATCCGATAAAATCCAGAGCATGGTTATGGGTAATCCAATCAAACCCATGATGATGATGATGATGGAGGGGGATTTGCAAGTACATGTACATGTATGCAGTTATAATGGTTGATAGAACCATGTATGTGAAGGGAATCCTAGTAGACTAGCGGTTGTAGTGGTTGGCACCCATGCATTCTGGTGGATGGTTTCTCCTTTATATGGACGTCGACATATTCTTTTGTTATGTTTGACCACAACTAGACTTTGCAGATTGAGATCGAGACAAGTAGTCATTAAGGGGGTGACTTGGAAATTGTAATTCCTACTTGTCTCAGTTGTGATTCTTTCTATCTACAAGAGTTTATTCCTATTCCTTAGGGTTGTTATATCTAGATGTTCCTAGATTGTTGTGTGGTTGAGATATTCTCTCAACCAACTGATTGTGTGTCCAAGATAGTCTACCTATCTTGAGACAACAATAAATGTATTTATATGTAACGTTATTTGTTGTGTATGGTGAATATAGTGTGTATGCTTAACTTTTAAGTGAAAGGGTACTAGTAAAATGGTATAATTATTAATTTTTAATATAAATATTTGTATCATTTTTAATTATAAATTATTATTATTATTTATTAGTTATTAATTATTTATTTAAGAGTATTAAATAATAATAATCATAATTATTATTATTATTATTATTATTATTATTATTATTATTATTATTATTATTATTACAATTTTTAATTTTTAATATAAATATTTTAATTGTAAATTATTATTAATTATATTTATTAATTGGTTATTTAAGAGCACTAAATAATAATGATAGTAATAACAATGAGAATATATAATTTATAAATAATAATTTAATTATTATTGTTAATATTAATAAATAAATAATTAAAAATTAGGGTAATAATAATTTAATTATTATTGTTAATATTAATAAATAAATAATTAAAAATTAGGTTGATATACGATTATTGGTATTTATCAATCACATTTATTAATGTAGTTGTGCATGTAATTGATTAGGCCTATTGTGATTTATCCATCACATTTATTAATATGGATATGCATGTGATTGATATATGTCTATCAACTTATATCAACCACATTTATTAATTTAGTTGTGCTAGTATATAACTAACCATCCTACTCATCATCATGCAAAAATGTGATATTCTTCATAATTCATAATTAATTTACCAACACTAACATGTTGACTACAATATTCAAACTAAATGAAAATATAACATTTGTTTTCTCCTACCATCTTAATTAAAGTTACTCGAAAACAAATATACTAATTTATTATAAATATCTATTTTTCTCCTCTCATGTCCGTTAAAGTGGTTAGAAAATAAACATATATGGTGTATTTTAGATATTTATTTTTGAGTTTAAATTTAATTAACTTGTTTCAAAATTTATACTTTAATATAAAATTTCAAAATATTTACTAAATTTTATTATTAAAATATTATTAATATGTTTAATAAAAATTACATTATTTTTAAAATCAATAAACACATTAAAAATGAATCTTAATAATATTATAATTTTTAATACATTATTGGAATATAAATACCTGATACATTGTCTTAAAATGTATTTATAAAACAAAACTACCTTTATCACAAACAAATAGAAAATGGGTTTAATAGGTTAGAATGTGTATATTTTAATTTGTATTATGATCTTACTTTTAAAATATATATTTTCATTTTTTCTTTTTGTTTAGTTAAATTTTTATTATTTGTAATTTTCAAATTGCAATTTCAGTATATCAAAACTTACAATAGACCCATAAAACTAAGATATTAGCCACAAGTCGGTGTCTAAATCTAGCATAAATTGATAAAGCCAATCCATTAACAACGACTTTGATCTTGGAACACATCATTGATCACAAGTGTTTTCTAAGTTCCTTTTTTTTTTACATTGATCCATTCCGAGGGGTTGTCCAGAGCCATTATTGAGGGGACAATAGTTGCATTTTCTTGAGACATTTCTATTTACATAGGTTCTTTAGTGTTGGATGCTTCGTTATCACTATTTGAATGATCCAATTCATGGAAGCACTTAGATGGACTCATAGGCGAGGCCATGATTATAATTCAGCTTTTCACTAACCTATTAGTGGGGAGAGCCCCAACATCATAGAGATGATATGGGGTTGCCTGTGGCTGCACTGTGGTTGGAGGCCTTGTATTGTCTAAGGGTGTTTTTGATTGTTTCTTGTTGTCTTGTGTAGGAATAGATGGTTGATTAGAATCCTTTGAATTTTTAGGATCTTTCCACACTTGGGTCTTTTTCATGTCCAGTGAGGGTGGAGAGGGCCCTTAAGAAGAAGGGAAAACATTCTAGAGATCACTCGGTTGGTGGCACATCCTGCAATGGAAGTTTGTGTTCTAAAAGTCTAGTGGATGTGAAAAAACAACTCCCCTCTAGTTTAGAAGCATTTTATCAGGTAATCCCTTGCTGAGATCAACTTCAATGCATATATGTGCAAAGGTTTAATACCCTTTGCTAGCATGTTTGTGTCGATCTTAATAAATATGCCCAGGGAATTACCAACATTGGCTAGAATATCTAGGTGCAATAGATGAAGAGGAAAAATGTGGAGCCGAACCCAAATAGGAGTGGCCAAAGCTGACATAGCTAAGGGCTTAAAATATTGAAACTATGGTTGAAACGAAAACCTAGATCGGCCTGAAAAACCATGGTCCAAGATCGAAGACCCTTTGTTGATCCTCTAGATTCTCAAAAATATACTATAAAGAAGCCTTATGAGTAGAAGAATAGATTTGAATTTGGGGGCCAGGTCTAAGACACCTAATCCTAAATCATAGATGTTGTAGGCCAAAAACAATTAAATTGGCAAATAATAACATGTTCCATATAGTCAACACTAAGAAGTTAAATTGATATTTTGGAGCTTTAATAGATGGGATATTTTATACTTGATCCATAACAAAGGTTGGCCCTGAGATATATTTCGAAGGATGATGCAATATCACTAGTTTTAGGGCTTCTTTTAAAGATCTAGACTGAGAGGTAGAGGCCACACCCCTTCCTTTAGCTCCACCTCACAATATTGAAAATATAAGTATTGATGTGTCCTTGACCATGTCATGATGACTGAGTTTCTTCCTGTCTTGAAGTTGTCATCCCTCATAGGGGAGATGCGTAAAGGAAGAGGGCACTCTAGTTCATTCATGAATCTGGCTGCAAGGGAAGAAACTAGATTAGTGGTTTATAACTGCAAATCGAATGTTCCCCCTAAGAGGGGCCTCACAAATATCGAATAGGTTGATAGATCTAAATCACTAAACACAAGTTGGGGGAGAGATGAACCCATCAATGTATACTTTCCCGAAACTATCTTCCACTCACGAGAATTAAAGGGAGAGTGGGCCTCCACCAGATCATTTGAGACATGGGCTTCGAACTCAATCACAGTAACTTCCCTAGCAGCATAAGAAGACTCACAAGTCAAAGCGAAAGAACGAAGATTTCCGTGGGTGACAACGACAAAGAGAATGAAAAAGATCAACTTGATAATATTTACACTATGGTGAGGGTTATTCGTAGTATTGATGACAACTACTGCAACACAACTTTCCTTCACATCATGTAATCCCCCGAGAAATCCAATGGGCATTGGACAAACCCTAGCCACAACTCCATCCCTTATTTCCTTGGACCGCATCCTCTAATTGGTCAAACTTGAGTCCAACTGTGAAAGAGAATTATCTCCATAATTGATGTTCAAAGAAAAACTTTGAAACTAGCGGAAAACACACTTCGCCCTTGCTGTTGCTGATGGCGAGGATTATTTTGCACTGAGAGCATCGTCGCAAGCATCACATACCATCCAAATTATTATTAATATTATTATTATTATTATTATTATTATTATTATTATTATTATGATGTTACTCTTCATTGAAATGTTTTAACTATAATAAATATTTCATTATTGTTTTCCTATTTATCACGAAATAAATGACTAATTTTTCATATTACATGAGATATTTACCAATTCCGGTTAGTTAAATATTATATTATATGGGTAGAAACTTGTATGGCTCTCATCGTGTTTTTACTTGTATATGAATGAACAATGTATCTATGGCCTAATGGATGAAAGTGCAGCTAATGTGTTTAGGTATCAATTATTCTTAGTGATTCTCATATGAGTAGGAGACCCCTATGCTTATATATGTTGTTTACACCTATAGATTACATATTTGTGATACGTTTGACGAAATGTTTGTCATGGCTAGTAGGGGTCCAGTCAAGGGCTTGTTCAAGAAATTGAATTTGTATCATCATTTCGTTGTTATCTTTCTATTCTAAAGGTGTCTTTTAGTTCTGGGCAGTGATCTAGGCTATGGGCCAATAAAAGTGGCTCAAATCCTAGGGACACAGGCACAACACTGGGCAGAAAAGTCCCTTGATGTTGGCGTACCATGTTGTGGGAGCATCCAGATCCCTATTAACGAATGCATGCCCATATCATGGGAGTGTTCAGGGAATAATTGGTCTAAAAACTTAGTGGGACACGGGGGCTGGTTACTTGAGAGGTTGGGATGGTTCTTGGGAGTTGTGTTGCTGATGTGGAAGGTTTGTATGGTGTGTTTTTGTCAGTTCCACTTCCTTAAGGTGACTTAGGAGGTCGAATCATATCATAATATCTTCTCGTCACATGTTTACCCCGGTTGGCTAATTACTTGGGTAGGTGTGCGAGGAGGGGGTTATAGAGTGGTTCAGAGCATCGTTCACCCCTCAAACTAGATGGGTTGTGTGTCAGTCATCCATTCATGTCAGTTTCATATGTGTTTATAATGTTGAAGAACCATGTGTTTGTTGCATTTATATGGTATGGGTCATGGTTTTAGTGAGGTCACCATGGGAAGTTGATGGTGTTGTTGTGGAGTGTGTTGTTATGAGTGTATGTTTGATTAAACATTTTTTATGTACATTAGTAGTCACATGTGGTCAAGTGAGCATTGATGTGTTGTTTTTTGTCATGCATGAGGTCATGGTATGTGTAGTTGATATGGTCATGCATTGATGACTGGACTCTAGCTAGAATGATGGGTACATGGTTTTATGCTTATGTATTATATGTATATATGCTATCATGATTATATTATACATGTATTACGTTGATTTTTTGACCTCGCAGATGAGGTATCCTCCCCGAGTTATGTTAGGGTACGATGGTTTATTGTGATTTTTTTTAGCTCACATGATATACCTTGCAGGAAGAATATCAAAGATTACTAGCAAGATGATAGACTATAGTTTCTAAGACTCTTCCTATGGATCAGATGAGTAGTGTGGTGTTGGGAAATCTTCTAATTTGGCAAACACATTGAGAATCTTAAAGGTAGAAATAAAGAGTTGTAAGGAAGACAATGAAAGAATCATACAAGCATGGGAGAAACAAGTAGAGTTAAATGTAATGATACTTCAAAGTTTGTCATGATTGCAATGATAGGGACCAGTTCAGATCAGCCATGAGTAGCAAGAAAAAAATAATGGGGCATATGGCAGTAGGTCTCATGGTGGTCACAGGTTAGATAGAGATGAGATAGTGAGAGATGGAAGGTTGTTGGATACTCTAAATAGGAGAGGGGATGGACAGAGGTACTATTCTAGTTCTGGTTCAAATAGGCACTATGATCATCATTGTTATCTTCCATACAGGAGGAGCGATAGGGGATATTTTCAAGATGAGCTTAAGAAAGAAAAACCACCTACATTTGATGGAGAGATGAAGAAATCACAGGATGTAGAGGCGTGGTTTCTTGGTATGACGAAGTTCTTTAGGTTGCATGACTATTCAGAGAACATGAAAGCCAGAATAACTACATTCAGTATCAAAGGTAAAGCAAATATTTGGTGGGAAGTTGTGAAGAATTTCAGAGGTATTCATGAGGAGGACTTGACTTGGAATGTGTTCGAGAGACTATTAAGGAAGAAGTACCTATCAGAGAGATACTTTGATGATAGGGCAAAGGAATTCTATGAGCTAAAGATGGGATCAATGATAGATGAGGAGTAAACTAGGAGTTTCTTTGAGCTACTGAGATATGTGCCTTACCTCAAGGATGAGAATGCCTAGATTCAAAGATTCACTAGTGGATTACAAATTGCATTCAAAGACATGATTGATTTTGATGAGCCTAGATCATTGGAGGAGGCCATCCAAAATATAAAGCATTGCTATGAACAATCGAAGCGCAGATCTAAGACTAAGCCAGACTAGAAAGGTAATGCATGGAACAAAGGAAAATAGGACAAGAAGCGAGAAAGGCCTCAGCATATAGGTAATAAAGAGAATGAAGTGTCGTCTAAGAAGTTCAATGCATTTGACAGAGGATAGGGACTTTGATCTGAGGAGCAGAATAAGGATCCTTTGCGGTGTTGGACTTGTGGAGGAGATCATCGTAGGAGAGATTTTCCATAGTAGCATGGTGGTAGACTGCAAATCGACAATGCTCAAGAGGCACAGACAAGGGGATATGTTGGTAAGAGTATACCCAGGATCTATGCAGCGCTGGATAATAGAAAGGCAGACCATGATGCTGTTGAAAATAGCAACAAGAAATGATAAAAGTAGAATCCAGATATTCCAATTTTATTTTGTTCTTGAATTAAAATTCGAATTTAGTCTCACCGGCTACTTGGAAATAATTAATTAATTCATTATGGATTAATCAGTTGAAGAAATTCAAGTTAGAATTATTTGTGAAGTCATGCAACAGTTATCCCTTAAATTAAGGAGATTATCCTTTAATTAAGGAGATAAGATTGAGTTATATTTGAGTTGTAATTAGTTAACTCAGTTTACTGAGTTAAGTCAAGTTAAATCAGTTCCAAACTGTTTGAGGAACTAATTGTGAATTATCAGTCAGTTGATGCATGCATGCACTCAACCAGTGTACTCAAGATAACTGAAGATTCTCTCATTAGAAACTCATGCATGTCTATTCTGAGAAGGACCTAGTTGATATTAAAGACAAGGACATGTACTATCAGTTTCATATGTTTTCCTATAAAGGAAATTCATGCATGCAGTCAAGGTAAGGTTCCTTGAGGATTGTGCAGTTTCATAGTGTGTGAGAGCAGTGTTCCACTTGATTCAAGGTGAATCATCCCAGAGGAACATTGCAAGGAAATAGGAGCTTGGAGGGCAGAGAGGAAGGCTTGTGAGAAGCTTGGATTGCCTGTGAGCATCTGCAAGGATTGTACTGAGAGCTAGCTAATTGTGAGAGCTAAGGCTTTGTATAATTCCTATGTATTTACACCTTGTATGATAATATAGATAGTGGGGTTTCTAGCTGAGGCTTTCCCCAAAGTATTTTCATGTGTATTGTGCATTGATTCTTCTTCTTCTTCTGGTTATATGTGTTCAGCTTGATCTTTAAGCTTTTGCAAAACTTTGATAGTAGAAGTAGGTTATAGTATTCCGCTTTGATTTATATTGCATTATCGGGTTAACCTACATACAGATTTTCTACATGGTTGTAGAGAGATAGATCTGTAGAGAAATTTCTACAGATGCATGTATCATTGATATGGACGGTGAGCTTTGTGATCAATTTTTTTCTATTTTGATTGACCTTGGATCTAATTATATTTATGTTAATCTTGAATTGGTGGATAAGTGTGGCTTAAATAAAGAAGTGCATGCAAAGTCTTGGTCAGTGTAGTTGATTACAAGTACAAAGAAGTGGGTTCATCATTGGATAAGAGTTTGTTGATTTTATATGAATGGTATGTCTACCTCATCACATTTGAATGTATTACCATTGGGATCATACAATATGTTGTGGGGTATGGATTTGTTGTATATTCATAGAACCAATGTGGATAGTTATGACAAGGCCATTGAATGTTTGGATGACAATGGGGAACTAAGAGTCTTATAGGGGAAGGAGAAAGCCACATCAGTTAAGAGTCTTACAGGGAGGTAGAAGTTTCTATTGATTGAGTGCCAAGGGAAACTCTGGAATCAAAGGCACCTTATAGGATGAGTACACCTAAGTTGGTAGAGTTAAAGCTACAGTTGAAGGAAATGTTGGACAAGGGATACATTCATCCAAGTGTATCACCATGGGGCACACCAATATTGTTCATGAAGAAGAAATATGGTACTCTTAGATTATGCATTGACTACAGGTAATTGAACAAAGTGACCATCAAGAACAGGTATCCATTACTAGGGATTGATGACTTGTTCGATCAGCTGAAGGGAGCAACAATATTCTCAAAGATTGATCTGAGATTCATATATCATCAGGTATGCATTAAAGAAGATGACATCTACAATATAGCTTTCCGGACCAGGTATGGGCATTATGAGTTTATTGTAGTTCAATTTGGTTTAACTAATGGTCCAACTATATTTATATTCTTGATTAATAATGTGTTACGTATGTACTTGGACAAGTTTGTTATTGTGTTCATTGATGACATATTGGTATATTCTAAAAACGAAGAAGAGCATGTTGAGCATTTAGCAGCAGCGTTGAGATTATTGAGGGAGCATCAGTTGTATGCTAAGCTCAACAAGTGCAGTTTCTTTAAAATTGAGGTACATTACTTGGGACATGTTGTTTCCAAGGATGGCATAACAGTTGAACCAGAAAAGGTAAGATCTATCATGGAGTAGGAAGCTCCTAGGAATGTGGATGAGGTGAGATATTTCATGGGGTTAACAGGTTACTACAGGAGGTTCATTAGGAACTTCTCATAGATTTATTATCCTATCACGTCATTGCAGAGGAAAGGTAAGAAGTTTAAATGGACAAAGGAGTGTGTGGCGAGTTTTGAGAAACTCAAGCAGTTGTTAACACATGCACCAGTGTTAAAGATTGTAGATCTAGATAAAGAGTTTGTAGTATGTACAAATGCTTGCAAGAGAGGACTTGGTGGAGTCCTTATGCAAGATGGATAGGTGGTATGCTATGAGTCATGAAAATTGAATGAGCACTAGAAGAACTGCCTAACACATGCTCTTGAGTAGGAATGGTAATACATGCATTAAAGATATGAAGGCACTATCTTCTTGGTAGGAGATTTGTATTGATGAGTGATCACAATGGTTTGTGATATCTATTTGACCAACTGAATCTAAAAGACAGGCAGGCTCAATGGTTGTCTATGATCAATGAGTTCGACTTTGAGATCAGGTATATCAAAGGTAAAGAGAACAGGGTGGTTGGTACTCTTAGAAAGAGGATATAGGTAAATCACATAGCAGTTATGAGCACCTATGGAACATACTTACATGATAGGATCTTGCAGGCAGGTCAGCAAGAATTCAGGTATATGGAGATTGTGGATAGCTTGCGGTAGAGTACAGGTGGTGGTACAAGTATAGGTACATGCACAGGTAGTGGTATAAGTACAGGTATATGTAGTAGTATAGGAATAGGTACAGGTGGTGGCACAGGTACAGGTACAGGTGTCGGTGCATAGAATGTGAACTATTGTCTCACGGAAGATGGATTGGTTAGATTTAGGGACATGATATATGTGCTAGATAGCAGTGAGCTCAAAAAGGTGATCTTGAGGGAGTTTCGTATGAAACCATATTATGATCACCTAGGTTATCAAAAGACACTGACAATAGTAAATAAATTCTATTATTCACCGGATTTGAAGAGGGATGTAGCAGAGTTTATGGCTAGGTGCTTGGATTGTTAGCAAGTGAAGGCAGAGTGTAAGCATCCAGGTGGACTGCTACAGTTGACTCCATTTCCAGACTGGAAATGGGAGCTCATTTCCATGGAAATTATCACATTTTTGTTGACGACAGTGAGACAACATCATTCCATCATGGTAGTGGTGGATAGGTTGGCCAAGCTATAGAAATTCATTCCAGTGAAGTCTACATTCTCAACGAGTGATGTAGCACAGGAATTCATTAGAGATGTTGTCATATTTCATGGAGTTCCAAGGAATATTGCGTCAGACATGGACGTGAAGTTCTCTTCCAAGTTTTGGAAGGATTTATTTGTAGGTTTGGGCACAAAGTTGGCCTTTAGTACAACGTATCATCCCCAGACAGATGGACAGACAAAGATGGTCAACAAGATATTCGAGGACATGTTGAGGATGTATGTGATGCATCAACAATAGAAGTGGGAAGAGTACCTTCCACCGGTAGATTTCGCTTACAAAAATGGGTACTAAGAATATCTAAGGATGATTCTGTTTGAGGCATTGTATGGGCAGATTTGTAATACTCCCATCAGTTGGAGTGGTCCAGTTAACTGGGTGTTGATTGGATCTGACATGTTGGCAGACATGGAGTGGGAAATGTAGGTAATCAAGAAGAATTTGAAAGAAACACTAGAGAGGAAGAAGAGCTAAGCAGATCGGAATAGGTTGTTCAAGGATTTCTAGGTTGGGTAACATGTGTACTTGCACATCAAACCAAAGAAGAGCTCATTGTGGACTGGATCATGTGCCAGGTTGGCACCCCGGTTTTGTGGACCTTTCAGGATTAGCGAGAGGATTGGGCCAATAGCCTATCAACTTTCACTACCTTTGATAGTGAAATCCCATGATGTTTTCCATGTGTCATTTTTTAAGAAGTATGTTAAAGATGTTGATCATGTGATTGACTAGTCTGTATTGCAGGTGGAGCCAGAAGAATAATTCCAGTCAGAACAATAGTGTATATTGCAAAGAAAGATGTTCATGCTCCAGAACCGAGGAATCGAGTAGGTTAAAGTGTAATGGAAGCACTTTGGGCTCAATGAAGCTACATGGGAGATGGAGTATCAGATGCGAGCTATGTATCCTTCCTTATTCGTTGGTTGAGAAGATGTTTTGGTATATGTTTTTTGGTACACGTTTTGGTGATGTTTGGTATATGTACATATGTATATGAATGTAAATACCACCACGAGCTATTTTATAAAGCTCCAATATGTTGTACATGTGTCATGTCATTATGATATTATACTTGTATTTTGTCATGTTGGTTTGCTTCTCAACAGGATGATCATTGTAAATACTACAACAAGCTAAGTTATAAAGCTCCATGGGAAGTATGTTTTGCTTACAACAACCTTGTTCATTATTGGTGTTGTTGAACACCGAGGAAAATATTCCCTAAAGGAGGAGGGTTGTAACATCCCTGGTGAAAATTCCATGTAATAAAAGTTAATAAAGGCAAAATAATAACCACTGTTAGTGGGACACTTATTCCAAGTTGAATGTTGAGAAAAAACATAGTGATGGGGATCACTTCTAGTTAATTAATGGCTAAGGAAATTGGAAAAGGAAATGGCAAAGGCTTTGGAAAGGAAAAGTGGAATTTATTGGTATTTATTTATGAAAATAATGGAAATTAGGAGATAAGGGAAGTGAAAGGTCATACGTTGTACATGAGGAGGAAAATGAAGGAAAATAATGGAAAATGAAGAAAACGAAGGCCTCATTAATAAAAAGGCTTTTGAGGATCAGTTTAGAGACTTTTTTCCCATTTAGTTTTGGAGATCTCTCTCTATTCTCTCTCTCTCTCCCATACTCTTAGACACTGAGAGTTTTCTTGGAGCACTCTTGGAGGGTGTGAAATACTTGGAGTTTTGGAGTAAGAAGGCAAAGAAAGAGTAGGAAAGCATAGGAGGACATTGGGATTAGTAGCTACAACGGGTTTTTCTTGTAGGTACTAAATTTCATGTATGTTTTCGTCACTATTTTTGGCATGCATTACATATGAATGTGGTTTATTGGTCATGATTTGTCACTTGCATGGAGGATTTCCTAGATTGACAGTGGATTTTCCTAGCCTTTCCATTTCCTAGAAAACCATGGTGTTGTGGGCTTATTTCTTTGTTTTTCTGGTTGGTTCTCATGTTTCTTTTAGTTTGGGTTGAGTTATTGGTTCCTGGAGCCTTGGTTATACATACGCTCTAAAGCTCTATAAAAACTTGGGTTGAGTTACTATTCTTAGAGCCTTGGTTGGAGAAACGCTTTGGAGCCCTTCGTGGCTTGAGTTACTAGTCCTGGAGCCTTGGATGGAAAAACGCTCTGGAGCCTAGTAGTAGTTGTGGGTTGAGTTACTAGTCCTGGAGGCTTGGTTGGAAAAAACGCTCTGTAACCCTAGAAGGATAGGGTAGAGACCAATTAGTTGATGGTTTTGTGATGTTTGACTATGAGGTTGAATCATTGTTTGTTGGGTTCAGGTGTTTGGCATATGGAAGCCTTGAATGGTTTTGATTGATGTGTTTAATAATATCCCACATTCATTCTTGGAATATGGCATGGAGGTGACAGGCTAAAGAGAGTTTTGGCTCAGTCGTGTCTGGGGTCGGGTGGTCCATGGAAGTCCAACAACTGGTTATCCTTTTCATCATTAATATCAGGTTATTTCTCCTTGTTATTTCATGAGTATTATAATGGTTTATATGTGGATGACATGACTGTGATTTCCTTGGTATTTCAATTGCTATTATGTTGGTTATGAACATGTATTATGACAGTAGATATGTATGGCTCTCATCATGTTTTTATTTGTATATGAATAAACAATGTATCTATGGCCTAATGAATGAAACTGCAGCTAATGTGTTGAGTCATCAATGCTTCTTAGTGATTCTCATATGAGTATGAGACCCCTATGCTTAGATCTGTTGTTTACACCTATAGATTACATATTTGTGATATGTTTGATGAAATGTTTGTCATGGTTAGTAGCGGTCCAGTCAAGGGCTTGTTCAAGAAATTGCATTTGTATCACCATTTCATTGTTATCTTTTTGTTCTAAAGGTGTCATTTAGTTTTGGGCAGTGACCTAGGCTCTGGGCTTGAAAAAATGTCTCAAATCCCAAGGATCAAGGGCCAACACTAGGCAGAAAAGTCCCTAGATGTTGGCATGCCGTGTTGTGGGGTTCTAGATGCATGCATGCGCATATCATGGGAGCGTCCGGGGAATAATTTGGTCTAAAAGCTCAGTGGGACCCAGGGGCTGGTTATTTGATAGGTTGGGATGGTTCCTAGGAGTCTTGTTGTTGATGTGGAAGGTTTTTTTCATGTGTTTCCATCAATTCTACTTCCTTAAGGTGACTTAGGAGGTCGAATCATATCATAGTAACTTCTCACCACATGTTTACCGAGATTGGCTGGTTACTTGGGTAGATGTGGGAGAAGGGTGTTAAAAACTAAAACTAAGGTTGGGTGGAAAATTTCTCATCCTTAGTTAATTTGTTGGGTTGCTTCAATTTTAGATAAATTTTTGTATCTTGCTTGAAATTTACATGCATCCCATTTGTAGTCCATAAATTATTTCCACCTTTGGGTATGAGATTGGATCTAGTAGAGTGTATGTAAGAAATTTTGCATCAATAATTATGATAAATTCCCTGTATGCTTCTTCAAGAATTAAAATTATTTTGTTGTGTATGTCTTTAATGGAGTACACATTTAGATAAGAAGTTAGTGTACTTTTATTATATTTTGTTGTTAATATTATGAAAGATGGAAGTTTAGTTGGGATAAAACTAGAGAGTTAATAACTTACAATTTTAGAGGTTTATTTGCATACTTGATCTAATGTCTTCAAATTTGCGGAAAAATCATATTGGTTTCATTATTTTTTGGTCATTTCTTTCTATACATAAATAAAGCATGAAATTAAAAATATTCTATTTTTCTTTGGAATGAATTTCCTATGTAATTGGATTGAGTGAATTAAACAATTAAAGTATGGTTGGGTGTTATTTACAAGCTCATGATCATTGCATTTAGCATAATGTTAAGAGTATATCTCTCTTTTATCTGGTTCCTTTAAAAGAAACACATTTGGTTGTGGTTTAAGAAGGTAACTTGGGAAGATTGTATGGAAAGTGAAACTCTACTTCTTATGATATATTTATGAAAATTGTGTGCTTACATAGTGAGCCTTTTTTGGAATCCATATATATAAATTTTGGATGATGCACACACGTGCACACACAGATACACAAATATACAACTCTAGATGGCTAGGCTTTTTCCTTGGGTAGAAAGGATCCTTAAATTGCTATGTTAAAAGGGACATAAGGGCCCCTTGAAATTGGATGGCCAACTTGTAACTTTAATTAGATAAATTTGTTAAATAAATTTAATGTTTAATATGATATTTTAAAGTCTTAAGAACCCTAGCATCCTATATTAGTCATGGAATATGTAGAAACCCTTATGCAAAGGCTCAAAACCTTTGGATGCATAACTATCCTTCCTGAGAAGGCAATGGTAAGAGTCATTCTTCTCCTATTATAACAAACTAAGTTAGAGCTATAAGGCCTTAACACGTGTTTCTAATGTTTTAAAGAAGCAATAAGGCATTAGAGACGTGTAGCCCATTGAGGAAAACACTTAGGAAAATTATTGAAGGATTATGGAAGAGTTTTGAGGCAAACTTGAGTGTTTTTTGTGTATCACTTGAAGATTTTCTTCATGCAATACAACCCATATCACATGTAAAAATTTTGTATGTGAAATGGTAGAAGCCACTCAGTTAGGGAGGACATGTGGCATGCTATAGTTGGTTGTTACAACTTGGGGAAAATTCATGCATGATACATGGCACTAGTGGATTAGGTTTTACATAAACAAAAGTTTTGCGTCGTGCCACACATTGCACAACAACAAAATGTTGTGGGGTGATACATCACACTCACAAAACCTTGTTGGTGTGTGAAATCAAGCCATGGGACACACAACACACAAGGGGAAGTTATGTGTCTTGTGAAACATGGTAAATGATGAAAAAGTTAAGAATGTTGCAAACAAGAAAATATATGTTGATGCAATGAACTTGTCATACAAACAAAAAATGTGGAGTGTAGCATATTGCGTTGACAAAAATTTGGGATGTAATACATCACATTCCTAAAGTTTTGGAGGATGCGATAAATAGGAGGAAAAAGATGGACTATGAAGAAAAAATAGCCGATATCATGTAAAAAAGCATTTTATGGACACAACATATCACATACATAAAGTCTTTGAATGAAATATAATGTATCACAAACATTTTAATGATGCAACATAACCAAGAAATGAAGGAAGGGATTGGAGAAAGAGAAAGGAAAGGTGAGATGAGAGAAAAAAAAAGTAAGGATGGAAGAAAAAAGAAAAGGGACGGAACCAATGCAAAAAAGTAATGTTAAGAATATGTGATGCATCACAAAGAATATATCTTTCTTGCGATACAACACAATAAAAGAAAAGATGGAAGAATGTGACAAGAAGAAGAGAGAGCCCTCTTGTCACATAGGGTGCATTCTTCCATATTGGTTTTGGCACAAATGATTATCATTTGGGGCACGAAGAGAAAATTAACAGAACTATGACATGACACATTGGGAAAATTCTTTCTTTATGCAATAAGCTAAGCAAGAATTTTTACCTTGGTAATAAAAAGTTCTTAAAAAAACTTTTAAAAACCATATTTTACCACTTAAACCTTATAATTTAACATAAATACAATTATTAGAAAACTTTAAATGAAAAGAATAGATTATGATATTAGAAGTAACCCTACATTAATATTTAAAAAAAAATTTAGTGACCCTACCATCTTATTATTACTTAAAAATTTAAATATATTACATCAATATAAACTCGTTTTTAATTTTCATATAAAGAGGAGATTCCCACTCAACCCCATTCTCCTCGATGAAAAAGCATACCTATTAGGTATCCCTATAAAATGATGAAAAAGCATACCTATTAGGTATCCCTATAAAATGATTGAACATGGACGACAAGAACATTCCTATCAACAATATAGAAATGGGAAATAAGAACATTCTCGACACCACTATAAAAGTGTAAAACATGTGATAACACTGGAAGTTGAATCCCCAATCCAATGAGTAATAGATTCAGCTCAAATCTCACTGCATAATAAGTGGGACCTTATTAACTTACCTTTCGGTTTATATTTCAAATCATCCTCCTCGTTCACATCGTAAATGAAGGACACTTAGATACTAAGTGGGACCTCATCCTCGTTCACATTGTAAATGAAGGACAAATAGATAATAAGTGGGACCTCATTAACGTACCTCTCATTTTATATGTCAAATGTGCGCAACCTCCTCCTCGTTCACATTGGAATAAAGGTGTCATTGTTATGGCAAACCAAATTTGATTTACTGTGCACACTGTACAGCTCACGACACTTGTTGTCAATTCAAAAGTGTAATGCCAATCTCAAAGGCAATATCTCTCGCACGGTTTTGACTTTCAACTTACGCTTCACTGGTTTTACTTGACATATTTCCGAGCAGCATATTTCGAAGTGTCGAATTCACAATAAACAATCTGTACGATATAATTTATAGATTATTTGCAAATAGATTCTGAACATCTTTTACCTAAGATATTTCCGAGCAGCATATTTCGAAGTGTCGAATTCACAACGAACAATCTATACGATATAATTTATAGATTATTTGCAAGTAGATTCTAAAATCAAAATTTTAGAAGAGTGAGTTGGTGAGGCAGATTAGTGATGACATTTGCTTTCTTATTATTTATATCTTATTTATATCTTCTTACACTACGGACACTGCGAACATATAGATGACACTTCGAACTCAGAAACAGTAAGAAAACTAAATTAATTCATAATAATAAGCATTTCGATGACCCAACAAATTCATGTATTCTGTAATGCAGTTGCAAGCATGATTCTTGTGTAGTTCAATACCTGCACCGATTTATGGTTCTCCATTGATGCATTCAACAATTTTCCAATTTTTTTGGCTTTGTTATGATAGCGATCATCGCTGCTGTACCCAACAACTTAATTAATATGTATTTGAATGGAAAATTTTGAACAAGAATGTTTGCAATCCGACATGATTTTCACATTCTCGTTCAAATTTACGCAGATGTTGATTACTAGGAAACTCTAATAATTAGTTTTCAATGAAGTCTAGGGTTGAACGAAATGAACCCAATCTGAGCAATCAATGCCGAAATTGGGTATAGTACGTAAGACAGTTGCAATCCAGTTCTGTTTTTGACCCACTTCGTAAAAAATTGTTAAAAATGTAATTTGCTCCACATGCGGTACGAATACTTCGAAGTGTAAGTTGGGTTGACAATTCGTTAATTTTTTTTTTTTTTTTTTTCATACATAAAAAAGAAAGTACATATAATTGTAACTGTTTTTATGTTTATAATAATTTATTATAAAATAATCTTGTTCTAAAAAAATGTCTATTTACTGTCCTTCTATCATCTATTCAGTGAAATGTAGATCTCGAATACTTATGTATTCATATTATTTCCTACTATTGTAACATAAAATTCTACATAGCCACATCATTTATTTTTATCAAATGTCTACCCAAAATTTATATCACAGTCCATGGAAAATATCAAAAACCTTTTTCTTAAAAATAATTAATGCTGCCAACATTAATTATGACATCCTGTTAAAAAGTTAGAAAGTAGAACTTACGAGGCTTTTTGGTGACACCTCCCTTGGAAAGAAGATCTACATCCATATTTTTCTCTGTGTATATGTGATTAAATTGTATACGTTGGAAGGTGCTTACGAGGTTTCGGATACACATCATCCATTTTGATAGAATGGACGGATTAAAATGAGGTTAGCCCTTGACCAAGTCAATAATGCCCTTAGCATCTCCATATACTTGTAAGTTCTCTAGTCCCAACCATTTTTCCACTACAAGTACTCCCCATAAAGTGATTATCTATGCTCTATTGTTTGTACCATGTCCTCCTTCCCACCAGAAATGGAAGCATTTGCCTAGCTCTATAACTATGAATGCACCACATCCGCATTCCCTCTGAGAGCATGCCCCATCAAAAAATCCCACAAGAAAGTCATTCCAAATGTCTTTGTACCTTCACTTCCTTTTGTTAGAGCGCCTCTTTGTCAGTTCAATTTCACTGTAATATGCAACAATCTTAATCACATCTTCCCAAACCATAAACCCTTTTTGTTCAAATATATAAGCATTTATGTTGGCCAATGGACCATATCATGTATAATGGTAGGGTTCGATGTTGATGATGTGATATTAACCAAAAATATAGACAAGAAACCAAGGTTTGTTTATGTCTACTTGGAGCGATGTTCAATGTATCAATTACCCCATCCCACACATCCAAAACATATGGGCAATGAATAAGAAAGTGATCAATATCCTCGGGTCCCCTCATGCACATATGACAATTGCTCAAACCTGTAAATCCTTGGATCTATAGGTTCTTCCATATGAACACACGGTCATGTACTGCTAGCCAACAAAAACATTTGATTTTGTTTGGCAACTCCCATTTCCATACTTCCTAGGACCATCTGTGGAAGATGAAATCCTTCTTAGTCCTAGGCAACTTATGATATATATCTTTGACCATCAGTTGACCCTTTTTTAACATACCATCCCAAGTCATGTAACCCTCTTGTTCTATGATTGCAATGCATCCTTAGCGTAATAGAGAAATGTATCTCCCATTCATAAGCATATATACCTGCCAACCCTAATTCCTCCACCCTCCTTTAGGATTGTTGATCAATGCTATTATTGTGAAGATGATGGATCTTATGAAGGAGGTGTATGCCTTTGTCATGGATGTAATTAAGTAATGGAACATATAAAGAGTGATTCCCATAAATTCTCTTAATAGCATCTAACCCGATCTCGACCTTAGTTCCATCACCAACCTCCCAAGGAATAATTCCCAAGAGTTATTGCAAGTTTTTCATCATGCTACACTAGATGTAGGAGACACGTGCTTTCTTTCTGGCACCGTTCCTAATCCAAGATGTGAACATTTGGCCATACATATATTCGTCTCTAATAATTAGTGTAAATCTACTATTTTATGTAAATGAAAATAATTAAAAGTTCATCTTAAATTTTTTTCTTTTTTCTTTTTTAACAATGAAAAAACTTATCATAGTTTATTTGTCAAAACAATGAGGACAACTATATCTTATTGCTATGCTCAAATGCAAGTTGATTCATCACAATTATTCAAGGAAAACCATACCTCTTGGAATGACTCGTTGGTGGTCCATAAGAGGGTAGGCTTTCACTTTTGCCAAATACCTCTGAATCTAAAATTGTTAAGTTGTTTTCTTATATCCTAAAAAAAATAATTCCTTAACCCAACAAAAACAATTTTAAAATATACTCTATACCTAACTAACATACTATTATGTCTTTTAAAATAAATAAACATAAACATTAAAAACAATACATTTCAAAGATTACTCAATAATGACATTATTCCATAATCTTAAAGTAAATGCCTACTCATTCATAACACTACTCCATAAATAAATCCCCATTATTAAAAACACTATTTCATAATCTTAAAATAAACTCCTATTCATTAACACAAATAGTATAACAAACCTTTACTTATTAATAACATTTACTTCATAATTAATAATATTATTTCATAATCTAAAAATAAATCTTAACTTATAAATTAGATACTACTATTTTAATTTTAAAAAAATCTTAATTTATTTATAAAATTTTTATTTTATTTTATTTTAATTAATGAGTAACACTACTTTCACATAAAATCAAGATGAAGTCTGTAGATCCCAATTTCCAAATCACAATATCCCCACCAAATTGGCACCAAAATATAGTATATCCAAATTCTCACCATGTAAGCGCTAAAATATAGTACAATATACAAATAGACATTCAGTTAACATGGATGTTACACGTGTCCGAAGTGGAGTAAATAGGTCTAAACATCCTATCCTCAAAAAAATTTCTTTTATAATTTAGCATGAGAGGATATAGTTGCAAATCTTAATTATTTTTTGATATAATACAAGACGATTTAGTCAAAAGTTATAATTTTTTATTATGACTAGAGGATTTAATTGCTGGTCCCATCTCACTTTCACTTTTTCATAATGTCGAGTACATTCTTTATGTGGGTCCCATCTCACTTTCACTTTTTCGTTATGTCGATTACATTCTTTACGTCGCGACATTCATAGGCTTTACGTCTATTCGATGGGGATTGAGGTGTTATAATATTCATGGACATGTCCATGGTGTGTGTCTTCAAATATTTTTTTACCTTTATTTCTCATTTTTTCCATGTAACAAAATCTTGGTTGTACTTCATTTTTCCCATTCGTCATAAAAACATGTTATAAGTCACCTGCAATTTCATGGCTTTTTCGCACCATGTGTGTATATATTAACATTAGATTTTTTAGCATATAGCATACACTGCATATAGTTGTAGTTTATTTGGATGTTTTTGGGAGTTTTTCTGGTCTAATTTGCTCAATCAAGTAGGGATTTGTTGGAATCACAAGTTTGAGTTCTGAACTCTCCATAGGGTGTTGAATCGATATATGTAGTCAAAACCCCAGTTTAAACAATCAAAAATCAAGATTTGACTAGAAATTTTTTCACTCGATTCCGACCAAAATCTCTCTCTCTCTCTCTCTCTCTCTCTGTGGAAAACATTAGATTTGCTAGTATAGTGAAGAGAAATCAATAAATCATGCTTAATAGAGAGATTTGTTTCCCTTAGAAGAGATGATACCTCTCTTGTTCTAGTTGCGATGGAACTTTCCTTACTCAAGTTGTGATGGAATCTCCCTTATGGTTGTAGGATTGAATCTAACAAGGTATAACTAGAAATATGCTAATAAAGATGCATTTGCATGACCCAATCAAACTTATAAAATTAGATTAGACTTGTACTAGTTAAAGGAGTTCTTGTAAATGTGTTGGATATGAGAGGTGTAAGAAACCATATGGGATTGATGAAAGTAGAAGGATATTAGTCATTGTTAATGTGTGTACCTATAAATTAGGGGTTTCAAGGATAACAAAGTTTAAATTTACGCTGAAGAGATTTAAATTCATGGAATAATATTATCTATTAGGGTCCCTATGTTGTATAAAATTGTCATTCTATGTTTTTTTTACTATGAGCAACAAATTTGATATCATGATAATATATTTTTGAGGCCTAAAATGACCCTTTGTTACACAACTTATGAATTGAAAACCATGACAATCTAAAGAAATCTATAGTACAATTGGTACCAAGAGATGAATTGGATCTTAGAGAATTTGGCTCAAATTGACTTTGTATCTTAGTAAGTCCAAAACGAATTTGAGCAATTGTCAAGGAAAATTAAGGAAACAAAATTAGTTATGGACTCAATTATGGGGTTTTCACCCACAATTACACCCAAAAACTAAGAAACGCACCAAAGTTGGTGTGTTAAGGTGTCAAAGTGAGTGAGACCAATGGCCAAAAGCTAAGAATTGGGAGACCGTGGATATAATGAAACCATGTAAGTGCTAAAAATCTTAGTGAGTTCACACATTTATGTTAAGATGAGAAGGGCTCTATTAAGGTGATCCATGACATTATAGGAATAATTCAGAAGTAGCATGTGTCATTAGGCATGTTATACATGAAAATGAGACAAGGGTGGACTACATAAGGAATGTCCTTTATGGGTAAGTGTATGCGAGTACCCAAATGTGAAAGTTATACACTAAATTTCCCCTTTTGTAGAAGTTGTTATCCACAAGATGGGAATTGTAGCAAGTTGTGAGGAATAAGAGGAGAAAGAAAGTGCACAAGAGAAATATAATATCCTTCATAGTGTAGATCAATGCCTTAGTGATGCTAGGTAATCCTCCAACAAACCAAACTATATAGCGTGAAGTATGTTTGAAGGCTCACATGCATGAAGCATCATTGCAAGGTGGAGCCACAAAGGTGCTTCATGAATGAGTAGATGTCATGTAGGCACAAATAGAAAGAGAGAGAAAGATCAACAAGAAAGTGGTGCATGTCAAGAAAAATTGTTGGGATAGAGGAATAAGCAAGATTCAACCATTATGTAAGGATAATAACAATTAAACCATAAGTATAAGTGAAGAGATTATGGGCAAAGGATTTAACTATCATGTAAATGATATAATAACAAAACTATGGAATTTAAAATAAGTGAGTTCTAGTTATCATTTTAAATAAATAATAACTTAGAATGTTGTAGTGAAATCATGAATGAATGAAGTAATGGATCAATAATAATAAGGAAATTATACTTTCACTTTCCAATAGATGGGATTATGTTGAGAATGCAACAAGTTGATGGATCTTAGTGGAAAGAAGTCGCCTTCACTAAGTGTGCCCGCAGGCTATTTTTGGCGCAAAGTCTATTTTTAGACTATGTCTATTTTTATACATATGGATCATGGTCTATGAGTTGCAGGATGCTATTTGTGGATGATTGTTCATGTTGGTAAAAATAGATGGACTTCTATTTTTAGACATATGGGCGGAGTCTATTATTAGACTGCCAGGCTAAAAATAGAACAGTCGAATATTATTAGCTCATAATAATATTTGGACTATAAACATTATCTTATCCTCTTGGAGCAATTCAGTTTGAGCTACAGATGTGGCACATGCAGCTGTCAAAAGGAAATACGCTTTTATTGTGGGTCAGTTGAGCTATTGCATGATGGACTTCAGTTAGAACTCAAGTGGTTGAGATTGGTGGAGTTGATGGAGTTGTGTTCAGTTTGACTTGGTTGAACTAGTTGTATTTAGTTTAACTGCAAATACACTAGTGATGAGTGATGTGAATTAATTGTTAATTAATTCACTAATTATTAACTCATAAAGCAACTAAAGAATACATCGGTTAACTCAGTACATTGACAGTTCAGTGGAGACAGGTGTTAGAGGTTGAGATTGCTATCAGTTATGACTATAGTTGTGCATGAGACTTGCACAATCAATGGATTGAGTATTGCCAATGAGGATTGCATGGTTCAGCCAAGGGAAATAGGAGTTTGGATCAGCCATTCTCATATATTCTCATGCAAGATTGCGCAGTGGAAGCAGGCAAGCAACAGAGGAGATTTGAACTTGTGATTGATTCAGATCTGAGCTAGTTTGTGTGTAACAGGTGGAGATAGTACTGAGTACTTGTGAGGAGTATTGTACTATGTATTGTTACATGTTCTCAATCATTATAATATACAGATAGTGTGGGGTTTTCAGCTGTATGCTTTCCTCGGATTACATACTATGTTAATGTGTGCATGCGATTGATGTTTCATTGTTTTTAATTCCGAAAAATTGATGATCAACGTAGAGGAGGTTATGTATTATTCATGCATTCTGTAATAGTGTATAATCGGGATAATCTCTGTGAATAAGTGTCATATTATTCAAAATTTCTACATTGTATCAGAGTAGAGTTGATCATCAGATCTATTATTCAGAAAGTGGTTACATTTTATTTCTTTAGGCAGAGTCTGTAATCGGGCCAGGTAGCCTCTGGATTCATCCTTCCTTTGGAAGGTGAGATATCCGGTAAAATCCCATACAGTCAATCTCTGTACGAGAAATACTTTGTTCTCGCGAATTTTAGATCAGAATCGGTTGAGTTTTGCGCTGGTGGAATTCGAATTTGCAGCAGTGTGTTCTTGGTGTCAAAGTTGAAATGTCTTTCAACAGATTGCGATTGGAGTATGCTCTTGAGGGTAGCTCGAATTATATTGCATGGAAAGACATGATGGAGGCGGTGTTAGATGACAATGGGTTGAAGGAGTTCATAGAGGCTGAGGTCCCAAAGCCTACTGATACTGCTCAAGTTGAGGCTTGGCAAAAGATGACAACAAAGTGTCGAAGGATTCTGTTGGAGGGCGTGAAGGATCACATTGTGTCCAGCCTGCATGGAAAGGCTTCTCCATACTTGATGTGGAAAGTGTTAACAGATCTATTCCAAAGCAAGAGCGACCAGAGGAAGTTGGCGCTCAAGGACAAACTCAGAAACATTAAGTGTGAGAAAGGAGACAGTATGCCCAAGTATCTCACGAAGTTCACTCAATGTCGAGATGAGCTGGGAAGTGTGGGGGTGACTATCGATGATGAGGACTTGGTGAGCTTCGCTCTCCTTAGTCTTTTGAAGAGTTGGCATTCCTATCAGGACTCTGTCAATGGTCGGGAGAAATTGCCACGATGGGAGAGACTTTGGTCAGATCTTGTGCAGGAGGAGATCAGGCGAAATACCAGGGATAGATCTTCATCAAAGGCACCTGATGAAGAAAATTGCGCTTTGGCTGCCAAAGCAAAGAAGGGGAAGAACAAGAAAGCTTCTTATTCCGGTGCGAAAGGCAAGAAGTAGGACATGTCCAAGGTGAAGTGCTTTCACTATCACCAGCACGGACACTATGCCATAAATTGTTCGCAGAAGAAGAAAAATAAGCAAGTTGTTGGATCTGCAGAGGGAGAGGCCTTAGCCTCAAAGTTTGAGCTTGATTTTTCGTTGATCGCATGCTTGGTATCAAGTGTGATGGGATCGGTATGGTTCTTGGACAGTGGTGCGTCTTTTCATATGACAGGAGATCGAGATTTGTTTTCTGATCTGGAGGAGAAAGATCTTGGAGTGCACATCGAGATGGGCGATGATGGTAGATACAGTGCGACCGATATTAGTACCATTCCTTTGAGAGGGAGTCTGGTAAACCCTTCATATTGAAGGAAGTGATGAATGTTCCAGGATTGAAGAAGAATCTTATCTCTGTGGCAATGTTAGAAGACAAGGGATATGATGTTGTTTTCAGCGAGGGAAAGGCTTTCCTACGCAGTAAGACAACTGGAGAAACTTGGAAGATAGGAGTTCGAGTCAGGAACCTTTATCAATTGTATGTAGATGGCTGTGCAGCAATGGCATGCAAGGCAAAAGGATTAATGAGCCGGGATGATGGGGAGCTGTGGCACAGGAGATTGGGCCACCTTCACCATGGAGCCTTGAAGATACTGCAGCAGATTACTACTGGGCTTCCTAAAGGCACTCTTGCGCAGTCAGATTAGTGCAAGGGTTGTACTTTGGGAAAATTTGTTAAAGCCACCTTTCATGAGAAGGATAGTCGAGCCACGATGATCCTTGAGAGAATTCACACAGACGTGTGTGGACCTTTCTCAGTAGCTTCGACAGCAAAGCACAGGTACTATGTGATCTTTGTTGATGATTTCTCTCGAAATTGTTGGATCTTCTTCATGCAGAAGAAGAGCGAGACATACTCAAAGTTCTATGAGTTCAAAGCACTGGTCGAGAAGGAATCGGGGAAGAAGGTGAAGGCTCTTAGGAGCGACAATGGTTGTGAATTCATCTCTAGCGAGTTCAAGGACTTCTGCAGCACAGAAGGGATTCGAAGAGAGCTCATAGCTCCCCATAACCCACAACAGAACGGGGTTGCTAAGCGGAAGAACAGAACGATCGTGGGTGTTGCACGGGCGATGTTGCATAATCAGAGCCTACCCCTTCACTTGTGGGCGGAAGCATGCAATACTGCAGTATATGTGCAGAACCATTGTCCTCACAGGATGCTTGGCATGAGTACACCCGAGGAGGCTTATGCTGGTAAGAGGCCTGATATTTCTCATTTGAGGATTTTTGGTTCTAAAATTTACATGCATGTGACGAAGGATGCCAGGAAGAAGCTGGAGCCGACCGCAGAGGTTGGGATATTTGTGGGGTACACTGATACGCCCCAAAACTATCGTGTGTATTTTCCAAACAGTCGTAAGACTGTTGTGCGACGGGATATCAAATTTCAAAAGGAGAAAGCCATGAAGTGTTCGCTTGAGAGGGAGCCACACTTGCATGCAGATGAAGAGCTATTAGTTCCTAAGGATGAGCTTCAGGATGTGGATCAGCCACAAAATGAAGTTCATGGAGTGGAAGATACCACTCATGCAACGCCAACCATCAGAGGGTGAAAGAGCACTACAGAAGCAGAGCGACTGGCTCAAGATGCAGAGAAGGTTGTAGGACCACCTACAAGCCAACGCAGACAGAGACAGTCACCTGATCGGTACACTAGATACATGGCTCTTGTGAGAAAATGTGTTGTGACTGAGCCATCCTCTTTCGAGGAAGTTGTGGAGGATCCCGCATGGGTAGATGCCATGGTGGAAGAGTATGATTCGATTGTCAGAAATAGTGCATGGGAGATTGTCCTAAGACCAGAGGGGAAATCAGTGGTGGGTTCGAGATGGATCTACAAAGTGAAGTAGGTAGTTGACAGGAGTGTGGAGAAGTACAAGGCAAGATTTGTTGCCCGAGGCTTTTCACAAATAGAGGGGATCGATTATGAGGAGACCTTTGTACCTGTCGCAAGGTATTCTTCCATGCGGACGATTCTTGCTCTCTCAGCGCAGATGGGGTGGCACATTCATTAGATGGATGTGAAGACTGCATTCCTC
The DNA here is from genome assembly GCA_031772625.1 of Pinus tabuliformis. Lineage (NCBI taxonomy): Eukaryota > Viridiplantae > Streptophyta > Pinopsida > Pinales > Pinaceae > Pinus > Pinus tabuliformis. The sequence continues at coordinate 1,149,444,562 of CM062805.1, forward strand.
AACGAAGTCATTGAGGAGGAGGTGTGCATAGAGAAACCCGAACGTTTCGAGATCTTCAGCAGCAAGTCACATGTGTGCAGGCTTAAGAGAGCAATGTATGGGTTGAAACAAGCACCACGTGCTTGGTACACACAGATAGACAGTTATTTCACCGGACTTGGATTCTCCAAGAGTGAGGCAGATCCTAACCTATACCAGATTGTGGTGGAGGGTAAGTTGCTTATCATTGTACTTTATGTAGATGATTTGATTTTGATAGGTGATGAGCTGTTGATACTTTCATGCAAGGAGGATCTTGCTAAGGAGTTTGAGATAAAGGACTTGGGCCTCCTTCATTATTTCCTGGGATTGGAAATTTGGTAGCGCAGTGATGGACTATTTGTTTCTCAGGGTAAGTATGCTCGGGAGATACTGAAGAAGTTCAACATGCATGGCTGCAAGCCTGTTGACACTCCTCTTCCTGGAGGTTGGAGGAAGGAGGATGCTACTTCAGCAGAAGTAGTGGATGCCACTGTTTATCGATAGTTGCTGGGGTCGCTTATGTATCTGGTCAATACACGACCCGATATATGCTATGCTATTAACCAGCTTTCACAAGCTATGGTTAAGCCAACCAAGCTCTTCTGGAAGGCAGGCAAGCATGTATTGTGTTATCTCGGAGGCACATTGGGATATGGATTGTGGTACAGACAGGAGGATGAGGTGAAGCTATGTGGCTTCACGGATGCAGATTGGGCAGGGAGCCCAACGGACAGAAAGAGCACATCTGGAGGGGTCTTCAATATCGGGTCGACAACAGTTTCTTGGTACAGTAGGAAGCATAGATCCGTGGCACTCAGCTCAGCAGAGGCCGAGTATATGGCAACAAGTTTGGCTGCATGCGAGGCTATATGGATGAGGAAGATCCTGGTCGGGTTGTTTGGTTTATACTTGGAGCCTACAGTGATTTATTATGATAACCAGAGTTGCATTAAAATCTCGGCTAATCCAGTATTTCATGATAGATCCAAGCACATTGACATCAGGTACCATCATATCAAAGATTGTGTGCAGCAGAGAATCATGTTACTTTCATACATTCCAACGGAGGATCAGGATGCTGATATCTTGACGAAGGCACTCACCAAGAGAAAATTTGAATACCACCTAGGCAGGATAGGGGTTGCTGATAATCCATATCTTGTTGAGAGGGAGTGTTGAGAATGCAACAAGATGATGGAGCTTAGTGGAAAGAAGTCACTTTCACTAAGTGGGCCCGCAGGCTATTTTTGGCGCAAAGTCTATTTTTAGACATATGGATCATGGTCTATGAGTTGCAGGATGCTATTTGTGGATGATTGGTCATGTTGGTAAAAATAGATGGACTTCTATTTTTAGACATATGGGCAGAGTCTATTTTTAGACTGCCAGGCTAAAAATACAACAGTCGAATATTATTAGCTCATAATAATATTTGGACTATAAACATTATCTTATCCTCTTGGAGCACTTCAGTTTTAGCTACAAATGTGGCACATGCAGCTGTCAGAAGGAAATACGCTTTTCTTGTGGGTCAGTTGAGCTATTGCATGATGGACTTCAGTTAGAACTCAAGTGGTTGAATTTGGTGGAGTTGATTGAGGAGTTGATGGAGTTGTGTTCAGTTTGACTTGGTTGAACTAGTTGTATTTAGTTTAACTGCAAATACACTAGTGATGAGTGATGTGAATTAATTGTTAATTAGTTCACTAATTATTAACTCATAAAGCAACTAAAGAATACATCATTTAACTCAGTGCATGGACAGTTCAGTGGAGACAGGTGTTAAAGGTTGAGATTGCTATCAGTTGTGACTATAGTTGTGCATGAGATTTGCACAATCAATGGATTAAGTATTGCCAATGATGATTACGTGGCTCAGCCAAGGGAAATATGAGTTTGGATCAGCCATTCTCATCTATTCTCATGTAGGATTGCGCAGTGGAGGTAGGCAAGCAGCAAAGGAGATTTGAACCTGTGATTGATTCAGATCTGAGCTAGTTTGTGTGTAACAGGTGGAGATAGTACTAAGTACTTGTGAGGAGTATTGTACTATGTATTGTTACATGTTCTCAATCATTATAATATACAGATAGTGTGGGGTTTTTAGTTGTATGCTTTCCCCGGATTACATACTGTGTTAATGTGCACATGCGATTGATGTTTCATTGTTTTTAATTCCGAAAAATTGATGATCAACGTAGAGGAGGTTATGTATTATGCATGCATTCCACAATAGTGTATAATCAGGATAATCTCTGTGAATAAGTGTCATCTTATTAAATATTTCTACAGATTCAATATCATAGGTCCATTTTGATAATAAATAGTTATCTACATCATAAAGTGGTCCATAAACTGTCATGGATATTCCATTGGATAGTTTAACAGAAGAGATCTGATAAAATTATATTAAAAAAAATGAAATATGTACTATTATGGTTTATTTCTCTTTTGATTTTTGGATCTGTAGATTATTGTTTATTTTGTATGCATGCAAGTTAAAAAATCATGCAAAAAATAGATAATATAGAAATAGAAACTCATAAACTGTGATTTGACATAAGATATAACCTAGGAAACCCTTTCGAGAGAAATCACTTTGTTCTCTTTCTTTGAATAGAAAATGGTTGTGAGTGCAAAGAAGTATGGCCTGTGGCCCATGGGATACTACAATGCAAAAATCCTCCCTATGTGCTCTATCCCCTATCCCTCTTTGCTATTTTTCTCATCTATGGAACGAGCACACTCGAAAAGAATGGAACCCCTTTTCCTCATAGTGACCCAGTTATAACACAACCTGATAGCCTACTAGTTGTTAATTTGATCACTTTAATGATACAAGTGGATGTTTATGGCCACCTGCTTATTCCACATGGACCCCCACCACTGTCTCTTTTAGTTTTTCAGTTTCCTTAATTGTAGCACAATTTACTATTTTTGGCAGTTTTTCAGATCTTGAATTTTTGGAGCCGTTTTGAGGCCCTAAACAATGTTTTTTTGGGAAAATCAGGGCCAACATGGGTCATGGACCGATGTTTCCCAATTGAATTTTGTATTCGTCGGATAGATATTTCTAACGAGGTATTTTTCACATCAAACGGAGATCGTGTGTCAAAGTTACAACCCCTAGAAGTTGATGTACCAATTTACCCAAACGGGACCCATAGTTTGGCACTTCATCTCCTAGGGTTAGGTTTTTGGATGTTTAGGGTTTCACATTGTTTCTCAATAATATATAGGCCTTTGAGCCTCATGGTAACACAGTTGAGAGGCATGTAGCCACCACATCTCTTCTCAAAGATAAGTTACCATTGCTCAAGCTAGCCTTTTTTCCATTTTGTTTGTAAGCATATTTCAGTATTTGATATTAATGAAATGAAGTGTTATTTATGTTGCATCTCTGTATTTGTTGTTATATCTGTAATATTTTGTGTTCCTGTTTAAACTCAGATCATTGGTATCAGAGCGGTCTGCTCTTTCACTGTTTTTCTTTGTATGTCCCCAACGAGATCGGAATATAAGGATTTAGGGCTTGAAATGCTCGAACCTTTGCAATACTAGCCTCGAAAATCCCAACGGCCTCCCATGTGGGAAGAAAATAAAGACAAGGGGGCAAGAGATCCTTTCAAAATCTTGCTCGAAGAAGCCCTCGAGCGACAGAGGAACAAAATGATGGACAACTTTTCCTAGATCCTTCAGCAGCTACCCAAGGGTGACACATCTACTTCCAACAACTACTCTTGAAGCGCCCCACCCTTTAAGGTACAAGTTAACTTTTACATTCCCATAGTTGAGGGTCTGATAGATGCGGATGCCATAGATAAATGGTTGAATTTGCTAGAAGGATATTTTTCTATCCATGATTTTCCCAGCTGGGAAAAGATTACCTTACTCTTCCCAAAGTCACCCCCATGTCAAGGATTGGTGGGAAACCTACTATGAGCATAAGGATGAAAATACGCCCTCACTATTTTTGGCCACACCCACTTGGGATTCATTTTGGGATTCCATCAGGGAGCAGTACTACCCTGCTAGGAGCTATGAGGATAAATACATAAAGTGGAGCACATTGTGACAGGGAAGGGACCAAGATTTGTCGAAGTTTACAAATGTTTTTCATACCCTTCGCACGAAGTTGGGTATCAAGGATTCTGAGAAACATTTCGTACTCAAGTACCGCGACTACCTACATAGGTACATCTAGGATGACATGGCGTTCATGGACAACTCCTCACTCGGCACGACGTACCGATATGCTCTCAATATCGACAAAAATCTTAAACAGAAAAAGTGAGACTTAGGATCTATGAAACTAAAGCAAGGGAAAGGCACCCCCAAATGATAGAGATAAGGGCAAAGCCAAGGCGGAGTGAGATAGGATAACCCGCCAAAACCGTAAGTAAAGAACAACACCACGAAGACAAAGAAGGACATAGGAAAGTGGTGTGAGTTCCATAAGAGCTCCACTCACAACACAAGTGAGTGTCGGGCTAAGTAGTCACTGGTGGACAAGTTGAAGACTTCTAAGTCTGACACATGTTCTGACTCTGAGTCAGAACCCAACAAGGGGAATGAAAAAGGGAAGCAGATCATTGACACAGAGCTGAGCGCCAGTGTGGCCACCACTAATGATCTAGAAGATTGATCCTGAAGATCTAGAAGAGGGGGAGAACCTGTTCCACTCACAAACGTGGGTGAAGGATTCTCCACTACAGTTCATTGTCAACAGCAGGAGCCAAAATAACCTCATTTTAGTAGAGGTCATGAAGCTGTTGGCCCTACCGTCTACAACACATCCACAACCATATACCATCAGTTGGCTTCACCAAGGACAAGATCTCTGCATCAATTAGCAGTGTCGACTTCCATACAACATCAAGCCCTTCATGGATGGGGTACTGTGTGATGTTGCTCCTCTTGAATTTTGTGATGTATTATTAGGACAACCCTACTTATGGAAGTGACATGCTATATATGAGTCTTGACCTTACTCTATTATTATTTCTTTGGGTAGTAAGTTATACGGAATACTGCAGGTAGCCCCACCTACCACCACTCTTTGATCTCTGCAAGCAATGCAATAAGGTCATCTCCTAGATTGGGAAATATTTTTTCTTTCTTATTCGCTCTCAAAGTAAGGGGAAGGTCATAGTCATAACCATGGCCCCTATGAAGGGTTCCTCCAAGAAGCAGAAGCAGGTGGATACGGTCATGGAAGAATACAAGGAAATCTTCTCCTCACCCACAGAGGTACCCTTACATTGTCAAGTCAATCATTCAATCGATCTGAATCTTGGAGAACCTCTACCCAACAGGATGATATATCGTTGCTCCATTTTGGAAAATGAAGAGATCAAGTGGAAAATATAGGAGTTTCTGCAGAAAGGGCACATTCGACCAAGTTCCTCACCTTGTGGGAGCCCGATTGTACTTGTACAAAAGAAGGATGGGACCTGGAGGCTTTGCATTGATTATTGGGCACTAAACAAAATCACTGTTAGGAACAAGTATCTAATCCCATGGATTGATGACCTACTAGACCAACTCAAGGGGGCCAAGTATTTCAACAAGATCGATCTGAAGTCTGGTTATCACCAGGTTCCAATAGAGCCCACAGATGTATGGAAGACTACCTTTAAATCCAAGGAAGGCCTTTTTGAATGGTTGGTTATGCCCTTCGGGTTGACAAATGTCCCTGCTACTTTTATGAGGCTAATGGATGACATCTTGGCCCCTTCACCAACTCATTCGTGGTGGTTTATCTGGATGACATCCTCATCTTCAGCAAGAGTTGGGAAGAACACTTGCAACACATTCAATAGGTCCTTCAAACCCTTCGGTAGCATAAACTATGTGCCAACCTGGAGAAATGCACCTTTGGCATGAGCTTGGTCCAATACTTGGGTTACGTCAAAGATGAGTGTGGCGTGCATGTGGGCCCAACCAAGATCCAAGTCATTCAGGACTGGCCAGCCTCGACCACTCTAACGGAGCTTCACAACTTTTTGGGCCTTGCAAATTTCTATTAGAGGATCGTGTTGGGATTCTCCCATATCACTTGGCCTTTGAGTCAAATTAGTAAGGGTGAGGTGAAAGAAAAAAAATTCTGGTCCGAGTCCCAACATAAGGTGTTCGTTGAGTTGAAGCACTGCCTTTTCTCTACAGTTGTACTCACACTACCAGACTTGCAGTAACCATTTGAAATCGAGACAGACGCCTCAGACTATGATATTGGTGGAGTCCTCACCCAAGACAGGAATCTAGTGGCATATCATAGTGATAAACTTTCTGATACAATTCGGAATTACCCCACCTGTGATAAAGAGATGTATTACATCATACAGGCTTGCCGACAATGGAAGCACTACATTTTGGGGAAGGAGACGATCATCCACACCGATCACCGACCTCTTCAGTTTATACAAACACAAGGGAAGTTGTAGAACCATCGCCATCAAAAGTGGTCTACATATCTACAGCAATTCCACTTGCACACTAATTACAAAAAGGGTAGCACCAATCATGTTGCAGATTGCCTCAGCCAACCCCCAGTTGCAACACTGACTACTGTTCTCAACTCCTATGGTCTTGAGACTTTTGGATGGATGCAACTATACAAAAATGATCTAGAGTTCTCCTCCACATACCATATTCTAGTAGATGGAAAGCAATTTCCTAATTTCCTCCTCTAGGATGCATTATTATGTTACCTGGGCCACCTTTGTGTTCCTTCAAGTAAGCATGCCAAGATGATTTGGGAGGTGCACTGCAGTCGGGTCGCCGAATGGTGTGGAGAAAAATGTGGTTATATTGTGAAAGTACTTTTATTGGCCCAAACTCCGACTATATTTTGGGAAATATATCAGATCCTACACTGCTTCGCCATTGCCAAGCCAACAATCAAGAACCAAGGTCTGTACACTCCTCTCCCTACTCCCAACTCGTCGTCGGAATCCATATCCACAGACTATATGTCTAACCTCCTTTCTACCAAGCATGGAAATGACTGTGTATTTGTGGTCATGGATAGATTTTCTAAGGTAGCTATATTGGTGGCTTGCAAGAAGAGTATCACAGTAGAGGACAATGCCAAACTCTTCTTTGAACGTGTATGCATACATTTTGGGATCCCGCAGACCATTATATCAGATCGGGATAGAAAGTTCCTAAGCACATTTTGTTCAAGCCTCTAGACACTATTGGACACCAATCTCACCAAGTTGTGTGCCTTCCATCCCCATACTGATGGCTAAATGAAGGCTATCAATAGGATGATAGTGCACATACTCTGCATGTATAACTCCAAGCATCCTCGAACCTAGGATGAGATTCTTCCATATGTGCAACACATTTATAACATAGATCTCCATAGCTCGATTGGTTGCAGTCCCTTTCAAGTGGGTCTAGGATTACAACCATTGTGTCTGATTGATGTTTACATGCCTTATGCGACTACAGACATAATCCACACATGTATTTTCCGAGTCTAGTAAAGAAACCATATTTATTGAACACATCATACACATCTGAGAGTAGGTTCACAACATCTTGGAGAAGTCAAATGCCAAGTACAAGCAATGACATGATCAACATCGGGTGCCACACAAGTTTCTGGTGGGCGACAAAGTTTGGTTGCATTTGCAAAAGGGACACCTTACCACAGCCTATCGAAAGCTCAAACCACTCTGATATGGTCCTTACACCATTACTAAGGTTGTGGGAGACAATGTGTTTGAGCTTAGCATTCCCCCATTCCTTGGCCTGCACCCAGTGTTTTGTGTGGACTACCTTCAAACCATACTTTCCACTATTAATGGACACATCAGTCATTGCAGAATAGCTCACACCAATAGAGTTAAACCCATACTACATGGAACAAGCCACAAATGATTGGATTATGGACACACAGGTCAAGAAAACTCGCCAGCAGAAGATCCAACTATATCGGGTTGTCAAAGCTGGCCAACTCCTGCACCAAGGTAAGTGGCTCACTAGGGACCAAGTTCAACAGAAGTTTCCCCATCTCATAGAGGCACTCAACGCAATGGGGACCATTGCTTCCTAAGTGGGGTGGAGTGATCTAGGTGGATCTTGGTGGTCACCTGTCTATTCCACTTAGACCCCCACCACAGTCTCTTTCATCTTTTCAGTTTCCTTAATTGTAGCAGAATTTACTATTTTTGGTAGTTTTTTGGGTCTTGAACTTCTAGAGTCGTTTTGAGTCCCTAAACGACATTTTTTGGGAAAATCGCAGCCAACATGTGGCATTGATTGATGTTGGTCACTTGAAAGTTGTTGTCCTTAGATAGATATTTATAAAGAGGTATTGTGCGCATCAAACAAAGATCATATGCCAAAGTTACGACCCTGGGAAGTTGATGTACCAATTTACCAAAATGGGGCCCATAGTTTGGTGCTTCATCTCCTAGGGTTAGGTTTTTGGATATTTGGGGTTTCCCATCATTTCTCAATAATAAATAGGCCTTTGATCCTCATGGTAACACAGTTCAGAGGCATGTAGCCAGAGGGGACCATACCACAGAGACTTGATTTTCTTACCAAGATCCTATAACCTCTCCTTGTTCAACTATAAAACACTTTGTTTCGCACCTTGAATGAATTCTCTATTCTATGATGATCATGCTCGACCTTGTATTTTTCTTGTGACTTTTGCAGTGTCTCTTGTACTCGTATATGTATTTTCTTAATATTTTCTACAATTTCTTTTTCCCTCAAGGCATCCCATGTAAGATCCTCCCTCACTTATCCTTACTGCCCATATGCAAGATTCAAAGGTGAAAGTGGAAAATACCTAAAAAAAGTTTCAAATGGGGACTTACTAGAGGAAGTGTGGATTGCTATGTTATAAGAGTGTTGTATATATACCGAATTTATGTCCCTGGTCTTCATATGCTTTTGATTGTAACCCCTTGAAAGTTGCACCAAAGTCCTATTGACTAATTCTATTTTCCCATCTGCTTGAGGTTGGAATGTTGTAGACCTATCCAACTTCATGTCCATATTCTCTGATAATGTAGCCCAAAATGCATTGATAAATCTCATGTCCCTATTTGAAACAATGATCCTTAGTATCCCAAAGTGCACCCAAACCTGTCCAAAGAACATATTCACTACTTCTTGCCCGTTGATGGTAATTTTACAAGGCATAAAAAAAAAATCTTGTTTAACCTATCAATTAACATAAACATTTATTCATGCCCCTTAATCGTTGTTGGTAAACCTCCCACAAAATACATGGAAATGTTTTCCCAAAGACAAGTGGGTATAAGTAAGGGATGATATAGACCCTGTTTCCTATTACTAGGATTACTAGTACAATAAAGCATGCATCCTCTTATAAACCTAGCTACGTGTTCTTGCATCTTGGGCCAATACACATATCCTTGCAAGTTGGTCACTTTCTTCCCTACACTAAAGTTCCCTACAACATTGGAAGTGTGAGCCTCTCTGATTAACTGGAATCGATCACCATTAAGAAAGCATAACTTATCCAACTTGTAGAGTAACCCATATTGGATATGGTAGTCAACAGTGCTATCACCATCATGCACATGAATCTGCCTCTACAACTAATGGAACACCTCCTTGAATTCTCCATTCTCTAAATATGCCTCTTTGTATGCATCATGGTTGAATAGCTCCATGTGCATCAAAGTTCACAAAGTTGTGATATTTGATGTGAGTGGCCTTGAAATCATGTGGACTAACTTTTTTGTGATACCCTTCTTGTACTCAATCACTAAATGGAACTATTATAGAAATCCCATCCACTTGTAATTCATGGTTTATTGTAGATTACTCCGGGCCTACAAGTACTATAATGGACGGTGATCTATGTGGATTATTGTCTTATTTATAGGGGAAAATGTCCTGTCAACAATTAGGGGGTCTCCTCGACGTGAAGTCCCAATCATACCTCACACAGTTTTGGATAGGAGCCCCATATGGTATTTGGTCCAGATTGCCACGATGAATGTTTCACTCCTGGCTATAAAATGTAGATATGTTAGAGTGAGGACAAGAATGAAATGCCCAAAAAATGGAGTGAGATCAACCCATGATTGACAAAATTCCAATGTAATATACAAGAATAATGCAACAAAAAAATAATAAGAAGTACATCTCAAAGAATAGTCGGTTATCCAAAATAATACAAGACATAGAATTAAAAGAGTTCTATAGGTTAACTGCAAAATATTTCACGATAAATTACCAGCGTTAATGTGGAATAAACGCATAGAGATTTGAAAGAAAACACATGTGAAACAACTATTAATTCGTTCATAAACATATCATCTCCATGAAATCACACATAAAAACACAATGCAAATACCAGATAGCCATGCAACCACTACGAATATGCATAGGAATCAATGTCGAAAGTGAAGAACTTCTGATTATTCATGATGAAAATTCAATGTACGTGTCAAGTAGGTCCATCAAAACCCATTAGTGTAACATGCATTGCTCATACCATCTTCAAGGCAAAAGCCTAGCCTCACCACAACTCACCCTACTATTTTCCAAGAGTTGAGAGCCTCTAGCTCGTTAAGCTTTAAAAAACCTATCTAATACTAGCCTAACTCAAGTGATGAATTCCTTTACAAATGAGGCATGAGGGTATATTTATATAAATGAGGTGGCCATTTACCTACCATGACCTTTCACCTAACCTCATGACCCTTAAACTTCCTTCTCACTCTTTTATTCTTCGTGACTTCTATAATTTACATGGATTTTACATAATTTATCATTTTTAAAACTATAACTGAACAAAAAAAATAAACATGATGTGAGAGGTCACCCCTTATGTTGCTTCTCCTTTTCCATTTTGCTATCCCTTTCAAGTTCCTCAATTGGTGTGAATACTTTGGTCGAGAATTTTGGTCCTTTCATTAAAACATGACTAAATACAGCCAACCTCAGAAGTTGAACATGGTAGATAGTGACACTTTAATCGAATAACAAGATTGTAATGCATTGAATAAACTCTTTTTTCTCACGACCTACTGTTGTCTTGTTCACACTGAGAAGTCTTTTTAGTTCTGGAATAGTCATGGACTTAAGGGTGACTTAGAATATATCAATCTTATATTTTGTGCCATAAGATGTTTTCCTTTTTCTAAAATGTTTCTCTTTGTATTTGATGCTTGAAAATTTAGCTACCTATGTTGCATCCCTCTTAGAATCTATCCCTACTGAAAAATCCCTAGCCTCTTGTTTCTCATTGAAGCACTTTTATGTATCTTTTCTAGAATCTTTTGTAGAGAACCTGGGATAATATTTTTGTTGAGTCCACTTGGTATTTTCTTTGAAATGTTAAATTCACTCCACATCGTTATGGTGATATTTTTTAGCATAATCTTAAGTGAGTGTTCTTACTTTCAACTTTTCTAGCTAAATATTTTTCATACAAAAAGATGGACTCTCGAGATGACTATGTCTATCTTTAGCAGGTATTAATGGAGTGATGTAGTTATTTTCTTCTACTAATTTTATTTGACATGGAAAGTAATTCCTTGGTTAGGATTTCAGCACCTTAATGTCTTGTTAGTAGATGCCCCAATTTTGTGCCCTGAAGTCTCATTTTGTCCCTAGACATCAAGACAAGCTATAAATTGTGATATAGATTTTGTAGTATTTGTGGTGTAGCTCTATGGTTTGAAGGACTACAATACTAATTCATATTTCCTTCAATAAACTCTTGCACATATTTATTGTTGGGCTCCAACATTGTTGATACAAGTTTGGGCCTAAAAAATTCAAGGCTTAAGAAGAAAGATGCTAAAAAGCATGGTGCCCTAACATTTGATATGCGAAGATTGTTCTTGTAGTTCTTCTCGAAACAAGGGGGTTGTAGAAAAATGGAAAAATTCAACAAGAGAAGGATGAATTAAAATCATATCATCTTGATACACTTGTATAACCTCAACAAATTCCCAAAAGGATTGACTTATAATTTTCTGAAAATAAGTTCAGACTTGACACTGCAAAAGCTAGACATAATACATAATATCATTGTTTAACTAAAACTTTAAGCGATATCATTTCACTTTCATGTGTCTAAGCCGTCAACATTATACATGTAGGTAGCACTTTATAAACCATTTTGGCCACCAAAAAATAATTTTTTGATGAAGAGTGAAATGTACTAAAGCATTTAGCCCATTAGAAATTGAATTAAATAAGCCCATCAAGGTTGTTGTTCTAACATCAAGAAAAGAAATCCAAAAAACATTTTGTTGTGTCGATGAGCCAGAACATGATTTATTGCTTGAAAGAGTTTTATAATGAAATAAAAATTCTAAAGCACAATTCTTTTCATGGTAGGGATCTTTTAGTCTCAAATCGTTATTGCCAATGGCAATTGAAACTCCATTGTAATTTGCGAACGTACTATGAAATTTCCAATTATTGTGATTTCACAATCTTTTTGAAATCACAAATATTGGTTCCTCTTGAGTCATAAAAACAAATTAACACCTCCCTTGCATTCATTCCAGTGATTGAGAGATCAAATTGTTGGGATGTGTTATTTGTTGTGACTAATGGCATCAAGATAGCTTGCGAAGGAGTGAAACTGGGTAACAGGGTGGCGATGAATCTCCCTGGCAATATGATGTCATATATTTAGGAATGTAGCAGGTGCATGGCCACTATATTGGTCCAATTAACAAACAAAATGTTATTGTATTCCTGCCCTTCACGACTTGGTTTCATTTGAAGAGATCTCTCTTTGGACCAATTAAAAAATGTGATTTTCATAATCTTCATAACATGTACTCTTTATCACATGCACATGATCTTAATATAATCTTCACCTCAATGCTTGATCATAGTATTTTGGCGATTGGTTCATTCCTTATCACATATCCAAATTCTAACTCTATCGCAAACTCAGATTCTAGTCTCAATGGAAATTGCAAATGCGACTTTCAATATTCAATAACAATGTTTCCTATACAAGTCATTCAACACTCTTATAGATTACAGAGCACTCACAGTATCCACTGCAAATGTAATTTTTTATTTTCACTAGAGAAACCTCACCTTCTTGTCACCAATAACACATGTAATTCCCAGAGTCCTGAGTGTTCAATGAGATTGTGATTTACAATTTGAGGAAAATGGCTTGGCAAGTCATAAATTGAATGAGATGCGTGAAATTTAAATCACATGATTAGATTGGATTTATAATGACTGTTGGGTGATTTAATTGTGAGTTAAATCCCTGTCATTAAATTGTCAAACTAGGGTTTGTGAACTAATGACGTATACATGTACTATATGTACTAGGTGATTATTTCTCATAATAGATTAATCTAATGCAAGAAACTTGAAACCAATTATAAATCAAATAATGAAAGCAAATGAAAAGCAAGTGCATACATTCTCTCTCAACCACTTTATCTCTCAAAGACAAGCTCTACGAAAACCAACAATTCTAATCTAAGCTATGAAATGAAACAATAATTTAATCTAGTATTCTATAAGATTACTAATGTGATATTACAAGTGTGAGATTACTAGTGTGCCAATCCAATCCAAACATAAAGAAATTAAATCAATCTTAAAAAAACAACATTAATAAAATAAACATAAAAACATATAATCAAAATAACATAAAAGAAACTAAATTAAACTTGCATAAATGAAATAGCATAAATATGTACAAAAAAGGAAAGAGGGGTCAAAACTGCAGTTGATGGGGGGCCTCCAATCCTTACCGAATGATTATTGAAGCTTGAAGATCAAAGAAGCAACATGTATTCCATAAAATTAAGTTGGAGAAAGTTCCAAAGATATTACAATAATTAAACGCTCTTCCTCTCTATCCTCACTTTACAAATTACATTAATCATTTCTTCTCCATTATTATCTATTCTATAATATCTCATATCTTGGATGGAACACCTTTGAATGAAGGATGCACTCCTATTTATATAAAAAAAATTAAGACAACTAATCAATAAATGTAGATCTACAAATCTCTCCTATATCCATAATTATCTCTCGTGGTTACAACCAATTACCTAAAAATATGAGATACAAATCCTCTCACACCTCTTTAGGAGACACATATCAAAACATCCATGATTCTTCTCCTTTGAATATCTTAGTCAATGATCCAAATATTCTACAAATATTCCACAAATCTTCATGAATTGAAATTGAAATTAGAATTTGTGGTTGAGTGGCCAAATAGGGCTCGTCTAGAATCTTCAAATAGGCCTACAACATCATAAATATGATCCCACTTTTAGATATATATGAAAACATGCTAATTTCCTAATAATTAATCATAAATTCTCTTAGAATACTTAAAATAAGTGACTTGGAAAATAATAATGATAAGCCTATATGATCATACAAATGCTATTAATGTAGGGTTATGGAGCTGCAAAATATGGTAAAGAGCTACGAAATATGGTAAAATTATAGAAATGAGGGTGAAAGATGATGAAATTTTGGAGGCCCAACATTTCACCCCACTGAAGATGTTGCATGTCCTCATGTAACTTTGCATTGATTCCCTTCATCATAACTTGATCTTCTTGAAATTGTTTGCTTCTATATGAACTTTGACTTTGTATTGATTCTCTTTTAAATTTTCATAATCAGATCATTTGATAGCTTTATTCTCTTTGCAAAGTGTACTTTGAAAGACATTTTATTGCAACATATATTTTATCGTTGGTTCTTGTGTGACAACCAAAAATTTATGAGTATTGGTTCTTGTGTAATAATATTTTTCTTATTTTCGTTGCATCAAAATACTTGAACACATTGAAAATTATTTTTTAAGGCCCCATATAGGTTGTCAGCCATTAATGTGCTTATCGATTGATCATTGCAAAACATGTAAACTTTTGCAATCAAAATTAAATAGTAGTTGGTTGGGAAAGATATGTTGGTCACCAATGTATGAGGAATATGTAATATGGAAAAAAAAATAATGGATATTTCCCCTCCCCCTAACTAAATATATTTTTAGTTTTTGGCAAATGAGAAAGGGAATATAAATGTGGTGAGGGATTTTCCAAAATCACAATTTTAGCATTTAAGGAATTACATGATTAAAGATTAGAAAACAACATACTTTCACCTACCTGGAAAGTGGACAAGCTATGTATATGAAAGAGTGTGTTTGCTATTGCTGGATCATGGAATGTGAAGTGAAAAAAAAAAATTGATTTGCTTCTTATTTCTATTGGTTGTGTGAATAGAGGATGAATCTGATATGAAATTGGAATCTTTATCGCTAGGAAAATGTCACTGTTGTTGAACTCTGGAGTTGAGTCTTGATTTATTAGAACACTGCTGCAAGTTGTTGAAATCATATAGTGTTCATTCATTCCCACTCAGTGGCATAATTTTTATTTATGTGAATAGATCTGTCGATGTCGAACATAGAAAGAAATTGTTGGATTACTGGCCATTAATGAATTCCATTAACCAACACGCAACTACTCATCATTGATTTCAATGAGAGTCAAGATGCCTAAATACATCTTACTAGGTACGAATAGATGTGTCGTAGTCAAGTCACCTAGAAGATATAACAAACATGGTACATTGATGTATTCTCACTGTTTATTGGCAATATAAATTTCCATTAAGGCATGCAATCCTCAAGGTAATAGAAAGATATCTAGTCTTGATCCTAGATGATGTGTCAAAGTCAATGGGTCAAGACATGTTAGAAGGGAGGCCTTAATGAATCCTCCATCATCTAACGCGAGTATGAAATAATAATTTGAAAGATCATAGATGAAATAATTTCATTATGAAGAAAGGTTTATTTCACAAAAAGGAAGAGGAAAATGGGGTGACTCAGCATTGTAAGGGAGTTGAATGACTTTATTTTTAGGTTAAGGGTGAGTGAAAATGAGGCAGGAAAGTATGAAGATTGTAAAGGGAAAATGAGTTTTAAAATTTAGTAGTAAGGAGACAAAAATTCATGGATGGAATGTAAGCTTAGAAAGAGGAAAATGAATAAGTTCATAATGACATTAGTGGCATTTTGAAAGGTTTATTTAGCAGCAATTGACATGGTGGATGTGATCAAGTTATTGCCTTCAATGTTTCTTTTGGAACATGTTTTTATTTGAAAAATGTGGTCTTTAAAAACCACCCATGCATAAAGTAGTCTCTTTATCATCCTCGGTCCTGGCAAAAAAAAAAACAACAACAACAACAACTTAGCACTAATCTGCAATAAAATGTAAGATCTGCAAAAATTCACAAATAGTGCTTAATGAAATAGATTCAAGGAAAAATGAAATTCATTTTTACCTGTCAGTAGTGGTGCACTTTAGACTATCTTGCTTTCCAATTTTCAGTTTTGAGTGCTTTAAAAAAATCATATTAGAGTAAATGCATGAAAAACATGATCTGAAAATTTTATTTCTATTTTCAGGAAGTTTCGAGGTTTGTTTGCTACAAAAGCCCAAAAAAATACCATTTTTTTATCATCTAAAATACAAATGAAAATTATTCCTTGGTGTAGAGCTCGGAAATACCTTTCCAACTAAGCTTGAATCGTTAAAAAAGGACATCATATAAGAAAGTTATGGTTGTTTGAAGTTTTGGAAAAAATGTAGTGAGGGGTGCCACATGGAAGCGTCTAAAAAATTCCCCGTGGCAGTATAAATAGATTCCATGTGAATTGTTTAGATGCTGATGTGAATGATGACATGGCAGGTTGAATGGACGGTGACTGGGCATTTTGTGGGAAAATCACATGCTCCCATGTGGACGAATCATAGGCTACCATGTGGCAACCCAAATTTGACCAAAATATAGTTAAATTATGGAATATATGTTGGGTTGTGTTATATTCTTTCCACGACTAGCTACCTTAGTCAACCGGGGGGTTAGAGGGGGGGTGGAGGCCCCCCTTCGTTGCATTGATTGCATAGCAGGGGGGTCACAGGGGGTTAACCACCCCCCTCTATGGGGTCTAGGGCAACGGCCTGGGGAATTTTTTTTTGGACCCTATATTAGGTGAGTAGACCTACCTATGGTTTTGTGCATGGTTTGTGCACATGGTTTTGGGCGTGATGGTTTTCGGTCCATGTTATTGGATGCTTCAGCATGTATATATATGTATTGTAATGCTTTAGCATGTATATATATGTATTGTAACATTGAAAGGAATATAATGAAAAATCAATATAGTAGTCCCGGTTTTGGGATCTAGGGGAAAATATCTGTGTATATTTTTTTTATGTGTTATGATATCGCTATTGTTTTTTTTTTGTATTTTAGAATTTGTATGCAGGTAATTTATATATGGGGTTAAAACCTACATTTGGTATCAGAGCCGTTTTGGCTTCAAGGGGTCACCTTTGTTGCTGAGGGGTTTCGCTTGGGCCTGTGGTAGACCTTGTTCAGTGGGAGATCTGTGGGATTGATTCTGGTGGTAAAAGAAGATGGTGAGCAGTGGAAAGATAGAGATCGAGAAATTTAATGGCCTGAGTTTTGAGTTGTGGAAACTCAAGATGGAGGATCTATTGGTGGATAAAGATCAGTTGATCGTGGTAGATCCAGACACTAAACCAATGTCAATCTCCGATGAAGAATGGAAGAAGCTGGATCGGAAGGTAAAGAGCACAATATGATTGTGTGTCTTAGATTCAGTATTGCTGAATGTATCAGAGGAAGCTACGATTAAGGCTTTGTGGGACAAGTTAGGGACTTTGTACCAATCTATGTCTCTGGCGAATAAACTATTCCTATGGAAAAAGATGTATAACCTGAGGATGAAAGATGGAGACTTGGTGAGAGAGCATCTAAACACATTTAATACTATGGTATGTTAGTTATTATCTATTGATATTAAAATTTTAGATGAAGACAAGTGCATCAGTTTATTGTGTTCTCTACCAGATTTGTGGGATAGTTCGGTTATTGCAATAGGTAGCAATGCAACTGCCTTGTAGTTTGATGAAATAGTCTCATCCTTACTGACGGAGGAGATGAGATGGAAAAATATGGAGATCCATAATGGTGATGCCTTGTTTGTACAAGGAAGGTCCCAAAACATAAACAAAAATAAGTCATCGAGTGGGAGATCTAAATCTCCAGGAAAACCTATAAAGGTGTGTTGGAAATGCGGAAAGGAAGGGCACTACAAAAGGGACTGTAAATCTAAAGTTCCTCACAAAGGAAAGGGATCTGATGATGCTTCTTTTGCAGAGGTGAAAACCACCTCAGATGAAGGTTGGGAGGTGTACTTGGATTCTTCAAGTACACATGTAGATCATGAGGCATGGTTGATTGACTCAGGTGCATCCTTTTACTTAACTACCCATAGAGATTGGTTTCGTGAGTATGAGAAATATGATGGTGGTGATGTCTTCTCGAGGGAAGACAAGAAGGCTAAAGTCATTGGTCGTGGAAAATTTAAGTTGAATTTTCAAGGTGGAAGGATTACAACACTTCAAGGTGGAAGGATTAGAACACTTCCAGGTGTTCTGCATATTCCTGCATTGGCCAAAAATCTGATTTCTGTAAGAAAGTTGGATGATGCAGGTGTAAAAACAGTGTTTGAGAAGGATACATGAAAGATGTTTTGAGGAGCATTGGTATTGATGCGAGGAGTTCAGATTGGAACTTTGTACAAGCTGCAAGGTAGCACTGTTGTTGATTGGTGCACTTTGGTTCCTGAAAGTGGAGCAAAAAATCTAGTGGTCTCTGGAGAAGAGACCATGCTATGGCATCAAAGGTTTGGACATATTGGAGGGAAGGGCCTTCGAATACTTCATGGTACAGGTATGGTAGAAGGTATGACTAATAGCTCTCTAGATTTTGATTTCTATGAAAATTGTGTATATGGGAAGCAAAATCGGGTGAGTTTCCCCTTTGGTGGTAAGAGGGCGAAACAAATATTAGAGCTTGTGCACAGTCATGTGTTTGGACATGTGAGCGGTCCATCACTGGGTAAGTATGTGTACTATGTATCATTTATAGATGACTTCTCAAGGAATACATGGATATATTTCCTTAAGAAGAAATCTGAAGTCTTTGACAGGTTTAAAGAATTTAAGGCTCTGGTGGAAAACTAGACAGAGAAGAAGATAAAGGTGTTGAGGACAGATAATGGTGGAGAGTTTTGAAAGAAGGAAATTAAATAATTCTGTAAGAAGTGTGGTATAGCACAGCAGAATACTACTCCATACACACCTGAGCAGAATGGAGTTGCAGAAAGAATGAACAAGACGTTGATGGAAAGGGCAAGAAGCATGCTCAGTGGTGCCGAGTTAGGACAGGAATTCTGGGCAGAGGTGGTGGAGACTACATGTTACCTGGTCAACAGATCACCTTCAATAGCATTGGAGGATAAGTCTCCATAAGAGGTATGGAATGGTAAGAAACCCCTCTTTCACATCTAAGGGTATTTGGATGTGATGCATATGTACATGATCCAAAGGAGAAAATAAAAAAGTTGGATAGTAAATCTGAAAAGTGCATCTTTATTGGGTATAAGGATGGTTTAAAGTTTTATAAACATTGCAACCCAGTAACAAGGAAGGTTGTGTACAACTAAGATGTGGTGTTTAGAGAGGTGAAAGATGTATTTAAACATGAAGTTACATCAAAGGAACCTGATAAGATAGAGTTTGAGCTAAAGGAATAAGAATCATACTCTACAACAGAAGAGGAAACAAAATATGACGAGCCACAAACTCCAGTTATGAGAAAATTAGTTCAAGAAAGAAGGAGACAATAAAGGTATAGTCCATCTACTTTCTGTTCAAATTTTGCTTTGTCTATTATTGATGATGATCCCAAAACTGTGAAGGAAGCAATAGATTCATAGGATAGAAAACTATGGAAAGAGGCCATGGTTGATGAAATGGCATCTTTGCACAAAAATGATGCTTGGGATCTGGTGGAATTGTCGGCTAGAAGGAAACCCATTGGCAGCAGATGGGTGTTCAAGAAGAAGACAAATGCAGAAGGAAAGGTGGAGAAATAAAAAGCTCGGTTGGTAGCAAAAGGTTATTCTCAGGTGATGGGAATTGATTTTGGTGATATTTTTTCTCCTGTTGCCAAGGTAGCTTCCATTAGATTACTTTTATCTATTGCTGATTCTTTTGATTTTGAGGAAGCACGGATAGGTGTGAAGACAACATTTCTTCATGGAGATTTTGAAGAGGCGATCTACATGAAGCAACCTAAAGGCTTTGCGGTGAAGGGTAAGAAGGAACTGGTATGCAAGTTAAAAAAAGTCTCTATATGGTTTAAAACAATCTCCAATGATGTGGTATCACAAATTTGATACATTTATACGGGGACTTGGCTTCACTAGAAGCAAAGCAGATCAGTGTTTGTATTTTAAATTAATTGGCGACCATGTTATTTATTTTGTCTTGTATGTGTATGATATGTTGCTGGTTGGAAATGACAAATAAATTATCGAGGATTTGAACACCCAATTGTCCTCCAAATTCGACATGAAAAATCTTGGTGCTGCAAACTATATTTTGGCATGGAAATTAAAAGAGATCAAGCAAAGAGGAAACTTTGGTTAAACCAGAGGAAGTATGTCAAGACAATACTGCAAATGTTTAATATGCTGGATAATAAACCGATGAAGGAGCATTGGACAACAGTAAAGCGGGTCTTCAGGTATTTGCATGGCACTAGTGATTATGGTTTGTGCTACCAAGGAAGATTGGGATTGGACAAACTTTTGGATATTCGTGGCTTTGTTGATGCAGACTGGGTTGGAGATCTGGATCAGAGAAGATCTACAAGTGGGTATGTATTTAACCTATTTGGAGGTGCAGTGAGTTGGATGAGTAAGAAACAATCGGTAGTGGCACTATCAACTATAGAGGCATAATATATGGTAGCTACTCATGCAAGAAAGGAAGCAGTCTGGTTGCAGAGATTATGTTCAAGTATGAGGTTAATACAGGGAGCTATAAGAATAGACTCTGATAGAAAAAGTGCAATTTTCTTGGCAAAGAACCCTGCTTACCATTCAAAGACAAAGCACATTGATGTTCAGTATCACTTTGTGAGGGATATGATAGAAGACAAAAAGGTGTTGTTGGTAAAGGTGGACACTTTGAATAATACTGTAGATGCATTGACAAAACCTGTGAGCTCTGAGAATTTCTCTTGGTGTAGAGAAACAATGGGCGTTACAGGGCTAGATAAATGACAAAGCTCTCCTATGGCTCCCTGTGGAAATAAAGCAACAACTGGGAGAATGTTGGGTTGTGTTATATTCTTTCCACGACTAGTTGCCCTAGTTAACTGGGGGGTTAGAGGGAGGGCGGAGCCCCCCCTTCATTGCACAGATTGCAGAATTGGGGGGGTCACAAGGGTTTTGAGGGGGACAATTAGCCCCCCTCTATGGGGTTCGGGGCAGCGCCCCAGGGAAACTTTTTTGGACCCTATATTAGGTGGGCAGACCTACCTATGGTTTTGTGCATGGTTTTCGCACATGGTTTTGGGCGCGATGGTTTTCGGTCCATGGTATTGGATGCTTCAGCATGTATATATATGTATTGTAACATTGAAATGAATATAATGAAAATTCAATCTGGTAGTCCTGGTTTTTGGATCTAGCACCAGTAGCCAGTGAGCCAGACAAACCGGAAAGTAGCAAGCCAGCTACCAGCCAACCAAAGCCAGCTAGGCAAGCAGCATACCTTCCATCTTGAGACCCAGATCCAGAGCCAGACCCATAGCCAGCAGGACCAGCTTAAGAAGCAGAGATAGAGACAGAAGTAGCTACTAGAGCACGAGCAAAGGTAGCGGGGGGAAAGGCATCGTAAGCTTAAATAGCAGAGCCTATTTCATTTCCAGTACCAGGTCCAGATTATTTCTCTGTGTATATTTGTTGTATGTGTTATGATCTCGTTATTGTTTATTTTCTGTGTTTTAGAATTCGTATGCAGGTAAATTTTGTATGGGGTTAAAACCTACATTATACGGGGCAGTATTTGAACATTACACATTAGCCAAACAAATCAAAAGACATAACATTAAACCACCCAAGTTTATGATGAAATAAACTAGAAGTATTTCTTTATAAAGTATATTTTAGCAGATTATGTGAGTAAAAGGTGGCTCAAAGAGTGGAGTGGATGGGGTTTGACCCCACAACCTTTGACAAAAATATCAGATCTTAATTATTATGCCACAACTCATTATTGTGATATGAATAACATTTGACATGTTTTTATTATTGTTTTTTTTTGCAGGCTGCTACAGGTGCTTTACAACAAACTTCGTGGGTTCATCTCTCACAAACTATCTGTTGGATTTTTCTAAAATTTTGTAGACATGTTCCTATTGTTCTTATCTTTATGCATACCAAAAATCAACACCATCCAATGGAAATATCTTGAGATATAATCAAAATGGTTGTAGGTGATGATGTGTTTCAACAATTGTTTTTAAACTTCAGAAATAATTTTCTCACAAACTACACATCATATTGAGCTGAAATTTTGTAGGAAGGTTCCTATGGTCCTAATTCTTTTGCACAACAAAAATTAGATTGATCCCATGCACGAATCTCGAGATATAAGTGAAATGGTTGAAGGTGATGATACTCATTTTCTCGAAAACCATGAAGTGGATTGGGCTGAAATTTACCGATATTGTTCATTAGAATATTATGCACTTTCTGTACAAAAAATAGGAGAACCGAGTTCCTAGTTTGTGAGATATATTCAGTTTAATTTCTACATTTTATATATTTTTTTGTTTTATTTTTAATTTTTTTTAATAAAACTACAAATTTTTATTTAAGTGATACAAATCAAATTGAATGAAATTTTTGTTAGCAAATGGAGACAAATAAAATTGAAGATTGAAGACAAAAATTAATTTAGGCATTTTTGACATCGTCAACAACTTAAACCATTCCTGAAAACTTTTCAAAGCCATTTATTCGATTCCTACTTTCTGATCTTCCAGGTCACAACAAGGTGCAAGAAGAGAGCATACTTTGAAATTTAACAATTATTTTTGCGTTTTAAAATCTGAAACTTAGAAAGCATAGGAAAAATATCAGACCTCAAATTTTTAGCTCTTCCTCTTTCATGAATGTCCATTTTCCTCATAAATCTTCCTGCCAATGGTTAGTGAATGAAGTGGCTCTTACTGCACCACAATGAAATCACAAAACAAAAAAAAAATCATGGTTTTATTCCTTTATTCTACCCTACTCTACCTAAAAAAAATGAAAACATTTCTTCAAGTATATGCATATTTCCAATGTAACCATCTACAAATCAAGATCTCTAGTGTGCTCATATCCAATTCTGAAAAATATATCTCTATGTCCTCTAGGATATGAGAGACCAGTTGTACTTTTGGTGACAAGATTTGTTGAAGAATGAAGGAATGTTGTGGCCTAATAACTGCTTGGAACCAATCTTCAATGTAGTCCTTTCTTTCTTGGTTCTCTTCATTAGTTATCATGCCTTGAATTTATTCTGTAAGTTTCCCTTCATTCTCTAAAGGGTACCAAGGATCTGGAGACAAACATGCTAAAAATTCTTCAATTTCTGGCTCAAATGGTTGCTTCTCATCAGTTGTAGTCCATTGGATCTCTTGTTCTTTTATTGCTTCTTGGGATGCAACTCTATCCTTGGTGGCTATTCTAGAACTAGGACAAGGGCTTGAGAAGATTCTTATAGGGGCATATCCTTTTCTTCCCAACAAATGTTTGAGCATCATTTTAGTTCCTTTGTTGGTATAAAGCTCTTGCTTCACAAATGGATTAGTATTTATACTCTTACATTATGCAAAATGAATTGAAATTCGTGTATCCCATATGATTTTAATATGCTTTTAACATGAATCTAAGAATGAATGCAACTATCACGAGTTTGTCTAAAATTTCAAAATAAGAACCTATGTATACCTACTTGGAAAAAACGCCAGAATGTTGGGTGATTTAATTGTGAGTTAAATCCTTGTCATTAAATTTTCAACCCGGGGTTCATGAACTGATGAGGTATACATGTACTATATGTACTAGGTGATTATTTCTCAGAATAGATTAATCTAATGCAAGAAACTTGAAACTAATTACAAAGAAAATAATGAAAGAAAATGAAAAGCAAGTGCACATGTTCTCTCTCAAGCATGTTCTCTCTCAATCACTTTCTCTCTCAAAGACTAGCTCTACGAAAACCAACAATTCTAATCTAAGCTATGAAATGAAAAAGTAATTTAATCTAGTAGTCTATGAGATTACTAATGTGATATTACTAGTGTGCCAATCCAATCCAAACATAAGGAAATTAAATCAATCTTAAAAAACAACATTAATGAAATAAACATAAAAAGATATAATCAAAATAACATAAAAGAAACTAAATTAAGCTTTCATAAATAGATTAACATAAATATTTACAACAAAGGAAAGAGGTGCGCAAACTGCGGTTGATGGGGGCCCTCCACTCCTCAACAAGCACACTGAATGATTATCAAAGCTTGGAGATCAAAGCAGCAACATGTATTCCATAAAATGAAGTTGGAGAAAGTTCCAAAGATATTACAATAATTAAACTATCTTCCTCTCTATCCTCACTTTACAAATTACATTAATCATTTCTTCTCCATTATTCTCTATTCTATAATATCTCATATCTTGGATGGAACACCTTTGAATGAAGGATGCACTCCTATTTATACAAAAAATTAAGATAACTAATCAATAAATGTAGATCCCAAAATATCTCTTAGATCCACAATTATCTCTTGTGGTTACAACCTATTACCTAAACATATGAGATACAAATCCTCTCACACATCTTTAGGAGACACATATCAAAACATCCATGATTCTTCTCCTTTTAATGTGCCTAGTCAATGATCCAAATATTCCACAAATCTTCATAAGTTGAAATTGAAATTCGAATTTGTGGCTGAGTGGCCAAATAAGACTCTTCTAGAATCTTCAAATAGGCCTACAATATCATAAAAATAATTCCAATTTTAGATATATATGAAAACATGCTAATTTCCTAATATTTAATCATAAATTCTCTTACAATACTTAAAATAAATGACTTGAAAAATAATAATGATAAACCCATATGATCATGCAAATGGTATTAATATAGGGTTATGAAGCTACAAAATATGGTAAAGAGCTATGGAATAAAATGATAGAAATGACGGTGAAAGAGGAGGACATTTTGGAGGCCCAACAATTACCAATACAACTTGAAATCAACTACGACCTTTACCTAATAGATATGTATGGATCTAGTGAACTAAGCTCATGCATTTCATCCCATGTAATTCAACCTATCAAGCTAGTGAATATATACAATTTCCTCCGATGGAATTATATGACTTCAACCCAAAACTTATGTGATTTCCCCTAACAAGTCCAAATGATTTCCCACAATAGACTCATGTGCTTGTGTCGATATAGTTTCAAGTCGATTTTAGATTTTGATATGAAAATAATGAACTGTGAATTAGATTTTGAGGTGGAAATTGTTGTGGAAGGAGAGAATGGATGAGGGTCTAAAATTATGGGTGCAAAATTAAAGAAATGAGGAGGGATTCAAGCACATGTGCAAGGAATTGTTTGAGAGAGGGTGTGTGCCAATGCTATGTGAAGAGAGGGTTAATAGAAAATTTGCATGACAGATATAGGTATTTGTGAGCAGGGTAGATGAAATGATTATGTTCCCGAGAATAATACAAAAAAGTAATGATAAAATGTGGAGGGGAGGGGGCGGGGTGTGATAGTTTAAAAATGAAACTTGGTTTTGTCGCATGCGATTAGGGTGAGCTTGGTTGCAAACCACATTTGCAAAGGGTAGTCATAAGACACTATGTTCTAGAAGTTCGATTTGCAACTAAGAGGACAAGCTTCATGGTGTAAGTTGAAAATCACACTTTCAAAGTCCAGGGAGAATAGCATTGCAAATTTTAGTTGCGACTTACGATAAAGGAAAAATATATAAGTTTTCCAAGGCCGTAGGTACGGCCCATTGTCTCCTTTAAACTAAAGTGTGGGCGAAGCTAGGTTGGTTCTTGTGACAATATGCCAAACTTGAACTGCAGATGAAGCATAATGCATCTTATAACCCTATTGACATAATAATATCTATTTCCCATTAAGAGATGCTTCTGGTGGTGATAAGCCCTTTGATTAGGTTGCAGCCTTGTCCAAACCCTAGGCATACAAAAATCGCACATAAGAATAATATCGACAACTTCTTAGAGAGATAATTATTATAACCTACATAAACATAAATGGAGAGAAAGTACTGAAAATTCCTTTGTAAAATAAATGAATGCAAAATTCCATAAACCCTAATGTCAAGGATGAAGTAGGATAGGCAAGGAGTTGTGGCTCATGGGCATATAAGCACTTGTAGACTCGATGATAATTAGGTTACTAAAGAGTTTTGACCATTACAATTGACATGGACATTTTCCAAGACCTTGAAAATCACAAAGGGACCCAAAATTTAGATATATAGGCTGAAATTTTGACTGGCATTGTAGCAGCTACAATATGTCTCCTTTCCCATTAGATAGTTCTTCCACTTCTTCACGGTTTTCTTTAGGGAATAGATATCCTTGTTGTACGTAGGTTAGTTAATAACTACCCCATGAAATAGTTTAGAATGCTAGCATATAAGCCTTCTTCCATGAATCAAGGTCACTCCCATAACATACTCGCTCAAATATGTCTCCACTTCGAAGGGTTGTTGCAAGATTGGTAATTACAGAAATGGTGCTTGTATGATCTTCTTATTTAACTCCTGAAAGGCCCACTGCTAACCCTTTTCCCATTGGAAACTCTTTCCGCTTGTTGTTACGACGTGGAGTGGCACTGCTACCACTAAAAACGAGGCTATGAATTTCCTCATCTATTGTGCTACCCCAACAAAAATATGAACCTTAGAAACATTAGTGGGCTCCATCCATTTCATGATGCCCTGGATCTTGGCAGGATCTATTTTTAGCTCTCCTTTGCCTATCACATACCACAAATACACCAAATATTTTTGTGCAAAATCAAAGTTCTTGAGATTTTCTAGCAGTTGGTGATTCTCTAATGTCTCCAGTTCCTATGCCAAATGTGACATGTGCTCCTCCCAAGTAGAAATATATACCAATATATAATCCGAATAGAAAATAACAAATGAATCTATAAAAGGTGCATTATATCATTCTTTAACCTCACAAATGTAGCTAGTGCATTGCATAGGCCAAATGGCATGAATAACAACTCATACAAAACTTTCCTAGTTTTGAAGGTGGTTTTCCAGGTGTCTTATTCTCTAACTCAAACTTGGTGATATCTAGACTCTTAAGCCCAACTTGGTGAAGTATTTCACTTGTTGCAACTAATCCAACATGTCATTTGTCTTGGGCATGAGGTACCTATTCTTGAGTGTAATTTTATACAATGCCCTATAACAATACACATCTGCCAATTCCCATCCTTATTTGGTACAATCATGATGGGTGATCCACATGGTGATGTACTCAGTCAAATGACACCATGTTTTAGTAGTTTATGTAACTATTTCTTCATCTCACTTGCTTTTATAAAATACTTCCTATAGATCCCAATGTTTGGTAATGGGGATTCCAAAAATAGCTAGATCACATGCTCCACTTCCCTCTTGGGTGGTAACCCTTTAGGCTCTTCGAACACATCCATGTATGCCTACAATAACTCCTCCAGTTATTGTTTTTGTTTCTTAATGTAGGTTTAACCTTATACAAAAACTACTTGCATAAGAATTGTAAAAGCATAAAATAAACAATGGCAAGAGCATAAAAAATAAAACAGATATACACAGAGGTTTTTCTAGATCCCAAAACTGGGGCTAGCAGATTGATTTTTCATTATATTCATTTCAATATTACAATACAAATATTGATATGGATTTAAACAAGAACACAACAAATTACAGATATAACCATAAACACAGAGATGCAGCAGAAATAATACTTCATTTCATTAATGTAAAACACTGAAATATGCTTACAAACAGAAATGGGAATAAACTAGCTAGGGGGATGGTAGCTTATCTCTGAGAAGAGATGTGGTGGCTACATGCCTCTGAACTATGTTACAATGAGGCTCAAAGGCTTATTTATTGTTGAGAAACAATGGAAAACCCTAACATCCAAAAACCTAACCCTAGGAGATGAAACGCCAAACTGTGGGCCCCATTTTGGGTAAATTGGTACATCAACTTCCCTGGGTCGTAACGTTGGCAACCAATCTCTATTTGACGCGTACAATAGCTCGTTAGAAAGATCTATCCAAGAGCTCTAACTTTGGGAAGAGCAACATCGGTCCACAGTTCCATGTTTCTCCCAGATTTCTTAAAAAACATCATTTAGGGCCTCAAAACAGCTCCAAAAGTTCAGGACCCGAAAAGCTGCTAAAACTAGTAAACTGTGCTACAATTAAGGAAACTTAAAAGTTGAAAGAGACAGTTGTGGGGGTCCAAGTGGGATAGGTGGGTGACTACCAACATCCACTTGGATCATTCCTTCCCCCTTAGGAAGCAATGGCCCCCGTTACGTTGAGTTCCTCCATCTGCTGAACTTGGTCCCTTGTGAGCTGTACTACAATCTCTGATGTGTTCAGTAATGGTGGGAAGTATGGTCGAGGGTAGTACATATTGAACACTTGGTGCAGGCGAAGTAATGAGGGAATGTTGTGCTCTAAAGCATTGTTTCCTGCAGCCTTGACAATGGTGTAAGGACCATGTTGGAGTGGTATGAGTTTCTTATGGGTTCTGGTAAGGCGTTCTTTCTGCCGATGCAACCAGACTTTGTTGCCCACCTGAAACTTGTGTGGTACCACTATGGGTGAGGAGAAGTTGTTCCTATGTTATTTCATGACCATATCCCTTTGTCGTTGTTTCTTCCGCTGCGTGGAGGAACCCTTCGCGGGGGTCATGGATGTGGATACGATCTTCTCCTTACTTTGGGAGCGAACCAGACATAAAATGAATTTCCTAGTCTGAGAGACGATTTTGTTGCATTTCTTAGCAGAGATCAAAGAGGTTGCGATAGGTGGGGCTACCTTCAGTATCCTGTATAATGAATTACCCAAAGTAATAATAATAGCGCGAGGCCTTGACTCATACACAACATGTCACCTCCATAAGTATGGTTGGCCTAATAATACATCAAAAACATATAGAGGTGCAACATCACACAATACCTAGTCTATGAAGGTTTTGATGCTGTAGGGAAGGCAGCACTACTGGCGAACTCGAAGATCCAGTCCTTTGTGAAGCCACCCGATACTGTACGAATGAAGGTGTGGGGTAGTGGGTATGCCCAACTGCTTCACGACCTTTGCTGAAATGAGGTTCTTTTGGCTGCCACTATCGATAATGAATTGCAGTGGTGAACCCTTCACCCACATCTGTGAGTGGAAAAGACGCTCCCCCTCATTTGGATCTTTGGGCTCATTCTTCTATATTTTGGCAGTGGCAACAGCGACACTGCGCTCCACATCAATGATCTACTTCCCTTTGTCATTCCCCTTGTCAGGTTCTGACTCAGGGTTGGAACATGCATCTGATTCTGAAGCCTTCAACTTGGCCACCAACGACTGCTTGGTTCGAAACTCACTTGTGTTATGAGTGGGACTCTTATGGAACTCACACCACTTTCCTGTGTCCTTATTCAACTTCGTGGTGTTGTTATTTTCTTGCGGCTTCGAAGGGTTGTCTTGGATCACCTCACCTTGGATTTTTCCTTTGGTCTTTGGATTCGCAGATCCAAAGTCTCGCTTCTTCTATTTTAACTTCTGCTCAATTTTGATAGCGTATAGGTACGTCGTGCCGAGCGAGGAGATGTTCAAGAACTCCATCCCTTCCTAGATGTATCTGTGTAGGCAACTGCGTATTTGAGTACCAAATGTAGCTCAGAGTCCTTGATACCAAACTATGGGCGAAGGGTATTAAAAATGTTTGTGAAATATGGCACATCTTGGTCCCTTCCCTGTCGCAGTGTGGTCCACATTATGTATTTTTCCTCATATCTTTTGACAAGGTAGTAATGCTCCTTGATGGCATCTTGGAATGAATTCCGAGTCGGTGCAACTGAAAATAGCGAACTCGTACTTTCATCCTTCTGCTCGCAGTAGGTTTCCCACCAATCCTTGACATGGGGGGCTGCTTTGAGAAGAGCGAAAATAATCTTTTCACGACTGGAAAAATAATGAAAAAAAAATACCCATCTAGCATATTTAACCATTTATCTATGACATCTGCATCTATTTGACCCTCAAATGTGGTGATTTCGAAATTAACT
Source organism: Pinus tabuliformis (assembly GCA_031772625.1). Lineage (NCBI taxonomy): Eukaryota > Viridiplantae > Streptophyta > Pinopsida > Pinales > Pinaceae > Pinus > Pinus tabuliformis. The sequence goes on from CM062805.1 coordinate 1,149,474,907, forward strand.
TGTACCTTAAACGATGTGGCATTTCCAAAGTAGCTGTTGGAAGCCGATGCGTTGCCTCTGGGTAGTCGCTGAAGGATCTAGGCAAAGATTTCCATCATCATGTTCCTTTATCGCTCAACGGCTTCTTCGAGCAAGATTTTGATAGGATCTCCTTCCCCCTCATCTTTCTTTTCATCCGCCATGGGAGGCCGTCGGGATTTGCGAGGCTGGTCTTGCAAAGGTTCGACCAGTTCAAGCCACAACTCCTTATTTCCCGACCTCGTTAGGGACATGCAAAGAAAAATAGAGAAAAAGCAAACCGCTCTGATGCCACTGATCCAGATTTAAACAGGAACGCAACAAATTACAGAGATAACCATAAACACAGAGATGCAACAGAAATAATAATTCATTTCATTAATGTAAAATATTGAAATATGCTTACAAACAAAAATGGGAATAAACCAGCTAGGGTGATGGTAGCTTATCTCTAAGAAGAGATGTGGTAGTTACATGCCTCTGAACTATGTTACAATGAGGCTCAAAGGCCTATTTATTGTCGAGAAATAATGGAAAACTCTAAAGATCCAAAAACCTAACCCTAGAAGATGAAACGCCAAACTGTGGGCCTCGTTTTGGGTAAATTGGTACATCAAACTCCTGGGGTCGTAACTTTGGCACCAGATCTCCGTTTGACATGTACAATAGTTCGTTAGAAAGATATATTCGAGAACTATAACTTTGGGAAGAAAAATGTTGGTCCATGGACCCATGTTGCTCTCAAATTTCCCAAAAAAACATCGTTTAGGGCCTTAAAATGGCTCCGGAAGTTCAGGACCCGAAAAACTGCTAAAAATAGTAAACTGTGCTACAATTAAGGAAACTAAAAAGCTGAAAGAGACAGTTGTGGGGGTCCAAGTGGGATAGGTGGGTGGCCACCAACATCCACTTGGATCATATATATACATGTCAAAGCATTCATAAAACCTAATCCATTAACCCTCAATTGGAACATAACCGTAGTTCCCTTGACCGGATCTACAAAATACGATGGGCAGAAAATCATCATGCCCAAAACCATTTGTGAAACCCATGAACAAAACCATGGGTAGGTTCGCCCACCAAATATAGGGTGCAAAAAAAGGTTTACCGGGGCGCTACCCCCGACTCCATAGAGGGGGGCTACTGCCCCCTCAAACCTGCCAACATGGGGGGCTGCCACCGCTCTCTTACCCCCCCGCTGCACCCGACACAATGAAGGGGGGGCTCCCACTCACCCTCTAACCCCCTGCTTCGTGTGGGAGGCTAGTCGTGGAAAGAATATAACAAACACCCACCACTTAGTACACCCTTGTAGGGATTCCTTTCCTCTTACTAACTCTGCTAAAGGTTGATATTTCTCTTAAAAACAATAAAACATATTTTTTGTTGAATCTTATCATTTTCTTGGCTTGGTTGGCAATTACCAAAAAAAAAAATTGACTTTCCTTTGTGTGCATTTATGGTGATTCTTTTTCCATCCTTGGTGAGCTGGTACTGGTTGGATCTATGCATGAATATTTCATTTCACATGTACAAGTAGGGAATTCCAAACATGACTCTAAATACATCAAGGTGAACTACATCTAGTTCTAGTTGATTAATAAAATCAGTGTCGATGGAAAATCTAATTTTGCGCTATTTTGTTGCCTTCAATTTTGCATCCTTATTTACCCATCCCAATGGATATGGGATTGGATGATCACAAACTTCCAATCCCAATTTATTGATGAGTTGTGTTGCAATGAGATTCCCCTACGATCCTAAGTGAAATTTGACATCAATATTTGTCTTCTTAGCTTGTATCTTTATGTGGAAGATTTTGGTCATTTCTTTCTCTTCCTGTTGCTGAAGGCTACTCAAATTCACCTCCTTCTGCACTGACGTACAATAAACATTATCATTCACATACAAGTTGCTTTCAAATTGGTTGTTTGAATAAGTGGCCTTGAGATTCCTCTTCTTATTGTATTTCTTTTTTTTCTTTGGGTTAAGCTATGGATACAACTCCCAACACTTCTCCTCTGTCAATGTTGTAGTGGCTGCAGTGGTTGATGGGATATTTGCATTAGTTTTTTGTGGCTATTGTCTTTCTATATTTTCCTCCTTTCAAATTCTTCATCCCCTCCTTAGAAGCATCTTGTTTCTCTTTCTGCTTCAATTCGCTTGATTTCCTTTTCTTCAAGCCTATGTTCTATAGGCATTATTACTATATCCAAGCCTTGTCCACCGATCTAGGCTTCAACAACAACATTTTCTTCTTCATATGGATGTGTAGAGCCCCCAAATACTTGAGGAGTACATCATGTTTCTTTTGGGAGATACACAACATTATGACCATCTTCTAAATTATGAGGTGTACTACTATACACTTTGCCATCGCTTCTTCTTGAAGTAGTGCCACTGGATCCACTGGTCATCTACATACCCAATAGGCTAAAATTATGGCTTTATGATTGTTTTAAAGTCATCCCACTTAGTCATTGGAGGATCTCCCTCTAACCTCAAGCTCTCCATGTGGAATTTCCACCAGGGAAGGGCACGACCCTCTAATTTCAACCGCAAAAATGAAATATGATGTTCTTCCTCAATATGATGAACATTGTAATAAAATTCTAATTGCTAAAACCAATGATTTATATTTAGAGTGTTGATATTGCCTTTATATAACTTGATATCGACCTTCAATTCCATTTTAAACATGGACTGTGAATGGCTCATGAAACACGAACTGGGTTAATCTATTTTAGGTCCTTTCTTCGTTTGATTCTCCATTTCTTCTCGATCTACTGATTTCCCCTTTGATATGTCCTCTGAGTAAGAACCCCCATCTTCCCCCAATATCCTGAGCTTATTTTTTAAGGAAAACATGAGGAGATTCACATTACAACTTATATCTGTAGCTTGTGCTTGTAGCAAAAAAAACTCTCCTTTGTAGGACTAGGAGAGTTATTCACAGATTCATTGGCCATGACTAGGGTTTCTGATCTTTGTTCTAGCTAATTTAGGTATCCTAAAAACATCTAAAATATAGCCAAATAAACCTTATATGATATCAATATGGTCCATAAACTATCGTGGATATTCCACCAGATAATTTTTCACAAAAGATATGGTAACTATAATTAAAGAAAACCAAAATCTACATTATTGGGGTTTATTTGTGTTTATATTTCTAGATCTATAGTTTAATGCTTATTATGTATGCATGAAAATTAAAAATTTATGTAGAAAATAGAGAACAACGAAATAAGAACTTAGAAACTATGATTTAACACAAGATATAAGCTAGGAACCTTTTCAGGAGAACACCCAGCTAGAAGGTGAGGCCACTCTACTTTCTTTCTCTGAATAGAAAATGGTTGCGAGTATAAAGAAATATGGCTTATGGCATGTGGGCTACTATGGTGCACAAATCATCTCTATGTAATTTATCCCATATCCCTCTAAGTTTTTTTTCTCATCTATGGAACGAATGCACTTGAAAAGAATGTAACCCCTTTTCATCCTAGTGGCTCTATTATAACACAACCTGATAGCCTACTAGTTGCTAGGTTTGACAACCTAAAATCTTAACTAGAGTTACAATATTGAACTCTTATAGAGTATTCTTCATCATAATTGTGGCTAGAACAATTTTTATTAGTTATTGGAGTAGATGAGGCATCCTTGTTGAAAATAGCAACAAGAAATGCTAAAATTAGCATTGCTATAAATAGCATTTCGAGATACATTCCAATTTTAGTTAGTCCCTGAACTAAAATTGAGAATTAAAATACGAATTTGATCTTAGCAGTTGTTTGAAAAATAATTAATTAATTCATCATGAGTTAACTAGCTAGAGAAAATCAAACATGAAGTCTATGTGGAGACATGCAACAATTATCCATTTGATTGAGGATGTTATCCATCAATTAAGGAGATAAGGTTGACTTGTAATTAGTTAGCTCAGTTAACTGAGTTAAGTCCAGTATGATTAGTTCCAATAGTTGGAGGAACTAATTGTGAGTTCAGTTAGTTAATGCATGCATGCATGCATGTAACTAGTGTACTTCAGATAACTGAATATTCTCTCATAAATAACTCATGCATGTCAGTTCAATCAGAGACCCAGTTGAGATCAGATGATGGGACAGTTTACTATTAGTTGCAGGAATATTCCCATGAGGATATATCTTGCATGTAGAAGGAATTCTTTCCTTGAGGATTGCGCAGTTAGATCAGAGGTCAGAGAGTGTGTGTGAGCTAATTTCACACAGGTGGCAGCTTTTGGACCCCAAGAGAAACTGCACAAGGAAATAGGAAGCTTGGAGGATTGAAGGATAGAATATGGTGTGTCTATTCAGTCTATGAGCTGTGTTGAGGGATTGTACTAAGAGCTGGATAGCTTGTGATCTAAATCTTTGTGTAATATCTAATATGTTTCCACTTGTTTGATAATACAGATAGAGGGGTTTTTAGTTGAGGCTTTCCCCAAATTATTCTTTTGTGTTCATGTGTGATTGAATTCTCGTTCTCTGTTATATGTGTTCTAAATTGATCCTACTCAAATTGATTAAGCTTCCACAAGTTTGTTTGTAGAAGTAGATCTAGTATATTTCTTTAGTACATTGCATTATCAGGTCATCTATAGTGGGAAATTCTACATGGCATCAGAGCAAAGGTGATCAAAGAAAATAATAATATACAAATAAGGGAGAAGTTTGAAGGTTGAATTTCTTGATTATAGAAATCGAATTCTTATCACACCTCAAATTTCACCAATGGCATTCAACGGTTTGAGACTCAAGTATGCCTTGGATGGTAGATCGAATTATATAGCCTGGAAGGATCGCATGGAAGCGCTATTAGAGGACAGCGGTTTGAAGGACTTCATTGATCAAGAAGTCCCCAAGCCAGTAGCTGCTAATGCCCAAGAATTGGCAGAATGGAAGAAATGTGTGGCTAGAGCTAGGAGGATTCTTCTGGAGGGAGTTCGAGACCACATTGTCTCGAGTCTCCATGGGAAGGAGACACTATTTTCAATCTGGAAAACATTGAAGGATCTATATCAGAACAACAACGATCAAAGGAAGTTGGCACTAAAAGACAAGCTTTGGAAAATCAATTGTGAAAAGGGCGACACAATCTCTACATATCTGAACAAGCTCACCACCTGCAGAGATGAGCTTGGAAGTGTAGGAATCACGGTAGTTGGTGATGACATGGTGAGTATTGCTCTCCTCGATCTTCCTAAGAGCTGGCATAGCTACCAAGAATCAGTAAATGGAAGAGAGAAACTGCCAGATTGGGAACGACTGTGGTCAGATCTGATGCAGGAGGAGATAAGAAGAAGCACCAGAGATGGACCTTCATCAAGACAAGATGTTGAAGAAAATATAGCCTTAGCGAGTAAGGTTAGGAAAGGGAAAGGGAAGGCATATGATTCCAAATCCAGTTCTTCCCATGGTGGGAAGAAGATTGACAAATCGAAAGTGCGATGCTTTCATTTTCATGAGGTATGCCATTATGCTATGAATTGTCCACAGAAGAAATCCAAGAAGGGATCCTCAAAGGGATTAGATGGTGAGGCACTGGCCTCACAGTTCGAATTGGATTTCACCCTCATCGCATGTATGGTTTCATCAATGGTGGGGTGTGTTTGGTACCTGGACAGTGGAGCTTCATTCCACATGACAAGAAACAAGAATATTTTCAGTGCCTTGGAGGAGAAGGATCTCCAGATGTGGATCGAGATGGAAGATGATGGAAAGTACCGTGTTTCAGGTGAAGGTACGGTTGTGTTTCAAAGGGAGCATGGAGCTCCTCTCACCCTGATTGATGTAAAGTATGCGCCTGGTCTGAAGAAGAATCTTGTGTTCGTCGCTATGTTGGAAGATAAAGGCTATGATGTAGTCTTTAATAAAGGAAAGGCATTCCTGAGGCATATCGGCACTGGATAGACCAAGAGGATTGGGATTTGAGTTAAGAATCTCTACAAGTTGGAGGTAGAAGACTGTGCTGCATTGAGTTCCAAAGCAAAGTTGGCGTAAAGCCTTGATGTTGGTGAGCTATGGCATAGAAGATTGGGCCACTTGCACCATGGGGCCTTGATGATCATGCAACATATTTCTACTAGACTTCCCAAGGTTAAACTGGAGGAAGTGGATACATGCAAAGGTTGTACCTTAGGTAAGTATGCAAAATCTTCCTTTCAGGATCAAGACAGACAAGCTAGAGAAATCTTGGAGGGAGTTCATACAGATGTGTTTGGACCATTCTCGACGGCCTCCACCGCTAAACAAAGGTACTATGTTATTTTTATTGATGATTTTTCTCATAGATGTCGGATCTACTTTATGCAGTAGAAGGATCAAACCTTCTCAAGGTTTTGTGAGTTCAAAGCGTTGGCAGAGAAAGAATCTGGAAAGAAGATAAGGGCCTTGCGAAGTAACAATGGTGGAGAGTATGTCTGCCAACAGTTTAAAGACTTCTGTGCAGCAGAAGGAATTAAACGGGAGTTGACGACACCCCATAACCCACAACAGAATGGGGTGGCCGAAAGGAAGAATAGATCGATTGTGGGAGCAGCTCATGCGATGCTGCATGACCAAAGCCTACCACTTCATTTTTGGGCTGACACATGCAATAAAGCAATATACTTGCAGAATAGAAGCCCACACCATATACTGGGGATGAAGACACCAATGGAGGCCTTTTCCAGGAAGAGACCAAATGTGAGTCACTTCAGGATATTTGGATCATCGGTTTATTTCCATGTGACCAAAGATGCCTGGAAGAAGCTAGATCCAACAACTGAGTTGGGGATACTTATGGGGTACACTGATACACCCCAGAACTATTGGGTGTTCTTGCCTACGAGTCAGAGGACAGTGGTATGCAGAGATCTAATCTTTGACGAGTAGAAAACCATGCGAGTATCACATGAGAGGGAGCTCAAGTTGCATGCAGAGGAGGAACTTTTAGTTCCTAAGGAGGAGGAGTCTCAGACTGATGCGGAGCAGCCGCACGTAGAGGATCTGGGAGTGGAGACATCCACTCATGCAGAGTCTTCCAGAGATGGGAAGAAATGCTCAAGGGAAGCTGACATGTTTATGTTGGATGCGAGAGAGAATGTGGGACAGCCATCCTCTCAGCGTAGACAGAGGAGGTCACCCAAGCAGTACACTGGTTACATGGCCCTAGTTGGGGAGTGTGTTGAGACCGAATCTTCTTGTTTTGAGGAAGCTATGTAACAACAAGTTGAGGTTGATGCAATGGTGGAGGAGTATGACTCTATCATTTGGAACTATGTTTGGGATGTTGTCCCAATACCGGAGGACAAGTCAATGGTGAGTTCCCGACGGCTTAACAAGGTAAAGCAAGCAGCTGATGGTAGTGTTGAGAAACATAAGGCAAGGTTTGTTGCCCATGGTTTCTCACAGGTCGAGGGGATCGACTACGATGAGACTTTTGCTCCTGTAGCAAGGCACTCATCTATCAGATTGATGTTGGCACTATCAGCTCAGATGGGTTGGCAGATCCATCAGATGGATGTAAAGACTGTGTTCCTCAATGGCAAGATTGAGGAAGAGGTGTACATTGAGCAGCTAGAAGGATTTGAGACCTTCGATCGTGAGTCACATGTGTGTCGACTCAAGAGAGATTTGTATGGGCTGAAGCAAGCACCTCGTGCTTGGTACACCAGGATCGACAGCTATTTCACTGGGTTGGGCTTCACCAATAGTGAAGCAGATGCGAACCTTTACCACATCATGGTAAAAGGTAAGCCATTGATCATTGTTCTTTATGTAGATGAGCTGATATTGACAAGTGATGATCAGTTGATCAAGTCTTGCAAGGAGGATTTTACAAGAGAGTTCGAGATGAAGGACATGGGCCTTATGCACTACTTTCTAGGCATGGAAGTGTGGCAAAAAGATGGGGAAGTGTTTGTGTCTCAAGGCAAGTATGCCAATGAGATACTTAGATGATTGCACATGGATAAGTGCAAGCCCATGTAGACTCCTCTAGCTGATAACTAGAGGAAGGAGGATGCTACTTGAGGTGAGGTAGTAGTTGCTACTGTTTATCGACAGCTTGTGGGTTCATTGATGTATCTAGTGAACACACGACCAGATTTGTGCTTTGCGGTGAATAAGTTGAGTCAAGCTATGGTTCAGCCTACCAAGTTGTTTTTGAAGGCAACGAAGCATGTGCTGAGATACCTTAGAGGCACATCTTAGTATGGATTGTGGTAAAGATGGACAGAGGGAGTGGAGCTTCAAGGCTTCACAGATGCAGATTGGGCATGGAGTCCATCAGACCGGAAGAGCACTTCAGGAAGAATTTTCAACCTTGGTTCAACTGTAGTATCTTAGCACAACAACAAACAGAGGTCAATTGCACTTAGCTCACCAGAGGTTGAATACATGGTTGCCAGTCAGGTAACATGTGAGGCCATTTGGATGTGGAAAATTCTAGTTTTATTGTTTGGTCAGAGGATGGATCCAATTGTGATCTATTGCAATAATAAGAGTCGTATCAAACTCTCTAAGAATCCAGTATTTCATGACAGGCCCAAGCACATCGATATCCGGTATCATCATCTTCGACACTATGTGGTGAAGAGGATCATGTTGTTGCTATATGTTTAGAATGAGGAACAAGATGCAGATATTTTAACTAAGGCATTGTCAAAATGCAAGTTCGAGTTTCACAGGGACAGGATTGGGGTGACAAATAATCCCTTTCTTGTTGAGAGGGAGTGTTGAAAATAGCAACAAGAAATGATAAATATAGAAGTGCTAAAATTAGCATTTCTATAAATAGAATTTCGGGACACATTCAAATTTTAGTTCTTCCTTGAACTAAAATTGAGAATTAAAATTCGAATTTGATCTTAGCATCTATTTGAAAAATAATTAACTAATTCATCTTGAGTTAATTAGTTGCAGAAAATCAAACATGAAGTCTATGTGGAGACGTGCAACAATTATCCCTTTGATTGAGGAAGTTATCCATCAATTAAGGAGATAAGGTTGAGTTGTAATTAGCTAGCTCAGTTAACTGAGTTAAGTCCAGTTAGATAAGTTCCAACAGTTGGAGGAACTAATTGTGAGTTCAGTTAGTTAATGCATGCATGCATGTAACTAGTGTACTTCAGATAACTGAATATTCTCTCATAAATAACTCATGCATGTCAATTCAGTCAGAGACCCAGTTGAGATTAGATGATGGGACAGTGTACTATTAGTTGCAGGAATATTCCCATGAGGATATCTCTTGCATGCAGAAGGAATTCTTTCCTTGAGGATTGCGCAGTTAGATCAGAGGTCAGAGAGTGCGTGTGAGGTAATTTCACATAGGTGGCAGCTTTTGGACCCCAAGAGAAATTGCGCAAGGAAATAGGAGGCTTGGAGGATTGAAGGATGGCATATGGTGTGTCTATTCAGTCTATGAGCTCTGTTGAGGGACTGTACTGAGAGTTGGATAGCTTGTGAGCTAAAGCTTTGTGTAATCTCTGATATGTTTCCACTTGTTTGATAACACAGATAGAGGGGTTTTTAGCTGAGGCTTTCCCTAGATTATTCTTCTGTGTTCATGTGTGGTTGAATTCTCATTCTCTGTTATATGTGTTCTAAGTTGATCGTGCTCAAATTGATTGAGCTTCCGCAAGTTTGCTTGTAGAAGTAGATCTAGTATATTTCTTTAGTACATTGCATTATCAGGTGATTTACAATGGGAAATTCTACAATCCTCTTGAATTATGGTAGACAAAGTAGGAAGGTCAACTTCTGAGTGACATAACGTTTGCATACAAACACTGATTGAGGCGATTCTTGTGTCATTGAAAAAGTATACATGTGTAGAATATATAAAAAAAAATAGTTGCACTAATGTGGAAATTTTTTACCCCAAAAAAACATTGTTTGATGCCTCAAAATGATCCCGGAAGATTTCAACCCCCAATTTGCCAAACTATATCCTATCAGTAAAAACAGTCTTGTGAATTCATTCCTCTACGTTTTCCACTCTGAAAGCATCGATATGGGTGAAAAAAATATAATGATCTAATATAGATCAATATTAGTGGCTTTCCTTGAGTGGGGTAATATAGTGATACCAACCCTCAAGGAAAAGACAAATAATATACATAAAGAGAAATTTAGGAGGTAATGATACTAGGGTGATTCTAATAAACACAATAGAAGGAAGGAAGCAATTATAGAAAATTGTTATCAAATGTGTGAGGTGACAATTACTTGTTAAGACATAATGCAAGAAATATAGGTGTCATACACTAATCTAGAGTCATTAGAATATCAAGGTTGACTTATGATAACCTAGAGACAGTGTGAGCATGGAAGGTTACACACACTAGTTTGGGGTGATTGTAAGCATAAGGAAACATATTATCACTAATATTTAATTTGATCATTCGAGATAACATGCATCAAATTGGGTTTTTTGTGAGCATATGAGGTGACATACATCAATATGGAGTTAACGTAACCACATGAGGTGACATATGAAAACATTCAATTAATGTGAACACATAGGAGAGCAATGCCAATTATATGCCAATGAAGAAAAGGGGAGAAAAAGAGAGAAAATGCGAAGATAACATAGTTTTAGGAGGGGATCCATAGATATAGGTTATGGAACATGGACCATATGTGTGGGGGATACATTGAGAAAAATATTTAGGGAGAGATAATTATTCCAAAGTGAGGAAGGGCTACCTTGAGTGAGGCATACCCGAAATAAAATCATAGAAAGGATCAAGCCATAGATAATGAAACCAAAGAAAAAGAGGGAGAGCGAATGTAACAAAAGAATACTTTCCCCATTCTCCAATATAAAGATATGTATATGTTGATAGTGTTGGACCCACCAACATTCACGGGATCTCCCTGGTGTGAAGTCCCAACTAGACCTCACATCATTTGGTGTAGGAGTCCCATCTGATATGATGGCGTAGTTGCCATTCTCTTAGAGATTTGCCTTAGCTCTTTTTGTTCAACACATGAGAGTGTTATGCTTGTAACTTCAAGAAAGTGAGGTCAGTGTGTTTGGTGAGTGTGCAATTTAACTCTATGTCCAGGTTCTCTTACTGTAAAAAAGGGGGTAGTAAAGTGAGCCTCTTGATGAGAGGGAATAGTCCCAACCTAGGAAGAAACACACATGAACAACAACAAGGGTCTGTCCAACATCCAGCGGAATAGTCCACAGCGGATGCGACAATTGTGAAAACCAAATTTCAACAAAAAACACATACACCCTCTAGCGAAATAGTCCACATGGGGGTGAGGGTCGTTATAACCAGGAAAAAACAAGGATGGCTTGTATAATGTCTAGTGGAGTAGTCCACGCAGACGGGACAATAGTGATAAACAATACAACACATCTTCAACAATATGAGTACAAAAATAACCGAAGTATTTCAACTCTCTTAGTATAGGTTAAGCAAACATGCATTACAACATTTAAAGAATAGTGTTACAAACAGATACAAAACATGTGTGAAAACGTGTTGGCCTGAGACAGGCTTCTAAATTAAGAAAAATATCCAAGACACATATGTACACCATACATCACTAGTCCTAGTAGTGGGACATTTGAGCCACTCCTCACTCCTCAAAGAAAAAATTACAGACTCTCGAGGCTATGTGGGAGGAGCCAAGGTGAAAATTATTTTTCTCATACAATGAGGGGGTATATATAGCCAAGGGGGCATAAATGACCCTTGTGACTCTTTGACTTCCCTCATGATTGTTTGACTTCCTATGACTTTTTGACTTTACATGACTCTTCGACTTCATATGTGGGTCTCTTAGACGTCCACTTTACATTATATTGATTACAACAAGTATGGCCCATAGTAGTGATGTGGTTGAGACAACTCATGACACAACTTGACATGACACTGCTGACATCTATTGGCTACTTATGGTGTCCCTGTCGAATTGTTGTGTTGTTGAGTGATGATATGCTCTCAGTGTAATATGTCTTCACCTCTGCATGGAAAAGTGTGTGGGGTCTTCGATGGTATTTGTCTTTGTCTGATGGTGCACGTGAATGTGTCCCTTTCACTCGCTTTCTCGATGTGCTTCATGTGTTCGTTCGACCATGAGAAATTCTTCTAGCATGCGACTCTTTTTCATCCCATTCGTTGTCATGCCATGTTTCATCGATGTATATGTTCCTGCAATCACTGATGACGAGATGACATCAAATCCAAAAATCTCCTAGTCTACTATGATGCATTGTTTTCCATTTCGGTGCATGTGACCGGGAGAGGGACAAGCCACTAAGACTGCAGAGAGTACAACACAGGATGGGACGTGAGGCTCCAGAGCACTGTTGGGAAAAGCTGTGTAGGTGTCACTAGGAGACAGCTTTTCACAATCTGATACAGAAGTGACAGTTACAGGGAAAAACCTAGTTGGGAGGCAAAATTGCGCAGTTTATGGGAGAGAGGCTAGGCGGGGTGTTGGGGAGTTGCTGGGCTAATCTGCGCAATTTTCTAGGGGAGCACTAGGAAGGTCATCCAGCTGGGATTTGTGCAATTTCTGCGTGGAACATAGTGCGGCTAGCAGGAGTCACTCAAAGAAAAATCTGCGCAGTTTTGAAGAGGAGCAAAAGATCGTGTTGTAGGAGATGCCAGTCAAAATTGCACAATCCTGGGAGACATTCTAGGCTGTGACAGTTCTGTGCAATTCTTGAGCTAGTTGCAGAGCAGGGAAGAAGAGCTGGTAGAATAGATCTACACAATTTTTGAGATCAGTATAACCCTAGGTCACAACTCAAGTTCATTCTTTGGTTGACCAGTGGGAGGCTTGATGGGATGTCTTGCGGGAAGTATAGACTAGATCGACTTCTAGGACAACTTCAGCGTAGTTCTAGGATTCAGTCAGTTGGCTGATTTCCAGAATTGCGTAGAGCAGGCTACCCCGGGACGGCCTCAACCTTTGCGCAGTTCTGAGCAGTAGTGCAAGGTCACTGATATCGGCTCCGGTTGAGATAGGGTTGTCTGGGACATATTTTCAAGAAAATTGACTAAGTGTGAAAGCAAGTGTACTTGTGCATACATGACAATTTGATCACATACTTAGCATGACTCAACGACATGACACCTCAAACCAACAAGACAACATGTGCTCAATGAGACTGACTTGAAGGTTGAGAGTGACAAGTGCAACGATTGAAATATGTATTCGAACAACCGTGATGACACTTGTGTGACAATGTTTACAATTTTGTGTGTGAGTGCGGACGATGTCCACAGAGCGAAAACAACTCATACAAAAAAAAAAACCTTCAAAATTGCCAGAACAAATTTGCAAGCATGACATAGCGATCAACATGCCAAAAGAGTACCAGTGATCAATCAAGTGAAGAGGGTGTGAAAACTCGACAAGAGATCATGGGATGAGCCCGATTGTTTGCGAATGATCTGAAAATGAGATCTTAAATCAATATTAAGGTATTACAGACTCATGTGCAGGAATGCCTATATTATTTAGTGCAACGGATCGAAAAGATTACGAATAATATAGACAATGAACATAATAAACACACACATCAACACAACAAATAATCAAGGAGTTCACCAGACTTCCTGGCTACGTCTCCTGGTCCAGCTTTCAGTGTCGACCTCTATATTATGTCTTCAAGAGCAGATGATTACAAGTGTGAGCTCGAATAGAGTCTCAACACAACAGTGACAAAACAACAGGGATTTACTCGAAATCCTCGAGTCTAAATGATGCAGGAGCATGTGACTTAGAGGGAAAAAGTCTTCAAACATATTCCAAAAATCCAAAAAAAAAAATCTACAGGCAAGGGAGTGGGGTCCTTTAGCCAGTAATTTCCATGCTTTTCTAGTTCAAGATAGAGTAGAATTAAGAATAAAACATGCTAATTATATCACTGATGGATAAGATGTAATAATTCTTTACGCTTTAAATCATTCTATGTAAAGCGTGCTTTTGTAAAGGATAATGGTCGAAAAGGCTTTATCAATTATTTATAAATAAGAGAAAACGGGACTCCCAGAAGAGTGGTGCCCAGAAGCATTATCCCTTGAAAACTTCTCTCTCTGTTTATCTGAATTAATGGCCTTCTGCTAATTGATATATGTATTCACGTATTGGCTCAACTGTTTTATTATGAGTTGAAAAATGATGAATTCACCTTATTTTCTAAAGTGATGCTTCACTGAAGCCTTTAGGATCGTTTTTTCCTTCATATCGGCACGTGTAGGATTTCTAAGTTGTTTTATAGAGTTTTGTGGGCAAACTCTGTTTACACAAAGAAATCATGATATTTTATTAAGAGGAACACTATTTCGGACTTGAAACTTTATTGGATTTTGTTCATGCTGTATCGGGTCCGAACCAATATCGCATCGGAGAAGCTCAAGCAAAGTAGAGAGCCCTTTGGAACTGTGATGTGTGAAACCCTAACATTCCGAAACCGAAAAATTATAAAGAAGGGCGGAAAGAGGCGTCGGGTCTGCAAGGACAATTGCATCGGAAACCTGGAGGCGGGAGGAACTAAGTATTGCTGATTTGGAGGTCGCCGATAGCAATTGCCGACTATCGCATCGGGAAAAGGAAGGAGGAAGGGCATTAAACGTGCCGATAGTGTATATTGCATATAACACAGAATTTGGAATATAAAAGCGCCGATAGTGTAATTCCTTTGGAATTACGCCAAGACTGTTATAATCCATGATAGTGTTTTGATAAAGCGCCGATAGTGTATTGCATGAATTCCACACTAAAAGCCCTCCGATAGTGTTTTTGGGTAATTATTTTGGAATTACAGTTCCGATAGGAACATAGCCCTGTTTTTCAACTAACAAGGGTTGTGGCGATCAAAGGAAAATCCATGAAGCTGTCAGTTAAATGACTGATACGAATTAAAGCAGAGAGAGAAATTTGGCCTGATATTGAAGAAATTGCTGCCAGATTCGAGAGGTTATCCATATCACCTGCACCCAGGCCACCATTAGTGGTATCAGAGCATCCAGCTGACATTGGATTGAATCTCAGAAGCAGGAGAAGGAAAGTTACTATGGCTTTCAGATTTGGAAGAGGACGAGGACGTGGTGGAAGAGGACGGCCTGTTACAAACGCTGAAGTAACGGAAGTTGTGCAACAGATGCAAGCTAGATTGGATGCATTAACAACAGGCAGAAACATAGATGATGGAGATGTTAGTGAACCTGAGATTGAAGCTGCAGAGGAGGAAGCTATAGCAATTACTCCTAAGATGAGGTTCTTTCAGTCAGTGTTGAGATCCATAGCCAGGCCAAAGATCGAGGTATCAATATATGAAGGAGGAATGAATCTAGAAGAATTGATAGATTGGATTAATGGTGTGGAGAAATTCTTCGATTATGAAGAAACAGAAGATGAGAAGAAAGTGAAGTTTGTTGTCACCAAGTTAAAAGGCCATGCAGTGCTTTGGTGGGATGGTGTGTAGGTAGAAAGGAAGAGACTTGGCAAGTAACCAATCAAGAATTGGAGCAGGATGGTAGCAAAGCTAAGAGGCAAGTTTTTGCCAAGTAATTATCAGCAAACTTTGTTTAGACAAATGCAAAATATTAGACAGAGGTCTTTGATAGTAAAAGAATACACAAAGGAGTAATATAAGGTAAGCATAAGAGCTGGAGAAGCCCAAGATACAGATGAGAAGGTGGCTAGATATATAAATTTCCTCGAGATGGACATTCAAGATGAGATAAGTCTACTTTCTCCTAAAACAGTAGAGGAAGCTTATCAGATAGCACTGAAAGCTGAAGAAAAACTCATGAGGAAGTAGTCTGCCAAAGGGAGAGGTACTTTCCGAGGAAGGGGAAGTCAAGGTGGTAGAGGAAGATCTATAGCACCTAAATATGGAGCTAGAAGCAGCTCAACCCAACATGCACCCACATAGGTGATGCAAGAGGCAGAGGGAGTTTTCATAGAGGAAGAGGAGGCAGAGGAAGAGGTAGAGAAATAAGATGTTACAGATGTAACAAGCTGGGACATAAATCTTTTAACTGCTCAAGAATGCAGAAACAAATCAGAGGAATGGAATTGTTGCTCCAGTTGAGGTAGAAGCACCAGTGGCAGCAGTAGCAGAAGAATAAAATATACCAGAGAGAGGAGAATCTTTGGTAGTTAATAAATTTTTGCTTAAGCGAGCAAAGGAGATGGTTGAAACATCACAAAGGAAGACTTTATTCAGGACAGTGTGTAAAGTCCAAGGGGAATGTTGCTAGATGATCATTGATAGTGACAACACTGATATTTTGGTCTCTACAAAAGTAGTGGAGAAATTGAAGCTGAAGACAATGAAACATCCAACACCTTACAAGGTGTCATGGTTGCAAAAGGGACATCAACTGTTAGTGAATGAACAGTGTGAAGTGGAATTTCAAGTGGGCAAGTATAAGGATAAAATTGTTTGTAATGTGATGCGCATGGATGTGTGTCACATATTGCTTGGAAGACCTTGGCAATATGACAGAGGAGCCATGCATGATGGGAAAATAAACACCTACAAGTTTGGAAAGGATGGTGTCAATCATATGTTGCTGCCTTTGCAAGAAGAAGATGTACCAAGAAAGAAGACTGATCCAAAAACTCTGTTACTTGGAGGAAAGAAATACTTGAAGCAGATTGAAGAAAATGAGGTAATTTTTTTTGTAATTTGCAAGCCCAAGGTAATAATGACCTCTACTATAGTTTCTGATTTACCCATTGAAATTCAAGAAATGTTGGAGAAATATTGTGATATTATCATTGATGATTTGCATAATGAATTACCACCTATTAGAAGAATCAGTCATCATATAGATTTGATTCCTGGAGCAAGTCTGCCTAACAAAGCAGCTTAGAGAATGACTCCTACAAAAAATGAAGAAGTTAGAAAGAAGGTGCGAGAATTTCTTGACAAAGGGCTGATCAGAGAAAGCTTGAGTCCTTGCCAGTACCAACAATGCTGAGCCCAAAGAAAGATGGTGGTTGGAGAATGTGTACAGATTCAAGAGCCATCAATAAAATCGCAATCAGGTATAGATTTACGTTACCTAGAATTGAAGATTTAATGGATTGCTTGAGTGGAGCAAAATATTTTTCAAAACTAGATCTTAAAAGTGGGTATCATCAGATAAGGATAAGAGAAGGGGATGAGTGGAAAACCTCTTTTAAGGCAAATGAGGGACTATATGAGTGGAGAGTAATGCCTTTTGGGTTGTCAAATGCACCAAGTACATTCATGAGACTCATGAATGAAGCTCTTAAAGAGTTCATTGGTAAGTTTGTAATAGTATCTATGGATGATATATTAGTCTACAATAGGTCTAAGGAGGAGCACGTGAGGCATTTAAATTATGTCTTACAAAGGCTGCAGCAAGAAAAATTATTTATGAATCTGAAGAAGTGTTCATTCATGAAAGAAAAGCTAGTGTATTTGGGATTTGTTATTTTTGCTGAAGGGCTGAAGATGGATCCAGAGAATATCAAGGCAATTATGGAGTTGCCTTCACCCAAGAGTGTTTTTGAGGTAAGGAGTTTTCATGGTCTTGCTAGCTTTTATAGAAAATTCATTAAGAATTTTAGTAAGATTAATGCACCTATTATTGAGACCATAAAGAAGGACAAACATCTTTTTAAATGGACCACTGAAGCAGAGAAAAAATTTCAGTTGTTAAAGAAGAAAATCACTGAAAAGCATATTTTGGTTCTGCCTGATTTTAACAAACCTTTTCAAGTGAAGTGTGATGTCAACGGAGAAGCAATTGGAGATGTTTTAAGCCAATAAGATAGACCAATAGCTTACTTTAGTGAAAAGCTAAATGATTCAAAAAATAAATATTCTTCTTATGATAAGGACTTCTACGCAGTTGTGTAGTCATTGAAGAAATGGAGGCATTATTTAATGTCAAAAGAATTTATTCTTTATTCAGATAACCACACATTATAGTTTATAATGCAGCAGCCAAAGCACAACCAGAAACATGCTAAATGGGTAGAATATCTTCAAGGTTTCCATTTTGTTTTGAACCATATAAATGGACAGTCAAACAAAGTTGTAGATGCCTTAAGTAGGAGAAATGTATTACTTCAAGAGAGTCAAATCCAAGTGTTGGGTTTTGATTTTCTTAAGGAATTATATGAAACTGATTCAGATTTTAAAGAGGCATTTGATGCTTATAAAAATCTTGTTTTGGTGGATAGGAGCAAATGGTTGGATTACTTCCCACAAGTTGAATTGTTATTTAAGAAAAATCAGTTGTGCATACCAAACTGTTCAATGAGAGAGAATTTAATCAAAGAGAAACATAGTGGAGGACTTGCAAGACATTTTGGTGTAGAGAATAATTTTGCACTGTGAAACAGATTTTATTTCTGGCTGAAAATGAAATATGAAGTGGAGAAGTATGTGAGAACTTGCAAAGTCTGCCAATATGCAAAGGGAAGGAGCCAAAACATAGGTTTGTATATCCCATTACCAATTATAGATAAGCCTTGGGATATGGTAAGTATGGATTTTGTGTTGGGCTTACCAAAGACTCAAAGAGGTAATGATTCAATTTTTGTTGTACTGGACAAATTTTAAAAAATGGCACACTTTATTCCATGTTATAAAATTAGTGATGCTTTTCACATTGCTGATTTTTTTTTTTAAGGAGATTGTAAGATTGCATGGGTTTCCCAAAAGTATCGTCTCAGACAGGGATTCGAAATTTGTGGGACATTTATGGAGGACACTATGGAAGAAGCTGGGAACTAAATTATGTTTTAGTTCTACCTATCATCCACAAACTGACGGACAGACTAAAGTTGTGAATAGGAGTTTAAGCAATCTTTTAAGGAGCCTTACTGTAGAACATCCAAAGCAATGGGATCAAGTGTTAGCACAAGCTGAGTATGCATATAATGACTCACCTAACAGGAGCACAAGACAGAGTCCATTCCATATTGTTTATGGAATGCATCCAAGAGGAATATCTGAATTAAGAAATTTGGGAAAAGAAGAGATGAGAAGTGCAGAGGGTGAAGACTTTGCTTCAGAAATGCAAGCAATACATGAACAAGTGAAGCAACAGCTGCAGGATAGCAACATCAAATACAAAACTAGAGCAGACATGAGAAGAAGAGAGGTGAACTTTGAAGTTGGGGATTTGGTTTTAGCACATCTCAAAAAGGAGAGATTTCCAAAGAGGGAGTATAATAAATTGAAATTCAAGAAAATTGGACCGTGCAAAGTATTGAGGAAATTCTCTGCAAATGCTCATGAGATTGAGTTACCCCTTGATGTTGGAATATCACCAATTTTTAATTTTGCAAACTTGTACAAGTATGAGAGTGGAACTGCAGATGATACAACAAGATCAAGAAACCCAAGAGATTGATTGGGTAAAACAGTTATCCATAGCAAAGAATTTGTAGCCAGAAAGAATTCTAGACAAGAAGGTGTTTAAGAAGACAAGGAGACGAGAGTACTTCCAGTATCTGGTAAAATGGAAGGGACAACTGACTGCTGAAGCTACTTGGGTTACAGAAGACATCATATAGAAACTGGGCAGTTTTGTAGATGAACTCATGGACAGGAGCCCATGAAGAATTTTGTCCTCAGGAATTTGATGCAGGAGCATGTGACTTAGAGGGAAAATGTCTTCAAACATATTCCAAAAATCCAAAAAAAAATCTACAGGCAAGGGAGTGGGGTCCTTTAGCTAGCAATTTCCATGCGTTTCTAGTTCAAGATAGAGTAGAATTAAGAATAAAACATGCTAATTATATTACTAATGGATAAGCTGTAATAAAGCTTTACACTTTAAATCATTCTATGTAAAGTGTGCTTTTGTAAAGGATAATGGCCGAGAAGGCTTTGTCAATTATTTATAAATAAGAGACAATGAGACTCTCAGAAGAGCGGTGCTTGGAAGCATTATCCCTTGAAAAATTCTCTCTCTGTTAATTTGAATTAATGGCCTTCTGCTAATTGATATATGTATGCGCATATCGGCTCAATTGTTTTATTCTGAGTTGAAAATTGATGAATTCGCCTTATTTTTCAAAGTGATGCTTGACTGAAGCCTTTAGGATCGTTTTTTCCTTCATATCGGCGCATCTAGGCTTTCTAAGTTGTTTTACAGAGTTCTGTGGGCAAACTCTATTTACACAAAGAAATCATTATATTTTCTTAAGTGGAACACTATTTCAGACCTGAAAATTTATTGCATTTGGTTCATTCCGTATCGGGTCCAATCCAATATCGCATCAGAGAAGCGCAAGCGGAGTAGAGAGCCCTTTGGAACTGTCGAAGTGTGAAACCCTGACATTCCGGAACCGAAACATTATAAAGAAGGGCGGAAAGAGGCGTCGAGTCCGTGAGGATGATGGGATGAACAACATTTACCTACATTTATTTTATGGCTTTTTGAAATTATTTACCTACGTTTATCTTATGGCTCTTTGAAATTATTTTTACTCTAAAGTATATGACCATTTCTATCTATCTAGATTATTTAATGTTTTTGTTGTCTAATTTAAATTGCTTTATATAGATGACCATTTTTATCATCTAGATAATAAAAATAAAATTATTCTCACTATTTAATTAAAGAGGTTTTGCATTTCAAAATTAAATATAGATCAATATTTAATTAAATAGAAACTTTTTAATTAAACATAAATCAATATTTAATTACATCAAAATTTTATATATTAAATAACATTAATATTTAAAAGAAATTTAAAAAATAGATTACCCTCCACAAATTGTTTTTACTATATTTTAAAATTCACAAAATTCAAAAATTCAAAAATATTTATATTACAAACTATAAATATTGATAAATGATAATTTAAAATAATAAATTTAATTTACATAAATTTATTACAAAAATTTAAAATAACTTAAAATATATTATTTCTCATATGGGTGCTATCTAGCCTAGTAAAAAAGAGATGTTAAATTACATTACATTAAAAAAATAAAAAATTAAAAGATAGAAATGAAATATAAAATTATAATTATAACTAGTTATAATTAATAATTAGACATCTCTAAATCCATATTAACTCTAAATCTACTAAATTATGAAGGAGATCAAATCCAAATCTACTAAATTATGAGAAATCAAATCTTTTAAGTTACAAATATCTTTTAGACGAAAAATAAAAATAAAAAATCCTCTGGAAGATAATAAATTTAAATTTACACTAACCATAATATACTTAAAAATATATTCATATAATTTTTCAAAATATATATTAATTAATAAAACAACATTAATACTTATGTTTTTATTTCAAAAATATTCATACATTAATTTTTTTAATATGAAATTACTTTTAACTTTAATGAGGATTATCCTTATCCTTTCCAAATTAATACTTATACTTTTATTTCAAAACTGTTCCTACGTTAATTTTTTTAATATAAAATTACTTTCAACTTTAGTGAAGATTATCCTTATGCTTTCCAAATTAATACTTATATTTTTATTTCAAAATTATTTCAAAACTGTTCCTACGTTAATTTTTTTAATATAAAATTACTTTCAACTTTAGTGAAGATTATCCTTATGCTTTCCAAATTAATACTTATATTTTTATTTCAAAAAAATTCCTACATTAATTTTTTTAATATGAAATTCCAAATTAATACTTATATTTTTATTTCAAAAATATCCTTACATTATTTTTTTAATATGAAATTACTTTTAACTTTAATGAGGATTATCCTTATCCTTTCCAACTTTACTCCTTGTACCTCATAAGTACAATGTGTCATAGTGAAAATCTCTCAAACGCCTTCCCACTCGGGAACCGACTTTCAGTTTGGTCACACACATTGCTCATAATGAATTCATGAAATAATTGGAGTAAAACTTCCTGATTTATAAAAATTAGTTTGCTCAACTATTAAGCCGGTACAAATACGGCAACCCACTTAAGCGCTTCCTACCCGGATTTCTGAGCACGCTGGTTATACAAACTGTGCTGAAATTGGTTGGTTGTGTAATCGGCGTTTTAACTTGTTATAAAATTTGACCAGTGTGGCCACAGCTCATCGTGGAAGGCATGTGAGAGTGCGAAACATTACAGGATTCCTAGCGCCATTATTAAAGATCCACTAGTGTCACCGACTTTAACCAGCCGCGGCCGGAGGCGGGCCATTGAAAAAATACCTGAAAAAGCGGCAATAATCATCCCAACTTCCCTATTTATAACCACCAGAGCAAGAAGCATACGTGCAATTCTCTTCGAGAGCTTATATTCGCATTCGCTTGGTTTTACATCTTATTGCATATTTTCTACAGTTCGAACGGGTATGGATCAATTACTCGCTATTCTATCTGTTATTACATTTGCTCTCATAATGCCTTCACTTGCTGCAGCAGCTACAACGGAGGACGTGAAATATCCCGCGTACTATAACCACACGGATATCGCGGAATTCATTAAAACTTCGTGCAACGTGACTCTCTATCCGCAGCTCTGCGTTTCGTCGCTCTCTTCCTACGCCGGGCCTCTCAAGGCGAAGCAGACTGATCTCGTGAAGGCGGCCGTGATAGTCAGCTTGCTTAATGCTCGCAATGTTTCCGTCTGGGCCGCCGGCCTCAAAGCCAGAGGCGCCATGATGAGTGAAAGAGAAAACGCGGCGCTTAAGGATTGTATTGGCAATCTCAGGGATGCCACGTACGAGATTAGTGGATCTCTGGTGGAGCTGAAGCAACTGAAGGCGTACAGTTTCCGGTTTCATATGAGCAACGTGCAAACATGGATGAGCGCGGCCCTCACAGACCAGGAATCCTGCCTCACTGGCTTTCAAGATCTCAACACCAGCGGGAATGTTACGGCCATGGTCACCGGCCAAGTGCAAAATGTGCGCAAATTGATAAGTAATGCCCTCGCTCTTGTCAACACATTAGCTGCCACCAGAAGAGGAGATGAGCTCCATGTCTGAAGCCTTCAAGGGAGCCTCGCCTCAAATAATATAATCAGTATTTCATAGAATATGTATACCATAGATTTTAGCCTGTGGCCTTGAGGCAAAGTTTGGGACTTTTTATTGTAAATTCTGTGATAGTGATATAATAAATGTTCGTTAAAATAATTTTTTTATTAATGCATGCACGCTTTTGCCTGGGAAGGTATCTGCTATCTTTAAAATACAATTCTGAATGCCCGTTTGGGTCGTGGATTCAGTAATATGAAACGGCCCTGCTTAACTGGCCCGAGGACACACATGCATCTCTATGGGAATTTTGAAGCTTGATGGGGAAATAACCAAGCTCCTTTCCTTATTTAAAATTGTGATTGTATTTTACTTGTAAATTTTAATGTTAAAAGTAAACATAAACATTAAATTAGAAATCAGCCTCTGTCAATAGCCAAAACCTAGCCACCAGTCAGTAATGTCTGGTGTTCTGCGCCTCAGACCTCCTTGTTCCAATGAGCCTTTCGTAATAAAGCTTGTAAATGTTTTTCATTAATCTAGTATCAAAATTTCCCTGAAGATTTCTAACTTTCACTTAATTGAACAATTATTTTATGTTGTGGGATGATGCTAGTTTGCAGAGTAACGAAGAGCAGGAATATGATTTAAAGAAATGCTTTTGCGCTTTAAGATGGTCTGCTTCTCTAAAGAAATGCTTTTGCTTAGCCATCCATTGATTAGATTTATATAAATAAAATCGGTGCAGAGTGACCAGAGTGATTAGATTTATATAAATAAAATCGGTGCCTTCATGCCGCCTTGTTGTCGGCCACGAGTTCGCAGACCGTCCTTGCGTATTCGACCCCACAATAAGAGTTACGAACGACAGACAAGCCCGTGGTCACCGCAGCTTTATCTTTTCTTTTCGTGATTTGCCACTTTTTGAAATTCAAAGTGGCCATACGTGATTAAGTTTTAATTTCGGCAGTGGTGTCAAATTAAATAATTAGTAAATTCGTATGTTTTTAAGGAAAGGTGTAATTAGATTCTTAACTATAAAGATTAAATTTATTATTTTTATTATTTAGGGGTTAATTATTATTTTTATTATTTAGGGGTTAATTAATATTTTTATTATTTCGGGGTTAATTTTTATCATTTATGTAATGGTAATAATTATTAATTAAATTAAGATATAAAAATATTATTTTAAATAAGCACATAAAAATGTGGAATACTTTAAATATAAATTTTAATTAAATTCTTAAATTATGATTTTTAACAATTACAATTTGTAAATTATAATGTTAGGATATAGAAATTTGTGATGTTATTTATATATTTAAAATTATGATTTTATGAATGTAAATTTATATTTAATAAACAATTACAATAAGATGAAATCAATATATTCTTTATAAGATCCAAAATAATGATGTCATGTAATGTAATTAAAAAATTAAAGAAAAAAAGAAAAATTAATTTTAACCATGTTAAGAAAAGAAGTAATTACAAATTTCTTTCATTTTGACCAACACATCAATAAATTGTTTTAACTATAACATTTTGTAAACTGTTTTATATAGTACATACATAATTGATATTCAAATATTTTAATTAATATGACTATTGAAATATTTAATTTATAACCCACATTATTCACACTAAAATATTTATTATCTCTCTCCATTGTTTTTTTAATTAATATTCTTTTGAATATTACATCATAAATCCCCTCTCTCATGTTAAGAAATTGAAATATCAAGAGAGATTGTAATTAGATAATCAAAAGGCGTGATGATGTTTAGAAACACTAGTTAAATTATAATAATTTAAATTTAAATTTTAAACAAAGAAATGATTTTATTTATATTTAACTTAAATTAATATTTTTATTTTTCAATGAAATTTGTGTAGAGCTTAATATAAATAATTTTAATGCAATAGGATGTATTTTTATGCCAATTTCATAATCACTAAAAAAAAATTAAATACATATCTCATAGTAATTTCCCCAACATAAATAGTGTTGCAATAAATATGTTCAAAGCCTCAAACATCATAAGGACAATACTCAATGCTATTGATTTCAATTCTATTTAAGTTAAGTATTTTAAAAGGTAATAAATTTATTGGATGAATGAAAAATATTAGGAATTAACTCCTTTGTTTTAGAATTTTATTTTGCAATAAAAGGACTTAAGGAGAACCATTGCTAAAGTATCATACTTTAGCTGAGTTGGAAGGTTCTAAGGATTGATATTATAATAAATATTTTAAAATTGAGGTTTAATGTGGATTTACACACTAGTCTAAGGAAATTTGTGTTCTTCAACTATGTTAGTGTGACCACAGCTAACCATGGTCAGCACTAGTCAACCATGATTAACCAAGGTTGAATTTCATTAAGCATGATCAAACTTGATTAAAATCTCTTTCATTATGACCAACTATCATGGTCAACCATGGATAATCATGGTCAGCCATGGTCAATCATGGTCAATCACCATGGACAATCATGGACAATCATGGTTAACCATGGTTAATCATGGTCAACCATGGTGAGCCATGTTTTATAAAATCAAACATGGTAAACCATGGTCAACCATGCTTATAAAATCAAACATGGTCAACCATGGTCAAATGTCACATTGTGACAAAGATTATCTTCATATGAAAATCAACCATGGTCAACCATGATTTTCCATGGTTGAATTTCATCAACCATGATCACCTCAACTAAAATCTCTTTCATCATGATCAACTATGATCGTCAACCATGGACAACCATGGTCAGCCATGGTCAATCATGGTTAACCATGTTTTATAGAATCAAACATGGTAAACAATGGTCGAACATCGCATTGTGACAAATATTGTCTCTATATGAAAATCAACCATGGTCAACCATGGGCAAATGTCTCATTGTGACAAAAATTGTCACGATATGAAAATCAATCATTGTCAACCATGGTCCAATGTCACATTGCGACAAGGATTGTCTCAATATGGAAATTAACCATCTTTATTTTAGGGTTTATATATCTTAGGTTTATAATTTTTATCCCTTGAGTCTATTAATCTAAGGGTTCATATTCCTAGGGTTTAATATTATTCACTTAGGTTTATAGTCCCTTGGGTTTTTGGTATTAATCCTTAGGGTTTATAATATTAGTTATGGTCAACCATGATTAACCATGTTTTATAAATTCAACCATGGGCAACCATGGCTAATCATGGTCATCCATATTTTAATGTCGCATTGTGACAAAAATTGTTTCAATATGAAAATCAATCATTATCTCAACTATGGTCCAACGTCGCATTTGGACAAACATTGTCTCAATATGGTAATCACGGTCAACCATGGATAATCATGGTCAACCATGTTCAACCATGTCTTATAAAATCAAACATGGGCATCCATGCTCAATCATGGTCAAACATCGTAGTTTGACAAATATTGTCTTGATATAAAAATCAACCATGGTTAAGCATGATCAACCATAGTCCAATGTCACATTGTGACAAGGATTGTCTCAATATGAAAATCAACCATGGTCAACCATGCTTATTTTAGTGTTTATAATATTTATCTTAGGGTATATATACCTTGGGTTTATTATATTAGTCTCTTGGGTTTAATATTATTCCCTTGGAGTTTTAGTATTAATCCCTTCGGTTTATTATTCCTTTGGGTTTATAATACCAATCCCTTGGGTTTATTATTCCCTTGGGTTTATTATATCAATCATGGTCAACCACGATCAATCATAGCCAACCAATGTCAACCATGGTCCTCTCTTGCATTGTCACAAAGATTATCTCGATATGAAAATCAATCATGTTCAGGAATAGTCAACCATGGTCCAACATCGCATTGCGACAAGGATTATATCAATATGCATATCAACCATGGTCGACCATGGTAAACCATGTTTATTTTAGGGTTATAATATTTATCTTAGGGTTTATAATTTTATCCCTTTGGTTTATAATATATTTCCCTTGGTTTTATTAATCTAACGATTCATATTCCTAGGGTTTAATATTATTCCCTTAGGTTTATAATCCATTGGGTTCTTAGTGTTAATTCCTAGGGTTTATTATTCCCTTGGGTTTATAATATCAATCATGAGCAAACATGTTTTATAAATTCAATCATGGTCCAACATCGTGTTATGATGAATATTGTCTCAATATGAGAATCAACCATGTTCAACCATGTCTGATGTTGCATCGTGACAAATATTCTGTCAATTTGAAAGTCATTTATGGTTAAGCATTCTCAACCATGGTCCAACATCACATTGTGAAAAGGATTGTCTCAATATTAAAATCAACCATGGTCAACCATTCTCAACGATGTTTATTTTAATGTTTATAATATTTATCTTAAGGTTTATATACCTTGGGATTTATAATATTAGTCCCTTGAGTTTAATATTATTCAACCATGGTCAACCATATTTTATAAAATCAATCATGTTCAACCATGGTTAATCATGGTCAACCATAGTCCAACGTCACATTATGACAAAAATTGTCTCAATATGAAAATGAATAATTGTCTCAACCATGGTCCAACATCGCATTATGAAAAAGATTGTCACAATATGATAGTTATGTTCAACCATGGCCAACCATGGTCAATCAAGGTCAACCTCAGTTAATCATGGTCAAGCTTGGTCAACCATGGTCAACCATGTTTTATAAAATCAAGGATGGTCATCCATGGTTAATCATGGTCAACCATGGTCAACCATGGTCGAATGTTGAATTGTCGCAAAGATTTTTTTGATATGAAAATCAACCATTGTTAAAAATGCTCAACCATGGTCCAACATCGCATTGTGACAAGGATTCTCTCAATATGAAAATCTACCATGGTCAACCATGTTTATGTTAGTAATTATAATATTTATCTTAGGGTTTATATATCTTGGGTTTATAATATTAGTCCCTTGGGTTCATAATCCCTTGGGGTTTTAGTACTAATCCCTTGGGTTTATAATATCAATGCCTTGGGTTTATAATATCAATCATCTTCAATCTTCATCAATCATAGCCAGATGGTGAACCATGGTCAAATGTTGCATCGTGACAATGATTGTCTCAATATGAAAATCAACCATGGTCCAATGTTGCATTGTGAAAAGGATTATCTCAATTTGAAATTCAAAAATGTTTAATTTAGTGCTTATAATATTTATCTTAGGGTTTATATACCTTGGATTTATAATATTAGTCCCTTGGGTTTAATGTTATTCCCTTGGGTTCATAATCCCTTGGAGTTTTAATATTAATCCCTTGGGTTTATAATATCAATCCCTTGGGTTTATTATTCCATTGGGTCTATAATACCAATCCCTTCAGTTTCTAATATCAATCATGTTCAACAGTGGTCAATCATCGCCAACCATCGTCAGCCATGGTCGAATGTGGCATTGTGACAATGATTGTCTCAATATGGAAATCAACCATGGTCCAACATCGCATTGTGACAAAGATTGTCTCAATATGAAAATCAATCATGATCAAACATGGTCAACCATGGTCCAATGTCGCATTGTGACAAGGATGGTCTCAATATGGAAATCAACTATGGTCACCCATTTTTATTTTAGGGTTTATAGTATTTATCGTAATGTTTATAATTTTTATCCCTTGGGTTTATAATATCAATCCCTTGGGTTTATAATATCAATCCCTTGGGTTTATTAATCTATGGATTCATATCCCTTGGGTTTAATATTATTCCCTTAGATTTATAATCCCTTTGGTTTTTACTATTAACCCCTGGGGTTTATTATTCCCTTGGGTTTATAATATCAATTATGGTCAACCATGTTTTATAAATTCAATCATAGACAACTATGGTCCACTATCGCATTGTGATGCATTTTGTCTTAATATGAGAATCAACCATGGTCTAATGTAGCATCGTGACAAAGATTCTCTAAATTTGAAAATTAATCATGGTCAAGAATGCTCAACCATGGTACAACACCACATTATGACAAGGATTGTTTCAATATGAAAATCAACCATGGTCAATCATGTTTTATAAAATCAATCTTGATCAACCATGGTCCAACGTTGCATTGTGACAAATATTGTCTTAATATAAAAATAAATCATTGTCTCAACCATGGTCAAACGTCGCATTATGACAAGGATTGTCTTATTATGATATTCATGGTCAAACCATGGCCAACCAGGTTTTATAAAATCAAACATGATCATCCATGGTAAATCAATTTCAACCATGGTGGAACGTGGCATTTTCACAAAGGTTCTATTGATATGAAAATCCCTTGGGTTCATATTCCCTTGGGGTTTTAGTATTAATCCCTTGGGTTTATAACATCAATCCCTTAGGTTTATTGTTCCTTTGGGCTCATTATTCCCCGGGTTTATAATATTAAGCCCTTGGGTTTAAAATATCAATCCATTAAGTTTATTATTCCCTTTGGTTTATAATATCAATCATGGTCAACCATGGTCGATCATAACCTACCATGGTCAACCATGGCCAACCATGATCAACCATGGTCATCCATGGTTAATCATGGTCAACAATGGTCCAATGTCATATTGTCGCAAATATTGTCTCAATATGAAAATAAATCATTGTCTCAATCATGGTCCAATGTTGGATTATGAAAAAGATTGTATCAATATGATAATCATTGTCAGCTATGCTCAACCATGGTCAATCATGGTCAACCTTAGTCAACCATGTTTTATGAAATCAAACATTTTCATCCATGCTTAATCATGGTGAACCATGGTCGAACGTCACATTGTGACAAAGATTGCCTTGATATGAAAATTAACCATGGTTATGCATGGTCGACCGTGGTCCAACGTCGCATTGTGACAAGGATTGTCTCAATATGAAAATCAACCATGGCCAATCATGCTTATTTTATTGTTTATAATATTTATGTTAGGATTTATATACCTTGGGTTTATAATATTAGTCCCTCGGATTTAATATTATTCCCTTGGGTTCATAATCCTGTGGGGTTTTAATATTAATCCTTCGGGTTTATTATTCTTTTGGGTTTATAAATCTAAGGATTCAACCATGGTCGAGCATGGTTCAACGTCGCATTGCGACAAAGATTGCCTCATTATGAAAATCAACCATGGTCGACCATATTTATTTAAAGATTTATAATATTTATCTTAAAGTTCAATTATTAAATAAAATAATTAATTATTTAATGAATTGCTCAATTATTTAAGAAATTAATTCATAATGAATGAAATAAAAATAATTTATTTAATTAATTTACAATGTTTAACTATCCATATTTATATTTAATATTAGTAATATTTATAACCTTATTTGTAATTAAATATGGTTATATTATATTAATCTTTATATATAAATATTTATATATTTATGTTGAGATTAATAAAACATTAATAGTAATAATAATAATTTAACAATTATTATTATATATTAATTATTTATGAATGAATTTATTATTAATAATGAATTAATATTATTAAATTTGTTTAACCATAAAAATAATAATAATAGTAATATTAATTATTAATAATAATCATAATTATATTAATTACCTTTACTAATATGATTGTGTTAGTTTAATAAGCTATATAATACCTGATATAAAAAATATATCAAATTTGTTTAGTTTTAAACCAAAACAATAAATTAAATTTAAATATTATTTATTATTAAATTGTTTCGTTTAGTTTCAGGTGTGTGATCAACACATGTGCTGGTTGAATCATCAATTTGATGTGCCGGTTTGCTTCACTGGTTTAATGCGACGAGGTGGTGCATGTTCAATGCTTCATTCGATGTGTTGGTTCGATACTCAAGTCCGATATTGGAGAAGGAACTGGTAGTTAAAGAGAGATTGGAAATCCCTAATACCATTTTGGTACATTATATCTATATATTTCATTCATATTATATTTTAAAAACTTACTTAGATTAACCATGAATGTATATCCAAGATTTATATTCGGTATTAAGCATTTATATCATGAATATCCATCTAATTAGAGATTTAGCCCATTGACACATAATCATAGATCTTCAAACAAATGAATCACCCAAGAACAAACAATGGCCACAAAGGTTATTAATTAAAACCATTCTGTCTGTATTGCTTTGCTGGGAAAGAATTGTTTATATCATAGATTTATATTCGATATAGTTCTTTTATGTTCGACTCTACATCCAGCGTTTGATCCCCATGGTTCTAGATTGGAATTTCTAGAAAAATGATCATATAAAAGCGGTCACTAAATCGTCTCCCTTCAACAACACGTTTTGGCCCCCTTCGTTTCCTTAGTTCGATGTGCAGGTTGAATGAGTGATTTGATGTGCCTGTTTGATGCACTGGTTCAATGCGACGAGGTTGTGCAGGTTCAATGCTTGATTCGATGTGCTAGTTCCATACTCAAGTTAGACGCAGGTTCAATGTTATAATGTTGTTGTGGGTTAATGTGTGGATCATTTTTTTAACCTTTACCATATTATTTGGTTTTATCATAGTGTATTCACTTTATTTTTGCAGGTTTTGCGCCAAGATTCCTCAACCTACATGTAGGGTTAATGGGCAAGTTCGCCCCATTTAATGCCATGCATAGTCTATCCGCTAATTTCTAATTAGGAGTTTAGTGTATCCAGTAATTAGGGTTTTATATGATAGTGTTTGAATGCAATTCCGCCTTAAGCAAGCACAATGGTCATTGCCCGACTTGCAACCACAGTGGTCATTACATGACTTCAAGTCGATTCGTATATGGTGAAAAAATACTTCATCCTGAAAACGACAAACTTTGCTCTATATCTATATTAAATCTAAAAAAAATGCCACTCTTATCAATAGGTTTTTATACACACACCATGATGATATGAATTATTGTTTTCATTAATTATCTCCGTGTATATATCAATCACATTTATTAAAATAATGGTGCTAGTATATAATAAAAAGTATTTATAAAAGCAATACAATTAAATGAATTACATATAATTTTTACCACTAAATATTAATTATTTAAATTGTGTTTTGATAATTTGATTTAGTATCAAGTTTATGAAGAGAAAAATGAAAAATATGTGATAGCTATTTTTTATTATTATTATTTTAAAATTAATTAAATATAAAATAAAATTATATTTATAATTGAATAAATAAAAATAATAGTTTTTTACAAAATCTCTATTAAATTTGTTCAACTATTAAGCTGGTACATGTACCGCAACCCACTTGAGTGCTTCCTACTTGAATTTCTGAGCACACTCATTTATAATATCAATCATGGTCAACCAATATGGTCCAACGTCGCATTGTGGCAAATATTCTCTGAATTTGACAATCAATCCTGTTCAAGCATGCTAAACCATGGTCCAACGCCACACTGTGACAAGGATTTTCTCAATATGAAAATCAACCATGTTTTATAAAATCAATCGTGATCAACCATGGTTGATCATGGTCAACCATGGTCCAACATTGCATTGTGACAAATATTGTCTCAATATAAAAATCAATCATTATCTCAACCATGGTCGAACATCGCATTATGAAAAAGATTGTCTTGTTATGATAGTCACGGTTAAACCATGGTCAACCATGGTCGAATGTTGCATTGTCACAAAGATTCTATTAATACGAAAATCCACTGGTTTCATATTCCTTTAGGTTCATATTTCCATGGGGTTTTAGTATTAATCCCTTGGGTTTATAATATCAGTCCCTTGTGTTTATTATTTCCCAAGGTTCATTATTCCCTGGGTTTATAATATTAAGTCCTTGGGTTTATAATATCAATCCCTTGGGTTTATTATTCCCCTTGGTTTATCATTTCAATCATGATCAGCCATGGTCGACCATGATCAACCATGGTCAACCATGGTTAATCATGGTTAACAATGGTCTAATGTCATATCATAGAGAATATTGTCTTAATATGAAAATCAATCATTTTCTCAACCATGATCTAATGTCGGATTATGACAAAGATTGTAACAATATGATAATCATGGTCAACCATGGTCAACCATGCTCAATCATGTTCAACCATGGTCAACCATGTTTTATGAAATCAAATATTTTCATCCATGGATAAGCATGATTAACCATGGTCGAACGTCACATTGTGATAAACATTGTCTTGATATAAAAACTAACCATGCTTAAGCATGGTCGACCATGGTCCAATGTCGCATTGTGACAAGGATTGTCTTAATATGAAAATGAGTCATGGTCAACCATGTTTATGTTAGTGTTTATAATATTCATCTTAGGGTTTATATACGTTGGGTTTATAATATCAGTCCCTTGGTTTTAATATTATTCCCTTGGGTTCATAATCCTTTAAGGTTTTAGTATTGATCCCTTGGGTTTATAAATCTAAGGG
The DNA here is from genome assembly GCA_031772625.1 of Pinus tabuliformis. Classification (NCBI taxonomy): domain Eukaryota; kingdom Viridiplantae; phylum Streptophyta; class Pinopsida; order Pinales; family Pinaceae; genus Pinus; species Pinus tabuliformis. Next base: position 1,149,508,273 of record CM062805.1, read on the forward strand.
TTCAACCGTGATCGAGCATAGCCCAACATCGCATTGCGATAAATATTGTCTCATTATGAAAATCAACTATGTTCAACCATGGTAGACCGTGTTTATTTAGGGGTTTATAATATTTATCTTAGGATTTAATTATTAAATGCATTAATTAATTATTTAATGAATTGATAAATTATTTAATAAATTAATTAATAATGAATGAAATAAGAATGAATTATTTAAATAATTTACAATATTTGTATTTAATAATATTAATAACCATATTTTTAATTAGATATAGTTATATTATATTAATCTTTATATATTAATTTTTATTAATATTTATATATAAATATTTATATATTTATTTTGAGACTAATAAAACATTAATAATAATAATAATTAGTTAAAATCTATATATATAAATTTTGGATGATGCACACACGTGCACACACAGATATACAACTCTAGATGGTTAGGCTTTTTCCTGGGGTAGAAAGGATCCTTAAATTGCTATGTTAAAAGGGACATAAGGACCCCTTGAAATTGGATGACCAACCTATAACTTTAATTAGATAAATTTGTTACACAAATTTAATGTTTAATATGAGATTTTAAAGTCTTTGAAACCCTAGCATCGTATATTAGTCATGGAATATGTAGGAACCCTTATGCCAAGGCTCTTGGATGCATAACTATCCTTCCTGAGAAACCAATGGTAAGAGTTATTCTTCTCCTATTATAACAAACCAAGTTAGAGCTCTAAGGCCTTAACGCATGTTTCAGATGTTTTAAAGAAGAAATAAGGCATTAGACACCTGTAGCCCATTGAGGAAAACAATTAGGAAAATTCTTGAAGGATTTTGGACGAGTTCTAAGGCAAACTTGAGTATTTTTTGTATCACTTGAAGTTTTTCTTCATGCAATACAACCCATATCACATGAATAATTTTTGTTTGTGAAATGATAGAAGCCACTAAGTTAGGGAGGACATGTGGCATGCTCTAGTTGGTTATTGCAACCTAGGGAAAATTCATGTATGATACATGGCACTAGTGGATTAGGTGTTACATCAACCAAAGTTTTGCGTAGTACGACACCTTGATCAACAAAAAATGTTGTGGGGTGATACATCACACTCACAAAACCTAGTTGGTGTGTGAAATCAGGCCATTGGACACCAACACACAAGGGAAATTTACGTGTCTCGTGAAATGTGGTAAAGGATGAACAAGTTAATAATGTTGCAAACAAGAAAATATAGGTTGATGCAATGAACTTTTCATACAAAGAAAAGTTGTTGAGCGTAGCATATTACATTGACAAAAAGTTAGGATGCAATACATCACATTCCTAAAGTTTTGGAGGACGCGAAAAATAGGAGGAAAAAGATAGACTATGAATAAAAAAAATCCCATATCATGTAAAAAAACATTTTATGGACAACAACATATCAAACATAAAGTCTTTGAATGTAATACAATTTGTCACACAAATTTTAATTATGCAACATAACCAAGAAATGAAGGAAAGGATTGGAGAAAGAGAAAGGAAAGGTGAGATGAGAGAAAAAAAGTTAAGGATCGAAGAAAAAAGAAGGGGGGCTTCACTGGGGGAGATATATCATACCACGTGGGTTCATATCGTGGGATATATATTGAGGGAAAATGACATAATATATTGGGGGATATATAGTGGGTAAAGGGTTTTTATATTGGCAAGTATAAAAAATGGAGCTCAAAGTTAATGAAAAAATATAAAGGGGTATAAAAAAAGTTAATGAAAAAAATATAAAGGGGTATAAAAAAAGTTAATGAAAAAATGAATACCTGCAATATCTAGCAGAAGTAGGGATTTTTTTAATTGGGAAGGTGTATTGGTTCATATTCGTAGGGTGTTAAATAATGTGATTTTTAGGGGTATTTTCCAATCTATAGTCAAATTAAAGGTATTGTTTAATATGCCACGAGTGCACGTGATAGGTCACAGGTTCATTGAGTGAAACCCCCGTGGTAAAAAGAAAAGGGAAGAAACCAATGAAAAAATTAATGTTAAGAAGATGTAATGCATCACAAGAAATATATTTTTCTTGCGATACAACACAATAAAAGAAAGAATTGAAGAATGTGGCAATAAGAAGAGAGACCCCTGTTGTCACATAAAGAAAGTTCTTCCATATTTGATATGACACGAATAAATATCATTTGGGTCACAAAGAGAAAATGAACAGACCTATGACATGACACTTTGGGAAAGTTCTTTCTTTATGCAATAAGCTAGGCAATAATTTTTACCTTTACAATTGTGAATCCAAAGGGTATCTAATAATGATGTGGCAACAAAAAGAGAAAGTTATTAAAAAACTTTTAAAAACCATCCTTTTAAGCTTGAACCTCATAATTTAACCAAAATAGAATTATTGAAAAACTTTAAATTAAAAGAATTAAATTAAATTATATCTCAAAATAACCGTAAATCAATATTTTTAAAAAGAAAAATCTAATTACCCTACCATCTTAATATTACTTAAAAATGTAAATAGATTACATCTATATAAACTCATTTTTTATTTTCATATATAAACCAAATTCCCAGTCAACCACATTCTCCTCAATGAAAAAGCATATCAAAAAGCATACCTATTAGGTATCCCTTTAAAATAATTGAACATGAACGACAAAGAACATTCCTAACAACACTATAGAAATGGGAAATAAGAACATTCTCGACACCACTATAAAAGTGTAAAACATGTGATAAAACTGGAAAGTTGAATCCCGAATCCAATGAGTAATAGATTCAGCTCAAATGACACTGCATAATAAGTTGGGAACTTATTAACCTACCTTTCGGTTTATATTTCAAATCAGCCTCCTCGTTCACATTGTAAATGAAGGACAAATAGAAAATAAGTGGGACCTCATTCACATTGCATATGAAGGGAAAATAGATAGAGGTGTCGTTGTTATGGCAAACAAAATTTGATTTGATTTACTGTGCAGACTGTACAACTCACCACACTTTTACATGTCAATTCAAAAGTGTAATGCGAATGTCAAAGGCAATATCTCTCGGACGGTTTTGACTTTCAACTTACACTTCACTGGTTTTATATAAGATATTTCGGAGCAGTATATTTCGAAGCGTCGAATTCATCTGTAAGATATAATTTATAGATTATTTGTAAAACTATTCTGAAATGGTGACGGGACTTGTTTTTTTCTTTATTGTTGGTATCTTTTTACACTAAAAACCTCAAACTCAGAAACAGTAAGAAAAAACTGAATTAATTCTATCTTAATTCTAAGCATTCCATGATCCAACAAATTCATGTATTCTGTAATGTAGTGGCATCAATTTAGAGTTCTCTAGGGATGTATTCAAATACTTCTTTTTTTAGAGATGAAAAAGAAAGTACATATATTTGTAATTGTTTCTATGTTTACAATCATTTATCACAAAATAATCTTGTTCTAAAAAATGTCGATTTATTGTCTTTCTACTATTTGTCTATTCCCCTTCTATCGTCTATATATCTCCAAGTGTTGTATCATAAAATTCTACACAGTTACATCATATATTTTCATCAAAATGTCTCCCCAAAATTTATAGCACAGTCCACGGAAAATATAAAAAATCTTTCTCCTAAGAATAATTAACTCTTCAGCATTAATCTTGACATCATGTTAAAAAGCTGAAAAGTAGAACTTACCATGCTCCTTGATGACACCTATCTTAGAAAGAAGATCTGCAATCATATTTTGCTCCCTGTATATGTGATCAAATTGTATATGTTGAAAGGTACTTATCAGTGTCCCGATACGCTTCATCTAGTTTAATACAATGGGCGGATTAAAACAAGTATAGTCCTTGACCTAGTTAATGATGCCCTTAGCATCTCTATATCCCTGTAAGCTCTCTAGTCCTAGCCATTTTTCCGCTATAAGTACTCCCCATAAAGAAATGATCTATGCTCTATTGTTTGTACCATGTCCTCCTTCCCAACAGAAATTGAAGTATTTGCCTGATTCTATAACTATGAATGCACCACATCCATATTCCCTCCGAGAACATGCCCCATCAAAAAATCCCACACAAAAGTGATTCCAAATGTCTTTGTACCTGCACTGCCTTTTGTTAGAGAACCTCTTTGTTGGTTCAATTTCATTGTAATATGCAACTATCTTAATTACATATTCCCAAACCACAACCCCTTTTTGTTCAAATATATAAGAATTAATGTTGCGCCATATGGACCATATGATCTATAATGGTACGGTTCGATGTTGATGATGTGATATGAGCCAAAAATATAGACAAGAAACCAAGGTTTGCTTATGTCTACTTGGAGCAATGTTCAATGTATCAAGTACCCTATCCCACACAGCCACAACATATGGGCAATGAATAAGCAAATGATCAATATCCTCAAGTCCCCTCATGCACATATGACAAATGCCCGAACCTGTAAATCCTCGTATCTATAGGTTCCTCCATATGAGCACACAGTCTATCCAACAAAAACATTTGATCTTGTTTGGCAACTCCCATTTCCGTACTTCCTGGAACCATTTGTGCAAGACAAAATCCTTCTCAGTCCTAGGCAACCTGCGATATATATCTTTGACCATCGATTGACACTTTTTTTACATACCATCCCAAGCCATATAACCCTATTGTTCTGTTATTGTAATGCCTCCTGATTGTAATCGAGAAATGTATCTCTCCCATTCATAAGCATATATACCTGTCAGCCCTAATTCCTATGCCTTGCTCTAGGATTGTTGATTAATGTTATTATTGTGAGGATGATGGATCTTATGAAGGAGGTGTATGCATTTGTCATGGATGTAATTAAGTAATGGGACATATAAAGTGTGATTCCCATAAATTCTCTTAATAGCATCTAACCCGATCTTAACCTTAGTTCGATCACCAACCTCCCAACGAATAAATCCCGAGAGTCATTGCAAGTTTTTCATCATGCTACACCAGATCTAGGAGACACATGCTTTCTTTCTAGCACCATTCCTAAACTAGGATGTGAACATTTGGCCATACATATATTTGTCTCTAATAATTAGTGGAAATCTATTATTTTAAGCTAAAGTAAATGAAAATACTTAAAAGCCCATCTTAATTTTTTTTCTTTTTTCTTTTTTAACAATGAAAAAACTTATCATAATTTATTTGTCAAAACATTGAGGATAGCTATATCTTACTTCTATCGTCAAATGCAAGGTGATTCATCACAGTTATTCAAGGAAAATCATACCTATTGGAAAGACTCATTAGTGATGCATAAGGGGGCAAGCTTGCACTTTTGCCAAATACCTTTGAATCTTAAGTTGTTAAGTTGTTTTCTTATATCCTACGAAAAAATAAGCTCTTAACCCAACAAAAACAATTTTAAAACATACTCTAGACCTAACTAACATACTATTATGTCTTTTAAAACAAATAAACATAAACATGGAAAACAATACATTTCAAAAATTACTTAATAATAACATTATTCCATAATCTTAAAATAAATATCTACTCATTCATAACACTAATCCATAAGTAAATCCCCATACACATTGATAACATTGCATTCCATTATTGATAACATTACATTCAATTATTGAAAACACTATTTCATAATTTTAAAATAAACTCCTACTAATTAACACAAATAGTATAACAAACTTTTATGTATTAATAACATTTTACTTCATCATTAATAATATTATTTCGTAATCTAAAAATAAATCTTAACTTAGAGGTTAGATAACACTATTTTAATCTAAAAATAAATCTCAACTTACCTTAACTTATTCATAACTAAATATTTTTTTTAATAGATGGGTAACACTACTTTCACATAAAATCAATATAAAGTGAGTAGATGCAAAGTTAATTACGCAGTAGGGCGTTCCCTCTGAAACAAACTCTCCTCCCATGCCACCAGTAACTTTGTCAACCTTTGATTCACAGATTAGACGATGGAAAGACCGACTGCCATCAGATTGAAAAAACCTGTATGAATCAGTTACAATTCGTTGAAAGAGCGACTGCCATCAAATTGTTATGAATCCGTTACATTTCGTTAATGGTCTGTTGTCCATTGTCCACACTATTTCATGCTAGAATATCCCCTTTTCTGCTACTTTTCTTCCTCAAATACTTTTGGATGCCATGGGCTCGCCATGGAGCACTGAAAAACAGGGATTCAAAGGCGTTACCCCACGATTTATGATCGGCAATTGGATATTGCGAGCAATATACAGAGGGAGCTGCGCACAGACGCTTTTTTACATCACGATTTCAGAAATAGAGCTTTCCCTTACATGGTTGAGTGGTCCAAGAAATGTGGTACTGTCACAATTCAGCGACTGATTCTTCTGTATCTATTATATTTTCTCGCGATTTGGTAAGTCCTGGGGGTGGTGATGGTGACAGATTGATATGTGCAGCTTATCACGAAATGATTTAGATTGGACAGTATGCAAAATGATTGCCATGTAAATTGTACTACTTAATGGTCTTATCATCAACTCTCATGCCCATGCCCACTTTGCAGATAACAATGTCGGTAACCCACAGTTAGATGTATTGGCACTATCGCATGTAAATGGCTTCAGAATAGCAAAATTTACTAAGTGTGAATAAGACTCTATTTAAGCATCTATGATTTCAATTGTCAGTGAGATGTTCACTGTATGGAACCAGCGACAAATAGAGAGTCTCACTAATTGGTCCCTTCTCTCAATACAACGTTTATTTTAAATCTCTCCAACCATGCAGAAATGCCCAAATATCCATGCAGCCTTACATAAAACGGGTCATTTAAAGTTTTAAATATCTCGATTGTGTAATCAAGCTGTAAATCTTGTTAACAATGTCGTTTTTGTTGGGCAAAATAAAGTTTTACACAAAAACTCTATGTTCACGCTCATCCGCATCCATTTACACCAAAACTCTATGTTGGTAATGATGAATGGAATGTGCATCCAAAACGTTGAACGAAATCTCGATCAACGATAATATCCCTATCAAAATATTAATTAATATTTTTTATTTTTAAAAGTAAAAAAAAAATATTATTATATTTATATCATTTTAAATATGTTATATATATAAAATATATTATTAATATTAAAATATTTTATAAATATATATTAAATTTACTTTAATAAAATTTCTTATAACAACGGATGTTTAACTTTATGATTCCTTTAAAATAACCAGAATATTTTTTCCTTTACCCCATGAGCAAGAATTTCAGTATTTACTATCTTTATCTTTTTGCATTTTATCACGAGATGCTCTCATATTTGAGGATCAAAGTTTTATCTTAATTTTACTTTTATATGTGAAGTGGTTTTTTTTTTTTTTAATAAGGTTGTTATTCTTATTTCTGCATTTTTAGAGGAAGCTCAAGGTGAATATAGAAAGTAAAGATGGTAGAAATAACTTTCACATTAATTTTATTGAAGAAATTTATTGGTTATGGGTATTGCTTTTCTGTTTTATATACTTTCAATATATAATCATGTTTGTTTCAGTGTCTTCTACCAGGATTTTCATCACTAAGCTCACTAAACTGTTTTTAAACAATTTTCCAATTTCTATCTGCTTGGTGGATGGTGTTTCACTATGGTAGGTTCTTTTTCAAATTATATCGCCGATGACACTGCATTTCGGGTTTCGCATGGACTTCTGGGTAGCCAGTTCAAGAGGGTCGTTGTGAAATTGAGATCACCAAATATATGGAAAAAATGACGGTCGAGTTTGAAATGAGCCATTGAAAACTGGGAAAACACTTACCGTTGATCATACCAATTATCAACAGTATTGGAATTCGGTGTATGAATTTTAATTCTTTTAAAATATTGCAAATTATGAATCATACATGATCTAAGAGTTTGCAAAATAGTTTTTTACTTTCAAAGTTCTAATCATGTCTTAGATTTATAAATTCTTATGTTTACAAATGGGAAATAATTATTTAGAGATTTATAATGGCCTTGGATTTACAAATTCATATCATTACAAATAGCAAAATATGTTTTTTCAGTTGCTTCTTTTCATCCATTGGAATGAATTTTGTTCTGATCCACTGGAATAGGATTGCAAGGATGTGTAAAATATTTTCATTTCTAGATGTTGCAATTCTCTCTCACAATGTGGAAACTTACATAATCAAATATTTTATGGTAGAAGCATTGCCTAAAGCTATAGAAATATAATTTTATAGTGACAACCAAATATTTGTTGTGTGTCTCTTGAAGACTCTTAAGAAAGACACCGTATTCAAATCTTTTATGGTAAAAGCATTGCCTAAAGTTATAAAAGATATTTTTATAGTGACAACCAAATCTCTATTGTGTGTCTCTTGAACACTCTTGAAGAAAGATACCTAGTAAGCTATTTGCAGTGTTGGTCTTGCATTATACTAAGAACCACACTTCATTTTCTTAAAAAACCCTAGCGTACACAATAGGTGTCTTGTAATAAATGTTGTTGGGTAAACTATGATGCATATTGGTAATTCCATTCATAATATTATATTCATAACCTTTTCACCATGTCGTGAAAGCGGAAAACGTAAACAGGTTGATAAAATACTCATGAAGGTGATGGAGCTTGGCTTCACTCCAATAGGTGTCTTCTAATAAATGTTGTTGGGTAAACTATGATGCATATTGGTAATTCCATTCATAATAACATATTCATAACCTTTTCACCATGTCGTGAAAGCAGAAAATGTAAACAAGTTGATAAAATACTCATGAAGGTGATGGAGTTTGGCTTCACTCCTGATAATTGCGTAGATGGTAAGAGCCTCAAAGATTCATCAAAATGCCCCTTGTTTATATTTTGTAATCATTGAACTCCATGATATCACCTTTAACTAACCTATAATGTGTTTTTACATATCACGGTAAAAATTTAGGGCCTCATCATAAATTCCCCGCCTTGCTTAATTGGCCACACCATTGTAAAGGATCACACCAAATTTGGTTTAGACATTTACTTAGGTAGGTAGGATGCCCCTATCTCCCATCTCCTTATAAAGAACTCTCGTTGCGTCTTCTATAATACTAGTTCCTATGACATTTCCTTACGTCGTTTCCTTTGCAACATCTGGTGCAATTGCTAGTTATAGCCAATTTCCAAATCCCAATATCCCCGGGGGAATTGGCACCCAAATATAGTATAACCAAATTCTCACAACGTGAGCGCTAAAATACAGTACAATATACAAATAGATATTCGGTTAACGTGGATGTTACACGTGTCAAAAGTGGAGTAAATAGGTCTAAACATCCTGCCCTCATAATATTTTCTTTGATAATCTAGCATGAGAGGATATAGTTGCAAATCTTAATTATTTTGTAATATAATACAAGAAGATTTAGTCACAAGTTATAATTTTTTATTATCACTCAAGGACTTAATTGCTGGTCCCATCTCATTTTCACTTTTAAGTAATGTCGGGTACATTCTTTATGTTGGTCCCGTCTCACTTTCACTTTTTCGTAATGTTGGGTACATTCTTTATGTCGCAACATTCATAGGCTTTACATTTATTCGATTGGGATTGAGGTCTTATAATATTCATGGACATGTACATGGTGTGTGTCTTCAAATTGTTTTTACCTTTATTTCTCCTTTCTTCCACGTACCAAATCTTGGATGTACTTCATTTTCCTTTACTATTTTTCCCATTGGTCATAGAAAGATGTTATAAGTCACTTGTAATTTCATGGCTTTTCTACACCATGGGTATATATGAACATTAGATTTGTTAGCATACATATGTATAACTATAGTTTATTTATTAGATGTTTTGGAAGTTTTTTTGGTCTAATTAACTCAAAATCGGGTAGCGATTTGTTGGAATCACAAGTTTTAGTTTTGAACTCTCCATAGGGTTTTGGATCGATATATGTAGTCAAAACCCCAGTTTAAACAATAAAAAATCAATATTTGACTGGAAAAATTTTCACTGGATTCCAACTAAAATATCTCTCTCTCTCTCTCTCTCTCTCTCTCTCTCTCTCTCTTTGACAAAGACTAGATTTGCTAGTATAGAAAAGAGATATCAATAAAGCATGCTTAGTAGAGAGGTTTGTTACCCTTAGAAGAGATGCTACTTTTCTTGTTCTAGTTGTGATGGAACTTCCCTTACTCAAATTGTGATGGAATCTCCCTTAAGGTTGTAGGATTGAATCTAACAAGGTATAACTGGAAATATGCCAATAGAGATGCCTTTGCATGACCCAATCAAACTTATAAAATTAGAGTTGTACTAGTTAAAGAAGTTCATGTAAATGTGTTGGATATGAGAGGTGTAAGAATCCATATGAGATTGATGAAAGTAGAAGGATATTAGTCATTTTTCATGTGTGTACCTATAAATTAGGGGTTTCAAGGGTAACAAAGTTTAAATTTAAGCTCAAGAGATTTAGAAAAAATTGAAGGGACAAGACAACTCAATACACAACTCGACATGACATTGTTGACATGTACTGGCTGATTGTGGTGTCTGTGTCGAGCTGTTGTGCCGATGAGTGATGATATGCTCTCGGTGTAATATGTATTCACCTCCACATGGAAAAGTGTGTGGGATCTTTGATGCTCTTGGTCTTTTCTTGATGATGCATGTGAATGTGTCCCTTTTGCTCGCTTGCTTGATGTGCTTCGGGTGTTCATTTGACCACGAGAAAGTCTTCTAGCATGCGCCTCTTTTCCATCCCATTCGTTGTCACGCCATGTTTCATCAATGTACCTATTCTCGCAATCACTCATGACGAGACGCCATCAAATCCAAAAATATCCTAGTATACTATGATGCATTTTTTTGCATTTCGGTGTAGGTGATTGGGAGAGGGATAAGGCACTGAGATTGTAGAGAGCACAACATAGGTCGAGATGTGAAGCTTCAGAGCACTGTTGGGAAAATTGTGCAGATGTCATTGGGAGACAAATTTTCGCAATCCGAAACACGAGTGATAGCTATGGGGAAAAACCCAGTTGGGAGGAAAAATTGCGCAGTTTCTAGGAGGAAACATTGTGCAGTTTCTGGGAGGAAGGACAGGTGGGGTGTCGAGGAACAAGTGGGACAATCTACATAATTTTCTAGGTGAGCATTGGGCAGGTCATCCAGCTGGGATCTGTGCAATTTCTCTGGGGAGTACAGTGCGGGCAGTAAGAGGCACTAGCAAAAAAATATGTGCAGTTTTTCAGAGGAGCAAAAGATTGGGCTCTAGGAGCTACTGGTAAAAAATTGCACAATCATGGGAGATATTCAGGGCTCAGACAGTTCTGCACAATAACAGAGATGGTTGCAAAGTGTGGAAGAAGGGTTGGTAGGACAACTTTGCACAATTTTGGAGATCAGTACAACCCTAGGTCACAACTCAAGTTCTTTCTCTGGTTGACTAGCGAGAGGCTTGATGGGAGGTCTTACGGGAAGCGCAGACTGGATCAACTTCTGCAATTCTGAGAGTTAGTCAACTAGCTCATTTCCAGAATTGCACAAAGTAGGCTACCTGGAGGACAACCTCAATATTTTCACAGTTCTAGGTAATAGCGCAAGGTCACTAAGATTCAGTCCAGTTGACGGAGGGTTGTCTGGTCGACATATTTTCAGGAAAATTGACTAAGTGTGAAAGCAAGTGTACTCGTGCATACATGACAGTGTGATCACACACTTAGCATAACTTGATGACAAGACACCTCAAACAAACAAGAAAACATGTGCTCAATGAGACTGACTCGAAGGTTGAGAGTGACAAGTGCAACAGTTGAAATATGTCTTCGAATGACCATAACAACACATGCGCGGGAGTGCTTACCATTTTGTGGGTGAGTGCGACATATGTCGACAGAGCGAAAACAACTCATACACACAAAGACAAACCTTCAAAATTGCCAAAACAAACTCGCAAGCATGACATAGCGATCAAAATGCCAAAAGACGACTTGTGGTCGATCAAGTGAAGAAGGTGTGAAAACTTGGCAAGAGCTCATGGGATAAGCCCGAGTGTTTGCAACCATCAAGGAAAAAAACGAAGGAAGGCTCTGAAATTTGGATGCAGGCCAAAATTTTGGATGGTGTTGCAGACACTACAATAGTATCTAAACTATAACTAATGAATAATAAAAATAATATTATAAAGATAAATCAATGAAATATGTAGATTAGATAGATATAATTCCCTTAGAGGTAATGCAACGTCCCTTATCATTGCTTTGATAGAACCTACCATAAGGTTGTAGAGTTGAAACTAGAAAATTGTAAGTGGAACTATGCCTTAAAGATGCACCAAGAAGGATCAATCAAACTACAAGATTGGAGCCAATCTATCCAAGGGAGTTCATGTAGAAGTGTTGGAGATGATAGTCGCAAGTAGCCCTAGGTGCTTAAGGGAGGTGGAAGGATACGTACCTTTGTCTAGGCTTATATGTGTAAATTAATGAAGTGGAGAGTTGTGAAAATCAATAAACCACATCTTATAATGACCTAATCTAAGCTCTAAATTCTTACAAAAGAATAATTTCCTCATTCTCCAATATATGTATGTATGTGTGTATAAAGAGCACTAGAAATTCTATTATAAGGATAAATCAATAGAATATGTAGATTAGAGAGATTTGATGCCCTTAGAAAGAATGGTACCTCCCTTACCATTACTTTGACGGATTCTCCTTTGAGATTATAAGGTTAAAACTAACAAGGTATGAGTGGAAATATGCCATGAAGATGCACTAGGATGAGTGAATCAATCCTACATGATTGGAGCTAAGCTAGCAAAAGGATTCCATGTAGAACTGGTGGACATGACAGTTGCAACTACTCTTAGGTGCTTGAGGGTTGCAGAAGGATATAAATCATTCTCTAGGTTTATTGTGCCAAGAGGTGCTATACAACCTAGTATGGGGGAGCTATGTAGGCATAATGTAAGTATGTCAACATTTTTTAAACGTCAGCTCTATTACACATTACATATTGTGGAGATACATGTAAAAAGAAAAACTAAACACGATTAAATGTTAGTTTCAACAGACCAAAAATAAATGTATAAATATATTAATTTACCAATCAATCACTCAATCACTCACTCACTCATTGTGATTGCCAAATCACTAAATTTGTCCCTGGACATGTATATCTGGGAGTGGGAGGAGGTGAAAGTTTGTTGTAGGACGAGGTGGGTTTGATTGGTCTCTTAGCCACCTTACCATGATTCAAACACCCGACAACAAATCTTCTTCCTCACTTGTAAGGAATTCAATCTTGCTATGTGACCTTTTGCAATTACAAATTGGTTCTTTCCTCTATGAACATTATCACACATATTTTCCACCCAATACCCAATATATTTTACACAAGTTCTATTTCTCCAAATGACTTTAATATTTGTCAAGGCTACAACATTTGTGAAGTATTTTTGGATTGTGGTCAAGGGGAAATCCAATGGCCTCAAGTATAAAGTTGATGAAATGAAGATGAAGCTCATTTTATTTGGATTCCTTAAGAACATAAACATTTTGGAAGCCATCTCCACTAAACTCACTTGACGTCATAGATGGAATATTAAACATCACTTTCAGGAAAATTCAAACTCAAAGGCCATCACCCTACAAATGATATTGCGGAGTTTTTCTCTCAAGACCAATATTTGTAGTTTTATGAGCTTGAGTTTTTGTTCGAGGGAACTTCAAATTCAGTAGCACCGAGTCCCAAAAATTTACCAGCATTTGCTTCTATAAATAGTAGCAAGTGTGGTACAAAAGAGAATAAGTCTGATAATGATATTGATAAGATAAAAGTGCATGCATCGAGAAATTTCACAAACAAATGAGTTTGTAGAAACAATATTCTTACAAGACTTGTTAGCCAGGAAAATTTTAGGGGCTAATATTCACAGGTGGACTAATTGTCTATACTTTTTCCAAAAAGAAGATTCGCTAATATCTATTTTTTTCTAAAACTAATTCGCCCAAAATTTATGGTATAAAATTATTTCACCTTAATATTTGTCATTATTCTATATAGAGACTATATAAATTATCATAAATTTGAATATTTTTACAAAATTATTACCAAATATTTTACATATTTCATATTATGGAGTAGTGGTATTCGTCAAGATTTCTAAACTTTAAGATAAATTTCCATCCTTAAAATTTTCCCTGCTTGTTAGGCTATGTTGGCGAGGAAAGTTTGATAACTACAAGTTGATAAGGTGAGTATGTTTATGCTTATTTACTTAACCTTTCCTTCCATCTTACATGGATGGGATGAACAACATTTACCTACATTTATTTTATGGCTTTTTGAAATTATTTTTACTCGACATCAAGTGTATGGCCATTTCTATCTATCTAGATTATTTAGTATTGTTGTTTAATTTAAATTGCTTTATATGGATGACCATTTTTATCTATCTAAATAATAAAAATAAAATTATTCTCACTATTTAATGAAAGAGATTTGCATTTCAAAATTAAATATAAATCAATATTTAATTAAATAGAAACCTCTTTAATTAAACATAAATCAACATTTAATTACATTGAAGTTTTATATATTAAATAACATTAATATTTAAAGGAAATTTATAAAAATAGACTACTCTTCACAAATTGTTTTTTACTATGTTTTAAAATTCACAAAATTCAAAAATTCAAAAATATTTATATTATAAACTATAAGTATTGATAAATGATAATTTAAAATAATAAATTCAATTTACATAATTTAATGAATTTATTACAAAAATTTAAAATAGTTTAAAATATATTATTTCTCATTGAAGTGCTATCTAGCCTAGTAGGGAAGAGATGTTAAATTACATTAAAATATAAAAATAAAATATAGGATATGAAATATAAAATTATAATTATAATTGGTTATAATTAATAATTAATCATTTCTAAATCTATCTTAACTCTAAATCTACTAAATTTTGAGAAAGATCAAATATCTTGAATTACAAATATCTTTTAAAGAAAAAATTTGATTTCTCTCCACACTAATAAATTCCTAACTAATTTAAATTTACACTAATCATAAAATAACTAAAATAACTATTCATATAATATTTTAAAATATATATTAATTAATAAAACAATGTTAATACTTATATTTTTATTTCAAAAATATTAATACATTAACTTTTTAATATGAAATTACTTTCAACTTTAGTGAGGGTTATCCTTATCCTTTCCAACTTTACTCATTGTACCTCTTAAGTACAATGTGTCATAGTGAATGTCTCTCAAACTCCTTCCCACTCGGGAACCGACTTTCAATTTGGTCACAGACATTACTTTAATGGGTATGCAAGAAAGCAAACTCGACTCAAAGGCTTTTGCATGTTATGTTCTATTATGAAAAGCATTTATAAAACAACAAGAGAGGTTGCCGAGGTAGCAAGCCCCTACCACGTAAGACTTGCTATTGTTGGGAGTGATTGTCGATAGCGGGTATTCACAGTCGCTTGACAAGCTATAGGCAGCTGTCATGCAGCAAGGACCACCGGCTTGAGACTGGAAAACCTTATAGTAAAGATTACGAAGGAGAAGAGCATTGCACCTAAAGTTCCACCTAAGCGTACAGAGGCATCAGATCGGGCTGGAAACTATATTGGGATAATGCCATTGTCAGGTGAGCCGAATAAAGTGAGTGAAAGCTATTACTTTCCTAACTATGCCAAGAGAGGACATACCCAGCTGCTACCACCCCTCGGAGCATCTCCAGTATAGGGGTAATCTCCCGTCTGTTGGAGGTATCATTGGAGTCAGAGGACATACCATGCTATCCAACTACAAGGATAGAGATCGGGCATCAAAAGGGGATAAGGATGAGATGCAACTATTAAGGACTAAAGAAGGAATAAGCTTAGACTTTTTGATAACCAAAGGAGTCGAAAAGTAGTGACAATGGATTTTATGGGGAATGTGTTTCGGAATTATCTGTGTTGGAAGAAAGCATTCATGGGGGATCCTAGGGTGCCGTTGGTTAGGGGATTTGTGCCAGTTTGTAGTCAAATTGAGTGGGTTTTTCTGTGTGGATCACTAAAGGGTATAGGACTATGGAACCTAGTGTAGTACTTGTGTGCTGAGATATAGTTGTGCATGGGCTAGATTAATAGGACAAAGAGAGAGGTTAATCTATTGATTGGTCTGAAATCGGACGAAAAATGGTCACTGAACACTAATCCATGCAAGTAAAAATGACAGCCAAGTACAGGTGCAATTCCAAGCACGAATCCAGTTTACCCCGTAGCGAGGGTAGGAAAGGAATCTCACAATGTCCAGCAAAACTATTCCATAACTAAAAACATCAGACTTGGTAGTGATGGGTAAATTGACAAGCGATTTTGGAGCCAAGTATCCTCTTGTTCCCTGAACACTAGCCAATGAACTCTTGCGATGACCTTTGGGATCTAGGAGGATGTTCTCGGGGTTAATATCAAAATGAACAATGGAATCCCTGCACTCTTCGTGCAAGTAGATGATTCCCCTTGTAGTTCCAAGGGCTATACCAAAGCGTTTATCCCAATATAGCATCTTGGATTGCTCTGAACAACAAAAGTATGTTACGGCTTATGAAAAATTAATAAATTAAAACATAAAATCATATTCGAAGTTCAAGGAAAATGTTACGGTTTATCAAAACTTAATAGATTAAAACATTAAATCTTATTCGAAGTTCAAGGCAACTTAACATGTGGACTTTTGCATTGAACACCTATTAACTTAATTCCTACTTGCATTGCCCACTTGTTAAAATTCCTTATTCCAATAATTAATAACATAATATAAAACAGGGATATGGAGATATCATGTAACTTTTTCCTTCCACTATTCAAAAAACCTTTTGATATGTATGCGGTATTCTACTTCGACTTCCAGTAGTAACAATAAACCAGACTTTGATCGTTGCTTCGACTTACAATCACAATAATAAACCAGACTTTGATTGATGCCAACAACAATGCTCGTCTAGACTTCACTTGGTCAGCAACAACGGATAAAATCCAGCTTCACTCAATTAAAAATAATGGATAAACCCTAATTGGGGCAAAGTGGTGAGAATGCAAATTATTTATGCATTGAAAGCATTAGAGCATCCTCTTCAGCAGGGCCTGGCATCATTGCAAGCGAAATATGGATTCTAGCCTTGCAGTGACATTTTCTTTATATTGAATTAGGAACGTTATTTCGCTACTTTAACATGGCTAGGCGGTATTCCAAAGCTGGTAGTTTTTTGCTGGTCGTGCCAGTGGGCTACTCAGAGGGCATATTTCATAAGTGGAAGGCAAGGCAGTCAGGCACAGGCATAAAGCATAGAGGAAGGAGGGAGCTAAGGTGAGCCAGAATCGGATGATTTGAGGATCCCACCCAAGGTCCTATAACTAAAAACTAAATTTATCTAATTTAAACACAATAAGAAGGGAAATAATTTTTCAACATTTCAGGCCTACAGTTTTCAACATTTCAAGCCTACATTATGTCATTGTGGGGATAGTTTGTGAAGCTTCTTGAACAAACAACATAAAAAAAGACCAGAGTACTGGTGCAGCTTAATGCAAGGAAACAAAGATGACATTGGTTATGCATTATGACCTGAGTTTGGAAATGCATGTTTCACACATGATGTTGTATGCATTTTGTTTTCATGTGTAATAGTTATTTCATAGTTGACAAGAAGACTAAGGACCATTTTGCATAGGATCATTAACACAAGTACAAAGCATCATTCACATTGCAATCTATTATGGCTTCTTTTAAAGGATAAATTTGGACAAACTGCCATTATGCATAGACTGATCAATTAGCATAAGTACAAAAGATGTTTCACAATGTAGTCCGTTAAGAGTTTCTTTTAAATGATAAATTTGGACAAACTGTAGTAAATAATGTATTCGCTTCAAGTAATGTGTGTGGTATTTTAAGAATCCTATGCAAGCATACCTTATTAAATATATTTTATTATTGATTCTTTGTGCAACTTCAAACTTGTGAGTAAAATCTTCTAAATACTGCACAATGTGATTTGACATCTATATGATTGTTTTTAGGTTGAAAGGAATTTTTGGAGTTTGATGGGTTATTAATAAGATGGGTACATGAAATGCTTGAATATATTTTAGTGCATGAGTAATTCTGACTTTCATATCTTTCTGAATGGTTATTCAACAATTTATGCATGTAGGACTCTGTATTCTTATCCAGTATGCCTATTCTACTTATTATTCTGCTGGAGAAGGGGAGTGCGAAAAATTATGGTCTTGCAACTTCAGCTTACAGCTTGCAAATGCTTTGACAACTGAAGGGAATTTTCAAGGTGCAATACGTGCTTTAGAGTCTGGGCAGCAGCATGCTAGTGAAATGAAGTATCCTGAAGTTGAGATGGTCTTTGCAACATCGATATTACATGTTCATCTTAGATGAAAGTGCTCTAGAGAGAGCTTTGAACAAATGTGATGCCATTAGGAATTCAATTCCTGAGGATCAAAGACAATGTTGTCGTGTTCTGCACCTTTATAATGAATTGTTGCACCCATTTTATCTTCTACGAATATATGATTACAAGGAGGCTTCAAACCTTTTGAATATATTAGATGTTGTCTTGGAAGATGATATGTAGCAAACAGAACAAGTTCAGAAGTTGAGTACAGAACTTAACAAAGTAGAGAGCAAGTTATTGCAACCTGGTCTACAACAACACAAAAAATCACAAAATTTTCAGAGGAAAGAAAATCCTCTTAATGGAGAGTGGTTACCAAAGAGTGCGGTATATGTCATGGTTGACCTTATGGAAGTTATATCTGGTCAGCCTAAGGGGTTATTTAAAGATTGTGCAAAGCGGATCTTACCAAAAACAGTCTCGATGTATTGTTGGAAATGCGTCAATTGGGGTTCTCACGTTACAGCAGCGACTTCGCTCTGAATCCTCTTCTGTTCCAGTTGCAAATTCCTCATAAATGGCTCCAGATTTTGAACAAGTTCCCATGTAAAATGATAGCACAAAGGCCAACAATTGGAAATCCAAGGGTACCCCTCAATTGCAGCACTGGTTGAGGGTTTGAAATATTTGCTCTGGTAGGTGGTTCGACTGCTTAGTCCAAGACAAGGTAGAAACATCATCTTCAATGTCCATTACTACAACCACTAATAATAATTTCACCAGTAATGGCATGCCCTCTATTCCTAATAGAATTGATGACTATGAAGGGAGCGACGACAAAGACGAAAGATACTCGCCCTTTGGAAAGGCAATTTACATGCTCTCTAATGGCACTGGATGGATAGCATAGCACTCTGTCTATGCTGCATTGGGTCAATTTGAGACCTGTTTAGTCGAAAAAGGTTGTGGTGTAAATACCCATTTATTCTTGGGGATTGATGAGGTTGATCGTCTTATGGAGATCATCAGACAAGCAGTGAAGGAGGGAGCGCTTTTACTATACACATTAGTAGATCCGAACATGGTAGGGGCGGCAAAGAATCCTTTCCAGTTGTGGGGAGTGCCTTATACTGATATTCTTGGACTGACCACCGAAGCCATTGCAGCCCACCTAGGAGTTGCACCCTCAGGAGTTCCTCGAGGTAGTCTAGCCTGAAGCACACCCCTCTCAAAATGTTATTTCAAAAGAATTGAGGCAATAGAATTCACAATTAAACAGGACAACGAAGCCCTGCCTCACAATCTTCATAAATCAGACTTGGTATTAGTTGGTGTCTCACATACAAGCAAGACTCCACTTTCAATTTACTTATCTCAAAAGGGGTACAAGGTTGCAAATGTGCCACTTGTTCTTGGAGTTGATCCTCCAAAAGAATTATTTGAAATTGATCAAGACAAAATCTATGGTCTGATCATCAGTCCTGCCATTTTGCAATCAATACGGTTGGTGAGGGCCAAAACTCTGGGTTTACACTATTCCAAGAGCAACTACTCAGAAATGGATCATATTCATCGGGAACTAGATTATGGCAACAAGCTCTTTGCCCAAAATCCACGATGGCCTGTTATTGTAGTTGGGGTAAGGTGCAGGTCCTAAGCACTTGGAAAAATAGATACCCCCTACTCACGACCGCTTAGATGAAGGAGAGCCACTGTTAGGCCTCAGATTTTGAAACCGGCTCTGATACCATATGTGAGGATCCCACCTAGGGTCCTCTAACTAAAAACTAAATTTATCTAATTTTAAACACAATAAGAAGGGAAATAATTTATTTATATCTAATCATTTATTTGATGATAATATACCGTTAAAATTTATTTACCAAAAATTAAATGAATAATAATTTCATTGCAACTGTTTACACAAGTAATCAATAAATGGAGGAATACATGTTCCAATAGATTAGTTGAGATGCTCTCGAGATCCTGACTTTGTTTAGATGCTCCTCTTGACTACTCGACTGGATTTGCCTCCTAGCCAACCATGAAGTATTTCCTAGCCCAGGGAACCTCTACAGGTTCCCTAGCCCTCCAAGCCCAAGTCCAACCAGATGTAGTATGTCCAAGTTTAACAAAAACTCTCCAGATCCAAGTTTTTATTCCTTCATTTATCTCTCCATTCTCTTTCTCCACATTCCTCCCCCAAAACACAATCCTCGAAAACAAATCAAGATCAAGGATCCCCCCTCTCCTCTCATCATCCTTCCGCTTTTATGTCTCTACCTCCCATCCACCTCAACCACCTATCTTTAATGTCATGATTACCCCCTCATCCTTTCATTTAGTATCCTTGACTTTTCTTACCATATCTTGTTCAAAGAAGATTTGAGAAGACATTTTGGAGATAAGATATGGATTTTTAATTTGGAAATTAATTGGAGAAGACCATACCTTCTCCCAAGTAGATTTTGAGAAGACACCTTGGGATACAGATATTTAATTTGGAATAAATGGAAGGAGACCATATCCTATCCAAAATTAAATTTGAGAAGACAAGTTGGGAATTGAATAATAATAATAATAATAAAATTTATATTAGTAAATAAAAATACAGTTTCACAAATGTACGTATATATCAATATTTCTTGATAATTATAAGTCAATATTTTCAGGTAATTAAACACTAATAAAATTTTCATGATAAGATTAAGTAGGGAATTATAGATGAGATGAGTTCAGGTGAGGTAGACTCATAGATGGGGACTGAAATAACATCTATTTTCTGATTTGAGAAGCCAGAGGAAGAACGACGTATGATGGGAGATGAGTCATAGATAGAGTGAAGCGATGATAGAACGCGTACCTCATATTTTACCTTCTGCTTCTGGTTGTCTCACAATACCATCTACAACTTGGCTTGCAGGAGTGCCCTGGCCAATGCCAGGTTCAATGTGACCAACATGTGACCAAATACATGTATGTTCCCAGACAGATGCATGTTCTCTCTTTTTTTCCTATTCTATAATAGAGATGCAGAAACTATCTCGTTTTCCTTTTGAAATACATAAACTGTGCATTCATTTTCAAATACAGTTTCATCTCGTCGATGTTTACTGGAATCACGTGCTCGTTTTCATTTTCAAATACATGAACTGTGCATTCATTTTCAAATACATAAACTGTGCATTGTATGAATGGTATTCATAACCATGGTTTTAGATGCACGAGCTACTCCAGGTAAAGTAGCAGGAGAAGAAAGGGTTATGAATTTTGTCCAGCCATCGGCCTAGCCATGTAAAAGAGAACCAAAAAAGAGAACTAGGAGCTCGCTATAAAGAAAAAATCCAAGAGCTCATAATTAAACAAGGTTACAGTAATAAATCAAGGTTAGAGTGTAGACTAGGTCTTCATTCATCCTCAGATTAGCTTCGGAACAAGGTTAGAGTGTAGACCTTCAGATTATCTTCCCGAAGATAACACCTTCTTCTGGCAAGCCAATGCCCCTGCAACAAAAGGAAAAGCTAACACAAATATGGGAGTTTGAAAAGTGAAGGCCACCAGAGTTTTCCATGGTGGTGAAGGCCACCAAACACATGAAATTTGCATGGGTGTGCAGGTGGCAGTGGGATGCAGTGGTAATGGGATGGGTGTGCAAGTGGCAGTGGGAATAACAAGTATAAGCGCTGAAATATTATAGCTTAACATTTAACATAGTAGATTAATGTTAGCATTAGTCTATTAGCATTTATCTACACTATGAACATATGACCAAAAAAAGCACATAATATATGGTCAACCTCGGGAAGAGGCCAAATAAGATGGCGAAATCGTTTGCGCCTAAACACTTTGCTTAAACCTCGTTTGTACGTGATGGGGAAGATGAACAAGAAACTAGACAAATGTTTAGCATCTCTTTATCGATTACTATAGTCTCATGCCATTGCCAGATGACTAATAAAAGTAAATGAATTATATATTGTCTTGATCTATAATTTTAACAAGAAAATATGATAATGGTATATGTGTGAATTAGAAATATTTATTTTAAGTTTTATTTGTAATTAAATTTTTTAGTTTTATTTTTTATTTATTTATATAATGAGAAAATATATCATAATATAATTGTCAAATTAATACTAGAGATAGTTATTACTTGTAATTATTTATTGGTGCATAAAAAAGTATGACAAGCTAATAGACAAACAAAACAATTTTAGAGCATATATCATGCTCTAAATTTGTATTAGGAATAAGAAAGAAAATGAAAAATAATGCCACAAATATTTTTATTTTTATTTTTAAAACTAATTAAAAATGAAATGAAAATTATATCTATAATGAATAAATAAAAATGGCTGATTTTTAATTGAAATACAACACAGATTTAAAAACTTGAATTATTTTGATTAATTTGAAGAATTGGAGAAAAAAAATGAATTTATATTGTTTAATGGGTAGAAGCAAAACTTGAATTTATATTGTTTAATATGTAGAATAAGAGTGTCTAAAGAGATTTTTCAGAGTGTTAAAGTTATTTATACATTCAAAATACCTTTTAAATAACAAAAAAATAACATTATTTCATGATAATATTGTTTTACCACATTAAATATTAAATATTGTTTTACAATTTTGTTTACAATTTTGTTTTTGAAGGCTCTGATCAGATGTGCTATATGTCTCATTAGTGATGAGTTTTTCTGCAATGAGTCCTTTTGCCTCAATATGTTTCTATGTATCACTTCAGAAATGAAGGCTATGTTGTTATCTTCTTATCAATAGCTTTCCCTATCACGGTCTTGTTTTTATAAGGCCCATCAGTTTCATGATGTAAAATATATTTCCTTAATATAAATATTAATGCTTTTCTTTCAGAAAAAATATTTCCTCAAATTGCCATTAAATTTGAGTAAAACTTTCTGATCTATAAAAATTTGTTTGCTCAACTATTAAGCCGATACACATACGGCAACCCACTTAAGCGCTTCCAACCTGGATTTCTGAGAACGCTGGTTATACAAAGTGTGCTGAACTGGTTGGTTGTGTAAGCGGGGTTTTAACTTGTTATTGTAAATTCTGTGATAATGATATAATAAATGTTTGGGGCTTTTTATTGTAAATTCTGTGATAGTGATGTAATAAATGTTCGTTAAAATAAAAAATTTTATTAATGCATGTGCGCTTTTGCCTAGGAAGGTATCCGCTCTCTTTAAAATACAATTTAAAAAATGCTTTTGAGCCTTAAGATGGTCTGGTTCTCTAAAGAAGTCGTTTTGCTTAGCCGTCCATTGATTAGATTTATATAAAATTGGTGCAGTGACCAGATTGTAGACGTGTGAATTGAAGTTAGGCCTTCATGCCGCCTTGTTGTCGGTCACGTGCTCGCAGCGTGTCCTTACGTTTGGAGCCCACAATAACAATTAGAAAACTGTACGAAAGACAGACAAGACCGTGGCCACCGCAGCTTTATCTTTTCTTTTTCGTGATTTGCCACTTTTTGAAATTCAAAGTGGCCATACTTTAGCAACGTGAATAAGTTTTAATTTGGGCACTGCTGTAAAATTAAATAGTTAGTAAATTTGTTGTGATGCTCTTAGTAAAGCAATGGTGTTTTAAATTACAGTAGTGAATTTAACTGTTTGATTATTATTATTTGTGGGGTAAACTGAGTAATTATTATCGTTATGGTTTGGATTTAAATGTGCTGTTAATCATTGTTATATTGCTTATTATTGTTAATTAAAAGAAAACAGGGGTGGCTGCAACGATCCTTATGAAATGAGGTTAAAATTAAGAATGAAAGTTGCCAAATAAAGAAACACAAAAAAAACCTAACTACTTTCCCCAATGGTAGAGGTTTCCGTAGGAAATGGAAGCTAGGGGGGGAAATGAAAAGTCTGGTGATGACCAGATAGCGTGGGAGAGGGTGCCATCATCTTGAAAAAAAAAAAAAAAAATGCTAAGTCTGGTGACGACCAAATAGCGCAGGCTTGAGTGCCAAAATTTCGCAGCAGACGCTAAGTCTGGTGATGACCAGATAGTGCAGGCTTGAAACGTTGTAATCATGCAGAAGACGCTATGTCTGGTGATGACCAGATAGCGCAGGCTTGGAACGTTGTAATCATGCAGAAGACACTAAGTCTGGTGATGACCAGATAGCGCAGGCTTACAGTGCTAAATTTTTGCAAAGACGGTGGTCTTGCTGTAGTGCTTGGGGGGAGGTTGGGTCGAGGAGGGCCACCTCATGGACGGGAGGTAGACAAGCAAGAGAGAATAGAGGTGAATCTTCTAAAGAATTACTTCAGTTGCATTACTGGAATTCAGGTACGGTTAATTATTTTTGAGTATGCCAGTAAAAGAAGAAAATTTTACAGGACTAGCTGACTTAGGAAACTGTTAATTTCTTTCTTAAAGGTTGGATTAAAAACCTGTGTATTTCGGTGTAGATTCTGTTAAGAGAATAAGCTTGGGTATTTCATTTAGTATGTAAAGAATTCCTCTATGAGATTTAGGATTAAAATCCTGTACTCCGTGAGTAATTCTATGTAGTTCCTATAAAAAAAATAAGCAGATAGACTATATAGTAAACTTAAAGAAAACAATAGTCTCTGTTAACCCTTATCGAATGGAAGGGTAGGAAAGAAAAGAAAAAAAAGAAGACACGAGCAAACAGGGATATGGTCCATACTGTGTAATTGTAAGTAGAATCAGAAGCTCTTTCACGGCAAGGTTTCTTAGAGAGTTGTAGAGCTCAAGGACGAGAAAAACTGTAGCAACGGACGCAAAACAACAACAATTATTAGGAAATTATACAGTTTTTACCTCTCTTTTCCTAGTAAACAAAAGTAGTAACAGTAGTTTTGTGCCCAGCTCTGGCCGATAAGTGTTAGCTCAGTGGTTTTGTGCCCAGCTCTGGCCGATAAGTGTTAGCTCAGTGGTTTTGTGCCCAGCTCTGGCCGATAAGTGTTACCAAAGGATCGGAGGACTTTAGGGTCGACGGTAACCTGAGCCTGAGTCGGCCAAGTATGACTCGTCGTATATCGGAGATGATAAAACACCCTTTGCGACAGAGAAACCCTCGGTTGTACGAGAAGGAAAAATCACTAATAGTCTCAACAAAAACTTTGTATTTAGTGAGATGACATCCAATAAAATAGAACTTTCTTACACATTAAAGAATTAAACTGATTTAGTCTTTCAGCCATGAACTCGGAGAACCATTCGGGTATTCATAACATCGATTATCAATTCTCAATACAGCCATATTAATAAACAGGAAAAATAATTACATATAGCTGAATACAAGCAGATGCAACAGTATTATGCAAGTGGAAGTTATACATGTTCAAACTCTTAGTTGCACGCCTAAATTACGAAACCGTGCTTTACATAGTTCAGGAAGCAAAAAAAGAAACTTACAAAACCCTCCTCTCAGAATGTAATACTGAAAATACAAAATATGCTGAGCTGACCAGGGTTTTCCAAAGGCATACAAGACCAAGAAAACTCAATAAATCAGTCTTGGGACACTAAGAGAACTATGGACTCAATATATTTAATCTATACTTTAACTTCTGCTAAAGGGCTGAGTATCAACAGTGTCACGGTGCCAATCGACCCTTCCCACTTCTCACTCATCAACAGTGGAATCCTGGAAGCCAGAAGGTAGTATACTCAAAGGAGTTACGGCTAGAAACCCATCAACCCAGAAAATAAAAAAAACGGAGGTCGTTGCTTACCCGAGCAGTTAAGAGCGGAGGGGTCTGGCTAGTAGCACAGCTCTCTATTTGAAGAAGTAACAGAATCCTCTGTTGAAACACCTGTAGGTAAACATCGTAATCGCTAAGCATTGAGAATAAAACAAACAAAAAATAATAGCAGAAAAGGAAAACTGTGCCCTTGATAATTTAAATTTATCCGAGATACCTAGCCTTCCTAAGAGTTGCTGTGTAAGAATGAACCATAGCGTAGTAGCAGTGAACCTGCATTGTGGTTCCAGCCAGTGTCGCTGGCTGATCCAACAACATGTAGGGCATGAGAAGGGGCAGAGCGGAGCTTCGGGAGCGGGAGAGAAACAGAAAGGAACTCTAGGCATCGACAGAAGGATTGGTACCAAATGAAACCAAGGCTGTTCGTCAGATTTTCTCAGCCAACATCCTCCATTGATGCATCGCCAAGCCCAAGGAAATCTATGCTGAGATAGACCCTGCTCGTGCCACATATCATGGCAGAGCAGGGCATGGAAAACAATGCCCATTAAAAAAAAATCATCGATTAGATTAGTTGGAAAGCGGGAATGAAAACTGGGTTGCCACCTGTGCATCATTCACGCTGAGTTTGGGTGTATCACATGGTAAAGTACAACATTCATTTAGTTTGAGACTTATGACGTGAACCGTAATCATCGTCCAGCTTGTAATTAATTCTTACACTGTAAAAGTCATAGCTATAATTGAAATTTTCCTATGTGTTATACTATGTTTACAAACGTAAATTTTTTTTATTTACTGAGTTTTAATTGATGGAGTGTTTACAAGTGGTATCAAAGCCAGATTACAACACTGTGACCTCTGGTTAACCATAATAGTGAAATTAATGGTGGAAAAATAAAAGAAGAGAAAATATAAATAAATTAATTAATGAATAAGCAAAGGCTACCAGACAATGTTGTTGAATATCTTATCTGTTGAAGTGTACTAATCTGTTGAACTCAGGGAACTCAGGTGACGACAGATTATGAGGAGAACGAGCAGCGCCCCTCACAGGAATGTGGACAGGCCAGAAACCATCACCCACCCTCAGGGGAATCCTGAAATATGGGTGCAACTGGGGGAGGAGGCTCGCAACACCAATTTGACCATGTTGGAGACAGTCCAGGAGTTGAAGAACGAGATGGCCCATCTGCATGAGGAAAACGCCAAGTTAACCAAGGAACAGGAGAGGATCCTAAAAAGTTTGTTGGATAAACAAAACCAGCGTCAGCCGAATCCCAGTCCAGAGCAAACGCGTGTATCAGAAGAACGGGGTTATCATACCGATCAGGAAGAGACAGATGGAAGGGAGGAGGTTCGAGGAGAGAAATCTGATAATGCCTCTGAACATCGAACCTCAAAAAGATAGCGGATAGAGTTGCAGGGGGAGTTTCGGAACATCAAGCCGCCACATTTTGATGGGGAGTCAGAGGAGGAAGCAGAGGCTTGGTTAATTAATATGAACAAATATTTCCAAGTTTACGAGTATGATCACAATTTCAAGGCGCGACTTGCTATTTTCCAGCTGCAAGGTAAAGCTACCTTATGGTGGGAGGAAGTCAAGATAGTACAGGGAGTGAGTGAGCAGGATATAACTTGGGAAACTTTTCAAAGATACTTTAAAGAAAAATATTTCATTGAACATTTCTATGATGAAAAGGCAAGGGAATTTCATGATCTGGGGCTTGGGTAGCAGACCATGGATGAATTTATTACTAAATTTACCTCTCTGCTCCGCCATGTACCATATATTCGGGAGGAAAAGGAAAAAGTGCAGTGGTTTGTTAGCAGTCTACCCCAGACAATGAGGGAAAGAATCAAATTTGATAACCCAGAGACCATGGATGAAGCGATACGGAAAGCTAGGATTTGCTATCAGCAGAATAAACAGAAGGGAGAAAATTTTGGAAAGCGTTGGACAGATAAAAAGGGCAGCAGAATGACTGTGGGTGTCAAAGGGGCTTGTGGCAATTTCAGTAAGGGATTTTCCAAGGGGCCAAACAATAGGAACCAGCCCAAAAATCAGCTCAGATTAAAGCCACCCAACGAATCCAGATATAGCGAGCAATCGGGCAGAGCTGATAACGAAGGGACAGCTAGGCCACCAGTACAGTGTTGGGGGTGTGGCGGGCCACACTATATTAAGAACTGCCCTCATCAAAAGGGTAATGATCAAGTGTCCCAGGTTTATGAAGCATCTACAGTGGGAGACGTGGCTCGGTCCATACCAAGAATAAACGCTGCCCTCGAGGACCATCAAGCTGATTACCAGCCGACGATGGTAGAGTTCGAAGGTAAGATTTTTGATCGAACTGTTTCTGTTTTAGTTGACCCAGGAGCTACATTAAGTTATGTTAGTCCCAAGGTTGTGGAGAACTGTAATTTACAATCTGTTAAGTTTAAGAGTCCATGGCTAGTTCAGCTTGCTACAGGGGCAAAAAGGCAAGTGATGGCCAAGGTCAGCAACTGCCCACTGAAGATAGCAGGTCAGACAGTGACGGAAGAATTGAACGTACTTCCTCTCAGATCATATGATGTGCTGATCGGAATGGACTGGCTGGAAAAATGGTGGTCCATAATAAATTGTAAAACAAAGAAAATTTCTTACCAGGACAAACTGGGAAACAAACAAGAAATTCAAGGTATTTTGAAGCCAGTGCAGATTCGGCCAATCACCGCCTCACAATTGGCTAAATGCATCTGGAAAAAGTGTCAAGTATATGAAATTCAAGTGGGTTATGCCAATTCAAAAGATAAAACTGATACCTTGGAAAGCATACCAGTGGTGCAAGAATTTGCAGATGTGTTTCTCAAAGAAATACTAGGGCTGCCACCTAAAAGAGATTTGGAATTTACCATAGTGCTGGTACCTGGTGTAGCCCCGGTGTCTTGAGCACCATACCAGATGAGTGTGCCAGAATTAACAGAATTAAAGATGCAACTGCAAGAGCTGTTGGACAAGAAGTACATCCGCCCCAGCGTATCACCCTGGGGAGCCCCTGTACTGTTCGTCAGGAAGAAGGATGGAACTCTCCGTATGTGCATAGACTATCGACAGCTGAATAAATTGACAGTTAAAAATAAATACCCACTACCTCGTATCGATGAACTGTTTGATCAGGTGAAAGGGGTGACGATATTTTCAAAAATCGATTTGCGATCCGGGTACCACCAAATCAGAATTAAGGAGGAGGACATAGCCAAAACCGCTTTTCGAACTCGTTATGGACACTATGAGTTTGTGGTACTACCTTTCGGGCTAACCAATGCACCTATGACATTTATGTGCTTGATGAATAATGTATTTCATCGGTACTTGGATAAGTTTGTGTTAATTTTTATTGATGATATACTAATATATTCCCGGAATGTTAAAGAGCATGAGGAGCATCTCAGGCTCGTATTACAAACGCTACGGGAGCATCAGCTGTACGCCAAGTATAGCAAATGCGATTTCTATAAGGAGCAGATCTAGTATCTGGGACATATCATCACCAAAGAGGGCATTGCGGTGGACCCCGAAAAGATAAGGACCATAATGGAATGGCCAACACCGAAAGATGTGGCGGATATAAGGTCTTTCATGGGGCTGGCAGGATACTACAGGCGGTTTGTGGAAGGATTTTCAAGGGTTGCTTACCCTATCACTTCTTTACAAAAAAAAGGAAAAATATTTAAATGGACTGCAGAATGTCAACGGAGCTTTGAACAACTCAAACATCTGCTCACAACTGCACCAGTGTTGAGCATAGTAGACTCGGAAAAGGATTACGTGGTCTGCATAGATGCAAGTAAAGAAGGCGTAGGGGGAGTGTTGATGCAGGAAGGAAAGGTGATCGCCTACGAATCCAAAAAATGAAAGAGCATGAACAGAAGTACTCTGCTTATGATCTGGAACTGACCGTTGTTCTGCATGCATTAAAAATGTGGTGCCATTATCTAGTAGGTAGGAAATTCTTATTGATGACAGATCACCACAGCCTGACTAGCTATTTTAGCCAACCTACTTTAAACGCTAGGCAAGCTCAGTGGGTGGACTTCTTGAGCGAATTCAATTTCGAGATCAAACACCTGAAAGGAAAAGAAAATCAGGTGGCTGATGCTCTAAGTCGAGAGGTGCATTGCCTCTATGAAATTGCCTTTAGTGAAGGACGGTCTACCCTCAGCGAAGAAATTGAAGGGGCAACTGAGCAAGATCAAATTTATTAGCAAAAAAAACAGCAAGCGCAGAACTTGACTAGCCACATAATGCAGCAAGGTTATGAGCTGAATGCAGCAGGCATGTTATACTACAGAAAAAGAATATATGTACCCAATCAAGATGACATCAAGAAAATGATTTTAGATGAATATCATAAAAGTCCTTATGCAGGACACCCGGGTTACCAAAAGCTCATCACATCGCTTCGGAAGGAATATTACTGGCTAGGAATGAAGAGGGATCTAACAGAATATCTGGCACGATGCATAGAATGTCAGAAGGTTAAGGCAGAACATCAGCACCCTGCGGGACTGTTACAGCCATTAACCATACCAGAATGGAAGTGGGAGATCATTACTATGGACTTTATCACGTGGTTACCTAAATCCAAGAGGAATAATGATTCCATCATGGTCGTGGTGGAAAAAATCAGCAAATCAGCCCAATTCATACCGGTACAGTCTACTTACCGCACGATGCAAATTGTAAATATCTTTATGTAGAACATATTTAAGCTCCATGGTTTACCCAAAAATATAATATATGATCGTGATGTTAAGTTCACATCGGCCTTTTGGAGGACCTTGTTTAAAGGTTTGGGAACTCAACTAAATTTTAGCACCGCATATCATCCGTAGATCGA
Source organism: Pinus tabuliformis (assembly GCA_031772625.1). Lineage (NCBI taxonomy): Eukaryota > Viridiplantae > Streptophyta > Pinopsida > Pinales > Pinaceae > Pinus > Pinus tabuliformis. Next base: position 1,149,539,259 of record CM062805.1, read on the forward strand.
CGGACAGACTAAGCGGGTGAACCAAGTGGTGGAAGATATGCTGAGGTCATATGTGATGCAGCAACCGTCTCGGTGGGAAGAGTATTTGCATCTGGTGGAGTTTGCATATAATAATGGTTATGATGTGTCTTTACAAATGAGCCAATTTGAAGTACTTTACGGACGAAAATGCTGTACATCATCCAGTTGGGGTGGACCAGAAGACAGACTCATGTTGGGTCATGAGATGTTAAAAGAGATGGAAGAAATGGTTAAAAGAGTGCAGGCCAACTTAAAGGTAGCTCAAGATAGACAAAAAAGCTTTGCAGACCGAAAGAGAAATTTTAAAGAATATCAGGTAGGAGAGCATGTGTATGTAAGGATTCGGGTAAGGAAAAGTACCTTACAGTGGAGCGGTTGCACCAAATTGGCACCCCACTTTTGTGGACCCTTCCAAATTTTAGCAAGGGTTGGGTCGGTGGCTTATCAGTTAGCCCTGCCCAGCCACATCCGGGTCCATAATGTCTTCCATGTGTTAGTATTAAAGAAATATGTCTATGACCCTAAGCACATAATTAGTTGGCAGGACATTCAGGTAAGAACATGTCTTAAGTAGCACAAATCAAAATTGGTTGCTAAGGAAGAGACTGATCGAAATATTGTTTGTTACAAGTGGAGCTGAAAGGAGAATTTTTGGTCGAGCTAGTGAGCATACTAGATCAGAGAAGGGTCGTGCTTCGGAAACGAGCCATCACACAGGTTAAAGTGCAATGGTAGCACTTCGGGCCAGATGAGGCCACTTGGGAGGATGAGCAGACCATGAAGGAAGCTTATCCCAAACTGTTTATGGGTGAACAACATCGGGACGATGTTGAACTTCAGGAGGGGGAGATGTGATGCCCCTAGTAAAGAAATAGTGTTTTAAATTACAGCAGTAAATTTAACTGTTTGACTATTATTACTTGTGGGGTAAACTGAGTAATTATTATCATTATTGTTTGAATTTAAATGTGCTGTTAATCATTGTTATATTGCTCATTATTGTTAATTAAAAGAAAACAGGGTGTCAGTGGCTGCAACGACCCTTATGAAAGGAGGTTAAAATTAAGAATGACGGTTGCCAAATAAAGAAACACAAAAAAAAACCCTAACTACTTTCCCCAACGGTAGAGGTTTCCGTAGGAAATGGAAGCTGGGGGGGAAAGGAAAACGCTAAGTCTGGTGATGACCAGATAGCATGGGAGAGGGTGCCATCATCTTGAAAAAAAAAACGCTAAGTTTGGTGACGACCAGATAGCGCAGGCTTGAGTGCCAAAATTTCGCAGCAGACGCTAAGTCTGGTGATGACCAGATAGCGCAGGTTTGAAACATTGTAATCATGCAGAAGACGCTAAGTCTGGTGATGACCAGATAGTGCAGGCTTACAGTGCTAAAATTTTGCAAAGACGGTGGTCTTGCTGTAGTGCTTAGGGGGAGGTTGGGTCAAGGAGGGCCACCTCATGGACAGGAGGTAGACAAGCAAGAGAGAATAGAGGTGAATCTTCTAAAGAATTACTTCAGTTGCATTACTAGAATTCAAGTACGGTTAAATATTTTTGAGTATGCCAGTAAAAGAAGAAAATTTACAGGACTAGCTGACTTAGGAAACTGTTAATTTCTTTCTTAAAGGTTGGATTAAAAACCTGTGTATTTCAGTGTAGATTCTGTTAAGAGAATAAGCTTGGCTATTTCATTTAGTATGTAAAGAATTCCTCTATGAGATTTAGGATTAAAATTCTGTACTCCGTGAGTAATTCTATGTAGTTCATATAAAAAAAATAAGCAGATAGACTATATAGTAAACTTAAAGAAAACAATAGTCTCTGTTAACCCTTATCGAATGGAAGGTAGGAAAGAAAAGAAAAAAAAGAAGACACCAGCAAACAAGGATATGGTCCATACTGTGTAATTGTAAGTAGAGTCAGAAGCTCTTTCACAGCAAGGTTCTTAGAGAGCTGTAGAGCTCAAGGACGAGAAACCCTGTAGCAACGAACGCAAAACAACAACAGTTATTAAGAAATTATACAACTTTTACCTCTCTGTCCCTTCTAAACAAAAGTAGTAACAGTAGTTTTGTGCCTAGCTCTAGCCGATAAGTGTTAGCTAAGAGTGAAACTGAACGTTACGAAAGGACTGGAGGACTTTAGGGTCGACGGTAACCTGAGCCTGAGTCAGCCAAGGATGACTCGTCGTATACCGGAGATGATAAAACATCCTTTGCGACAAAGAAACCCTCGGTTGTACGGGAAGGAAAAATCACTAATAGTCTCAACAAAAACTTTGTATTTAGTGAAATGACAGCCAATAAAATAGAACTTTCTTACACAGTAAAGAATTAAACTGATTAAGTCTTTCAGCCATGAACTCGGAGAACCATTCGGGTATTCATAACATTGATTATCAATTCTCAATACAACCATATTAATAAACAGGAAAAACAATTACATATAGCTGAATACAAGTAGATGCAACAGTATTATGCAAGTGGAAGTTATACATGTTCAAACCATTAGTTGCACGCCTAAATTAGGAAACCGTGCTTTACATAGTTCAGGAAGCAAGAAAAGAAACTTACAAAACCCTCCTCTCAGAATGTATTACTGAAAATACAAAATATGTGGAGCTGACCAGGGTTTTCCAAAGGCATACATGACCAAGAAAACTTAATAAATCAGCCGTGGGACACTAAGAGGACTATGGACTCAATATATTTAATCTATACTTTAACTTCTGCTACAGGGCTGAGTATCAGCAGTGTCATGGTGCCAATCGACCCTTCCCACTTCTCACTCATCAACAGTGGAATCCTGGAAGCCAGAAGGTAGTATACTCAAAGGAGTTACGGCCAAAAACCCATCAACCTAGAAAAGAAAAAAACGGAGGTCGTTGCTTACCCAAGCAGTTAAGAGCGGAGGGGTCTGGTTGGCAGCACAATTCTCTGTTCGAAGAAGTAACAGAATCCTCTGTTGAAACACTTGTAGGTAAACATCGTAATCGCTAAGAATTGAGAATAAAACAAACAAAAAATAATAGCAGAAAAGGAAAAATGTGCCCTTGGTAATTTAAATTAATCCGAGATACATGGCCTTCCTTAGAGTTGTTGTGTAAGAATGAACCATAGCGTAGTAGCAGTGAACCTGCATCGTGGTTCCAGCCAGCGTCGCTGGTTGATCTAATAGCATGTAGGGCATGAGAAGGGGCGAAGCGGAGCTTCGGGAGTGGGAGAGAAACAGAAAGGAACTCCAGGCAGTCGACAGGGGGATTGGTACCAAATGAAACCAAGGCTGTCCATCAGATTTTCTCAGTCAACATCCTCCGTTGATGCATCGCCAAGCCCGAGGAAATCTATGTTGAGACAGACCCTGCTCGTGCCATGTACCGTGGCAAAGCAGGGCATGGAAAACAATGCCCATTATAAAAAAATCATCGATTAGATTAGTTGGAAAGCGGGAATGAAAGCTGGGTTGCCACTTGTGCATCATTCACGCCGAGTTTGGGTGTATCACATGGTAAAGTACAACATTCATTTAGTTTGAGACTTATGACGTGAACCGTAATCACTGTCCAGCTTGTAATTAATTCTTACACTGTAAAAGTCATAGCTATAATAGAAATTTTCCTATGTGTTATACTATGTTTACAAACGTAATTTTTTTTTTTTTTTCACTGAGTTTTAATTGATAGAGTGCTTACATTTGTATGTTTTATTAAATTTATTATTTATCTAATAATTAATAGTTTTTATGATTTATCTAATAATTATTAATTTTTATGACGGTCATAAATATTAATTAAATTAAAATACAGAAATATTATTTGAAAAAAACACACACCAAAATGTGGAATACTTCACGTATAAAATTGTGATTTTAACTGTTACGATTTGTAAATTATAGTGTTATAATATAGAAAATTGTAATGTTATTTATATATTTAAAATATAGAAATTTGTGATGTTATTTGTGTATTTAAAATTATGATGTTATAATGTTAAAATATAGAAATTTGTGATGTTATTTGTGTATTTAAAATTATGATTTTATGAATATAAATTATAATGTTATAATATAGAAATTTTTAATGTTATTTATATATTTAAAATTATGATTTTATAATGTTAAAATATAAAAATTTGTGATATTATTTGTGTATTTAAAATTATGATTTTATGAATATAAATTTACATTTAACAAAATATTACAATAAGATAAAATAAATATACTCAGCATTAAAATAATGAATAAGATCTAAGATAATGATGTCATGTAAATATTTTTTAAAAAAACAGAAAAAATTAGTTTTTTAATTTATTTTATTATAGGTTTTTTTAAACCTATATGAAAACCTTAATTTCATATATGAAACCAAATACTATGTGAACATAATCCATATATATATAATATCAAATTAATCCTTAAATGAAAAATAGTTAACAAAAAATAGGGAATTTATATAAATAAAAAGAGGTTGAAGTAAACAATCATAATACAGTTTTAGAAAATAGATTGCCATCAAAGTAATGTAATTTAAAGGCCAAACTAATTCTATTCTAAGTTATAATGGTCAAAGTTGACCATGCACCATCCAATTCACTTTAAACTAGAAATTTTTTTATATGAAAATACAATAAAGAATAATTTAAGAACTAAATATAGCATATTTGGGTGTGGGTCAAAGGGTAGGAAGTCGCTTCCTTCGCTTGCAGCATTTGAGTTTATTAGTAGGGGTATTTCAGTTGTGGAAAACATAGAGTGTTTCCCTCAAATATTAGATAAACTTAATGTGAGATCATTGGAGATGTATTGGAGTTTAAATCTTTTTTGTTTATAAATATTAGATAAACTTAATGTGAGATCATTGGAGATGTATTGGAGTTTAAATCTTTTTGATTGTTTATATTAACTTGGTTTAGTTGATAGAAAAACAATTGAATAACTAATTCCAATGTTATTAAATTTTTTTTCTTTTGTATAAGCAATACCTATGTAATGATCTTCATCTTGAAATTATAGCTATTTTTTGGCTCACTATACTTGTCAATGGAGAATCAAAGTAAGATATCCAATTCTTTGATGGAATCTACATGACTCAACAAGGTAAATCACATTTCAGGAAGCTCCCACTAGTTAATTTACTCAGAGTAGTGATACAAAGGTTTGGAATGGATTCCTCCAATATAAAAAAGAAGAGCTCTAGACCACAAGATTTGAGTCCATGAAAGCAAGCACCCAAACCTGTCTAGAAAACATGCGAAATCAACGCATTATGTACTCTTATTTTCCTTTGTGCCATGTAGATGTTATCATTACTAGATGAGATTTTCTCAAATGATTAGCCAATTTCTCATCCACCCATTGCAGATGTGGGAGACCCTATTAATATGGTTGATTTATAAATGTATATGGATAATATAGGTTAAATTTTGGTTATTTCATGCAAATTTTATTCATGTCTTTCATTAAAATTATATATGGTAAGGGAAAGAATGTTATCAGTGGCCCTCAACCCTTTCCAAAGCATCAGCTTAATTGATCTTGTATCTCAACATACCCATGCTATTTTACGAGCGTGTCGTTCCAATCCATGTCTAGGTCCTCCCATCGGAATTATCAATTGATTGTTGTATCCTGGCGTTTGGGAAAGCCTTTAAAAGTTTGGGAAAATTTAATCTCCGTTGGTTGATCACGAGCACTTCTTTATGATTTTCTGTGTTTTTAGTTAATGTATTCAATGTCTACTGGTTAATGCTTCGGTCCTTTTTTATTTTGTGTCATTCGTTAATGTGTCTGCAAGTTGGACAACCACAGCTAACCAAGTGGCCAAGATCGAGCCTCTGGTGGAAGATCGAGCAGGTGGCCAAGATTGAGCAGGCTGAGAAAACCGGAGCGCTATGAAATGAGACGCCGATGAGTTATTGGATTAGCGGAGACGACGAGATAGATGATAAGAAGAGAAGGGTAGTGAAGATTTTGAAAGAGGCCATGTATAACCCTCGGCACTTGGTACAACTATGAAGATTGGCCCCATAGGATGCTTCCCCATCTCACAAAGCATACATTTTTTATACATTTTTATTGGTATTTATAAGTATAAGTATTTGAAAATGACACCTTTAACAGATGAATGCATGTCTAACGCTTCCCGTTGTTCTCTTATATGCAGCCACGATCCACAATCCAGGCCACTGCAAAGCTCCAATAGAATACAACGCAGTTGGTCCTTCTCTGCCATTGAGGCGCCAAAGTTGTTTAAGATCTTCCATTACACTATTATTCTAATATTATTCTAATTTTGTCTAGATTCCTTGTGTAATGCGTTGGAACCGAGATCGTCCCTCGCACATTGTGCTTGTCTTGTACACTCACTGTATTTTTCATTTTATATATGTACTAGCATACCGAAAGGAAACCCCGAAGTGAATGATAACGATATGTTGTTTAAAGATGAGTTTTTTTTTAAATTGGTTTTTTTGTTTAAAGATGAGATTTTTTTTAAATTGGTTTTTGAGTAAGTAATGGAAGATTTATCGAATAAGGTCCATGAATATTGTAATTATATAATATTTCATATGGTTAAGCACATTTTTACATATTTTAGATAATGTGAAGATAAGGGTCTTTTGAGTTGGTCGAATGGCATGAGTAGTTGGTGGTACAAATGCTTAATATTTCTAAATTTTGGACTATTATAATGTCTTTACTAAATAGGACATGAGTATAGATGTATTTTCTCGAATCGATTCTGCTAATTTGAAAGTTAATGCTTAGAAAAACAAACACCCTCTTGTGTGCTTCAACTCTTTATACCTATGACGGAAGGTGATGTTGAAAGAGTGTAGAAGGAAGGTTTTGGGTTCATTAGAAAAACAAATTATGTAAGGTCATTGGGAGTCAAGGAAGGATGTGTTCTTAGTTGTGGGGGAATATATTGTAGTCGACCTTTCAAGATGCACTTTGGTATGAAATTTTATTGGCAAGAGGATAGTGATGGAAAAATCCTTGACCTTTCATGATGCATTTTAGTACGAAATTTTATTGACAAGAGGATAGTGATGGACGACATTATGAGAGAAAGTAAGTAGAGTCGGGTTCATGTTTAGGCTATTTTGTATCTTGGAGCAACTCAATATAACCACACTAATCATTTTCAATCCTTTTTCCTCCACCCTAATTACTTTTGCCCCCTTTCCATCCACCATAATTACTTTATCATTAAGTATTGTAACATTTTTCACTTAGATCTTCTTAAAACATTATTATGGATAGAGATTGGTATTTTAGTGCAACATCATATTCTTTAATTTCTTATTGCTTTAGAATTATGACATATATTTATGATTTAACACGGTGATAAATTGAGTAACTTATTTTATAAAAAAAGTTATAACAACATTGGATTTAATGAGAATTTATATTACTCACATGGGGAATCTGATCATTTTACATTTTTATTTTTTATGGAAAGTTGGTGATACAAATCCAAGTCAACTTGCCGTTTTTATTTATTTAAAATGCACTTTTGAACATAAATGCATTCAAAGCACTAAATCTATACATAGGTAAAAACTCAAGTAGACCATTTCAACAATTTTTGGCTAGCTCATTAGAGAATATGCCAAATAAAATGTAAAGCGTTTAAATTACACTATATTTGTTGCAATAAATATAGCAAAAATTGCTACTCTTAAAATAGAAATAGCAATTAGAGTGTTATTACCAATACCAAATGTTTGAGGAGCCACCTTTGGGGGCATTAAACTATCCCAAGGGACATCCAAACATGGACTACCTTCACACAATCTACCATTCTATTCTATTCTACATTAAATCTTTTCATCCTATGTATCTTTGGTTTGTTTGTTAGGTAGTGTGAGTGTTGAGAGAGAGAGAGAGAGAGAGGATCCATTTTATTTCATTTTACATTAAATATTTCCATCCTATATATCTATCTTTCTTTTTTTACAATCCTTCCACATAGAGCTTTAATTAATTTTATTTTAAATTATAGATAATAAAATCATAATATAAAAGTGTAAAGTTTTCTTACATCTCACTTTCTCTTTTTTTTGTGTAAGTGAGAAGATTATATTATATAACAAGTATAATACAAAAAGTTGCCGAAGCAGTGCGAGCAGGGATGTACAATATTCTTGGGCGAATCGCCTGCTCAGAGGAAGTGATACATATGGACCAAAAGAAAGCCCACCACGCAGGGTGGCGAGGAGCAGAGCAAGACATTACTATAACACTGATACTATCGAAACTAGACAAGAGAAGTGACAACAAGCCAACAGACAAACACTAAGGCCGAGATAGCATAGTGAAAAAAGAAACAGGGATAGCAAAAACCGAGACAGTAAGAGAGCCACCAGCATGTCCTTAGATGTATTTTCCCATCAGGCCGATGGTATCCAATCCTATGTCCTGGACGTGGCGATCAACCTTCGCCTGCATTTCTTCCAGGGAAGCAGGCTGGTTCGCAGCAGAAGTGGCTGGCTGAGCAGTAGGAGCTGTGTTGATGGAGTCTTTTAGTAGCCGGATGAGCAGCATTAGCATTCGGTTGAGGGTTTTGACAGCCTCATTCACAGAAGTAATCTTGCTGTCCAGGGCACTGTTGTAGTCTATAATCTTAGCCATTTGTTCTTCAGTGAGATTTACCTCTGTAACGATATGTTGCCTTTCCTTGTCAATGGAGTCCAGAGCCTTTGCAATCAGGGTTTTAGTGCGCCAGCTCTCCGCCTGGGTTCTCACGAATTGAGTAGCCCTCTTCGAGGGTGTGCCGGGGTCAGTCAACCAGTCGACCTCTGCAGCAATCTCCATGTCCGTTCTGCCGCCCTCCTCATGCTTAGCCTGAGCTTCTAATTCCGCCATCTTGCGTTTTAATTTGGTAGCAGTCCTAGTCTCGTAACCACCTCTGGCTTCCTGAAGGTCACGTTTTGCTGCCTCGCAGCGACTGCCTCCCGCTTCCATAGCCAACCTCTCGTAACTTGCCCGAATTAAGCCAAACTTGTAAACAGAACCACTCTCAACGCACACTCGTAGAGCAATGAGGGGAACAGGGCAATAGCCCAAGCCTTTATAATGAAAACCTTGATGCTTCCTCATGAGATTGGAGTAAGTGCCTTTGAAGGTGGAGGTACTTTGCTGTTGAGTGTGCTGGAGAATCGCACAAGCGAGGCTGTCGCTGGTCGAATCGGAGCACATGATGTTACTTCCAGGCTGACGAGCCAGGCGCCAGGTGTGTGGTGAATTCCTTCTGATGGGGTGGTGGTGCGTGAAGATTGATATGCCCCGTATGCTGGCATGCTTGGTTCTGTTCCTTCGAGCCTTGTTCCACCTCCTTCCACTCAGAATTGCCATTAATGGCAATGAAATCTTGCTATACGGACCCTCACCATACGTACTGATAGGACGGTATCTGATGTAATGGATCCCGTCTCTTGAATCGTGATGATCGCCCATCTGTGAGAGCAGCTGCCGCCAGGAGCTCCACCTTTTCATATGTCCAATCATCCCATAGAGAGACTTGGGCTGATAATCCCTGCCGATTTCCTTGCGATTCCGAGACCGGGGCCAAGTGCCTTCCCCGATTAAGGTTGGGTAGCCTGGATTAAATCCTTCGCTGCCAGCTGTTCGCATGCTTCCTTTATGATTGGGTCGTCGATCTCCGGCCAGCACCTGTCCATGGCAGTGTTTGGGTTGTCTGCTCCATAGTTTGCCAAATGGTCAGCTAGACCATTCGCCTTTCTCCTGATTGTCTGGAAGGTTAAACCTTTCATCTCCGTAATGAGCTCTGCTATGTTTTCCGTAGCTTTGGCGAGCCTCCAATGCTTGGTGGCTTTGCTGATGGGCGTTCCTGTCTGTAGGCGTTTAGCCGCCATGATAGCCAGAAGAGAATCCCCTTCGACTATTAAATTTCCCCTCCTGAGACTCCTTAGGATTTTTAAGCCCTGCTCAAGCGCAGCGAACTCAGCCTCATTATTAGTGGTTTCACCTAAAGCTCTGCTGAAGATATGAATGATTTCCCCTGCTTGATTGCGGATAGCTCCCCCAATGCCTGCTATACCTGGGTTTCCCCGAGAGGCTCCATCAAAGTTCATTTTCAGGCTGCCCTCAGGAGGGCGTTGCCAGTTTGAAATAAGTGATGAAGGTTGGGGAGAATTTCCCCCTGTTGATTGATTGCTAGCTGCTTCCAATTGAAACGCCTTTAAGATTCGTATATCCTGATTAGTTGGTTTTTCATCGGCTTCTACCTTACATTTAGCCTATATGAGCTGTTTAATATTTGTTGAAATAGACTCCTTTGCTGATTCTAGGCTTCTAGTTTCTTCTTTGAAAATTCTACGGTTTCGTTCTTTCCAGATGGTCCAAACAATAAAGCCGGGGGCAGATTTCCAAATGCCTTCCACTCTGTTCACTCTTGAAAACTTGTTCCTCCAGTTGGAGATGGTTTCCTGAATTGAATCCCTGTTCCGGTCCGAAGCTCCAAGAATGTTTTCCAACCAGTTCCAGAGCTGGGAGGCCCAATCGCATGAGTTAAGAAGGTGGTTCATGGTTTCCTCCTCCTTAGTGCACATAGGGCATCTAGAGGGTCCCCTGAAACCTTTTTTCATAAGGTTTTCCCAGGTGAGAGTTCTCTTCTGCATCAGTAACCATAGAAAAGTTCTGATTTTCGGCCATAGCAGACTATCCCAAACCTTAGTAGCCCATGGTAGAATGTTCGGTTGTTCTTCCTCATCTATGATACTCCGAGCCTCTTTCAGAGAGAAGTTCCCGTTTCCTTTCGGACCCCATCTGAGCTTGTCATTCTCGGCTGCAACTCGAATTTTCCTTTTTGAAATTCGTTGATTCAAGTCTTGAATTGTTCCCTGAGTGAGTTCATTATTGTTCAGATTGAAAGCTGTCCACTGTCTCCAATCCTGGTTATCATTGTTGGTAGACCAATACTGACTTACTGTGAATTTGCCTGCATTTTGCTGACTTTGTTTCAGGGGAAGGAGATGAGGGGAATCCAATTTGGGAAGCTGCTGCCAGGCGTCTTCCCAGAAGAGAGCGTTATTTCCATTTCTTATCTCCCAGAAGCTGTGGTTCTGGACCATGCTTCTATTGGCCTGAGCGTGGTTCCAAATTGGTGAGCCGTTGCGGGTGATCTGCATCCTGATTATGTCTAGATTGTTGTTGTTTGGCATGTACTTCTCTTTCCAGTGAGTAGCCCAGGGAAGACTCGTTTCTGAGATCCATTTCCACCAAATCTTAGCTCCGCAGATGTTATTGACTGTAGAGGGATCAACTAAATTCAGACCCCCCTTGTTCTTTGGTCTGCATAGCTTCTCCCACGCAACAAGAGACCATTTTTTCTTCTCGCTGCTTCCACTCCACAGAAAGGAGCGCTGAATGGCTCGAATTTGGTTTACAACCCCTTTCGGTGCTGGAAGAATAGAGAGCATGTAATGGGGAATAGCCTGCAAAACCACCTTTGTTAGAATAAGTCTGCCTGCAAAGTTCAAAGCTCGGTGAGTCCAGTGTTTACTTCTCCTTTCCATGCTGGCTAGAATCTTCTCCCAGTGTCCTTTCTGCCAAGGTTTCAAAGTTAGGGGGGCACCAAGGTATCTGGAGGGAAGAGATCCAATTTTAAACCCCAGGAGACGGGAAAGATGAGACTGGATGGAAGGGTGCGTGTTGAAGAAGAATAGAGTAGATTTGGAGAAGTTGATCTCCATACCTGAAGCATGGCTGAACAGATTAAGGATATTTCTGTAGGCTAAGGCTTCTTTGACAGTGGGGGCACCGTGTAGCATGGTGTCGTCCACGAACTGTTGATGGGTAGTGGCTTGACATGCTCTTATGGGTTGTAGGCCTTTGATGTTGCCTTCTTCTTTATTCCTTGCTATTAGTCTGCCTAGTCCTTCCATGAGAATGACAAACAAAAAGGGTGAGAGGGGATCTCCTTGCCTTATGCCTCTGGTGGGTTGGAAGGGAGCTGAGGGAACCCCATTCACGAGGATGGAGTATCTAGGTGATTTGATGAGGGCTAGAATCCACTTAATCCACTGATTGCTGAATCCAAAAGCTACAAGCACAGCTTCCAAATAAGACCAGCTTACCTTGTCATAAGCTTTGGAGAGATCTAACTGCATGAGCATGCCTGCTTCTTTTTGAGAATGGAGAGAGTGAATCATCTCTTGCGCGAGCAGGATGTTATCCATGATTTGCCTGCCCTCCACATAGCCAGACTGTTCTGGTGATATGATGCCAGGTAGGATAGCTTTCAGTCTGTTTGCAATGACCTTTGAAATTATTTTATAGATAACATTACAAAGAGCAATAGGCCGGAATTTGTCCGGAGTGTTGGCTGCCTCCACTTTAGGAACAAGAGCGATGAAGGTGGAGTTTAAGGATTTGAGAATGGTTTTGGACCGTCTGGAGTCTTCCACTATCTCCCATATATCTTGCTTGACGATGTTCCAGCATGCTTTGTAGAAATTGATGGTGAAACCGTCTGGACCTGGAGCTTTATCATTGGGCATGCTTCTAACAGCCTCCTCAACTTCTTCCATCGTGATTTTTCTTCTGAGGGACCAGTTCTGTTCTTCAGTGATCATTTTGGGTATTACTTCAGTGATCTTTGTGATGGCTTCCTCCCTGTTAATATCTGGCTCCTGCGCTATGAGGCTAAAGTGATTTGTGAGGGAGGCCGAGATTTCATTGTGATTTCTGATAATGTTCCCCTCATCGTCTTTTAACTCCAGTATTTTGTTGGCGCTTCTATAGTCCATTGCTGATCTGTGGAAGAACTTTGTGTTTTGCTCTCCTTCTTTCAGCCAAAGGATTCTTGATTTCTGTTTCCATAGTGTTTCTTCCTGCTTGCACCTGTTGTGCCATTGCTGTGTGAGCTCCTCTTCTAGTTTGCTTGTTTCCTCCTCTCTGCGTCCTTCCATACCTTCCTTTTGGATCTGTTCCAGTTTATCTTCGATGATTGCTTTCTCCTGGAAAATATTTCCGAAGACTTTTTTGTTCCACTCTTTCAGTTTTAGTTTGATGATTTTTAGTTTCTGTTGCAGAATGAACATTTTGGAGCCTTCCTCCCCTATGGGCTCTGACCACCACTTCTCTACCATTTCTAGGAATGTGGGGTGTTCTATCCAGAACTTTTCAAACCTGAAGGGTTTATTTTTGGGAGAATCCTGAATCTCAACTGCTAGAGAAACCGGCCAGTGGTCTGATCCTCCACTGGGGAGGATGTCTGATTCGATGGCTGTTCCTTCTAAGAGCAGACTTTCTGAAATTAAAAAGCGATCCAATCTGGAAGCTATGAGCCTATCTCCCCCCCGTCTATTGTTCTAGGTATATTTGCCACTTTTGGGAAATACATCCACCAGTTTAGCATTCTCTATGAAGCTTATAAATGCCTCTCCATCCCTGTGTAGTCTTCTGAGGCCTCCTTTTTTCTCCAGGAGGGAGGTTATCATGTTGAAGTCTCCTCCCAAAATGAATTTTGCATTCTGGTGTCTCTCTATGAGTTTGGTGAGCGAATCTAGAAAACAAAATTTATCCTCTATCTTTTGGGGACTATAGACGTTAATGCAAATAAAAGAGGATGAGTTACCTGTTGGCTGCATCTCCAATGCCAGGTAGTTCTTGTTGGCTTCAGCTGTTATGAGATGATACCTTCGTGTGTCCCAGAAGGTTGCTAAACCTCCCTCGCGCCCTTTACTTTCAATCTCCAAAACTTCGAAATTCCTGCTTAACTTCCCTCGTAGCTTGCCTATGAGTTCACTGTTACATTTGGTTTCTTGGAGAAACAACATATCCGGGTTATACTTTCCCATTTTCCGTTTTAGAACCCTCTGTTTGGCCTGACTGCTTATACCTCTGGCGTTCCAGGAGATGATCTTCATAGTTAACTATTTTGTTGGAAGGACGGGTACTCATTTAGCTGCCTTATCAGGCCAGCATTAATTAACATTTCGCCAAGTTCCTGTAGCTGTTCTATGCTTGTCTTTCGGCCTCGTCGGCGTTTGTGTCTTGAGCCTGAAGTTCTTCCAAGCTGCGTTTGGTAGTGGGGTGATCCTCCCTTGATTATTCCTAGTCTGCTCTTCTGTTTCTCCATGATTGCCTTCTGCCGCGCTATGAATAGGTCATTGACCTTCCTTATTTCTTCCTCTGGAACTGCTTCTATTCCTTTGGCTTTCCAGCTTTCCACAAGCGCGTTTAGGTCCATCCCATCCATTGCGAGGGTGTCTTCCAACTCCCAGTCCTCGCTGCCTGCTTCACTAGTTAGCATATCTGTCTCCTCCTCCGTTTCGACTACTCTGTCTTGCATGAGGATCTCTCCTACTATTGTTGCATCTGTCCTTTCTTCTCCTGTGGGTTTTTCCGGGTCCTCTTGCCTCTCCTCCCTGTGGGGGGTGTTCTGCTTTTCCTCCGAGTCCGTCTCTGGATCTAGGACCTCAAAGGGATTGCTGAAATAGTTTCTATCTGTTTTCCCTTTTACATTCCTCCTTCTATTGGCTCTCTGACTGTTCTTGGGTTTGGTGAAGTTGTTCTTGTCTTTGGTAGTCTGTGTTTTCTCCTCTTCTGCCTCCTTTCTGTTCAAAGGGCAGTCCCTTACCAGATGTCCATGCTCGTGGCATTTCCTACATCTAAAGGGTATTTGCTCATAATCTAGCGCCTGAAAGTATTCTTCGTCCCTGTATTCAAGCCAAACTCCCTCGTGTAGCACTCCTGATACATCCAGTTCAAAACATATTCTCGCGTAGGTTGTGTATCTTTTCTGCATGGTTGCTTCTGATGCTTTGACAAAGGTCCCGAGCTTGTCCCCAATTTGTTTCAGGGCATTAAGACCCCAATAATCTATGGGGAGGGAGAAGAGTCTGATCCAGACAGGCACCTGGGTGAAAGTTTCCTTCTCCAGGACGAAGTTTGGCTTCCAATGTCTCATGTAGAGCCCTGCTGCTGCCAAAAAGTAAGGGCCACCCTCAAACACTCTGTCCTTATCTTCTAGACTGGTAAAAACTATTGTGAAAAAACCTTTAGCTCCTAAATGGAGCTGCACGTCCCCTTTTGGTTTCCACTGCTGTCTTATCCATTGGCAGAGGGTTCTCTCGAACGGCCAAATGCCCATAAATTTGCAGATGATGGCATGCTCAGCCATGTGATCCCTATATTCTTGGATTTCAGGGTCGTTGATGGTGATCCGCAGACTGTCTTCTTTTTTTGGCTTGCAAGCGTTGTTGGTCATATGGGTTCTTTTGGGGTCTGCGCTTGTTTCCCCCTCCTTCTCCGGATGGACTATTCCTTTTCCTTTCCCTTCTTTGTCTTTTGTGGGGTTCTCCTTTTCATTTTCTGATGGCTGCGATTTGTCATCATTTTTGTCCTGTCTGTCCACAGTGTTCCCCTTCACAATATTCCTAGCACTTGTAGCTTTGTCTGTCTTGTCAGACTGTATCGGCCTTTTTTCTCTGTCGTTCCTGCCGCTGAGCAGCTTGCTGTTCAGACCCGCGATTCTCACTCCCGCTTTTACCAGCTTCGATTGTGATTGCGTTACCACTTGCTTAAACGAAGGGGTCCCACTGGACCCCTCAGCACCCATCCTGCCCGACCGCAGAGCTCCCTGCGGGACAGAGCCTCCAGAGAAGATCTGTGGGTAACCAGCGCTGCCGCTGCTAAAGAGTATCCAAACCCTAGCTAGGTCAAACCGCCATTAACGAGCCTTCAAGCTGTTCCTGCGATTACATCTCACTTTCTCATTCAAACCTAAGTACCAACATAAATCCATCTCAACCTCAAATCTATCAACCATCTAGAAGGACCAAAATCTCTTCATTTGTGTGTGTATATATATAGAGAGAGATTCGTCTCAACCTCTAACCTATCAACCATCTTAAAGGACCAAATCTTGTGAGTTGTATATATATATATATTCCATATTAAGCAAGGAAGTAATTACAAATATCTTTTATTTTGACCAAACATCAATAAATTGTTTTAACCATAACATTTTTATAAATTGTTTTATATAATACATACATAATTGACATTTAAATATTTTAATTAATATGACTATTGAAATATTTTGTTTATAACCCACATTATTCACATTAAAATTTTTATTATTTCTCTCCATTATTTTTTTTTAATTAATATTCTTTTGAATATTACATCATAAATCTCCTCTCTCTAATACTAAGAAATTGAAATATCAATGGAATAAGAATTGTTTCACATTTATATATATATATATATATATAAAATTTAAAAAATTACATCTCTTATTTTCTAAATCTATATTCAATTCAATATATAGTTGATATATCCTATTTAACCTAATATATATATATATATATATAATATTTTACACTCTTTAAAAATGTATTATTTCCATATATAATATATAATTTACATTCGTATATACTCTAAACATTATCTACTTTTAGAATATTATATTGGATAAACATTATGCACCCATCGGGACACAGTAATTAGAATCATAGTAAGAGCAATAAATCTGCATATATATACACGCTCTTATACACTTCACTCATACGGACTTTATACACTTTACACTCCGGGAGTATAAAATTTAAATACCCTGAAGCTGTGAGCAAGCGAGCGAAGATGGTTTCGAAAGTGGCAGGTTACAAGTCAAAGGAGTAGGTAAAAAATCGAAGTGCAGACATTTCAGTGTTGCGGCGGGTCCGTCCGAAACTCACTGATAAATGTGGATTGATAAGTAGGTGGCGGTTTCTCATAGGCTCTCGACAGACGACGAAGGTCGGTGGAGAATCAAATGGAGAGTCAAACGTATGGAGGAACGATGATTAATTTGAACACTACTAGGCTAGAAAACGTTCATACCTAACTCTTTTAGCTTTATCTTAAGCTTAAAAATTCTACCCACTATTTAATATCTAAAATTTTGGCATTTTAAACGCATGTCACATCTTATGTTGAAATTTGGCATGGTAGCGCATGTCGAATCGTTCACTTATATACTTCGCTAAAGTAATGAGCTTGGCTTATATAATTGGGCATATACACCTTCACTTACGATAGACATATACACCTCTTATTTAAGAGTAAAGTAATTTACAATAAAATATTAAATTGGCTTGAAGGTAGTTCACACAAATATTTTCCTTATTGCTCAATTGGCTCAAAGGTATGTCACATATATATTTTCCCATATAGGCTAAATGGAAATCAAATGTGTGAGAGGATAAGAGCATTCTTTGATGAATATGCTACGGGCTTGAATTACGATTAGATTTGAAATATGCAAATTAGTGGTTAAAAGTAGCTCTTTCAATAAAGTATAAGAGTTTTTTATGTTTTTAATCATGATTTTGAGGTTTCATGTGCAAGTATAACAAATTATCTATATATATATATACCTTATCAAACTTACTATCATAGGACTACTTTCTAAGACTTTAACAAAAATGACTAAGCTTTGTTCTATCCTCCAACTCTAAAATTTTTGTTGGTTCATATGAAGCCACCAATTTAAGTTATGGAATTTGAATTGACCCAAAAATATTGAAGAAGAATGATCTAGGTTGAAGTTGTTCCACCAATGTTTTTCATGCATCTCTAATTCTTACTTGACTGTGAGTTATATGCTAATGAATCTTAGATGCTCTACTAATAATGTTTTATATCTAGTAGCCACATATTTTAGAGCCAACATATTTTGGTGGAAGATGGCTTTGTTCCTAGCTAGCCATAATTTCCAATAAACATATTTAGGTGAGGTCATACATAGGAATTTGAAAACTGGTTTCTTTTTGAATGACACTTTGTATAAGTTTCCCCACTTATCAAAAAACTTCTCCATTTTTTTTTGGCTTTTGAAGTCTATGCTCTATACTTTATAATTAACTTTTTGAAATCCTTTTCACATTCCAAAAACAAGTGTTGCACTATTTCCATAGAAATTGTACACTAGGCACATATAAATAGATTGTAAATACCCTAATCACTATTTTCACTTGTTAAAAATTTCCTATGTGCTAGTGTCTAAAAAAAGATATTGATCTTTAAAATACCATATCTTTATGTGATATTCTACCCCAAATTGTTGCCCTTAGAGATAGATTTGAATTTCCCCAACTAATAATTCTATCCCTATTTTATTGTGTAGTTGGAAATCTCCCGTCCCCTTTGATTCAAAGTGGTGAGCCATTGTAAAGCATAGCCTCTATGGAATTATACAAGTAGGTTTATGGTGTGATTTAGATGTGAAAGAAATTGGCCAAAATTTCAACTTGTACAATGCCTAGAATTCAACAAAGAAGATATGCCACAAAATATCTTTTTCCCTTGCTATGTTAGCTAGTTGTGTAGAGGAAGAAGATCCACATTGGTAATCAAATGTTGTTTACCCATTATTTTGTCCCTCCATATGTTGATTTTTCTTCCATTCCCAAGAATGTAGGTCATATTGGAGAGAAGGATGGGATGAAATGCTTTGAGTAGTTTCCATATTGGAAATCCCTTTTTTTTCCTACCAGAGGGTAGTTTAGGCATAATTATTCCCCTTCCATATTTTTTGTCAAAAAAAATCTTCCACCACTCATACTTCCTTGTAAATAATCACCAAATATTTCTTCCCCTAATTTTAGTTCCATTAAAGTAGGGCCCTTGATACCTAACCCTCCATTAAATAATCTCAAAAAATAATCTCCTAATTGGATTAAAACCTTGAGCTTCACATTAAGTGAAATTATCATTAAATTTATTGGTTGTTTATTTGGAGAAAACAAGACGAACACAATATTATAATTCCAAGATATTTGAAAGAATTCTAGTATTCCTTGAATAGGAAAGAGAGTATCACTAATGTTCCGTGAGTAAATTTGACATTTATTCTGATTAATGTCATGCATAGACATTCAATTAAAGATCTAATTCTCTTTTTGATTTGGAATTCATGATATTGGAAACATCCCAATGTGAATTATATAGCTAATAAACTTTGAATGATTAATACTTTTTACACTCATCACTTCCTTGATGCCTAGATTTGGGAGCTACACTTACATTTCAAATTTTTATTTAAAATTTTACCATAATTACATATAATAAAGAAAAAAAATTAACAAACATCTTTTATTATTTTTTAATTTTCTTACCTATATTTTATAATTCTCATTATATTTCAAATCACAAGTTTGAATTCCCAAAAATAAACAATAAAACTAACTAATTACATTACAAATATTGGTAAATAGTGTCCAAAATAAATTCAACTCAGTCCATAAAACTATAGAAATTTTCGATTAACAAAAAAAAGTGTAACTTTAAACATGGTATCATCTCACAATAAAATTTAAAAATATTTAAATCATTATCAACTAAAATAATATTTCATATCAATAAATAAAAATAATTATACGATATTTTGATTTAAAAGATTAATTATATGGAAGGTGAATATTTAGGTAGCTTTCGTGAGATATTAGTTATATTAAAATATCAATCAAACATGTTACTAGTTTATTCAAAACCACCTCAAAATGTGCTCCACTTTACATTGTTTGTTCCTCACAATTTTCCGTCCATGGCCTTTGTCAATTTTTACAAAGGCCTCAATAACCCCAAAGAGACACGGGTTGGACTTAACTTTCCAGTGGTTTCTCCTCGAAATTTGTTACTTCTTCCATTGCAGCACACACTTCTTTCCATGCTTCCCATTCCTTCAAACGAGCATTCCATCATCTTCTTCTTTGCCATATCACAAAAAACTATGGCATTGGTTCTTTATCATGGATGTCTCCACTCCTGGTATCAGAAGAGCCTTTTAAGAAGGAAAATTTGTTGCAAGGTCCCTCATGTGAAATTTAAGGCTATGTTGATGTCTGAAAATCTCCCTCTTGTTGAATATGTTTGGTGTGATGTGTTTATTTGGGTATATTTTTGGCAAAGAGATAATTTTAAGTCTTTAATATTATTAAAGATCTATGCTTGATGTACCTATTTAACCAGTTAATGAATATCTTTTCAAGCTCGTGGAATGTGGATGATTAGGCCACTAATGTGGATGTTTGCAAAACCAATTTGGTGGAATGTGGATGACTAGGCCAGTGAGGTGGGTGTAGACAAAACTAATTGGATTAAGGCACTTTTCATGAAGCTTTTTGTTCCATAATTAGTTTTAGTTTTCGGTACACATGGGATGAATCACAGTGGGATTTATACGAATTAATTAAAAAATATGGGATGTAATGAAAACTTTTGAAATAGGTGAGGAAGCACTGTATTATCTATAATTATTATATTAATATAATTAGGAATAAGAATAGGCATACACTTAGATAACGAAAGAAAAACATTTTTTTATTTGAGAGAATGACTTTGAAAGTGGAAAACATCACTCACAGAATATACCTAGACTAATGTAAGCTAGCAACAATCCATTTAGATAAACCTAGAACAAGATAAGTGAGTAAATATTAATGAAGCGGAAGAAAATTTAACAAGTAACTAGTAAATATTGATGAAATAAGAGAAAAAATAACAATCAACAAGGAGTGATTGTACTAGATACCATGAATCCTAATACCAATAGGTGTTGCACATGATTACCTATTTATGTTCGTTGAATTCATAATAGCAATGAGATTGATTCTACAATGAAAAAAAATAGTATATTTAAATTTTCAAACTCTAAATTAGAATAAAAACATTTTTATGTCCCACAGATATATTTAGAATAACTTTTATCGTTGGGTTTATTATATTAGGCCATAAAAGGTTTATTATATTAGGGATTTTTGCTATTTGGCTTATAATATTAAAGTTTAATATTGGGTTCATAATTTGTATCATTAGAGTTTATAATATTAATTTTAGGGTTTAATATTAATCTCTTCGGTTTATCAATCCCTTAAATTTATAATTAATCCAATGGGTTTATTAATCCCTTCGGTTTATTGATCGCTTATGTTAATATTAATCTTAGGGTTTAATATTTATTTTAGTGTTTATATCGCTTGGGTTTATAATATTAATTCCTTGTTTTAATATTATTCCCCTGGGTTTATAATCCCTTGGGTTTATAACATTAATCTAGTGGGTTTATTAATCCCTTCAATTTATAATACCAATAAATAGTTGGGTTAATTAATCCCTTAGGCTTATGATATTTAATTCAATGAGTTTTTAATCCCTAGCATTTATAATATTAATCCCTTGGGTTTATTGATTTCTTTTGTTAATAATCCCCAAAGTTTATAATATTATTTCCTTAGGTTTACAATATTAATAATTCCTTGGGTTTATAAATCCTTTGGGTTTGTAATGTTAATCCCTTTGGGTTTTTAATATTAATTTTTTGGATTTCAATTTTTTTGGCTTGTAATATGAATAGTTCCTTGGGTTTATAATATGAATCCCTTGGGTTTATAAAATGAGTCTGACACAAGGCTATTAGACTCTTAATGGATTGGGGTTCAAACAGACTCATTATAATGAGTAAAGACCCTAAATGAATGGTAAATACAGTGGGCCCATATTGCTGAGGAAGGAATAGCTCGCTTGACATAAGGACAGTAAGGTGGGTTCAAATACAATATCTCGAGCCTTAAAGCAAATCCTGAGGCAAAAATGAAATAAATGATTCTCTGTTGCATCTCATTTTGCATAGTTGCATTGTATAAGTATCTCTCTCTTGCAATTTGCATTGCACATATTTTATTGCATTTGACTAATTAATCTCACTGTTAGCAAATTTGTCTAATTCCTCATAGCCATGCTCTTGCAATCTTGTAGTTGGATCATCTTAATTTGATAATCTAATAATTAAAAGAGAATTTCTAATAAGAATATACAAGTGATAAAGAGACATTGGTATCATTATTCATTTAAAAGTGTTTCTCTAAATGAATCTTGTGCTATGTTTAGCAAGTGATATTGGCTATAATGGCTTTAATTTACCCTTGTTTCTCAATAAAAATGATGATAAAATAATCAATATGATAACATTATTCAACAAAAACAAACCTGTATGTCTCCAGCAACCGAAGAATAGAATGAATGTAACACTGTGCACACACTTTGTTTGTATGTCTCTAGTAGCTGATGAATAGAATGAATGTAGCACTGTGCACACACTCTGATTGTATATCTCCAACGACTAATGAGTAGAATGAATGTTTGAAATGAAAATTAGTAAGGGTTGATGTTTTATAGTTTTTTGATCTAGAATTTAATTAGTATGGAAGATTCAGATGGATTTCTATCTCCCAAATAAAAATGTGTGTTCTTGATTGATTTGTACATGATCCAATGGATGATAAAATTTCATGGTTGATCCTTGTGCTTTCGTTTATTTAATTCTTAAATTGAGTGGAATGAATGTTTGAAATTAAATTGAGTGGAATGAATATTTGAAATGAAAATTAGTAAGGGTTGATGTTTTATAGTTTTTTGATCTAGAATTTAACTGGTAGGGAGGATTGGGATGGATTTCCATCTCCCAAATTCAAATGTGTGTTCTTGATTGACTTGTACATGATCCAATGGCTGATTAACTTTCACGGTTGATCCTTGTACTTTCTTGTGTTTAATTCTTGAATTGAAAGGGCTAGTGTGTTTAATACCTGAATTGAAAGGGTTGGTGTCTTGTAAAGTTTTGTAGATGTTCTATGCTAAGAGCAATTTCACTTTTCTCACAGCAATCATACAAGTAGATAAGCAAAATGCAGATAGAACATATAAGCAGATCTTACAGAAGACAAATCAGAAACAAGAAAAAATGTATGTGTTTGTTTCGGCGGTCAACAGGATGCTTCAACCAGCAAAGTCTCCTTTGGTCAGCCAGCCCAGCATGTGTCACAACAACCCTCCAACCAGTAGATGAGTCAACCCAAGTCAGTTCTACAAAAGTCAACGCAGGGGCAGCAAGCTAAAAGTCAACGCAGCAGCAAAACGGTCAACCCTTTGACCTCGATTTTTGTGCCAGGTAGTATGGCCTTCAAAAATCGAACCTCCCACAAGTTTTCAGCTTGTTTGGACCAAGCGTTGACCAAAGTCAACGCTGGTCAAACTTCTGCGAAACCCTAGCAGCAGAAACCCTAGCAGCAGAAAAATCCTCTTCGTCCTTCCCACGTGTGGCTGAAATTCGTCCTCCAGGTAGCTCGTACTTTTAAGGATGAGAGAGGAAGATGTGAGTTGTGTTGTGATCAAATTCTCTCCAACTTTTCCTATATATATATATCCATCAATGAGGGTGTGTGACACATCTGTTGGGCATGTGAGCCTACATTACAAAACTGGCTGACCTTTGCACATATAATTTATTAAGAATAATAAATTCAAAATATAAGTTCTGCTCATTGGATTAAGACTATTTTTATATGGATTTTACACCTCTCAGAAAGAGGAATCCAACAAAAATATTAGCCTCTTAATCTGAGCATCAGAACATGGAGTTTGGACCTAGTTGTCCAAATTTAACACTCCCTCTCAACTAGGGAGAACTCCATCTATTAGTGCAATTAACATCGTGAGTCATCCCGCCGAAACTTGCTTTGTTGGCTTCTTTATTTCAGAACAGAAGTGGGTCAGTCACAAAGACATCATTCCCCGACTGACATAATCAGTCCAGAGGTCCCAGACCTCACAAATCTTGATCCCAGATCAAGTGGTTGGACCATGCCATCCTAGATAGAGAGTACGGCAATTTCTGATGCGTCCATCAGTCTTTGCTAATAGTCTTTAGCTTTTCCACACCTCATTGGCCAAATGAGAGGTACTTCCCATGAGCCCTGAACTCAATGGGTAGGATGCATACGGGGCACAGATTAAATGAGTGGCGAACCAGCTCAATAATCACAAGGGTGGGGCAGAAGCATTATGAGTGCTTATAGCTCCGAGAAGCTATCCCCAAAGCCCCCCAGAGCTCCCAGAGCTCATCGTCCAACAGGACCCACATCATAGGGTCTTTCCACGACACCAAGACTCTCACGAAAGGTTAGGAACTTGACCTTCCCCAGGGGCTTAGTGAGAATATCCGCGACCTGCTCATCAGTTCCTATATGATCGAGCCCTACGGCGCCTCGCTGTACCATATCCCGGATAAAGTGGTACCTAATATCAATATGCTTGGATCGGTCGTGGAACACAGGATTCTCAGTCATACGAATCCCACTCTGATTATCATAGAGTATTACAGTGGTATCTAGCACATGTTGGAACAGCTCACTAAAGAGCTTCCTCAACCAAACTGCTTCACAACAGGCCATACTAGCAGCAATGTATTCGGCCTCCGCGGTGCTCAAAGCCACCGACTTCTGCTTCCTGCTCATCCATGAGATCGAAGCAGAACCAAGATTGAAACAACATCCAGATGTGCTCTTACGATCCACCACACTGCCAGCCCAATCGGCATCAGTATATCCCCGAAGTATCACACTCCCGGCAGTGTATCTCAGCCCATGGTTTATCGTGCCCCGAAGATATCTCAAAAGATTCTTGGCACCAACCCAGTGAAAATGATGAGGCTCAACCATCTGTTGACTCAAAGTATTCACTGCAAAACATATGTCCGGACAGGTGTTCACTAAGAACATCAAAGCTCCTATGAGTTGACAATACTCAGTAGGATTGGCCAAGATAGGCCCTGCAGCGCTGCCACTCAACTTCTTAAAGTTGAGTTCCATTGGTGTCGACACGGACTTACAGTCCACCATCCTAAATCTTTCCAGAAGCTTCACAATATACTTTCCTTGAGAAAGGAAAATCTCTCCAGGTCTCTGCCAGACCTCCAGGCCTACGAAATAGTGCATCAGTCCTAGGTCTTTCATCTCGAACTCAGCAGCAAGCTCCCTCTTACATTGATGAATGAGAGGGTCATCACCTGTCAGGAAGAGGTCGTCCACATACAGCACTAGAATGAGAGGCTTTCCTTCCTCAACCTTAAAGTAAAGGTTTGGATCAGCATTGCTTCGAGTGAAGCCCAGCTTCATCAAGTAACTATCCATCCTCTCATACCAAGCTCTGGGTGCTTGCTTTAACCCATAGAGGGCTTTCTTCAACCTGCAGACATAAGTGTCTCGATCTTGAACTTCAAATCCCAGAGCTTGTTCTACATACACCTCTTCCTTTATTGCACCATGCAGAAAAGCAGTCTTGACATCCATCTGATGAAGACTCCATCCTTGCGTAGCAGCAAGGGCTATGATGGATCAGATGGTGGTATATCGAGCCACAGGTGCAAATATATCGTCATAGTCAATTCCTTCCTTTTGAGAGAAGCCACGGGCAACAAATCTTGCCTTAAACTTTTCAGCACTCCCATCAGATCCATGTTTAATCTTGTAGAGCCATTTAGCGGTGACAACAGATTTGTCCTTCGGTCTCGGGACCACATCCCAGACATCATTCTTCATAATAGCCTCATATTCTTCATGCATAGCATCCTTCCAGACTTGATGCTTGATGGCTTCTTCAAAAGATCCAGGTTCAGATTGTATAATAGTACTCATGGCAGCTAGATACCCTTGGTATCTACACGGCTTCTTGCTTTCTTGGAATGTTCCCCTTGGGGCAGCATGACCCTCAGCATCTTCGAGGGTGTCCCTGAGCCATGATGGCCTCTTTCCTAGAGAAGGGGAAGGATCAATAGGGTCCATTGGCTCTTCAACATCAGGCATAGTCTCATCCTGGGGTTCTTCCAGATTTCCAGGTCTTTCTTCATGGTTTTCTTCAGATCTAGGAAGATCTACTACTTTCTTCAGGGAAGCATCTTCGTCAAAAGTGACATCATGGCTTATCTCTACTTCCCTTTGACCAGGTACATAGACTCTATATGCCTTAGAAGTCTCACTGTAGCCCACAAACATTCCTTTCTTCCCAGTAGCATCCAGCTTACTTCTCTTTTCTTTCGGCACATGAAAATAGACAGGACATCCAAAAATTCTAAAATGTGAGACATCAGGTTTCTTACCAGAGAAAACCTCTTCGGGAGTTTTGGAGTCCAAAGCGGAATGAGGGCATCGGTTTTGAATGTACACAGCAGTATTTGCAGCTTCTCCCCACAGAAACTTTGGAAGACCCTGGTCACATAGCATGGCACGGCCAGCTTCCACAATAGTCCTATTCTTGCGTTCAGCAACACCATTCTGCTCAGGAGTATATGTAGTCTCCCTCTTAATGCCAGCTTCTCTTCAAAAGTCTTTGAACTCATTTGACTCATATTCAGTGCCATTGTCAGTCCTCAAAATCTTGATCTTCTTTCCGGTCATATTTTCCACCAAGACTTTGAAGGTACGGAACCACATGAAAGCCTCATCCTTCTTCTTCAAGAAGTATATCCAGGTTTTGCGAGAGAAGTCATCAGTAAATGTCATATAGTAAGAACATCCCCCCAGGGATGTTACAGGCAACATACCGGAAAGATCAGAATGGACCAGTTGCAATATCTCAGATGTCTTTGTGACACTTGAGGGGAAAGGTCCCCTTGTATGTTTTCCTTCAGCACAGCCCTTACATACACCTTTATGATTATTTCCAAAATCAGGCATCCCTGTCACCACCTTCCTTGCTTCGGGAAGAGCCTTGTAATGAAGGTGTCCAAATCTTCGGTGCCATAGTTCGGTTTGACGGATAGTATCACAAGTCATAGCTCCCAACGGACTCCCTCCAACCTGGTAGAGTGTACCAACTCTAAAACCAATTGAGATAGCTTCCTTGAAGCTCTTCTTCCACATGAGTACCTTTCCATCAGAGAAAGTTACATTGAATCCTTTGTCTTCCATGGCAGATACAGACACAAGGTTCTTCTTCAATTTGGGTACATAGAGTACATCTTGTAGATGGAGGACTTGTCCTTGAGACAAGTGGAGGGTCACAGTCCCGGTCCCTTTCACAGGATAAGTGGCATTATCCCCAAGGGTAATTTCTAGATTAGTATCCCTTTCAACCATGTCAGAAAGTGCTTCCTTGAATCCGGTGATGTGTCTTGAGGCACCACTATCGATTAGCCAGACATCCATAGTGTCGGGCGGAGATGCAGCTGAGAGAGCAGATATTAGAATATACTCATTTCTTTTATCAACAACATTAGACTCCTCATACCTGGTATTTCTGGTCCTTTTAGAAGGTGGATGGTTTCCTTCAAAGTGAGCCTTCCTCTTTCCTTTGGATTTGTCATTTCTTTGATTCCCATTCCTTCGGTTGTTGTTGTTGTCGTCACTATCGGGAGAATTCTTCTGGAAGGGGCATTCTCTAGCATAGTGTCCAGTCCTATGGCAAGTGAAACATTTTCCCTTCTTCTTTTGAGTCTTAGTCCTTCCTTTGTCCTTGGAACCACCAGAGTTCTTCTTTCGGGAATGAGCAACATAGGCAGCATTTCTTTCATTATCAAATTCCTTCATCCTTGTTTCTTCTTGCATACATCTAGACAGAAGCTCATCAAAGTTAGGGATGGTATTATTGTTGAGAATGGTAGTTGTGAATACTTGCCATTCATATGGAAGTCCTCCAAGTGCGGTGAGAACCATCTCACGATCAGCTATTGTCTCCCCAATAGCTAGCAGATTGTTCTTGGTTTCGGTCAACTTCATAAAGAAAGTTTGAATAGACTCGTCTCGGCCCTTCTTCATATTCTTCAACTTGTTCTTGAGGAATAGCACTTGGTTCACATTGTTTACTCGGAACATAAGTATCAGCTTGTCATACATCTCCTTGGATGTGCCTAGTTCAGCTATGTAGGCAACCAGACTCTTATTTATGGATTCCCTGATCAGCAGTTTTGCTCTGATTTCTCCCTTCTTATATTTGTGTTTAACAGCAGCAAAGGCATTTGATGGAGGTTCTTGAATCTTCCCTGTCACATGATCTAGGAGATCATGATCTTCTAATTTGAGATCTAATAACATCTTCCAGGCATGGAAGTCATCACTTCCAGTCAGCTTGTCATTCTCCCTGAATTCAAGCTTAGAGGAATCCATTTCCTTCGATGATGATTGCTATAGATAGAGTTTGTCTTCACCTCAGCTCTGATACCATGTAAAGTTTTGTAGATGTTCTATGCTAAGAGCAATTTCACTTTTCTCACAGCAATCATACAAGTAGATAAGCAAAATGCAGATAGAACATATAAGCAGATCTTACAGAAGACAAATCAGAAACAAGAAAAAATGTATGTGTTTGTTTCGGCGGTCAACAAAATGCTTCAACCAGCAAAGTCTCCTTTGGTCAGCCAGCCCAGCATGTGTCACAACAACCCTCCAACCAGTAGATGAGTCAACCCAAGGCAGTTCTACAAAAGTCAACGCTGTCCTGAAAAGTCAACGCAGGGGCAGCAAGCTAAAAGTCAACGCAGCAGCAAAACGGTCAACCATTTGACCTCGATTTTTGTGCCAGGTAGTATGGCCTTCAAAAATCGAACCTCCCACAAGTTTTCAGCTTGTTTGGACCAAGCGTTGACCAAAGTCAACGCTGGTCAAACTTCTGTGAAACCCTAGCAGCAGAAACCCTAGCAGCAGAAAAATCCTCTTCGTCCTTCCCACGTGTGGCTGAAATTCGTCCTCCAGGTAGCTCGTACTTTTAAGGATGAGAGAGGAAGATGTGAGTTGTGTTGTGATCAAATTCTCTCCAACTTTTCCTATATATATATATATATATCCATCAATGAGGGTGTGTGACACATCTGTTGGGCATGTGAGCCTACATTACAAAACTGGCTGACCTTTGCACATATAATTTATTAAGAATAATAAATTCAAAATATAAGTTCTGCTCATTGGATTAAGACTATTTTTATATGGATTTTACACCTCTCAGAAAGAGGAATCCAACAAAAATATTAGCCTCTTAATCTGAGCATCAGAACATGGAGTTTGGACCTAGTTGTGCAAATTTAACATGTCTTTTATTGCATCATCTGAACTTATTCCTGAATTGAATGGTGGCATTTATCGTCTTCAATAGGTTGAATGGTTAAACAAACATGTAGATATGGTTGACAAGTTGAATGGTTAAACACACATGTAGATATGGTTGACACACATTTCCTGTCTTCAATAGGTTGAATGGTTAAACACACATGTAGATATGGTTGACAAGTTGAATGGTTAAACACACATGTAGATATGGTTGACACACATTTCCCTTGTTCTTGTGCAGGTATTACCCAACAATGGGGTGTGTTGCTCCAGTGGAAATCAATGGGTGGCTCTTTGATGGGATAGGTGTACTCCTAGATAGAATTCAATGGAATGTTTTTGACTTAATTGGTAATTTAGAGCTGGAGGTAGTTGAGATAGTATGTTTTGTCAACTTGTAATATTAAGGCTTGGTAATTGACAAATGTTGATTCAACCAATATATAAGCTCATTTTCAACAAAATTTAATAACTTATATAACTTAATATAAATTATTTACGTGCATCTTTCTTATAGTTTATGATGGTTTTTTAAAGATGTGTGAAGACCAATATTAATCAACCTCTTCCCTAGATCTAAAAAATTAATATAAAATTATAAAATAACTTAAATTATTATTCAATTAATTAGTTAATAAAATAATATTTTTATTTAAAAATATTAATTAATTATTTTTTAATATTAAATTATTTTTCAACTTTAGTAAGGGCTCTCTTTCCACCTTCCTTCCATCTCACTGTAATGAAGTATTTGATCCACGACTTCCAATGCATGGGCCAATCCCTGCCTACCTACCTCTAAGTCACGTGTAAGGGCTTCAAGTCTAGGCTTGCTTTCCTTTCCTGCCAAAATGAAATGAGATCAGCCAGCAACTCCATAGACAATATGTTGGCAATCTCCTCTATCCCAGGTCGACCAATCATTGTAGGTGAGAGAGAAAGTTCTTGAAGTTGAGGTAGGTCTACGATCGTGGTCGGAAATCTTCTACTACGTGCATCTTTCTTATAGTTTAGGATAGTTTTTTAAGGATGTGTGGAGATCAATATTGATCAACCTCTTCCCTAGATCTAAAAAAATTAATACAAAATTATAAAATAATTTAAATTATTATTCATTTAATTAATTAATAAAATAACATTTTTATTTAAAAATATTAATTAGTTATTTTTTAATATTAAATTACTTTTCAACTTTAGCGAGGGCTATCCTTATCCCTTCCAACTTTTCTCATAACTACGGCGCCGACGTTCAATTTGGTGACCGGTTTGGCTTTAATGGAGAGGCAAAAATCAAACTCAACACAGACAGCTTCTTCATATTATATTATACTATGAAAATCAATTATAAGAACAACAAAATGAAATAGAAAATATGATTAGTGTATGTGTGAATGTGAAAGTGAAATAGAAATATTTATTATTTAAAATTTTAAAAATTATAGTTTATATTAAATTTCATGTGGCGTTTCATTTCGTGTTTGGATTAAGAAAGAAAATGAAAAATGATGAAATAATTTTTTTATTATTTATTATTTATTATTTATATTTTTTATTTATTTATAGTTTCAAAATTATTTAAGATAATTTTTTTAGAATTTTTTTATTATTGTTTTAAAATTAATTAAATAAAATAAAAATTATAGTTTGTATTAAATAAATAAAAGTTATATTTTATTTTAACATTATTTTTGTTTGGTTAAAAGTTGGTTGATTTAGAAGTTTATTTTTTTGTTAACTACTCAAGACCCAGAGTTATTTGGCAAGTGTGAAACTCTGCCCTATTAAGGACCAGTGAAAACCGGTTATTCCAAGTGATGTGGTTTTCCTTGATTAAGGGTGATGAGTCAGCGTATGCATGGTTAGCACCTAGAGCTTTTTTTTTACTACATTTTTTCTGGTTAATTTTAATCAAAATATCGTTAAAAAGTTAAGTTTAAATTGTTTAATGTGTATAATTAGAGTATTTTCAAGGTCATTCAAAAATATATTTTAAACAACAAAAAATCTTGAAATTGTATTGCAAGATTTGATGAATTCCGGTGAAAAATATTATTTTGTTTATAAATTACTCTGGTCTTGTATAAATAAAAATTAAAAATTATGTTTTTCACAAAATTCCCAAAAAAATCTTGAAATTGTATTGCCAGATTAAATAAATTTCCATAAAAAATGTCCCATAAAAAATGTTATTATATTCATAAATTAATCTGGGCATGTAAAAAAAATAAAAAATAAGAGTTATATTTTTTACAAAATTCCCATTAAATTTGAGCAAAACTTTCTGATTTATACCCGAATTTCCGAGCACGCTGGCTGTAGAAACTGGTCTGCTGTGTGAAGGGGTCTTCTTATAGAATTTGACCAGTGTGGCCACAGTTCCTCGTGGAATGCAAGTGGAGTGCGAAACGCTACAGGATTCCTAGCGATATTATTAAAGATCTGCTACAGTGTCACCGACTTTAATCAGCCACTGCTGGACGCGGCCCATTGGAAAAATACCTCGAAAAGCGGAAATAATGTTGCCAACTCCCCTATTTATAACGAGCAAACCTGCAATTCGCTTCCAGAGCTTATACTCGCATTCGCTTGGTTTTACATTTCATTCATTATTTTCTAGAGTTAGAATGGGTATGGCTCAATTAGTCGCTATCCTATCTGTTATTACATTTGCTGTCATACTGCCTTCACTTGCTGCAGCAGCAACAACGGAGGACGTGAAATATCCGGCGTACTATAACCACACGGATATCGCGGAATTCATTAAAACTTCGTGCAACGTGACTCTATATTGCCAGCTCTGCGTTTCGTCGCTCTTTTCCTACGCCGGGCGTCTTAAGGCGAAGCAGAGTGATCTCGCGAAAGCAGCCGTGGTAGTCAGCCTCTTTAATTCTCGCAACGTTTCCGTCTGGGCTGCCGGCCTCAAAGCCAGAGGCGCCATGATGAGTCAAAGAGAAAACGCAGCGCTTAAGGATTGTCTTGGGGATTTCAGGGACACCGCGTACGAGATTAAAGGATCTCTGGTGGAGCTGAAGCAACTGAAGCCGTACTCTTTCAAGTTTCAGATGAGTAACGTGCAGACCTGGATGAGCGCGGCCCTCACAGACCAGGAATCCTGCCTCAATGGCTTTCAGGATCTCCACGCCACTGGTCATGTTACGGCCATGGTCACCGATCGCGTGCAGAACGGACGCGAATTGATAAGTAATGCTCTCGCTCTTGTCAACACATTCGCTGCCACCGGAGGAGGAGATGAGCTCCATGTCTGAAGCCTTCAAGGGTTCCTCGCCTCAAATAATATATTCAGTGTTTCATAGAATCTGTATACCATAGCTTTTACCTACGGCCTTGAGACAAAATTTGGGGCTTCTATTGTAAATTCCGTTACAGTGATATAATAAATGTTTTCAGAGTAATGAAGCGCAGGAATATGATTTATAGAATATGCTTCTGCGCCTTAAGATGGTAGTCCGGTTGTAGATGCTTTGGCTGGTGTTTGGTTCCATTAGGTCCAAGGGTCGAATTCAGCGGTCTTCTGAGCGTAAAGCTTCACTGGATCGCTCCTTAGTAGCACAGCCCACCTCGCCTACTCAAACAATAAATATATGGTGAAAGCATTTCAGACTGGAATCATATGTAAAATCGCTCTACATAGTTTTAAATATCGCGATGTACTAGATTTGGGTCACGAGCGGCCATATCACTATAGCTTCGAGTTTGTGTCATATCACTATATAACTGTCAGGTAAGGTGCGTCCCTCTCGAAAATAATGATTAATTGATTTCATCTCTTTCGATATTTTATATATATTTTAACGATTCACTAATTTGCTTGATTGATTTCATCTAATTAATTTAAATTAAATTAAGCAATCAAATTAATTTAATTTTATTAATTTTTTTTTTTTTTTTTTAATTTAATAATATTACACTTTTATCATATCTAATATATCTTAGTTTAAAATCACCATCTACCCCTTACAAAATCTACTTTTATTATTTAAAATTTAAATATTCTCTCATTTAAAGTTATAACAATTTCATTAATATAAAAATATCTTCATTTAAATTTTAATTTGAAAGTATTAAGATGTGAAAGTATTTTTTTTCGCAAATTATTTTTATTATTTAAAACTAAAACATTTTTTCATTTAAAATTATAACAATTTCATTAATATAAAAATATCTTCATTTAAATTTTACTATGAAAGCATTATGATGTGAAGGTACTTTTTTCATTAATATAAAAATATCTTCATTTAAATTTTACTATGAAAGCATTATGATGTGAAAGTATTTTTATTTTCGTTTACATTGTTGTTAATCTTAGATTTACAAAGTCCGCCAACACATCCTACCATGATTGAAGCTCAATCATTGCCGTGTCCTGGGAAATGGGTATAAATGAAATATTTTCGATTTCCATTAACTTCATTCAATTACTAGCCCTAAACTAGGAACAGGGTAGACTAGAGGAACGAAAGCTACCTTTGCTAGTGTCTCTACCCTTGTCTCTACTAACGGTGCTCTTGGACCACATCCTTATGAGTTGTCTCTAGTGCTGTCTCTCACTCCTGGTAAGATATCGTTGAACTAATTTAGCTATGGAAAATGTGAAGAAGCGTAGTAATTTTTATTCAAGGAGTTATTGATTTTAATTATTGATTGTTGTTGTGTTAATAAGTGTTTTATAAATCTATTTTTATTCTTGATTTATTAAAAGCCGAGTGGGATGAAATCTTTTTTCACTCTATGTTAGTTTGCATATCAAGATATTTGATCCTTCTCCAGGCTTAATAGATCCAGAATAAAGATAGATCTATGTTGGTTTGATTCCCCTTTTAAATGGGCTACATTCCATGTGAATGCCATGGGTTAATACTGTTGGTTCTCAATACCATGGGTCAATACCATGTGCCTTCTTTATTTTATTAATATTAATATCAGGGTTAATAATGACTTTTTGCATGGTATTAATAATAATTTGGCCCATGATATTTCGCCAATTTAGTCCATAAGTTTCACCTAAATAAAACCTCATTTTGAGTGTTCAAAACATAAAGTGAATTATGGAATAAATATACAAAAAAAGGTTT
The DNA here is from genome assembly GCA_031772625.1 of Pinus tabuliformis. Lineage (NCBI taxonomy): Eukaryota > Viridiplantae > Streptophyta > Pinopsida > Pinales > Pinaceae > Pinus > Pinus tabuliformis. Next base: position 1,149,573,258 of record CM062805.1, read on the forward strand.
TATTTATTTACCACACCTCTAATTCATTTATATTTTTATTAATTTACTATAGATCTTTTTTAAACATGGTATTTGGCCCATGGTATTTAGCTCATTGTATTAAAATGGTATTTAGCTTATACGCTTCACCTAAATAAAACCTCTTTTTTGAGTCTTCTTTAAATATAAAGAGGTTTATGGACTAAATATAAAAAGAGGTTTTATTTATTTACCATATCTCTAGTTTATTTATATTTTTATTTATTTACCATACCTCTAGTTTATTTATATTTTTATTTATTTACCATACCTCCAATTTATTTATATTTTTATTTATTTACCATACCTATTTTTTTAGTGTTCATAAACCTTTTTATAATTTAATGTTGTGTGAGAAAGATTTAACGACTAAAAGAAAATTAATTTATTATAAGAAGGTCATCAACCCCACCCTAGAAGATCAAAAGCACTAGCTCAAAGAAGAAAATTAATTTATCAAAGTTTAGAACAAACTCTCATGAGCTCCATAGTGAAACAGGTAAGTTGGGTAGTTCCTAAAACACCATGGTTGAAAAGAATCTGCCATCTCTGTGATAATAGGAACATTGAGGATGAAAACCACTTCCTCTTAGAGTGCCCCGGACAACCACATTAGATCTCAGTTTCATAATATTTGTCGCAATACTGACCTTCCTAGCCTTTTAAGATGTCAAAATTATAGTGAGCTTGGAAGGCTTATGTCCAAGCTTTTTGAGCATAGAAATAAAATCTTAAATCAAACTAGATAATTTGTTCTTTAGGTCCGATAGACCAAAGTTTGGTCTCAGTGGACGTTACCCATCATCATCATCATCATCATCACATAATAATAATTAGATTGATTTCTAAACAGGGCCGACATTAAATTAAAAATGTTAAAAATTAAACATTACATGTTAAATGTTAAAAATTAAACATTACATGTTAAATGTTTACATTTACGTTTACATTTACATGTTTATGTGAGATCTACCCTCATACTAGGCTGTAAATTACAAATAAATTTTTAGATAAAAGAAAACCATAATATACATATTACATTAAAATATATAACATATTTTTTTTTTGTAAACTTAGGCATTACTTCTTTCTAAATTACGATAACAAAATTCTTACATCAAACTTATGTTCAGGTGGTTGGCCTGCCTAAAGGAAACCAGGCCGCCACCTATTAGCGTTATACCCAGAACAAAATTTAAAAATGTTTTTCTCCTTAATACTGTCATATCTATTCTTTCGAATGCTGCTAACTATTTTATCTACAAGTCTATAATCGAACAACCATACACAGTTCATTTCTAAAAACATGTTAAACAAAACTATGCAAGGGCCTAGCTTCTTCATTGCTCGTATGACGAATTAACTGGGGCAGGCACCATGGCACTTGACCCTGGATTCACATTCTTTTGCTCCAAGACCCATTTCATTTCCTGCATCATTTGTTCCATTTTTCCCAGCATCAGATTATTGCTCACTGCCTGAATCTGGACGGTCGCTATTTCTTTAAGGAATATGGACTTTAGTTTTTCCAGTTCTTCCATTGTCTGGCTCCTTAGTTGCTCCTCTCTCTGCTTTCTTTCCTCCTCTTCTTCCTCCCAGATTGCCTGGTTCATTTCCATGGCTCGAGCTACCACGTGCTTCATAATCCAATACTGTTGGAGCGACTTATTAAACAGTGAGTTACGGCCCCTGGTATTTTCTGGGTCTGGAACCAGATCCTCCCATTCGCCCCCGGGGAATCTCCTTGTTCGCACTTATGGACCTCAGCTCACGTTCCCACCCGTTTATTTGTTCTCGAATTTTAGGGGAATTCCCAGCCATATACGCATTGACCATGTACATTCTTTTTTCTTACTCTGGTTCCCTTCCTCTCTGCTTCGGGTTACTACTCGATCCTTCTTCTTGGGTCCGAACCTATTTCTCTTTCTTCGGAGCCATCTTGCTGTTATCCTGGAACCTTTGTTTGATTATGTCTTGCCTACCCATCAAGACACCAGACCATAAGTCAGTACCTCTGATGCAAAAGACTACTTCAACCCAATCACTTTGCTCCCCTGTCTTAAAATTATGTTCCCACATATTTTTTTGGCACGAGATCCCGAGTCGCTCCTGACCTGCCCCGCAGGTCGGCCCTTTCCCCTCGCACCCCTCTCTACTTCTCTGAAATTCACTCGTTGTCCCTCCTAGTGTTTATCTATATACAACGCAATCATTCCTTCTCTCCCCGATTAATGGGGTGAACTACTTACCCACCGATAAATCGGTGGAGTTCTGCTCATAGCCTTCCGGGATTTTCCAGGATAGCAGACATGGGTATGGTTCCTGCAGCCAGTAGGGAGCTCGTCTTTTCTCGGCTTAGCGACCCTCACCACCCACTAGTCATTCCCGGGCTTGGGTTTTATCCTCCTCCGAGGTCCGTTTTTCTCTTTGCCTGGGACATCATCTTTTTTGATATGGTAAAGATTTTCCTTCCCATATCCGGGATAACCTCCTCCCTTTCTAATACTAGCTCTCGACTTCCTTTTCCTGGACATGTCTGAGAAATAACAGAAGTATCTACCTCTAACTATCTTTAGAGCTGCAAGAGAGGGGAGTGAATATACATACCACCTTTCCTCGTTGGTACCGGAGCTATGGACTGGTCGTTGCACCTTGCTGCCACCTTTCGCCTTTCTTCCTTTCTTTGTGCTATGCTGCATGAAACTCTTGCTGCCACCTCAATCCCTTGATTATATAATCCCCATTGTCCTTCCGTCCTTACCTCCACCCGTCCATTGGATTTCCTTGTTCTCATCCCTGTGTCCTTACCTCGGGATTTGTCGCTAACTGTCTGACCACCTTTACTCGTCATAACTACTACATTCTCTCGGCTACTCCTACTGTACCCTTTATGTACCACTGATGCCACTTGTCGTCCCTACACGACCTCTTATCTTGACTCCCCACACTCCCTCCAATTCATTTCTTAATGACGCCTCAATTCTCTCTTCTTCCCCGTCAAGTGACCTTATCCTTCCCTGCCCCGTTAGCTGCCCTACTCCGTCACTTGTACCACCCCCGTCCTTTCTCACGATCACATTGTCCATCGCCACCCGCTGTAATCTTTCCCGGCATTCGCCACGTACTAGCTTTTCCTGGACGTTTACCTCGGAATTGCCGTGGCCACCTTTATCAACGTCAAGAAGTTGTTGAAGTTGTTGTAATTGTTCGCGTCTATCAACTTTCCCCTGTTCCGACTGCCCCAGTTCGCTAACTATTCTGCTGGGTGGTTGCTTGATCGTCTAACATGGGTGGGGATCAGATAATCTATTTTGGTAAGTAGCTTCCCAAATTCGCTGATAAGCCACGCTGTTTTCCAACTCTTACTTATTTTTTTCACTGGTTTTTTCTGCTGCAGTTGCCTTACCATATCCACCACCAATTTTGAGTCACCTTCAATTTGGAGACTCTTGACCTTTACCTGAATCGCAATTTCAAAGCCGTGCTTCAGTGCGTGCAGTTCCGCTTCGTTATTTGTCGCCTCCCCGCAGTCCATCCCAAAGATTCTCAAGGTTTCTCCTCTGTCATTCCTGAAGATCCCCCCGATGCCTGCTTCTCTCAGGTTGTTTTTGGCCACCCCATCGAAATTTAGTTTTGCAAATCCCTGTGGGGGGTGCCTGTACTGTTTGATTTCTGCCACCTCTCTGACTTGGTATTTTCTTCGGTCACTGCATATCATACTCTGTGTTATGTCTAGCCTCTGCAAAATCTGTGCCTCTGTTAGTGAAGCCTTCCAGTCATCTTCCTTCCAACGTTCCATTAAAATTGTTTCTCTCGTGGTCCTGATTATTTGATCCCATATGTCTGTCGGGGTGCAGTTTTCTGCTTTGAAGATCACATTGTTCCGTGCCTTCCAGATGTTCCAGAGCATGAACCCAACGGATAGCAGCCAAGCACGATTTACCACCGGGTTTTGGTAAGGTTTCCTCGGCTAGTTTTCTAAGGTATTGATGATGTTTTGATAATTTCTGTGACGTTGCTCAAACAACTTGTAATGTCTATCCCACAAGGTGTTGCTGACAGTGCATCTGTTCATCAAGTGTTCCATTGACTCCTCCTATGCATTGTAGAGCGCGCATCATGACGGTCCCTGCCACCTTTTCCTCTGGAGTTGGTCCCAGGTAAGCCCCCGCCATGTAACGTAATCCAGACAAAGAAGGAAACTTTCGGCCAATGCTTTATTTTCCATAGGTTTTTCCATTTCTTCGTCTCTGCCTATTGATTCTGATTAGGTTTTAAGTAACACCCTTCTACGATAGTGAAGGTTCCTTGTATTCGGGTGCCCCATCTTAGGATGTCATGCCATGTTTTTTTCGCCACTTTTCCGGATGCCATTTCCTTGTAGTAATCTTGCCATCTGTCAGAGTCAGGGGCCGCTACCCAATCCTCCTTCTGTTTCCAATTACGCCAATATGCGCCTATACCTGGTTTCCAAAATTTGCCAAAAACATCCTCGTCTGCCTGGGAGGTGAAAGCCTGGATGACTTGAAGGGCTTCCTTATGGATGAGCCTTTCGCGTTGTTGCTAGGATTCCTCCCAAAACCTGGCTTTATCTCCTACTCTTATCTCCCAAAAGCTATATTCCCTTATCAGTTCTTTGTTACTCCTCGCCAGGTTCCAAATTGCGGAGCCTTTGGCCTCTGTCTGACTTCTCATCTTGTCTTCTGGTTCCTTCCCTGCCTCATATTTCCTTTCCCAGATTGCCTTCCATAAGTCTTGGCCACCCTATGTCCATCTCCACCAAAGCTTCGCCCCCATCACTTGGTTGAGAACGTAGGGGTCCCTCAAACCTAATCCTCTGTCTTTGGTTAGCTTGCTGAGCCACTCCCAACATAATAAGGCCCATTTTCTGGTGTTGCTGGTGCCCTGCCAAAGAAATTTCTTAAACATGGCGACTAGCTTTTGATTGATGGACTTGGGGATGGCTTGGCTCGATATCTGATAAATTGGAATAGCTTGCAGAACTGCTTTTAGGAGAATTAGTCGACTGGGGGTATTCAGTAATCGAAAGGTACAATTGTCCATCTTTTTCCTGATTTTATTTATTAGGGGTACCGAGTTAGCAGCCTTGAATTGGTGCTCATTAAGAATAATACCTAGGTACTTCATTGGAAAAGTTCCAATTCTAAACCCCATTGGGCACGCCAAAAATATTTGGGTCGCTAGCTGAGTGTTGAAGAAAAATATTTCTGATTTCTCTTTATTGATCTCAATCCCGAAAGCTTGAGTGAACTCAGATAAGGTTTTGACAATCTGTTGGGCCTCCTTGACCGTGGCATGCCCATACATCATTACATCATCTACAAATTGCTGGTGTGTTACTGGGAGATCATTCCCACAGATTCTTTGCCCCTTTTTCTAGTCCCTAGCTACTTGAGCTTTTACCAGCCTGCTCAATCCTTCCGCTGCCAGGATGAAGAGGAAAGGAGACAGGGGATCTCCCTGTCTTAGCCCTCGCGAGGGGTTGAAAGCTTCAGTGGGGGTGCCATTCAACAGGACTGACATCACCAGAGTGCTCACCATAGACAGGATCCATTTCACCCATCTCTCATCAAATCCGTGGGCTTTGAGGATACCTTCCAGGTACCCCCAACTAAGGCGGTCATAAGCCTTAGCCAGGTCTAATTTGATTAGCATGCCTGGATTTCGAGAATTTTTCAGGGAGTGGATTACTTCCTGGGCAACTATAATTCCGTCTGTTATCTGCCTTCCTTTAACAAAGACGATTTGTTCCTGAGCTATGGGGTTAGGCAAAATAGGCTTGAGTCTATTCGCCATAATTGTTGCTAATATTTTATACACAACATTACAGAGGGATATTGGTCTGAATCCCTATAGTTCTTCCGAATTTCCATTCTTAGGAATCAAGGCCAGGAAGGTAGCATTTAGTCCCTGATGCATGCATTTTGTACACCTGGATTCCTCCACTAAGTCCAGCGGGTCGTCACCCATGAAACTCTAGGCTGCTTGGTAAAACTCAATGGTGAATCCATCAGGTCCCGGGGCCTTATTCTTCGCCATTTTGTTCACCACTTCCTCCACTTCTTCCTTTGTAATTACCGTGAGCACAACCAGATTTTGTTCTCTTGTTACCTTTTTAGGAACATGTTGACAAACCTTGCCAATTTCCTCCTCCCTGTTAATGGTTGGTTCTATTAGGATCCCTTTGAAATAGTCCACCAGGAGCTGTTCCATGTATTTCTACTGCAGCACTCTGTTTCCTTGACTATCCTTCAGTGAAAATATTCGATTGTGTTGTCTGTGATTCAACGTCGCTTTGTGGAATAATCTGGAGTTCTTTTCCCCGTCTTTCAACCATTGGACACATGATTTCTGTTTCTATAGAATTTCTTCCTGCTTGCGTCTTTCCTCCAGTTGATTGATTAATCTGCCTTCCTCCTCAGCCAACTCCTCGCTTCTTCCTTCCTCGATGATTTGTTGTTGTATTCCTGCCATTCTATTTTATAGTTTTCCTCTCTCTTGTTGTATGTTGCCAAATTCTTCCCTGTTCCATTTCTTGATTTTGCCCTTTATGTCTTTGAGTGTGATCTGGAACGTGCGCATTTTGTTCCGACCTTCCGCTCCCATCTTGCTTTCCTGCCACCAGTTTCTTGCTTTGTCTAAGAAGTCTGGATCTCTTAGCCAAAAGGATTCAAAAGGAAAAGGTCTCTTTTTATTCTGGTTATTCATAGCTATTTCTAGTTTGATTGGCCAATGATCCAACCTTATAGAGGGGAGGATGGAGGCTTCGTAAAAAATGTCCATACCTATTATATGCTGAGAGACTAGAAATCTATCTAATCTTGACGCTATTAGTTTGTTCTCGCCTCTTCTATTGTTCCAAGTGAATTTCCCATTTGTTGTTGGTATATCTACCATCCTTAATTCTGTCTGGACATCCCTGAATCTTTCCATCTCCGGGTCTTCCCTGCTAATGCCTCCTTTCTTCTCTTCTCTGGAGGTTATCAAGTTGAAGTCTCCTGCGATAACCCACCTTTGCTCCTGGTGCATATTTTTGAGTTTTTCCAGCTGACTAAGGAAGAGGTTGCGATCTGTCGGGGTATGGGGCCCGTAGACTGCCGACATAGCTACCCATTTACTTTGCCCAATGAGTCTGAATCTGTCGGTCAGGATTCTGGGCATTCCTATCCACCAGTCTGATAGGACTTCTGCTGGATTCCAAATGACTGCTATCCCTCCCGCACTTCCTTTAGCGTCTATGGTTACTTGCTCATATCTTGGGTTTATTTTATTGAGAATTTCCTCCATCTTCTGGCCTGAAATTTTAGTTTCCTGGATTAGCATTATCTGTGGTTTGTCCTTCCTCAGTCTTGCCGCTAAATGTCTCTGCTTCCCTTTGTTGTTTAAGCCTCTAATATTCCATGATGTCAAAATCATTGAGGGGTTTGAGATAGGTTTTGAAACATCGCTGACAGCAGAACCACTCTTCCTGTGTTTACCAACATTTCTCCCATTAGTTGGATAGAATCTTTAAGATTTTTCTGTCCTCGTTCCCCCCCCGCCTTGCCTTGTCCTTGTTGATCTGTTTTGCTTTCCTTCTGGCTTTCTTGGTATTCTTCCGGCGCCGCTTTACCTTTTTCCTGTTTAGCTTTGTACTGCTGAAAGGTTTCTGCATACAACCTCTTCTAGTCTTCTGGGATAAACCTCTCGTCCAAATTCCTCCATTCATTTAGTAGTTTTCTTAGGACTTCTTCTTCTTGACTAAGATCTTCCTTGATTGTCTCCATGTCTGTCTCCATCTGTTCTACTGGTTCTTCCTACTCCTTGCCTTTGTCCGTGACCTCACTCGGGGCTTTCCTCTTTATGTGAGCTCTTTCACTACTTGAGCTATTTTCTGACTCTTTATCTTCTTGATTTTCCATGGTTTGGTCCTCCTCTTCTCCCTCTTCCTGTAATATTTCAAAGCTATTTGATTTCCCTGGGATTGTTTCTTTTTCCTTCTTGTCTTCCTTGGGGTTTTCCTTGGTGATTTTCTGTTTACTTTTCACCTCTTGGAATCCTTCCTAATCTACTGGCCCTCTCTTCTGCAGATTACTTCTCCTTTCTTCTTCTTCCATAGTAATCGGGCAATCCTTAACTAGATGTCCATGTTCATGGCATCTATGGCATCTAAACGGTATATGCTCATAGTCTAATTTTTGCTGCCAGACTTCTTCATGATACTCTAGTTCCACAAAATTTGGGATAGGGTTTGCTAAGTTCATATAGACACATATCCTAGCATACGATGTATACCTTCCTTTCTTCGTGGTTTTTGCTATTTTCACAAAACCTCCTATTGTGTTTCCTATCCCTTTCAATATTTCCGGCTCCCAAAAGTCTATGGGTAGCCCAAATAATCGAACCCACACTGGTAGCCCAAATAAAGAGGTTTGTGGACTAAATATAAAAAGAGGTTTTATTTATTTATCATACCTCTAGTTTATTTATATTTATATTTATTTACTATACTTTTGGAGTAAGTATTAAAAGATGTTTGATTTATTTACCATACATATTTTTTTAGTGTTCATAAACCTCTTTATATTCTAAATTTATATTTATACATAATAATAATTAGATTGATTTCTAAATAGGGACGACATTAGATTAAAAATGTTAAATGTTAAACATTACATGTCAAATGCTTACATTTATATTTACCTTTACATGTTTATGTGAGATCTACCCCCATATTGGGCTGTAGACCTCTCCGCGCAACAAAATTACAAATAATTTTTTAGGTAAAAAAAAAACCATAATATACATATTACATTAAAATATATAACATATAAGTAGCAACAATAAATTGAAATTCACTTTACTTTGTAAATTAAACTAATTTAAATTTAATTCATAAGCATATCAAAACTTAAATAGTTACAACAAACTTACAATATAACAATATGTTTAACCATGTATATTCACATCCACTTTGCCATAAATATTATTAACTTGTAAATCTTTGTTACAATACTATGAGCCCGATACTATGGCTCATCGATAAAACATGCCCAAAACCATGTCTCAGTTTATAACCTAGAAGATGTTATAATGCCCTGTTATAGTATGTTATCTAAACATTTTGACAAGGTCAAACTACATAAAAATAAAAATGAAAATACAAAGTAAAATTATTGCTTAAAATATGTTGACTCAGTGAAATTACCTAAAACTAAAAATAAAAATAATTAAATTAGCAAATATTCATTTTAACTTTGGATTTGTCAAATTTCCAGATAATTCAACTTTTTCGAACAAATTTTAAACTCAGAAAAACAGTTTATACTTAAAGAAATTTAATCTTTATAAATACTTAATAAATCTTGTCACGCATCCACAAATATTTTTTTTTTTTTTAATACAGCAATAATACTATGGCTTACACATTAACTAGTGCATTCTTAACAACACTTAAACATTGTTAGTTGTTATAATTAAGGCTTGATATCTACATATATTATATTCGCCTTTGTGTATACATCCACTTACATTTTCCTTGTACTCATAACTTCGAAGATTCAATATACATAATACTTTAATCATAAGGAAATAGGAAAGTCATAATCCACGGCCTATGGTACTGATAATCGTTATATAAGGTTCGATGTAATATTGGTTATGAGGTATTTACTACATGTCCCGAGAGATCGGGTTTGATTGCTTGTCCGGCCATCGCATTCCCGGTCTAGGTGTTGCATTTCCCATCGTCCATCTGGTAAGATGTGTGGCAGATGGCAACCCTGCCATGTGCATCCTGTACTTAGCCCTGACTTCTCGGCCTTGATGCCTTTCGCGCCAGAGAGTCTCTACGGTAAACCGGCAATCGTAAGGTGGACATTTCATTCTACAGATCAAGGGTTCTTATTGAGCCACGAGCCGGTAACATTTTGGAGGGTTTATAACTTGCCTGATCTTTCGGATGGTCATTATGTTACTCCACTTCCTCCGCTTCGTTCCAGCTCTGAACCCCATGGTGCTCCGCCGCTTCAGTCTTTGGCCTCAGGCATGCAGCCCAGGTCACCATTCATCCTCATTGCTGCTGAAGGTAAGGTTCTGTATCGCATAAGCCTGATGCAGCTCGATTATAGTTTATATTTTAATTTCATTGCTCTGGTTTTCTCACAGTGTTAATACAAGTTTTATGTGATGCTAACAGTGTGTAACATTTGTGCAGGTATGGAATCCTGCCGTCAAATGGGACGAGGGTTCCTCTTCTCCTCGTATTCCTCACTGTCTGGTAAGTTCAACTCACTTGTGGCTGCTATGCATACGGATTCTGGGAGGTAGAGTCTAAGACGTGCTTATCCGCTTGACAGGGTTGACACTGAATTCTCAGATCTACTCCCTGCACAGGTTCAGGGTTTATTGACTTTTATTCTTTTGAGATTAAATCTGATAGTGGTTCTTGAGCTCGACTTCGGCTCTAATGGTTGTTTAGTCTTTGACGAATATGAATATGGTAACTTTACGACCTTCTGGTCTTTTGTTCCAACGGGTCCTGCCGTTTGCTTTCAATGAGTAATATAAATGCGTTTTTCAGATCTTTAGTACATGTTTGAGTTTTCGTACTATTCGGGTGAATGACCCTAAGGCCTTTCGACTCCGGCTTGGTTACTCCGCCGGCTGAGCGTAAGCTCCCACGGCAATAGTTACTAGGTTAGGGTTTTCCACCGGCCATAGTCGCCTGAGAGAGCTTGTAACCCTGGTTACGCTGCTCTGTCCTCGGCGTCCATTATTATTTTTACTTATGTTATATAAGAATGCTGCATGTCTCATTTCCGCGTTTACTTAATATGTTTCCAAGTATAATGAATGCGTTTTTATTTCAAATGCTCCGTGAATCTCTCCTCACGGCTTTACGCCAGGGTTTCGTTATTTATTTCCTTAAATCATTCGAGCGTTTATATATATATTTAGTGTGAAAGAAGACTACGGCTCGACATTGCTGTGAGTGAATGTATAAGTTTAAATATACAGACAGTCTAAAGTTTTCCCTTGATACTGAATACTTGTGTCCAATGCATCTCAAAATATCACTGTATAATATCTCGTGGTTCGGTTCTTGAACGTATCTTAGGGTTTCCTCAGTAATCTATACAGATCTGAATATTCTCGTTCCATAATGATGCCGATACCTTTAGATTAGTTTCTCATATGCTATTGGATGCAAAATATTTAAAATGAAATACGTTTTTCCTATTGCAGGCCTATCCTTGCATTCTCTGTTATGATGTACAAGACAATATTCTCTATTATATGCAAAGACTGTATTCTCGGTTACATGCAAAGACTATATTCTCTGTTACATGCAAAGACTGTATTCTCTGTTACATGCAAAGACTGTGTTCTCTGTTACATGCAAAGATACAAATGGTTTATTCTGCTTATACTCGGTCATGATGAGTAGTATCATTCTCCGTGTATAAAGTTATTCTCGTTTTCTATGTTATACTCAGAAAAAGGATAGCTAGTATTCGTCTCTACCCGAGTTATATAACTCATCTTTCTGTACCATTATCTTCAAGAACAGGTCAGCTAATATTAATCTCTGTCTAAGTTAAAGAAATTAATCTGCTTACATATTATACTTAAAGGAAACAGATAATAATCATCTCTGACAGTGTCATGCATTTTACTCATCTTTATCATATATTCTCACGAGAGTAGCAGTTATTACCTGTGATTTGTCATCCAACTGAGAATAATACAGAAGTATATCTAGTAGATAGGTGCATTGTGAGCCATACCTGCTCTTCCGCAACCTACTTGTATTTGCTTGCCAAACCTCCCGACCGTAGGAAGACTTCTGTTCATTGATCTTCCACCCCCAAGCAATTGCAGGTCCTACTCGACCGCAATAATACTGGACTCGCCAGTAACGCTATCTGATCCCAACCAGACTTAGCGTGCACAGGAAATTCTTTTCCTCTCATGCCATCTGATCCTAACCAGACTTGGCATCCAAAAAGCCCAATGCTTTTTCCCTCCTTGCCATCTGATCCTCACCAGACTTGGCAATTCCCCCTTTTTCCTCTGGGGTCTCAACTACCTCAAGGTAGTTAGGGTTTCCAGCATAACTGACTCATCAGTTACTTAACCAAGATTAATCATAACTCAGTTCCAATAATGTCAACACAATTACTTTTCCATTAACACAATTTAATAACCAGAATATATATAATTTCAAATAAAGTCTCTTGTTCAATAATTACTTTTACCATTTACCAATCATTACTTTTCACAGGGGATATTACATCTCCCCCCCTGAAAGTCTACATCGTCCCGATGTTGCTGTTTACCCAAAAACAGTCTGGGATAGGCATCCCGCATCATCTGTTCATCTTCCCAGGTGGCCTCTTCAGGCCCAAAGTGCTGCCACTGCACTTTAACCTGGCTGATGACCTTTTTCCGCAGCTCGACTCTTCTCTGATCTAATATGTTCATTGGTTCGACCAGGAACTCTCCTTCCGGTTCCACCTGAAACACATAACAATTAAATCAGTTGTCTACTAGTATTTATTTCAATTTACAGCTTTATAACAGTTTCTCCTCACCTGAATGTCCTGCCAACTTATTACATGTTTAGGGTCATACACATATCTCTTTAAAACTGATACATGAAAGACATTATGAACCCGAATATGGCTGGGTAGGGCGAGCTGATAAGCTACAGGCCCCACTCGTGCCAGAATTTGGAATGGTCCACAAAAACGTGGTGCCAATTTGGCACAGACATTCCATTGGAGGGTACTCTTCCTGGGTCGAACTCTGATGTATACATGTTCGCCCACTTGATATTCTTTAAAGGTTCTCTTCCGATCTGCAAAATTTTTCTGCCTATCTTGTGCTGCCTTTAAATTAGCTCGGACCTTTTTCACCATGACCTCCATCTCTTCCAACATTTCAGGTCCTAACAAGAGTTTGTCTTCCGGCCCACCCCAACTGGAGGGTGTGCGGCACTTCCGGCCGTAAAGTACTTCGAATGGGCTCATCTTCAAGGACGAGTGATAGCCATTATTATAGGCGAATTCAACTAGGTGTAGGTACTCCTCCCATCGTGTAGGCTGTTGCATCACATAAGTTCTCAACATGTCCTCCAACACCTGATTCACTCGCTCAGTCTGTCCGTCAGTTTGCGGATGATAGGCGGTGCTGAAACTCAACTGAGTTCCTAGACCTTCAAATAAGGTCTTCCAAAACGCTGAGGTGAACTTAACATCACGATCAGATATTATTACCTTCGGCAGCCCATGTAGTTTAAATATATTTTGCATAAAAATGTTTGCGATTTGAGCTGCACGATAAGTGGATTGAACCGGTATAAAGTGAGCTGACTTACTGAGTTTATCCACTACTACCATTATTGAATCATTATTCCTTTTGGTCTTCGGCAAACCGGTAATGAAGTCCATGGTTATGGTCTCCCATTTCCATTCTGGTATGGGTATTGGCTGTAGCAATCCTGCAGGATGCTGATGTTCAGCTTTCACTTGCTGACACTCCAAACAGCGCGCCAGGTAATCTACAACATCCTTCTTCATGCCTGGCCAAAAATACTCCTTCCTAAGTGAGGTGATTAGTTTCTGGTAACCAGGATGTCCCGCATAAGGACTTCTATGCTTTTCATCCAAAATCTTTTCTTTAATACTGCTCTGATTGGGTACATAAATCTTCTTTTGAAAACACAACAAGTCGGCTGCATTCAAAGTATAACCTTGTTGTATGGAACGGGCATCTGAATTCTGCACCAAATGTTTCTTGTGCAAATAACTCTGATCTTGTGCTGATGCCTCCTCAATCTCTTGGTCAAGAGTGGACCATCCTTGACTGATACCAATCTCATAAATGCAATGCACTTTTCGACTTAGCGCATCAGCTACTCTGTTCTCCTTTCCCTTCAGGTGCTTAATTTCGAAATCGAAATTTCCCAAAAAGTCCACCCATCTTGCTTGTCTTGCATTTAAAGTGGGTTGACTAAAGTAACTAGTCAAACTGTGATGATCCGTCATTAACAGAAACTTTCTTCCCACTAAATAATGGCGCCACATTTTCAGAGCATGAATCACAGCAGTTAATTCCAGGTCATAGGCAGAATATTTCTGCTCATGCTCCTTCAACTTCCTGGATTCATAGGCAATCACTTTGCCTTCCTGCATTAATACTCCGCCCACGCCCTCCTTACTGGCATCGGTACAGACTACGTATTCCTTTTCGGGATCTGCCACACACAACACAGGTGCTGTGGTAAGTAAATGCTTGAGCTGTTCGAAGCTCTGCTGACACTCCGCTGTCCACTTAAACACTTTACCTTTCTTTTGCAAGGAGGTAATGGGAAAAGCAACTCTAGAAAAACCTTCTACAAATCGTCGGTAATATCCAGCCAGCCCCATGAAAGATCGAATATCTGCTACATCCTTGGGTGTAGGCCAATCCATTATAGTTTTGATCTTTTCAGGGTCTACGGCTATACCTTCCTTTGTAATAATATGACCCAAATACTGGATCTGTTCTTTGTAGAAGTCACATTTGCTGAATTTTCCATATAGTTGGTGTTCCCGCAAGGTCTGTAACACGATCCTTAGATGTTCCTCATGCTCTTTCCTATTCCGTGAATAGATAAGTATATCATCAATAAAGATTAATACAAATTTGTCTAAGTATTGATGAAATACACTATTCATTAAACACATAAACGTTGCAGGTGCATTAGTTAACCCAAAAGGCAGTACCACAAACTCGTAATGTCCATAACGAGTACGAAAAGCGGTCTTGGCTATGTCTTCATCCTTTATTCTAATCTGGTGATAGCCTGATCTCAAGTCGATCTTAGAGAAGATCGTCGCCCCCTTCACCTGATCAAACAGCTCGTCAATGCGGGGTAGTGGATATTTGTTTTTAACTGTTAGCTTATTCAACTGTCTATAATCAATGCACATTCGCAGAGTCCCATCCTTCTTCCGCACAAACAGCACAGGAGCTCCCCAAGGAGAGACGCTGGGGCGGATGTACTTCTTTTCCAACAGCTCTTGCAGCTGCATTTTCAACTCAGTTAACTCCGGCACACTCATCCGATAAGGTGCTCGGGATACTGGGGCTGCCCCGGGTACCAGCTCAATGGTAAAATCCAGATCCCTTCTGGGCGGCAGCCCTGGAATCTCTTCAGGAAATACATCTGCAAATTCTTGCACTACTGGTATATCTTTAACAGTTGCCACCTTATCCATAGAATCTGCAAACCCCACTTGTACTGCATAAATCTGACATTTATTCCGGATACACTTAACCAGCTGAGAGGCTGTGATCGGCCGAATCTGCACTGGTTTCTGAATGCCTTGTATTTCTTTTCCCACACCCAGCTCATCTCTGTAAGAAACTGTTTTTGTTTTACAGTTAATTACAGACCATCGTCGTTCCAACCAGTCCATTCCTATCAGCACGTCATAGGAACCAAGAGGGAGTATATTCAACTCAGTTGTTATGGTTTGGCCAGCTAGTCTTAATGGACAGTTGCTGACTTTGGTTAGTACTCTTCTTTTGGTCCCAGTGGCCAGCTGTACTAACCATGGGCTTTTAAATTTAGTAGTTTGTAAACCACAGCTTTCTACCACTTTAGGACTTATATAGCTTAAGGTAGCTCCTGGGTCTACTAAAACAGAAACAGCGTGATCAAATATCTTACCTTCGAACTCTATCATCGTTGGCTGGTAATCAGCTTGCCGATCCTCCAGTGCTGCGTTTATTCTGGGCATTGATCGAGCCACGTCTCCTACTGTTGAAGCTTCATAGATCTGGGACAACTGATCGCTGTCCTTCCGGTGAGGGCAGTTCCTGATATAATGGGGTCCGCCACAACCCCAACATTGAACAGGCGACCGAGCTGTGTTTTCATGGTCCAATCTAACTTGCTGTTCACTGTATTTAGATTCTGCAGGAGGCTTGAATCTACTTTGGGATTTTGCTGAGTTTTTATTGCTGGCTCCTTTCGAGAATCCTTTCTGAAAGCTGCTGCGTGCTCCCTTACTTCCCATGGGCATTTTACTGCCTCGCTTATCTGTCCAACGCTTTCCGGGATTTTCCCCTTTTGATCTGTTCTGCTGATAACACAGCCTTGCTTTTCGCACTGCTTCATCCATGGTTTTTGGATTATCGAACTCTATTCTTTCTCGCATTGCCAGAGGTAAGCTACTAACAAATCTTTGAACTTTAGCCTTCTCTTCCCGAATATAGGGCACGTAGCGAAGCAGGGATGTAAACTTGGTTACAAATTCATCAATGGTCTGCTGTCCTAGCCGCAGATCGTGGAATTCACGTGCCTTTTCATCATAAAAACGTTCTGTCAGGTACCTCTCTTTAAAATATCCTTGGAACTTTTCCCATGTCACATCCTGTTCACTTATTCCCCGCACCATCTTAACCTCTTCCCACCATAATGTGGCTTTGGCTTGCAACTGGAATATGGCCAGCCTTGCCTTCAGATGATGATCATATTCGTATACCTGAAAATACTTATTCATATTAATCAGCCATGCCTCTGCCGCTTCTTCAGATTCTCCATCAAAATGAGGTGGTTTAATCTTTCTAAATTCTCCGTGTAACTCCATCCGGGGTCTTTTGGGAGTCTGATATTCAGAAGCATTGACAGACTTCTCTCCTCTCGTCTCTCCTCTGTCCTCTGCTTCCTCCTGTTCAGTATGATAGCTTTGTTCATCTGTTATGTGTGCTTGTTCCGGCCTCGGATGTGACTGTTGTTGATGCTGTTTATCAGATAAGCTTTTCAGGATCCTCTCTTGTTCAACATTCAATCTTGCGTTATCTGCACGCAACTGAGCCATTTCATCCTTCAACTCCTGCAGGGTCCTCAATAGCGTTGAGTCAGTTGTGCGACCTGCTGCTCCCAGCTGTACCCAGAACTCAGAATTCCCTTGAGGTTGTTCCGTGTTGTCCGGAGGTTCTGGATTTCCATAAGGAGCACTGTTTGCTCTTCTCATTATGCTGTTACCTGCTCCAGAACATCTTATTAAACAGATTTTAATTTATCTTAATGTATTGCTGAACTGTTATCATCATACTGTTTATATACATGTTGCTGTAATCTTAAAACTTTTCCCAAAGGCCACAGAGTTGTAAACCTTGGGCTCTGATACCAATTTGTCACGCATCCACAAATAATTTTTTTTTTTTTTAATACAACAATAATACTATGGCTTACACATTAACTAGTGCATTATTAACAACACTTAAACATTGTTAGTTGTTATAATTAAGGCTTGATATCTACATATATTATATTCGCCTTTGTGTATACATCCACTTACATTTTCCTTGTACTCATAACTTCGAAGATTCAATATACATAATACTTTAATCATAAGGAAATAGGAAAGTCATAATCCACGGCCTATGGTAATGATAATCGTTGACCATGCAATATATAAGGTTCGATGTAATATTGGTTATGAGGTATTTATTACATATCCCGAGAGATCGGGTTTGATTGCTTGTCCGGCCATCGCATTCCCGGTCCAGGTGTTGCATCTCCCATCGTCCATCTGGTAAGATGTGTGGCAGATGGCAACCCTGCCATGTGCATCCTGTACTTAGCCCTGACTTCTCGGCCTTGATGCCTTTCGCGCCAGAGAGTCTCTACGGTAAACCGACAATCGTAAGGTGGACATTTCATTCTACAGATCAAGGGTTCTTATTGAGCCACGAGCCGGTAACCTTTTGGAGGGTTTATAACTTGCCTGATCTTTCGGATGGTCATTATGTTACTCCACTTCCTCCGCTTCGTTCCAGCTCTGAACCCCATGGTGCTCCGCCGCTTCAGTCTTTGGCCTCAGGCATGCAGCTCAGGTCACCATTCATCCTCATTGCTGCTGAAGGTAAGGTTCTGTATCGCATAAGCCTGATGCAGCTCGGTTATAGTTTATATTTTAATTTCATTGCTCTGGTTTTCTCACAGTGTTAATACAAGTTTTATGTGATGCTAACAGTGTGTAACATTTGTGCAGGTATGGAATCCTGCCGTCAAATGGGACGAGGGTTCCTCTTCTCCTCGTATTCCTCACTGTCTGGTAAGTTCAACTCACTTGTGGCTGCTATGCATACGGATTCTGGGAGATAGAGTCTAAGACGTGCTTATCTGCTTGACAGGGTTGACACTGAATTCTCAGATCTACTCCCTGCACAGGTTCAGGGTTTATTGACTTTTATTCTTTTGAGATTAAATCTGATAGAGGTTCTTGAGCTCGACTTCGGCTCTAATGGTTGTTCAGTCTTTGACGAATATGAATATGGTAACTTTACGACCTTCTGGTCTTTTGTTCCAACGGGTCCTGCCGTTAGCTTTCAATGAGTAATATAAATGCGTTTTTCAGATCTTTAGTACATGTTTGAGTTTTCGTACTGTTCGGGTGAATGACCCTAAGGCCTTTCGACTCCGGCTTGGTTACTCCGCCGGCTGAGCGTAAGCTCCCGCGGCAATAGTTACCAGGTCAGGGTTTTCCACCGGCCATAGTCGCCTGAGAGAGCTTGTAACCCTGGTTACGCTGCTCTGTCCTCGGCGTCCATTATTTTTTTTACTTATGTTATATAAGAATGCTGCATGTCTCATTTCCGCGTTTACTTAATATGTTTCCAAGTATAATGAATGCGTTTTTATTTCAAATGCTCCGTGAATCTCTCCTCACGGCTTTACGCCAGGGTTTCGTTATTTATTTCCTTAAATCATTCGAGCGTTTATATATATATTTAGTGTGAAAGAAGACTACGGCTCGACATTGCTGTGAGTGAATGTATAAGTTTAAATATACAGACAATCTAAAGTTTTCCCTTGATACTGAATACTTGTGTCCATTGCATCTCAAAATATCACTGTATAATATCTCGTGGTTCGGTTCTTGAACGTATCTTAGGGTTTTCTCAGTAATCTATACAGATCTGTATATTCTCGTTCCATAATGATGCCGATACCTTTAGATTAGTTTCTCATATGCTATTGGATGCAAAACATTTAAAATGAAATACGTTTTTCCTATTGCAGGCCTATCCTTGCATTCTCTGTTATGATGTACAAGACAGTATTCTCTATTATATGCAAAGACTGTATTCTCGGTTACATGCAAAGACTATATTCTCTGTTACATGCAAAGACTGTATTCTCTGTTACATGCAAAGACTGTGTTCTCTGTTACATGCAAAGATACAAAGGGTTTATTCTGCTTATACTCGGTCATGATGAGTAGTATCATTCTCCGTGTATAAAGTTATTCTCGTTTTCTATGTTATACTCAGAAAAAGGATAGCTAGTATTCGTCTCTACCCGAGTTATATAACTCATCTTTCTGTACCATTATCTTCAAGAACAGGTCAGCTAATATTAATCTCTGTCTAAGTTAAAGAAATTAATCTGCTTACATATTATACTTAAAGGAAACAGATAATAATCATCTCTGACAGTGTCATGCATTTTACTCATCTTTATCATATATTCTCACGAGAGTAGCAGTTATTACCCGTGATTTGTCATCCAACTGAGAATAATACAGAAGTATATCTAGTAGATAGGTGCATTGTGAGCCATACCTGCTCTTCCGCAACCTACTTGTATTTGCTTGCCAAACCTCCCGACCGTAGGAAGACTTCTGTTCGTTGATCTTCCACCCCCAAGCAATTGCAGGTCCTACTCGACCGCAATAATACTGGACTCGCCAGTAACGCTATCTGATCCCAACCAGACTTAGCGTGCACAGGAAATTCTTTTCCTCTCATGCCATCTGATCCTAACCAGACTTGGCATCCAAAAAGCCCAATGCTTTTTCCTTCCTTGCCATCTGATCCTCACCAGACTTGGCAATTCCCCCTTTTTCCTCTGGGGTCTCAACTACCTCAAGGTAGTTAGGGTTTCCAGCATAACTGACTCATCAGTTACTTAACCAAGATTAATCATAACATTAATCATAACTCAGTTCCAGTAATGTCAACACAATTACTTTTCCATTAACACAAAATTTAATAACCAGAATATATATAATTTCAAATAAAGTCTCTTGTTCAATAATTACTTTTGCCATTTACCAATCATTACTTTTCACAGGGGATATTACAAATCTAAAATTAAATAAAAAACTAAACTAATATATATAAAATTTATGCACAATAACCCAACTTTACACTAATCAATTGAAACTAGTTTTTTTTGTTGGTTCTCCCAAATCCCCTATCTGCAATTTCTAAATCGATACTTTTTATTGGTTAGCCTAGATCCCCTTTCTGCAATTTCTGAATCTATATTTACGTATCCCATTCCCCTCAAATAAGCTATTATCTATATATATATATATATACAAAAACAACTTGGTGTTTATCTATTATCCGTTTGGAAAATCAACTCACCGTATATTTTGGAGTGCCATCGATTGCTGACACTGTTTCATTCGACTCCGCACTAACAGTTGAAAGTCTGCAGACAAGACCGTGGTCACCGCCTCTCTATATGTAGAAAGTCAAAGTCGCCACCCTCTCTAGCAACCCGAGATAAGTTTTAATGATAGGTATACAAATTAAATTAAATGGTGATAAGTTTTAATGAGGGGTATGTAAATTAAATGCAAATAGGCATAGAAGTATACAAATTAAATTAAATGGTGATAAATGAGAGGTGTGTAAATTAAATGCGAAGAAACATAGAGGTATACAAATTAAATTAAATGGTGATAAGTTTTAATGAAAGGTATGTAATTTAAATGTGAATAGCTATTATCTAATATTATTAAAAGAAAAATAAATAAATTAAGTTATAATTTTATTTTAAATTATTATTATTAATTGAGAGAAGGGTCTAGCAATTTTAATAGGGATGACGGTTGGAACATTTCTTCTTAGACCTCTTTTTTTCCCCTCTTCTTAGGGATGACGGTTGGAACATTTCTTCTTAGACCTCTTTTTTTCCCCTCTTCTTATTTTCTTTTCTGATTTTATTCCATATCTTCTGGATTGTTTGAATTTCCCATCTTTTGAATTGTTGTTGAGTACTCATTTCCTTTAATTATTCATCAATTTATTAATAATTTATTTTGTTTTTAATTGTAATTATTAGGATTTTGATTCCTTCCCTATTACTTATTTATTTTCTTGGTTTAAGTTCTAAAATTTTAGATTTTTCTTTATTCTTAAGGTTTTTAATAAATATGATATATAAATAATATTTAAGTTTAAATTATAAGCTTTCATATTTAGATAGCTTGTTAACTAATTATTTGATTAATGGATATACATTTAAGTTTAATTCTTATTTATCCCTTAATATAGTTAGTTTCATATTTAGATAACTTGTTAACTAATTATTTGATTAATGGATATACATTTAAGTTTAATTCTTATTTATTTCTTAATATAATTAGTAACATGTTTAATTAGATATAAACAAATTAATCACATTAACTATTTAACTAATTATTTCATAAACTTTATTTTTTACCCTAATACTGCATAGATTAATATTAATGTGAATTTATATACCTTGAATTTGGTAGTGAAAGAGGTTAATTCATATTTGGTCACATATAAATAGACACAGCAATCATATTAACTAATCACGGATAAGGCGTTCCCTCTTAGAAAGAAGTCCCTCCCATGCGACCTGT
Organism: Pinus tabuliformis; assembly: GCA_031772625.1. Classification (NCBI taxonomy): domain Eukaryota; kingdom Viridiplantae; phylum Streptophyta; class Pinopsida; order Pinales; family Pinaceae; genus Pinus; species Pinus tabuliformis. The sequence goes on from CM062805.1 coordinate 1,149,594,962, forward strand.
GCAATCATGGAATCATGGTATATTGATTTTTGTGTTAGATGGTTAGAATAACTTCTGCCATCAGAGTGATACCTTATTGCTAGTTACACAGTGACCCATTTAAGGGATGGATAGTTTATGATTCATCTAAGGGAAATTATTTCAACATTTATTTTCCTTTCATTTTAAACAAATTATAAAATTGAATTACAATTTAAAATTTTATAAAAATAATAAATATCTATTTTTTTGTCAAGGAAATTTTATTAAAACAATAAAAATCTATTTTTTTGTCAAGGGAAATTGTTTTCTTTTTAACTTTTGGATTCCTTCATTTAAAACAAATTATAAAATTGAATTTCCATTTTCTTATTATCATTACAATTTAAAATTTTATAAAAGTAATAAGAATCTATTTTTTGTCAAGGGTAATTATTTGTCCCTTAAAGCTATTGTTTTCTTTTTAACATTTTGTTTTCCTTCATCTAAAACAAATTATAAATTTGAATTGTTTTCTTTTTAACATTTAGCTTTCCTTCATTTAAAACAAATTTTATAAAAATAATAAAAATCTATATTTTTGTCAAGGGAAATTGTTTTCCTTTTAACATTTAGTTTTCCTTCATTTAAAACAAACTATAAAATTGAATTCCATTTAAAATTTTATAAAAATAATAAAAATATATTTTAATGTGCCCAGAAAGCTATAAATATTTTATTTACCATAGTAAGAACAAACTGAATAATTGGTGTTATTCTCTGTTTGAATTGAATAATATTTTTATTTATTGAAAATGAGAAAGGATTTCTACTATGAGTAGATCATGTAAGTTCTGAGGGAAGGAAGGAAGTTAAAAAAAATAGTTGCTGGAAAAACCCTAACTACCTCCCCTAACTGTGCAAGGCTTCCAAAGAAAAGGAAGTAGGGGGAGGAAAAACTGAGATGTGTGCGCGAGCAACTTGCAAAAGACTAAAGGTCTTGAGAATAAGCTAGGGGGGAGATTTGGTCCCGAAAGACGATCTCATGGACGAGAGGTTTGACTAACACGAAACCAAAGGTGACCTCTTCCATTGGAGTTACTTAAAAGCAACTCAGGTACGAGGTACCTTCTGGAATTTACATTGTTACATCGAACTGAATTAGATGTCTTCTACTGTGAGTGAAAAGGAGTAGAGGCCTAAGGCTAAGATGATAATTGGAAAATTCATAGTAGAACTCAATTGCACTTTTTATTTACTGTTTACAGAAGAACTTAATTATAGTGATTTTATTTACAAAAGAATTACTAAGATGTAATTGTCGAAGTGAGGCATTCTCCCTATAAAACTGGTATATATTTATTGTAGAAAACAAAATTCTTACAGTCTATTAAGGTAGAAAGAATGATAAGCATTCTATTTGCATAAAAGCAATCTTTACAGTTCTATTAATGCATGAACAAGAAAATAAGACTATAGTAGAAACACAGTTAAGCTTAACCTGTGAAAATATTTACAAATTACAGAGAAATCAGACTGATGTAGGAATAATAAGGAGTTACAAAATTCTCTACTGAACTTTAAATACAAAAGAAATGAAGGAATTTATTGTTCATAACTGTAGAAGGAACTGGAAAATAATCTTCTATGGCTATATGAAAACGTTAAAATTATTTAGGAAAAGATTAAGTTCTAGAGATGTCGCCATTCCAAGAGGATGAGCATAGCAGGGGTTGCTCAAGTAAGGGTTTAGGGATAAAAACCCTAACGTGAACTTGGTCGGATCCCTTAGATTGGATTGTCAAATAACAGTACCAAATCTTGCTTGGTTATGCTAAAACCCTACGATTGGTTGAACCCCTCATCAATAATTTGATAGAGCCAACAAAACAGTGAACTAAAGCACTAAAATAATCGGAAAGAAGGGAAACGATTACATTGTAAACATGCAAGAACAATACTCAGTAAATTTTGACCCAGAATCAAGTAACAGAATGAATTTTAGAAGAAACCCTTAATTCGTGTTTCCAAAGCAAACCTTGTCCTGATAATCGGAAATGAAATCTTAAGAACAAAATTAACATGTTGGTTTGAGAAGCCACATTGCAAACATTGAAATCAATATTCTAACGCAATATGCTTCCTTAAAATGCGTAAGACTTTACGCATTAATCATACATGGATATTATTTGACCATTCATTGATATATAAACAGAGAAAAAGGAATCTGATACATAAAGGATCGTTCCGGCTACGAGCACAAGTAACCAAAATGAAACTAGGGTAATATAATTTAGCTCCGTGGAACATAAATTCCCAAATACACATATAAAACTAATCTATAGATAGTTCCAGTGCTGTCGAAAACTCAGAACCCGCAGCCGGTAGCAAAACCCTCTATCATTTCAAGGAATGTACATGTGAACACCTCAAGAAAGTGGAGGGTGTTCGCCTGTCGAACTTAAAAGAAACCTGAAAAAACCTTTAACCATACAATGACTGCATTACTTAACATCCGGAAAGAAAAGCTTCATAATCTCAGATAGCCGAGGCTCTAGCCACAAGCAGTTTAGGGGAGTTTCCTTCAGATAGCAAGCACTAATTTGGGGTGGATTCTTGCCCGTAAACTTTCATTTGCAGAAACTTGAGAAGAACCTCTCCACCGGCCATAGTCGCGAACCCCGAGCTAAGAGTCAAGCTTCCTACATGGTAAACCAAACCACATATGATGATTAGAAAACCAAGGTAATATATCTTAAGCATACCTTTAAGAACTGCAAAATGAATACAATGAATATTGCTAGAAAAAATTAGCTTACCTGATGAAGGCTTGCCAGCAACCAGACCATGACCCTGAGACTGCGAATTCTTCCTGCATCGTAGCCCTGGTTTTTCAAATTGAAACAGGTTTGCAAGAGGATGTGCGGAACCAGAGCAGGCTCCAAGGAAGGATGCCGAGAAAATGAAACCACCATCAACGCAAACCTGATAAGCGCATGATCCTAGGAGTAGTCCATCTGTTGGATCGTGGAGCAAGTTCTACACTATCGATGAGACGGGAATTCCGAGAGGTGCAGATGAGGCAGGACGGCCTGCTCGTGCCACGTACCAAGATGGAGTAGAGGATTATTGACAGACAAATATCAACCGTAGCAAGAGACAAAGTTTAGTAAGCTATGTGACGGCCAGCATGAGTGTGAAATAGTAAGAGGATGGCTGGAAGCCGCGTGGCACATAAGTCATTAATACAATCCACCTCTATATCAACGCTAATCAACCAAATTAACTATGACAGCCAGACCCTTAGTCAAGAAATTGATATCATGGGTACGATGGTACCAAACACATTAATAGCAAGGTACAAAGCCATGTCATCTCGAGATAGGAGCGTAATGATCAAACTATGTAATAAAAATTTTTATTTACAGTTATTGTATATGTGATGTGTCGGAGATATTACAAGTGGTATTAGAGCTGAGTTACAAAAACTGTGGCCTCTGAAAAATATATTAAATGGAAATCAACAGATCATGTGTCATTTAAAAAAAAAAACAGTTACTGTGCTAACTTTTTTTTATTTCACCTGTGTATAGCTCAGGAAACAGATGACAACAGATTATGAGGCGAACGGACAATGTCCCACACAGAATTGTGACAGGACAGGGACCTACAACAGGCCCTAAAACTAATCCCGAGATATGGGTACAACTAGGAGAAGAGACCCGTAACACTAATTTGATGATATTAGAGATAGTTCAAGAATTAAAGAATGAGATGGCTCGCCTGCGAGAGGACAATGTGAGATTAACTATGGAACAGGAAAAGATCATGAAAATCCTGTCTGACAAGCAGAATCAGCACCCGCTGAACCCCAACCCTGAGCATTCACGAGTGTCAGAAGAACAAGGCTACCACATAGATCAGGAAGAGTCAGAAGGAAGGGAAGAGAATCGAGAGGAAAAGTCAGATAATGCCTCTGAGCACCCAACATCGAAAAGGCAGTGGATAGAATTACAAGGGGAGTTCCAGAAAATAAAACTGCCACACTTCGATGGAGAGCTGGAGGAGGCAGTCGAGGCTTGGTTGATTAACATGAACAAATATTTTCAATTATACGAATATGATCACAATCTCAAGGCGCGGCTGGCCATTTTCCAATTGCAAGGGAAGGCCACCCTGTGGTGGGAAGAGGTCAAGATTGTATGAGAGATAAGTGAACAAAATATAACTTGGGAAAAATTTCAAAAGTACTTTAAGGAAATATACTTGACTGAGTGGTTTTACAATGAGAAAGCAAGGGAATTCCATGACCTGCGACTCGGACAACAAACGATGGATGAATTTATCACTTGATTTACCTCGTTACTCCATTATGTGGCCTACATACGAGAGGAGAAGGCTAAGGTACAATGGTTCGTCAGTAGTTTAGCCTTGGTGATGAGGGAAAGAATTGAGTTTGATAACCCAAAAATGATGGATGAGGTAATACGAAAGGCCAAGATTTGTTATTAGCAAAGTAAGCAAAAGGGAGAGATTCTAGGAAAGAGGTGGGTTGACAAGAGAGGTAGTAAGATGACTGGGAACATTAAAGGAAATCGTGGCAGTGTTAACAAAGGATTTTCCAAAGGGTAGAATAACAGAAATCTGCAAAAGAACTCGCTCATATTAAAGCCACCTATTGAATCTAGAATCAACGAACAATATGGAAAATTTAACAATGAAGGGAGAGCAAGGCCTCTAGTACAATGTTGGGGCTGTGAAGGGCCTCATTACTTTAAAAACTGTCCTCATCGAAGGGTACTGAACAAGTTTTGCAGATCCACAAAGCATCTACAGTTGGCGACGTGGGCTGGAGTTTACTAAGAATTAATGCTGCTCTAGAAGATCGTTAGGCAGACTACCAACCGACTATGGTGGAGTTTGAAGGTAAGATCTTTGATTATACTGTAACTGTTTTAATTGATCATGGAGCTACATTAAGCTATGTTAGTCCTAAGGTTGTGGAACAATGTAAGTTGCAAACTGTTAAGTTTAAAGACCCTTGGTTAGTACAGCTGGCAACTGGGGAAAAAAGACGTGTGATAGCTAAGGTCAATAACTGCCCCTTGAAGAGAGCAGGTCAGCCGATGATGGCAAATCTAAACGTACTTCCCCTTGGTTCGTATGACGTGTTGATAGGCATGGACTGGTTGGAAAGACGTTGGCCCATTATAAATTGTAAACAAAAACTATCTGTTACAGGGATGAGCTTGGGGAAAAGCAGGAGATGCAAGATATTAAGAGGGTAGTGTAGATTCAACCAATAACCACCTCTCAGTTGGAAAAATGTATCAGAAAAGGATGTCAAATTTATGCCATCCAAGTGGGTTATGCCAACTCAAAAGACAAGACTGCCACATTGGAAAGTATTCCAGTGATATGAGAATTTGCAGATTTTTTTTCCGGAGGAGATACTAGGATTGCCACCCAAGAGGGACCTAGACTTCACTATTGAATTGGTGCCAAGGGCAACCCCGGTATCCTGAGCTCCTTATCGAATGAGCATGCCAGAATTAACAGAACTGAAAATGCAGTTGCAGGGGCTGTTGGACAAAAAATACATCCACCCCAGCATGTCGCCCTGGGGAACCCCTGTGTTGTTTGTTAAAAAGAAATATGGGACCCTTCGTATGTGTATGGACTATCATCAGTTGAATAAATTGAAAATTAAGAATAAATACCCTTTACCCCGTATTGATGAACTTTTTGATCAGGTAAAAGGGGCAACGGTATTCTCAAAAATTAACTTACGATCAGGATACCACCAAATTAGAATTAAAGAGGAAGACATAGCCAAAACTGCTTTTAGAACACGATATGGACACTACGAGTTTGTGGTGTTACCATTTGGGTTAACCAATGCCCCCACAACCTTCATGTGTTTAATGAAAAGCATATTTCATCAGTATTTAGACAAGTTTGTGTTAATTTTTATTAACAATATACTGATATATTCCAGAAATATGGAGGAACACAAGGACCAACTTAGATTGGTATTGCAAACTCTCTGAGAACACAAATTATATGCCAAATACAACAAATGTGACTTCTTTAAGGAACAAATTCAATACTTGGGACATATAATCACTAAAGATAGGGTCGCTGTGGATCCCGAAAAGATAAGGACCATAATGGAATGGCCAGTGCCAAAGGACATGATGGACATAAGATCCTTCATGGGACTAACAGGTTACTACAGGTGGTTCATGGAAGGACTTTCGAGATTGGCTTACCATATCACTTCTTTGCAGAAAAATGGGAAAACTTTTAGATGGATTACAGAATGCCAAAAGAATTTTGAACAACTCAAGCATCTGCTCACCACTGCGCCTATACTAAGCATAGCTGATCCAGGTAAGGACTATGTGGTGTGCATAGATGCGAGTAAGGAAGGGGTAGGGTAGTACTTATGCAAGAGGGAAAGGTAATCGTCTATGAGTCTTGGAAATTAAAAGAACATGAGCAGAAATATTTCGCTTATGATTTGGAGTTGGCAATTGTTATCCACACCTTAAAGATGTGGAGCCATTATTTAATGGGTAAAAAGTTTCTATTACTGACAGACCATCACAGCTTGACTAGTTATTTTAGTCAGCCTACCTTAAATGCTAGGTAGGCACAGTGGGTAGATTTCTTAAGTGGTTTTGACTTTGAGATTAAGCATTTGAAAGGGAAAGAGAACCGGGTGGCGGACGCTTTAAGTCTAAAAGTACAATGTCTCTATGAGATTTCTTGCAGTGAGGGGCTAAGTACCTTTGATGAAATTATTAAAAGGGTAGCAGAACAAGATTCAAGATATTAGCAAATAGGACAACAAGTTCAAAATCCAGCCAACAAGGAAAATCAGCAAGGATATACTATGGATGTTGCTGGCATGCTGAATTATAAAAAAAGGTTGTATGTGCCCAACCAAAATAGCATTAAAAGCTTGATTCTAGATGAATTTCATAAAAGTCATTATGTTGGGCACCTGGGGTATCAGAAAATGATTACTACACTCCGGAAGGAATACTATTGGCTGGGGATGAAAAACGATGTAGCAGAATATTTAACACGCTGCTTGGAATGCCAACAAGTTAAAGAAGAACAACAACACCTTGTTGGGTTATTACATCCGCTACCAATTTCGGAGTGGAAATGGGAAACCATCTCTATGGACTTCATAATAGGATTACCCAAGTAAAAAATAAAAAACGATTCCATCATGGTGGTGGTGGACAAGTTAAGAAAATTAGCTCATTTTATACCAGTACAATCTACTTACAGAGCATTGCAGATTTCCCATATCTTTATGCAAAATATTTTTAGGCTACATGGGTTACCAAAGACTATAATCTCTAACCGTGATGTAAAATTTACATTAGTCTTTTGGAGAACTTTGTTTGGAGAATTGGGAACTCAACTGAATTTTAGTACTGCTTATCATCCTTAGATCGATGGATAAATGGAACAGGTGAATTAGGTGGTAGAAGACATGCTAATACCATATGTAATGCAACAACCATCTAAGTGGGAAGATTACCTGCATTTGGTTGAGTTCGCATACAACAATGGCTCTCATACGTCCCTACAGATGAGCCTGTTTGAAGTGTTGCATGGACAGAAATGCCGCATATCCTCAAGCTAGGGGGGACCAGAGGACAAGCTGATGTTGGGCCTCGAAATTCTTAAGGAAATGGAGGAAATGGTCAGGAAAGTACGACGAAATTTAAAGGCAGCCGAAGATAGGCATAATAATTTTGCCGACCGAAAGAGAAATTTTAAGGAATACCAAGTAGGAGATCATGTGTATGTAAGAATTCAATCTAAAAAGAACACACTGCAATGGAGTGGGAGCACCAAGTTGGCACCCTAGTTTTCCGGACCATTTTAGATCTTAGCGAGAGTTGGCCTAGTGGCATACCATCTCGCTCTGCCAAGTCATATTTGGGTCCACAACATCTTCCATGTGTCTGTATTAAAAAAATACGTTTATGATCCTAAGCATGTAATCAGTTGGCAGGATATACAGGTAAGAAAGTATCCTAGGTAGACCAATTAGATTTGTTGACTAAGGAAAAACTGACTTAAATTATTGTATGTTTCAGGTCGAACTAGAAGGAGAAATCTTGGTCGAGCCACTGAATATACTAGATCAGAGAGAAGTAACACTGGGGAAATGAGCCATCACCTAGGTGAAAGTGCAATGGCAGCACTTTTGGCCAGATGAGGCCACCTGGGAGGATGAACAACTCATGAGAGAAGTTTATCCAGGACTGTTTGCAGCTGGAAAACATCGGGACGATGTTTGATTTCAGGAGGGGGAGATGTAATGTCCCTAGAAAGCTATAAATATTTTATTTACTGCAGTAAGAACAAACAGAATAATTGGTGTTATTATCTGTTTGAATTGAATAATATTTTTATTTATTGAAAATGAGAAATTATTTCTAGTATCAACAGATCATGTAACTTCTGAGGGAAGTAAGTTAAAAAAAACAGTTGTTGGAAAAACCCTAACTACCTCCCCTAACTGTGCAAGGCTTCGAAAGAAAAGGAATTAGGGGGGAGGAAAAATTGCACTGTAAGGATAGGCAGTGAGAGGGAAAACTTGCTACGTCTGGTGATGATCAGATAGCAAGAGCGCTGTACGTGAGCAACTTGCAAAAGACTGAAGGTCTTGTGAGTAAGCTAGGGGGGAGATTTAGTCCCGAAAGATAATCTCATGGACGGGAGGTTTGACTAGCACAATACCAAAAGTGACCTCTTCCACTGGAGTTACTTACTTAAAAGAAACTCAGGTATGAGGTACCTTATGGAATTTACACTATTACATCGAACTGAATTAGATGTCTTCTACTGTGAGTGAAAAGGAGTAGAGGCCTAAGGCTAAGATGATAATTGGAAAATTCATAGTAGAACTTAGTTGCACTTTTTATTTACTGTTCACAGAAGAACTTAATTATAGTGATTTTTACAGAAGAATTAGTAAGATGTAACTGTCGAAGCGAGGAATTTTCCCTGTAAAACTGGTATATATTTAATGCATAAAACACAATTCTTACATTCTATTAACGCAGAAAGAATGACAAGTATTCTATTTGCATAAAAGAAATATTTACAGTTCTATTAATGCATGAACAAGAAAATAATACTACAGTAGAAACACGGGTAAGCTTAACCTGTGCAAATATTTACAAATTACAGAGAAATTAGACTGATGTAGGAATAATAAGAATTTACAAAATTCTATATTGAACTTTAAACACAAAAGAAACGAAGGAATTTATTGTTCGTAATTGTAGAAAGAACTCAAAATTAATGTTCTCTGGCTATATGAAAACTTTAAAATTATTTAGGAAAAGATTAAGTTCTAGTGATGCCATGATTCCAAGAGAATGAGCACAGTAGGGGTCGCTCAAGCAAGGGTTTAGGGATAAAAACCCTAAGGTGAACCCGATCGGATCCCTTTGATTGGATTGCCAAATAACATTACCAAATCTCGTCTGGTCATACTAAAACCCTACAAGTGGTTGAACCCCTCATTAATAATTTGATAGAGCCAACAAAATAGTGAACTAAAGCACTAAAATAATTGGAAAGTAGGGAAACGATTAGATTGTAAACATGCAAGAACAATACTCAACAAATTTTGACCCAGAATCGAGTAACAAAATGCATTTTAGAAGAAACCCTTAATTCGAGTTTCCGAAGCAAACCCTGTCCTGACAATCGTAAATGAAATCTTAAGAAAAAATTTAACATGTTGGTTCGAGGAGCCACATTACAAACATTAAAATCAAGATTCTAACACAATATGCTTCCTTAAAACGCATAAGACTTTACACATTAATCATACATGGATATTATTTGACCATTCATTGATATATAAATAGAGAAAAAGGAATCTGATACATAAAGGATTGTTCCGGCTACGAGCCCAAGTAACCAAAATGAAACTAGGGTAATATAATTCAGCTCTGTGGAACATAAATTCCCAAATACACACAAAAATATAATCTATAGATAGTTCCAGTGCTGTCGAAAACTCAAAACCCACAGCGATAGCAAAACCCTCTATCATTTCAAGGGATGTACATGTGAACACCTCAAGACAGCGGAGGGTGTTCACCTGTCAAACTTAAAAGAAACCCAAAAAAACCTTTAACCATACAAGGACTGCATTACTTAACATTCGGAAAGAAAAGCTTCATAATATTAGAGACCCGAGGCTCTAGCCACAAGCAGTTTAGGGGAGTTTCCTTCAGACAACGAGCACTAATCCAGGGTGGATTCTTACTCGTAAGATTTCATTGGCAGAAACTTGAGAAGAACCTCTCCACCGGGCATAGCTGAGAACCCCGAGCTAGGAGTCAAGCTTCCTACATGGTAAACCAAACCACAGATGTTGATTAGAAAACCAAGGCAACATATCTTAAGCATACCTTTAAGAACTACAAAAAGAATACAACGAAGATTGCTCGAAAAACATAGCTTACTTGATGAAGGCTCTCCAGCAACCAGACCATGACCCTGAGACTACGAGTTATTTCCGCATCGTAGCCCTGGTTCGTCAAACCGAAACAGGTCTGCAAGAGGATGTGCGGAACCAGAGTAGGCTCCGAGGAAGGATGCCGAGAAAATGAAACCACCATCAACGCAAACCAGAGAAGTGCACGACCCTAGGAGCAGTCCATCCATTGGAGCAGGTTCTACACCGTCAATGAGATGGGAATTCCAAGAGGTACAGTCAAGGTAGGACAACTTGCCCGTGCCATGTACTAGGAAGAAGCAGAGGATTAATGACAAACAAATATCAACCATAGTAAGAGATAGGAGTGTAACGATCAAACTATGTAATAAAAAAATTTATTTGCAGTTATTGTATATGTGATGTGTCGGATATAGTACATCCATTTTTTTGTCAAGGGAAATTGTTTTCTTTTTAACATTTAGTTTTCCTTCATTTAAAACAAATTATAAAATTGAATTTCCATTTTCTTATTATCATTACAATTTAAAATTTTATAAAAATTATAAAAACCTATTTTTTGTCAAGGGAAATTATTTGTCCAAAGCTATTGTTTTCTTTTTAACATTTAGTTTTCCTTCATCTAAAACAAATTATAAAATTGAATTATTTTCTTTTAAAGGTTTAGTTTTCCTTCATTTAAAACAAATTCTAAATTTGAATTTCCATTTATGTATTATCATTACAATTTAAAATTTTATTATTTGTCCATCAAAGCTATTGTTTTCTTTTTAGCATTTAGTTTTCCTTCGTCTAAAACAAATTATAAAATTGAATTGTTTTCTTTTTAACATTTACTTTTCCTTCATTTAAAACAAATCATTAAATGGAATTTACAGTTTAAAATTTTATAAAAATAATAAAATCTATTTTTTTGAAGGGAAATTACTTGTCCGTGAAAGCTAGTTTTTATTTTTATTTTTAACATTTATTTTTCCTTCATTTAGAACAAATTATAAAATTGAATTTCCATTTCAAAGCTATTTTTTTATTTTTAACATTTAGTTTTCCTTCATTTAGAAAAAATTATAAAGTTGAATTTCCATTTGCATATTATCATTACAATTTAAAGTTATTTTTAACATTTAGTTTTCCTTCATTTAAAATAAATTATAAAATTGAATTTCCATTCGTGTATTACAATTTAAAATTTTATAAAAATAATACAAATCTATTTTTTTTGTCAAGGGATTTAAAATTTTATAAAAATAATAAAAATCTATTTTTTTGTCAAAGGGAAAAATTATTTGATTACAATTTAAAATTCTATAAAAATAATAAAAAAAATATGTTTTTGTCAGGAGAAATTATTTGTCCAATTTAAAATTTTATAAAAATAATAAATATCTTTTTTTTTTACAGAAATTATCATTACTAACATTTAGTTTTCCTTCATATAAAACAAATTATAAAATTAAATTGTTTTTTTTTTAACATTTAGTTTTCCTTCATTTAAAACAAATCATTAAATTGAATTTACAATTTAAAATTTTATAAAAATAACAAAAATCTATTTTTTTTTTTTTTTTTTGTGAAGGGAAATTACTTGTAGGTCAAAGCTATTGTTTTATTTCTAACATTTAGTTTTCCTTCATTTAGAACAAATTATAAAACTGAATTTCCATTTCAAAGCTATTGTTTTATTTTTAACATTTAGTTTTCCTTCATTTAGAACAAATTATAAAATTGAATTTCTATTTGCATATTATCATTACAATTTAAAATTATTTTTAACATTTAGTTTTCCTTCCTTTAAAACAAATTATAAAATTGAATTTCCATCTCCATATTGCAATTTAGAATTTTATAAAAATAATAAAAATCGATTTTCTTTTCAAGGAATTTAAAATTTTATAAAAATAATAAAAAACTAATTTTTTGTGAAGGGATTTAAAATTTTATAAAAATAATAAAAATTATTTTTTTTGTGAAAGGGAAAAATGATTTGATTACAATTTAAAATTTTATAAAAATAATAAAAATATATTTTATTGTCAAGAGAAATTATTTTTCCAATTTAAAATTTTATTATTTGTTCATCAAAACTATTGTTTTCTTTTTAACATTTAGTTTTCATTCATCTAAAACAAATTATAAAATTGAATTGTTTTCTTTTTAACATTTAGTTTTCCTTCATTTAAAACAAATCATAAAATTGAATTTCAAATTTAAAATTTTATAAGAATAATAAAAATCTATTTTTTCGTCAAGGGAAATTATTTGTCCATCAAAGCTATTGTTTTATTTTTAATGTTTAGCTTTCCTTCATTTAGAACAAATTATAAAAGTGAATTTCCATTTGCATATTATCATTACAATTTAAAATTCTTTTTAACATTTACTTTTCCTTCATTTAAAACAAATTATAAAATTGAATTTCCATTTGCGTATTACAATTTAAAATTTTATAAAAATAATAAAAATCCATTGTTTTTCTCAAGGGAAAAATTATTTGATTACAATTTAAAATTTTATAAAAATAAATAAAATCTACTTTTTTTAAGGGAAATTATTTGTCCGTGCAAGCTATTGTTTTATTTTTAACATTTACTTTTTCTTCATTTAGAACAAATTATAAATTTGAATTTCCATTTGCATATTATCATTACAATTTAAAATTCTTTTTAACATTTAGTTTCCCTTTATTTAAAACAAATTACAATTTATAATTTTATAAAAATAATATAAATCACAATTTATAATTTTATAAAAATAATATAAATCTATTTTTTTGTCAATAGATTTAAAATTTTATGAAAATAATAAAAATCTATTTTTTGTCAAGGGAAAAATTATTTGATTACAATTTAAAATTTTATAAAAATAATAAAAATTTATTTTTTTGTCAAGGGAAACTATTTCTCCAATTTAAAATTTTATAAAAATAATAAAAATCTATTTGTTTGTAAGGGAAATTATTTGTCCATCAAAACTAGTGTTTTATTTTTAACTTTTACTTTTCTTTCATTTAGAACAAATTATAAATTTGAATTTCTATTTACTTATTATCATTACAATTTAAAATTATTTTTAACATTTAACTTGCCTTCATTTAAAACAAATTATAAAATTGAATTTCCATTTGCCTATTATCATTACAATTTAAAATTTTATAAAAATAATAAAAATCTATTTTTTTAAGGGAATTCATGAGTCATTTAACAGATGGATTGTTCATGACTCATTTAAGGGAAATTATTACAATTTAAAATTTTATAAAAATATTCATGATTCATTTAAGGGAAATTATTACAATTTAAAATTTTATAAAAATAATAAAAATCTATTTTTTTTGTGAAGGGAATTCATGAATCATTTAAGGGATGGATTGTTTGTGATTCATTTAGAGGAAATTATTACATTTTTTTTGGTAGGTAAGCACCCACGGGGGATTTGAACTAGTGACCTATTGCAAGGAGTGCCTTAACAATGCACCTATTCACCATCAATCCAAAACCCCGTGAGCTATTACAATTTAAAATTTTATAAAAATAATAAAAATCTATTTTTTTTGTGAAGGGAATTCATAACTCATTTAAGTGATGGATTGTTCATGACTCATTTAAGGGAAATTATTTGTCAGTCAAAGCTATTGTTTTCTTTTTAACATTTATTTTTCCTTCATTTAAAACAAATTATAAAGTCAAAGCCATTGTTTTCTTTTTAGCATTTAGTTTTCCTTAATTTAAAGCAAATTATAGAATTTAATTTCCATTTGCGTATTATTGTTACAATTTCAATTTTTATAAAAAATAATAAAAAGCTATTTTTTTTTCTAAGGGAAATTATTTATCCATCAAAGATATTGTTTTATTTTTAACATTTAGTTTTCCTTCATTTAAAATAAATTATAGAATTGAATTTCCATTTTCATATTATCATTGCAATTTAAATTTTTATAAAAATAATAAAAATCTATTTATTTTTATTATTTTTATAAAATTTTAAATTTTAATGATCATGTTTTAATTCACTTGTAATTATATAATTTAGATGTTCCCTAAATAGGTGGTAATGGGCAAAAGCATATCTAAGAGAGTAATATCCATCCTCCATTTTAGGGTGTTCTTTTAAGCGTTTAAGATGGTATGTGGTGTTCTTTTAAGATGGTATGTCTTGTTCTTTTAAGATGGTATATCATGTTCTGTTCTTTTAAGATGGTATATCATGTGATTTTAAGATGGTATGTTGTGTTATTATGTTGTGTTCTTGAGGAGGAACTATAATTTTTGTCAAGAAAAAATTAATTTTATTATTTTTATAAAATTTTAAATTTTAATGATATGTTTTAATTCGCTTTTAAGTGTATAATTTACACGTTCCCTAAATAGGTGGTAATGGGAAAAAGCACTTGTAATTATATAATTTAGATGTTCTTTAAATGGGTGGTAATGAGCAAAAGCATATCTAAGAGAGTAATATCCATCCTCCTTTTTAGGGTGTTCTTTTAAGCGTTTAAGATGGTATGTCCAGTTCTTTTAAGATGGTATATCACGTGCTTTTAAGATGGTATGTCGTGTTCTTATGTTGTGATCTGGGGGAGAAACTATAAGAAAAGAGTGAGATGTATGAGGAGGGAAACGATAGATATTGAAGAATACAAGATTAAAAACATTATTAAAAAGAAGAAAATATGGTGACAACTAGGCTCGGAATGAGGATTGTCATGTTCTTTTAAGATGGTATATCATGTTGTGTTCAATAAAGATGATATACCATGTGCTTTTAAGATGGTATGTCGTGTTCTTATGTTGTTTTCTTGAGGAGGAACTATAATCAAGGAGTGGGATGTATAAGGAGGGAACGATAGCTATTGAAGAATACAATATTAAAAACATGATTAAAAAGAAGAAAGACATTAAACTTAAAGGAATTCGAAAGACATTTAGAACATGATTAAAAAGAAGAAAGACATTAAAATTAAAGGAATTAGAAAGGCATTTAATTGTAGTTTAGGTTTATTATTGACAATTTATGCATCTCAAATAAAAATAATAATATTTATATATAAATGATTGCTTTTTTAGTTTTGTTGACTTATTATGTTGTACAATATACTTTTTGGAATTGATTGATAAATAAAATTAAAGGAATTAGAAAGACATTTAATTGTAATTTAGGTTTATTACTGAAAATTTTACTTGATCAAAAATTAGATTAGCTATATCACGAATACATTGTAGTTAAGGGTAGTAGTCATTATTGTTTCTTTTGATTGTTTTTTATATATTTGTAAATGTGCTTGCTTTTTGTGTAGGATGTTATGAACTCTTTTCATAGTAACTAGCAGATCCATCTTACCTCGAGATCTACCAAGCATCAAGAGGGATCAAATCTCTTTTCACTTATCAAGAGGGATCAAATTTATTTTCACTCATTAAGATGGATCTAGGTCTATATATAGAAGTATTATCACTTTTCATTTTATTAAAACCTGATCTACCAAGAATCAAGAGGGATCAAATCTCTTTTCGCTCATTAAGATTAAGATGGATCTAGGTACATATATATAAGTATTATCACTTTTTATTTTATTAAAACCTTGATTTAATCTCTATGGAATATCCATTATAATATTTTTAGTAGTAGTGAGGGCAGAGGGTTTAGATATATCTCATATGAACGCATTGTACTTTCTCTTCACCCTCCTACGCTTTCACTTTGTTTTTGGTGAAGTCGCGTTTAAGTTGAAATAGCTCTGGCGATTGCGAGTCTCTATGTTATGCTTTCTATAGAAAGGTACCCATATTTTGGAAAATCTTTCTCTTTTGCAAGAGCTTCAAATGTGATAAGAGACCCACCATGATCAAATAAGTAGCAAGGGAGCTTCTCTATAAGATAGTTAGCTACAGGAATAGAAAGAATAGTATTGGAAGTAACAAGAGGAGTTTCCTTGTCTAGCAAGGGAGCTTCTCTACAAGATAGTTAGGTATAGGAATAGAAAGAATAGTATTGGAAGTAACAAGAGGAGTTTCCTTGTCTGGATCAATAGTAGAGACAAACACATCAATCCCTAGAAGATCATATCTCCCCCTTGGGTTCGAAGGTATCTCCTTGAGAACATTCAAATTAGTCATTCTATTTATAGGATAGAGCTTTGGGAGTTGATCCAAAACCCATTATAAAGATAACCAAATCTCACAAACCACTAACAATCCCCATAGCCACATTGCATCATTATTGGGATGCAAAATCCACCATATGAGGAAGAAACAAAGTGCTACAAGACAGATTAGCATCAATAATATACAAACAAAAGAAGGAAAATCATGGAGTTGTACAACATTGAAAAAATAATGTTGGACTATTGTTATAATTTTATTTCTGTCATCTGATGAAACCTAGCTTGATCTATGGGATATATTATCTCATAATCAAAAGCCAAGCTCAATAAATCTGCAAACAAATAGAAGCAAAAACCATGATAAAGAAAACCAAATCTCACAAACCGCTAACAATTCCCATAGCCACATTGCATCATTATTGGGATGGTGAATCCAACATATGAGGAAAAAACAAAGTGCTATGAGATGGATTAGAATCAATAATATACAAAAAGAAGAAGGAAAATCATGGAGTTGTACAATATTGGTAAAATAGTGTTGGACTATTATTTTCATTCTATCATCTGATGAAACCTAGCTTCATCTATGGAATATATTCTCTCATAATCAAAAGTCAAGTTTAATAAATATGCAAACAAGTAGAAGAAAAATCATGGGTTTGTACGATAATAAAACAACAATAAAAAGGTTGTTATTACTACTATCCTTTTATTACCAACTGAGAACTAACTTGGAGAATAGGTATGAGGACCTATTCTCTCTTGTTCAAAATCATATTCAATCAACCTTATTAAGTACGAAGCTTCTTAGTCTGCTTTTCTTCTTATGAAGCTTCTCATGAATTAATATAGATAAGAGACTAGAACTTACCTTTCCATTTGCAAGCATGAGGGGTTTTATTTCAAGTACCTAGGGAAAGATATTTTGTGGGAACAATGTTGGCATTATGACACAGGTTGGCGCTATGGCACTGGTGTGGCACAGGTGTTGTCCTTGATGGCAACTCACTCTGGTGACAGATCTTAGTTCAGGCTCTCAGAATGAAGGAAAAGATATATACGCGGGTTCACCTAGACTAAGACGCGTATACACACGGGTTAGACGTTACAAAGGCGCGTATGTGTATACACACACTTTCACGCAAGAAAAAGCACATACATGTTGGAGAACTTACTTTTGTTCCATGGTATTTAGTCCTTGGTAATTAAAGCTATGGTTTTGGGCCATGGTATCTCATCAGAAGTGTAGATCCCAAGTATTGGGTCCATGGTATTGTTTTGTTATCGTTTTGGACCATGGTATTGTGAAAGGCCTAAGACTATAAAAGAGGAAGGAGATCATTTGGCAAAGGTTCATCTGAATTATTGAATATCTGATAAAGTGATAGATCTAGAATACTGGTGATTGGGTTATGGTGCAGATCTAGATCTGAATGAAGCAGGAACCTGAGCGCAAGGAGAAGGATAAGTTTTATTGATGAGTCATAATATTAAGGCTTGAATAATAGTATATTTGTATGATTTTTATCCGTTATATGTGGCGCATGCTTGATCTATAAATCTGGTAATGTGGGTTAACTAATGACTGAATATTTGGAAGAGTGAATTACTTGTTATAGATCTGTACGCAGGTTCGGTGAATTGAAGGCGTGTATACACACTGGTTTTGTGAGTAAAAACCGCGTATACGCAGGTTGGTCCAAACACAGAAGTGTATGCACACAGGTTTCTGGTTATTGAAGTAGCGTACGTCTCTTGAATTGTGTTCTAGCTGCTTCTGTTTATTGTTGCAGTGTTCTGGGTTCAGAATTTGGTGTCTGGTTACTGTTACTGTGTTCTGGGTACAACTGTCAGAGAAGTGTCGATTTGATTCAGTTTTAATTGGTGAGAAGGAGATTGTTTGAGGCAGAAATTCTTGATGATTGATTGATGTTCATGGATCCAGTCTGAAAATTTATGAAACGTGGTCCCTAGAAGAAAAATAAGGTTGTAGCCTTCTGTAGGTCAGCACCTACGTACTAGTATCTCAGTGAGTATAAGAGCTAAGGGGGTTGTAGCTCCCTTCCAGCAGAAGCTGGAGAATGAGAGAGGGTTGTAGCTCTCTGCAGGTTGCAGCCTGCGTACAGGTAAAGGACTGCACCAGTATAAAATCATTGAAAAAAGAAGTTTCTAATTGAAAAAGATAGAGACATATTGCAGCAGGTGGTTTTCACCCACATTGGGTTTCCACCTTATATCTTGTGTTCTTGTGTGTGACTGTCTACATTTTTCCTATTCCTGGTTATTGTTTCTATGGTTCTGACACACAGATTTAAATCAACATCTGAATATTAATTAAATTACAATTCTGTAAGTTATACGCAGGTTTCCTTTACTGTGGTTGCGTATATACGCGATTTTCTCTAACTGAAGTAGCATATATGATCTGGGTGTGAAAAAAAAAATAATTTACTTGATAATACTGATTCAGCCCCCCCTCAGTATTATTTCCAACAATTGGTTTCAGAGCCAGGTCCTTCAAAGAGGCTTGATCGCTTGAAGGAAGATCTATCATGAGCAACTACGAGAGAGAAGCATCGATCAGGCCACCAATTTTTGATGGGACCAACTTCGTCTATTGGAAGGTAAGAATTACAACCTATATTAAATCTCTTGGTATAGAAATCTGGGATATCATAGATACAGGGTACACATTTCCTTCAGCTACTCCTACAGATCCGGCTAAGAAGAAGCAGTATGAAACAAATGCAAAGGCTGTCAATACTCTATTAGGGAGTCTATCTCAAACATAATTCGTCAAGGTTATGCAGTATAAAACTACAAAAGAAATATGGGACAAGATCGTTTTGAGCTATGAAGGAGATGAACAGTTGAAACGAGCAAAACTTCAAACCCTCATAATTTAGAATGCACAGTGATGAAAGTGTGGCTAACTATTTCCTACGTATAGATGAGATTGTTAATTGTATGAAAAACTTGGGTGAAGAAATAAAAGAGGCTGTGGTGGTTGAAAAGGTTCTAAGATATTTGTCCTCTAAATTTGAATCAAAAGTTTCTGCAATAGAAGAAAAATAGAATCTACAGAACCTTACCATGTCACAGCTGCACAGAATTCTAACTGCTTACGAAATGAGGAAAGGAGGACCATCGGACAGGAGAGAAGTTGCATTCAAGGCTTCAGGCAAAGGAGATTACTATGAGTCAGGACATATGTCAGAAGAAGAGGAAGAATCAAATTTTTTCAAGAACCTTCAACAGGGTGCTGGAAGATTCAGAGGTAAGCTGCCTTTCAAATGCTTTGCTTGTGGAAGAGTCAGTCATTATGCTGCAAAATGCCCTCATAAAGATAAACTAGACAAAGGTAAGGAACATGTCAGATGGAACAGAAAGCAGAATAAGAAGAGCTATTACACGCATGAAGACAGTGCTAGATTGTCTAATAGTGATGAAGATGAACGAGGTAATGATGATAGACTTTTGATGGCTTTTGAAGATGATGATTTCTTGGATGCTGTAAATGAAGAAGGGCTTTATGAAGAAATTTCTAGACTTAAAGTTTGTTTAGAGGAAAAGAATATGATTATAGATACTATAACGTGCCAAATTGCTGAAAAAAATAAATATAATGATAAGCTAGAATGTGAAATTGTGGGGCTTAGAAAAGAAATTGAGAAAAAAAATCCCTTAATCTCAGATTTGCTAAAGGATCAGAAACTTTAGATGAGATTATCAAAGTGCAGCGTTCTCCACTAATCAAGATAGGTCTGGGTTATAATGAAGAAGCATCTCAAGAATCCCCTCCAAAAGTTATCTTGATGTAGAAAGGAGGAGTGAACAAATTGACAATCGACAGCAAAGGCTCAATGGAGATCACTAGGTAAATCAAGGACAATTTACCTCCAGAATGAACAGAGGCTACCAGGTAAATCGGGGGCAATCTACCTTAAGGATGAACAAAAACTATAATCAGCCACAGGTAAAACATTCTCAATTTTCCTCAAGAATGGATGTCAATAGAAACTACAATCATTCAGTTGGTAGATTTGATAATCGCAGGAGTTCCTTCAATGGCCAGTGTTTCTCTTGTCATAACTTTGGTCACAAAGCAGCTCAATGTGTTGCCTATTATACAATCATGACTAGAGAAGCTCAAAAACAAAGAAGTATGACTGGGATCATGAAAAGGACCTACAATAACTTTTCTCCTCTTGAAAATGAAATAGAATGTTCTATTTGTAACAACTTCGGTCATGAAGATTCCGAATGCAGGAGCAGGTTTCGGCAGACAACTCAGAAGGAACAAGTCTCAAGTACCAAAACATGGAGAATGAAAGAACCGCAACCAGAAAGATGTGGGATAGCCTTATATGCAGAAGGACAGGAAAATCAATGGTATATCAACAGTGAATGTTCCAAACATATGATAGGTGATAAAGAAAAACTTCAATCATATAGTGCCTTAGAAAAGGCAAAGAAGGTCTCATTTGGAAATGACACCCCTGCGTTCATAAAAGGTAAAGGTTCTGTTCAATTGAAAGAAAAGGTCAAAGCTGGAAATGTTATGTATGTTAATGGCTTAAAGCATAATGTACAGAGTGTCAGTCAGATGTGTGATCAAGGAACTGAGGTAATATTTCGATCAAATGGATGTACTGTTCGTGATATTGATATAGGAAAAACAGTGATCAAAGGCACAAGAACTCCAAATAATTTATACATATTCAAAGAAGGACAACATCAATGCTATCTAAGCAAGAATGATGAACATTGGCTATGGCACAAAAGATTGGGGCATCTTAGCTTCTCTCAGATAAGGAAAGCATGCAAATATTAGGCGGTTCGTGATCTTCCTGACATCAAAATTCCAGACAATACAATATGAAAATCATGTCAGTTTGGTAAGCAAACCAGAACTAATTTCCCTAAGAAGGAAGGATCAGCTAGCAGGCCACTTGAACTTGTCCATACTGATATATGTGGTCCAACTAGGAAGAAGTCACCTCGAGGTGAAGAGTACTTCATATTGTTTATTGACGACTTTTCGAGGATGTGTTGGTTAGGAGTCATGAAGTATAAAGATGAAGCTTTCGAAAAGTTCATCATTCAAAGCCTTGGTTGAAAAAAAATCAGATAGACGAATCAAATGTCTCAGATCTGATCGAGGAGGAGAATTTACCTCAGATGAATTTTTCGATTTTTGTGAAGAACATGGCATAAGAAGGGAATTTTCTGCTGCAAGGACACCTCAACAAAATGGAGTAGTGGAAAGGATGAACAGAACGGTTCAACAAATGGCTCGTGCTATGCTCAATGAATCTGGAACTCCCACAACCTTCTGGGGTGAAGTCGCATTTGCTGCAGTAACTATTCTTAATAAGACAAATGTCCGGGTAAACAACACTCAGACTCCTCATGAACTTTGGTATGGTAAGACTCCCACAGTGAAATATTTCAAAATTTTTGGAAGCAAGTGCTACATTAAAAGGACTGATGAAAATCTTGGCAAGTTTGAACCTAGAGCAGATGAAGGCATTCTCCTTGGTTACTCTCCCCATAGCAAAGCATACAAGTGTTACAATAAAAGACTTGGAAAAATCATTGAAAGTATTGATGAAGAAGGAAATACCTCTAGGCAGGAAAGATCTGAAGTTTTTGAAGATGATGAGGACTATCCCTCAACATCAAATCAGATTCACGATGAAGAAACCCATGAGGCTCCAGAAGAACAAATAAGAATAGCAGAAAAGACTCCATCCAGATACGTTCAGAAGAATCATCCAGAATCTCAAATTTTGGGGCAGAAAGAGGCAGGTGTATAAACAAGGAGAACCATTTCAGAAGCTTCAAGCTATATAGCATTTCTCTCCTCCATCGAACCACAAAATGTATGAGAAGCATGCAAAGATGAATGTTGGGTCAAGGAAATGAACGAAGAACTTGACAGATTGAAAGGAATAACACTTGGGAGTTGGTTCATAGACCAAAATATAAGAATGTAATAGGGATAAAGTGGATTTTCAAAAATAAGCTGAATGAAAATTGAGATGTGGTTAGAAACAAGGCAAGACTTGTTTGTAAAGGATATGCGCAACAAGAAGGCATAGACTTTGAAGAAACCTTTGCACCAGTGGCTAGACTTGAAGCTATAAGAATGTTCCTTGCTCTCTCTAGCTTTCAAAAGTTCAAAGTATTTCAGATGGATGTAAAATCTGCCTTTCTTAATGGAGACTTGAATGAAGAAGTGTACATTGAACAACCAGATGGGTTCATCCCTGGAAATGATCCAAATCTTGTATGCAGACTCAAAAAGGCTCTCTATGGTCTTAAACAAGCTCTAAGGGCTTGGTATTTTCGGTTGGATGAGTACCTTCATCAACAAGGTTTTGAAAAAGGATCAACGGACAACAATCTTTATATAAAGGTTGACAATGAAAGGTTGATAATACTTGTTGTGTATGTCGATGATATCATCTTTGGCAGCAATGAAGAAGACATGAGTCAAAATTTTGCCTTGGTAATGCAAAAGGAGTTTGAAATGTCCATGCTTGGTGAGCTCACATATTTTCTTGGTTTACAAGTCCAACAAAATAAAGATGGCATTTTTCTATCACAAACCAAGTACCTCAAGCAGATCTTGAAGAAATATGGGATGGAGGATTCGAAACCAGTATGTACTCCTATGGTTACAGGATGCAGTCTCAGCACAAATGATGAATCAGCAGCTGTACATCAACCTACCTATAGATCCATAGTTGGTAGTCTACTCTATCTAACAAGTACCCGACCGGACATTATGCATGATGTAGGGATAGTTGGAAGGTTTCAGGCAAATCCAAAGGAAACTCATCTTCAGACAGTCAAGAGAATTTTCAAATACCTTCAAGGGACTCAAAACTATGGTTTATGGTATCCTAGAGATACAAATATCACACTTCATGCATATACAGATGCAGATTGGGTAGGTAGTGTGGATGACAGGAAAAGCACTAGTGGTGGTGCATTCTTCATGGGTCCTAGATTAGTATCATGGTTCAGCAAGAAACAAAATTCCATTGCCTTATCTACAGCGGAAGCAGAGTATGTAGCTGCTGCATCTTGCTGCACACAACTCCTTTGGATGATGCAAACATTGCAAGATCTTCAAATCACTTATACTCCACCTATTTCCATTTTTTGTGATAATACAAGTGCAATCAGCATTTCAAAGAATCCTGTCATGCATTCAAAGACCAAGAACATACCTATCAAATACCATTTTCTTCGGGAACAAGTGCTTGAACAAAAGGTCAAGTTGGAGTATGTTTCCTCTAAGGAACAAGTTGCTGATATTCTCACCAAACCACTGCCCAGGGAGACATTTGAATACCTCAGACAGAAGCTGGGGGTAGTTGATGCATCATCTTGCTATTGAAACCTGTCTGTTTCAGAGAAATATGGTTGTACGCGAGTTGAATGAGGAGGATCCGCGTACATACGCCAATTTATGCAGATACAGTTGCGTATATGGTGGTTTGAAGGAAATCAGTTGGGACAGACCCTGGAAGAGAGTCTGATATGGGTCTGTCAAGAGACCATTCTGGCACAGGTTCAGGGGGAGCAGATAACCTTCTAATAATGCATTGTTGGCATTACATTAGAAGCTCTTGGTTCGAATACACAAGCTGTTTTGGGTTCAGGTGGATCAGCTGCAGAAGGAGAACAAAAGGAGAACATGGTTGTTGATCTGCATAGTGCTGCTGATATTAGTTATTGGTGACTTTCATAGTCTTGCTCTAGATAATTCATCTCTATCTTTTAATATTATTATCAAGGTCATGTAACAGCCTATGTTGGTTTCCCCACTATGCCTGGGATGAATGTTGTAATGTTTTTGGTTGTCATATGTAATCTTCTGATGTATCCCGACTTGTTTGGGTGGATGATCCCCACTTGGTTGGGTGATGGATGTTGTATAGAGTCTTTTGGTGTTAGGAAGGTATTTTATGATGTATAAATCATTGTTCTTCATGAAGAACATCTTTTTGCAGATCTTGCCTACAGTCAGGGGGAGCATGGCCAGCACAGTAGAGCAGAGATTTCAACATGTACTTAGGGGGAGCATAACCCTTTGCCCTTGATGACAAAGGGGGAGAATGACTTTGAGGATCTTGGGGTTGCCATCAAGTCCAAAGGTGGAGATTGTTGGCATTATGACACAGGTTGGCGCTATGGCACTGGTGTGGCACAGGTGTTGTCCTTGATGGCAACTCACTCTGGTGACAGATCTCAGTTCAGGCTCTCAGAATGAAGGAGAAGATATATATGCAAGTTCACCTAGACTAAGATACGTATACACGTGGGTTAGACGTTACAAAGGCGCGTATGCTTATACACGCACTTTCACGCAAGAAAGAGCGCGTACATGTTGGAGAACTTACTTTTGGTCCGTGGTATTTAGTCCTTGGTAATTGAACCTATGGTTTTGGGCCATGGTATCTCGTCAGAAGTGTAGATCCCAAGTATTGGGTCCATGGTATTGTTTTGTTATGGTTTTGGACCGTGGTATTGTGAAAGGCCTAAGACTATAAAAGAGGAAGGAGTTCATTTGGCAAAGGATCATATGAATTATTGAATATCTGATAAATTGATAGATCTGGAATACTGGTGATTAAGTTATGGTGCAGATCTGGATCTGAATGAAGGAGGAACCTGAGCGCAAGGAGAAGGATAAGTTTTATTGATGAGTCATAATCTTAAGGCTTGAATAATAGTATCTTTGTAAGATTTTGATCCGTTATATGTGGCACATGCTTGATCTATAAATTTGGTAATTTGGGTTAACTAATGACTGAATATTTGGAAGAGTGAATTATCCGTTATAGATCTGTACGCAGGTTCGGTGAATCGAAGGCGCGTATACACGCTGGTTTTGTGAGTAAAAACCGCGTATACGGAGGTTGGTCGAAACACAGAAGCGTATGCACACAAGTTTCTGGTTATTGTAGTAGCGTACGTCTCTTGAATTGTGTTCTAACTACTTCTGTTTATTGCTGCAGTGTTCTGGGTTCAGAATTTGGTGTGTGGTTACTGTTACTGTGTTCTGGGTACAACTGTCAGAGAAGTGTCGATTTGATTCAGTTTTAATTGGTGAAAAGGAGATTGTTTGATGCAGAAATTCTTGATGATTGATTGATGTTCATGGATCCAGTCTGAAAATTTATGAAACGTGGTCCCTAGAAGAAAAAGAAGGTTGTAGCCTTCTGTAGGTCGGCACCTACGTACTAGTATCTCAACGAGTACAAGAGCTAAGGGGGTTGTAGCCCCCTTCCAGGAGAAGCTGGAGAATGACAGAGGGTTGTAGCTCTCTGCAGGTTGCAGCCTGCGTACAGGTAAAGGACTGCACCAGTACAGAATCATTGTAAAAAGAAGTTTCTAATTGAAAAAGATAGAGACATATTGCAACAGGTGGTTTTCACCCACATTGGGTTTCCACCTTATATCTTGTGTTCTTGTGTGTGACTGTTTGCATTTTTCCTGTTCCTGGTTATTGTTTCTATGGTTCTGACACACAGATTTAAATCAACATTTGAAGATTAATTAAATTACAAGTATGTAAGTTATACGCAGGTTTACTTTACTGTAGTTGCGTATATATGCGGTTTTCTCTAACTGAAGTAGCGTATATGATCTGGGTGTGAAAAAGAAAATAATTGACTTGATAATACTGATTCACCCCCCCTCAAAGTATTATTTCCAACAAACAATTTATGGATGCATTTGATGCATAATCGATTGTAGCACTGCAAGAAAAAAGGACATTGGTGAGGGTCAAAAAATGTCATCATAAGCTCATTGGTGACGGTCAAAAGAGTCTTCATCACCAAAAACTGAACGTCACCAAAGGTGGCATTGCCAAAAGTATAGGTGTTATGGTGACATTCAAGTTCCGTCACCAATAATGATTTATAATGATGGATAGTGACCGTCACCATTTCATATGAGAAACAGTGACGGACATTAGCCTCCATCACCAAAAAATTGAATGTCACCAAAGGTGGCGTTGCTAAAAGTATAGGCGTTTTTGTGACATTCAAGGTCTATCATGAATAATTATTATAATGATAGATATTGACGTCACCATTGCATATGAATAACAATGATATATTGTGATGGAACTTTTATGGTCGTCACTATTGATGCATATATATGGCAACATCCATTGACCATCACCATTTCATATTTTGATGAGGGTCGAAAAATGTCACTATAAGTGCATTGGTAACGGTCAAAAGAGCGTCTGTCACCAAAAAAATAACGTCACCAAAGACTGCATTGCCAAAAGTATAGGTGTTGTGGTCAAAAGAGCCTTTGTCACCAAAAACGGATTGTTTCCATTCCATATGAATATTAGGGCACAATGGAATCGAACCACCAACCTCCTGGTTGTAAAGAAGGTGATCTTCCATTGAGATAGCACCCTTTAAAAATTGTACTTTAAAATATTAAACCTTGAAACTCTATAAATTGTAAATTCTACAACTTTCAATCAATTATAAAACTTTGTAAATTCTTGTCAAATCTTTTACTAATCAAGCAAAATAGTATCGAAGCTACAAGTCCCTACCTAATGGTTATGAAAGTTATGAAAAGTGGGTGGAGGGAAAAGTAGTTACATATAAGATACTCAATATGTTTAGTTGAATACTCAATTAGAAGTGAAACTTTGATGACATCCATAGCCTATAAATGACTTATAATCAAACTTAAAATCTGCAATTATACCAAAGATTGATTTCTCACCTTATGAATCATGTAAATTTGTTATGACAACATAAAAATATGACTCTAAAACATTGATTTTCATGCCAAGAAGTAAAAAATAGTGAGTACATATGATGCAATTACAAATAATGAGTTATATGCTTGAATCCAACTAGATATGGATTGTAAAGAACTAATTGGGAGAGCTTCTCATTATTAATTAATTTAAGATGTCAAAATACAATGATCAATAACAATGATTTTGAAATGTAACTACTAAAAAGATGTTAAAATTGTAAGCACAAAGTTTGGCTAATATTTGTTACAACAAAAAACTATTCAAGGGGTATTCAAACACTTCCAAATCCACACCAAGCATGAGTATCAAAAGAAAAAATTGCATGTATACAAGGAAATAACTCTCTACCTCTCAATGATAACCATGTCCTACCATAAGTATTGCAACTAGCAAAAGGGTGTGAAGACAAGAACCTCAAAGTAAAAAGAACTACATAATACAAAAATAAACTTGGGGGATTTTGAACCCATGTATCCATGTAAATACAAAGCCCAATCACCTCATTGCTTACCTCTAGAACACATTCCCATGGGCTCAAATATTTTAGTTTTAAATAGAATCATCTTAAATTTCATTTGATTCTCTACGTTCGCATTGTAGATATTACTAGTAAACAATGAAGTTTAAATAAGACAAATATTATATGCTAAAAAAACCAACATATAAAATGACACTAAGCTTATGACTCACTCTCATACCAACTATAATTGTGTTTGTTGTCTCTCCTTCATGTCGCAATAATGTTTCAACTATTATAACTAAGTCCTTTCAAAACCTACTCATCATGGGGAAAGATTTAGCACCACCAAATAGGCTTATTATTATGTTGACATCAAAGTCGAAAAGGAGATGGAACTCCACATCCAAAGTATTTAGTTGGTGAGTCTTGCACTTTATTGTGAAGATTTATTTGTTTATTTGTTTAATTTATACATTACAAAATTATACACTGAAAAGACACAAACAAATTTTCGCATATATGACCATCACATATAAATTGAAAATCAAATGAAAATTGTATATTATCATCATGGTACATGGGAAAGCTTACAAAGGAAAAAAATAAAAAGAGAAGCAAATGCAAGAACAAAAGAAAAACAAAAACAAATGGTAGAGAGGTGATTCAGTAACCACCAAATGAGTCACAAAGCAACCTAGTCAACTTTGAATATCTTATAGGAATATGGGGAACTATTTTTAGCTAGTGCATTGATGTGTTCTCAAGGAAATATTAATGGATTTGGCCTATTCCATTGTCTGACCCTCACTACTTTCCAAGCATAACCAAAATTTAATTAGAAAAGGTCCAAGAAGAGTCATCCAAAATCATTGTGAAGCATTGTATTAAGAACAAACCTATCCCAATATATATATATATATATATATATATATATATATATTAGCAAATAACAAGGCAGGCAAGAACAAATGGTAGAGAGGTAATTCAGTAACCACCAAATGAGTCACAAAGCAACCTAGTCAACTTTGAATATCTTATAGGAATATGGGGAAATATTTTTAGCTAGTGCATTGATGTGTTGTGAGGGAAATATTAATGGATTTGGCCTATTCCATTATCTGACCCTCACTACTTTCCAAGCATAACCAAAATTTAATTAGAAAAGGCCCAACAAGAGTCATCCAAAATCGTTGTGAATCATTGTATTAAGAACAAACCTTTACCAATATATATGTGTGTGTGTGTGTGTGTGTGTGTGTTGAAAATAACAAGAATAAATGCTAAAAATAGAAATGCTATAAATAGAATTTCAAGTACTATTGTTGAAGATAGCAACAAGGAATGATAAAACTAGCATTTCTATAAATAGCATTTCGGGATACATTCCAATTTTAGTTAGTCCCATAACTGAAATTGAGAATAAAAATTTGAATTTGATCTTAACAGCTATTTGAAAAGTAATTAATTAATTCATCTTGAGTTAATTAGTTGGAGAAAATCAAACATGCAGTCTATGTGAAGAAATGCAACAAGTTTCCCCTTGATTGAGGAAGTTATCCCTTAATTAAAGTGATCAGGATGATTTGTACTTTGAGTTGTAATTAGTTAGCTCAGTTAACTGAGTAAAATCTAGTTAGATTAGTTCCAATAGTTTGTGGAACTGATTGTGAGTTCAGTTAGTTAATGCATGCATGCATGTAACTACTGCACTTCATATAACTAAATATTCTCTCATAAATAACTCATGCATGTCAGTTCAGTTAGAGACCCAGTTGAGATCAGAGGAAGGGACAGTTTACTATTAGTTGGAAGAATTTTCCTATAAAGGAAACTCATCCATGTAGAAGGAATTAACTCCTTTAGGATTGCGCAGTTATTTCAGAGGTCAGTGTTGTGTGTGAGGTGAGAATCACACAGGTGGAAATTGGTGGACACAAGAGAAACTGCACAAGGAAATAGGAGGCTTGGAGGACTAAAGGAAGGCATATGTTGTGTCTATTCAGTCTATGAGCAACATTAAGGGATTGTACTGAGAGATGGATAGCTTGTGAGTTGAAGCTTTGTGTAATCCGAAGATATTTCCACTTGTATGATAATACAGAGATCAGTGTTTTTAGCTGAGGCTTTCCCTAGAGTATTATTGTGTGTTCATGTGTGATTAATTTCTCATTCTCTGTTATATGTGTTCTATTTGATCTTGCTCAAAATAGATTAAGCTTCCGCAAGTTTGTTTGTAGAAGTAGATCAAGTATTTTTCTTTAGTATATTGCATTATCAGGTGATCTATAGTGGGAATTTCTACATGGTATCAGAGCCAAGTTGATTAAAGCGAAGAACATTATACAAATAAGGGAGAATTTTGAAGTTTGGAGTTTCTGATTATAGAATTCAAATTCTTATCACATCTCAAATTTCACCGATGGTATTCAACAGTTTGAGACTCAAGTATGCCCTTGATGGCAGCTCAAATTATATAGCCTGGAAGGATCGCATGGAAGCGGTATTAGAGGACAACGGTTTGAAGGACTTCATTGATCAAGAAGTCACCAAATTAGCAGCTGCTAATGCCCAAGAATTGGCAGAATGGAAGAAATGTGTGGCTAGAGCAAGGAGGATCCTTCTGGAGGGAGTTCGAGACTACATTGTCTTGTGTCTCCATGGGAATGAGACACCGTTTTAAATGTGGAAAACACTGAAGGATCTATATCAGAACAACAACGATCAGAGGAAGCTGGTACTGATAGACAAGCTTCAGAAAATCAAGTGTGAAAAGGGCGACACGATCTCTACATATGTGAACAAGCTCACCACGTACATGGATGAGCTTGGAAGTGTAGGGATCATGATAGTCGATGATGACATGGTGAGTCTTGCTCTCCTCGGTATTCCTAAGAGCTGGCATAGCTACCAAGACTTGGTAAATGGAAGAGAGAAACTGCCAGATTGGGAATGACTTTGGTAAGATCTGATGCACGAGAGATGGTTCTTCATCCAAGGAGGATGAAGAAAATTACACCCTAGCGAGTAAGGAAAAAAAAGGGAAGGACACAGATTCTCATCTAAAATCGAGTTCTTCCCATGGTGGGAAGAATATTGACTAATCAAAAGTGTGATGCTTTCATTGTCATGAGGTGGGCCATTATGCAACAAATTGTCCATTGAAGAAATCCAAGATGGGATACAAGGAAGGATCTGAAGGTGAGGCATTGGCTTCTTAGTTCGAATTGGATTTTACCCTCATCGCATGCATGGTTTCATCAATGAAGGGTTGTGGTTGGTTTCTCGACAATGGAGCCTCATTCCACATGACCGACGATAAGAGTTTATTCAATACCTTGGAGGAGAAAGACCTTCAGATACTGATAGCGATGGGTAATGATGAAAAGTGTAGTGTTTCAAGAGTGGGCACGGTTGCTTTTCATAGGGATCATGGAGCTCTCGTTACCTTGACAGATGTAAAGTATGTGCCTGTACTGAAGAAGAACTTGGTATCGATCGTGATGCTGGAGACAAAGGCTGTGATGTAGTCTTCGGTAAGGGAAAGTTTTTCCTTAGACACATCACCACGAGACAGGGGAAGTAGATCGGTTCACATGTCAAGAACCTGTATGATCTTTAGGTTCAAGATGCATGCAAAGCCTTGAGAAGCAAGGCAACTGTTGGAGACTTGGTGGTTGAGAGGGAGAGTATATTACCTCTCAACATGTAGTGCCAGAAGAAGTCTCAAACAATTATGGAGGAGTCACAATTGGTGAAGCAATTTCAGGAGGTTGTGGAGCAGCCACAACTGGAGAAGCCGAGAGGAGATCGAGTGGAGGCATCCACTCATGCAGAGACCTCTAGTAGGAGGAAATTTCGAGCCGAGTGGGCAGAGGGATCACATGCATCCATACCTCTAAGTAGGAGGTGGGGCGATGTGGAGTGATAGTCCCAAGAAGGCTGAAATAGGGGTAGGATCCTTGAGGTACCCAGCCTCTTTGATTAGACCTTGCTATGGGAGCCCCAACAAGGAGTAGCAAGACTCGCTGAGTGGGTAGAGACAAATGCGGATGGAACGGTAGAGGGAGCTTCAACATCAAAGTGTGTTTCTATCCCAACAGGGAGGTTAGTTGGGAGATCAGTTACTTACTTCTCAGTAACTAAGTTGCAGTGCAATAGTGGGCAGCACGATGCAACATGATGAGAGGAGGTGTAGTGTAGATGCATGTTGGGAGATAGGACCATCAACAACACGGATGCAACAGTAGGAATCAGTGTGATTGATGCAATCAGAGATCACAGTGACAGAGGCTAGAGCAGTTAGATACTGAAGAGCATAGAGGTGCAGAGTTTTTTAGTCGACAGAGACAACAACAGTCAGAGACTTTGATGACAGAGGCATCATTTTGATTTAGGATGGATATTTTTTTGTTTCTAGAGTTGCTCGAGCAACAACACTAGGGAGAAGTGTTGCATGCAGAACATTCCAAAGGTTCGGGATCGGATTCGAGTTGAATGCTTTCTTGTTGAGAGGGAGTGTTGAAAATAACAACAAGAAATGCTATAAATAGCATTTCGTGTACCAGTGTTGAAGATAGCAACAAGGAATGATAAAATAGAAATGCTAAAAATAGCATTGCTATAAATATCCTTTCGGGATACATTCCAATTTTAGTTAGTCCCTGAACTAAAATTGAGAATTAAAATTCGAATTTGATCTTAAAAATTGTTTGAAAGATAATTAATTAATTCATCTTGAGTTAATTAGTCGAAGAAAATCAAACATGAAGTATATGTGAAGACATGCAACAATTTTCCCCTTGATTGAGGAAGTTATCCCTTAATTAAAGTGAGCAGGATGAGTTGTAATTAGTTAGCTTAGTTAATTGAGTTAAGTCCAGTTAGATTAGTTCCAACAATTTGTAGAACTAATTGTGAGTTCAGTTAGTTAATGCATGCATGCATGTAACTACTGCACTTCACATAACTGAATATTCTCTCATAAATAACTCATGCATGTCAGTTCAGTCAGAAACCATGCAGAAGGAATTAACTCCTTCAGGATTGCGCAGTTATTTCAGAGGTTAGTGTTGTGTGTGAGGTGAGAATCACATAGGTGGCAGCTAGAGGACCCAAGATAAACTGCACAAGGAAATAAGAGGCTTGGAGAACTAAAGGAAGGCATATGTTGTGTCTATTCAGTCTATGAGCAACATTGAGGGATTGTACTGAGAGACAGATAGCTTGTGAGCTAAATCTTTTTGTAATCCAGAGATATTTCCACTTGTATGATAATACAGAGATCGGGGTTTTTAGCTGAGGCTTTCCCCATAGTATTCTTCTATGTTCATGTGTGATTAATTTCTCATTCTCTGTTATATGTGTTCTATTTGATCTTGCTCAAAATCGATTAAGCTTCCGCAAGTTTTTTGTTAGAAGTAGATCAAGTATTTTGCTTTAGTATATTGCATTATCAGTTGATCTACAATGGGAATTTCTACAAGATATATATATATATATATATATATATATATATATATATATATATATATATATATAGTAGAAAATAACAAGGCAAGTAGGAGTCCCCAAGCTGTAAAAACCAAAATTTCTAGCAATGAAAATGGAGTACCTTCAGCAGTTCAATCATTAATCTCTAGAAACAAACATTGAGTTTCAAAGGACAATAAATTTGCCACCAGTTTTCCTAGAAATTGAGTAATGCGAGACTTGGATTCAAAAAAATTATAGTGACTTGAACATCATCTTGAATTGTTGAGAAAGGAAAATCTTAGAAAAAAACCCAGCAAAGATCATGTTAAGATTTTTAAAATGCATTTTTTTCAAGTAATTATATTCTCCATGCATTAACACCATGTTTCCCCTCTGTTGGAACAATTAAGAGAAGTTCTTATTCATGAAAATGAAACATGCAAAAAAAATGGGTAAAATGAGACCCAAAGGGTCACTTTAAGATTTGATAGATTTTTGCCTCCTACCTGTGAAAATTTCTTCAAAAATTTGCATAGAAAAGAACCAACAAAGAACTTTCTAAGATTTTTAAAATGCAAATCTTTTATTTCAAGTAATTATATTTTCCATGCATTAAAACCATGTTTCCCCTCTATTGGAACAATGAAGTGAAGTTCTCACTCATCGAAATAAAATATGCAAACAAAAATGGGTAAAATGGGACCAAAAAGTCACTTTAAAAATAGATTTTCACCTCCTACTTGTGCAACTTCCTTAAAAAAATGGCACATTCCTAATTTTTATAAATTGTGAATCTACCAAATTTCTAGGCCTAGTTCTCATTTTGGCTTGACCTTGGTGATATATCAACGTGTTCTGCAACATTGAAACACATATTGCACTACCCACAGTATGCCCGTTATATTATAATAAATGCATTAAGAAGTTTTCATCTATCATACTCACAATCAATCCTATTATTTTTTGTTATTAAAAGAATGTACATTAAAAAAAATCATCAACCAAGACCATGCACCTTCAAAACATGTTCATGTTGACTTACATATAGCCTAGCATAATCCACCTAACAATATTCATCCTTTTCCTTGGAAAAAGGGGAGGAGAGACCTAAAGGAATAAAACCTTAACATTAACATCTTAAGATTTCAACTTCAATAATTGTAATGGGAACACACTTTTCTTTACATACGAGATCAGTTACAACACTGTAAAATGGAGCCATAAATTATCTTTTTTGAAGCACCAAATCCACAAAGTAAAAGCTTACTCCAATGAAAAGGTTTGTCTATCTTATCAATTTACATTCAACGCAGGTTATCTTCAAATTTGGAGAGTGTGGGTAGAAATTTGAACAAGGAATCTACATAGGAAATGAGATGGCATATTTATGAACATTATTGATATGAGCACACTACCAACAATGTGAATACTCACAAAAGAAAGTATACAATTATTAGAGGAGATTGCGGAAATTATCCACATCTCTATAAACCCATTTGTACTAAGGCACATATAAAGAGCAAAAAATATGGGAGAGTGGTCATGTTTGACCCATTATATGCAACAATTGTTTTCAGACAAGAAAATATGTTTATTCCAAAGTAAAATTTACATTTCTAATGTTCCATGTAAGTATCCAATTGGCGTATCCACGAGTATCCAGAACATATAATTCCATGGATACAAGGAAATAACTGTCTACCTCTCAATGATAATTATGTCCTCCTACAAGTACTTCAACTAGTAAAGGGGTGTGAAGACAAGAACCTCAAAGCAAAAAAACCTACACAATACAAAAATAAAAAGTATCGAAAGATGAAATTGCATGGATACAACGAATACAAAAATACACTTCATCCTCCCTCTACCTTTATAGAATAGATCTAGGGGCATAATAAAAAAGTCCATAGAGAATAGGATTATAATGGGAAAAATAAAGATGATAAGCAAAAAAAACCAGAAACAAAATCTACTAATTTGAACATGTGTCCACATGTACTCAAAAATCAGAGGAAACAAAAGAACCC
The DNA here is from genome assembly GCA_031772625.1 of Pinus tabuliformis. Taxonomy (NCBI): domain Eukaryota; kingdom Viridiplantae; phylum Streptophyta; class Pinopsida; order Pinales; family Pinaceae; genus Pinus; species Pinus tabuliformis. Next base: position 1,149,630,311 of record CM062805.1, read on the forward strand.
AGCTTGATTGATTATGCACTTGACAAAATGGGATTTACTTCTTTAGTAAAAAGGAAGAAAATTTTACCCTCTTTTCTATTGTACTTTGGAATAAATCCTCTAGGTATGGCATTAGGGTTTTGTGCTACACTCTATCCTTACTCTCCAACATTAAAATAAGAGTTCCAAAATTTATTTGAGCTTTGACCAAACCTAGTCAAATCTTATCAAGTTCGACCAAGATGTGATGAGCTTAATTATGTTTTCCTAAGCTAGTCAACAAGCTTGACCCAGGATTTTGAAAAGGAAGTTTGATAGAGATGACTGCTCTGACATATTTTGACAAATTTTCCCTTTTTGTATGCCTCGAAGAGAGAATCCGAATTAATCTCCTCTCACCACAATGTGGCTAGATAAACGAGACAAATTAGAACCAATAGTATCCACTAAGAGATTGTGAGTGAGGGGCATTTATTTTCCCAAAAGATACTCAGAACTTGAATTTGACTCCAGCCATTGTTTTTTGCGTTGTTGCATCCATAAATACAAACACAAATTTTCCATCAAAGATGCTTGAACACTTATATGGGAAATTTTAGCCCCTCACTTCATACATATCAAAATACTTCATACTCCATACCTTTTATCCAAAACTTGCCAACAACTCATACAAATAAGTGTTTAAAATTGTTTATGTGCACATTTGATTTTGTTGTACTTACACATGGACTATTATTCTAGTGATTTGACTGTGCTCATAGTATGTGTTAAATTTAAATTATGCATATGATATTAATACATTGTTATTGTTGGTATTGTCACATGGTTATGCGTTTGTTAGATTATGTTGTGGTTTATGATTTGTGAATTAGGGTTAATTGTGCCAAGGTTATTTATGATTTTGTGCAATTGTGATTAAATTATGCCTATGTTTCCTGTGAAATTGTGAAATGTGGAGCTTGGGTGAGTGATTTCACCTAGCGGGAGCATTGAGTGATGTTACAAGTGGTATCAAAGCCAAGTTGCAACACTGAGCCTACATGGGCTAGAGACAAAGCACCCATACATAGGACAGAGGAAAAATTTTGGAATGGTTTCCATTTACTTGACCATTGTCAAATAGGGAACATGGATTCTTTGGGTCAATTGCACTATTCATTCACAAACAGGGGACAACAATTTGACCCAAGCCCAAGTGGGACTACATGGACTAAAGATGAATTATATGGGTGAAATGTTTAATAGGTTTATAAATTGTTTGACAAAATATGCCCAAGGGATGTTTTCTTATGGAATCTAATGATTAAAGAGTATGTGAGGAAATGGCTTGGTGAGGAAGTCCTTGGCCTTTTCTCTCAAATGCTGGAGAGAAATATATAGCCAGACAATGTCACCTTTCCCACTATGCTCCAGGCATGCACCAACATTTTGTCCCTACAAGAGGCCCAGGGGATTCATTATTACATAGCCAAGAATGGGTTGCAAACATAATTTTCCTTGGTCCAAACAATTAATTAATTTATATTAGTCAATGTCCTCTGTCAGATGACCCTACCCTTTAGAAAAGAGTGGTTAAAAGAAATTTTATAATATCGGCCACCTTTAAATTATAACCCAAGGCCACCATTGTAACAAAATACTTAGGCTTGGAGACTTATGAAGCTATGTGCTTTTTCTTGCTCTTGTTTCTTAATGGAATTTCCTCTATGTTCTTATCCTCTATTTAATCTCTATGTTTTGCATTATGCAGCTCATTCCCTTGTTTCCTTAATATGCTTCATATATCATTTTTTCTACATTGAAAACTTCAACTATTCCCAAGTTTCAAAGAAGCCCAATCTTCAAACTTGCAAATATCTGTTACCATCCTTATGTATTATTACATTTTTGTTAACTTCTGGTTCTCCTTTTTTCTTGAGCCAGTCCTACCCTTTTTTATAGTCTTGTCATTAACAATGTGAACTTTGAAATGGGAACTGATACTATTACCCGTTTCGTAGAGATAGCGAAAGAGTGACCCGATTTTGAAAAGGGGGGATGTGGAACACTCATATTCTTTTTAGAGCATAGTTTTTGGCACTTAAATTTTTTTTATGTACATTACATTTTAGAATGTTAGTGATATGCATGCTGATTTAAAAAAGTAGCGATTCTATATCAGTTCTTTTTTTTAAAAGACCTATTTTTTGACTTTAAATTTTCTAATGTATGAAATGTAAATAATTATTTTCTAAATTTAAAAATTAAAAAAAAATATATATAAAAATATATAATAAAAAAAAGACAAAAAAAAACATAAAATAAATGTGTGTGTGTGTAAACCATAAAAAAAGTTGGCAAAAAAAACAAACTAGCTTAAAAAAAGAAAAAGAAAAAGAAAAAGGCAATAAAAATCTTAAAAACTATTAAAATCAAAATTAAAAACATTAAAAAAATACTTATATATATATATATATATATATATATATATATATATATACTCAAATTAAAAAAGAAAAAAAACAAAAACCAATTACTATATATATATACAATAAACATATTTAACAAAATTTATTTTTTATTAAAAAAAAAAAACAATTTTATCAGCCACCGCCCCCCTGAGAGGCCGAGTGGTGGGTGTTTGATTCTGAGAATCAGATAACCACCTCCCGGCCACCCCCACAGGCCGCTGAGTGGTAGCTATCCAATTCCGAGAATCAGATAGCCATCGCCCAACTGCCCGTGGGGGTGGCTGGGAAGTGGCTATTCGATTCTTGGAATTAAATAGCCATCACTCGGCCACTCGTGGGCATGGTGGCCGATAAAATTATTTTTTTTAAATAAAAAATAAACTTTGTTTTTTTAAATAAAATAAACATATTTAAACAAATTTATTTTTTATTTAAAAAAACAATTTTATCGGCCACCGGCCCCACGAGTGGCCAGGTGGTGGCTATTTGATTTCGAGAATCGAATAGCCATTTTCCGGCCACCCCCACGGGCGGTTGGGTGGTGGCTATCTTATTTTCGGAATCGGATAGCCACCAATCAACCAACTGTGGGGGTGGCCGGGTGGTGGTTATCTGATTCTCAGAATCGGATAGCCATCGTTCGACTGGCCCCCCCACCCAATTCTGAGAATCAGATAACCACCACCCGGCCACCGCCACGGGTGGTTGGGCGGTGGTAGCCGGGTGGTCGCCGGGTGGTGGTTATCTGATTCTCAAAATCGGATAGCCATCGCCTGGTCGCTCGTGGGGGCGGTGGCCGATAAAATTGTTTTTTTAAATAAAAAATAAATTTTGTTAAATATGTTTATTGTATTTAAAAAAACAAAATTTATTTTTTATTTAAAAAACAATTTTATCGGCCACCGCTCCCACGAGCGGCCAGGTGATGGAGAATTGATTCTGACAATTGAATAGCCACTTCCTGGCCAGTGGCTATCCGATTCTCGGAATTGGATAGCCACCACTCAGCTACCTGTGGTGGTGGCCGGGTGGTGGCTATCCAATTCTGAGAATTGGATAGCCACCGGACGGCCGAGCGGTGGCTATCCGATTCTAAGAATTAGATAACCACCACCCGGCCACCCCTACAGGCAACTGAGTGGTGGCTATCCGATTTCGAGAATCGGATAGCCACCGCCCCACTGTCTATGGGGGTGGCCGGGAAGTGGCTATTCGATTCTCGGAATCAAAAAGCCACCGTCGGACCATTCGTGTGGATGGTGGCCGATAAAATTGTTTTTTCTAAATAAAAAATATTTTTTTTTAAATATGTTTATTGTGTATATATATATATATATTTTTTTATATTTTAAAATATATATTATATATATATTTTTATATTTTAAAATATATATATATATATATATATATATATATATATTAAATATTTTAAATTTTATTTTAAAAAGTATTAAAAATATATTTAGTTTTTTTAATTTTAATGTTTTGTTTTTTTTTTTTTTTTTAAATCCAAATTTTAAATCATTGTCAAATCCAAATTTTAAATTTTTTAATATAAAATTTGAATTTTTTTTAATCAAAATATAGTTTTTTTTTTTTTTTTTTTTTTTTTTTTTTTTTTTTTTTTACGATTGTTTTGGTTTGTTTTTTTTTTTTTTTTAGCGTTTTGGTTAAACTTTTTTTTTTGTATTTTTTTCATTGTTTTTATTTTTAATTTTATGTTTTCATTATTTTTTTGAAATTTTAATGTTTTCGGGGTCATAACAAAATCTTTTACACCGTTATTTCAAAATGTTGAAAATTTATTCAAAAAAAAAAATGTTATTTCAGCATCAACACTTTTCATTTTGAGAGTGTTTTTTGCAAAATTTTTGCACATAAAAATTCGGTTTTACTGGCATTTTTTTTAAATGTTGGAAATTGACCCTAAAAAAAAAATCCATCGTTCCGTTATTATCACTTTTCATTTTTAGGTCGTTTTTGCACAATATTTGCACAAAAAATTCTTTCTCACTGCCATTTTTAAAACATGTTCAAAATTGATCCTAAAAAGAAATTCATCATTCTAGTATACACACTTTTCATTTTTAGCACTGTTTTTCATGTTTTTTGGTGGTTTTTGGGGCCCGTAGTTTGGTGCTTCATCTCCTAGGGTTAGGTTTTTGGATGTTTAGGGTTTCCCATCATTTCTCAATAATAAATAGGCCTTTGAGCCTCATGGCAACACAGTTCAGAGGCATGTAGCCGCCACATCTCTTCTCATAGATAAGCTACTGTGGCCCGAGCTAGCCTTGTTTACATTATGTTTGTAAGCATATTTCAGTATTTGGTATTAATGAAATGAAGTGTTATTTCTATTGCATATTTGTATTTATGGTTATATATGTAATTTGTTGTGTTCCCGTTTAAATTCAGATCATTCAACTCTTAACTAGAGTTGCAATCTAGACTCTTCTAGAGTCTTCTTCATCATAATCAGGTGGGTAGTCCCTTTTCAATGAGTTATGGGGTTGACATGGAATCATCTTGAATTATGGTGGACAAAACAGAAAGGCCAACTTTTGAGTTATATAATGGTTGCATATGGACTCCAATTGAGGTGATTGTTACACACTGGGAAAGGTATTTTTGTGTAAAATATGAAAAAAGGATGCCACACCAAAGAAAAAATGTTTTATCCCCAAAAAATTTCCTTTGTTGCCTCAAAATTGTCCTAGAAGGTTTCATATTGCAATTTTCCAAACTGGGTCCTACTAGTAAAAATGATCCTGTGAATTGATTCCTCCACTTTTTCCACTTTGAAAGAATTAAGATGGATTAAAAACAATATAATGGTCCATTCTGGATCACAAATCCCCATTTTGGGAGGCTCTTTTTCCTTAAAACCTTCTATTCAATGAGGTGAGGAAATTTTTCCTCCACCTTCTCTTGGATGTACCATTTAGCTTTGTCTAAAAGTTTTCATTTCAACCCAATTTACCAATGCTCATGTTGCCCTAACTTCTAGTTCTCTACCTCTTTTGAAAAAATGTATATTTAGTCAACTGTACTTGAGAACCTGGTGCCATTCTTCTATAGAAGGTAGTAATTATTTATCTTCTTAATCTAGCATGGAAGGCTTATAGAGCTTCAATTTCTCCACATTAAAAGTTGATTAAATGCACATGTATGGTGGTAGACTGAGTCTGTATGAATTATCTCCCACCTTTTTATGTATCTCAAGGGGACCATACCACAAAGCCTTGATTTTCTTACCAGAACCCTATAACCTCTACTTGTTCAACTATAACATACTTTGTCTCCCACCTTGAATGACTTCTCTGTTCTATGATGATCATGCTGAGCCTTGTATTTTTTTTGTGACTTTTGCAATGTCTCTTATACTTTTATATGTATTTTCTTAATATTTTCTACATTTTTTTTTGCCCTCAAGGCATCCCATGTAAGATCCTCCCTCACTTGTCCTCACTGCCCATATGCAATATTCAAAGGTGAAAGTGGAAAATACCCGAAACAAGTTTCAAATCGAGACTTACTAGAAGAAGTGTGGACCGCTATGTTATAAGAGTGTTGTATATATACCAAATTTCTATCCCTGGTCTTCATATGCTTCCGATTGTAACCCCTCGAGAGCTGCACCAAAGTCCTATTGACTACTTCTATTTTCCCATCTGCTTGAGGATGGAATGTTGTAGACCTATCAGACTCCATGTCCATGTTCTCCGATAATGTAGGCCAAAATGCATTGAGAAATCTTGTGTCCCTATTTGAAACGATGCTCCTTAGTATCCCAAAGTGCACCCAAACCTGTCCAAAGAACATATTCGCTACTTCTTGCCCGTTGATGGTCATTTTACAAGGCATAAAAAACACATCTTGTTGAACCTATCAATTAACACAAACATTCATTCCTCCCACAAAAGACATGGAAATGTTTTCCCAAAGACAAGTGGGTATTTAAGTAAGGGATGATATAGACCCTGTTTCCTATTACTAGGCTTGCTGGTACAATAAAGCATGCATCCTCTTATAAACTTAGCTACACATTCTTGCATCTTGGGCCAATACACATACCCTTGCATGTTGGTCACTTTCTTCCCTGCACCAAAGTGTCCTACAACCTTGGAAGTGTGAGCCTATCTCATTAACTGCAATCTCTCACATTACACATAACTTATCCAACTTGTAGAGTAGCTCATATTAGATATGGTAGTAAACAATGTTATCACCATCGTGCACATGACTCTGGCTCTGCAACTAATGAAACACCTCCTTGATTCTTCATTCTATAAATATGCCTCTTTGTATGCATCATGGGTGAATAGCTCCATGTGCATCAGATTTCAAAAAGTTGTGATCTTTGATGTGGGTGGCCTTGAAATCATGTTGACCAACTTGTTTGTGATACCCTTCTTGTACTTGATCACTAAATGAAACTATTGTAGAAATCCCATCCACTTGTAATTCATGGTTTATTGTAGATTACTCTGGGCCTACAAGTACTATAGTGGTTGGTGATCTATGTGGATTATTGTCTTTTTAATAGTGAAAAAGTGTCCAGCCAATAATTAGGGGGTCTCCCCAACACGAAGTCCCAATCATACCTCACATAGTTTGGGATAGGAGCGCAATATGGTATTTGGTTAGGATTGCCACCATGAATGTTTCACTCCTGGCTGTAAAATGTAGATATGTTAGATTCAGGACAAGAATGAAATGCCCAAAAAATGGGGTGAGATCAACCCATGATTGACAAAATTACAAAGTAATATACAAGAATAATGCAAAATAATAATAATAAGAAGTACATCTCAAATAATAGTCGGTTATCCAAAATAATACAAGACATACTTAAAAGAATGTTAGAGGTTAACTGCAAAATAGTTCACAATAAATTACTAGCATTAATGTGGAATAAAAGGGTAGAGATTTGAAAGAAAATACATGTGAAACAAATATGGATTAGTTCATAGGCATATCATCTGCATGAAATCACACATACAAACACAATGCAAATACCAAATAGCCAATGCAACGACTATGAAGATGCATAGGAATCAATGTCGAAAGTGAAGAACTTCCCATTATTCATGACGAAAATTCAATGTGTACATGTCAAGTAGGTCCATTAAAACCCATTAGTGGAACAAGCACTCCTCATACCATCTTCAAGGCAAAGCCCTAGCCTCATCACAACTCACCCTACTATTTTCTAGGCACTGAGAGCCTCTAGGTCCTTAAGCTTTAAAAAATCTATCAAATACTAGCCCAAATCAAGTGATAAATTCCTTTACAAATGAGTCATGAGGGTATATTTATATAAATGAGGTGACCATTTACCTACCATGACCTTTCGCCTACCCTCATGACCCTTAAACTTCCTTCTCATTCTTTTATTCTTTGTGACTTCTATAATTTACATGGATTTTACATAATTTATCATTTTTAAAACTATAATCGAACAACAAAAATAAACATGATGTGAGAGGTCACCCCTTATGTTGCTTCTCCTTTTCCATTTTGCTAGCCATCTCAAGTTCCTCAATTGGTGTGAATACTTTGGTCGAGAAGTCTGGTCTTTTCATGAAAACATGACTAAATAAAGCCAACCTGAGAAGTCCAACATGGTAGATAGTCACACTTTAATCGAATAACAGTATTGTAATGCATTGAATAAACTATTTTTTCTCATGACCCACTATTGACTTGTTCACACTGAGAAGTCTTTTTAGTTATGGAATAATCATGGACTTAAGGGTGACTTAGAAGATATCAATCTTATATTTTGTGCCATAAGATGTTTTCCTTTTTTCTAAAATGTTTCTCTTTGTATTGGATGCCTGAAATTTTAGCTACCTATGTTGCATCCCTCTTATAATCTATCCCTTCTGAAAAATCCTTAGCCTCTTGTTTCTCATTGAATCATTTTCTGTATCTTTTCTAGAATCTTTTGTAGATAACTTGGAATAATCTTCTTGTCGAGTCCACTTGGTATTTTCTTTGAAACTTTAATTTCACTCCACATTGTTATGGTGATATTTTTTAGCATAATATTGAGTGAGTGTTCTTACATTCAACTTTTCTAGCTAAAGAATTTTCATACAAAAATATGGAGTCTTGAGATGACTCTGTATATATTTAGTAGGTATTAATGGAGCGATGTAGTTATTTTATTCTACTAATTTTGTTTGACATGGAAACTAAGTCCTTGGTTAGGATTTCAACACCTAAATGTCTTGTTAGTAGATGCCCCAATTTTGTGCCCTAAAGTCTCATTTTGTCCCTAGATATCAAGTCAAGCTATAAATTGTGATATAGATTTTGTAGTATTTGTGGTGTAGCTCTCTAGTTTGAAGGACTACAATACTAATTCATATTTCCTTGAGTAAACTCTTGCACATATTTATTGTTGGGCTCAAATACTGTTGATACAAGTTTGGTCCTGCAAAATTCAAGTCTTAAGAAGAAAGATGCTAAAAATCATGGTGCCCTAACATTTGATATGTGAAGATTATTCTTGTAGATCTTCCTGAAACAAGGGGGTTGTAGAAAAATGGAAAAATTCAACAAGAGAAGGATAAATTAAAATAATCTCATCTTGATGCACCTGCATAACCTCAACAAATTCCCAAAAGGATTGACCTATAATTTTCTGAAAATAAGTTGAGACTTATATTGCACAAGCTAGACATAATACATAATATCATTGTTCAACTGAAACATTAAGTGATATCATTTTACTTTCAGGTGTCTAACCCCTCAACATTATACATCTAGGTAGCCACTTTCTAAACCATTTTGGCCACCAAAAAATATTTTTTTGATGAAGAGTGAAAAGTACTAAAGCATTTATCCCATAAGAAATTAAATTAAATAAGCCCATCAAGGTTGTTGTTCTAACATCAAGAAAAGAAATCTAGAAACATTTTGTTGTGTCAATGAGACAGAACATGATGTACTGCTTGAAAGGGTTTTATAATGAAATAAAAATTCTAGAGCACAATTATTTTCATGGTAGGGTTATTTTAGTCGCAAATCATTATTTCCAATGACACTTGAAACTCCATTGTAATCTGCGAACGTGCTATGCAATTTGCAACTACTATGATTTCACAATCTTTTTCAAATCACAAATATTGGTGCCTCTTCAGTCACAAAAACAAATTAACACCTCCCTTGCATTCATTCCAATGATTGAGAGATAAAATTGTTGGGATGTGCTATTTGTTGTGTGTAATGGCATCAAGATAGCCTACAAAGGAGTGAAACTGGGTAACGGGGTGGCGGTGAATCTCCCAAACAACATGGTGTCATATCTTTAGAACTGTATCCACAAACTCTCCATCATTTCATAGGATTTTTATCATCTTTCCTAGCATTTCTAATGTAGCAGGTGTCTAATCACTACGTCAGTCGAATTAACAAACAAAATGGTCTTTTATTCCAGCCCTTCATGAGTTGGTTTCATTTGAAGAGATCTCCCTTTGGAGCAATTACAAAATGTGATTTTCATAATCTTCATAACATGTACTCTTTATCGCATGCAAATCATCTTAATATAATCTTCACCTCAATGCTTGATCATAGTATTTTGCCAATTGGTTCACTCCTTATCACATATTCAATAGTAATGATTCCTATACAAGTCACTCAACACACTTATAGATTACAGAGCACTCAGAGTACCCACTACAAATTTAATTTGTGATTTTCACTAGAGAAATCTCACCTTCTTGTCGCCAATCGCACATCTAATTTCCAGAGTCCCGAGTGTTCAATGAGATCATGATTTGCAATTTGAGGAAAAGGGCTTGGTAAGTCACAAATTGAATGGGAGGCATGAAATTTAAATCACATGCTTTGATTAGATTTATAATGACTGTTCGGTGATTTAATTGTGAGTTAAATCCATGTCATTAAATTGTGAAACTGGGGTTCATGAACCGATAAGGTATACATGTAGTATATGTACTAGGTGATTATTTCTAACAATAGATTAATCTAATGCAAGAAACTTAAAACTAATTATAAATCAAATAATGAAAGCAAAATAAAAGCAAGTGCACATGTTCTCTCTCAGCCACTTTCTCTCTGAAAGACTAGCTCTACGAAAACCAACAATTCTAATCTAAGATATGAAATGAAAGAATAATTTAATCTAGTATTCTATAAGATTACTAATGTGAGATTACTAGTGTGCTAGTGTGCCAATCCAATCCAAACTTAAGGAAATTAAATCAATCTTAACAAAACAACATTAACAAAAAAAACATAAAAACATATAATCAAAATAACATAAAAGAAACTAAATTAAACTTTCATAAATGAAACAACATAAATATGCACAACAAATGAAAGAGGTGTGCAAACTGTGGTTGATGGGGGTCCTCCACTCCTCAGCAGACACACCGAACGATTATCAAATATTGGAGATCGAGGCAACAACATGCATTCCATAAATTGAAGTTGGAGAAAGTTCCAAAGATATTACAATAATCAAACCCTCTTCCTCTCTATCCTCACTTTACAAATTGCATTATTCATTTCTTTACCATTATTATCTATTCTATAATATCTCATATCTTGGATGGAACACCTTTGAATGAAGTATGCACTCCTATTTATACAAAAAATTAAGATAACTAATCAATAAATGTAGATCCACAAATCTTTTCTAGATCCATAATTATCTCTTGTGGTTACAACCAATTACCTAAAAATATGAGATACAAATCCTCTCACACATCTTTAGGAGACACATTTCAAAACATCCATGATTCTTCTCCATTGGTTATGCTTAGTCAATGATTCAAATCTTCCTCAAATATTCCACAAATCTTCATGAGTTGAAATTGAAATTCGAATTTGTGGTTGAGTGGCCAAATAAGGCTCGTCTATAATCTTCAAATAGGCCTACGACATCATAAAATGATCCTACTTTTAAATATATATATATATATATATATATATATATATATATATATATATATATATATATATGAAAACATGCTAATTTCCTAATAATTAATCATAAATTCTCTTAGATACTTCAAAAAAAAAGACTTGGAAAATAAAAATGATGAACCCATATGATCATGCAAATTGCATTAATGTAGGGTTATGGAGTTGCAAATACAGTAAAGAGCTACAAAATATGGTAAAATGATAGAAATGAGGGTGAAAGAGGATGGAATTTTGGAGGCCCAACATTTCACCCAACTGAAGATGTTGCATGTCCTCATGTAACTTTGCATTGATTCCTTTAATCATAACTTGATCTTCTTGAAATGTTTTGCTTCTTTATGAACTTTGGCTTTGTATTGATTCTCTTTTAATTTTTCATAATCAAATCATTTTATAGCTTTATTCTCTTTGAAAAGTGTACTTTGAAAGACATTTTATTGCAACATATTTTTAATGGTTGGTTTTTGTGTAACAACAAATTTATGAGTATTGGTTCTTGTGTAATAATATTTTTCTTATTTTTGTTGCATCAAAATACTTGAACACAGTGAAAATTCTTTTTTAAGGTCCCATAGAGGTTGTCAGCCATTAATGTGCTTATCAATCGATCATTGCAGAACATATAAACTTTTGGAATCAAAATGCAATAATACTTGGTTGGGAAAGATATGTTGGTCAACAATGTATGAGGAATATGTAATATGGAAAAAAAAAAGTAATGGATATTTCCCCTCCCACTAACTAAATATATTTTTAGTTTTTGGCAAATGAGAAAGGGAATATAAATGTGGTGATGGATTTTCCAAAATCACAAGTTTAGTATTTAAGGAATTACATGATTAAAGGTTAGAAAAAAACATACTTTCACCTACCTGAAAAGTGGACAAGCTATGTATATGAAAGTGTGTGTTTACTATTGCTAGATCATGGAATTTGAAGTGAAAAAAAAATTGATCTACTTCTTATTTCTATTGGTTGTATGAATAGAGGATGAATCTTATCTTAAATTGGAATCTTTATTGCTAGGATAATGCCACTGCTGCTGAACTCTGGAGTTGATTCTTGATTTATTAGAAAACTGTTGCAAGTTGTTGAAATCATATAGTCTTCATTAATTCCCACTCAGTGGCATAATTATTATCTATGTGAATAAATGTGTTGATGTCGAACATAGAAAGAAATTGTTGGATTACCAGCCATTAATGAATGCCATTAACCAACACACGACTACTCATCATTGATTTCAATGATAGTCAAGATGCCTACGTACATCTTACTAGGTACGAATACATGTGTCTTAGTCAAGTCACATATAAGATCTAACAAACATGGTACATTGATGTATCCTCATTGTTTATTGGTGAGAGAAATTTCCATTAGGGCATGCAAGCCTCAAGGTACTAGAAAAATCTCTAGTCTTGATCCCAAATGATGTGTCAAAGTCAATGGGTCAAGACATGTTAGAAGGGAGGCCTTAATGAATCCTCCATCATCTAACGCGAGTATAAAATAATCATTTGAAGGATCATAGGTGAAATATTTGCATTATGAAGCAAGGTTTATTTCACAAAGGGAAGAGGAAAATGGGGTGACTTAGCATTGTAAGGGAGTTGAATGACTTTATTTTAGGTTAAGGGTGAGTGAAAATGAGGCAGGAAAGTATGAAGCTTGTAAAGGGAAAATGAGTTTTAAAATTTTGTAATAGGGAGATGGAAATTCATGGATGGATTGTAAGCTTAGAAAGAGGAAAATGAATAAGTCCATAATGACATTAATGGCATTTTAAAAGGTTTATTTGGAAACAATTGACATGGTGGATGTGATCAAGTTATCACCTTCAAGATTTCTTTTGGAACATGATTTTCTTTGAAAAATGTGGTCTTTAAAAACCACCCATGCATAAAGTAGTCTTTTTATCATCCTCAATCTTGAAAAAGCCTTAGCACTAATCTGCAATAAAATATAAGATCTGCAAAAATTCACAAATAGTGCTTAATGAAATAGATTCAAGGAAAAATAAAATGCATTTTTACCTATTAGCAGTGGTGCATTTTAGTCTATCTTACTTTCCAAATGCTAGTTTTGAGTGCTTTAAAAAAATCATATTAGAGTAAATGCATGAAAAACATGATATGAAAATTTTATTTCTATTTTCAGGAAGTTTCGAGGTTCATTTGCTATAAAATCCAAAAATAAATACCATTTTTTTATTGTCTCAAACATAAATGAAAATTATTCCATGGTGTAGAGCTCCACAAGATGTTTCCAACGACGCTTGAATTGTTAAAAAAGGACACCGTATGAGAAAGTGATGGTTGTTTGAAGTTTTGGCAAAAATGTAGTGAGGAGTGCCATGTGGCAGCACCAAAGGGTGCCACATGGCAGAATCTGAAAAATGCCACGTGGTAGTATAAATAGATGCCATGTGAATTGTTCAAATGCTGGTGTAAATGATGACATGGAAATGAATGGTCACATGGCTGTCAATGATGATGTGGCAGGTTGAATGGATGGTGACTGGGCATTTTGTGGGCAAAGCACATGCTGCCATGTGGACAAATCATGGGTTACCATGTGGCAAACCAAATTTGACCAAAATATAGTTAAATTACGAAATATATGGGGGCGGTATTTGAACATTAGACCTCATCCAAACAAATCAAAAAACATACCATTAAACCAACCACGTTTATTATGAAATAAACTAAAAGTATTTCTTTTTAAAGTATATTTTAGTAGATTATGTGAGGAAAAGGTGGCTCAAAGAGTGGAGTGGATGGTGTTTGACCCCACAACCTTTAGCAAAAAGATTAGATCTTAATTATTATGCCACAACTCATTATTTGGATATGAATAACATTCAAAATGTTTTTATTATTGTTTTTGTTGCAGGCTGCTACATGCGCTTTACAACACACTTTGTGGGTTCGTCTCTCACAAACTATCTGTTGAATTTTTCTCAAAATTTGCAGACAAGTTCCTACTATTCTTATATTTATGCATAGAAAAAGACAATGCCATCCAATGGAAATACCTTGAGATATAATCAAAATGGTTGTAGGTGATGATGTGTTTCAACAATTTTTTTAAACTTAAGAAATATTTTTCTCACAAACTACACATCATATTAAGCTTAAATTTTGTGAAAAGGTTCCTATGGTCTAAATGCTTCTGCACAACAAATATCAGATCAATCCCATGCATGAATCTCGATATACAAGTGAAATGGTTGAAGATGATGATACTCATTTTCTCGAAAATTGTGAAGCAGATTGGGTTGAAATTTACAGGGATTGTTCATTAGCATATTATGCACTTTCTATAAAAACTTAGGAGAACCTAGTTCCTAGTTTGTGATATATCTTCAGTTTAATTTCTACATTTTATATTCTTTTGTTTTGTTTTATTTTTTATTTTTTTAAAAATAAAACTACAAATTTTTATTTAACTAATACAAATCAAATTGAATGAAAGTTTTGTTATCAAATGGAGACAAATAAAATTGAAGATTGAAGATGAAAGTTAATTTAGGAATTTTTGACATCTTCAACAACTTAAACCATTCCTAAAAACTTTTCAAAGCCATTTATTCGATTTATACTTTCTGGTCTTCCAAGCTGCAACAAGGCACAAGAAGAGAGCATACTTTGAAATTTAACAATTGTTTTTGCATTTTAAAATCTGAAACTTAGAAAGCATAGGAAAAATATCATACCTCGAATTTTTAACTCTTCGTCTTTCATAAATCTCCATTTTGCTCATAAATGTTCCTACCAATTGTTAGTGAATGAAGTGTCTCTCATTGCACCACAATGAAATCACAAAACAAAAACAAAATCATGGTTTTATTCCTTTATTCTACCCTACTCTACCTAAAAAAATGAAATCTTTTCTTCAAGTTTATGCATATTTCCAATGTAACCATCTGCGAATAAAGATCTCTAGTGTTCTCATATCCATTTCTGAAAAATATATCTCTATGTCCTCTAGGATATGAGAGACCAGTTGTACTTTTGGTGATAAGATTTGTTGAAGAATGAAGGAATGTTGTGGCCTAATAACTTCTTGGAACCAATCTTCATTGTAATCCTTTCTTTACTGGTTCTCTTCATTAGTTATCATGCCTTGAATTTATTCTGGAAGTTTCCCTTCATTCTCTAAAGGGTACCAAGGATATGGAGACAAACATGCTAAAAAATCTTCAATTTCTGGCTCAAATGGATGCTTCTCATCAATTGTAGTCCATTGGATCTCTTGTTTGTTTACTGCTTCTTGGGATGCAAATCTATCATTGGTGCCTATTCTAGAACTAGGACAAGGGCGTGAGAAGACTCTTATAGGGGCATATCCTTTTCTTTGCAACAAATATTTGAGCATCATTTTAGTTCCTTTTCTGGTCTAGAGCTCTTTCTTCACAAATGGATTAGTATTTATACTCTTACATTATGAAAAATGAATTAAAATTCATGCATATTATATGATTTTAACTGTGCATCTAAAAATGAATGCAACTATACCGAGTTTGTCTAAACTTTCAAAATAAGCACCTATGTATAACTCCCTGGAAACAACGCCAAAATGTTGGGTGATTTCATTGTGAGGTAAATCCTTGTCATTAAATTGTCAACCCGACGTTCATGAACTGATGAGTTATACATGTACTATATGTACTAGGTGATTATTTCTTAGAATAGATTTATCTAATGCAGAAAACTTGAAACTAATTACAAATAATATAATGAGAGAAAATGAAAAGCAAGTGCACACATTCTCTCTCAAACATGTTCTCTATCAATCACATTCTCTCTCAAAGACTAGTTGTGCAAAAACCAAAAATTCTAATATAAGCTATGAAATAAAAAAGTAATTTAATTAAGTTGTCTATGAGATTACTAGTGTGCCAATCCAATCCAAACATAAGGAAATTAAATCAATCTTAACAAAACAACATCAATGAAATAAACATAAAAACATATAATCAAAATAACATAAAAGAAACTAAATTAAACTTGCATAAATGAAATGACATAAATATGCAAAACGAAGGAAATAGGTGCACAAACTGCAGTTGATGGGGGCCCTCCACTCCTCAACAAGCACACCAAATGATTATCAAAGCTTGGAGATCAAAGCAACAACATGTATTCCATAAAATGAAGTTGGATAAAGTTCCAAAGATATTACAATAATTAAACTCTCTTCCTATCTATCCTCACTTTACAAATTACATTAATCATTTCTTCTCCATTATTCTCTATTCTATAATATCTCATATCTTGGATGGAAGACCTTTGAATGAAGGATGCACTTCTATTTATACAAAAAATTAAGATAACTAATCAATAAATGTAGATCCCCAAATCTCTCCTAGATCCACAATTATCTCTTGTGGTTACAACCAATTACCTAAAAATATGAGATACAAATCCTCTCACACATATTTAGGAGACACATATCAAAACATCCATGATTCTTCTCCTTTGAATGTGCTTAGTCAATGATCCAAATATTCTACAAATATTCGGCAAATATTCATGAGTTGAAATTGAATTTCGAATTTGTGGTTGAATGGCCAAATAAGTCTCTTATTGAATCTTCAAATAGGCCTACACCATCATAAAAATCATCCTATATATATATATATATATATATATATATATATATATATATATATATATATATATATATATATATATATTTATATGAAAACATGCTAATTTCCTAATATTTAATCATAAATTCTCTTAAAATACTTAAAATAAATGACTTGGAAAATAATAATGATAAACCCATGTGATCATGCAAATGGTATTAATATAGGGTTATGGAGCTATAGAATATGGTAAAGAGCTATGGAATAAAGTGATAGAAATGAGGGTGAAAGAGGATGACATTTTGGAGGCCCAACAGTGACCAATACAATTTGAAATCAACTACGAACTTCACCCAATATATATGTATGGTTTTAGTGAACTAGGATCATGCATTTCATCCCATGTAATTCGACCTATCAAGCGAGTGAATATATAAAATTTCCTCTAATGGACTTATATGACTTCAACCCAAAAATCATGTGATTTCCCCTAACCAGTCCAATCGCTTTCCCGTAATAGACTCATGTGATTGTGTCGATATAGTTTCAAGTGGATTTTAGATTTTGAGATGAAAATAATGAACTATGAATTAGATTTTGAGGTGGAAATTGTTGTTGAAGAAGATAATGAGTGAGGGTCTAAAATTATGGGTGCCAAATTAGAGAAATGAGGAGGGATTCAAGCACATGTGTAAGAATATGTTTAAGAGAGGGTGTGTGCCAATGCTATGTGAAGAGAGGGTTAAGAGAAAATGTGCATGATAGGTATAGGTATGTTTGAGCAAGGTAGATGAAATGATTATGTTCCCAAGCATAAGACAAAAACATAATGATAAAATGTGGGGGTTGGGGGGGGGGGGGGGGTCATAGTTTAAAAATGAAACTTGGCTTTGTCGCATGCGATCAGGGTGAGCTTGGTCACAAATTGCATTTGCATAGGGTAGTCATAAGCCACTACGCTCTAGAAGTGAGATTTGCGACTAAGAGGATGATCTTCATGGTGTAAGTCACAAATCACACTTCTAGAGTCCAGGTAGACTAGCATTGCAAATTGCAGTTGCGACTTACGATAAAGGAAAAAAATACAAGTTTTCCAACGCTATAGATAAGGCCCATTATCGCATTTGAACTCAAGTTTGGGTGAAGCTAGGCTGGTTCTTGTGACAATATGCCAATCTTGAACCATAGATGAAACCTAATGCATCTTATAACCCTATTGACATAATAATATCTACTTCCCATTAAGAGATGCTTCTGGTGGTGAAAATCCCTTTGATCAGGTTGCAGCCTTGTTCAAACCCTAGGCATACAAAAATAAAACATAAGCATAAGCTCGAAAACTTATTAGAGAGATAATTATTATAAACTACATAAACATAAACGGAGAGGCACTGCCAAAAAATCCTTTGTAAAATAAATGAATGCAAAATTCCATAAACCCTAATGTCATAGATGAAGAAGGATAGGCAAGGAGATGCACACCATGGGCATATAAGCACTTGTAGACTCTATGATAATTAGGTCACTAAATAATTTTTACCATTACAATTGACATGGACATTTTCCAAGACCTTTAGAATCATAGAGGGACCTAAAATTTAGATATATAGGCTAAAATTTTGGGTGGTGTTGTGTTATGAAACCAACTCACAAAAAGATAGAAAATAAGGGTCAACGCCTTAGAAATCAGCCTCTTCGAGGGGGCAACCTCCTTTGCATTACACAAATCAACAATTCTTGGATGATACAAATGATAAGACCTCCTTTCTATATATAGGAGTCTAAGGGGTTATAATATAATCAGAGCCGACATAACAATAGTAACGTAAAGGCACAATAATAACAATAGTGGGCTTCTATGGGGCACAATAATAACAATATGGGGACTACATGGGCACAACAATATAATAAGGGGGTTGTACTAAGGGGTTACACTAGTAGTATAGAGACCTAACATGCCCCACTCCTTCAAAAAGTGTTGTCCTCAACACTTGAGTAGTTCTTGATACTTCTTTATAAAATTCTTGTCCTCCCATGTGGAATCTTCAGTGGGTAAGTTCTTCCACTTGATGAGATACTTTGAAATTGATCGATTCTGTAGCTCTCGAGTTCTTATTTCTGTGACTGCTCCAAGTTCCAATATGATTTTTCCTTCCTCGTCAAATTCTGGCAATATTGTTTGAACTGGGATCTTCTGCAACTTTTGAATGAGTGCCCACACTTCTGCATCATTCTTCCATTCATCCCTTTGTTTGTTTATCCAATTTGGTTGGATAATAGAAATGGAGCACAACAATCCTTCCGCATCCTCATCTTTTCTTGAGAGTGCATCTGCCACAACATTTTTCTTCCCTTTTTTGTAGCTGATTTCAGAGTCATAGCTCAACATCTTTGTGACCCATTTTTGTTGCTCTTCAGAGAATAATCTTTGTTCTAAAAGGTATTTAAGATTATCATGATCCATTTTTACCTTGAAGTATCTTCCCATTAGGTAGGGTCACCATTTCTTAAGTGCATGTAGTATTGTCAACATTTCCTTCTCATAAATAGCTTTGTGTAAATACTTTCCTTTCATTGGACGACTTTCAAAAGCAATGGGTCTTTCATCTTGCCTTAAAACAACACCAATTCCATTTCCTGAAGCATCACGTTCCACAATAAAGGTTTTTCTAAAGTTCAGTGTAGCTAAGACCGGTGCTTGGCACATTGCCTCTTTAAGATGCTCGAAGGCCTTTGTTGCTTCTAGAGTGCATGAAAATGCATCTTTCTTCAATAATGTTGTTAGAGGTGTTGCTATTCTCACATAATTCTTAACAAACTTGCGATAATACCCTGTCAACCTGAGAAATCCTTGCAGATGCTTTATGGATATGGGTATTTTCCATTCCTTAATGGCTTTAATTTTTATAGGGTCTACCTTAACGCCTTTATGAGATACAATATGACCCAGATATTCCACCTCTTGTACTCCAAAGAAACATTTAGAGCTTTTTGCATATAATTATTTCTCCTCCAATAGTTTGAGCACCCTGTCAACATGTTGAACATGATCCTTCCAAGACTTGCTGTAGATTAGTATATCATCAAAAAATACTAACACAAATTTTCTAAGGAAGGGTTTGAAAATGGAATTCATCAAACCTTGAAATGTAGAAGATGCATTGGTAAGGCCAAAAGGTATGACCAAAAATTCATAATGACCCTCATGAGTTCTAAATGTTGTTTTTGGAATGTCTTCAGTAATCATTCTGATTCGATGATATCCTGAATGAAGATCCAACTTGGTGAATTAAATTGATCCATGCAATTCATCCAATAATTCATCAATGACATGAATGGGAAATTTATCTTTAATAGTGAGCTTGTTGAGCTCCCTATAATCTAGACACATGCACCATGATCCATCCTTCTTGTCCACCAATACTACTGCAGCAGACAAAGAACTTTGGCTAGGTTGAATTATACCAGCCTCTAGCATTCCTGCAACCATACGTTCAATTTCACTCTTTTGGGCATAGGGATATCTATACAGCCTGATGTTTGGAGGAACACTTCCTGGAATCAAATGAATAGCATGATCATGATAATGAATAGGTGTGAGGCCTTTAGGAGTCTCAAATACCATCAAATGATTGTCCAAGACTTTGTGGAGATCTAGATAAATAGATGATTTCGATGTCGGAACCTGTAGTGAACATAATTGTGCAATTACGCCTCGTTGTTCCTTCTTTAGAAGATTTTTCATACCATTAGAGTTGATTATCTTTACTGGTTTCCCTGCAATATCCATTAATTCAACTTCCTTTCCTTCTGCACATAATTTCATGAAAGGTTCTTGAAAATTAAAACCTATTTTACCCAAGGATTGTAGCCATTGGACTCCTAGTACAACATCAACACCACCCATTGGAAAGGAAAGCATTGGGCTATTCAATACATATTCTCCCATGGATAGCCTGATATTATGGCAATTTCCAAAGCAATTTATGGTTCCTCCACTTGGAACCATCACTTGACACTCTGGTGTTGGATATAGGAAGCAATTCAATTCATTGGCTATTTTACAATGAATAAAATTATGGGTATTGCCCGAATCAATCAGCACTATTACCTTTTTGTTCTTGATATGTCATTCTATCTTGATAGTTTGAGGAGTGGTAATTCCGGCCAATGCATTACAAGATATTGTCGGATTAATCTTTTGATTCTAGAACCTTTTTCTTCTTGATATGTCCTTCTATCTTGAGAGTTTGAGGAGTGGTAATTCTTGCCAATGCTTTACAAGATATTGTCAGAATCATTTCTTCCTTCTCTGGGGTTGGTTCCTGGTGTATATCCTCTTCTTTTGATGTTTCTTGATCCTTTTCTTCCTCCTTTTCACAATCTATGTAAAATAATTTCTTCTCAACACACTTATGACCTTTAATGTATTTGTTATCACAATTGTAACAAAGCCCTTTTGCTCTTTTTCCTTTCAATTGTTGTGGTGTCACCCTTGTAGGTTGCGGAAGGCTAGGAGAAATAACACTTCCATCTTTGTAGTTGTGAGGGGTGGACTTCCTTGTTTCCATAATTTTTCTTTCCACTTTTCTTTCCAACGTAAATGCCTTCTCCAATGAATCAGGTTCCCAAAGATGAACCTCATGTTGCATGTTGTCCTTTAAAGTCGCTATAGAGACATCAATCCTCTGCTTCTTTTGAACATCATTTTCCCTTATATTCAATTTTTGAAAGTCCTCAATGTGCTCTTCCATTGAACACTTTTGTTTGAGATTTAGCAATTGGCTAAAGAAGGTGTTTCTTTTTGTATCCTCATAATGTGCTATCATTTCCTCCATGAAAATTGACCACGTAACAAGTGGTTTACGAGAAAAAATCCCTTTATACCATAAAAATTGATCTGGTTCTAAATATGAAGATGCAATACGTACCTTTTGTAACAGTTTCACCTTATGTACATCAAAATATTGCTCCATTTGTAGTATCCAATTTACCGGATCCTTGCCATCAAACTTCCTCATATCGCCTTTTCTTAATTTTAGGAGCTCGATCTTGAAACAAATGTAACTATATAATTTCAAATCTCCAAGTTCTGGAATTGCTTCTTATAGTAGCCCTCTGAGTTCTCTTTCTGACCCCTCACGATTGATCAAGATTAGATTCTGCAAGGAAGAGTTATGTCAAATCTCCCACGATGACCTGATTATAGACTACTTGAGTAGAGCGCAATTTTATGAAGTGCCACATGTCATTATTTCACCCTTAGGACCAGAAACCAATACACAGAAAACTACAGTCCGTCCTCTTTCTACAACTTCTTATGAAATTTCAATCTGATGCTCAGAGAGAAAGTTATGATGATTTTCCCAAGGTCGCCTGTTTAGGATTTAATTCGGGAGTCCGGAAAAACCCTAACTTCCTCAGATCACATATCTAAAAATACAGCGAGCCAATATCTAAAATTTGGACCCGAGGTTCAGACCGATTTCTTATCAAATGGGTTTTTTTTTAGCTTCTGAAACTTCGTAGCGAAAACGTTATAGCAAAAATTTCACGATGATTTTTTTTAGATGAAATTTTGGAGCTTGCAAAAACCCTAAATTCATTAGATCATATCTCCGGAATATAGCGAGACAAGATTTGAAATTGGGAACCAAGGTTCAGCGTGATTTCATCTCAAATGGGGTTTTTTTTTTAGCTTCTGGAACTTCGTAGTGAAAAAGTTATAGGAAAAATGCCATGATGACCTATTTAGAGCAGCGAAACCCTAGAATCCAAAGCTCTAATACCAAATGTTATGAAACTAGCTCACGAAAAGATAGAAAAGAAAGATCAATGCCTTATAAATCAACCTCTTCAAGGGGGCAACCTCCTTTACATTACACAAATGAACAATTCTTGGATGATATAAATGAAAAGAACTCCTTTCTATATATAGGAGTCTAAGGGGTCATAATATAATCAGAGCCGACATAACAATAATAATGTAAGGGCACAATAATAACAATAGTGGGCTTCTATGGGGCACAATAATAACAATATGGGGACTACATGAGCACAAGAATATAATAAGGGGGTTGTAGTAATAACAATAAGGGGTTACACTAGTAGTATAGGGACCTAACATGTTGTAGTGGCTATAATATGTCTCCTTTCACATTAGATAGTTCTTCCACTTCTTCACAGATTTCTTTAGGGCATAGATATCCTTGTTGTAGGTAGGTTAGTTAATAACTACCCCATGAAATAGTTTATAATGGTAACATATAAGCCTTCTTTTGTGCTTCAAGGTCACTCCCATAAAATAATGACTCAAATATGTCTCCACTTCGAAGGGTTGTTGCAATATTGGTAATTCTAGAACTAGTGCTTGTATGATATTCTTATTTAACTCCTCGAAGGCCCACTGCTGACCCTTTTCCCATTGGAAACTCTTGCCACTTGTTGTTATGATGTGGAGTGGCACTGCTGCCACTAAAAATGAGGCTATGAGTTTCCACATGTATTGTGCTACCCCAATGAAACTATGAACCTTAGAAACATTAGTAGGCTCCATCCATTTCATGATGCCCTCCATCTTGGTAGGATCTATTTTTAGCTCTCCTTTACCTATCACATACCACACATACACCAAAGATTGTTGTGCAAAATCACACTTCCTGAGGTTATAATTTTATAACAGTTGGTGATTATTTAGTGTCTCCAGTCCCTACGTCAAATGTGAGATGTGCTCCTCCCAAGTATAAATATATACCAATATATAATCCAAATAGAAAATAAAAAATGAATCTATAAAAGGTGCATTATATCCTTCTTTAACCTCACAAATGTAGCTAGTGCATTGCATAGGCCAAATGGCATGAATAACAACTCATACAAAACTTTCCTAGTTTTGAAGGTGGTTTTCTAGGTGTCTTATTCTCTAACTCAAACTTTGTGATATCTAGACTCTTAAGTCCAACTTGGTGAAGTATTTCACTTGTTGCAACTAATCCAACATGTCATTTATCTTGGGCACGAGGTACCTATTCTTGAGTGTAATTTTATTCAATGCCTTCTAACAATACACATTTGTCAATTCCCATCCTTATTTGGTACAATGATGATGGGTGATCCACATGGTGATGTACTCAGTAAAATGACACCATGTTTTAGCAGCTACTATAACTATTTCTTCACCTCACTTGCTTCTATAAAATACTTCCTATATAACCCAATGTTTGGTAGGGGGATTTCAACAATAGCTAGACCACGTGCTCCACTTCCCTCTTGGGTGGTAACCCTTTAGGCTCTTGGAACACATCCATGTATGCCTAAAACAACTCTTCTAGTTGTTTTTTTCATTTCCTAATGTAGGTTTTAACCATGTACATAAATTACCTACATACAAATTCTAAAAACATAAAATAAACAATGGTAAGAGCATAGAAAATAAAAATAGATGTACACAAAGATTTTCCCCTAGATAAAAAAATAGGGACTACCATATTGATTTTTCATTATATTCTTTTCAATATTAAAATACATATATATACATGTCGAAGCATTCATAAACCCTAATCCATTAACCTTGGATTAAAACATAACCGTAGTTCATTTGACCGAATCTACAAAATACCATGGGCACAAAATCGTCATGTCCAAAACCATGTGTGAAACCCATGCACAAATCCTTGGGTAGGTTCTCCCACCTAATATAGGGTGCAAAAAAAATTTCCTGGGTCGCTGCCCTCGACCCCATAGAGGGGGGCTACCGCCCCTTTGTGGCCCCCTCCCCCCTCCACTACACCCGACACAATGAAGGGGGGGATCCCACCCCCCCTCTAAACCCCCACTTCATGTGGGAGGCTAGTCATGGAAAGAATATAACACACACCCAACACTTAGTATACCCTTGCAGGGAATCCATTCCTCTTACTAACTCTTCTAAATGTTGATTTTTCTATTAAAAACAGTAAAACGTAATTTTTGTTGAATATTATCATTTTCTTGGCTTGGTTAGCATTTACCAACAAAAAAATTGACTTTCCTTTGTGGTGATTTTTTTTTCCATCCTTGACGAGATGGTACTAGTTGGATTTATGCATGAATATTTCATTTCACATGTACATGTAGGGAATTCCAAACATGACTCTATATACATCAAGGGGAACTACATCTAGTTCTACTTCATTAATAAAATTAGTGTCGATGGCAAATCTAATTTTTCACTATTTTGTTACCTTCAACTTTGCATCCTTATTTACCCATCCCAATAGATATGGGATTGGATGATCACAATATTACAATCCCAATTTATTGATGAGTTGTGTTGCAATGATATTCGCCTGCGATCCTAAGTGAAATTCAACATCAATATTTGTCTTCTTGGCTTCTATCTTTATGTCATGGAAGATTTCAGTCATTTATTTCTCTTGTTGTTGTTGAAGGCTACTCAAATTCACCTACTTATGCACTAACATACAGTAAATATTATCATTCACATACAAGTTGCTTTCAACTTGGTTGTTCGAATAAGTGGCCCTGAGATTCTTCTTCTTTTTGTATTTTTTTTCCTTTGGGTTAAGTTATGGATACAACTCCCAACACTCCTCCTCTGTCAATGTTGTAGTGGTTGCAGTGGTTGATGGGATCTTTGCATTATTTTTTTGTGGTTATCATATTTTTATATTTTCTTCCTTTCAAATTCTTCGTCCCCTACTTAGAATCATCTTTTTTCTCTTTCTACTTCAATCTACTTGATTTCCCTTTCTTCAAGCCTAGGTTATATAGGCACTATTATTATACCCAAGCCTTGTCCACCGATCTGGGACTTAAACAACATCACTTGCTTCTTCATATGGATGTGTAGAGCCCCCAAATACTTCAGGAGTACATCATTTTTCTTTTGGGAGATACACAACATTATGACCATTTTCTAAATTATGAGGTGTACTACGTTACACTTTTCCCTCGCTTCTTCTGAAGTAGTGCCACTGCATCCACTGGTCATATACATACCCAATAGGGTAAAATTATGGATTTATGATTGTTTTAAAGTCCTCCCACTTATTCATTGGAGGATATCCCTCTAACCTCAAGCTGTCCACCTGGAATTCCCACCAAGGCAGGGCACGACCCTCTAATTTCAACCGCACAAATGAAATATTATGTTCTTCCTCAATATTATGATGAACACTGTAATAAACTTCTTATTGATAAAACCAATGATTTATATTTAGAGTGTCTATATCGCCTTGATACAACTTGATATCGACCTTCACTTCCATTTTGAACATGGACTGTGAATGGCTCATGAAACATGAACTGGGTTAATCTATTTTGGGTCTTTTCTTCGTTTGGTTCTCCATTTCTTCTCAATCTACTGATTTCCCCTTTGATATGTCCTATGCATTAGAACCCTCATCTTCCCCCAATAGCCTAAGCATATTTTTAGGGACAACATGAGGAGCTTCACATTACAACTTATATCTGTAGCTTGTGCTTGCAACAAAAAAACCTCTCCTTTGTAGGACCAGGAGAGTTATTCACATATCATTGGCCATGACTAGGGTTTCTTACCTTTGGTCTAGCTAATTTAGATATCCTAATAATATCTACAATATACCCATAGAAACTTCTCTGATATCAATATGGTCCATAAACTATCATGGATATTCCACCAGACAATTTGTCACAAAAGATATGATAACTATAATGAAAAAATTCAAAATCTACATTATTGGGGTTTATTTTTGTTTATATTTCTAGATATGTACTTTACTGTTTATTTTGTATGTATGCAAATTAAAAATTTATGTAGAAAATAGAGAACAACGAAATAAGAACTTAGAAACTATGATTTAACACAAGATATAAGCTAGGAACCCTTTTGGGAAAAAACTGAGCTAGAAGGTGAGACCACTCTACTTTCTTTCTCTGAATAGAAAATGGTTACGAGTATAAAGAAATATGGCTTATGGCTTGTGGGCTACTATAGTGCACAAATCATCTCTATGTTATCTACCCCATATCCATCTAAGTTATTTTTCTCATATATGGAAAAAATGCACTCGAAAAGAATGTAACCCCTTTTCATCCTAGTGGCTCTATTATAACACAACATGATAGCCTACTGGTTGTTAGGTTTGACAAACTAAAATCTTAACTAGAGTTACAATATTGAACTCTTATAGAGTATTCTTCATCATAATCATGTGGCTAGAACCTTTTTGATGAGTTATTGGAGCAGATGAGGCATCCTCTTGAATTATGGTAGACAAAACAGGAAGGTGAACTTCCGAGTGACATAACTTTTGCATACAGACTCTAATTGAGGTGATTCTTGTGTCATTGGAAAATATATGTGTGTAGAATATAAAAAAAATAGTTGCACTAATGTGGAAATTTTTAACCCCCAAAAAACATTGTTTGATACCTCAAAATTCTCCTGAAAGATTTCAACTCGAATTTGCCAAACTAGGTCCTATCAGTAAAAAAATTCGTACGAGTTCATTCCTCCACCTTTTCCACTCAGAAAGAATTGATATGGGTGAAAAAATATAATGATCTAATATATATCATAAATATTAGTGGCTTTCCTTGAGTGGGGTAATATAGTGATACCAACCCTCAAGGAAAGGACAAATAATATACAGAAAGTGAAATGTAGGAGGTAATGATACTAGGGTGATTCTAATAAAGGCAATAGAAGGAAGGAAGCAATTATAGAAAATTGTTATCAAATGTGTGATGTGAAAATTACTTGTTAAGACATAATGCAAGAAACATTGGTGGCATACACTAAGCTAGAGTCATTAGAATATCGAGGGTGACTTACGATAACCTAGAGTCGGTGTGAGCATGGAAGGTGACATACAATAGTTTGGGGTGATTGTAAGCATAAGGAAACATATTATAACCTATATTCAATTTGATCATGCGAGATGACATGCATCAAATTGGGGTTGTTGTGAGCATATGAGGTGATGTACATCAATATGGAGTTAACGTAACCACATGAGATGACATATGAAAACATTCAATTAATGTGAACACATAGGAGACCAATGCCAATGAAGAAAAGGGGAGAACAAGAGATAAAATGAGGAGAGAACATTGTTTTAGGAGGGGCTCCATAGATATAGGTTATGGAACATGGGCCATATGTGTGGGGGATACATATAGAAAAATATTTAGGGAGTGATAATTATTCCAAAGTGGGGAAAGGTTACCTCGAGTGAGGCATACCCAAAATAAAATCATAGAAAGGATCAAGCCATAAAGAATGAAACCAAAGAAAAAGAGGGAGAGGAATGAATATAAAAACAGAAGACTTGCCCCATTCTTCAATATAAAGATATGTATCTGTTGATGGTGTTAGACCTGCCAACATTCAGGGGATCTCCACGGTATGAAGTCCAAACCAGACCTCACACCGTTTGGTGTAGGAGTCCCATCCGGTATGATGGTGTGGTTGCCATTCTCTTAGAGATTTTCCTTAGCTCTTGTTTTTCAACACATGAGAGTGTTATGCTTGTAACTTTAAGAAAGTGAGGTGAGTGTGTCTAGTGAGTGAAAAATTTAACTCTATGTCTCGGTTCTCTTACTGTAGAAAAGGGGGGAGTAAAGTGAGCATCTTGATGAGAGGGAATAGTCCCAACCCAGGAAGAAACACACATGAAAAATAATAAGGGTATGTCTAGCATCCAGCAGAATAGTCCACAGCGGATGCGGTAGTTGTGAAAACCAAAGTTCAAGGGAAAACACGTACACCATCCAGCGGAATAGTCCACGCGGAGGTGAGGGTTGTCATAACCAAGAAAACACAAATATGGTATGTCTATTGTCAGGTGGAGTAGTTCACATGGACGAGACAGTAGTGATAAACAATACAACACATCTTCAACAATATGAGTACTAAAATAACCGAAGTAGTTCAACAATCTTAGTGTAGGTGAAGAAAAAATGTATTACAATGTTTGAAGAATAGCCTTACAAATAGATACAAAACATGCATGAAAACATGCTAGCCTGAGATATGCTTCTGAATTAAGAAAAAGATACAAGACACAAATGTACACCATACATCAATAGTCCCAATAGTGGGACATTGGAGCCACTCCTCGCTCCTCAAAGAACAGATTATAGACTCTCGAGGCTATGCGGGAGGAGCCAAGGTAAGAATTATTTTGCTCATACAATGAGGTGGTATATATAGCCAAGGGGGCATAATTGACCCTTGTGACTCCTCGACATCCCTCATGATTTTTTGACTTCCTATGACTTTTCGACTTTACATGACTCTTCAACTTCATATGTGGGCCCCTTGGACTTTCACTTTACATTACATTGATTACAACAGGTATGGCCCATAGTAGTGATGTGGCTGAGACAACTCATGACACAACTCGACATGACACTGCTAACATGTATTGGATGCTTGTGGTGGCCGTGTTGAGCTGTTGTGTCGCTGAGTGATGATATTATCTCGGTGTAATATGTCTTCACCTTTGCATGGAAAAGTGTGCGGGGTCTTTGATGGTCTTGGTCTTTGCTTTACGGTGCATGTGAATGTGTCCCTTTTGCTCACTTGCTCAATGTGCTTCATGTGTTCGTTTGACCATGAGAAAGTTTTCTAACATGCACCTCTTTTCCATCCCATTCGTCGCCATGTCATGTTTCATCGATGCACCTGTTCCTGAATCACTCATGACAAAACGACAACAAATCCAAAAATATCATAGTTTATTATGATGTGTTGTTTTCCATTTCGATGTAGGTGACCGAGAGAGAGACAAGGCACTGAAACTACGGAGAGCATAACATAGGTAGGGACATGAGGCTTCAGAGCAATATCGGGAAAAATTGTGCAGATGTCACTGGGAGACAAATTTTCGCAATCCAAGACAATAGTGACAGTTGCGGGGAAAAACCCAGTTGGGAGTAAGATCTACGCAGTCTATGGGAGGAAGGCCAAGCGGGGTGTCGGGGAGCTACTGGGCCAATCTGCGCAATTTTCTAGGGGGGCAATGGGCAGGTCATCCAGCTGGGATCTACAAAATTTCTCCGGGGAAGACAATGTGGGTAGCAGGAGGCACTTGCAAAAAAATCTGCATAGTTTTCTAGAGGAGCAAAAGATTGGATTGTAGGATATGCTGGTCAAAATTATGCAATCCTAGGAGACAGTCTAGGCTCTGACAGTTCTGCACAATTCCTAAGCTAGTTGCAGAGTGGCAAACAAGGGATGGTAGGACAACCCTACACAATTTTGGAGATCAGTATAACCCTGGGTCACAACTCAAGTTCTTTCTTCGGTTGACCAGCAGGAGGCTTGATGGGAGGTCTTGTGGGAAGTGCATGCTGGATCGAATTTTGGGACAACTTTTGTGCAGTTCTAGGAGTTAGTCAGCTGGTTCATTTCTAGAATTGCATAGAGCAGGCTGGTCGGAGGATGGCCTCAAGCTCTACGTAGTTTTGAGCAGTAGTGCAAGGTCACTGAGATCGGGTCTAGTTGACATAGGGTTGTTTGGTCGACATATTTTTAGGAAAATTGACTAAGTGTGAAATCATGTGTAATCGTGCATACATGACAATGTGATCACACACTTAACATGCCTAAATGAAAAGAAACCTCAAACCAACAAGAAAACATGTGCTCAATGAGACTAACTCGAAGGTTGAGAGTGACAAGTGCAGGAGTCGAAATATGTCTTCGAATGACCATGATGAGACTTGTGCGACAATGTTTACAATTTTGTGTGAGTGCGACTGATGTCAACATAGCGAAAAACTCATACACACAAAGGAAAACCTTCAAAATAGCCAAAACAAACTCTCAAGCATTACATAGTGATCAACATGCCAAAAGACTACTAGTGATCGATCAAGCGAAGAGGGTGTGAAAGCTCAACAATAGCTCATGGGATGAGCCCGAGTGTTTGCGATCATCAAGGGGAAAAACCAAGGAAGGCTCCGAAATTTGGATGCAGGCCAAAATTTTGGAGTGTGTTGCAGCTGCTACAACAATATCTAAAATATAACTAATGAATAATAGAAATAATATTATAAAGATAAATCAATGAAATATGTAGATTAGATAGATATAATTCCCTTAGAGGTAATGCAACCTCCCTTATCATTGCTTTGATAGAACCTACCATAATGTTGTAGGGTTGAAACTATGCCTTAAAGACGCACTAAGAGGGATCAATCTAACTACAAGATTAGAGCCAAGCTATCCAAGGGAGTTTATGTAGAAGTGTTCAAGATGACAGTCACAAGTAGCCCTAGGTGCTTAAGGGAGGTGGAAGGATACTTACCTTTGTCTAGGCTTATATGTGTAAATTAATGAAGTGGAGAGTTGTGAAAATCAATAAACCTCATCTTATAATGACCTACACTAAGCTCTAATTTCTTACAAAAGAATAATTTCTCCATTCTCCATTCTCCAGGTCTCGGTGGTCTCGCGGGTCTCGCAGGCATCGAACTGCAGGTCTCGGTGGTCTCGCAGGGAAAGGAATCGAACTGCAAGTCTCGCAGGTCTCGGTAGATATTCTCGCAGGTCTCGCAGGTGGAACAACTATCTCGCAGATCTCGCAGGTCTCGCAGATCTCGGTGGATATTCTCGCAGATCTCGCAGATTGGCATTAAATATATCTTATATCTATCATTTGGAAAAGTGATTTGATTACATGAAACGATGTCGAGCAAGTGGCCTTCAGTTTGAAATTAGGTTTATATGTGATATATTTAATTTTCATTTTTGAAACTGCGATCTCGCAGGTGAGAGATATTACGTTTTTGGCATCGAACTGCAGGTCTCAGTGGTCTCACAGGTCTTGCAGGGAAAGGAATCGAACTACAGGTCTCGCAGGTCTCGCAGGTGGAACAACTATCTCGCAGGTCTCGCAGATCTCGGTGGATATTCTCGCAGATCTCGCAGGTCTAAATAATCAGTTATAATCTTGCAGATCTCGCAGGTCTCGCAGGTCTAGTATTCTCGCAGATCTCTTCTGGTTCAGATCTCGCAGATCCCGTGGATTCTGCGGTTGAGTGGGACGTTTGTATCTCTTCAGATCTGCGGTTTGGCTTTCGATCTGGTGTAGATCTGCGTAAAATATGGCTCCGAGCTTCGCAAAAATAACTGGTGGCTCATCCGCCTCTGGAGGGCAATCTCTTGCCCATATCGTGAGTGAAGCCCCAGCTCCCACTATCCAAGTGGTCCAGGACTCACTCGATGAAGCTTTGAAGTTCTCCGAAAGTGCCCTAATTTGCTGGTTCAATGGTCTTTGGCCGCGGCTGACAGCACTCCACAATTGGATCTCGGAGGTATGGAAGCCTATCATTTCTGATGAAATTAATATCTACCCCTGTGCTAGAGGTTTCTTTATACTAGATTTTGAAAATCCTGAAAGCAGACAATGTATTCTAGATTCCGGCCCTTGGTTTTGGGAAAAATCAGGCCTATTCATGAAGCCATGGAACCCATCATTCGATCCCTCTACAGCAGTGATAACCTCAGCACCAGTTTGGGTGAGATTGCCAAGCCTACCCTTGCATCTCTGGAATCTCTCCTCGCTAAAAGCCATCGGAAATGCAATTGGGAAATTTTACTGCAGGTGCCCAGAAACAGAGGAATATGCCAGAACCACCTATGCACGCATCTGTGTGGAAATGGATTTCAGCGCCGGATTCCCAGCTGAAATAAACCTAACAAGTAAAGACTATGTGTGGAACCAGAAGCTTGATTATGAAA
Organism: Pinus tabuliformis; assembly: GCA_031772625.1. Lineage (NCBI taxonomy): Eukaryota > Viridiplantae > Streptophyta > Pinopsida > Pinales > Pinaceae > Pinus > Pinus tabuliformis. The sequence continues at coordinate 1,149,663,033 of CM062805.1, forward strand.
GTGTCCTCTTCAGATGTTGATCGTGCTTTGAGACGGGGCATCTAGCCAAAAATTGCCCAAAAGCCTCTGAGAACACTACACTGTCATCAAAGAAGAATATTCTAGAGAAAACTCTGAGTCACAAGAAATCAAGGAAGAAGGAAACAACTCTCAAAGCAAGCAAGGAGAAAGCCCGCCCCAACAAATCAACAGTTATGAGGATTTGAATACCGCAGAAAATAAATCTTCATTTAACAGCAAAGTAGATCTCCTAAACCAAACTTCTCCGACTATAAATCGCGAAGCTAAGACACCAATGTCCCAAGGACCAGAAGAGATGAAGGAGATGCAAGACAAAGGAAGTTGGAAGACCGTAGAGAAAAGAAAGAAAGCTACAACACCAATCTCGCCAAGAAAGACGAGGAGCCAGACAAGTAAAAATTAAGAAAATTGTAGGGCCGATAGACCAATTTGGTCTCAGTGGACGTTAACCATCATCATCATCATCATCATCATAAAGAGCACTAGAAATTCTATTATAAGGATAAATCAATAGTATATGTAGACTAGAGAGATTTGATGCACTTGGAAGGAATGGTACCTCCCTTACCATTACTTTGATGGAACCTCCTTTGAGTTTATAGGGTTAAAACTAACAAGGTATGAGTGGAAATATGCCATGAAGATGCACTAGGATGAATGAATACAAACCTACATGATTGGAGCCAAGCTAGGAAAAGGAGTCCATGTAGAACTAGTGGACATTCCAATTGCAACTACTCTTAGGTGGTTGAGGGTTACAAAAGGATATAAACCATTCGCTAGGTTTATTGTGATGAGAGGTGCTCTACAACCCAGTATGGGGAAGATGTGTAGACATAATGTAAGTATGTCAATATTTTTTAAATGTCAGCTCTATTACACATTACATATTGTGGAGATAGATGTAAACTAAACACAATTAAATGTCATCTTCAACAGGCCTAAACTAAATGTATAACTCTATTAATTTATAAACCAATCACTCAATCTCTCATTGTGATCGCTTGCTCACTAAATTTGTTCCTGGACACATATTGGTGGGAGCGGGAGGAAGTGAAAGGTTGTTGTAGTATGAGGTGTGTTTGATTGCTCCCTTAACTGCCTTACCGTGATTCAAACACTCGACGACAAGTTGTCTTCCTCGCTTGTAAGGAACTCAATCTTGCTTTGTGGCCTTTTACAATTACAAGTTGGTTCTTACCTCTGTGAACATTATCACATATATTTTCCACCCAATACCCAATAGATTTTACACAAGTTCTAATTCTCCAAATGACTTTCACATTGAGTCTACAATGTTTGTGAAGCATTTGTGGATCGTGGTCAAGGGGAAATCCAATGGTCGCAAGGATAAAGATGATGAAATGAAGACCAAGCTCCTTTTACTTAGATTCCTTAAGAACAAAAACATTTTGGAAGCCATATCCACTAAAGTCAGTTAACGTCACAGATGGAATATTAAACACCACTTTTAGGAAAATTCAAACTCGAAGGCCATCGCTCTACAAATTATATTGGGGAGTTTTCCTCTATGGACCAATACTTGTAGTTGTATGAGCTTGAGTTTTTGTTTGGAGGAACTTCAAATTCAGTAACACCGAGTCCCAAAAATTTACTAGCATTTACATCTATAAATAGTAGTAAGTGTGCTATAGAAGAGACTAAGTTTGATAATGAGATTGATAAGATAACAAGTGCATGCATCGAGTGTTTTCACAAACAAATGAAGTTGTAGAAAAAATATTCTTACAAGACTTGTTAGACTATGTTGGTGAGTAATATTTGATAACTACAAGCTGATAAGGTGAGTATGTTTATGCTTATTTACTTAGCCTTTCCTTCCATCTTACATGGATGGGATGGACAACATTTACCTACATTTATTTATGGCTTTTTGAAATTATTTACCTACATTTAGCTTATGGCTTTTTGAAATTATTTTTACTCTATATAAGTATATGACCATTTCTATCTATCTAGATTATTTGTTGTTTAATTTAAATTGCTTTATATGGATGACCATTTTTATCATCTAGATAATAAAAATAAAATTATTCTCACTATTTAACTAAAGACGTCTGCATTTCAAAATTAAATATAAATCAATATTTAATTAAATGGAAACCTCTTTAATTAAACATAAATCAATATTTTTTTTGGTAGGTAAGCACCCATGGGGGATTTGAACCAGTGACCTATTGCAAGGAGTGCCTTAACAATGCAACCATTCACTGTCAATCCAAAGCCCCATGGGCTAACATAAATCAATATTTAATTACATGGAAGTTTTATATATTAAATAACATTAATATTTAAAAAATAGATTACTCTCAGCAAATTGTTTTTTACTATATTTTAAAATTCACAAAATTTAAAATTCAAAAATATTTATATTATAAACTATAAATATTGATAAATGATCATTTAAAATAATAAATTCAATTTACATAAATTCAATGAATTTATTACAAAGATTTAAAATACTTTAAAATATATTATTTCTCAGGTGTTATATAGCTTAGTAAGGAAGAGATGTTAAATTACATTAAAAAAATAAAGTAAAAATATAGAAATGAAATATAAAATTATAATTATAATTGGTTATAATTAATAATTAAACATCTCTAGATCCATATTAACTCTAAATCTACTAAATTATGAGAGATTAAATCTCTTAAGTTACAAATATCTTTTAGAAAAAAAAAATTCCTATCAACACTAATAAATTTATAATTAATTTACATTTACACTAACAATAATATAATTAAAAAAATATTCATACAATTTTTTAAAATATGTATTAATTAATAAAACAACATTAATACTTATATTTTATTTCAAAAATATTCATACATTAATTTTTTAATATGAAATTACTTTCCACTTTAGCAAAGATTATCCTTATCCTTTCCAAATTAATACTTATATTTTTATTTCAAAAATATTCATATATTAATTTTTTAATATGAAATTACTTTCAACTTTAATGATGATTATCCTTATGGTTTCCAAATTAATACTTATATTTTTATTTAAAAAATATTCATATATTAATATTTTAATATGAAATTACTTTCAACTTTAATGAGGATTATCCTTATCCTTTCCAAATTAATACTTGAAAAATATTCTTACATTAATTTCTTAATATAAAATTATTTTCAACTTTAGTGAAGATTGTCCCTATCCTTTCCAAATTAATACTTATATATTTACTTCAAAAATATTCATACATTAACTTTTTTAATATGAAATTACTTTCTACTTTAGTGAGAATAATTATCCTTATGCTTTCCAACCTTACTCATTGTACCTCGTAAGTACAATGTGTCATAGTGAATGTCTCTCAAACGCATTCCCACTCGGGAACCGACTTTCAGTTTGGTCACAGACATTGCTTTAAAGGGTACGCAAAAAAGCAAATTCGACTCAAAGGCTTTTGCATGTTACGTTCTATTATGAAAAGCATTTTATAATTTCACAGCACTAATTAATTATACGAGTTGCGTTTTGATCTATATTTTTAAGAGGGAAATATGATAAGGGTATATGTCTGAATTAGAAATGTTTATTTTAAATTTTATTTGAAGTTAAAAATTTTAGTGTTATTTTTTATTTTTTTTATATAATGAGGAAATAAATCAACAGTGGAGACATTTATTACTTGTAATTATTTATTAGTGTATAAGGAAGTAAGACAAGTTATTAGCCCAATAAAAATTATTGTAAGACATATATTATGTTTTAAATTTGTATTAAGAATAGGAAAGAAAATGAAAAATAATACCATGAATATTTTTTTTTTTTAAATTAAATAAAAATAGAATGAAAACTATATTTATAAATGAATAAATAAAAATATGGTTATTTTTAATTGAAATCCATCAAATATTTTTAAAAGCTTAAATTATATTATTTAATTTATAAAATTTGGAAAAAAACTTAAATTTATATTGTTTAGTCTGTAAAATCTCATATAATCTGATTGTTTGAAACCCACTCAAGTTTAAGTCAAACATATGGCATCTGATCTCGCAATGCATAGGTTGTAAGAGCTATGATGCATTAAATAATGTTAACTTCATAATTAATCAACTATGGTCTCTTTAGAATGCAGTTTGCAGTTGAAACACTTCAATAAGATTTAGTAGAAGTGAAATCAATAAACCATAGACATTTGCATGTGATCCCTAAATGCATACTGAAACACCATGAAAAATGTTTAAAACTTCTTAAAAATGAGATAGAAAAACTTGTCTTCCACATGCATAAATCCTATAGTCAGCCATGCTCACAAGATAAGTTAGGAAGTCATCCAGCCCTGCGGAAAGGAGATGGAGATGCAAGCAACCAATGTCCAGATCTCATGCAATCATCTCAATAAAGAATCAAGAAACTACAATTATTTCTAGTTCATATTTGTTTCTAAATGTATGAAACAACAATTTAGAACAAAAATCTTACTAATAAGAAATGAAGCTAATTATATATCAATATATGGAAATTATGTTACTATTATGGACATATTATTCCATAAAATCCTTCAGTACATTAAACCTAAAGTGTAAAAAATCGGCAGAGCTAACATCCCAACAAAAAGTGACATTCACATAAGCTAAGTTGTGAATAATAGTCGGGTTGACTTACTCTCAAACTTACAAGAAACAAAGCTCAAACAAGTATAGGAAAAAGAAGGCACCACATTCAGATTGAAAATTATTAAGCAACATAAATTACGTTGAGGTGGCGTTCATGAAAAAAGAATAATTGTGTCCTTTCGTTCACATTTAAAAAGACACAAAGCTTTCACGTATAGCAACATTGTTGGTTCATCAAAACTTGTTTACTTCTGGAGAATAAGGGAAAAAATAGTTGTTTCGATTGAAATTAGTTCTTGGTTTCAGGTCCTTGAATTAAATCTCCATTAACATATATGATATATCAAAAGTTTCCAATGTGGTATATATTTGAGGAATTATCTCATATTTACATAAATTTAATAGTAACTGTCAAAATGAATCAATTTAGAAGTTAGCCAAATTACTCAGCAAGTTCCAACAGTCACAAAGATGGCATATGCATGTCCCCTTGACAATGATCTTTGTTATATAGCTCTTAGAAAGACAATATTCAAATCAAATCCAAATTAGTTAACATTTATCTAAGCCACAAATTTTGTGCAATTACAACAAAAACTAACGTAAGGAGCATTCACTCCCTAAGAACCTCTGGCATCTATTATTTCCAGCACATAAATATTCACATAAAGTAGCACTAACCATGTAAATGATTACAAAAGACACTTATTGGTTATAAATGATTAGACAAGAAAATAACTTGACAAAGAGGTCTATTTGATGAAAAAAGAATAGTTATGTATGAAACAATGCCATAGCTAGATAAAATGTCTCTAAGGATGCTATAGATCCCCATTTCATGTAATTCCTTTGTAGATAGAGCAGAGTTGCTTGCACAAGTTGAAAGAATCCTAATTAAAGCCTACACCAAACCAAAGAACAACTTGAGTAGACCAGTTAGTAAAAGGTCACTAATTTATAGTTAAAAATTAATGATCTCACTGCTTGAAAGTACTTTATAAAAGGTTAGGTTATCGTGTATGTTGAAGAACTAAGAGATGCTCGGGCACTGTCTGAGTTAGTGACAAATATCATATTTGTAGGTTGTGAAGCGAGATTGTAGCTAGAGAACTTGTTCAAGTTTTCTGGAGAAGAAGCACAAGCTTCTACAATTCAAGCCAAGAAAAATGTTGCATACTCTACCACCTAAAACATAGTTAAAATTTTTACCAGGGAGAATCCATAAGTAAGACCCATAATCAATCACAACTTTATATATAATCAAGACCCACAAGCAATCATAACTTTATATATAAGTGAGATCCACTAGTAGTCACGACTTTATATATAAGTAAGACCCACAAGAAGTCACAACTTTATATATTAGTGTAAGGAAACCACCCAAGATAATATCAAAATGTATTGAAAATAAAAAATACCTTAGTATCTTTATCTAAAAGAAGGTCAGTCAAGGTTGGAATTGTTTCCATTGCAGAAGTGATAATATCAGAAGAAAGTTTTTTGCAAATGTTTGCAGTTGTTGACAAAGCTACTCTCTAAAGAATTTAAAATTTATATTAACCATATGATTCCACTTTCCATACTCAACATAATATATACAAGGGAGGAAGATATCTTACCTTTACACCAATGGATAAAAATTCTAGGTAGGACAACATTGTCATAAGAGCACCACCACGAAGACAAGAAAATGCATGCCCATGAGAAATCTTTTCCAAAGCTTGCAAAGACTGCAACATAATGTATCACTTTATCATACTCAACTAACAAAGACTCACTATATTAATTAATTGTTTTCATTATTTACTGTATATCTTAAGATGTGCAAGAAGCACTTTTACATAAACATCAATTTATTGTCTTCATAAACTTTTATGAAATCCAATGATACTAGACTAACCAAATAAACTAATTATTTCAGTCATAATTACAAAAGTAGCATCTCAAATATGTCATGGTTGAACTGGAAGTTTAAATTTATATCTACATAATAAAAGTATCAACAATTATGTTTCATATGACATGCTTGTGCAAAAGATTAACCAAAAAATGAAGATCTCAAGATTAGAAGCTTTATATGTTTACACATGCTGGTGGGCTCCAGTATTGTAGCAATAATGCTACAACTCCTGGAGCTTCCTATCTCTAATTTTATCAACTCGGTAGTTCGTAACAAACTTGGAAGCGACGGTGCTGTATGCACAAGTACTAGCTCTTGCCGCAGCTGTCACTTGATCAGTTGGCACAAGTCCGCTAGGGGCTCAAGCCAACTTCTATGAGCTCTTAGAAGAAGATTTTTAACTAATGGATGAAAGCTAACTCAAAGGAAGCTAATCTACTTGCGGAAAGAAACTGAAAGCCAAAAAGAAATACAAACCCTAGCAAACCCTAATTCTACCAACTAGTCCTACTGAGGCAAAAATGAGGATGCAAACTACGAGAAGAGATGCCATTACTTCTAAGAAGGTAAAATGCATGTGTCTAAGTTATCACTATCTGAAGAAAACATCTTTTTGTATTTTTGCTTTAGTTGTTGGAATTATCATGCATATGCTTTTAACTATTTTTTACTGTGCAGAGGTGGATCGAGGAGGAGAAATGCTTGGGAAATGTTGGGAAGGTTCAGAGAGGGTCTAAGGGGTCCCTAACACCCTTCCAGAGAGTCCCACAAAGTCAGGATGCCATGCAACCGTGTTTATGAACTTCTACAGGAAGTCTGCAGGGGTTTCTACAGGAAGTTCTGGGATTTCTACAGGATGTTATGAGACGAGGATGGATGGAGGATGGATGGAGGGAAACAAGTGGAGGAACGAGTATGGAGGTAAAATAGGAGTGTATGGGAGTTCAAGACTTGGAGGATGGAGTCGAGGAGTGGTGCAGATGGTGAGATTTGTTCAAGGGAGAGTGAAGCAATGTTGCACAAAAATTAGGGTTTTGGGAGCGAATGGCAAACGTGAAGCAAGGGTTCTAAGTAGAGGGTGGAGTGGATGGTGTTGATGGAGAATAAGCAGATGAAGGAGTGGTACAGGTGCTCTGCAAGTCATTTTTCCAATCTGAACCAACAAAGACTTATGAATTCAAAGACCTAGTTACGTTGACCTAATTTGCTAGCTGTTAGTAAAGAGAATGAACAGAAGTGTGACCTGAAATGAAACCATGTATTTTGACTCATGCGAATAAGCAAATGAAAGTTTGAACTTGTAACCAACTTCTACACATGAAAATCAAACACTAGTGATTGCATGGCAAAGCAAAATCAGTGTTTTTGTGGGCAGCAAAGTCATCTTAGTCACAGCTCCTGATCCCACTGAGGGAGAGGTGAAAACACAGATGTTTGTTGGCCCTTTTCTTGAAGCTTTTTCTGTTAACAAACTATCAACTAAATCTGAGCATAAGAAGCTATTTTACTCATCAAAAAAACAAACAAAATAAAAACAAGATCTAGATCTAAATAGCAGATTTTATTCTAAGAATGCAGCAAAAACACATAAAGATAATCAAAGGAGGTATTGGGCGCTTGAGATGGGCCCAACCTCAAGAGCTGTAGCCTCCTAAGAGAGATTTAGAGCTGGTGCAAATCTGGATTCATCTTTATTGATTAAGAAATGAAGAGTTACATCAAAACTGTCCACAAGGAGAGCTTGAGCATGAGCTGAAAGCAAAGCTAGTCTATTGCATAAAAATCGAATTACAAAATGACTACAACAAAGCTATGAAATCACTAATTACTAGCTACTATCTACTGGCTAACTAGCTAACCAAATTGACTAACTACCAGCTAACCCCAAATGAGGCCCTAAGCCTTCTTATTTATACAATTTGAGGACCCAACAGTCCTCCTAAAATTTAGGGACTTGGCTGCCCAAGACTTGTAGTTAACAGCAGTCCTACTTGACTTGCTTGGCTGCCCTTGTGCTCATTGATTTGGTGGCCTTTGAACTCCGAGCTGATGGTGGAGAATTCGAGGTAAGGGCCCATAAATGAGGGGGACACCTTCCTACAAATCCTCTAGCTTGTTCTCCCACGAATTTGGCTGTCAAGTGCTCATTAAGACCTTCATTTTTGTCTCCAAGTTAACCAAAAAGGCTACACAAAGCACCCATTAGACTTGTTGGCATAATGACTAACCAAATTCACTCTATTAACATAAATATAATCAAAAACATGCAATAAACTAATGAGAATGGTGGATTAAGTCAAATTAGGAGGTTGAATGAGCCCAAATGATTGTCCATTTTTGGGGCTCATCATCACCCCCCTACTGAAAGTGTTGCTCATTCTCTGAGCAACCAATCTCTCTCCTCGTCTTTGATGGCCCTAGTGGCTTCTTGTCATGCCAAGCTTCTTAAGTGATGTCCTCTTCTCGGTCATGAAACCATGCCTTTCTCTCTGCTTCTTCCCACTGCCTGTTCTCCTTTTCCTAGAGAATTCTCAGCTTCCTGTAGAACTGTCTCATCATCCTGTAGAGAGGCCTTTGTGTCCAACATTATCATTCTTTCTCTCTAAGTGGATGTCTTCGGGTTTCCCTGTTCATAGCTGATGGATATCTTTGAAGGAGGCTCCTCCTTTTGTTTAGCTTTTGTGTCCTTAATGACAATTTGCTCCTTTGACAGTGGTTTGGGTTTGCCCACTTTTATCTGTGTGCTCCTTTTTCACTTTAAAGTACATGAAGGTTTGCCTCTTTCCCTTCCTTTTTGGTCTTGGAGGTGTGCTAATGGTGGCAAGCATGGCTGCTGCCTCCTTGGCGAAAATCTCAGGCGATTTTCCCTTTTTGTTCCTTTATTTCTAGACTTCCTGTAGAAAGTCATATGCTGACTGTTTTCTGTCTTCCTGTAGAAACTGCTTTCTGGCTTCCTGTAGAAACTGTTTCGGTCTACTATCAATGATCTCTCATGGTGTGTCTCTTCCTCCTTTTTTCCTCTTCTTTGGTCTTTTCTGCCTCTGTTAGCTTGCTTCCTCATGCTCTGTTTTGGCTTTCTTCTCATCTTGTTTAGCTTCTGCCTTCTCTACTGTAACCTTTTTTCTCTGTTCTGCCCTTGTTTTGCCCTCTGCTTGAATGATTTGTTCTCCTTCATCATTGGCTTTTTTGTTCACCTTCTTCAATGTGTTCTCCCATTATGAATCCTCATGGAATGGTGGGGGTGCTTTTTTATGTTTTAATTAGAAAAGAAAATGCTCAGGAAAACAATAATCAATCACTAAAATAGAAGACAACTGAGTTTGGTGTTTTCTGAACCCAGGGAGGAGTTTCTCTTGTGTTCCTCAGAATACCAGATAGCAATAAGTCTCTTGTTTCTGTCACCCAGAATTCAACTGTCGGTTTATTGAGAGTACAATATTGTTTTTGCATAACTGAGCATAAGGGCACAAATTCTCTTCTCAACACATAGATACATATGTGAATTCAAGTTTTCGTGCATAGAGGGCGGCCTCTACTACAGCATATATCTTCTTTTCTTTTAAAGATGACGAGGAGATTTCAGAGTGCAGAGAAAGAACTTGGTAAAATACAGTGAAACATGCAGGCAATCTTTCATGTTTAGTTAAATACACAGGTAGAATGTTACTATCATTTTTTTCAATTTGATGCCATGTTCCATTCACCATTTTGTACCAACAAATCATGCACAATGAAGTTTCCCTGATCCTACCTCATTTGGAGCTTGAAATTCGCCGAAAATCCCACATTTTCTTTCTGCATGGTTGTTTTCTGTGTTTCCTGTAGAAGACTTCCTGTAGAAACGCCTATAGGATGTCTATGCGCCTCTAAACAATATGATATGCGAGATAATTTTGAAAATAGGTAGAAAAACTTAGTGGAGGACGATAGGTTAACCGATTGTGCACACTTCAGTTGAGAATGTGGAAAGTGCAGATGAACAACAATTCATAAGTTTTAGCTGAGCCGCCTTTAATTGCTGTGTGATTTGCGTGAGAGAGTGAAGTGGCCAAGTGTACGTGGCCACATGCAACTGGAAGTGTTGTTCATGAACTATGTGTTTTCCCCCTGTAATCACTGCCGTGAATTGAACTGAAGTTTAACCGGCCAACACTTCCTGTTTTTTAAATTTCCACGTGAGTGAACTGTCCACGTGTACTGCGTGACTGCCGGCTGAGTGCTAGAGAAGACAATCGGTTCAACCTTGTTAATTCGTGGCTTAATTCCACCATTCCATTAATTCACGCAGTTTTGAAATTAAATTTATGCAATAGAAGAATGAGTCAGTCACATACCTCGAAGTTGAATGGCTGTCGTGAGCTGCTGTGGCCTGTCATTGCTGCATGCATTGGTTTTTCTGATTGCATGTGGCTTGGCTGCTAATCTTGGATTGTTTTTTTCTTATGCAGGTGTCCTCTGGCCGGATTTGAGCTGCATGCAATTGTTTCCACGTTCAGATCTGCACCTTCAAGCTGTTGCTGCTGCATGGTCACAAAACCAGAACTTGTTTTCGCCATGGCTCTCAAACGGTAAACCAGATTGATCTGAAACTCGGTGAGCATGTTCCTATCATCATTATGCATCTCCCATAGCAAAATCGTGATCAATGAATGCACGGATTTCGAGAAAAATGGAAAATGGCTGAATATTTCAGAGATCAATTTCTCGGAAACAGTGCATCGGAATCGGCTGAAACTGCTTGGGTAGGTTACCATCACTCATATGCATATCCCCATGAAACAGGTTTTGAAACGGATGCACGGATATGGAGAAAATGCAAAAATGGCTGATGGTGATGGAGGTTGATTTCTTAGAAACCGTGCACCAGAATTGGATGAAACTGCTCAAGCATGTTGCCATCACCCTTGTACAATTCCCCATAAAACGGTTTGTCAAATGGATGCATGGTTTTCAAGTTATGGCAAAAACAAATTTTGTTCCATGGATTTTTCTTCAAGGCATTTTGCAAGTGTTTGCATGGAAGGGAAAACTGAGCTTGGGTTGTGATGGAGGTATGGAGATGATGGAGGAGGAGTTGGAAGATTGCATGAGGACTTCTGAACCCTTGAGGAAGCTACCATGTTCGCCAAACCACTTTTTGAAATCCATGTCTAGTTTCCCACAATTTCTACAGGAAGTTCCTGTAGAAGCACAATGAGAAGCACAAGGAGGTGGAAAAAATGATGGATAAAGGCAAGGGATGGACACACAAGTGCTTGTAGGCCTAATCAACAGATTCCCATCATTAGATTCACTTTTGAAATTGGATTTGGCTCGTCCAAAGGTTCTACAGGATGTTTCCTGTAGAAATACAGAGCTTCCTGTAAAAGGCACAAAAAAATTCCTTTGACCTTGATTTGAGTGCTCCTCCTGTCATGAAACGTCCTTCTTGCAACCTGCAATGTCACTGCTGCAACATGAAATTATTCAATGGAGATTAGCTTTATTTTTCTTTTTCTTTTTCTCTTTTTTTTGAAAAACAACTAGGGCGCCTCATGGAGGTTTTCACCCTAATTGCCTGCCTTGGGCGCCTCCAAGGGAGGTTTTCACCCAAAGATCTTATTCTCTTTTCTCTTTTTTTTTCCAACCCATTGACCGCCTCATGGAGGTTTTCAATCAATGAGCCAATCTAAGACGCCTCCGAGGAGGTTTTCACCTTAGATTTCTATTTTCCTCTTTTTTCATTTTTTCATTTTTTTTTTCTCTTTTTTTTTTTTTTTTTTTTTTCTACCCTACCCTACTTGAAAAACAAACTTGTTCTCAAGTATAAGAATACTTCCAATGGAGCCATGTGCACATCGAGATTAGAGAAAAAATGATGTGGAGGCTCGAAATGCATGCTTGGATAGGTATCCAGATCTCAGAGGCCAAATGATCTGACTTTGAAGGGATCAAACATAACTGAGGAAGAGAGTACTGCTGCAACTTAGTGACTGTCTGGAACCATGTCTCAATATAGCTTTGATATCCTTGGTTCTTTTGCTGATCTGGATCATGTTTCATGTCACCTTGTAACATGACCTTCTCATCTTCCTCTTTTTGCTGACCTTTCTCTTGAATACATGGAAGATTTGATGGTAACCATGAGGGAACTCTCTCGATCTCTGATTCTGATCTCTTCTCTTCATCAAGTGAAACCCATGGTTCTTTGATCTCCTCTTTTGAATCTTCTTTTGCTGGATGTAATCCTTCAATGCTTTCAAGATGATCTCTTTTTTGCAATGCTTTTCCTGAGCTATGGTGAAGATCATTGAGCTCAAGAGGAGTTGTTTGCATAGGTTGTGCCTCAGATTTGCAATGGGGTTGAGCTGCTCCATTGTATGGCTTTGGAAATGGTACGGGTAGTTGAGTGGAGATGTGAAATTGAGATGGAGATGGATGGCATTGTGGTTGGGTAGGCATTTGGGGTTGCCTTGGTGGAGGAGGAGGCGATGGTTGTGGATGAGCAGGTGGTGGAGGAAAATGAGCGGGATGAGAGTTGTAATGGGGCCTCCACTCCTGATGAGGTGCATTCTACTGAGGCTGTGGATGTGCATAAGAGTGAAATGAATGAGCAACTGGTAGGGCATAATATGGATCTGTGAAGGAACAAGGAGAATATGACCAAGGAGGAGGTGTAGACCAGGAAGGATGAGCAGGGGGACCCCAAGAAGGCATGAAAGTGGCTTGATAGGGGTCATAATAGGTCTCGGGTGTCCCTTGCAGTTCCTGCTGGTAAGATCTAGGTCCATGCGGCCAACTTTGGTTCATGTAATAGAGTGATTCAGTGGCTCCTTTGGCTCTCTGATATGCAGCTTTGAATCTAGGTAAGGAAGGGCATTGATCTGTAGGATGGTATTCTTCACAGACAAAACACACTTCTATGGAGTACAATGGACATTTGTTCCTAGGATGCTTTCTAGTGCACCTAGGACAAAAAATGACCAGAGCCCTCTTGGCTTCCTCTTGCTTCTGTTGGATCCGCAAGGTATCCAGTTGCATGGCAAGAAACTGCCTCATATCACTCTTGAAATCTTTGACCTGATTTTCAAATTCATCTTTGGACAAGATGTTGCTCCTAACATTTCTACTTGTAGCCATTTGCTCCAGAGGAATGTTTTCTTCTTCTTCTCCCCTAGAGGTTCTTGAAATATGCCTTGATGTCCACCCAGGGGTTCTTTAATCACAGCCATCAAAGAAGAGAGAACGTTGGCTGTGTGAAGCAGTGGGGGTGTTGTGCAATCATTTTTCTAACTTATCTCTACTCCTACAAGACATGAAATGAAATCTTTTTGGTTGATTTTTGCATTTTTCTACTTCTACTTGCAAAACTGAAATAGATTGAACTGCAACTAACTATCTTGCTAAAATGAAAATGCGGAATTGAAATGAAAGCAGGAAAGGACTAATATATTTTTCTCAAATGAAATTGCAGGAATGAAATGCTAGTCTACGCTTGCGGAGTTGAAATGCTAGTCTACGCTTGCAGAAATGAAATTGCGGAATTGAAATGCTAATCTATGGAAGCGGGAAATGCTAATCTATGAAAGCGGGAAATGCTAATCTATGAAAGCGGGGAATGCTAATCTACTTTTTCATAAACGAAATTGCATAATGGAAATGAAATAAACTACTTAGAAGAAGATTGTAGTGGAAAATAGAAGAAAAGCGGCAATCACCAATACTCTGACGCTTCCCCGGCAACGGCGCCAAAAAGATGGTGGGCTCCAGTATTGTAGCAATAATGCTACAACTCCTGGAGCTTCCTATCTCTAATTTTATCAACCCGGTAGTTCGTAACAAACTTGGAAGCGACGGTGCTGTATGCACAAGTACTAGCTCTTGCCGCAGCTGTCACTTGATCAGCTGGCACAAGTCCGCTAGGGGCTTAAGCCAACTTCTATGAGCTCTTAGAAGAAGCTTTTTAACTGATGGACGAAAGCTAACTCAAAGGAAGCTAATCTACTTGCGGAAAGAAACTGAAAGCCAAAAAGAAATACAAACCCTAGCAAACCCTAATTCTACCAACTAGTCCTACTGAGGCAAAAATGAGGATGCAAACTACGAGAAGAGATGCCATTACTTCTAGGAAGGTAAAATGCATGTGTCTAAGTTATCACTATCTGAAGAAAACATCTTTTTGTATTTTTGCTTTAGTTGTTGGAATTATCATGCATATGCTTTTAACTATTTTTAACTGTGCAGAGGTGGATCGAGGAGGAGAAATGCTTGGGAAATGTTGGGAAGGTTCAGAGAGGGTCTAAGGGGTCCCTAACACCCTTCCAGAGAGTCCCACAAAGTCAGGATGCCATGCAACCGTGTTTATGAACTTCTACAGGAAGTCTGCAGGGGTTTCTACAGGAAGTTCTGGGATTTCTACAGGATGTTATGAAACGAGGATTTTGGAGGATGGATGGAGGGAAACAAGTGGAGGAACGAGTATGGAGGTGAAATAGGAGTGTATGGGAGTTCAAGACTTGGAGGATGGAGTCGAGGAGTGGTGCAGATGGTGAGATTTGTTCAAGGGAGAGTGAAGCAATGTTGCACAAAAATTAGGGTTTTGGGAGCGAATGGCAAACGTGAAGCAAGGGTTCTAAGTAGAGGGTGGAGTGGATGGTGTTGATGGAGAATAAGCAGATGAAGGAGTGGTACAGGTGCTCTGCAAGTCGTTTTTCCAATCTGAACCAACAAAGACTTATGAATTCAAAGACCTAGTTACGTTGACCTAATTTGCTAGCTGTTAGTAAAGAGAATGAACAGAAGTGTGACCTGCAATGAAACCATGTATTTTAACTCATGCAAATAAGCAAATGAAAGTTTGAACTTGTAACCAACTTCTACACATGAAAATCAAACACTAGTGATTGCATGGCAAAGCAAAATCAGTGTTTTTGTGGGCAGCAAAGTCATCTTAGTCACAGCTCCTGATCCCACTGAGGGAGAGGTGAAACCACAGATGTTTGTTGGCCCTTTTCTTGAAGCTTTTTCTGTTAACAAACTATCAACTAAATCTGAGCATAAGAAGCTATTTTACTCATAAAAAAAACAAACGAAATAAAAACAAGATCTAGATCTAAATAGCAGATTTTATTCTAAGAATGCAGCAAAAACACATAAAGATAATCAAAGGAGGTATTGGGCGCTTGAGATGGGCCCAACCCCAAGAGCTGTAGCCTCCTAAGAGAGATTTAGAGCTGGTGCAAAGCTAGATTCATCTTTATTGATTAAGAAATGAAGAGTTACATCAAAACTATCCACAAGGAGAGCTTGAGCATGAGCTGAAAGCAAAGCTAGTCTATTGCATAAAAATCGAATTACAAAATGACTACAACAAAGCTATGAAATCACTAATTACTAGCTACTATCTACTGGCTAACTAGCTAACCAAATTGACTAACTACCAGCTAACCCCAAATGAGGCCCTAAGCCTTCTTATTTATACAATTTGAGGACCCAACAGTCCTCCTAAAATTTAGGGACTTGGCTGCCCAAGACTTGTAGTTAACAACAGTCCTACTTGACTTGCTTGGCTGCCCTTGTGCTCATTGATTTGGTGGCCTTTGAACTCCGAGCTGATGGTGGAGAATTCGAGGTAAGGGCCCATAAATGAGGGGGACACCTTCCTACAAATCTTCTAGCTTGTTCTCCCACGAATTTGGCTGCCAAGTGCTCATTAAGACCTTCATTTTTGTCTCCAAGTTGACCAAAAAGGCTACACAAAGCACCCATTAGACTTGTTGGCATAATGACTAACCAAATTCACTCTATTAACATAAATATAATCAAAAACATGCAATAAACTAATGAGAATGGTGGATTAAGTCAAATTAGGAGGTTGAATGAGCCCAAATAATTGTCCATTTTTGGGGCTCATCACATGCTTCTTTCTATATTTTGACTCGAATCAAGCAAGAGCTTATATATTCCAATTCTATCAAGAGTGGGAAAGGTATGTAAACCTCCATAGACTAAGAATCGTCCTACAAATAAAGGGTCTAATACATCAATTTCATGTCTAGCTAGGCCATAACCTTAAAAATAAATACTTATACAGCTACATGTAGGACTATTATAATTTCTCCATAGAAATGTTGGCAGTAATCATTCAACACCACTTAGAAAGGGTCATACTATGTCATCTTGTTATGTTTTCACTATATAATGATGGCACTGAAAGCTTCCTTCAGACGTTGATTGACACCCATTATGAAGAGGTGGGACGCCATGTCATGGTTTACCATGCGACTTTCCTGTCGAAAATTAACAACCACAATGGCTCCCGCTAATCAAATGGACTCCTTGCAGTGGCACATGATCCACAAGATGAAAACATGTCACTAGACCTATCCAAATTAAAATAGTTATCCTATTAGTTTAGATAAGATAAAGTCTTCAATTTGAAAATGAGTGACATAACTAACTTATGCAAAAACTAGTTATTTGCATGCAAACTGATCCTAAATTCTGCATATTTACCACTAGTTCTCCTCCCAAGTGAAGTTATTTCAAAACAGACTATCTCCATGACATGCAAAAATGAACTAGTTATTCTAGAGTAGACTTTAAAAAATTCTCACATTTCACTAGTTTGACCAAAAGTGAAGTTATTCTTTGATGCCAAGTGTATTTATTAACCCTAATTTTCACACATGCATAACTTCGAAATATATGTGAAGGGCACTGATTAGACCTGGATTCCACACATTTACCATGAAAAGGTTAATTTTATTTAATCCAAATAAAACCTAAGACTTAAGCTTAGTCACTGGATGCAAAAATCATACTTGCATACTAAGCGTAAATAGAGTAGCAAATCTAGTTGTGCACCAAACTCAATCACATATAGCTTCTTACAAATGAGCTGAGTAGTTTCATGAAACCCTGCACAATTTTCCTTCAAGGAAAAATAGACATAATTTTCTGGACCAGCTCCAAAAAGATTCTAGATTTCTAAGGTCCTCTAGTGTCCACACCCTGGTTAACTCCACCTCCAAATTGATCTGAATGTGGTACTAGTTGATGGAAATGCAGAAGATGGTAACCAGTAAGCACAATTGGGAATGAAATGGCTCACATAACTTTAACTTGATTATGTAACTCAAAGCATAGAACAACCCATATGGATACACCAGTGGATGGCATGATGGAAACTCAGAGGCCATAACGATGGTCATATGTAATTAATAATTATAAGAACATAAATTTATTTTTTAACAAATAAAATATTTGTTTTACAAATGGGAATAAAAATTAAATTATAATAAAAAATACTAAATAAAGACAAATAAAAACGAAAATCTCATTGGTAAAAACCTTAAGCTTGCATGCAACCCACTTGTCCCTTTGTCAATCACCCATACAACTATTCATCTAGAACTAAACTCCAGGCACCCGACCATCAAAGCTCTATTATTGAGCCTAATTCCTGCCCCACTCTCGTTGGGGTGCAAGTTAGTAGTCCTGGGGAGGAATCTCACTACTTCCTCCCCTGAGGTAGTTATTTTAGATACAAAGCTTGTGTTCACTCATATATCGTTGAAGCATGAAGTCTTGTCGAAATAGAGGCGAGTAGAGTTCGCATCGATGCTTGATTCAAGTTTTCCTCCTTGGCTAGGCATCAATTGCCTACTAAAAAATTTGAGATCCCTCAAGTAATTTACTCTCAGTTACAGGAAGTTGTGCTCATTTCATCTTCTGGAGTGGTCGTGTCTGCTTCATTCAGTTGGTATATTTTTGGCATATCATTTCTTCTAACGGTCTGCATGCAAAGGATAGGCATTTAGCATCAACGCCAAACACATGGAACAACGAAGCGATGTGTTATTACAATATTTACAGTTTGTTAAAATATTGCAGGCTCTCTAAGTTGCTTCTCTTGTTAGACATTGTGGAGGTTAATTTTAGTCTTCTAAGACAAAATGTAAAATATACAATTTTTTTTTTCCAAAAAAAGTAAAATATAAACAAAGATACGAGATTAGCTGGAAAACAAAATCACTCGTTTTCCCACAGATGGTTGTATAATTTGTGAATATCGTTGTTGTTGAAGTTGAAACTGAGGATGTGAATGTGTTTGTTGTATTTGTGACCGAATTTGAGGAATTTGTAACGGTGGTTGTTGTTGATGCAGTTCAAATACTGTTGGCTTTGCATGTTTCTGCCCCTGCTACACATTGTGTAATTGAATTTCACTCTTCCTAGACAAAATGTAAAAAATACAGGATCTTCTTTGGAAAACAAATTTGTATTGAAGAGAAACAAAAACAAAAATCTCCTGTATCACTACATTATTCTATCTCATCCTTCTACTTGACATTAATTTATGTAGAAGTATTTAAGAGAACTATAGTTTTCAATTTAATCTGACCTCTACTAGAAAATAACTAGACATGCATTAAAAATTGATAAAATTAATTTGCTATTAAGCCTACTGGAAGGGGAAAAGCACATACATGTGGTATATATGAAAATCATAAGAATTCAATTTTTTTTGCTCTCCATTAGCATTAGAATCTAATTTTATTGTGCTCATTGTCAATTTCCTTTGCCACAATTGCAGCTATGTTTAGAGTTTCTATGGGCCATGGAGTGACTGTGAGCCATTGTTGTTGTTGCAATGGGAAGCATCCTCACCTAGAACAAAACCAGGAGACATGTAGAGTTGGTGTGAGCCATGTGGAGTTGGTGTGGGGTGAATCCTCATGCAAAACAAAGCCTGTATTTTCTTCCTTATTAACATTCTTAACCAAAAACTAGATCAATAGGCGACATCTTCACTTAACCAGATCAATAGGCAGACATCTTCAAGCACTCACGACAAACATGCTCAAAAATTAGTAGTCTGTGATCCTTCCATAGAAAAAAGCAACATGTAGACACCACAACAACATATAGAAACAACAATAGCATCATGCAGACACCACTTGGCACTTATGACTTTGGTCTCTTTTATAATAGAAGCATAACATTTAATACTGGTAAACTAATGTTAGCATTATTTTACCTCCTTCAAAATTCTTTCAAACTGCGAAGGGAACAAATCAATATAATATATACTTATACCCTCCCCTCATCAAGAAGAAGCCAAATAAGATGGCCAAACATATTACATTATGAAAATGCACTGCAATATTTAAAAAGTTTGGTTATTCGTAACAGTAACCAACAGAAAGTAATATTAACCCCACATCTTTGATTACTATAGTCCCAGCTGTTCCAGCGGCAAGGACTAACAAGATATTAAAATATATAATGATTATAGTAAACTCTTTTATAGTAAAAAGTAAAGATAACTTTTATTAAATAAATAATTTTATTAATATTAATAAAATTATAAAAATATTTTAAATTGTCTAATAAAATCAATTGATGAAATATGCTATAAATCTATTATTAATATTAATATTATTTAAATAACTAAATATAGAATTTGGAATTAATGTTGGTAAGTATATGGAATTAATTCCATATACTTATGAACATTTCACAAAGAATTCATAGAATTCATATAGATATCCCATCTCGAGATATCAAGAGGGATCATAGTTGAATGATCAAAAGGCATGATGATGTTACTTCCTAGAAACACTAGTTAATTTATAATAACTTGAATTTAAATCGTAAACAAAGAAATGATTTTATTTTTATCTAATTTACATTAATATTTTTATTTTTCATTGAATTTGTGTAGATTATTAATATAACTTAATAATAATAGTTTTAATGCAATAAGATGTATTTTTATGCCAATGTCATATCACTAGAAAATCTAGATAAACAACACAAACTAATTTCACTGATTTAGACAACACCCAACAACAAAAATAGTGCTCCAACAAATATGTTCAAAGCCTCCAAAATCACAATGACGATACCAAATGCTATTGACTTCAGTTTTATTTGACTTAAGTATTTTAAAAGGTAATAAATTTATTGCATCAAGGAAAAAATTAGGAATTACTTCATTTATTTTAGAATTCCATTTTGCAATAGAAGGACTTAAGGAGAAGCATTGCTAAAGTATCATAGTTTAGATGAGTTGGAAGGTTATGAGGATTGGTATTATGATAAATATTTTTAAATTGAGGTTAAATGTGGATTTACACACTAGTTTAAAGATTTTTTTGTTCTTCAAGTATGTTAGTGTGACCATAGCTAACCATGGTCAACACTAGTCAACCATGATTAACCAAGGTTGAATTTAATTAACCATGATCAACCTTGATTAAAATTTCTTTCATTATGATCAACTATTATGGTCAACCATGGAAAATCGTGGTTAGCATGGTTAGCGATGGTCAATCATGGTCAAACATGGGCAACCATGGTCAATCATGCACAACCATGAACAATCATGGTCAACAATGGTCAACCATGGTCAACCATGCTTATTCATGGTTTAATTTCATCAACCATGATCACCCTCAATTGAAATCTCTTTCATCATGATCAACTATGATGGTCAACCATGGACAATCATGGCCAACCATGGACAATCATGGCCAACCATGGTCAATCATGGTCAACCATGTTTTAGAAAATCAAACATGGTCAACCATGGTTGAACGTCGCATTGTGACAAAGATTGTATCTATATGAAAATCAACCATGGTCAAATGTCTCATTGTGACAACGATTGCCTTAATATGAAAATCAATCATGGTCAACCATGGCCAACCATGGTCCAACGTCACATTGTGATAAGGATTGTCTCAATATGGAAATCAACCATGGTCAACCATGTTTATTTTAAGTTTTATAATATTTATTTTAGGGTTTATATATCTTCAGTTTATAGTTTTTATTCCTTGAGTTTATTATTCCCTTGGGTTTATAGTATCAATCTCGTGAGCTTATTAATCTAAGGGTTCATATTCATAGGGTTTAATATTATTCGCTTAGGTTTATAGTCCCTTGGGTTTTTGGTATTAATTCCTAGGGTTTATTATTCCCTTGTGTTTATAATATCAATCATGGTCAACCATGGTTAATCATTCTCAACCTTGGTTAACCATGTTCACCCATGTTTTATAAAATCAAAAATTATCATCCATGGTTAATCATGGTCAACCATGGTTGAACATCGCAGTGTAACAAATATTTTCTTGCTATGAAAATCAACCATGGTTAAGCATGGTCAACCATGGTCCAACGTTGCATTGTGAAAAGGATTGTCTCAATATCAAAATCAACCACGGTTAACCATGTTTATTTTAGTGTTTATAATATTTATCTTAGGGTCTATATACCTTTATAATATTACTCCCTTGGGTTTAGTATTATTCCCTTGGATTTTTTGGATTAATCCCTTGGGTTTATAATATCAATCCCTTGGGTTTAGTATATCAATCATGGTCAACCATGGTTAATAATAGCCTACCATGGTCAACCATGGTCCACCATTGCATTGTCACAAAGATTTTCTCAATATGAGAACAATCATGTTCAGGAATGGTCAACCATGGCCCAACGCCACATTGTGACCAGATCATCTCAATATGGAAATGAACCATGGTCAACCTTGGTAAACATGTTTATTTTAGTGTTTTAATATTTATCTTAGCGTTTATAATTTTTATCCCTTGGGTTTATTCTTACTTTGAGCTTATAATAACAATCCCTTAGTTTTATTAATCTAACAGTTCATATTCCTAGGGTTTAATATTATTCCCTTAGGTTTATAATCCCTTGGGTTTTTAGTGTTACTTCCTAGGGTTTATTATTCCCTTGGGTTTATAATATCAATCATAGGCAACCATTTTTTATAAATCCAATCATGGTAAACCATGGTCTAATGTCGCATTGTGACAAAGATTCTCTCAGTTTGAAAACCATTCATGGCTAAGCATGCTCAACCATGGTCCACTGTCACATTGTGAAAAGGATTGTTTCAAAATGAAAATCGACCATGGTCAACCATGTTTATTTTAGTGTTTATAATATCTATCTTAAGGTTTATATACCTTGGGTTTATTATATTAGTCCCTTGAGTTTAATATTATTCAACCATGTTTTATAAAATCAATCGTGTTCAACCATGGTAACTCATGGTAAACCATAGTCCAATGTCGCATTGTGACAAAAATTGTCTCAATATGAAAATAAACCATTGTCTCAACCATGGTAACATCGCATTATGACAAATATTGTCACAATATGATAATCATGGTCAACCATGGTCAATCATGGTCAATCATGGTCAACCTTGGTCAACCATGGTCAATCATGGTCAATCATGGTCAACCTTGGTCAACCATGTTTTAGAAAATCAAGCATTGTCATCCATGGTAAATCATGGTCAACCATGGTCAAATGTTGCATTGTCACAAATATTATGTTGATATGAAAATCAACCATGGTTAAACATTCTCAACCATGGTCTAATGTCGCATTGTGACAAGGATTCTCTCAATATGAAAACCAACCATGGTCAACCACAATCAACCATGTTTATTTTAGTGTTTATAATATTTATCTTAGGGTTTATATACCTTGGGTTTATAATATTAGTTCCTTGGGTTTAATATGATTCCTTTGGGTTCATAATGCCTTGGGGTTTTAGCATTAATCCCTTGGGTTTATAATATCAATCCCTTGGTATTCCCTTGAGCTTATAATAACAATCACTTCAGTTTAGTATTTCCTTGGGTTTATAATATCAATTCCTTAAGTTTATTATTCCCTTGGGTTTATAATATCAATCCCTTTGGCTTTTAATATCAATCCCTTCGGGCCCATGAGGTTTTGGATTGACGGTGAATGGGTGTACTGTTAAGGGACTCCTTGCGATAGATCACCGGTTCAAATCCCCGTGGGTACCTAGGTAGTATTATATAGAAAGAAAAAAAATATCAATCCCTTCCACTTTTAATATCAATCATGGTCAATCATAGCCAATCATGGTCGAATGTCGCATTGTGACAATGATTGTCTCAATATGGAAATCAACCATGGTCCAACATTTCATTGTGACAAATATTGTCTCGATATGAAAATCAATCATGATCTAAATTGGTCAACC
The DNA here is from genome assembly GCA_031772625.1 of Pinus tabuliformis. Classification (NCBI taxonomy): domain Eukaryota; kingdom Viridiplantae; phylum Streptophyta; class Pinopsida; order Pinales; family Pinaceae; genus Pinus; species Pinus tabuliformis. Next base: position 1,149,686,590 of record CM062805.1, read on the forward strand.
ATGGTCCATCTTCTTATTGTGACAAGGCTTGTCTCAATATGGAAATCAAATATGGTCAACCATTTTTATTTTAGGGTTTATAATATTTATCTTAGGGTTTATAAAACTTGGGTTTATAATTTTTATCCTTTGGGTTTATTATTCCCTTGGGTTTATAATATCAATCCCTTGGGTTTATTAATCTATAGATGCATATTCCTAAGGTTTAATATTATTCCCTCAGCTTTATAATCCCTTGGTTTTTACTATTAACCCATAGGGTTTATTATTTCCTTGGGTTTATAATATCAATCATGGTCAACAATGTTTTATAAATTCAATCATGGTCAACCAATATGGTCCAACGTCACATTGTGACGCATATTGTCTGAATATGAGAATCAACCATGGTCCAATGTCGCATTGTGACAAAGATTCTCTAAATATGAGAATCAACCATGGTCCAATGTGGCATTGTGACAAAGATTCTCTGAATTTGAAAATCAATCATGGTCAAGCATGCTCAACCATGGTCCAATGCCACATTGTGACAAGGATTTTCTCAATATGAAAATCAACCATGGTCAACCATGTTTTATAAAAGCAATCGTGATCAACCATGGTTGATCATGGTCAACCATGGTCCAACATTGCATTGTGACAAATATTGTCTCAATATAAAAATTAATCATTATCTCAACAATGGTCAAACATCACATTATGTCAAACATTGTCACGTTATGATATTCATGGTCAAACCATGGTCAACCATGTTTCATAAAATCAAACATGATCATCCATGGTCAATCATGGTCAACCATTGTCAAACGTCACATTGTCACAAAGATTCTATTGATATGAAAATCGATTGGTTTCATATTCCTTTAGGTTCATATTCCCTTGGGGTTTTAGTATTAGTCCCTTGGGTTTATTATTCCCAAGGGTTCATTATTTCTCGGGTTTATAATATTAAGTCCTTGGGTTTATAATATCAATCCCTTGGGTCTATTATTCCCCTTGTTTTATAATATCAATCATGGTCAACCATGGTCAATCATAGCTTACCATGCTCAACCATGGCTAACCATGATCAACCATGATCAACCATGGTAAACCATGGTTAGTCATGGTCAACAATGGCCTAACCTCGTATTGTAGCAAATATTGTCTCAATATGAAAATCAATCATTGTCTCAACCATGGTCCAATGTCAGATTATGACAAATATTGTCCCAATATGATAATCATAGTCAACCATGCTCAACCATGGTCAATTGTGTTCAACCTTGGTCCATCATGGTCAACCGTGTTTTATGAAATCAAACATTTTCATCCATGGATAATCATGGTTAACCATGGTCGAATGTCATATTGTGATAAATATTGTCTTGATATGAAAATTAACCATGCTTAAGCATGGTCAACCATGGTCCAATGTCGCATTGTGACAAGGATTGTCTCAATATGAAAATCATCCATGGTCAACCATGTTTATTTTAGTGTTTATAATATTTATCTTAGGGTTTATATACCTTGGGTTTATAATATTAGTCCCTTGGCTTTAATATTATTCCCTTGGGTTCATAATCCTTTGGGGTTTTAGTATTAATCCCCTCGGTTTATTATTCCCTTGGGTTTATAAATCTAAGGGTTCAACCATGATCGAGCGTGGCCCAACATCGCATTGCGACAAAGATTGTCTCATTATGAAAATCAACCATGTTTATTTAAGGGTTTATAATATTTATATTGGGATTTAATTATTAAATGAATTAATTAATTACTTAATGAATTGATCAATTATTTAATAAATTAATTAATAATGAATGAAATAAGAATGATTATTTAATTCATTTACAATATTTAATGAGCAATATTTATATTTAATATTAACAATATTAATAACCATACTTTTAATTAAATATAGTTACATTATATTAATCTTTATTAATCTCTATATATTAATTTTTATTAATCTTTATCTATAAATATTTATATATTTACTTCGAGATTAATAATAATAATAATAATAAGTTAGAATCCATATATAGATGTTGGATGATGCACACACGTGCACACAGATATCTACAACTCTAGATGGCTAGGCTTTTTCCTTGGGTAGAAAGGATCCTTAAATTGCTATGTTAAAACGGACATAAGGACCCCTTGAAATTGGATGGCCAACTTGTAACTTTAATTAGATAAAAATGTTAAACAAATTTAACGTTTAATATGATATTTTAAAGTCTTTGAAACCCTAGCATCCTATATTAGCCATGGAATTTGTAGAAACCCTTATGCCAAGGCTCAAAACCTTTGGTTGCATAGCTATCCTTCCTGAGAAACCAATGGTAAGAGTTATTCTTCTCCTATTATAACAAACAAAGTTAGAGCTCTAAGGCTTTAAGGCATGTTTCTGATGTTTTAAATAAGCAATAAGGCATTAGAGACATGTAGCACATTGAGGAAAACACTTAGGAAAATTCTTAAAGGATTTTGGACGACTTTTGAGGCAAACTTGACTATTTTTTGTGTATCACTTTAAGTTTTTCTTCATGTAATACAACTCATATCACATGAATAATTTTTGTTTGTGAAATGATAGAAGCCACTAAGTTAGGGAGGACATGTGGCATGCTCTAGTTGGCTGTTGCCATGTAGGGAAAATTCATGTAGGATACATGGCACTAGTGGATTAGGTGTTACATCAACCAAAGTTCTGCATAGTGCAACACCTTGACCAACACCAAAATGTTGTGGGGTGATACATCACACTCAAAAAACCTTGTTGGTGTGTGAAATCAGGCCATGGGACACACAACACACAAGGGAAAGTTATGTGTCTTGTGAAATGTGGTAAAGGATGAACAAGTTAATAATGGTGCGAATAAGAAAATATAGGTTGATGCAATGAAATTTTCATACAAATAAAAGTTGGTGAATGTAGCATATTACATTGACAAAAAGTTGGGATGAAATACATCACATTCCTAAAGTTTTGGAGGATGCGACAAATAGGAGGAAAATGATGGAATATGAATTAAAAAAAGCCCATATCGTGCAAAACAACATTTTATGGACACAACATATCAATACATAAAGTTTTTGAATGCAATACAATGTATCACACAGATTTCAATGATGCAACATAACCAAGAGATGAAGGAAAGGATTGGAGAAAGAGAAAGGAAAGGTGAGATGAGAGAAAAAAAGGTAAAGGATGGAAGAAAAAAGCACAGGGGCTTCACTGGGGGGAAATATCATACCACGTGGGTTCATATTGTGGGATATATATTGAGGGAAAAATGACATAATATATTGGGGGATATATAGTAGGTAAAGGGTTTTTATATTGGTATAAAAAATGGAACTCAAGGTTAATGAAAAAATATAAAGGGGTATAAAAAAAGTTAATGAAAAAATGGATACCTGTAATATCTAGTGGAAGTGGGGTTTTTTTTAATTGGGAAGGTGTATTGGTTCGTATTGGTAGGGTGTTAAATAATGTGATTTAGGGGTTTTTCCAATCTGTAGTCAAATTAAAAGTATTGTTTAATATGCCACGAACGCACGTGATAGCTCACAGGTTCATTGAAAGAAAAGGGAGGGAACTAATGCAAAAAATTAATGTTAAGCAGATGTGATGCATCACAAGAAATATATCTTTCTTGTGATACAACACAATAAAAAAAAGGATTGAAGAATGTGACAAGAAGAAGAGAGACCCCTCTTGCCACATAGAGAAAGTTCTTCCATATTTGATATGACACAAATATATATCATTTGGGATATGAAGAGAAAATTAACAGACCTATGACATGACACATTGGGAAAGTTCTTTCTTTATGCAATAAGCTAAGCAAGATTATTTACCTTCGTAGTTGTGAATCCAAAGGGTGTCTAATGATGATGTGGCAACAAAAAGAGAAAGTTGTTAAGAAAACTTTTCAAAACCATATTTTTACGCTTGAAACTCATAATTTAGCAAAAAATACCATTATTGAAAAATTTTAAATGAAAAAAAATAAATTAATATCTCAAAGTAACCCTAAATCAATATTTAACAAAAAAATCTAGTTAGCCCTTGTAATACTCCTTAAAAATTTAAACATATTACATCTATAAAAACTCATTTTTTATTTCCATATATAAACCAGATTCCCACTCAACCACATTCTCCTCCCTATAAAATAATTCAACATGGACGACAAGAACATTCCTAACAAAACTATACAAGTGGGAAATAAGAACATTCTCGACACCACTATAAAGGTGTAAAACATGTGATAACACTAGAAAGTTGAATCCCGAATCCAATGAGTAATAGATTCAGCTCAAATCTCACTGTGAACTTTCGGTTTATATTTCAAATCAGCCTCCTCGTTCACATTGTAAATGAAGGACAAATAGATACTAAGTGGGACCTCATCCTCGTTCACATTGTAAATGAAGGACAAATAGATAATAAACCTCCCCGTTCACATTGCATATGAAGGGAAAATCGATAGAGCATAAAGGTATCATTGTTACGGCAAACAAAATTTGATTTACTGTGCACACCGTACAACTCACGACACTTTTACATGTCAATTCAAAAGTGTAATGCTAATGTCAAAGTCAATATCTGTCTGACGGTTTTGACTTTCAACTTCCACTTCACTGGTTTCACCCAAGATATTTCCGAGCAGCATATTTCGATGTGTCGAATTCACAACAAACAATCTGTACGATATAATTTATTAACAGAAGCGTACACGTCTCGAAGTCAGGAACAGTGGGAAAACTAAATTGATTCTATCGTAATCGTGAGCATTTCCATGATCCAAGAAATTCATGTATTCTGTAATGCAGTTGCAAGCATGATTCTTGTGTAGTTCAATACCTGCACCGATGTATGGTTCTCCAATGATGCATTCAACAAATTCTCAATTTTTATGTGTTTGTTATGATAGCAATCATTGTATCTGTACCCAACAACTTAATTTATATGTATTTGAATGGAAAATTTTGAACAAGAATGTTTGCAATCCGACATGATTTTAATTTTGTCGTTCATATTTACGCAGATGTTGATTACTAGGAAAGTCTAATAATTAGTTTTCAATGAAGTGTAGGATCGAACGGAAATCCCACACGAAAGTAATTCTAAATATCTTTATATCTGCACTGCCTTTTGTTAGAGCGTCTTTTTGTCGGTTCCAGTGTTGCGGGGAGCCCCTCCTCGATCCCGTTTTTAACTCGTGCTTCGGGTCGGAGTGACTCGGGAGCAGGTCGGGAGCGTGCTCCCGAAATCGCTCCTGACAAGGAAGTAATTTCGGTAGTGCACTCTCTAAAAAAACGCTCCTTGCTTTTTCGGGAGTGTTTAGTATTTTTTGCAAAAAAAAGATTGCAGTGATGTTCCAAATTCAATTTTGTTTCTGAGAAAGAAATAAGTTTTGAGTGGGGCAGCGTAATGATCAAGCCTATGGCCTTAGCATTGATATGCAATTCATGGTAATGTTAAAAATTTAAAGTAAAAAGATGAAAATGAAGAAAAAGTGGCATTCTCCTTGATCTTCATTTTCATCCTTTTACTTAAATTTTTAACATTACCATGAAATGACCAAGGATGTTTGAGAGTGGTTCCGGCCTCATTGGATTTCATATGGAGAAAGTAGAATTTTAGATTTCATTCAAAATCCAGCGGACTTATCAGTTTTTTAGGATTTCAGGGTTGCAATGTTTCCATTGAATTTTGTCATGTATTAGGGTATGGAACTCGTATTTAATCAAGAGCACCAATCCCTCTATGTGCCTTGATGTTAGTGACATTGGTTGTCAAACTCCTCTATCATGACCCTTCTAAAAATGTACGCATCACTCAAACAAAATCTTGACTTGACATGCTATGCTTTTTCTATCTTATGTTAATGCTTAGAGGGTGATATTAATGAAAAAGACCCTGATTTTTCAGCAAGACTAAAAATTCCGACATTTCTCGTGGTGGCAAGAGACCTAAGCATAAGCAATAGATAATAGATTTACTTGTCTTTTCTAGTTTCTAGTAGTTTTTATAACTATTGACTCTTTCATATTTATTATGATATTTTATTAAACAATATACCACAATTTAAGTTTGAAGTTGGCAATTATAACTCATTAATAATGAATTATGAATATGATGCTTCATGAAAGCTAAAAGTTGTTTCATTTCATTTTATAACATTTCATTTCATTTTAGATATTATTTGTTGTAATGGTTACACTTAGCTTACAAGTACATCCTTGGTGATCAATGATCATAAATGATATATATTGAATTTTGAAAGCTTGAACTTTAAGATTGATGAATCATGAGACTCAATATGTTGAATGTTACTATGTTACTAACTTGTGGACATGGTTGATGAAGATTATAACTTCTGGATGATTGTTGTTATATGGTTCAATTTATGTTTTTTTTTTTTTATGTTTTTTATATCTAATGCATCATTCTACATGTTTTTGTTGACATGTATGTATATATCTATATCTATATATATATATATATATATATATATATACATATATATATATATATATATATATATATATATATATATATATATATATATGCTCCGGGATTTGCTCACAAACCGGGAGCTTTTGAAAATGTCGCTCCCACACTCGTTTTCGCTCCCGCTCCCAAGTAACATTGGTCGGTTTTAGATTTTGAGATGAAAATAATGAACCGTGAATTAGATTTTGAGGTGGAATTTGTTGTGGAAGGAGATATTGATTGAGGCTCTAAAATTATGGGTGCCAAATTAGAGAAATGAGTAGGGATTCAAGCACATGTGCAAGAATATGTTTAAGAGAGGGTGTGTGCCAATGTTATGTGAAGAGAGGGTTAAGAACAAATGTGCATGATAGGTATAGGTATTTTTGAGTAGGGTAGATGAAATGATTATGTTCCCAAGCATAAGACAAAAAAGTAATGATAAAATGTCGGGGGGTGGGGGGTGGTGGGGGGGTTCATAGTTTAAAAATGCAACTTGGCTTTGTCACATCCGATTAGGGTGATCTTGATCACAAATTGCATTTGCATAGGGTAGTCATAATCCACTACACTCTAGAAGTGCGATTTGCGACTAAAAGGAAGATCGTCATGGTGTAAGTTGCAAATCACACTTCTAGAGTCCAGGTACACTAGCATTGCGAATTGCAGTTGCGACTTACGATAAAGGAAAAAAATACAAGTTTTCCAAGGCTATAGATAAGGCCCATTGTCGCCTTTAAATTCAAGTTTGGGTGAAGCTATGCTGGTTCTTGTGACAATATGCCAATCTTGAACCACAAATGAAACCTAATGCATCTTATAACCCTATTGACATAATAATATCTACTTCCCATTAAGAGATGCTTCTGGTGGTGACAAGCCCTTTGATCAGGTTGCAGCCTTGTCCAAACCCTAGGCATACAAAAAAAACACATAAGCATAAGCTCGACAACTTCTTAGAGAGATAATTATTATAAACTACATAATCATAAATGGAGAGGCACTACCGAAAAATCCTTTGTAAAATAAATGAATTAAAAATTCCATAAAACCTAATGTCACAGATGAAGCGAGATAGGCAAGGAGATGCGCCTAATGGGCATATAAGTACTTGTAGACTCTATGATAATTAGGTTACTAAAGAATTTTTACCATTACAATTGACATGGACATTTTCCAAGACCTTTAGAATCATAGAGGGACCCAAAGCTTAGATATATAGGCTATAATTTTTGGTGGTGTTGTAGCAGCTACAATATGTCTTCTTTCCCATTAGATAGTTCTTCCACTTCTTCACAGATTTATTTAGGGCATAGATATCCTTGTTGTAGGTAGGGTAGTTAATAACTACCCCATGAAATAGTTTATAATGGTAACATATAAGCCTTCTTTTGTGCATCAAGGTCACTCCCATAACGTACTCACTCAAATATGTCTCCACTTCGAAGGGTTGTTGCAAGATTGGTAATTCCAGAACTAGTGCTTGTATGATCTGCTTATTTGACTCCACAAAAGCCCACTGCTAACCCTTTTCCCATTGGAAACTCTTGCCACTTGTTTTTACGACGTGGAGTGGCACTACTGCCACTAAAAATGAGGCTATGAATTTCCTCATGTATTGTGCTACCCCAAAGAAACTATGAACCTTAGAAACATTAGTAGGCTCCATCCATTTTATGATGCCCTCCATCTTGGCAGGATCTATTTTTAGCTCTCCTTTTCCTATCACATACCACAAATACACCAAAGATTGTTGTGCAAAATCACACTTCCTGAGATTTTATAATAGTTGGTGATTCTTGAATGTCTCCAGTCCCTATGTCAAATGTGAGATGTGCTCCTCTTAAGTATAAATATATACCAATATATAATCCAAATATAAAATAACAAATGAATCTATTAAAGGTGCATTATATCATTCTTTAACCTCACAAATGTAGCTAGTGCATTGCATAGGCCAAATGGCATGAATAACAACTCATACAAAACTTTCCTAGTTTTGAAGGTGGTTTTCTAGGTGTCTTATTCTCTAACTCAAACTTGGTGATATCTAGACTCTTAAGTCCAACTTGGTGAAGTATTTCACTTGTTGCAACTAATCCAACATTTCATTTATCTTAGGCACGAGGTACCTATTCTTGAGTGTAATTTTATTCAATGCCCTATAACAATACACATCTTTCAATTCCCATCCTTATTTGGTACGATGATGATGGGTGATCTACATGGTGATGTACTCAGTAAAATGACACCATGTTTCAGTAGCTACTATAATTATTTCTTCATCTCACATTCTTCTATAAAATACTGCCTATATAACCCAATGTTTTGTAGGGTGATTCCAACAATAGCTGGATCACGTGCTCCACTTCCCTCTTGGGTGGTAACCCTTTAGGCTCTTGGAACACATCCATGTATGGCTACAACAACTCTTCTAGTTGTTGTTTTCGTTTCTTAATGTAGGTTTTAACCATGTACAGAAATTACCTGCATACAATTCTAAAAACATAAAATAAACAATGGCGAGAGCATAAAAAATAAAATAGATATACACAAAGATTTTCCCCTGGATAAAAAAACAGGGACTACCATATTGATTTTTCATTATATTCCTTTCAATATTAAAATACATATATATACATGTCGAAGCATTCATAAACCCTAATCCTTTAACCTTGGATTAAAACATAACCGTAGTTCCCTTGACCGGATCTACAAAATACCATGGGCAAAAATTCGTCATGCCCAAAACCATGTGTGAAACCCATGCACAAAACCATGGGTAGGTTCTCCCACCTAATATAGGGTGCAAAAAAGAAATTCCTGGGGCGTTGCCCCCAATCCATCAAAACCCCCAACAAGGGGGGCTTTCGCCCCTTTGTGACCCCCCGCTACACCCGACACAATGAAGGGGGGGATCCCACCCCCCTCTAAACCCCCACTTCATGCGGGAGGCTAGTTGTGGAAAGAATATAACAGACGCCCAACACTTAGTATACCCTTGTAGGGATTCCTTTCCTCTTACTAACTCTTCTAAACATTGATTTTTCTCTTAAAAACAATAAAACATACTTTTTGTTGAATCTTATCATTTTCTTGGCTTGGTTGGCACTTACCAACAAAAAAATTGACTTTCCTTTGTGTGCATTTATGGTGAATTTTTGTCCATCCTTGATGAGCTGGTACTGGTTGGATCTATGCATGAATATTTCATTTCACATGTACATGTAGGGAATTCCAAACATGACTCTAAATACATCAAGGGTAACTACATATAGTTCTACTTCGTTAATAAAATCAGTGTCGATGGAAAATCTAATTTTGCACTATTTTGTTACCTTCAACTTTGCATCCTTATTTACCCATCCCAATGGATATGGGATTGGATGATCACAAACTTCCAATCCCAATTTATTGATGAGTTGTGCTGCAATGAGATTCACCTGTGATCCTAAGTGAAATTCGACATCACTATTTGTCTTCTTGGCTTGTATCTTTATGTCATAGAAGATTTCGGTCATTTCTTTTTCTTCTTGTTGTTGAAGGATACTCAAATTCACCTCCTTCTGCACTGACGTACAATAAATATTATCATTCACATACAAGTTGCTTTCAACTTGGTTGTTCGAATAAGTGGCCCCGAGATTCTTCTTCTTATTGTATTTCTTTTTTCCTTTGGGTTAAGCTATGGATACAACTCCCAACACTTCTCCTCTGTCAATGTTGTAGTGGTTGATGGGATCTTTGCATTATTTTTTTGTGGCTATCGTCTTTTTATATTTTCTTCGTTTCAAATTCTTCGTCCCCTCCTTAGAAGCATATTGTTTCTATTTCTACTTCAATCCGCTTGATTTCCCTTTCTTCAAGCCTATGTTCTATAGGCGCTATTACTATACCCAAGCCTTGTCCGCCGATCTAGGCTTCAACAACATCACTTGCTTCTTCATATGGATGTGTAGAGCCCCCAAATAATTGAGGATTACATCATGTTTCTTTGGTAGATACACAACAATATGAGCGTTTTCTAAATTATGAGGTGTACTACTTTACACTTTTCCCTCGCTTCTTCTGAAGTAGTGCCACCGGATCCACTGGTCATATACATACCCAATAGGGTAAAATTATGGATTTATGATTGTTTTAAAGTCCTCCCACTTATTCATTGTAGGATCTCCCTCTAACCTCAAGCTCTCCATGTGGAATTCCCACCAGGGCAGGGCACGACCCTATAATTTCAACTGCACAAATGAAATAGTATGTTCTTCCTCAATATGATGAACATTGTAATAAAATTCTAATTGCTAAAACCAGTGATTTATATTCAGAGTGTCTATATCACTTTGATACAACTTGATATCTACCTTCACTTCCATTTTGAACATGGATTGTGAATGGCTCATGAAACACGAACTGGGTTAATCTATTTTGGGTCCTTTCTTCATTTGGTTCTTCATTTCTTCTCGATCTACTCATTTCCCCTTTGATATGTCCTATGCATTAGAACCCTCATCTTCCCCCAATAGCCTAAGATTATTTTTTAGGGACAACATGAGGAGATTAACATTAAAACTTATATCTGTAGCTTGTGCTTGCAACGAAAAAGACTCTCCTTTGTAGGACAAGGAAAGTTATTCACATATTCGTTGGCCATGACTAGGGTTTCTAACCTTTGGTATAGCTAATTTAGATATCCTAAAAATATCTACAATATACCCATAGAAACCTTCTCTGATATCAATATGGTCCATAAACTATCGTGGATATTCCACCAGGCAATTTGTCACAAAAGATATGATAACTATAATGAAAAAAATCGAAATCTATATTATTTGGGTTTATTTTATATTTCTAGATCTGTAGTTTACTGTTTATTTTGTATGCATGCAAATTAAAAATTTATGTAGAAAATAGAGAACAACGAAATAAGAACTTAGAAACTACGATTTAACACAAGATATAAGCTAGGAACCCTTTTGGGAGAAAACCAAGCTAGAAGGTGAGGCCACTTTCCTTTCTTTCTCTGAATAGAAAATGGTTGCGAGTATAAAGATATATGGCTTATGGCCTGTGGGCTACTATAGTGCACAAATCATCTCTATGTGATCTATCCCATATCCATCTAAGTTATTTTTCTCATCTATGGAAAAAATGCACTCGAAAAGAATGTAACCCCTTTTCATCCTAGTGGCTCTATTATAATACAACATGATAGCCTACTAGTGGTTAGGTTTGACAACCTAAAATATTAACTAGAGTTACAATATTGAACTCTTATAGAGTATTCATCATAATCATGTGGCTAGACCCTTTTTTATGAGTTATTGGAGCAGATGAGGCATCCTCTTGAATTATGGTAGACAAAATAGGAAGGTCAACTTCTGAGTGACATAACTTTTGCATGCAGACTCTAATTGAGGTGATTCTTGTGTCATTGGAAAATATACGTGTGTAGAATAAAAAATAAAAAATAAAAATAGTTGCACTAATGTGGCAATTTTTAACCCCAAAAAAACATTGTTTGATACCTCAAAATGCTCCTGGAAGATCTCAACCCCAATTTTCCAAACTGGGTCCTATCAGTAAAAACAGTCCTGCGAGTTCATTCCTCCACCTTTTCCACTTTGAAAGAATCGATATGGGTGAAAAAAATATAATGATCTAATATATATCATAAATATTAGTGGCTTTCCTTGAGTGGGGTAATATAGTGATACCAACCCTCAAGGAAAGGACAAATAATATACAGAAAGTGAAATGTAGGAGGTAATGATACTAGGGTGATTCTAATAAAGGCAATAGAAGGAAGGAAGCAATTATAGAAAATTGTTATCAAATGTGTGATGTGACAATTACTTGTTAAGACATAATGCAAGAAACATTGGTGGCATACACTAAGCTAGAGCCATTAGAATATCAAGGGTGACTTACGATAACCTAGAGTCAGTGTGAGCATGGAAGGCGACATACAGTAGTTTGGGGTGATTGCAAGCATAAGGAAACATATTATAACCTATATTCATTGATCATGCAAGATGACATGCATCAAATTGGGGTTTTTGTGAGCATATGAGGTGACATACATCAATATGGAGTTAATGTAACCACATGAGGTGACATATGAAAACATTCAATTAATGTGAACACATATGAGACCAATGCCAATGAATAAAAGGGGAGAACAAGAGATAAAATGTGGAGAGAACATTGTTTTAGGAGGGGCTCCATACATATAGGTTATGGAACATGGGCCATATGTGTGGGGGATACATATAGAAAAATATTTTGGGAGTGATAATTATTCCAAAGTGGGGAAGGGTTACCTCGAGTGAGGCATACCCAAAATAAAATCATAGAAAGGATCAAGCCATAAAGAATGAAACCAAAGAAAAAGAGGGAGAGGAATGAATATAAAAAAAGAAGACTTGCCCCATTATTCAATATAAAGATATGTATTTGTTGATGGTGCTGGACCCGCCAACATTCAGGGGATCTCCCCAGTATGAAGTCCAAACTACACCTCACACCGTTTGGTGTAGGAGTCCCATCCGGTATGATGGTGTGGTTGCCATTCTCTTAGAGATTTTCCTTAGCTCTTGTTGTTCAACACATGAGAGTGTTATGCTTGTAACTTCAAGAAAGTGAGGTGAGTGTGTCTAGTGAGTGCATAATTTAACTCTGTGTCCCGGTTCTCTTACTGTAGAAAAGGGGGGAGTAAAGTGAACCTCTTGATGAGAGGGAATAGTCCCAACCCAGGAAGAAACACACATGAAAAATAATAAAGGTTTTTCTAGCATCCAGTGGAATAGTCCACAGTGGATGCAGCAGGCGTGAAAACCAAATTTCAAGGGAAAACACGTACACCATCCAGCGGAATAGTCCACATGAGGGTGAGGGTTTTTATAACCAAGAAAACACAAAGATGGTCTGTCTAATGTCAGGTGGAGTAGTTCACATGGATGAGAAAATAGTGATAAACAATACAACACATCTTCAACAATATGAGTGCTAAAATAACCGAAGTAGTTCAACTATCTTAGTATAGGTTAAGCAAACATGCATTACAACGTTTGAAGAATAGTCTTACAAATAGATACAAAACATGCATGAAAACGTGCTAGCTTGAGACATGCTTCTGAATTAAGCAAAATATCCAAGACACAAATGTACACCATACATCAATAGTCCCAATAGTGGGACATTGGAGCCACTCCTCGCTCCTCAAAGAACAAATTACAGACTCTCGAGGCTATGTGGGAGGAGAGAAGGTGAGAATTCTTTTGCTCATATAATGAGGGGGTATATATAGCCAAGGGGGCATAACTGACCCTTGTGACTCTTCAACATCCCTCATGATTGTTTGACTTCCTATGACTTTTCGACTTTACATGACTCTTCAACTTCATATGTGGGTCCCTTGGACTTCCACTTTACATTACATTGATTACAAAAAGTATGGCCCATAGTAGTGATGTGGCTAAGACAACTCATGACACAACTCGACATGACATTGCTGACATGTACTGGTTGACTATGGTGTCCGTGTCGAGCAGTTGTGTTGCTGAGTGATGATATTCTTTCGATGTAATAAGTCTTCACCTTCACATGGAAAAGTGAGCGAGGTCTTCAATGGTCTTGGTATTTGCTTGATGGTGCATGTGAATGTGTCCCTTTCGATCACTTGCTTCATGTGTTCGTTCGACCATCAGAAAGTCTTCTAACATGCACCTCTTTTCCATCCCATTCGTCGTCACGTCATGTTTCATCGATGCACTTGTTCCTGCAATCACTCATGACAAGACGACAACAAATCCAAAAATATCATAGTCTACTATGATGCATTGTTTTCCATTTCGTGTAGGTGATCGAGAGAGAGACAAAGCACTGAAAATGTAGAGAGCACAACACAGGCTAGGACACGAGGCTTCAGAGCACTATCGGGAAAAATTGTGCAGATGTCACTGGGAGACAAATTTTTTCAATTTGAGACAACAATGACAGTTGTGGGGCAAAACCCAGTTGGGAGGAAGAATTACACAGTTTATGGGAGGAAGGCCAAGCGGGGTGTCAGGGAGCTGCTGGGCTAATCTGCGCAATTTTCTAGGGGAGCACTGGGCAGGTCATCTAGCTGGGATCTATAAAATTTCTCCAGGGAAGACAATGCAGGTAGCAGGAGGCACTGGCAAAAAAATTTACACAGTTTTCCAGAGGAGCAAAAGATCAGATTGTAGCAGATGCTGGTCAAAATTGGGCAATCCTAGGAGACAGTCCAGGCTCTAATAGTTCTGCGCAATTCCTGAGTTGGTTGCAGAGTGGGGAAGAAGGGATGGTAGGACAACTCTACACAATTTTGGAGATCAGTACAACCCTGGGTCACAAATCAAGTTATTTCTTTGGTTGACCAGCGGTAGGCTTGATGGGAGGTCTTGCGGGAAGCGCATATTGGATCAAATTCTGGGACAACTTCTACGTAGTTCTGGGAGTTAGTCAGCTGGCTCATTTCCAGAATTTCATAGAGCAGGCTGCCTGGAGGATGGCCTCAAGCTCTGCGTAGTTCTGAGCAGTAGTGTAAAGTCACTTAGATCGGGTCTGGTTGATGGAGGGTTGTTTGGTTGACATATTTTTAGGAAAATTGACTAAGTGTGAAAGCAAGTGTACTCGTGCATACATGACAATGTGATCACACAGTTAGCATGCCTCAATGACAAGACACCTCAAACCAACAAGGAAACATGTGCTCAATGAGATTGACTCGAAGGTTGAGAGTGACAAGTGCAGTAGGCGAAATATGTCTTCAAAGGACCGTGACGACACTTACGTGATAGTGTTTACAATTTTGTGTGTGAGTGCGGCTGATCTCAACAGAGCAAAAAAAAATCATACACACAATGACAAACCTTCAAAATAGACAAAACAAACTCGCAAGTATTACATAGCGATCAACATGCCAAAAGACTACCAGTGACCGATTAAGTGAAGGGGGTGTGAAAAATCGACAAGAGCTCATGGTATGAGTTCGAGTGTTTGCGACCATCAAGGGGAAAAACCAAGGAAGGCTCCGAAATTTGGATGCAGGCCAAAATTTTGGAGTGTATTGCAGCCGCTACAACAATATCTAAAATATAACTAATGAATAATATAAATAATATTATAAAGATAATTCAATGAAATATGTAGATTAAATAGATATAATTCCCTTAGAGGTAATGCAACCTCCCTTATCATTGCTTTGATAGAACCTACCATAAGGTTGTAGGGTTGAAACTATGCGTTAAAGATGCACCAAGAGGGATCAATCAAACTACAAGATTGGAGCCAAGCTATCCAAGGGAGTTCATGTAGAAGTGTTGGAGATGACAGTCGCAAGTAGCCCTAGGTGCTTAAGGGAGGTGGAAGGATACTTACCTTTGTCTAGGCTTATATGTGTAAATTAATGAAGTGGAGAGTTGTGACAATCAATAAACCTCATCTTATAATGACCTACACTAAGCTCTAAATTCTTACAAAATAAGAATTTCCCCATTCTCCAATATATGTATGTATGTGTGTATAAAGAGCACTAGAAATTATATTATAAGGATAAATCAATAAAATATGTAGATTAGAGAGATTTTATGCCCTTGGAAGGAATGGTACCTCCCTTACCATTACTTTGATGGAACCTCCTTTGAGGTTATAGGGTTAAAACTAACAAGGTCTGAGTGGAAATATGCCATGAAGATGCACTAGGATGAATGAATCAAACCTACATGATTATAGCAAGCTAGGAAAAGGAGTCCATGTAGAACTGGTGGACATTCCAATTGCAACTACTCTTAGGTGCTTGAGGGTTACAGAAGGATATAAACCATTCTCTAGGTTTATTGTGCTGAGAGGTGCTCTACAACCTAGTATGGGGAAGATGTGTAGGCATAATGTAAGTATGTCAACATATTTTAAATGCCAGCTCTGTTAAACATTACATATTGTGGAGATAGATGTAAACTAAACACAATTAAATGTCATCTTCAACAGGCCAAAAGTAAATGTATAACTCTATTAATTTATCAACCAATCACTCAATCTTTCATTGTTATCGCTTTCTCACTAAATTTGTTCATGGACACGCATAGGTGGGAGCGAGAGGAGGTGAAAGGTTGTTGTAGTATGAGGTGTGTTTGATTTGTCCCTTAACTATCTTACCGTGACTCAAACACTCGACAACAAATCGTCTTCCTCATTTGTAAGGAACTCAATCTTGCTCTGTGGCCTTTTACAATTACAATTTGTTTATTACCTCTGTGAACATTATCACATATATTTTCCACCCAATACCCAATAGATTTTACACAAGTTCTAATTCTCCAAATGACTTTAATATTGAGGCTACAATGCTTGTGAAACATTTGTGGATTGTGGTCAACGGGAAATCCAATGGCCTCAAGGATAAAGATGATGAAATGAAGACCAAGCTCCTTTTACTTAGATTCCTTAAGAACAAAAACATTTTGGAATCCATATCCACTAAAGTCAGTTAACGTCATAGATGGAATATTAAACACCACTTTCAGGAAAATTCAAACTCGAAGGCCATCACTCTACAAATGCTATTGGGGAGTTTTCCTCTATGGACCAATACTTACAGTTGTATGAGCTTGAGTTTTTGTTCATAGGAACTTCAAATTTAGTAACACCGAGTCCCAAAAATTTACCAGCATTTACATTTATAAATAGTAGTAAGTGTGGTACACAAGAGATTAAGTTTGATAATGAGATTGATAAGATAGCAAGTGCATGCATCGAGTGTTTTCACAAACAAATGAAGTTGTAGAAAAAATATTCTTACAAGACTTGTTAGACTATGTTGGCGAGTAATGTTTGATAACTACAAGTTGATAGGGTGAGTATGTTTATGCTTATTTACTTAGCCTTTCCTTCCATCTTACATTGATGGGATGAACAACATTAACCTACATTTATTTATGGCTTTTTGAAATTATTTACCTACATTTATCTTATGGCTTTTTGAAATTATTTTTACTCTATATAAGTATATGACCATTTCTATCTATCTAGATTATTTGTTGTTTAATTTAAATTGCTTTATATGGATGACCACTTTTATCATGTAGATAATAAAAATAAAATTATTCTCACTATTTAATTAAAGACATTCTCACTATTTAATTAAAGACGTTTGCATTTCAAAATTAAATATAAATCAATATTGAATTAAATGGAAACCTCTTTAATTAAATATAAATCAATATTTAATTACATGGAAGTTTTATATATTAAATAACATTGATATTTAAAAAATAGATTACTCTCCGAAAAATATTTTTTACTATATTTTAAAATTCACAAAATTCAAAATTCAAAAATATTTATACTATAAACTATAAATATTGATAAATGATCATTTAAAATAATAAAGTCAATTTAAATGAATTTATTACAAAAATTTAAACCAGTTTAAAATATATTATTTCTCAGATAGGTGTTATATAGCATAGTAAGGAAGAGATGTTAAATTACATTAAAAAAATAAAATTAAAATATAGAAATGAAATATAAAATTATAATTATAATTGGTTATAATTAATAATTAAACATCTCTAGATCCATCTTGTAACATCCCTAAAATGACTCATGGTAAAATAAATAAAAAAAGTTACATATCAGTTATGAAAACTAATTCTAAATAAGGATGAAATCAAGAAAGGAGGAAAAACTGTTCGGTAGAACTGCGGGATGTGGAAGAGGTGGCAAATGTATTTCAGTTGTGAACTTGTGGATGGATAACACACCGTTTCGGATTTTCGGAGGAATCTTTTAAGCTCGAGGCGGAGGGATTTTTAGTTCTTGGTTTTTTGATGCACGTATTCCTGGTGGAGATGGATGCCGGTGAATTAATAGTGAAAGAGTAATGTGAAGGAAGGGGAAGATGGCGAGTGTGCGAGGTATTGCAATGGGGGAGTGGAAAATCTCTTGACTGTCACTGCGTTTTCTGTTGGCATTTGCATTTTCTGAGGTTGCAGCTGATGAATGAGAGAGTCTACTTTCCGAAATTTCTTCTGAACCAAAGGAGTATCAACTGTGCGTAAGTTGAGAACTTGGACTACAGAGCGCACATACGTTTTCTCAGTTGGATGCGGAAGGCTCGTTTTCTCAGTTGGATGCGAGAAGCTCTCACAATGCCGAAGTCGGACATCATTGATCATGCCGGTCTTGACTTTGTTGTTTTCCATATGATCTATATTGTGGGTTTTTAGAGATATAGTTCTGTCCGCGGTTTGGATAGCTTCTTGGTGGTCAACTAAAGAGATAAGTATATGTTATTTTGCTCATATAAATAACTATTTTGGGTAAGGAGAAAACATATTCAAACAATAACTACTGCATTCTTGACATATTAAAGAAAAATAGAAGTAAATATTGCATTCTTGGAGAAGAGAATGCACATTAAAGAAATAGATGTAAATAATGCATTCTTGGCATATTAAAGAAATAGAAGTAATTATTGCATTCTTGGCATATTAAAGAAATGGAAGTAAATATTGCATTCTTGGAAAAGAGAACGCATATTAGAGAAACAGAAGTAAATATTGCATCTTTCGAAAAGAGAATGCATATTAAAGAAATAGAAGTAAATATTTCATCTTCGGAAAAGAGAATGCATATTAAAGAAATGGAAGTTAATATTGCATTTATGGAAAGAAAGAATGCATATAATAGAAATAGAAGTTAAGTTGGATTTTATTGGAAAGGGAAATATGCTTTATTGCATTGGGATACTAGTTAATTTAGAAGTTTCTTGTGGAAAATTTATGCATTGCATGCATAATAGAAATTGCTAATCATTCTAACCTTCTTGAAGAAAAACTTATGTTTTATATCCACAAATATAGTGTCTTTTTAGGAAAAGAGAGGATTCTTCATGCATGGAAATAATAACTTATTAAGAGACTTTTTGAAAAACAAAGATAGAGATTCTTTCCTTAAAAGACACACATGAATAGTGTTCATGCAAGAGCAAGAACCCTTACTTGTATCATTAAAAGATTATGTGCACTGCATATACTAAAGAAGGGCTATTAGGATAAGCTAATGGATGCTCAAAGAACAATCATTGTGTTACGGAGATGTGTTCTTTGTATGTTAGCAAAACTATGTTAATTTCTTGAAAATAACTATGTGAAAGGAACGCATGTGCAAGGGCGCAGAACAATAGTTATTACCTGGTATGTAAACATAATCATTGTGTTATATGTTTTAAAAAGAAAATATGGACTTGTAAAACTAATGGTTAGATCTCTTAGAGAGAGATATGTACCAGTGTGAATAAGCATTGTGAAAAGTAGAACATGAATTTACTTGAATAGATGTACTAGTTAGCTAGTATGTTATGCCTGCTCATGCAGATGAGTAGATGTTAAAAGATCACTTTTAGAGATTGTTTAATGAATTATTAATAATGTATCTTATATTGTTGCCAAAGCTTGTTGACAACTACATTGATAGGAAACAATGGCGGTTGGTGCCAAAGGGGAAGTGATGTTTAACATTATGGTAGGAAAAGGATTATTGGTCCATGCAGACGAGTTCAAGTTGCAGGGTTGTCCATTACTAGAACAATCATGCCACAAGGAATGTTGCATGTGGCGGTATGTAAGCGAAAGATTACATGGAAATTGTATTAGCTTTTAGCTAGTTATGTGACAACTTAATGATAATTCATTGTAATGATTTTATAACAATGGTTAAGGGATGGAATCCCTTATAAGCCATTGAGTGAGGGGTGAAATCCCTCACGAGCGTTTAATAATAAGATTAAACGTTTGCTGGTTTTCACCCTACGGGGTTTCCAGGGTATATTGGTGTTCAATGGTGTGATTGCCTTTTGTGTCAGTTTGATGATGATGAATCCTTGATGTTGATGGTTCTTTATTTGATGGCATAATCATAACGTCCAAGTATGTGATTAACTAATATGGTTAAGGAAACTATGAAATGGATGCAAGGATTTATGTGACAGTTTATGTTATTACACTACCACAGGGGTGGTTAATGGTTATGCAACTTATTGTCTTTTACTGCAATTTACTTGATGTATTAATGAATGTTATATCTAATAGTTATTGATGAATTTAGGTGTTGAGATTCGGATAATTACTTGTGGGTAATTTGTATAAAAAAATTCTAATTCCCTACTTTTACATGCGAGGTTACTGGGATATGTGACAAGTGGTATCAGAGCTAAAGGTTGCAACACTGGCGCCTTTGGGAATTGGTAAGCGGAAAATAAATTGAGGTATGCCACCAGTGAGCATTAACTCAGGTATGAGTTTAATCATTCACATATTGATTTACATAGTACACTATTTTTGGCATGATAAGTGTGATTCGTGTTTAAACTGCTTTGAGTAGTAAGTAATAAAGTTGCTGCATAGCTATGTTCATGACATTATATTCCTGATGAGGATAAAATACATTGAAACTTTTGTCGCACTTAGAACAATATTGAACACTCATTGAGGAAAGTGACAATCAACTACCAACTTTTACTTTGCAAATATGGCAATAACAATGATTCATTTATTAAACAAAATTGAAGTTACAATGAACAAAACTTAATGAGTCAATGCATGAATATAAATTATGTGGAACATCCTTGAATAGGATGACAAATTGTTTTAAAAGGACATTAGAAGAACCCCTTAGATATTGAAAACATGCAATGAGTCAAGCAGCGAGACTTGATTGTCATAACTAATTTCTGATTAAGTTTTGCCATGGTTTCATTAAGATGATTGGTAGTTGAGATTGGTTAGTGTTGTATGACTAACCCATAGAACTTATATGCATTAATTGAATTGGACTTAAGATTATTACAATTCGAAAACAAGTGAAGGTTGATTGATGTCACATGCATGGAATGTGTGTATGGAGATTTTTACTCTCTTTGTGCTATAGTTCCAGTTGTTTATGAGAAGAGTTCTTAATTTTATTCACCATGAGAATGCATGATGAATAGTATATGCTTATGTCTTAATAGATTTAATGATGTTACCCTCTAATTAATTGAAAATTCATTAGCATGGTATGTGTTTATGTTAATTACTACTTGTTGTGAGATTAAAACCATTGGAGCCTCGATTTAATGATGGTTGAATTTATCTCTACTATGGGAATGATGGATTTCTTATGCATGTTGCATTCCAGTGTGAAGTTAATTGTAGAGGCATGTTCAGTGGGTAACATTTCTAGGACCCATTCATGGTATAATTACATGTGATAATTATTCATAAATAGACTACCTGTGTTAATACAGTTGTCAGTAAACTCTAACTACCTTCCCCAACTATAGATGCTTCCAAAGGAAAAGGAAGCAAGGAGAAGGAAGAATACAATGCTGTAGGGACAGACGGAGATGGGAAAAATAAATTGCTAAGTCTGGTGATGACCAGATAGAGCAAGCTTTGAGTGTCAGAATCTTGCAGAAGACGCTAAGTCTGGGGATGACTAGATAGCGCTCGATGTGCATGTGAGTATTCCTTTGACCATGCTTAAGGAGTTGGAAAATGATAACTATAGTGTGTTGATGGTAATGATTTTCGTAATGTCTCCTTGAAGTCATTATTCTGAAAAGGTCACATAGTAGTGTTATAATAGTTGTTGCATCTAGCATCAAGTGGTAACTCTGGTGCATGTGTGACACTTAGGAGATTATGCTTCTAATTGCATAAGTAGAGCAATTGCTTCTGGTAAGGGTGGTTTAATTTGTTAGTTATGCATGTTGAACCAAGGAAAAGATAAGTAACTCTATTCTTTATATCATGGGGTTGATTTCTATAGTAAAGATTGATTGTTTATATGTTTTCTTAGTAAAGAAAATAGGTAGTTCCTCCTAGAAAGACTACATGTGAGTCTTGTGTGAGAAATGCTTGTCTCTTGTCATTTTTCTTGGAATAAAATCCTTGCTAAATATAGCCAAAGTATCTTCTTGAGAAAAGAAGATGAGGCATATAAACGTCCTGAGGACATAGCATGAAAGGTGGCCAAGTTTTCTTGAATTAAAATATGTATTTTTATTTGATAAAAGTTTCTTGGAAAATATATATATGCTAATTGCATTATGATTCTAGTTAGTTTCTAAGTTCTAGTGAAATGATTATGCATTACATGCATGATAAAGATAGCTAAAGATGTGCTTCTAGGCACATAGATATTCATTTCTAACTTTTTTGAAGAAAGAGTATATTACATATATACATAAATATAGTTTCATTCTAAGAGTGTGCATACTTCATGTATGAAGATGAAGGATTTTATGAGAGTTTTCTTGAAAATAAAAATAGAGGTTCTTTCCTTTAAAGACACATTAGAATAGTGTTCATACAAGAAACAAAATCCTTACTTGTTTCATGAAAAGAACTATGTGCATTGAAGTAAAGTAATTGTGTTAGGAAAAGACATGTTGCATAATGGTAGCTATTGTGACTTTGGAATTATGACTCTGTGGGTACATAGAGAAAGTGATCATGTTAACTTTCTTGAAGACAATAATCTTTTGAAGAGATTGTCTTGCTAGATAAGTTGTGTTGATTTCTTGATTTTGGATGGATAAGTAAATCTTGTTCTGTATCTTGATTTTTATGCATAAAGATGGATATCTTTAATAATTCCCTGAAAGGGAAGATAGAAGAATGAGGTTAAAATGACTTCCTTTAAGAAAGAGGTATGTAGTTTGTTGTATGAAATGATGGTAGTATTCTAGTGAAGGGCTTATATGATAAGCAATGGTATGCACAAAGATTAGTCATTGTGATATAGAGTTATGTTCTTTGTATGTTAGAGAGATTATGTTTAATTATATTAACGATGCATGACCAAAGCTAGCCATAGTAAACGTAAGATAATACTCCATTAATGATGATTTGAATTAGGACAACAGACTATGGAAAAATTGGAAATGTTTAGATTATTAACTCAACTGTTGTTGACATTTATACATTAATGAATATTTGCATATGCTTTTATACATGACAATATTGTATGCATGAAAATGCTTGGAAATTGAATACGTGTTAACTGATGCATATTTATAACTAACGTTGCTGATGGGATTAAGTAGTGGTAGCTTAATGGCAACAAGAAAACTCATCACATAAATTGCTGCAATGTGAATTGCAATCATAAATGAGAAAGAATGATGTTATATGATATGCATGAATTATGTTATTTGGAAAATTTGCATGCATACAACATGTATGATAGATATGTTTCCCATCAATTTAGATGTTGTGGACCCATGATGAGGGATAAGTGTAAATGCATGGTGTACATGCATGTTTACTTTGTTAATGATAATGTTCAAATGGTTCATTACGTAAATTACTTTGAGAAAGAGTAATAAAAGAGGAATTTAACATGTCAGACAGTTGCAGATAGTTGGGTTGATGGAAATTACGTGCCCGGAGGGGTTGATGGTACTTCTCTGGCCAGATATGCCTTGGGCTGATGGCAGTTACCTGCCCGGAGGGGTTGATGGTACTTGTCTGCCCGGATATGCCTTGGGTTGATGGCAGTTACCTGCCCGGAGGGGTTGATGGTACTTGTCTACCCGGATTTCCTGTCCCTAGAGATAAATTATCTCAATGAGGGAAAAGATGTTATGTGGACATTGGAATTCTTGAGCTGGTTGGCCAGTGGAATCCCATGTTAGACCTCGTAAGGTCTCTATCAAAGAAACTGCCTGGATGTGAAAATGACTCGATCTGGTTGTGGAAACTAGTTCCTATGGGTTGGGAATTCTTTATTCTATTGTGGTCTCACAGCTAAAGGAATTAACTAATCAGCTATATGCTATGTTAAAGATGAATTCTATGTATAGTTGTGTAAAATATGTTATGCACATTTAACAAGAAATGAGCTTAGTGCTCAATAAGTAGTTATTGGAAATTTTAATTCCTTTATTATTTTTGTAAATGTCTTAGTAGGGGCTAAGGCAATTTTCACTTGATGCAGCGATTGACTGTTTGATGATTAGAGAGCTAGGTGCTCTTTTGGTACTTTTAGAAGTACTTTGTGGATGTCTTTAGTGAGAGTTAATTCAGTGTGCATGTGGAGCAGTGATGAGCTCTTAAGTACTTGTAAAAGTACTATGATTTAAAAATCATCTAACATTACACAATTGATTGATAGTTATGACTAATGCGATTGAATTTGTTTCTCAAACCTTACAGAATTACTTACCATGGAGGGTTGATGGGTTGTCCAACCACTATTAAAATGCTTACTTAGAAGTGCTCATGATTTTCAAGACTAGATGGTAAGTAATGGTAAGTTGATATAGAGTTTGGTTTTTGAATTTGAATAAGGGCCAAGTGGTGGGAATTAGAACTTGCATACTTTTGCAGTTATGGATGCTTGTGACTATTGATCTTTCCTATGATTATATCATTACTATTTCGGTTATTGTCATTTATTGGAATGAAATCTTGGATTTTAAAGAGGAAGGATCATCTTTTTGTGTGGTTTAGATGGTTATACCATGAGTAAAATCTCAAGTTCCCAACGAGAGATGAACACCGAGGATGGTGTTCCTGTTAAGAGGGGGAGTATGTAACATCCCTAAAATGACTCATGGTAAAATAAATAAAAAAAGTTACATATCAGTTATGAAAACTAATTCTAAATAAGGATGAAATCAAGAAAGGAGGAAAAACTGTTCGGTAGAACTACGGGATGTGGAAGAGGTGGAAAATGTATTTCAGTTGTGAACTTGTGGATGGATAACACACCGTTTCAGATTTCCGGAGGAATCTTTTAAGCTCGAGGCGGAGGGATTTTTAGTTCTTGGTTTTTTGATGCATGTATTCCGGGTGGAGATGGATGCCGGTGAATTAATTGTGAAAGAGTAATGTGAAGGAAGGGAAAGATGGCGAGTGTGCGAGGTATTGCAATGGGGGAGTGGCAAATCTCTTGACTGTCACTACGTTTTCTGTTGGCATTTGCATTTTCTGAGGTTGCAGCTGATGAATGAGAGAGTCTACTTTCCGAAATTGCTTCTGAACCAAAGGAGTATCAACTGTGCGTAAGTTGAGAACTTGGACTACAGAGCGCACATACGTTTTCTCAGTTGGATGCGGAAGGCTCGTTTTCTCAGTTGGATGCGAGAAGCTCTCACAATGCCGAAGTCGGACATCATTGATCATGCCGGTCTTGACTTTGTTGTTTTCCATAGGATCTATATTGTGGGTTTTTAGAGATATAGTTCTGTCCGCGGTTTGGATAGCTTCTTGGTGGTCAACTAAAGAGATAAGTATATGTTATTTTGCTCATAGAAATAACTATTTCGGGTAAGGAGAAAACATATTCAAACAATAACTACTGCATTCTTGACATATTAAAGAAAAATAGAAGTAAATATTGCATTCTTGGAGAAGAGAATGCACATTAAAGAAATAGATGTAAATAATGCATTCTTGGCATATTAAAGAAATAGAAGTAATTATTGCATTCTTGGCATATTAAAGAAATGGAAGTAAATATTGCATTCTTGGAAAAGAGAAGGCATATTAGAGAAATAGAAGTAAATATTGCATCTTTCGAAAAGAGAATGCATATTAAAGAAATAGAAGTAAATATTTCATCTTCGGAAAAGAGAATGCATATTAAAGAAATGGAAGTTAATATTGCATTTATGGAAAGAAAGAATGCATATAATAGAAATAGAAGTTAAGTTGGATTTTATTGGAAAGGGAAATATGCTTTATTGCATTGGGATACTAGTTAATTTAGAAGTTTCTTGTGGAAAATTTATGCATTGCATGCATAATAGAAATTGCTAATCATTCTAACCTTCTTGAAGAAAAACTTATGTTTTATATCCACAAATATAGTGTCTTTTTAGGAAAAGAGAGGATTCTTCATGCATGGAAATAATAACTTATTAAGAGAATTTTTGAAAAACAAAGATAGAGATTCTTTCCTTAAAAGAAACACATGAATAGTGTTCATGCAAGAGCAAGAATCCTTACTTGTATCATTAAAAGATTATGTGCACTACATATACTAAAGAAGGGCTATTAGGATAAGCTAATGGATGCTCAAAGAACATTCGTTGTGTTACGGAGATGTGTTCTTTGTATGTTAGCAAAACTATGTTAATTTCTTGAAAATAACTATGTGAAAGGAACACATGTGCAAGGGCGCAGAACAATAGTTATTACCTGGTATGTAAACATAATCATTGTGTTATATGTTTTAAAAAGAAAATATGGACTTGTAAAACTAATGGTTAGATCTCTTAGAGAGAGATATGTACCAGTGTGAATAAGCATTGTGAAAAGTAGAACATGAATTTACTTGAATAGATGTACTAGTTAGCTAGTATGTTATGCCTGCTCATGCAGATGAGTAGATGTTAAAAGATCACTTTTAGAGATTGTTTAATGAATTATTAATAATGTATCTAATATTGTTGCCAAAGCTTGTTGACAACTACATTGACAGGAAACAATGGTGGTTGGTGCCAAAGGGGAAGTGATGTTTAACATTATGGCAGGAAAAGGATTATTGGTCCATGCAGACGAGTTCAAGTTGCAGGGTTGTCCATTACTAGAACAATCATGCCACAAGGAATGTTGCATGTGGCGGTATGTAAGCGAAAGATTACATGGGATTTGTATTAGTTTTAGCTAGTTATGTGACAACTTAATGATAATTCATTGTAATGATTTTATAACAATGGTTAAGGGATGGAATCCCTTATAAGCCATTGAGTGAGGGGTGAAATCCCTCACAAGCGTTTAATAATAAGATTAAACATTTGATGGTTTTCACCCTACGGGTTTCCAGGGTATATTGGTGTTCAATGGTGTGATTGCCTTTTGTGTCAGTTTGATGATGATGAATCCTTGATGTTGATGGTTCTTTATTTGATGGCATAATCATAACGTCCAAGTATGTGATTAACTAATATGGTTAAGGAAACTATGAAATGGATGCAAGGATTTATGTGACAGTTTATGTTATTACACTACCTCAATGGTGGTTAATGGTTATGCAACTTATTGTCTTTTACTGCAATTTACTTGATGTATTAATGAATGTTATATCTAATAGTTATTGATGAATTTAGGTGTTGAGATTCGGATAATTACTTGTGGGTAATTTGTATAAAAAAATTCTAACTCCCTACTTTTACATGCGAGGTTACTGGGATATGTGACACATCTTAACTCTAAATCTACTAAATTATGAGAGATTAATTCTCTTAAGTTACAAATATCTTTTAGAAAAAAAAAAATTCCTATCAACACTAATAAATTTATAATTAATTTACATTTACACTAACAATAATATAATTAAAAAAATATTCATATAATTTTTTAAAATATGTATTAATTAATAAAACAACATTAATACTTATATTTTATTTCAAAAATATTCATACATTAGTTTTTTAATATGCAATTACTTTCCACTTTAGCGAGGATTATCCTTATCCTTTCCAAATTAACCCTTATATTTTTATTTCAAAAATATTCATATATTAATTTTTTAATATGAAATTACTTTCAACTTTAACGAAGATTATCCTTATCGTTTCCAAATTAATACTTATATTTTTAATTAAAAAATATTCATATATTAATATTTTCATATGAAATTACTTTCAACTTTAATGAGGATTATCCTTATCCTTTCCAAATTAATACTTATATTTTTATTTGAAAAATATTCCTACATTAATTTCTTAATATAAAATTATTTTCAACTTTAATAGAGATTATCCCTATCCTTTCCAAATTAATACTTATATTTTACTTCAAAAATATTCATACATTAATTTTTTAATATGAAATTACTTTCTACTTTAGTGAAAATTATCCTTATGCTTTCCAACTTTACTCATTGTACCTCGTAAGTACAATGTGTCATAGTGAATGTCTCTCAAACGCATTCCCACTTGGGAACCGACTTTCAGTTTGGTCACAGACATTGCTTTAATGGGTACGCAAAAAAGCAAATTCGACTCAAAGGCTTTTGCATGTTACGTTCTATTATGAAAAGCATTTTACAAAAAACAGTAAAGGTAAATGAATTATATATTGTTTTCACAGCACATTAATTATACGAGTTGCGTTTTGATCTGTATTTTTAAGAGGGAAATATGATAAGGGTATATATCTGAATTAAAAATGTTTATTTTAAATTTTATTTGAAGTTAAAATTTTTAGTGTTATTTTTTATTTTTTTATATAATGAGGAAATAAATCAACAGTGGAGACATTTATTACTTGTAATTATTTATTAGTGTATAAGGAAGTAAGACAAGTTATTAGCCCAATAAAAATTATTTTAAGACATATTATGTTTTAAATTTGTATTAAGAATAGGAAAGAAAATGAAAAATAATACCATGAATATTTTTATTTTTATTTTTTAAATTAAATAAAAATAGAATAAAAATTATATTTATAAATCAATAAATAAAAATGGTTATTTTTAATTGAAATCCATCAAATATTTTTAAAAGCTTAAATTATTTTGTTTAATTTATAAAATTTGGAAATGTTTAGTCTGTAGAATCAAAACTTAAATTTATATTGTTTAATCTGTAAAATCAAAATGTCTAGGAAGATTTTTCAAAGTGCTAAATTTTGATTGTATTTTTTTAATTTTAATGTTAAAAGCAAATATAAATATTTAGTTCGAAATTTGACACTGACTGAAGTCTGGTGTTCCGGGGCTCACACCTTGTTCCAATGAGCCTTTGTCTAAAGAAGCCTGCAAATGTTTTTCATTGCTCCAGTTATTTTGTATAAATGCTATAAGATAAAAATGTTGTGGGAAGGCTAGTTTGCAGAATAAAGAAAAGCAGGAATATGATTTAGAGAATATGCTTCTACGCCTTACGATGGTCTGCTTCTCTAAATAAAACTTATTGTATGCTGGCGTTTGGTTCCATGAGGTCTGAAGGTCGAATTCGGGGACCTTCTGAGCATAAGGCTGAATGGGATCCTTAGCTGCACCGCCCACCTCGCCTATTCAAGAAATAAATATTTTGTGAAAGCATTTCACACTGGAATCATACTATAAACTCGCTCTGCACAGTTTTAAATATCGTGATGTCTATATTCCTTTCAGTACACATCGCGATCAACAAACGTTTATTTATTGTTATTATTTTTTGGGTTACGAGGTGGCCAGTATCACTATAACTTTGCCCATTTTTAAGTCCATTGTAGATTCTCGGAATATTTGGGAATACGATGGACATAAGTCCTAATTTCCAAATATTTCCGAAATCCGCAATCGACTTAATCTCACCGATATAACTTCCAGGGTGCTGTGAGCTTGCGCTATACTTTTTGGTGCATTGCGTTTATCTCCTCTCCCAAGGGTGAATACCTAGACATTTTCAAAAGCTTGCCAATTAACTTGCTAATATACTTTTATTATTTAAAATCAAAACATTTTCTTATTTAAAATTATAACAATTACCTTAATATGAAATTATCTTCATTTATAGTTACCTTAATATGAAAGTATCTTTATTTTCGTTTAGATTGACGTTAATCTTAGATTTACAAAGTTTGATGCCAATACAACCTACCATGATTGAAGCATTGCCGTGACCTCTATGGAGGATATGAAAAAAATAACCCAGCTGTTGTCTCTAGTACTTTCTTTGACTCCATTGCAGTTTTAGAGGGGCTGCTCTAACTACCTTTGAACAAACTTAACTATGGAAAATACAAAGCAGCATAATAAATTATTTACTTAGCCATCCATTGATTGCATTTATGGAAAAATCGGTGCAGAGTAACCAAACTCGAGACGTGTCAGTTGGAGTTAGCCCTTCATGCCGGCTTCTTGTGGGTCACGAGCTCGCAGACCGTCCTTACGTATTGGAGCCCACAATAACAATTATAAAACGGTACGAAAGACAGACAAGACCGTGGTCACCGCAGCTGTACCTATTCTTTTCGTGATTTGCCACTTTCTGAAATTCAAAGTGGCCACAATTTAGCAAGTACGTGATTAAGTTTTAATTTGGGCAGTGGTGTAAAATTAAATAATTAATAAATTGGTTTTAAGGAAAGGTGTAATTAGTTTTTTAAGTATAAAGATTAAATTTATTTTCTTTATCATTTATTTAATAATTATTAATTTTTATCATTTATGTAATAGTAATAATTATTAATTAAATTAATATATAGAAATATTATTTCAAACAAAGCACACCAAAATGTGGAATATTTTAAATATAAAATTTAATTAAATTCTGACTTAAATGTGATTGTGATTCTAACCATTACAATTTGTAAATTATAATGTTAGAATATAGAAATCTGTAATGTTATTTATATATTTAAAATTATGATTTTATAATGTTAAAATATAGAAATTTGTGATGTTATTTATATATTTAAAATTATGATTTTATGAATGTAAATTTACATTTAAAAAAAAAATTATAATAAGGTAAAATCAATATATTCTTAATAAGATTCAAGATAATATGAAATCAATATATTCTTAATAAGATTCAAGATAATGATGACATATAATTTAATAAAAAATTTAAAGAAAAAGAAAAAAAATTAGATTTTAATTATCTTATTAGATGTTTACTTTTAGCCTTAATTTCATATATGAAACCAAATACTATGTGAACCTAATCCATGATATAATACAATTCTAGAAAAGAGGCTTGCCATCAAAGTAATATAATTTAAAAGGCCAAAGTAATTCTATTCCATAATGGTCAACTACAAGCATCATCCATTACACTCTAAACTAGAAATTCTTGATGTGAGGATACAATAAATAATAATTTAAGAACTAAATATAGCATATTTGGGTGTGGATCAAAGGGTAGGAAGTTGCTTCCTTCACTTATAGCCTTCGAGTTTATTAGTAGGTGTGGAAAGAGGGGACATTTATGTTCTGGAAAACATAAAATGTTTCTCTCAAATATTAGCTAAACTTAATGTGATATGATTGGAGATGCATTGGAGTTTAAATCCCCTTGATTCTTTATATTAACTTGATTTTGTTGATGGAAAAACAATTGAATAACTAATTCCAATGCTATTAATTTCTTCTTTTGTAGAAGCAATACTCCTGTAATGATCTCCACCTTGGGATTATACCGACTTTACTTGTCAATAAAGGATCAAAGTCAGATATCCAATTCTTTGATTGAATCTACATGACTCAACAAAATTGCATTGAATCTACATGACTCAACAAGGTAAGTCACATTTCAGGAAGCTCCTAGTAGTTAATTTACTCAGAATAGTGATACAAGGGTTTGGGATGGAATCCTCCAATGTCAAAAGGAAGGGGCATAGACCACCAAAACAAAAAGGAGCGCACAAAACCCAATTTGAGGCCATGAAAGAAAGCACCCAAACCAATCTCGAAAACATGCAAAATCAACACATTAAATACCCTTATTTTCCTTTGTGCCATGTAGATGTTATTATTATTGGATCAAATTACCTCTAATGATTAGCCAATTTCCCATCCACTCATTGCAGATGTAGGAGACCTTATTAATATTTGGTTGATTTCTAAAAGTGTATGGATGATATAGGTTTAATTTTGGTTATTTCATGCAAACTTTATTCATGTCTTTCATTCAAATTATACATGGCAAGGGAAAGAGTGTTATCAATGGTTGTCCATCCTTCCCAAGCATGATCTTAATTGATCATGTATCTAGACATATCCCTACTATGGAGACAAGTACTCAACTTTAGTACCCTATCGTCAAGATACAATTTTTGAATCAATTTAACTAAACGAAAATTGTACATTAGTTTTTTAAATAATGATTATAATGTGTATTTATTAATTTGAATATTTACATTTAATATCATCATACAAATATGTAGTTAGAGAGGGTCTATTAATACCATGATGAGTAGTCACATGTCAAGTGGGATGCAACACTTCATCAATAGCTTATTGATGTCATATCAATGATACTCGGATCGATCACATAGATTTAGATGTGATATATGCAAGTTCATATTCCATATACATAGTCTACCTTCAATGAGACCCAAGTGATTTGATAAATATAAATAAAATTTGAAAATACTGTAAGCTAACAAATTTTGTCCTTGGAAAATTTCGCTAAGTAGATTTTAAATTTTAATGGTAGTTTAATGCACTGCATGATGATATATTTATTACTTTGACGATGATGTTCCTATGGCATGAGAGGCTTGGTAAAAGAGGTGGTGGTGATGGCCACAAGGATGGTAAGTTGCTTGGTATGGGGATGTTGAGGAAGATAGTGGTTATAAGATTTGTGGTAGGAAATGATTTAGATTTGCAATATATATATATATATATATATATATATATATATATATATATATTAATTTATATAGATTAGGATGATTATTTATATAATTTAATATTTTATAAATATTAAAATGCATAAATTTTATGCTTTAAAAAATATAATATACATCTTGTCTTTACGATAAACTATATTTGCTAGTTTCAAAAGCGTGGACAAATGAATTTTGATGTGATTATCACCAAAAACATGTCTCAAAAATTTGATATAAATCACAAATTTTAATTCAATAAATAATATATATTGTTTATTATATATAAAATATTAATATAAAAAATAAAAAAAAATATTACTGAATTCACATTATATTTTCATAATAATAATGTTGTTAAAATTTTAATAATTACTGAGCACATCACATTTCAATAGTCGATCCATATATTTTTTTATTAATGTTAAAATGTTAAGTCCAAAGTTCTGACTAATTTAAATCATTTAAATTGAAAATGAAATTATTTCTAGTTGGCCCAAGCAGCACTGAGTGGATGTACCGAAGTTGACTTTTTATTTTTTTACAAATAGCGAAGTTGACGTTTTATTTTTTTACAAATAGATGGCGGCGATTGTGTTTGAAGGAATATCCTTCGTCTGAATCCTGAATGGAATCGAAAGGTTGCGAAATTAATTGAAAAATCGAAACGACTGTGCAGGTGGAGAGATGTGTGCAGATGGAGAGATGTGTGAGACGTTTGAATTCTCCAATGATTACTGTATAGTTGGCGATTGAATGAATTCTGGATTGTCCTGTTTGCCACATGTTTGTAAGGCGTTACGATTTTACGAGCGTGTAGTTCCAATCCATGTCTAGGTCGTCCCAATGGAGACAGGCACTGTTAAAAGCATGTCAAATCTTACGTTGAAATTTGGCACTGTTAAAAGCATGTCAAATCTTACGTTGAAATTTCACATAGTTAGCGCATGTCGAATCTACCTTCACTTATGTACTTCGCTAAAGTAACGAGCTTGACTTATATAATTTGGCATATACACCTTCACTTAAGACGATAGACATATACACCTCTTATTTAGAGCAAAGGAATTTATAATAAGGGGATGCTAGGAAGCAAGTCGTTGCATTAGGCAAGTAGTTGAATTAGTTGATGTGCAGTACCATCAGTAAAGCTAAGCTTAGTTGTACAATCAGTAAAACTTAGTTTTGGAATTAACGTTGTAGGATTGAAGATAGTTGATCTGCAGTACAATCAGTAAAGCTCAGTTTTGGAATTAACGCTCTAGGATGCCGAGATCGACCAAGCTTAGTTTTCATATTTAAATTCAGTGGTCAAAATCATCCACATAATTTGTGCCATTTTTTGTACATCGTGCCAGATGTTGGATAGTGTTTGCCTTCCACATAGAAAAAACTGGTAAATAATCTTATGCTAAGGAAGTATTGAGCAAGAAAACCATCCATACTAGACTTGGGTGCTAAGAGACTTAATGTATCTCAAATCGTTACATAGATTTGAATTAATTGTGAATTAAAATGCAATTCATCAATATTAGACTTGGGTGCTAAGAGACTTAATGCATGTCAAATCGTTACATAGATTTGAATTAATTGTGAATTAAAATGCAATTCATCAATATTAGACTTGGGTGCTAAGAGTCAAATCGTTACATAGATTTGAATTAATTGTGAATTAAAATGCAATTCATCAATATTAGACTTGGGTGCTAAGAGACTTAATGTATCTCAAATCGTTACATAGATTTGAATTAATCGTGAATTAAAATGCCATTAACTTTAGCTTCATAGATTTCATAGATGAACATAGTTAGAAGCACAGCCCAGAGCCCACATGGTTTTCGATTGACTGTGAATGGACTGGATTTACTGTTAAGCCATTCCTCTTTGAAATACATCATTCAAAATCCCCAAATTCCCATGGGTTAGCAAAAAAATAACATAGTCAGAAACAACAAGTGCATACATGCATTGCTCTCTCTGATCCTTATATTTTTCTTTCACCTTATTGCCACAAGTTAATGATATCCGTCGCCTCGTTAAGAAGAATTATTGTGAGCTTTTGAGATACCCAGAATATGCTCTCAAACTTCCAACAGCAGCCTTCCAACCTCCCGTAGAATATGAATGACAAATGGAAAAACATAGGAAATCATATAAGCTTGGGTTAAGCTTCTCAAAAGACTGCTTTTTGCATCCATAAACAAACTTAAACACACAAACAACCATATACATTACAAAGATTACTCTTAGGTGGTAAGGAAAAAGAAAAAGAATGGAAATATAAACTGCTACAGAACACTGACTATGCAAGTCCCTGCCACAAGATCAGTTGATGCTTCAAGTGTAGCATAGTTATTATAAACTAAGGAAGAGAATGCAAGGGAAGGCAGATGTTCCTCTGGAAGGTGGGGCATTGCGCGACAAGTTTGCTGACATGGTTAATGAAACTTCTAATGGAAATTTTCAGGCGTAAAACTTACTGGAGGGTAGTTTGCTACTGATTATTGTAAGGTACTTGAAAATGCAAGGGGAAGACTAGTTAAGTGTTCTACGCATCCTTAGCGATAAGTTGAAAGAAAAAGGAGCAACTTGGTGAGGGTCGATAAGTTCATCTGCTTCAAACCAACAATGCATAAAATGAATTTTGCCGAAAGATTTCACATTGGAAATTGGGAATTTGTGCAAACATCTCAGAATTGATCAGATATCATTTGATTTAACATCAAATTAAAATATAAATCTTCGGAATAATGAATGATGAAGGCCGTGAACAAAATATGACCAAGCAAATGCAATTGGCAAATGTGAGGGCTGATTTGAAAACCATTTCTAGTATTTTCCCAGTGTGAGCTGGCTACAAGGCTCTACATCAAGGTATGGAGATTCATGAGAATGTAATTAAGTTTGGGTATCAGTGTGAGGTCATTGCGGTTAGACATGTATGCCAAATGTGGGAGGGTTCACAGCGCCTTTGAACTGTTTAAGTAAATGCTTCAACTAGACGTTGATCTGTTTAACTAAATGCATCAACCAGACGTTGTATCATGGATGACATTGATTGTAGGGTATGCTCAGAATGGGCAGAGAGCAGAGGCCCTGAGGCATTTTCATGGTATGCAGTTGAGGCATTTTCACGATATGCAATTAGCAAGGGTTAGGCCAGATTCAAAAACTTTTTCCAGTATTATCTCTGTATGTGCCAACTTAGCAGCTTTATAACAGGGCTTGGGGATACATGAACAATTAATCAGAGATGGATTTCAATCTGATATAGCTGTGATAAATTCCATGATAAACATGTATGAAAAATGTGGGAGCATGCATAAGGCATGTGAATTATTTGAAAAAATGCATAAGAGGAATGTTGTCTCGTGGACAACAATGACTGCAGGATATGCTTTGCTTGGCTGTGGAAATGAAGCCCTCAATTTCTTTGAAAAAATGAAACTCTCTAGAACGAGACCAACCCATGTTATGTTGCTTTGTATTTTCTCTGTGAGGTATTCCAACTGACCATTGCGTCGAGGATGGGCAGTGTCACTCGAGGGGTTAACAACGACATGCAATGAAACAATCTATAAAAGGTATGGGCATGTTGAGCTTTCATTGTTTTCGAGGGACTACTTTCTGGGGTCTGTTTCAACTTCCAATATAGTAGAGCAGTTGAAGATCTATTAAAATTAATAGTTAGTTATAGGGATGGGGTATTTTATCGAAATCGTTAAAAACCGTAGCTCTAAAATTCTAATCCAATAAAGCAACATTTCGATCAACAAGCACATCCATACATTTTTTGTTAACGGGATTATAATTCATCACATATTTATGAAATCTAGACAAGGAGGAAACCAAATGCTAATAGAATAAAGATCTGAAGAACAGAAAGAAGTAGATGTGTTCTCTTCTTGGACACTTAGATACATGCTATAATACTTCTTAATAGCCAACTCAATCTCTTACAAGAGACACACCCAACAATTTTTCTTGAATTATCTTGAATTGTTTTTAATCCGATTTGTGAGATATTTGTTTAACAATAGATCCATAAATGAACTAATTTTGACGTTGCTCTAGGCTCTAGGGAAGTTTCATGTGGACTGGACTTTGATGATCCAACAATGCCCCAAGGTCGGTGAAGATTTTGAGATCTCATATGAACTCAAAAATTCATAGAAAGGGAAAGAAACTAATAGAAGTCGGGAAGAAAAGAGTGGGCACCAAACCATTGATGCAATAGAGGCACCAAAAAGGAGTCACTCATACTACCCCGGAAACTTTATGACTTTATACAATCTATTAAATTGTACAAAATGGACGCAACCAAAAAGGAAGACAAAACATTTTAAAGATACTTATTTTCCCAATTAGATGAAATTATATAAAACTTAGAATGAAAAACAAAGAAAAAGAATCACTTAGAAGTTTTCTCGTTTCTTCATTTTCAAGCACTTTTAAAAAATTGAGAATAAATTGAGAATAAGGACGAAATAACTTAAAAAATAAAGAAGCTTTTGCAACAAAGTAGAAGCATTCCAAATGGGAATTTTTTTCCTTTTTATC
This sequence comes from Pinus tabuliformis, assembly GCA_031772625.1. NCBI lineage: Eukaryota > Viridiplantae > Streptophyta > Pinopsida > Pinales > Pinaceae > Pinus > Pinus tabuliformis. The sequence goes on from CM062805.1 coordinate 1,149,723,988, forward strand.
TTTATTTGGTGTCAATGACTTTTCCTGCAACAACTTGGGAGAACTCTGCAACAAGAAGTATTGAAATGAGAGCTATTTTTTCTATCATACATGCAAGATTGATTCTGACAGAGAGATTAACCCATGAGTTACTCAGGGGCTAGTGTTTGATCTATAAGTACCCATAGGTCTACTCACTAGTTGTCCAACACTGTTGGAGTGAGCCCCTTACATGTTGGATGAAATAGCAGAGTTGGGGTTGAGCCAAACTTCGTGGTTTACAACATACATGCCAATAGCTATGCCAAAGCACAAAAAAGACATAAAGCTTTTCATCTGTTGAATAAGATGAAGTGCAACAAATGTGCGCGAGATGTGTCACACAAACTTGTTCATTCTCTTCGCTCAACAAAAGACTTAAGACACTTTGAACATATGAAAAGTAGTGAAAAGTGGATTCCTTCGAGATGTGGCCACATATAGTATCTTGACCAACAGTTTCAATGTCGTGGTTGCTGCAGATAAGAAGTAGAAACTGAAAATACTTAATGAAATGTTTAGAAATGAGCTATCTTAGCGGCTGCAATTGTATCAAAGTACTATTTCTCATATTAAGGGGTGGAAATTCAATTCAAATGCATTGCTAATAGACCCATCACAAGGGACCTGTAAATTTGAAATCCAAATAACAGTTAGCGCAGTAAGCAAGGCTATGAATAGTTACATGTATTCTCTCCTTTTTGTTGCTAGGGTTGTAGCAGTTGTTATTTTGTCAATTTTATAATATTTTGTAGAGTTATCAATACATTCTTTGATATATGGATGCTAGTAGTTTTTTCTTTTCACACTTTTCTATAGTTCTCCTACTTGGAGAACATTCTTACATGGAGAACATTCATTTTTTGTGACATTGTCTAGCGACATGAAAAAATTAATCTGCAAGCACCATCACCTTGAGGTCCTCATTGTGGTTATTTATACAAAATTTTGATGCCATGTGAACACCAGTACTACTTAGTGGACTTTGGGTGGATGCCCACATCTTTCGATATTTAATAACATGTTTGTAATCAATCAATCATTCGTACTAGGATTCAATTTAACTTACCCACCTCACATAAGGCTTTGCTCAACTTCCTTCCTACAGTCAAGAAAATCTAGCTATAATAACTCAACTCATCTACAAAAAGACATTTATACCTTTGGAGTATGTTGATTGACAAGAACAATGGCTAAATATGGCCTACACATGTTTATGGTAAAGAACATTTAGTAACAACATTCTAGATAACGTTTTTCCTATCAAGGAATCCTATTAAAATGGTTTAAATAGGAGATAAATATGAATCAAGTGTGCACATCATAGATAGATAAACAAGGAGATATATATATATATATATATATATATACACACACACACACACATAGATGCATACACATTTTTGTGCAAATTGGGAGTTGGATAGATCAAACCAGTCTTTCTAGAAATTAATGGTGACATAATCAATTTAGCAAGACACTCTGACGTAAAGAGTAGATAATGATACTCTGGTACAAAAACCATGTGAACATCCCACCCTACTTCATCTGAGTAACTTCTAAAATAGAAACATAAATATGCAACAATCTAGAATGATTAGAGCTATATTGAAATACATGATTCCAAAGGCAGTAACATCCACTAGTGAAAAAAAATAACGAATTGGAGTTGCATAAAAAATATATATGATTTATAGTATAACATTTTTTCAGAACACAATTTGGAATCAGAATTTTTCGAGTACATTGTGATGCAGAGATCAATTTATGTTGCTATAAGGATTCCAACCATAGTTTTTCGAAGTAAAATCTCATATAATATGATTGTGTGAAACCCACTCAAGTTTAAGTCAAACATATGGCATCTGATCTTGCAATGCATAGGTTGTAAGAGCTATGATGCATTAAAGAATGTTAACTTCATAATGAATCAACTATGGTCTCTTTAGAATGCAGTTTGCAGTTGAAACACTTCAATAAGATTTAGTAGAAGTGAAATCAATAAACCATAGACATTTGCATGTGATCCCTAAATGCATATTGAAACACCATGAAAAATGTTTACAACTTCTTAAAAATGAGATAGAAAAACTTGTCTTCCACATGCATAAATCCTATAGTCAGCCATGCTCACATGATAAGTTAGGAAGTCATCCAGCCCTACGGAAAGGAGATGGAGATGCAAGCAACCAATGTCAAGATCTCATGCAATCATCTCAATAAAGAATCAAGAAACTACAATTATTTCTAGTTCATATTTGTTTCTAAATGTATGAAACAACAATTTAGAACAAAAATCTTACTAATCAGAAATGAAGCTAATTATATATCAATATATGGAAATTATGTTACTATTATGGACATATCATTCCAGAAAATCCTTCAGTACATTAAACCTAAAGTGTGAAAAATCGGCATAGCTAACATCCCAACAAAAAGTGACATTCACATAAGCTAGGTTGTGAATAATAGTCGGGTTGACTTACTCTCAAACTTACAAGAAACAAAGCTCAAACAAGTAGAGGCAAAAGAAGGCACCACATTTGGATTGAAAATTATTAAGAAACATAAATTACATTGAGGTGGCATTCATGAAAAAAGAATAATTGCGTCCTTTCATTCACAGTTAAAAAGACACAAGCCTTTCACGTATAGCAACATTGTTGGTTCATCAAAATTTGTTTACTTCTGGAGAATAAGGAAAAAAATAGTTGTTTCGATTGAAATCAGATCTTGGTTTCAGGTCCTTGAATTCAATCTCAATTAACATATATGCTATATCAATAGTTTCCAATGTGGTATATCTCTGAGGAATTATCTCATATTTACATGAATTTAATAGTAATTGTCAAAATGAATCAATTTAGAAGTTAGCCAAGTTACTCAGCAAGTTCCAACAGTCATAAAGATGGCATATGCATGTCCCCTTGTCAGTGATATTTGTTTATATAGCTCTTAGAAAGAAAATATTCAAATCAAATCCATATTAGTTAACATTTATCTAAGCCACAAATTTTGTGCAATTACAACAAAAACTAACCTAAGGAGCATTCACTCCCTAAGAACCTCTGGCATCTATTATTTCCGGCACATAAATATTCACATAAAGTAGCACTGACCATGTAAATTATTACAAAAGACACTTATTGCTTATAAATGTTTAGACAAGAAAATAACTTGACAAATATGTCTATTTGATGAAAAAGGAATAGTTATGTATGAAACAAGGCCATAGCTAGATAAAATGTCTCTAAGGATGCTATAGATCCCCATTTCATGTAATTCCTTTGTAGATAGAGCAGAGTTACTTGCACAAGTTGAAAGAATCCTAATTAAGACCTACACCAAACCAAAGAACAACTTGAGTAGACCAGTTAGTAAAGGGTCACTAATTTAGAGTTAAAAATTAATGATCTCACTGCTTGAAAGTACTTTATAAAAGGTTAGGCTATCGTGTACGTTGAAGAACTAAGAGATGCTCGGGCACTTCCTGAGTTAGTGACAAATATCACATTTGCAGGTTGTGAAGCGAGATTGTAGCTAGAGAAATTTTTCAACTTTTCTCGAGAAGAAGCACAAGCTTCTACAATTCAAGCCAAGAAAAATGTTGCATACTCTACCACCTAAAACATAGTTAATTTTTTTACCAGGGAGAATCCATAAGTAAGACCCATAATCAGTCACAACTTTATATATAATCAAGACCCACAAGCAGTGACAACTTTATATATAAGTGAGATCCACTAGTAGTCACGACTTTATATATAAGTAAGACCCACAAGAAGTCACAACTTTATATATTAGTGTAAGGAAACCACCCAAGATAATATCAAAATGTATTGACAATAAAAAATACCTTAGTATCATTATCTGAAAGAAGGCTAGTCAAGGTTGGAATTGTTTCCATTGCAGAAGCGATAATATAAAAAGAAAGTTGTTTGCAAATGTTTGCAGTTGCTGACAAAGCTACTCTCTAAAGAATTTAAAATTTATATTAACCATATGATTCCACTTTCCATACTCAACATAATATATACAAGGGAGGAAGATATATTACCTTTACACCAATGGATAAAAAATCTAGGTAGGACAACACTGTCATAAGAGCACCACCACAAAGACAAGCAAATGCATGCCCATGAGAAATATTTTCCAAAGCTTGCAAAGACTGCAACATAATGTATCACTTTATCATACCCAACTAACAAAGACTGATTATATTAATTAATTGTTTGCATTATTTCCTATATATTTTAAGATGCCCAAGAAGAATTTTTACATAAACATCAATATATTGTCTTCATAAACTTTTATGAAATCCAACGATACTAGACTGACCAAATAAACATATTATTTGAGTCATAATTACAAAAGTAGCATCTCAGATATGTCATGATAGAAGTGGAAGTTTAAATTTATATCTACATAATAAAAGCATCAACAATTTTGTTTCATATGACATGCTTGTGCAAAATATTAACCAAAAACTAAAGATCTCGAGATTGGAAGCTTTATATGTTTACAAATGCTTCTTGCTATATTTTGACTCGAATCAAGCAAGAGCTTATCTATTTCAATTCTATCAAGAGTGGGAAAGGTATGTGCACCTCCATAGACTAAGAATCATCCTACAAATAAAGGGTCTAATACATCAATTTCATGTCTAGCTAGGCCATAACCTTAAAAAAAATACTTATACAACTACATGCAGGACTATTATAATTTCTCCATACAAATTTTGGCAGCAATCATTCAACGCCACTTAGAAAGGGTCATACTGTGTCATCTTACTATGTTTTCACTATATAATGATGGCATTGAAAGCTTCCTTCAAACGTTGATTGACACCCATTATGAAGAGGTGGGACGCCATGTCACGGTTTACGATGTGACTTTCCTGTCAAAAATTAACAACCACAATGGCTCCCGCTAATCAAATGGACTCCTTGCAGTGGCACATGATCCACAAGACGAAAACATGTCACTAGACCTATCCAAATTAAAATAGTTATCCTATTAGTTTAGATAAGATAAAGTCTTCAATTTGAAAATGATTGACATAACTAACTTATGCAAAAACTAGTTATTTTCATGCAAACTGATCCTAAATTTTTCATATTTACCACTAGTTCTCCTCCCCAGTGAAGTTATTTCAAAACAGACTATCTCCATGACATGCAAAAATGAACTAGTTATTCTAGAGTAGACTTAAAAAAAGGCTCAAATTTCACTAGTTTGACCAAAAGTGAAGTTATTCTTTGATGCCAAGTGTATTTATTAACCCTAATTTCCACACATGTACAACTTCAAAATATATGTGAAGGGTAATGACTAGACCTGGATTCCGCACATTTACCATGAAAAGGTTAATTTTATTTAAACCAAATAAAACCTAAGACTTAAGCTTAGTCACTGGATGCAAAAATCGTACTTGCATACTAAGCGTAAATAAAGTAGCAAACCTAGTTGTGCACCAAACTCAATCACATGTAGCTTCTTACAAATGAGTTGAGTAGTTTCCTGAAACCCTGCACAATTTTCCTTCAAGGAAATATAGACATAATTTTCTGGACCAGCTCCAAAAAGAGTCAAGATTTCTAAGATCCTCTAGTGTCCACACCCTGGTTAACGCGACCTCCAAATTGATCTGCATGTGGTACTAGTTGATGGAAATGCAGAAGATGGTAACCAGTAAGCACAATTGGGAATGAAATGGATCACATAGTTTTAACCTGATTTTGTAACTCAAAGCATAGAACAACCCATATGGATACACCAGTGGATGGCACGATGGAAACTCAGAGGCCATAATGATGGTCATATGTAATTAATAATTATAAGAACATAAATTTATTTTTTAACAAATAAAATATTTGTTCTACAAATGGGAATAAAAATTAAATTATAGTAAAAAATACTAAATAAAGACAAATAAAAACGAAAAGCTCATTGGTAAAAACCTTAAGCTTGCATGCAACCCACTTGTCCCTTTGTCAATTGCCCATACAACTATTCATCTAGAACTAAACTCCGGGCACCCGACCATCGAAGCTCTATTATTGAGCCTAATTCCTGCCCCACTCTCGTTGGGGTGCAAGTTAGTAGTCCTGGGGAGGAATCTCACTGCTTCCTCCCCTCAGGTAGTTATTTTAGATACAAAGCTTGTGTTCACTCATAGATCCCTGAAGCGTGAAGTCTTGTCGAAATAGAGGCAAGTAGAGTCCACATCGATGCTTGATTCAAGTTTTCCTCCTCGACTGGGCATCAATTGCATACTAAAAAATTTGAGATCCCTCGAGTAATTTACTCTCAGTTACAGGAAGTTGTGCTCATTTCAGCTTCTGGAGTGGTCGTGTTTGCTTCATTCAGTTGGTATATTTTGGGCATATAATTTCTTCTAAGGGTCTGCATGCAAGGTATAGGCATTTAGCATCAACACCAAACACATGGAACACCGAAGCGATGTGTTATTACAATATTTACAGTTTGTTAAAATATTGCAGGCTGTCTAAGTTGCTTCTCTTGTTAGACATTGTGGAGGTTAATTTTAGTCTTCTAAGACAAAATGTAAAATATACAAATTTTTTTTTCCAAAAAAAGTAAAATATAAACAAAAATTGGAGCTTAGTTGGAAAATAAAATCACTCGTTTTCCCACAAATGGTTGTATAATTTGTGAATATCGTTGTTGTTGAAGTTGAAACTGAGGATGTGAATGTGTTTGTTGTATTTGTGACCGAATTTGAGGAATTTGTAATGGTGGTTGTTGTTGATGCAATTCAAATACTGTTGGTTTTGCATGTTTCTGCCCCTGCTACACATTGTGTAATTGAATTTCACTCTTCCTAGACAAAATGTAAAAAATACAATATCTTCTTTGGAAAACAAATTTGTATTGAAGAGAAACAGAAACAACAATCTCCTGTATCACTACATTATTCTATCTCATCCTTCTACTTGACATTAATTTATGTAGAAGTATTTAAGAGAACTATAGTTTTCAGTTAATCTGACCTCTACTAGAAAATAACTAGAAATGCATTAAAAACTGATAAAATTAATTTGTTATTAAGCCTACTGGAAGGGGAAAAGCACATACATGTGGTATATATGAAAATCATAAGAATTCAATTTTTTTTGCTCTCCATTAGCGTTAGAATCTAATTTTATTGTGCTCATTGTCGATTTCCTTTGCCACAATTGTAGCTTTGTTTAGAGTTTCTATGGGCCATGGAGTCGGTGTGGGCCATTGTTGTTGTTGCAGTGGGATGCATCCTCGCCTAGAACAAAACCAGGAGACATGTAGAGTTGTTGTGAGCCATGTGGAGTCGGTGTGGGGTGCATCCTCATGCAAAACAAAGCCTATATTTTCTTCCTTATTAACATTCTTAACTAAAAAATAGATCAATAGGCGACATCTTCACTTAACCAGATCAATAGGCAGACATCTTCAAGCACTCACGACAAACATGCTCAAAAATTAATAGTCTGTGATCCTTCCATAGAAAAAAACAACATGTAGACACCACAACAACATATAGAAACAACAATAGCATCATGCAGACACCACTTGGCACTTATGACTTTGGTCTCTTTTATAATAGAGGCATAACATTTAATACTGGTAAAATAATGTTAGCATTATTTTACCTCTTTCAAAATTCTTTCAAACTGCGAAGGGAACAAATCAATATAATATATACTTATAGCCTCCCCTCATCAGGAAGAAGCCAAATACGATGGCCAAACATATTACATTATGAAAATGCACTACAATATTTAAAAAGTTTGGTTATTCGTAACAGTAACCAACAGAAAGTAATTTTAACCCCACATCTTCGATTACTATAGTCCCAGTGGTTCCTACGGCAAGGACTAACAAGATATTAAAATATATAATGATTATAGTAAACTCTTTTATAGTAAATAGTAAATATAACTTTTATTAAATAAATAATTTTATTAATATTAATAAAATTATAAAAATATTTTAAATTGTCTAATAAAATCAATTGATGAAATATTTTATAAATTTATTATTAATATTAATATTATTTAAATAACTAAATATAGAATTTGGAATTAATGTTGGTAAGTATATGGAATTAATTTCATATACTTATGAACATTTCACAAAGGATTCATAGAATTCATATAGATATCCCATCTCGAGATATCAAGAGGGATCGTAGTTAAATGATCAAAAGGCATGATGATGTTACTTCCTAGAAACACTAGTTAATTTATAATAACTTGAATTTAAATCTTAAACAAAGAAATGATTTTATTTTTATCTAATTTAAATTAATATTTTTATTTTTCATTGAAATTTGTGTAGATTATTAATATAACTTAATAATAATAGTTTTAATGCAATAAGATGTATTTTTATGCCAATGTCATAATCACTAGAAAATCTAGATAAACAACACAAGGTAATTTCACTGATTTAGACAACACCCAACAACAAAAATAGTGCTCCAACAAAAATGTTCAAAGCCTCCAAAATCATAATGACGATACCAAATGCTATTGACTTCAGTTTTATTTGACTTAAGTATTTTAAAAGGTAATAAATTATTGCATGAAGGAAAAAAATTAGGAATTACTACCTTTATTTTAGAATTCTATTTTGCAATAGAAGGACTTAAGGAGAAGCATTGCTAAAGTATCATAGTTTAGATGAGTTGGAAGGTTATGAGGATTGGTATTATGATAAATATTTTTAAATTGAGGTTTAATGTGGATTTACACACTAGTCTAAAGAATTTTTTGTTCTTCAAGTATGTTAGTGTGACCATAGCTAACCATGGTCAACACTAGTCAACCATGATTAACCAAGGTTGAATTTAATTAACCATGATCAACCTTGATTAAAATTTCTTTCATTATGATCAACTATTATGGTCAACCATGGACAATCATGGTCAGCATGGTTAGCGATGGTCAATCATGGTCAAACATGGGCAACCATGGTCAATCATGGTCAACCATGAACAATCATGGTCAACAATGGTCAACCATGCTTATCCATGGTTGAATTTCATCAACCATGATCACCCTCAATTAAAATCTCTTTCATCGTGATCAACTATGATGGTCAACCATGGACAATCATGGCCAACCATGGTCAATCATGGTCAACCATGTTTTAGAAAATCAAACATCGTCAACCATGGTTGAACGTCGCATTGTGACAAAGATTGTCTCTATATGAAAATCAACCATGGTCAAATGTCTCATTGTGACAACGATTGCCTTAATATGAAAATCAATCATGGTCAACCATGGCCAACCATGGTCCAACGTCACATTGTGATAAGGATTGTCTCAATATGGAAATCAACCATGGTCAACCATGTTTATTTTAAGGTTTATAATATTTATTTTAGGGTTTATATATCTTGGGTTTATAATTTTTATCCCTTGAGTTTATTATTCCCTTGGGTTTATAGTATCAATCCCATGAGCTTATTAATCTAAGGGTTCATATTCACAGGGTTTACTATTATTCGCTTAGGTTTATAGTCCCTTGGGTTTTTGGTATTAATCCCTAGGGTTTATTATTCCCTTGGGTTTATAATATCAATCATGGTCAACCATGGCTAATCATGCTCAACCTTGGTTAACCATGTTCAACCATGTATTATAAAATAAAAAATTATCATCCATGGTCAAACATGGTCAACCATGGTTGAACATCGCAGTGTGACGAATATTTTCTTGATATCAAAATCAACCATGGTTAAGCATGGTCAACCATGGTCCAACGTTGCATTGTGACAAGGACTGTCACAATATCAAAATCAACCATGGTCAACCATGTTTATTTTAATGTTTATAATATTTATCTTAGGGTCTATATACCTCTATAATATTAGTCCCTTGGGTTTAATATTATTCCCTTGGATTTTTTGTATTAATCCCTTGGGTTTATTATATCAATCATGGTCAACCATCGTCAATCATAGCCTACCATGGTCAACCATGGTGCACTGTTGCATTGTCACAAAGATTTTCTCAATATGAGAACAATCATGTTCAGGAATGGTCAACCATGGCCCAACGCCACATTGTGACCAAGACGTCTCAATATGGAAATGAACCATGATCAACCATGGTAAACATGTTTATTTTAGTGTTTTAATATTTATCTTAGGGTTTATAGTTTTTATCCCTTGGGTTTATTCTTACTTTGAGCTTATAATAACAATCCCTTAGTTTTATTAATCTAACAGTTCATATTCCTAGGGTTTAATATTATTCCCTTAGGTTTATAATCCCTTGGGTTTTTAGTGTTACTTCCTAGGGTTTATTATTCCTTTGGGTTTATAATATCAATCATAGCCAACCATGTTTTATAAATCCAATCATGGTCAACCATGGTCTGATGTCACATTGTGACAAAGATTCTCTCAGTTTGAAAACCATTCATGGCCAAGCATGCTCAACCATGGTCCATTGTCACATTGTGAAAATGATTGTTTCAAAATGAAAATTGGCCATGGTCAACCATGTTTATTTTATTGTTTATAATATTTATCTTAAGGTTTATATACCTTGGGTTTATTATATTAGTCCCTTGAGTTTAATATTATTCAACCATGTTTTATAAAATCAATCGTGTTCAACCATGGTAACTCATGGTAAACCATAGTCCAATGTCGCATTGTGACAAAAATTGTCTCAATATGAAAATAAACCATTGTCTCAACCATGGTAACATCGCATTATGACAAATATTGTCACAATATGATAATCATGGTCAACCATGGTCAACCTTGGTCAACCATGTTTTATAAAATCAAGCATTCTCATCCATGGTAAATCATGGTCAACCATGGTCGAATGTTGCATTGTCAAATATTATGTTGATATGAAAACCAACCATGGTTAAACATTCTCAACCATGGTCTAATGTCGCATTGTGGATTCTCTCAATATGAAAACCAACCATGGTCAACCACAATCAACCATGTTTATTTTAGTGTTTATAATATTTATCTTAGGGTTTATATACATTGGGTTTATAATATTAGTTCCTTGGGTTTAATATGATTCCTTTGGGTTCATAATGCCTTGGGGTTTTAACATTAATCCCTTGGGTTTATAATATCAATCCCTTGGTATTCCCTTGAGCTTATAATAACAATCACTTCCGTTTATTATTTCCTTGGGTTTATAATATCAATCCCTTCAATTTATTATTCCCTTGGGTTTATAATATCAATCCCTTTGGCTTTTAATATAAATCCCTTTAGGCCCATGGGGTTTTGGATTGACGGTGAATGGGTGTACTGTTAAGGCACTCCTTGTGATAGATCACCGGTTCAAATCCCCATGGGTACCTAGCTAGTATTATATAGAAAGAAAAAAAATATCAATCCCTTCGGTTTTTAATATCAATCATGGTCAACCGTGGTCAATCATAGCCAATCATGGTCGAATGTCACATTGTGACAATGATTGTCTCAATATGGAAATCAACCATGGTCCAACGTTTCATTGTGACAAATATTGTCTCGATATGAAAATCAATCATGATCTAAAGTGGTCAACCATGGTCCAACTTCGCATTGTGACAAGGCTTGTCTCAATATGGAAATCAAATATGGTCAACCATTTTTATTTTTAGTGTTTATAATATTTATCTTAGGGTTTATAAATCTTGGGTTTATAATTTTTATCCTTTGGGTTTATTATTCCCTTGGGTTTATAATATCAATCCCTTGGGTTTATTAATCTATAGATTCATATTCCTAAGGTTTAATATTATTCCCTCAACTTTATAATCCCTTGGTTTTTTACTATTAACCCCTAGGGTTTATTATTTCCTTGGGTTTATAATATCAATCATGGTCAACAATGTTTTATAAATTCAATCATGGTCAACCAATATGGTCCAACATCGCATTGTGACGCATATTGTCTAAATATGAGAATCAACCATGGTCCAATGTCGCATTGTGACAAAGATTCTCTAAATATGAGAATCAACCATGGTCCAATGTGGAATTGTGACAAAGATTCTCTAAATTTGAAAATCAATCATGGTCAAGCATGCTCAACCATGGTCCAACGCCACATTGTGACAAGGATTTTCTCAATATGAAAAACAACCATGGTCAACCATGTTTTATAAAATCAATCGTGATTAACCATGGTTGATCATGGTCAACCATGGTCCAACGTTGCATTGTAACATATATTGTCTCAATATAAAAAATAATCATTATCTCAACCATGGTCGAACATCACATTATGTCAAACATTGTCACGTTATGATATTCACGGTCAAACCATGGTCAACCATGTTTTATAAAATCAAACATGGTCATCCATGGTCAACCATGGTCAACCATTGTCAAACGTTGCATTGTCACAAAGATTTTATTGATATGAAAATCGATTGGTTTCATATTCCTTTAGGTTCATATTCCCTTGTAGTTTTAGTATTAATCCCTTGGGTTTATTATTCCCAAGGGTTCATTATTCCCCAGGTTTATAATATTAAGTCCTTTGGTTTATAATATCAATCCCTTGGGTTTATTATTCCCCTTGTTTTGTAATATCAATCATGGTCAACCATGGTCGATCATAGCTTACCATGGTCAACCATGGCTAACCATGATCAACCATGGTCAACCATGGTTAATCATGGTCAACAATGGTCTAACCTCCTATTGTATCAAATATTGTCTCAATATGAAAATCAATCATTGTCTCAACCATGGTCTAATGTCGGATTATGACAAATATTGTCCCAATATGATAATCATGGTCAACCATGCTCAACCATGGTCAATCATGTTCAACCTTGGTCCATCATGGTCAACCATGTTTTATGAAATCAAACATTTTCATACATGGATAATCATGGTTAACCATGGTCAAATGTCACATTGTGATAAATATTGTCCTGATATGAAAATTAACCATGCTTAAGCATGGTCAACCATGGTCCAATGTCGCATTGTGACAAGAATTGTCTCAATATGAAAATCATCCATGTTCAACCATGTTTATTTTAGTGTTTATAATATTTATCATAGGGTTTATATACCTTGGGTTTATAATATTAGTCCCTTGGCTTTAATATTATTCCCTTGGGTTTATAAATCTAAGGGTTCAACCATGATTGAGCATGGCCCAACATCGCATTGCGACAAAGATTGTCTCATTATGACAAAAGATTGGTTATGTGATTTTGCCGAAGATTTTCTAAAAAAAAGATTGTCTCATTATGAAAATCAACCACGTTCAACCATGGTCGACCATGTTTATTTAAGGGTTTATAATATTTATATTAGGATTTAATTATTAAATGAATTAATTAATTATTTAATGAATTGATCAATTATTTAATAAATTAATTAATAATGAATGAATTATTTAATTCATTTACAATATTTAATTAGTAATATTTATATTTAATATTAACAATATTAATAACCATATTTTTAATTAAATATAGTTACATTATATTAATCTTTATTAATCTCTATATATTAATTTTTATTAATCTTTATCTAAAAATATTTATATATTTACTTCGAGATTAATAATAATAATAATAAGTTAAAATCCATATATATAGATGTTGGATGATGCACACACGTGCACACAGATATATACAACTCTAGATGGCTAGGCTTTTTCCTTGAGTAGAAAGGATCCTTAAATTGCTATGTTAAAACAGACATAAGGGTCCCTAGAAATTGGATGGATAACTTGTAATTTTAATTAGATAAAATTGTTAAACAAAATTAATGTTTAATATGATATTTTAAAGTCTTTGAAACCCTAGCATCCTATATTAGCCATGGAATGTGTAGAAACCCTTATGCCAAGGCTCAAAACGTTTGGTTGCATAGCTATCCTTCCTGAGAAACCAATGGTAAGAGTTATTCTTCTCCTATTATAACAAACCAAGTTAGAGCTCTAAGGCTTTAAGGCATGCTTGTGATGTTTTAAAGAAGCAATAAGGTATTAGAGACATGTAGCCCATTGAAGAAAACACTTAGGAAAATTCTTAAAGGATTTTGGACAACTTTTGAGGCAAACTTGAGTATTTTTTGTGTATCACTTGAAGTTTTTCTTCATGCAATACAACTCATATCACATGAATAATTTTTGTTTGTGAAATGATAGAAGCCACTAAGTTAGGGAGGGCATGTGGCATGCTCTAGTTGGTTGTTGCCACCTAGGGAAAATTCATGTAGGATACATGGCACTAGTGGATTAGGTGTTACATCAATCAAAGTTTTGCGTAGTGCAACACCTTGAGCAACACCAAAATGTTGTGGGGTGATACATCACACTCAAAAAAGCCTTGTTGGTGTGTGAAATTAGGCCATGGGACACACAACACACAAGGGAAAGTTATGTCTTTTGTGAAATGTGGTAAATGATGAACAAGTTAATAATGTTGCAAACAAGAAAATATAGGTTGATGCAATGAAATTTTCATACAAATAAAAGTTGATGAGTGTAGCATATTACATTGACAAAAAGTTGGGATGCAATACATCACATTCCTAAAGTTTTGGAGGATGCGACAAATAGGAGGAAAAGGATGGAATATGAATTAAAAAAATCCCATATCATGTAAAACAACATTTTATGGACACAACATATCAATACATAAAGTTTTTGAAAGCAATACAATGTATCATAAAGAATTTAATGATGCAACACAACCAAGAGATGAAGGAAAGGATTGGAGAAAGAAAAAGGAAAGGTGAGATGAGAGATAAAAGGGTAAAGGGTGGAAGAAAAAAGCACAGGGGCTTCACTGGGGGGGGAATATCATACCACGTGGGTTCATTTTGTGGGATATATATTGAGGGAAAAATGACATAATATATTGGGGGATATATAGTGGGTAAAGGGTTTTTATATTGGCAGGTATAAAAATGGAACTCAAAGTTAATGAAAAAATATAAAGGGGTATAAAAAAAGTTAATAAAAAAATGGATACCTGCAATATCTAGTGGAAGTGGGGGTTTTTTTAATTGGGAAGGTGTATTGGTTCGTATTGGTAGGGTGTTAAATAACGTGATTTTTAGGGGTTTTTTCCAATCTGTAGTCAAATTAAAAGTATTGTTTAATATGCCATGAACACGTGATAGCTCAAAGGTTCATTGAAAGAAAAGGGAGGCAACTAATGCAAAAAATTAATGTTAAGAAGATGTGATGCACCACAAGAAATATATCTTTCTTGTGATACAACACAATAAAAGAAAGGATTGAAGAATGTGACAAGAAGAAGAGAGACCCCTCTTGCCACATAGAGAAAGTTCTTCCATATTTGATATGACACAAATATATATCATTTGGGATATGAAGAGAAAATTAATAGACCTATGACATGACACATTGGGAAAGTTCTTTCTTTATGCAATAAGCTAAGCGAGATTTTTTACCTTCGTAGTTGTGAATCCAAAGGGTGTCTAAAGATGATGTGGCAAAAAAAAAAAAAAATTATTAAGAAAACTTTTCAAAACCATATTTTTACACTTGAAACTCATAATTTAACAAAAATACCATTATTGAACAATTTTAAATGAAAAAAAATAAATTAGGATCTCAAAGTAACCCTAAATCAATATTAAAAAAAAAAAAAATTAGTTACCCTACCATCGTAATACTACTTAAAAATTTAAACATATTACTTCGATAAAAACTCATTTTTTATTTCCATATATAAACCACATTCTCACTCAACCACATTCTCCTCCCTATAAAATAATTGAACATGGACGACAAGAACATTCCTAACAACACTATAGAAATGGGAAATAAGAACATTCTCGACACCACTATAAAAGTGTAAAACATGTGATAACACGGGACAGTTGAATCCCGAATCCAATGAGTAATAGATTCAGCTCAAATCTCACTGTGAACTTTCGGTTTATGTTTCAAATCAGCCTCCTCGTTCACATTGTAAATGAAGGGCAAATAGGTACTAAGTGGGACCTCATCCTCGTTCACATTGTAAAGGAAGGACAAATAGATAATAAGTGGGGCCTCATTAACTTCCCTCTCATTTTATATGTCAAATCTTCATAACATAAAGCATAAAGCATAAAGGTATCATTGTTTTTTTTTAAATCTAGGATAATTGGTAATTGGTGAGAGTTATCCTGAACAGATCCAGGATCAAATCTAACTCGCTGCCACTATAAACCTAGGCTACGTGCAACCACCTGTAAGCCACACAATAGCAGGAAATTTATGCCCCAACAAGGGCCAAGACGTCCGCTATGGGGTCGCCTATTCTTCTAGCCAAGACACAACAGATCATATATATACTCAATGGATTTGAACCCTTATCTCATGAGTTTCACCCAGCAAAACTTACCATTAAACCCCATATCACTATATCATAAAAATATCATTGTTACGACAAACAAAATTTGATAGTATCATTGTTACGGCAAACAAAATTTGATTTACCGTGCGCACCGTACAACTCACGACACTTTTACATGTCAATTCAAAAGTGTAATGCTAATGTCAAAGTCAAAGTCAATATCTATCTGACGGTTTTGACTTTCAACTTACACTTCACTGGTTTCACCTGAGATATTTCCGAGCAGCATATTTCGATGTGTCGAATTCACAACAAACAATCTGTACGATATAATTTATTAACAGTAGCGTACACGTCTCGAACTCAGGAACAGTGGGAAAACTAAATTGATTCTATCGTAATGGTGAGCTTTTCCATGATCCAAGAAATTCATGTATTCTGTAATGCAGTTGCAAGCATGATTCTTGTGTAGTTCAATACCTGCACCGATGTATGGTTCTCCAATGATGCATCCAACAAATTCTCAATTTTTATGGGTTTGTTATGATAGCAATCATTGTATCTGTACCCAACAACTTAATTTATATGCATTCAACACATTCTCAATTTTTATGGGTTTGTTATGATAGCAATCATTGTATCTGTACCCAACAACTTAATTTATATGTATTTGAATGGAAAATTTTGAACAAGAATGTTTGCAATCCGACATGATTTTAATTTTCTGGTTCATATTTACGCAGATGTTGATTAACAGGAAACTCTAATAATTAGTTTTCAATGAAGTGTAGAATCGAACGAAAATCCCACACGAAAGTGATTCTAAATATCTTTATATCTGCATTGCCTTTTGTTAGAGCGTTTTTTTTGTCGGTTCCAATGTTGCGGGGAGCCTCTCTTCGATCCCGTTCCTAATCGGTGCTTTGGGTCGGAGTGACTCGCGAGCGCGTTCCTGAAATCGCACTCGAAAAGGGAGTGATTTCGAGACTGCACCCCCTAAAAAAACATTTTTTGTTTTTTGAGAGCGTTTAGTATTTTTTGCAAAAAATAATTTGCAGTGATGTTTCAAATGCAATTTTTTTCGAGAGAAAGAAATAAGTTTTGAGTGGGGCAGCGTAATAATCAAGCCTATGGCCCTAGTATTGATATGCAATTCATGGTAATGTTAAATTCTTAAAGTGAAAGTGACATTCTCCTTGATCTTCATTTTCATCTTTTTACTTAAATTTTTAACATTGCGATGTTTGAGAGTGGTTCCGGCCTCATTGGATTTCATATGGAGAAAGTAGAATTTTAGATTTCATTCAAAATCCAGCGGACTTTTAAGTTTTTTAGGATTTCAGGATTGCAATGTTTCCATTGAATTTTGTCATGTATTAGGATATGGAACTCGTATTTAATCAAGAGCACCAATCCCTCTATGTGACTTGATGTTAGTGACATTTTTTGTCAAACTCCTCTATCATGACCCTCCTAAAAATGTACGCATCACTCAAACAAAATCTTCACTTGACATGCTATGCTTTTTCTATCTTATGTTAATGCTTAGAGGGTGATATTAATGACAAAGACCTTGATTTTCCAATAAGACGAAAAAATTCGACATTTCTCGTGGTGGAAAGAGACCCAAGCATAAGCAATAGATAATAGATTTACTTGTCTTTTCTAGTTTCTAGTAGTTTTTATAACTATTGACTCTTTCATATTTATTATGATATTTTTTTAAACAATATACCACAATTTAAGTTTGAAGTTGGCAATTATAACTCATTAGTAATGAATTATGAATATGATGCTTCATGAAAGCTAAAATTTGTTTCATTTCATTTTATAACATTTCATTTCATGTTAGATATTATTTGTTGTAATGGTTACACTTAGCTTACAAGTACGACTTTGGTGATCAATGATCATAAATGTTATATATTGAATTTTGAAAGCTTGAACTTTAAGATTGATGAATCATGAGACTCAATATGTTGTATGTTACTATGTTACTAACTTGTGGACATGGTTGATGAAGATTATAACTTCTAGATGATTGTTGTTATATGGTTCAATTTATGTTTTTTTATATCTAATGCATCATTCTACATGTTTTTGTTGATATGTATGTATCAAAATATAAGAATAATATATATATATATATATATATATATATATATATATATATATATATATATATATATAATACTCCGGGATTTGCTCCCAAATCGGGAGCTTCTGAAAATGTCGCTCCCACACCCGTTTTCGTCCCTGCTTCCAAGTAACATTGGTCGGTTCAATTTCGTTGTAATATGCAATTATCTTAATCACATCTTCTCAAACCATAAATCCTTTTTGTTCAACTATATAAGCACTTATGTTGAGCCAATGGGCCATATGATATATAATAGTAGGTTTCGATGTTGATGATGTGATATTAAACAAAAATATCGACAAGAAACTAAGGTATGTTTATGTTTACTTGGAGTTATGTTTAATGTATGAAGTACCCCATTCCAAATAGCCACAACATATGGGCAATGAATAAACAAATGATCAACTTCTTTGGTTCCCCTCATGCACATATGACAAATGCCAAGACCTGCAAATCCTCAGATCTATAGGTTCTTCCATATGAGCACACGATCATGTACCGCCATCGAACAAAAACATTTTCTTTTTTTTGGTAACTCGCATTTCCATACTTCCTAAAACCATTTGTGGAAGACGAAATCCTTCTAAGTCTTAGGCAACTTGGGATATATATCTTTGACCATCGGTTGACCCTTTTTTAACATACCATCTCAAGAGATATAGTCCTCTTGTTTTGTGATTATAATGCCTACTGAGCGTAATAGAGAAATGTATCTCTCCCATTTATAAGCATATATACTTGTCAGCCCTAATTTCTTTGCCTTGCTCCAAGATTGTAGATTAACGTTATTATTGTGTAGATGATGGATCTGATGAAGGAGGTGTGTGCCTTTTTCATGGATGTAATTAAGTAATAGGACATATAAAGAATAATTCCCATAAATTCCCTTAATAACATCTAACCCGATCTCGACCATAGTTCCATCACCAACCTCCCAATGAATAAATCCCAAGAGCCATTGCAAGTTTTTCATCATGCTACACCAGATGTAGGAGACACGTGCTTTCTTTCTGGAACCATTCCTTAT
This sequence comes from Pinus tabuliformis, assembly GCA_031772625.1. Lineage (NCBI taxonomy): Eukaryota > Viridiplantae > Streptophyta > Pinopsida > Pinales > Pinaceae > Pinus > Pinus tabuliformis. The sequence goes on from CM062805.1 coordinate 1,149,743,490, forward strand.
CCAGGATGTGAACATTTGACCATACATATATGTGTCTCTAATAATTAGTGGCAATCTACTAATTTAAGTTAAAGTAAATGAAAATAATTAAAATACCATCTTAAAAGCTTATTTTTTTCTTTTTTAACAACGAAAAAACTTATCATAATCTATATGTCAGATAAGTGAGGATAGCTATATGTTACTGCTATCCTAAAATGCAGGTTGACTCATCACAATTATTCAAGGAAAACCACGCCACTTGGAATGAATACAAAAAGATGAACTCTTAATGCAAAAAAACAATTTTAAAACATACTCTAGACCTAACTAACATACTATTATGTCTTTCGAAAAAAATAAACATAAACTTTGGAAACAATAAATTTCAAAAATTACTCAATAATAATAATATTTCATAATAACACTATTCCATAATCTTAAAATAAGTGCCTACTTATTCATAACGCTACTCCATAAATCCGCACACTGCGTCATTGAGAACACTATTTCATAATCTTAAAATAAACCCCTACTCATTTACAAAATAGTATAAAAAACCTTTACTAATTATTAATAACATTTGACTTCATCATTAATAACATTATTTTTTAATCTAAAAATAAATCTTAACTTAGATAACACTATTTTAATCTTAAAAATAAATCTTAACTATCCATAAGAGTATTTTTATTTTTATTTTTACAACCGATTAGTAACACTACTTTCACATAAAATCAATAAGAAGTGAATAGATTCAAAGTTAATTATAGCCAATTTCCAAATCCCAATATCCCCACCAAATTGGCACCTAAATACAGTATATCAAAATTTTCACCATGTGAGCGCTAGAATATAGTACAATATACAAATAGACATTCAGTTAATATGATGTTATTGGTTAGAAGTAGAGTAAATAGGTCTAAACAACTTGCCCTCAAAAATTTTTCTTTTATAATTTAGCATGCTACCTAGCCTAATAAAAAAGAGATGTTGTTATGTTATGTTAACATTTGACTCGGTTAAATTACATTAAAAAAAATATATATATAATATAATATATGAAATATAAAATTAATAATTAATAATTAAAATTATAATTGGTTATAATTAGTAATTAAATATGTTTAAATCCCTCTTAATTCCAAATCTATTAAATTTAAAAAAATCAGATCTTTTAGGCTACAAACCTCTTTTAAAGAAAAAATAATAACTTATCTTAATACTATTAAATTCAAAATTAATTTAAATTTACATGAATCATAATATAATTAAAAAATTATTTATATAATCTTTTAATATATATATTAATTAATAAAACAACATTGATAATTATATCTCTATTTCAAAAATATTAATACATTATTTTTTAATAGGTAATTATTTAAATAATCTTTTAATATATATATTAATTAATAAAACAACATTGATAATTATATCTCTATTTCAAAAATATTAATACATTATTTTTTAATATGTAATTACTTTAGCGAGGGTTATCCTTATCCTTTCCAACTTTACTGAACTTTAATCATAAGTACAATGTGTCATAGTGAGAGTCTCTGAAACGCCTTCCGAGTCGGGAACCGACTTTCAGTTTGGTCACAGACATTGCTTTAATGGCTACGCAAAAAAGAAAACTCAACTCACAGGTGTTTGCATGTTATGTTATATTATGAAAAGCATTTATAAAACCAATAAAGGTAAATGAATTATATATTGTGTTCATAGCGCACTAAATATTAATTATACGAGTTGCGTTTTGATCTATATTTTTAACGAGAGAATATGATTAGAATTATTTATTTTAAATTTATTGGAATTTTTTTTGGTTTTATTTTTTATATAATGAAAAAATATATTATAATATAGTTATCAAATTAACAGTGGAGTTGATTATTACTTGTAATTATTTATTGGTGCATAAAGAAGTAAGACCAGCTAATAACCAAACAAAAATCATTTTAGAGCACATATTATCTTTTAAATTTGTATCATTTAAGAGCATATACCAAGTTTTAAATTTGTATTAGAAATATAAAAGAAAATGAAAAATAATATTATAAATATTTTTATTTTTATTTTTATTTTTAAATTAATTAAAAATAAATGAAAATTATATTTATAAAGGAATAAATAAAAATGGTTGATTTTAATTGAAATTTATTATAAATTTTTAAAAATTGAATTATTTTATTTAATTTAAAAAAATCTAAATTTATATCGTTTAATTTGTAGAATTAAAATAACTATTATTTTTCAAATTACTAAATTTATCTATACATTCAAAAATACATTTTAAATAACAAAATAGATAAAATTATTTTACACATACGGCAACCCACTTCCCACTTACGGCTTCCAACCAGGCTTCCAACCCGGATTTCTGACCACGCTGGTTATACAAACTGTGCTGAAACTGGTTGGTTGTGTAAGCGGGGTTTTAACTTGTTATAAAATTTGACCAGTGTGGCCACAGCTCCTCATGGAACACATGTGAGAGTGCGAAATGTTACCGGATTCCTACCGCCATTATTAAAGATCCACTACAGTGTCACCGACTTTAAGCAGCCACGGCCGGAGGCGGGCCATTGAAAAATTACCTCGAAAAGCGGCCATAATCATCCCAACTCTCCTATTTATAACCAGCAGAGCAAGAAGCATACCTGCAATTCTCTTCAAAAGCTTATACTCGCATTTGCTTGGTTTTACATCTTATTGCTTATTTTCTAGAGTTCGAATGGGTATGGATCAATTACTCGCTATTCTTTCTGTTATTACATTTGCTCTCATACTGCCTTCAGTTGCAGCAGCGACAATGGATGACGTGAAGTATCCCGTGTACTATACCCACACGGATATCGCGGAATTCATTAAAACTTCGTGCAAAGTGACTCTTTATCCAGAGCTCTGCGTTTCGTCGCTCTCTTCCTACGCGGGGCCTCTCAAGGCGAAGCAGAGCGATCTTGTGAAGGCGGCCGTGGTAGTCAGCCTACTTAATGCTCGCAACGTTTCTGTCTGGGCCGCCGGCCTCAAAGCCAGAGGCGCCATGATGAGTCAAAGAGAAAACGCAGCGCTTAAGGATTGTATTGGAAATTTCAGGGATGCCACGTACGAGATTAGAAGATCTCTGGTGGAGCTGAAGCAACTGAAGCCGTACACTTTCCAGTTTCATATGAGCAACGTGCAAACATGGATGAGCGCGGCCCTTACAGACCAGGAATCCTGCCTCACTGGATTCCAAGATCTCAACACCAGCGGGAATGTTACGGCCATGGTCACCGGCCGTGTGCAAAATGTGCGAAAATTGATAAGTAATGCCCTCGCTCTCGTCAACGCATTCGCTGCCACCGGAAGAGGAGATGAGCTCCATGTCTGAAGGCTTCAAGGGCTCCTCGCCTCAAATAATATATTCAGTATTTCATAGAATCTGTATACCATAGCTTTTAGCCTGTGGCCTTGAGGCAGAGTTTGGGGCTTTTTATTGTAAATTCTGTGATAGTGATATAATAAGTGTTCGTTAAAATAATCTTTTTATTAATGCGTGCACGCTTTTGTTTGGAAAGGTATCTGATATCTTTAAAATACAACTCAGAATGCCGGTTTGATATCTTTAAAATACAACTCAGAATGCCGCTTTGGGTCGTGGATTCAGTAATATGAAACGGCCCTGTTTAACTGGCCCGAGGACAAACATGCATCTCTATGGGAATTTTGAAGCTTGAAGGGGAAATAACCAAGGCTCCTTTCCTTATTTAAAATTCTGATTGTATTTTACTTTTAAACTTTAATCTTAAAAGTAAAGATAAACATTAAATTAGAAATTAGCCTCTATCAATAGCCAAAACGTAGCCACCTGATCTGAGCCTCACACCTCCTTGTTCCAATGAGCTTTTTCGTAATGAAGTCTGTAAATGTTTTTCATTACTCTAGTATCAAAATTTCGCTGAAGATTTCAAAATTTCACTTATTTGAACAATTATTTTATGTTGTGGGATGATGCTAGTTTGCAGAGTAACCAAGAGCAGGAATATGATTTAAAGAAATGCTTTTGCGCCTTAAGATGGTCTGCTTCTCTAAAGAAATCCTTTTGCTCACCCATCCATTGATTAGATTTATATAAACAAAATCGGTGCAGAGTGACCAGATTGTAGGCGTGTCAATTGAAGTTAGGCCTTCATGCCGCCTTGTTGTCGGTCACGAGCTCGCAGCGCGTCCTTTCCGTATTGGAGCCCACAATAACAATTATAAAACTATACGAAAGACAGACAAGGCCGTGGTCACCGCAACTGTATCTTTTCTTTTCGTGATTTGCCACTTTTTGAAATTGAAAGTGGCCGCACTTTAGCAACGTGAATAAGTTTTAATTTGGGCACTGGTGTAAAATTAAATAGTTACTAAATTTGTACGTTTTATTAAATTTATTATCTTTATTATTTATTTAATAATTATTAATTTGTATATTTTATATGCAGTAAGAAGGTTTATTGATGCTATGATGATGTGGTTACATGTCAAGCGGGATGCACACTTCATTAACATCTTATTGATGGCATATTAATGATCTTGTGATCTATCACATAGATTTATATTCCATATATTTTATACACATATTCTACCTTCAACTAGACCCAAGTGATTTGATAAATATACTTAAAATTTGAAAATATTGTAACCTAATAAACTTTGTGATTGGAAAATTTAGCTAGCTAGATTTTATATTTTAATGGTAGTTTAATGCACAAGATAATATATTTATTAGTTACTTTGATGATGATGTTCTTACGGCATCAGAGGCTTGGTGAAGGTGGTAGTGGTGATGGCCACAAGGATGATAAGTTGTTTGGTATAGGAGGATGTTGACAATGATAGTAGTTACAGTTACAGGGTTTGTGGTGATAAATGATTTAGTTTTGCGATATTTATTTATAGTCTAATAATAATATTATTTCATTTTTTTATTCTCTTTTTCTCTATATATATTTAATTTGTATAGAAATTATAATTATGTTTTTAGATATCAAAATAATTGTTTATATAATTTATTTTATGAATATTAATATTTATAAAAATTGTGTTTTATGATATATAAAAATCTTTAAAAAAATAATATATACTTTTTACTATATATAAAATATTAGTATACATATAAATTTTTTTTAATAATCAATTAATAAATCTTGAGAGAACATCACATCTCAATACTTTATGCATAATAAGCCTTTAAGCACCCAAACCAAAATAACAAGAATTATAAACATTGTTACACCATCAACGTTTAATGTGTCTTTTAAAAACAATTATTTACTAATTCATATCTATGGTAATTTTATTTTTAAACTTTAAAATTAATAATTATTTAATAAAAAATTTATTAATAATTTAAAAACTAAAATTTATATTAATATATTAATATAAATAAACATATTTTTCTAAAATTATATTGATCATAAAATATAATAATTATAAAAATATAAATTATTAAAAATCTAATTATTGATAAAAACTATATAAATATTTATAGCCAATTAAGCATTCTCTTAATGTAAACATTGCTTTGATGTTAATTTAATTAACGTTCATTTTATATGGATTGAAATATATTTATAAACTATTTATCACATCTGCTTCAAGGATTTAACGTATATTTAGAAATAATTAATTTTATAAAATTCTTATTAAATATAATTATATTTAATTTAAATTTAAAAATAAGAGATAAGAACATATAATTAAATTGAAAGGGTTGATATTATATTCATTTTCACATTTTTTGAAATTGATTTCCTGCCATAATTCACTTTAGAAACATGGATTAACTATCCACCTAAAATGATGTATTTTTTACAGATTTAAAAGTTCATTAACACCCACATATTTTAGTGTAACAAAACTTTTATTAAACCAAACCTTGCCTCTCTCGGAATCTAGTGAAATAACCACCCCAATAGAAACATGAGACTAACTAACTAAAGATAATATTATCGATTTAGAAGTTTCCTATTGCGTATAAATTTTAGCGTAATAGAAAACTTTTTCCATTAATATTACCATCCAATTAATTACATTATCATATTTAAATTCATTTGAAAAAAGACTTAGAAACAAAAAAATTCAATATCTTTTTTAAAAATACTAAAACACTATTTTATTTTATTTTAAATATAACTGATCCTTCCATTCTACAAAAATGTGGTATTCCTCCTAATTCATAATATCATACGTAATTAGCTCACGAACAATAGAATGCGTCACCTAGCGAACATTTTTTGCTCTTACCATCTCAGTTAAAGTTATTCGAAAATAAATATACATAATTTATTATGAATACATATTTTTCGCATATCATTCAATTAAAGTTATTAGAAAATAATTATATATGATGTATTATAGATATTTATTTTTAAGCGTTAAATTTTATTATTTTTTTCAAATATTATCTTTTAATATAAATTTTCAAAATATTTACTCAATTTTATTATTAAAATATTTTTAGAATATATTTAAAAAAAATATAATATAAATATTCTCGGGTTTATAAAAACAAAACTACCCATGGTAAAGGAAAACAAGCAAATGGAAAATGAAACGTCCAATAGGTTAGAATGTGTACCAAATATTTTAATTTCTATTATCCACATGTTTTTAAAATATATATTTTTATTTTTTTAAGTTAAATTTTATTATTTATAATTTACAAATTACATTCCTAATAAATCAAGATTTACAACAAACTTATAAAAGTGGGACATTGGCTACAAGCCAATGTCTAAAGCTAGTCAAAATTGACAAAGTCAATTAATTAACAACAACTCTGATCTTGGAACCCAACATTGATCACAATTGTTTTCTAACTTCCTTTTTTTTTGCTTTCATACATCGATCCATTCTGAGGGGTTTTCTGGATCCATTGTTGAGGAGACAATAACTACATTTCCTTGAGACAGTTCTATTTCTAGTGGTTCTTTAGTGTTGAATGCTTCTTTATCACTATCTGAATGATTTGATTCATGGAAGTGCTTATGCCCTCTCATAAGCGAGGCTAGGATTATAGTTGAGTTTCACTCTAAGCTATTTGTGGCGAGATCCCCAACATCAAAGGAATGAGACGGTGTTTCTTGTGGCTGCGTTGAGGCTAGAGGCTTTATATTGTCTGAGGATGTTTTTTATTGTTGCTTATTGTCTTGTGTAGGAATAGATGGTTGTTTATACTCCTTTGAAGTTTTAGGATATTGCCACCATCGAGTATTTTTCATGTCCATTGAGGGTTGAGGAGACCCTTAAGAATAAGGGAAAACATTATGGAGATGACCAGGCTAGTAGCAGATCCCACAATAGAAGGTTGTGTTCTCATAGTGTAGAAAATGTGAATAAATATCTCCCTTTCATTTTAGAAGGATTTTGGCATGTAATCCCTTACTGAGGTCGATTTCAATGCATATACACATAAAGGTTACAATACCCTTTGCTAACATGTGTGAGTCGATCTTAGTAAGTCCATCTAGGGCATTACCGACATTGGTTAGAATATCTGGGTGCAATAGATGAAGAAGCAAATTGGGGAGCCAAACTAAAATAGGAGTGGCCAAAGCTGGAGTTTTTAGCGGGTTAAAATCTTGAAACCATGGTTGAAAGAAAATCCTAGATCAACCCCAAAATTGTGGTCCATGATCAAAGACCCTTTGTCAATCCTCGAAATTATTAAAAGATATTATAAAGAAGCATTATAAGTAAGAGAACATATCTGAATTCTGGGACCAGGTCTGAGACACCTAATATTGAAGCATAGATGTTGTAGGCCCAAAACCATTTAATCGACAAATAATATCATGCTCCATATAGGCAACACTAAGAAAGTCAAATTGGTCATTTGGCACTTTAATAGATGGGATATTTTCTACCTGGTCCATAATGAATGTTGGCCCTAAGATATCTTTCATAGGATTATGCAAGATCATTGGCTTTAGGGATTCTTTAAAATATTCAGACTGAGTGGTAGAGGCCTCACCCCTTCCTTTAGCTCCACCTCACAATATGGTAACTATAAGTATTGATGTGTCCTTGACTACGTTGTGATCACTCAGTTTCTTTCTGTCTTGAAGTTGTCGTCCCTCATAAAGGAGATGCATAAAGAGAGAGAGGACTCTAGTCCATTCATGAATCCAAGGGAATAAACTAGATCCATGGCATTCACTTGCAAATAGAAGGTTCGCCAAGAGAGGGGCCTCACAAATATAAAAAAAGTCAATAGATGTGAATCAATGAACACAAATTGGGGGAGTGGATGAAACAAAATACGTATAGTTTCCAAAAAATATCTTCCACTCGATAATTGATGGGAGAGAAGACCTAAACTAGATTGTTTGAGAGAGGGCCTTCATCCGCGACATCGATGACTACCCTAGCGACAAAGGAAGAATCATAAGTCACAACTAAAGAATGAATAATTCCCTTGACAACTATGACAAAGTGAATGACAAATATCAACTTGACAATGTTTACTGGACAATGAGGGTTAGCTATAGCAGTGACAATAACTATTGTAACAAAAATTTACTTCACATCGCGTAATCCCCAAAGAGATCCAATGACCATTTCTTAAACCCTAGCCACAACTCCATCCCTTATTTCCGTGGATTGCATCTTCTGATTGGTCAAACCTAAGTCTAGTTGTGAAAGAGAATGATACTCATAATTGATCTTCAAATAATCCCTATTGAAGGCAACAAGAAACGCACTATAGCCTTACTGCTACTAATGGCGGGGATTATTTTGCACTACGTGCATCATCTCAAGCATCGCGTACTATCCAAATTATCATGATCATTATCATTATTATTACCATTATCGTTCATAGAAATGCTTTAACTATAAAAATAATATTTATTTATTTTTTTCGATTTATTATGAAACAAATAACCAACTTCTCAAAATACATTAGATATTGATCAATTCCAGTTAATTAATATTATATTATAGGTGTATAATTTTTTTATTATATTAAAAATATATTGGTAATTTATTAATTATAAAGTTTTAATAAATAAATAAAATTGAATAGAATAGATTTGATGAAATCCATTTAATAAAAGTAAGCTTTTTAAAACAAGAAATATGTGTAAATCTGTTTAAAATAATAATGAAAACATATATAAGGTGTTATTAGAGAAACAACATATGGAAAATATATGGATAAAAAACATGACATTAATGTAAAATAAGAAAAAAATTGTAAGAACAAGTTTGAATTTGGAAGCAATTTTTAAATTTGGTTTTGAAAATTCCCCGATGGATTGCAAACATGGATATTGTTGTTAAGTCAGTATCTTTAGAGGCCACACTTGATGAATATCATATAATAATATACTCATATCTCCTTTATATAATTTCAATATTTGACATTAAGGTGTGTGGGATCTATAGAAAATTCATGTGGAATATTGTCAAATTACAACATTTAGAGCATATTTTTATACCCATACACATTTCCCTAAAAAGCATACAGGATTCCTTTTACATAAATATCAATGAAATAAAATCACTTAAATATTAATGAAATAAAATCACTTATAATGGAAGAAAGAGAATCACAATCACCTTACTAGTGGTTTTTGGATAAATCTACAAATGTGTCATATAGAATTCCAATTCAACATGGTATCAACAACAAATATTGCAAATTAATTTGGAATTAATATAACATAATTTCAATTTATCAAACATGATAAAAACAACCTTGACAATAAAATTTATTTTTATAAAATCCTTAAACAATTCAACATCTATCATCTCACTGCTCATCCACTTCTATCATCTCCATAATGTACTTACAATACTCATCTTACATGCCTTTGGATAAGCGTTGTTACAAAAAATTATAGTCTTGATTTAGTATAGGGTGAAAATAGATTTCCCAAAACTCTACCGTCGTCTTTCTAATGCCCTATGGAAATCCATCTCAGTAAGGTTGCCTACAAATAAGAGACCAAGTAACAGATTCATTGTTTTCATCTATAAGAAAGTTTTTTTGAAATATGGGTCAATTTTTAAATCACCACCAATTTTTGACTTATTGAAGTCTTTGATGCCACGAAAACAATTGTAATTACCCTATGAGCAGTTTGGATATTGGTTTTCTTGATTTTCCTCATGAAGAATATTTCTTTACTACATTTTTCTCATATAGGGTCCCACAACCATTAGATCCTGTATTGATATGATTGAGAATTGCCCTCTTAGAGCAAGGGCGGCTAAAATTTCTCCTAAATGACTTTCATCTTATCCATGAACATCAGAGGTCTGGGAGCAGACCTCAAATTTTTGGCGCTAAAAAACTTATTCCTCTCGGTCCAACCAAAAATTATATTAATTCAAGAGACTATGCATAGTAATTCTATTACTATATCCTATTTTAGGAAGATGTTTCCCTTCTGGCACCTGGCTGCCACGGAGGCAAAAGGTCTGTCGGGGGGCCTAGCTGTTTTGTGGGATCCGGCCTGGATCAAAGCAAAAGCATATAAATGTTTTGCAGGAATTCTCATATCGGCATTGTTTAGAGGTCAAGATTGTCCAATTAACATATTGAATATCTATGCACCATATAAGAACAGGCTCCCTTTTTGGGAAAGGTTATTTGCATCAGAAATTTTTGATATTGAATCCTTAATAATTGCAGGAGATCTCAATGTAACTCTATATCCGGAGGAACGATGGGGTAAAAGCAGGAAAAGAGACCCGCTGGCAGAACGTATTAAATGTGAGCTGCTGCACAGGAATCTTATAGATATAATCCCCTCCAAAATGCTGCCAACATGGGACAACGGAAGGATAGAGGAGGCGTATGTTGCAAAAAGAATTGACCGTTTTATTGTTCATGTCAGCATTATTGACAGAATGGGGATGCCTTTCTCATCCATTGGAAATGTCTTCTTATCCGATCATAGACTGATATATCTCAGCTGGAGGGAGAAGGGGTTTAGGACAGGGTACCCCTTTAAATTTAACAGATGCTGGCTAGAAAACCCTGATTATTTAACAGATGTTGGCTAGAAGAACCTGATTTTAATGATATTGTTACAAGAACCTGAAAGGATCTATCAGGTAGAGACAAGACCCCCCCTTCTTGACCTTCAGAGAAAAGATGTCCACAATGAGAAAGGTGGTAAAAGATTGGCAAATTAAGAAAAGATTCATGATCAAAAAGGAGCTGAGGGAGATACAACAGGAATTAGACAGTATCTCAGGGTCCCTGGTCGCTAATTCTCTCCCTTTTGATATCAGATGTCGTCTCAACGAGCTTGAAAGGAGAAAGCAGAAAATTCTGAAACAGGAGGAAGCCACATGGAGACTCAAGAGTAGGGCGATATGGCTCAAGGAAGGTGACAAAAACACTAAATTTTTTCATAGGTACGCAAATTCCAGGCGGGAGAAAAACTCCATATGGAAAATTAGCGATGGTCAAGGGGGCTTCTTTTTCTCCCACAAAGACATCCAAAAGGAAGCTGTGAAATACTTTGAAAGGCAATATAAAAGAATGGAAGCCTGCAGATTTCAGGATATTCTATGGGGCATAGATCCTTTCCCCCAGATGTTTGATGAGGAAAAAAATGAGGATCTCTTTCAGCCCATTTCTGAGGACGAACTTCTTGGTGTCATGACGTCCTTCAAGAAAGACAAATGCCCAGGTCCGTACGGCTGGACAATAGATTTCTTTATCCACTTTTTTGATCTCATCAAACATGACCTCCTTAGGATGGTTGAGGCAGCAAGAATTTCAGGCAGCATACACCAGATTATGGCCTCCACTCAAATTGCTCTCATCCCTAAGAAATCAGAGGCTGACTCCTTTAAAGACTTTAGGCCGATTTCCCTATGCAACATCACTTTCAAAATTATTACTAAAATTATTGCTGAAAGGATCAAATCTACCTTAGCCTGTTTTTTATCAAAGGACCAGCACGCGTTTTTGAAGGGTAGGAACATATTGGATGTTGTAGCCAACACGCAAGAAAGTTTATATTCCATGTTTACAAACAAATCTGATGCTGCCATTTTGAAAATTGATCTACAAAGAGCATATGATTCCTTAGATTGGGGATTTATCAGATGTTTATTGGCTAAGATTGGTCTGAGATCCAACAATATTAAGTGGATCATGGCTTGTGTGGAGAATGTAAGCTATGCTGTCATCATTAATGGGATCCCCTCCCCTTTTTTTCATGCAGAAAGAGGTCTTCGTCAAGGTTGTCCCCTATCTCCTTTGCTGTTTATTCTGACGATGAACTCTTTAAGCCTTCATATTAACATTGCAGTCAGTGAAAACAGATGCAGACCATTGAAGATTTGCAGGAACAATTACATTTCACACAACCTGTTTGTTGATGATGTGCTCATCTTCACAATGCTGTGTAGAGTCACTTGGTCATATCTACATGTCATTTTGAAAAGATTCCAAGATGCTACTGGTCTTCATATAAATAAGTCAAAGTCTACTCTGTTCCACAATGATATCAACATGGAAACAGCTGAATGGGTCTCAAGGTTGTTTGGGATAGATATGAAATCCATAAAAAATGGATTTAAATACTTAGGATTCCATCTCAAAGCAAAGGGATATTCAAAAGCAGATTGGCTATGGATAATTGACAGGTACCACAAAAAGATATCTAATTGGGAATATAGGAGCCTTTCACTGGCTGGAAGGATTATCCTGGCGCAATCTGTCTTAACTCAACTGGTTGTTTATTGGGCACATTTATTCTTTCTCCCTGTGAGTATCATCCAGAATATGAATAAGATTACTGCAAATTTTATTTGGGGTGGCAAATCAGAGCAGAGGAAATACCACCTTGTTAAAATGGATAAGATCTCAAAGCCGAAGATTTCAAGAGGTTGGGGACTGTTGGACCTGAGATTGTTTGGGAAGGCGCTACTGTGAAAATCTTTATGGAGGGGGATCTATGCAGAGGGCCCCTGGAGCAGCATAATTAAAATGAAATACATGGGTGGTAAAGACATAGTACATTGGTACAGAGTAGGGAGGATTGGCTCCTTGTATGGGTTTGCTATCTGGCTCAGCTTTCGAAAGATTGAATACTATTTTCTCAAGAACTTGATATGGAGCTTCCAATCTGGCAGCAGGCTCTTCATTGGAACGGACTCTTTTATAAGTGGGCGTGAGAATATTTCTGTTCCTGTAAATCTGCTAAGTTTTTTCCATAGAATGGGCTTCTTCACCTGGGATAAACTCATTGCAGCGTGGCAGGGCCCGATCCCACTGTGGAGAGAGGCTGACAGCTTGGGAATGTGTGATGTTTTAGCAAGACAGTGGAACATAATCAGGGACTGCCTGACTAGCAGTGGCATACATCATTCTCTTCCTGAAGATGTTTTGGTATGGAAAGTGCCAAATGCAAGTTCCCAGGTTTGCGTAAAACATATCTATATGAACTTGATTGGGTTAAAATTGGCACAGGACAACCCTTCTTTTCCTTCCATCTTCTGGAAATCCGGATGTCCTCTCAAACTAATTTTATTTGTGTGGTTGGTGTTCCACAATAAAAATTTGTCTTGGGATAATCTAAAAAAAAAGAAACTGGCATGGGCTGGTTTTTGTTTATTATGTGAAGCAGCAGAGGAAAGCAACCTCCATATGTTCTTCCAGTGCTAGAAATCTCGATTACTGTGGGGTGAACTGGCTGTCATATTTGGTTTCCCTGCTGTGTCACATGCCTCTATTCAGGAAGCTTTCATCTGGTGGAGTGGGCAACGTGAATCTTGGAGACCAATTATCATCACAGTCCTGTGGTTTGTCTGGAAGTGGAGGAACAACATAATCTTTAGAGCCAGGAAAGAGCCCTTCATGGCTATTTTACAAAACGTTGTTTCCTATTATGAATCGATTCCGGCAAAGAATCGGAAAAGAAAAACTGCAAATGGGAACAGGCAAGGAGATGTTATCTCGAGGACCCCAAGGGCTTTTTTTGATGGCGCTGCTCAGCATGATTCCTGTGGATGCGGGGTTCATATTATCATGGACGAGGACCTTCAATATTTTATCTCGTGGAATGGAGGAAAGGGCACAAACAGTATGGCTGAGGCGATGGCCTTGGCGGGTCTTCTGTCTTTTTGCATCTTTTTTGATATTCACTCTGTGTCAATCTATGGAGATTCTAAAATTATGGTTGATCATGTTATGGGTAAATGTTGTATCAGTTGCCCTCACCTAGCAGGCTAGATGGATAGAATTATGTATCTGTGGGGTAAGGTACAGGGGTGCTCCATTCAACACATCTACAGGTCAAAGAATCAGCAAGCTGACTGCTTATCTAAAGAAGGATTGCTAGCTCAAACAGGTAATTGGTCTATGAAGGTAATATCTGCCGGGGTTTCTTTGCCCATACAGGAGTTCTCCCTCCCTGGCTTCTAAATGCCCTGATTTTTTACTGGTATGTTTCTGTTTTTGTGATCTTTTGACACATATCCCTGTATATCTCGTATAGGCATGATGTATATTTGGTGACTATCCTATGGCAATCAGTTTATTCCAGGTGTTTACATGCTGCTGTCCCGGAAACTCCTGTATCTGACCTTTTGTGTTTCCAGTTCCATAGAGTCCTCGATGCACAGGGCATCCAATATGTTTTTTCCTACTACAAGCACACCTTCAAAGTTTTTGATGTACTATTTGTTATATATTGCCTCAATATAATGCATTTTGCTTTTTCGATCTAGAAAAAAAAATAAAAACATATAAATAATAAACTAGCCTTATAAATAAAAACTGTAAATATAATATATATTAGGATCATATGGTGAAGATTAGTGGTATGATTCTCTAATTAGATATGATGAAAATTGGGCAAAGGAATGGGTTAAGATTATTTATTTTATAATATGTTTCAATTTTCGTACCTTTTGTATTATCTTTTCTTTAGCTTTGCCTTGCACTTTATTATCGACCATCAATTTACAATTATATTCTATTATAGTTTTTTAGGTTTTCAATTATCATCACGGATCAAAATGTGGTTTAATATTAAATTAGCACCCTTTTTTTGTTTTTTCAGACCTAATAATTAATTTAATTAACTAGTAATGAAAAAAAGCTAGTTAGCTTTTTTTTGTTCTTTGATATGATTTTTTTTTTTCAAAATATTTAAAAGATTGGGATAAATTATTTCATTAATCTAGTTATAAGAGAGTTTGAAAACTTCTAGTTATAGTTTTGTTGGATTTTCCACGAATGCAGCTTTAATGATGGAGTTGATATAAATGAATTCACCGTTAAATCATTTTCATAACTTTATATAACTTCTATAGAAAATTATAAAAATATATTTTGTACTTTTTATTTTTATCTTTTTGGTTTTCCATTTAAAATATATTAATAAAAATATGTTAACGAATATAAAATGGATAAATTCAAATTTAAATATTAATTTCTTAAATTAAAAAATTATATAATATTATATTTTAGATATATTATAATTTTATATATTTTTTAAATTGTATATTTAATATTTAATTGAGGAAAATAAATTAATAATTAGTTAAATATAAGTTTTATATATTAAACAAGTGTTACATAGTAGCTAATATCTAATGTTTAGCTTAAATATAACTAAATTGAAGTAAAAAACAATATAAAACTAAAAACAAAATAAAACTAAAAATGTAATAGTTTTCCATACATTTATTATTTATTATCTTTGTTCTTTTATGTTTATTTGATCTTAGTAAATGCAATATTTTAATAAAGATTTGCTCAAGCATCCTACTATTGAATGTACTCGTAATAATTTTGGATATAGCTACATTGTGAACTTGGTTTGTTTATCCAGTTACCACTTTTCATATTCTCTTAAATTCCACATATCTAATGAAACATAGATTTTCAAGTAAAAAATGCTTAGATGAATGAAGTTCAATCATCGCCCCAAGAGGCGCATAAGTATGTCATGTCCTCAAGAAAATAATAAAAATAACTTTTGTTGACCAATCTTAAATTATATAAACTTTTTAATCTTATTAATGGACTAAGATTAATTATTAAAATATAACTATTTATTTGAATGGATAGTAAATCATCTCCTGTGTTTAATAGTTTCTTTATCATATACCTGAATTTAAATGGACCATAAATTTACCTTTAACAAATCTGTTTACCACATTGAAATTCTAAATTAGGTAAAATCTTAAACATTTTTACTCTTTACTAAAGACAATACCATTTCTTAAATCAATTGAAAAAGGTTAATTCAACCCAAAGAATCCAAAATCTTGCTCTAATTTTAATATTTATTTTAGCTAAACATTTGTAAAATGAATCTTTAGAAGGAAAAGTCATATCATGGGGATATGGTAAATCTTTAAAGACATAAATATTTCCACATCAAAGTTGTAATATTTGAAAATATTATTTTGATGTACTTCTATTATAAATTTTGTAATCATTCAATGTAAAAAACATCATAAAATCTAATACTGATATTATAATAATAATGTTATTAAATTTAATAACTTTGGATTAATGCAATATTAAATTTAATATAATATTCAATTTGTTATATTATAATATATATTAATTTATCATGATATATATTAACTCTAGATATATACAGAGGGAAGAACAAAGACATATAGTGATAGAGGGAGTGACAAAGGAGAGGATGTGATACAATGAAGGAGAGGGAAGAGGAAGAATGAAAAGAGATAGAAAGAGAGGAGTGAGAGTGAGAGGGGGGGAGACACAAAGATGGGGAGGGGAGAGAGAGATAGTGACAAGGTGGGAGGGAAAAGAGAGAGAGAGGGGGAGAGGTAGAGAGGAAAGAGATAGTGACAAGGTTGAAGGGTAGAGAGAGAGAGAGAGAGATGGGGGGCGGGGTAGAGAGGGGAAGTACCAGAGAGATGACTTGAGAGAGAGGAGGAGAGAGGGAGGGACATAGAGATGGAGTTGGAGGGGGAGAGAGGGAGTGAAGAAGAAAGACATGGAGAGAGAGAGAGAGAGAGAGAGAGAGAGAGAGAGAGAGAGTGAAAAGCGATATATTGAGAGAGTGTGCGTATGTTTTGGGGTGAGATAGAGAGATAAAGAAGGAGATATGGAAGGAAGGGGGGAGAGAAAGAGAGAGGAGAGAGGGAGGGAGATAGTGACGAAGTTGGAAGTCGAGGAGGAGGGGGGGAAATAGAGTGATGTAGGAGAGAAATAGACAAAGAGGAAGGAAGAGAGATATGACATGAGAGAGAATAGAGAGGGAGGGAGAGAGAGGGAGTTGGAGGGGGAGAGAGGTATGTAAGAATAAAGATAGAGAGATAAAGGTGGAGAGAGAGGGAAGGAGTGATAAGGCAGAAAGAGAGAGAGGAAGAGAGGAGAGTAGGAGGGAGGAGAAATAGAATGGGGAGAGAGAGAGGGAGAGGAAGAGGGAGGGAGATATAGATAGATATGGAGAAAGTGTGTGTATGCTTTGGGGGTGATATAGAGAGATAATGGAGAGGAAGAGGGAGACAGAGATATAGATGGGAGGTGAAGAGATGGAAGAAGAGAGAGATAGAGAGAGTGGGGAGTCACACAGGGAGAGATAGGTATATATGGAGAGAGAGAGTGTGTGTGTGTTTGAGGGGGGTGAGATAGAGAAAAAAAAGAAGGAGAGATGAAGGGAGATATAGATATAGATGTAGGTGGGGAGAGGGAAGAAGATTTCTTCCACAAGATTCATTGATTTCAGTGTAGATGATGATTTATAATCCTTTTCGATGATTTATAATCTTTTTTTATTGCTTGCACTAATGCATGATTTTAGTGTAGATGTTGATTTCTAATTATATTTGATTGTTTACACTAGATGCACCAATTTTAGTGTAGATGTTTATTTCTAATCCTATTGATTGTTTGCACTAGATGCATTGATTTTAGTGTAGATGTTGATTTATAATTATATTTGATTTCTTGCACTAGATGCATTGATTTTAGTGTAAATATTGATTTTTAATCTTATTTGATTGCTTTCATTAGACACATTAATTTCAGTGTAGATGTTGTTTTCTAATCCTATTTGATTTCTCACATTAGATGGATTGGATGTTGTTAATCTTGAGACTGTAAATTATTAAAAATATTTTTCAAGATTAGATGAAAGGGAGAGAGAGGGAAGAATATTTCTTGCACTAGATGCATTGATTTCAGTGTAGATGATGTTTTCTTGGAATTCTATTCAATTTGTTACACTAGATGCACTTATTTCAATATAGATGTTGATTTCTAATCTTATTGGATTGCTTGCTCTAGATGATTGATTTCAATGTAGATGTTGATTTCTAATCCTATTTGATTGCTTGCACTAGATGCATTTATTTCATTGCAGATTTGGATTTCTAATCCTATTTGATTACTGGGTGCGTTGATTTCAATGTAGATGTTGATTTCTAATCTCATTTGATTACTCGCATTAGATGCATTGATTTCAATGTAGATGTTGTTTTCTTAACTTATCTAATTGTTTGCATTAGATGTTAATATTGATATTGTAGATTATTAAGAAAAAATATTTTCAGGATATATTTAGTAACAACTAAAAGGACACTATTAATAATTAATTCGCTATCAAAAGTTAGGATACCTAGAATTAAAATGAAATAGATGTGCAGAATCATTCCTCCCACAAAGTGAAAATTAATTCTTCACAAGATCGTCTCCCTTCCACATCACGAACTAATTACTAATAGAGAATTACATATATTCAAAATTAAATATATATTTAAAATTATTAAGGGATATTTGCATACAATAATGTAGTCATAATATTTATAAGAGGAGAATATATATTTATAAACATTCAAAACAAATCAAAATATTCTTCATGGACATGTGATAATTGTTTGGAGAAACAAATAAGGTGGAGATTTTCTAATTCTAGCCACTCATTAAAAAAAAATTCAAAGATACATTATTTCTTGACTTTGTTGAATAAACTATAGATGAAAAATCATCAAAATAGTCTTGAAGGAAATAAATTATTTCAACGTTAGTAAAGGAAAAAATTATTTCTAGAGTAATATTGATGCAATAAATTATTAAAACTACTCTTCAAAATATATTTAGTAATACATGGACGGAACCTAATGAGAATTAATTAGTTGTCAGGAGTTGTGATATCTAAAATTAAATGAAATAGATGTGCAATATCAATTCACCTGCAAAATATTGACAAGATTGTCTCCCTTCTTCATCACCAACTAATAACTAATAGACAATTACATACACATATAAAAATATAACACAACAACTATAACATTAAAAAACATTATCATCCAAATCCAAACACATAACCACACAAACCATTCAAAGCATTCGAAAAAAGATGTACAAACCATTAAGGCATGTAACACATAATAAATTAAAGAAGTGAATGATATGGTCATGCTAAGCAAAGAAAACATAATTTGAATTTTGAAGTTAATCTCAAACATATACATAATAATGATAATCTAAAAATGTGACCTTGTTCCCTCAACTGGAACCAGGGTAGATCCACCTAACATTGGATCTATCATGGGCCAAGAGAGATCAAATCCCTCTAGGTGCAACCCTTTTCTCAAATTCTACACTCCAAAAAGAAAATTTTCACCTCAAAAGATTTGATCTATGATAGATCCAACATTAGATGGATCTTTTCGTAACAATGCTCAAAATCTTACTTCATCTAAACTAATTTAAATTAATTGTATTTAGACACTTCTTCCACCTATTGTGACCAACTTAACAGAGATGAGTTCGTCACATGTGGCTAAAGATTTAGAGTTACATATAGGAGCAGGGGGTCGAGATTCTAAATTCTGTTGACAAAGTGGTTCAAGCCTCATATACAAACCAGGAAAATTTCCATTAAAAGCATTAAAATATTGTTGCTGTTTGAGAATTGATTTGTTTTCGTCGACGAGAAGAAGATAAATATTTTCTCAACAGCAAAAAAGAAAAATTATTATGTTTTCATATGATTTGAAAGCAAAAGCTACAAGTTTTTTTATGACTTGACATGGCATTAGATAATGATAATCAAATAACCATCTCAAGTATTAAATGTTTTATGCGTGGATATAAGATGCATAGAAGGCTGAGACAATTCTCATATCTATTGATGTCTATTAAACACAATCGAATAACGCATTCGTATATTGAAAATAATGTGGAGGCAAAGGGAAGAGACAAAAATCCTAACGCAGGCAACCCGACGTGAAAACCACCGATGCACCCAAAACACAACAATAGTGAACTCCCAAAAGCAGTGAATAGCAATGCTGGTCAACACCCCTTAGCACAAGCCCAAGTGCCATATATTCTCCATAATTAAGGTTAATCACAACTGCCATGGAACGAGAAGGGATTTTAATTTTTTTCTAATCCACAACATTAGGCTGCACGCGAGGAAACAAATATGTTTCGTCATCATTACCACGCTCAGTATCTAACTTTTAATATGTAATAATTAAACCATGTAGTCGGGTTGACGTAGGGAAAAGATTTGTTGGAAACTTCGATATTTACTAGTGTGTTCGTTACTGAAACTATGACTAGCAACGTTCTTTATCTATTGGTTTCTTGGTTACTTACCCATGAAAATGTTGTCGAACACACAAATTTTGTGTAGTTTGTGCGAGCTGCTTAATTTTTGGACTCCTATCCAATTCACGATTCAACACCAAGATCACATGCTATGATGTCGCAAAGTTTTGGCTCAAATTCAAATGTGGAAGAGTTTTAACTCCTTTTTATTTTTTCTATTAGAAATGGACTACGGTCAAAAGTGGTCGAAATCCAGAGAAAAAAATTTTAAAAAAATTTTGTAGAGGCAGTATTTGAATCATGTTTTTGATGGTGGAAATAGATTCAGCACCATCAAAAATGTCTAGAACACCTAAAATTTTGAAATTTAACAACTATAACTTGGATTTACAAAAATCCTTGCCGGAATTTCTCTAAATATAACTGGAATTTCCGTAACTTTCTGAACAATTTCCCTTAAATAATTAAACTACAACATTAAAAACTAACCCAATTACAAACAATAAACTTTCCTATATATTTAAAACCAACCACCTTGCTCGTGAATAGTGCCAACCTCCGAGAGTGTATGACAAAATTTATGTGGGAGGATGTTACAGAAAAGTATAGATCGTGTTATATTTTGATATGGTTGTACATGTTGTGATGGGAGTATTCATTATAATTATAATTGTAATTATAATAATTATTTAATAAGATTTAAAATATTTAGAAGGTAATGAATAAAATTAAATGTAAATAAAAAATAATAAAATTTAATATTATATAAAAATGGTAAATTTTTAAGTAAAAACAAAGTAATACTAAATTAAAAGAAAAATAAAATATGTAATACTATAATCAGCACACCACATATAATAATAATAATTAATAATTACTTTTATTTAGAAGAAAGTTACTGACTTAGTTATTGCAATTCTTCCTTTCCTGAACTCAATTGCTTGACCTGCATCTCAACTCTCTATTTTCATGAATCTTTAATTGCGTGAAATTAAGAAAAGTTGGTTGCTCTGGGCGGAAGAAAAACATATTATTGAATTGAATATACATAAAGACAAACTAAATTATGAACCAATTATACAATAGTGATTTTCCAAGTAACAATACCGAATGATCACAGTTTCCCAGCCTTTGAATAAAGTGTGTATTTTTTCAATAAATTAAAGTTCATGGAAAACGAAATTGTGAGTGTATGATATTGTATTTATAATTTATATTCTAATTGTAAATTAAGTGTGATGTGTCAGCACTTAAAACATATATATGGAAGTTTTAACTCTTAATCATGTTTTTCCTCCTGACCCATAACACAGTTTTCCATATATTCCATAGAAGGCCTAATGGTCATTTATCCGCTTTTAGATTGAATCTCATGGAAGAGGGAGTATAATTGATATGCAAACTACATATTTGTGAAATTTAGGCTTAGGATTTTAGATTGAAAATTCAACAAGTCCATGTACCCTTGAATTTTTTTGAGAGATGTTCTTGTACAAAACTCAGATCTAAACAAAAAGGAATACGTTAATAGATTATATTAACATGTTTAGATAACGTTTTTTTTTTTTTTTCTTTTGAAAAAATTTGTGTGCTTTGCATTAATTTTTCTTTAAGAATGAGATATGGCTTTCTTTCATACTTTCTGCCAAAAATCAATATCTTAAATTTTCAAACGTTGTGGCTTCATAGAAAGTTATTCTCAATTGCAATACTGAAACCGACTGACAAAAATTAAAGTAAAATATCAAAGACCTGGTTTGATCTTTCCTTGAATTTTTATTTTTCAAATTTTACGATTTAGATTAAAGCTTCGTAACCCGGCCATTCTATATATTTATTGAAACGAAAAGTTTCTGCTTCCGAATGATACGGTCAACTGAAAGAACTTCCTGCAATCATTTTAAGTTCAAACTTAACAGCCTACGGAGTTATATATATATATATGTATACTTACTTACTGTTTAATTCTCTTGAGAGTTCCGTAAAGAGTTAAAATCAAAGTTAAAAGTTGGGTTTTAAGTTCAAACTTAACAGCCTACGGAGTTATATATATATATGTATACTTACTGTTTAATTCTCTTGAGAGTTCCGTAAAGAGTTAAAATCAAAGTTAAAAGAACCCAACTTTTGAAGAGGCTTAGCAAACATGTTAGGGGTTTTAAGATAATATTTGAATAAATTATTTTAAATGGAGATTAAAAGATTTATAAATTGTTAAATATTGTTTTTAAGTCAGTTTCTCAAATTATTATTTTAAAAAATTGTCACTATAAAGACAATATAGAATACAAGTATTATTGTCTCTTAAGAAACAAATAGCTAGGATTAAAGATATAATGTCTCTATAGAGACAATAATTGGGATTAATGACATACTATCTCTATAGAGACAATATGTCTTTAATCCCACTTATTGTCTCTCTAAAGAAAATAAAAATTTCTCTTTAAAAACAAAATATAGAATGTGAAACTTTTTGTTTCTTCAATGATTATATCATGTTAGGACATGGTGGAATCAAACCACCATCTCCTACTTGCATGACAAGTGCTCTTCCACTAAGCTAGAACCCTTTAAATAAACGTGTCATCTCAATCAGAAGAGATAAAAATCAACAAACCAAAATGTACCGTGATATTAGTGAAGAAAAAATATATTATCTATCTCTACATGACAAATTTTAGACAAACAAAAAAGAAAAAACATGTACATGGAATTGATTATCAAGTCATCTAGTGGGCTAAATTTCACAACATTTATTTTTCAGCCTAGGGTAGGTATAATATTGACATTGACACCAAGTTCGAGAGCTCGATGAATAGTTTCTATAGTGTCATTGCGAGGCGGGTCAAATAAAAACAACAAACTGACAAACTACCATGGAACTCACAGACTTTCCTTTCTCCTCTCTGGCACTTGCTACAATGGTTTAGGAGCTTTAATGATTTTTTTGTAGTAGTTTATATTGATCAGTTGAAAAATGAAAAACTTAAAACCAAGTCTATGGGTGTGAGTTTCATTAATTGAATAGTGTACCTAGCTGGCCATAGATAGTGATCAAAGTCCACATGATGAAAACTTATCAATCGTTGAGTCTACCTTATTTCTAAAATATGCAGTGTAATTGCAAAGTGCAAGGAGCATGCACCAGGTGGAGACATAACAAAATTTCATAAAGAAATTTTTTTTGCAAAAATAATTTCCATGAATCAAGGAAACTAGAGAAATAAATCGAAATATTATAGCCTGAAACTATTACTTACATACTTTACCTAAGTTCACAACATATCACGAAGGTTGGACATCAAAATGAACATTTTTTATGGACTGAATTGAGAAAACATATAGCTTCCACCTATTACAATCTTTACAATATGATAATAGTCAAACTAATGCTTACTTGCGACAAAGCTGGAAATTCTTGCACTAGCTACAAATCGAGCGACTACTAAACACAATAAATAAACAACAATGTGCACATGGATTATGCAAATGAACCATGGTAAAGTATTCTTTCATTCATTGGATAGTATCCCAAGCTGAAAATAAACAACAAATAAATAATAAGAAGCAAATAAGATATCATGATTCATCTTATAAGGACCTCAAAATGGAATAATGTATTGATGTAAACCAAGCCATTAATTAAATACCGATAGGAATCCAATCACAAAAAATACTTTTTGCATTATCAAAGCTTCCTTCAAGGCATTTGCTAGAAAGCTTAGTCTGTGCAGTAGAGGACCTCTTTATACCAACCTTTTTTCTTGTGGTGTTTTCTTCCATCTTCTTTATCTTGTTGAAGTTGCATTAAAATATCCTTAGTAGCACTAGGCCAGTAATCTCTATCAAAGTATGGAAAGCACGCTGCAATTACCTTATTCTTGCGTTCATAGAAAAAGGTAGTCATATAGATTTCTCATAGCAATCACAATGTTCTCCTTCCTTTCCTTATGAAGCATTCTAAGGTACCTAATTCATATATTTAGAAGGGGTTAGATTTCAAAACAATTTTATATCATCAAATATTCATCTCAACTTATCAACATAATGGTTTCACAAATGGGGTCTGCAAGCTAAGTGGTCTTGACTATGAAAAAACTCCATGGTTAAGCGTGCTTGAGCTAGAGGAGTCTTGAGATGGGTAACTTTCTAAAAGTATTGGTTACTAGGAGAAATTCTTAGAGATGATGATTGAGGCTATGCACTTATTTTTTCAAGTTTTAATACCACTTCTTCACTCCTATGAGGATCACCTGATGCAATGAGTGCTAAGTGAACGATTCAAAATCATGGGAAAGTTGGTCAGTAGAAACTAATGCTCATGGATATGGATAATGGATTATTGAATTATCCTATAGAGATAATCCCAAAAATGATATCTCAAACATAAATGGTCTCAACCCTCTTTGGAATTTGTCTTCTCGCATCACTAAAAAGTTATTTCATATTATGTATTTTGTTGAGTTTCACCTTAGATTAATCAATTTAAGTGGATATACACAAACACAAACATACAATATCAAGACTCTTGACTATGATTAAATATTCTAATTTTCAGCCAATTATTTTGTAGGTTTTAACCCTATACAAAAATTACCCGCAAACATATTCTTAAAATAGAAAAATAAATAATGGTGAGAACATAAAAAAATATAGGCAAATATTTTCTCCTAGAACCCAAATCGGGAAAACGAGATTGATTTTTTATTATATTCCTTTCAATGTTACAATACATTATATACATTTCAAAACATTCATAAACCCCAATCCATTAAGCCTCTATTAGAAATAATTGTTGTTCCCCTGACCGAATCTATAAAGTACCACGGGGAAAACCATCATGCTCAAAATCATGTGCAAAAAACCATGCAAAAAACTATGGGTAGGTCCACCCACCATTTTGGGTCTGCATAAAAAACAAAATTCACAAGGCGCTAACCTGGACCCCATGTAGGGGGCTACCAACCTCTTGTAAATCTCCCGACGGGGGGATAGTAGCCCCCCATGCTATCCCCTCACTGCAACTAACACAACATACCAACTCCTAGAGCTAGTCGTAGAAAGAATATAGCACATACCCAACATTTTCCCACTTGTTGTTTTCTTGTGACATATGGGGACGCAGGAGTGAATAAGTCATTGGTCTCGAGCTGCAACACCCATTGCTTCTCTACACCAAGAAAACTTCTCAGTGCTCACAGAGTTTGTTAATGGATCTGCAACATTCTTCAAAGTGTCCACCTTTACGAGCAACACCTTTTTGTCTTCAATCATATCCCTCACAAAGTAATACTGAACATCAATACGCTTTGTGATGCAAGAGCATCTAACCTGGGTCAATTGTTTATTAGAGGAGTTAGTTTAGAAAGCTAGGATTTAATTATTTATTGTATTTTCCTATAGTTTTTAAGAGAGAATGATTATTATTGTAAATAGGAGAAGATTCGAGAGTATTGTGGAAGGTTTGAGAGGATTATGGATTAATTATCTCTTATCTAGGGATAAGGATTTGGATGAGAGATTTTAGGGATCAAGAGAGATATTGTTGGAGTTTGTTAAGGGATCTAGAACCTATTTGGGTTCTAATCCATTTGTATAAATTGAGGAGAGCCTATGAGGCATGTAGGATGTAGAAGTGTGTGAGTGAGTGTGAGGAATGAGAGTTCATGAATAGGCCATGATTTCTCCTGTAGATATTTTCTTGATTAATTAATCATTTGTTGAATATTTTTATGTGCATATGCTTGGCAAGTGATTTTGTGTTTAGTTTTATTCTTTAAGTTGAAGACCTATGGTTAGAGCGCTGCACCATTTTTGGTATTAGAGCACGGATAGGAGTTATTATGTGCAAAGAATATGTTTGTAGTCACAATGGTGGCATGTTATTATTACTACCATGGAAGGTTGTTCAATAGATTCCTTCTTTTGGAAAAGGACCTACATTGATTGTGAACTCCTCATCAGTAGCACATGCAGGCATTCGGTCACGCTATCATTGAATTTAATATTTCAAGAAACACGTGGTTGAGAACATCCACGCTCAAGTGCTCTACAATTCTGCTTATGCAGGTAGTCACAGTTATCTTCTATGCATATACACATTGGAAACACAAATTTATCCTTTGGCTATGAATCTAAATTTGCTGAGAGGTGCAACACAGATTTCTACTAAAGGTGGCCAGGTTTAAAAGAGTTTACATCATATCGTTATTAAGCACTCTTTTCATCACAAGTTCCGCAATTGCTAGAGGAATTTTGAAGGCAGACGAAGTTTGGGGGCCATATGGTTGTAAACCCAACGGATCGGTGTGATCCATAATATTTGGGCCTGGGATCTTTGATCTATGCGTACAGATGCATTTTGGGTTGTATTTGAGGTTCATCTACATGCCTGAAGGGTTGATTTCGTTAGTTGCATAGAATTAATCTGTGGATCTATCATTGAGAAGTTCAACTTTTTGAAGAAGGACGAGATTGGATCTTGTCAAGATTGATCGGGGCCAAGATTTCATCAAGCTCATGTTGTTGTAATTGAGCCACACCCTCAACATGAAAGCCTAGCCCGGTACTTATTTTGAGGTTATTTTTTTTTATTTGTGTGTTTTCACATCCCAATTTTGAGAGGCATGGAGTTGTTGGTACAAGTAGTTTGTCTTCACATTATTTTGATCTTATTATAAAGCTGAAGAGTGAGCAAGAGCATCAGTTCCGAAATATTCAAGGGAATGAATATCACAATATTTTTAGCTTCAATAACTAGAAATATTGTTGAAAGTAATTGGTGACTGTAAGTTGAGAACATAGATCTGTTACTACCCATGTATTCGAATACGTTGCTTGCATTGAAAACCTTGTGAACAAGTGCGAATGTTCGAGGATCATGAGGGGAAAAATATGGAGAGAATGGGCACTCTTGAGCACATCGCCTCTTCAGAAGATGGCATTGTCTTTAATTGAAACAAAGACATTACAATTAAATCTAACTCACGATACGTTGGATTCTTATGGCAGCGTACTATAAGACAAGTGGTTTTTATGTCTAATGTGTACAGTTTGATTGGCGGGTTGTGTGGCAGTGAGTTCAGATACGTAGTCTCAGGTTTCACCTCTGGTAAATTTCAGGGATCGATAGTTTTCTACTTTCGCAATTTTGATGCCTTTATGCTCATATCGAGGTTATTGTCATTTTGGAAGTAGTGATCAAAGAGTTGTAAACATCGTGGAAGCCTGTTAAGTGTGGAAAATTGAGTAGTACACTTTGTTGTGGATTTGGTCGACTTGTTGCATTGGATCATCAGTCGTGTGAGAAACTATTGTGTAGCTTGGAACATTATATCTTTTGATGCAAGATGAGTTATAGAACTTTATTCGATTTGTAGTCTACATTGGAATCTGTGTTGAAGCACGGAAAGAGGCACTTTCAAATAGAAGAAAATCTATTGCTATAAAATAATTCTGCTGCGTGTGAAGCCTACTATGAACCAATTGTGCTCTTGAAGACAGAGTAAGTGGATACTCTGAAGGAAAGTGGCGAAGAACCAAACGTTCCAACTGAAGGTTGGACAGAAAGGACAAGAGTGTTCTCAAGAGAAGTGGATTTAAGTTATAGAAGCAAAGAGGAAAGAGAGAGTTACTCAGAAGATGGTTCCAAGACAGAGAACCAAAAGATATCAAGAGGTCAAGCGCAAAAATAAAGCTTGAATTGTTGGATGGAAAGTATGAAGGCTTGCTGAACAGAGGATTGAATGCAGTCCACAAATGAACAGATGGATTTCACAGAGGAGGAGAAGGTGGCTGTTTATAGTCATTGCAGAGGTTCAGGGAGAAGCCATAGAAAGTAGAAGGAAAATGCCAAGGCAAATGACATGAGAAAGAATCAAGAAGAGGTTGACAGAGATAAAGTTGAGATAAAATTACATCTTGAGTTATTGATGGAGATGTTACACAGGAATAAGGAAGACCAGAGGTATGGTTGGATTATGAAAAGAAAATTCAAATGGAATGGATTGCAAGTGAAGTGGGAGCATAGATTGAATGCTAAATTGAAGGAGGAATTACTCAGAGTAAATGAGTTACTTAATGGGAGAAGAAAATCATCTGAAGCTATCATGGAGATGGAAGATCATAATCTTATTCTGATGAAGAATGAAGGAACACTGTCTCAGAGAGGTAATCCAATGAATTTGAATAATGTTATTGATGATGAAAAATTGCGGGAGAATGCTAAGGCAAAAGACGGGGCAAGGATAGCTCTTGAAGAGGGCTTACAAAAAGACAATAATGCAAAATGTGTTGAAGAAGGAGGTTAGGAAACAAAAAGAAGACAGTCAGAGAACTGAATGAAGAGGAAGGAAAACTATTGAAAGACGTTAAGAAAGAAGAAGAACCTATTGAAGACTATAAACAACATCATGATGAAGTACTTGTGAGGTGTCAAAGAGAAATTGAGTTGTTGGAGTATCTGCCGAAAGAACAAGAGTATGAGAGTGTGACCGCAGTCAGAAATGAGGGAGTGTCTCAAGCATTGATTGGGATAGAGATATGTGTTAGTTTCCAAGTTTCTGATGTAATGGCTAACAAAGAAGAAGTGGTGAATGAGTATGTAGCCAGAAAGATGACAAACAATTTACTTCTTGAAAGTAAATTTGAAGATAAGAAGCAGCAAATGGAAATTGCAGAGAAAGATGTTTTCAAAGACATTAAGGATGTATGGATGGCAGAAAAAGCTGAGAAGAGAAACCAACCGATTAAAAATTAATGTGAAAAAATTCAACAGAGAAAGAATCTCAGGCAAGATTTCAGGCAAGTTGTTGAGACAAAAGGATTCCATGAGATAACAGAAATTGATTATGTGATTGAAGAAATATGGAAATTGATGATGAGACAGTTCAGATGGAGACAACTGATAGCAGAAGGGATGATCAATCAGAATTTAAAAAAGATTGAAGAAAGGAAAATGAACTAGAAGATAGGAGACATGCAACAACAAAAAAGGTGCAGAGCATTTGGACAATTACAAATTAAGGTTTGGGACCCTAGAGGTTTTCATCAGCATATGAAATCACATGATCAGGAGATCATGAATGTTTTCAACTTTGGGAGTCTGATGCAGGAGCATCTAACCTAGGTAAATTGTTTATTAAAGGATTTAGTTTAGAAAGCTAGGATTTAATTATTTATTGTATTCTCCTATAGTTTTTAAGAGAGAAGATTTTGTGTTTAGTTTTATTCTGTAATTTGAAGACCTAGGGTCAGAGCACTACACCACTTTGTCTTTGAATGATAAACAGGGTTATTTTCCAAGAAAATTGCACTTTGGCTATCATAGTATATCCTTATAGCTCACTGTACCAACCCCATACTTGAACATGATATATGCAATCAAACATCTTCCTTGTTTGCATGAGTGGCTACCATGTATTCTACCTCTGTAGTTGAAAGTGCCACTATAGACTGTCTCTTTCTCATCCAATAGATTGCTCCTCCAAATAGTCTAAAGACATACCCACTTTTAGATCTTCTCTGATCTAGATATCCAACCTAGTCTACATCAACAAAGCTACTTATGTCCAACATTCCTTCCAATCTTGGTCTTCCTTGGTAGCACAAACCATAATCACTAGTGCCATGTAAATACCTGAAGACACACTTCATTGTTGTCCAATGATCCTATTGGGTCTCCAAAACGTCATCCATTTACCCCTCTTTTATTTCATTTTCCTTCATTATTTACTATATCCTGCAGCTCCATAACTATGCAATAATACCATCATCATGATTA
Organism: Pinus tabuliformis; assembly: GCA_031772625.1. Lineage (NCBI taxonomy): Eukaryota > Viridiplantae > Streptophyta > Pinopsida > Pinales > Pinaceae > Pinus > Pinus tabuliformis. The sequence continues at coordinate 1,149,773,807 of CM062805.1, forward strand.
AATATGGGCCTAGACATATTATTTTCCAATATATTTATTTTGGTATTTTAAGTGAATTTATGGTTAAATATTAGAAAAATACCATGTATTCACTTATATCTAAAATTTGGATGAGTTTTGTGATGTATATAGGCCTATTTGAAAATTACACCACAGTCATATTTGGCATCTAAGTCTCAAATTTGAATTTCCTCTTCAAACTCTTGAAGATTTGAGATCGTTGATCAATCACATTTCATGGAGAAGAATCATGGAGGTTTTCATATGTGTCTCCTATCAAAGCTATGAGAGGTTTGTGAGAGGGTATGAAGAGATGCTACTTGCTAGATGTCAACACATGGTTGTAATGGCTTACAAAAAGACAATAATGCAAAATGTGTTGAAGAAGGAGGTGAGGCAGATTTGTCTCAAGACAAAAAGAAGACAGTCATAGAACTGAATGAAGAGGAAGGATAGCTACTGAAAGACGTTAAGAAAGAAGAAGAACCCATTGAAAAATATAAACAACATCATGGTGAAGTACTCGTTAGGTGTCAAAGAGAAATTCAGTTGCTAGAGTATTTGCTGAAAGAATAGGAGTATGAGAGTATGACCGCAGTCAGAAAGGAGAGTGTCTCAAGCTTTGATTGGGACAAAGTTATGTGTTAGTTTCCAAGTTTCTGATGTACAGGCTAATAGAGAAGAAGAGGTGGATGAATATGCAGTCATAAAGATGACAAGCAATTTACTTCTTGAAAGTAAAATTGAAGATAAGAAGCAACAAATGGAAATTGTAGAGGAAGATGTTTTCAAAGAAATTAAGGATGTATGGATGGTAGAAAAATATGAAAAGAGAAACTGGAAGATTAAAAATGAATGTGAAAAATTGTAGCAGAGAAAGAATCTCAGACAAGATTTCAGGCAAGTTGCTGAGACAAAAGGATTCCATGAGAAAGCAGAAATTGATTCTGTGATTGAAGAGCTATGGAAATTGATGATGAGACAGTCCAGATGGAGACCACTAATAGCAGAAGGGATGATCAATCAGAATTTGAAACTGATTGAAGAAAGGAAAATGAACGAGACAAATTGTTGAGACAAAAGGATTCCATGAGAAAGCAGAAATTGATTCTGTGATTGAAGAACTATGGAAATTGATGAGGAGATAGTCCATATGGAGACAATTGATAGCAGAAGGGATGATCAATTAGAATTTGAAATTGATTGAAGAAAGGAAAATGAACCAAAAGATAGCAGACATGCAACAACAACAAAGGTGCAGAGAATTTGGACAATTACAAATTAAGGTTTGGGACCTTGGAGGTTTTCATCGGCAAATGAAATCACATGATCAAGAGATCATGAATGTTTTCAACTTTGGGAGTCTAATGCAGGAGCATCTAACCTAGGTCAATTGTTTATTAGAGGAGTTAGTTTAGAAAGCTAGGATTTAATTATTTATTATATTTTCCTATAGTTTTTAAGAGAGAATGATTATTATTGTAAATAGGAGAAGATTCGAGAGTATTGTGGAAGGTTTGAGAGGATTATGTATTAGTTAGCTCTTATCTAAGGATAAGGATTTGGATGATAGATTTTAGGGATCAAGAGAGATATTGTTGGAGTTTGTTAAGGTATCTAGAACCTACTTGGGTTCTAATCCATTTGTATAAATTGAGGAGAGCCTATGAGGCATGTAGGATGTAGGAGCATGTGAGTGAGTGTGAGGAATGAGAGGCCATGAATGGGCCATGATTTCTCCTCTATATATTTTCTTGATTAATTAATCATTTGTTGAATATTTTTATGTGCATATACTTGGTGAGTGATCTTGTTTTTAGTTGTATTCTTTAAGTTGAAGACCTATGGTTAGAGCGTTGAACCAATTTGTCTTTGAATGATAACCAGGGTTATTTTCAAAGAAAATTGCACTTTGGCTATCACAGTCTATCCTTATAGCTCATTGTACCAACCCCATACTTGAACACAATATATGCAACCAAACTTCTTCCTTGTTTGCATGAGTGGCTACCATTGATTATACCTCTGTAGTTGAAAGTGCCACTATAGACTATCTCTTGCTCATCCAACAGATTGCTCCTCCAAATAGGTTAAACACATACCCACTTGTAGATCTTCTCTGATCTAGATATCCAACCCAGTCTGCATCAATAAAGCTACGTATGTCCAACACTTTTTCCAATCTTGGTATTCCTTGGTAGCACAAACCATAATCACTAGTGCCATGTAAATACCTAAAGACCTGCTTCATTTTTGTCCAATGATCATCTCCAAAATGTCATCCATTTCACCCTCTTTTATTTCATTTTCCTTCAGTATTTACCGTATCTTGCAGCTCCATAACCATGCAATAATACCATCATCATGATTAAATATGGGCCTGGACATATTATTTTCCAATATATTTATTTTGGCATTTTAAGTGAATTTATGGTTAAATATTAGAAAAATAACATGTATTCACTTATACCTAAAAGTTGGATGAGTTTTGTGATTTGTTTAGGCCTATTTGAAAATTTTGGCACTGTCATACTTGGCATCTAAGTCTCAAATTCGAATTCCCTCTTCAAACTCTTGAATATTTTAGGAAGATTTGAGATCGTTTATTAATCACATTTCATGGAGGTTTTCATATGTGTCTCCTATCAAAGCTATGAGAGGTTTGTGAGGGGGTATGAAGAGATGATACTTGCTAGATGTCAACACATGGTTGTAACCATATGAGATATTTGTGAATCTAGGAGAGATATGTGGATCTAGTAGAGATTTTTGGATATACATTTATGAATTAGTTAAATTAGTTTTTGTATAAATAGGAGTGCCTTCTCCCCTCAAAGGTGTGTTATGTTTGGGAATCTAAAGCTATGCTTGAGATTGATGTTATGAATACTATTGAAGTTCACATGTTATGAATACTATTGAAGTTCACATGTTATGAATATGATCTCTTGATATGGTTATGAATTTATAATGAGATATTGTGTTTGATGAAATAGCTTGCTAAATGTTCCACCTCTCATGCACTCTAGGATGACCAACTCATGACTATGAGGTGTATTTTAATGTTTCATTTTTTGCAAGATAGATTACTTTGTTTTATGCTCATTTTCTACAAAGTTTATTTCAAATCTTTTGATTAGATGCTTTGTTACTAATTCCAATTATGTTCTTTTGTAGATCAAGCACTTGAATTACAATTAAAATACCAAAAACATTTAACTTATTGATTCGATTTTATAGATTCATTGCTTTCCAATTCATGGTTTTTTGATAAGTAAGAGACCAACCTTCTATTAATCTAAATGAATTACATAGTTTACATAGAGCCCCAGACAGTAGGGGTGACACAGCCAATAGAAATGGCTAACAGCTGCCAGACAAGTCAAGACTATATACTGACCCTCCTGCAACAAAAGTAGATCCTAAAGAAAATGAGGATGAAGCCCTTAGATAACCAGCAAGAACCACATAGCATTGATTAGTACAAGCCCCGACCTATTCGGCAAATCGTAATAAGATTGATCAATCCGGGCCATTGAAATCAGAGTCCCGATCCGATGACCATCCTGGATATTGCGCGGACAAGAAGCAAGGGGGTTAACCACGCAATGAGAGTGGTTTTCCACTACCTCTCCTTGCCACGTGTTACCTTCTGTATAGAATCGCATGCAATTGCTCCAAAACCTGATATCACCTGTGTCCCGCGTGATAAACCACTTGTGGTTTTTGGGTTTTGTGGAACCCACCTTGGTGCCACCCAGAAACCCATTAGGCATATACGATCTGTGAACATGGTCTTGTGGGGTGCCATGCTCCTAGATGGTCCCACCAAGGGCCATGTGGCTCCTGGTGGACCTGCCCATCATCTTATGAAGATGGGGTCCACCTGAATAAGTTGGGTCTTGAACCTTTAAGTGAATAGCACGATTGATCTCAACCATTGAAAGAAACATCTCTATCCAACGCCCCTCAGAGATATCGCGCCGCTGAGATGCACGGAGGTTAACCGCGCAATGAGAGCAGTATACTCTCTCATCTCTACGCCACGCGTCATCTCAGGAATGGAATTGCGCGGTTCTTCCACTAAGCTAGAAACCAGCCGAACCCCGTGCGATATAACACTTGTGGTTTTGCATCTGTGGTATCTCTGGGTGGAGACCGTCCATTCGAGCCTGCCAATCAGTCCGCCTCCTTCTTTTCCGAGCTAGCCCTCGGGAGTTGCCAACAAAAACCCGTTGAGCCAAGAGAGTCTCAGCCATCCAATATGTGTTATCGCTCACCTTGAAACCTTCCTCTGTCATTCTAGTGCTGAGGGAAACGAGACGAGAGTTTATGAACAAAGACTGCCGACAAATTGGGCACTGTCCTGCCCATCTATGTTTCCAGTATTAGCATTGTTCAACCAGGAATCCCAATCTGCATTTGCTAGAGTGGAATAGTTCTCCCGTAGCTGCCTAATAGGAAGAAACTCCCATGGATACCGAGAATCCCTGTCCTTGTTGATCACCCCTTCATTGGCCAGCCTATCTGCAAGCATGTTTGCCTTTCTTCTAATGTGCACAAATATTATTGTTTTAAGGATTTGTAAGTGTAATTGGACACAGTGAAACACCTGTAGCAACCTCCAGTGCTTTGACACTTTGTCTGGAGAGGTTCGATTTTGAATCTTCTTGGCAGCTTTGACGACCAATTCTGAGTCAGCTTCGATTATGACATTCTGTAAGTTTGCCTCCGCTAGGATCTCCATACACTGATCTAATGCCAGAAGTTCTGCCATGTTGTTGGTGCCCTTTTCCAGGTGTCCATAGAAGATGTATTTTATATGTCCTTCAGGATCCCTGATGGCTCCACCAAGGCCAGCTTCCCCTGGATTTCCCTTGGAGGCTCCATCAATATTGACTTTGACAAAGACCTGAGGAGGGGGCTGACAACCCTTCTCCCGTGTGTTTAAGGTTCTCATATCCTTCTTCACACCCTGAGGGTTGATGGCTTGAAGATACAGATTAATAAGAATTTGTATCTCCTAAGGCAGAGGATGGTTCGTCGGTGTCGTTCTCAAAATGCTTCTGACTGTTTCCTTGAGCTGTTTCAAAATCTGATTGATGATGAGTTGGGGTTCTCTAGCTTTGTTTTTGAAGATTCTTCTGTTTCTTTATTTCCATATATTCCAGATGACAAAGCCTGGAGTTATCATCCAGGCTTTTTTGATGATTTCATTTTCTGAGAAGTTTTTCCTCCATTTTGCTAAAGTATTGGATATGCTGAGCTTGTCCCTGTTGGTCTATCTGAAGCTTGAGGCCACCCAATCCAAAATTTTGGAGAAAAGGAACACGAATTAAGTAGGTGTTCAATTGTTTCCTCCTGCAAGGTGCAAATCTCACATTTAGAGGGGCCAATGAAACCTTTCTTCATAAGGTTTTCCCAAGTTAGGATTTTCCTTTGATGAACAAGCCGGATAAATAATTTTATTTTCATCCATTAAGAGGTTTGCCATAGCCCCTACCAGACTTTCTTAGGTTTTACCAAGTTAAATCCAGTGATTTCCTGTTTAGCCTCTTTGAGATTGTTACCTTAATTGTTCTTGCCCCATCTTAATTGGTCAGGAGAAGAGGAGACCAAAATCCTTCTTTACTCTAGATCCTTAGCAAGAGCCTCTGCCATGCACTTCAAAGGGCTTTCTTCATTGTAACTTAGATTCTTCCATGTCCTCCATTTATCCTTGTTCCTCCCTTGATCCCATAAATCTTTTACTAATAAGATACCTTTGTTGTCTGTGTCCCTTTTGAGGTCTGCCAGTTCATTCTTGTTCAGGATGGGTTCCTGTTGCCAGCTGTCCTCCCAGAAGCGAGCCCAATCCCCAGCTCTAATTTCCCAAAAGTAATGCTTCTGAACAATGTTTTTGGTCTCCCATGCAAGGTTTATATGTATGAGCCCCTGATTTGTCCTGTCATTCTAATGTGATCCTGTTCCTGCCAGTGCTTGGCATACTTTTGAGTCCAAAGCTTGGCCCATGGTGCTCTCGACTACTTGATCCATCGCCACCACAGCTTGGCTCCCGAAGCCTGACTCAGAGTCTCCGAATCTTCCAGTCCCTGTCCACCATGGCTTTTGGGCTTGCAGAGCTTGTCCCAGGCAACTAGAGCCCACTTATTTTTCTTTTCCCCTCTACCCACAGAAAATTCCTTTGAATGTTTCTTATTTGCTACTTTATGCCATGAGGAGTCGGTATAGCTGCAAACATAAAAATGGGAATGGCCTGCAAAACCGCCTTGGTGAGCACCAGGCGCCTTGCAAAGTTTAAAGCTCTGTATGTCCAATCACTGATTTTATCCTGAAGCTTGTTTAAAATTGGTTCCCATATATGCTTACATAGGGGTTTGTCACTAAGAGGAACGCCTAGATATTTGGAAGGAAACTGTTCCCTTTGAAAACCCAAAATCCTAGTGATATTTCTCTGTATTGCAATATTAGTATTAAAGAAAAGAACCTTGGACTTGCTTTGGCTTACCTCTGTGCCTGCTACCATAGTGAAGTCATTTAAGATATATTTGATTTCTTTTGCCTCCCTAACTATGGGTACACCCTACAGCATCGTGTCATCCACAAATTGTTGATGAGTGTTGGCCTCTCCATCCAAGGTGATCTTGATTCCCTGAATTCTACCTTCAACATTTGCCATTTGGATTGCTCTACCAAGCCCTTCCATCATGAGTACAAAGAGGAAGGGAGAGAGTGGATCACCTTGTCTGAGTCCTCTGGAATGTGTAAAAGTATTGGAGGGAGCTCCATTAAGCAGAATGGAGAAACTGGTCGAGGTGACTAAAGCCATAACCCATCTTATCTAGTCTTGGTTAAAGCCATAGGCTTTAAGAATGGCTCTGATATAAGACCAATTGAGTTTGTCATAGGCCTTCCCAAGGTATAATTGGATGATCATACCTGCTTGATTACTGTGATTGAGAGAGTGTAGTGCCTCATGGGCTTGGATAATGTTGTTGAGAATCTGCCTTCCCTCCACATAGCCTGTTTGCTCCTCAGATATGAGCAAAGGTAGCAATGGCTTGAGTCTATTGGCTATCACTTTGGAGATGATTTTGTAAACCACATTGCATAAGGCTATGGGTCTAAACCCATCTGGGGTGACAGAGTTTTCCTTTTTGGGTATTAAAGCTATAAAGGTTGTGTTTATTGCTTTTAGAATCTTTTTGTGTTGCCTTGAGTCTTCAACTACCTCAGGTATGTCCTATTTGACTATATCCTAGCATGCTTTGAAGAAATCGACATTGAAGCCATCTGGTCCTGGTGCTTTTTCATTTTTCATTTCCTTGATCACCTCACTAACCTCTTCTTCCGAGACTGGCCTATTGGGATTGTGGTTTTCCTCATTGGTGACCAACCTCGGAATGTACTAAGTGATCTTCGCAATGAACCTGGATCTGTCTTCCATTGGCTCCTTTGCAATGTCCGAGAAGTGTTGTACTAGGGTCGAATCCATGTCCTTGTGAGTGACAAGTTCAGAACCTTGAGAGTCCTTTAGCTTGTTGATTTTGTTACGTGCCCTGTGAGCCATAGTAGATTTGTGAAGGAACTTAATGTTCCTTTCCCCCTCTTTGATCCACTAGATCCGGGATTTCTGTCTCCAAAAGGTTTCCTCTTGTAGACAATGTTTCTCCCATTCTTCCTGTAGAGAATCAGTCAGTTTTTGTCTTTCCTCATTGAAGCCCTCTGTGATATTGATCATATTGACCTCTTGGAGCTTCTGTTCCATACTCATTCTAGTCTTGATGATATCACCAAATTCTTTTTTGTTCCAATCCTTGAGTTTGGATTTAATGTATTTTAGTCTCTGTTGGAGCATGTACATCTTAGTACCCTAGATGTTCAAATCATCATTCCACCAATTGGCAATGTTTCTGGTGAAGTTGGGGTTAGAGATCCAAGCATTTTTTAATCTAAAAGGATTGTTCCTCGGTGTGCCCATAAAGGAAGCTTCTAGCTATACAGGCCAATGATCCGAGCCACCAAAGGGTAGAATGGATACTGATATGGTTGCTCCTGTGAGGATGAGATCCTTAGAGATGATAAACCTATTCAGTTTTGATGCCACTTGGGAAACTCCACCTCTTTTTTTATTCCAAATGAATGTCCCATTTGTAGTTTCAGTGTCCACTAGTCCCATGTTCATGAGGAAAACTTGGAAAGCTTCAGAGTCTTTGCCCAATTGTCTGGTACCTCCTTTTTTTCTCCAGAGAGATCTTATCATGTTGAAATCCCCTACTAGTATCCAGGGTATGTTGGGATAACGTGCTCTGAGACATTCCAAGGAGTTAAGAAGTTTAAGTTTCTTTGCATGCTGCTAAGGGCCATACACATTAGTTATCATGTAGGTCTCCTTGTCCCCTGTTAGCGCTCAAATCTGCCTCAGGCTGAGGAAGGCAAAACTCGAGGCCACATCAAACCACGCTCAGCCTCGTAGCTAGCCCTACGAGGACAGGAGAGGGCTCTCTCCGGGTCTATCTCTGCAAAAGGTCTTCAAAAGGGCTGAGATGACTCAAAATTAATATGAATTTTAGGCTAGTAAAGAGATACGAAAGTTTGATTTAGATTTTTTGGGTTTTTGTTGGAGAAATGGGAAAAAACAATTTTAGGTCCGGGGATAAGGCCAGATCTTTGCAGAATTCGAGTTGGGGAGAGGTAGGCAGTAGTATTGATGCTTTTGATCAGGTGTATGGATGGATCAGAATGACAAGGATCTGAAGAGGGCAAGGGAGAACATGGATCCTCTCCAAACTGGCGAAAACATGTAAAACTAAACAAATTTAAAGGCAGAGCACTGTAAACAATGGATTCAACCTCATTTACTCATTCATTTAGTTTCAGAAGCATAAGAAGGGAATGGCATACATTAAACATGAATAAACTTACAATAAACTGAGAGATAACACCATCAAGAACTGAAAGCCACAAGAATCCCAACAGGTGCTGCAAAACCTCTGATCTTTCCTTAGCCAAAATATGAAAAATATGTACAATAGTGTGCCAAAATCTTCCCAAGAGTCCAACCTTTGCTACTGACTGAAAATTTACATATATAGACCAAGCCAACCCATTCCCTAACCTCTAGGGGTCGAGCTCCTCCTTCTAGGAGCAGTTTGAACAAATTCTAAACATGGAGCAAGAATCTAGGTGACCAAAACAACCTGCCTCTAAAAAGAAGGAAACTGATTCATTACATTAAATGTTTGCTATTTTGTGAATGAATCATCTAGAATATGGTAAATAAGTGCCAATTTTACATCATGTACATCAAATTATAACAAGCTGGGTCAAAAATCACATCAAGAGGTGAAACTGGTGAAAACTCGCCGAATTCTTGAGCTGGAGGATGAAAATTTGACCAAAAACGTCTATGCGTAGCGCGCCTGATCTCTATGTGTAGTGCGCTTTTCAGCCTGTTTTTGGGGCACTTCACGACATCAAAATCAAGCTCACAATAGCTGGCTGGAAAGCCCTGGATGTCTGCTATCCAACCCAAGTGGAATTTCCCAATTTGGAGCTCATTTGCCCCTTCAAAATTTCATTCTCCTAGAAGTACTTTCTGCTGGTGCAAAAGGTGGCAGCAAGGTGGTTTTCATGGTGTTTTTGGGCCTTTTGATCATCCAGAACTTGATGAAATGCTTCGAAAATACTTGAGCACGCATAACTTACCATGAAAAACCCAAAAATATAAAGTTTCCCTCCAGCAAGTGTCCCAATAAAAAGCGAGCGCGTCGACGCGCTACTCGTATAGCTGAAAAATCTGTTTTGGGACCAAAAAATTTCAAAATGACAAAAATTTCTCCGAATTTGCTCAAATTTGGAGCGAAGACCCTCCATCATGTATCATGCCCAGCCAGTGAAGCCTCGGCCAAAACTCAAAGTGGATCCAGCCTCTTTCGCCGTTTTAGTGCTCTGCTCAACCTCCCTTTCAAAATCTTCATTTTTGCTTTGCCGACATGCATGCAAGCCCAATAGTGATGTTTCATGTGACGGAGCATGTCTTTGTCTCTATTGGCCTTTGCCAAAAACTCCTCCAGATGTCGATTGACTTTCTCAAGCCAAAATTTCCGCTCAAAAGGTGTCAAATCGCCAGGTCTTTTTCGGGCCAACTTTCGGTCTTCACGGATTTGTTGCAGCTCTATAAGTGTGTGCTAGTCCTCTAGCTACTTATTGCGCTGCTCCAAATATTTGATCAGACATTCTGCCTTCAGCAACTTCTCATTCAGGCTGTCAATCTCAGCCTTTTGCTCTTGGATGATCTCTTTCAGTTTCGAGCTAGGAGATCCCCTATCCACATCACTAAATGTAACATCAATATCATGACCTCCTGAATGGCCCTCCTCATGTATTGACCTCTTGCCTCTGTCCTGAACCTGTACCTGTACCTGTACTGAAGAAGAAGGTCAGACCCCTTCCACGCCATGTGGAGATAGTACTCGTCGTGTAGCTGCAAATAAGGCCCTATGGCCTTGCTGATATGTCACATACACTGGAGCATTGATATGCTCGGTCTCAGGAATGTCAAGCTCATGTGAAGGCTCTCCCTCATCATGAACTATCTCTGGAGGTGGCTGTGGCGCTGTGAAAAAGTCACGAGAGATGAAATCCTCCCAAGTAATGCCCTGCTATGCCAACTGATGAACCACTACGATCTTGATCAGCGCGTAATGATAAATACTTTTACGCTGTTGTGCTGGGGTCTTCTTCTGTACAAAAATTATTATCCTCTCTACGTTGCGATACTGTTACACTAAAAAATGTCACCATGACTACTTACAGTTAGTATGGCTCAAATCAACAGTCATGCTACCCTCTTAGGCAAGTCTTATGCCTCTGCTATCCATCTCAAACTCAAAGAAGAGAGAAAGTCTTGTAAAAAATGTGTTTATCTCTGGGGTCGCAGGTTCTCTCTAGCCTTACCTGCGGGGACGCTCACAATGTTCACAAAGACTGCGTCCTTGGACGCTCTGTATGTTAAGGGACAGGTGCGTCCTTCTGTAAAAGGCAAAATGCGCAAGTTTCATCTTAAAAAAGTTACTTGTGGTTACTTCTAGAACTTTCTAGAGGTCGGTTTGATGAAATGGATGCGCCTCCAGTTGGTTCATGTATCCCTATTAAGGAGGAACTTATCCCATCAATAAGGGAGCTATCCCACCCAAAGAGGGGGATTATCCCATTGATGGTGGACCTGAATAACCTCTTTACAGCACTATAAATAAAGGCATTGAGCCAGAGGGAGAGGAGGTTGAGAAGCTATACATTTTCTTTGGGTAAATGCTGCAGGAATTAGGACTCCCATTTAGAACCTTGTGAGGAGAGATTGTCTTTGCTTGATTCTACTTGGAAGTGGGTGAGCTTTGTCAAAGTAGAGGAAAACCCTTGATGGACCCTGGGAGGAACTTGCACAACACCAAGGCCAGGTTGTAAGAGTTTCTTTGTTTCGTTATTAATACAAACTGGTTTATTTTTCTCAATAGCTTGTGTTAATGAGTTATTTCATGTGTTCCTTGGTCTGCATGTTGAATATATGTTTTATTATATGAAATGCAAGTGCTTGGTAATTGTTTGATTGTTTGTGGTTGCAGGAATTGACTTGAAGGAGGAGCTCATCCGGATCGGCAAGGACGGACTACAACAACCGCGTTTTGGAATAAGGTAAGCCTAAACACTTGTAGTTTTCATGTTTTAAAAGGTATATTTAGAGAAAGATCACTCCATTTTGTCTTGTTTGTCGCTAGAGAGTTTAGACTCCTAGGGAGGTCAGTTGTGTCCGCACAAACGACTTTTTCCGCCACGACAGATACATGAAGTATGGAATGTTCATCATACGTACCCTTGTGAAATGCATCAACAAACGGACATGGTACACATAAAGACGCGAGAATCTGCCCTCACAACTGAAATACCGAATGATGAGTTTCATCAAAGGTGCAAACTCATCATTTAGGAATTTGAAAGGAAAAACCCTGCTAAGGTGCCTCATATACCCAGGTTTGATGTACGGCTCATAGTAGGATTTCTCTAACTGCTGACGTTTATTGCATTTTTCTCCAATATTTGGTATCCCAATGGCCTGTGCAATAGTTTCTGGTGACAGAACGAAATCTACTCCGACGAGGTTTACACGACCATCATGTAAATGTAGAACAAACAAACAAGCTAGTTCACGATGATGCTGGATTTGTGAAATTAACTCACAAAAGTGGTAGCATGACTGATAGCGAAAACAATCCATTGCAAGCGGGCAAGCATGCAATTGAACCAAAGAAGTAGGCTCTTCCCTGAGATGCCTACCACCTTTGCCACCTTTGTGAGATCTCCGTGGCACAGTACCCTCTGTTGTGGAATCACTGTCATACTCCTGCTCATAAACCGAATCTGTGTCTGACATGGCTTTAAAAACAAAATGTCTGCAATATGTATGTTGATATAGGTGTGGTGAAAGCAAAAGTTCAATGTATGCTCAAAACCCAAACATATTACATATGTACCAAAGCATCATAGGAAACAAGCCACAATGGTAATAACTCTGTTTAAGTGGATTGGCATAAAACAGTCACCGCTTTGATCACAAGGGAATTTTGACAAATGAGCAAAAAGTGTAATGTGCAGCCTTTGTAATGCTGGCTAAAATTTGTCAAAGGGGAAAATGAGTATGGGACTGTATTTTATCAATGGAGAATGGGAAAACAATGTGATAATGACCATAATGAAACAATGGAAATGACAGTGGTAATACAATGGCAATGACAGCAGTGGTAAAATGATAAACTGAAAGCGTGAGGGTAGAGATGTTGGAAATAATACTGAGAGGGGGGGGGTGAATCAGTATTATCAGATTAATCAAACTTTTTAAATGCTCAGAAACATATACGCTACTTCAGTTAAGTGAACCAGCGTGTACACGCTACTGTGACGAAGTAAAACAGCGTATAAGAAGAAAACTCACAATTTAGTTAACTTATTCTTCAATTAAGTGCATCAGGACATTATTCACCACATTAACAGTAAACATGTGCAGTATAACAGAACAGATAAAAAGCCACACACATGAACACCAAGATATAAGGTGGAAACCCAATGTGGGTGAAAACCACCTGCTGCAAGTTGTCTCTATCTTTCTTTAATATGAAACTTCAGTTTACAATCTTTTGTACTGGTGCAGCCTTATACCAGTACGCAGGCTACAACCTGCAGAAGGCTACAACCTTCTCTCGTTCTCCAAACTTCCTTGGAAGGGAGCTCCAACCCCCTTTGCTCTTGTACTAGCCAAGATACTAGTACGTAGGTGCTGACCTACAATCTTCCTTCTTTCAGGATCACTTTTCATACATTTTCAGACTTGGATATTCCTGAAGCACAACATTACAATCTGAAGACCACAATTCATTCAATTTCCACAACAGATCATTGAAGCATAAAACAACCAAACTCTGAACCACTGAACCCTGTCAATCACCAGTTACCAGAACACAGAGTAGACTACAGAACTCTGCAATAACAGTCAGACCCCACTGTAAACCCAAAATCAAGCTTCAAAAGATATACGCTACTTTAATGAGCAAAACCCGCGTATACACGCGCTTTTACCGAAGCCAACCTGCGTACAGATCTAAAAATGAACTTTCTCAATTTGCAGCTGTACCAGACATTAGTTAGACCCAGAACGTAACATTGCGACAATATGCAGATCTAGAAATACGCATAATCAACCATATCATGATAGTGCATTTCAAACCATTAGATCCCGATCTATCCTTAGATCTAGTCTTCCATCAACCGATGTGATCTCTCCTTAGATCAAGCAACTCAGAACCTGCATATCAGATCTCTTTCTCTCTTAGATATTCAAGCCTTGTCGAAAGATGATTTTGCCTAATGATCTTCTTCTCCTTATATAGTCTTAGGCCTAGCTCAATACCAAGAGCCAAAACCATAGTAACACAATACCATCAACTTTAAAACTAGGGATCGACACGCCCGTCGAGACATAATGGTCCGAAATCATAGGCACAACTTCCAAGGACTAACCACCATGGACCAAAGGAACCTTTCCACATACACGCGCTTTTTCTGAATCGAACTAGCGTATACACGCGACTTGGGCTTAACGAAACGGCGTGTATGAGCTTCCTTGGCATGCTGTACTGAGATCTGTCTTCTGATTAAGTTACGAACTTTGCCATCACCTGTACCAACTTCTGAGTGAGTTGCCATCAAGGACAATACTTAAATCATAATGCCAACAATCTCCCCCTTTGGACTTGATGGCAACCACCACACCAAGTCACTCTCCCCCTTTGACATCAAGGGCAAAGGGCTGTGCTCCCCCTGAGGACATGCTGATACCTCTGCTTGGCTGTGCTGACTCGTGCTCCCCCTGACAGTAGGCCAGATCTGCAAAAGATGTTCTTCAACAAAAACCAAGACTTATACACCATAAGGGACCTTCCTATCACCAAAAGACTCAATACATACATCCATAACATATCAGAAACAACCAATTATATTACAGCATTCATCCCAGGCATAGTGGGGAAACCAACATAGGCCGTTACATGACCTTGACAAAAGAGATATGACAAGAGAGATACATGACATAGAGACAACAGATCTAGACCAAGACTTAGGAAAGGCACCAGCAGCATCTGATAAACATCTTGTTAGATCAGCAACCAGAATTTCTTTCTGAGCTCCTTCTCCGGAAACCAAAACATCTGAATGCCAACAATGCTTTATGAGACTTTTAAGCTGCTCCTCCTGAACCTGTGCCTGTTGCACTCCCTGAAACTGTGCCTGAAGAATTCTGACATTCCCATTGCTGTTCAGAACTCCAGAGTTTTCCCTTGCTGTTCAGAACTTCATATACGCAATTTGTCCTGTATAAAACAGCGTATGTACGCGGATATACTTTCTGCAACAAGCGTCCAACATATACGCGACTTACCCATCATGAAACCGCGTGTATACGCGCATATCCCTTCCGTAACCTGCGTATACCAACTTTTCTGAAGAACAAACAAACTTCAACAACAGGATGAAGCATCAACTACTCCCAGCTTTTGTCTGAGATATTCAAAAGTTTCCCTGGGCAGTGGTTTTGTGAGAATATCAGCAACTTGCTCTTTAGAAGGAACATACTCCAACTTGACCTTCTGCTCAAGCACTTGTTCCCGAAGAAAATGGTACTTGATTGGTATGTGCTTGGTCTTTGAGTGCATGACAGGATTCTTTGAAATGCTGATTGCACTTGTATTATCACATAAGATAGAGACAGGTGGAGTGCAAGTGATTTGAAAGTCCTGCAAGGTCTGCATCATCCAAAGAAGTTGTGTGCAACAAGATGCTGCAGCCACATATTCTGCTTCAGCTGTAGATAAGGCAATCGAACTTTGTTTCTTGCTGAACCAAGATACTAATCTGGAACCCATGAAGAAAGCACCTCCACTTGTGCTTTTCCTATCATCCACACTTCCAGCCCAATCTGCATCTGTGTAAGCATGAAGAGTGAGATCTGTATTTCTAGGATACCATAAGCCATAGTTTTGGGTCCCTTGAAGATATTTGAAGATTCTTTTGACTGCCTGAAGATGAGTTTCCTTTGGGTTGGCTTGAAATCTTCCAACCATTCCTACTGCATGTGTAATATCTGGTCGAGTACCTGTCAAATAAAGCAAACTCCCAATCATGGATCTATAAGTGGGTTGGTGAACTGCTGCTGATTCATCATTTGCACTGAGGCTGCATCCTGTAACCATGGGTGTACATACTGGCTTTGACTCTTCCATGCCATACTTCTTCAAGATCTGCTTGAGGTATTTGGTTTGAGACAAGAAGATACCTCCTTCATTTTGTTGGATTTGCAATCCAAGAAAATATGTCAATTCTCCAAGAAGTGACATTTCGAATTCTTTCTGCATAACCAAGGCAAAGTTTTGACTCATGGTCTCTTCATTGCTGCCAAAAATAATATCATCTACATAAACAACAAGAATTAGCAATTTGTTATTTTCAACTTTTATATAGAGATTGCTATCTGCTGATCCTTTTGAAAAGCCTTGTTGGTGAAGATATTTGTCCAACCGATAGTACCAAGCCCTTGGAGCTTGTTTGAGCCCATAGAGTGCCTTTTTCAATCTGCATACAAGGTTTGGATCATTCCCAAGAATGAACCCATCTGGCTGCTCAATATATACTTCTTCTTCTAAGTCTCCATTCAGGAAGGCTGATTTCACGTCCATTTGAAATACCTTGAAGTTTTGAAAGCTTGAGAGAGCAAGGAACATTCGGATGGCCTCTAGTCTTGCCACAGGAGCAAAGGTCTCTTCAAAATCTATTCCTTCTTGCTGTGCATACCCTTTACAAACAAGTCTGGCCTTGTTTCTAATTACTTCTCCATTTTCATTTAACTTATTCTTGAAGACCCATTTTGTTCCTATTACATTCTTATCTTTTGGTCTAGGAACTAATTCCCAAGTGTTGTTCCTTTCGATTTGCTCAAGTTCTTCATCCATTGCTTTGACCCAACATTCATCTTTGCATGCTTCTTTCACATTTTGTGGTTCAATGGAGGAGAGTAGAGCCAAGTAGCTTGAAGCTTCTGCAAGTGTCCTTCTTGTTTGTACTCCTGCTTCTTTCTGCCCCACAATCTGAGTTTCTGGATGATTCTTTTGGACATATCTGGATGGAGTCTTCTCTTCTATTCTTGTCTGCTCCTCTGGTTCTTCTTGAGATTCTTCTTCTTCTTGAGGTTCTTCTTCTTCATTATTTCGCCTTTGAGAGTAACCTTCATCTTCTTCAATGTCTTCATGATGAACTTGCCTAGGAATATATCCCTTCTCATCAACCACTATATCAATACTGTCAACAATTCTGCCAAGTCTTTTATTGTAGCACTTGTATGCTTTGCTATGTGGAGAATAACCAAGAAGAATGCCCTCATCTGCTCTAGGTTCAAGTTTGCCAAGTTGCTCATCAGTATTCTTGATATAACATTTGCTCCCAAAGATTTTGAAGTGCTTCACGGAAGGAGTTTTACCACTCCAAAGCTCATGAGGTGTTTGAGTGCTGTTTACTCGGACATTTGTTTTGTTAAGAATAATAACAGCAGCATGTGCAGCTTCACCCCAGAAGGTTGCAGGAGTACCTGATTCATCGAGCATAGCACGAGCCATTTGTTGGATAGTTCTGTTCATTCTTTCCACAACCCCATTTTGCTGAGGAGTTCTAGCTGTAGAGAATTCTCTTCTTATCCCATGTTCATCGCAGAAATCGAAAAATTCATTTGATGTGAACTCCCCACCTCTGTCAGATCTGAGGCACTTAATTTTGTGTCCTGATTCATTTTCAGCCAATGCTTTGAAGGATTTGAATTTTTCGAATGCTTCATCTTTGTGCTTCATAAGCCCTAACCAAACAAACCTTGAGAAATCATCAATGAATAATATCAGATATTCTTCTCCTCGAGGTGTCCTTTTTCTAAATGGACCACATACATCTGTATGGACTAGCTCAAGAGGCAAGCTAGCTGATCCTTCCTTCTCTGGAAAGTTAGTTCTGGTTTGCTTTCCAAACTGACAAGATTTGCATATGGTGTTGTCTGGAATTTTGATATCTGGAAGATCGCGAACTGCCTGATATTTGCATGCTTTCCTTATTTGTGAGAAGCTTAGATGTCCCAACCTTCGATGCCATAACCAGTGCTCTTCATCCTTGCTAAGATAGCATTGTTGTTGTCCTTCTTCAAATATGTACAGATTATTTGGAGTTCTTTTGCCCTTGAGAACTGTTTTTCCTGTATCAAGATCACGAACAAGACATCCATTCGATCTAAAAATAACCTCGGTTTTTTGATCACACATCTGGCTGACACTTAGAAGATTATGCTTCAATCCATCAACATACAAAACATTTCCAGCCTTGACCTTTTCTTTCAAAGGAGCAATACCTTTTCCTTTTATAGTTGCAGGAGTATCATTTCCAAAAGAAACTTTCTTTCCCTTTTCTAAAGTAGAATAAGATTCAAGTTTTTCTTTATCACCTGTCATATGTTTCGAACATCCACTGTCAATGTACCATAGATTTTCCTGTCCTTCTGCATAAAATGCTATCCCACATCTTTCTGTTTGAGGTTCCTTTATTCTCCATGTTTTGGTGCTTGTGGCTTGTTCCTTTTTCTCCTGAAACCTGCTCCTGCATTCAGAGTCTTTATGACCAAAATTATTGCAAATAGAACATTCAACTTCATTTTCAAGAACCGAAAAGTTGTTATAGGTCCTTTTTGTAATCCCTGTCATACTTCTTTGTTTTTGAGCTTCCCTAGTCATGATTGTTTTATATGCAACACATTGAGCTGCTCTGTGACCAAAGTTGTGGCAAGAAAAGCATTGTCCATTGAAGAAGCTTCTGCGGTTATTGAATCTACCAGCCAACTGATTGTAATTTCTATTTTCATCTATTCTTGAGCCAAACTGAGAAGATTTTACCTGTGGTTGGTTGTAGCTTTTGTTCATCCTTAAGGAGGATTGTCCCTGATAGTTTCTGTTTGTAATTCGTCCCTGCTTTACCTGATTATCTTCATTGTTCTTCCGCTCATTTCTTCTTGCTGCATCAAGATAACTTTTTGAGGTGGATGCTTGAGAGGTTTCTCCATTATAGCCCAAACCTGTCTTGTTTAGAGGAGACCGCTGCACACTGATAATCTCATCCAAAGTTTCAGATCCTTTGACAAATTTAAGATTAATAGCTTTTGTTTTCTCAATTTCTTTTCTGAGACCAACAATTTCACCTTCTAGTTTTTCAAGATGTTTTTCCTTTTCATCAATCTGAAATTGCAAAGTATCAATGATCACATTCTTTTCTTCTATGCCTCTCTTGAGTCTAGTGATTTCATTATAGAGATTATCCACATCTACAGCATCCTCATAATCATCATCTTCAAATGCCATTAACAGCTTATATTTATTACCTTGTTCATCTTCATCACTGTTTGATAAGCCATCACTATCTTCATGGGTGTAGTAACTTTTCTTATTTGCACTTTGTTTCTTGTTCCATCTAGCAGGTTCTTTTCCTTTATCCTTATAAGGACATTTTGCAGCATAATGACCTACTCTTCCACAAGCAAAGCATTTGAAAGGTAGCTTACCTCTGAACCTTCCAGCACCCCTTTGAAGATTTCTGACAAAATTTGATTCTTCTTCCTCTTCTTCTGGAACATGGCTTGCTTCATAGTAATCTTCTTTTCTTGATGCCTTAAAAGCAGCTTCCCTTCTGTCTGATGGACCTCCTTTTCTCATTTCATAAGCAGTTAGAATTCCATGTAACTGAGACATAGTGAGAACTTTGAGATTTTCCTTTTCTTCTATTGCAGATACTTTAGATTCAAACTTGGGGGATAATGATCTTAGAATCTTTTGAACTACTATAGTCTCTTTTATTTCTTCACCCAAATTTTTCATACAATTAACAATCTCATCTACCCGAAGAAAATAATTAGCCACACTTTCATCATTATACATCTTGAGGGTCTCATATTGAATCCTGAGAGTTTGAAGTTTAGCTTGCTTTACCTGTTCATCTCCTTCATAGCTAGTGATCATTTTGTCCCATATCTCTTTTGCTGATTTGAAGTGCATGACCTTCATGAATTCTGTTTGAGATATACTTCCTAATAGAGTACTGACTGCTTTTGCATTTGTTTCATATGCCTTTTTCTCAGCTGGATCTGTAGGAGTAGCTGAAGGAAAAGCATAGCCTGTTTCTACAATGTCCCAAACTTCTGTACCAAGAGATTGAAGATATGCAGTAACTCTTACCTTCCAATAATTGAAATTTGTTCCATCAAAAACCGGTGGCCTGATTGATGCTTCTTTCTCGTAGTTGCTCATGATGAATGATCTTCCTTCAAGCGATCAAGCTTCTCTGAAGGACCTGCTCCGATACCAATTGTTGGAAATAATATTGAGAGGGGGGGGTGAATCAGTATTATCAGATTAATCAAACTTTTTAAATGCTCAGAAACATATATGCTACTTCAGTTAAGTGAACCAGCGTGTACACGCTACTGTGACGAAGTAAAACAGCGTATAAGAAGAAAACTCACAATTTAGTTAACTTATTCTTCAATTAAGTGCATCAGGACATTATTCACCACATTAACAGTAAACATGTGCAGTATAACAGAACAGATAAAAAGCCACACACATGAACACCAAGATATAAGGTGGAAACCCAATGTGGGTGAAAACCACCTGCTGCAAGTTGTCTCTATCTTTCTTTAATATGAAACTTCAGTTTACAATCTTTTGTACTGGTGCAGCCTTATACCAGTACGCAGGCTACAACCTGCAGAAGGCTACAACCTTCTCTCGTTCTCCAAACTTCCTTGGAAGGGAGCTCCAACCCCCTTTGCTCTTGTACTAGCCAAGATACTAGTACGTAGGTGCTGACCTACAATCTTCCTTCTTTCAGGGATCACTTTTCATACATTTTCAGACTTGGATATTCCTGAAGCACAACATTACAATCTGAAGACCACAATTCATTCAATTTCCACAACAGATCATTGAAGCATAAAACAACCAAACTCTGAACCACTGAACCCTGTCAATCACCAGTTACCAGAACACAGAGCAGACTACAGAACTCTGCAATAACAGTCAGACCCCACTGTAAACCCAAAATCAAGCTTCAAAAGATATACGCTACTTTAATGAGCAAAACCCGCGTATACACGCGCTTTTACCGAAGCCAACCTGCGTACAGATCTAAAAATGAACTTTCTCAATTTGCAGCTGTACCAGACATTAGTTAGACCCAGAACGTAACATTGCGACAATATGCAGATCTAGAAATACGCATAATCAACCATATCATGATAGTGCATTTCAAACCATTAGATCCCGATCTATCCTTAGATCTAGTCTTCCATCAACCGATGTGATCTCTCCTTAGATCAAGCAACTCAGAACCTGCATATCAGATCTCTTTCTCTCTTAGATATTCAAGCCTTGTCGAAAGATGATTTTGCCTAATGATCTTCTTCTCCTTATATAGTCTTAGGCCTAGCTCAATACCAAGAGCCAAAACCATAGTAACACAATACCATCAACTTTAAAACTAGGGATCGACACGCCCGTCGAGACATAATGGTCCGAAATCATAGGCACAACTTCCAAGGACTAACCACCATGGACCAAAGGAACCTTTCCACATACACGCGCTTTTTCTGAATCGAACTAGCGTATACACGCGACTTGGGCTTAACGAAACGGCGTGTATGAGCTTCCTTGGCATGCTGTACTGAGATCTGTCTTCTGATTAAGTTACCAACTTTGCCATCACCTGTACCAACTTCTGAGTGAGTTGCCATCAAGGACAATACTTAAATCATAATGCCAACAAGAGACACTTTGACAATAGATGCGTAGGTACATATATCAACCATACAAGTTGGGAAAATCTTCACAAAGCCACCAACATGTTTTTTAAAACCCTAAGGAATGAATCTGCTATGAGCATAGGGTTTCACCTCTCTACACCCAACACATTAATTTCCCCACTTTAAACGCACTACAGTCATTTTCAAAATTTACTGAGCAGCCATTAAAAACCTACTTGCAAGCTGTTGGAGTCGATTTGGCATGGATCCGGACGCAATAGCAGAATTTTTTTGGCGCTGTGACTGTATGCATAGCGTGCCCACCCAACGCGTAGCGTGCACCATACACGTAGTGCCTGTGTTATTTTGCAAAGGTAGGGGAGGCTATATGCGTAACGCTCCTTATATGGGTAGCGCGCCTCCTGTATGGGTAGCGCGCAGCTCCAACTCCGTTCCACAGTTCCGAAAACCGATTTTTCACCCTTGTAATCTGCACTTTGACCTCTGCTTTGAGAATTGGTGAAAATGAATTGTCTCCAATGCTTTATATGAGTTGCAAAATATCTCATAAAATCAAATTTGATTTTAAATTTACTTCATGACCCACTTTTCTAATGTTTGGCACTTTGTCATTTTGATCACTTAATATGATATTTGTTCTTTGGCTTTTTATTATATTTCTGAATCTTGGACTGATGACATTTGGTTGTTTTTGCAGGGATCCGACATTTGGCTTCGGAAACGATCAGAGGCTTGCTCTGAAACTTCTTGTGATGAAACAAATACAATTATTACAAAAAATGAAGTTTGACAATTTCTAGTTCCATAACAGAGTTTTGGACTAAAAATGTTTCCAAATGCTTTCTGAGAAAAAATATGAAATGAGAATCTTTTGAAACCAACCTCATGGCCTGCAGGCTTTTATTACATGTATGCAAAAGACTGAAAACCCTAGACTCTAGGACTAAAGACTCTTTTTTAATGAAACTAATCATTTATGACGATGAATGCAATGATCATGTACTTCAGTGATTTTTGAAGAATTTTGACTAACCCTGCTGGGACAAGCATGAGGAAACACAAGACAACCAGACCCCCTCGTCAGTCAATGGCATGCCCCTAGCGAAATGCAACGAAGTGGAACAAGCGAGACACCTAAGAATGATATGCAAAAGCGAAAAGATCTCTGACGGAGGGCTGTAAGGACCGACTCTAACATTGGCTCCAATGGGGATGGTGGCTCCTTGGAGATGCCAAGAACGGCAGATCTCTGGGAGAGTCAGACAGTGCCTTCATCCATTGGGTGATGGAGTCATTATTTCAACAGTTAACACAAAACTTTGACACATTTATTGACTGTAGATTTGACTGAAAACTGAATACAACTCTGACCAAAACTGACTCGATTTTAAAACTGAAAGGACTGATAAAACTGACTTGACAAACTTCAAACCCACTAACCTTCATCTCCAGTACTATAGCCTTCGCTGCGGGCCCCAGACTGAAGATGAGAGATCAATACACATGTGCAATAGAACAGAAGTAAAACGATATATACAATGATGATGAAATGAGCAGAAAATACTCAGAAGTGGTATCGCTTTAGCAGCTGACCATTGATCGGCCCTCCAGGACAATCATCTCCATTCATTTCCTTGAGAAGAAAAGCGTTTTGACCACGATATGCTACAATCTTATAAGGACCCTTCCATAAGTTTTCAGATTTGCCGTGCTTTCCTTTATCTTCATTCCGGGCATCCCACTTCAAAACTACCTCATCCAGCTGAAACTTATCTGCTTTTGCCTTCCTATCATAAATATTCTTTATGTGCTCCTGCAACTTGAAAGTATTTTGAAATACCTCCTCCCATGTCTACTGTAAATGAATCATCTGATTAATCCTCCTCTGCATGGGATCTTCCTCACTACCAGCTTCCCAAAGCATTTTGACTACCGAGATAGCAAGCGAAGTAGGAAAAACCGTGTCTGTCCCGTACATCAACTCGAAAGGAGACATGCCAATAGACATTTTCTGACTTACCCTATCAGCCCACAGTGCATTCACTAATTTCTTGTGCCAGCCCTTTTTATTGATTTCCAGCAATTTCTTAATGATATTTACCAAGGACTTATTTGAAGATTCCGCCAAGCCATTTCCTTGCGGATGGTAGGCGGTCGAATGTCCCAAGCTGATATTGTACTTATAGCAAAATTCAACCATTCTCTTCGACTTGAATGTCGCTGCATTATCTGTGATTAGCTTACTAGGACACCCAAAACGTGACAGAATATTGTTTTCAAGAAAAGAGATAATTACCGCATCCGTGGCCTGTCGGGTGGGAATTGCTTCGATCCATTTTGTGAAGTAGTCCGTAGCTGTCAATATCCATCTATGCTGTCCTGACGATGCCGGATGGATTTCCCCGATGAAATCCAAGCCCCACTGCTGGAATGGTGCACTAACTTCAATTGGTTTGAGAGGCAAAGGCTGTAGTTTCTGCTTCCCTTCGAAAATTTGGCATTCGTGACAATTCTTAACAGCCTTATACACATCTGAAAACAACGAAGGCCAATAATAACCTGCCCTTAGAATCTTATTCGCTGTGGTTTTCCAAAACAGATGGCCCCCGCAGTCACCTCTATGAAAATCTTCCACAACTCTTTTGGCTTCCTCCTCTACCAAACAATTCAATAACATTCCACTGGGATCTTTCCAATACAATGCAGAATTCAGTATGCAAAATTTTGCAGCTTTCAATTTCAATGTTCTACTCTTATTTCTAGGCATCCCGGGAGGTGGAGACAAATTCTGAAGTACGTATATAATGTCAGCATACCAAGGGGAAGAAACAAAAATATCAGATACCTGATCTAACGTACTCTCCTCATCTTCATCAGACATAGCAGCAATCAAATTTATATCTAGAGCATGCAGATTTGTTTCAGCCATTAACTTGGTGAGTCCTTGTCCTTTGATCAGCTTGGTTGGTTTAATCTCCACATCATACTCTAACAACGCAGCAATCCACTTACCCCGCCTTCCTTCTGGATCTGCCTGTACCAAAACATCTTTAACTGCTGCGTTAGGAACATATGCTATAATGTGGGAATGCAGTATATACACACGGAAATCTTTCAAGGCCTTTACAAGCGCAAGTTCTTGTTTCTCAATAATGTTGTATTTAAATGCTCCGTCCCTTATAATACGACTAAAAAAGGCAATGGGCTTCTCAACTCCATCCCTTTTTTGCATTAATACAGCCGCCAAAGTGTGCTCAGAAGCAAATGAAAACAAAATTAAGTCCTGTGTGTAGTCCGGGCTAATTAAAGTAGGGGCTGAAGAAAGAGCTAACTTTACCAAATTGAATGATTTCACCGCCTCTTCTGTCCACTTTAACTGACTGTCATTTTTCAGCATGTTCGTGATTTCTCTAAGATGATCGGCAAGATTTGGAATGAAACGACGCAGAAAATTCAGTTTACCATTAAATGACTGTATTTCTTTCTTGTTCCGGGGTTGTTCAATCTGCTGGATGGCCTCAACACGTGCAGGGTCCACATGAATGCCGTCTTTCGATATGATGTGGCCAGGGAGCTTGCCTTCATCCATGGCGAAAAGGCTCTTTTTTGGATTCAGCGAAATGCCATATTTGCTGCACTTCTGAAAAACAATTTTCAAATGATATAAATGTTCCTCATCAAAATTTGAAAACACAGTTAAATCATCAAGGTAAACAACCAAAAATACATCTTTCTTGTTGGCGAAAGCCATGTCCATTGCACGCTGAAAAGTGGCACCTGAATTTTTCAAACGAAATGGCATCTTTGCATAATGAAACGTTCCCCATGGAGTGGTGAACGCAGTCTTGTCACGATTATCTTCATGCACTAAAATATGATTATATCCTGAATAACCGTCGAGTAGTGACATCCTTGATGCTCCAACTACTTGCTGCAATATATGGTCCATTTTTGGCAGTGGATAATTGTCTTTTAAGGACACCTTATTCAAATTTCTGAAGTCAATACATAAACGGATCTCACCTGTTTTCTTTCTTACGGGCACCAAATTTGATATCCAATCGGAAAATCGGATAGGCACAATGATTCCTGACTTATACAACCTGTTCACCTCTTTTTCTATCGGTGGTAGCAGCTTAGGATTGATTCTCCTCAACTTTTGACGAAAAGGCTTCTGATTTGGTTTAATAGGGATAGCATAATGAATGATATTAGTATCATATGTCTTCAGATCTGAGTAATCCCACGCAAAAGCATTAGAAAATGAAGACAACAATCTGACATACTCTTCCTTTACCTTTGGTGACAATGACTTTGATAGCTTTACCATCTTGGGATTCTCAGCTGTCCCAATATTTACCTCTTCAACACCTTTTTCAGTCGGTCTCAATGTCGGTTTGCGGGCTACATCGTCTTGGTCAAAGAGTTCCTCCAAAGGAATCAATCCCTTAGGAATAATGTTATCTTTAAGTTGCAGCACTTCCATTTGATTTACTTGTATATCAACATTACCATCATCATGTTCTGTATCTATGGAGGTGTCTTTAAACTTACCCTTATTCTGCAGAAAATCATTAATCTCCTCATCATCCTGAAAGACTTGCCAACATCGCTGATTATCTGGAACGGTGGGGTGGTGTTTCACATGAATCTCGAATTTGTTGCTGGAATTCATTGGAATTTTTAAATTGCTTGCCGCCTTAGCAAGTCCATCAGCAACACCATTTTGTATGCGAGGCACACACGTCAAGGTATGATCAGAAAATAGTTTCAAAATATCTAAAACTGCATTACGGTATGCCCTCATGCGAGGATGCTTGGCTTGAAACTCACCCTTCACCTGCTTTATCACCAACTCTGAATCACCATATACTGCAATTCTTTTTGCTTTCAGCTTTCTAAGAATCTTAAGGCCAACAATTAGAGCCTCATATTCTGCTTCGTTATTAGAACAGTCAAATGCTAGTTTGTAGGAACATACTCTCACATTGCTTGGAACCTTATCTGGAGCGGAAAATGGACTACGAATCCACACACCAATTCCAGCACCGTCACTACCTACTGCACCATCAAAATCCATGGTCCAAAGACCATCTTCATCCTCCTCCAAGTGCTGAAATTGCGTCAGCTCTGTTTTTCCTGTTTGCTGCCCATTATTTTCAGCTGATTGCTCCATAGTAGCTTGCTTTTCGCTTCTTTCTTTCTGCAGAACTTCTCTAAAATTCTCGGTGATTTCTGGTATATTTTCTTCCTGAACTAATTGACTATCTATATCATTAAAACTATCAGCAAACAAAACAAACGACTCCAAGGCGGTATGTACATAGTTTATAGGATGATTGATTGGTTTCTCCTTGCTTGTTATCATGTATTTCATCTTCTGCTCTCGATATAGCTTTCTCATTTGACCGAAGACTGGAATTGTAGCATAAGAAAAATCTAACTATAGTGTACCTTTCAACTTTGCTCCCTAAGATCTTGAAAGGAGAATACCAAAACGCGGAGGAATGTCCGCCACAACCACATCCATCAAGACATTCTTCGCCGAAACTTGATCTAAGCTTACCACCAAATCCTTGATCAGTCTGATACACTTTACACGGCTGGAATCAAATGAATACAAATCATGGTATTTTCTTGTAATATCTAATCCCAACTTTTCCATGATCGCCTTTGGCATCAAATAGTGCAAAGCACCCGAGTCGAACATGGCATTGTGTAATACATATTCATGCAACCTCAAACTGTCAGGAGACTCACCATCTAAAGCAGGCCCAAAAATAAATTCTGGCTGATCATCTTCAATATTTACCGTGTCAAACATTGGATCAAAATTCAGAATTTTGGAGACTTGACCTCGGTAGCTGCTGTTCTTCATGATTTCAGTCAAAGGAATAGATACTTTCAGTTTTGAAATTTCATTTTCCAAACTAAATGCTGAAACTCTTTCAACCTCTTTGATCGGAACTTCTCTTTTTTCAGCTTTATCCCTCATTGTGTTTGGCGGCTGAATAACCTTGTCTGCTGATGATGATTTACTAGCTGCGGGATCAATTGTCTCTTTTCCTTTCTTCTGTGGTACAGGTGAATCATTTTTTGCTGAAATCTCCTTCTTCTTCTGAATGGGGTTTATGGGCACACCTCGATTTCTTAATGAGTATTACTTCTATTGGGCGGACAAAGCATTCATGTATCCTCTTTGGTACTCCTCTGATTCTTCATCAAGTGTTGCATCGTTTGCTAGAATAAAATCCTCATCTTTGTGTGTGGTGGAACTTTCAACATATTCTTCATCTTCCGTGATGTAGATAGGCAGATCATCAGGAGTAAAGAAATGGTTTTCCTCCCCTACAGTATCACCATCATCATCAGATTCGTGACTAACAAAATTTTGCTGAAGAGGAGTCTTTACCTGCTGCTGAACTATTGGCTCTTGTGTTCTTTGTTCACGCTGCTTAATTCTGAATTGTGGCTGCTGCTGACCATGGAAATTAGGATTTTGGATCTAAGGTTCTGGCTTGTCAAGAGTGAGCTTTTCGAACATCCTCTCGACCTTGCGAAGTATCTCATATGATGTAGAAGCTTCTTCCTTTATGGTCACTCTCTTTTCAACTTTCATCCTGGGTCTTTTATCATTCAAATTTGCTTCAACACTAACATCAATCTTTTGCATATCCTCCAAGGTAGGCGGATCTCTGTCCCGTAATGAATAAGCCATCTCCGGATCAAAACCATCCAGGAATTTAAGAAGAGCTGATTTTCTAGATGGTCTTAAATCATCCGGAATAGCATTATAAACTGTATTAAATCTGATAATGTAGTCTTGGACAGACTCACCAGGATTGCGTTTGATATTGTTATACTCGGCATTGATCTGAAGTGGATCTTTTTTGATTTCCCAACGATCTAGAAACTGTCTGTGAAGCTCAGCCAATGTAGTTATACTTCTAGCTCCCAAGCCTCTGAACCATTTTCTTACCTCTCCTCCGAATGTTTGCACAAACAATCGCATAGTTACATCCTCTTCATCAATCTCATGTAAATCACAAAAATCTGCCATTCTGTCTATGTGTTGCTGAGCGGGCACACTTTGAGGAGTGCCATCAAATATAGGAATCTTACTCTGATAATCCGTGGGCATATCATGCAATTGCTGAGGTAAAGCAAGAGGTGCGAAACCAACAGCCATTGCTCTTGACGGATTTGGTCTGGGGGTTGTTTGAGGGGTTAATCTAACTGAAGTATGAGAAGGTGGATGCGGAGGAGTAGCAACGTGGGATGAAGAAGGAGAATTTACTACAGACTTTTGATATGTGATGATGGGTTGCAGGGGAATAGTGGGAATGAAAGGCGGTTCAGTGGGAATTTTTGAGGTGAAATATGTGATAGAAGATCCAATATTTGCAGATGCAGCTTCTAAGAAATCAGCAAGATTTGAAAACTGAATTTCTCTCTGAAGGTGTCTCAAGATAAAATTTTCAACTAATTTATTGTTTCTTTCAACTTCAAGAGATGCAGCAAAATCAGGATCTGGAACTAGAGAACCAAGAGCACTCTCGGATTTGGTTTTAAACAGCGACAATTCAAACTTCTCATCAAAATCAAGTTCTTCAAAATATTTGAAAACAGGAGGACAAGAGTGAGACTTAAACAACGGAATTATGGGACTTCCTCGTCGGTGTATTCTCGCAATTAAATTTGGGTTCTCATATACTGGAGGTGGATCTGGATCAGGATTTGATCTCGTGTATCTTCTGGAAGCTAGTGTGGAATTGTTTCGAACAATCAAAAGGACACAAACAATTTTTTCAGCCTATCAACTTCTAGACTCAATCATCCAGGGTCTAAAACGAATAAGTATACTGGGGTAAATTGCAAATCAAGTGCTGCATTCACAAGCTCACTGGAGATCGACTGAAGCAGCGTTTATCTACTTCCGCTTATGCATAGAAAAAGCGTTTCGAAAGCTACCTGGCATGACTTCAAACTCCGTCTAAGACTCATGAAACAAAAACACCAACCAGCAAACAATTTTCTTTCCCTAGTATGGTCGCCACTATGTTAGCGCTCAAATCTGCCTCAGGCTGAGGAAGGCAAAACTCGAGGCCACATCAAACCACGCTCAGCCTCGTAGCTAGCCCTACGAGGACAGGAGAGGGCTCTCTCCGGGTCTATCTCGGCAAAAGGTCTTCAAAAGGGTTGAGATGACTCAAAATTAATACGGATTTTAGGCTAGTAAAGAGATAGGAAAGTTTGATTTAGATTTTTTGGGTTTTTGTTGGAGAAACGGGAAAAAACAATTTTGGGTCCGGGGATAAGGCCAGATCTTTGCAGAATTCGAGTTGGGGCGAGGTAGGCAGTAGTCTTGATGCCTTTGATCAGGTGTATGGATGGATCAGAATGACAAGGAGCTGAAGAGGGCAAGGGAGAACATGGATTCTCTCGAAACTGGCGAAAACATGTAAAACTAAACAAATTTAAAGGTAGAGCACTGTAAACAATGGATTCAACCTCATTTACTCATTCATTTAGTTTCAGAAGCATAAGAAGGTAATGGCATACATTAAACATGAATAAAATTACAATAAAATGAGAGATAACACCATCAAGAATTGAAAGCCACAAGAATCCCAACAGGTGCTGCAAAACCTCTGGTCTTTCTTTAGCCAAAATATGAAAAATATGTACAATAGTGTGCCAAAATCTTCCCAAGAGTCCAACCTTTGCTACTGACCAAAAATTTACATATATAGACCAAGCCAACCCATTCCCTAACCTCTAGGGGTCGAGCTCCTCCTTCTAGGAGCAGTTTGAACAAATTCTAAACATGGAGCAAGAATCTAGGTGACCAAAACAACCTGTCTCTAAAAAGAAGGAAATTGATTCATTACATTAAATTTTTGCTATTTTGTGAATGAATCATCTAGAATATGGTAAATAAGTGCCAATTTTACATCATGTACATCAAATTATAACAATCTGGGTCAAAAATCACATCAAGAGGTGAAACTGGTGAAAACTGGCCGAATTCCTGAGCTGGAGGATGAAAATTTGACCAAAAACCTCTATGCGTAGCGCGCCTTTCAGGCTGTTTTTTGGGCACTTAATGACATCGAAATCAACCTCACAATAGCTAGTTGGAATGCCCTGGATGTCTTCTATCCAGCCCAAGTGGAATTTCCCAATTTGGAGCTCATTTTCCCCTTCAAAATTTCATTCTCCCAGAAGTACTTCCTGTTGGTGCAAAAGGTGGCAGCAAGGTGGTTTTCATGGTGTTTTTGGGCCTTTTGATCATCCAAAACTTGATGAAATGCTTTGGAAATACTTGAGCATGCATAACTTACCATGAAAAACCCAAAAATATAAATTTTCCCTCCAGCAAGTGTCCCAATCAAAAGCGAGCGCGTTGACGTGCTACTCGTATAGCTGAAAAATCTGTTTTGGGACCAAAAAATTTCAAAATGACAAAAATTTCTCCGAATTTGCTCAAATTTGGAACGAAGACCCTCCATCATGTATCATGCCCAGCCAGCGAAGCCTCGGCCAAAACTCGAAGTGGATCCGACCTCTTTCGCCGTTTTAGTGCTCTGCTCAACCTCCCTTTCAAAATCTTCATTTTTGCTTTGCCGACATGCATGCGAGCCCAATAGTGATGTTTCATGTGACGGAGCATGTCTTTGTCTCTATTGGCCTTCGCCAAAAACTCCTCCAGATGTCGATTTACTTTCTCAAGCCAAAATTGCCGCTCAAAAGGTGTCAAATCGCCAGGTGTTTTTCGGGCCAACTTTCAGTCTTCACGGATTTGTCACAGCTCTATAAGTGTGTGTTGGTCCTCTAGCTGCTTATTGCACTGCTCCAAATATTTGATCAGCATTCTGCCTTCAGCAACTTCTCATTCAGGCTGTCAATCTCAGCCTTCTGCTCTTGGATGATCTCTTTCAGTTTCGAGCTAGGAGATCTCCTATCCACATCACTAAATGTAACATCAATATCATGACCTCCTGAATGGGCCTCCTCATGTATTGACCTCTTGCCTCTGTCCTGAACCTGTACCTGTACCTGTACTGAAGAAGAAGGCGAGACCCCTTCCACGCCATGTGGAGATAGTACTCGTCGTGCAGCTGCAAATAAGGCCCTGTGGCCTCGCTGATATGTCACATACACTGGAGCACTGATATGCTCAGTCTCAGGAATGTCAAGCTAATGTGAAGGCTCTCCCTCATCATGAACTATCTCTGGAGGTGGCTGTGGCGCTGTAAAAAAGTCACGAGAGATGAAATCCTCCCAAGTAATGCCCTACTGTGCCAACTGATGAACCACTACGATCTTGATCAGTGCGTAATGATAAATACTTCTATGCTGCTGTGCTGGGGTCTTCTTCTGTACAAAAATCATCATCCTCTCTATGTTGTGATACATGAAGTATGGAATGTTCATCATACGTACCCTTGTGAAATGCATCAACAAACGGACATGGTACGCATAAAGACGCGAGAAGCTGCCCTCACAACTGAAATACCGAATGATGAGTTTCATCAAAGGTGCAAACTCATCATTCAAAAATTTGAAAGGAAAAACCCTGCTCAGGTGCCTCATATACCCAGGTTTTATGTACAGCTCATAGTAGGATTTCTCTAACTGCTGACGTTTATTCCATTTTTCTCCAATATTTGGTATCCCAGTGGCCTGTGCAATAGTTTCTGGTGACAGAATGAAATCTACTCCGGCGAGGTTTACACGGCCATCATGTAAATGTAGAACAAACAAATGAGCTAGTTCACGATGATGCTGGATTTGTGAAATTAACTCATAAAAGTGGTAGCATGACTGATAGCGAAAACAATCCATTGCAAGCGGGCAAGCATGCAATTGAACCAAAGAAGTAGGCTGTTCCCTGAGATGCCTACCACCTTTGCCACCTCTGTGAGACCTCCGTGGCACATTACCCTCTGTTGTGGAATCACTATCATACTCCTGCTCATAAACTGAACCTATGTCTGACATGGCTTTAAAAACAAGATGTCTGCAATATGTATGTTGATATAGGTGTGGTGAAATCAAAAGTTCAATGTATGCTCAAAACCCAAACATATTACATATGTACCAAAGCATCATAGGAAACAAGCCACAATGGTAATAACTCTGTTTAAGTGGATTGGCATGAAACAGTCACTGCTTTGATCACAAGGGAATTTTGACAAATGAGCAAAAAGTGTAATGTGCAGCCTTTGTAATGCTGGCTAAAATTTGTCAAAGGGGAAAATGAGTATGGGACTATATTTTATCAATGGAGAATGGGAAAACAATGTGATAATGACTACAATGAAACAATGGAAATGATAGTGGTAATACAATGGCAATGACAGCAGTGGTAAAATGATAAACTGAAAGTGTGAGGGCAGAGACACTTTGACAATAGATGCGTAGGTACATATATCAACCATACAAGTTGGGAAAATCTTCACAAAGCCACCAACATGTTTTTAAAACCCTAAGGAATGAATCTGCTATGAGCATAGGGTTTCACCTCTCTACACCCAACACATTAATTTCCCCACTTTAAACACACTACAATCATTTTCAAAATTTACTGAGCAGCCATTAAAAACCTACTTGCAAGCTGTTGGAGTCGATTTGGCATGGATCCGGACGCAATAGCAGAAATTTGTTGGCGCTGTGACTGTATGCGTAGCGTGCCTACCCAACGCGTAGCGCGCACCATACGCGTAGCGCCTGTGTTATTTTGCAAAGGCAGGGGAGGCTATATGCGTAGCACCCCTTATATGGGTAGCGCACCTCCTGTATGGGTAGCACGCAGCTCCAACTCCGTTCCACAGTTCTGAAAACCGATTTTTCACCCTTGTAATCTGCACTTTGACCTCTGCTTTGAGAATTGGTGAAAATGAATTGTCTCCAATGCTTTATATGAGTTGCAAAATATCTCATAAAATCAAATTTGATTTTAAATTTACTTCATGACCCACTTTTCTAATGTTTGTCACTTTGTCATTTTGATCACTTAATATGATATTTGTTCTTTGGCTTTTTATTATATTTCTAAATCTTGGACTGATGACATTTGGTTGTTTTTGCAGGGATCCAGCATTTGGCTTTGGAAAAGATCAGAGGCTTGCTCTGAAACTTCTTGTGATGAAACAAATACAATTATTACAAAAAATGAAGTTTGACAATTTCTAGTTCCAAAACAGAGTTTTGGACTAAAAATGTTTTCAAATGCTTTCTGAGAAAAAATATGAAATGAGGATCTTTTGAAACCAACCTCATGGCCTTGCAGGCTTTTATTACATGTATGCAAAAGGCTGAAAACCCTAGACTCTAGGACTAAAGACTCTTTTTTAACGAAACTAATCATTTATGACGATGAATGCAATGATCATGTACTTCGGTGATTTTTGAGGAATTTTGACTAACCCTGCAGGGACAAGCATGAGGAAACACAAGACAACCAGACCCCATCGTCAGTCAATGGCATGCCCCTAGCGAAATGAAACGAAGTGGAACAAGCGAGACACCTAAGAA
This sequence comes from Pinus tabuliformis, assembly GCA_031772625.1. Lineage (NCBI taxonomy): Eukaryota > Viridiplantae > Streptophyta > Pinopsida > Pinales > Pinaceae > Pinus > Pinus tabuliformis. The sequence goes on from CM062805.1 coordinate 1,149,807,789, forward strand.
TGATATGCAAAAGCGAAAAGATCTCTGACGGAGGGCTGTAAGGACCGACTCTAACATCCCCTATAGGCTGGCACACCAGAGAAAGATAGTTCTTGTATGCCTCAGCATCTAGTATTCTCAGCTTCTGTGGATCCCATAGCATGAGAATCCCTCCTGTAGAGTTAATGGCTTTCACCTCTAAACAATCATACTTAATTAACCATTTATTATGGATTTCTCTTATTTTTTCTATTGAGAATTTTGTTTCTTGAATAAAGACCATGTCTGGTTTTTCCTCTTTTAATCTATTGTTTAGATTTCTCTATTTTCTTCTACTCCCTAACCCTCTAATATTCCAGGTTGTGAGCTTCATTAAGAAAGGTTAGTAAGAGAGTAGCTGGTAAGATCTCTCATCTTTTCCTTCCTTTTCTTCCTGAGTTTTTTGGAGATGATGTTTGCGGTTTCTCCATCACTTTGACCCCACTCTATTCATGGCTTTCATGGTTTCTTTTGACTCCAGTTCCCTTTGATTGCACCCTCCATAGATAGAGTTGTTGGACTCGATCATACTCTTCTTTAGGCAGTGAGTCCACACCTTTGTTCTTTCCCTGTTCCAGAAATTGCTCTAGATCTAGATTTTCTCTTTCTAGTATCTTCTGTAGTTCATGATCCTCCATACCTACCTCACTTGGGGTCATTTCCTAGTCCTTGCTGATCTCCATGTAGCTTTGTAGTCCCTCTATTTGCCGGTCATTTACTGGGATATCCTCCATTCCATCTTCCATATCCTGCTCCTTTGGATTGTTATCCTTGACTGGGTCTGTTTCCATGTTCTTCTCCACTTCCTTGAGGGTTTTGAAGCTATTGTGTCTTGTCTGTTTTTCTTCGCTTGTCTTCTTATGCAATATTTCCCCCCCTTTCCCTTTGCCTCCAACCTTGGTAAAACCCTCATGATCTTTGTCCATAGGGGTCTTTCCATTATTTTCCATATAGTTTGTGGGGCAATCTCTGAATAGATGGCCATGTTCATGACATTTCCGACATCTGAGAGGTATGTTCTCATAGTCTACCATTTGTGTCCATTGCTCATCATATACCTCTAATATTATTGCATCCGGGAGGGCTCCAGATAGATCCATTTCCACACATATTCTAGTGAAGGAGGTATATTTACCTTTGAGAGTTGCTTCTGATATTTTTACAAAATGCCCCAGCTTGTTGCCTATGGTTTTTAGTGATTCTGGTTGCCAGTAGTCCAGAGGTAGTGAGTATAGTCTAGTCCAAACTAGTACAAATGTGAATGTTCCCCATTTCGGGACAAAGTTCACTGTGCATGGCCATATGTAAAGTCCTACTGTAGCATAGAAGTACAGTCCCCCTTCAAACACTCTGTCCTTGTCCTCTAGGCTCGCAAACACTACCGTGAAGAAGCCCTTTGAACCCAGATGCAAATGTATCTCTCCTTTGGGCTTCCAGTGGCTCCTGATCCAGATGTGTAAAGCTCTCTCCATTGGCCATATTCCCATAAACTTGCAGATGATCACATGTTCTCTCATATGGTCCCTATGCGCTTGAATCGCTAGATCACTTAATATGACCCTGGGGATGATGCTCGATTTGGGCTTGCATGCTCCCATAGTTTTCATTTGAGGCCTTTTCTTGCTACTACCTCCCTTCTCCCTTTCTAGACTTGAGTCTTGTTGCTCTTCTTCCTGATTCAGGATCTCATTGCATCCCACTGTTTCCTTTCCTCTTGTTTCTGCAGTCTTTCCCATCAGTATTTTGAACTATTTCCCTCCTGCCTCCCTGCCTCCCACCATGACGGCTTGACTGTAGGAGGGAGTAGCGCGCCCTCCTGCACGACCCACCATGAAACCCTAAAACCAAAACTGGCACCAACATCAAGTTTTTCTCAAGTTGTAGAGCATTTCCAAGATTATCCTCAAATTCTTCCAATTCATGTTAAAGATGTATTTTTTTTTAGTTTTTTTTTTTTTTTCCTTTTAGATTCATAGATAGTTATGAATGATTCTAGTTTGATAATGCACACATTGACAATTTAAATTGATCTCTCATTGCGTTTAGAATAGGCTGACTTTAAATTCTGTAGTTTATGAATTCATTGCTTTGTTAGTATAGGATTTACTAATTTCTATAATAAATTTACTTTTAGGTATTTACTTTCATGTTATTAGAATATATTTAGTTTCCTATTGATAAGATAGATTTACTTTCCTATTGATAATATAGTTTTAGTTTCATGTCACTAAATAGATTTATTTTCATGTCAATAGAATAACTTTTATTTCATGTCAATTGTCATGTCGATTTCATAGATTAAAAGATTTCTTTCCAAGTTCTGAATTTGATACTTTTGAAAAAGGAAATGAGTGGATACTCATCTTAGACATATTCATAAATAGGTTTGATCTTAGCTTCGTAATAATGTTAAATAAGTTAATTTTCTCTTAAAATTGAAAGTTTCTTCCTAGCATATATTGTGCAAGTGTACTTCACAAGTACACAAACTTGGATTCATAATTTAATACTAAGTAATTTAACTCACAAATAAATCACACAACAACTCCTTCCCTGGTTTTGACATAAACCTACTCAATACTCCCACTACATGTGTAATGTTTGGTCTAGTACATACCATTGCATACATCAAGCTACCAACTACACTCACATATGAAACATGAGACATGTCCCCCTCCTCTTCATGTGCCTTGGGACATTGTTCAACATATTACTTTACACCTACATGAATAAAAACCTTGAGCGATTTTCTATCCTGCATATTAAACCTCCTTTGGTCTTGAAATATGGGAAGCATTGTCTTGACATACTTCCTTTGGTTTAACCAAAGCTTCATTTTTTCCCGATTTTGTTTAATTTCCATGCCCAAAATATATTTTCTTGCACCAAGATCCTTCATGTTGAATTTAGAGGACAATTAGGTCTTCAAATCCTAGATAATTTCTTTCTCATTTGCAATTAACACCATATCATCCACATACAAGACCAAATAAATAACATGGGCACCAATTATTTTAAAATACATACAGTGATCCACTTCACTCCTTGTGAAGCGAAGTCCCTGTATATATGTATCAAGTTTTTGATACAAGATCCTTGGTAACTTTTTCAACCCATAGAGATTTTTTTTTAACCTGCATGCTAGTTCTTTCTTACCCTTCACTGCAAAGGCTTCTGGTTGCTTCATGTAGACATGTTATTCTAGATCCCCATGAAGAAATGTTGTATTCACATCCATCTATTCTACCTAAAAATCAAAAGCAACAACAACATATAAAAGTAATATAATAGAAAGTAACTTGGCAACAAGAGAAAAAACATCACCAAAATAAATGCCTGACACTTGGGAATAATCTTTTTCTACCAATTGAGCTTTGTATTTCTCCACCTTTCCTTCTTCATTCATCGTCTTCTTAAACACCCATTTTCTGCCAATGGGTTTCCTTCCAGCTGACAAACCCACCAAATCCCAAGCCTTATTTTTGTCTAAAGATTTCATTTCTTAAACCATGGCCTCCTTCGAGAGTTTGTCATCCTCTAAATCCACTGCCTCCCTCACAGTTCTAGGATCATCATCAGCAATAGATAAAGAATAGAAAACATATGGAATATACCTCTTTGGTTGTCTTCTCTCTTGAAATGATCTCCTCAAAACTAGAGTGTGTTTCTCTTCTTATTTTGTTGTAGAGTCTAATTCTTCCTCCTTCAATTCAAACTATATATTCTTTGGTTCCTTTTCCTTTGGTAGGACTTCATATTTAATAACATCTTTCATCTCTCTAAGCACAAAATTTTGGCTATACACAACCTTCCTTGTTTCTGGGTTCCAAATCTTATAACATTTTAAAGCATCATTATACGCAATAAATATGCATCTTTTAGATTTACTATCCAACTTGGTTATTTTCGCCTTTGGAACATGCACATATGCATCACAACCAAATACCCAGAGATGTGAGAGAGAGGGTTTCTTACTAGTCCATACCTCATGTGGAGTCTTATATTCCAAAATTGATGATGGTGATCTGTTAAACAAGTAACATGCAATATCCATTGTCTCTACCTAGAATTCCTACCCTAATCCAATGCCACTAAACATGCTTCTTGCCTTTTCCACCAACATCGTGTTTATTCTTTCTGTAACTCCATTTCGCTAAGGTGTGTATGGAGTAGCCTTATGTCATACTATACCACACTTATTTAAAAACTCTTTAAATTATTTCTTTCAGAACTCTCCACCATTATCTCTACTCAATACCTTAATCTTCTTCTTTGTTTGATTTTCAACCAGAGATTTACATTCTTTAAACATGTAAAATACTTTAAATTTATTCTTGAGGGGATTTATAAATGTATTCCTCGAGAAGTCATCTATAAATGAGACATAGTACATAGATTTTTTGAGTGATGGAATCGACACAGGTCCAAACACATCAATGTGCACAAGCTCTAATATCCCTTTTGCCCTCTTAGCACCAGAGGGGAAGCTCACCCAATTTTTCTTCCCATATACACAATGCTAATAGAAATCAAAATCTAGAGAGAAATTATAGATACCCACTACTATAGCATTATCATGCAGTATTCAAAATACTCTTCCCAAACCTGAACCTGAACCTTCTCACCCTCTTCTTCATCTGCTAGCTGCTCTGATTCCTCAATTTGTATAGGCACAATTTTCTCTATCATTGCGCCTTGCCTTTCCTCTTGTTCCTGTTTCGACTTCTCTTCGCTTTCTCTCCTCCTCAGCACTTTCTCTTCTTTCAACTTATTTTCTGTTTCCTGCAACTTCTTCTCTACATATTCCAGCCTTTTCTTATCTCTCTTCCTTCATTCTACTCTCCTTTCATGCTTTCACCTCTTTGCCTCTATCTCCAAAGCTACTTTCTCAACAAGAGGATATTCTATGAACTTGTAGCTTTTCTCAACCTTTGCGCTCTCAGAAATCTTCCTGTTTCTTTTATCCTGTGCCAATTTGTTGCTCACTGTTGTTGTTGTCGCTTCTTCCTATTGTTCTGTTGCCTACAGATCCGATTTCCATTCTATAGCCATGTTTATCAATTCATTAATCCTAGAGGAGTTGTAGCAGTACCTCCAAGGGTCTTCCTCTAGTGAATGACATGCCCCGTGGATTCATGGATAATAAACCTTGGCACAATGGTTCTTGCATATGCAGTGGGGATCATATGGATTGAAACTCTTGGTGCCAAACTCAAACTTCTTCAAGTCCTCTGCCTCGACATCCACATCCTTCAAGCTCAGGATAGTGTACAATCCAATGTGCAAAGGAATAGAAAGTTGTGGTGCCTTCTTCCTACTGTGCAGTCTTGCTGATAACCCTATGGAGATGTGATATGAAACCTCTTGCATGACCAACTTATCTGTGGAAAACCTTGGTAGCAAATATAGAGGCTTTTCTCCATGAAATATCCTGGTGAAGGTACCACCAGGTGAGGCATATTAGTCTGCAATGTTAAGCAATGCTTTCATCGCTTCTTGGTACATGCAAGGTGGATCCTGTTCAAATATCATCTTGTAAACCAGGGTGATTAAGTGGTAAGATAGCCTCACCATGACTCCTCAGTAGTTGTACTCATAGAGAAACTTGCAATAGATGTTCACAACATCATCTGATGGTGTCCATGTCCAACCCATGCGAGAAAAATATTGTTTGGCACAAATTTCATCAAGGAGGTATGTGGATATATAGAATATCACTCGCTCATCCTTAGGTAGATACTGGGCATTAGAAACATGCACTTTCAGCTGAAGATCCAACATGTTTGACTAGTTGAACGACCTTCCTTCATTTTCCAACTGATCCAACACAACCACTCAACTCTGCGGAAAGGTCTTTATGCTCTCTTGACCATACAAGCGGCATGCAAAGATGATCAAGAGTTGGTAGGCATTCCTGAGTGACTTAGTCTTGTAGGCCTGATTGGGTGTTGACTTGAACTTCTATGGATCTTTTGCCCAACACTTCGTGATGTCTCTAGTGTTCACATTGTTGTTGGTAGTAAAGAAGAGTGCATCCATGCGGTTCACCGATAGTGGTAAGTGATACATCTGATGATAGTTTTCCATCCTGAAGGTGGCAAGTTGTGTTCCACTGGCACAGCTTAATGTCATCTTCTTGGGACCAATATGTGAGACAATCCAGTGAATGATGTCTACACATGCAAAGGAGGGGTACCTACATGCAACCCTGTACAAACCTGACTTGTAAATGTTGACATAGACCTGTCGATCTTCCAGATGTCCATTAAAGCTGTCTGCAAATATTTCCTTTATTTCCTGCCATGTAATGTTCATGTCCTTCTCTATGAACAATTGTGTGTCTGCATAGACTAGCAAGTTCATTGACCCTTGTTCAACTACATCTCCAGTGCTGCTTTATATTGTATTTTTTGATCTAGCTCTCTTGGAAACCATGTTGCATGTACTCCTAAGAATCTTCTCAACAATTGTTGTACCTAGAGATAGAGAGGATACTCATGGCATGCAAATGTCAACTTAAAATAAAAAATCACTTCATGGACCAATCATGCAACAAACTGGGAAACTGTTGGGAAAAATTGTGTAATTCTGGCTTTTAAAGGTGAGGGAATGCTAGTTGGATCTATGCATTGTACAGTCCCAACTGCCAGTGAGAGGTGGTGATGACTGGAACTGTGCAATGTGTAGTCCAGTGGGCTTACTAATGACTGGAGCTACATAATGTGCAGTTTAGTTTGGCTTTGATGTGGGTTGGGATTGCGCATTGCGCAATCAAAGAGGGCAAGACTACGGGATTGGCTCCTAGAACAACACAGTGCGTCGTTAGAGTGAGTCACTACCAGCCTCTGCAAATTCCTGGAGCCAAAGTAGAGCCTTGAGATCTAGAAATGCATAGTGCATGCCGGGAAGAGCTAGATCCGAGCCAAGGTAGCCCAGATTTTCCCAAGGGAAACTTGTAAATGAGTAGATCTGAATGCATGAGTGAAGGATGGTGCAGATCTAAGTGAATCTTGATTCATGCAATAAAAAAAATGTAGGAATCAATCAAACATAATAAAAACGAAGCTTGTGAGCAGAGTCGCCACAATGACGACTGTTAGTGCAAAAACTGGGTTATGCATGTGACGCTTAGGAAAGGCAATGCAAAACTCAAAAAAACACTTCTACAAGCTAAAAAAAATCAGAATTGCAATGGTCGTTCAATAAAATGGGTAAAACAACACTCACTTAAGCTAAGAAAAACAAAAGCAACAGAAAAAGCAACAAAAACTAGAAAAACAAAACTTATCCCGAAAAGATGTGCCAACTATGCTGAAGGTTCCTAGATGCATCGGGAATGCCACAGCTCCAAGATCAAATATGAAAATTAGCTCTAGCGGCATCCACTAAATAGATTTGATCAATTTATGGTTTATGACGCGAAGGCCAAAAATCTAGGAAAAAACAACAAGTGGTGGTAGTTTCTAAAATTAACTCAATTGTAACTCCCACTGCTAAAAATAGATCCCTATTTTTTAGGGATTCTTTTTCACCTTTTTCTTTTTTATTTTTCGGGAAGAGGCTGCCATGCAAGAATGGAGAAATTGCATAGTTCTGGGGGGAACTGGGCAGCTTTTCGACACATGCATCAGAGATCAACTAAAGGAATGCTTCTACACAATTCCTGGGTTGAGTGGCTCTAGCTGCCTCTCATGGTCTGCGTAGTTTCCTAGCTGAAGACAAGCTATTAGTTGGGTTTGTGCATTTCTAGAGCCGAATGTCACTACTGGGTTGAACTGTGCATTTCCTGAGAGCAACACTGGTTTCCCTCTAGGACTGCATAGATTTCCAAGGTAGTGTAAGAGTTGGATGTAACCAAGTCACGGGGAAGTCAGCCTCTGGTTAATCTGCAAAGAAAGTAAGAAAAAAAAAGTTGTAAAGGAAAAGATAAACTCAAATTAAAACACAAGTACCTGGGCAGTGCAAGAAAAGCTGATAATATTTTAGTAGGGAGGCTCCAAAATGAACCAAAAGAAAAAAATGGAGGGTGGTTGTAGCTCCTACAACATTGGCGACACACTAGTGAACTCCAGCTCTCTGTATGGACCTTGTCTCTTGTAAAGTGAGTCTAACTCTTCCAGAAGTATTGTTCGATTCTTTGATCATCATGGCTTCTTCACTAGCTTGAGTTAAAGGTATAGTCCCTACCATTATCCTGATCAATCAATGCACATACCAAGACAAGTGAAATTATTTGTTTCGATTGGGAATGATAGATTTATTGATGCACAAGTAATATAAACTTTCAGAGTTTAAGTTTCATCTCTGGTGTTGCTCTGCTGCTAGCAGGCCTCGACAGTACCCAGGTGGAGTCTCCTCATGATTCGGATTTAAACATGAATGCAAAAAATTATAGATATAACCATAAATACAAAGATGTAGTAGAAATAACACTTCATTTCATTAATATCAAATATTGAAATATGCTTACAAACAGAATGGAAATAAGACTAGCTCAGGCGATGGTAGATTATTTCTGAGAAGAGATGTGGCGGCTACGTGTCTCTAAACTGTGTTACAATAATGCTCAAAGGCCTATTAATTATTGAGAAACAATGAAGAAACCTAAACATCCAAAAATCTAACCCTAGGAGATGAAGCGCCAAACTATGGGCCTTTTTTGGGTAAATTGGTACATCAACAAACTAGGGTCATAACCTTTGCATACGATCTCTATTTGATGCGCACTATACCTCATTAGAAATATCGATCCATGGACTACACCTTTTGAATGACCAACATCGGTCAATGACCGGATTTGGTCCCAGTTTTCCAAAAAAAACGTCGTTTAGGGCCTCAAAACGGCTCCGGAAGTTTAGGACCAGAAAACCTGCCAAAAATAGTAAATTGTGCTACAAATATGGAAACTAAAAAACTAAAAGAAACAATGGTGGGGGTCCAAGTGGAAAAGGCGGGTGGCCACCAATATCCACCTGGATCACCTCAGAAACACAAGCATCGCTCGCTACTAGCGAGCCTGGACAATACTCGACGAAGTTACTTGCTTCACCTCTCTATGCAGGAAGACTTTCTCTTCTTTCACCTTATTTTAGTTTTTCATTTTTCATTTTTCAGAGAGCTGTGCATATGAACTTATAATTTTCATGAGGAGGAAGAGGGATCCCGACTTATTGAGAGTAGAAGAGGTAGTCCCTTCAACAAAGGATGTTATATATACCTCTGACATACTTGAGTTTTTCCCCTTCACGTTACTCTACTTGAATGAGTTGACAAGGTTTAACCAAAAATAGAAAACCAATTAGAGTAGGTGGTACTAGTTAAAAGTGAAATTGTTTTATTTTCACAAATACTCACTCTGAAAGGAACGTATTTTCCATCAGGGTATCATCGACTTAAAGAATGCAATATCTCTCCAAAGAGAGGGAATAGACAGATAACCAAATGTTGATAGTTGTACAAATCCTCTTCTATTTCACCTTGCTTGTCTCAAGAATCCAACATGGTTTCATGGGAAAATAATACTATGAGTGTGTAAAAAAGCAAACAAACAAGAAAGCAAAGGATAGAAGTAAAACGAAAGCAAAGCAAATAAGCAAAGGAAAACATGAAAGCAAAGAAAACAAGAAAGCAAACCAAACAAGAAAGAAAATACTACTCCTACTCCTAATCTAAACAGTGGAGGGCCTTCTCACATGAAGTGATATTTCCAATGCAGCAACTAACATGGAAAATTTTACGGGTTAATATTCGTAGGTGGGCTAATTTTCCATCATTTTTCCAAAAAAAAAAGATTCACCAATTTCCATTTTTTAATAAAAATGATTCGCCTAAATTTTACAATATAAAATTATTTTACCTTTAAAATTGCTAACAGTATATAGAGAGTATATATAAAATCATTATAAATTTGAATAATTTTACAAACACATCAAAAACATTTTATAGTTTACATATTAGGGAGTAGTGAGATTTTCCAATGTTTTTAAACTTCAAGATAATTTTCCATCCTTAAAATTTTCCCTGGCCATTGGTGCATTGGTTGGTAGATTTAAGTGAAGGCAAGGTTGACAAGAAATGTATTCAGGAAAACTAGCAAGCAAGAAAGATAAAACAATGAAAAACAACACGCTCAAAGTTTAAATGTGTCCATAGAAAAGAACACAGTAAAAGCCCATGACAAACACTCTATAGACGTACCATGGTGTGGAAACACACTGTGCGCATATGATAAGCATGCACACTCTTTTGATCTTAACAAATGATCAAACATGTAAAAAGAAGAAAAATTTATCTTGGCAACATGACTTGCTATGTATGACTCCTCCAATGCATGAGCAATGGGATCGTGAGATTCTAGTGGAGGATGTGAGATTTGTGGACTAAATTGATTTCCATTGTGCACATGAGAGTGATGAGGATCCCAGGGTGTTTCAAAAAATATCTAATCTGGAGTGGAACTCACCTCAAGACTATGATAACCTGACATAATCATCAGCTCAAGCTGAAGTGCATCGACGGCTTGAGGGGTTTCCACTTCATCAGAATATATATCATTAAAGACCAATGGCTTGGAAAGATCAACATCAAGTGAATCAGAATCGTGATCAAATGGATTGGAGAGACCACGATAGCCAAGATCAAAAAATTTAAGATGTACATTGGCATCCTCATGATCCAACGAATCATACAAAGTGGTTGATGAGAAATAAAATTGTTCACCCTCTGAATTTCCAGAAAGAAAAGATGACAAATTAGGTGGATTCGAAAAGAAATATTTGTGCTCTCCGCAATCAGATGACGGACTGACATCTTGTGTGTCCTGTGAATGATTGGAAGTAGAAACATCCAGGGATAAATTTTCAGAAGAAAAATAAGAAATGGAAAAATCACAAAAGATGTTAGGAAAGAGCAGATGAGGTGTGGATGAAAGGAGGTCATCCTTCACCGTAGGTTCTTCTTCAGATTCCCACACATACTCATAAAATGATAATGCAAGTTAGATGCCCAACACCAACTTCGTCGACAACTTGATCCTCATGAACAACAGATGTGAATTCCAGAGCGGATGAACACAATACAGTACATCCATAGGATCAAAGGAACTAGAGGATAGAGGTTGAGAAGATAATATCTTGTGAGAACCACCAGGTTTGCAGTCCAAATCTGGGTAGATGTTCCGAGATGGGGTGGGAGGATGTGACAGTTCAAGAGATGGGTTTCGAACTTCTCCCACCTAATCCTATGGAGCTAGAGCTATTTGATGAGAAGAGAACAGAGGGTCACTTGTGACAACAACCCTATCTATCATAGATTTGGAAGCTCTAACAACAAGGTATGTTGGGAGGGGTTCAAATGATTCCAACTAATGTGGATTTTCAAATACATGAAGAAGATACTTAATTATTTCCTTGATAAATTTCCAATCAATTTAATATTCAGGGATTTTAAAAGAAAGATTACAGAAGAGGTCCCAAAATTGCACAATAGATTCATGAGGTGCTTTCCATAATTTCATAAATTTTTTATTAAGTGCTTTGTGGTCATAACGATAGAAAACACAGATTAACTCTCCGATCATGTGATCAAATGAGTGAACATAGGCCACAAGAAATGTGCGACACCATTGATCAACATGCCCTTTGAACGTGTAAGTGAACAACCCACAAGAAATATCGTCTGAGGGGATTTCATTCCTCTCAAAGAAGCCTAAGAAGGCAACTTCCTGTCTCAACAAGGTTGCTTCGCCTTCACCATTATAATTGATTCGTGACAAGTCATCATGACATCCTCGGGCGCTTTGAAATCAGGTGCATGAGAAAAAAATGCCGAATTTGAGATTGAAATGTAAGTCATGAATGACATGTAGAGATTCAAAATAGACTTTGAGGGCTCACCTTGTCATCTAGCCCTCTTTCTAGTGCCATAAATGCTGATGGTGTTGGGCCCGTCAACATGTTAGGGGATATCCTCGGTAAGAAGTCCAAACTAGACCTCAGATTGTTTGGAGTGGGAGTCCCAACAGTGGGTAATAAAGTAGTTCCTTGACTGCGGTAGCGCATAGAGGTAAGTATGATAACTCTATCAGAAATAAGTGTGTGACATTGTAGCGATCCAAGTGCAATGCATGGGGGTTCTAGCACACAAAGGGGAAATGTAAGTGTGTCCCTTAGATGCCTGTGATAGTACGCAACTCGAAAGGAACACACGAGTGGAATGACATCATAAGCGGGAATCAAAATAGTCCACAATACAAAGTGAAAGGTTAATACAAAAACATGTCTCCAAAAAGATTCATACATTTTCATACAAAATAGTTCATACACAAATGCGTAAGTTAAATACCATACATTTCTAAAGTAACCAAAATATTCGAACTACAGTAATAAAATATGCGTGAAAATGTGATGGCTCAGTTATATTATTAAGTGAAAGTTCCATCCATACATACACCATTGGCAACCACTAGCCCTAATAGTGGAACATTACGTCAACACTACCTTCTCCTCCAAAGAGATGTTCCCGCTCTATGCTGTGGAGAATCCAAGGCTCGTCACAATATTCTCCAAGCCTTCTATAATCAATGCCTAGCAAAAATCTTGGCTCCCAAAAGCCTCTACTATGAGTTATGAGGTTCTATATATAACAAAGGGTGGGGTGACCCTTGACATTCCCCTTTGACTCTTTGATTACCCTCATGATTCTTCACATTACATAGTGATTTTTCACATTCCACTAATGACAGTTGGAATTTCACTTACAATATATTTACAAATAATAATACAATTTCCACATATACCCATGTTGGAGAAAATAGGCTTGATTCAGCCTAACAAGACAAACGTCATCACTCAGGATCTTGGGGAAATACTAACTCGACAACATCCTCTTGATGGTATTTGATGACGAACTCATACCAAGCTTGGTACTACTTTATTATGTCCTCGTACTGTTTAGTGATGTCTTTCTTGAAACGGATTCTTACCTCCATGGATTCTGGGAATATGGTTCTAGAACCTTTGTTCAACTCATCTGGGAGCATGTGCAAAATTTTGCTGAGTGTGGCTGGACCACCAATGTACTTCTACATGTTTTCTATGCTCAACTACAAGTCATCGCTAGTGGTCTCTCGCATCAACTATTTTTTGTACCTGTTAACCTCTGGAAGCACTTGGTTCTTATTCATGGCTTGAGTGAGGGTTCCGATTGAGGGGATATTTTGTTTCCTCAATATGACATCCAGACTCTCGAACAACCCTGAATAGGAAGCCTCAATGCTGGAGATGAGTGTAAGGAGTTGCTCATAATTCTTGATCAACATCTGAATCCATGCTTTGTCTAGATCTGCCTGCAACTTCATTATCTTTTGCAAGTAAAGTGGGTCTCCCTTGTACCTCACTGTCCATTATTACACATGCATAATAGCAGCATGGATGTCTTTGAGATTTTGGGCTATCTTCATGCACTTCTTTTGAGAACCATATAGATGGACAACCACTTTGTGCACGGTGACAAATCTGCCATACAATTTTTGCATGGTGGTATCAAGAGTCGATACTTTAGTAAGCATATCTTTTCTCATGTCTGCCATAGTGTATCCTATGAATTGTTTTGTTCTCTACCTAGCCTCTTGAAAGTCCTTTTCCATACAATCATTCTCTTCTATCAAGAACTTGACCATTGAACTCGTGGCTTCTGCATAAGCCTTAGAAGCATCAACCATGGTAGTTGGATGTCTTATAACATATACAATAATCACCCTTTCCTCTATGTGTGTAGGTGATGCGAGATCATTCGAGAGCTGTTTATTTGTGCCTGTACAATCCTTTGTTATGACTCATCAAATGACAGATTATACTCATCCATCTCTGGATCATCGTCAAGGAGGAAAACATCCCCTTTCTCATTTGGGACTCATTTTTATTCTGGAGGTGGCGAAGACTATGGGGCGACCTTAGATGCTCTCGAAATGAGGTCGGTGTCTTGGTCATGTGGCTTCTATTCCAACTTCTTGTATGTTGCTTCAACCATATGCTCAATCTTCTGAGCAAGTTCCTGAACCTACACCTACTCACTTGCTTCTTCATCTACTCACTGCTCTGATTCTTCAACCTGGATAGGTGCAATTTTCTCTGTCATTTGGTCTTGCCTTTCCTCCTATTCTTATTTTTGCTTCTCTTCTCTCTCTCTCATCCTTAGCTCTTCCTCTTCTTTCAACTTCTTTTCTATTTCCTGCAACTTCCTCTCTACACCTTCCAACCATTTTTTATCTCTCTTCCTCTGTTCTACTCTTCTTTTGTGCTATCACCTCTTCACCTCTATGTCCAAAGCTACTTTCTCAAAAAGAGGATCTTCTCTCAACTTCTATCTTTCCTCAACCTCTGTGCTCTTGACAATCCTCCTCTTGCCTTTTTCATGTGCCAGTTTTTTGCTCACTGTTGATGTTGTTTCTACTTCCTACGGTGCTACTTCCTACAGAGCTTCTTTCAATTCTATAGCCATGTTGACTAGTTCATTAAGCCTAGAGGAGTTATAGCAATACCTCCAAGGATCTTCCTCTGGCCAATGACATGCCCTGTGGATCCATGGATAATTCACCTTCTACAATGGTTCTTTCATATGTAGTGGGGATTATACAGATTGAAACTCTTGGTGCCAAACTCAAACTTCTTCAAGTCCTCGGCCTCAACATCTACATTCTTCAAGCTCAGGATCTTGTACAACTCAATCCAAAAAGGAAGAGTAGGCCATGGCGCCTTCTTCATCCTGTGCAGTCCTGCTGATAACCCTATGGAGATGTGATATGCAACCTCTTGCATGACCAACTTATCCGTAGCAAGACTTGGTAGCACATGTGGAGGCTTCTCTCACCAAAAATCCTGATGAAGGTGCCACCAGGTGAGGCATACCAATATGAAATGTTAAGCAATGCCTGCATCTCTTCTTGCAGGCACATGCAAGGTGGATCTTGTTCGAATATCATCCTATAAACCGGGGTGATGAAGTGGTCAGATAGCCTCACCATGACTCCTCGTTAGTTGCACTCAAAGAGAAACTTGCAATAGATGTTCACAACATCATCTCATGGTGTCCATGTCCAACCCATGCCACGAAACTGCTACTAGGCATAGATAGCATCAAGTAGGTATGTAGGCATATATAATCTCACTTGCTCATCCTTAGGTGGATTTCGAGCATTAGACACATGCACTTTCAGCTGAAGAGCCAACATGTCTAACCAGTTGAATGACCTTCCTTCATTTGCTAACTGATCCAACACAACCACCCAAATATGTGGAAATGTCTCCGTGCTCTCCTAAACATACAAGTGGCATGCAAAGATGATTAAGAGTTGGTAGGCCTTTTATGAGTGACTTACTCGTGTAGACCTGATTGGGTGTCGACCTGAACTTTGATGGATATTTTACCCAATGCTTCATGATGTCTCTAGTGTTCACATTGCTATTGGGATTAAATATGAGTGCATCCATGCGGTTCACTGACTTTTGGTAATTGATACATCTGAAGATAGTTTTTCATCGTGAAGGTAGCAAGATGTGTTCCACTAGAACTGCTCAATTTCGTCTTCTAAGGATCAGTATGTGAGAAAATCCAGTGAATGATGTCTGCACATGGGAAGGTGGGGTACCTACATGCAACCTTGTACAAGCCTCATTTGTGAATGTTGACATAGACATGATGATCTTTTAGATATTTCTTGAAGTTTCCTACAAACATGTCCTTTATTTCTTGCCATGTAATCTTCATGTCCTTCTCTATGAACAACTGTGTGTCTGCATAGACTGGAAAGTTCATTGACACTTGTTCAACTACATCTCCAATGCTTCTTTCTATATATCCTTTGATCCATCTCTCTTGGAAAATGTATTTTCTATACTGCTGAGAAGATGCTCAACAAAAATTGTACCTAGAGACAGAGAGGATGCTTATGGCATGCAAATGTTAGCTTAAAATAAAAAATCACTTCAAGGACTGATCATGCGAAAAATTGTGCAACTGCTAGGCAAGATTCCACACTTCTGACTTTCAGAGGTGAGGGACTACCAGATGGGTTTGCGCATTTCCCAGTCCTAGCTCCCAGTGAGAGGTGGTGATGACTAGAGCTGCGCAATGCGTAGTTTAGTTTCGCTTTGATGCTAGCTAGGATGACGCATTGTGCAATCCCAGAGGGAAAGACTCTAGAACTGGCTCCTAGAATTGCGCAATGCAGAATTTGAGACAATCACCAGTAGCCTCTGCATAATTCTTGGAGCCAAGGCAGAGCCTTGAGATCCAAATATGCGCAGTGCATGCCGGGAAGAGCTAGATCTGGGCCAAGGCAACCCAGATCTTCCCAAGGGAAACTTTTAAACGAGCAGATCTGAATGCATGAGCGAAGGATGATGCATATTTGAGTGAATGGTGATGCATGCAATCAAAACAGGTTACGACCCTTGCCGCGCTCGACAGAACGTAACAACGCTTGGGGCTAGTCGTGGAAATAATATAACACATACCCAAAATATGCACTATTAATAAAAATAATAGAAAAACTTTTCTTCTAACAAGATTTGTCCTTTGAAAGTGTGTATACAAAAACAATACAAAATAAAGTCGAAGAGGTTCATATTTGAGCATATATTATCATGAGATAAAGATTGATTATGCACCATTGACGAAGTTTATCATATTTTGGGGTCTTTTATATTTTAGGTTTGTTGGCTTAAGGGGTCCTGACCTAGGTTCAGAGTTAGTTTTTCCAACCAACAAAACCCTACACTACTGGCCCTTTCAGAAACAACCTGCGTAGCGTAGGTTGAAGTCTCACCCAAAGCAATATTGCGGGATTCAATAATTACATTTCTGCATCCAAAGATGATGTGATGAGTCTCTATAGCCCAGATCTGTATTCGCACAGATCTAATCCTTAGATAGATCTTAACTCTGGAACCGACCTTAAGGACCTTTGGTTCCTCGTGAAACCCTTCAATAATGTTATTCATACTGTAACAAAATATGTTTACTACTTTCGTGCAATTGAACAGGTTTTCTAGGGCTTCTGAGATTTAGATCTGTCATCGCACAGACCTGTCTTCCTTATCCAAATCTAACCCTAAATTATAGATTTAGATATTTGTGAGCATCATTCAATCATCTTACTAAGCATAAGCATAATCAATTAACCCAATTCATGCAGATAAGACACATTAATTCAAGAAAAAAATATTCAGAGTGAGATAAACAGACAAATCACAGATTCAAGTATTTCCAACCCAAAATTAGTCTTTATTAATCAGAATCTTTCCAGTACAAACTTCAACTACCCTGTGCACTCAACTGTAGGGGTCCACGCACTCAGCTCTGGACTCTTCCAGGCCTCCGTACACTTAGCTGTAGAGCCTTTCCTTTGTTACTAACAGGAACATACCTTCCTGTCTATCAACCCCTTACAATATCATTCATTCCTTCATCTCTTTATTCTTTTCTATCAAAATTTATCCCTAAGACTTGCTATGACTCAACTATTTATAACCTTTCTAATACAATACCATTGCCCCAGGCTGACGGGTGAGTCTTCAAAACTGACCAACACAAGGAGCTAATACCCCTTTGACTCCTATTTATCTGTGCGCTCCGCATCCACATTTCGCGCAGATTTTACATCTTTTACAAAATTATTTACAAAAAATGACTAAGTTAATTCAATTCTACCCCTGGGACCCCATCCCAATGGCCTCCCAACACAAAGATTGTGACTCTCCCTTGAGTCTCTTAGCTGGTTGTTCCACTTTCTGGCGAAGTTCGCTAAATGCTTGAAGCTTTGCGGTAGTCTATTTTGATGCTTGTTGTACCTCTTGGACCAGTTTCTCTGTGGTTAGCCCCTACACTGCAAGTTACATAGTTCTTTGGGTCTGTTGCATGGCCTTAAACTTCTCATGAATATTATGTGAAATTTGGTTGGATTCCTCTATCCAAAGCTGAAGCCAGTCTCTTAGGAGGGACTTATTTTTTTGTAACTCCTAGATTTGCGTCTGAATTACCTTACCTTATTGTAGGCACGCGAAGCGCTAGACGGGCGCCAACGTTCATGCAGTCGTACTGATTTCATCATATTTTTTATGTGCTTCCTTAATTTCGGTGTTCAAATGTTGCAGCTTAGGGTCCTCCTGCAATGTATCCCATAGGCCCATTGCCTGATTGAATAGCTCATCGTAACCTTCGATTGCGACATCTAGTTGAGCTAGCGATTCTTTTATAGCTACACCTCTTTGTTCCCGAACTTCTAGTGGTGTAGTTGGTTAAAGCTTGAGCTAGAGTTCAGCTATCTTCATCTGGAACTCAAAGGTGACTTTCCCAACCTAATCTTTGGCGTTGCGCACCACAACAGTTAACCTCCTAAATTTCATTGCGGCTTGTGCATCGTCTGGGATATGAAATTCTGGAACTGTTTGATAGGCTTGTTCAATTATTGACTCGAGGTTTGTGCTTTGTGTTTGCAATTCTTATTTCTCTTTTAGCACCTGTGTCTTTTCATCATACATTTTTGCATTGTTGACTTTACACTCACTGAGGACTGTAAGGGCACATTTCTCCCCGATCTACCACTCATCTAAGACCCCCTGGTGCAATGCATGGAGGGCCTGTAGCAGAAGTGAAACCACATTGATCCCAATAGCCTTGATCTTTTCCAACATGCTGTGGTCTTCCTGGTTGTCTGCACGCAAGGATACTTCTGGTAAAGGAATGATCCTTACGTCCATTGTTCGTTCCAATTTTGGAACACTCATGCTCACTTGAGTCAAGCTCGCTTTCACCGTGCTCGCCTGGACCTGACCGGCATGGAACTACAGCTCACACAGATCCTTCTTGACACTCCCCTGTGTCTGCATCTCTGGTGGTATTGCGAACCTTGTCATCGATCTCATCTAAATCTCCATCTGTTAGCACAAGAGCGTCCACCAGCTATTTTTTATCTAATTTTCGCTTCTTCCTCGGACCTGTTGTTGTCTCATGGGTGCACTTCTGTAATTTAAAGGAGGTGGAAACCTCCACACCCCCGTCGCCTCCCTAGGCCGATATCGCTTGCTCATTAGTGTGTTTTGAAGCTAATTTGTTGCTTGCTTCTATATCTTGTTTTTCCTTCTCATCCTATTCGTTAGCAGTGTGCTCCTTCACAGCCCACTCTCCCTCCACATCTACCTTAGCAACAACTTATTTTTTCTTCTGCTGGGCAACCTTCTCCCACATGACTGCCTATTCTTGTTCTTTCTTCTTTTTCACAGCAGAGGTTAGCGCAGAGGACCTTTATCCTGCTTTGCTCATCTCAACATCGAATTGGATAGGCTCACGCCACTCTGTTGGCCATCCACCCAAAACCTCCTATACATTCGTGTCGGCCACCAAGTAAGGCAGCTTGTGCCATGTCCCTTGAGGGTCTTTTCTCCCACGGATCCAGACATTTTGAAAGTATGCGTTAAAGTCTGTGAAGGCCTTCAGCTACTCGAATAAAGTGGGAGATAATCTTGGCATCTATTTTACAACTATGTTGATGTCCATCTCCATGAAAACCCAAAAAAAATGGATTTTGTACTTCGTGCCACGTCTTTTGTCTACCACAACAAAGAAAACTTCGTTGCCTCTGGGAGGGTATCATTCAACGGAGGGAACTGACTTCCTCCAGAAGCCTCCATGCCACCAAAATAATTAGCAATAAGAACCAAGCATAGTGGAACGACTGGCTCTTCTCTTGCGCCTCGCGACAATTTTCCAAGAATTCCTTACATAGATATTGGGCCTAGTTATACTCGACGTTGTTCGCACACTATGCAGTTAATGAAATGACACACGCATGCACTTCATCCGCATGACAATTTCACATTATCTTCCTTGCGAGGATCTGAGTGACAAACTTTACCGCCTAGTCTGTTATGGAGCAGATAGAATGTTTGTGCTTTCCCTTTACCACCCCGTATTCAGTCTTTATGGGTCTGCAAGTTGTTTTTCTAGGGATTTTCCCACAAACTCCTTTTTCGAGTCTATTCCTTTATATGGTAGCTTAGTAATCCTATGGATTAGCATCTCCATGTTGGGGATAGGCTCACCTAGCCATTAGCACCCATCATGAAGTAAAGTCAGCAACTGGCGCACACACGTCATATTGATATTGGAGCGGTGAAAATGAGGTATGAATAGCATGTGTAAAAGCCCCATTAGTTGAACTTCACGAACCCATTTAATGGTGTTTTAGAAGCTACAACCACCCTCCAAAATTTTTCCTTAGCTTCCTTTTGGAGCCTCCTACCGGCCATCCTCAAAAACATGTCTTTCACTCTCAAGCACATAGGCTTTAGCTGTTTCATAGAGTCTTGTTAGCATGTGCATGCAAGCTGGTTTTGCCTCCTTCATAGGCTGCTTTACAGACTTAGTATTAGTTTCTAGTTGAGCAACTCCCTCTGGGAATGGCACAATTCTAGAGGGGAACCAAACTTACCTCTAGAAATTGTGCAAACCTAGTTGGACACCCAGTTGGGCTCGAGAATTGCGTAGCTCCTCCTATTAGTCTTCCTCTCAGAAATTGCACAATTCATTCTAGGACAACTAATCAGCCTAGAAATTGTACAATTCATCCCAGGATAGCTGCTCAACTTAGAAATTGCACAATTCTGGGCAACAATCACCTACTACTCCTAGAAATTGTGCAATCCCTCTGGGACAACCAGCCTAGCAGCTTACAGAAATTGCTCAAATCCAGCCAGGTAGCCTACTGAGCTTAGAAATTGCGAAATACAATCAGACAGGCTTCCTTTAGAAAATTGTGAGGTCTGACTTGGGACAACTGCTAAGCCCAGAAATTGTGTAATTCTGGGAGATAGTCACCTATTCATTTCAAAAATTGTGCAATCTCTCTGGGATAGCCATCTCTGCTCAGCCCAGAAACTGCGCAGATTTTCATCCCAGGCTCACATACTGATGCATGTGCCTTTAGGTTAACCGGTTCCCTCCAGGAACAAGCAAAACTGATTTGCATGCATGGACTGCTTCTCCCAAGAGAGCATGCAAAGGCATCCCTTGATTCAAGGATCTATTTTTAGCAGCTAGAGGTTACATGCAAGGATCATTTTAGAAACCTCCTGCCAGGTGTCGCTTTCCTAGATTTGTGGCATGTGCATCACAACCTCGATTTTATCAAAATTCATCAACCAGATGTTGTAGATCTCATTCCTCACATCAACCTTGCAGCTCTGACATCCAACTTAGCTGTTTCGGGGTAAGCCTTCTTTTCATGTCTTGCGCGATGTTTCTGTCACTTTTTGTGTTTTGCTTTTGTGTGAGTTCTATTTGCTTGATTTTAGTGAGCACTTTCTGTCATTTTGATGTATGCTAGTTTGTAGAAGCACTGTTTTAGTTTTCACTCACATCTTACTTTTGTCGCATGCATGACACTGTTTTTGCATGGACGGTCGTCGTTGTAGCAACTCGCTTCACACACATGCATGATTTCCCGTTTTCTAAATCGTGTACTTGTTGTTTGCATGTATGATCATTCACTCTTGTTTACACTCATCTCATCATGCATTCAAACTTCTCATGTTTTCAGTCGCCCGTCAGTGGGCTTGGGCTGCCTTGGCCTGGACCGTGCCTTGCCCGTCTAGCATTGCGCATTTCTGAAAGAGAAGGCTCTGCCTTCCCTCCATAAATTTCCCAAGTCTAGCCCAACACTGACCTCCAGGCTTTCATTGCGCAATTCTTGGAGGCAATGTCCTACTGGCCCTAGAAACTGTGAAATGCAGTTTGCTAATTACATGTCAATACTGACTGAAATTATGCATTGCACAATTTCAGTCCCCAGCAGGCCAAGCTGGACTGTACATTGCATAGTTCCAGTAGTCAGTCAACCTCTTGACAACCCAACCTATGCTTTGCGTAATTTTGGCAGTCAATCTCCCAGCCTCTCAGTGAAGATTGTGCAATCTTCACAAACAGTCACACATGTTTTATGTCAGTCTTCTAGTTTGTTTTGGTTTTTTACTGAAAGATTGCTTGTCATGAGTGTTTCTATGTATCTAGGTATCACAGGTGTTCGTCTACCTCTCAGCAGCACAGGTACAATGGATTTCCACGAGAAAACTTGGGGATGCAGTCGAGCAAGTGTCTATGAACTTTCCTATTTATGAATACATCGAGTTGTTCATGGACAAGGATGTCAAGATGAAATGGAAACAACATCATAGCAAGCAGCACCATCAGTAGCAGCAGAAGGCATCACACCTACAAACAACGAATGCAAGAGAAAGGTTGTTGACAACACAGAGGCAGAACAAAGTTGCAAGCTCAAGAAGATCCACTTTTGATGAATGAAACTTTGGGGACTGAGGCAATGAGGTGATGGAGAAAAACTAAGATCGAGCAAAGGCAGAGAGAGAAACAGAGAAGGAATTGCATTGTGTTGAAGCAGCAACTCAAGGAAGAACAGGAGGTGCATAGACAAGGGAATGAGTTGCATCGAGAACATGTACAACAGGGGGCGCAACATGAACATATAGATGAAATTGCGCCCATACAAGTTATAGATACATCCCAGCAGCTGGCATGGAGTAGATAAGGTGAGAAACATTGTTGATTGCATGACAGGGAATTCAACAACATGCATGTCATTGTGCGCACGCATGCGATCCCACCCATTTGGCACACTCACTGAGGTGAAGACAAGAAGCAAGTCCAACTGGAGCTCAACATGTATTTTGACAAGTTGATGTGCATGACCACCAATACATGCTTCGATATTAGCGTAGACACTATGCATCAACATGTTGCTGGTTCGGTCGTACCCAACATGACCATGCACATGCT
This sequence comes from Pinus tabuliformis, assembly GCA_031772625.1. Lineage (NCBI taxonomy): Eukaryota > Viridiplantae > Streptophyta > Pinopsida > Pinales > Pinaceae > Pinus > Pinus tabuliformis. Next base: position 1,149,830,655 of record CM062805.1, read on the forward strand.
ATCAGATGAGTTGGATGGAGTAGCCATATCAGTGTACCCAAATGCAACGAAGGCAAGAATTCACTTCAGTAAAATGTCACCACTGAGCGCACGAACACCATCACGAACGAGCAAGCTTGGCATTAGTTCGCCACCATCGTCCATCACAAGGATGTCAAAGAGTTGGTCTCACCACAACGTTCCAAGTGTCAGTGATGTCTTGCATGGCTTGGTCAAGCCATTTTGTCTCACATGGGTACATGTGCAGATTGTATGCAACGTCTTGTCAAGTGGAAGTTCAAGTGTCTATAGTTGGATGTAATAATCATAGAGTAGATGAAGAGTCATGAGGGTAGATGAACTGTCACAAAGGGGAATATCAAGGGCCACCCCACCCTTTCATATAAATAGTCCCTCATAACTCATTGTAGAGGCTTTTGGCAAGACAAGCTTCCAATAGGAGTATCTTAGAGAAATCTTGGATAGTATTGTAATGAGCCTTGGTTTCTCCACTGCGCAGAGCTAGTATATCTCTTTGGAGGAGCAAGCGGTAATGACTATAAAGTTCTGCTATTGGAACTAGTGGTTGGTCATGAATGTATTGTATCACTGGAACTTACACTTCTTAATATAATAGAGCTAGCACGTTTCATGCATATTTTGTATTGTATAATTTCAATTATCTGTTTACTCTAAATGATATATGTATTTGTTTGGTTACGCATGCATGTGTAGCTATTTTCTGTATATGTATGTATGAATCTTACTGAAATGTGTTGTTGGTTTAACCATAGCTTTGAATTGCTGGCTAACTTACCTTCCATGTTGTGTTGCATCTTTGCTTGTGTGTTCCCTTCTTAACTCCATGCTATCATAGGTTTCCGAGGGGCACACTCACCTCACCCTTAGTGTGTTAGAACCACTCATGCACCTTCCTTGACTTACTACATATGTCACACCCTTTCTACCAATAGGGACATCTTACTTGCTTTTGTGTGAAACCGCGGTCAAGGCGATATTGTACGACCCATTGCTAGGACTCCTACACCAAGCAGTCTGAGGTCTAATTGGGACTTCTTACCAGGGAGATCCCCTAACATGTTGGCAGGTCCAACACCATCAACACATGGGTTCCAACTTTGTGACCCCTGTATCTTCATAGTATATGCGGGTCATATACTAACTTGTTGCTAAATGTGAGAATTTCTCCTCATTAGCGAGGTCCCAGTCTTGCATGTTTAGTGTTGGTATACGTGCTAAGAGCGTACCATCAAATTGAACTTCAGCTAGGAGAAGTGGCATAAAAATTGAAAATTTGCTGGAATCAGGGTCTTTGGTTACCTTCTTCTATCCTCTATGGAGAGGCACATATGTTGGAAGAATAGTGATTGGTTCCGTGTCCTCGACATCCAACTCCTCAATCCCCTGTCGGAGTTCCTCTTCGTCTAAATCTAGGTGCACAAAAGGTTGCTTTTTCTTATGCATTTTTCCCTTCTTCCTAACTTCCTGTGGATCTTTTCGGGGTGAGTGGCACACTTGTTCTATGATCGACTTCTTTTTCTTTGGCTTAGAAGACAACTTTTTTGGCCTAGGCGACCTTGGCACCATAGGTACTGCTGGTGTAACTTCTATGACCGCAGCTTCCGAAGCTGGGGCCTCAGACACCACGGCTTCAGAACTCATAGACTCAAATCTCTTATCCAAAGAAACTTGGCACAACATATCAGAATAATGAACTAGCCCAAGGTGCTTGAAAAAAATCTCCCACTCTTCTCGGTGCATGTAAGAAATTCTTAAGAAACAAAGTGTTTCTTTGTAGACCAACAGGACATACTTATAGCGATTTTCGGATTCAAATTCGATCATTCTCTCTATAACTTTGTCATAAATTAACCTTTGGCAGCAGATTTTCAAAGATTTTCACCTTAATTGCCGCATACCCACTCCTCCTAACGAGATTTTCTTAGTCCAATCAGCTAAAGTAATGCCAACAAATATTTTTGGGTTGGGATTCGCAGCACCCTCCTCCATGGCATATCGTCCTGATCGTAGCCTCATCTGGTGCACCCTTGTCAATCTTCACGCATCCTATTTGCTGCCTTGTCCTCCCAGTTGGGCAGTGTAGTTTATATTCTCGCGCTCCCTTGCAACTTCCTGGATCACTAGGACTGTCCTTTAGTGATATAGTCATTGCTCAGGGGCAGGATCCCCTTGTATACAGCTTCAACAGACTCCTATTCACTTTTCCCCAAAACGATTCACCATTCAGCTTTGCGAGTTGAACTACGCCACCCTCTGTAATTTCCTTGACAATATACAGTCCTAACCAATGCATATGGAATTTACCCAAAAATTTGGTGAACTTTCTATCATATAACAACACAAGATCATTCATCTTAAAAGTGCGAAGCTTGATATGGCGACCGTACCATGATTTCTCGCTTTCCTTCCGTACTTGTTGGTGGAATCCTGCTAGAAACTGGTCCTCCTCTAACTCCATTATCTATGCGAGCCTTTCCTCCAAGGCATCGCCATCCGCCATATCTATCAAAGCTGCTATGCATAGACTAGGTACGATGTACTCCATAGGCATGACCGCTTCGACGCCATAGACCAATCAAAACGACGTTTTCCTTGTCATCTTTAGGTAGTCCTATAGGACCATAATATTGCAGGTATGCACACATCCCAGTCATTCTGTTGCATGTTACAGACCTTTTTCAATGCATTCTCCAAATTTTTTTTAAAGGCTTCGACTGTCCTATTTGGCTACAAGTGATACGGTGTGCTCTTCTAATGGTAGACCTAGAATTCATCTGTCATCCTGCTAATTGTTTCATTTAGAAAGTGTGTTCCTATATCACTTATTAATACTTTCAGGCATCCAAACCACGTTAAGTCATATTCAAATAAGAACTTCACTGTAGTAGCCACTGTAAAATCCTTGACTGGTTGTTCTTCTGCCCATCGGGTGAAATGTTCTGTTGTAGTGATAATGTAGCGTGCTCCCGTTTTCCTTCTAGGTGGCTGAATTGGCCTAATAAAATTGATCGCACACTTCTCAAATGCCTGCAAATATACCCGAGGATGTAGTGGTAATTCGTCCCTCCATGATAGTCTACCAGTTCATTGACATGCATCGCACACCTTACAGTATGCTTTGGGATCCTTGTGCAATGTTGGCCACCATAATCCTGCATGCAAAAACTGTTGCGCGGTTGATTTCCCTGCATAATGGCCTCCTACGGCTCCCCCATGAGCTTCAGTCAGAATACTATCACACTCAATGTTTGACATGTATATCCACAATATTTTGTCTGTCCCCATTTTGTACAAATGTCCCGCAATGACTGAAAAATATGTTGTGTGAATGATTAGTTCTTTCTTCATTCCTCCATCTTTTCCACTCTGAAAGAATCGATATGGATGAAAAAAATATAATGATCTAATATATATCATAAATATTAGTGGCTTTCCTTGAGTGGGGTAATATAGTGATACCAACCCTCAAGGAAAGGACAAGTAATATACAAAAAGTGAAATGTAGGAGGTAATGATACTAGGGTGATTCTAATAAAGGCAATAGAAGGAAGGAAGCAATTATAGAAAATTTTTATCAAATGTGTGATGTGACAATTACTTGTTAAGACATAATGCAAGAAACATTGGTGGCATACACTAAGCTAGAGTTATTAGAATATCAAGGGTGACTTATGATAACCTAGAGTCAATGTGAGCATAGAAGGTGACATACAGTAGTTTGGGGTTATTGTAAGCATATGGAAATATGTTATAACCTATACTCAATTTGATCATGCAAGATGACATGCATCAAATTGGGGTTGTTGTGAGCATATGAGGTGACATACATCAATATGGAGTTAACGTAACCACATGAGTTGACATATGAAAACATTCAATTAATGTGAACACATAGGAGACCAATGCTAATGAAGAAAAGGGGAGAACAAGAGAGAAAATGCAGAGAGAACATTGTTTTAGGACGGGCTCCATAGATATGGGTTATGGAACATGGGCCATATGTGTGGGGGATGCATATAGAAAAATATTTAGTTAGTGATAATTATTCCAAAGTGGGGAAGGATTACCTCGATTGAGGCATACCCAAAATAAAACCATAGAAAGGATCAAGCCATAAAGAATGAAACCAAAGAAAAAGAGGGAGAGGAATGAATATAAGAAAACAAGACTTGCCCCATTCTTCAATATAAATATATGTATCTGTTGACGGTGCTGGACCCACCAAAATTCATGGGATCTCCCCGGTATGAAGTCCAAACTAGATGTCACACCATTTGGTGTAGGTGTCCCATCCAGTATGATGACATGGTTGCCATTCTCTTAGAGGATTTCCTTAGCTCTTGTTGTTCAACACATGAGAGTTTTATGCTTGTAACTTCAAGAAAGTGAGGTGAGTGTGTCTAGTGAGTGCATAATTTAACTTTGTGCCTTGGTTCTCTTACTGTAGAAAAGGGGGGAGTAAAGTGAGCCTTTTAATGAGAGGGAATAGTCACAACCCAGGAAGAAACACACATGAAAAATAATAAGGTTCTGTCTAGCATCCAGTGGAATAGTCCACAGCGGATGCTAGACAGACCCTTATGATGTACGGTGTAATGATGTGGCTGAGACAACTCATGACACAACTTGACATGACACTGCTGACATGTATTGGCTGACTGTGGTGTTCGTGTCAAGCTGTTGTGTTGCTGAGTGATGATATTCTCTCAGTGTAATATATCTTCACCTGTGTAATATATCTTCACCTTCGCATGGAAAAGTGTGCGGGGTCTTTGATGGTCTTGGTCTTTGCTTGATGGTGCATGTGAATGTGTCCCTTTCGCTCACTTTCTCAATGTGCTTCATGTGTTCGTTTGACCATGAAAAAGTCTTCTAACATGCACCTCTTTTCCATCCCATTCATCGTCATGTCATGTTTCATCGATGCACCTGTTCCTACAATCACTCATGACGAGACGACAACAAATCCAAAAATATCATATTCTATTATGATGCATTGTTTTCTATTTCGGTGCAGGTGACCGAGACAGAGACAAGGCACTGAAACTGTGGAGAGCACAACACAGGCAGGGACACGAGGCTTCAGAGCACTATTGGGAAAACCTGTGCAGATGTTACTGGGAGACAAATTTTTGCAATCCAAGACAGCAGTGACAGTTTCGGGGCAAAACCTAGTTGGGAGGAAGAATTACACAGTTTATGGGAGGAAGGCCAAGCGAGGTGTCGGGGAGCTGCTAGGCCAATCTGTGCAATTTTCTAGGGGAGCATTGGTTAGGTCATCCAGCTGGGATCTACGAAATTTCTCCGGGGAAGACAATGCTAGTAGCAGGAGGCACTGGAAAAAAAACATGCGTATTTTTCCAAAGGAGCAAAATATCAGATTGTAGGAGATGCTGGTCAAAATTGCACAATCCTAGGAGACAGTCCAGGCTCTGACAGTTCTGCGCAATTCCTAAGCTGGTTGCAGAGTGGCAAAGAAGGGATAGTAGGACAACTCTACACAATTTTGGAGATCAGTACAACCTTGGTTCACAACTCAAGTTCTTTCTTTGTTTGACCAGTGGAAGGCTTGATGGGAGGTCTTGCAAGAAGCACATACTGGATCGAATTCTAGGACAACTTCTCTGCAGTTCTACGAGTTAGTCAGCTGGCTCATTTCCAGAATTGCATAGAGCAGGTTGCCCAGAGGATGGACTCAAGCTCTGCGTAGTTCTAAGCATTTGTGCAAGGTCATTGAGATGAGGTCTAGTTGACAGAGGTTTGTTTGGTCAACATATTTTTAGGAAAATTGACTAAGTGTGAAAGCAAGTGTATTCATGTGCATACATGAAAATGTGATCACACACTTAGCATGCCTCAACGACACGACACCTCAAACCAACAAGAAAACATGTGCTCAATGAGACTCGCTCGAAGATTGAGAGTGACAAGTGCAGCAGTCGAAATATGTCTATGAATGACCATGACGACACTTGCGCAATAATGTTTACAATTTTCTGTGTGAGTGCGGCTAATGTCAACAAAGCGAAAAAACTCATACAAACAAAGACAATCCTTCAAAATAGCCAAAACAAACTCGCAAGCATTACATAGCTATGAGCATGCCAAAAGACTACTAGTTATCAATCAAGTGAAGAGGGTTTGAAAACTCGACAAGAGCTCATGGGATGAGCCCGAGTGTTTGCGACCATCAAGGGGAAAAACCAAGGAAGGCTTCGAAATTTGGATGCAAGCCAAAATTTTGAAGTTTTTTGTAGCTGCTACAACGATATCTAAAATATAACTAATGAATAATAGAAATAATATTATAAAGATAAATCAATGAAATACGTAGATTAGATAGATATAATTCCCTTAGAGGTAATGCAACCTCCCTTATCATTGCTTTGATAGAACCTACCATAAGGTTGTAGGGTTGAAACTATGCCTTAAAGATGCACCAAGAGGGATCAATCAAACTACAAGATTAGAGCGAAGCTATCCAAGGGAGTTCATGTAGAAGTGTTGGAGATGACAGTCGCAAGTAGCCCTAGGTTCTTAAGGGAGGTGGAAGGATACTTACCTTTGTCTAGGCTTATATGTGTAAATTAATGAAGTGGAGAGTTGTGACAATCAATAAACCTCATCTTATAATGACATACACTAAGCTCTAAATTCTTACAAAAGAAGAATTTCCCCATTCTCCAATATATGTATGTATGTGTGTATAAAGAGCACTAGAAATTCTATTATAAGGATAAATCAATAGAATATGTAGATTAGAGAGATTTGATGCCTTTGGAAGGAATGGTACCTCCCTTACCATTACTTTGATGGAACCTCCTTTGAGGTTATAGGTTAAAACTAACAAGGTATGAGTGGAAATATGCCATGAAGATGCACTAGGATGAATGAATCAAACCTACATGATTGGAGCCAAGCTAGGAAAAGGAGTCCACATAGAATTGGTGGACATTCTAATTGCAAGTACTCTTAGGTGCTTGAGGGTTACAGAAGGATATAAACCATTCTCTAGGTTTATTGTGCTGAGCGGTGCTCTACAACCTATTATGCGGAAGATGTGTAGGTATAATGTAATTATGTCAAAAAAATTTAAATGTCAGCTCTATTACACATTACATATTGTGGAGATATATGTAAACTAAACACAATTAAATGTCATCTTCAATAGGCCAAAAGTAAATGTATAACTCTATTATTTTATCAACCAATCACTCAATCTCTCATTGTGATCGCTTGCTCACTAAATTTGTTCCTGGACACACATAGGTGGGAGCGGGAGGAGGTGAAAGGTTATTGTAGTATGAGGTGTGTTTGATTGGTCCCTTAACTGCCTTACCGTGATTCAAACACTAGACAACAAATCGTCTTCCTCACTTGTAAGGAACTCAATCTTGCTATGTGGCCTTTTACAATTAGAAGTTGGTTCTTACCTCTGTGAACATTATCACATATATTTTCCACCCAATACCGAATAGATTTTACACAAGTTCTGATTCTCCAAATGACTTTAATATTGAGGCAACAATGTTTGTTAAGCATTTATGGATCATGGTCAAGGGGAAATCCAATGGCCTCAAGGATAAAGATGATGAAATGAATACCAAGCTCCTTTTACTTAGATTCCTTAAGAACAAAAACATTTTGGAATCCATATCCACTAAAGTCAGTTAACGTCACAAATGGAATATTAAACACCACTTTCAAGAAAATTCAAACTCGAAGGCGATCACTCTACAAATGATATTGGGGACTTTTCCTCTATGCCCAATACTTGTAGTTGTATGAGCTTGAGGTTTTGTTCGGAGGAACTTCAAATTCAGTAACACTAAGTCCCAAAAATTTACCAGCATTTACATCTATAAATAGTAGTAAGTGTGGTACAGAAGAGATTAAGTTGTATAATGAGATTGATAAGATAGCAAGTGCATGCATCGAGTGTTTTCACAAACAAATGAAGTTGTAGAAAAAATATTCTCACAAGACTTGTTAGACTATGTTGGCAAGTAATGTTTGATAACTACAAGTTGATAGGGTGAGTATGTTTATGCTTATTTGCTTAGCCTTTCCTTCCATCTTACATGGATGGCATGGACAACATTTACCTACATTTATTTATGGATTTTTGAAATTATTTACCTACATTTATCTTATAGCTTTTTGAAATTATTTTTACTCTATATAAGTATATGGCCATTTCTATCTATCTAGATTATTTTTTGTTTAATTTAAATTGCTTTATATGGATGACCATTTTTATCATCTAGATAATAAAAATAAAAATATTCTCACTATTTAATTAAAGACGTTTGCATTTCAAAATTAAATATAAATCAATATTTAATTAAATGGAAACCTCTTTAATTAAACATAAATTAATATTTAATTACATGGAAGTTTTATATATTAAATAACATTAATATTTAAAGAATAGATTACTTGGGCAAATTGCTTTTTACTATATTTTAAAATTCACAAAATTCAAAATTCAAAAATATCTATATTATAAACTATAAATATTGATAAATGATCATTTAAAATAATAAATTCAATTTACATAAATTGAATGAATTTATTACAAAAATTTAAAATAGTTTAAAAGATATTGTTTCTCAGATAAGTGTTATATAGCCTAGTAAGGAAGAGATGTTAAATTACATTAAAAAATATAAAATTAAAATATATAAATGAAATATAGAATAATAATTATAATTGGTTATAATTAATAATTCAACATCTCTAGATCCATCTCAACTCCAAATCTACTAAATTCCTAGAGATCAAATCCAGATATACTAAATTAGGAGAGATCAAATCTCTTAAGTTACAAATATCTTTCAGAAAAAAAAATTCCTATCAACACTAATAAATTTATAATTAATTTACATTTACACTAACTATAATATAATTAAAAAAATATTCATATAATTTTTTAAAAAATATATTAATTAATAAAACAACATTAATACTTATATTTTATTTCAAAAATATTCATACATTAATTTTTTAATATGAAATTACTTTCAACTTTAACGAGGATTATCCTTATCCTTTTCAAATTAATACTTATATTTTTTTCAAAAATATTCATATATTGATTTTTTAATATGAAATTACTTTCAACTTTAGCGAGGATTATCCTTATCCTTTCCAAATTAATACTTATATTTTTATTTAAAAAATATTCATATATTAATATTTTAATATGAAATTACTTTCAACTTTAGTGAGGATTATCCTTATCCTTTCCAAATTAATACTTATATTTTTATTTCAAAAATATTCATACATTAATTTTTTAATATAAAATTACTTTCAACTTTAGTGAAGATTATCCCTATCCTTTCCAAATTAATACTTATATTTTTACTTCAAAAATATTCATACATTAATTTTTTAATATAAAATTATTTTCAACTTTAATGAAAATTATCCTTATTCTTTTCAAACTAATACTTATATTTTTATTTAAAAAATATTCATACCCTAATTTTTTAATATGAAATTACTTTCCACTTTAGGGAGAATTATCCTTGCCTTGTGGGAGCCCAATTTTACTTGTACAAAAGAAGGATGGGACGTGGAGGCTTTGCATTGATTATCAGGCACTAAACAAAATCACTATTAGGAACAGGTATCCAATCCCATGGATTGATGACGTGCTATACCAACTCAAGGGGGCCAAGTATTTCAGCAAGATCGATCTAAAGTTTGGTTATCACCAGGTTCCAATAGATCACACAAATGTATGGAAGACTACCTTTCAATCCAAGGAAGGCCTTTTTGAATGGTTGGTTATTCCCTTCGGGTTGAAAAATGCCCATGGATGACATATTGCAGCCCTTCACCAAATCGTTCATGGTGGTTTATCTGGACAACATTGTCATCTTCAACAAGTGTTGGGAATAACACTTGCAACACATTCGATAGGTCCTTCAAACCCTTCGGTAGCACAAACTATGTGCCAACCTAGAGAAATTCACCTCTGGCATGAGCCAGGTCCAATACTTGGGATATACCATAGATGAGCATGGAATGCATGTGGACCCAGCCAAGATCCAATTCATTTAGGACTGGACAACCTCGACCACTCTAATGGAGCTTCGTAGCTTTTTGGGCCGTGCAAATTTCTATCAAAGTTTCGTGTTGGGATTCTCCCATATCACTTGGCCTTTGAGTCAAATTACTAAGAGGGGGTGGGTGAAAGAAAAATTTTCCTAGTCTGATTACCAACAGAAGACATTCGTTTATTTGAAGCATTGTCTTTGCTCTACACCTCTACTAACACTTCCAAACCTGCAGTAGCCACTTGAAATCGAGACATACGCCTCGGACTATGCTATTGGTGTAGTCCTCACCCAACATAGGAATCCAATGGCCTATCATAAAACAGTTTCTGATACAATTAGGAAGTAGCCCACGTATGATAAAGATATGTATTCCATCGTGCAGGCTTGCCAACAATGGAAACACTACATTATGGGGAAGGAGATGGTCATCCACATTGATTACCGACCTCTTCATTTTATACAGACACAAGGTAAGTTACAGAATGATTGCCATCATAAGTGATCTACATATCTACAACAATTCTAGTTGAACACTAAATACAAAAAAGGAAACACCAATAATGTTGCAGACTGCCTCAGTCGACCCCCAATTGTAGCACTGACTATTGTTCTCAACTCTTGTGGTCACGATGGAAAGAAGTTCCTGATTTCCACCTCTAGGATGCGTTATTATACTACTTGGGCCAATATTTGTGTTCCTTCAAGCGAGCATGCCAAGCTGATTTGGGAGGTGCATTGCAGTCGGGTTGCAGGACACTTTCGTGTGGAGAAAAATGTGGTTGTATTGAAAAAGTACTTTTATTGGCCAAAACTCCGACTGGATCAGATCCTGTACTGCCTGCGCCATTGCCAAGCCAACCATCAAGAACCAAGCACTGTACACTCCTCTACCTAGTCCCAAACCACCATGGGAATCCATATCCGTGGACTATATGTCTAACCTCCTTTCTACCAAGCATGGTAATGACTGTGTATTTTTTATCATGGATAGATTTCCTAAAATGGTTATATTGGCGGCCTACAAGAAGAGTATCATAATAGAGGACACTGCCAAACTCTTCGTTGAATGTGTATGCGTACATTTTGGGATCTCGCAGGCCATTATATCAGATCAGGATAGCAGGTTCCTGAGCACATTATTTTCAAGCCTCTAGACACTATTGGACACCAATCTCACCAAGTCGACTTCCTTCCATCCCCATACTGATGGCTAGATGAAGGTCATCAATAGGATGATAGTGAACATACTCTGCATGTACAACTCCAAGCATCCTTGAACCTAGGATGAGAGTCTTCCATATGTGTAAGATAGTTATAACATAAATCTTCATAGCTCAACTGGTCACAGTCCCTTTCAAGTGGGTCTAGGATTTCAACCATTGTGTCTGATTGATGTTGTCATGCCTCATGCAACTACATAGACAGAATCCACACATGTATTGTCTGAGGCTGATAAAGCAACCAGATTTATTGAACACATCAAACACATCCGCCAACAGGTTCACAACATCTTGGAGAAGTCAAATGCCAAGTACAAGAAATGACATGATCAACATCGTGTGCCACACAAGTTTCAGGTGGGTGACAAAGTTTGGTTGCATTTGCAAAAAGAACGCCTTACCAGAGCCTATCGGAAGCTCAAACCACTTCGATATGGTACTTACACCATTACCAAGGTTGTGGGAGACAAGGCATTTGAGCTCAACATTCCCCCATTCCTTGGCCTGCACCCAGTGTTCAATGTGGATTGTGTTCGACCATACTTCCCACCATTAATGGACACATCAGGCATTGAAGGATAGCACACACCAACAGAGTTAAACCCATACTGCATGGAACAGGCCACAACTGATGGGATTATTGACACATAGGTCAATAACACTCTCCAGCAGAAGATCCAACTATATCAGGTTGTCAAAGTTGGCCAACTCCTACACCAAGTAAGTGGCTCACTAGGGACCAAGTTCAACAGAGGTTTCCACATCTCATGGACGCACTCAATGCAATGGGGACCATTTCTTCCTAAGGGGGGAGGACTGATCCAAGTGGATGTTGGTGGCCAACCATCTATTCCACTTGGACCCCCACCATTGTCTCTTTTAGTTTTTCAGTTTCCTTAATTGTAGCACAATTTACTATTTTTGGCAGTTTTTCGGGTCCTAAACTTCCGAAGTCATTTTTGGGTCCCTAAACAATGTTTTTTGGGAAAATCGGGGTGAACATGGTTCATTAACTAATGTTGGCCACTCGAAATTTGTAGTCCTCGTATAGATATTTCTAACGAGGTATTATGTGCGTCAAACATAGATCGAATGCCAAAGTTACGACCCTGGGAAGTTGTTGTACCAATTTACCCAAATGAGGCATGTAGTTTGGTGCTTCATCTCCTATAGGTTTTTGTATATTTAGGGTTTCCCATCATTTCTCAATAATAAATAGGCCTTTGAGGCTCATGGTAACACAGTTCAGAGGCATGCAGCTGCCACATCTCTTCTCATAGATAAGCTACCGTCGCCCGAGCTAGTCTTGTTTACATTATGATTGTAAGCATATTTCAATATTTGATATTAATGAAATGAAGTGTTATTTCTGCTGCATCTTTGTATTTATTGTTATATATGTAATTTCTGTGTTCCTATTTAAATTAAGATCATTCAACTCTTAACCAGAGCTTCTAGACACTTTTAGAGTCTTCTTTATCATAATCAGGTGGGTAGTCCATTTTCAACGAGTTATGGGGGTTGACATGGAATCCTCTTTAATTATGGTTGACAAAACAGAAAGGCCAACTTCTGAGTTATATAATGTTTGCATATGGACTCCAATTGAGGTGATTCTTACACATTGGGAAATGTAGTTTTGTGTAAAATATGACAAAAGGATGCCACACCAAAGAAAAAATGTTTTATCCCCAAAAAATTTCCTTTGATGCCTCAAAATTGTCCCAGAAGGTTTCATATTGAAATTTTCCAAACTGGGTCCTACTAGTAAAAATGGTCCTGTGTGTTGATTCCTCCACTTTTCCCACTTTGAAAGCATCAAGATGGATTAAAAACAATATAATGGTCCAATCTAGATCACAAATCCCCATTTTGGGAGGCTCTTTTTCCTTAAAATCTTATATTAAATGAGGTGAGGAAATGTTTCCTCCACCTTCTCTCGGGTGTACCATTTAGCTTTGTCTAGAAGTTTTCATTTCAACCTAATTTACCAATTCTCGTGTTGCCCTAACTTCTAGTTCTTGGCCTCTTTTGAAAAAATGTATATTTAGTCAATCGTACTCGAGAATCTGGTGCCAAATCTTCTATAGAAGGTAGTAACTATTTATCTTCTTGATCTAACATGGAAGGCTCATAGAGATTCAATTTCTCCACATTAAAAACTGAGTAAATGCACATGTATGGCGGTAGACTGAGTCTGTATGAATTATCCCCCACCTTTTTCTGTATCTCAAGGGGACCATACTACAGAGCCTTGATTTTCTTACTAGATCCCTATAACCCCTCCTTGTTCAACTGTAACATACTTTGTCTCCCACTTTGAATGACTTCTCTGTTCTATGATGATCATGCTCGGCCTTGTATTTTTCTTGTGACTTTTGCAATGTCTCTTATACTTTTATATGTATTTTCTTAATATTTTCTACAATTTTTTTTGCCCTCAAGGCATCCCATGCAAGATTCTCCCTCACTCATCCTTACTTCCCATATGCAATATTCAAAGGTGAAAGTGGAAAATACCCAAAAAAAGGTTTCAAATGGGGACTTACTAGAGGAAGTGTGGACTACTATGTGATAAGAGTGTTGTATATATACCAAATTTCTATCCCTGGTCTTCATATGCTTCTGATTGTAACCCCTTGAAAGCTGCACCAAAGTCCTATTGACTACTTCTATCTTCCCATCTGCTTGAGGATGGAATGTTGTAGACCTATCGAACTTCATGTCCATGTTATCCGATAATGTAGCCCAAAATGCATTGAGAAATCTTGTGTCCCTATTTGAAACGATGCTCCTTAGTATCCCAAAGTGCACCCAAACTTGTCCAAAGAACATATTTGCTACTTCTTGCCCATTGATGGTCATTTTACAAGGCATCGAAAACACATCTTGTTGAACTTATCAATTAACACGAACATTCATTCCTCCCACAAAACACATGGAAATGTTTTCCAAAAGACAAGTGGGTATAAGTAAGGGATGATATAGACCTTGTTTCCTATTACTAGGCTTGCTAGTACAATAAAGCATGCATGCTCTTATAAACCTAGCTACGCGTTCTTGCATCTTGGGCCAATACACATACCCTTGCAAGTTGGTCACTTTCTTCCCTACACCAAAGTGCCCTACAACCTTGGAAGTGTGAACCTATCTAATTAACTGCAATCTCTCATCGTTAAGAACACATAACTTATCCAACTTGTAGAGTAACCCATATTGGATATGGTAGTCAACAATGCTATCACCATCGTGCACATGACTCTGGCTCTGCAACTAATGAAACACCTCCTCAATTCTTCATTCTCTGAATATGCCTCTTTGTATGCATCATGGGTGAATACCTCCATGTGCATCAGAGTTCAAAAAGTTGTGATCTTTGATGTGGGCGGCCTTGAAGGCATCTTGACCAACTTGTTTGTGATACCCTTCTTGTACTCAATCACTAAATGAAACTATTGTAGAAATCCCATCCACTTGTAATTCATGGTTTATTGTAGATTACTCTGGGCCTACAAGTATTATAGTGGTTGGTGATCTATGTGTATTATTGTCTTGTTTATAGGGAAAAAGTGTCCAGTCAACAATTAGGGGGTCTCCCTGACGCGAAGTCCCAATCATACATCACTTATTTGGTCCGGATTACGACCATGAATGTTTCACTCCTGGCTGTAAAATGTAGATATGTTAGAGTGAAGGCGAGAATGAAATGCCCAAAAAATGGGGTGAGATCAACCCATGATTGACAAAGTTACAAAGTAATATACAATAATAATGCAAAAAAATAATAAGAAGAAGTACATCTCAAAGAATAGTCGGTTATCCAAGATAATATAAGACATACTTAAAAGAATGTTAGAGGTTAACTGCAAAATAGTTTACAATAAATTACTAGCATTAGTGTGGAATAAAATGGTAGAGATTTGAAAGAAAACACATGTGAAACAACTATGAATTAGTTCATAGACATATCGTCTGCATGAAATCACACATACAAACACAATGCAAATACCAGATAGCCAATGCAACCACTATGAAGATGCATAGGAATCAATGTTCAAAGTGAAGAACTTCCCTTTATTCATGATGAAAATTCAATGTACATGTCAAGTAGGTCCATCAAAACCCATTCGTGGAACATGCGCTCCTCATACCATCTTCAAGACAAAGCCCTAGCCTCACCACAACTCACCCTACTATTTTCAGGAGCCGAGAGCCTCTAGGTCCTTAAGCTTTAAAAAACCTATCTAATAGTAGCCTAAATCAAGTGATAAATTACTTTACAAATGAGGCATGAGGGTATATTTATATGAGGTGACCATTTACCTAACATGACCTTTCGCCTAGCCTCATGACCCTTAAACTTCCTTCTCACTCTTTTATTCTTTGTGACTTCTATAATTTACATGGATTTTACATAATTTATCATTTTTAAAACTATAATTGAACAACAAAATAAACATGATGTGAGAGGTCACCCTTATGTTGCTTCTCCTTTTCCATTTTGCTAGCCCTTTCAAGTTCCTCAATTGGTGTGAATACTTTGGTCGAGAAGTCTGGTCCTTTCATGAAAACATGACTAAATAAAGCCAACCTGAGAATTCCAACATGGTAGATAGTGACACTTTAATCAAATAACAAGATTGTAATGCATTGAATAAACTATTTTTTCTCATGACCTACTATTGTTTTGTTCACACTAAGTATTTTTAGTTATGGAATAGTCATGGACTTAAGGGTGACTTAGAACATATCAATCTTATATTTTGTGCCATAAGATGTTTTCCTTTTTTCTAAAATGTTTCTCTTTGTATTGGATGCCTAAAATTTTAGCTACCTATGTTGCATCCCTCTTAGAATCTATCCCTTCTGAAAAATCCTTAGCCTCTTGTTTCTCATTGAATCACTTTTATGTATCTTTTGTAGAATCTTTTGTAGAGAACCTGGAATAATATTTTTGTCGAGTTCATTTGGTATTTTCTTTGAAACTTTAATTTCACTCCACATCATTATGGTGAAATTTTTTAGCATAATGTTGAGTAAGTGCTCTTACTTTCAAATTTTCTAGCTAAAAATTTTTCATGCAAAAAGATGGAATCTCGACATGAATTTGTATATGATGATGATGATGATGATGGTTAATGTCCACTAAGACCAAACTTTGGTCTATCGAACCTAAAGAAACAAATTATTTATTTTTATTTCTATGCTCAAAAAGCTTGGAGAGAAGCCTACCAAGCTCACTATAATTTTGACATCGTAAAAGGCTAGGAAGGTCAATATTGCGACAAATATTATGAAACGGATATCTAATGTGGTTGTACACGGGGCACTCTATGAGGAGCGATGTAGTTGTTTTCTTCTACTAATTTTGTTTGACATGGAGACTAAGTCCTTGGTTAGGATTTCAACACCTAAATGTCTTGTTAGTAGATGCCCTAATTTTGTGCCCTAAAGTCTCATATTTAGTAGGTATTAATGGAGCGATGTAGTTATTTTCTTCTACTAATTTTGTTTGACATGGAAACTAAGTCCTTGGTTAGGATTACAACACCTAAATGTCTTGTTAGTAGATGCCCTAATTTTGTGCCCTGAAGTCTCATTTTGTCCCTAGATATTAAGACAAGCTATAAATTGTGATATAGATTTTATAGTATTTGTGGTGTAGCTCTATGGTTTGAAGGACTACAATACTAATTCATATTTCCTTGAGTAAACTCTTGCACATATTTTTTGTTGGGCTCAAATATTGTTGATACAAGTTGGAGCCTACAAAATTCAAGGCTTAAGAAGAAAGATGCTAAAAAGAATGGTGCCCTAACATTTGATATGCGAAGATTATTCTTGTAGTTCTTCATGAAACAAGGGGGTTGCAGAAAAATGGAAAAATTCAACAAGAGAAGGATGAATTAAAATAATATCATCTTGATGCACCTGCATAACCTCAACAAATTCCCAAAAGGATTGACCTGTAATTTTCTGAAATTAAGTTGAGACTTATATTGCAGAAGCTAGACATAATACATAATATCATTGTTCAACTGAAACTTTAAGTGATATCATTTTACTTTCAGGTGTCTAACCCCTCAACATTATACATCTAGGTAGCCACTCTATAAACCATTTTGGCCACCAAAAAAATATTTTTTTGATGAAGAGTGAAACGTACTAAAGCATTTATCCCATAAGAAATTGAATTAAATAAGCCAATCAAGGTTGTTGTTCTAACATCAAGAAAAGAAATATAGAAACATTTTGTTGTGTCAATGAGCCAGAACCTGATGTATTACTTGAAAGAGTTTTTTAATGAAAGAAAAATGCTAGAGCACAATTATTTTCATGGTAGGGATCTTTTAGTCGCAAATCATTATTTCCAATGACACTTGAAACTCCATTGTAATCTGTGAATGTGCTATGCAATTTGCAATTACTGTCATTTCACAATATTTTTCAAATCACAAATATTGGTGCCTCTTGAGTCACAAAAACAAATTAACACCTTCTTTGCATTCATTCCAGTGATTGAGAGATCAAATTGTTGGGATGTGCTATTTGTTGTGAGTAATGGCATCAAGATAGCTTGTGAAGGAGTGAAACTGGGTAACGGGGTGGCGATGAATCTCCCAAACAACATGGTGTCATATATTTAGGACTGTATCCACAAACTCTCCATCATTTCATAGGATTTTTATCATCTTTCCTAGCACTTCTAATGTAGCAGGTGTCTAGTCACTATGTCGGTCCAATTAACAAACAAAATGGTCTTTTATTCCTGCCCTTCACGACTTGGTTTCATTTGAAGAGATCTGTCTTTGGAGCAGTTAGAAAATATGATTTTCATAATCTTCATAACATGTACTCTTTATTGCATGCACATCATCTTAATATAATCTTTACCTCAATGCTTGATCATAGTCTTTTGGAAATTGGTTCACTCCTTATCACATATTCAATAGTAATGATTCCTATACAAGTCACTCAACACACTTATAGATTATAGAGCACTCAGAGTACCCACTGCAAATGTAATTTGTGATTTTCACTAGAGAAACCTCACCGTCTTGTCGCCAATCGCATATCTAATTTCCAGAGTCCTGAGTGTTCAATGAGATCCTGATTTGCGATTTGAGGAAAAGGGCTTTGCAAGTTTCAAATTGAATGGGAGGCATGAAATTTAAATCACATGCTTTGATTGAATTTATAACGACTGTTGGGTGATTTAATTGTGAGTTAAATCCCTCTCATTAAATTGTCAAACCGAGGTTCATGAACTGATGAGGTATAGAGGTACTATATGTACTAGGTGATTATTTCTCATAGTAGATTAATCTAATGCAAGAAACTTGAAACTAATTAGAAATCAAATAATGAAAGAAAATGAAAAGCAAGTGCACTTGTTCTCTCTCAACCACTTTCTCTCTGAAAGACTAGCTCTATGAAAACCAACAATTCTAATCTAAGATATGAAATGAAAGAATAATTTAACCTAGTATTCTATAAGATTACTAATGTGAGATTACTAGTGTGCCAATCCAATCCAAACATAAGCAAATTAAATCAATCTTAACAAAACAACATTAATAAAATAAACATAAAAACATATAATCAGAATAACATAAAAGAAACTATATTAAACTTGCACAAATGAAATAACATAAATATGTACAACAAAGGAAAGAGGTGTGCAAACTGCGGTTTATGGGGGTCCTGCACTCCTCAACAGGCACACCGAACGATTATCAAAGCTTGGAGATCAAGGCATCAACATGTATTCCATAAAATGAACTTGGAGAAAGTTCCAAAGATATTACATTAATAAAACCCTCTTCCTCTCTATCCTCACTTTACAAATTACATTAATCATTTCTTTACCGTTATTATCTATTCTATAATATCTCATATCTTGGATGGAACACCTTTGAATGAAGGATGCACTCCTATTTATAAAAAAAATTAAGATAATTAATCAATAAATGTAGATCCACAAATCTCTCCTAAATCCATAATTATCTCTTGTGTTTACAACCAATTACCTAAAAATATGAGATACAAATCCTCTCACACATCTTTAAGAGACACATATCAAAAGATCCATGATTCTTCTCATTTGATTATGCTTAGTCAATGATTCAAATCTTCTACAAATGTTCCACAAATCTTCATGAGTTGAAATTGAAATTCGAATTTGTGGTTGAGTGGCCAAATAAGGCTAGTCTAGAATCTTCAAATAGGCCTACAACATCATAAAAATGATCCCACGTTTAGATATATATATATGAAAACATGCTAATTTCCTAATAATTAATCATAAATTCTCTTAGATACTTAAAAAAATGACTTGGAAAATAATAATGATAAACCCATATGATCATGCAAATTGTTTTAATGTAGGGTTATGGAGCTGTAGAACATGGTAAAGAGCTACAAAATATGGTAACATGATAGAAATGAGGGTGAAAGAGGATGAAATTTTGGAGGCCCAACATTTCCCCCAACTAAAGATGTTGCATGTCCTCATGTAACTTTGCATTGATTCCTTTAATCATAACTTGATCTTCTTGAAATGTTTTTCTTGTTTATGAACTTTGGCTTTGTATTGATCCTTTTTTAACTTTGCATAATCAGATCATTTTATGGCTTTATTCTCTTCGAAAAGTGTACTTTGAAAGACATTTTATTGCAACATATTTTTTATGGTTGGTTTTTGTGTAACAACAAATTTATGAGTATTGGTTCTTGTGTAATAATATTTTTCTTATTTTGGTTGCATCAAAATACTTGAACACATTGAAAATTCCATTTTAAGGCCCCATAGAGGTTGTCAGCCATTAATGTGCTTATCAAATTATCATTGCAAAGCATATAATCTTTTGAAGTCAACATGCAATAATAGTTGGTTGGGAAAGATATGTTGGTCAACAATGTATGAGGAATATGTAATATGGAAAAAAAAAGTAATGGATATTTCCCCTCCACCTAACTAAATATATTTTTAGTTTTTGGCAAATGAGAAAGGGAATATAAATATGGTGAGGGATTTTCCAAAATCACAAGTTTAGTATTTAAGGAATTAAATGATTAAAGATTAGAGAAAAACATACTTTCACCTACTTGAAAAGTGGACAAGCTATGTATATGAAAGCATGTGTTTACTACTACTGGATCATGGAATGTGAAGTGAAAAAAAAATTGATATACTTCTTATTTCTATTGGTTGTATGAATAGAGGATGAATCTGATCTGAAATTGGAATCTTTATTGCTAGGACAATGCTACTGCTGCTGAACTCTGGAGTTGAGTCCTGATTTATTAGAACATTGCTGCAAGTTGTTGAAATCATATAGTCTTCATTCATTCCCACACAATGGCATAATTCTTATCTATGTGAATAGATGTGTCGATGTCAAACATAGAAAGAAATTGTTGGATTACCGGCCATTAATGAATGCCATTAACAAACACGCGACTACTCATTGTTGATTTCAATGAGAGTCAAGATGCCTAAGTACATATTACTAGGTACGAATAGATGTGTCGTAGTTGAGTCACCTAGACGATCTAACAAACATGGTACATTGATGTATTCTCACTATTTATTGGTGAGAGAAATTGCCATTAAGGCATGCAAGCCTCAAGGTACTAGAAAAATCTCGAGCCTTGATCCCAAATGATGTGTCAAAGTCAATGGGTCAAGACATGTTAGAAGGGAGGCCTTAATGAATCCTCCATCATCCAACGCGAGTATAAAATGATAATTTGAAGGATCATAGATGAAATATTTGCATTATGAAGCAAGGTTTATTTCACAAAAGGGAAGAGGAAAATGGGGTGACTCAGCATTGTAAGCGAGTTGAATGACTTTATTTTTAGGTTAAGGGTGAGTGAAAATGAGGCAGAAAAGTATGAAGATTGCAAAGGGAAATTGAGTTTTAAAATTTTGCAGTAGGGAGACGGAAATTCATGGATGGATTGTAAGCTTAGAAAGAGGAAAATGAATAAGTTCATAATGACATTAGTGGCATTTTAAAAGGTTTATTTGGAAACAATTGACATGGTGGATGTGATCAAGTTATCGCCTTCAAGATTTCTTTTGCAACATGTTTTTCTTTGAAAAATGTGGTCTTTGAAAACCACCCATGCATAAAGTAGTCTTTTTATCATCCTTGATCCTGAAAAAAGCCTTAGCACTAATTTCCAATAAAATGTATGATCAGCAAAAATTCACAAATAGTGCTTAATGAAATAGATTCAAGGAAAAATAAAATGCATTTTTACCTGTCAGCAGTGGTACATTTTAGTCTATCTTGCTTTCCAAATGCCTGTTTTGAGTGCTTTAAAAAAATCATATTAGAGTAAATGCATGAAAAACATGATATGAAAATTTTATTTCTATTTTCGGAAAGTTTCGAGGTTCATTTGCTACAAAATCCAAAAAATTACCATTTTGTATTGTCTCAAATATAAATGAAAATTATTCCATTGTGTAGAGCTCCAAAATACCTTTCCAACGACACTTGAATCGTTAAAAAAGGACACCGAATGAGAAAGTTATGGTTGTTTGAAGTTTTTTGCAAAAAAGTAGTGAGGAGTGCCACGTGGCAGCACCAAAGGATGCCACATGGTGGCATCTGAAAAATGCCACGTGGTAGTATAAATAGATGCCATGTGAATTGTTCAGATGCTGATGTAAATGATGACATGGAAATGAATGGTCACATGGTGGTCAATGATGACGTGGCAGGTTGAATGGATGGTGACTGGGCATTTTGTGGGCAAATCACATGCTACCATGTGGACAAATCATGGGCTACCATGTGGCAAACCAAATTTGACCAAAATATAGTTAAATTACGAAATATATGGGGGTGGTATTTGAACATTAGACCTCATCCAAACAAATCAAAAGACATACCATTAAACCACCCATGTTTATTATGAAATAAGCTAAAAGTATTTCTTTTTAAAGTATGTTTTAGCAGATTATGTGAGTAAAATGTGGCTCAAAGAGTGGAGTGGATGGCGTTTGACCCCAAAACCTTTAGCAAAAAGATCATATCTTAATTATTATGCAAAAACTCATTATTGTGATATAAATAACATTCAAAATGTTTTTATTATTGTTTTTGTTGCAGGCTGCTACATGCGCTTTACAACAAACTTTGTGAGTTCGTCTCTCACAAACTATCTGTTGAATTTTTCTCAAATTTTGTAGTTAGGTTCCTACTGTTCTTATATTTATGCATAGAAAAAGTTAATTCCATCCAATGGAAATATCTTGAGATATAATCAAAATGGTTGTAGGTGATGATGTGTTTCAACAATTTTTTTTAAACTTAAGAAATATTTGTCTCACAAACTACACATCATATTCAGCTTAAATTTTGTAAGAAGGTTCCTATGGTGTAAATGCTTCTACACAACAAATATCAGATCGATCCCGTGCATGAATCTCAATATATAAGTGAAATGGCTGAAGATGAGGATACTCATTTTCTCGAAAATCATGAAGCAGATTGGGCTGAAATTTACAGGGATTGTTCATTAGCATATTATGCACTTTTTGTACAAAACATAAGAGAACACAGTTCCTAGTTTGTGATATATCTTTAGTTTAATTTCTACATTTTATATTTTTTTGTTTTGTTTTATTTTTATTTAAGTAATACAAATCAAATTGAATGAAATTTTTGTTAGCAAATGGAGACAAAAAAAAAAATTGAAGATTGAAGATGAAAATTAATTTAGGAATTTTTACATCGTCAACAACTTAAACCATTCTTAAAAACTTTTCAAATCCTTTTATTCGATTTCTACTTTCTGATCTTCCAGGTTGCAACAAGGCACAAGAAGAGAGCATACTTTGAAATTTAACATTTTTTTTTGCATTTTAAAATGTGAAACTTAGAAAGCATAAAAAAAAATATCACACCTCAAATTTTTAGCTCTTCCTCTTTCATGAATCTCCATTTTCCTCATAAATATTCCTACCAATTGTTAGTGAATGAAGTGGCTTTCACTGCACCACAATGAAATCACAAAACAAAAACAAAATCATGGTTTTATTCCTTTATTCTACCCTACTCTACCTAAAAAAAATGAAAACTTTTCTTCAAGTATATGCATATTTCCAATGTAACCATCTACGAATCAAGATCTCTAGTGTGCTCATATCCAATTTTGAAAAATATATCTCTATGTCCTCTAGGATATCAGAGACCAGTTGTACTTTTGGTGACAAGATTTGTTGAAGAATGAATAAATGTTGTGGCCTAATAACTTCTTGGAACTAATCTTAAATGTAATCATTTCTTTCTTGGTTCTCTTCATTAGTTATCATGCCATGAATTTATTCTGGAAGTTTCCCTTCATTTTGTAAAGGGTACCAAGGATCTGGAGACAAACATGCTAAAAATTCTTCAATTTCTCGCTCAAATGGATGCTTCTCATCACTTGTAGTTCATTGGATCTCTTGTTCGTTTACTGCTTCTTGGGATGCAAATCTATCCTTGGTTCCTATTCTATAACTAGGACAAGGACATGAGAAGAATCTTATAGGGTCATATCCTTTTCTTCCCAACAAATATTTGAGCATCATTTTAGTTCCTTTTCTGGTTTAAAGCTCTTGCTTCACAAATGGATTAGTATTTATACTCTTACATTATGAAAAATTAATTGAAACTCATGCATCTTATATGATTTTAATATGCTTTTAACCATGCATCTAAAAATGAATGCAAATATCACGAGTTTGTCTAAACTTTCAAAATAAGCACCTATGTATACCTCCCTGGAAACAACGCCAAAATGTTGGGTGATTTAATTGTTAGGTAAATCCTTGTCATTAAATTGTCAACCTGGGGTTCATGAACTGATGAGTTATACATGTACTATATATACTAGGTGATTATTTCTTAGAATAGATTTATCTAATGCAAGAAACTTGAGAATAATTACAAAGAATATAATGAGAGAAAATGAAAAGCAAGTGCACACGTTCTCTCTCAAGAATGTTCTCTCTCAATCACATTCTCTCTCAAAGACTAGGTGTAAATAAACCAAAATTTTTAATCTAAGCTATGAAATGCAAAAGTAATTTAATCAAGTAGTCTATGAGATTACTAATGTGAGATTACTAGTGTGCCAATCCAATCCAAACACGAGGAAATTAAATCAATCTTAACAAAACAACATTAATGAAATAAACATACAAATATATAATCAAAATAACATAAAAGAAACTAAATTAAACTTGCATAAATGAGATAACATAAATATGCACAACAAAGGAAATAGGTGCGCAAACTGCGGTTGATGGGGGCCCTCCACTCCTCAACAAACACACCGAATGATTATCAAAGCTTGGAGATCAAAGCAACAACATGTATTCCATAAAATGAACTTGGATAAAGTTCCTAATATATTACAGTAATTAAACTCTCTTCCTATCTATCCTCACTCTACAAATTACATTAATCACTTCTTCTCCATTATTATTCATTCTATAATATCTCATATCTTGGATGGAACACCTTTGAATGAAGGATGCACTTCTATTTATACAACAAATTAAGATAACTAATCAATAAATGTAGAACCCCAAATCTGTCCTAGATCCACAATTATCTCTTGTGGTTACAACCTATTACCTAAACAATGAGATACAAATCCTCTCACACATATTTAGGAGACACATATCAAAACATCCATGATTCTTCTCCTTTGAATGTGCTTAGGCAATGATCCAACTATTCTACAAATATTCCACAAATATTCATGAGTTGAAATTAAAATTTGAATTTATGGTTGAGTGGCCAAATAAGACTCTTCTTGAATCTTCAAATAGGCTTACAACATCATAAAAATCATCCCATCTATATATATATATATATATATATATATATATATATATATATATATATATATATATATATATATATATATGAAAACATGCTAATTTCCTAACATTTAATCATAAATTCTCTTAAAATACTTAAAATAAATGACTTGGAAAATAATAATGATAAACCCATATAATCATGCAAATGGTATTAATATAGGTTTATCGAGCTACAAAATATGGTAAAGAGCTACGGAATAAAATGATAGAAATGAGGGTGAAAGAATATGACATTTTGGAGGCCCAACAATGACCAATACAACTTGAAATCAACTACAAACTTCACCCAATAGATATGCATGGTTTTAGTGAACTAGGCTCATGCATTTCATCCCATGTAATTCGACCTATCAAGCGAGTGAATATATACAATATCCTATGATTGAGTTATATGACTTCAACCCAAAACTCATGTGATTTCCCCTAACCAGTCCAAATGATTTCCCACAATAGACTCATGTGATTGTGTTGATATAGTTTCAAGTGGATTTTAGATTTTAAGATGAAAATAATGAACTATGAATTAGATTTTGAGGTGCAAATTGTTGTGGAAGGAGATAATGAGTGAGGGTCTAAAATTATGGGTGCCAAATTAGAGAAATGAGGAGGGATTACATGTGCAAGAATATGTTTAATAGAGGGTGTGTGCCAATGCTATGTGTATAGAGGGTTAAGAGCAAATGTGCATGACAGGTATAGGTATTTTTGAGCAGGGTAGATGAAATGATTATGTTCCCAAGCATAAGACAAAAAATTAATGTTAAAATGTGAGTGGGGGGGGTAGGGGGGTGGTCATAGTTTAAAAATGCAACTTGGCTTTGTCGTAAGCGATCAAGGTGAGATTGGTCACAAACTGCATTTGCATAGGGTAGTCATAAGCCAATATGCTCTAGAAGTGTGATTTTAAACTAAGAGGATGATCTTCATGGTATAAGTTGCAAATCACACTTCTAGAGTCCAGGTAGACTAGCATTGCAAATTGCAGTTGCGACTTACGATAAAGGAAAAAAAATACAAGTTTTCCAAGGCTATAGATAAGGCCCATTGTCACCTTTAAACTCAAGTTTGGGTGAAGCTAGGCTGGTTCTTGTGACAATATGCCAATCTTGAACCACAGACGAAACCTAATGCATATTATAACCCTATTGACATAATAATATCTACTTCCAATTAAGAGATGCTTCTAGTGGTAACAAGCCCTTTGATCAGGTTGTAGCCTTGTCTAAACCCTAGGCATACAAAAATCACACATAAGCATAATCTCGACAACTTCTTAGAGAGATAATTATTATAAACTACATAAACATAAATGGAGAGGCACTGCTGAAAAATCCTTTGTAAAATAAATGAATGCAAATTTCCATAAACCCTAATGTCACAGATGAAGCAGGGTAGGCAACGAGATGCACCTCATGGGCATATAAGCACTTGTAGTATCGATTATGATTAGGTTACTAAAGAATTTTTACCATTACAATTGACATGGACATTTCCGAGACCTTTAGAATCATAGAGGGACCCAAAAAGTAGATATATAGGCTAAAATTTTGGGTGGTGTTGTGTTATGAAACCAGCTCACAAGAAGATAGAAAAGGAAGATCAACGCCTTAGAAATCAGTCTCTTTGAGGGGGCAAACTCCTTTACATTACACAAGTGAACAATTCTTGGATGACACAAATGACAAGACCTCCTTTCTATATATAGGAATCTAAGGGGTCATAATATAATCAGAGCTGACATAACAATAATAATGTAAGGGCACAATAATAACAATATGGGGACTACATGGGCACAACAATATAATAAGGGGGTTGTATTAATAACAATAAGGGGTTACACTAGTAGTATAGGGACCTAACATGCCCCTCTCGTTCAAAAAGTGTTGTCCTCAACACTTGAGTAGCTCTTGATGCTCCTGTATAAAATTCTTGTCCTCCCATGTAGAATCTTCAGTGGGTAAGTTCTTCCACTTGATGAGATACTCTGAAATTGATCGATTTCGTAGCTGTCAAGTTCTTGTTTCTGTCACTGGTCCAGGTTCCAATATGATTTTTCCTTCCTCGTCAAGTTCTGGCAATATTGTTTGAACTGGGATCTTCTGCAACTTTTGAATGAGTGCCCACAATTCTTCATCATTCTTCCATTCATCCCTTGCTTCGTTTATCCAATCTGGTTGGATAATAGGAATGGAGCACAACAATGCTTCTGCATCCTCATCTTTTCTTGAGAGTGCATCTGCCACAACATTTTTCTTCCCTTTTTTGTAGCTGATTTCAAAGTCATAACTCAACATCTTTGTGACCCATTTTTGTTGCTCTTCAGAGGATAATCTTTGTTCTAAATAGTACTTAATACTATCATGATCCATTTTTACCTTGAAGTATCTTCCCATTAGGTAGGGTCGCCATTTCTTAAGTGCATGTAGTATTATCAACATTTCCTTCTCATAAATAGCTTTGTGTAAATACTTTCCTTTGATTGGACGACTTTCGAAAGCAATGGGTATTTCATCTTGCCTTAAAACAACACCAATTCCATTTCCTGAAGCATCGTGTTCCACAATAAAGGTTTTTCTGAAGTCTGGTGTAGCTAAGACTGGTGCTTGGCACATTGCCTCTTTAAGATGTTCGAATGCCTTTGTTGCTTCTGGAGTCCATGAAAATGAATCTTTCTTCAATAATGTTGCTATAGGTGCTGCTATTCTCCCATAATTCTTAAAAAACTTGTGATAATACCCTTTCAACCCAAGAAATCCTTGCAGATTCTTT
Organism: Pinus tabuliformis; assembly: GCA_031772625.1. Lineage (NCBI taxonomy): Eukaryota > Viridiplantae > Streptophyta > Pinopsida > Pinales > Pinaceae > Pinus > Pinus tabuliformis. The sequence continues at coordinate 1,149,858,629 of CM062805.1, forward strand.
ATGGATGTGGGTATTTTCCATTCCTTAATGGTTATAATTTTTATAGGTTCTACCTTAACACCTTCATGAGATACAATATGACCTGGATATTCCACCTCTTGTACTCCAAAGAAACATTTGGAGCTTTTTGCATATAATTGTTACTCCTCCAATAGTTTGAGCACCCTACCAACATGTTGAACATGATCCTTCCAAGACTTGTTGTAGATTAGTATATCATCAAAAAATACGAAGACGGATTTTCTAAGGAAGGGTTTGAAAATGGAATTCCTCAAACGTTGAAATGTAGAACGTGCATTGGTAAGGCCAAAAGGCATGACCAAAAATTCATAATGACCCTCATGAGTTCTAAATGTTGTTTTCGGAATGTCTTCATTATTCATTTTGATTTGATGATATCCTGAATGAAGATCCTACTTGGTGAATTAAATTGATCCATGAAATTCATCCAATAACTCATCAATGACAGGAATGGGAAATTTATCTTTAATAGTGAGCTCGTTGAGCTCCCTATAATCTAGACACATGCACCATGATCCATCCTTCTTGTCCACCAATACTACTGTAGCAGAGAAAGAACTTTTACTAGGTTGAATTATACCAACCTCTAACATTTCTGCAACCATATGTTCAATTTCACTCTTTTGGGCATAAGGATATCTATACGGCCTAATGTTTAGAGGAACACTTCCTGGAATCAAATGAATAGCATGATCATGATCATGAATAGGTGGGAGGCCTTTGGGAGTCTCAAATACCTTCAAATGATTGTCCAAGACTTTTTGGAGATCTGGAGAAATTGATGATTTCAATGTGGGAACCTATAGCGAACATAATTGTGCAATTACGCCTTGTTGTTCCTTCTTTAGAAGCTTTGTCATACCATTAGAGCTGATTATCTTTCCTAGTTTCCCTGCAATACCCCTTAATTCAACTTCCTTTCCTTCCGCACAAAATTTCATGAAAGGTTCTTGAAAATTAAAAGCTATTGTACCCAAGGATTGTAGCCATTGGACTCTTAGTACAACATCAGCACCACCCATTGGAATGGAAAGCATTGGGCTATTCAGTACATATTTTCCCATTGATAGCCTAATATTATGGCACTTTCCAGAGCAATTTATGGTTCCTCCACTTGCAACCATCATTTCACATTATGGTGCTGGATATAGGAAGCAGTTCAATTCCTTGGCTATCTTACAATGAATAAAATTATGGGTACTACCCGAATCAATCAACACTATTACATTTTTATTCTTGATATGTCCTTCTATCTTGATAGTTTGAGGAGTTGTAATTCCGGCCAATGCATTACAAGATATTGTCGGATTAATTTCTTGATGCTTGATGTGATCTTTCGCTTCTTGAACCTTTTTCTTCTAGATATGTCCTTCTATCTTGAGAGTTTGAGGAGTGGTAATTCTTGCTAACGCTTTACAAGATATGGTCGGAATCATTTCTTATTTCTCTAGGGTTGGTTCCTGGTGTATATCCTCTTCTTTTGATGTTTCTTGATCCTTATCTTCCTCATCTTCACAATCTATGTAAAATAATTTCTTCTCAACACACTTATGACCATTAATGTATTTGTTATCACAATTATAACAAAGCCCTTTTGCTCTTTTTTCTTCCAATTGTTATGGTGTCACCCTTGTAGGTTGTGGAAGGCTAGGAGAAATAACACTTCCATCTTTATAGTTGTGAGGGGTAGACTTCCTTGTTTACATAATTTTTCTTTCCACTTTTCTTTCCAACGTGAATTCCTTCTCCAATGTATCAGGTTCCCAAAGATGAACCTCATGTTGAATGTTATCCTTTAAAGTCCCTATAGAGTCATCAATCCTCTCCTTCTTTCGAATATCATTTTCCCTTATATTCAACTTTTGAAAGTCCTCAATGTGCTCTTCCATTGAACACTTTTTTTTGAGATTTAACAATTGGATAAAGAAGGTGTTGCTCTTTGTATCCTTATAATGTGCTATAATTTCCTCCGCGAAAATTGACCATGTAACAAGTGGTTTATGAGAACAATGCCCTTTATACCATAAAAATTGATCCGGTTCTAAATATGAAGATGCAATACGTACCTTTTGTAATAGTTGCACCTCATATAGATCAAATATTGCTCCATCTGTAGCATCCAATTTACCAGATCCTTGCCATCAAACTTCCTCATATCACCTATTCTTGATTTTAGGAGCTCGATCTTGAAACGACTGTAACTCTATAATTTCAGATCTCCAAGTTTTGGAATTGCGTCCTATAGTAGCCCTCTGAGTGCTCTTTCTAACCCCTCAAGTCTGATCAAGATTATATTCTTCAAGGAAGAGTTATGTCAAGTCTCCCATGATGACCTGATTATAGACTAGTTCAGTAGAGTGCACTTGTACGAAGTGCCATGTGTCACTTTTGTACTGTTAGGACCTCAAACTGATACACAAAAAACTACAGTTCGTCATCTTTCTACAACTTCTTATGAAATTCCAATTTTATACTCAGAGAGAAAGTTATGATGATTTTCCCAAGGTCACTTGTTTAGGATTTAATTCGGGAGTCTGGAAAAAACCTAACTTCCTCAGATCATATATCTGAAGGGTTTTTTTTTAGCTTCTGAAACTCGTAGCGAAAACGTTATAGCGAAAATTCCACGATGATTTTTTTAGATGAAATTCTGGAGCTTGCAAAAACCCTAAATTCCTCAGATCATATATCCGAAAATATAGCAAGACAAGATTTGAAATTTGTTCCCGAGGCTTAGTGTGCTTTCGTCTCAAATGGGTTTTTTTTTTAGCTTTTGAAAATTCGTATCGAAAAAGCTATAGCGAAAATGCCACGATGACCTGTTTGGAGCAGCGAAACCCTAGAATCCAAAGCTCTGATACCAAATGTTATGAAACCAGCTCACAAAAAGATAGAAAAGAAAGATCAACGCCTTAGAAATCAGCCTCCTCAAGGGGGCAACCTCCTTTACATTACACAAATGAACAATTATTGGATGATACAAATGACAAGACCTCCTTTCTATATATAGTGGTGTAAGGGGTCATAATATAATCAGAGCCAACATAACAATAATAATGTAAGGGCACAATAATAACAATAGTGTGCTTCTATGGGGCACAATAATAACAATATGGGGACTACATGGGCACAATATAACAAGGGGGTTGTACTAATAACAATAAGGGGTTACACTAGTAGTATAGGGACCTAACATGTTGTAGTGGCTAAAATATGTCTCCTTTCCCATTAGATAGTTCTTCCACTTCTTCACAGATTTCTTTAGGGCATAAACATCCTTGTTGTAGGTAGGGTAGTTAATAACTACCCCATGAAATAGTTTATAATGGTAACATATAAGGCTTCTTCTATGCATCAAGGCCACTCCCATAACATGCTCACTCAAATATGTCTCCACTTTGAAGGGTTGTTGCAAGATTGGTAATTTTAGAACTGGTTCTTGTATAATCCTCTTATTTAACTCCTCAAATGCCCATTGTTGGCCCTTTTCCCATTGGAAACTCTTGCCACTTGTTGTTACAACGTGGAGTGGCACTACTGCCACTAAAAATGAGGCTATGAATTTCCTCATGTATTGTGCTACCCATAATGAAACTATGAGCCTTAGAAACATTAGTAGGCTCCATCCATTTCATGATGCCCTCCATCTTGGAAGGATATATTTTTAGCTCTCCTTTGCCTATCACATACCAAAAATACACCAAATATTGTTGTGCAAATTCACACTTCCTGAGATTTTATAACAGTTGGTAATTCTTTAATGTCTCTGTTCCCTACGTCAAATGTGAGATGTGCTCCTCCCAAGTATAAATATATACCAATATATAATCCAAATATAAAATAACAAATGAATCTATAAAAGGTGCATTATATCATTCTTTAACCTCACAAGTGTAGCTAGTGCATTGCATAGGCCAAATGGCATGAATAAGAACTCATACAAAACTTTCCTAGTTTTGAAGGTGGTTTTCTAGGTGTCTTTGTCTCTAACTCAAACTTGGTGATCTAGACTCTTAAGTCCAACTTGGTGAAGTATTTCACTTGTTGCGACTAATCCAACATGTCATTTATCTTGGGCATGAGGTACCTATTCTTGAGTGTAATTTTATTCAATGCCCTATAACAATACACATTTGTCAATTCCCATCCTTATTTGGTACAATGATGATGGGTGATCCACATGGTGATGTACTCTGTAAAATGACACCATGTTTCAATAGCTGCTATAAGTATTTCTTCATATCACTTGCTTCTATAAAATACTTCCTATATAACCCAATGTTTGGTAGGGGGATTCCAACAATAGCTAGATCACGTGCTCCACTTCCCTGTTGGGTGGTAACCCTCTATGCTCTTGGAACACATCCATGTATGCCTACAACAACTCTTCTAGTTGTTATCTTCTTTTCTTAATGTAGGTTTTAACCATGTACAGAAATTACTTGCATAAAAATTCTAAAAACATAAAATAAACAATGGCGAGAGCATAAAAAATAAAATAGATATACACAAAGATTTTCCCCTGGATCAAAAAACAGGGACTACAATATTGATTTTTCATTATATTCCTTTCAATATAAAAATACCTATATATACATGTCAAGGCATTCATAAACCCTAATCCCTTAACCTTGGATTAAAACATAACCATAGTTCCCTTGACCAGATCCACAAAATACCATGGGCAGAAAATCGTCATGCCCAAAACCATGTGTGAAACCCATGCACAAAACCATGGGTAGGTTCCCCCACCTAATATAGGGTGCAAAACAAATTTCTTAGAGCGTTGACCCCGACCCCATAGAGGGGGGCTACTGCCCCTTTGTGACCCCCCCCCCCCCCCACTTCACCCAACAGAACAAACGGGGGGATCCCACCCCCTCTCTAAACCCCCACATCATGCGGGAGGCTAGTCATGGAAAGAATATAACACACAACCAACACTTAGTATACCCTTGCAGGGATTCCTTTCCTCTTACTAACTCTTCTAAACATTGATTTTTATATTAAAAATAGTAAAACATACTTTTTTTTGAATCTTATCATTTTCTTGGCTTGGTTGCCACTTACCGACAAAAAAATTGACTTTCCTTTGTGTGCATTTATGGTGAATTTTTTTCCATCCTTGATGAGCTGGTACTAGTTAGATCTATGCATGAATATTTCATTTCACATGTACATGTAGGGAATTCCAAACATGACTGTAAATACATCAAGGGGAACTACATCTAGTTCTACTTCATTAATAAAATCAGTGTCGATGGCAAATCTAATTTTGCACTATTTTGTTACCTTCAACTTTGCATCCTTATTTACCCATTCCAATGGATATGGGATTGGATGATCACAAACTTCCAATCCCAATTTATTGATGAGTTGTGCTACAATGAGATTTGCCTGTGATCCTAAGTGAAATTTGATATCAATATTTGTCGCCTTGCCTTGTATCGTTATGTCATGGAAGATTTCGGTCATTTCTTTCTCTTCTTGTTGTTGAAGGCTACTCAAATTCACCTCCTTATGCACTGTCGTACAATAAATATTATCATTCACATACAAGCTTCTTTCAACTTGGTTGTTCGAATAAGTGGCCCTGATATTTTTCTTCTTATTGTATTTCTTTTTTCCTTTGGGTTAAGCTATGGATACAACTCCCAAAACCTCTCCTCTATCAATGTTGTAGTGGCTGCAGTGGTTGATGGGATATTTGAATTATTTTGTTGTGGCTATCGTATTTTTATATTTTCTTCCTTTCAAATTCTTCGTCCCCTCCTTAGAAGCATCTTGTTTCTCTTTCTGCTTCAATCCACTTGATTTCCCTTTCTTCAAGCCTATGTTCTATAGGCACTATTACTATACCCAAGCCTTGTCCACCGATTTGGGATTCAACAACAGCACTTGCTTCTTCATATGTATGTGTAGATCCCCCAAATACTTGAGGAGTACATCATGTTTCTTTGGGGAGATACACAACTTTATGACCATTTTCTAAATTATGAGGTGTACTACTTTACACTTTTCCCTCGCTTCTTCTGAAGTAGTGCCATTGGATCCACTGGTCATATACATACCCAATAGGGTAAAATTATGGATTTATGATTGTTTTAAAGTCCTCCCACTTATTCATTGGAGGATCTCACTCTAACCTCAAGCTCTCCATGTGGAATTCCCACCAGGGTAGGGCACGACCCTGTAATTTCAACCGCACAAGTGAAATATTATGTTCTTCCTCAATATGATGAACACTGTAATAAACTTCTTATTTCTAAAACCAATGATTTATATTTAGAGTGTCTATATCGCCTTGATACAACTTGATATTGACCTTCACTTCCATTTTTAACATGGACTATGAATGGTTAATGAAACTCTAATTTAGTTGATCTATTTCAAGTCCTTTGTTTGGTTGGTTCTCCATTTCTTCTCGATCTTTTGATCTCCCCTTTGATATGTCCTATGCATTAGAACCCTCATCTTCCCCAATAGCCTGAGCTTATTTTTTAGGGAAAACATGAGGAGATTCACATTACAACTTATATCTATAGCTGGTGCTTGCAACGAAAAAAACTCTCCTTTGTAGGACCAGGAGAGTTATTCACATATTCATTGGCCATAACTAGGGTTTCTGTCCTTTGGTCTAGCTAATTTAGATATCCTAAAAATATCTACAATATACCCATAGAAAACTTCTCTGATATCAATATGGTCCATAAACTATTGTGGATATTCCACCATACAATTTGTCACCAAAGATATGATAACTATAATGAAAAAAATCAAAATCTACATTATTGGGGTTTATTTTTGTTTATATTTCTGGATCTATAATTTATTGTTTATTTTGTATGCATGCAAATTAAAATTTATGCAGAAAATAGAGAATAATGAAAACTTAGAAACTACGATTTAACACAAGATATAAGCTAGGAACCCTTTTGGGAGAAAACCGAGCTAGAAGGTGAGGCCACTCTACTTTCTTTCTTTGAATAGAAAATGGTTGCGAGTATAAAGAAATATGGCTTATGGCCTGTGGGCTACTATAGTGCACAAATCATCTCTATGTGATCTATCCCATATCCATCTAAGTCATTTTTTTCATCTATGGAAAAAATGCACTCGAAAAGAATGTAACCCCTTTTCTTCCTAGTGGCTCTATTATAACATAACATGATAGCCTACTAGTGGTTAGGTTTGACAACCTAGAATCTTAACTAGAGTTACAATATTGAACTCTTATAGAGTATTCTTCATCATAATCATGTGGCTAGACCCTTTTTGATGAGTTATTTGAGAAGATGAGGCATCCTCTTGAATTATGGTAGACAAAATAGGAAGGTCAACTTCCGAGTGACATAACTTTTGCATACAGACTCTAATTGAGGTGATTCTTGTGTCATTGGAAAATATACGTGTGTAGAATATATATAATAATAAAAAATAGTCACACTAATGTGGAATTTTTTAACCCCAAAAAAACGTTGTTTGATACCTCAAAATTCTCCTGGAATATTTAAACCCCAATTTGCCAAACTAGGTCCTATCAATAAAAACAATCCTGGGAGTTCATTCCTCCACCTTTTCCACTCTGAAAGAATCGATATGGGTGAAAAAAATATAATGATCTAATATATATCATAAATATTAGTTGCTTTCCTTGAGTGGGGTAATATAGTGATACCAACCCTCAAGGAAAGGACAAATAATATATAGAAAGTGAAATGTAGGAGGTAATGATAGTAGGGTGATTCTAATAAACACAATAGAAGGAATGAAGCAATTATAGAAAATTGTTATCTAATGTGTGATGTGAAAATTACTTGTTAAGACACAATGCAAGAAACATTGGTGGCATACACTAAGCTAGATTCGTTAGAATATCAAGGGTGACTTACGATAACCTAGAATTAGTGTGAGCATGGAAGGTGACATACAGTAGTTTGGGGTGATTTTAAGCATAAGGAAACATATTATAACCTATATTCAATTTGATCATGCTAGATGACATGCATCAAATTGGGGTTGTTGTGATCATATGAGGTGACATACATCAATATGGAGTTAACATAACCACATGAGGTGACATATGAAAACATTCAATTAATGTGAACACATAGGAGACCAATGCCAATGAAGAAAAGGGGAGAACAAGAGAGAAAATGTGGAGAGAACATTGTTTTAGGATGGGCTCCATAGATATAGGTTATGGAACATGGGCCATATGTGTGGGGGATACATATAGAAAAATATTTAGGGAGTGATAATTATTCCAAAGTGGGGAAGGGTTACCTCGAGTGAGGCATACCCAAAATAAAATCATAGAAATTTCAAGCCATAAAGAATGAAACCAAAGAAAAAGAGGGATAGGAATGAATATAACAAAAGAAGACTTGCCCCATTCTTCAATATAGAGATATGTATCTATTGATGGTGTTGGACCCACGAAGATTCAGGGGATCTTTCCGGTATGAAGTCCAAACTAGACCTCACACCGTTTGGTGTAGGGGTCCCATCCGGTATGATGGCATGGTTGCCATTCCCTTAGAGATTTTCTGTAGCTCTTGTTGTTCAACACATGAGAGTGTTATGCTTGTAACTTCAATAAAGTGAGGTGAGTGTGTCTAGTGAGTGCATAATTTTGACTCTATGTCCCGGTTCTCTTACTATAGAAAAGGGGGGGGTAAAGTGAGCTTCTTGATGAGAGGGAATAGTCACAACCCAGGAATAAACACACATGAAAAATAAAAAGGGCCGGTCTAGCATCCAGTGGAATAGTCCCCAATGGATGCGGGAGTCGTGAAAAACAAAGTTCAAGGGAAAACACGTACACCATCCAGTGGAATAGTCCAGACAGGGGTGAGGGTTGCTATAACTAGGAAAACACAAAGATGGTCTGTCTAATGTTAGGTGGAGTAGTTCACATGGATGAGACAATAGTGATAAACAATACAACACATCTTCAACAACATGAGTGCTAAAATAACCGAAGTAGTTCAACTATCTTAGTATATGTTAAGAAAACATGCATTACAATGTTTGAAGAATAGTCTTACAAATAGATACAAAACATGCATGAAAATGTGTTAGCCTGAGACATGTTTCTGAATTAAGAAAAAGATCCAAGACACAAATGTACACCATACATCAATAGTCCCAATAGTGGGACACTAGAGCCACTCCTCGCTCCTCAAAGAACAGATTATATACTCTTGAGGCTATGTGGGAGGAGCCAAGGTGAGAATTCTTTTTCTTATACAATGAGGGGGTATAAATAGCCAAGGGGGCATAACTGACCCTTGTGACTCTTCGACTTCCCTCATGATTGTTTGAATTCCTATGACTTTTTGACTTTACATGACTCTTCAACTTCATATGTGGGTCTCTTGGACTTCCACTTTACATTACATTGATTACAACAAGTATGGCCCATAGTAGTGATGTGGCTGAGACAACTCATGACACAACTCGACATGACACTGCTGACATGTACTGGCTGACTATGGTGTCCATGTCGAGTTGTTGTGTTATTGAGTGATGATATTCTCTCGGTGTAATATGTCTTCACCTTCACATGGAAAAGTGTGTGGGGTCTTCAATGGTCTTGGTCTTTGCTTGATGGTGCATGTGAATGTGTCCCTTTCACTCACTTGCTCAATGTGCTTCATGTGATCGTTCGACCACGAGAAGGTATTCTAACATGCACCTCTTTTCCATCCCATTCGTCATCACGTCATGTTTCATCGATGCACCTGGTCTTGCAATCACTCATGACGAGACGACAACAAATCCACAAATATCATAGTCTACTATGATGCATTGTTTTCCATTTCAGTGCAGGTGACCGAGAGGGAGACAAGGCACTGAAACTGCAGACAACACAACACAGGTAGGGACATGAGGCTTTGGAGCACTATTGGGAAAAACTGTGCAGATGTCACTGGGAGACAAATTTTCGCAATCCGAGATAGTAGTGAAAGTTGCGGGGTAAAACCCAGTTGGGAGGAAGAATTACGCAGTTTATGGGAGGAAGGCCAAGTGGGGTGTCAGGGAGCTGCTGGGCCAATCTGCGCAATTTTCTAGGGGAGCACTAGGCAGGTAATCTAGCTGGGATCTGTGAAATTTCTCCAAGGAAGACAATGCGGGTAGCAGGAGGCACTGGCAAAAAAATCTACGCAGTTTTTCAAAGGAGCAAAAGATCAGATTGTAGGAGATGTTGTTCAAAATTGCGCAATCCTAGGAGACAGTCCAGGCTCTGACAGTTCTGTGTAATTCCTAAGTTGGTTGCAGAGTGGCGAAGAAGGGATGGTATGACAACTCTACACAATTTTGGAGATCAGTACAACCCTGGGTCACAACTCAAGTTCTTTCTTTGGTTGACCAGCGAGAGGCTTGATGGGAGGTCTTGCAGGAAGTGCATACTGGATCGAATTCTGGGACAACTTCTGCTTAGTTTTGGGAGTTAGTCAACTGGCTCATTTCCAGAATTGCATAGAGCAAGCTACATGAAGGATGGCCTTAAGCTCTGCGTAGTTCTGAGCAGTAGTGTAAGGTCACTGAGATCAGGTCTGGTTGACAGAGGGTTGTTTGGCTGACATACTTTTAGGAAAATTGACTAAGTGTGAAAGCAGGTGTACTCATGCATACATGACAATGTGATCACACACTTAGCATGCCTCAGCGACAAGACACCTCAAACCAGCAAGAAAACATGTGCTCAATGAGACTGAATTGAAGGTTGAGAGTGACAAGTACAGTGTTCAAAATATGTCTTTTAATGACCATGACGATACTTGCGTGTAACTTTTTACAATTTTGTGTGTGAGTGCGACTAATGTCAACAGAGCAAAAAAAAACTCATACACACAAAGACAAACCTTCAAAATAGCCAAAACAAACTCACAAGCGTTACATAGCAATCAACATGCCAAAAGACTTCGAATGATAGATCAAGCAAAGAGGGTGCAAAAACTCGACAAGAGCTCATGGGATGAGCCCGAGTGTTTGCGACCATCAAGGGGAAAAACCAAGGAAGGCTCCGAAATTTGGATGCAGGCCAAAATTTTGGAGTGTGTTGTAGCCGATACAATGATATCTAAAATATAACTAATGAATAATAGAAATAATATTATAAAGATAAATCAATGAAATATGTATATTAGATAGATATAATTCCCTTAGATGTAATGTAACCTCCCTTATCATTGCTTTGATAGAACCTACCATAAGGTTGTAGGGTTGAAACTATGCCTTAAAGATGCACCAAGAGGGATCAATCAAACTACAAGATTGGAGCCAAGCTATCCAAGGGAGTTCATGTACAAGTGTTGGAGATGACAGTCGCAAGTAGCCGCAGGTGCTTAAGGGAGGTGGAAGGATACTTACCCTTGTCTAGGCTTATATGTGTAAATTAATGAAGTGGAGAGTTGTGACACTCAATAAACCTCATCTTATAATGACCTACACTAAGCTCTAAATTCTTACAAAAGAAGAATTTCCCCATTCTCCAATATATGTATGTATGTGTGTATAAAGAGCACTAGAAATTCTATTATAAGGATAAATCAATAGAATATATAGATTAGAGAGATTTGATGCCCTTGGAAGGAATGGTACCCCCTTACCATTACTTTGATGGAACCTCCTTTGAGGTTATAGGGTTAAAACTAACAAGGTATGAGTGGAAATATGCCATGAAGATGCACTAGGATGAATGAATCAAACCTACATGATTGGAGCCAAGCTAGGAAAAGGAGTCCATGTAGAACTGGTGGACATTCCAATTGCAAATACTCTTAGGTGCTTGAGGGTTACAAAAGGATATAAACCATTCTCTAGGTTTATTGTGCTGAGAGGTGCTCTACAACCTAGTATGGGGAAGATGTGTAGGCATAATATAAGTATGTCAAAAAATTTTAAATGTAAGCTCTATTACACATTACATATTGTGGAGATAGATGTAAACTAAACTCAATTCAATGTCATCTTCAATGGGCCAAAAGTAAATGTATAACTCTATTAATTTATCAACCAATCACTCAATCTCTCATTATGATCGCTTGCTCACTAAATTTGTTCCTGGACACACATAGTTGGGGGCGGGAGGAGGTGAAAGGTTGTTGTAGTATGAGGTGTGTTTGATCGGTCCCTTAACTGCCTTGCTGTGATTCAAACACTCGACAACAAATCGTCTTCCTCACTTGTAAGGAGCTCAATCTTGCTCTGTGGCCTTTTACAATTACAAGTTGGTTCTTACCTCTGTGAACATTATCACACATATTTTCCACCCAATACCCAATAGATTTTACACAAGTTCTAATTCTCCAAATGACTTTAATATTGAGGCTACAACGTTTGTGAAGCATTTGTGGATCATGGTCAAGGGGAAATCCAATGGCCTCAAGGATAAAGATGATGAAATGAAGACCAGGCTCCTTTTACTTAGATACCTTAAGAACAAAAGCATTTTGGAAGCCATATCCACTAAAGTCAGATAACGTCACAGATGGAATATTCAACACCACTTTCAGGAAAATTCAAACTCGAAGGCCATCACTCTACAAATGATATTGGGGACTTTTCCTCTATGGACCAATACTTGCAGTTGTATGAGCTTGAGTTTTTGTTCGGAGGAACTTCAAATTCAGTAACACCGAGTCCCAAAAATTTACCAACATTTAAATCTATAAATAGTAGTAAGTGTGGTATATAAGAGATTAAGTTTGATGATGAGATTGATAAGATAGAAGGTGCATGCATCGAGTGTTTTCACAAACAAATGAAGTTGTAGAAAAAATATTCTTACAAGACTTGTTAGACTATGCTGGCGAGTAATGTTTGATAACTACAAGTTGATAGGGTGAGTATGTTTATGCTTATTTACTTAGCCTTTCCTTCCATCCTACATGGATGGGATGGACAACATTTACCTACATTTATTTATGGCTTTTTGAAATTATTTACCTACATTTATCTTATGGCTTTTTGAAACTATTTTTACTCTATATAAGTATATGACCATTTCTATCTATCTAGATTATTTGTTGTTTAATTTAAATTGGTGTATATGGATGACCATTTTTATCATCCAGATAATAAAAATAAAATTATTCTCACTATTTAATTAAAGACATTTGCATTTCAAAATTAAATATAAATCAATATTTAATTAAATGGAAACCTGTTTAATTAAACATAATCAATATTTAATTACATGGAAGTTTTATATATTAAATAACATTAATATTTAAAAAAATAGATTACTCTGGGCAAATTGTTTTTTACTATATTTTAAAATTCACAAAATTCAAAATTCAAAAATATTTATGTTATAAACTATAAATATTGATAAATGATCATTTAAAATAATAAATTCAATTTACATAAATTCAATAGTTTAAAATATATTATTTCTCAAAGAGGTGTTATATAGCCTAGTAAGGAAGAGATGTTAAATTACATTCAAAAAATAAAATTAAAATATAGAAATGAAATATAAAATTATAATTATAACTGGTTATAATTAATAATTAAACATCTCTAGATCCATCTTTAACTCCAAATCTACTAATTCTGAGAGATCAAATCCAAATATACTAAATTATGAGAGATCAAATCTCTTAAGTTACAAATATCTTTTAGAAACAAAAAATTCCCGTCAACACTAATAAATTTATAATTAATTTACATGTACACTAACAATAATATAATTAAAAAAATATTCATATAATTTTTTAAAATATATATTAATTAATAAAACAACATTAATACTTGTTTTTTATTTCAAAAATATTCATACGTTAATACGTTAATTTTTTAATATGAAATTACTTTCAACTTTAGCGAGGATTATCCTTATCCTTTCCAAATTAATACTTATATTTTTATTTTAAAAAAATTCATATATTATTTTTTTAATATGATATTACTCCTTTCCAAATTAAAACTTACATGTTTATTTAAAAAATATTCTTATATTAATATTTTAATATGAAATTACTTTCAACTTGGATTATCCTTATCCTTTCTAAATTAATACTTATATTTTTATTTTAAAAATATTCATACATTAATTTTTAATTTAAAACTACTTTCAACTTTAGTGAAAATTATCCCTATCCTTTCCAAATTAAACTTATATTTTTACTTCAAAAATATTAGTACATTAATTTTTTAATATAAAATTATTTTCTACTTTAATGAAAATTATCCTTATTCTTTTCAAATTAATACTTCTATTTTTATTCCAAAAATATTCCTACATTAATATTTTAACATGAAATTACTTTCCAATGTAGTGAGAATTATCCTTATCCTTTCCAACTTTAATCATTGTAAGTACAATGTGTCATAGTGAAAGCCTCTCAAACGCCTTCCCACTCGGGAACCGACTTTCAGTTTAGTCAGAGACATTGCTTTAATGGGTACGCAAAAAAGCAAACTCAACTCACAGGCGTTTGCATGTTATGTTATATTATGAAAAGCATTTATAAAAACAATAACAGCAAATGAATTATATATTGCTTTCATAGCACTAAATATTAATTATACGAGTTGCGTTATGATCTATATTTTTAACAAGAAGATATGATAATGGTATATGCTTGAATTAGAAATATTTATTTTAAATTTTATTTGAAATTAAATTTTTTAATGTTATTTTTTTTTATAATGAGGAAATAAATCAATTGGAGATATTTATTACTTGTAATTATTCCTTAGTGTATAAGGAAGTAAGACAAGTCATTACCCAAATAAAAATTATTTTAAGAGATATATTATGTTTTAAATTTGTATTAAGAATAGGAAAGAAAATGAAAAATAATATCATAAATATTTTTATTTTTATTTTTTAAATTAAATAAAAATAGAATGAAAATTATATTTATAAATGAATAAATAAAAATAGTTATTTTTAATTGAAATCTATTAAAGATTTTTAAAAACTTATTTTGTTTAATTTATAAAATTTGAGAAAAACTAAATTCTATATTATTTAATATGTAGAATCAAAACTTTTTAGATTATTTAATCTGTAAAATCAAAATGTCTGGAAAGATTTTTCAAAGTGCTAAATTTTGATTGTATTTTTTTTAATTTTAATGTTAAGAGCAAATATAAACAGTTAGTTCAAAATTAGACTCTGTCAATGGCCCAACTTAACCACTAGTCAGTGAAGTCTGGTGTTCCATGGCTCACACCTTGTTCCAATGAGCCTTTCTCTAAAGAAGCCTGCAAATGTTTTTCATTACTCCAGTTATTTTGTATAACTGCTATAAGATAAAAATGTTGTGGGAAGATGCTAGTTTGCAGAGTAAAGAAGAGCAGGAATATGATTTAGAGAATATGCTTCTACGGCTTACGATGGTCTGCTTCTCTAAATAAAACTTATTGTATGCTGGCGTTTGGATCCATGAGGTCTGATAAGGCCTGCTTCTCTAAATAAAACTTATTGTATGCTGGCGTTTGGATCCATGAGGTCTGAAGGTCGAATTCGGGGGCCTTCTGAGCATAAGGCTGAATTGGATCCTTAGCTGCACCGCCCACCTCGCCTATTCAAGAAATAAATATATTGTGAAAGCATTTCACACTGGAATCATACTATAAACTCGCTCTGTACAGTTTTAAATATCGTGATGTCTATATTCCTTTCAGTACACATCGCGATCAACAAACGTTTATTTTTTATTATTATTTTTTGGGGTTACGAGGTGGCCAGTATCAGTATAACCTCGGTCATTTTTAAGTCGATTGCAGATTTCCGGAATATTTGGGAATTCGACAGATATGGGTTCGTCTGATTCCTAAATATTCCGGAAATCTGCAATCGACTTAATCTCACCGATATAACTTCCAGGTGTTCTCACCGATATAACTTCCAGGTGTTGTGAGCTTGCGCGATATTTTTGGTGCCTTGTGTTTATCTCCTCTCCCAAGGGCGAATACCTAGACATTTTCAAAAACTTGCCAATTAACTTGCTAATATACTTTTATTATTTAAAATCAAAACATTTTCTCATTTAAAATTATAACAATTACCTTAATATGAAATTATCTTCATTTATAGTTACCTTAATATGAAAGTATCTTTATTTTCGTTTAGATTGGCGTTAATCTTAGATTTACAAAGTTTGATGCCAATACAACCTACCATGATTGAAGCATTGCCGTGACCTGGAAAATGGGTATAAAATGAAGCATTTTCGATTTCGATCAACTTCATCCAATTACTATGTCCTATAGTCCAGTTCATATAGTCCTGCTGACATTCACAGACCAAGGCGCTAGAGGAAAGAAAACTACCTTTTGCTAGTGTCTCTACCCCTGCCTCTATGGAGGATATGAAAAAAATAACCCAGCTGTTGTCTCTAGTACTTTCTTTGACTCCACTGCAGTTTTAGAGGGGCTGCTCTAACTACCTTTGAACAAACTTAGCCAAGGAAAATATAAAGTAGCATAATAAATAATTTGCTTAGCCATCCATTTATTAGATTTATATAAAATCGGTGCAGAGTGACCTGATTGTAGACGTGTCAATTGAAGTTAGGCCTTCATGCCGCCTTGTTGTCGGTCACGAGATCGCAGACCGTCCTTACGTATTCGACCGCACAATAAGAGTTACGAGAGACAGACAAGACCGTGGTCACCGCAGCTGTATCTATTCTTTTCGTGATTTGCCACTTTCTGAAATTCAAAGTGGCCACACTTTAGCAAGTACGTCATTAAGTTTTAATTTGGGCAGTGGTGTAAAATTAAATAATTGGTAAATTGGTATGTTTTTAAGGAAAGTTGTAATTAGATTTTTAAGTATAAAGATTAAATTTATTTATTTTTATCATTTATTTAATAATTATTAATCTCTATCATTTATGTAATAGAAATAATTATTAATTAAATTAAGATATAGAAATATTATTTCAAACAAAGCATACCAAAATTGGAATATTTTAAATATAAAATTTAATTAAATTCTTACTTAAATGTGATTGTGATTCTAACAATTACAATTTGTAAAATTAGAATGTTAGAATATAGAAATTTGTAATGTTATTTATATATTTAAAATTATGATTTTATAATGTTAAAATATAGAAATTTGTGATGTTATTCATATATTTAAAATTATGATTTTATGAATGTAAATTTATATTTTAAAAAAATTATAATAAGGTAAAATCAATATATTCTTAATAAAGTTCAAGATAATATGAAATTAATATATTCTTAATAAGATTCGAGATAATGATGTCATATAATTTAATAAAAAATTTAAAGAAAAGAAAAAAATTAGCTTTTAATTATCTTATTACATGTTTACTTTTAGCCTTAATTTCATATGTGAAACCAAATACTATGTAAACCTAATCCATGATATAATACAATTCTAGAAAAGAGGCTTGTCATCAAAGTAATATAATTTAAAAGGCCAAAGTAATTCTATTCCATAATGGTCAACTACAAGCATCATCCATTACACTTTAAAGTAGAAATTCTTGATGTGAGGATACAATAAATAATAATTTAAGAACTAAATATAGCATATTTGGGTGTGGATCAAAGGGTAGGAAGTCGCTTCCTTCACCTTCACTTGCAGCCTTCTAGTTTATTAGTAGGTGTGGAAAGAGGGGACATTTATGTTCTGGAAAACGTAAAATGTTTCTCTCAAATATTAGCTAAACTTAATGTGATATGATTGGAGATGCATTGGAGTTTAAATCCTCTTGATTCTTTATATTAACTTGATTTCGTTGATGGAAAAACAATTGAATAACTAATTCCAATGCTATTAATTTCTTCTTTTGTAGAAGCAATACTCCTGTAATGATCTCCACCTTGAGATTATACCGACTTGATTTGTCAATAAAGGATCAAAGTCAGATAACCAATTCTTTGATTGAATCTACATGACTCAACAAAATTGCATTGAATCTACATGACTCAACAGGGTAAGTCACATATTGAATCTACATGACTCAACAAAATTGCATTGAATCTACATGACTCAACAGGGTAAGTCACATTTCAGGAAGCTCCGAGTAGTTAATTTACTCAGAATAGTGATACAGGGGTTTGGGATGGATTCCTCCGATGTCAAAAGAAAGGGACATAGACCACCAAAACAAAAAGGAGCGCACAAAACCCAATTTGAAGCCATGAAAGAAAGCACCCAAACCAATCTCGAAAACATGCGAAATCAACACATTAAATACCCTTATTTTCCTTTGTGCCATGTAGATGTTATTATTACTGGATCAAATTTCCTCTAATGATTAGCCAATTTCCCATCCACCCATTGTAGATGTAGGAGACCCTATTAATATTTGGTTGATTTCTAAAAGTGTATGGATAATATAGGTTTAATTTTGATTATTTCATGCAAACTTTATTCATGTCTTTCATTCAAATTATACATGGCAAGGGAAAGAGTGTTATCAATAGTTGTCCATCCTTCCCAAAGCATGATCTTAATTGATCATGTATCTAGACATATCCCTACTATGGAGACAAGTACTCAACTTTAGTACCCTATCGTCAAGATACAATTTTTGAATCAATTTAACTAAACAAAAATTGTACATTATTTTTTAAATAATGATTATAATGTGTATTTATTAATTTGAATATTTACATTTAATATCATCACACAAATATGTAGCTAGAGAGGGTCTATTAATACCATGATGATTAGTCACATGTCAAGTGGGATGCAACACTTCATCAACAGCTTATTGATGTCATATCAATGATACTCGGATCGATCACATAGATTTAGATGTGATATATGCAAGTTCATATTCCATATACATAGTCTACCTTCAACCAGAACCAAGAGATTTGATAAATATACATAAAATTTGAAAATATTGTAAGCTAACAAATTTTGTCCTTGGAAAATTTACCGAAGTAGATTTTAAATTTTAATGGTAGTTTATTGCACTCCATGATGATATATGATGATATATTTATTACCTTGATGATGATGTTCCTATGGCATGAGAGGCTTGGTGAAAGTGGTGGTGGTGATGGCCACAAGGATGGTAAGTTGCTTGTTATGGGGATGTTGAGGAAGATAGTGGTCATAAGACTTGTGGTGGGAAATGATTTAGATTTGATATATATAGATTATGATGATTATTCATATAGTTTAATATTTTATAAATATTAATATGTATAAATCTTATGCTTTAAAGAATATAATATATGTCTTGTTTTCACGATGAACCATACTTACTAATTCCAAAAGCGTGGACAAATGAATTTTGATGTGATTATCACCAAAAACATGTCTCAAAAATTTGATATAAATCACAAAAAATTTAATTCAATAAATAATATATATTTTTAAGGAATTTAGACTTCTGTGATCCATAACATTGTTTAGATAATCTTCGGCGAAATCACATAACCAATCTTTTGATATATAAGTTACCTGATTTAGCTAATTTCTAAAAATAATAAATTATATAGATTTAAATTAACAAATGAATGCTTTTAATATATTTACCTGATTTAGCTATTTTCTAAGAATAATAATAATTAAATATAACAAGATTATTAGTGGTTTGACTAGGGTCATTAGGTCAAAATTAGCCGTTGGCAATATAACCGTTGGAGTCTCTGCACACTCTATTTAAACTTGCTAAGCCGGATTGGTTCTTCAACTTGTCCTGACGATGAACCACACTGGTTGGTTCGAAACGCGTTGTCAAAAGATTGGTTATGTGATTTCGCCGAAAATTATCTAAACAATATATATTTTTTATTATATATAAAATATTAATATATAAAAATAAATAAATAAATAATATTACTGAATTCAAATTATATTTTCATAATAATAATGTTGTTAAAATTTTAATAATTACTGATCACATCACATTTCAATAGTCGATCCATATATCTTTTTAATTAATGTTAAAATGTTAAGTCCAAAGTTATGACTAATTTAAATCATTTAAATTGAAAATGAAATTATTTCTAGTTGGCCCAAGCAGCACTGAGTGGATGTACCGAAGTTGACTTTTTATTTATTTACAAATAACGAAGTTGACGTTTTATTTTTTTACAAATAGATGGCGGCGATTGTGTTTGAAGGAATATCCTTCGTCTGAATCCTGAATGGAATCGAAAGGTTGCGAATTTATTGAAAAATCGAAACGACTGTGCAGGTGGAGAGATGTGTGAGACGTTTGAATTCTCCAATGATTACTGTATAGTTGGCGATTGAATGACTTCTTGGTTGTCCTGTTTGCCACATGTTTGTAAGGCGTTACGATTTTACGAGCGTGTCGTTCCAATCCATGTCTACGTCGTCCCATTGGAATTATCAATTGATTGTTGTGTCCTGGCGTTTTGGAAAGCAAGTTTGGGAAAATTCAATCTCGGTTGATCACGAGCACTTCTTTATGATTTCCTATGTGTTTACTTAATGTATTCAATGTCTACCTGTTAATGTTTCGGTCCTTTTTTATTTGCAAATAAAATAAAATGAATCACTCAACAATATAGCATGATAAAATCGATCTATATAAGTTGCAAATAAAATAAAATGAATCACTCAACAATCTGGTATGAAACATTTTGCAGGCTTTTCGGGAAAAAAGCAAGTGTTGTTAATCCGAGTATTGGATACGTCGTCGTTAACAGATGATGCTGTCAGAAAGCACCTCACAGAGCTTTCTTGGCAAAGCGTCCGACTCCATAAAAGCTGTGAGTATGATTGTGGCAGAGCATATGGAGGTGAATAGAATGCCAGTACGCTCTGAAAGGAGTTGTATGACCACAACATCTGGATTTTGATCAGTTCCTCATTACTTGATCGCGCTGCACTACATATTTATGAGCAGCAGGTGTACGATCGAGACGAATAACACAAACAAAAACTCAAGGGAGTTGTGAAGATTCGAGTAGAGGGTATATATATATATATATATTCGTGGAGGAGCCATATTGATTGTAAAAAATATCTGTAGGCTTCGGCCATATGTAGATTTTCTCTCTGAAAAATATATTCGTGGAGAAGATAGAAGTGATAATATAATCAATATTATATATATATATATATATATAAACTTGGGTTCTGTCCAGATTCCTCGTCCAATGCATTGCAACCCAGATCGTCCATCGCACATTGTGCCTGTCTAGTACACTCACTGTATTTTTCTTTTTATATATGTATTACAATTATGGTAGAAATGGAGAGTCAAACTTATGGAGGAACCAAGAGTAATTTGAACACTACTGGGTTGGAGAATGTTCATACCTAACTCTTTTAGCTTTATCTTAAGCTTAAAAATTCTACCCACTATTTAATATCTAAAAATTTGGCATTGTTAAAAGCATGTCGAATCTTACGTTGAAATTTGACATAGTTAGCGCATGTCGAATCTACCTTCACTTATGTACTTCACTTATGTACTTCACTAAAGTAACGAGCTTGACTTATATAATTTGGCATATACACCTTCACTTAAGAGGATAGACATATACACCTCTTATTTAAGAGCAAAGGAATTTATAATAAGGAGACGCTAGGAACCAATTGGGCAAGTAGTTGAATTAGTTGATGTGCAGTACCATCAGGAAAGCTAAGCTTAGTTGTACAATCAGTAAAGCTTAGTTTTGGAATTAATGTTGTAGGATTGAAGATAGTTGATCTACAGTACAATCAGTAAAGCTAGCTTAGTTGTACAATCAGTAAAGCTTAGTTTTGGAATTAACGTTGTAGGATTGAAGATAGTTGATCTGCAGTACAATAGTAAAGCTTAGTTTTGGAATTAACGCTCTAGGATGCCGAGATTGACCAAGCTTAGTTTTCATATTCTAATTCAATGGTCAAAATCATCCACATAATTTATGCCATTTTTTGTACATCGTGCCAGATGTTGGACAGTGTTTGCCTTCCACATAGAAAAAACTGATAAATAATCTTATGCTAAGGAAGTATTGAGCAAGAAAGCCATCAATATTAGACTTGGGTGTTAAGAGACTTAATGTATCTCAAATCGTTACATAGATTTGAATTAAGCCATCAATGTTAGACTTGGGTGCTAAGAGACTTAATGTATCTCAAATCGTTACATAGATTTGAATTAATTGTGAATTAAAATGCAATTCATCAATATTAGACTTGGGTGCTAAGAGACTTAATGTATGTCAAATCGTTACATAGATTTGAATTAATTGTGAATTAAAATGCAATTCATCAATATTAGACTTGGGTGCTAAGAGACTTAATGTATCTCAAATCGTTACATAGATTTGAATTAATCATGAATTAAAATGCCATTAACTTTAGCTTCATAGATGAACATAGTTAGAAGCACAGCCCAGAGCCCACATGGTTTTCGATTGACTGTGAATGGACTGGATTTACTGTTAAGCCATTCCTCTTTGAAATACATCATTCAAAATCCCCAAATCCCCATGGGTTAGCAAAAAAATAACATAGTCAGAAACAACAAGTGCATACATGCATTGCTCTCGCTGATCCTTATATTTTTCTTTCACCTTATTGCCACAAGTTAATGATATCTGTCACCTCGTTAAGAAGAATTATTGTGAGCTTTTGAGATACCCAGAATATGCTCTCAAACTTCCAACAGAAGCCTTCCAACCTCCCGTACAATATGAATGACAGATGGAAAAACATAGGAAATCATATAAGCTTGGGCCAAGCTTCTCAAAAGACTTCTTTTTGCATCCATAAACAAACTTAAACACACAAACAACCATATACATTACAAAGATTACTCTTAGGTGGTAAGGAAAAAGAAAAAGAATGGAAATATAAACTGCTACAGAACACTGACTATGCAAGTCCCTGCCACCAGATCAGTTGATGCTTCAAGTGTAGCATAGTTATTATAAACTAAGGAAGAGAATGCAAGGGAAGGCAGATGTTCCTCTGGAAGGTGGGGCATTGCGCGACAAGTTTGCTGACATGGTTAATGAAACTTTTAATGGAAATTTTCAGGCGTAAAACTTACTGGAGGGTAGTTTGCTACTGATTATTGTAAGGTACTTGAAAATGCAAGGGGAAGACTAGTTAAGTGTTCTATGCATCCTTAGCGATAAGTTGAAAAAAAAAGGAGCAACTTGGTGAGGGTCGATAAGTTCACCTGCTTCAAACCAACAATGCATAAAATGAATTTTATCGAAAGATTTCACATTGGAAATTGGGAATTTGTGCAAACATCTCAGAATTGATCAGATATCATTTGATTTAACATCAAATTAAAATATAAATCTTCGCAATAATGAATGATGAAGGCTGTGAACAAAATATGACCAAGCAAATGCGATTGGCAAAAGTGAGGGATGATTTGAAAACCATTTCTAGTATTTTCCCAGTGTGAGTTGGCTACAAGGCTTTACATCAAGGTACGTGTTATGAAACCAGCTCAAGAAAAGATAGAAAAGATAGATCAATGCCTTAGAATTCAGCCTCTTCGAGGGGGCAACCTCCTTTACATTACATAAATGAACAATTCTTGGATGATACAAATGATAAGACCTCCTTTCTATATATAGGAGTCTAAGGGGTCATAACATAATCAGAGCCGACATAACAATAATAATGTAAGGGCATAATAATAACAATATTGGGCTTCTATGGGGCACAATAGTAACAATATGGGCACTACATGGGTACCTCAATATAATAAGTGGGTTGTACTAATAACAATAAGGGGTTACACTAGTAGTATAGGGGCCTAACATGCCCCTCTCTTTCAAAAAGCGTTGTCCTCAATGCTTGAGTAGTTCTTGATGATTCTGTATAAAATTCTTGTCTTCCCATGTGGAATCTTCAGCGGGTAAGTTCTTCCACTTGATGAGATACTCTGAAATTGATCGATTTCATAGCTATCGGGTTCTTGTTTCTGTGACTGCTCTAGGTTCCAATATGATTTTTCCTTCCTTTTCAATATCTGGCAATATTGTTTGAATTGGGATCTTTTGCAACTTTTGAATAAGTGGCCATACTTCTTTGTCCTTCTTCCATTCATCCCTTGCTTCGTTTATCCAATCTGGTTGGATAATAGAAATAGCACAAAACAATGCTTCCACATCCTCATCTTTGAAGAGTCTTCCCATTCGGTAAGGTCGCCATTTTTTAAGTGCATGTAGTATTTCCAACATTTCCTTCTCATAAATAGCTTGCTTTAGATGTAGCAGTAAAAATACCCAGTCGCCTACATCAAAAAAATTTTCACTATGATGTTGATCTACCTGTTGTTTCATTTGATTTTGCACCGAAGTGGTGTTATCCTTCAAAAGTTGGAGAACTTGTTGTTGATGCT
Organism: Pinus tabuliformis; assembly: GCA_031772625.1. Taxonomy (NCBI): domain Eukaryota; kingdom Viridiplantae; phylum Streptophyta; class Pinopsida; order Pinales; family Pinaceae; genus Pinus; species Pinus tabuliformis. The sequence continues at coordinate 1,149,882,946 of CM062805.1, forward strand.
CGATGTGATCTTTCACTGCTTGAACCTTTTTCTTCTTGATATGTCCTTCTATCTTTAGAGTTTGAGGAGTGGTAATTTCTTCCAATCCTTTACAAGATATGGTCGGATTCATTTCTTGACGCTCTATGTGATCTTTCACTTCTTGAACATTTTTCTTCTTGATATGTCCTTCTATCTTGATAGTTTGAGGAGTGGTAATTCCAACCAGTGAATTACAAGATATGGCTGGATTCATTTCTTCTTTCTTGATGTTATCTTTCACTTCTTGCACCTTTTTCTTCTTGATATGTCCTTCTATCTTGAGAGTTTGAGGAGTGGTCATTCTTTCCAATAGTTTAAAAGATATGTTCTGATTCATTTCTTCTTTCTCTGGGGTCGGGTCCTGGCATATATCCTCTTCTTTTGATGTTTCTTGATCATTTTCTTCCTCCTCTTCATACTCTATGTAAAATAATTTCTTCTCAGCACACTTATGACCTTTAGTGCATTTGCTGTCACAATTGTAACAAAGCCCTTTTTCTCTTTTTTCTTCCAATTGTTGTGGTGTAACCCTTGCAGGTTGTGGAAGGCTAGGAGAAACAACACGTCCATCTTTAAAGTTGTGAGGGGTAGACTTCCTTGTTGCCATAATTTTACTTTCAAATATGTCAGAAAGCCCTTTTACTCTTTCCAATTGTTGTGGTGTTGCTCTAAAGAAGGTGTTGCTCTTTGTATCCTCATAATGTGCTATCATTTCCTCCGTGAGAATTGACCACGTAACAAGTTGTTTACGAGAACAAAGCCCTTTATACCATAAAAATTGATCTGGTTCTAAATATGAAGATGCAATACATACCTTTTGTAACAGTGGTACATCATGTAGATCAAAATATTGCTCCATCTGAAGTATCCAATTTACCGGATCCTTGCCATCAAACTTCCTCATCTTGCTTTTTCTTGATTTTAGGACCTCAATCTTGAAACGTCTGTACCTCTGTACTTGCGGATATTTTATTTCTGAAATTTCTACCTGTAGTAGCCCTCTGTGTCCACTTTCCAATTCCACTAGTTTGATCTAAATTGGATTCTCCAAAAAAAAGTTATGCACAATCTCCCAAGATGACCTGATTATAGACCTTTCCAGAAGAGCGAACTTGTATGAAGTTCGACGTGTCACTTTTTCGACCTTTGGCTCTGAAAAATATATACAAGAAACTACAGTCCATCCTTTTTCTGTACCTTCTTACAAAATTTCAATCCAATGCTCAGAGAGAAAGTTATGACTATTTTCCCCAGGTCACCTGTTTTGAATGTAATTCAGGAATCTGCAAAAAGACCAACTTCCTCAGATCATATCTCTGCAAATATAGCGCGAAAAAATCTGAAATTCGGACCCGAGGTTTAGTGCGATTTCTTCTCAAATGGGTTTTTTTTGCAACTTCTGAAATGTCGCAGAAAAAAGTTATAGCGAAAATTCCACGATGACCTGTTTGGAGCAGCGAAACCCTAGAATCCAAAGCTCTGATACCAAATGTTATGAAACCAACTCAAGAAAAGATAGAAAAGATAGATCAACGCCTTAGAATTCAGCCTCTTCGAGGGGGAAACCTCCTTTACATTACATAAATGAGCAATTCTTGGATGATACAAATGATAAGACCTCCTTTCTATATATAGGAGTCTAAGGGGTCATAACATAATCAGAGCCGACATAACAATAATAATGTAAGGGCATAATAATAACAATAGTGGGCTTCTATGGGGCACAATAGTAACAATATGGGCACTACATCGGTACCTCAATATAATAAGTGGGTTGTACTAATAACAATAAGGGGTTACACTAGTAGTATAGGGGCCTAACAGTACGAAGATTCATGAGAATGTAATTAAGTTTGGGTATCAGTGTGAGGTCATTGCAGTTAGACATGTATGCCAAATGTGGGAGTGTTCACAGCGCCTTTGAACTGTTTAAGTAAATGCTTCAACTAGACGTTGATCTGTTTAACTAAATGCACCAACCAGACGTTGTATCATGGATGGCATTGATTGTAGGTTATGCTCAGAATGGGCAGAGAGCAGAGGCCTTGAGGCATTTTCATGGTATGCAGTTGAGGCATTTTCACGATATGCAACTAGCAAGGGTTAGGCCAGATTCAAAATCTTTTTCCAATATTCTCTATATGTGCCAACTTATCAGCTTTATAACATGGCTTGGGGATACCTGAACAATTAATTAGAGATGGATTTCAATCTGATATAGCTGTGCTAAATTCCATGATAAACCTATATGAAAAACGTGGGAGAATGTAAAAGGAATGTGGATTATTTGAAAAAATGCATGAGAGAAATTTTGTCTCGTCGACAACAATGAGTGCAAGATATGCTTTGCTTAGTTGTGGACATGAAGACCTCAATTTCTTTAAAAAAATGGAACTCTCTAGAATGAGACTAACCCATGTTATGTTGCTTTGTATTTTCTCTGTGAGTTATTCCAACTGACCATTGCGTCGAGGATGGGCAGTGTCACTCAAGGGGTTAATAACGACATGCAATGAAGCAATCTATAAAAGGTATGGGCATGTTGAGCTTTCATTGTTTGCAAGGGACTACTTTCTGGGGTCTGTTTCAACTTCCAATATAGTAGAGCAGTTGAAGATCTATTAAAATCAATAGTTAGTTATAGGGATGGTGTATTTTATCGAAATCGTTTAAATCCGTAGCTCTAAAATTCTAATCCAATAAAGCAACATTTTGATCAACAAGCACATCCATACATTTTTTGTTCACGGGATTATAATTCATCACATATTTATGAAATCTAGACAAGGAGGAAACCAAATGCTAATAGAATAAAGATTTGAAGAACAGAAAGAAGTAGATTTATTCTCTTCTTGGACACTTAGATACATGCTATAATACTTCTTAATAGCCAACTCAATCTCTTACAAGAGACCCAACAATTTTTCTTGAATTATCTTGAACTGTTTTTAATCCGATTTGTGATATATTTGTTTAACAATAGATCCATAAATGAACTAATTTTGACGTTGCTCTAGGCTCTAGGGAAGTTTCATGTGGACTGGACTTTGATGATCCAACAATGCCCCAAGGTCGGTGGAGATTTTGAGATCTCATATGAACTCAAAAATTCATAGAAAGGGAAAGAAACTAATAGAAGTCTGGAAGAAAAGTGTTGGCACCAAACCATTGATGCAATAGAGGCACCAAAAAGGAGTCACTCATACTACCCCGGAAACTTTATGACTTTATACAATCTATTAAATTGTACAAAATGGACACAACCAAAAAGGAAGACAAAACATTTTAAAGATACTTATTTTCCCAATTAGATGAAATTATATAAAACTTAGAAAGAAAAACAAAGAAAAAGAATCACTTAGAAGTTTTCTCGTTTCTTCATTTTCAAGCACTTTTAAAAAATTGAGAATAAGGATGAAATAACTTCAAAAATAAAGAAGATTTTGCGAAAAAGTAGAAGCATTCCAAATGGGAATTTTTTTCCTTTTTATCTTTATTTGGTGTCAATGACTTTTCCTGCAACAACTTGGGAGAACTCTGCAACAAGAAGTATTGAAATGAGAGTTATTTTTTCTATCATACATGCAAGGTTGATTCCTAGAGAGAGATTAACCCATGAGTTACTCAGGGGCTAGTGTTTGATCTATAAGTACCCCTAGGTCTGCTCACTAGTTGTCCAAGACTGTTGGAGTGAGCCCCTTACATGTTGGATGAAATAGAAGAGTTGGGGTTGAGCCAAACTTCGTGGTTTACAACACACATGCCAATAGCTATGCCAAAGCACAAAAAAGACATAAAGCTTTTCATCTGTTGAATAAGATGAAGTGCAACAAATGTGCGCGAGATGTGTCACACAAACTTGTTCATTCTCTTCGCTCAACAAAAGACTTAGGACACTTTGAGCATATGAAAAGTAGTGAAAAGTGGATTCCTTCCAGATGTGGCAACATATAGTATCTTGACGAACAGTTTCAATGCCGTGGTTGCTACAGATAAGAAGTAGAAACTGAAAATACTTCATGAGATGTTTATAAATGAGCTATCTTAGCGGCTGCAATTGTATCAAAGTACTATTTCTCATATTAAGGGGTGGAAATTCAATTCAAATACATTGCTAATAGACCCATCACAAGGGACCTGTAAATTTGAAATCCAACTAACAGTTAGCGCAGTAAGCAAGGCTATGAATAGTTACATGTATTCTCTCCTTTCTGTTGCTACGGTTGTAGCAATTGTTATTTTGTCAATTTTATAATATTTTGTAGAGTTATCAATACATTCTTTGATATATGGATGCTAGTAGTTTTTTCTTTTCACACTTTTCTATAGTTCTCCTACTTGGAGAACATTCTTACATGGAGAACATTCATTTTTTGTGACGTTGTCTAGTGACATGAAAAAATTAATCCTCAAGCACCATCACCTTGAGGTCCTCATTGTGGTTATTTATACAAAATTTTGATGCCATGTGAACACTAGTACTACTTAGTGGACTTTGGGTGGATGCCCACGTCTTTCGATATTTAATAACATGTTTGTAATCAATCAATCATTTGTACTAGGATTCAATTTAACTTACCCACCTCACATAAGGCTTTGCTCAACTTCCTTCCTACAGTCAAGAAAATCTAGCTATAATAAGTCAACTCAACTACAAAAAGACATTTATACCTTTGGAGTATGTTGATTGACAAGAACAATGGCTAAATATGGCCTGCACATGTTTATGGTAAAGAACATTTAGTAACAACATTCTAGATAACGTTTTTCCTATCAAGGAAGCCTATTAAAATGGTTTAAATAGGAGATAAATATGAATCATGTGTGCACACCATAGATAGATAAACAAGGAGATATATAGCTAGATATAGATATACACAAAGATGCATACACATTTTTGTGCAATTTGGGAGTTGGATAGATCAAACCAGTCTTCCTAGAAAGTAATGGTGAAGGAATCAATTTAGCAAGACACTCTGATGTAAAGAGTAGATAATGATACTCTGGTATAAAAACCATGTGAACATCCCACCCTACTTCATCTGAGTAACTTCTAAAGTAGAAACATAAATATGCAACCATCTAGAATGATTAGAGCTATATCGAAATACATGATTCCAAAGGCAGTAACATCCACTAGTGAAAAAACATGACGAATTGGAGTTGCATAAAAATTATATATGATTTATAATATAACATTTTTTGAGAACGCAATTCGGAATCAGAATTTTCCGAGTACATTGTGATGCAGAGATCAGTTTATGTTGCTATAAGGATTCCAACCATAGTTTTCGAAGTAAAATATCATATAATATGATTGTTTGAAACCCACTCAAGTTTAAGTCAAACATATGGCATCTGATCTTGCAATGCATAGGTTGTAAGAGCTATGATGCATTAAAGAATGTTAACTTCATAATGAATCAACTATGGTCTCTTTAGAATGTAGTTTGCAGTTGAAACACTTCAATAAGATTTATTAGAAGTGAAATCAATAAACCATAGACATTTGCATGTGATCCCTAAATGCATATTGAAACACCATGAAAAATGTTTACAACTTCTTAAAAATGAGATAGAAAAACTTGTCTTCCACATGCATAAATCCTATAGTCAGCCATGCTCACAAGATAAGTTAGGAAGTCATCTAGCCCTGCGGAAAGGAGATGGAGATGCAAGCAACCAATGTCAAGATCTCATGTAATCATCTCAATAAAGAGTCAAGAAACTACAATTATTTCTAGTTCATATTTGTTTCTAAATGTATGAAACAACAGTTTAGAACAAAAATCTTACTAATTAGAAATTAAGCTAATTATATATCAATATATGGAAATTATGTTACTATTATGGACATATCATTCCAGAAAATCCTTGATTACATTAAACCTAAAGTGTGAAAAATCAGCATAGCTAACATCCCAACAAAAAGTGACATTCACATAAGCTAAGTTGTGAATAATAGTTGGGTTGACTTACTCTCAAACTTACAAGAAACAAAGCTCAAACAAGTATAGGCAAAAGAAGGCACCACATTCAGATTGAAAATTATTAAGCAACATAAATTACATTGAGGTGGCGTTCATGAAAAAAGAATAATTGTGTCCTTTCATTCACATTTAAAAAGACACAAGGCTTTCACGTATAGCAACATTGTTGGTTCATCAAAACTTGTTTACTTTTGGAGAATAAGGGAAAAAATAGTTGTTTCGATTGAAATCAGTTCTTGGTTTCAGGTCCTTGAATTAAATCTCAATTAACATATATGATATATCAAAAGTTTCCAATGTGGTATATCTTTGAGGAATTATCTCATATTTACATAAATTTAATAGTAATTGTCAAAATGAATCAATTTAGAAGTTAGCCAAGTTACTCAGCAAGTTCCAACAGTCATAAAGATGGCATATGCATGTCCCCTTGTCAGTGATCTTTGTTTATATAGCTCTTAGAAAGAAAATATTCAAATCAAATCCAAATTAGTTAACATTTATCTAAGCCACAAATTTTGTGCAATTGCAACAAAAACTAACCTAAGGAGCATTCACTCCCTAAGAACCTCTGGCATCTATTATTTCTGGCACATAAATATTCACATAAAGTAGCACTGACCATGTAAATGATTACAAATGACACGTATTGCTTATAAATGTTTAGACAAGAAAATAACTTGACAAAGAGGTCTATTTGATGAAAAAGGAATAGTTATGTATGAAACAAGGCCATAGCTAGATAAAATGTCTCTAAGGATGCTATAGATCCCCATTTCATGTAATTCCTTTGTAGATAGAGCAGAGTTTCTTGCACAAGTTGAAAGAATCCTAATTAAAACCTACACCAAACCAAAGAACAACTTGAGTAGACCAGTTAGTAAAAGGTCACTAATTTAGAGTTAAAAATTAATGATCTCACTGCTTGAAAGTACTTTATAAAAGGTTAGGCTATCGTGTATGTTGAAGAACTAAGAGATGCTTGGGCACTGCCTGAGTTAGTGACAAATATCATATTTGCAGGTTGTGAAGCGAGATTGTAGCTAGAGAACTTTTTCAACTTTTCTGGAGAAGAAGCACAAGCTTCTACAATTCAAGCCAAGAAAAATGCTGCATACTCTACCACCTAAAACATAGCTAAATTTTTTACCAGGGAGAATCCATAAGTAAGACCCATAATCAGTCACAACTTTATATATAATCAAGACCCACAAGCAGTCACAACTTTATATATAAGTGAGATCCACTAGTAGTCACGACTTTATATATAAGTAAGACCCACAAGAAGTCACAACTTTATATATTAGTGTAAGGAAACCACCCAAGATAATATCAAAATGTATTGACAATAAAAAATACCTTAGTATCATTATCTGAAAGAAGGCCAGTCAAGGTTGGAATTGTTTCCATTGCAGAAGCGATAATATCAAAAGAAAGTTGTTTGCAAATGTTTGCAGTTGCTGACAAAGCTACTCTCTAAAGAATTTAAAATTTATATTAACCATATGATTCCACTTTCCATACTCAAGATAATATATACAAGGGAGGAAGATATCTTACCTTTACACCAATGGATAAAAAATCTAGGTAGGACAACGCTGTCATAAGAGCACCACCACAAAGACAAGAAAATGCATGCCCATGAGAAATATTTTCCAAAGCTTGCAAAGACTGCAACATAATGTATCACTTTATCATACTCAACTAACAAAGACTCATTATATTAATTAATTGTTTTCATTATTTACTGTATATCTTAAGATGTGCAAGAAGCACTTTTACATAAACATCAATTTATTGTCTTCATAAACTTGTATGAAATCCAATGATACTAGACTAACCAAAGAAACTAATTATTTCAGTCATAATTACAAAAGTAGCATCTCAGATATGTCATGATTGAAGTGGAAGTTTAAATTTATATCTACACAATATGACATGCTTGTGCAAAAGATTAACCAAAAACTGAAGATCTCGAGATTGGAAGCTTTATATGTTTACAAATGCTACTTGCTATATTTTGACTCGAATCAAGAAAGAGCTTATATATTTCAATTCTATCAAGAGTGGGAAAGGTATGTACACCTCCATAGACTAAGAATCATCCTACAAATAAAGGGTCTAATACATCAATTTCATGTCTAGCTAGGCCATAACCTTAAAATAAATACTTATACAGCTACATGCAAGACTATTATAATTTCTCCATAGAAATTTTGGCAGTAATCATTCAACACCACTTAGAAAGGGTGTCATCTTGCTATGTTTTCACTATATAATGATGGCATTGAAAGCTTCCTTCAGACGTTGATTGACACCCATTATGAAGAGGTGGGACGCCATGTCACGGTTTACGATGTGACTTTCCTGTCAAAAATTAACAACCACAATGGCTCCCGCTAATCAAATGGACTCCTTGTAGTGGCACACGATCCACAAGACGAAAACATGTCACTAGACCTATCCAAATTAAAATAGTTATCCTATTAGTTTAGATAAGATAAAGTCTTCAATTTGAAAATGAGTGACATAAGTAACTTATGAAAAAACTAGTTATTTTCATGCAAACTGATCTTAAATTTTGCATATTTACCACTAGTTCTTCTCCCCAGTGAAGTTATTTCGAAACAAACTATCTCCATGACATGCAAAAATGAACTAGTTATTCTAGAGTAGACTTAAAAAAATGCTCACATTTCACTAGTTTGACCAAAAGTGAAGTTATTCTTTGATGCCAAGTGTATTTATTAACCCTAATTTCCACACATGTACAACTTCAAAATATATGTGAAGGGTACTCACTAGACCTGGATTCCGCACATTTACCATGAAAAGGTTAATTTTATTTAAACCAAATAAAACCTAAGACTTAAGCTTAGTCACTGGATGCAAAAATCGTACTTGCATACTAAGCATAAATAAAGTAGAAAACCTAGTTGTGCACCAAACTCAATCACATGTAGCTTCTTACAAATGAGTTGAGTAGTTTCCTGAAACCCTCCACAATTTTCCTTCAAGGAAAGATAGACATAATTTTCTGGACCAGCTCCAAAAAGAGTCTAGATTTCTAAGGTCCTCTAGTGTCCACACCCTGGTTAATGCCACCTCCAAATTGATCTGCATGTGCTACTAGTTGATGGAAATGCAGAAGATGGTAACCAATAAGCACAATTGAGAATGAAATGGCTCACATAGTTTTAACCTGATTATGTAACTCAAAGCATAGAACAACCCATATGGATACACCAGTGGATGGCACGATGGAAACTCAAAGGCCATAACGATGGTCATATGTAATTAATAATTATAAGAACATAAATTTATTTTTTAACAAATAAAATATTTGTTTTACAAATGGGAATAAAAATTAAATTATAATAAAAAATACTAAATAAAGACAAATAAAAACGAAAATCTCATTGGTAAAAACCTTAAGATTGCATGCAACCCACTTGTCCCTTTTTCAATTGCCCATACAACTATTCATCTAGAACTAAACTCCGGGCACCCGACCATCAAAGCTCTATTATTGAGCCTAATTCCTGCCCCACTCTCGTTGGGGTGCAAGTTAGTAGTCTTGGGGAGGAATCTCACTACCTCCTCCCCTGAGGTAGTTATTTTAGATACAAAGCTTGTGTTCACTCATAGATCCCTGAAGCGTGAAGTCTTGTCGAAATAGAGGCGAGTAGAGTCCGCATCGATGCTTGATTCAAGTTTTCCTCCTCGACTGGGCATCAATTGCCTACTATAAAATTTGAGATCCCTCGAGTAATTTACTCTCAGTTACAGGAAGTTGTGCTCATTTCAGCTTCTGGAGTGGTCGTGTCTGCTTCATTCAGTTGGTATATTTTGGGCATATCATTTCTTCTAAGGGTCTGCATGCAAGGTATAGGCATTTAGCATCAACACCAAACACATGGAACACCGAAGCGATGTGTTATTACGATATTTACAGTTTGTTAAAATATTGCAGGCTGTCTAAGTTGCTTCTCTTGTTAGACATTGTGGAGGTTAATTTTAGTCTTCTAAGACAAAATGTAAAATATACATTTTTTTTTTCCAAAAAAAGTAAAATATAAACAAAAATAGGAGCTTAGCTGGAAAATAAAATCACTCGTTTTCCCACAAATGGTTGTATAATTTGTGAATATCGTTGTTGCTGAAGTTGAAACTGAGGATGTGAATGTGTGTGTTGTATTTGTGACCGAATTTGAGGAATTTTTAACGGTGGTTGTTGTTGATGCAATTCAAATACTGTTGGCTTTGCATGTTTCTGCCCCTGCTACACATTGTGTAATTGAATTTCACTCTTCCTAGACAAAATGTAAAAAATACAAGATCTTCTTTGGAAAACAAATTTGTATTGAAGAGAAACAAAAACAACAATCTCCTGTATCACTACATTATTCTATCTCATCCTTCTACTTGACATTAATTTATGTAGAAGTATTTAAGAGAACTATAGTTTTCAATTTAATCTGACCTCTACTAGAAAATAACTAGAAATGAATTAAAAATTGACAAAATTAATTTGCTATTAAGCCTATTGGAAGGGGAAAAGCACATACATGTGGTATATATGAAAATCATAAGAATTCAATTTTTTTTTCTCTCCATTAGCGTTAGAATCTAATTTTATTGTGCTCATTGTCAATTTCCTTTGCCACAATTGTAGCTTTGTTTAGAGTTTCTATGGGCCATGGAGTTGGTGTGAGCCATTGTTGTTGTTGCAGTGGGATGCATCCTCGCCTAGAACAAAACCAAGAGACATGTAGAGTTGGTATGAGCCATGTGGAGTCGGTGTGGGGTGCATCCTCATGCAAAACAAAGCCTATATTTTCTTCCTTATTAACATTCTTAACCAAAAACTAGATCAATAGGCAACATCTTCACTTAACCAGATCGATAGGCAGACATCTTCAAGTACTCACGACAAACATGCTCAAAAATTAATAGTCTGTGATCCTTCCATAGAAAAAAACAACATATAGACACCAGAACAACATATAGAAACAACAATAGCATCATGCAGACACCACTTGGCACTTATGACTTTGGTCTCTTTTATAATAGAGGCATAACATTTAATACTGGTAAACTAATGTTAGCATTATTTTACCTCTTTCAAAATTCTTTCAAACTACGAAGGGAACAAATCAATATAATATATACTTATAGCCTCCCCTCATCAAGAAGAAGCCAAATAAGATGGCCAAACATATTACATTATGAAAATGCACTACAATATTTAAAAAGTTTGGTTATTCATAACAGTAACCAACAGAAAGTAATTTTAACCCCACATCTTCGATTACTATAGTCCCAGTTGTTCCCACGGCAAGGACTAACAAGATATTAAAATATATAATGATTATAGTAAACTCTTTTATAGTAAAAAGTAAAGATAACTTTTATTAAATAAATAATTTTATTAATATTAATAAAATTATAAAAATATTTTAAATTGTCTAATAAAATCAATTGATGAAATATTTTATAAATTTATTATTAATATTAATATTATTTAAATAACTAAATATAGAATTTGGAATTAATGTTGGTAAGTATATGGAATTAATTCCATATACTTATGAACATTTCACAAAGGATTCATAGAATTCATATAGATATCCCATCTCGAGATATCAAGAGGGATCGTAGTTAAATGATCAAAAGGCATGATGATGTTACTTCCTAGAAACGCTAGTTAATTTATAATAACTTGAATTTCAATATTAAACAAAGAAATGATTTTATTTTTATCTAATTTACATTAGTATTTTTATTTTTCATTGAATTTGTGTAGATTATTAATATAACTTAATAATAATAGTTTTAATGCAATAAGATGTATTTTTATGCCAATGTCATAATCACTAGAAAATCTAGATAAACAACACAAAGTAATTTCACTGATTTAGACAACACCCAACAACAAAAGTAGTGCTCCAACAAATATGTTCAAAGCCTCCAAAATCATAATGATGATACCAAATGCTATTGACTTCAGTTTTATTTGACTTAAGTATTTTAAAAGGTAATAAATTTATTGCATGAAGGAAAAAAATTAGGAATTACTTCCTTTATCTTAGAATTCTATTTTGCAATAGAAGGACTTAAGGAGAAGCATTGCTAAAGTATCATAGTTTAGATGAGTTGGAAGGTTAAGAGGATTGGTATTATGATAAATATTTTTAAATTGAGGTTTAATGTGGATTTACACACTAGTCTAAAGAATTTTTTGTTCTTCAAGTATGTTAGTGTGACCATAGCTAACCATGGTCAACACTAGTCAACCATGATTAACCAAGGTTGAATTTAATTAACCATGATCAACCTGGATTAAAATTTCTTTCATTATGATCAACTATTATGGTCAACCATGGACAATCGTGGTCAGCATGTTTAGCGATGTCAATCATGGTCAAACATGGGCAACCATGGTCAATTATGGTCAACCATGAACAATCATGGTCAACAATGGTCAACCATGCTTATCCATGGTTGAATTTCATCAACCATGATCACCCTCAATTAAAATCTCTTTCATTGTGATCAACTATGATGGTCAACCATGGACAATCATGGCCAACCATGGTCAATCATGGTCAACCATGTTTTAGAAAATCAAACATCATCAACCATGGTTGAACATCGCATTGTGACAAAGATTGTCTCTATATGAAAATCAACCATGGTCAAATGTCTCATTGTGACAACGATTGCCTTAATATGAAAATCAATCATGGTCAACCATGGCCAACCATGGTCCAATGTCACATTGTGATAAGGATTGTCTCAATATGGAAATTAACCATGGTCAACCATGTTTATTTTAAGGTTTATAATATTTATTTTAGGGTTTATATATCTTGGGTTTATAATTTATATCCATTGAGTTTATTATTCCCTTGGGTTTATAGTATCAATCCCATGAGCTTATTAATCTAAGGGTTCATATTCATAGGGTTTAATATTATTCGCTTAGGTTTATAGTCCCTTGGGTTTTTGGTATTAATCCCTAGGGTTTACTATTCCCTTGGGTTTATAATATCAATCATGGTCAACCATGGTCAACCATGGCTAATCATGCTCAACCTTGGTTAACCATGTTCAACCATGTATTATAAAATAAAAAATTATCATCCATCGTCGAACATCGCAGTGTGACGAATATTTTCTTGATATCAAAATAAACCATGGTTAAGCATGGTCAACCATGGTCCAATGTTGCATTGTGACAAGGATTGTCACAATATCAAAATCAACCATGGTCAACCATGTTTATTTTAATGTTTATAATATTTATCTTAGGGTCTATATACCTTTATAATATTAGTCCCTTGGGTTTAATATTATTCCCTTGGATTTTTGTATTAATCCCTTGGGTTTATTATATCAATCATGGTCAACCATGGTCAATCATAGCCTACCATGGTCAACCATGGTCCACTGTTGCATTGTCACAAAGATTTTCTCAATATGAGAACAATCATGTTCAGGAATGGTCAACCATGGCCCAATGCCACATTATGACCAGGATCGTCTCAATATGGAAATGAACGATGGTCAACCATGGTAAACATGTTTATTTTAGTGTTTTAATATTTATCTTAGGGTTTATAGTTTTTATCCCTTGGGTTTATTCTTACTATGAGCTTATAATAACAATCCCTTAGTTTTATTAATCTAATAGTTCATATTCCTAGGGTTTAATATTGTTCCCTTAGGTCTATAATCCCTTGGGTTTTTAGTGTTACTTCCTAGGGTTTTTAGTGTTACTTCCTAGGGTTTATTATTCCCTTGGGTTTATAATATCAATCATAGCCAACCATGTTTTATAAATCCACTCATGGTCAACCATGGTCTGATGTCGCATTGTGACAAAGATTCTCTCAATTTGAAAACCATTCATGGCCAAGCATGCTCAACCATGGTCCACTGTCACATTGTGAAATGATTGTTTCAAAATGAAAATCGACCATGGTCAACCATGTTTATTTTAGTGTTTATAATATTTATCTTAAGGTTTATATACCTTGGGTTTATTATATTAGTCCCTTGAGTTTAATATTATTCAACCATGTTTTATAAAATCAATTGTGTTCAACCATGGTAACTCATGGTAAACCATAGTCCAATGTCGCATTGTGACAAAAATTGTCTCAATATGAAAATAAACCACTGTCTCAACCATGGTAACATCACATTATGACAAATATTGTCACAATATGATAATCATTGTCAACCATGGTCAATCATGGTCAACCTTGGTCAACCATGTTTTATAAAATCAAGCATTCTCATCCATGGTAAATCATGGTCAACCATGGTCGAATGTTGCATTGTCACAAATATTGTGTTGATATGAAAATCAACCATGGTTAAACATTCTCAACCATGGTCTAATGTCGCATTGTGACAAGGATTCTCTCAATATGAAAACCAACCATGGTCAACCACAATCAACCATGTTTATTTTAGTGTTTATAATATTTATCTTAGGGTTTATATACGTTGGGTTTATAATATTAGTTCCTTGGGTTTAATATGATTCCTTTGGGTTCATAATGCCTTGGGGTTTTAGCATTAATCCCTTGGGTTTATAATATCAATCCCTTGGTATTCCCTTGAGCTTATAATAACAATCACTTCGGTTTATTATTTCCTTGGGTTTATAATATCAATCCCTTCAATTTATTATTCCCTTGGGTTTATAATATCAATTCCTTTGCCTTTTAATATCAATCCCTTCAAGCCCATGGGGTTTTGGATTGGCGGTGAATGGGTGTACTGTTAAGGCACTCCTTGCGATAGATCACCGGTTCAAATCCCCATGGGTACCTAGGTAGTATTATATAGAAAGAAAAAAATATCAATCCCTTCGGTTTTTAATATCAATCATGGTCAACCGTGGTCAACCATAGCCAATCATGGTCGAATGTCACATTGTGACAATGATTGTCTCAATATGGAAATCAACCATGGTCCAACTTTTCATTGTGACAATTATTGTCTCGATATGAAAATCAATCATGATCTAAAGTGGTCAACCATGGTCCAACTTCGCATTGTGACAAGGCTTGTCTCAATATGGAAATCAAATATGGTCAACCATTTTTATTTTAGTGTTTATAATATTTATCTTAGGGTTTATAAAACTTGGGTTTATAATTTTTATCCCTTGGGTTTATTATTCCCTTGGGTTTATAATATCAATCCCTTGGGTTTATTAATCTATAGATTCATATTCCTAAGGTTTAATATTATTCCCTCAGCTTTATAATCCCTTGGTTTTTTACTATTAACCCCTAGGGTTTATTATTTCCTTGGGTTTATAATATAAATCATGTTCAAAAATGTTTTATAAATTCAATCATGGTCAACCAATATGGTCCAACATCGCATTGTGACGCATATTGTCTAAATATGAGAATCAACCATGGTCCAATGTCGCATTGTGACAAAGATTCTCTAAATATGAGAATCAACCATGGTCCAATGTGGAATTGTGACAAAGATTCTCTAAATTTGAAAATAAATCATGGTCAAGCATGCTCAACCATGGTCCAACGCCACATTGTGACAAGGATTTTCTCAATATGAAAATCAACCATGGTCAACCATGTTTTATAAAAGCAATCGTGATCAACCATGGTTGATCATGGTCAACCATGGTCCAACGTTGCATTGTGACATATATTTTCTCAATATAAAAATTAATCATTATCTCAACCATGGTCAAACATCACATTATGTCAAACATTGTCACGTTATGGTATTCACGGTCAAACCATGGTCAACCATGTTTTATAAAATCAAACATGATCATCCATGGTCAACCATTGTCAAATGTTGCATTGTCACAAAGATTCTATTGATATGAAAATCGATTGGTTTCATATTCCTTTAGGTTCATATTCCCTTGTGGTTTTAGTATTGATCCCTTGGGTTTATTATTCCCAAGGGTTCATTATTCCCTGGGTTTATAATATTAAGTCCTTGGGTTTATAATATCAATCCATTAGGTTTATTATTCCCCTTGTTTTATAATATCAATCATGGTCAACCATGGTCGATCATAGCTTACCATGGTCAACCATGGCTAACCATGATCAACCATGGTCAACCATGGTTAATCATGGTCAACAATGGTCTAACCTCGTATTGTAGCAAATATTGTTTCAATATGAAAATCAATCATTGTCTCAACCATGGTCCAATGTCAGATTATGACAAATATTGTCCCAATATGATAATCATGGTCAACCATGGTCAATCAGGTTCAACCTTGGTCCATCATGGTCAACCATGTTTTATGAAATCAAACATTTTCATCCATGGATAATCATGGTTATCCATGGTCGAATGTCACATTGTGATCAAGATTGTCTTGATATGAAAATTAACCATGCTTAAGCATGGTCAACCATGGTCCAATGTCGCATTGTGACAAGAATTGTCTCAATATGAAAATCAACCATGGTCAACCATGTTTATTTTAGTGTTTATAATATTTATCTTAGGGTTTATATACCTTGGGTTTATAATATTAGTCCCTTGGCTTTAATATTATTCCCTTGGGTTTATAAATCTAAGGGTTCAACCATGGTCGAGCATGGCCCAACATCACATTGCGACAAAGATTGTCTCATTATGAAAATCAACCATGTTCAACCATGTTTATTTAAGGGTTTATAATATTTATCTTAGGATTTAATTATTAAATGAATTAATTAATTATTTAATGAATTGATTAGTTATTTAATAAATTAATTAGTAATGAATGAAATAAGAATGAATTATTTAATTCATTTAGAATATTTAATTAGTAATGTTTATATTTAATATTAACAATATTAATAACCATATTTTTAATTAAATATAGTTACATTATATTAATCTTTATTAATCTCTATATATTAATTTTTATTAATCTTTATCTAAAAATATTCATATATTTACTTCAAGATTAATAATAATAATAATAAGTTAGAATCCATATATATAGATGTTGGATGATGCACACACGTGCACACAGATATATACAACTCTAGATGGCTAGGCTTTTTCCTTGGGTAGAAAGGATCCTTAAATTGCTATGTTAAAACGGACATAAGGGCCCCTTGAAATTGGATGGCTAACTTGTAATTTTAATTAGATAAAATTGTTAAACAAATTTAACGTTTAATATGATATTTTAAAGTCTTTGAAACCCTAGCATCCTATATTAGCCATGGAATGTGTAGAAACCCTTATGCCAAGGCTCAAAACCTTTGGTTGCATAGCTATCCTTCCCGAGAAACCAATGGTAAGAGTTATTCTTCTCCTATTATAACAAACCAAGTTAGAGCTCTAAGGCTTTAAGGAATGTTTCTGATGTTTTAAATAAGCAATAAGGCATTAGAGACATGTAGCCCATTGAAGAAAACACTTAAGAAAATTCTTAAAGGATTTTGGACAACTTTTCAGGCAAACTTGAGTATTTTTTGTGTATCACTTGAAGTTTTTCTTCATGCAATACAACTCATATCACATGAATAATTTTTGTTTGTGAAATGATAGAAGCCACTAAGTTAGGGAGGGCATGTGGCATGCTCTAGTTGGTTGTTGCCACCTAGGGAAAATTCATGTAGGATACAAGGCAGTAGTGGATTAGGTGTTACATCAATCAAAGTTTTGCGTAGTGCAACACCTTGACCAACACCAAAATGTTGTGGGGTGATACATCACACTCAAAAAAGCCTTGTTGGTGTGTGAAATTAGGCCATGGGACACACAACACACAAGGGAAAGTTATGTGTTTTGTGAAATGTGGTAAATGATGAACAAGTTAATAATGTTGCAAACAAGAAAATATAGGTTGATGCAATGAAATTTTCATACAAATAAAAGTTGATGAGTGTAGCATATTACATTGACAAAAATTGGGATGCAATACATCACATTCCTAAAGTTTTGGAGGATGCGACAAATAGGAGGAAAAGGATGGAATATGAATTAAAAAAAGACCATATCATATAAAACAACATTTTATGGACACAACATATCAATAAATAAAGTTTTTGAATGCAATACAATGTATCACACAGATTTTAATGATGCAACATAACCAAGAGATGAAGGAAAGGATTGGAGAAAGAGAAAGGAAAGGTGAGATGAGATGAGAGAAAAAGGGTAAAGGGTGGAAGAAAAAAGCACAGGGGCTTCACTGGGGGAATATCATACCACGTGGGTTCATATTGTGGGATATATATTGAGGGAAAAATGACATAATATATTGGGGGATATATAGTGGGTAAAGGATTTTTATATTGGCAGGTATAAAAATGGAACTCAAAGTTGATGAAAAAATATAAAGGGGTATAAAAAAAGTTAATAAAAAAATGGATACCTGCGATATCTAGTGGAAGTGGGGTTTTTTTAATTGGGAAGGTGTATTGGTTCGTATTGGTAGGGTGTTAAATAACGTGATTTTTAGGGGTTTTTTCCAATCTGTAGTCAAATTAAAAGTACTGTTTAATATTCCATGAACACACATGATAGCTCACAGGTTCATTGAAAGAAAAGGGAGGCAACTAATGCAAAAAATTAATGTTAAGAAGATGTGATGCACCACAAGAAATATATCTTTCTTGTGATACAACACAATAAAAGAAGGGATTGAAGAATGTGACAAGAAGAAGAGAGACCCCTATTGCCACATAGAGAAAGTTCTTCCATATTTGATATGACACAAATATATATCATTTGGGATATGAAGAGAAAGTTAATAGACCTATGACATGACACATTGGGAAAGTTCTTTCTTTATGCAATAAGCTAAGCAAGATTTTTTACCTTCGTAGTTGTGAATCCAAAGGGTGTCTAAAGACGATGTGGCAACAAAAAGGGGAAGTTATTAAGAAAACTTTTCAAAACCGTATTTTTACCCTTGAAACTCATAATTTAGCAAAAATACCATTATTGAAAAATTTTAAATGAAAAAAATAAATTAGAATCTCAAAATAACCCTAAATCAATATTAAAAAAATAAAAAACTAATTACCCTACCATCGTAATACTAAAAAATTTAAACATATTACATCTATAAAAACTCATTTTTTATTTCCATATATAAACCAGATTCCCACTCAACCACATTCTCCTCCCTATAAAATAATTGAACATGGACGACAAGAACATTCCTAACAACACTATAGAAATGGGAAATAAGAACATTCTCGACACCACTATAAAAGTGTAAAACATGTGATAACACGGGAAAGTTGAATCCCGAATCCAATGAGTGATAGATTCAACTCAAATCTCACTGTGAACTTTTGGTTTATGTTTCAAATCAGCCTCCTCGTTCACATTGTAAATGAAGGGCAAATAGATACTAAGTGGGGCCCCATCCTCATTCACATTGTAAATGAAGGACAAATAGATAATAAGTGGGGCCTCATTAACCTCCCTCTCATTTTATATGTCAAATCTTCACAACCTCCTCGTTCACATTGCATATGAAGGGAAAATCGATAGAGCATAAAGGTATCATTGGTTTTTTTTAAAATCTAGGATAATTGGTCACTGGTGAGAGTTATCCTGAACAGACCCAGGATCAAATTTAACTGGCTGCCACTATAAACCTAGGCTATGTGCAACCACCTGCAAGCCGCACAATAGCAAGAAACTTATACCCCAACAAGAGCCGAGATGTCCACTATGGGGTCGCCTACTCTTCTAGCCAAGACACAACAGGTCATATATATACTAAGTGGGACCCAACCTCGTTCACATTGTAAATGAAGGACAAATAGATAATAAGTGGGGCCTCATTAACCTCCCTCTCATTTTATATGTCAAATCTTCACAACCTCCTCGTTCACATTGCATATGAAAGGGAAAATCTATAGAGCATAAAGGTATCATTGTTTTTTTTTAAATCTAGGATAATTGGTCACTGGTGAGAGTTATCCTAAACAAACCCAGGATCATATTTAACTGGCTGCCGCTATAAATCTAGGCTACGTGCAACCACCTGCAAGCCGCACAATAGCAGGAAACTTATGCCCCAACAAGAGCCGAGACGTCTGCTATGGGGTCGCCTACTCTTCTAACCAAGACACAACAGGTCATATATATACTCAATGAGATTTAAACCCTCATCTCATAGGTTTCACCTAGAAAAACTTACCGTTAAACCTCATATCACTGTATCATAAAAGTATCATTGTTACGGCAAACAAAATTTGATTTACTGTGCACACCGTACAACTCACGACACTTTTACATGTCAATTCAAAAGTGTAATGCTAATGTCAAAGTCAATATCTATCTGACGGTTTTGACTTTCAACTTACACTTCACTGGTTTCACCTAAGATATTTCCGAGCAGCATATTTCGATGTGTCGAATTCACAACAAACAATCTCTACGATATAATTTATTAACAGAAGCGCACATGTCTCGAACTCAGGAACAGTGGGAAAACTAAATTGATTCTATCGTAATCCTGAGTATTTCCATGATCCAAGAAATTCATGTATTATGTAATGTAGTTGCAAGCATGATTCTTGTGTAGTTCAATACCTGCACCGATGTATGGTTCTCCAATGATGCATTCAACAAATTCTCAATTTTTATGGGTTTGTTATGATAGCAATCATTGTATCTGTACCCAACAACTTAATTTATATGCATTCAACAAATTCTCAATTTTTATGGGTTTGTTATGATAGCAATCATTGTATCTGTACCCAACAACTTAATTTATATGTATTTGAATGGAAAATTTTGAACAAGAATGTTTGCAATCCGACATGATTTTAATTTTCTCGTTCATATTTACGCAGATGTTGATTAACAAGAAACTCTAATAATTATTTTTCAATGAAGTGTAGGATCGAACGAAAATCCCACACAAAAGTGATTCTAAATATCTTTATATCTGCATTTCCTTTTGTTAGAGCGTCTTTTTGTTGGTTCCAGTGTTGCGGGGATCCTCTCCTCGATTCCGTTCCTAATCCGTGCTTCGGGTCGGAGTGACTCAGGAGCGCACTCCCGAAATTGCACCTGAAAAGGGAGTGATTTCGGGAGTGCACTCCCTAAAAAAAACACTCTCTACCTTTTTGGGAGCGTTTAACATTTTTTGCAAAAAAAAAAATTGCAGTGATGTTCCAAATGCAATTTTTTTCCAAAGAAAGAAATAAGTTTTGAGTGGGGCAGCGTAATGATCAAGCCTATGGCCCTAGTATTGATATGCAATTCATGGTAATGTTAAATTCTTAAACTGAAAGTGGCATTCTCCTTGATCTTCATTTTCATCCTTTTACTTAAATTTTTAACATTGCCATGAAATGACTCAGGATGTTTGAGAGTGGTTCCGGCCTCATCGGATTTCATATGGGGAAAGTAGAATTTTGGTTTTCATTCAAAATCCAGCGGACTTATAAGTTTTTTATGATTTCAGGATTGCAATGTTTCCATTGAATTTTGTCATGTATTAAGGTATGGAACTCGTATTTAATCAAGAGCACCAATCCCTCTATGTGCCTTGATGTTAGTGACATTTTTTGTCAAACTCCTCTATCATGACCCTCCTAAAAATGTACGCATCACTCAAACAAAATCTTCACTTGACATGCTATGCTTTTTCTATCTTATGTTAATGCTTAGAGGGTGATATTAATGACAAAGACCCTGATTTTCCAACAAGACTAAAAAATTTGACATTTCTCGTGGTTGCAAGAGACCCAAGCATAAGCAATAGATAATAGATTTACTTGTCTTTTCTAGTAGTTTTTATAACTATTGACTCTTTCATATTTATTATGATATTTTTTTAAACAATATACCACAATTTAAGTTTGAAGTTGGCAATTATAACTCATTAGTAATGAATTATGAATATGATGCTTCATGAAAGCTAAAATTTGTTTCATTTCATTTTATAACATTTCATTTCATGTTAGATATTATTTGTTGTAATGGTTACACTTAGCTTACAAGTACAACTTTGGTGATCAATGATCATAAATGTTATATATTGAATTTTGAAAGCTTGAACTTTAAGATTGATGAATCATGAGACTCAATATGTTGTATGTTACTAACTTGTGGAAATGGTTGATGAAGATTATAACTTCTAGATGATTGTTGTTATATGGTTCAATTTATGTTTTTTTATATCTAATGCATCATTCTACATGGTTTTGTTGATATGTATGTATCAAAATATAAGAATTATATATATATATATATATATATATATATATATATATATAATGCTCCGGGATTTTCTCCCAAATCGGGAGCTTTTGAAAATGTCGCTCCCACACCCGTTTTCGCTCCCGCTCCCAAGTAACATTGGTTGGTTCAATTTCGTTGTAATATGCCATTATCTTAATCACATCTTCTCAAACCATAAATCATTTTTTGTTCAAATATATAAGCATTTATGTTGAGCCAATGGGCCATATGATATATAATAGCAGGTTTCGATGTTGATGATGTGATATTAAACAAAAATATCGACAAGAAACTAAGGTATGTTTATGTTTACTTGGAGTTATGTTTAATGTATGAAGTACTCCATTCCACATAGCCACAACATATGGGCAATGAATAAACAAATGATCAATATCTTCGGGTCCCCTCATGCACATATGACAAATGCCAAGACCTGTAAATCCTCAGATCTATAGGTTCTTCCATATGAGCACACGATCATGTACTGCCATCGAACAAAAACATTTTCTTTTTTTTGGTAACTCGCGTTTCCATACTTCCTAGAACCATCTGTGGAAGACGAAATCCTTCTCAGTCTTAGGCAACCTGTGATATATATCTTTGACCATCGGTTGACCCTTTTTTAACATACCATCCCAAGCCATATAGTCCTCTTGTTTTGTGATTATAATACCTACTGAGCGTAATAGAGAAATGTGTCTCTCCCATTTATAGGCATATATACTTGTTAGCCCTAATTTCTTTGCCCGGCTCCAAGATTGCAGATTAACGTTATTATTGTGTAGATGATGGATCTGATGAAGGAGGTGTGTGCCTTTTTCATGGATGTAATTAAGTAATAGGACATATAAAGAATAATTCCCATAAATTCCCTTAATAACATCTAACCCGATCTCGACCATAGTTCCATCACCAACCTCCCAATGAATAAATCCCAAGAGCCATTGCAAGTTTTTCATCATGCTACACTAGATGTAGGAGACACGTGCTTTCTTGCTGGCACCATTCCTTATCCAGGATGTGAACATTTGACCATACATATATGTGTCTCTAATAATTAGTGGCAATCTACTAATTTAAGTTAAAGTAAATGAAAATAATTAAAATACCATCTTAAAAGCTTATTTTTTTCTTTTTTAACAACGAAAAAACTTATCATAATTTATATGTCAGATAAGTGAGGATAGCTATATCTTACTGCAATCCTAAAATGCAGGTTGACTCATCTCAGTTATTCAAGGAAAACCACGCTACTTGGAATGACTCATTGGTGATCCGTAAGGGGGCGGGGTTTCACTTTTGCCAAATGCCTCTGAATCTTAGGCTGTTAAGTTGTTTTCTTATATCCTACAAAAAGATGAACTCTTAACGCAAAAAAACAATTTTAAAACATACTCTAAACCTAACTAACATACTATTATGTCTTTTAAAACAAATAAACATAAACTTTGGAAACAATATATTTCAAAAATTACTCAACAATAATAATATTTCATAATAACACTATTCCATAATCTTAAAATAAGTGCCTACTTATTCATAACGCTACTCCATAAATCCGCACACTGCGTCATTGAGAACACTATTTCATAATCTTAAATAAATAACATTATTTAATATCATTAATAACGTTATTTTTGAATCTAAAAATAAATCTTAACTTAGATAACGCTATTTTAATCTTAAAAATAAATCTTAATTATGGATAAATGTATTTTTATTTTTATAACCAATTAATAACACTACTTTCACATAAAATCAATATAAAGTGAATAAATTCAAAGTTAATTATAGCCAATTTCCAAATCCCAATATCCCACCAAATTGGCACCTAAATACCGTATATCAAAATTCTCACCATGTGAGCGCTAAAATATAGTGCAATATACAAATAGACATTCGGTTAACATTGATGTTATTGGTCAGAAGTGGAGTAAATAGGTCTAAACAACTTGCCCCCAAAATTTTTCTTTTATAATTCAGCATGCTATCTAGCCTAGTAAAGAAGATAGGTTGTTATGTTATGTTAACATTTGATTCAAAGAAATAAAAATAAAATATAAAATATGAAATATAAAATTAATAATTATAATTATAATTATAATTGATTATAATTAATAATTAAATATGTTTAGATTGATTTTAACTTTAAATTTATTAAATTTAAAAAAAAAAATCAAATCTTTTAAATTACAAACATCTTTAAAAAAAAAAATTATATTAACACTAATAAATACAAAATTAATTTAAATATACACAAATCATAATATAATTAAAAAATTATTCATATAATCTTTTAAAATATATATTAATTAATAAAACAACTTGATAATTATATTTTTATTTCAAAAATATTAATACATTATTTTTTAAATATGTAATTACTTTCCAAGTTTAGCGAGGGTTATCCTTATCCTTTCCAACTTTACTGAACTTTAATCATAAGTACAATGTGTCATAGTGAGAGTCTCTCAAACGCCTTCCGACTCGGGAACCGACTTTCAGTTTGGTCACAGACATTGCTTTAATGGGTACGCAAAAAAGCAAACTCAACTCACAGGCGTTTGCATGTTATGTTATATTATGAAAAGCATTTATAAAAACAATAAAGGTAAATGAATTATATATTGTTTTCATACCAATAAATATTAATTATACGAGTTGCGTTTTGATCTATATTTTTAACAAGAAAATATGGTAATGGTATATGTGTGAGTTAGAAATATTTATTTTAAATTTATCGGAAATTAATTTTTTAGTTGTCAAATTAACAGTGGAGTTGATTATTACTTATAATTATCTATTGGTGGATAAATAAGTAAGACAAGCGAATAACCATACAAAAATCATTTTAGAGCATATTTTATGTTTTAAATTTGTATCATTTTAGAGCATATACTAAGCTTTGAATTTATATTAGGAATATGAAAGAAAATGAAAAATAATACTATAATATTTTTATTTTTTAAATTAATTAAAAATAGAATAAAAATTATATTTATAAATGAATAAATAAAAATGGTTGATTTTAATTGAAATTTATTAAAGATTTTTAAAAATTTGAATTATTTTGTTTAATTTGTAGAATTTGAAAAAAAAATGAATTTATATTATTTAATTTATAAAATCAAAATATTTATTATT
Source organism: Pinus tabuliformis (assembly GCA_031772625.1). Classification (NCBI taxonomy): domain Eukaryota; kingdom Viridiplantae; phylum Streptophyta; class Pinopsida; order Pinales; family Pinaceae; genus Pinus; species Pinus tabuliformis. Next base: position 1,149,908,334 of record CM062805.1, read on the forward strand.
TTTAGATTATTCAATCTATTTATACATTCAAAAATACATTTGAAATAACAAAAAATGTTATAGAGCAACCCAATTAGGGCTTCCCACCCGGATTTCTGAGCACGCTGGCTATACAAACTGTGCTGAAACTGGTTGGTTGTGTAAGCGGGGTTTTAACTTGTTAAAAAATTTGACCAGTGTGGCCACAGCTCCTCACGGAACACATGTGAGAGTGCGAAATGTTACAGGATTCCTAGCGCCATTATAAAAGATCCACTGCAGTGTCACCGACTTTAAGCAGCCACGGCCGGAGGCGGGCCATTGAAAAACTACCTCGAAAAGCGGCCATAATCACCCAAGTCCCCTATTTATAACCAGCAGAGCAAGAAGCATACCCGCAATTCTCTTCGAAAGCTGATACTCGCATTCGCTTGGTTTTACACCTTATTGCTTATTTTCTAGAGTTCCAATGGGTATGGATCAATTACTCGCTATTCTTTTTGTTATTACATTTCCTGTCATACTGCCTTCAGTTGCAGTAGCGACAATGGATGACGTGAAGTATCCCGTGTACTATACCCACGCGGATATCGCGGAATTCATTAAAACTTCGTGCAAAGTGACTCTTTATCCAGAGCTCTGCGTTTCGTCGCTCTCTTCCTACGCGGGGCGTCTCAAGGCGAATCAGAGCGATCTTGTGAAGGCGGCCGTGGTAGTCAGCCTACTTAATGCTCGCAACGTTTCTGTCTGGGCCGCCGGCCTCAAAGCCAGAGGCGCCATGATGAGTGAAAGAGAAAACGCAGCGCTTAAGGATTGTATTGGAAATTTCAGGGATGCCACGTACGAGATTAGAAGATCTCTCATGGAGCTGAAGCAACTGAAGGCGTACAGTTTCCAGTTTCATATGAGCAACGTGCAAACATGGATGAGCGCGGCCCTCACAGACCAGGAATCCTGCCTCACTGGTTTCCAAGATCTCAACACCAGCGGGAATGTTACGGCCATGGTCACCGGCCGCGTGCAAAATGTGCGCAAATTGATAAGTAATGCCCTCGCTCTCGTCAACACATTCGCTGCCACCGGAAGAGGAGATGAGCTCCATGTCTGAAGCCTTCAAGGGCTCCTCGCCTCGAATAATATATTCAGTATTTCATAGAATCTGTATGCCATAGCTTTAGCCTGTGGCCTTGAGGCAGAGTTTGGGGCTTTTTATTGTAAATTCTGTGATAGTGATATAATAAATGTTCGTTAAAATAATTTTTTATTAATGCGTGCACGCTTTTGCTTGGGAAGGTATCTGATATCCTTAAAATACAATTCAGAATGCTGGTTTGGGTCGTGGATTCAGTAATATGAAACGGCCCTGTTTAACTGGCCCGAGGACAAACATGCATCTCTATGGGAATTTTGAAGGTTGATGGGGAAATAACCAAGGCTCGTTTCCTTATTTAAAATTCTGATTGTATTTTACTTTTAAATTTTAATGTTAAAAGTAAAGATAAACATTAAATTAGAAATTAGCCTCTGTCAATAGCCAAAACCTAGCCACCTGTTCTGAGCCTCACACCTCCTTGTTCCAATGAGTTTTTTCGTAATGAAGTCTAAATGTTTTTCATTACTCTATATCAAAATTTCCCTCAAGATTTCTAACTTTCGCTTATTTGAACAATTATTTTATGTTGTGGGATGATGCTAGTTTGCAGAGTAACCAAGAGCAGGAATATGATTTAAAGAAATGTTTTTGCGCCTTAATATGGTCCGCTTCTCTGAAGAAATCCTTTTGCCCCTTAAGATGATCGGGTTCTCTGAAGAAATCCTTTTGCTTAGCCATCCATTGATTACATTTATATAAAATCGGTGCAGGGTGACCAGATTCTAGAGCTGTCAATTGAAGTTAGGTCTTCATGCCGCCTTGTTGTCGGTCACGAGCTCGCAGCGCGTCCTTTCCGTATTGGAGCCCACAATAACAATTATAAAACTATACGAAAGACAGACAAGACCGTGGTCACCGCAACTGTATCTTTTCTTTTCGTGATTTGCCACTTTTTGAAATTGAAAGCTGCCACTTTTTGAAATGGTTAGTAAATTTGTATCCTTTTTTAAATTTATTATCTTTATTATTTATTTAGTAATTATTAATTTGTATATTTTATATTTAGTAAGAAGGTTTATTGATGCTACGATGATGTGGTTACATGTCAAGCGGGATGCACACTTTATTAACATCTTATTGATGACATATTAATGATCTTGTGATCTATCACATAGATTTATATTCCATATAATTTATATACATATTCTATTTTCAACTAGACCCAAGTGATTTGATAAATATACTTAGAATTTGAAAATGTTGTAAGCTAATAAACTTTGTGCTTGGAAAATTTAGCTAACTAGATTTTAAATTTCAATGGTAGTTTAATGCACCAGATAATATATTTATTAGTTACTTTGATGATGATGTTCGTACGGCATCAGAGGCTTGGTGAAGGTGGTAGTGGTGATGGCCACAAGGATGATAAGTTGTTTGGTATAGGAGGATGTTGACAATGATAGGTGGTAGTGGTGATGGCCACAAGGATGATAAGTTGTTTGGTATAGGAGGATGTTGACAATGATAGTAGTTACAGGGCTTACGGTGACAAATGATTTAGATTTGAGATATTTATTTATAGTTTAATAATAATATTATTTCATTTTTTAATTTTATATATATATATATATATATTGATATAGAAATTATAATTATGTGGTTAGATATCAAAATAATTATTCATATAATTTATTATTTTATGAATATTAATATTTATAAAATTTCACCCCGAATGTGGGTGTCCATTCCAGGCATTAACATGACAAGACGGCAAGGCGGTGGATGGGTTGGCCACATGGCCCCCTGCAACTTCCCCATGCCACTCTGAAGTGCATTCAAGGCACTTTGCACGAGCTATTTAATGCATGCAAAGGCCGAGGCAGAATCAATCCACACTTAACAATGGAGCCTGCAAATTTCTCTGTTATTCCTCCCCCCCTAATTCACTATGCTTGTCCTCCACAAGCGGGAGAGCCAAATGAGCGCACCGTTACAGGTAGGAGATGCTGGTTGTTAAGCTGCACATCGATCTGGGTAATGGCTTCCACCACTTCCACACCCGCCTCTACAATATTGCTCATGTCCACAACTCATATGTGATTTCCCCGCATCGCTCCTATGTCAATTCCTCCACCATCCCTACTGCTTTGTCCATTGTTTCCATTCCCACCATGGTCCACCACCATATGCGAAGTAGAAGAGGAGGCACAAGAGGCTGAAGCTCTCGCTCACCTGCAATGCCCAGCCCCGATTTGTCTTCCCCTGCGTCCTCAGCTGATAACCCATACCCACTTAGTTTTGCAGGGCATTACTCAGGTACCTGATGCGGCAGAGGCAAAGCCTGGCTTCATGGCACAGGTCGTGGAAATGCAGCGGTCCACACTACAAACTTTCCCCTTCCTATGCACCCTGCTCCTCATACCACACAGTTTTGATTTCGCAGCTCCCTGAACTGCCTAGTGATCATCACCACCGTCTCAATTACCTTCACAGAAGAAATTGAGCCACCCAATCCTCTGGCTGAACACACTGAGGAGGCGAACAGAGCAGAACCTAGCAGCAGGAGTAAGGGCAACATTGGTGATCGGAAAGCTGATGAAGGTCGAGCCACTTTGCATGGTAAAGCAGTGGCTAGCAGTCAGCATGTTGAGGAGCGCAAGCTCAGTTACATGCAGGCTTCTGGTAGTCGTCAAGGAGACACGTCAGGAAAGTGTGTAGGAACTTGCAACATTGAGGGAGACCATCCAGCACATGGACGTGGCGCTTCGGACGAGGATGATGATTCGGACAAGTACGCATGTCCGATTGTGGAAGAACCAACCCCAGATAACTGATTGCCAGATGTCGAGTTTGCCAAGTAGATGGTTTGTCTTGTTGACGGTTCAGTTTCTTTTCAGTGTTTTGTGTCTTCTAGTTAGGATTATGTTATGGTTAAATTGTTTATGTTATGTTGTGATCAAATTGGATACCCCTATGTGGGTTATTTTTGAACTCATATTTGTTTGAACTGATTTCCCCTCTGTTGGGGCAATCAAAGATAATTATTCTGACTGTGTGATGAATGATGCTCAGTTCCTCTAAGGCCGAGCCTCAATGTAATTCTTTTTTTGTATCATATTAATAGATTAAACTTACTTAGAAAAAAATATTTTTAAAATTTCTGTTGTATGATATATAAAAGTCTTTAAAAAAAGTAATATATTATTTTTTATTATATATAAAATATTAATATATTTATTAATTTTTTTAATAATTAATTAATACATCGTGAGAAAACATCACATTTCAATACTTTATCTATAATATGTAACAGTCCAAAATAAACATGTAATTAATTAGATTAATCAAGTAATTTATAATCAACATGCAATTATCAACTAATTAACATCAAAGTTCAAAACTATGAGTAGAAACACTTACCTGTGATTTCAGTTGAAGTCTGCTAACTGCAACAAGGTTTTGGGGACGACTCTCCACCCAACCATAGGCTCAATTACACAAAATATTGCTACAACTGGCACCCCCGAGCCCTTAATCAACGTACTACTGCCAAGGAATCCTTTGTCTTAGAACACTATTCTCCCAAGAGAATGAATGATAGAATCTTGAAATGATGGAATGCCTCGCATCTTCCTCACCATCTATAAATAAAGCAAACATTGGAAGGGGAACCACATGCACACACTCCATGTGTCCACATGCAACTTTACTGCTTTCTTGTCTTTTTTTTTTGATAGCTTTACTGATTTTTTTTACTACTTTCTTGTTTTATTTCTATTTATATTTATTTAAAGCTTTATTATGGTTATTTATTATTTATTACTATTTTTATTTTTATTATTTTTTTATTCATTGTTTATTATTTATTTTCTTGTATTTTTTTAATATTATTTATTATTATTATTTATATTATTCATTATTTATTATTAAGGGACATTACATACTCCCCCACTTTAAGAAACTTCGTCCCAAAGTTAAGTTGAATTATTTAATATTTTATTTATTTAGTTATTTATTACTTCATGTTTGCCCTACACCCTCTACTGAACTAGTATAACCAGTAGGCATCGAAAGTTTCACAACACCCGGGAAATATCAAGGAATCTCTGTCCTTTTTCCCACTTTCGGAACCAGGCATAAGCCTCCCCGGTCTGTATCCTAGTCCAAGGTTGGCCCCAAGGCTCACGCCTGACTCAGACCTCATCTGCCCCAAGGCAGGCATCCGGTACGGTACTCAATGACTCCAGGTATCTCACAAGGCTGGCCCACTCCCTCCACAACTACTAAGGTGCACAGCCCCAGGCATCGAAGTCCTTACACCCCCACCAGACTTCGACATCCCAATCCAATAATAGGCACCTAGCCTAGAACATCAGGCACTTGGCCTCCTCAAGATGGTCCCATAGCCCTTCAAGAGCTATCCATCAAGAGCTACACAAGACAAAAGAACCACTGGCATATGTAGTGTTGATTGAGTTTGTCCCCAGCCCATATGGTGTTACTTATTCTCCCTCATGTGTATGGGCTCGCATAAGATCATCAAAATAAACCGGCTCTTTCGGCCCATTTGTGGAGTCCTGTGAATCATCACACCTCAACATGCAACCAATGCATTAGCTATACTATCAAAGTATCATAGAAAACAATCCATATGCCAAGCCTTGCATGTCATCATGTAACATTCATCATTGTTAATCGCAACATTATGAATAATAACGAACTGCATGCTTATGCATGTCATAAATTTGTACGCAACTATCACATGTTTCACCTCATGAAATACCATCATAAGTTATAACATCAACATATTTCATCAAAGACATATCATGACTTCACATAATAAATGAACCACATGTCAATAAACCTCATATTATATCATTATAATTCCTATGCCACGTTATGCATATCATAATCATCATAAGGATACATCATCAGTATTGAAACTATATAAATATGAACCACATGTGCGTGATCACCCTCATACCATCTTATCATGAAACATGAGAAACATCTCAATTATCTTATCAATATCTCTTTGTATATTTAATTAACCAACTTATAATAATTAAAATTAAAATTTTATATTCCACCTTTTTATCACCATCCTATTAATCACTAAAATCTTTTCTTATTTCCACATTTTTATTCAAACATAAACTCTTATATATATGCATAACCAACACTTTTTATATTAAACATTAAAACAGTCTAACTAAGCAATAAAACTTTACATTCCTATGTCATAGTTATCTTAATCTTTAAGAATGTTAAAAGGCTTAAACTTAACCGTATTTATAATTAAGATACTTAATAAAAAACATAAGAGCTATATTTGATATTTAATAATCAACACCTTTATTGATTCCTTAGCGCCTTTATTAAATTTTTCGTAATATAACTTGATTCTTTCGGTGGCTTGGCACTAGACTCGAACCGATGACGTGGAAGATTAAAAGATGTGGGCCCATGCCGGTTGTTATAACCTAGGCTTTTGGACCCATTACAGGTTTTCAAAAAAATAGTGAAGCGTGAAACCAAAAAAATTACACTGTATATCAAAATGTTTTTTTAAAAGGAGAAATTTAAAATTCAAGAACATTTACAGGAGATGTTGTGATTTTTAAACATATAAATATTACTTAAATGTTAATACATTTAATGACATCATAATAATATACAAATAAAAACGCGCTTCTGAAGAAACCTTTCGTTTTCAAGAAATACTTTTTACATGAATTAAAGATCGGAACCCACCTCATGAAATTGATTAAATTAAGGCAACGATTTGTTCCGATTTTGATAAATTGAACGTAATTCTAAAATATTTTTTTTTATTTTGTGCAGAACATCATAGGGAGCAAAACTATGTAACATAACTCTCTTACAAACGACTAATTTCTGTGTGAGAAATCAACTAAAGAAACAGAACATCACCATATATTTATAGGGATATTTTTTTCTTTCTTTCTTAGGACAATTGAAATTTGTCCAAAAAGCTTATTGAAGTTCTGCTACCGCTTGCAGGTCTTAAGTTTTGGATAATAAAAAACCGTTTATATATATGTAAGATTTATTTTTAATAGATTTATTTTATTTATTTAACAAAATTAGGACTATGCATGCATGTAATTTTTTGCAAATAAAAATTTCCAAAGTTTATAATAATTATTGTAAAAAAAGAAAGGTTAAATTTGTATTTATTTTTCTCAAATTTATAAATTTTTCTTGATCATCATAAACAAAATAATTGGAAAAATTAATTTAAATTTTTTCTCAAAAATTTTACTTAGACACACAGAGTTGAAACTTGCTCTAATACCATATGTAACAGTGCAAAATAAACATGTATTTAATTAGATTAATCAAGTAATTTATAATCAACATGCAATTATCAACTAATTAACATCAAATTTCAAAACTATGAGTAGAAACACTTACTTGTGATTTAATTGAAGTCTGCTAACTACAACAAAGTTTTGGGGACAACTCTCCACCCAACCGTAGGCTCAATTGCACAAAATCTTGCTATAATTGGCCACCCCCGAGCCCTCAATCAATGTACTACTGCTAAGGAATCCTTTGTCTTAGAACACTATTCTCCCAAAAGAATGAACGATAGAATCTTGGAATGATGGAATGCTTCCCATTTTCCTCACCATCTAATAAATAGAGCAAACATTGGACACACTCCATGTGTTTTATTGCTTTCTTGTTTTATTTCTTTTTGATAGCTTTACTGATTTTTTAACTGCTTTCTTGTTTTATTTCTATTTATATTTATTTAAAGCTTTAGTATGGTTATTTATTATTTATTACTATTCTTATTTTTATTATTTTTTATTCATTGTTTATTATTTATTTTCTTGTATTTTTTCAATATTATTTATTATTATTATTATTATTATTTATTATTTATTATTAAGGGTTTTATTATTTATTATTTATTATTAAGAGACATTATATAATAAACATTTCAAACACCTAAACCAAAATAACAAAAATTATAAACATTGTTACACCATCCATGTTTAATGTGTTTTAAAAAAAAAAAAAATTACCAATTCATATCTATAGTAATTTTGTCTTTAAACTCTAAAATTAATAATTATTTAATTAAAATTCTTATTAATAATATAAAAACTAAAATTTGTATTAATATATTAATATAAATAAACATATTTTTCTAAAATTAATCAGTTGTAAAAATATACATTATTAAAAATAAAATGAATGATAAAAAATATATAAATATTTATAGCCAATTAAGAGATAAACATTGCTTTGATGTTAATTTAATTAACGTTCATTTTATATGTATTGAAATATATTTATAAATTATTTCTCACATCTACTTTAAAGATTTAACATATATTTTATATTTGGAAATAATTAATTTTATAAAATTCCCATTAAATATAATTATATTTAATTTAATTTTAAAAGTAAGAAATAAAAAACATATAATTAAATTGAAGTGGTTGATATTAGATCCATTTTCACATTTTTTGGAATTGATTTCCTGGAATAATTCACTTTCGAAACTTGGATTAACTATCCACTTAAAATGATGTATTTCCACCTTAAAAACATGGACTAACTATCTACTCAAAATAATATTACAGTTTTAGAAGTTCATTAACACCCACATATTTTAGTGTAACAAAACTTTTATTAAACTAATCCTGGCCTCTATGGGAATTAGTGAAATAACCACCACAATAACTAACTAAAGATAATATTATCGATTTAGAAGTTTCCTATTGCGTATAAATTTTAGCGTAATAGAAAACTTTTTCCATTAATATTACCATCCAATTAATTACATTATCATATTTAAATTCATTTGAAAAAAGACTTAAAAAAAAAATTCATCTTTTTTAAAAATACTAAAACACATAATCTTTTATTTTATTTTAAATATAACTGAGCCAGGAAATGTGATATTCCTCCTAATTCATAATATCATACGTAATTAGCTCACGAACAATAGAATGCGTCACCTACCCGAATCAAACATGGTGAAAAGCGAACATATTTTGCTCTTACCATCTTAGTTAAAGTTATTCGAAATATATATATATATATATAATTTATTATAAATACATATTTTTCTCATATCATTCAATTAAAGTTATTAGAAAATAAATATGTATGATGTACTATAGATATTTATTTTTAAGCGTTAAATTTTATTTTTTTTTCAAATTTTATCTTTTAATATACATTTTCAAAATATTTACTCAATTTTATTATTAAAATATTTTTAGAATATATTTAAAAAAATATAATAGAAATATTTGATACATTGTTTCAAAATGTGTTTATAAAAACAAAACTACCAATGGTAAAGGAAAACAAGCAAATGGAAAATGAAAGGTCCAATAAGTTAGAATGTGTACCAAATATTTTAATTTCTATTATGAGCATGTTTTTAAAATATATATCTTCATTTTTTTTCTTTTATTTTTAAAATTAAATTTCTAATATTTATAATTTTCAAATTACATCCTTAGTACATCAAGATTTATAACAAACCTATATAAGTGGGACTTTGGCCACAAGCCAATTTCTAAAGCTAGCCTAAATTGACAAAGTCAATCCATTAACAACAACTTTGATCTTGGAACCCAACATTGATCACAATTGTTTTCTAAGTTCCCTTTTTTTGCTTTTGTACATCGATCCATTCTAAGGCGTTTTTTGGATCCATTGTTGACGAAACAATAACTACATTTCCTTGAGAAAGTTCTATTTCTAGTGGTTCTTTAGTGTTGAATGCTTCTTTATCACTATCTAAATGATTTGATTCATGGAAGTGCTTATGCCCTCTCATAGGCGAGGCTAGGAGTATAGTTGAGTTTCACTCTAACCTATTTGTGGCGAGAGCTCCAACATCAAGGGAATGAGACGGGTGTTGCTTGTGGTTGCGTTGAGGCAGAGGCCTTATATTGTCTGAGGATGTTTTTTATTGTTACTTATTGTCTTGCGTAGGAATAGATGGTTGTTTATACTCCTTTGAAGTTTTAGGATATTGCCATCATTGAGTATCTTTCATGTCCATCAAGGGTTGAGAGGGACCTTAAGAAGAAAGGAAAACATTATGGAGATGACCAAGCTAGAGCAGATCCCACAACAGAAGGTTGTGTTCTCATAGTGTGGAAACTATAAATAAATATCTCCCCTTCATTTCAGAAGGATTTTGGCATGTAATCCCTTACTAAGGTAGATTTCAATGCATATAAACATAAAGATTACAATACCCTTGCTAACCTGTGTGAGTCGATCTTAGTAAATCCATCTAGGGCATTACCAACATCGGTCAGATATCTGGGGTGTAGTAGATGAAGAGGCAAATTGGGGAGCCAAACCAAAATAGGAGTGGCCAAAGCTGGAGTAGTTAGGGGGTTAAAATCTTGAAACCATGGTTGAAATAAAATCTTAGATCACCCCAAAATTGTGGTCCAAGATCAAAGACCCTTTGTCAATCCTCTAAATTATTAAAATATATTATAGAGAAGCATTATGAGTAAGAGAACATATCTGAATTCTGGGACTAGGTTCGAGACACCTAGTATTGAAGCATAGGTGTTGTAGGCCCAAAACCATTTAATTGACAAATAATATCATGCTCCATATAGTCAACACTAAGAAAGTCAAATTGGTCATTTGGCACTTTAATAGATGGGATATTTTCTACCTGGTCCATAATGAATGTTGGCCCTAAGATATCTTTCATAGGATTAGGCAAGATCATTGGCTTTAGGGATTCTTTAAAATATTTAGTCTGAGTGGTAGAGGCCTCACCCCTTCCTTTAGCTCCACTTCACAATATTGTAACTATAAGTATTGATGTGTCCTTGACTACGCTGTGATCACTGAGTTTCTTTCTGTCTTGAAGTTTTATTCCCTCATAAAGGAGATGCATAAAGAGAGAGGGAACTCTAGTCCATTCATGAATCCAAACTGTAAGGGAATAAACCAGATTCATGGCATTCACCTGCAAATAGAAGGTTCCCTAAGAGAGGGGCCTCACAAATATAAAAAAGTCGATAGATCTGAATCAATGAACACAAATTGGGGGAGTGGATGAAACAAAATATGTATAGTTTCCAAAAAATATCTCCCACTCGAGAATTGACGGGAGAGACAACCTACACAAGATTGTTTGAGAGAGGGCCTTCATCCGCGACATCAACGACTACCCTAGCGATAAAGGAAGAATCATAAGTCACAACTAAAGAATGAATAATTCCCTTGACAACTATGACAAAGTGAATGACAAATATCAACTTGACAATGTTTACTAGACGATGAGCGTTAGCTATAGTAGTGACGATAACTATTGTAACAAAAATTTCCTTCACATCGCATAATCCCCAAAGGGATCCAATGACCATTCTTAAACCCTAACCACAACTCCATCCCTTATTTCCATGGATTGCATCGTCTGATTGGTCAAACCTAAGTCTAGTTGTGAAAGAGAATGATACTCATAATTGATCTTCAAATAATCCCTATTGAAGCCAACAAGAAACACACTCTAGCTTTGCTGCTACTAATGGCAGGGATTATTTTGCACTAAGTGCATCATCTCAACCATCGTGTACTATCCAAATTATCATGATCATGATCATTATCATTATCATTACCATTACTATTCATGGAAATGCTTTAACTATAATATATATATAATATATATATATATATATATATATATATATATATTCGATTTATTAGGAAACAAATAACCAACTTCTCAAAATACATAAGATATTTACCAATTCCAGTTAATTAATATTATATTATAGGTGTATAATTTTTTTATTATATTAAAAATATATTGGTATTTTATTAATTACAAAATTATAATAAATAAATAAAATTGAATAGAATAGATTTGATGAAATCCATTTAATAAAAGTAAGCTTTTTAAAACAAGAAATAGGTTGGCATCCGAATATCATCTACTAGGATTTTAGGGTTTGCAGAGTTCCAATAGCTTTATGCCTTCTCCCGCCAATGGAGAAACTCCCCAGGCTTACTCGCAGCAAGTCTCACAAGCTACTCTTCGAAAAATCACTACCAAATCGCTTGCAGAGGCTCAACAATGGCGGATACAAGAGGAAGGCAGATTTTCTCACCCTTAGCGAAAGAAAGAAGAGAACCCACCGAAATGGCACCGAACCCCTCACGAACAGGTGCCCTTCTTCTCCCGCAGAAAGCACGAAGAAGCTATCGGATGAGAATGCCCATTTGGAGAACGGAACGCCTGATTTGCCATCACTATTCTCGGATCTGGAGATTATGGTGGCACTGCCTCTGACTCCGCCTTCATGTTCGTTGTTAGAAAATTATATATTATGGAGCAATGGAACACATAAAATATTGCAGAATATAAACACAGAAAACGCACAAAACAAGAGAGACACAGATATATGTGGTTCACCCAGTTTGGGTTACGTCCACCCCGAAAAGCCAGTCCTTCCTTTCTATTATCTAGCAAAATGAAGAGACACAACCTACAGCAAATCCATTGTAATATCCTCTATTTTCTCTCACAGTCTCACCTCTCTCTTTCTCGCTCACACAGAATACACATCTATATCTCAGCCTCAAATACAATGCCTCATACAAAGAGAGGGGGTTGCCTTCTAGGGCAAAAAACCCTAAACTAAGCATAAGTTCTACCATCAGATCATCTGCCTAATGAACGACCCAGATTGACTAGAAATTACTATACTTTTACAAGGCAATTTTACATTTGTTTATAGCTTCGGGGGCACTGCCCCCGAGCCCCCGCCCGGGGACCGCTGGCCCCGGACTCCCAGCCGGGGGGAATCGGCCCCCCCGGACCCCCCACGGGGGGGACAAGTCCCCCCGCACCCCCCTGCGTGGAGGGTGTACAAACTTCCTGGGGTATACATCCGGCTGAAACAAAGACCT